>OX453011.1:14936925-20053767 GCA_949699075.1 Asteroscopus sphinx | reverse complement strand
TCATGTACAGTGTGAGTGTTACTGATGTTTGCCGATATATCTGTGCCGATGCACAATATTTATTCTGCAGTACTGTACTGTTTTTTTTTCCTGCAACTCACCTTGTTTCATTGAGATATAGTTTATTTTTCTTAGTTATTCAGATCATTTTGAATAAATAAATAAATAATCAGTTTATTCTCTCATCACAATAGTTTTTAAAGTACTAGGTTTAGCTAATATGGCAAAAAAAAAAAAAAAAATTGTCCGTTTGTCCTAATATTTTTGACCCTGACCGTTCATAGGTAGTTTCTCTTTTGCACAAGTTCATTTCAGACCAGTATTTCACCATTCCATCTATCCAATACAATACAATACAAATACTCTTTATTGTACACAAAAGAAAATAGCAACATATAATATGACTTATATAGAAGATATGTACAATGGGCGGTCTTATCAAGGTGATCCATCCATTTAACTTTCTTCTCTGTTACATGCTGATTTCCTTAAAATGTTTATTTTTGCTGAATAAATTAGGAATGAAAAACCTAATTGTTAAATGGCTAACATGGCTGGTCCATGGATCCAACCTGCGTCTCCTCGTTGAAAAGTTTCTTCTTTTCATCAATCTTGATAACATTTGTTGTACACAATATTGATGACACAACAGCCCTACTTATTTCTTAAACAAATCATGCTTTATTGAAAGTTAAAAAAAATACATGTATTTAATTTACAGGCTCACCTCATAAGAATGCACTGTCATGTGACTAGGAAGAATCCTACACTTGTCGAACCTTCCATATCTACGGGTAAAGCAATGAAATTCTGTCCATGAGGTAATCTTTAACTATCTTACTGTCAAGTGCATTTTTTTTTAGTAGTTTTATGACTGTTTGCTAAGATCTTTTATCCAAGACTAGTAAAACCAGGGTGGTAAATAAAACGATTTAAGTCATTGATTGAAATCATTTTTTTTATAAAAATCCATGATTTAAATCAAAGGACATTGCCCATTCTCTTAGGAGCTTTAGGCCCCTCAAAAAAAATTGCTATGTCACGGCGGTTTTAGTCTTATTTTGTAGACCAAGAATTATCATTTATTATTCTGCAAACGATTTTAATTTTTTCACCCTGGTTTAAGAGAAATCATTTTTTTTCCAACTCCATAACTGATTGATAAGTACGCTCCGTGCATCATTGGGCGATATAACTGAACACACCCATAAAGACATCTGGACATCATGTATGGTGTTGCAAGATATAATTATTTTGTTAATCGATGTTCAAAATCGATTTTGTAAGTATTTTTTAAATAACATTGGATTAGCTTTTCAAGTTTTTGGGTGTATTCATTAATATCGATTTAATAAGTAATATTTCAGTTAATTTAAAATGATTATAACAATACTTACAATAAATGCATAGGTATTTTAAAGCAAAGAATCATCTTATTTTTCTGTACAAAATAGGTTTTCAAAATATGTTTTGCAATTTCTTTTGATTTGACGTCATATGAGTGATTTTTTTATTATTTTTAATAAATTGATTGATTTTCGAGATTTAAAATAAATTGTGGAAATAAAAAAAAGAAATCAATCAATTAAGATAAGTCTAGTATAATAGCATCTGAAACACAGTAAAAGTGAATTTATAGAAGTATCGATATTTAGAATTGATTCTGATTATTTGTTGAAATAGTCTGATATCTGGCAACATTTACGTTCGGTTTGAATGGAGGATATACTTACGATTCAGTTTAATACATATTTATTATGTTTTTAATGCTAGGGTGAAAGAAATGTTGATCAAGAACAAATAAACATGAAAAAATATGACATAATTTCATGAGAAATAAAAACCGGCCAAGAGCATGTCGGGCCATGCTCAGTATTATAGGGTTCCTTAAGTAGGTGTACAAACGAATCAAATCGAATATTAATCATGGCTATTTTAGTTTTTGCAATAATCGGCAGCATTCGCCACTCAGAGCGTGTCAGGCGCTACTAACAGTAGCGCCATCTAGCGATAAATTCAAGAAGCCAAATTTAAGAAGAGTGTAATTTCAAAGTTACTTTTTGTGATTTTTTTAAATAGAAAGTAGCATTATTTGCTATGATAATTTTTCTTTAAGGTCAATGACCTTTGAACTAGGACGTTTTAAGTATTTTTCTGTTTTCTCTCTATAACTCAAAAAATTATAATCACATTATACTCGAAATAATTTTAAAAGAGAGTTTTCACAAAGTTCTATCAATGTGGAAGATTATAAGTTTCTACGTTGCATAGTTTAGAAATGGCAGGGGGGGGGACACATTGCAAGCCACTTTGGCGGGCTATATTTCGCAGATGGTACACCTGATAAAAAAGTGATGTATGAAACATTACCTTCATTTTAGTAGACCTATTCAATGATACCCCACACAATGGGGTGCAGCGAAAAAAATTATTTTTTCCCCATTTCACATGTATACCATACCACCCCTAAAGAACGTAAAAACTATTTTTTTATTCTTTTAAAATTGAGATCTATATGCAGACTATTTTTTAACAAAATTTCATTTACTTATGTTTATAACTGTAGAAGTTATTAAGCTGTAAAGGATTAGGACAGACGGACAGACGGACGGACATGACGAAACTATAAGGGTTTAAGGGTTCCTTGTAGGACTTCGGAACCCTAAAAAAGAAAAGTCGTGTTGTTCAACTGTGTACCATTTACCCACACTTGTAAATGTTAACAAGCACTTAACTTTTAATAATCCACCATTATTACACATTAACACATGAAGAAACACAAATTTTGAAAAATAATACAAAATCCACAACATTCTCCCGAATTTTCCTGCCAGCCAAATGCAATAATATACATTTAAGGATATCGCGAAAAAAAATCTCTTAAGGGGTCATTGTACTCATCAGTATGAACAACTTTTACTATGGGACCAACCGTGAAACAAATATAGCTGATCCCTACATTTTGTCGATTTATCTGAACACAATAGGAACAGCTGATTTTTTATTCACGATTTCAGGATTGGTCACATAGTAAAAGTAATTCGTCCCCGCCTCATCGTTTTCGAATCGACAAAATTTTCAGTATGTATAAACTCTGTAGAAAAAAGCCACAGACAATACTAAATACCATTTTTTTTTCTCCACCCCATAACTCCTGATTTCACCAGGTGCTGCCTGCCAGATCGGCGGTTTTTAGGGTCCTTAGGCTGAAGTTAGCTTAGCTTTTTGGTTGTAAGCCCTCTGTATATTTGAAAGGTTTATTTGGTACATAATTTTGCACTTGGCTTTACCATTTGTATAAGCATCTTGATTGTACGTTATTTGTCTGAATTTATGTAATAACTGGTTATCTTATTTTAACAGGTCTATTTAATCATCATCATCAGCCTATATTAGTCCACTGCTGGACATAGGCCTCTCCAATCGCACCGATCCTCGGTCACTCGCATCCGTATCATCACTCCATCGAGCCGGAGGGCGTCCTACCCTATGTTTACCGATTCGATTGAGTAAACCAATATCCACCAAAACCAGTGAACTTAAAAGCTTTCAGAAACAGGTAAATTGCTAACACTTCATCATCCTAGCTTTTTCCCAATTAAGTTGGTGCTGGCTTCCAATGTAACCAGATGCGGCTGAATACTTATCAGTATTGTACACGGAGTGACTGACATCAGATCCCCGCAACACAGTTTCTGGGTAATACCGACATTCGCAGGTTAGACCAGTTGTCGGACTTTCGGGCTTCTTTCTGATTACCCATAGCAACTGCCATAGATGTGCGTATGTCAACCGGGACCGACAGCTTAACGTGCTCTCCGAGGCATGAAGGGGTCTCAATGTGCAACAAAATGGTCACCCATCCATCCACGGACTGACCGCGGCAAGTGTAGCTTAACCTCTGGGAGGTTATCCATATTATTACCATCATACAATCTGCGCGGTTGCTACTTAGCCATGAGCCCCTAAAATTAAGGTATCTTCCAGATTGATCCCATTTTTATCAAAATACAGTTTTGATAGTGGGATCCATGTGGAACTGAGGGAACTCCTCAAATATTATAGGCATACATACACATAGTGATTTTGGTATTTTCATCATCAAATCAAGCATTTGCATTCAGAAAGTAACATTTGGTGAAAATCTGATATCCGGATATAAAGAAGGGAACTCTTCAATGTATCACAGCATATCATATCATCGGGGATTGTAGCAATCGCTTGTCTTTCTTTTGTTAATGCCAAAAATATAAAATAAACTTTTATATTTTCGTCGGTTAAAAAGAAAAACTGACTTCAAAAAGTATAAAATAATTTGTGTGAAACAGTTTAGGAAGTCGGTGTCAATTTTTTCTTAAATCAAACCAAATCATAGGCACCGACTTCCTAAACTGTTTCACACAATTTATTTTATTATTTTTGAAGATGGTTTTAACTTCTTTGTAATGTTTATTTTATACTAGCCTATGCCTGCGACTTCGCCCGCGTGGATGTCGTTTACCGCGCATCCCTCGTGAACTGTTCATCTTCCCGAGATAAAAATTAGCCTATATGTTAATCCGGGCTATGTTCTATCTATATGCCAAATTGCATTAAAATCCATTCAGTAGTTTTTGCGTGAAAGAGTAACAAACATCCACACAAACTTTCACGTTTATAATATTAGTAGGATTATTATCCTCATGTTTAAGATCACATTTTCTAATAATTGTCATTGTACTCATATCATAACCTTATACTCAATAGATAACCAAAAATAACAAATGACTTATGTATTTCCAGATTTAGCTGCACCTGCAAACACTTCAGGGGTAATTCTTACTTCCTTAAAGCATCCAGCTGCAATGACCAAAAATGGTACGTATTTGTTTCATTTATTATGTTTCAATGTATTGTAGTGAAACAGCCTCGTTGGTCTAGTGGTTGCAAGCGCGACTGCAGAGCGTGGAGTCCTGGGTTCGGTTCCCGGGTTGGGCGAAGTGTCATTGGGTTTTTTCATTAGGAAATTCTCAGTAGCAGCCTGGAGTCTGGATTTGTGCCCGGTTAATGGCAATAGGCTCGCCCACTATTGCACAACACAACTGGCGCAATATGGGTGTCTGCCTATCTGAATACAGGCTTGATGTTTTGTTATTTTGTAGTAAAAAGTAAACAAGTTAGTTATGTTTTGGGTTGCCTACAGAGCGCTGAGATTTCTATGAGGGAATCCGCTGGATGCGGGAGGTGCAGGACCGGTCGTTGTGGCGATGCTTGTGGGAGCCTAAGACCAGCAGTGGACGTCTTTCGGCTAAAATGATGATGATCAAAGTGAAACTTGAATTAAATTTGTTATCTATAGTACGCAATATCCTCTCGTCCAAAATACCGCAGTGTCTCAAGACGTAAGTCTTTGACCAGTGTGTGTTGCCAGTAATTACTTACGGCACTAAGACGTGGTCGCTCACAATAGGCCTGATAAGAAGGCTCAAAGTCGAACAAAGGGCAATGAAGAGGGCTATGCTCGGGAGTATCCCTGCGTGATCGAATCAGAAATGAGGAGATTCGCAGGAGAACGAAAGTAACCGACATAGCCCGAAGAATTGCCAAACTTAAGTGGCAGTGGGCGGGGCACATTGCTCGCAGAACGGATGGTCGATGGGGCAGTAAAGTTCTGGAGTGGCGACCGCGTACTGGAAGGCGCAGCGTGGGTAGGCCCCCCACAAGGTGGACCGACGACCTGGTGAAGGTCGCGGGAATCCGCTGGATGCGGAAGGCGCAGGACCGGTCATTGTGGCGATGCTTGGGGGAGGCCTATGTCCAGCAGTGGACCTCTTTCGGCTGAAATGATGATGATGATGATGATCTATACTAATATTATAAAGAGGAAATGTTTGTTTGTTTGTTCGTAATCGATAAACTCTGAAACTACTGAACTGAGTTTAATCATTCTTTCACCATTAGAAAGCTTCTTAATTCAGAAGTAGCATAGGCTATATCTTATTTCAGTATGCGGGCTAAGCTGCGGGCAAAGTCAAGTTTCTAATGAACCAGCAAGATAACTGAACTATCTCATAACAAGGTTTTCTTTTTTCAGCATCAAACATAATAACCGGCAAAACACTATCAAAACATTACAACAACATTAAAGACAGTTATGCCACACGACTGAAGGAAGCACATAGAAAGTAAGAAACTTTCTGAAAATACAACTTTTCAGAAATGTTTACAGAAATTTACGACATTGGCAGCCTCCAAAATTCATTCAAAAGGAAAGAAAAATTGGAAGAAGATTCACCAAAGACGAAACAATCATGACTCCTCAGCTTATACAAACAGGGCTCAAAAGCATATAGATCTCTAACTCTGCTTATTTCCTGTGTCGGTTTAAGACTAGATAAAACAAAAAGATATTTGAACAGTTTAAGAAAAGGGTCAATAACGTCGTGTATTCTTTCTTCTATTCAATGAAATATCAATAATGTTTCATTATGATTTCAATAGAAAAAGAGATGAGATTACAGGATTTGTTAATAATGGAAGACAAACAAAGAGAAACATAGCTGACCATGCTCTTGTATTTATGTTAGGGAAGTTATGAAAATTACAAACAATCACCGGCTTATACATTTTCCAGAGGAACAACAAGAGGAGATTTAAAACTTTTATTAACAAAATATTATAACCGAATTGCAGTCATGTGGATTGAATGTGCTTGCAACTGTCTGTGACCAGGGGAATGTAAATGTTATGTACTGTAAACGAATTGATAGAAGAAACTTGTGTTAATTATATAATTAACACAAGTTCTTATATAAGAAGAATACAAATTTTCAAGGATCAAGTATTTGTAATAAATGGAAAGGTATTCATGCCCCTTTTTGATCCCCCGCACTTAATCAAAGGGATTAGGAATAATTTTATTATGAAGGATTTGCAGTGCACTATAGACAAGTTAAAATTGAAAAATGGGACCACTTAATTAAACTTCATCCCTCACATAAAGAAATCAGATTAATGAAAAATCTTACGGAAGCTCACATTAACCCCCAAAATGAAGGTTAAGATGGCAACCCAAATATTCAGTCGAACTGTTGCTACCAATATGGGATACTTAGCTGGTGAGTAGTTATTATAAGCAGTATCATATTCGTGAGCTTAATTACCTAAAGTCAATGATTTATTTTGTTTATCCACCAGCAAACAGGCAAATATCTACCTGATTCAAATCCAAACTAATATACTAAAATCAAAAGTAACTCTCTCTGTTTCTTTATTACGTTTTCACGCTACGCGTGAACCGATTTTGAGGAAACGTGGTACAGAGATAGTCTGGAACCCGGAGAACAACCTAGCTACTTTTTATACTGCGAAGATAAAAAAAAACCTGCTGAATGGCGATAACGTCTTTGTGTGATAAAACGAATTACGCGAGTGCGAAGCAGTGGGCAGAAGCTAGTAATTAATAAACCAAACTAACCTTCAAAGTTTTGAACACCAATCATCTGATCACTGGTTATAAGCAATTGTAATTTGCTGTTTGTTGACCATCCCTCGAAATTTATTTAAAAGTCATATTTTTAGTTTTATTTCTACTTTTTCAGATAAAAGAATACTTCCAGTGGAGTGCAAAAATACCGCCGAAGTATTGCTGGTTTTCGATGAACTCTTCGATTCTATGGATGGCAGTCATGATAACTCGAAAAAAAGCAGCGGAAAAGTTATTTATCTTAAAAGCTTTCTCACACCTAAATCTGATCATAGTAAGGTATGGGCAAGGGCAAGAAAAGTATTAAAATGTAATAAAAATGAAAATTATACTATAACAATTTTGTAACAGTACCGTAAACTGCCCTAACTTGGCCCACAAGCCCTACTTTGCCTAGTTGTTTTTTTAGTAATTTATAATAGCTATGATTTCCGTACTTGGGGAGATTTAAAAACTATGACAACGCTAACTTTTAGTTCAGTTATAAAGTGTCAGTGCGTGTAAAAATTAAGTTAATTCGTTAGGCAAAGTAGGGCTTGTGGGCAAAGTTAGGGCATTTTACGGTAATCATTTTCAACTTTTTGACTTGCCCAGACCGCAGAAGTGATTCGACAGTTTTTTTTTAGTTCTGTATGAGATTTTACATACAACATTCGGCTGTTGCCGTGATGTGAATACGTTGTTGACTGGCATCAGGACATAAAATTCGGACAAAGAAGATACTGTGAAAGAACTAGCAATTGAATATTATAAAAAAAACGTATTTGCAAATCATAACACCGCATTTGTTTATGACTGTACAGAGAAATATATCAGTGCAGCGTGTACGGTAGATGAACACAGTTTAAATTTTATTTATGATATTAAATAAAACGCAGTTTTATGATTTGCATTTTTTTTCAATAGTCTGCATCTTATATCTGATGCTCAGATTGGCAATTAATCTGAGATCCGATGCCATTCTACAACACATTCACACCATGTCACCAGTTATTTATAAAAAATCATTAACAGAACTAATAAAAATTCTGTCAAAGCACTTCTGTTGTCAGGCAAGTCAAAAAGTTATTTCTAAATTCCAATACTGTGTTCGTCAACATCTTACAATCGCAATCAATTCAATTACATCTTACAATGTAACTGTTATTTTAAGTATTATAAAAACCTGAACGCGAGAACCCTGGTACCATAACACAATATATACCTTGGGTACCAGAGTTCATCAAAACACTTCTTTTTCACACTTTTTTTTTTGGGTTATATTGTGATAAGTCTTATATTATCTAAATAATATTATTTATTACTTTAAGTGTCGCATTCAGAATGATTTAACATTAAGCTTTATTTAAAAACCAATGTAAAGACATTTTATTTAATAGTGACGAAACCGACCTGAATTATTATGTTTTTCTACCTTTAAATTGCTCACCTACCCTTCCGAACACACGTTAAAGATGTTTTCTGCGTTACAAGATGTGGTAACAGCTAATTCAAAAAGAAAAAGTGATTTACCTTGCATAAAGAATTATACTAATCGATTTTATTGATTTGCTCAGACCACAGAAGTGATTTGACAGAATTTTGGTTTGAGTTCTGTATAAGTTTTTTTTAATAAATGACAACGGTGATGTTCTAATGTGTAATGTTTGTGTAACGTTGTTGACTAGCATCAGGACAGACAAAGAAGATGTGAAATAACTGGCTATTGAATATTATAATAAAGCTTGTAAAACTACATTAAATTTGCAAACCATAATACTGCATTTTATTGTATATCCCAAATTACACCTAAGTTAAAGCTCTAAATGAGATTTTGTGTAATAAAACTAATAACTAGGTGAGGTAAATTAAATTAAATACCTCACCTAGTTGTTAGTTTTATTGCACAAAATCTCATTTAGAGCTGAAATAATTGTTCTAAAGGTTATTGTAGGGGTCATGCGAGGTCACATATACCTACTATAGTTATAGGTATGTATATAGCACGTTGTAGTTCCAGAAATCAACACCGGAGGCGCTCCTATCGCCTTTTTGACTGATTACTCTATTCTCAGCTATATAATGTACTCTGTGGCTATATAATGTACTCTGTGGTGAAGACCGGCCTTTAATATATAATTATTTATCCTTTCATTCCTTTCACTCACTTCAACTAGTTCAAGTAGTTCAACTGTCAACTGCAGTGTTGCCGGCAAACAAACAAGAAAAAGTCCGAAACCGCATAAGAAATTACCCGTTCTGTCAAAAAAATCAAAAATGTATTATGTTTTTTACCTTTTCGTTTATAGTTAGGTATCTAAGGGGCACAGAGAAAATAATCACTACGTTACACTAAGGGGTGTCACACCGCACTGACGTGATAGAAATATTAGGGGGCCTGAGGTGGCGAATATTTTTTTGTATATTTTTTAAGAATGTCAACCTGTGTGGATTCAGGATTTTACTTATATTCATTTTCATTTTTTTATATATTTTTTTTCATTTTTTTTTTTTCACCCAAAAGTAAGGACGATTCTTCTCAGTGGTGGACTAATCCTTTTGGAGGCTCAAAGTGGTGTATAATGCAGGAAGCCTTTTATTAATACTGCTGTAAAATAATCAAACACCAAAAAGTTTTGCAATGTGGCAATTAATCATAAGAAAGATAGTAGGGTGCGAGCGAAGCGGGCTCGTTTTGTATATTTTTGCTTTTGCAAAAACATGAAAAAAGCGTGAATGAAAATGTAACGCAATAGTTACTTGCATTATAGTTACGGCAAGAAAAAGGAAATCAGCAGAAGTATATCTAACAGTGCCAGCGAAGCGAGCGCGAATTTTTTATCTGGTCTTTGGTGCTTTCGGTTTTATCTCTTTATTAATAATGTGTACAAACTAACAGGATATTTGTTTTCAACATATGCCCGTAGGCCTGAAATACAAGCGCGAACGAATCGAGCTCAATTTTTTTGGACTATGCATGAACAAAGTGAGATAGCGCTTTACAAAGATTTATACATTTCAAATATTATAATTTCTTCATTAAATTAAATTAATATACCAGCAGCACATTAAAGAAGCAGAATGATGTAGAATGATAAAGCAAACTAAACACAGTGATCCATCAATAAAAACCTACAAGATTTTTTTACTAATATTGCGTTAGCCAAACTGAGCCATAAAGATGGAAAGTATGTGATTGTGATTTTGCCGGCACCCGTACCGTTCGTTTGCCGGCAGAAACAGGTGCGGTTGTAGCACTTCCCCGGAAGAGCTCGTTCACAAGAAACTCTCCTACTCCACTAACTTTTGTTGAGTATCTTCTCTGTCCCGCGTGCCTACAATGACTGTAATGACCTACATATTACAGTTAGTGACAATTGGCAAAAGACACATGATAAAATGATGGGAGGACTCAGAATTACCCAGATCATAACACTGAGGGGGACTCGACATGCTGTTTTTTGTGATTGTCGCAAAAATACCCGAAATTACCCGGCAGTCATCGTTACCCGCCAAGAACCCGCTGAAGGCCTAAATTACCCGAAATCGGGTAAAAATACCCGTGCTGGCAACGCTGGTCAACTGTCAAGTCAAATCACAGACGTACAAGAGATCTCAATTAATAAAAAAACCGGCCAAGAGCATGTCGGGCCATGCTCAGTATTATAGGGTTCCTTAAGTAGGTGTACAAACAAATCAAATCGAATATTAATCACGGCTATTTTAGTTTTTGCAATAGACGGCAGCATTGGCGACTCAGAGAGAGATGTCAGTAGCCGCTAGATGGCGCTATACAGTGCCAAATGTAATAGACGGCACTTGACGGCAGCATTGGCGACCCAGAGAGTGTTTTTTGACGCCGCTAGATGGCGCTAAATTTAAGAAGTGTGTCGTCAACATAACACAAAGTTACTTTTTGTGATTTTTTCAAATAGAAAGTAGCTAAAGGAGCATTATTTGCTATAGTCATTTTTCTCTAAGGTCAATGACCTTTGAACTAGGACGTTTTAAGTATTTTTCAGTTTTATCTCTATAACTCAAAAATTTACAATCACAATATGCTCAAAATAATTTTAAAAGAGAGTTTTTACAAAGATCTATCAATGTAGAAGATTATAAGTTTCTACGTTGCATAGTTTAGAAATGGCAGGGGGGGGGACACATTGCAAGCCACTTTGGCAGGCTATATTTCGCAGATGGTACATCTGATAAAAAAGTGATGTATGAAACATTACCTTCATTTTAGTAGACCTATTCAATGATACCCCACACAAGGGGGTGCAGCGAAAACAATTTTTTCATCCCCATTTCACATGTATGGGCGCCACCCCTAAAAAACGTTACCAAGATTTTTTTATGCTTTTAAAATTGAGATCTATATCTAAACCATTTTTTAACAAAATTTCATTTACTTATGTTTATAACTGTAGAAGTTATTAAGCTGTAAAGGATTAGGACAGACGGACAGACGGACAGACGGATAGACGGACAGACGGACAGACGGACGGACATGACGAAACTATAAGGGTTCCTTGTAGGACTACGGAACCCTAAAAAACATACACAGTGCTGCCAATAATGTGAAAAACCAAAATTTCCCAACAGATCGGTAAATTCCTCTAAACCAGGGCGCCGTCCCTAGCTAACTATAAACTAGTCGCTAGGGCTAGGACCTATTTTGTTTTTAGAAGAGTAAGCTGCAATTTGATCTCCAAGGTTAGACAGAAATGGTAAAATAAAATACTGCTTACATTTCTAAAATACTGTTCATTTTATTTCTCCGAACATAATATAAGTACTTTATTTCTCGTACAAAAAGTTGGGAACGACTGGAGTTGGTACTGTTTGGTGGCAGAAGTAGGTACGATGGTAGTACTTCCCCGGATGAGCTCCAGTTCCAATACTGCTAAAGAAACTACTAGGTACTGCTATTATGAAAAAAACCGGCCAAGAGCATGTCGGGCCATGCTCAGTATTATAGGGTTCCTTAAGTAGGTGTACAAACGAATCAAATCGAATATTAATCATGGCTATTTTAGTTTTTGCAATAATCGGCAGCATTCGCGACTCAGAGCGTGTTGTTAGTAGTGCCATCTAGCGATAAATTCAAGAAGCCAAATTTAAGAAGTCTGATTGATGTCAAAGTTACTTTTTGTGATTTTTTCAAATAGAAAGTAGCTAAAGGAGCATTATTTGCTATGATAATTTTTCTCTAAGGTCAATGACCTTTGAACTAGGACGTTTTAAGTATTTTTCGGTTTTCTGTCTATAACTCAAAAAATTATAATCACATTATACTCGAAATAATTTTAAAAGAGAGTTTTCATAAAGGTCTATCAATGTGGAAGATTATAAGTTTCTACGTTGCATAGTTTAGAAATGGCAGGGGGGGGGACACATTGCAAGCCACTTTGGCGGGCTATATTTCGCTGATGGTACACCTGATAAAAAAGTGGTGTATGAAACATTACCTTCATTTTAGTAGACCTATTCAATGATACCCCACACGATGGGGTGCAGTGAAAAAAAATATTTTTTCCCCATTTCACATGTATGGGCGCCACCCGTAAAGAACGTAAAAACTATTTTTTTATTCTTTTAAAATTAACAAAATTTCATTTACTTATGTTTATAACTGTAGAAGTTATTAAGCTGTAAAGGATTAGGACAGACGGACAGACGGACAGACGGACAGACGGACGGACATGACGAAACTATAAGGGTTCCTTGTAGGACTTCGGAACCCTAAAAAGAGAGTTCATAATCACAGTAGATTCCTAATCCTAGGTTTGTTTAATGTTTTCATTAACATCAGGATCCCATTGTAGATCTGGAGCTTAAGGGGGAAACTGGCAATTCAACCTGGCAATTCTGAACGCCGAGACATTCATTCATTCATTCATTTTTTTTCATGACTTGGCATATTGCTATTTTGCTTTGCTCAGAAATACATGCATGAAACAATTTCATTGAAATCCAACGCGTCATGGGGTGTAATGAAAAGGGACAAGGGTGGATTAAGGGGGGGGGGGGCAACAGTAGCACGGGCCACCCTCAGACGCTTAAAATCAATGATATTACATGAGTAAGTAAAATCATTGCTTAAAATAAAACAAGGAGCTGGGAGATTTATCTTATATTACATAAATTAAAATATCTTCAGCAGGAAATATAAAAGAAAACTAACATACATATAATAGAATAGCATTTACTAAACATGTTCTTCTTCTTCTATCGTGTCGACATGCGCTACATAATGATAACAGCTCATGCCGATGCCGTGGGGAAATGATTAGACAGTCAGCAGGTTGGTAGCGGGGCTGACTAACATGTAATACTTATTTGATTATTAAACCTTCATTACAAGTTTTTTTTGTACATGTCACTATGTCACTGATAAAGAATGAATCCCAAAGACTTTTAGTGCAATATTCACAATACTATAGGTACTATAGACCAGACCAGAGTCCCAGACTTTTTTTCTCATAGACCACCTTCAAAATTTAGCTGGTTCCGGTGGTGCAGCTACATTTCTACCATATTCCCAAAAACTTGACAAAAAATGTGAAGATTAGATCTAACTATGGAGCCAACGTAGACCCCCGTTGAGTCTCCCGTGGACCCCTGGGGGTCCACCTGGACCACTTTGGGAACCTCTGCTATAGACTCTATAGTATAGAGGACCCACCTTATCTCTCTGACCCTTGTGCCCCTCCCAGAAATAAATGCTGGATCCGCCCCTGAAATGGGAGATGCTAAGAGTGGCTTATCTACGATTAGTGACAATAGTGACTGCCTCGTTGGTGTAGTGGTCGCTGGCGCGACTGTTAAGCGCCCTCCTGGGTTCGATTCCTCCGAAAGTTATCTTAAACCTTGATTCCCGGGTCGGGCAAAGTGTTATTGGGTTTTCTCATTACAAAATTCTCAGTAGCAACCCGGTGTTTGGATTTGTGCCCTGTTGATGGCGACATTTTCGCCCCTTATTATATAGGACTATAGGACTGCGAAATGTGCGAAATGTACTATACACCTCTGCCTACCCTTCACCCCTTCGGGAAAATACAGACATGATGATATAAATTGTGGAAAGAAAAAAAAAAGCTCACGAGCAGGATTCGAACCTGCGACTCCTGGTTCAGAACACCAGTGCTTTAGCCGCTAAGCTATTGTGAACACTGTTCGTGGTACCTATCGAATTTCATTTATTTTGCTGCTGACGTCAACTAAGGCTGTAAGAATAAGTTATATTCGATACCACGAGCAGTGTTCACGGTAGCGGCTAAAGCACTGGTGTACTAAACTAGGAATCTAGGCAGGCGCGGTTCCAGCCAAAGATTTTGGGGGGGGGGGTCAACTTGGCTTACGTACGGTTTCAAGGTCCAAATTTACCATTTTTATTTATTTATGCAAAGACAAGGTAAAGTTTGGAGTTAGTTTATTATGTAACAGAATAGTTACTTACAAAATTGAACCGACGAAAACAGAAACTGAAAAGCGAAAAATAAAATTTTGCTTTTAGTCTTTTCCTAACTAAACTAATGTAAATAACTAATTATGAGTCGGCGCCACACGGCAAACAAACCAACAAAGTGCGTGCATGTTGCAAGTGGTCGAGCGGCGAACGCATTTTTGGAAAGTTATTGTTTAACATTGAAAATTTCACGTTGTATTTGATGTTATGTTGTTTTTATTATTTATTTAAAGTAATTCAATGATATTCGTTGATTGTTTCTTTGGCGCCGACTCATAATTAGTTATTTACATTAGTTTAGTTAGGAAAAGACTAAAAGCAAAATTTTATTTTTCGCTTTTCAGTTTCTGTTTTCGTCGGTTCAATTTTTTGTTAAAAAGTTTTATTTTTAATTTTTTTGTGGCTAAAATCTAACTCCATGTCTCTATTATGTTGTAGTGTCTAGTTGTCGTGTCTAGAACTACATTTATGTGTGCCAAGTTTCAACAAAATCGATTACACGACGACGACAGGTAAGAATTCAGTAGGTGAAGAAACACTCAACCCTTGTTTTCCTACCCTTAGGGGTGGATTTTGATTTTGAAATTTAAATGGGACCAACTTCGAGATATACCCTATCCATTAAAAGAAGAATCATCAAAATCGGACCACTCTGTAAAAAGTTATGCGTGGTCATACATAAAAAAAAAAAAAAAAAAAAAAAAAAAAAAAAAAAAAAAAAAATATACGCGTCGAATTGAGAACCTCCTCCTTTTTTTCGTCGGTTAAAAATGAACTTCAGCATAGAGGAAACGAACGTTGGGTACAAGCGCGAGCGAAGCGAGCGCGAATTTTTCATATTCATGCTAAAAGTTGACTTAAATTTAAGTGTATTTACCCAACTGCGCCAGAAGGAGGGTTATGTTTTTCGAGTGTATGTATGTATGTATGTATATTTCTTTGGCACGCTCTGTAGCCTAAACGGCTTGATGGATCTCAGCTTGAGAGGTGTCGTTGGATTCTTCTTAATTGTGAGAGTGACACTGGGTATATAAAAATTATAAAAATCAAAATGGCCGCTTTTTGGAGCCATTTTATGTGACTTCAAAATTTTTTTTTTGCTCAAAACCTATCGAGTGGGGTATCAAAATAAAGGGTTTTATACATGGTTTACGAAAATATATACAACTTATATGTTTAAATGTAATTTGGAATGAGAAATGCTAAAAAACAACAAAATATTTTTTTTTAATTTTTTATTATATGTAATTATAAGTCCGTAGTACTAAACATATTTTACTACTTTACTGGTGCATCTACCCTATACTTTGTCTCTGCATTACCCTAAGGTTGTCTGGTAGAGAACGCCTATGGCGTTAAGACCGCCTTTGTACCCTGTTGTGCATAAAGAATTAAATAAATAAATAAATATTCAACGTTAAAAATGAATTTGAGTTTTCAAAAAAAACATTAATAGTATGATAAATAAAACATGACAAAACTAAAAAAAATCGAATAAAAAAATTAATTAACAAAAACAAAAAACCCGACTGCGTCTAAAAATAACAGAAAAGATATAAACAAGACTTATCAACACGCAGGCGGAGGCTACCTATGAACTATTATGTAATTCATGACCAAAAACACGTAGCCTCCGACTGCGTGTTGATGAGTCTTGTTTATATCTTTTCTGTTATTTTTAGACGCAGTCGGGTTTTTTGTTTTTGTTAATTAATTTATGGAGTTGTAGGCTATGTACCTTAATGAAGAAGCGGGAGCGAAGCGAGCGTGAATTACCGCCAATACTAATACCAATGAACAGCCAAAGCTTCAATCTCTTGCGCCTTTGATATAGTGTCCGATCGCAACGGCAGGCTCATGTAAAGTAGCGCAAACAGTTCAACAAAATGAACTACCACCGTCGTAGGTGATACTGGAAATATCATTCATACTTTATTTTGAGCAATATAATACCTATGCTGTAAATTGAACTTCAGTACATAAACCAAACTAAAATAATGTTAGGTATTTTTTGACGTACGAGTAGATGTCGTGTTTGAGTATGTTGAGTACTTACCTAGTTTTGATTTCATTGTTTACTTTTAGACGTTTAAGCCGGAAGTTAATAATTTATTAAATTATTTTTGTAAACTGTCTATTTTTAAGAAATTTGTCAATTTGACGTGTACGATTTTGGGGGGGGGGGTCGTGACCCCTACGACCCCCCCCCCCCTAGAACCGCCACTGAATTTAGCAGTCGCAGGTTCGAATCCTGCTCGTGATCGATTTTTTCATTCCACAATTTATATCTTTAGATTTCGCTTCGCATGCGTAAATGCGTTAAAAATTATAAATTACAGGGATGATGGGCTTATAAATGTTGATCTGATAGAAATAAAATCGTAAACTTATGTGGTTCCAACCAATGATATTACATAAGTACAGATGAGTGACTAGCGCGAATATCTGAAGACTCGAAAACAAGCTAATTGTGACATCTTGCTATTAGTCCGCGTCAAGGCAAGGCGCCGAGCGTAACCGGTGACAAAAAATTACAAAAATGCCGTCGTGAATGTACAGAAAGTGTACTAATTATGACATGAAAGCAAACAAACAAAAAGCGATCACATACCACTTGTAAGTACAAACAATTATTTGCATTATAGGCGTATTTCTATTTAAAATAATAAATATTTTTTGTACCGAGAGCGATAAGACAAAACATAGATTATAAAGATGCAGATGCGACTCGTAGGCAGAAAAGTGGTACGTTCAGTATTATCGTCCGACGACGCACGGAGCGTACTTTGGTCGTTCAGTTACTCAGCTCAGGTCCGTATTTACATTCCTCAAGTACAGTTTGATCTATCAACTGATCTTTAAATCGTTAGATTTTGCTTCGTATGCGTAAATGCGAAATAATACAATAAATTATCGATTATCGAGATAATAGAGCTAGGTTAATCTTTTTATGAGTATTATTCAGTAGATATATTGTTATTTTTTTATTGATGTACAACGCGAAATAGAGCTACAATTTGTAAATACCCCCACAAGAAATTTTTAATTTCTCTGACTACCCGGTAGCATTCACCTTAAAAAGCATACAATTTAATGGTTGAATTCCCAGCACCAGACAGGATCATCATTATTTCAGATTTGCATCCATTTTGTTAGTAAATGTTGCCCTGGGCCGCGTTTAATATTATCACCCGTCGTCGGATGACGCTCGGAGCGTTCCTTGGTGTTTGTTTGTATGATCACTCTGAGTAACTGAACGACCAAAGTACGCTGCGGGCGTCGTCGGACGATAATACTGAACGCGGCCTAATGTTAGTAAATTACGAATTTTGAATTGAGATCAATTGAATGAAAGCACAGTTTATGTAATTTATACTGTCACAGGGGTATGTATGGGGTATAATCCAGGTTGATAGAAATCATGACTTTTTGGTTGACAGTTTTTTTTTAAATTTTAATCAAAAAAATCATGATTTATTAGATTTTTTTCACTTTTTATTTGACTTTTTAAGATTTTTACTTGATTTTTATTATTTACATACTCTTAACTGATAATATTCCAAATATTGTCTCAAAAATCCCAATGGTTCCGAAGAAAAACTAGATAAGTAAAAAAACATTTTTTATCTCCAAAATTAGTTATCATTTTTAAATGGTTTTCATAAATTTCTATATAATAGAATCAACATTACCACTCCAGTGAATCAATCTTCTTACGAAATTTGTAAAAAACAGGTAACACTTTTTCTGTCCAATAAAAATTATGATGACTCTGAAGATCTGCTCACAACACTATCATAGTGACTTTCCTAAATAACGCTCCACACTTAAACTCACCCCTCTTTTTCCTCCGTTCACACACTTACTTACATCCCCCCGACACATCACACCCACTTTCATGCACATACATACAATACACTCTTCTCTACACACACACCATACCTACTTACACATATACTGCACACACTTAGTATAAGATAGCTTAGTTAGAACTTAGATTGCACCTCACTGTCCATAGCAGTCTCCATTATTTTTGTTCTTCATTTAAGGGAATCAAGGGCTGGCGGACCTTAACACAGGCTACTTTGTAACCTAGCTAGGACGCCAGTACTTTTGTATTTGTTACTACCTACTATTTAAGATATAGCCCTAGCTTATACTATATTTTTGTAACAGACTGTACCACATTTTATGAAATAAATAAATATGAAATATGAAATAAATGTTAATCTACTGACATAGAATCTTCCATATTTATGACAAAAATTACAACGTCAAAATAAAAAAAAACTAAACTTGAAGAAGACCTACTCCCTATGTACTTAAAACTCTTACCCACTTCTTCACTTATTATGAATATTTTTACGAAAAGTTTTACTAGTATGCAACTTTGTAAGAATTAAAAAAACCATAAATAAATCTTAGTATGACAGTAGTAATTAAGTACAGAAATGTAGGATTATAGACCAGTAATAAAAATAACTGGTGTATAATCAGTTCCGAAAAGTAAATTCAACATCTAATAGAAGCAACTCCGAACTCGATTTTCTTGACTATTTGTAGTTTGAATGCCATATTTTTATTCAATATTCAGTAAAAAATAAAAACTGTATATATTTTACTATGAATTTTTCTTATCTAGTCCCATAACATTATGATTTAAATAAATCAATGAAATTTTATGGAAAAAAATAAAGTTTGTCAAAAAAATCATTTTTATAAAAAAATCACTTGATTTAAATCAATCAACCCTGGTATAATCTACGATTAAAGTTGGATCTTTAATCGTAGGGTATAATACTTGCCGCGTAAAATACTTGTACCTTCTGTATACTTACTCGTTTTCGTTAATCTATGCCAAAAGTGCTGTGATTAGCTACTCTGCATGCTGCTGCGTGCTGTGATTGGCTACCCTGCGTGCTGCTGCGTGCTGTGATTGGCTGGCCTAAATGGCGACATACACTACACGTAGCTGACAAACACTAGCTGTCTTTTTTGTTCATATTGGTTTACATACACCATCTCTTTCACACGACACGGCAATGTTGTGAAATGTAAGTGATGTAAAACATTGTGTACGTGTGCGACCGCTGCGCACGGAACATGTTTTTCGTTTGATTTGTTAGGGTATATCATATCTGTACTTATGTAAAATCATTGGTTCCAACACAGACCAGTAAGCCTCTAGACGCTCATTAGCCGGCAAGCACATATGCTTACTACATGTACTATGTGCTTATTGCATACCGTAGCACTCACAGGTAGCAATGTATATCATACGCCCCGCTGCCAATCGGAATGTCACTCCATCAGCGAGCGGCACCAATCATACTACAGAACTTTTGAGCCGACCAACCATAACGCGCCGTCCGCCCCCCGGGCCCCTCCATCATTTTACGACTTGTTCTCATGCAAAACTTTGTTCATGCAGTGTCTTGAGGCTTACTGGTCTGTGGGTTCCAATGAACATACCTAGCGGCGGCTAGCGTACTCGTTGCCGTCGCCAGGATAAGGATGGCTTTCTACCAGAACTATATGAGGAAGCTTAGCGGTGACCGAGGAAACAATCCAATAATAGGATTGCTTTATTTTGGCAGCCTGGCACAGCGCAGCGATTTTTCCTTGCTCACAGCTTAGCTTCCTCTGGTTAAAAACACTAATGGCCGCTCACCACTTTGGCACTTCAATTCAACGGGTTGAGGGGATGGTTGCAAGGTAAAGGTAATCTGCTGAGTAACTTTACTGATCTACTTAAGTCTATCGGTCAGGGCTTCGATAGGTACTACCCAAGACATGGCCTGAGTTGCCTGAAGGGTAACAGTCTTAATAGTCCTTTTTTATTGTTTTCGGGTGGAAATCCTCATGGATATCCTCCATCCGGGGAAGGTGGAAGGATATGTCAGACTCCTACCGACTAAAAATCACGCTGTGGCCATACTCAGCACAAAATAGAAACTCCATTTGGAGACAAAGCATTAAATGTCCTTAAATAATAATGTTGGGAATAAAGTGAATTAGTGTTGTTAGTTTTAATAATAATGTATAATAGTGATGTATATGTATAATTAATTACTAAAATTTGTATGCCACCTGTGGCAGCCGTTAGGCCAAAAATACCTGTGTACACAAATAAACATTTTTTGATTTGACTGCGCCGATGCCTCTCTAGTGCCAAGCCTTTGGCACGCCACGGGAAAACTATGTTGTTTCTCCCACAGCAGCACGCGACCACCATGTGCTGCTGCCCTCCCCAGATCAACAGTCTTGGCCTGGGTTGTCCATAATAAGAGCGCTTGGAAAACAGATTAGGGATCCTAAAACTTATTGCATTCAACGATCCTCAAATTTTGAAACCTACTGCTTCTTTATATTATACCATCTCTGTAACCAAACCAATTAACTGTGTGACGTCGGTGTCTCGTCTCGGTCATTGTTCGTATACTTAGATATATCAGTCATTTTATAAAACAACTATTGATATGCGTCTAGCACCAACACATCGTTTACTGTACACACGGCTACACATCAAGCTGTACAAAACCAGTAAAGGCTGACCTCGCGTTTTAAGGAAAACCTATACAATGCGAGGTCAGCTTATACTGGAAATGTACAGCTTGATGTGTAGCCGTGTGTACCTAATGGACTACCTAGGAGTCTAGAAGCTAAATACATAAATTAGTAAATTAGGGTCAAATTGCACCTGGCCTTAAGGAAAGGCTTTTCAATACGTACCTACTCATATTAAAGTATTAGATAATTTTATAGAGAAAACTAAATTTACATTTTCATGGCATTTTATTTGTCCAATCAGCCTTACTTTAGTCAGTCTTGCCATGATCATGAATGAGACTTGAGGAAGATTATCTTCCGAAGGCTACGGCTGCCAACGCCCATAAGCTATAGATCGTAAAAATACATCATGTTATCAGTGAGTTTCATATTTACAATAAAATTCGTGTCATTGGTCATCTTTCAAGTGAAGTATTTAACTAGGGCAGCACTTTGAGAGCAAATCATTCCAGTGTTGTTAGTCGAAGCGGTCAATACTCGCTTCACTTAGGTAGGCATTGTAAATTGTTGATCCTGCATGTGGTCAATGACTTTCATTTTTTATCACCTTATCAAAACGTAGTTTTATGTTTGATAATTTGTTTGTTCATGCCGATAACAAGCTTATCTGTGTACCTACCATTGACAGACGAAACTAAAAATAGGACGTACCTATTAGTGATGTAACGAATATTCGCATTCGCATTCGCATTCGCGAATATTCGCATATTTTTGCATATTCGCATTCGCAAGATTTCTGCGAATGTTTTGCGAATATGAATAACAGAAGAAAAAAAACAATTTGAAGATAATTGTAGGTTAATAAAATCAAAATCCATTCATTTCTATGTTTTTTAATGCAAGGGAAAGAAACTTAACCTCGTAAGCACATTATCAGTCTTCACTTTATCATTTGGTATTATTTATTTATTATTTTACTTTGGGGTGACTATCACTAGGTTACCATCAGGTGAATGGGGCGCTACACACCTTCATGAACAGCCGCAAAGTGTCGGAAAAGGCACGGCTGGCTGTTTATAGGGAAGTGTTAGTGCCTACACTTATCTATGGTAGTGAAAGTTGGGTATGGCAGAAGAAATATGAAAGCAGAATAAATGCAGTAGAAATGAGAGCTTTGAGAAGTAGGTGTGGTGTAACTTTGAGAGATAAAGTAAGGAATAACGTGATAAGGGAGCGTTGTGTAGTGAAAGAAGATGTAGTGACAAAGATTGAGAAAGGTATGTTAAGATGGTTTGGACATATAGAGAGGATGGACGAGAGGAGATTGACGAAACAAGTATACGAAGCGAGTGTGGATGGAAGAGTTGGAAGGGGACGACCTTGGCGAACGTACCGCGATCAAATCGCGGCCGGTCTCAAAAAATGCCAGGTTAAGAGTACTCTAAACCAACGAGCATGCATGACGAGGTTAATGGACGTAGATGAAGCGAAAGAGGTGTGTCAGGATCATAGCAGGTGGAATCCATAGTCTCTGCCTACCCCAATGGGAAACAGGCGTGATAATATGTATGTATGTTTACTTTGGGCAATGAAGCTTAATAATTAAATTTTCAATAGAACTTATAAGACAAAAAATATATAATGCAATGTAAACAAACATAAACAAATTCTTCTATGATTTTTTTTACTGTTTTATACTTAAGTTTTTACTCATGTTATATAATCATCTTCTTGAAAAAAACTAAAAATAATAATCAAACAAACACATTATTCTCTATTCTCACTATTCTCATAGCAGTTGTAGTTCTTCCTTTTCTTGAATATTCATTGTTACACAGCTTGCATTTAGCTCGTTCAGCATCGCAAAGTGTAAAATAAGTCCATATTTCACTAGAAGTTGATTTACTCATGTTAATAAATAACTATTCACACTGTAACCTCAAAATTCACTTGTTTTGTTTACGAAAATTGAACATTCGCATTCGCATTCGCATTCGCGAATGTTCAAAAAATGACATTCGTTGCATCACTGGTACCTATATTGTCAAAGCTGTGTTTTTGTATAATAATTTTAATTAAAGCAAATCGTGACACATAACGTGTGACGTCGCGTTGTTGTTTTTCTATCAAAACGTGATCAAAACAGAGTAAAATTTGGCATTTGGGACAGATAATTAAGATATTATTAGGTATGATAACATCAACGATTAGTTTTGCAGTGCATTTATACTCCTCGCTTCAAGGTGTACGGTCGCTTGGACGAGTTTTTGGATACGTTCTACCTTATAGCAACATGGCAGCGGTCAAGGCCAAGAAAAACTTCAACACAAAGCACCTTACAAAAGGTTAGTGGTGATACTAATTAAATAATTTCATGTGTAATATATACTTACCTATTGTCTCTTTGTAGATACACCCTATACTATATTAGTTACCTATGTTTGATAAATTACACTAACGGCCAAAATTAATATCCAATCTATCTACGATTTACCCTACTAGAGATAGAAATTTGACATATTTTGTATGGAGCTTATGTCAAAATCCTATCTCTAGTAGGGCAAATCGTGGATAGATTAGATATTAATTTTGGCCGTTAGTCTATTTACTGTCAATCCAATTTACAATTTATGTGATTTTGGATTATAAACTCTATTCGACAAGACACAAACATCAGTTTCCTTTGCAACTTAAATATTTTAACACCTTGGTAATCGTTTTAATAATTCTGAATTCAACATAGTTTTGATGTCTTTAAAGTTGAAATTTGTTTAAGTAGCAATTACATCAATTATTTAATTAGGTTGACACAAAATTTGTGGTAGGTAGTTCAGTTAGTATAGGAGTCAACATAAAACTAAGATTATTATCTTAGTTTTATGTTGACTCCTATAGCACATGGTAGTATAATATACAGGGAGTCCCATTTATGCTTCATAGAGGGAAAGTAAGTAGGTACTTTAAATATAGGAAATAAGAAATAATAATTTCCCGCGTATTTAAATTACCTGTCTTCTTCGTAGGTAGGTACATCGGGCCATATAAAATGTGTACTACTGTACCTACCTACCGGTTTTTTAACGTGCCGCTCGATTTCTCATAAAGTTCTTTTATGTTAATTAACTTAGTGTAGGTAATGAATTATTTTATCTCAGGTGATTCTTTACCACCATTCAGCGGCAAACTGCGCGTGTACAATATGCGCTACTGCCCGTTCGCGCAACGCACCATGCTCGCCCTGATCGCGAAGGACATCGACTATGATCTCGTCAATGTCGATCTCGCTGACAAACCTGAATGGTTACCTTCCAAGAGTGCCTTTGGTAAGAGAAATTCCACTTTTATTACTATTTTTACGACGGAGGGTTAAGCAGAGTGGACTGAAATACTTCAACCTCGATGCGATTTCCTGGACTTAGAGACGTTTTCAGCAGGCTGAAATACATTTTCAGTCCGTATCAGAGGAGGCTCTATCACATACCAAAGAATCGAAATTTTGAGTAAATTGCCGTTGATTTCAGGCGACTGAAACATGTTTTCAGGCCGTTTCAGGAGCCAACAAATCCGATGCCGACATTCCCTGAAAACCCATTTTCAGGCGTTTTCAGGACCCCTTATGGCCATTTGACACCCACATGTAAAATTGTTGATGAGTGAGCGAGATAGAGCTAAATCTTAGACAAGGATAGCCGAAGAACCTTCTGGAAGAGAGTGAGCAGGATAGAGCTAATATAAGACAAGGATAGACGAGATTCGACAAGCTTCGAGAACATTCCATTTCAGAAGTGAGTGAGTGAGATAGAGGATAGATGAGGTTCGACGAGGGTCGAGAACTTTCTATTTCGAGAATGTGCAAGTGAGAAAGAGTTATCTTATGACAAGGATAGATGACGTTCGAGGACTTTCTAGTACCACGACTCGCGGCCTATATAAACGGCGCAGCTCAGCGCCAGTGGAGTTCAGTTGGAGTTCAGTTTGGATCAAGCGATACAAGCGATAACATCGAAGCGATATTCGGAGCGATTTAACTAGTAACTTTGTGTGTTAATAAGCGATTCAGTGTAATTGTTCAGTAATAAAGTGTTCTCTACGCATTTAATCGGCTTTCTATCTATATACGAACCCCCAGCTCGTAACACTATTTTAGCTCACTCAGAAAGTAAACAATACCCTTGGGCTGGAGACATAATGGTCCTTGGGCACATGGATTACCTAATTGGTAATCGAAGATATAGTCAAGATACATTATAGGTTGGGTAGGTGTCTTACCGTGCGTGCTATGCTTGGCTTAAATCTTCTCGACCGAGTCCGAAACACTGAGATCTGTCGTCGGACAAAAGTCTACGACGTCGGTGATAGGGCGATTACGCTGAAGTGGAGTTGGGCAGGACATCTGGCTCGGCGTAGGGATGGCCGATGGAGTAAAGCTTGACCGAGTGGTGGCCAAAATCAGGTCGGAGAAACCCGGGCCGTCCGAAAGCGCGTTGGGTTGATGATATCGCCAAAGCCGCAGGAAACACCTGGATGAGGGACGCACAAGATCGAAGAGGCTGGCAAAAATTAGATACCCGTTGGTCATTAGCTGAATGTAGAGGAGAGAGATAGCTGTGATAGCCAAACGGTTGAGCGCTTGCTTTCCATGCAGGAGGGTCTGAGTTCGAACCTGGCCCGCACCACTGACTTTTCAAATGCATGTGTGGATCAGAAATTTGATTATCACTTGCTTTAACGGTGAAGGAAAACATCGTGAGGAAACCTGCACACCTGAGAGTGCTCCATACAAATCTCGATGGTGTGTGTACCTAGTCTGCGAACCCGCACTAGGCCAGCGTGCTGGACTAAGCACTAACCTTCTCATTCTGAGAAGAGGCCCGTGCCCAGCAGTGAGACAGTAATGGGCTGATGATGATGACCTCATAGAGGTGAATTTACTTTTGGGAAAGTTTTTATAAGCCAGTTAGTTTATTTTCTTGAAAATCTTTACTGCAGATGTCCCTTTGGCTTTGAATTTTTGTGTATTGTTTTACCTATCCAATTATGTTGCTATGTAGGAAAAGTACCGGCGTTAGAGATAGCAGATGGTGAGTCTATCTACGAGAGTCTAGTCACCGTGGAATACTTGGACGAAGTTTTCCCACAGCGACCGCTTCTGCCAAAAAACCCTCTGCTGAAAGCGAAAGACAAGATCATCATTGAAGCCTTAGGACCAGTAAGTTTATCCCTTTCTTTTTTTCCATTTATTGTGCACATACATAGTAAAAAAAATATAGACTAAGCGCTACGAACAATCATTCATTCATTCATTCATTTCAGCCGAAAAACGTCCACTGCTGGATATAGGCCTAGACCAGCTATACTCCACCTGCGGCCCGCGGGCCGCATGTGGCCCGCGGGCCGCATGTGGCCCGCTGGGCCTTTGTTATTGGCCCATCTGAAGTTACAAATTTCTGAAGAAACAAAGATTATCTCAGAGTTGGCTTCCGTTTTAAATTGTAATTACTCACGAGTTGTTTGATGAGTTCATCGATTTTAAAAACGATACCAATTTAGAAGTTCTGTTTAAAGAAAAAAGGGAAAACAGATAATATGTGGAATTTTGGAGTATTGTTCCCCAAAAATATAAAAGCGTCCAAAGATGTGCCCAAATCCTACTAACATTCTTTGGGTCTAAGTATGTTTGCAAATCGTCTTTTTCAAAAATGAAATACATAAAGAACATTTACAGAAACAAACTTACAGATGCTCATCTGGATGATGTTATAAGGATAGCATGTCGCTACAAGCCAGATCTTGATAAAGTTTTGAAAAAGTGTTCACAGTATCAAAAATTGCATTAAAACATGTAAACATCTTTGTTTATTTATTTATTTATTTATTTATTAAAGCTTCTTTGTTCATTAATAAAGTAGCTACATGGTTAACTTGGAATTACGTTTTGATGAAGACCTAAATCATTTTTGCTTGCGGCCCTCGACACCATGACTGAAACGTGTTTGTGGCCCCTATAAAGAAAAGGGTGAGTATGGCTGGCCTAGACGAACAATCATAGTGAAGCCAAAAAAACCGTACTCCACCGTGTACAAACTTGCGCACACGCACTTACATGCACCTAAAACTGTGCTCATCGCTCTCAGTATATACACATATCGCGGCATCATCCAGTAAGCATCGCGAAATCAAATATCCTTCAGGTGCATGTGTGTGCGTGACCGCTGGTTTGTACACGGAGGAGCACAGTTTTTGTTGGCTTCACTATGATTGTTCGCAGCACTTCGTCTATATTTTTGACTATGTCTATGTTATTGTGTTAATTTTATAATTTCTAAACAAAGTAAATGCGGGGGAGATAAATAACTAATCGACAATCATGACTGTCATACAATACAAGTCATGGTACGATTATTTTATGACTATGAATAACTTATGTCATAAAAGGTGAGGTTTCCACTGGATGCGGAAAGCGCACGGCCGAAGTTCTGGAGTGGTGACCGGCGACCGCGTAGGTACTGGAAGGCGCAGCGTCGGTAGGCCTCCCACAAAGTGGACCGACGACCTGGTGAAAGTCACGGGAAGCGCAGGACAGGTCGTTGTGGCGATGCTTGGGGGAGGCCTATGTCCAGCAGTGGACGTCTTTTGGCTGAAATGATGATGATGATGAATAGCTGAGATTTCGCCCTTTATTATTCACATCCGATATACCTCATTATACCTATTTATTTATTAATAAATGAGTGCACACTGCGGCGCAGAATCCGTATAAGTTATGGGGTCTAAAGTGGTTGGTTATCGTCAACATTAAAATAACGACCAGCGAGTCCAAAGCTATAAGTTGGAGATTCAGCTACACTCGAGGGCAATGAATTCGGGTCACCAACATAAACCTTAACATTTGGAAAACTAAGAATGACAGCTTAATAAAATGAAAAGTTGATCATAAATAGGTCTATAAAATAATAAATAGTCTGTTTTTGTTAATAAATAGTTTAAGTACATTTAATTTTAATAAGCTATCATTTTTAGTTTCCGATATATTAAGGTTTTCGTTGGTGACCCGGATTCATTGCTCTCGAGTGTATTAGCTAGGTTATTGGAATTCGCAACAAAACTAGTAAACGATGCAGACAAACTAAAATGACATTTTAAGATGATTATTGTGATTATAATATTTTTTTTCAGATCCACAGCTTATTCTTTAAGCTGGTAAAACTCCCAGAAACTGTAACCGAGGAGGCGATCGTTGCATACTTCAAGGGACTAGACTTTATACAGGAGCAGCTGAAGCAGCGAGGCACCAAGTTCTTGGATGGAGAGCTTCCCGGCTTCGGTGACTACATGATCTGGCCCTGGTTCGAAAGGATTATCGTATATAACGACGAGAGAATTCAGATGGATAAGCAGAAATATAAGTTGCTGGTGAGTGTGAACCCAGTTATTTTTAGACTGCCAGTTACATACCTAGATACTACATAACATCATGCCTGTATTCTCCATAGTGGTAGGTAGAGATGTACCGTATCTACTCCCAAGTCCCAAATTTCGCTATGTTATAAGTAGATACCATATAATAGAGAGCGAGCCTATTGCCATTTACCGGGCACAAATCCAGATTATCAAAGTCAATCATTTTCACAGTCGAGCATTTATATGCACTTTCAAAACGTTAATTATGAATCTAGTTGCACAGTTCCAAAAAGTTGGTCCTATGGAGACGAGCCGGGAAAAAAACCATGGATATACTCTTTTCAAATAATCAACGCTACAATGATCTGTGACATGATTTGGAAAGAATTGTGTGAAAACAATTTCAGTGAATTTTTCTCAGTCATTTCATTAACCTATAATGACTGGTAAAAACTAATTAATGATTAATAATGATTTACTATACTTACATACTGAAATTGTAATCGCTTCTCTCCCGAAAAGGGATCATTGTACTCATCATTATGAAAGACTTTTATTATGGGACAGACACTGAAAACCCTACATTTTATCGATTTAAGTGAACACAAATGTAGGGGCCAACTGATTTATTTTCGTGATTTCAGGGTTGGTCGCATAGTAAAAGTTGTTCATAATGATGAGTACAATGACCACTTTTCGGGAAAGAAGCTATTAAAATTTCAGCATGTGTATTACAAGAATTTACTAATAAAAAAACCGGCCAAGAGCATGTCGGGCCGTGTTCAGTATTATAGGGTTCCTTAAGTAGGTATTACAAACAAATCAAATCAAATATTAATCATGGCTATTTTAGTTTTTGCAATAGACGGCAGGATTGGCGACTCAGAGAGTGTTGTCAGTAGCCGCTAGATGGCGCTATACAGTGCCAAATGCAATAGACGGCACTTGACGGCAGCATTGGCGACTCAGAGAGTGTTGTCAGGCGCCGCTAGATGGCGCCAAATTTAAGAAGTGTGTCGTCAACATAACACAAAGTTACTTTTTGTGATTTTTTCAAATAGAAAGTAGCTAAAGGAGCATTATTTGCTATGATCATTTTTCTCTTAGGTCAATGACCTTTGAACTAGGACGTTTTAAGTATTTTTCAGTTATCTCTCTATAACTCAAAAAATTATAATCACAATATGCTCGAAATAATTTTAAAAGAGAGTTTTTACAAAGGTCTATCAATGTGGAAGATTATAAGTTTCTACATTGCATAGTTTAGAAATGGCAGGTGGGGGGACACATTGCAAGCCACTTTGGCAGGCTATATTTCGCAGATGGTACACCTGATAAAAAAGTGATGTATGAAACATTACCTTCATTTTAGTAGACCTATTCAATGATACCCCAAAAGAGGGGGTGCAGCTAAAAAAAAATTTCATCCCCATTTCACATGTATGGGCGCCACCCCTAAAATACGTAACCATGATATTTTTGTTCTTTTAAAATTGAGATCTATATTTATTCTATTTTTTAACAAAATTTCATTTATTTTTGTTTATAACTGTAGAAGTTATTAAGCTGTAAAGGATTAGGACAGACGGACAGACGGATAGACGGACAGACGGACGGACATGACGAAACTATAAGGGTACCTTGTAGGACTACGGAACCCTAAAAAAGCAAATAACACTGCCCGACCCGGGAACCGAACCCAACCCAAGTCCCCGCGCTTGGCAGTCGCTCTTGCCACTTGACCACTATACTAACTAGGTCATTAGGCCATTAGGCATTAGGGCCATTTGCAGTGAATATAGCCATGTTATAGTCTGCTTATATATTTATACCTTTATCATTTTATTGCAGTTGGCGTACATCGACAGTATGTTGCAAGATCCCACCGTGAGCCAGTACAGGTTACCCAAGGAGGCGTTCGAGGCATTTCATGGCGCTTTCAAATCTGGAACAAAACCCAACTATGACTTACTTCTTGAGAATTAGTCACCGTAAATAAAATAAAACAAGCTTCGGGTAGAGAATAATAATTTAAGCACGAAATAAAAATAAGTACAGTTGAACGTTTAAGATACTTCGACTAGGTACTTAATAATTATGTGCAATAAATCAATTATGTCGATAAGTACCTAATTTTATTGTAAATAGACAATCAATATGTTATACGTAAAATATTTTTTATGAACTTTAAATAAAGCTTAAAAATCAACTTACTTTTTTATTTTAAATGACTAAATAACTAATTGATTTTACCAACGATAATTCTCTGGTTAATCAACCGTTGGTTTACCCACAATTCCGTACATATTTCGAGTAATCGGCTGTTTAATCAGAGAATTAACGTTGATGAACACCGGCCTAAGTCAGTTCCGCTTATAATGGTTTGATTACCATTGAGATACGGTCTACTGACGTGCGACGGTATCTACTACGTACATAAATAAAAAAAAAAATTAACAAAAACAAAAAACCCGACTGCGTGTAAAAATAACAGAAAAGATATAAACAAGACTTATCAACACGCAGTCGGAGGCTACGTATGTTTTTGGTCATGAATTACATAATAGTTGAAGCGGCTGGCTCAGATGCGAGGGACCTGAACCAGGAAGCGTTACTGGCTCGCGGGGCCAGTAATTACAATGGGGGGGAGAGAATTAGTGGACTGTATAGATTGTGCTGGCTATAGGTTTAGAGTATAGGTGGGGCTGGGTTATGGGAACACTTACTTGGTCTCTGGTGGTCTGGCTCCCAAACACCACAGCGCGAAGACACAACACACACAAATATGAAGCCTTCGGGCTAAATTAGCGATATTGTTAATAAGCGGGTTAGTCAATCATGTCCTGTGGCGGATCGAGGAGCGGCGGCGGAGCGCGACTTCACTTTATGGTGGTTGAGCGAGCACTGCGCGAGCGGCGCGGTGTGTCCAAATATGGCGGCGGACGCGACAAGGCGGCGGCGTTGGGTTTTCGCGGGAAACCACACTGCTCGATAGCGTCTTCTTGTTCTTTGTGTTGGCAGCCATGTCGTGTAAGACCATTCAGCGTGGAGCGGGAAAGGGCAAGGAGAAGTAAAAGGGCTGTGATTGGATGGGTAGGGTATAGAAAGTAGGGAGGGAAGAAGCCAGCAAATCTACCTAGCTTGTTACTAACGATGCGGATTGCCAACCAACTAAATCGAATTTAAGGCCTAACCATGCCCCCCGCCTGGAAGGGGATGAAATAACCCTTCCAAAGATAATGCGAAAAGTGAGAAAGAATAGAGCGGTGAAAGTGATCCAACGTATGAGACGCTGAGAATCCTAAACTTAAAGCGAAAGAGTTAAACTATACTTGAATGTTAATTAGAACTAAGAGCGACTATGATGCAATACCTACTGAGTCGGGAGAGGACAGAGCCTCACCACAGGTCTACGATATGTACCGGTTTTAGTTCTGACGTCAACAACGCGGGTCGTGCCGTCAGATCCGGGATAGAGCGCGGTTACTATGCCTAAGGGCCACTGAAGCGGTGGAATGTTATCCGTTTTAATAACTACTACGGTTCCAAGTGTGATGGGACTAGCGGGCGTATTCCACTTCTGTCTAGACTGGAGAGTATTCAGATATTCAATACGCCAGCGTTTCCAGAACGATTGGACCAACTCATCAACGAGTTGCTTGCGTTGAACTAGTTTTTCGCGGGTAACGTCAGAAGCGGGTAAAGACTTGAGAGGGCTCAAAGTCAAAAAATGCGCGGGTGTAAGCGGGAGAGGATCAGAAGGATCCGAACTAAGAACAGAAAGCGGGCGAGAATTGAGCAGCGCTTCTATCTGAGCAAGCACTGTCAGCATTTCTTCAAAGGTAAGAAATTGGTTTCCTACAATTTTGTTTAGGTGAGTTTTGACGCATTTGATGTTACTCTCCCAAATTCCCCCAAAGTGGGGTGACAGTGGAGGATTTAACTTCCACTGAATGCGGTCATGCGAAAGAAAATTAGTTATTGAATCATTATAAGCGGTGGAATCAACGAGGCTGTACAAAGACTTCAAGTAAGACTTTGCACCAATAAAATTAGTGCCACAGTCAGAATACATAATACTGACAGGGCCGCGGCGAGAAAGAAAGCGTTTGAAAGCATTTAAGAATACTTCAGTGGACAGATCAGAGGCTAACTCAACGTGAATTGCATGAGTGACAAGACAAACAAACAAAACAATGTATGCCTTCTGACTGCGTACGCCTCGGCGTCTATGCGGAATGATCGGAATAGGTCCTGCGTAATCGACACCAGTGTGCAAGAAAGGCTTGGCCTCACGTACACGGCATGCTGGCAAGTCAGCCATCATGGGAAATTGCGATTTCGGATTCGTTTTGAAGCAGATGTTACATTTGTGTACACGCTGCCTTATTAAACTACGAGCTGAAAGAATCCAGTATTTTTGCCTTAAAATTGACTGAAGTAAGGACGGACCCGTATGTAGATTGCGATTATGATAGTGATCGATAATAAGGTTCACTACAGGATCACGAGTTGGAAGTAAAATCGGATGTTGACTATCAAATTCAAGATCGGCATTTGAAAGTCGACCACCGACGCGAAGGATTCCAGAGTCAATAAAAGGTTTTAATTTTGCAAACGAACGAGGCAGCGGTGTGGCCTCGTCTTTATGAAGCGATTTAAAAATAAAAGCGAAATGAACTTGTTGAAGAGCCTTTATAATCCAAGTCTCGGCAATCTCTAAGTGCGATATTTCAAATTTACGCGGCAATTTACGAATGAAGCGAAGAAAATAAACTACTGATCTCAATAAGCGAGTCCAATTTGAAGCGCGGATAGATAATTGATAAATTAATGGAAGCGCCAATGTGTCATCACCCTTAGAAGTGGTGACAAAAACATTAGTTTTGATTTCCGGCGGGTTAGCGACCGATTTAGGGTCAAACTCTACAATAGGCCAATCTTCCTTAGGTAGCAATGCGAATGTAGGCCCAGGGAACCACAGCGGGTGATCCACCAGTTTGGATGGCGTAAGGCCACGTGAAAGGCAATCAGCGGGATTGTCGATTCCTTTAATATGATAAAAATGTTTGCGGTCGAGATTCGAGTGTATCTTCGAAACTCGATTGGCAACAAAGGTTTGCCATCTAGCGGGAGTAGAATGTATCCACGTTAGAGCTACGGTGCTATCACAAAATGCGAAAATGTTACAAATTTTACAACGCGATGAATAGGTATCCAAAACGGTTCGTAACAGCTGAGCGAGTATGACGGCGCCACAGAGTTCTAAACGAGCGAGCGATACTATTTTAGCGGGAGCGACTTTCGATTTAGCGCACAATAAACTAACGATACTTTTGTTTGTATCGGGGAAATGAACGTGTAGGTATACAACACCACCGTACGCACGTTCACTAGCGTCACAAAAACCTAAAAGCGAAAGTAGGCATCGTTGTTCGAATCCTACAAATCTGGGGATTTTAATATTTTCTAATAATGGCAATTCTTTGGCAAATTGTTGCCACAAAACAACAATATTTTGCGGCGGTGTGTCGTCCCAGTCGACATTATGTTCCCATAAGGATTTAATAATTAATTTAGCGAGCAAAATAACGGGTGCGACATAGCCCATTAAATCCCAAAGGCGGGCGATATTAGATAAAATATTACGTTTTGTACAATTGCGATTTTCAACATTTACCGAAAACAAGAAATTATCACTAGCGGGCATCCAACGCATACCTAGTATTTTTAAGTTATCGTCAGAATTAAATTCGATGAGTTCAGTGACTCGACTCTCACAAGGAATAGTTGACATAAACGCGGGCGAGTTACTCGAAAACTTTACTAAATCAAAACCTCCAGCGGCGAATAAATCGATCAGCTGTTTTGATAATATAACAGCTTCGTCAACAGATAAACAACTCAATGCTAAATCATCCATATAAAGCGAGTCCTTCTCTATAACCTCTGCGGCAAGCGGAAAGCGTTGTCTCTCGTCTATGGCAAGTTGACGTACGGTGCGCATCGCGAGAAACGGACTGCAAGTCATACCAAAAGTTACACGGTTGAATTCGTACAATTGTAGTGGATCTTGAGTATTAAACCTATAAAGAATGCGTTGATACCGACGAAATGACTCCTGCACTACAATCTGGAGGTACATTTGCCTAATATCAGCGCTAATGGCGACGGCATAAAGTCGAAAATTAAGAATAATGCGGAATAAATCGGTTTGTAAATTCTTACCGCTGTGCAAAATATCGTTAAGCGAGTAACCTGAATCAGTTTTCATACTAGCGTCGAGTACCATTCGTATTTTGGTAGTAATTTTATCATCACGGACAATAATATGGTGCGGTATAATATAATGCGGAGTGTCAATATTAGAAGAATTAACCGGTGTAATATAACCTTTATCTAAATAATCGATTAAAATCTTATCGTATTCTAACTTAATTGCGGGATTTGAAAGTAAGCGGCGTTCTAGTGCTAAATACCTACGCTCGGCAGTAGCGCGCGAGTTACCGAGAACAGCGGTATCTTTACACAATGGTAGCGCAACACTATAGCGGCCAGTGACGTCACGCGTAGTCGTCTTTTCAAAAATATCTTCGCATTCTTGTTCGTCAGGAGTGAGAAACGTTTTACTGGGCAGTTCTTCTAATTCAAAAAAGCGTGACAAGCATGTGTCTTCGTTCGAAGAAAAAACACAATGAGAACTGTAGTACGAATGCGTAGAGGAACTATTATTACTAAGTACAGGAGCGTTACCTAAAATTAAATAACCGAAGCTAGTTTGAATAGCGACGGGTAGCGATTGCGAGCGGAAAACTTTATGCGGTAATAATATGCGAGCAAAAACGTCACTACCTAATATCATATCGACTTCTGCGGGATACAAATAATTTTCGTCAGCGAGTTGCAAGTGAGATAGATACGATAGTGCGGCTGTATCTACTCGGATGTTAGGTAAATTAGAAGCGATGCGGTCGACAACATAAGGTTGCAAGGCAAAAGAAACACTATTATTAAAGCGGGACAAGACATTTAACTGCGTAATTCCTTGAACTTCATTTAAAACATTACCTATTCCCGAAACGTGAGTATTTTTGGCATTATGAATAGGTAAGTTTAAACGTAAACAACAGTTGCGGGTTATAATATCCTTTTGAGAACCACTATCTATGAGAACACGGATAGCTTGCATGTTACCACTTGCGTCTTGCGCGAGGCATATAGCGGTACCTAAAAGCACCGTGGTACATTGCGGAGCGATGCGAGAAGCGTCTATCGGTGTATTTTTTACGCATACACCTATAAGCGAAGGCGGCAAGGAATTGTTACTATTTTGTGTATTTGCGGATAACACATTTTCGGGTGGAACCACGAAACCATGAGCGTTAGCGGATGCGGAAGCGGGATTATTACACAACGTCACCACAGGGTGGCTGGAGTTGTCACTAGACGAATTTAACGAAAGCGTAGTTTTAGCCGTCTGCGCGGGCGTCGGCTGAGATTGCGGCGAACTTTGTTGAAAGTGGAGTAATGAGTGATGAGATTTTGAACAGAACCTACATGTACTCTGCGAATTACAATTGCGAATAGTATGTTGAGAACTCAAACAATTAAAACAAATATTAGGTTTAGAATTTTTAACAAAGTTATAACGTTCCGGCGGCGAAAGGTTATTGAACTTGTCGCAACGGAATAAATGATGCGAGCCCACTGTGCAACAAGTACATGTTTTTTGTGACGAAGTTTGTGGTTGTACATTTAGGTAGGTTTTAAACGAATGCGCGGGAGATTTATCTTTGTGTGCGTTTTGCGTCGTGCGGGATTTATTGTCTGTATGACTGTGGGTAAGCGTGTTATCTGCCCGACTCAGAACTCTATACTGTTCGCGTACAAACTCGATCAGCTGTTTGCTTGTTGGTAAGCCTTTGGAGTCCCGAATGGATAGTTCGAAATGACGCACTGGTGCCGATTCTCTTGTACACCCACCTAAACCTAACTATAACTAAAATTTACAAATTTTAGTTTAGAAAATCATAAAACTTATTCTGTGTTTCTCTTTTTCTTATTTTAGAAAACTTGTTGACAGCTCTAATAATGGAGTTTGACGCATCTAAGTTGAATTGGCGGTGTTACCAGTACATCTTAATTTTTTTATTAAAGAGTGAATGGAATGACCGAAAGTTCACAAAAACAAGGAAATTAAATAATAATTATATTTGGAATTATTAGTTTATAATTAAACTTAAGAAGAAAAAATCATGTCATAAAGTACATTTTTGTTTTATATTTTCAATAAAATATATAAATTGGAATAATGTGATCAGATTAAAGAGCTAGGTTATTATTTTCTACGGCCCGTATTACAGAACGATACTCAAGCGTTGATCACTGTTTAAAACTAGTTTTGAGTTGAGCTTTGATTTTAGAACGTTCCTCAAGCAGAGATTTATTGATCACAGTTCAGATCACAATAATAAACTATTTCTTTAATTTAAAAAGCTGGAATTTCCCTTTTTAAAGACGTGGTTAAAAAGTTCTAGCACCCAGGACACGAAATTTCTCAAAAAAGTTGAATAAATTAGAATATAAGCCAAAAAGTACCACGCAGGATTACAAACTTGGAGACTTTCTCCCCAAAAGAGGGAAAATTTGTGAATTCAGGCTTTTTAGGGATACATATTAGCATAAAATGATAGAATTGAATGTCAAACACAGATTTTTTTCCCATTGTATGGATTTATGTACTTCTTATCCTTTATTATATAGGTACCTCTTCTTATCGAAATTATAAATTTCATTGTATGTTTCTATGAACAATTTACCTTTCTGCTGAATCTACAACAGCTGCAACCACATAGTAGGCATCCATTATTTATTTTAAACTACCTAAAAACTATAAAAATGAATAAAATAAGCTTTGCAATTTTAGTTGTTGATAACTAATTATAGTCGACATGTATTTTGATGCCTTCTAAAAATAGTCAGATTTAGGTTGACATTTCTAATATTAGGTGAAAAACGTCAATTACAGAATAGCAAAATGTCAATTTTTACTAAGTTGAATAACTAAACTAATTTTGGTCCTGTCAAACCAAAAATTAGTTTTAAAGTGAATATCAGAATAGAAAACGTCGTTTGACAGGACTAAACTAAATTTAGGTGATTTTTAGTCTAGTTTAGAGAATTTTGTGACAAGAGAATCGGCACCAATGTCTCTATGTCTAAACATTTTAAACCTAAATGTACGAAGATAAAATCGCCTAAGTTATCACTATTAATAGTATTTAAAGCGGATATAGTTGTAGAAAAGAGATCAACAAAGTGTTCAAGTGACTTTGGTGTCGCTTGTGTAATGGGTTTAAGACCCAACAACTTATTTATGTATGAAGTTGCGAGCGAGCGTTCGTCGTTGTATTTTTTACACAACGCGTTCCAAACTACGTGATAATTGTCCCCGGACGGAATTATGCCTTTGCAAACTGATAAGGCTCTGCCCTGCAGTCTTCCCACCAGGTATTGCATTCGTTCGCTGTCACTAAGGGACGTGTTATTATGAATAACAGATCTAAACGTCTCATAGAACGTAGGCCACATTTCAGCGTCTCCGTTAAATACGGGAAGTTCTAGTCGCGGTAATTTTATATGTGACGCTACTTTAGAGCTACTAGCGGTGGCGGGTTCCTGCTTTAAAACGGGAGAATTATTGCGGGATAAAATACATGCCTCAGTATGTTTAATTGTGGAGAACATGTTATCAAATTCTGTTAATATAGAATAATTAGGTTCGAAATCTTGATTGATTGATAATTCTAAATCGATCTTTTGATCTAAAGCGGTTACAAATTCTGAGCGAGTAGTGTCTATTATTTTAGACTTACAAAGAAATAAATTAGCGTATTCAGCACTAATCGCGGTGTCAGCAATACTTTCAAAGAGTGATTTTACGTTTGAAAAGTACGACGCCATTTTAGCGTCGAGCTTACGGATCTCTAATATGGCGGTGCCCGAAGGCGCGACGCTAGCTCGAGTTGGCGGCATGATCGAAACCTAACTAAAACCTATATACCTACTACTAAGGTAGGCGTCCGGTGAGATGGACCAAAATGAAGCGGCTGGCTCAGATGCGAGGGACCTGAACCAGGAAGCGTTACTGGCTCGCGGGGCCAGTAATTACAATGGGGGGGAGAGAATTAGTGGACTGTATAGATTGTGCTGGCTATAGGTTTAGAGTATAGGTGGGGCTGGGTTATGGGAACACTTACTTGGTCTCTGGTGGTCTGGCTCCCAAACACCACAGCGCGAAGACACAACACACACAAATATGAAGCCTTCGGGCTAAATTAGCGATATTGTTAATAAGCGGGTTAGTCAATCATGTCCTGTGGCGGAGCGAGGAGCGGCGGCGGAGCGCGACTTCACTTTATGGTGGTTGAGCGAGCACTGCGCGAGCGGCGCGGTGTGTCCAAATATGGCGGCGGACGCGACAAGGCGGCGGCGTTGGGTTTTCGCGGGAAACCACACTGCTCGATAGCGTCTTCTTGTTCTTTGTGTTGGCAGCCATGTCGTGTAAGACCATTCAGCGTGGAGCGGGAAAGGGCAAGGAGAAGTAAAAGGGCTGTGATTGGATGGGTAGGGTATAGAAAGTAGGGAGGGAAGAAGCCAGCAAATCTACCTAGCTTGTTACTAACGATGCGGATTGCCAACCAACTAAATCGAATTTAAGGCCTAACCAATAGTTCATAGGTAGCCTCCGCCTGCGTGTTGATAAGTCTTGTTTATATCTTTTCTGTTATTTTTACACGCAGTCGGGTTTTTAGTTTTTGTTAATTAATTTTTTTATTTTAATTTTTTTAGTTTTGTTATGTTTTATTTATCATACTATTATGTTTTTTTTTTTTAAGTCAAATTCATTTTTAACGTTGAATATTTTGTTGTTTTTTAGCATTTTTCATTCCAAATTACATTTAAACATATAAGTTGTATATATTTTTGTAAAGCATTTATAAAACCCTTTATTTTGATACCCCACTCGATAGTTTTTGACGGAAAAAAATATTTTTTGAAGAGGTAATATGGCGCCAAAAAGCGGCCATTTTAATTTTTTAAATTTTGATGTACCCAGTGTCACTCTCAGAATTAAGACGAATCTAACGACACCTCTCAATCTCAAATCCATCAAGCCGTTTAGGCCACAGAGCGTGCCAAAGAAATATACATACATACATACATACATACATACACTCGAAAAACATAACCCTCCTTCTGGCGCAGTCGGGTAAAAATAAAAACGTAAGTTTTTTTAAATCTTTATATATATTTTTTATATAGGTATTTTTTTTTTTTAATAGTTATAAAGATTTAAAAATATACTCTTAGTCTTAGTCTTACTGTGAGTTTGCACTGACGAAACATTCACATAAAAACATGTTGAAATGTCAGTTTTCTGTCAATGTATCGAATCGCGTTCGCATTATCACACAACTTGTTGAAACGGAACTTGTTTGACATTTCATAGTCTATTGACATGTTTCACAATTAATTTCAATACACTTCAAAGTATCTGCTTTCGGCCATACATGTTTACCGACCTCATTAGATAACACAAAAAACGAGATTTATACAAGTTTTGACAAATGATTAAGCATAAGTGCGAACGTCAGCCGTGACAAATCTATAGACAAACATGTCAATGTATAAGTTTTTAGTCAGTGCAAACACAGCCAACAACAAATCTTGAAATCTGTCAAAGAATTTACCCAGTTTTCTGCAGTGCGAACGTAACAATCAAGATAACAAGTTGTGACATTAGTTTCATTATGACAAGTTTCGAGACATTACATGTTAAATGTTTTTTGGTGCAAACCCACAGTTAGTAGATAGATAGTTTTGGATGGAGTTAGATAGTCTTTAGTTAAGTACCTATACAAGTATTATATCCATTGTCTAGTACCCATAGTACAAGCTTTGCTTAGTTTGGGACTAGATGGTGCTGTGTAAAAATTTCCAAAATATATTTATTTATTTATAGTATTGTGGTCATAATGTGTACATATTATATTAGTCGTATGAAAATAAAAACCGATTTCACCTCGTCTCCAAAGCTTAAGAACTGTAGAAGTATCATGTAGCATCGATGTTTGACTATCCAAGAATTGACCGCGACGGGTAGATTCTAATGGTCAGTCAGTCATAAATAATTTCGGCCATTATGTTCCATAATGATGACACGATTAGCGCAGTGGCTGAACGATTGGCTACTGCGTAACGGGTTGTGGGTTCGATTCCCGCACGGAACAAATATTTGTATGGCCTAAAGATAGATGTACCGGGTCTGGGCATTTGATTCAGGAGAAATCATATTATGTGTGCGGCAACGCTTTAAAACAAAACAGTTATCAACTCAATCTGTCGCAGTCCACTGCTGGACATAAGCCTCTCACAAGCTGGCCACAACACTCGATCCTCTGCCTTCCGCATCCAGTCCCCCTTTGCTACCTTCTCCAGGTCATCGGTCCACCAGGCGGGGGGGCGCCCTACGCTGCGTTTGCCGATTCGCGGTCTCCTCTCAAGGACTTGTCTGCTTCAACGGCCATCGGTCCTTCGATAGGCATGGCCACATATCATATAAGTATCACTCCATAAATACCTGAAGCTGAACTTAGAAGTCTAAAAACCCTATAACTGCTGCAATTAATACGTAAAAGGTCCTTAATAAGATAATTTCTTGTCACGAGTGTTCATTTCTAAGCATCAACTTATTTTCTAATAAGTAAAACTTATTTAAGCAAGGAGCTTTTATTGATTAATTTCATAACATGGCTTATCTGTGTTAATTATTTTTAGCCACTGAAGAAACGTCAAGCACAATTTTGTTAAATTGGATTACATAAACTACACCATGTTCCGTAATTTCTAGTCATGTTCGTTCCATTACATTGCGTTTGTTTAACAATTTTGTTGGTTTTATCGTCTAGTCTTTAATGAAATATTCACAGCAGTTGTAAGCATGAGTAAGCAAAATAATAAAAGTACCGGGCTAAAAGTGTAGAACGACGGTGACGTAAGCGTCACTGCGCCATGAGCACATTACTCTACAAAACAAAACGAACCGTCAGTCATGACTGGCAATTCTTTTCGAAAGCCTGTCATGTAATGACGTCACCGTATGACCGTCAACAAATAACACTACGTGACTAGTGGCTAGGTACCACTTTATATACATTACATTACTACACATTACTTAACATTTCGGTGTTGTAGCATATGCTGAGATGGGGGCCTTTTTTAGTCTCATACAGGCATGTCAATTTTAAGTTTTTTTGTTCATCATCATCATCATCATTTCAGCCGAAAGACGTCCACTGCTGGACATAGGCCTCCCCCAAGCATCGCCACAACGACCGATCCTGTGCCTTCCGCATCCAGCGGATTCCCGCGACCTTCACCAGGTCGTCGGTCCACCTTGTGGGGGGTCTACCCACGCTGCGCCTTCCAGTACGCGGTCGCCACTCCAGAACTTTACTGCCCCATCGGCCATCCGTTCTGCGAGCAATGTGCCCCGCCCACTGCCACTTAAGTTTGGCAATTCTTCGGGCTATGTCGGTTACTTTCGTTCTCCTGCGAATCTCCTCATTTCTGATTCGATACTGAAACTGATTCTTACGGTACTGAAACGTGGTCGCTCACAATGGGCCTGATAAGAAGGCTCAAAGTCACTCAAAGGGCAATGGAGAGGGCTATGCTCGGAGTGTCCCTGCGTGATCGAATCAGTTTTTTTGTTAATATGTTATTTTTAGTTTTTTTTTCTCTCGCCTGTACCGAGACTGAAATAAATATTTTCTTTCTTTTCTTTCTTTCTTTATACTGTATTTATCGCAAAATGCAACATGCAGTGTGTAATCAATGATTGATGATGAAATCGATACTTTGACATAACTAATTATGTCATTATTGTTATTTTAACGATTGAAGTACAGGGTACTGTAGTTTAATTAGAAACTATCAACTCTATAAATTATAGTTCGCTGTAATTGTAGATACAAAAAGTGCCAAAAGTGGCAGTTTTTCGCATATTTTGTATCTACAACTACAGCAAACTATAATTTACAGAGTTGATAGTTTCTAATTAAACTACAATACCTGTACTTCAATCGTTAAAAAAGGATTTTCGATAAATGATGTATTCAGCGATTAATAATTTTTTACTGATGGGGGCGCCACTTGGCTGCTACATTCCCCTTAAATCACCCTGCGTGTTATTGCAATGCTTCATGGAGGGAAATTCCTTTAAATATTGTAAATAGGGTATTTTTCTTAAGAAAGTCTTCATTGTATTTTTAAAAGCGAGTAAATACAGTCAAGAACTTTTCAAAAGTGTTGTCCCTGAGCTGAGGATCAAACTAGCATAAACCCAAAAAATATCATCCTATTTTATGCTACTAATGAACAGTATCAATAATGAGGATCAAATCTCGTTTGAGAGAAACAAATGAATGATAAGATGAACTATAAAAACATGTTTTAAAATAATTAAATGAAAAAGATTTTTTTAACACCACGTTTTTACAACGAAAGCAAGATAAATTGCATTGTCATCCATTTCTGAGCTATGTTTAAAGTTTCAAGCCTCTAGCTACTCGGGAACTAAGTTTTCAAAATTTGTACCGAACAGACAGACAAGACTGAAAGCGAGTTAATAAAAACGTGGTAAAATAAAATTAAGTAACAGTTACATTACATGTAACAGTTAAGCAATAAATGATTCTGATTCTGAAGTCTCCTTTACGTAAAAAAACATATTTCCAATATTTAAAGTCAAATTATTTTCCCACCATGAAGCATTGTGATGAGACATCCTGTATAATCCTCATGACAGTACAAGTTTTAAAAGCTTTTATTTAATTATTTTTTTTAAGACTTTATTATTCTTAACATTAACTCAAAATGATGTTCTATACGACCTTTTAAATTAGAAAAAACTATTCAAATTCAAATCAAATTCAAAATTGATCAATTATGACTTTATAATAAAACAAAGTTTAACCGGATTAAATCGCGTATATTATTTAAATTGGTATTCCTGACGTTTTGAAAGCTTTGCAGCATTTCGTGGTCGCAGGTAGACTAAGATGACAAGCGTCTTTACAGATATTTCTAAAAAAATATTTTAGTCTACCGTACAATATTATTAATTAAAATCGTTTCGATGCACGCAGTAATCACTCACAATATCATTATCTTTTACGCAATTTAATCCGGTTAAACTTTGTTTTATTATAATGTGTAGTGATCGCGAAAACCTAAGAAATTAATTATGACTTTGTTTGGGAATAAAATTTTCATTTTCTCATTTTCATAAATCTTGGCGCAAAAAAGAAGCTTCACTGAATGGTACCCAAAGGTGCCTTAGCGTGTATGAATGCAACACATAAACGCTATGCAACATACAAATGCAGAAGTCAAACTATTGAAATCTAAGTTTGGGGTCTCGCGTCAATATCTCTCTTTATTCAAATAACTGCTGATGAAATATAATAGCTAGTTCTGCCCATGTAATTAGGTTAATAAATGTTATTTAGTCTATGAAATTGTTAACATAATGTCTTTTAATCATTATTAATGAAGAATTGCATTAAAAAGACATGCCAAGATTCTTTACATAATAAGACAAGAGAGAAAAAACAGAGTGTAGTGTTCATAACATCATTAACTTCACCAAGGAACCCGTGAAATGTGAAATGAACAGTGAAATGCTACGAGAGCTACGGCAACGCTCCATGTCTACGAGGGCTACAACAAACGGATCGTGTGACTACGATCGGTGCTACGCCGCCGCGCGCCGTAGCGTGTTGTCGAACTGCGGGTGAAAGTTCAATGATCGGCGGATGTGACCCAGTACCAATGTCAATCAACTTAGCCTATTTGCGGTACCAGTGCTGGACATGTAACACGTTAGTTATCCAGCACACACCAGTTACTTTTCAATGACAACTTTATTTATTTATTATATTCTTTATTGTACATTACACCTTATTACACCAAACGAAAACAAAGACAATAGTTTACAGAAAGATTAAGTAAGTACAATGGGCGGTCTTATCGCACAAGGCAATCTCTTCCAGACAACCTTTGGATGGACTAGAAGAATGGGAACCGATCGTGGGTAGGTACGGTGTAAAAGTAGGTACGTTTCGTACATAATATACTTACTTAAATATAATAATATAAAGTACATGGAATTTACTTAAATAAGTATGATAAATATATATCATATAATATACTAATAAATACAAATATAAAATGTAGTAGTTGAGCAATTTCAAGAAGTAGTGAAACAGATTGACAAGTAGTGTAGTTTTAGTGTAGTAAAAATATCTTTGTATGGTAGAGGCCGGTCATTAAAAATTCTAACACACGCCATACATACTTAATTCATATACAGCACAGTCAGAGTAACAAAACAATGTTTCTATAAAATTTTTGACTAGTCATTGTTACCCTGAAACCATCAGTTATTATTATAGTTAGCGCGGTAGCTTAGTTACGGCCAAAATTAATATCCAATCTATCTACGATTTACTCTACTAGAGATAGAAATTTGACATATTTTGTATGGAGCTTATGTAAATAATAATAAATAAATAATAATAATAATAATAACCATGTCACGTTGTACTGGGACCGATCTATCATCACCGACAGGACTATCGCTCACAACAAGCCTGATATAGTGGTGATAGATCGTTCAGAGCGCCGCACAATGATTGTTGATGTTATTGTCCCGCATGACGAGAATCTCGTGAAGACCGAGAAGGATAAAGAAATCAGATACCTTGACTTGGCACACGAGGTTGTCGACATGTGGGATGTTGACTCAGCAGTCATTGTGCCGATTGTTGTTACGGCCAATGGCTTAATGGCCAAGAGCCTCGATTTACATCTTAGGAGGCTCGCGTTGGGCAGCTGGGTCAAGGGCTTGATACAGAAAGCGGTACTCCTGGATACGGCGCGTATCGTCAGGAAGTTCCTCTCTCTGAGGCCCTGACTACCGGTAGTTTGGACCCTGTTCCCGATGCCGGTGGGCTACTATTTTTTATATTTTTAAATGTTTTTTTATATTTTTTTATAGAAATATTTAAAAATGTAAATAATATGTGTATAAATGAATAAAGGAATAACAATAATATAATAATTATTTAAATAATTTGACTTTAAACATTTGACATGCTATTTTTAAATATTAATTTTTAATCATTTTATAAACAGTTTGCTATTTTTATTTTCTATTATTAATTTAAAACATTAGATTAAACAAAATTGCAATATTGTTTAAAATTTTCATCTTTTATAAATATTTGTACATACAACCTATGGAATAATTTTTCTGAAATAAATGAATTTATTTATTTATTTATGTCAAAATCCTATCTCCAGTAGGGCAAATCGTGGACAGATGGGATATTAATTTTGGCCGTTACTCAATGAGTATTATTGAGAGATTATCCGGAGAATCTCCGGTGATTTAATAAAATCTCCGCATAATCTCCGGAGGCTGAAATTGCCTCTGGTTCACATCACTATTACTCATCGTGGCTCATAACTATTTCAAGACGGCACTATTTCTATACTACCAAGGCCGTTGCCATGATACGTCCATGTACACAAATCTTTGAGTATCAGATCTAGGTACCTATGGCCAGAAAGCAATGTGTAATTGAAATATCTGAAGTAGTAGCCAAGTGGCGCCACCATCATTAAAAAAAATATTACTTGCTGAATACATCATTTATCAAAAAATCGTTTTTAACCATTGAAGTACAGGTACTGTAGTTTAATCAGAAACTATTCACCAGATGGTAATAAAACGAATAAATTGTTTAACAAAATATATTCATTTGAATTATATCATGTTGTTATTAAATCACAAACTCACTTACAATTAATCGTTCAACAATAAATATTAATATAATACAGTTATCTACATTACTTTATAAACAGATACGATTCACTTAGGTAGATTAATTAAATAAATGTTATGTTTTACATCTAAGTAACTACCTACTTAACAATTAGCTAAATAATTTAAGTACTATAAAACCACTTTCAAAAATGCCAATTATTCTGATTTACCTAATATCATAATAATTAAAACTAGATTTTACCTTTATAAATTCATTACTTTGTATAAACCTACCTACTTATAAATAATAATTATTTTGTGACTTACGTCTTTTGAAATAAAGGAAAGCCTAAACCAAATCACTGGTAAAAATAATAGGCAAGGACATCCTATCCTATCCTTTGAACATCCTATGAGTTTTATCTCACAACGACATACAGGTTGAATAACAAAATACTTAGGTATATAGGTTTCACATTTATTGTTTTATTTATTTATTATTTATTCATCCTTTATTAATTTATTAAATGTTTAACGTTTTATAATGGCAGTTTTTCATTCAAAGTAATTAAACACTACAGATTCATGGCACTTATTATACTATTAAGTTTCTGCGGTAATACCTACCCAAAATGTTTAGGTACTTAAAGACAAAGACAAAGACATTTGTTGGTCAAACTGTGTACATTAAATGTAAGCAATCTTGACATGTTATATAAATGTATTTGTATAAAATATAAATGTATTTGTATAAAATATAAATGATTTACTATAGAATACAAAATATTTACAATTTCATTCGCTTAATGTTTATACGTTGTTCATTTGTAAATTTGCAGTTTTTTAATCGCATAGGTACCTAATTTTAATAATAAACATGTCAAGATTGATACTTTTAATTAATTACCTAAAAATAGCGAATATAGGTATTTTCCTACCTAATAAACATTACTTAAACACTAATTTCCGTTCGAATACACACATTCAACAACAATCAAACAAGTATCTTCATGTGCCTTAATTACTACTAATTAATAGTAAAATACATTCATACATACGCACAAGATACAACAGAATATAAATAATGGCGTGGTCCCTGAGAATCGAGTCTATTTCTTCTAATAAAAGTCCGAAAACCAAATGCGTATACAAAGAAGAAACCTTTTTAACACTACTAATTCACTTGCTGAGCTATAGATATATAAGGTTAAATCAAAATAGTCGGCGAAACTCCACCGATGGGTATATCTAATGACAATACAACAAGAAAACATAATTTAAACTACAACCAGCTGATCACGGGGTCAAAGGCCGCGCGATGCCGAACAATATTTTTGACGTATTTAAAAACAATTGTACCTAGTGTTTTGGTATCTGATATTTCTTTATAACCTTTACCGGCTGTAAATGTCATGTCTCTGCTTTATACTATAAACCACAGACCTACGATGGTCACGCGTCCAGTGACTGACGATCCCGTGATCAGCTGACTTGAATGAGTTTATGAGTTTAGAAAATCATATTTTTTTTTTGTTTTATTGTCATTAGATATTCATACCTAGAACCTTTTAGTCCATTAATTTGTGAACCAATAATATAAATAGGTTCTTATTTTAGGTTTTAAGGATTCATCGCATTCTTCAAGTTGTGCTCGGAGTAGGCCGTGCTGGCCAGTTCTCGTAGACTCTGTTCGGAGGCCGGTCCTAATTGTTTCACCATCTTCGAGAAGGGACCTTCATCGTCTTTCAGTAACTCGTGTGGATGACCGCATTCTATTATTTGACCTGCTTCCATTACCTAGAATACAAGAAAGGAAATTATAGCTACGCGCATTGTGGTGCAACTTAAGAGACAGGTACAGATACTGCATGACAGTGGTAACACTTCAATTCGAAAACCCTTACTGCTTACGAAATAAGGATGCTGCTAATGTCAAAGTGTTACCACCGACGTGCGGTCGACCGTACATGTCATGCAGAATATTTTCAAAGTATTCTCAGTATACTGCCAGCGTGACAAAACCAAAAAGCAAAAGAAATCATCTTTCTTTCATCGAACTACACGACGCACTGCAGGATATCATCCACATTTGGTAGAAATCCCTACTATCAGGACCAAGCGCTTTGAGAACTCTTTCATAATGTGCACAGCCAAGTTGTGGAATTCACTGCCGGCTGTATTTCCGGGCACTTACAACCCTAACGCCTATAAAGCTGGAGTGAATCGGCACCTAATAGGTTTGTTCGCTCCATCGTCGACCACATCTTGACAAAGCTGTCTAGATTGCGTTCAAGGGCAGATCTATATCTCATAAAAAAAAAGAAAAAAAAGAAATCAAACTATGAAGAAAAAAAATGGATGACTTACAACAACTCGGTCTGAGTCAGCAACGGTATGCAGCCTGTGGGCGACGGTTATCACCGTGCAATCCGCGAAGTGCTTGCGAATCGACCTCTGAATCAAAGCATCCGTGCTGCAAATAAAACATAACAATTGTTATAATAGCGAAATACATTTCTCTTCTTCATTGTAGGTATCTGTAAGATTTGGGTTACGACTGTTACGAGTAGTTATAAGAATTTATGAAACCACCAAAATGACGAAATTGAATTAAATATACAGTTACAGCCTTACTAATAAAAATATTTAACACAACTGATTAACAACTGTATACTTATAGTTACACAGCCTTACTAATAAAAATATTTAACACAACTGAATAACAACTGTATACTTATACATTGTAATAGCTATGGATAAGAGTTACACACTCCCTTTACTAATAATCAGTGAGCAGGCATTGTATAGTTATAAATTGGCTATAACAAAAACCACTGGCAACTTTCTTCGGAAACGTTTTGAAACTCGATTATTAAATTAAAGAGACTTTGTGACAAGTGTGTAAAAAGCGTATCATTTTTTTTTGTGATAAATACCATAAAATGGTGGCCGATTTATTGTTTTGTAATATATCTATAAATAAGTTTTATGTTTTCCTTACAATAAAAACAGAAAATTATTTTGACATTTTAAGTTTATGAACGCACTTTTCAACTGAGTTTCAAACATTGTCTAACGCTCCGACACATGTGTTAGTTTACAACAAAGAGATTTTTTATGCTAGTTTGTGAAGCAGGGATCTTACCTGATTGTGAATAGCCATAATTACCTGACGATTAAATAAGTACAATACGATTTTGATGTATAGGCTAAGTTTCTGATGAATAAATAATTTACTTACTAAGCATAATTATGCTTGTATTTTTTGATAAAATTGTTAGAACTGTGTGAAATTAAATAATGGCGAATAATAATGGGAATATTGCATTTATTTTACTGAATCTATTTCATGCGAAAGTCTGATTGTCTAATAGCCTGACATTCGAAACGAATTTTGGTAACGGTTTATCTAATTTTCTTGCTTTTTCTGTTCTTCATGATCCATTTTATCGAAAAATTCGAAATAATGTAAGATATACGCTTGTTATACAAGGGTCGGGAACTGAATAACGGTTGCGTAATATCTCATACAATTTTGACACCCATTATAACAGATGTATACAACTGAACTGCCAAAAATCATTTATTGGTAATGAAAGCGTTATAACTCTGGTATACATCGTGGGTAAATCTTTATTAGTAAGGCTGACATTGTATAAGCTATGGATAAGAGTTACACACTCCCTCTACTAATAATCAGTGCGCAGGAATTGTATAGTTATAAATTGGCTATAACAGAAACCACTGGCAACTTTCTTCGGAAACGTTTTGAAACTCGATTACAAAATTAAAGAGACTTTGTGACAAGTGTGTAAAAAGCGTATAATTTTTTTTGTGATAAATACCGTAAAATGGTGGCCGATTTATTGTTTTGTAATATATCTATAAATAAGTTTTATGTTTTCCTTACGATAAAAACAGAAAATTATTTTGAACTTTTAAGTTTATGAACGCACCTTTCAACTGAGTTTCAAACATTGTCTAACTCTCCAACACACGTGTTAGTTTACAACAAAGAGATTTTTTATGCTAGTTTGTGGGGCAGGGATCTTACCTGATTGTGAATAACCATAATTACGATAAAATAATACAATACGATTTTGATGTATAGGCTAAATTTCTGGTGAATAAATAATTTACTTACTTATTATGTTTGTATTTTTTGATAAAATTAATAGAACTCAAATAATGAATAATGAAATCAAATAATGGCAAATAATAATGGGAATATTATTTTTATTTTACTGAATCTATTTCATGCGAAAGTCTGATTATCTGATAGCCTGACATTCGAAACGCATTTTTGTAACGGTTTATTTAATTATCTTGCTTTTTCCGTTCTTCATGATCCATTTTATCAAAAAATTCGAAATAATGTACGATATATGCTTGTTATACAAGGGTCGGGGACTGAATAACGGTTGCGTAATCTACTACTATTATAAAATTGTTAAATGTCAGTTGTCTGTTTGTTTGTTTGTTTGTTCCAGCATCACGCTAAAACTACTGGACCGATTTTGATAAATTTTTTTTTGTTTGAAAGCTGATGATCCGACTTAAAAACTGGTATGGGTTTTGAGAAAGAAAGAAAGAAAGAAAAAAAGAAAAAAATATATTCGTGGGTTGCGTACTCACCCGACAGATCGAAGCTTCTATGCATTTGCACGAGCGGATAGTAATGTACGATGGAGTGGAGTGGAGTGGAGTGGACAGGGGATGGGACTGAGGATGGGACTGGGGCCGGGACAGGGGACGGGACAATGGACGGGACAGTGGGACGGCACATGGGACTGGACATAGGATGGGACATGGGACAGGACATGGGATATGGGACGGGACGATAGTGATATAGTGGGACAGTGGGACAGTTGGGCAGCGGGGCGGGGAAGCGGGGCAGCGTGCCAGCGGGGCAGCGGGGCAGTGGGATACCGGGGCAGCGGGGCTGTGGGATAGTGGTGCAGCGGGGCAGTGGAGCAGCGGGGCAGTGGGGTAGCGGGGCAGTAGGGGAGTGGGGCAGCGGGGCAGGCAGTGGGATAGTGGGGCAGCGGGGCTGTGGGGCAGTGGGGTAGCGAGGCAGCGGGGCCATGGGGCAGTGGGTTACCGGGGCAGCGGGGCAGTGAGGCAGTGGGATAGTGGGACAGCGGGGCAGTGGGGCAGCGGTGCAGCGGGGAGGGAAAGCGGGGCAGCGAGGCAGTGGGGCAGCTGGGCATCGCGCCAGTGGGGCTTTGGGGTACCGGGGCAGCGGGGCATTGGGAAAGAGGGGCAGTGGGGTAGCGGGGCAGCGGGGCAGTTGGGCAGCCGGGCAGCTAGGCAGCGGGGCAGCTGGGCAGCGGGGCAGCTGGGCAGTGGGTTACCGGGGAAGTGGGATAGTGGGGCAGCGGGTCAGTTGAGCAGCTGGACAGTGGGTCAGTGGGGAAGCGGGGCAGGCTGTGGGGCAGTGGGATAGTGGGGCAGCGGGGCAGAGGGTTAGCGGGGCAGCGGGGCAGTGTGTTATCGGGGCAGCGGGGCAGTGGGATAGTGGGGCAGCGGGGCAGCGGGACAGTGGGGCAGCGGGGCAGCGGGACAGGCTGTGGGTCAGTGGGGCAGCGGGGTAGTGGGGCAGCAGGGAAGTGGGGCAGCGGGACAGTGGTGCAGTAGGGCAGCGGGGCAGTGGGGTAGCGGTGCTGTGGGATAGTGGGACAGCGGGGTAGTAGGGTAGCCGGTCAACGGGGCAGTGGGGGGCAGTGGGGCAGGCTGTGGGGCAGTGAGATAGTGGGGCAGCGGGCCAGTGGGGCAGCTGGGCAGCAGAGCACTGGGGCAGCGGGGTAGCGGGGCAGTAGGGCAGTGGTGTAGCGGGGCAGCGGAGAAGTGGGGCACTTGGGCAGCGGGGCAGTGGAGCAGCTGGACATTGGGGCAGTGGGGAAGCGGGGCAGGCTGTGGGGCAGTGGGATAGTGGGGCAGTGGGGTAGCGGGGCTGTGGGATAGTGGGGCAGCGGGGCAGAGGGTTAGCGGGGCAGCGGGGCAGCTGGGCAGCGGGGCAGTGGGTTACCGGGGCTGCGGGGCAGTGGGATAGTGGGGCAGCGGGGCAGCGGGTTAGTGGGGCAGCAGGGAAGTGGGGCAGCGGGGCAGGCTGTGGGGCAGTGGGATAGTGGGGCAGCGGGGCAGTGGGTCAGTGGGGTAGCGGTGCAGTGGTATAGTGGGGCAGCGGGGCAGTGGGGTAGTGGGGTAGCCCGTCAGCGTGGCAGTGGGGGGCAGAGGGGCAGGCAGTGGTGCAGTGGGATTGTGGGGCAGCGGGCCAGTGGGGCAGCTGGGCAGCAGGGCACTGGGGCAGCGGGGTAGCGGGGCAGTGGGGCAGTGGTGTAGCGGGGCAGTGGGGCAGTGATGTAGTGAGGCAGTGGTGTAGCGGGGCAGCGTAGCAGTGGGGCAGTGGGGTAGTGGGGCAGCTGGGCAGCGGGGCAGCGGGGTAGTGGGGCAGCGGGGCAGAGGGGTAGCGGGGCTGTGGGGTAGCGGGGCAGTGGGGCAGCGGGGCAGTGGGGCAGCGGGGCTGTGGGGCAGCGGGGCTGTGAGGCAGCGGGGCAGTGGGATAGTGGGGCAGCGGTGCAGTGGGGTAGCGGGGCAGTGCGGCAGCGGGGCAGTGGGGCAGCGGGACAGCGGGACAGTGGGACAGTGGACTGGACTGGAATGGACTGGACTGGACTGGACTGACGTGGGTTAGCAGAATTTAACGCGAGCGGAGCCGCGGGTAAAAGCTAGTATCTCATACAATTTTGACACCCATTATAACAGATGTATACAACTGAACTGCCAAAAATCTTTTATTGGTAATGAAAGCGTTATAACTCTGGTATATATCGTAGGTAAATCTTTATTAGTAAGGCTGTAAGACTGCAAATTTATCGCTTTATCGATTGGTGCTTTTTTAAAAGATGTCGAGATTTTAAAGATAAAATCTCGATATCTTTAAAAAAAGGCGATTACGTTGACAAAACCAGCCAATTTTTTTTAAAATTTTAATTCATTTTTGTGTTATATGCATAATACATATACAAGATGTTGATCTGTAACCGTGCCATATTTCTAGAGCAAATAATAAATAATGTGCTTAGTCATCTAAAAATACTCAAAAAATTCTACAATTATTTAATACCCAAATTTTTACTCAGTAACATAGCGAGGGTTTGAGAATAAATCCCGAAAAACTCTGAAACTAAGTCGTCGGCGGCATTGTCAAAGGGTAGAAATACCTGCAAATTGTTTTGGTGGTTTCGCACGCATAGTTTTTGTGTCACACACGACACACGAAGGGAATTTGTTCGTTTTACAAATAGGTATATTAACAAAAAAATAAATTGGTGTTGGTTTTTTTAACCGACTTCATGTTCACTATCAGTGGAAAATACCTCCTAAAATATGGCACAAATACAGATCAACATGTTGTATATCGATGGATATGAGTGGTATGAGTAATTTTTCGCGATATATTTTAAACTCGGTTGTATATTTTGTCAGTTACGTTATAGCTGTTATTAGTTTTTTCAAAAATCTTAATGTAACACGATTTTTTTTTAACGTAAGCACCATGTCATCTTCGAAACTATAATAGTAGGCTTCATATGGTTTCTTTCAGCTAACAGATGTCAATATTTTGAGAAAAATGCTCTAAACAGCATTGCAGTAGGATAAGTACACAAAAAGTTGCAACTCTTTTTGTGAATTGTAATTTAGTTTTTTGCCTTTCCTGTAAAGTCGCCTTTTGGCGGTTACATTAATTCATATAACAACTGACGATATGATCTATAACTCTGGCACTCAGTGATTACTCTAGGCCTTAGACTTTAAACCCTAGACTCAGGGTTTAAAGTTCCGAATTCCATCCTCTATTACTGTCGTGGTCCAACTATACTTTATAGTCCAAAAAATTATATGTGCTTGGTGCCAGGCGGACCGACGACCTGGTATTGGTATTGGTATTGGTATACCGGGCCATTTTCCGCAACTCCACGCTCGGCGTGTTTTTTGCGTGTGGGTGGGAATAACTTGTTTACTCGAGCCACCCCAGCTCCTCGAGGAAGGCCAGCAGACGCTTGATGTTGCTGACTGTCTCTCGGAGAGTACCCGGATCTCCGAAGTACTTAGCCCTGTATGAGGCGACCTCCGGGCAGTTGAGAAGCACGTGGGCCGCTGTTTCTTCTGTCTCCATGCAGGCTCTGCACAGAGGACTGTCAGTCACACCTATGACAAAGAGGTGTTTGTTAAATGAACCGTGTCCGGTGTAGGCGGCTGTCACCGTACGTAGGTGTTGTTTTGACAGCCGGAGGAGCTGTTTGGTGATCTTACCGTCGATGACGGGGAGTGCTTCCTTAGCCTGTCTGCATACCTCGTGGTTTATCCAGGAGTAGTTGTGTTTGTCTCTAGTGCGTTTCCTTACCAGAGTACGTAAATGACCGAAAGGGAGAGGTATTATGGGTTCAGGTCCTACCACGTCTGTACTCGATCCCCTCCTAGCGAGTTCATCCGCTGCGTCATTGCCTCTAGAACCACTATGACCTTTAATCCATTGTAGGGTTATATTGTTGGAGCTGCCTACCTGATTTAATTTCTGGTGGCATTCGTAGATGAGCCCAGAGTTGACAGTACAACTGTTGAGAGCCAGTAGAACCGCCATGCTGTCGGAGAGTATTCTAATAGAGTGATCTTTTACCTCCCGTGCCATGACTGCTGCAGTTGCCAGTAAGATGCCCATACACTCAGCTTGAAATACCGTGTTGTAGACACCCAGTGGCGTAGAGATGAATATGTTTAGGTCTTCTGAAAAGACCCCACATCCTGTACCTGATTCCGTTTTGGATCCATCTGTAAAGATCCTAAGTTCTCTGGGATTCAAACCCTCGCACAGATGGTCCTCATACAGTTGGATCTTGTATTTTTTGTCAAAAATGAACTCCTTCGGTATGCGGTCGTTAATTGCTCGCATAAATGGTAATTCCTCAGAGAGTTCATCGAGTATAAGAGTTTGGTGTGTTTTGCAGTTTCTCCAGAGACCCAGCGATTTAAGCCGCACCGCCGCCACTGCAGCCTCTTGTTGGACAAATAGGTGCAGTGGAGGAAGGCCTAGTAAGGCTTCCAGCGCTGCCGTTGGAGTTGTTTTCATGCAGCCCGTGGTGGCCACACAGGCGAGTCTCTGGAGCCGTTGCAGTTTGTTTGCGGCTGTAACTAATTTAGTTCGCGGCCACCACGACCACCGACGACCTGAAGAAGATAGCTGTGGGGGTCTGGATGCGGAACGCGAAGGAACGAGTGTTGTGGCGCAATTTGGGAGATTTCTATGTCCAGCAGTGGATATAGGTTGAGTTGACTTATGTAGAGTTCTGTGTAATCTTGTGTCCAAGATTACAGAAAACTCGTAACTCTGATTTTAGACCAGTTGACGTGTGTCTGATGACGTCTATGATGCCAGCGCAGCGACTCATTGTATAGGTATATATCAATATCTCGCTTAGCAGTCACGCTTGTGACCACTAGACTAACAAGGCAGTCGAGGAGGTCCAAGGTTCAGATCTGGTCGGCCAAAAATTTATTGGGATATCTGTCACGAAAATTTCTCAGTAGGAGCCCGGAATAAAGAAATTGGCGGTGCTATACCCCTATGCCTCGGAGAGCACGTAAAGCCGTCGGTCCTGCGCCTGATCTCTCTTCGGTTGTGTCAGATTGCCGTCCCATTGGGTTATGAGAGTGAGGGAATAGACAGTGCACCTGTGTTTGCGCACACATATGTCCCGCGCAGATGACTAGTTTCCGTTGAGATTGGCAGCCGTGCCGTGACCGAAATCCGACCGGGAGGACATTATTAACAAAAATGAAAAGGATACAAACAATAGTTTGAATGATCTATCTACAAATGTACAATATTTACAACACAAATATAAATAAAATACAAGTACAAAATAAAATTATTAGATCATTTAATTATTGTAATCTCACTGTTCTATAATTTTAAATAAAGTTACAAACATTAATAGTTTGAATTCGAAAATCTTTTCAATAGAGGTTCACAAAAATTGGTTATTAAAGTTTGTGGAACTTACGTAGGATCCACGTTGGCAGTAGCCTCGTCCAGCACGAGCAGCTTGTTGCGGGCGAGGGCTGCGCGCGCCAGGCACAGCAGCTGTCGCTGGCCGGCGCTGAAGTTAGACCCGCCCGAAGCTACGGCCGAAGCCAGTGACGTCACACTGCTCTTCAACTCCACCTAGATTCGAAATACACAATATTATTATTATTTATACAGTACGAAAAAAAGTTTTCTAATAGCAAACCTTAGAGCGATACAGAGACGTTGGACGTTGGTCTTTGGCTTTAAAGTTTGATTAATTTATGCGTAACTAAAATAAAATTAAATGTGTTGCACCAATTACCTGTTCTAAAGCTTCCCAAATCTGAATATCAGAGTATCTGTCGAAGGGGTCCATGTTGTAGCGCAAGCTGGCGGAGAACAAAACTGGTTCTTGAGGGATGATGGCAATTTTGGATCGCAGTTCCTAAACAAACGATAGCACATGTAGATAATACACTTATAGGTAATCTTATTAATTTGCATTAAGTACTAAAATAAGTAAAAAGATTTTAGAACTTTTCTTAACTAATAAACGTCATACTTACTTTGAGAGCGATCTTTCCAGTCTCAACGTCGTCGATGTAGACGTTGCCTTCGATCGGCGCCAGACGGAAGAGCGCAGAGATCAGGGAAGATTTACCAGCTCCAGTACGACCGACTACTCCAACCTGAAGAAAGGGAGATTTATTATTGTTATACATATATATATGTAAACAAAAGTTACTCCTAGTCCTTTGCCCAATAGCGGGACAAACCGAGGGCTTTAAATAAATACTAATAGAATAAGTACCAGGATAAATCCTTGCGGCTACTTCTGTACTAAGTAGCTTTTATTGTCGCTGGTATCGCCGTAGTATTTATTTGTGGATTTCCTTCGTTAACCGAGAAATCTTTTAAAAATAAACTCCGTAATTGACTTCTGAAGCAATGCTTTTGTTCCGTAAATAGTATTTTGATTTTAGATAGAAGATTTATTTGGTTTATTATTATTACGTGTTGACATTCTATATCTGGCTTATTGTATTTATTTATTTATAATTTATGTACACACAATAACATATGAAAGGAGACAGCATTCAAATTATTAAGTACAAAGGTACTGCTTATTTCAAAGAAATTTCTACCAGCAGACCAGCGAGAGGAGAAATAAGTAAGAAATGTAGACAACAGTATGTAAAAAAAAAGTTAATTAACAAAACCAAAAAAATATTAATTATCAATCAAATCAATTAATTATTGTAATTTAATTATCTCGATGGATTACTTATTTTTTTTTTACTTTGTTTGACGTTTTTTTTTGTATTTTTAATTTTAATCTGGTATTTCATTAATAATTATCTTTATTGATAATGACTTTTACAATATTTGTAATTTTGTACACCTTATTGGTAAGACATAATAAAATAAAACTTTAACCTAATTATTTTGTAACACCAAAATCATGTAATACATAAATCTGATAAATAAATCAATAATTATAATTGTTTATGTTGCCAGTATAACATATTAGATATTACATTAACACAATTACATCTTTCATCATAGACTAGTTGACAAATCTTTATTTCAGTCTGGAAGTAGTTCAGATACTCACTTTCCATCCACTTTCAATTTCAATGTTAAGTTTCTTAAGCACGGGGTCAGCATCCTTGTCGTATCTGAGGGTAAGGTCCTTGAATATGACACGGGCTTTTTGTGGCCAGTTCGAAGGTGGGTTGGGCCCTTCGGTCTCCTCCTGAGGCAGCGACGTGTACTGGATCACTCGTTCTACACACGTCATCTGTGAGATGACTTCTGTTCCCTGCTTGACTCCATATTGGACCATGTTGACCAAGATCAGTCCTTGACTGATGGCTAAACCAACGTTACCAGATTTGGTACCACCTGTGTGAAAAATTATTGGGTTTAGACATTGATTGTATTAATACAATCAATGGTGGTTTAGAATTTGAACTGAGTTTTATTTTCCTAGATTTCTAATATTCTGTGTTCGATTAAATATTTTTCTCAAACATGCTTGGAAATTCGAATATTATTTTGACAACCATCTTCGAGATAAATAAAAAATGCTGTACTGGACAAATACAAGCGAGATGCGACCATCGGCCGGCAAAGTTAGTATGAAAATCCCTGTCCTGTTTAGCGGCCAAATAAATTACTATGAACACTGATATGATATCTGTCGTGTAGTTTAAAAATGGAACGAAATTTTTCACTCCAAAACATGGCAACCAAGGAGGTCAATTATCAAAGATTTTATTTAAATTTCGAACTGGTTTCCAATACAAGTAAAAAAAAAACAAATTAACATATTGACGCGTGAAAAATTAATGTTGTTCGTCATTGATTCTAGAATTTACATATTATGTACTAGGCATAGACCAGTAAGCCTCTAGACGCCGGTTAGCTGGACACCCCCGGTCACAACGCATATGCTCTACCACTGCATATCATACGTCCCTCCGCCAATCGGAACGTCACTCAATCAGCGAGCGGCACCAATCATAAGGAATCATACCACCGAACTTTTGAGCCGCCCAATCATAACGCGCCGTTCGCCCCCCTGACCCCACCAACGTTTTACGACTGCATTCGAATACAAAACTTTGTTTATGCGGAGTCTTGAAGCTTACTGGTCTGTGGTACTAGGACTTCGTTTGAATTACCGAGCATTATTTGAGAAATGTTCTATACAAGCCTTGGCCGCAACCAGACATTGATGGACTCACATATGTGTGCCTTGGCTTCGCCAAAGCCCACATTTTCACGTTCGTCCATCAATGCCTCTATTGCCGGCCGTTGCAGTTATGTACTATTTCTACTCAACTTTACAAATTAACTTACCATTATCCAATAACAGGAAGGTGTAGGCGACGACTATGACGTAGAAACTGCAGATAAGACTTAACCAAATGGCAAAGGCTGTGTTGGTGACGAGAGTCAAATACCTGTCGAAGAAAGATTTTTATGAATCAAACTTCTTTAGTATAAATAACAAATAAAAACAAAACAACACCATTTCGTTTTCAATACATTTTAAATGTCTAAAGTTATACCCATAGAAATCTAAATAATATAAGGTAATAGAAGTGGCAAAGGCGGGGGGCAAAGTGAGGGGCTCGTGGCTAAGTAGCAACTGCGTGGATTGTATGATCTGCAAGGTTAAGCAACACTTGCCGCGGTAAGTCCGCGGATGGGTGACAATTTCGTTACACATCGAGACCCCTTCGTACCTCAGAGAGCACGTTAAGCTGTCGGTCCCGGTTGCCATATGAAAATCTATGGCAGTCGTTACGGGTAGTCAGAAGCCCGAAAGTCTGACAACTGGTCTAACCTCCGAATGTCGGTATTACCCAGTGACTGGATTGCGGGGGTCTGATGGCAGTCGCTCCGTGTAAAATACTGATGTTCAGCCGCAACTGGTTAGACTGGAAGCCGACCCCAACATAGTTCAGTTCATCATCGAACAGCGGATTTCTTTTTAGGCCTAATTTATTTAGCATTGAATGGTAGAAACATGGTGGGCGTAATTGCGTATTTATGTGTTGGTAGTGGCGAACCGGCGACACGCGTATCGGTATTAAAAGACATAGATGACTTTTCTATTACCTTATTATTAATACCTTATAGGCAGCGATTAAACGACACAGTTTCTTATTTATGTATTATCTAACATAACATAACATCACGCCTGTATTTCCCCGAAGGGGTAGGCAGAGGTGTAATAATACACCCACATTTCGCCAGTTATGTATTATCTTTTAAATTAAATTTATTAAATAATCGTGTGGACACATTTTTCCACCCTGCATACCGTCACACGTGGAGGCTCTTTTTAACCGAATTCAAAAAAGGAGGAGGTTCTCAATTCAATTGTGTTTTTTTTTGTATGTTTGTTACCTCAGAACTCCGTCATTTATAAACCGATTTCAATAATTCTTTTTTTATTTGAAAGGATATACTTCCAGATTGGTCCCATTTTCAAAATGCAGCTTTGATGATGGGATCCATGTGGAATTGAGGGAACTCCTCAAATATTATAGGCATACATATAGCGATTTCGGTATTTTCATCAACAAGTTAAGCATTTGCATTCAGAAAGTATCATTTGGTGAAGATCTGATGAAGGTCTTTGGAGATAAAGAAGGGAACTCTTCAATGGATGACAGCAAATCATCCGGGATTGCAGCAATGGCTTGTCTTTCTATTGTTAATGCCACTCAAAATAGAAAAAATAAATAAACTTAAAAAAAAGTTAAAACCGACTTCAATATTAATAAAATTTGTGTGAAACAGTTTAGGAAGTCGGTGCCAGTTTTTTTTTAAATCAATCCGATTCAAAGGCACCTTGTTCCTAAACTAACTGTTTCACACTAATTTTATTATTTTTGAAGTCGGTTTTTACTTTTTTTTAAGTTTATTTTAATGTACCTAACTTGAAACACTGTGGTGTTGGTACTCACCAAGCGGCCGTGTGTACGTCTTGTTTGTCGTCGAACTGTACCCGCAGCAGGTCTTCGGCCTGGCAGGCGCGCACCGTGCCCAGACCCGACATGGTCGCCATCACGTGAGAGAACACGGGACTGCGTGACACTCCCTCCACTCTGTCGGGATAATAATTAAACACGGTTGTAATTTATTTATTTATTTAAACTTCATGCAACATGTGTACATAGGCGGACTTAATGCCTTAGGCATTCTCTCCCAGTCAACCTTAGGGTGATACAGAGATGACAAGGCAGGTGCAATATTGATTCACGACACAAAACAAGATGAGAAATAAATTACCACTAAACAATAGATAAACATACATAGGTATATATATATAACATACAATAAGTACTAAATATATATAATAATATACTATTATAGTCATAGATAAAATACTAATGAGATGATTCTGCCAAAATTTTATCTAGAAAGAACTTCCGAACTTTCCTTTTAAAAGAGTCCCGACTGGTGGCCATCCTAAGCTCGAGAGGTAGCTCATTCCAAAGAAGAATTGATTGAATATGAAAGGATGAGTGAACAAAATTAGAGCTATGATAAGGGCAATGTAGAAGACGATTATTAGAAGACCGTAGGTTTCTTGTGTGTGTAGAGCATAAATATTGAAAGTGGGGAGTTAAGTAAAGAGGGGGGAAAGGAGAATTAAGTAAAGAAAAAAGCGTAGTCAAAGCACGTACTTGTCTCCGCTGACGAATGGGCAACCATTTAAGTTCAGACCTATATGAAGAAACATGATCATACTTTCTCAGGTTGTAAATGAACCTGATACAATTGTTAAGCAGCCGGTCGAGCTTACTGAGTAAGACTGAAATCAAATCGTAGTAGCACATGTCACCATAGTCGATTATAGGAAGGACTAGAGTCTGCACAAGCATTATTTTGGTCTTGGCGGGTAAAAAGTTCCTCAGGCGGTAGAGGGAACGCAACGTACCGTAATTCACAGATTCAGGAGTAAATCATCATAAAAAGTATTTTCTTTTCCCCGAATGGTATTAAATTAATGGCCGTACTATAAAGTTTTATGGCTATTGTTATTCCGTTGTGAGAAAGGAATAGAGCTAGACAAGATTTATGACGCCGATCCTCTCTCTCAACGGAAACATGATAGCTTTAATATCCCAGTAAACCTAGAGATGCCAATTAGTCGGATATCCACGCACAACAAGTGAACACGGAGATGACGGCTGATAGAGATGTATGGAAGAAGGGGACATGCTGCGCCGACCCCAAATAAATTTGGATAAGGGCAGGAGGATGATGATGATGATCCACGCACTGTTTTGCTTAGCTTATGCAGTAACACTGCATTAGAGCCACCCCGCCGCCAATCCAGACGCTGACGTGACGTACCGATTAGCGAGCGGCACCAATTATGCCACAAAATTTTTGAGCTGACCAATCATAACACACCGTCCGCCCCCTGTCCCCCGCCAACATTTTACTATTGTGTTCTCATGTAATGCTTTGTTTATGTGGCGTCTTTAGCCTTACAGTTCCTATTAAGAGTTTTAAGAAATCTCAAAATACGTCGCTATTATCGAATCGACTACAGAAAAATATTCGCGCTCTTATTGGCTTGGACATTGACAGTGACCTTGCCCGAGCCAATAAGAGGGCGAATATTTCTGTATAGTCGATAGAGACAGTAGATTTGAACATTTTGAAAAACTCATAATAGAGGTACTGGTCTGTGGCTAGAAACTAGCAAAGAAACTATAATGATAATAGTCATTAGTGTGCTAGTACCGTCGACCACACGTCAGTGGTAACATTTTGACATTAACAGAGTAAGGGCGGTTTTCTAATTCAAGTGTTACCACTGTCATCAGTCGACTGTACCACAGAAATAGATAGATAGAATGGAAAAGTGGGCGGGGCGCGCGTGCCAAAACTGTGCACCAAAGTGCAGGGCATTTCAAAACCTTTCTCAGTACGCCTTGACTTGTTTCTGTAAATACTGTAACAAAAACCCGCAAAAATGCCTTATTGCGCTGTTTCTAACTGCAGAAACAAAAGCTGTAAAGTAAATTAGATTAAAGTAAAAAAAAACAAAATTAATGACGTCAACATGAGAGGCGTGGTTTGTCCGAAAGTTGCCACGCATGAATCGCAAGTAAAATTGTGATTACAACCATTCTATCCATCTATTTCTGTGGCTAGTACCTTGCTTTCCATTAAACATTTTGTTAGTCACCTCTGTAGATAAGTTTTGACATGAGGTGATTTGGTATACAACGTGTACCAGAAATGCGTGGTCATATTTGAAGAGCTTATTCAGGGGATGCTATCGAACAACTTTTATTATGGGCCAACCCTGAAATCACGAAAAAAAACTCAGGTGATCCTTATATTTTGTCGAGCGACATTGATGATTTAGTAGAGAACAACTGATATTTTTTTCGCGATTTCAGGGTTGGTCCCATAGTAAAAGTTGTTCTATGCTAAGCCCTGAATAAGCTCTTAAAATATGACCACGCATTTCTGATACACGTTGTACCTATATCACCCACTTTTCATCCCTTACCGTTTAATAGCCTGTGCTGTGGTGAGGTAGATGACGGTCCAGAAGTACATGATGATGGCGCAGACGCCGGTCGTCACCAACATGAAGGGGTTCACGATGGCCACCATCACTAGGATACCCATCATCACCATGAATATCTGCACCACAAAGGTTTAAAGTTAAAGTAGAAGTTAGTTGGGCTAGGCCCCCCACAAGGTGGACTGACGACCTGGTGAAGGTCGCGGGAATCCGCTTGATGCGGAAGGTGCAGGACCAGTCGTGGCGATACTTGGGGGAGGCCTATGTCCAGCAGTGGACGTCTTTCGGCTGAAATGATGATGATGATCAGTGGCGGCTGTACCTTAAGTGCACTCATGCGCTGCACTACCAGTTCATAAATTCATAATACCTTTAAAAAGAATCACAAAATATCTAAAACATCAATATTACGCACCTACTTTATACTTACGACTAGTTATGAAGTAACGACAAATCAATTTAATCTCTAAACTGAATAAGTTAAAACTTATTCGCTCGAACAAAAAAGCCCCGTGCGCTTCGCGGAGCGCACGCAGAGCGCTCATACAACTTCTATGAAATACGAGCTACATCACCTGGCGCGTGAGACGGAAGATAATTGGTTCATTTACTATGAAGTAACTAGCCTAGAATCGTGCGCCGCACGGCCCGAATGTTTCCGAGATTGACCTATCGTTGACGAAATGCACTCGATGCGAGCCGGCCGAAGGGCGGTGGAGGCGTTGCCCTCTAATTTTCTTCGTTTCCGCGCTCGTTTAAATTTCTCCTTGTTTTGTTATTATTTAGTGTTTTTACGTTACTGTGACTTTGTATTGGTGTAAATGACGACTATAGTAGTAGTATTTATTAAATGCAATAATATAACTTATCAAAACAAGTTTTCTTATTTTAAAAGTGAATTAAACAATAAAAAGCAATGGTTGTGTTGGTTTCTTTTATTTTCTCAGTACGTTTTTGGTGGAGAGTCGATTTGGATGGACACTGGTATTAAATATTTTTATTGTATTTTAAATCATATGTATTGTATTTTGTAATGTAAATAAAACAATACAGTGCACCACCGGTTCTCTGAGCCAGCAGCCGCCACTGATGATGATGAGAAGTTAGTTGTTGTTTTGCTGTTCATCTTCTTTAAACTCAAGCAAGAGTCAAGCATTATTGTAGAATATGTTATTCAAGTAACTTTTTGTTTTTCTTCTTTCGGAATTTCGACGATTTTTTTGTCGAGTCAAAAACACACGACTTGATTATTATTTTCATGTAATAAGAAAAAGGATATCAGCCACCCTAGTCAAGTTGACAATAGATATGTGTGAGGGCAAGTGTCGGGAAACTCTTCAAGGAATAATCCTTTTTTTAGTTAAATGATTTAATAACTTCAATTTACAAATTGTGTAAAGAATTTCAGTAGAATGCAAAAGAATATAGTTAATTATAATGTATGTCCGTTCCCACCGATGTTAGGATAGAAAAGGCGCCGACAATGCTAGGTGACGTTGGAAGCGCGGTGTTGAAATACGATCGGTCACGTTTGTCGGCATGGTGTGCTGAGCTTGCTGGTTCGCCTCGTAACACCTCCCCTGCCAGATGAGCAACTATTTGGTGACCTTGACGCCAAAAGTTGCGGCTCTTCTTTCCTCTTCTGAACTCGGTATTAGTTCGAGTAGTATTAATTTTCACTCGACGCCGACGAATGATAGATATGATGCTCAGTGCACCTGTACCGAATAGTATGAGTAGGTATGTAAAATAATAGTGATTTCATTCCGATTGAGAGTGTGACCGATGATTCTTGAATCAGATCTGTAGTCGTCTTGTAATGGTTGCTCAGCCAATATGTATAATTATGTAATGATGGTTGTCTAATTCAATCAGAGCCTCCTTGGTCAGAGAGATAGGCGTGGTTTTGCACGTTACATCTATCCCCTGAGATTGTATGAGTTTTAGAATACAGTTTGGTCTTGATGCAATCTGGTAGTTAGTACACGATCTTCTGCTCGCATATGTGCCAAGAGTTGATCTTCGGGCATTCAGCCTCTATGTACATAAATTCCTGAGAATTGGATACTATATAAGGTACAGTTGGTACTATAATTTCGCAATTTTTATTCGGAGTATAATAATAATTTTAATCAGTGCTAAATATAATAGGAAACTTTATGACTATACAACTGTGGATTCGGTAAAAAAAAATGAAACAAGGCTGAGAAATAATTTCTTATCTCTATGCTACGTCAACTATTTGGTCAGATCTATGAATGCTTTTTAAAATATTTAACTGAAAGTAGGAAATGATGAATTGATTTGTTCTACTAAAAACTTGAACGTTTTCTATTCTATTAGTCTCACTCAGAAGTTCTTGTACATTTTCGGTTAATATCACGAAAAGTTGCACAAGATGAGCGTAATGAACAATTCGCTCGTTATCATTAATAGTCATGATATTCATGACATAAGAAAGAGCTTTCCTAATTTTAACTGATGTATGGAAATATTAAATATTGCAGATTACCTAATCCTGCTGTATCGTCGTTTCTCTATATAAAGTTATATGCTTGTTAAATAATTATGACAAAATTTGATAAAATTTATAAGCATTTCCAAATTTCAGAGCATTTCGTTGTCTAAATTACCAGAAATACGTTTGATAATTTTATTGTGCCTATTGGACTGATCAAACCTCTTTTAATTCTGATTGGCCTAAATATATCTAACTGCAATAAAACCTTATCTAACTATGCACAATGTAAATGCTTAGTTTGGTGGTTAACGAGAGCGCTATCCCTATGGGATAAAGTGGTAATTTATATGTAACATCGGCAAGTTGAGATTTGATACCTATTATTCACAGTGATACGAAGAACATCATTTTTTTTGGTGGTCTTTTTAACCGTGATTTTGCGACCGGCCCACGACTTTTTGCGGTATATATATGTATAGGTAAGTTTCTAACTACTTTGTCCTGAATAAAACGGGGTGCTAATTTTTGTCTACTTGCCATTGGATTGCGTACATGTATCACTTGATTTTGTTCGCAATCTAAAACGGGTTCCCTATCAGCATTACGTCGCGTCATAATAGCTTCGCGATCGGATAATGCAGAATCATGAATAATTTTATAAACTGTTTCCATTCGACCACGATGTTCTATAATATAGGTTTGAAGATATCGGTCCGTCATGTTTAAGTCAATAGGATTTCGAGGATCAAAATGTCCAGAAATGACATCGAATGGTCTACATTTAGTTAAACTGTGGATAGAACTATTATAAGCGATTAGCGCGTACGGTATAAGATTTCGGGCGGGTTCACTTCTGTACTGAATTTTAAATAATCGTAAGTGTTCCAAAAGCGTACTGTGGAAACGTTCTATGATTCCGTTCTCGTTCGGTGCATATGCACTAGTCATATGGTGTTGTATGTTATGCAAACGGAGAAATTCTGACACCATCTGATTACTAAATTCGGTACCTTGGTCTGTAGTTATATTTAAAGGAAAACCGTGATGAGTACTGTAATTTAAAAGATTTTTTAATATATTGGGTGCAGTACAGTCGGGTAAAAGGTAGGCTTGGGCGTATTTAGAAAATGAGTCTATTATAGTTAAGTACTTGTCATGGTCAACAGTCAGAACGTCCACGTGTGCTAATTCAAACGGCTTAGTTGGTGGAGGTACAATTCTAAACTGCGGGCGTATTGGATTACGGTCATATTTCGCGCATCTGCATGTACTACACTCGTTTATAAATTTAGTAATATCCGCTTTCATTTTCGGCCAAAAATAACGTTGAGATAGCGAAAGGTAGGTTTCAGTGATTCCGCGATGATTGGTCTTGCCTTCATGATATTTTTTTATTGTTTCTAATTGGTTTGAATCATTATTGACGTTAAGTACTTCATTTTTGACTAGAACCAAGTTCATGGATGAATTTTCGAAAGTTTGTTGTAAGATCGGTATAATACTTAACATTTTCTCGACAGGGTTTACAAGAATCGCGGTCCTGATTTTTGGATCAACGTGAGACTTTATGACGTTCATAATACTTCCTTCTAAACCATTTTCGTTAATGTTCACAGAAGTTTTCTGAATGGACTGAAAAGGTTCGGTTACTGTTGGTCTAGTTCTCGGATTACCGCTTATTATATTAATAACTAACTGCCTCTTAAATTTATTTAAAGGTTCGTCTGATATAGGAATTTTCAGCACGGGATTTTCTAAGCTAGTGTGTACGGTTTCGGCAAGCGGTGAGGCAGTATGTACCTGATGTAGTGGGTCATGCGATCCTCTATTTAAAACAGAATGAGCAGAGAGGGTGGATGACGATTTTTGAGTTGGATGATGTAATTCTTGATTTGTGGGTGAATTGGCTGTAAGAGTAGATGATGATGAATGTATTGGGCTATTACCTACAGCAGTTAATGTAGAAGTTGTGTCAGAATGATTAACGAACAAGGACAAGGTTTCGTTTTGGTTAATTTGAATACGCGAGAGAGCATCTGCATTAGTGTTGATTTTTCCCTTTTTATGAACAATTGTATAATCGTATTCTGCTAACTTCAGCCTCCATCTTGTAAGACGTGAACCCGGTTCCTTAAGATTCATAAGCCAGATTAAAGGTTTGTGGTCCGTTATTATTTTAAATTCTCTGCCGAAAAGATAAGGCCTGAAATATTTTATGGCCCAGACTATTGCGAGCAGCTCCTTCTCGATAGTGGAGTAATTAATTTCGCTGTCATTTAGAGTTCTTGACGCGTAGGCTATAGGTTTGTCAGAGCCGATTGTACCCTGAGAAAGTATTGCTCCCAAGGCCACGTTTGAGGCGTCTGTGGTTAAAATGAACTCTTTGCTGAAATCTGGATATATAAGAATAGGATCATTTGTAAGGAGAGTTTTACAATGCTCAAAACAATCTAAATACTCTGGAGTTATATTAATTTTGGCACCTTTTTTAAGACATGAAGTAAAGGGTTTAGTAATACGTGCAAAATTCGGTATGAAACGTCTGTAATAACCAAGTAGACCTAAAAATGCCTTAATTTGTTTGGGGGTTTTCGGAATCGGATAATTTAAAATGGCTGAAATTTTATCCGGATTTGGCTTCACACCGTCGGTGGTAATAATATGACCAAGATAGGGCGTTTCGTGTTTGAGAAATTCTGACTTATCCATTTGAATTTTTAAATTTGAATTTCTAAGACGTTCAAATATGGCGCGCAAATTGACTATATGTTCCTTCAAGGACGTTGAAAATACCAAAATGTCATCCATATAGGTTGTACAATTTGGCAGTCCGCGAATTACATTGTCCATCACACGCTGGAATGTAGCCGGAGAATTTTTTAAGCCCATGGGCATTCTTACATACTCAAAATGCCCTTGTTCCACGCTAAATGCTGTTTTCGGTATATCGGCCGGATTAAGCTGAATTTGCAAAAATCCTGATTTTAAGTCTAGTGTCGAAAAGTACAAACATCTGCCTAACTTGTCTAAAATGTCACTAATGTTTGGGATCGGATACTTATCATTGATAGTTTTTGCATTGAGTTGTCGGAAGTCAATGACTAAGCGCCACTTAACCTTACCAGATGCGTCACTTTTCTTAGGAACTATCCATATTGGAGCGTTCCAAGGCGATGAGGATGGTTGTATAATGCCTTGTTGTAACATGGATTTTATTTGACTTTGTACTTCTTCTCTATGTATATACGGGTACCTATAGCTTTTGCTGTAAACCGGACAATCGTCGGTGGTTCTTATATGATGTTTAATTTCATTGGTAAAGGTCAGTGGTTCATCATCAAGGTAAAATACGTCCGCATATTCTTTGCAAAGATTAGTTAAATTGACTGTCTCTTCTGCATTTAAATGTTCTATGCGCAAATGCGATAAGACTTCTCGTGTTCGAGCGTCGGTACTAAAGGTATCGGTGTCAGTTACGCGAGTTACTGGTATTGTTTGTTCATTAAAAATTTGTGCAGAAATAGGTTTTGATGTAAAAATTACAATATCATTATCCGATGGGTTTGAAATTTGGACAATAGTATGATTATTTTCGGCGGATGATAAGCTTTCACTGATGAAACAACCGGAAATAGATTGTTCTTCGACATAAATATCTCCGTGCGCAATGTCAGTGGGCACCCTGATTAATTGAGTAGTTTGGGCAGGTATGGTAATTTGATAAGAGTTTAAGCATTCAGGAGTAGGAGTATATAAAATAATAGGAATTTTTGCTATTTTAGTCTCTAACATGTGCGTAGAAAGATCGATTTTTGCGTTCCATTTTTTTAACTGTTCGCAACCTATTAAGCCATCAAAGAAATTATGAAATTTATACAGGAATAATTTTATCGGAATACGGTCATTAAATTCATCGAAACAAGGTACAGTTAGTGAGTAATAGTTTTGGGTAGTCACGTGCGTATTTGTAACTAAGAATGGTTCATAGTCAAGTGAGATATGGGAGTAAAATTTTTCGTATGCTTCCGGGCTAATAAAAGATTCATTTGCTCCTGTGTCAATTAAAAGTTTTATTGGGGGATTCTTTATTTGAATATAAGGTAACTGACGTTTACTATGGAAATTTATTTCTATCCGGGGGCATTTTTCTCCATAGCTAGGCAAAAATTTGATTCTTGAGAACCATCGTCAAAATTCTGATTTTCAAGGTCAAGGTCAGTCAAAAAATTGTTAGGGTAGTCTGTATTGGTAACCTCCGCGTTCTCGGCATTAAAATCGTAGTCACAATAATTCTCGTCTAAAAATTCATTGTAGTTTGTTTCTCTAATCTGTGGCAAATTATTTGGTGCAAAATTACGGTTACTATTGTAGTTAATAGGTGGGAGAGTACGCGCGACTGGGTGACTAATACCGCTCATTGGTTTTGGGTTATTATTTCGAGGTGCTTGATGAGGAATCCGGAATCCGGTTGAAATATTAGCGGGAGGAGCTCTGAACATTTGTTGAGTACTTGTAGGTCTCGGATAGGGTTGTCTGTACTGCTCTACTGGTGCAGGCTGTGTATGAAATTGTGGTGAATATTGAGATCCGGAAGGTCGAATTTGGGATCTTGAGAATGCCTGGAATGTTGGATTATGATTTGCTGGCGGACGAGAATTTTGCTGTGAGCGAGAAGTGTTAGGTGCAGCATCGTAAAAATTATGGAAACTTTTCTTTGGCGGTAAAAACCTATTTCTTTTCTGCAAATATAGTACATTTAATTCCTCTTGAGCGAATTCCAGGGCATTTTCAAGAGTAGTGGGTCTCATACACCTTATTCTAGAACCCAGTGGTTCCTCTAATCCTCTCAAAAATGTCTGTAAAGCTAAATTTTTGTAAAGAGTTCGTTTTGCTTCTACGGTAGTTTTTATAGATTCGTGCAATTCGACGTAAGTTATAATTGTGCATAATAAATGCTGAACTTTTTCGTAATAAAGTTGTATAGTATCAGTGCCCTGAACCAAAAGAGAAAGATCAGTATACAACGAAGATTCGTCCCTGTGATCTGAAAAGCTATTAATTAAGGTGGTTCTTATACCATGCCAGTCACTAGGAATTCCGTTAGTTGCTAAAGTACGTGCAGCAGTACCAGTAATCTTGTTTAAAATTCCATTTATTAGAGATAAATTCGAAAGCTGACGTCCTGGTTCTGGACTGATATAAGTGAGCACTAACTGGTCACATAAGTTCAAAAATCTAGTCAAAACGTTAGGATTTCCGTTAAATTCTGGAACTAGTCTAAGTGATTTATAAATCTTATCCGATAAATCTATCTGAGTCATATCAGGCGTAGAACTAGTACCACTTGATTCCGTCATGGTTTCTAAACTATTTTCTAAGCTACGATAGGCGTCACTTCGCGCGATGCGGAGCTGAAATCGCCTGTTAGGACTAAGGTCCCTATTACTACGTGGATGAAAAATCTTGAAAAATTATAGTACACTGCGTTATAATATAGCATCCGATTAAAAGGATTTATGTACTTACATAACTATCATTGCTGCGAGCGTCGTTCTATCGATTTTTTGATATCACTATGTCCGTAGCAACAGCTTCCTCGACAGGCCTCCGTAGGTTCTTCGTCCAGACGGTCGACGCGGTGATGTCCTGATTTTTAGGTCAAGCACAACGACACCAGAAGTCTAAGACGAGTTCCGACTGCGCCAGATATGTGTGAGGGCAAGTGTCGGGAAACTCTTCAAGGAATAATCCTTTTTTTAGTTAAATGATTTAATAACTTCAATTTACAAATTGTGTAAAGAATTTCAGTAGAATGCAAAAGAATATAGTTAATTATAATGTATGTCCGTTCCCACCGATGTTAGGATAGAAAAGGCGCCGACAATGCTAGGTGACGTTGGAAGCGCGGTGTTGAAATACGATCGGTCACGTTTGTCGGCATGGTGTGCTGAGCTTGCTGGTTCGCCTCGTAACACAATCTACAACAATCAACAATCGCTATAGAAAACAATCAAAATGTATGGGAATGACATATCTCAACGAATGACTTTTTCGATGAGATAGGTATGTCATTCCCATACATTTTGATTGTTTTCTATAGCGTTGACGATTGTAGATTGTCAACTTGGCTAGGGGGGCAGGATTGATTGCATAACGTAACCTTTTTGATTAGAATGAAGTTTTAAACATAAAATTACCCTGTTCTAACGTAGGTAGTGATTTCAAATTGTTTTTTTTTGTGGAGTTTCCATAAAGGCCCTTTAATGTACCTGAATAGTGTCCAAGTACATCCTAGGCAGGATTTCGTCAACGACGCCCATGTCCTTAGAGAATCGGTTGAGGATACGGCCAGAGGGGTTGGTGTCGAAGAACCGCATGGTAGCGCTCAAGATGTTGCTGAACATCTGGTTGTGCAGCTTGATGGAACTGCGCATGCACACCCACAGGAACAGCATGGATCTGGAATATAATATTGATTTATTCCTCATTTCAGTCCACAAGTAGCAATTAATATATAAAAAATATTAAGAGGAAATGCGGGTGGCCTTTTCTCCATATAAACGCCCTCGACTGTTTTCTTTCCGGCTTATATTATAACCCTACTAGAGCAATGTTTTTTACATAAAAATAAATATCAACTTTTTCTGTCCCTATGTTTTCGTTTTTGTTGATAAATTATTTCTAGAAACCCACAAAAATTCTCAAAACCTATTTAACCAATGCTTATTTAGACCGCTGTCTATAGAGGCCTAAGTGTATATAGACAACTATTAATGGAAAAGGAAGTTATATAGTGACACAGTAAATATTCTTCTTATTCAGTTGATGATATATTTTTTAAATTGGTCTTGTTTCGGAGGAGAAAATAGTCGAGAACCAAACCTCGAATTATGACTTTTTATTTAGGCTATTCAGTCAGAGCTGCAGTAATCCTTATCACACTTATTTGAGACCGAGCGCCAGCGATAGTTTCTTCAAATACTTAATTTTCAAAAGTCTCTCTGCCCGCATTTCGTCTTAAATGCAAATTTATAATTTTATTTTAGTGCTATTGAAAACTCTTTGAACTACTAATTCATGTTATACTTTTACGAACCTTCCAGAAGTAGCGATAATGCACCCTAAGATTGCAGCCGCCCAAATATAAATGTAGAATATATCATTAAGTTTGCTTGGAACAACAGTTGCAATATTAGCGAAAGTGGCATTATTCAGTATGGCGTCGGTAATGGTCGTATCATTTACAGCGAATGCTGTAGTGATGGCTGCCATGGTTGTGGACAAGGAGTCTTCAGTGACAGTATACTCTGTGATATTCATCGGTGCGGCAGTTGCGTCAGTAAAAGTAAAATTTTCATGTAGGAACAAAGGTTTATTTCCTACGTATTGAGATTCTACGTCGTTCATCCTGAAATAAGAGAAAAGATATTTAAGGGCTGAAGAAAGAGATGAAAAACAAAGAGGAGTAATTAAGACAAACTTTTTAATAGAGAAAGAACAATGATAAATATAATTACCAGTGTGTAAGCCAGAGATCGCTGATGGACGTGATAACTTGTGCGATCAAGATGGAAATGACTGTTGAGCTGAGGAGGAACCAGCCTGTTCCCGCGCTGAAGTACTTGCTATACACTGCACCTGACATGCGGCCTGAAACAAGACAGAACCATAATGCAACGTGATAAGGGAAACAATGTAAGATCAATATTGTAGGACCAATGTAGGTCTTGGCAAAGAGTTGCACAAAAAAAATACAAAATATTATTATTAGTTTATATAAAATTTAATGTTAGAGATTAGAGCTCACGGCATCTTAGTGGAGACTCTGTTTAGTGGTTTCGGTGAACTTAAGCATACTACTCTCCTTAGGTGCTGGACCGACAACTTGATGAGCCGGTGGGGTTAGATTGGATGAGAGCATGAGAGTTTGTGATATCGTGGTTAACGTTATCGTGTAGTTATTGACAAATTTTATAAGGAAATTTTACCAGCACCACATGTACGTATTGGGAACTAAACAATTCACATACACGATGTCTCAAAACCTCATGCTAGGGGCTCAGAATGTTCAAGGTGGAGAACTGTGTAGTGCAATTTAAGAGAAGCTTATGTGCAACAACTAGCTGTTTACTTGGATGCCCTCGTAATTGTATTCAGTCCCATACACGATATCGCAAAAACTTATGCTAGGAGTTCAGAATGTTCAAGGTGGAGAACTGTGTAGTGCAATTTAAGAGAAGCTTATGTGCAACAACCAGCTGTTTACTTGGATGCCCTCGTAATTGTATTCTTAATAGCCACAAAATTAAAATCTTGGTCGAAAATATTATAATCTAACTTTTAATTCTTATCAGGCCCATTGTGAACGACCACGTTTCAGTGCCATAAGTAATTACTGGCAACACACATTGGTCAAAGACTTTCGTCTTGAGACTCTGCGGTATTTTGGACGAGAAGATATTGCGTAGCTGATATGAAGGCTCAAAGTCACTCAAAGGGCAATGGAGAGGGCTATGCTCGGAGTGTCCCTGCGTGATCGAATTAGAAATGAGGAGATTCGCAAGAGAACGAAAGTAACCGACATAGCTCGAAGAATTGCCAAACTTAAGTGGCAGTGGGTGGGGGGCACATTGCTCGCAGAATGGATGGCCGATGAGGCAGTAAAGTTCTGGAGTGGCGACCGCGTACTGGAAGGCGCAGCGTGGGTGTAGGCCCCCCACAATGTGGACCGACGACCTGGTGAAGGTCGCGGGAATCCGCTGGATGTGGAAAGCGTAGGACCGGTCATTGTGGCGATGTTTGGGGGAGGTCTATGTCCAGCAGTGGACGTCTTTGGGCTAAAATTATGATGATGATGAAGTTCATTATAAGGACGTTATACCTGATGCAGTGGCTTCTTCAATTTCTTCCTGGTCTTCTACCAAATCTTCAATTCCTACTTCTGCAGGCGCAATGCTGCTTGCGTGTGACTGTAATAATGAAAAGTGTTACAGATAACAATAATGGAGACATCGCGTGAATTGTGTAAGCAAATACAATTTTTTATTAAAATTTATAGTCTTCTATCGTGTCGACATGTGCTACATTATGATAATACCTCATACCGTGGGAAAAAGATTAGCCTGTCAGTAGGTTGGTATAGCAGGGCTGACAGCCCAGCGCGGCGTGCACCGGACGATCAATTAAATATCGTCACTTATGGAGGCTCTTTTAATGCATATTCATAGTGAATCTATGTTACTGCCCAAAATACTTAGTAGAATGCCTTTTATCCTATGCTCTATTACTAAAGCCTACGACGTCTATCCGTACGTCCGTCTGTCTGCCAGTTGCAATTTTTACAGAATATGTATTGTGTTACTATGGCTACTGTCATGGCAATATAATTTAAAAAAAAAACTGAATGTGTGCCGGGACACATAGTAAAAGTGAAACTTCAACGGACAAGTGGAAAAACGAATCGCAACGGACAAGTGGAAAAACGAATGGCAACGGACAAGTGGCAAAACGAATCGCAGCAAAATTTTAACTTGAAGTTTTACGGGCAGGTTTTCAAATTGGACAAGTACCTAAGTAAATTAACAATCCGCCCGTAAAACTTCAAGTTAAAATTTTGTTGCGATTCGTTTTGCCACTTGTCCGTTGCCATTCGTTTTTCCACTTGTCCGTTGCGATTCGTTTTTCCACTTGTCCGTTGAAGTTTCACTTTTACTATATGTCCCGGCACACATTTAGTTTTTTTTTCGCAGGTTTACTGCAAATTATGATTTGATTTGATTCGGTACATTTTAATGAATGCATTTTTTATTTAAATATTTTATTTTATCAAACAAAACACTTGTTATTAATTTATGTTATTAATTAATTAATTCAAATACAATACTAGTATTATATTATCTGTAAAAATACTGACAAATTCACGTAGTGGTCGAAGTGTCAAACGACGTTTGAGCATTTAACCATTGACGTACACACGGCTACACATCAAGCTGTACAATTCCAGTATAAGCTGACCTCGCATTGTATAGGTTTTCCTGCAAACGCGAGGTCAGCCTATACTGGTTTAGTACAGCTTGATGTGTAGCCGTGTGTACAATACAACTCACTGATTTAACCATTGACTTATATCTAAGTCAAAGGTAAAACTCACTGCATTTAACATATAAATTTTTTAACGTAAAAACATAGATGTCGCTAGTACATATGCTATCTCAAGGTATAAAAACTCATGCGCTGCTGTTGTCTAAAAAATTTAATAGATGGCGTAAATTTAGAATTCTAATTAGTCGACAGTTATTTACTAATAATTAAGTTTTCCATTTAAATCCTTATCCACAAGATTATTAATGTATAATTATTTTGGAAAACGTAATTTGGTAAATAACACCAACATTTAAACTTATCAATTGTGTTTTATAGTTATACTAATATTTTTAACGCATTTACGCAATTGATGCGATATCTAAAGATATAAATTGTAAAAAGATAAGTTCTGATGTCACCAAAAGACGTAAGTGTAAGTTAAATTCGACAACTAAATAATCAGTCACGATAGCATATCGGTGACAGTGTTAGACTTATGTAATTTGAGTCACGGGATCAAATCCCACTAGAGCCTCTGGACTTTTTGTGTTTATTTACGCGGCCGTAACGCTTTTTCGTGACAAAAAAATCCTAATACCCCCCGTCTATATAGAAGTTTCACTTCAAATAATAATAATGTCCTCCCGGCCGAATTTTGGTCACTGCGGCCAATCTCAACGGAGACTAATCATCTGCGCGGGACATATAGTGCATAAGTGTATGCGCAAACACAGGTGAACTATCTATTCCCATCACTTTCATAATCCGGTGGGACGGCAATCCGACACAACCGGAAAGAGATCAGCCGCAGGACCGACGGCTTTACGTGCTTTCCGAAGCACGGGGGTGTAGCACCGCCAACTACCTGACTCCGGGCTGCTACTGAGAAATGTTCTTAAGAGAAAAATTCCAATAACACTTTTAGCCCGACCCAGGAATCAAACTCAGGACCTCACGATCTGCCGTTTAACACGTTTTCGCTAGACCAACGAAACAGTCGAAAGAATGAAATAATAAAATATGGTGATATAGAACAGGAACCCTGTGTGCACGAGTCCTACTAGCAATTGACCGCTGTTACTGTTATTCAGTTTTGAATTCTCTACAACATATTTTTCAACATGGTTTTCAGTTATTTCAATAACACGTCGTATACGAACCCCTCCCTGCCCTAACAACCCTTCCGCGAAACAAACGGAGATAAAGGTATAAAAGATTTTTGATTCTTTAAACAAGTAGGTACCTAAGTGTGCACCTTTGCTTAGAGTTTTTAACTCAATGTCGTATTTTTAATTAACCTTTATTTAATTTGAAAAATTGAAATTTAATTGCAATGTGGCGAGACAAATCGATTTTTAATTATATCTGGTATTCCGGTAATCAACAGGTTAATGGATTCCTAAGTAGAGTTACGTGGAATCTATTTCACTTCCTATTATCATTAAATTACGAAGATAGGTTTTGCCATCCATTATGATGGAGACAATATTTGTTTATCAGACCGGTTCAATCTTTTTTCTTATCAACATGTTAATTAATAGGTTTTTTAGGCTTACTTTAACAGAGATACTGCGACGCATCTTAACGTGGTGGTCGCCTGGAACCACTTCATCTTCATCTTCGTCTTGTAACAGTTCGGAGAACAGCGGTGTGCGGGAGACCTCGTCGAATGAGCCTTGGATTTCTATTTCACCCTATAACAGAAAATTGGTCAATATACTGGGTGTAAGGGGAATGCTTCCGAAAACGAAGATGAAAAAAAATGCGATTCTTTTTTTAAATTTTTTCATATATATTTTTTTGCATTTTTCATACATAACCAGCTTTGGGCAGTTAAAAAATGCAAAAAAAATTAAAAATCTAAAAAAAGAATCGCATTTTTTTTCGTGGTTTCGTATCAGTTATCACCAGCACGATAGTGCCTATCTTCGTTTTCGGAAGCGTTTTCCTGACACCCTGTATAACGAACGTGAATCCGTATATCCTGCAAATAAAAGTTCTATTATATTCTATTCTATCCTATTCCATTCAATTATATTCTATTCTATAACGGTAAAATTTAAGAAGCCTCTGCTTTGATAATCCTACTATTTATTTCTTAAAATAAATATGTATTTTTTTATATCGTGAATGCGAAAATGTGATTGTTGGATTGTCCTTCTTTCACGCAGTAACGGATCGATGTGATTTTTGCATAGAAATAGTTTATGGGCTGGGTAGTAAAATATTATAGGCAACTTTTTATCCAGGAAAAAAATGGTTCCTCTGGGATAAAGAACTACGGGAGTGAAGCTGCAGATAAAAGCTAGAACTTATGAATTACTTGGAATGGTCGCAAACTCGTGGGTAGGTAGACTAAAGCCAGATCCGTATAGCGTAGTGCTTCCACCTATCCGCAGCGTACGGATTGCCAACGAATTTCTATGTGCAATCGGATTTTCAATATTGACATTCGGACACCGAAGACGTCATCCGCATTTTTTTTTTTTTTAATAATTTATTGCAGATTTTTTTTTGACAGTATATCTCCTTAAATATGAGTACACTAATTTGTAGGTCCACATTTAAATGTCAAAGGAGTGCTTTGGCGCTCGTACTAGGAAAGACCTGTATCACGAGCGCCGTCACCTTCCTCCAGACCAGTAAATACAGTTTACTTTATTAAAAATTAACTTTTAGGGATATAGCCTTTTACTTTATTACGAGTAAGGGTGTAGAAAAAGATTGTGTGGGAGTGTGGGAGTGTGTGATTGCTTAAGATGTGCGCATTATGATCCAGTTACTTAATAATTTGGATCTTCTTCTTCTATCGTGTCGACATGAGCTACATAATGATAATAGCTCATGCCGTGGGAAAAAGATTAGCCAGTCAGCAGGTTGGTAGCGGGGCTGACTGCCCAGGGTGCGCCGGACGATCAATTAAATAATTTGGATAAGTCTCTCAGACTCGTCGTACGTCAGACTTTTAAGCCAGTTACTCACAGCGGTCTTGCATAGCTGACGGGAAAGTAAGCAAATATTTAACTTTTCATTGACTTTATTATAAGCTCGTGTACCCAGAATCCAATAATTTCGTTCAGCAAGAGAAGTTCTGTGTCTGTCCGAGCCATAAACATTAATCCTTTTACGCTTGCCTTCGCGCAAAGTTATTTTTTATTTTTTTATTATTATTATTTTTTTTTTTTTTAATAAATATTTTTGAGACATTTTTGTTACACAGCACCATCTAGTCCCAAACTAAGCAGAGCTTGTGCTTTGGGTACTAGACAATGGATATAATACTTATGTACTCTTTTTTTTTGTAAATACATATACTTATAATACATAAGAAACACCCAGACCAACACAAACACTTATGTTCATGACACAAATATTTGTGTCCTGTGGGAATCGAACCCACGACCTCGTGATCAGCAGTCCGACCTTCGAACCACTAGACCACAGACGTCGTCAAATTTATTATTATTTGAAGTACAAAGAGTTGTCTAACCGTCAAGACCTGAGAATCTTTATAAAGAAGTGTGGTGGGGTACCTGAAGGGTTTACCGCACATGACTTTGAGGACTGATCTTTGTGCTCTCTCTAGTCGCAGCATACTTACAGCAAAAGTGCCACCCCAGACAGAGATGCAGTAACTCGGCAACGATTGGGCAAGAGCAAAGTATACAGTTTTAAGATCTGCCGCTAATCTAAGTTTCTTGAATACAAAAATGAGTTTTCGGATACGGGGAACGAGTACACTAATGTGGGATCTCCAGCTAAGCATACTATCAACCTGAACTCCTAGGTACCTAATATTCGAGACTCTTGTAATGTGGAGACAATTACAACAGGCATTTGTATTACTGATACAGCAATGTGCCTGTATCGAATACATTTCTGGTTTAGGCTGACTTATAGATGAAAGTGAGAAAGTTATGTATGCTGTTGTTTTTTAAATTAAATGTTAAAAGATTACACGACAACCAATTCATAACAATTTTTAGGGAGTTTTCAGCATAACCTTTGGCTTGATCACAGTTTTGACCATCAATGAGCAGCGCTGTGTTTAATGTGCTTTTGTATTTAATCCGATCCGTCCGATGCGTACGATACCGATAGGTGAACGCGTGCCTTTATAAGGTATTTTAAAACAAGAGGATGCTGTATCATCAGTAATAACCTCAGAGCAGCAGAATACTATCTTTGGTAACTGATGCTGTCATTGGGAGTACCGGGAGCAGCAGTGGATCTTCACAAGCTGATTGTCGATGATAATTTTGGATGCTCAGATATAAAGTAAAATCAATCCATTAATCCGCTAACTAGTTAGACATTTCAAAAACGTCAAATCCATCCAAGCCTGTTGTCATGAAGATACTACTACTCATGGTATAATAACACCAGGTAGTCTCTTCCCGTGACAGCTATGTCACGTGATTGCCTCCGTACTACGTCATCGGCCGTGGAGCCAATAGCGGGCTGTTAGCGTGACACTTTTCAGTTTGATGTGCTGCCACTTTGTGAAAATAAATTACCCGAGCAAAATGCATTTTTTCATTTACTTTCTTCTATAAAGAATCACTTTTTAACTAGTAATTTAATATAGTTTCCTTTATTAACTAATTAGATGAATAACACGAGATAACAAATAGTTAGGCTAGTTAGGAATTTATTTTATATTCATTATGAACAAAAATCTCCTTAATTATACTGAAGATATCAATCAATGGCAGCACTGATCGTGACGTAGCTTGGAGGCATCGCGCTGTCATTGCGGAAAGAGAATACCTGGTGAAACATCTTATTATACCATGCTACTACTGACCTGACATATATGCTGATCTGGACCTATTTGGCACAGCCGTTGTTTCTTTTGTGTCCCGTTTGTGGCAAATAAGTAATTTATTTCTTTCTTTCTATAAATGAACACTTTATGTCTATTTTTATACGTCAAATTTGTTTGCGGAATTCTCGAATCAACTTTAGTTACACTTTGCATGGAGATGAACAAAAATATAATCAACATTAGATAGGCATCTACCTACAAACTGTCGTTTCTAATCTTATGTACAGATGTTACACGAAAAGACAAAATCAGTAAAGTATTGTTTACTTAATATTTAAGTTTACTTTAAAATCTAGAGCTGTTATCTTCTTCACGTAATGTTTGACCTTCAAAATGTAGCAATATTTGTAAATAGACTTACACGTCGTAGTATGATGACTTTGTCTGCCGTTTTCAGGTGATGAAGCTGGTGGGTTACCAGGATCCTAGTGGACTTCTCCAGTAGGCCGGTCACACATTCGGAGACCATGTGCTTGCCGACGTGAGTGTCCACTGCTGAGAGTGGATCGTCCAGGAGGTAGATGTCCGCCTGAAAAAACAGTTAATTAACATTTGTGTAAAAGCGAAGGGATGGATTGATGACAATTCCTATTCTTTCTTCTCACAGGTTTTTGACGTAGGTGCTTATGTATAGTTAGCTGCACAAAGATGTCTACACTTGGCGAAGTTAAACGTTATTTTAAGAAAAATTGAGATTGAAATCTTTCAATATTGTACACTTAGCATCTCCTAATATACGAATACCTGGTTTGTGAAATATAAAGATTTAATCAACAAGTTATTTTTTTCTTAAATTTGCGTTTTATCTTCAATATTGTACACTTAGCATCTGCTAATATACGAATACCTGGTTTGTGAAATATAAAGATTTAATCAACAAGTATTTCTTATTACATCTATATCATCATCTATTCTTTATTATAAATCAAACGAACTTACCTGTGAAGTTCGATGTTAATTATGTGAGAGTGTTGGTCCAAGACGTCCTCCTATTTAATTTTAACTTGTAGTAGACGTATCGTCTCGCCAATTACCCACGTACTTCGAAGATATCTCAGAAAAAAGTTTTTCTGCGTGTTTCCGAACGCATCCTTTGCGTTCGCGTCGAGTGAAACGTCACTGCTAGCTGTCATTTAGTTTGAAGGTAACAATATTTCACGGCCTGAAACTTAGGGTATTTGTAAACAAATAGGGGTTTATTTGGGTGGGAGCTAGGACGTCTTGGACCAACACTCTCACATAATTAACATCGAACTTCACAGGTAAGTTCGTTTGATTTATAATTATGTTTCGTGTGTTGGTCCAAGACGTCCTCCTATTTAATTTTAACTTGTAGGATGTTCAAAGAGCCGTGAAATTGTGATAACTTTTTAAAGAAAGACCATGTAATTTCTTTAGTTCTATTTTTAATTTGTAAGCTTAACAATTAAAGCAAAGCAAAAAATCCGAATTAACATTATTGACTTTTATTATAATTAACATTTAACATTAAATCACAATCATTCAATCAATATTAAGAATAGTTCACAAGTAATTCAAGTTCTATAATAGGTCTGTTAAAGAAACTAGCAAACACAGAAGAGAGATTACTCCAGCCTGCAGTTTTAATTAAATTAATATTATTTTTTACTCCACATAAACTAAACATTGTGGTGGTCAATACCGCTTTTGGATATGGTTTCCTTTGTCTTGCGATTAATGTATTCTGTCCATATTGTATTTTTATTTTTAATACTTTTATTTGCAGTTCTAAGTTTTTCAGTTACTTTTGTGTAATTTAAAAGTACTAAAGCTGGGCAATCAGGTTTGTTCAGGAAAAAACGGAATCACTAGCATAGGCTGTGGTGTGCTCTTTCTGTATGTCTTAATGGTATATTTAATATTAACAATAATTTTAATATTCTAATGAATTATACTTTCAAGTTTAATCTAACTAAGAAATTGTACTCTAGTGATGTTTGTTATTAACGCTAGTTGGGTGACCACCCTTTTTCCTAGTATTTTTTATATTTATATATTGGGATATAATGAACTTAGGTAATTAAAGTAATTTTGTGCTAAGTTAGAACCCATGAAACCTCATGGGACATTATTTCGAAGAGTATTTGGTCTTAGTTTAAATATACCTTTAAGGGGGGTTGTTTTATTAGTTCATGGGATGGGACCCAATCTGTGGTCCCAGTAGAAAGGATAATGCAGAACGACATGAATTAAGGCTGCTTTACTTTAAACCTGTATTGTAGAGTACAGTGAGGAAGTTTACATATTCAGATTTTTATTTTAATATTTTTTTAATGGATTAAATTCTGTAACATAAACAATGTTCTCACCAATATTTAAAACAAGAATTAGGTATATGGAGTAAAAGTGCTATGTATAATTAATTAAATCATGACCGCAACAGATTTTTCTGGGGCACCCTTAGTTTTTGGTGCTTGCGGCATCAGACTCCTGCCACCAAGGTAAAGTTGTGGTGGAGTGTGTGTGGCTCGCCGCTGATTGAGTAATGATCTGTGAGGTGAAACCAACATTGTTTCAAAATCAAGAAGACTGACAACATAGGGTACCGGATTTCTGTTGGCCAGTAGGGGGCGACTAGAATAACCTCAGCATTTTTATTCTCAATATTTTTGAATTTATTCTTTATATATTTTTTTTTGTTTATTTGATTTATTTAAGAAAAGGTTCAACTCTAGTTGTTTCAGTAAAAATAATATTTGCTGGGATGCATAAAATGCCAACTCAAATTCTATGTTAGTATGGTCCCCTCTTGATTCTTTATCGGCTATAAAGTTATCTTTGGATGCGAATACATGTATATTTCTAGTTTCACACCATTGCCATATTTCCATAGTTATTTCATTAAGGTTTCATATTGGACTCCATACATTCGGTTAATATAATTAAATGGCAGTGATTGTCAATTCTTAGAAGAATTTGTCAATTATTGCAGTCTGTAGTGTAAGCTTTCAGACTCATGAAAGCTGCGAATAGTTGTAGGTATTTGCCGTGTTTTTCACATTATGTGCCATACCAGTCTCCATTTAGTGAATGTGAGTTGCAAGCATAATTAGGCATCCGAAATTAAATACTTTAATTTACAACTCAGATTGGATATCATTGTTAGTGTGTTATGTGTTCTTACCAAAGTCTGGTTTGATAGATTTAGGTAGAAATATGACCTGCTTATAATTATTATTATTAATTAGATTCATAAATTTGGTCATCTAAAATTGTTTTGTATATAGCCACCCATACTTGATAACTGGACATGCTGATGAAAGGAGACCTAGGAAATGAGTTCTCTTAATTTATTGTAGTGTTTAGAAAAATGTAAGATTAGATTTTTTATTCTTAAATGCTTTTCATGGGGTAATTCTATGGTCAATTCTGGTGAATTGAGGGCAAAAACTAAGAATTATACTATGGGAACATATGAACACTTTTGTCATAGTTTATGATAAATCTAATGAAGTTAGGTTGACTGTACTATGTATGAATTGATCAGGTTAGAATATAGTATAATATTTTGAAATCAAGAGTGCATCATCTTAAATTACATACATAGAAGTCATATAAAATTCTCGTAGAACTAAAATAATTCTATAGAATTTTTTATAACAGGTTTCATTATTTTTGTGAACATATATGTTCCAGTTTTAAGACCAAGGGTTAGCTCGGTGCATTTACATAATATTGTCCTGCCATCTAAAGCTCAAGGTAAAATAAATAAATAAATATAAATGTTTTTGGGACCTTCCTACAAGGCACCATCCAGACCCAAACCAAGCAGAGCCTGTGCTTGGGTACCAGACAATGGACATCATACTTATATACCTTTTTTTTTTTTTTTTGTAATTATGTACTTATAACACATTAGAAACACCCAGCCCAACACAAACACCCACATTCGTCACACAAACATTCGTGTCATGTGGGAATCAAACCCACAACCTCATGATCAGCAGTTCGAACCTCGAACCACTAGACCACGGATGTCGTCAACTGTCTTAGCTGGTGTCTTGAACTGTTATTATATAAAATTTATAGAAAAGTATGAATCTTAATTCAATCTTAGCCATATTGTAATGAGGAGGCAATTTTATAGCAGTTCTAATGTCCTAAGTGTGTGTGTGTGTGTGTATGTGTTAAGTATACACAAAAATTGTGAACAAGAAATGATGGTTAAGTAGTTAACCAAGTTTTTAAGTTAACATTTACTATTGCACCAATATTATTTTTAAAAGGTTAGATGGCCTTTTCAGTTTCCTTAAAAATAATAATTAATGGGATTTTTAACCCTTAATCCAGTCCAACATTGTTTTATCATTGGTGATAGGGCACCATTTATGATAGAAATTGGGAAGTCTTGCAGCGTACTGTACCTCTATCTCCTGTGACGTGTGATTATGTCTTCTGCGTGAAAGGCTGCGTGTAGCATGCATGTTGGATTGTTTGGTTGCTTTGTCCGCACTCAGTGCTGGTGGTCGCTGCTGCTGCTTGTGAGGCGGGCCCCAGTAGTTTAAAGATGAGTTTTGTTTCAGGTTTGGCTTGTGCGGAGGAGGTTTAGAATATGTAATTTCTGAACCAGTTTGGTAAATAGCTTTTTCCTGCCTTTAATGCCTCTCCCAGGTTAACACCAAAGAGCTGCTTTTCAATTTTAGTTTGTATGTTTTTGTTGCTATCTTGCAACATATCATTTAGGGCCATTGCTATGCAGGCAGTGGGTTGTCTCAGTAAACTCAGTAACTTTGCTGGCCATTGCAGTTCTCTGGGATAAGTACAGCTTTTTAAGGAGTACCATTTTTATGTCTTTTAGTGGACATTATTTAGCAATATGCTCCCAGAGGGATGTTACGTCAGCCCCATGTTTTTGAGTATTAGTCGGGTATTTCCCAAATAAAGCATTGTTTTTTTTTTTATTAAGTATCTCGTCTGGTTCATTTTCAGTTGGGTATTTTGGGACTGATTCTACCTCATCTTTTTGTTCTTGGACTGATTGTACTTCAACCATTTGTTCCAGGACTGGTTTAACTTCAACCATTTGTTCCAGGATTGGTTCATTTATTGCGACTGTCTGATAATCAGCAGTTGTATGCAGTTCTGAAATATGTTAAATGACCTTTTGTCCTAAACAGTAACTTTATGTTTGCATAAGTAGGTATATGAGATGTACCTCAATGAGTATATCCACATATTGTCTAATTTAGTTCGGAATATACCACATGGGTAGTGTTTTATAGAGAGTAATATGCAGCTACTCTAATGACACACGAGTATATTCTCAAACCTTTATTGTTTGTCAAGGAATAAGCCTCACGTGTGGTAAATTATTATTATACCACCACACGGGAAAATTCTCAAGACATTTTGCATTACCTCAAATGAACCTCTTGTGTTGTAATTCGTGGTAGGTGCAATACACTAATAAGGGAATGATTTAAATTTTCACATAAAAGACTCACCTTTTGTTCCTTTTCTCTTCTTTATAAGGGATTACTTATGTCTTTTAAATTGTTGGGACAAGTCGTCGTCATAATCCCTGTTTTTACATCTCTTATATTTTTCCATACTATTTTGATTACTTGATCACTATAACTGTCGATTTGAGTAAGATAACACTTGAAAATCGTGTAAAAGAACAGTTTAATTTAATAATTAAACTTTTTTCCGTGATTTTTTGGCGCGCACGAAAACGTTAATGACAGCTAGCAGTGACGTTTCACTCGACGCGAACGCAAAGGATGCGTTCGGAAACACGCAGAAAAACTTTTTTCTGAGATATCTTCGAAGTACGTGGGTAATTGGCGAGACGATACGTCTACTACAAGTTAAAATTAAATAGGAGGACGTCTTGGACCAACACACGAAACATAATTATTTTATACTATACACTTCACGAAGTTAAAACGCAAAAAGTATTTCTTTTTGCGTTTTAACTTACATGCAGCTGACTTTATTTTTATGCAGCTGACTGTACATATGTATAATTTCTATGTGTCATATAATGAAAGTGGTGAAACAAACTTCTCTTACGATATAAATTGTGGAAAGCAAAAAAAATAATTACTCTTGTTTTTTTTTTTGTAAGTAATATAGTGCCCGTACATTTACGGTTATATTTGTTTTCTTCGAGATAAGTTCATAATAATATGATCAGGGGAAAACCCATTGTTAGAAGTATTTAAAGAAATAAAAAGGAACATCAATCTATCGACCAGTTGACCTTGGAAGATAACTAGGTAGGTAGGTATTTTGTTTCTGTCCTCGAAAAAAAAAAAATATCTACTTAATATTTACCAGTCATTATGTTTGAACAGACGTGACCAATAGACTATTCTTTGTAAAGTAGGTATTTTGAAGTCATTGTATTGATAGTGGGATGTGGACAGCTGGTGAAATTCTATATAACTGCCCATTAGCAACTGAATAAATATTAGCAATGTGAATTTTATGCCATATAGGCACACAAATAGGCTCACAAAGTTGATGAAATATATTCATCAACTTTGTGAGCACTGAAAATAAGGTCTAGTTGAAAACCAGCGCCAGACGCTAGTTGTCTGGCATTTTTGCTGAACTGAGCCTATTTGGCGCAGCCGTGGGCCACACAGCATAAGCATAAGCAGTGATAGCCTAGTGGTTGAACGCTTGCCCTCCTTGCAGGAGGGTATGAGATCGATTCCGGCCGCACCTCTGACTTTTCGAATTTATGTGTGGATTTCGGTGAAGGAAAAACATCGTGAGGAAACCTGCACACCTGAGAGTGCTCCATACAGTTCTCGATGGTGTGAGTAGTCCGCCAACCCGCACTAGGCCAGCGTGGTGGACTAAGGCCTTAGCCTTCTCGTACTGAGAAGTGGCTTGTGCCCAGCAGTGGGACAGTAATGGGCTGGTTATGTGGGCCACACAGTTATACTTTTAGGAGTAAGTTGTATTATGGATAGTAAAATTGTATATTATTGTTATTGTGTGCCTCTGACTGTAGTCAATAAACCATTTTTATTTCTTTCTTTTTTCTTTCACTGCTGTCGGTCTCGGTTGCTATCGAGTCTATGGCAGTCGTTACGAGTAATTAGACGCCCGAAAGTCTAACAATTGGTCTAACTTTCGAATATCAGTATTGCCCAGTAACTGGGTTGCGGGGTCTGATTGCTCCGTGTGTAAAATACTGATTTTCAGCCGCATCTGGTTAAACTGGAAGCCGACCCTAACATTGGGAAAAGGCCAAGACTAGGATTCATTTATCTATTTAAACTTTAGACGCACTTAAAGCCTGGCATTCTCTCCCTGTCAACCAGTGATGCAGATGCAGGATTTTTTGAGAAACCCAAAGTTTTTATTTAATTTACTTAGTAGATCAATTTTGATTTGGGCTAGTTCCAGTTATCCAAACAGGCGAATATTTTACATACATGTTTCTCTTATTTTGATAACAATAACATTCTTTAATTATGTATTTTTAATTTAGTTGAGTTTATAGTTTCGCGATTTCAGGGTTGCTCCCATAGTAAAAATAAGATAATCGATGAGATGAGTACCCCTACCCCCCCCCCAAAACCTTTAAAAGGACATCGGCTAATAATGTTACGCCTTATTTATTTTATAATAAATAAAATGAATAAATAATGACTCTTCTTCTTCTTGCGTGTCAATGGTTCACACGTTTTTATATAAAAAAAATTATATTATAATGACTTACTTGTCTGTAACAGGCGCGGGCGAGTCCAATTCTTGCCCTTTGCCCTCCGCTGAGACTGATGCCTCTCTCGCCCACAAGAGTGGAGTCACCGTGAGGAAGTAGTTCGAAGTCCCTCACCAAGGCACATGCCTTTACCACCTATGTCAAAAAGAAGTTACTGATGAGACATGTTATCCATGTAATATCTTTTTATGCTAAAACCTTTTTTTGTTTCTCTCATTTTTCTTTATATAATCATTTGTTAAAATTAGTCTCATCATTGTTATGTTCAATTGGAAGTAGCGAGACCGCTCCAACACAAGTACTTTTGTAACTTACTGGAGCTGACTCAATTTATGTTTGAACACATAAATAGAGATTTATTTTTATTACTGTCGTATATACAACGTGGATATGACAATACGACAATAAATGTAAACACGGTTATTACTAGTATATAGAAGCATTTTAAACACATAAATAAGTTGTTGTTGTTGTAATAAGTTGTACATAACTGGCGAAATGTGGGTGTACTATACACCTCTGCCTACCCCTTCGGGGAAATACAGGCGTGATGTTATGTTATGTTAAATAAGTTGTTTATCGAAAATAAACGACTGCTGATCACGAGGTCGTGGGTTCGATTCCCACAGGACACAAATATTTGTGAGATGAACATGAGTGTTTGTGTTGGTCTGGTTGTTTCTTATGTATTATAAGTATTTATTTACACAAAAAAAAAGTATGTAAGTATTATATCCATTGTGTAGTACCCATAGCACAAGCTCTGCTTAGTTTGGGACTAGATGGTGATGTGTAAAATGTCCCAAAAATATTTATTATTATTTATTTTAATTAAAATCAAAAATTTTGAACAAAATAAATATTAAAACATCGAAATTATAAGTAACACCATTTGTAATCACCAGTAATAATTGAGAAAGAGAGGTTAAAATCATATGGTCTCGAACAGGTCTTTAACCTAACGATCTTTGCCCAGAAAAATAGTCATAGGTACATTCAAAATTAATGAAATTAAAATAATTTCCTGTGGCCTGGATTTTATTGATTTTTTGTATACGGTTAGAGAACGTGATACTCTGTACGTGGTTTTATTTAATGTCGTATTGTCATATCCACTTTGTATATATTTTTGAATATTTTGGTGTGATAATGTATACCTTCTTGTATCTTATGCGGTCGTAGGGCAGGCCGAACAGAATGTTCTCCCGAACAGTGGCGACGAACAGCCACGGCTCCTGGCTAGCGTAGGAGACTCGTGCGCCGCCCAGCGATATGGTTCCATCGGTTGCCGTCAACTCGCCCAGGATCAGTTGTAGCAGAGACGACTGTTGTATTCAAACAAATTAAAAATAGTTAAAACACGGTCAATGTACCGTTTTGACGCTTATATAATTTTTTGTGATCATCCTGCGTGACCATCCCAGTTTAAAAACTTATAGTTATCAAACGAGAAAGTTAGGAACAGTGTACAGTCGACCGCAGTGGTAACAGTTTGACCTTGACAGCAGCGTCTTTATTTCGTAAGCAGTAAGGGTATTTTTCATAATTCAAGCGTTACCACTCAATGACATGCAGTTGACTGTACGTGTATCTAGTATACTTCCCGGCAAATAACTTGAACAAAAATCGCGACACTGCGCATGCGCATGTTACTGTAATGATATAAATGTTAGAATCGCTTAAATTGTTCACAGCGCATGTTCAAGATAAATGCCGACAACTATACTTAGGTTTGATTTGAGCAACGATAATTCTCTGATTAAACGATCGTTTAGCAACACATCCAGTACATTTTTCGAGTAATCGACTGATTATTCAGAGAATTAACGTTGAAGAACACCGGCCTTTGTAGTTATAAATAGATCTTATTTCGTTCTCTAAGCACTGGTTAAAGCAGTCATAGAATAATTATCTATTAGCATAGAACAAATAATAGTTGCTATTAGTAACTTTTTTGTGTTACAGGTACTTATGCATGTTTTATAACTACAGCACGTTTTTAGTGTAATGCACGGAATGTTCTGTGAGTTATGTTCCATTCCACATTGAGATAAAAAGACTGTTTTATATTTAATTAACTAGGTAAGTACAGTAATTGCGAAATACTTAGCCCTATCACAATAATGTTTTCTAAAGGGTTTAGACTCAATCATATCTGTAGAGACAACAACAAAAAATAAACACACTGTAAAAATAATTATCATGCTCATTCCTCAAACACTACAAAAACTAATATTAAATATATTTTTTATTGCGGCTTCTTAACGAGAGGTCTAGCGGTTATAATTTTTTTTTCCACTTAGAGTGAGCTAGAAACAAATCTCATGTAGATAAATAGGTATGCTTCTGTACACTGAGACAGACCATCAAACCCTCGACCAGTAGGCGTAGCATGACCTATTGTTGACAAGAGATTTGTCTAAACAAAATTAGATTGTATAGAACTAAAAATGTAATTTTATCTATTAGTTCGTAGATGAAAGCTTTGGCTCCAGTCGTCATGCTACGGCTGCAGTACAAATCTCACCTTGCCAGACCCGACAGGACCAGCGACGCCAATGAACTCCCCAGGCGTAGCGTGCAGCGTTATATTCCTGAGCGTATCAATAACGGAGTCGGCTTGCCAACTCGCTGTAACGTTCTTGATATTCAAACCCGTGAGTTTTGGCTTCTCCAGGACCTTTTTCTCCTTCTCTGTGCCATTGGCCAACAGAGAATTGGAATCAAGCAGCATATTCGCCGTCACTTTCTCTGGCTTTATTTCGTCTAGTAATAAGAATTCCTGTAGAAAAAGAAAGAAAACTTTTATTGTTTTTCGTGTGAATAAATAAATTGAATTGAATTGAAATAGGGAGAATAGCCTCAACAAATCATGTGAGATTATCAACTCAGCCTATCGCAGTTCACTGCTGGACATATGCCTCTCCCAAGTTGCGCCACAACACTCGTTCCTCTGCCTTCCACATCCAGTCCCCCCCAGCCATGTTCTTCAGGTCGTCGGTCCACCTGGCGGGGGGGCACCCTACGCTGTGTTTGCCGATTCGCGGTCTTCACTCAAGGACTTGTCTGCTCCATCGGTCCTTCGACAGACATGGCCAGCCCACTGCCACTTCACTTACTGATCCTACAAGCTATTTCGGTCACTCCGGTTTTTCTCCGGATAATCTCGTTATGGATTTTATTCTTCAAAGAAACTCCAAGCATAGCTCGCTCCATAGCTCGCTGAGCGACTTTAAATTTTTGGACTAGCCCAACTGTGAGTGTCCACGTCTCGGCGTCGTAAGTCATGACAGGCAGGACGTACTGGTTGAAGACCTTTGTCTTCAAACTTTGCGGTATAGCGTGTGAGCTTATGAACGGTTTAAATTAGCAGCTTACAAATGGTTTTAATAACCAGAATGATCAGTTAACAAATTTCAAAAGACACAGTCAAGCCCTTATCTTACCTCTAGTCGTTTGATGGAGACCTTAGTTTCAGCCAAGTATGCGAGTGCCATGGGCAAGAATATGTTGCACGTCATTTGCATCAGATTGAAGTACTGGACCAATGAGAAAGTGGTCTGTGCTCGGATGTTGCCACCGAGCAGGACGAATGTGGCTATGCCAGTGAATAGAATGAATCGTTCGGTGAACACGCTGAGGGCCGTTGAGAAACCTTTGACTAGAGACGTCCTCAATATGAAACTGACCTCGAATCTGGAAATAATTCATAACATTAACATCCTAATAAATGCTTTAACGAGTAGGTAGAGCAACCAGATTTGAAGATGACGGCTTTGACAGTTATTGATAGATTCAAAATAAAATAGAATTTTGCTTGAGATAGCAATAAAACTCGTGTTACAAATGAATGAGGCAAATGATCGAGATTACAATGTCTTGCGAAAAAAGTTATGGGATTTTTTTAATGGTCGTTTGTACGCTTCTGATGGAATATTACTCCTTCTGATGCTATCATATTAGGTATTACCAAGCGTGTAACATCCGAATATATGGGTGTCTCGTAGACCGTTTTAATGAACAGGGATGGGAGAATTTACTTATTATTGGCTTTCTATCTGTTTATAGTATTAAATTGACTGTTAAATGCTGTTGTTACTCTTCCAAAGCAAAATAAATAAATACAGATACCTATGTCGTTCTTCTACGACGCTCAATTGCAGATACGTCTTTATTCTACGCAAGAGTCGAAATATTCATTGAACCAATTAACGAATGTTTCTCAGTGTACTCATTGTTGAAGAGCCAAATAAATAACCCATCAATTTCAATCAGATATTAGCGCAACGAAGACAATTAGACAATTGTACAGTGAGATTCGTTGAACGAGGGACTTATTGAACGAGGCATTCAGTACTTCGTTGAACGAGGGACTTATTGAACGAGGCATTCAGTACTTGATTTTCATTCCAAATATGTACAGAAATACTACCTTAATTTTTTAAACATTTTTCCAATCGATTTCATTATTTATTGGCTTTAGTACCTTTTTTTTTTTTTTTTTTTTTTTTTTTTTTGTTTTCGGGTGGAAATCCTCATGGATACCCTCCGTCTGGGGACGGCGGAGGGGTATGTCGGACTCTTACCGACTAAAACCACACGGTGGCCATCCTCTGCACAAAATAGAGGAGCTCCGGGAACTCCATTGGACCGCGCCGGTGCTCCTCTAGTGCTACGCCCTACGCCTGTGGCGCGTCCCGGGAAAACAATATTGTTTTCCCCACAGCAGCTCGCGACCACCACGTACTGCTGTCCTCCCCAGGGTCGCTTAACAGACACCTCGAGTCCCCCAACTCTTAGCGTCCACGATCCCGAAGGTCCCCTGCCAGATGTAGCGGCAGGGTTGCGGCCCATAGCCCTATCTGGGCCTTGCGCCAGGGCGGTTGCCTCCCCGGCGCCTCCTTCTCCGAGCGGGATCGGCCCTCTCCCGATCTCGCTCTGCGGCCTCCTTCTGAAGCATAACGGTCTCGCAGAAGGAAGCCATGGCCCTCCAAGCCGTCGGATCTGCCAGCATAGCCGACACTACTGCTGACAGAGAAAGATCCTGCCCGATCCGGCTGACCAGGTCCCGCCGTTTGGAGCCCCACGCAGGGCACTCCTCCAGCGTGTGCTGTGCGGTGTCCTGGTCACACCCACAATGGTGGCAATTTGCCGTGGCTTCGCGTCCGATCCTATTCAGGTACTCACCGAAGCAACCGTGCCCGGTGAATACCTGAGTAAGCCGGTAGGTGACGCGCTCGCTCCTCTCCAGCCAGGCCTCAAAGCACGGCAGGTCAGCTTCAACCACTCGCTTGTGCGCATACTGCGGCTCTTCCAGCCGCTCGCGCCACATCTCGAGCGCGTGTCGTCGCTCCTGCCGCCTCAGCACTTCAAACGCCCTCGCAGGCGCGTTCCCACCGTTTTGGCGGATGACACGAATCCGGTCGTAGACCCTCGCATCCATATCCGCCAAGATGTCCAACGGCGGGAAGCGTGCCAGGACAATTGCTGCCTCAAAGGATACCGTTCGGTATCCTCGTGCGATCCGTATGGCCACTTTGCGCTGCAGGCTGTTGAATTTTGCCCTTGAGCGCTGGACGCCTGACAGTCGGTGCGACCATACAGGCGCCCCATAAAGGGCCATGGACTGCACGACTCCCGCGTAGAGGCGGCGAACTTCCTCCCGAGGTCCCCCAAGATTGGGCAGCAGTCTGTGCAGTGCACCAGCTACCCTCTCGATCCGGGGGACCAGGCGATTGAAATGGTCCCCAAAGGCCCAACGACTATCCAGGAAGAGGCCAAGGTACTTCATACATCGGCCCACCTGGACTTGCGCATCACCAACGCGAACCGTCGAGCTGGGTGGTTCTCTACCCCGTCGCAGGTTGTGGAACCATAGCGCCTCGGTTTTATGGGGCGCTATTTGCAGCCCTAGCTCGCGGATTTTGGCCACAACTTTTGCCACCCCGAGTTCAGCAAGCCGGATGGTCCCATCAAAGGTATCCCCACCGGCCAACACCAAAGTGTCGTCAGCGTAACAAACGACACTGACGCCAGCGGGGAGGTCGACACGCAGGACCGCGTCATATGCAAGGTTCCACAAGAGCGGGCCGAGTACCGATCCCTGTGGAACCCCACAACTAATCCCTCTGCGGTGAACGCAACCGTCCCTGCCCACATAGCGAACGTGCCTGTCGCGAAGATAGGCCCCAACAATACCTTGCAGGTAGGAGGGCACACAATGGTGTACAAGTGCCTCCCTAATAGCTCCCCAGGGCAAGGAGTTGAAGGCGTTGACGATGTCAAGACTTATCGCCAACGCCACTCCCCCCCGGGGTACTGCCTGCTCCGACAGCGAGCGGACACGTAAGATCGCGTCCACTGTTGATCGCCGCTGCCGGAAGCCATACTGACATTCGGCAAGGTCGGGACCGACCCGCGACAGGTGCTCAACGAGGCGTTCGGCAACTATTCTCTCGAATAGCTTGGATGCCTCATCGAGCAGGCATATGGGACGGTATGCAGAGGGCGAATCCGCAGCCCTGCCTTCCTTCTTTATTAGGACCAATCCAGCCTCCTTCCAGCCGGAGGGGAACTCGCTGTGACGGAGACAGCTTGTGAATAGCCGCCTCAGCCTGTCCCCCAGAGCAGCCATAGTCAGCACCCAGACCCGACCCGGAATACCGTCAGGTCCAGGTGCCGTGTTACGGGCCCTCAGGCGACTAACGGCCCGGTCCAGTTCCCCTTCTGTCACCTCCAAGTCCTCAGACCAATCTAACGATGCCATTAGGGGCACTGAAGGGCCGTCCCGGACTACTGGGAATAATGTATGGACAACTCTGCCCAATAAGTCCGGTTCCAGAGTTTCCGTAAGTGGGGGGACCCACGGACGTAGCTTGCCCATGACTACCTTGTATGGTTTCCCCCACGGATCCCTGTTTAGGCCCTCCAGGAGCTCGCTCCAGGACCGAACCCTGGCGTTCTCGATCGCTATTTGGAACGCCTTCGTAGCCGCCCGATATGCCGCATAATTGATGGCTATTTCTTCGGCTGTAGCTCGACGTCGTCGTCGGGTTCGTGTGTACCGGCGTCGAGACCTCAAGCATGCCGCGCGAAGTTGCGCAAGTTCATCCGACCACCAGTACACCGACCGAAACCCACCCCGCCTGGCTCGGGGCATTGAGGCATCACAAATTGCCGTCATCGCCTCACGGAACCAGGCTGCCTCCACCTCCGGATCGGGCAAGATCCCTCCAGAGTCTGAACTCTCCGTCCACGCCGCGACGTAGGCAGCTGCAACCAGTAGATCTTGGTCTAGCAGTTTGAGGGACCAACGCCGCGGCAAAATGTTATGATCTGGGCGGCTGGAGCGGTCTGGAGGACGGAAGGTCACCTCGAGAACGATGTGGCGGTGGTCAGATAGAGTGACCACTTCCTCCGCAACTCTCCATCCAGACACCATGCGGGAAGCAAGAGGAGTCGCCCACGACAAGTCGACGATCGACTCCCCCTGCCACCGGACGCATGTGGCTACGGACCCTTGATTGAGAAGGTGGAGGTCCAATCCAGCCGCCCAATCTTGCAACGTCTCTCCCCTGGGCCCGTCCCGACGGTTTCCCCACACTCTTGAGTGAGCGTTAAAGTCACCCAGGACGAGTACTGGACGAGGTAAGCAAGTGTTACGGACGCAGCGTGCCACCCCGTCCAAGTATGCCTCGTAGTCGGCAAGGCAGATGTTGGGAGAGACGTAACAACCCACTACAGCCAGAGAACCGCACTCCACAGCGATAAATCCCTGCCCTATTTCGAGTAAAGTACAGGAAGGGCCACCCTCCGTCCCACCCCAGTAGATGGCCACGGAGCCAACAGTGTCACCGAACCAACGAGGATGATCCGGGACGTTATAAGGTTCCGCCACCGCCGCTAAAGCAACCGACCACTCCGCAACAGTTTGCAAAAACAGATGCTGCGCGTTGCGGCAGTGGTTTAGGTTGCCCTGGATTACCTTTAAGGCTGGGAAGGCGAAGTTTCCATAGCCTCCTGAGGGGCACTGAGTGGTGCAGGCACCGACGCAGAACCAGCCTTCACGGCCTGGCCCCGTTTACCTTTTCTTTTGCCTTTCGGGGCAGAGCATTTCTTGCTCGCCATCCTATGGGTGGCTGGCCGACCAAGATCCGCACATAGCAGGCATCGTAGGTTCTGCGCCGTGCACTCTTTCGCCTTGTGGCCGGACTCACCACAAGCGAAGCATCTTGCGCTACGGTCAAAATCACTTCGGCACTGTCGACTGACATGCCCAAACTCAAAACATCGGTAGCACTGGAGCGGCCGTACCTCCAATACCTCGACTCTGGCTGTCACCCAGCCGACGCGAACGCCCTTATTGGCTGCCAGTTTTTTGGCGGTTGCCAGCGGGCAACGGACCCAGACAGTCCCCAGGGAACGAGAAGAGCGACGAATTTCGCCCACTCTCACATCCGCCTCGGTACACCCACCTGCCTCAGCGATAGCAGCTGCTACCTCCGCAGGCGAGACAGCGTCGTCCAGGTCGTACACCCTCACCTCACTGGTCTTCATTGGACGAGAGATACGCACGTCCATGTCAGCCAAGACTTCCCGCATCCGTGTCGCGAGACTGTCCGCCTGAGAGTTGCAGTTGCTGCCAGATATTTGTAGCAACATACCGCCAGTCATGGTCCGCTTCTGGCGGACAGTCTCGATCCCAATGTCGGAGAGTTTTATGCGTTCCTTTGCTGCAGCCATAACTGCGGCATACGTAGAAGTAGAACCCTCCGGCACCGTAACGGAAATCGCCGCCGATGCGGGGTTAGGGGGCAACTTTTGAGCCCCTCTTTTCTTCCCTCGAGACGTCGAGGACAAGGCGGACGACCCAGACACAGGCAACGCATCCTTGAGTTGGAAAGGAGACGTTTTCTGGATTTCCTTCCCAGCTACTGTGGCCCAAGTGTTTGAAATGGCAGCTGATGTCGATGGCTGCAGCTCTTGCACAGGGGGCAGATCCACTACGGGAGGCTGCGTAGGATTCATCCCCTTTGTGCGCTTGCCCTTTCCCTTCCCTTTCTTTTCCTTTGCCGCCTCCGGGGCAGAGCCTGCCTGTGCCTGAGGAGCAGACGGCCCACCTTTGGCAGCATCTGCAGCCAATGGCGGACGAAGACACTGTTCAGGAAGCAGTCTGCTCTCCAACGCCTCGAACCGAGCATTCATCATACCCCCAACTCGAAGCATGATGGGTTGCATAAGTTCTTCGAACAGCGTCAAAGACAAACCGCCCCCATTATTACCAGCCGCCGAGGCGAGCTTTGGCACCTGTTCATCACTCTGCCGACGGAGAAGGTTAAGTTCCTCCGTCAGTTTTTCCAGTCTTGTTGAGAGGCTGGTGAGTTGCGAACGCAAGTCCGCGTTCTGTCTCTCCAGTCTCTCAACATTGGCTGAGGTGGAGGTGCGCTGAGTGATCTCCTCGGCTGCTGCCTGAACCGTCCGTGCCGCCATCCGAAGGCTATGGGCAAAGCTGCCTTTAAGGTTGCGGGAACTATCCGCCACCTGCTCCACCACAAGAATATTTTCTTTAATGCAGGCGTCCAATTCAAGGGTTGGCTGCACCTGCATCTGCTTCGCCAGTTCCTTGGGCTCTGGCAATCCTGGTTTATCCCGAGAAATGGTAGGAGTCCCTTTAGGCTCTAGGTCCTCTCCCAAACTCGTAGTCTTTCTCTGGGCTGACTTCCGTTTCCGTCCAGGCTGTTCTCCACTCTCTGTCGGTCGCGTACGTTTACGAGCGTGACTCGCAACCGACACTGACGACGTTTGGGAGAAGAGTGACATTTGCGAGCAGTCAGATTCGCTACTATCGTCCACCATCTCGACTCTCACAGGAGTAGGCGGTCGCGTGAAGCGTTCACGCGAACGGGTCGACCTGACCACTGGCACCCCTGTTTCCTTCGATTGCTCCGCAACCTCCACCCTATTATTGATGACGGAGTCTCTAGACTCCGCACCAGACACCACGTCATTTTTGTTTTTATTTAATTTTTCCATATATATTCCCACGAGAATGGGGGAAATATTCGGTCCACCCGGGCAGTGCCCCCTGTACCCGGGTAAGCGAAAGGTGTAACCCAACCAGGGCGTCCGCTGGTACCCTGGAGGGAGCGCGCTAGCGACTGATGCACTACTGATTAGTGCAACCCTTCAGTCATTCGTACCCTCATCACGCGCCGAAACTTGGTATTAGGGGTAATTTTTTAAAGAGGTTTTCTTCCTCGCGGTCCGGGTGGTTAAGCCAAGACCCTCGGTCCTGAAACTGAGCTGCGAGACATAACCACAGCACTCAGCACGACAACAGGATTACGATTTAGCGACGGAGGCAATGATGCCTAGCTATCCCGTTATTCACACATGCGACTTAACGAAGTCGCACATGCGAGTTAACGAAGTCCGTCTCAAGAATTCGCCCGAAAGGCGTGGTCAAGGCCTTATATGGCCCAACCCTACTGGCAGTCCAAATTGGACTCCGCCATGTATCCCTCTTGGTCTGGTCTCTCACTTTGGACCTGTCCGACATGAGTAGCTCTATCGGCATAGCCCCAAAGATCACTGAGACACGCAAGCCCCACCACGACGACAACGTAGAGATACAGTTGGTGGGGTGGCTTTAGTACCTACAGATTAACACGTAGGCATATGTGTAATAAATGCTTAATTTATTACATTATGACATAAATTTCTATTATTTATTTAATTTATGAAGTAGATACGGTAAAATAAGTCAATAGGTTCAGCGGGAAAATTTAGAAGGAGTGTGTTGTGGAAAATCCACAATTTTGTATTATTTTCCAAAACTTGTGTTTCTTCGAGTGTTAATGTGTAATACTAATAATAGCGTGTGTGTTTGAAACCTCAAAGTTTCTATCACGTTATCAAGGTGTTCTATTAAAGACGATAGACGTGGCTAAAAGGTCTTAACAACCAGGCCATAAAACTATAAAAAAAGTTAAGAGGTTGGCGGGAGAATTCGGAAAGAGCATGTTGTGGTTTTGTTAATTGTATTAATTACCAAAACGTGTGTCTCTTCCAGTGTTAAATATGTATTAATAGTGGATTATTAAGTGTTAAGTGTTCGTTAACGTGCACAAGTACATGGCACAAAATTTAAAGACTTGCATGTCTTTTCCCCCTTCGGGGGAGGCCTTTGTCCAGCAGTGGACGTTTTTCGGCTGAAAAGATGATGATGTCTTTTCGTATTTTCTCATCAATGCTTCAGAAATCTCTAGTAAAGTTTCCATCACTTAAATATGGTGTATTTTACCTACTAAAGACGTGGCTTAAAGTTCCTAGCAATAAGGCCAAAAAACACTACCAAAAAATCACGACTATAATAAAATTATAATAAAATAATAAGTACAAGGATTACATCGCGTATATTATTTAAATTGGTTTTCCTTACTTTTCGAAAAGGTTGCAGCGTTCGTGGTCGCAGGAAGTCTAAGATAACCGAAAACCTTAGAAATAATTACGACTTAATTTAATATAAAACAAGTATTAATAATTTCAGACCAGAAAAGATAGGTATTAGCATTTTATCAAACGATTAATATGATAAGTGAAAGATAATAAGATTAAATGCCTATTAAAAGTATCTATAGTATTGGTTCTAGACAGATAACCAGATAAATCCATAATTTGACGGTCATGGAATACCTAATTACTGTGATTCAGTTGGGTTATCTACGGCTTAACCGACTGATTTTTTCGGAGACCCTTCTCCCTTTTGGGCACAATATTTATGTATGTCACAGACCAGTAAGCTTCAAGACTCCGCATAAACAAAGTTTTGTATTCGAACGCAGTCGTAAAACGTTGGTGGGGTCAGGGGGGCGGACGGTGCGTTATGATTGGCCGGCTCAAAAGTTCGGTGGTATGAGTCCTTATGATTGGTGCCGCTCGCTGACTGAGTGACGTTCCGATTGGTGGAGGGACGTATGATATGCAGTGGTAGAGCATATGCGTTGTGACCGGGGGTGTCCAGCTAACCGGCGTCTAGAGGCTTACTGGTCTATGATGTATGTCTATGTACGTAAGAAGAAAAATGTTAAGTTAGTATGCAACATGTTGATCTGTATTCGTGCCATATTTAAGGAGGTGACTATACACTGATACTGAAAACGAATCTAGAAAAAAAAACAATATTTTATTTAAATACCTATTTGTAAACAAACAAATTCCCCTTGTGTGACGCGCGCTACAGAAAAATTCATTAGCAGCATTTTCCGCATTTCGACAATGCCGCCGGCGTCTTATTTTCCGAGTCGTTAAGGATTTATTTTCAAACTCTCGCTGTTTCAATGTGAAAATTTTGTTAATAAATAACCGTCGAATTGGTTTAGTATTTTTAGATGACTAAGCACATTATTTATCATTTGCTCTAGAAATATGGCGCGGTTACAGATCAATAACTTGTATAAAGGTAGGTACTTACTTTCTCAACTGGTCAACTAGTTTTTCGAAAGGCTTCTCCCAAGCGTACATCTTTATCACCTGAACACCATTTACCAGTTCACTCATAACCTTCACTCGTTGGTCAGTACGTTTTGCAATTTTACCACGGAATTTTCCTTGGAGATTGCTCAAATATACTAGAAACAAAAGAACGATCACTTAATAAGGCTAATTTGAACTTACTAAATAGCTTTATGCCGGTGTTCGCCAGATTTTGTTCTCTGGTTTTACGTTTTGCGTAAGAAAGAAAGTAAAGAAAGACAGTATCATAAGTAAGTGAGAAAGAAAGATTTTTTTTGCCACAACCAGCAAACAATGTAAGTAAAGTCTGTTTTTTCTCTCTTTTCTTATTTAAATAAACAATCTGGGCATGTCTCTTTATTCAAATAACTACTGATAAAATATATTTACTAGTTCTGCACATGTAATTAGGTTAAAAATGTTATTTAGTGTGTGAAATAGTTAACTAATTTTTATTGACGAATTGCATTCTTCTTCTTCTTCTCGATGATACAAAAATTTCCTGACAGTGGCACAGTAATCAGACGCTGCTGGCCCAGAAATTTGCCACGTCTCGTGCGTTGTCCGTGGCATTGTTAATGTCACTCAATTTGCAACTGCTTGGACATAAGGAGCAGCATAGCAAGTGTGACATTGATTGAGGATCAAAGCCACACATGCTGGCTATAGCTGTTTGGTCTATATAGCCCCACTTGCTCATATTAAGCCTGCATCTGCCTACTTGGGTCCGCAATCGGTTTAGCGACTTCCATGTAGGCCAGGGGTGCTGATTGTATTAATTACGAATTGCATTAAAAATATATGCTAAGATTGTTCACTAAATAAGACAAGTAAGAAAAAACAGAGTGTAAAACAGGCCAAGTGCGAGTCCAACTTGCGCACTAAGCGCTTCGTGCTACAACAGTTACCACACGTGTTTACCTTACCTACTTTTTATTATTTGCTGTATAACAGCTATGGATTATATCCCACTTGCAAAATAAACATTATGATGGATTCGTTGCATTAGCAATTTTAATGACTATGTGCAATCAAATTATATACTTAATTTACCTTGTACTATAGCGGCCTGGATGAAAGTAACGAGAAGAGAGGCGAGGGTGGCCACTCCTATATGTTGCCACACGAGGTATGCTACCACAGGTACCGTGATGGGCGTTATCCACACATAGTTCAGAAACACGGTGACCAAATCGAACCTATTGACGTCATTGGACATCAAGTTGATGACTTGTCCAGGCTCTGTGTTGCCCAAACCAGCGCGGTTTAGTTTCAGTATCTGAAAAAAAAAATTACACTAAGGCTATAAATAGAGAAGCACCTCGACACTGACAAATGGAATTTCGAAAGTTTGAAATCAAATGTATGTTTTCTTTTTGGCAGTCACGTACCTAGTACAGAATACTTATATTCGTTGTTCAGATAGGTATGGTCACGGTATGGTAAAATGAAATAGCTAAAAGATTTTATACAAACTCGGGCGTTGCTAAAGCTTATAGAGGGCTTAGATACGTCGCGCGCGTAGTAGGTATGTGTGCTCAGTGCTCACACATACATACTACGCGCGTGCTTTTTTTTGCGCCACTCGCGCCCGACGTGTTGGGGACAAACACACTTTGCTATCACCTATCTTAGTTTTCGGAAGCATTTCCCTGACACCCTGTATACCTACGTCCGTGGATAAAAAGAATATTGTCTCCTTACCTTTCTGTACATCAAAGAACAACAAGCTATCCTGATTCTCATGCCGACTCGACCCTGAGTCAGATTCGTATGGTTAAGCGTTAGCGCTGATAGAATACTAAGCAAGTTCATCAAGAAGTTGTAGATGTGAGCCTCCCGGTAACTTTCTGGAGTCTTTTCTTTTGAAAAATATTCTATGAATAAAGCTAAGGTAAATGGAATCAAGGGCCTGAAACAAAAATAAAATGAATTAGGTATCCAACAAGTGTTGAACTGACGATCACGAGGTCTCAATGAGTATGAAATATATTTCATAGTTCAAAGTTCAAAGCATTTATTTGCAACTAAGTGTACAATTTTAGTTCTTATTTATGTAAAATACATTATGAGGCACTTAAAACTTAGCGGCCTTCTACAGGCGTAGCAAAATAGCTCGTATGAACGCAGATCTACGCGAGACATAATTAAATTAAAATTGTGTCTAGATTGAGTCTAATACGTTGAGTAAATTAAGTTTGAAGGGTTTTTTTCAAAACAAAACAAACATCAATGGCATATCGTAATAGTGGGATATTTCTTGTTATACCACTGGTGACAGGTTTTCAAAACAACTGTAAAAAAACTAAGTATCGGAAATTAAAAATGTATTACCAAACAACAATGAACAGCAAGCCGACCACAAGACCGCAAAGCAGGTACTCTAACCAGAAGGACCTGATTATCGCCTTTGAAAACGAAGGCTTGGTGCCATGTTTCTTAGCATTGTCTATCTCTTTCTGCCAGGCTTGTTCGAGGCGGTCGCCAAGACGGCCCGACGCGTCTCCGCTCCGGGCTTGCCACAAGTCGTTTATGGTCAGCCCCTGCTTGTACCCTTTCCGAAATAGGCTGAAGCTCCATCTGGAAATATAGAAAGTGGATCTTGGTTACATTTCTTAAAAGCGTTTAGGCCCGTTGCATATTTGACCCAGCCTAGACCACCACACCCAGAAGAGGGCCAAACGGCGCGTTTACGTCTTTTGTTCGCAAACGCTTCTAACCACGCTTTGGGTGATGTGGAACCGATAAACGGTGCGGCATTAAACGTTTTTACAAAACTATCCATACTGTGTGCTATTCGTGGGCTGGGTTCAATGTGCGCTAACTGGTTCTTAAACCCACTAGGTAACCCACTGGTAAAGTGTACGACGTGTGTAAAGGCTTTCGTAAGAGGGATTTCGTGGACAGAAGGCGGTCACGCGTTCAAAAGCGTTTCGCGTGCAGTTACTCATGTTGCTCACGTTCTAATTCAAATTGAACGACGCGGTTAGGATACATGCTATGTGGCACGTCATGTATGTGACGTAATGAAAGACAAAGAATGCAGAACACGAACGCGGAAGGCTTGAAGTGCTTGAACGCGTGACCACCTTCTGTCTGCGAAATCCCTTAAACTGTATCGCGTTCGCAACTTCGCACGTTTTTGTTACGTCTGGCTCGCTTCAACAAAGTACGTGTGTAAAAGTCGTCGATTACTAATGGTCCTAGTATCTATCTTTATCTCTTTAAATAAATATATAAATAGATTAAAATTAGTAAAGTGACCTACATCCACCATACATTGATGGTATGTTGTATCTCCCCAGAAGCCTTGGCCCAGTAGTGGAATGATGTGTGCTTAGTGTTTTGTGTGCGACCTTGGAGTCTACTTACATTCTAACAAGTTGCGGTTGACGTAACGCAACTAAATTGCGGACGTTCTCAAAAAAAGCCAGAGGTAGATGAAGCGAAAGAGGTGTGTCAAGATCGTATATAGTAGGTGGAAATCAATAGAAATATAAATAATAAGGTAATAGGAATGTTATCTACTGTCTTTTAATACCAGAACGCATGTCGCCGGTTTGCCGTTACCAACACATAAATACGCAATCACTCCCACCGTGTTTATAGCATTCAAAACAAAATAAATTAAGCCTAAAAACAAACCGCTGTTACATATGCCGCAAAATACAATTTTAGTGACTCTGCGTCCAAAACAGCACTGATGATCAAGCAGATGGTTCACGCACTGGTGTCACACCTGTACACCTGTACGCGGCGACAAGTTCATATGCCATATTAACCTAGTGGTGACCTTACCTTATTATTTAGATATCTATGTGAAAATCCATGGTCTTTGCCTATCCCAATAGGAAACAAGATAATAATATGAGTTGCTGCTGAATATTAGCAGCTATTGGTAGTACTTCTCCTTAACAGTTAAATTCTTTAATCATCATTGCATTATTTTGCTATCTCATCGGCTCATGACGAACGTTACCTTGTATGTATAAATCAGTGGAAGAAAATGATGTTATAAATGCTGTGTAATTTTTTTTTTTTTTTTTTTTTTTATTTATTTATTTGCCTTCATGTACAAGGTATATGCATGCATTACATTTTCATGGCACAATTAAATACTATTAGTACATGAACCCTGCAAGGGCACTGCAAATTTAAGTAGGTAGGTATACTAATGAGTCTAAAAATAGGTTTGTTATTAATTCATTATACATAATTATTATCTCAAATTATCATATATTAAAATTATCATAAATTAAAAAATTAAAAAATTACAAGTATATTAATTGGATTATTGATCATGCAAGTCATAATTTTGTTATTAGAATTTATTTAGTTTTATACATCCATATAACTATATAAATAACAGGGCCGATCGATTCATAGTTTATCAGATTTAAATTCTTCGATTGTGTAGTAGCTTTTCTTTATTAAAAGAGATTTTAACTCTCTGCAGAACATTGACTGTTTTGGTTCGGATAATACATACATATTGTATAATTAAGCATGTATTTTATAAACAGACGGTGCTGATAATAATGTATCATGTCATGTCACTATCTGTCTTTAAATATCGCGAGGATGATTTTGTAAAAAATGTGTAGTTATATCATTCCAATTGATAATACATTATTGATAAAGATACCTAAATTACATAATCAGTTTCTATTCAATAGAGAAGTGATATTTTACACTGAAAACAAAAAGCATTTTGTACTCCCCCAATGGCAAAAAATTGTTAATTGTAATTGCTACATTGTAAGAAGCAGTCATATTTAGATAGATAGATAGATAAAACGTTTATTTAGTACAAAACAATACACAAGACATACCTAATACAAGTAAAACTACACAATTCAAAGATATCATCATCCTCCGAGCCTTTTCCCAATTATATTGGGGTCGGCTTCCAGTCAAGCCAGATGCGGCTGAACATCAGCATTTTACACGGGGCGACTGCCATCAGACCCCCGCAACCCAGTTACTGGGTAATACTGACATTCGGAGGTTAGACCAGTTGTCAGACTTTCAGGCTTCTGACTACCCGTAACGACTGCCATAGATATTCGTATGACAACCGGGACCGACAGCTTAACGTGCTCTCCGAGGCACGGAGGGGTTTAGAGGTGTATCGAAACGGTCACCCATCCACAGACTGACCGCGGCAAGTGCAGCTTAACCTTGCAGATCGTACAATCCGCGCAGTCTTTGCTTAGCTACGAGCCCCTCACACAATTCAAAGATATAATTTCACAAAAGAAAAAAAACAGAACTTTAAAAACTGAAGAAAGTACAGTGACTTATGTGTATAACTCGCTGTCTTTGCATGATTATTTGTGTTATATTGTACCTACCAAATGGGTGACCAGCTCAGCATGTGCCAGGTATTATACCTGACGTTGGTATTCTGCTAGATCCCTGCAGTGACATACGGATGTCGAGCATACCAGATACGTGAGAAAAAATAAGAATGAAGCAAGAAAAAAAACATTTCACGTGCAATGTGATTTATGTCATTGTATATGTATCGTCTATGTATGTAGGTAGGTACTCATCATTTTAACAAATACATTTTCATAATAATTTCTTAGGTTTTCGCGATCACTACACATTATAATAAAACAAGTTTAACCGGATTATATCGCGTATATTATTTAGATTGGTTTTCTGACGTTTCGAAAGCTTTGCAGCGTTCGTGGTCGCAGGAAGACTAACGGCCATATTAATATCCAATCTATCTACGATTTAGCCTACTAGAGATATAAATTTGACATATCTTGTATGGAGCTTATTTCAAATTCCTATCTCTAGTAGGGCATATCGTGGATAGATTGGATATTAATTTTGGCCGTAAGATGACAAGCGTCTTTACAGTCTTATGTCATTGTCTTTTACATTGTGACTGATTACTGCGTGCATCGAAACGATTTTGATTAATAAAAATTGTACGGTAGATTAAAATATTTTTTATAAATATCTGTAAAGACGCTTGTCATCTTAGTCTTCCTGCGACCACGAACGCTGCAAAGCTTTCGAAACGTCAGGAAACCAATCTAAATAATATACGCGATATAATCCAGTTAAACTTGTTTTATTATAAATACATTTTCGTTTCATTTGATGCTCACACGACATTAGATTTCAATTTTATTTACATTCATGAAATTCTGAACTAGATTTATAAACACCGCCGCTTAATCGATTTTGATCAAAGGGTTTCAATGAAATGATTTCGGCTTTATTAAATGTTGCTAGGAATGTTGTTGAATTTTCTGTAAAAATCCGAAAACAGTCGCATGTCTTTTCCATTTGTCTTTAGTCGTACACTAGCGCATAAGTAGTTATTTAAGAAATTTATGTAATCTTGTTGTGCAATAAAGAGGATTTGTATTGTATTGGCGAAACGAGCAAAAGGTCCACCTGCTGGTTTACGTTTCACACAACTGAACTTTTTTTTTACTTTTTGGTTTTGGTTGGTTAACCTATGCACATAACAACTGCAATGCCACCTAGGCTGTTGCCTAAATAGAATTGCAAATTGTGTTCGCCGAACAACCTAAATATGGAAAGTCACATATGATTGTAATTTCTCCGGCACCCGTACCCTTCACACCGGAACACAGCCATGCAAGCATTGCTGTTTGGTACAAAATATCGATCGATATTGGGCCAATTGTGTGGCCATCTTTTGAATATACCTACATGTAGAAAGGTGCTATCGTTATCAAGCCTGTGATTTTGATTCAATCAAGAAGATAGGTACAACTTTGTGATAATGTTGATTGACAATGACAATATTGCAAGTAGATATGATAACAACTAAGACAACAATACGTGTTCGGAACGTGGATGCGATTTATCTTGTAGAAGGTGAAGACGCAATACAATTTTTATCATTATTGAGTTTTACAGTTTTACAAAGATTTTCCAAGCACTAACTTTGTATCATCATGATACAAAGTTAGTACTTGGAGGTTTCGGGTATTTTTTCAATTACCCTGAATATCTCGTACACACGGCTACACATCAACCTGTATAAAACCAGTAAAGGCTGACCTCGCGTTGTAAGGAAAACCTATACAATGCGAGGTCAGCTTATACTGGAAATGTACAGCTTGATGTGTAGCCGTGTGTACCTCAATCAATCGTTTCATTGCATAGGTATCTATCAATCATCATATATATATCATATCAATCCCCTTCTCCTCCTCCTAATTGGCTACATGCGTTTTATAAAAAAAAAATCATTGCGTGCGTTTATCAACTTAATAACTGGTTAGTTTTCTAGAGTGTTTTTGGGTACCTATCCAATGCCTATACATATGTATTTGGTACAGACTTTTGTCAAATGGTATACTTTAAAAGACCAGTAGGTAATTAAATTATGTATAACTATGTGTGTGTATATGTAGGTAGTTATAATGTGTAGGTAGTTTGTAAACTCTAGATACTTACGTTAAAAATAGTTTGGACAGCACATTGGCTTTGTCATGAGGATTCTTTTCCGTGAGAACCACTTTAGACTCCATGGCGTCCGAAGATTAATCTACGTTTTTCTTATCACTATTGGTCTGCACAGCAGCTGTGCATGGAGGACACTGCAACCACGATTACCGAAGACTAGCAGTGTACCTATAAGAAAAACAAAATAAATGTAAGTACTTGTTTGTTTTTAAACAAATGGCCTAATATATAATATTAGCCAATAACCTAAATCAAAAAAAGTATCCCAATTCCATCCTTCCTTCCATGAAGGGATAACCGATTTAATGCAATCGTTTCGGTTTGTTAAAAAAACCGGCCAAGTGTGACTCGACTCACGCATTAAGGGTTCCGTGCCAACATCCCTTTGGGTTAAAACTTATTATTATTTTCAGTAGTAGCCTTGATAAAGGCCATAATTATTGAAATTACAGGATATGTGTGCTACATATCCTATGAAAATTTCGACTGGCTACATAGGTATTATGGTTAAAAAGATAGTGTCTGACGGACGGACGGACGGAAAGACGCGTAGATGGTGCGTAGCAGTAGGCTTGGTAATGTAATAATGGTTCCGTTGGCGACACTAATTGATTTGCTTATTTGTAATAGCCCATAATACCGCAGATAAAAATATAGTTATAGTTTAATTAGTCGTATTCATTAAATGACTTCGTCCAAGAAAAAATAATTAATAACCAATCTACGTTTATTCGTTGATGGTCACATCAGTTTTAATTTACCGAATTAAATTTTAATCAGAATCAATAAAGGTGCCATTGAAAACCGGCTAACCATCGCTGTCACTTTCTTAAGGCGCAAGTAGCAGCCAAATGGCGCCCCCATCGGAAGAAAAATATTACTCGCTGAATACATTATTTATCAAAAATACGTTTAAAAAAATTCAAGTACAGGTACTGTATTAGTTTAATCAGAAACTATCAACTCTGTAAGTTATAGTTTGCTGTAGTTGTACATAGAAAAAGTGCCTAAAGTGGCAGTTTTTCGACCGCAGCGAAAAAAGGCAAAACGTCAAAATTTACATTTGTCACCATTTGTCACGGTCTAATCTGACTGTCATGTGTCAAAATTGATAGAAAATTTTGCGAGTGACAGCAGATATTGACAATTAACACCACATAGGCAACTCAATCTGAAAGATGATTCAAAGGTAGTTTTGTTTTAGTGATGCCATCCGCCATTAAAATATATTAATTTCTTGCTTTTCTCTTAAATGGAGGTCCAAAATTATTTTTTCACCCACTGCTTGGAAATTGCTTCATATTAAAAAAAAAAGAATACATCCATTGGCTGTTTTCCGTATGCAACGAATTAAGACGCCAGCAATTTCCAACATGACAATAATATAAATTGCTGGACAGTTTTTTTTAATTACGCTTGCGAGGTTTTTTAAGTACACACTTGCATAAATAAGGTGTTTTTAGGTACCTACACGATATTTATTATTTCAAAGGCTGAATGCGCATTTTTTTCAAAAGTTTGAAAATAGAACAAGAATCGCGCGCGGGTGAATTGGCGCGTATGATAATTAGATACTGTTGAATTAATTTGTGTATTGTTTCCTCGCAAATGAGACAAAAGTACTATACAAGTCTCGGCCGAAATAGCAATTAATGGCCTCGTTAGGTATAGGACTCGGCTGGTGCCTCGTCCTTTTAAAATCACTTCGGAAGTACTCGGCTTCGCCTCGTCCTTTCAATATAACTTGGTCGTCAATTGCTTTATTTTAGGCCTCGACGGTAATGTACTATTTCAGTGGTTTCAAGATTCTTATTTTTGCCGCTTTTACATCACAGTAGTTTGACGCTGGTTTGGATTATCTAAAAAGCGGACATCTCCTTTGTTGCCTCAGCTTTATAATAATAAAAACAATTTGTCAATAAGTTTTTAAAAATAAGGACCAAATAGATCGATGTAAATCGACCATGAAGTAGCATGCAATGTAGATAACATTTATAAGAATTGATAAATTTTTTGAAGCAATTTTTTTTATATCGGATGGCGAAACGAGCTAAAGTAATTTAAAGTGTTTATTTTTAGTGATTTTAAGCGGTTACCTTTGCCCATAAAAACTGCAATACTACCTAGGCTGTTGTCTAAATGGTACCGCAAGTCGGTTCACCAAACTGACACATGAAGATGGAAAGCCTCATGTGATTGTAATTTCAACGGCACCCGTACCCTTCAGACCGAAACACAGCAATGCATCACTATTTGGCGGAGAAGTAGGTACGGTGGCAGTACTTCCCGGACGAGCTCTTTCACAAAGGAGCTCTACTACTACTAAAATTGAATGTAATTCAAAATAAAATACCCTAGGTATTTTATTTTATAATATAATATAGGTATTTAATACTTCAATGACATGACATGACTAATTGCACAATAAACGGGCATGAATAGCAATATTGCGAAATCCGTATCTCATGATGGCCTTTGAAGTATAAATAAAAAAACACATTCGCTATCAAAAACTTAGATTGTATTATTGATAAAAAAACCAGGAATTTGCTACACGTTTAGGTTGCTAAACATTTTTTTAAGAAAACCTCAATTAGCACTTTACCCAATGAGAATCGCGTATCGGTTTCTCGTTCGATAGTTGCACTTGCGGCTACAAGACCAATGAGTAAGTTAGTTTTTAACGCAATGAGAAAAATAATACGCGATAAGTGCAAACCAAAGGGCAGATTCAAAATCAAAAATCAAAATCAAATGTTTTTTATTTCAAATAAACCTAATTACAGGAACTTTTGAAACGTCAGGCTCTAGTTGCTCGGTTCCAAATTGTGGGCCCTATGGAGAAGAACCAGCAAGAAACTCCATGGATAAATTCTTTTTAAAATAGGTTATTGTTTATTACATCAAATTTATTTAAATAATGTGAGTATAATGTAGGTTAATGCCAGAAATAAACAAGAGTTTAAAAGTGAGAATATTGCCCTTAGAAATAAACGTAAAAAGAGTTGCCATAGTACGTAGTAGCTGACCTGATTTTATCGATGATAAAATATGTTACATTACATTATGTTGCATTACCCTAAGGTTGTCTGGTAGAGAACGCCTATGGCGTACCTTTGTACCTAGTTGTGCATAAAGAATTAAATAAATAAATGTTTGTGTACGCGTGACACCTTCATTAGGATTTAAGATCTTTTATACACAAGATCACACCATCAAGCCCATAAAATATAGCTATTATTATAAATACGTAACTTTTAGAAAATGTTAATTGATGGCTGAACGGATTTAGCACATAGATAGACCATGTATAGGACACTTTTTATTGACTAATATTGGTGCCGATTCTCTTGTCACAAAATTCTCTAAACTAGACTAAAAATCACCTAAATTTAGTTTAGTCCTGTCAAACGACGTTTTCTATTCTGAAATTCATTTTAAAACTAATTTTTGGTTTGACAGGACCAAAATTAGTTTAGTTATTCAACTTAGTAGAAATTGACATTTTGCTATTCTGTAATTGACGTTTTTCACCTAATATTAGAAATGTCAACCTAAATCTGACTATTTTTAGAAGGCATCAAAATACATGTCGACTATAATTAGTTATCAACGACTAAAATTACAAAGCTTATTTTATTCATTTTTATAGTTTTTAGGTAGTTTAAAATAAATAATGGATGCCTACTATGTGGTTGCAGCTGTTGTAGATTCAGCAGAAAGGTAAATTGTTCATAGAAATAAACAATGAAATTTATAATTTCGATAAGAAGAGGTACCTATATATAATCAAAGGATAAGAAGTGATTTTTGTGTTGAACATAACATCTATTTGTAAATTTTATCCATAAACTTATTTTACTGTAAGTTTATGATTTTATCACAGTTACATATCGCGACTTATAATTTGTTCCATTCGTAACAGTCTAGTCTGCTTCACTTAAATTCCAGTGTTGCCGGCAATCAAACAAAAAAAAGTCTGAAAGTTCTGAAACCTAATCAGAAATTACCCGTTTTGTGTAATAGTATTTTTTACAATAAGTATTGAAATAAATTATAACGTTACGTTTTTGTTTAACTTTTTTTTCCTTTAATATATTACATACATAGAATAATAACTTATGTCTAAGCCTAATTACATACAGAGACGAATCTACGCGTGAACTCATGCTTCCAACTGTCAAAATGCAGTACTATTTCGTTCGTCGTCTTAATATAAGCCTAAAAATCGACGTATTCTACAATCCAATTGGACGTCGCAATTTAAAGTGACATTCAATTATATCATTTTATGCTATTAATGTGTGTCCCTAAAAAGCCTGAATTCACAAAGTTTCCCTCTTTTGGGGAGAAAGTCTCCAAGTTGGTAACCCTGCGTGGTACTTTTAAGCTTCTATTCTAATCAAAGACATTTCATTTCATTTTTTTTTAGTATAAAAGTAACTCTATGATTCTAATTTATTCAACTTTTTTGAGAAATTACGTGTCCCGGGTGCTAGAACTTTTTAACCACGTCTTTAAAAAGAGAAATTCCAGCTTTTTAAATTAAAGAAATAGTTTATTATTGTGATTGCCCATGGAATTCAAAGGTCCTTGCATTTTTGCAAATAGCTCTGTTTCTCGTTGTTTAAGATATACAATATGATACATTGGAATAATAACAATATATCTCCTATGATAGGTACTCTTAGGCCCGTATTACAAAAGGTTTCTCAAGTACAGTTTAAACTCCAATCACCTGATCACTACTTTAAGGATAGAATCGTTACATGAGTATCGGTCTTATTCCAGAACGGTTCCTAATTATAAACTTTAATTCAACAACATAACACACGAATTTGACCTGAATTAAAATAGAAATCTCTACTCAAGCGTAGTCTGACCAAACTAGAGTGATTGATTACAGATCAAATCTTTGCTCAAATACCGAAACAGGTGACGGTATAAAATAAAGCTAAACTCAGCTAAACTGTGATCAATAAATCTCTGCTTGAAATCAAAGCTCAACTCAAAACTAGTTTTAAACAGTGATCAACGCTTGAGTATCGTTCTGTAATACGGGCCGTAGAAAATAATAACCTAGCTCTTTAATCTGATCACATTATTCCAATTTATATATTTTATTGAAAATAAAAAAACAAAAATGTACTTTATTTCGTGACATGATTTTTTCTTCTTAATTTTAATGATAAACTAATAATTCCAAATATAATTATTATTTAATTTCCTTCTGTTTTTGTGAACTTTCGGTCATTCCATTCACTCTTTAATAATTTTTTTAAGATGTACTGGTAACACTGCCAATTCAACTTAGATGCGGGGTTGGCGGGTAAAATTCGTAAAGATCGTGTTGTGGATTTTTTATTATTTTCCAAAATTTGTGTTTCTTCGAGTGTTAATGTGTAATAATGGTGGATTATTAAATGTTAAGTGCTCGTTAACGTGTACAAGTGTGGATAAATGGTACAAAGTTGAAAAACATGACTTTCGTATTATCTCATCATCCCCTCAGAAACCTAGTAAAGTTTCCATCACTTTACTAGGATACAAGTATAATATGTTCAATGATTACGACTGAAGGACAAGTATCCATGGTCATGAATAAATAAATGAAAAAAAAAAAAAAAAAAACTTAGATGCGTCAAACTCAATTATTAGAGCTGTCAACAAGTTTTCTAAAATAAGAAAAAGATAAACACAGAATAAGTTTCATGATTTTCTAAACTAAAATTTGTAAATTTTAGTTATAGATAGGTTTAGGTGGGTGTACAAGAGAATCGGCACCATTGTGCTTCCGCATGTTGCTGGAAACAAAAGTATTGCATCACTATTGCTACGGCGTAGCTGACGTGATGCTACGCCAGCTCTCTACAACAGAACCTACTACGAGTTCCGACTCTACGATTCGCGTCGCTTGAAGTCAGTTGTTTACTTATCGATTCAATGAACTTAGAGCAATTCCTGAACTTAACTCGCCAATATACCTACGCAAAATAGGGTATTCTATTTTTAAGGTTGTGTTACTCAGTCATTCTTACAAACGCTGTATGGTTATAACTCCACTGTTTGACGTTGTACGTTCAAAACGAAGGATGATATCGATTTGTCTCGTTGTTATCTAAGCTAGTGTGGAAAAATATTGATTTGAAAGTAAGAAGCGTCGAAACCATAGAAATCTAAATAATAAAGTTGTAGAGGAACGATAGGGAAAAGAGGAAAGACGAAAGCAATTATTAGATTAATTGGTTGATTGACAGATTTTTATTATACTCGTCGCGAGGTAACTTGATTGACGTCTGTCTAATATTTTTATCTTTTTGGTCGATCGAATGAGATCGAGACACCACAGGTCTATAGATATGTGCCACAGGTGGAGTACGCCGCTGTTTCCTTGTGGTCATACTAGTTTGTCATACCAGTATGACCACGAGGATATACATGTCCTCGTGGTCATACTCATATTTCGACACCTCCTATAAGAAAAACAAATAGGTAAATGACCAGTCCTTAAGAAAACAAAAATATAGAGCGATAGATAACTAGTTAGAACTTGGGAAAAACTTTTAATTCAACAATAACGGACCTGGCGAATACCACAAAATCTAGGATTACCGTAATTAAAAAAAAAACAATACTTATTTCTCTGTGTGTAAGCTCGATTAACCATTTCACATCTTCCTCTATCTATACATATAAATCTGTAGACGTGGAGTTTCTGTATATTGAAAATATAAAATAAAAAAATGTCGTGGTTATCCTTGATTTTGGTTATCCAATAGAACCCATTTCTATAATATTTTGGAAGTTTTGTCGGTTTGTTTGTGCACGCTTCACGTAAAAAGTGCAGAACCAATATGGTTAACATGTGTAGACAAATATTGTGCGTACAGTCGGAGTAACATTTAATTTTTGTTTCATTACAATCGGTTCACTCAATCAAAAGAAATAATAATTTAAAGTGTTCAAGAAGAACTTATCATTGTATTCGTTTGTACCATTTTCGGTCAATAGATGGCTTTTCGTGTATACAACGTTTTATTGAAATAACTAAAACCTCTTAAGAGGTCATTGTACTTATCAGTATGAACAACTTTTACTATTGGACTAACACTGAAATCAGGAAAAAAAAATTCAGCTGACCCTACATTTTGTCGATTTATGTGAACACAAATGTAGGGCGACAGCTGTTTTTTTCCCGCGATTTCAGGGTTGGTCCCACGGTAAAAATTGTTCATACTGATGAGTACAATAACCTCTTAAGTGATTTTCAGTTATTTCAATAACACATTGTATAAATCGCGTAGTGGTATACAGGGCGTCCCACGGATATGCCACATGGAGGGAAAGTACCTTGAATAGTGTAGATGGAACATTTTACTGAAAGAAGACATTATTTGAATTTAAAAAACAATTTAAACTGCACACACACACGAAATGCTGTAAAGCTTTCGAAACGTCAGGAAAACCAATTTAAATAATATACGCGATTAAATCCGGATAAACTTTGTTTTATTATAATTTAAACAGCATTCATAGAAAGAAAAAAAAACATACCGATCGAAAGGCTTTATCATAAGGATTATTTTTTGCTAAATAACTTTGAGTGTCACAAATAAAAGGAAGACCATGAATTTTAACATTTTTATCCACACAGATGCAGAGAATCCGTCTCTCGAGAAACCTAACACGATGCAGCAGCGGCTGCCGGGGGGACCAGTGGCGGGTTCCCCCAGCTGCACCCTGAGCCGAGGCCCGAGCTCCCCCCTGGGGACGCCCTCACGGTGTCGCAACCGGAGATAATCACGTCACGCGAGACCAACCCTATGCTCTAGAGTAGTTCCTAGGAGTAGGCTTAACCGCTACTTCGCGAAACGCGCCACCCCCCTGATATACCGAAAGTCCGCCACTTTCGAGAAAACGATTCCCGATGCAGCAACGGCTGCCAGGAGGACATAGCGGCGGGGTCCCCCCCGCAATGCCCCAGTAAGCCGAGGTCCGAGCCCCCCTTGGGGGACGCCCTTATGCGGTTTTGCAACCGCGATATTAGTTTATAAGTTAGGTTTAGGGAAATGAAAAAAAAATGAAAATGACAGAATGAATGAATGAATGAAATGACTGAATGAATGAAATGTATGATAAATAAATATTTTTTTCGGCGGATGGAGTCCCTAACGGGATTCTCCGCCACCCGGTTAAGCAGTTAGGGTACCTATTTTGGGTACCAATACTGCGAGTCAATTTGAAAAAAAAAAAAAAACATTTTTAATACAAAATTAATCTATTTATCAAATGTCAAAATGAGTCCCTTCCTGTTGAATACAAAGTCGCACTCTTTTGATTATTTTGCTCCGTGTCGATTTTTTGATCTTGTTGTGGTGGATATTTAGAATAAAACGTCCAAGTTCTGCTTGTAGCTCGTGGACACTTTCATACTGGTTCTTGTAAACTAATTTTTTTATATAACCCCATAAAAAAGTCTAACGGGGTTAGATCTGGGGATCTCGGCGGCCATCTTATTTGTCCATCTGTCCCGATCCAGGGATGAATGTGTTCATTGAGATAGTCCCTTGTTCTGTGACTGTTATGAGCTGGAGACCCATCTTGCTGAAAAGTAAGGTTTGTCGTTCTGCAACCGGAAGATTATTTATCTCATTTCTCTAAATCTCAAGTATTTCTAAATACCTTTCCGTATTCAAATGCCCTTCGTAAAAATGTACTAAGAGGACCCGGTTTTTTACAATCCCACACCAACAGTTGAACAAAAAACGCACTTGATAAATTGATTAATTTTGTATTAAAAATCATGGTCTTTCTTTTATTTGTGACACTATGTTATTTAGCAATAAATAATCCTTATAATGAAGTCTTTCGATCGGTATGATAAAGCTACAGGGTTATTATTTTTCTCATGTAACGGGTTCGATTTCCGGTTCAACCATGTAATTATTTAAATATCTATAAATGCAGTTTAATTTTTTTTAATTCAAATAATGTCTTCTTTCAGTAAAATGTTCCATCTACAATATTCAACGTACTTTCCCTCCATGTGGCATATCCGTGGGACGCCCTGTATATGATATTTGTGAAAACGAAAACCAGCTATTTATTTATTTATTTAATTTGTATGGAAGACTTACAGCTAAAGAAAACAGAATAAGAACAATGTGCTAGACTGAGAGTCAATTACAAGTCTCCACGTATAAAAATAGAGTAAAACAAAAATAATCTGTGAACAAAGTATACCTAGCTATAAATAAGAATAGCTTTTAGAATTTGTGTCTGTCTGTTTGTTACCTCATCAGGTGGAAACGGCCGAACGGATGTTAATGAGACTTTACAGAGCCGTGGGGAAATCCTCATAGACGCACTCCGCCTGGGGACGGCGGAGCCAATGTCAATGACTCATATCGAGTAAAAACACCACGGTGTTCCTTCAACTACCTTTGGCCGGAGGCGTGAGAAACCGTTGGTATTCGCACAACCACTCCCGACAGGTCCCGGCCTGCAGCTTCCCGCATCCAGCGGATTCCCGCGACAATTTATTTATATTTTTCTTAATTGCCAACTCTGTTACATTATTAAGTCAACACGCGGAAAAGTATTTATATATACAGGAGGAAGCAAAATCTTTTTTCTGAAAATATTATGTACAGTATGACCACGAGGACATGTATATCCTCGTGGTCATACTGGTATGACAAACTAGTATGACCACAAGGAAACAGCGGAGTACGCCACACCACTCCCCCCCATTTCCTTTTCGCGATATTTTTTTTTGTTGTTTTTTTTTTGTTGATTGAATGAGATCGAGACACCACAGAGGTGGAGTACGCCACATGGTAATAGAAATGTTATCTACTGTTTTTTACTACGGGAACGCATGTCGCCGGTTTTCCACTACCAACACATCACGCAATCACGTCCACCAAATGGGGATAAATGTTTTTTTCACTGCACCCCCTCGTGTGGGATATCATTGAATAGGTCTACTGAAATGAAGGTAAGGTTTCATAAATCACTTTTTTATCAGGTGTACCATCTACGAAATATAGCCCGCCAAAGTGGCTTGCAATGTGTCCCTCTCTGCTATTTCAAAACTATGCAACGTAGAAACTTATTATCTTCCGCGTTAATAGAACTCTCTTTTAAAATTATTAATTATTTTGAGCATAATGTGATTATGTAACATTTTTGAGTAATAGAGAGAAAAGAAAACTGAAAAATATTTAAGACGTCCTACTTCAACGGCCATTGACCTTAGAGAAAAAAATATCTTGGCAAACAATGCCTAATTCAAATATAAACATAGGTCCTTTTACTGATTTATTCAAAAAGAAGACTTTTTGAATAAATCAGTAAAAGGACCTATGTGTTATCAGGAAACACACGTCCTGATTTCCTGAATATGACCAGCTAAATGGCGCTGTATAACAGCTCTGAGTCCCCAATGCTGCCGTCTATTGCAAAAACGGAAAAACTAAAATAGCCATGATTAATATTCTATTTGATTCGTTTGTAATTACACCTACCTACGGAACCCTATACTAAGCATGGCCCGACATGCTCTTGGCTGGTTTTACGTCAGTCTATTCATATCGCTCACTATCTTACGATATGGACAGGTAACATATATTTCATCTTTATTATTCTTTATCATGTGTGACGCTGAAGTGTCATTCAAATGTATGGCGAGCGATATTGCAAAAGATACTAAGATATATAGGTTATACAGCATGACTGGGTGAATGAGGGACATATTCAAGAATATGATATAATGCGCGTAGGTATACATAATGTAAAAAATAAAATAAAATAAAAATCCTCGGTAATGTTTCGCAAATAATTTTCACAAAATGTCACTTCACAAACGTTCATTTCGCAAACTAGTCATTTGAAAAACTTCATATTTCTAAAAACAACCTTTCACAGTGTTTCATTTCGCAAACAAGTGTTTTTACAAACTAACTTTTCCAAAAACAACCTATCACTACTTATGAAACATTGTTTTGTGAAATTAATAAATGATCAATCAATAAAATATATAAAGATTATTTAATAAATAAAAGTAGTGTTGTGATAAATTTGCGAAATAAATGAATAAAATAAATAAATAAATTCTTTTGGGACATTTTTACACAACACCATCTAGTCCCAAACTAAGCAGAGCTTGTGATATGGGTACTAGACAATGGATATAATACTTATATACTTTTTTTTTTGTAAATACATAACTACTTATAATACATAAGAAACACCCAGACGAACACAAACACTTATGTTCATCACACAAATATTTGTGTTCTGTGGGAATCGAAGCCACGACCTCGTGATCAGCAGTCCGACACTTGAACCACTAGACCACACACGTCGTCAAATGAATAGTTTACAAAACGTTTATTTATTAAAAGTAGCATTGGGAAGTGATACATTTGCCAAATGAATACTTTATGAAACGTGAGTTTGTGAAATGAAAGTTTGTCAAAATACCATTTTGCTAACTGAATACTTCAAAACAAATTGTTGTAAAAAGTTGGTTTGCGAAATGATACATTTATGAATAATTGTTTGCAAAGTGTATGTTTGTGAAAAGTTTTTTGCGAAACGGCGGGCGCCCCTCGATAAATCATGCGTACAGGAGAAAAATGCTCACGCTAGCACTGACTGTCTAGGGGTCTGCTGGCTAGTACAAAAGGGGGAAAAGTTGGAAATAGCAACCGATGGACACTGCCGTGCTAGGTGCATCACCTCACTGCATGAACATGTAAGCGCGGAATAGTGTCTACAGTTATTGATGAAATCAATTGGCAAAAAAAAAAAAAATAAGGTGCCATTTTTCATATACATATTTGGAACAAGAATCAAATGCTGAATCAATAAGTTCCTCGTACTCAACCTGTATATAGCATAGCATCTTCACTATCTTCATTTATATGATTAATCAAAGCTGAACGCTCACAATTCCTTTATCACTAACTAGCTGATGCCCGCGGCTTCGCTCCGGTGCTATGTCGATAAAAAGTATCCAATGTGTTAATCCAGGATATGGTTTATCTGTGTGCCAAATTTCATACATATCCATTTAGCATTCAGCCGTTTCAGTGTGATAGAAAGACAAACAAACAATTAAAAAACATCCATAATTTCGCATTTGTAATATTAGTAGGTAGATAGTAGAATGTGTAGCCACTCGACTGTGTTCCAAACAAACCAAAAATGAACACACGCTCTAAGATGAAATTACACACATTAGGTACATTAATCACCAATGACAATGAACATTAAATTCAGCCAAGCAAGGCGATTAGTGATTATGCTTCACTTTTCAGTGAAAGTGAAATTCAATGGGTCAGGGTGGAGAAATCATAAACTATGACAGCTAGAGAACTTTGTTCTAAGGAACCACGATGTCGATTGTATAAAGTAATTAAAAACTGCATTCAAGTATTTACAAAAACTGTTACACAGCGCATGAATCGAACTCAGTAATTTTCCTTGAAAAAAATTCAATTAGCTCAATCGTGGTAATTGTTAATTTAGGTTATCAGGAAAAATCCTATTAAGGATTCCTATGTTTACAATAAGTAGAAAAATAATCAGAAATATATTTCTACAGACAATCTTGGGTAGGTCACAGAATAGTTTCGCTAAAATTGTTTCTGTGAGATAGCTCCAATGATGGTGCAGTAGGCAGCAGCGACCATGGACAGAATCACAGCCGGAAGCGAGAGCACTTGGAAAGGTACCGTCTCCTCCTGAGAGGAGGTGATGCTCGCGAAGGAGGCGGCGGAGAGTGTGCCTGAGGTGGTTACCTTTCTCCCCACCCGCAAGAGATGGACCAGTGGGGTAATTGTGTAATGCATTCACATTGACATCAGCTTTCATTTGAAATTACAGCAATATTCATTGCGTGGTACGTAGTTGTCAATTTGACGGATTTTCAAAACAAACGGAGCAATGAACATTGAAATCCGCATTCAAACGTCAAAATTGACATTTTGTTGATTGCGATGCAGTTACACAATTGCCCTGCTGGTGCCAGCCACCCTAGGAATGGGACTGCGGGCGGCGGACTCGGGGTAGCCTACCGCCCGACCACACAAGGCCCGTGACGGTGGCGTGTTGTGTTCCGCGCGCGCCGGTCAGGAGGAGGGTGTGGCTGATGTTGAGGCCGCACGGGGAGAAGGAGCTCGCCTGCTAGTGGCGAACCGAGACCTGTCGGGGGTGGTCGGTGAATGCAGAGTGTTTCCCACGCTCCCTGCCAAAGGTAGATAGAGAAACACTATGGTGGTTTTAGTCGAAAAAAGTCCGACACTGGCTCCGCCTTCCCGGGCGGAGTGCCATGGGGATTTCCCCACAAAAAAGAGCTCCAATGATGGCATTCATAAACAGCAGTCGTAGAAATCACATGAACACAAATTAATAACACAAATTACATAACTCAACTAATATATTAGATACATACAATAAGCAAATTATTGCGTCATCTTTTGGTTATAGTGGAGCTCCTTTGTGAAAGAGCTTGTCTGGGAAAGTAGGTACTGCCACTATATCTACTTCTGCCGACAAACAGTAATGCAATTTCAATCACATTAGACTTTCCGTCTTCATGTCTCAGTTTGGTGAACCGACTCGTAATAACTTTTAAGCAAAAGCTTAGGTGATATTGTATGGGTAAAGGTAACTTGTTAACTTGTAACATCAGGTGGGTCTTTAACTCGTTTCGCCATCTTAAGAGACACAAAAAAACATGTAATTGGCTGACATTTTGAACTTGACTCTATTCTACAAACAATTTCAAATAAATATGTTTCTACTCTTTGTGGATATGGGGTTCGCTAGTAAGATTTATTCCTAACAACCTTAATTACAAATTACCATGATAAAGCGACTTGATTTTTTTTACTACTACTACGACTACCCACTCCCCTACAAACCCATTGAAATAAATAACCCTGAAATTAATTTTTTTTTAATAATCTTTCAGATGAATAACGAACAACAAAGAAATTTTTAGTATGTGAGCTACATACTAAAATTTCCTCAGCATAAAAAAAAAAAAACATAAAAAACCTACTTGCAAATCAGTCTTGAGCTAATTATCCAGGCTGTAAACAGACCTACCCCAACGAAGCTATGAAACGGCTTGGCTGATGATGATTCATTTCAATCTCATTTATTTACATAGGTAATTATGAATTCTATAATTCAGTTCAATTGCTTCAGTTTCGATTAATTTGGTCCGAAACTAATCATAAAGAATCCATTATAGAGAAAAAAAAACATATTTTAATGTTGATTGTTAAGCTGGATTATCTTCGTAGTTTTCAGTTCTCAGTCAATGCTATTTTTTTAAACTTTTATGTAAGAAGAATCGAACCCACGACCCGAGGTATAGAAAGCCAATCGCTCAGTCACTGTGACCTAACTTAACATAACATAACATCATGCCAGTATTTCTCTAAAGGGGTAGGCAGAGGTGTATAGTATACCCACATTTCACCAGTTATGCTGTAGTCCCATGTAATAGGGGGCGAGCCTATTGCCACTAACCGGGCACAAATTCATCCATCCATCCATCCTGTGACCCACATGTCGCTTAATTTCAATTTTGTCTCCAGAACACCACCATGACGGCAAAAAATATGTAGCTTATATCGTTTTAGGTACTTGGAATTTGTGCCGCTTTGATAAACTGTGAGTGTACAATAGTGCAACTCTGCGAACCCCTTTAGGAAATACAGGCGTGATGTGTATGTAAGTATAAGAAGATGCATGGGTTCATAAGTTGACGTGGTGGCTTAGTTAACCCTTTTAAGAGGCGTAAAGTAGGCATCCATTAGGTTTTTAACGCTTTTGTTACAACGGAATTATAAAGTGAATAAACATTAATTTTTATTTTACAGAATATATTATATATATTAAATATATTACACAGAACTATTGAAAATCACACATAATATTAAAAAAATAATCACAAAAAGTGAAGTTGAAGTTGGGATTAGATCTCAGAACAAAAGAATAGCATCCTACTCATTAGACTACCCAGTTACGTAGTCACTTCCTCAGACGTTCAAAATAGGCGTTCTTAACTTTAAAAATCGTCGTCTAGCTCCCTTTGGATATAGCGTGATGATTCTTAATTTAGGTTTTAAAAACCGATTTTAGAATCCGTTGTTTTTTTACATCAGATAAATACTGTCTCATAATATAGCTTTGGTGTACACGTTTTGTTCTACTACTCACCTCCTATAAAGAATAGCGTGATGATTTATACTGCAGTTTCTGAGAAGGGCCTTAAGAAATATTTATGCAAAATTTCAATGAAATCGATTCAGTAGTATTTGCTCCAACCCTAGACAGACATACAGACAAACAGACAGAAATTCTAAAAGTTGCAGTTTTGGCATCAGTATCGTTTCTAGAATGCTTAGCAACTATTTTTTTCAAAAAAATATTCAATGTACAGTTTTTTCTTCGTTACGATTTTATTATATGTATAGATAAGTATGTATTTATCCACCAGAGGATGGGCAGCAGCATTCTCTGAGTATTTAAACAACCAACTGCGATCGCCAACCCGCCTGCCAAGCGTGGCGATTATCGCATATACCCCCCCCTTTTGGGGAGGCCTATGTCCAGCAGTGGACGTGTTTCGGCTGAAATGATGATGATGATGATTTATCCATTGTCTAGTAGAAGCATACAGTACAAGCTCTGCTTAGTTTGGGATTAGATGGTGCTGTGTAAAATGTCCCAAAAAAATTTAGTATTTATTTATTTACTATACGCGGGCGAAGCCGCGGGCAAAGTCTTAATAACGTTCCGTTCGTGCATGACTCGATTTTTTTTTAGGGTTCCGTACCCGAAGGGTTCCAAACGGGATCCTATTACTCTCGCTTCGATGTCCGTCCGTCCGTCCGTCCGTCTGTCCGTCACAGGGCTATATCTTTTGAACGGTAATAGGTAACCAGTTAAATTTTCTCAGAATATGTGTTGCTATGAGGTGTATCACGACAAATACTAAAAACAAAAAAAAGTCTAAAACCAAAAAATATGCACTTTTTTCAACGTTTTTGTTCGTGCTCTATCTTCAAAACAGTAATATATACCAGCGTCAAACTTGGTCAGATTATAGTGCATATTATGTACTTTAGCAACAAATACTAAAAATAAGACAAACGTAGACATATGTGGTGGTACCTGCGTAAGAAAGTCATGCAAAAATTCATATTTCGCGCACTATACGTTGATGTCTTTTGATAAACTGTCGTAAATTAAATCAGTTTTTATGGGGTATGAGGTCATTGAGAGGTACGGAACCCTTACTGCGCGAGTCCGACTCGCACTTGACCGGTTTTTCTTTTTTTTTTCAATTGTCTCAATTCTTGAAAGCTTGTCAGAATATGTTAGGATGGAACACTCGTAATTTTATTATTCACCAGTTAAATAAAAATTCTAAAAAGTACAAAGAAATTCGATCGTTTAAAACGTCATTCAAATTAAACAGGAACTTTATTTACAGTTTTAAATTGTCTATACCTAGTTACTGCTGGGACAGTAGCCCACAATTGGGCTGCTGAAAAGTGTAGTTAATAAATTAATAATAGTAAAGATAAGTTAGTGTCAAATCGACAGTAAATATGTACATCATCATCATCATTTCAGGCGAAAGAAGTCCACATCAAAATATTTGCACGACTGAAATGTCGAATGTAGTGATACCCAATTTTAACTTTAGACGAACTCAATGTTACCTATGTTCTTGCAAATAAATATATCATTCATTCATTCATTCACTGCTGGACAAAGGCCTCCCTCAACATGTTGGGGGGATATGCCATAATCGCCACGCTTGGCAGGCGGAAATATGTACATAATAACATGTATTACTTACGTGTGTTTTAAATGAAGTTCGATGCACTGATGTTACACTTTGTATTAATAGTTCTTTCTCTACTCTAATTGCAGAGAAATGTCCAAATTCAAATAATTAACTCGGCCAAACGCTCTAAGAATATTAATATTTTAATGGCACACGCACTTATGTAGATAAATTTTAATCGAGAGTAATTAAGTTTTAGGTGTAACAGAAGTAATTTTATAACACAAACTAACTTTAAAATCTTAAAGTTAAAGTTATATTTATATAATTGTGTTACTTGATCAATAAAATGAAATTTGCACGCAGTGTACGATTGTAAAAAATGGTGCGTCCACGTACGAGTTTGTGGAGCGGCGGTATCACACTGACATGCTTTAATAATAGCACGTTTCACACTACGCTACGCCCCTTTGACGTGATTATGTATATACGAATCGTCTGCCACTCTTATCACAGGTTTTGGGTTCCTTCGGAATTTTGTAGTGTCATCATTATCACGACGCTAATTTTACAGCTAGATTTGTTAGTTGAATACTGACGTCAACTGACTATAGAGCAATTTATTTACATTTCTCATTTGCTTTATCATACTTCAAATATTGCATTGACTGTAATAAACGTAATTATATGTAGCGTGTATGTACAAGTATATGTGCCTACGGTACGTTTATGCTGCTGTACAATACCAATACCAAGTAGTTACCATAGTACAGTAAGTATACCGAATAACTTGCTTATTTTTGGTTCCGTACCAAAAGGGTGCAAACGGGACCCTATTACTCTCGCTACGCTGTCCGTCCGTCCGTCTGTCAGCCACAGGGCTGTATCTTTGTAACAGTTATAGATAACCAGTTGAAATTGTCACAGAATATGTGTTACTCTGGTGCCTATCACGACAAATACTAAAAATAAAAAAGTCTAAAACCAAAGGGGGTCCCCATACAAGAAACCTCGAAGAACATGTATTTTTTTCTACGTTTTTGTTCCTGTTCTATCATCAAAACGGTAATACATACTAGCGTCAAACTTGGTCTGATTATAGTGTATACTATGTAGTTTAGCAACAAATACTAAATACAGGGCAAACATAGACATATGTAATGTTATCTACGTAAGAAAGAGATGCAAAAATTCACTATTCGCGTACGTACTTGATGAACTCTCGTAAATTAAATCAGTTTCTATGGGGTATTACGTCGATGGGTGGTACGGAAGGGTTAGTCCCGACTCGTCACGATCCCGATCTGTCACTAAAATTTTTGCCCATACAACAAATCCCGATTCGTCACCATCTAAAAATAAATTTATTTTTATTTAATATTTGAGTCTCGATTCGTCACCCTTGTAAAATTTCTTGTTGCAGGGTACAGTTAGTAAGAAAAGTGTTAGTATGTTTAATAAAATATGGAGTATAGTTTTGTAGGTTTTAATCACTGATATGAAAACATTTATAAATTCAACTTAAATCACAAATTGTACATAATCACAGATATTTTATATTGATCACGATTGTTAAGACTCTCAAATCAATATATTTTCAAGAATTTCAAGTTAAACATTAACTTTTATAAGTTAATAACTTCTTAGGTTTTCGGGATCACAACACATCAAAGTTTAACCGGATTAAATCGCGTATATTATTTAAATTGGTTTCCCTGACGTTTCGATAGCTTTGCAGCATTTCGTGGTCGCAGGTAGACTAAGATGACAAGCGCCTTTACAAATATTTCAAAAAAATTATTTTAATCTACCGTACAATATTATTAATTAAAATCGTTTCGATGCACGCAGTAATCACTCACAATATAATTATCTTTTTTTTAATCTTTTATAAGTTAGTTAAATGATGTTGTTGTTGTTTTTATGTTAGTTTGATGTTTATACATGATAAATAAAATGTCAGACTCTACGTGATATAAAAATACAATGTACCTATTCAACATTAATAAAAGAAATCTTTCTTATTAACGAACATTAATTAAGGAAATAACATAATGTGAAATGGTTAATGTGTCGAACTAATCTGAGTACCCTACCACCTGTATTTACCACATTTTTACAAAATAAATGAATTGAATTGAATTGGAAGAGATCTTAAAAAACAAAGCTACATAAATTTAAAAGAATATGATATAATCAAAAATTTACAATTAAGAATCAACAATATTATTAAATAAATATCAAACATTTATAAATTCACCTAAATTCCCAGATTGGATATATTATAAACATAGATTTTACATAATCACAGATAGGTTTATTATACAAAGTATTATTGAAATAACTGAAAACGTCTTAAGGGGACATTGTACTAAATTTTTTTTATATAGTTTAGGATGGCGAAAAGAGCTAAAGGCCCACCTAATGTTAAGTGGTTACCTCTGCCCATAACAACTGCAATACCATCTAGGCTGTTGCCTAAATTATACCGCAAGTCGGTTCGCCAAACTGAGACATGTAGATGGAAAGTCTCATGTGATTGTAATTTCACCGGCACCCGTACTCTTCATACCGAAACACAGCAATGCAAGCATCACTATTTGTTGGAGAAGTAGGTACGGTGGTAGTACTTCCCCGGACGAGCTCTTCACAGTCTGAACAACTTTTACTATGTGACCAACCATCACGTCACACTTTCTCGTAACAGGACTAACAGGCAAAGTGGCAAACAACTAATGAATTGAAATTTTGGAATCTTATTAGTTGCAAATATCTACTTAGTTACTTACACAAAAGTTAGCTTGTTACATGTACTTAAATAATTGATTTTAATTTTAATTGGTTGATTGATTATTGACTGATTGATTGAGAGGTACCTACTTGGATGACACAAGTAAAAAAATAAAAAATATTTTTGGGACATTTTTACAATTTTAATTTATACAAACTAAGCAGAGCTTGTACTATGGGTACTAGACAAGACAATGTATATGATACTTATATACTTTTTTTTTATAAATACATACTTCTAATACATAAGAAACACCTAGACCAACACAAGCACATATATTCATCACACAAATATTTGTGTCCTGTGGGAATCCAACTCATGACCTTATGATCAGCAGTCTGACACTCGAACCACTAGACCACAGACGTCGTCAAAGCAGTACCAGTACCAGTTTTGAGCCATCGGTGATAAAAAAGAATATATTTATTGTACTCAACTTTCTTCTTGACTGTACTTTAACCTAAATGAAGTACCGATGACGAGTCGGGACTGGGCAAATAAAAATATTTAATACAGTGACGAATAGGGACATGTTTTTTCATGATGACGAATCGGAACCCTTACTGCGTGAGTCCGACTCACACTTGGCCGGTTTTTTTAATTATTATTGACGTCTGTGGTCTAATGGTTCGATTCCCACAGGACACAAATATTTGTGTGATGAACATAAGTGTTTGTGTTGGTCTGGGTGTTTCTTATGTATTATAAGTTTATATGTATGTATTTACAAAAAATAAAGTATATAAGTATCCATTGTCGTTGCTTGTGCTATGGGTACTAACCCATAGCACAAGCTCTGCTTAGTTTGGGAGTATTATATTATCTGTGGTTTAGGACTAGTAGGTGCTGCGTAAAAATATCCCAAAAATATTTATTTAAAATACCGGGTAATTGAAAGTATACCCGAAACCTCCAAGTACTAATTCCGTATCACGGTCCTGAATAACGTTTGTTCTACGACTTTGGCCAAAACTAAACAGGGGCCTTACTCCCGACTGGTTCGAGTTCTGAACCAAATCGAGCTAATGTCAATTCCTAGAGAAATGCAGTACGAATTGACATTAACTCGAATTCAAATTCGATTGATACAGAACTCGATCCAGTCGGGAGTAAGGCCCCAGGTTGGGCAAAAATATTTTTGTTGTTTATTTGATGTATGTAAAATTTGCGTATACTATAGCACAAGGTCTTGCAGCATAATATGCTATAGTATAGAATATTATAATTAATTAATTAAAACCTAATTAAATTATACATTTAAGGCAATTTTTAAAGATCGCTAACAAGGATCTGCTGACCCCCAAACTAGGAAGTACCTGTATCTGGGAGGTCAGTAGGTTTTCCATTTCTTAGGCACTGCCCGTGTTTAACATATTATCAAATACAATAGGATGTAGTGCTGCTTTTTGGTACATGCAATAATAATTAATTATGATGATCATTATCACGTAAGAGAAATATAAAAATTTAAAAAATATTAAATCGGACAATTTATAAAAATTATAAAATGTTGCAGATATTAATTAAAAGTGTTTATGTGGAGGGTATGTGAGGGTGTGTGTGTGATTATGTAATGTGAATTTGTGTTTACTGATATTTCATAAAGTCAGCTCAAAAGGAATTCTGTGTCTTCGTAATCTAATGTGTATAGCCATTTATTTACTTTAGTTTTACATTCGTGTCTGTTTAAGGAGTAAAACTTCAGAGTTTTGTTAATTTTATTATAAATTCTGGAGCTTGCAAACAAGAACTGGTTATGTGAGAAAGTGGTTTTATGAGGTTCTGTGGGAAACACAATATCTGCACGACGCTTACTACTGATCTTAAGGGGGGAGCGGTGCTTCCTTAGGACACATTGGAGCACATAAAGTTTCCGGACGGTCAGAACTTCACTGTCAATATAAAGTTGATTTGTATGAAATCTAAAGGACTTACATAATATAACCTTTAGGACTGCTCTCCGCGCTCTTACGAGTTTAAGGAGAGCAGTCATACCTATTATTATGCAGCAAGCCCGAGCGCGTTTGTAGTTATTCCGCGCAGCCCCGCTGACGCGACCCCGGGCGGACTCTCGTCGGCCATCTAGAATATGCATACTACGGAGTATTTTCATATCTTTATGTGATTAAAAAAGTTTCGGATTATGAAAAGTCGTAGAACAAACATTGTTCAGGGTCATAATACAATGTTGGTGCTAAGAGGTTTCGGGTGTTTTTTCAATTATACCTGTTTAAGGTCTTACTTTAATAATGGAAAATATTTAAAGTGTTGAATCTACTCATCATAACGAACAACATTTAATGTGGTAGCAACTCTTAAAATCGTGAAAAAACTCAGCTGACCCCTACATTTGTGTTTACATAAATAAACAAAATGTAGGGATCAGCTGTTTTTTTACCTGATTTCGGGGTTGCTCCGATAATAAATGTTGCTCGTTATAATGAGTAGACTTACCACATCAAATATTATATAGCTCCTATTATTGTAGCATATATCCGAACAACAATAATACATACCTACTTACTTTCTAGTCAATTATGATAATTCCCGTAATGCAATCTCCCCCTATCAGACTTCATAAACACATTGGGGTCGGCTACCAGTCAAACCAGATACTGTTGAGTTAAATATAACAATTTACAAATTATTGTTCGATTAATAATAAAAATTATTTATGGGTAAATAAGAAAGTAAGCGAAATATAAATGTAGCTAATTTTATATTTCATAAAATAACATGAATGTACTTTACGGAACCCACTCAATTCACACGTCCTGAAATACAGTTACCCAACAGTATTTTAATACACTTAAAATGTATTATAGTTGCCGGCACGAGTCGTGAGCACAGATACCACTGCGTAAGTGGTCGAATCTCTGTTCACAGTATAACAGACCAGAAACTGGCACTTGCATTGTATATGATAATACATAATTGAATATACGTAGAAAACAGAATACTGGAATACAGTGACGACAGAGACTATCACGCAGGTACCTACAATTAGTGCTCACGTCTCGTGCCGGAAACTATATCAACAAATGTAGATGTAATCTTTTCAAACATCATTCAAATGCAACCTAACAATCATGATTAGTTAGTATTAAAATTGCAGCTAGCTTACCGTTCTTGCTGGTTAAGGTGTAGTGTTGTTTTTCCTGAAAGGTCACAAACACACAATTAAACACACAACAATTAAACAATGTTGAATGGCACGGACAGAAGTGCATATGGGATCCTGTTTACTAACGGCCAAAATTAATATCCTATCTATCCACGATTTGCCCTACTAGAGATACAAATTTGACGTATTTTGTATGGAGCTTATGTCAAATTTCTATGTTCAGTAGGGCAAATCGTGGATAGATTGGATATTAATTTTGGCCGTAAGCCTACGCTTATCTCTGTCACAGATGAAAGAAGGAACAGATGGCCCACTCCCTATGTAAAACCACAGATAAATATCTCTGTCCATCCGTCCATCCGTCAGTCTGTCACAGGCAGGAGTACCGTATCTTTTTAAACGTAATAGGTAGCCACTTGAAATATTCAGAGAATATGTGTTACTGTTCCGTGTGGAGCCGGACACAAAGAATAGCACCACCCCATCTCTTCTCGTGGGTGTCGTAAAAGGCGACTCAGGGGTCCACCAGAGGATGGGCAGCGGTCTTTTAGTATTAATTTTTCAAATTGGATAAGTACATTAACAATCTGCCCGTAATACTTCAAGTTAAAATTTTGTTGTGGTATTCGTTTTTCCACTTGTCAGTTTCCATTCGTTTTTCCACTTGTCCGTTGCGATTCGTTTTTCCACTTGTCCATTAAAGTTTCACTTCTACCATGTGTCCCAGCACACATTTCGTTTTTTTTTCTATCCGTATAGATAGGATATAAAATTTGGCCGCTAGGCGATCCATGGTTTGGAAGAGGAACCTAAAAATAATACAAATATCCAATTTCGCGTCTGATGCTCTGTCGCGGTATCACGGCGTAAATCAGAATTAATTTTAATGTTATAAAAATAAACAAGAAATTTTCAGAATTGTACGCGACGCGCGCACAATATGAATCAACTAAAGTGGAGCCAGAAATTTCTCAGTTCTACAGCTTACGCGTGCTTATGCTTATGTGTGTCGGGCGAACATTTTTCGTGTCGCCTGCGGTCACACATTGTTTTTTTTACTTCAACTTTGAAACTATCACTCTAAGCTCAAACTGAAGTTTGCGGGCCTTAAGAAACATGGACAAGATTATGCAGCTATTCTTGTACCGCTTTCTACGCAAACGGTGGCTTAATTTCATAGTCCATGAGTGTTGAAACATGACATAAGCACTTAAGTGTCTACAAGTTGGGTCTAAATTTTTATCATTTTGGTGTAGGTATAATTCCACCGGAGAAAAGTGATAGAAATGTGGACTCGGCTTTAGAAAGGTGTGGACAGGTACATACATACCTGCCTGCCTACTGAGAATCTCTTACTGAAAAAACCCAATAACACTTTGCCCGACCCGGGAATTGAACCCAGGACCCCACGCTCAGCAGTCACGCTTGCGATAATCAAACAAGTTTAACCGAATTACATCGCGTCGTCATCAACATCATCATTTCAGCCCAAAGGCGTCCACTGCTGGACATAGGCCTCGCCCAATGGGAGGATATGCCATAATCGCCATGCTTGGCAGGTGGGTTGGCGATCGCAGTTGGTTGGTTAAATACTCAGAGAACGCTGCTGCCATCCTCTGGTGAATCCCTAAGTCGCCTTTTACGACACCCATGAGAAGATATAGGATTACATCGCGTATATTATTGAAATTATACGCGATGTAATCCGGTTAAACTTGTATATTATACTATGTACCTAGTGATAGCAAAAACCTAAGAAATTATTAAATAATCAAATAAAATGTATTGCGTTTTATTTAATCTCAGACCTTTCAAATGACATGGTAGACAAGATTTTTGCAGTCTCACGGACCCAGTGTAATATTTTTATGTTTAACGAAAATTTATTCACATTTTAAACATATAAATTATATTTTAAAATATTTCTCTTAAACACACAAGAAAAAAAATCGGCCGGTAGTCAGGGCTTCAGAAATTATTATTACCTATTATTAGACAACAACAACAGAGTAACTGGATGATCTCAATAAACTTTTATCACTGTATGGAACCCAAAAAATATTATATCGCGGAACTCTTAAAAGGCCTTGCCGTCGCATTATCTATTGCAAACGCTATAACAATAAAACAGAAACGGAAAACAAACAGATTGTAATTAATCCCAGGTGCTATCCATATCCACGTGCGACTATGATATGACAGAGTTGCCGGTATTTGTTAGGCCCTTTGTTCATTAGAAATTCTAATGTTTGTTTGTTATTCTAACTTAGAATAACAAACAAAAAAAGCATATAGACCATAGCTTGGGCCGGATTAACCATTAGGCAGAGTAGGCAACTGCAACCCGCATCGGCTAGGGGCCCCGCGCGCGGGCAAAAGTCAAATGTTTCATACAGTGAAAATTTAATTGGAAAATTTGTATCCTCAATGAAATGATGAAATTACCTTACCTACTTCTGCCGCCAAACAGTAATGCTTGCATTGCTTTGTCCCGGTGCGAAGAGTACGGGTGCCGGTGAAATTACAACCACATGCAACTTTCCATCTTCATGTCTCAGTTTGGCGAACCGACTTGCGGTACCATTTAGGCAACAGTCTGGGCGGTATTGGCAGTTGTTATGGGCAAAGGTAACCGCTTAACATCAGGTGGGCCTTTGTTCGTTTCGCCATACTGATATAAAAAAATACAGACACGCCAAAGACGAATTATAACCATTTAAATCATTTAATTCATTATCTAACAATTGATGTCTGTCTGTCTGTGACGATTGCACTTGATAGATAACGAAATAGCAACTACGTTGATAAACAATCATCTGATATTCGTATGCCGAATGATATTCAATTTCAGTAGTTTCACGTGATCTCCGTGTAGCGTTATCAGTAGTTCTGAGTTGCACGACCCATTTCGATTCTCAGGGGGTCTACTCGCAAAATCGTTAAATTTCTTTGTCCAATCTCTTCGGTCAATCGAATTTCTTTGATGATCAGTGTTAAAATACTTATAACGTTTGATGATCATTATCATCCAATTTCTTTGATCAAAGTCACATAGGACAAAGATATTTGACCAGTGGGATACCGTCGCTGCGCCTGCCAACTTCCATTTGTGATTTTTGATAGGTTTCGGGAAACAACAAAAAACATATTATTTTCTAAACAATACATAATAATGCAGTATAAAAAAAAACCTTTTCTTATTTAATGTACCTAACAAACACATAACATAACATCACGCCTGTATTTCCCCGAAGGGGTAGGCAGAGGTGTATAGTACACCCACATTTCGCCAGTTATGTTGTAAGTCCCATGTAATAGGGGGCGAGCCTATTGCCATTAACCTACCTACCTATTTACCTATTATTTAGAAAATAATAAGTATGTTTTTTGATGTTTCCCGAAACCTATCAAAAATCACAAATGGAACTTGGCAGGCGCAGCGACGATACCACCCTAAGTAACTTCGATTTTATTTTAGTTTATACCAACGATGCAACGAACGATAGGTACCAATCGATAATTTTCGGTCGTAACTCTACTCTTAGTTGTAAATTTCATTGACAGTAGGTATTTCTTTTGTTTTTGACTCATTCGCTCCGAGCAATGTCTATGATGACGTCGTAAAAAATCGCAATATTGTGTCTGTGAATTCGATAAAAGACATGGAATCCGAATTCTGAACATTTATTAGGACTCTAATAAATGTTCGGAATCCATGTCTTACCCTACCGATACCCTACTGGGTACGGCCGATATATTCGGAGCACTATCGTGTCGTTTCGATTATGTCGTTGTCGATTTTGCGAGTAGACCCCCAAGTGCCTGTAAAGACGTCGCGAGCGCGACCCGATTCAGCCTTTATCGAAATGAATTGATATTTACTATTTTATTCTGCAAATTGGACGTTTTTTAGAGTTCCGTAGTCCTACAAGGAACCCTTATAGTTTCGCCATGTCCGTCCGTCTGTCCGGCTGTCCGTCTGTCCTAATCCTTTACAGCTTAATAACTTCTACAGTTATAAACATAAGTAAATGAAATTTTGTTAAAAAATGGTTTAGATATAGATCTCAATTTTAAAAGAATAAAAAAATCTTTAAAACGTACTTTAGGGGTGGCGCCCATACATGTGAAATGGGGATGATTGATTGATTTTGATTTGATTGATGATTTTTTTCGCTGCACCCCTTCGTGTGGGGTATCATTCAATAGGTCTACTAAAATGAAGGTAATGTTTCATACACAACTTTTTTATCAGGTATACCATCTGCGAAATACAGCCCGCCAAAGTGGCTTGCAATGTGTCCCCCCCCTGCCATTTCTAAGCTATGCAACATAGAAACTTATAATCTTCCACATTGATAGACCTTTATAAAAAATCTCTTTTAAAATTATTTCGAGTATAATGTGATTATAAATTTTTGAGTTATAGTGAGAAAACTGCAAAATACTTAAGACGTCCTAGTTCATAGGTCATTGTCCTTAGAGAAAAATTATCATAGCAAATAATGCTCCTTTAGTTACTACCTATTTAATCACAAAAAGTAACTTTGTGTTACATTGATTTGACATACTTTAAAAATTTAGCTTCTTAAATTCAGCGCTAGGTGGCGCTTTTTGCAAAAACTAAAATAGCAATGATTAATATTCGATTTGATTCGTTTGTAATTAGGAACCCTATAATACTGAGCATGGCCCGACATGCTCCTGGCCGGTTTTTTTAAAACTAGATGGCATCGGCATTTTCTATGACTGTGACTACTTCTGAGAAGAAGTCACGAAACAAACTTCGAGATCAAAGTCTCTATTGTTGTGTTAAGTATTTGTGTAAGGGCGATGCAATTATTTATTTGTGCGAGTTATCCATGGGGGAGGTCACGCCCTTAGAAATGAGGAACACGACTGAAGGAGGAGGTGAGGACGACGCGGGCAACGCCTGGAATGGCCTTTTGAAGAAAGTGCCGGGGCGATTTGAGTGGACCAGTCCTAACTGAACCATATTTTAGGGAGCTCAACAACCCAACGCACAACATTGTTATCGGATCGGGGCGCCGAATGTCCTAATTTTGTGTCAGTCGCTTATCATAAAGGATGTATTGCTTTGTGTCTGCGTATACCAAGTTGTATCGTATTATACAAGCGTTTACTCCAAAATGTTTTTACTGTCCCGATTTGCAATAGGGACTGTATGTTACAATATTAAAATCCCGATATATTTAACCTTCAGATCCGAAATTTTGCAATAGGGACTGGACCTAACAACACTATCTCACGGTCACCTCCGGCAATCTTGTGGCTTTGTTGGTTGATCAAACTACGCCAGTGGCGTGCAGTGGCCTACTTCATTTGAATTTAATTGTGGTGTAAGTTATTGATTTTTGTATGTAAAAAGAATAATTTAGTATTAATAGGTCTAATAAAAGATAAATAATCATCGTACATTGAAAAAATAATAATAACTTACACCACTATTGAATTTGAATGAGGTAGGTACTGGGTACTGCCTAATTGCCTATATGCAATGCACGCCACTGAACTACGCTGTAGCACGCAGTAGCACGCCACGCCGTAGGCATTCGAACGTCTCATCAAAGCTGTAATACAAAGAAAAACTTACTAAAGTAATAAAAATCAAATTGTTTAATAACTGCTTTAAGTAAGTATGCAAACAATTTTGACGAGTAGTTATTTAATCTGACTATTTATCTACATTTACTATATAAATCGTGCAAATATTGAGATAAGTATGCCTTCCTTCATATCATAATTCTTGTACTACCTATTATGGCTTCATCTTCGTCAGATGAATTGCATTTTATTTTTTAGTTGGTCTGAGCATTTAAATAGGCACGCTGTGCGGGTCGTGAGTAGCGCGAGACACGGCACTCTAGGCAGTTAGGCAGCTTCAGGGGTGCTGGCCAGAAAACCTCCACGTGTGTCAGAGGGCTGTTTTCTTTAACCTTCGGGGGATCGTATTGCCTGTGGCGAATATTCTGGTACGGGACGGGGCCCCATGTGGGCCAATGGGGAGTTGCTCCACGTGTCCTTCTGATGCCAGCAGAGGGCACAGTGGAGGAGCAGGCGCGGGCCCGGTGTGCACTCACCCTGCCACTAGGCAGGCAGCGGGGGGACTGTCCTTCCCTGCCCCCGTCGATCTTGTAACCCCAGGAGTGCACGCTGAGTAGTTTTCTCTCGCCTTTTGGGACCGAGGATATTGGATTTAGCGCCCGTACAGCAAGGAAGAAATCTCTATAAAAAATTACGGGAGGATGGGGCCTGCGAGCAGCAGATTCGGGGTAGTCTGCTGCCCGACCAGCAGCTGGCGTAGCTGGCACAGCTGGCGTAGTTGGCGCAGCTAACGTAGCTGGTAAAGGCCTGTGAGGTGAGGTGGCGTGCAGTGTTCCGTGTGCGCCGCCTAGGAGGGTGCGGCCAACGTTAGGCCGCACGGGGAGAAGGGGCTCGCCTGCTTGTAGCGGGCCGGGACCTGTCGAGTGTGGTTGTGTGAATACTCACGGGTTCCCACGCCACCGGCTAAGATAGTTGAAGGAACACCGTGGTGGTTTTAGTCGGTAAGAGTCTGACACTGTGGCTCCGCCTACCCCGGGCGGAGTGCGTCCATGAGGATTTCCCAACGGCAAAACAAAAACAAAAAAAAGTTAGGCAGCTTCAAAGCGTTTTGACAGTAAGCCCGTGTTGAACCTGGTTTTAGTGTGACGTGTTGCGTCGGCGTTAAACAACACAAACGCACCGCTTCCATCTTGCGCAACTCACGCGCCGCGCCCTTCAGTGTAGCTGTTCTGAAAGATCTCACTAGCAAACTCACTTCTGAATACGCGTTTTTTTTTGGATTGTTTTTTCTACTTTTCACTACGGATTCAGAAGTAAGTTTATTAGTGAAATCATTCAGAACACACACACACACACACAGAACACACTGCAGAATAGGGCAGATGTGACGCAGTTCACTCACTGGCGGCCATATATTTTTCATTTCGGCAGTGGGGCTTTCAGCACCAGCTTCAGCAGCTTCGTTGCCCGTAATGTTCATATATATTACTGTACTCTGTGCCCGTAATGCCACAGTGTCTAGCACCCATTCTAGTGTCACCGAGTTTGTTACTCCTATAGTCGTTCAGTAGCTGGTAGCTGGACAGACTCCTTGACAAGTTTCGTGTGGGTAATGCGCAACACAAGTGATATTTAAATGTGGATCCGGGTTAAGGTGAAATAAAATGTTGTGGTTAGTTCTTAGGGCTTATTCTATAAACAAAATTGTTGACAAATAGCAATCGAACAAAAACGAAATGTGTGCTGGGACACATGGTAGAAGTGAAACTTTAATGGACAAGTGGAAAAACGAATCACAACGGACAAGTGGAAAAACGAATTGCAACAAAATTTCTCCATTAAAGTTTCACTTCTACCATGTGTCCCAGCACACATTTCGTTTTTTTTCGCAGGTTTACTGCTAATTAAGATTTGGTTTGATTAGGTACATTTTAATGAATGCATTTTTTATTTAAACATATCTGATTTTATCAAACAAAACACTTGTTATTAATTTATGTTATAAATACAATACTGACAAATTCACGTAGTGGTCAAAGTGTCAAACGACGTTTGAGCTAAATGCTCAAACACAAAATACATACAAAAATTCTAACATAAAAACATAGATGTCGCTAGTACATATGCTACCGAGGCTAATGATCTGACTAGCAAGGTATAAAAACTCATGCACTGCTGTTGTCTAAAAAATTTAATAGATGGCGTAAATTTAGAATTCTAATTCAATTATTTACCAAAAATTCAGTTTTCCAGTTTATTTAGTTTAGATAGATAGATAGATACAGTATACTTTATTGTTTGCACACCATAAAAATAAAAACAAAGTTATAACAAACATGAGCACAGTACTAACAATTGGCGGTCTTATCGCTTAAAGCAATTTCTTCCAGACAACCATTGGATGGACTTGAAATGTACAAGAAAATATAACAGGTAGTTGGCGGTGTACTATAGAGAAAATACTATATAAATAACTAAAATAAAAACAAAAGCTTATTAATATACAACGTGTCCCAGAAATCAACGTCAAGCCGAAAATGGGCAATAGGCCAAGTCGTGACAGTCATTAGAAAAATATAAAAAAAAATCTTGGTCATGTACTTTTCAAATTTTATGGATTCAAAAATAAATCTCAAAAAGTGACACCCTGTGATGATTTTTCAAGTCCTGTGGCTACAAATATTAACTTTTCGTCAGTTTTTTTTCTGTGACGTATCCATGAATAATCCTTCTGTAAATTACAGTTAAAAGTTAAAACATAACTATCTAATTTTTAAATAAAATGTTAGATTTTTGCCTAACATTGAATTCAAAATTATTACATCACCCAACTTTAACCGCGTGTAGGGGAAAAAAAAAGTACTACACTATTTTGGCAAGTAACTTTAAAAGATGGCGCGTTTAGTCTGAATTCCAAAATGGTATGCCACTTACTAATTGCTACTTCTTAATTGAGGAAAAAAAAAAAAATGTTAGTTTTAGGTGCGTTTGAAATAAAATTCAGTTGTTGGATTTCTTTAGTTATAATTTTTATTTGATCAGATTTACCGAGTTTATATTAAATGTTCGAACTGTTTGCCTTCAGCTGCACATTTGGATATCTCTTACCATACATTCTTGCTGCAGCATTGGCGTTGCATAAGCATTCTCCATAAATGAGATGCATGTTGGCGTATTCCTGTGCGGTGTATCGAGATGGCATGATAACAAACTACACAAAACACGGGATTACGATTAAAACAAGTCCGGGGTCGTCAGAAACAGTGCAGATAAATCAAAATCACAATGCAAATGAAGTCCAATAAACAAAGCCACAGTTGTAAGTATGATGTCACTACAAATACAAAAAGATGCTTATAAAACGAAAGAGCGTAACGTGCTGCAGTATTGCACAATTTACCTGACGCATCCCTGTTTCGCCAGAGTGGCGTCTCTATCTGTTTCACTCACACAGACGAAATTATGTGTCAATCCGTCTCGCTCTTAGATAAAAGTAGTGTCACTATCTATCTCGTAAGAGATACCCAAATGCTGAGCGTTATCCCGATCATCGAGTATTTATTAATGTGCAGCTGAAGGCAAACAGTTCGAACATTTAATATAAACTCGGTAAATCTGATCAAATAAAAATTATAACTAAAGAAATCCAACAACTGAATTTTATTTCAAACGCACCTAAAACTAACATTTTTTTTTTTTTCCTCAATTAAGAAGTAGCAATTAGTAAGTGGCATACCATTTTGGAATTCAGACTAAACGCGCCATCTTTTAAAGTTACTTGCCAAAATAGTGTAGTAATTTTTTTTTCCCCTACACGCGGTTAAAGTTGGGTGATGTAATAATTTTGAATTCAATGTTAGGTAAAAATCTAACATTTTATTTAAAAATGAGGTAGTTATGTTTTAACTTTTAACTGTAATTTACAGAAGGATTATTCATGGATACGTCACAGAAAAAAAACTGACGAAAAGTTAATATTTGTAGCCACAGGACTTGAAAAATCATCACAGGGTGTCACTTTTTGAGATTTATTTTTGAATCCATAAAATTTGAAAAGTACATGACCAAGATTTTTTTTTATATTTTTCTAATGACTGTCACGACTTGGCCTATTGCCCGTTTTCGGCTTGACGTTGATTTCTGGGACACGTTGTATATATCAAAATTATAAGTATATTTAAGATAATACATGCTTACCGAAATATAACATAACTGGATATATATAAAGATACATAACTCTATTATACAATTATATATAATATAAATATATAAGTAATAACTAATAAGTTTAGTTTTTTGTATGTTTAATTTGCCTGTTTATTAGTTGAATTTAACAAAAAATCCTTTGTATAATTATGTTGGAAAACGTAATTTGGTAAATAACACCAACATTTAAACTTATCTATTGCTTTTTCTAGTTATACTTATATTTTTAACGCATTTACGCAATTGAAGTGATATCTAAAGATATAAATTGTAAAAAGATAATGATGTCACCGAAAGACGTAAGTGTAAGTTAAATTCGACATACAAGTTATTGGTCACGATAGCATATCGTTGACAGTGTTGGACTTATGAAATTAGAGTCACGGGTTCAAATCCCACTAGAGCGTCTGGACTTTTTGTGTTTATTTAAGCGGCCGTAACGCTTTTTCGTGACAAAAAAATCCTAATACCCCCCGTCTATATAGAAGTTTCACTTCAAAAACGCACACGGCTTTTGACAGTTTATCATCGTCTTGGTTTAGTCAACGAACAAAATATATATAAAATTTTCATTTAATTTTCATCAACTTGTATAACTATTACATTACATAATTGGGAACCACCTTTAAGGCAAATGTTTGCTTGTGTTAGCAGCGGTACTCTAAGTGTGTTCCGCGGAACCCTAGGGTTCCGCGATACCCCTCTAGGGGTTCCGCAAGAATTTAGAAAAAAAATCAAAACACCTCTCTCTGGTCACTGGTCGAACGTTTTGACTCCGCCCGCCGCGCGTATACTTGTGAGCGCGCAGTCCCTTTGATAAAAGCCGCCTCTGAATTAGACGCTATAGTTGTGAACAAGCGACTTTCGGCTCTATCTTCAAAGACATAAAGTCGAGATTGTTTAAAACGCATTTTTTTGTATTTCTATTTTTATTTCCGCTTTTTGTTTATCAAAGGCGCCGACTCGAGTATTTTTGAGAATGTTCGAGCTAGAGTCTAGGAATAAGTATAAAAGCGGCGATCGCGAGTCGCACCTCGTCCACACCCGATATACCGAAAGTCCGCCACTTTCGAGGAAAAACTCATTCCCGATGCAGCAACGGCTGCTAGGGGGACATAGGAACGGCGGGGTCCCCCCTGCAATGCCCCAGCGAGGTTCGAGCCCCCCCTTGGGGGACGCCCGCTTGCGGTATTGAAACCGCGACTTTAGTTTTTAAGTGTAGGGAAAAAACCTTCGGCGAATGGAGTCCCATATGGGACTCTCCGCCAACTAAGCCCGGTTAAGCAGAAATGGTACTTCGGTACCACCTGGGAGACTCAAGTCGAAAAAAAAAAAAAAAAAAAAGTCGCGCCTCGTCAGTCAGTTGACGATTAGCGTTCGGAGCGATAAGTTCGTACCTAACTACTTACAAGCTGGCTAGCCTGCTGCCTGCTTGTAAGTTCTACTGCCTGCTGTATTCTGATTGTATCAGTTTTGTACATTTCTTCTTTGGACTAAACTTTGTCTCATAAACGCAGTAACGATTGTGCATTATTTTGACCCCACCATCCTGACGTGTAACATTATTAATAAAGAAGAATGGAACGTTGGCTTAAAGGTGTTAAACGTGTTGCAACAACATCTTCTAATGACGCTGAATGTTCAAAAGCAGTACGCGCGGAGAATACAGCAATTACCCATCCAGGCGATGATGCCACGACGTCAAGCTCCACGGTTTCAAAGACGAAAAAAAGGAAGTATGATGAATCATATATCAGTTTCGGATTTGTTGATTCCAACGGCTCACCTCTCTGCATGTTATGTAGTAAACTGCTTCCTAATAGTTCCATGGCACCTGCCAAATTGCGCAGACATTTAGAAACTGTACACCCCGAGTCTAAAGACAAGAATAAACAATTTTTTGTTCGTAAAAAAGAACAGTTATTGGAAAGTCAAAAAAATATGATGCATGTAACACAAACTATCAATGAAAAGGCCACGGAGGCATCATATTTAGTTAGCTATCGCATTGCACAAGCAGGTGAAGCGCACACTATCGCTGAGAATTTAATAAAGCCATGTGTGTTAGACATAACAAAATGTATGCTCGATGAAAAATCTGCAAAGCATCTTTCTACTGTACCGCTATCAAACGATACTGTTTCACGGCGAATCCATGATCTGGCAAGCTACGTCAAACAAGAACTAGTTGCATGTCTACAAAAAACACGATTCGCCTTGCAAATGGATGAGTCAACTGATGTCACTGGTCTGGCTATCTTGCTGGTTATCGTGAGATATCCATATGAACGTTCTTTTGAAGAAGACATGCTTATGTGTTCACCGCTGCCCACAAACACTACCGGGGAAGAAATTTTTAATAAAATAAACATATTTTTTAAAGAAAATAATCTTAGTTGGAACGATTGCATTGACATTTGTACAGATGGGGCCAAGGCGATGACAGGTAAAACAGCAGGAGCAGTATCACGAATAAAAAGTAAAGCGCCTAATTAATTGTAGTTCCAGCCATTGTATTCTGCATAGACAAGCACTTGCGATGAAGCAAATGCCGTCAAATCTAAAATTAGTTATGGATGAAGCGGTAAAAATAATTAATTTTATCAAATCACGACCACAACAATCCCGATTGTTCTCATTATTGTGTGAAGATTATGACAGCAAACATAAAACACTGCTGCTCCATACAGAAGTGCGATGGCTGTCTCGGGGTAAAACTTTAACAAGGCTATTTGAACTTAGAGCCGAGTTACAAATGTTTCTTTCAGCAGATACAGTTTCTTTTAATTTGAAAGACCGTTTGTATGATAAAACTTGGTTGTTCCGATTGTCTTTTATGGCGGATATCTTTCAAAAACTGAACGAATTGAATTTATCATTGCAAGGTAAACAGACAACAGTGTTCCAGGCCTATAACAAAATAACTGCCTTCAAAAGAAAATTAGATTTTTGGATTATTTGCGTTGGTAAGAGAGAAATAGAAAGCTTTACGTCACTCAGTGAGTTTGTTAGCGATAACGACTCAGAAATGTTTCAAGATGATGTGTTTGAAGAATTGGTCCAATATCTCACTTCGATGCGCGCATCTTTTGAAAAGTATTTTTCCGAAGAACAGAATACAAAAATGAAGCTGAATTCATGGATTCATAATCCTTTTTTACCCAACTTGCAAAAGCCCGAAAGTATGTCAAACGAGATATATGAATCTCTTTTAGAAATGTCATCAGACACAAGTATGGAGTCATTGTTCAAAACGACGCCTCTCAACGATTTTTGGTGCAGAATCCGTGATGAATATCCAATGCTTGGCAGAATGGCTCTGAATATTCTTCTCCCGTTCCCAACAACACATTTGTGCGAAACAGGATTCTCAACCTATGCAGCCACGAAAACAAAATATCGCAATAGACTGGATTTTTTAATTTTTAATATCTTCAATTATTGTACTTGCCATGTGGTAAAGTAAGTAATAATTAGTAACTGTTACATTGTACTTTTATTATGCTTATATAATAAAGAATACACTTTTAAAAACTATTGTTTTATTGTAGGGTTCCGTCAAGTATTTTGCTTGTCAAAAGGGTTCCGTGACCAAAAAAGTTTGAGAACCGCTGTGTTAGGGAGTTCCACTCTTCCAGGACAAAGTCTAAATTAAATACAAGTACAGCCTACAGGACATGGTAATTATCTATACGTCTATCTGTGCATATAAATAAAATTGAAGTGTAAATAAATAAATAATAAATTAGTGTCAATTAGTGTGTAATAAGTTGTGCAGGTATCTGGGGCAGGTTATTCGGTTTGGTAGATACAATTAGTATGAATCTGGACAAGACTATGGTAGAAAAGATCATGTTCCAAACGCATGTTGCGCAGCGTGCCAAGACCAATCGGTCTTCTTCAAAGAAACGAGGCTAGAGGTTGTGCAGGAATTTGTCTACATAGGTAGTTAGGGACCTGTTATATTCAGGTTGGTAGACTAGTAGTTAGTTGATACTATTGCCTGTCATTACTTACAATGCCGAGACGTGAACACTGACAGTCTGGCTAGTCCACAAATTCAAAGTCGCTCAGCGGATTATGGAGCGAGCTATCCTTGGAGATTCTTTGAAGGATTAAATTATCCGAAAGAACCAGAGAGTAGCATAGGCTGTAGATTTAGCAAGCTAATGTGACAATGGGTAGGCCAGTCTACCAAAAGATCGATGGCTGTTGGAGCAGACGAATCTTTGATTGAATACCGCAAAAACGCAGCGTTGGGCGCCCTCCAGCCAGGTGGACCGACGACCTAAAGTAGGTAGCTGGGGTGGACTGGATGGAAAAGATAAAGGTTATTTTGTTGTGGAGCAACTTAGGAGCAGCCTTTATTCAACAGTGGACTGCGACGCGTATATATATATTTTTTTTTTTATGTATGACCACGCATAACTTTTTACAGAGTGGTCCGATTTTGATGATTCTTCTTTAATGGATAGGGTATACCTCGAAGTTGGTCCCATTTAAATTTCAAAATCAAAATCCACCCCTAGGGTAGTAAAACAGGGGATGAGTGTTTGTTCACCCACTGAATTCTTACCTGTTAACCGATTCTGTTGAAACTTGACACACATAAATATAGTTCTAGACACTACGACATAATAGAGACCTGGAGTTAGATTTTAACCACAAAAAAATGATAAATAAAACTTTTTAACAAAAAATTGAACCGACGAAAACAGAAACTGAAAAGGGAAAAATAACTAATTCTGAGTCGGCGCCAAACAACCAATCAACGAAGATCATTAAATTACTTTAAATAAATAATAAAAACAACGTCACATCAAACACAACGTGAAATTTTCAACGATAAACAATAACTTTTCAAAAATGCGTTCTCCGCTCGGCTACTTGCAACTTACACGCACTTTGCTTGTTAAAAGTTCGTTTGGCGCCGACTCATAATTAGTTATTTTTCGCTTTTCAGTTTCTGTTTTCGTCGGTTCAATTTTTTGTTAAAAAGTTTTATGCTAAATGAATACTTTTCCGAACAAACTGTTGTAGAAAGTTGGTTTTCGAAATGATACATTTATGAATAATTGTTTGCGAAGTGTAGGTATGTTAGTGAAAAGTTTTTTGCGAAATGGCGGGCGCCCCTCTAACTCATCGGGAAGTTAGTTTAAAATCAATTGCAAAATTTGTACCGAACAGACAGACAAGAAGGAAAGCGAGTTAATAAAAAACGTGGTAACGTGGTGTAATATTAATAAAATAAGTAGTTAGTATAACATTAATTTTCATTGAAGTTGAGATACGCACCCGACACATCGACGCTCCACTCGTTTCCACTCTTTCATTTCTGTAAAAACGACAGAGACCGCTGACCGACTTTTTAGGTGCTGACGTGCTGTGCTGTCAGTCTCCTAAGATTAGGTATCAGATGTATCTAATTTTTCAAGATACATAAATATCTAAAATCTCGGCTCGTCTATGATACCTAAAAGATCTTATCTTATTATTGATGTAGGTAAGCAGGGCCGGATTAAATATGTCGGGGCCCTTAGGCAAAGCAATTCTTGGGGCCCCTTTTCAGCCGTTTGAAGATCATCAGCTCTATTCGAGTTGATGAATAGATCACGGTCGCAAAACTCACAAATCGCAATTACAAAACTTTCAAAACTTTTGTTTATCATACAATAAGCTAGGTAACGCATCCATATTATTAGTTCTACTATTCCAGCGGTACTCTAAGTGTGTTCCGCGGAACCCTAGGGTTCCGCGATACCCCTCTAGGGGTTCCGCAAGAATTTAGAAAAAAAATCAAAACACCTCTCTCTGGTCACTGGTCGAACGTTTTGACTCCGCCCGCCGCGCGTATACTTGTGAGCGCGCAGTCCCTTTGATAAAAGCCGCCTCTGAATTAGACGCTATAGTTGTGAACAAGCGACTTTCGGCTCTATCTTCAAAGACATAAAGTCGAGATTGTTTAAAACGCATTTTTTTGTATTTCTATTTTTATTTCCGCTTTTTGTTTATCAAAGGCGCCGACTCGAGTATTTTTGAGAATGTTCGAGCTAGAGTCTAGGAATAAGTATAAAAGCGGCGATCGCGAGTCGCACCTCGTCCACACCCGATATACCGAAAGTCCGCCACTTTCGAGGAAAAACTCATTCCCGATGCAGCAACGGCTGCTAGGGGGACATAGGAACGGCGGGGTCCCCCCTGCAATGCCCCAGCGAGGTTCGAGCCCCCCCTTGGGGGACGCCCGCTTGCGGTATTGAAACCGCGACTTTAGTTTTTAAGTGTAGGGAAAAAACCTTCGGCGAATGGAGTCCCATATGGGACTCTCCGCCAACTAAGCCCGGTTAAGCAGAAATGGTACTTCGGTACCACCTGGGAGACTCAAGTCGAAAAAAAAAAAAAAAAAAAAAGTCGCGCCTCGTCATTCAGTTGACGATTAGCGTTCGGAGCGATAAGTTCGTACCTAACTACTTACAAGCTGGCTAGCCTGCTGCCTGCTTGTAAGTTCTACTGCCTGCTGTATTCTGATTGTATCAGTTTTGTACATTTCTTCTTTGGACTAAACTTTGTCTCATAAACGCAGTAACGATTGTGCATTATTTTGACCCCACCATCCTGACGTGTAACATTATTAATAAAGAAGAATGGAACGTTGGCTTAAAGGTGTTAAACGTGTTGCAACAACATCTTCTAATGACGCTGAATGTTCAAAAGCAGTACGCGCGGAGAATACAGCAATTACCCATCCAGGCGATGATGCCACGACGTCAAGCTCCACGGTTTCAAAGACGAAAAAAAGGAAGTATGATGAATCATATATCAGTTTCGGATTTGTTGATTCCAACGGCTCACCTCTCTGCATGTTATGTAGTAAACTGCTTCCTAATAGTTCCATGGCACCTGCCAAATTGCGCAGACATTTAGAAACTGTACACCCCGAGTCTAAAGACAAGAATAAACAATTTTTTGTTCGTAAAAAAGAACAGTTATTGGAAAGTCAAAAAAATATGATGCATGTAACACAAACTATCAATGAAAAGGCCACGGAGGCATCATATTTAGTTAGCTATCGCATTGCACAAGCAGGTGAAGCGCACACTATCGCTGAGAATTTAATAAAGCCATGTGTGTTAGACATAACAAAATGTATGCTCGATGAAAAATCTGCAAAGCATCTTTCTACTGTACCGCTATCAAACGATACTGTTTCACGGCGAATCCATGATCTGGCAAGCTACGTCAAACAAGAACTAGTTGCATGTCTACAAAAAACACGATTCGCCTTGCAAATGGATGAGTCAACTGATGTCACTGGTCTGGCTATCTTGCTGGTTATCGTGAGATATCCATATGAACGTTCTTTTGAAGAAGACATGCTTATGTGTTCACCGCTGCCCACAAACACTACCGGGGAAGAAATTTTTAATAAAATAAACATATTTTTTAAAGAAAATAATCTTAGTTGGAACGATTGCATTGACATTTGTACAGATGGGGCCAAGGCGATGACAGGTAAAACAGCAGGAGCAGTATCACGAATAAAAAGTAAAGCGCCTAATTAATTGTAGTTCCAGCCATTGTATTCTGCATAGACAAGCACTTGCGATGAAGCAAATGCCGTCAAATCTAAAATTAGTTATGGATGAAGCGGTAAAAATAATTAATTTTATCAAATCACGACCACAACAATCCCGATTGTTCTCATTATTGTGTGAAGATTATGACAGCAAACATAAAACACTGCTGCTCCATACAGAAGTGCGATGGCTGTCTCGGGGTAAAACTTTAACAAGGCTATTTGAACTTAGAGCCGAGTTACAAATGTTTCTTTCAGCAGATACAGTTTCTTTTAATTTGAAAGACCGTTTGTATGATAAAACTTGGTTGTTCCGATTGTCTTTTATGGCGGATATCTTTCAAAAACTGAACGAATTGAATTTATCATTGCAAGGTAAACAGACAACAGTGTTCCAGGCCTATAACAAAATAACTGCCTTCAAAAGAAAATTAGATTTTTGGATTATTTGCGTTGGTAAGAGAGAAATAGAAAGCTTTACGTCACTCAGTGAGTTTGTTAGCGATAACGACTCAGAAATGTTTCAAGATGATGTGTTTGAAGAATTGGTCCAATATCTCACTTCGATGCGCGCATCTTTTGAAAAGTATTTTTCCGAAGAACAGAATACAAAAATGAAGCTGAATTCATGGATTCATAATCCTTTTTTACCCAACTTGCAAAAGCCCGAAAGTATGTCAAACGAGATATATGAATCTCTTTTAGAAATGTCATCAGACACAAGTATGGAGTCATTGTTCAAAACGACGCCTCTCAACGATTTTTGGTGCAGAATCCGTGATGAATATCCAATGCTTGGCAGAATGGCTCTGAATATTCTTCTCCCGTTCCCAACAACACATTTGTGCGAAACAGGATTCTCAACCTATGCAGCCACGAAAACAAAATATCGCAATAGACTGGATTTTTTAATTTTTAATATCTTCAATTATTGTACTTGCCATGTGGTAAAGTAAGTAATAATTAGTAACTGTTACATTGTACTTTTATTATGCTTATATAATAAAGAATACACTTTTAAAAACTATTGTTTTATTGTAGGGTTCCGTCAAGTATTTTGCTTGTCAAAAGGGTTCCGTGACCAAAAAAGTTTGAGAACCGCTGTACTATTCGATATTAGATGGTTCTGTTCTGTAAGTATGAAGTATTTCATCAACTGACAGCATGCGTCGAAAAAAAGCAATAATATCTATTGTCATTGAGGACAGTGGCGTAGCTGCCATGAGTGACACCCAGTGCGGATATCGATGGTGTCACCCCATTAATGAAAACTATAAAAACCCAATAAGCACAGGGGCTTACCCAGCCTTTGGCCAAGGGGGGGAGGCAAATCAGGTATTTCTGGTAGAAAATTAATGTAACATGCATAATTTAGATTAGGTACAGTAAGATTCAAAAAATACTGCAGTGTCAGTTTAAAAATTAGCGCGAGCGAAGCGAGCGCGAAATAGTTTATGGTTTTTTTACGTAAAGGTGAGATTTAGGTTTCCGTCTAAAATGTCAGCCGTTTAATCCGCCTTGGACTTACTGAGAATTTTTTTTATAGAATATCCACCATTGGCGGCATTTTGGCAGTTGCTTTTGATTTAAAAGCAATTTTGCACCAGTTTTTCACAAGTTAATATTTAAGTTAATTATGAAGAACAGAAAATTAATTTCGGAAACCTGAAAGAAAACCATAAAGAGAAGAAAGGTATGCTAGCGAAATTTTTTGGGTTATGTGTATACATACACCACTTTAGGTTCATATTAAAAGGAGTTGTAACTTCACATGTTGGCTAATATAATTGTGTAATTGTTCGAGGGGATTGGCGCTGATAACCGAAATACAGGCTTTGCCTAGTTCGGTTACAGATGCAGATTCACTTGTTTGCAAAATATATTACCAAAATATTATTTGTAATTTAGTAATAAAAATAAAAAAAAAATTTGGAATAAATAAAAATAAATAAAAAAGGGCTTGTTTTTGTGGGTCACCCGACCGCGATGAAGTCACGAGTGATCGCGTGTGTAAATTATGTGTTTGACAATACTCTACCTACTTTGGAGGCCCCGAACTGAAATTGTCAAGAATAGAAGAAAATAACGGAATAATCGATATCAATTTTTTGCGGTTATTTCATGTAATGGATTTTTCAAGATTTTGTTTCTTAATCCGCGGTCGGGTATTACCCCCTGACGGGTGGCACCCGGAGTGGGCCGCCCCCCCCCCTAGCTACGCCACTGATAGAGGATACAAATTTTCCAATTGAATTTCCACTGTACCTATGAATATTTTCAATTACTTATGTGGACGCGCGGGACACCTAGCCGATGCGGGGCCCCTAGGCAGTTGCCTACTCTGCCTAATGGATAATCCGGCCCTGTAGGTAAGAAGTGTAAGAACGCTGGACACTCCCTAAATGTCGACTTTATTTGCTTTACTGGCGGCACAGAACATAATACCTAGTAACTGGCGGTGCACTTTCTCACTGGGCTTTTCGACGAGGCTCTGAATACCAATAGCAAATGGACACAATGGAATGAAAGGGAAAAACCATTCATTTACCAGTCAAAATATTCTAGATTCGTGAAAAACAACGGTTTCAGTTCTGCAACCACTTAATTTCATATTATTGTGCAATGTAACGATGATGAAAATGAAATCAAAATAAAATCTCAATGTTAAGATAATAATGTTTTTAATTATTAAATAGCTTATCTTACAAAGTACCTAACCTAGGTACTCGTACAGTCAGCGGCAGGCGGCAGCGTAAAAAAAAACGGGACGTACAGGGGGTTTACTCCCGAAAATTATTCAATTTGATTTTGTTTTTGATTCTAACTCGATTTCGATTTGGTCCCGATCCGGAGCCTTTACTCCCGACTGGTTCGAGTACATTGCCTAAAGTACACAAGCGCACAATCGTGCGTGCGGTGGCACGAATTGAAACTAACTACGATCGAAACACAAGAAATTTGTACTCCCCACTGGATCGAACAATTGTGGTTGGATTCGTAAGATCGAAAATAAATGTCAATATACAGGCACAGACATAGTAAAAAATATAGACTAAGTGCTGCGAACAACCATAGTGAAGCCAACAAAAACCGTGCTCCTTCATGTAGGTACAACCAGTACTCACGTACACACATGCACCTTAAACCGTGCTCACCCCTCTCAGTTCACATGTCGCGGCATCATCCAGTAAGCATCGCGAAAACAAATATCCTTCAGATCATATATTACAATGTACTCTGTGCTTCAGATGCATGGTGTGTACGTGAGCACTGGTTGTACATGAAGGAGCACGGTTTTTGTTGGCTTCACTATGGTTGTTCGCAGCACTTAGTCTATATTTTTTACTATGTCTGTGTATACAGGATAGCAAAATACGTACTTTTTTGGGACCGAGTGTTGTGTGATTTACTGCGATATTTCTCGTTATGATGGTTTACTTTGTGATGTTCTTAAAATAAACCGTATCAGGGTTGTTGCTGATCCAGAATTTTATCACATCAGCGGACGCTGATGCTGAATTTTGACATTGACATCAGCGGATGCTGATTTCTTCGAATAGGAAATGTGTACTGATCCTTATGAATTTATATAAAAATGTTTTTGAATTTATTTATTATATTTTTTTATAAAAATCCGATATTGGTTAAAGGCTAAAAATAGTGCCTTTTTTAAACCTTTACGGTGATTAATAAAATTTTAAAATTAAGGGCAAAATAATATAACAAACGAAACTTTGTCATGTTTTCATAGAGCTCTAGGAAAAAAAATCGCGACCCTACATTTTTCTTTACGAATTATTAACAAAAATCGGGTAAATTATGAAAAACATAACATGAACATTGAAAATCTACACGAGACAAACCCGTAAAGAAACCTGCATACTAGCGCGAGCGAAGGGAGCGCAATTTTTTTTTAGGATTACCGAAAACGTTACTCCATTTTAGGCGCATTTTAAAAGGAGTTTTAAGGCTTTTCTTTTTTATAAAATCATTTGAGCTTTCTTTCACTATGCTTAAACAAACGAGAGATAAATATACAGAAGAAGTTTTTGCATATAAAGAAAGAACATTTTGTAAGTGAAATTATTTAAACTGGACCTACTTTATTCCGTGTGGTGCCCGACGTAAAGAATTGCACCACCTTATATCTTCTCATGGGTGTCGTAAAAGGCAACTAAGGGATTCACCAGAGGATGGGCAGTAGCGTTCTCTGGGTATTTAACAAACCAACTGCGATCGCCAACCCGCCTGCCAAGCGTGGCGATTATGGCATATTTCCCCAAACTGCTTGGAGAAGCCTATGTCCAGCAGTGGACGACTTTCGGCTGACATGATGATGATGAATGATGGACCTACTTTGAGCGCACAAAAGAGCAGCGCTAACGCAAATGCCAATATTTCTTTGTTTAAAAAAATGTAGAGTTCCCCTTATTATCTTAATGCTTCTTTTATGATTTGCATTCGTTAATGAAGAGCTTGATTATTTGTATCCAATCCAGCATAAATAATTTTCATCCTTGGCTTTTTATTAGCCGACTATGATAGCTCCACATTGCCCTTTTTGTTAGAACGCCTCTTTCAACTGTAGGTAGTCTGCTGTTGACATTTGTCGTAATAGACAAGTTTGTTTTGGTTTTGCTAAAAATCTCCGAAGTGCAATAATCTGTGCTATGATTGGTCAAAACCATAAACTTATTATACTAGCCTCAGATTATAACTATACTAGCGGTCAAAACTCACAAGCGAAACAAAAACATGTGCCATAAGCCCCTCCCCCCTTTGAGTAAATATGTACTACGTACTAGAGACTGTTAATGAATTAGAGTTCTACCGTTAATTATGGACCCTTTGGAGTAAATTAAAGAATAACTAAGGAAAACTGTGTTTACTTCATTGCAAAAATATTTTAGACTACATTCTATGACATTTGTCACTAGCTTACTTTTTCTTATATCTAAAGAGCTAATACAACTCGACAAAGCAGGTTTCATATCATAACATCTTCTCTCTTTGTTGAGTTCAGCTAGTGATGTCTTCTCTTCCACTAAACATTCCAATTTTCTTGCAAAGCATCGTCAGCCTGGGCCTGTACAGCGGCTTGGTCATCATGTCAGCCAACTGAAATTCCGACGAAACTTTCTCTACGTCCAGCATACAGTCCGTCACAACTTCTCTAATGAAGAACTCGCGGATCCTTATGTGCTTGGTTCTGTTATGGTACTCATATGGCGGGTTTCTAGCCAACTTGATAGCAGACTCGTTATCAACATACAGAACTGGTACTTCATTCGTATGCTCGATACTCTCTAAAAGTCTTCTGAGCCAGATTGTCTCTCGTGCAGTCTCACTAGCGGCAACGACTTCCGCTTCAGTGCTTGAAATGGCTACGGAAGCCTGTCTGTGACTCTTCCAAGATATAATCCCTCCAGCGTACATACAGATCATCCCTGATGTAGATCTTCCTGTCTCTAAATCTCCACCGTGATCTGAATCGCTATAACATCGTAACTTAGCATCAGAGTTTCTTTTATAAATTAAACCCCAATTTAAAGTTCCTTTCAGATATCTCAAAATTCGTTTCACTTTGACAATATCCTCACTTGAAGGGTTATCTAGTTTTCTGGAAGCAACCCCAACTGCGTATGCAAGATCAGGTCTAGTTCCAACCATCAGATATGACAGAGCACCAACCACTTGTCTATACGGAAACTTTTCTATTTTAGAGTCTTCTCCTTTTTCTATCTTTCCGTCTTTGATAATTGGTGTTCCTACAGGCTTGCATTCTCTCATGCCGAACCTCTCCAACACCTTCTTGGTATATGCAGTTTGATTCACTTTTATAGTACCATTGTCTTCTCTTAATATTTCTAGACCAAGATAATAGTTTGCCAACTTGGATTTAATTTTGAATCTTTCTTTCAGTTCTGTCAGAAAACTTTGTGCTTCTTCTTCATCACTGCATGCAATCAATCCATCATCTACGTAAAGAGCTAATATTATTATCTTCTCTTCTCTCCTTCTTACGAAGAGGCATGGATCTGCTTCACTCATTTTAAATCCAACTTTCTGTAAAAATCCTTGAATGCAGTTATTCCAGCAACGCGGGGCTTGTTTGAGACCATAAATGCTCCTCGTCAGCTTGCAAACTAGATTTGTGTTATCGTTATACCCTTCTGGTAGTTTCATGAAAATTTCCTCTTCAATGTTTCCATAGAGAAACGCGGTGGACACGTCGAACTGCGACAAGTGCATGTTGTCTCTAGCAGCAATACTTATAATAGTTCTTATCGTGTTCATTTTAGCAACAGGGCTAAAAGTTTCGTTGTAGTCCACGCCTTTTTTCTGTGAATACCCTTTAATAACCAGTCGTGCCTTATAACGCTCTATATTTCCATCTGGATTTCTCTTAACTTTGTAAACCCATTTACATGGAATTACCTTTCTTCCTCTAGGTAAAGGTACCAATGTCCACGTTTCATTTTCTTTCAATGACTTCATTTCTTCATCCATAGCTATTTTCCACTTATCTCTGTCCTTAGATTCCATAGCTTCTCTGAATGTTCGAGGTTCAACTGCATCATCATTCAACTCTGCAACGGTTGACATCACAAATTCATCAAATTTTACAGGTGCTCTCAGCATTGAACGATTTCTAAGTTTCATTCCTCTTTGATCTACATTTGTTTCTGCATTGGACTCTATCTCTTCATTAGATTCTGTCTCTTGCTGTACCGGTTGTAAGACTTCTTCGCTGACTATCTCTTGTTCTATACTATCTTCAGAATCACAATCTTGGAATAATTCATCATCATTGAGTTCTGATATATCTCCTATAGGTGTGACTGTATCTGGATTCAACAACTCAACTATAGGTTCTGGGATAACAATGCTACCAGTATGGTTTGGGATGTTCTGAGTTTCCGGTTTTGAAGCAATATCCTTCGTGTCTTTGGTACACTTCGAAGTCTTTTCTTCAAAAATCACGTCTCTAGAGCGAACTATCTTGTTCTTCTCTCTAATCCAAACTCTATAACCCTCATCGTTATCATAACCGACAAGTACGCCCTTGATAGCTTTCTTATCCAGCTTCTTTCTAGTCACCTTGGGAATATGTGCATAACATGTACTTCCAATTATTCTCAGATGCTTAATCCTGGGTTTCTTGCTATACCAGATCTCGTACGGTGACTTATCTAACGTTGTAGGACCCGTTCTATTTAATATGTAAACTGTAACGTCCACTAGCTCAGCCCATAGACTCTGAGGTAACTCATTTGTATGCATCATTGTTCTCATTGCTTCCACAACGGTCCTATTATCTCTTTCAACACATCCGTTCTGGTTTGGAGTATGGGGCATAGTCAACCTCTGTTTTATGCCATACTTCTGCAGTAATCTTCTGACATTTTCATTATCAAATTCTCCTCCATTGTCACTCAAAAGCTCTCTTACTTTATGTCCTATAGTCTGTATCTCAGCTAACATCAGCTCAAGCTTCTTATGTACTTCTGATTTTTCTTTCAGAAAGTAAACAAAGCGGAATTTGCTAAAATCGTCCTTGAAGAGTACGAAATACTTGTATTTGGATAAAGAGTTTGTGAACGGCCCGCATACATCAGCGTGTATTAACTCTCCTGGTTCCTTAGCTCTTACCCTTGTTCCAAATTTCAATTTATGTGCTTTTCCATACATACAACCCTCGCATATTTCTCTGTCTAGCTTTACCTTAATGCCAAGTTCTCTCTCCATTACCTTTTTCACATGTGCTTTGCTCTGGTGAGCCAATCTCTCGTGGTATAGTTGCAACTGGTCCTCTTGTGAAATGTAGTTTATATCAATTAGTGACCTAGGTTTGATACTTTTTGCTTTTAGCTTGAAAATACCTCCCTCTTTCTGTCTTTCACCAATCAGTAATACTTTTCCATGCTGAGACAGTTTGCATACCGTAGTTGTTGACATGAAAAGGCTGTTATCCAACTTGTCTTGCGCTGACAGTACTGAAAATAGGTTCTTCTGTATTGAAGGCACGTACCATACATCATTCAACGAGATCTCTATCTTGCGACCCTCGACATCAGCCTCTACGAATACAGTTCCTTTCCCAACTGCCTTGATCGTATCTCCATTTGCTGTTGTCACGGTGTGTGAAGTGTTGAATTCCTCAAATGTCTGGAATAGATCATATCTGCTTGTAACATGGCTCGTAGCCCCATTATCAACAAACCAATGGTCTCTATCTGCAGTAGCATTTGGATTCACCATCATAATGTTCATATTAACACTCGTATTAGGATCATCTCTTGACTTAGATGTTGGCACACATTTTGGTGGTCGTCCGTCGGATATCCATTTAGAGCAACCTTTGACTCTATGTCCGACTACACCACAATAGTGGCATTTGTCCATTCTCGCATTAACCTTACTATTCTCAGAATTCTTACTTGCTTTACTCTTCTTATTTGTCGTCACTCTGTTGCCTCTCACTACAAGCGCTTCTATCTTTTCTTCATTCTTTCTTGATAAGGCTCTCTCGTGATTGCACAGCTGAGTTGTAAGATTTTCTACATTTCTGTCTTCTTTCGACATCATCATCCAGCTTGATTTGAAAGAAAAGTATTCTTCCGGTAATATGTCTAGAATCTTACAAATGAGAAACAATTCTGGTAGTTCTTCCTTCAAGTGTTCCTTTTGGAGCTCCCTGGTAAGTTCTGACCATAAGTTTTTCAGTTTGCTGACGTGACCTGTCATATCACCTCCGGATTGTATGGTGTAGCTGAAGAACTTCATGCACAGGTCGTAGGCTTTACTTTCCGATGTACCATCATACAATCGATGTAGTTCTAACCATACTTCCCTCGCTGTAGAGTATCTTAAAACTTTCTCGCAGTTTTCTTGTGACAAATTCGTAGTAATAAGCAGCAAGGCTGCGCTATCTGCTGACAAATACTTTTGCTGTTCGTCCTCATACTTTTTCTTTACTGCAGGCTCTGTATCCTCTTCAGGTTTCTTGGGTGGAATTAGATTGCCCTCAACCACATCTAGGACTCTTAGACCTCGTAACGCAATAAGTATTTTGAATTTCCATGTCGCCCAGTTCGAATCATGAAGCTCTCCTACCTGGATTTTAGCGGCTTCAATGATAGACATCTCCATCTCGAACTTTCAATGCTAATTCTTTCTAACTTATTCCTGGGAACCACGATCTGTTACCATGTTAATGAATTAGAGTTCTACCGTTAATTATGGACCCTTTGGAGTAAATTAAAGAATAACTAAGGAAAACTGTGTTTACTTCATTGCAAAAATATTTTAGACTACATTCTATGACATTTGTCACTAGCTTACTTTTTCTTATATCTAAAGAGCTAATACAACTCGACAAAGCAGGTTTCATATCATAACAGACGACACCTCAAAGAATTTTTTTGTAGCACGCCTTAGAGCTCCCGCACTCTCACTCACTTAGTCTGTGCCAGGCCGCTTGCCGCAACGTGACGTGACCAAGTGCTCAGTTTCATTACCTAAATATGCCTTCGTGTGTATTGAGATACTGTTCTAACAACTCGAGAAACATAGGTAAAAGTCAAGGAGTGACTTTTCATCAGTAAGTTCTAAATATTATCTTTTAACAAACGTAATTTAATTTAATTGTATCAATTGTGAATTGTGGTGACGCGTCACAGAGGTGGCGGCCATGTTTCGGTGATAGTCTAAGCGCAGACGTGACACTATCGAGTTATAATACCAAATGGCCATGTATTTTACCCGTATTTTCTATTAACTTACGGTATTTTTTCGTATTTTATTTTTAATACGATTTTAGTAGGTTTCTTTTAGAAAGAAGTGTCATCATTAGTGACATTCATATGAATTTAATTAATAGAATAGAATAGAATATATTTACAGTAGAATTCATTTATAACGACTTCGCTTATAACGACTAACCGGTTTTAGCGACGTAATGTTTACTCAAGTTAGGTTTCATAGTTAGGTACTGAGAAAATATAACCGTTTAGTGCGACTCCGGTTTAAGCGACCAACTGCTTATAGCGACCATTATTTATGATATTACGTCCGGTTAAAACGACGCGCAATGTTTTGTTTACACAACCTACGCACCAAAACCTTGGCGCCCCATCTTCACCCCGCCCCGCGCGCTTCAGCTCTCCTTATTGGCGCGCGTAAATCACAGTTAGTGTTTGTCACCTGTTATGACAAGTTCTTAAAGCTCGACAAAATAGGTTCTGTGAAGCGAAAGTGTTTTACAATTGAAGAAAAAAATTAAATTAAAGCACATGTGATTCCTACAAAATGTTTTATTTACCTTAATAGGAAAATCAAACATTCGCATTTATTGTACATATGTATTCATAAGTTAAGTACATGTATACTTGAGAAATGATCCTGCCGTTTTGTACGTCATCCGGTTAGTACGACATAGTATCGCCGGTCCCTTGAAGGTCGTTATATCCGGATTCTACTGTATTTGCTTAAAAACATGTTATAAAAAGGTCTTATAGTATCTTATAGTGAGTATTGTATTGATGATCATCAGATAATCACTGGGTATTTTCCATACTTTTTTTACACCCTAAAGCATTTCATCGAGAAAGAAGTGTTTACAAATTTAAATCAACATTCACAGAATCAGCCATCAACATTCAACCACAGAATCCATTTAATTCGGGCATAATAAATCAGTACACAAAAATTAGATTGCACCACGAAGCAAGATTACCATACTAAACGCCAGAAACTAACTAAACATATTTTATTTAAAGGAAATTAAAATATTATGTTGCAGTTTAATACTCCTTTTATTTATACGCCTTGTAGACACAATAGGTACCTACCTATCAAGTAGGCAGAATAAACAGACTGTCGCATCCGCGCGCATGGATGGGCGTGTTTATGTTCTATGCTGACATAAACACGCCCCGCTCACCCCGCGCTTGCCCCGCGGTGAGCAAAGTGCGAGAAATTTTTTCTTTGTGATGTCGTCTCTAGTACGTAGTACATATTTACTCAAAGCCTCCCCCTTCGGTCACGTTACAACATGAACATCAGCATAAATATCAGCATCATTTAATGCGGATGCTGATGTTTAAAATGATGCTGATGATCAGAAGATGCTGATGCTGATATTCGCAACAACCCTGACTGTATGAACATAATATATTAAGTAAGAAGAAATATGTCAAATAAAATACGAATTTCTTGATCACAATCATGGAGAACAGAAAGGAGATCACAATGAATGTTTCAATACTTTCAATCGTAGTTAGTTCGAAATTCGAATCGAAAAAAATCTCAAGCTAACTTGTTATTATGTTTAAGCCAGAGACAAGACATTTACCCGGTAAATGTCATGTCTCTGGTTTAAGCTATATATATATATTTTTTTTTCTCTTCCTTTTTGCATGCCTATTTAGTTTTGTTTTTAACCACATTTTTTTTTAGATTTTGTGGTAATTAGAATTTAGAATCGCACCTCGTTCTTCATAATCTTACTTTTTAATAATATGTGGAAAATGTCGTTGGCTATAAATTTATATTTTTTTTTAGCTTATAATTATGTGCAATACCAACTAATGTGTAACCGTTTATTTTCCCTAACAAATAAAATAAATTGTAAAGGTCGAAAAGTCTGTACATTGCATCGATCTGTATGTAGTTATAATATTTCAATGGTACATTGAGTTTTTTCTCGCGAAAACCGGCAAGGGGGATTATGAATAAGCAATAGAATACGAACCAATCGTTTTTAGGGTTCCGTAGTCCTACAAGGAACCTTTACAGTTTCGTCATGTCTGTCCGTCTGTCCTACAGACCTGATCCTTTACAGCTTAATAACTTCTACAGTTATAAACATAAGTAGGGTATGGGAACCAACCCTGAAATCATGAAAAACATTTTAGATGTTCCCTAAATTTTAGGTGTTTACATAAATCGGCAAAATGTAAGGAACAGCTGATATTTTTTATCGCGATTTCAGGGTTGGTCCCATAGTAAAAGTTGCTCATACTGATGTGTACAATGACCGATGACCCCTTAATGGTCTCTTGCCATCGTCTTGTATATAAAAAATATTGAGACGTTACAACGTTGAGTTGTTACGTACAATTTTTATAGTAGAAACTATAGTACACAAAGTTCAATATCTATGTTACTTAGGCAACATGTAAAAGAAAGGTGAAATAACATTTTAGAGTAGTCTAACAAAGCAATTATTATACAGGGTCGCCAGATATAGATGAATATTTCTCAGGAAGTTATTATAGAATGGTTTGATTAAGGTTTTGTATAAATACAGTTAAACTTTGTCCGTTATTAAAATGATATTTCACTCGAAAACATCCATAATCTTCCGAGAAAACTTAATTTATATATCTCTACCCTGTATACCAATTGCTTTGTTAGACTGTACAACCACTCATCAATACGAACAACTTTTACAGCAACTAAATTACTGAAAAAAAAAACAGTTGTTTTATGGTAACATTACATTGGTCAACAAAATGTACCTATTCGAACAGCTGTTTTTAACCGACTTCAAAAAAAGGAGGTTATGTATTCCGCGGGTTTTCATGTATGTACACCGATTACTCCGAGATTTGTGGGCCGATTTACGTGGTTGTTTTTTTATTTGGTAGAGAAAGTCCGCGCGGTGGTCCCATATAAATTTTATTGACTTAGGTTGGGTAGTTTTTTAACTAGCTTCAATAAATCAGTTTATTTTAGCTTCGCCTATCTAGATGATCTGCTCATTGGTTCGTTTTTCTGAGAATTCTTGGCCGATATGCGTGTTTTTTTTTCACGATAGTGATTCGACGTTTGGAAGAACATGAGCGAGACCTTTGCCCAGCAGTGGGATAGCAAAGGTTAATAAAAAAAAAAACTCAAATTGGTTATATAAACATTTATGAATCAACCCTCAACTAAAAAGTATGAAATAAAAACTTTTTAACAAAAAATAAAACCGACTTCAAAAACCTTAACTAAAAAGTATAAAATAATCAATGTATGTATTTTAAAATCTTAACATAAACAACATTTTGAAGGCGGCGCGTGATTTTCATGTACGTTCACATAAACTGTTTTTACTATAGATATTGCGCTCGACTGTACATTACATGACGCAAAGGGTCAACCACGCGCCGCGCCGCCTTAAAAATTTTGTTTAAGTTAAGATTTTAAAATACATACAATGATTTTTTTTTATTTTTTTTATTTTTTTTTTATTCTTAACGGGCTTGCGTTTGACCGCCACCTCACCTGATGTTAAGCGATGGTGCGGTCGACGATGGTACACGCTTGCCCAGCAAAAACCTATTCACTCGAGTCTTGAAGACCACCAGATTATATTTCTCGGGAAACACTGACGCCGGCAAGGAATTCCACTCTTTGGCGGTTCGCATGATAAAGCTATTAGCAAACCGGTTCGTGCGTAAGGGTGGAATATCTACCATATAACGGTGGCGCATCGCCGTGCGTCTGGTCGTCCGATAATGGAAAGGGCTTGGGGGAATTAAATTGTGCAATTCCAACGCACACTCGCCGAAATGCATTTATACTTTTTAGTTAAGGTTTTTGAAGTCGGTTTTATTTTTTGTTATTTATCACTAATTCAGAGTTGCTGCCATATAAAAAGATTTTCCTTTTAATGAGTGCTTTAATGCCTTAAAACATGATTTCACCTTTCTGTTAAATAATATCAAACAACACATTTTCGTAGAACATTTTATTGAATTAAAGAAAGAAATACCACACAGTAAAGAAAAATAAAATTATACTATTACTAAATGAATACAAACTAAAATGTTTCACATATGTTATCCAGTTCATGTCCCGAGAAATACATTTCATTAAGTTAAGTAATGGTGGTTAATTAAACATTTAAAATAAAATGTGAGTCTACAACATTCAACCATGTCAATATTTTTTTTTGGTTATAGTAGAATGGACTGATAGGTCAAGTTTTTCTGAACATTATCCAATTATCTTCATTTATCTGACTCTTATCATACATTATATGTATAACCCCATTGATTTATAGATCATTGTACAGGCAAAAAAAAAAACACAACTTAGTTGCTAATCAACTGATTAAGAGTATGATTTTCATAATTTAAACAACATTGTTTTAACTTACTCAGTCTTCATTTGTAATGTCAAATTATTTTATGCTAAAATTATTCATTTTTATATTTATCAGCTAAAGCCTCTAACTTATGCATAGTTTTTTGTAAGTCAACATTTTTATCTAGTTTCAGATAAGTATTATTCCTTATTTCATGTAATTTAACAAAATCTGGCAGTTCCTCAGTGAGAACTTTTATATCTCTTTGCATGTCATTTGCTGATACATTTGCTTTGAAACTGCTGTCTAATTTGGAGAGGATAATGTTTAACGCTAAAACATTTTTCCTCTCGGTAACAAAGATATTTCTTAGCGTGCGAGCAAGATCTGGCAGGCGACAATAAATCATGTACTTTTGGTTATCTACAGAAGATCTAGTCATGGCTTCAAGGGCCTTAGCAGCTTGTTTGGCTTTCACCTTCTCTAATAGGGCGGTAGGCAGGTTACGAAGTGCTGGATTCAGTAAGGTAACTGCACTAGTGGATGGCTGACTTGTCTGAGTACTGTTACTCATTGCTCCATTTGAAGTGGTTGGTTTACTGTCTGTAATACCAGTTGCAGCCTTTTCTTGGTCAGTGAGCCCCCGTGCCTTTGCTTGAGCAAGCTTTTCTAAAGCCCTTTCCATTTTTGTGTTACATTTGAATAATTCGCGCGCCTTAGCTAACACATCTTGGGCACTTGAGAATTTCTCAACATTAGGCATTTCAGGCAACTTAGCACTTTCAACTTCTGCTATTTTTTCAATATCGAATTCTGGATGCCAACGAGTCAACTTTTCATCAGGGATCACCATTGGAGGATCAAGTGTTTGCAAATACTGTGCATGATGTTTCTTCACTAACTGCAGCAAAATATCATAAAAGTATCTGCGCCTCTCTAGTAGCACACTAGGATTCATCACTTTGATATCATTAGGAAAATTAGGTGATATTAGTAATTCATATTGTTCTTTATGAGATGATGCACTAAAATTTTTAATTTTTTGCACTTCAAAATTGTAGAAATCTGGCACCAAGTGTTTGATTTGAGCCAAATGCTTCTGATTGAATGACCGTTTGAGCATTTCTTGAACAGAGGGTTTGAGCTTGGCAAATGTGATCTTTTCATTACGATTGTAGAGTAAAGCGACAACAGTCTCCATTCCACGGAAGAGTTCAGCAAGGAACCTGTAGTGATGAGGCAATGGCAAGCTACTGGATGGGGTAGCAAGTGCTGCATGTCTGATATAAGCTGGAACCTGAAAAAATTAAAAAATAATATTATAAGAGTGTTTTACATTTTATAGTTTCTCTATCACTCAAAGGTTTGCTGGTAGAAAACTCAATTATGAGTGCAGTCTACTGCACATCAGTGATTACACTTGGATTGTTTGAAGATGTATGTGGTCTAATGGTTCAAGTGTCGAACTGCTGATCACGAGGTTGTGGGTTCGATTCCCACATGACACAAATAATTTTGTGATGAACATAAGTGTTTGCGATGGTCTGGGTGTTTCTTATGTATATTATAATTATGTATATGAAAAAAAAGTATATTAGTATCGTATTCATTGCTGTGTAAAAATTTCCTTAAATATTTATTTAAAAAAAAAGAAGCTAAAACCATCCTTACTGCTTACGAAATAAAGACTAGAATAAAGATAATGTCAAACTGTTACCACCGACATGCGGTTGACTGTATATGACATGTCTGAACTATTTTGTACTGTTGTGAATTATGCACATAAATAAATAAATATGCACCTAAACCACAAACTGTTCTTATTTTAACCACAATACATGTAACGTGATATCAACAGGGCTAATAATAAAACTGATACCTAGCTTTAACACATATGGTAGACAGCAATTAAACTATTGTGTCAGTGAAAACATATTTTTTATAACCTATAAAATGTACATGTACCTACATTGTTGAATGTAAAGAAAGAACATGTTTTTCGAATACTAACCTTGCTTGGACTCTTGATAGGGCTGACAAAAACTTTCCTTGGTGATATAAGAGGCCTCTGTTGAGGTGTAGGGGTTGAAACACATTTCTTTGGTGACAGAAATTCATTTTGGATAAGCGCTTTCTTGCTTGGACTGAAAAATACAAAATAACTTCTTATGTAATGACTGTCCCGAGTTAAATTCGAATTTAAACGCTACATGGCAGTTTGTGTCCTCCGCAGTTCAGTCTGCAACATTGCCATGCAATCATCTCATGATTAGGGCTCCAGTTGAGTCCGAAACTATTTGAGCAAATCTGATAGGATAACATGAGCAAAACTGTACATTATAATTTTAAACAGAAATTAATATAGCTTGTTAGCATCACTTGTATGGAAGATGTCACACAATAATTGGCATACAGTACGGAAACTATGTCTTAACACTCTGGATTGAATCACTAACACAGGCACACGCCTCAACAACAACCTAAGGGGATGTTGCAGTGCTGTCAGTGCAAACACCCACTTAGGGGCCTTGTTGACACATGCGTCTGTGTGACTGCATCATTTCATCCGTTTGTACATTGTTTTCATACTATATGTTATGTTTACTGATTATGTGACATAGCTCTGGTGCCTTCGTATGTTCATGAACATTGTTGGTGACTAACCGGCCTGGACGACGGAGGGGTATGAAGTGCATGAGGAAGGGAGGCGCGGCCTGCTGGCCGAGAGCGGCGCCGGCGCAGGAATGATGATTCATTCAATATAGAACACCGTCCGATAAACACATTAGTACTGTACGCGTCGCGAGCTACTTGTTTTGCAACTTTTTTACCTACATATGGTCCTTCGTGCTTTTTATTTAAAAGTAAACATAGTAGTTCGTCCGTTACGCAAAGATTCAAGACTTCGGCCCGTTCGACGATCGAACTGGGCGATTTCAAGATACAGCTCTTCTCGTCTCGTCTGTCTGAGTGGAGTGTCCGCGAAAGTCACCGGTGCACGTAAGCCTGTCTTCACTTCAGTGCCCAACGGACTTCGGACATCAGATTCACGTCGTTAGCAGTCGTCGGTCAAGAGAAGGCGCATACAAAAACAACATTGGACTTTGACCGGAGCGTTATACCGCCGAGTCATTAACGGATGGCAAAAGATACGTGAGATCTTTCCAATTCCTTAATCATTTATTCATCCTTATTCAGTAGTATTTTATACACATACCTATTCAATTCATCCATATTCATTCCCATTTTATCGCAGTAGTTCAGATCGTCGTAGACTTAATTTCATTCCCATAGTTATTAATTATACAAGTTCATACATGGTACCTACCTACTTAGTAGTGTTTTTAAAATCCATTTAGTGTCCTAACGATTACCCAATAGTGCATTAGTGGTAATACCTAGTGTATTCACAGTGCTATTTCGTACGTTCGCTTATTTATTGTAGTGTCATTATTAGTCAGATAGTCAGCATACATAACAGCTTTTTTGCAATACGATTTTTTGTTTGGTTGAGGGTATGAACAAATCATTGGTTTATTTTCACCTTAATATTTCTTTTTAACGATATCCTCAAAAGATCAATTAAGTATAGCTTACTAATTGGCTATATTTTATTTTGGTTTTATCATTCCAATAAAACATTAACTTTATTAAGCACTGCTGCATTGATCTCATAACGCCTAATATTTTTTGTATAGCAAACTGCCGTAACCAACCTTTGCTATAATACTTGTTATTAAAGTTAAACAGGGTGTTGTGAGATAAACAATAAGCTATTATATAATTTTGCTTCTTTATTTTCTCTTTCCAATCTATCACCATTATAGTTATACCTATTCAAGGCTTGAATTTTACTTCTTATAACTAAAGCTACAAACTAAATTGATTAAAATGGCAAATGAAGCTAAAGTAAGAGAACTCATTAAGAAGCGTGCTTCTATAAAGGCTAAGCTGACGCAATTTGTAACTTTTTTATCAACTGCTCAATCATGCCAGCAACTTAGTGATGCTCAATTAGTAGAACTTGAAATGAGAATTAGTAGAATGGAGTCCTCATACGATCTTTATGACGATTTTCAGAATCAGCTGGAGATCTTGTCGGAGACCCCTGACGAGCTGTACACGGAACGGGAGCTGTTTGAGAATCAGTACAACAGCCAGGTTGCGGCGGCTCGTGTATTAATCACGAAGCACCGCAGCAACCAGCCTACTTCAAATGCAGCGTCCGAGGTAGGCTCTGATGATGGCCGCAGTGTAGTTACACGCAGACAAAATCACGTAAGGCTACCTAAAATTAATTTGCCACGCTTTGGGGGAGGATATAAAGACTGGTTAGAGTTTAAAGATATGTACATCTCTCTCATTCACAGCGAGCTCAGCATTGATGATATCAATAAATTCCACTACCTGCGGACTTCTCTTCATGGAAGTGCCGCACTAGTTATTCGAAGCTTAGATTTTAAATCAGAAAATTATAATAATGCTTGGAGATTGTTGTGTGAACGATACGACAATAAACAATTGCTCGTAAATAACCACGTGAAGGCTTTGTTTACTGTTGCATCTATACAAAAAGAATCGAGCGAAGGTATTAGACGCATTATAGACGTAACTAGCAAAAATCTTCAAGCATTACAGACCTTAGATCAGCCGGTGGAACATTGGGACACGTTAATAATTTTTATTGTATCTTCAAAATTAGATTCGGTTACAAACAGACATTGGGAAGAGCATAGGAATACTCTAACTGATACTCCAACCTTGAGTGTATTTCTGACATTTTTAAGAAATAGATCTAATCTGTTGGAAACACTTGAAGAGTCAAAAAATTTCAAAATTAATCCTGCTGCAAATGATGATAAGCAAAAGAGCTTTGTTGTCTCTCAGAGTTCTGACGATACAAAACAGGATTCAATAAAGGTATATATTTGTAAAATATGTAATAAAGAACACTATCTTTATCATTGTGATGCATTCAAAGGATTGTCTGTGCAAGATCGGCTACAGAAAGTTAAGGAAAGCAGGGTATGCTTTAACTGTCTCCGACCTGGTCATCAGAATAAGGCATGCAAGCTTAGTGGTTGCAAATACTGCAGAAAGAAACATAATACAATGTTACATTTGCATAACGATAATACACAAACACAAGAACAGTCATCATCCGTAACTGAAAATGTAGCATTATCGGCAAATAATCAACAAGAATATTTACCACGACATGTGTTGTTATCCACAGCCCAGGTATATGCCATGGACTTCGAGGGTAAGCCACATCGTGCCAGAGTATTACTGGATAATGGTAGTACGGCGAATTTTATAACCCAGGACTTGTCTGGTAAACTTAATTTGCAAACTCGTACTGTTAGTTCTAGAGTGACGGGGATAAACGATCAATCTACCAACCCGACTCATTCTTGCACTCTTCAAATAAAGTCATTAAATAGTGCATTTATGGTGGACATTGATTGTTTGATCTTGCCAATGATAACTACATACATACCACATTCGTATATAAATAAACATGACATACCATTGCCATCTGGAATATGTTTAGCTGACCCATCTTTTTATGTGCCTTCTTCCATTGACATATTAGTTGGGGCTGACGTATTTTGGAGTGTGATAGGAACCAATCGCATACAATTAGGCAAACAGAATCCAGTACTTTTTGAAACAAAGTTTGGTTGGCTCATATCGGGTGCATTACATAAGCCTAGTACTTCGGAAGTAACCTGTATGACTATACAGGGTGATACAGATACAACTCTTACCAGGTTTTGGGAGTTAGATACAATATTGCCTAAATATAATTATACACCTGAGGAAAACAAATGTGAACAACTTTTCCTCAAAAGTACGAAGCGCAGCACAGACGGGCGCTTCATAGTTACCATTCCTCTTAAAGAATCTCCTAAAGCATTAGGAAACTCATACGACATGGCCAAGAGACGTTTTCTATTATTAGAGCGTAGGTTTGATAGGGATCCATCGTTCAAGCAGCGTTACGTGGCGTTCATGGAAGAATACGAGACTCTGGGACATATGAGTATATGTGAAAATCAATCAAGTTTGCCGAGTCAATATCATTTGCCTCATCATGGAATTTTCCGGGAGTCAAGTACGACTACTAAACTGAGAGTGGTATTCGACGCCTCAGCGGTTACAACGTCAGGAAAGTCACTAAATCAAATTCAGTTTGTTGGACCAAGAGTGCAAAATGATTTGCTATCTATCCTACTTCGCTTCCGTCAGCACAAATATGTAGTATCTGCTGATATCGAAAAGTTCTTCCGACAAATCTATGTAACTGATACACAACGGCCTTTACAATTAATATTGTGGAGGTCAGATTCATCACATAAACTTAAAACCTACGCCTTGAACACCGTCACTTATGGCACTGCATCCGCACCTTTTTTGACGACGCGATGTCTGAAACAACTATCCACAGAAACTTCAGACGAAGCTACGCGGCGGGCTATAGCTGACGATTTATACGTAGACGATTTTCTCTCTGGGGGAGACACGATTTCCGATACAATTACACTTTGTAATAATGTTATTAAAACATTAAATACAGCACAACTTAATTTAAGAAAATGGCAATCGAATAATATACACATACTCACATCTGTAACACAAAATCATAACACACCCACACATGACATATCGAATACAGTTGAGTTAAGTGCCAATGAACTTTCAAAAACATTAGGACTTCATTGGCAATGTACTCTAGATCAACTCACATTTTCAATTGACATTACAAACACAGATTTAACTATTACAAAAAGAATCATACTTTCAATAGTGTCACAAATATTTGATCCATTGGGGCTTGTCTCACCTTGCATAATACAAGCAAAACTCCTCATGCAAAAACTATGGGTTAGTAAAACCTCATGGGACGAGGAGGTACCTGATGACATACGCAAGGTATGGCTCAATTTCACACATACACTTAACCATCTTAACCATCTAAATATTCCCAGAAGAATTACGTGCGAGTCACCCATATTGATCGAATTTCATATTTTTACAGACGCTTCTGAGAAGGCGTACGGAGCGTGTCTCTACGTTCGTTCTGTTAACACAGATGGCTCGGTTAGTGTGAACCTTTTCGCTTCCAAGAGTAAGGTAGCTCCAATTAAAGTTACTACGATACCACGTCTAGAACTCTGTGGCGCCTTGCTGGGAACAAGGCTTTGTACAAAGGTACTCAGTTCTGTTACTTTTCAGTCTGTGAACTGTGTTTTTTGGTGTGATTCCATGATTGTTCTGGGATGGCTCACGTCATCACCTACATTGCTTAAGCCCTTTGTACGGAATCGAGTTTCCGAGATACTGGAAGGTTTTGGTAATAATGACTGGCGCTACGTACCTTCAAAGGATAATCCTGCCGATCTTGTGTCGCGTGGGATCGGCGCGGACCAGATAGGGAATGCATGTCTGTGGTGGTCCGGGCCACAATTTTTGTTACTGGATGCATTGCAATGGCCTACTAAGCCTAATTCAAATAGTAGTAATATGCTACCAGAAACCATTACTTTATTACACACTCAGGACGTTAATTCAAAACAAAATCATCAAATATTTAGTGTATTAATCAGCAATTCATCAAATCATTCAAAACTTCAGCGTGTCACAGCATATATACACAGATTTATAAATAATGTAAGGAATTCACAGACGCGGTTGTGTGGTTCACTTACAAGTTCAGAATTGACATTTGCTTCTAATTTCCTTATTAAAGTTGCACAAAATGAGTCATTTCAAGAAGAGTACCAGTTACTTAAATCAGGAAAAGAATTACCTAGAAAGAACCGTCTTCTTTCCCTATCACCCTACTTGGATAGCAACTTAATTAGAATCGGTGGTAGGCTTGATAATTCATTTTACGATTATAATACAAAACATCCCATACTTTTAGATAGTAGACACAACTTAACGAGGTTAATATTTGAATCTTATCATTTAAAACTTTTCCATGCAGGTCCGCAACTGTTGCTAGCAACTGTGAGGCATAGGTACTGGCCTCTGGGTGGTAGAAACTTAGCAAAACGGGTTGTCCGTACATGTGTCAAATGTATAAGATTTAAAGGCGAGACCATTCAACCTCAAATGGGTCATTTGCCAAAGGAAAGAGTACAGTTAGAGTATCCGTTTCTTGAAACTGGCACTGACTATGCTGGTCCCATAATGATTGCTGATCGTAAGGGGAGAGGTTGTCGACTAATTAAGGCTTATATATGTGTTTTTGTCTGTCTGGCTACAAGGGCGGTCCATCTGGAGCTTGTCTCGGACCTCACTAAAGAAGCATTTATCGCAGCTCTTAACCGATTTACGGCTCGTAGGGGTAAACCAAAATCCATTTTTTCAGATAATGGATCTACCTTTTTTGGCACATTCAACGAACTTTCTAATATTTTAAAACAGGATTATACATTTGAAATGGCTGAATCAGGTATAAACTTTTCTTTTATTCCGGCATACACGCCACACTTCGGTGGATTGTGGGAGTCGGCAGTTAAATCTGTCAAGCACCATTTACGACGTATATTAGGTCTTACCAACTAACGTACGAGGAACTGTCCACCTGTCTTATTCAGGTCGAAGCGATACTGAACTCTCGACCACTCACGCCCCTTTCCAATGAACCCTCTGATTTTACTCCGCTTACTCCATCCCATTTCCTCATTGGAAGACCACTCATCTCTTTGCCTCATCCACAGATACTCAACCAAAACGTCAGCAACTTGCAACGGTTCCAGCGAATTGAGTACTTGAAACAACATTTCTGGAAACGATTTGCTAATGAATATATTTTCTGGCTACAGCAAAGGACAAAATGGTGTACATCTAGAGGCAGGCTTGAAGAAGGTGCCTTGGTGCTTATCAAAGATAAGAATGCTCCACCACTATTATGGCTTCTTGGGCGAGTAGTTCGTCTGCTTCCAGGGAGAGACGGCATCGCGAGAGTGGCAGACATCAAGACAAAGAAAGGCGTCATTCGTCGGGCTTATAATACGCTTTGCCCTCTGCCCACCACTTCGTAATATTGAAGACTTCTCTTCAACGCCGGGACTATGTTGGTGACTAACCGGCCTGGACGACGGAGGGGTATGAAGTGCATGAGGAAGGGAGGCGCGGCCTGCTGGCCGCGAGCGGCGCCGGCGCAGGAATGATGATTCATTGAAAATAGACCACCGGTCGATACGACAGTACTGTAGGCGTCGCGAGCTACTTGTTATTACCTTTAGATTATTTATTATTAAACTAGTGTTACCTACAGTCCTAGTACTTTATTTCCAGAGTTCCCTTAGATACTTAGATAGGGTACTGGATCCTACAAACATACATAAGTCTAATCTCTGTTTTTTCTTACCTGTCTTATTTAGTAAACAATCTTGGCTTGTCTTTTTAATGTGATTCGTCAATAATAATTATTAATAGACATTATGTTAACAATTTCACACTATACTATACTAACAATGTACTTTTTTGGAGTTTGGCGACCAGATCGGTCCTTAAGGGGTGAACGTACTCCATTACTCATCATAACAAACAACTTTTACTATGGGAGCAACTCTGAAATGGTGAAACAAAAAACAGCTGTTCCACACAGTCATCTATGTTGCTTCACAGAATGTCTGGAAAGCTGTTTTTTTCGAGATTTTAGTGTTGTTACTAGAGTAAAGAGCTCAAAACAATGCCACAGATACATAATTAAGTGTGTGAATAAAATGGTTTTTTGTTTCAGTGGTTAAAAATTAATTCTTATTTAAGCCCATCACTGAATGAGAAAGGCAGAGGACCGAGTGTTGTGGCACAACTTGGGAGGGGCCTATGTCCAGTAGTGGACTGTGATAGGCTGAGTTGATGATAACGACAAAGCCCATCAACAGGGACAAAGTTGGGGCAGCCTTAGCCAAACAATAGAAAATCTATTGTCTCATCAGCCATTCTTTGATGAATTAATATGGATATAGGATCAGTAAATGTGTCAACCACATATTATGTAATGCATTGACAAGATTAGTACAAAAGTTAAATTGTGAACTCAAAAATAAACAAATCAAAATTGATTTGACTTTGTTTGTAAAGTTTTAACCTTACTTCATTAGAATACCAGATTTTTTTAAGTCTCTGATAAAAGTTAACTGATCATCATGAATCTTAGGCCCGTATTACAGGACGATACTCAAGCATTGATCTCTGTTTAAAATTAGTTTTGAGCTGAGCTTTGATTTTAGAATGTTCCTTAAGCAGAGATTTGTTGATCACAGTTCAGCTGAGTTTAGTTTCGTTTTATATTGTCACCTGTTTCGGTATTTGGGCAGATATTTGATCTGTAATCACTCAAGCGTGGTCCAGACTACGCTTGAGTAGAGATTTCTATTATATTTCAGGTCAAATTCGTGTGTTTTGTTGTTGAATTAAACTTTATAATTACCGTTCTGGAATAAGACCGATACTCAAGTAACGATTCTATCCTTAAGTAGTGATCAGGTGATTGGAATTTAAACTGTACTTGAGGAAGCTTCTGTAATACGAGCCTTAGACTGGTCAGTGTCGCCTTAGGAGCTTCTGATTGAAGTCCATTAAAGAATTTAAAGTTTTCAGTTAACACTTATTAAAGACCAAGATCTCTCTTTTGACTTATTTATACATTTGATGAGAAACTACAATTAGGTACCCAATTGATCAAATTAAGTTGTTTACCTTGATGGTACTTCCACATCAATAGACTTGAATTCTTTGAGATTACGCTTCTCGCTGGCTTGTTTCAGTTCTTGTATGCCTTTGCTAAGTCTATCAGCGGTTGCTCTCAATTCAGCTAACCTCGAACTTCCAGCTAATTTTTTCCTAATGTCACCAAGACTTAATTCTTGGCGGGAAGTGCTGATTACTTCCGATTTGGAGGGTTTTTCTTGGCTTTTGGGTGTGTTAGAGGCATTCACTTTTTTTGCAAATGCTGCTGTAACTTTTGGCGGTATTTGTTTCGTATCTTTAGATGACACATGCTGACTTTTTACTTGTTTCAGTTCTTCCTCTTTAGTTTCACTTGATTTTATTGCTTGTTTCAATTCTTTCGCCACTATTTCATACTTCTTTATCGAGGGTCCTTTACCAGCAGTGGATAAAATCTTTGTTTCCAGAGTTCGATCGACGTGAGGAATTTTATTTTTAGCTGTAACAAGATCTTCTGAAGCAGGTCTTTTTCTACTATTGAAAAACGAAGTAATGGTTGTTTGTGACATGATAACTATAGTTATTTTGCTAACATACAATTTTTTAAATCAATTACGAGCTAATAAATCAAATATATTCAGGAGCAAATTATCCTTTCCCTCCAAAATGACCGTTAGCAAATTGTCAAAAATGTCATTGTCAAATAATCACAGACTTACTAGAGATGCTACAAATAATAATCGACGTCGTCGACGACGTATTATGTTCCTTGTCGACGACGACGAGACCCGAGCCGCGTTCACTTATATCGCCTCGCCCGACGTCGTCGGACGACGCTCGGAGCGTTGTTCACAGATTACTATCAGTGATGTTAACCGATTGCTCCGGTGATTTAGGTTTTTTTCACAAATAACCGGTTTTTCTCAGGTTAAAACCTATAAATATAAACACCTTAATTTGTTATCAAATTTTCTATAATATCTAAAGGGCTTTCTTAAAGATGGCTAATGATGGGTGAATACAGGTAAATGCGATTGTGTGGAGGGCGTAATTGCTTATATTTGTGCATATTTGCTCGTCCGCTATAGTTACGTCGTACCTATTTATATTTTATTTATATTTATCGGGTATTTCACGAATTTAAAGGCAATAAAGAGTCTGCGTTCAGATTAATTCTGATACATGCCCAATACGGTAGTAAAAAACGAAAAACTACGAAAATTTATCCGATGCACACTTGTAAAATAGTACCGGTGTTTATCGGTTTCTTAAATAACCGGTTTTTCTCCGGTTATATGCGAACCGGTTAACATCACTAATTACTATATTAGTATAGTACATAGATTTAGAATCAATTTTTAATTTTTCATAATCTAAGGTATAGTAGCTAGCTAGCGTTGTTTGGGCGTTCGTTTGTGTTCTCTAGTATATATAGTAATCTATGGTTTGTGTAATGATTAATGATCGATCGCCACAGAACACTATACTTCGGGATGATCGCTCCACAGAATAATAGGGATTAGATCGCTCTCCTCTGGCTCATGAGTAATAGGCATGGGTAACTCCGGACACAACCATATCTTCGGATATTATCCCAAAGCGGATGTGTATCACTCCTTCACTTTCCAAAAAATTAACATATCCCATATCCGAGTAACTCCGATGCCCGACATTTGACACTGATGACAACGATATGGAACGAAAAACTAAGTTTAGATAGGTAATTATTACATAATACTTGATTTTTAAATAGTTACGTCTTTAATTTTTTTAGTCAGACAGTCCTAAGTTGGTCCTAAGCCTGTACAGTATGGAAGGAAAATCGTTTCGCGGATCTATTAAATCGGCTACAATATATCCAGCCTTAGCGCCGCGCCGGCTTTAGCACAGGTTAAATTAGTAGGGCTCTAGCCCATGTGGCGCCCGGGTCACAGCCGGGTGCACTCTAAATCAAGATCATCTCCGATTTGGCACTGCAGTCCCACACCAAGACCCACTCCATTTGAGAAGCAGGTGCTCGAGCGAAGCGAGCACGAATTATTTTCTTTTTTTGTTACGAAAACATGACGACAAGTTAAACGTATTTTAAAGCTATGTTATCTCTTTATCCTGTTAATATTACGAATAAGTTCGAAAGTTCATACTTTAATCCATGAAAAACATCCATCAGTTTATTTGTTTGTCCTTCAATCACGCTGAAACGGGTGGAATTTCATCCTTTTATCGATATATCGTAGGATAATTGGACAAATCGAAACTTTGAGAAAGTCCCAGGACGATTTCAGAGGACCGGATAGTTGGAATCTATGATAGATTTTCGTTATTATCCGAGGTATTTTTTGGATCATTGCAAAAATCCGCCTTATCTTAGGTTAGTCCCGAATAACCGCTCATGTAATGAGCGCTGATTGGCTGATATGAACGTTACGCACTGACGGATGCGCTGATTGGCTTACGGCGACATTCCTTCGTCTGTCCAGCCATGTTCTGACCAACCAGAATGAAGATATTATAAATCGACTCTTAGATTAGCCAATCAGCGTTCATGTTTCCAATCGTCTCAAACAAACTGGGATTTTTGCAATGATCCTGATAATACCTCATATGATGACGAAAATCTTTCTGAGATTCCAATTATCCGGTATTTTACAATCATCCCAGGATTTTTGTAAAGATTCGATTTGTTCGTTTATCCTACGACAGATATACCTAACCTACCACGAGAACGAAGCCGCGGGCTTCAGCTAATATGATATAAAAATGTTAGAGAAAAGTTATTGGTGCCAGCAAATACTCTAAGGAAGAAGTAATAACAACGCGAGCGAAGTGAGCGCGAAAGTTTTCCTTTCCGCGACGCGTCCTGAGAGGGCTGAAAAACGGGACGCCACGCTGGACATCTGGCAACACTTTTTGGGAAGCAATAGCCCGTTTATTTCGCTTTCGGTAAGATATCGCTGACTTGACTTCGCCCAAAGTCGTGCCAAGTGGATGAGAATTTCGATACCACGAGCAGTGTTCACGGTAGCTTAGTGGCTAAAGCACTGGCGTACAGAGCCCAGGAGTCGCAGGTTCGAATCCTGCTCGTGAGCGGTTTTTTCTTTCCACAATTTAAATCGTAACACTTGAGTTTTAAGGCCCAGAATGCCGCGGAATGAGAGTGAGCGCGATGCAAAATACGAGGCTTGCTGGGAAGGAGTAGTGCGGCATGAAGTTGAAGCATTCTGAATGAAAGTGCATTTAAGCGAAAAAATATATATTACTCGGAAAATATGTGTATTTTCGATAAAATGGCTTAGTAAAATTATTTAAAAATTATAAAACAATATTTAGGTAAAATATCATTCCAAAATACCAATATATGTTGGATATATTTAGGAAACTGTTTGAAAATAAACCGTTTTCGAGGTATGTTTGGATTTTTTTATGATCGAGCCAAATAAGTGCATTCATGTTTTGGACTTAATAATATCGTCACGTCTATCCTTGAGTAACACATATTTTAATTTCAGTACCATAGAGCGAGTAGTTTTTGAGTGGGATTCGTATTAGCTTGTTGAATTACGGGATTTTGCCCCTTAAGAGCTTTTTTAATTGGAATGCTATTTTTCCATTCCGATTTTCGAAAAACCATAGATAAGCAAAAAACCAATAAGTTTATATATACCTAGGTATCATATAACTAATATCCGTAACTAATGTTCCGTGTGGTGCCGGACGTAAAGAATTGCACCACCCTATAGTATGGTGTTATGGTGTCATGGGTGTCGTAAAAGGCGACTAAGGGATACACCAGAGGATGGACAGCAGCGTTCTCTGAGTACTTAACCAACTAACTGTGATTGCCAACCCGCCTGCCAAGCGTGGCGATTATGGCATATCCCCCCCTTTAGGGTCGAGGCCTAAGTACAGCAGTGGACGTCTTTCGGCTGAAATGATGATGGTGAACTAATATCCTAATATCTATTGATTATGTCGCGTGTCGGTGACGCAACGAGGAGATTGAAGAAGCACCTGGCATCGTAGGGCAGTGCGGCAAAATCAAACTTTACTTACTTACTCCGCTGGCACAGCAACCCAAAACGAAACGAGAGAACGCCACTTGCCGCGATCTTTGGAAGTATTTCGCCAATCACTAGCTCTGATCTCCAGAAGAAAATTATTCACAATGAACGAACGGGTTCGGGTTGAGCATGAGTTTCGTTCATCGTTTTACACGGGTCGCCTGTGGGAAAAGTATACGCAGGCATCATAAGGAGCCCTCCGCGTCCAGTATAATAACGCATTCAGGAAACTGATGGGGTTTCCATGGTGTTGTAGTGCGTCGGGCATGTTTGCGGCGGCGCGTGTAAATTGTTTTTACACCACGATACGCAAGCGCGCCGCGTCCCTTGTACGACGTGTCGACCAGTGGGGTAATTGTGTAATGCATTCACATTGACATCAGCTTTCATTTTGAAATTACAGCAATATTCATTGCGTGGTACGTAGTTGCCAATATGACGGATTGTCAAAACACACAGAGCAATGAACATTGAAATCCGAATGAATGCGATCGCGAGTGAGTTACGCAATTAGGCAGCAGTTCCAACAAGGTCCTGAAAATGATAGCTGACAGGGAAGACTTTCCATTTATAGTACACTGCTGTCAGCTACATATTTCAGTAGGTATGTGAATATGTTTACTAACATTTACTAATTGTTACTCACCCTATATGAGTATATTTGTGCTTGAAATAAAGTTTAATAAAGTTTATTCTATTCTAATGTAATACGGGCCTAAGAGCAAGTGGTTCTGAGTTTGCTCCGCCAGAAGACTCGCTTTGTCACCCCTTCGCTCCCCTCGCACACTCGACCAGCTACGCTCGAGAGGTTGCCGGCTCGCTCCGCTCACCACCTCCCCCCACTCGCCACGATATGGCCTCGTACACTAGTTACGAGCTCCTTCACGAGATTCTGATATAGATAGATAGATAGATAAAACGTTTATTTAGAACAAAACAAGACACAGGACATACAAGTAAAAGGACAGTAAAAAGTGTGATATGTGTCTCAGTATTGTACCAAATGGGTGTCCAGCTCAGTATGTGCCAAGGTAATACCTGACGCTGGCTCCACGAATTTAAAAAACACTCTAGGGGTAGGAAAAACTCTGACCATATGCAGTCGGGGTGTTTAACACTTAGTTCTACCACCGCAGACATAGGTATAAGTTTCAAAAATCAAGGTCGAAGTCGACGAACATGTGGTCATGGTCAGCGTCCCGACTATTTTGACTAAAATAAATTAATTTAACACATTTCCGATTGCTGTTTAGGAAATGTATAGAATTCCTAGGAAATATGTGTGATAAAATTTATTTCACACATTTCATGTCGATTTTAGGCATTGTATAGATAGGTACATTTCCTAGGAATTCTATATAATGACGGATTACATACATTTCCGTTGACACATATTATATCAATAATCTGATTAATCTGTGATGGCTTTTGTCTTGCTGCCTTGCTTTCTCTAAATGATTGATTGATAATCATTGATCATTGGTATATTGGCATCATTGGTGGCTTTCAGTGACTTTCAGTGACTTTTGACGTTTCTTATTAGGTACCATCATACCATGTCAGTACAATATACCTATGATATATTTATTAACTTCTTTTCTGTCTTTTTATACATTAAAATAAACCGCTCATGTACTCGTATCTGATTTGAACAAGAGTAAAATGCCACCTACCGCCACTACAACCAAACAAACTGACACAAAAAAGAGCACAATTGTTGTACCAAGCACAGTACATAGCAAAACTGAAAGTTTTGAAGGTGTTGAGGAAACAGAAATAGCTGCACAAATATCAGTCCCAGCAGAAGGAGGTTGGGGATGGGTAGTAGTTACAGCAAGTTTTTTTTGTATTTTCATTTTAGACGGAGTGTACTTCACGTTTGGCAGTATATTCCACGATATGGCAGATGATCTTGGAGTTGAAGAATCACTGGTGGCACTTATTAATTCAATAGCAGTGGCACTGTACTTTATTGGAGGCCCCATGGTGTCTGCACTTATTAATAGATTTGGATTTCGCGCGTGTACTATGAGTGGTTCAATGATATGTTCTGTGGCATTCCTGTGTTCATATTTTTCTCTTGGTTATGTAACACTGATTATATTTTATGGAGTTGTTGGAGGATGTGGAGCTTGCCTCGCTAGTATGGCCTCTGGATTAGTAGTGGGCTTTTATTTTGAACGTCTCCGGTCTCTGGCAATGGCAATAGCAAGTACTGGTTCGAGTGTTGGTATCATGGTTATGTTTACAGTAAATACATACGTAGTCAAATTGGCTGGATGGCGTGTAACTACTTTACTACATTCTGGATTATTAGGCATTATTTATTTTTTAGGCATGACTTATCGACCATTACTCTCATTAACTGTGACCAAGACAACAGAAGATCCTACTCGTACAGTAACTTATTTACCAAGCTTGGCTGCTATTAAAGCATCACCGTCGCGCACAAAAAGAGAAGGAGTCATGCCGACTGCGGCAGAACGGCTCTTTAGTGCAGTATCTAATGCTCACTTTCCTACAGCGGCAGCAGTGGTCGAGGAAGGTGTAGTAGCGACACCTACCCAGCCGGGTCCATCCACTGCAGCTGCATCAAGGCTTACATTAACAGCCCATGGTCCTCAAAGTGGAATTAGTCGTAGACAGTTAAGACAAGTTCAATCTATGGTATCCAAAACAAGTGTACAAGAAAAAAATAATGTAGAAATAAATGTTAATATAGAACCACCCAAGAAATTGCGTTGGTGGCAAAGGTTATGTCATTGGGAGCCGCACGTGCCCCAGTCTCGACCAATGTATAGAGATGATGCTTTTTATGAAGGAAAGCTAGAAAATTTACCAGCCTATCAAAAAAGTATGATGGACACAGCGGCAGAAGACAGAACTGGCCTTGAATATCAAATGGCTGTATCTCGTGCCGTAACTGCTGCGGACTTAAATGAGAAAAGAGGTGTTTTTACAACTGCTGTGAGAAGGATTCTTGCTACTATGATGGATCCAAAATTGCTTAAAAGAATTTCATTCTTATTGTTATGTACTAGTGGTTTTTTCACTTATTTAGGATATCTAGTACCTTACATATTCTTGCCCGATCGAAATAAGGCTGCAGGAATTCATCCTGATCATTGCAGTTTATTTGTGAGTGTCATCGGATTTGCAAATGCGATGGGTCGCCTAGTTATAGGTGCATTGGCCTGCAAATTCTGCCCTATAAAACTGTACTGGATGGCATGTTTAGTGGCTGGAATTGGAATAATATCATTCAATATGTCATTCAATCTGTACTATCAGTATGTGTGTTGTGTAGTTTTTGGATTCCACATTGCTAGTTTAAGTAGCATACGAAGTATGGTAATAGTAAAGTTATATGGATTGGATGTGTTAACTAATGCAACTGGTGTTATGCTATTGTTTCAAGGTTTAGGAAGTTTAATAAGTACACCGATATCAAGTATACTAAAAAGTCATTTTGGATACGCCGTATCTTTTTACGTGGCCGGTGTGTTTGTTCTCATTAGTGGCTTTATTTTACTACCAATTAAAAGAATAAATGCAAGAGAAAAGACAAATTTATTATCAAAAAATCCTGTAACGCCACAAGATAAGTAAACAGTGCACAAGGTGCAATACAATGAAACTTTCGTTTCTCTTATTTTTTATTCAATATAAAACCATAGAATTAAACTGTGTATAAAACTTATAATTCTCTCTACAGGTTTATACCTATTTGTGTAATAAGCCTGTAGGAGTACCTACCTATATAATGTATAATGGAGTGAGGTGCAAGGAAGGAATACAAATAAATCAAGCGATAATCGTACGTCATTTTTTTTTTGAAAGAAAATCAACGCCCCACGCTCAGAAAATAAACATACCACCCTACACTAGGATTTTCTAAACAGTCAAGACATGAGTTTCACATGCAATTTTTTTTAAGAATTAGCAGTACCTAGGTCATAGAAATATTTCTTCCGTGCGGGCATCGAACAGTAGGTACCTCTACCTATATAAAATGTAGGTAGGTACTCTGTGATCATGAGCTGTGAATGCTGTGATCGAACCCGCGATTCAGCGTAGCAATTGCTCAGCCACGCATGATGACTAGAGATGGCTGGTGGTAAAAAAATGCAATTTTCAATTATGCCACGTTGGTCTAGTGGACGCAATTGCGACTGCTGAGCGTGGGGTCCTGGGTTTGATTCCCGGGTCGGGCAAAGTGTTATTGGGTTTTTCATTAGGAAATTCTCAGTAACAGCCCGGAGTCTGGATTTGTGCCCAAATGATGGCAATAGGCGAGCCCCTTTCGGTACAGTAACAAAAAAAACATGAATGGTTAACGGACAACGGATGAATGGTTTAGGAACGCATAGAGGACAAACATACAAACATTCATTTAGATATATATATATAATAATTCATTTATACAAGATGTTGATCTGTAACCGTGCCGTATTTCTAGAGCAAATGATAATGTCTTAGTCATCTAAAATAGGTACCTACTTGAAAAATTCTACGATTACTTAATACCCAAATCACTTAGAAACATAGCGAGGGTTTGAGAATAAATCCTGAACGACTCTGAAAATAAGTCATCGGCGGCATTGTCAAAGGGTAGGAATACCTGCAAATTGTTTTGCTGGTTTCGCACGCATAGTTTTTGTGTCGCACGTGACACATGGATGAGATTTGTTTGTTTCATCATCATCATCATCATCATTTCAGCCGAAAGACGTCCACTGCTGGACATAGGCCTCCCCCAAGCATCGCCACAACGACCGGTCCTGTGCCTTCCGCATCCAGCGGATTCCCGCGACCTTCACCAGGTCGTCGGTCCACCTTGTGGGGGGCCTACCCACGCTGCGCCTTCCAGTACGCGGTCGCCACTCCAGAACTTTACTGCCCCATCGGCCATCCGTTCTGCGAGCAATGTGCCCCGCCCACTGTCACTTAAGTTTGGCAATTCTTCGGGCTATGTCAGTTACTTTGTTCTTTGTTTTTTTGTTCTTTGTTTGTTTACAAATAGGTATTTAAATAAATAAATAAAATTTGGTATTGCTTTTTTTATTGATTCGTGTTCAGATAAGTCACCTCCTTAAATATGACACGCATACAGATCAACATGTTGTATATATAAGTAAGCTAAACGCTGCGCCGACCCCAAATAAATTGGGGTAAAGGCACGACGATGATGATGAGATTAGATTAAATGTCTTAAAAGATTAAAGAGAAAATTTGTTGGTTTCTTTACAGTAAATATTTTCGGTGCATATCTGATCTGTGTTACGCAGAGCCGTCTGAGGCCGCCTGCACTGCGGTTGCGGTTTTTGAAACTGTAAAAAAAGTAGTCGGTTGGATGGTTTCTCAATTCAGCCGCGGGAAAAAAATTGGGGCTGAAATTCGAAACATCATTGGCTACATTTCCTGCCACCTGTGCTGGGCCTTAAGCCATTGCATATGAGTCCAATCATAGTTTTGGGGCCCTTTTATGAAGCAAAAAGAAACGTAAATAAAAACATCAGAACAGAATGTACTTTTGTTTTGTCGCTAAACTTTTGTTACTTTATTATTTATTATAGGAAGCGCATGCTGCACTAACAAGAGAACTAGACCACCACTTTCAGGACGGTCGGCAGTCACAAAGTTGACAGTGATAACTGGCGGTAGCTACTCACACATCGAATGCCCTAGGAGGTACATGTGCATGTGCGGCAGGTTAAATTTGGCTTGGATTTTACGAAGGTAAATATCTGATTACTCTGGCCTTGGTTTTGAAGTTTTTATGATTACTCTGCTTTCTTTTTTTAATTTTAGCACAGATAATATAATACATTTTAGTATAGGTACCGTTTCAAAATTAAAATCTCTAGTGAATAGTTAAAAAAAACAACAACCCAGTAATTGACACTATTACATTGAAACTCTGCCTCCTGCACTAGGGGTCGTTAGTTTAAGTATTTGCCATTATTGGGTGTGTCCATTTAAGTGCCTATATTATTAGGTGAATCGTCATCTTCTCTGACAGCCAGGCAGCATTAAAAGCCTTAAACTCAGAGGATATTGACTCCAAACTTGTAAAAGAGTGTGTCCAGCTATTGAACTCACTAGGAATGACAAACTCCGCGGAACTAGGATGGGTACCTGGACACTGGCATCAGGGGCAACGAAACCACTAATGAACTGGCCAGAGCTGGTGCTGAAAGCCCCAGTGTGGGCCCGGAGCCAATCTGTGGCATTGCTAAATGCACCACTACAGCCTACCTTAAAAACTGGGGAGTTGACCAAAAAGTTAGCTTTTGGGAAAAATCCCCAGGCCAAACACTCGAAAGCGCTACTAGTAGGTTTCAAGAAAAGGTTTACGAAAGAAGCCACAGATTACTTATAAGTTACAAGAAGCGCTTTCTTTGAACAGGAACCAGATAAGAATCCTGACAAGAACCCTCACTGGGCACTGCAAGCTGAATAAACACCTTCACAGAATGGGCCTCAGTGAAACCACAGTTTACAGGTTTTGTCGCGAAAACGATGGGACGCCCATTCATATCCTATGTGAACGTGATGCAGTGCACCACATAAGAAGCCAGCATCTTGGAGGCCACGTTATCTCAACTCAGGAGATCAAATCCTCCTCCCTCAAGGTCATAGTCGACTTCATGATTGACGTGCAGCTTGGGGAAGTGCTGTAATGCTGCAAGAGGCGTTACAATAGATCTTATCAGGTCGCAATGGCTTTAGGGGCGTTCAAAACCCCTGCTCTTTCCTCAAAATAATAATATATGTTGGCTGCGTGTGCAATACCAAAAGGTATATCCTGGGATGTATATTACATCATGGGATGTACATTATACCTTATTTTTGCCGTGGGGAAATCCTAATGGACACACTCCGCCCGGGAAAGGTGGAGCCAGTATCGCACTCTTACCGACTAAAATCACCACAGTGTTCCCCTAACAACTTTTGGCCGGAGCATGGGATAGTCTTTGCAGTCGCCAACTACTCCCGACAAGTCCCGGCTAGCCACTAGCAGGCGAACCCCTTCTCCCCGTGCGGCGTTACGTCGGACGCACCCTCCTAACCAGCGCGCGCGCAACAATATGCGCCACTATCATGTCATCTTGACTGATCGAGCGGCGAGCTACCACGAGTCCACCACCCACAGGCCGTATCCTCCCGTAAGTTTTTATAGAGGTTTTCTTCCTCGCGGTCCAGGTGGTGTAGCCCAGACCCTCGGTCTCAAAAGGAGGCGCGAGAACACAACTGCAGCACTCTTTCTGGGGTACGAAATCGACGGGGCAGGGAGGGACACAGTCACCCCACTGCCTGCCCAGTGGCAGGGTGAGTGCACACCGGGCTGTCCCTGCTCCTCCACAGTGACCTCTGTTGGCATCAGAGGGACACGTGGAGCAATTACCCATTGGTCCAAATCGGGCCTCTCCCGTGTCAGAATATTCGCTACGGGCAATAAGGTTCCCCGGTCCTAAGAAGAGTTATTGCCCGTGCCCATGGTACACTAGCCCAACAACTGCTGTTCCTTCCAGACGTATCGAGAAGCACCAGCAGCCCTTAGGCACACGAGGAGGTTTTCTGGCCCAGCACCCCATGCACATTATACATGCCTTTCTTCATAGTTGGTTACCAAAAGCTATTATGGCGAACACATTCTTGATAACGGATTGTTCACAACTGAGCTCAGGAGCCTTACCACAACCTTTTACGTAGCGAACCAATTCCGATGCAGATCAATTTAGAGTCAAGTATTGGATCGCTAATTTTCGTACCATGACCTTGTTAATACTAAACCTGAATTGAATCTTTCGTTCATAAAATGAATGAATGAAATTTGTCTCTGGTCCTGTTCTGCTTCTCAGTGTTAGAAAGAGACAACGCTATACGAATATCGCATATTGGGTTTCATTCTCTCGAGAGCGTTCTGAAATCAAACTCTGCGAACTTACGGAAAGTTACGGTTATTATATTATTTAATATTTAAGTTTAAAAAAACTTAATTAATAATGATTAGTGCATAAAATAGTCGCATATCGAATGAATGCGACTTTTTTTAAATCTACTCGGTGATTTGAAGTATGAAAAATTCCTCTATTTAACTATAAACAGGAAGACGTACAATTTTAAATAAGGTTTAGAACGTACCTGTCATATCAACTCGTTTGTTTATAATATTTGTTTTGAAGTGATCACAGACATAGTAAAAAATATAGACGAAGTGCTGCGAATAATCATAGTGAAGCCAAAAAAAATATGCTCCTTTGTGTACAACCAGCGCTCATGCATACACCATGCACCTGAAGGATATTTGCTTTCGCGATGTATACTGGACGATATGCCGCGACATGTGTAGTGAGAGGAGTGAGCACGGTTTGAGTTGCATATGTGTGCGTGAGCGCTGGTTGTACAGTTGACTGCATGACAGAGGTACCACTTCAATTCGAAAACCGCCCTTAATGCTTATGAAATAAAGATGCTGCTAATGTCAAAGTGTTACCACCGACGTGCGGTCGACCGTACAAGAAGGAGCATATTTTTTTTAGCTTCACTAGAATGTTCGCAGCACTTCGTCTATATTTTTTACTATGTCTGTGGAAGTGATTTAGAAGTTGTTTATTCACTGACTGATTGTTTGCTTCATGTTAAAGATTTAACAATGGGGCTTACAATGGGGTTAGTTGTTATGTGTAAATGGTACCTACACACATATAGATCTTGTATTAACTTTTAATCGCCAAGCTTACATTAGTGGTGAAATATTTAAATAGTGTATCGGTTATCAGTGAAACCACCCGCCGCAGCTATTTTTGGTCAACTCGAGTACCTATGGGAGTTATTAAATTTTTCAATTTTTCAATTTCAATTTATTTATTTCTTCAAAGATAATAATGTTAACATAAGTATTTTAAACATACGTAGTTATACTTGACTATTATTGAGAGTTAACAAAAAACATGTAGGTGATGCAACCAGAGCCCTTGCTAAGTTATAAAAATAACTTGTATTAAGGGATGTACAAATGAATATAAAGACAACTATGGGCTACAATAAATCGGCCCAAGCCAAGGATTACGCAAGTTTTGGAAAGGAGTAGCCCTAAGCTAGATTCCCCACAGTGATGGTAGTAAAGGATTGGAAAGTATGGTGCAAGGTACGTATAGTTAAACCCATATTTATAAGAGTGAGTTTGTTAGCTTGGTGAAATAGGTATGTTAACATAGTTCACATAAGCAATCCATTACTGTCCCACTAACACAGTTAACATAAAGTTCATTACTCTCCCACTGCTGGGTACTCTTCTTCTCCGAATGAGAAGGTTAAGGCCTTAACTGCAAGGCTATCACAATATTTTTTTTAATATGATAAACATATTGTCATGAAAATATGGTTTAAACTTAAACCTTCACTTTAACTTTTCAAAAATTGAACAAGGAATTATTATTATTTTGTTTCATTTGGTACTTAGAATAATTAATTAAAAATTATATTATTTAATTTTAGGCACAGACTGGAATTACTACAAATAATATAAAAGCTTCTCTCCGCAAAAGACTGCAGGAGACCAGTCTGATGGCTCGCTTGGAGTATGGATAGCCATTTCAAGAAGTAAGTTTAATTTATTTTACCATGCAACCCTTTAGATGTTATTATTTATTTTTTAAACTAAATGAATTAACTATTATTAGAAGTTTTACTATTTCTGCCTTGGGATGACTGGTATAAAAATAATCCTGTCATATTCCATGGACATATTCTCATCCCAATCAGTCATCCTAACCTGTTTCGTTGTGGTTGAGTTACAAACATCGTAACATTAGCATTATTAGTAAAAATAGGGTTCTAAGAATATTAATTTATTAAATGGATTAGCATAATAAGATATATTTATTTTTTTACAGATTAAGTATACACTCGAAGACAAAGAAAATGTGCTAAGAGACACCCAATGTCCTTCTGATGACACTTATTCCCTGGATATTCAAGTCTGTGTAGTGGCTCTCTGGTGTGCCGGGAGCTGCATTTATTACTGATGTCATCGTAATAAGAATTTCCTGCAACATGTTACATTTATCTGTTATAAAAACAATTATATATTTATATGAGTCTTTATTTAGCGCCTTTATTAGTTCACATTATAATATACAACATGTTATTGAAATAACTGAAAACCTCTTAAGGGGTTAATGTACTCATCAGTATGAACAACTTTTACTATGGAACCAAACCTGAAATCGTGAAAAACAAAAACAGCAGATCCCTATATTTTATCGATTCATGTGAACAAAAATGTAGGGGACACCTGATATTTTTTTCTTGATTTAAGGGTTGGTCCTTTAGTAAAAGTTGTTTATACTGATGAGTACAATGACCCCTTAAGAGTTTTTCAGTTATTTCAATAACACATTGTATATTACATTATAAGAAAGTAGGTACCTACTTAAATATTCATTTATAAAATTAGAGAAGAGAACAGAGAATTCTAATAGGTATCACATTGAGTAAAGCACATAGGCACATTAAGTATTTTTCTTCTATTGTAGAAAAATATTAATAATGCCAAAAACCTATTTTGTTTTTTAGTAAACAATTGAAATTTTACTAATTGTATTTATTTTACCTATAAATCATAGCTTCTATCCATCATCTTGCCCGAACCTGGGTCATTGGCTAGCAACGCCCTTGATGTGATTACAATGTACTCTGTGATGTGCACTCATGTTTCCTTTTGGTCTTGGATGTGCCCTTGTTCCATAAAACAACAGAGCAGTCAATATCTGAAATAAATTGGTTTATTATTGGCATTTCATAAGTTATTCGTGGTACCTATATATATATAATCCATATGGGTATTTAGAAGTAGACTAAGATAGGTTGATGTAGCAGGTTGGTAATATTATATATAGTGTGACATGTTGTTCCTAAGTTTTTATTATTGTTACTGGTGTGTAAACCTTTGTTGTAACAAATAGTATTATATCTATTATATTATTAGGAAGATAGTGGAGAGTTCTCGTTTCGGAGGCCATGACTAACTTTGGGTCGCTGAGCCAGAGAAGTAAGTTATATTATGGCATATCTCCCCTACTTGGGGAAGGCCTATGTCCAGCAGTGGACGTCTTTTGGCTGAAATGATGATGATGATGATTATTAGGTAGATAATCTGTTTTTTTCATTACTTAATCCTATTAGACAATGCAATACATACCTATTTAATATTATTACTTAGATAGTTACATCTTTTCGGTAGTTTTTCGTTTTGTTACATTGGTATAGGTATGTATTATGAAGGAGAAGTCTTAAAAGAAGTTAAATATTTATGATTCTTACCTTTAAGAGGTCCCATAATGGTCTTAGTTCATTACACAGATCTAAGAAAAATAATTGTTTAGAAAGCCGGCTCCCATAGTGAGTCTTGTTCTTCCATTTGAACAATAAATCCGGCTGTTCCTTTATTTCGCATGTTTGATTGCAGCATGAAGTACCTACTTTCCTCATTATTATCACACTCCATAAACTCAAATAAAATAGAATTGCCAGACATCTAAAATAATACAAAAGTATTTTTAGGAAAAGTCACTTTTAGGTAATTATCACAATAATTAATATCATACTAGGTTTTTAAGTTTTATAATTAACATAAGACACGAATTACCTTTAAATTATTAAACTTTTACCTAACTTTGTTATACAATAACGAAAACTATTCACTTCTTACTAAGAAAATATCAACTTTAGTTGAGTCGTATTATTTGACAGATAGCGAATCAGTTCAGACCGTGCAATCGAGGTCCCGGTACGGATTGAATGAACGAAAGCAAGATTTGCGACTCAGTTTAGACTTTGTTCTGGCTGATCCTAAAGTGTGAAAAGTGTCACGCGTATTCGATGTCAGGGTACGAAAAAGCAAAGCGTATCAATTTAGGTCCTCAATTGAATCGTAATAAGAGGTTGTGGTAGGGCTCCTGTAATGATTTACCAGATGCACACCTGACAGAGTTACAGGGAACTGATTTATGGATGATTCTTAGGGCGACTGCAATCCCGACATATTAGAGCCAGACAGTACCTACTTATTTATTACACTTACATCGTCACCGATAGGTCAGTAAGGTCATTAGGATGCCAAACAATCGCTCACTATTATTGTACGTGCATTATTGGGAAAAGAACAATTGTGTGCTGCTCTCTCTCTAAAATCTCATATTGTATGTTTAGTATGGTTTCTGAGCTATGCTAGACAATTACCAGGAATAACACCCACAGCTTTTGGATTAGAGAACATTATTGCTGTGACATACGATGACGATGTAATTGTTTAACATACGAATCTTTAGATATAAGATACACCAGTTTTCATTTTTATCTTATTTTATAGGAAAAACTTCCACATTAAAAATGGACTAAGGGTCGGTCTTTCCATAGCCAATAGCCAGTTAACTTTTAACCTTTGACTTATTCCATTAACAAAGCTTTTAACCAACGATTTAAGAAGCTAAGCTACCTTTATTCGTAGCTTTTAACTGAGGAATAAGTTTGACATTTTGACAGTTGTAGTCAAGGAACATAATACTGTTGTAGTAGTGTGACGTAGTATTATATTCTCTTTGGTAGTGTGTGTTGTAGTATAGAAAATCTGTCAAGACGTCACATTTATTCCTCAGTTAAAAGTTATCAGACTATTGAAATACCGGCCCTAAGAATCATTGTGCCTTACATACATAACCAGCCCATTATTGTCCCACTGCTGGTCAAAATGTCATGTCATGGCAGGATATTTCATTTGTTTTTGTTATTTCCTTTCTGTTGGTCTAAGGATATTTAATTAGGTACATCGAACATGTTTATGAAGGCGGATTTTTCGAACTCAAATAAAACCAAAGACAATGGCCCTACAGCTTTGGTGTCATAATAAAAAATGCTTAGACGGACAAGATCTAACAGAATATACCTAGCTTTTTTTTTTGGCCGGCAGTTTCGTATTTGACCAAAAATGTATTGAACTTGGATGGTCCTTTGACATATTTTGTATGGAGCTTATGTCAAATTTCTATCTCTACTCGTACTGGAGCAGACATCAGGAACAAAAAAATTAGCACAACTTGCTGGCCGCGGAGCACGCGCGGCGCGAGCGTGGCTAAGCGAGTGAGAGTGCAGGAGCTCTAAAACGTGCTACAAACATTTTGTTCGGGGTGTCTTCTCTAGTACGTAGTACATATTACCTCAGTGTCTCTACTAGGGCAAATCGTGGATAGATTGGATATTAATTTTAGCCACCAGCTTTTGTGCCATAATAATAATTGCTTCAAATGACCAATTGTTGCTCAAAACGATGAGCTCTCGTATGAAAATCTCTATTTTTCAAATCCTTAAAACAACAGAATCACCACACAGTTTTTGAATGTCTTTGTCTCGATCGCTCTCACTCGGGGTGGAGTTAGCAGATAAACCAGTGTCATCCACAGGTTCCCTGAACCACCTGAGCTTGCGTATATATGTTAATCGTTATTTGCGTCCTGCTTTAAATGAGGATCTTTTGTAAAAAAATAAAAAAAATCAAAGCCTTATAACAGGTCACAGAATGACCCCACAGCTTTTTTACATAATAACAATCGCTCAAAATGACCTACATTTGCTCAAAATAACAAGCTGAATAAAATATTTCATATGAAATTATCTGTTTTTCGAACCCTTGTAGCAGGTTACAGAATCATTCCACAGCTTTGGTGCCATAATAACTATTGCTCTAGCCATCGATGTATATGTACCGGAACCTTTGACTATGGAACTATTGGACTTGACATAAACGAAAAAAAACCGTGTCGGTTTTTGATATGTCCGAGACATATTATGGCCGCCTAGTAGTCTTGTTTTTTACAAAAATATAATTGTAGTACTTATCGATAGAGTTGTTTCAGAAAAATTGTGATGATTCCTTAGATTGTAGGTCTGTGTACCGGAACCACACTGTCATCTGTCATTAGTTTTTTTTTTTTTTTAAATTATTATGGCCTGGTTGCTAAGACCTTTAAGCCAAGTCTTTTATTTGTTATATGTGAGTAGTTTTATGGCCTGGTTGCTTAGACCCTCCAGCCAAGTCTTTAGTTTACTCACCCTAGTAAAGTGATGGAAACTTTACCAGGTTTTTGAGCGGATGATGAGAAAATACGAAAGTCACGTTTTTCAACTTTGTACCATTTACCCACACTTGTACACGTTAACGAGCACTTAACATTTAATAATCCACCATTATTACACATTAACACTCGAAGAAACACAAATTTAGGAAAATAATACAAAATCCACAACACGATCTTTCCGAATTTTCCCGCCAACCCTGTCATTAGTTCACTTGACAGCAGTGTTGCCATATGCACCGTAATTACGGCAGATCTGCCGTAATTTTGGCTTTTGTTTTTATTTCTGCCATTTACCGTGGTCATAAATTACGGTGTTTGAAAGTTACCGTATTTTTTTGAATCCAACGGTATAAAACAAAAAAATAAAAAAATTGTGTCATTTTTCTGTATTACTGAAGTCAGTGGGCACCCAGTTGCATACGAAATATAAAAAAAAACGAGTTTTTTTGCAAAATGTAGCTCTTGATCTACTGAATAATGCTCATTAAAACATTAACCTTGCTCTATAAGCTCGATAATCGACAATTTGTTAGTACCTAACTTTAAATCGGGGAGCTTATAGAGTTAGGATGTTTTTACTGCTAAATAAGGGATAATTCGCCAAAAATCTAAATTTATGCCTAATTTACCTACTACTACTTATTATGTTATTTTGATTATTGTCACGAAAAATATTCCGATCAACGTGAGATAGAGCTACAACTTGCAAAAAACGGAAGAAATTTCGAGTTCCGAAGGCTACTACGTCGTAATCACCAATATTGCCTTCGATTAAAGGCAGAAAAGTATGAAAATTTGTCACCGTAAATCTGCCGTATTTATTTAAACTGATTTACCGTATTTCTGGTAATTTTGACCTACTGTGGACCGTATTTTTGTTTCATCGATCTGGCAGCACTGGTCACTGGATTAGACAGTGACAACCAGTGTTGCCATATGCACCGTAATTACGGCAGATCTGCCGTAATTTTGGCTTTTATTTTTATTTTTGCCACCTACCGTAGTCATAAATTACGGTGTATGAAAGTTACCGTAATTTTTAGAATCCAACCTGGAACTGGTAGTTTTCCAAAAAATTAAAAATTTGTATCACTTTAGTGTGCCACTTAAGTCAGTGGGAACCTAGTAGCATGTGAAATTCAAAATTTCTTGTGTTTTTTGCAAATTGTAGCTCTAATTCACGTTGTAGGTTGTTGTAACAATATATCTACTCAATCTTGGGGGAGGTGCGGGAGGCCTATGTCCAGCAGTTGACGTCTTTTGGTTGAAATGATGATGATGATCTACTGAATAATGCTCATAATAACATTAACCTAGCTCTATAAGCTCGATAATTTGATAGAAACTTTATATTGTGGAGCTTATAAAGCTAGGATGTTATACTACTAGTACTAAATACCTACTACTACTCACTATATTATTACGATATTGTGATTATTGTCGCGAAAAATATTCCGATCAATAGGTATATAACGTGAAATATAGCTACAGCTTGCAAAAAACGCAAGAAATTTTGAGTTTTGAGGTTTACTACGTCGCAATCACCAGTATTGCCTTCAATTATAGGCAGAAAATTCTGAAAATTTATCACCGTAAATCTGCCGTATTTCTTTAAACTGATTTACCGTATTTCTGGTAATTTTGATCAACTGTGCACCGTATTTTCGTTTTATCGAGCTGGCAACACTGCTTGACAGCTGTCTCGCGAACACACGTAAATTTTATCCATAAAGGTATTATACTGGAAATGTCTTTGATTTTATCAATGGTTGCGTCAACTGAATTTGGAACATGCTGCTTATTTAAGTAGGTATATGAGAGCGCGTGTCTATACATATATTGACGTCGTTGTTTATAGTATTATTTTTTTCTGGCACTTGCAGAAAAGGCCCAATTTGAATGACGTTCTTTGACATATTTTGTATGGAGCTCATGTCAAATTCCTATCTTTAGTAGGGAAATCGTCGATAGATTGGATATTAATTTTGGCTGTTACTGGTCTGTGGATCGCTCTGAGTAACGGCCAAAATTAATATGCAATCCATCCACGATTTGCCCTACTAGAGATACGAATTTGACATAAGCTCCATACAAAACATGTCAAATTTCTGTCTCTAGTAGGGTAAATCGTGGATAGATTAGATATTAATTTTGGCCATTACTGAACGACCAATGTACGCTCCATAGATAATAATATACTTATACTGGTACGCTCAATGCGTCGTCGATATTGATGGGCATTTATTCGGATAAATACTAAAAATGGATAAATACTCATAAATATCAATTTTTACTCGAGTATTTATCCAAAACAGCGGATAAATATTTTATGCGTACAATTTTCGTTTCTTGTATGATATGTAACGTAAATTTGCTTATTTTACACAAAAAATAATTGGTTATTAAATGAAAATCTGAAATTATAGAATTGTGCCTTATTATAATCAATTATCTACACTATTACTTAAGTCGTAAATGTCGAAAAGTCTGTTTATTAGGTTTTTTTCGCGAAAACCAGCTACGGGTCCATAAAACACGAATCAACCTTTATTTTAAATCGTGTCTGTCTATCTGTTTATCTCAGCACGTGAGAACGGCTGAAAGGATCGCGATGAAACTTTACAGTTGTATTGGTATTAGCATAATTAGCCTAACTTACGGTATATTCCACTTTGTTGTGTGGAAAAATTGAGGTATGTGGTAAATCCTGGAATACAGCTTGACCCCTCTATTGTATGAAGTATCAAATTAAGTAAAAGGCATGATTGAAAGGAAAGAAAGAAAGAAAAATGGTTTACTGTCTTAGTTAACGGCGCACGCGCAGATTGTTGGTTGGTTACGGTTTCCTAAATATACAACTAGACCAGTTATTTAGTTGAACTAGATACCTATTGTTATCGAGTTTTGTTTTCATTAAAATCAGCTAGAGGGATGAAAAATAAGAAATATAACATAAATCAACAATTTTTATAATTGATGTATTCCTGTGTGTTCGTACCTCATCACGTAACAATGGCTGAACAGATCATAAAGAAACGTTGTACTTACATATGTATTAGCTTAACTTACAAATTCAGGTGCGATTTATCTCAATCTGTTAGGTAAATCGTGGAATACAGCTTGACCTGTCTATTGTATGAAGTTGCATACGAAGTAGAGGGTCTATTGTATGAAGTTGCATATGAAGTAGAGGTTACGATTGTTGGTTGGTTGTGATTTCCTAAAAATACAACTAGTCTAGTTATCTAGTTGAACTAGATGTTGTTATTGAGTTTTATTTTCGTGAAACCCGGCTAGGGGGGATAAAAATGAGAAAAATAACAAAAACCATCAATTTTTGGAGGTGTTTTATCTCAATTAGTTGAGTAGACCCTGAGATACGTCTTGAACCTTTTATTGTGGGCAGTCGCATAAAAATAATGGTCGTAATTTTGAAATAGTGAGCAAAATAGAAATTATCTGAGACCTTCACGGTTAAAGATTACGTACGCTAAAAAGGAGTACTTAGGTATCATTCATCTAAAATACTCATCCAAATCACAGATTAATCAGTCAAAGTAACCCATTGGAGTCAGAATCTGAATTTTATGGCCGGTTCACATTATTCCAGCAGCATTCCAATCCAGGCTTGGTTAATTTGGTGATATTAACATCCCCAATGCCGTTTCAACTGAATTTGTAGTTTTCTTTTTTCAATACAACCTTTCGAATAATTTCACTGCATCTTCCGGGTGTCTTGAGGTATTCAATGATATTCACAATATCTTGATTTAAGCGTTCTTTGCCTTTTGCAGTAGTTGAACAGACAAGTTCGTTGAAATCGTAAGACATGTGCGATATCAATTCTATATAGTTTGTAGACATGTTTATCTTTGAACTTTCTTTCTTTCTTTTTTTCTTTTCTTTCTTTTTTTGTTGATCTTTTGCTTTGATTTTATCGGGATATTATGGAACTACCTACTAATTTACTCTGTGAATGTACTTGGGCCTCATAATGGAAGATTGTAGCCAGCCTGACTCAGTCTAACACAAAGAAAAACCACCTACTTCATCTTCCTTGCCTTGCCTTCTGGCACCTGCTGCATATGCATATATTAATGGGTAGCAGGACTGGCAGGACGGTGCTGCGTGTTGCATCAAAGTTTGATGACCTAGTTTTGGAAGAATTAACACTAAATATTGTAACATCATATTTTGTATGTCATGGATTTCCGCAGAGTAACGCCTGATTCCATTCTTTATCAGAAGTTTGGAAAGTTCATGGTGTACAACTACGTTAGGACAGTACACTATATCAATCACACACGCTTTACAGTTCCAAACAGTTCCGAAATATGGCACACGGAGAATTTCCTTGAATAAAAAAAAAATGGATTTTGACTGCCAAGCGGATCGTGCGTATCTATTTTCCAATGATTTCCATCCCTCAACAAAATAAAATATATAAATCAAAGAGAACTTGAAATTCCTAGGTAATAGTGTGAAATTCTAGTTTCAAACCACTTTGCGACGCAAAGCTAAGTTCTAGGAATTACGGGGCGCGGGGGGTGGTAGAGCTTAGTAAGCAAAACCAGAAAAATATCTATCAGAGACGCATAAAATATATTTATCCACCATTTTGGATAAATATCTGATAAACACGGGTAAAAACGAGTATTTATCCATTTCTGATAAATATCCGAGTTTTTATCATTTTGATATTTATCCACTGCCCATCACTAGTCGTCGAGCGATATTACTGAACGTGGCCCTTCTGGCAGTGCTTTGAGGAGGCCGCTTTAAAATAAAAATGTTGTAAATTATTGTCTTTGGTTTATAGTTTTTTCTACTAGCAACATATTGTTTGAGTTCATGTCAGCGATGCCAGACGTACGATAATTATCGTACAAGTACGATAATTTCGCCTCTGGTACGATGTATGTACGATACAAGATTTATTATCGTACGCAAAAGTGCGATAATTTTCACGTCTGGAAATAATTGCTCGTATTCGTAGAAATGCTACAAACTATACAAGATAGACACTAGACATACTATAAATTATGGGTGGACCTAAAAATGAAGGGAAAATCCGATTGATCTGAATCATCACATTGGCTCAACACTGTGTGTACGATCTTTCACCTTATGCCATTATCTTACTAATATTATAAATTCAAAAGTATGGATGTTTGTGTGTTTATTCTTTAATAACGCTGAAACCGGAAAATCTTTTTTTGCACAGATAGATAGACCATAAACCATATTAGCAGATTGGCTACTTTTTATCCCGAGAAGATAAACAGTTTCCGAGGGTTGAGTGATAGCATTCTTCTGTGTTAAACCGAATTATACACAAGATTTAGTATCAGAGAACTGCTTGTATAGCAACTGGCGATTGACATTTATTGCACTATTGCAGTCCAAATGCTGTCAAACTGCGGACGCGTGCGGGGCTCAGTCGAGGAATCTTGAATTGGTGGAGGGCGGTGCTGTTCTGTTAGTGCTATTAGATATTTTGTGACGTTCAACGATCTTTATGTACTTCGTAGTTTCGTACTAGATTACGCGGTCCGCGAACACTCACTCTGTTCAACTGAATTGTACTGCAGTCTGTACACATGCCGTACACCTTGTTTAGTGTGGTTTCGAGATTCGGAAAGCGCAGAGCGGAGCTTGACTTACTCAAAATAATTAAATTACTTTACTAAATAGTGATATTATGCTTGAATATTACGTAGCAACAAGTATGAATAACAACTAATTATTATTACCTTACAATAACGTACGTTTAGTTTTTTCTGCACAATGTCCAGTCTAACAAATTTAGACTCGCCAACCAGCGTGAACGAGGGAGTGACTATCTACCTCGTTTTTTCTTACGACTGGGCGCCACGTATTAGCGTTACCTCGTCATATTGCAAAACTTTTAATAGGTAAAATATTAATTTTATTATTTTTAATGAATTTACGCATGCGAAGCGAAATCTAATGATTTAAATTGTGGAAAGAAAAAATCGCTCACGAGCAGGATACGAACCTGCAACTCCTGGCTCAGTACGCTAACAGTGCTTTAGCCACTAAGCTACCGTGAAAGATAAGCGAACGTGAACGTCCTGCTCGTGAGCAAGTTTTTCTTTCCACAATTTAAATCTTTAGGTAAAATATTATGATTATCTGAAATTTAGCTGTAGAAGCCTCTAGTGTGTTTTATGACATGTTTTTAAGTTTTTGCTTAGAGTAATTTTTTTTAAACTCCTTATTAGAAGTTCAAAAACGTATTTTGTATTCTCTTTGTTTAGTTTTTATTTATTCGTATTTGAATTATTGAAAAGCGGATACTTACAAACATCATATGTATTTCGATTCTGCAAAAATATATCAAAACATGACAGAATATTCTAAGGGAACAAACTGGTAGGTAGGAAGCTTGTAGGCGCATCGCGTCGCCGTGTCTTGAGAGGGGCGCTTTTTTTAGGGTTCCGAAGTCCTACAAGGAACCCTTATAGTTTCGTCATGTCCGTCCGTCTGTCCGTCTGTCCGTCTGTCCTAATCCTTTACAGCTTAATAACTTCTACAGTTATAAACATAAGTAAATGAAATTTTGTTAAAAAATAGTCTACATATAGATCTCAATTTTAAAAGAATAAAATAATCGTTTTTCCGTATTTTAGGGGTGGCGTCCATACATGTGAAATGGAGAAAAAAAAATTTTTTTCGCTGCACCCCCTCGTGTGGGATATCATTGAATAGGTCTACTAAAATGAAGGTAATGTTTGAAACACCACTTTTTTATCAGGTGTACCATCTGCGAAATATAGCCCGCCAAAGTGGCTTGCAATGTGTCCCCCCCCCTGCCATTTCTAAACTATGCAATGTAGAAACTTATAATCTTCCACATTGATAGACCTTTATGAAAACTCTCTTTTAAAATTAATTCGAGTATAATGTGATTATAATTTTTTGAGTTATAGAGAGAAAACTGAAAAATACTTAAAACGTCCTAGTTCAAAGGTCATTGACCTTAGAGAAAAATTATCATAGCAAATAATGCTCCTTTAGCTATTTTCTATTTGAAAAAATCACAAAAAGTAACTTTGAAATGACAAACGTCTTAAATTTGGCTTCTTGAATTTAACCCTAGATGGCGCTACTAACAACACGCTCTGAGTCGCGAATGCTGCCGATTATTGCAAAAACTAAAATAGCCATGATTAATATTCGATTTGATTCGTTTGTAATTACACCTACTTAAGGAACCCTATAATACTGAGCATGGCCCGACATGCTCTTGGCCGGTTTTTTCTTTTTTTTTCTTTTTCTACTTGAGTCTCGCAGGTGGTACCGAAGTACCATTTCTGCTTAACCGGGCTTAGGGCTTAGTTGGCGGAGAGTCCCATGTGGGAATCCATTCGCCGAAGGTTTTTTCCCTAATCCTATACTTAAAACTAAAAACGCGGTTTCAATACCACAAGCGGGCGTCCCCCAAGGGGGGGGTGAGAGTGGCGCATTGACGTGTCTGATTTTATACTCTTCGAAAACAAGACATACGTCCCGCTCCCCGCGCACTACAGAGGTCGGCCATGATCATTGTTCTGAATAGCGATTCCAGTGTAAACACATATTTTGATGGTGACGTAAGTACGATATTAGACTTGTGTCGACGCCGGCTGTCGCTGAAAACCAGCGCTGTGTCTTTGCTCCGTGCATGAGGCACAGCAATATGCTGAGCGGTGGCCGTTTTGCGCGGATGTGACGCATATCTTACCACACTTCTTGGCTCTGTACCTGTATTTGTTCTGTGTTCTTGAATTTTTTAGTAATTTTGTGCGTCACTTTTGAAGCAAATAAAATTTTTTTCTTTCTTTCTTTTCTTTCTTTTTGTACAGTCAATCGTACGTAAGTGGTAACAGTTTGACATGACAACGTCTTTATTACGTAAGCAGAAAGGGTGATTTTCGAAATTCAAGTGTTACCACTAATGTGCGGTTGACTGTACTCTTCTGACAACCTGAAAAAATCATAAAGGTATTATACTGTCAGTATAGAAATGTCTTTGGAAAAAATCAAGTATTTCATACTTGTACGATAATTTTTCGCCTGGTACGATAATTTTTGAACGTTAACTCAGTACGATAATTCACTTCGACGCGTCTGGCAACCCTGGTTCATGTTCGAGCGCATTTTGTTCTGCGACCGGCCGCCATACTCAAACAAAAAGATTGAGATGAAAAGATAATTTTTTAAATATATTGGCGTTGTTGAAAGTGTTTAATTTACTCAATGAGTTCTAAATCAGACGTAAATAGGAGAGTGCTCGCCATTCAGGCGAAAAAGAAACGGCATAAACTCGGTAAAAAGAAAAATCGCGAGGAGGACCACGGGGCTGGTGTACAAGGAAACGGTCTGCGCAACCAGAATCAGAATCGTTTAGAACCCACACATAGTTCTTCCAATGAAACGATCGAGGAGGATGAAGACGAACAATACGCGAGCGACGACGAGGAACAGGAGGATAGTGCCGACTATTGCAAGGGTGGTTACCATCCTGTCAAAATTGGAGACTTATTCCTGAATCGGTACCACGTCACTAGAAAACTGGGATGGGGTCATTTCTCTACAGTGTGGTTGTGTTGGGATCTCGTTGATAAACGTTTTGTCGCGTTAAAAGTCGTGAAATCGGCACCTCACTTCACTGAGACAGCTTTAGATGAAATTAAAATACTGAAAGCAGTTCGAGACAGCGATCCAACGGATCCCAAGAGGAATAAGACCGTGCAGCTGCTTAATGACTTTAAAATAACTGGTGTGAATGGAACCCATGTGTGCATGGTGTTTGAAGTTCTGGGTCACCACCTACTGAAGTTGATACTCAAGTCTAATTATAGTGGGATACCGCGAGAGAATGTTAAAACAATCATACATCAAGTGCTGGAGGGCTTGGATTACCTCCATACTAAGTGTAAGATTATTCATACAGATATTAAACCGGAGAATGTATTGGTTTGTGTTGATGAATCTTACATCCGCAAACTGGCAGCTGAGGCTACCGAACTACATTCCTTAGGCTTGAGATTGCCTCATTCCTTGATTAGTACTGCACCAAAGGAATTTCAAGAACAGGTAGTCACTGCTAAAATGAGTAGAAATAAAAAGAAAAAATTAAAGAAGAAAGCAAAGCGTCAGTCAATGCTACTTAAAAAGCAAATGGAACAAATAGAAGAAATAGAAGAACAGAAAAAAGTTGTCAATAACAGTGATTCAGCCCCGATGTCTCAAGACAATGATGAATCACCTCCGACACCTGAAGAGGCAGAGGAGAGTGTGATTGAGACAACACACTCGGAGAATGAGCCTAATATCAATGGTTGTAATGATTTAGACAGAGCCGATGAGGAAGCATTTGATACTGATGCTGATGCAGTACAGGTAAGAACTAAGCAATATGGCTGTGGAGATGATGCAGGTACCCCTATGTCTGAAGGGGAAATGACTGATACTCCACCTTCTTTTAATTCTCAATCTACAAAAGGTAAATCTCTCGAGAAAAAAATTGATCCTGCTTTTGAAATCTGTGACTTAGAAGTAAAGATTGCAGATCTAGGTAATGCTTGTTGGGTGCACCGGCACTTCACTGAAGATATACAAACTAGGCAGTACAGGTCACTAGAAGTGCTACTGAGTGCAGGCTATGGCACTTCTGCTGACATATGGAGCACTGCATGCATGGCCTTTGAGTTAGCCACAGGAGACTATTTATTTGAGCCTCATTCTGGAGATGGCTACAGTCGAGATGAAGATCACCTTGCTCATATTATAGAACTTCTCGGTGATATTCCAAAAAGAATTGCAGCTTCAGGAAGGTATTCAAAAGTGTTCTTTAATAAAAAGGGCGAGTTGAGGAACATCACTGGCTTAAAACCATGGGGTTTAGTATCTGTGCTTACTGAGAAATATGAGTGGAGCCATACAGATGCAGAAGAATTTGCTGATTTCTTGAAACCTATGCTCGACTTTGATCCAAATCGGCGTGCCACTGCTTATGAGTGCCTTCAGCACCCGTGGTTGAAACTGGAAGAACCTGAACAAAACGAGTCTGATAAATAATATTATATTGCTCTCTGAAATGAATGATCATACATTCATGAAATCAGTAGTGTCAACATATAAAGTATTTCAGTCTTATACAACTTTAATAAAACTTTATTTATGGATTTCTTTGTGAATAATTTACTTTGTATCTAGATTGTTTTGTTAGCAATCCATAATTGTTTGAAAATAGATATTGTGTATGACTACTTATTGGTGACATGTTGCTGAACTTTTTAACACATGTTCTGCAAAGGAACAGCAGCAAAGTATATATTTATTATACATCCGCTGCTCAGCATAAAGTTATTATTTGGATGTTATGTATAGTAATTGGCATTATGTTAGACATCTTAAATTACCTGAACTGTACAGATAACTTTAGGAAAAATTGTGATGTATGACATGTAGACAATATAGGTTTTGTCACATTAATCTTTTAGGAATTTAGTTGACATAATGTCATAGCTCTGCACTTAAAACAACATCCTAGAAGGCGAGGAACCTAATATAAAGTCATGCATGCATATAGTAGCCATTCAGAAAGTAGAATGTTTAAATAGTATAAGTTTGTGTTTTATCACTATCACAATAAAAATCTCATTATGGAAACTTAGGAATAAGTCAGTATTTGTAATGCCACACCTCCGAGACTGCCTTTTTTATATTTCGATGAGTCGTCAAAATTTAACAATGGTTGGAATTAAGCTATTCGGAGACATTACAAGACCATGTCCTCTAAACCAGCTACATAGTAATAATTACTTATAGATCCCAATTCCGGTACATGACCATAATTTGTATTAATTATAACTGCAAATTTACATGAATAAAATGTCCAAACGAGCTTGTTACTATGTTTATTTTTTGTTTTTATTTTACATTAAATTTCTTTCATTACTAGACTTTTCGATTACATATTTTTTACATCCTCACTTAACATGATAATGTTCTTTTATAAGTTTCTAAGGTAAATATTTACATAACATACAGCTGCAATGCAACAAGTAAGGTGGGACCGGAAATATTATTGTATAGATTGCTGGCTGCTCCCGCCGAGCTCATTGTGTCTAGGGTTCAGTATTGTGACGCGAGAGTGAAATACTCGTTACGGTAACGCGCACGCATCACTATAGGTATTAGTAGGTACATTGTGTTGAATAGACAATGTTATCCATTCCTTTATTTGCCACAGGCTAGAACTAGATATGTCTTGATGTATGTGTGATTATAAATACCACACATACATAACTGTATAACAATGCGTGTGTATCATGTATCAAATGAAGTAAATACATGTAACACATACCTTTTCAAAATAAATAAATATTTTTGGGACATTTTTACACAGCACCATCTAGTCCCAAACTAAGCAAGGTTAAGGGTAAGGTTATTTTTTAATGTTATTACTACAGGTAGAATAAAGAGACTACTTTTATGACTATTACTACAATGTTCTGGTATAGGAGAAAAGATCTTTAGAATCAATCGTTCAGACAATTATGCTTTTGAATGCGGGGGCGAGGGGGGCAGGCCCGGGTGGCAAAGACTAGGGGCGGCCAGCCACCAGCCAGCCTCGCTTTTTTTTACGAAAATACTAGTATTTTATTTGTTAAAATGATTTTTTTAGCTTAGAGGGTGGCAAATCTGTACTCTTTGCTCACACAATCACAATTTTAATTCAGACTAATTTGACAGCACTCAAATAGTAGCCATCCCTTTCTTGTAAGTTGTATCTACTATTAGTAAAAGAGAGTGATAATATAAAATAAGTTTAGTTTGTGAACAAGTTAAATCAACCAATTTTACAAACACTCACAGGCACAAACGCAGAGACCAGGAACAACTTTCTATCATCATCAGCCCATTACTGTCCCACTGTTGGGCACGGGCCTCTTCTTAGCTTTAGTCCACCATCCTGGGCTAGTGCAGTGAGGGTTGGCTGTCATACAAACAGGATAATTTGTAATTCGACCTATTGACCACATCTATACCATTTTGCATAGCTTATAAAATGAGTATGTTATTTCTGTGATTTGTACTTACGCCAAATGTCATAAATTTTTTTCGCGTAATTCTCTGCAATGCAGCAATGTAAAGTGTACTTAGATGATTTTGTTTTATACCTTGTGATTTATGACCATTTATTTCCGAGGTTATGAAAATTTTGGCCATTAATTTTGTTTGATAGTAATTGCTCATTCATCAGCTTTCAGGAAAGTGTCAATCGAGTGCCCAGAGTAGGATAGATTTTTCACAATTGGCATTTTTCCATCTGAAGACGGTAAATATCAAAAAAATATTAAAACTGCTATAACTCTAAAACAAATGACTGGCGCCCCCTGGTTCACGGGATCATTTTTGTTGCAAATGAACTTTAGTATAATAGTCCTAATAGTATAGTCCTTTCATGGAATATGTCGAATTACAAATCACATGACAAATATGTTCCGTGCGGGTATCGAACCCGCCAGTCCCGCGACCCGTGGCGCAGCTTAGTCGCTAAACCAAACATGCTTTACGCACGACTACACATCAAGCTGTACATTCCCAGTATAAGTTGATCTTGCATTGTACGGAAAGCCTATACAATGCGAGGTCAGCTTATACTGGTAATGTATAGCTTGCTTTACGCACGGCTACACATCAAGCTGTACATTTCCAGTATAAGCTGATCTTGCATTGTACGGAAAGCCTATACAATGCGAGGTCAGCTTATACTGGTAATGTATAGCTTGCTTTACGCACGGCTACACATCAAGCTGTACATTTCCAGTATAAGCTGATCTTGCATTGTACGGAAAGCCTATACAATGCAAGGTCAGCTTATACTGGAAATGTACAGCTCAGCTTGATGTGTAGCCGTGTTGTACCTACGATGCGTTCTGCCATTCTATTGCTTATTTTATTTCTAGTCCTAATAGCCAGTTTTCGCGAAAAAAAAACCGTGTATGTAGATACATAAGTAGTATTTTTTTTTACTTTCGACCTTTACAATTTTGTTGTTTTTAGGGTTCCATAGTCAAACAAGGCACCCTTACAGTTTCGCCATGTTGTCCTTCCGTCCGTCCATCCGTTCGACTGTTACAGCCATTTTACTCGAAGACTATGGAGTTGAAAGGCATAGTCAGACGGCTACAAAGTTATGAAAAAATATTCTTAAAGTACTTTTTAGTGTACTTACCCACATGTAAATAGTTTTTCGATCTACAAAAAGTAATCAATTGAAAATTATGTGAATTATATTTCATGGGCATAGGTATGGGAAACAATATCCGTATGCAGTGATAGCCTAGTGGTTGAACGCTTGCCTTCCATGCAAGAGGGTCTGAGTTCGAATTCGGCCCGCACCTCTGACTTTTCGAATTCATGTGCGGATCAGTATTGATTATCACTTGCTTTAACGGTGAAGGAAAAACATCGTGAGGAAACCGGCACACCTGAGAGTGCTCCTACAGTTCTCGATGGTGTTTGTAATCCGCCGACCCGCAGTAGGCCTGCGTGGTGGACTAAAGCCTGACACCTCATTCTGAGAAGAGGTCTGTGCTCAGCAGTGGGACAGAAATGGGCTGATGATGAATATCCTTGGAAAAGTTTTCTGCGAAATGTAATTGTTTTTTTTTTTGTAAAATGATAGCTAATTAGCTAACCCTTGTCACCCCCGAACACGTTTCTACGCACTTTCATCGTAACGCAGGTCAACAACCAGGCCGGGACTAATATCTGAAGCCGGGACGTATGGTAAGCCTATGGTGGACCCACTTTGAACCTTCGACCCCACATTTCGGCCCCTTTCACATAGAAAATTGAAAATATTTTTCATTTGTGGTGCATGTTGGGTTGTCCTTACCGATTTGCTCCGACTTTCGATACCTTGGGTCACTCGTCCAAGGAGGTGCTAAGTGAATCGAGACATATGCACTGGATCAACTCGGTATAGATGAAATGGTGGCAGGTCACGGGAACAACCTGTGACCCACGGATGCCCCTCAAATTTAAGGGCAAAATTTACAAATCTGTTATGAAACCTGTCGTTCAGGGTCCTATTCACGTAATTTCATGACGCGCCGATCAAGTTGCAGTGACGCTGCAGTTTGTTTCTGACAGCGATCGCCGTAGTAATGAGAATTGGGAATACGAAAAGCATTGTTGTGATCGAAACAACTGCAACTGCAGTTCTTATGGTTACGTCAGATACGTGAATTGGCCTACTGTTTGGATCGGAAGATTAGATTTGGCAAAGATGAGAATTTTGAGATGGATGTTTGGAGTTACAAGAATGTATTAAGTAAGAAATGAATATAGGTATCAAAGGGAGTTTAAAAGTGGTGCCACTGCGCCAGTGATCGAAAAGTTGAAAGGAAATCGTTCGTTAGTATGGGCAGTGACGAGGAGGGATGAATCGGATGTTACTGAGAGTGACGATTTGACGAATACTTAATGAATATTCACGGATGGAGAGGGTGACCAAAGAAAAGATGGAGGCATTGCGTGAATAATCGTATGGATGAAAAGGGAGTAGAAATGATGAGAATATGCCTATTTGGATAGAGGTCTTCAAAACTACCATTTTACTATGAACCATCTCTTTTTAAATACCTCTAATTTTAAGAAAAACATTTTTTATTTTATTATGAATTTACGCCCAAAATGAACGCACCGACAAAAGAAGTAAAATTGACAGTTGTCACCAGTGTTGCCAGCTCGATAAAACGAAAATACGGTGCACAGTTGATCAAAATTACCAGAAATACGGTAAATCAGTTTAAAGAAATACGGCAGATTTACGGTGATAAATTTTCAGAATTTTCTGCCTATAATTGAAGGCAATACTGGTGATTGCGACGTAGTAAACCTCAAAACTCAAAATTTCTTGCGTTTTTTGCAAGCTGTAGCTATATTTCACGTTATATACCTATTGATCGAAATTTTTTTTCGACAATAATCACAATATCGTAATAATATAGTGAGTAGTAGTAGGTATTTAGTACTAGTAGTATAACATCCTAGCTTTATAAGCTCCACAATATAAAGTTTCTATCAAATTATCGAGCTTATAGAGCTAGGTTAATGTTATTATTCAGTAGATCATCATCATCATTAATTCAACCAAAAGACGTCAACTGCTGGACATAGGCCTCCCGCACCTCCCCCAAGATTGAGTAGATATATTGTTACAACAACCTACAACGTGAATTAGAGCTACAATTTGCAAAAAACACAAGAAATTTTGAATTTCACATGCTACTAGGTTCCCACTGACTTGAGTGGCACACTAAAGTGATACAAATTTTTAATTTTTTGGAAAACTACCTGTTCCAGGTTGGATTCTAAAAATTACGGTAACTTTCATACACCGTAATTTATGACTACGGTAGGTGGCAAAAATAAAAATAAAAGCCAAAATTACGGCAGATCTGCCGTAATTACGGTGCATATGGCAACACTGGTTGTCACTGTCTAATCCAGTGACCAGTGCTGCCAGATCGATGAAACAAAAATACGGTCCACAGTAGGTCAAAATTACCAGAAATACGGTAAATCAGTTTAAATAAATACGGCAGATTTACGGTGACAAATTTTCATACTTTTCTGCCTTTAATCGAAGGCAATATTGGTGATTACGACGTAGTAGCCTTCGGAACTCGAAATTTCTTCCGTTTTTTGCAAGTTGTAGCTCTATCTCACGTTGATCGGAATATTTTTCGTGACAATAATCAAAATAACATAATAAGTAGTAGTAGGTAAATTAGGCATAAATTTAGATTTTTGGCGAATTATCCCTTATTTAGCAGTAAAAACATCCTAACTCTATAAGCTCCCCGATTTAAAGTTAGGTACTAACAAATTGTCGATTATCGAGCTTATAGAGCTAGGTTAATGTTTTAATGAGCATTATTCAGTAGATCAAGAGCTACATTTTGCAAAAAAACTCGTTTTTTTAAATTTCGTATGCAACTAGGTGCCCACTGACTTCAGTAATACAGAAAAATGACACAATTTTTTATTTTTTTGTTTTATACCGTTGGATTCAAAAAAATACGGTAACTTTCAAACACCGTAATTTATGACTACGGTAAATGGCAGAAATAAAAACAAAAGCCAAAATTACGGCAGATCTGCCGTAATTACGGTGCATATGGCAACACTGGTCTAATCTGACTGTAAGATGTCAAAATTGACAGCAAAACTTGCAAATGACAGCAGATATTGACAGTTGATAACTCAATCTGACAATTCAATGGTTAGGGCCGCGTTCAGTATCATCCACAGAGTACATTTATACATACGGAAATAGAGACCAATCTCTGCCCCCAATAAAGGTCCACACCAAGTGGCGCCTCTATATTTTAACCCTGAAATCACTCTTGAATCAGTTTTGATAACTATGTACCGAGATCGCTAGGTGGCTCTGTATTCATCCTTTTTATAAATCGAAAAAATAAAGACAAAAAGTCTCGTTACAAGTAGGATTCGAAGTTGCGCCTCCAAGATCATAAGTCCACAACAGTAACCAGCAGGCTACCATTACTCTTACGACACATAACGAATTTAACTTTCAGTTACGTCTTTCGGTGACGTCAGAACTTTTATTTTTACAATGTATGTCTTTAGATATCACTTCAATTGCGTAAATGCGTAAAACGTATTAGTATAATTATAAAAAGCAATTGATAAGTTTAAATGTTGGTATTATTTATCAAATTACGTTTTCCAACATAATTATACTTTAATAACAAAATAATAGAAATAGAATAGATTTTTTAAATTTGCCTGTTAGATAGGCAAATTTACTTACAAAAAAAAGAAAATGAACTGGAAAAAATCTTATTTATTGGTAAATACTTGTCTACAACTTAGAATTTTAAATTCACGCCATCTATACGCTTTTCTAGACAACAGCGCATGAGTTTTACCTTGCACCTTGCTAGTCAGTCAGATCATTAGCCTCGGGAGCATAATACGTAGATACTAGCGACATCTGTGTTTTTGCCCTGGCAATAGTCAAATATAATACTGATAAATTCAAAATACGTAGTGGCCAAACGACGTTTGAGCATTTTCAGTACTCGTCAATTTGGTCGGATAAGTATTGATGGTGTTGCAGGCATGTTGTTCTAAGATTGTATGGCATGGTATCATCGCCTGACGTCGTCGGACGACGCTCGGAGCGTTCCTTGGGCGTTCGTTTGTATGATCGCTCCACAAAGAACAATGTCCAGTTACTAACCTACTTATGGTACACCTTTTTATTGACTTTGAAACAAATTTTGTAACTGGCAAGTTTCATTTGTGTCAATGTGTTTTTTAGGGTTCCGTAGTCCTACAAGGAACCCTTATAGTTTCGTCATGTCCGTCCGTCTGTCCGTCTGTCCTAATCCTTTACAGCTTAATAACTTCTACAGTTATAAACATAAGTAAATGAAATTTTGTTAAAAATTGGTCTAGATATAGATCTCAATTTTATAAGAATAAAAAAATCTTGATTACGTATTTTAGGGGTGGCGCCCATACATGTGAAACGGGGATGAAAATTTTTTTTTCGCTGCACTCCCTTGTTTGGGGTATCATTGAATAGGTCTACTAAAATGAAGGTGATGTTTCATACATAACTTTTTTATCAGGTATACCATCTGCGAAATACAGCCCGCCAAAGTGGCTTGCAATCTGTCCCCCCCTGCCATTTCTAAACTATGCAACATAGAAACTTATAATCTTCCACATTGATAGACCTTTATAAAAACTCTCTATTAAAACTATTTTGAGCATAATGTGATCATGAATTTTTGAGTTATAATTAGAAAACTGCAAAATACTTAGGGCGTCCTAATTCAAATGTCGTTGACCTTAGAGAAAAATGACTTGGCAAATAATGCTCCTTTAGTTAGTTCCTATTAAAAAAAAACACAAAAAGTAACTTTGTGTTATACCTATTGATATGACACACTTCTTAAAGGACAATGCCCACGGATGGGCCCATTTTTGGCACTATGTCAAAACTATATGTTATTCAACAATTATGTCTTATTTTTCACGTTTATTTGTTCTTTATCAACATTTCTTTCACCCTAGCATTAAAAAACATAATAAATATGCATTAAACTGAATCGTAAGTATATCCTCCATTCAAACCGAACGTAAATGTTGCCAGATATCAGACTATTTCAATAAATAATTAGAATCGATTCTAAATATCGATACTTCTATGAATTCACTTTTATTGTGTTTCAGATGCTATTATACTAGACTTATCTTAATTGATTGAGTTCTTAATTTTTCTTTCCACAATTTATATCTTTAGATTTCGGTTCGCATGCGTAAATCCGTTAAAAATAATAAAAAATCGCTCATATGACGTCAAATCAAAAGAAATTGCAAAACATATTTTTTAAACCTTTTTTGTACAGAAAAACCAAAACCAAATGATTCTTTGCTAAACACCTGTGCATTTATTGTAAATATTGTTATAATCATTTTAAATTAACTGAAATATTACTTATAAAATCGAAATTAATTAATACACCCAAAAACTTGAAAAACTTATCCAATTTTTCAATGATTTTATCCAAATCGATTTTGAATATCGATTAACAAAATAATTATATCTTGCAACACCATACATGATGTCGAATGAACCAAAGGCCCGTATTACAGAAGCTTCCTCAAGTACAGTTTAAACTCCAATCACCTGATCACTACTTAAGGATAGAATCGTTACTTGAGTATCGGTCTTATTCCAGAACGGTAATTATAAACTTTAATTCAACAACATAACACATGAATTTGACCTGAAATATAATAGAAATCTCTACTCAAGCGTAGTCTGGACCACACTAGAGTGATTACAGATCAAATCTCAGCTCAAATACCGAAACAGGTGACAGTATAAAACAAAACTAAACTCAGCTGAACTGTGATCAACAAATCTCTGCTTGAGGAACGTTCTAAAATCAAAGCTCAACTTTAAACTTGTTTTAAACAGAGATCAACGCTTGAGTATCCTTCTGTAATACGGGCCTTAGATTATAAACCTCGAATGAACACACTGGTCGTAGCTATTATATAGTGATCTGTGCACCCGGTGTTCAGTTATATCGCCCAACGATGCACGGAACGTACTTATCAATCAGTTATGAAGTTGGAAAAAAATAGATTTCTCTTAAACCAGGGTGAAAAAATTAAAATCGTTTGCAGAATAATAAAAGATAATTCTTGGTCTACAAAATAAGACTAAAACCGCCGTGACATAGCAATTTTTTTTGAGGGGCATGGGCAATGTCCTTTAGCTTCTTAAATTCAGCGCTAGGTGGCACTGTTTGCAAAAACTAAAATAGCAATGATTTAATATTCGATTTGATTCGTTTGTAATTAGGAACCCTATAATACTGAGCATGGCCCGACATGCTCTTGTCCGGTTTTTTAAACTTCGTACAGAGGTGCTTTTTGGCTCTTTAATTAAAAAATAAAAAGGTACCGCTGATATTATGAATAAGTGAAAGGTAATTTGAATGTATTAGCATCTGCCAGCACTGAATTGAATAACCAGTTCTCAGAACATAATTAAAAAAAAATATGTGTATAGTTTGGCATAAAAGAGTTCACAAAAAGGGGGCGCCTCCTGCCATACATTGACTATTTTCAACTATTTTAAACTTTTAAAAATCGCTTTTCCGGCGGACCTTTTTTTTTTCATTTTATAGTATAGGGTGGTAAACCATAAAGTTAGTATACAAATGTCTATGGGTGAAACGAGCTAAAGGCCCATCTGATGTTAAGCGGTTACCTTTGCCTATAACAACTGCAATACCACTTACCACCTAGGCTGTTGCCAGGCGCGGTTCCAGCCCACTGAGGAATTATAAAATTATAACAAGATTTGGGGGGGGGGGGGGGGGTCAACTTGGTTAAAGTTTTTTTTTTTTTTATGGTGTTGGATGGCGAAACGAGCTAAAGGCCCACCTGATGTTAAGTGGTTACCTTTGCCCATAACAACTGCAATACCGTTATAAGTACAGTTTCAAGGTCCAAATTCCCCATTTTTTTTTTTTCGCCTTGACGAAAATATAGTTTATAGTTTGGAGTTAGTTTATTATGTAACAGAATAGTTACTTACAAAATGAACGTCAACAAAGAGAAACGAACGTTGCGAATTTTTCATATATATGCGAAAAGCTGACTTAAATTTAAGTGTATTTTTTGGAGTTGTAGGCTATGTACGTTAATGAGAAGCGCGAGCGAAGCGAGCGTGAATTTTTTTTTCACCGCCAAAGCTTCAATCGCTTGCGCCTTTGAGTGTCCTGTCCAATCGCAACGGCAGGCTCATGTAAAGTAGCGCAAACCGTTGAACTACCGCCGTCGTATGTGATATTATTTGTAGTGATGCAACGAATACGAATACGAATATTCGTATTCGCCGAATATCATCAAATTAACGAATATTCGTATTCGCCGAATACTTTGATGACATTCGTAAATAACGAAATTCATAGAAATTCCATGCAGATATTGCGTTGCGACTTGCATCTATTGCGACCGTGACGGCAAAAACACAAAGATTCATTGATAAAATCATAAAAAATTCTCATCTTTTGTTTACATCTACAGATGGTCAGCAATTGTGGCGACCTTTTTTTAGTTTTTGTTTGTAGATACTAAAATTGGTAGGTAGGAGTGAGCATGTAATAGTTACAAGGATCAGTCACCACAAAGCAATTTTCTGTGTGTTAACTGTATTTCAATGATTTATAATAAAACTGCTGTATTTCATCAACTTGTGTACTAAAATTGAGCAGAGCCGTCCTTGTCTTCTTTTGCCTTTCGGGCCTGTCCACGTGGTTGCTCTTTTAGCCCATTTTGTCTCAACAGAACGTGCTACATGCCCCGCCCATTTCCACTTCAACTTCTGAGAGTGTTTTAAAGCGTCTATCACTTTTGTCTTCTTGCGAATGGTGGTGTTTTTTTGTTTGTCTATAAGTTTTATATTCAGTAGGCTTCTTTCCATTGCGCGCTAGCATGTTTGTATTTTGTTTCTTTTTTTTGTTGGCGGTTCTACAAGTCCTACAACAGCACAAGACTGGAAAGAGTGACAAAAAAGGAGGGATTAATTCACCTACTAATTATAAAAATCTTAAGTACTTTGTTATTAACGATTTAAATTGTGGAAAGAAAAATCGCTCACGAGCAGGATTCGAAACTGCGACTCCTGGCTCAGTACGGCAGTGTTTTAGCCACAAAGCTACCGTGAACACTCAAGTGTTTGAATCCTGCTCGTGAGCGATTTTTTCTTTCCACAATTTAAATCGTTAGATTTCGCTTCGCATGCGTAAATGCGTTAAAAATTATAAAATAATTACTTTGTACTTTTAAACAATATTAATTAAGGAATAAAGTGGCTTTATTATATATTATTGTAGTAGAGTCAGCTATTCGTATTCGTATTCGCCGAATAGGACAATTGATATTCGTATTCGTATTCGTAAATGTACTATTCGTTGCATCACTAATTATTTGTGATTAAACTGGAAATATCATTCATACTTTATTTTAAGCAAAATAATACCTATGCTGTAAATTGAAATTCAGTACATAAACAAAACTCTAAAATAATGTTAAGTATTTTTTGACGTACGAGTAGATGCCGTGTGATATCGTGTTTGAGTAAGTAGTACTTACCTAGTTTTGATTTCATTGTTTACTTTTGGACGTTTAAGCAGGAAGTCAATCTTTTATTTTATTTATTTTTGTAAATTGTTAATTTTTAGGAGATTGGTCAGTTTGACGTGTACGATTTTGGGGGTGGGGGGGTCATGACCCCTACGACCCCCCCCACCCCCTAGAACCGCCACTGGCTGTTGGACCTCGTTACAGTACCGCAAGTTGGTTCGCCAAATTGAGACATGGAGATGGACTGTCTCATGTGAAAGTAATTTCACCGGCACCCGTACCCTTCAGACCGAAACACGGCAATGCTAGCATCACTATTTGGCGGAGAAGTAGGTACGGTGGTAGTACTTCCCCGGACGAGCTCTTTCACAAAATAGCTCTACTACTACTAGCTTTGGATAAAACAGGCAACTACACTATGTTGCTATGCCCAACAGGATCCGAGTGGAGCGTATAAAACTCTTGCGACTTTTCAACCGGGCTCTTGGGATTTGGTGTCCGAAGAGAGGGTGTCGATGATCGGTCTCTTGTTTCAATTTCTCCAATATACACCCGACGTACGGAAGGTGGAGCGTTATACTGAGGTATTATTACAGTTGTTTTTAATACTACGCAATAAAGATAGGCACATAAAAAGGCACAACAAAGATAGACTATAGTTCATACAGTAGGGGGTGCTGGCCAGAAAACCTCCACGTGTGTCTGACGGCTGCTTGTCCTTCTGGACACGTTTAGAGGGAACGGCAGTTGTTGGGCCGGTGCACCCTGGGCACGGGCAATAAGTCTCCTTTGGACCGGGGGACCTTATTGCCTGTGGCGAATATTCTGGCACGGGAGGGTCCCGATGTAGGCCAATGGGAAGTTGCTCCGCGTGTCCCTCTGAGAAAGCAGAGGGCACTGTGGAGGAGCAGGGGCGGGCCCGGTGTGCACTCACCCTGCCACTGGGCAGGCAGCGGGGGGACTATCCTTCCCTGCCCCCGTCGTTCTCGTAATCCCAGGAGTGCCTGCTGAGTAGTGTTCTCGCGCCTCTTGGGATACCGCCCGGACCGCGAGGAAGAACACCTCTATAAAAATTACAGGAGGATGGGCCTGCGAGCAGCAGACTCGGGGTAGTCTGCTGCCCGACCAGCAGCTGGCGTAGTTGGCGCAGCTGGCGTAGCTGGTAAAGGCTCGTGAGGTGAGGTGGCGTGCAGTGTTCCGTGTGCCTGACAGAGGAGGGTGCGGCCGTCGTTAGGCCGCACGGGGAGAAGGGGCTCGCCTGCTTGTGGCGAGCCGGGATCTGTCGGGGGTGGTTGTGTGAATACTCACGGGTTCCCACGCCCCTGGCTAAGGTAGTTGAAGGAACACCGTGGTGGTTTTAGTCGGTAAGAGTCCGACACTGGCTCCGCCTACCCCGGGTGGAGTGCGTCCATGAGGAATTCCTAACGGAATAAAAAAAAAAAAAAAAAATGGTTCATACAGTGGTGGATTTACACATTTGCCGCCAGTAGGCTATTCAAATTTTGCCGCCCCTACCGACCTTTAGTATCAGTTTAAAGTCCAAAGATTTTGTTAAGATTATACACAGGGGTGGCCCTAGCAAATTTTTCAGGCGGTGCGAGATCTCATTGTGGCGCCCCTAATGTGAGAAGCCAAGGGGGGGCACATGTTTGCGTTATTTGTGTAAATTCCTGTAAACTGGTCAATGGTGGAGTAACCCCTTCGAAAACTCGGGGCTAAACTTACTCTGAAATCGACGAGGGTAGAGAGATTTCCCAAAACGCCAAGAAAACATCACCGATTGTGAATTTAATTATCTATAGCGCATTTTCTTGGGTTTTTTACGAAAACATGACGTAAATTTATTTGTAGTTGATAAAAGATGCTACAAACACGAATTTAAATAAACACGAATAACAATAATTTAAGAAATGTTTTTGATTAGATCTTCTCATTTCACAAACCAAAATGTATTAGAAAATGTTATGTGCACAATATAAAAAAACCGGCCAAGAGCATGTCGGGCCATGCTCAGTATTATAGGGTTCCTTAAGTAGGTGTAATTACAAACGAATCAAATCGAATATTAATCATGGCTATTTTAGTTTTTGCAATAATCGGCAGCATTCGCGACTCAGAGCGTGTTGTTAGTAGCGCCATCTAGCGATAAATTCAAGAAGCCAAATTTAAGAAGTTTTAATGTCATTTCAAAGTTACTTTTTGTGATTTTTTCAAATAGAAAGTAGCTAAAGGAGCATTATTTGCTATGATAATTTTTCTCTAAGGTCAATGACCTTTGAACTAGGACGTTTTAAGTATTTTTCAGTTTTGTCTCTATAACTCAAAAAATTATAATCACATTATACTCGAAATAATTTTAAAAGAGAATTTTCACAAAGGTCTATCAATGTGGAAGATTATAAGTTTCTACATTCCATAGTTTAGAAATGGCAGGGGGGGGGACACATTGCAAGCCACTTTGGCGGGCTATATTTCGCAGATGGTACACCTGATAAAAAAGTGGTGTTTCAAACATTACCTTCATTTTAGTAGACCTATTCAATGATATCCCACACGAGGGGGTGCAGCGAAAAAAATATTTTTTTCCCCATTTCACATGTATGGACGCCACCCCTAAAATACGGAAAAACGATTTTTTTATTCTTTTAAAATTGAGATCTATATGTAGACTATTTTTTAACAAAATTTCATTTACTTATGTTTATAACTGTAGAAGTTATTAAGCTGTAAAGGATTAGGACAGACGGACAGACGGACAGACGGACAGACGGACGGACATGACGAAACTATAAGGGTTCCTTGTAGGACTTCGGAACCCTAAAAATGAACGTTATTAATTTGGTAAAGTGATGTAGATCTTTTTAACCGACTTCAAAAAACCGGCCAAGAGCATGTCGGGCCATGCTCAGTATTATAGGGTTCCTTAAGTAGGTGTAATTACAAACGAATCAAATCGAATATTAATCATGGCTATTTTAGTTTTTGCAATAATCGGCAGCATTCGCGACTCAGAGCGTGTTGTTAGTAGCGCCATCTAGGGTTAAATTCAAGAAGCCAATTTTAAGACGTTTGTCATTTCAAAGTTACTTTTTGTAATTTTTTCAAATAGAAAGTAGCTAAAGGAGCATTATTTGCTATGATAATTTTTCTCTAAGGTCAATGACCTTTGAACTAGGACTTTTTAAGTATTTTTCAGTTTTCTCTCTATAACTCAAAAAATTATAATCACATTATACTCGAAATAATTTTAAAAGAGAGTTTTCACAAAGGTCTATCAATGTGGAAGATTATAAGTTTCTACATTGCATAGTTTAGAAATGGCAGGGGGGGGGACACATTGCAAGCCACTTTGGCGGGCTATATTTCGCAGATGGTACACCTGATAAAAAAGTGGTGTTTCAAACATTACCTTCATTTTAGTAGACCTATTCAATGATATCCCACACGAGGGGGTGCAGCGAAAAAAATTTTTTTTTCTCCATTTCACATGTATGGACGCCACCCCTAAAATACGGAAAAACGATTATTTTATTCTTTTAAAATTGAGATCTATATGTAGACTATTTTTTAACAAAATTTCATTTACTTGTGTTTATAACTGTAGAAGTTATTAAGCTGTAAAGGATTAGGACAGACGGACAGACGGACAGACGGACAGACGGACAGACGGACGGACATGACGAAACTATAAGGGTTCCTTGTAGGACTTCGGAACCCTAAAAAGGAGGAGGTTATGTATTCCGCGGCTTTTTTTTTTTTTTTTTTTTTTTTTTTCATGTATGTACACCGATTATTCCGAGATTTGTGGGCCGATTTACGTGGTTGATTTTTTATTTGGTAGAGAAAGTCCGCGCGGTGGTCACATATAAATTTTATTGACTTAGGTTGAGTAGTTTTTTAACCAGCTTCAATAAATCAGTTTATTTTAGCTTCGCCTATCTAGATGATCTGCTCATTGGTTCGTTTTTCTGAGAATTCTTGGCCGATGTGCGTGTTTTTTTTTGACGATAGTGATTGGACGTTTGGAAGAACATGAGCGAGACCTTTGCCCAGCAGTGGGATAGCAAAGGTCAGTAAAAAAAATGTCAAATTGGTTATATAAACATTTATGAATCAACCCTCGCAATTTTCAACTAAAAAATATGAAATAAAAACTTTTTAACAAAAAATAAAACCGACTTCAAAAACCTTAACTAAAAAGTAAAAAATAATCATTGTATGTATTTTAAAATCTTAACATAAACCAAAATTTTGAAGGCGGCACGTGATTTTCATGTACGTTCACATAAACTGTTTTTACTATAGATACACATATACATACATACATATGTTTTTGCTGGACTGTACATTACATGACGCAAAGGGTCAATCACGCGCCGCCTTCAAAATTTTGGTTTATGTTAAGATTTTAAAATACATACAATTATTATTTTTTACTTTTTAGTTAAGGTTTTTGAAGTCGGTTTTATTTTTTGTTAAAAAGTTTTTTGTAGCTGAGTGTGCACGAAAAACGAGGACCCAAAGACATAATATAATAACATCGCGAGCGAAGCGAGCGTGAAATTTTTTAAATATAATTTTGATTTTATTGTATTATACTGTATATTATGTAGTATACTATATATAAATGTAACAGAATATTATAATAAAAGAAAGTTAAACCGGATTAAATCGCGTATATTATTTAAATTGGTTTTCCTGACGTTTCGAAAGCTTTGCAGCATTTCGTGGTCGCAGGTAGACTAAGATGACAATCGTCTTTACAGATATTTCTAAAAAAATTATTTTAATCTACCGTACCTACAATATTATTAATTAAAATCGTTTCGATGCACGCAGTAATCACTCACAATATCATTATCTTTTACAGTGTTGCGTGCTGTTTGGGACTTGATTATTTTTCGGACTGGGTTCCAAACAGGTGGTAGCTGCCAATATACGCGTTTTATTATATATATTTATTTTTATAGTATAGGATGGCGAAACGAGCTAAAGGCCCACCTGATGCTAAGCGGTTCCTTATCTTTGCCCATGACAACTTCAATACCACCTAGGCTGTTGCCTAAATGGTACCGCAAGTCGGTTCGCCAAACTGAGACATGAAGATGGAAAGTCTCATGTGATTGTAATTTCATAATGTGTAGTGATCGCGAAAACCTTAGAAGTTATTATGTAACAGAATAGTTGCTTTAAATATACGCCAAAAACGCACCAGGCAAAAAAGGCTGAATACAATAAAACGATTGTCGTCGGTCAGTAACGAATCTTAGGCTCAGAACGATACTCAAGCGTTGATCACTGTTTAAAACTAGTTTTGAGTTGAGCTTTGATTTTAGAACGTTCCTCAAGCACATTATTGATCACAGTGCAGCTGAGTTTAGTTTTATTTTATACTGTCACCTGTTTCGGTATTTGAGCAGAGATTTGATCTGTAATCACACTAATCACTCTAGTGTGGTCAGGTTACGCTTAAGTAGAGATTTCTATTATATTTCAAGTCAAATTCGTGTGTTATGTATGTTGTTGAATTAAAGTTTATAATTACCTTATTGGAATAAGACCTATACTCAAGTAACGATTCAATCCTTAAGTAGTGATCAGGTGATTGAAGTTTAAACTGTACTTAAGGAACCTCCTGTAATACGGGCCTTACTGACGATTTTGGCGCCCCCCCGCCATTACGGCGCCCGGTGCAGTGGCACCATTCTTTATAGATGCGAAGCCGGTTATTAACGATTTTAACCTAACGGTAGCTAACGGTTACTTTTGTTATTAACGGTTAGTAACCACTTTTTCGGGTTACTACGGTTAATAACATGTTTTTTTTTATCGAACCGATATTTCACCTCATGCAATTATTAGATAATGGATATACTTACTTTTTTTAATGAAAATATTTTTAAAGAACAATGGCTTCTAATGTATGGCACTTATTCTACCCATCAAAAGTTGATGTCGCACAACCAAACCCAGTGTATTTGTAGGACAATAAAATGCTCTTTCCGTAAAACTAATAAAACGTTCAAAATGGGTACCAGTAATTCGCACTTTTTGGTACTTACTTAATTTTTTGTTCGAAAAAATAACTGATTCGAATTGTGACAATAATAGGATATTCGCGTTAAGAGCTTTATAGTCCTTGTCATTTATATGACATGTTGATAATTACATAATTGTATACGTGTTAGTTTTTACACAAAAATTTAAAAACTGCTAGTGGTAGTAAAGTTCATATCGGTTCGAGGAGCGGCCGTTCTGGTATGGAGCATTGAAAGTAGCTGCTTTCATCATCATCATCACCATCGTCATCATCGTCGTCATCTTCATTGACATCATCATCATCATCATCATCGTCATCGTCATTATCATCGTCGTCATCATCATCACACATGACAAGACTTCACACTTCCACTGCTCGCTTCCAAACGTACACAAATCAAATCAACCAAATAAATATAACAAAAATTAAATAAATTAAATATTAATTAATTAATAATAATTAATAATTTTTATACATACTCTCTTTCTAGTTTAGTTTTTCGTATGATCAACTGTTTTCGATTATAATTTCTCTAAAGTAAAAACAAAAAAAATATATTATTAATAATAAATTTAATTAATTATTAATTTCTTAGTTTTTCGCGATCACTACACATTATTAATTAATTAATTAAATCAAATTTTATCTATTTATTGAGATATTTATTAATTTATTTATTGAATAAGTATTAATAATTAAAATAATAATAAAAATAGTAAAATTTACATTTGATTTACATTTATATTTGAGTAGCTACAATATTCGTAAACGAACGCATTAAAAATAATTCATGCTTGAAAAACTGTTCAACATAACTACCCTTTTCACGTCGCAGTCGGATAAATAACCGTAGCTAACCGGCTGTTTATTGGTAGCTAACGGCGATTTTTGGTTAATAACGGTACTCTACCATTATTTTACAACTATACCATTCTTACCACTTTAGGGCCCGCCTTGACTTGTTTTTCATACGATAACAAAAACCCGCAAAAATGCCTTATTGCGCTGTTTCTAACTGCAGAAACAAAAGTTGTAAAGTAATTTTGATTAAAGTTAATTTTTAAAACCGGCCAAGAGCATGTCGGGCCATGCTCAATATTATAGGGTTCCTTATGTAGGTGTTACAAACAAATCAAATCGAATATTAATCATGGCTATTTTAGTTTTTGTAATAGACGGCAGCATTGGCGACTCAGTGAGTGTTGTTAGTAGCCGCTAGATGACGCTGTATAGCATCAAATTTAAGATGTGTGGCATGTCAACATACCACAAAGATACTTTTTGTGATTTTTTCAAATAGAAAGTAGCTAAAGGAGCATTATTTGTTAAGATAATTTTTCTCTAAGGTCAAAAAACCTTTGAACTAGGACGTTTTAAGTATTTTTCAGTTTTCTTTCTATAACTCGAAATATTATAATCACATTATACTCGAAATAATTTTAAAAGAGAGTTTTACAAAGGTCTATTATCAATGTGGGAGATTATAAGTTTCTACGTTGCATAGTTTAGAAATGGCAGGGAGGGGGACACATTGCAAGCCACTTTGGCGGGCTATATTTCGCAGATGGTACACCTGATAAAAAAGTGATGTATGAAACATTACCTTCATTTTAGTAGACCTATTCAATGATACCCCAAACGAGGGGGTACAGCGAAAAAAAATTTCATCCCCATTTCACATGTATGGGCGCCACCCCTAAAATACGTAAAAACGATTTTTTTATTCTTTTAAAATTTAGATCTATATAGTTTATAACTGTAGAAGTTATTAAGCTGTAAAGGATTAGGACAGACGGGCAGACGGCCAGACGGACGGACATGACGAAACTATAAGGGTTCCTTGTAGGATTACGGAACCCTAAAAATTAATGACAGGCGTGGTTTGTCCGAAAATTGCCTCGCATGAATCGCAAGTAAAATTGTGATTAAAACCATTCTATCTATCGTAGGTATCTATCATTTCTGTGGGGTAGAAGTAGCTGCTCCTGTCTCTCCCTGGGTGCCCTGGGTAAATTTCATGCCGGTAGTGGACTTTGATGCTCATATTACAGCCAAGTTTACTGAAATTTTTATTGTTTTGCACTAATTTGTGAACATTTTTGAGATACGAATTTCTAAAAATAATAATCAATTACTAACAAAGAAATCTAGGGTGTTGATTCTAATCTTTTATTTGAATGCAAGCGACGTAATAGATTGGAACCGCATCAGCACAGTGGCGTAGCTATGTAACCAAGGGCCTCGGGGCAAAAAGTTAAAAGTCGAACATTCTTTATTCAACTAGGCTATTATATAACTTTTTCGAACGTCGTTCATGGGTCCGAGGGGCCCCTTGAGCTTGGGGGCCCCGGAGCACTGCCCCGCCTAGCCCTACGGTAGCTACGCCACTGCATCAGCAACTTCTCTAGTGTTGCGGATGCTCATGGGCAACTGACCCGCACTTGGTTCAAAGAGCATTGCACCAGACTGCATAACTGTACCATTTACTACACTAGCTAAGTAGCATTATCAGACAGTAGCACTAGCATCATGGTTTATGACGCGACGCTGTCGCTGTCGCTGCTGAAAGTTTGCCAGAGATCAGAAAATTGGCAGCGTTTGGCGGCGTTATGGGCACCACAACGCATGCGCAGCAATGGCGGGCGACCTTTCCACGTCCTTACCGCCAGCGCCAGTCGACAGCTGACGCCGCGCGGCTACTCATGTAAACACCGGGTAACAAACAATAATAAACTGATACTCTTTCGTTTTCGTCCGTGTCTTCGCGATCCTCTTCCTTCTCAGCTACATAAACTGAAGGTGCAGTGGTATGGTGATGTGTACTCGGTTTTACTGTACAGTGGCATTATAAAGGCGCCGGCGTGAAAATCAGGTTTGTAATCTTGTGCGAATCATGCTAAATGCACGCAGCCGCGTAGGTAGTTGCATCAAGCAAGATCCTTTTAGATCTATAAATTTCATTAGTGATGCTACAGGCGCTGTTCATATAATTTATTTAGTTTGAAACAGTCGTCGGGAATAATAGAAAAGTTAATTTCAGGTCGTGACCTTGAACCCTTGGTAGGTCATGTAAACAAAAGTTCTTGCGTACCTAGGAAGTACCTATAATAAGTGGGCTTCTAAGAATAAGCCCACTTATTATACTTCAAAGATGCCTACCTCTTTACTTATGTATTATTATTCAATATTCTCCATTTATTAGGTAATTCTTCAGTAAATATATTTATTAAAGTGGACCGATATGTTTAGTTGCAGACGAAATAACATTGGTCCTTAGAATATATTAATCTATGCATTGGTCATAAATTAATGGTTTTTTTTTCTAGTGATAATTTTGTAATTCTAGTGCAACCTGGTGCATAGAACACAGAAAAGAGTATATAGTAGTATAACACAGCTAAGATGAAAACTATGGGAGGTACCTACTTCAGACGTCGTTAATACGTCTAAAGTTTTAGTCTTCACCTTACAAGTAGGTAGGTAGGTAGGTACCTACGTTTTCTAAATCATATTCTCGTCATTACTCTTCTGCCATTAACTAATTGATAGGTCCTACCTACAATTAATTGATCTCTGTGTCATGCTTTAGGTAGGTATCTCAAAAGTTAGGTAGGTACCTACTTGATTCAACTTATTGTTGAACAACCGTTCTCAATGGCAATGGCCGGCGTGCCGGTAGGTTGGCACTTACAGTCGTAGGCAATCGCTTCGACAATAAGAGCGCATGATAAAATGACCCTCTTCGATTTACTGAAGATGAAACAATGGAGGTCAAGTAGGGTTCGATCATGAATCACAATTAAAGGAACGGGGTTGCGTTTTAAACGACAATGTGCAAGCGTGGACAATGGACTTCAATGTAATGGAAATAAATTGGAATTGTAGTGAGGCCATATCTGACTACATCTCTATTGGCGTACTGTGATACCGTTTTATTACTATACATCTGTCCAAATCTGTACCGCACCTTCTAATTTCGAATTCATGTGCGGATCAGGCTTATTCCCATGAGCTCCAAATCTATTGTTCTCGTCAAAAAATGTTTTCATACATTGGTTCCCGAGAGCTCCAAATTTTGTAGAACAAACTAAATAAATATTAAAATACCTACCTATTTTTATCCCGAGAGCTCCAAGCGAAATTGTGTATGGTTAGCAAAATAAAACGCTTATGGCTTACATTCATATTAATAATTTGCTGAATATAGTTTAAGGCATCAGTCACAAATCGACCTTAGGTTACACTTATAGTGTGAAATTCAAGAGTGAAAAATAGGTAATTAAAAATTTCTGTCATCACAAATTGACCTAAAAATTTATAAACATCAATTACAGATAAGTTAAAAATAGCCAGGAATCAATGTTTCTGATATCAGAAATCGGCCTTATGTATATTTAAAATGAAAATGATTTATAAGTAAATAAAATATGCCACGTTGGTCTAGTGGTTGCAAGCACGACTGCTGAGCGTGGGGTCCTGGGTTCGATTCCCGGGTCGGGCAAAGTGTTATTGGGTTTTTTCATTAGGAAATTCTCAGTAGCAGCCCTGAATCTGGATTTGTGCCCGGTTAATGGCAATATGCTTGCCCCTTATTACATGAGACTATAACATAACTGGCGAAATGTGGGTGTGCTATACACCTCTGCCTACCCCTTCGGGGAAATACAGGCGTGATGTTATGTTATGCAAAAATATGAAAAATCGGTTTCTGATTTTACACGTCGATCTTAGATATTATTATGCTACTGGTCAGGTAAATAAAATATAAATTGCATAAAAGTAAAAAAAACACAGTTTTGGATATCACAATCTTCGATCAATCTTATGCTATACAAAAAAAACGTAATGAGACGCAGCGACGATGGCGGTGTGGACTGCATGGTCAGACTTTTTTTTTTTTGCTGTGGAATAATCCTCATGGACGCACTCCGCCCGGGGTAGGCGGAGCCAGTGTCGGACTCTTACTTACCGACTAAAAAAAAAAAAAAAGCCGCGGAATACATAACCTCCTCCTTTTTTTGAAGTCGGTTAAAAACCAACACGGTGTTCCTTCAACTACTTAGCCGGGGGCGTGGAAACCAGTGAGTATTCACACAACCACCCCCGACAGGTCCTGGCCCGCCACAAGCAGGTGAGCCCCTTCTCCCCGTGCGGCCTAACGTTGGCCGCACCCTCCTAGGTGGCGCACACGGAACACTGCACGCCACCTCACCTCATGGGCCTTTACCAGTTGCGCCAACTACGCCGGCGTGCCAGCTACGTCAGGTGCTGGTCGGGCAGCAAACTATCCCGACTCTGCTGCTCGCAGGCCCTAACTCCCGTAATTTTTTATAGAGGTTTTCTTCCTCTCGGTCCGGGCGGTGAAGCCAAGACCCTCGGTCCCTAGAGGCGCGAGAACACTACTCAGCGGGCACTCCTGCGATTACGAGATCGACGGGGGCAGGGAAAGACAGTCCCCACGCTGCCTGCCCAGTGGCTGCATGAGTGCACACCGGGCCCGCCCCTGCTCCTCCACTGTGCCCTCTGTTGGGAACAGAGGGACACGTGGAGCAACTCCCCACTGGCCCAGAACGAGCCCCTCCCGCGCCAGAATCCCCCGAAGGTTAATCCCTCGAAAGGATTTTATTGCCCGTGCCCAGGATGCACCGGCCAAACAACTGCCGTTACCTCCAGACCAGTCCAGAAGGACAAGCAGCCGTCAGGCACACGTGGAGGTTTTCTGGCCAGCACCCCTGCATGGTCAAACTCACATCTCACAGTTCTCCGTTCGTTAGTATGATTGCTTCGTCAAATAAAAAATAAAAAACATCTTTAACGTATTAACTTTTATGCAATCTGTACTTTGAAATCCTTGGAGCTCATGGGACCGATTTTTTAAATTAATATTACAATATTTTTTCGTTTTGGAGCCCGTGGGAAGGAAATCCTGGAGCGCGCGGGAATAAGCCGCGGATCAGCCTCCCTAGCCAAGTTGACAATCTACACAATCGTCAATCGTCAACGCTAATAGAAAACGATCAAAATGTATGGGAATGACATATCTCTACGAAAAAATCATTCGTTCAGATACCTATGTCATTCCCATACATTTTGATTGTTTTCTATTAGCGTTGACGATTGTAGATTGTGTAGATTGTCAACTTGGCTAGAGGGGCAGAATTTGATTATAAACATCGTGAGGAAACCTGCACACCAGAAAGTGTTCCATACAGTTCTCGATGGTGTGTGTAGTCTATCAACCCGCACTAGGCCAGCGTGGTGGACTAAGGGCTAAGGACTAAGCAGTGCGGCAGTAATGGGCTGATGTGATGAAGATGATCTGTCCGTTTATCGACTTGAAATAAATTATAGAAGCTCAGACCAACAAAAAACTATTTTGTTAGTCTAAGGATAGAAGCTAATTTTAGAATTTCCAGGAAAATCATCAATTAGGTGAGTCTAACGGCCAAAATTAATATCCAATCTATCCACGATTTGCCCTACTAGAGATAGAAATTTGACATATTTTGTATGGAGCATATGTCAAATTTCTATCTCTAGTAGGGTAAATCGTGGATAGATTGGATATTAATTTTGGCCGTAAGCCCCGAGGCCTATTAATCTCCTAGCTTATTAAACATAAATAATACACCATAGTCAAGAAATTCTCTGCACGATAGTGAAAGCCCAAACAAAATTCATCATCATCATCAGAAAATTAAATATAGACACTCTTGCGTCATGAACAACAAGCATAAAGACTTATGAAGAAGAGCTAAATGAGCCCAAGCTTGTGGAAGTTAGGTACAATATAATATAGGTACCTAAGACGTGAAAATTCCAAGGCAACAGGTAGATCTATTGACTTTCGCTTGAATGCCCAAAGAAAAAAAATGGTCCAGCCAGGGAGCCACCTGGCATAAGGTTCCAAAATGCTTACGATTATTAAGCTCGGCAATCCATTTTTGGGCATGAGAATCCAAAAAAAGTCCGGTTGCAAAGCAATTGTCTGGCAATTTGATTAGTCGGTTCTATCTAACGACAAGAAGAGTGATGAGCTGGTACCTCGGAGCAACAGAATAGCTGGTACAATCATAGCTAATTAATTTATATTAATTTCTTTCTGGGCTATTTGTTTTTGTTTACGCAATTTGAGAAACTAGTTTGTTCAGAATCAAGAGGAGAATCGATTAGGGTAGGTAGTTGTTTCTTTCTTAATCACAGAATTCCATGCTTTAAGAGCTATTGCAAGTTCCCTAGTTGGTAGCGGATAAAGTGAAAAATGTTGTGTAGGAACTACCTGATACACGGAAACTAATCAAGCTGAACTTGCTAGACCTTAAGACCTATTCACGATCCACTGATGTACTGAGTTTAACCGAAATAACCAAATTGGAGTTTCGAAAATATTTTTGGTTAAATTATAACATGGTATAAAAACTATCCCAAATATCCCAATCGTTTCTCGTGATTCTGAACAAACTTGTTTCTCAAATTACGTAAACAAAAAGTAACGTTGTATACTACGGCACAGATAATATAATACTATACTAGTAACTAAGGTAATCATCATCCTCCGAGCCTTTTCCCAATTATATTGGGGTCGGCTTGCAGTCTAGCCAGATGCGACTGAACATCAGTATTTTACACGGAGCGACTGCCATCAGACCCCCGCAACCCAGTTACTGGGTAATACCGACATTCGGAGGTTAGACCAGTTGTCAGACTTTCAGGCTTCTGACTACCCGTAACGACTGCCATAGATATTCGTATGACAACCGGGACCGACAGCTTAACGTGCTCTCCGAGGCACGGAGGGGTCTCGATGTGTAACGAAACGGTCACCCATCCACAGACTGACCGCGGCAAGTGCAGCTTAACCTTGCAGATCGTACAATCCGCACTCCCTAAGTATGCCTAATTAATTACCTAGTATATCATCATCATTTCAGCCTTAAGACGTCCACTGCTGGACATAGGCCTCCCACAAGCAAATGTTGGGGGGTTATGCCATAATCGCCACGCTTGGCAGGCGGGTTGGCGATCGCAGTTGGTTGGTTAAATACTCAGAGAACGCTGCTGCCCATCCTCTGGTGAATCCCTTAGTCGCCTTTTACGACACCCATGAGAAGAGAAGGGTGGTGCAATTCTTTGCGTCCGGCACCACACGGACGACCTAGTATATATATAGATTATAATAAAACAAGTATAACCGGATTACAACGCGTATGTATATTATTTAATAAGGTAATAACTGGTAATAATAGTTGGCTACAATCAAAAACACAATTCTGATTTAAAGGTTTTGGACTATAGTATTATATTATCTGTGGTTTTAGGGGTAGTCTATACACATTACTCGTTTACGACGCTGTCTCATCATAAAACAATACGACTGTTCTCCTAAAAAGAAAGAAGAATTAATTTGTAAGTGCATCTATTGAGTATATGAGAGTGTTGACCTGTCTGGCTAGGTTTTAGTGAGGTTATCTATAATTTTATCTGTCTGGTATAAAATTCCGTAAGATCTCATTCTATTCAGTATAAGTTTATTTTCCTCTTGTGATTTAGGAAAGCATTCACCCACAGTGCGGTCTATGCAATCAAGTTTTATTAGAGACTATACTAATAAAAACACAGATGCGGGCTCATACCATATAAAGAGTGCACCGATTTGGTACTTACTACTGTTTTAATAATAATAATATTTTTTTTTCATAACCGAGTGGTAGTTCCTGTTCCTACAGAGTCCGTTTGTCAATATTATAGGAAGTGACACGTACGTGACGGCCTCGTTGGTCTAGTGGTTGCAAGCGCGACTGCTGAGCGTGGGGTCCTGGGTTCGATTCCCGGGTCGGGCAAAGTGTTATTGGGTTTTTTCATTAGGAAATTCTCAGTAGCAGCCCGGAGTCTGGATTTGTGCCCGGTCAATGGCAATAGGCACGCCCCCTATTACATGGTACTATAACATAACTGGCGAAATGTGGGTGTACTATTACACCTCTGCCTACCCCTTCGGGGAAATACAGGCGTGATGTTATGTTATGTTATGTGACAGACTAGTTCAGTTACTGGCCTTTTACTGGCCTCGTATACGAATACATTTGAAGATTTTGAAGACAGTTCAGTGAATAAGTCAGTGAGAAGAAGGTAACCGAAGTTAACTGAACTGACTCGTGTGTACACGGACGCATTTATGTAAAGTAGCTTACAGATTTTGGATTTTCCCAAGCGTACCTATTTTAACTGTCCCTGCCCAATCAGTATGCAAAATAACTAGCCCATGTTTTCATGTAAGCCATCTCCGAATGCCTTTTCAGGTCAAATTGTTACTAGGCGGTATGCGGAGTAATTGTTATTTACGATGGTTATCGAAAGATTCAATTAAAGTTGAGTCCGCTCAAGTGCATGGCCATTTGGTTTATATGCTATTCAGAATACTTGGAGCTGCTTTCCAATATAAGTCTCTCCGCGTTGTTTCTCCGATTCGGTGCCGGGTTCCTGCTCATAAAACTGTATTGGCACAGATAATATAATACTATATTGTATTGGTTTATTTATAGAAACCAGGACCTGCCTAAACCCTCTCTTCGTGTGCTGCTTGCGTATTTCTATTTATTTTCTGATAGGCACTTACCTGTTTTTTCTTGTTTGTAAATCAGTGATTTTAGGTTTTTTTAATGTACCTAATATTTTTGTAGTTAAAATCATGGCATCTTATTATACCATGGTTAAAATGACCTAAATGAAGATATAAATTGTGGAAAGAAAAATTCTATAACGAGCAGAATTCGAACCTGCGACTCTTGGTTCGGTACACCAGAGTTTTATCCACTTAGCTACCGTGAACTCTGTTCGTAGTTTCGAATTTTACCTCCACTTTGTATCCGTCTTAGATATTCGTAACTTCGTAGCCGTTTCGTAGCGTATTTTATAATAGTTTTTTATATGTTCATCCTCCATTGTTTCCCTTTGCTCACTTAACGTTTTAATCACTGTTATTTTTGTAAAACACCATCACGATCACCGCTAGATGGACGTCCGTTTCCTTAAATTAAGTAGGTACAAGATGGTTCAAAAAGTGACGTAAAACCAAAAACTACTACTATACGAAATATTAAATCGAAACTACTTGAAATGACCGCAAGTTCGTTTCCCGATATTTTGAGTAGGGTTAGTAGGGTAGGCCAAGGCCCTGAAGGCCATGACCTGATGGTCTATGAGTGGTACGGAACCCTTACTGCGCGAGTCCGACTCGCACTTGGCCGGTTTTTTTGTAAGGTTTCATTTTTTGAGTCGTCCTGTGTCCTGTACCTATAATAGGGTGAGTTTTTGATCCAAATCCAGATTGCGCTAAATCCGAAACAATTAGTAATAGACAAAATCTGAAGAATTTAGCAAATCAATTAAAAAAAGTCACATCTCGAGCCTACAACTCCGTTGACGACTTTTACTATTCCTAATGCCTAGTTATGGATTTGGGCCTCCAGCTTTCCTATTTCAAAAACTCACACTGTTAAGTTAAGAATGTACCTATAATATTTTCTAACGAGTTGCATTCAACTTGCGACAGGTGAACGGGGCTCCGATGCCGGCTCCTCAGCACTAGAGGTGGGTTCAATTTCACGCGTATTACTATCCCATAAGGCTTAGCATAATTAAACGGGTTGCTAAGAACTCAAGCACGAGAGAAGGTCAAAGGGACCATAAAATTGAGTCATTATAGTAACTATCTTCGGCATTCTTCGGAATTTTCTCTTTGTTTTGTAGTTAGGTGGTACACACGGCTACACATCAAGCTGTACATTTCCAGTATAAGCTGACCTCACATTGTGTAGGCTTTCCGTACAATGCGAGATCAGCTTATACTGGAAGAGTACAGCTTGATGTGTAGCCGTGTGTACCACCTAACAAAAACACCTAGCAAAAGTGGCACATAGGGTCGACCGTAATAGGAGGGAACGAACCTCCTATTACGGTCGAGCCTATGTGCCTCTTTTGCGCGAGTAGTACGGTCGACCGCACGTCGGTGGTAACACTTTGACATTAGCAGCATCTTTATTTCGTAAGCAGTAAGGGCGGTTTTTGAATTGAAGTGTTACCACTGTCATGCAGTCGACTGTACCTTATTGCTTTGCAATTAGTCAGCGACCTTACAGCCCAAATTATTCAAGTGCTTGCCAATTATTAATGTTTTGTACTGAATATATTTAGTTGCCCAGGGTGGCGGATAGATGGCGTTACTGGTAGTAATTTTTACACAGAATTTTTAGCTTTGCAGAATCACGGGTAATTCTTTTTAAATAATTACCTACCCGTGATTTACCTGCTAGGTCAACCACGGCTACGTTGGTAGACCACGGGTACGAAACGAATAGATTTTCTGTACGATTAAAATTAAGTCCTTAGAATTAAACTTTACTTTATTAACATTCCTACATTACATTTACATTTTCCGTACAATGTTGGGCACCAATCTGACATTGTCCTTTGAAACCGCTTCCTCCCAAACTAGGTTATAACCTGTATTTTGGGAGTCAGTGTTCCTTCGTAGGCTAACTTACATACAATGCAGTAGTTATAATGTACAATACAGAAACATTAAAATTTATTTTATTTATTTGTTAGTTCATAATTTATATTTTTTTTATTTTTCCTTAGTTTTAATGGGTGTACTGGTGTGTGTGGGAGTGTGGTGGGGGGCAGTGTAATGTGAGTATGTGTAGTGTGAGTATATGTGATGTAAGGTATGTAGGAATCGGGGTGTGTATATGTGAGGAAGTGCATAAATTAACCATAAACATCTAAGTATAAGTCATTGGTTTAGTGGCATCAAGTGCGACTTGGTCATGATACTCATGATGTTTCGGGTTCAATATCCAGGTCCAGTAAAGTATGATAAAAAAATTGTTGGAAAATAGCCAATTCAAACATTTGGTACATTTGCGTGAAGGTTGTATTGGCACGTAGGTATAGTCAGCATCAAGTAACTATGAATTAGGTATTCCACTACAACAGGTTTTCAGCATGTTTCGTTTGCAAATGAAAACATGGCTTTTTTCATCGGAATAGTTTGTAAGTTACTCGCATTTTTAAAATAATAAAATGCTTTTGTTTACTGGGTTGCCAGACGAGTACCTACCTAAAAGTGAATGGTCACCTACTTGACGTTCTAAAATATTCAAACTGATGACTTTTTTCAAGGTCCATTATTCATAACTTATAGTATTTCTAGATAGCGGTTGTAATTATTTTGTAGTATTTTTACGAATTCGAGCAATGATTTTTTCTTACATACTCAAGTACATACTGTTGTTACTCACAGGGTCACGGCTTATTTGTCGTCTGACGCTTATTATGGTAACTTATGTTTGTAGTGGAACCGGTATAAAAATAGACGACCTTATCAACTATTTCGATGACAGAATGCGAGTTCAAAAGAAACATTTGATATAAATTGTGGGCATTTAAAAAATACTCCAGACGAAATCATAAATACTATTTTGTTATTGGACCGCTTCCAAAAATGACAAGATTTTTGTATTTGCGTGCGTTCATTCGTTCTGTCGTTCCCGACGCATGTAATGTGGTGAGTATTTTGATGATTTTTGTATTTGCGTGCGTTCATTCGTTCTGTCGTTCCCGACGCATGTAATGTGGTGAGTATTTTGATGATTTTGCGTATATTTTATACACCTACTGTCAAGTGCAGTATTTTTACCAAGTCTTTATTTGTCTGTCTGTTCGGTACAAATTTTGCAATCGATTTTAAACTAACTTCCCGATGAGCTAGATACTAAAAACTAAAACGTTAAGTCAGGACTGGAGACAATGCAATTTTAACTCGCTTTCGTTTTAAAAACGTGGTTAGTACAGTCAGCTCTTTGAGAATAATTCTCAAAGAGTCAGCTGCACAAAGACATACTTGGCAAAATTAAAACGTTAATTTAAGGCGCTATTAGAGCTAAGTGGTGCCCCCATCAGTAAAAAAATTATTACTCGCTGAGAGTACATCATTTATCGAAAATTCGTTTTAAACAATTGAAGTAGGTACAGTTCGTACTGACAAAATAACAGTTCATAACTTGGAGGAGATATGACTATGTCTATTTCCTCTAAGGTTCATAATGTCTAGATATTGAAATTCCCATAAATAATTATCTTAGATACTTAATCAATCTTTAATACTTTCCTAATTTGAGGTTATAATTGACTAGGTTTCGTCCACGATCCGCGTAAAAAAGAAAAAAGAACTACCTATGATAGATTATCTTTGATCCTGGGTGGCTGAAAGGCGCAGTAAGCTCTTGTGGCACCCCTATGGAATTTAATTTATGTACACCTACGGTGCAATTCGTGCAAATGTCAGCTGGTACACACGGCTACATATTTATGTATACAATTTCAGTATAAGCTGACCTCGCATTGTATAGGTTTTCCTTACATGAGATTTCAGCTTTTACTGGAATAGTATTGCATGATATGTAGCCGTATGTATACTAATAGAGTACTTACGTGATTACGCACTATCGACTAATTTAGACCATAACCCATGACTGTTGCATACGTACTTTTAGCTACAGACCTTCTACCGCAGAAAAGCGACATGAAACACTATTGTTTACCGGGTGCTTAGACACATGGCAACGGGCCATATAAGTTAGCATTTCTAAACGATGCTTTTTATTAACGACCATCCAGCCCAATACACGCCTAATGTTGAGTATAATGCGTACAATAAAATCTGCCACTAGCTGAGCCGATTGGCCTTACCAAGGCGGCTATTGGCTAATCACTAACGCGGCTGTTTTGACGGCTCATATAAATGGTCAAAACTGATTTGAAGATTTCAAGTGGTGAATAGTGGCAACCTACACTAGTGAAATTTCATAGATGTGTTGCAGACATCGGTCGCCTGTTATGAGGCGTCTATGGGCTGTATGGTCGTTGCTTTTTATACACAGTATTTCTTTAAATTAAAACTGGAGCACAAATGGGGCTCACGTCCACCTAATGTTGACGACTGCCTATTAGGAAGTGCGTACCTTGGCACTAAACGTCAGCACCTTTGCCAACTATGCCGCTTGATCAGCTGTCTCTTGCGTCTCTGACTAGTCCAAGTGTACAAAGGATAGCGAGTGATAGTTATATAAAACGCTGGTGAATTTTGGTATTGGTATTGGTATATCGGGCCATTTTCCGCAACTCCACGCCTGGCATGTATTTTGCGTGTGGATGGGAAGAAATTGTTTATTCGAGCCACCCCTTTTTTAAGGTTTTTTTTAAGGTTGTCTGGAAGATATCGCTATTAGCGATAAGACCGCCAATGTACCCTTATTTTACATGTTAGTCCTAAGTTTAAAAATGTTAATGGTGTACAAAGAATATTCTATCTATCTATCACCCCAGTTCCTCGAGGAAGGCTAGAAGATGCTTGATGTCGCTGACTGTCTGTCGGAGAGTACCCGGATCTCCGAAGTACTCAGCCCTGTATGAGGCGATCTCTGGGCAGTTGAGAGGCACGTGGGCAGCTGTTTCCTCTGTCTCCATGCAGGCTCTGCACAGAGAACTGTCAGTAACACCTATGACAAAGAGGTGTTGAACCGTATCCGGTGGAGGCAGCTGTAACCGTACGTAGTTGTTGTTTTGACAGCTGGAGGAGCTCTTTGGTGATGACGGGGAGTGCTTCCTTAGCTTTCTGCATACCTCGTGGTTCATCCAGGAGTAATTGTGTTTGTCTCTAGTGCGTTTTCTTATCAGGGTATGTAAATGCCCGAAGGGGAGATGTATTATTATGGGTTCAGGTCCTACAGCATCCATATAATTATAATTCGATCCCCTCCTAGCGAGTTCGTGTGCTGCGTCATTTAATCCATTGAAAGGTTATATTGTTGGAGTTGCTTACCTGATTTAATTTCTGGTGGCATTCGTAGATGAGCCCGGAGTTAACAGTACAACTGCTGAGTGCTAGTAGAACCGCCATGCTATCGGAGAGAACTCTAATGGAGTGATCTTTTACCTCTCGTGCCATGACTGCTGCATTTGCCAGTAAGATGCCCATACGCTCAGCTTGAAATACCGTGTTATGGCGTAGAGATGAATATGTTTAGGTCTTCTGAAAATACCCCACATCCTGTACCTGACTCCGTTTTGGATCAATCTGTGAAGATCCTAAGTTCTCTGGGATTCAAACCCTCGCACAGGTGGTCCTCATACCTACAGTTGGATCTTCTATTTCTTGTCAAAAATGAACTCCTTCGGTATGCGGTCGTTAATTGCTTGCATAAATGGTAATTCCTCAGAGAGTTAATCGAGTATGAGAGTGTTTTTTTATTTATAATATAGGATGGCGAAACGTGCTAAAGGCCCACCTGAAGTTAAGCGGTTACCTTTGCCCAACAACAACTGCAATACCACCTAGGCTGTTGCCTAAATGGTACCGCAAGTCGGTTCGCCAAACTGAGACATGAAGATGAAAAGTCTCATGTGATTGTAATTTCACCGGCACCCGTACCCTTCAGACCGAAACACAGCAATGCAAGCATCACTATTTGGTGAATAAAAAATTTCCATTTTTATCTAGGAATAACTTGATTGTAGCTTTCGGTATCTACTGCGTAGATTATGTAGGGGTGATTATTACGCCGTGCGCCACTACGCATCACATTGACGCTTAGACGAAGTTAGGTTAGTACAAAGTATTAGATATTCTGTGACGAAATGTTAAAATGCACGCAAATTCGGTTAAGAGTGAGGGGCGCGTCCCTGCTTCGGGCTCTTCCAGACGTGCCACAGTCCCAACTGCGCATACTAATATGATAACATATTATAATGCGCGGGCACAAAATTCACACAAGATCATTGCCTGGCGACATTTTTGCCGCTGAGGTGTGGATGTGCTGTGGACGATATGGTCCGTCCGATCTATGCACGCGCTTGATATAACTTGGGCCCGTTATGGTGCGTTCAAACTTTTCAAAGATAGAACTATAATTTATCGCATTGTTTTTACAATTTGCTCTGTTTCCTTTCAACGCGTGACCTCAACAGTTGCCTGTTGCACTTACAACCACAGCACAGCAGTTTAGTGATTGGTTAAGTTAGCTTCCCACATTTTACCAAGAATATTTTATATGTATTTCATATCTACATCAGTGCATTTTACCTATAATTGACATTTGCAGAGTATTGAGGCCCAGTAATAAAACGCCATGTAGCATCTCAGGTGGAGCTGTCAAAATATAAACGTCACCCACAGATTTGACATTTACTGCCGTACGTCACCCGAATTTTAACCCTTGATACTAGTTTAACTGAGTTTAACTGTTTCCACTTTGTTTTCCTTTACGGCGGTAAATGTCATGTCTCTGGGTTTTACCAAATCAGAATTTCAGGTTCACTAATTAATTTCTAAACTGCCATGCACTGTACAACACACAAAACATTGATCTTTAGACGTACTGATAACAGTTACGACCTGCCGGAGTTCTAACTAGGTATACTGTGCTTGTATTTCAAATAATCTTGGTGCACACTGCATCCACAGTTGAAGTAAAAAAAGCGGTTTGTAATAAAATGCTTATTTTTTTCCTAATTTAATAGGTACCTAACTTCCAGTGGCGTAGTGTAGGGCCACGGGACAAATAGTTAAAAGTGGAAAATTCTTTATTCAACTAGGAAAATACGTAACTTTTTCGATCGTCATTCATGGAGGCCGAGAGGCCCTTTGAGCTTTGGGGCTCCGAGGCACTGCCCCTAACCTGCCTTCCGGCCGCGTGGTTCGATCTGACAGTTCCCTGCCTAGACCTTTTTTTTTCCGTGGGGAAATCCTCATGGACGCACTCCGCCCGGTGTAGGCGAAGCCAGTGTCGGACTCTTACCGGCTAAAACCACCACGGTGTTCCTTCAACTACCTTAGCCGGGGGCGTGGGAACCCGTGAGTATTCACACAACCACCCCCGACAGGTACCGGCCCGCCACAAGCAGGCGAGCCCCTTCTCCCCGTGCGGCCTAACGGCTGCACCCTCCTTGGTGGCGCACACGGAACCCTGCACGCCACCTCACTTCATGAGTAAGAAGACCAGCTGCGCCAACTACGCCGGCTGTGCCAGCTACGCCAGCTGCTGGTCGGGCAGCAGACTACCCCGAGTCTGCTGCTCGCAGGCCCTACCTCCCGTAATTTTTTATAGAGGTTTTCTTCCTCGCGGTCCGGGTGGTGAAGCCAAGACCCTCGGTCTCAAGAGGCGCGAGAACACTACTCAGCGGGCACTCCTGGGGTTACGAGATCGACGGGGGCAGGGAAAGACAGTCACCCCGCTGCCTGCCTAGTGGTAGGGTGAGTGCACACCGGGCGCGCCCCTGCTCCTCCACTGTGCCCTCTGTTAGCAACAGAGGGACACGTGGAGCAACCCCACACTGGCCCAGAACGGGCCCCTCCCGCGCCAGAATATTCGCCACTGGCAATAAAATCCCCCGAAGGTTAATCCCTCGAAAGTATTTTATTGCCCGTACCCGGGATGCACCGGCCAAACAACTGCCGTTCCCTCCAGACGTGTCCAGAAGGACAAGCAGCCGTCAGGCACACGTGGAGGTTTTCTGGCCAGCACCTAGGGCATGCATTCCGAAATTCCGGAATCTCGGACAGATATTTACGATTTTTCAGTTCCGGAATTGAGCAACTTAATATCGTAATTCCAATATTCTTAATAACTTAACAAAGTTACTTTTTGGCTATATGTTTATAGCACATATCCATTAAAGGGCATGCAGTTAGTTGCATCGTTAGTTTCATATATTTTCAGTTTCGAAATTAGCTTATGTAATTAGTCTCATAAGTTTCAATATTATATGAAATCTTTAAATTAAATTAGCCTATCGAAATCTTCTGCTGGACATAGACATTTCTGCAAGTTGCGCGACGAGACTGAAACCTTCCTCCTTCCGCATCCAGTACAACTCGGCTACTTTATTTAGGTTGTTTGTTCATTTTTCTAGATGGTCATACGCTGCGTTTTTCACGACCTCCTCTAAAGGATTCGCCTGCTCCAACGGCCATCGGTTCTTCAACAGCCATGAGTCCATGACCCAGCCCACTACCACTACAGCTTGCTGATTTTGCGAGCTATGTCAGTCACTGTGGCTATTTTCCGGATAATCTCATTGCGGATCTTTTTATTTAAAGAATATCCAAGCATAGTTTGCAGAGTGACTTGTGGACTAGTCCAACCGATAGTGTCCACAGCTCAGCATCGTAGGACACGACAGACAGGATGTACTGGTTGAAGACTTGTTTTCAGACTTTGTGGTAGAGGCGACGAGAAGATTCGACGAAGGTTGCTACATACAGTCGGCTCCTTTCTGGATATTGTGTCTATTAAGCTGAATAATCTGATCTTAGTGTCCTGACATATTCCTGCATATTTTCGAGCGTTTTCTCTTCGACAAGAACTGACCTCAGCGCAAGACCTTCGTGTCCAGATTCATCCCAAGAACTACATACCAAGAGAGATTTATTCTAACAGCAGTTTGGTTAGTTGTTCCAGAGACTGCCGTTGCAACGATCTCATCGGCAAGCGGAGTTGTGACATGTTCTCGCCGTTTACGTTGATACCCTTTCCAGTCTAGTCCAGCGTTTTGTAGACGGCCTGCAAATCTTCAGAGTAGTTTCGGTGATATTACATACCCCTGTCTCACAAGGATCAACTACTACTGCTCTTCAATGTGGCATCGTTTAAGAGCATTCGGAACTGCCCGAAGCCCTTCTTTCAAAAATGCCATACAAAGCGGCTAATTAAATTTTAGCTTTAGTATCATAAAAAATTGCGTCTTCTGTACTCTGCGGTGTAGAATGGTTGTGGTTTACAGTGCTGTAACTTTTTAGACACCTGGCTTGCTTCTATGGAATTCGTCGAGTCTTCTGACGAGACAATTTGTGACGAGCTTCGAGAATAGGTTATATACATGACTCAGGAGTGAAATGCATCTGTTTTTTTGTGCAAGGTTATTTCACCTTTCTTAAAGAACAGAACCACCGAACTATCGCTCCATGCCTTCGGTGTAGTGCCTTGTTGAATGGCAGAATAAAACACTCTAGCTCTTACAAATCCAGAAGCCACGCTAGCACCCCTAAAATGAGTTCAGTGGTAATACCGTCATCATCATCACCCGAAGGTTTTTTGTTCTTTATCTGCCCAAGGGCCGCACTAATAATAATAACGCACTGGTCAACCTTTCAGAGATTCTTGAAATGGCGCGTGAATGTTGCTTGAAACCGCTGGTCTTGCTGTTCTCATGGGAAACTTTCAACTTCATCAAACATCTCAATCTTAGAAGGACCGATATTTTTATCCGTGGCTATAAGTTTGATTAGAGGGGTACTTTTTCACCTGTGTAAATCTCATAGATACAAAAAAAAAAGTACTTACGATAACAAGTTTGGTAAAAATCTCGTTTATGTTTTGGGATTTTATTTCTTGTTGAAAATGGATTGATGGGATCGTTAGATTTTCAGTATGCTGCTGCTGAGAGACAGATTCTCACTCAGTTGCGAATGTAGCCTGCCGCTGAGAAAACTCTTTCTAGAGCTGATTTGGATTCGGTGATTTAAGATGACACGGACGTGTTTCTTTAAATAAAGTCGAATCGAAAATTTGAACTTTCTTAAACTATAAAGTTTCGAAATGAAGTAATTGAAAAAAAAATACCAATTCCGGAACCAGTTCCGGAATTCCGGAGTTCAGTACCCAATATCGGAAATCAGTTCCGGAGTTGGAAACCTTCCGATATTGCATGCCCTACCAGCACCCCAACCTGCCTAGCCCTACGGTCTACGTTTTAACTTTTTTGATTTGCAGGTATACAATGTTACTTTTTGTTTACGTAATTTGAGAATATACTTTTTTCAGGATCACTAGGAGAATAAATAATAATAAATATTTTTAGGACATTTTACGCAGCACCATCTAGTTCCAAACGAAGCAGAACTTGTATGTATTAAAAGTATGTATTTACAACAACAAAAAAGTACATAAGTATTATATCCATTTTTTTGTTGAAGTATGTATAATATTTACAATACATAAGAAACACCCAGACCAACACAAACACTTATGTTCATCACACAAATATTTGTGTCCTGTGGGAATCGAAACCAGCGACCTCGTGATCAGCAGTCCGACACTCGAACCACTAGACCACAGAGTCGTCTGTCGAATCAATTGAGATAGCTTTTTTTTCTAAATCATACAATGACATGCTTTTAGAGTCACTGTAGTGTGAGTTCCCCAATTGGTATTAGCGGAAAAAGCGAAGAATGTCGTGCAGGGACTACCTGATTCACGGAAACTGATCAAGCTAAACTTTCTGGGCCTTAAGGACTTATTCACGATCCGCTGATGTAGTGAATTAAACAAAGTAAAAATTTGGTTAAAATGTAACATAGTATAAAAACTATCCCAATCGATTCTCCTGGTGCTTCTGAACAAACTAGTAAAAAAAAAAGAAAAAAAGTGATTTACCAGCGTAAACAACAATTGTTGCAATTTTATTTATTTTAAATGTGCAGAGTCATAGTAAAAGCCCCAGTTACCGACAGTGCCCCATTGTTCGACAAAAAAACAACCAACTTCAGAAAATAAGAGCAAAATTATAATTTGGTGTACGGTTAAATATTATCTTATAAACATTGAACTGTTACATGGTTCACCGCATATTACGTAAGAAATCATCACGAAACCAATGTATTTAAAAAAAACTTTTTACCAAAAATTTAACCGACGAATACAGTAACTGAAAAGCGAAAACCGGCCAAGAGCATGTCGGGCCATGCTCAGTATTGTTACGACGGAGGGTTAAGCAGAGTGGACTGAAATACTTCAACCTCGATTTTCCTGGACTTAGAGACGTTTTCAGCAGGCTGAAATGCATTTTCAGTCCGTATCAGAGGAGGCTCTATCACATACCAAAGAATCGAAATTTTGAGTAAGTTGCCGTTGTTTTCAGGCGCCTGAAACATGTTTTCAGGCCGTTTCAGGAGCCAACAAATCCGATGCCGACATTTCCTGAAAACCCATTTTCAGGCGTTTTCAGGACCCCTTATGGCCATTTGACACCCACATGTAAAATTGTTGATGAGTGAGCGAGATAGAGCTAAATATCAGACAAGGATAGACGAAGAACCTTCTGGAAGAGAGTGAGCAGGATAGAGCTAATATAAGACAAGGATAGACGAGATTCGACAAGCTTCGAGAACATTCCATTCTAGAAGTGAGTGAGTGAGATAGAGGATAGATGAGGTTCGACGAGGTTCGAGAACTTTCTATTTCGAGAATGTGCAAGTGAGAAAGAGTTATCTTATGACAAGGATAGATGACGTTCGAGGACTTTCCAGTACCACGACTCGCGGCCTATATAAACGGCGCAGCTGAGCGCCAGTGGGGTTCAGTTTGGATCAAGCGATACAAGCGATAACATCGAAGCGATATTCGGAGCGATTTAACTAGTAACTTTGTGTGGTAATAAGCGATTCAGTGTAATTGTTCAGTAATAAAGTGTTCTCTACGCATTTAATCGGCTTTCTATCTACATACGAACCCCCAGCTCGTAACATTTGGTGTCAGAAAGCGGGATAGAAAATGCCGATTACGCCAAGAGACGAGGAACCGACTGGTAATGAAACGCCGAGTCGGATGCAGACGAGACAGTTAACGGCGAGACAGACAGCTCAGGACGCATCAAGAACTATGAATCAGGAGGAGGTCGTCCAACAGGGACCTCAGCCTCAAGGTGGAAACAACGATATTGCCAGCTTATTCAACTTGATGCAGCAAATGGCAAGAAGGCAGGAAGAGCAAGTACGCGAAACACGCGAACTAGCCACAAGGCAGGAAGAGCAAGTACGCGAAACACGCGAACTAGCCACAAGGCAGGAAGAGCAAGTACGCGAACTAGCCACAAGGCAGGAAGAGCAAGTACGCGAAACACGCGAACTAGCCACAAGGCAGGAAGAGCAAGTACGCAGACAGGAAGAGCAAGCCGCAAGGCAAGAAGAGCGGTTCTGTAGAATGGAGAAGATATTTGAGCGAGGAGCAATATTGGAGGAACTCTATCTCTCTGCTAAAAACAAACTAGATGAGGTGGAGATCAAGGTAGATGAGGTGGAGATTAAAGTAGATGAGCATGAGAAAAAGGTTATGGCTCATGACCACCGGATTACGCAGTTAGAAAAGAAGGTCAACAGTGCACACCTTGGACCAGTTCCCATCGTTTCCGCTGGTAATACAGGGGTGTCTTTAGGAAGGTTTAAGGTTCCACCCTTTGACGGAACCTCCTCTTGGACCGCATATAAGCTGCAATTCCAATCGGTGGCAACAGCAAATGGATGGACCAATGACCAGACGAAGACTGCTCTTATTTTAGGGCTTCGGGATCAGGCTTTGACGGTGCTGGAAGCACTCGGTGAGAACGTCGCCTACGAGCAGCTTTTGGAGGCCCTAGAAGCACGATTTGGTGACGCCCATTTAGAACACGTCTTCCGGGCCCAACTGAAAGAGCGTGTTCAGCGCTATAACGAAAGCTTACAGCAATGGGCGCTGGAGGTGGAAAAGCTTGTACGGAAGGCCTATAGGTCCACGCCTGTGCTCATCGATAACCTACTAGTACAGGCCTTTATCGATGGAATACGAGATTCGGAAGTTAGAGCGACTGTGCGACTCGGACATCACCAGACATTGAAGGACGCACTGGCACATGCACTGGAAGTAGAAGCTGTTCGGACGGACCCTAAGACAAGTCGGATCCGCGAAGTGGCCGAACGCAACAAAGCAAGTTGGGGACCAATTTGTTACCTGTGTGGAGAACGGGGTCACATCAGAAACAGCTGTCCGAAGCAAGCCAGGCGCGAGGAACCTCGTCGGTTCACAAGCAGAGCGGTGGGAACAGCCACCACCGAGCCGCTACAGGGAAACGAGTAAACGCCAGGACCGAGGGGCGGGTGCTGGCTGGTGTTCAAAAAGCCCCGAAAATCAAGATTAGGCAAGCCCAAGACGGAAATAGCCTGATAATCGACGGTGAGATTGATGGAATTCCCTGTGAAATGACAGTAGACACAGGAGCGTCACATACAATTATCAGCTTTGGGCTTGTGAAACGTCTCGGCGGGAACCAACCTTGTCGGAACAGAAACGTTCAACTTGTGACAGCCACCGGCCAGCACATAGCCGTCCAGGGGGAGAGGGAGTTGGACGTAAAGCTTGGTGAGATGATGTTTACGCATAAGGCCATCATTGCTGATATCGTCGACGACTGCATTATTGGACTCGATTTCTTAAGAGCACACCACTGCCAGATTGACATAAAGCATGGTGTTTTAAATTGCGGATCAGAAGAAATATTCCTGAAAGGAGGATCTGTTGGGAATGTTTACTGCGCGAAAGAGACCATTTTGCCTCCATGGTCACAAACAACGGTTCCAGTTCGTTTAGCTCGAGGTAATATTGGAAACAATCATCGCTGCGTAATTGTGGAAAAAGTGGATAACAATAGTCCTTGGATAACGGCACGAACGCTTATAAAAGGAACAGGCATGGATGTTGTATCAATCCTGAACTTTAGCGATACCGAGCAAACCATAAAAAGGAACACAGTTGTTGGAACCTGCGGCCAAGTCTCGTGGTTGCGCAAATGTCAACAACCGTGCGGAGGAGAAAACATTGCGCAATCCAACATTGACATAATGTCACTGCTGCAGGGCTGTCAACGGGATCTGTCAATGGAAGAGCTTTCCCAAGCTAAGACATTGCTGCAGCAGTTCAGTGACTTGTTTTCTTCAAATGATGCTGATCTTGGAAGGACTGGACTTGTTCAACACAAAATTGACACTGGTGATAAAATTCCAATTCGTCAGCGAGCACGAAGGGTGCCAGTCGCACGTGAAAAGGAGGTTCAGAACATGATTGAGGAAATGAAGAAGAGTGACGTCATTGAACCATCATCAAGTCCGTGGTGCTCTCCTGTGGTTTTGGTCAAGAAAAAGGACGGAAGCATGCGGTTTTGTGTTGATTATCGTCAACTTAATGACATTACGAAGAAGGACAGCTACCCTTTGCCGAGGATAGATGACACTTTGGACACGCTGGCTGGGATGAAGTGGTTTTCAACACTAGACCTAAAAAGTGGCTATTGGCAAGTGGAGATAGATCCTAAGGATAAGGAAAAGACAGCCTTTTCGACAGGAGGGCTTTGTCAGGGCCTTTGGCAATTCAAAGTCATGCCTTTTGGCCTATGTAATGCCCCTGCAACTTTCGAAAGACTAATGGAAATAGTGCTCGCTGGATTAATTGGCGAAGCCTGTTTGGTGTACCTGGATGACATTGTGATTGTTGGGCAGGACTTTAACAGCCATCTTCGAAACTTGAGGTGTGTTTTGGAAAAGATTCGTGCAGCAAACTTGAAACTAAGTCCCAAAAAGTGTTCTTTTTTCAAGCGAGAAGTCAAGTACCTGGGACATGTGGTTTCCACTGAAGGGGTTCGCACGGATCCAGAAAAGGTGGCGGCTGTTAAGAATTGGCCAGTACCAAAGGACAAGACAGGAGTTCGAGCGTTTTTGGGACTTTGCTCATACTACCGACGCTTTGTGAAAAATTTCTCAGATATAGCAAAACCTTTACATAAGCTCACTGAAGAAAAGAGGGCATTTGTTTGGGATGATGCCTGTGAGGCTGCATTCAGGGAACTGAAAAACCATCTGTGCAATACACCCATTCTTGGATACCCGGACATCGAAGGCGAATTTGTCGTAGACACTGATGCCAGCAACACCGGTATAGGCGGAGTGTTGTCACAACGCAGAGGAGATCAAGAAGTAGTTATAGCCTACTTCAGCAAATCTCTGTGCAAACCAGAAAGGAACTACTGCGTTACTCGAAGAGAGTTACTCGCTGTGGTCAAGACTTTGAAGCACTTCAGTAAATATTTGTTAGGGCGCCAGTTTCGACTTAGAACTGATCACGCTGCACTAAAGTGGCTACTTCAATTTAAGGATCCTGAAGGGCAAGTGGCGCGTTGGATAGAACAACTGCAGGAGTTTAATTTCACCATTGAGCATCGTAGTGGGAAATTACATGGGAATGCAGATGCTCTATCAAGGAGACCATGTCCAGACGAATGTAAACACTGTACAAGGCAAGAGGCCAAAGAAATAGCGTCAGTTAAGATGTTAAGGACGGACACAGTGAGTGCGGAATGGAGTGATGCATCCATGCAAAGAGCGCAACTAGAGGACAATGATTTACGACCTCTCGTAGAATGGATGCAAGCTGGAAGTCCCAAACCCAAATGGAGTGATGTCGCCAGAATGAGCACTACAACAAAAAGCTATTGGGCTCAATGGGACAGCTTCCTTCTTCACAATGGTGTTCTATGTCGAAAATGGGAGAATGCACGAGGAAACGAAGCGCACCTACAGCTAGTCGTGCCCAAATCAAAAATTTCTGATGTCTTACGGGAGTACCATAATGGATCTTCGGGTGGTCACCTAGGCGTCAAAAGAACTCTGTTGAAGATACGAGAACGGTTCTACTGGGTTCACTGCAGAGACGATGTGGAGGATTGGTGTCGCAAATGTACCAGTTGCGCAGGTGTAAAAGGGCCACACACTCGTACCAGAGGATCGTTGAAACTGTATAATGTTGGAGCTCCATGGGAAAGGATAGCATTGGACGTGGCTGGACCATTCCCGATATCAGAAAGCGGAAATCGCTATTTCCTCGTCGTGATGGATTATTTCACCAAATGGCCAGAAGTCTTCGCTATACCTAATCAGGAAGCCACAATGGTAGCAAAAAAATTGGTCAGCGAAGTGTTCTGTCGTTTCGGGGTACCATTGGAAATTCATAGTGATCAGGGAAGAAACTTTGAGTCCCAAGTTTTCCAAGAAACTTGTAGAATAATGGGCATTCACAAAACGCGTACAACATCTTACCATCCACAATCTGATGGAATGGTGGAACGATTCAACCAGACCTTAGAGAGGCATTTGGCAAAAGTAGTGGACAAGCATCAAAAGGACTGGGACGAGTATATTCCACTGTTTCTTTTAGCTTACAGAACTGCAGTACATGAAAGTTCATCGGTAACTCCAGCCTACGCAAATTATGGGAGAGAACTCCGTTTACCGGCAGACCTTCTTACCGGATGTCCACCGAATACACCTAGTAACATAACGGAGTATGCAAATGAATTGCGAAACCGGATGAATGACATACAAGAGCACATGAGAAAATCGGAGTTCCAGGCAAGTGCAAGAATGAAAACGCGGTACGACAGAAAGCTGAACCATGAAGTATTCCAGGAAGGTTCCAAAGTTTGGTTGCACAATCCGGTACGCCGGAAGGGAAAATCCCCAAAATTACAACCTGATTGGGATGGGCCGTATATAATCATCACGAAGATCAACGATGTCACCTACCGAATCCGAAAGGACGGACGCAATCAACCGAAGATTGTACACATTGATCGACTGGCCCGGTACTACGGAGATAATGATGCTCGGGACGAGCATGTCTTAGGAGGGGGTAGTGTTACGACGGAGGGTTAAGCAGAGTGGACTGAAATACTTCAACCTCGATTTTCCTGGACTTAGAGACGTTTTCAGCAGGCTGAAATGCATTTTCAGTCCGTATCAGAGGAGGCTCTATCACATACCAAAGAATCGAAATTTTGAGTAAGTTGCCGTTGTTTTCAGGCGCCTGAAACATGTTTTCAGGCCGTTTCAGGAGCCAACAAATCCGATGCCGACATTTCCTGAAAACCCATTTTCAGGCGTTTTCAGGACCCCTTATGGCCATTTGACACCCACATGTAAAATTGTTGATGAGTGAGCGAGATAGAGCTAAATATCAGACAAGGATAGACGAAGAACCTTCTGGAAGAGAGTGAGCAGGATAGAGCTAATATAAGACAAGGATAGACGAGATTCGACAAGCTTCGAGAACATTCCATTCTAGAAGTGAGTGAGTGAGATAGAGGTTAGATGAGGTTCGACGAGGTTCGAGAACTTTCTATTTCGAGAATGTGCAAGTGAGAAAGAGTTATCTTATGACAAGGATAGATGACGTTCGAGGACTTTCCAGTACCACGACTCGCGGCCTATATAAACGGCGCAGCTGAGCGCCAGTGGGGTTCAGTTTGGATCAAGCGATACAAGCGATAACATCGAAGCGATATTCGGAGCGATTTAACTAGTAACTTTGTGTGGTAATAAGCGATTCAGTGTAATTGTTCAGTAATAAAGTGTTCTCTACGCATTTAATCGGCTTTCTATCTACATACGAACCCCCAGCTCGTAACAGTATTATAGGGTTCCTTAAGTAGGTGTTACAAACAAATCAAATCGAATATTAATCACGGCTATTTTAGTTTTTGCAATAGACGGCAGCATTGGCGACTCAGAGAGTGATGTCAGTAGCCGCTAGATGGCGCTATACAGTGCCAAATGTAATACACGGCACTTGACGCCAGCATTGGCGACCCAGAGAGTGTTGTACGACGCCGCTAGATGGCGCCAAATTTAAGAAGTGTGTCGTCAACATAACACAAAGTTACTTTTTGTGATTTTTTCAAATAGAAAGTAGCTAAAGGAGCATTATTTGCTAGGATAATTTTTCTCTAAGGTCAATGACCTTTGAACTAGGACGTTTTAAGTATTTTTCAGTTTTCTGTCTATAACTCGAAAAATTATAATCACATTATACTCAAAATAATTTTAAAAGAGAGTTTTTACAAAGGTCTATCAATGTGAAAGATTATAAGTTTCTACGTTGCATAGTTTAGAAATGGCAGGGGGGGGGACACATTGCAAGCCACTTTGGCGGGCTATATTTCGCAGTTGGTACACCTGATAAAAAAGTGGTGTATGAAACATTACCTTCATTTTAGTAGACCTATTCAATGATACCCCACACGAGGGGGTGCAGCGAAAAAATTTTTTTTTTCCCCATTTCACATGTATGGGTGCCACCCCTAAAGAACGTAAAAACTATTTTTTTATTCTTTTAAAATTGAGATCTATATGCAGACTATTTTTTTACAAAATTTCATTTACTTATGTTTATAACTGTAGAAGTTATTAAGCTGTAAAGGATTAGGACAGACGGACAGACGGACAGACGGACAGACGGATAGACGGACAGACGGACAGACGGACAGACGGACGGACATGACGAAACTATAAGGGTTCCTTGTAGGACTTCGGAACCCTAAAAATGAAATGAAGCTTTTTAGTCTTCATAACTATTTTCCTTACTAAACTAATGTAAATAACTAATTATGAGTCGGCGCCAAACAAACAAGCAAAGTGCGTGCGAGTTGCGAGTGGTCGAGCGGAGAACGCATTTTTGGAAAGTAATTGTTTATCGTTGAAAATTTCACGTTGTATTTGATGTTATTTTGTTTTTATTATTTCTTTGAAGTAATTTAATGATCATCGTTGATTGTTTGTTTGGCACTCATAATTAGTTATTTACATTACTTTAGTTAGGAAAATAGTTATGAAGACTAAAAAGCTTCATATTATTTTTCGCTTTTCAGTTACCTACTGTATTCGTCGGTTCAATTTTTTGATAAAAAGTTTTTTTTTTTTTTTTTCTGGCTTAAATTAAACTCCAGGTCTCCATTATGTTGTAGTGTCTAGAACTACATTTATGTGTGCAAATTTTCAACAGAATCGGTTAACAGGTAAGAATTCAGTGGGTGAACAAGCACTCATCCCCTGTTTTCCTACCCTTAGGGGTGGATTTTGATTTTCTAATTATATGGGACCTACTTCGAGATATACCCTATCCATTACATCCATTAAAGGATCATCAAAATCGGACTACTCTGTAAAAAGTTATGCGTGGTCAAACATAAAAAAAAGATACGCATCGAATTGAGAACCTCCTCCTTTTTTTTCGTCGGTTAAAAATACTTGTGATCGTTCCTTAAAGTGTCGACAATTGGGGATGTTACGTTACTTACTTTCTATAGATGTGTCAAATGGGACTTCGTATTTGGAATAGGATGTAACATTTATTGGTGGATTTGGTGGGTGGGTACCTACCTTACCCCCCCCTTTATTTCATAACAAATAAATATATCTTATCTTATCTTTATCTTATCTTTGGAGGAGGCCTATGTCCAGCAGTGGACGTCGTTCGGCTGAAATGATGATGATGATGATGATTCACTAGTGGATTTGGTGGGTACCTACCTATACCTATCCTTTAATCAACAAAAGATTAAATTGCATCTAATCTTTTTATAGTAAATAATAAGAGTATAGAAAATGCTTGGGGGAGAACCGGTCGTTGTGGCGATGCTTGGGGGAGGCCTATGTGCAGCAGTGGACATCTTTCGGCTGAAATGATAATGATGATGATAACAGAAAATGTTTTAAATAAATAAAATAGAATGCTCCATATAAGCATGATTGAAGAACGATAATTATTAGATTCTGTGATAGGTCATTATTTTTTTAATTCCGTGACTTACGAACGACTACGACTACGACTTACTTTCTTGTGTTTACTGCACAGTTTTGTCCCTATTTTTCACCTAGTTGAGAATTTGAAACGAGAGTAAGTATCGAAAAATTTAAGTCGATAACCATAAATTATTAAAATGGGATTATTTTAGAAAACCATGTTGTGTCTTATTATTCGTGTGAGATTTACGCTAAGTATAATTTTTGAAGAAATATACGACATAAGGTCACTGCTCAGCTGTAGGCCTAGTACGAGTTTGACACTTACCGATACTTCCATCGAATTCGACGACTTTCTATCATTAATCAGTAGCGCCCCTGGCGGATACGAGGAGGAACTAGTAGTTTATGAATGAAAATCGACGAAAACTATGAAAGTATTATAAAGTGTCAAACTCGTACTAGGCCCCCAGCTCACTATCGTATACTATTACGAAATGCTTATGTTAATAAACGCATGAGTATCTAACATGTTATTTACTCGGGATAGCTAGTTCAATAATAATATCAATCAATCAATATCTTGCGTGGAATATTACCAGATACTGTGACACTGAATGCACTCACATACTTATGGGAGACCTGTAGGGATTTTAAGGATATATCTATTCTTGTGAGTTTAACGGTTAAACTCACACCCTCTTATTACAAAAGCTTAGAAAGACCAGCCCCCCCCCCTAGCCAAGATGACAATCTACAATCGTCAACGCTATAGAAAAAAATCAAAATGTATGGGAATGACATATCCCAACGAATGACTTTTTCGTTAAGATATGTCATTCGCATACATTTTGATTGTTTTCTATTAGCGTTGACGATTGTAGATTGTCATCTTGGCTAGAGGGGGCAGTTTTAGACCCTTTTTTAAAGCGGGTTAAAAGTCAAACTCCATACATAAGATGATGTTTAAGCCTGGCTTAAGCAAAACCCGATTTTGTAATAAGGTGGACAAAAATTAAAGTTTAATAGTATTGAACTAACCTATCGATTAGGAAAAACATATATATACATACAGGATGTCCATGAAAATGGGACATAACATCACGCCTGTATTTTCCCGAAGGGGTAGGCAGAGGTGTATAGTACACCCACATTTCGCCAGTTATGTTATAGTCCCATGTAATAGGGGGCAAAGGGTATTAAATCATACGTATTTTTCATCCCCATTTCACATGTATGAGCGCCACCCCTAAAATACGTAATCACGGTTTTTTTATTCTTTTACAATTGAGATCTAGACTATTTTTTATCAAAATTTAAGTAGTTGTAAAAAAAAAGTTGAAGTAATTAAACTGTAAAGGATTAGGACAGATGGACAGACGGACAGACGGACAGCCGGAAAGACGGACGGACATGACGAAACTATAAGGGTTCCTCGTAGGAACTACGGAACCCTAAAAATCAAACATATTTTTAAAACAAAAATATTACTTTTAAACGGTTATAACTCCAAGATGCATAGGACCTCATTTTATCTGAGGATAGGACCTATTTAAAAATATATTTTTGTAATTTCAGCTAGTTATTTATGAGTCCCATATGGGACTCCTGTATATTATTTGGGTGCATGAGTGCATGTTTAAATGGTCAGTGTTTGTGCGTCTAAATACTTATTCGTGTCTGTAAACCATCGAGCATTTAACCCTACGGAGACGTGAATCACTGTTTTATTTTTGAATTATTTTATTTGGTTTTCTATATGTATCATCGTGATTTTATACAAATATAAAAGGGGTACTGCTACTTGATACGGTGCCCCTGATGTGTTGCTCTTCGGTCTAATGGTGGTGATGTTCTGTTGTGTCTTGTTTTTGGTTGTGCTACTGTTGTCCGTAGTCGATCCTATTGTTTATTTTGAGTCGTATGGACTTTACTCTCGGGCATTTGTCGGATGTTGTTTCTATTAGTGTGCGTGCACACTGCAGGTCGCAGGATAACGAGACAGTGGTAGTGGTGAGACGTGCTATGCTAGGATATGTGTGTATCGGAGGGGTTGGCTTTAGTTACGTGCTACCTCGCTAGGGGGTAACTGAGGGTTGTAGTGGTGCAAGTGGACCTCCTCTCCAACCCGCAACTTTTGTTTTTGCAGGAACCAAGTACCTAGGTAGTTTTTTTTTATACAATTTTGGGTTGCTGAGGGTTGTAGAGGGTGAGGGTGGGGGTGGCCCCACGTGACATGAGAGGGCACGGCCGCGAAGCCCCCACAAGGGGGCCGGCGGTGAAGCAAACCGGGGGCTTCGCCTCCGCAATAACAAATAAAACTGATGGCAGATAGCTGCTAACTAGTTAGGTTGTTATGTTAGAAATGTGACCACATCACGCACGAGCCGAGCGAGCAAGGCGAGCGGTACTGTGGCAGCGGCCGGCGTAAACGATTTGCCAATCACTTTACATCACTTTCTAAAAATCAGTTAGTCATTTTTGAATAGGTCCTTCATCTTTGCATTTTATGCAGTTTATGAAGAGGTTCCACAAAGATTCTCGAACCAAAATGGCGCTAATCAATTGGTCATCCATGTTTTGCCGAATTTATCCACAGGTAAACAACAGATATGCCTGTTAGCTTCGATAGTCACCCGGTGAAAAGCGAGGGCAAAACGCGGTCGGTGTGAACAGCACCACCTCTTCTCGTATGTTTGTTCGCTAGGATGATTCAGCCTCGCATCCACCTCGCATCTATCTAACCACTAAGCACGTAGCCTGCCACCTGCGGTGTGTACGTACACTTACACGTAACGCGCTACTATTGGCCTATTTCCTATTTATCTACGCAAATCAACAGAACTGTTTCGAAAAAAGTACCCCGCATACCCAGGGCAGTCAGCCCCGCTAGCAACCTGCTAGATTTCAGGATTGGTCCCATAGTAAAAGTTGTTCATACTGATGAGTAAAATGACCCCCCCCCCCCCCCAAATGTTTTCAGTTATTTTAATAACACGTTGTATACCTACTTGCTGAAATCTAAACAGTGATGCGTAATCATAACGCAACGCACTGTGGCCACTGTGGGGCTGTGGGCTAAATAAATAGGACCAACGAGTGCCACTTGAGATAATGTACTTGTGCCAATACTACTAACAAAGCTTTGTTTTGACGAGACGCAGTTCATTCTATTCAATTAACTAAGATAAACAGACATGGCACTCCATGAATTTCTAGATAACAATTAATCTGTAGACTGAGGTAATTTTAAGGATGAGTACCTAGTTGTAAACAATTTGTAATAATTAACATGGAATGGGTAGGTAAGTAAATGAGAAGACCCCCGCTTCATTATTGCATTCGCACAAATTAATTTTTATCGGTGACAAATGCAGGAGTCGGTAAAATATATTATTCGCTAAAGTAATTGAGCGAAGCTTTGGTCCGGTCAAGTGGCCCTCTACTTATAATGTTCACTATGTTTTGAGCAAACACGGAAGCTGCGCATCATTGATGATGCTGAAAAGAGAAACTACCCATCTACTAAATATTTTAAGTATACCCGCGGCATGCTATGATGGTGTTTTTGACATTTTCCAATAGTGTTGTGACACATTACAAATTATTAGCGATTGGGACCGGGTTTCTTACTTTGACCAACTCCAACTAGCTATTATGAATAATATCTACATAAAGTTAATAATTTATCAAATTATTGACATACAAACTAAACTCCAAACTAACTCCTATTAAACTCCCTGAAAGTGTGATAATGGCACCCACAATAAACTGCTTCAAAAACAGACTTGACAAAATCTCCAAATTGCAAGACACACACGCATCAGCTTACTGGGCTGCTAGTGTGGTTTCCATATAATAATAATACATAAAAAACAGTAGAAATAAATAGAATTTGAACAATAGATTCGAAATTCGAAAAATTGTATTGCTGTAGCAGTGCATCACTATTGACAATAAAGTACGGCAATTGTTCCTTCATACGTAGCTGTCAATATTTACGGATCTTCAAGAGCAGGCTTACGTCAAAAACGCCATTATAGCGTGCCGCGATTATAGTAGTCTGTAGTTGCTACTGCTAGGCTGCCTTCAACGAATCCTACTAATGTTATAAATGTGAAAGTTTGTGAAGATATTTGAATGTTTGTTACTCAGCCACGCTGAAATTGCTGAACGGGTTTGGATGTAGCATAAAGATAGACCATAACCCAGATTAAGATATATAAAGCTACTTTTTATCCCGGGAAAATAACAGTTCCCGAGGGATGCGTGATAAGTCTTTCTGTGATAATAAGGCGAATTATAGGTACGCGGGCAAAGTCGCGAGCAAAGTCTAGTAAACAATAAATTAATCACGTCAAATGACTCATACTTTTATTCTCGATCGATATGTAAATAAACATTACAATAATAGCTACTTGATTCATTTATTTACGTCCAACAGACAGCTTAAAGTATCTAATTGAAAATTCAATTGAAGTGATAGAATATTCAAATTAGGTACCCAGCCAGAAGTGGTAAGTTGTCAAGCAACTTGTCGCGGTTGTCAATAAATAACTATATTGTTCTGTCAATTTACATTCAATTGCCAGATTTATTGACAAAATCAATTCAGTATATGTCATCTTGCTACTTGACAAAAATCAAATTTAAGTATAATGAAAATCAAATTTTGATAGATATCAACAACCCATGTCTGTAGATTCTATCACGTTCCTACTCATAAATAAAAGACAATAGGCTCGCTCCCTTTTGCGTGGGAGGGACTTCATTTAATACCGTCGACGGCGAAATGTAGGCGTATAACAACTGTACATTTCAGCCCACCCCCTGAGGTAATTTGCCTTGTAGATATTTATTTTGAACTAGTTTCCTTTACTTCCTCGGAATAAATTTTACACACCTAATGCCCTTCAGTGTGTGTGTGTGTGTTTAATTTTGAAAAGTCCTTCTTTAGTGCTACCCAATACTCGTAAGTGTATGGTACTTCTGTCCAACATTGTTCTGAACTTTCTTAGACACAGTGGTTTGAGCTGTGCGTTGTCTGTAACTCAGTCAGTCTTGAAATTATTTTATTGACTGGTATGATTACCTAGTTTTTATCAACTTTTTCCATATTCTTAATAATTTTTACAAGTTTCTGATTTCATCCCTTATCGAAAACTATTATTTTGTCTTCACAAATCCAGCCAGCGTTTCTTGAAACAGACACAAGGTCTTATCCCGAAGACGAAATAGGTCAAGGTATCTTCAACCTAGATTCATTTTCAACGTTGAGCCTTATATCTTTCTTAATATATATAAATCTCGTGTCACAATGTTTGTCCTCAATGGACTCCTAAACCACTTAACCGATTATAATAAAATTCGCACACCATGTGGAGTTCGATCCCACTTGAGAGATAGGATAGTTTAAATCTCAAATTATAGTCGCAATTTTAATTTATTGCGAATTATTTGTCTGTTATTATTTGACAGTCACAATTATCTGTTAACTCCAAATGATTCTAACAGATGTCGATACCTTTCGACTGGGTTGAGATAGATGATAGATTTTAATGATATTTTTTGTGTAGGTACCTACGTTCGAGTCCGGGTCCCTGCAGGGTTTGAATTAACAAATGGACCCGGTAGGTGGCGCTGCAGTCGTTGTGTCACCAAATTTGATTTGCTGAACAATTGATAACATGGGACGGGACATGGGACGGACGGGACAGGACATGTGACATGGGGGACGGGATATGGGTCGGGACGGGACGGGACATGTGACATGGGGGACGGGACATGTGACATGGGGGACGGGACATGTGACATGGGGGACGGGACATGGGACGGGACGGGACATGGGAAGGGACATGGGCCAGGACGGGACATGGGACATGAGACGGGACGGGACGGGACATGGGACGAGACGGGACTTGAGAAGGGACATGGGCCGGGACGGGACATGGTACATGAGACGGGACATTGGACATGGGACGGGATGGGACATTTAACATGGGACGGGACGGGACATGGGACGGGACTGGACATGGGGTGAGATAGTGGGATAGTGGGATAGTGGGATAGTGACTGGACTGGACTGGACGGTCCGAATAAAAGGATGGATGGATGGATGGATGGAACTGGACTGAATTAACAGGATCCGTCACGTGGGTTAGCAGAATTTAACGCGAGTGAAGCCGCGAATATTTATTTCTTCTGTACATCTGATTGTCGCCTAACTCCTCCTAAACAGCTGAACCGATTTGGATGAATTTTTTTGTGAATATTTCAATGGTTTCCTGGATGGTGTGAAAACACAATTGGATCCGGTAGGTGGCCCTTCTGTCTGTATGTCACTGATCTTCTCCTAAATGGCAGGGACGATTTTAATTATATGTGGCACTGCTTTTCCGGGCAGGACGACGTCTGCCGGGTCCGCTAGTTGCTCTATATAATTTCAGTCTAGGATTCCGTATAATAAAACAACAAAGTAACTTAGACAACCTAACAAACCGAAAACTAATTATTATTCCCACAATTATAAAAATTATAAATGCGAAAGTAACTCTGGCTGTCTGTTTGTTTGTTACCTTTTCACGACTAAACTTCTGTACCTATCGTAATGAAATTTGGCAAAGACGTAGTTTGGGACCTGCAGGCGTAGCATGACCACTGTAGATAAGAGATTTGTCTACGGAAGAATAGACAAAACTACATTGTGTACACAGATATCACACCATTGTATAGAACTTTATCTGTCATTTTGTCTATTCTTTCGTAGACAAAACGCTTGTCTATAGTGCTCATGCTACGCCTGCTGGAGAAGGTCATAGGCACAGTAATTTTGTCTATTCTTTCGTAGACAAAACGCTTGTCTATAGTGCTCATGCTAGGCCAGCTGGAGAAGGTCATAGGCACATTCTATGGTCATAGGCTACTTTTTATCCCGGGAAGTTAAACGGTTTCCGAGGGATGCGCGATAACGTATTTTTGTGATAAACCGAATCACACGCGTGCGAAGCAGCGGCAGAATAATAAATATTGTTTTTTTTATGGTATGGGATGGCGAAACGAGCTAAAGGCCCACCTGATGTTAAGCGGTTACCTTTGCCCATAACAACTTCAATACCACCTAGGCTGTTACGTAAATGGTACCGCAAGTCGGTTCGCCAAACTGAGACATGAAGATGGAAAGTCTCATGTGATTGTAATTTCACCGGCACCCGTACCATTCAGACCGAAACACAGCAATGCAAGCATCACTATTTGGCGGAGAAGTAGATACGGTGGTAGTAATTCCCCGGACGAGCTCTTTCACAAAGGAGCTCTACTACTACTATGTAGTGCTAAATATTTTTGTTTTGTATGTACTAAATATTTTTGGTACATTTTTACACATCACCATCTAGTCTCACACTAAGCAGAGCTTGTACTATGGGACAATGGATATAATACTTAGATACTTTATTTTTTAATACATACTTATAATACACCCAGACCAACACAAACACTTATGTACATCACACAAATATTTGTATCCTGTGGGAATCGAACCCAGGACCTCGTGATCAGCAGTCCGACACTTGAACCACTAGACCACAGAGGTCGTCAGAAAAAACCGCAACAAAATATCAGATTAATAATATATCAGAAGCTAATTACCTGTTATTAATTTACCCCATTGATTGGGTGTTGGAGTTTAGATGATAGTCCTCCATGTTATATACTTTTCAACTGCATCGTGTGGGACTAAAAGCCGATCCGAACCTATCCCATATATCCGAACATAGTCTAATCCAACGACAATTTGGATTAATGAGGTTATGACAATGGATGAATAAGTGGTCCATTTTATGAGTATGACTCATAGTGATTAATTAGGCTGCAAAGCACACAATATTAAGCATTACACAAGAACAGAAAATCAGAAGTGGTGTCAAATGTCGTGAGGGTGCGTAGCGGGAGGCATGCGGTCAACCGCACTTCTCAGGTTCTAATCTCGGCCGATACAACTTCATTACAATCACTCATATTTTGTTGCGGTTTTTTATTATTGGATTATTCTTCGTTATAATTATATTGCGTTTATTGACGAACATAATTGATTTTGTTTTAAAGATATAAACCTTGTGATATAATGCAGTTTAAAGTCCCGACATTGGGGTTATACAGTCTTGTGTACCAGGCAATAGATCATTGGTCTTTGGTCTTTCCCAAGAAACACTAAAGTTTCTACTCGGCTGATGAAAATCTGTATAAGCAACTGCGCTTTTTGCGTACGTGAAGTCAATAAAAGTTAATACAGGGTCTTTTTGGTGTCATTTTGTACATGTTTATATTTTCTACGGTAATCCACGAACTAGGACTTAAAGTAAAATGTCGGGTTTCACTTCACGCCTCCGTGATAAGTTGTCCGTCCATCACTTCCATGAATGTTCGTTCGTATGCAGCTCGCCAATATTTGCGCAGACGCCGACACATTGTTTGCAATTTGCATGCTGTGCATATAGTGACGGACAAAGATTGTTCTTGGGATTAGCACAGGATTCAATTGCTTTTCAGAAATCGTACAGTTCTCACACGGATATCTATGAGTTCTCTGGTCCATCTTATTACACTGACTATAAAAGTCAAAATTGAATGGCAACCTCCAAAACTTGACCATATTTAGATGTAAATGTTGCTTGAAAAATCAATAAGAGTAGGTACCTGAATATCGATCTGTGTATATTCAAGATCTTTGCATCATCGTTGTATATGATGACACAGACTTGTTATCAATTTGACTCAATCGGAGGTGATCGTAGAGGTTGTTGGTATTTAAAGTCCTTACTAATACGTTTCTACATATTATTATACATACCAGTGGCGTGCAGTGGCCTACTTCACTTGAATTTATTTTTGGTGTAAGTTATTGATTTTTTTATGTAGGAAGATTTATTCAGCATTAATAGGTTTAATAAAGGATAAAGAATCATCGTACTTTGAAAAAAATATAATAACTTACACCACTGTTGAGTTTGAATGAGGAAGGCACTGGGTATTGCCTAATTGCCTATATGCAATGCACGCCACTGATACATACTTAACCTGACAGCGTTCCGTGTGGTGCCGGACGTAAAGAATTGCATCACCCTATATCTTCTCATGGGTGTCGTAAAAGGCGACTAAGGGATTCACCAGAGGATGGGCAGCAGTGTTCTCTGAGTATTTAACCAATCATCTGCGATCGCCAACCCGCATGGCGATTATGGCATATCCCCCCAAATTTGGGGGAGGTCTATGTCCAGCAGTGGACGTCTTTCGGCTGAAATGATGATGATGATGACGGCTAAGTAGTTATTTTTTATGAGATGATGAAACGAGCTAAAAGCTCAAATGATGTTTGCCCATAACAACTGCAATGCCACCTAGGTTGTAGCCTAAATGGCATTGCAAATTAGGTAATCCAAACTGACCTAAAGATGGAAAGTCTCATGTGATTGTAACTTCACCGGCACCCTTCCCACCGCATCTTTCGCACCGGAACACAACAACGCAAGCATCGTAGTAATTCCCCGGAGGAGCTCTTTTACAAGGAGATCTACTCTTTTCTACAGTTAGTAAGTTATGTACAGATACCGGCACGAGTCGTGAGCACAAACTTCACCTGCGCAGAAGGTCATTTATAGATCTGTTTGGTGGAATGACAGGAGCGCGGGGTGCCAACGCCGAACATTGCATTTACGCGATTGGTCGACAGTCGATGCTCGTCGTCTATTGGACAATTAGGTGTCATTCGGCTACCGTACACTTTCGGTTCAACTTTATTGACTCACATTTTCGAATTTAAAACAGTTTATTTTTCTTTTGATGTAATTGATTTATATTTTGATTCTTGAGTGTTTAATGTTTTTTTTTCTTCTTCATCTTCCTTTATTTATTACAAGATTGTATTTAACTTGCAATGTATGTACGTATATAAATATATTTGCTAGAGTGGAATCTTGCAACTCGATTTTGAAGCGGATATCTTCAACCTATTGAGCTGAAATTTTGTACAATATGGGTATCAAATGAAAGGACTTGCTGAGAATACGAATGCGAGTTAAAAAACCTGTCCATCGATAACTAAATAGTAAAAAATAAATTAAAAGTTAAAATGTTTTCTGTTTATTTATCTGTGCGTAAAAAAAAGTCCCAAAATCATAATATGGGTGAAATTCGAGAAAGTTTGTAGTTTCTATAACTACCCATAATCCTTATAAAACGCTAACGGTGAAATTTAGTGAACAAAGATACTAAATAATTTTGGTCGAAAGTGTACATGCGCGAACTTGCCCCCACTACTGTCCATCTGTGCTCACGACTCATGCCGGCTACTATAAAATTCAATAATTATATATCGAGTTTTGTAAGTGAGAGACGTTTACGCCCAGTTTTGGTTGGTTCTAGTGGCACGTTTCAGATGTACTGAACTATATACAGAATATAGTTCAGAATAATCAACTCAGTCTATCGTAGTCCACTGCTGGACATAGGCCTCTCCCAAGTTGCACTACAACACTCGGTTCTCTGCCTTCCGCATCTAGTCCCCAGCCACCTTCTTCAGGTCATGCGTCCACCTGGCGGGGAGCACCCTACGCTGCGTTTGCTGCTCCAGCGGCCGTCGGTCCTTCGACAGACATGGCCAGCCCACTGCCACTTTAGCTTACTGATCCTACAAGCTATATCGGTCACTCCGGTTCTTCGCCGGATAATCTTGTTCGTTACAGATTTTATCCAAATCCTTCAAAGAAACTCCAAGCATAGTTCGCTGAGCGACTTTGAATTTTTGGACCAGCCCAACTGTCAGTGTCCACTTCCAAAATAAGAATGTGTCAAATTCTTGACCTCCTCGGCAGATTCTCATATCTTATAATCATTAAATAATCGTTGAATAATTCTGTTCCAAATATAGAGCGATGAATGTTTCTGTTCTCTATAATTTGATAAGAAAATATGTATATCATAGTCAGATTGCATTTATTCTTCAGCTGAAAATCGTAATTATACGTGGTCTGTTGGTCACGTACGTTTTCTGTTTTGTCTGGGCCAACTTTGTTGCGCCATGGCGTCATATACAGTCGCACCAACAAAGTCGCAGGTACGAGTTTGTGAATGCACTTCAAGAATAATTGGTCACGAGAGTATACTTGCATACCTTTACCCCGTGCCTGTTAAGATCTTGATTCATACAAGGCATGTATTTTTAACAATTTGTTTTCAAGTATTTTGTGACGTCAAACACGAGACGCTCCAGGCTTTATCGCCTGCATTTTATTAACCATCAATAAATTGGTGTCAGTCAATTTTAGATGCAAGTAAATGCGTGTGCCAAATTTCCACGCATGCGCTCTGCCGAAGTCGCCTGCCAGTACCCGCGCCCGCGCAGGCGCGCAACCGCCCTGCATCGTGCGACCCACTATTTATAGATAAATGTGACATTGTTTTATTTGCCACAGGCAGGCGTAATCATAGTAGTACTTTTCCATGCGAAAATCGTTAACCCCAGAGCGATAACTGGAGAGAGTGCATGCTCGTGTGGCGTAGCGCGCCTTATTAAATTAAAATATATATCTAACCTGATTCAGTTGACCCTTTTTATGAACATACACGGTAAAAATCAATTGTGAAATCTTTGGCTATTGTCAGTTAACTCTGACTTACATATGGTTTACGTACCAAGGTCTATTGTACAATATTTCAAATGAGCCGTCCTGATAATGTTTGGAATCAATATAAATGGTATATTTATTGGCGGTGCGGGGTGCGGGAGGCGCGGCTCGGGGCGCGCTTCCTTTCCTAGATTCTCGGATCCTGCGCGCGCGCATGTCAGACTGCATCCTGCCGCGCGCCGCACTCCCGCGCACCACGAGCACACGAGCTATCGGTCGCGCACTCTCACATACCTACTGATAAACAGTGTTGTATTTATTTATATCGAGCAATATCTTTACTGTGATGACGATTGTGCATGTGTGAGTGTTTTATCATGAGATGGATCTACGGGTGAGTGTTTACTTTTTAGTTTTTTTTTAACTGTTTTATACGTGATCAATAGTTTTTAACCGATTTCATTAATAATAATAAAATAAATATTTTTGGGACTTTTCTACACAGCACTACTACTACTGTAATACTTATATGTTGTTAGTGCAAAACCTGTAGGTACTTTAGTACTAATCTGTAAGGGCACAAATGTGCCCAAATGTGCCCACAATAACAAATGAATGTTGTAAGTTGTAAGGGGACGAAAACAGGAGGGAGAGGTGGGAGTGGTTGTTGGGAATATTTATATCCCCCAAAAGTGAATTAGTTATGGTTTTGTTTTTCAAATGTGTTTACCTACCTTTTCTGTAATATTTCGGGTTACACTTACAACATTCTTAATTCAGAACAAAATCAGGGTTATTTTAAAATCAATAACAAAATACAAGCAAAATACTTATGTAATTTTCTGTAGGTAGGTAGGTACCTGTATTTACTATTTACCGTAAATTTAGTATTGCGTATCCGCTTTTCCTACTAATCTTTAATGTTTTTATTTACTAACATCATTTAAATAAAAATATTATTAGTTTCAATACATACCTATAAATTATTATAATAATACAGGAAAACATGAATTGTCACACAAAACTTTGATTCAATTAATGGGAAAACCATTGTGACAGTAAAATTAGGATAATTTCCTTCTGTAAAATACACAGATACTTAATACGTATTGTATGTCAAGGTTTCGTCATATAAATGTCATCATAATAATGCAACACAATAAAAGGTAGTGAAATTGCTATTGGTTCAACTTAGTCTGTAGGTATGACGTTTGCAATGCAATAAAACGTAGGGTAGGTACCCATGACATAGGTTGACGTGACGTGACGTGACATGTGTGTGATGACGTATTGGAGGCGGAGGTTTATACCAGATGCGTCATGTGCCTCAAGTCCGTCACTTATACTTAACCATAAAAATAAAATACTGTTAGGGCTTATTACTTGGGGAAGTCCTCATGGATTCCACTCGTGTTATATCAACATTTGGCCGGAAGCACATGATTTTCCACAGCAGCGCACCCTCCATGTCACTTATTTCAAAACGCTGTCATTAAGTTATTTAATTAAAAAGAACGATCCATTATTAATAGGTAAGTATTTATTTAAGTTCAACCACTGCCTACATCTATTCTACCCGTAGAACATAAAAAATATATTCATAGATTGTGATTTTAGTCAGCCTCCTTGCCTTGCCTTTAGAGGCACGCGTCCACCTATCGGTATCGTACGCATCGGACGGATCGCATTGTATTCAAAAGTGCGGATGACGATATCGGCATCCGAATTTCAATATTGAAAATGGTTGCACATAGAAATTTGTCGGCGATCCGTACGCTGCGGATACGCACACTTCAGCATGTATAGCGTACATGCTGAAATTTGAATCGCTTATTTCCCGAAAACGCGAAAAAAAATCTGTTGGTCCTTCTGATCCTGGACTTATGTTCACCGTACCTACGTATGTTCACTTAAATCGATAAAATGTAGGGACCACCTTATTTTTTTTCCTAATTTTACATATTTTGTATGAAGCTTATGTCAAATTCCTATCTCTAGTAAATCGTGGATAGATTGGATATTAATTTTGGCCGTATATGAGTTTTGGCTTTCAAACTATGGTTATCTTGTTCCTCTGCTCATGGTAATTTACCCGTCCTATTGACAAGGAGCAGGGTTCTGTGCAGCTCTCTGTTCTCTCAGATATTTTTTAAATTAAATAACAAAATTTGCTACCTTCGCTGAAATCATTAATTACAGAACCATATTTTTTCATTACTTTTTTTTTTGCGGGAGTTTTCGGTGTCTTTTGGTTGACATGACGATGATGAATGATGATTTAGTTTGATTAACTTGTTACTTATGTGGTCATTATAATTAACAACATAAATGATAAGCTTTAAGATAAAATACATTAATATCTAACTGTTTCTTAAATTGTTTACTAACAAACAGCTAGGCGCCGTTTTATCCGTGTCCGTATTAGGTATTTATCATTAAAGTGCGTGTAAATTAATGAGTTTCAATGATAATATTCGTACTTCTGAATAAGTACAACTGATTTCAGTTATTCTACTAATTATGGCATAGATAAATTAATATAATTTAGCAACCTATCGATCGCAATGAAATGCTGAACGGGAAAGGCAAAAATAGGCATAGACAGAAAAAAAACTGATGACAAAACTGTGCCTGAAGTGAAAAAGGGTATGTATAATAATAACAAAAAAATATCTGGGGGCCCTGACCTAGCTTGGACCCTGTTCGCGATGCCGGTGGGCAACTATGTCTTTAATATTTGTAAAAAAATAAAAAATAGTCAATTTCTATTATATTTAAAAATTTAAATTATAGGTAGGTACGTATAAAGTTAATTAGGGGAATAATAATGTATTTCTTCAAAAAAATATATTTTTAAGTCCGATTCGACAAAATCGTACTTAATTAAAAAAAAAAATGACTTGTAACAATTGTTATCAATAAATACAATACAATACCCTGTGTTTTGAACACAATGGAAATAATAAATAACGAATTTGACGTTTTTATCAGACCTGTTAGTACTAAATTATGAAATGTATGAAATAATAGGTACATGAGGAGTTTACTTTCATATACAACGTGTTGTTGAAATAACTAAAAACCTGTTAAGGGGTCAATATACTCATCAGTATGAATAACTTTCACTATGGGACCAACCCTGAAATCGCGAAAAAAATATCAGCTGATCCCTACATTTTGTCGATTCATGTAAACAAAAAATTTTGCGGACAGCTTTTTTTCGCGATTTCAGGGTTGTTGGTCCCATAGTAAAAGTTGTTCATAGGTACCTACTGATGAGTACATTGACCCCTTAAGAGGTTTTCAGTTATTTCAATAACACGTATACATTTTTTCTCCAGAAAAATTACTTGATGGGTCAGTAGGTACCAATTGAGCACTGAATACCTTAATTGAGCAGTGATAGCCTAGCGGTTGAGCGCTTGCCTTCCATGCAGGAGGGTCTGAGTTCGTACCCGGTCCGCACCACTTTCTTTTCAAATTCATGTGCGGATCAGAACTTGATTAAATACAAATACAAATACAAATCATTTATTCTGCAAATTGGATGTTAAAAATCACTTTTACAAGTCGGTTAATTATAAAAACTAGATGACATCGGCATTTCCTATATGACTACCTCTGAGAAGAAATACCGAAACAAACTCAGGGATCATAGTCTCTTTTAAAGTCCAGACAACAAGACAAGACAAGTTTGTTGTGTTATATAATAAATATGCATGGTTAAATGTATATAAACCAAATTGTCAAATTAAAGTATATAAATAAAATGTCACAACGGTGTATAAATCATGTCAAAAAAACGGTATAATCCAATGTCAATAAAAACTGTACAAAATAAAAGATGACATAAACGTAAACCTAGATATAAAAAAAGACAATATTGCCTGTATCTAGCGAGCAGATCAGTCCCAAGCTTTTTTATCATCAAGATAATCAGAAATTTTATAGTATCCTTTATTGCAAAGTTTAATTTTAATAAAAGCTTTAAATCTCTTAAGGGATAAATTACGGACCTCAATGGGAAGTTTGTTGTAAAAACGTATACATTGACCCATGAACGAGTTGCTTACTCTGTGGAGACCAGTAGGATGTCCAGCAAGGTTGTGTTTGTACCTTGTGTTAAAACTGTGAACATCGGACATTTTAACAAAATCTGAAATATTTTTCTGCACATACAATAAATTTTCATAAATATATTGAGAAGCTACAGTCAGAATACCATACTCTCTGAATTTTTCTCTGAGAGAAACCCTTGGACCCAATTTGTAAATGGCTCGAAGAGCCCTTTTCTGTAAAACAAAGATGGTGTTAATGTCTGCACAGCTACCCCAGAGGAGAATCCCATAAGTCATTACACTATGAAAATAACTAAAATAGACTATTCTGGCTGTATCCACATCAGTAATGTTCCGAATTTTCTTAACAGCATAGGCTGCAGAACTAAGTCTACTTGACAACTTGTCGATATGTGGGCCCCACTGCAACTTGGCGTCTATAGTTATGCCAAGGAAAATAGTTGACTCAACAGGGTCCAGCTCTATCCCATTCACTTGTACATTGATCTGTACCTGAATGACATTAGGCGTTGAAAATTTTATAAATTTAGTTTTCTTCTCATTAAGGAGAAGATTATTTACAGTGAACCAATGGACAAGTTTGGAGAGTGTATTGTTTACTTCGTCGAAATTAAGTAATTGTCGCTTGATTTTAAAAATAAGTGACGTATCATCCGCGAACAACACAATTTCATGATTATCTCTTTCGTAATAAGGCAAGTCATTAATATAAATAAGGAACAAAAAAGGACCGAGAATTGAACCCTGCGGAACACCCATGGTGACCGCAGAACCTGGAGATCTCTTACCATTAACATCAACCCTCTGAATTCTGTTATTTAAGTAAGAAGTCAGAAGGTCGAGAGCCTTGTCCCTTATTCCATAGTGGTGCAATTTCCTTATGAGTGTATCGTGATGTACGCAATCGAAGGCCTTAGACAAGTCACAGAATATACCGATAGCATCCTGAGAGTTCTTCCAGGCCTCGAATATGTTTTTCAGCAATTCCACGCCCGCATTATCACTTGCTTTAATGGTGAAAGAAAATATTGTAAGGAAATCTGCACATTTGAGAGTGCTCCATGTAGTTCTCGATGGTGTGTGTAGTCTGCCAACCCGCGCTGGGCCAGCGTAGTGGACTAAGGCCTTAACCTTCTCATTCGGATAATAGGCCCGTGCCCAGCAGTGGGAGAAGAAAGGCCTGCTTATGCAGTAGGTACCAGGTAATCATAATCAGTCAACAAGTTCAAGGAGACATCGTTGTAGTTATAGTAATGTAGACTAGCATAGGTACCATTTGTTTATCTTCCAATACCTAGAGCTGCGCTCGAGAAATGGATGAAAACATCACATTAAAATATAAATAGCCACTATCAATAAACGTTTAAACAAAATAATATTAATTGGTGCACATAAGTTGTCATTCGAAAATATGGAGTGTAAATAAATTTGTTGTTATTAAAATTTACCGGTATCTGTACAATAATTACACAATATTATCAATTTTTGTACAATAATTTATCAGAATTTTAAAACAAACAACATATTATGTAGGGGTTTTTTTAAAAGTGTTTATTCAACTTTGTATTGTCTGTCTGTAGATTTACTACAAGATCTTGCAAGTCTGTTTCCCGATAACCTAACAGACAAATGTCTTGCATACAACATAGTTCCGATGACAATACTAAGTATAATATCATTAAAAATCTTTAAAAAACAAATAATGATTTTATTAAAACTATCCACGCGCTCTTGGTGCTATAAATTAATTTTTATTTTTTTATTTTTTTATAATTAAGTAGGTACTTTACGTCATACATCATCTTTACTTTACTTTATAATTTGTCGTTAACCCCATTTTAATCAATGTTGTTTTGACCGACCTTTTATTAAGATTAGAAAAGAAAGCCGCGAAAGACTGCTGCTGCTTTTATTTGGCACTGTCTTGTGCCAAATGAAAGTTTTTCTTTCTTTCTTTCTTAAAGATTACTGTAATTTTCTACTTAAATCTGAAGAATGCCAGAACACACGAACTGTCACTCAGATAAGCTTGCTTAGTGAGTGCACTGCTGACTGCTGGCCACTAATAATAATAATGTAAGCCTTATGATACACTACCTCACAACAACCAAATACGGACATTCTCAAAAAAGGCCAAGTGTAAGAGTACTCTAAATCGACGAGCATGCATGACAAAGAAACAAAAAGTAATTAAACTAGATGAAGCAAAAGAGGTGTGTCAGGATCGTACAAAGATAATAATACCACTATTGTCATTGGGATCGTAGCAGGTGGAAATCCAGTCTCTGCCTACCCCAATAGGAAACAGGCGTGATAATTATGTACGTATGTATAAATCTATATCTATCTATCTATATATACTATAATAAAACTGTAAAGGTCGAAAAGTCTGTACATTGAGTATTTTTTCGCGAAAATCGGCTAGGGGGACTAGAAATAAGCTATAGAACACGAATCAATCGTTTAAAAAATTTATGTCTGTCTGTCTGTCTGTCTGTCTGTCTGTCTGTCTGTTTGTTACCTCATCACGTGAAAACGGCTGAACGGATCGTAATGAAACTTAGCATTTGTATTGGTATTAGTCTAACTTAAAATATAGGGTATGTTTTATCTGAATCGGTTGAGTAGATCCAGCGATACAGCTTGACCCCTCTATTGTATTAAGTTGCATACAAAGTAGAGGTCATGATTGTTGGTTGTTTGCAGATTCCTAAAAATACAACTAGATTTCGTTAGTATTATAGATAACATAGTCTGCCCATTACTGTCCCACTGCTGGTGAGCATGGACCTCTTCTCGGAATGAGAAGAGTTAAGGAACTGGATATTGTTAGTGTAATAGATTAAATTATCTAAACATAATCAGTCAATTACTGTCCCACTGCTGGGCATGGACCTCTTCTTAGAACGAGAAGAGTTAAGAAAATAGAGAATAACATAGCATAATCAGCTCATTACAGCTGTCCCACGGCTGGGTATGGGCCTCTTCTCAAAATGAGAAGAGTTATTGAACAGAATATTGTTAGCATTATAGAATAACATAACATTATCAGCCCATTACTGTTCCATTGCTGGGCACGGGCCTCTTCTTACAATGAGAAGAGTTAAAGAACTGGATGTGGTTATTGTTATAGAATTACATAACATAATCAGCCCAATTACTGTCCCTCTGCTGGACACGAGCGTCTTCTCAGAATAAGAAGAGTTTAGGGCTAATTCCATTACCATGGCCGGTTGGTTGTACAAACAAAATATAGAATGGTAGGTGAATAGTGTAATCGTTTGAGTAGGCACTTATGTATATTAGAAGACATTGTGTTCATAAATATGACAGGATGTTATTTTCCGACATCCACGCGGACGGAGTCGCGGGCACAGCTAGTGTATAATACACTTGATCGTAAAATAATTCCTGTTCAATCCACTGTGTGCTCTGCAAGACAAGTTCTGTCATGGAAATTTTGAGGAAAAACGAACTAAAAACACGAGACATACCTACCTAGTAATTAGTCATTATCATCTACTGATACTAACACTCCACGATGTGTAAAGCAACATGTAGTAGGTAGTAGATAAAGATGATCATATTATCTGGCTGTCCATCTCATTAGTGAGAGCGACACGACGACCCGACCGGGCGACCCGCCCGAGGAGCACAAGACACGATCCAACATGGCTATTCTGTAAAAACTCACTCTCGAGCTCACTTCTGAATCCGTAGTGACTTCTCCAATTTAGAAAAATCGATGTTACTCTGTCGTCGCCGGCTGTCGCTGAAAACCAGCGCTGCCGCTGGGGCTCTGCTCCGTGCAGGTGGCACAGCAATTTGCTAAGCGATGGCCGTTTTGCGTGGATGTGACGTAGGTATCCACACTTCTTGACTCTTTGTACCTGTATATTTATATTTTAGGTAATTTTTTGCGTCACACTAGACGCAAACAAATATTTTTTCTTTCTTTTTATTTTCGTATCGTTTTTACTACTTTTCACTGCGAATTCCGAAGTGAGCTTGCTAGTCAGTTCTTACAAAATTACACAGCAGATTCTATTACCTTATTATTTCACCCGCGATAACGCCTTGTTATTCTAAGAGAAAGCCCACACTGTCACCAACAATTCCAGATAGACTGGAATAGCTAAATGAGCCTAGATCTACCGGGAAATGTAAAGCACAGCGGAATGGAACTTGTATCAGGATGCATTCTAATCAGCCGCATTCCTTCGGAAAGTTTCTGCAGGAATGGTCGTGTATTCTGATCGTCCGTGGCATATCGTTTTGAAATAATTAAATATATAGGTATGTGCAGAGAATACCTAACAAATAAATAAGGTGAATAGATAAGATATACCTATCGTCGCCGCGTTGGTTGCATTATTTTCATGTTTACATTTTTGCGAAAAATATTGAAAATAATCTTTTAAAAATCGTGTCCTTTATCGAAGATTAAAAACATTGCAATCGACGTCTTTATATTTGTCTCAAGGCTTTACAAAAATATACCGATGTTTTTATGTAAATGTACTTGATTTTATTATTCATTGCACTTGTCGCATTCACTTGTTACTCCACGAGTTTCTACGGAGCGGAGGTGCTATATAAGGGCACATTAAAAACAACTGGAAGGCTATGTCCTCTATTGGGAGCGCTTGCTATTGCCATAAGCGTCCAAATTATCTGTAGGTACTCTGTAGGTCTGTAGTGACATTTAACTCGTGCCTCAAGTGGTCGGAGAATTGATCGAGAATACAGATAGCACTTAATTACGATCTAACATGATAGTGTAGCTATTGACTTCCATATTTGTAAAATTTAAGCCTGTTTAAGATAATCCACCTTTAAAATAAGGAAGATCTACGAATCTTTAAGGGAATGTAGCAGCCAAGTGGTGTCCCCATCAGTAAAAAAATATTACTCGCTAAATACAAAATTTATCGAAAATTCGTTTTTAATGATTAAAGTACAGGTACTGTAGTTTAATCAGAAACTATTAACTCTGTAAATTATACTTCACTGTAGTTGCAGATAGAAAAAGTGCGAAAAACGGCCACTTTTGGCATTTTTTCTATCTACAACTACAGCGAACTATATTTTACAGAGTTAATAGTTTCTGATTATACTACAGCACCTGTACTTCAATTGTTAAAAACGAATTTTCGATGAATGATGTATTCAGCGAGTAATAATGTTTTTACCATAGAGATACTATACTGACGTAAGTATATACAAAGTCTTTGGTTTTTACTGATGGGGGCGCCACTTGGCTGCAACATTCCCCTTAAAACGAAGGACCTATTGTATAGCTTTTACGATGACACGACGCGTTGCTTACATAAGTATATAAGGTCTTACTTTAATAATGGCAAATATTTAAAGTGGTGAATCTACTCATCATAACGAACAACCAGATGGTGGCGTCAGGTGTAAGGGTGAAAAGATCCTCTGGAGAGCCAGGGTACGACAATAAAGGACATCGTTGGATTATATGGTCCACATTCCGGTCTTCTTCACTGCACTCGAAGAGGCTGGAGTTGCTCCATCCCCACTTGTATTTGAGGTAGTTACTGGTTGAAGAATCTCAATTTGTCATTGTGAATAAAATAATATACATGTATAGATAGCCCATAAAGATGCCATACGATTAAATAAATAAATAACGAACAACATTTACTATGAGGGCAACCGCGAAATCGCGAAAAAATAACGGCTGTTCCCTACATTTTGTCGATTTGTCTGAACACAAATCGACATTGGGTGGATGCATGAGCCACGAGGACTACAATGCATGGCATTCGCGACCCATCCAGCGCAGCTCTCTTCAGGGCCTTTCACTAAACTCTCCTTCGGCGATGTTTGGACACATGCACTTGGGACATTATAATACAATACAATACAAATACTCTTTATTGTACACAAAAGAAAGTAGCAACATATATGACTTATATAGAACACATGTACAATGGCATATGTACATTACCGCAGCTCGACGGTCGTGCAATGTGGATGATGTACAACCCAATCTATCGGCCGCTGGCGTCTCGTAGGGTGGCATCAGGTCACCGTAAAGCTGTCTGCATTGACCCGTCATCCTGCACACTCCACAGCTTAGTCTAGCCTCAGGAATACGTAAGGTCATTATGTGGTGTGGAGCTAAGAATACGCGAATTAGCTAAGAATATAACCAGCGATCAAAATCAAGCATTCAATGGAAACCTTAGTACATTTCTAGCATTAGAAAATTCAGATTCAGTTGTACCTACTAAGTTACAACAAAAGCATTTATGACAGGTAAATATTATTTATAATAGCATCATTCTACCCTATGTCCGCGGTTTCGGACGCGTATAGTTCGGTTTATTACAAAAGGACGTTGTCGCGCATCGGGGACTGTTTAGTGTTTATCTTCCCGGGCAAAGTGTTATTGGGATTTTTCAGTCAAGAAAATTTCACAGTAGCAGTCCCGGAGTCAGAAAGTTGGCGGTGCTACACCCTCGTGCCTCGAAGAGCACGTAAAGCCGTCGGTCCTGCGCTTGATCTCTCTTCGGTCGCGTGGGATTGACGTCGAGATCGAGAGTGAGGGGAATAGAGAATGCACGTGTGTTTGCGCACACACTTGTGCACCGCGCAGATGGCTAGTCTCCTTTGAGATTGGCCGCCGTGACCGAAATTGGGCTGAGAGGACAATAATGTCATAGTAATATTATTAGAACAATTTTAATATAATATTATCATTCCGCAACTAAAAGTAGCGTATATGTTAACCCGGGTTATGCTTATGGTCTATGTGTGCCAAATTTCATCCAAATCCGTTCAGCCATTTTAGCGTGATTGAAAGGCAAACAAACCAACAAATAAACCAACATCCATAATTTCACGTTGACAAATGAGTGTGTTGATTGACAGCGTTATTATCAACACTTCCTAGTCTCAGTCTTTGTCTACGAACGGGGCAATTTTTGGCTAAGATTTAAATTTTCATTGGAAAATTTCATGAAAATATATTACTTGTGGCCACGTTAATTTTTATTTGCTGAACGTAGTCTGAACATTCGCACACAGGTGTGTTTGAAGCTTAGTTTGAAGTGAATATTATTTGGAGCTATTTTGGAAATATCAGGAAAACTTTCAAAATCTATCTTTATGAATTGTAGAATTCTATTCTATTGAGTGAAATAAAAGAAATGCGTTTTTCCACCTCAAAATACATAAAATTGATACATTAATCGTAGTTTATGTAATGCATTAATTGTAGGTACATCGACTTTCATCCTTCAGGTATCCGTAATATACACGTACCTACGCCCCAATATGACGCTGACTGACGATCAAAATGATCTAAAAAACAAAGAAAATTAAACTATATCCACAGATTTGACATCTCATCATTTCAGCCGAAAGACGTCCACTACTGGACATAGGCCTCCCCCAATTAAGGGGGGGGATATGCCATAATCGCCACGCTTGGCAGGCGGGTTGGCGATCGCAGTTGGTTGGTTAAATACTCAGAGAACGCTGCTGCCCATCCTCTGGTGAATCCCTTAGTCGCCTTTTACGACACCCATGAGAAGAGATAAGGGTGGTGCTATTCTTTAAGTCCGGCACCACACGGACTTGACATTGATTTGACATCTACCACCGGTAGAACTGTCATAATTTCAAAGATTTCAAAGATTTATTTATTTTACAAATTTTTAGTGCATCATATACAATAGCACACTGACGCCCAAACTGACATTACAGCCGAAAGACGTCCACTACTGGACATAGGCCTCCCCTATTAAGGGGGGGATATGCCATAATCGCCACGCTTGGCAGGCGGGTTGGCGATCGTTGAGAACGCTGCTGCCCATTCTCTGGTGAACTGAACTGTCAAGTCTCTGACTATATCTGACACAAGAAATTTTTCTGAATGTACACAGTATATGCTAACTGTCATTCTAACAAGGATTTTATCGAGTTGAGTTTAATATTCTTAGTTGTTCAGATCATGAACAGTCTGTTTGTCCCAAATTTTTTGACGCTGACTGTACCTATGATGACTTTTGATGACTGATAATGTAATTTCAGCATCGCCTACTCATTTTGGCTGAAACTCCTTTTAACAAGACTACGTAACAATTGTAACACTTAGGCGTGTATCGGAGGTAAGTGTGTCGGAGTGATGTTGTTGTCTGTCACGGTGCTGCGCCTGCGCCGTCACGCTGCGCTGTGCCGCGTCACAATGTACTCCGTGACCAGTGTATCTTGACTCTTAGCAGTGGCGCTGTTTTCAGAGGCAAAATGCAACTACTTGTCAACTCACAGATACATGTAGTTCCATAATTTTCCGCCGGTCAACAAGTACTGGATGCAGTGAATGCAGACGCTCTGTGACACTGCTACTTGCACTTTAACTGAGCCCTGTTTTATTTTATAATCGATATTTTAGCTTACAAAGATCAAAGTCAAAGTTAGTTTTATATATTTAAAGAGATCTGAGTAGGTACATTAATCATCGTCATGAAAGAAGTATGACTTTATCATCTTCTCTGTTCCATCATAAAAGTGCGTAAACTGTCACTGTTAGCTGATAATTGTAACTATATTTATGCGTATTTGTTAGTCGTTTGTAGACCACAATCATTAATCATTTGTGGTATAGGTAGGTACGTTGAATGTGCTGTATGCATGATTTAGGTTCACTTATGTTAAAATTCTTGTTATTTATTAGTTCAGCCATTCAGCGGGATTTAGGATCTAATTCTATTTTCTGCCCAATGTCGTCGAAGGTCACGCGCGAAATGCGCACGCGCCGCCCGCCCACTCACAAACAAATAAAGGTCAATGACCAGACGCCGATTTAAGCCCTTTATATTAAACAAATTACCGTCCTCATCAATGTACCGGCTTCAAGATTTATTGCACTGATAGTCGTTCATTTAAATTGATCACTCGTACATCGTTCTCCTTTCTTTTACGGGGACAGACAATTTTCCTATTCAAAGCCAAGCATTTACTAAGCGGAATGTGGTTTCCGATTTGAAGATTAAATACGCCCATAAGATTTTATGAGCTTGGTGTTATGTCAAAATAGCACAAAAGTGTCAGTTTGCAAGGGGTAAGCCGTGCTTGCCACGTTAAAACCTTGGATGGGTGACTATATATTTAAATTACCTATATGAGACAATAATTCCTTTTCTCGGATAAAGATAAAGATTTTTATTTGCAAGAAACATGGTTTTTACAAAGATGTTAGTGGTTTTGGCAGGTACATCATGTCTCACCGTATGATCGGAGGCCAATATCATTCGAAAACCGAAATCTTCCTACTAGTCGGTGCAAAACTGGTAGTCTCAAAGAAGTTAGACTGGTAGCCAGATGGCATAGGAACTATTTGAGTCCATAAAACATGATACAATTTGGTATAAAAAAACATTAACCTATACTGGCACACGAAAGGCGATTAAAGAGTAAAAACAAACAAATCTTATTATTTTATTAATCATATCGGTTATTATAAACATTATGTAAGGTTACCTTAACAAAAATATTACGTGTTTTAAACGCGATAATGTTTCGATTGATAGGTACATTGTATCAGTAAACAAACAGGTACATTTTACCTATCAAACACATACCACATTTACCATCTTTATCACAACAGTGAATTAAAAAGTATTTAATTAATCAGTTTATCACACACATGAACGGCAAACGAAAATATATTGTACACTATGTAGTGAATGTAGTGATTTCAATATTTATCAAGAATAAAAAGTCAAAAAAAACACAATACATATTATTACAATTATGTTTACATCTTCCTACACAATTTTTACGTTAGATTAAGTTAGCCAGAAATGGGCTAAATAAATGTAGATACATCTGACCACGCTAACTCTGCAGTGGAATTATGGCAATACACCGTAAACAATAACAACTATCAAAATCTCTGTAATGATCTTATTATTCCAACGCAGAGTGAAATTTACTGGTCTGTACTAGTCTGACAAAACTAACTCTGCATTGGAATAATAAGATAATTACAGAGCTTTTGACAGTTATTGTTTACGGTGTTACCATAATTCAATTGCAGAGTTAGCGTGGTCAGACTCTATACTTTTGTTCCACTCATCATCTTCCTCGCCTTTATGTCGACTATGTTGGGGTCGGCTTGCAGTATAACCAGATGAGCGCTCAACGTCAGTATTCTACACGGAGCGACAGCCATCATACCCCGCAACCCAGTTACTGGGCAATACCGACAGATGTTAGACCTGTTGTCAGATGGTCAGGCTGATAACTTATGCCCAACTTCCAAGATGATCATCTTGAAAAACCGCTACTATTTTGATATAATATGTATGCCTACTACAGCGGTTCTCAAACTTTTTTGGTCACGGAACCCTTTTGACAAGCAAAATACTTGACGGAACCCTACAATAAAACAATAGTTTTTAAAAGTGTATTCTTTATTATATAAGCATAATAAAAGTACAATGTAACAGTTACTAATTATTACTTACTTTAACCACATGCCAAGTACAATAATAGAAGATATTAAAAATGAAAAAATCTTAACTAATGGGAGGTATGAAACTGTTTTTTATTTTTCATCAATTGGTTGATATCAGGTTTGATAGAAGACATTTGAAGTCTCATATCAGGTTCGGCGTCCAGTCTATTGCGATATTTTGTTTTCGTGGCTGCATAGGTTGAGAATCCTGTTTCGCACAAATATGTTGTTGGGAACGGGAGAAGAATATTCAGAGCCATTCTGCCAAGCATTGGATATTCATCACGGATTCTGCACCAAAAATCGTTGAGAGGCGTCGTTTTGAACAGTGACTCCATACTTGTGTCTGATGACATTTCTAAAAGAGATTCATATATCTCGTTTGACATACTTTCGGGCTTTTGCAAGTTGGGTAAAAAAGGATTATGAATCCATGAATTCAGCTTCATTTTTGTATTATGTTCTTCGGGAAAATACTTTACAAAAGATGCGCGCATCGAAGTGAGATATTGGACCAATTCTTCAAACACATCATCTTGAAACATTTCCGAGTCGTTATCGCTAACAAACTCACTGAGTGACGTAAAGCTTTCTATTTCTCTCTTACCAACGCAAATAATCCAAAAATCTAATTTTCTTTTGAAGGCAGTTATTTTGTTATAGGCCTGGAACACTGTTGTCTGTTTACCTTCCAATGATAAATTCAATTCGTTCAGTTTTTGAAAGATATCCGCCATAAAAGACAATCGGAACAACCAAGTTTTATCATACAAACGGTCTTTCAAATTAAAAGAAACTGTATCTGCTGAAAGAAACATTTGTAACTCGGCTCTAAGTTCAAATAGCCTTGTTAAAGTTTTACCCCGAGACAGCCATCGCACTTCTGTATGGAGCAGCAGTGTTTTATGTTTGCTGCCATAATCTTCACACAATTTATTTAATCGTATGGCATCTTTATAGGCTATCTATACATCTATATTATTTTATTCACAATGACAAATTGAGATAATGAGAACATAATAATGAGAACAATCGGGATTGTAGTGGTCGTGATTTGATAAAATTAATTATTTTTACCGCTTCATCCATAACTAATTTTAGATTTGACGGCATTTGCTTCATCGCAAGTGCTTGTCTATGCAGAATACAATGGCTGGAACTACAATTAGGCGCTTTACTTTTTATTCGTGATACTGCTCCTGCTGTTTTACCTGTCATCGCCTTGGCCCCATCTGTACAAATGTCAATGCAATCGTTCCAACTAAGATTATTTTCTTTAAAAAATATGTTTATTTTATTAAAAATTTCTTCCCCGGTAGTGTTTGTGGGCAGCGGTGAACACATAAGCATGTCTTCTTCAAAAGAACGTTCATATGGATATCTCACGATAACCAGCAAGATAGCCAGACCAGTGACATCAGTTGACTCATCCATTTGCAAGGCGAATCGTGTTTTTTGTAGACGTGCAACTAGTTCTTGTTTGACGTAGCTTGCCAGATCATGGATTCGCCGTGAAACAGTATCGTTTGATAGCGGTACAGTAGAAAGATGCTTTGCAGATTTTTCATCGAGCATACATTTTGTTATGTCTAACACACATGGCTTTATTAAATTCTCAGCGATAGTGTGCGCTTCACCTGCTTATGCAATGCGATAGCTAACTAAATATGATGCCTCCGTGGCCTTTTCATTGATAGTTTGTGTTACATGCATCATATTTTTTTGACTTTCCAATAACTGTTCTTTTTTACGAACAAAAAATTCTTTATTCTTGTCTTTAGACTCGGGGTGTACAGTTTCTAAATGTCTGCGTAATTTGGCAGGTGCCATGGAACTATTAGGAAGCAGTTTACTACATAACATGCAGAGAGGTGAGCCGTTGGAATCAACAAATCCGAAACTGATATATGATTCATCATACTTCCTTTTTTTCGTCTTTGAAAGCTTGACGTCGTGGCATCATCGTCTGGATCGGTAATTGCTGTATTCTCCGCGCGTACTGCTTTTGAACATTCAGCGTCATTAGAAGATGTCGTTGCAACACGTTTAACACCTTTAAGCCAACGTTCCATTCTTCTTTATTAATAATGTTACACGTCAGGATGGTAGGGTCAAAATAATGCACAATCGTTACTGCGTTTATGAGACAAAGTTTAGTCCAAAGAAGAAATGTACAAAACTGATACAATCAGAATACAGCGGGCAGTAGAACTTACAAGAAGGCAGCAGGCTAGCCAGCTTGTAAGTAGGTAGGTACGAACTTATCGCTCCGAACGCTAATCGTCAACTGACTGACGAGGCGCGACTTTTTTTATATAATAGCGCTTTTATACTTAGTCCTAGACTCGAACTCGAACATTCTCAAAAATACTCGAGTCGGCGCCTTTGATAAACAAAAAGCGGAAATAAAAATATAAATACACAAAAATGCGTTGTAAACAATCTCGACTTTATGCTTTTGAAGATAGAGCCGAAAGTCGCTTGTTCACAACTATAGCGTCTAATTCAGAGGGACTGCGCGCTCACAAGTATACGCGCGGCGGGCGGATTCAAAACGTTCGACCAGTGACCAGAGAGAGGTGTTTTGTTTTTTTTTCTAAATTCTTGCGGAACCCCTACAGGGGTATCGCGGAACCCTAGGGTTCCGCGGAACACACTTAGAGTACCGCTGGCCTACTACAATTAGCAGTCATCATTAGTCGTCTATATACCTAAATGGCAATGGAGAGGGCTATGCTCGGAGTGTTCCTGCGTGATCGAATCAGAAATGAGAAGATTCGCAGGAGAACGAAAGTAACCGACATAGCCCGAAGAATTGCCAAACTTAAGTGGCAGTGGGCGGGGCACATTGCTCGCAGAACGGATGGCCGATGGGGCAGTAAATTTCTGGAGTGGCGACCGCGTACTGGAAGGCGCAGCGTTGGTAGGCCCCCCACAAGGTGGACCGACGACCTGGTGAAGGCCGCGGGAATCCGCTGGATGCGGAAGGCACAGGACCGGTCGTTGTGGCGATGCTTGGGGGAGGCCTATGTCCAGCAGTGGACGTCTTTCGGCTGAAATGATGATGATGATGATGATACCTAAATTATTACGTTGGCAAAACTGATTGCTTCTCAAAAGATTTTTTTCCTAATGAGCCTGCGTTTGACCGTTTTATTGCATACTAGACTTTGCCCGCGGCTTCGCACGCGTAGGTACTGAAATAAAATATAGGCTATGTGTTACTTCTGGATAAAGTAGTTTTGTAATAATGAAAGAATTATTGAAATTGGTTCAGTAGTTTCAGAGCTTATCGATTATGTTATAATCAAACAAATCTTTCCTCTTTATAATATTATTATTCGTATATTAGTATAGATTATTATTATTATTGGCAGAATGTATCTAATATAACATTGCTAATTTAAGGTAATCGCTGTTGGTCTTCCAATACATAAATGAATAAATATAGCTGTTGTGCTAGGTTGTTGGGTTTTCTGAAATCATCCCCACAAAGATTAACACAGAAATATAAGATTGAAATATATGACTTGTTCCTTGTCAGGAACTTGATGCACGTCTTTCTAATGAATTCTTCTTGTAGCTATTTCTACCAATCCATTAAATTACAATTGTGCAAGCTTTTCTGACTACTGTATTAAATTTTCATGTTGCGTGTAACCTGATTGCGATCAGCTCAATGCAGACTCCATCAGTATTAAGTGCAGATTAATATTAATTTATTTGATTTTAAAGCGCCAAGCGCAACAGCTAAGATTTACATTATAGCCTAGAGACTGGCGACCAACAGATCAAATTCGAAACCATTGCCATTACTCTATTGACTTGAACTCAAGTACCTAATTAGACTTTTTTAATCAGGGTTGCCAGATGAGTAAAAGTGGGTTATGTTATCCTACGTGACGTTCTAAAATTATCGTATATTATGGAATTAGGTAGGTGAAATATTATCGTACACGGTGCTGAGCTACGAATTCAAGCAGTGATAATTTTGCGTACGATAATCCATTTTGTATCGCACACTGGCACTGGTAGGTAACCAGAGGCGAAATTATCGTACACATACGATAATTATCGTGCGCCTATTCTTAATTAGTATTAAAAGCTTCATTGTCTTATTGTCTATCTGTTCATCTGCTGCAAAACTTCCAAGTTTTGAGCCAGCTCTTGTCACTTAAATAAGCTGAAAATTTTCATACACATGCAGTTCTGATGACAATAAAATAATATTAAATTTAATAGGAACATCTCACCTGTCTATCCTCAGAATGTCCCAATACCTGGAACTCCGGAAGTGACGTTTTTGCTAAGGAGCAAAATTTGTAGTGCATTGAAAACATTGTCACTCGATATGCCATTTATAATTCTTTCGTCACCAGCGAAAAATTGAGTGTTTTTATTACAAGCTTTTATTTAACTTGCAATGTTTGTTAGTTGGTTTAGGTCAAAACTTGCAAGCCAAATTTAAACCAGTTCCCGTTATCAGAATTGGTCGAAATTTGGTACACGTATGTAAACCCGATGTCAATGCAATATTATGGTGTTTAGGAGCTAATCTGTTGATGGAGCCGGAAGGTGGTCACAGGATCTCTGCTGTAGTTATCGTTGACACACCGAGTTTGGGTTACAGACTACAGTACCAAATCCGTGTCTTATAAAAGCTTGTCTTGATAAATAGATTTTTCAACAAAAAATGTCTTTCAGTAGCAGAACATAAGCACTGTTGTGTGCAAACGGGCCAAACGTGAGCTGTTGACAAAGACATGACAACATAACTCGTATTGTTTCCGCTAACGGTCCACATTCCTATGGTTTTCGGGATCGTGAGAGGGTTCATGGAGCTCTGCGGGGCATAAATCGTGGACGACATCGTTTACCGGAGCCGGCACATACATTACCGGGTCGTGGTCTATAAGTCACCCCGCGAGATCTAGCCTACGTGCCGCGAACCGGACACGGCTAGCCCTATCTGCCCGCCTTTAGTCCATATTTGACGCGGAACCAATTTATGTAGGAGAACTTTGTTGCAAGTTGTAACAGACTCGGTAGAGAGTGAGGTGACGTTGGTACCTTGTTTGAATATTTGTGTAGCAAAAAATATTTGTTGACTTCTTGGTGGTCTCACAAAGACGTGTGTGTTTCACTACAGGTATCCTTTAGATAATTGAAGCCGAATTACAATAAATTTAATTCAGGTAAATATGAACTTTGGTAGGTTTGAGCAACTTTGTTATTTTTTTAAAAATAACAAAATATATTATTTACTTCCTCGTAATGTATAGACACCACAGTAAGCCGTGAAAAAAAAACATAAAAACCACCATATTATACAGAATATACAGGCTTGGAACCGTGGACATGAAAACTATGTACCTACCGGTTTACGTTTGTGCCAAAAGTTGAAACTATAGCCAAAAGCTTACAAGAATACAAACAGTATCTGCGGATCAGCAAACGATAAACGTGCTTGTCTTGTTTAGGTTATACATTTAAAAAAAAATAGTCACGTGAAAATCAATTAGGCCTTGGTTAGATTTTTTTATTTTTATTATGAATGAATATTTCTAGCCAAGATTTCAAAGAGTTTTGTCAGAAACAAAATAGGTATATGTAAAATTGTGATATCTACCATCACCATCATCATCATCATTTCAGCCGAAAGACGTCCAATGCTGGCCATAGCCCTCCCCCAAGCATCGCCACAATACTAGAAATTCTGTTAGAATATTTGAATGGACATAAACACTCTTCCAAGTGTATATATATGTTTAACCAATGACGTTCAATTACATTGCATACTATACGCCAGAAGCGTAGGCTTGGCGCGACGGTATGCTTCCAAAAATAAATACTGAATATTCTTCTTTGTTAGTAAGAGTTTAAAAATATCATGCTTTGGAACTTCGGTTTTGTCTACACAAATCAGTTTTGATGTGTCATTTAAGTACTAATTTTAGATACAATCTGTTTGTGACAGTTAATTGGCAAATCTGCTTTGGAATTGTTGTTTCGCCGCCTACCAAGATATCCAGTAGGCCAATTCAATTCATGTAACTTAAGAAGTGCAGTTATAGTGCAGTTGCAGTTAAGTTTCGATCAAAACAATGCTTTTCGTATTCTCTTAAGTTCGGCGATCGCTGTCAGAAACGAACTGCAGCGTCATTGCAACTTGATCGGCGGGTCTTGAAATTATGTGAATTAGGGCCCAGGGACATTCTGAGTTGGTGTAACGGAATATTTTTTTTTTTTTTTTTTTTTTTTTTTTTTTATATATTTTATTATATGTATAATGTACATATGTATTTATCTATTTTTTTTATTTTTTATTATATGTAATTATAAGTCCGTAGTACGAAACATATTTTACTACTTTACTGGTGCATCTACCCTATTCTTTGTCTCTGCATTACCCTAAGGTTGTCTGGTAGAGAACGCCTATGGCGTTAAGACCGCCTTTGTACCCTGTTGTGCATAAAGAATTAAATAAATAAATAAATAAATAAATATTTCTCATGAAGATTAATGAAATCGGTTTTATTTAAAAATACATAGTAATTTATGAAGTCAACCGCATATATACCTACCACCATAGACATATTTCTATGCCTACCAGTGGAAACTCGGAATTTTCCTAATATGTAAGTTTCATATGTGACTGCAATGTGTTTTTGAAATAACTGAAAACCTCTTAAGGGGTCATTGTATTCATCATTATGAAAAACTATTACTATGGGACCAACCCTGAAATCGCGAAAAAAAGTCACCTGTTTGCTACATTTTGTCGATTGATGTGACCACAAATGTAGGGATCAGCTGTTTTTTTTCACGATCTCAAAAATAACGTTTGACTTAGCAACCGCACATAAATTGATCATTTTTCCGGGGGAATTATTATTTTGCCATTTTACCATTTTTTTTTCAAAAATGGGTTCTTTGCTTCATACCTAACGCCTGTACACAATTTGGATAACATAACATAGCATCATGCCTGTATTTCCCCAAAGGGTTAGGCATAGGTGTAGGTATAGTACACCCAAATTTCGCCAGTTAGGTTATAAGCCCCATGTAATAGGGGGCGACCCTGTTGCCACCGGGCTGCCACTGAGAATTTCCTAATGAAAAAAATCAATAACACTTTCCCCGACCCGGGAATTGAACCCAGGACCCGACGCTCAGCAGTCGCGCTTGCGAACACTAGACCAACGAGGCAACGAGGCAATTTGGGATGTGATTAAAAAGTCACCTGTATAAAATACATTCGTATGGTCCCCTTTTTATGTGCAGTCTTGAAATGTATCGAGATAAGTAATTATTATTAAAATATGCAAAAGGTCACAATGTCAATCGTATCGATATAATTTATGTTTTCACCGATGCATAATGTAAACAAACGGGTGTGTGTTGCTTTAGTTATTTTATCGAGCTGGACATACCGCTCCGTATCCAAATTACGCTGCCGTTTATTTTCATTCGAGTTTCATGGTGTTACGTCATATCCATATCACATGATGGTCTTAGTTTCCTGCGAATATATGACTGGATGAAAATAATTTAATGGACTTAGGTATTTTTCTTTGGGAAAATCCGGCTTCCAAACTTCAACGTTAGGAAATTTTGAATTTTGCCAAATGAAAAGAATTTATGGTTTCTGCCTTTAGGGCCGGTTCACACTAAACGTAAAGCTCATTCACAGCCAGCAGCCGAATGTAAGATAGCTGTACGTGGTATGCTGATTTTTATAATTTTGAACTTTATGCAGTTATTTTACATACGCTGTAACGTATTATAGTCTGCAACAGACTATAAAAATAATAAAGTCCTCCTGGCCATATTTCGGTCACGGCGGCAAATCTCAACGGAAACTAGCTATCTACGCGGAACATATTATAGTGCACAAGTGTGTGCACAAACACAGGTGCACTCTATTCCCTTTCTCTCATAATCCGATGAGACGGCAATCTAACACGACCGGAGAAAGATCAGGTGCAGGACCGACACGACGGCTTTACGTGCTCTCCGAGGCACAGGGGTGTAGCCCCACCAACTTCCTGACTCCCGGCTGTTACTGATTTTCTTGACAGAAAAATCCCAATAACACTTTTTACCCGACCCGGGAATCCAACCCAGGACCCCAAGCTAAGCAATCGCGCTTGCGACCACTAGACCAACGAGGCAGTCGGCTGACTATACTTTTGGTGTGAACCCTCCCTAAAACAAAGATTGCGGATCCTGAAAAAAATATTTGTCTGAATCTTTCCGGTCTACCTAAACTACTCGTTTTACAAACTTTTTCAATGGTTTCTTTCTACAGTTTGCAATCAGTTATAAATTTCATTTATAATGCAGCAAACACATTACTGATTTATTGTTTTTATTAAATGCCTGAAAGCATTTTATACATAATATAATTTTATACTTTTAACTGCATTTTGTAAATTATTGTATTTTTTATTGCATTTATTATATAAAAACTGAGAATTATATCATAATATAATATATCATATGTATATATAATTAGCTATAAACAGAAATTTGTTGTTGGGGAGTTTGTTTTGTTAGGCCGCTTCACTATAGGAAGCGATAAAGGGCTGGTGTTTTTGGGGCTGTCTTATTGTCAACAGAGCTTTAGCTTCAATTGAATAAATGCCATTTTGATAATGAGTATCTTACCTATAATTTTAAAATAGTCCCATTCACAAAAATACAAAGTAAACTTCAATATACAGTGCAAAGATATTATCCTGGAGCAGTGTTCCATAATAGTAGTGAACTAGTCAGACATTCCTGAACCCAGTCTGTCTGTATGAAAGAGTGTTGGGGTGCATTGCGTGCGCACGCGACCGGTTCCCGCACGCATTCCGCGCGACGGTTACCGCTGAACAGCCGGCTTACTAAAGATTAGCATTCACTATGGCGTAACAGCCAAAAGTGAATTGGTACATATGTAATTAGGTACAGGCCTATTGAGGTATCTTGGTATATTAACATTACATAATAACACGCCTGTATTCTCCAAAGGGGCAGGCAGAGATGGTATCTACCTACATACATTTCGCGCTGTTATGTTATATAAGATTTATTTATTTATTTAAACTTCATGCAACATGTGTACATAGGCGGACTTAATGCCTTAGGCATTCTCTCCCAGTCAACCTTAGGGTGATACAGAGATGACAAGGCAGGTGCAATATTGATTCACGACACAAAACAAGATGAGAAATAAATTACCACTAAAACAATAGATAAACATACATAGGTATATATATATATAACATACAATAAGCACTAAATATATATAATAATATACTATTATAGTCATAGATAAAATACTAATGAGATGATTCTGCCAAAATTTTATCTAGAAAGAACTTCCGAACTTTCATGTAGTAGGGGGTGGTCATAAACCAATCCAGACTCCGGGCTGCTACTAATGAGAAATTCCTAGTGGAAATAACGCGGGAATCGGATCCCAGGACCCCACGCTTAGCAGTTACGCTTGCGCCGGCTTGCGGGCACTAGACCAACGTAGCACACAAGTTTGGGTATTATGTCTCTTCTGCTCAATTTTAGCTTCCATCACGGCAAAGAGAGCTGGACGTAAACGCTAGTCTATCTTACTCTAACAGAGTATCGATATTAGAGATCTACAATAAAAATTGCTCATGGCATGGAAGATTAGGAAATGAACAGGATAATAGCGGAGCCGACTAGCCAATGAAGAATGTATAGGTATCTACCATTTCAGGAATGGTCAATAATTCAAGACTTTTTAACGAATTAGAAAGTTGAAAAATTTGTGTCCAATAGACAAATTCTCTTTTTTTTTTCAATTAGCTATTGAGACCAGGTGTAACGCTCCTTCAATTCTCGAGACAATATGCAACAAACTCTTCAGGATAACAACGTTTTTGGCAAATAATATATGCTTCAAAATTCAAATACGAACGAAATGGAACTACACAAAAAGGCATCAAAGAAACGACTGCATTTTCTTGCAATTAAAAGCACATGACTAAAAATCCATACAGAAGCAAAGCTAGCCACTATGTTACACTACACATCGCGGCGATGTGTGCGCGCATTCACCGACGATTTCATGTACTCAGCTGTGGTAAGAACCGGCTTGCACCGGCTCAGCTTGGCTTCTGATTACTTGGTATATTCATGTGGTTAAAAGCGTTTCAAACGCGTGTGTTAGTTCCTATCAGTTCATTCAGTAGTCGAACACCCTAATATCAAGTACCTCTTTACTATTCAGAAACAAATACTGTAGGGAATTCACACTTTAGTAGCATTGTCTTGTAATTTGTTATCTTGATTAGCTGTGTACAATTCAGTTCGGTATTTGCATAGTGGCTAGATAAGATTAGTTCTCTTACCTAATATATGCACTTATTGACCTAGATTTTACAACATTTATAGGAAAACCTTTTATCAGAAAGCGTTTATGATGATATTATAAATTTCAATAAATTGGGCATTTTCTTAAAAAAGTGTACTTATCAGTGTATAACCAACTCATCAGCATTTTCCACTGAGATCAACTGAGATGACAACCAATAGATATTTATAAATAAAATGACATTTTGAGCCGATTTCGAATAAATTCAGGTCATCATCATCATCATTTCAGCCGAAAGACTTCCACTGCTGGACATAGGCCTTCCAAGCAAGCCAAGCATCGCCACAACGACCAGTCCTGCGCATTCAGTGGATTCCTACGGCCTTCACCAAGTCGTCGGTCCACCTTATTGGGGGCCTACCCACGCTGTGCCTTCCAGTACGCGGTTGCCACTCCAGAACTTTACTGCCCCATCGGCCATTCATTCTGTGAGCAATGAGACCCCGCCCACTGCCACTAAAGTTTGGCAATTCTTCGGACTATGTCGGTTACTTTCGTTCTCCTGCGAATCTCCTCATTTCCGATTCGATCACGCTGGGACACTCCGAGCATAGCCCTCTCCATTGCCCTTTGAGTGACTTTGAGCCTTCTTATCAGGCCCATTGTGAGCATTGAAATTCTGGTAAAGACATGATAATAATGACGAAAGCTCGCAAGCGGCCGACACGATGCGGCGACGGCCGACAACCAGCGACCACCCCGCGACCACTGTTCGTATAGTTGACTGCACGTCTGTGGGAACAGTTTGACCTTGACAGCATCTTTATTTCATAAGCAGCTAGGTCGGGTTTCGTTATTCAAGTACTACCACTGACGTGCAGTCAACTGTGCGTACCGTGCCCAATACATTTTTTCGCTGGACATAAACAACCATGTACATTTACATCGCAACCACTCGTAATTTGTGGCTGCGACAGCGCAACTTCAGGCAGCTGCAGCGAGACCATCAAAGGCAATATCTCTTTGGAGACGATTCACATACGACCACTGCTTGGCGTAATTTGTGCTGTGGTGTGTACCGTCTGATGAGGACGACCCTTAGTTCCTAAACTCACTTAGATAATATCCATGAAGGTGAATATTTCACTAATTTTTATTTTCTCTTTTGTCTGCCCCTGCTGATAACGAGAGTGAAAAGAGTACAAATAATATAATGATAGCTTTAGTTTACTTAACTGAATAAACAAACTGATAAATGTGCATTGTTTAGATAGAAACAAAATAGAATAGAATATAATAGAATATTAATTATAAATATTTTGTTTAGAATAGAATTTTATTTATCTGTTATAGTGATTTTCACAGCATTTTTAGGGTTCCGTAGTCCTACAAGGAACCCTTATAGTTTCGTCATGTCCGTCCGTCTGTCCGTCTGTCCTAATCCTTTGCAGCTTAATAACTTCTACAGTTATAAACATAACTAAATGAAATTTTGTTAAAAAATGGTCTGGATATAGATCTCAATTCTAAAAGAATAAAAAATCTTAATTACGTATTTTAGGGGTGGCGCCCATACATGTGAAATGGGGATGAAATTTTTTTTTCGCTGCACCCTCTCTTGTGGGGCATCATTGAATAGGTCTACTAAAATGAAGGTAATGTTTCATACACAACTTTTTTATCAGGTATACCATCTGCGAAATACAGCCCGCCAAAGTGGCTTGCAATGTGTCCCCCCCCCTGCCATTTCTAAGCTATGCAATGTAGAAACTTATAATCTTCCACATTGATAGACATTTATAAAAACTCTCTTTTAATATTATTTCGAGTATAATGTGATTATAAATTTTTGAGTTATAGTGAGAAAACTGCAAAATACTTAAGACGTCCTAGTTCATAGGTCATTGACCTTAGAGAAAAATGATCTTAGCAAATAATGCTCCTTTAGTTACTACCTATTTAAAAAAATCACAAAAAGTAACTTTGTGTTATATTGATTTGACACACTCCTTCAATTTAACTTCTTAAATTCAGCGCTAGGTGGCGCTGTTTGCAAAAACTAAAATAGCAATGATTAATATTCGATTTAATTCGTTTGTAATTAGGAACCCTATAATACTGAGCATGGCCCGACATGCTCTTGGCCGGTTTTTAATATATCGTATCCTATTGCATGCTTGTAACTTGTCTTGTGGCTTGGCTTAGCCTGTAGATTACAAATACACGTTCTTGGTACTCGTATCAGCGTTAGACACAGCCAGCAGATATGTTGGGCTAGCGGCACCTGGTTACCTGGCTTCATTTCACGTTTATCACAGTTCGCCGATACAAGTCGCGGTTACCGCAAGCTCAAGTCGCTCTTTGTCGGCGCTATGACAACTAAATTCATTGGGCTCACTATGGGAAACTTGTATCGGCTTTCAGCAAGATTACAAGTCCAAGGCGAACGGCCCACTTGGAATTTATAGCGTTGCTGCATTTAGGTACAATGAATTCTAATGTTGGCTGTCTTTACAGTAACAACTTAGTACCCTATATAAACCATGTGGGTACAAAATTACAAATCCATTTATGCTGAGAACTGTTGACTTTAAAATTTAAAGGCCCGGTTCTCAGTGCCTTAATACTTAAAACTGATTAAATAGTCCAATCAATTTAGGAGAAATCTCGGAATGAAGGGTAAGAAGCTGATTTATTTCATGGACCTTCGTTTTGATGTTTTAAAGACGTACTGAAAAGTCTCGTGTCTGCGTCACTAAATATTCAAAGTCCAAAGGTTCACGAAAATCGCTTTTAACAAATATCTCGCTTCCTATGCATCATATATGACTTTAGAGTCTATGAAACATTTGTAGATCATAAAATTGTCTACAAATTCAATTAGTTATTTTCTCGTACAATCAACCGTTCTCAATTTATAGTGAAGAGAAGGGGTCGCACAAGCGTACATAGATTTATAGAATAATGTTATATAAAGGGCGAAGCCAGACGTATGGTTCATTTTACTAAGTTAATTATAATAAATTATAGTTATTAGACATATCGTTACCTTTTTATTCATCTACAATATACACGAAAATTATAGTATAATATACATATAAAATTTCAGATATACTAGCTGCCAACCGCAGCTTCGCTCGGGTAGTACGTTAATATTAAGAAGTTTATAACATAATTTTTTGGTTATTAGACTGTCCCTCTGTCAAGTTTAACACAAATCCGTTTAGCCGTTTATTTGTGACCGAGTGTAGTACTCTATAAATGGTACTTGCGTGCCTTCGGCATCCTACTTTCCGCGCTGCATCAAAAACGGTTGATCTTACGTAAAAATTAACAAAATATGAACTTGTAGACAATTTTATAATCTACAAATGTTTCTCAAACTTTAATGTCCTATGATGCAAAGGAATCGAGATATTTGCAAAAAACTATTTTCGTGACCTTGTATATTTTGTGACGCAGACACGAGATTATATGATACTTTTCAGCACGTCTTTCGAACATCTAAATAAAGGTTCATACAAAAAATCTGCTTATTACCTTTCATTCCGAGGTTCGCCCTTAATTTCTACTAAGTCGTATGTTTATATAAAAATATCTGTGCCTTACTTGTAGTTTGCCAACATGATTATAAATAATGTATTTCTGAACTAGTTCGCAGAACTTATTTTAAATATTTCGTAAATATCTTTGTCGTTTGGATGTATTACATAAACAGACGCAAATTAATGCCAAAATCATTGATCAAAATGCTTGCTTCGCCACACTGATGAAAAACTGAATTATTCTAATGTTTTGCATTAATCACGCGAAAACAAAACATAAGCTTTTTCTCCCACTTGCTCGGAAATTGGTTCATTATTCAAAAAAAAAGAATACAACAAACGGCTCTTTTCCGTACGCAACGAAATAACAGGCCGGTAATATCCAACAGGACAATAATATAAATTGCTGGACACTTTTTATTTCTTAAATTATGCTACCGAGGTTTTTAAGTACACACTTACATAAATTAGGTGTTTTTAAGTACAAAATATTTATACAAGCTGAATGCGCATTATTTTTTTCAAAACTTTGTAAATAGACCAAGAACCGCGCGCGGGCGAATTGGCGTGAATGAAAATGAGATACTGTTGAATTTATTTGTGTTGTGCTTCCTCGCAAATGAGAGAAAAGTACTATACAAGTCTCGGCCGAAATAGCAATTAACGGCCTCGTTTAGTTAAAACGGACTCGGCTTGCGCCTCGTCCTTTCAAACTTACTTGGGAAGTAGTTGGCTTCGCCTCGTACTTCCAGTAGTACTCGGCCGTAAATTGCTTCATTTCAGGCCTCGACAGTAATGTACTATTTCCTTCAGGTGCGAGGTGTTAGTAGAAATCTAAAGGACAATAAAATTCTCGTAATTAAAAACGTTCAAAATATAGTTCCAAACTAATCTCAATGCCTTAAATCTCAAACTCCTGACAGTAGATGTTTCTGATTGCCGTTTATTGGTCACTACTCACTAGCGGCCCGTCCCGGCTTCGCACGGGTGGACTTGATCCACGGAACGAGGAGGAGAACAGGAACTAGTGGTACAGGAACTACAGGAACTAGTGGTACAGGAACTACAGGAACATAACTCAGAGGTATGGAACTCCTCTGAGGTATGGAGGGCACAGAGAGTCAGTAGTACGGAGGGCCGGAGGAGTGGTGGGTAAACTCCGACTATAAGACGATTGAGCTGCTGCTATGTCAAAGCAGCGAGCTCTGGCTGGAGGCAGGAACCAGGTTGATAGGTAGGTAGATATGTAGGTCGGCACAAACACAATAAAACACAAGCAGGAACGTTTTGGAATACTGTATACTGTATGTTGCAGATTGGATAACACTGATAAAAATATATTGTACTGATGTAAAACAATATAAAAAAAAACTGTTAATGGACGGACACGTCCATACTGGGCTGAGTCTGCGATATAAGTCTGTTGTTTTAAGTGAAAAATAGAAAATTATGGAAGAATTTAAAATTTTGAATTTGGATAGGTGAAGTTTTATAAAGTGGCCAGGAAGTCCAAATAAGGTAGTGAGCAGCGTAACGAGTTTAGCCTCGTTACAAGCATAGCCTATGTTACTCAGGGTGAATGTAGCTTTCTAATGGTGAAAAAATAATTTAAATCGGCTCAGTAGTTTTTGAGTTTATTCATTACAAACATACACACAAAAATACAAATCATTCCTGTTTATAATATTAGTGTCGATTAATGACCTAAGTGTCACTTGGGGAGGACAGCGGTACGTGGTGGTCGCGTGCTACTGTGGGGAAAACAATATTGTTTTCCCGGGACGTGCCAAGGGCATAGCACTGGAGGGGCACCGGCGCGGTCCAATGGAGTTCCCGGAGCTCCTCTATTTTGTGCAGAGGATGGCCACCGTGTGGTTTTAGTCGGTAAGAGTTCGACATACCCCTCCGCCGTCCCCAGTCGGAGGGTATCCATGAGGATTTCCACTCGAAAACCCAAAAAATAAAGGTCATTAATGACACCATAAAAACATTGAGATTAGTTTGGAACTATATTTGAACGTTTTTAATTATGAGAATTATTGGCCTTCAGATTGTTCACATAATGTTTATTTTCAAAACTGAATTCGGTTAGGGTCGGTTTTTTGCTCTTCTTTGCATATAAATACAACGAGATTTCAGATATCTATGGGAATAAGTTTGTAGAACATTTCAGGTTAACAAAATAATTTTATTTACTACTATTGTGTGTTCTGGTAACTTTTTATCAGAACACTTTAAAGCTGGTTTTCTTTAAATAAAAAGAAAAAAACATTAGTTTCCTTCGGGCTAATTTCAAAGATTGTTAATTACATTAAACGGTGTAAGTAACTAATATTTTAAATCATGTAGGTAATGGTTACTCAATTATAGGATGTATCGGGATAAGTGGTTAAATAAATCATAAAAGATATCTTGTAACCATTTAATCACGTCATAAAATCGATTGTAAGGCTCTCCTCCGGGTAGAGAGTCGTTTATTTCTCTTTCTAGATTTTTTTGTTGCGATGCAGGTAGGGCATTGCCCATTTGAATAGAGTGGACGGTCTCATATAACTATAACCATTATAAACGTCACAGAGACGTGACAAATCGTAAAAATGTGGATTACCTACGGTCTAAAACTTCTCTTCCGTCTTGGAATTTTTATGGTAGAAATGCAATTCGAAAACATCTAAACTTAAAATTTTATTGACTTCATACCTTGATAATTGTGGATGTATTAACGGTTTAATTTATTCATAGCAAGCGCCGCCAGTTAAACCTTTATTGCTTAAGACCACAATCTTGCTTCACTGTTGATTATTTATTATTGCCATAAAATATTTAGATGAGTTATCTACGTACTTTTAAAAATCGTAGGAACATGTGTAACTAGCTTTTTGTAATTCTCGGCAGTTTATATTCAATGCCTATTAATATTGAAATATAATTAATAGATAATAATTCGTATTAGGTTTTAGAGAAGACATGCCATGAGAATCAAGATGAAATTCCTGGTAGAAAATTAATTGAGAAAGAGAATTAAAGCATTGTAATGTATTCATTCAATCCTTATTATAGGCAAGTAGGAACGAGTATACTCGTGGGCTTAAAATTCTATGAATATATTTAGTGAGCGGCATCCGTCGGGTTGTTGTGTACTACGTAGCTCGGTGTGCGCCTGCGCAACAGAGTGTCATCCATCACCATTGGACCGAGCGGACGAATGTCGCGCGGCTAAATAAGCAACAACAAAAAAATTAAGTATACGTATCCCTTATAAGTAGGAACTACTCGTATTTCAAAGCTTTTTTTGTTGTAAAAAGGATACGTTGGTTCTGCATGTGCGTGCGAACGTTATAAAAAGCTAGCAAAAATTAAAATTATTGTGTTACCGACAATAATTTAAAATACCTAATATACAGTCGGTATGTGGCAATTGTACTAATTTGGTTTTGTAGTTAAAAGGAGAATAGGTAGATAAATATGATACCTATATCTAAATCATAATATTTTTAGACCAGATTACCACCAAAACTGGTCATTGATAAAATGTTTGCTTAAAACAAAAACAAATCACCCAAATACAAACTGTTACAATTCGTTATCTAATCAATTATGTTTGTATTAAATAACAGATAAATTATGATACGACTGCAAGCTATCAGAAAAGGCCAGCCTCAGTGCATTGCACCCGAAGCTAAAAATACCAAGTTGAAGCCTAAATATGGCTCTGTTACGTTAGGAAAGTGTGTCCACAGTACAGGTTTGGAAGTTGGAAGTCTGCTGCAGTGGAAATTTAAACTTCGAACGTACTTATTTCAACCATGTCATTTGCTGAAAACAATGCAGACGTTGAATGCCTTTGCCTTACTTTAAAACCGAAGATGTGTCAGGTTTTTGCATTAGAAAAAGTTGTAGGTAATAAAAAAAACTGACTACCTACATAAAGTATGCAGCTAAATCATTCCAAATAACGATTGAAATATCAGGCTTATTTAAAATCTTTGGAATCCCTACATTAAGCAGAGATTGCAAGCATTGTAAATGTTTTACTCATACCAATTTTTGTTTTTGAACCCCGCTAATTGATAAAAGTAACTAAGGGTTTTTTTTTCAAGTGTTAAAAAAAGTATACTTTACCGAAGATATCCCGGACGTCAGCCTGTACGAGATTAGGATGGCTCTGAAGCAGCTCAAAAACAACAAGGCACCGGGTGATGACGAATTACGGCCGAACTGAAGGCGGGTGGAAAACCGATCCTTAAGGCCCTTCAGAAGTTGTTTGATTCCGTCATTCTCGATGGAAGAACGCCACAGGCATGGAGCAGAGGTGTGGTGGTTCAAAAAGGGCGATAATGCTCTACTGAAGAATTATAGGCTCATCTCACTTCTGAGCCATGTCTACAAGCTGTTTTCGAGTCATTACGAACCGTCTTTCGCGCAGGTTTGACGACTTCCAGCCTCCCGAACAAGCCGGTTTCCGAAAAGGCTTTTATCACCATAGACCACATACATACGCTGCGGCAGGTTATACAGAAGACCGAAGAGTATAACTTGCGAAGAGTATTAGGCGCAGCGTGGGTAGGCCCCCTACAAGGTGGACCGACGACCTGGTGAAGGTCGCGGGAATCCGCTGGATGCGGAAGGCGCAGGACCGGTCGTTGTGGCGTTGCTTGGGGGAGGCCTTTGTCCAGCAGTGGACGTCTTTCGGCTGAGTTGATGTTAAAAAAAGTAATTTTCTTTTAACCTGTTTGGGATGGAAGGTATTAAAATTCATAAAAATCATCATTAGATATATCCTTATAAATATGCTAACTTTTGAATCGCGTTGCTCCATGATATGCTGTCATTGTGCCATGCATGACACTCATAGTCAAGGTGGACTACATATTTAATTTAATATTATAAATACATACAGTGGTGCTATTTTTAACTACTTCCGCAGCTAATAGCAATAAACATCACAGTCAATGTTCCGTAGAGACATATGCCATTAGTGACGTAAGTACCTACCTAGTAGGTAGGTAATGTAAAGGTAATGAAAGTAGGTACCTACTTTCATAAATCTTTCATAATGAACCGATGGGAGTTAGTGACCCGAAATTGATATTGCCTTTGAAAGACAATCTCTGCACTATTGTTTCTTTGATTTTTATTTAATGTTCAATTTCAATTTCAAAAAGCCTTTATTTAACAACCATTACCCATTACATATAGTTTAAACATTTGTATGTATTATGTACATTATTTTATTAATTTTAACTTCCACTGACATCGGTAATATGATTGTTTTGCTTTCCAGCATAGGCCTGCCCCAGACTCTTCCATAGCTCACGATCCTGAGCTTTCCTCCTCCATGTCGCACCTGCTGTTATTCTTAGGTCGTCGTCCCATCTTCTAACTGGTCTTCGTCTTTGTCTTTTTCCTTCTCTAGGATACCATTCTGTTACATCTCTGGTACATTTATTTTTATTACTTCTGATGATGTGACCTGCCCACTTCCATTTTCGTTTTTTGTTTGTGTAAGTTACATCTGTAATATTGAACTAAGTTTACGGGACTTGCCGCGCACAATTAAATCAAAATATAACAAACATTTGCATTTGTCTGCTCGTGACCACGGCCAATGCAACTTGACCGAAACGTCGAGGTTAGTCAAAATGTTTGTTATATTTTGATTTAATTGTGCGCGACATGTCCCGTAAACTTAGTTCAATATGAGTGAAATTCGCGAAAGTTTAAAAACTTCTATCTGTAAAATTAGTTTTTTTCCTTGAGTCTTAAATTTATTTTGTCTTTCCTCTTGATACTTAACATACTTCTTTCTATCTTATGTTAGAGTTAGTTAGAGGCCATGTTTGGCAGCCATACGTCATACAAGGAAACATGCAGGAATTGAATATGTGCGTTTTTAGTTTTAGTGGTAGTGATGGATTTTTTGTAATTTCTTTTAGGGACCAGTATCTTTTCCATGTTGAGTTTATTCTATTTTGTATTTCTTTTAAGAATAATTGTAAAGGAGGTATGATTTGACCAAGGTATATTTTTTTTACTGTATTCTTCAATATATTCTATGTGGTGTTCGTTGACTTGGATGGGCAATTGAATGTGATTGGTCATCAGCTTGGTCTTTGAAATATTCATGTGTAATCCTACTTTGGCACTTTCCTCAACCAATTGCTCTACATTATCTGCATATTTAATGTTAAGCACCAATAAATAAAATAAATATTAACACAAAACTGCCTTTCTTAAAAATAATCCGAAAAATAATGTTATTATTATTACGCACCCAAGAAAATCATAATAGGTATTTACTTTAATAACTTTCAATTAGAAAATAACGATCACTAATTAGTAAGACATTTCTACAATCTAATAAACACAGTTCCTATTTATCACGTGTTTCAAATCAGGTACCGAGCAGCCACATGGTTGGCGCAAGAATACGGCAAGTAGGTGACTGAAATATAATTAGGTAACCATAACAGTTTATGTTATTAAATATATTATCTTCCATAATTCCATTATCATTCCATCTTCCAGACATAGTAAAAAATATAGACGAAGTGCTGCGAACAATCACAGTGTAGCCAAGTGCTCACGCACACACATGCATCTCAAACCGTGCTCACCCCTCTCAGTACACATGTCGCGGCATCGTCCAGTAAGTATCGCGAAAGCAAATATCTTTCAGGTTCATATTTTGTGCGTGAGCACTGGTTGTACACGAAGAAGCATAGTATTTTTTGGCTTCACTTTGATTGATGCTTCCATACGGTAGTAAGATGAACGCTGTTCCTTATTTACCTCGCTATTTATTAAAATAGCGAGGTAAATAACGAACAGCGTCAATTAGGTATGACTTTCTCGTCATGAGTAAACAACTTGTAAGTGGAAAGTCTTCCTGTAACATTGATAATAATTGATAGTATGTCGAGCAACATTAGTCATTGCTGCATATAAAAATATGTCGTATTCAAAGATATTTGTCGTATTTATATACTTTCAACGAGTAAACAATATATAGAAATATTGATTATTTTGTTTACCTATTGATTATTGAACATATTATTAGTAGCTTGTGTTTTGTAGCTCTTTTTAGGGTTCCGTACCCAAAGGGTGCAAATGGGACCCTATTATTCTCGCTACGCTGCCCGTCCGTCCGTCTGTCTGTCACAGGGCTGTATCTTTTGAATGGTAATAGGTAGCCGGTTGAAATTTTCACAGAATATGTGTTGCTATGAGGTGTGTCACGACAAATACTAAAAATAAAAAAAACGTCTAAAAACAAAGTGGGTCCACGCATACAAGAAACCTCGAAAAACTTGATTTTTTTCAACGTTTTTGTTCCTGTTCTATCTTCAAAACGGTAATACATACCAGCGTCAAACTTGGTCTGATTATAGTCCATACTATGTAGTTTAGAAAAAAATACTAGAAATAGGACAAACAACACATTTGTGGTGGTACCTACGTAAGAAAGAGATGCAAAAATTCACATATCGCGTACGAACGTTGATGTCTTTTGATAAACTCTCGTAAATTAAATCAGTTTATATGGGGTATCAGGTCGATGGGTGGTACGCGGAAGCCTTACTGCGTGAGTCCGACTCACACTTGGCCGGTTTTTTTAATTTATTTTTTATTTATAGTTTTTTTAATCTTAGTTCTATAGCTCGAATTTTATCTTTACCACCCAGAATATTGTACACCTTAAGGGTATGTTACAGTGAAACTGTTTTTTCTGCTTTAACATCTGTATTTTCAATTACCTGTGACAAACAATAAAAATCTATTTTATTCTACCACTTTTGCTGCAAACAGAAGTAGGTACCTAACTAATAGATTGTAGGTAGTACTCGTATCGTATTCGTTTTGTTTGTAATAATATTTATATCAATTTTTATGTTAATTGTTTTGTTTTTATGTATGCAATGACATTAAGGGTACCTATGTGAACGGTAAAAAAATCTTTGTACCTCTACCTTCCTACCTTAGATATTAAAACCATGTTGATGTAAGGGCATATGGTTTCATTTCAACAAATTCATTATTGATAAATTGGTACCCATCAAAATACTGGTAAGCTTACGATATGCCACTCCGCTCATGTTTGATTACATAATGTTGTCTTATGTTTGTGCTTACACGTTCGGTGTGGCGGGCATTCCTACGGCACGGTGCCGAGGAGTCGAGGGCGCCAACACTATTATCACTCGGACGATACGTGACGCTCACGCGCTGCCGGCGTGACATTATTAATATATTTACATGTCGCTCGAAATCCCTGTAAGTGTAACCGATAGTTTATCAGTGAGATTCGATGGATTATTGACATTAATGTACATAAACAAAGCTAACGATGCGGAACATTGATGCATAGGTTAAAATCTCAAATAGGTTTCGTCTAGTGGAGCGCGGGCGGCGCTTCGGCCGGGCTCGCTCCTCGCGCCACTCATTCGCACCAAGCGCAAGCGCCGGGTGGCTGCGCACAACACGTACTCTATATTTTCTTAATCCACCCTCAATGTTAAAGAAACGGAAATAAATAATCAATAAAATTAAAAATCAATATATAAAAACGATTTACTAAAAATAAAGCGCGTAATATAACGTGAATAACACGCCGACCTCGAGTGACAGTTATCTTTAGTGTCTTCATTAATTATAAATGTATCTAAATAAATAAATTGTAACTAAGTGGAACAAAACGAGACTTTAAGGTGTTATTAATGAGCCCGTGTTTACCCAAGAAAAGAAGCTCCATGAGTTCTCCCAAATTGGAGATGTCCCTGGAACACCAGATTCCTGTGTTGATGAAAAAGGTAACTAAAACAAAATTATCAGATTCGTCAAGTGTGTTACATTATCATTACATTAGCCTTTGACCCGTCGTGCTTTGGGTCACTTGTTATAATGATGTCTCAATATAGTTTCATTAATTTGTTTACTCGTTTGGTATTGCAATTATTACTAAAATTAACGATAAGTGATGACGATTTAATTTAAAATAAATAAAGTGACACAGCTGAGATTTTTATAAATGTATTAATTGTATTTATATGTTTTACTTATAATTAGCTTTACTTCAGATAAGATCCTATTTATGTTTAAAATGATTTAATGTGACGTTTACATTTTTGACAATATTTAAAATACTTAACACATTTAAAGCAAGCAATAAAATGCATTAGTAGTTTTTTCGCATAACTGGCTGCGCAAACGCATAACTATGCACCAAGAAGCGGCGCGCCATCCTTGTTGAATTTCTAATATATCCCAACTGTGGGCTCTATTTACCGCTAAAACTCGCAATTTTGTATGCAAACCACCTTGGTAGTACTTGGCAGTATATCCAGTTTCAGGATCTGGCTGTAAATTATTAGGTATTCCTCGGGCTGACTGACGTGCAGTTATTATGTAGACGACGGTCAACGACGGGGCGGACGTAAACTGGCCGAGTTATTGCGGCTATGCATGTACAGTCGTCTGCATGACAGTGGTAACACTTCAATTCGAAAACCGCCCTTACTGCTTACGAAATAAAGATGCTGCTAATGTCAAAGTGTTACCACCGACGTGCGGTCGACCGTACGTACACCTAATCATATTGATGAACGACTCCTGGGGTAGTGGTGGCTTGTAATAGAACATGCGTGTCAAACTGATACTTAGTAGGTACCTACTAAGAATTTAAAGAAGTTTATTATCAAATTATCTTTTTATTTCAGTATTTTTAATTGTGAATTCAGGAAAAAATAATAAAGCTTCCTGCGATACTGGCCTAGCCTATTACAGAAAGTCTTTGAAATTATCTGTAACAGGTTCTCTACCATAGCAATAAGTACAGTTTGTAATACTAGCTTTATGCGAATTTTAGCCTATAAACCATTTCGAAATAAAGATTATTATTATTCTTAAGAAGTACCAAGAACTATCCTAGCTTTATGCGAATTTTAGCATGTAAACCATTTAGAAATAAAGATTGAAGTATCAAGACCTATCGTTGTACCTGCTGGGTTTTAATGTAGTGGGTCTAGCTGTAGATTAGCAACATTGTTGCTTCTACGATCGGCTGTAACTTGTCTGTTTACAAATGCAAACTAAAGTAGGGAACGACCTCATTAAAATTTGTTATCAATGTATAACAGAAGATTTAATGTTGTCACACTACAGACAGAGTAACATTTTGGTAAAATAATCAGAATAGCAAATTAAAATGGATTTCGATAGAAACTTGTATCTTCTCTCGAATTGTGTTCATTTGTGATCTTCGCACTTACAATCTCAAAGAATTTGTGTTCATTTATACTCTCTTAAAATCTCAGAGAATTGTGTTAATTTGTAATCTTTGCTCTTACAATCACAAAGAATTTGTGTTCATTTGTAATCTTTTCTCTTAAAATCTCAGACAATTGTGTTAATTTGTAATTTTCGCTCTTAAAATCTCAGAGAATTTGTATTCATTTATAATCTTCTTTCTTATAAAAGATAAACTTCTTCTTCTTCGTGTCGACGGTACAAAAAAAATACTGGTAGTGGCACAGTAATCACACGCTGCTGGCACAGAAATTTGCCACGTCTTGTGCATTGTCTGTGGCATTGATAAGGTCACTCAATGTGCAAGTGCTTGGACACAAGGAGCAGCACAGCAAATGTGACATTGATTGAGGATCAATGCCACACATGCAGGCTGTAGCTGTTTGGTCTATATAGCCCCACTTGCTCATGTTAAGCCTGCATCTAAAAGGTAAACTAATATTGCATTTCCATTACTTGATAATCAGAGCAACTGAACATGAAGGGTCCATATTATCTTCTCTTTTTGGTAGTCTGTACTGTACTGTACCTAATAGAAAGTTACTCCCTATCTCTCACGTACCTATGTCCAGACAAAGTTATCTTAATGTCTTGGAAATTCCCGGACAAACGTTGTTATTGGTATCTCTCCTATTCAATTAAAGAGAGCAAGAATCTATTATTGATTAAAATAATGACATGAAGAAAAATAGTCATCAATTTTGGTTTTATTAGAATTGTAACACAATATAATTCAAAAATTTACGGTCAAACAAAGCGAACTTATGTTTATAAAAACAAGCTGTAAAAAGGAAGTGCAACTATAGCGACTAAATCTTTCGATATTTAGGTAGGATAGGTAGGGTACTTTTTTCAATAGGTACCTACCTACCTACTTGTGCTTTTTCATCATCAATATTGTTGATGTCACTTTCTGTCCTTATGTCACACACTAGCTCACGAGGCAACGTCAGCTGTTGTGACTTGTGCTTGTTTATCAGTTTGTCACATAGAACACGGTAAAAGGCAACAGGTCAATTATGTATTACGATCAATGCACATTATAGCATTATAATTATGTATACTATCACTATCATCGTAGAAGCACGCGGGTATACACCGTGACTTGGACTTGCACGATTTTTACGACTATTTCAGATGTTCGTAAGACTTTGTGGTCACATTTGTCCATTATTTTTAGATTTCAGTGATAATTTTGTTGGGAAAGATAGGTGCTAAGGTTCCAGTTAAAAATAAGATATGTTAAGATTGCATCGTTTTTGGCTACTGCAAAATACTTTCAGGGCAGCGTAGACAGAATGTTGGGCTTGTAAATTATCTAACACTACTAGTATAGTATTATATTATCTGTGCTCACACTAATCACAGTGGGCAGAAGGCCAATTCTCGTAATTAAACACGTTCAAAAAATAGTTGTTTTTTTAAATCTTTATTTTATAAAAAGGCTTTAATCGCTGAGCGATTATGCCAGCCTCAAAAAATAGTTCCAAACTCATCTTTCATCTGGGTGTTTCTTATGTATTTATTTACAACAAAAAAAAGTATATAAGTATTATATCCATTGTCTAGTACCCATATCACAAGCTCTGCTTAGTTTGGGACTAGGTGGTGCTGTGTAAAAATGTCCCGAACATATTTATTATTATTATTATCTCAATCTCCTGTCAGTAGCTAGATGTTTCTGATTGCCGTGTATTGGTGAAATTAATAATCCTGTGTCACAAATAAACGGCAAACAGAAACATCTACTTTCAGGAGATTGAGATTTACAGCATTGAGATTAGTTTGGGACTATATTTTGAACGTTTTTTACTACGGAAATTGGCCTTCTGATCTAACGTCACTATCATAGTAAAATAAACACAAATGGCAGATGCTCCGTGTTAAATATCTAGTAATGTTCAGCCGGATCTGGTTACCCTGAAAGCCGACCCCAACATTATTGGGAAAATCTCAGAGAAAAATGATGGAAGTAAAAGAAAATTAAATGTACAGATATACATGAGCTAGGTATATGAATTTATTATAATACTGAAGTCATACTTTTATCTTTTGGCAATTTATTTCAAGATGATGGCATTAATATTGTTGAGGAAGGTCCTAAGACCTATTTCTACTCTCAGTCTCAGATCTCGTTTCATCATATTCGACCGTAAATTTCCTGGTTCAATGAATGCTGCAACTGATTATGTTCAGGGCCCTAATTCAAGTAATTTCATAACGCGCCGATTAAGTTGCAGTGACGCTGCAGTTCGTTTCTGACGGCGATCGCCGTAGATAAGATTATAAGAAAAGCATTGTTTTGATCGAAACTTAACAGCAACTGCACTCTAACTGCACTTCTTTAGTTAAGTAAATTGACCTACTGGTCGTATAGGTATTTTGCCATAAGCATCAGATGACAAAAAAATAAATACGACTCACTCGAGCAACCTCGCGTGGATCGCATTTTGTGGCCACTGCAAGTCGGAACATCTGAATACAGCTTTAGATAGACTTATACAAAACAAAACTGTGTTCTTGAGAAATGTATTGATGTAATCGAAGAAAGGTCGAATATGTACAATTATCTCTAAGGTTAAGTAGAGACATAAACGTTCCTTGCCAACCATTTACATCATTTTATGTATAAATTGCACAAGAATTTAGGACTCGATCCAAGATTTTAATTAAAATAAGGAAAGCAGAGTGGCTGAAAAAGTCTTGATCAAGACCTTTTATCGTTTGTTATCATTATAAATTGAACTGGTGAAATACTTGACGAAATATTCTGTTTTATTGAGCAGCATGCAATGATATTTCATTAGCAGCATGCAAGAATTTTTGTTACTATAGAAAAAGTTCATTTACAAACGAAATTCTAGGTTCTAATAACTAGATAAGTTCTAAGAAAAATCCATTTCATAAGGCCTGGCATACTATCTTAAAAATACTTTTTATTGCCTAATGGCCCTGAATTAGTTCAATGTTAACTTTATTGTTATTACGTTTAACGTTTACATTTTAATGTCACATAAATAACTAAGAAGTAGCGAAGTCAAGCGGTCGTTCACCCGGCTCGAAATAGTGGCGGAATCTAACATGTCTGTATAGTTCCATTCGAACATTTTTGTATCAAAAATAGGAAAATTCGATTCTAGAAACTTGGCGCCAGTAACTGTATTGGATACTATTTTGAAATATATAAGAATAATAATACTGTGTTCTACTATGTTCACCTTTTAGTGACAATGTAAATCACTGTTTACAAAGTCATTGATAGAATTAATTATGTAATTGTGTCTATTTGTTACACTGTTATAATTCATGATTAAGTTGATCAGTAAAATCGCTAAGCCGTTGTAATGGGCTAGGTAGTTTTTTTTTCATTAGAAATCTTGAAAGTCTTTCAAAAAACATACATACGCAATAGTGAAAATAAAACAATAAATTAAATTATTAAATAAAATTTCCAAGTTATGAGCGATTAAATTGAGTTCACTAGATAGAGATAGCAATACCAAATAATGACGCCATTCTGCGGAAACTTCCACAGATTTGACATCTACCCCCTTCCGGCGGTAGATGTCAAATATGTGGAAACTTCATAGTAACTTGATATTAATTCGTACAACCATAAAACAAATAATAGTAGTAGGTACCTACCTATCTACAACTTGCGTTTCGCGCGACTGGTATAGAAAATACCCCTAGAAAAAATATTAAAAGCGTGTGTCTCGTCCATTTATTCATCGATTTCATTATTATTTCCAACAATCGTATCCTTTTTATACCTTCATTTAAGTAATATTAAATTCTTGTTATTATTTTAGAGTACCAAGGCAACTACCCTATTCGTCACCAAAGTTCTTTACTACCTACGTGCTCAAAATAATAATTAGGTATATCATTAGTAAAGGGAGCTGAAAAACAAAATGGATGTTAAACCAAGACTGACGTACAGATTCTTACAACATGTCTTTCTATGGTATAATAATGGTTCTCAGGAAAGAACATAGTTTTAAAACAATAGAAGGTAATTTATTCCGACGTTGCACGCTCATTACTAGTATAGTACACACGGCTACACATCAGCTGTACATTTCCAGTATAAGCTGACCTCGCATTGTATAGGCTTTCCGTACAATGCGAGATCATCGTATACTGGAAATGTACAGCTTGATGTGTAGCCGTGCGTACCTAAACGTTATATTCGTACGAGTCTACGACTGATTAACATTTATTTTATGACAATTTGAATCGCATTACAAACGTAGGTCGCGTAGGTCTATTAGATCTGTTAGTAGATCTATTAGCTCCACAGGAAAATAATATCTGAATCTTCGTCAGAAAATCCAGAATACAAATAACTATGGATTTTTAGACTTTTGGTTGTAATTAATTATTACTTAGTAGTAAACATCGATGTAATTTTCGTGTATTGATGACATAATTATTACATGAAAAGTACCTACCTATTTGAAACATGACAATGTTTACAATTTTGATCGGTTGATTATCAATTTATGATATTACCTACCTATAATAAAAATAGACCGTATGTAAGGAGAGATAATGCATAACCTTAAAACAATGACAACTTTGTTTGTGAACAAATAAATACCGTAATTATTTTATCAGTACTTTAACAATTATTTAATTTATAATGTATTCTGAGTAAACAAAATTTTATGTAGGTAGGTATATAACGTCTGTTTCTTCTCCCACATCTTATTTAGTAAACAATCTTGGCATGTCTCTTTATTTAAATAACTACTGATGAAATATAATAACTAGTTCTAGACATGTAATTAGGTTTTTTTTTTAAATTTTCAACGTAATACAGTTTGATAATTATTATTGACGAATTGCATTAAAAATACATGCCAAAAATGTTTAATAAATAACACAAGTAAGAAAAAACAGAGTCTATGTATTTGATGACATGATTATTTTGATCCCCACTATGGTTGTCTTCTTCCAAAAAAACAACTCAAGATATTGTGAAAACTCAAAAGCCATCACAATTTTTTGCATGCTTTTAACCGGCAATGCATCACGAATACGAAATAAACTCAGGCATAAAGAAATAATAGGATGGAATTTTATTTACACTTGCATATACGCACTTTATAACCACTTTCTTTTATTGCGCGTCTTCGGATGAGGGCAAGGAGTTGTCAAGGGCAGCAGGCTCCGAGGCAACAGGACAAGTTTATGCCTTACATCTCAGCCTTACATCAACTAGGATAATAACACACCATGACGCTTACTTGACGCAAATTCACTCGGAAATCAACCATAAAATCAAAAATTAAAGTTAAATTCGATTTTATTACGTACAACATTTTTTACGAGCACTGATCAAAATGTCTTGTAAACATTTATCTGGCACGGAACATACATATTTAGAAAGAAATCTCATAAAAAGTGATTTCATTCAACGAAATGTTTGAAAATAGAAACTTGCAAGACGCACGCAAATTGCAAACAACCATAGTGTCAGAGCTGATATTGAAATGAACCTAGGAGGACATTGAATTGTACTTAAGGATTTATAAGTTAGTTGCAGTATAATTGCAGTTTATGGATGGCTGTGTTAGTGTTATTGGGTTTTTTCATTAGGAAATTCTCAGTAGCAGCCCGGAGTATGGATTTGTGCCCGGTTAATGGCAATAGGCTCGCCCCCTATTACATGGGACTATAACATAACTGGCGAAATGTGGGTGTACTATACACCTCTGCCCACCCCTTCGGGGAAATACAGGCGTGATGTTATGTTATGTTATGTTATGTTATGTTATGTGTTATGGATGGCTGTATATGTCCCACATCTTATACTCACCTTGAATTCTTACAATAATTCAAGGTTGTAACAAGGTAAACATAAGAAACAAATAAAAATACCAAGTATGCATACTTATCGCCTTATACTGGATTAGATAACTTCAAGTACCTTTGAAAGGACAAAGGAATTGACAATTATTCATTAACAAGGACACTGGGCCCCAAGTCTGCTAATTACACTAAAAAACCAACCATCGCCATTCCACCGACACCCTACTGACACTCATAAACAACTGTGACAAAATGGGTATTCTGCTAAAACTTAAATCTCGTCGGAATGGCAATAGAATGGTAATGTCAAATCGATGTTGCCAATTAAAATCTACCATTAGTTGTATTGATTTTTATCAACCTTTTTTTTAGTTTTTATCAATGAAATATTTAAATTAAGGATTTTATTGATATTACCTACCTCTTAAGGGGTTATTATACTCATCCGTATGAATAACTTTTACATTTACGTTTTTAGCGTACTACGCGGCAATACTATCGACATACGTGTTATTGTAAACCTCTTAAGCGGTCATTATACTCATCCGTATGAACAACTTTTACGTTTACGTTTATAGCGTACTACGCGGTAATACTATCCGACATAATACGTGTTATTGAAAACCTCTTAAGGGGTCATTATACTCATCCGTATGAACAACTTTTACGTTTACGTACTTAGCGTACTACGCGGCAATACTATCGACATACGTGTTATTGAAAACCTCTTAAGGGGTCATTATACTCATCCGTATGAACAACTTTTACGTTTACGTTTTTAGCGCACTACGCGGCAATACTATCGACATACGTGTTATTGAAAACCTCTTAAGGGGTCATTGTACTCATCTGTATGAACAACTTTTACTATGGGACCAATCCTGAAATCACAAAAAACGCAAACGTAAAATTTGTTCATAAGGATGAGTACAATGACCCCTTAAGAGGTTTTCAATAACACGTCGTATGTCGATAGTATTACCGCGTAGTAAGCTATTGATATACGTGTTATTGAAAACCTCTTAAGGGGTCATTGTACTCATCCGAATCATCATCATAATCATCATCATCATCAGAATAATAGTTATTTAGAGACCAATGGCTATCCAATAACTTTCCACTGAACTACATTATAATTGACAACCATAAAATCAAAATTAAAATAATTTATTTGTGAAACATAGGTAAAAGTTAAAAACTTTGTGGAAAATTAAAATATTAAGTCACACTATGTTTAACCTTGAAAGGCATACAAATTACATAGTACCTATAGAACACAGCATAGCATTTTCATTTTTATTCCATTCGTTTCTACCATTCAACTGCCATTGGACTATTTGCTATTCTGTAAACCAATAGTGTATCAATGTCTTCTCGATAGCTTAAGTTTCGGTAGTCTACTCGTTATTTGACGTTTCTGACAATCGTCTCTCAATGACTTTTTGCCATCCAACTACAACTGAGAGGTCATTTTGCAAACATACCTTTTTTGCAGTTATTGTTGTAACAATTGAACTTTTTTTTGTAAAATAAAGTTGAATTGTGTAATGTAGTAATTTAATTCGACGATAATATTCAATTTTAGACTAGAGATGCGACCTTGAGAATCAGTTACACAATCGATTGATTGACTATCGACATATTATAGCAATACTATCGTTAGTGTCATATTATAGCAATACTATATAGTATTGGACACTAATAGTGCTATGAATAGTATTGCATAAAAAGCTATCATACGGTCGATAGCAACGATCGCTTCGAAAGTATCTATAGCTAACCTTGAGAATCAGTTACTCTATCGATAGTATCGATAGCGTGGTACCTGCCAATATTATCGACATATATATTATCGTCAGTATAAACAACTTTTACTATGAACCCAACCCTGAAATCACGAAAACAAACAGCTGTTCCCTACATTTTCCCGATTTCGCGGCCCTACATTTGTGTTCACATAAATCGACGAAATGTAGAGAACAGCAGATTTTTTTACGTTTGAAATGTTTCAATTATTTTTCAACACACTCGTTAAGTGGCTCCCATTGCACCGCTTTTAGGTTCATAATATAGCTTATAATAACGCACGCGTGGTTTTTACTTTATATTATCGCACTAGTGCTTTTTAGTTTTTACTTTACTTCCAGTTACAGTTTATTTTTTAAAAGCAGCAAAATGTTTTTATGTCTAAACTAAATTTAAAAAAATTGTGAATAAATCAACTATTTAATTAGTGTTATATAAACATTTAATTTCATTAAATTATTTATGTTTGTCAACAAATTAACATTAATTTGTGTTATAAATAATAAATTTAATCACAATTATATTTTTAATATTAGGCTGTTTGGCGGTTTCATTCTACCAACTGCGCGCGCATACCTATACGTCACCGTGCGATTACAGTGATCCGCTCGCCATTATTCACAAATTCAATATTTGCCTAAAATACGTTCATATGTTTTTTCCTCGCAAGTGTGTTGAAAAACGTCGTATGACACGCGTGAGCATTGACTATTATCCTCTCGGCTCCATTACGCCCTCGCCTTCGGCTCGGGCTGCAATCCAGCCTCGAGTATAATAAATAGCCAACTTAGCTTAAGTTACTTGAAGCGAAGTTCGCTACGTCGTTTACGTAACTATTGGAACATGAAGCAACTACGTGAATCCTTAATTGATAAAAACCAACCATCGCCATTCCACCGACATCCTACTGACACTCCTATACAACTGTGACAAAATGGGTATTCTGCTAAAACTTAAATGTCAATCTCGCCGGAATGGCAATAGAATGGTAATGGGATATCAATTGTTTTCAAATCGATGTTGCCCATTTAAATCTACCATTAGTAGTTGTATTGTTTTTTATCAAACTTTTTTTAAGTTATTATCAATGGAATATTTAAATTAAGGATTTTGTTGATATTACCTACAAAATTTTCATGTCTATAAAATAATTAAAACACATCAAACGTAAAAAAATCAGCTGTTTCCTACATTTTGTCTATTTATGTGAACACAAATGTGGGGAAGAGCTGATATTTTTTTGGCGATTTTAGGGTTGGTCCCATAGTAAAAGTTGTTCACATGGATGAGTACAATGACCCCTTAAGAGGTTTTCAATAACACGTATATCGATAGCGTACTACGCTACGCGGTTATACATCGACACACGTGTTATTGAAAACCTCTTAAGGGGTCATTATACTCATCCGTATGAGCAACTTTTGGTACTTTTACGTTTACGTTTTTAGCGTACTACGAGGCAATACTATCGACATACAACGTGTTATTGAAAATCTCTTAAGGGGTCATTATACTCATCCGTATGCACAACTTTTACGTTTACGTTTTGAGCGTGCAACGCGGTAATGCTATCGACATACGACGTGTTAATGAATGAATGAATGAATGAATGAATGATTTATTTCTCGCCACAATATTAGTTATTACATTAGTTTTACATGGTATCAGAGTAAGTCATAAAAGTTAAAAATACTGCGGGAGACTGGTGCCTAAACTAAGCTCTAGGCCTGTATTTCAGGACACCAGGAAACCTCTTAAGGGGTCATTATACTCATCCGTATGAACAACGTTTACGTTTTTAGCGTAGGTACTACCCGGCAATACTAAAGACATAAAACGTGTTCTTGAAAATGGCTTTAGAGGTCATTGTACTCATTTGTATGAACAACTTTTACTAAGGGACCAATCCTGAAATCGCAAAAAAAAAAAAACTATAATGTACAATGACCCTTTAAGGGGTCATTGTACACATTCGATGTATGAAAAACATTTATTATGGGACCAAAACTGAAATCACCAAAAAGAATTATTTAAAAAAAATATGATGGCAAAAAAATCATCGTAAGACGATTGTGGGAAACGTCAAATAACAGCAGAATAACAAATTGTCCAATGGCAGTTGAATTGTAGTCAATGGCAGTTCAGTGGAAAGTCATTGGAAAGCCATTGGTCTCAAAATAACTAGTAGAATACCAAATGGCTAAAACTATTCCACCGACACTCTACCGACACCCAACTGAAGCGTTTATCAATTAGCAGACTCGGGGCCCTGATCAGTGACCGTGGTTAGATCAATCTCTGATCTGACAACAGATACCTGACGAAAAAAATTATAAACTGTGCTAAAGAGACATCGGGTCTTCAAAACACGAGAAGCTTATTTGGCGTTTGTTAGTATTCGAATGTCATATTTTCAATTGGTGTTTACAAACACAATAGAAAGGCGACGCGATGGGGCGTGCTCAATGTAATCATAATGATCGTCCGATGGCCGCCACTTCACGCACTCAAATATTTAAACAAGCCTCAAACGGTACGGAATTGATAAGTAAAAGTTTGCTTAAACATCAATGTTATTGCTCCCTGAGAAACGAACCGCGAGAACGCAATCTCGATTCAATGAAAAATTACAAAGATAAGTAACTTAGTATCATAATAATATAATGGTCGTTTATATGGAATGTAGATTTAAACCCATATGAAATTCTTTATGGGAAACCTATAATGAAATGTCGCATTTGTGAAAGCGCATTGAATTTTCTTCAGAACCGGTCGCGTACTGACAATCGGGTACAGTAATCCATTGCACGCGCACTGCAGCAATGTTGAAGTTGAACGTTGTAAATGAACTATGGACATGGTTATCGGCTATGTTAACAGTTTACCATCCAATAGAGTTGATGTCAGAACCAGTTATAATGGCTATACCTCCTGCGTGTTTTAATTAAGAATTATAATTAGAATCTCCCTCTTCATTGACTGTGAGTACTGTGACATGTGTTCCCCTCCTTAATTTATTTTAAGTTGTACCCAATTTGCCGTACACGGACACTTTTAATGACTGTAATCTTGTCTACAAGATAGAAATAGTATCAGCAATTACTTTCTTCAACAGCTGAGTCGTCTAGCTAGTAATCCCTTGCTATTAAAGTATTAGTTTCCTTATTTACCGCCCTTTAATCTGTCAAGCGATCCTCGTGGTGTCCGTACCCTGCTATTACCACCACGTTGATAGAATCATTGCGGTGTGGTTTAACGATCAATGTAATAACTTGTCGCGCTTATAAACTTTAATTTTCATCTCGCTCCCGGTGGTGGTTTGAATAATAATAAAGCCGTAGTTATTCCAGTACCGTTATGTCGTGGGTTGATGGTGTTGCCTAGGGATGAACAAGAAACGGACTCACGTAATTTTGTATTTAAGTTTTATGGGCTGGATTTACTTATAAGTGGCTTAAAGTTATTAATACTGCTTATACTATTTTATTTACTATTTGTACTAAAATATTGACGTTGAAGTCATAGTCATTGTATTAATCTTTGTTGTTTAAAAAAAACATTATGGCTTTTAAAATCATTGTCGTATAATTTTTATTGGTTTCTTTTCTGCCATAATATTTTTTTCCATTGTAATTTGAAATTGCATCAATCAAAATTAAAGATAACACACTCACTCACTCATATGATAAGAAGAAGAAAAAAACAATAGAATATAGCAAATATTATAGCACAACAATATCGCTCAGCATCATCATCATCATCCTCCAGCCCTTATCCCAATTTATTTGGGGTCGGCGCAGCATGTATTTTCTTCCATACATCTCTATCAGCCGTCATCTCCGTGTTCACACTTCACTTTCATTCTATTCATATCATCTTTCACACAATCCATCCATGTTTTCTTCGGTCTGCCTCTTTTCTTATAGCCATCCACATTCATACTTAAAACTTTCCTCCTTCCTCCTTCCTTTCGTCTTTTTTAATGCTCCTTATTCCTCCTCAGCACATGTATGCTAAAAATGTTTTTATAACAAGTCAATACTATGTAGTATAGCATAGTGTAAACGTGTTCATATAAAATGTATGCTGAATTGTTGAGCGATATTTTTGTGCTACATAATATTTGCTATATTATATACATAATTATATTATAGCGTAGTCTGAACGAACTTTTAAGAAAGAAGATCTGTGTTGCAAAACAAGTTTAGTTCTACTGTCAATCCAAGGACGAGACAAGGCCACTGACAGGCAAATGACAATCGTGGGTGAAACAGAAACAAAATTGTAGAGCACTTGCCAAATATTACGAAGAGGAAGTTATAAGAAGGGGGCCGTGCCCTATCTGTTTACAAATAGACACAATAATATACAGTTCTCAGATGAGTGAGGGGGCAAAGCGAAGGTAATGTTATAGTATAGTGCCAAGCGCGTGATCACTATAGGCACCTATTTATACGTCTATCTGACGTCTGGATGTGTCTGCGCACTATTTTAGTACACAAAGTGAAAGTCACGATTAGAATAATCGTGGTCGACGATGTTCCTGCCTCTAGTATAGTTGCATTATTTAACATTTTACAGTCATTCACAACATTGACTATTCCTAGACTCGGTTGCTAGCCGAACAGCTAAAGAGCATTAAATAATATACGAGTATCTTTGGCCAAAAGCCACGCAAAACTAGATTTTTTCCTTATCGTTGCGCAGCTTTTTAAAACTTTGGGAAAATGTAATGTACTACATAACTGTGTCGCAAACTTTCCTCTTTGCCACCGATTTAATTAGTGATTCGGAATTTTCTCTCTTCAACTATAATGTCAATAATAGTTCCACCGTGATGTTCCCTTTATATGTACAATCTAAATCTACCTATATCGTAAAATTAATTCTTAACTCAATTTTTTATTGTATGTATAGTAATAATGTCACAAGTCGCAACCCTAAAAATTAGTACAGTTTTATGATTTTTTTCAGGCATCTGTAGACGTACCTAACACAAGAACTACGAGTATGGCGTTAAGTTAATACAAATGCCGTTAAAATTTATGGGTATTTTTATTTGGGTTGACACACGATTGCATAAAACGGCTCAACTGATTAAACCTGCATCAATAAGAAATCTATTACATATATTTTTGTTGGCTTATCACCCATTTCGATAAATTTATACGTTGTAATGAAAGCAGCGTATCCTGACGCTGATGATATGCGTAATCATAATGTGATACAAATATTTATTGGTAGGTCGCTTCAGTCTGTCCGCTTTCGTCCATCGCGAGATTGTCGAAGTCGCTAATCGAGTATTGTTCGACTCCACTAGTGATAAGGTCGACAGATTCTCCGTCGGTTTCTCTGTATTCATTGTTTCATGGAACGCGTTTGTACGCAGCGTGACTTGTGTGACCGCTTCGATGGCAACGCACACGAACAAAATGACCGCTATTCGTCCTCTGATGTCTCTCTCACTTTTGGTCAACCTGTTTAATTGTATTAACTGTCATATTAACACTTATGGCTTTCCTTATTTACCATTTAAATATCAAAATAGCATGTTTGTGTTGGTTTTAAGTTATATTTCTCCTTACATTGTGGTATGTCGTCATGTTTGCCGTTTAATCATGCGTACACAATCTAATCTTTATACAAGTGGGCATTTACTCAGTCTGTCGCACCTGGTTACGTATATTGTGGTGAATAAAGTGTCCTGAAATGAGAGATAACTACGTTAATGACTGGAAAATAGTCTAAATTAATGGTCTATAGTTATTCTAGTCTGAATGTCAAGGTCTTTGTTTCAGGCAATCGAAGTGATAAGGTTATAAAATAGTTCAGTGCCTGAAAAATACTTAGGATTTTATCAATGATGGTGAGTCATGATCATGAGACAGTTTTATTAGATATTCAATGTATAAAAAACCTGATAATGTGGATTATCGTGGTTAACCTTTGCGGAATCTGTATTTATTTTGGCGGTCATTGCCTTTTTAAAAGTACATAGATTCGTAATGAATATTAAACACGGTACATTTATACATTTAAACTTTGTTTGCGTATTAATTTTATACCAAAGAAAGGTTAACACAAGTGGTATTTCATAAAACAGTAATGAAATCAATCAAAAGCCTTGGGAAGAGCAAAACTTTCAGTCCGTAAGTAGTTGCTATCAGTCTGCTATCTTTGTTTCAGAATTTTCCTGAATGTACCTTTCTGATATGACTTTAGTAAAAGATAAGGGCTCTCCTTATCCTTCGCTTCACTTTCACGTATAGTATCTATGATATATATAGTGATTGTTTGTATTCCTTTCGTTTTCTTTATCTTTTGAGTATTATACTATAAGAATTCGATATCATAATCACCTATCATGCGATATTATAGTTCGATCATTCTGTTTATATCACTTGATATGCTGCCAACAATTACAGAGAAAATAGAAGATAAAACTTATGTGTTACATATAAAAAATAAAATTTAATTAATATAAATATTCATAACAATAACATTATGATATAACTTAGCAACGAGTTCATTATTTTATAATCGAATTCATTCATACTTACTATTTTATAGTCTTTATATTCACGCATGTTTAATTTTACGAGGTGAGCAGAATTCATTCAGAGTTATTCCATTATCAATTTGGTAGGATATAATTATTTCATTTAACTTACCATGTCTAATAAATAAATCAAAATACCTACCTACTTGCAACAATTTTCGAAGTCATTATAATTTGGCATTGGGTAAAAAAAAGTGTTTGAAAACTACTAACTTGATGACCTCTATGGTCCTATTAAAGCTTTTGTCTAAAAACAGAAGATGAACAAGATTCAACTCATGTAAATTGAATCGATGACGCTTTTGAAATACATTTATTATAACATTTATTTTTGTACTTCTCAGAGAAGTGTAGAAAAATTAAAATAAACAAATAAGATTTCAGAAAAATGCGTTGAGAATTCTCACATTATTTCAACATCCGATCTGATCAATAATGCGATACTTCACACGTTTTCATGTGATATGACACTTTCAGTTTAACTTGAGAAAAATTTCTACCACAGCAGCACAACATTTAAAATAGGAAAAGGCAGGCTCCTGGTTTTATCTCGCTATGCAACATGAAGGTTCTGATTTTGAACAATAGGAGGGAGTTGTTAACTGTCATAGGAGATTCTGCTGAAGGAACATAACGAGTCGGATTTAAATTATTAAAAAAAATAAAAAAATCGGATAAGTACAAATCTAATCATCCATATAGGGTAAGTAAAAAGAAAGAAGGATCTTATACCTATGTTAGTGACACTTAATATTTAGTTACAATTTAGTTGCCTGTGATGCATCTCTGGACAATAGCATGCATTATCGGAGCGTCGTACCTCCCTGCTATGGTCTTCAGGATGGAGTTGGAGCTGGCCCGCACTCTGCAGAGCAACGACGCAGATTTCTGTTTGACGATGGCATTTAAAGCGCTGCAGAAACGGGACAGCCCCATCAATATCCTGAAACCGTTATTATATTGGGCCCGCAGGGCGCTGATAGCCCGCTGAGTATAATTGGTCCACAAGCTGCAATGTGTAGAAAACCTGGCAATAAGCTCTAAAAAGAGGTATTTTTACTGGCTTACTACAACGTGCAAACCTGCGTGGCAGCATGTTACATCGGACTGCCAGCGCCCTTTAAGAAATTTTATGTTTTTCATTGGACAAATCGAATTGGTGTTTTAAGAGATAAAATTACTTTTTTGATCAGAAATTACATTCATGATGAATGTTAAATTTTCTCCTTCTCCCGTTTACTAAAATATTCGATGTCATTGCCATGTTAACGGTGTGCTTAAAACTTCACCGACATCAACACTTATACAAAGACATCATCGTCGTAACATCGAAATGTGAAAAGCCAGCCGTTTGGAATATTAAAATTGCAATGAAACCCGTTGTTAACGATGCGACGTATCCGTTTTACCTCGATTGCGAAACAATGTTCGAAGTGCCGCATACAAACAAACGCACCATAACCTTGCAGCTTGACGACAAGACAGCACAATGCAGGGGGTCTATTCGCAAAAACGATAATCGATATATCGTGAAATGTATCATGTCGAAACCTACTCTATAAAGTAACACTAAGTAATGTCGATTTCTATTATATTTCTAAAAATGGCGAGCTATGCCAATGTCGACAATTCTGCCAATGTCAGATGTGCTGTGGAAAAGCAAGTGTTTTTTAGAACAATTTATAAAACTTGATTGACAGTGAAACTCGATGTGTATCTTGTTGACGGAGTTAGTAGGTAGTCAGCTGAAAGAAGTAAAAAAATTATATACTTATACAATATATTTTGTTAAAAACAGTAAAATAAACATACACCATACCCAAATAAACAATGTCGATTTACCTATCGTTTGTACGAAGCAACGAACTATAACTAATTGTCAATTTTCGGTCGTAACTCTACTCTTAGTTGTGAATGTCATTGACATTCTTTCTTTTGTTTTTGACTCATTCACTCCGAACATTGTCTATGACGTCGTATAAAATTATATTTGTCTATTAATTCGATAAACGATAAGAGAATTTGAACATTTATTAGAGTAGAGTACGACCGATATATTCAGAGCACTATCGTGTCGTTTCGATGTCGTTGTCGATATTGCGAGTAGGCTCCCAGCTCATTACAAATGTAAATAATTTAATAGGAAGAACATTTTCTTCAGTCTTAGATCACTACAATGACGACATTATAGTCTTCCGTCCTCTATTTAAATGTAGGAAATTCTCGGTAGCAGCCCGAAGTCTGGATTTGTGCCCGGTTAATGGCAAATTGGCAATACGCTCGCACCTTATTACATGGGGCTTATAACATAACTGGCGAAATGTGGGTGTACTGTACACCTCGAATACAGGCGTGATGTTATGTTATGTTGGTTTTTTTATAGTAATAAAAGTAGTAAAAAGCCACACACAAACAACAATATACAAAGATATTCAGAAACAATACAAGGTACCCTGGCTCCCAAACTAGGTTTGTACCTGTGACTTGGGAGTCAGTGTTCCTCCAAAATTAAAATAAATGTGTCCTCTATGTCTGAATGGAACAGTACTTACGTTACTGTCACGCGCTGTGGAGTGGTTACGTAATCACTCATAGTGACTGCAACGTTAAAGTGCAGGCTAAACAGTCTCACGCACAATAGTCTCATTGGCAATACTTACTTACTAATATCGCTAATATCGGACGATGTCGCATGCAGCTATTGTGCCTTATCTGCGGTTCAATGACCGCCTTTATCGAACTTCATTCAGCGCCTTATGACGTAGACCTCTTCTAATTCTTGTAGATGTGAGGAATGCTTTATTATCGCGATTTTTTTTTTAAAGACAGCTGTTATTACATTGTTATGGAAACAAAAAGCAAACTTTTTTTTCCTTTAAAGATAAACTACCTACGTCATTATCGATTTCATTAATAATCGACAAAAAGAAGTCCGTTGCTATCTTTTCTTTTCATTTTTTATTTTATTTTGTTTAAAGTCTTTTTTAAATGATTGTCGTTATTTTTAGTTTTAAAAAGTCGCTCATAAACTTCTTATCCATGGCGTGGATGAATAAGTTTATTGGTCTATGTCCATGGTAAGTTTACAACCGGCTTTGTTAATGAATACCATTACCGCTCCCGTTGAAGGGGCTTAATGCAGTTTTTATTCAATTAATGGAAAAAATCTTTATCGGGGTTTTATAGCCCATCATCGGCTCTTGTCCTTACTGGACGTAATTTTATTATAAAATTTTAAGACCACATTAAAAAAAACTTTTGCCCACACTAAGATATCTCCTGTATCGTTGGTGCGCTTACATACAGTCAGCTGCACAAATATGTATACAATAGGCGAAATTAAAACGTTAATTTAAGAAAAAGTAGGGATTGAAATATTTAAATATTGTAAACTTAGCATCTGCTAATATATAAGAATACCTCGTTTGTGAAATATAAAGACATAATCAACAAGTTTTTCCTAATATTTGTGTTTTAATTTTATTTGTGTATGTATACATATTTGTGCAGCTGACTGTATACAAATCTCACATGCACAAACACCCAGACCCGGTACAACTATCTGTGAATCACACAAATATTTGTTCAAAGGGATCAAAACCCGCGACCCTTGAAGCCAATTGGAGCTACTGCGCCAGTCGTGTCTTCAATCTCCAAAATACCACAATTATGGCGATTGGCTGGTAGACTGACGACCTGAAGAAGGTAACTGGGGACTGGAAGGCGCAGAACCTATGTCCAGCAGTGGACTGCGATAGGCAAAGTTGATTGATACCTACAACTCAATCTTGTTATCTATACCATCTATACTTCCTACTAATATTATAAACGTGAAAGTTTGTGAGGATGTATGGATGTTTGTTACTCTTCCACGCAAAAACTACTATATGGATTTTAATGGGCATACAGATAGAACATAACCCAGATTAACATACAGGCTACTTATTATCCCGGGATGATGAACAGTTCCCGAGGGATGCGCGATAAACGACATCCACGCGGGTAAAGTCGCGGGCATAGGCTAGTAATATTATAAAGAGCAAAGATTTGTATGTTTGTAATCGATAAACTGTGAAACTACTATACCGATTTTAATAATTCTTTCACCATTACAAAGCTACTTTATTGAGAAGTAACATAGGCTGTATTCTATCTCTTTACGTGGGCGAAGCCGCGGGCCAACTCTAGTAAGTTAAAAAGTATGGTCACGATCCTTACCGGTGATCCATTTTGTCAACAAAGTCCCTTGAACGAATCCTGCTACATTACCTACGGCTGCCATCGAAAATTGAGCGCAAGCGATTTTAGCCTTAGTCATAGAATATATACTAACGACAAGAAGCGACACTTAAGCATGTGTGCTCGTAAAATTGCCCGCGGCTGTGTGCGGGTCGGGGCGAGCGCGTGGGCCGTGCGCGGTGCGCGGCGTGTGGAACGGGCAGTCTCTCGGCTGCCCAGCCAAGGCACAGCGGTGACAATTGCATTCCCGCGCTCGCTCAAGGTAACCGGCGAGCGAGCTCTCACGTACACGGAGTGTCACCGCTGTGCCTTAGTGGTGGTTCACCGGAACGTTTTCTGACTGTACAAGTATTGCCCAAAGCCTTGGTATACTAGTATTTGTATATACAGCACATGCAATTATTTGACAATTAGTGACAATACGGTAAATACTTGACCAGTCAGCGGGACGGGAAAGGCCTATGACACAAAATACCTCGGTATTTTGTGCCTATGATCAGCATCTGACTTCACTCTGACCAGCGAAGTAGGTGAATAAAGTAAAAACTTTACCATCATTCACTATACCGATTTTGCCTATTTTGCGAATTGTTTTACCTAAAAAACATATTATGACTGCCTCGTTGGTCTAGTGGTTGCAAGCGCGACTGTTGAGCGTGGGGTCCTGGGTTAGATTCCCGGGTCGGGCAAAGTGTTATTGGGTTTATCATTAGGAAATTATCAGTAGCAGCCCGGAGTCTGGAATTGTGCCCGGTTGATGGCAATAGGCTCGCCTCCTATTACATGGGACTATAACATAACTGGCGAAATGTGGGTATACTATTACACCTCTGCCTACCCCTTCGGGGAAATACAGGCGTGATGTTATGTTATGTTGTAAAAACATACCTATTATAGAATTGAACATTCCCACTTGATGATTATATGGTAATGTCATCATGTTAATAAGGTAGGTATTTTATTGCGTTATTAATTGGGTTAATTTGTTGCGGAAGGCTTACACATTTCACTTAATATTAAGTAATAAACTTATCTTTACTAAGTACCATAAATTACCTGTAATAATTGGTATTATGATACCTACTTAGTAGCAGCCACTTCTTTACTTCTATAATAAACGACTTAGCACACTATGTTAAAGTTTAATTGGAATTTGAAAAGCGTTTACAGTTGCTACATCCTTTTTTTTTTTAATCTTTATTTATTTAGAGTTTTTTCCCTTTTACTTTTATCCCGTGGATATGCCAGTCCTATTGTTACAAATAACATACTTATAAATTATATTCCTACTTGTTTACACATCTCATAAACATGTTTAGCTGCTTCCGAGTTGGGAGCAGCTAAAATGCTTTGAAATAGACCAACATTTGTCTGCTTATTACTTTATATCTCTGGAAAAACTGTTCCCGGCTGCTACGATTCCGTTCACATTCCATCAAGTAATGTTGGACATCATCAACTATGCCACAAATTTCACAATTTGGCGAATCATATTTTTTCATCATGTGTCCAAACTTCCTTGATGGAACATGACCGGTTCGCAACCTTAATGCCAAAACAACTGTGGTTCTATTTAACAAAGTATCCGCAAACCAAGGGCCACGAGGAGGCTCACTTTGTACAGTTTTATACCAAATTCCTTTTTCTTTGGATCTTCGGTCGAAATATTCCTTCCAAGTATCATAACAATCTTTTTGTTGCTACATCCTACTAATATTATAAACGTGAAAGTTTGTGAGGGTGTATGGATGTATGGATGTTTACACTTCAATTAGAAAACCGCTCTTACTGCTTACGAAATGAAGACGCAGTCAATGTCAAACTGTTACCACTGACTTGCGGTCTACCGTACAACGTTTGTTTGTTACATAATATGTTGTTGTTTGACGACGTCTGTGGTCTAGTGGTTCGAGTGTCGGACTGCTGATCACGAGGTCGTGGGTTCGATTCCCACAGGACACAAATATTTGTGTGATGAACATAAGTGTGTGTGTTGGTCTGGGTGTTTCTTTTGCTGCTGCTGATTTTTTTTCGCAATTTCAGGGTTGGTACTATAGTAAAATTAATACTTAATTGGGGGAGGCCTTTGTCCAGTAGTGGACGTCTTTCGGCTGTAATGATGACTATAGTAAAAGTTGTTGATACTGATAAGTATAATGACCCCTTATAAGGTTTTTAGTTATTTCAATAACACGTTGTATAAGTACCTACTTGTACCTAGACGAAAACAATAAAACTAATACCCTCTTCTTCTATCGTGTCGACATGAGCTACATAATGATAATAGCTCATGTTGTGGGGAAAAGATTAGCCAGTCAGCAGGTTCCAACCTAGGCCCTAGGTAACCCACTAGAAATATATACCGACAAATTTATTTTCTGCGCACAACCCTATAAACGGTGGGTGTGCGCAAGAGTGACGCGATTGATAACTGCAATTCTATGAATAAATGGATCAAGCATTATAGTATAAAGGATCTGCCGAGGATAATCGATTCGATTGTTTACTGCATTTATCCCCACACAAGATATAGTGTAGATATAAATATTTTGTTTGTATCATTCCATCATGTCTATTACGGATGCAATCTACAATCTTAACGAAGATATTTTTATATTCATAGAAGTTTTTATAAACAAACATTTGAAGTTAGCTGATTTCAAGAATCTTTTTTGTCTTGACGAGTTGTTATTGAAACACTTTTTCTATAATTCTTCAAAGGCTATTTATTATAGATTTAGCAACATAATTGTAGATGAGTAATGTCTATAAATGTAGGTACATAGGTATCATTTTACACTCGATTCAATTTACTGAGGACAATCTGATGTCATGCCAGAGTATTTCATTTGCAAATATATACAGAGATGATATGAGAAAATATGTGATATTTGATCACTAAAGCTTGTAAGTGAGATGCAAGCACAGTGGCGGCGTAGCATGGGTTGGTACCCGGGCGGTTTTCTATTACTCTTTCAGTGCACCGGGCACCCCCCAAAATAAAACAACAAGAACTAAACATGCTTTTGACTTTATTTTGCTAAAATATTCAATGAAATTATCAAGGTTAGTCGCGCTTGGCTCATTACGGATCTTAAGATTCTAAAGTACGGTTTCATTAACTTTAATTTTAAAACGCATTTTTCACATGAAGCCACCGAAACGACAAATCTTAGACACATCACTAGAATTTTACAGAATAATCTCAGAAGCTCCAAGTTAGTCCACTGGACCGCTATTTGAGAAGACAAACTGGTGGCTTCCAAGTGCAACGGCGCCGCACCCACTTGTCACCCCTTGGTGCTTGGCACCCGGGTAGGACCGTGCCCCCCCATCCTTACTCCGCCACTGTGCAAGCATACAAATGAAACTGGAAAATCTAGTTTTGTTGTTATGGAGACGCTAAAGGATATCCTATGCGTTCAATTTACATTTTCCTCGTCGCAATAAGATCTATGACTTCCTTCGATTCTTCTGAATTATTGATAAAGGTACTTTTAACGGTAGAATTATTAGTATGACGAACTAGCAAGAAAATGTATCATTCATTATTCTTTTTTATCATGATAAGCAGAAGATATAGAGCGGTGATTCAACATGGCATCAACCAATAAGAAACAATTGCAAATCTTTGGCTAAGAACTTAATCTTTCAATTGAATACTCTTTCCGCTGGTAGCTTATGTGGTGATTGAAAGATATAATATCACATCATACTAATAATAGCAGCCTTTTATTGTTTAATAGCCTTTTCTAATACAAAGCAGCAACAAGCATTGATTCCAGAATATTAATTCCAGGTTTTTCCTCACAATGTTTTCCTTTACTGTAAATTAGTGATATCTAAAAATAGGTAACTACGAAAATTTTTAACTAACTTTGCACACACGAAATTACATAAGTCACAATGGTACATGCCAGGTTTTTAACCCATAATCTGGTCTTCGAAAAGCGGATTTGTTAACATCTGAGCAACCATGATAGGTAATTATAATGACCACAAATCATTAAACAAAACAAGGCAAAACCCAAGTTATTCCTCAGAATCCGGCTCCTTGGTAGGACCTAACCAGTAGAAATTTAATAACGATTTCAAATTAAGAGTGTGTTGTTATATGTGTGAGTTGTGTGTGTAGTGTTTTGGTAAGACTTAAGATGTAATAATAAAAGGTTATCGCATTGATAAATGTGCGCTTTCTGTATTTTAACTCAGTCACCTTGGGCGCCAATCACCTGTGAAAGACGTCGCGGTGTTTACAAACAGAGCAACACACGATTTTATTCTTAATAAACACACACTTGAAGATAATGGTGTCTTTGATAACTCCTTTGTTGTTAACTTTTATGTGTAGTTGGTTATCTGTCCGAGTCTGTATACATATATGATGTGTATTTTGAAAATCCTACTTGAGATGTGTTAGGAAATTATTGATGCCTGCTTACACCTGTCTACAATAATTTGTGATAAGTCCTTGTAACTTACATCATCAAATCATCATTCATCATCATCATCATCATCATCGCTTTAATTATTACCCAAATATTTTATTGCGTGGACTTTGTTGTTTGCATGCAAAATCTTTCTTGTCTTTCTTGAATCTCAAAAATAGCATCCGTTCTTTGATAATAACATGTTGTAAACACCACCTTCAGGTGCATAGGAGCAGCCTGGACCACCATCACAGGCTCGGTATTGTTTCTCGCAAATCGTGTAGTAATAATGCATTACGAGAATTGACTCGGCCGTTATTTATGAACAATAACGAGTGGCGTGGTTGAGCCTCGGAGCGGTGACCGACTCGCCCTGGCCCTGATTGGATAATGGCGTACTGGCCACCGACCACTGATGCCTCGATGCCCGATGCATTACAGAACTATATTTAACTGAGAATGTACCTCCTACGATTTGAAGTGTCGGTTCTGTTTTCTGAGCGACGCAGTTTCACGTAACACCAGACTGAATATGAGTGTCCACGTAAGCAAGTCCTACGCATTATGTGGTCTTGGAATGACTGTCTTGGGAATTTGAATAATTTTAAATACGTCTGTAATTCTAGGAAAAGTTGTACATGATTTGTAACTCCCCCATGAGAAGCAATGATTGAAGTATGGTCGGTCCCATGTCCATGCCATTCCATATTTAACAAAAGAAACAGCTTTACTGTTGTAGATTCGAGTCTACACAATTAGACGTTATTCAATGTAGTTAGGTACCTAAAAGGAAACCTAGTTGGTATCACAATGTGTTATTGTTGATGTTGTGCTATCAGAATTCATTCATAGGTTGGATATATATTGTTTCCATTCAATTGACAATGAATGGGCAACGACAGAGCCATATTCTTACTCATCTCGGGTGGCCTATTCTTAGCTAGGGGTGCTTAGCTACAAACATATTTATTTATGGCTTTAGAATCTATGTAACGTCTCTAGTCTACTGAAGGTTTTATGCAAATTCGAAGTTGGGCCCACTGAGGTATTATAATACATCAGTGGTTGGGCCGTCTTTTATTAGTGAACAGAAACGGATACAATACAAGTTATAGCTACCAATTTGCAAGCCACAACAGCCAGACTTGTGTAAACAAATCGAAAATTGTGTCTTCCGAAAGCTACTACAATGAGTTATCCGTTCGTCATCCGGCTGGACTTGCACCTATGCCACCGTCGCCAGATGCTCATGAACCGCCCCCGCCTCCGTGACGTATTGATTTTGGCACCGAAGTCTAATTACGAAACATCGTCAACTACACCCATTAAACTTCCGAAATATGCGCAAGCTCATATAACAGGATGAATTTAATGGGCTGTTATCAAATGTCAGCTACTCTCGTCACTGTCACGCGCATTCAATTCAATTTCGCAACAGCACACTTTAATTTAGATCAATTTTGAAGAACAATAACACAACGTTTAGGTTGTAAACGAGTGCGTCCGTAACAAATCAGAATTAAAGGGCCGTAGCCTTGTTGTGTTGGAATTATCTGACCTTTTAACATTCTGGATTGACCCATTAATGAAATGATGGATGTGTGATTGGTAGGTTATTGCTGCAATCTTCGCTCGGTTATTCTTTCGCTAAGATATCGAGTTGTTGCAAACATTATTGTCATCGACGTCATCATTACGGATTCATTTTTAAACAATCATTTTCTACGTTATTCACGATGACGACGTATGCATCTGATTGAGCAGTTTGATTTTTATCAGCGTACCTACGTCACGAGACTCACGAGAGCTGACTAGCTGACATTTAGGTCAAGGCTAGGCGACCCACTTTTAGTGTTGTCTCTAAAATGGGTCGGGCACTGACCTTCTCAATGTGGCGATTGCGACACACCTGCAGGAAAGCGGCACTTTCCTTGAATATCGCAAAATGCGTGACACTTTGATTCATCTTAACGCCAAGAAAAATATTTGTCTAGGATATATTTTGGCTATTGACTCATTTCAAATAAATAAATAAATAATCTTTGAATCGTCGCCGTCGCCGCTTAGTTCTTCGTTATTCCTGTGGTTCATTTGAATATTTGAATGCGCCACACACTGCATTTAGTAGGCATAGCAGTGCCACATGATCTCAGTGAGCTGTGCATGCGCATTATCTGCATGTGTCCGTGAGGCCCTTTGATCATAGAGAAGCAATGTAATTTCATTATCTTATCGAGGTCGTTCACATTTGACATTCAACTTTTATGTAGTGATAAACAGAAATAAATTCCCGACAACCAATCGTGTTTGCAAGATTAATAGAAAAACTGGCTCTTGCTTGTCATTACGACAACATTATTATTTTAATACAAAATGAAGCGGAAAGTATAGTACACTGCATTTGGATTTTGTATGCAGCTGTTTATTGCACTTACGAAGTCGGTTCGTGCCAAAATGAATAAAATAACCATCTAGGTCACCTTTAATTTATAAATAACCGCTGTACCTAACAGAACGAGAAACAACGATGTTAATATCTAATTGTTGTTGTTGTATGTTTCAGACGCAGATGAGCGGAGATCGCGCAGGGTCGCAGTGCGGACTGACCTCGCTGCTGCCGATGTCGTGCGGGCGACGCGCCGCGGCATTCGCGCGCGACCTGCACTCGCGCCTACAAAATCTCGGCGGCGCAAACGACGACCACTGCGAGAGCAGCTGGCTCACGCGAGATACCACCGCCCCGCACCGGCCCACCACCTCCACGAATCAACGAGAACTCGACACATTCTACGACTTCGAGCTAGAGTGCGAGAGCCCTTCCAGCCCCGTCGACGACTACGAACCACCGTTCCCAGAAAAGCCTCCCACCGAAGATCAAGAACAACCCTTTTATGATGTTGATTCTGAACCTGAACAAGCTAAGGAACAAACCAAGTTTTTATTGCAACAACCGGACAAAACAAAAAATGGTTTCAGATTTTCTACCGCCTTTTATACGGACTGTTCTCCAGTGAAAATTCAACCGATCCCGCGTGAAAACGGTCACGCAGATAAACGTTTATATTCAGCGATCACATTTGAGGGTTGTGCTCGACAAAATAGCCTCGATGAAATTGACTGTGCGATCGTGACAAAACCAATCTCCGCCTTAGATACAGACTCTCTTAGTTTTCCTAACTTTCAAAGTGCCACATTAGACAGTGACTCGGAATTTGAATCTGCAAAAAGCGACCCTTCAGATGTTATTGAAGTTGAGGAAGACTTCCGAAATGAAAAAAGTTCCGAAACTTATACAACAGAATGTGTTGAAAACTTATCACTCGCAGAAGTTGAAATTCCATTCGATGAAGAAACGCCGAAAGAAAGCCCGGTGGAAACTCTCGAGCTAGAAAAAGTCATATGCAACGAAATTAGTAAGGAACCATTAGAAATAATCACCAGTGAAGTTCCTATTGAAACAGAAATAACACCACCACCTGAAACTGAGCCGTCCCTTTTAAGTGAAGAGATTCAAGAGGAAAATCATACTGAAGCAGTAGCGGAAGTCGAAACAGAAGCAGAAGCGGAAACAGAAGTGGTAGTGGAAACAGAAGTAGAAGACGATCGACCACAGCGTGTTCGGCGCTGCTCGTCACTCAAAACTGGAAAGACGCCACCCGGCACGCCAGGCCGCAAGAAAATTGTTCGTTTCGCGGACGTCTTAGGACTCGATCTCGCGGATGTGAAAACTTTTATGGATGAAATTCCAGTTATTCCCAAATCCGCTTACGACGATCTCACTGGCTGCGACGTTCAGAGCACCCCGCCTGCGCGAACTTCACCGCGTCTCGGTGCTCTCACACTGGTCCCCCTGTTCCAGCTGCCGGGAGACATCACGGATAAACTCGAATTGCAAAATGTATGCCTAGAAAGCGCGCGTGTTTGCGACGGCGTGCACGTCACCGTGTGTGGCTCCGTACGCGTGCGAAACCTGGACTTTCACAAGACTGTACACATACGCTACACAATGAACAGGTGGAAAACGTACACGGACCTACAGGCGACCTACGTGCAGGGTTCGTGCGACGGCTTCTCCGACCGCTTCCAGTTCGTACTGTACGCGCCGGCGATATCGTCGGGGCAGCGGCTGGAGCTAGCGGTGCGGTTCCTGTGCAAGGGCCAACAACTCTGGGATAGCAACAGCGGCGCTAACTACTGCTTCGACTGCCTGGCGCTGGGTGCGATGCCGCCGACGGGCGCGCCGAGCGCCAACGCGGGTCCGCTGCACCCCACGGTGGACTGGCACCCGTCGTTCTACTGACGCGGCGGCGAGAGAGCCGAGAGGTGACAGTGTCGGAGCAACGTGCGAGAGGCAGACCGGCCCGGGCCAGCGAACACATTCCTGCGCCCGCTGCCCGCGAGCGCTCCTGGGCGAGCCAGCGTGGGCGTCCTGAGCTCCTGAATTGATGAGGCTTAACGTTGTAAAGCGTACTTGTGATATAAATTAGACTAGGCGTAGATATTGTAAACGAGGAGTGTGCGACTCGTTCTCAGAGTGCCATTTTGCAGTAACGACGTTTCGAGTTGTGTATATTTTATCGAATTTTTCGTTTCGTTCTATGTTAAATGTAGAGTAGCGTCCCGTAGAGCATAAAAATATAAATGTGATTATGTGATGTTTGTGCGGTGAGCGCGTCCGCGCTTCTTCTCCTTGTAAATTTAAGAGAGATGAATTCTGAATGATATTAATTAATATTTTAATACATTTTTTATGACATTATAAGACCTTTGTAATAGTAATAATATATCGAATTAGGAGTAGGTATCACCTAGATAGAAGATTGTATTCACATAAAGTTCGGAACTGTAGATAATACGAATATCCCTAGATGTAATTTATCTGTGGTGACATAATATCTTCTCTTGTTAGACCGTTGTAAAGTTTCTTGAATTGTTAAGTAGAATAGATACGAACACGTGTTAATAAAAAGTTTCAAAATGATGTATGAATCCTATACGAATAATAATCTAAAATATTTTATATCGATGTTATTATCTGGATATATTTATATTTTTATACTCACGATATCATGACATACTTTCTACGTGAGAACTGATAAATAATAGCCAATTGTTGATTCAGTTTTGAGATTTTAATAAATGAGACTATTAGAAATTACGAAATTAAATTATTGTTACTTTTAAGCGATGTTATAATTTATTTATTAGGCCGATGTTTCGTCAATTTTGTATATGTACCTGAATTCTTAGAACGTGGCCATATTAATTTTACACAATTTGAATGCTATCCTTATGAACTTCCTATTATTGTTACTCTTATAATTGACTCCTGTTTTTTATAATAGATACCTACCTAATAAATTAATGTGCATAATTATGAAGAAGTCTTTTTTGTTACGCCTTTAGATACTTTTATCCTTCAAAACCAAAACCAAAGTTAACTTGGCTCACAGGCCGTATAACAGAATATCTAATAATACTAATGGCCGTATACAGGACTGAATTAATCAAAAGACGGTAACTGGTGGTTACTGGAGAGTAGGTACCATAAATAATATGATAAAAGCAAATTTTACTAATAGAAACTACTTTATAATTAACAATAAGTAGATGAACTGCATCAAAAGTGTTTTGAAAACTTAGCCGGGAATTGAACCTTCAAGAATGCCAAAAAATATCAACTTGTATTTTTATGCCACCAATCAATAGAGTCGTTATTAAGGATCAAATCAATCCAACAAACATTATGTTCTAAATTGAAGGAAGATCACGAAATCTGATATGGCTTAACTACATTTCATTTAAACTGTACGAAAAAACACCTTATTTTATTGGTTGTCTCTCATTTTTATGGACTTTAATTTCAGACGCTGTACTTTTTGACCAAAATATTCATATTATTTACACTATCAAGATCTATCAAAATAAGCTAAGGTTACACAGGAAAGTAATTTTATGTTATTTCTATTCCCGGTTCAAGCTAAATGTAAACAACGCAAAATACTTATATTTTTAAATCTAAAGTTTTCTTTGAGCATAATTCGCTTTTTGAATATTTAAGGTAGGTACGTAAGGACCGCCTTTAAATTCCATCCTGTATGTTTCACTATCAGACAGACCGCAAAGGGTTGGCTGTTTGAGGAAAGTGGACTAGTTAGGATGAAGGTCAGGTCTGAAGGAGCTTATTTCCTTTACATTTAGACAACCTGGTTTCATGTCTAGAGTTCTGATGACTTGTCAGCCTCTCAGTCTTGCCTTAGGGTAACCCGGAAAAAAAAAGGGTAGCGAGCGATAGACTGGGGAGTCCATCATCCGCATTACACGGCCCTCGAGTTGCTGTGATGTAACAAGTGTGCCTGAACATCGACGAAGGAGAGTCTGTACAAGAAGAGGGACCCGAAAATGGGTCGCAATGCCATGCATCAGTTCTAGTGGCTCCTCCACCAAGGCGAGAGTAGGTTCACGGCGGTGATTTTAGTTTGTGCGAGCCATAGAGCAACCGCAACCCGTGCGAGCCCCTCATTACCACGCTGCCTCACCGGGTGGTGTGGCGTCCGGTAGGCATTTTCTCCGTCATCTTTCGGACTGCAAGCTATAGCTGCCACATTGTAGTTTAGATGCGGTTTTTGTGCAGGTGACATAACTGCATTGACACTGTTGACCGACTGCTTAGTCTTCATAGTCATTCGAACTGCATGCAGTTGGATTCGGCAAGCGAACTGCATAATCGTCGACAGTTTCATTGCAGTTATGACAACTGAATACAAACTGCTGTTTTGCAGCTAGCTTGCAGATTAACTAGACTATCTGCAAAGGTCTTTGGGTAGCGTTTCAAGTGTAAGAATATAATCACACATAGACACGTGGAACATGCATTAATTTTATTATATCCTCTGTTTACTTCTATTAATTTTTTTTTCACGTAGCTTCGCAGCCTAATGCCAGCCAAACACGCCACGGTCTACCGGAGAGGTATACCTGCGCAGGTCAACCCGCACAGGTCGAACGGAGCGTGTATTAGGATAGAACTGTGCAGTTTTTTGTGCCTGTACACTTGTACAGACGACCGGAGCAAAAAAAAATCGATTCTTTCTAGCGGGACCGTACCGAAGCAAAACGAACTGAAGACCTCACCATCCCATACACGCTACGCCATGCGGAATATCTGCGCAGACATAAACATTAGTCAGAGTAAGGCAAAGGTCTCATCACAGATCGTCTGATTAATGACTTAAGACATATACTGATAAAGAATTTAAGTAAATAAGAAACTTTTGTATAGTAAACCTAAACATAATAGCATGGTAATGTATTTTTACTACTTGAAGATTTGCCAACGGACGGAGAACAAGACTTGTATCAGATGCTCTGATGCTCACATCCTACGTAACTACACTGTCACGTGAGGTACAAGGGGACACTCCTACAATCGTAATCTTAATAGGTACAGTTACCGCACGTAAGTGGTAACACTTGAATTACGAAAACTAGTTAGCCCTTACTGCTTACGAAATAAAGACGCTATCAAGGTCAAACTGTTACCACTGACGTGCGGTCGCCTGTACCTACTATAGGACTTGTCATTGGGTGCGTTCAATTATGTTGTTCGACGACGGAGGACGACTCATGGAGCATATTTTGGTCGTTCAGTTAAGTAGGTACTTATGAGTGATCGTCTGTGCATTCACACCAAACCATTCAGAGTACTGATTCCGAGTTTGAAACTTACGCATACGCTATCGAAATTGCTATTACGTCGACTTTCATGCGAAAATCAGTAGTTTCTCCTCGTTTCCGTCAGGGGCGCTACTGATTTATGAATGGAAGTTGACGCAATTAATCACGTATGCGTAAGTTGCAAACTAGCACTAGTCACTCTGTAATATGAGCGGGCAAGAACGTCTTATATTTCATAAAACAGCCATGGAGTGGTCATCGTCGAATTTTCGCACCGGTCACCCCGAAAAAACAGTAGGGTAAAGTCACACTGCTTTCATAATGCATTTTCAACATTGGGATGACGGCTGACAGAGAGGTATGGAAAAACACATGCTGCGCCGATAAGGTCTGGAGGATAATGACCTACTAAGGTATGTCCTGTGATAACACGACGATAGGTGACGGGTACAGCTTCCTTTTGGAAAGATTTGTGTTCTGATATGTAGATGATTAATTTACTCAGAGTAAAAAATTAAAATTGTTACTTTCTTCGACACATTAATGTTGGCACCCAACGCGGGACAACAAATAAATTATCAGTTTTAATAATCATATGATTCATAAGCTTACAGAATTCAAAAATAAAACCATTTTTAACTATGTAAGTACTTTAATTACAGATTCTTAACAATAAGCGAAATATATCACAATTACACTTTATTTTGATCTCATAATAAATAATTTAGTGCAGCATAAGGTACAGTTCATCAGGTAGAAATAGAGTAACAATATACAACTTTGAAAACCTGTTTGCGTTCCACACTATGTTATAACTATGAAAAATTTATAAATAACAGTGTAAATTAGTTAGTGGCATACACTAAACCTAAGTCATTACTTACTACAATATACAATTTAAAATGAAAGCTGTACTTATAACTGTTGCTAAGATAAAATATGGACATCACTTAAATAATTACAATAAATAGTCACATTTTCGCGCCAATTGCAAAGATGGCGGCGATCATGACTCAACAACAAACTCAAAGAAACTTAGAAGACAAATAATTCACTCAATTCTAATTCGTCAATGGTTTCAACAATTTACTGGCAAAATGTACAACTTTACTATATTCATTCAATCTATACATATTAAATTCATATTCACATAAATAAAAGAATTTACTAAACTATAGGGTTTCAAGTAAAGGAAAAATCTTGACTGTCAACTACAGTCAAGATTTTTCCTTATGGCCCAACACACACAGGAACCTAAACACTGCTTTGTTTTGTGTTTTTTCAGGCAGTCTTTAAGTACCAACAAATCATAATAAGTATAAAAATAAATAGCCCACTTGTCTTGTCCAGGGCTAAGGAAAAGCACTGTTAAGCCCGAAACAAACTATCGCACGCGACCTAAGTCATGACTGACAGTCACGACTTACTAGTCTGCACATCGCCACAGACGATGGGCGACCTAAGGAAACATCCGGCGAGCCAGATATTCGTCGGACGTCCGAGCGCTCAAGGTAACGTCCGCGACTTATTGCTGATAGTTTGCACACAGGTGTAAAGTTATTGACCAGATACATCATCAGTTACTACTGTCGGTCGCGACTGTAAGTTACGTCCGATAATTTATTTCTGGCTTTAGCCAAAACAATCCCTTGCACGGTCATTAAAATTTTACTAACTAGGCCAATCTAAAACATAAATAGAATCAATAATTTCACGAAATAGTTTGACATTTCAAAAACGTCAAATCGATTCAAAAGGTATTACGAGATTTTATGCAATTTTTAAACTTCAGTTAAGTTCGCGGAATTCTGGAATCGACTAATAATAAACAATACGCCAATATTACGCAAGTGGAACTTAGATCCGTAGACCTTATAATTGAAATACCTGTCAGGCCATCAAACATACCTGATCGTATAAGGTCACATTTAGCTAAGAATGTAAGAAAGGCCATGAACAGCAGTGTAGCGTGCCAAAAACTAAACCCAAAATAATATTCCATGGAACTCAATGTTCACGATAGAATGACTCTCCTGTGACATTGTCTCTGCTCTGAATACATCACGTGTTGTCCCTAAGGCGGTTAAACAACTTCTAACCTAACACAGTCTAGAAGCGATGGGGTACCCATCAGGTTGCCATGGTTACACTCTGGTTGTTTTCTTTGCCCTCCGTCTCCGTGAACTCCGGGGGGTGGGGAGGGTGATGGTAGGGTCTCTTAGAGCCCTCAGCTGCATGTGCAGCCTCTGCTTGCAAAACTCGTAGAATTCAATCTCTCTTGTGAAGTTCGCCCGAACAATGTTCTTGACTTCTTCGGAGACCGGTGGCTTGAAGGCGTTGCGGTTGATCCTGTTGAATGTGTTTAGTTCTTCTGAAATTGGTAGAAGGTAATGTTAGTATTTTAATAGGTACAATCAGGTACATCATCATTCATCATTTCAGCCGAAAGACGTCCACTACTGGACATAGGCCTCCCCCAATACAGTCCATACATACAATAATCAGCCTATATAACTGATAAAAACATAAATTTTCGTAATAAAACCAGTAGGCCAATTTACGTGACTAAAGAAGTGCAGTTGCAGTGCAGTTGCAGTAAAGTTTCGATCAAAACAATGCTTTTCGTATTCTCTTATCTACGGCGATCCATCAGAAACGAACTGCAGCGTCACTGCAACTTGATCGGCGTGTCATGAAATTACTTGAATTAGGGTCCTGGATTTCTGTATCATTATCATCATCAGCATCTCCAATAGTATGCCAATGATCCCGATCCTCGGCAACTCTCATCCAGGTTCTAGCAGACACCCTGCGCAGATCGTCACTCCACCTAACCTGGAACGCAGGCTAGGTGGAGTGACTCTACGTTTTCCGATTCGCGGTCTCCACTCAAGAACACGTCTACCAAATACTAAGGTCCGTATTACTGAACTTTCCTCAAGTACAGTTTGATCTTCAATAAACTGATCACTACTTAAGGATAGAATCGTTACTTGAGCATCGGTTTTATTCCAATATGGTAATTATAAACTTCAATTCAACTACATAGTACACAAATATAAACTGAAATAGATAGAGTCAAGCGTGGTCCCTTAATTGGGGGAGGCCTATGTCCAGTAGTGGACGTCTTTCGGCTGAAATGATGAATGATGAAGCGTGGTCTCGACCACACTTGAGTGATTACGATCAAATCTGTGCTCAAATACAAAAGCAGGTGACAGCATAAAATAAAGCTAAACTCAGCTGAACTGTGATCAATGAATCTAGGCTTGAGGAATGTTCTAAAATTTAATCCCAACTCAAAACTAGTTTTAAACAGTGATGATCAACCCTTGAGGAACGTTCTGTAATCCGTATACAGAACGTTATATCCATCCGTCCGCATTTGACTCTGATGGGGCGCCACTTGGCTGCTACATTCCCCTTAAGGTGCTGTATTGAATTTGCAACCGTCCCTTACTAACACACGGCAAATTGCGCGTGCGAGAACAGAGCGGAATCGCGCTGTTTTGATGTTTTTTTTCATTTTTGCTAATATCTCAGCGAATAAACATGTAAATAAAAATCTGGTACACCAAAATTTAGATATGCACAAGATGTATCTTATTCGCAAAATACAATAATAAAAACTATTGGGATTTCCAAATGCAATGCAAAATAGTGGTAAAACCAAAGACATTTCTATAGTGACGTAAAAACGGACCTTACTTTGGAAAATAAATCGATCGAGCAAATTTTATTGAATCGTGTTTTCCCTACACCAAATCTAGTAAATATAATGAAAAATCAGATATATAAAAATTAGATCTACGTCGTATCCACAAATAAAAATATTTTGATTATAAAATCCCTATTTTTCTCAATGCCGCCCCTTAAGTCCCTGATGGTTTTCATGCTCCTATTTACCCCAGTACCCCAGTAGTTCCATGTGGTGCTGGTTCCATGTGGTACCGGTTCCGTGTGCTGCCGGACGTAAAGAATTGCACCACCCTTATACTCTACTCATGGGTGTCGTAAAAGGCGACTAAGCGATTCACCAGAGGATGGGCAGCAGCGTTCTCTGAGTATTTAAAACCAACTGTGATCGCCAACCCGCCTGCCAAGCGTGGCGATTATGGCATATTCCCCCTCTTGGGGGAGGCCTATGTCCAGCAGTCATAGACCAGTAAGCCTCTAGACGCCTATTAGCGGGATACCCCCGGTCACAAAGCATATGCAGTAGCAGCAGCCACCAATCGGGACGTCACTCCGTCAGCGAGCGGCCCCAATCATATCACCGAACATTTGAGCCGAACAATCATAACGCGCCGTCCACCCCGCGGTCCCCGCCAACATTTTACGACTGTGTTCTCATGCAAAACTTTGTTTATGTGGCGTCTTGAGGCTTACTGGTCTGTGCCAGCAGTGGACGTCTTTCGGCTGAAATGATGATGATTTTATTTATTTATTTTATTTTGTGGCGACATCTACCTCACCACATGGAAACTAACACTGACATAACGTTGTCAAGGATGACAGAAATTCCAAATCACGATGTAGCGACATCTATTCGGTGACATAAGAACTATCCTACATCGCGCAAGCAGAGTATACACGCAAGTTAGCATAAATACAACCGCCCAACATCAACCGTTGGGGTGCAGCGCGCCCGCCAGGCTCAGACCCAGCCTGGCCGGAGGATCCTCCCTTTATGTTGGAGGGACATGACACCTCGTTCCTCCACAATTTAATTCTTTATGCACAACAGTACAAAGGCGGTCTTAACGCCATAGGCGTTCTCTACCAGACAACCACATCAACAAGATGATGACGATTATGATGATGACTTACCCCAGTACAGACGCAGCGCGCCCTGGAAGAAGCGCGGCACGTACCGCTCGAGCGCCAGCAGCGTGGAGTTCATGTCCTCCAGCACGCCCACTACCGCGTACTGCTCCTCCACCACGCGCTTGGCGCGCTGCAGCGCCTCCACGCTGTTGAACGGACTGGAAACACACAACGGGTAAATTGTTTAATATTAATCATTTCTAGGTTATCACTGCTCAGCTGAGCGAGCGGTTGAACGCTTGCCTTCCATGCAGGAGGGTGGTACGATCCCGGCCCGCACCTCTGACTTTTCGAATTCATTTGCGGATTTATATTCGATTATCACTTGCTTTAACGGTGAAGGAAAACATAGGATAGAGTAATCTATTAATCAATTCTGTTAAAAGGCAAAAAATAAAATATTGCTCAATAAAAACGAATTTAAATTAAATAAAAAGTAAAATAACATAACATAACATCACGCCTGTATTTCCCCGAAGGGGTAGGCAGAGATGTAATAGTACACCCACATTTCGCCAGTTATGTTATAGTCCCATGTAATAGGGGGCGAGCCTATTGCCATAATAAAAAGTAAGTAGGAAAATACAGCTAGGTTATATGATAATGATTTTTAAGCGCCTTTACAAATTATAAAAGCAATGTTCAATCCGTTGTAACATGCGCATGCGCAATTTATTTATGAAGTGGGCAGTAGGTACTTGGATGTTAGTACATTAGTTTTAGTTATGTACAGCGCCGGCTCTAGCTCTTGTAGCGCCCGGGTGCAATCAATACCCTGGCGCCCTTTAGTAAACGCACGATAAAAATGGAATACTTATCTACAGTTATATTTTTCCTATAGATCGGAAATTTGGGTGCAAATGGTGCACCCAACTGCCGCCAGCATCGGCCTTTACACGGGCACATGGTCTTTGAGAGCGAATGCGAGCGCGAGTGACGTAGGTCTTTTGGAGGAGTCGCGAGCACCGGCGTTAGGCGCCCCCTAAGACCCTGCGCCCGTGTGCGCCGCACACCCTGTGCACCATAGGTAAAGCCGGCCCTGTCTTATGTAGGTATATTAATAATACTCACGTGCACTGCTGCTCATGTCCACAGAAGAAGAGCGTCTGCCGGCGGTGGTCACCGATGCCTTCGTGAGTCTGTCCCTCTAAGTAGCGGCACTCGCGGTCTCCACTCAACACGCAGGTCTCGAAGTCCTGTAATTACATACAAGAATACATAAATAAGTAAGTGTTTAGCATCAAGACGTCAAGCCTGCTGAAGAGCATCAAGCTGCGAATAGGTGGGCGGAGTGAAATGAATGGGCCGATTAAAGCCATTCCACGAAAAAATATATGTATTTGATAAAAAGAAAAAAAAAACTACTAATTATAATAAAAACATGAAGGTCGAAAAGTCTGTACTTTGAGGTATTTTCGCGAAAACCGGCTACAGGATTATATAGAAATAAGCAGTAAAACATCATGATGATGTTTTACTGCTTTTTTCATTTCAGTCGAAAGACGTCCAATGCTGGACGTATGCCTCCCCCAAAAGGAGGGGATATCCCATAATCGCCACGCTTGGTAGGCGGGTTGGTGTGGTATCGTAAAAATACAATTCCATAAATCAAAATATACCTAATACTGTAATATCGTCTGTATAGGTAGGTTAGGTACTTAATTAATCACATGCACTGGTTATAGAAGATATTGGTATCGATTATTTTGTTCACGAACTAAACTTATTTTAAATTATCGCTCTCTTTTACTAATAGTACAAGGGATGACAATTTTTTTAGTGCGGAATTAAAATTTCCATACAAGTTTAGCCGTGATCTCGGAACGTGCCGATTAAAATACAAAGAAATTTAACACGTAAACTGACAGCACAAATTTTGTCATCCCTCTCTTGTATCTACTATTAGTAAAAGAGAGCGATAGCTTAAAATAAGTTTAGTTCCTGAACAAAAGAATCGACACCATTGTGTTCATGAAAACGACATGGTCCTATTTTCCAAAACAGAGCCGCTGGCTATCATAAAAAAATATCTCAATGACTCCATTGAAACTCCACTACTTACGGCCAAAAAATTAATATCCAATCTATCTACGATTTGCCCTACTAGAGAAAGAAATTTGACATAAGCTCCATACAAAATATGTCAAATTTCTATCTATGCAGGAGGGTTCTGAGTTCGATCCCAGCTAGCAGCTTACGACTTTTCGATTTTTTTCTAGGATTAGAATTTTTAATATGAAAGAAACTTAATTTACTTGAGAATATAAAAAGTTCTACGTATACCTACAACCACAGACATAGTAAAAAATATAGACCAAGTTCTGCGAACAATCTAGTGAAGCCAAAAAACTAAGCTCTTTCGTGTACAACCAGCGCTCACGCAGGCATATGTACCTCAAACCGTGCTCGCCCCTCTCAGTACACATGTCGCGGCATCGGCCAGTAATAGTAGGGGAGGCCGCGTTGTATTTCAATAAGTCATTTCATACTGGCTGAAAATAATAACGCTAATAGTTTTGCCGTCATAGATCTTCGATCTGATGGTCAGCTACTCAAGTAGCGGTGGAGCTAAAAGTTACAGCATCTGAAAGTTGTAATTTTTTTTTTTGCTTCAAGTGTTTTCATACCGCGCCAAAATGTCTGGGATGAATATTTTTTGGCTTCACTATGATTGTTCGCATCACTTCGTCTATATTCTTTACTATGTCTGTACCTACAACATAATACATATATGAACGTATAACATAACGTTAACCATGGTATAATAACACCAGGTAGTCTCTTCCCGTGACAGCTAGGTCACGTGATTGCCTCCGTACTACGTCATCGGCCGTGGAGCCAATAGCGGGCTGTTAGCGTGACACTTGTCAGTTTGATGTGCTGCCACTTTGAGAAAATAAATTACCCGAGTAAAATGCATTTTCTCATTTACTTTCTTCTATAAAGAATCACTTTTTAACTAGTAATTTAATATAGTTTCCTTTATTAACTAATTAGATGAATAACACGAGATAACAAATAGTTAGGCTAGTTAGGAATTTATTTTAGATTCATTATGAACAAAAATCTCCTTAAGTATATTGAAGATATCAATCAACGGCAACACTGATCGTGACGTAGCTTGGAGGCATCGCGCTGTCATTGCGGGAAGAGAATACCTGGTGAAACATCTTATTATACCATGACGTTAACCTACATAGTAATCATCCCATCAATTTTGCTTAACAATATTTTTTAATTATAGAATGCTTATTAGAGCACAGGTCAAACTAAACACTAAGCATGTTAGAATTTGTTTTTTTGCTAAACTAATTATATCATCCATTTTTTGTTGACTCAAAACTAATTTATTTTTTATATTGCTCTGCGTCGAGGTGGTCAGAATATATATTCTACGCCTATCTAGGCGTAGCTGAAAACTATTCAGCTTGTAAATAAGGTGCTGTATTTGATTTTATATCTTTGTGCGTAAGTTTGTGCCGAAGAGTTATTAAGTGTGTGCTTGTAATTAAACGGTTTATCAACTAAATTAGATCTGTTAGATTAATTATGTTTAGTATGTTATACTCAAAGGAAGGAGTTAATTATTCCTGATACGACCTTGAACTGTCTGTTCTGTACCTTCTAGTGGCCAGTGGAAACAACTATTATCAACCAAAGGTATCAATCAATCTACGGACGAATAAAAAAGGCGGACGGAATCGCTCGCTAAGCAAAGATTGAAGCACTTATTTTTTTCCTAAATCCATTATAATTTCGACAGCATTTTAACACACCATACATCATATAGTTATTTTATTTATCTACACTCGTATCGTAAAATTCGAATTATGAACTCGAAAGTAATGTCATAATGACATACTTTACGCACATGCACCTGTAATGAATTTAAAAAGTTTCATTACGATACAGTTTGCTGAACAAAACAATGCGGTAATTTAATTTTTTTTCCATAACCGCACACTTCAGCCCAACTAAGGAGTTTTTAATGCCACTTCTCCTAACCAAGGAGTTTTCAAACCTTTTTTTTAGCAGTCGTACAGTTTGGCACCAATGACTACACAAAATTCAGGGTGGCGCCACTTGTCATACATTGAAATTTTTTATTGTTTATAATCACGTTTTTGGCAGAACTTTTAATTGTCATATTGCTTTTAATTATATTTAAGCGTTTACAGGCATATTTTTTGTATGATAAAACAGAGATTGACGGAATCCTGACAAGGATAGAAAATTAGTTCCGATTATAATGTTTTCGCCAGAGTATATTTTATTATCTGTGTAGGCGCGCATCAGCGCGCGTGCGCGGCCGCGCGCCACGGCCTACTGGATTTGGACATCGTTACTTGTAAATTTATTGTTATTGTTAACGTTATTATTATGGTTTTGTATGTCGAAAGTTTTATTCTGGGCAAAAATATCTGACTACAGCAGTAATACTGAACTGAGGAGAATATGACCCCGCCTGAATTTCTGGATGCAGCAACGTAAATGACGAACAATCTTTTACCAGAGAAATCAAGAAAAACAACGACAATGTTACGAAGATTCTGACTTTTAAAATTGTATGAGTGTAGATAAAATAGTGTATGAAACTGACATAATTAGGTATTAAAACACTCATGTGATACTATTAAAAACCTCGCCTACGGCTCGGTTTTTAAACTCACACTCGTGTTTTAATAACCCCTATTATGCAACAGTTTCATAAACTACTATTGTGACACTACGACAACTACTACCGTCATACGAGATTTGTTGCGTAATCGCGGCTGTTTGTCTTACTATGGGCACAGATAATATAATACTATACTAGCACAGATAATATAATACTATGCTCTCAGGTAAGTTTTGACAAAAGCGCGCCGGCAACACTCATGTCTGTGCATGAGCGCTGGTTGTACACGAAGGAGCATGGTTTTTTTTGGCTTCACTAGTTTGTTCGCAGCACTTCTATATTTTTTACTATATCTGTGGAAGCACCGGCTTTGTTTTATAATGTTCAACAACGAACATCAGACCGTACTCATAGGAACCGGTGTCATTAGAAATAGCTTCGCGAATCGAGATTGTGTCGGTATGTTATAGTTTGAGTACAAATAGCCCACGTTAATGCATTTCCTAAGCCTATTGATGGATGACCGACTACTAAGATATGCATCTTGTGTACGGATGAAGTGATGTGAGATGAAAATAGGTCTACGTGGGCTTCCTTACATGTCATAACTCATAGCAGGTTTGCTATAGTACACAGACATGGTAAAATATAGACGATGTGCTGCGCATAGTGAAGCCAATAAAACCTGCCGTGTTCCTCCGTGTACAAATCAGCGCTCATGCACACACACATGCGCCTAAACTACCTTTGTGTTCACTTAAATCGATAAAATTTAGGGACCAGCTATTTTTTTTTCGTGATTTCAGTTTTGGTGCCATTGTAATAGTTGTTCATAATGATGAATACAATGATCCCTATTCGGGAAAAAGCCATTAAAATTTTCGCATGTAGGTACGTACGAGTTATATGATGATGAATTATTCAAGAAACTATATGTACATGTATGCGTATCGCTCTAGGCCCAACTGTAGTTGTTACTATCATTAATTTTGTAATACATAGGCGCTAATTGTTTTGTCAGAGAATAGCTTCAAGCCAATTCACACTATGATGAATATAGATCTAGGTTTTAGGCAATTATAGGTACCGTTTCAGATATTAATGAGCGTTTGCTGTTTTTTTTTAATTAGTTTTGGTTGGTGGTTACATTATCTTTCTTTGTGATTGATGGATTACTTTATTACCATCCACCGTCTGCAAAAAGTTGCTGACTGAGTATTTACCTAATAAGGCTATTTTTGACAAAACATACCACTGCTCTTTAATATGCTGACTTTAACGTACAGCATATTAAAGAGCAAATTGGACCTTAAGGTACTGTTTTACCACCCTGATAATAGGCACTAACTGCTAGATAAGTTCTAAAATAGAACAAGATTTTTATGAAATTATCTGCCAGATAAGTTAACCGGCACTTATCAGGAGGTGGTGAAACAGACCCTAAGTATGGCCGTTTGTAAGACCACTAAACGGCCAAAATTAATAATTTCTTTGTTTCTTCTTTCTTTTTGTTATTCTTGCCGTAACACGACTGGTACAGTCTAACAAAGCAATTAGTATCCAGGGTCGCCAGATATAAATAATAAAATAATAAAATATTTTATTTTCAGAAAACAACATTCCATACCTAATCATTTTTGTTAGTAACAATGAAAAACTTAAACAATATGTTAGTAAACACAGATAACAAACATTAATAAATATTAATAAATGTCGAGTCATCGATTCGCACCTCTCACATGCAAATCGATGAAACGACTGAGGACGGCGGTGTCCATCCTTCCCGCTATCATCTTCAGGATTCCATTGCTACTCCCCCGCATCCTCTGCACAACAGACGCAATTTTCTTGCGTATGATGGCATGAAAATCATCCACATGTGCATCCGCAAACATGCCTGAAGCACTACAATACCGAGGGAGGCGCAACAGAGCCCTGAAGATGTTATTATACTGAACTCTGAGGGCATTGTAGGATTTTTGCGTGAAGTTAACCCATAGACCACTCGTGTAAAAACTTTGACAGTAAGCCTTGAATAATGTAAGCTTGACTTCTACCGTACAACGAGTGAATCGATGAGCCAACATATTGCCACGCACCGACAATGCCCTCCTTTCCCTCTCTATATCCGGGTCATCGCGTAAAGTTTCAGTAATAATGTGCCCGAGATACTTAAACTGAGGAACACGGTTCAGCTGAACTCCATTCAGAGTCAAAGGTGGAACACTGTTAGGTCTCTTATTCTTTCCAACCAGAACCATAAACTCACTCTTTTTCTCATTATACTTTAAACCGTGTTCCTCAGCATAAACTTCACATACGCTGAGAAGTTTCCTCAAACCGCCGATTGACGGGCTCAGCAGCACCATATCGTCTGCGTAGCTAATGTTATTAACACTAACATTATCCATTCGGCAGCCGACATGCATGCTGCTCAGCCCCTCAATCAGCTGATTTACATACAAATTAAAAAGTCTAGGAGAGGTTAACCCTCCTTGTCGCACACCACAATTTAATGAGTATTCATCTGAATAAACATTTGCCCATTTTATAATATTTTTCTGATGACCGTACCAATATGAGAACATTTCTATGACCTCCGGAGAAACACCCACCTGTTTCAACTTAGCCCAAAGTAAGTTATAGGACACGAGATCGAACGCCTTAGATAGATCTAGGAAACATGCATAAATTGGTGTTTTTCTTTCAACATAGTAGTTCACAGTATGCTTAAGTGACAAAATCGCCGTTTCCGTTGACAAACCTGATTGAAAACCAAACTGAGCGTCCTGAAGTTGTATGCATCCACTAAGGCGCTCGTCCATTATCCTATCTAGTATTTTTGCAATCACAGTTGCAAGTGAGATTGGTCTATAATTATTTTTGTCCGATATATCTCCCGTACGATTCTTAACAAGTGGTACAACAATAGTTTTCATTAAGTCTGGTGGCAAATATGAATGCCTTATACACAGAGTATACAACGTAGACAGCAACCTATGTATGTGAACACCCGCATACTTAAGATGCTCCACACTGAGCCCGTCATGCCCCGGCGATTTTCCTCTTTTCATATTGCCAATAGCCTGACGTACCTCCTTACTGGTAATTCGAATTGGATGTGTAACGCAACAGACATCACTGGTAACAGTGCTAGGTAAGACACACGTTTTTAAAGGTGACTCCACTTTAAAATGATCTTTAAAAATGTCGGCAATATGTTTCGGGTCGCTAACGCCATCCACAGAGGCAGGCAGGCCCGCCTTGCTATTAAGATTCTTCGTGCTTAACCAGAATTTATTAAACTGTTTAGCAGAGTGTTGTGATGCAAGTATGTCCATTCGAATCTGTTCCTGATGTTGTTGACAGAATTTAAGCCACGATTTAAAAAATTTATGACTCAGACACATCTTGTCATAAATAGTGCCAGATAATGGCTTGTCATATAGTACGTACATTTGGAAGTCAAGCCTCGCCTGCCTATGCGATTGGGCAACATGTTTATTCCATCCTAGTATACATTTCCCCTTTGCATTTTTGTTTACTTCCCTAGGGCAACTGTTGATTGAAGCCTCTGTAAGTACCTTAACACAGTTATTGTAAAAACTATCTATAAAACTTCTGTGGCTCAAATTACTACACATTCGATCAGCACATTCATGAAATTCAATAGGAAAATCGATAAGCTAAGATAAGATATAAGTGAAGTTTTCTCAGAAGATTATAGATGTTTTGTGAAATATCATTTTAAATACGGACAAATTTAAAATATATTTATACAATACCCTAATCAAAGCGTTCTATAATAATTTCCTGAGAAATTTTCATCTATATCTGGCGACCCTGTATACTGATTGCTTTGTTAGACTGTACACTGTCGTGTAACGGCCAGATACTAATAAAATTGCTTTGTTAGACTGTACCTAATAAGTAAAAAAAATCCTCAGATCAATGTGAAAAGACGCATGCAATTTTTTTTCCGATTTTTTTCTCTTCTATGTCGCATTTCCATTACATTACATTATTGTATGTCTTATATATTTTCTGTACCTTGATAGTTACACTTGATAGCTAGTTATCATTTATAGCAATTAAATATGTATTTATATTCACAAAAGTTTAATTAGGGTATACAGTAGGTATACATGTATGTTTATTTAACAAGAACAGTTAATATCCATAAAGGTGCTATTGCCAGCAATTCTCATAAAATACAATAGACCTGCTCAAGATAACACCATCTCGCTATAGTGCAAATATATTGACTTAGATTAAGAATTTAAAAGGTACTGATACTTTAATAACATTACGATTTATGCTATGTGATTATTACGCCTTCCGTTTTGTTTCCAAAATCAGAAAACGCGACGAAAAAATCTAAAATATATCATAATCAAATGTTTGTTCTGTATGTTATCTATAATAAAATGTGTTGTGTGTACATAAATAAATAAATAAATAAGTAAATAAATAATATTTATCAAATTAATTTAAATGCTACAGGCATAAATAAACGATAATTCGGTGTCATAAATTTCACTAAACGAATAAAATTTTACTTTTATTGTTCATAACAATAAAAGTCCACTCTTTTTAACCGACGAAAAAAAAGGAGGAGGTTCTCAATCCGTAATAACAAGTGTTACTTCGTGATCGGTAACGATCAATTATGATAGCATATTAAAGTATCAAACTACGTAATTAAAACACGCTACCTGCAGAACAGATTTCTAAATTCATTATAATCATTATAAAATTAGAAAAATCATAAACCTATTAGATATTCGACGCAATTTAATAACGTCGCAGCAACGACCATACAGCCTAATAGACGCCTAATGTTGAATATAATGCGTACAATAAATTCTGCCTCTAGCTGAGGCAATCCGCAACTACTGCTATCTAGGCTACTGCAATCCGATTGGCCCTACCAAAGCGGCTATTGGCTAATTACTAACGCGGCTGTTTTGACGGCTCATGTAAGCGGTCGAATCTGATTTGACGATTTCAACTGATGCATAGTGGCGATCTACATTATGTGTTGCAGACATTGGTCGCCTGTTATGAGACATCTATGGGCTGTATGGTCGTTGCATCGCAGTTATAAAGCGCAGCGCTAGTCTATAAAAACAGTGTAACATTACTACTATCAGCTCGTTAACTGCTACAAACTGATGTATCATTCAAATCAATACATTAACCCAATTAATTCACGAGTCGTTAGACGCATTGCTTCAATTTACCTTTAGTTGTAACTGGTTGATCGTGAGCATTGATTCGTGTCGTGTTAACCGTACGATCGCGTCGTGACCGACTGATCTGAACTATTCGAACTCTTGACCATGAAATTCTACCGAATAAATCTGACAGCCCTAACGGAACGCGTCATGCTTAAAAAAATAGGAAATTAGATACAGAGAATAAAGTAAAATTTTCATCGGAAAACGGTTCCAGATTTAAATACGGATGATGTCAATTTGTTTCTGGCCATGAAGTAGGTTTGCAGAGCAAGGAAATCGCGAAAGCTTGAGAATTGACTCTCTGGTCAGTGTGTAATGGTTATTGATATGATCATGGCGCTAACGGTCGCATTAAAAATTGATTTATACTGTAGAGAGATGCGAGGCGATATAATTGTTGTGCTATTGTGTTCGAGAGGAGAGATTCTGATAAAACAACTAACTGTGCACACACATGTCCGGGTTTATTACTTTGGTTTATCTATTATTGTAAAATTGTCTCCTACTGTGCTATAATAAACAACAATACAGTTCCGATTGGTCAATCGGACATAAGACGTAAGATAGAACTCCTTTCAAGTATTCCATTGATTAATTAAAGTAGTTGCAAAGTAAACTAATGAAAATAAGGTTGTTAGTTGTTAGCCGCAATCTCCTAGCAACAATGTTTCAGGTGCATTGTATATCATTAAGGTTATAACTCTACAAGATATCCTATGATGATAACCCTATAAAGGATCAACTCCTGCGCAGCTAACGGCGCGGCACGTGATCAATTTTAGTCGATTCATCCGCAAATTTGCGGCCGATCAACCCGCTGTGACTAACGCGTGCCTAAAGCTTCACTTATAAGTATTTACAAAAAATATTTTTTGTATCCTAAAAGTATACACAAGTTATATAAGTAAGTACCATCGACCATACAGCTCAATAGACGCCTAATGTTGAATATAATGCGTACAATAAATTCTGCCACTAGCCGAGGCTACTGCAATTCGATTGGCTCTACCAACGCGGCTATTGGCTAATCACTAATTCGGAAGTTTTGACGGCTCATTTAAGTGGTCGACTCTGATTTGAAGATTTCAAGTGGCGAATATTGGCAACCTACATTATTGAAAATTCATAGATATGTTGCAGACATCGGTCGCGTGTTATAAGGCGTCTATAGGGTGTATGGTCGGTGTACCTATAACGTGGTGTGACAATTTCCCAAACACTCTTGTGTTTATTTTTAGAATTTCGTTACTTTCACATTTTATTCAATTAATTCAGTTACATAATAGGTGTAAAGTATACTTTGTTCAGAGATATTGGTGTCGATTCTCTTGTTCACAAACTAAACTTATTTTAAACTAGCGCTCTCTTTTGCTAATACGAGAAACAAGAAAGAGATGGCAACAATTTTAGTGCTGTCAAATTGGTAGGAATTAGAATTTCCATACAAGATTATTCGTGATCTCGGAACGTCGACTAAAAATACGAAATGGAACATGTAAACTAATTTGACAGTTCTAAAATTGATGCCATCTCTTTCTAACATCTACTATAATTAGAGTAAAAGAGAGCGATAGTTTAAAATAAGTTTAGTTTGTGAACAAGAGAATCTACACCACTCTGTACTATGTAAGCCATTTTAAATGAAATCCTGGACAGAAATAAGATTAATTGGTAATTGTTTACGAAAACCAAATAAAACCATGCCGACGATACAGACTAGATTTCTAGATCATGCTATAACTCTACCCAATATTTCCCTGGTTACGGTAATCTTGTTACATTACACGTTGCGCACTACACCGTAAAGTGTAGCTCTGTGTAATTTTACAAGAACCTATTACTCGAACAATATGCTCTACAGTATGGTTGCCATGACACTAGGAAAAGAAGGTCGAAGACCAGACTTTTAATGTTGAAATCTGGACGTTTTTATACTCAAGTAAGAGTTTAATTCGTGTCGAGGTTTAATTCGTGTCGAGGGTTGTGGGTTATTTTAGATGAATGCGATAAACTAAAGGCTCTTTTAATGTTATATTTTTTCCTGGACGTCAAACACACGTCCTAATAACTATGACAAATTCGAGGAAATTGGATTCCTTATTAAATCCCTTTGAGACGCTTCCTGAATAACCTCAAAACTAGTACAATACCAGGGGAAACTGAACGGATAGCAGCCCTAGTTACAAAGATGTAATACAGTAATTACAGCTACATGAAGCGGTTCATCATAAACAAGGTCTGAAGATCATGTTCACCGTTAGCAAATAAAAACGATTTCGTGAATGGAGATCATGTCACGATTGCTAGAAAACAAAAAAAATACTAATAGCCTACACGTTCTCACGGCTAAGTAAGGAAATTATGAAAATATCATTGGTAATACAAAGCACATACTTATTTCTTATTTGTCCTGTCATGACGCGATTGACACGCATTATGCGTGTTTCTACCATCAAATAACAAAACGAACGCAATGATTAATAGCTCAAGTGGATAATTCCGTGTTTATTTTTTTGTGTGGGTGTGGATGTCATGTCAAGTCTAACATACTGTAAAGCCTGTCGTATATTGAACTCAGCCCGCAGCCTTTTTTTAAGCGAAGAAAATCCCTATCACATACAACACCACCGGGGATATAGTTTTTTAATTTTATTATATAGAAAATGGCGAAACGAGCTAAAGGCCCACCTGATTTTAAGCGGTTACCTTTGTTAGGTTGTTGCCTAAATGTTATTGCGAGTCGGTTCGCCAAACTTAGAGATGAAGATGGAAAGTCTCATGTGATTGTAATTTCACCGGCACCCGTACCCTTCGCACCGGAACACAGCAATGCAAGCATTACTGTTTGGCGGCAGAAGTAGTTTTTTATTACAGTATAGGATGGTGAAACGAGCCCACCTGATGTTAAGCGGTTACCTTTGCCCATAACAACTGCAATACTACCTAGCTAGGCTGTTGCCTAAATTTAAAGGTACGGTGGTAGTACTTCCCTGGATGAGCACTTTCACAAAAGAGCTCTACTACCACTATGCGGTGTGGTTATGTGCACACCCACTAAAAACTCCACCGAGTGCCTACTTTCGCCTTGAGTGAATGGGCCGCGAGAACTGCTACGCATGACGTTCACGACAACTCAGCCCAGCCTAGGCTAGTTCCTACCAACGCGTTTATTTATGTCTTTTCTTCGCAAATGCTTCTCACGTGGCACTTGCTGACGTGGAAGAAATATGCGGTGCGGCATTAATGTATCTACACATTTTATAAAATCATTCACGTCATGTGCTGTGCGTGGACTGAGTTCAATATACGGCGGGCTTAAAGGCAGTCAGTATACAAAGGTGCCAATGGCTAATGCTGTAAATAGAAGACTTCCATCAAAGAAGTTGGTAATCTAATCAATGGTCATTAGAAATACGTCATCACTGGCGCTATACACAAGATGTTCATAAATAAAAACGCACACGGCACAGCTAGATATATAACTTTAACATAACTTTAATATAAAGTTTATTTCGGATCAAAGTATTAGTATTAGTAGTATTATAAGACCTGCCACATAATATTAAACCCAGCGCAACACAAAACGCAACCCAGGCGAGTGCCAAACGGCAGCGCGTTTATGTCTTTTGTTCGCAAATAATTCTCACGTGGGCGGCGGCGGCGTAGTTGCGTAGATACAATAGGTATGTAGCCGGCTTAAAGGCAGTCAGTACCCAATGGCCAAAGATGTCCATCAAAGACGCTGATAATTCTATCAATGATCATAAAATATACGTGATCATTACCTATTTGTAGGCACGATATAATATAAGTACGTAGGTATACTACGGCACGGCTTTAACTCCCGTGCATGTAATCGGGTACTCACCCGGAGTCCTTACCTATTCATGATCTCTTCAACTCGCCGCAAAGTCAAGCGCTCATGAACAAGTGCTTAGTTAAAGCTGTACCTACATACACTTTTAATAATAAAAAGTCGAGGTCGATCATTTGTTACTACTACGTTTTTATTATGACTAAGCTTTAAAACCAATTTATTAGTTGTGAATTCAGGAAAAATAAATTAAGCTCCCTGCGATACAGGCCTAGCCTAGTGCAGGAAGTCTTTGAAACTATCTGTAACAGGTGCTCTACCATAGATATAAGTAAAGTTTGTAAAACTAGCTTTATGCGAATTGTAAACCTGTAAACTATTTAGAAAATAAAGATTATTCTTATTCTTATTCTTAATTTGCTGGCTTTGAAAACAGATTAAGTAAGATACATTTCGATCTCGTCCCGGTTTTGTTTCATACGCAACGGGCGGCTTCGTGTCCTCGATGATACGAATCGAAATATTATGAAATTATAATTACATAGTTCCGAAATCTAAAAAAGTAACTTGATATAATCTTTTAAAAAGAATGATGAACCAACCTTTTTCAGCCAGGCTGGGTCAGGCAGAGGCAGATCAGGGAAGGCCCGCTTCCTTTCCACGTAGTACCAGGGTGCCCTGACGTAGTAGTACCATGAGATAACCCGCTCCACGGGGTCACGGACCACATTCACATATATTGGAGATGGGTAACCTAACCTGGAAAATTTCAACGTCATTTGATAGAGCGTTCTCAAAATGTTCGTGCTTGTGAGCTTCCATAAATACCTAAATGTATTATTTGCTTCGTTGGTCTAGTCGTTGCAAGCGCGACTGCTGAGCATGGGGTCCTGGGTTCTATTCCCGGGTCGGGCAGTGTTATTGGGTTTTGTCATTAGGAAATTCTCAGTAGCAGCCCGGAGTCTGGATTTGTGCCCGGTCAATGGCAATAGGCTCGCCCCCTATAACATGGGACTATAACATAACTGGCGAAATGTGGTTGTACTATTACACCTCTGCCTACTCTTTCGGGGAAATACAGGCGTGATTATTTGGAGATAATAAACTTCAACGACAAAGGTGTCGAAATAGATAGGTAAGTAACAAAAAGAAGCCTTTTCAGTTTTCAATATGTTTCATGAAATCATATTACTCAGTACAATACCAAAATTCTTGCAATTCACCATTTTGATGCCCTCTTTTGATATTATAATTTTTTGCACTGACTGAAGATGAAATTCAAAGCAATACAAACTAAAACGAAAATAGAAAAACTGAAGCATCGAAATGCATCATTCCGCTCCCATTGCAACGGCCAACAACAAAACAATAGCAATTCTACATTCAACACAGTTTTTGCATGTGTTGTGTAATTACGACTAACAAGAGAGTCTCCTATCGTATAATAGACGATGGCAATTAACGTCTATTCGATACATTAATCATATTATGTTTACGTCTATACCAGTAGAGTTTGGTGCAATTTGATTGATGCCCGAGACCGCCGGCTTCTTTTTTGGCGCTAAATAGAACAGTGACTCAATACAACGTAGTAAATATGAGTATCAATGTCTTGACTGATAGTTGTAGGTCTGTTAAAGTTTTTGTTTCACATCAATGAAGATTTAGCGCCAGATACCGCTAGTTTGCGCTTGATTTGTAGCTTTGAATGCTTTTGAACATAATGATTGGATTTGAATATAATGGTTGCAGTCACGGACGAATATAAAAAGGCGGACCGAATCTTGCTTAGAAAATATTCAAGCACTGTTTTTTTTCTTCTTAAAACCTAACGACGTTAATAAATAGACACGCGATTTCATATAAGCAGCATGTTGCAAATTCAACTGACGCAACCGTTGATAAAATTTACGTGTGTTCGCGAGACAGCTGTCAAGTGAACTAATGACAGACTATAGTGTGGTCCCGGAACCATAACTTGTGTAACCATGTTGTTCTTCGAAAACAGCGCATAAAGTACATAGAACATATATATCGATGTTAAAACCACTATAATTTCAACAGCATTTTGACACACCAGACGGCATATTTTTATTTTATTTCTGACACTACGCCAACGACTTACGTCACACGAGATTCGTTGCGTAATGGCGGTTGTTAGACTTACTATGGGTGTGAATGAGTGCGCGTGCCAGCCCGAACTTTCAAGCGAGCCGACCTACTATAGGTGCTTCACTTATTGTTTTGTTTTCGAGATTCTGTCCGCCTTTTTTATTCATCCATGGTTGCAGTCTGATTGTTGTTTTAAGTCCTAGATCATGCCCGGCAGTTATTTTACTGTAATTGTACTGATATAGTACAACTGTATCGAAGTTTATCCATTAAGGTTACGATTTAACAAGTTGCAAACATGAAAACAGCTCAACGAGTTTTGATATTTATTTTAGTTTTGCTTCGCTTTGCTCCGCTCATTTCACGGTTCGGTCGCCGCCGGCGGTTTGTCTTTGGAGCGTTCTGCTATTAGTATCGCGTACAATAGCCCCACCACCACCCCACCACAACACTAACTTAAATAGAACTCCAGAAGTGTTTGATCCTGAAAAATCACAAATGCTAGTAATTTCGACTGTTTCCTTGTAGTTTTTGACATTTTCGTGCGGCTGTCATGTATTTTCGAGGGTCGTCTGTTTACTCCCATTAGACAATAATTCTATGTTCATGTCTTATTCAATAAACGTGCATACATACCTAACATCATGCCTGTATTGAAGGTAGGCAGAGGTGTATAGTACACTCTTATTTCGCCAGTTATGTTTAAGTCCCATATAATAACAGAGGGAGAGCTGATAGTCAATCCAGACTTCACAATACAACTTTAATAATATCAAAATACTACAACATTACAATACTATAACTACATGTAAATAAAGGAGGGTCCTCACTCCTCACGTCACTGAAGCATTGTTACTGTACTCGTTCTTGTTTTTTACTAAATTAGATTCTATAAATAAATATCAATTTACCTCGTAAAGTTGGTGTAGCAAACGTGTTTGATGTAGGAGGCGGGGGGGTCGTAGACAGAGACAAGTCCTGCAAGTGCCAACTGATCCGCCGGCGCCAGGCGAATTGTCTCTACGCGTTGTACCGCGTCCCGGTGGAAACCTGCAGAGTGCATATACAGAGACGGATTAACTTAAAGGAAAAGTAGACAAGTGCCTACGAGCCCGCAACACTTAGGGGCCCCGCGGCTAGGAGTGCCAGGCCCTGCACTAAAAGGTATAAGGTAATTTTAAATAAGCTGAAAAAACTAAAACAAATTTTTTTTAAACAATTTGTAGGGGCTACGAGAAGCTAAAAAAGGTCAGCAGTGTACAGAGCTCGGCTTTTCTATTTAAGGCCCGGAGACTTAGATATACCGAGACTTATAGATAATACCTAGACATGTACTTGTACAGTCAACGACAAAAGTCTATGAACAAATTACTAACTACAAAATTAATTTTCTCATGATTTAATGGTTTATCTAAATTAATAATAATATAAATAAATAATAAAAAATAAAAATAAAATAGAAATAGAAAATATAATATAAATAGTTTATAATTAAAAATATCTATCGTTAGTTATCAACAATAATTTAAACAAACAATAAACTCTTGAGAAAATAGACTTCGATTGTTCATCAACTTTTGGAGTTGACTGTATTTAATGCCTAGTAGCCTCTACTTGCTTGTCTGCGCCAATCCGCGCAGACAAGCCATGGTGTCTGCGGAGAAGTATTACGCACCGACGCCTTTGATGTTTTTGTCTTCGAAGTTTACACTCCGTGCCGTTTTGTGGAAATAAACTTGGTTTAATCCAGCCCTGTGCACAACCAATGTAGTTATTATCTTAGAAATAAACAACTTTATTAATATTCCCAAGGGTATTATCATAAAAGCATCGCTATTCATCTTTGCGGTAACGGGCTTAAACCATCACAATTGTTTTTAATGCATACCTGGAATCGACGTCAAAAACTGTCATATTAAAATGGCTTCGTCGTTTGTTCTTTATCGTGAATAAAGTAATTCTAATTACTATATTCAAGTGTCTATAATGCTTAATACTCTTTTTAGCAAGCTGGTTACTTTAATTATGACATCTGGTTTTATCATTTAAATTTTAATTTTATGTTATTATTTTTTGACATTTGAATTTGACTATTGACATTTATTTTATTTTCTATTGTGACTTCATTTTATTTTTGTACAATTTTATGTTGATATCATAACACCTACTTAATAAGATCTATGATAATATGTAAGTAATCATTTATAGAACTACTGACGTGTAAATTGACTTTACGAATAAATGAATATGGATAAACCAGAGGTTAAATATTTAGGTATTTTAATGTCTTTGGAATAAACCAAACTAATAATTAATAAGACGTGATTAAGAAATTTCAGAAGAATTACCAATCGGTATCGAACTTTGCTACAGCGACGCACGACGATAATAATTATTTAGTTAAGCATGGTTATTATATAGAACTGACTTCAAGCAATCTAGAGGATCGTGATCAATTTTGACGGGATAATAATTGAATAAGTTACGTAAAACTGTCATCACTACAATAAAATAAACAATGATCACGCAAAATTCGTAAAACTTTACGATATAAATAACAACGCTGTCACAAAAAGTAGAAATATTATAGAATATTATTATTCTCCATCGAGGGGCCTTACTCCCAACTGGTTCGAGCTCTGAACCAAATCGAGCTAATGTCGTTCCTATAAGAACTGACAGTAAACCCTCTAACGGCCAAAATTAATATTCAATCTATCTACGATTTACCCTACTAGAGATAGGAATTTGACATATTTTGTATTGAGCTTATGTCAAATTCCTATCCCTAGTAGGACAAATCGTGGATAGATTGGATATTAATTTTGGCCATAAGGAGTCTAAGGATTTGATACTAGCTCGATTTGGTTCCGAACTCGAACCAGTCGGGAGTAACGCCCCTGACCCTTCATTAGCAGGGTCTAAGCGAAATAATAGAAGCGTTGGTTATTTAGATTTTTTCATCAACATCAACTCAGCTTTGTGAGCTTTGTCTCAATTATGTTGCTTAAGCTTGGAGTCTAACCCGGCACGGCAATTTTTTTATTTTATTTATTCAAAACAGCCAACTTTAAATCTCGCCCTCTTTCCGGGATGAATTCGCGCTAATGATGACCGGTAATTGCCAAACATGAGAGCGCGGTGAACGAAGTATTTTTACAGTGTTAATTAATAGAAAAATTAACGACTTGGGTATTTTATTAATGAGTTCAGTATTTTAGCTCAAGTAAAGTTGGTCGTTGACATTTGTAACGATTATTAAGTATTTTAGGAAATCACGCAGCTTTATTATGTGTATATTGTATATTAGTTAAATAAAATACAAAAACAAATTAAGTTTTTACAAAAGTGAAACATCTGACGACGATTTGACGATGTCTGTGGTCTAGTGGTTCGAGTGTCGGACTGCTGATCACGAGGTCGTGGGTTCGATTCCCGCAGAACACAAATATTTGTGTGATGAACATAAGTGTTTGTGTTGTTCTGGGTGTTTCTTATATAAGTATGTATTTACAAAAAAAAAGTATATAAGTATTATATCCATTGTCTAGTACCCATATTACAAGCTCTGCTTAGTTTTGGACTAGATGGTGCTGTGTAAAAATGTCCTAAAATATTTATTATATTTATTATTTATTATCTTAAATTGTTGGTGATAACCTTTTTGACTTTAGTATCTGTAGTATTAATAGTACCGTAATCAAACATCTTATTGTTACACATTTATTAGTGTTCATATGTAAATTTTTGCGGAGGTCTGATGGCAGTCGCTCCGTGTAAAATACTGATGTTCAGCCGCATCTGGCTAAACTGGAAGCCAACCCCAATATAATTGGGAAAAGGCTCGGAGGATGATGATGATGTAAATTTTTACCCACCAAACTGATTCCTCAGAGCCAGTCGCCGAAGCAGTTCCATGAAAGTCTGACTCCCGACTTTGGGCACTCTATTGAAGAACAGGATCTCCGTGCCAGCCCGCGCCGTGTTGTTAAGCTCCCAGGGTTCTGGCACCAGAAGCTCGTCCAGATACTCCTGTTCCGCCTCTTGCTGAGGCTCGTCAGGCTCGGCTTCCAATGTGCGTTGGGGTTTGCTGCGCTCCTGAGAAAAATATCTTGATAAGGCATATCTAGTCGCAAGGGTATAGCCGTCGTGTCAAAGATATTCCTATTCGTGGTTAGGCAGAAGTGACCTGTTATATATCTACTGTTTTCCTTACTTCAATAACATACCTAGACAATCATATACCTAAAATCAGCGACTATACAGCCCAATAGACACCTATTGTTGAATATAATGCGTACAATTAATCCTGTCAACTAGCCGAGGTACGAGGAACAGAGTACTGCGATCCGATTGACCCTATAGCAAGGCGGCTATTGGCTCATCATCATCATCATCATCATTGCAGCCGAAAGATATCCACTGCTGAACATAGGCCTCCCCCAAAATGGGGGGGAAATGCCATAATCGCCACGCTTGGCAGGCGGATTGGCGATCGCAGTTGGTTTTATAAATACTCAGAGAACGTTGCTGCCCATCCTCTGGTGAACCCCTTAGTCGCCTTTTACGACACCCACGAGAAGAGATGGGGTGGTGCTATATTCATTGTGTCCGGCACCACACGGAACCATCGAATCATCGAACGGAATCGGCTATTGGCTCACGCTAAAATATTTACGGCTCACATAAGTGGTCGAAACTGATTTGAAGTTTTCAAATGGGGAATATATATGGCGATCTACATCAGAAGGCCAATTCTCGTAATTTAAAACGTTCAAAATAGAATTTCAAACTAATCTCAATACTTCCAATCTCAACCTCGTGACAGTAGATGATCCTGTTTGCCGTTTATTTGTGACACTTGCGGTCATTAATGTCACCAATAAACGGAAATCTGAAACATCTACTTTAGGTCACATTTACAACTATATTTAGAACGTTTTTAATTATGAGATTTGGTCTTCAAATGTATTAACATACATCGGTTGCCTGTTATGAGGCGTCTATGGACTGTGTGGTCAATGCCTAAAATAGACACTCTAACATAGGAATGGAAAGTCTAGTCGTGATACTAGTCATTGATAAAATAATGTTTTTAAACGGATGGTGCTCTAAACTCTAAACTAATAATATAAATAAATAAAGAATAGCTCCACTAATTATTTTATTATTTTAACGCATTTTACGCATGCGAAGCGAATTCTAAATTAATTAATTCCTGCTCCTGTCCGCTGCTGTCCTGTCCTGTGTTTCTTAATAAGATATCGCTGACGTCACCCAAAGACGTATAGTGGAGGATAATTTCGATACCACGAGCAGTGTTCACGGTAGCTTAGTGGCTAAAGCACTGGCGTACTTAGCCAGGAGTCGCAGGTTCGAATCCTGCTCGTGAGCGATTTTTTCTTTCCACAATTTATATCTTTAGAATAGCTCCACTCATAAACATAGCCCTGTAAATAAACTGGGATTCCTGGCGTTGTAGGGTACCATATACCAACAACAAACAACATTAGAACTTACATTTTATTGCCAATTCAATAAACAAATAAACTAGTCAGAGGGTTCTACACATTTTTACAACTTCCTTCGTAATCTGGGAAGATTTAAACCAGTTTGCGTAATAAAACAACTTGCACCGTGATGTGTAAAAGTCGATCGAGAAAACGCATAATTTACGGATAGGTACATATTAATTTATTTCAAGATGATCGTATGCTACAGATAATTAATAGCTATATTTTATTGCAATCACTAAACATGGTGTTTTTGCGTTAAGAGCTTGTGTGCCTCGGGGTTCAATTAAACAGTACATATAAAATCCTTGCTTTTGCGAGATCTTTCAAATAGAGCTATATAATTTTCCTCTCATTTTCGCTCTGATATCAGGATTCTACATGACAGGTCGTAAAAACCCATTACTGAACGTGTATTCCTCCAACAGAATGTGACTTGTGGAATTACCACTATTTGCAAGCGAATGAAAACTTGATAGAAACTCATAGTTTTTTATCACTCCGAGTATTGAGTAGGTGACTTTCTCAAAGGTAGGGATTAAGCCACGGAATATAGAAAACAATGAGAAGTGGACGTGGCACAATTAAGCGCAGATGCGCAACATTAACTTAATCGCGCTTAGTTTCCCGCTGTGACACGATGACGTCTCGAATGCTTGCATACTAGATTATACCTTAAGTTTAATTTTAACGTGTAAAAATGATAGCAGAACGAAAAATGATTCTCATAGAGATGTATTAAATCACTGCTGTGTGTACAATTTTGATATATTTCAATAAAACAATTTGAATTTTAACCACTTTCAATAAGATTTAATTTAAAAAAAACGGAATATAATTGCTAGGTCCCATTTGAATTTTAAATAGACCCAATCACATTTTTTGTTTATTTTAATGTACTATTATTTCAATTGTCAATATGTGATTTTGGCGACACTTTTCCCATACTAAGTAATCGTAATGCCACTTCCCCTTGTTTTCTGTATTCCGTGGATTAGATTCCTTTCCTTGCGGCTATTCTGGTGTTAGCTATTATGCAAATTTTAATTCTAATAACATATACCAAAGGCTGTTTTTTAATCTTCAAATAATTAAAACCTCATAATTATTCTTTCTTTAGAAAAGCAGTATAATGTTCAACATTATTTCTCCATTTCTCCCTTCTCCGTTAATGTTATTGGACGATTGTAAAATCGCCTATAACTCATCTTTATTTTAGGATGTAGGTACTAATTTTAAACGACTTTCATTACTCATTATTCTTTGCAGCTTTACGTTGACTATCGGATACTATCGGTTTAAATCAGCGCGGCGTGTAAAATGAGTGTTGGCGCCATGAAACCTGAAATTGGTAACAATTAACTTTTCGCTATAATAAAGTTAAAAAAGCTATAAGGCAAACCACAATAACTAAAGGGTTTATGGATGGGATAGGCAACACCGTCCTTTATGCATCCGTGCGCCACACACGCAGCTCATTATGCCACAGTAACAATTTGCTTTCACCAATCCTTGCGTTTTTAACTGCCGAAATCAAACACATACATACATACATATTATCACGCCTGATTCCTATTGGGGTGTGCAGAGACTACGGATTTTCACCTGCTACGATCCTGAGACACATCCTTCGCTTCATCTATGTTCATTAACGGCGAAAATTAATATCCTATCTAGCCACGATTTGCTCTACTAGAGATAGAATTTTGACTTATTTTATTATGTATGGAGCTTATGTCAAATTTCTATCTCCAGTAGGGCAAATCTTTGATGGATTAGATATTAATTTTGGCCGTAAAATAATAATGAATCTATCCCAAAATCATCAGCCCCCCTAGCCAAGTTGACAATCTACACAATCTACAATCGTCAACGCTAATAGAAAACAATCGAAATGTATGGGAATGACATATCTGAAGGAATGATTTTTTCGTTGAGATATGTCCGTGTGGTGCCGGACGCAAAGAATTTCACCACCCTATATCTTCTCATGGGTGTCGTAAAAGGCGACTACGGGATTCACCAGAGGATGGGCAGCAGCGTCCTCCGAGTATTTAACCAACCAACTGCGATCGCCAACCCGCCTGCCAAGCGTGGCGATTATGGCATATCCCCTCATGCAAAGCACAATAAAAAATCGGCCCCTAGTCCCCGGCGGCCCCGCTAGCCCTGGTTACGGTAGCGGCCTAGGTAACGGCGGGGCAGGGGGTGCTAAGAATCCCCGGCAGATATCCGACTACCATAACAAAAAAAGACTGGACCTGGCAACATACAACACACGTACACTGCGGACCGACGAGAAGCTTGTCGAACTCGAGGAAGAATTGAGCAGGTTACGATGGGATATCGTAGGGTTATCTGAAGTCCGAAGAGAGGGGGAGGACACGATAATCCTCAAATCCGGTAACTTGCTCTATTTCCGGGAGGGCGATCAACTTTCCCAGGGCGGTGTCGGGTTTATCGTCCACAAGTCTCTTGTGAACAACATAGTGAAGATCGAGAGTGTTTCGACCAGGGTGGCGTACCTTATACTCAGAATAACCGAAAGGTATTCGTTGAAGGTTATACAGGTATACGCCCCGACCTCGAATCACCCCGACGATGAGGTGGAGACCATGTATGAGGATATCTCGAGAGCCATGCATGGCTCTAAAACTCACTTCACTGTTGTCATGGGAGACTTCAACGCGAAACTGGGCAATCGCTACGATGATGAGCTGCGAGTGGGGCAATTTGGATATGGATATCGGAACCACCGGGGTCATCTACTGGCCGGCTTTATGGAGAAGGAGGGACTCTATATGATGAACTCTTTCTTCAGAAAGCGTGAGCATAGGAAGTGGACCTGGTTGGGCCCTGATGGTGTAACAAAAAATGAGATTGACTTCATTATGTCGACGAAGAAGCAAATATTCAATGATGTCTCTGTGATCAACGCGGTCAAAACCAGAAGCGATCACCGTTTGGTAAGAGGCACATTGAATCTGAACATCAAGCTGGAAAGATCTTGACTGATGAAGTCTACGCTCCGTCCAGCACCGATCCAAATCCAAAACCCCGAGAGCTTTAAGCTCGAACTTCAGAATCGTTTCGAATGCCTAGGGAGCTCAGTGGACGATTACAGCGATGGGTTTGTGGAAACTGTCCATACGGTCGGGTCTAGGATCTTTAGGACCCGTCGTACAAATAGAAACAAAAAGCTCTCTGACCACACCCTTGAGCTTATGGCGGAAAGACGCGAGATGATTCTGCAGTCCTCAGATGATGCGACTAAGTACCGGCAGCTCAATAGACAGATCTCAAAGTCCTTGAAAAGTGACCTACGCCAATTTAATACGGAACGTATTAAAGACGCGATAGAGAAGAACAAGGGCTCCAAAGTCTTTGCAAGAGACCTGTCTATTGGGCAGAGCCAGCTTGCAAAACTGAGGACCGACGATGGCAGAGTCGTATCCTCCAAGCCAGAGCTATTGAAGGAGGTCGAGAAGTTCTATGGACAGTTATACACGTCCACCCGGACACCCGCTGTAAATCGGGCTCACGACCCAAGAGCTAGATTGACCCAACACTATACCGAAGATATCCCGGACGTCAGCCTGTACGAGATTAGGATGGCTCTGAAGCAGCTCAAAAACAACAAGGCACCGGGTGATGACGGAATTACGGCCGAACTCCTGAAGGCGGGTGGAAAACCGATCCTTAAGGCCCTTCAGAAGCTGTTTGATTCCGTCATTTTCGAGGGAAGAACGCCACAGGCATGGAGCAGAGGTGTGGTGGTACTCTTCTTCAAAAAGGGCGATAATGCTCTACTGAAGAATTATAGGCCCATCTCACTTCTGAGCCATGTCTACAAGCTGTTTTCGAGAGTCATTACGAACCGTCTTTCGCGCAGGTTTGACGACTTCCAGCCTCCCGAACAAGCCGGTTTCCGAAAAGGCTTTAGCACCGTAGACCACATACATACGCTGCGGCAGGTTATACAGAAGACCGAAGAGTATAACTTGCCTCTTTGTTTAGCGTTTGTGGACTACGAGAAAGCCTTCGATTCGATCGAGACTTGGGCGGTACTACAGTCTCTTCAACGGTGCCAGATTGACTATCGGTACATCGAAGTGTTAAAGTCTTTGTATGAAAACGCCACTATGTCAGTCCGATTACAGGACCAAGCCTCGAAACCTATCCTTCTGCAGCGAGGTGTGAGACAGGGAGATGTGATCTCTCCGAAACTGTTCACTGCTGCATTGGAGGATGTCTTCAAGGTTCTGGACTGGAAGGGGCTAGGCATTAACATAAACGGCGAGTACATCACTCACCTTCGGTTTGCCGACGACATAGTAGTCATGGCTGAGACCATGGAGGACCTCGGTACAATGCTCGATGACCTCAGTAGAGCTTCTGATAGAGTGGGTCTTAAAATGAATATGGACAAGACAAAGGTTATGTTGAATTCCCATATAGCACCCATTCCCGTAAACATCGGAGAATCTACACTCGAAGTTGTTGACGATTATGTATACCTAGGACAAACTGTCCAGCTAGGTAAGTCCAACTTCGAGAAAGAGGTCAATCGTCGAATCCGACTCGGTTGGGCAGCGTTCGGGAAGCTACGCAATATCTTCTCGTCCAAAATACCGCAGTGTCTCAAGACGAAAGTCTTTGACCAGTGTGTGTTGCCAGTAATTACTTACGGTACTGAAACGTGGTCGCTCACAATGGGCCTGATAAGAAGGCTCAAAGTCACTCAAAGGGCAATGGAGAGGGCTATGCTCGGAGTGTCCCTGCGTGATCGAATCAGAAATGAGGAGATTCGCAGGAGAACGAAAGTAACCGACATAGCCCGAAGAATTGCCAAACTTAAGTGGCAGTGGGCGGGGCACATTGCTCGCAGAACGGATGGCCGATGGGGCAGTAAAGTTCTGGAGTGGCGACCGCGTACTGGAAGGCGCAGCGTGGGTAGGCCCCCCACAAGGTGGACCGACGACCTGGTGAAGGTCGCGGGAATCCGCTGGATGCGGAAGGCACAGGACCGGTCGTTGTGGCGATGTTTGGGGGAGGCCTATGTCCAGCAGTGGACGTCTTTCGGCTGAAATGATGATGATGAATGATGTCATTCCCATACATTTTGATCGTTTTCTATTAGCGTTGACGATTGACGATTGTGTAGATTGTCAACTTGGCTAGGGGGGCAGATTTAGGTAAGCTTGAAAATTTCGTCTGTTTTTTAATGAAGCGAGATTTGATGAGAGATTTTGTGAAAACTAACTTATCTCGACCCCCGGATGGGTTAAAACTTAAATTATTGGCTCACTCTCATTAGCTCACTCCAAACCAAACAACAACAGTCAATATTTTCGAGCCTAAATCTAAAGATCTGTTTTTATGGTTTCGGATGGCGAAACGAGTTAAAGGTCCACCTGATGTTAAGCGGTTACCTTTGCTCATAACAACTGCAAAACCACCTGGCAGTTGCCGAAATGGTACAGAAAATCGCGTTCGCCAAACTTGAAGATGGAAAGTCTCATGTGATTGTAATTTCACCGACACCCGTACACCCGTACCCTTCACACCGGAAAACAGCAATGCAAGCAGCACTGCTTGGCGGCAGAAAAGGGTACCCCCTGACGAGCTCTTCCACAAAGAGCTCTACCAATACTTACTAAAAGCCGTACTGGTTATTTTAGATATTCTGCTCAAATTGCGCATCAAAATCTACCTACCTACTCATTTGTAATCAAAGTGTTACTACTTCGGCTTACAACGGATTTCGGCTTCTTTCTTCTACTTTTTACTTGTGACATTTAATTGAATCTAATCCGACTGTACCGAGGCCGAGGGCACAGAAGTATTTCTATTAGGTGGCCAGGCGTGATCTTAAGAAATGTGATTCGAACTCCATTACCTTTCAATGATAGCCAGTCGTTTAACAATACGACTGTAATAGACTATTACTTGATAAATTCGTACGCAACGTAAGTTAGTATAATTGTATTACTTAGGGTTGACTGACTAAAATTCTTCAGGAATGTTGATCTAAACTAAATTCATGATTTCACGTTTTGGTCTTGTTGTTCTCAGCTTAGATAGGCCACTGCCACTGCAGTTTCTTCAAGAGAAGCTTCCTATTCTTATAAAAATTTAAATAAAGAAAGAAAAATATGTTTTATTTAATTTGTCAGAGGTACATAAACCAGTTTTATCAGATTAATACCGGCTTTACTGGACGACAGAATAAAATTGTCATTACCCAAGTATATTACCAACATTAACGTAGATATAATCCTGGGCTTTTAACACTAGTCTTTTTAACTATGATAAAGATAAAATGATGCAGCTATATTCAACCTATTTTTCTCGGGCCGCAACATAGGGTTGAGGCGGTTGAGCAAAAATTGTTAATTACCCCGGTTCCTCACGTTATCCCGAACGTTGGCCTTTCAATTACGCCAGTCCACACGTTGGTTAGTCCAATCAAAGCCAATGTAAGGATGTCTGAAATAGAAGTTGCACTGGGCACTGAGGACGTTATTTTTTTATAAAAAAAAAAGATATATTTCTAGAAATTCTATAACTTTTGCGTCCGTCGCCGTGAATGATATTTTTACGACGCGGCGACCGACGGAACGATCTCATTCGATGCATCATGTGCTTGTTTCATATATATACATAGGTAAGCACTCTGTGGCTGCTTGCTTGGTGTGGCAAGACTGAGCAAACCACCAACGTGTGGATGCATCGCGAACTTTGGCGAATATTTGATAAAACCGACACGTGACGGCCCACTGTCAACGCCTGACCCAACGTTCGGGACAACGTTTCTTCCCATCCACACGTAAGATGAATAGCGTTGGCGCCAACGTTCGGTACAACGTGTGGAGCCGTGGTTAGTATTTTATCAAAAAAAAAATTGACTGTTTTTGTATTTTATAGCCTGGGCTATGAGTGCCCACACACAAAAGTTTGGTGTACTGAAGGTTAAGTATGGCTAAAGTTTCTGATGTGTGTCAGCCCTACAACATAATGTGAGGTGTTACTTACGGCGCCGGTGTGCTTGCGTATCGCCTCGAGAGCCTCTTTGTACTCCTGCGCAGACGCAAACGCATGCTCCGTCCGTTCGGTTGGTATTCCTAGGAAAAAAACAAATTAACATATTGTTAGTAAAAGTGTTATTGATTGCTTTGTTTTTCTATTGTCATGTTAGAAAAATTGGATGCTTAACTAGGTATTGTTTGACGATAAATTAATTTATTTGATGAATATGAATTCGCTTGTAGTCAAATAAACACATAAAATAGATATATTTAACTATATGTAACCATTTTTTTAATGTAACTTTGCTGATTTAGATTTTTTTGATCTACGAGAAAAAAACTTATTACCAAAATACAAAGATTTACAAATATGACTATTAATTAAGTACCACTGCATTTGCATCGATTTTTTTGTGGTCGTGCCTACAAAAAACTAGCAATCCCACAAATGGACGCGAACACATAATTTTACATCTTACATAATTTCCATTACGTGCAATTATATTAGTGGTTTGTGCGAAATGCGCGGCTGATGACTCTAGAACTAATCGGACGAAATGAAATTACCGGTTACGTATCAACTAAGTAATTCTGCGGAACTTGGCAGGCGTTTTCATCTGGGGTAAAAAACGTACCTATTCACAATAATGTGAGTACAAAAAGTCAGCAAAACTATTTTTTTTAGGTTAACATTGCGATCTTTGAATTAGGAACAGTTTTTTTGGGACTTTGGGAGTTTTTTTTAATGAAAAGTCGCGATCGTAACGCAACTAAAGATTACTATATTTCTAGCCAGCCAGTCAACAGTTGCTTTATGAGTTATTTTTATAATTTAAAAGTAGAAAGACTTCTTCTTTTTTTTTCTTTTTTTTATATTCAGAACAGATGCTGGCCTTTTCCTACTTAATAGTATTGTAACAAGACACAAAACAGTTAACATTACTTATTCTTTATTTATTCCACATTCCATCACACTACTCATGCGTATCTCTATACCAAATAGTTATATATCGAACCCATTTGAGAACAACACTACAATAAAGTGTTCCTGTTAGAGTATGATAATAATATCGACAAGATTGCGTTTCCTTTACACGACCCGACCGATGGAAAATTGTCTTCCACAGATCGGTAATGTGCCGCCATTGTACATTTGTACATAACTGTACGGCTTTCTTGTCAAAGCTGTTTCAGGCTTAATGTATGACTATGATATTATTTACTGTAACAATTTTACTGTGTGTGTTATATCTGAATACAAGTAAAGACAATACATATGGTATTGCACAGTATTTATGATTTACGTGTAATAGTTTTACATATTACTTTAGCGCTTTGTAGAGATCTTGTTGCCCCGAAACTACAGCTTTGTTAAAACGAATGAAATGTTGTTTACAGTAATACCCGCTTTACGCGGCCGCACTATAATGAGCGGATCGCTATAACGCGAATTTCATATTTCGCGCTGAAATCGCGCGCTTTATGCAGATTGGTTACTCGGGTAAAGATGGTGCAATGTGAAGGTTGTAAATATATTAATGATAGTCTTTTACCCGCGGCTTCACCCGCGTATAATTCAGTTTATCACAGAAAGACGCATATCCCACGGAAAATGTGTATCTGATCTTCCCGGGAAAAATAATACTAGCCTATAAGTTACTCCGGTTTTATAGTCTATCTGTGCTAAATTTAATCCAAATCCATTCAGCTGTTTCAGCGTGATTAAATAGATAAAATAAAACACAACTTTTGACAACGTTTGCCACCCCACCACGGTTTTTTTTTCTGTGGCCACCACTTTTAACTTTATTATGACATGGTGGTTGGCGGGAAAATTCGTAAAGATCGTGTTGTGGATTTTTTATTATTTCTCAAAATTTGTGTTTCTTCGAGTGTTAATGTGTAATAATGGTGGATTATTAAATGTTAAGTGCTCGTTAACGTGTACAAGTGTGGATAAAGGATACAAAGTTGAAAAACATGACTTTCGTATTATGTCATCATCCCCTCAGAAACCTAGTAAAGTTTCCATCACTTTACTAGGATACATGTATAATATGTTCAATGATTACGACTGAAGGACAAGTATCCATGGTCATGAATAAATTAAAAAAAAAAAAAAAAAAATTATGACATAAACAACTTAGCATTTTGATCAACTCGGACGGAAAAGCGGACAAAAACTAAAAGATTTGATAGATTAAATTCGTAACCCCGCTGTTTTGATATTTTTTTGTGACTGAAAATTATTATCTCCAAAGCAATTTACTTTGGATACAATTTTGTCAGGCTATTTTACTTGCAGGTAGACGTGTTCGCAATCACTGTGGTCTGCAGACCACCTGCAAGGAGCCAGAATAAAAAAACGAATAAAAGGTACGCGATTCAAGACATTTATTAAAATAAACATCACCTGGATACAAATGGAACTCAAACTATGGTGGAACAACAGTACGAATCAGTACAATCTCTTTAAGTAAAATGCCAATTTTTTTACAAATTAGGGCCGGTATTTCAATAGTCTGATAACTTTTAACTGATGAATAAATGTGACGTTTTGACAGATTTTCTATAATACGACAGAACTGTCAAAATGTCGAACTTATTTCCAGAGACATGACATTTACCACCGTTCTACCGCAGGTAGATGTCATATCTGTGCTTATTCCTCAACTATTGAAAGTCTGTGATTGAAAGCATTATAAGACCGACCCTAAAACAACAAAATAAATTGTCATAGCACAGATTGTATAAATTTGAAATAGGAACAAATCGCCAGTTGAAAAAAGCACAGAGAAAAAAATCACGAAAAGAGAACCGTGTATTACCTGTATGTAAACGCCATGGCAATTATTTATGAGTAAAAGAAATAAATTAATACTGTATCAGTGCAGTTGTATTTAAGTTAATTACTGGTAGTTAATGCTCGTACATTATGAAAATTAGACAGTTGTAGGTGTGAGATCTGACAACTTTCTACAGAACAAAGCAAATGATCAACCTTAATAGCCTTTTGTATTCAGTTGTGTTCTTAAAAGTTACCACCTAGACACTTGACTTTAGCAAAAATTGTTATAGTATGTTAAAGATTAGAAATGATAAGAAATGGACCGTTAGATGATTGTATAGTTCGCAAGTATTGTTTGGTTAACAATAGCTGGTCAACTTTTAATGTGTCACTGCAGCGAATGGAAAAAAAAACAAAATGAACAAATCTTTTTGCCATATAAATTTATTATTTTATCAACACTTTTCTCTATTATAAAAAGTACCTATACATACTTTTGTACTGTACCTTATTCAACGCGTTTTTGCCCCTTATCTGAATTCATATTTACTTTAAAACTCTATTGCTTTAAAATCACTTTATTATCCAACGAAAATCGACGGTAAGAAATGAAACAAAAACTATTTGGTTACCATTAAAGCGTGAACGATACTAATATAATAGGCTGTGCCTGATGGAATCATAAAAACTACATCTTCATTCCGAATAATAACGGCAACTAAGAAAATAAATAAGACGGCCTCTTTGATAATGTGTGTAATAATGATATTGAAGAAAAAGGTATAAGAACAACGAATCAAGTGTAGCGGAGCACATCCGGTGGCGGGAGCTAGTGCAGTGACGTCACGGTTATATTGTGACCCCAATGAGCATGCTCGACTCGCGATTGACACAAAATTGATACCTAAACGAATATCACGAGCCAAATAATGACGATACCACCAATCAATATCACTCTCCGCCAATAATAACCGATACAATTGCAATAATAATGTAGGTAAGTACCTACTTACCTATCGACAAAAAATACACACAATTTGCAAATCATCACCACTAGTGCATCCCTAATTTCGAGATGATGCTGTAAAATAATTTCTTGGAATACCCATCAACCAAACTAAGAACAGTTAGGCTCTGTCATCAGAGGTCGTATTATAACCACGTCTCGTCTGTCGAAATTAGACCTAACATAATTTAATATTGAACGCATTCATCGCAATTTACTTTTTATGTAAAAGCTTAGAAGCTTGCGGTAAAAAATGACTGAAAAACTCGAGTTAATTTATAAAAATATTTAGTATATGTTTGCGTGATGTTCCTAATAGCATCTTTTTATTGCACAATTATTAATGATAGGCGGCAAATTACTGGACCATGCGCAGTGATCTATACGATTCTCAACTTTATCATTTGTCGTTACAGTAACAAGCGCACGCAGTGGCACCATCTTTGTTCAAGCTACTTACATACATACATATTATCACGCCTGTTTCCCATTGGGGTAGGCAGAGACTATGGATTTCCACCTGCTACGATCCTGACACACCTCTTTCGCTTTATCTACGTCCATTAACCTCGTCATGCATGCTCGTCGGTTTAGAGAACTCTTAACCTGGCATTTTTTGAGAACATCCGTGATTTGATCGCGATACGTTCGCCGAGGTCGTCCCCTTCCAACTCTTCCATCCACACTCGCTTCGTATACTTGTTTCGTCAATCTCCTCTCGTCCATCCTCTCTATATGTCCAAACCATCTTAACATACCTTTCTCAATCTTTGTCACTACATCTTCTTTCACTCCACAACGCTCCCTTATCATGTTATTCCTTACTTTATCTCTCAAAGTTACACCACACATACTTCTCAAAGCTCTCATTTCTACTGCATTTATTCAAGCTACTTGACGACTACTATTTATATATAAGCAATTACCAATTATATTTAAAAGTATAGATATGCTATACCCTAACAAAACGAACGAAAAAAATGTTACGTATGGTGCGGCAGCACAATACACATAAACTAGTACAAAGTAAGTAAGTTGGTTAATTTAAGTTACTTTCGCGTCATAATTAGAACACTTTCTGTACACACAAGACGGCATTTTAGTTTTATTTTGTCACCGTTCACACTCTGTGACTTAATAGAAAAAACGTTCTGATTAGGACGTTTTAGTCTTCAGTTGCGAGTACAAGTAACATATCTGTACTTTTAAATATCATTGGCAATTACCAACAAAATGAAATAAATCCTGAGTGCTACATTGCTAACACACATTATACAGACTCGTAACGTATGGAGCTTTCCTAATAAACTTGCACCACCACTTACCATCAAGTATTTTAATTTTTTTATTGGGTCTTTTATTTTTAATTTACGTGTTTTGCCCTTCTTACCATCAAGTTAGGATCGTGGTCAATCGCATTCATGTCGTAAATATACATAAAAAAAACCGGCAAAGTGCAATTCGGGACTCACGCAGTAAGGGTTCCTTACCACCCATCGACCTGATACCCCATAGAAACAGATTTACCTAATTTATGAGAGTTCATCAAAAGACATCAACGGACTATGCACGAAATATGAATTTTTGTATCTCTTTCTTACGCAGGTACCACCACATATGTCCATATTTGCCCTACTTTTAGTATTTGTTGCTAAACTACATAGTACGCCCTATGTTCGGGCCAAGTTTAACGCTGAATGTATTAACGAAAATAGAGCAGGAACAAGTGCGTTGAAAAAAATGCATGTTTTTCTAGGTTTATTGTATTCTTGTTTCTTGTTCTTTGGATTTTTTATATTTTTATTTTTAGTGTTTGTCGTGATAGGGGTCATAGCAACACACCATCAACATCAACTCAGCCTATCGTAGTCCACTGCCGGACATAGGCCTCACCTTATTACACAACACATATTCTGAGAAAATTTCAACTGGCTACCTATTACCGTTCAAAAGATACAGCCCTGTGACAGACAGATGGATGGACCCACAGACAGCGTAGTGAGAGTAATAGGGTCCCGTTTGGCACCCTTGGGTATGGGACCCTAAAACATTTCCCAAGCACCTAATTATTCAGTCGCATCTGCTGCTGAATTGTATAACTCAATCGCGATCGCAATCATGTTGATGTTATGTTTATTACTCTGTTTCCATGTTTTAATAATCCATCTTATCGGCAACTATGCACCACGCAATGAATAATTACTGTAATGTCAAAATGAAAGCTATTGTCATACCCCACTAGTTAAGGTCGAACAACTATCACTGGAAGGCTAGGCTGATGACAAATCTGTAAAGTTTCCTGGAAAGGCCCTGTTGATTGACGATCGTTATCGTTAGTAACCACATGGTTGCAGGATGTGTCTGGTATTAATTTTTATTGAAACCCGGCTGTAGATTTTATCTAGATTTTCATTACGTTTGAAAGGATCATTATTTCTTATTAGTAATTAATTGGATCAGTATAAGTGTGCCCGAAGAATTGCCAAACTTAAGTGGCAGTGGGCGGGGCACATTGTTCGCAGAACGGATGGCCGATGGGGCAGTAAAGTTCTGGAGTGGCGACCGCGTACTGGAAGGCGCAGCGTGGGTAGGCCCCCCACAAGGTGGACCGACGACCTGGTGAAGGTCGCGGGAATCCGCTGGATGCGGAAGGCACAGGACCGGTCGTTGTGGCGATGCTTGGGGGAGGCCTATGTCCAGCAGTGGACGTCTTTCGGCTGAAATGATGATGATGATGATGTATAAGTGTTCAGTGTTTCACCATCTTCAGTTAGTATGTCAGACGACCTACATCCAATCCCAATTTCTTGGAAAAAAAAAACTACCTACGTAGTAATAAATATTTTTTATTGTCCAAGAAATTGTTTAGGGATACACGCAATAGATAAAAAGGCAACAAATTATTTAATTAATTAAATAACGATTTCATTCCGACTTTTCTGTCACAGAACCCTTAAAAAGTGCTAGTTAGGTACCTGTGGTATACAAGTAAATAAACTTAACGGCTGATTTACACTAGGAGAGTTTTTCGAAGCCAGACTCGTACCTACTATATTTTATTTGTTTCTTTCAGAAAAAAGAGAAAATTTCGGAAAATAGAGAAATAGCAATCTTTTTCTTCTTAGTGTCGACGATTTTTTTTTGTGTTTGTATAATTGTGGACCAGAATGTAGCCACGTTATAGCATTATCATTAGTCTCGCAAAGGTCTTTCAATAGAAACTCGCTTCGCGAAACACTCAGCGAGAATTGTAAAACAGCCTTAATAATTGTGTCGAAAACCATGTTAAACGTTAAATAATTGAACTCATTTGCAAAGTCCTTATTACTTACACAATTTAAGCAAAATACGAGAAGAAAAAAACCACTTTATTTTTGGAAAACTCTTTTGTCAAGGACTGTCAAGTTATAGTAATAATTTTAATGTAATTATCATTGAAAATTCTGTCAAAACTGTACACAAAAAAAAACAAATAATCTTCTTCTTTTCCTCAGCCTTATCCCATTATCTGGGGTCGGCTCTCCTTGTCTGCCTTCTCCATTTATTTCTATCCCGCGCAGTCGCGGTTTCGATCTCGCTCTCAAAAAAAAAACAAATAATAAAAATAAAAAAAAATTAGACAATGGATATAATACTAATATACAATTTTTTTTGTTAAACCGTACTTATAATACATAGGAAACACCCAGACCAACACAAACACATGTTCATTACATAAATATTTGTGTCCTGTGGGAATCGAACCCACGACCTCGTGATCAGCAGTCCGACACTCTAACCACTAGACCACAGACGTCTATTCATGAAGTGAATGAATGATGAAATGAAGTGGGTTTCGATATAAATGGGTTTTAATTACAATAACACGGACGCATCTGTTTAAGCGATAATTTGTTATTGTTCTTTTCTGTTTTGATCGTCAATGCACAAGTGTGTCATATAAATCTTTTGTTTATAACAAGCAGTTTCTTGTTTCACATTTTAATTATGACACATTTGTATAGGTACGTATTATTCAAAATTACGAAGGAAAGCAAAAAGACGATCGGTTAATCCTATTCTTTTCGGACTCTAACGAATTACTCTTTTAACAGTCTTGACGACAAATCAGAGAAATGAGGGACCGTGGCGCGATATTTCAAAACGGCAACAGTTGTAGCCTGGACTGCAGCGAGAATTCCTTGATTTGGCAATAAATATAGCCGTCGACTGTCAAGTGGTTATAAACACGAAATCTATACAGTATGACGGGATGAACGAGGGACATTTTCCAGAATATGGTAGAATGTTCGTAATCATAATAAAAAAAACCACGCTAAATTACACGTATGTACCTACAGGAGTTAAAATGCTCGCTCACGCTCTTACTGTCTAGGGATCTGCTGACTATACAAAAGGCGGAGAGGGTGAAAAACGATGCGCGATGGACACTGCCGTGCTAGGTGTATGACTTCGCCGCATTAAACTTTGATTTGTATGCGCGAACAGTGTCCATAAAAGTCCACAGTGATGAAATTAATGCAAATGAAGGTTATATTTTTTTACGTTTGGAACGAGATCAAATTTAGTACGTTCTTGGTTCTCGTCCAATAAGTCTCTCGTTCAACCAGTCATCCTGTATACAACTACAAGGCGGAAGACGGAAATCCACGATTGTTGAACTTGGACCATTGTGTATACAATGTGTATTTATTTATTTATTTAACAGCTGCCTACTGTACTTACAGTATAGTATAGTATTAGGACGATATCGAATAACAGACGGGATCTACCACGGTCAGTCTTTGTTCGCTGTTTACATTTAACTAGTGACGGCACCCCTCATGGGTACTCCATACAACCAAACGAACCAGACATCTAGACAAAAATAGTCTGCGTCCTCAATCTCTTGTATTGTATAATAAGTGCAACTCCACAGTATGAATAATACCAGCTGTAGTGAAATCAGATTGTGTAAGCTCATAGTTCATAGTTATTTATAGATAATAGTAATTATTATAAGTCACATTTAAAGTAAATAAAATTACATTTTCAGTTATCATTATTACATGCTAGTACATTATTAAAAATTATTATTTTCTTATTTTGACATATATTCTCAAATTTTACACTTAGTAATTATTTACAACAAAAATGTTATAAACCGCAGTCTGTCTGACAATTTAAGGAGTGACCTACCCTATAAATTCATCCCAGTGATAAAAGCTTTGCTCAATCAGCTTGCTTTGCTTTGTGTAACGTTCAAGTTGGATGGAACGAAGTTCGTCTCAAATTGGCAGCGGTATGATAAGGACTGAGTATTAGCCTAGCCTCCAATTGCCACAGATTTCAGGCCCGTACTGACCAAAAGCGGGTCAGTAGAAGCGCGAGGCATGAGCAGCGCGACAGACGCCACACTAAAATATAGGCAGTTTTAAAGCGTTTTGACGGCGGACCCGCCATAAAACTGCTTTCAATATGACATGTCACATGTTGTGTCGGTTGTCAAACGATACAACTGGCTCGTAACCGTTTTGACGTCACACTGACGCGTCGCCCTGTTCCAGTGTGGCCAGTTACTATGGCGACTGTAGTGATACAATGAAAACGCGCCACTCCTGCACGCGTATCGCGCTTCCTGGTTTGTCGTTGGCCGCGCCGCTGGGACGTTTTTCACCCAGAAAATTGTTTATACCGCCTGGGACGAAGACGTCCCAGTGAAACCAAGTTATTTTAGACTTTATTTTTGATCTGTGAAGGTTCTAATTGTATTGAACGGCGTATACGCAGGGGTGCTTGAGGGAGTTTTACCGGGAAAAATCGCGGCGTCTGAGATGTCGGCGCGGCGGGTCCAAATCAGGAGCGTCGCAGATTGCCAGCGGGCCCGCGCAAAAATTTGGCGTGTCATGTTTCATATCGTTCCTTGTATTACAACTGGTACGGGCCTGACTTCAACCTGCACTGGTACTGACCTGCTTTTGGTCTATAGTGCCTTTAGGCAAGCTCAACCTAAAGATAAAGCTGCACATTGTACTAGTGAATGCAATCACTGATATAAATAGTGTCCAAAACCAATAAAAAACGACACACCTGTGCTGTGACCACCATCTGTGCATCACTCGAGTTGTTACTTTTCAGAACATAAAGAAGTAGACTACAAGCATAAAGATAAAGATAAAGATACATTTATTTGCAAAAACATGTGTAGATAATAATACATGGTTGAGATGCTTATTAAAGATATAAATGATGGTTAATGGTGGTTGGTTTCATCTTCTGTGAATTGCCGTCTTAAACTAGCTGCCTTCATACCCCAAGGTACAGTTGCAACATACTCGATTGAAAGCCACAGGCGCATCGAGATCGCATCTAGAATCAAATTATCCGCGACGGTCATTATTTATGCAACCAAGTTCAAGATTATTGTTTGCAAGTTCCCACCGCAGCATTGAGCAATATATTTGCTAATAGACAACGCAACTGTACAATCAATTCATTATCTTATTCCTTATTTAATTTTAAAAATATTTCGTTGATTGTACAGTGTATGATAGTAGGTAGCTGCGTATTAAACACCTATACGATTGCAAAACAAACGATGTCAATATTTTCTGGTACCTAAACTTTTTGTTTCAATGGGATTCATTAATGTATTCACAAAAGGAACTTTTAATGAAAATTATAATAAAAATTTAAAATGACATGTTTACCAGGGTCGTCTATGTTTTAACAAGTGGTTTATTCTATTGGTAGTCACTGGCGTTCATTTTCTTGTTCACAAACTAAACATATTTTAAACTATCGATACTAGGAAGAGATGGCAACAATTTTAGTGTTGTCAAATTAGTCGGAATTATCCGTACAAGTTTAGTCGTGATCTCAGAACGTGCCGACTAAAAATACAAAGAAGTTTAACACACAGCACTAAAATTTTTGCCATCCCTTTCTTGTATCTACTACTAGTAAAAGAGAGCGATAGTTTAAAATAAATTTAGTTCGTGAACAAGAGAATCGGCACCATTGTCCCTTGTCGTATAACTAAAGTTGACCCAGAAATCCCTATGGTAATAAATACTTCCTTAGAAATAAACGTTATTCCACTAGTTACAGATCTGTAACAGACAAGGCATGTGAGTCCAGTCAATACCCCATTGATCGCTGACGCAGACGAGCGAGTGTTTGCTAGGGACTTAAATAAGGGTAAATACAGATAAGAGGAACGAAACGAACCGGTTACCGACCACTAACTAACGCTCTCACTCTGTTTCCATTCCAAGCCAGCATTATTGCTGGCTTCAATTCAATTCAATATATTTATTTGCTAGAATATGGTACATAACTAGGTGTTACAAAATTTTCGTGTTCTAACATATCCTGTCACGTATGACGTGCAAACATATTTGGGGTGCATAATAGACATTTTAAAAATAAACTTGGCTTGGAAACCTTATGATGTTTATAAAGACATTTTAAGCGTTTTTACGTAAACAAATATGGATATATGTGTTTTTTATACAGTAATAGAGATTTTCAATTGCTATTTAAAACAATAAACATCAATAATGATCACTACTTTTGGAATCAGAATATAAATTACCTTTAGAAAAGTATGGCAAAAGAATATTAAGCTTTTTGCTGATCCGTTGTTTTCCACTATAAGTTGCAGATCTGCAATCATGCGCATACTAAATGAAAGACTAAATACAGACTGCCCAGCATATCTTGGTAGTTGATAGAGGCGCTGATCGCAAAGGTAAGTGTCAACAATGTGTCAAATGCAGTACATTTAGACTTAGGTCATTCTATAACAGTGGCTATTAAAAAAGGCCTTAACAAGAAATCCTCGTGAGAAGGCCATTATGAAGCGTATCTTACTATCAATGCATATGTATCTTCTAACGCCTTGGGCGTCATCCGAACGAGTGCAAAAATTAGTATAGACCATCCGCATAAAAAGTGACGTGCTATGATTCGGAGGACATTTCTAGTGATGAAAAATAGTGTAAAATTTAATGTAGTTCCATATTAATTTTAATCCTATTAATTTAAAAATCTGCCACCACATTTATGTCTGCCACCTTTTTTATTACATACCACTGCATTCTGCTTGGGAGCACCGCCACTATTTGAACGGACGGATGGACTATACATTATCATCGACAATCAGCCTATCGCAGTCCATTGCTGGACATAGGCCTCTCCCATGTTGCGCCACAACACTCGATCCTCTGTCTTCCGCATCCAGTCCCCCCCAGCCACGTTCTTCAGGTCGTCGCGCGTCGGTCCACCTGGCGCGACGGGGGGGCGCCCTACGCTGCGTTTGCCGATTCGCGGTCTCCACTCAAGGACTCGTCTGCTCCAGCGGCAGTCATCGGACTATACATCCTTATTTATAATTTCATCGATAAAGAGGATGCACCAGCTGCCACAATTATAAATAGTTTGAAGTTTTTTAGGTCTTAGTGAGACCTTGTTTATGTTATAAATTACAATCGATCAATCACCTCATGACACTCAACACTGAGGACTCTTCCAAGTTGCAGATTATTATATTTATATGACGACGTCTGTGGTCTAGTGTTTCGAGGGTCAGACTGCTGATCACGAGGTCGTGGGTTCGATTCCCACAGGACACAAATATTTGTGTGATGAACATAAGTGTTTGTGTTGGTCTGGGTGTTTCTTATATATTATAAGTATGTATTTACAAAAAAAAAAGTATATAAGTACTATATCCATTGTCTAGTACCCATAGCACAAGCTCTGCTTAGTTTGGGACTAGATGGTGCTGTGTAAAAATGTCCCAAAAATATTTATATTTATTTATTTATTTGTGTGATGTCACTATTAGGAAAACAAAATTTATTTCATTGACTTGCGTAAATTGGGCATTTAATCTCGATTGTGATAATTGATGTTGCTGACAACACAGCTGTCGAGTTTAGGTTCTTGTAGCCAGTGCCACTTTACTGGTGGTAAAAATAATACAATAATTAGTTAGGGTAGGCATATCTATACGACTTTGAATTAACTGCAAAGTTAGTCGAGTCGGTTAAGAAACACAGTTTCTTAATAAAATGTCGCTGACGTAACCCAAAGACGTACCAAGTGGATGAGAATTTCGATACCACGAGCAGTGTCCACGGTAGCTTAGTGGCTAAAGCGCTGGCGTACTGAGCCAGGAGTCGCAGGTTCTAATCCTGCTCGTGAGCGATTTTTTTATTTCCACAATTTAAAAATCGTACGAATTACATATTCTAACAAATTGACTACTTAACTCAAGAACTTATGACCTTCGTAAGCTTGGCTGCCTTAATTTCCAAAATCACAGCGTACATAATGTTCAAATTGCATATATTTTAGTGTCAGTCACGGCAAATACAATAGAGTTCAACAAAAACTATAGTAATTGTGCTTTACAGAGGTATGTTAAGGAAACGTGTTTTTTGCGACAAGCGTGTAAAAAGCCTACATTAAAGTAATGACAATTTAATGGGCTACATAAACCGCGATATTTGGACAGTGACATATACGATGGCGTCGGTTGCTAACTAGAAAAATTACATCATGTGATGATAAAATACTTTCACACTTTTTCATCCTTGCGATTGGCAAGCAAAAGCTAAATTTTGTTGCAATTTATAGAAGGACAAGAGGGCGTGCCCCGGTGCACCAAGACCGGGGCGGTCCCCGCCATGTGGACCGATGATCTGAAGAAGGTGGCTGGGGGAGACTGGATGCGGAAGGCAGAGGACCGAGTGCTGTGGTGCAACTTGGGAGAGGCCTATGTCCAGCAGTGCACTGCGATAGGCTGAGTATTGAAAGAACGCGCCCGCGGCTTCACCCTCGTCGGTGTCATTAATCGCGCATCCCGTCGCAAGCTGCTATAGCGTGAAAAAGTAAAAAACTCACAAACTTTTGCATTCATAATATTAGTGTACGTTTATGACACCCGGTACTATTATGCCGAGTGGTTGCCTTCAAATAAATTATTTTTGATTTATCGCGCTTTTCTCGGAAACTGTTTATTTTACCGGGATAAAAAGTAGCCTAAGTCTTTCTCCAGGGCTAACGAGCTACAGAATTTACAGTCTGGCGTCGATCTAGCCAAGTGATGGGACTAAGAAACAGTGTGTGGAATACCAATGTCTCTACTACATCATACCTGCAATCTTCACTGTTGTCAATGTTCGTTTTAGACGTTTTAATTAGTAGTAATTTATTTTTAATGAGTACGTTGTCTAACCGTTGCTTTTTTTAGCCGGATAAAAGTAATTAATACGTATATAGAGCAATTGTCTTGTAAGCATCCCCACAAAACAGGAATATTCCCACTGTGGGAGAACTTTATATTACTCAAATCAAATAATTTCATTTTATTTTAATGTGGTCAATACTGGTTTTATGGGTAAGTTTAGTCCGACACATTTACAATTACAATTTATGGCATACAAAAATTATACGAAACACTATTAAAAGTATAAAAAAACCGCTAAACCATATAAATCATTTAGTTTGCCACACACATATAAAATATACATATTATCAAAAACGTAACTAGACAAATTACAGAACAATTACAAACACAACATGTTTAATTGTATACTACATAACATGAGTAGAAAAATAAATATATAAGGCTAAAACACACATATATATATCGGAGATGAACCAGAGTGACCGACATAGCTTGTAGGATTATATGTAAGCTGAAGTGGCAATGGGCTGGCCAAGTGACCATGTCTGTCGAAGGATGGCTGTTGGAGCAGACGAGTCCTTGAGTGAAGACCGCGAATCGGCAAAGGCAGCGTACGGTAGGGCGGCCCCCCAGCCAGGTGGACCGACGACCTGATTAAAGTCCTAAGTCTTGATTAAAGTGGGGGGACTGGATGCGGAAGGTATAGAGGACCGAGTGTTGTGGTTCAACTTGGGAGAGGCCTATGTTCAGCAGTAGACTGCGATAGGCTAAGATGAAGAAAACAGTGACGTAACCATTATAATCACTACACAAAAACACTAGGAAGCAAAAACATAAGTAAAAACCCTAATTTCTGTATTTTTTTTCTCAGTTAAAAGTATCGTCATAATCCGTGACATAAAATGTCTCGTAGTACGTACTAGAATGCTAAGTCCGTAGTTGTGACAAAACCATTATGTTGTTTCTTTTTTAAATAGTAAAATACATTTTGTTTTTGATTTTATTTAAGAAAGCTATAATAAAAGATGCTATCCTTCACGCTTGGGCGCTCTTATTTTCTTCGAGGTGCGGCAGAGGTCAGCTTTACTTAAGTCAATCGTGAATTGTGATTCGGATCGTTGGAGTTAGGGACAACAACTTCTTTCCAGGTTGTTATGGATCTTTTAGAATTGATTGAGTGCTTTGTAACATACTAATAAATTTTCTTAAACTGTGAGTGTCTGCATGGTTAAAGAGAATATTAAGGAGAATTATCTCTTTGCATGTATGGATGCCCCACCCAAATTTCATATTGTGTCATGTTCGGCTTTGGTCTGGCCGTTTTAAATTTAATGGTGTAAGTTATACGCATTATGTTAGATTTTGAATTAATTATAATATATTATTTAGATTTGAAGTTTTAAGGTTCTGACAAATAGACAGTCTGACGAACAAAGTGCTCCTCCTAAAAGGAAGGATGAAGGAAATATCCTTTGAAAATCTGAGCATGACATTACTATAATTATCATACACTCTTTAATATAGGTACAAACGGCTACAAATCAAGCTAGACACCCTATATACCCATAACTGCGCTACATGCAATACAGAGAATCGTCGGAAAGGGACTAAGTATCGTGGCGTCGGCCAATCACAGCGTTTGTTGCGTTGCGCCTACACAAACAGACGCACTTTTTTTGCAAAAAAATATTGCTCATCTCAGTGACGTCAGTTAGTTCCCAAATATCGCTCGACTGGGATTAACGCGGCTGGGGTTATTGTTCCTACAGAGCAAAAATTCTTACGTAGTTGTTCCGTTCTCAAATTGTTTTTTTACTGTGTATTTTTTTATGCTACTGAGAGTAGTGAGTGTTGTGCAAATATTATTGGCGCCACAATTAACCCTACAACAGCGGCAGCTGATAGTTGTGTTGCGGGAAGGTGGATATACTATTAAAGAGATTGAAAGAAAGACCGGAATAACGGTGAGTGTTACTTTTAATACATTAGTGACAACGTGCCGCACGGCAATAGATAACCCCGACGACACTGACTAGTGACGATGAGGTCAAGGATCAAAGGATGTATTTCGCTGGCTCAGCAATAGCCTAGCCTAGGTATTCACTCTTGCCTTAAGAACGCGTTTGCAAATCTGACAGAAATAATCTATTTTTCGGTAGATTTTGTGACAAAATAAAGCAAAATCATATGTAACTAATAATTACCACGGATAGATCATTTCTTTATCTTAAAATTGTGTTATATTTCTTGCTTGAAATTTTTGTTTTTGTCTGTTTTTAACATTGTAAAAACGATTTTCCGTTGGTTACCTCTTCTTACAAATTAACGATATCGGATTGAGTTTAGGAACATTTTTCTTCTAATAGTAACATATGTAGTTATAGTTGTTTAAAAATACAGCCGGCAAGCAGACATGTTCAACTCAAAAAGGTGATAAAACTATGAAAATGTTACAAATAGTCTCAGAAAAAATTATTAAATCACGTAAATTTTTTCACATATTTTATTTTTACGCGTGAATATTTTGCAGTAAGGGTTATCTTCCCTTAATTTCACTGTCATGATTTATAGCACAAAAAAATCCACGTAACACGAAAATATAAGAGAAAACAAATAGTTATATTTTTCAAAGTATAAAAAATACCTACTTATTATTCCTGAAGCTATCTATCTATGCGTGTGTGTGTTTGAGGCGTGTCAATAAAGAGGTGCAATTGATGCAATTCGATACCTATTTATTTAGCAAACGCGTCCTTAAGAGACCCAAGTTATATGAATGAGCTATCTATTTATTTATTATTTATATAACAAATTAGACAAACTTAGGTATACCTATGTTTTTTGCAACAGTATTTAAGTAGGTATCTGTTGATATAAAATTTAAGTTAAATATCATTTTGTTTTAGAGGACAACATTGCGACGCAATGAGGAGACTGGGGGTGACCTATCAGCTCACCACCGGCAGCTCTACCAACGCTGAGCAAGGTGTTGCTATTGTAGCGGAACATAATAATCAGCCATTTTTGAACACGCAGTTTACTGCCACACAATATAGCGTAAGTTGACTACTTTTTCTAATTACCTACGTTTATTTTATTAAATCTGAAAAAAAAACAGACGCTCACAAGTCACAACAGTTTTCCAACAGTAAACTACTAACAAATCAATTAAGCGTATTTATTAGTTCGCGTGTAGGATGCAAAAATCAGACAAAAACTGAGTTTTTTTAAATCAAATTATCTTAAAGTATTATGCGTCATAAATATTAAAAACATTATAATAATAATAATAATAATTTTTGGGACATTTTGCACATCACCGTCTAGTCCCAAACTAAGCAGAGCTTGTACTATGGGTACTAGACAATGGATATAATACTTATGTACTTTTTTTTTTTTTGTAAATACATACTTATAATACATAAGAAACACCCAGACCAACACAAACACTTATGTTCATCACACAAATATTTGTGTCCTGTAGGAATCGAACCCACGACCTCGTGATCAGCAGTCCGACACTCGAACCACTAGACCACAGACGTCGTCGACATTGTGTAACTTTAACCGTTTACGCAGCGCACGCAACGGAAGCTCTCAAAGGGAATATTTTTTTACCGTTTTTGCACCCTTTTTCAATTATGCTCTGCTTCTATTGGTCATAGCGTGATGTTATATAGCTTAAAGCCTTTCACGATAAATGGGCTATCCAACACAAAACTAATTTTTCAATTCCAACCAGCAGTTCCTGAGATTAGCGCGTTCAACCAAACAAACAAACTCTTCAGCTTCATAATATAATATAATAATATATATATACATATATATAATTAATATATATTGTATATAATAATATTTATAATAAAAAAATAAAATATATAAGTATAGCATATAGTATTTTTTCCCGTTTTTGCAACATTTTTCATTTATGCTCCGCTCCTATTGGTCATAGTGTGATGCTGCATAACCTAAAACCTTCCTCGATAAATGGACTATCTAACACAAAAATATTTTTTCTATTCCAACCAGTAGTTCCTGAGATTAGCGCGTTCATCAAACAAACAAACTCTTTAGCTATATAATATAATATATAAAATATATATAATGTATATAATAATATTATACATTATTATTAAACATTTTTTTTGCATGAATAAAATGTTGCAAAAACGGGAAAAAATACTATATATAAAATATATATTTTATAATATAAAGCTGAAGAGTTTGTTTGTTTGGTTGAACGCACTAATCTCAGGAACTACTGGTTGGAAATGAAAAATTCTTTTTGTGTTGGATAGTCCATTTATTGAGGAAGGTTTTAAGCTACATAACATCACGCTACAACTAATAGGAGCGGAGCATAAAGGAAAAATGTTGCAAAAACGGGAAAAAATACTATTTATTTTTATATTAATTTAAAATATTATATACATTAAATATATTATATTTATGTATATTTATATTTTATATATTATATTATGAAACTGAAGAGTTTGTTTGTTTGGTTGAACGCTCTAATCTCAGGAACTTCTGGTTGGAATTGAAAAAATATTTTTGTGTTGGATAATCCATTTATCGAGAAATGCTTTAAGCTATATAACATCACGCTAAGACCAATATGAGCAGAGCATAAATGAAAAATGGTGCAAAAACGGAAAAAATACTCCCTTTGAGAGCTTCGCAGTGGCGTGCAGTGTTCCGTTTGCGCCACCTAGGAGGGTGCGGCCAACGTTAGGCCGCACGTGGAGAAGGGGCTCGCCTGCTTGTGGCGGGCTGGGACCTGTCGGGGGTGGTTGGATGAATACTCACGGGCTCCCACGCCCCCGGCTAAGGTAGTTGAAGGAACACCGTGGTGGTTTTAGTCGGTAAGAGTCCGACACTGGCTCCGCCTCAGCGGGCTGGCGGGCTCAGTATCGCGTTATCCAATTCAGTAATGGAAATTTCTATAGATCTTTCTATCTAACAGTATGAGAACGCCACAAATCCACTTTTAGTTATTTTTTTGTCAAAAAAATGTTAAAGGGCTCTTAACTATATTAGTTGTAATTCTTTTTTCAGAAAATATATTTTTTACTATTGTTTCAGGTATCAACTCAAACAATCCGACGAAGATTACATGCCGTTGGGCTAAAGACTAGGATCCCGGTCAAAAAAATTGAATTTTCTCCTGCCCGTGCTCAGACTAGAGTAAATTTTTGTTTGCAGTATTATGATTTCGATTGGTAAAATTATGTCGTCATATTTATTGTTGACGAAAAAAACTTTTAAATCCGAAAATATTCATGGTAAATTTTACCATCTTGCACACTTCTGATATTAGGTAAGGTAACTTCGTAGGCTACGGTAAACTTATTAGTTTACCCATTATAAAACTAACCAAATTAGGTAAAACGATTTTAATAGTGTATCTTTTTTGTATTTGTTTTTAATGCTTATATTTAAAACTGTGATAATTATCTTAATTTCGATAGTTGGTTTTGATTTTTTTAAGCATTTAAAGCTTCTGTAGAAACACATAATTTTATTTTTTTATAATCACTGAGGAGCACCGAATGCACCACATCCGATCTGATTGCATCGAACGCGATGCGGGGTGGCGCGGTGTGGTAAGTGACCACCCCGTGCCGCTTCAGAGTGCGGATTTGACCCTTACTGATACAGCTATCAAATTTAATGATTTTCATTTATAAATACGATAGAAGTATGTGGTAAGTGTTAAACTCGCACTAGGCCCTCTGGTGTGCATTGGCCACGTGACGCGTTTGGTGTGGATTGTCTCATGTTACATAAACATTTGGCAGCCGCGGTTGTGCAGCCCCGCACCGCGTTCGATATGTGGAGAGCTCCTTACTTATGTTTGATTATTGTTCTGATTCAGTTGACTGTGTGTTAATTTCTAAATATCAATAACTTTGTTAATTCATGATCTCATTACCAATTTTTTGTCAAGTGTTGATTTATATTACTCCTATGTATTAAACTGTTGTAACTATTTTTATTGTCAATTTTTATATTGTTACTATTGTTCGGCTCCCGAGGTAAATCATAGCTACCTATGTTAATATGGACAGTCTGTTCTATATTTGATTGTAAATATTAAAAAAAAATATAGTTGACCCTGCTACTGTCTGTTATTTTTCAAGTCGTAAATATAACACTATTTAACTGTTTACACAAAATTACTGTAGCTTGAGGATGTTTCTCATACCCATTAGTAGAGAGGATTGTAACTGGATGAATAAGATTTATTTTTGTGTTGATTAAAATCTCTCATTTCAACTGTGTTGTATTAATATTTTTAACTATTGTTGGCTCCTAAGGCAACTTGAAGTTACATTTAGATTTTGAAATAATATGTTTTTTTGTTTAATTATTTTATATAATAAAAATAATGATACAAAAATATTCACCACATAAAGGCTGTGACATCTGATATTAAACTATACATTTGATTGTTAATTATTTTTAGACTTTTATACTGATTTTATTTCCTGTCGTGTAATTTCGGAGACACATTGATGACCCATGCAATGAGTGACTCTATTTAGGCCTATTTAGATAAACAAAAGCAAAATTCGCTACCGCTGTGGTTAGCGAAAAATACCGAGTCGTATTCCGCCTGGTAGGTAGGTATTTGTATGAACTTCCGCGGCTATCGCGAAACTAGACTACAAATACCCGGCGGAATACCACTCGCAATTTTTCGCTAATACCCACAGCGGTATATCTGAGTAGGCCCTTAGCTAAACTTTTTAGTCATAAAGTTTTATTTGCCTTAAAAGAAAGAGGTAACTAATGTTGTTATTACATTGAAATAAAGAGTTGATTTTTAATAGTTCAACGTTGTTTTTGTATTTAACCTATGAAAAATAAAGCAAGTAATCAGTATTCCTCCACTTTACTGGACACGATCTTATAGTTTCAAGCTACCCCTAATCGGTTCAATAATTTTGTTGTAAAGTGTATCAAACAGATATATTTATCTACTTACAGGCAGACAAATCGTTTGTCCCTATGAAATGATATATTTTCCCTTAGACCAACAGAATCTGTTGGTCTAAGATTTTCCCAGACTTCCAACTACGTTTGTGCAAAATCACGTTGAATGCTCTGTTGTGAAGTTGTGACGTAAAGAAAGGGCAAACGAACACAGTTTAGCATTTAGGATTAAAATAATTGCGCAATGCAGGTTTTACACTCACATAAACACAACACACAAAACTTCGTAAAAGTGTAGTCTTCCCGTATATGATGCCCATAACACTTTATCAAGTTATTTAGCTATTTATTTTGTTTAGCATTGGAAAACTAAAATGCCTTTACTGCATTTGTTAGTTAAACGACTAGGACCTGTTTTATCAAAAAACATACCTACTTAATATGATAAAACTTAGCAATGGACACTTCTGCCAGTGCGCACGGAAGAAAAGGTGGTTTATTTTTTCATTTTATTTTAGCTCTTTAGGGGTAAATTAAAAATAGTAACGATGCTTATGTTCTTGCCTAGGGTTCAACCTATTTCTATAAAAAATGGCATCAAAATCAGTTCAGGGGTTTAGCCGTGAAAACGTAACAAACAGAAAGACAGAAACACTCGCATTTATAAATATATATATTATATACCTACCTTTTTTTTTGCCGTGGGGAAGTCCTCACGGACGCACTCCGCACGGGGTAGGTGGAGCCAGTGTCGGACTCTTACCGACTAAAACCATCACGGTGTTTCTTCAACTACCTTAGACGGGGGCGTGGGTCTGGGAACCCGTGAGTATTCACGCGACAGGTCCCGGCCTACCACAAGCAAACGAGCCCCTTCTCCCCGTGCGGCCTAGCATTGGCCGCACCCTCCTCGGTGGCGCACACGGAACATTGCACGCCACCTCACCTCACGGGACTTTACCAGCTAACCTAGTAAGGTTAAGGCTTCAAGTTTTTTGTTTACTTTTATGAGTAAAATTAAACAAAAAACCCTTATTACTTTTACACTCATAATAATAATAATAAAAGAGAAAAAGTAGATAATTGAGTGAGTTTGTGTTGAGTGAACTTAAGCGAGTAATTTTCTAAATAGTCATCGTTTTTGCTGACACTAATAAAATAATGATTGATGATAAATAATATATGTATTGGCACAGAACAAACAATAGTAGGTAATATGGTGCAAAGGCGCAGCGCAACCGCATAATATCGTAAAACAAACTTGTAAGTTTAGTGCAACCCATATTATTACGAGCTCAACTAGCTTAAAAATAATATTCATGCATAATACATATCTATAGGTAGGTATGGTATAGTATGAATAGAGCGCTGCATGAATGGCGCGCCGCTTGCGCATACCGCCGCCGCCGCCGCCACCGGTGCCGTGAGTGGGACGACATAACAAAAATATATCGTGCCCTCTCGCACGATTCGCAGCGTTCAACTTCTAATAGTTCAAAGTCCAAACAGTCTAGGTTGATGAGTAGCCGTGTGTACAGTACATTATAAACAATAGGTACATTGGGGTGCTTCCACTTTTACTAAGTTGCCAAATACTGCAAAATACGCAATAATTCACAGAACGTCTGCTGGTTGGCCTCCGCCACCCACCTAGCGAAGGATATCCTATCTGTTATCATAAGATTGATATATGGGATATTAGGCATTCGCAACACAAGGGAAGAAAAGCAACAAAATGGATGGCGGCATGCCACCGTGCATAATATAGGATAAAGAGCATAAAACAGCTACCAATGCTACCATTTTATCTCAACTTCGTCATTTTAGTACTGCAAGGTACTTGATAACACGTCACACTACATCGACAATTTTGTTACATTACTAAACATCTGATCACCATCAATTGTGTGAAAGAATGACATTACATAATGTACAAAACGGCAAACACGGCTGAGATAAAAGAAACAAATCTCTTCGTGGAATCGTCGCCGTCGACAACACGTGCTTATGCAAAGTGAAGCATTTTAAGACGAGATTTCACGGGACTCGAGGTAATGACATTTAGAGGCGTGACTCGCCGTGGCCTTTACCGTACAGATTCCAGGGACGGCAAACTAAAGTTGTAGAAAATAGCGCATGGGATCTACAAGCATATTGTCTAATGTCATGCTGATGGAGGCGTTAGTATCGGGTCGTAATGTTCCCTTCAATATGGTTGAGCTGATGCTCGCGTCATTCTCGTGAACGGGTGCCGTCTGTCGGGACAGGTCAGCTCTTACATACTATGGCAACTCTTTTTAGGTTTATTTCTAAATGCAATATTCTCACTTTTGAACTCTTAAGAATAATAATAATAACTTCTTAGGTTTTCGCGATCACTACACATTATAATAAAACAAAGTTTAACCGGATTAAATCGCGTATATTATTTAAATTGGTTTCCCTGACGTTTCGAAAGCTTTAAATAATATACGCGATTTAATCCGGTTAAACTTTGTTTTATTATAAAGAATACTTGACGACCTCTGTGGTCTAGTGGTTCGAGTATCGGACTGTTGATCACGAGGTCGTGGGTTCGATTCCCACAGGACACAAATATTTGTGTGATGAACATGAGTGTTTGTGTTGGTCTGGTTATTTCTTATGTATTATAAGTATGTATTTACAAAAAAAAAAGTATATAAGTATTATATCCATTGTCTAGTACCCATACCACAAGCTCTGCTTAGTTTGGGACTAGATGGTGCTGTGTAAAAATGTCCCAAAGATATTTATTAATAAGAATGTTTATTTGCTAGAAATGAGTTACATAAAGTTGTTATCATAAAATAAAAATCCGTCATTTCGCCTAGTTGGCATGCAAAATTTTAAGTAAACTATCAGTAGTGTCTAACATAACGCAACATAACTAGCTTATGTTTTACATGTAGGGTACAAATAATATATATATTTATTTCTATAATTAACCTACATTAGACTTACATTATTTTAATAAATTTGATGTAATAAACAATAACCTATTTTAAAAAGAGTATATATATCCATGGAGTTTCTTGCCGGTTCTCCTCCATAGGACCCATCTTTGGAACCGTGCAGTTGCACGTCTAGTTAGAGCCTGACGTTTCAAAAGTGCCTGTAATTATGTTTATTTTAAATAAAAAGCATAAAAATTTTAATTTATTAATTTATTGCTAAGTAAAAGGTCGGTAACAGTTCAGTGCGCTAATTTTACAAACGTGTACTAAATCGTGAACGTTTTATCGTCGTTTTGAATCGCTATCCAATCTGTACTAAGATCTAAGGAACGGGACTTGGTGCCTACAACTGAAAATACTTGTACCCCGCTAATGTAATAAGACAATGATGTATTTGGATTTGTTGTGACTAAACCGCGCTGAAATGGCTTGATTCTAAGTAAAGTGGGCGGTGCAATTATTGTGTGAGTATAATATGTAAACTATGTCACGATTTGTATAAATTAACTAAGGAAGGTGGTCCCCAAGATACAGGTTAACCTAGTTTGGGGATCAACGTTCATCTGAATTGTAACATGTTACTTATTTTGGAAATAAACGATTATTATTATAATATGAAAAATTATCACACTAAAAATGCATTGAATTTTCAATAAAAACTTAGATAACAGTTCAATAGCTTTTTGTACAAATTATTAAGTAGAAAGTCAGAAATTCTATTTAACTGATCTTTAAGCACACTGAAAAAAGAGTTTTGTTATGAGTAGCACAAATTTTAGCTGCTAGTAACATAAAAAATCGGCCAAGTGCAAGTCGGGCTCATGCAGTAAGGGTTTCGTACCACCCATCGACCTGATACCCCATAGAAACTGATTTAATTTACGAAAGTTTATCAAAAGACATCAACGCACCGTGAGCGAAATCAGAATCTTTGCATCTCTTTCTTACGCAAGTAGGTACCCACTACGTATGTCTATGTTTACCCAATTTTTATTATTTGTTACTAAACTACATAGTATGCACTATAATAAAACGAAGTTTGACGCTGGTATGTATTAAGGTTTTGAAGATAGAGCAGGAACAAAAACGTTGAAAAAAATGCATGCTTTTCGAGGTTTCTTGTAACCAAAGGGACTTTTAGACTTTTTTTTATTTTTAGTATTTGTCGTGATAGGGGTTATAATAACATATTCTTAGAAAATTTCAAGCGGCAAACCTATTGCCGTTCAAAAGATACAGCCCTGTGACAGACAGACGGATGGACGCACAGCGTAGCGAGAGTAATAGTGTCCCGTTTGGCACCCTTTGGGTACGTAACTCTAAAAAGATGACTAAAAAACTGACGCTACTAGTTGCCGACTGGTTTGAGATGTGCAGCAAGTCAGTTTAGCTATTTGAACAAAAAATTGGTTTATACTAATTCAAATTTGGCAGTTAGTGCATTTTCTCTATCTTATCATATTAGTCAACAATGTAAATAAAATATTCCTTGAATTACCCTATTCTGATTATTCAATGATGACTGAAAAGGTTCACCAATAGAACACCACAGCGAAGTGAATGAAAATAAACGATCCAAGCGCTGCCAAAACAAGCAATCTTGTCTGATCGATATAAAGTTATTAATTAATATCAACTATTATTTGTCCTATGTTAATATCGAGATGTACTGGCCTAAACTGGTCTAGTAGTATAACATTTTATAACCGTATATTTTCTAAAGGCTGCACCTATAATAGAACTTTCGAAAAACCGCCATAGTTATGTAAACAAATTGTTACGCATTTTAATAAAGCGATTACAACGGATTCGTTATATAAGATTTGTTTTGTTACGATTCTTCGATAGGGGGCGATTTAAAAGCATCTTTTATGGTGTGATCATGTGTGTGGGTGCGACTGCGGAGCTCCCACGCAAAGCATGATGTCTCACCTGGGCCCCAATTCTCGCGGTATAGAGATAAATGTCTAATTTGAAACAATCTCTAATTTAAATCTCTACGAAAAATATCGCCAATAATGTCAATGTCAGTATTTAGAGTATTAGGCGTAGACATATCTCTAACGTGACATTCTGAGAATACGAATATTTATTTACAATCGACATTCGCCATCTTGTACCAACATTATGTCGAGTTCGAGATCATGTCTACGACGCGAGAATCACCCCCCTGCTTGCATGCTTGCTGTGCCCCGTCTGCTCTCGGGAAGACTTGATGCAGGCTACAAATAGAGTATGCAACTTTCTCGTCAAAGTCCATCTGAGCCAAAGTCATTGACATGATAAGAAGAAGATGGTGTGACCGAATGAAAAGCGATATCTATACATATTACATTACTTGTACTGACTGACTGACTGATTCATAAACGCAGAGCCAAAACTGCTGGGGCTAGAAACCTGAAATTTTGACAGTAGATACCTTTTATTTATTTATTTGCCAACATGTACATCAACAATTGAACATAATAATATTATAACCATTACACATTACAATGATATTATATTGGAGTACATGAACCCTGTTAGGGCACTGCAAACATTGAATACATGTTGAGTCACATTTTGTAAAAATATTTAATTTAAAGAAAAATAAAACATACAATAATTACTATTCAAAATTACATTAAATTGATTGTTACAGTTGAGATTTCATTATAAATAGATTTTTACTGATTAATTTGCTAAAATAATTGATTACAAATTCACTAGAAATTCATTAAAAATAAATAATTTAACAACAATAATTAATTTAATAAGTATGCTTAAAATATGTCAATTTGTTAATATTTTATATACTCATTTCGAGTCAGTAATTAGTGTCAGGTTTAGTTAAGGTTGGAGATTAAAAGTTTATGGTCTAGAAAAGGTGTCCGATTTAAATTGTTCCACAGTATAGTAGGCTTTTTTAATCAATAATGTTTTTAATTTGTTATAAAATATCGTATCTTTTTCCTCGTTCTTAATTTGTTCAGGTAATTTGTTGTAAATAGTAATCATTCTGTAGTCGGGACTATTCTTCATTATTTCTAAATGTATAGTTGGTGTACTCAAGGGCGGATCCAGCCTTTGTGTCAGGGGGGGTCGCGTACTTATATTCAGCCCCGGAACTACATTTTTAAAAGGAGGGTGCAGAGTCCAATTTGCCAACCCTCCAGGAAAAATCTTTCAACCAATAAAATTCGAGGATTTTCGTAATTTTTGCTAAAACATGAATTTTAGAGCTTTAGAATTCCTCTTTGTAGAATATTAATGTAACGGAATAGTTTCTTGCAATAACTTATTACCTACACCTACGCCAAAAAAGAAGAAATATGAATTTATACCGGCACGAGCGAAGCGAGCGCGAAATTTTTCTCAGTTTCGGCTTTGTTTTTATTAACGTACTTAACAGAATAGTTGTTTACAACATACGTCTAGTACGCAGAAGATAGAAAGACAGAAAGAAAAGCACGAGCGAAGCGAGCGCGAAATTTTTTGGACTGTTCATGATCAAACTGTTCAAACTGACTGTACTGTTCTAAACTAATTAGCTCTTCACCAAAGCATAGATATTCAAAAGTTTTTGGTATTTTTTGCAAACCGATATTATATTTACTTGGTCGAGTTTTAAGAACTTTTTTAATTGGGCTGTTATTTTTCCATTTCGATTTTCAAAAAACTAATTACTTATCATCTAATATCGACGTTTAAAGGTTCTTGAATAATTTTTATTTTGCCTAGGTTTTATAAGGCTAACATGGTAGTTAATTAGGTAGCTATTTCTGTTGTTGATGGTTAGCTAAGTATTCAATCGACGGTGTCGCAACGGGGAGATTGGAGAAGAACCTCGCGGCGGCGGCGTAGGCGGTGCTGCAAAATCGAACTTTAAATCGGGTTCGGGTGCGAGTTCAATTTAGTAATTTCATGTGTGTATCTTGTTTCATTAGTATGTAACACGTACATACATTCATTTATTCATTGTATATATATACATTTGGTAAATTATGTAAACAGGAAAAAAACTATGGTTGACCTAGGCCCAGGGGGGGGTCATGACCCACATGACCCCCCCCCCCCTGGATCCGCCCTTGGGTGTAATTAGTTTATTTTTATTTCTAAGGTTATAATTTATGTTTATTTCAGCGTTTGACTTGAAGGAGTGTCTGTGATTTCTAATGAACATTGAACACTGTAGAATGTACAGAGAGGGAAGTGTTAATATTTTAACGTAACGTAACATAACGTAAGCATCCACTAAAGAAGGATTTTTAGGAGTTCCACCCCTAAGAGGGTAAGTGTTTGAAATTTTGTATGAAAATCCGTCATTTTTGAAGTCGGATGTATAAGAAACGGTATTTGACTTATTGGTTAAAAATTAAGAAATACATCTTACAGTGTTTTTGGAAAATCAATCCTTTAGGGGGTAAAATAGGGGGTGAAAAATTGTATGAAATATCGTGGGCACACCCGCAAAGTTTCTTGACGAAAAAAAAGTTGGCATTGCAACGCATCGCCGGCGCCGGGCACAGCTAGTACCTAATATATTTCGATGTATGTCATTTTTAAAGTCTCATAGATTGTATAGATAATAAAACAAGTTTAACCGGATTACATCGCGTATAAATTGGTTTTTCTGACGTTTCGTTTTCGTTTCGCGAAAACCTAAGAAATTATTATTTATCTAATACGATAAGAGTTTGAGAAATCCAAAAGCCTCATTTATTCCAATACCAAAGGAAAAGAAGAGGTGAAGCCTTTTGTTTAGGGAAATCCTATATTACTGTTCGGTTTTCCCTTTATCGAATTCCAAAGAAAATATTTCTCCTTCATTTTATTTTCGACATAAACCGGCACCATTATCTGTGCTTTAAATGAAGCTAACCCTTAACGTTTGATATTCTGCGAACGTGTCTCAACTTCAGAGCTAGTTTGTGCATAACGTTAATGGCGTAAGACACTGGGCGCTTGTACGCTGACCATGTAGGGCTGGCCTCAGGTGGCCCGAGTGCCTGACACAATGGTACCGCCGCCGGGACGATAAAGGAGTCACGACAGACCTTCCGGGACCCCGGGGCGAGAGTTTAGAGGCGGCCTGCGCGTGTCAATGAACTTGAGCAAATGGTTCATATTTACGATGTTCTTGGTCTAAGTTATGGGTACCTGAATACTAAATATTGCTTTTTTAATGAACTTGGAAAGTGAGATTGAATGTGTTTGTTCCAAATAAAGTGCGTGATTTTGAGCTATATTATTAAACGTCTTTGACTGCATGAAAATGCCCATCTCAGAGAAAATTAACACTTGGGTAGCTACTAGAAACTCAACAATGAATCGCCAAGTAAGTTTAAAAAACCCGGCTAAGTGCGAGTCGGACTCGCACAGTAAGGGTTCCGTGCCACCCATCGACCTGATACTCTATAGAAACTCATTTAATTTACGAAAGTTCATCGAAAGACATCAACGCACCGTTCGCGAAATATGAATTTTTGCATCTCTTTCTTAGGCAGGTACCACCACATTTGTCTATGTTTGCCCTATTTTTAGTATTGTTGCTAAACTACATAGTATGCACTATATTCAAACCAAGTTTGACGCTTGTATGTATTACCGTTTTGAAGAAAGAGCAGGAATAAAAACATTGAAAAAAATGCATGTTTTTCAAGGTTTCTTGTATGTTTCTAAAACCAAAGTATTTGTCGTGACAGGGGTCATAGCAACATATTCTGAGAAAATTTCAACCGGCTACCTGTTACCGTTCAAAAGATACAGCCCTGTGACAGACAGACGGACGAACGGACAGCGTAGTGAGAGTAATATTTATTTCGCACCCTTTGGGTACGGAACCCTAAAAATAAACAATAAATGAATTTTAATCAATATTGTTATTGCTGAAATACATATATTTTATATTTTGCAAATATGAAAATCTTTGTCACAAATACATAAATTAAAATCCGTTTATTTACGATTCATAAAATGTACATGTATCTAGCTTTAATAAGCGTGTTGTGTGGCGTAGTATATTGTCATAAAGGCCAATGAAAGTATGCAAACTATAACCAAAGTCACACATATGTATATATTTATGTAGAGAAATTACAGGCTTTTCCCACTGTTTTAATTAATGAGCATAATTCACACATATGGCAAATGTATGCATTCAGCATTGTTATTAGACTTTCGTGATTTTTGTTCGATATACCAGGCCCCTCAGAAAGTATTGCGAAAAAAAGTTTTTATATATGGGAGACTGGCCAGTTATAATGTTTTTCGAAAATATGATTATTTATAAGTAAAAATAAGTAAGTTCCAATTTCAAAATTTCCCTCCACATTTTTTGCGAGTTAATTCAAAGTATTGTGTCTCACTGAAATATGGATCTGCGCCGGGAACATTTTAGAGCTATGATTTTATACGATTTCAAGTGTCGCCTGAAACCGGATGAATCCTACGATAGACTTCAAATGGCATTCATGGATGAAGGCCCTTCCAAGGCAACCGTGTATCGATGTATAACGAATTCAAGCGCGGTCGATCAACTTTGGGGGATGACGAAAGAAGCGGTCGCCCTTTGGCGGCTGTTACCGAAGAAAACGTGCTAGCAGTGAAAAATTTAATCCAAGACAATAGGCGAATTACATATCAGGAGATTCAACACATATTGAAGATTGGATCGGGAAGCGTTCACGAGATTCTACACAGCCATCTTCGCGTGAGGAGGATAGTATCACGCTGGGTGCCGCACAACCTCACCGATGCTCAGAAGCAGGCCCGGGTGGAATGGTGCCGTGATATGCTTAACAAATTTGAAGCAGGCTCGTCTCGGCGTGTTTACGACATCGTTACAGGTGATGAGTCCTGGATTTATCAATACGACCCAGAAACCAAGCGCCAGTCGACTGTTTGGGTGTTTCAAAATGAGCCAACGCCTACCAAAGTGAAGCGATCTAGAAGCGGGGGTAAGATTTTGATCGCTAGCTTTTTTAATTTGACTGGCCACTTGGTATCAATTCCCTTACGGGATCAATGAAGCATTAATGCCGAATGGTATACTACCAAATGTTTGCCAGAAGTTTTCTCTGTTATAAGCAACAAGCGACCAAACACAGGGCTCCGCGGGCTACTGCTCCACCACGACAATGCACCTGCGCACACCGCACTCAAAACGAGGGACTTCCTGGACAGCACGCCAGTCAAACTCCTGGGTCACCCTCCTTACAGCCCTGATCTAGCACCGTGTGACTTCCTTTTATTCCCAAAAATAAAAAATCAGCTCAAAGGGATACAATTTTCGTCGCCGGAAGATGCGCTGGCTGCGTTCGAGCAGGCTGTAAACGAGGTGTCTGCGGCGGACTGGAAAAAGTGTTTTGAAAACTGGTTTAGGCGCATGAATCTTTGTATAGAGGCTGGTGGAAAGTACTTTGAAAAGATTTGATAAAAATATATGTACGTATAGAACAATTTTTTTTAGTTTCGCAAAACTTTCTGAGTGTCCCAATATAAACGAATATATAATGAGAACGGCGTGTGTGTCAGAAATGATTTGTGTGTCGATTGTGTCCTTATGGGACTTTCTCTATCAATAAAATCTACAATTTATATGCCTGATATGTCGTTTATACTACGTAACGATCTGGTTTTTGAATGTACAATAATGTACCTACATACATACATACGAGCCCAAATTAGGTAGTGTCGCATAAAGTTAGATAGTTCTAGATTCCTCTAAGACCTACAACGCACTGCGATTTTAACTCGCGCGACTTTTGAAGTAAAACTTCTTTACGCACGACTGACTTGAGGAGTAAGCTGGTGAATGCGTTACGAAAAGTGTGAATACGTTACGAAAAGTTTGATTGGGCGAGGCGAACGGAAGTTGAGAGGGAGATATAAGTTAGTGAAGATAGAAAGAGAGAGAGTTACGTTTCGTATATTTCTGTAGGGGCAAGAGAGAGAGGTCAAAAGTGAGCTCGCAACACTTTTTTTTTTGTGAATTTTTACTTTAGTCGTGTGGTCTAAAGCACACTCGTTGTTTTTTATCGCTAAATCAGTAACACACGGAATCATATGCAGGTGGCACTGGCGATTTAAAATCACAGCGGTAGGTGAGACTCAGTGCGCGAATAAAACAGCGGGAATTAAAATCGCGGGAATAAAAATCGCTGTGCGGGCTTAGCCTAAGTTGCGCGGACTTGCGCCACAGGTTATAAAAAGCAGAATTTTCTTCTTTCAACGACCAATAATATTGCATGAACTATTCGTGCTGCTTTTTATCGGTCTTCTATACTAATGACCCTCAGGACTTTGCAATGTTGTTAACAAACTTTTCCATATGCAATGTTTTTTCGAACAATCTTTTCTACATTACAAGTTTCGTTGGTGACCTTTTCTCTTATCTGAAATATTACTTTCATGTTATCTAAATCCCAGAGATAAAACTAATCCCTCAATCGGTTATAAATCGGTTAATATGCATTTATCAAATATGCACAAAACTCACTACATTCACAATAAGTAAATGATGGTTGAGAGATTTTATTGTTACTCTGTTTCACCAACCTTGGCAAATCAAACCGACCACTCACTTTTAGAACAATACGAAAGTACAATTCACCTGAATTACCTTCACTCTATAGTTAATACTGTTTCCCATAGAACAATCAAGAGACAGATGCTCACAAATTAAATTATTACCCAATCTGTAATCACAAAGTATCCATAGATTTCCAACATGGTGTCTATAACATGTAATCTTTGAAGAAAGCGCTACGATTCCGAGCTTTCTATAGAATTAACGCGATCGTCTTTTATTTGTTTCCGGAGGAGAACGCTGACCAATTACACTAGAGGCGCAAACATCAGGCCACAGCTGTTATTATACACCCATACAAGGAAAAAAGTACATGAGTATCGGTTTGCAATCTGCCATGATTAGTTAACATGTGGGCTTTTGAATGGTCGAATTTTTAGAGAAAGTTGTTGTTAAGTAATTTCTGTAATTGTTGAAACTTTTAGTTTTACAAAATTGTAGATATCTATTATCTACCATTAATTGGTGTTGAGCCAAGCCTACGTAAGTAAAAACGTGATTGAGAACAAATATGTATTTACGATAGAACAACAAAACCTGCAAGACATTTTCATAATATGAAGATTCTAAATTCTATGTAGGTATTATAATTTTGTTTTGGCGCTCCACTTTTGCAGAGTAATCCCGTGATAAAATTTCATCGTAAAAAAATAGCTATAAGAAAAGCTAAAAAGCTGAAAAGATTTTCTACACTTTTTGACCTTTAGAAATAGAAATAAGCAGATCTAACAAAAACTTCAACAAAGAATTTTTATTTATGCTAGTCTCAGTACAATGACGACGTAATATCCAATATGTCTAAGCATTACATTGTTACACTTTTTCATAACATACTGGCTTCGTATCATATCAGATATTGTCATGTTTTTCTGCGTGCACAAAATGAAATCGTGTTTTTATTCATATTTACTGTTAAAGCGACATTACATTGTACGTCTACGCCCCGTTATAAGGCCACCTATAAAACATGCAATTTCCGCACCGGTGAGCCATTTTTTTAGGCCTTATCCAGCTGAGAATTGATTGATTATATCTTAAGCTTCACGAAATTCAATATAGTTTATCAATAAGTATTGGTTTTTGTGTGTTTAACAATCGTGAATGTTTAACTAGGGCAGTTGTTAAACTTTTGACTACGAACATAAAAACATTTGCCTGTGGTGTCGATGTCCGTTCGATATTAAGTAGCTCTAACTAAAATGCATTTAGATACTATATGGCTACTTTAGAATTGAAAGATCATTTATTTACTCTGACTTTCAGAGTATAGTTCTTGCAATCTGAACATAAGTAGCTCTAACTAAAATGCATTTAGATACTATATGGCTACTTTAGAATTGAAAGATCATTTATTTACTCTGACTTTCAGAGTACCTACAGTTCTTGCAATCTGAACATAAAAAATATGTAAGTATAATGTACGTAAAAACCATTAATCATAAATTCATAACATTGACAGACAAAACTGCCTCAAGGGCTGGCCCAATTATAATAATGACACTCACTATTATGTATATTATATAATTTACTCACAATGTAACGTTTATGTCCTCAATTCCGTATTTTACATAATTACCTTATTTCAATGTCAGCTCGCCGCTTCCCTTTTTGCGCGAACCAAACGTCACTTTATATAATCAAAGTCCTTTGTTTGTTTGTCTTACAATCTTGTCTATAATCTCCATATTACGTGTCTAACCGGGGTTTATATTACTACGCCGAAGTTAAATTAAATTATTCTCAACTCTGCCTCCTTGAAACAACAATGGAGTTTGAAACAATGTGAACCGAGTCATTAAACTTGGAACTATTCAATAAATCTTGAATATTATCTGATAGTTGTTCAAGAGCTGTTAGTGTAAGATTATCTGAATATGCTGAAGGTTTCAGTATGCTAGCACAATTTCCTTTTTTTTTTTCAAAATATCATTGTCTGTAGGAAGACATTTCTAGAAGACATTTCATTCAAGGAGTCCCTTCGTTTATTACAGCTTTAGACAAATATGTCTAACAATGGATGGAATGGGTATGGATATGGATATCTTTTGATCCACTTCTCCACGCCAAGATTCAGCGTATTAACATTGGCCTACCAGGTTCATAGAGTCATTAAACTGTCGCTTTCGCCAACCTCGGCTAAGCAGTAAATGGCAGTACAGTAATGTATTTAACATATTTTTACGATAAAATTTTCCTTGCCTTTTTGGTAATAAATGAAGTAAAGATGAAACACACTCATAAGAGCTAGAACAGAGTAGGGCCTACAGTATTATATTATCTGTGGTAGGGCCCTAATTCACGTAATTTCATGACGCACTGATCAAGTTGCAGTGACGTTGCAATTCGTTTTGAAAGCGATCGCCGTAGATAAGACAATACGAAAAGCATTGTCTTGATCGAAACTTAACTGTAATTTCACTGCAACTGCACTTCATTAGATACGTTAATTGGCCTTCTGAAGTTAGGTGACTTAGTTGCAGGAATGAATGTAAAGAATGTTATACTTTAATCCAAACAAACATCTAGCGAACGCATATTCCATCAATCCTGTTTTTTCACTCCATTGATTTAATTAACGTGCAAGTTCTTGCTTCAAGTCCATTTGATCTAAACACAGCATAACGCGTTGATTACAATGCACCTACTTTCCTCTTCGGGCTAATAAGACACGTACCGAGGGCCTGCCCTATATACCGCGCATTGTAATTCATAGAACTTAATAAATTGTAATGTAGAGCGCAACATCAGGTAACGGGATCGTGCAATGTTCACGCACGCGCGTTTCATCATAAAATTTAAGCCCTCCGCATATTTAACCCCAGCCCAGCCCACGACTAATCCACGCGTGGATCATTATTACAAAAGCATATTATTATTTAAACTCATTATACTTTACGATAGTATAACAAGTTTATGGTCAAAAGTGTATTTCCCATGCAGCAGTGTGTCATCATCATCATCATTTCAGCCGAAAGACGTCCACTGCTGGACAAAGGCCTGGCAATGTGTGACGTAGGAAAATTACATGATATTTGATATTTGTTTACAAGTTTTGCGAAACAATCCACGCGTGGCCTGGGAGGTGATTCTCGCGTCGTAGACGTTGTCTCGAACTTGACATATTATCTATACAAGATGGCGAATGTAGATAGGAAATAAAATTTTGTATTCTCAGAATCTCACGTTAGAGATATGCCTACACCTAGCGCTCTAAATACTTAAAGTTGTTCTTAGCAGTTGACATTACCGGCGAAATTTTTCGTAGAGATTTAAAATTAGAGATTATCTCGAATTAGACATTTATCTCCATAACGCGAGAATTGGGGCTCTGGACATGTGCTGTGTGTGAGCTGGGTCCAACATTCGGCGGGCATTAACGGTTCTGCTTCTGTCCGTGGAATAGTGGCATAATACTTAATTTTAACACTAACACGTAAGGAATTAACACGAACTTTTTAGTAAACTGTGAAATACCGTCACGGTTTAGTATCTCGGGTCAAAATAAATGATAGTAACGTGACAGAGATCTTTTGCTGGTTGGAGTTTGTTGCGCCACTTTTCCTCCCTAATTTTAACCGTTATATACTTAACTGATATTTTGGACTGTTTATGTGTAACTAGCCTATGACCGCGGCTTCGCTCGTGTATAATTCGGTTTATCACAGAATGATGTTATCGCACATACCTCAGGAACAGTCTATTTTTCCGTGATAAAAAGTAGCCCGTATGTTAACCCGGGTTATGGTCTATCTATGTGCCAAATTTCATCCAAATTCGTGCACAGACACGACACGGATATCTATGGTTCAGCCGTTTCAGCGTGATTAAAGTTCAAACAAACAAAATTACATAATACTAGCTGAATAGCAAGCCGTGGGGGCTTCGCCCGCGTATATTTCAACTTATCACAGAAAGACTGAAGGCGAATCCCACGCGAACTGTTTATATTCCCGGGATAAAAAGTAGCCTATATGTTAATCCGGGTTATGTTCTATCTGTATGCGTGTTTCATCTAAATCCGTTCAGCCATTACAGCATGATTGAGTAAAAAACATCCAAATATCCAAAAATCTTCACAAACGTACGATTAGTAGGTTTTCAATCCACTACATTTTATATAATGAAATTTAATGAGCGAACAAAGTAACTTAATTGAATGTTACAAATATGGCAATAGGTACGCTCAACACCTGTCATACAATCCTTTAATTATCGTTATTTGCAATCTGTAAGTGCAACGCATACCTACAATGATTATAATTACTCATGAGTCTCATGACGCATATCCGCCTTGTTTTTTTTTTTTTGCTGCGAGGAGGAAACCTTCAAAAGGCTGCCGGCCTCATGGGGGATGGAGGCCGGGGTGTGTGGGATTCTTACCCACTAAAACCCCCCCAGAGGCCGTCTACAGCACAATAAGGGGGACTCGAATGTAATATGCCGCCGCCTTCCCAGAAGTCACACAGTGGACAAGCATATCCGCCTAGGCACCCTTTGAGGATGACAGAATATTTCACGGATAACGGACAACCCAATTAACATACAAAATGAATATCCTATCCATCCACGATTTGCCCTACTAGAGATAGAAATTTGACATAAAATGTATGGAGCGTGAGTGCGTTCTTTATGTACCAAAGTCAGTTTAAATCTCGTCTTTATTATTCGCCGCTTACTTACGTAGCAGATCGGCGATTATGACCCCTTACAAATGGATGTTATATGTTTATTTCCGTCCTTTCTCCTGTAATCTTTAACAAGTTACACGCTCAGAATGTCAGAATCATGTAACCAAATATTACAATGTACCTATAACCATAACCTGGGTTATTTTATTATTTTAACGCATTTACGCATGCGAAGCGAAATCTTACGATTTAAATTGTGGAAAGAAAAAATATTTGTCTTTCCACAATTTAAATCGTATAACCTGGGTTATTTAATCGATTTCAAGGTCTATACATTATAAAACTAATAAAGGAAGTTGCACAGCCCTAACACAAGTAGGTATTTTTATAACTTACTGGTGCTGCCTCAATTTCTACATTATGTGAAAATGGATGAGAGACAATAAACACATTTGATTTAATCTGACCAACGCAAAACATAACTAGTCAAACTGTCAAATTATACATCAAGCGATATAATTATTGTTAGGGTCAATTCACATTGCCGCGGGAGAGAAAGGAAGGCGCGTTTATGAAATAGCTGATGTATGGCTAAACAGTAAGTTTCGATTGCCCTGGAGATATGAATGAAGAGTAACTTTAATTGGCTATCATTTTAATTTGTAACATTTTCTATTCAGTACCTAACAATGTCCTCCATTGGTCAGTGCAACGAATTAATTCTACGGGAGCAATGACGTACATAGATTTGTCTTCTACTTCTAATCCACATTAAAATCCCTATACAACATGTTGCTGTGCATTCGTGCCATATTTAAGGAGGTGACTATACCACTGATACTGAACACGAATCAGTAAAAAAATCAATACCAAAAAAATTTTTTTTTTGTTAATTACCTATTTGTAAACAAACAAATTCCCCCCGTGTGTCACGTGCGTCACAAAAACGATGCGTGCGACACCACCAAAACAATTTGCAGGTATTTCCACCCTTTGACAATGCCGCCGATGACTTATTTTCCGAGTCGTTCGGGATTTATTCTCGAACCCTCGCTATGTTTCTAAGTGAAAATTTAGGTATTAAATAATCATAGAATTTTTCAAGTATTTTTAGGTGACTAAGCACATTATTTATCATCAGATCTAGAAATATGGCACGATTACAGATCAACACCTTGTATAGCATCCGTGGTAAGTGAAATAGGTTAGATGCAATTATTACAATTTATAGTCTAAAGTCTAGTCCCTCTATTCCATTCTCCGAACTCCGAATGTCCTAACTTGAGATAAATTTGACCATAAAATTAAACAGTAGGTGGGCCTTGCATTTATATTGCACTTAAGTTTAAGTGGGCTGCAAAATATTTCGCATAGGACGGCTCTATTCTCAAAATCTATCACGTACTTAGGCAATAGTAGCAAAAGCTCAAAAGCACCTAACTAAGTATCCCATAAACCACACAAAACCAGTTTCCTTATTTGTTTAGACCCGCCGCATATTGAACCCAACCCAGCCGAGTGCCGTACACAGGTTACTATAATATTTGTTAGTGCCAGACAGCGCGTTTATGTCTTTTGTTCGTCAATTCTGCCCATGTGAATCTAAGTGATGCGAGATGCTGGACCAATATGCAGTGCGGCATTTGCTCACATGTTTTGGCTTTAACTAGACACGCGTGGCCTGGCCGTGTGCTGTGCCTGAGCATGGGGTCAATAAAATGACGTCATAAGGTTGCTCTATGTCGTTCATTCTTCCACATAAACGCTGTTTGGTATTTACTATACTGTTTGATGTCGTAAACTTAGAATGGTATCGATTTGTCTCATCCTATCTAAGCCTGTATGGAAAAGGAAAAGTAAAAAAATATTTATTTGAAAGTAACAATAACAAGCGTCGAAACTTTTGTAATTTAGACATGAGTTTTGATGAAACTTTGGGCGTAAATGAATGACATATGTAGTATCAAAATATTTACCGTTCAGGCATATTTTATTATTTTTTATTCATTAGTTGAAATATATTTGATATTTGAATAGATAGATACATTCAGCAGATTTTTTATAAAAACTAAACGCCCAATGGGTCTGTCAATGAAATTTTACGCGCTCGTTTTCGTTGTAAATCAATCAAAACCGTACGAGAATTTGTAATGAGTTTGTACAGTTGTACACTCGCTTCTATTTTTTCTCGCGCTCATCAATTTTCATTATTTTTCACATTTTAGGTGGTATAGATGCGTCTGCCGCGCCCAACAACGAATTCGCACCGTCGACTAGCGCATTAAGCTTGAACTGTGTTCACGAAGAAAAAACTGAAAGAGTTAAGTAGGTACAAGAACCTTTCTCGGTTTGCTCAGCGAAGCACCACCGCACCGACCGCACCGCACCGCCGCACCAGCGAACCGCATTCATTAACATAATGACCCGTGTTATACAACAGAATCATAGGGTAAAACAACCAAAAGGGGCAATTTACAGTGCGATACAAACAGTGCCTTGCCGCTGCCCGGCAATCATCTAATAATTGCCGCGTACAAGCGATAAGTATCGTGTATACAATAATTTAATAACTATTAGGCACTCACTAATGTTAACATTTAATTTGTTGTAATTATGTAGATATAGTAACTGTAACTGTTTTTACTAATAATAAATTGGTACGTATGTGATTTGGGAAATCTATTCAGGATTAATATTTTGGCCATAAACAATACTTATTACTTATGAGAAGATATAGTTGTGTCAAAGGGTGGTATACCACTGGTCAAATTTCTTTGTCAAATCTCTTTTTCCAATCCAATTTATTTGATACACCTTCCTCAGCTCAGCTGGCTGTGCTAGTGCTGCCGCCACGTCTGCGCAGGTCTTCAAGCGGCGCAAATATGGTAACCTCTCAGGTAACTAAGACTTTGAGCCATTTGGGGTCGAAACGCTCGGGACATGGGGTCCAAGTGCGCGCATCCTTTTTAAGGAAATCGCAAAGAGGCTGGTCGACGCTTCGCGTGACCAGAGGGTTGGTTTGTTCTTTGGCCAAATAATAAGCGTTGCCATTCAACGTGGCAACGCTGCCAGTATTATGGGCACTTTTCCAGAGCACAGCGGTGTGGACGAATACTTTGACGCCTAAGCGCGCCTTTTCATATAATTTTATTTTGTACTTGTATTTTATATTTGTGTTGTAAATATTGTACATTTGTAGATAGATTAAGTAAGTCATAGAAAACTGTTCTCTTTATTTTTGTAATCATGACCGAAATCTACATCTATTTATATATATACATCAAGTATTAGTGTTTTATTACATACAACATTTGATGAAAATCATTCAATTTCTTTGATCAAAGTCACATTGGACAAAGAAATTTGACGAGTGGCATATAACCCAAAGGCTTTGTAAATGCAGAAATCCCCTTCACAGAACACTTTAAAAGTGATGTTCAAAGTACCGTTAACAGATAATAGAAATGAGCGGTTAGGAACTTGGTTTTCTGATGTGTTGTAGTTAATTGACGCATGTAGCGTTATGTAACTCTTGTAGCCTCTTACTGTAAACAAAGAGCTTACGCTTATTCACTATAATCTAATCGTTGCAATCGATAGCAGTCAATGAGGAAGTGGTTAGACATTTGTACGTGCGGTGCGCAAGCGCATGTCCAATGTCCATCCTACCGCATTCTATGGTCGCCGCCACCACGTGGGAACATCCACTAACTCCGCCCTGCAGCTATAACGGATACTTTAACCCTCTTTTAACAGTTAAAAAAGGTAAAGTAAAGAAATTTATGGCAGGTTTCCAAAGCACGCGCTTCGGCGAAACAAGATGCAAATAAATGCAATTTACTTAATTGTGTGACTGATCGAATAAGTCATTGGCACGGAACGGTCCGAATGAAAATGGTCAGAGAATTACTTAAAAACCGCAACCACTCTGGACTCACTGGAAAAAGTAGTCGTAAGTTTAGAATAATTAGGCTTAGAACCACAGTAGTCGCACGCAGAGTGAAGCAAATTCAACCTTCAGCACAGCTTACGCGTGCCTATGTGTGTGTCAGCGAATATTTTACGTACCGCTTGCGGGCACACATAAATAAATAAATAAGTATTTTTGGGACATTTTTACACGAACCTGCTCTAGCTCTGCTTAGTCCCAAACTAAGCAGAGCTTGTGCTATGGGTACTAGACAATGGAAATAATACTTATACACTGTTTTTTGTAAATACATACTTATAATACATAAGAAACACCAGAACAACACAAACACTTATGTTCATCACACAAATATTTGTGCCCTGTGGGAATCGAACCCTCGTGAACAGCAGACCGAACGTCGAACCACTAGACCACAGACGTCGTCATTGATTGTTTTTGTGCTTCAACTTTGAGCGGAACTTTAAATGAACTATCACTCTATGTCTTATTACTCTAAGGTAGTAAGTACCTAAGTAAGGTAAGAAACCAGTGAACGGTATCGCCGTGGATCACGAACGGAGACCCCATAGAGATATTCTTTTTTTGGACCAGTGAAAGTTTGGACGAGTTCCCGCGATAGGCTCGTCAGGTGCACGCGACTGACGCGACTCGACAGACAATAGGCCAGCATTATATGCATAATGAAATAACGTCACGCAATTTTTGAGGATGGCAACAATTTTCGAATTTAGCCTCATTTTCTTTGTTTGTTTATACAGTGGCTTGTATTGTAATGAGCATCGCGTCTGAATAAACATCGTATTGAAATCCTACTTTGGTAGTATACAACATTCACGGCAACCTTTCAGTATGTACGTACAAGTGTGTGTGTGTGTGTGTGTGTGTGTGTGTGTGTGTGTATCCCCCCTTAATTGGGGGAGGCCTTTGTCCAGTAGTGGACGTCTTTCGGCTGTAATGATGTACAAGTGTACAGGAGCTAAAGAGAAACGTCTAAATTGTTATAAAATTGAAGGCAAACTGACTTAATATTCAGGTCGTAGGTATTTCTACATACATACATATTATCACGCCTGTTTCCCATTGGGGTAGGCAGAGACTATGGATTTCCACCTGCTACGATCCTGACACACCTCTTTCGCTTCATCTACGTCCATTAACCTCGTCATGCATGCTCGTCGGTTTTGACAACTCTTAACCTGGCATATTTTGAGAACATCCGCGAGACCGTATTTTTTAGGGTTCTTTACCCAGAGGGTCCCAACGCGTGCTCTTTTAACGTTATTACTCTGCCTACACCGTCTATCCGTCCGTCTGTCTGTCACAGGGCTGCATCTTTTTAACGGTAATAGGTAGTATATGTTTTTAATAAATGGCCTTTTTCATGGCAAATAATAACAATCAAAAAGTCAAAAATCAAAGGCGGTCAAATACGAGAACCGCGGTGGTGAAATACATTTTTGCGACAAGAACGGACGTTAATGACCGTCCAAGTATGTCAGATGAATTTAATTAAACCACTAGGAATTCCGCTAATTGCTTCTCTCATTCGCGAATAAATGTTGATTTAATTATAAACTGCTGTAAAATATTTCATTTGTCACTAGATGTTTATCACGGAAGCTATACAGTTAAATCAGAATGAGCGCAAGCGCATTCAACTTTACTGCTTCTGACAAGCTGTGACTAACAATAAAATACGAAGAATTGAGCGACTTGTCCCAAATTTATACTTAATTAAAATTAAAACTAGAAAATATGTCGCGATTTTCAAATTGATGCATGATTTTATTATTTTATTTGACATTAAAATACAAAGCATACTTAACTTTGTCGGATGACTTTTTTTGTTTTACAAATTAGATGTGACAGAAAAAACAATTTCCACACTGACTTCCAGACTAATCAGAGATGGCAATGCTTAGGTACCTACCAGTATTTAGCTACATCATGCTACTGTAGTGAGGTCAGGGTAGCTTAGATGAGTTATATTTATCGTTTTTTAAAGTTCACATAATAACCCCAAGCCAATTACAGGCAGGGTCGCCAAAAGTATGCTCACCTTGAACTGACCTAAAATGAAACAGGTTTCTTCCCAAAACGATAACACAATTTGTTAGTCAGTTCCTTATAATAAATAGCTCATCGCTGACTGTCTGCAGGGCACCGATCATATCCATAAGTACGCGTGAACTTGATATTCTAAGCATAAACGTTTACTCGGCATATTACACTACTCTAGAAGACATCGTAATTCCAAACAAGGCGGCTTTTTTCTAAACTTAAAACTAAAGTCTAATTCTGATGTTCATAAAGTTCAGTATCACTGTTGCCAGGTCTCCCGATTTTCCGGGAGATTCACAGATTTTCTTAAAAATCTCCCGATCTCCCGATTTTCGACAAAAATCTCCCGATTTTTTACAATCCCTGTTAGGAATAAGTTCAAAATCTGGCAAAAAAACTGCATAAACTGAAACAGACGGATAAGTTGCTGCCCTGAATATTTCCGTCACTTGTTACACAGTGCAGTTAAATATCAAACTGCTTTGATTTTAATATAACAACTGGAATGATAGCAAAATATAATACCGGGAATACTTCAAAAAATTGGATTTTTATTGAAAAACATAATCTCCCGATTTTTTCGAATTTTCCTTAATACATCTCCCGCTTTTTTCATAATAAGCCTCCCGGATTTTGAAAATCGGACCTGGCAACACTGTTCAGTATCTTTTCGTTTGTCAAACATATTTAACGTCCCACAGCGTAACAAGTGTGGTGCGGGACGCGTCTTTACAAAATGTCCGGCCGGTGACATCACGGGCCTATCCAACCTCGGGTACAGTTAGGAGATCAAATTTATCAAGTGACCATAGGTAAATGTAGCTCAACAATACATAGAAACACCATTTTAAAAGCAAGCTGTACTAAATATACGCTATTTCGATTAACCTGCTTGCTGGCCGAAATTGGGTATAGTTAATAGCAACTTTAAAAATGTGCATAACATAACATAACATAACATAACATAACGCCTGCATTTCCCCGAAGGGGTAGGCAGGGGTGTAATAGTACACCCACATTTCGCCAGTGAAAAAAATGAAATACCAACCATATCCGAAAACCACCCCAACTCTAGTATGTATAGTAGTTTAAATATTTTGAAAGCATCATGCTAACTATACCCGACCAAAACACTATGAAGAGTCTCCACAAGGTACATTTAGCGAAAAGCATGCAGGACAAGCTTTACATCGCACCGCCGACACCGTATCCAATCACGCACGGACGGCCACATAATTGATATGTCTATATTATACGTGGGACACTCAGAAAGTTTTGCGAAACTAAAAAAAATTGTTCTATACGTACATATATTTTTATCAAATCTTTTCAAAGTACTTTCCACCAGCCTCTATACAAAGATTCATGCGCCTAAACCAGTTTTCAAAACACTTTTTCCAGTCCGCCGCAGACACCTCGTTTACAGCCTGCTCGAACGCAGCCAGCGCATCTTCCGGCGACGAAAATTGTATCCCTTTGAGCTGATTTTTTATTTTTGGGAATAAAAAGAAGTCACACGGTGCTAGATCAGGGCTGTAAGGAGGGTGACCCAGGAGTTTGACTGGCGTGCTGTCCAGGAAGTCCCTCGTTTTGAGTGCGGTGTGCGCAGGTGCATTGTCGTGGTGGAGCAGTAGCCCGCGGAGCCCTGTGTTTGGTCGCTTGTTGCTTATAACAGAGAAAACTTCTGGCAAACATTTGGTAGTATACCATTCGGCATTAATGCTTCTTTGATCCCGTAAGGGAATTGATACCAAGTGGCCAGTCAAATTAAAAAAGCTAGCGATCAAAATCTTACCCCCGCTTCTAGATCGCTTCACTTTGGTAGGCGTTGGCTCATTTTGAAACACCCAAACAGTCGACTGGCGCTTGGTTTCTGGGTCGTATTGATAAATCCAGGACTCATCACCTGTAACGATGTCGTAAACACGCCGAGACGAGCCTGCTTCAAATTTGTTAAGCATATCACGGCACCATTCCACCCGGGCCTGCTTCTGAGCATCGGTGAGGTTGTACGGCACCCAGCGTGATACTATCCTCCTCACGCGAAGATGGCTGTGTAGAATCTCGTGAACGCTTCCCGATCCAATCTTCAATATGTGTTGAATCTCCTGATATGTAATTCGCCTATTGTCTTGGATTAAATTTTTCACTGCTAGCACGTTTTCTTCGGTAACAGCCGTCAAAGGGCGACCGCTTCTTTCGTCATCCCCCAAAGTTGGTCGACCGCGCTTGAATTCGTTATACCAACGATACACGGTTGCCTTGGAAGGGCCTTCATCCATGAATGCCATTTGAAGTCTATCGTACGATTCATCCGGTTTCAGGCGACACTTGAAATCGTATAAAATCATAGCTCTAAAATGTTCCCGGCGCAGATCCTTATTTCAGTGAGACACAATACTTTGAATTAACTCGCAAAAAATGTGGAGGGAAATTTTGAAATTGGAACTTACTTATTTTTACTTATAAATAATCATATTTTCGAAAAACATTATAACTGGCCAGTCTCCCATATATAAAAACTTTTTTTCGCAATACTTTCTGAGGGGCCTGGTATTATTAGCTGTTTTTCATTTCACGGGCAGTTAGTACCTACCTCCGTAAATTCCCCTTCTACCTTTTAACACGGAGAATAAATTGAATTTCATATATCATTATCTAACACATCTGAGACTGTGAACACGATTACGACTGTGTTGAGATAAAATAATGTATAGTTTTGTATTGCTTTTTGCAGTTATTAGAGTACGAACAATAGAGCTATTTAGAATATTAAGTAACTGTGAGAATTATAGAATAGGAAGTAAGTATTTTAGACGAATCAAAAGTGCCGGAAGCAAGAATCAACAAGGAATTGTTATAGTCAAACATCTTAGTCTTAAAGACGTAAACATTTCGGTACACAGAAATTCGTTTCACAGTCGATAATGCTGAAATTAGGATGCTTTTGCTGGAACTTGGAAGTAGGCACATGTTTAAAGCTAATCTTCGGCCGAATCCAAATGTTAGGCAGAAGATATATTCCGTTAAATTCGATTCGATTGCAAATGATCACTAATGTTTCAAATAACACCATGCTCATTGCTCATTTATCATCGGTTTCTCAAAGACACCGCTACAAATTCCCGGTTCAATTAGCCCATATCTAGACAGCATCTAGGTATGATTGAGTCATTTCCTAGGCAATATCTACGATGTGATCGTTACAGCTGACTAGATTAATAGGCTCGCTGGCTAACTATACAACGGGTATCAGAAATACGTGGTCATATTCGAAGAGCTCATTCAGGGCATAGAATAGAACAAGTTTTACTATGGGAATAACCCTAAAATCGTGAAAAAAATAAATTTTGTCGAGCGACATCGATGATTTAGTTCCCTACAAAATTCATAACTAAATTTTAAAAAATCACTTATAATGCAGGGACATGGATTTCTGTTGCAGGGGCTACATGAAATCGGTTACCATATCTACATTTTTGTAATGAAATATAAGGTCCGCTTTAAGTGGGCTTTTGATTAAATGAGTGCAGCTGCAATGCAATTGCAGGCAGAAAAATTCAGATCATTTTTTTTATTAAAATATATCTAGTACGAAATAGTGGAAATAGATCCTCTGGAACCAGTTATTGGTGAGGTACTGCCAAGATCAACTGGCGTTCTCTGGTTTCGGAAGCCAAGACACAATTAAGATTCGCTTAGTCAACGAAGTAAAAAGTAGTATGAAATGTGAGCATAAATAGATACTAACTGTCAGTGAGGTGATTGAAGGCGGTGACGTCATCGTTGAGCCTCCCCTCCATGCGGCGCAGCTTGGTGCTCAGGTCCCGCGTGTGGAGGAACAGGAACAGTGTGCATGATACCGCGATCAGGGCTACTAGCTCACTAGTCCTGAAACAATACATAGGTATTTTAAGATGTTATTCGCAAACAGCAAGCATTATACGTATTTAAATACAGTTATTCTTTTTATTTTCAATCTAATGACGGTGAACAATTTTCACTATCGCCGGTGACATTGCGCCGACGGCGCTTGACATATTCCAAAAAGCTAACGCATTCCACCATGCTACTAAGCGCAAGCGCAGCTACGCTGTTGATCTTAGGTTAGGTTTCAAAGTCAGGTTTTTCTAGGTAAACTTCTTAATCCCAAACCCGACCATAATATATTATTTTGTTTCCAATATAAGCAGAATTGCCTCCTAAAACACTAGAATCAAGTACCGTTATCAGCGAACCATGGAGCACCTACACCTTAACCCAATCCAAGCAACACCGCGGCGACTTGACGACATAGACATAGTAAAAACAATAGACGCAGTGCTGCGAACAATCATAGTGAAGCCAACAAAAACCTTCTTATTTTATTATTTTAACGCATTTTACGCATGCGAAGCGAATTCTAAAGATTTAAATTGTGGAAAGAAAAAATCGCTCACGAGCAGGATTCGAACCTGCGACTCCTGGCTCAGTACGCCAGTGCTTTAGCCACTAAGCTACCGTGAACACTGCTCGTGGTATCGAAATTATCCTCCACTATACGTCTTTGGGTGACGTCAGCGATATCTTATACTGAGCCAGGAGTCGCAGGTTCGAATCCTTTTCGTGAGCGATTTTTTCTTTCCACAATTTAAATCTTTAAAAACCTTCTTCTCCAAGTAAAAACTCACGTACAGACATGCACATCGAACCGTGCTCACCGCTCGAGCGCTCTGCGTCTGCACACATGTCGCGGCATCGTCCAGTAAGCATCGCCAAAAACAAATATCTTTCAGGTGCATGTAAGTGCGTGACCGCTGGTTTGTACACGGAGCACGATTTTGTTGGCTTCAAAGATTGTTCGCAGCACTTCGTCTATATGTTTTACTGTCTGTGCTTGACTATTAGAATCGGCCAAAATTCTTAACCTATCTATCCATATTTGCCCTGCTAGAGATAGATATTTGACATAGTATGGAAGTTTATGTCAAATTGCTATCTCTAGTAGGGCTTATTGTGGATAGATACGAAATGAATTACGGCCGTATCCTAGATCCATACCTTGGGATCTGTTACAAGGTAATAGGTATTTACATAATATCGAAAAGAAAATTAATAATAGAGCCGTTTATGAACGATTGTTAGTGGAACTATTGTCTCCCGGTTTCTCACGAATGTTATTAATAGTGTAAGATAATCTTGCTACTATATTTACCGATACTGATTATTTCACTGCAATCAAAGACATTAAATATATATTTACTAGATTAAATCTCTTTGACTGCAATCGAGTAGCGGTTAAACTATAATAAACAAAACAAACTATCATCTAAATTATATTGGTATGATAATTGAAAATACCGATGTGAAATTGAACTCCTTGAAAGGCACGAGTCCGCACGACACTAGGCATAATCGATTTCGCAAGTCGACTAATCGTTCGATTCCATAGAGTACTCGTTTGTCAATATCGGCATCGGTTCATTAGTCTAAGAGCTCGAAAACCCAATCTAGACTTTAGGTTTCGAAATATTGGTTAAAAGGTATAGTGCTAAGATCGTTATTCTGGACATTGGCCCCAATTCTGTTAAACAACTAAAGTATAACTAGACTAAACTATTATTAATAACAAAAAAGAACCAACTTCAAAAACCTTAACTAAAAAGTAAAAAATAACGTATTTCAAAATATTTTCATAAACCAACATTTTGAAGGCGGCGCGTGATTGACCCTTTCTTTACATATGTACATGTATTTCACGATCAATCTTCGTGAGCGTCATGTAGGTAAATATTATGTACAGTCTAGCGCATATCTATAGTAAAAAAACAGTTTAAGTGAACGTACACACGGGTACACATCAATCTGTAAAATCCAGTATAAGCTGACCTCGCATTGTATAGGCTTTCCGTACAATGCGAGATCAGCTTATACTGGCAAAGTACAGCTTGATGTGTAGCCGTGTGTACATGAAAATCACGTCATCATCATCAACTCTGCCTATCGCAGTCCACTGCTGGACATAGGCCTCTCCCAAGTTGCGCCACAACACTCGGTCCTCTGCCTTCCGCATCCAGTCCCCCCCACGTGCCACGTGCACGAAAATCACGTGCCACCTTGAAAATTTTAGTTTATGAAAAGATTTTGAATTACGTACAAGGATTATTTTTTACTTTTTAGTTAAGGTTTTAGGTCGGTTTTTTTTTGTTAATATTTTTTTTTTTTCATACTTTTTAGTTGATAATTGCGAGGGTTGATTCATAAATGTTTATAAAACCAATTTGAGAATATATTTAAATTAACCTATGCTGTCCCACTGTTGAGCAAAAGTCTCGCCCATGTTCGTCCAAACGTCAAATCATTATCTTTAAAAAAACACGGAAATCGGACAAAAATTTCAGAAAAACTAAACTATAAGCAGATCATATAGATAGGCGAAGCTAAAATAAACTGATTTATTGAAGTCAAAAAACTACTCAACCTAAGTCAATAAAATGTATATGGGACCACCGCGCGGGATTCCTCTACCAAATAAAAAAACAACCACGTAAATCGGCCCAGAAATCTCGGAGTAATCGGTGTACATACCCGGATACATGAAAAGAAAAAAATACCCTGCCGAATACATAACCTCCTCCTTTTTTTGAAGACGGTTATAAAGATAGTTCGAGCTGTCAAAATAGGGTTGAAATAACATCAGACTGTTGCTTTAAAATATGCAGAATTTTATTATTAATTTATTAACACTGGTTTCGACAAGTAAAAAAATCCATCTCTATTTAACCCACTTCAAAAAAAGGAGGAGGTTATGTATTCGACGGCTTTTTTTTTTTTTTTTTTTTTTTCATTTTTTATAAGGGGTCGAAAATGGTCAGTAGATCGGTAAAAATCAGTATTTTTTACTTCGATCAGTAAAAGTCAGTTTGAATTTTTTTTTAGTAAATTCAGTATTTTAGCTACTACGCTCCTTTCCCTATAAATAAGAAATCTGTATTCTTATAAATTTTTGGCGGATGGAGACCCCAATGGGATTCTCCGCCACACTAGTCCGGTTAAGCAGCAATAGTACCTAATTCATTCATCATCATCATTATTTCAGCGGAAAGACGTCCACTGCTGCACATAGGCCTCCCCCAAGCATGTTGGGGGGATATGCCATAATCGCCACGCTTAGCAGGCGGGTTGGCGATCGCAGTTGGTTGGTTAAATACTCAGAGAACGCTGCTACCCATCCTCTGGTGAATCCCTTAGTCGCCTTTTACGACACCCATGAGAAGAGATAGGGAGAGATAGTACCTCAGTACTGTACGCGAAACGTGTATTCGAAAAAAAAAAAAATGTGTATGTGTATTACAGTTTGGAATTTAAAGGCGGTCACTGGAGAGAAAGTACCTTAAATATTTATGATAGTGAATTCAGATTATAGGACTATATTCCTTTATATCTAAAAAATCATACAATTAGCATTTAAATATTTTTGATTACTTCTGCATCTGTTGCATGCAAATATTAAGGACATAACAATATTTTGAGTTTAGTTGGCGTCTTACAGAATCTGCGCCACTGCTGATTTGCACACGTCGGAATATTTTAGGCTTAGAACCGCAGTAGTCACACGCGGAATGAAGAAAATTCAAGTAGGCCTTAAAAGACTACGTTCAGTACAGTTTACGCGTGCCTATGTGTGTGTTGGGGAATATTTTACGTGCCGCTTACCCGATGTGTGCCTCATAGATTGTTTTTGTGCTTCAACTTTGAGCGAACTTTAAATGAAACTATCACTTTGTCTTATTACTCTATGGTAGGTAGGTACTTTATAATACTAAACTCTCTCGTAAGTAGGTACGATACAATGTGTAGCACGACATAAAGTTTTGAATGGCAGCAATTCGTCTTAATGCACTTTTACCTTCTCTGATAACCAAGAAAGCATGGAGTTTTATTGCCTTCTTTGGAATAAACTTTCCAATGTACAGTAAAGGTCCACGTTCACAATTCACAACCCAACTGTTTGGCGACGTCAGTTGTGCAATTGCTATTCCAACAACTGTTTACTTAGGTGTTTTGATCTTGTTCGTTTCCCCATTTTTAGGGTTCCGTACCCGAAGGGTGCCAAACGGGACCCTATTACTCTCGCTACGCTGTCCGTCCGTCCGTCCGTCCGTCCGTCTGTCTGTCACAGGGCTGTATTTTTTGAACGGTAATAGATAACCGGTTGAAATTATCTCAGAAATTGTGTTGCTATGCGGTGTATCACGACAAATAATAAAAACAAAAAAAAAGTCTAAAACGAAAGGGGGTCCCCATACAAGAAACCTCCAAAAAAATGCATTTTTTTCAACGTTTTTGTTCCTGCTCTATCTTCAAAATGGTAATATATACCAGCGTCAAACTTGGTCTGATTATAGTGCATACTATCTAGTTTAGCAACAAATACTAAAAACAGGACAAACATAGACATACGTGGTGGTACCTACGGAAGAAAGATATGCAAAAATTCATATTTCGCGCACTGTGCGTTAATGTCTTTTGATAAACTCGAGAGTTTATCAAAAGACATCAACGCTCGTAAATTAAATCAGTTTCTATGGGGTATCAGGTCGATGGGTGCAATGGTACGGAACCCTTATTGCGTGAGTCCAACTCACACTTGGCCGGTTTTTAAATATTACCCATCGATCAAGCTATTTGATCTAAGCACTCGGGGTTCAGAAAGCTTGACAAACAATTAACATAATAATTATTGTTTTAATTTATGGTCGTTTAGAACCCCGTAAACATTTAATGAACTAATTTTATATTAATACAAGATAAATGATTACGATAAGTGATGAAAAATTATACAACAATGCCTTGATGTACGCTAATAACATTGATTACTTAGTGCACTTTTCTTGTTAATTAATAGTGTATGATCAATAAATAAGTGTAATAATTTTTATGTTTTTAACTGTCTACTACTGAAAATTATTTAAATATTGGAAGGACTTGTCTTCTAATCTCGATAAGTTGATATCGATTAACGGCAAAAATTTATATCCAATCTATCCACGATTTGCCCTACTGGCGATAGAAATTTGACATAAGCTCCATGCAAAATGTGTCAAATATCTATCTCTAGTAGGGTAAATCGTGGATAGATTGGATATTAATTTTGGCCGTAAATTTATTTTCAAAAATAATCTATCAGAACAGTTTAATTCTAAGCACATCTCTGCTATAAACAGACCAAAGGGATTATTACACCACTTACAGTAATTTTCAATTCCCTTTTCCTAAGACAGTTGTCATCAAAACGTACTAAGTAAAAGCTACAGGCCACACATATTCCTTACACCATAGACTACACACTTTCGTTTCTCTGTACAATTAAAAATAAATGTGTTCTCTCTTCAAATGCAAACACACAAAGTGACGGACACGGGTGATTGCAAGCAATTGCAAGTATGTTAATTACGTTATTTAAATGCAAATGTCAGCTGTCGACTTCTGAAGTTAAGGCTTCAGGCTCTTCGAAGAAATTGCAATGTTTGTTTTTGGACAGGTATTCACGTAAGTATAGAGGTTTATTATTTGCATTAAATAGTCGTCAAAGTATTTTATATCAAACTAGCGGACCCGGCAGACGTCGTCCTGCCCGGAAAAGCAGCGCCACATATAATTAAAATCATTTAGGAGATCAGTGACATACAGACAGAAGGGCCACCTACCGGATCCAATTGTGTTTTCACACCATCCAGGAAACCATTGAAATATTCACAAAAAAATTCATCCAAATCGGTTCAGCTGTTTAGGAGGAGTTAGGCGACAATCAGATGTACAGAAGAAATAAATATTCGCGGCTTCACTCGCGTTAAATTCTGCTAACCCACGTGACGGATCCTGTTAATTCAGTCCAGTTCCATCCATCCATCCATCCATCCTTTTATTCGGACCGTCCAGTCCAGTCCAGTCCAGTCACTATCCCACTATCCCACTATCTCACCCCATGTCCAGTCCCGTCCCATGTCCCGTCCCGTCCCATGTTAAATGTCCCATCCCGTCCCATGTCCAATGTCCCGTCTCATGTACCATGTCCCGTCCCGGCCCATGTCCCTTCTCAAGTCCCGTCTCGTCCCATGTCCCGTCCCCCATGTCACATGTCCCGTCCCGTCCCGTCTCATGTCCCATGTCCCGTCCCGGCCCATGTCCCTTCCCATGTCCCGTCCCGTCCCATGTCCCGTCCCCCATGTCACATGTCCCGTCCCCCATGTCACATGTCCCGTCCCCCGTGTCACATGTCCCGTCCCGTCCCGTCCCATATCCCGTCCCCCATGTCACATGTCCCGTCCCGTCCCGTCCCATATCCCGTCCCCCATGTCACATGTCCTGTCCCGTCCGTCCCATGTCCCGTCCCATGTTATCAATTGTTCAGCAAATCAAATTTGGTGACACAACGACTGCAGCGCCACCTACCGGGTCCATTTGTTAATTCAAACCCTGCAGGGACCCGGACTCGAACGTACCTACACAAAAAATATCATTAAAATCTATCATCTATCAGTTTTGGAGATCAAATTTACCTCTCGCAGGTCTGCTGGAAGAAATTTCTTATAGAAATAAGCAGTGCCTTTGTACTATTCAATTATACGGTATTTCGTTCACTACAAAATAAATTTAATTAATTTTATAGCGTCAACAACACGTGGTAATTATGCTGTTAAAATGTAGCTTATATGACACGTTCGTAGATTTACCATAGCAGCGCCATCTATTCATTACTTACTCAACCCAGTCGAAAGGTATCGACATCTGTTAGAATCATTTGGAGTTAACAGATAATTGTGACTGTCAAATAATAACAGACAAATAATTAGCAATAAATTAAAATTGCGACTATAATTTGAGATTTAAACTATCCTATCTCTCAAGTTGGATCGAACTCCACATGGTGTGCGAATTTTATTATAATCGGTTAAGTGGTTTAGGAGTCCATTGAGGACAAACATTGTGACACGAGATTTATATATATTAAGATTTTCCAAAACGAGGTCACTCACAAACATACTTGATCGTCTCAAATTTTCAAATCTTGAAAAAAAAAAGTGTACCTATTTTTTTTTTTTTATATGTACTTATTTATTTCCCAAAATGTTTTCATGACAGTGTGTAGTATTTATTACATTACCTCTATTTCACAAAAGATTAATTCACTAAAATAAAAAATTACTAGTCTCAAACAAAACAGTGCTACTTTCGCCATTTTGAATCATCGGACACCTAGATTTTCAGTTTTGTTTAAGTATTTTCAGATAAAAAATACACTGTTGTTTAAAAGAACACCAGCGGTAAAAATAAATTGTCTACTATAGGAGATTGGATCATGTCCTCATTTTTTCATAAACTTCACAAAACGCTACAAATCATTAATCAGAGTAAAATAATGTTATTTTAATTTTAAAACACTAACCTGTAGCTCTAAGCAATCCAGAATCCTTCATGTATATTTTAAGATTTAAATCAGAGACTTCGCTTTATGTAATAAAACACGAGGACCACTCCGAAGTAAATAAGGCATGGCCATCGTTCGGAGTCCGAACGATGGCCATGCCTTATTTTTTGCGGTCTCATACCTCTCACCTAGTCATGCGTGCAAGGTATCCTGCGGACTCGTCATCTCGTCTCCGTATGTATGCTATTAATAGATGTGGACAACAGAGTATTATCAAGAAGAGCTAGCACAAAAACTTATTTTCACGGTCATACTTTTGTATATTCCTCTACCGCGAGGCAGTCACTTTTGCATTTATAATATGAGTGTGGATCTTTCTTATTAATATTTTATTACATTATATGTAAGAAAATACATAATATTTCAATATCGCATGATTAATGTCATCACTCATCTAAATCAATAAGTAGGTACCTATACGATTATGTGTTAGTAAAAGGTGGTATCGAAGAATTTTAATATCATTCAGTGCAACCTCAGAAGGCAACAAAACAAAGATTTTGCATTCATAAAGCCTGACCGATGGTATTAATAATTAATCAGTTAGTGATGGATGGATTAATAAAACGAATAGTAAAATATCAATTACAACCAGCAATTACCATTTACATATTGCACATGCATCAGAGCCCAAGGGAAATAGTTCTCAACGTCCGTTCCAATAGAAAATACACAATTTAGTCGCTATGGCGTATAAAATAAAGATAAAAAATTCAATGGAAATTTAAAATAAAAATGTGTTTTCTTAAACTGATGCTGAAGTCTTATGTTCTAAATAAATAACATTTACGATAATTTGTTAAAACTAATTTTTTTTAATGAAATCTATGTTAAGCTCTTTTGTTTTATGAAATCCTGGTGACATACAAACATAACTATAACAATGGAACCACATAGATATCTACACGTCACATTTTCATTCGGCTTCATTATTTTTAGCATTTTTAGTTTGGCATAGATCCTCTCTTTTATTCCGTACATAATCTCATAATAAAATTATGTATATTAATTTATACCGAAACTTCATTTATTTCTGAAATTTCCTTCCTTGTTGGTGATGAATTAGGTACCTATGATCATTAATCAAAATAAATCATCATCATCATCATTTCAGCCGAAAGACGTCCACTGCTGGACGTAGGCCTCCCCCAAGCATCGCCACAACGACCGGTCCTGCGTTTTCTGTATCCAGCGGATTCCCGTGACCTTCACCAGGTCGTCGGTCCAGAAGGTGAGGGGCCTACTCACGCGTTATCGTATATTTATCAACAAATTTCATATGCATAACTCATGCTACCTCAAGACGTAAATCTGTCAGATGTGTTTCAACCCTAAAATTGACGCTTCATGTCCTGTCATCATGTCAACTTAATTTACTTGGAGCTTAGACTTGGAGATACTAGAACAACAAAAAAAAACACTTGCATGTCCAATAGCTGCAAAGCTTCATACATGCGTCGCGTAGTACTGTGTCGGAAATAGATCGCAGATTAAAGTATAAAACTAGTTCCATTTCTAACTTCCTAACTTTCACTACATTACACACAAACCTACAAAGGACATATTTCTCGACGAAGACGTAAAACGTCCGTAAGGATGGACGAGAGTAAATAAAATAGAAAGTGGTCGACAAACTGCCATGCTGTATGCGGGTTACACGTGATGCCTGCGATAAATGGCTACATATGGCAACGCTGCTCGGTTCAAAGTAAAAACTATTGTATTATGATTTTATTACATCCCTACGTGGTTAGGCTGACAATCTGACAATGTTATAGTGTTATTATCATAAAACAAACGAATAAAAGTAGGTAACGGCTTTGTGCTTACAAATATTAAAGAAACAACCGCTTTATTGGATTAGTAGTCGCAAGCAAGCGCTTCTTGTATTTTTTTATTCTAAGGTGGAAAAGTATGCAGCTGAGTCATTTTATCAGATTTGTAGCACAGACCCGAGTAACGTGTTTTTCATGGTGCCTGGGGATGGTTTACCTCAACAACAAACCTAGGACCTAGTACCATCAACGCAAGTATGTAGAGCTCGCCCCAACTAAATATCAGACTAACTGACGTGCGAATTACCAACGTACAGTCAACCGCACGTCAGTGGTAACACTTGAATTACGAAAACCGCTCTTACTGCTTATGAAATAAAGACGCTATTATTATTATTATTACCTATTATTATTTTTAGCTGTCATCAATTCCGTGACAATTTTCATATAAAGTAAATTAAGAATTATGAAAATTATAATAATAAAAAATAATATCCACCTGTGTTAATATAGCATGGTGTGTAAACACAAGGTGCGATGTGATCGCGTGCGCACTAAGTAAGCTTAGCGCGACACATGCACCTGCGCAAGCGCAGGACACGAGACAGATGGCCCTGTACCATAGTAACATTGTCACACGCACATGTATAAAAAAGAAAAATCTCTGATCTAACGTACAATGTTTAGAGACCATTAATTTTGTACAAAGTAATTATCGGCTGTTGTTGATATTTTTAAGTTACAAAAAACAGAACCGCTGTCGTTAAGCAGAAGTATATTACCTGTTTAAAATAGTAAGCTGTTTATTTGATGAGTTTTTTTCTGAAATGGTACAGAATAATGAAATAGGAAAAGGTTATTGAGCCTCGCTAGCATAAACAGAAATAAAAATATATTAATCCGGTTCATATCAGGGTCACTGAAGGACAGATGATATGTAGAAAGTTGGAAGTGATACAAATGTCAGGAGATGAATTCTGCTCGTGTTCTGGCTGGTTACTATGAGCGAGGAAGGAGAAATGTCTTCTTGAGAATATGCAACATACATTTCCAATAATGGATTGTGACAGACTGTTGATGAAGGCTGTTAATACCACCTAGAAAAATAAATTTAAGAGTTCTATGACTCCAATAAAAAAAAAATGAAAATAATCGGGAACGCGAAACTTCACGCAATATCTCGAGTAGATTACTTTTAATTGTTGTTATTATTCACTGAACACAGCGCAAACAACTCAATCTCAACAGTAGATACGGCGATACCAAGTAGAAAGTAATACAACTTTTAACGCTTTTTATCCGTAACATTCTCTTTTTCACGGTAAAAAAAAGTAATTTCTTGGACTTTACTGAATAAAATCGCGTCTCGCATTCTTCTCGGCGTGTAAATCACACTCGGCTCAATGCCGGTTTCGCGGCCAACGAAATTAATAAAAATAAACCGATAAACCTACAAACACAGAGAACTTAAAAACTGCACTTTATTGTTTTACTGGCTCACTTTTGTATATCCTCTTTATAAAAAAGCTATAAAAACCACAGCCTGCATTTATTGCAAATATCAGTAGGTTAAAGATGTGAAAAGAAAGGTTTTCACCGTTCAAACTCAATAATTTTATAATAAGAAAGCCGAGTAAACCAGATCGTCTCTCTCAAAACCACAAGCAGTAAGCATGCTGGGTTTCAAAAGTCTGTGGTCATGTACGTGCCAATTTTCAATGGCATCTATATATTTATAAGGAAAGCTGTCTGCAAGCAGGACCTTCAAGGTATCTCTTTTGATCGCAACTTTCAGAAGAACTGAGATTTTCTATGACTGATCTATCATTAGATAGAATCTCAGACACAAAAGTACCTGTATACATACAACATACAAAATAACTAAACACGGAATTATATTTTTTTGTCAAGCAGTATTTAATTCTATAACATAATCGGAGTTATCATATAATGACCACTCATTGGAATTTAACCTTTATAATCAATGTCGTATAATTTTGGAAGATTAATGCTCAAATTGATATCATGCTGAGGAAGCGAATCGGTTGCGCTTGCGCACTTTGTTCGTACCAAATCAGTGTCATTTCCTCCATTTATCAATATCATTACAACGCAGTGATCCAAATCCCATCATAATAAATGCAATGAGGATGCATCATGAATTATGTAGGTACTAAAATGCAGTTGTTATTATATTAACCTATAAATAACTTTCACAGCCTGCGCAGGCGCATCGATCTCGCCGCGTGTGCATATCAGGCCGTGAATGGCTAATCATATAAATAAATAAATGAATATTTTTGGGACATTTTACACATCACCATCTAGTCCCAAACTAAGCAGAGCTTGTACTATGGGTACTAGACAATGGATATAATACTTATATACTTTTTTTTTTGTAAATACAAATCTAAATCAACTTTATATATTTAACTATCGTTCTAGTTTATTGCATCATATGTATTAGTAAAAGTGCCGTGTTTATGTCTTACATATTTTATTTGAATACTGGTTATTATATTCATTATACTCATTCGAATGTACCAAGTATGCTAGCAGATAATTAATCATTTGTGCAATAGGTATTGTGAATAGCTCAATTATTCCCACATGTATTTTGGATATGTGTGGTGCGATAAGGGTGTGAGACAGGGATGTGTAGCGTCGCCGTGGCTATTCAATCTATTCATGGACAGTTGTTTGAAAGATTTGAAAGAGAGTGAAAATGGTTTAGAAATGAATGGGTTACTTGTCAAATGTCTCCTCTATGCCGATGATCAAGTTATCCTTGCATCGTCGGAGGGGGAGTTACAGAAGATGGTAACAATTATGGATGGTGCTTTGAAGAGTAAAGGAATGAAAGTTAATGTTAGTAAGACAAAAGTTTTGGTTTTTGAAAAGGAAGAAGTTATGACAGAGTGCAATATTTTGATAGGTGACGAAAAGGTGGAACAAGTGAAAGATTTTGTATACCTGGGTTCCATGTTTACGAGAGATGGCAAGCATGTGAAGGATATTGAAAGGAGAGTGAGTGCTGGTAATCAGGTGAATGGGGCACTACACACCTTCATGAACAGCCGCAAAGTGTCGGAAAAGGCACGGCTGGCTGTTCATGGGGGAGTGTTAGTGCCTACACTTATGTATGGTAGTGAAAGTTGGGTATGGCAGACGAAACATGAAAGCAGAATAAATGCAGTAGAAATGAGAGCTTTGAGAAGTATGTGTGGTGTAACTTTGAGAGATAAAGTAAGGAATAACATGATAAGGGAGCGTTGTGGAGTGAAAGAAGATGTAGTGACAAAGATTGAGAAAGGTATGTTAAGATGGTTTGGACATATAGAGAGGATGGACGAGAGGAGATTGACGAAACAAGTATATGAAGCGAGTGTGGATGGAAGAGTTGGAAGGGGACGACCTCGGCGAACGTATCGCGATCAAATCGCGGATGTTCTCAAAAAATGCCAGGTTAAGAGTTCTCTAAACCGACGAGCATGCATGACGAGGTTAATGGACGTAGATGAAGCGAAAGAGGTGTGTCAGGATCGTAGCAGGTGGAAATCCATAGTCTCTGCCTACCCCAATGGGAAACAGGCGTGATAATATGTATGTATGTATTTTGGATTAAGAAAAACATGCAGAAGCGAAGGTTATATGACAGTAGCTCAGTATAAATAACTACTATAACAATAATATCCGTTTCTGTAAAACTAACCCTGAGATAGTTGGTTACTATGGCTACATCAATTACATACCTATATTGCCTTTACAAACGATGCGTTTCCAACCTCGTTTGAAATCAATCACCCGTATTGACTCTAGATGGAGCGAACTCCGCAAACAAAAAGATCATCGCACTCGTAACTACTCATGAGTTTTCTCGGGTTACTGAATCTCAATTAAAACATTCTTATAAATAAAGTAAAATCGCTAAGCATGCGCGCGTCTTCTTTAATGCCTCAGATTATCTATCGTTAATTACGCTTTAGATCTTAGTTTTACTATTTATAAGAAACTACTTCGCCATTGAAGCAGAAATGCGAACGCCAATATCAATAATCATTGGGAGAATTATAATAAAACAAACCGGATTAAATCGCGTATATTATTTAAATTGGTATTCCTGACGTTTCGAAAGCTTTGCAGCATTTCGTGGTCGCAGGTAGACTGACAAGCGTCTTTACAAATATTTCTAAAAAATTATTTTAATCTACCGTACAATATTATTATTATTTGTGTAGTGATCGCGAAAACATTAGAAATTATTATTAGGAGAATTATTTAGCTATAAACGCAGTAATTCGAATGCAAAAGGCATTTGAGAGCATTGCTCTGAAAATTCCTTGATAATTATAGGATCAATAATTATCAAGGAATTTTCAGAGCATTAATGTATTATGTGTGTATTTATGAAGCGTTTAAAAGAAATCTGGCCCACGATACAGCCTCTTTCCCTACATTCAAGTTTAAGGCTGATATTTTTTGTCGACATTGATGACATTTTTTCTCACTTGTAAGCCGGAATCTTGTTATTTTTTACCGTACCACGTAATGACTTGCAATCATTACACCGATCGGCTTTATGTCAAAAATTTTGCTCGGTTTTTTGTGGAACAGGCCATCATGTTGTAACAACATTATACCAAGACATGAAATAATGACATTGTATTTTATTTTTTTACAATGAGCTCAAGGAAATGTCAAAGAAAATCGCAGTATTGTTTTCCTTAACCATTTCGATATTCGCTTAAGATAAATTAAAGCACTTTAAAGCGTAATATTGGACAAAGTAGATGCACATTTACTATCAGGCGCTAAAGTGTTACTATTTAGCGTTATAGTGAAATAATTTAGCACCAATCTGTGGAGATTAGGGTACATAAAGTAGGCGTGGATGTAGAAAGCTCTGATAAATACGTGGCAGGCCTAAACTAAGTCTGGCTATAGGCGAGATTGGAAAGCTGGGTGCAGCCGGTCCACTAACGGGTTGCAGCGCTTTCCATGCCGAGATGCGCTTTCTGATATCAAATTCCATTATACTGGTAGAAGTGCTGCATTGTCACTGATTAGTGCGCTCAGTATTGATGAATTAGTTCATTGGAGGATTTTATTTGCGAGATACGAGGGTATTCCTATTAGATTCCTGGATATTATTGATTTAAAATTTAAATGATTGATGGACTGGATGCGGAAGGCAGAGGACCGAGCGTTGTGGCGCAACTTGGGAGAGGCCTATGTCCAGCAGTAGACTGCGATAGGCTGAGTTGATTGATTGATTGATAGACACGCTTATTGAATTTTCGGTTGCTCTAATTAACTTCTAAAATTTTCTTCTCTGGTCGTGAAAATCATTCCGATTGATCAGCATAGGACATCAATCCGTACTTTTTAATGCAAAAATAACACTAAATTGGTTTGGAATTTAGTGTTTTTAGAATTAATTACCTAGTTCTTAGTTCTAGTTATTTTACTAAAATTGGAATTGTTTATTGTGTAGGTATAGCAAATGCTATCAAAAATACCCATTTATTGTTGTCACTTTTTGACATTGGAATAGGATTGTAATCGGAATTATTTTCAAGAGTAACCCTACGGGTCGTACAAAATATTATTGGATTACTAAATATTCGAATTTTATTATCTCTTGTTACTCTCGATCACATCACAGCCCGCAGCCAAGCGACGCGTTTATGTCTTTTGTTCGCCAACTCTTCCCGCATGACACTACCGTACTAGTGTGGGTTCAATATGCAGCGAGTCTTAGACCGTATTTAAAGCTACTGGCCACACAATAGTAAAAGCGACGCCGCTTCGCCGCATATGTATTAACTTTACTCCAGTTAAGCATTATCTACTAAACTTAACAACCAAAAAAGATGCAGTAATGGTTAAAATCTCCATAAAAAATACATGTGATGAGATGATGATAAAAGGATTTATTTTAATATGAATCAATAGTTTATAACTAAAGATAAATAAACAGTTCCCGAGGGATGCGCGATAAGTTTTTTTTTTTGATAAGCCAAATTATATGCAGGAGAAGCCGCGGGCAAATTTTAGTACCTTTACAAACTATTCATCCCTCGGGAACTGTTTTTTTCCCGTATTAAAATATATTTAGCCTATATTTCATTCCGGATTATGGTGTATATGTGTGTGAAATTTTATCCGTAACCCGTTCAGCCGTTTCAGCATGACTAAGTATCCAAACATCTTCAAAAACTTTCACATTTATAATATTAGTAGGATTTACACAACCATTATCTCCAAATACAAAATATTTATAACCCATCATGCTATCCATAACAGATTTAATTTGAGCATTCGTTAGAAATAAAGACGATCGCAATAACATACAATGTATGGTGCATGACCGTGTATGGCGATATATATAATACAGAAACTATAATAGTTCCTGCCATCGTCATCCTATCCAATAAATGGTGGAAGCAGAGCAGAAGGTTAAAGACACACCTAACGGCTGTAATAATCGTTTTATTGTACTTAAATGGTCTCTAACGAGGTGCATGCGATGGTGAAGTCGAGTGCAACTTGATAGAGCAGCAAAGTACCTACGAATAGAGTACCTTTTTTTTTTGTTTTGGGTGGAAACTCTCATAGATACCCTACGTCTAGGGAAGGCGGAGGGGTATGTCGGACTCTTAACGACTAAAACCATACGGTGGCCATCTTCTGCTCAAAATAGAGGAACTTCGAGAACTCCAGTGGACCGCGCCGGTGCCCCTCCAGTGCTATGCCTAGGAATAACAAGAAGAGCTAGACCTACAGGACCAATAGTGCTATCCCTCTCTCACAAGGAACAATGATGACTATAAAACTTCATAATACAGTTCCTGAAAATAGCATTACTATTTAATTTTTCACGGATAAAAAAACGGCTAAGTGCGAGTCGGACGCGCGTGATAAGGGCTCCGTACCACCCGTCGACCTACAACCCTGTAGATTACCTATGACGGTTAAAAAGATACAGCCCTGTGACAGACAGACAGACGGACGGACGGACGGACAGCGTAGCGATAGTAACTGGCTAAGGAACCCTACAAACTAAAACATCATGCAGTACCTATCAATATACGTCAAGTAGCTTAATTTCCCGTGGTTTGTTCTTCTTGAATATTTTGACTGGCGCACAGAACAGAGTCGTTTCTATAAGACACATCGACAATCCAATCAAACTATCGGCCGATTAAAAGTCTGCAGTCTGCGAGGGGGCTTAGAGCTGGCGGCGGTACCTACTCGTGTAGGTAAACATGCCTTTGAAAATGATTTGGATATATTTTCAGGCCTCGTCATCCGTATTAAATTACCTTCCCAATGTGAACTACACCTAAGTAGCGTCAACATCACGAGAAATCGTGGCGTAGCGTTGGGAATAAGAATTTTGTGCCAACTTAGCTAAGTGATTCTTGTTTTTCTAACTTAATTGCACGTGACTGACCCCATCGCTCAAAGGTTTTCTAGTCGAAAACCCATTATTGAGTTAAACTCGCCTTTGCACGTCTGTGATTCCTACTTGTAATGTATTGTTATGGTGTATAAAGAATAAGAATGACTGGACAAAAGTGTATTTAAAAAGTTGCTTTATTAACGGCCAAAATTAATATCCAATCTATCCACGATTTGCCCTACTAGAGATAGGAATTTGACATAAGCTCCATACAAAATATGTCAAATTCCTATCTCTAGTAGGGTAAATCGTAGATAGATTGGATATTAATTTTGGCCGTACGTCACATTGTAGATTAGAATACGAGCTGTAACGTAATGGACGTAGTCGGAGATTTCTTTAACCTTTCTGAATACTTTTTCATTAGTAATTTTTTCAAGATTTTATTATTTTATCATTTACTAGCGACTCACCCTGGCTAACAATTATAGGATGTAACCTTCCTAGATAATCCCTCTTCTCTCCTTCTCTCCTCTCTATTGGTCAAAACCGTATGAAAATCCATAGTTTCATATAAAGACAACAAACAATTGCGCAATAATACTTTATACAAACAAAAAAGACTATTATACAAAACTTAGGTAATCACGCAACCAGCACCACTACAGAGACTTTGGCAGACCTTTCCAATAATCTGTCTTAAGCAGTGCCTTCCATTTTATTTTATAAGTATAGCCAGGAATTCATATATAAACTAATAACTTAATGCCGCGATACTCATCCTCTCAACGGGTTTGATTATGGTAATCTCGCCATCTCATGTTCTAGTAGCCTATGAATTACGAACGGTAGCAAATTAGTTTATTGTCAGCTACTAAATTAAATTATGTGCTTATGTTATGTGCACATTTTAAACTCGCGTGGGTTGAAAGTTATCTTGCTAAGTTAACGATTAATGACTAGTTATAGGAAGTTAAATAAGTAGACATATAAGTAAAACTTATCCTTCATATATATATATGAAGGATATATATATATGTGTGGCTGGGGGAGACTGTATGCAGAAGGCAGAGGACCAAGTGTTGTGGCGCAACTTGGGAGAGGCCTATGTCCAGCAGTGGACTGCGATAGGCTAAGTCGATGAGTTGATGAATAAATATAAATAATAGGTATGACACCACTCAATCTTTAGATAAAATTAATCTTTCTTCTTTTCTAAACTGTTTAATACCTATTTTAATAACTTTAATGATTCTTTTATTTTGTTTAACTTTCATTTGACTTATACATTGTATACAGGCAAGGAACTGGCTTCGGACATACAGGTCACCCTTTTAGAAGCCAGGGCTACACTAATTTGTAAAATTGGACTAAACAATAAAGTTAATTTATTATAATTTATTTGCAGTAACTACTTATAAATAAATAAAATTAAGACCACGGAGGTAAAACAAAAAAGGAACTATTAGAAAAAGGGCAAAAAATATTTGAAAGTAGGTCTGCTGATGGAAGAAATTGCTTACAGAAATAAGCAGTGCCTTTGTACATACTATTCATTTCTATCTATCTATTTTCATTATAATTTATCTGTGTGTATAAATTCAATAAAACATGACACAAATCAGTTTAAAGTAAGTACGAGCAAATACGTGGTTATAACATAAACACGTAAGCTTTGCGGTATAATTATTCTATTTAACTATAATATGTCTTGGCATGTAAACTGCATAGCTAGAAACGTAATAGTTCATTAGCTCCTCACTCGTGAAGGCAGCAGTTAATTCGGTAATGACTGTAGTTAGCTAGCAGACACGACTTGTACTTGTAACTAACTTATCGGTTACGGTTAAATGACGGTTACGCTAAACCTAATTGTCCTATTCCTAATATAGAGCATGCGCTACTATTTACGATTTACGTCTATGTTGATACACTACATGAATAAAAATAAGCACGTCTAGTGCCCAAAGTCTTTGTGTTGGTCTTGTGAAAATGCAAGACTGCAAGACCACGACTGCAAGACCAAGACTGTAATACCAAGACTGCAAGACCAAGACTGCAAGATCAAGACTTTGGGCAACAAGACTGCGGTATAAAAAATATTTATTTATTTCACAATACACAAATTGTCATTACAGTTTTTTACCCAATTTCAATTTCAATTTCAATTTATTTATTTCTTCAAAAATAATAATGTTAACATAATAAACATCCGTAGGTATACTTGACTATTGAAAGTTAACAAAAAACATGTAGGTGATGCAACCAGAGCCTTCGCTAAGTTATAAAAAATTCAACAATGTAGTTACACAGAAGACAAATAATTAAATGTAACCCTCTCGAATTCCGCCAAAGAGCAAGTAAAAATATCATCAAAATTATGAATTAACTATAATTTGACGTGTCGTCTGAAAATAAGTTATAAAGGCATCTGCAAAACATCTATTGTGTATCAATAACCCTATTTTTAATAACCCAAGTAAACATCACTTACATAACTTCGAAACAATCTAAGCTTATTGGAGCTACTATCGCTTTATCATAGCTTTATCTCACTTAGCACAGCAAAGCTCTTACTGGCTACAGCAATTAAAATTACTCGCAGTCTGTCTAAGCCTTATCTGAAAAATAGACTTCGATGTAAATGGCTTGTTAGTAATACATTACAGTTGAGGCCTGAAATGAAGCAATTGACGGCCGAGTAATATTGGAAGTACGAGGCGAAGCCGACTACTTCCGTATTGATTTTAAAAGGACGAGGTGCTAGCCGAGTCCTTATTAACTAAACGAGGACGTTAATTGCTATTTCGGCCGGGACTTGTACTTACAGTACTTTTCTCACATTTGCGAGGAAACAATATACAGTTAATTCAACAGTATCTAATTTTCATTCGCGCCAATTCGCCCGCGCATTCAGCCTTTATAATGATAAATATTTTGTAACTATTTTTTTTTTCTTAGTTTCATTCGCGCCAATAGTTGTGGCGATGCTTGGGGGAGGCCTATGTCCAGCAGTGGACGTCTTTCGGCTGAAATGATGATGATGATGATGATTCGCGCCAATTCGCCCGCGCATTCAGCCTTTATAATGATAAATATTTTGTAACTATTATTTTTTTTTTTCCGTGGGGAAAATCCTCATGGACGCACTCCACCCGGGGAAGGCGGAGCCAGTGTCAAATATTTTGTACCTAAAAGCACCTAATTTATGTAAGTGTACTTAAAAACTTCGCTAGCATAATTTAAAAAATAAAAACTGTCCAGCAATTTTTCTATTATTTGCGTGTCGGATATTGCTGGCGTGTTATTTCGTTGCGTACGGAAAAGAGCCCGTTGTATGTATTCTTTTTTTAAATAATGAACCAATTTCCGAGCAAGTGGGAGAAAAATCTATTAGTTATACTTGGAACATAGATACAATTAATAGGTTTTATGACGTGTATTAGACACCGTTCAGGCATAGAAATCTAAATAAAGTTAGAAAAGAAGAAAGTATAAAATTTTTTTGGTTTGTGGTGAGAAATAAACGTTTTTATTATTATTTTATTAAAGGTAATAGAAGTGGCAAAGGCGCGTGAACTTGTCGCCGCGCGAACCGTTTGCTTGATCATCAGTGCTGTATTGGACTACTACACACTAAAATTTTATTTTACAGCATTTTGTTTAGGCTTAATTTATTTTGCATTGAATGCTACAAACATGGTGGGCGTGATTGTGTATTTATGTGTTGGTAGTGGCGACATGCGTTTCCATAGTAAAAGGCAGTAGATAACATTTTCTATTACCTTATTATGTACATTTCTATGCGTTCAGCGCATATTCCAGAAAAGGTGTGACATGCTTATTTTTTTTACTTTATCTATGCTGTTATTTTTTTGACGTTGAATTATTTTTATTAGACAATTCTTATTTTGTCATGGGCTTTTGTTTTGGGCTGGCCATGTCTGTCAGAGGACCGATGGCCGTTGGAGCAAACGAGTCCTTGAGTGGAGACCGCGAAACGGCAAACGCAGTGTAGGGACCGACGCGACGACCCGAAGAAGGTGGCTGGGGGTTAGGCAGAGGTGACTGGATGCGGAAGGCAGAGGACCGAGTGCTGTTGCGCAACTTGAGTGAGGATATCCAGCAGTGGACAGCAATAGGCTGAATTGATTATTACTATTTTGACATTTCCATTATTACCTTTTTTTATGTTTCATGATTGGTGATCACTTATAAAACTAATGACGTGTAAATTGGCTTTACAAAATAAATAAAAGTACTTGGAATCTCTTGGTTAATACATAAAAAAAACTTTTGGTACAGATAGAATATACTTTATTGTACACCATGATAGTAGTAAACAGGAACTACGTATGAATTATGGGTACATGGGCGGTCTTATCGCTATAAGCGATATCTTCCAGACAACCTTTGGACAACCATTTAATATATTTAATTTTGTATATGAAACAATGTTTTTTTAGGTAAATGAGCTTAAGGCAATGTAGGTGTTCATATCACACGAGCCTTTAACAACAACAACAACTCAACTCGTCAACTCTGTGGTACACATCCAGCATTTGGCTGCAATAGTGGATTTCCTAACTGAAAGACCCAATAAAACTGCACGAAGCTGCCTTGGCTACTACTTCAAGACGAACCAGGCATCTTTATTCTATAGAAAAAAGGTAATAACGATGAGTTGTACAACAATACTAAGCGGGTATACAACACAATAGCCTCCGCATGATTACAGGACGAGGGTCATTATTATAACTCGGGCGGCCTCCACATCATATCTTATCATTAAGCCGGATTAGCAATAGCAGGAGGTCAATGTACTCCTTTCAATATATGAATTTTGAATATAACATCATAAATTACTTATTAGCTCGTTAGATTATTAAAAATTCCACATATTTGCATAAGAAAACAGATGATATTAATTATCTATGCGTAAAAAAATCAAGGACATTATTGACATAGAATTTAGTGCATTCTCATAAAAAGTGAAAAAAAAGTGTTTAAAGTTCATATTTATTGTATTATCTTAAGAACTATGTGCACTAAAAAACAAATGATGGCTGCCGTGACATTTTTGTTAGTCGTTATCAAGTAAAATGTTAATAAAGCCAACTTTATCGCAGATTTCTACAAATATCGTAGTAAAATTAAAGAAGTTCTTACTTGTGTTCTACTTGTGATCTACTTGTGTTGATCAGCGAAGTTATTTCATTCGGACTGTGTTAAACAAGATAATTTATAGTATAAATAATGTGTGATTATTAAAATTGTAATCACTTTGACTTTATCCCCATTAACATTGTGGTTTATCGGTACGATAATTAACTTTTTGGGAATAAACATAAAATACTTATGTTAAATTCTCACTTGTTAAACAATAATTTTTTTCAGTGTGTATTCAAAATTTCAGCCTGTTTGGATAAAGAAAGATTTAATTTTGTAGCAGGCAGACAGACACACAAAGAGTAAGCTAAATAATAATTAATAGAAAAAATATTCTCACGCTTTATTTATGTATTATGAATAGTGTAAAAGAATTTGTTGATATCTTGATATCCTACTTAATATTATAAACGCAAAAGTATTGATGTTTGTTTGTCCTTCAATCATGCTTGAACAGCTAAACGGATTTAGATGAAAGTTAGCTCACAGATAGACCATAACCTGGATTAAGATACAAGGTACTTTTTATACCGGAAAAATAAACAGTTCCCGAGAGATGCGCGATAACATATTTCTGTGATAAACCGAATTACCAGGCCCCTCAGAAAGTATTGCGAAAAAAAGTTTTTATATTTGGGAGACTGGCCAGTTATAATGTTTTTCGAAAATATGATTATTTATAAGTAAAAATAAGTAAGTTCCAATTTCAAAATTTCCCTCCACATTTTTTGCGAGTTAATTCAAAGTATTGTGTCTCACTGAAATATGGATCTGCGCCGGGAACATTTTAGAGCTATGATTTTATACGATTTCAAGTGTCGCCTGAAACCGGATGAATCGTACGATAGACTTCAAATGGCATTCATGGATGAAGGCCCTTCCAAGGCAACCGTGTATCGTTGGTATAACGAATTCAAGCGCGGTCGACCAACTTTGGGGGATGACGAAAGAAGCGGTCGCCCTTTGACGGCTGTTACCGAAGAAAACGTGCTAGCAGTGAAAAATTTAATCCAAGACAATAGGCGAATTACATATCAGGAGATTCAACACATATTGAAGATTGGATCGGGAAGCGTTCACGAGATTCTACACAGCCATCTTCGCGTGAGGAGGATAGTATCACGCTGGGTGCCGCACAACCTCACCGATGCTCAGAAGCAGGCCCGGGTGGAATGGTGCCGTGATATGCTTAACAAATTTGAAGCAGGCTCGTCTCGGCGTGTTTACGACATCGTTACAGGTGATGAGTCCTGGATTTATCAATACGACCCAGAAACCAAGCGCCAGTCGACTGTTTGGGTGTTTCAAAATGAGCCAACGCCTACCAAAGTGAAGCGATCTAGAAGCGGGGGTAAGATTTTGATCGCTAGCTTTTTTAATTTGACTGGCCACTTGGTATCAATTCCCTTACGGGATCAAAGAAGCATTAATGCCGAATGGTATACTACCAAATGTTTGCCAGAAGTTTTCTCTGTTATAAGCAACAAGCGACCAAACACAGGGCTCCGCGGGCTACTGCTCCACCACGACAATGCACCTGCGCACACCGCACTCAAAACGAGGGACTTCCTGGACAGCACGCCAGTCAAACTCCTGGGTCACCCTCCTTACAGCCCTGATCTAGCACCGTGTGACTTCTTTTTATTCCCAAAAATAAAAAATCAGCTCAAAGGGATACAATTTTCGTCGCCGGAAGATGCGCTGGCTGCGTTCGAGCAGGCTGTAAACGAGGTGTCTGCGGCGGACTGGAAAAAGTGTTTTGAAAACTGGTTTAGGCGCATGAATCTTTGTATAGAGGCTGGTGGAAAGTACTTTGAAAAGATTTGATAAAAATATATGTACAGTCAACAAATCGGAATCATGACCCACGATAAGCTTAATATCCTACAGACATTCTAATACAATTAGGTTGAATTTCGCTTAAACAGATATTTCCCTGGCAACTGACTTGTTATCAATTTTGTTAGCTATTGACAGTTACAGCTAGTTTACCAATAAAATTATTTTTCTAATTTTATTATTAATGTTTAACTCCAAATATTGTTATTTATTTATTTATCATTTATTGCGTGAAATATGGTACAGAGGATATTATAAATTAAATGAATTTACCACACTCGGACGAATAAAAAAGGCGGACGGAATCTAGCTAAACAAAGACTGAAGCACTTAATTTTTTCCTGAACCCACTATAATTTCGAAAGCATTTTAACACACCAGATTTATACCGTTATTTTATTTATGACTCTACAACAATGACTACCGTCACACTAGATTTTTTGCGTAATCACGGCTTTTTGGCATACTATACTTTTAAGCGATCCGGCTTGCTATGGATGCTTCACTTATTGAATAGCGAGATTCCGTCTGCCTTTTTTTTTCGTCCGAGGTTCCACATATTAAGAGTATTGTTTGACACCTTTTCATACTTGACATTATATTTGTAATTTTTATTTTAATTTTATTAATGGTCTGTAATCGAAAAAGTTTGTATAGGTTTCTTAAAAAATATAGTTGTTTGTAGGAAAAACACGTGATACGACAGCTAATTCGAAATTCAAAACATAATTCCTGGTTAATAAAAAACATAATTTCCAATCCAATTATAAATCTATTGCATTGATAACAAAGCTCAAAACGGCACAGACCTCTGACCCGTTTTAATGCAGTTTCTGTAATATTCAAAATGTCCTAAGTGCAGCATAGAAGAAAACCTTACTGTTTTGACGATTTGAAACGAATTATCAGCTGAGTGGGTCATGATTCCGATTTGTTGACTGTACGTATAGAACAATTTTTTTTAGTTTCGCAAAACTTTCTGAGTGTCCCACGTATATACGCGGGCGAAGCCACGGGCAAAACCTATTAAAAATAAAGAATCATCATCATCATTTCAGCCGAAAGACGTCCACTTTTGGACATAGGCCTCCCCCAAGCATCGCCACAACGACCGGTCCTGTGCCTTCCGTTTAAAATAAAGAATATGATCATTTATAATATATTTATCTAGTACCCAAAAATCTACAGAAATTCTACGAATAGCTTTCAAGTTATGCGTTGGAATCTTATATCCGATTGACATCAACCATGGATATCTGTGACGTCAATTAAGATAGGCACCACAGGCAGCCAGCTCGGAAACATCAATTACTCACTGGATAGGAAATATTCCCGAAGAATAGCTACCTATATGGTAATATCAGTTGGTTCAATGGTTGTTAGGTATTGCAAGCGAGAATAATATGTCGGTTTTTCAAATATGAAAGGGCAGCCGCGGGTAAGGTAAACACCAAGGAAATTATCTACGTATGAAATAGTGATGGTGCTATGCAGGACGTATCCACAAGTTATCCAAGATGACAACATCAACAGCAATGTGCCCCGCGGTGCTAGCCCGCCTTGTCGGCGCTGCGCCCGCGCATCGCGGCCAAAGTAATTAGCCGCCGTTCATTAATCACGTATTCGTCTTTGTATCGGAAGCAAACAAAGTAAAAGGCGTTTGACATCGAGATTCAATTACAAACTTATGAATATTGTATAAGAATCACAGACATAGTAAAAAATATAGACGAAGTGCTGTGAACAATAATAGCGAAGCCAACAAAACCGTGCTCCTCCGTGTTCAAACCAGCGCTCAAACAATAAAAGTAAGTAAGTATTTTTTTTTTAACCTTATTAATGTCGGTCAAGGGCGGATCCAGGGGGGGTCATGGAGGTCATGACCCCCCTCCCCCTGGGCCTAGGCCAACCATAGTTTTATTCCTGTACATAATTAACCAAATGTATGTACAATGAATGAATGCATGTTTGTATGTGTTACATACTAATGAAACAAGATAAAACATAAAATTACTAAATTGAACTCGCGCCCGAACCCGTTCGTTCATTGTAAAAAAAAATCCGCGCGATTTAAAGTTTGATTTTACAGCAGCGCCCACGCCGACGCGCCGTGAGGTTCTTCTCCAATCTCCCCGTTGCGACACCGTCGATCGAATACTTAGCTAACCATAAACAACAGAAATATCTACTTATTATTACAGTTATTATAGTTATAGTTATTTTTATTTGTTAAACTTACCTAACATGTTAGCCTTATAAAACCTCGCCCAAGTAATAATAATTCAAGAACCTCTAAACATCAATATTAGAAGATCCTTTCAGAAAATTCGTTTTTTGAAAATCGGAATGGAAAAATAATATCCCAAATAGTAAAAGCAAAAGTAAATATAAAGTTTGCAAAAAAATTTCGCGCTCGCTGCGATCGCGCTAAACTTTAATTTCTTTCCTGTACAGATGTAGGACTGCTATAGCGTGAAACTATATTTAGTTATTTAAGCTATAGTGTCTACTATTAGCCGCTCTAGGTGCCACAAGAACGGGTTGCACTCAAATAAATGCGTACTCTTTTGACATAGAATATCTATGCTTTGGTGAAGAGTTCAGTTTGTTCATGAACAGTCCTAAAAATTTCGCTTACCTTTCTGCCCTTCTTTCTTCTGCGTACTGCACGTGTCGTAAGCAAATTTTCTGTTAAGTACGTTAATAGAGACAAAGCCAAAACTGAGAAAAATTTTGCGCTCGCTACGCTCGTGCCAGATTTATTATAGTTTCATCTTATTTGGCATAGGTAGGTATTGCAAGTAACTATTCCGTTACATTAATATTCTACAAAGAGGAATTCTGAAGCTCTAATAACTTAAACTCATGTTTTAGCTAAAATTACGAAAATCCTAGAATTTTATTGGTTGAAAGTTTTTTCCTAGAGAGAGGCAAATCAGACATTTCACCCTTCTTTTAAAAATGTAGATCCGGGGCTGGATGTAAGTACGCGACCCCCCCCCCTGACACGAAGGCTGGTTCCGCCCTTGGTGTCGGTTTCGTCGTGTTTAAAGATATGTAGGTAGTTATACAAATTTCCAATAATTCAAACTTTGAATTACCGGTACTCAAGTGTTTTTACTTTACTGTAAAAGAGCGCAAAGACAAAACTACAACAGACATAGTCTACAATAGCCTTTCTTTAATTTGGAAAGTAAGTAACATGAATACACCTAATTGCAACATAATTGTTTGGGATTTTAAAAAGCAAAAATTCAGACAACCGGAATGTTAAATCGTAAAACTGATTTACGATTCGGCACATTTACACTTATTAGTCGTACAATATGATATTTAACAAATCCGCTTGTTAATTACCTTTTTACTGCTCTATTACGGTACATCAGTTTTGGCAAACTCTGTCACGTTATAATTTATCCTAATTAGATTTTTTCTACTGGATATTTACTCTAGAGGTCATTGAACTACTGTCTTCCGTGGAATTCAAAATTAATTAAAGGACAATTTGTATGATTATCTAAATGAATATAGCTATGTATAGATAAGGGCCAAAACACACACAATACTTTAAGCATCGGCGATTAACGATTTTGCGGCTACAATGACGCAGCATCGCGTTTTGGCGACATCATCATCATCATCATTTCAGCCGAAAGATGTCCACTGCTGGACATAGGCCTCCCCAGGCAGTTTAGGGGGACATGCCATAATCACCACGCTTGGCAGGCGGGTTGGCGATCGCAGTTCGTTGGTTAAATACTCAGAGAACGCTGCTGCCCATCCTCTTGTGAATCCCATAGTCGCCTTTTACGACACCCATGAGAAGATATAGGGTGGTGCAATTCTTTACATTCGGCACCACACGGAACATGTTGGGACATAAACGGCACATTTTGGCGACATGCTGCGTTCTATTGCGGCATTAAAATCGCGCGTTTTAGCAGTCCTATTAAAGCTACGTCGGCTGTTATAGTGGTGAAGCAAGAGGAATTAAACGTACAGTCGTTGCATCTCACTACCGAAACTAACGATCAAATGTGCAGTTTTCAATCACAGCATCGCGCTTCCGTAAAACTAGGACTATTACTGTGTGTGATTTGGCCCTAAGGTCATGAAGAACCAGCCATTATTCTAATGTGGATACGGTCAATGAACAACACAATTTAAATAATTTGTCGAAATGTTATCTCTTGGCCATCGCTAACGGTTTGAACTGTAGCGTAGGCAATTTAAATCCATCCAACTGTATTGATGCATCACGGTAATCGTTGTACGTTTGTCTGACGCGGAATGTACGCACATAGAACGTTCGACTATTTGTCCGAACACAAGATTGAAACGGCACAATACTGGGTAGATATTAGATATAGTGATAATAATTGAACATGGTGAACCATACAGAATACATTTTCAAGGAGTGCGTTTTATTTGCATAGTGGTTCAGTACTTGTCTCTTATCGTAACAACATCATTAAAATACACTTTCGACAAAAACTCGACTTTGTATGGGAGACTCGGAAAGTTTTGCAGCGAATGAAAATACAAAAGTATTTTTTTAACTCTATATAGAGGATTTAGTATTGTGGTTGCGATGCGGAACAGATACACAACGCAAATTATCCATACTCCTTATAAAAATATATTGTATAAATGCATCAATTAACATATATAGATATTTTTTTTTTCAAATGGACTCTCTCAGAATTGGTACCCAGAATGGATACCCTAACTGCTTAACCGGGCGGGTGGCGGAGAATCCCGTTAGGGATCCATCCGCCGAAAAAAATCGGGAATAGTTTTCTCGAAAGTGGCGGACTTTCGGTATATCGGGTGGGTGACGCATTTCGCGAATCGCTGTTAAGCGGCAAGCCTCGCCGGCGAGGGCGAAGACCTACCTAATCCTAACACAGTGGCGGTTAAGCCTACTCCTAGGAACTACTCTAGAGCATAGGGCCGGTCTCGCGTGACGAGATTAGCTCCGGTTGCGACACCGTGAGGGCGTCCCCAGGGGGGAGCTCGGGCCTCGGCTCAGGGTGCAGCTGGGGGACCCCGCCACCGGTCCCCCCGGCAGCCGCTGCTGCACCGTGTTGGGTTTCTCGAGAGTTGGACTCTCGGCATCTGTGTGGACGTCGCGTCGGTCCTCGCCGGCGGGGATGATAATTAAGACGACGGCGTCCAAGTGTGTCCTTATTGGACTCCTGCTGAAGTGAGGTGTCATCATCGGGTTCTATTAGCGCGTGCCTGGGACGATGGATAGATATCCTATAGGTGGTTATGTCATCGTCAGAACAGAGGGCCTAGCATGAATTTCTGCGATATCAGTTGTGAATGTTATCATGTAGCTATCGACAAATTTTATATGACAATTCTACCAGCGCAGCGCCACGTTTGCGTAAGTATTTGGAACTAAACAAGTCCCATATAAAATTTGTCGATAACTACACGATAACATTGGCTACACGATACCGCAAAAACTCATGCTAGGCCCTCAGGCTAGTACTTAGTAAAACGCCTTGGACGAATAAAAAATGGTGGACGGAATCTCGCTAAACAAAATGTGAGACATCCATAGTAAGACGGACACATGCACACACATAGTAAGACAAAAAGCCTCGATTACACAACAAATATCGTGTGACGGTAGTCATTGGGTTGGTTGGTTGGTTTGGTTTGTAGTTTGGGACTAGATGGTGCCGAGTAAAAAGGTCCCAAAAATATTTATTATTTTTACTGTCGTAGTGTCATAAATAAAATAATAATATATATCGGGTGTGTTAAAATTGTGTCGAAATTAAAGTGGGTTTAGGAAAAAACTAAGTGCTTCAATCTTTTCTTAGCGAGATTGCGTCCGCCATTTTTATTCGTCCGAGAAACAAGCTATCAGTTTCGCACTTAAGTTAATTGCCTTAACTTAGCTCACTAAAGAAGTTTATTTACAGAATATATTATTTAATTTACAGAATATATTATTTAATTCGTCTTCTTTAAGCAATTAACCAAACAACAATGATAGTTACTGCCAGCAATACTTCATGCCTATCAAAACATGAATAGCGAATTATTTTATTTAATATCTGTGACCAATTACTACACAGATAAAATTAATGTAAAACCACGTAAAAGTTTTAGCATGCATCAAACCAGTAATGAAACAATGGACGAAGTTAATTGTATGATTTGCATCGCTTTCCAATTTTGTCGGGATCTAGACAGAGATGTCTTGTTTATACTAAACTGCTTTAACCATTCTAGTACAGGATATAGTCCCTATTAACATAGCTGTCTAGTTTACAAACAGTCTTCCAATTTAATTATGGAACATAACAGTAAACGGTCACTGCATTAATTAGAGAGACAATGTAAGTCCATTGATGAAAATCAAAAAAGTTCTGCAGTGTTTCATTTGAACTTTATTCTGTTTTCTAGTTTTCTACATAATTATAAAGCATGTGACAACCCTGCAGCTACACCAGGAACTAACGACAACCGCATTAGGAAAACCGTATGTAGGAAATCACAATACGAATAAAAGACGCAAGGAATCAGCATCTAAAGAATCCCTAATCGCTACAAAAGATATGCGACTTTCTAAATTAAGCGAGCTAACTGAAGGCGGCATTAAATTCGCATAAAAGAATATGCAGCTTCGATCATGTGACTCGCATCATATGAATTTTATCAGCTAACTCGTCCTCTCACTTTCATCCGGTGGCGCGTGGGATAACACTTAACAAACTTTTATGATGGACTTCTATTGAGAAGCCCGCAGCTGCCCAATCCAACCACTTTTACTTTCCACCTCATCTCGGGTGAAGAGGTAAAACGCCCGACATGACATCACCGTATTACATGAACTGGTTACAAGTTAATTCGACACCATTTCTTTCATTGAAGCGAACTCTCTAAGATTACTTAAAATTATTTAGAAAGTACACGGTTGCGCAACGCGTTTAAGACGCGCTAAATCGATATCTTTACATTGAATATTAGTCGCTGTAAAAGTACGCGTCATTTGAAATGTTTGTCGTACCGAGACTTAATTAGTATGATGGTTGAGATATAATTTCACTTTCAATATTAATATGAGCGTGACGCACACGACAGGTGCAGGTGTACTAATCTGATGGCATGGCAGTATCATATCGATATAATCGTGTCGCAGCGTGTGACGTGACACGGACTGACACGGAGCAATGTCAACTCGATGATGACAACATGAGCGTACACAATACCGTTTGTTGTTCATTATTCTATCGGTTCTAGTTGTCTAACTCGTTGATGTGGCTACAATAAGAACTATTCGTGTAACGATGCATTTTGACAAGATTTCTACTGAACAATTTTATTGTGCTACTACTACACTTGCTCTCTTATATAGAAAATATCGCATTGTCTAAGTTCATAACATAACATAACATCACGCCTGTATTTACTATTACTATTTACTATACACCTCTGCCTACCCCGAAGGGTGGGTGTATAGTACACCCACATTTCGCCAGTTATGTTATAGTCCCATGTAATAGGGGGCGAGCCTACTGCCATTGACCGGGCACAAATCCAGACTCCGGGCTGCTACTGAGAATTTCCTAATGAAAAAACCCAATTACAGTTTGCCCGACCCGGGAATCGAACCCAGGACCCCACGCTCAGTAGTCGCGCTTGCAACCACTAGACCAACGAGGCAGTCAGTCTAAGTTCATGCTCTGTCAATAAGTGTAATCTCTCCAGGCAGTGGTCAGTGTTGCCATTGCTACGACAATTGCCGTGTTATACGGCAATTGGGCAAATATTGCTAATAGTCCACAGTCTTCGGCAGCATTCCTGTTAACGTAGCAGAAACTATATATTTTTTTAATTCTAATTTAATTTTAATGATTTCGTTAGTTGCAGAGATGGATGTGGGATGTCAGATGTTCCACATCATATGCGACTACAGCAAGGCTCGCTCGTTTTAATTATTATTTATGAAAAGTAAAACTGTAAGAATTGTACTTAAAACGAATCAAACAAGAACAGGATTCGAAAACTTTATATTCATCATGTCACTATCACAATACCTACACGCTGCCTAGATTAGCATCTAGATGTAAGATACCATGTCCTTTTCACATGATTTCTCCTCCGTCATGTGAGAAGAAACTCCACTAAAGACCGAATTCCGTGCTATTACTTATTCATTCTGTTACATTACAAGCATGCTAGAAACAATAACCAGATTATATCACCAACCAAACGATCCCCTAATTGAATTATAAACATCATAACTGTCTTTCTATTATTGTAAATGGTTATAAATCGTTTCTAAGTATCGCATTTAAAATAAAATTACGGGACAAGTCATATGAAACATTATCTCGTAAGATTACTCAGGAATTCTCTTCGAAGAAGTGTTTGTCGGGTGTGCCTGAGATACTGCATACGTGAGCATGAATATCATGGCAGGAATCTAAATGTAATGAGATAGTTTGTGGGTTAGATGCAGGCGCCTGCGCCGCGAGAGAATAATATCCTGCCTTTAGGGTATAACTTTAATTCAGCTGGCAGCCGCGAACAAATTTATAGTCATGCGAAGCTGAAATAAAAGCAATCATATATTCGTATTAGATCTGAAGGAAATAATTAAAACAAATGTAATCCAATAAAACTTGTATCCTTGAGAAAGTCTTAAACATGAGCTAAAACAAAAAGTTGATCTAGACTACACCACTTTAATTAAATGCTCTGATTTTTTTAACGATAATTTGATGCTAATTTATACTTTTCAAACAGCATGATTATACAATGTTAAAATCTAGGTAAAACAAGGCTCTAAACAAATAAAAACCACTAACGTAACTGGGTGAGCTAAGCTCATAAGTAGTGATAATATCACACTTTCTACCAACATTCGTGAAGAAAAACACATCAAAATAACAAGTTTTGCTAGTTTCTGACGTTGCACCTCGTTTAAGAACCTAATCATATGTATATCACAAACTAATATGCGGTTTCTACTCAATTCTATCTTCACAAAGGTTCATTGTTTGCCGGTTCATTTACATGATGAATCGACATTAAATTTTTACGCTTTCAAATTTTTTGCTGTTTTCGCGCAGCGCTGCGTCCGACATAAACAAATTAACAGTCAATCGGGATCCAATCTAAAGTAGATCGCATCTCTGATATCTTCATATCTCGCTACACTCAATTACATTGGCAACTGCTTAAATTAATCAACGCTATTCATGTTTGAAGTTCGCAGTTTTTTCTCGCCACATCTCGGATAGCTTTTGTTAGTTTTGTTGCTAGCCGCAAGCCTGGAGCACATGAATAAATACTCATGTGCCTGGAGTGTTGTGTGGATGCTATTTATTATCTCTTCAACTAGTTTTTGTTGTGCATATTTGAATTAACGGCATAGATAGATATTCTCCATTTGCTATGTAAACATTAATAAGGGCGGCTCATGTAATTATTTATGATATAAAATGCATTTGAACATAAACGCGCCCACATTTTACGTTATAATCTTAATACTATTTTGATACGTAAATGAAGTACCTGTACATGGAACATTTATCATTTCCCTGTCTCGATGAATACGACTTTTTGTTCAGGATCAATTTGCTTGTCCTTGTCACTTGTACTTTCAAAAGATATAAATTGCTCATTCTTTTATTGCGTGCCAATAATTTGAATAAAAGATTTTCTTTTACATTTAGTTTCTGTTCAGTAGAGCAATGCAATAAGTAATTTTATTACTCATTGAATGCGCGAACTAATATCCTCATAGTAGCTTGGCTTTAAGCAGATTAAACTTTTAGAATGACAATATAAAAAAGTCAGATTCAAATACTTTTATTTCCTTAAATAAATAGCCTTGCTTGCTACGTTAATGCTATAAGCTACGCTAACGTTTTTTGTTCAATTCGTAAATTTTTGGACGTGCAGTGCAACTTGCACTTGTCACTTTTAAAAATACACCTGTACATTTTCGACCGGCTCTGGTAATATTGTGCTCAGATATTTAGCCTGGACATGGATGAGTCGTTCACATTCTAGGCAGTCCACCCACATTCATTCGCTATCAATAGGGTGCACTGACTCCTGTCGTAACTACTTAAGTTTTTTTGCCATTTTTTCCGCTCAATTGGCTGACATTGACATGACGCGTCCATATAACATTAAGGTGCGAAACCCAACACTTCGTGATATTAACTGTCAAAATATTACTGTGAAATCGACTGACATGATCAACATCTTGTTGTAATCAACCGTTAAACCGCCTATTAGTCACATGTTAGTCAGAACTAAACATGTTATTATAGTGTCTATTACAAATTGTAGATTTAGACGGCTCTTAATGAATATTTATTATTATATGCAATGGTCTAATTTTATATGATTTTGAGTAATTTATATCGTGCTAAGAATCGCATCGGGCTCGTTCATTTTATGGTTTATCGTCACGCTATCTACGAATAAGATTCAATTCGGAATCATCTATTTAACGAGGAGTTTAAATGGTCAAAAGTTTTTTATCGTCAGATAGATAGTTCCTCATCATCATCATCCTAGCTCGATATCACCCACTGCTGGGTATAGGCCTCCTTTGGTTTTTGCCAGCCTCTTCGATCTTAAGCGTCCCTCATCCAGGTGTATCCTGCGGCTTTGGCGATTGTATCAACCCTATCCTACCTACCCTAAATAAGTACCTAATAAAGTAAAACTTCTAGCCGAGTCCGTCTTCCCTCTGCATGCTGGATTCTAACCAGACCTTAGATCAGACTCGAGTAGGGATGGCGAACTAAATGGCACGCGTGCTACGAATAGCACACGACAGGAAATTGTGGGCACGGCATTAATTTCAGGAACCTCATATAAATAGTTTTAAATGAATTAGGTCCTAGAGAAAAAAAAAATGTCCCGCTTCCCCCAACCCCAAAAGCTGGCGTACGCCCATGGCAAGTTACGTCAACACACAGTTGGTAAATTCGGTTTTTCGCAATTTAAGGGAAATAAATCGTTCTTGGGATTCCCCTAGAACCTCCGAAATGAAAATGAAAATGAGAATTTAATTCGAAATCCTTGGGAAAAATTTGGGGAAAGGAAAATACAGACACAATACAGATATTGTACTAGTTTATATAATGTCTGTGTCAAAATAATTGAGGGTTCGAATGAAGACAAAGTATCGAAATTTTTAAATATCATCCACGATACACTTACAATTTTTCAAGTCGTAATATTTCCTGTTTAAAAAAAAATGGGGAAAATGTTGCAAATCGTTTTGGGGAAAAAATATATGGATATGGGGGAAATTCGGAAACTCGATCTAACAACCCTGCTTCAACACTGTCCACTTTGTTAAAAAAATTGGCACGTTGATGTCGTATACAAAGGTTCGCCATCCCTGCTCTATTGGTTTTTTTTTACGACTTTAGAGAAAGCATGGATGATTAAATGATGTTATATATTTATAGTTATATGTATATGTAGGTATGTATAATATGTATATTTTATTATATGTATAATGTACATACGTATTTATCTATTTTTATTATATGTAATTATAAGTCCGTAGTACGAAACATATTTTCCTACTTTACTGGTGCATCTACCTTATTCTTTGTCTCTGCATTACCCTAAGGTTGTCTGATAGAGAACGCCTATGGCGTTAAGACCGCCTTTGTACCCTGTTGTGCATAAAGAATTAAATAAATTAATTAAATTGATTAATAATATCGGATACCCATAGTTCCCAAGTGAAGATAACGTCCCGATAAAATTAGTCATTACCCCGTCGCCATTATCAGCCACAAATAGGCCCGGGCTACATACAATGGAGAGTTTTTCATTAGAAAAACTCAATTACATTTTTGGCTATGTATGCATATGGCTTGTGGTTCTCATCTATTATATAAAAACAGTTAAGTACCGCCTGTCGGCCGTCACAGGTTTTTTGTGAAGTTCAAAACAAAACATGACACCTCATTTGTCACAATTAGTGTTACCATTTGTAGAATCACAAGGTTGCCAGTAATTACTGTACTTTTTTAATATATTTAACGTTACCCTTGACAGATAGGAGTGACTTATTAACGTTTTTTTTTTGGATAAGTGATGCGATGCAAAGGCAGAAAATCCGATCTTTTGTGTATTTAGCGTTAACCATTGCCAGTTAGTCATGAACGGGGTCATGGGTAGCGTCATTTAACGAGTAAGTTTCAAAACTGTTTTTACAAAACCAAGTGTTTTTTTTTTTTTTGTGCGTCACTTTTGAAGCAAATCAATATTTTTTTCTTTCTTTCTTTCTTTCTTTCTTTCTACATAAAATTCAAAATCAGTTTTGACCTTTTTCAGAATCAAATTAGAATAACTATGTTTGTCTGACCCATTTGGAAGTAATAATAAAAACCAGCGTGATAGCTCTTTACTTTACTTCGCTTACCAATAAACTAAGAATATTAATATTCAATTGAATTAATCGGAAGAGTATTACGTGCTACTTTCGATATTACTTATTAGAAGCTAATATTCAATTATAAAAGAAAGCCGCTTAATTTCCGCTTGCAGGTAGGTATTAATGCTTAATAAGCCGTACATGCTTCCGTATTATGTAACAGAATAAGCCCGCCGTGTTAATAAACCCCTCTAAGAATGGCGGACTGGAAGTAGAATTCCAAGAAGAAAAGCCGTCAAACTTAGATCAAACGAATAAGATAGACGGAGCGCGTAGAACTAGCGAATTATGCAAGAAAAAGGAGTACAAAATGACAAAGGAGTTCCTACTTATCCACCCAGTGTCACAAAGTATATTTGTATAATATATGAAACGCCCAGTGTTCGCGAGCCGCAATCTGGAGCGTACGTCTAATGCTCGAACTAAAATAATAATATTGATGCTCCCGACCGCGGCTCGCGAACACTATGTGCATTGAGCAAGTCTAAAAAAGCTTATAAAAACAACAGTTAAGAGGTAGCTTACAAATAAGAGATATTCATTAATATGAAAAGCAATGTACTTCTTACCGAATATAAAACTTAGAGCTTAGTTTTAGGGAAGGCACTGTTTCCTGAGATACAGGTTGTCATCTAGTTCAGGAGACAGAGCTCCATTAAAATTAAAAACCAAAATTTAAATGTTTGTTATATTTTGATTTAATTGTGCGCGACAAGTCCCGTAAACTTAGTTCAATATGAGTGAAATTCGCGAAAGTTTAAAAACTTCCAGAGCTCCATTGTTTTGAAACATATTTGGTTGCTAATAAACGTTATTTTATTTTAATACAAGTTTAATTAAATTATCCAATTGAGTGTATTTTTATTTTGTACTGATAAAAGTCATTAAATAAGTACTAATCCTCCCACGGTGTTCTTAACAGTCAATTAAAGAAGGAGTTACTTTTGAGGACAAAATGAACCTTTTTAAAGGATTCAGAAACGTGATTTTGCTGTATACTTGCAGAAATACGATAAATAAGCCTTAAAAAAGTAAGGTACCCGGTTTAACATATAGGCTACTTTTTATCCCGGGAAGATGAATAGTTCCCGAGGGATTCGTGATAAACGACATCCAGTCATCCACGCGGGCGAAGTCGCGGGCATAGGCTATTTACTAATACATATCTCTTTTAACAACTTCAGCAGAGCTAAACAAACGCATTTGCTCACTGTATCACTGGATCTGTAGGCCAATTCACGTTACTAACGACGACGACGACGTTGTGCGTCACTTTTGAAGCAAATAAATATTTTTTCTTTCTTTCTTTTACTAAAGAAGTGCAGTCTTAGTGCAGTTGCAGTTAAGTTTCGGTTAAAACAATGCTTTTCGTATTCTCTTATGTACGGTGATCGCTGTCAGAAACGAACTACAGCGTCACTGCAACGTAATCGGCGCGTCATGAAATTAGGGTCCCTGAACTCACGACCTTCCAGTCACTTGTCAACAGTTAACACTTTGACTGCTACTCGCTTATTAAATCACCTCTCCACTTCGGCGTAGCAGTGTTAATTATTTAATTTCAATGTCTAATGAGGCACGTAATTAACAATAACTAATGAATAGATTACATAAAGAGGCACATGTTTTGTTAACTAGTACAGACAAGCTCGCATCGATGTTAACAAAACCAAAATCCAGTATATGCTGAGCTAGTCTTGTTTGAAAGTTACATACTAAGCCAGTTCCGCTTATAGTGGATTAGACCATTGATATGTGGACGACTGTACCTATCACCGTGAGAGCATCGGGTGCGGCTGTAAAAATGTTTATTGCTTCAGTAGTGCGAAAGTTTCAATTAAAAATATAAGAATACGTAAGATAATTATCATTTTGAACATACAATAGGCTATGTATATACAGGAGAAGAAAAATTCACACCTTTAACATAAAATAAACGCCAAAGTGAGTTTGTCTATCTGTCTGTTTGTTATTTCTTCACGCCTAAATTACTGCATCGATTTTGGTAAAACTTTTCAGAAAGATAGCCCACAGATATAAGATCCTTTTTTAACCAAACATTAACAGGCAGCAGCCCTAATAAGGCACGAGAGGAACTGTGGCAACAAAGACACCCTCCCCCTGCTGACTACATTGGGCCTGCAGAAGAGCTCCCAGCAGGCCACCAACTACCATGGCCCATCTGGAAAACCTTGAATCGACTCCGAAGCCAGATGGGCCGCTGCAGGTCAAATTTAGTTAGATGGGGATACACAGACGAGTCACAATGTGACTGTGGAGTCAACCCACAGACGATGCCTCACCTCTTAACCTGCTCACTGTGCAATTCCACCTGCACAATCAAAGACCTATGCGAGGCTACTGAGAGTGCTGTAGACGTGGCTACATTTTGGTCCAAAATTATATAATAAACTCGAATCATCGACACGAAGAAGAAGAAGTGTTCCGTAGTTCCTACAAGGAACACTTATAGTTTCGTCATGTCCGTCTCCATCTGTCCATCTGTCCTAATCCTTTACAGCTTATTAAGGTTTAAATATAGTTCTACTGAAATAAAGGTCATGTTTGATACATAACTTATTTATCAGGTGTATCATCTGCGAAATATAGCCCGCCAAAGTGGCTTGCAATGTGACCCCCGTCATTTCTAAACTATGGAACGTAGAAACTTATAATTTTCCACATTGATAGGCCTTAGTAGAAACTCTCTCTTAAAATTATTTTGAGCATAATGTGATAATAAATTTTCGAGTAACAGAGAGAAAACTGCAACATACTTAAGACGTCCTAGTTCAAAGCTAGACCTCAGAGAAAAATTGTCTTAGAAAACAATACTGCTTTAGTTGCCTTAGGTTGCCTTCTATTTAAATAAATCACAAAAAGAACCTTTGTGCTATGTTGACATGACGCCTCTTAGATTTGGCTCGCTAGATCGGACTGTATAACGACACACACATTCGTTTAGTTTATCCGTGACCATTAACAGGCAAATCAGAAAAAAAGATTTACATGGTAAATATCCCGTGACATGGAGTAAAATAATAGTAAAAGTTGTTCATAACTATGAGTATAGTGACCCCTTTTCAGGTTTAGTATAAACTAATACAAATTTTGTATATCCATGGAGTTTCTTGCCAATTCTTCTACACAGAATCCACCATTTGGAATCGTGCAACAATAGTCTAATTTTACATAAGTCATCACTTTTCCCAATTATATTGTGGTCGGCTTCCAGTCTAGCCAGATGCGGCTGAACATCAGTATTTTACACGGAGCGACGGCCACCAGACCCCGCAACCCAGTTACTGGGTGATACTGACATTTGGAGGATAGACCAGTTGTCAGACTTTCAGGCTTCTGACTACCCGTAACGACTGCCATATATGTTCGTATGGCAACCGGGACTGACCGCTTAACGTGCTCTCCGAGGCACGGAGGGGTCTCGATGTTTAAAGAAACGGTCACCCATCCACAGACTGACCGCGGCAAGTGCAGCTTAACCTTGCAGATCGTACAATCCGCGCAGTCGTTGCTTCGCTACGAGCCCCTCAGACTAGATAGACTTAATTAAAGGCACTTTTGTAAAATTAGTTTACAAAAGTGCCTTTAATTAAGTCTATTTGAAATAAAACAATTTGACTTTGGTCACACATTACATTTAATGGCATTTCTAGGACGCTGGTAGGCTTGAGTCAGAATAAACAGGTAATTTGAATAGATGTCGACGTGTATTCAGTAGAAGTTAAATCGATAAACCACAAAATCTACATAAACGTCAATAGACAAAGCAAGACAATGGTCTCCGCGAAGCTTTTCCTTTTCCTTTCATTAGCTTCCAAATTCATGATCAAGAAACAAAGCTTACATTTGTGACTCTTTCCCAACAGGTACTGAACCAAACGCAAATCCCCAACTGCTTAACCATAAATATTCTTCATGCCAGCATTAATCAGCTTTTAAAATATAACTGTTCAATGAAACAATGGATGGCTAACACAGAGAGTCCATGAACAACTCAGGATTCTCTCCTTTGACAGTCAACAGGCAAAGCCGTCTAAACTAAATTAAATTAATGTAAGTAGCATTTGAATTCAATACAGTTTACAATGTACTATTGCGAAAATCTCGCTAATAATGCCTTACAAATGTTACTTTGAGAACGATGCCACGTTGCATTCAAAAGACTTCAACGCATTTTCTCAGGCATTGAATGCGAGGAAATATGAAAAACACCGATTTGACTCGTCTGATATGAATACTTTTGCAATTCAAAGTACAGTTTTATTAAAACTGTATTTATAAATTGATCCTTGTACATAAAAAAACTCCAGGTACATAAGAAAACTCTAGTAATCATTTATTTTTTAACAAATCGAGGGAAATGACTGTTATTTTTGTCTATAGAAACTTACTAGTTAATAATCGCCGTTGATAAATGTAACAACAAATACGTTTACGCTATTTTGCCGTTTATTTATTCCAATAACGGCACGGTTTTTGTCAACTTGTTTCTTAATTGGATTATCCTACAATGCAACCTTCCGTTGCACCTCGAACACGCACGGTACGCTCTGATTAGCATTCGTGCATACAAATATAAACTTTATGGCTATTATGTTAGGATTTAATTTCCGCTGGAAATAAAGAGTAATGTGAAAGAAACTGTAATTACATACCAAACAATGCTAAGAGCAATGTTTTAAAAACTAGGGCTCTTGGAACTCATTCGAAATCGGGCCTTACCAACACTTGCGGTTGATACGGAGACATCTACTTTCGTCCAGGTTTGCGAAAATGAACCATATTTCTTCAGAAATAGGAGGTAAAATCGCAGTGGGTGGTTACCGCAACGCTTGACTGCGGTTTCCGCAGAATGCCATTGTATTGCACTGTCATCCTAGATATATGTCACTGTTATAAGATCGACGGTAGCGTGACACGTCCGCCGCAAGATAACGTAGATACGTTTGTTTACGGTCACGTTAGCTCGTTAGTACGGGATGTGGTATAAAGCCTACCTACAGACAGTCACCTTGAAGGCTTACCAGGGGGTGTTAGGCCAGAAAACCTCGTGTGCCCGATGACTGCTCGTCCTTCTCAATACGTTTGGAAGGAACAGCAGTTTGTTTGCCGGTGCACCCTGCATGGGCACGAGCATAACTCCTTGGGATCCTAAGTTCCGTGGCGAATATTCTGGCACGGAAGGGGTCCGGTTTAAGCCAGTGGGGCATTACAGCTCCGCGTGTCCCTCTGATATTAGCAGAGGGCACAATGGGGAAGCAGGGTTAGCCTGGTGTGCACTCACCCTGCCACTGGGCAGGCAGCGGGGGTACTGTGTCCTTCCCTACCCATATCGATCTCGTACCCCTGAAGGGGGGTGCGGTTGTGTTCTCGCGCCTACTTTTGGGTCTGGGCTTCACTGCCTGGACCGCGAGTGAGAAAAACATAAAAATTACGGGAGGATAGGGCCTGCGGGTAGTGAACTCGGGGTAGTCCAACGCCCGACCAGTCAAAGCCCGTGACAGTGGCGAGCAGAGATCAGCGCACCGCTGAGAAGGGTGCGGCCGACATTAGGCTGCACGGTAAGGGGCTCGCCTACTAATGGCGAATCGCAACTTGTTGGAGCTGGTTGGCGAATGCAGAGTATATCCCACGCCCCCGCCCAAAGGTCGTTAGGAACACCGTGGTGGTATTCATCGGTAAGAATCCGACACTGGCTCCGCCTTTCCCAGGTGGAGTGTGTCTATGAGGATTTGCCCACAGAAAAAAAATGGAAGCCTTACCAGCCAAGATTTACATTGTTTGGATAAGCCCAAAATTAATATCCTATGTATCTACGGGCAAATCCCTACCTGATATATCAAATTGACAGATGCTCCATAAAAATTATGTGAAATTGCCAATATACAGCAATAATAATAGCTGATCTGACTTTCAAAACAATGAGGTAACTGTGTAACGCAATTACAAAGACAATAGTTTTCATTTTGACATTACAGCTAAATTCATTTCATACTACATAGTTTTCTTTATGACGAATTGTTAAAACATACGGAGCAATGAACATAAAACCAACATGATAGCGATCGCGAATAAGTAACATGATTTGGTAGTAGGTCCAGCAATAGACTATTAGATAGCCAAATGGATGATGATTCTAAAGGAACTGTTTAATACAATTAATTTCCACAAATCCGTGGGGTAATTGTGTAATGCATTCACATTGACATCAGCTTTCATTTTGAAATTACAGCAATATTCATTGCGTGGTACGTAGTTGTCAATGTGACGGATTGTCAAAAAACACAGAGCAATGAACATTGAAATCCAAATGATTGCGATGGCGAGCGAGTTACACAATTCGGCAGCTGTTTCTATTATCTACATTCAAACACTCTTTTATGTTATCAAACTTGTACGCCTATCAAGCCAAAGCATAGTGATACTGGAGTATTTATAAATTAACACTATGTCTTGTACATCATAAAACCTATGTTTGACAAATAAATATATTTGAATTCGAATTTGACTTCACTCGGGATTAAGGAATTACTTCGAACTATAAAATTGCTTAGGTTACTAACTTCATGGTTTGACAACACTATAATATACGGCGGTATTATCAAATGTTACATAAGTCACGACCACTATTTTATAGCACAATATCATGTTTGATGTTGATATCAACCAATAATTCATCCGTATGATGCAAAAAAAAGCCATTGAAGAAGCAGTGGACGTGATTTTATGATCACATAACTACTAGTGTTATGGTCAATAACACTAGTCATTTAACATGCTCTGAAGACGAACAGTCTTCTTTGTTGAACCTATCCTGAACAAAAATCAACTATCGGAGATTATTTTTAAATAATAGGCACTTAATAAAATTCATATACCTAACTTAAACTTAACTGCCTCGTTGGTCTAGTGGTCGCAAGGGCGACTGCTGATCGTGGGGTCCTGGGTTCGATTCCCGGGTCGGGCAAAGTGTTATTGGGTTTTTTCAGTAGGAAATTCTCAGTAGCAGCCCGGAGTCTGGATATGTGCCCGGTTGATGGCAATAGGCTCGCCCCCTATTACATGGGACTTACAACATAACTGGCGAAATGTGGGTGTACTATTACACCTCTGCCTACCCCTTCGGGGAAATACAGGCGTGATGTTATGTTGTTATGTTAAACATAGGTACAAAATGCACACATTGTATTTTATTATTATTATAATTACAAAAATCAATAATAGGAATGCATAATTTTAATTCAGAACTGGACGACACCACATGACTAGGGTTCCCAACCATACTGTTAAATAAAAACAGTATTATACTTTGTTTTCGCTCGTTAATACTTTTTACAGTTCTATCAAAAAAAAGTATACAAAATACTGTTTCATGCCCGCTGCTATTCGGAGCTATAATGAAACCTAAAAAAATAAACACACAAACTTTATTTCAGAACGAAATTGTCAATGTTAAGCACTCAAGCGAGTGCCATGGCCACGCATTTAAAGATGGTAATAAATTGTTAAATTGGGCAAGAAGATCAAAAAAAAATTTTTTTAAAAACGTCATTAAATGAGATACTGTTTACTTTTGTAAAATACTGTGTATTTTATTTCTCCGATCTTGATATACTTTATTTCTCGTACAAAAAGTTGGGAACCCTATCCATGACATTAGTCACATTGCGGAATTACATCACGTTGAAGAAAAAGTCATTAAGACGTTATGTACCGTTGTCACCTCTCTCTAACCTCAGTCATTTACTTCCGGCGTCAGCGACGACCGCCGCGAGAGTTCAAGGTCACCCGTAAATTATCATTTCCCACGGCCCTTTACATAAACGTCACCATTCAACATTAATAAAAACGACTGCAACCAACTGACTTATTTATTTTTTGTTCCGAACAACGGCTCTAAAACCACAAGTAAAATACAAGTATATAAGTATTGTTTTCCAATACATTAAATGACTCCGTGATCTCGACAAAGAATACTTTCACAGAAAATGAACATTTGGACCCAATACGGTGTAAGCGATAAAAAAAAGTAAAACGGGCCACTTTCTGAGGCTTCACCGCGTCATCGCGTCATCGTTATCCAGATGGTATTGTTCTTCACGTTTAATTCAAAGAAGCTTGTTTAACGTCACCACACGTCTCGTTTTGATTGGAACTGTCCTGTTTGCGAACTATGATGTTGTAAAAGTGAAAAGGGAATGGATTACAAGAATGTGCCTATTTGCCTGCCATTTTGTCACCAAGAATAGCTGACTGATAGAATCTGACTACAACTCCAACTACTCCAAGAGTGTAGTTTTAAATCTAATTTATGTCCACGTCTGTGGTATTTTGATTGATGTATTATTCAAATACCTCTTATCTTCTTAATATCTATATAATATCTTCATAATATATATAATTCTTCTGTACGTGTGTTTGTCACCTAACTCCTCCTAAACGGTGGGACCGATTTGGATGAAATTTTGTGTGTATATTTCAATGGATTCCTGGATAATTTGAAAACACAATTGGACCCGGTAGGTCGCGCTGCTGTCGGTATGTCACTGATCTTCTCCTAAACGGCAGGGACGATTGGTGCTGCTTTTCCGGGCAGGACGACATCTTCCGGGTCCGTTAGTTATGTATAAGTAGTTAACTACGACACAAGTCTTTGACTTTTTAATGTAAGTATATACTTATTATCACATTGGTATAATCTTTTTTTAAATAAAAGTCGAGAACAAAAATATTTAACTTTCCATTTTTATAACCCACTTGCATTTTTATATCTTGCAGAAATGCTTTCAAAAAAACATTCACGCAATACTTGAAATGTCAAAACTTTCATCGTCGCGGTTTGTCCCGGTGCCACACTTGCGGGACATGCGCACGCGCGCCGAATATTCACCACATTCAGATACACTTCATTACTGCAGTCATTAACGCGAATGACATCCAGTTAAATGGTAATAAATGTAGAAAGTCATCCGAGCTTTCTTTGCGGTTATAAGACTCGAATATGATTGAATCGCTGAGTGGCGCAGGTACTACTGGGCATTGAGTAATTTACTCTAACACCTCTATCCGCCGCACGGAAGCACATTGTTGCCGACCTAATAGCCGAGTTTCACACAAACACGAGACGATTACCCATAAACAACGTAAACTTTAGATACCGACGAATATGGAACGGTAACTCTGTTTAAGGCAACAAAAACTCCATTCAAGTACTGACCCCAACAAATTATCTAACTGTTCGACACTTAATTCGAACGCAGCGCACGTATGTTTCTTTACAAAACATCCATTATGCGTTAAAATTTAAATTTTAAATGAGATAAAACAAAATAAACTTAGACTTTCTTAGCTGGATTGTATGTAAGTACTGCCGGACAAATTCTTTTGTGCGATATAGTTAGGTTGCCTCTGCCTCTGCATGTAACGACATTGTACAGACATGAATAGATTTAAAAGTCTCGCATTGCTGAACTCAATACAAAGAAACGGTCCTTGTTAAAACGCGTAATACGGAGAATACAATGCTACTTCTTTGCGATTTACAAAGATGTGTTACGCAGAGGCGATCATTGTTTTTTGAACAATATGACAAACATCATCAGAATCACCTGCATAGAACATGTTTGCACTGTTGCGTGTAACATGATTTCTTAGGCATTGCTTCTTTAGCTCCAGCTGCATACTACATAACATAACGTTTAGAATAAACAGACATAGATTGTACTAGAATTCCTTGTAAAAGAGCTAGTTCGGGGAAGTACAGTCTAACAAAGCAATTAGTATCTGGATACTAATAGACCCTGGGGTCGCCAGATATAAATGAAGTTTTCTCAGAAGATTATGGATGTTTTCGAGTGCAATATCATTTTAATAATTTGTACAAAACCCTAATCAAACCGTTCTATAATAATTTCCTGAAAAATCTTCATCTATATCTGGAGACCCTGTATACTGATTGCTTTGTTAGACTGTACTACCACCATACTTATTTCTGCTGCCAAACAGTAATGCTTGTATTTATATGTTTCGAAGGGTACGGGTGCATGCCGGTGAAATTACAATCACACAAGACTTTCCAACTTCACGTTTCAGTTTGGTGAGCGCAACTTGCAATACAATTTATGCAACAGACTAGATGATATTGCAGTTTTTATGGGCAAAGGTAACCGCTTAACATCAGGCGGGCCTTTAGCTCCATTTCACTTTCATATCCTATTCATAAATAAAATAAAAATAATTAAAAGCATAAATCTTTCGAACGTTTTCGTAGCTCAGCAGTCAGCAGCATTAATTAATTGCAGTAGGTAGGAGCAAAAAGGGATAGAACACACGCATGACATTCGTTTCATTTAAATGTAAATGGTCCTAACATTTCCATACAGGAAACCATAACCTGCAGCTCTGTTCTTACGTTCAATTGGTCTAAAACTCTAAATCATAGAAATATAAATAATAAAGTAATAGAAGTTGTAAAGGCGCGTGACCTTGTCGCCGCGGACAGGTGTCTCGTAGGACACCAGTGCGCGAACCGTTTGCTTGATCATTAGTGCTGTTTGGGACGCAGTCACTAAAATTGTATTTTGCAGCATATCTAACAGCGGTTTTTTAGGCTTAATTTATTTTTCAATCAATGCTATAGAAACATGGTAGGCGTAATTTAATTGCATATTTATGTGTAGGTAGTAGCGAACCGGCGACACGCTTTCCGGTATTAGAAGACAGTAGATAACATTTCTATTATTATTTAGATTTCTATGGTCTAAACATCATTTCAGCCGAAAGACGTCCACTACTGGACATAGGCCTCCCCCAATTAAGGGGGGGATATGCCATAATCGCCACGCTTGGCAGGCGGGTTGGCGATCGCAGTTGGTTGGTTAAATACTCAGAGAACGCTGCTACCCATCCTCTGGTGAATCGCTTAGTCGCCTTTTACGACACCCATGAGAAGATATAAGGGTCTAAACGCACCGCACTAATTATATGCATATCGTTTGCAAAGCAGGCAGGCTACCGAGTCTTCTTACACTGGTTAATATGCTATTAATGTGTATTTGCAAGCTACTGGTACCTACATGAAACAGTTACACGTGGTCGCGCCGGTGAAGCAACTACCTATTCATTATTGAAGAATTGCTTTCTGCGAGGGTAGGAAGTGAAGCGTTGAGCCGATAACTGTTTAGCGAATGACGACCGAGACCTTGTGTACAAACACTACGAGAGTACTAGCAATAGACCATAACAATCGACAGGAATTCTAATTGAATGCATTGAATTTACTCCGAATACTGATTACTTTTTTGTGCACTTGAATTATAACAGGAACGTAGGTGTAGCGATTGCAAAACAAGGTGATGCTTACTCAATACAGGATTACAGCTACATTCAATCATGAAACCTACCCGATAGAAATGGGTAGGTCCGAGAATAATTCGGAGTTGGATCCGGATGTGCATCCAGGCTCAAAGACTTACATCCAGGTTCCGTGTCCGTCGGACCTATATGGGCCCGGCTGTCTAACCATGATCATCGAATTTCAGAGCGCGGAGTGCGGGAGTCAGAACACGCCAATCTCACTCCCTGGTCCGCCGCGATTCTCAATTAAATTCCTTCTGCTCAGTGCGTTTTCTTTTTTAGGAGCTACTACTAATCTGTAGCTCCAGCCAGTGCTGTCGAATCAGTATCCGAAATACGGTTGGATGTACGCGTCCATCAATAACGCGAGTGATGCGGGTCGGCGGATTCGTACCCATCCGGAGCTACCCATCTCTAATACCCGATCGAATAAGGAGAAATCACTTTTGTATACATACGTAATTGTTTAATTACAAAGTTCATCGTCATTGCTGGCATTACGTGTATGTTCGCTACGGTGATGCCATTACAAAACAACTAGACAACACTTGTAATTTTACCACAAAATCTTCGTAATATGATATAATGGATGTTTGGAGAAAGTGTTGATGTAAGTATTTTCGTGGACAGCGGTGTGTGAAGAGTCGGCTGCCGACTCACCTATATTCCCGTTCGTGCAGAGAGCGGAACCGCGCGACACTCGGTAGCTTTGATTGCATCCTCACAGGCCTAATGCCCGATTTCACTCAATTCGCTTACTTGTAATTCTAACATGTCAGTTTCATTAACATGATTGTAATATTGCATTATTTTTTGGCGCAATAAGAATAAAATTTTCGAATAAACTCTCTCCGCCTCTATTCGTTTTTCTTCTCCTTTTTTCTCTTCTTCTTCTTTCTTTTCTGAGCTTTGCTTTGTTTGAGCGGAATGCTACTTTTTTATTGGTCTCTTAGGTTGAGCAGTGATAAAACTTATTAGGTATGAATATTTTCACGACTAAACGTACAAAAATGTGTCTGATGTATTTATTGGTTAAATACCTACCTTGTTAACATTGTTAGACATTTTTAATGAAAAATAAGCAAAAGAAAATGAATTTTAATTAATAATTTAAGTAAAGAGAAAGGAGTAAATCTAGCAGCATCTACAGCTTTACATCAGCGACACGACGACGGCGACGTGTAGTACTGCTCAGCATATAATGTGTGTGATCACTTATTCATGTACAGTATGAGCACAGTGGGCACCTGCTTCCTCAACTAATTCGTACAACTTGTGCTGAATAACAAATGACTAACATTCTGCACATGTTTGTGTTATTTCCCAAAACATTATACAAGTAAAGTGCTACGAGTAGGCATGGATACTGTTATAATAATAAATGCTCTACAAAACTACTAATCTAATCCTTCCATGGCTACGTACGACAAACTCAGATGACGCTGGAGTCCTAAACGAGAAATATAAAATTTAAAGACTTAAAAGAATTTCTACCTGTTCCAAAACGATACGATGTTGTATCTTTAAAAAAACATAATCTTGTTTCTAATTGTAACCTTTCATTCGACACTTGCTATCTTACAAAAATAATAAAAAAAGTGTAATTGTTATTTGCCATGTTCTACTTGATACAAGCATTTTATGACGCAAAATTAAGGTCAGTGTAATTATGTGATTTCTTTCACGCTCATAAAACTCGAGCGGCTGCCGAGATAAGAACGCTGCCCGTGCGCTTGCCAGGGCCGCATTAACCATCGGCAACTGCCTAGGGGCCCCGTATCGGTAGGGGGGCCCCGTATCGGTAGGGGGGCCCCGTATCGGTAGGGCGGCCCCCCGCGCGCACAAAATTAATTTAAAATGTTATAATAAAACAAAGTTTAACCGGATTAAATCGCGTATATTAATTAAATTGGTTAATTGGTTTTGGTTGTTTTTTTTTAATAGGTTGTTTAATATTTTTTAGAAATATCTGTAAAGACGCTTGTCATCTTAGTTTACCTGCGACCACGAAGTGCTGCAAAGCTTTCGAAACGTCAGGAAAACCAATTTCAATAATATACGCGATTTAATCCGGATAAACTTTGTTTTATTATACCAGGCCCCTCAGAAAGTATTGCGAAAAAAAGTTTTTATATATGGGAGACTGGCCAGTTATAATGTTTTTCGAAAATATGATTATTTATAAGTAAAAATAAGTAAGTTCCAATTTCAAAATTTCCCTCCACATTTTTTGCGAGTTAATTCAAAGTATTGTGTCTCACTGAAATATGGATCTGCGCCGGGAACATTTTAGAGCTATGATTTTATACGATTTCAAGTGTCGCCTGAAACCGGATGAATCGTACGATAGACTTCAAATGGCATTCATGGATGAAGGCCCTTCCAAGGCAACCGTGTATCGTTGGTATAACGAATTCAAGCGCGGTCGACCAACTTTGGGGGATGACGAAAGAAGCGGTCGCCCTTTGACGGCTGTTACCGAAGAAAACGTGCTAGCAGTGAAAAATTTAATCCAAGACAATAGGCGAATTACATATCAGGAGATTCAACACATATTGAAGATTGGATCGGGAAGCGTTCACGAGATTCTACACAGCCATCTTCGCGTGAGGAGGATAGTATCACGCTGGGTGCCGCACAACCTCACCGATGCTCAGAAGCAGGCCCGGGTGGAATGGTGCCGTGATATGCTTAACAAATTTGAAGCAGGCTCGTCTCGGCGTGTTTACGACATCGTTACAGGTGATGAGTCCTGGATTTATCAATACGACCCAGAAACCAAGCGCCAGTCGACTGTTTGGGTGTTTCAAAATGAGCCAACGCCTACCAAAGTGAAGCGATCTAGAAGCGGGGGTAAGATTTTGATCGCTAGCTTTTTTAATTTGACTGGCCACTTGGTATCAATTCCCTTACGGGATCAAAGAAGCATTAATGCCGAATGGTATACTACCAAATGTTTGCCAGAAGTTTTCTCTGTTATAAGCAACAAGCGACCAAACACAGGGCTCCGCGGGCTACTGCTCCACCACGACAATGCACCTGCGCACACCGCACTCAAAACGAGGGACTTCCTGGACAGCACGCCAGTCAAACTCCTGGGTCACCCTCCTTACAGCCCTGATCTAGCACCGTGTGACTTCTTTTTATTCCCAAAAATAAAAAATCAGCTCAAAGGGATACAATTTTCGTCGCCGGAAGATGCGCTGGCTGCGTTCGAGCAGGCTGTAAACGAGGTGTCTGCGGCGGACTGGAAAAAGTGTTTTGAAAACTGGTTTAGGCGCATGAATCTTTGTATAGAGGCTGGTGGAAAGTACTTTGAAAAGATTTGATAAAAATATATGTACGTATAGAACAATTTTTTTTAGTTTCGCAAAACTTTCTGAGTGTCCCACGTAATGTGTAGTGATCGCGAAAACCTAAGAAATTATTATGTTTCATACAGTGAAAATTTTATTGAAAAATGTGTATCCTCAATGACAATAAGTGTTTGACACAATGACATATGAAAGGAGACAGCATTAAAATTATCTAGTACAAAGGTACTGCTTATTTCAAAGAAATTTCTACCAGCAGTGTTATTGCTTTTGTTCGACGCATGTTGTCAGTTGATGAAATATTTCATACCCACAGAACAGAACCATCTAGTATCGAGTAGTAGAACTAATTACATGGCGTTAAGTAGCGTATTGTATGATAAACAAAAGTTTTGAAATGCTTGTTCTGAAATTGCGTTTTGTGAGTTTGCGACCGTGATCCCTTCATCAACTTGAAAAGAGCTGATCATCTTCAAACGGCTGAAAAGGGGCCCGAGAATTGCATTGCCCAAGGGCCCCGACATGGCTAATCCGGCCCTGCGCATGCCGAAGACTTGTGAAGACGATGCGCATGCGCTTGCGGCGACAACGACCGTCTCGCGACGCTGCAGCGAAGTGCAACTGGAGCGTGAACGCAGTTTCTCGATGAGAAATATTTCGCTGATTGACGTATATTACTGCTACTGAGACGCGGGATCAGAGAGCTACTATATCTTCAGATATTTATTACTTACGCGACCTCTAGTAAGTAAAAAAATATTAAATTTCGAAATAATTTTTCTCAGGAGTTGATTGTTTGTTTTAATCATTGTTCTAAAAATAACTATAGTAGGTATCGATTTTTTCTTTCCACAATTTAAAATCGTTAGATTTCGTTTCGCATGCGTAAAATGCGTTAAAAATAATAAAATAATATAGTAGGTATGTTTATTAAAAAAAAAAAAAAAAAAAAAAATTAGACAAACCATCAACTTCTGATACTGATGTTCAGCCGCATCTTCTTAGACCAGAAGCTGACCCCAATATAATTGGGAATAGGAAAGTAAAGGAAGAGAATTAGTTTCCACAGAATGAAATTGCTACCAATCTTCCTATTTAAATCGTTAAGGTGCCTTTTACGACACCTACGGGTAGAGATAGCTATCATTACTTTCTTACGACCTATCAAATTCTGGTTCGCACAGGAATTCGAAAAGTCAGGGGTGCGGGTGGGTTTGAACTCAGACCCTGCAAGGAAGACAAGCTTTCAACCGCTATGTTATCACTGTTTTTTAGAGTAGATATAGGGGGACCTATCACCGAGATCCTCAGAACAATTGATTTAACAACACAGCATATCTTGGAATCTTAACAAAAGCAAATACTTACTTATTACTTACTTACTCATGACAACGGTAATTAATTTCCTTAGAGTTCGAAGAAAATAGAACTGCTTGCTGACAACAATCATTTTACACACAATATGCCTAACTGGAATCCAATGAGAAAAGAAATAGAAAATATTGAAAGAATGTCAAAGAAATAACTCTTTGAACGGATGCGATTATTAAAGTAATTGTTTGTATAGGAACTTAGGAACACATGATTCGCGATTGTTAGTAAAAGGTTAAACCTTTATCGACGGAATAACGGGTATTTTTTTTCTTTTGATGGTGCGAGCATTCTACATGTGTGATTTATGCAGACCCCTTACATTGTCTGCACTCTTCTTCCGTTACGATAAGAACGGGGAAAACGTATATTGTTCACACCATAAACATAATACAAGATACCGCAATGCCGCCCACAGTCATAGACAAACATTACATAAAATAATTCATAATAGAAATGTGTACACACATCATTAGAAAATACGAGCGCTGTAAACTCCCTACTTCGTGACTTTTTTAACTTGGCAAAATAAAGCCCACTTTTATATTTTTCATAAAAGGTATCACTAGAATTATACAGTCACCCAAAGAGATCAGTATCCAGGGTCGCCAGATATATGTTAAGTTTTCTCAGGAGGTTATGGATGTTTTCGACTGGAATAACATTTTAATAACGGGAAAAGTTTAGCCGATGACATCGTTGTAATAAATGCTGCACTGCCTAAACGGAGCCTCTCGGCGTGTCGGTCTCGGCATAAATCTGGACAAGACTAAAGTCACGTTCAATAAGCATGTCATCCCGAGGCCAATATTCATCGAAGGGTCGACACTCGAAATTGTAACGGAGTAGGTACGTCTACCTAGGGCAGTTAATTCAACTTGGTAGACACAACTTCGAGAAAGAAGCCGCCGCGACAGTAGGATCCGGTTGGGCGGGGCAGCATTTGGCAAACTTCGCCTAGTCTTCTCGTCACCTATACCGCAAAGTTTGCAGACAAAGGTCTTCAACCAGTGCGTTCTACCTATCATGACTTCCGGTGCCAAGACGTGGACACTGACAGTTGGCCCTGTCCTCAAACTCAAAGTCGCTCAGCGAGCTATGGAGCGAGCTATGCTTGGAGTTTCTTTGAAGGATAAAATCCGTAACGAGATTATCCGGAGAAGAACTAGAGTGACTGACAATGCTTAGGATCAGTAAGCTGAAGTGGCAGTGGGCTGGCCATGTTTGTCGAAGGACCGATGGACTTTTCAGCAGACGAGTCCTTGAGTGGAGACCACGAATCGGCAAACACAGCGTAGGGCGCTCCCCAGCCAGGTGGACCGATGACCTGATGAAAGAAGCTGTGGGGGTCTGAATGCGGAAGGCCGAGGACCGAGTGTTCTGGCGCAACTTGAGAGAGGCCTATGTCCAGCAGTTGACTGCGATAGGCTGAGTTTATGATGACTTCAACCATAACTTCTAAAAACTGTTAGAAAATCATAAAACAGATTTAGAGACTGCATAACCAAGAACCAAACAAACCAATCAACCAACCAAGAACCAACCTAGAACCAAGATGTGGACTAAATAAGCCATTTATCATAAACTATAAACAAGGAATACATAAAATCTAGACAGCTCAACAAGACAAAAACTGGTATATCTCCCTATACAAGAAAACACAATGAATAAATAATTCAATAGGACGAACTCCATTTTGAATAATAACACAGTCCGGTTGAATAGAAGCATATATCATATATGGAAATATCTGAGAAACAGCGAAGCTTTGAAACACTCCTGGGTACGAAGGACCACGCAGTCTACTAGTCATAAAACTGTTTATTTCTTGAGAAAATTAGGTATGATACCTTTACCTTTTACCTGAAGGCCAATTCTCGTAATTAAAAACGTTCAAAATATAGTTCTATCCCCCCCTTCATAGGGGGAGGCCTATGTCCAGTAGTGGACGTCTTTCGGCTGTAATGATGATGATGAATGATAGTTCCAAACTAATTTCAATACTTTATAATTCTCCTGACAGTAGATGTTCCTGTTTGCCGTTTTATTTCACATCAAACCCACAATCCACACGAGAAATTACACTAAATTAAACTGTACTATAAAAGATCCCCGATCTGTATTATAGTATAAAAAAGTCAGTTAATAGAGTCGTGGTGGCTTTTTTGTAACTGTTTTGTGATGAAAGCGACAAAAATCACTGTTGAAACCTTGAAAAGACTTACACGACATTATTATAGTACAAGCATAGTACTAAATTGTGATCTATGGAGCTACAATAACTTGGCTATATCACAAAATTGCGATGTAACTGCGCCAAAACCTGCCTGGGTAAACGTTTACATCATTGTTATAGGACATATTTGATACACTAAATAGTGTGTCCGAAAACGTTCTCTCCATTGCTATAGTACACATTTTTGCTGGTTGGGTATTTTGAATGTGTTTAATTACGAGAATTGGTCTTCTGTAGTTTATCGTCAATGAATCATTGTTCAGGCATTTGCAACTGAATATATTTTTTCACACTATTTTTAACAAACAATTCAGATTTTCCTTGCAAGATAATTTTGCAACTGAATATTCTATTTTTGCACACGTACAGTCGACCTCACCTCAGTGATAACATTTGAATGACTGAAACCGCCCTTCATCATCATCATCATCATCATCATCATCATCCTAGCCCGATATCAACCACTGCTAAGTATAGGCCTCCTTTCGTTTTTGCCAGCCTCTTCGATCTTGTGCGTCCCTAATCCAAGTGTTTCCTGAGGCTTCGGCGATATCATCAACACAACGCGCTTTAGGACGGCCCGGTTTTCTCCGACCTGACCCCTGAAACTGCCCTTACTGCTTACGAAATAAAGACGCTGTCAAAGTCAAACTGTTACCACTGCACTGGCATGTGGTCGACTGTACAATCAACCGCATATCAATGTTAATATCTACATACGTTTCGTACGAGACAGGTTCTACTGGTTTTGTTACCATCGATATGCTCTTGAATTTACATCTGTCCACCTGTGAGAAAGCAATGAGCTGATTACACTGTGTTATATGTTAATTTAAACACACAGACATAGTAAGAAATATAGACGAAGTGCTGCGAACAATCATAGTGAAGCCAGATAAAACTATGCTCCTTCGTGTACAACCAGCGGTCACGCACACACCATGCACCTGAAGGACATTTGCTTTCGCGACGCTTACTGAACAATGCCACGACAAGTGTACTGAGAGGGGTGAGCACGGTTTGAAGTGCATGTGCGTGCGTAAGCGCTGGTTGTACACGAAGGAGCATGGTTTTTTTTTGGCTTCACTGGATTGTTCGCAGCACTTTATTTCTGTGTCTAAACACTGAATGACTATCTTTCCGCGGTGAGAACGACTCCTAGAAACAATAAACTTAATGTGTTGGCTCAAAGCCACATGCAGAACTAAGGAGTTAAAATACCGCGTTAATGTACAAGACGTTACAGGGAATTTTGTTAGAAGTTAAGTTAGTGTCGACCAACATGCAAGGTAAGGCGGCTGAGGATCTTTACTTTCATAAAGGCAATTCAAAAGTGAAATTTCTCCTCAAACTTTTTGTGTTTAACAAAAATCATTACCGACTAAAACCACCGGCCATCCTAAGCAGAATTTTGTGCTAGAGGAGCTCTGGAAACTCCATTGGACCCTACCTAATTTTAGCCTACTAATGAAAACTAAAACATATCTCTCGTCAAACTTATAAACTTGAGTCAAAGGTTACTAGTACTTTTAAGGCATCATAGCAAACAAGTAGGTGTTTGAAGGCGACCGACCAACGACGGGCGTCGCGACGACGACGCCACGGTGGCTTATAATTTTTTTTATTTTTCATGAACGGCTGCCGAATTGCATAACTCACTCGCGATCGCAATCATCTGGATTTCAATGTTCATTGCTCCGTGTGTTTTGACAATCCATGTTATCGGCAACTACGTACCACGCAACTCATTTTGAAATTATTTCAATATTCATTGTATTGAAATAATTTCAAAATGAAAGCTAATATCAAAGTGAATGCATTACACAATTGCCCCACGGGTTTGCTTTCTTAATTAAAAATTGCATTAACAAACATTCTGTCACATTCGCAACTTATTGAAAAGAAGCTCGAAGCTCTAAAATTTTTGAAAGCCTATGCACAGACCAACAATGTTAGTCTAAGCTTCCATGTATCACATCTGTATTTGTGTAAAAGAACAGAAGATAAGTACGTTAGCATTGAAGTCAACGCACCATTGTCAGCTGCCGGCAACAATGCTCGAGATACAGTTGACAAAAAGCGCACACTGCCACTGTCTGCCCGTGTCATTCACCCGATCGTGGAAATCGATGTTTACATCTCCGACTTTAATCGATTCGACAATCGAGTAAAATTTCGAAGAAATCGATATTTTATCCCCATGATTCATTTCTTCCGTATTAATTGCAATTAACGTTCGCATTCGTGCGTATCCGGATAGAAATCAACCGCTGAATCCTGAGATAAGTACCTACTCAGATACTTTTTGGTGTTTTCTATGTACAGTACAGATTACAATTTTCGAATTCACTGTATACAGTAATTTGTACAGTATATTTGTACACCTTATTGGTGGGACATAATGGAACTTATTATATTATAACTTTATGCATTTTGGAATTTGTAACACAAAAATGTAACACTTATTTTTTTTGCTTTATTTTTCCCTTACAGAGATATTACGTATTCTTATTTTGTTGGTTAGTAGTGTTAGAATGTCTTAATATACAACGTGTTATTGAAATAACGAAAACCTCTTAAGGGGTCATTGTACTCATCAGTATGAACAACTTTTACTATAGGAACAACCATGAAATCGCGAAAAAAAACAGCTGCCCTTATTGTGTTCACATAAATCGACAAAATGTAGGGAACAGCAGATTTTTTGCGATTTCAGGGTTGGTCCATACTGATGAGTACAATGACCCCATAAGAGATTTTCAGTTATATCAATAACACGTTGTATATGTTAGTATTGTGTTAGTTGCAAGGACCAGGGGTTGTTCGTCCAAATTACTCCAAACTACATCTTGTCCCAGGTTTGGCCATAATAAATAAATTTACCTATCTACTGGTACATGGTAAAAAAGAGTGTCTTATGGAAACAATAAAAGCGCAAAGACATAGATACTATAATCATTAAAAAGTTGTGTTAAAAGTGCTTACCTCTTGGGCACGCTGATCCGCCGTTGCCGGAACAGGTGGTCCATTGTTCCTGAGCTCTCCGCTTTAGCTCGGCCTCTCCCACACAAATATAGGAAATTAAAAACTTTCACTTAATCTTATGTTCCGGAATGTCCACAGAAGGTGTTTTATTTGAACTATAACTAAAGCACTGTGTCCTCACTGGTCCACTGTAACCCTTAGGTGTTTTAATAACTTTACACGGTCTAGTATCGCCGGGACTTCTATTGTACCACAACAATACTATTCTTCAAATACAGCCTGCAAAAAAGAAAAAAAGGCTCATTTTAATGTAATGTTAGGTTAACATTTAACATATTAACATAAATTCGCAGTTTTAGTTTAACATGAACTAGTTATTAACATTTAAGTTTACGACTTACAACATCCTTAGTAATTAAAAAGTAGTTAAACTAAAAACATTAATAACTAAAAAGAATAAATTACATTTTAGTTTAGTTAATTCAGCAATAAATGGCATAATGACTGTTTTGTTCACAATGGCACGAGAGAGTAATAAATCTAATATGTAGTGAAGACAAGAACAAGGTGAATTAATTGATGGTATCTAATATCATTTTAGCAGCGATTACATTCGTCTGGAGAAAGTGAAGGCATGTGATGCGCCGGCGCAACCACTCCTCTCGCTACATTTACAATAATCACGACCAGAGCTTAATAAGAATTCATATTTTTTTCTATTTTTCAAACTCATTTATCATTTCACATTACACCTACTTTTAAGAAAATTTATCAAAAGTGATTTTAGTTTATTGTTTGCAAAACTCTCCTGGCGTTAAATTGCTTTTTATGGTTCCGTATCCAAAGGGTGTCAACGGGACCCTATAACTATGCCTATGCCGTATGACCGTCCGTCTATCAATCCTTCCGTCTGTCTGTCACAGGGATTTAACTTTTTAAGCGTAATAGGTAGCCAGTTGAAATTTTCACAGAATATGTGTTATTATTGTGTTGCCTCTATACTAAAAATTATAAAAATTCTAAACACATATGCACTTTTTCAAAGTTTTTTTGTTACTACCTACTCTATCTTAAAAACTGTAATGTACAAGCGCCAAACTGGTCTGATTGTAGTACATTATGTAGGTATAGTTAAACAACAAATAACAAAATGAAGATAAACAGATTTAGGTGGTGGTACGGAATCCTAAGTGCGCGGGTCCGACTCGCACTTGGCTGGTTTTCTTTTCAGTCATTAAACTAAAAAGTTTGTAAAAATAATACTACTACTAATAATAATTAGGTACTAAATGTTTAATGTATGCTGTGTTCAAATTTCGAATTTTATGTAAATGTATAGAGGTGACACTGTTCTAATATAAAATGCCGTGTTCATATGCTATATAAATTCTTTGGAGAAACATCAACATGCGAAGAAGTTTGTAGCGTTTTGTTAATTACATTCCACAATAGATTAATTTACTTGCGTGATATGTGAAAATATTTTGCATGAAATATATTTTACTGCTGCACTATTTATTTTTATTTGTATGAACCAATTATGCAAATATTAGCTTTCATTCATACATATTTTTGTATCTAAATAATAATATTTATTATTATTTAGATACAAAAAAAATTAATTATTTAATTAATTTTTATTTATCTCGCATGAAAGCATATTCTTGTATAAACAAGAATATGCTTTCATGCGAGATAAAAAAATAGATTAGATTAAAACTATACCTTCACAAAAATATTTAACTAAAACCAACAATTCTGTTAATTTATAAGCATTTTCATATTAATTAAACTAAAATTCTGTAATAGTCACAAATCACCAAAACAAAATAAAAATAGAATTACTTTTACAGTAGAACGTGAGATTCGCGCGACTTTCTACCGCGTGCGTGAATTCGAGGCGGCTCGGGACGTGCGGCCTCGGGGCCATGTGGCGGAGCACTGAAGCCATGACATGAAGCGCCGGCCACCGGTGCCGGGGCTGGCGACTCATCCCCTGCTGTCACCAGCCCTGCCGCAAACACAGTTGGCCGGGTGGCCGCTGAACATCGCTGAAAGTTGTAGCCGTCTGTAGGATTTTCATAAATATTTTGCACAACAAATAATATAGATAATTTGTCTGTGCTCTTATTTCCAGGAGGTGAAGCAAATCAACATAGCTTAACGCAGGCCACTGTTAGCCATAGGCCTCCCTCAAACTACACCACAACACTAGGTCCTCCGCCGTCCCCATCCAGTCTCCCAGCTACCTTCTTCAGGGGGCGCCCTATAGATACTGCGTTTGCCGATTCGCAGTCTCCACTCTAGGTTTCACGGCCACCAGTCCTTCGATAGACATGGCCACCCAACTGCCACTTCAGCTTGTAGATTCTACAAGTTATGTCGATCGCTCTGGTTCTTATCCGAATAATCTCATTTCGGAGCTTATCCTTCAAAAAAACACTAAGCATAACTCGCTCCATATTGTCCATACCTCCACTGCTTCGCTCCCGTGGTATGTCGTGGTATGTTTGATCCTACTTATGTACTATCTAGAAGTCTGTGTGCCAAATTTCAACCAAATCCGTTCAGCCGTTTACCGTGATTGAAGATCAAACAAACCAGCCTCCATCATCTCGATCTTTTTACAACATGTATGCAATAAACCGATTGAATTGAATTTAATTGAACAAACATCCATATTTTTTTATGGTATTGAATGGCGAAACGAGCTAAAGGCCCACCTGATGTTAAGCGGTTACCTTTGCCCATAACAACTTTAATACCACCTAGGCTGGCTGTTACCTAAATGGTGCCGCAAGTCGGTTCGCCAAACTGAGACATGAAGATACTTTTGCATTGTATTAGTAGAACTAGTGACTGTGAAATACTAAATTAATTAATCTATACATATAATAAAATCGTAGAGATGAAAAAACTGTACATTGAATATTTTTTGAAAAAAATCACTGCTGCGCATATAGGAACGATACTGATGCCAAAACTATAATTTTTAGAATTTCTGTCTGTTTGTCTGTTTGTCTGTTTATCTGTTTGTCTGTTTGTCTGTTTATCTGTTTGTATGTTTGAGCATGACGCCAATACTACTGAACAGAATTAGTTGAAATTTTCTATACATATAATAAAATCGTAGAGATGAAAAAACTGTACATTGAATATTTTTTGAAAAAAATCACTGCTGCGCATATAGGAACGATACTGATGCCAAAACTATAATTTTTAGAATTTCTGTCTGTTTGTCTGTTTATCTGTTTGTCTGTTTATCTGTTTGTATGTTTGAGCATGACGCCAATACTACTGAACAGAATTAGTTGAAATTTGGCAAAAATGTCGGTTACAGACCGGGTCAGGTTATAGGCTACAAATCATCACGCTTTTGTACATGGAAGGTGAGTAGAGTAACAAAATGTCTACAAAGTTATGTTTTACAGCTAATATATTGAAATGTTATAATTTATAGACTAAAAAAGACTAAAATAATTCTTTATCAGAACGTCAAAATTAATATTTAAAAAAATAACCATCACGCTATATATAAAGGGAGCTAAACGACAGATATTAACAATGAAAATACTTATTTCGTAGTTTCGCGTAAATAATTACTCATCCTGGTGGCTTGGCGTGTGGATCACTATTGTGTTGTTCTAAGATCGAATCTCAGCCCCAATCTTAGTTTTTAGATTATTTTTTGCATTTTGTTATTTAAAAAAAAAACATCTTCAACATTCTTCAACAAATTAAGTTATTTAGCAACAACGTCCGCTAAAGAGCGGATTATTAAGTTATAAAACAATTAATGATCACGCTATTTAGTATGAGGGGTGAGCAATAGTGCATTGTGTTGATTATTTTCTGCTTCCGTATTTATTTTTATTTATTTTACTTTCTACCACAAACAGTAGTTTTCTAACAGTAGTTTAGTAAAGTATTGTCTGCTAAAAAGTGCTTTACCTATTTAACAGTGAAAAATTTTTTGAAATCGGTGCAAAAAGTGCCATTGAACCACTTATTTTACTGACTGCTGAGTCCCCTAACCCAAAAAAGCGTGAAATTTTATTTGTATTGTTATCCTTAACCTATGGATAATATAACCAATTTACGACGACGTCTCCCGCTTACTTAGTTTTGTAAATAATTAACTTAATTTAAAATACTCCTTCTTTCCTAACCAGATGGCGTTAACGTCGAATTAGATCGCGCTATGGTTTCGTTCACAAAATGTGATGTTATGGGTAGAGACACGGGCGTTATCTTTGGCGAATGGAGTCCCACATGGGACTCTCCGGCAACTAAGCCCGGTTAAGCAGAAATGGTACTTCGGTCCCACCTGCGAGCACCCAGTCGAAAAAAAAAAAAAAAAAAAAGCGTTACCTTTGTTGTCTTTCTATAATCTATTTGCTTCTTTAATTGTCTTGAAATACTGAGTACCTACGAATTGCGATATTTTACATTTTACACCTCACCAATTGGCGATTCTTACGGGCCTATGTTGATATGCTGAACGCATTTTGAATAGCTGTTTTTTTTTCACTTCAAGACATGGTTGTTTCGATCGGCTGCAATTCATTGGTTGAGTACGGTTTACCGACCCCACAACCAAACCACGCGTTAATCGTGAATACGCCGCCGAAACTGACTACAGTACGGGCGCAATGTCTGTCATTGTTCATCATTCATCTCAGAGCAAAGACAGCTATTCGAAATTATCCTGCAGAGCATTGAACTCTGCCAAGGGAAAATGTTCTTTTTGGATGCTCCTGGAGGAACAGGCAAAACCTTTCTTACTTCAGGCATCCTTGCAGAGGTCAGAAGGCGAGGAAAAATAGCCCTCGCAATAGCGTCTTCCGGAATCGCCGCGACACTGCTCCCTGGTGGCAAAACGGCGCACACAATGTTTAAGATTCCCATAGGGCATAGACTTAGAGAGCAATGAGACGTTTCACGAAACAGTGACAAGCCCGCTGTTCTACGAGACTGCTCTCTTATTGTATGGGATGAATGCAAATTGGCGAACAGAAAGGCAGTGGAGGCTGTTGACCGAACCCTGCAAGATATCCGCAGGAACCACAACATCATGGGTGGGGTAACAGTTCTCTTTACCGGCGATTTTCGGCAGACGCTGCCTGTGGTGACGCGAGGTACTAGGGCTGATGAGGTGAATGCTTCGTTAAAACGCTCTACTCTCTGGCCGCAAGTTCACAGATTGTGCTTGACGGTCAACATGAGAGCACGGCTTGGCGGGAATTCACATGCTCAAGAATTCGCTGAAGTCCTTTTAAACATTGGAGTAGGAACTTATCCAGAGGAGAGTGGCCAGGTGGACCTACCGGAAACGCTTTGTAGAGTGGTCCCTACGGTAGAGGACCTAATTCGTTCTGTTTATGGGGACATCAGCCAAATCTCGCACCAGCAGAATTCTTGGTTGTGTGAGAGGGCCATTTTAACACCAAAAAATGACCAAGCCGCTGCCATTAACGATAGCATTCTCTCAGAAATTTAAGGGAATGAAGTGGTTTATACTTCTATAAACACCGTTATAGATCTAGATGACGCTACTCAGTAGTATTCCTTAACTCTCTCTCTGCAAGTGGACTTTCTGCCCATCTTATCAAACTTAAAGTCGGGGTCCGGTGTGCTTTTGTGGAACTTAACACCGCCCAAGCTGTGTAATGGGACCCCGACTCAAAGTCATATCCTTGCAGAGGCACATTATAGAGGCAGAGATTCTCACTGGGTGTGCCGCTGGCGAGATGGTGTTTATTCCACGTATACCACTGATTCCCCACAATTACTCTTTCCAATTCAAGCGCATACAGTTTCCTGTGAGTCTGTGCTTCACGATGACCATCAATAAGTAGCAGTGGCAGACACTGAAGGCTGCGGCTGTCGACCTCAGGACCAGCTGCTTCTCATATGGACAACTGTACGTCGCCTGCTCTCGCGTCACCAGCCCTGACACTCTGAACATTTTGGCTGCTGAAGGTTTTGTAAAAAGGCGTTTTATTGTATACATTCACATCATTCTGTATTATTTTTGTAACTTATGCTCAAAATTTGTTTGTGGCCTAGAATCTCGGTTTACGTTTTAGTCTTTGACTTTGCGCCCAGCGCTAGAAAAAAATAATGGCAACAAATTAATTATTGCTATCATTTGTCCATTATCTTTGAAATTTGACTTATTTAAAAGTTAGTTGTTTAGATAACGTGAGCAAAGCCACGGGTACAGCTAGTTTAAATATAAAAAAGTGTGCGACTAACAGTCAAGTCTACCCGTGTAGAGCACCTATTAGTTCATAGTTCATAGTTCATAGTTATTTATTGATAATAGTAATTATTAACACCATGAGAATATTTAAAAATTGTTTTATTTAAATCATTTTCAGTCTAGATGTGTCAGTCATTTCGAACAAAGGTAGAATTATCACATTTATTATTGCGTGTCTCGGCCACACCGCAGCACGCGATATAAGAGTCAATTAATAAAAAAAGTATGGACTTCACCCTACGTGCCAACTCTGCTTGCGCTCAATACCCGTTGTTTATACCAAACTGGTATAGACTGGTGTAAGAAATTTCTAATTCGCATAATTCGAATTAATACTTTTCGGTCTAATTGCGTCTGCGCATCGTAAACATCGTAAGCATATATTTACCAGTTAACGGTCAATGTGATTATTGGCATAGCGATAGCTATTTCGTAACTACCGATGCTCATCAAATAATAGGAGATTCATAGCCGTATTCTGCCTGTTTAGTTATTATTTGCTCGTTACTGGCTATTGCCTAGAGCTAGAGCATTGCTAAAATAATTTCATAATTTATTTATTTTGCAAATGATGTTGTGTAAAAAATGTCACAAAAAGAAAAAAAAAATTGCAATCAAATTTTCATCGATTATAAAGTAATCACGTCATTTGAGAGTTTAACAAAATGTTAATTACGTATTTGTATTATTTATCTTTGCTCCACACTAAGATTTTTCGTGGATGCGTTTATAGACACAAATTGCACATGCACAAACGCCCAGTTCCGGAACCACTATTTTTAGGCCATACAAATATTGTTCCGTATGTGAATCGAACCCACGAATCCCACGACCGATCCGATAACGCAGCAGCCAGTCGCTCAGCCCCTGCAAAATATAAACGCACAACTCTATCGCTCTAAAGTTTGCTGCACAGAAATAGAGGTTTGCTGTTAGAAAACTCATTTCTAAGTTAAGCTCGCCGATGTAAGTACATAAACTTTCCTAAAGTAACATCAATTTATATGTGTGTGTACAATAAAGAATAAGAATAAACGTGCTCACCAATAGCAGTTTTTTTATGTTTGAGATGCCGAAATTAGTTAAAGGCCCACCTGATGTTAAGCGGTTACCTTTGCCCATAACAACTACAATACCACCTAGGCTGTTGCCTTACAGCCAAAATATTATGCAATCTATCCAAGATATTCCCGACCAGGCATTTGACATACGCTCCATACAAATTATGACAAATTTCTATCTGAGGGCAAATCGTAGTTAGATAGGATATAAATTTTGGCTGAAGATGGAAAGTCTCATGTGATAGTAATTTCACCGGCACCCGTACCCTTCGCACTGGAACATTCCGGAACCAGTGAGCTGTACCTAGTCAATGGCCGGAACACAGCAAAGCAAGCATCACTGTTTGGCTGCAGAAATAGGTGCAGAGCAGTACTTCCCCGGACGAGCTCCTTCACAAGGAGTTCTACTACTGCTAAATAATACTAATCATCATCCTCCGAGCCTTTTTCCCAATTATATTGGGGTCGGCTTCCAGTCTAGCCAGATGCGGCTGAACATCAATATTTTACACGGAGCGACTGCCATCAGACCCCCGCAACCCAGTTACTGTATAACCCTGACATTCGGAGGTTAGACCAGTTGTCAGACTTTCGGGCTTCTGACTACCCGTAACGACTGCCATAGATATTCGTATGACAACCGGGACCGACAGCTTATGCTCTCCGAGGCACGGAGGGGTCTCGATGTGTAACGAAACGGTCACCCATCTACTGACTGACCGCGGCAAGTGCAGCTTAACCTTGCAAATCGTACAATCCGCGCAGTCGTTGCTTCGCTACGATTGCTAAATAATATACTATTTAATTGTTTTTATTATGATTCTTTAAATATTACTGGGTGCTTTGTTAATAAGTTATGTATTCATTAGCGACCCTGGTATTGTCTTAATTGTCTGTGAAGTGGTTAATTTATTATCACGTAATGAAATCGGCACACTGCTGGGTTAGTAAAATTAGAATATGACTGTATGTAGGTGATACACCAGTATCTACTGTCTCTTTTGGATTTTTCGAGAAAGTTATTTAATTTATCCACGTTTTTATTTCTTGTCTGTCTGTTCGTTGCAATCGATTTTAAACTTCCCGATGAGCAACAGACTTGAAACTTTAAACATAACTCAGAACTGAATGACTATGCAATATTAACACGCTTTCTTTTAAAAAACGTGTTTTTTTGTTCATTTGTCAATTTCTTTTTCTTCAAAAAATTGTTTTCATCAAATAAATAAATAAATAGTTGAGACATTTTTACACAGCACCGTCTAGTCCCAAACTAAGCAGAGCTTGTACTATGGGTACTAGACAATGGATATAATACTTTTATACTTTTTTTTGTAAATACATACTGGTCTGGGTGTTTCTCACACAAATACTTATGTTCATCACACAAATATTTGTGTCCTGTGGGAATCGAACCCACGACCTCGTGATCAGCAGTCCGACACTCGAACTACCAGACCCCAGACGTCGTCAAACAATTATTAACTCGCTTTCAGTCCTGTCTGTCTGTTCAGTACAAATTTTGCTATAGATTTTAAACTAACTTTGCGATGAGCTAGAGACTTGAAACTAATTCCACTTTTTTTACATTAAATTATTATTAATGTTATCTTAAATACTTACTTAATATAAACAAAGAAAACTTTCTTTTGCATAATATTAATTGGTTTCAAAGATTTCAACATAGAAACCAGTTTTGGAGTTTTGGCTAGATAGTTCTTAAAATAAGCTAGGCTGAATTCGATTTTAGAAAGCCTCTTGGGCCACGCCACAACAACAACACAACGACAAAAATGTCGCCAAGCAGGGTCGTGGCTATAGTCTCGCTGCAGCTGCCTAAAGTTGAGTTGTCGTAGCCACAAATTACGTGTGGTTTCGATGTATAAAAAAAAACAAAAAAATTTTTGGACATTTATATACGCGAAACATATCGCCGAACATACCTACATAACATTGACAGAGTATTATACTGTTTTTATAAATATTCAAGGTCATAGATTAACAATTTGATGGGCATCCAAAGTCGCTGTTTTGACCTATTTTTGTCCCGGGGTCTATCTGAAAAACGGCTCCACGTCAAAAGTTGTTACTAATGGATGATTTTAGTAATATCCTGTACTTAAACAATAACTACTAAACTTACTTAACTTTTTATTATTTTATCAGTAAGAAAAAGAGTTGTATGCAATAAAAGCAAAAACATTTGCTCACTAGCACTTTCGGCCAGTCTTTGAACTCTGCTGAAAATTCAGGAGTCAAAATTCAACAAAAATTATATTTATGTTTGAAAAAGATACGAAAAACACCACTTTCAACTGTATAATTTTTTATTTAAGAGAAATGTGTCGATTTAGTTCGTCAAAACGTTTATCGCGGATTCTCCGTTCGGGAAGAACCACGTATTATTTTATAAAGTTATAAATTGTGGAAATAAAAATTCACTCGACTGCAACTTTTGGTTCAGTAATTCAGTACACAGTCGCTTTAACTGCTAAGCTACCACGAACTCTGCTCACGCTGCTTATGGTTTCGTCATGTCTGTCTGTCTGTCCATCCGTATGTCACAGCCACTTTTTTCCGAAACTATAAGAACTACATTGTTGAAACTTGGTAAGTAGATGTATTCTGTGAACCGCATTAAGATTTTCACACCGGCCAAGAGCATGTCGGGCCATGCTCAGTATTATAGGGTTCCTTAAGTAGGTGTAATTACAAACGAATCAAATCGAATATTAATCATGGCTATTTTAGTTTTTGCAATAATCGGCAGCATTCGCGACTCAGAGTGTGTTGTTAGTAGCGCCATCTAGCGATAAATTCAAGAAGCCAAATTGAAGAAGTGTGTCATGTCAACATAACACAATGTTATTTTTTGTGATTTTTTCAAATAGAAATTAACTAAAGGAGCATTATTTGCTAAAACCATTTTTCTCTAAGGTCAATGACCTTTGAACTAGGACGTCTTCAGTATTTTTCAGTTTTCTCTCTATAACTCGAAAATTTATAATCACATTATACTCGAAATAATCTTAAAATAGAGTTTTTACAAAGGTCTATCAATGTGGAAGATTATAAGTTTCTACGTTGCATAGTTTAGAAATAGCAGGGGGACACATTGCAAGCCACATTGGCGGGCTATATTTCGCAGATGGTACACCTGATAAAAAAGTTATGTATGAAACATTACCTTCATTTTAGAAGACCTATTAAATGATACCCCACAAGAGGGGGTGCTGCGAAAAAATGTTTTCATCCACATTTCACATGTATGGCCGCCACCCCTAAAATACGTAATCACGATTTTTTTATTCTTTTAAAATTGAAATCTATATCTAGACATTTTTTTAATAAAATTTCATTTACTTATGTTTATAACTGTAGAAGTTATTAAGCTGTAAAGGTCCTAGGACAGACGGACAGACGGACGGACATGATGAAACTATAAGTGTTCCTTGTAGAGGACTACGGAACCCTAAAAACTAAAAATTTTGGGGGTTCCCCATACTTAGAACTGAAACTCAATTTTTTTTTTCATCGAACCCTTACTTGGGGGTATCATTTTTTTCTAAACTGAATAGTTTGCGCGGGAGACACTTCCAAAGTGGTAAAATGTGTGTCCCCCCCCCCCCTGTAACTACTAAAATAAGAGAATGATAAAACTAAAAAAATATATAATTATGATGTACATTACCATGTAAACTTCCAACGAAAATTGGTTTGAACGAGATCTAGTAAGTAGTTTTTTTTTAATACGTCATAAATCGTAAACCGCAATTTACCTTTCATTCAATCAACTCAAATATAAAAATAAAATAAAAGATTTAATTTCATAAACATAAAACTTATTTAACCACAGTTATAGCTAGATGAACAACTAAATAACTTCTTATACGTCCAAGGAAGGTACGGAACACTCGGTGCGCGAGTCCGACTCGCACTTGTCTGGTTTTTTTTATACTTAGTTCAACCTGTGGGTTTAGATATTCCTAATTCCTAGCCACTGTCTTAAATCTCAAACGTATCTAATTTTAATTAACTCGTCAACGGGCGCAAAGCCGCCGGTGACGCTTGCAAAACAACAGAAAATTTATTAGCCTTTCTTTGATAAACTGAGGCTTATTATTATTTGAGGAAAGAGGTAGGGTCTTGAACGCCCCTAAGTCACTGCGACCTAAAAGATCTATTGTGACGCCTCTTACTGAGGCTTACATTAAGAATCGAATCTAAGCATGAAAGCACTGCATTTTTACAGTTGAAAGTATGAGTTCACGCTTAGATTCGTCTCTGAATATAAATAAGCCTATGTAAGCTAACTACCGCGTACTAACAGCGTACTGGAAGGCGCAGCGTGGGTAGGCTCCCCACAAGGTGGACCGACGACCTGGTGAAGGTCGCGGGAATCCGCTGGATGCGGAAAGCGCAGGACCGGTCATTGTGGCGATGCTTGGGGGAGGGGAGGCCTATGTCCAGCAGTGGACGACTTTCGACTGAAATGATGATGATGAAGCTAACTAGGTAGGTATTTATATCCAACAACGCCTAAACAACAAAACTTTAGATACCATCTTAAACCGAGTCCCCTACAAGAGAAAGTTAATGACTTCGACATTCAGCCTGTTAGTAATTTGCACGCCGATCAAATATTTGCATAGAGTGCCTACACAGGTGTTACGTATATGATAGTGACTAGTCTACACTCTACGGTAGCAAGATTTCACCGAGCACTTTCCTTCTCATGTGCAAAAGCTCACAGAGCTTACATGTGAAACATGACACTTTCGTGTGTAGATGCGGGTAAAAAGGTCATTCTAAAGCGATCTTCACATTATGCTGCTCTCAACCATTAAATTTATTTTCTACAACGTGTTATTAAAATAACTGAAAACCTGTTAAGGGGTCATTGTACACATCAGTATGAACAACTTTTACTATGGGCCCAACACTGAAATCGTGAAAAAAAAAAACAGCTGATCCCTACATTTTGTCGATTCAATGTGTTCACATGAAGTGTTCAACCGGACTTCTATTACTTTCTTAACTCTATCCAGCAGATACCTACTGCAGCAGGTACTGGAAGACACTGCGTGGTAGGCCCCGCACAAGTTGGACCGACGACCTGAACCTGAAGGTCGCGGGAATCCGCTGGATGCGGAAGGCGCAGGACCGGTCGTTGTGGCGATGCTTGGGGGAGGCCTATGTCCAGCAGTGGACGTCTTTCGGCTGAAATGATGATGAAGATGATCCAGCAGATATTTAGAGATAACAATAAAATTATCTATTATAAGCCTCTTCCAAAATATGTTGGCGGCACTACCTACTCCATTAGAGAAATTCTGTAACAAATAACTACAATAAGGATAGATACTCGTTTGTTGATGATAGATACGTACAGTTCAAAGAAACATTTACTAAGGAGCAAAAAAGGAGTGTAAACTACAAATAGTGCATAGGTAAGTTACGCGAAGGAACACCATTTAAGTAAATGAAAAGTAGCTCATCTACACGGAAACTGCTAAACTATGTAGATTCAACGGTAAGTAATTCTAATTACTTTTTAACATTTGAGGAGTAAAGAAAGCGACAAATTATTGGAATTTCCATGGACTTAACATCATTATATATTAACATACTTAACTTAACGTTAACATTTAGCAGCCCGGAGTCTGGATTTGTGCCCGGTCAATGGCAATAGGCTGGCCCCCTATTACATGGGACTATAACATAACTGGCGAAATGTGGGTGTACTATTACACCTCTGCCTTCCCCTTCGGGGAAATACAGGCGTGATGTTATTTTGTAGTAACATCATTAGATGGCTAATCGAGGATACCTCGCAACGTAACCAGCCCTTTTGTCCCATTGCTGGGCATGGGCCTCTTCTCAGGATGAGAAGGGTTCAGACCTTAGCCACCGGCACGCTAGCCAATTAGTAGTAGGTAGGTAGAGCTTCTTGTGAAAGACCTCGTCTGGGGAAGTACTACCACCGTACCTACTTCTGCCGCCAAACAGTGATGCTTGCATTACAGTGCGAAGCCTACGGGTGCCGGTGAAAATACAACCACATGAGACTTTCCATATTTATGTCTCAGTTTGACGAACCGACTTGCGGTACCATTTAGGCAACAACTTAGGTAGTTGTCGTTGTTATGGGCTAAGGTAACCGCTTAACATCAGGTGGGCCTTTAGATCGGTTCCCATCCTACATCATGAAAAAAATAGCATAGCCACCACGCCAGCCTGCTGTGGGTTGGCGGACTACACACACCATCAAGGACTTAATGGAGCACTCTCAGGTGTGCTGGATGCCTCACGATGTTTTCCTTCACCGTTAAAGCAAGTTATAATCAAATTCTGTTCCACACATGAATCCGAAAAGTCAAACGTGCGGGCCGGTTTCTTTGGTCTTCCTCTTTTCTTATAGCCACACACATTCATACCCAAAACTTTTTTCGTAACATGCTCCTCATTTCTCCGCATCACATGGCCATACCATGACAATCTACTGCATCTCAACTTTTCCGTCACTGGCGCTACTTTCAAACTGATCTTACATACTCATTTCTTATCATATCCATTCTCGTTACACCACACATTCCTCTTGTAATTTTCATCTCAGCTACATATAATTGCTTTTCATCCATCCCTTTCGTAGCCCAGCATTCTGTCTCCTGCTGTAACTGGAAAAAAAGGTATTGCTCGTATTCGAAGGATATTTCAATTGAAGTACCTAAATATACGAAGCTGCACATGTACGTAGTACCTTACCGACCTTACGTATGTTACACTCAGCATAATCGTTGTTAATGATGCAGGAAGTTTCTACTTCTTTAAATGTCTTCGCAGAGTAATAAAAAAGTTGGATCATATTTATGTTGTGCGTGATAATAGAGGCAATGTGCAACGTTGTCTCCCTGAAAAAATACTTTAACTCCTGCCCGAGTTACGCGCACCGTAGTTTTAATTGATGACAGATAGGTAATACTCATTTATAATTTTGTTAATCCTATCATGATTTAATAGTAGTGCTCCATGATTTTACATTGCTGTAAAACTACAATTTCAGTAACTTAATATTCCTCCAGATGGAGAATTTACGTGTTTTGACGCTGCATGCACCGTGCCGTTGCAGCAAAGAGGCCAATCAGACTATACCTGTCGGTATTGTTAAAAGCAACTAAAGGATTATGTATGTCATGTAACGCATGTATTAAGCATGTAAGGCAAAGTGCACATCTGCGCTCATATCTAATAATACTTACCTATGTTATAATATAACATTATGTGTTCAGTGTGATCAGATCACCCATGTCCCATCCATCCAATCGTCCAAAATTAGCCGTCAAAGTTGCATGATGCTCGCTGTCATAAATTAGCTTGATGGATATGCCACAATAACAATATTTTTGTACCTACGTCCTTTTCAAAAAAGTAATCTAAGTAAGTATTTAGAGCTCCAGTGTCCCCAGGCTGCTTAATGGCATTTACACATCTGAGACCACTGAAGTTTTAAATTCTTGGATTAAAGTGCTGGAAGATCAACACACTCGTTACACATAGCCATTGCTGTTAGGATGAGGAGGATCCATAGAAATCTAAATAATTAGGTAATAGAAATGATATCTACTGTCTTTTACTACGGGAACGCATTTCGCAGGTTTTCCGCTACAAACACATACATACGCAATCACGCCCTCCATGTGCCTAGCATTCAATGCAAAATAAATTAAGCCTAAAAAATCCACTGCTAGATATGCTGCAAAATACAATTTTAGGGACTCTGCGTCCAAAACAGCACAGATGATCAAGCAAACGGTTCACGCACTGTTGTCCAAAAATACATCTGTACGCGGCGACAAGTCTACCCTCCTTTGCCACTTCTATTACCTTTATTTAGATTTCTATGGGAGGATACAATCTCAGTGGAGAGGACGAATCTTATACCCATGCGCCATAAGGGTAAACTCTAAAAGCATTTCCGCAACTTCGACAAGGTAGACCTATGACTACATTTTTGTTACAAATTAAATAAAGGTACGTAGGTATTATCTACGTCATAGGCACTTGGCAATCCACGTCGCATCCCACTTCCCACACATGACACACACTTTATGTCTTCTAAACAACTCATTAAGCCTCATTAGGTTGCGAAACTCAAGTGAAACAATGAATGCTGACGACTAAAGCACGGATGCTACTCTCTTTCAAAGAGGCTCGTCAACGAAACTTATGGCCTCTATTAGGTATCTTATGTGAAATTATGGATTATTAACCCCAAGGTGCATCATTTGGGATATACATTATGAATAGAATAGAATAGAATAGAATATGTTTATGGAGAAACAAAGTCTAAAATTACTGCTAAAATTGCATTGAAAATTGAAAGTTTTAGCAAAACTCGAAAAAGAATGTCGTTACATACATTATGTAACAAAAACCCTATTGTTCCAGTGAGCTACGTTATTAGAATCGATATTCATACGTAAAGACACAAACCATTTGGAAAAACTCGTGAATAAAAATAATCAAATTAAATATTAAACCATTAGTAAAAGTGATTATATCACTTTCAATTTACAAATTAATAATAATGATTTAATATTTCATTTGATTATTTTTGTTGAAGAGTTTTTCCAAATGAGTTGTGTCCTTACGTATGAATATCGATTCCTGATAACGTAGCTCTCAGCAACAACAGGGTTTTTGTTACATACTGTATACAGGCCAATTTTTTCTTCGTTGAGAAAATAGGAGGGGCAACTTTGAAAAAAATCGGTTGACCCGGGTGGCAGAAATCCACGCTACGCCACTGATTATACCTAGTACCTACCTTATTCTTGAATATGTCCCTCTTCATCCAGTCACGCTGTATAAATTCTTGTATGTCTACTTATATACTTATATGATAGAAATATAATCACGCAAGAAATGGTAAAGACAGCACTGACAGTTCTAAAATAGTCAGTTTCGTAATCGACCTCACTAGCGTCCGCCAGCGACTTCGTGCATTAACCGATACCTTTCCTTCCTAAGGCTAGGAGAAATCCTAGCCATTTCCGAACTATGTTGAGATCGGCTTCCAGTGTACCCAGATGTGGCAAAATATCAGTATTTTAGACGGAGCGACTGCCATCAGCGCAGGACCGGTCGTTGTGGCGATGCTTGGGGAGGTCTATGTCTAGCAGTGGACGTCTTTCGGCTGAAATGATAATGATGAATACTATCAGCAGACCCCCGCAACTAAGATAATACCAACATCCCAAAATTAGACCAGTTGACAGTAGTTGTTGTTGTGTTGTCTTTAACCGTAGACCAGTTGTCAGACGTTTGGGCTTCTGACAACCCAGCTAAGGCACATGCTCTCCGCGAGGCACGGAGGGGTCTCAATGTGTCACGAAACGGTCACCCAGCCACGGACAGACCGCGGCTAGCGCAGCTTATCTTGCGATCCAGGTGGTTATTAACAGAGGCGGTGATCGCAAGAAAGGCCCATCTTTTCCAGTCACAATTGAAAGCAATTTGTGTCTGGAAAAGATAGGCCACTCTTTTAGCCACGAGCTCTCTCCCTTACCTTCATATTCATCATCATCATCATCATTTCAGCCGAAAGACGTCCACTGCTGGACATAGGCCTCCCCCAAGCATCGCCACAACGACCGGTCCTGTGCCTTCCGCATCCAGCGGATTCCCGCGACCTTCACCAGGTCGTCGGTCCACCTTGTGGGGGGTCTACCCACGCTGCGCCTTCCAGTACGCGGTCGCCACTCCAGAACTTTACTGCCCCATCGGCCATCCGTTCTGCGAGCAATATGCCCCGCCCACTGCCACTTAAGTTTGGCAATTCTTTGGGCTATGTCGGTTACTTTCGTTCTCCTGCGAATCTCCTCATTTCTGATTCGATCACGCAGGGACACTCCGAGCATAGCCCTCTCCATTGCCCTTTGAGTGACTTTGAGCCTTCTTATGAGGCCCATTGTGAGCGACCACGTTTCAGTACCGTAAGTAATTACTGGCAACACACACTGGTCAAAGACTTTCGTCTTGAGACACTGCGGTATTTTGGACGAGAAGATATTGCGTAGCTTCCCGAACGCTGCCCAACCGAGTCGGATTCGACGATTGACCTCATTCTCGAAGTTGGACTTACCTAGCTGGACAGTTCATATTCACGGATGATCAAATGACACTAAAGTGTCGCCTTTGGTAATCCCAGGTGATCCATAGTCACAGAAATCTAAATAATATGTGGTAATAGAAGTGGTAAAGACGCGTTAACTTGTCGCCACGTACAGGTGTCACGCCAGTGCGCGAACCGTTTGATTGATCATCAGTGCTATTTTGGACGCAGTCACTAAAATTGTATTATGCAGCATATCTGATAGCGGATTTTTTAGGTTTAATTTATTTTGCATTAGTTACTAGAAACATGGTGGGCGTAATTGCGTATTTGTGTTGGTAGCGGCGAACCGGCAACACGCGTTATGTTATTAAAAGACAGTAGACAGGACAGGACCTTTAAAACCAAATTTGGTTTCGCTAGCCACCTCCGCTCTCATGTCCGGAGCTAACAAGGTTCGCCGTTGACGGACACGTCAAGGAGGACATCATCATCATCATCATAAATACGTAATCACGCCCACATGTTTCTAGCATTCAATGCAAAATAAATTAAGCCAAAAAAATATTCACTGTTAGACATGCTGTAAAATACAATTTTAGTGACAGGGAGTCACTAAAATCCACAACAGCACTGATGATCAAGCAAACGGTTCGTGCGCTTGTGTCTTACGAGACACCGCGGCGACAATATCAGGCGCCTTTAGCACTTCTATTACCTTATTATTCAGATTTCTATTGTTCCGAACATCGACATTCCTTATTCAAATGTTTTTTATTTCAAATAAACCTAATTACAGGAACTTTTGAAACGTCAGGCTCTAGTTGCACGGTTCCAAATTGTGGGCCCTATGGAGAAGAACCGGCAAGAAACTCCATGGATATACTCTTTTTAAAATAGGTTATTGTTTATTTCATAAAACTTATCTTGTCAGACCTTATTTTTAAAATACTTCTCTTCTTACCCGCTAACATATGGCTATTTTTTCTCTTACGTTTCTGGTAAAGTTCCAGGTTTACTACCCCGTTAGTTATTCATCCCACGATTACAAATAAAACACATCACATTATAAGATGTGATTTTATTTCATACTTTCGTTAATACAGTAATCACAATTACTGGAACTAAATCAACTGAACCTTACAATATAATTCTATTCTGTTCGCTTAATTTCACTGTGGGAGTGAATTACTAAAATGTATAGGTACTTAATATTTACGATTACAATTTTAAATACCAGTTTAATATTTGACATCACATCAATATTATCCAGAAACCCCCTCACATGAAGTAAATCTTAAGAAATTATATAAATAGCTGCCAAGATCTAAACTATAAAAGGTAGGCAAAAGCAAAAAGATAAAAACAGCTTTTTTGCTACCTTTGTACTTATCAAAAACCTTTCTCCATTGTGAAAGCTTACACAGTCGCTTATAAAAAAAGTGGAGTAACTAGAGAGCCGCTATTATACCACTCGTCGTTTGTACCTTAGCACAAAGTAAGCAAAGAATGGTGTCAATTCTCTTGTTCACGAACTAAACTTATTTTAAACTATCGCTCTCTTTTACTAATAGTAGAAACAAGAAAAGGATGGCAACAATTTTAGAACTGTCAAATAAGTCGGAATTTAGATTTCCACAAGACAAGTTTAGTCGTGATCTAGGAACGTGCCCACTAAAATACAAATAAATGTAACATGTAAACTAATTTGACAGTTCTAAAATTGTTGCCATCCCTTTCTTGTACCTACTATTAGTAAAAGAAAGCGATAGTTTAAAATAAGTTTAGTTCGTGAACAAGATAAGATTTTAAAATTTACCATCAAATACAGTTGCCACATTAAAAAAAAGTAAAGTCACTTTATAACCGAATCAAAAGTTAGCGTTGTCAGTATTAAAATCTCCCAAAGTACGGAAATCATGCTATTATAGTTTACTCAAAAAACAACTTGGCAAAGTAGTAGTTGTGGGCAAAGTTAGGGCATTTTGCGGTATATCACTTTTTGTATATGTTTCATGTAAAAGTATTCACAACATTTTTTGACGAGTAGTTTCCATTCACGGCTTTGACTAGTATTAATATCTTAAAACGGATATCACTGATAGTTTTAGGCCCAATTTAAGCGATTGCTGCATCACGGATAATCTTTTACCGCTTCACTGTTATGCGGAGAGTTCTTTAATGCAGCACAGCACGCACTAGTCTGTAGGGGTAAGTTCGGATGACAATTTGTTGTTGTTGGAAAACTTTGAATATTTTTTCGATATTGGGATAGAAAAATAAATAGTTGGGACATTTTTACACAGCACTATCTAGTCCCAAACTAAGCAGAGCTTGTACTAGACAATTGATATAATACTTATGTACTTATTTTTTTAAATAAAAACTTATAATACACAAAGAAACATCCAGACCAACACAAACACTTATGTTCATCACACAAATATTTGTGTCCTGTGGGAATCGAACCCACGACCTCGTGATCAGCAGTCCGACACTCAAATCTTGACTTGTGATGAATGATGTATTAAATAACTCACTCAGGTGTTCACCTGACACGTTGTTTCGGTGAATACCTGAATAGGATTGGACGCGAGGCCACGGCGAATTGACACCACTGTGGAGGTGACCAGGATACCGCCCAACAGACGCTCGCAGTGTCTTGCGTGGAACTCAGAGCGCCGGGTCGACAAAATCGGGCAAGATCTCTCTCTGCCAGCGGTAGTGTCGGCTATGCTGGCAGAGAAGACAAATTGGAGGGTAGTAGGCTCTTTCTGTGAGATCGTCATGGTTCAGAAAGAGGCCGCGAAGCGGGACCGAGAGGGCCGATCCTGTCTGAGAAGGGGGCGCCGGAGAGGCAACCGCTCCGGTGCCTAGCTCATTAGGACAACACGCAGCACCCCCTTGCTCTGTCGATAGGACAGTTGCGCGGAGGGAGGGCCTTTAAGGTGACGGCCATCCAGAGTTGGGGCTTTGAGCGTCCACTGGGTGACCTCAGGATGGCATGTGTTGGTCCCGTGCTTGTTTTCGCATCGGGAAGGTGTTCAGGGAGACAAGTCTCCCCTGCGACGTGCCTTATAGGCGTAGCAACAGGGGGGGGGGGAACCAGGAGTATAACCCATTCCCGGATTCCCCCCTTATTATGCTGAAGATGGCTACCGTGGAGGTTTTAGTACGGTAAGAATCCCACACACCCCAGCCTCTGCCCATGGCTGCTAGCCTTTTGAAGATTCCATCTCGAAAAAAAGTAGTTGATATATATTGCTACTAGGACTGCTCAAAAAGAATCTGCAGTAACGTCAGACACGTCAGTACTAATGCAGTCTTGCGGTCTTGGAAGACCAATACAAGACAAAAGATTGTCTAAGCCTGGCTTACGCTAAACCGCTAGTAATAGCTAATAAGGGGAGAGAGAATTACTGCAGCCCGAACTTAATAAGTTTTGAACAGTTCAAGATGATAGCGTTATGAAGCACTGCAACAATCGCCTAACATGAAGGCAACCTTAAGTTGACAAAGTTTTTATGCATAATGTTGTTATTTCCAACTGAAGCCTTTGTGGTGCTTATCGTTTCATATTGTTCCAAAAATTATGGGCCACAATTGGCTTAATAAAAAATTATACACTTATTCTACAAATTCTTTGGCTGCGTTCCTGAAAGACGGCAGCCGGCGCCGACCCACTGGCGCTTGTCAGGACCGATGTCGCTATATAATGGAAGCTGGTAGAGGCAGCGAATTCAGTAATTTATACTCTGGGCCGACTTCAAACGACGGCCAACGAGCATCGGAGCCGATCGAAGTTAGTCCGCGATTATAAGCGAATGTTCAGCCCGTAATATGGAAACTGCATACGCCTACAACCGGCGCGGCTCGGCACCGATAAGCGCCAGTTGTCCGGCGCCGGCTGCCGTCTTTCTACCTCAACGCTACCTTTTACGCTTTGGTAGGGAATATAAGACTACCCAGTAAAATAAGCTCTCATACAATGTCCATAAAAAGTATAAAACACAGATAAAAACTTGCACTTGATTTCCATACAGATTTATAAGAGACACAAAAATATGTGACCAAATCCACAGTATTTTTAGACTGTGGGAGTTAATAAATGCATGTATTTTGTCAGTATAATTCTAGTATTTAGTTACGATTCGCCAGGCACCAATATTTTTCCCCAACCAATGTATACGAAAACTGTTGAGTATGAGTACATAATGCCATACTGTGGTCCTGAGTCACTTCGATGACGCTTCACAGTGGTTGGCTGGGCGTCGTTAGAAGACCGTGGTGGCTTGTTCACTCCTAACTCCCCATTGCCATAGCAACCCAGTAAACGCGTGTTAGGGAATGCGGCACGGAACAATTCCTGCTCGTAATCATGCTTCCGATCACGACCCACGCATGACAGCTTTATGACCACACTGTGCTCAAAATGGGGAACTTTTCTTGAGAACTGTAATACAAATGAAAAACGGCACGTTAACGTAACACATTTTTTATAAAATTATATGAAGTTTTCTTTTGTTTTTCTTTTTTGAGGTCAAGAAAGTGCAAATAAATATCAAAAAATTTAAGTTTGTGCAGATTGCTACAATTCGCATATAAAAATTAGAATAAATAGGCAAAAATTACCTCATTAATTGCAGTTTGAATCTTTAGTTTGGACCAATCAGATGACTCAATTATAAGAGAGAACATGTCAAAGTTGCAGCTGTTTTCTGGATGAGAATCATCTAAGTTCCTAGGAACTGTAAACAGGCCAATGGACACCAGGTTTTCAGTCAAAAGGTCTATGCCTTCATTCACTCCTTCAATCATTATATCCATATCATCCTTATCAGACAAGGTGTCTTCAACTATACAGCCACCTAAGGCATAGGGTACATCAGGTTGCCTAAAATTAAAAAAATATTTAAATTAATACCATAGACTGGTAAACGGTAGTCACTTGACATTTTACTGTTTTCGGGACACTTAACAAGACAAATAGAGGTTTTATTGTTGTTCGTAAAAAAGCTTATACTATCGGGTGTTGCCATGCCATGGAGGGAAAGTACTTTAAAAATTTGAAATATGAAATTAAGACTTTTGCTTTTATTTATAACAAATGAGAAATTCTGCATTCACACATTATTAAAAAAACTCTTACCTCAGCTGGGAATAGAACTAACACAATCGCGAAGAAGTACCATCCTGCATTTTATGTCTTTTGTTAAATATATCTTGAGAGAGTCAATAATAAGAATACAATCTGACTAATAAATATAGTGTCTAAAGTTGAAGGAAGCCCATGAAATATGAACAAATAAAAAATAAAATAAGGTGTTTTTTTTTGTAAAATTTGCTGTTTTGGTATCATTCTATTGAAATGTACCTAAGCCACAGCCTAAGCTGTGTTATATTTCGTGGTACTCCTTCAATCTAGGACACAACATTTGTTGGAGTGATTTGGTTGATTGGTAGCATAAAAATACAGAATTATATTTTTTGGCATACTTGAAGGTTCAATTAGCAGCATAGGGAAGACACTTTTGAAACTTCCTTAAATTCACTATTACTTAAATATAATATACAGAGTAACTGAAAAAAATACCTGAAATACTTAAAGTACTTTTCCTCCATTAAGCATAGCGATGGAACATCCTGTATATAGGTAGGTAGTGTGCTAGAATTTGTTAAAGACAAACAGTTTATACTTACACAGTCTTTAAATAATTTATAAATACTATATCTTCTACAGAATGGAGGAGAAAACTTTCTTTGACAAAAACCAGAGCACCTTTTACTAAGCGTGTCTCCGCCAACTTATCCATTATCATCAAGAAGTTCCGTTTCATATCACTTAATGACTTTATATTAATAACTTTGAACTCAACATTTGGTATCATTGGTATGTAAAGTCCAGCTATGAAGGCAATGGACCTCCCGAATTTTTGGCTTATAGAATGTTGATAGGTTATCGATGACTGCAGGGGCATGTAGGACAAGTAACATGCCTTTATTGTTAGCAGGCATTTCTTTGGAACAACTAATAGATTTTCCACCACATCAACAACTGAAAAGACAAAATATATTTTTTAAATACAAGGTGAATTTCGAATCATTGGCAATCCTTTAAGCCTAAGGGATAATTGTACTCATCAATTTGAACAACTTTTACTATGGGACAAAGGACAAACTTTGAAATCACGAAAAAAAACTTCTGTTCCTTCTCGGACGAATAAAAAAGGGCAGACGGAATCTTGCTATGAAAAGATTGAAGCACTTAGTATTAATTAGGTACGGTACGATACCTATGGCTATATTATTATTTATATAATACCAACCAGGTAGAAAATAAATTAAAGTTTCATTAAAGTTTCCTTAAAGTATTTCCCTAAGCCCACTATAATTTCGACAGAATTTTAACACAAATGATATATGTACATATATTGTTATTTTATTTGTGACACTATGCCAATGACTGTCACACGAGATTAATAATCATAATCGCGGTTTTTTGTCTTACTATGGGTGTGAATGTGTGCATGCCAGCCTGTACTTTTAAGCGAGCCGTGTTACTATGGGTGCTTCACTTTTTGTTTATATTTTGTAGATTTATGTAAACATGCAGGGCTGCTGTTTTTTTTTTCGTGATTTCCCCGCACGCATGCGCATTGTCCCTTAGAAAAAGTTGTTCATAATGATGAGAACAATCATCCCTTAAAGCAGGGGTTCCCAAACGTTTTCGGTTCGTGGTGCACTTACAGGTTTAGTATTTTGTCTCGGCACCCAATTGTTCATTTTGTATTCACAAATGCCTAAGTTTAATTTCCGGAGAATAGTAAACAGGAGCTGACTCTTTACTCTCTATGGCGCACCAGGGCACTGCAGCGCACACTTTGGGAACTCCTGCCTTAAAGGATTTCCAATGAATTCAAAATCATGCAGTATAATATCTTTTAAGAAAATAAAATATTAAAATTAATTTCTCTTTCAGGTAAAAAATGCAATTTAATTTGAGAGTCAGAATATTAAATACTCACGGAAATGTTCTCTCTCACATGGTGGATCACATGGACAAGGTAATAACATCTCACATTTGCGTGTTACTGCAAATCCTGCAGTGTTGGCAAATGCCAAAACAACTAATGGTTCAGTGTATAAAGTATCTGACTGCATTAACTTGATACCATTCCTAATATCACTTAGTCTCAAGCTTATAGCAAAATCAGCAGAGTTCCTCTGTTCCTTCCGTAGTGTGTTCACAGCTGACCGCCACATTGAGCAAACATTTTTGCAAAGCAACTTTTCCTGCCATGGCAAGAAACTGAGGATTTTCTTAACTATTACATAGTTTCCAGTCACATTTTCCAACAAAGTTTGGTCACATATTATTTGTTGAAAGTTTCTATTCAAGTCTTCCTGCTTTAAGAATGCAGCTATATGAGCTGGGTAACTTAACTTTACACATCTTTCTATATCATTAACTGTCTCTAGCTCATCATCGCTTAAGCTTAAAGAACATGAAACTACTGGATCTTCGGCCATCTTCTATTAGCTTAGATTTCAGTTACAATTTGGTCGTCTGCCGATCTCTGGAGGGGGTCGCCTTTGAGCAACGCTAATATAAAGCAATAAAGATAAATGAAAAAGAATAAAAGATAATAACCAACATAGATCATAACATCTCTCAAGTGTTTCCTGAGCTGGCCTCGGTTGAGGATCTCGGCGGGATCATACGCTCCCAAATTCCCTTGCGGAACGGTAAAATATTCAAACGATAGCCATATAAACATAGGCAAATTCAAAAGGAACAATAATAACTGACCGTGTAACAACAATATGAACGTAATGAAAGAATGGGCAGTATACTTATGTAGCATCCAGTAATTGAGCTTATCGCAACATTCTTGAGCATTCAAATAATCACACTCCAGGTCAGATAGTGTTATAATGTAGTAAATTAATAGAAATAATATACCACCGCAGTCGACCAATGTCAATGAAAACAAAAATGTTTCAGCTAATATCATAACTAAATATTTTACCACGTTATGTACTTTAACAACTTCAAACGAATGTACAAATTTTCTCAGTAGGCCTCTCAGCGAGTCTCGGTAGGTACACAATTGAAAATATTGAAATTAATTGATTTGACCGAATTTAACGATGATTTGACGATTGACGCCATTTATTTACAGTTAAATCATTGAACTGTCTATGTCAACTGTCAACTGCCAAATGCCAAATGTCTACGAAATCAGCGAATGCGAATGTCAATCAAGTTTCAATGAACATTTTAGTATTGCCAACCCTGAAATATTATTTTTTCCCAGCTTCAGTGGAAAATACCCAAATTCAAACATATTCGCAGTTTTCCCCAAAAATGTTTTAAAAATTAGGAACAAAACAGTTAAAACATTTTGTGTATTATCTTTTTTTTTTGTCGCTGAATTGTAGTGACTTACTGTACTCTTGGTAGTGACTTAGTGAGTGAGTTCATCTTCATATTACAACAACAAGGGTTCTTTCATGATCTTTGACATTTGCTTGTTAATGTAAAACAAACGGTGGATGATTTGCACTGTGTTTTGTTTTTTAACATTAATTTCTTTAATGGTTCACTTTCACACTCACAGACCATGTAAAAATATTTTCCCCTAAATAATACCCTAAAAAATTCTATACCCCAAAAACTAACCTAGGGATCAAGAAATACCCTAAGTTTAGGGAAAAATACCATAAGTTGTGCACACTGTGATCATTAAAACCATAGATTAAAAATATATTGACATTTCTGACAATTGATCTAACTTTGGTCCGACCGTCATCCGACGACGCCGGACGATAATACTGAACGCGGCCAAGGGGTGCGTTCAGTTCAGTTATGTTGCACGACAACGCACAGAGCGTACTTTAGTCGTTCATTTAAATGTATGTGTATGTGTGTTTTTAGGGTTTCGTACCCAAAGGCCCAAAGGGTGCCAAACGAGACCCTATTACTCTCGCTACGCTGTACGTCCGTCCGTCTGTCTGTCTGTCTCTGGACTGTGTCTTTTTAACGTGTTTTGAACGGTACCTAATAGGAAGCCGGTCTTAGAACATGTGTGGCTAACCCCTATAATCACAAAAAAAAATCTAAAATCAAAGGAGATCCTCATACAAGAAACCTCAAAAACCATGCATTTATCAACATTTTTATTCCTGCTCTATGATCAAAATGGTAATATACCAGCTTCAAACTTAGTTTGATTCAACGACCATACAGCTCAATAGACGCCTAATGTTGAATATAATGCGTACTCAGACAAGGGCGGATCCAGCCTTTGTGTCAGGTGGGGGGGGGGGGTCGCGTACTTATATCCAGCCCGGATCTAATTTTTTTTGGTGCAGAGTTAGACAAATTTAGATAAAAAGTTAGATAAAATTCTAGGATTTTCGTAATTTTTGATAAAACATGAATTTAAGTGAATTTTAGACCTTTGAATTTTCTCTTTGTAGAATATTAATTTAACGGAATAGTTACTTGCAATACCTACACGCCAAAAAAGACGAAACGACAAAATACACAGGCAAGAGCGAAGCGAGCGCGAAATTTTTTGGACTCTTGAACAAACTGATTATCTTTTCACAAAAACTGTGAAAACATAGACATTCTGTGACAAAAGACTACACATTTATTTGAGCACAGCCCATTCTTGCGGCGGCGCCCAGAGCGGCTAATAGTAGACACCATAGCGAAATTTTTTGGTACTTTTATGCAAACAAGCTCCAATTTTCAAAAAACTAATTACTTATCATGTAATATCGATGTTTAAAGGTTCTTGAATTATTTTTACTTCGGCTAGGTTTTGTTAGGCTAACATCGTAGTTAAGTAGTTATTTCTGTTGTTGATGGTAAGCTATTATATTATATCGATATTCAGGCGATCGGACGTAACGAAGTGATTGGAGAAGAGATGCTGCAAAATCACGCGAATATTATTCACAATGAACGAACGGATTCGGGTGCGAGTGTGCGACGTCAATTTAGTAATTTTTATGTGTATCTTGTTACATTAGTATGTACTCGTAACACATACAAACATTCATTCATTCATTGTACCTATATTCATTTAGTAAATTATGTACACAGGAAAAATACTGTGGTTAACCTAGGCCCAGGGGGGTCATGACCCCCATGACCCCCCTAGATCCGCCCTTGTACTCAGAATGTGTACAATAAATTCTGGCAGTAGGTAGCTGAGGCGGGGTACTGCAATCCGATTGGCCCTACCAAGGCGGCTATTTGCTAATTACTAACGCGCCAGTTTTGACGGCTCATGTAAGTGGTCGAAACTAATTTGAAGATTTCAAGTGGCGACCTACATTAGTGAAATTTCATAGATGTGTTGCAGACATCGCACTTGGGGATTTCAATATGCAAGTGCCGGATTTTTTGCCGGATATCGCTTCTATTAGTTATTACTATATACAAAAATGACACCCAAGTTAATTATGCACAAAAACGAAGGAATTATAATTTTTTTACGAAAAATTTGTATGAAGTTAGTATCAAAAAGTTAATTATCTCGTAAGCAGCAAGGAAAACCGTAATATCCTTACAGGTGGTTATCATCATCATCATCATCATTTCAGCCGAAAGACGTCCACTGCTGGACATAGGCCTCCCCCAAGCATCGCCACAACGACCGGTCCTGTGCCTTCCGCATCCAGAGGATTCCCGCGACCTTCACCAGGTCGTCAGTCCACTTTGTGGGGGGCCTACCCACGCTGCGCCTTCCAGTACGCGGTCGCCACTCCAGAACTTTACTGCCCCATCGGCCATCCGTTCTGCGAGCAATGTGCCCCGCCCACTGCCACTTAAGTTTGGCAATTCTTCGGGCTATGTCGGTTACTTTCGTTCTCCTGCGAATCTCCTCATTTCTGATTCGATCACGCAGGGACACTCCGAGCCTCATACCTCATAGCCCTCTCCATTGCCCTTTGAGTGACTTTGAGCCTTATCAGGCCCATTGTGAGCAAGGGCGGATCCAGGGGGGGGGTCATGGGGGTCATGACCCCCCCCCTGGGCCTAGGTCAACCACACTCTGAAAAAAAGTTTTGTGTCGAGTAGCATAAAAAGGCGACTTATAAACTGACGCTACTAGTAGCTAACTAGTTTGAGATGTGGCAGCAAATCAGTTAAGCTATTTTAACAAAAATATTTGGTTTCTACTGATAAAAATTTGACAATTTTTGAAGTAGCTAAACTAGGACCCAGCTATTCTTATTTTTCAGTGCAGTTTTTTTTATGTTTACATGATTCAATAAATGAATGAATAATGAATTAATGTTTGTATGTACCTATGTGCTACATACTAATGCAACAAGATATATACATACATAAAATTACTAAATTGAACTCGCACCCGTACATCGAGTACGGGTGCGTTCATTGTGAATAATATTCACGCGATTTCAAGTTTGATTTTGCCGCACCGCCCCCGCCGCGCCGCGATGTTCTTCTCCAATCTCCACGTTGCGTCACCGTCGATTGAATACTTAGCTAACCGTCAACAACAGAAATAACTACTAAACTACCATGTTAGCCTTATAAAAAACCTCGCCCAATCGAAAATATTTCAAGAACCTTATAACCTCAATTTTAGATCATAATTTTGAAAATCGCAATGGAGAAATATCATCCCAATTAGAAAAGTTCTTAAAACTCAAGTAAATATAATCTGTGTTTGCAAATAAATACCAAAAAATTTCGCGCTCGCTACGCTCGCGCTCTTTCTCGATTTCATTGCATATACAGGTCACAGAACAGGTGGCAGGACTGCCATAACGTGAATCTATATTTAATTACACTATAGCGTCTACTGTTAGCCGCTCTAGGCGCCCGCAAGAACGGGTTGCGCTCAAATAGATGCGTACACTTTAGTCGTTCATATATATTACAGTACTCTGTGCTTTAGTCACAGAATATCTAATAGTACTAACGTACTTTTTTGAAGAGCTAATCAGTTTGTTATTTAACAGTCCAACAAATTTCGCGCTCGCTTCGCTCGCACTTGTTTTTCTGCCCTTCTTTCTTCTCCGTACTGAACGTATGTTGTAAGCAACCATTCTGTTAGGTACGCTATTAGAGACAAAGCCGAAACTGAGAAAAAGTTTGAGCTCGCTTCGCTCGCGCCAGTATGTGTTATTTTTAGGGTACAGGTATTGCAAGTAACTATTCCATTACATTAATGTACTACAAAGAGAAAATCCAAAGCTCTATAATTCACATAAATTCATGTTTTAGCGAAAATTACGCAAATCCTAGTTGGTAATTAATATAACCTTGTTGTGCAATAAAGAGGATTTGTATTGTAAGTTTTTTTTCCTAAAGGGCGGCAAATCGGACTGTGCACCCTCCTTTTAAAAATGTACATCCTGAGCTGGGTGTAATAAGTACGCGACCCCCCCCTGACACAAAGGCTGGATCCGCCCTTGATTGTGAGCGACCACGTTTCAGTACCGTAATGTGTACAAGTACAGGTGGTTATAGTACTAATTATTCATGTTTTCATTCAGGAACCTACTTACTACAAAATAGATGGATTGCATTATCAAATTCAGCCAAAATAGTTCGACAGTATAAAAATAAAACAGTATTTATGTCAAAAACTTTTTATTCAACATTCTCTCCTTATGCTAATAAAGGCTTGGTAAATATTTACAAGGCTTCATTACAGGGCAAGGTAAAAAAAACTATCCAGTTACACTACAAATCCGACTCTTGTGGTTATCACATTATATTAAATTTATTGAATACTTGGCTCTGCTACAAACCAATGGCTTAAAGCCAGGTATTGTTCTTAATTGCTTAACTATTTAGATAATTATATCCAGTAAGTCAGTTAAAATGTATTCAACCGTAAAAACGATTTATAAGTTTAATGAAGCCGATTGCATCTAGATATAAATATTTAATGCAGAGAGCAAATTAGGAAGGTGTCATAAATATTCAGTGCACAATATTTATGTCGGGTTGGATATAACTTAGTTTATAAACAATATTAAAACTCTCCTAAAATAATTACAACAATAATAACAAGTATGCAGATAATATGATATTTATCAAACATTAATCTCACTTAGTATCTCGTTAAATACATTTAAACTAAACTCTTGCAGAAGAGTAAATACAAAGCTAATTAACACACTAGGCCTGTTAAAATAGATATAGGAGCAGTTGAAAAGAAAATTCTCTCCCTATACGATTCGAATATATTTGACTAATATGGGTACAATTTTGATAATGAGCAAATAGACTTTATATATTTAAATCTAGTGTAAAGATTCCGTATAATTCACTTAGATAATGGAATATTACTTAAATAATAAAGCAAATTACAATTTGCGAGCCCTGTTTCAATTTTGAACGCAGCCTCTCGCTGGCTCGGTATTTTCGAAAACTTTTAAAGTCCGAAACTAGCGACATTTGTTCGTATAAAAAAATGTTAATCGTGTTTTTAGAGCCACACAGTTACAAATTCAATATACAAATTACGCAAGTTAAAATATTTTTCCTATAATATAATTTCAATACTAACTTTAAATAGCACCATTCCATATGCGAATGTACTTTAAATGTTGTCATTTAGTTAATTATTGAAAGTACATACGCATATTCATACACCAATGCAACCAATACTTTTACGTGTGAAAATTACGCATTCAATAATTTAGGAAAATATTTTCACGCTCCTTAGGTTGTGAGTTTGTCATAAAGATATAAAACCTGATAGTGAACATATTGGCACATGCAGGGCAGTTATCCATAATTATTCGTTGTAGCAACAAGTATTCAAAAACTAAATAAATTGTAAATGCAAAAAATGGCAATATGTTTTCGATTCTCCAATTTCGCTTTATCTAATCCTTCTCTGATGAAGCAAAGGTAAACACTAGATAAACAACACGTGATACTATACAAAATACATTAGTAAAACACTCACACATAGTAATGAATACAACAGAAACTAAAAACCTGTAAGTACACTTGAATGACTATAAATTAAATATAAATAAATTATAATTGTGCACTCAAACAATTATGCAAGCAGACTAACATCGTTTTGCAGGATGCTTATAAAGATTTATTTTGTACGGCACTAAGGACAATAAATAACAATCTACTACATAGTTACAAAACTAAATTCTGACTACGCAAAAGGTCATTTTATGAAATGACTTTACATAAGTATGCAATTTAAAATTTAGCTAGCTATTTCGCTGTAAGGGCAGTTTCAAACCTCATTAAACAAAATTGGTCCAGTCGTTTAAAGGTCTTTCAGATAAATACTAATTACCACCACATGCCAGTAACCATAGCGTAAGAGTACAAACGACAACTTATTGATAATGGCGCACCTATCCTACATTTTAGACATTATAATGGAATGATACATTTTTTAAGAATGTTATGTTGTTACAATAATTAAAATAATTCTTCTAGGTAAACTCAAACAATTACGATAATTTAGCAAGACATTAATACACTACAATTATTAAAAGAAAGTTGAAGGTCTGCAGGTATTAATATAAAAGACAGTAAAGTGTACGATTAACAAGTGATTACGAGAGTGCTTGCATAGTTGTTGGAGTGCGAGGAGCCAGCTCCCTAAGTTATCTAAATGAATTCATATCTAACATTGTTCCCAAGCTGGTCCCACCCATGACGATGGCTTGTGAATGTGCACCTTGTTCTCTAATATTTTCCTAAATTTCACAATTTTCACTAAACATAAACATTGATTTTATAATTTTGTCAAAATTGTTAAAAATAAATAACCACAATGCGAGAGACAAGTGCTCTTGTGCCACATTTTGCACTTCAACAAGACTGGAATGTCACTTATTGATTCGGGAAATAGCTATCCATGCGCTAGGGACAGCGTCAAACGGATTTTATAATTGACACAACATCAATCTAAAGTACTTTATATCATATAATTACAATAAACACAATGTGTACGTGACCAGGTGACTCATAGATTGACTGTGCCTCAACAAAAAGCATCTTTTCTTATGATAATTTTTTCCCTAAGTTTTAGTCATCGGGCGGAATGCAGAAATCCACAACTATGTTGAGTATTATTATTTTCAATATATACATAAGTAGATAATAATAATTATGCCTATAAATAGTAAATAAAACGGACTTATTATATAATGTGAGCCAAGTATGTCTGCGCACGCGGCTGCGACGCTCGATCCCTCACTAGTGAAGTAAATTAAACATCAACTATTATCAACTAGCGACAAAAACGTTCCGTACAGCATTAAGTACCATATACTAATAATTTAAATAATAGAGTTCTATATAAATGTAAACACTTTGTGTTACACAACATCAATCCCTTAAATCTAGTCTTCTATAAACAAAGTCATCATTATGGAAGAACGGTTCACGAGAGGAGACTAGCCCTCCGACCGTCACCACTCGGTAGCGACCGATCGAAGATAAATACGTTCACATAACACCCACACAACGTCCACAAGGCGACAGAGGTCGCTCTAATAATGTACACGACACCGTCGCTCGCGAGGAAACGAGAAGCCACGGCGACAGGCGGTGAGAGATCATAGGGTAAGTGTAGCGGCACACCTGCCGAATGTATCGTCGCCGACACCTCGGCGGCTGAACAATCGGCTGTAGTATTCGGTTGGCATGACACACCAAACGCGCTGAACAGTCGGAATTACGCGGCGTCTTGTTCACCGCACTACGTGACGGAAAATAACGTGGCGTCGTCGTCGGTTGGTTTCGTCACTTTCGACAGAGTTATCGAGTCGGAAGCGCGCGCCGAACTTTCGGGTGCGTAACGCGTCGCGTGATGTGTTGCTTGCTATGCAAAATAATTGCTCGACGAAAGGTTCGGCGCTAAGCTGAACTGGACGTAATTTCGGCTGATGTGTCATAGTTACTTAGAAAAAACTGCGAGCGTATTGAGTTGAACGTTCGGCAACATATTTTCGGCAGGTGTGGCCGCGAACTAAGCATGGTGAGAGGGGCGAGGGGCAGCGCGGCGCCGGGTCAGGTGGCGTCGAACTCGATGCGCTCCCACGAGTAGTGCTTGCGGGCGGGCCGCGGCGGGCGGGCCGGGCGGGCCAGCAGGCCGCCCAGCAGCGGGTCGCACTGCGGCACGTGGCCGCGCCCGAACACATTGGGCGCCAGCTCCGTGTCCATGTAGTCGTAGGCGTCGCCGTCCACGTGCATGTGTCCGCCCGCCTCGATGCCGAACTCCTTCAGGTCGAACTCGCACACGCGCTCCTCGAACGCATCATGGCGCGACTCCTCGTTCTGGAACGACGGCAGCGATATATCCTCCATGTACTCGAAGCCAGTTCGCGTCTGATCCAATATGTCCCCGTTGGTCAGTGGCGTCATACTCATTCTTTCCGGAACGTCTTCGCCGATATCCATCGCAGTCTGTGATTTATCGTCTATCCGGTCTCCGGTGTCACCCGATAGTAGGTGGCCGAAGAAATCGTCGGTATCGACGGAATTAGGATCCGAACCGAAGTCTGTGTGAAATCCACTGTTAGATAGCAGATCGACGGTAATATCCGTATCTATATCGGCTGCGGACGGGTCGACCTGGCATCGGTTGCTAGCATTGACGGCTTGTAAGTCTGCATGATTCATGATTTCATTTTGGATATCGTCAAGCTCTCTCTGTAGCTCATCCGCGGCGAGCGAATCACGAACGTGATTGTCGTTGAGCACGTCGTCGGTCAAGACATCTGTCGGGGCAAAAGCGTTCGTACCGGTGGCAACGTAGCCCGTATCCAACGAAGGGCGCACCGTCGCTTCACCGACGGCCGACGGTGGCAGCTCACCGTTTTCCACGAGGATCTCGAGAACATCATCCATTATTTGACTGTTCTCAGCGTCGTGTACGTCCGCGGCGAGGGGCACTTGCGGCATGGGGGGCGGCGGCGGAGGCGGCGGCGGCGGCGGCGCGGCGCGCTCCGGCTCGTAGTGCGTGGGCAGGATGGCGATGGGCACCACTTTGACGCCGTTGAGTATGTAGGCGGGGCTGGCGGGCTTCTGCGGCGAGGCGTCGTGGGGTGTGTCGGCGGGGGGCGCGGGCGGCGTGACGGTGAAGAGGCGCACGAGGCGCTCGGGCGGCGCGTCGGCGGGCGCCAGCACGTAGCGCGGCGGCGCGGGCTGCTGCAGCGCGTCCAGCTGCGCGCGCAGCTGCGACACGCACAGGTGCGCCTGCAGCAGCCGCCGGCTCTGGTCGCTGGCGGCGGCGCCGGCCGCCTCGCGCCGCACCGCCTCCAGCTGCTGCCGCGACGCCTCCAACTTACGCTCCAGCTCCTCGATCTGCCTCCGCTGCGACTGCACTATATCCTCCGGCTCCGGTTCAAGTTTTATTTCAGGAGAAGCGATCGACACGAACGACGCTACCGACGCGGGAGACTTCAGCGGTTCCTCCTGTTTCTCCAGCAAGAATGGGCGCAGCCGATCGATCAGTTGCGGTTTGGGACCGGAGACCCGCAGATTGCGTCGTTTGCACTCGGCGCGCAGGTCGGACACCTTCATGTCCTCGAAGCGAGAGGGCGTGACGAGGACGACGCCTGGCGCGGGTGGCGGGGGTGGCGGCGGGGGCGCGGGGTACGCGTCGCACGAGTCGGAGGCCACGGAGGCCGCGGACGAGGGCGCCGGTGACGCGGGCAGCATCAGCTGCAGGAGGAGTTGCTGCTGTTGTAGTAGCAGCTCGTACGGCGTCTCCACGGAGTCGAGGGGCGACGACGCCTTCGTCGCATTGGGGGGGCCTTTGTACTCGTGAAATTTAAACCTGGCTTTCGGCTGTTGTTTTTGTTTGCTTTTCTTTCTATTTTTTTCCTTGCCGGGCGCTGCGTGTTGCGGCGGCGACGCGACGCTGACGGGCGAGAGGGTGGAGGGCGGCGAGGGAGACGGAGATGGTACTTCTTCAGGTGGGCCACAGTACTGGGAGGGGTGTTCTGGTCGCCCCGACGCGCCCTCGCTGGTCGCTTTGAATGCGAGTGTTCCGCTCTTGACTGCAGTTTCTATGGTCTCCTCAGTGTGTAGTATATTTTTCTTTATTAGCTCAAGAGGGCCGGGTCTGTGCGACAGTTGGTCATTGAGCTGATCCGCTAAGCGTGCTTTCTTCAGCATTCGCTGTTTCTCGGCTAAACTGGGGTCTACATGGCTCTCCTGGAATAAAAACAAGAAAAAATATCAAGTATATTACGAGTTAACTAGGTACAGTCGACCGCACGTCAGTGGTAACAGTTTTACATTGACAGGGCCTTTATTTCGTAAGCAGTAAGAGCAGTTTTCTAATTCAATTGTTACCACTGTCATGCAGTCGACTGTACTAAAAGGCATGGTATAATAAGATGTTTCACCAGGTATTCTCTTCCCGCAATGACAGCGCGATGCCTCCAAGCTACGTCACGATCAGTGCTGCCATTGATTGATATCTTCAATATACTTAAGGAGATTTTTGTTCATAATGAATATAAAATAAATTCCTAACTAGCCTAACTATTTGTTATCTCGTGTTATTCATTTAATTAGTTAATGAAGGAAACTATATTAAATTACTAGTTAAAAAGTGATTCTTTATAGAAGAAAGTAAATGAAAAAATGCATTTTGCTCGGATAATTTATTTTCACAAATTGGCAGCACATCAAACTGACAAGTGTCACGCTAACAGCCCGCTATTGGCTCCACGGCCGATGACATAGTACGGAGGCAATCACGTGACCTAGCTGTCACGGGAAGAGACTAACTGGTGTTATTATACCATGCTAAAAGGTAACTTAGTAGTATAAGGAAAGTAATCTATTTTTGTAAAATTACATAATAATTGAAAAATGACATTACACATACTTGTTCCAGGATATGTCTTCGTTCGAGTTCCTGTCGATCCGGACGCCGTTGTATTTTTGCTTTCAGTAAGTCCCCAGTTTTCGCCCTTTCTAACTGCTTGCATTGCTCGAAATAGGCTGGTGGTGTTTTTAAAGCTGTAAAAATAAATTTTACAGTAAGTATAAATTACGTTAGTGTTAGAATTCTCCAAGGTTAAGATATATGTATACTAGGTCAAGCATAATAGCTGCATTCGTTTGTCGAAAATTGATTGTAACTAACTAATCATTATTAATTCTAGAAGTTAAGACAATATATTTTCAAATCGGTGACAAAGCAATTCTCATTAAACGCGTCGTTTAAATAGTAAATAAAATTCTTTCATCCCACACACTTGAGCTCAGGCGGTGGGCGCTTTCCCGCATGACGCCTGGCACGTGTGTTATACTACAATTCGCTTTTTCAAATTATAAGCATTCACCAAAACAATATAGCTAATATTAATTTGGTTATGAAAACAAAAACATCACTTACGCGGCATTATTCCTTGAGCTACCAGCTGGTTAATTGGCCTCCGCATCATTAGCTTCACTTTTAATGCTGTAACACAAAAATCTGTATCAGACTAGTTGAACATGACTACTACAAATAATGCAGTGATTTGAACTACCTAAGCCAGTTTTCCTCAATGTTTTCCCTCTGGATCACAAACGATTCCAATTAAATCAGACAAACACCAAGTATAATGATTTGATAGGAACATAATGCGACTGAATACCGATGTTTGCGGGTTACCTTTTGCATACAACAATGGGTACTGATTGAATAGATGGCATATCGTCGTGAAGAATACTGTGTTATGACGCCAGGTGACGAACTTTGACGTAGCATGTCGCGTGTGAGGCCGACGTGATCGATACGTCGATCGATACACAAATATTATATCGATAAAGTTCGGTGCGAAGCGTAGGCGAGTGGAGCTATATTCTTGTTTGCGCGTAGACAAGCGGCGAGCAGCGAACGATGGGCGGACAACGCTGGCGCGACGCCAATATAAATAAACACTGCACAAGGAAACTAGTGTTATGCCGCGACCGTATTACAGACGAAACATTCACTACCACTGGGCCGAATATTGTGGGTTACTGGGCGTCTTGCTCGATATCCACTCAATTTAGATTTACTCATATTTAGAATTGAGAAATAACAATTATAACATATATATTTCATACATATTTTCTCACTAATAAATTCATATTTTTTTGAATTGGTGTAAAATATTACAAGTCATTAGAATCCAAACGTTAATGAAATATTTAAGAGCAGAAGCAGGTGTAAATGATATAAATTATTTTTATCAAGGGTTTAACATAACTAACAGCCAAAATTTCAACAGTAATACATATTTTGGAAAAGTAAGAAGGTAATATTTCATGGTTAAAATGAACAGAGATATTTTGACAAGGGTTTGAGGATTTGTTTATTCGGGATGCGCGCAGACTCGCAGACTGCGAACATGACCGGAAGTGCCGACAGCATCGGCATACTAATGATAACAAGGCGAGCTCGGAGACTGGTCTGGGGCCAGTGCCCCTATGTCCTATAGACCTCATCACAACATTCACGCACATAAAATGTGTGAATTCGTTAACGATCCCTAAACCAATGTGACTGTGTGAAAATATTAAAATTCCAACCAAAATATCAGAAGGCCAATTGTTGTAAATAAAAACGTTCCGAAATATAGTTCCAAACTAAATCTCAATGCTTTAAAACTCAATTTCCGGACAGAAAATGTTTCAGATTGCCATTTATTGACGACATTAATGACCTAAGTGTCACAAATAAACGGCAAACAGCAACATCTACTGTGAGACCTAGTTCACACGGCATTTACACCGCACGTTTTTTGAAGGATAAATCTTACCGAATACATAGTCGCACATACATTGTGTATAGAACCGTTCACACGTTGTTCGTACTGCATAAAAACGTACACAGCTTTATACGTTTATCGAATACTCAACGGACTTGTCAAGCAAACCGAATGAACTTATAACGTATTCGGTTTGCAGTAGCGCATTCACCCCCAGTTTCCGAAAGGCTGATCATCGCAAAAAAAAATTTAATTGGCTGTCAAATCTCAGGTCAAGCGTTGTCATTGATTGTTAAAAATTTTGCCGGCCAATCACATGAGCTGCCTTGAGATTTGACAACAGATCAAATTGATCAGCCTTCCAGAAACTGGGGGATAGTATCACAATCTCTTTCACTATTCGTCTTATACACGAATGGAAATGTATCGTGTGAACATCCCGCTGTTTATCCGTTAAAAACTAATACCGTTAAAAAAACGTGCAGTAGAATGCCGTGTGTACCTAGGCTTAGGAGATTGAGGTTGAAAGCATTGAGTTTTTCATAGTTTGAAACTATATTTTGACCGTTTTTAATACGAGAATAGGCGTTCAGGATGATGTTCCATTTAAACTCTATCCTATACCGGTACTGTCTGGCTAAAGATTTAAATCATGCATGAGAGAAAGCTGTCAGTAGTTCAGAATCCGCGTTATAATGAATGTGGCACTATTCACACGGGGTGATTATTCATTGAAATTAATTAATAAAATAATTATTCCCATCTCTCTATACATACTATGTTTGAGATTACAGAAGAGGTAAGACTTAGTTTTTACATTTCTTTTCTAAAATTAATTTTCTTCTAGGTTAAAGTGTTAATGAATGGTCATTTATTTCTATTATAAATTACTCAATTAATTGAATGAACGAATCGCTATTACCATATTGTGCTCATCTATAATTCCATAATAATATTATAAAGAGGAAAGATTTGTTTGTTTGTAATCGATAAACTCTGAAACTACTCAACCGATTTTAATAATCATTTCACCATTAGAAAGCTGCTTTATCCAGAAGTAACGTAGGCTATATTTTATTTGAGTAATAATAATAGTCAAAACTGAATTCCACGAGAGCGAAGCCGCGGGCACAGCTAGTTATTTATATTTCCATGGCTGGCGTGAATATGTTGCTATGTCCAAAACAATGATTTTACAGGGCAGCCATTTTAGAGTTTGACGTTTAGTGTTAAATCTATTAAACTTGCGTACTTATCTTGATTTAAAGATAACCTTATGCAGTCTTTCAAATGTTGTCGATTTTTTTCCTACAAAACCATAGATGTGGGAAGAGCATTAAAAAAAACATATCTGGAGTTGTCAACATATTCACGCCAGACACGGATTTAAAAACAAAGCGTCTGGCATGTGAGCACAGTTACAATGTTCAAGCAATTCTGTGAAGACAGGAATATAGCTAGGCACGCAATGGTGAGTGTGAGTGAAATAATATGCATCGTGTTCCATAATACCCTGACCTTCGCAACAAATTTAGAAGATAACCTGAGTAAAGGCTTTTTGCAATATACTGATATAAAGCACATCATCTCGGAAACGCAATCGGCACTAGATTGGTTAAAATCATATGATTTTCTCATAGATCACTTGAATTAACGTTCGTGAGAGACAAATATGGTTATAGTTGTTTTAGAGATGGGCCGACTACACATAAATTAGTCGGGAAAATGGACTATTCGGCATGTTTTCTAGTCGGCGACTAATCGGTGACTAGCCGGCAAAAATGGCCGAAAATTTGGAGCTATTTTCAGTCCGTACTAGAAAATAAAGAACAAAGAAAATGATTAATAATTAAGAAAATGAAGCGGAATCAGCCATTGCTGCTATGAATCGTGACCTGGATTGCATAAGTATCTGGGCTAGGTCTTTTGGCCTACGCATTAACCCTAGTAAATCACAGGCCATGATCATTGGTAGCAGGGTCTTCCGTAGTAGACTTAACATTGCAACTCTAAGACCACTGATTCTTGATGGCATTCAAATTGCCTATACGGACACTGCTAAAAATTTAGGAGTTATTTTTGACTGCAACCTATCGTGGAATGCTCAGGTAGCTGCCGTTAGTAGGAAGGTGCATTTCACATTTCATTCACTCAGATGCCTCCAGAGCTTTTTGCCCTTAAAAACTAAAATTTCCCTGGCCCAAACTCTCATACAGCCCATTATAGACTATGCTGACGCCTGCTATCTGGATGCCACTGAGGAGCTTTTAAATAAACTTGAGAGGTTGCAAAATTTGTGTATCCGTTTTGTCTTCAATCTTAGAAAGTACGACCACGTCTCTGATTTTCGCAAAACTCTCAAGTGGCTCCCTATTCGTCTTCGCAGGAACACTCGGATATTGTGTCTCCTTTTTAATATTCTACATAATCCGACATCCCCATCATACCTGCGGGAACGCTTTTCCTACACTCGTCCTCCTTACGCACCCTGCAGGTCGCATCTTAAAACCATCCTCAATTTTCCATCCCATAAAACTGACTTCTACTCCTACTCCTTATCTGTGCACGCGGTTAGGTTGTGGAACTCGCTTCCGCCCGTGATACGCGACTGTAAAACTGTTTCCACCTTCAAAAAACGTGTAAAAGAGCATTATCTTTCCTCATCCACATAGGTTGTACGTAATTATGTAATGTATTATGATTTCTATTTTGATATTGTGTAGGTATACCTAGACTATGTTTATTTTTTTATACCATATTTATTTTACGTTATATATTAGTTTATGTATGAGTATATATATATATGTAGGTATGTATATTTATTAGTATTACTTGACACACTGTGTCTACATCTCTTTGCTTCAAATTTTCCTCTCGCAGGTCTGCTGGAAGAAATTTCTTATAGAAATAAGCAGTGCCTTTGTACTATTCATTTCTATGTATTTTAATTTTATTTATCTGTGTGTGCATAAATTTAATAAATAAAAATAAATAAATAAAATTAAATTAGCACAAGTTTTTGTAATTTTTTTATAGATATTCCCAGCTTTAGAAAATAGTGATTCACTCTATTCAGTGCTAGCGGGACAACACAAATAATTTCACAAATATTTTGGCAATACGAGTCATTTCTGGGTATTTCCCTTAAGAACCGAAAGGGTGTTTAGTGAAGACTGCAATCGTCCTAGCAAGCCGTAGATGCCCGAATTTGACCAAAGTACGGATGATCGGCATTGCCGACTAATCGATAATTTTCTAACCGTTTAGTCGGCTAGTTGGCTGATCAGTAAAACCCATAGTCGGCCCATCACTAATTGTTATATAATTATGTTATTATTATATGGTAAAGGAAGATGTTGTTGCTCATTGTCTGGACATAATCCCTTAATAGATTTTTACGACACCCACAGCAAGAATGTGGTGGCTTTTTTCTATGGCAGGAACCGTATTGCTTTGACTATTAATATAATGAAAACTGACCTAGCATAATAGAGGACCACAACATAATTTTAATACAAGACGCAGTAACACTCAGGTGGTCTACCTTCTCCATTATTATATACGTATATGTTCCGGTTGTGCCACTTAAATATGGGTAGGGATGGATAGTACAACAGTTCCATTTAGATTTTGAAGAAATTGCAACCAATGTTCGTTCTCCAAGACTTCTAGAGCGTCAGAAAGTTAACACCAAGATAGCGACAAACAAACATTACTGAGGGCTTTGCACGAGTTTTTGCGGTATCGTGTAGCCAACGTTAACGTGTAGTTATCGTCAAATTTTATATGGGAGTTGTTTAGTGCCAAATACGCACATATGGCGCTGGTAAAATTGCCATATAAAAGATATCGTTAACTACACGATACCGCAAAAACTCATGCTAGGTTTCTGCTTTCATTTCATCGTTTCTGTCTTGCACTTGTAGTTTGACAGTCGCGCGATAGTGACAGGGATACTGCTAGTGCTTAGCTAAAGCAGTAGTAGAGTAATAGTAGAGCTTCTTTGCAAAAAGAGCTCGTCCGAGGAAGTACTACCACCGTACCTACTTCTCCGCCAAACAGTGATGCTTGCATTACTGTGTTTCGGTCTGAAGGGTACGGGAGCCGGTGAAATTACAATCACATGAGACTTTCCATCTTCATGTCTCAGTTTGGCGAACGACTTGCGGTAACATTTAGGTAACAGCCTAGATGGTATTGAAGTTGTTAAGGGCAAAGGTAACCGCTTAACATCAGGTGGGCCTTTAGCTCGTTCCGACGTCCTATAGTACAAAAAAAAAACGTTAACTACATGGTAACATGTAATTATGGAAAATCCCCCCCAACGTGCTTGAGGGAGGCCTATGTCCAACAGTGGACGTATTTTGGCTTAAATGATGACATGATAACATTAACTACACGATACCGCAAAAACTCATACTAGACTCTCTGCTTTCATTTCATCGTTTCTGTCTTGCACTTGTAGTTTGACAGTCGCGTGATAATGGCAGGCACAGAAAATCTAACGTTGGATTTTCTGTGGTGGCAGGGATACTGCTTAGCCAAAGCACGTACCAAGTAGCGTCTACTTATCTCGGCCTGGGTGTAGTTGCTCGGTAAGATGATTACAGGTATGTTGTACTTACATTCTTTGTGTTTTCCCATGGCTGGTTGCAGTGGGCTATCGTCGACGACAACCTTAGGCGGCGAGACGCGCGGCGAGCTCGGCGGCTCGCTAGCGCCGCTGCAGCTCGCCTGCCGACCGGCCATCTCCTCCGCACCAGAACTACTGAAAATATAGTACACAATTAATACAAGGTACATTATCCTTAGTGAATCAGTCGTTGTTGCTAAAAATATTACATGTAGAATAAACGTCCTGTACTGGTTGTCATCCAAACCATGTATACAATCCAAACTCCTGTGTCGGCGATACAAATATTTTCTCTGCAGAGACAACCGAACCCTTTGCCAAGACTACGCCATTCTAGATTTCAAAAATATATTTTCTTCAGTTATGTTACTCACATGAAAGTACTTTAATAGTTGCAACCGCTGTTCACAGCATAATACAGTGAATTTAGCGTCAGGGGGTCTACTCCCGTTCGACGATATTCGATAAATCGTACGATTCATCGCACAATTTGCTACTCCGGTCAACCATCGTTCCCTTATCGCACGCGATGATCGTGTTTTGACGTTTGTTTTTCTCATCTCCGGTAAATTGTATACGACGCTGAACCGTAGTCTATCTTAATTGTGCCTTTTTTATGTGCCTATCTTTATTATGTAAGTATCAGTCGGAACGAAAGTTCGTACTTCGTTTGTCGTTCGTAAAACGCGAATAGACCTACAGATCCCAGATATCAACCCATTTTAACCTACAAACTAACCACCACGCACTGACGAATGATCGCGCGAGAACCTAGATATTGTATGCGTTACGTATGAGCCCTGCCTGCGGTCACTCACCATTATTTACCTAGCGTATCGAATACGACTAACGAGCAATACCTTTTTTTACAGAGTCTTTTCCAGCAGGAGGACATTGCTAGGCTTCTTATAGTGAAACGTAATTGTCAAGAAACTATTATCTTCATCCAAGCAGTGATAGCCTAGCGGTTGAACGCTTGCCGCAGGAGGGTCTGAGCTCAAACCCGACCGGCACGTTTGACTTTTCGTTTCATGTGCGGAACAGAATTTAGTTATCGCTGCTTTAACAGTGAAAGAAAACATCTTGAGGAAATATTCACACTTGAAATCGCTTCATAAAGTTCTTTATGGTGTGTAATTTGCCAACCCGCAGTACTGGGTAAAACGGGGTGAATAGGAATGCAGGGGTGAATAGGGACAAGAGTGGGCAAGGATTTTAACACTGAAATAAGATAGTTTGTCACCTACAAAGACTTCAGAAATGTTCTGCCACACTTTGTGGGCAACAAACAATCTTATTTCAATGTTAAAAGTAAAATCCTTGCCCACTTTTGACCCCTGCATTCCTATTCATCCCGTTTTACGGTATGTCATTGTGGTGGACTAAGGGCTAAATCCTTCTCATTCTGAGCAGAGGCCCGTGGCCAGCAGTTGGACAGTAATAATTGATAAGTACGTACCTAAAGGTATCGTCAGAAGGCGGTGTGGCGGGTGTGCGCGGCGGCGAAGCGGGGGAGGCCGGCGAGGCCGCGCGGCTGCGCTCCCGGCGGTGCTGCGGCTTGAACCACTCGGGGTAGATGGCGCTCAGCGTCTCCACGAGGTCGTGGTCCAGCGTGACGCGCCACGACGCGCGCCCCTCGGGGCCCTCCGAGTCGCCGCCTCCGCCACACGTTGAACGGCTCTCTGTTACACAAACATACAAAATTAAATGAAGGGTACATCCAAACAACAGCGTATGTCCACAGGAGTCAACCAAGAGAAAAATGCATTTAAAAATTGGAATGTTGCTAGTTCATTATCGAGTGTTCATTATAGATGTGGAAACTGTTTCTTATGACAAACCGGTACATAATGAAAAATCTGGTGATTGCAAACGAGAGTTTCATAAACAATGTATACATTGCCCAAAGAACAGGGTATGTCCACAGGAATCAATCAAGAGAAAAAAAACGCATTTAAAAATTGGAATGTTGCTAATTCATTATTGAGAACAATGGATTTAGGAAACTGTTTCTTATGACAAACCGGTACATAATAAAAACTCTGGCGATTGCAAAAGTTTCTTAATCAATGTACATTGCCATTAAAAAGTAAAAAATTGTGACATTCCTTTTCTTTTCCTGTACCCTTCAAATGTTATAAAGCTTCCAGGGGATGTCACTCAAGATCAGTGTACGTAAACAGAATAACAGACAAGGAAGTGTGCGTCTCAGCACGTTGGATGAGGTGAATTGGGCGAGGCGAACCAATGGAGCGCGTTGTGATCGCGGTGCCCTCATTAGTTCGGGTCCTTGAACGAGTTTATGCGCATGAAGGTGCGTTACTTTACTGCACTACGGCTACTGGGGAACTGTTGTACCGTTTCAGTTTTACGATTTCTTGAATAGGGTGAGAACAACATATAACTATAGCTTTACAGCATTTGAAATATTACAAGAATCTAGAAAATTTATTTAGCGTTGATATGGAATTTTGTTTGTTGTTATTGTTAACGTAACACAAACATTACAAGACTACTTCAGCTTCATTGAATAATAGGACTTTTAAAAGCTTAACTTTCTGTTTCAGTCAAATAAATTGCCTGTTAGACGTTTAACAAACCTATAAAATTGGCCTTAAAATCAGAAAACAGATCGATCCGTATAATGCGCGTAGAGAATGTTTTAACTGTTACCATAGGCGAGGAAAGATGGATGTATTATGTAATGTTTAAAACTCTCATAAAGCTAGATGGATATACGAGGAAAAGAAAATACGAGCTGAAAATAAAACATCTGTCTGTGAGTCACGCACAATATAAAACTAAAAGTAAGGTAAACAAATGCAGACTTCAAAAAACGTAAAATCAGTATTAAATTTTGCCATGAAAATTGCAACAAATAACTAGATACATTATGACATCATACACGAAATAAGAAGGACCATTGACAATATTGAGTTTATTATCTTGAAGGCAAAGGTAACGTAACGTAAGCCAAGAAACTATGTATTATCTCAGCACCTTCATACATCAGATAAAGAGTGTAATAAATGTTATCATTTCGATAGCAAAACAACGGTAAATTAATAAGAGTGTAAATGCCTGTTACGCATTTTACGTCGCTGTTACAAAACACAATTTTGTAAACAATCTGGCGCACGTGCGCACTGATGATTCATTATAAGTTTGGAGGAAATTATAAGGGCAGATGTACATACGTAAGAGCATTGCCAATCAAAATTGTAAAAAAAAAAAAAACGAACTGAGAAACTCTTTTTTGAAGACGGTTAAAAACAATACGGAGGAAAAGACACTGTCCATAATTTGAGGTGGCAGAGTGGCATAATTTGAGTTTTTTTTTAACACATAAACATAACACACGTAACATAACATCACGCCTGTATATCCCCGAAGGGGTAGGCAGAGGTGTATAGTACACCCACATTTCGCCAGTTATGTTATAGTCCCATGTAATAGGGGGCGAGCCTATTGCCACTGACCGGGCACAAATCCAGACTCCGGGCTGCTACTGAGAATTTCCTAATGAAAAATCCCAATAACACTTTGCCCGACCTGGGAATCGAACCCAGGACCCCACGCTCAGCAGTCGCGCTTGCAACCACTAGACCAACGAGGCAGTCGTTTTTTTTTTTAAATGCATGCCATGCCAAGACGTTCAAGATCATTACGCTTATTTTGGGTCATATTCATAAATATTACATTCGATATTTAGTGTGACAAAATGGATGTCTTACCAACGTACTTTGGTGAATAACAACAAGACAATGACAAATGGGTGAATTCTACGCATTCCCACATTCCAGTGCCAGGTATACGTGTTTCTAGTATGTTCTGGCTGTTTTCAATGATGGTAAAAATGAATTATGCACATAATTTTCTCACTCTGCGGCTGGTAGTCATCGCAGCTGATTTGTCTCGTGTCGGCGCTCCCCACGCGCGGTTGTATCATACTTCGGTATCACACGACACTACTTGCTTACTTACTCAATCGGTCATTGGGTATAGTCATTCCGTTTCTAGAATAGTTTTTTATTACTTTTTATATACTCATATTTAAAATGACGCCGTCACTTCCTTATAAAAAAATATTCGAATGGTCTATGTCATACATAATTTTTAATTACAAGGGCTCGAGTTAAGAGATGTTTTTATGATGTTATTCTATTAAAACGTGAAGTAACATAATTAAAAATTAAAATACTACATAATCATGGATTTATTTACGTTGAAAGATTTTTGTTTTTGATATAGGTCAAGGCTTGCTCCTTTGATGTGAGTGCGCATTTTAAGTGGCTGAAAATTACGATGAAATAAAATGAACTGGTAGGCTGGACGCATGATGCGCGTAGCGTAACGTAACACGTCAATCAAAATGTCAGCGTGGATACGCAGACGCCGCCGCCGCGCCGCCCGCCCGCAGACGTCCGCTAACGAACGCAGTAGGTACCGCAGTCGTCGCATCTAGTCTCAATTCCGTTTGTATGTGATTTATTGCCCTGTTCCCGACACTCTTCAAGCGTTATCGGTGCGGCACGCTATGATGGCATTTTTGGAGTTAGCCTGCTCATGAAGATCCGTAAATATTGACAGCTATGTATGAAGGAACAATTGCGGTACTTTATAGTCAATAGTGATGCACTGCTACAGCAATATAATTATTCGAATTTCGAATCTATTATTCAAATTTAAATTCTATTTATTTCTACTGTTTTTTTATGTATGCCTCAGAAAATTTGATTGAATAGCGATTAAACAAAATGGCTAGACGTAATGTTTATTGAATAATTTGATACATTATTTACTTTATGTAGATATTATTCATAATAGCTAGTTGGAATTGGTCAAAGTAATAAACCTGGTCCCATTCGCTAATAACTTGAAAGTGTCACACTATTGGAAAATGTCAAAAACGCCATCATAACGTGCCGCGGGTATAATACTTAATAGTATCTACCTTATTTTGACACAAATGTATTGTCTCACTGAACAACACATTCGCACCATTGTAGTGCAAGTGCAATCTATATCCAGGCGTTATCAAAGTTATCAGTAGTAATGAGAAATTATAGCATTTCAAGATAAATGAAGATAAACTTGAAAGGGTTGGCTGACGGAACATGGTGATAAGGACTTTAGCAGAAATGAGTCACAATTGTTTCTTTTTAGATAAGATAGGTTCAAGAGCAGCACGAGTAGCTGATATTAAACTTCCATCAAAGCAAGTTGTACATAGGTACTAATTGATAAAGATATTTATTCGCAAGGATATGGTAAAGAAGATTTTAAATATACGTTTTTACAAATTATTTATTAATTATTATTTATTTATTTAAATTACATCACAAATATAAACAAATTGGAATTCAAATGAATTTGAAATTGAATTTTGTATTTTTTTTTTCAAATTGAATTGGTAATTCAATTGGATCAGAAATATTACGTAAGTTCAGTCAACAGCACGTCAGTGGTAACGCTTCAATTACAAATACTGCCCTTACTACTTACGAAATGAAGACACTATAAAGGTCAAACTGTTATCACTGACACACCTTCCTAAAATCAAAATATAGGTATCCGTTTGAAACCCACACATACTCCAGTAAAATTGAAAGTAATGTTTATGTAAATGAAGGTAGGTTCCGCATGGTACGTCATCGAAAGGTTGTCGCGGTGACGCCAGGTTGCACACGGCCCTGGGCCGGCGTGGGCGCAACCACCTGCCTCCACCCACTATTCAGTACACAGGTTTAACAACTCGAATGTCTGCCATCGTCATCGAATTGACATTTTAATCAGTTAATAAGAATTAAGATTGTACTAAAACCTGTCTACTTATATTAATTTTAAATATAGTCCTGCTAGTTTTCTTTCGTGGTAAAGACTCGCAAAAGGGATTATGCGTAAATGCTTTATTTTTGTGATAATAACATCAACCAATTATATTGGGGTCGGCTTCCCGTCTATCCAGATGCGGCTGAACATCAGTATTTTACACGGAGCGACTGCCTTCAGGCCCCCGCAACCAAGTTACTGGGTAATACTGACATTCGGAGGTAGGATAGACTTTCAGCCTTCTGACTACCCGTAACGACTGACACAGATATTCGTATGACAACCGGGATTGAAAGCTTAACGAGCACGTTCCGAGGCACGGAGGGATCTCGATGTGTAACAAAACGGTCACCCCTCTGCAGACTGACCGCGGCAAGTGCAGCTTAACCTTGCAGATAATAAGCCAAGCGGTTGTTACTTCGCCACGAGCCCCTTTGTGATGATAACATCCATCATGTTTTTTTGTTACCTCATCACGGCTAAACCACTGAACTGATCGATCGTAATGTTTGGCAGAGCCTGGGACCTGGAGGACATAAACCACTTTTTATTCCAAACAACGAAAAGGTTCCTGCAGAATAAGCGTGGGCAAAGCCGCGAGCGACCTCTAGTACTTTATAAAACGTTTGCCTAAGTTTCACAATGTAGTCAAAAATCCACTATCCAATTTAGGGTTGCGAACTTGCGGCCGATCACCCTTCGATGTTCCCGATAAATCTGCCAAGTAAGGTGTTTATAGCTATTGCTAATCACCCAAGATCTTCAGTGAAGCATAAAGGTGTCCTACGGAAAGTCCGGATAGTAAGAGGACCATCATTAGTGCTACTATGAGAGGAATATTTCAAATGTAATGAAAGAAAACTACTAAAGAGGTGTAGTGCCGTAACATGAAATCTATTAATCAGACTTTTATTGTCCCACTGCTGGGAACGGGCCTCCTCTCCGAATAAGAGGGTTAAGGCTAAACCTTAGGACTAAAGGTAAGGACTAAAGTCCACGCTGGCCTAGTACGTGTTAGCAGATTTTACACATTATCAAGAACTGTATAGAGTACTCTTCAATGTGCAGATTTCTTCTCGATGTTTTCCTTCACCGTTAAAGCAAGTGAATCAAGTGATAATCCACACAAAAATTCAAAAAGTCTGAGGTACGAGCCGGGTTCGAACTCACACCCTTTGCATGGCAGGCTATCGTTCAACCGCTAGGCTATCACTGCTTCACAACAAAATATGACTTGGTAATTGAATTTGCGTCTCACATATTCTCTGCGATAAAATAAATATAAATATTCTTGGGACATTTTTACACAGCACCATCTAGTCCCAAAATAAGCAGAGCTTGTGCTATGGGTACTAGACAATGGATATAATACTTATACACTTTTTTTTATTACATCAACTCAGCCTATCGCAGTCCACTGCTGGACATAGGCCTCTCCCAAGTTGCGCCACAACACTCACTAACACTTTTTTTTATTAAATACATACTTATAATACATAAGAAACACCCAGACCAACACATACACTTATGTTCATCACACGAATATTTGTGTCCTGTGGGAATCGAACCTATGATCTCGTGTTTAGCAGTCCGACACTAGACCACAGACGTCGTCATATCGCGATAGACAATGCTAGTCATTTATTGGCATTGTTGTTCGCATTTAATTTACGACGTTTAGTGTGGATGTGGACCGACCATCACTTCTGTATGTTTATACATAAAACGTTGGATCGCTCATATTGCGCATACGCATCATCACGTAGCTTCAGTGTCAGTCAACGACTCGCGCAAGTAATATATTTATCGGTTTACGAAAGTCAATTGGAACTGGATTCACGGCCGTTTTCAATAACCTATCTATCTACGATTTGCCCTACTAGAGATAGGAATTTAACAAAAGCTTCATTCATACATTTTATGTCATCATATACATACTCATATAAAAGCGGAAAAATAAGAAACTTAAAACAACTGAAAACAACAGACAACAGGTGGACCGACGACCTGAGGCAGAGTACCGCGTGTTGTGGCGCAATTTGGGAGAGGCCTATATCCAGCAGTGGACTACGATAGGCTGAGTTGATGATGATGATGATGATTATGAACAACTGAAAAAAATATTTTAGACCCCTCTATTTCAAAGAAAAGCAAGAAGTTATTTAATGTTAGTAGATATATTTTATTGGCGGATGGGAACACAAAAACATTGAATTATCTGTCAGATTCAGCTGTCAACGAGTTGTCAAGTGTCAATATCTCCTGTCATTTGCAAGTTTTGCTGTCATATTTGACACATCACAGTCGGATAAGACCACAGACCGTGGTAATAGGTCTGTAGATAAGACCTAGGTTAAGACCAGAGATTATTAGGTCTGTGGTTAAGACAGTGTTAACAATCAATTGTACTTATTTTTACAAGCTTTTATATAACTTGCAATGTATATATATACGTATGTAAGATGTTAGGGTGGAATCTTGCAACTCAATTTTGAAGCAGATATATTCAACCGATTCAGCTGAAATTTTGTATACACGTTCAGTTTGGATGACAATGCATGGTTAGCTGTGTGACGTCATTCTAAATCCAACAAGACTGCATGAAATCAGGGAATATTTCCAAACTAGCTCAAAGGGTCTATAGTTCGTCCTATTTTTAAGGGCGGTGATAGAAGCCGTGTCACAAACTATCGCCCTATTTCAATTTTAACATCACTGTCAAAAATCTTAGAAAGAATAATTAACTTAAGACTGACAAAATATTTAGAACAATATAATTTGCTTTCAAAAGAACAATTTGGATTTCGTTCCAGTAAATCTACTGAAGGTGCCCTAAGTGAATTTACTGAACATATTGTTAAAAGTCTAGATAACAAAAAGAAATGCCTAACTATATTCCTAGCCCTTGCGAAAGCTTTTGACACGGTTTCTGTTCCAATCCTTGTTAACAAGCTGCAGCAACTTGGCATTAGAAGTAACCAACTTAAGTTGCTTGGTGATTACCTGAGTGGCAGAACTCAAAGGGTGTGATTACCTGAGTGGCAGAACTCAAAGGGTAAGAATAGCCGATTACACGAGTGATAGCTTACTTATAACACATGGTGTTCCGCAGGGTAGTATGTGGGGCCCAACGCTTTTCCTAGCCTATATCAATGAGCTCACGCTACTTAAAATTGATAACTGTAAAATAATTTCTTACGTAGACGATACTACCCTGACATTCCACGGTGAGACTTGGAGTGAGGTTTATGAGAGAGCGCAAAATGGTTTTAATATAGTCACTAATTGGCTGACTCTTAACTTTCTGTCACTAAACACTGAAAAAACTAAGTTTATCCCTTTTTCAATACGCAATTTTGGGCAATCATTACAACCTACACATCAATTGATCACTCACATTTGTCATAATAATAAAAATAATCCACATACAGATACTTGCAACTGTCCCTCACTATCAGCAGTTGAATCTATTCAATATTTAGTAGTAACTTTTGACAAGAATCTTACCTTTAAAAGTCACATTATCAATGTATACAATAGAATACGAAAACTTATACGTGGGACACTCAGAAAGTTTTGCGAAACTAAAAAAAATTGTTCTATACGTACATATATTTTTATCAAATCTTTTCAAAGTACTTTCCACCAGCCTCTATACAAAGATTCATGCGCCTAAACCAGTTTTCAAAACACTTTTTCCAGTCCGCCGCAGACACCTCGTTTACAGCCTGCTCGAACGCAGCCAGCGCATCTTCCGGCGACGAAAATTGTATCCCTTTGAGCTGATTTTTTATTTTTGGGAATAAAAAGAAGTCACACGGTGCTAGATCAGGGCTGTAAGGAGGGTGACCCAGGAGTTTGACTGGCGTGCTGTCCAGGAAGTCCCTCGTTTTGAGTGCGGTGTGCGCAGGTGCATTGTCGTGGTGGAGCAGTAGCCCGCGGAGCCCTGTGTTTGGTCGCTTGTTGCTTATAACAGAGAAAACTTCTGGCAAACATTTGGTAGTATACCATTCGGCATTAATGCTTCTTTGATCCCGTAAGGGAATTGATACCAAGTGGCCAGTCAAATTAAAAAAGCTAGCGATCAAAATATTACCCCCGCTTCTAGATCGCTTCACATTGGTAGGCGTTGACTCATTTTGAAACACCCAAACAGTCGACTGGCGCTTGGTTTCTGGGTCGTATTGATAAATCCAGGACTCATCACCTGTAACGATGTCGTAAACACGCCGAGACGAGCCTGCTTCAAATTTGTTAAGCATATCACGGCACCATTCCACCCGGGCCTGCTTCTGAGCATCGGTGAGGTTGTGCGGCACCCAGCGTGATACTATCCTCCTCACGCGAAGATGGCTGTGTAGAATCTCGTGAACGCTTCCCGATCCAATCTTCAATATGTGTTGAATCTCCTGATATGTAATTCGCTTATTGTCTTGGATTAAATTTTTCACTGCTAGCACGTTTTCTTCGGTAACAGCCGTCAAAGGGCGACCGCTTCTTTCGTCATCCCCCAAAGTTGGTCGACCGCGCTTGAATTCGTTATACCAACGATACACGGTTGCCTTGGAAGGGCCTTCATCCATGAATGCCATTTGAAGTCTATCGTACGATTCATCCGGTTTCAGGCGACACTTGAAATCGTATAAAATCATAGCTCTAAAATGTTCCCGGCGCAGATCCATATTTCAGTGAGACACAATACTTTGAATTAACTCGCAAAAAATGTGGAGGGAAATTTTGAAATTGGAACTTACTTATTTTTACTTATAAATAATCATATTTTCGAAAAACATTATAACTGGCCAGTCTCCCATATATAAAAACTTTTTTTCGCAATACTTTCTGAGGGGCCTGGTATATTTATTTAAACAACTCAGACACTCAGCCAACCAAGATATAATGAAAATAATTTACCAAGCTTTATGTCAATCTGTTTTATCATACTGCATAACTTGCTGGGGTGGTGCCGCTATGACACATAATATAATAGCTGAAAGAGCACAAAAAGCGTTGTTAAAGACTAGTTACTTCAAGCCTAGATATTATTCCACCACTAGTTTGTATAAAGAATGTAAGGTACTTAGCGTCCGTCAACTTTTTGTACAGTCAGTTATAATAAAGCAACATTCTGCAGTTATGCAAAACACTAACGCCCAACAGCAAAATATAAAGAGAAGGAACTTACCATTCAGATCAGTTATATGTAGAATATCTTTTGCGCAACGATTCTGTTTATTTCAAGCTATATAACATAATGAATAAGAAAACGGAAATAGTTTCAATGACCAAAAGTGTTTGTAAACAGACTGTAAATACTTGGCTCTTAACATTAGACTATAATGACACTGAAGAGCTTCTAAAAATATTATCTTAGTAAATAAAGAATATCTTATTAAATTAAAATTAACGTTAAACCTGTGCATACGGCCACAAACTCAGACAGTAACACACAACTCACACACGTGCTTCCACATTCATACTTACGCACAGTATCAGTACAAACGCAGCTTGAACCTACACACATTTCACAAAAACACTTACCACACACTCATACTCCACATTTCTCACACACACACTAATCATATCACACTGCCACACACTACACACTCTTCACACATGCACGCACAAACATATTGCACTATGACTACCTTTGCTTTGCCATGTTTTTGTTTTATTATTGTACTAATGTATCATCTTTCCGAAAATTTAACTAGTTAATGTTATATCGGCTGTAATTATCATTCTGAGGGTGGGCGCTGATGCCTATATTACAGGATATTAAATTATCTTAGCTTAGGCATTAGTTGCAACCCAAAATAGGAACTTACGTAATATATCAATAAGCCTCTTCTGTGTAAACTATTTTAAGTTATACGTAAAAATTTAATAGTGCTAATAAAATGGTTTAGGAACGCGAACGCATAGAGGACGAACATACAAAGAAACATATTTTTATATACATATATTATACATGCTTACTTAAAAAAAAAGTTGATAGTAAAAGTTTTAAAGGAAAAGTTTATTTTATTATTTTTAGTGCATTTAAATGAAAGCTTGTTTTTAATAAAGTTTTTTTACATTTAATTTATTAGTGATTTCGTTTTTATACTCTTGATGATTCAAAAAGGTGTGTTCATTTAAGGCGTAAATTCTTACTAAAATAATAAATGTTTTTCTTAAAATTGGAGGTCTTCAAAAATATAATATGGTTTATTGTAAAATGCTAGTTTTGAAAATCTCTATCCAAATATATTTATTTCATCCGGGTTAGAATTTTTAATTATTAAAAAACCGTTTCTGGACATCTCCTTTCTATCCTAGAGATAGAAATTTGATATAAAATGTAGGGCAAATCGTGGATAGATAGGTTATTGAAAACAGCCGTTAGCCTGTCTCTGTAAGCTAGTACAAATTAATTCGTTGTATGGAAACTGTGTTGCTCCGTATAGACTGTACAGTCTAGACAAAAAGTCTGACAACGGAACTATTTATTTAATTTGCCAGTATTGTGTCAGTCTTTGTTATATCATGCAAAAAATTGCCTGTAATCACTTAAATTGAATCAGAATGAACCTAAGTTCTGCCAATAAAGCAAGACAAGTTTTAGTTTAAATTTTGTTATGTATGACTAGTGGCGCTCCCATTTTATAGACTATTTTATGCCAAAGTGTAACTGAAGGAATACTACTGGCGCTGAAATACATAATGTAAGCACAAACCGATTTTGATGCACGAGATAAACAGCAAACATCATACGGCTTACAAGAAAAGAATAGCAAGATCACAAAAAATAACCTATTTCCTTGGAAGCAAACACACAGAAAATGAAGAATATGGAATATCCATTGTATTACACACATCACATAAACATTCACCGTTCGTTGTTGATTTTTGTTGAAACGTATTACATTGGCTATCCATCCAAACAATGAATCACCAAGAGGTAAAAATATCGTTCAGTTTAATTGAGGTCCTAAACACAACAAACCTTGATGTGCATGTATCAATAGACATAACGTGGATCTCAATACCTTACATGAAATTGAGTATTTTTGTTGTTGCTGCACTGCACAAGTACCTAGTATCTTCATTACTAACATCGTACATTACAATATATATTTTGTTCTGTATACTCATGTTTTACAAAAAAAATATCTTTATCTTACTTATAATCCAAGCTTTCTTCTTACCTACAAACTTATTCCTGAATAACTACAGCAACAAAATAGCAAAATGCTTCAATAGCTTACGATTTTGTATAACTTCAAGAAGAATTGAAATGTGTGGGGAACGAAATATACGAAATAGATAAAACTGGATATTTTAGAGATGTCGGTATCGTTACGATGTTTTGTAACATATTATTTTTGCATAATTTTTTAGTTAAAAGCGTAGAAAATACAAAAACACAACAATCTTGTGGCATGGCGGCCGACGGAACGGGGTCACTCGCCACACTACTCTGTCGCCGCCCGTTCGAGATGCGTCCCACAAATCATATTTAGCCTAGCACTATGGAGAATTGTGACTATTGCTGTTTGTCTTGGAATAGACTCGTTAATGAAAGCGGGCATCTGATACATGAACTGAGAGCGACCTACATATTAGTCCCGAAAAGAGTTTCCATTTAATTAGGCACCAAGTCAAACTTTAACGACAGAAATACATGAAATTCTATGAATTCATCAGATAAGTTATGTCGGTCGTTTGACTATACCAGAATTTTGTTAGAGACACTTAAACAGTAGTATGAAATAGAAATTGATAAGTTTCAATTCATGATTAAAGAAATCTGACTTTAATAAAAATGATAATTATGAACTTATTACAGAAAATAAAATTTTATCCCAAACATAGACACACAATATTAAAACAACGTATTGTTACGAGCTGGGGGTTCGTATATGGATAGAAAGCCGATTAAATGCGTAGAGAACACTTTATTACAGCACAATTACACTGAACTACTAATTAACACACAAAGGTACTAGTTAAATCGCTCCGAGTATCGCTTCGATGTTATCGCTTGTATCGCTTGTTCCCAACTGAACTCCAACTGAACTCACTGGCGCTGAGCTGCGCCGTTTATATAGGCCGCGAATCGTGGTACTAGAAAGTCCTCGAACGTCATCTATCCTTGTCATAAGATAACTCTTTCTCACTTGCACATTCTCGAAATAGAAAGTTCTCGAACCTCGTCGAACCTCATCTATCCTCTATCTCACTCACTCACTTCTAGAATGGAATGTTCTCGAAGCTTGTCGAATCTCGTCTATCCTTGTCTTATATTAGCTCTATCCTGCTCACTCTCTTCCAGAAGGTTCTTCGTCTATCCTTGTCTGATATTTAGCTCTATCTCGCTCACTCATCAACAATTTTACATGTGGGTGTCAAATGGCCATAAGGGGTCCTGAAAACGCCTGAAAATGGGTTTTCAGGAAATGTCGGCATCGGATTTGTTGGCTCCTGAAACGGCCTGAAAACATGTTTCAGGCGCCTGAAAACAACGGCAACTTACTCAAAATTTCTAGTCTTTGGTATGTGATAGAGCCTCCTCTGATACGGACTGAAAATGCATTTCAGCCTGCTGAAAACGTCTCTAAGTCTAGGAAAATCGAGGTTGAAGTATTTCAGTCCACTCTGCTTAACCCTCCGTCGTAACAGTATGTATAGCTTCGCTGAAGGCAGAAACCATAGCGAGGCGATGACGTAAAAGGATGTTTTCAGCGAGTCGGCAACAGCGCCCGTCTGTTTATCGTCGGAGCACAGTTAGAGCTACACCCAGTCTGGGCCTATGCCGAACTGCAGCTGTAAAAACACACGAATTACACTACTTCTGCCGATCGCAATAAATGTACATAGAATGCCTGTTACGTAACACACGGCGCCCACATAAATGGCAAACCAACAATGTAAGCTTAATGATGTGAGCGATATATCATCCATGATAGATGGCGCAATACTGTAGTTACGAATATGGAATACCAGACAAAAATGCTAATTATACCCTACATACATAGGATGGACCATGGATTTTAATATTGCCCAGTAACTGAGGTGCGGGGTCTGATGGCAGTCGCTCCGTGTAAAATACTGACATCCAGCCACAACTGATCAGAAGACTGGACGCCGACCCCAATAAAGTTGGGAAAAGGCTATAGAAGAAGGATAGAATAAACATACACACAGTCATCAACTTTATAGGAAGAAAATAAGTTGAGAGGAATTACATCAGAACACAGAAATGCAAAAAAAAAAAACTAAAGGCTTCGAAGGCAAAGGTCAAAACTTGGAAAAACCTTGGTTGACATGTTTACAAAACACCCAAATTTAGAATGTGAGTTGATGCCTTTGATTATGGAACCATAGAAAATTCTAGGAGCAAGATAGGATGGGCCATGAACTTTATCACAAAAAAAAGTTGGGAGAAATTACATTAAAAAACTCGAATTTAAATAAAAAGAAAGTTAAAAAACTAAAACATAAAATATTATACGAATGACGAATCATCAAAATAAATATCGATTTTCTTATAGCTGTAGTCATGCTAATGACGTGTCATCGCATTCACGAAATCACGACAGTCAGTGGCCAGTGCCATGCGGGAAGAGTTTGCGAACAAAAGACATTAACGCGCAGCCTGGCTCTCGGCTGGGCTGTGGGCATTCACAAACAGACAGCAAGTACAAAAGTAATTGTTATAGCATTATTTTACTTAATATCTATAAACTACATAGGTACCAGCTTAGATTATAGATGTTAAGAAAAGATTGTAACTGTAGGTATGAAAAACCGGCCAAGAGCATGTCGGGCCATGCTCAGTATTATAGGGTTGTTACAAACAAATCAAATCGAATATTAATCATGGCTATTTTAGTTTTTGCAATAGACGGCAGCATTGGCGACTCAGATAGTGTTGTTAGTAGCCGCCGCTAGATGGCGCTATAAAGTGCCAAATGCAATAGACGGCAGCATTGGCGACTCAGAGAGTGTTGCTACTAGCCGCTAGATGGCGCTGTACAGCGCCAAATTTAAGAAGTTTGTCATTTCAATATAACACAAAGTTACTTTTTGTAATTTTTTTAAATAGAAAGTAACTAAAGGAGCATTATTTGCTAACATCATTTTTCTCTAAGGTCCTTTGAACTAGGACGTTTTAAGTACTTTTCAGTTTTCTCTCTATAACTCAAAAATTTATTATCAAATTATACTCGAAATAATTTAAGAGAGTTTTTACAAAGGTCTATCAATGTCAAAGATTATAAGTTTCTACGTTGCATAGTTTAGAAATGGCTGGGGGGGGACACATTGCAAGCCACTTTGGCGGGCTATATTTCGCAGATGGTACACCTGATAAAAAAGTTATGTATGAAACATTACCTTCATTTTAGTAGACCTATTCAATGATACCCCACAGGAGGGGGTGCAGCGAAAAAAAAAAATTCACCCCCATTTCACATGTATGGGCGCCACCCCTAAAATACGTAACCACAATTGTTTTATTCATTTAAAATTGAGATCTATATTTAGACTACTTTTTAGCAAAATTTCATTTACTTATTTTTATAACTGTAGAAGTTATTAAGCTGTAAAGGTAATCCTTACACAGACAGACAGACGGACAGACGGACGGACATGACGAAACTATAAGGGTTCCTTGTAGGACTACGGAACCCTAAAAATAAATAAATAAAATTATAACGAAACTCTAAAAAATTATACTAAGTAGGTACATAGGTACCGTAAAATGCCCTAACATTGCCCACAAGCCCTACTTTGCCTAAGGCATTAATTTAATTTTTACCAGAACTGACACTTTATAACTGAACCAAGTTAGCGTTGTCATAGTTTTCAAATATCCCCAAGTACCTACGGAAATCATAGCTGTTATAGTTTACTCAAAAAACTACTAGGCAAAGTAGGGCTTGTGGGCCAAATTTTACGGTATGGAAAAAGAAACAAAAACTCAGGAAAAATTTATTTGAAAAAATTATAAGAAGAATAATGAAATATAATCTAAGTGAAGGGTGGGGAAGAAGCTGGTTTATAAAACAAAGGAACTCCTTAAATTTTTAAGTCAGAGGAAAAAGATGGCCTTTGAGAAGAGTCTAATTTAAACCCACCTCAAACTATTATAAAACTTATAATCTGTCAAGATATATTTTATTTTATAGGAAAATTGCTATAAAACACAAGTTCTAGGCATCTTAACATAATGCCAACTATGCGCGATATCGCATAAAAATAAATCTAAATAAAAGTCACGCTATATTAAAAAAATAAACTGCTCTTACGCAATACGCATGATTGGAGGGATTTTAGTTGTTCGGTCGGTATAAACATTTCCACACATACAACTAGAATTTTCGCCAAAATATATTACATGCCTATTAAAATGTCACATAATATTATCGTGCGTCCGCGCAGTTTTTATTCATACTAGCAAATCATTATTTTCATAATTTAAGATATAAAGCGACACCACGGCCAACGTTATGGGCTGCGGGTACTGACATAAAATTCATTTTGTTCCTAATATATTCTGTGTGGATTAAGTATGACAATAATATAAACTCTTTGCTAGAAAATCTATATGTTCTGTAATAAATTTCACCATGCATGACAATAAACTTAGCTCTTTAGCTATACCAAGTATCACGAACTTTTTACATTTACGTATATCAGGAACAAGAAGAGGTCGGCCTTTTTCAGCTCTCTCGGAAATAGTGGCAGACCTTACTAAAGTACAAGTCGGAAATGGTATCGAAGAACACCCTGGAACCGTACGAGTATATCAAGAATTTGAACTGCATCATGCATCATCCCCTTACTTTTAATTACCAAAATAACTTTAAGGGTAGTCTTTGCTCATCATTCGGCACAATTTTTACTATGAGACCATACCTGAAATTGTGAAAAACAAACAGCTGTTCCATGCATTTTGATTGAGTTAGGCCTACACCGCACTGAGATATTTTTTATCTAAATCTAAAGCTAAATCTGTATGTAACACACGGAATCATATGCAGGTGCCCGCACTGGCTATTCAAAATCGCGGCGGTAGGTGAGACTCAGTGCGCGAATAAAAATCTCCCTTCCGGTTAGGTAAGTAATCGCTGCGTTCGTTCATCGGTTGAAGCCCCCCACAGACTATAGACTTTAAATCGGTCAATAGTTTAGTCGGGTTCTTAATACTTTCAGTACGAGGACATAAGGGGAGTGCGCACACCGGCAGACCCGATTTGATATACAGCATTTTTAATCATCGATCGGCCGACAAACAGTTTGATCTGTAGTTTGCAGGGGTTCTAACGGTGAACGATGTACGAATGTTAGACAATTATATTAGTTCAGTAGTGGCAGTGTTAGGTGGTAGTGGTAGCCTGGACTACCAACCACCTAATCCTGATTAGGTGAAGAGGCTGTTGCAATCTTAGTGCTTTCATCTCTAAGCAGGAACTCCTGTCTCCCGATCCCACTTATTGGTTTTTTATGGACTACAATGATCTCTGATCGATCAAAACATGCCGCAAATTCATACAACCCAAATTACACTACAATATAACCAAACTCACCTCGAACAAGACATAAATTTAGAAAATTACTTTAAGCACAGTGCTCCCAATTCTGCTATTACCGCTATTTGTTTCCAAGCATTTGCGAAACTTGACCATATATGTACCATTTTTGATAGCTTATTAATTGAGGATTGTAATTTGTACGCCAAAGGTTATAATTTTTTTTCGAGTAATTCTCTGCAATGTAAAGGGTACTTAGACGGTTTTGTTTTATAACTTGTAATTTATAACCATTTATTTCCGAGGTTATGAAAATTTTAGCCATGAATTTTATATGATAGTGGTGCCGATTCTCTTGTCACAAAATTCTCTAAACTAGACTAAAAATCACCTAAATTTAGTTTAGTCCTGTCAAACGACGTTTTCTATTCTGAAATTCACTTTAAAACTAATTTTTGGTTTGACAGGACCAAAATTAGTTTAGTTATTCAACTTAGTAAAAATTTACATTTTGCTATTCTGTAATTGACGTTTTTCACCTAATATTAGAAATGTCAACCTAAATCTGACTATTTTTAGAAGGCATCAAAATACATGTCGACTATAATTAGTTACCAACAACTAAAATTGCAAAGCTTATTTTATTCATTTTTATAGTTTTTAGGTAGTTTAAAATAAATAATGGATGCCTACTATGTGGTTGCAGCTGTTGTAGATTCAGCAGAAAGGTAAATTGTTCATGGAAATATACATTGAAATTTATAATTTCGATAAGAAGAGGTACCTATATAATAAAGGTTAAGAAGTACATAAATCCATACAATGGGAAAAAAAAAACTATGTTTGACATTCAATTCTATCATTTTATGCTAATATGTGTACCTAAAAAGCCTGAATTCACAAATTTTCCCTCTTTTGGGGAGAAAGTCGCCAAGTTTGTAATCAGTGTTGCCAGGTCCGATTTTCAAAATCCGGGAGGCTTATTATGAAAAAAGCGGGAGATGTATTGAGGAACAATGGAAAAAATCGGGAGATTATGTTTTTCAACAAAAATCAAAGGTTTTGAAGTAATCCCGGTATTACATTTTGCTAACATTCCAGCTATAATATTAAAATCAAAGCAGTTTGATATTTTACTGCACTGTGTAACAAGTGACGGAAATATTCAGGGCAGCAACTTATCCGTCCGTTTCATTTTATGCAGTTTTTTTTCCAGGTTTTGATCTTATTCCTATTATTAGCTTTATACAGGGATTGTAAAAAATCGGGAGATCTTTGTCGAAAATCGGGAGACCAGGAGATTTTTAGGAAAATCTGTGAATATCCCGGAAAATCGGGAGACCTGGCAACAGTGTTTGTAATCCTGCGTGGTACTTTTTGGCTTATATTCTAATTTATTCAACTTTTCCGAGAAATTTCGTGTCCTGGGTGCTAGAACTTTTTAACCACGTCTTTAAAAAGGGAAATTCCAGCTTTTTAAATTAAAGAAATAGTTTATTATTGTGATTGCCCATGGAATTCAAAGGTCCTTGCGCTTTTTGCAAATAGCTCTGTTTCTCGTTGTTTAAGATATACAATATGATACGCTGCAATAATAACAATATATCTCCTTTGATAGGTACTCTTGGGCCCGTATTACAGAAGGTTCCTCAAGTACAGTTTAAACTCCAATCACCTGATCACTACTTAAGGATAGAATCGTTACATGAGTATCGGTCTTATTCCAGAACGGTAATTATTATAAACTTTAATTCAACAACATAACACACGAATTTGACCTGAATTAAAATAGAAATCTCTACTCAAGCGTAGTCTGGACCACACTAGAGTGATTGATTACAGATCAAATCTCTGCTCAAATACCGAAACGGGTGAAAGTATAAAATAAAGCTAAACTCAGCTGAACTGTGATCAATAAATCTCTGCTTGAGGAACGTTCTAAAATCAAAGCTCAACTCAAAACTAGTTTTAAACAGTGATCAACGCTTGAGTATCGTTCTGTAATACGGGCCGTAGAAAATAATAACCTAGCTCTTTAATCTGATCACATTCCAATTTATATATTTTATTGAAAATATAAAACAAAAATGTACTTTATTTCGTGACTTGATTTTTTCTTCTTAATTTTAATGATAAACTAATAATTCCAAATATAATTATTATTTAATTTCCTTGTTTTTGTGAACTTTCGGTCATTCCATTCACTCTTTAATACATTTTTCAAGATGTACTGGTAACACCGCCAATTCAACTTAGATGCGTCAAACTCAATTATTAGAGCTGTCAACAAGTTTTCTAAAATAAGAAAAAGATAAACACAGAATAAGTTTTATGATTTTCTAAACTAAAATTTGTAAATTTTAGTTATAGTTAGGTTTAGGTGGGTGTACAAGAGAATCGGCACCAGTAATTGCTCATTCATCAGCTTTTAGGAAAGGGTCAAACGAGAAGTAAGATTTTTCACAATCAGCATTTTTCTGATGACGGAAAATATCAATATCTGTGTCAGCCGGTAGGTCAGGGCGCCATGTCTCCTTTTCAGCCACTCCTCCTTGCCGGGCTTTACTGCTCCTATTGCGGCGTGCCCTGCGCTGGGTTGCGCCGTCTTTCCTCCCACCATAACTGCCCCCTCAGATCCCCAGATTTTACCTTGTGAGTTTTTCCTTTGCGGCTACCTCAAATCTCGTGTTTAAACCATTAGTCTTGAAAAAATCGTGACCTCCAGCAAAATATCAGATCCGAGATCGCAGCCCGAATCTAGATCTCCGTGAATGAGTTTTTGCCGGTAAGAGGTAATATCGCAAGATTTGTTGCAATTGAACGGGCAGCATTTGTGTGGCAGTGGTTGTTATTAAAAGCATAAAACTGCAGGATCACTGATTTTAATAAAAAAATGACAGTTCATTTGCGTTACCATATGATTATTTAAGATTTTTTCATAACTTTAAAATCTGCCGGCGGACCTGTATATTGAAACGGCTACCGACATCGGCAAGGTTCATTTCAGCTTGTTTAGAATACTCAAACAAATTAAATACAGAAAGAAAACTCTTATAGGTACCTATTTTCTAAAAATGTTAGTCACTGACGCAAATCTCTACACATAAATTACGAGGAAATATTTTGGTTCGTTCACAAGTGGCTCTACATTCTTTTTATTTATAAATAAGTGAGGAAGTATCAATCTTGGTGTATACTTCGGAGTTCGAATTCGCATACTTCTAGTCTCAGATAAATACGTGAATGAACATTTACAAAGGGCGATAAAAGTTCTCGAGTCCCTGTAAACAAACGTTTTTACGAATGATATTTTACACTAGTGACTTATTTACGTTTATTATTGAAAGGGCATAAATCTACAAACTTTACGATTTTAAACTGTACCGTAAGAATCTCTAAATTCAGAGAACCCGCAACAACTACGTAAAGATGTTAACAATTTTATTTGTAACTGAAACATAACAGCTGTTTATGTTTAGCATCAGGGCTGCCACCTCAACATTACGTCTCTACATTTTATTTTATGTTCAACGTAATCATTAATTTTCGTGCATGAGATTCAAAAGTAAATCTCGATAAAATATTTTTTAACAACCTCACAGCAAAAATAAAATCATAACAGAGCTTTTAAGCCAGCATCGTAAATCCTAACCTTGGCGACGTGCGAGTGCGACCCTGGTATACACTGAAACCATTATGCCTACTGATTAATCAGAATTTATAGATATTGGCAAGTGAGCGGAACTCGCGCAAGACAATTAACTGTAACACTTGTTAAATTGTCTCACGGAGACAGTAGGAAATAACTTTCGTTGGCAACGTTGTATCTTCAGCGACAATATGGCTGCTGCTACTGTGGAATTAATAAAAACACGTTTAACAACATGCATATTATTGAGGTGAATTGTTTCGGCTCACATCCTCACGTACGCCTTCGTTACATAAGATCAGATAAATAAATAATTATCCAGATGGGGAGAAAAATAATTAATGCATGCTTTAATGCTTTTTATGACTCAGTAACAAAAGTGGACTAAATTTTCGAAACCAGAAAGTACTGTTTTGTGTTGTCCATAAACAAAATCCTTTTGCCAAACAATCCGTTCAGTTCACAGTATTTAACAACCCAAAGCATGGGGAAGTTCATGATTTATGATCGCTCCACCAATCTCACAGAAGAATTTAAAACTGATGTGGTATTGATTTAGCCGGAGATATTAATTGCTGTAAACTGAACGAAGATGCTTACTTAATTAACACTTGCGTTGGGAGTCTTCTACCCTGTAATTAGTATATTAAAGACTTGTAAATTATTTTGTGATGATTAAACCTCATAATGTGTCACAGTTCATAAAATCCATTAACGGTATACCTAACACTAAACAGCTAATAAATTCCAATAAAATGTACAGGTGGCGTCCGGGCGTGGTGTGGTGGTCGCGCCCGCACGTGACGACTCTGACGACCCCCATTCATCCGTCATGTTCCACGTGTGATACGGCTCTAACCGCTCTGGCACTTTGCCGCGTGACGAGAACACGCCACAATTGATGGAAATTGTGCTATTCTTACAAAAACTGTTCGTGTTTACTTTATCTCTATGCCAATTGACATTTTATTTGTTATGACCACGATATGGCTATAGTTTGTGATACAGTTTAATAAGTCAATACCATAATGGTATACTGTGAAGAACGTAGATTTGGGACATTAAAGCTCGAATGATTGTAAAATGTATCGTAAAATGTCTATGAGCGCAATAGGCGGATGTTAATACGCATAGTTCTGACAATATTCTCGTCGGGCTAGTCGGCCACGCGAATAACAAACGAGCAAAGCGAGCACTGTTTTAGGTCAACGTTGAACAAATACCAAACGGGTCGGTCGGACGCTTCCGTGGTCTATTTCTGAACTGCATCTAAACGATGAGGACTGTGCTGGCGTTTCTGTCGCGACTTTCGCGACGTATGTAGTCACACTCACTCTCCATCTTAAGGTGAGTACGATAAACTAACTGTACGTGGGACACTCAGAAAGTTTTGCGAAACTAAAAAAAATTGTTCTATACGTACATATATTTTTATCAAATCTTTTCAAAGTACTTTCCACCAGCCTCTATACAAAGATTCATGCGCCTAAACCAGTTTTCAAAACACTTTTTCCAGTCCGCCGCAGACACCTCGTTTACAGCCTGCTCGAACGCAGCCAGCGCATCTTCCGGCGACGAAAATTGTATCCCTTTGAGCTGATTTTTTATTTTTGGGAATAAAAAGAAGTCACACGGTGCTAGATCAGGGCTGTAAGGAGGGTGACCCAGGAGTTTGACTGGCGTGCTGTCCAGGAAGTCCCTCGTTTTGAGTGCGGTGTGCGCAGGTGCATTGTCGTGGTGGAGCAGTAGCCCGCGGAGCCCTGTGTTTGGTCGCTTGTTGCTTATAACAGAGAAAACTTCTGGCAAACATTTGGTAGTATACCATTCGGCATTAATGCTTCTTTGATCCCGTAAGGGAATTGATACCAAGTGGCCAGTCAAATTAAAAAAGCTAGCGATCAAAATCTTACCCCCGCTTCTAGATCGCTTCACTTTGGTAGGCGTTGGCTCATTTTGAAACACCCAAACAGTCGACTGGCGCTTGGTTTCTGGGTCGTATTGATAAATCCAGGACTCATCACCTGTAACGATGTCGTAAACACGCCGAGACGAGCCTGCTTCAAATTTGTTAAGCATATCACGGCACCATTCCACCCGGGCCTGCTTCTGAGCATCGGTGAGGTTGTGCGGCACCCAGCGTGATACTATCCTCCTCACGCGAAGATGGCTGTGTAGAATCTCGTGAACGCTTCCCGATCCAATCTTCAATATGTGTTAAATCTCCTGATATGTAATTCGCCTATTGTCTTGGATTAAATTTTTCACTGCTAGCACGTTTTCTTCGGTAACAGCCGTCAAAGGGCGACCGCTTCTTTCGTCATCCCCCAAAGTTGGTCGACCGCGCTTGAATTCGTTATACCAACGATACACGGTTGCCTTGGAAGGGCCTTCATCCATGAATGCCATTTGAAGTCTATCGTACGATTCATCCGGTTTCAGGCGACACTTGAAATCGTATAAAATCATAGCTCTAAAATGTTCCCGGCGCAGATCCATATTTCAGTGAGACACAATACTTTGAATTAACTCGCAAAAAATGTGGAGGGAAATTTTGAAATTGGAACTTACTTATTTTTACTTATAAATAATCATATTTTCGAAAAACATTATAACTGGCCAGTCTCCCATATATAAAAACTTTTTTTCGCAATACTTTCTGAGGGGCCTGGTAAATAGTATAGCTGTAAACGCTTTCTACTATTATGAAAATTGATATTACTATTTTTCTTATTAAAATAATCTCAACGTTTTACCGACTCATCAACTTTACCATGCCCGTTATAATTTCAACAAAAAAAAAAACACGAAATAGATCAATTACCTTTTCAGTCTAAAGTTATAAGAACTTTTTACATATTTCGGTCAGGCATGAAGGGTGGATTCAGTACAGATTGCGGAAGTGATCATTCGTATCTATTTCGCGGAGCGGGCCGGGCGGCCCGATTGCGTGGTCGTCTCCACTTCTATAATCTAAATAAGGAGCAAAAGTTCAACGGCCCGTCTCGACAGACTAGGAAGAAACCGACAAAAGTCACCATGGTATTATACATCACGATTTTGTCCACTTTTTATGGCCGTTCCATGTTCTCGACGATGTCCCGAAGATATACTATGCACAAACACAGACATAGTAAAAAATATAAACGAAGTGCTGCGAACAATCGTAGTGAAGCCAAAAAAACCGTGCTCCTTTTACTGAGAGGGGTGAGGACGGTTTGAGGTGCATGTGTATGCGTGAACGCTGGTTGTACACGAAGTAGCACGGTTTTTTTTGGCTTCACTATGATTGTTCGCAGCACTTCGTCTATATTTTTACTACGTCTGTGGGCACAAAATATAAATCATGGCTTTAACATTTTAACACAACAATGATCAAACATCAATTGCCATTAAACCAAGGCAAGGTTTAATTGATTTCCTCTATTGGATCAAAACTTCATCAATTTTATTTTGTTTACCACTAAAATCGACTCGTCTACATCGAGTAGAGTAGACTACGCGGCCATAAACAAGCTGTAATGCCGTATGACAATAACTGGAAGTTTTTACACAACTACCCAAAAAAAAAGGAGTGTAATGTTTTGTCAAGTCTATCTAAGACTATATTTGTTCTAAAACTTGATTCACATTTCCATATCATCATAAATAGATTTGTCACGACTCGTAATTTAAGTAGGTCATTAAACCTTAAGTCACCTGTGCCACTTACAAGCGCTAATTATTTTTAAAAGAAAATAGACTCAAAAGTCAAATGTCTCGTAACACCACTCTCGTTTGCGTGTGGGAATGGCGATGCTTATGACGTAGCACCTTGGCAAGCGCTAAAGCATGAGACAGGAATTGCGTAAAGGTGTCGTGAACACTTCATTCGAACTGTCTCTGCGAACTTTTCACAACGAAAGTACAGGAATACTATTAGCGTCCGTCAACAACAGCTAAAATAGTTTGGTATGTTCAAAATCCACCCACTTATGCTTAAATGCTAATTACTTTAGAGCAAAATGAAATAACGTCCATAAAAACAAATCAGTCCTTTTGCAATTTATATCTTGACGACTGATTCGTGTCGGTCATAGAAATCTAAATAATAAGGTAATAGAAATGTTATCTACTGTTTTTTACTACGGGCCGCTACCAACACATAAATACGCAATAACGCCCACCATGGTTCTTGCATTCAATGCAAAACAAATAAAAACAAAAAACACCGCTGCTAGATATGCCGCAAGTACAATTTTAGTGACTTTGCGGCCTAAACAGCACTGCTGGTCAAGCAAACGGATCGCGCACTGGTGTCCTAAAAGACACCTGCACTCGGCGACAAGTTCACGCGCCTTTGCCACTTCTATTACCTTTATTTAGATTTCTATGGTGCCGGCTGTTTTCTATCCCCTAATTAAGCTAAAATTATTATCATCACTTCCTCTACAAATGTAAGTAAGCATTTTGAAAACGTATGTTTAGCCGTAATAACGAAGTGGGCAGAAATACAGTTATTTGAGATATAAAAAGCTAGCAAATATGTGTTTTTCTATCAAAAGAATTGCTTTGTCTAGATCAATAGGAAAAGTTTAAAGATATAAAACAATAAAGAGATTTGTGTTATGTATGTTGCATAGCAGCGCGGGAAGGCGACAAGGAGTACATTGAATTATCGAACTAATCTACGAAACCTAAACGTGGAAAAAATCTTGGACTCACTCCAAGCAGCTGATTGATGAGGATGGTCATTTCGTACACGGCCAATCCCGAGATTTTTCTTATTATTTAGCAAAGTAGTGGACTAGTCTATTTCTGTGACGCGAAAAACAAGCCGCCCGCAAAATATGCCGTCGAAAACAAATACTAACTATTGAATTTGTTTCAATAATATGATATTTATTAAAACACAAATTGAAAAATTGTATCGTCTGTTTTTATTCATTATAATACATAATATTTAAAAATCATTTACCTTTTAGTGTCGGTCGTTACTTTATTTTAATTTCCTCAAGGGACTCGTTTGGAACTAGTAGGATAGCGCGATTGTTTTGTAATGAATCTTCAAACGATTTAGTTGTGTTTACGAGCAATAGAGATAATATAAATACAATTTGTTTGTTTGTTTGTCTTTCAATCACGCTGTATAATTATTCGTTTGGAATACATAAAATATAACCTCCTCCTTTTTTTGAAGTCGGTTAATAAAACGGAAAGGTATTCCTCCCATAGTAAAAGTTGTTCGTTATGATTAGTACATTCATCCCTTAAAAGGACCTCAGCTAATAATGTAACAGAACAATTTTAACCTGTGCTCATCATTATGAACAACTTTTGATCAACCCTGAAATCGCGAAAAAATATCAGCTATTCCCCACTCTACATTCTGTCGATTTATGTGAACACAAATGTAGGGATCAGCTGATATTTTTTTCGCGATTTCAGGGTTGATCAAATAAAAGTTGTTCATAATTATGAGCAGAGACCATCCTTGGTTTTTTCTCTGGAGATTAAAAAATAGTGTTGTATTTTAAGCCCCCACCTAAGAATTAGTTAATTCAATTTTCTATGAACCAGATGAGTTTGAGCAGTAAACATTGTTTTCAATGCCGAAAGTAACGTGGGCAACACCGTGGGTAAAAGTTAGTGTAATAAAATAAAACGAAACCAGCACGCGAAGCGGAGCAACAGCCTCTGCAAGCGGCTAACGGAACCGCAGCTGCATGCAACACTGCCTTTGATGCAGACTCATGAAGAATTATGCTAATTTCATAACATCATATTTTATTAAAATATCTACAATAATGATAATAGAACTTAAGAGCTGAGAGAACCTCCTAAACTATTGATAATGATGTGAACTTATGACGGACAAGTCAGCGCACTGGAAGACCGTGGCCTACTAACATTACACGTGTTTCCACTCTTCATTAATTTATGAAAATACTTAGTTCAGGCTTCAGACGTCAAGGAAGTCAATAAAACTGTACTACATGATAATGATTAACGGAGTAAAAATGCTGAATTTGGCCGGTGTGCAAGCGTGGGTGAACCAAATGCGCTTAGCGACGAGATAAATAAAACGCTCCACATTTTGCACAGCTTGGCGGATATAATTCGATCCACGATAAAAGAATTAATAACATCTGTTTTTTTAAGAAATAGCTCAGACATTGACTGGTACAATGGCTTCTTTGCACTATACAATTATTGTCTGATACACATTTATATCCTGTGCCTTATGTTTAACTAGCAGTGCTCTTGCGGCTTTGCCCGCGAAAAATTGTATAATGTTTCCCGTCGTAGTTTTTGGAAAAGGAGAATACGTATTTCTGTTTTGAAACGTACATATTTGTGTCAAGCCCCCAGGAAGACTTTTCATAGAAACTTTAACACCCATTTTTAGGGTTTCTACCCTCATTGAGTTTAATTTTCGAAAAGTCTAATTACAAACACGTAATTCATTAATTGCTTTAAAGATTATTTATACAGAGTTTCGACTAAATCCAGCCACGCAATAATATTCTCCCATTCAAAATGTATAATCCTATTGCACCCTCTTTTAGGAGTAATTTTGGAAAGAGAAAATTGTTTCATTACTTACTTTATTCGCGTCTTAAAACAATGATTGAAAATAGACAACTTATACCTGATCATCAACTTGGGTTCAGAGATAAACATTCCACAATTGATCAGGTGCACAGTATTACCAACATAATTGAAAATGCGTTAGAAGAAAAGAAAGTCTTGTCTTGTATTGTCTTCCTCAATGTGGCTCAGACTTTCGATAAAGTTTGCTATGAAGGCCTAGTACATAAATTAAAAATAATGTTACTTAAACAGTACTCTGAAATCTTGGAATCATACATTTCCAACAGAGCGTTTCGGGTAAGACAAGAAGACGCTTACTCTAATATCATACAAATTAAAGCAGTGGTACCTCGAGGAAGTGTCCTAGGCCCAATCCCATACCTACAATACACCAGCGATAGTCCAGTCACCAGTGCCCGAGAACAATGCCCACGAGGCATGAAGAAGATGCAGAAAAAGTCCAAGTACCTATCAATGAAGTTTTTGACTGGACTAAAAAATGGCGAATCAGATTTAATGAATCTAAGTCCGTTCATATTGACTTCACCAATAAAAACCGCAACACATTCAGATTTTTATAAACAATCAGGTAGTGCCTCATGCGAATACCGCCAAAGACGCAAAGCTACGCTGGAAAGCACACGTCAAGAAGAAGCGAGAAGAATTAGACCTGCGCTACAAGAAACTGCATTGGCGCTAATAGGCAGAAACTCGCCCATGTCTATACATAATAAACGACTGCTATACAAGCAAGTTTTTATGCCAGTATGGACATATGGTATTCAGCTGTGGAGCTGTACCAGACAAAGCAATAGAGAAATCATCCAGCGTTTCCAAAATTAAGTACTCAGAGATATGGCCAATGCACACTGATACATCAGACCTGAATGTGGACGTTGTAGACACAATTATAAAAAAATACGCAGAAGCTCATTAATTTAGACTTCACCTCACCAGCACGTGAATGTCGAGGCAATCCAGCTCGTCGATAACACGGAAACAGTTCGAAGACTAAAGCGGACAAAACCATACGAATTAGTGTAGTGATTAGTAAATATTGACAGATAAAATGTAGTGATAAGTGCTGCCTATAAAGAACACACAAACAAAGTGTTTTGCCCTTCATAGAAACTAAGAAAAGTTATTGGACGCATTCTTAGATTTTAGTTTACATAGAAATTTAGGATAGAAATAAATTACTCATTAGCCTCAAGGCTAGATTGTAATACAAATAAAGTATCACTCATGTATACTTTATAGTAAAAAAAAAACTTACTTTATCAAACATTATTTTTCATAAGTTTTAAGAGAATTGATCCAGCAGAAAAGATTTTTCATATAAACTCTAACACCCTATTTCATCCCCTTAGGTTAAAAACCCTTTCTTAGTGGGTGTTTACGTAGCAAAAGAAATCTACGGTCTTTATTTCATGTTTCTAACTTGAGTAGATTCAGCATGCGTTTTCAAGAAACTTAGTTTTAAGTCTCTGTAGTGAACAAATTAATGGCATCCAAGTGAAATTAATTAATATGAAGTTAGGACTGTCCAAGATATATACATTATTTTGAAACATAATGAACAAAAATTATTAATTTGCCTTCGTAAAGAATGTAAGAAAAAGATTTATTTGCCGCAACCAGCAAGCACACAATAAAGAAAACAAAACATAATAAATGTAAGCATAAATGTACCCATTTAAGATTTACATTATAAGCCATTGTGTGCCCCACGGCTGCATCAAATAGGTACAGTTCAGCATTTTTCAGATAACTAGTACCTGGCGCTGGTTATCAACTAAACCTATGCGAGTTGTGATACGCCACGGATGATCGTAATGTGTATAGCATAATTTTATCAATCTTGTCAACATACAACAATAGTGGATTAGAACGTAGTGGTATTCACAAAGAGAGTCCGCGCTCGAGTGAAGAGTGTCATTTGTACCTGTCACGTAAATTAGTTCCTAGCAATTTAAGGCACTAAAGAATTCTGCTTGCCCGTGTATTTATTATACGGCCAAAGATCTATTAGTTATTTAAACACAAATTTAAAATAATTTGAAAATTCTACGTTCCTTTAGTTTTCGGAATTTTTGTTTGTCACAAAGACGTTGATTTTTTCCACTCGAAGACGACAGATACTGTAATAAGTTGGTTTAAATGTTTCAAATGCAATCGTAAAATCTACCCAACAACATTTGACGCGTAGATAGCGTTTCAGAGAGTGCAACTAGTTACGTAACACTGTCCCCAGACTTACCGAATTATTGTGCCAAGCATTTAGACGTTCAGAAAGAAGGAACGTGAAGGTTAATTACCTGAAAATATAAAATGAACAATTAGTACTGAGGTACTGCTACGGCCTAAATAATACCAACTAAAACTGCACGGAAACATGTTATTATAATGTAAACATTCTATACACCAACTATGTACAAAATTGTGAAACTGCGCAAATTGCCAATAACTACAAAAGTAGTCAGAACCACAGAAGGCTGAAATACATACTAGATCGATATCAAAGTACCATATTGTAGTGTTATGAGCTTTTTGCACTCAATACATTTAACTATAGCGAATTTGTCTTCAGTGAATTGTATGCGAAATAAAGTGTGAAACATTTTCTTTTATAAGTTTTAGTAGTAATAAATTTTAAATAGAGCAATCTCAAGAATGTTTTTAGACGATAACAAGCAAACACTATGCTACGTTGCTCTTTACAGGGGCTCGAGCCTAAAACAAGCACGTCCATCCGTCATTCCAAAGCTGTGTATCGTTGGTATAACGAATTCAAGCGCGGTCGACCAACTTTGGGGGATGACGAAAGAAGCGGTCGCCCTTTGACGGCTGTTACCGAAGAAAACGTGCTAGCAGTGAAAAATTTAATCCAAGACAATAAGCGAATTACATATCAGGAGATTCAACACATATTGAAGATTGGATCGGGAAGCGTTCACGAGATTCTACACAGCCATCTTCGCGTGAGGAGGATAGTATCACGCTGGGTGCCGCACAACCTCACCGATGCTCAGAAGCAGGCCCGGGTGGAATGGTGCCGTGATATGCTTAACAAATTTGAAGCAGGCTCGTCTCGGCGTGTTTACGACATCGTTACAGGTGATGAGTCCTGGATTTATCAATACGACCCAGAAACCAAGCGCCAGTCGACTGTTTGGGTGTTTCAAAATGAGCCAACGCCTACCAAAGTGAAGCGATCTAGAAGCGGGGGTAAGATTTTGATCGCTAGCTTTTTTAATTTGACTGGCCACTTGGTATCAATTCCCTTACGGGATCAAAGAAGCATTAATGCCGAATGGTATACTACCAAATGTTTGCCAGAAGTTTTCTCTGTTATAAGCAACAAGCGACCAAACACAGGGCTCCGCGGGCTACTGCTCCACCACGACAATGCACCTGCGCACACCGCACTCAAAACGAGGGACTTCCTGGACAGCACGCCAGTCAAACTCCTGGGTCACCCTCCTTACAGCCCTGATCTAGCACCGTGTGACTTCTTTTTATTCCCAAAAATAAAAAATCAGCTCAAAGGGATACAATTTTCGTCGCCGGAAGATGCGCTGGCTGCGTTCGAGCAGGCTGTAAACGAGGTGTCTGCGGCGGACTGGAAAAAGTGTTTTGAAAACTGGTTTAGGCGCATGAATCTTTGTATAGAGGCTGGTGGAAAGTACTTTGAAAAGATTTGATAAAAATATATGTACGTATAGAACAATTTTTTTTAGTTTCGCAAAACTTTCTGAGTGTCCCACGTATATGTCAAATTTCTATCTCTAGTAGGGTAAATCGTGGATAGATCGGATATTAATTTTGGCCGTTAGACAATATAGCTTCGTTAGTACTATTAGATATTCTGTGATATAGCAATGCATAGAGTTGTGACAGTTAAAGTCAATGAGTTACAGGTTTGAACCTACCTGCACCCGTTTTATATACCTAGACAATATAGCTACGTTAGTACTATAAGATATTCTGTGATATAGCAATGCATAGAGTTGTGACAGTTAAAGTCAATGAGTTACAGGTTTGAACCTACCTGCACCCGTTTTATATACCTAGACAATATAGCTACGTTAGTACTATAAGATATTCTGTGATATAGCAATGCATAGAGTTGTGACAGTTAAAGTCAATGAGTTACAGGTTTGAACCTACCTGCACCCGTTTTATATACCTAGACAATATAGCTACGTTAGTACTATAAGATATTCTGTGATATAGCAATGCATAGAGTTGTGACAGTTAAAGTCAATGAGTTACAGGTTTGAACCTACCTGCACCCGTTTTATATACCTAGACAATATAGCTACGTTAGTACTATAAGATATTCTGTGATATAGCAATGCATAGAGTTGTGACAGTTAAAGTCAATGAGTTACAGGTTTGAACCTACCTGCACCCGTTTTATATACCTAGACAATATAGCTACGTTAGTACTATAAGATATTCTGTGATATAGCAATGCATAGAGTTGTGACAGTTAAAGTCAATGAGTTACAGGTTTGAACCTACCTGCACCCGTTTTATATACCTAGACAATATAGCTACGTTAGTACTATAAGATATTCTGTGATATAGCAATGCATAGAGTTGTGACAGTTAAAGTCAATGAGTTACAGGTTTGAACCTACCTGCACCCGTTTTATATACCTAGACAATATAGCTACGTTAGTACTATTAGATATTCTGTGATATAGCAATGCATAGAGTTGTGACAGTTAAAGTCAATGAGTTACAGGTTTGAACCTACCTGCACCCGTTTTATATACCTAGACAATATAGCTACGTTAGTACTATTAGATATTCTGTGATATAGCAATGCATAGAGTTGTGACAGTTAAAGTCAATGAGTTACAGGTTTGAACCTACCTGCACCCGTTTTATATACCTAGACAATATAGCTACGTTAGTACTATTAGATATTCTGTGATATAGCAATGCATAGAGTTGTGACAGTTAAAGTCAATGAGTTACAGGTTTGAACCTACCTGCACCCGTTTTATATACCTAGACAATATAGCTACGTTAGTACTATTAGATATTCTGTGATATAGCAATGCATAGAGTTGTGACAGTTAAAGTCAATGAGTTACAGGTTTGAACCTACCTGCACCCGTTTTATATACCTAGACAATATAGCTACGTTAGTACTATTAGATATTCTGTGATATAGCAATGCATAGAGTTGTGACAGTTAAAGTCAATGAGTTACAGGTTTGAACCTACCTGCACCCGTTTTATATACCTAGACAATATAGCTACGTTAGTACTATTAGATATTCTGTGATATAGCAATGCATAGAGTTGTGACAGTTAAAGTCAATGAGTTACAGGTATGAATCTACCTGCACCCGTTTTATAGGTCAGGCGGCTGAAGTTCGTTAATCTCTGAACTAACATTATTTTAGCCGACGGCGGGCTACGACCAGTGTATCGACAAGCCAAAAGGATCGGTCATTCTGGCGGTGTCCCAAGGAACGCGAGCACCGGCCTAACTAATGTACATTACGAGACCCAAGTTGGCATTTTGTCCGGTTACCGACAATATTCCAAATGTATCTATCTATAGATGAAAGGAATAGTGAACTTCCAAACGTTGACGTGTCTTTGAATTACAGTTTGAACGTCACACACAGTTTTTTAACTTTTAATCGTCTTACGCGATAACGTAACTTATTATTATGTGCTTCAACTAAGAATATAATAAACAGTCAATTCATTCTGAAGAGCCTGCAGTTTTCCTACTTTATTCAAAATCGAATGTAATGAAAGCGACTACTGCAACTGACCCTGTTTTGAAATCCACATATTTGAAATAAACTGGCAAATAGATTGACATTTATTCACCATTAATCAACATCATGTCATGTTGAGAAGATGAAACAGCTTTCTTATTTACCGTCGTAATATTGAGGAAACTCACTGCCAATAATTTATCGTTTTTTTTTCTCATATTTAGGTCATATTTGGAAGCATTATGGCAGATATAAAAAAGCGATACAACAAGCAGAGATCTCTACTACAGAAACTACTTACGCTAAAAACAATTTAAACTACGAAAACGAATGCAAATAATAAAACACACCCTTAAAAGTGCCATTGGCTTTAACAGGGTCACGTAGCAAAAACATAAATAAATAATTGAAACGTATAATTTTTGTTGTTGCCAACCTCTCTTTTCCCGACTGTTAGTCCCACAAGGAGATGGGCCCAGCCTCCCTCGTCTTTCTCCTCCACTTCGCTCAATCTTCGACATCTGCGTTAAAAAACGTTGTGGTCAGCATAACTCTGTACACTACATACATACATGTATCTCGGTTTATAGTAGACGTACAATAAAGTTGTGCCAGATTGTCATAATTTGTACCTAAATATGCGAGTACGAATATAGGGCGACCGACTATAAATATCAAATGACAAATTATAATGCACAAATTACATTGTAGGAGTCAGATTCATTTGCAATAAATACCATGCATGTTGATCTCGGCCACTGCGCGTGCGGATGGTATGACAGGTGCGTAGAGATACCGTTTCATCATCATCATCATTTCAGCCGAAAGACGTCCACTGCTGGACATAGCCCCCCCCCCCCCCCCCAAGTATCGCCACTCAGTCATACATTCAACTTGTAACGGCCAAAATGTATAACTTATCTATCCACGAATTGCCCTACTATACATGACACAAGCTACATACAACTTATGCCAAATTTCTATCTTTAATTATGTTATTGTTAATAGGGTAAATAGTGGATTGATCGAATAGATATTAATTTTGTAAGCAGTGTAAGGGCAATCGACATGGAAGTAAATTACATTTATGGGTAATTTATTTTTGCGGTGCATGTTAAGAAATATGGAACAGAGAGAGATGACACATTAGCAACACGGGAATCCCTGGAGTTGCGGTTGCTCTATGGAGATGATATTATTGTAGAGATGGTTATAATTTTCGTAACTATTTGTGATTTTTTTTCTGTGTTTGATTAACGCTACTATAAATACTATTATGTGTCAAAAATATATTCAACAAAGTATTCTTTTACGATGACTACATTTTTGATTTATGGAAGGATCTGCAGTTTGCACATTCTGAAAGTTTTTTGTTTACTCAAGTTTTAATGTTCTCATTCGGTGTTGTTCATATTCTGGAGCATTAATCAAGTAATAGAATACAGAAATACACCCAACTCCGTGAGGGTATTAATTAAGGCAAATCATAGTTGATTAGGCGAAGAAATTTATGCTTGCTTAAAGACCTTCTGAAATTGACCATGTCAAATTTTAAAGTATCTTCCTCTCGTATAAATTTCAATTATAAACTAAACACATGATTATTATCAAAACACTAGTCATAAATCTATAATCATTAATCATCAAGCTTAACGGGACATGGCGAATACCATTCCAATTAAATAATTATTTCGTAAACTCGTTTGGCCTGTATTTCCATCGGCGGGAGCGCATCGAAAGAGACGTTGCGAAATTCACGTCAACAAGCGCCAAGCGCACCCAGGCGGGACTGCCTCAGAGGATGACGCCCCCAGATGACACCGAATAGACAGAAATAAATCTGCAAGCTAAACAAACCTGGCATTTCCGGCGACCACGTGTGTTCTGACACAATTCAATTTATTTCCCTAAATTGCATACCGGTTACAAGCTTACAACACGTACCGCCCTGGTGGCCAGCGCGACGAAATTTCACTTTTGGCGACGATGTGCCATGAATGGGCGCTTTATTACGTAACTTGGCTTGGTCTTCGCTCCTGACTCATTTATACAGAGTAAACATATTATTTTAATGCAGTTGACTGGAGCCCCCGCAGCTGCAATACATAAATCATAATTACAATTATTTGCGTTCTGATTTTTTCAGGAAATTCTAATGTTTTTGATTTTTTTGTTCCAAATCGTTAATAACACTATGGAGTATATCAATTTATGTAGTATGTGAGTGGACGTTGGTGAACAGATGAGTAACAATTCATCTACTTCTACATAAATTATTGCTATGCATGAATTATAGCCACAACGGCGTGACGACCGATCTACATGTTTGCCAAAATGAGGATTATTATTGACCAGCGTCTCGCTGGCATGCCAGGGATGTGGAAATTGTTTTTAGGTAAAAGATACAAGACATACTTATTCCAACATCTGCATCAGAGGATTAATCACCATCCAACCTCTGTAGCACATTTTGAACAAATAGTTTGATGTTGAGTAAATAAAATCAGGTAAAATATTGTTCTTGCTATGGAATGGTCCTACGTCCCGGCTGTATACCTAATGGATCGGCAAGAAAACAAAACATGAACAATGTAATAAAATCTGTTATTTTTATCGCCGTCCATGGATGTAATATAAAACATTACAAAAGAGAATTACAACATTACATAATCCCCTTAAATATAGAAGATTCAGAAAATATTATATATCTGCGTAAGTAGTAGATAGATGTGAGATAGATTCATATGCATGCACTGATTCCCTGAGCAAGTAAACGAGCATCTTCTCTCTTGCATTTTAAAACATTGACGTCAAAATCGGTAAATTTGTGCGAACTAGGTACTTCCAGCGCTTATTACGTCATGGAATAAATGATGTCCAAACAGATCCACTATCCAACACCTGAGAGGGAACGGGATTCTTTAGTTTACATATAGATATTATAAACAGGAACTTCTTACGTCAAGAAATGAGAATTTAATGTAGAAGTTGCATCAATTTATAGTATTTTGCTATTTCAGTGCTGAAGTATGCAGTTCTAATTCAAATATCAACATTTCCTAACGAAAAATTTGTTCACGAGAGAATAACGGTCAGTCACGAGTCATAAAATACTCAGTTATACGAAATTCGTAAGAATAAAATAGTCGTAGTACGTGACACCGACCGGATAGACTAATCCAAATAGAATCAGTTCCAATGTCGTACCGTCTGAGACACTCTTTATTTTAGAATATATTTGGGAATGCTTAGCGTTGGATGCCGAGCAGCACATTAATTTAACAGATTTGTCTTATGAAATCCCGCGAGACGCCCCCGGTCGCAAGCGTGCGGTTCGTGTGTTTTTATTGAGCGTAGGTATACAAGCGTATACGTGAGAAGTAAAAACACAATTAAAAACTTGATTTTTAATAAATACTCTTTTGCAGTCTTTTTATACATGTGCTACACTTGTATTTTTTTATTTTCTACAATATAAATTATTAATGACGAAATTGAATCTTGCGTATTAGCCGTTTGTTTTTAGCATTTGAAGGCAACTGGGTTATTCCACGGTCCAGAGGTCTCTGAACTTTTGTGACTCAGCGCTTAGCTGCATCATTAAATTTGATTTCCTTGAGCTCGTAGCTTTAAATTATATTCCTTGCGCGTTCTGAGCTTTGCAGAGCGCAGATTTCAGTGAAATTTTGTGCCTTCTACAAACACCGACTTAACACTTGTTAAATCTTCAAAACCACTTCACATTTTATAAGTATAAAATCTTCTCTAAAATAAAAACAAACTTTTCTATATTTATCTAGGCGAGAATGGGTAAATCTATCATGTTAGGATTCCAGAGAATTATTTTGGAAGCCGACCGAAATATGTCTACACGTTGCATGTTGCATAATTAATGGACGTCAGCCTCAATTCTGTGAAGAATGTTTTTCTCACATATATTATAAAATATTTTCTAGAAACATGATTTGGTTACTGATCTGATGCACTTCGCCTTATCTTGTGCATTCAATAAACGGTAAAAAGCTATTCGACAGCTACACAATAAGATGCTCATCCTGTTTTTGTGTAAATTATGATTACAAGACTAACATCATCAGAACAAATATTAAGGTTGATATTAAGACAGAAATTGAAAGTGTTCCGTCGGAGTCCAGTTGACACGGGTCCAAGATGCTGTCAGCAGATAACGGTGATAATATGGTTCATGTGGTCAGCGCACCTAGTGCTAATCGCGTTCGACGACACCTCCGCGTTAATCATACTGCCATACCGTAAGTCCGATTAATGGCCTGTGCAGACTGCCGGACGGGACGGCAGAGGATTTTAAAATTATCAATTGAATTTAATAGTTATCCAATCGATATACCTTATATTTCAATGCTCGGTGATCGACGTCGCAGCATCGCAACGCAGTTTTCTCTGGAGCATCGAAAAGCATGCTGGAGGATACCGCGGCGGGAGGCGGCTGGAGGCGGCGGCATACGCTGTGTGCGCTGAATTCTGCCAGGCCATTTTCGACTGCTTAGTCGCTAGTGGAATAATCAAATCCCGGCAAGCGGTGTATACCGCGGCATACCGACGGATGCTCCGGTAAACTGGCGGACGCTCGCGGTATCGCAGACGATTTTACTTGTCAGTGTGCGCTGGCGGATAGAGGAATCCTCCTCGATGCTCTCCCCCGCCTTCGACCAGTGTGCGCAGGCCATGACGCTACGAGTACATGTGTGTACCTTATAAGTATGGAGTATGTAGCTTATAAGCTCATGTCGTTATTGGTAATGCATTTGGCAGTAAACCACGGCCGTACACAATTCGGTATCGTAGGTATATAACGTAGCGGTATGTCGATTGCCTTCAAGAACAACGTATTACACCATTACAATGGAATGAATCGATTAATTATAACAACAACTATACCTAAAAAATAATCATGTTAAGATTATGTGTATATCTTCCACCTGCCGTTTTATGAGTTTTTCAGAAAGAAAAGTATAAAACCGGATAGTACATCGTAAAGCAACACAACGAGGTCAAGGTGGGGATTTAGAACGAGGACGAGCCAGCTAATTACCAAGCCATCGTCAATAATACATATGCCATGGAAAATAACAGTGGTGACGGACAACATCGATTTAGGGCAAAATATTTCATGAAAAATAAACAGCTCTACGTGAAATATAGATTGAAGATAACTCTAAACATTATTTTAAGTTTCCTGTACATTTACAATAGCCAGGTGTTAACAGTTTTATTATATCAATAGTTGTACTGTTTATTTATTGTCCACATTAATTAAAGGCATATCAATAATTTATTACACGTCATACTAGTTACGTTTTAATGTGAATAAATAGTTTGGATTGAACAAGTGGTTTATACGTGAATTACACAACTACAGACAGTCAGTGCCAAAATTCTATTTGTGACGACAAACCGAGACGGGTATATTTAACTGCCACCCATAAACTGTCGAATAAGTACTGCTTCTGACAACACACAAAACTATCAAACAAAGCCAGATCCATCCACATTAACGGGGCGTCTAGTAAAAAAAAACGAGGATTCCTACAATGGACAAATATACTTTGAATTTTCATTACTTTTTATTACGTGCTTAATTTTCTTCGTATTTTCCAATTTTCTTTCAGTTTACTCTTACAAGTGATAATTGAAAGCTATAGGTAAGCTTCTTTTATCCTATCCTACTAATATTATAAATGTGAAAGTTTGTGAAGATGTTTGAAAGTTTGTTACTTAATCACGCTGTAAGGGCTGAACGGATTTGGATGAAATTTGGCATACAGATAGAACATAACCCGGATTAACATATAGGCTTATCCCGGGAAGATGAACAGTTTCCAAGGGATGCGCGATAAACGACATCCACGGTGACGAAGCCGCGGGCATTGGCTAATGTTTAAATAAATAAAAAGTAGAATAAAAATAGAATGTTAGGTAAGTACAACATGAATATAACATTGTTATCCCAATCGTAACATTTCCTAACAAAACAAGCCATTTACTTATGAGTGCACTCAGTATCGTCAATGTAATCAAATTTAGTACCATTTTCCAGTGTTGCAATCTTATTTGCAGTGAAAACAATCCTGTGATTGTAATGTACTCTGCAACAACTGCCACATATTGTAATTTAAGCAGCTTGACTCAGAGATAATGCCGTTTAAACCATACATTGTGTACGCAATACTGTTCCATGTTCTCGGAATACTTATGAGTTTGTTTGCGACTCCTCAAAACAAACATTCCGTTCCTATGTGCAGTACGCACGACCTATAACACTACAGCCGAGACGCCGACGCTTGTTGCATAAATAGACCCATTTCTTGGATGGAAATTCACTTTTATTTTAAGGCCGTCATCGAAGACGACGAAAACGTAGTCAACTAGTCATAGTCACTACTATTTTTCGTGAAAAACAACGAAGCATGACGCCATGAAAGCAAACTATAAAAAAAATACGATTAGTCCGCCGTGACGGAATAACACAGTTATTTTCAACAGCTAAAACATGAATAAGCCAAGAATACGTAATGAAGCTAGTAAAACAGATAATTTAAGAATTTGGTAGCGTTGCCTTTCTCAAAAGGTAAGGATAATTTAGCAAATATCCCATTTTATTAATCAACGTATGGAAAGAAATAGAAGGGAATCTACATGAGAATCTACAGACAGCCCAACTTTCGGCACAAGATCAGCTCCATCATGTTTGCGCACTTTTGAACACGTCATGCGATGAATGATCCAGACGTTAGGGCACTCTCGTAGTCCTGTATAACTTATAAAAACTACGTTTATAAGATATCTTTACGTTTCAAAGTAGAATAAGAAAATAGTTTCTATACCACACCACGCCACCACCACCACACGCCGCCACCACGCCTGCATTCCCTAAAAGGTTTTAGGTGGCTTAGGTGTGTTGTTATTATCACCGGCGTGTTCCACGTGAGTTCCCGGAGTTCTTCTATTTTGTGTTGAGGATGATTAACGTGTGGTTTTAGTCGGTGAGAGTTTGACATACCCCTCCGTCTTTTACAGACAGAAAACGCTTCATCCATGAGGATTTCCACTCGAAAACAAAAAAAAACGACCTAGTGCTACTGAAACCCGCTGGAAAAACTGGAACCGCGCTGTAAGGTTTCCGTACCACCCATCAACCTGATTCCCCCTAGAAACCGATATTAATGAGTGTTTACCAAAGTTACAACACTGCACGATGATGTCCTGAAAGACATAAACGCGCCATGTGTAATCAACCTTTGGTGAGATATGAATATTTGCATCACTTTTTTACGCAAATACCCCGTATCTTTTTTACGCAGGTACCCCGTACCACCACCACACATGTCTGTATTTGTTATATTTTTATTATTTGTGGTTAATCTATATAGAGTATGCACTGCAATCACACCAAGTTTAGTGCTTGTATGTAATAGAGCCGGAGGAACATCAACATTGAAAAAATGCAATTCAAGTTTTCTTGTAATACGCGGCTCGTTTCGGTTTAGCTTTTTATTTTTAGTATTTGCTATGGATAGAGGCTTAATACACATATTACGTACAAATTCCATCTGGCTATTATATAGTTAAAGGATCCCGTTGAAACCCTAAAAACGTGTGTAATATTCACCTTCCGCTTCAACGATTATGGTTTTTGGTCTCATATAATAGGAGCGAGCATACTGCTAAAATGGTACATCATCCATCAATTTGATTCTAAATGAACCATAAATCTAAAATAAATTATATTTAATACAACCTGACTTGAGTGACTAATAAAAGATTCTTGTCACCACACTCACGCACCACTACTGTCACCTAATTTCTGTGATCCATTCATAGTTATTTGAATTTGTCGTAGGTTTTCAGCTAATAATAAACCCTCCCTTCTCGTGGGTGTCGCAAGAGATGACTAGGCCATTATTTGTGGAGGATAGACAACAGCACTTGTACATACGTTGAATACTTCAAGCTCAGTAAATCTGATTTCTGAATTAGGTAGAAAAAAATGCAGCATTTAATCTGCTTAAAACATGACTCTGATAGACAGATCTAGACATGAAGAAGAATAAAACTTAGGAAAGATTACGGAAGGATACAATGGAATCTCTGAAACAATAGCTTTTAATTCAGTAATAAGTAAACCAACATTTAAGTTAGTTTTTCCGGTACCAAAAAGATATAAAAACCGGCAAGACCAAAAAAGTCGACCAAATATAACCGTGTTAAAAAAACGAATTATCAAAACTAAATAACCCGTGTTTAATTAGGTAAATAAAATTCCTGATGATATAACAGGAATACTTGTTCACATATTTGCGCTGGCATGTGTTGGGCGGGCGGCACAGCGCATAACCGCCCTACTATGCAAAACAATTAGGTACGACATTACGATGCACGCACAGTAACACCCTGTTCACACAACGCATTCTGTCTGATCTATTTTATCAGGCCACACGAGACCCATTGCGCCCACCATACAGGACACCTACAATAGAAAATAGCGGATCGTGTTCCCGCATCCACTTTTTGCTGACAAAACGGAATGACGCATTTTGACGGATCGATATTTTTACTGGATCTATGTGAATTTGCTCTTTTTTTTATAACATAGGAAGTCAAACGAGCATGCGGGTCACCTGATGGTAAGCAATCTCCACCGCCCATGGAGATCCGCAACACCAGGGGAGTCGCCGATGCGTTGCCGACCTTTTAAAAAGACGTATGCTCTTCTCTTGAGGGCAGCCATGTCGAATTTGTTCGGGATATCGGCTGTCGGAAGTTGGTTCCAGTTTTGCTGTACGAGGCAAAAAATGGCGTGTGAAACGTACTGTAGTTGACCACCAACCATCAAGATGGTAAGGATGGAATTTAGATTTATGGTGAGTGGTACGATGGTGGAAGTCAGCGGCTGGTATAAGGTCGAACAATTCCTCAGAGCACTCCCCATTGTACATGCGATATATGATACATAGAGATGCAACGTCTCTTCGCAAAGCTAGAGGGTCAAGCCGATTGGGATAGCATAGTCGCCGACGATTCGACCCGCTCTCCGCGCTGAATGCGGTCAAGTGGAAGGAGTAGGTACTCGGGTGCTCCAGCCCAGAGGTGAGAGCAATATTCCATGTGCGACCGGATTTGTGCCTTATAAAGTTTAAGGCGATGATCCGGTCGGAAATATTGTCTCGCTCTTTTGAGTACCCCGAGTTTTTTGGAAGCCATTTTGGTTTTACATGTATAATGCCACAAAAGAAATAAAAAGCGGATTATACGAAACGGTCCTGTAAACTGTGTGCAGTGTGAACGAGCTGTTACATGGTCAGAGAACCAGCAGCGGTTACCCGTTTTAACGTGCATTTAACTCGCGCAAACAGACGACTTGTGACGAAACCACAAGATGATAGAAACTGAGAAGGCAGGCGACTTCTGGAGAAATTTTCTATTTTTTAAGCAAATATTCAACGAGATTGTTTAGCGTTATGGGTCAAAGGAATGAAGCAACGTTTGTCATAATGGAGGTAAGTTATTTTAATATTTTTTTTAGATAAAATTATGCAATGACATTTGCCAATCAATGCTGTTTGTTGTTACGAGCCGGCAAAACTTCACTTTTGATATATTTTTATCCATATGTATTGCCAAAGGATGACGCAGAATAAAATTCCTATATGGATGATCATGTGTTGACGAAATATAACTATTTTCGTAAACCTAACGTGAACGAATATAGGTTAGCCACAGAAGTAAACAAAAATCAGAATGCATGCATCACGCATGGATTTAAAGAAACTTCTTAGAATAATTGTGTACAAAGGCTAAGTTTGTGTTAATGTTCTATCTTTAGGATCTTCCTAGATTTTAATCTTACTTGCGTATTAAGAGTTTGTATGTTTAGGCGTAGCATGGCCACTGTAGACAAGCGTTTTGTCTACGAAAGAATAGACAAAATGACAGATAAAGTTCTATACAATGTAGTTTTGTCTATTCTTGACAAATCTCTTGTCTACAGTGGTCATGCTACGCATGCAGAAGAGATACACAGACGATCAAAGCTGGGCATACGTCTCTAGTCAGTAATATCCGTGGTGACTATCAAGCTATTCAAAAGGATTCACTCATATTGAACTATATTTACAGGACTTTTCGCGCACAATGAAATCAAAACAAACATTTTGACTAACCCCGACGTTTCGGCCAATGATGAGTTAGTCAAAATATTCGTTTTATTTCATTGTGCGCGAAAAGTCCCGTAATACATACCAGGCCCCTCAGAAAGTATTGCGAAAAAAAGTTTTTATATATGGGAGACTGGCCAGTTATAATGTTTTTCGAAAATATGATTATTTATAAGTAAAAATAAGTAAGTTCCAATTTCAAAATTTCCCTCCACATTTTTTGCGAGTTAATTCAAAGTATTGTGTCTCACTGAAATATGGATCTGCGCCGGGAACATTTTAGAGCTATGATTTTATACGATTTCAAGTGTCGCCTGAAACCGGATGAATCGTACGATAGACTTCAAATGGCATTCATGGATGAAGGCCCTTCCAAGGCAACCGTGTATCGTTGGTATAACGAATTCAAGCGCGGTCGACCAACTTTGGGGGATGACGAAAGAAGCGGTCGCCCTTTGACGGCTGTTACCGAAGAAAACGTGCTAGCAGTGAAAAATTTAATCCAAGACAATAGGCGAATTACATATCAGGAGATTCAACACATATTGAAGATTGGATCGGGAAGCTTTCACGAGATTCTACACAGCCATCTTCGCGTGAGGAGGATAGTATCACGCTGGGTGCCGCACAACCTCACCGATGCTCAGAAGCAGGCCCGGGTGGAATGGTGCCGTGATATGCTTAACAAATTTGAAGCAGGCTCGTCTCGGCGTGTTTACGACATCGTTACAGGTGATGAGTCCTGGATTTATCAATACGACCCAGAAACCAAGCGCCAGTCGACTGTTTGGGTGTTTCAAAATGAGCCAACGCCTACCAAAGTGAAGCGATCTAGAAGCGGGGGTAAGATTTTGATCGCTAGCTTTTTTAATTTGACTGGCCACTTGGTATCAATTCCCTTACGGGATCAAAGAAGCATTAATGCCGAATGGTATACTACCAAATGTTTGCCAGAAGTTTTCTCTGTTATAAGCAACAAGCGACCAAACACAGGGCTCCGCGGGCTACTGCTCCACCACGACAATGCACCTGCGCACACCGCACTCAAAACGAGGGACTTCCTGGACAGCACGCCAGTCAAACTCCTGGGTCACCCTCCTTACAGCCCTGATCTAGCACCGTGTGACTTCTTTTTATTCCCAAAAATAAAAAATCAGCTCAAAGGGATCCAATTTTCGTCGCCGGAAGATGCGCTGGCTGCGTTCGAGCAGGCTGTAAACGAGGTGTCTGCGGCGGACTGGAAAAAGTGTTTTGAAAACTGGTTTAGGCGCATGAATCTTTGTATAGAGGCTGGTGGAAAGTACTTTGAAAAGATTTGATAAAAATATATGTACAGTCAACAAATCGGAATCATGACCCACTCAGCTGATAATTCGTTAGAAATCGTCAAAACAGTAAGGTTTTCTTCTATGCACTTAGGACATTTTGAATATTATAGAAACTGCATTAAAACGGGTCAGAGGTCTGTGCCGTTTTGAGCTTTGTTATCAATGCAATAGATTTATAATTGTATTGGAAATTATGTTTTTGATAAAGCAGGAATTATGTTTTGAATTTCGAATTTGCTGTCGTTTCACGTGGTTTTCCTACAAACAGCTATATTTTTTAAGAAACCTAGGTATAATAACTTTTTCGATTACAGAACATTAATAAAATAAAAATAAAAATGACAAATAATAAAATGTCAAGTATGAAAAGATGTCAAACAATACTCATAACTTAACGGCCGAATATGTGGAACATACATTTAATTTATAATATCCTCTGTTTCACGCAATAAATGATAAATAAATAACAATATTTGGAGTTAAACATCAAGAATAAAATTTAGAACAATAATTTTATTGGTAAACTAGCTGTCACCGTCAATAGTTAACAAAATTGATAACAAGTCTGTTGCCATGGAAATATCTGTTTAAGCGAAATTCAACCTAATTGTATTAGAATGTCTGTAGGATATTAAGCTTATCGTGGGTCATGATTCCGATTTGTTGACTGTACGTATAGAACAATTTTTTTTAGTTTCGCAAAACTTTCTGAGTGTCCTACGTACAATAATACAGATAAATATCAGTGAAATTCGCAAATGTTTAAAAACATCCACTTTTTTGTGTTATGTGATTAGTGGAGTATTAAAAGGGCAGCCTCCCAATTCGTTGGTCGATGATTTATTGCAAAATTTCTCTGACTGCGGTTTAGACATTTATTCCGACTTTAAAAGTAAAAGTCAGTCAGTCTCTTTATTGAAAACTAATGCCACAAGCAGGAGATACATAGTTTTTCTTTTACACCTAGGCATATCTCAAGCTAGAAATCTTTAGAATACTTGATTCTTCTCATATACCAACACGGCTAGAACACGAAAAGTGTAGGTCATCCATAAGGCAGTAGATACAAGCAGCAGAAACATCTACAGCAAAGGAGAGTGAGTGAATAAATATAAAAGAATACGACATCGACGAAGGATCGAATATTTTTTAAATGTGAATAAATAAACGAGTCCTAAACATTGCATACACATAGCCCTATAGAAGACACCCAAAGAGTTGATTATGATACATGTCAGGTTAACTAGTTGTCTAGTTTCAATTAGTGAAATGCACAAAGCCTCGTTTTGTATGAGTGCAGCTGCAGTATGTAGTGAAAGGTTGCCAAAATGCCAAGCCATCTGTCTATTATAGTAAGTTACAAGTCTGTACAACTGTTATCATTACTCCTGAGGAGTTAAGAGAAGGAACTGATATATGTTTTCTTTTTATATTGTTCTTATCATTAACAGCACAAGCTGTACGAAAATGGCTTATACTCACTTTATACTGTGGTCAAAAAATAAGTCATCATGAAAAGTTCAGCTACCTGCCCAGTTGCTCAGTGTAACAAAATTTTCTAATTGTTTTACTCCCATTTCAACATTTGACTTACTGTTGCGTTAACTTTCCTCTATAAAATACATCCTAAGATTGGTTACAGGACTTTCTTTAGTCCATCTTATTACACCTGCTATCATTACCCCTGAGGAGTTAACAAAAGGAACTGATATATTTTCTTTTTTTATATCGTTATCCTTCTTCTCTTAAAAGCAAACAAGCTATACGAAAATAGCTCATGTTATGGTGAAAAGATAAACCATCAAGAAAAGTTCGGCTAACTGACCAGTGCCCAGTGTGCCTACACTTTTCAAATTTATATTACTCCCTTACTTCAGATATCTGTGATTACCCCCATTTTTACACGACTGCCCAAAAAAAAGGAGTGTAATATTTTTGACTTAAATGTTGCGTTAAAATTACCTGTATTAAATACATCCAAAGATTGTTTTCAGAGCTTTTTTAGTCCAGCTTATTAGAGCATGGTGACTAAAATATGAACTTCATTCATTGACAAATGTTTTGTAATTATATCACTGACACGATTGTTAATGTGCGAGTTTGTAATGAGTACAGATAATAAATTGAGTTCTATAATATTTTTAGGTACACAATTAATTTAATAATACTCATAATATAAACGCTTAATCCACTTGTGGCCTTTCATATAATTATGAGATGATATCTTAAAACTTATTACTTAGAGGTTATAGATAATAAAGTGTTTTATGTTTAGCAATTAATGGTATATGAATATAAGACTCAAATTTTCCGTCTCATAAAAATTACAAATTATAAAACGAGAGCCGACAGTATACATAATACAGCCGAGCCAGTTTGATCGTAAAGATGTGAAGAGAAGTGACAGCTTGGCAATGATTGCTAGCCTCATAGTACTACGTGAACTACGATAGTTATGAATGGTCCTAAGTAACCGTAGACACGAACACTTTTACGAACTTTTTTTATACCGGAATGACTAAAATTATTGAATGCTGAAACATGAACAAGTAGGTATGTAACGAACCTGTATACAGCAAATCCAATACCAATTAGGTAATGGCTGAAAATCAGCGCTACATCAAATCTGAACCACGACATGACAACACAAAAATTTCTAACCGAATTTCTTCTAAGACTTGCAAATTCTATATTATAGAATGTGATTCTTATGATCATTACAGTGGCGAAGGGTGAATATCAGAAAGGAAGCCGTAGGTAATTAAAAATAGCTAGATCGCACGTTAATCAAAAAAACAATTTAACAACTTTTAATTTAATTTTACATTATTTTTTAACCGACGAAAAAAAGGAGGAGGTTCTCAATTCGACGCGTATATATATTTTTTTTTTTTATGTATGACCACGCATAACTTTTTACAGAGTGGTCCGATTTTGATGATTCTTTTTTTAATGGATAGGGTATATCTCGAAGTTGGTCCCATTAAAATTTCTAAATCAAAATCCACCCCTAAGGGTAGTAAAACAGGGGATGAGTGATTGTTCACCCACTGAATTCTTACCTGTTAACCGATTCTGTTGAAACTTGACACCCATAAATATAGTTCTAGACACTACGACATAATGCAGACCTGGAGTTAGATTTTAACGGCAAAAAAATGAAAAATAAAACTTTTTAACAAAAAATTGAACCAACGAAAACAAAAACTGAAAAGCGAAAAATAACTAATTATGAGTCGGCGCCAAACAACCAATCAACGAAGATCATTAAATTACTTTAAATAAATAATAAAAACAACGTCACATCAAATACAACGTGAAATTTTCAACGATAAACAATAACTTTCCAAAAATGCGTTCTCCGCTCGGCCACTTGAAACTTACACGCACTTTGCTTGTTAAATGTTCGTTTGGCGCCGACTCATAATTAGTTATTTTTCGCTTTTCAGTTTCTGCTTTCGTCGGTTCAATTTTTTGTTAAAAAGTTTTATTGTACTTTAGAACAATAAATTAGCATAGAAATGTCGTTGATATGTATTTAAGCAATTCCTGAAGGGAAGCCGGTGGGAATCGAATCGTGTTATATGGACCCTTTGCCATTGGATCATAATCATAACTGTTCCCTTCTAAGCGTTCCCAATTAATGTTTATAAAGATAATTTGGCCTGAATGTGCAACTATGTATTTTGGCGAGATTCATATTCATAATGATGACGGATGATTTCATTAGAACGGTCTCGGTCTGCGGCTGTGGTCTCGACAGGCGATACTAATTAATAGACGTGCAAGTCTCGCCAGAGCCCGTCGTCGAGTGACGCAGCACCTGTCACAACACCGACTCAGTCAAAATACACCCTCACAATTTACGATACTAACCAAAATTGAACACTGTCGAATGTTGTCAATTATTCACTTATATTGTATGACCCAATACAAAACGTGACCTGTCTTTCAAAGATTTTTCTTGAACATAAAGCTTGGAATTTAAGTCTCGCTATTGCTGAAAATCGTTAGAACAGCTTCTAACAATTAAAACAAATTCAAATAATAATATAAAATGTGTCGAATAAGGAAAAAACAAAGAAGAATGAATCATATTGCTAAGGGTCATCGACATTATAAAACGGCAAGTTGAACACGAAACAAAAATGCGCAAAAGACGCCCGACGACGATACGTCTGCGATTTGCGAACCCTACAACAAAACAAAATACGCAACGTGTGAGCAAATCGCAGCATGTGAAGGTAAGTCAGAATACGCATTTGTTTACGAGCTTTCTGTTACATAAGGTGGGGAATGTGGCCTACTCTTAGTGGAGTCTGAACACCTATTTATACGCTCTTTCCATTCCCGACAGCGTGACACATATTACTTACTCCAGTGACTAAGGGCGGGCTAAAGATAATTTTCCTGCAGCTCAACCATTAACCGAATTTGCATGTACGTTAAATAATTTCTTTTAGCACGTGTTATAATGTGCCTCAATGTAAACAATGAGACGGTACTAGCAGAACATCTAACACATCAACAAAGTACTTTGAAGTATTGACAGGGCCGTCTTAACCCATGCACCCTTGGGCCCACAGTTTTGGGGCCCGTTTATAAAGCAAAAAAAAAAACCGAATTAAAACATCAGAATGTACTTTTGTTTAGTCACTATTTTTTTGGAACTCTAATGTTTATTATCGTTATCTTTATATGTACAAAGGAAAGATATGCTGACTAAAATTTTGCTAAGCGACCCTGGCTATCTGGGTATCTTTTTATGCGTTAAACTGAGAAACGAATGTGATTTTTTTTTAAATTTTAATAAGTTATAATTTCTTAGGTTTTCGCGATCCGGTGCACATGATAATAAAACAAGTTTAACCGGATGTATAGCGTATATTATTAAAATTGGTTGTCCTGACGTTTCGAAAACGCTGCAAAGCTTTCGATACGTCAGGCTTTTGTTGTTTTTTTATAATGTAAGTTTTTGTTTAAATTAGTAAAATTACATAATTAAATAACACATAAGGAAAAATACAATAGACTCGACGAGGGTTTCGGCATTTCGAGGTCCCCCATCAGGCAGTGGGCCCTGGGCTTGAGCCCTGTGTGCCCTTACGGAGCTGAGTATTGATATTACCATCGAATTCTTCAGTCACTCATCATCATCATCATCAACTCAGCCTATCGCATCCACTGCTGGACTCTCCCAATATTTTCCATCATTACTGTTTTATAAAAACCGGCCAAGAGCATGTCGGGCCATGCTCAGTATTATAGGGTTCCTTAAGTAGGTGTAATTACAAACGAATCAAATCGAATATTAATCATGGCTATTTTAGTTTTTGCAATAATCGGCAGCATTCGCGACTCAGAGCGTGTTGTTAGTAGCGCCATCTAGCGATAAATTTAAGAAGCCAAATTGAAGAAGTGTCAAAGTTACTTTTTGTGATTTTAACAAATAGAAAGTAGCTAAAGGAACATTATTTGCTATGATAATTTTTCTCTAAGGTCAATGACCTTTGAACTAGGACGTTTTAAGTATTTTTCAGTTTTCTCTCTATAACTCGAAAAATTATAATCACATTATACTCAAAACAATTTTAAAAGAGAGTTTTTACAAAGGTCTATCAATATGGAAGATTATAACTTTCTACGTTGTATAGTTTAGAAATGGCAGAGGGGGGGACACATTGCAAGCCACTTTGGCGGGCTATATTTCGCAGATGGTACACCTGATGAAAAAGTGGTGTATGAAACATTACCTTCATTTTAGTAGACCTATTCAATGATACCCCACACGAGGGGGCGCAGCGAAAAAAAATTATTCATCCCCATTTCACATGTATGGACGCCACCCCTAAAATACGTAAAAACGATTTTTTTATTCTTTTAAAATTGAGTTCTATATGTAGACTATTTTTTAACAAAATTTCATTTACTTATGTTTATAACTGTAGAAGTTATTAAGCTGTAAAGGATTAGGACAGACGGACAGACGGACAGACGGACGGACATGACGAAACTATAAGGGTTCCTTGTAGGACTTCGGAACCCTAAAAATGAAATGAAATGAATGAAGCAGGCATTGTTCATAAAACGAGTTTGTAATATCGTGCATGAAAATTCACTATTTCTTTACTGGAGTAAAGAACGAAGCCACGGCTTCACCATACGTTGCCGACGGCAAGTGATAGTGTCTCATACAAACGTTTCTTTCAATTAATATATATATAAATTAATTGGGTTAGATATGTTGTTAAACGCTATGCTCATTATTTTCTATTCTTGTTGTTATATAAAATAATCAGATTGTGAATGACATTGTTTACTTATTATCATAATTATTATCAAGCCGACTCCCGCGGCTTCGCTCCCGTTGTATGTCGATAAAAAGTTCCCTTTGCATGAGCCGTTTCAGCGTGATTGGAGCCGAAGGACAAACAAATAAACAAACATCGATACTTTCGCATTTATTAGGATCATACTTTATTTCACAATTCATACTTTATACTATACTAGCCCGCGGCTTTGCTCGCGTAGAAATATATTATGGGTATCAGCCTTCGGCCTCACAGTTGTAACCCCTTGCGGGTAGAATTATCTAAAATCCTTTCATAGTGCTATCTATGCTATCCTACTAATATTATAAATGTGAAAGTTTGTGAAGATGTTTGGATGGTTGTTACTCAACCGTTGAACGGATTTGGATGTAATCTGGCACACAGATAGACTATAACTCGGATTAACATATAGGCTACTTTTTATCCCGGGAAAACAAACGGTTCCTGAGGGATACATGATAACATCTTTCTGTGATAAGCCGAATTATACGCGGGCGAGGCCGCGGGCATGGGCTAGTATTATTATAAGAAACTCCTGTGCAAAATTTCAGGCTTCTAGACACACCGGTTTACGCTGTACGTTGTCTGTCAGTCAGTGTTAAAAGTTTTATTAAGTAGATTTACGAAACACTTAGATACCTATGTATGTAATGTTACTGTACTGGTAAATTGCACTGTTATTTACCTAAATTCTAAATGCAAAGCAACAAATTAACTCGGTACACGTTGTCTATGTCTTAAAGTAAGGTTATTGCTTCAGTTGCATATTCATTAAACTATATCTATGTCAGTAAACACAACACTTTTACATAATTATCTATATTCTGTTTAATTTGTCCGCGAAGTTAACTTTAAATAGGTAGGTTTGTTTAATATTTGCAGAAAAGCACCATCTTGCGGCCGTGAGATAGCCATGGGAATATTTACAAGAGTAACAACAGTAATCAAAATTAATTCGTCAAGCTGATAACGTGTTATTAGTTAACAAGTAGGTTATAGTTAAGACACCGAGTGTTAGGCTTGTATTCAGAGACTAATCTAAGCGTGAACTCATGCTTCCAACTGTCAAAATGCAGTGCTATTTGACAGTTGGAAGCATAAGTTCACGCTTAGACAAGTTTGATGTAATGTTTTGGTGAGTCCTGCGCTGCAAAGCTATGTATGTGATCGTACCGTCGCAGTGCCTGCAGCGCTTGGGCTCCGGGGGTGCGAGCTCGTCGCCGAGTTCGCGGTGTCGTACCGGCATGGCGGCGCATCCCGCGCCGGCGCCGCCACCACCCGTTTGTCAATACGAGGTTCGCGCGCTCCACCTCGACCGCTCTGTAGATGCGGCGGCGTCGCAGCTGCCACTGAGCCCAACCAGAGCCGCCCGCCCCGGGCGGTAGGCGGCGCCCATTCGCAAGTTATTTTGGGCGGCTGTGACTCATGGCTCGAACTGCCCGTGGCGAGCGGCGCCTGCGCATCACAGGCTGTATGGCAAATCCCGCCTAAGCCTACGCTCACTTGCTGTGGCCTACTGCACTTATGTACCCTTTAATCACCCCTTATCTGTTAGGCAAGGCTATTTACTATTGGCTTCTTATTTTATACAATTCATGAAAATCTCTAGACGTTAACAATTTATTATTATTATTTTATACCGTAGTAGGTGCTATTATTTTATCTAAACAGCCATTATAATAAATTGATGATTTACTAGATACGTTAAATTCGTAAGAAAATATAAAACCATAGCAACTTTTATTTCAGCTTTAGGCAAATGACTATGTTTAATGGGCAATTAGGAAAAAATAGTATTTCGTTTTCAGATAGCCTAATTATATCTAGGTCCTTGATAATAGCCATATTCACCCCCCAGTCTTGCCAAAGGCGCCGAATATACGACGTTCTTTTTGAGCGATCAAGAACATCAACTGTATGAAGAGTTTTGCTGCAAAAGGAATTTCAAGTAACCGGGCATTCTGGATCACTCAAAAAGAATGTAGTCTATTCAGTGCTTTAAAATAAGACAGCTTCCTTTTTAGTGAAATCGGAAGAGTTCCTTTCATCAGATCTTTCATCGACCAATAGCTTTTCCAGGCGTTTTCGGTGCGTCGTGCAATTTCTTTATCCTGTCTCGCCTGGTAAGAGACTATTTGGTCGAGGTATTCATGGACATATTCAATCCCCACACCCCCCATTTCTATGTAGCGTTCTGTGCTGTTCGTCATTAACTTGGTCTTCGTCATATTCATTGTGAGTCCGACCTCGAGGCTGGCACTGCTCAGTTGGTCGAGCATTAGGCCTAAAATATTGATTTGATAAAATGCATTTTTTTCGAATATTGATTTGATAAAATGCATTTCTTTTCGAGGTTTCTTGTATGACTTATTTTTAGTATTTTCCATTATAGTAAAGGCCATAGTAAAACATATTCTGTTAGTTTTAACTGGCTATCTATTTATGGTTAAAAGATGAGAGCCCTGTGTCAGACATACAGACGGAAACACATACAAGGTTTAGTTTAGTAGAGTGGGGAACCCAAAAAAAAAGAGAATAGTGAGCCAGACATTATAACAACATAATGATGACTACTTTTAGTCATGCAGTAAGTAAGAAAGTAAGTACCAAAATATTTACCATCATTATGATATTATATATCAAAATACTAATTGTGTCATTAAGCATCATCATCATCATCATCATTTCAGCCGAAAGACGTCCACTGCTGGACATAGGCCTCCCCCAAGCATCGCCATAACGAACGCCGGTATAAGAACATTATGCATAACACCACTAAATAATTATTTTACAGGTAAAGGATTATCAATTTAATTTAATTGCTTTTGTCTTTGAGTCATCCCTAAACAACTGCCATATAATAGTAGTTTATGAAACTGTTGCATAATAGGGGTTATTAAAACACGAGTGTGAGTTTAAAAACCGAGCCGTAGGCGAGGTTTTTAATAGTATCACACGAGTGTTTTAATACCTAATTATGTCAGTTTCATACACTATTTTATCTACACTCATACAATTTTAAATAAAATACCAAAGTCAAAATCTTAGTAACATTGTCGTTGTTTTTCTTGATTTCTCTGGTAAAAGATTGTTCGTCATTTACGTTGCTGCATCCAGAAATTCAGGCGGGGTCATATTCTCCTCAGTTCAGTATCACTGCTGTAGTCAGATATTTTTGCCCAGAATAAAACTTTCGACATACAAAACCATAATAATAACGTAAACAATAACAATAAATTTACAAGTAACGATGTCCATATCCAGTAGGCCAGGCGCGCGGCCGCGCACGCGCGCTGGTGCGCGCCTACACAGATAATAAAATATAGTCTGGCGACAACATTATAATCGGAACTAATTTTCTATCCTTGTCAGGATTCCGTCAATCTCTGTTTTATCATACAAAAAATATGCCTGTAAACACTTAAATATAATTAAAAGCAATATGACAATCAAAAGTTCTGCCAAAAACGCGATTTTAAACGATAAAAATTTTCAATGTATGACAAGTGGCGCCACCCTGAATTTTGTGTACTCATTGGTGCCAAACTGTACGACTGCTAAAAAAAAGGTTTGAAAACTCCTTGGTTAGGTCGAAGTGGCATTAAAAACTCCTTAGTTAGGCTGAAGTGTGCGGTTATGGAAAAAAAATTAAATTACCGCATTGTTTTGTTCAGCAAACTGTATCGTAATGAAACTTTTTAAATTCATTACAGGTGCATGTGCGTAAAGTATGTCATTATGACATTACTTTCGAGTTCATAATTCGAATTTTACGATACGAGTGTAGATAAACCAATAAATGCATTTTTGAATATACAATAATGAACCTTAAATAATATGTAATTCAAAAATGCATAGATAATAGCAGGGTTGATAAAAAAACATGTTTTTTTTGTTAAAAATGACCGATTTTTTGAAATAAATCATTGAATTTTTTGACTTTTTTCTTATTATATATTATATTATATATTTTATTTTAATTCGAAGGATTTAAACTTGATTTTTTAGGGTTCCGTACCCGAAGGGTGACAAACGGGACCCTATTACTCTCGCACGCTGTCCGTCCGTCCGTCCGTCTGTCTGTCACAGGTAGAGATGGGTAATCACCCGGGTTATAACCCGCGAGTGGGTTAAAACCCAGTTATCACCCATTTCATTCCACCCACTGGGTGTTTTGAGCGGGTGGAAACTAATTCCTTTAGATTTCGATTTTTACCCGACTGCGCCAGAAGGAGGGTTATGTTTTTCGAGTGTATGTATGTCTGTATGTATTTATGTATGGATGTTTGTATGTATGTATATTTCTTTGGCACGCTCTGTGGCCTAAACGGCTTGATGGATTTTAGCTTGAAAGGTGTCGTTAGATTCGTCTTAATTGTGAGAGTGACACTGGGTATATCAAAATTATAAAAATTAAAATGGCCGCTTTTTGGCGCAATATTATGTCTTAAAATTTTTTTTTTCCCTCAAAACCTATCGAGTGGGGTATCAAAATAAAGGGTTTTATAAATCCTTTACAAAAATATGAACAACTTACATGTTTAAATGTAAATTGGAATGAGAAATGTTAAAAAAACACAAAATATTCAACGTAAAAAATGAATTATTTTTATGCGTGTAGTTAAAAAAATAACATTAATACCGCGATAAAACATGAAATAAAAAATTTGAAATAAAAAAGTTAATTAATAATTCTAAAAAACCCGACTGCGTGTAAATACAATTGAAAAGATGTAAACAAGACTTTTGTAGGTAAGTATATGGGAAAGTATCAAATCAACACGCAGGCGGAGGCTACCTATGAACTACTTGTATAATTCATGACCAAAATAATACGTAGCCTCAGACTTTTTTGGTTTTGTTAATTAACTTTTTTTTAACATGCAATAAGAGGCACGCATCGAGGCAAGGAGGCAACGCGCGATATGCCAGTGGGATGCGGCCGCAATAATTCCCCGCGTCCCTATATACTCTCATCTCACTCTAGCTTGTTTGTCACGGTGAGGGTCCACGTGTTTTGTATTTTTATCTATCTACTACCTACCCGATATTGTAACATTTTGATCTTAACCTTTTTTTTCCGTGGGGAAAATCCTCTTGGACTCACTCCGCCCGGGGAAGGCGGAGCCAGTGTCGGACTCTTACCGACTAAAAACCACCACGGTGTTCCTCTAATGACCCTTGGCCGGGGGCGTGGGAAACTTTTATTCTCCCAAACATCCCCGGTAGGTTCCGGCTCGCCACTAATAGGCGAGCCCCTTCTCCCCGTGCGGTAACCACATCAGCCACACCCTCCTGTTGACTGGCGCGCGCGGAACACTACGCGCCACCTTCACGGGCCTTTACTGGCTGGGTGGCGGGCCACCCTGAGTCCACAGCCCGCAGGCCTACACCTAGGGTGGCTGGAGATCGGCATACGCCCTCCTGCGAACCCCAGGTCATCTCCTGCGGTTGGGGAGAGAGGTCAATGCTTCTCGAACCCTCTCCGCCACCTCCTTAGCGAACATCACCTCCTCGCAGAAGAAGACGACGCCTTCCCAAGCGCTCTCGCTCCCGACCATAGACAGAACCACGGCTGGAAGCGAGAGAGCGCTGCCGCCTACTGCAGTGATGTAGTCACGGCGCTGCGTGACCCAAGCTGGGCACTCCTCTAGTGTGTGCTGCGCCGTGTCCTCTAGGAAGCTCCCGCAGTGATGACACTCGGGTGTCGGCTCCCGGCCTATGCGACACAGATACATCCCGAAGCAACCGTGCCCCGAGAGTATCTGGGTCAGCCGGTAGGTTAGGGCACCATGGCTCCTTTACAGCCACTCCTCCATGACGGGCCTTACCGCCGCTATTGTGGCGTGCCCTGCGCTGGGTTGCGCAAGTCGCTTCTCCCATTTTTCGACCCCATCCTTCCCGACCCGATTAGATGACGGCCCTGTCCGTCAGGTAGGCCCCGATGATATGGCGAAGGTAGGTCGGCACCCGATGGTATTCGAGTACCGCCCTAATGCAACTCCAGGGCAAGGTGTTGATAGTGTTAGTGATGTCGAGAGACACCGCCATAACCGCCTCATATCGGGCCACTGCTTCCTCCGCCAGAGCCATCACGCGCATAATGGCGTCCACAGTGGAGTGCCCCCGGCGGAAACCATACTGGTTTTCCGCGAGATCCGGCCCCATCCTAGTCAAGTGTTAGACAAGGCGGCCTGCAATTATTCTCTCAAAGAGCTTGCCCACCTCATCCAACAACACGATGGGGCGGTATGCAGATGGTGAGTCCGCAGGGCGCCCCTCCTTTTTCAGCAGGACCGGCTTACTAGTCTATCACCTCCGTGGAAACTGGCCCCGCTCGAAACATGCGCTTAAGAGCCCTCCCAATCGGAGCCCAAGGGCCTTCAGAGCTAGGACCCATGCTCGGCCAGGTATGCCGTCAGGTTCTGGGGCGATGTTTTTGGCCTGTTGCCGTTTCACCACCCTCTTCAATTCTTCCCGGGTCACTTCGGGCACTTCGTCGTTGTCATCCGCGTTAGACACCATGAGGAACCATCGGTGGAGGGGTGTGCTCCGCCCTTGAAGGGAACAGAGCGCTCACCACGCCCTCCAAAAGTTCAGGCCGGAGAGTCTGTGACAGTGGGGGGGCCACGGGCGAAGTTTGCCCCGTACCATAAGGTATGGAAGCCCCCACGGACTGCCGTCCAGAGCCACCCGCATGGCATTATATCCCGCGACTTTAGCCTCCGATATGGCCACCTGAAGAGCCACCTTCGCTACTCTGTACCCTTCGTACAGCTCCTCCTCAACTGCTGGGGATGCTTCCCGAACCTGGTGTACCGGCGTCGCTCGGCAACACACGCAACTCGTAGTCGCGCTATGTCCGAGGACCACCAGTACATCTGGTGCCTTAAAGTACCGGGAACAATTTAGAATTTCATCATATTTAAGAATCAAGTGACCACATTGCCAACTACTACTTTGTAATTCTTTCAATAAATAATTAATGGCCCTGATTTTGAAAGCACACTTTTATTTTTTGCTAGCTGAATGTGAATACTAATATCTCAGTGTTAAAATACTTACTTTAATTGTCTTTTATTACAATACTCATTTTCACCCATGAAAATAGGTGATAATGGGTTATAATCAGGTTAAAACCCAAATCACCCGGTTTTAACCTAAATGGAAAGAATGGGTTATTACCCATTACCCATCTCTAGTCACAGGGCTGTATCTTTTGAACGGTAATAGGTAACCGGTTGAAATTTTCTCAGAAATTGTGTTGCTATGAGTAGTATCACGACAAATACTAAAAACAAAAAAAAGTCTAAAACCAAAGGGGGTCCCCATACAAGAAACCTCAAAAAACATGCATTTTTTTCAACTTTTTTGTTCCTGCTCTATCTTCAAAACTGTAATATATACCAGCGTCAAACTTGGTCAGATTATAGTGCATATTATGTAGTTTAGCAACAAATACTAAAAATAAGACAAACATAGACATATGTGGTGGTACCTGCGTAAGAAAGACATGCAAAAATTCATATTTCGCGCACTGTGCGTTGATATCTTTTGATAAACTCTCGTAAATTAAATCAGTTTTTATGGGATATCAGGGCGTTGAGAGGTACGGAACCCTTACTGCGCGAGTCCGACTCGCACTTGGCCGGTTTTTATATTATTTACATACTCATAACTGACAGTATTCCAAACATTGTCTACAAAATCCCAATCTCCAAAACTAGTTATCATTTGTTAAATGGTTTTCATTAATGTTAATCTACTGACATAGTATCTTCCATATTTATGACAAAAATTACTATGTCAAAATAAAAAAACTAAACTTGAAGAAGATCTACTACTCCTTATTTACTTTTACTTATTCACTTATTATGAATATTTTTATGAAAAGTCTAACTTTGTAAGAATTAAAAAAAAACAAGTAAATCTTAGTATGACAGTATTCATTTAGTACAGAAAAGTAGGAAACAGTTCATTCAAACTTCCAAGACTTTTTAGTGGTCTATTAATCTTTAATCTTTTTTTTCTTTAATTGGTCTTTTTTTTTTTTTGTGGTTTATTATTGTTTCTTATGTATTATAAGTAAGTATTTAGAAAAAAAAAAGGATATAAGTATTATATCTATTATCTAGTACCCATAGCACAAGCTCTGCTTAGTTTGAGACTAGATGGTGCTGTGTAAAAAATGTCCCCAAAATATTTATTTATTTATTTTTAATCAGTTCCGAAACATCTAGATGAAGCATCTCCTAACTCGATTTTCTAGACTATTTGTAGTTTGCTATTGCCATTTTATTCAATATTCAGTAGAAAATAAAAACTGTATAATTTTTAATATCATTTTTTCTTTTCTAGTCCCATAACATTATGATTTAAATAAATCAATGAAATTTTATAGAATTTTTTTTTACAAAAAAATCAACCCTGGATGTACATTACTGTCGAGGTCTGAAATGAAGCAATTTACGGCCGAGTAATATTGGAAGTAAGAGGCGAAGCCGAGTACTACCCAAGAGATTTTAAAAGGATGAGGTGCTAGCCGAATCCTTTTTAACTAAACGAGGTCGTTAGTTGCTATTTCGGCCAAGACTTGTATAGTACTTTTCTGTCATTTGCGAGGAAACAATACACAAATTAATTCAACAGTATCTATTTTCATTCGCGCGAATTCGTCTGCCAGAGGTTCTTGTTATAATTTAAGTTTTGATTGAAAAAATGTGCATTCAGCCTTTATAATAATAAATATTTTGTACCTAAAAACACCAAATTTATGTAAGTGTACTTAAAAACCTCGGTAGTATAATTTAAAAAGTAAAAGCTGTCCAGCAAAGAGCCGATTGATGTATTCTTTTTATTCTTTTTTTGAATAATGAAACAATTTCTGAGCAAGTGGGTGAAAAGTTAATTATTCTCCATGCTCACACAGCTGCAAAAAGTTGTGTAAAAGGGTTGATTGGACTAACTAATACAATACCTACATATTCTGGGACTAAACCCCATCATTGGCAAAGTGTAGGAGTGCAACATAAAACATCTTGTTTATCTAAGGATTTGGCCATAAGAAATGGTTTTTATTTTAAACAAGTGTAATCTTTTGTTTTTTTATTAAGTTGTTGTAAATATGGCAGTTACACATGGTTATGATGATAAAACTATGATGGCAGAATGACCGAACACAATTTTTATCATTCAGGTCCCTTAATGTTTTTAATTTTATATTTTCTATAATTATTTTATAATATCGAAGACAATAAAACTGCCATAACAGTAACATTATTTCTAAACCTAAGTGAGTTATTACAACATTGTGTTCACCTGCTCCAATAAGAGAATAAGAGATTACAATTAAAAGGTGATACTGAAAGTCCTTGCTTCCCCAATGTAAGAATAAAAAGCTTAAGCTTGTAAGATGCATTAAAAGAGCCTCAATTAGTAACTATATTTAAGATGCAGGGGTCTACAAGATTGATTGTGATTGTGGGTTATCATACATAGGGCAAACAAAGCGTAGTATAGCCACTAGAATTAAAGAACATATAGCTGACGTCAAGAACAGACGCTCCACAAAGTCTGCAGTGTGTGAACATGCCCTAGACAAACCCAACCATTTTCTTCGATTTGATAAACCACAAGTTCTGGCGAAGGAAAACCGATATGTACCTAGAATGCTCCGTGAGGCTATTGAAATTAAAAAACATTCTAATTTTAATAGAGAAGATGGTTGGCAGCTACCACCTGTTTGGAACCCAGTCCTAAAAATAATCAAGTCCCAAACAGCAATCGAAACGATTTTAATTAATAATAATTGTAAGGTAGATTAAAATATTTTTTTAGAAATATTTGTAAAGACGCTTGTCATCTTAGTCTACCTGCGACCACGAAATGCTGCAAAGCTTTCGAAACGTCAGGGAAACCAATTTAAATAATATACGCGATTTAATCCGGTTAAACCTTGTTTTATTATAATGTGTAGTGATAGCGAAAACCTAAGAAGTTATTATATTTAATTGATCGTCCGGCACACCCTGGACAGTCAGCACCGCTACCAACCTGTTGACTGGCTAATCTTTTCCCCATGGCACTGGCTATTATCACTATGTAGCTTATGTCGACATGTGAGAAGAAGAATGTAAGAATGGGGTGAGGTCTATGCCCAGGAGAGGAAAGTATGCCTTTCAAAAAAATTTGAACCCTTTCGGCCGCATTGGCAACCGAGTTTCGCAACCAGATGTCATAAAAGAACAAACTTTCTTTGAACTTCCTCCAAGTAGTAAGATAAAATAAGATAAGTTTTGTAAAAAAATTAAACTGATGGCATCAGGGGACGCCTGACAGAAACAAAGCTTTTGTGCATTTGCAAGCGCCAATATAACTCACGCGAGAGTTAACGGTATAGTTTTTCTCAGATTACTCCCTGGCAGCCCAGTGTGAATCAACTCTATAGAAGCTTTACTTCAAAAATCATAATCAGCTGACTTAGAAAGTAGATTCACAATACATTCTGTAGTATTGCCCAAGAAATAAAAGATTTTAGGCTTCTTTTTGCAAAAAAAAATGTGTCAATGCCCTTTTGGCACAAGCTGATATTTACTACCCACAAAGTAAAAAAAAAACAAGATAGCGATATACCCTTTTTTACTGCTCTGTATGTCTTAATTACATTGATGTTAGTGTATTGACACAAACTATGATAAATTCTTGTTTTATTGTTTACTTTTACATTGTGAATGACCTTGTTGTGGCCAGCTTCTGTTTTGGGCAAAGTAATGTCAACTTACAGAAATTTTAAATAGCTACGTCTGGCTAATCACAAAAATACACGTGATTAAACTCATTATTTACCTATATGACCGCAATTTGGCCGGCGAGCACAAAATTGTAATATGTACCTATTTAGTTGAAAAATGAAATTCAGCAGGTTCAAAATTTAAAATTTCTGTATAACTTCCAACGCAATCCTGTATCTCTGCTAACAATCGATGGAACCACAAGTTAATAATAACTTATTATGCGTAGCGTAGTGTCTGGTTACCGAACAAAAATCTATAACAATTAGACTGTTTGCAATGTGATATCACGACTATCCTTGGACGGATGTCACATATTCTCATTAACAAAAGGAATGTTTATTAAATAAATAAATAAAATAAAATAAAATAAAATAATATTTATTTCAGATAAGTTATCCATATTAGGTTAGTAAAACAAAGAAAGAACTTATAACTATGGTTAGTAAAGCTTAAAACTAGGTACTAATATTTGGTAACCAGTTCGTTGCCTGTGATGCATTTCTGGATTACCGAATATAACAGAGGAGACTCGTACCTCCCTGCTATGCTCTTCAGGATGGAGTTGGAGCTGGCCCGCACTCTGCAGAGCATCGAGGCCGATTTCTGCCGGACGATGGCATGGAATCCATCGACGTGTGCCTGCGTGAACATACCTGATGCACTGCAGAAACGGGGCAGCCCCATCAACATCCTGAAACCGTTATTATATTGGACCCGCAGGGCGCTGATAGTCCGCTGAGTATACTTGGTCCACAGACTGCACGTGTAGAAGACTTGACAATAAGCTTTAAAAAGCGTTATTTTAACTTGTCTGCCACAACGTGCAAACCTGCGTGCCAGCATGTTACATCGGACTGCCAGCGCCCTACGTTCCCTCTCTATATCCACCTGGTCTTTAAGGTCGTCGGTGACATAATGTCCCAGGTACTTAAACTGATAGACCCGTTTTAGTTCATTACCGTTCAATATAATTACGGGCACGGCTTCTGGACATTTACCACCGTCGGCCTTAAAGACCAAGAACTCGCTTTTCTTGGCATTATAAGATAAGCCATAAGCCATTAAGAACACTGCTAATATAAAGCTCATAATACAACGTGACATCGCAATACTAACTAGAAATAGACTAAAATGAAACAGATTGAATACAACTGTGGGCGGCTACGCTGAAAACTTACCTTGTGTTGAGAATATCGCCGTCTTCGATCAAATCCAAAGGTTAAAATGTAGCAATTGTAAGATACAGTCCAAAATCACTTTAATTCCGTTACACCACGTCACTATGATTTATTATTTCACAAACATAGAAATAAATATGTTGCTCGTTACTGCCATTTTGATTTTTTGATGAATGTTGCCACTGTATCTTTCAAAAAACATTGAAAAAATACAGAAACTAGTCTTTTAAGCTTTTATTAATTTAGGTAGCAACACTTCATTTCTACGTGCCATGCCATGCACTGTCCGATCCATAGTCCGATCCGATCATAAAGGTATTATAGAAATGTCTTTGGATCCGATCGGATGGATAGAATCATAAGGAACTTTTATACAAGTCGTAGCTAGGACAATCGGAGCAATCGAATCTTTGCGAAAATACTAGGACGGCTCACGTAGGCCAAAATTAATATCCTATCTATCCACGATTTAACATACTAGAGATAGAAAAGGACAGTTTTAAAAGCCAAAAATCGCAATCCAAATCCTAAATGTTCACCAGACGACATTATATCTTGGTTAACAAGAGACAAAGTGAATACTAGAAATAAAAACCGGCCAAGAGCATGTCGGGCCATGCTCAGTATTATAGGGTTCCTTAAGTAGGTCAAATCGAATATTAATCATGGCTATTTTAGTTTTTGCAATTATCGGCAGCATTCGCGACTCAGAGCGTGTTGTTAGTAGCGCCATCTAGCGATAAATTCAAGAAGCCAAATTTAAGAAGTGTTTCATGCAAGTTTCTTTTTGTGATTTTTTCAAATAGAAAGTAGCTAAAAGAGCATTATTTGCTATGACCATTTTTCTCTAAGGTCAATGACCTTTGAACTAGGACGTTTTAAGTATTTTTCAGTTTTCTCTCTATAACTCAAAAAATTATAATCACATTATACTCGAAATAATTTTAAAAGAGAGTTTTCACAAAGGTCTATCAATGTGGAAGATTATAAGTTTCTACGTTGGATAGTTTAGAAATGGCAGGGGGGGGGACACATTGCAAGCCACTTTGGCGGGCTATATTTCGCAGATGGTACACCAATGATACCCCACAAGAGGGGGTGCAGCGAAAAAAAATTTTGCATCCCCATTTCACATGTATGGACGCCACCCCTAAAATACGTAAAAACGATTTTTTTATTCTTTTAAAAGTGAGATCTATATGTAGACTATTTTTTAACAAAATTTCATTTACTTATGTTTATAATTGTCGAAGTTATTAAGCTGTAAAGGATTAGGACAGACGGACAGACGGACGGACATGACGAAACTATAAGGGTTCCTTGTAGGACTTCGGAACCCTAAAAAAGGGTCTAAGTGCCAAAAATCTTGTTTCGTTTTTATTACTGTATCATGTAGTAACTATATTCCCTCGTCATTAACCTAAAATAGGAACTAAGCGACTAGCGTAGTTATTTATTTGGTATTTACGGTTCTAAGAAGCGTGGAGGTATAACGGCCAAAATTAATATCCAATCTATCTACGATTTACCCTACTAGAGATAGAAATTTGACATATTTTGTATGGGGCTTATGTCAAAATCCTATCTCTAGTAGGATAAATCGTGCTAGATTGGATATTAATTTTGGCCGTAAGACGCAGGGGGCGTTCTAAGGCCCGTATTACAGAAGCTTCCTCAAGTACAGTCTAAACTCCATTCACCTGATCACTAGATAGAATCGTAACTTGAGTATCGGTCTTATTCCAGAACGGTAATTATAAACTTTAATTTAACAACATAACTCACGAATTTGACCTGAAATAGAATAGAAATCTCTACTCAAGCGTAATCTGGACCACACTAGAGTGATTACAGATCAAATCTCAGCTGAAATTCCGAAACAGTTGACAGTATAAAATAAAACTAAACTCAGCTGAACTGTGATCAATAAATCTGTGCTTGAGGAACGTTCTAAAATCAAAGCTCAACTCAAAACTAGTTTTAAAAACAAAGATCAACGCTTGAGTATCGTTCTGTAATACGGGCCTAAGTCCGTTGTCGCGTGATGCCAGTGTTATGAAAATAGCAAATAGCGGACCTTACACCTGTTGTTGTTGCCCATGATAATAATGAAAATAATGACAACTAATAGAACAGTGTTGCAACAATTTATAATTACTGTGGATTGCAATTTTATTGAAGTAAAACTTCTTTACGCACGCTTGACTTGCGATCTAGACGCCAAAGGTTTTGGCGTCTTTTCTTGAATAACCACGCACAATCTAGTAATAATGTATAGGTAAATAGGTAAACCAATAAATAAATATTTTTGGGATATTTTTACACATCACCATCTAGACCCAAACTAAGCAGAGCTTGTGCTATGGGTACTAGACACCGGATATAATACTTTTTTTTTTGAAAATACATACTTACATACATTAGAAACAACCAGATCAACACAAACACTCATGTTCATCACACAAATATTTGTGTCCTGTGGAAATCGAACCCACGACCTCGTGATCAGCAGTCCGAAACTCGAACCACTAGACCACAGAGGTCAAATACAACCAATAGATTACAGCGGATTGGAAGTCGAAATACAGTACGCGCAATCTAACTTGGCCAGAGTGAAGTTATCAAAAAACCGTCGCAGTAATCATTTTATAGGTGTCATAATTTGGCGCCGGGAGGCGGGGAAACATGCGCAATGCCTTACTTCGCTCCGGCCAACTAAGAATGCGCGTACCTACTACTGTCCATCTGAATAATTAACTGGTGCTTTTCAATTCGACCCGCGTGTCTGCAATCATTCAAGGTTCGAGGATTATTACGTTTACATAAAATACACAAAATAATCTTCAGTAAATACAACTTTATTGAAATAGAGCATAATTTATTTTCGTAAAGATCCATATAGATTGTAGATGTTGTTCTACAAAATTAATAGGCCAATTTCAACTATAAAAACCTTGTTTACTCAATAAAATGTAAGAGAGCTGAACAAAAATCTCCGTGTAATGTAAATTACACTTAATAACAGAAATAAAACATATCAACAAAAACAATTTTTACATAACGTCAAAAGAAAATGAATATCCTAAAATCCTGACTTACTTAGTAACAATAATTTTATTGTACAAACAACTTTGAACAATGCCAATGCTACAAAATTTTACGATTGATAGCACATAAATTTTGCGAATTTCATGAAACAAAAAATTGTTCATAAAATTACCTAATTTGACGATTGTTTGTGTCCGAAATAAGTGGGCTACTCAAAGCACTACAAGCAAATCAGGGCTCTGCAAGCAGAGTCCCTGCCATATTGTATCGTGTGTATATTTGCAGGGCCGATATTCTAATTAATTCGGATTCGGAGGATTCGAATAATATCGGCTCGAATGCAAATATACACACTACAATTTCGCAGGGACTTTGGATGCAGGACCCTGCTTCCAGTGCTTTGAGTAGCCCACTTTAAGGTGGTTGCGACGCGGTAGCTCGCGAAATTCTTCCGTTTTTTTTTGCTAATTGTAGCACTATATCGCATATGGTCGAAATATATTTCGCAGCGAAAATAGTTTATTTACACAATAATAGTCAAAATATTAATCTAGCTATAAGCTGTATTTGCTCGATAATCGACAATTTGATAATCATCATCATCATTTCAGCCGAAAGACGTCCACTGCTGAGCATAGGCCTTCCCCATGCATCGCCACAACGATCGGTCCTGCGCTCTCCGCATCCGAAATTGATAATTAATTAATATTATCAAACAAATACCTAAAGTCCGTTTTTAGACTTTTCGTAATTAGTAAACAATCTTGGAAGGTCTCTTTTAAATAAATAGTGAGAAAATGTTATTACTAAAGTCTATGTCAATCCAATTAAATAGAAAGGTAAACAAACGGGTCATGAACCCGACCATAGAGTTTAGTGATGTCCAATTGTAGTGCCAATTAAAAATCAATTAATTAAATTAATAATTAGATTTGATTTATTGAATGAGTTAGAAAACATATACTTTTTTTTGGGACATGCTAGTTTTGCAGTCAGGCTTTTGTAGCAGGCTACTAAGTGAATTTCCAAAAACAATTCAAAATGATAATCAAACGAATACTGTTGGAAAAAATGTTGAGCTATCAAGTTGAATCCTTCAAAATACGGATGAATGTGTTACTATGCCCGAGGCACGCTATAATGGCGTTTTTGACATTTTCCAATAGTGTTGTGATTAGCGATTGGGACCAGGTTTATTACTTTGACCAACTCCAAATAGCCATTATGAATAATATCTACATAAAGTAAATAATTTATCAAATTATTCAATAAACATAACGTCTAGCCATTTTGTTTAATCGCTATTTAATCAAATTTTCTGTGACATACATAAAAAAAAGTAGAAATATAGAATTTGAATTTAATTAATAGATTCGAAATACGAAAAATTATGTTGCTGTAGCAGTGCATCACTATTGACAATAAAGTACAGCAATTGTTACTTCATACGTAGCTGTCAATATTTACGGATCTTCATGAGCAGGCAAACGTCAAAAACGCCATCATAGTGTGCCGCACCTATAATTCTATTTGGTGAGTTATTGTGTGATAATTTTACCGAAATTGGGTTGTTTATCTTTCTATTTAATTGGATTGACATAAGACTATAGTTCCGCAGACTTACTTAGACTAAGACTTCAGTTTTTTTTGTATGTAACATTATTAATATGTTATCTTTTAATAATTATAAATTAGTATTTGCATTAAAAAGACATGCCAAGATTGTTTACCAAAAATGAACATTCTAAAGAAACGGACTGTACAGCTTAAACAACTAGGTTAATGTTTTATACATATGAGTATTATTCAGTAGTTATATTAAGATTACTGTCGCAAAACATATTCCGATAAATATACAATATTAACAATTGAGCTACAATTTGCAAAAAAAACGCAAGAAATTTTTCATTTCGCGAGCTAATGCGAAGCAGTCATCTTTATGAAAACAGTTTTGACTTAGGTTTATATTATGTATGTTACCGTTAAAATGTGGAACAGTTTAGTGTGTGCATTAACGGGATAATTCGCAGACTAGCGGGTACGATCAGTTAATGTGCAATATTTAAATTTAAGTAGCAGGTACCCCCACTTTACCGAGTTATTTTGCGCACTAACGTATAGTACCTACACCGTTGAAGTGTGGAAGAGAGATAGTTAATTTAATTAAACCTCTATAATGGCTGCAATTTGGTTTTAGTGCTCGCGCTCCCTCGGCTTGTGCGTGTTATAAGTCACAGTTCTAACCTACCTCGTCAACTTTCTCATTGTTTACATATCATTTTTGCGAACGTCGCCCCTCAAACCCCCCTTCCCCCATCGTACAGTAACTGCTATATTTTTAACCTGGGGCGCAATATAATCATCGAAGTGCTAGCGAACCTATTCCCTCCACTTTAACAAATGCTTGGTCGTTAGTCCGCAGATCACCCAGGAAATCTGTAGTATAACTAGTTAATCTGAGAACTGAGGCATTTTTTCGCACTTTAACGGACTCAACCAGGTAATCTGCAGATTAACCAGTTAATCTACACTGACTGATTTACACACATTAACGGTAACATGTACATTATTATAATTTATTGATTTAACTTAAAAATGCAATTGCGAAAAATGCGAAATTGAAATGATACATGCCATGTACGAGTATTATATCGATGTTTGTAGACACGCCTAAAGACTACAAAAGCGCGACTGAAGTAGATTTACAGCCAAAATTAATATCCAATCTATCCACGATTTGCCCTACTAGAGATAGTGACATAATATTTTGTATGAGCTTATGTCAAATTTATTTCTCTAGTAGGGCAAACGGTGGATAGATTGGATATTAATTTTGGCTGTTAAACATCGATGGTTCACTGTACCTCAATTTGAAATTATACAGGTGTAATAGTTATAGTCTTTATGTAATATTAACCCAATTAGCTACAGTATTATTACAAGTTTCGTACAACCTATGTATCGACTATTTTAAATGTATATTGTAATAATTATTAATAGGCGGGCAAAAACTGGAATTTCATTAAAACTATTAATCAAACCATAATTATTTTTAGGTAATATTTACAGAAAAAGAGTGCCTCGAAATAAAATAAATAGTATTAAAATGTTACATGAGGCGTTACATATTTATTTATATTTTTATAATATTCGTAGAAGCAGTAGAGGAGAAATTAAATATTAGAATAAGCTGATCAACTATCAAGATATTTTCCATCAATCCTAAAATAAAATAAATTATAAACACCTAATTTTCAATAATTGTTTAGTAAACCTTTAAAAGGTTCATTCCTTTATCAATAGTCGATCGGTTTATTCGTTAATTCTACACCTAAATAGCACAATCTAACACATATATTTGGTAATTAGATTAAATTTCACAGCTCATAGCTTTAGCTACTGTTAGTATCGCAGGTAACTTCACAGTTACCATTCTGTTTGACATGTAGATCATTTTTCAACGCTTTCGTGATAGCTAGCTCTTTCTGCTCCTTTCGTGTGTTTCGTACCTCAAATTCCAATCGATGGCGTATTATTCGCTGAACTATGTCCTCCGTTGTCATGGTGTTGCCAGAATTTAATATCTGTAAAAAAAACATTTACTATACAGTTGAGGCTATTTTCCAAAAAAATAAAAAAATGCAGTTAAATTATAGTTCGTTTTATTTTGGTTTTGGTTGTTGGTGCAACTATCCATATATTTATAAACATAAAAAATACAGATGGCGTCGGGGGACGCCTGATAGATGTGAAGCATCTACGCATGCGCGGATAGAATGTGCGAGCGCAGAGCTGGTCAAAAATTCTGGCGGCCATGCCCATATCTCCTAAATTGTTGGTACTCAAATGAAAGGGCTCGAGGTTAGTCTTAATATAAGTCGCCTTCATCCCTAATGACCCCTGTCAGAAGGGGTGGAGGGGGAAGTATGACCGACCGGGAGCGAGTGTTGTGGCGCAACTTGGAAGAGGCAGTGGACTGCGATAGGCCGAGTTGATTAAAGGTATATAAAAGGTCAGAAAAATAAAAATCCTACAACCGAGGGGAAAGGGATAACCCCCCTAGACTGGGGGTTGTGGAAACGAATACTTTAAAACACATAAATTCATGTAATTATCAGTACCCACTTGAAATTTTTCAATACCCAGTCGCAATTTACACGTCTCCGGCGCTTCGGGAAGTGCAGCCCCTCCGCCCTTGCGTTACAAATTGCAGTCACCCATACTCGCTTGTACAGTTGTACACCCGTTACAGCGAGCGGGGGCTGCTCTCCCTTCGCACCTCCGGATTTATAAAAACACTCTAGGGGTTGGGCAGAGAAGACTATGTGGAGTCGGGGTTAATCAATTCGGTTCTGTCACAACTTATTCACTAACCCCCTTACTAATAAACGTTGAATAGCGGTTGTATAGTACACAATGCTTTGTCTTCTTCTTTCGAATGACAAATTACTGATGACAGAAAGTGAGAAATCGTTGTGTAATTCTATTTAACCGCTATACAACGTTTATTAGTAAGGCCGTACATTTTTCGTCTAAACTGGACTGCAAGTTACATGTCATAAAGGGACAGACTTAACACGTTCGTTGAAATTTTATCGCTTTCTAATGCTGTCTAGAGATCTGATGTTGATTTCTGTGCTAAAAACTTTCCGCACAAAAAACCGCTTAAGTTTGCTTCTAAACACTATTCGTGAGTGTTTTCAAAGGATTTAACGTAATTTTTAAAATGTATTTTGAAATATTTACCCCCTTGACCCCCCCCCCCCACAGATTTACAGTGTACTGAAATTCGGGCGATTTCATATAAGACCCAACCCGGGCACTATGAGCTATAGACAAATAAATAAAATAAAATAAATATTTTTGGGACATTTTTACACAGCACCATCTAGTCCCAAACTAAGCAGAGCTTGTAATATGGGTACTAGTCAATGGATATAATACTTATATACTTTTTTTTTGTAAATAGATACTTATCTATACTATAATAAAACTGTAAAGGTCGAAAAGTCTGTACATTGAGTTTTTTTTCGCAAAAACCGGCTAGGGGGACTAGAAATAAGCTAAAGAACACGAATCAATCGTTTAAAAAATTTATGTCTGTCTGTCTGTCTGTTTGTTACCTCATCACGTGAAAACGGCTGAACGGATCGTAATGAAACTTAGCATTTGTATTGGTATTAGTCTAACTTAAAATTAAGGGTATGTTTTATCTGAATCGGTTGAGTAGATCCAGCGATACAGCTTGACCCCTCTATTGTATTAAGTTGCATACAAAGTAGAGGTCATGATTGTTGGTTGGATGCAGGTTGCAGGTTCCTAAAAATACAACTGGATTCTATTAGTATTATAGAAAATATAGAATAACATAACATAGCCCATCACTGTCCCGCTGCTGGGCATGGCCCTCTTCTTGGAATGAGAAGAGTTAAGGAACTGGATATTGTTAGTGTAATAGATTATCATAACATAATCAGCTCATTACCTACTGCCCCACTGCTGGGCACGGACCTCTTCTCGAAACGAGAAGAGTTAAGAAACTAGAAAATATAGAATAACATAACGTAGTCAACCCATTACTGTCCCACTACTGGGTATGGCCCTCTTCTCAAAATTAGAAGAGTTAATGAACTGGATATTATTAGTATTCTAGAATAACATAACATTACCAGCCCATTACAGTCCCACTGCTGGACACGGGCCTCTTCTCAGCATAAGAAGAGATGTGGTTAGTGTTATAGAATAACATAATCAGCCCAATTACTTCCCACTGCTGGGCACGAGCGTCTTCTCAGAATGAGGGAGTTTAGGGCTAATTTCATGAAATTCCATCACCTTAGCCGGTTGGTTGTAAAAACAAAATATAGTATGGTCGGTAAATAGTGTAATCGTCTGTGTAGGCGCTTATATGTATATATTTGAAGATATTGTGTTCATAATTATGACATGATGTTATTTTCCGACATCCACGCGGACGGAGTCGCGGGCACAGCTAGTAATACATAAGAAATACCCAGACCAACACAAACACCTATGTTCATCACACAAATATTTGTGTTCTGTGGGAATCGAACCCGACGAACGACCTCGTGATCAGCAGTCCGACACTCGAACCGCTAGACCACAGACGTCGTCACTACCAAGTGGTCCAAACTTCTGATGAGCTCTTTAATTTGAGTACCAACACGATGGGTCTTAGACCTATTATTCAGGAGATATGACGATCAGAAGTTCCCAATATCATGATTTTTGAGTTGTGTCGGTTTTTTATTACAGGTGCGGATTTTCTCTTATTTTACTCCAAGATACGGCAGAGCGCGCAACGTGGCTATAGAAGCTTGGCTTCAAAAATTTGCCTAATTTACCTTAAAGCAGCCGCGTTGTTTGGGTACTTTGTAGGGGTCAGAGCGATCTGCGTCGGTCGCTATCGTGGTGGCGCCGTGACACACCACCTTCACGCGGAAGTGGTCCATGAGCTCTGCTGTCACGCTGTACGGTGCTCCGATCACCACTTCATGCACATACTGAAAGTGTAAAAAACAAGACTTATTGAATTAAGTTTACATTCTTCTTATTGAATTAAGACCACATACGACGCATTTCCAAGCTATGCGGTCTTCCGCTGTGTGGACCGCTCAGTACATGTTGCCTCCGACAGCCCTCTTAATCGCGTCTGACCATCTTGCCGGTGCTCTGCCTTGAGCGCGCTTTCCTTCTATCCGGCCCAGTATCACGAGCCTTTCCAGACAATGCTTACGTGATCGCATAATATGTCCGAAAAGGCTGAGGGCACGCTCCTGGCATATTGTAGATAGTGGTTTGGTGATGTTGAGCTCCTCCAGTATAGACACATTAGTTCTCATGGCAATCCATGGTATGCGAAGTAGTCTTCGCCAACACCACGTCTCGAAGGCATCAATCTTACTGCTATCTCGACTTTTATTGCACAGTCGAGATAAGTTTACATAACATTGTGAAAAATAAAATAAATGTATGCCGAGATACAGGATTATCCTAATTCGGCTACAGATGCTCCCATAGTTATTGAACGCTGAATTAGCCTACCTACCTGCCTTATTTGTCATTAGTTTAAGTTTTTCTTGGTGAAATAAGTTATTTATTTATTTATTTATTTTAATTAAGTTTGCGCTAGTCGGGTGTTCTTCGATGCAAAAGCTATAATATGATGATAACTCCACTGTTTGATGTTGTTCATGCAAAACTAATAATGATATCGATTTGTCTGTCTGTATGGAAACAGAACAGTAAAAAGTAATTTGATTTCAAAGTGACAACCAAGTGTCGAAACATACGTTTAATACCACAATTTTTTTAAACTGAAACTTTTTTTCTTTAGGAATGTAGTAGCCAAGTAGCGCCCACATCAGTAAAAAAATTATTACTCGCTGAATACATCATTTATCGAAAATTAGTTTTTAACAATTGAAGTACCTACAGATACTTTAGTTTAATCAAAAACTATTAACTCTGTAAAATATAGTTCGCTGTAGTTGTAGATAGAAAGTGCCAAAAGTTGCCATCACATTTGACTTCAACGAGTGACGACAGTACTGACGCGATGACGGTTGAGTAAATAGGTATTAAAATTTCAGTGACGTAATACAGTCGTAAGTTAAAATTTTATCATGCGCCTAACTTTTTATCGCAATTGGTCAAGGCTTAAAATCGAGGTATCGTAAACAAATTTATTAAAATGATAAAAAATGCATTCTAATTTTACTATTAGATAAAGTATGTCTTGTCCTTATCGCTGACATAATTTTATTGGAACAAATAAAAACAGTTCCGGGATTTTATTTTTATTTCTAAAATGTTGAAGGTCACTGCCGGCATCTGTATTTCCGGGCACTTATAACCCTAAAGCCTTTAAAGCTGGAGTGAATCGGCACCTAATAGGTTTGCTCGCTCCATCGTCGACCACATCCTGACAAAGCTGTCTAGATTGTGGTCAAGAGCAGATCTATAAATCATAAAAAAAAAAAAAAAAAAAAAGGTCGGGCGAGGTTGAGGTTTTTTTGAGTTAATCAAAGTCTACATTTCACTATAGGCCTCTTAAAAAGCTGATTTTTGACAAAGCCATGCTTTACACAAAAGCTGATTTGGCAAATGGTTATGGCTGCCATCAATCTGGCAGTCTTTCCCCAGGTTTGTCCTAGTTTGGCAGAGCGTCCAGACGACTCCAGGAGCTCTCAAGAAGTGCTCTGACGCTCGCCGCATTGTTAGTTATCCTACTAATCATACTTATATTATAAATCTGAAAGTTTGTGAAATGTTTGGATGTTTGTTACTCAATCACGCTGAAACGGCTGAACGGATTTCGTTGAAAGAACAATGTCCATACCCATACATGTGTTGATCTGTCACTCAATTTTTTATTTTGCTGGGTTCTTCCGATTATTGGTGTTGTATTAGTACCATTCATGCCTACTACAAACAACGATCTCATTCTTTTTTTTCTGGTAAGCCAAGGAAAGTTGTTATAATAAAATATTTTTTTGAGGTTAAGTATGAAAAAATTGTAGGTAGGTTATGTCGGGATGACACCTGCGCATATTTTATGAATATTATGCTAGGGCCACACTTGCATATATCGTAACGAACTTACTTGAAGAAGAAATCATGACTCGACCAAGCGTACTTGAACGTTCAGTTACTCGGCTGATCGCATAGAAATAATGAGTATCAGAAGTTGATATATTTTTTTTTTAATTCTTTTTCTAAAATTATAAAATTTTCTATTTAAAATTGTAGTAAGTGTTAACTCAAAATTAGCAATTTTTTAAGATATATCATATCACTAGAACCGCCAATTGCCAAGCAGGTCAAAACTGGACATTGTTCTTTGGCACACAGATAGACCATAACCTGGATTAAAATATAGGCTACTTTTTATTCCAGAAAAATTTATAGTTCCCGTGGGATGCGCGATAAGTCTTTCTGTGATAAGCCGAATAATACGCAGGCGAAGCCGCGGGCAGTCTAGTTATTAATATTCACATGGGGAAAAACCTAATATCGCCTAAATGTCCGGAGTTTTTGGAAGTTTTTGTCCGGTGTCGGCAATTTAGGTTATGGTAGCCCTACGAATGGTCATCTGCTCAATTATACTTCCATATGATGATGGGGATGGTAACATAATACTAAAAAGATTGCCTTATTGTTCTACTAGTCCCAATACGGCTTCTACGTGTGAGGCTCTGGGTTAGTCGCGGGTACAGTACAGTAGTACACATTTTATATGATGCAGATGATACAATTTAAATACGTGGAAAATTGGTTAACCAATCGGAAAACACCATCGCTGCGCGCCAAAAGTCTCAGCCGCTGCCGCTAGATTGCGGAAGCGTGTGAGCGAAACAGAAAAAGACACCACGGCAATCAATTTTACATCTTATGGGCATTACTTAAGTTAAGGTTGATTATATTTTTTTATTACTTAGGGTGTTTTTGTCGATCGTCTTTTCGTGTCTGCGCGAACAAAGATTGACGACGCGCCTTTTGTTTTTGTCTTACTGTAATGGTATTTGTATGTTACGATATTCTGAGAAGCAGACCAAGATTTAGTAAGCTTGCTGCAGGACTTAAATTACGTCACGAAATGTGAGCATGTCTTGACTTGTACTTCGGAGTACTAGAAATACGTTTCAGTAATTACCTTGCAAGCAAGTACAGATAATACTCGTTCATGTAGATTCATGATGGGATAGTTGGATCCCTTGTAGCGGTTCACTTCAAGGTCTGTGTGTAGGCCCACGATGAGGAAGTCGCCGTGCTTGTGTGCTTCTTCTAAAAAGTCCAGGTGACCAACGTGGAAGAGATCGAAGGCGCCGGCGACGTAGACAACCTGTAATAGACGCAAAGGATCATTTATTTATTGATCCTCTGTCCATAAAGAATAACATTCGGCATTTAAAATATTTTTAGAACCCTGGAATAAAAGATAAGTCAAATCTCAGGTCAAGCGTTGTGATTGGTTGTCAACATTTTTGCCTGCCAATCACAGGAGCTAACATGAGATTTGACAGACCAAATTGATCAGCCTTCCCGAAACTGGGGGTAAGAGTAACATTTGAAATTGAGGACATTTCTAAACGCGTCGTACAGTAGTCAATTTAGTCCCGTTCAGAAATTAGCTCTATGAGAACAATGAAAAGAAGCCGACAGAAGGATCCGGTTGGCCAGGGCAGCATTTGGCAAACTTCGCCAAGTCTTCTCGTCGCCTATACCGCAAAGTTGGAAGACAAAGGTCTTCAACCAGTGCGTCCTGCCTGTCATGACTTACGGTGCCGAGACGTAGACTCTGACAGTTGGGCTAGTCCACAAATTAAAAGTCATTCAGCGAGCTATGGAGCGAGCTATGCTTGGAGTTTCTTTGAAGGATAAAATCCGTAACGAGATTATACGGAGAAGAACTGGAGTGACCGACATAGCTTGTAAGATCAGTAAGCTGAATTTACAGTGGGCTGGCCATGTCTGTCGAAGGACCGATGGCCGCTGGAGCAGACGAGTCCATGAGTGGAGACCTCGAATCGGCAAACGTAGTGGAGGGCGCCCCCCAGCCAGGTAGACCGACGACCTGATGAAAGTAGCTAGTAGTAGTAGTAGGACTGGATGCGGAAGGCAGAGCACCGAGTGTTGTGGCGCAATTTGGGAGACTATGTCCAGCAGTAGACTGCGATAGGCTGAGTTGATGAACAATGGAATGATAAAATTTATGTTTTTATTCCGGGGTACTAAAAATATTTTAAAGTTCGAAAGTTATTCATTAGGTATCAAGGATCAATAGTAAAACCATTCCAACTTCATCTTTTTCTATGTATGAATCTCGCCATGATTCTTGATTGAAAACTACTTAAATTAATCTTGCAGCGAAGACCATGACTTATAAGTATAGTCTGACCAGATTTATAATAAAGGTAGTGACAAAAATGTCACCGTCCTTACCTTATCGGTGGGTTTGGGCGATAGTCCACTGCTGAACTGTATAATTTTCTGAGTGGTGGGCAGGAACTGTGAGCAGCCAGTATAAGGGGATCGTGCCGTGGAATCAGTGCCGAGATTCGAAGAGTGATCGAGGGCCACGGAGTACTCTTTGTCACCTCTCCTGGAAATCAATATGCCTTAAGTGTAATCAAGAATAATATGACATGGCATGAAGATGTCGATGATCAAAGGAAAGGTTAGAAAATGAAGCAGTAACAAACCAGCGCATTTTAAGATTGCGGTTACTAGGATTTCTCCTGTGTCGTGGTTGCATTTACCAACACAATTCTCAAGTCTATAACCACACAGAGCCGCAAACGACTGTTTGGCCATACATGATGTTCCGTGATCTCATGCAGGATTAGAGCACGCGGCCCGTAAGTCAGAAACCAATCGCTCAATCACTGCGTCAATCGTGGGAGATGAGCGGGAACAAAACGCCTACCATTGGCAGCAAGATATACAATTTAATTCAATTGGTAGCTGTCGAAACAACAAGATTTGTACTTCTTCTGCCGGCGACACAAAGACACGTTCGCGTTCGGCATGAATTTAACTGAGCAAGGAGTTCATTTCTACTCTAGGTCTTATAAAATAACCATGATTCGTAGTCAAACTAAAGTAATAAATACTGAAGAGAGAGTAAGACTAGGCGACGAAGACACATTTGCGTTCGGCATGAAGTGGCTCATTTCTAGTCTTGGTCTCTCCTGCTTGTTTAGGTCATTGAAAATATCCATGATTCGTAGTCAAACTAAAGTATTAAGTAGGTACTGAAGAGAGAATAATACTGAGTTTTTTTTTGCTAATTAATATTATTATTATTGAAATAACATTGAGTTCTTCGATCTATTAGCATCATAAACAGGTACAAATAAAGGTGACTGTTTATGTTCATTTCATTAAAAAATATTATTAATTAGCTTACGTCCGTGGCTTCACTCACGTGGTATTCCGATGATAAGTTTTATCCTATGTTATGTGAAAGAATGAAACTTTCGCTCTGCCTTTTAATCGAACTAATATAGGTCAGTTTTCACCCATATCCCGTATGCTTTCTCTTGCCAACTCCATTTGCGATTAAATAGATATCTTTGCTGGTTCTGTTGCCTCAGTTAGGTCTTAACTCAGAGAAATAATAAATTAAATATTACTTTCAGTTTTTACATATTTTACCATAACCATAGAAGATATAATAGTAGTACAGAACGCGCACTCCCTAAGAAATCTCGCTAAATTACTCATAAAGATACATACAAAATACAATAAAAGCTAAACTGAGTCCTACGCGTATACAAGAAAGTCGATGTTACGCTGAACCGCTAAATCACGCACACATTGTCGCGTCGTACGTGTTTCGTCTAGGGCTGGTGCCCGAGACGGGGAGCGAGAGCACGCGGTGTGGACCTCGTCACGTGACTCCACTCGGGTGGCGGCATGCCAATGATTCGGAGCTGACTGCACATTTTGGTGAAGACTTATCCTACCTTAAAAAAATGCTTTATTTGCAGTAATCACATGAATATTGTAAAACTTATTATTGTCTTGATCTTGCCCCTAATTCACATAATTTTATGACGCGCCGATCAAGTTGCAGTGACGCTACAGTTGGTTTTTGACGGCGATCGCGATAGTAAAAGAATACGAAAAGCATTCTTTTGATCGAAACTTAACTGCAACTGCGCTGCAACTGCACTTCTTTAATTACGTGAATTGGCCTTCTTTAAGCTCAAGTATAAGTTATCTAGGTTTTGACAAGCTATACACGTACAAAAATTAATTGTGACAGGATGTTCGTTAATTTATTAGTTACTAGCTGTGCCCGCGACTCCGTCCGCGTGGATGTCGGAAAATAACATCGTGTCATAATTATGAACACAATTTCTTCAAATATATACATATAAGCGCCTACACAGACGATTACACTATTTACCGACCATACAATATTTTGTTTTTACAACCAACCGGCTAAGGTGATGGAATTTCATGGAATTAGCCCTAACCTCCCTCATTCTGAGAAGACGCTCGTGCCCAGCAGTGGGAAGTAATTGGGCTGATTATGCTATTCTATAACACTAACCACATCTCTTCTTATGCTGAGAAGAGGCCCGTGTCCAGCAGTGGGACTGTAATGGGCTATTATTATTTATTATTTATGTTATGTTATTCTAGAATACTAATAATATCCAGTTCATTATCTCTTCTCATTTTGAGAAGAGGGCCATACCCAGTAGTGGGACAGTAATGGGTTGACTACGTTATGTTATTCTATATTTTCTAGACTCTTCTCGTTCCGAGAAGAGGTCCGTGCCCAGCAGTGGGGCAGTAGGTAATGAGCTGATTATGTTATGATAATCTATTACACTAACAATATCCAGTTCCTTAACTCTTCTCATTCCAAGAAGAGGGCCATGCCCAGCAGCGGGACAGTGATGGGCTATGTTATGTTATTCTATATTTTCTATAATACTAATGGAATCCAGTTGTATTTTTAGGAACCTGCAACCAGCATCCAACCAACAATCATGACCTCTACTTTGTATGCAACTTAATACAATAGAGGGGTCAAGCTGTATCGCTGGATCTACTCAACCGATTCAGATAAAACATACCCTATATTTTAAGTTAGACTAATACCAATACAAATGCTAAGTTTCATTACGATCCGTTCAGCAGTTTTCACGTGATGAGGTAACAAACAGACAGACAGACATAATTTTTTTAAACGATTGATTCGTGTTCTATAGCTTATTTCTAGTCCCCCTAGCCGGTTTTCGCGAAAAAAAACTCAATGTACAGACTTTTCGACCTTTACAGTTTTATTATAGTATAGTATAGATATAGATTGAAATAAATTACTCCTCTCTTACTAAATCAGGATCAGGATGGAAATGATTAGTGTAACCATGTAAACCAACCATGTAGCTGTTAGATGTTTGGCTGCATGGACGCGGTCCCAGGCGTATATTTTTAAAAGCAGGTACCTACCCACCTAAAGAGTGGAGTGCGCCAAGCCTGCCCGTATTCAGAATTTATAGGTGATGATAACGTAACGATTCGCGCTTGTTTTTGTGTATTTACAAACGAATTCAGATATTTTTTGTTAGTACATTTACATTTTTATTTTATCAGAACAGTTACTTAATTCGCGACATTAAATTTCTAGAACGTTATGAGAATTGACCTTTAACATATTATATTCTCTTATAGTTACATATTTTGCTACTAAATAACTAATTTCAATGATTAATTAATACCTTAGGTACGGTTTGATAAAAGTATTATTAATAAAGATCGTTTGGTTACGTTTTTGCATGGAAAACCGAAATCTACGAAGTTGCAACGGAAAGCTGAAAAGCTGATAATCAAACAATCAAAAAGTAAAATAAGTAATACCAGTAACTATGTACCTATCTATTACTATAGTATTATTTTACCTTTCGATATCCTGATGCGTAAATAATGATAATCTGTCACTACAATTTGCAACATAACGCTTTCTTTATAGTACGGTCTACCCATAATTCAGAACTATAAATTAAATCTAAAGTTAACGTAAGTAAGTACTATTTTGTATAGCGAGCGTGCGCGCAACACCTGACGCTGGGCCACGTCGACGCGGCACTAGAGCGTAGGGTATATTTTTATAGTCACGTGGTGTGCCGTAACAATAATGTTTTTTTTGTATATAATTGTGTTTACCTACATAAAATAAGCATGCTGGATTCACATCTAGTAGATGCCAACCACATGTACTATATTTTATATCTTCACGATTGTATGTGAGATTGTACATCAATATTATAAATTACAAATTGAAAAAAGTGTTTTTTTCGAGGTTGCTTGTTGTTTATGGTCCCCAGACAATTCCCTTTTGGTTTTGACTTTTATTATTTTTAGTATTTGCCATGATAAAGGCCACGTAACACATTCTGTGAAAATTCCTACTGGCTACCTATTATGGTGAAAAAAAAACAGCCCTGTGACAGACAAACAAGGTTAATTCTCGTAATTATAAAACATTCAAAATATAGTTCCAAACTAATCTCAATGCTTTAAATCTCAATCTCCTGACAGTAGATGTTCCTGTTTGGCGTTCATTTGTGACATTAGGCCATTAATGTCACCAGTACACAATCTGCAATCGGAAACATCTACTGTCAGGAGATTGAGATTTAAGGCATTGAGATTGGTTTGGAACTATATTTTGGACATTTTTAATTATGAGTCCGTCCGTTGGCGCTCTTTGGGTACAGAACCCTAAAAAAATAATTATGTAAATTTTTACTTGAAATGTTCTCTGGTAAGAAGCAGCATGCGTCCAACTAAATCTGTGGTAGAAACGCCGGCCGTCCTCTGCACCTCCCTGAAATAAATTTAAATATATATATATATATATTATTATTTATTATCAGCAAACTTTCTGGTGAAACACCACTAAGGACCGTTTTGCGCGGATGTGACGCATATCTTACCACACTTCTTGGCTCTGCTGTATTTGTTCTGTTTTCTTGAATTTTTTTGGTAATTTTGTGAGTCACTTTTGAAGCAAATAAAAAAAAATTCTTTCTTTTTTCTTTAAGGCTATAATCGCTTGCGCTCAGTGTTCGACGTTCGACGGCGGCCTTAGGTACGTGTAATGTAGCAGGACTCGTTCAAGGGACTTTGTCGACAAAATTTATCACCGGGAAGTGACTATACCTGATATAATTTCAGATCGGCAAGTGTAAATGTTTATAAATAGCGGCAGTAAGTTTGGTCCTGGTTCCATTATAAAGTGTTTTATAAATACTCATCATTATAAATACATTGTGAGAATTTCAGGTTTAACTTAAGATTATAAAGATGGTTGAATATGATACGGAGAGGAGTAGTTTGAACTTGGAAAAATAATTAAGATTCATATTAAGTTCAGTTTTCAATTCAATTTTGCTGACTGGCTAATCTTTTCTCCACGGCATGAGCTATTATCATTATGTAGCTGTAAATCGTGTCAACACGATAGAAAGAGAAGAATTCAATCTTCTCTCATATCAGCATAAACTATGTATATCAAAATCCTACTAATATTATAAATGCAAAAGTATTGATGTTTCTTTGTTTGCTCTTCAATCATGTTCACACAGATAGACTATAACCCAGATTACCATAATTATAGGCTAGATTTTCACCCAGGAAGATAAACAGTTCCCGGTGAATGAGCCATAGCATCTTTCTGTGATAAACCTAATTGTACGCTGGCAAAGCCGCAGTCAGTAACTCATAAATATTAGCCAGTTCGCAAGATGGTTACAAAATGGCAATACAATTAGAATATGGTTGTATGGTGGTATGTTTATATTTGTTTATGGTTCCATGTGGTGCCAGACGTAAAGAATTGTACCACCCTATATCTTCTCATGGGTGTCGTAAAAGGCGACAAAGGGATTCACCAGAGGATGGGCAGCAGCATTCTCTGTGTATTTAACCAACCAACTGCGATTGCCAACCCGCATGCCAAGCGTGGCGATTTTGTCATATGCCAGCCGTGGACATCTTTCGGCTGAAATGATGATGATGTTTAAAATATTTTATTTTGTCTGTAAGCAAACATCAATACATTTTATGACATACCATTTTCCTGGACATGTTGGTAAGGAAAATGGTTTGTTTACTAGATTGCAATAGCCACATCTAATTCTGGCTTCATAGAATCCAAAAATTCAAAAGCATTTAAAGTGTTTATCAGCATCTCTTTTACAAAGAGAGTCTTTACTAATACAAAATCAACAAGTTTTGTTACAGGATCAAGACCAGCTATAAATTGACTGACTATGGTTGGTCAAAATTTACTAGTAGGTAGATACAATTTTGCAATTATGTATTTTAATTATGCATTGCAAATTGTTAGTACATTAATATGAGCATAAATGCATCATAATACATAATTTAGTGTGTCATAGTGTGAAATGCCAATTTAATGGAAAGATGAATGGGTCATTTAATATTATAGGGTATACCTGTAACGGCCAGCATTTTTTACTAAATGGTATGTATCAATTCCATCTGCAGTCACTGTTATGTCATCTGAAACCAATTTAGATTTTTTTAATGCGCATACAAAATTAAACGGAGACAAACCAGTATGTATGATGAAAGTTAATTGATTTATGTATGTATGGAATAATTAGGGAAAAATGGTGCAGTCATCATGTCTAATCAGTTATTCACATTTAATTAAAATTATCATCAATGATCGTCACAAATACTTAGAGTTTGTGTTAATTTAATGCATTTATTTATTTCAAGTTTCATGAGAATTTATAAAAACTAAACTGAGACAAACAGTAAAAAAACTGGTTTCAAGGTTCTATAAAAACATGGAAAATTGATTATTTATTATGAAGAAATAAATTATAATTTTGGCAGTCAACTTGTTTTTATTTTTTCTTAGAAGTATTTTTATTGTATGAATAGTACCTACTACATGTGAAACTGTGGCAATTAATATTTTTATGGCATGTATTGTATATGAAACTGGCAATTAATTTATTTAAAGAACTACCTATTTTCAGTAAAACTTGTGGTAAAACTGTAAACCAATTACCTCCATGAACACAGAAATCACACTGATATTTGTCCAGTGTCTCAAGTGTGGTCACATAGGGTGCACCCTCCACCACCTGGTCAACCCATTTGATGGCACGAACCATTTTGTACCGTTCCTCTTGTGTGAACACAGGAGGCCCTTTATGCTTCGAGATTTCTTCATCTGTATGAACTCCGACGATCAGCACATCACCTAACGCTTTAGCCTGTCTCAGCGAGTTTGCATGTCCGAAATGCACCATATCATAACTGGAAACGAAATAGAAATCAATAGGTACAACCTATTGTACGTAGATTACGATCTAAAACGAGAAAATATTCAGAAAAAAACATGTGTACACAATTATTGCGAACTGAAATCGTTCGCGCCGGATGTTCTCTAATTAATCAACAGCAACAGCAACACGCCAATTTATGAAAGTATATTCAGAATTGCTTATGTGAAACACTAATGCAACAAAATGTTAACAACGGAACCACTTGTGTATTGTTTTCAATAATCACCTACCAAGCAAGAAGACATGAATGAAGAAAAAATAAAAACTCGATATTACTCACCACCCGTCGCACCACACACGAATTTGTTTTTTATCCTCAATATTTTCACTCATGTTTTAGCAGTGTGGTTTAGTTTAAATCACAATTAGAATTTTACAAATACTAGTAATTTTTGGTAATTGAATTAAAACGCAGCCAATAATGGCTAAACTCACATCACCTCCGCCCCTCGAAACACTTACGAATCAACTGTCAAAGATAATTTAATTCAACTGTCAACTGGATAAAATAAAAATTAACTGTCAGTGTCAGCTGTCACATTTTTATTTTTTATTCAGCAGTACCCACAGAGTACATTGTATAACTGAGCAGTACCTATACCTGCCTCATACTGAGCCTCATGCTTCAAGTTATGTCAAAGAAAATGCGAGTAAACTGTTAGGCCCGTATTACAGAACCATACTCAAGCGTTGATCTCTGTTTAAAACTAGTTTTGAGTTGAGCTTTGATTTTAGAACGTTCCTCAAGCGGACAGTTATTGATCACGGTTCAGCTGAGTTTAGTTTTATTTTATACTGTCACCTGTTTCGGTAGTTGAGCAGAGATTTGATCTGTAATCACTCTAGTGTGGTCCAGACTACACTTGAGTAGAGATTTCTATTCTATTTCAGGTCAAATTCGTGTGTTATGTTGTTGAATTAAAGTTTATAATTACCGTTCTGCTGGAATAAGACCGATACTCAAGTAACGATTCTATCCTTAAGACTACTTAACTTACTTACTTTACTTACTTTTTGATCACTAGATCAGGTGATTGGAGTTTAAACTGTACTTGAGGAACCTTCTGTAATATGGACCTTATTCTCGCACAGACTAAGGCTCGTATTACAGAAGCTTCCTCAAGTACAGTTTAAACTCCAATCACGTGATCACTACTTAAGTATAGAATCGTTACTTGAGTATCGGTCTTATTCCAGAACGGTAATTATAAACTTTAATTCAACAACAAAACACACGAATTTGACCTGAAATATAATAGAAATCTCTACTCAAGCGTAGTCTGGACCACGCTTGAGTGATTACAGATCAAATATCTGCCCAAATACCGAAACAGGTGACAATATAAAACGAAACTAAACTCAGCTGAACTGTGATCAACAAATCTCTGCTTGAGGGACGTTCTAAAATCAAAGCTCAACTTAAAACTAGTTTTAAACAGAGATCAACGCTTGAGTATCCTTCTGGAATACGGGCCTATGAAGTGTACTACGTATTCTCGTCGTCATTTACACCGAAACCGAACTAACCCAACCATTTATCTATTTATTTTGTAGTAGTATAGTATGTTATACTTTTACGTACCCAGTTTATTACATGCCCAGTTTTAATTAATTCCCTTTTTCCTATGAATATCCGCTGCGATTAAACGTATCTATTTAATCCCTTGCGTAGTGCGCAAGCAGTAATAAATGTAATGTAGTATGAGAGATGTAACAATTTTTGTATAGAAATAAAAGATTTATTATTTTATTTATTAAAGATTGAATCCCCTCTCCCTTGAATTCCTTATGTGTTGTGTGTTTTAACATGTCTGTGTTGTGTCATATGTGTCAACTAACAATATTGTTTTGTCCTTTTTCAGTTTAATCGATCTCATTTCTACAAACAGCGGTCAATAGTATATAATAAATTAGCAGCGCTCGAAACTAAGAACCGATCACCGTGTCTTTTCCTACCTTGATGTTGGCAAAATCATCGAAAAACGATGGAGCCATAACTATAAAAATTGAATTGAATTGAACCAACCCAACATTTTTTTTATAACATAGGAGGGCAAACGAGCATGCGGGTCACCTGATGGTAAGCAATCTCCGCCGCCCATGGACATCCGTAACACCAGGGGAGTCGCCGATGCGTCACCGACCTTTTAAAATGACATCATTGAATATAATAAATAAATATACCTATATTTGAAAATAGATATAAATACATTTGTATAATAGCAATGCTCTACTGCTAATGCTAAGTCACCTCAGATGATGAGATCACATGCCTTATATAAGGGACACTCCTTACCTGTCAGGCTCTTGTGCCCCTCCCAGAAATAAATCCTGGATTCGCCTTTGCTACTACTTAGTGATAAATTTTAGATTTCACAGGAATGCTATTTTATTATATCTAACGCATTTACGAATGCGAAGCGAAATCTAAAGATTAATTGAGTAAAGAAAAAAATGCTCACGAGCAGGATTCGAACCTGCGACTCATGGCTCAGGGTGCAGTGCGAGTTTGAAACTTACATTATGGCGCGATCGATTGCGTCGACTTTCATTCATAAATTAGTAGCACCCCTGGCGGAAACGAGGAGGATCTACTGATTTATGAATGAAAGTCTACGCATTTGGTAGCGTTTTCGATAATATAATTTGTGTAATCACTATCGGCCAAAATTAATATCCAATCTATCCACGATTTGCCCTACCTACCTTGTCCTATCTCTAGATAGGAATTTGACGTAAGCTTCATACAAAATATGTCAAATTTCTATCTCTAGTAGGGTAAATCGTGGATTGATTGGATATTAATTTTGGCCGTATGTAAGTTATACTTTTTAGTGTCTTTGTCTATATGTATTGTTGTGATTATGCTGCTGGTGTGCTAAATAAATAAATAGCAATAACGTAAGTTTCAAACTCGGAATCAGCACTCTCAGTACGCCAGTACTTTTATAAGCGGCGCGGCGGCCAGCGGCGGCCAGCGGCTTTAGTGTTCACGGTTGCTTAGTGGCTAAAGCACTGGCGTAGTGACCCAGGACTCAGTAGGAGTCACAGGGGGTCTACTTGCGTTTGACGATGTTCGATTAATTGTAGGTACCATTCATCGCACAATTTGATACTCCGGTCAACCATCGTTCCCATAACGCATGCAATGATCGTGTTTTGACGTTTGTTCAACGTCAAAACACGATTGCTCTCCGGTCAATTTCATACGACTATGAACCGTAGGATATCTTTATTTTGCCTGTTTTATGTGCCTATAATTTTATTGTGTAGGTATCAGTCGGAATCGGAACGAAAGTTCGTATAGGTACCGAATTAGAAAACCGCCTTTACCTACTGCTTACGAAATAAAGGCGCTGTCAATGTCAAACTGTTACCACTGACGTGCGGTCGACCGTACCTTCACCTACCAGTTAACTAGGTAAATAAGTTAGTCGAGGAGTACCTACCTACTTTGACCTTAATATATACCTATACCTTAATATACCTAGGTAATTAACGGTGATGAGATTCTGAGAAGTTACGAAGTCGATGTCTGTTAGAAATCATAATGGTCAGCCATCATAATATAAATTGAAATTCAATTGAAAAATAAGTACCTACCTAGGTACATGCCTACCTCCTTATCTGTGACTACCCACTGATCACGCACTCTGCTGCGCACGCACGATAAACGATGTGGCGGGAAATGTCCGATTTACCCAAAGAGGAACTAAGAAGGTACATAGTACCTGTGGATTTACCTATACAACGTGTTATTGAAATAACTTTAAAACCTCTTAAGGGGTCATTGTACTCATCAGTAAAAAAAAAAAAAGAGGAAATCCTGAAATCGCGCAGCACAGCAGATATTTTTTTCGCGATATCAGGGTATTTCCCATAGTAAAAGTTGTTCATACTGATTAGTACAATGACCCCTTAAGAGGTTTTCAGTTATTTCAATAACACGTTATATATGTCTAGTTTGTGTAGGTAGGTACACAACAATACAAGACAACACACAATTGTACCTAGGTATTTCTACACAAGACATCAAATTGAGTAATGTGGTCTCGTTTCTCTCAATTACTTAGATAGTTGATACGTACACATATTTGTAATAAATACTGTGTAGAGTAAATCATGAAAGGATCGTACTTTATCTAATCGTAGCAAGAAATTTAATTGGCTCGTTTGAATCACGCCACTATGAATGACGTACTGTATAGTACGATTTCGTTAGCGGTTGGACTTTGGTTTAGTCTGACTGCATATAGGTGGTGGTAGAACGGAGACGAGCACGGGTTACAAAAGTTATCTCAATCTTCCGATTTACAGGTCGATGACATTTCTTCAGTTACTACCTAATTATCTATTTATTAATTCTTTATCAAATAAGTTTTTATTCCATTGGGTAAGTTGGGTAAAATTAATCGAATGATTTATTCTCAGATTATAGAATAAAAGGATTTATTGTTTTCATTGAAAATGCATTGCTTAGTTCCCGCGCTCGTTTAAACTTCTCCTTGTTTTGTTATAATTTAGTGTTTTTACGTTAACTACGTTTTTGGTGGGGAGTCGATTTGGACGGACACTGGTATCAAAGATTTTTATTGTATTTTAAATCATATTTAAAATACAATAAAATTTTGGGGTCAGGTAGTGGGTCTCCTGTACATACGTTACCTGCTGCGTGTGCAACAAAAGTTACGACTGTATCCCTGTTTATCCCAGGTAGGTAGGTACATTATAGCTACGGTTTGTTAAAAAAAAAGGGTAGAGTCCTGCTCATCATTATGAACAACTTTTATTATGGGACCAACCCTGAAATCACGAAAAAATATCAGCCGATCCCTAGTATCCCTACATTTGTGTTCAAATATCGACATAATGTAGGGATCGACTGATATTTTTTTAGCAATTTGTGGGTTGGTCCCATAGTAAAAGTTGTTCATAATGATGAGCAGAGAACACCCATTTTTTTCCAGTGATTAAAAAGTAGTGTTCCTATACAATGACGTTAAAAAGGAAGACACGGAACACACAGCGCGTGATTATACAAAACTGTGTCTATGCGAAGCCACCCCATCTTCCCCTACTGCATTAATAAGAATTTAGTGTAGATGCTAATGAAAACTCATTATCAAGGTCACCGTGAATGTAACCAGCCAGACTCACAGATGACTGACGGCCAAAATTAATATCCAATCTATCCACGATTTGCCCTACTAGAGATAGGAATTTGACATAAGCTCCATACAAAATATGTCAAATTTCTATCTCTAGTAGGGTAAATCGTAGATAGATTGGATATTCATTTTGGCAGTTAACAGTTACCCACCAGAGTGCCTACTGCGAGTTTGAAACGTACCCATACGCAATCGAATGCGTCGAGTTTCTTTCATAAATCAGAGTGCCCAGTGTGAGTTTGAAACTTAAGTATGCGCGATCGATCGCGTTGACTTTAATTCATAAATTAGTAGGGCCTCTGGCGGAAACGAGGAGGAACTACTGATTAATGAATGAAAGTCGACTCATTCGGTAGCATTTACGATAGCGACAACGTCAGTTTCCAACTCGGAATCAGCACTCGGAATGCCGATTCCGAGTTTGAGACTTACCGCATACCTACGCGATCGAATACTTTCATTCATTAATCAGTAGCGGCCCTTGTGGAAACGAGGAGGAACTAAGTACTGGTTTATGAATGAAAGTCGACGCTTTCGATCGCGTATGAGTAAGTTTTAAACTCGCACTAGGCACTCTGGTAGCAGGCTATCGGCCAAAATTAATATCCTATCCACGATGTGCCCTACTAGGGATATAAATTTGACATAAAATTTATGGAGCATACACAGACATAGTCAAAAATGTCTGTGGGAGCTTATTAAGGTGAATGCTACAGGGTAGCCCGCGAAATTCAAAATTTTTGGTGTTTTTTGCAAATTGTAGCTTTATTTCGCGTGGTATATCAATCAAAATATGATTGGCGGAAATAATAACAATATATCTACTGAATAATACTCATAAAAAATATTAACCTAGCTCTATAAGCTGTACGAGCTCGAAAATCGATAATTTGATCGTAAATTAATATTATTGAGCTTGTACAGCTTATAGAGCTAGGTTAATATTTTGCTTGAGTATTATTTAGTAGATATATTGTTATTATTTCCGCCAATTATATTTTGACTGATATACAACGCGAAATAAAGCTACAATTTGCAAAAAACGCCAAAAAATTTGAATTTCGCGGGCTACCCTGTAGCATTCACCTTAATATGTCAAACTATCTAGGGTAAACTGTGGATAGATAGGATAATTTTGGCCGTATGCCATTATGGGTCAAGGGATGGCCCCTGGTCCTTGCGCCCTCTGCGATCACTGTACTAGTTTGCACGGATTGCACCTACACATAATATATTAGTAGAATGCATTCATTATTATAGTTAGATAAGTAGATCATGTCAGTGTGGTGCAGTGTTGCCAACTCCAAAAGTTCAAAGTATCGCATTTTCGCGTCAAAATTATAGTTTTTCGACAAAATTATCGTACAATCCGTAATACCTATACTGTCAGGAAAAAAAGATATTTTGACCACTTTTGAAATGTCGTTTGACTTTTTGGCGGGATTTCGACGACTGTTGTAGTGTTTTGAATAGTAGAATTTAAATTTTTATGTGTTTTTAGATACGTATTGTATCTACCTTTTGGTCTAGGGGAGGGGAATAGGAATTTCCTATAGGTAGTAAAGAAAAGCGCGAGCGGAGCGAGTGCGTCTTTTTTCGGGATTTTCTGAAAACGTCAGAGCTTTTAAAGTATGTTTTAAAGGGAGTTTTAGGCTTTGTCTTTTCATATGCTTCCCATTTTTTTTTTGGTCTTTTGACTGCACCTAAGTAAATTAATTGCGTTTTTCATTAAGGTAAAATTGTAAAAGCACAGTAGTGAGAGCGAAGCGTCTGTAGTTTTTTTTGGAGTTTGCAAAAACATCATACCATTATTAAAAGAAGTTTAAGGTATATCCAAATTGTTTTGAAACTGGTTGGGTTGGACCTACGTACCAATAGCGCACGTGTGCTATAAGTTAGCAGCGCGAGAGCAAATATTTCAGAATACATTATGAAAGTACGATGTATTTTATGGGTATTCTTAAACAGTTTTATGATTTATCTACAGCATGGCTGGATTTAGTTCTTACCACCCTTGGGCAGATTTAATTTACCGATTCACACACGTTCAATTTAGATATAAGTCAGCTCTGTTTCTCATAAAACTCTTTTATTTTCCTTTACTTGGATTTTCTTACTAATAGTAAGAAACTCTATTAGTAAGAAAAGCCAAGTAGGACGCAACAGAACTGTTATGATTTGTATTTGTAAATGAGGAATCTAATAAAAATAAAAGGCTGTTAGCTGACTTCAATAGATCATAACAGCCTTTTTTGGCAGAACCTCTTTTTCTATTTGTTGATACTTTTTGGATGTTCTCTGAGCACTTGTTTACGTCAAAATTATTATCTACAATTTAATAAATATAACAGTATTTAGGCGGAGTGTATGGATTGCGGTCTATCATCTGTTTAGAAACTTGAGTCAGTTGCACAGGCAGTCCAGGACGCTATCAAAGCCTTACTTTTTATTTATTGTACAGTGTAAGGGCGCCACTAGTAGTCATACATTATAAAATATTAACTTTAAAAATCACTTTTCTGGCAGAAAATTGGATAGTCATACGAGGCAACGATCAATCCCTCAGAAACTTCTAGTTTACCATCATTTTAATAAGGGGTGTTTTACAAAAGACATAACTAAAAGGTCCTAGCAATCAGGCTATATAAAAAAGCGCAGCAGTGAGATAGAGTCAGCTACTGTTGTTTTCTCGTTTTAAAAAACACAAATGCATAATATGAGTCAGCGAGAGAGAAACTTGCCTGTTGGTGTTGTTTTCGTTTAATATTTCCTTACGAAAAATGCGTTTTGCTAGCGGATTTTGCGCATTGATTTTTTATTTATCCAATGCTCAAAATTATCGGACGTTTTACGTAATTTAAATCTTCGCTATCGTACATCGTACCAATTACTAAATTATCGTACGGGTTGGCAACACTGGTATGGTGCCGGACCTTGTATTAATAAACCTATGGAAGCGGCGAATTCTTCTATATCCACCTAGTTTATACAAATATCTATTAAATCGTTATTGAATTATGAAACTATTCTTTGTCTCTTGTTAACCAACGTGTTATGTCGTCTGGTGAAAGAGATCGCATGCTATTTGTATATTCTCTGCTTGGCAACATCTTTACGGGATATCAAAATACCTAGGTACTCCGCGTGGCAACCCCGCTTACCCCGCAATGTGGCCCATAGTACATAAGCTGTCTAGTAAACAAACTAGGGCTGTTGATATTTTTTAAATATCAGATTTTCGATATATCGATATTTTTAAATATACAATTGGGGTTCGATATATTGAAAAAAATATCGATATTTCGATATATCGGTCAAATTTCATGATTCTAGATCAACGCGAAGTACCCTATAGGTTTTTTATGTGAGTTTACGAGTATCAAAATGTGACATAGCCGTATGATTGCCTTGACTTAGAAGCTTGATTTTTTTATGTCCTAGGGACAGCCGAACTTAGTATTTGATATAATTGCATTATTTATTACTACTTGAAAATTATTTTAATCAGCACACATCTCTGGTAAGAAACACGAGCATCAATATCGATACTTTTTAGTTTTGATTACTTACTTCCCTAGCTATGGCCGCCATAACAGTGGCCCGGATATTGTAGGTATACACGCTTATTTCGTAGGTATTACAAGTCCATAGGTACAAGTCAATGTGCCGGACGTAAAGAATAGCACCACCCTATCTCTTCTTATGGGTGTCATAAAAGGCGACTAAGGGATTCACCAGAGGATGGGCAGCAGCGTTTACTGAGTATTTAACCAACCAACTGCGAACGCCAACCCGCCTGTCAAGCGTGGCGATTATGGCATATCCCGGATCCGCCCAACATGTTGGGGGAGGCCTTTATCCAGCAGTGGACTTCTTTCGGCTGAAATGATGATGATGATGAAGTAGATATAATCAATGCGTGCGTTATCTTTTATCAGATACCTACCTAATGAGAAATCAATCAAGTAAACAACGCACTGGACTGATTGTCGACAGGTCTAAATCGTATTTTTTCATGATCCTCTATCACCCAGTAAAATAATATTTTAATTAACTATTACCAATTAGTCACAATTGCCTATCACCTAACTCTTGAAACTATGATTTTGCCATTGTTAGTTATGGTAAAATACTGTATCTTAAGTTACATCAATTACGCGTGATAAGTTGCGAGCGCATCGAGCAAATCCTAACTCTGCTAACTACTAGATACAGTATTTATCCGTGACTGTAGTGCGCGTATTATGTGGATATTATGAGAGCTTCATTAACAAACATGGTTCTAAAAGTAATAGCCCACGGCAACATGATAGTATTTATGGACCAGCTGAAGAAAAATAACTACCGTTCTGAAATCAATAGGTGGATAAAAAAAATCGCGGTCGAATATGCAGAAGTAATGTTCACAAACCTATTTTTGTTGGTGTTAGTATATCAGTTTGATATATCTCATTTGCCGGGTTTTTGAAAAGTGTACATACTTTGAAAATAGCTTTCCAAAAGCCTTCAAAATACGCACTGTCTGTGGTTGGATTTCACTGGTTATTTTATGAAAATGTGTGTTAATCAATTATTATTTTATTACACAGGAAATTAAAGTAAATAGGTTCTAAACAAGGCAATGAAAAGCCAACTGGCACCTTAAATTATGGATTTCAGTCATGGTTTCTAAGTTTCAGATAATTTCAGAACGCGCGAATTGTGCTGAGATAAAACCAAACAGTTTTTAGTAACTTCGTGGGTAATTTTTACTGTTTGACGTTTATTCAATAGCTACAAAATTTGTATAAAAAGTGCAGTTATAAATGCAGTTTATGACGATACCCTTTAATCAGCAGTCGAATTAGACCCAAAAAACTGCCACCATTACCATATTTTCAAAATAATCACCTTATGTTGCTTCGAGGCTAGTAGTTCTGGTCTATACTTTTCTTTTAAGTAGGTCGTAGGTAGTATGGTCTTATATTATATGTGGTCTTACTATTCTGTTGTCTTAGCTGGACCCTAGTTTCATTTATGACAACTAATTTGCGTAAAATTTCTTACATGTCGGCATCAAACGAAATAAAAATTTGCGTGAAGTGCTTAGCCGGTTGTGTTTTTGTTCAACTCAAAAGGGCATCGGTATCTTTCTCTTAGATACCCGGGAAATCAGAATTTATGGCAAATATTGCTTCCTTATCACTTTTAAAATTTCTTTAATATTTCATTATTGATTTCCTACCATCAGATTCAATATCTTTTCGGTGTTTAGTGCTATAGTGGAAGTTGAAGGCTATTTATTTACAGTAGAGGACATATACAACGCTCTGTCTACTGGGATTTAATTCAGCTAACTGATTTTTTACTACAGCATCGGATGCAATAGATTCTCCTTATTCCGTCACTATGTAGTTTTGTGCTATTTTGGACAAAATTTAAAACGGACACGTACTGACAGCGCATTGTTGAGATATATTTTTTCGAATGCAAGAAATTGATCACCTAGCTCTGATTAAATCCTTCTAAGTCTGGAAGCAAAAGTAATACAACAAAGAAATTTAGCGTAAAATCATCTGAAGGGTTGACGATTATAATGAGATCAAAAGCATTTCGATTGCATTATTATTTTTATATAAAACCGCGAACTTTTCAATCCACGTATTTAGGCATTAAGAATAGTTTCATTTTGAAGGTGCTCAACTTAAATAGTCGTCAAGAAATCATACGACGAAAAATAATTCAAAGATTTCCATGTGTATTGCAAAAGTGTGTTGGACTTAGTTAAAAAAGAAGTACCCCGGGAAGTAGGGCGAAGGAGTGTAAGTGCAAGAAAGAAAGCAGACTTAGATGCAGATGTAGATTTACGGCCAAAATTAATATCCAACCTATCCACGATTTACCCTACTAGAGATAGAAATTTGACATATTTTGTATGCAGCTTATGTCAAAATCCTATCTCTAGTAGGGCAAATCGTGGATAGATTGGATATTAATTTTGGCCGTTAGATAAGATCTTACATGTCTAGGATTTAGTATTTTTTTGTATCTATAATAATTTTCATAATACTTAGTTCTCATTCCAATTTTTATGTTAGTTATGAAGTTAATTAAGTTTACTTGTTTTAAAAGTTATCGAATCTTGGTTAGAAGAAGTCTGAGTTTTCGTTTTACTTTTTGACTCATTAAAAAATATATTTTAATGCATTTGAAAATTTGAGTTTTTACTAGACAAGTCATTCATTTGTTAAGATGAGTACTATTTTTTTATTCCTTTATAAACTAATTTAATTTAATACTAAACAATCAGTCAGACAAACTTTAGTTAAAGATACCTGTGTTTAGCAAAACATTCCATATTACACTTGTTGCGGCTAAGGATACAGAGCACCGCGTAACAACCAATGTAGGTATAGAGAGCTTATTACACCTATCTCTGTTATAGCTAATAACTCTGAAAATTTTGAAGTTTTCAAAAATCTATAAATTGCCCGGTTTTCCTCAGACTTTAATACAACCAATTATGTAAAAATATTTCCCGAAAGTTTTGAAACATTTAAGTTAATCGCAATTATCTGTAAAAAACTTTAAACGGTGATATCTCAAAACTATGTTTCGTGAGATACAAGAGATAGGCCTGACACGGCAGCGCTCAGTTAGACCAACTTATTTTTTAGATGGTCTGAGAGATATTTATTCAGCGACGTTTACATAATTCCATAGCTCACTGCTCAGATTACTATCGTAGTCATGTGGTTCCATTTTTCGGTCTTGTAATTATAGGTAGGTAGGTAGCTGTAGGTAGGTACCCATTTACAATTTTTCTGATTGAACTCGACGGATGTGTTCCGATTTAATGAGATAATTATCTCTTTCTACCTACGCTAGCAATATTTCCCAATATTTGCAGGCTAGAGGTAGGTACATACTGAATAGATTGTACCTACATAAGTTGGTACCTAGTTAGTTACCTACTTAATTTTACCTTGAAGAACAAAGTTCGGTTCTTTGTCCTAGTCACTATAATGACGCCACAGAATTATGGATGTTTAATTTAATCAGATTAGCATATAAATGTGATTAATTTGCATATTAACATTTCCGGGAGTGTCCTACGAAATCATACTAAACAATATTTAATGTCTTTGTACTAAACAAAGACATTAAACAACATTTACAACAACAACAACAACATTTACAACATTTTACATTTTGTCTTTGTCTTTGTATTGTTACTATTGGATATCATAATGCACAATAGAATATCAATCCAAAGCTTATTGGTCCTTAGGGTGGTATCAACTCAGCCTATCGTAGTCCACTGGTGGACATAGGCCTCTTCCAAGTTGCGCCACAATACTCGGTCCTCTGCCCAGAAATGTACTTTGTGGCCCCCCCAGCCACGTTCTTCAGGTCGTCAGTCCACATGGCGGGGGGCGGGCGTCCTACGTTGCGTTTGCCGATTCGCGGTCTCCACTCAAGGACTCGTCTGCTCCAGCGGCCATCGGTCCTTCGACAGACATGGCCAGCCCACTGCTACTTCAGGTTACTGATCCTACAAGCTATGTCGGTCACTCCGGTTCTCCTCCGAATAATCTCGTTACGGATTTAATCCTTCAAAGAAACTTCAAGCATAGCTCGCTCCATAGCTCGCTGAGTGACTTTGAATTTGTGCACCGTTAGTCATGACAGGCAGAACGCACTGGTTGAAGACCTTCGTCTTCAAACTTTGCGGTACCTAAAGGCGACGAGAAGACTCTGCGATGTTTGCCAAATGCTGCCCAGCCCAATCGGATTCTTCTGTCGGCTTCTTTCTCAAAGTTGTGTCTACAAGGCTGAATTACCTGATTCAATTAGCTGAATTACGTAGGTACCTAGTGTGTGTACCTGCCGCTTAAAATAAAACAATGAAAGTTAACAAAATAGATAGGTACATAAAAGTATAATATTTAATCTTTAGCATCTGCCACACCTCCGTTTGTAATAGCGAAAGTAGCTTCGCTTTCAGGTAAGTCGGGGGAGTCGTATATTTTAGCGATTCTGTTTTCTCCGCGCCCCTTTCTCAATGATATCCTAGTGGTGGACGCATGAGCAAGAATGTTGCCTCCTATGGGTTTCTTAGGGTCCACTTGAAAGGACAGAGTTGCTCCGGGATCGGCTGTCATTTGATTTGTTATGAATACTGCCACGTTGTATTCTTCTGAAATCTGAGAAAAAATAATCAGATGAGTAAATGTTAAACTGCGTCCCGGGAAGTACCTACAGCTATACGATTTGAGTAGTAGTAGCTGGGCGCTTAGTGGCTGCGCATTGGGTCGTGGTTTCGATTCCCGCACGAAAAAAGTATTTGTGTGGTCTACAGATGCATGTTACCATTTATACTTGTAGTGGTTTCGCTTGGTTGTATTTAAGACTGCTGCAGCTGTATTGAATGTATGCTTGTTATTAGCTAAGCTATAGGGTTTTACAGGAATCACAGGCAGGTCCAAGGGCGCTTTTCAGGGCATCGGCCTCATAATATTATGAGCTTTTTTACGATATTAGAACTTATTGTACGATATTGTATTTATTATCCGAAATCAAATAACTGCTAAACAAACGTGGTTTCGTTCAAAACCGGATGCATGTTTATCTATTGAGACCGTTCAATCTTGCGCGCGCTGTGATCTTGAACTCGCAAACGAGTACATAGTACATACAAAATAAATTGTACCGTATTTCTTTAATTTTATTGACCAATATAAAAGGCATGAAATTACAACGTAGAATATTATATTAATATAGTTACGTAGCACCACCATTATAAATCAGTCAAAGAAGGAACCTAATACAATAATCTATCATTTTCCAAAATCAGAGTGATTTTTTATATTGAATAATTGATTAATAATTTTTGATAGCGCAACCTAGGGAAAGCATTTACTGACATATCATTTTTAACCGACTTCAAAAAGGAGGAGGTTCACAATTCGTGTGTATACTTTTTTTTAAATGTATTGTTACGACGCGCGACGGAGGGTTAAGCAGAGTGGACTGAAATACTTCAACCTCGATTTTCCTGGACTTAGAGACGTTTTCAGCAGGCTGAAATGCATTTTCAGTCCGTATCAGAGGAGGCTCTATCACATACCAAAGAATCGAAATTTTGAGTAAGTTGCCGTTGTTTTCAGGCGCCTGAAACATGTTTTCAGGCCGTTTCAGGAGCCAACAAATCCGATGCCGACATTTCCTGAAAACCCATTTTCAGGCGTTTTCAGGACCCCTTATGGCCATTTGACACCCACATGTAAAATTGATGAAGAGTGAGCGAGATAGAGCTAAATATCAGACAAGGATAGACGAAGAACCTTCTGGAAGAGAGTGAGCAGGATAGAGCTAATATAAGACAAGGATAGACGAGATTCGACAAGCTTCGAGATCATTCCATTGTAGAAGTGAGTGAGTGAGATAGAGGATAGATGAGGTTCGACGAGGTTCGAGAACTGTCTATTTCGAGAATGTGCAAGTGAGAAAGAGTTATCTTATGACAAGGATAGATGACGTTCGAGGACTTTCTAGTACCACGACTTGCGGCCTATATAAACGGCGCAGCTCAGCGCCAGTGGAGTTCAGTTGGAGTTCAGTTTGGATCAAGCGATACAAGCGATAACATCGAAGCGATATTCGGAGCGATTTAACTAGTAACTTTGTGTGTTAATAAGCGATTCAGTGTAATTGTTCAGTAATAAAGTGTTCTCTACGCATTTAATCGGCTTTCTATCCATATACGAACCCCCAACTCGTAACAGTATCATGTTTAAGTAACTCTGACCCCATGTGTCTTAGGAAATGTATAATCTGTCACTATGTACAATTACTACGAAATGTATACAGGAAATGAGTGAAATAAATTTTATTAGGTATATACATTTCCCAGGAATTACATACATTTCCTAAACAGCAATCAGAAATGTGTTTTTTTTATAGTTTAAATAGTAGGGACACTGACCATAACCCCCATGTTCGGTGACTGTGAACTTGACCTTTAAAACCTTTGTCTGCGGTGGTGTTTTTTTTTTTATATTATAGGATGGCGAAACGAGCTAAAGGCCCACCTGATGTTAAGCGGTTACCTTTGCCCATGACAACTTCAATACCACCTAGGCTGCTGCCTAAATGGTACTGCAAGTCGGTTCGCCAAACTGAGACATAAAGATGGAAAGTCTCATGTGATTGTAATTTCACCGGCACCCGTACCCTTCAGACCGAAACACAGCAATGCAAGCATCACTATTTGGCGGAGAAGTAGGCACGGTGGTAACAGACTCAGCTTACCCCGACTGGACGTGGTCAGACTTTGTCCTACCCCTAGACTGATTTTAGGGTTCCGTACCCGAAGGGTGCCAAACGGGACCCTATTACTCTCGCTACGCTGTCCGTCCGTCCGTCCGTCTGTCTGTCACAGGGCTGTATCTTTTGAACGGTAATAGGTAGCTGGTTGAAATTTTCTGAGAACATGTATTGCTATGACTTCTATCACGACAAATACTAAAAATAAAATAAAGTCTAAAACCAAAGGGGGGACCCCCTTTGGTTTTAGACTTTATTTTACAGAATACAAGAAACCTCGAAAAACATGCATTTTTTTAAAGGTTTTTTCCTGCTCTATATTCAAAACGGTAATACATACCAGGCTCAAACTTAGTCTGATTATAGTGCATACTATTTAGTTTAGGAACAAATACTAAAAATAGACAAACATTGACATACGTGGTGGCACCTACGTAAGAAAGACATGGAAAAATTCATATTTCGCAGTTGTTGATTGCGTTGCGTTGCGTTGTTTGTCTTTTGATGAACCTTCGTAAATAAAATAAGTTTCTATGGGGTATCAGGACGATGGGTGGTATGGAACCCTTACTGCGCGAGTCCGACTCGCACTTGGCTGGTTTTTTTTAATGAAATGTCTATATTTATAGTTCCATGCGTGCCAATACACCTCCACTTGGATCCACCCTTGGCCGAACCGGAATAGTTAAATGATTTATATTTTAGAACGTACCAACAAATACTTGTTTCGTAAAAGGAATCGAACCCGTGGGTCCCGTGACACCTGTCACAGCAGACAAGCACTCAGCCACTGCGCCAATAGCGTCGTTCATCGTCGTGAATCAATGTTGAGCGACGAATGAAAGTCAACTTTAATATAACATAAAACTTTCAGAGTTCTACATAAAATGACAGAAACAGAGTTCTCCAAATTTTTCTGTTATATGATTTCGCACATGAAGAGTAACGACCCACCTTTTGCAAGCGCGAGAGTACTTGCGCTAGTTTCTGCTGTCTGTCGGCCAATTCACCTCGTCCAGAAAAGTCAACTCTAAACAACGCCATGATAGAGTCGATAATGAGAAGCTTGAACACGCCAGCCTCTTCGTGGAACTTAGCTGCCACATAGTCTAGCAGTTCCGCCTAGTTATACAAGGTGTTGACAGAAAAATCAAATATTAAAAACAAAATTACACAAATGTGTACCTAATTGAAATAACTGAAATCCTCTTAAGGGGTCATTGTACTCATCAGTATGAACAACTTTTACTATGGGACCTCCGATCAAATTTAATGAACTGTATTATATTTTCAAAGAAGTCAGTTAAAAAGTTTGGTAGGCTAGTGGAATATCAATAAAAAATTTGGATCACTTATTTAAGATTTTACATTTTGTCACCTACTTAAGGGTGCCAGCAAATTAATTAAGTGTAATGCACATTAGGTACTTATACTAACCTGATGTTCGGAGGTGTATGCTCTGGCGTATAGAACATTATCCAGGACTGCACTTTGGTCTAAATTGAATCTGTCTGCAACTGGCCGCAGCCTGTCGGGGCGACTGGTGTATTGTTAAGGAATTGGATGGCATAGAGGCTACAATGGTTACATAATGGAAAAATGCCAATAAAATCTTAGTGATATGAACCGGATTGTAGCTAAAATGAGATTTGACACACTTTATTTTTAGCATTCTAGAACTTAATCTTATTACTTAGTACCTGTGCTTAGTACCTCGCTGGCCTATAAAAAAACTGCCAAAGTATTTCCGTGACTCCGTGATCGTAAATTAGTACGACGCAATAGCTACATGTAAACGGATCTAGAGAAATATTAATGAACGAAGTCATCAATAATGAATACTTATTAAATGTTTTTTTACTAAATGATATTCTAATAATATGGTGATAAGTAATCCGTAAGAATTCCACGTGCTTCATTGTTAATGCCATGCTATTTATATCTGTATATTGGTAGATATTTGATATTTTATTTTATTGAATTTTTTTTACATATCTCGACCGCTAAAAAGTAGTACAACAATTAGGTAACAATTAGGTACCTAATTAAGAATCTAAGAACTCGCGAACGTACCTAGGTACCTACCTACGTATTGGCTAGCCCTAGCCTGGAACTGAAGTGGTCTATGAATTCTTTGATGTAACATTGCAACGAAATCTATCTATCCATAATAGTGTATATTCTATGGGTCTATGTGCTTCTACACGAAAACACTAGGTAGGTTCCTAACACAAATTCATAAGCACACATACATGCTGAAATTTGAGTCGCTTAATTCCCCAAAGAGGGTCATTATACTCATCATTGTGAACAACTTTTACTATGGGAACAATCCTGAAATCGCGAAAAAAAAATCTGTCGTTCCCTACATTTGTGTTCTCTTAAATCAATAAAATGTAAGGACCACCTGATTTTTTTTCGCGAATTCAGGGTTGGTCCCATAGAAAAAGTTGTTCATAATGATGAGTACAATGACCCCGTTTTGGGAATTAAGCGACTCAAATTTCAGCGTGTATAGTTAACCCAATTTCGTGAATTCATCAGTTTTTTCAACATTTTAATATGTACCTATCATAGTAGGTATCGCACAGAACAAAGAACTAAAGGTTGTTCTATGTTCCGTGCATACCACCTACCACTTTAGTTCCAGTGAGGTTCAAGTCTAGCCAATGATGATGCGGGAAGAACACCGAGGCGGTCTGTCGGTAAGTAAGAGTACAGCATAAACTCTTAGGCTTATAGGTACATTCAGAGACGAATATGAGCGTGAACATCCGATCAAATATATGTGAACTTATTCCTCCAACTGTCAAATAGCACTGCATTTTGACTATTTTTGACAGTTGGTACCATGAGTTCACGCTTAGATTCGTATGCTCTGAGTTGACGGTATCCATGACGATTTTGATGAGTTAGTTGAGTTGCACTCGTCAGGTTTACCTACTTTCTTCAGCGAGCAGGGGTAAATAAACTGGCTAAAGCAAACACCAGAAGAATCTCTGTCGGTGACTACCGAAATCGAATCAACTGAACTGCCAATTTGATAGTAAGCAACAAGGCGTCCTGCTGCTTAATGGATCCATGCATGCATGCAAGTGAATTGGATGTTTGAGGAAACTGTAAACTTGAGGTCATCGCTCATCGAGCATAATCGACGATGACCATGACGCATGAGTGTTTGTGTTGGTCTTTCTTATACATATATTATAAGTATGTATTTCCAAAAAAAAAGTAAGACAATAGTAAAAAATATATATATATAATATATATATAATAGTAAATAGTAAGTAAGTAATAGTAAGACAATGGATATAATACTTAGATACTATTTTTGATTTGTTTAAAATAAATTGCGCTAATTTTAGACAAGACATAATGCGGTCCTATTGGCCTATTTATCTATGCAAATCAATAGAACAGTTTCGTATCGGAAAGCCCGTAATTCATCTCTGCTTGAGGCTTACGATGACCACATTTTTAGTTTCAGTACATAAATAAAGGATACAAAGTATGTTCAGTGTCCAGAAACATGACTTTCCCGCCGTGGTAGCCAGTTGAGGTGGGTATTTGTGTGGTGACGCACAAGGTGTGAGATAACTGCGTCTTGCCAGTACGAAATTCACCAAACACTTCTGTTATTGACATCGATTCTACGCCTCCAGCCAGTAGCTTGCTAAAATGTATGGATGTTAATAGAAGTTGCTATACTAAAAATCAATCATCATCAATATGCTCGCGCGCGTACCTCTATGTATACGTTGCTCATCTATACACGGTGAATTTTCGTTGGTTTTGAGAACGAAAGGGGTCATTATACCTACTCATAATTATGAACAACTTTTACTATAGGATTAACTCTGAAACCGCGAAAAGAAATCAGCTGACCCTACATTTGTGTTCACATAAATGGACAAAATATAGGGATCATATTTGGGGATACACATTGACAAAACGTTGTCCTGGAGACCGCAAGTAAAGGAAGTCAGCAGGAAAATTTTTGCATCAGCTGGATCTTTACGGAGGCTTCGTAACTTCCTGCCCATTTCCACTAAAACTGCGCTTGTTCAATCTCTTCTTCTTCCAATCCTTGACTATGCCAACACCAGCTATCTCGATCTTAATGAGGACCAACTTGATAAGCTTGAGCGACTTCAAAATTTTTGTATAAGATTCATATTTGGTCTTCGCAAATATGATCATGTGTCCGAATTTCGTACTAAACTCAAGTGGTTACCTATACGACTTCGTCGGAATGCTCACGTTCTTCATCTTCTTTACAGTATCCTATTCAATCCCTCAACTCCCCACTATCTTAAAGAACGTTTTAAGTTCCTTCGTGACACACATTCGAGGTTCTTAAGGTCATCAGAAAACCTCACGTTGGCGATACCATCGCATTCCACAAATTTCTTTGGTAATTCTTTTACAGTTCAGGCTGCTCGCCTGTGGAATGCTTTGCCAGTACAAGTGAGGCGTGCTCAATCTTTGCCTATATTTAAAAATCTGGTAAAAGATCATTACCTATCATCACTGTAATTTCCGGCAGGTACATTATGTAATATTTAGACATATTGTATTGTATTTATTATGTTTATTGTATCTTATATTTATGTAGTTTTGTTATAGATATATGTATAGTATTTATGTTATGTAGTATATGTATTCTATTATGTTGTTACACTGCGTACTACCCCTCTCTTTACTTGCCCATATTGTCCATCCTAAGGTTGTCTGGAAGAAATCGCCTTGAGCGATAAGACCGCCCATTGTACATGTGTTCTATATAAGTCATATATGTTGCTATCTTCTTTTGTGTACAATAAAGAGTATTTGTATTGTATTGTATTGTATCAGCTAATTTTTTTTTCGCGATTTCAGTGTTGGTCGCATACTAAAAGTTGTTCATAATTATGAGTATAATGACCCCTTTTCGTTTCCAAAACCTACGAAAATTCACCGTGTATACGTCTATTTAGTCTATTGATTCGATTCCTGATGACAAATTCGTTATCATTACGGAATATTTTTTCTTTAAAAAAAAAATTGAGACTTGGACGAATAGAAAAGGCGGACTGAATCTCGCTAAACAAAGACAGAAGCACTTAATTTTTTCCTAAACCCACCATAATTTCAAAAGGATTTTAACAAACCAGATTTATACTGTTATTTTATGCACTAGATTTTTTGCGTACCTAATCGCGGCGTTTTGGCATACTATGGACACATGGATGTGAATGTGTGCGTGCCGGCCCGTACTTTTGAACGAGCTACTATGAAAACTATATGAGATACCTACTATGGATGCTTCTCTTATTGTTTAGCGAGATTTCATCCGCCTTTTTTATTCGTCCGAGTAGGTGTCCCGGTTGCCATACGAATATCTATGGCAGTCGATACGGGTAGTCAGAAACCCGAAAGTCTGACAATTGGGGCCTACTACGTGTTTGACAACAGGTCAACTACTACATAGTACCTACCTGGTCCTACTTTCATAGTAGGTAATAGAAAACATTCATTCATAAATCAGTAGCGCCCTGGCGGATACGAGGAGGAACTACTGATTTACGAATGTAAGTCGACGAAAACTATGGAAGTATTCGTAAGTGTCAAACTCGTACTAAGCCCCCTGGTCTAGCAACTGGTTTTGGTCTGGATCGTTTATAGTTGTAATGGTGTACAATAACACAACTGGTCTAACTTTAAGATGTTTGGAATTGCCTAGTAATTGGGTTGCGGGGGTCTGATGGCAGTCGCTCCGTGTGAAATACTGATGTTCAGTCGCATCTGGTTAGACTGGAAGCCGACCCCAACATTATTGGCTAAAGGCTCGCAGAAAGAAGAAGAATTAGCTAACACTGATCAGTACCTGCATATCATGTCATACCACTGCTACCTTTGTGAATTTATCGATAAGTAACGTGTGACATGACAAATTGAGCACCGCACACCTTATCAGATTTAGTAGGTAGAGAGAGAACGTTGATTTAAATTATTTATAAACGCCATGCAATTAATATAACTAGGTACCAACTATAACTTTCAGATGCAAAATCAAGACTGGGGAACACTGGCTAAGCTCGGAAAATGCGAAAGCCTTTTGTTTGTTATCATCGCATCACACTATACCTAACTAACTACATGGATTCCAGATTTTGCCGAATTTCCTAAAAGTATACCTATTTTTATAATCATGGACTCTTACTCTAACTCCGTACTTCCCGTACTTATTTTAAAAACCTGTTTCCGACGATCGCTGACTTCCAATGCCGTCATAAAACCAAGAGTAGCAACTTTTTGACATGCTTCTTTTATTTTCTCCACTTTTGTGTCAGAAAACCCTTTGATATTACATAATTTTTTCTTTGTAGACATTTGAATCCCTTTTATCGTACATATTCCAGCCGCTTTCAATTTTTTTATATCAGCTACATTAATACCATGCTTTTGTAATATGTCTACGTCTTGAAAAAAGCTTTCTTCATCATCATTTTCAGATATATTATCGTCGAGGGCTTGCTCAAGCATTACGGAAACTGTTAATTAACTTGCACGAAACACGAAACTATTATAGCACGAGATTGTACTTACAGTAGGAACTCTGATTACGAATTTGGCGCGTTTACTTAATTTGTTTTTAAAGAAGCACAGACAAAATGTAAAAAAAAAATAGCTAGATTTTTTTTGACAGTTTAAAAAACCGCATTGCGTGCAGCGAGAATACACCTGAGCAAGTGGGTTACACTATGTCCAACCAGTCCAACATATTTTTGTAACGTGGTTAGGCCTAGGCTCGTTAGGGTGGTATGCCACGGATCAAATTTCTTTGTCCACTCTGATTTTCTTGTTATTTGATGATAACTGATTTTTACATACAACATTTGTGATAATTTGATGAAAATAATCTAATTTCTTTGATCGAAGTCACATTGGACAAAGAAAGGACATTGATAAAAACAGAAACTGAAAAGCGAAAAATAACTAATTATGAGTCGGCGCCAAACGAACTTTTAACAAGCAAAGAGCGTGCAAGTTGCAAGTGGCCGAGCGGAGAACGCATTTTTGGAAAGTTATTGTTTATCGTTGAAAATTTCAAGTTGTATTTGATGTGACGTTGTTTTTATTATTTATTTAAAGTAATTTAATGATCTTCGTTGATTGGTTGTTTGGCGCCGACTCATAATTAGTTATTTTTCGCTTTTCAGTTTCTGTTTTGTCGATTCAATTTTTTGTTAAAAAGTTTTATTTTTCATTTTTTTGTGGTTAAAATCTAACTCCAGGTTTCCATTATGTCTAGAACTGTATTTATGTGTCAAGTTTCAACAGAATCGGTTAACAGGTAAGAATTCAGTGGCTGAACAAACACTCATCCCCTGTTTTACTACCCTTAGGGGTGGATTTTGATTTTGAAATTTAAATGGGACCAACTTTGAGATATACCCTATCCATTAAAAAAAGAATCATCAAAATCGGACCACTCCGTAAAAAGTTATGCGTGGTAATACATAAAAAAAAAATAAAAAAAAAAATAACGTCGAATTGAGAACCTCCTCCTTTTTTTCGTCGGTTAAAAATAGCCTTAAACTGTTACAAAGATGAACAATATACGAAAATTACTTGCGAATTTTTTCGTTTCATAATATATATTGTAGTTAATGCGGACAGTATGTACAAGAACCATTTTTTATATTTTAAGGAGTACTTATCAATACATTAATGACGTAACCGGATAAAATTGTATCACCTATGATATCTGTGTATCATCCAATTTTTATTTCGATACTCTATAGTCTATGATTCAATATTATAGACTCCTTTTCACACAAGAAATTCCAAAAAATTGGCATTGACTGACAACTTGACGACAATGTAGGTTGTTTGACATAACGAAAAAAGCAAAACATGACATCAAAATAGCACAGATAGCTATGATTATGTGTCAAAATAGTAAATATTTTAAAAATCTAAAATTATATTTAGTACTGTCCGTGTTTATGAAATTGCAATACATTGGCTTCATTGAGTTGTATATGGTGAGCATCAACTTTAATTTGTAACGCCTTAAGGCGGAGTCACTAAGGGTCTTTAGCAATGTCCTTTACAATAGATATAAAGCGTTGTGGCGCAACTTGGGAGAGGCCTATGTCCAGCAGTGGACTGCGATAGGCTGAGTTGATAATGATTTTTACGTTTAGGCTCGACCTTGATAGGAGGGAACCCAACAATCCGATACTTTATGCAATACATTGGCTTCATTGAGTTGTATATGGTGAGCATCAACTTTAATTTGTACAGAAAAAGGTCGAATCACTAAGGATCTTTAGCAATGTCCTTTGACGAGTGGCATACCTCCCTTGTACTGCTCCACATCATATTTGGATTTATTACACTGACAGTTTGTTATACTCTAAATTCGAAAGGACATGTTATATTTTTGTAGGAGGCTGGGCTAAATTTCGAAACTGCTGTGAACCGAGAAGAGATTATATTTTAATGAAAGTAAATAAATTAAGGTGCCTTTGTATAATATTTTTATTGTGTTTGAAAGCACCCTTTTATTTTAATTTAATAAATAATTATATTTCTAAAAATAAAATTGCAACCCACAGTTATTATTGATTTTTGCAACACTTTTCTATTGGATGTCAACATAGACAAATAATAATAAATAAAAAATGTCCTTTCATCGTATGGCTAAAATGGCTAGGAAATCAATTCCAAGCCATTTTTATTATAAAATTATTTTCAAAAATTACTGTCTTATATTCCAACCATAATTATATTCTTACCAGTGTAAGTATGTATCAGTTTACAAGTTCTATATATACAGCCTAGTTATCAATCCGTTCTAGTGAGTTTTATTTGTGTTTCGATACTATCTACCTACCAATAATAGTAATAGCAATAGTGCTTCCTGCTGCCTGTTCCTGAATGCCTACCATTCGCAGTGTCTTGGGTAGTGTCTAGCCTGCTCGTTGCCCATAGACCTGCGGTGCTGCTCCACGTTGGGTGCCAATGTCACGTAGTCAAGGTGGTCGTCAGGGCGAGGATAGCTCAGGTAGGAGTGGAGGAGTAGGTAGCCCAGAGATTGTGGAGGCACGGAAACATGGAGGCTCGGAGGCACGGAGACACGGAGACTCGAAGACATTTAGGGTTGGAGGCACAGAGGGATGGAGGCATGGAGGGACGGAGTGGGTAGGTAGGCCGGTAAAACATAGTTTTTCTACTAGTTTAGTTTACCAGCGGTGCTAGTTCGTCGTCATGCGTTATGGAGCATGACAACGAACCAGCAACGCAGGTCTATGGGCAACAGGCAGGCTAGCCACTACCTAAGACACTGTGTTAACATAATGTCTTAATAATTATTAATGACGAACTGCATTAAAAAGACAAGGCAAGATGCTGCATGCCAAGATTGTATACTAAATAAGACAAGTAATAAAGAGTGTATAAAAACTGCTATCAACAATCATAAGTCTTATTTTTTAGTTGGGTTCAGAGTAACTATACTGCTAGTTAAGAAACCGCTTGTAGCTAACCACTAGTGTTTTAAAACTCTCAAGTCAACGCTTAAAAGCTCGAGTCGGCCTCGGCACTCGAGCAGCTTACAAACGCTCAAGTCGGGACTTCAGTCTATTCTAGAACGCTCAAGCTAAAGAGCTCGAGTCTTTACGCTTGACTCGAGCTTTAAGCGTCAAACATACAGGTTATTTTAAAATGGGTATCTATATAACTATTTATTTTATATGGATGAAATAAATATGTAAATGATATTAAACCCTAATATTTACTATTCTTATTAGTGCCTATTGGTAGTGTCTACGCTACAATTAAATGATGAATAATACCCACTAACACTCCAAAAGTCAATATACTTGTTTATTAAATATACTAATACCCTCAGTAAAAATTATAACGCTTCAACGCTTGAGCATGCAACTCGAGCGTTGTTATATAACCCAAGCTTTCAACGTTCGTGAGAAATAAACGGTTGATTGTTTTTCACTCGCGTCTTTGAGGCTTGTGAGCGTTGACTCTCGGCACTCAGTGCTTATTGTTACTAACAACCCAAAAATTCAGTTTTCATAAAAACCGCCAGTGCATGCGTTTGTGTTAAAATTCATAGGTTCGCGGTTTTAAAACCGCAACCACAGTGCATGCTGGGCCTTTTATTATCATAAAATAACCTGCAGGCGGTCATAGAGTATTTAGTAATATTTAGAACAACTCTATTTCAGTAACAACCGCTCACTATGATTTTTGATTGATTTGTATTGATTGTCTATGGTTTTTATGACATCGCTTCGTTGAGAGAGAATCGTAAGCGGCGCAATTAAAGGATTATTTTAACTATAAATTACAATTACTTCAAGAAAATAACCATCTAATCCATCTCAGTAAAGGTAAGGGCGTAAGTTAACCCTACGGAAGTACTGGAAAGTGATTATTTATTATGTTCATATATTTCCTTCAGTATCACAGCCATGTTGAAGTAGTGTTGATTTTACTAAGTTTTCGTCAGTTTATCGTTCGAAAAAGTTAAAAGTTGTTCACAAGTATATGTGACAGACCTGAGTTTCGTTTGTGTTGTGATTATAAAGTTGAAAGTCTTTGCAATATGAAAAGTGTTACAAAGTGCAACCAATTCTGGCTTCGAGGCGTCGTCGTGAAGGTAAGGCTGGACGTGTCTTCCAATATACATCACAACGTAGCATTTACCAGTTGTATAAAAGTAATGAAAAACATCTTAAAACAAGTTGATACATTCCTATTATTATTTTTAGTTTTTTTATTACATTCATACATACAATTTGAGAAGTATAGTCTTCAATGTAAAGTAACATTTCTCAACAGATAATACAGGATTTGACTAAAGTAGGTACCTAGGTGTAATGCAAGAATGCCAGTTTCCTTGTATTTTTTTTGGTTATCCTAAAATATTTAATTATTTTCTAAAACAAAAGGTGAGTTACTACATCAGGTATGCATGTTTTCTAAGACTTTTACTATTAGTATTTATTACATAAACCATTTTTATAACACTAATAACTATGACCTTAATTTTATTAAAAGCATAGGATTATTTGTCTTTTTCATTATTATAATGTATCGTTATTTATGGATTTAGGTATTTCATAGAGTGTCATTATGTGGCATTAAACTGTAATTCTAGTAATTTTCTTATGGAGGAAACTTTATTAGGTATTTCTGTATCTATTGGCAACAGTAAAGTTATTGATTTATGTAATTCTAATAAAGAATAATCGTAAAGAAACATTTTATTATTTTACATTCATATTCTGGATTTTCTTGCTAGACTACATCTGCTACTTAGTTCAAGGAGTTATTTTCTTAAGCATAATAGGTTTATGGATATTTGTTTCTATTGAAGTATATGGAAAATGTTTGTACTAACATTTGAAACAGTATTGAATATTTTGACTGGTTGAAGCTATTTATACAAAAAAAAAATAACAATCAGAGTGCTTGTTTGGGTTGGGTATTAAGTGCAAAAGACAATTTGCTTCATATGTAACTCCCGTTCTTACAGAGATGGATTCGGAGGATTCACGAGATCAGTCATCATCAAGTAGTAGCAGTGCAAGCTCTAGGAGCCGAAGAAGTTCATCATCGGACAAGAGTGAGACTTCTAAAAAAGAAACTAAATCCACACCACCCCCTACGAGATCCCCTAGGTCTCAGGGCCCACGGTCTCCATCCCCAGAAAGTCAATCTCCATCAGCACAGTCCCCAATACCAAGGAAGCAACCACAGTCACCTGATAACCTGAGTGGAGCACATTCTGACATTAATTCTCCAGAAAATTCAATACCAGCATCACCAATAGGTCCCAAGTCACCCGAGGGTCCTCACTCTCCAAGTGATGTTGGTTCAAATATAGGATCACCAGGACATGGTGACCAATATTCTTCAGCACCATCAGCTGGTGATGGTCCCAAGACTCCGCAGAGTCCAAGCAGTTCAGCTAGATCTCCACCTGGATCCCCAGACAATAGGTCTCGACCTGCGTCTCCTGAATCTGTAAAAAATCCCATAAGGCGATCCCCCTCTTCTAGCCCTTCTCCAGACAGAAAGTCCTATAGATCATCCCCTCGCACATCACCTTCTGTCAAACGAAATGACTGGAGCCCGAAGGAAAGAAATGACAAATGGAGGAGGCACACAAAAGCTGAACAAAAGATGGTCCCTGTCCCACGGGCTCGCAGTAGATCAGACTCCAGTCAGTCAAGCAGGAGTTCTTCATACAATAAAAGAGGTACTAAGGATCCAGCTACAGAGGAAATATCAGAAGGTAAATATATAAAAAAGTTATTGCCTCATATTTCTTGAGCTAGGGAAACTAATTTTTTGCATACATATTATTATGTAAAAGCTTGCATGCATAGTAATTACCATGCTTTAAATATTTTTGATGATGTCTGTGGTCTAGTGGTTCAAGTGTAAGACTGCTGATCACAAGGTTGTGGGTTTGGTTCCCACAGGACACAAATATTTATGTGATGAACGTAAGTGTGTTGATCTGTAAGTATTATATCCATTGTTTTGTACCCATAGCACAAGCTCTGCTTAGTTTGGGACTAGATGATGCTGTGTAAAATGTCCTAAATATTTCTTATTATTTTCAAAACATCTCATGGTCATAATGTTTTGTCTAGGTGAAATGGAATCAGACCAAGAAGACCGAAAATCAAGAAGTAAATCTATGACTAGTGACAAGCCTGATGGTAAAGACCTCAATATAAGTCATGAAGATCTTTCTGATGTGTCCGACTTGGACTCTATGGGACTAGAAGAAACAGAAAAATCATCCAAGGTTTTACTCAACCGATTAAAAAAAAAAAGATTAATTTAAAATTGGAGTATCTTGGTTTGGTAAAATGTTATGTTTTGGTATTTTAGCCGAAGTCTCCGCCAGCATCACCAGAACATAAAAAAGAACCTGTAAATGGCACAAGCTTGCAGCCCTCACCAAAATCTGATAGCGGGAAAGGCGAAGCACCTAAACTCGAAAAAGTAAATTGGATAAGATAACTATAATTTTCATTGTAGCTTTTTTCTACACAGGAATTATTTGTAGTCTATCCAATTGCAGTCAAGCAAGTCACATTAATTAAGATAGGATATTTTATTAATCATATATTTTATAACAAGTTCACAGAACAAGACAAGGCGACTTAGCTAGAGATTTTTTTTTTAAATGCTTGCCCATATAAAACATCAATCAACCAATCAACTCAGCCTATCGCAGTCCACTGCTGGACATAGGCCTCAAAAACATACATACTGCTAGACATATAAAACATACATTCTATTAATAACTTATTAGGTTTTCGCGATCACTACACATTATAATAAAACAAAGTTTACCCGGATTAAATCACATATATTATTTAAATTGGTTTCCCTGACGTATCGAAAGCGAAAATAATATAGCGATTTAATCCAGATAAACTTTGTTTTATTATTTAAACCATTTATTTCGCCACACATACACAAAATATACATATTACATGCAAAGGTAACAGGACAAATTAATGAGAACACAACATGCATACAACATAATATGTGTGGCAAGGGATCCAGCTCAGTATTTGCTGTGCATGTAGGTATGCACAGCACTGATTTTCAGCTGGTCCCTCCCATCTGTATATCTTAAAAGTAAAATTTACGCGCACAAGAAAAAAAAAAGTAAATGAAAGAAGACATCTGACATCAAATACCTAATACAAAAAATTGGAATTTAATTTAAATTTAACCAAATTATGTGTATTTTACAACATCGTATATTAGTATTTATAGACTAATAAGTCACAATAATTATGTTCATTTGATACATACAAGTTGTATTTTATATAAATTAACAAAAAGGCCTTGAAATAAAAAAAATCATTTTTTTGTAACAGTTAAGTGACAACAACCGAACATCACACATTGCACAATAATAATCACCTTATTATAATACATTCTATTCTTCTAATAGCAACATATCTATCTATCTTGAATGTTAAATGTTTTATAGACAACTGTTGTTCTCAAGGTACCCCAAGAAAAGACAAGTAACACAGAAGATGGAGAAGAACAATTAGATTTTGAGGCAGAAGAAGGAGAATGTATAGAACCAAAAGCTGTAGAACAATCAAATGGCGATGCTGAGGATAAAGGAATAGAGAAAGGTATTCAAATGTTATTGTTTCGAATAAGAATTTACATGCACTTTTAAAACATTAAGAATCTTGTTGCACGGTTCAAAAAAGTTGGTCCTATGCAGAAGAGAAAGTCCATGGATATTCTCTTTTCTTGGATTTTTTTTAGTGATTGCTCTCAGAATATACATATGATTTGTTTAAAACTTACAAATATTGTATTTACTTGAAAGGCATTTACTCCACACATTATACATTGTAGTCTCTGAAAGATTAGAAGATAGATAGATAGTATTCTTTATTTACCTAATTGTGCTGCCTACTTTAAGTGACATGAGGTTAATTTTCATTTTGGGGATGGTGTCATAGGAACTGTTATTGTAAGGCCCATATTACAGAAGCTTCCTCAAGTACAGTTTAAACTCCAATCACCTGATCACTACTTATGGATAGAATAGTTACTTGAGTATCGGTCTTATTCCAGAACGGTAATTATAAACTTTAATTCAACAACATAACACATGAATTTGATCTGAAATATAATAGAAATCTCTACTCAAGCGTAGTATGGACCACACTAGAGTGATTACAGATCAAATCTCAGCTCAAATACCGAAACAGGTGACAGTATAAAACAAAACTAAACTCAGCTGGACTGTGATCAACAAATCTCCGCTTGAGGAACATTCTAAAATCAAAGCTCAATTTTAAACTAGTTTTAAACAGAGACCAACGCTTGAGTATCCTTCTGTAATACGGGCCTAAGAATGTGTTTATATAACTACGCTTTGACACTGCAACTGCAAAGCGACCACTAGGCGGCAAGGAGAGCCAAGGAGCAAGAGAGGGGGTGAAGAGGGTACGGGGCTTGCACGCGGAGCAGCTACGCGTGAGGCTGTACGCGATGCTCAATACTCGATTCTTTATTGCATTCCATATTGGTAATATAAACAGGCTTAAGAATAAGATTCAAATATGGACCCTGTTGGGCACAGCAAAGTGAGAGGAGAGAGGAAGAAGAGCGTCGAGGTGCTCGCTAAGATATTTCAAAATATGTTTTATTATTATAATATGTACATGCATAGAACCCAAATTTGCAATAACCTTTGTGACTTGTGACAAAACGCGGACGCGTGCCGAATCCGAGGCGGTACCGAGCCGAAAGAAAATGCTAACATCTGAAGGATCTAATTCGCAAATTTCGCAATAGAAGTCTATAGTTAAGAATTTTATTCATCCTTGAAAATATAACCTTGTTGGTAGTAAAAGACTCAAAGCTTCATGTGGTCATCATACCGTCATTGAAAAATTATCTAGGCAAGAGAGCAAAACAGAAAACTTTACTTGCCTGTATTGCCAGTGTTTCCAGCGTAGATCAAGGATTCTAGAGATCCTTTAGAGCAGTCATATTAATCAAAAGGCCTGCGGTCCGCATTAGGCTCGCAATCTTCTGGTCTAGAGATTTTTTCAGTATGATTCATTAAAGTCGATTGAAAAAGTACTCATACAAAGAGTTTTGAGCCTGGCTTGTCTTGCCTGCTCTAAAAGTTGTAAATATGGCCTTGTTTAAAGAATTCTGATTGACATGAATGTTTTAAAAACTACATTTTCCAGAATTTGTGTTTTCGGCCAGTGACTGATAGACCAAACCCAAGCAACACACAAGTAGTTTAAAAACCGTTTAAAGGTAAAAGTAAAAGCCAATATATACATCTCCATCCAAGTATTACAAAAGATGTATAATGGCATCCGCAAAGTATTAATTCTGTACTATCGATTTTCTCAATACTTAAAGTTGTATAAATAAACAACTCTAATACTTTGCGGATGCCATTAAACATCTTTTATAAGATGTTGTTGTTGTTTCTATTGGAGATGTATAATCGCTTTTTTACCTTTAAATGGTTTTGTGTTACTTGGGTTTTGGAAGGTTATCATTAATCTTACAACTGAAACTAACAGAGGACGTGAGAGCGGCGCCTCGGTCCCGCGGCTCGTCGTTGGAGGAGGGCGAGGTGTCGGACGAGGCGGAGCGCCGTCCGGAGGAGAGTGAGCCGCGCCCGGTGTGCCGTTTCTTCTCGCGCGGTGCTTGTACGTGGGGCGTCAGTTGCAGGTATGCCACTACATCATAATCATGTGTTTTAGACATCACAATACAAAAAAAAAAAATCCTATTTAAATTTTCTGTCATTTTTTTTGAGAATTCGAGACTGAAATTCCCAAGGAACTTTGAATGTGCTTGCATCCTGACAAGATGCTACATCAACATTTTAAACAGATGCAGTGCTGAAAGGAATCTGGAATCTTAAGATTAACCCATCACCATCAACGGGCGGAAAGCCTAAGCGCATAAGTTTAAGAAGAATAAGAATAACTTATTTCGCAAAAAAAAAAAAATAGTGTTCGGCAATTTATTATGTACATGTTCTCACGGCAGCGAGGGTGGACGACTTAACTAGTCATCGACGAGCGTAGACTAATTCCTAACCCAACAATGTTACTTAGCCTTGTACATCAATAAGTCTGCCCTGTTAATGAACCTCATTGACTGGACAAATATTGTTCAGGTTCCTGCACCCGGGCGTGACGGACAAGGGCAACTACAACATGTTCGACGTGGTGCGCGGCGTGCCCCCGGGGGCCGCCTACCCGGCGCCGACCCGCGACACCGCGCCGCCCGAGTCCGCCTGGGAGAGGGGGCTGCGCACCGCTAAGGAGGTAAGTACACTTATTGAAAGAAATAAATGGTACATTACTGTCCAGGCCTGAAATAAAGCAATTGATTGCAGAGTAAAATAATACAAGGACGAGGAAGTCGAGTACTTAACAATAAATAAATATTTTCGGACATTTTAACACAGCACCATCTAGTCCCAAACTAAGCAGAGCTTGTGCTATGGGTACTAGACAATGGATATAATTTTACTTGGTGATTTTAAAAGGACGAGGCTGTTAATTGCTATTTCGGACGAGACTTGTATAGGTAGTACTTTTCTTTCATTTGCGAGGAATTAATATACAAATTATTTCAACAGTATCAGATTTTCATTCGCTCCAATTCGTACGCGCGTGGGTTGTGTTCAATTTTTAAACTAAAAAAAAATGCGCATTCAGCCTTTAAAATAACAAATATCGTGTACGGTGTAAGCAGTGTGCAGTAGAGTGCGGTAAATCACTTATATTTTAATCTCACGAAATGTAAGATAAGACGCACAAATTATCCACAAATAGTAGCTAAAACATCTCATTTTCTAGTCAGGGCTCCTCACTCGCTCAAGGTCGCGTTATATATCTGCTGGCTAGTGTACTCCTGAGAGTACATACAAGTATCAGTGGGGCGTCCTCAACTCTCGGTACGCATACAGAAGGTATATTTCTGCTTGCAGCTAACGCCTGGTATTATTATTAAAATGTAGGCTAATAAAGCGAAGGTATTTTCGCTTTTGTATCGGAGTGATGTATCTATTGCGTAGTAACTATTATATAATCTGTGGTCTATTGAAATTGTATACATTTCATGATATGGGCACAGAATATCTAATAGTACTAACGTACAAAACGGCCACTCACCGCCCCCCGCCAATTCAAGATTCCTCGCCCGGACCCCGCACCCGCCCACAGTTTGTCGGCAATTGGACTGCAAGATTGCTATGGATGTCAATCGCCAGTCGCTATACAAGCACGCCATCTCTGAAAAGCGCTAGGAACCCAGTCGGTATTACGAGCGGCGAGCATCCCTAATTTACACGTGTGTGTGCGTTCGTATAAGACGTAATCTTGTGTATGTAGGTGATGCTACCGTTTATATTGTATTGAGTGTCCGAGTTGTGATATGGGTGTAGCATCTCATGAGATTGCCAATACAATTTGAGCATTATTTTAGTGCTGCTCGGGCCGCGGTTGCTTAATCACAAAAAAGGAAACAGAACCGTTTTCGCAACTCAAGTTAGTTTCGGCGTAAATAGTCCTGCGATTATGTCCTGAATTGCGCCAACAGATGCTGCGAATAGCGAACAAACGTAAAGAGCAAGATATGGACTTTGAGGAGAAGAAGCTGCACCTCTCAGTGGGTGGGGTAGTGCATGACCCTGACGCGGAGCTGGCGTACGCGGCCGCGGCCGTGGGGGCCTCGCCGCCCCGCTTGCACGAGGGGGCCCCGCCGCCGCACTACAGGGACCCCGAGGCCTTCAGAGGGTATTCAAATTCAAATTATTTATTTGCTAGAATATGGTATTAAATTATTATTATACTTTATTGTACACACAAATACACATTAATATTACAGTAGGAAAGCTTATGTACATCGGCGAGCTTAACTAAAAAATGAGTTTTCTTTCTTATTCTTACAGATGTAGGTGACTTATGATTAGTTTCAGCATAATCTGCCCCTTGGGGCATGAGGCGTGGAATAAAATCGGTGTTCGACATTTTGTCGATTTATGTGACACAAATGTAGAGAACTGCTGTTTTTTTCGCGATTTCAGGGTTGGTCCCATAATAAAAGTTATTCATATCGATGAGTACAATGACCCCTTAAGAGTTTTTCAGTTATTTACACACAAAACAGTTAACATGGGCCATGTTTGCCGAAATGCTACATAATCGTTTCGCTTTTCCAAAGTATAGTGTGGTTTCATACACATTTTTTTAATTAAATTTTTATCACAATCTTGCCCAGTGTTAACCGGTTAAAAGTATAAATTAAATACAACCTTAAAACAAAGAATGGAATCAGGTGTTACTTTGCGGAAATCCATGACATACAAAATATATAGTTACAATATTTAGTGTTAATTCCGCCAAAACTAGGTCATCAAGCTTGGATGCAATATGCAGCACCACACAAATATGTATATGCACATGCAAAAGGTACATAACAAAGCTTGACAATCTAGCTTTGGCGGAATTAACACTAAATATTGTAATTCCATATTTTGTAAAGAAAAACTTGTTTTTCAGGCCATACGGTCCTATGTATCGTGGCCGGTTTCCCCGGCCCCAGGCGGACGAGCGGGAACGTTTCTACGAGCGCGAGCACATGTATGAGCGGGAACGGAGCGGGTACGAAAGGGTGCCGCACTATGACGAGCGGGCTGGCCCCGTGCCCGAGGAAGGACCTTATCATAAGGTATGAGCTATCCACATCGTCCACCGTTAATACTGTGTTATGTCGACTTTTGAAAGGAAAACTTTACTAAGCGACTGTCGCTTAGTAAAAAACTGAATCAACTCAAACATCATTATGATTTTTGAGTTAATTTGATTTATTATTAAACATGCGAGTTGCTTGGTAAAATTTTCCTTTCAAGCGTCGATGTGCTAGTGTTTACTGGTGTGGTGTGTGTGTGTGTAGTTTTATCAGTCTTACAGATAATATTTTTAGAAATGTTCAATGAAATCTCTTATAGTAAGAACAAATATATTTATTCAATTATTTCAGAGAATTTGCTAACTATTGCAGAAAATAACTGGACAGTTGCAAATTGCAATTTCTAAGTGCTGCACTTGCAACTTTTAACCTTAACCTCTATCGATTTTCTTTCTAGTCTACCTTAAATTGACACTTAAATCTTCGGTGTATTTACATGACCATGAAATTGCTTTATCACCCTACAATTAAAGGTGCTGATACACATGCCTGTAACTTGCACGCTTGCATACCAGTTCACGCACACGTTACACATGCCAGCTATTTTCATGTGTATACACAGTGACTATTCCTAATACAGTGGTCATTGGTTTATTTGTTATAGCTTATAAAATATGTTTAGTCCTGTGACAGATATCAAAAACATAAATACATACATTTTTAACGTATTTGACATCTGTTACAGGACTAAACATATTTTATATGACCCAAGCTATATTAAACGAACCATGGTATAATAAGATGTTTCACCAGGTATTCTCTTCCCGCGATGACAGCGCGATGCCTCCAACGTCACGATCAGTGTTGCCATTGATTGATATCTTCAATATATTCAAGGAGATTTTTGTTCATAATAAATATAAAATAAATTCCTAACTAGCCTATTTGTTATATCGTGTTATTCACCTAATTAGTTATTAAAGGAAACTGTATAAAATTACTAGTTCAAAAGTGATTCTTTATACAAGCGAGTAAATGAAAAAAATGCATTTTTCTTGGGTAATTTATTTACACAAAGTGGCAGCACATCAAACTGACAAGTGTCACGATAACAGCCCGCTATTGGCCCCACAGCCGATGACGTAGTACGGAAGCAATCACGTGACCCAGTTGTCACGGGAAGAGAGTACCTGGTGAAATATCTTATACCATGATACGAACTATATTCCTCGTAGCGTCGTGTCCGGCCTTCTCGAGAGGTGATCGTGCAGCGAGCCGAGGTGGAGCGAAGAGAGGGGCGCGAGGCGCGCGATGGCCGCGAGGCGCGGGACGGTCGCGACGGGCGGCGAGGCGAGCCGCGCACGGACGAGTGGGCCGACCCCTGGATGCGCGCCGAGCCCGCCGCCAGGCGACGCAAGCCGCCCTCCTCCGAAGACTCCTACACCTCCTCCAGGTACGTTAACCATAGCCCGATAAAACGCTCTTCTCTTCCCGCAATGGCTTAAGACAACGTCACGATATGTTATATTGTACCACCAACACTGACCTCCATTATATTAGTATGCTGGACAGGATATGTCATTTAAAATGAAAAAAAAAGTTCATAGTGCCCAATTAAAGCACCCTTAAAAATCATTAAATGAGCCCTAGACTATTAAGAGAGCCAAAAGCCAACAAGTGACGATATTTAATTGATCGTCTGGCGCACCCTGGGCAGCCTTCTACTAACCTGCTGACTGGCTAATATTTTTCTCACGGCATGAGCTATTATCGTTATGTTGCTCATGTCGACACGATAGAAGAAGAAAGCGCCCCCAGCGTTTGACACTGGAACTAAAATTGCAAATGGCCATCGTATTGTTCTCTGAGTAATTGTCATTGGCCTATCTCTAACATTAGTTCCGTGTACCAACACCACTGCAACCCTGTGCTGCAGCCATTACTAACAGCGCCAAAATGGCGGAAATCAAATGTCTCCGTTAAGACGTAGTTAATAGCCAGTCCAGCGTACTAGTATTATAGGTCAGTGACCACGAAAGGAAAAAAATACCTCTGAGTTTGAATCTTAATGGCACTGTTCTAATATTAATAATAAAATGTTTTATTGACATGAAAATAAAATGATACAATTATGACTTTATGATGCAGTCTTTGGCCAGTCACATGACCTATCTAGGGCAATAATAATATACCCTGTGCAAGACCTCTACTTACATGCTAGGTGACGTTGGTTGGTTGGTAGGCAGTGCAGCGAACAAAGCAAGAGTCGAGACATTGACTCCTTGGCTCGTGTCAGTATCGCTCGACGTTACACACGCACTTGAGCAGTAATGCATAATGCTGGTCTCAAATGTTAGATCAATGTTAGCTTATGAAGAACACTTTTATTTTTGTATACCTCTCAGGCGCTGCTGGGACGCTTTTCACCCAGAAAATCGTTAACAACATTAAGCACCGTTGGGACGAAAACGTCCCAGTGGAACCAAGTCTTTTTAGACTCTGTTTTTGATCTGTGAAGGTTCAAATTCTATTGAACAACGCATACGCAGCGGTACCTGAGGGAGTTTTATCGTGAAAAATCGCGGCGCCCGAGAGGAATCTTTGAAATAAGAAATCTAAAATCCATTTTGTTACTGTTATTGAAATTTTAATTTTATAATTTCTCCTGCTTCGTCCCTCTCCCCTGGGCGATGGGTTTCGCTTTCATAACTCGTCTAATGTTGTGGTGTTTGCGGTGTTCGATTCCTCATGACTGTCATCTAATCTCGATATTAACAAATATAATTGCATGCTCGTTCTTTATATCATTGTTCATCTGTGGGACTCACTGTTGGTCACGACCGTGTGCGCATGTGACGTAACATAACGATGCGTGCGTGTGCGTGTATCACCTCGCCCGGCCCCCGTCCCGCTGACCCCGCAGCTCTTCAAATTCCAGCTCCCGAAGTTCGCGATCACCGAGCGCGCGCCGCAAGAGAAGGGCATCCTCTTCTTCGAGACAAAGGTGAGATGGAAGTTCCTCGATTTCAGTAAAATTCAACAAAAACAAAAAACGCTATCGAGCGTCTTCTATAATTTGACTTTCGGCTACGTGAACTTCTTCGCGTAAATTAAAAAGCGCTTTATCCGCGTTTAATTGGAAATCTTCGCTACAATCGAAATATTTCTCTCTTGCTACTTCTCCCTGCCTTCTTTGGAATAAATTCTAGTTTTTTTTCTAAAAGTTCTTGCTATACTTTCTTCTACGTCCACTCCGGGCCTCTCCCCTGTTGCGCCACAACACCCGGATCGCCGCTGTTCGAATTTTCTTTTTTTATGAACATCATATATAGATTTGCGGGTCCTAGGAGGGTTCTGTCGAGGCTTAGATGTAACCCGGTTCGTGTGGTGCAGGTTGTCGCCGTCAGTGATAGTCCGCGAGAGGAGGTTGGCGACGGCCCGCGCTACGGCCATGAACCCGCCCGCGCCGCGCCGCCGTGCGCCCTCGCCGGCAGCCGCGCGGCAACTGTCCGCCAACCCGCCGCCACCCGCGAGCCACGCACTGCACCGACACAAAGTACGTACCAATCAGTTAATGTATTATATTCAAGGGCTGCCTGCAGACACGGCGCCACACATGGTATAATAAGATGTTTCACCAGGTATTCTCTTCCCGCAATGACAGCGCGATGCCTCCAAGCTACGTCACGATCAGTACTGCCATTGATTGATATCTTCAATATACTTAAGGAGATTTTTGTTCATAATGAATATAAAATAAATTCCTAACTAGCTTAACTATTTGTTATCTCGTGTTATTTAACTAATTAGTTAATAAAGATACTATATTAAATAACTAGTTAAAAAGTGATTCTTTATAGAATAAAGTAAATGAAAAAATGCATTTTGCTCGGGTAATTTAACGCTCACGTGCTAGCGTCACGCTAACAGCCCGCTATTGGCTCCACGGCCGATGACGTAGTACGGAGGCAATCACGTGACCTAGCTGTCACGGGAAGAGACTACCTGGTGTTATTATACCATGGCGCCACATTCATAACATGCACCCCAGTGCGCGACGTGTTCCAAGTTAATATAGGCACGGAGCGCACTATAAACAGGCATACATAACTGTACATGCATCTATATTCACACGTAGAATGCGCGGGCGCGCATTGGTACGTAAACATTGGGCGGTGTACTCACAATACAAAACGTCCAAACACACATCACGGCCTCTTAGCTGTAACGTGATTAGCTAGTCCGATTGCGCTATAAGCGGAGGCCAGCATTCTCCTGTAGAGGGCGCTCAAGTCGACGCCTATGTCGCTAGTCCACCTCTGCTGGGCCTCCTCCGGGCAACCTGGGGTCTCACCCGGTAGGGTATGACCGCCAAGGTGTCGTGAAGAAGCGCTCCCGTGAAAACGGTGAGTGCAGCGCTCCTACAGGAACATGCATAGCAACCACTCACATAGCTGTGTTGCCCGCCAGCCTGTCGGTAGGCGGCACATAGCTGCTAGGATTAGGGAAATTATTTTCCCAACCTAAGGACATGTCCGTCTCAACGGACAGAGATCGAGCCCTCGGCAGTGATCTGATCCCGAGGCCGATCTTGTAGAATCTGGAGGTGGGCGATAGCAGCTGCGACACAGTGCATACTACTGCAGCTGCTATCATACTCTTGTACCATTTTATACTTGTAATAATCTTGCCCTTTAAACTTTATCTTATCTTTATGGCGGCTGTGAAATTAGCGTTGTCCCCGTACCCCTATTGACACCCGCGCACTCTAAATTTTGATACTGCGCAGGCATACGACTTGTTTTCACAACCGCCATAAAGTTTGGTGCGTACCTACTATAAGCTTAACGCCATCAAGCATTAAACCCTAAAGAGATGAATTACGGACTGTACAGTTACGAAACTGTTCTATTGATTTGCATAGATAAATATGAAATAGGCCAGTAGGAGGCGCTTTGACACTTTCCTATTGGCTCGCGCAAGCCATGCCCGCGCCAGAGCCAATAGGAGCGAGAAAAATGACGGAATTTATTTCAAACAAATCAGATGTGATTACATCTCTGTAGGTTTTAATGCTCGATGTTTTATGTTCAAGTCTTGATCCAACCAGAAAAGGCTGATTATATTGATCTGGATCAACCAACCCGAACCTGGTACTTCTGGTACTGGTACCAGAAGTAGCAGGTTCGGTCGCAGGTTCTTTCTACAATTTATAACTAATGTTTTGGATGCAATGCTGATGATGATGTACTTTTACACTTTTACTGTATTACCTGTGTCAAATTTTAAAGCCAGTGTCGTTATAACTTGCTATTTGTTTGTCAGGATGAATTGGATCCATACGGACGCAACAAACCAACAAGTCGCAACAGGGATAGAAAGAAATATTCACGAACTTCATCATCGGGCTCAGGTATGTATAGAAACAAATGAGATATAGCATGATTTATGAGCATCGACCATACATCCCAATAGACGCCTAATGTTGAATATAATGCGTACAATAAATTCTGCGGTCTACCACTAGCTGGGGCGGGGTACTGCAATCAGATTGGCCCTACCAAGGCGGCTATTGGCTAATCACTAACGCGGCACCACCGTCAGCACCGCTGTAGTGCCTTAAGACGCTGACAACAGCCAAATACCCCAAATAGGCTTGTTTTATAAACATTTTTAGCTGTATCTATTCAGTTTGTGGCAGTGAAAAAAAATATGTTCATAACAAGTTTTCTTGAAGTTTTCTCAAGTTGAGCGGCGCACCTGACGTCCCTCCGCTCGTTGCCTCTCTTTCAGTTCTATACGAAACGACAGTGACCGCAGAGGTCTGATTTTTTAGGTGTTGTCTGCCTCTTAAGACTGTCTTTATAATGGTGGACCGCGGCATTATCACAGCAGACGAGTAGTAGTTGTAATTGATACATTTGTCGTTAGAAACGTCGTCGTCGTCGAGTGAATCGGAGAGCGAGTCGCATTCGTCGTCGTCGTCGGGCAGCTCGGGCGCCCGCCGCGCGCGGCACGCTCGCCTACTCAATGCGGCCGCCAGACCCAGGTGAGAGAACACTCACCTTAACTACACAATACCATGGTATAATAAGATGTTTCACCAGGTATTCTCTTCCCGCAATGACAGCGCGATGCCTCCAAGCTACGTCACGATCAGTGCTGCCATTTATTGATATCTTCAATATACTTAAGGAGATTTTTGTTCATAATGAATATAAAATAAATTCCTGACTAGCCTAACTATTTGTTATCTCGTGTTATTCATCTAATTAGTTAATAAAGGAAACTATATTAAATTACTAGTTAAAAAGTGATTCTTTATAGAAGAAAGTAAATGAAAAAATGCATTTTGCTCGGGTAATTTATTTTCACAAATTGGCAGCACATCAAACTGACAAGTGTCACGCTAACAGCCCGCTATTGGCTCCACGGCCGATGACGTAGTACGGAGGCAATCACGTGACCTAGCTGTCACGGGAAGAGACTACCTGGTGTTATTATACCATGCACAATACCTAGAATACATAAATCAAGCTGATGCAACGCAAGCATAGACATCGCTCACGGACACGAAATCTCAAAAACTAGTGGTGGGCGATTATGAATAATTGGTATAATCGAATTACTTTGTAATACTAATGTTGGTAATTGATTATGAAATTAGTAACTAATTTATTTTCATAATCGAATGACGTTACTAATTTGTATTACTAATCCTGTTGTAAAAAGTAGAGGCTCGAGTTTCTTGTACTACTAACCCTGTTATAAAAAATAGAGAGACGGCTTTTTTGGTTGAGTAATTTAACAGTAAGTTTACTTATTTAATTTTTTTTATTGATAAATTTCTATTAACTCTAAGATCATTATTAACTCAAAAAAACGAGTCAATGGTAATTAACCTCAACTAAATTTTCATTTAGTGTACCTACCCGACCAACCATCGTGTTTCGCTCGTTCTGCTCTGCGTTGACTCGCAATCACGATTACTAACTAAATCAGTAACTATTAACTTGCTATAATCGAGATATCTCGAGACATCTTCATAATCGAATGATTTCATTAGTAAATCTCATAATCGCCCACCGCTTCTCAAAACACCCTGGAACAGTTTGGAGCGCGGGTGCCACCGCTGTCGGTGTGTGCGTGTTAGTGTGTGAAACGGAAGACCTTATCACTATTTCTCACAGACCAGTAAGCCTCTAGACGGCGAATAGCCGGATACCCCGCTCACCACGCATATGCAGTACCACTGCATATCATACGCCCCGCCGCCAATCGAAACATCACTCCGTCAGCGATTGGTACCAATCATACCTCCGAACTTTTGAGCCGACCAATCATAACGCGCCGTCCGCCCCCCGATCATAACGCGCCGTCCGCCCCCCGATCATAACGCGCCGTCCGCCCCCCGGTCCCCGCCAACATTTTAAGTCTGTGTGCTCATGCAAAACTTAGTTTATACGGCGTCTTGAGGCTTACTGGTCTGTGCTATTTCTATAGACAAATAAACTATTTATTCATCCATGCTATTTTTTAACAATAACACGGACAACACGCGCTCATAATCACCACCACCCACATACATACTACATACACACCCCCACCCCACACACACACCGCACACTCAAACTAGACACACACCCACACCCCATACACATACAGTTACCTCAAAATTAATGTATATTTAATATTGAATTTTAACCAATGTCATTTCCAACGTGTCGAAAGAGACTCCCACCGAACAGATCTTGCAACACAGGGTATCCTAGTGTGGGATCCAGTGTCACATTTATGTGTAACCATGTTTTTTTGAAAATAAATAAAGACTTTACTTACTTTAAATACTTTACTTACACCGCTTCGCATACATGAGCTTTACTTCTGTACTCTCATTGAGATCGTTTTTCTTCATTGCAACAAAATAATATACATCAACCTGACAGGCTGTCTGTTGTCACGATATTCCTACAGGATCCAGAGAAACGATTTAAATTTAACATACTTTACATTTTACAGGTTAAATGCAAAATCGGGTGCTGGTTTAGCGGCGGCTGTGACGACTGTTACCAGCAAGAAGGAGGTTCCCAGTGATAAAGGTAAGAAACATTATACTTGCAAGTTAGGGTTAGCGAACAGCGAGGGAGTCGCGGCGATGCGACTAATTTAGTAGCAATTGGAAGTCTACTTAATTTGCTTCTACAAACGACTGGAATTTGAATAGTGAAATAAAGTCACAATGGGAAACTCAAAGTGCAGCCACCCCCTCTTCCAACCTAATGACTGGCTAATCTTTTTCCCACGGCATGAGCTATCATTATGTAGCTCATGTTGAAACAATAGAAGAAGTGTAAAGTGTAAATGCAAGAGTAGTCAAGCAGTCACAAGCATCCACAAGAGCCCATACCAGCCTAGTCTAGAGTTATCTACTAGGAAACGAGTGTATGGAGCGATCTATCGTTATGAAAGACTCTTCGCACAAGGCGAAAGAGCACAAATAAGACTAACATTTATTTTAGCTTGCAAAGCAAAATAACACTGATGTCCATAATTTTAAGTTTGATTCGTGTAACGATTAGGTATGATAGCCAAAATAACTTTTCAGAATCGGGCGGTAAGAAACGTTCGGCGACGTCACCTATAAACACTGCACCGGCTAAGAAATCAGTATCGAGACGAGAGGAGCTGTTGAAACAATTAAAGGCTGTCGAGGACGCTATAGCTAGGAAGCGGTCTAAAACCTAGGGACGCCGTTATAGTGGGCGTGTGTACAGCTCATGATAAAGGCCAGTGACAATGCCGATTATTCAGTTTTGCCTGGTGTGTCTGTACTAGCATACATTGTACACTGTATCCATGGGCTTATCCCGAAAATGTCGATAGAAATTACTCATGTATAAACTTTAGTTCTAGTAAACCTTTATCCAGGCAAAATTGACCTCGTACAAATTTAAGCATTTACATTTTTAATGCAACATTATTTTTTTAATGTAATAAAATCTCAATACAAGAATGGTCTTGAGCATATGCTAACATCAGAATATTAATTCCATAAAATCATTGTTGTGCCGATGGAAAAAGCGATGGAAAAAGCGGGTGTATCAATTTAACTGTTGACAAGTGTTGGAAGATAGAAAATTATTTTTGCTATTCAACACAAACTGAAGGCGTAACCTAGAAATGTAGGTTTTTATGGTGAATTAGAGTATGTAATAACATAATTAGTAAAAGAATAAATGCATAATTTTGTAAGAAATGATTTTTATTTACGTATTTTGTATGATTACTATATTAGCAAGTCTGTATTTTCTTGATGTAGTGTTCCGCACAAGAACTTGATTCAGGCCATTATCGAGTACAAGTTTAAGTGCATTGTAAGCAATGTATCCTATTCCACAACTGCGTGCTTCAGTAAAACTGAAAGCTCCTTGAGAAACATACCCCATTACCTGTCTTGCGGCAATATTACGCACAGTGTCTATTTTGCTAGGAAGCCATAATTCCCTCATTGTTTTTACATATTCTGATGGTTCATCCTGAACTCTTTTTCGCGACTTTTCCATACATGCCTGAAAGTTTAAATTCAAATATAAAAGCAGAATAATTATGTGTGTACTTAGTTATAAATACAATATTAAAATAATTAAAAAACATACTGAAGTTCTATCCTTTTTAAGTTTCATCCGTTTTCTTTTTAACTTCTTCAACAACTTCATATGCTCAAAACGTTTGGACTTTCTAATTCTTTCATTGCGATCTTCATGATGTGGTTCAAATAAAGTTTTCATGTTATCAAGATCACCAGTTTCAGGCAAGCAAATAAGTGCATGCTTTCGTAGACTACCTTTGGCTACTAATTTTATGTATACTGGAATTAAACATGAAACAGAATTTTCCATATTTGGTAAACTTCTTTTGTTGGTAATGCAACCCTGAAAAAGAAATAATGTTTATTTTTCAAGAATGTTGTTCTCGTTTACTTGATTGTAAAACAGTGATAGAGATGTAATATGGTTATTGATTTTAACATCTACCTGTATCTCACTCAAAAGAGTCCTATTTCTTAACACAAAGTAATCATTGACTTGATTGTCAGACCAATCGCACAGTAAAAAGTTCCAGGGACATATGAAAGGGCTGTTAATTGCTAATTTCATGTAATTGACCCTTTTACTTGGTGGAAGTCTAAAGTATTTGTCTCGTAGTTCAGTTTCAATTCTTTTTTCGTTATCTTTTCCTGCATCAGAGTCTGGTGGGAGATAGTATTCCCCCATTTCAAATGCTATACTTTCAGTTTCTCGCAGGCCTCCCGATCTTGCTCCGAACATGATGAATGTTAGCCAGAATGGTAGAGCATAACCAGAAGGCATAATGATGTCCCAGCCACTGCCATATCCTGAAATAAATCTAAATATATAAAACAAAGTCGGGTTAGTTACACTATTTATAACTCCAGAATGGCTAGACCGATTTTAATAAAAGTTGGAATACAGATAGAACATAACCCGGATTAACATATAGGCTACTTTTTATCCCGGGAAGGTGAGCAGTTCCCGAGGGATGCGCGATGAACGACATCCATGCGGGCGAAGTCGCGGGCATAGGCTAGTTATAAATAAATTAAACAGGAAACTTGAATTATGTTGAAATTATGATTATTTAAATTACTAACCAATTTTCTTAAATTCTGAATTCTGAGATCCCGGCCTCTGTATTAATATGACAGGTACACTCTGTAATGCTGGATCATCTTCATTGACTTCCCCGGGAACTAATTGGGTTTCGGTTACATGTTTTATAAACTGTCCATTGGTCATTATTTCCTTTTTGATAGCTTCATGTATATTAATATCCCACAGAGGAGAATTTGAAAGAAAAGTAGGAATGCGGAGTAAGGATGCTGTACTAATTTCTGTATTTGTGTCTTGCTTGGCCTTTGTGCGACGTGAAGGTCGTCTTAGGCGAGGATCTTTAACAACTAGTCCTACAACCATGTTAGAAGGTAGTTGCGCAGGCGAGTTTGCTGTACTTATTGTTTGCCAGTATTCTTCTTTGTCTTTTAAATGAAGGGGCGTATGCACTGCCATCCAATTGTCATTCTCAACTCTATTGTTTTCATTGATACACTTCAAGCTTCGAACCAGAACTTCATGGCTATTTGGCCCTGTTAAACGAAATCTGTTGAAACAACTTGGCATTATTTTAATTTGAATATTTCCTGGTATATTTTCAATTTTTCTTCGTTTTTTTGCTGTCACATAATCATTTTCTTTGTCCTGGCTACCAGAAGCATCTTGCAAAATTGATTTTACTTGATTTGTTTGGGATGGATGTACAAACAGCCATAGAATTTTGTTTGTGTTATCACTGGGAACCCAAATGAATTGGACTTTACCGACATAACCAAATGGAAATGTGTTTATTCCATAGAGATGTAAAGTTCCTTGTCTGGTCCCATTTATGTATGCCATAGCACTGACACTTAGTCCACATGAATTACTGGTAATCTTTGAGAACATTTCCTTGACAAGTTCTACTGTGCCTGTTATTTGAATAGGAATATGGTAAGATATATCTTGCATTAGGCAATGTGCAGAACTACCCCTATAGCATGCCCTGAATGCTTTATCGCATGGTGCATATGGCAGACGATGTCCCCAACGTTCAGTCATATGAAACCTTTTGGCATGCCATATGTGGGTTTCCAACCAAACATTTCGCTTCTGTCGTCGATTGTACTCTATTAACAGATTTGCTGAGCGGCGTCTATGTTTTCTTGAAGGTCGTTTTTGTTTTGGAGGCAGACCACTCTTTTTTAATTGATCTAAATGTCCTCTTCGTAAATTACGAGGTAGTCTTTTACAGTTGTGGCTCATGACACGGCGCCTCATATGTACGGGTAATGTTTGGAATATAAGTTTGGTTTTACTTGGCCTTAAAATGCTTTCAGTCATTGCAGCGATTTCTACACTTCTGGACGCCGCAAATTTTAAACTATTAGCAGCATACGGAAGATGCTCAGTGCCACCTAAAGTGGCATCAAATTCAGTTGCTGCTTCCATAGTTAATTATTATTGGATGACCACAACACTGAATAATTTGATATACTTTTAATACGAAATACAATATAACTGCAAGTATACGTTACAATTCAGATATTTAATTGAAATGAAAATAAAACATTGTTGTGGTTATATTGTATTATATTCTCTTTGGTTATATTATAACCTACAATCAGAAATGTCAACATTGACAATGACAATGGAATGCCAAATCAGTGTTGCCAGGGCTCTTGAGTTGATTACGTTTCGTTTCCAGAAAAGTGACATATTTGCTGCATTTTTTTTTTTACAAGTGGTCTGCGATAATAAATGGCTTCAATACAAAAAAAAAACGAGCGAGCGTGAATTTTTACATAAACGTTACTTTTTTAATAATTTTTTGGAGTTTTATGCTTTGTGTGGTATAAAATATTATCAGAATAGTTGCTTACATTAAGCGCGATCAAAGCGAGCGCGAATTCTTTTTAGTTAGTATTATATTATCTGTGGTTTAGAAAGACTTTTATTGTTTTCCATTTTAAGGTAGAAAATAGTATGTACCACCTGCTTAGTAGTAGAGCTCTTTGTGAAGGAGTGCGTCCGGGGAAGTATTACCACCGTACCTACTTCTTCCGCCAAACACTGATGGTAACATTGCTGTGTTCCGGTTCTCAGTTATAATAATGTACTCTGGGGTGTGAAGGGTACCTACGCGTGCCGCTGAAATAACAATCACCTGTGACTTTCTATCGTTACATCTCAGCTTGGCAAACCGACTTGCGGTACCATTTACGGCCAAAATTAATATCCAATCTATCTCCGATTTGCCCTAGTAGAGATAGGAATTTGACATAAGCTCCATACAAAATATGTCAAATTTCTATCTCTAGTAGGGAAAATCGTGGATAGATTGGATATTAATTTTGGTCGTTAGGCAACAGCCTAGGTGGTAATGCAGTTGTTATGGGAAAAGGTAACCGCTTAACATCAGGTGGCCCTTTAGCTCGTTTGGCCATCCTATAATATAAAAACAAAAACAAAAAATGTACTAGCACCACCAAAGCACCATAACATACACATACGGCCATAATAAATTAGGGGGACATCCATTCCTTATCTGTGCACGCGGTTAGGTTGTGGAACTCGCTTCCGCCCGTGATACGCGACTGTAAAACTGTTTCCACCTTCAAAAAACGTGTAAAAGAGCTTTATCTTTCCGTTATAGTAATAATTTTATGTATTATGTTTTCTATTTTGATATTGTGTAAGTATACCTAGACTATGTTTATTATTTTTATACTATATTTATTTTACGTTATATATTAGTTTATGTATGAGTATATATATATGTAGGTATATTTATTAGTATTACTTGACAAACTGTGTCTACATCTCTTTGCTTCAAATTTTCCTCTCGCAGGTCTGCTGGAAGAAATTTCTTATAGAAATAAGCAGTGCCTTTGTACTATTCATTTCTATGTATTTTATTATTATTTCTCTGTGTGTGCATAAATTTAATAAATAAAAAAATAAAAAATATTACGTCACTTGTTAAGGGGAAGGGAGTGGGGTTTGTTAACAAAGTGTGACATCGTGTGACAAGGGGGGGACGAGTTATAAGCTTCGTGACGTCACATGTATAAATCTAAAGTATTAAAACCCTAAAGTTAAACTCTAATGAATTTTTTTGAAATATTACTAACTCTATCAATATTATTATAAGGTTTAAAGTCTGCGAAGACGCTCGAGCAAAATCAAGCTTAACCATTAACGACCAAAATTGATATCCAATCTATCAATGATTTACCCTACTAGGGACAAAAATTGGACATATTTTGTAAGGAGCTTATGTCAAATTCCTATCTCTATTAGGGCATATCGTGGATAGATAGGATATTCTATTTGGCCTTGTGGTAGATTAAATTTTTTTCGCGTTCCATTCAGCACCATTTATGAGATACTTTATTACTTTATACTTTGTAAAATATTTTTATTATTACTAATAGGTAAAACTATTCTCAAAAGATGAAAATTGCATTATAAAAAAAGTTACAAGTTATGTTGTCGCAGGTCAAAAGGTACGATAATTTTAAAATATTTAACTGTCTGACATCACTGTGACAGACTATGAACATTTTAACCATGGTATAAGACACGTATGATTTTAACGTAGTGATTATTTTCTCTGTGGAACATTTTTTAACCAGTAAAAGAATAACTCAGTATAGAAATGTCTTTGAGAATAACCAATAACTAGTTAGAGATTTTGCTAATAAAAAATCCAGAAACGTAGGTACCTCTTGTACTTATCAGTTTATATTTTTTATGTAGGTAGGTCTTCGGTCAACAATAGTACTAGGTATTGTTAATCTAAGAGAGGTAGGAAGATAGATATTGTGATATGTTCACATCAAATTAATTTGTAACTTTTCAATTAGGTATTGTAAAAATAAAAAATATAACTAGGTACTTACTTATACTGTTGTTGTTCATTCCGAAAACCAAACTTCTGTTAAAGGCTAAAATCAGAAAGTTCCCAGGGCTTGGCTAAAGGGGGTGCTGGCTAGAAAACCTCCACGTGTGCCTGACCGCTGCTTGTCCTTCTGGACACGTCTGGAGGGAACGGCAGTTGTTTGGCCGGTGCATTCTGGGTACGGGCAATAGAATTCTTTCGAGGGATTAACCTTCGGATTTTATTGCCTGTGGCGAATATTCAGGCGCGGGGGTGGCCCATTCTGGGCCAGTGGGGAGTTGCTCCACGTGTCCCTCTGATGCTAACAGAGGCACAGTGGAGGAGTTGGGGTGGGCCCGGTGTGCACTCCCCCTGCTACTGGGCAGGCAGCGGGGGACTGTCCTTCCCTGCCCCCGTCGATCTCGTAACCCCAGGAGTGCCTGCTGAGTAGTGTTTTCGCGCCTCTTGGGACCGAGGGTCTTGGCTTCACCGCCCCGACCACGAGGAAGAAAACCTCTATAAAAAATTACGGGAGGTAGGGCCTGCGAGCAGCAGACTCGGGGTAGTCTGCTGCTCGACCAGCAGCTGGTGAAGCTGACGTAGCTGGCACGGCTGGCAAAGCTGGCATTCTGACCTGGCGGCTTGCTGGCGTAGCTGGCACAGTTGGCGTAACTGACACAGCTGGCGTAGCTGGTAAAGGCCTGTGAGGTGAGGTGGCATGCATGTGGTGCATGGTGGTGTAGTGGTTCCGTGTGCGCCACCGAGGCGGGTGCGGCCGACGCTAGGCCGCACGGGTAGAAGGTGCTCGCTTTCTTGTGGCGGGCCGGGACCTGTCGGGGGTGGTTGTGTGAATACTCACGGGTTCCTACGCCCCCGGCTAAGGTAGTTGAAGGAACACCGTGGTGGTTTTAGTCGTTAAGAGTCCGACACTGGCTCCGCCTACCCCGGGCGGAGTGTGTCCATGAGGAAAAAAAGGTGATAGCTGTCTACAGCAAGATACATGCAATATGATCTTTCTTTACTAAAGGATCCATTCACCCTGTCCTAGTCCACTGCTGGCTGGACATACCAAGGCTTCTTGTACAAAAACGGTCAAACGCAAGCCCGTTAAGAATAAAAAAAAAAAAAATACCGATTGTCAGGGCAGCCTCCTAATATTGATAATGCTCATAAAGCTGGTTCGCTTTGGTTGCTTCTTCTTCTTGTTTCGCATCGGCACTCGCTAGGTATATGAAAATAGTTATGGTAGGTACCTATTTTGTTTTCTTGTGGAAATCCTTATGGATATCTTCCATCTGGAGAGGGTGGAGGTGTATGTCGGACTCCTACCGACTAAAAACACACGGTGGCCAGCCTCAGCACAGAATAGAGGAGCTCCGGGAATTCTAGAGGACCGCGCCGCGCCGCACGGTGGGCTGAAAATCAGCTTTCATAGACTTAGGGATTTCAATTTGCAAGTGCCGGATTTTTTCCGGATATCGCTTCTATTAGTTATTACTATATTCAAAAATGACACCCGAGTTAATTCTGCACAAACACGAAGGAATTATAATTTTTTAACGAAAAATTTGTATGAAGCTAGTACAAAAAAGTTAATTATCTCGTAAACAGCAAGGAAAACCGTAATATCCTTACAGGTGGTTATAGGACTAATTATTTATGTTTTTTTGACATATGTCATATAACGGTGGATCGCTGCTAATTTTATTTAAAAAATCGTCAACATATTTTCATTTATTTTTACATATGAAACGGTTCCTTTTAGTGTTTAAGTTTAGGAACACAGACTTTTAACAACTCGTAACATAAAATAGCATCACCCCTAAGGAGTAGTCAGAGGTTTATAGTACATCCACACTTAGACAACTATGTTTGAGCTAGATATTTATCAATACAAAATGAGTTTTAAAACTTTACATACAACAAAAATACCAAGTAACAAATTATTTAACGACCTCTGTGGTCTAGTGGTTCGAGTGTCGTACTGCTGATTACGAGATCGTGGGTTCATTTCCCACAGGACACAAATATTTGTGTGATGAACATGAGTATTTGTGTTGGTCTGGTGGTTTCTTATGTATTATAAGTATGTATTTAAAAAAAAAATGTGTATAAGTATTATATCCATTGTCTAGTACCCATAGCACAAGCTCTGCTTAGTTTGGGACTAGATGGTGCTGTGTAAAATTTCCCAAAAATATTTATTATTATTATGATTTAGTCTTCTAATAAGTCTGAATAGGTGATTAAATGATTTCTGATAAGTAAGTTAATTTGTTGATTAGTCGTGTTATGAGTTCTAAGAAATGTTTTTGACGATTATAAATTTTCATTAGCACATCTTTTAAAACTCCCACCTTGCGCCGGTGCCTCTTTAGTGTGAAGGTTTTTGACACATCCCGGAGAAACAACAATGTTTCTCCAACAGCAGCATTCGACCACCACGTGTTATTATCCTAGCCAGGGTAGTTATGGTATTCCTAACTAGGGCTGCCATGATCTAAATTGCCGATGTTGGACAAATACTTCCGAAATCCCTGATAAGTGGACGAAACCGCAGGATTTTCCCTCGGCTACCCAAAAAAACCAACGCAGCAAGCGTAAGGGTTTCACTGGGACTCTTCTTGAGAACCCCGCCCGGTCTCCTACGGATTTGTCCCAAACTAGGACAAATCCGGGAAAATCCGGACGAATTGTAGCCCTAGTATACCTAAGTCAGTACTGTGGTGAATAGATTAGCCAAGTCAAACAAGTCGGCAGGATTTGTATTGGGGCTGATTGACCAGGGTGCACCAGTGGAGGTGCGCCATGCGTGATGGCTCTTTAAGTGTAACACAAACTAACTTACCTAAGGCTGACAATTTCATCAAAGCCGTAGCGAGTTTCAGATGCGGCTCCGGGCAGCAAGTGATAAAAGTGGGTCCCTAATAGACAGGGTGATAGGGACGGGGAGTGCACCTTTATTGGGTCCCTTTAACAACTTGTTTATCAACTGCTCTGCTCTGCAGGGGCTCTGTATCATCAAGCCAATTGCTCAGCCACTGTGCTGATCAAGCCGTCAAAAGCTCTATAAGTAGTACAAAAGTAGTAAAAATTTCTACCAGTTTGTTTTAGTAACACATCATAATCTTTTTTCTTGACACTCCTTTTGCTCTCTTGGAAAAGTGTTACGTGACGTTCTTTTGTGATCAAGAACGTCAATTGTATGAAGATTTCAAAAATCGCATAAGGAATGTCCAGTAGGTAAACGACGTTCTCAATCACAAAAAAAATAAGTTCGACGCCTTATAAGACTGTGTTTTCACATCATAGGGACGTCTTAGTAGGTTTGATTACATAAAACCGGCCAAGAGCATGTCGGGCCATGCTCAGTATTATAGGGTTCCTTAAGTAGGTGTAATTACAAACGAATCAAATCGAATATTAATCATGGCTATTTTAGTTTTTGCAATAATCGGCAGCATTCGCGACTCAGAGCGTGTTGTTAGTAGCGCCATCTAGCGATAAATTCAAGAAGCCAAATTTAAGACGCTTGTCATTTCAAAGTTACTTTTTGTGATTTTTTCAAATAGGAAGTAGCTAAAGGAGCATTATTTGCTATGATAATTTTTCTCTAAGGTCAATGACCTTTGAACTAGGACGTTTTAAGTATTTTTCAGTTTTCTCTCTATAACTCAAAAAATTATAATCACATTATACTTGAAATAATTTTAAAAGAGAGTTTTCACAAAGGTCTATCAATGTGGAAGATTATAAGTTTCTACATTGCATAGTTTAGAAATGGCAGGACACATTGCAAGCCACTTTGGCGGGCTATATTTCGCAGATGGTACACCTGATAAAAAAGTGGTGTAACAAACATTACCTTCATTTTAGTAGACCTATTCAATGATATCCCACACGAGGGGGTGCAGCGAAAAAATTTTTTTTTTCTCCATTTTACATGTATGGACACCACCCCTAAAATACGGAAAAACGGTTCTTTTATTCTTTTAAAATTGAGATCTATATGTCGACTATTTTTTAACAAAATTTCATTTACTTATGTTTATAACTGTAGAAGTTATTAAGCTGTAAAGGATTAGGACAGACGGACAGACGGACAGACGGACAGACGGACGGACATGACGAAACTATAAGGGTTCCTTGTAGGACTTCGGAACCCTAAAAATGGTTTGTCGAAGATTGGACTTCTAGGCGAATAAGTAAAAACTTCTGATTCCACTTTGATATCGTCTATTTCATAGTAAAATTATTACATTGAAAATTGTTAATAGCGACTTGCGCTCGCCGCTGTGGCTTGTAGGTTCCTATATTTTGTTAACATTGAAGAAGAGTAAAAATCATGAATCCATCAACGCGTCACAATAAAAGGTAGTCTGACTAAATTCGAAGACCACACGTAATTTTGTCGTCTCACTCTGGCGTCTTAATATTGCATACATGCATGCATGTTTTCATAAAATAATAACGCACGGTATTTAAAAGTCAAATGAGACCATGTAAGATACGTTTTCATGGTATTTACCAGTTTATTTGGTTACCTATACCTAATTATCCATATCTATTGCTCTATTGTGCAATGCATTGCTGTAACTATAGAATTACTACACATAGAAGGATAGTTTCATACATTACGCGCTAGCAATCCTGATGCAAAAAAATCATTGTGTGCTAGCGCTGATACGTTTACACACGCACACCACTATAAAATGGGGCTGCCAGAAAAAAGTAGTTTCCCCAAAAAATTTTTTGGATGGTTTCCGACATCCTTCCTTACGGATGAGACTTATTATTTATAAAAAATAAACATATATAATAAACGTTATGATTAAAAAAATATAATATAGTTCGTTTAGAGTTCAACTTTGAAAAACACATTTTAGGTATATCAATGTTTTAACTTACTCACGTACAGGCGACCGCATGTCAGTGGTAACAGTTTGACCTTGATGGCATCTTTATTGCGTAAGCAGTAAGGGCGTTTGTCGAAATTCAAGCGTTACCATTGAAATGCGGTCGACTGTACGTACATATACGTGTGCGTATTACATAAGTAATCCAGTCACTACTTTATAAACTTACTTACTTACTTTTTTTTTTATCAGTTACTACTTTATAAATTCATCAATCGGAGCAATTACGACGGTTAAAATAAATAAAATAAATAAATAAATAAATATCTTTGGGACATTTTTACACAGCACCATCTAGTCCCAAACTAAGCAGAGCTTGTGGTATGGGTACTAGACAATGGATATAATACGTATATACTTTTTTTTTTTGGAAATACATACTTATAATACATAAGCAACACACCCAGACCAACACAAACACTTATGTTCATCACACAAATATTTGTGTCCTGTGGGAATCGAACCCACGACCTCGTTATCAGCAGTCCGACACTCGAACCACTAGACCACAGAGGTCGTCAAATGGGAAAATAATTACTTTAATATCTTGCAACACTGAGCTTTTACTAAGTTGTTTATATATGCTTAAAAGTTCAAAATACTAAAAAATAATCAAAGCTTGATTGTAAAAAGTGATACACTTAATACACTTTTTATGTATTTCCGATGTGTTGTGACACAATTTAATCGCACAAATCGTCACATTTAATTATTTTCCGGGAGATGCGTTCGAACCGCGTTAACCTTGAACACTACGGACCACAGAGTACATTTATACATATGCTACGGACAGCTATATAATGTACTCTGTGCTACGGACCGTCCGGCGTAGTGTGCCCACCTGGGCGCCCTATTTGTTGCATCAAATTGTGTGCGCGGATTAGGTATCTTTTGAGTTATTAATCTATGGCTGTAACATATTAAATCAATTCGAAATATCTAATGCAGCGGGCAGCGTTAAGCTCCTTTCGTGTTGGCAGTTACTACTGCCCTGTGTGTGGATCATGAGGAGTGGCAAAATTTCTTCTTTTTTAAACCCTCACTAAGATTTTTTCTGTATTTCAGGTGCGTTTACAAACACAAATCAGACATGCATAAACACCCGACCTCGGAACGATATTATCTGTGGATCACACAAATATTTGTTCCGTGTGGGAATCGAATCCCCCTTAGCGCAGAAGTCGACCACACAACCACTGCGCCAAAGGTGTCGTCAATAAGCTTCAATACCTGAAAAAGCTATATTTAAAAGCCTTTTGGTCACTGCGACCTGCAAAGATCATTGTAACATCTCTAGAAATGCTACAGCACCTTCCCAAGCTGCAAGCCAATTACAAAAAACCTTCATAGCTAAACGGCTATCGTGAACTAAGCGGATCATGCCATATACAACCAGTTAATTATGTAGCTCTGTAGGGGGATAACCGAAACATTTTCGCATAGATAAGTCCTTTACACATATTTGTTTTGAGTGGGAGGGAGACCGTTCACCATACAGCTTACAAAGAGTTTTAAATACAAACCAGCCAAGCTAAAGTTGAGCCAGGCCATGCTGTACAAGATAGGGAGGCGCGAAAGAAGCTTTCGTACCCGCGATTAATATAGCGTCCAATATCTGGGTTGCATAATATGTTAGTATGTCATCTATTACATCAAGCTTGGTGGCCACGGGAAGGACGGCTATTGTCAAGTAGACGACCAGTCAGATGGTCTGACGACATAGCGAGGGTCGCAGGGCGGCTATTGATGAGTCTGGCTCATACCAATATATAAAGATGAGTCTGGCTCATACCAATAAATAATTATATAATTTAGGAACTAAATTAACGACGTTGGAGGCAATGTTGTTGTTGATGAAATAAGTTATTGATATAACACAATTATTATCAGTTGTAATGCGTAATATAAATATACGTAAACAATATAATATTGTAAACAGGTTTTTATTAGGTATATTATTATTTAAGCATATTATTATTTATAAGACATACTATTAATCTTACAATATCCTATAAACACCTACAATGTATCTACATAATGTGTTTTACATAGATATGTTTCGGTGTCTGTCACACAATTATTTTACTATCACGGGCACCGGCGTTAACTCTATCTTAAATACCTATGTGCAAACAAAACAATACTGTTATAATATCTAAGTAAGATAGATAGTTGAACCAAACTCTGAATAATAAAGATTTTTAATATATTTTTTTTTATTTTAATTTAATGTATATAATTTTACTAGCAGTGCGTAAAAATTTTAACATGCCCCGTATAATGTTTCCTGTCGTAGTTTTGGGAAAAGAAAAATACATGTTTCTTTATTATTTGTGTCAAGTACGACCCCAGGATAATTTATCACCCCTTTAACACCCCTTTTTTTCCCCGTTTAGATACATTTTCGAAAAATTCAAAAGCACCTAATTCATTAATTATTTTCGACTCAATGCAGTCACGCTGTCATATATTTTGTATGGAAGAATATAATTATATTCTTCCATACAAAATATATAACCATATTGCACCCTCTTTTAGGAGTAATTTTGGAAAAAGAAAAGATTATTTTATTTACTATAAAAAAAAATTAAAAAAAGAGAACAAGAGAAAAGATTTTTCGTACAAATTGTAACACCTTAATTCACCCCTTTAGGGTTAAACATTTCCAAAAATCCTTTCTTAGTGGGTGCTTACATTACAAAAGGAACCTATCTGTCCAAATTTCATTAGTAGTGGGTGTTGCTAATGTATTATTCACAAAAAAAAAAAAAATATAAGTATTATTTATATCCATTGTCTAGTACCCATAGCACAAGCTCTGCTTAGTTTGGGACTAGATGGTGCTGTGTAAAAATGTCCTAAAGATATTTAGTTATTATTTAGTTTCGGCTCTACGTTGATGAATCAGTCAGTCAGGAGTGTCAGGAGTTCAGGACATCTCTCTTTGTAAGTTTTTCTAAATTCTGACGTGATAAGGAATAAAGAGGACGCGCGCGGACGGAATCGCGGACAAAAGCTAGTATTTATTAATGTTCAAAAACGCCATGATTTATAACAACCCTTCTTGTGCTTGCTAGCCTAGCTAGGTGTTTAAATACATACTATATCACGTGCATTGGTAGGTAGGTGCAGTCCCGCCCGGTTGAAGACAACTGGCTATTAGTTCGCAAATCAAATTCTGACGACGCTAATACCGCCGTAGCTCTATAATAGGGTCTGGGGCCTCAGAAGCAAGCGACTCAGACTTTTATCAGGGCCCTTTATCAGTGGCGGATTTACCAGCAGGCTGAGTAGGCTGGAGCCTAGGGCGGCAGATTTTAGGGGTGGCAAATTTGGGGCCAAATTTTTTTATGTCCTACAGAAAGTAAAAAGATTAATATTTATATACCTAAATGCTATTAGGTCCACACAAACATTCAAACATGTAATATGTTTCACCACTTAGATAACCCTAAGGCTACACTCTGACCCATGATTGAGCTTTCATTAGCTCAGAAATATCCAAAAACCCGTACCCAAAAACTATTTCTTGTGCAATCTTAACTAAATCGTTGAATTGTAAAAATAATCTAGGAACTGACACTTGTAGAAGTCGGTAGGGGCGGCAAAACTTGAATAACCTACTGGCGGCAAATGTGTCAATCCGCCACTGCCCTTTATTGTCACTTATCGTATACAGTATGTAACAAAAACCCTGATGTTCCCGTGAGCTACTTTATCAGAATCGATATTCATACGTAAGAACTCATTTGGAAAAACTCTGAAAAAACTGAACTCTTTGAATCATTATTAATAGTGATTATATCACTTTCAATTTACAATTAATAATGATTTAATATTTAATTTGAATAAGAGCTTTTCCAAATGAGTTGTGTCCTTACGTATGAATATCGATTCTGATAACGTAGCTCATAGGAACAACAGGGTTTTTGTTACATACTGTATTAGTTCAGGACCTCATTGTATGTATTTTCGGAGACTGGTCGATGCTACATCACCTGCTACAGATTACTATAAAGATGATGGATGAGTTTTTGCGATATTGTGTAGTTAACGTTATTGTGTAGTTATCGACAATTTATACATGGGAATTTTACCAGCGCCACGTGTGCGTATTTGGAACTAAACAATCCCATACAAAAATTGTCGATAACTACACGATACCAATTTTCATCTTTGTTAGTATGGTGTCACTTTGTGTTTTACTATGCAAAAATATGCATATAAATATATCAGTTAAATTTAAACAATGAAGACTGACCAGAATTAGTATGACTAGTGGCGCCTTGTATACTCTTTTATGCCAAACTAATCGGGTTTTAATTATTATTGTTATTAATTTTTTTGCGTGCCACTTATGGCAAAATATGTGGAAACTAACTGTGACTCTTTATCCATCTGTCTGGACCCGTATTTTTTGCGAAATAAATTATTCTTATTCTTACCGCGAAAACTCATGTAGGGGCTCAGAAGTGATGTCTTCGATAGTCTTACGGCCAAAATTAATATCCAATCTATCCACGATTTGCCCTACTAGAGATAGGAATTTGACATAAGCTCCATACGAAATATGTCAAATTTCTATCTCCAGTAGGGTAAATCGTGGATAGATTGGATATTACTTTTGGCCGTTATACAACAGTCCAGATGATTGTCTTCACCTGTCACTGTCACTCGTATTCTACGCAAATAAATGATTTTTTCTTTCTTTCAATCTTTCTTTTAAACTCAATTTCATTTAACTGCTTTGCCTCTTGCATTTGCATTTGCTCTTGCATTTTTTTATTTATTCTTTTATACTTTATGAACAGGTTAATTGTGGACTTGTGCAAGAATGAGAGGGTCTGAAACTGTGTATTAACAGAATAGGAAACAGCATATGATTATATATTTTGTATGCAACATATAATTGCAATAAATTGAACATATGTCTTACGAATTAACGGAGATTTATTTTATTTTTATTAAGTCGTTTTAGGTGCGGTCGACCGCACGTCAGTGGTAACAAATTGACGTTGGCGACGCCTTTATTTCGTAAGCAGTAAGGGCGGTTTTCTGACTCAGGTGTTGCCACTGTCTTGCGGTCGACTGTACTTTCCTTATATTTTATGTGTTTTTTTTGTTTTACTTTTTTTTGTGTACACACCCGTTAGTTACGTGTTTGTGTTTCTGTTGCACTGTTATTTAAATGTTAAGCACCGTTAACTGGGACAATAAACCATTTTTAGGGTTCCGAAGTCCTACAAGGAACCCTTATAGTTTCGTCATGTCCGTCCGTCTGTCCGTCTGTCCATCTGTCCTAATCCTTTACAGCTTAATAACTTCTACAGTTATAAACATATGTAAATGAAATTTTGTTAAAAAATAGTCTGCATATAGATCTCAATTTTAAAAGAATAAAAAAATCGTTTTTACGTATTTTAGGGGTGGCGTCCATACATGTGAAATGGGGATGAATAATTTTTTTTCGCTGCACCCCCTCGTGTGGGGTATCATTGAATAGGTCTACTAAAATGAAGGTAATATTTCATACACCACTTTTTTATCAGGTGTACCATCTGCGAAATATAGCCCGCCAAAGTGGCTTGCAATGTGTCCCCCCCCCTGCCATTTCTAAACTATGCAATGTAGAAACTTATAATCTTCCACATTGATAGACCTTTGTGAAAACTCTCTTTTAAAATTATTTCGAGTATAATGTGATTATAATTTTTTGAGTTATAGAGAGAAAACTGAAAAATACTTAAAACGTCCTAGTTCAAAGGTCATTGACCTTAGAGAAAAATTATCATAGCAAGTAATGCTCCTTTAGCTACTTTATATTTGAAAAAATCACAAAAAGTAACTTTGAAATGACATAACTTCTTAAATTTGGCTTCTTGAATTTATCGCTAAATGGCGCTACTAACACACTGAGTCGCGAATGCTGCCGATTATTGCAAAAACTAAAATAGCCATGATTAATATTCGATTTGATTCGTTTGTAATTACACCTACTTAAATACTGAGCACCTATAATACTGAGCATGGCCCGACATGCTCTTGGCCGGTTTTTCTTTCTTTATATATAAATAAATAAATAAATCAATAACATGGTAAATCAAATGTCCGATTGATCGAGTTTTTGTTAACGGCCAAAATTATATACATACATAAAATCACGCCTGTATTCCTCGAAGGGGTAAGCAGAGATGTATAGTACACCCACATATCGCCAGTTATGTTATAACTCCCTTGTAATAGGGGGCGAGCCTATTTCCATTAACGGGGCACAATCCAGACTCCGGGCTACTATTGTGAATTTCCTAATGGAAAAAAAAAATGAACATTCCATCTATCCACGATTTGCCCTACTAGAGATAAAATTTTGACATAAGTTGAGTGGAGCTTATGTCAAATTTCTTCGGTCTGTCTCTAGTAGGGCAAATCGTGCATAGATTGGTTATTACATTATATACATCGCAATGCTGAAACAACATTGAATACGGGTGCGTAACAGAGAAGAGGCATTTGCTAAGATTAAGCAGTAGATGCGTAAAGGCTAGATATATTATTAGGACAGAGTATATTAGTTACGTGCATAATCGCAAGTGCAGATTATAGTGAGTATTGCGCCACCTGGTGTAGAGGGCTACGTGCTGTTCACACCTGCGCTATTAGCACACTGTTAATGCAGATGGCAGCTGTGTTGATTCAGTTCCAAGCTGAACCGAATAAGAATACCCTTATACTTATAAGCTATTTGAAATATAATGTACTTAGGCTATAGTTTATATTGTAGATTTCTCCAAATATGTAAGGAAATGTTTGCACCACATTTCAACGCACTAAGCTGTGTAATCTGCGCTTACGAAAAGATCCTCTCGTAAGATGCTGCCAGTTTCCGATATAGGATAATTTGAGATCAGAAATCGGATGGATACTTGGATAGCCAGGCCTTGGGAATTATAAACATTTTATCACAATAACATTTTTTAAATAGATAAGTGGAGACAGTAGTACTTAGTTTAACTTATGTTTATGTTGTCTAGAATAATTACAACATGACATCGGATTCTTACATATAGTTTTTTTTTGGTATATACTATTGGCATTAACAGCTAACATAAATGTATACCGACAGTAAAAATTAAACATTTTCATTTCATTTAAACCGAATCGGACCGTCGAATTTAGGTTTTGGTTCTTATTTGTCGTTTCTTATGGAGAAGAGCTGGCAAAAAACTCCATGGTTCAGTTTTAAAATCAATATCTTTTGATGATTTATACGCGCAACATAAATAAATAGGTACAAGGATTATCATCTTTTTATAAAGGATACAGATCGTATGTACATTGCGTCAACAATCAACAGGTAGGTAGCTATTATATTATCATACTTATTTTATTACATTTGCTGTAAGATAGGTACTCCACAAAATATGACAGAAATATATTAAAGCAATGCCGATTACGTTGTAGGTACGTAATAGTGATTTGGGCCAACATTATTTGTCAACTTAAGACGCTGACAACAGCCAAATACCCCAAATAGGCTTCTTTTAACAAAAATTTTTAGCTGTATCTATTCGGTTTGTGGCAGTGAAAAAAATATATGATAATCTTGATCGTATTTTATAAGACTCTATTGTACCCAAAACACGTTTTCTTGAAGTTTTCTCTATAGAAAAGAATTGTAAACTAACCTCTTAAAACATGCTTTAAAGCAAACAGTCTCTATTATTTACCAAATATTATAAATGAAATTAAGAAAACATTTAAGAAAGACAATAATAAGACAAAAAAAAAAAAAAAATCTAAACATAGTTGTTTCTGTTTTTCAGGTAAGCTTTTAGTTTTTTGTTAAAAAATAATATTGTTAATTTTCATTCAAGTTGAGCGGCGCACCTGACGTCCTCTCGTTGCCTCTCTTTCAGTTCTGTACAATATTACAATGTACTCTGTGGTTCTGTACAAAACGACAGACCTCTGCGGTCAGCAGAGGTCTTTTTTATTTTAATTTTATTAATTTATTCATGACCATGGATACATGTCCTTCGTAATCATTGAACATATTTTATATTATACTTGTATCCTAGTAAAGTGATGGAAACTTTACTAGGTTTCTGAGGGGATGATGAGATAATACGAAAGTCATGTTTTTAAACTTTGTACCATTTATCCACACTTGTACACGTTAACGAGCACTTAACATTTAATAATGATTTTTAGGTGTTGTCAGCCTCTTAAGATAAACATTTGAGTGTTACCAATTATAGGTACTATAATTTAAAAGAAGCAAATATGATAACAAATAATCAATAAAGTTGGAATTTTGCCTGAGCATAGACATTACAATAATAAAATAGCAAAAGTTATATTGTTATTAAAAATACACTGTCAGAATTAAATTAAATTAAATATCCTGTCCGGCTTTAGACGACGCGACGAGGCCCTCGTTGAACTAGGAACAAAATCAGCTTTCACAATGATCTCAGAATTTTGAACAATCTGTCAAATCATTATGAAAACCAGTTTCGTAATTCCTTTTTTTCTTTCTTCATGCTTTTCTTGTCTTCATTTCTCTTCAACGTAGCTGTTTACCACCAACAAGGAACACATATCTACAGGAAAAATACCTGAATAATGTTGTCGTTACTTACCTAAAGTGTAAATTTGATCAGGAGAGGAAAACCGCAGCGGGTAAGCGAACGTAGTGTGCCGTTTCGTTTTATAGACTTTAATTACGTTGGAATTGCAAGAATTCAATGTTTAACACAACAGTTAACAGCAATGGAAGAATATGAATGGATTTGTCATCGCTCGATTGGGTGAAGTATGCGGCGGGAATGGGATGTGACGTGGTCGGCGGGACGCTCCCATTAGCCGCATCACCGCGTGCTATGACATCATGCTGACTCAGTCGCAAACCACCACAATGCTTCTTTCCTTCGCTAATTGTCATCCATCTGTAACACATAAAAACGTTCTTTAGTATATATGGACCGAATGCGAACTGACGAACCGCGAGTAGGAGTTGCTGCGGTACGTCCTTTGACAAATATATTAGAGCTCGTTATTACGTTTATTATAATAGAAGTGAATTGACTAAAATAGTAATAAACGAAGGCGGCGGGGTCCGTGGTAAGCAATGCGGGCTCACCCACACCGCAAGTCGGCTAATTAGGCGACGCGGTGTGAGTGCGCTGCTGCTGCCTCAAATGGTGCGGATAGCGGCTTCGGCCTTCTTCGGCCTTGTTCGGCCTTGTTCGGCCGTGCGCGGGAGTCGGCGCCACTACAATTATTTTGCCAAGTTATCGACATCGACAGTTGTACCACACACGTACCACCTACGATGGCTCTAAATCTGCATGCTCTCGATTCGGACACATGACGACATCTTTTTTTTATTTTTTTTATTTAAGAGAAATTATTCTGTCCACTGGGCATATGCTCAGCCAGACCAGCAGTTAACGGAGGTGGTAATTTTTCCTTAGTGGTAGTCCCACAGAACTTAAATTTAGCCGTGGCCTATGGTAGTCTGAGTTGCTGATACATGCAAATTGCTCCATTGGATGACATTTTTCTAAAGCCATCTCCTGAGTGAAGGTTACTTGGTAGTGGAATGATAGAATGACTTGCAATGGAGAGTGTGTTGGTGATGGCTGGTGGGTAGTTGTGCTGTGGGGGCGCAGGTGCGTTGTGTGACGCTGACGTCATATCCGGCGCGGTGGCGGTGTCGCGGGAGCTCAATGGGCGCGCACTATGTGGGCCACACGTGTCACATCCCCCCCTCACCCACTCTCACACACACACACACAAACACAAACGTTGCTCTAATTGCTGACAACTATGGGAAATAGCGCAAATGTGTTCGTTTATACCGCGAAGCGTGTTTACACTTGTGATAATGACGAATGTGCCGTTTTTAGATACTCATTTTTATCGCCGCCAACGTGGACCCTGTTTCAGCAAATTATATAGCCCAAGGAGACAGGTAATAAAGGCAATAAAATAAATAAATACGGCTACTAAGAACGCTAAAACACGGCAAGTGTTACGAGCGAGGCGCCCCAATAAGAATGTGTGGCGAGCGGAAGTGTATAACGTTTTTGACAGAATTGGATCGTGTGAATAATAAACATCAGGTCCGCGGCATAACATTGTCGTATCGAATGCTTCGGTGTGGGACGATGAGAATCGTAGTTACGTCAGAGAGCGGCGAGCGGACGCGCGGGGGTCGTCCGACGTCGTAGACGAGGAACAATGGACTTAAAAATGGAATTTAGCGCATGAGGTGACGAAACGTGGTCCCGGCTGCGGCGCGGACGTCGCGACAACTATGTAGGGCGAGTGACGCGCCGACTATTGATAGTGCGCCGACGACGCCGACGCCGCAACAACTACCATTATTCTCTTTACAATTCTGTGCTCTAGAATGCAGCGCGGTGCCGCGGTGAGCCTGCAAGCGGTTCTATAGCCGTTCTATTTACAACCGGACCGTACAAACGCCGACGTGCCTTATATGTCGTGCCGTTTATCACGCTTATTAGGCATACGTTAAATATATTATATTCGTGCCTATAAACAGACCAATTCCATTTTTTATTAAAACTAAGCAGTTCAAATTATGAGCTACGATTAGTCTAAGTGCGTAGACAATTCGTAGACGGTCTACGCAGTTTTAACTTTTAATTTTCCTTTTGCAAAAAGGGTTGTTAACCTTATCCATAATAAGTAATAACCATATCTTGGTGGAATTAAGATTAGATTTTCCTTTTTTTAATTTTTCCTTTTCTCAATTTGTATCTTATTTTATTGTATTACACGAGTATTATTGGAAACTCATTTTATTTTCATTATGTATTTACTGTCAAAATTCCAGAAAAGACTAATCAATGACTTCTCCAATGTGTAATGGTGTTTTTGAAAATTATGGCATTATGTTAGTTCCAAACGCTACCTTCAGTCAAGAAGGAAACGAATTATACGATTAATGTTGGTTTATTTATAGGATGTGGAATGACAGATGAAAAGTCCACCATAAGTATTCCATAGCGTTGTGCTTTACAACAAAAAAACTAATGTTTAGCCGCAACTGTTTAAACTAAGAAGCCAGTTCCATACTTATGTAAAGGCAAAGAAGATGATGAGTTATGATTGGCTACAATGTTGGATATAGAGATAGAGCGGCATTCCGCGGCTGTAACGGTGAGTTATTTGGCGGGCGGCGGGTGTAGTGCGGCGTGAATGGCCGCGAGATGCAGCCTCCGCTGCAGCACCGCAGGCTGCGCCGCCCCCGCGCCCCGCGCCGCCGCGTGCGCATTCCGTCGAGCGTGGAGCGCCGCGAAGCTAGTCGCTTGCGCAACCTCCGTCGCCGCATTCCATTCATAGCGACGCGCGACTCGATAAACACAGCTTGTGACTGCTTCGGCTCGCTCGCGTTCCGCCGCGGCAGTGCTGCGGTCGACGAGGAGGCCCTCGCCTTCCCGGAATGGGAAAACGAGCGCGGTTTTTGAAATTTTAGAGCGTTACGCCACATTTGTTCGTGAACGTCACGGCGGCAGCGGTCGGCCGGTGTGAATTCCGCCGGACGTTGACCCATACCGCCACTGCTTTCTCCGACTCAGTGTTTGCTATTGGAACGAATCTATTAATTGGAGAAACTCAGTTCACACATGAGCGTGGAAAGTAGACCGATGAGCTTTAGCAATCCGAGTCACAGAGAGGTAAACCGACACGCAAGCGCCCTTTATGAATAATGATCATTCAAATTTATGTTAGGTACGGTAACAAAGGCTCATCATACCCATGCGATATAGAAGGTACCGACCATCGAATGTTATATGCTGCTTAAAAACTATCGCTGTGCTTGTTAGATTCAGCTGAGTGGTGATAAGGTTAATAGCTTGGACTTCGCAAAGGGATTTCCCCTTTATGTGATAGTAGCTAACAGAGTGAACGTGTCTTGGCACAAGTGTGTAGTCGACAAGGTTTGCGTGTAATGTGTGTGGGGCGGGGGATGCGCGTGCGGCGGTGTTGCGCCGAGCGAGGCGTGCGGCCGAATGCCGGAGGCTGCATTCCTCTCCCCGCGGCCCGCAGGTGAAATGTCACCAAACAGCATTCCGAAATATTTGAAACGACCTTTATGGCGCGAAAGAAAGTGTGTGGGGCGCGGGGAGCGGGGCCGCGCGACCGTGGGACAGCAGCGCGCGCGCCAGTCGCACGCCCCCCCACCCCCGCGCCCGCGCCGTGTGCCCCCTCCGTCCCGCACCGCGCCGCGCCGCCTCCCGCATTCCAGCGCGCCTCCCTCCGAATTTATTCAGCCGCGACCCAACACACCAGCGCTAACATACATGCTACACCTGGACACCACCACCTACCCTCCACTGCTCGGCTCGATAACTTCCTAACTAACCTTCTACGAGAATAACTGTTAAAGCCTTATTTTTTAATACTAACCCTGGCTACGTAGTCGAACTTGCGCGCCGCTAGCTGGGTACAATATAAGTTTCGTGATTCATCCATACAAAATCATTGACAATCAGATATAGGTAATTATGTTTTATCTGATAATAAGTATATAGTTATATTTATTTTCGATTGGTGGCGAGGGAGTTATTAAGGATTCTAACAAAAGACTTCAACGCACGTTTCAATTTGGAAACGGGTAAGGACGAATTTGTGGTCTTGAATGTTAAGACTGCAAACGTCACATAACACTGAGAAGAAATAGCTGAATAGAGCTTTGTTTTGATAAGAGGAAGCAAAACAGTGAAAGGTGCCATGCTATCTGACCTGATCGCTGAGAGAAGTGGACATGTATAAATCGAAGAGCTGGTTATGGCAACAGACTGGGATACCGCAGAAAGAACAAGGAGACGAAGAAGTGTATGATGGGGTAAGAGAGGAGCGTGTTGGTGCGTGGAGCGGGAGCGGGCGCGGCCGGGCTGGCGGCGGAGACGCGGACGGTGTCGCAAATAGCCCGTGACGCGGCGGGCGCTGCACTTTCGCGCGGTCATGTGCCCGGCGCCGCAGCCAGACGCTCGTAATCGCTTCTCTATTTAAAAACGTCGTCGGACGCCGCGCGGCGGGGAATGTGCGGCGACAATGCACGGCGTCAATGACCGCTCGCAACGGAAGCGACACACTTCCAGCCCGGAAATGTGCGCCCGCGCCTTAAGGGACCGCCGACTGGCTATTTATAACCGCGCAGGGCGCACGCCGTGTGGGGAGCGTGATGTAATGAGCTTATTTCGGAACCGATTTCTTTACCCGCATGGAAGCCCGCCGCGTGAAAGTATCTACTGTTAAGTTAAAATTAAACGAATTACTTTAAATTGTACGGGATGTTACGAAGATGAACTCTGAACGCCAGTTAAAGACTGGGGAACTCATCAATTAGACATTGGGACAAATCCCCAGGCCAAGAGCACTTGAAAGCGCTTATAGTAGGTTTCAGGAAGAGATTTACGAAAGAAGTGCTTTCACTTAATAGGTACCACACAAGAATCCTGACTAGAACCCTTACAGGGTACTGCAAACTGAACAACCATCTATATAAGATGGGCCTCACTGATACCACAGTTTGCAGATTTTGTCGCGAAATGGATGAAACGCCCATTCATATCCTATGCGAATGTGATGCAGTGCACCACATTAGAAGTCAGCATCTTGGAGGCCATACTATCTCAGCTGATGAGATTAAATCCTTAAACCCCAAAGCAATAGTTGAGTTTATGGTTGGCCTGCGGCTTGGGGAGGTAGAACAATAGATATTTTAAGTTGCAGTGAGATAAGGGGCTTGAATAGACCTTGCCTCTTATCCCAAAATAATAATAATCTGAACGTAACAGAACGCGACTCCAGCGCAGTAAATCTGATCGCGCGGGTGTTCGGAGCACTAAAACAGTGCCCTTCACAACGGGAGGCGCGGGTGTTTCATTATTTCTCCATCGACCGGTTCCGCTCGACTGTCTGTCTATCATATAATTTTTATAAAACCGCAAGAATGATCACAGTAATAAAAGGAAAATGTGGTGTTATTGTGACAGTGTTTCAAAACATGGATGTAATAACTCAATCTGTAGGGCTGGCTGGTTCCCAGCGCGCTCGTTCCGCTGTTGGATTCTTGCTCATTAACGAATAAGCAGGTAAAGAAAGCGCAAGGGCCGGCCACCGGAGATAAGGTCAATAAATGCGCAGCTCTGTGGCTCATAATTAATAAGTGCGCGCGATAACATCTCGGGGCAATTACCGAAATACAAGGAAATATAGCGGTGTGCACGGAGCATCTGATACTCATTACACATCACATTCAATTACTACAATGTGCTTTAATAACTATGTGTGGCACATTAAACCAGGTTAAGATTCTTGGTAACTTTTTCATCGTAATTTTGGGGCGTTCTACTGGGACTGCAATTCTTTTGAAAGTATAGCATAGTCGTTCTAATCTAAAAGCGTAACCAGATTATAAGAAATAGACGATGGAGACTAATAAAGCTTGATCACAGAATTCTAACCAATAAATAAGTAGTCAGACTCTGGTGTCGATTCTCTTGTTCACGAACTAAAACTATCGCTCTCTTTTACTAATAGTAGATACAAGAAAGAGATGGCAACAATTTAAGTGCTGTCAAATTAGATTTCGTGTTACATTTCTTTGTATTTCAGTCGGCACGTTTCAAGATCACGACTAAACTTGTAAGGAAATTTTAATTCAGATTAATTTGACAGCACTAAATTTGTTGCCATCCCTTTCTTGTATCTACTATTAGTTAAGGAGAGCGATAGTTTAAAATAAATTTAGTTTGTGAACAAAAGAATCGACACCAAAGTCAAAATTGATAAGCAATTAGAATTAATGTACAATTCGTTAGCTCGGCCGCGTAGCACTTCATGACCAATGTCCCACGACTTTCATGTCGCATCTCTACAACAATACGTCATACCATTGTACCGACAGCTCGTAGCTAATAACTTGTACGTGTGACTACGAGCCCCGCATATCAACACACGGTAATTAAGTCTGAACATTTAACATTTTTAAACTGTTAATCACGACTACGCATTCGATGTAAATATGACATGATTTTTGAAGTTGTTAAATAATTACCCGCGAGCCTCGTGGGAAACGGTGACAAGGTACCGTTAGCTCGGCTGGCTGGTTCCCGCTCTGCTGTGCTACGACGCCGCTACGAAAGTGCTACGAGAATTAAACAGTTTGACTAAGTATTAAAGTTGTTTGAATATTTAATTGAATCGACTGCAGTTTTGTTGTTTGTTGATGTAGATGTATCACCGTATCATATAATATCATCCGTGTTATTCCAACTTTCTTCTGTCACATTAACAGGATCAGTTTCGTTTAAAACGAATTATTTGGTTCTGCGCAGCAAATCAACCCACAGTCCCTTTGTCTATCATATGCACAGTTTTGTTTCGATTGTGTCAATATTTTTTTTATCTAATCTCAGGGAGACCCAGGCTTTTGCAGTAGACAATAATCAGTGCACCAAAAGAGCGAACGCATAGAATATCATCATCATCATATCAGCCGAAAGACGTCCAAAGGTGGACATAGGCCTCCCCAAGTGGATATGCCATAATCGCCACGCTTGGCAAGCGGGTTGGCGATCACAGTTGGTAGGTTAAATACTCAGAGAACGCTGCTGCCCATCCTCTGGTGAATCCCTTAGTCGCTTTTTACGACACCCATGAGGGTGGTGCAATTCTTTACGTCCGGCACCACACGAAACGCATAGAATATAGCAGACATAATTGAAATCACACAGCATACTAGTCTTAGAATAATTTGTAAATATAACAAAAACTATGTCCAGCAACCCAGAGAGAATGCCTTGCATAGACATTTTTTCTGTAAAAATAGCAAACACTACAAAATGCTTTCACAACACAACACAACACGTTGCAGACACTCCGCATTCTCAATGATTGCGTACTCATTTACTGAAATTATTTACACAGAATAGACATTCTTGCGGTAGATCATATAACAGTCGGGTGTCGTTTACAAAAAAATATTTATCGTATTTCTAGTCTTATTATCCGGCAATTGTTTGTTTTACTGTTCATACTTTCATATAAGAATGTGGAGGCGTAAGCGGTTTTTCGAAGTGTCGATCACGTACATATGGTCCTATTACATTATTAATCCGAAATATTTGAAGTGGCGAATCTACTCATCATTATGTACATCTTTTACTATGGGACCAACCCTGAAATCGCGAAAAAAAATCAGGTGGTCCCTACATTTTATCGATTTAAGTGAACACAAATGTAGGGACCATTTTTTTCACGACATCAGGTTTGGTCCCATAGTAAATGTACACTTCAAATATTTCGGATAATAATGTAGGACCTAATATATATACACATGTGCCAGCGGAGCGTTGTACGTTGTACCGAGCGCGATGGCTCGAGTTAGTTGTGTGGAGCGCCGCGCCGTTGTATGGGTTCACGTTTTCAGGCTATCAGTAGTGTTTCAGGTGTCGGCGGAGGCCGCGCGCCGCGTCTAGCACCTAGATTCCGCGTATTGTTTGGTCGCGGGCGGCGGCGGCGGTGGCGCCACGGCGCGGCGCTGCATGTATTATTCAAGCGGCCACGACCCGCGCCGCCCCCGAATTTTGTTAGCCTCGCGCCCCACAGACGTCTCTAATTACATGCTATCATGACCGACTTTACCGTGTCACGATTATTTCGATTATCGTTAAAGTCAACAACTTGTGGCGACGACACAAAATGTTTTACAAACTGCCAGTGCCAGCTACATATGTTACAGTTAGGAAATATTTATTTTAGTAGTAGGGAACATGCGAACGAATTTATCGTTTTGGCGCATCATCATTTCAGCCGAAAGACGTCCACTGCTGGGCAAAGGCCTCCCCAGAAGGGGGGAATATGCCATATTGTTTATGCAATAAAGAATATTGTATTGTATTGTATAATCGCCACGCCTGGCAGGCGGGTTGGCGATCGCAGTTGGTTGGTTAAATACTCAGAGAATGCTGCTGCCCATACTCTGGTGAATCCCTTAGTCACCTTTTACGACACCCATGAGAAGAAATAGGGTGGTGCAATTCTTTACGTCCGGCACCACACAGAACGGAAGTTCGGTGCATAGTTATGGTTAATTTTTAGAACGTCTTTGAGTTATAAAGTGCCAAAACTTTTTCTTACTGATTTTATGGCGATTTGCTAGTTCTTCGCAATGCAATAGATAGCAAGGTACGGTTGAAGAGCTCTTCAGTGTGTGTGGATGTGTCGGACGGCGTGTGCGGACTGGGGGGCGGCCGCTCGGGTGTCGGCTCCGATGTCGCGGAATAGTCCATTGTGCGAGCGCGCCGCCGCCAGCAGCGAGAAACAGGTCAAGGTCTTACTGGCGCCTACCTCACAACACTCTACCTACCTACTTTATATACAACAATAGAATTAAATAGCACACATCTGTCACTATAACTCTACCGAATTTTAATGATTCTTCTCTAAATCTGTCTAAAATCTTACTCAACCAACAATATATAAAAACAGAGATGGTGTTTTTGATCTGATTTGTTAAAACTAATGAGTATCGGTCTGTCTATGTTTAGCCGGCCGACGGAAGTATGTAAACGTTAATATGTATTACAATATAAAATGTTGGCACGTAAACGCGATGGTCCCTGAAAATTTGTTTAAGCACATGTAAACGCGCGCCGAGCGAGATGTGATGTGAGGCTCAGTTTAGGTGTGAAGGTCAATGACCGATAAGGTTGGCGTTACGTCGACCTCTCTTTTCCCCTCACTTCGGCCACTATCGCCAACCGACCTATCAGCGAAAATGTTGCCAAATACCTACCGTGGCAGGAGGCCCGGTGAGCTCACTAGCTATGTGACCGATGTTGTCAGTTCATAATATAATCCGGGTTCAAAACATTTGTCGATTGCGTGATATTTGTCAACTCGAACTGTTCGCCCGTTTAATTGATACGACGACGCCGACGGACTATTTACCGGGAAAACAACAGCGCAAGCGTTAGATCAATGCAGAGACGGTTATGATCTTACATAGCAGTCATAAGGGTGGCAGCACACTGACTAGTAACAAGCGTTCTCAAAAGGAATAATTGTTTGTATTGTAATTGAGGGTATTTCCCATACGTGTCTACGGTTGATAGTGTGTTTTGGTGGGCGAGGGCGGGGGTGTGGGGTTGAGGGGGGCTATGCCAGTATCGGCGCGGGCGCAAGGTGCACGTTATCGCGCCATTGTTAGCGCCGACAGATTTATAACTTCCCTTTGCCCTCAATAAGGGCCCGTGACCTGTGCACACCTTACACTCCTAAATAACGCGAATACATGAAACGATCACTAACTAAATCGTATCAAAATATTTGTGAAAACAACAACGAAAAGCGAACTTGAAATAAAGTTATTGTTTCAAACGATATTAGGGAAAACTCGAAGTAATGGTTTGGCAGATAGATCGTAAGTAATATTCTTTCAATTCTAATAATTTATAAGTGTTTTTAAATACAAATCAATTTAATTTTAGTCTTTAGCCAGGTAGAGCTAGTAAATGGAAAATAAAGCGCAAATACATAACTAGATGAACTTTGACGAAGTAAAAAACTTTGATAAAGCTCTTTATGTAGCTACTGTACTTTTTTAAATGTGTGTCTTTGAATTTTTCTTTTTCGGGATTTAAGAAAAAAAAACATAGCGTTATATTAAGACAATTAACTGTAGAAGAATATATAAATTATTTATTCATAAAAAAAACCGCATAATGTACAGTAAACTGCATAATGTACAGAAAGTTTAGATATATTTAAAATAACTGAAAAAATTGTGCATTGTTTGGACTTAAATTAAATTAGCCCAACTATATTGTATAGATACCTAATTGATTATTGAAATATAAATAAAAACATACAACAGTAAACAGCAACAGCCATAACAAATTAAATAAACATACCTTTCAGTAGACGAGCAGCTCTATCAATCTTGAGCGAGGCTCGCAGTGCGCATGCGCAAGATTGCAGTCTGCGCAGGCGACTGTTGCAACCGCGTCTTTCGCCACACAAAGCTGAAAAGACAACAAAAAAACTCTTTGAAATATTATAAACACTAATGCTTAGTACAAAACAATGACAAAGATATTGAAACCATCAACGTTATTTATTTCTTATTGAAAATAAAGATTGTGTTCCCAGCAGTAATTTAGACAATCTATGAGAAATTCCGCTTGGCGCCATTTCGACTATACTAATGTGCCGTCCAATCATGATTTTTTTGTGTAAATAAATATCGTATTTAGGTAATTGCCTCCTTTGCTATTTATTGACTTTATAGATAGTGGGAATGGTAAACAATATTAACTTTAATCGGTGTAGCATACACACACATGCAGCAGTAAAAATATTTATTTATTTGAAAAACTGACACATCTATGCTGCACAAGATGAAACTTTCACATGGATCAATATAGTCATTTTCAACAAGGGAACGTAGAATGAAATGATAGCGCCGGCACCGTCAACATTCTCCGAACAACTCGACCGTGGAGCGGTACTAGCAGAGCCGCGATACTATACCCTGTCAATCTTGATCCTTTTAGAAAATGTTTTATGTATTTATTAATATCGTTATTATTCCCATCGTGACATGTTAATAAACCCGCTGACAATATTTTCACTGTAAATTTTTGTTAACTGGAATACCTCGGCCGTTAAAATCCAAATTTAAAGTGACCGTCTTCGTTTTTATTGCCTATTTAATTTATATGTTTATTATTGGCAGTTTAAAACGGAAAAATATAATAATGAATTGGCGTGGACGTCACAAATGGTGATACTGATGATGTCATGTGTGAGGGCAGCGGACGGCAGGCGCTGGTATGCGGTATGCGACGCGCTAGCCGCATAACGGTGCTCGCGCGACGTCTGCCGTGTGTTCCCAGGCTCCACAAGCGTGCGATCGACGCCCCGAGATAAGCTCCATTCTACACGAAACCCAATAAGCCATTTCCTTGAAACTCTCACAGGAGAACCGCTCCCGTGAAAAAAATATACCGAAATCATACAAAAAAGCCCTTGAATAAGCCGGGAGCGTGAAATAAGAATGGCCCCAGTTCTGGGAAGGCCCGGCGCCGGTGCAGTCTTTACATCCTTTATAATGATGTTTTTTGTGGAGCGACCCTTAATGGCTTATCGGTGGGGCTGAGAATGTTGGCACAGTGCGAAGCGGCCTGTACCTTATTACTCGGCGAGGCTCGAAGTTGCGGCCGAGCGGAAATCGACAATCGGTTATAGATTTAACTGTGTAGATTGTATGTCAAGGAAGCGTCGTCCGCGTTTAATAGTTGCGAGCATAAATGACGGAACGGTCGCAGTTATAACTGCGGATACAACAATGACTGACCAATTTAGTAACGTGACATTTGCATATTACACTAGGATTCATCCTACACGCTGTCGCGACGTGTGTTGCAATTCGTGCCAGTGTTTAATGAAGCGTTTTATGGACAGCAGATATCCATTTGAAGCGAGGTGTACGGCATGGGTAAGTCCTCAGTGGGAGGAAGCTTGACGAAGGAAACGCTTATGAAATTATCGCCCACGCCGCTTGTGTTGCACTGGAAGTGGAGGCGCACCGCACACTCAGCGTCGCGCGGTGTGCGGCGAACTGTTGGCGTCGCGGATATGTGTCGCGCACAGCGCGGTGCGTACCGAGCACAATATGTGCACCAGAACAATGTAATCAATGCGCGATAAAATGAGAGCAAAGGTGAGAGGACCGAAGGGCGTCATATGTACCGGCTACGTCACAGAGAGATGCTGTGAGTCGGGGACGAGAGCACACGTGTCGTTGACGTCATATGCACCTGACTCATCAAGTAAGTGCTCATGATCTGGGAAAGACAGTGTTACAATACATGCGCGCCCGATGTCGAGACCCGCTGTTGACGCGTGAATGGACAAAATATACATTTTATATTTTTGTCAATGTTGACTAATACTGAACTATATTTGTCTTTTTATTCATTATTATATTGTATACAGAGAAACTAAAACTCTAACTAAATAAACTTTAGAAAATCAAAGCGACATTGATCTAAAAATCGAAGCATTTAAATTATTTTTTCATTACCTAGATATTTTATCCTTATCTGAAAATAAAAACTGGAATGATATTCCAGGAAAAATACTGTATCTAACTTACTTAAACTCACATTTAACTTTTCATTGATATAAAAATATTGGTTATTAGTATTTATAAATACATATTTACTATGTTTGAAATACTTATATTTTTTAAATGTTTAAGAATTCCTTTTCACTTAATATAAAATATATAACTTGTACAAAAATGAAAATTTTTTTTACTTACTGGTGATGGAGTTGAGTATATATATTTTGAATATTGTTCCTTATCAATTGATGGTTATTCATAGTTTATTTAGATTTTTATAATTGAAAGTTTAATTTACTACCGCTTCAATAGAGGTGGAATGCGGAATGAAGTAAATCATCTTAATAAGCACAATGAGGGTAGGGCAAAGCAAGTTCCGGAGGGCAATGAACAGCCGGGGGTTAAGCAAAACTAGAGGAGAGCGGGGCTAGTGTGCGAGCGGGATGCGCGAGCAGACGTCATGCTCTGGTGACGTACGTCCTGTCGGAAACGTGCTGCCGTCGCGCGCCGTCTTCGGCGCCCGCGCACGGCCCATGCACATCCACTGTTATACCCCCAAAGCACGTTAACATTACCTACCCCTAAGTCACAACAGCCCCAAATGGTTTATAATTATACTCAAACACAAGTTACAACCAATAGGTAAAAATTTGAAACAAAGCAATAAAATTTGGCTACCCACATTTATAAAATTATATAAAAACTTAAAGGACGCGAATTTCCTGTTAAACGTTTATTAATTCGGTGCTATAAGAAAGTCTTAGCCGAAATATTGAAGATGGGCGATGTTAAAGAATAAGCTTAAGTAGGTACAAGGAGTAGGAAAATCAAAAATATATTTCTAATCTTACGCTACTGGGTGTAACATTCCATTGATACTGACGGAAAATCACTATTTTAATTCACTATGCACTAAATTTCACAGTTGATTTCGGTGTAGCGATTGAACGGACACTTGTTTCAAACACATCGCACGAAGTCCGGCCTCAACTAGCGGCGTTCACTAAACAACGTGATAATACAAAAAGAAGTCAGAGGTTACGATGTTATCGAGGGAGACATGAATATTCGAAGACGCGAGGGTCACGAGTGAACGGTCGGCGTAGCATCGCGCCGCGGCGTGAATGGAACGACCGACATTTTATGAATCGAGAGCCGTCGCCCATTGAGCTGAGCGTAGCGAGCGGCCGAGTGCAGACAAGCGCGCGCAGCACCACCGTCACAGGGCCCACAGCTCGGGCCCGCACCAGGCCGGTTCCGGTCTCGGCGGAAGTGACGCTCCGACCGAACATGGCGGCGCGCGCGCAGGAAGTGCGCAGCTTACCTATCGGGACGTCTCCGCCGGCGGTGGGCCAGCCGACACCCGCCGCCGTCCACCGCATCGCGCAGCGCACGCGAGCCCGCATGCGCCGATACCGATATCCGCAAAAGTGCGCGCGATCACTACCTTGCGAATAAATTATTCGTGCTGTTATCTAAAAATATTCGTGTGCGACGCAGAGCACTCGCAGCCCGCAGCCGGAGCCGACACGGAGTTGCACACGCGAACCGCTTCCCCGCTGCGGGGAGACTGATGAGGGCAGGCCGCGCCGGCGCCGGCGGAGGCTCCGACGCACGCGCATACCGCCGTCCGTCCCTTTCAGCGGCCACGCCGGCGCTTGGGAGCGAGCGGGACCACAACAACTCATTATCACAGCGGCAACTCGTGAACACCAATAGACCGAGGAGTAGGGACAAAATATTCGACCTTCACTTCACCACGCACACAAGCGCGTGCGCTGATCGCGTCGCGACAGCTCCACACACACGCGCGCTGCTCGCAAATTGCTCGCGGCCGCCACCGCGCCGCCGCCGCCCGCCGGTGTGCTACATTTGACATTTTTTCCAGAAAACTGACATGCACCGTCACCGTGGACGAGGCGCGCCCGCGTGCCACGTGGCTGCCACCTAACACCAGCACCACCACCGACCACCGCGCTGGCAGCAGTACCACACTACACACAAACCATTTATATGTATAAAAAAATACCTAGAATGAAAATTCCTAGAAAATTATTTGAAAAACCTTTTCCAATAATAGGCAATATACATGCCGGATTTTAATAACCGATTTATTATGATTAGGTAGGTAGGCTTATATAATAAATATAATATAAGCCTAGGTACCTACCTAAAAAAATCATTAATCTTACCTTAATTAGGTATCTAATACTGTTAGATTTTGTGCACTTTCATGTTATCGCATTTTATCTTTTCATATTAATAATTAGTATTATACTTTTTTATACTTGGCACATTAAATATAATATAAAATATTATTTGAATAGAGAGGAAGAATGCTTACAATACTTGCATACACACTTAATACTACATTCAGGAGCAGGACTTGGTATAATGTAGGTATATAGGTATAATTTCCATATATATAAAGTAGATACCTATCTGAAAAGTAGTAGAACAGTTTTGCCAAAAAAAGGATTTTTATTACAAGCAAGTTTTTCCTAAGTTATTATTATCCAAAAAAAATTCCTTGGCTGGTAAATGTAACATATTAAATGAAGCTTTATCATTTAAATATATTACAAAAAATCTTACCATTTTCAATATTACCTACCTATAGATGGCCAAACTTTCTAATTTACATACAATATTGAACAGTAAAATATTTTACTTTACCTAGGTATATAAGTATTTTTAGAAAGGTCTTTTGGGCAGTGCTTATGAAAAAATTAGAACACTGGTATTGGTATAATAAGTAAATTCTTAACAACTTTTAGCAAACATAATAGAAACATTTTTTTCCTAAAGACACAAATCCTCAGTTGTTCAATAGGTAGTAGCTATTATTCAGAGGACACAATAGAGAATGTATCTTAGCTATTTTATAATGTCAGTAATTGAATTGGAGACAAATAGCCGTTGTGTATTTCTTAAAAGCTAAAATTTGTAATTGAACTTTAAAACATAGGTATCTTTTATTTTGAGAGAACAAAGTAATTGCAAATTTTCAACTTTAAAATAAAGCACATCTAAGTAAAAAAAAAAAACATTAATTAAATATTCTAAATACATTTTTGACCTGTTAATTGATTAATTTCTAAATGTTATATAATTATAATAACTTCATTTCAGTTGTATAGGTAAGTAAAGCCTTTGTTGAATGGATGAAGAAACACTTGCTACAAAAATTAAGAGAAAAATTACCCTTAAAAAATTATGCACTATTTATTTTAAAACTTTTTGTAGATATCCATATTGTTCAATCATTGCTTTAGCGTATTCAACATATTTGAAGTCATTTAAATCATTCAGTTTAAAAAAAATAAGCAAATATTGGTGGGGTTCCACTAGACGAAAATTGACTTCACTAAGGCAAAATAAAATGGCTTTATTTGATAAAAATTGTGTGAAAGGGTTAAGTTTTTTGATAATTTCTAATAGGCGCTGAGTTATAGTGCGGGTAGATGGCTAGGAAGTACGCAGGAAGTGCGCGCCAGTGTTGCCACACGCAGCCGTGCCAGAGCGCGTGCGTCGGTATCGGCGCGCGCCCTTTCGCGCTATAACACTTCTAACTAACATGCTACTTGCAACATATAATTTTTATTTATCTTATATTTTTTATGTTTATGTAATTGTTAAGTTTATATATTTAAAAAAATGATTTTTTAAGTGCCATAGGATTTGGAATTATTATAACCAAACTTTTGGGTTTTTAGACCTAGAAAACCAAATATTAAAGGCTACAAAAATATTTAAAGGTACCTATCTAAAAGTCTTAATAAATTAAAATCAAACATAAAATTAATATTGTTGTCTATTAAAATTAAATCGCAGTGCCCAATGAAAAATTGTATAGGTAAGTATATACCTATTATGTGGAAAGAGATAATCTTGTTACCTATAGATTATTTTTTATCATAAATGATACATTAGGCATTTACAGGCAGTTTCAGTAGTTTTTATAATTACTAAAAGCCTTCTGAAATTGAACCCTGTCTATCTGAGCACTGATATCAGCTCAAGTCTAGTTTCTTAGGTAAGTTCTTGCTAAATTATAAGTTTCAAATAGAGAGGGATTTAAATAAATAATAAATACCTATACCTAAACACCTCTATATAACACATTGAATGATATTTGGTCTATGAATGTGTGTATAGTGCACGTGTATGTGTGTAAATCGCGTTGGAATCCGGTGTCGTTATCAGCACGTAGGGCTGAGCCTATCTAATCTTGCTCCCACTTTAGCTCTTAGATAAAATTCACTTCTTTTCAAACATATTTCAACAATTTACCTCACAGGTTGGCGCCAATCATTCACTTTATTTCCATATAAAACAACTGTAGTACATTCAGACCCATTAAATATTTTAAGGATAAACTGTAGGTATTCAAAAAAAGAAATAATTAAATAAACAATTATTCTAAAACGGGGCGTTTTCTAAACGACTAAGAAATGTTGAAACCAAGCTTCTACCTACTCTTAATAGATAATTTAACCTATAATAGAATTTGTAAGAGTTAAAAAGTACCTGCACAGTAGATTTCCACCGAGTTTCGGTTAAAAAGTTATGAATTTTACTTTTCTAGTTCCAGAATTATTAAAAAAAAATCATTTCAGTTATTATAAATATTGATATTTACCCACTTAACTTGCAAAAAATATTATATATTACCTAAGTGGGTACATCTACACTTATAATATTTATATAAGAAGGTACTACTATATACTTATGTATTTATTTTTGCACTGGCAATCTTCAGCAACACCTATGTTTAAATAAACTTACAAAATTTACTGTTTAACACTTTGTTCATTTGGATGTTTTAAATAGTAGATCATATATTTATTTCTTTATTAGCCAGATATCTAATTTAAATAAATTAAAAATGACGGATGAGGAAGCTGTTTACTCCTAACTAAAATAACTGTAAATATTAATATGATAATTAACTGGCAATCTTTTTATTATTGAGTTAAATGAGTAGTAGTAATTTTTAATAGGTAGTAGGTTTTAGGTGAAGTGGGCAACACTGTGTAGGGGAATAACCTGCGTTTAGGTATCTTACTTACATGACTATGTACTCATGTAGATAATATTACAAATTTTCGCGAGGGTAGAAGTAGGCAACAGTGTATTATTTTCAATGAAATACATATGATAAAAAAAAAAACCTAATTTGGTTATTGATAAAATGAATTTGTAATGTTCTAAAATTTTATGAAGTCATATTGCCCAATTTAAGGGAATATAATAAAATATTTTAGGTATTTTGTACTAGCTACTCTTAGAACGTTTAAAATACATAGGTGTATAGATGGATACATATTGAGAAGAGTTTGTACCTAGTTAAAATTGTAAAAGTAATGGCAGTTTCTTTTTTAAATAAATTTTAACATTTATTTGTATTATTCAATAATTATATAAAATAATATTAGTACATATTTTAAATATCAACTGTTTTATTTTGTACTTACCTATGAGAAAATTCTTCAAAATTGGCGTAAAATTCAGACGTAACCGACATTTTGCATAGTTTTCAAGTGTGTATTACACAAACAAATCACAACACTGTCAGTTTCTGATTGGAGGGTTCAAAAACGCACATATAATGTCTCATATTAATTTAACAATAGTTTTTAATCACTGGTCTAATGGCCACTTGTCGCCGTTACCAACTGTTTACGGAAGTGTCAAAAGAATCACATTGAATATCAAACTCAACTGCTGTTAACAATGTTGATGTAACAGATACACCAACCATTCCACACAAGTCCAGTAAGAGAGCGTCAGCCTCCACCCCTCTGTTTTATGATTACAAAGTCTTGGAGTGGGACAATGGCATATTAAGCTCGATTAAGGTTCGCCTGATTGCATGATTTAAAAGAATTGATTTGAATGGTGATGGGGGCTAGTCAGCTGCATGGTCGGAGCAGTCTCGCAGGGAGCGCAGCCGGCGCGGGCGGCGGTGACCTGCACTCGTCTTCTCTCAGGCGTGACGTCCGGCCGGGGTCAGCGAACGCAGGGCCGCCGATAGCTTTCTTGTGGCCGACAAACGACCCTCCAAGATGTCACTCACGTGTTTTCTGTCGCCCTTACCGGACCGACACTTCCCAAGTTCCCAACGACTATTTGTCTCGTCTTCCCTACCGAATGTGCACGCCCTTTGATGCGTCGCGTTACTTACAAATAAATACCCGAAGGAGGAAGTATCCGAAACGTAGGTTGCCACATTTTAAAGCACTATTATTAATTTGTACACAAACACACGCGGAACCCTCGTGAAGTGATATCAAAAGTCTGGGGTTGTGTCTCGTTAATAGATAATTGTTGTGCGATATCATCGTTTCTTCGGCGCGGGCGCAGCCATCAGCGCTAACAGATTAATCGTGGCAATGTATCACACGTGCAGTCCGCGCTAGCGGCCCTTCTATTTGTAAACCGGCGCCGAGGGCCGCGCATTCCTAGCGTGCCTCGTGCCCTGCGCCCGCGCCACCCGAACGTTCTCCGCTACGGTACTACCATTACCCGTCCCTGTCCAGCCTATAATACCGCTAACATAAACTACTACACTCTAATTTTCCCTACATTTACAGCAGTGTATGGCGTACATGGCGATACAAATGTCTGTCATATTATGTGTACACTCGACTCTGAACTCTAATGCTGTATTATAAAACCAATGCTACTGTAACTGTCAAACGTTGAATACTGTTGAGAAGATTTCGTCAAATTCTTCTACCGTATATGGAGTTGTAAATGGTTTCGAACGAAAGGTTTTAAAATCGTTAGGTGTAGGTGCTCTTTTTTAACCGACTTCAAAAAAGGAGGAGGTTATGTATAATTATCACTATTGTAAGAATTAGATATATGAAATGGGTTGGATGGAATCAATTGTCATAAATGTATTTGAGCATGTGTCTGGATTTTTACTCTACGAAAATCACTTCTATACCACGGAATTTACCCACAGATTAAGCAAATTAGGGTTTTACCTACTCCAAATCCAGACCTATGAGCACCTACTAATTTGTTAGTCATGTGTTGATATAATACTTTAATGCAAATTGAAATAAATTTGGATGAAGGGTTTAACAGTAAAAGATAACCCACCTTATTACAAAATCGGGCTTATTAATAGGGTTTGCTTAAGCCAGGCTTAAACACCTTTTTATGTATGGAGTTTGACGTTTAATCCGATTTAAACAAGGGTCTTAACCTGGTCTAAACTTTTGTAATAAGGGGGTGTATGAGTTTACTAAATGTACTAAACTGTTAAAACCCAAATACGGTTAAATAGCGTCTATTCATAATGAGATGTACCGAAGTACAGTCCCTGCATTCCGATGAATGGAGAACGGGCGCCGCGACACGGCCGGGCCGGGGTTGGCGGAGGGGGAGGGGGCAGCACGTACGCATGCCTGCGCGTGCGCCTGCCTGCGACAAATAGCCGCTACAACTAATTCTAACAGGTGTCCACTTCAGAACAATTTTGGGCTTAGTTAACTGTCACATGTCATGAGCCCTTCGAATTACAAGAACTTTAAAACGACTGACAAACGGAGTAAACATTAAGAATAATATTAAAGGGTTAGTTCCTGAAAATTCTAATTGAGGGTTTATTTCGTCCAAATATGAAGAAACTTGAAAAATTTACCATCGTGATTGTATTCAACAGGCAGCAAATAAACTATGAGCAATCATGACCATATACGAGACATCTTGACTCACCCGGATACGCATGGAAATGAAAACTTCCGAATTTTCTCAGAACCGCGCTAGAATGTCAACTATTTCCGTACATATGTCAGAATCATTAATTATATCAATTTGATGAATCAGAAATATAGCTATCTGATTTGTTCATTAAGTAGTTGATTGAATAACCCGAATGGAGGCAATCAGTGGCCAGCAAGCGGCGGCGGACTATTGAAGAGGTACTAGCGTTTACTGGAATGTTAATGAATGTGGTGCAGTGTCGCAAATGACTCACGGCGATCTTTATTAAAGTGCTACTTATTAAGAACATGTTCTTATGGAATGCGGATGCTTCCTGGAACTCGTAGCTGTTAGACCTATGATACTCACGGTACTTCTAGTATTGGTTTTATTGTGTCAATCAGCTATCGATCCCAGGTTTGCTTAGATTTTGAGACAGGTTATTTTGTTATGTTTTCATAGTTAACACCACAAGATGGGTCCTCCATGAATCAGTCGCGATCGCAATCATGTTGGCTATTGTCATTCTTCTTCTTACCGAATCGACGATGGCAATTTTTAGATTTTGGTGGTCCAGTGTTCCGCAACGCGCACTGCATTTTGGTTGGCGGTCTTTAGCTCCACACGCGTGCAGGTGACATAGGGCACGCGGTACAAAATAGAAGGTGAGCCATTGTTTGAGGAGTGATGCGGCACTCACACTGGACGTTCTGAACTGTCCGTTAACTCCAATTTTTGCATATTATCTTTACTTCTGCCAACTGTCATTGTGGGTGCGTTACGCAATTACGCACTGTTCAGGTAGGGATTTATAGAAACATCATCTTGGAGCCTGCATGTGTGGCATTGATTCTAAATCAATGTCACACTTGCTATGCTGCACCTTGTGCCCAAGCACTTGCACATTGAGTGACCTTAACAATTTACAGACAACGCACAAGACGTGGCAAGTTTCTGGGCCAGCAGCGTCTGATTGCTATGCTACTGTCAGGAAATTTTTTGTACCGTCGTCACGAAGAAGTAGAAGACCTTGGAGTGCACATGTGAGTTTGTTACGCAAACGATGGGTCACTTCACATCACTCTTATGGACGCTACTGAAAATGCTCTTATTAATGTTCTGGGCTGAATGACTCAATTTAGATTGCCAACGACATTTATAAAGCAAAACAAGATTTCCTATAGGTGTGTATAATAAACACTGATATGTTTTGGAAATTACACAAAACTCGATTAAATCAGTCGATGCTCTCAAGTTTCGAGTACATATTGATATTAAAAGACCGTAGCGGTATGTTGGTCCGAACAAGTTTCCTGCCGATGAACGATTCAAAGAGCAATCCAAATGGGACCGTAAAGTAGGAAAAAGAAAAGTAACTTCTTGTCAACGTGGTGACAAACTGACAACCTGTAGCAGAAAGGGACCGTAGGAGAGTATATTTTCATAAAAGTGAAAGAATTTTTAATATCAACCCAATTTGTCTAGTCTATCATACTACAGATAAAGCTCACGTTTTATTCCTGAATACAAGTTTATTTCTGCAAGAAAATATTCATACATTGATTGGATGTATTGCTGTTAATTTTGATCTGCTTTACGCGAATTTCAATATAAACTGTTACCTCATAGAACGTCGCTGACTGCTGTTTCATTCAATTTTAAATGAGGTTCTACAAGGAACCATTTTGGGGCCAATGTGTTAATGTGAGATGAAAGACCAGAATTTTATATTTACCTGACCGTTGCCTATACATACATTTTATTTTAGCAAAAACATAATCCTTGATTTCACACATCAGATTTAGCAAAGCTGCGTTTCTAATGAACAAGAGTCGCGTTAAAGTTGAGCGATCTTCCGTTAAGATAACCGTTCAAAGATGGCCCGATAGCAAGTTTTATGGTATTTTACGAGACTTTTATGAGTTTGGAATTTGTCTTCGAAACAACATTATTTTGTAAAGTACACAGGTTACGGTCATTAAGTTATTAAAATGAGTGAACGATGCCCTCTATAGATCTTGAGGGTGGATGTTTACGGTTTATATGTAAAGGCTCCGTTTTACGGGCAATTGGGTGATGATATGGTTGTCAATATGAATGGATGCTGCGGGCGCTGAATTATTTTACACAGGGTTGAAAGATAACATAACCTTCGCAAATAGTTCACTCTTGCAAAATTTTCTAAATCACACACAAAATTATGCAATTGAAATCCACGTGCAACAAAATCGCGAACGTTCTCAAAAAAGGCTATATTACCAGCACCCTATAATTGACGAACATGCATGACGAGGTAAATTAATCCAGATAAAGTGTAATATAAAGTGTGTCAGGATCCTAGCAGTGAAAATCCATAGGTAGTATCTGCCTGCTCCAAAGGGAAACAGGTGTGATAGTATGTATAAATGTACAACCACGGGGTTAAAATGTTGGTTCCATACATTTTTAACGTTTTAAGCAGCAACGACAGATGGTACCTACTGGTTAAATCCGTGACAGACCCGTGGTACTAACAATTTGTCCTACTGGTAGTACCACGGGGCCGCATTGTGGGCCATGGTACTACTAGTAGTAGGTTCCATAGGGAAATGTAATGTCCCATAGTACTACTAGTAGTAGGTTCCATAGGGAAATGTAATGTCCCATAGTACTACTAGTAGTAGGTTCCATAGGGAAATGTAATGTCCCATAGTACTACTAGTAGTAGGTTCCATAGGGAAATGTAATGTCCCATAGTACTACTAGTAGTAGGTTCCATAGGGAAATGTAATGTCCCATAGTACTACTAGTAGTAGGTTTCATAGGGAAATGTAATGTCCCATAGTACTACTAGTAGTAGGTTCCATAGGGAAATGTAATGTCCCATAGTACTACTAGTAGTAGGTTCCATAGGGAAATGTAATGTCCCATAGTACTACTAGTAGTAGGTTCCATAGGGAAATGTAATGTCCCATAGTACTACTAGTAGTAGGTTTCATAGGGAAATGTAATGTCCCATAGTACTACTAGTAGTAGGTTCCATAGGGAAATGTAATGTCCCATAGTACTACTAGTAGTAGGTTCCATAGGGAAATGTAATGTCCCATAGTACTACTAGTAGTAGGTTCCATAGGGAAATGTAATGTCCCATAGTACTACTAGTAGTAGGTTCCATAGGGAAATGTAATGTCCCATAGTACTACTAGTAGTAGGTTCCATAGGGAAATGTAATGTCCCATAGTACTACTAGTAGTAGGTTCCATAGGGAAATGTAATGTCCCATAGTACTACTAGTAGTAGGTTCCATAGGGAAATGTAATGTCCCATAGTACTACTAGTAGTAGGTTCCATAGGGAAATGTAATGTCCCATAGTACTACTAGTAGTAGGTTCCATAGGGAAATGTAATGTCCCATAGTACTACTAGTAGTAGGTTCCATAGGGAAATGTAATGTCCCATAGTACTACTAGTAGTAGGTTCCATAGGGAAATGTAATGTCCCATAGTACTACTAGTAGTAGGTTCCATAGGGAAATGTAATGTCCCATGGTACTACTAGTAGTAGGTTCCATAGGGAAATGTAATGTCCCATAGTACTACTAGTAGTAGGTTCCATAGGGAAATGTAATGTCCCATAGTACTACTAGTAGTAGGTTCCATAGGGAAATGTAATGTCCCATGGTACTACTAGTAGTAGGTTCCATAGGGAAATGTAATGTCCCATAGTACTACTAGTAGTAGGTTCCATAGGGAAATGTAATGTCCCATAGTACTACTAGTAGTAGGTTCCATAGGGAAATGTAATGTCCCATGGTACTACTAGTAGTAGGTTCCATAGGGAAATGTAATGTCCCATAGTACTACTAGTAGTAGGTTCCATAGGGAAATGTAATGTCCCATAGTACTACTAGTAGTAGGTTCCATAGGGAAATGTAATGTCCCATGGTACTACTAGTAGTAGGTTCCATAGGGAAATGTAATGTCCCATAGTACTACTAGTAGTAGGTTCCATAGGGAAATGTAATGTCCCATAGTACTACTAGTAGTAGGTTCCATAGGGAAATGTAATGTCCCATGGTACTACTAGTAGTAGGTTCCATAGGGAAATGTAATGTCCCATAGTACTACTAGTAGTAGGTTCCATAGGGAAATGTAATGTCCCATAGTACTACTAGTAGTAGGTTCCATAGGGAAATGTAATGTCCCATGGTACTACTAGTAGTAGGTTCCATAGGGAAATGTAATGTCCCATAGTACTACTAGTAGTAGGTTCCATAGGGAAATGTAATGTCCCATAGTACTACTAGTAGTAGGTTCCATAGGGAAATGTAATGTCCCATGGTACTACTAGTAGTAGGTTCCATAGGGAAATGTAATGTCCCATAGTACTACTAGTAGTAGGTTCCATAGGGAAATGTAATGTCCCATAGTACTACTAGTAGTAGGTTCCATAGGGAAATGTAATGTCCCATAGTACTACTAGTAGTAGGTTCCATAGGGAAATGTAATGTCCCATAGTACTACTAGTAGTAGGTTCCATAGGGAAATGTAATGTCCCATGGTACTACTAGTAGTAGGTTCCATAGGGAAATGTAATGTCCCATAGTACTACTAGTAGTAGGTTCCATAGGGAAATGTAATGTCCCATGGTACTACTAGTAGTAGGTTCCATAGGGAAATGTAATGTCCCATAGTACTACTAGTAGTACCATAGGGAAACGCACTATCCCTTAGTACTACTGGTAGTACCACAAGGAAAAGTTATGTTAAGTTATGTTCCACAGTACCTACTACTACTATCAGTATTCTGGAAAACTTGGTTTGCTTATTTCATTCTGAGTTCATGTTATCTGTGTAGAACTATCTAAACTGAAATTTATTTATTTTTATTCAAACTGCATCTAGTGAGAATTTTAATAAAATAGCTGTAAAAAGGGTAGTGCGTTTTTAATTTAAAATTGAAAACTGGATTTATGATGAAGAAGCTGAAGCAAGTCAGTGTCAGGTAAGAGGTTAGTGGTGCTACAATGTACGGTGGTGCTGGCTGCAGCTTGCGGCTCGCGGGGGGCGCTGGCGGGGGGCCGGGCGCGTGCCGTTGCAGGTGCGCCGGCGCACCCGGCTGCCTTGTTACAGCGCCGCGTGAGAATTCCCTACAGTTGTAATTACCTATCCTTAGGGTTTTGCCCACAGAAATAGATAGAATGGTTGTAATCACAATTTTACTTGCGATTCATGCGTGGCAACTTTCCGAACAAACTACGCCTTACATTTTGACGTCATTATTTTTCAAAAATTAATTTTAATCAAATGTACTTTACAGCTTTTGTTTCTGCAGTTAGAAACAGCACAATAAGGCATTTTTGCGGGTTTTTTTTACAGTATTTATAGAAACAAGTCATAAGGCGTGCTGAGAAAGGCTTTGAAATATCCTGTACTATTGTACATGGTGCTGCCACGCGCGCCCTGCCCACATGGCAATTCTTTCTATTTCTGTGGTTCTGCCCGTGTTCTGCTCCAATTTAATATTTCGCTTTTAGCAGATATAATTTTGCATTAGGATCGGTTCAATGTTGATAAAATTTAAGATATTTCAGCTTTTTTTAAAAAACTGCTAATATAATTTGATGGGTCTGTGATTATGTCATCATCATCATTATCATTTAAGCCAAAAGACGTCCATTGCTGGACATAGGCTTCCCAAAGGGAAATATATGCCATAATTGCCACGCTTGGCAGGCGAGTTGGCGATCGCAGTTGGTTGGTTAAATACTTATTATTATGATTATGATTACTTGTGATTATGTACTTATAGATAATTTTTGTGAAGTTGTTATCGTGTTTGCTGAACTGGTTTAAATTCTATTTAATCCACTGTTACTAATTAACAGAGAAATAATTTAAAAATAAATAAAAATACGCGTTAGAACTTCCCCTTTACTTTTTGTGTGTTTTCTTTAGTGTTGATGTCGGTTAAAGGTTTATGAATTTGTTCTATCGGTCATTGATCCCAAATTAATTACATCTAGTTAATTATTAATTATCTTACTACATTGATTTTATGATTAAGAAGACGTTAATCCGTTTATTGATGTGGAACCTTGTATCTATTAGCACAGAACACATAATAGTACTACGTACAGAACGGCCACTCAGGGGTGCTGGCCAGAAAACCTCCATGTGTGCCTGACGGCTAGTAGCCCTTCTGGACATGTCTAGAGGGAACGGCAGATGTTAGGCCGGTGCATCCTGGGTACGGGCAATAAATATCCTTTCGAGGGACATTAATGTCCTTCGGGGGACCTTATTGCCTTTAGCGAATATTCTGGTGCAGGAGGGGCTCGATCTGGGCAATGGGACGTGACTCCGCGTGTCCCTCTGAAGTTAGCAGAGGGCACAGGTAGGATGAGGCATGAGGAAAAAACCTCTATAAAAATTACGGGAGGATAGGCCCTGCGGGGGGCGGACTCGGAATAGTCTGCTGCCTGGCGTAGCTGGTGTTGCTGGCGTGGCTGTTGTGGCTGGCGAGGCTAGCGTGGCTGGCGTGGATCCAGTGGCTGGCGAAGCTGGCGCGGCAGGCGTGGCTGGCGTGGCCGTGACATGGTGGCGCCCGTGAGGAGGCGCTCAACGTTCCGTGTGCGCTGCCGGGGAGGTTGCGGTCGACGCTAGTCCGCACGGGAAGAATGGGCTCGCCTGATTGTGGCGTGCAGGGACCTGTCGGGGGTGGTTGTGCGAATACAGAGGGTATCTACGCCCCCGGCCAATGGTAGTTGAAGGAACACCGTAGTGGTTTTAGTCGGTAAGAGTCTGACACTGGCTCCACCGTCCCCGGGCGGAGCGCGTCCATGAGGATTTCTCAACGGCAACAAAAAATAATTGACACGGACGTCATCGTTGGCCGCAGCCCTAATTAACACACATTTCGACGCGTGGACAAACGTCGTCTGTTTATATGTAAGAGAAGTAGGTACTTAAATCAACGCGGTTGTATGGAGTGTCCGGGGTGTGCTATTAAGAGGCTGACAACACCTAAAAAATCAGACCTCTGCGGTCACTGTCGTTTCGTACAGAACTGAAAGAGAGGCAACGAGCCGAGGGACGTCGGATACGCCGCTCAACTTGAATGAAAATTAACAATTTTTTTTTAATAAAAAACTAAAAGCTTATTTGAAAAACAGAAACAATAAATGTTTAGATTATTGTCTTTCTCAAATTTTTTCTTAATTTTATTTATAATATTTAGTAAATAATAGAGATTGTTTGCTTTAATGCATGTTTTAAGAGGTTAGTTTACAATTCTTTTCTATCGAGAAAACTTCAAGAAAACGTGTTTTGGGCAAAATATAGTTTCAGAAAATACGATCAAGATTAACATATATTTTTTTTCACTGCCACAAACTGAATAGATACAGGTTTTTTTTTTTAAAGAAGCCTATTTGGGGTATTTGGCTGTTGTCAGCGTCTTAAAGTAAACGAATTGAGCTAATAGTACTACGAATTTTATTTTTATCTTAAACTCGAATCGATTGCACCGTTCGAGTTTCTACAATATTTTACTTTTTTTAGAATAGAATAACTTTATTTCGAGCAAAACAACTCATAAACAATTTTATTAAACCTAGGTGTTCGTAAACAGTTACATATTTTGATACCTAGGTAACTGACAGAAGTGGATTAGGTACATATGAACAATCCTCTCTGTCAGCTATCATGTTCAGAACCCTGTTGGAGCCGGCCATGATTCGTGGCACCAGTGATGCTGCACGCTTGCGCATTATAGTGTAGAAGCAGTCTAATTCCTGCACACTGCAACGCCAAGGCAGCCCCATCAGTGTTCTGAACGCGTTATTATATTAGACTCGAAGGGCCCAATACGTTGCTTGCGAATACTTCTCCCACAAGCTGCACGTGTAGAAGGATGCACAGAATGCTCTAAAGAACGTCTGAAGTACAACGTGCAAACCTGCGGGCCATCATACTCGCCAGCACGGACAGCGACCCTCCCCTTTCGATGTCAACATCGTCCTTTAGGTCAGTGGTGGTCGCACCATCGCTTAACATCAGGTGAGGTGGCTGTAAAACGCAAGCCCGTTTGATATAAAAAAAATTACCGAGGTATTTGGAAACAAATAAGAATCTTTTAAAATAAATCATCAGCAATAAATTTTACAAACTGTTATTGGATGATTTTAAAAAAGGAATGGAAAAACTGGATTGACAATGGATACCATTTAACCTTTGTATTTTACAAAACATTAAGAGTAACAGTAACAGTAGTCTAACAGTATCTAATAGTAAGTAAGAACCTTATAATTGTAAAAATGTATTGTAACATGACAAGTGCAACCAACCGATTAAAATCAATTGAAATTATCAAAAAACTCCCTGACGTTGCTTAAATATCAAACGTCAAAGAATAACAAACATAATTCCTATTTATTGACAAACTCCAATTTATCTGATTGATAGATGATCTTTGATCGATTGTTAGCTAACCGATCTAGATCATAAATTACTTGATTACCTATATCAAACGACACACTGATGCTCTTAGTGATTTTTCATTAAATTTTGACATAATAGGTACGAATTTCGGTTTCAATATAAAGCTGAGTATAAACAAGAGCATTTCCATGTAATGTATCGTTCTTATAAATATAAATATTTTTGGGATATTTTTACACAGCACCATTTAGTCCCAAACTAAGCAGAGCTTGTACACACGGCTACACATCAAGCTGTACATTTCCAGTATAAGCTGACCTCGCATTGTATAGGTTTCCCTTACAACAATGAATATAAAATGAATGAATGAAGACAATGGATATAATACTTATATACTTATTTTTTTTGTAAATACATACTGGTGGTCTGGGTGTTTTTTATGTATTATATACATAAAAAACACCCAGACCAACACAAACACAAAAATATTTGTCCTGTCCTGTGGGAATCGAACCAGGATCAGAACAGATCAGATCAGAACCTCGTGATCAGGAGTCCGACACTAGAACCACTAGACCACAGACGTCGTCAAATGTCATGTCAAATGAAACTGACGACCTCTGTGGTCTAGTGGTTCGAGTGTCGGACTGCTGATAACGAGGTCGTGGGTTCGATTCCCACAGGACACAAATATTTGTGTGATGAACATAAGTGTTTGTGTTGGACTGGGTGTGTTGCTTATGTATTATAAGTATGTATTTACAAAAAAAAAAAAAAAATACGTATTATATCCATAGTCTAGTACCCATACCACAAGCTCTGCTTAGTTTGGGACTAGATGGTGCTGTGTAAAAATGTCCCAAAGATATTTATTTATTTAAACTAGAGCATTTTCTTGAGCATTTTAATGTAATATAAAATGTATATTAATTTATTTATAATATATACATATTTTCATTTTTTTATAATATATATTTTTTTTTTTTTTTTTTTTTTGCTCGACGCTGTTTTTCACGGCGTGTGAGCATTTATTTACCTGTAACATTCCTCTCTATTTTGCGTTTACTCTTTTGTTGAAATGTCGGATCTCCAGGTCGCGTGTGGTGAATTTAACTTTATGAGTTATATAAAAAAAATTTGAAGATGGTGGCAAATGAACATTTACAAACAAACTTTTGGCGGTCTGTAATCTGCCATTTTGCGCTCGTGTCTTTGCTCAGTGAAAATGTTAGACAAATTTGCTTGTTGGTTTGTAAAATCAAGGTGTAACATAGCGTCGAGCGTAGTGCTCTATGTTCTGTTCGTGAGCGATGAACGATAAAACAGTAGAGCGCCTCGATGTTCTGTTACAAGTTAATGCTCTAGTCACTAGAGTAGAGTATACACTTGAGTCTAGTGTATACTCACCTTTATATTTAATCGATGGTTTGTCGAGATTGATATTTGAGAACAGCTCCATAAAAAGGCAAAACAAGGAAACTGATTGGCAACCACGGAACACTGTGCGCCATCAATGCGGACCTTGACAGGTCGAGCGGTGAACTACCCCAAACCACCACCCACAGGTGGTGGTTTGGGGTTGTGGTGGTGGTCTCCAATTGGTTACAGTCTCTAGATTATGAAGCTACTGAAAATATCATTCAAGTTATCCAATAGAGTGTCCTATTTTTGCTTCCATCTTCCTTACACATGTAATCTGGATTGTATTCACCCACACAGCCACGCACGCTCCCTTACACACAATACTTCCAACATCATGGGTGGCCCCCACATCCACACACAGCCCCCACATCCACACACAGCCCCCACATCCACACGCAACCCCCACACAGACAAAACCCCTCCACACACACACTCACACACACACACACACACAACTCCTACACTCCCCTTTATTACACAACGCATTTTGTTATATCCTTACACTTTCACTTTCATTGTTATTATTACCTTAACTATAAATTATGTACACATCCGTGACACCAAGATTTTTAGGAATAATGCTGAAATGTTAAAATAATATATTGATTTTGTTTACTATGTCCGGGTAGTTGGGAGTCCTGGAGACCTGTAACACAGGTTCACCTAGTACAGGCTCCAGTCTCCACAACCCTTAAGCGGCTGGAGGTCGGCGTACGCTCTCCTGCGGCACCCGGTCTGTCTATTGCAGGTGGGGAGAGAGGCAGTTCCCTCTTAAACCCTCTCCTCCTCCTCACAGAAGGAGACGATACCATGGACAGAAACACGGCTAGAGACAATGCTGGGATACTGGAAAAGCTATAATTATGTTGATCAGTCTCAATTCTAAACATAAGAAATTAAATGAATTAAAATTATTGATTCTTCAAGTTAGATGTATAAAATCATTTTTACAAGCATCGAAATACAAGTCAGTTAATTTAATTTAATTAACATTAAAAAAAGTAAAAACCGACTTGAAAAAGAATAAAATAATTTGTGTGAAACCGTCTAGGAAGTAGGTGCCTTTGATTCGGTTTGATTTTAGGAAAAATTGGCACCCACTTCCTAAACACAAATTATTTTATTCTTTTTGAAGTTGGTTTTAACTTTTTTTTTTTAATTCATTTTTATTTCTGTTTTGAATGGCATCAACAACCGGAAGACAAGCGATTGCTGCAATCCTGGATGATTTGCTGTCATCCATTGAAGAGTTCCCATCTTTATCTCCGAAGATCTTCATCCAATCTTCACCAGATGACACTTTCTGAATGCGAATGCTTGACTTGTTGATGAAAATTCCACATGAATCCCATTATCAGAACTGGATTTTGATAAAAATAGGACCAATCTGGAAGTATATCCTTTCAAATAAAAAAATAAATTTCCAAATCGGTTTATAAATGACGGAGTTCGGAGGTAGCAAACATTAAAAAAAATACAATCGAATTGAGAACTTCCTCCTTTTTTTTCGGTTAAATATTAGACCGGCATTTCCTATGTGACCACTTCTGAGAAGAAATGGTGAAACAAACTCAGAGAACAAAGTATATTTTAAAGCCCAGACATTTATCTTGTATTATGATTTTGTTTGAGAACAATGCGGGGCAACGCCTGCACCTGCCTGCCTGGACCGGCCTTTTGACAATAGTGCCAGGTCAAATACTTCTTGTTTTCTCTAACCTCTTCCTAAGTATGCTATCACTTTCAGTTTAACCAGATGTGGCGAAATATCAGTACGAAGCGACTGCCACGATTGATATGAAAGGTTTGTTATCATCTTTTTTTTATGATGTATAGATCTGCTCTTGACCACAATCTAGTCAGCTTTGTCAGGATGTGGTCGACGATGGAGCGAGCAAACCTATTAGGTGCCGATTCACTCCAGCTTTAAAGGCGTTAGGGTTATAAGTGCCCGGAAATACAGATGCCGGCAGTGAATATAATAGATAGATAGATAGAATATTCTTTTCATCCCCCCATCTCGGAAAGAGTATTTTTGCTCTTCGATATCTGAGTGCAAAAGCCGTTTTTATCCCCTAGAGGATAAAGTAAATTGAATTTAGAACATCGTGTGCACTAGGTTTGTGAATTCAAAACACCATTAAACCTATTTACTTCTCCCTCCATGGTGCCGAATTTATCATACAACCTTTTTTAATTTGTTAAAAACTCAGACTCGGAACCTTCTTGGTGTACTTTTTTTTATTTGCTTTGCGCGCGCCAGTTTCTTTTCACGTCATATTATTAAAACCTTAGGTTAAAAACAAGAGACTTGAAAACAAGTGAAAAACCTAAAATGCACAGGTCTATTACCCCATGGTATAATAACACCAGGTAGTCTCTTCCCGTGACAGCTAGTTCTTCTGGGAAGGCGGCGGCATGTTGTGGTCACGTGCTGCCATGAGAACCGGGCATTTACACTGGGAGACAAATAGTCTCCCTTGAGACGTGCCTTACAGGCGTAGCATAGGGAGGGCTCCGGAGGCTTATTAATTTCCCGGAGTCCCCCTTATTGTGCTGTAGACGGCCACTGGGGGGGTTTTAGTGGGTAAAAATCCCACACACCCCGGCCTCCATCCCCCATGAGGCCGGCAGCCTTTTGAAGGTTTCCTCCTCGCAGCAAAAAAAAAAAAAAAAAAGGTCACGTGATTGCCTCCGTACTACGTCATCGGCCGTAGAGCCAATAGCGGGCTGTTAGCGTGACACTTTTTTTTTTTTTTTTTTTTTTTTTAGTTATTATGGCCTGGTTGCTAAGACCTTTAAGCCAAGTCATTTATTTGTTATATATGTGAGTAGTTTTATGGCCTGGTTGCTTAGACCCTCCAGCCAAGTCTTTAGTTTACTCACCCTAGTAAAGTGATGGAAACTTTACCAGGTTTTTGAGCGGATGATGAGAAAATACGAAAGTCACGTTTTTCAACTTTGTACCATTTACCCACACTTGTACACGTTAACGAGCACTTAACATTTAATAATCTAGCGTGACACTTGTCAGTTTGATGTGCTGCCACTTTGTGAAAATAAATTACCCGAGCAAAATGCATTTTTTCATTTACTTTCTTCTATAAAGAATCACTTTTTAACTAGTAATTTAATATAGTTTCCTTTATTAACGAATTAGATGAATAACACGAGATAACAAATAGGCTAGTTAGGAATTTATTTTATATTCATTATGAACAAAAAACTCCTTAAGCATATTGAAGATATCAATCAATGGCAGCACTGATCGTGACGTAGCTTGGAGGCATCGCGCTGTCATTGCGGGAAGAGAATACCTGGTGAAACATCTTATTATACCATGTATTACCCTAAAATGAGTGGTTCTAGCGACGAGGAAGTTTATTTGACGCAAACAGAATTGACTGAAACTGTTAATAATGCACAAATGAGCTTTCTCCCTCAACAATCACGCGAGAAGTATTTGAAACAATACGATATGTTTAACATGTGGCGACTAGATAAAGGAACCAAAACTTTCTCAGAAAACGTTTTGCTCATTTACGCCAAGGGAATCCGATGAATCGGTACAACTATTAAGTATGACAGATAGTTTACCGAAAAACTGTACACAAGTCACTAACACCAACATTACAGTACCTAACAAAAATATTACTCTCAACTGTAACTGTAGCAACGTTACTTTATTTTAATTATTTTTATTTTTTGTTACGTTACGTTACTTTATTGTTTCTTTATTTTTTTCTTTATTTTTCTTAATTAGTTATACCTAAGTATTATTTGTTATAGTTTAAAGATTATTCTGTTATACTTACCTATCATAATGTAGTAGTTAATACCTAAACTGAAATAAAAGTATCTTGTGATTGTAAATGTTTTTTTTTGCATTTAGTCATTTCCTAGCTGAGGTGGGATGAAAAGTTACGTGTTGCACTCGAGTGCAAAGATTTTTCACCTTGTGCTCTATTGATTCTCTCGCTAACGCTCAGGATTCTAACATTTGAATCACTCGCTGCGCTCGTGATTCAATTTTAGAATCCTTCGCATGCTCGGGCATGAAAATTGAGCACGCGGTTAAAAAGCAACTTTGCACTCTTGTATAACAAATAACTATTATTGTACACCAATAACATTATTAAACTTAGGACTAACATGTAAAATAAGGGTACATTGGCGGTCTTATCGCTAATAGCGATATCTTCCAGACAACCTTTGGATGGACAAGGAAGACCATAATCCATAATATCAAAAATATTATGGATTTTATAATGGGCTGGCCACGTCTGCAGGATGCCTTCTGAGCTTTGGGCCAAAATTACCACATACTACCACGTGGTGCCCTGACACAGGAAATCGGCGTCAAGGCAGACCGCGAAAGTGATGGCGGGACAAGCTACACAAGTACCTACTTTAACGACTGGACTCAACAAAAGCGCAAAACCGTGACACATGGAAATAATAATAACATAAATTTATTGATACAAAAAACCTTAAAGAATTCTTAAGACTAGAATACATTGATTTTTATAGTTAAAGGTCACACGAATAGAGTAAACCCTGACTCCTAAACTAGGTGGACCTGTGACTTAGGAGTCAGTGTTCTGCTGTCACTGTGATAACAAAAAACCTTTATTAGGTGTGTTCTTACAGTATCCAAAGCAAATAATTGATTTCCTAGGTTTTTAAGTACCTACAATAATATTAACAAGGAATTATAAAAGAAAAGTGGTTTGTTTATATGCTAGGGCGCGTCTGTGTATGTGATAGTGGGAATCAAGGGGGGAGGCCTTTGCCCAGCAGTAGGATGTACAGGCTGACAGTAATAGTAACAGAGGTGCATTATGCAATGGCATAGGTAATGTTCTTTGGATCTAACCAGAGAGCGCTGTGCGTGAGGACCTTCACTTGTACTAAAATGCGTTACAGGAGAAAAAAAAACGAGTATGCTTTAGAGCACACGACTGAAGTAAAACTTCACTAACTTATATCTCCCTCAATACTATTTCAATGAGAACAAAAGAATGGCGGTGCGGCGCGCGTACATCTGTCGGCGCTGTGTCGTGGCCGGCCGTCGTACGCGCCTCGTTCCCCGCGTCCCGCACTACCCCTTACGTTCGCCTCACTTTTCGTAACGCATTCACCAGATTACTCCCCAAGTCAAGCGTGCGTAAAGAAGTTTTACTTCAAAAATCTGAATAGCCGCATGCATAAGGAAACCGCACTTGCATTCAAATAATAAATAATAATTAATAATAATTACTTTATCTACACTCGTATCTTAAAATTCGAATTATGAACTCGAAAGTAATGTCATAATGACATACTTTACGCACATGCACCTGTAATAAATTTAAAAAGTTTCATTACGATACAGTTTGCTGAACAAAACAATGCGGTAATTTAATTTTTTTTCCATAACCGCACACTTCAGCCCAACTAAGGAGTTTTTAATGCCACTTCGCCCCAAACAAGGAGTTTTCAAACCTTTTTTTTAGTAGTCGTACAGTTTGGCACCAATGAGTACACAAAATTCAGGGTGGCGCCACTTGGTAAGGCCCGTCATGGAGGAGTGGCTGGAGAGGAGCCATGGTGCCCTCACCTACCGGCTGACGCAGATACTCTCGGGGCATGGTTGCTTCGGTAAGTATCTGTGTCGCATAGGCCGGGAGCCGACGCCCGAGTGTCATCACTGCGGAAGCTGCCCAGAGGACACGGTGCAGCACACATTGGCGGAGTGCCCAGCTTGGGCCGCGCAGCGCCGTGACCTCATCACTGCAGTAGGCGGCAGCGATCTCTCGCTTCCGGCCGTGGTTCTGTCTATGGTCGGGAGCGAGAGCGCTTGGGAAGGCGTCGTCTCCTTCTGCGAGGAGGTTATGCTCGCTAAGGAGGCGGCGGAGAGGGTTCGAGAGGCGATGTCCTCTCTTCCCATCCGCAGGAGACGACCTGGGCGTCGTAGGAGGGCGTATGCCGACCTCCAGACACCCTAGGTGTGGGCCTGCGGGCGGCGGACTCGGGGTGGCCCGCCGCCCGATCAGTTAAGGCCCGTGACGGTGGCGCGTAGTGTTCCGCGCGCGCCAGTCAAGAGGAGGGTGCGGCCGTTGTGATTGCCGCACGGGGAGAAGGGGCTCGCCTGCCAGTGGCGAGCCGGGACCTGCCGGGGATGGTTGGGCGAATACGGGAGTATTTCCCACGCCCCCGGCCAAGGTTGGTAGAGGAACACCGTGGTGGTTTTTAGTCGGTAAGAGTCCGACACTGGCTCCGCCTTCCCCGGGCGGAGTGCGTCCATGAGGATTTTCCCCACGGAAAAAAAAAAAAAAAAAAAAAAAAAAAAAAAAAGGGTGGCGCCACTTGTCATAAATTGAAAATTTTTATCGTTTTAAATCGCGTTTTTGGCAGAACTTTGGATTGTCATATTGCTTTTAATTATATTTTAAAAGTGTTTACGGGCATATTTTTTTTTATGATAAAACAGAGATTGACGGAATCCTGACAAGGATAGATAATTAGTTCCGATTATAATGTTTTCGCCAGACTATATTTTATTATCTGTGTAGGCGGGTAGGCGCGCGGCAGCGCGCGTGCACGGCCGCGCGCCACGTCCTACTGGATTTGGTCATCGTTACTTGTAAATTTATTGTTATTGTTTACGTTATTATTATGGTTTTGTAAGTCGAAAGTTTTATTCTGGGCAAAAATATCTGACTACAGCAGTGATACTGAACTGAGGAGAATATGCCTGAATTTCTGGATGCAGCAACGTATATGACGAACAATCTTTTACCAGAGAAATCAAGAAAAACAACGACAATGTTACGAAGATGTTGACTTTGGTATTTTATTTAAAATTGTATGAGTTTAGATAAAATAGTGTATGAAACTGACATAATTAGGTATTCAAATACTCGTGTGATACTATTAAAAACCTCGCCTACGGCTCGGTTTTTAAACTCACACTCGTGTTTTAATAACCCTTATTATGCAACAGTTTCATAAACTACTAAAGTTCAATTACTTTCACGGAAAACGCATTGGGGAAACACGTTAGGTTATAGGTACTTGTCGTGCAAAAATACCCACAATATAAATCCTGCAGTTTATAGAAATTATTGTAAATCACTTGAGATATCTTAGAGATGACGAATACATCTGTGATAAATTCAGACAAATCATGTGGAGATATTGCGTTCATCATTATTATATTGCATTTGACACGAAACTCGTGTCCAAATATTATTCAAAGAGCTGTAAGTGCCAAGTAAGACTTTGTCCGCTTCATAAAACTTATTCACATAGGCATACAGGCTTTATATAAAAGGCTGTGTGGTGTACCTATATGATATGAATTGCATCTGAATCTGCAATATTAGCAGTATTGCAGATTAGCAATGCTGCTGTGTTAAGGGTTGTCAGATAAAAAAAAAGAAAATTCAGAGAAAAATCCAGAAATTCACAGAAAAATCCGGACTTTTTTCTCAACATTTCTAATTTCGTGGCATGTTGATTTCTTGCGTGAAACGGTGCTATTGTGATGCGGGTACGGGCAGGTGAAGTTGTAGTGAGGAAATTCTGGAAGTTTTAGAATTCCCCCCACATTTCGGACAAAGAACCAAATTTCGAGACGTGGCCGGAAAATTCCGGACGTATGGCAACCCTAGTTGTGTTCAGCATTGTGGCTAGGGGCTGGCCGCGGGGCCGGCTGCGGGGCGCATACCTCAAGAGGGTGCATTCCCAGACCTGAGAGCCTGCAAGCAGTTGGGGCGCGGGCACTTTTAGAACTTACCAAAATGAAATACGGTTTTATGCATTTCTCTAGCTACAAAATAAGTTTTGGGGGGCGCAAAATTCAAATCTTGACCTGGGAGCTCATGAACTTCACAAAATTCAAAATTCACGACTCACTCAATATTCAATATTTTGCAAATCTCTCGAATTATTATTTTTCACTACCACATTTGGCAGATGAACTGGTGATCCCAGCATATAATATAAGGCCGATCCTGTCTGATACCATACCGACAGGAAGCGATAAGATTTAGGTTTTCGTAGCCACGATAACATTCAAGGTGTATCAATACGTTTAGTGTAATGTATCAGTTAATTCTTGATACACTTTATTTTTTAAGGTTTGCATCGTTCTATCTTTAACGGCCAAAATTAATATCCAATCTATCCACGATTAACCCTACTAGCGATAGAAATTTGACATATTTTGTATGGAGCTTATGTCAAATTCCTATCTTTAGTAGGGCAAATCGTGGATACATTGGATATTAATTTTGGCCGTAAGTCAACAAAAAAACTTCGTAGGTAGGTACAGCAGCTAATCGGTAATTACTTCAAGAAATATATGCGAAGATCCTTTTGTATTACGATCATTCCAATTATTTATAACTTCACAATCGAATACGGACAGACCCCCAATAAGGACTCTTTAATTACATCGTTACAATGTAAATATCTGAGATGTCGTCTTGTAAAGTGGTCCTTTGTTAGATGAACTAAACGGTACAATTATCGATATTTGCATTTAAGATAGCACACTTAATGGAGACATCGTAATCCCATTACACGATCCCAGGAATGATTATACTTCCACTTTTTATGGACAAACGGCTCCGAGTTACGGGTTATGGGTGCTTGTAATCGTTTTAAAATGAATTAAATAACCTACCTATAATGTATGTTTGTAATAAAATGTGGTAAATAGTAGCCGTTTCATAATAATTTCTTAGGTTTTCGCGATCACTACACATTTTAGTAAAACCAGTTTAACCGGATTACAATGCGTAGGTATATTATTAAAGTTTTCCTGACGTTTCGAAAGCTTTGCCGCCTTTGTGGTAGCAGGAAGATTAAGATGACAAGCGTCGCGTCGGTTATCGGTTTTCCTTCGCCAGGATTTGTGGTTTATCAAATTGAAGAAAATGGTTGGTTTTGTCTAGGGCATGTTCACACATTACAGACTTTGTGGAGCGCCTGTTCTTGACGTCAGCAATATATTCTTATTTTTTTTATTCTGTTCCAGCAGTATCACGGATAATAAAATGGTCATCTCCTTGCATTTTGGCGTCAACAAACACAAATATAACGTTTACGCATTTGGAAGAAAGAAACCGTGAGTTGATCAGTCTTTGAGGCTTATAATATTAAGTCTTAAAGATGTTATGAACAAAGTTTGTCATGCACTAGGTAATAGATCTGTGTCATGCACACAGGCGCAAAAGTGTGACAGCTTATTCCAGTTAAATGCTGGACATAAAAACGTCACAACATGAGACGTTAAGTCTTGAACTTTTCACATACAGTCTGTTCTGGCTTAGTTCTTAATTACGCTACGCTATAGACTTGTTTACTATGGCTTCGTTAAGGAGACTTTATTCAATAAATGTGTTTACTATAAGCTTCAAAGATTTCTAATAGATGAAATTATATAGGTATTACGTTATGCTTTGGATAATTCAAACAAATAAAGGGTTTACTACGCTATGCTACGAAGATTTCTAATAGATCAAGGGTTACTACGCTACGCTACGGTTTATTCTAATACATGAAAAGGTCTATTACACTAAGCTATGAAGAATTCTGACATATGAAAGGCTTGTATGCACTATGCTACGGAGATTTTTAAATAATAAAAGTGTTTGCTACGCTGTGCTACGGAGAATTCTTGCAGATAAAAGCGTCTACTACGCTACGCTACGAAGAATTCTAATAGAGGAAAGGGTTCTACTATCCCGTTATTTTCTCTGTTAAACTTTATTTTTACATTTGTTAGATGTGTTAAAGCTAAAAAGAACAAGAAACTATAGATAAGTAATTAAACTAATGAACGATATTAAGAATATCTGATATTAATATTTTTTTTTTTTTTTTATAGTATAGGATGGCGAAACGAGCTAAAGGCCCACCTGATGTTAAGCGGTTACCTTTGCCCATGACAACTTCAATACCACCTAGGCTGTTGCCTAAATGGTACCGCAAGTCGGTTCGCCAAACTGAGACATGAAGATGGAAAGTCTCATGTGATTGTAATTTCACCGGCACCCGTACCCTTCAGACCGAAACACAGCAATGCAAGCATCACTATTTGGCGGAGAAGTAGGCACGGTGGTAGTACTTCCCCGGACGAGCTCTTTCACAAAGGAGCTCTACTACTACTAGAACACGTTACACGTTATACGGAGACTACGCTTCTTCTTTCTAAGGTAGGTATGCAGGAGTCGTAGTTTTAAACAAATCCAATTCGGTTCTAACTTTTATTATATTTGTAAAGGACCTAAACTAATAAACCAACCAATTTGTAGCAAACGGACCAACTTCTTAACAGCTTTTCTTTTACAGCTCAGTGGCGCCTCATCAGGGACCAGTAGCCGCTAAGCTACCGTGAATTCTGCTCGTGGTATCGAATTTAACTTGCATTTACGTTTTTCGATGACGTCAGCAATCATGTTAATGATGTATCATCATTTCAGCCAAAAGACGTCCACTGCTGGACATTTTTGGGGGAGGCCCAAAAAGGGGGGATATGTCATAATCGCCACGCTTGGCAGGCGGGTTGGCGATCGCAGTTGGTTGGTTAAATACTCAGAGAACGCTGGTGCCCTTCCTCTGTTAAATCCCTTAGTCGCCTTTTACGACACCCATGAGAAGATATAGGGTGGTGCAATTCTTTACGTCCGGCACCACACGGAACGATGATGTAAGTGTCTATTTATTAAAAGTTAGGGGTCTCGGAGTTCCTACCTCAAATTAAAGAACTAAGCAAGATGATATGAATACTTGTCGATAAGTTATGACTCAATTCTGTTTTTTGATTTCAAATTTGTTTTTCGGAGAATCTTTAAGAAAAATATTCATGTTAAAAAAACAAGGTGACTCACCCATCGCGGATGATAAGCAAGCAATTGTTTGTCATAAAATCTCCATCAGATCAACTTATGATTCATAACAGTAACGTATCTTCTTATCATAATGTGCTACGTGTCGTTTTATGCTTCTAGTAATAAGTAGTAGCATTTACTTACTTTACTTTTTAGGGATTCGTACCCAAAGGGTACCAAACGGTACCCTATTACTCTCGCTACGCTGTCCGTCCTTCCGTCACAGGGCTCTATCTTTTGAAAGGTAATAGATAGCCGGTTGAAATTTTCTCAGAATATGTGTTGCTATGACCCCTATCACGACAAATGCCTTACAATAGGGTACCTATACCTAGGTACCTAGGGGATACAAGAAACCTCGCAAAACATGCATTTTTTTCAAAGTTTTTGTTTCTGCTCTATCTTCAATTGGTCTGATTATAGTGCATACTATGTAGTTTAGCACAATAGATCTTACCAGGTCATAGTGGCTTAGGGGGCGTTCAAGACCCTACCTCTTTCCTAAAAAAAAAAAGTAGTTTAGCAACAAATACTAAAAATAAAAATTGGGCAAACATCGAAATATGTGGTGGTACCTGCCTGCGTAAGAAAGAGATGCAAAAATTCATATTTCGCGCACGGTGCGTTGATGTATTTTGATGAACTCTCAAATCAAATCAAATCAAATCAATTTATTTGCGAAATATGGGTAAAATTACATTTGATGTTAAAAATAAAAATTACATTTAGTAACTTCTTAGGTTTTCGCGATCACTACACATTATAATAAAACAAAGTTTAACCGGATTAAATCGCGTATATTATTTAAATTGGTTTCCCTGACGTTTCGAAAGCTTTGCAGCATTTCGTGGTCGCAGGTAGACTAAGATGACAAGCGTCTTTACAAATATTTCTAAAAAATTATTTTAATCTACCGTACAATATTATTAATTAAAATCGTTTCGGTGCACGCAGTAATCACTCACAATATCATTATCTTTTACAGTGTTGCGTGCTGTTTGGGACTTGATTATTTTTAGGACTGGGTTCCAAACAGGTGGTAGCTGCCAACCATCTTCTCTATTAAAATTAGGATGTTTTTTAATTTCAATAGCCTCACGGAGCATTCTAGGTACATATCGGTTTTCCTTCGCCAGAACTTGTGGTTTATCAAATCGAAGAAAATGGTTGGGTTTGTCTAGGGCATGTTCACACACTGCAGACTTTGTGGAGCGTCTAATAATTTTTTAGAAATATTTGTAAAGACGCTTGTCATCTTAGTCTACCTGCGACCACGAAATGCTGCAAAGCTTTCGAAACGTCAGGGAAACCAATTTAAATAATATACGCGATTTAATCCGGTTAAACTTTGTTTTATTACATTTAGTATCACCATATTCAACCTTACGGCATGCAAATTTACACATACATTATAAAAATCGTAAATTAAATGTTAGGAAGATGATGATTAGTGGAAACTGTTTATGCTATGCCCACATGAACCGTTGTTATTAATTGCTCTGTGTGGACCCCGGATAAAGACGGACGTCTGTGGTCTAGTGGTTTGAGTTTAAGTGTCGGACTGCTAATCACAAGGTCATGGGTTCGATTCCCACAGGGCACAAATATTTGTGTGATGAACATAAGTTTTTGTGTTGGTCTGGGTGTTTCTTATGTATTATAAGTACGTATTTACCAAAAAAAAGGTAAAATATTATATCCATTATCACAATTATTATTATTAATTATTATTGTCATTGACATTTTACCCATAGCACAAGCTCTGCTTAGTTTGGGACTAGATGGTGCTGTGTAAAAATGTCCCAAAAAAAATCATTTCTTTTATTTATTTACAGAATAGGCCACCCATCTCTTCCCGTGGGTGGTAAAGGCGACTAAGGGAATTTGGGAATCACCCAAGGTACAGTCGGAAATCTTTCCGGTGAATCACCACTAAGGGTAAAATCGCTTGCACACGTTAGCACTACACACTCAATGTTCGATGGCAGCGGTAGCTACGTGTAATGTTGCAGAATTCATTCAAGGGATTTTGTCGACAAAATGTTTACCACTGCGAAGTATCGTGACCGTACACACGGCTACACATCAACCTAAAATTCCAGTATAAGTTGACCACAAATTTTATAGGCTTTTCGAACAATGAGAGGTCAGCTTACACTGGAAATTTAAAACCTGGCGGATTTAAAACCGCAAATAATGTCTATCTGACCCAAGTCCTCAGAATTAATATGTGACTGTGGGTTGAAGGGCCATCTCCCTATACATAGACATTTATTTATCCGTACAATCCATAGTCACACAGATATTATTTGCGATTTTAAAATAGTCGATATGCTTCTGCAATACGAGCCTCAGGAGTAAGATGGTCATGTGAACAAACTATTCTCGAGGGTCACCAGGAATCGTCTCACCAGAAGACTACGCAGAGGAGTGAGACAAGGGGATGTAATATCTCAGAAATGGTTCACTAACTCGTTGGAAGACGTCTTCAAGACGCTGGACTGGACTGGCGAGAACATCTCACATCTCCATTTTGCCGATGACATCGTTGTAGTGGCTGAATAAATGGAACAATTAGGCGAGATGCTGCACAGCCTTAACGGAGCCTCTCGGCGTGTCGGTCTCGGCATGAATCTGGACAAGACTAAAGTAATTCTCAATATGCATGTCATGCCGAGGCCAATATTTATCGAAGAGTCGGCACGCGAAGTTGTAACGGAGTACGTCCCTAGGGCAGGTCATTTAGCTTGATAGACATATAGATAGCCTATACCGCAAAGTTTTAAGACGAAGTCGAAGTCTTCAACCAGTGTGTCCTGCCTGTCATAACTGACGGTGCCGAGTTTTGGTCACTGACAGTTAGGCTAGTCCACAAATTAAAAGTCGCTCAGTGAGCTATGGAGCGAGCTATACTTGGAGCTTCTTTGAAGGATAAAATCCGTAACAAGATTATCCGGAGAAGAACCAGAGTGACCGACATAGCTTGTAGAATCGAGTAAGCTGAAGTGGCAGTGGGCTGGCCATGTCTGTCGAAGGACCGATGGCCATTGGCACACGAGTCCTTGAGTGGAGATCGCGAATCGGCAAACGCAGCGTAGGGCAGCTGGGGGGTGCCCGACACCCATGATTAAAGTAGCTGGGGGCGACTGGATGCGGCAGGCAGAGGACCGAGTGTTGTTACGCAACCTGGGAGAGCCCTATGTCCAGTATTGGACTGCGATAGGCTGAGTTGATGATACACGGAGTCTGTTTCGTCGTGATAGGCGTTTAATACCTTCCGACTATCATGGTGATATTACAGAGTAATGCGAAGAGTCGCAAGGGTGCCTACCAAGATCCATATAGTGTTGCCGAAAGTCATTATCTTGCAGTCTTGTAACGTGGTCTTGCGAAAATGCAAGACTGCAATACGAAGACTTTGGGCAACACTTGTACTCGGTCGTGGGCTCTCTCGGTTATACCTACCTTGATTACACGTACCGAGTAGAGTGGCGAGAGAGTGCACGCACTCGGTCGACTGTGAAAAATACAAAAACGTGTCCTTGCTGTGTTGTTCGCAGCCGAGCGAGTGCGTGCACTCTCTCGCCACTCTACTGGGTACGTGTGACCAAGGCATTAGGATTGAGTTCAGCCACGATCAAGAGTGCTGAAAAGTTGAATAAACTGCAAATTTATCTGTGGAATGTTAATTTCATCAGTTTGTTCGCGTTTTTAACAGAAATCGTTAACCTAAATAGATAGGTCCGCTTTTTCGTTATCTGCCTTTTATAACACAAACATTTAATGTTTGATTCAAAGACACAACTGGCAGTAATTAAAACAGAAAAGTTAGATATTTAAACATAAAAAAGGAAAGCATGTAACTGACAACTAGGAACTTTAAACTCAAAACTGTACCTAATACTCTTTAAAATATTGGTAATTTTAGGTTGCTAATTATTACAACTACAAGCAGTGATAGCCTACTGGTTGAACGCTTGCCTTCCGGGCAATTCGGAATTCGAAAAGTCAGAGGTGTGGGCCGGGTCCGAACTCAGACCGAGTTCGGACCCGGCCCACACCTCTGACTTTTCGAATTCATACACTTCTCGATGGTGTGTGTAGTCCGCCAACCCTCACTCGGCCAGCGTGATGGACAAAAGTCTGAATCCTTCTCATTCTGAGATGAGGCTCGTGCCCAGCTGTGGGACAGTAATGGGCTGATGATGAATTATTGCAACAGTTATTTCATCATCATCATTTCAGCCGAAAGACGTCCACTGCTGGATAAAGGCCATAATCGCCACGCTTGGCAGGCGGGTTGGCGGACGTAGTTAGGGTTAAATACGCAGAGAACGCTGCTGCACATCCTCTGGTGAAACTCTTAGTCGCGTTTAACGCCACCCATGAGAAGAGATAGTTATTTCATACCTGCTTTGCTTTAACATAGCAGATTTGGCAATTAGCTCAGAGAATACTAGATGAAGGGAAGCACAGAACAAAAAAACGAACGCTACCTGCATAACACTGTCTTACGTTTATATTCAGAGCCGAATCTAAGCGTGAACTCGTGCTTCCACCTGTCAAAATGCAGTGCTATTTGACAGTTCGAAGAATGAGCTTGTAATGTAAGAGAATGTAAGCCTTAGACACGTATAACGATCATTCAAAATGTGTATTTAGAAACACTTTATTTTAGCTATTGGGCTATTATTAATACAATTATAAGAACAATACAATTTGGCTTTCGTCCACTGTTCTTAATCTTCGAACTAATGATCCGAAATGTTAATTTATTAACTTTTAAATAGCTCACATCTTTTCGTTACGTTCCACATTGTTACATTTTATCAATTAGTAAGCACAGACATGGTAAAAAATATAGACTAAGTGCTGCGAACAACCATAGTGAAGCCAAAAAAAACCGTGCTCTTTCATATACAACCAGTGCTCACGTACACACCATGCACCTGAAGGATATTTTTTTTCACGATGCTTACTGGACGATGCCGCGACATGTGAACTGAGAGGGGTGAGCACGGTTTAAGGTGCATCTGTGTGCGTGAATGCTGGTTTGTACACACGGCTACACATCAAGCTGTACATACCCAGTATAAGCTGATCTCGCATTGTACGGAAAGCCTATACAATGCGAGGTCAGCTTATACTGGAAATGTACAGCTTGATGTGTAGCCGTGTGTACACGGAGGAGCACGGTTTTATTGGCTTCACTATGATTGTTCGCAGCACTTCATCTATATTTTTTACTATGTCTGTGTTAGTAAGATATTTTTTTCAATTAAAACGATATTCAAATCTGTTAAGTAGTTTGATAGTATCGTTTTATCTGAATTCTTTTGCGCATCTAGTGTGTCATAAGGACACATAAAACGCGATACAGATTGTGTTGTGCGACCTTTTTATTCGCCTGAACTGGTTGATAAAACTAAACAATGACGTTTGCGTAGGTACAATAAAATTATGTTCATTTCTAAGTAGCTAATTAATATTTTCCCATGAAATCACTTCAGTCATGGTAGAAAGATATTTGCATACACATAAATAAACAAGGATCTCCGTATCCGCAGGTAGCATGAACAATGTGCAGGAAGTTAGCTTACCAGCTTTTTGTTTTCAATCAAGTACTTTGATGTTATTATAAAATGTAATTCCCATGACATTACATGGACCACTCCAAATTTTAATACTGAAAACATTTCAGCGATTGTTATTTAGTGTCAGTGACGTGTTAGCCTTTCTACGCATTATTATGAACAGCATGAAGGTCTCGCATCGCTGCGTTCTTGTTTAAGACAAAAATCAAGTGAGTTAAAGCGACAACGGCATTAATTTGATTGATAAACCTAAGTCGACTCGGGCAACGAAAGTGGAACAGGGTTTGTCAACATGGACCGTCAGCTGGCCCCGACGATAGTGCTTATCGCCCGCGGGACATAGTCCGCTCATTCACAAGCCTGTCCATTCATGCGCCTGCTCCCACCGTCTAGTACGGACCAATATAGTCCTTAAGACATTCATTAAAGGGTTTAAATTCGTGTGTGGAATGTGACGGGGAGGTGGGGCGAGGGGTAATGTAGATCGAGGATATCGCGGGGTCAGCGCGGATTGCAGGCGCCCGATAAACGTCGATGGCGTCCAACGAGTCAACTAACAACCTAACACACACATGGACACGCTCTAAAAAATGTAACGCACATAGAATTGAATTATCACCCCATTAAATATTTTCAACATGAATTCTTACTCTTGTGTCGTCGATAAAGAAAATATGTCACAAATAAAAAGTTCAACTGTCTCTCATGCGTTGCGTGCGTGATAGTAAACTTGATAAGGATTTAATGTAGTATACCGAAAAAGTTACGACAGTTATTTTGTCATTTCCTAGTAATTTCTCAATTCTGATATCAGATGTAATGGAATCGCGCTTTTGATCTTTATTATCAGCTTAAAACGCAGACCTTGTAAAAATGCAGCGCGCTGTGAACAGGCGAAACAATTGCTTTATTTTTATTTAGTTAACATTTATAACTAGGTAGGTACTGGCAGCGTCAGCACAATGTAAAGATTCGTTCCTCTGTGGCGTCAGTGTGTTTATTAAACTTATCTTTTGGTAAGTAGGTAGGTAAGGATCAATTTTTTGGGGCTGTCACACAATGGAAATTACAGCCAATCTCTCTCAACTTTTCCTTTGTGATACTTTATGCTGAGTTAAAAGTATCACAACGGAAAAGAAAAGAGCGAATTTTTGTAAATTTCATTGTGCGACAGCGTCAAAAATTTGTTCTTTACGCAAGTATGTATATTTTTATTTTGAGTTAGTTGTTTTGACCAATTCTAAACGTGATGCCGTGAATTGACAGTTTATTTTTCAGCTAGGACATTTGTTACACCACTGATTGAAACAGCCACGTCACATATGAATAATCGTGACGCTGCACGCTGGTCCAGCAATCTACTTATCAATAGGTAGATACATACATTAGTCATTTACTCCATTTAATTTAATATGCAACATTGATTCATTGATCACGTAAAATCATGACACACAATTACAATATGGTAACGATTTCTGCTAAAACTTGGTTGAGCCGACCCTGTTGACTTCGCTTCATACTGAATCATCTAACAAATAATTCAAACTTCGAATGTCCGTTATTCGTGAGTATCATTCATTCATACGTGAGTGACACACAGTGCGAACATTTAAATGATTTCATTGCGTTGTGGAAAATATACTAAAGTTACCTACGCAACTGATTTGAAGTCGGTTAAAAATGGATTACAGACTTTGATGTCCCCGCTTTGCGCGCAATCTGTAGCATTCTTCGTAATGCACGCAAACTTGCAACATATTAAAATAAACCTTATGTCGTGTGACATAAAATTTTGTTTGGATTGCGCGGATAGCATTTAATCAGTGCGTTTAAACGATTGTTTTGATCTACCGATGCCACTGCGTAATAATAACATACGTACAGTCGTATCTACATACGTGTAACAATGGTCTACATTGCCATTATGTTGCAAGATGTATGACGTCAAAGAGTAAAGAACTATGTTTGTGCAACTATTCGTCGCCCTCTCAGACCATCTGTTGGTCTGTGGTCGCCCTTAAATTAATGTGATAAGGAAACTAGGTCAGGGGTTCCCAAAGTGTGCACCGCGGCGCCCTGGTGCGCCGTAGAGAGTAAAGAGGGGCGCCGTGATGTGCTCCTGTTTACCACTCTCCGGAAACTAAACTTAGGCATTCGCGGTTACGAAATGAACGATTCAACTAGCTAGGGCGCCGAGACAAAATACTAAACCTGTAAGTGCGCCGCGAACTGAAAAAGTTTGGGAACCCCTGAACTAGGTGAGTCGATCCATTGCTCTCAGAGAAGTCTACCAACCATCACTGAATTGTATATTACGATTTAGGGAACACAACTTATATAAGTACTTCATGCAAATTAAAGAACTTTGGATCGGAAGCGTTAAGGACTACTTTTCTTTAAATAATTAGATCAAACACCGCATCGCTTCAATTGAGTTGACACTGCGCTGACCATTTGCAAGTTTATTTGCTTGTATCTGCCTAATTATTTAGTTAGTGATCAATTTGACGACCTCTGTGGTCTAGTGGTACGAATGTCGGACTGCTGATAACGAGGTCGTGGGTTCGATTCCCACAGGACACAAATATTTGTGTGATGAGCATAAGTGTTTGTGTTGGTCTGGGTGTTTCATATGTATTATAAGTATGTATTTACAAAAAAAAAAGTATATATGTATTATATCCATTGTCTAGTACTCATAGCACAAGCTCTGCTTAGTTTGGGACCAGATGGTGCTGTGTAAAAAAATGTCCACAAAATATTTATTTATTTATTTAATTAGTATTTGCCCAAAAATTTCATGTATAGATGGCTAGCCAACATATCAGATCTATTTGCAAAACGCTTCTTCAAAGGTACTTTGCTAATTAAGGGAGTACCTTTACAGAAAATTTGTAAAAGAAATGAAACTCGGGTGCATATATCGAACTGACAAATTATGGGCCAGAATCCAAAGCAAAATAATGACAGGCTGGAGCGACATCGGCGTGCGCGTGCCCCGAAAAAGTAAACAAAGGGCCTGACGATCACCTGCTTTTATTTGCTGCTTCGGTATCCACATGAGCCTCTAGCCACACCTCGGACACTCAATACAAAATAAATGTTAGCACCACCTACATACACAAGATTACGTCTGTATACGAACATGTCTGTAGGTTAGGGATGCTCGCCGCTCGTAATGCCGACTCGCTTCACATTCACAGTATTTCTAAGAGATGGCATACTTGTATAGCGACTGGCGACTGGCGATTGACATCCATTGCAATCTTGCAGTCCAATTGCCGTCAAAATGCGGGTGCGTGCGACGAGGTATCTTAAATTGGCGGGGGGCGGTGAGTGGCCGTTCTGTACGTTAGTACTATTAGATATTCTGTGCTCTAGCGTAGTCCTGGTGCCTGGGTAGACTTTGCGACCACCAATTTTTTTAGTTAATGTTTACTTATTACAGTAAGATTGGCAACATTAATTATCCATAATTATTTAAACATAGGTACACCAAATCTTGGTAAAGATCTGCCCGAACATTTTTTTTTTTTTTTTTGCCGTGGGGAATTCCTCATGGACGCACTCCGCCCGGGGTAGGCAGAGCCAGTGTCGGACTCTTACCAACTAAAACCACCACGGTGTTCCTTCAACTACCTTAGTCGGGGTCGTGGGATCCCGTGAGTATTCACACAACCACCCCCGACAGGTCCTGGCCCGCCACAAGCAGGCGAGCCCCTTCTCCCCGTGCGGCCTAACGTCGGCCGCACCCTCCTAGTTGGCACACACGGAACACTGCACGCCACTTCACCTCATGGGCCTTTACCAGCTGCGCCAACTACGCCGGCTGTGCCAGCTACGCCAGCTGCTGGTCGGGCAGCAGACTACCCCGAGTCTGCTGCTCGCAGGCCCTACCTCCCGTAATTTTTTATAGAGGTTTTCTTCCTCGCGGTCCGGGCGGTGAAGCCAAGACCCTCGGTCCCAAGAGGCGCGAGAACACTACTCAGCGGGCACTCCAGGGGTTACGAGATCGACGGGGGCAGAGAAGGACAAGTCCCCCCGCTGCCTGCCCAGTGGCAGGGTGAGTGCACACCGGGCCCGCCCCTGCTCCTCCACTGTGCCCTCTGCTGATATCAGAGGGACACGTGGAGCAACTCCCTACTGGCCCAGAACGGGCCTCTCCCGCGCTAGAATATTCGCCACAGGCAATAAAATCCCCCGAAGGTTAATCCCTCGGCAGGATTTTATTGCCCATGCCCAGGATGCACCGGCCAAACAACTGCTGTTCCCTCCAGACGTGTCTAGAAGGACAAGCAGCCGTCAGGGACACGTGGAGGTTTTCTGGCCAGCACCCCAAGATCTGCCCCCCTAGCCAAGTTGACAATCTACACAATCTACAATCGTCAACGCTAATAGAAAACAATCAAAATGTATGGGTAATGACATATCTGAACGAATGATTGTTTCGTTGGTCTTGGCTTCACCGCCCGGACCGCGAGGAAGAAAACCTCTATAAAAAATTACGGGAGGTAGGGCCTGCGAGCAGCAGACTCGGGGTAGTCTGCTGCCCGACCAGCAGCTGGCGTAGCTGGCACAGCCGGCGTAGTTGGCGCAGCTGGTAAAGGCCCATGAGGTGAAGTGGCGTGCAGTGTTCCGTGTGCGCCAACTAGGAGGGTGCGGCCGACGTTAGGCCGCACGGGGAGAAGGGGCTCGCCTGCTTGTGGCGGGCCAGGACCTGTCGGGGGTGGTTGTGTGAATACTCACGGGATCCCACGCCCCCGACTAAGGTAGTTGAAGGAACACCGTGGTGGTTTTAGTTGGTAAGAGTCCGACACTGGCTCTGCCTACCCCGGGCGGAGTGCGTCCATGAGGAATTCCCCACGGCAAAAAAAAAAAAAAAAAAAGTTCGGGCAGATCTTTACCAAGATTTGGTGTACCTATGTTTAAATAATTATGGATAATTAATGTTGCCAATCTTACTGTAATAAGTAAACATTAACTAAAAAAATTGGTGGTCGCAAAGTCTACCCAGGCACCAGGACTACGCTAGAGCACAGAATATCTAATAGTACTAACGTACAGAACGGCCACTCACCGCCCCCCGCCAATTTAAGATACCTCGTCGCACGCACCCGCATTTTGACGGCAATTGGACTGCAAGATTGCAATGGATGTCAATCGCCAGTCGCCAGTCGCTATACAAGTATGCCATCTCTGAGAAATACTGTGAATGTTTAGCGAGTCGGCATTACGAGCGGCGAGCATCCCTAACCTACAGACATGTTCGTATACAGACGTAATCTTGTGTATGTAGGTGGTGCTAACATTTATTTTGTATTGAGTGTCCGAGGTGTGGCTAGAGGCTCATGTGGATACCGAAGCAGCAAATAAAAGCAGGTGATCGTCAGGCCCTTTGTTTACTTTTTCGGGGCACGCGCACGCCGATGTCGCTCCAGCCTGTCATTATTTTGCTTTGGATTCTGGCCCATAATTTGTCAGTTCGATATATGCACCCGAGTTTCATTTCTTTTACAAATTTTCTGTAAAGGTACTCCCTTAAGTAGCAAAGTACCTTTGAAGAAGCGTTTTGCAAATAGATCTGATATGTTGGCTAGCCATCTATACATAAAATTTTTGGGCAAATACTAATTAAATAAATAAATAAATATTTTGGGGACATTTTTTTACACAGCACCATCTGGTCCCAAACTAAGCAGAGCTTGTGCTATGAGTACTAGACAATGGATATGTATAGATTGTCAACTTGGCTAGGGGGGCTGGATTGGCGACCGCGTCCTGAAGGCGTAGACCCCCCTCAAGATAGATAGATAGAGTATACTTTATTATTTGCACACCATAAAAATAAAAATAAAGTTGTTACAAACATGAGCACAGTACTAACAATTGGCGGTCTTATCGCTAAAAGCAGAAGGTGGACCGACGGGGTGCTGGCCAGAAAACCTCCACGTGTGCCTGACGGCTGCTTGTCCTTCTGGACACGTCTGGAGGGATCGGCAGTTATTTGGCCGGTGCATCCTGGGCACGGGCAATAAAATCCTGCCGAGGGATTAACCTTCGGGGGATTTTATTGCCTGTGGCGAATATTCTGGCACGGGAGGGGCCCGTTCTGGGCCAGTAGAGAGTTGCTCCACGTGTCCCTCTGATATCAGCAGAGGGCACAGTGGAGAAGCAGGGGCGGGCCCGGTGTGCACTCACCCTGCCACTGGGCAGGCAGCGGGGGGACTGTCTTTCCCTGCCCCCGTCGATCTCGTAACCCCAGGAGTGCCCGCTGAGTAGTGTTCTCGCGCCTCTTGGGACCGAGGGTCTTGGCTTCACCGCCCGGACCGCGAGAAGAAAACCTCTATAAAAAATTACGGGAGGTAGGGCCTGCGAGCAGCAGACTCGGGGTAGTCTGCTGCCCGACCTGCTGCCCGAGCAGTAGCTGGCACAGCCGGCGTAGTTGGCGCAGCTGGTAAAGGCCCATGAGGTGAGGTGGCGTGCAGTGTACCGTGTGCGCCACCTAGGAGGGTGCGGCCGACGTTAGGCCGCACGGGGAGAAGGGGCTCGCCTGCTTGTGGCGGGCCAGGACCTGTCGGGGGTGGTTGTGTGAATACTCACGGGTTCCCACGCCCCCGGCTAAGGTAGTTGGAAGGAACACCGTGGTGGTTTTAGTCGGTAAGAGTCCGACACTGGCTCCGCCTACCCCGGGCGGAGTACGTCCATGAGGATTTCCCCACGGCAAAAAAAAGAAAAAAAGAAAAAAAAGTAGGTGGACCGACGGCCTGATGAAGGGATTCCGCTGGATGCGGAAAGCGCAGGACCGGGCGTTGTGGCGATGCTTAGGGCAGGCCTATGTCCAGCAGTGGACAACTTTTGGCTGAAATGATGGTGATGATGATGACATAAAATCATGAGATTAAATACTAACGACTAAATAATATAAAAAAATTGTGAATTAAAATATTTATTTCGCCCTTTGTTTTGTTTTGACCAAGTGGATGCACTATTTAGGAAACTTGCTTGTGGTAGAATCAAAGACATTTCTATCAGTATAATACCTTTATGGGTAGAATATACGTATTTCCAATATTAATATCATGCTACTAGCACCTATTGTCAGTACGCCCGTCACTCTCGGCCGGACGTCAACGGTAGCCAACTTGACCTGTCAATAAAGGGCTTCATTCATGACATCATTTATCGGCGGTGTGTTCAGCGAGGGTGCTTATCGACCAACAAAATCCATTGATTGTGGCACGTCACAGGCGCCATCGCTAAATTCTAACGAGTTATCAATGTAAACGGTTTGTTTACACAGTTAACCGTAATCTTATCCGGTGACCTCCTTAGACTCTCCCGTTTCGAAATTGTATCGTCGGTATCGTGTGGTGTCCTTATTACTAGTCGCCGGAAGTGCGCGCTCGACTCGATCCGACGAGCAAACGTTCATTCATGTTCTATGTATTTATTTAGTGGCCAACCGTACCTACCGCGCTCTTCAGATAATGACTTCAGACAGTTAAGGCACCTAGTTTATTTTTATGTTTATTGCTTTATCTACATGATGGTACTTGAATGAAGGAGTGACAAATTCTACAATGCGTTGGAATGCGCTGTTTGATGACAAAGAAAGTTCAAAGTCCTTTATTGTGTATGTAAAGAGTGTTTCGAATTGTAAAAGATTTAATTGTTGAAAAACATATTAGATTGTTTTAGGTTTCCTAGAATGTAACAATCTATAAAATAATAATCTATCTAATAATCTATGTAATATTATAAAGAGGAAAGATTTGTTTGTTTGTTTGTAATCGATAAACTCTGAAACTACTGAACCGATTTTATTCATTCTTTATTTTTTTCTTTCATTCTTTTTTCTCCATTATAAAGGTACTTTATCCAGAAGCAACATGGGCTATGTTTTATTTCAGAACGCGGGCGAAGCCGCGGAAAAGTATACTATAGTAGTAATACCTATAGTTAAACAGGCTAGTTAAGGCGTGATTCTTGTTTATTTTTCACCTCACTAACTTACCTATTTTTCTACTATTAAATGAATCTAAATCTGAGTTGGTTGTCTTAATTAGTGTTGCCAACAATATTTTTTGAGTTGAGTTTTCTGTGTGCTTCCGACAAAATTCCGTAAAAAAATACCCTTGATACAAGTAGTAAACCATGTTAAATGACATATTTTGAAAGTTTTGTTAAAAAATACGATAAAAAATCACCAAAATGACAGTGGACTGCACTTAGGAATAGGAGTGTGCAAATTTACAAAAAATATAAATGCGTTCATAAATATGACTGCTATATAGGAAAAAAATTAAAAGACACGTTGGTAAAAATCGTAAAAATTTCCTTTAAAAAATCCGTCAGCCGTTAGAATAAAATTTAACCGGTTTCCACCCCGTGCTAATCCGCTAGATCTGACGGGAAATCCGTTATCTACACTGTCTTAATAACTAAGCCTGTAATGCACTTTTCTTCGCAAAAAGCGTTGTTAGTTCTACCATTTCCTAAGTTTATTTTAACTGGTATGTTTCCCTAGCTTACCTTATTTACAATTCGAGACTATTTTAACGAAGAGGTTGACCCCATTTAGTGGTTATCGAGGAGACAAAAGCACGACACACAAAACTCGCCATCGATATCTATTTTTATAAGAATGTTTGCTTTTGAAGGTGTCGGTTGGAGCGGAAGTGGCGAGTAGGAGCGGGAGGAAAGGGACGCACGCGCAAGCTAATTGCCGGGAATTTCGGAGGTCGCCCGATAACCCGCGTCTGCGCCGGAAGTCGATAGTGCTTTGATGTGTTGCGATGGCGTCCGCTCCCCTATGTAATGTAGGTACTTCACTAATAAACGGCCACCTAGTCAACGGGCCGGTGCCTTGTTCAACAGTTACTACGACACAGAGATTTATGACTTGAACTTAGGGCTGCCATTACCTAAATTGACAAAGACTTCCAAAACTACGGACATATGGCCGAAGCCAGGTTTTTCCTCCGGACATCCTTAAAAAATTAAGTACCTACCTATGTTATTTGTTTCATCAACACGGTGAACGTCCGATTTTCCCCGGACACTACTTAACAACCTCACCCGGACTCCCCCGGACGCCCCCCAAACTAGGACATATCCGGGGAAACCCGGACAGATGGCAGCCCTGCAGCCCTACTTGAACTAGACCGATTCTAGGTCGATTTGAGATTGAAGGAAGAAACATGAAAAACGATTGATCATCTTTGTAGGGAAGCTGAATCAAAGGAAGGGATACTTCCCACAGATGAGAGATGAGTTAAGAGTGTTTATGTGGAATCGGAAAATTTGTGTAATACCTAGGTAGTTATATGATTTTGTTGTTCATTGCATGAATCATCATGCGCAGACCGAGTGCATCTTGTCATAGGGCCGTTTAAGGTTGATGTCATCAGGAAAAAGGGTGAGCTAAAAATAACTTACATGCATAGTACTCATATTATACTTATTTAAATCTATAAATACATGTGCATGTACACTACTCGCGCAGATAAACAATCAAAAGAATGAGATTGAAAATGGCGGCATTTGAATTTGCCTCTCGCTGACACGTACGGTATTGTGTGAGCGAGAAATGAAATGAAATGAAATTATTTATTCTGCAAATTGCATGTTAAAATCACTTTCACAAGTCAGTTATTTTATAAACTAGATAACGTCGGCATTTCATATGTGACTACATCTAAGAAGAAACGCCGAAACAAACTCAGGGATCAAAGTCTCTTTTATAGTCCAGACATTTATCTTGTATAATTAAGTATTTGTGTGAGGACAATGCAGGGCAACAACGCCTGAACTGGCCTTTTGAAGAAAGTGACAGGGTGAATTGAGTGGGCCTGTCCCAACGTATGGCACATAGAACAATAGAAGTTCCGCCATTTTCAATCCCATTCTTTATCTGCACGAGTAGTAAGTTGGTGTAGGTACGTAAGCTACGATGCTACGAACATAGAATATAGAAAATTCTAAGGCTACGAATGCACTCAATGTAACGTTGAAGGAGCTTAATTGTTTGCACCAGCACTGCCTGCACAGTTAACGAGCTAAAGACCCACCTGATGTTGAGCGGTTACCTTTGCCCATAACAACTGCAATACCATCTAGGCTCACTAGGCTGTTGCCTAAGTGGAAGTGTAGTGTGTGTGTGTGTGTTCGCCAAACTGAGATATGAAGATGGATATTCTCACGTGATTGTAATTTCACTCTCACCGTACCCTTCGCACCGAAACACAGCAATGCAAGCATCACTGTTTGGCGGCGCAAGTAGGTACGGTGCGGTGATAGTACTTCTCCAGACGAGCTCTTTCACAAAGGAGCTATACTACTACTATCATCATTCGTTTTTGTAGCGTAGGGTTTACCAGAATCCAGGATTTGTCATGAAATGTCAGGATTTTCAGGCATTCTTTCATTCTTTGTGAATGTCCGGACTTTTTATTATTAAAATTAAATCAATTATAAAAAAAAATTTTTGGTATTTCTTATTTATAGAAACGTTTGCTTCGTTTACACAATAGTAATCTGAATTTGCATATAACATCAAAAACTCAAAAAACGGTTACCTTTTTGTTTGTTACACATCCCGATCCCATCTCTTCGAGAGACTAAATAAACGTCAGGATATTATTATAGAAATCAGGCTTTTTGTCAGGACTTTCCGTTTCACATCTGGTACAGACAGTACAGTATTCGTCAATCTTGATGGCGGTTGTGAAGTTACCGCTGCGTAGTGCCCGCACCGCACCCCGATTGCCACCCGCGCACTCTAAATTTTATTATTGCGCAGGCATACGCCGCGTGTTCAGAGCCGCCATAAAATTGGTGTGTACTGTAACCCTAAGTATAACCACACTTATCTCAGATTCGAGAGCGAGTTCATAAGCTATCATGTTGGTTTTTATGCTGCTATTGTATTGTATTTGGGGAAAGAAGTGAGGTCCTCAGCTCTTTAATCACTGCGACCTGCAAAGATCTGTTGAGACCACAGAAATGAGACCTTCGATCAACAACAGCACTATTGTTAATCGAATGTTGAGATACTTCTAACAATATCCCAGCACTTCCTCAAGCTAAAAGCCAATCATGAAATGGTCTTTTGGGTTAGGGGGTTAATCTCATCAGATGAGATTTGAACTCCTTCTCGTTACTGGCTGTCTTAATAGAAGTTGTATATGCAATTTCTTTGGTAACGGAAAATAATTATTTTAGAGGTAGTAGCGGGGAGACAAGAGTAGGATCCACATTCCACTGTCATTTTAGCTGCTTATCTGTCTTTTTAATGTTTTCGTCTCTACAATTTTGAAGTATTTTTCTTGGGTAAGTGAGCACTGTAGATTCTTCTTTTTAAATTAGTAAATGCTAAACGTATTATAAGGTTCCTTTGGTCCATTGTCATGAGTTTGGGCCCCCCAAAGCAAACCCCCTTTGGGCGTTTAAGTTTATTCACAACATGACGAGGTTCTTGTTTTTGGCATACCAATTAACAGCGATCTTTGATATGTATTTGCACATACGTTTGTTTAGGTCTTCATATTATGACTATAATAGGTATCCTGTTACTACATATTGCATGAGATACAAAATTTTGTGCTTCTCTATTTTACGTATTTAAAAAGAAGACCCTAAAATAAACAAATGCAGAGCATCGACTATGTACTTATGTCATAACCACAACTATAATCAAAAAAAAAAAAAAAAATTGTTTATTTCAGTAACTTATAAATATTTTGCTTTACAATATTAGGAGTCTTCCTTTAAGCAACAATATGCTTGTTTTGGAAGAAACCACTCTTCCGTAAATTTATCTTCTAATATAATATAAGGCACTGAAGTTTTAATTAGATACAGTTCTGTACAGCCTTAGAAGAAGGCTGTCTTCTGGCATGATAAAATAAAGCTTGAGAGAAAAGAAAGTTATTAAGATTGCGCGAAGTGTGTGTATGTTTGTGTGTAATTTTTGTATGTGTTGTGCATATCCGCTGTATAACTGGATCCCTTTATATGGATTTGGACTAATAAGTTCATTTATTTCATTAGGGACTTATCTGAACTCCAGCTTAGGCTATCTTAATGCAAACAATAATAACATAAAGTTATTAAAACAGTTCTTATCACGTGCGTAGAAGGAAAATCCTAAGGTTTCAGAGTTCCCGTGGGGAATACCAGCCACGTCCCGGTAAATTAGTTGACGTTGTTTCCGGAATATTCTTTTTAAATATGTCAATAAGTTATTAATGTTACTGTTGTTATGTTAATTACAAGAGGTAGTTCATGGTAAGAAAAAAACATTATCTGAAAATCACTTCATTTTACTTGAGTTCTAAACTAAAGTTAGGCAGGTTCACATTAGGTTCAATATAGAGTTCAGACAGGGAAAAAGTCACTAAATGTGGTTAATGTTTTTGAATGATTAAATAACTGCCAATAAGTTAACTAAGGTAAGTTTTCTCAGTATTACTCAGAAAAAGCGAAAAAAAAGAAAGTGTAATCTATAATAATTATGCGAAAATGTACTGAATTGTACTGTTTCGTACAATGTATAATTCTAAGAAAAAGCATATCTCTGCTTTCTCCGGGCCTCTTCTTGGGGTTGACTTCCAGTGTAACCACGATGCGGCTTAACATCATTATTTTACACAAAGCGACTGCTTTTAGACTTCCGCAAGCCAAGAAAAAGTATAAGTGTTGAAAAGTAAATTGTGAGATCAACTGAAAAAATTTTGCGCTTTAGTTTGGCTGTTTTAGAGATAAGCAGCAAAGCTAGAATAGGCAGAAAGTTTCTTTTTGCTGAGTCCATGAGTTTTTTAAACACGATTTCACTAAATTTGGGAATTATGCTTGAATTATCTTCTTAGGAGTGTGTAACTTTAGTGGTGCATCTAAAGCCCGAAAGGCTTGTAACAACTGGCCTAATATTTAGATACTAGTATGTTTTAATTATTTAAAAAAAAACTCGTTCTGAAGAAGTTCAGTCTTTCATTTCAGTTGTTCATGAGTTAGTACAGAAGTTGTCCTATATATACATATATATTGTTGTATAGCCCCCCCTTTTTGGAGGAGGCCTGTGTCTAGCAGTGGACGTCTTTTGGCTGAAATGATGATGATGATGATGATGTTTTAATGTTTTACTTGCAAATAATCTAAAGATATCCAGTTAACGTTAGAACACGCTTAAAAAAGGCTCGGACGATGAAACAAAGAAAAGAAAGGCATTTGTTGCCACACACAGAAAGCAATTCATCATTTCAGCCAAAAGACGTCCACTGCTGGACATAGGCCTCCCCCAAGCATCGCCATAACGACCGGTCCTGCGCCTTCCGCATCCAGCGGATTCCCGCGACCATTCAGATAGCAATTATGTAAATAAAATAACTTGCTAAAGAGAAAGAAAAAGGTAATTATGGTGTGGCAAAAAATAATGAACTAAATGACTGTGTCAAATATGAGCATGGGCAGGGTGGTTTAGTGGGTACCTAAGTACAGTCAAGCGCAGATCAATCGGAACAAAACTGATTAATGCATGCGGAGTTGGCTTAATTAAACCTACTTTATTTACATACTTACAGTACTAATGTACTGTAAGTATGTAAATAAAGTAGGTTTAATTTATGTTGTACACTTGTTTCTGTCCTCTAATATCAACATCTCTCCATCGCTCTAAGGTTTGCTGTTAGAAAACTCATTTCTGAGTTAAGCTCGCCGATATACCGTCGTACTGTTATATAAATGTATGTATGTGTGTACAATAAAGAATAAGAATATATTTATTGACTATTAAGTTTTCTTCAGGTGGAATGACGACCGAAAGAAGGTAGCTGGGGAGGACTGGATGCAAAAGGCAGAAGACTAAGTGTTTTGGCGCAACTTGGGAGAGGCCTATGTCCAGTAGTAAATTGCGATAGGCTGTGTACAAGAAGGTTACAAAAAAAAGAGAATCGAGACAAAATGTCAGGAAATTTACTTAAAACTTAGGAATTTTGTCGGGAAATCTCAATTTTGCATCTGATATCTCTAGTCCCAACCCAAAGAGATTAAATATAAGGCAGTACCTAATTTAATGTCTTTGTCCCAACCCAACTGTTCCAAGTAGCGGATCCAGCGCAACATCTTAATAGAATTGACGTTAATGAAACAGATAACAAATACATTGAGTAACGGACTTATGAAATTTCGTCACATTTTTTATGATAAAAAATCAATTTGTGTCAGTCTGTTTAACCTTTATTATCAAAGGCCGTCGCCGCAAGTGTTTTTGCTCTAGAATGCTATTTGAGAGTTTAGCACAGTGCATCCTTCTGGGACCCTGAGACTAATTAGCGAAGTATATAGGTACCTAGTCTAAATAAGTAGGTACCTATAATGCCTTAATTTATTTAGATATTTAATTTATTTATAACTTGTGTATACACAACAATATGTGAATGAAAACTATAATATTTAGTACAAAGGTACTGCTGCTGCTTATTTGAAAAGAAATTTCTACCAGCGACCTGCAAAATATTTATTTACGTGATAATTAACAGTTTAGTTTATTATTAATTTATTATATTTTAATATTTAAGAACCTACTATTTTTACATTGTTTAAATAATACAACATTAAACACTCGGAAGCAATGAATCCGGGTCACCAACAGTTCGGAAACTAGAATTATTATTCTATTTTCATCAAATAAAAAGTTGCTAATTAAATATGGGTCAAATTTAATTTGTTGACAAAAATTAATGATTTGATAAAACACAGTTTATTTATTCACAAAAATGTTTGCAATTTTTTTGACTAATATACTCTTTCCTAAGATTTAAAAATAAACTGTAAAGTAAAATGCACGCGTGCGTTATAAGCTGCATTATGTACCTAAAAGCGGTGCAATAAGGGCCACTTTACGAGCAAGTGTGCTGACAAATAATTAATAGAATAAAATATACCTAGTCTATGAAATACTTTTCATTTGAATAAGCTACACTTCTTTGTTTCCGAGATATAAATATGTTGGTGACCCGGATTGATTGCTCTTGAGTGTATGTAGTACACACGGCTACACATCAAGCTGTATATTTCCAGTATAAGCTGATCTCGCATTGTATAGTTTTTCCGTACAATGCCTGTACAGCTTGATGTGTAGCTGTCCGTACAAGTAGAGCCTTTTTTGTAAGACACTTCCACACAAAGTCAGCTCCGCTTATAATGGTTTAGTTTGGTTGATTAGTGGTTGACCGTAAATTTCTATTTTATTATATAGGTATCTACTTGTAACCGGTAACTTCGGTAAGTGGCGTATATAAACATTATCGAAGTAGCTACCAATAGATACGGTTACCGAAATCTCTGTTCAATCCAATATTTTTCAGCGTTATCTATTCGAGTTGTTACATTTAAACAAATATGATAAGGCACGGTAACTAGCTTCTACTTACAAAAAGTGTTCCAACCGGATGTAAGGTGGTTAATGAAACTATTTCAAAGATATCGGAGGGAACGGTCAAGCTAATATGAATCTCATTTCTATGGATCAAAACATAAAATATGGAGGGTTTTATTATATCACTGGTAATACTGGAGCTCTTGCTCGCTAGTGCAATTATTAATTCCTCTGAGAGAGCAATCCTTTTTTTTTGTATGAATGTTGCTTTTGTCACATTGCGAGAAAATAAATTCTCTTTTTAACGACTTCAAAAAAGGAGGAGGTTCTCAATTCGATTGTGTTTTTTTTTTGTATGTTTGTTACCTCAGAACTCCGTCATTTATACACCGATTTCTAAAATTTCTTTTTATTCTTTTTTTATTTGAAAGGATATACTTTCAGATTGGTGGTTTTATCAAAATCCAGTTTTGATGATGGGATCCATGTGGAATTGAGGGAACTCCTCAAATATTATAGGCATACATATAGCGATTTCGGTATATTCATCAACAAGTTGCATTCAGAAAGTATCATTTGGTGAAGATCTGATGAAGGTCTTTGGAGATAAAGAAGGGAACTCTTCAAGAAAATCATCCGGGCATTTTTCCCAACTATATTGTGTTGAAGTAGGCTCACTAACTAACCAGATATCAGTATTTTAAACGGAGTGACTGCCATCAAACTAAAATGATGGATCCGTAAGCTAGATATTTTACAGCCAGCCAGCCAGCCAGCCAGCCAGCTATATCTAGGACATAAGCACTTGCTGCGCTGTTAAGGTTAAATTAATTTATTATTATTACTGTCTTGCAAGTCTTTCTTTTAACCAATAACGATCGGTAATAAATAAGAACCCGGCTAGTGAACCCTCGTTAGTATAAACGTATTCAATTATAATCGTGCGTTCTCCTCGTCGCCGGCGAGGTGCGAACAATCATGTCCACGACATGTGCCGTAAACGCGCATCACAATTATCACTGACCCAATTCCAGAGCGCATAATTAGTGAACACTTGAACACAAACTGATCTACTAATAACATTATAAGTAGGTACTTAGGTACAATGTTTCTTTTTGGTATTTATAAAACACAGATCAGTAAACCAAAAGGCGCCACTTAGCCGGATACCCCCGGTCACCAAGCTTATGTAGTAGCACTGTATAACATTCGCCCAACCGCCAATCGGGACGTCACTCCGTCAGCGAACGGCACCAATCATACTATCTAAATTTTTAGCTGACCAATCATAATGCGCCGTCCGCTCTCGATCCCCCGCCAACATTTTGCGACTAATGTTCTCATGCAAAGATTTATAACAGAATATCAATGACACTGCCAGTCTGTACAGACTAGTACAGTCGACTCCATGACAGTGGTAACACTTCAATTCGAAAACGGCCCTTACTGCTTATGAAATAAAGATGCTGCTATTGTCAAAGTGTTACCACCGACGTGCGGTCGACCGTACAAGATAGAAACGAGTTCCGTGTGGTGGTCGCCGACATCCGATGAGGATATGGCACAGGAAGAAGAAGAGAGAGTAATTGTAGGTTTTCCAGTAGGTAGCGGGGAAAGTAGGTAAATAATGCCGGGGCTACCTGAAGCATCATATAGCCGATCTTCCTGCGCCTAAAGGACATATTGCAGTAAAAATGAGCACGGTATACCTGAAACCTTAAACTATAACAATCGATTCTCCTAAAGAACAGAGTACCAATTCCGAGTTTGACACTTACCGCATACTGTATCGAATGCGTCGACTTTCATTAATTAATCAATAGCGCCCCTGGTGGAAACGAGGAGGAACTACTGATTTATGAATAAAAGTCGATGCGTTCAAGTGTCAAACTCGCACTAGGCCCTCTGACCAGAAAATTTCGCCGTAACGTAACATATTATTTAAAAGTGAACATTCATATAGTCTCGAGCCTCAAGTGCGAGATTTTCTCAAGAAAACGTAACTACAAAGTTTGTGTACCATACATGAAGCGTCAGGGGCGCTTTGTTTTCATACATTTGTTACTTGATAAGTACACAAACGTGGTAGTTACGTTTTCTTGAGGAAAAAGCACGTACTTGGGGCACACACAGTACAGCGAGGCAAGGCGCGTCAGATTTTTCACGTGATGCCCTCGACAAAATGCTCCAGTTAGTCGCTACCTTTATAATCTTAAATTACTTTCAGGTTCACACTATACTCCTAAAAATAACATTGTATATGGTTCATTTAAAAAGGAGACGATTATTTATCAATAAGAAGTATTTGTATTGGAGACTAATCGAAATCTATTTAATTTTCAATATTAGTCATTTTATAAAAGGGCCGGGTGTCAAACATATTTAAAGTCCATTATCTAGATTATAATACCACACCGCCATGTCATGGTTCCTTAGAGAGACGGATACTCACCGAATAACAACGGCGGGCTTTTCAGAGCATCTGAAACAAAAACAAAAAAACCATTTTAGTAAAGAAATACATAGCCTGTAGCAATCACAATTTGTGTATGTAAAGGCTTGGGTGTAGGGTTGTCATCCGTCCGGGTTTTCCCGATTTGTCCTATTTTAGAAAGCGTCCTGGTGGGGTTTCATTTGTATTCCGGGTTTTAGGTTGCTGACACATCTACTGAAAATACACAGCCAAAATTACGTCTAACTCGTTAAAATATTTTTTATTGATAATATGTTTTGTCGTCGATGTATTTACAAGACCGCTAATTAGAAGATTCAATGTTTAATGTTTTGTTTCTTCAGAATACTATAAATTTAGTTAAAAATTGTTCGAAAATAAATAAAAAGTTGATTTATAACAATTAAAACTATTTTTTATTTTAGTGAGTAACATTAAAAAAATCATTGTTGATATGTCCGGGTTTAAAGGTACAAATTCCAGGGTTTTCACACTTCTCGTCCTGGTTCGCAGATTTTAGAGATGGCTACCCTACTTGGGAGTCACAGATAAATGAATTTTTGGGCTCCGATATTTACGATGTGTTGCAAGGATACGCTGTACTTATACGTTGCTCTCGTGTTTATCGAGGCTGGGTCCCATTTCCGTGCTCCAGAAACCGTGCAAGCGGGCCATCGGGCAGACGGTTTGCAATTAATCGATTACAATAATTGAATTACGTGATGACGTAGTGACAGCTGCGCAAGCGCCGCCGCTGTGTGCGCAGGTGTCTGTGTGACGCGCTCTTTAAGAAAATCAAAGGAAAACCCACGCGCTCGTCTCGCGCTACAATCGACACGTTTTCATTTGCAAAATATTGGTGTTACCACCTGTGATCCGGTTATAATAATGTATTCTATGCTCGGGGCGTCGACTTTGTTACTTTTTTTTTAACGAACATGACGCGAATTGTTAGCTTGCTGTATCATTAACGTTGAAAATGTAAATACATGATAAGCTCAAATAAATACCTATTGAGATGCCAGTTTCTCAAGCATAGTATTGCGATAATATAGTCACAGTATTGTGTAGGTAAATGTTATGTTACTAAAATATTATATATTTACTAAAATCTAATCTTGTCAAATGAAGCCAACTGATTAATAGATACCTACTCAAAAATAATTAAAAAAAAAACTTATGAAGTTAATTTTATTATTATTATTGTAATATCATCAGCTACATGTGGAGGTATGCAAAATTTCAGCCTGTTCGGATTACAACTAGCTGAAAGATTATGAAGATATCCTACACTATCGTTGTGAGGGTTGTGATTCTCTGTAGAACCCGAATTGCGTCTTACTAGAGTTATTAACGCAGCTATGTGTAAGATCGCACGCGTAATATAAAATATACCAAGAAAAGATATCGCAATATCACAGGACGCAAGAACGCAAACGTCCTGCTTCTGTCGTGTCGTTATTATTGCAGCAATGTGTAAGATCGCATGCGTCCAATACGAAATGTACTAAAAACAGATATTGCAACAACGCATGCGATAAATAACAGATGCAACTCAAACTCCGCGCCGAAATGGAAAACAGTTGTGCCAATCTAACAACAACAAAAATTAAAACAAAATTGAATTTGGAACCATAAGCAAATCATCCATTCCCGATACTTTTTTGACAGATTGTATATTCCTATTTTTTTTTTGCAAATTAACACGCTGTGTGCCCCACCACTAATATGTTTACCACTAGTTTCTCTCATAAACATTTTGAATTTCTTGGAAGTTATTCATATTAAAATAAATCACATTTAAAAAATTTATCCCCTGCAAAAATTCTAATATAAGAAAGTTGTGACTAAATGGCTACACATCCTTGACTATGACAGTACTGAAAATATATTGGTAATTCCTTCATAAGAAGGAACACTCCCCATCTACACACCTCTCCTTCACACACCACCCACACACCACACCACACACACACCACACCACACACACACCACCCACACACCACACCACACACACAACCACCCACTCACAACAATATAATATTATCACACCCATATTATCATCTTTCTTTTGAATTTTATATAAATTAACCTGTATTACTTTAAGCACAGATAATATAATACTATTTAAGTAAATATTTCTCTGAACTGATGTTCCGAATGCCTAGGATGTATTTCGGGTGAGGGCCTGGTGATCTGTCAGGGTTTCCCTGGTACGGACAGCTATAAAAAATATTATGTACCAATACCTTCGCGAAGAGAGAAATAAAAAAGTGTGAGTCAGACCCACGCAGTAAGGGTTCCGTACCACCCATCGACCAGCAGGCGTAGCATGACCGCTGTAGACAAAGCTTATGTCGACGGAAGAATAGACAAAATGACGTATTGTAGAAAGATTTCTTCCGTCCGTAGCATGCCGATGTCAATAATGAAGAAAAGAAATGTTTCTATACTTCGATCGACACATGTCTACAACGTCGAGCATGACGAATATATTTTCTCTACTTTTGACAGTTAGGGGTAGACACGTTTCTCTTCAAATAGAAGAAATTAGTCTGCATCTCATGAGACCTACACAAAATTATTCTTTAGTTTTATTAGGACTAGATTTTTGTTAAATTGGTTTCATTGGAGTTTTTGAACAACAATAATAACATGTCGGGTTCCTATCGTCGCTATCTCCTTAGTTATTATCAAAAACTAGCCTGTGGCCGCGTGTAATTCGTAATAAGTATCGAATGACTATCGAGCATCCCTCGGGAACTGTGTCTTCCCGGAATAAAAAGGTTTCCTTTATGTTAATGCACACCCTATGGTCTACGTGCTAATCTTCATCCAAATCCGTTTGAACATGATTGAAGGACAAACAAACAAACATCCATACTTTTGCATTTATAATATGAGTAGGATTACATATAAGAAAATTTGCTGAATGCCCGCGGTTTCTTCGGCTTATCACAGAAAGCCTTATCGCACATCCCTCGGGAACTATTTATTTTCTCGGTACAAAAAGTAAATAAATAAAATAAATATCTTTGGGACATTTTTACACAACACCATCTAGTCCCAAACTAAACAGAGCTTGTGGTATGGGTACTAGACAATGGATATAATACGTATACACTTTTTTTTTTTTTGTAAATACATACACGGTGCGACAACTCTTTGTACTCCAAACCATTCTTCGGAAACACTCTACTCTAAAACTTAAGGCGAGTACCGTGAGGACGCTTCGAGCATATAGAGTATGCGAAACCTACAACTGCAGAACAGCTCTCGCTCAACGCCATTTTCATATCATTGGGTGTCACTTGTACAATTTGATCAATGAATCATGTAATATTTATCCTCTCTGTAAACATGAATGCAAAATAAAAGCTAACAAGTGGCTACTGTCACTAAATTATGACGAAACAGAAAATCTATTAAAAATATCTATTCTCTAAAATAATGTACTATCACAATCACACTATCATATCTTCTCACACCCACTAACCCACCACACACCACACACCCCTTCACACATACACACTCACACACATGAGGCTTCTGGCTTTACTACTATTATTAGCTGAATTATTATTTATTCTTTAATCTATGCTGTAGCCTGTAACGTAGTTTTACTTACTCCATTTACTCAACTGCACTTTCTTGTAACCATCTCCTGATGCAATTAATGTAACCCCCTGTGGATTTAATTAATGAGAGCGCTGGTACCCATAACACAAGTTAAATCTTACATTGGGTACCAGAGTTCAAACAAACACTTCATACCGAGAAATTGTATAACTACTATTTGTAAGTGTTTACTGTACACCATTTATGTGAAATAAAGATTTATTTATTTATTATTTATTTATACTTATAATACATAAGCAACACACCCAGACCAACACAAACACTTATGTACATCACACAAATATTTGTGTCCTGTGGGAATCGAACCCACGACCTCGTTATCAGCAGTCCGACACTCGAACCACTAGACTATACTTACACTTATATATACACTTATTATACTTTATTGTTTTCACACCATAAAATATTAATTTACTTTGTAATAGTGATGCGACTCGAGTCCACTTTTACTCGAGTGACATCGAAAAAAAACGTACTCGAGTGAAAAAAATATCGACTCGAGTTCACTCGGAATCGATTCACTCGCCAATCACTCACCAAATAACGTAATGTTATTTGGTTTTATGAATAGACCATATTTGCTCATTTTTATTAGCATATAATATTAATTTCGATATATAAATGTTGATTTTGTAAGACTGGCTATGTATTGAAATAAAACTTCAAACTTGTCGTTTTATTAAGCCTCAACTTATTGAGAAAATGAAAAAATAATGAATTCAAGTATTATGACAGGTGACTCGTTAGAGGAAAGTGATCGAGTGACTCGTGAACCACTCGAGTGACTCGACGGCTCGATCACTCGAGTAGTACTCGAGTAAAATTGTAAAATGACTCGCATGACACGAGTGGTAAAATTGGACTCGAGTCGCATCTCTACTTTGTAAAACGCATCCTTCGACCTTGACATTCATGACTACAAAATGCGTATTGTTGTTGCTTTGAATTACGTACAAAATGTTTCAAAACTTATTCGATTCACCTTTTTTCTAGATAACGAAACGTAATAATATGGTAGGATTTGGTAGAATTTGTACGGCACTAGCTACGTTCTCGTTGCTATGGAAAAAGATCTGTCACTTTGTCTACGTAGAAACTCGAGTCGACGGGTCGCCTCATGCTCGAGAAGAAGAGATTTCTTGACGTATAGAAAGAGCTTTGTCTACTCTTGGAAGAATATACATAGAATTGGTCATGCTACGCCTACTGATACCCCATAGAAACTGATTCAATTTACGAGAGTTAATCAAAAGACATCAACGATCGTATGCAAAATATGAATGTTTGCATCTTGCATCATTTGCGTCTATGTTTGCCCTGTTTTTAGTATTTGTTGCTAAACTTCATAGTATACACTATAATCAGACAGGTGGTTTGTATTACCGTTTTGAATATAGAGCAGGAACAAAAACGTTGAAAAAAACATAATTTTTTTCGAGGTTCCTTGTATGGGGACCCCCTTTGATTTTAGTTTTTTTTTAGTTTTTGTTGTGATATACATCATAGTAACACATATTCTGTGAAAATTTCAACTAGTTATCTCATACCGTTACAAAGATACAGCCCTGTGACAGACAGACAGACAGACGGACGGACGGACGGACGGACAGCGTAGCGAGATTAATAGGGTCCCGTTTGGCACCCTTTAGTTACGGAACCCTAAAAAATCTATATTTTTTCTACCGACTTTATTAACTTTGCACTTAATTAAATATCGTATAGATGACACCCTTATGATTATATATACCGTCATACGCATTAACGCAAGCAAGGCGAAATCTAAAGTTACTACTGTGCTGTTCTGCTCGTGGTATCGAATTTAGCTTCCACGTTAAAATAATAGAATTCATAATGGACACACACATACCCTCGATGACTTGATTTGGACACTAGAAGACCCAAATGAAAATGGTGAATGGAATTATGATGTCTGTTCTGAGCATAGATTGCGTTACATGGCGTTAAAGGAGGCTGTGTCCAGAAGGGGCGCTGGCCAGAAAACCTCCACGTGTGTTTGACGGCTGCTGGGCCTTCTCAGGCTGGTCTCTCTCTGACCAGTGTACAGTAAGGACCTTATTGTTCGTGGCGAATAGTCTGGCATGGGAGGACCCAAATCTGGGTTAGTGGGCAGTTGCTCAGCGTGTCCCTCTGATGTTAGCAGAGGGCACAATGGAGGATGAGGGATGAGGAAAAAAAACGTCTATAAAATTACGGAAGGACAGGGCCTGCGGGAGCCGGACTCGGGGTAGTCTGCTGCCTGGAATAGCTGGCGTGGCTGGTGTTACTAGCGTAGCTGGCGTGACTGGCAAGGCTGGCGTGGCCCCCGTGGCTGGCGAGGCTGGCGAGGTAGGCGTGGCTGGCATGGCCAGAGGAGAGGTGGCGCGCAGTGTTCAGTGTGAGCCGTCGGGGAGGGTGCGAGCAACCAACGTTAGGCCGCATGGGAAGATAGGGTTCGCCTGCTTGTTGTGGGCCGGGACCTGTCGGGGGTGTTGACGAATACAGAGGATTCCCACGCCAAAGGTAGTTGGAAGAACACCGTGGTGGTTTTAGTCGTTAAGAGTCCAACACTAGCTCCGCCATCCCCGGGTGCAGTGCGTCTATGAGGATTTCCCCAAGGCAAAAAAGGGAGAGGGAAAGCATTCTGAGCCAGTTGTATATTCAATTGGAGGTTGCTAAGGAGATTTAAGGAGCGGGGTCGAAGAGTGAATGCTGTGTGAAATTTACCCCCAAGCAAAAGGTAGATGAAGGCACACAGCGGTGGTTTATATCGGTAAAAGTCCGACATAACCTTTCATATTCCCAGGAAGGTAGATATATCAATGAGATGTCAAAAAGAGGGTCATGGCATACTCTCACACAAGTGATGGGAAAGGACAAAACAGCAGATGAGCATGATGAGATGTTGCTCAGATATGTAGGTATTATTACGGACGTAGGAAACGGAGGGCTCTGTCCGTGCGTGCGAAAATGATGGCCCGCAGGTTTGCACTTCAGACGTAAAGGTGCCGCTCTTTAGAGCATTCTGTACAACTTCTACACGTGCAACTTGTGGGAGAAGTATTCGCAAGCATCGTATGGGGCCCTTCGAGTCCAATATAATAACGCGTTCAGAAAACTGATGGGGCTGCCTTGGCGTTGCAGTGCGTCAGGGATGTTTGTAGCGGCGCGTGTAGACTGCTTCTACACTACAATGCGCAAGCGTGCAGCATCACTGGTGGCACGAGTCATGTCCAGCTCCAACAGGGTTCTGAACATGATAGCTGACAGAGTGGATTGTTCATATGTAATCCACTGCTGTCAGTTACATGTATCAAATATGTAACTGTCTACTAACACCTAGGTTTAAGATAATAAAATTGTTACTAACCCTAGACTTGTTTTGTCTCGAAATTAAGTTATTATATTCTATTCTAAGTACCTATAGGTAATAGGACAATTCGTAAGTAGCCTTGTCCCTTCCTGTGTAGGTTTTACCTATTTGTAAAATTAGACATTAAATCTAGGAATTATCAGTCTTGTCAAATAACTAATGTAAAATTATCTTTACCAAATCTTAAACAAAACCAAAATGTACTATGAGATTAAAATAATGAGGCTATCTACTACCTAATTGTTTAAAAAAATATTTAACTGTGGCGTGTACCTAAACATTTCATATAAATCATGTACCAAAACATTTAGAATAAATTCATTTAAATTAAGGGGAGTAGGGACTATAATTACATAGGTAGGTACCTACCTAATACTTAGGTATATGGTACTAGGGATATTTATGTTCCTATTTGCAACACAGACCTAATAAATCAGCCTTCGTTTCTTACACAGATGTTTAGTTAAATCAATACGATTTATAAATCAAAAACATAAAATTTAGGCTACCTATGTAAATTAATTTAAAAAAACTTAGGTAGGTATTCCTTAGAATTAATTTTAAACAATAAAGTATCAGTTTCTTGCTAATCCTCATATTCAAGGAATCATTAGATCATAAATAAATATTTTGAATTACCACCTATTTCTTACCTATAATTCTATATTAGCCTGACAAACATTTAATTTTTTCATCAAAATCTTATTTGAACAAAATATTACTACTTAATTCAGATTTTATATTTGAAAGGAAAAATATTTTAATTTTTAAATAAATTAAATTATTTAAATATCGTTCGCAGGTTGTATTGCGCGCACCCACGTGTATGTGTGTACGTGTGAGCGGCGTGGATGTGTTGCGGCGGCGCGCGCCGGCGCGCGGTAGGTATGGTGAGAGGCCGAGCGGGGGCGCGCACACACACAGCCGTGCTGCGGCCAATCGCCGCGCCTCTTACACGCACACAACCGTACACCCGCTATGCCATAAACCTAGTTTTCTTTCGAAAAACGAATTCATTTTGTGTACGTTTAGGATATGGGCGCCCCCGCGCACGTCATCCGCCCTCAGGACGATCACTCTTCATACCTCCACACCTTCGGAACACATAGAAAAAAAAATCATAAATATTCGTACTCTATCTGACGCCCTCCGGACTTCGATAAATTTTCAAAAATTTTAATGGAGTTTTTTCCACAGTTAATTTACATATTCGGGAAGCTGCCGAAATGCGCTTTTAAATGAATGAAGAAAGATTAAGAACATAAAGTGAGGGAGCAAAATATTCCCTTTTGAACTCTCCACTTCTACCGAGTGTTCTATTTTGATCGGAAGAAAAAAAAAATGGGTTTTTATAAATTATTTTATAAGAGGAGTTCCTGTGGGACCATTTTGCGAAATAAAATTTGCAATAAGTACATTAGTATTAGCGCAGAGGCCTGCGCGCGGGGGCCCGCCCAGGCGGCGCGGCGCGGGCGCGGGGCGGCGGCTTCACTGCGCCCTCGCACTCACACATAAGTGGTAAAAAAAAACTTTGTCACCCTCAATGTTTTGCCAGCAATGCGTAGGCGCAGGTCCATACATCACTTTTGTAAAACAAAAGCGGTGAAATATTCGCGCATATTTCGAGGAAAATTGATGAAAATTTTCCGTCCTCGCAGTAAGTTTGGCGTCGAACCCACGACTTCTATCGTAGTGAGATTCACAAAAATTAATTAAAATTAAAATACAAAATTCAGTTTTTGTGTTTAGTGTATAAAAAGTTGGATTTTGTAACGGGGACGCGAAATATAATAAATTGTAAATATCAGGAATGTCCAATAGCAACGCAAAGAAGAAATGGCTCTACCTCGGCCGACATTTAAAAAATATTGATGTATGATATCTATTGGTACAAAATATCCATTAATAGATAGTATTGTGTAGTTATAGGAGAGTGCATAAATATGCAATTCATAGTTCGTGTGTCCTGAGCGCAGCGGGTCTGCGCCCCAAAAGTAACATCCCAAAAAAACGCACATTGTGTGATGTTCCTCGTTAGTTTTTTAAGGTTTCGTTTTAAGATACCTGTATTTTTTAATAATAAAAAGCAGTATTTAAAAATTATCATGCAAATATTAGTAAAATAATCCCAATACCTACCTAGACTCAAAATGACATGAAAAATAACAAAAAAAAGGTAAGCAGTTCTGTTTTCATTAAATTAATTTGTCTAACATCAAATTGGATACAAATTAAGCCATTTGCGAATGATAAATAGTTCTTTGGCTAACAATAAAATTGCAAGGCAAGGACAAACCATATCCTAGGTAGGTACTACTTCTTAGACCACTTTAGGTCCTTTAAGTCTAGGTATCGGCTTGTCACAATGGACAAAACTGCATGCGAACGGTCGAAGAAAGTTTTGGAAATGTTGAAGAAACCGGACCGCTAGACGGATCTTGCGCTTGACCAGAGCAATCGATGGCTAGGCAGAAGAATATCGAAAGTCCGGTTTCATTGAAGTCACATTTTGGGACTATAACTGTCATTATTATTCGCCACCAGTGGACCGATAGTTCGAAGAAGGACTTTTAAAAAAGAGAACCGTTGAAAGACCTCCAAAATAACGTTTCCAAATTGTAATAAATAAACGAGAAACAGTTTTGTTTTGTAGAACGTATATAAAGTACGATGGGCCAAGGAATGTTATCAGTGGCGTCGGCGGTGTGGGTGAGATTCCCGGAATTCCGAGAACTAATCCTAGAGGCGCGAACGCACACACCGCCTCCATGACGCCTGCCGCGCCACCGGCTGCGCTCGCGCACCATACAACACCACAGTTTTAATAAAAGGATTTTTTGTGACTTACTGAAAAATTATGTAGGTACCTATGTGGATTTTTACGATAATTTTGTTGCGAATATCGCTGATGCAGAAATGGTCCATAGATGGATTTTGTTAAAATACCTATGTGCGGATTTTATTTTTGAATCCCATGCAGAATTAGATGACTCTGACTCTACCTAGCACAGACTCCGAACCATATCTTAGGCTTACATTCAGAGACGAATCTAAGCATGAACTGATGCTTCCAAGTCTTCCAACTATCTCTATCTATAATAGCACTGAATTTTGACAGTTAGAAGCATGACTTCACGCTTAGATTAGTCTCTGAATATAAGCCACGAATATAAGTCTTTCTTAGACTGTGACTCTACCATGACTTTTTTATAGATTACAGAAAAACGAACTTTTGTAATAGATTTCAGAATAATAAAAATACCTATAGGTATACATTTTTGAGAAGAGTTATTGAGACTAAATGCAATTCAATTGTAAACATTAGTATTGAAATAGCCAGTCTCTTCGCACTTAAGCACTAGGTCTCAAAAGTTCAGTTGCAAGAATATTAGAGAAAGCAAACATAGATAAATCAGGAATTCATCAGAAAACCGTGAGCGGTTCGTTTTGAGAACACTTCACATTGCACATTAGAAAATGTATATTCTATTACCTACATTGGCAACATTTATTATTTGCCGTGCTCGGCATACAGTCAGTACAGTATCTATATCAAAAGATGAAACGATCAGAAAATAATTAGACAGACAATCATTTGTCCTTTGATAATTGAATTTCAGAAAAAATTCTAACCACATAGAAAAATTAAGTACAGCCGCGTACACTCACATGATAATTACCTACCTATATAAAATGAATATGCTTGGCAAAACATCGCGACTTGGCACAATAGATTAACCTGCGCTGACCAAAGAAATGAACTGACTTGGATGCAGATTACCTACACGTGGTACAACTGCCTATTTATACGATGTGGATAAAATTAATTATCATACAGTGGGTACAAGGAAGGGGTGGAGTGCATTGACCCCGGAACGGGAGCCACTGCCTTGGCAATTGTTATTTTTTAATTTATTATGTGCAGGTGCCGAGTGGAATTTTGACGGCATTTTATTTTTACAAAATTATAAATTATATAGAGACTATTAAACTGGCCAGGTGGAGTTTTTTTTACATTTGATTAAGAAATTAGCCTTCGATGAGTACTGTAGGCTTGATGTGCATACTCGCAGCATATTAGGCACGTTCTATACACTAGTTATTCGTTGCACCTTTACACGTGGCTACAAGGTGTCGGATAGAAATACTTGCTCTTCCGCCGATTGGTATAATGTATTTATGTGTTTAATTGTATTAATATTTTATCGCCTTTTGATCACTATCGTATCATATTTCAATATCAGATGGAATTTTATTTCGTCATTAATAACGCAATGAAGCGGTATTTAAAATTTAAGAAGCTTCAGTAACTGTATAGGTCTTAAGTAAAATATGCTTTTTAAATTAATAATTAATTTGACATCGTTTAACCTAATTATAGAAATATGGAGTTTGCAGAGTCCACCTGTGAGCTTAAAAGCACCTGTTCAGGTTCAACTCTACCTTTTTACAAGCTTTTATATAACTTGCAATGTATGATGTATGTAAATTGTTAGAGTGGAATCTTGCAACTCAATTTTGAAGCAGATATCTTCAACCGATTGAGCTGAAATTTTGTATACACGTTTAGTTTGGATGACAATGCATAACCATGAAAACTGTAGCTAACCAGCTATGTGACGTCATTCTAAATCTAACATGGCGGGACACCCAAGATGGCGGACTAGTTATTTTTAATGCACTCTTACAATATGGGTATCAAATGAAAGAGCTGAGAATAACTCGAAAAATAAAGTGACGTCACTCTAAATCCAATATGGCGGACTTCTAAAGATGGCGGACTAAGTTTTTTATGGTTTACTAGATTGAGCTGAATTTTTGTATACACGGTTAGTTTGTTGACAATGCATGGTTAGCTGTGTGACGTCATTCTAAATCCAACATGGCGGAACACCCAAGATGGCGGACTAGTTATTTTTTATGCACTTCTACAATAGCTTGCCGAGAATAACTCGAAAAATAAAGTGATGTCACTCTAAATCCAATATGGCGGACTTCTAAAGATGGCGGACTAAGTTTTTTATGGTTTCCTACAATATGTGTATCAAATTAAAGGACTTACTGTGAATACGAATGCGAGTTAAAAAACCTGTTCAGCGATAACTAAAAAGTAATAAATAAATTAAAAGTAAAAAAACTTTTTAAAAAAACAAGCTTTTATTTAAATGCGCTAAAAATAATAAAATAAACTTTTCCTTTAAAACTTTTACTATCAACTTATAACGTCATTACATAATTTATATGATATAAAAGCTTGTCGCGAGATTTACCTGTGTAGATAAACAAGTAAATTGAATAAATTGATCTGATTGAATTTAACTTTTAAAAATTTCAAACTAAGTAAAAACGACTACCTACTTAAATCTCGCGACAAGCTTTTATATCATATAAATTGTGTAATGACGTTATAAGTTGATTGTAAAAGTTTTAAAGGAAAAGTTTATTTTATTATTTTTAGCGCATTTAAATAAAAGCTTGTTTTCGAAAAAAGTATTTTTACTTTTAATTTATATATATTAAATATCTACTAGTTAATTGTATGTAATATTCAGGATAGGTGCAATAAATAATAAAGCAGGCAACATATAATTTTACGGTTATTTTTAAACTTCATATTTATTTAATTACCTGCCTATTTAAGCCCTGAAGTCAAGTTGCTTTTGTTAACACTTTTCTGCGCGACTATACCTACGCTTCAAAGGTTTGTTTAAAGAACAAAGGTTACTTTAACTAATTAAATGCGGTTTCCAACTTTATAGTCATTATTAATGTTTAGTGTAGCTCCTTGTTTCCAAAATTTTACTTTAAAACTGCCGAAACTTTTTATTAATTTGTGACCGACCAAAGAATCGGTAAAATAACTTTTTTGTACCACAAATAAGGTTTAAATTCGATTACCGATCGACCTTAAATAGGAACACTTCGTTAATTATAACGTCAGTAATTAAGTAAGACTTTTATTACTGTCCTTGGCTTACCCAAGGGAAGCGAAGGGCGGAAATAGAGTTTAGACACACGTGTTCCACATGCGACGATAACGATGCTTTATAATATTGCTGCCAAATATTTAATACAGCAATTACTAAAACACACCTTATACCTTGTGGATAATGCTTAAAATCCGTTGTAAGAAGTTGGGGTACAGCCGATAACAGCAGCATAGTTGGTGACAAAGGAAAAATATATTGTCATTGTAAGCTGGCATGTAGAGGAAAATGATACCTTCAAGTACTATAGGTACTAATAGGTAGTAATAGTTGCACGTGGAAGCAAGTTCCAAGTATCAGAGTACGAGAACTACATACCTATAGCATGAGCAAGTGCTGACGCGGACGAGTGCCGTGCGAAGTATTAAATTAACTGCGTTGCTAACAATACCGAACTATCATGTTTTCCTTGTTGTATTCATTACATTTTTGTTTCTAATCATGGATATTATTAACATAGACATGCAAGGAATAAACAATCTTGAGTTTTATTGAAAAAATTTATTACAATAGGTATATGGAGTTACAATATTTAGTGTTGATTAAACTAGTAGGTACGATCGACCGCACGTCAGTGGTAACACTTTGACATTGACAGCATCTTTATTTCGTAAGCAATAAGGGCGGTTTTCGAATTGACGTGTTACCACTGTCAGGCAGCCGAATGTACATGCATACTTCATCCAAGTTTGACGAACTACACTCGAGAGCAATGAATCCGGGTCACCAAAATAAACCTTAATCAATCAATCAATCAATCAAATGTTTTTTATTTTAAATAAACCTAATTAAAGGCACTTTTGAAACGTCAGGCTCTAGTTGCACGGTTCCAAATTGTGGGTCCTATGGAGAAGAACCGGTAAGAAACTCCATGGATAATATATATTATATATGGATATGGATGTGTGAGTATAATGTAGGTTAATGACAGAAATAAACAAGAGTTTAAAAGTGAGAATATAGCCTTTAGAAATAAACGTAAAAAGAGTTGCCATAGTATGAGGAGCTGACCGGTCCCGACAGACGGCACCCGTTCACGAGCCTCAACCATATTGAAGAACTTCACGACCCGACACTAACGCCACCATCAGACCATCATCATAATATCTGAGAAACCAAGAATGACAGCTTTTTCAAATAAAAAGTTGTTAATAAATAGGTCTATAAAGTAATAAATAATTCAATTCAATCGTTTATTGCGAATATAGGTAAGGTAGGTGTTACATGAATATTGTCATAAAAACAATCTTTGTGCAGCTATATTCTGCCATTTAGCATGCAACAGGAAATACAGAGTTCTACGCCAAGCTATTAACTGAAGCGTCTAAAGCAATAAAACATAATACCTACATTACATACGTCAAGAATAATACAATATCTTAATGTCAAAGTGAATATGAAAGCATGTCAAATGTAAATAATTGAAAGTGCATTATCGTGATGTCAAAACCTATTATACAATGTCAACGTAAATTTAATTTTTCATTACGATAATCAACCACACTATAATATCATCCTCCGAGCCTTTTCCCAATTATATTGGGGTCGGCTTCCAGTCTAGCCAGATGCGGCTGAACATCAGCATTTTACACGGAACGACTGCCATCAGACCCCCGCAACCCAGTTACTGGGTAATACTGACATTCGGAGGTTAGACCAGTTGTCAGACTTTCAGGCTTCTGACTACCCGTAACGACTGCCATAGATATTCGTATGACAACCGGGACCGACAGCTTAACGTGCTCTCCGAGGCACGGAGGGGTCTCGATGTGTAACGAAACGGTCACCCATCCACAGACTGACCGCGGCAAGTGCAGCTTAACCTTACAGATCGTACAATCCGCGCAGTAGTTGCATCTCAACCACACTATAATATGCCTTAATAAAAAGAAATTGTTTTAATTTAAATTTAAATGTATTACGTTCGAACAATTCAATATATCTGTAGGAAGATGATTATAAATGCGAGGCGCCATACAAAATATGCTTTTACTAAATTGTGCAGTTTTAGTCGTTTGTTGTTTTTTTAGTCTTTAAAATACTTTTTATCTGAATAAGCTATCATTCTTATTAGTTTCCGCTACATTAAGATTTTTGTTGGCGACCCGGATTCATTACTCCCGAGTGTAGTTTGGTGGAATCAACACTAAATATTGTAACTCCTTATTTTATATGTCATGATTCCATTTTTTTTAATTCCGTTCCGTGAGAATTGAGAGACAAAATTGAGTTCCGTCCGTTTCGTGTGGTGCCGGACGTAAAGAATTGCACCACCCTATATCTTCTCATGGGTGTCATAAAAGGCGACTAAGAGATTCACCAGAGGATGGGCAGCAGCGTTCTCTGAGTATTTAACCAACCAACTGCGATCGCCAACCCGCCTGCCAAGCGTGCCGATTATGGCATATCCCTCCAACTTATTCTTGGGGGAGGCTTATGTCCAGAAGTGGACGTCTTTCGGCTGAGATGATGATGATGATGTTGGCGAACCGGATTCATTGCTCCCGATTGTAGTTTGGCGGTATTAACACTATATGGTAACTCCTTATTTTGTATAGGTATCATGATTATATTTAAAAAAAAAAAACGGAATTAAATTAATTTGTTTCTTCTTTTGTGCTTCTTAAATATCTGTTCATGCATATTATGGACAACGAACCAGAAATTGCGTTGTTTTTAACACGCTTACATAAGGTCGACCTGTAACTATTATGAAATGGAATCTCATTTAATTTGTTTTTATATTTAATTTTTAAAGACTGAAAATAGCATTAAAAAATTATGTTACGATGAGAACAAACTGCTTCCAGTACTCTATGCAAGTTTGATAGAGCGCGTAATTACAGCAACATTTTTATTAAAGTGTTGATAATCTTTACGCTACATTTTGCTAAGACTATAGAAATATTAATTAAATTAATTAGGTTATATTATAAATTATAATTGGATAATTATTTTTTCAAATGATTAAAATAATTCAGCTCGTGTTCAAACAAAATGAAAACCGATCCAATTGAAAGAAAAAAAAAGTCGGTTTTTTTATTGCTCCTTATTTCAAGCTAAGCAAACAATGCTTGATAAAATCGTGTATTTCGGTTTCATTTTAATAATATTAACAAAACTGAAGGCAGCTTTATATAAAAGCGTGGGTAAAAATTAAACGTTGAATATCGTATCCACATATTATAAAACCCTGCATTAGAAAAATAAATGTTTCGTACTTTGTCTGAACTGTTAGACACATAGATAATTATTATCACACCTGGTGGGGTAGGCAGATACTAATAATAATAATATAATATAATCTTTATTTTCAGACAATAGCCCATAGAATTATTACATAAAACACACTAACATAGAAAACACAACAGATCATAATACAAATTACACATAAACTACCATACACATATTTAAAAATAAACTAGAAAAATATATATACCATACACTCACACATAACACAAACATTTTACTCTTAACATACACAAAACATATAATATTATATTTATTACTACTGTACATATTGTACTAAGGTATTAATAAAATATTATACATACGTGGGACACTCAGAAAGTTTTGCGAAACTAAAAAAAATTGTTCTATACTTACATATATTTTTATCAAATCTTTTCAAAGTACTTTCCACCAGCCTCTATACAAAGATTCATGCGCCTAAACCAGTTTTCAAAACACTTTTTCCAGTCCGCCGCAGACACCTCGTTTACAGCCTGCTCGAACGCAGCCAGCGCATCTTCCGGCGACGAAAATTGTATCCCTTTGAGCTGATTTTTTATTTTTGGGAATAAAAAGAAGTCACACGGTGCTAGATCAGGGCTGTAAGGAGGGTGACCCAGGAGTTTGACTGGCGTGCTGTCCAGGAAGTCCCTCGTTTTGAGTGCGGTGTGCGCAGGTGCATTGTCGTGGTGGAGCAGTAGCCCGCGGAGCCCTGTGTTTGGTCGCTTGTTGCTTATAACAGAGAAAACTTCTGGCAAACATTTGGTAGTATACCATTCGGCATTAATGCTTCTTTGATCCCGTAAGGGAATTGATACCAAGTGGCCAGTCAAATTAAAAAAGCTAGCGATCAAAATCTTACCCCCGCTTCTAGATCGCTTCACTTTGGTAGGCGTTGGCTCATTTTGAAACACCCAAACAGTCGACTGGCGCTTGGTTTCTGGGTCGTATTGATAAATCCAGGACTCATCACCTGTAACGATGTCGTAAACACGCCGAGACGAGCCTGCTTCAAATTTGTTAAGCATATCACGGCACCATTCCACCCGGGCCTGCTTCTGAGCATCGGTGAGGTTGTGCGGCACCCAGCGTGATACTATCCTCCTCACGCGAAGATGGCTGTGTAGAATCTCGTAAACGCTTCCCGATCCAATCTTCAATATGTGTTGAATCTCCTGATATGTAATTCGCCTATTGTCTTGGATTAAATTTTTCACTGCTAGCACGTTTTCTTCGGTAACAGCCGTCAAAGGGCGACCGCTTCTTTCGTCATCCCCCAAAGTTGGTCGACCGCGCTTGAATTCGTTATACCAACGATAAACGGTTGCCTTGGAAGGGCCTTCATCCATGAATGCCATTTGAAGTCTATCGTACGATTCATCCGGTTTCAGGCGACACTTGAAATCGTATAAAATCATAGCTCTAAAATGTTCCCGGCGCAGATCCATATTTCAGTGAGACACAATACTTTGAATTAACTCGCAAAAAATGTGGAGGGAAATTTTGAAATTGGAACTTACTTATTTTTACTTATAAATAATCATATTTTCGAAAAACATTATAACTGGCCAGTCTCCCATACATAAAAACTTTTTTTCGCAATACTTTCTGAGGGGCCTGGTATGTGCTTACTATCCTATATTTTTATTAATAACAGTAGGTAATTGGACTGTTAACTTATATATTATAAAGTATGTATTTACAAAAAAAGTACATAAATATTATTACAAAAATATATTGTGTAGTACCCATAGTACAAGCTCTGCTTAGTTTGAGACTAGGCGGTGCTGTGTCCCAAAATTAGAAAAAAAAATTAAGAAAAAATAAAACTACAAGAGCTGACCTAAACGAAGCCACGAGCGACGCCATAGGAATGGCCAAGTACTACATGAAAAAAGTGTGAACCGCAAGAAGAAGTAATTAGATGACCCACGTCCAGAAATTGACGTTTACTGGCTGTCAAGACGAAACCAGCCAAGTGAGAGTCGTACTCGCGCAACTAAGGGTTCCGTACCAGATGTCTTTGTTTTTGTTTAACAATAGAGTATGCATGCACTATACAATTGGACCATGTTTGACCCTTGTATGTACTACCGTTTTTAAGATTAGAGCAGAAACAAACAACGTCGAAAAAATGCATTTTTAATAGTAAAAAGTCTAAGCCCAAAGGAGGGGGGTTCTCCTTTGGGTTTAAGCTGGTATGCCGTGATATGCTGATAGAAAGTATATTGTATGTATCCGGAACATGATCTATCTGTGTGCCATTTTCTTCCAAATCTGTTCAGCAGAAGGACAAACAAACATCCAAAGAGTAAATTTTTTGTTTCTTATAGACCATAAACGGGTACTTCATCATTTCAGCCGTAAGACGTCCACTGCTGGACACAGGCCTCCCCCAAGCATATATTGGGGGGATATGCCATAATCGCCACGCTTGGTAGGCGGGTTGGCGATCGCAGTTGGTTGGTTAAATACTCAGAGAACGCGGCTGCCCATCCTCTGGTGAATCCCTTAGTCGCCTTTTACGACACCCATGAGAAGATATAGGGTGGTGCAATTCTTTACGTCCGGCACCACACGGAACAAACATCCAAAGAGTAAATTTTTTGTTTCTTAAAGACCATAAACGGGTACTTATAAAAGGTCAATTCTAGTGGAACGGTTCCAAATAGTAGGTCCTATAGAGAAGAACCGCAAAACTCTATGGATTCTTTATACTTTCACATTTATAATATTAGTAGGATAAGCCATCACATACATACTATATAAACTCTTGAATTCCCAATCCCTATGTCGTAGGGATCTATACATAGAAGGTACATTCTTTAACCATTATTATAATTATTCAATCAATCAATCAACTCAGCCTATCGCAGTCCACTGCTGGACATAGGCCTCTCCCAAGTTGCGCCACAACGCTCGGTCCTCTGCCTTCCGCATCCAGTCCCCCCCAGCCACGTTCTTTAGATCGTCGGTCCACCAGGCAGGGGGGCGCCCTACGCTGCGTTTGCCGATTCGCGGTCTCCACTCAAGGACTCGTCTGCTCCAGCGGCCATCGGTCCTTCGACAGACATGGCCAGCCCACTGCCACTTCAGCTTACTGATCCTACAAGCTATGTCGGTCACTCCGGTTCTTCTCCGGATAATCTCGTTACGGGTTTTATCCTTCAAAGAAACTCCAAGCATAGCTCGCAATAATTATTGCACTCTTAAAACTCTTAATAGAGCCATCAGGTGCTTTTTATTGTGGAAGTACAGTCGACTGCATGACAGTGGTAACACTCAATTCGAAAACCGTCCTTACTGCTTACGAAATAAAGATGCTGCTAATGTCAAAGTGTTACCACCGACGTGCGGTCGACCGTACCTACCTATAGTGGATGAAAAGACTAGCACAACAACAATTTAAGCAGTTCCCCGCTGCGCATATTATTTGTTTGTACTTTTAGTCTTATATATCTTAAAAACCATTTGATGTGTTGACTACAGTTTGCATCGTTACAATGAGTATTTATCAAGGAATTTTTTGTATGCATTAAAATTATTGCATCATGTATAGTTATGCCATTTTTATAAACAGCTTAATTCAACAAGCGCTGCCCTTATTTGTTTGTATATTTGGCCTTTTATCTTAAATACTATTCGATGTGTTATAATATGATTTGCATCGTCAGTAAGAGTATTTTCCAGGGAATGTACTTTTGTATTAAAAATATTGCATCATGTATAGTCACAAAGTTATGGACTTTTTCTAAACAGCTTAATTTAACAAGCGCTGCGCTTATTTGTCTGTTTATTTGGCATTCTATCTTAAAAACTATTTGATTTGTTTTAATACGGTTTGCAATGGTAATAAAAATATTTTTCAAGGAATATTTTTTATGTATTAAAAACAGTGAATTATGTGTGGTTACAAAGTTATGGCATTTTACTAAATAGCTTAATTCAACAAGGACTGCGTTTATTTGTCTGAATATTTAGCCTTATATCTTAAAAACTATTTGATGTGTTGTAATATGGTTTGCATCGTCATTTAGAGTATTTTCCACGGAATATTTTTTATGTACTATAAATGTTGCGTTATGTATGGTTACAAAGTTATGACACTTTTCTAAACAACTATATTTAACAAGCACTTCGCTTATTTGTCTGTTTAATTGGCATATCTTAAAAACCATTTGAACTGTTTTAATACGGTTTGCAACTGCAGTAAAAATATTTTTCAATGAATATTTTTTATGTATTAAAAATATTGCATCATGTATGCTTACAAAGTTATTGCATTTTTCTAAATATCTTAATTAAACAAGCGCTGCGCTAATTTTTTTGCATATTTGCCATAATATCATGAAAACCATTTGATTTGTTTTAATACAGTTTGCATCGGCACTTAAAGTATTTTTCAGGGAGAGGCCTATGTCCAGCAGTGGACTGCGATAGGCTGAGTTGATTGAATATTTTTCATGTGTTGAAAATATTGCTTTATGTATGGTTACAAAGTTATGACATTTTTCTAAACAACTATATTTAAAAAGCACTTCGCTTATTTGCCTGAGCATTTGGTGTTATCTTGAAAATTATTTGATTTGTTTCAATACGGTTTGCATTGGCGGTTACAGTATTTTTCAGGGAATGTTATTGTTATTGTATGTACTATAAATATTGACTCATGCATGGTTACAAAGTTTTGGCATTTATCTAAACAGCTAAGTTTAACAAGCGCTGCGCCTATTTATCTGTACATTTGGCCTTATATCTTGAAAACTATTTGATGTGTTTAATACGATTTGCATCGACAATGATCGACAGATACATTGTGTTTTTCAAGAAATATTCTAATATATATTTTTTCTATCATACCTATCTACATGTAAGATTACTAATCTATGGCGTTTTCCTAAACAGCTGAATTTAACAAGCACTGAGCCTATTTGTTTTTTATACTTTGCCTTATATCTTAAAAACTGTTTGATATATTTTAATACGTTCAATATATAAATATATAGGTACCAGAATGCATGTGTCTACAAAATTATTTTATCATTAGTTATCATATAAATTAAGCTTTAAATACTCAAAAGCAACTATTCCCAATCTTTTTCAACGGCTGAAGGCTTCCCTTGAAAAGAAGATTCCTTGTAAACCAAAATATAAACATTAAATTAGAAATTTTCTAATTTTGATTGACTTCTTATTTTTATTTAGGTATGTTGCCAGCGGCTCTTTGGGACATGTTCGCGGACCCCTGGGGGTCCACGGACCCCAGATTTGGAAACACTACTCTAAAGTATAGCTAAACCAACATACCGGCTTCAACCTACCAAATACGCTAGGTATTATTAATTTTATTATAATAGGTACACACGGCTACACATCAAGCTGTACATTTCCAGTATAAGCTGACCTCGCATTGTATAGGTTTTCCTTACAATGCGAGGTCAGCCTTTACTGGTTTTGTACAGCTTGATGTGTAGCCGTGTGTACTAGCTGTTGCCATGTTGCGTTGTTTTTTTTTTGGGCCAGGATTGCCAGTTATTCGCGGGCGTACGCAGAACAACTCAATAAAGTTTCATCTTCATCACAATCGGATGAATAGGTTAGGAATGCATAGAGGACAAACAAACAAACATTAATTTTTAAATATTATATATAGAAGATAGATAGATTGCACTCCTGATAAGGTCTAATTAGTAGTATACTATAACTGTCGGTAGAAAGACTGTAAGCACTCACGTGCTCATGACTTATCTCTACATTATAATTAAACAGTGCCCCGCTGCGCATATTTGTCTGTACATTTGGCTTTACTTCTTAAAAACTATTTGATGTGTTTTAGTACGGTTTACATCGACAATTAGAGTTTTTTTTCAGGAAATGTTTTTATGTATTATAAATAATTGAAAATCAAACGAACTTACCACAGTGAAGTTCGATGATAATTATGTGAACAGCTTCATTCGAAGCGATTGTTTACGTATTGTAGTAGCATCTCCATCCACCAGCCTTGCACGGATTTTTAGAGGTAAGGATGTCAACACTGTTGATATATTTTTTTTTTTTTTTTTTTTTTTTTTATACTATTGGCAACACTGACATCCTACCCCCGCCGCCATACTATTTCTCGTTATCGGTCCGCTGACAATATTACCTCATTTGTTGAAAGCTATTAATATTATTTTATTTTATTTCACATTTTATTTTCTAGGGTAGGGTGAAAAAATTCTAGGGAGGGTGATTAAGAATCGCTTCGAATGAAGCTGTTCACATAATTATCATCGAACTTCACTGTGGTAAGTTCGTTTGATTTTCAATTATGTTTCACAGCTTCATTCGAAGCGATTGTTTACGTATTGTAGATGTTCAGAGACAAAAATGTGAAATTGAACAAAACAGGTGAGTAATCACACATTTATTTTATTTTATAATAACAATCAAACATTCATAAACCTAGAATGACATTAATTTATATACTAATTTGCATAATTATTTTTGTTACAGGTTACAATTATGGCCAGCTAGTACAGTCGTGGCGAATTGATTAGGATCAGAAATAATTTCTTTGTTATAGAACTTAGCGAAGACAGAGGAAGAATCGGACCAACCTGCTGTCTTCCTAATTAGATCAACGTTGACCCCAAGTCTGTTGGCTGAGGATGTGGCTGCGTGTCGAGTGCTGTGAGCACTGAATATGGAAGTATCTATACCGCAATTGTGAAGTGTACTTTTTATCCAGTGACTGAGTGTTTGTGATGATACTTTTGAGTGCGGTTTTTTGTGGCTAATAAATAAATAATTATTTTTGCGAAATGGTTGTGTTTTATTAATATATGCCTGTAAGCAGGTAGCTGGACAAATCTGAGGACGAAAACTGAAAAAAGGTAATCTTAAAACTGGTTGAACCGAGTTAGGTTTGGAAGTTTTTATTAAATCAGGTATAGTAATAGTAATGTCCTTCTGAGAATTGACTCTAATATTGCAAATTTTTATTAATGCGAAAGTCTGAACGCGATGCGCAGTTACCAAAGCCAACAGAGTGATAGCCTTTTTTGAAAGAGTTTCCAAATCAAGGTCCATATTTGGCCATTTTTGAGCTAAATGGTCGAGAACTATTGTTGGATCCCACGTCAAATTATATTTTGGATTGCTAGGCCTCAATCTGAAAACTCCTTTCATAAATCGTTTGATTCTATCGTCGTCAGCAATATTACTTAATAGCAAGGATAATGCAGATTTGTATGAATTAATAGTACCATATTTGGCACCCTTATCAAATATTGTTGTAAGAAAGTGAATTACTATAGGTACTGAAACAGCAGAATAATCATAATCATGTGTATTACAGTATTTTATCCACGATTTAATGCAAACATCATATTGTTTATATGTAGAATCAGACAGTGATGATAACATAATTTCTATAGACTTAGGGGATAAATGTCTCTTCAGTAACGTTTGCCTGAAAGCTTCGCGGCTACCAATCTTAGTGTGCGATGCAGATTGTGAGTTGTTCTGAAAGGAGACGTTAACAAATCTATGTTAGGTTCGAAATAAATTAGATCAGAACAAATTAATTTTTTGAACACTGGGAACCAGGGCTGTGTTGGCCAATATGGAACAACTACAATGCCGTCTGCATTGTCATTAATAATTTTTTGCATGGTCTTCGTGATAAGTGAAAATGGTGGAAATGCGTAGAATAACTTGTTTTTCCAAGAAATGGTAAAAGCATCTATTGCCCATGCTTCGGGATCATTTTTCCAGGTTACGTATCTAGGACACTTGGCATTACATCTACTCGCAAAAAGATCTATTTCAGGCGATCCAAAATGCTGCGTTATTTGGTTGAATGAATTATCATTTAATTCCCATTCCGTATCCTGAAATTTCTTGCGTGATAACTGATCTGCTTCATAGTTATCTTTAGTATTTATGTAGGATGCAAATACGGTTATTCCACGCGTTTCACACCACTGCCATATTTCTTTAGAGATACAATGTAAGTGTTCAAACTGTACACTGCCCATGCGATTTATACCTGATATAGCAGTAACATTATCAATTCTTAGTAATATGTTTGAACCTTTTAAATCATTAGCAAAACATTTAAGTGCCAGAAAGGCTGCTTTAAGTTCTAATTCATTTATATGCAAGCATCTTTCACTCTCCTTCCAGTAACCAAAAGATTCATTTCTGTTGCAATAAGCACCCCAACCTGTAGATGATGCGTCAGAAAATATTTCTAGATCGTAATTATCACAAGTCAGAGGGAAAGCGCCATGATCAATATGATCTAGCCACCATATCATATCGCTATGTAGGCTATTGGGAAGTTGAACTACTTGTTCGTAGCTAGGATTGGTAAGTAAGCAGGAATATTTAAACTGTTCAAAATTTTTTGTGTATAGCCAAGAATACTGAATTGCGGGGCAAGCAGAAACTAAAAGACCAATAAAGCGGGCAAATTCACGAAGCTTACATTTACGCTTCTTCAAAAAACTTAAAACATATTCTCTGATTTTTGACTTTTTAGTATCAGGCAATTTTAACAACATATTTTTGGAATCGAATTCGAAACCCAAAAATTTGCAACGTGTTTTTGGTTTTAAGCTGCTTTTTTCTACATTTATAATAAAACCCAAGTTTTTTAGTAAGGTTATAGTACTTTTAACATTATTTTCACATTCAGAGAACGTTGTTCCAATGCAAAAAATGTCATCAATATATATGACTGATATCATGCCAAGGGCTCTTAAATATTCCATCACTGGTTTTAATAATTTTGTAAAAACATACGGAGCAGTGCATAAACCAAACGGAAGACAATTAAATTCGTAGAGAACGTTATTGTACTTAAAACGAAGATATTTTCTTTGGGATGCATGTATAGGTATCAAAAAATATGCATCTTTGAGATCTACTGATGCCATATAACAATTTTCTGTTACAAGCTTTGATGCCGTACGATAATCTTCCATTTTAAAATGTTTTGTTTCAACGAATTTGTTTAAACATTTAAGGTTCAATATGAATCTTTTTTCTCCGTTTGGTTTCGGCACTAAGAACACAGATGATAAAAAATCTCCATTTTCGTGTTTACAATTAGATATTGCGTTAATATCAAGCAAAGTTTTGATTGATTTATCAAAATCTTGAGCTTCTAGAACCGTTTTAGGATAAACACAAGGAGTATCGGTACGAAATGGGGAATACTTAAAAGGTATTTGATAACCTTTCACCCAAGACAGGACAGTTTTATCATTAGTGATGTCAGTCCATTTTTTGAAAAAATACTGGAGTCTCCCAGCGGGTAATACCTGGTCAGCTATCTCCGGTGCGATGCTCTCGTCGGCGGCGACTGGTGGCGTGCATTGCTGCTGCGCGGCGCCCGCTGCGTAGCTCGAGGAACTCTTTTTGTGTTGCTCGTCGTCTTGTTGTCTGTCTTGCGGTGTTGAGGCGTGAAGTTTAAATTACCCTTATTTGGGCCTCTTGGAACAACTTTAGGTCTATTGACCTTTGGCTTTTGGGCGTTTTTTAAAGCATCTCCTGATTGCTGTATCGTTTTGGCGGCCTTAAGCTTATCCGTTACATTGTCACCAAATAAGAGGTTTCCTCTTTTTGTTTCTAGTAAAGCTCCCTTCAAATTTGAATTTATTGAAGATATAACGAAATTACGCCTAGTTTTGGTCTCTGAAAAATGACTATCGCAAAGAATACGGCAGGCGTCGCTAAGTGGCTTTAAAATCTTCTGTTTTGAAGTTTCATTTAGAATAATCATGTCAGTTACGGTTGCTAAAGCTGACAATGCAATTCCGAGCTGATTTTGCTTGTGCGTGAGGGACAAGTCCCTTTTTACAAGAGTGTCCTGCAAAGCTGCTTTTACTTCCGGGTTGAGAGCTGGCGCTATGAAAAGTTCGCAGTTGCTAGGAACGAGATAACTTTTGACAAGCTTCTCTTTAACCTCCTTAGGCAAACCATTGGCGAGTATATCTTGCCAACGATTGGCAACATCTTTATGGATGGACGGACCCATGGGGGTTTCCGTTTTAGGGGCATCGCCTAGCAACTGCAGGATTTCCTCATCCAACTCCTGTTCCTCCGACGCTTCTGGTGGCTTCGTTTCTGCAGAGGTACCTGGCTTGGGTGACAGTGGTGGCAGTGCGATGCATGGCGAAGGCGGTGGCAGTGCGTTGCGCGGCGAAGGTGGTGGCGGCAGCGGCGAATCAGGGTGCAGAGAGCAAGCACGTGGTGAAGCAGGAAGTGGTGTAGGTTGGAACAGCTGATCCTCTTCAAACTCGACAACCTCTAGGTCTGGCGACATAGTATAGTCCGGATCTAGTTCATTCAGCGGCAAGCCTGCGACAAAGGGTTCTTTTTTAGAACAGATTGAGTAAAAATTGTGAAAGTATCTGCCCAGGAATAGCAGTACGCATCACCTTTTACGTGACAGAGGAAACCCAAGCTTAGTAGCCTCGCATCACTAACTCAAGCAAACAAAACGTGACAGTATCTACCCAAGTATAGTAGTACGCATCACACTAAACTTTTTAATATGACAGAGGAGACCCAAACTCGGTAACCTCGCATCATAAAAGTTTGCAAGTACTTACAATTTAAATCTTCTGACTGCGGCGGTGATTCGATACGGCGACTAGTCGTTGCATTTAATTTTTCTTGCAACTTTTTAATTTTGTGCCGTATTTCTTCTTCGGTTTTTTCGCTCTTCCTCTTCTTTCCCATTTTTTAAAGTTTTTTGAAAATATGGGACGGGTATACGAGTTGTGGAGACGTGCGAAGGCTTGAGCACGGAAACACATAATGAGGTAATATTGTCAGCGGACCGATAACGAGAAATAGTATGGCGGCGGGGGTAGGATGTCAGTGTTGCCAATAGTATAAAAAAAAAAAAAAAAAAAAAAAAAAATATCAACAGTGTTGACATCCTTACCTCTAAAAATCCGTGCAAGGCTGGTGGATGGAGATGCTACTACAATACGTAAACAATCGCTTCGAATGAAGCTGTGAAACATAATGCACCCTGTTTGATTACAAAGTTATGACATTTTTCTAAACAGCTTAATTTACCAAGCGCTGCACCTATTTGTCTGAATATTTCTCCTTATATCTTAAATACTATTTCATGTGTTATAATATGGTTTGCATCGACAGTTAGAGTGTTTTCTAGGGAATCTTTTTTATGCATTAAAATTATTGCATCATGTATGGTAACATTGTTATGGCATTTGTCTAAACAACTTAATTTAAAAAGCACTGCGCCTATTTGTCTGATTATTTGGCATAATATCTTAAAAACTATTTGATGTGTTTTAGTACGGTTTACATCGACAATTAGAGTTTTTTTCAGGAAATATTTTTATGTATTATAAATATTGCACCCTGTTTGGTTACAAAATTATGGCATTTTTCTAAACAGCTTAATTTACCAAGCGCTGCGCCTATTTGTCTGAATATTTCTCCTTATATCTTAAATACTACTTCATGTGTTATAATATGGTTTGCATCGACAGTTAGAGTGTTTTTCAGGGAATCTTTTTTATGCATCAAAATTATTGCATCATGTATGGTAACTTTGTTAAGGCATTTTTCTAAACAACTTAATTTAAAAAGCACTGCGTCTATTTGTCTGTTTATTTGGCATTATATCTTAAAAACTATTTGATTTGTTTCAATACGGTTTGCATCGACAATTAGAATTTTTATCAGGAAATGTTTTTATGTATTATAAATACTGCACTCTGTTTGGTTAAAAAGTAATGGCATTTTTCTAAACAGCTTAATTTAACAAGCGCTGCCCCTATTTGTCTGAATGTTTCTCCTTATATCTTAAATACTATTTCATGTGTTAAATATGGTTTGCATCGACAGTTAGAGTGTTTTCCAGGGAATCTTTTTTATGCATTAAAATTATTGCATCATGTATGGTAACATTGTTATGGCATTTTTCTAAACAGTTTCATTTAACAAGTACCTACTGCGTCTATTCATCTGAAAAATTTGTCCTAATATCTTGAAAACTATTTGATGTGTTTAATACGATTTGCATCAACAGTAATAGTGTTTTTCAGGAAAAAAAATTATGTATTAAAAATATTGCATCATGTAAGGTACTAAGTTATGCAATTTTTCTCATCAACTGAATTTAACAAGCAACGCGCCTTTTTGTCTTTATGTTTTTCCTTATATCTTAGAAACTTTTAGATGCGTTTCGATTCGGTTTACTTTGATAGCTAGAATGTATTTCAGGAAATATTTTTCTGTAATCAATATAATTATATCATGTAGGCTTACTAAGTTATGGCATTTTTTCAAGCAGCAGAATTTAACAACCCGTTGCGCCTATTTTTCTGAACATTTGTCCATATAGCTTAAAAACTATTTGATGTGTTTTAATACGATTTGCATCGTCGGTAAGAGTATTTTTCAGGAAATGTTTTTTATGTATAAAAAATAATACAACATTTAGGGTTACTAAAGTTATGTCATTTTTCCCAACAACTGAATTTTACAAGCAACGCGCCTATTTTTGTCTGTATATTCTTCCTTATATCTAGGAAACTTTAAGATGCGTTTTGATACAGGGGGTCTACTCCCGTTCGACGATATTCGATAAATCGTACGATTCATCGCACAATTTGCTACTCCGGTCAACCATAGTTCCCTTATCGCATGCGATGATCGTGTTTTGACGTTTGTTTTTCTCATCTCCGGTAAATTGTATACGACTATGAACCATAGTCTATCTTAATTGTGCCTTTTTTATGTGCCTATCTTTATTATGTAAGTATCAGTCGGAACGAAAGTTCGTACTTCGTTTGTCGTTCGTAAAACGCGAGTAGACCTACAGTTTATTTTGATAGTTAGAGTGTATTTCAGGAAATATTTTTGTGCAATCAATATTATTATATCATGTAAGCTTAGTAAGTTTCTAAGCAGCTGAATTTAAAAAGCTCAAAATGCTCACATTTATAACTTCCTAAAAGATGGAAAGAGAGTTTTCTGATGTTTTTTAATACCAAAAACATATACCTACTTGTCTATAGGAAAAAAAAAAGTAATCTCTATATGCTTAGATTAAATACTAAAAAGGGTAAATAAGCGTTAGAGATTAAACCGAATGCCAGCATTATTATTATACAAAGATGAACAATATTGATTGGTCAACCTTCGATATTTTTTGTTATCTCTGCAAAGATGTAAATCGCGCAGGTTGGCAAATTTCCGCGATATCTCTGTATATTCGATAAAAACAAAGATAGTATGTAAATAGACTGTCGTTTACAACAATGTGTCCATAAATCGATAATCACCTGCCGCCTACTGGTATATCTTTTATGTAGGTACTCTAGTAAATAGACTTCCTTACTGATAATGTTTTTATCAAACTAATGTAGGGAAATTCTCGGTTGGAGGATGTTATTGCGACATCAAAAGGTGTGTTTAGACAAGATTTTTTTAACGTAGGTACATAGGTATAGGTTCATAATCATTTTTTGTACTTTTGCATCTTGTGACGATACATAAGGTTTTCTTGCAAATGTGGATGTAGTCGTTGCTTCAATCAACTCAGCCTATCGCAGTCCACTGCTGGACATAGGCCTCTCCCAAGTTGCGCCACAACGCTCGGTCCTCTGCCTTCCGCATCCAGTCCCCCCCAGCCACGTTCTTTAGGTCGTCGGTCCACCTGGCAGGGTGGCCTCGTCTGCTCCAACGGCCATCGGTCCTTCGACAGACATGGCCAGCCCACTACCACTTCAGCAGTCGTTGCTTGATCGGTAAGAATTGATTGATATTGCGCCGAACGTGTAATAACACCGTTTCATTGCAACGCGTTGAACGCAACGTTGCTACTGACACAGCTAAGTGATTCGTTTGGAACGTACATAACTTAATAAAAGGTGAGCACAAATAAAGGAAGAAAACTATATGGTAATCGAGGAAATAATAGGCGTTACTAGTTCATTAAAAATTGCTTTGGCAATTCCTTTCATTAAACGTGTGTTTGAGAATTCAACGTTTTCTTCCCGACTCTGCTCTTGTATGTAAAGTCTTTGTGCCTCGGCGTTCCAACGATGTCACAAGGAACTTTGTAATTTATTGAATATGTTTTAAATAGACACTTTGTTATACTCGGACGAATAAAAAAGGCGGACGGAATCTCGCTAAACAATAAGTGAAGCATCCATAGTACGTCGGCTCGCTTAAAAGTACGGGCCGCCTCGCACACATTCACATCCATAGTTAGTATGCCAAAAAGCCGCGAATACGCAAAAAATCTAGTGTGACGGTAGTCATTGTTGTAGTGTCATAAAAATTAAATAACAGTATGAATCTATTAAAATGCTTTCGAAATTATAGTGGGTTTAGGAAAAAAAATTGTGCTTCAGTCTGTTTCAGTCAGTTTTTAGCGAGATTCCGTCCGAGAACACTCTCTGAAACTTAATTTTATCTGCACGAGTTTTTACTTAAATAGGTATTTAGCTATAGACTTCGATCGACTGTTAATCTAAGGCTATAGACGTTGCAATTATTTTTCAAAAGTTAATCTGTTATTCCTTTAATTATTTGTTTGAAATGAGAAAGAGTCTATTTTATTTATCCAACATCTATTAAGTAGGTACTTTTCCCATCTATAAATATAAATGATTAGGTATCATTTTAATTCGTTAATGCTTACATGGATGATAATTTAGGTACCTATATACTACAGCATAATGAATAAAAGATTTGAATTTACATTATTTCGAAGATTTTTTCAATTTTTAATTAATATTCATTCGTTGGAGCTTTAACCTTCACGGAATTTTCGTTATTTTTTCTGTGTTAAAGTGTTAACCTTAAACTATGCCTAGGAAGAATATTTAATTACTGTTAGACTGATACCTACATAAAATAATTAAAAACATATTATGCTTTCATATTTGTTAGTTTATTACAAAGAAACAATAGTATGAAACTCACAAACGTTAAGCAAAGAATGACCTTAAATAATATTTTTTGTTTCCTGGTTACATTTAACTGTAGTTTAGGTACACACACTATGTGCGGAAAATGAGATTGGTACCTAACTCATTAAAACAAAACTCTTTACATTTGCGTGGTGGTTCCAATTAAAACAATAGATTGCGAGTAGGTGCGTAGTCAATTTCCCTAATCGGTCGGCAGTGCGCGCGTGCGTCGGCTACCTACTAGGGGCCGCCAGGGTGCCGCACACACGCAGGCACGCCTCCTAACGCACACCAATAAATCGACTATTAATTTATAACTACATTAATCCTTACATTTTACAAATCTAATTCTCAAGACCCCACCCATTTTTTTAATAGGAGAAACGTTATCTTAGCATAGTTTCAGCGAGCTAGAATAAGTACAACAACGGACACTGAAAACTTTTCTCGGAAAGTTCGGCCTCCTTATACGCACACGACGTTGCGTGAACCAATGGTTGTACATATATAAAATACACACATGTATACGAATACTCACATACACATAAGCACATGTGCCCCGTAGGTATATGTTTCTTTTGCGAGGATCGCGGAGAGGCCTCAAGAATATACTATGCTACATTGCGCGGAATATTCAGGTCGCTGCGACGACGGCCGTTCACAACTGGTCGTGTATGAATCGCAATTGTAGAAAATATGGATGATGGTAGTGACCAGTGATCGGGGGGTAGGTAGTGTGAGTAATATCTATTAGAGCGTATTATATATGAGTGTGTGCGCGAGGCCCACCAACTGCCACCGACGAGGTTATCAATTTATGAATCGTAAAGTAAAAAAATGCGCATAAATACGTACTGCGATCATGAATTCGCTCTGATCACGATCATCTAAGTATTATTTACAACCCGTGACGTAATGCCAGTGTTTGAACTCGACCGATATCAACGACGTTTTTATGAAAAGGACAAGGATAACTTTAGATAAAATAAAAATGCACGAGTCTTGAATTTTAGTGGTAAGGTATCAAATATTTTAAATCATATCTAGTAAAAACTTGCCGAGGGGGTCATGGCTAAGTAATAACCACGTCGCAAGATCTGCGAGGTTAAGCTGTTCTAGCCGCGGTCAGTCCTTGGATGGGTGACTGTTTCGTTGCACATCGAGGGCCCCTCGGTGTCTCGGAGAGCACGTTAAGCTGTCGGTCCTTCTCTCCGATTCAGAAAATTTTCGATTAACAGTTGTCAACCGATTCGGTTTGTTATCCCTTTTGCTTTTTTTTTTTTTTTTCGAATGGACTCTCATAATTTGTACCCAAAATGGATACCCTAACTGCTTAACCGGGCGGGTGGCGGAGAATCCCGTTAGGGACTCCATCCGCCGAAAAATTTCCCTAAACCTAACTTATAACTAAAAACGCGGTTGCAAAACCTCATAAGGGCGTCCCCCAAGGGAGGGCTCGAACCTCGGCTTACTGGGGCATTGCGGGGTGACCCCGCCGCTATGTCCCCCTGGCAGCCGTTGCTGCATCGGGAATAGTTTTCTCGAAAGTGGCGGACTTTCGGTATATCGGGATTATCCCTTTTGCTCTGGTTACGTGAACTTATCGAAAATGCGCTGAATCGGGGAACTAGTTGCGTTACGAATATCTTGTCTCTTTTGCTCTTGTTACGTGAATTGTAGACGAAACGAGATAACAAACCGAATCTGACCAAAACTACCTACTTGTCGAAAATGCTCTGAATCGGGGAACTGGTTGCGTTACGAATATCTTGTCTCTTTTGCTCTTGTTACCTGAATTGTAGACGAAACGAGATAACAAACCGAATTGGTCGAAAACTACTCATCGAAAATGTTCTGAATCGGAGCCGGTTGCGTAACAAATATCTATGGCAGTCGTTACGGGTACCTAGTCAAAAGCCCGAAAGTCTGACAACTAGTCTAACCTTAGGAAGTCGGTAAGTATTACCCATTAACTGGGTTGTGGGGGTCTGATGACAGTCACTCCGTGTAAAATACTGATGTTCAGCCACAACTGCTCCCCGATTCAGAACATGTTCGATGTGTTGTCGACCGATTCGGTTTGTTATCTCGTTTCTTCTACGAATCACGTAACGAGAGAAAAAGAGATAACAAACCGAATCGGTCAACTTTTTATCGAAGATGTTCAGAATCGGGGAGTGGTTTAGACTGGAAGCCGATCCCAATATAGTTGGGAAAAGGTTTAGAGAAAGGAAAAGTTAAAAACTTGCCATGTTTTCACGATTTTTAAGAATATTTCTTTGGATTATAAGAGTAGGTATACATTAGGTATAAATTAATTTTAAGGTTTATTTAATGTTATTTAAAACTATTTCATGTGTTATAATATGGTTTGCATCGACAGTTAGAGTGTTTTCTAGGGAATCTTTTTTATGCATTAAAATTATTGCATCATGTATGGTAACATTGTTATGGCATTTGTCTAAACAACTTAATTTAAAAAGCACTGCGCCTATTTGTCTGATTATTTGGCATAATATCTTAAAAACTATTTGATGTGTTTTAGTACGGTTTACATCGACAATTAGAGTTTTTTTCAGGAAATATTTTTATGTATTATAAATATTGCACCCTGTTTGGTTACAAAATTATGGCATTTTTCTAAACAGCTTAATTTACCAAGCGCTGCGCCTATTTGTCTGAATATTTCTCCTTATATCTTAAATACTACTTCATGTGTTATAATATGGTTTGCATCGACAGTTAGAGTGTTTTTCAGGGAATCTTTTTTATGCATCAAAATTATTGCATCATGTATGGTAACTTTGTTAAGGCATTTTTCTAAACAACTTAATTTAAAAAGCACTGCGTCTATTTGTCTGTTTATTTGGCATTATATCTTAAAAACTATTTGATTTGTTTCAATACGGTTTGCATCGACAATTAGAATTTTTATCAGGAAATGTTTTTATGTATTATAAATACTGCACTCTGTTTGGTTAAAAAGTAATGGCATTTTTCTAAACAGCTTAATTTAACAAGCGCTGCCCCTATTTGTCTGAATGTTTCTCCTTATATCTTAAATACTATTTCATGTGTTAAATATGGTTTGCATCGACAGTTAGAGTGTTTTCCAGGGAATCTTTTTTATGCATTAAAATTATTGCATCATGTATGGTAACATTGTTATGGCATTTTTCTAAACAGTTTCATTTAACAAGTACCTACTGCGTCTATTCATCTGAAAAATTTGTCCTAATATCTTGAAAACTATTTGATGTGTTTAATACGATTTGCATCAACAGTAATAGTGTTTTTCAGGAAAAAAAATTATGTATTAAAAATATTGCATCATGTAAGGTACTAAGTTATGCAATTTTTCTCATCAACTGAATTTAACAAGCAACGCGCCTTTTTGTCTTTATGTTTTTCCTTATATCTTAGAAACTTTTAGATGCGTTTCGATTCGGTTTACTTTGATAGCTAGAATGTATTTCAGGAAATATTTTTCTGTAATCAATATAATTATATCATGTAGGCTTACTAAGTTATGGCATTTTTTCAAGCAGCAGAATTTAACAACCCGTTGCGCCTATTTTTCTGAACATTTGTCCATATAGCTTAAAAACTATTTGATGTGTTTTAATACGATTTGCATCGTCGGTAAGAGTATTTTTCAGGAAATGTTTTTTATGTATAAAAAATAATACAACATTTAGGGTTACTAAAGTTATGTCATTTTTCCCGACAACTGAATTTTACAATCAACGCGCCTATTTTTGTCTGTATATTCTTCCTTATATCTAGGAAACTTTAAGATGCGTTTTGATACAGGGGGTCTACTCCCGTTCGACGATATTCGATAAATCGTACGATTCATCGCACAATTTGCTACTCCGGTCAACCATAGTTCCCTTATCGCATGCGATGATCGTGTTTTGACGTTTGTTTTTCTCATCTCCGGTAAATTGTATACGACTATGAACCATAGTCTATCTTAATTGTGCCTTTTTTATGTGCCTATCTTTATTATGTAAGTATCAGTCGGAACGAAAGTTCGTACTTCGTTTGTCGTTCGTAAAACGCGAGTAGACCTACAGTTTATTTTGATAGTTAGAGTGTATTTCAGGAAATATTTTTGTGCAATCAATATTATTATATCATGTAAGCTTAGTAAGTTTCTAAGCAGCTGAATTTAAAAAGCTCAAAATGCTCACATTTATAACTTCCTAAAAGATGGAAAGAGAGTTTTCTGATGTTTTTTAATACCAAAAACATATACCTACTTGTCTATAGGAAAAAAAAAAGTAATCTCTATATGCTTAGATTAAATACTAAAAAGGGTAAATAAGCGTTAGAGATTAAACCGAATGCCAGCATTATTATTATACAAAGATGAACAATATTGATTGGTCAACCTTCGATATTTTTTGTTATCTCTGCAAAGATGTAAATCGCGCAGGTTGGCAAATTTCCGCGATATCTCTGTATATTCGATAAAAACAAAGATAGTATGTAAATAGACTGTCGTTTACAACAATGTGTCCATAAATCGATAATCACCTGCCGCCTACTGGTATATCTTTTATGTAGGTACTCTAGTAAATAGACTTCCTTACTGATAATGTTTTTATCAAACTAATGTAGGGAAATTCTCGGTTGGAGGATGTTATTGCGACATCAAAAGGTGTGTTTAGACAAGATTTTTTTAACGTAGGTACATAGGTATAGGTTCATAATCATTTTTTGTACTTTTGCATCTTGTGACGATACATAAGGTTTTCTTGCAAATGTGGATGTAGTCGTTGCTTCAATCAACTCAGCCTATCGCAGTCCACTGCTGGACATAGGCCTCTCCCAAGTTGCGCCACAACGCTCGGTCCTCTGCCTTCCGCATCCAGTCCCCCCCAGCCACGTTCTTTAGGTCGTCGGTCCACCTGGCAGGGTGGCCTCGTCTGCTCCAACGGCCATCGGTCCTTCGACAGACATGGCCAGCCCACTACCACTTCAGCAGTCGTTGCTTGATCGGTAAGAATTGATTGATATTGCGCCGAACGTGTAATAACACCGTTTCATTGCAACGCGTTGAACGCAACGTTGCTACTGACACAGCTAAGTGATTCGTTTGGAACGTACATAACTTAATAAAAGGTGAGCACAAATAAAGGAAGAAAACTATATGGTAATCGAGGAAATAATAGGCGTTACTAGTTCATTAAAAATTGCTTTGGCAATTCCTTTCATTAAACGTGTGTTTGAGAATTCAACGTTTTCTTCCCGACTCTGCTCTTGTATGTAAAGTCTTTGTGCCTCGGCGTTCCAACGATGTCACAAGGAACTTTGTAATTTATTGAATATGTTTTAAATAGACACTTTGTTATACTCGGACGAATAAAAAAGGCGGACGGAATCTCGCTAAACAATAAGTGAAGCATCCATAGTACGTCGGCTCGCTTAAAAGTACGGGCCGCCTCGCACACATTCACATCCATAGTTAGTATGCCAAAAAGCCGCGAATACGCAAAAAATCTAGTGTGACGGTAGTCATTGTTGTAGTGTCATAAAAATTAAATAACAGTATGAATCTATTAAAATGCTTTCGAAATTATAGTGGGTTTAGGAAAAAAAATTGTGCTTCAGTCTGTTTCAGTCAGTTTTTAGCGAGATTCCGTCCGAGAACAATCTCTGAAACTTAATTTTATCTGCACGAGTTTTTACTTAAATAGGTATTTAGCTATAGACTTCGATCGACTGTTAATCTAAGGCTATAGACGTTGCAATTATTTTTCAAAAGTTAATCTGTTATTCCTTTAATTATTTGTTTGAAATGAGAAAGAGTCTCTATTTTATTTATCCAACATCTATTAAGTAGGTACTTTTCCCATCTATAAATGTAAATGATTAGGTATCATTTTAATTCGTTAATGCTTACATGGATGATAATTTAGGTACCTATATACTACAGCATAATGAATAAAAGATTTGAATTTACATTATTTCGAAGATTTTTTCAATTTTTAATTAATATTCATTCGTTGGAGCTTTAACCTTCACGGAATTTTCGTTATTTTTTCTGTGTTAAAGTGTTAACCTTAAACTATGCCTAGGAAGAATATTTAATTACTGTTAGACTGATACCTACATAAAATAATTAAAAACATATTATGCTTTCATATTTGTTAGTTTATTACAAAGAAACAATAGTATGAAACTCACAAACGTTAAGCAAAGAATGACCTTAAATAATATTTTTTGTTTCCTGGTTACATTTAACTGTAGTTTAGGTACACACACTATGTGCGGAAAATGAGATTGGTACCTAACTCATTAAAACAAAACTCTTTACATTTGCGTGGTGGTTCCAATTAAAACAATAGATTGCGAGTAGGTGCGTAGTCAATTTCCCTAATCGGTCGGCAGTGCGCGCGTGCGTCGGCTACCTACTAGGGGCCGCCAGGGTGCCGCACACACGCAGGCACGCCTCCTAACGCACACCAATAAATCGACTATTAATTTATAACTACATTAATCCTTACATTTTACAAATCTAATTCTCAAGACCCCACCCATTTTTTTAATAGGAGAAACGTTATCTTAGCATAGTTTCAGCGAGCTAGAATAAGTACAACAACGGACACTGAAAACTTTTCTCGGAAAGTTCGGCCTCCTTATACGCACACGACGTTGCGTGAACCAATGGTTGTACATATATAAAATACACACATGTATACGAATACTCACATACACATAAGCACATGTGCCCCGTAGGTATATGTTTCTTTTGCGAGGATCGCGGAGAGGCCTCAAGAATATACTATGCTACATTGCGCGGAATATTCAGGTCGCTGCGACGACGGCCGTTCACAACTGGTCGTGTATGAATCGCAATTGTAGAAAATATGGATGATGGTAGTGACCAGTGATCGGGGGGTAGGTAGTGTGAGTAATATCTATTAGAGCGTATTATATATGAGTGTGTGCGCGAGGCCCACCAACTGCCACCGACGAGGTTATCAATTTATGAATCGTAAAGTAAAAAAATGCGCATAAATACGTACTGCGATCATGAATTCGCTCTGATCACGATCATCTAAGTATTATTTACAACCCGTGACGTAATGCCAGTGTTTGAACTCGACCGATATCAACGACGTTTTTATGAAAAGGACAAGGATAACTTTAGATAAAATAAAAATGCACGAGTCTTGAATTTTAGTGGTAAGGTATCAAATATTTTAAATCATATCTAGTAAAAACTTGCCGAGGGGGTCATGGCTAAGTAATAACCACGTCGCAAGATCTGCGAGGTTAAGCTGTTCTAGCCGCGGTCAGTCCTTGGATGGGTGACTGTTTCGTTGCACATCGAGGGCCCCTCGGTGTCTCGGAGAGCACGTTAAGCTGTCGGTCCTTCTCTCCGATTCAGAAAATTTTCGATTAACAGTTGTCAACCGATTCGGTTTGTTATCCCTTTTGCTTTTTTTTTTTTTTTTCGAATGGACTCTCATAATTTGTACCCAAAATGGATACCCTAACTGCTTAACCGGGCGGGTGGCGGAGAATCCCGTTAGGGACTCCATCCGCCGAAAAATTTCCCTAAACCTAACTTATAACTAAAAACGCGGTTGCAAAACCTCATAAGGGCGTCCCCCAAGGGAGGGCTCGAACCTCGGCTTACTGGGGCATTGCGGGGTGACCCCGCCGCTATGTCCCCCTGGCAGCCGTTGCTGCATCGGGAATAGTTTTCTCGAAAGTGGCGGACTTTCGGTATATCGGGATTATCCCTTTTGCTCTGGTTACGTGAACTTATCGAAAATGCGCTGAATCGGGGAACTAGTTGCGTTACGAATATCTTGTCTCTTTTGCTCTTGTTACGTGAATTGTAGACGAAACGAGATAACAAACCGAATCTGACCAAAACTACCTACTTGTCGAAAATGCTCTGAATCGGGGAACTGGTTGCGTTACGAATATCTTGTCTCTTTTGCTCTTGTTACCTGAATTGTAGACGAAACGAGATAACAAACCGAATTGGTCGAAAACTACTCATCGAAAATGTTCTGAATCGGAGCCGGTTGCGTAACAAATATCTATGGCAGTCGTTACGGGTACCTAGTCAAAAGCCCGAAAGTCTGACAACTAGTCTAACCTTAGGAAGTCGGTAAGTATTACCCATTAACTGGGTTGTGGGGGTCTGATGACAGTCACTCCGTGTAAAATACTGATGTTCAGCCACAACTGCTCCCCGATTCAGAACATGTTCGATGTGTTGTCGACCGATTCGGTTTGTTATCTCGTTTCTTCTACGAATCACGTAACGAGAGAAAAAGAGATAACAAACCGAATCGGTCAACTTTTTATCGAAGATGTTCAGAATCGGGGAGTGGTTTAGACTGGAAGCCGATCCCAATATAGTTGGGAAAAGGTTTAGAGAAAGGAAAAGTTAAAAACTTGCCATGTTTTCACGATTTTTAAGAATATTTCTTTGGATTATAAGAGTAGGTATACATTAGGTATAAATTAATTTTAAGGTTTATTTAATAAACCAGTCTTATTTTAATTGCAGGTTTTGATAACGGATTAAGTGTATTCTTAACATAAAAATAAGAACATAGAGAATTCTGAGAAAATGTTTTAAATTAATTGTTTTCTTCAGAACAAATAATGTTTCATTTAATGTGTCATAAAACAAATCCATTTAGTTCCTAATTCATAATTAAAGCATTTTTTTAGATACCTAGACACTTTTTATGGAACTCTGATTAGGGAGGGGGGGGGGGGACCCTATGATGCTCTGAAAGCATGATGATGAATCTAAAATTTTTATACAGTTAGCAGATTTTTTTTCAAGATTAAAATCGATCATCCGAGGCTGTATACTCGATTGATTTCTTTGAAAAGTAAAGTAGTTCCGCTAAGCTTATTACTTAAAGCTTAGAACCTCAGACCAAAAGAATTTTATTCTGAGCTTAGATCATCAAATTTTCTATAAATAGATCGCGTTGCGAATTCCACAAAGTTGCTCTATGTTATTGCAGAGGACGTGTGACAAAGTCGAACGTGTTGCAGGAACGCGAGCACGATAGGCTGCATCGCTATGCAGGCAGCGGGCAGCGGCCTGGGCCGCGGGGCCGGCAGCGGCGCGGCGGCGAGCGGAGAGCGGTGCGATGCGACGACCGCCCGAGGAATGCGACAGGTAACCAATTCCAGGAAGGCCGCGGCCCGTTACCGCGCCGAATATCTCCAGCAGTCAAACGTGCCGACAAGTGCGGCGGCCACTTGCGACAACACCGTCCAATGCGCCCGCGCCGCCCCGCCGCGCGCCCGCCGCCCGCCAGCTGCATTCCACACGACATTGAGTTAGAAACCAGTCGAACGGACTCAGCGCATTCTATCTGCAGTACCTGCTGCACGCACCCGGACCTCCTTTACCTAATATCGCTTTACTATCTGTACTTCGCCCACGACACTCGTTGACTGTGAACCTGACTCAAGGTACTAGCTATGACTCACATTCTGAGACCTACAGGGACGTAATCGATTCTCGGCAATCGATATCGAAATGAGTTTAGCTTACTCGCTCCGGACGGAAACGGATGTCTATTATGTTATTGCTTTTTTAATTATTCGAACTGATAATATACTTTTGAGAATCCATTAAGGGAATGGTCGGCCAGCAATGATGACATTGATACCCATTAAGCAGGGTACTTAGCCGTTTTCATACCTCGTTTTAGGAAACACGTCGCGCGCACATTTGCCACGGTCTCGATACCTGCACTTTAAGCACCCATTAAGGAAACATCTTTACGATGCTTACTGCGTATTTCTATTTATACACAATTTTACATTGTACAAACTAGAAAGCCAGGAGAGTCTATTACATTTTAATAAAAATGTCACTAAAGAGTTGATAAAACTAAATTTTTATCGGTAGTAAAATCAACCAACAAGTTTATTGAAACTTATCTAAAAATGTGAACATGTCTGTAGGGAATTGGGACGCTGTCGAAAGAGATCTAACCGCACCCGAACAAATTCATTCACATAATAATCATTCATAACTCACAAGGACACGTCCAAGGGCCGTTCATTCATAAACAACCTACGTTTTCTATTTTGATGAAGCAAAAAATGTAATAAAGTTTTTGGGCCAAATGTGTTCCTTAATAGTGTGAATAGTGTGTTACAGGGTGCTAGATATTGGGTAGTGACAGATGTAGACTCAGTTCCGAGTTCACCAGATGTGCGTATGTACGTCACTTGATAGGGCTGCCACTGATGGGGTTCCACATGTGGCGCCCAGCACGCAGGAAACGTCTATTTGTTTCCTGATTACATTATCACATTGTAGTTATGAGAGAGGAAATTGAAGAGCCACGATTGAGTCATTGGGAGAATTTTATTAGAACTGGAATGACTTAATGAGCCCCAAATTAAGACACTTGTACAAATAAGAAGAACATAACACGAATAGAGAAGTAGAGATCATGATTAATTTTCCTTTATCTTCTCTTACTTAGGTACAGTTTCATTTTCTCAAGAGTAACTTCACCATATCGTAGAAAATCATGAAAGACATTTACAAATCAGATGCTTTTGACGCTAAAGGCACGTTATTGTAGGAAATAGTAACTAAATGCGGTTTAAAGCCACTTACCACCTCTGACCAATCCAGACAGGCTTGCATGAATGGTGCCTTCGCTTGTGGTAAACTTGTCTAGTTTTTTAAGAGACCGTCTTCAAAAAGGCTAGAAAAGATGAGCTAGTTAGCTTAGTTGGTTACTTGGTGCCTAAGAGCCCAGGTTGCATCGGTTAAGTCATACTTAAGTATTGTTATTCATGGAGGCTCTCTTAATTCTTCTTTTTCTTCGTGTCGATGGTACAAAAATTTACTGATGATAGGACAGTTATCGGACGCTGCTGGTCCAAAATTTGCCATGTCTCTTTGCATTGTCTGAATTGTCTGTGGCATCGTTGAGCTCGCTCAATGTGCAGTTGCTAGGATATCAAGAGCAGCATAGCAAGTGTGACATTGATTGAGGATCAATGCCACACGTGCAGGCTGTACCCTTTTGGTCTATAGCCCTACTTGCTCATGTTAAACCTGCATCTTGCTATCTAGGTCCGCAATCGGCTTAGGGACTTCTATTTAGGCCAGGGGAGGTTATACCCTGTACCCAAAAATTAACCAAGTCAAGATTGTCTACGACGTCGGTAATAGGGCGATTAAGCTGAAGTAGAGCTGGGCAGGATATCTGGCTCAGCGTGTGGATGGCCGATGGAGAATTTTAACGGGTGCTTTAAGCGAGTGGTGGCCACGTTCAAGTCAGAGAAACCCGGGCCGTCCGAAAGCGGGTTGGGTTGATGGTCTCGCCAAAGCCGCAGGAAACACCTGGATGAGGGACACATAAGATCAAAGAGGCTGGCAAAAACGAAAGAAGGCTTATACCCAGCAGTGGGTGATATTGGGCTAGGATGACGATGATAAAGATTGGGATGATAAAAAATATTTGATTGAATATTGAATGATTTTAAAGCTTTTGTTAGCTTTTGGTTGAACGCTTGCCTTTCATGCAGGAGGGTCTGAGTTTGAATCCAGCCCGCACCTTTGACTTTGAATCTATGTGATCAGAATTTGGTTATCAATTCACATCTGACAGTGCTGCATAGGTCTCGATGGATGTGTGTAGTCCGTCAACCCGCACTATTAGGCCGGCGCGGCGTGGTTGACTATAAGGAATCCTTAACCCTAACCAAACTACAACCCTTAACTATAACCCTTACCATTCTGAGAAGAGGGCTATGGCCAGAAGTGGGATGATAATTGGCTCTACTACTAGCATTATGTACTCTCATCATTTCAGACGAAAGACGTCCACTGCTGGACATAGGCCTCCCCCAAGCATACATTATGTACTCTATTTTTGGCGAAATGTATGAATCTGAATCATTATGTTTTGTGTTGTTAAGATTGGATAACTTTCTCTAGAGTTTGAACAAACTCTTATTTGAATCAACACTAGAATTATCCCGATAAATAAGAAAAACCTCTAGAAAACTAGCTTACCAGTGTTTTTGTATGTTTAGGAAAGGTAGGCGGAATATCTAAAGTAATGACTTTATCATGTAATATATTTATTAAAAAATACGCAGAAGCTCATGAACATAGGCTTCATCATCACGTGAACATCGAGGCAATACAGATACTCGAGAACACGGATTTAATAAGAAGACTCAAAAGGATAAAACCCTTCGAGTTCGTTTATGAGTAGTTAGTGAGAGTGCAATACAATAAGTGCTATAAAGAACACGTGAACAAAGTGTCTTCACCCATTCTCGCTCTGACACTCGCCCCGAGAGGTCGTGCTGCTCCGCTCCGTCCTCTCGTGACGAATTAAGTGCTCGAATATTTTTCGCTACGGCTCACCGTAGCGTCCTCCGCAGTCGCCCCGCCGACTGCAGCCCGATAAGCACATTCGCTGTCTTTTTCAAGACAGCGGGCGCGCTTTTGTCTCTTTAGACAGAGTTTCGTCAAAAACGTAGTGTCCCTTCAGGAAAAACCCACTTATTTACTGTGGTCCTCAGTGGATACCTAACGGTGCTAACGAACTGAGGGGCGTTGACCCGACACGCCAGCTGCGCTCCTTAAGGGCAAAGCAAAATTGGAAGAAGCTAGGGCCAGAAGGCCTTGGGGGATCTCCTAGTCTTCCCTAGCTTTAACCCCGTTTCGTCCTATCTAGCACTCTCTAGGGGTTTACACCCATTGCACACTAGAGACTTAGGGACCTGGTTGCACATTAAGACTGGCAATCAGGAGTGCAAGCTTAGGGCTCACCAGTAGGCACACAACCTCCCCGTCTATACCCGACGGGGAGGGTTTGAACACACTCCCGGGAACACCCACCCGAGGAGCAAACCCCCCATGTTAGTACGCCACTAATTTCTCTCCCTCTCATTTTGCTAGGCTTGGCTTAGTCATCATCTGTACGATGGTGTCTGATGCCAAGTTCCTGAGCATCCTGAAAAACGTCCTCCTCAAGGACCCCAACTTCCTAGCCAATTATGGCAACCTCTTTTGCGACGATGAGGTGATCAAACCTCAAACGTCCGAATCCCCCAACTCTCCTGAGTTGCCCGATACCCCCCCACCCCAAAAGAGGAATAGGCGCCCCGCCCGTTCCGACAGCGATGAGGAGAGGCCGAGGTCTCCGCGTGGTCCGCCTAGGCGTTCAGCCAGCCTGGACCAAAAGGACCGCACCCCCTCACCTCTCCCCACCCCAGCCCCCACTCAATACCCCGATCGCTCCCCGATCCCATCAGACCAAGAGATGTCTTCGGACAGTGAGGTCAACTCAGACGAGGCCGACGCCTTTACCACGGTAGTGGGTAAAGGTAAAAAACGCAGCCGAAAGACAAATAAGGCCGAGGCTCTCGCCTCAAAAGCACTTAAACTGTCCGAGGCAAACTCTGCCCCGGCCCCTACCCCCCGTCCCGCCTCTTACTCCTCCTCGCAGGATAACAGGCCTGCCTCCCCTCACGATCATGAACATACCTCATCTTCCCAGAAGAAGGTACCCATCCCGCCTCCCTTATTCATCCAGGATAAGGCATATTGGACCAGAATTTCCGACTGGTGCAATCAAAACAAAATCAATTTTACTAGTGCCCGCCCCACGCAGCAGGGCATTAAAGTAGTTGTCCCCACCCCCACCGATTACCGCAACCTTACCAGGTTGCTACGCGAGCGTGGTGTGTCTTTTCACACCTACGCACTCCCAGAGGACCGACTCCTTAGAGTTGTGATCCGAGGGATTCCGACCGAAGTCAGCTGCACGGAAGTGCACGCCGACCTCGATCGTCAAGGGATCCCGGTTGCAATAACCCACCGAATGTACCGTGGTAAGCACGGTGAACCCTACAATATGGTTCTTGTCATCTGTCACCCTGGCGAAAGCGCCAAAAACATATATAACATAAAGACCGTATGCAACTTATCAGGCATCACGGTCGAGCGCCCCCACAAGTCAAACCAGCCTGGTCAATGTCACCGTTGCCAGCTGTATGGTCACTCCCAGCGTAACTGCTACGCAAAGCCCAGGTGCGTTAAGTGCCTAGGCGATCACGGGACTTCCAATTGCGAGCGTCCCAAGGAGAGGGACCAGTGCACGGAGCCCCCTAGCTGTGTCCTTTGCGGCAAATCCGGGCATCCAGCGAATTATCGCGGATGCCCCAAAGCCCCCAAAATGCGCAACGCCAAATCGGCGAAACGCGCCTCCGACCGCGTTGCGAGGGAAGCCCCCTCCTACGCAGCCCCCTACCAGTACCAACCACCAAACCCTAGAGGCCCACTCGGGCCCTCCCCTAATTTCCGCGGCCCACTCGGGCCCAACCCCTGGTTTAAGGGTAACCAAAAGCCCCATTTCCCACCTCTTCCGCCCTCTCGTCTCGCGCCCCCGGCCTCAGAGCCCCCTGCGCTGATGAACATACCCATCCCCGCACCTTCTCTCAGGCCCAAAACTGCACCAGCAGCTAAAGCCCCCCCCCCCCATGAGAACCCCCCCTCCGGTAAACTCCCCCGGCCTTCTGCCGAGAGAATACCTCGAACCCCAGTCAGGGGAATCCCGCATTGACGCCTACTCTAGACTTTGGGCCTTTACCCAAGGCATCCATGAGCAGCGCCTTCAGGTACTTACCAAGTACCAAGACATCTATAGAATACTTAATTCCAATTATAATGTATAATACGGCCCCACCCAAAAGATTCAAACCCCGTTCCCTAATTTTAGGCTTTTTTAATGCCCGAGGCATTAGTGGTCAACGCGACGACGTAGCCGTCTTCTTGCGTGAGCACCAAATCGATATTTTACTCATTCAAGAGTCTTTCCTCAAACCCCATAGTCGTAATCCCAATATAGCCAACTATAGGCTGATAAGAAACGACAGAGCACACACCGCACTAGGCGGAACGCTCATCTATTACCGAAATTCATTGTATTGCATCCCCATTGATCCCCCAGAGCTAGCATGCCTGGAGGCTTCAATCTGTCGCCTAGGCATGACAGGGCACCAGCCCATCACCATAGTCTCGGCCTATAGATCCGCAAACAAACCCGCGAGTCTGCTCGAGGACGACCTCAAATCTCTACTCGATCTTAGTAACTCTGTAATTATTGCAGGCGACTTAAACGCCAAACACCGTTCATGGAGCTGTGTCTCCAATAACGCCGCTGGCACTCAATTAGGAGCACTTAGCGACAAACTTTCCTTCGACGTCATCGCCCCGATGCGTCCCACTCACTATCCTGACACAGTAGGGCACCGGCCCGACATCCTAGATATAGCCCTCTTAAAGCGCGTAAACCTCGGTATTCGCTCTATCGAGGTAATCCAAGAATTAGACTCAGATCATCGCCCTGTGATCATTCAACTGGGTCCCCGAGGTGGTCCCTCGGATCCCGGTATTCCACCCATAACAAAAACGATAACCGATTGGAGGAGATTAGAGGACCGCCTCAAATCTACCTCATCCCCCCAATTAGATTCAATCCCTGACTCCATTGAGACAGTCGCGGACACGGTGGCCGCGATCACCTCGCTCACCAACCATGTGCAGTCCGTAGTGGGCGAATGCTCACGGCAGGTTCCGATGCTGGATGACCAGCGTCTGAAACTGCCGGACGATGTAAATGAGTTGAGGACCGAGAGGAACGCGGCCATCCGTGCCTATGACGCTTTTCCCAATGAAGCCAATCGTGCCCATATGCGCTCCTTACAAAATTCTGTAAAGAGACGTGTAGCTCAGGTACGGGAGGAGCATTGGGACAAGGAAGTCAGCGCAATCCAACCGTCTCATGTAGCCTTCTGGGCCCTTCAACGCAGACTTAAATGCGAGACCACGGCAACTATGCCCCCCCTAAATCGACCCAATCAAAGGCCGGCCTTTGACGACGACGAAAAAGCCGAATGCTTAGCCGACAGTTTGGAGTCTCAATGCACTCTCAGTACGCTTCCCGTAAGCCAAACCCACCTTGATAAGGTTAATTCAGAAGTAGAGCGTAGGTCAGCCCTCCCCCCCCCCCCAATAGATGACCCTGATGACCCGCTCCCACCGATCACCCCTGACGAAGTTCTCTCTATAGTCAAGGATCTTAAGCCCAAAAAAGCCCCCGGCGCAGACGGCATCACCAATAAGGTGCTGAAACGTTTCCCTGCCACCCTAATCGCTCTAATGACCGTCATCTTCAATGCGGCATTTAAAAACAACATCTTTCCCCAGGCTTGGAAACAGGCTACGGTAATCGGTATTTCCAAACCGGGCAAACCAAAAGCCGAGCCGAGTAGTTACCGGCCGATTAGTCTCCTCAATGTCTTCGGTAAAATCTACGAGAAGCTTATTTATAAGCGACTCAAAGATTTCGCCGACTCAAATAAACTCCTTCCCGACGAGCAGTTTGGCTTTCGTACAAAGCACTGCTGCGTTAATCAACTGCACCGCATTGTAGAACACATCAGTGCAGGCTTCGTACGCGGTCAAATGACCGGCACTCTCTTTTTCGACGTAGCAAAGGCTTTCGATAAAGTGTGGCACAACGGCTTATTATATAAGCTGTACACTATGAATGTGCCACATCGTCTCGTGCTCATCATCCGAGACTACTTGTCGAATCGTACCTTTTGCTATCGCATAGAAGGGGCTCTCTCCTCCCCCCATCCCATTCACGCCGGTGTGCCTCAAGGCTCCGTGCTCTCCCCCCTACTGTTCACGCTGTACACCAGCGATATTCCAAAATGCGGTGCAGCCCGTATGGCCCTTTTCGCCGACGACACGGCAATCTATTACTCCGGCATGACCCATGTCGCTATTTCTCGTACCCTCCAATCCGCGGCCAACACCCTAGGTGAATGGTTCCGGAAATGGAGAATCGAAGTAAATCCCGAAAAAAGTGCAGCGGTCCTCTTCGATAAGAGACCCCTGTCACAGTACCGTAAAGAACTGAGCGTACCAGTCTCAATGTTCGGAAAACAGATCCCATGGCAACGAGAAGCCAAATATCTCGGAGTGATCCTTGACCGTAGACTGACTTTCCGTCCGCATATCCGCAGGGTGAAAAACCGTGCCGCCCTTGTCCTCGCACGTCTCCACCCCCTTCTCAATGCGCACAGTAAGCTGCCCACTCATCTCAAAGTTAGGATATTCACCACCTGTATCCGCCCCATACTCGCCTATGCTAGCGTTGTGTTCGCACACGTTAAGCCGGTGAGAATTCACATGCTCCAAACCATCCAAAACCGTTTCATGCGTAGGGCTGTAGACGCCCCCTGGTACGTACGCAACGTCGACCTCCACCTAGACTTCAAACTGCCGACCATCAAGCAGTTTTTCAAGCGTGTCTCAAAACGCTATTTCGATTCCGCTCCCAAGCACCCCAACCCCTTGGTCGTGGCGGCCACCGTCTACCAGCCATCCGCTATCAGCAAAACCCGACGTCCCAGACACACACTCATTGAGCCCGATGACGATATCACACTCCTCCAGGAGTCAGATAAAAGTACAAGCACACTCCGACGCCGTCGTCCAAAATATCGTCCCCGCCGGCGAGGACCGACGCGACACACACACAGAATCCGAGAGTCCGACTCTCGAGAAACAGTAACACATGCCGACGCAGCACCGGCTGCTGGGGGGATCAGTGGCGGGGTCCCCCTGCTGCACCCTGAGTCGAGGTCCGAGCTCCCCCCTGGGGACGCCCTCACGGTGTAAGCAACCGGAGATAATCTCGTCACGCGAGACCGGCCCTATGCTCTAGAGTAGTTCCTAGGAGCAGGCTATTGCGTAGCCACTGGTTAGGTTTTCTAGGTAGGTCTTAGCCTCACCGGCGAGGCTTGCCGCTTCACGGCGTTTAGCACGTCACCCGATAGGGACCGAAAGTCCGCTACTTTCGAGGTAACCAATTCGATGCAGCAACGGCTGCTAGGGGGACATAGGAACTGCGGGGTCCCCCTGCAATGCCCTAGCGAGGTTCGAGCCCCCCCCTTGGGGGGCGCCCGCCCGATTAAGCGCGGTATTGATGCCGCGCGCATCTAGTTTGTAAGTATGTAGGGAAAAAACCTTCGGCGAATGGAGTCCCACATGGGACTCTCCGCCAACTAAGTCCGGTTAAGCAGAAATGGGACTTCGGTCCCACCTGCGAGAGCCCATTCGAAAAAAAAAAAAAAAAAAAAGTGTCTTCACCTTAATTAGAAACTAAGGAAAGTGTTTTAATTGTTTAGAAGTTTATGTTAAAATTAGATTACTTATAAGTCTTAAGGCTAGATTATAATATATAAATAAAACAGAAGGTTTATCAATAAAAAAAACACCTAATATTCAGTGTGATTGTCACACATGATGGTTATTATACAACGAACTTTTTGAAATTTGTATAAAATAACTTCTTAGGTTTTCGCGATCACTACACATTATAATAAAACAAAGTTTAACCGGATTAAATCGCGTATATTATTTAAATTGGTTTTCCTGACGTTTCGAAAGCATTACAGCATTTCGTGGTCGCAGGTAGACTAAGAAAATTAAAAAATATTTTAATCTACCGTACAATATTACGAACCGATTTTAATTAATAATATTGTACGGTAGATTAAAATATTTTTTTAGAAATATCTGTAAAAACGGTTGTCATCTTACGGCCAAAATTAATATCCAATCTATCCACGATTTGCCCTACTAGAGATAGGAATTTGACATAAGCTCCATACAAAATATGTCAAATTCCTATCTCTAGTAGGGTAAATCGTGGATAGATTGGATATTAATTTTGGCCGTTAGACTACCTGCGACCACGAAATGCTGTAAAGCTTTCGAAACGTCAGGAAAACCAATTTAAATAATATACGCGATTTAATCCGGTTAAACTTTGTTTTATTATAATATGTATAAAATGTTTGTCCAAAAGTGTAGGTAGGTAGAGTTTTTGTCTATACAAATCTGACAATAAATAAAGCCAGAGTAGTCTAGCTTTCTCTTTTATACTTCGAAATGTTTTGTAGATATGGAACACAAGAATTAGAAAGGATGGCGTTAGGTGGTTGGGTTAGATATGTTTTAAAATAACATATTATGGGGCACATTGAGTGCGTGCTATGTCTCGGACATGCCTGTAGTAGGGGTGTAGGGAAATCAGTGTTTTCAGAGTTTCGTAGCGGAATAGCGTAGAGCTTATTAAATTTCTCGTCTGTCTATCTGTCTTTCTTGACAGTCACTACTTATTTTCTCGCATTTATTAAGGTGACATTTGATATGTAGAGCCTTTATATATGGGAATTAGTGCGAATTTTATTTTATCTCCCGTTGTTTCGATCAGCTTGCGATCCCACATATTGGTTTTTAATGTACTTCAATGATCTCTGATCGACTAAAACATGCAGCAGAGATTCATACAACCTTAATTACACAAGTGTAACCAAACTCGCACTCGAACAAGACATAAATTCAGAAAATGACAATAAGCAAAGTGCTACCAATTCTGCTATTACAGCATTTTTTTTCTAAGCCTTTCCGAAACTTGACCACATCTGTACCATTTTGGATAGCTTATAAAATGAGGATGTTATTTCAGTAATTTGTACGCCAAATGTCATACATTTTTTTCGCGTAATTCTAGCAATGTAAAGTGTACTTAGATGATTTTTTTTATACCTTGTGATTATATTTTTTTTATACCTTTATTTCCGAGGTTATGAAAGTGTTGGCCATGAGCTTTAAATGATAGTAATTCCTCATTTATCAGCTTTCTGGAAAATGTCAATTGAGCGCCCAGTGTAGGATAGATCTTTCACAATTAGCTTTTTCCACCAGAAGACGGAAAAAATAAAAAAGATCTTAAAACTCGAAAACAAATGACAGGCGCCCCCTAGTTCCCGTGATCATTGTTGTTGCAAATGAGCTCTAGTATAACCCTTTTCATGGAATAGGTCGAATTACAAATCACCCTGTATATAAATTCGAAAGTGTTTTTGTGTATATTAAAAAAGTATGAATGAATTCAAATCTCTTAAATATGTATATATTTTTGACAGATATTTATTTCACAAAAGATGTATAATAAACATACTTCATTTTATTCCAAACTAAACTTAATATGAACTGAATAACAGACAATTTAACATGTACTGAAACTAATACACTGAAAGATAATAGACATTAATGGCTCTAAAATGGAATCTGCAAATTATTGTTATTTGTCTTAGAAATATATTTTCTATTTTTATTTTAGATTTCATGGGAATGTTTGATTGTGCATAGACGACTCAAAAGACTCAAATTGAATAATCAGGATCAGGTTTAAAAAAAAATATGACGCACAAACAGGCCGACACGTCGTGCGTCGTTGCGTTGCGTTTTATTAAAGAGAAAAACGCAACTTTATTGACAACAGATTCTTTTTCTCCAACAGTATGTTATTTAACCTCTATGAGTGAAAGCGTCACTGCACGTAAACAAGAGACGTCATATCGACTCATTTATGACAATTTAAGGTCAGTTTAACAAACAAATAAGGACATGTGTTAATGAAGAAACAATCATACAACCGTATTTGGTCACTTTAGAAAACGCATCTTGTGTTAATTTGTTTCGAACAGGAACAATTAATTTACGACAATTATTTTAGAAATTTCAATTTTGTAGTAGCAATTAACGGGCTTGTTTGCTTATTACCCTGGCTCCACACGTTGGCCCGAACGTTAGGGCCAACGCTATTCGCCAACGTGTGGATCGGGAAAATGGCGTTGGCCCGAACGTTGAGACGAGCATTGGCACTTTGCCGTCACGTGTCGGTTTTATCAAAGGAATTATGCGACAACGTTGGCGATGCGTCCACACGTTGGCGGTTTTCTCAGTCTTGCCCACAGAATACCTACTTTTTAATACACTGAAAGTCTTGCCGCAGCACTCGTGTAGTAAGGTGCATCGAATGAGCTTGTTCCTACGGTCACCGCGTCTTGAAAATGTCATCTGAGAATGAACGCAATTGTTATAGAATTTCTATAAAAAACTTCATGTTTATTAACAAATAATAATGATATACTCTTGTTCGTCAGAACAATTTTCAAAGCCGACATCCATTGTTTAGCTATTGTGTTATTATAATTGACAGACAGCTCTTAAGCACTCAATAGTCTTAAAGTGCCCAGTGCAACATCTATTTCAGGGGTCTTTACATTGGCTCTGACGGAACTAAACTAACATTATCTCCAACGTGTAGACGCTAGGCATAATTACGATTCAACGCTTGTCCCAACGTTGGGGCCAACGTGTGGAGCCGGCCTTACAGAAAAACGCAGTACCCCTAAAACAATTGACTAATGAACTGTTTACATTATAAGTTGAATGAGAAAAAACTTCGATACATTTCCTACTTGCATCCTATTCATCACAAGTAGGTGTACTAACTTTCGAATGTTCTATTTTGATAGCTGTGTGAACCATTTTGGGTTACGGAAAACCAGTCATAATCTTAATTCTTACATAAATACTTCTCTCTCGATAAGTCACCACACATGGTATGCAAGAAACTAAGTTTAAAGGAACATTCTATTTTGATATTAGGGAGGAACCACCCCTGATTTATAAAAAATATAATGACAAAAGCGAGCAACGGTACGGCTGCCACGTGGTCCGGGATCGACACACCGGAAATATCATCGCGATATATTTTGAGAAGAGCGCCCCCTGCGACGCATCTCAATCATCCACTAATAAGCAGACGGAAGGAAAGTAATATAGACAGAAGTTTAAAAATAAGACAGCCAGGAATAGATCGAAAGGTGAGCTTGAGCGCGCCGGCCCCACGGGTTAAAAATACGTGCGTGTGCGACGCCGACCGGCCTACGCGCGCCCTACCGCCACGCACCACCGCCAAGCACTACGAGCATATATATATTCCCAATCCTATCAATTATATTCCCGAATAAAATATATAACATGAAAATTTTATAAAAATGCATGCTAACAACTTGCCGCGGCGCGGCGGCGCTACGGTGATACGATTGTCTGACGCTTATCATAATAATTAATGATCATAATAATTTAAAATAAACAGGAACTTTGGATTTCACCCTGCTAGCGTTAAAATAAAGCTCTAAATCTAGGTGCAGAAATAGCAACCGCTCGAATAGCAACTTACTTCAGTTTCCACGAACGGCAACTTTTAATAATTTTAGCAGTTACTCTTGGTAGAACAGCAAATATACTAAATTTTATTTAACGAATAGCAACTAAATTAAACTAGCTTCTAGTGATGTGGTGTATTCAGTTTTTAGGTCATTATGAAAAAAAAAACTTAACGATAAAAAACACTTGTATGTTTACTTTTTCTACCAATTGTATATAAATCATCATCATCATTTCAGCCGAAAGATATCCACTGCTGAACATAGGTCTCCCCTGTAAAAATAAAATATAACATAAAATTCGATATTCTGTTTTTAAGAGACAAAAATTACCGGTATGTTGATCATAATATCATTATAATAACAACATTTTACCTGACTTGTTGATTATAAAGGGTTATTGAAAAAATAGCGAAAAACTCCAAGTAATAACTGCGCATCACTATCTTGAATAAAGTTTGTTCGCCGTGTTTGACGGCCGGCTGGGGGTCGCGTCGGTGGGGCTAGGCGGACCAGCCACTCAGCCCCGCCGACAAACACGCTCGGGTTTGTGGCATAATATGCTGTAGTATATGCAAATTTTACACACTTAAAATAAACAAAACGCATACACCTCCGTTCTGTCGTGAGTAAAAATAAATATATGTGCTTTGCCCAAAGTTGTAGAACAAACGTTATTCAGGATCGTGATGCGCAGTTATTACTTGGGAGGTTTCTGGTATTTTTTCAATTATTGTGTATAATCAATAATTCAGGTAAAATGTTGTTATTATATTGATATTATGATCAATAAACACACTGATGATTTTTGTCTCTTAAAAACATAATGTCTGATTTTATGTTATATTTTTATGCAGGAGAGGCCTATGACCAGCAGCAGACGTCTTTCGGCTGAAATGATGATGATGATTTATATACAATTAATATAAAAAGTAAACATACAAGGGTTTTTCATCGATAAGTTTTTTTTTATAATGACCAAAGAACTGAATACACCACATCACTAGAAGCTACTTTAATTTAGTTGCTATTTTCCACGAAGAGCAACTGTCAAAAATATTGAAAGTTGCCGTTCGCGGATTACTTTAGTTGCTATTCAGTCAGTTGCTTTTCGAGCGGTTGCTATTCCTGGCACGCCTGGAATGCAAAATTAATCAAGTCGGTTGAGAAGCTCACTGTTTATCAATAAGATGCTGCTGCTGTGCCCTAGCCCCCTCACAGACTGCAGACTTTTAATCTGCTAATAGTTTAGTCGGGTTCTTAATCGTACAGGGACATACGGGATTGCGCACAACGGCTGACCAGATTTCCAATACAAAAATTAATCACCCAACTATTGACCAACAGTTTGGTCTCTGTATGTGTTTAGTTGTAGTTGTATAGTTACGCTAGCCGGTATTACTTTTTTTGTATTAACTCAATAACACGTAACACTAAAAATGAAGATTAAAATATCGATGAGTTTTTTTAATTATTTGGATTATTGAATTGAATTAAATTATTTAAATGGAAAGAATATTTTAATCACAATATTATTAAATGTCACAGGATATTTAACATGTAGGTAAATCCTTTTTTTCGCACAAAACGAAAGAGGAAGAGGGTAGATCGGTTGTTTTACTCATAAACATCCCCCCTGAAGTATTTCTTCAGTTTACCCGTGACCATGGCGCTTGCAACAATGCTGAAATATCGGAAACTCATAAAAAAATATTTACATGTTAAATATTCCGTGACCTAAAATAATACAATTATTTAAATTTATTTATTTTTTATCTTATCTAGATCTGTTTTATCTGAGAAGTATACAGTGATTTGAGAGCATAACTGATAATATTTAAATGTAATAGCAGTTACAAACAGCAGGCATAATAAGTTATGTCTTACTTAACGGCTCGGATCCTTTGATATTTTTATACCTATAGGAAATAATTAATAATACAAGAAAATTTCTTATTCCAATATATTTTCCAAGTAAAAGAATAATAAATATCTCTAGTCTTTAATTGCAGATAAGGAAAGCGAAAAGTTGGGAAGCTATTAATCAAGATACAGTTGTAACGACTTTCTATGTATGATGTACCCACAGACAGACGAAGTGCTGCGAACAATCATAGTGAAGCCAAAAAATACCGTGCTTCTTCGTGTACAACCAGCGTTCACGCACACACCATGCACCTCAAACCGTGCTCACCCCTCTCAGTACACATGTCGCGGCATCGTCCAGTAAGAATCGCGAAAGCAAATATCCATCAGGAGCATGGTGTGTGCGTGAGCGCTGGTTGTACACGCAGGAGCACGGTTTTTTTGGCTTCACTATGATTGTTCGCAGCACTTCGTCTAACATCCTAAATAGTTAAAAGTTTGTTTACTTCCATCCTGCTTAACCATTGAAAACTAACAAGCGTTATGTACCTAGTAGTATATCTATCAGATAGGTACAATTTCAAAATAAGTGAGCAAGCATTTACGTCGATTACGTGTCCAAAACTGTCCTAATTTAATTGAGTACATTCAGATCAAAACAGACACAATTACCAACATAAACATAAAGGTAACATGTGTTAGAAACATTAACGCACAGGGGCATTGTTGTAATGTTGTCATTAAGAAATTAGGCAATCATATAATGGTGCGTGTAGGTACAGTCAGAAAACTTTCCAGTAAACTACCACTAAGGCCAAAATCGCTTGCACTCAGTGTTTGATGGCTAGAGGCAACGGTAGGTACGTATTATGTAGCAGGATTCGTTCAAGGGATTTTGTCGACAAAATGTTTCACCGCGAAGTATCGTGACTGTACGTACCGCGTACCATATCTACGCGAACTCATTTTATATGAAATTAGGACAGCGAGTACGTATCGAACGCACCGAGATAGTTTTATAGGTCGAGTTTAGTTTTATATTTATAAATGGATAATAACACGCATCTTGATATGTTTATTATGTTTTATAAACGTTTTTACATGATTGAGAAATGTTATTTTGATACAGAATAAACGTGAAAATGGTACAATCCCGCCTAGTTCCTAGGTCGTCGATCACGAATAAAGTTTGTCATAGAAACAGTTACGAAAATTCTAAGAAACTGTATCATTGTCCTAGTTTCAAACTGATTTTAGACAATTTCACGAGGTGCCAGACAATGTTAGATTATAAGAATCCAGAGTTTTACATAAAATCCTTGACTTTGGCGCAAAATAGATTCGATTCTATTTCAGTATTCATATTTGACCCGAAAACATGGAAACTAGATTCTAATTTTAGTTTTTATATCTTTTGATTAACTAGAAGTAAAGAAGAAAAACGTTGGTATTCTGTAAATAAAACATTTGTAGAACAAAACATGTTGTTCTACTTTATATTTCAAATCTGAGAGTCTCTTCGTACAAGCTTCCCAGCTACTTTATATTGAACTTAAATATTTTCACGAAAATCAAAGTACCAAACCCACGGTTGGGAAGGTTTAAGTATGCAAGATGATGGGAACTGGGATTGTGAAGGGACTGGCGGTATTCAGCCATTTTCCGTAGCGGCGTAGACGGTCTACGCCAGAAACCAGGCACCAGGGACTGATTTTCTTGTCTCTTTAAACATAACAACTGTAAAATGTACGGGGATGAGGTGTCATCTTGTGTCTTTTAATCCATTGAAGGTTAATAATGTAGGTAGGATGGTATACACCACGAAACGCTAAGCTCTATTTCAGCTGGGGTGCTGAGCCAGGAAACCTCGTGTGCGTGATAGCTGCTGGTCCTGCTCAGTACGTTTGAAGGAACCTAAAGAACAGCTGTTCGAAGAGCCGGTTGTGCACTATGGGCACAGCGATAAATTTTCTTCGTGGTACCTTACCGTCCGTGGCGAATATTCTGGCACAGGACGGGCCCGATTTGGGCCAATAGGGCGTTGTTTCGCGTGCCTCTCTGATATCGATAGAGGGCACAGTGGAGGAGCAGGGACAAGCCCGGTGTGCACTTACCCTGCCACTGGGTAGGCAGCAGAGGAACTATGCCCTTCCCTGCTTCCGTCAATTTCGTAACTCTAGAATGTGTGCTGCGTTTGTGTTCTCGCGCCTCCATTTTGGATCAAGGCTTCACTGGCCGGACCGCGACGAAGAAAACCTCTGTAAAAATGTACGTGAAGATAGGGCCTGCAGGCGGCGTACTCGGGGTAGTCTGCCACTCGACCAGTCAAGACTCGCGTAGCGTATATGCGAGCCACCGAGGAGGATGCGGCTGACGTAAAGCCGCAAGGGCTCTCCTATTAGTAGCGATCCAGGACCTTTTGGCGGTGGTTGGCGAATGTGATGTCTATCCCACTCCCCCGGCCAAAGGTTGTCGGAGGAACACCGTGGTGGTTTTAGTCGGTAAGTAATTGGCTCTACCTTCACCGGGCGGCATGGCACCATGAGGATTTCCCCGTAGGAAAAGGATGTAGACGCAGGTTTTGCGAAGGAGACTGCGGAGAGGTAGCGAGAGAGTTGCCTTACCTCACTGCCAACCCACAGGAGACAGATCGAGCGCCGCAGAACGGCGTACAGCCAGTGTCTCAGTTTCAGCCCTTTTGGTATAGCATCACCAAAGTAAAGTAAAGGTAAAGTATCTAAGTATTATATCCATTGTCTAGTACCATAGTACAAGCTCTGCTTAGTTTGGGACTAGATGGTGATGTGTAAAAATGTACCAACAATATTTATTATTTATTTTTATAACCTCCTTTTTTGGAAAGCACAGTTGCTCAGATAGTTAATGTAATATTTATTTATTTATTTAATAAATCTGAGGAATCGCATATAAATTGTATATTGTAAAGTCATGTCGTATGGGCTAGCGGGATGCTCACTGCGTTTCGTGGAAGGCAGGGTGTCGCCTTCCGCGCTCGACCGACACGCGCATTTGACACGAGTGCATAGTTGCACACGTCACGATATACAATGCTGGTATACATTATATTACATTAATCTTATAAAACTGTGCTGGTATCTATCTGCTTCTATCTAGATGTGGATGAATAACAGAGACTTACACGAAGCTACTGCTATGTAACGTCTACACCTAAAAGCCAGGGGAAACCGGACATGCTAAAGTTAAATAATTTATTTCCTTCCGGCCGCGTGGTTCGGTCAACGATGAGGATTTTCGAATAATTTTGGTGCTATAGTCGAACCACCAGGGCATACATTTTACAAGTAGGCATGGTTCGATTGATCGAATGACAAGGATTTCCAGGTCCTTGTATTACGATCAGTCGAACGACGCAGACTTCTGACATCCTTTTCGTAGGCTTTTGATTGTTCTTTACAACACTGTATCTATGTACACCACATCTAACGACTTGACGTACTGTAGGAGGCAAGGAATGGTCGGCCATCCAGATAGTCCCATCTGCGCGGTAGCTCCTAAGTCCCGCGCCTTTACGTAGTATATCTTCTGTATTTATTGTAAAACGTAGGTAGATTGTATATTTAGAGTTATTTTTACATCGACGATTTATTAGGGCGATAGGTAGGTACTGTTATCTTAGGTTTGGTCTGGTAGAAAAAAGTCTGTAGAGAATTTTCATTGAGCCTATTGACTGCGGATAAAAAGTAATTTCAGCCCGAATTATACTGAACCTAATTCAAAAGTATTCTATCCTGTAGCAGGGTGCTTGCATGGAACTAATGTGCCTTTTTTATGGTTTACAATTGCGAAACAAACTAAAAGCCCATCTGATGTTAAACGGTTACCTCTGCCCATAACAATACCAACTCTTTTTCTTCTTCGTTTCGATGGTAGAAACATTTACTGGCGGTGGCACAGAGATCAGACGCTGCTGGCCTAAAATTTGCCATGTCTCGTGCATTGTCCGAAGCATTGTTAAGGTTGCGCAATGTGCAAGTGCTAGGACATAAAGAGTAGCAGAGCAAGTATGACATTGATTGACGATCAATGCCACACGTGGAGGCTGTAGCTGTTTGGTCTATATAGTTCCACTTGTTCATGTTAAGCCTGCATCTGCTACCTGGGTCCGCAATCGGTTTAGCGACTTTCATGTAGGCCAAGGGAGATCCCCTGCAGGAAGCTTCTCGCTGGGTTGGATGTAGTTGTGGGCGGAGGTAATTTTTCCAGCCACGTTCCCGACTGCTGGAGAACCTAATAGAGCTACTCTTCGATCAATAATCTGTTGTTTTAAGAAAACTGGCTGCTATTTAGACGTTGTGTTGTTAGCTGGGCAACAAAGAGAGGGTGCCTTGTGAACAGACACAAAAAAAATAAAAAAAAATTGTTCAAAAACAGAAGTCAGCTTCTGTTATTTATTCTCCAATGCACGCTACGTCCCTTCGAAACCAACCAACCCAACCAACCAACTTGGTGATTGCCTAGATGACATTGCATTCGCGTTCACCAGACTAAGACAGCGTGAAGATGAAAAGTCTCATGTAAAATTGTAATGTCTCCGGCATCCGTAGCCTTCACATCAGAACACAACAATTCAAGCATTATTGTGTGGCAGCAGACATAAGTACGGTTAGGGTTATCATTTCAAAATTTCTAAATGTAGGGATGGCCTGTCTAGGGTGCCTAAAATGCTTTTTTTTTTAAAAAGGCCTTTCTAAGGCAGAACCTGGTAAAACGAAGTAATGAATAAAAAACTTACGAACTTACGATAACCTAAGAATGCGCGCGTTTTTCATAAAATGCCTGTCTCAGATCGCCGCATGCCTCTCTAAGCCTTAAAATGTCCGTCAAATGCGGCAAATGCCTGTCATTTGGGAACCCTAGGTACGGTGGTATTACATCTTCGGACGAGCTCTACTACTATGTACACACGGCTACACATCAAGCTGTACATTTCCAGTATAAGCCTCGCATTGTATAGGTTTTCTTTGAAACGCGAGGTCAGCTTATACTGGAAATTTACAGCTTGATGTGTAGCCGTGTGTACCAGGAACCCATCCTTTTTTTTCTTTTTTTTCTTTTTTTTATAACTTAGGGGGGCGAACGAGCAAGTGGGTCACCTGATGGTAAGGAATTTCCGACGCCCATAGGCATCCGCAATACCAGGGGCGAAGCCAATGCGTTGCCGACCTTTTAAAAAGAGGTATGCTCGTTACTTGAACCTCCCCTATTGTTTAATCAATCTGTCGCCACGCTCCAGCGCTCCAATCTCCATGCAGTCTTAAAGGGTGATTTTATCAATCTATGACCATTACACAGTGCTTCCTTAGGGTTAAAATAATCAAAATAGAATTAGAGACAAAAGGTTTCTTTAGCATTTCCATATGTTTGCATTTATGTTATGTTTATGTTTTTTTTATTTATTTATTTTTTATGTTTTGTTTTTGACGACCTCTGTGGTCTAGTGGTTCGAGTTTCGGACTGCTGATCACGAGGTCGTGGGTTCGATTCCCACAGGACACAAATATTTGTGTGATGAACATGAGTGTTTGTGTTCGTCTGGTTGTTTCTTATGTATTATAAGTATGTATTTACAAAAAAAAAAAGTATATAAGTATTATATCCATTGTCTAGTACTCATAGCACAAGCTCTGCTTAGTTTGGGTCTAGATGGTGATGTGTAAAATGTCGCAAAAATATTTATTTTATTTATTTATAAAATTTCTGCGATAAATGTGGAATAAGGTCGATAGATACAGTCGAATGCACGTCAGTTGTAACACTTGTATTACAAAAAAGAACTTTAAAAAGTGTATGTTGTACACTTGTTTCTGTCCTCTACATTCAACATCTCTCTATCGCTCTAAGGTTTGCTGTTAGAAAACTCAGTTCTGAGTTAAGCTCGCCGATGTACATAAACTTTCCTACTGTAATCTAAATGTATATTTGTGTGTACAATAAAGAATAAGAATTTAAAAAAGTAAACCGACTTAAAAAAGTATAAAATATATAAAATAGTATAAAACACAAATTATTTTATACTTTTTGAAGTCGGCTTACTTTTTTTTAAGTTTATTTTATTTTTCAATTTTTAGTAGCAAAGACAAGCGATTGCTACAGTCCCCGATGATTAGTCGTCATCCATTGAAGAGTTCCCTTCTTTATCTCCGAAGAGATTCGACGTTTCGGCCAAGTTGCGTTAGTCGAGGTTAGTCAAAATGTTTGTTAAGTTTTGATTTTATTGTGCGCGACAATTCCCGTAAATATAGTTCAATATGAGTGAAATTCGAGAAAGTTTAAAAACTTCTATCATCATCATTTCAGCCGAAAGACGTCCACTGCTGGACATAGGCCTCCCCAAGCAGTTTGGGTGGATATGCCATAATCGCCACGCTTAGCAGGCGGGTTGGCAATTGCAGTTGGATGGTGGTACTCAGAGAACGATGCTGCCCATCCTCTGGTGAATCCCTTAGTCGCCTCGTCGAATCCCTTAGTGGTCACGAGCAGACTCAAGTGGTTTTTATTGTGCGCGACAAGTCCCGTAAATATTGTTCAATGATGATGATGATGATGATGATGATGATGATGATGATGATGAAGATAAAAAAAAAAAAACAATCGAATTAAGAACCCCCTCCTTTTTTTGAAGTCGGTTAAAAACAGCCCTTACTGCTTACGAAATAAAGACGCTCTCAATGACAAACTGTTACTGACCTGGGATCGAGAAATAAGAGAGTTTGTTTTTGTAACTCAGAATATTTTTAATTTCTAATTTGGTAGAATTTTCCAGATTGAAAGTTTTAGAGGATCAGTCGGACTTATTTCAACTAAATAGACGAAGAAAATCAAGATAAATTTCAACTCATCTCAAAACCGAATAAGAAAAAAAGCGGAAATAAAAATCCATATTCCCGTTCCGTATTAATTACACATCCGCCAACTAATTCCTATTAACACAGGACACAGTTTCTTAGCTTTTAAATTGTGTACATAGTGTTGACTAATTGCTGACCGTGCGATTAACTCGTACAAGTCGTACGGACTCGTGGGAGCATAGATTTTCCCATATTTTTAAATAGCTGTGAGACAAAATAAACTATTCGGCATTTTGGCGGAAGGTGATTAATTCCCTGGCCTTTGAATTAAGTAACGCGTTTATAGAACAAATAAATATAATTTTGATGTGCTTGTTAATTATTACTTGTAAGTTGTAGCAAGTTTACTGTTAATGACAGAGCACAAAGCTGTTCTTTATATGCCTTCCTGATGAAAAAATGTGAAGTTTTAAATCCTGGCCACTTACAGTACAGGTCTAAGAACAAGTGAAAAAGTTCCATTATACTTAAATAGAGGTAAATTAATAAAGGAAAGAGGACTCTAGCAGATGTTCAATTATATTGGGGTCGGCTTCCAGTCTAGCCAGATGCGGCTGAAAATCAGTATTATACACGGAGCGACTGCTATCAGACCAACGCAACTCAGTTACTGGGAATTACTGACATTCGGAGGTTAGACCAGTTGTCAGACTTTCCGGCTTCTAACTACCCGTAACGACTGCCATAGCTATTCGTATGACAACTGGGACCGCGTGCTCTTCGAGGCACGGAGGGGTCTCTATGAGTAACGAAAAAGTCACCCATCCACAGACTGACCGCGGCAAGTGCAGCTTAACCTTGCAGATCGTATAATCCGTATAGTCATTGCTCCACTACGAGCCCCTCTAGCAGATGTAAATGGATCTTAAAATAAATCTACGCGTCCAATGCACCGGTAAAAAAATCGTGAAGAATGAAAAATAAGTGAAGAATCTACTTACGCTTACGACACTTAAGGCGCTATTGGTTCTCAAACTTTAGCCTGACATAGGCAAGCGTGCGATATTCGAACTTCGTAGTAGATACAAAGGGTACAAAATGGCGATGTGTATGATTTTAGAAGTTTTTTTTTTTAGAAGAAATATCATAATCTGCTAATATTTTCAAGTTTTTTTCTAAAACTTCACGATTTTTAAAATATTTATTTAGTAAATTAGTTTACCTTTTTTATAGTTTTATAAAATAATGTACACGTCGCTCAAAATAGTGAGATCTTTGAGACGAAAATAATTTTTCGTATACTTTCTATGTGATTTTTTTCCAAGACTATAGAATGATTTTTTTCAAAGTCCTAAATCCATACACTTGACTATTCACTGTATTTTTTCTGTCTTGTCTGGATATGGCTAACTTTGCAACGAAAAATTGGACGTATCACGGAAAAACGAGAACTTATCCGGCTCGAAGGACCAAAAGATGTACGGTATTGTACCGAACAACTTTACTGATAAGCTGGTATGAGATTAAATGATACGGGTCCTTTGAAGATCAACAGTTTATTGCACTAAATTAACTCCAAAGTTCAAACAGAAATAGTTCTAAAGACTAAATGATATTGATATGCGAGAACACACGGTGCGTTCGATGAAACTACCTGACTTAAAAGTAAATGAAAATGAATTATGAATGTTAGCGGATGTGCTGACGCAGTATTTAAAGTAATTTCGCAATAATAATTAAGTATAATTTAATTAAGTTTGTAAAAAATGTTGTGTGGCTGAGTCAATAAAATTATTATTTATTATTTTTATTTTATTTTAATGTTCGGTTGCACCGTACACCTCAAGGTATGAAAAAAACATACAAAAAGTATTGCTGACTGTGTATAATTGTTTAGTGTGACGATGAAATGTTTAGTGATATGTCGACGGCCGCAGGTACAATTACAACGACATACATGACACATGTACACATGACATTCGATATTATTTGATCACATCCAGCGCGCTCCACACTGCTGTTATTATAGTTTATTTCTCAAAGTTTGAAGTTGAAGCATTTTAAACAGATCAAACCAAAGAAGGCGGTTTCGAACTTAAAGTGATACCTATTTACATTTATTCAAAAGATATAAACAGCAATCTAATAAAAACTGAATTTATATACAATAATTAATTATTCTTATTTCTCAAAGATATACCAACTTTATAACATTTACAATATATTTAAATATTTTGGATATAAATCAGGTACTATTCATTAGTATTGATGTGTATGTGTTTAAGAGTGAACCGGATTTTTTCCACAAGTATGGAATATTATCCTTTTGTTTCTGAGCTCGACATTAATCTTTCCAGGCTGCCGCGTGAAATTTAAACTATTCAGTTCTCACGGAAACTGACTCCCACACAAAAGGTACGATTTTCAAAATGTAAGTCAAGGATGATTAGTGTTACGATGTGTCTAAGAACCGTGGGAGAGTTACTCATCCCGCACACAGCCGTACGTGACTAATACCTACTCAGGCTGCTAGAAAAATTGTTGTCAATAATAATTGTGACCTTTGTAAAGGAAGAAAAATACTGAATAGTAGAACCATGGGAAAGCGAGTACGCCCCGCCCCGCTCGCTCCCACTAATATAATTTATACGAATTTCATTCATCTTGTCTCTAAAAGAACGACGTTTTATCTGGCTTTGTTTATGTGCGGCTCTCTGCATTTTGATGTATTTTTTCTGTTTAGCTATCTAGTATTCTATTATATTAGATAGTTTCGCTTTGTGAACAAGTTCTGACATCGAGGTACAGTTTCGAATTGACCACTAAAAGCAAGTAGCAGTTATTGCGCACTTCGTTATAGGTACTCATAGTTTCGAAGTAAAGATAAGAAAATTAACACATATCTTCTAATATTCCTATCTGTAGCATTGAGATTCAGTTTTGTGTTAAAATTTGTTTGTGCGCAGTACGTCGTCTATAATGCCGGCGCCGGCGTATTGAACGTATTAGTGAATGTGAATGTAGACGAAGGAGGCCGGCGCGGATGTAAACAGACTTAGTGAGGTTCATTCAATTAGAGCCAGGACACTCGGGAGTGGGAGTCAGGGGACGTCATTGAAGGGCCGATGGGGGCGCGGGGCGCGGGGCGAGCGGGGCGCGCGGCGCGGGGCAGTCGGGAGCAGGAATATTCAAAGCGTGAGAACGCCGCGCGACCCGCATGCCGCGACTTCACATATCTCACGCGCAACCTCCACGCTCACTCGTCAAGTGAATACGGACTCTACCCACCGGGTGTAAGGTTGCAATTCGGCTTTAGCCAGATTGTGGTTATCGCTTGGAACATCGAGGACAATACTTTTCTAGTTTAGGTACGGCGGTGTCGGCTGGCATTGGCCTGGATACTGGCAATGAGTGCGCACGTCCATTCGCTGCTTACAGATACAAGAAGGACTCTTAATACCGCATTGGAATGTCTGCAGACATGCCGTCGTTACGGATTTGCAATAACTTGTCTCATTCTGTAACCTAGTCTACTTCAAAATGCTTCATAAGCTATTAGTCACGGTGGCTATAAACGTCACGAGATCTTCAAATAAATCCTGTGATCTAATCCTGCCTGATCTACTTACCACAAATAATGTGTGCAAGGTCTACGTCAAAACTCAGAGTCGACAATAACGATTGTTTTATTGGTGGAACGGCGTCTTTTATGTGATCGTGCACAGTAGGCGTGTCATAAAACATTTTCTTTCGGCCCCAACAACCGGGCTAATCTTATTATTGCGGTGAACTCAACGGCCAACGTTCCTGGAAAGACAATATCTGGGAGGGCACGGGGCCGGCGGGCGTGTGGTTGTCCGCGTTGCAGCTCAACTCACCTTGAGACGAAGCGCCGTATCCTAAATATAGGCATGGGGTAGGCAGCGGCCGCGACGGCGCTAAAGCAAGCTGCTGCAGCAGCCGCTGGCAAATTGGGAAGTTTGACAGGGGGTCAGGGGTGCGGCGTGCCAGCGCGGCGGGGTCCGGGGGTCGGTTTCGGCGGGCGTCGACCTCGTGAAAGGCGCGCGCCGGCCGCTCGCCTTTTTACGCGCTCTTTCCCGCGCCGCGCGCCGCCGCCGCCGCCAACCCCGCGGGCCCCCGGCGCGGTCGCCGCCCGCAGATAGCGAGCCAGTCGCCACCAACCGATTCACTGTCTGCACCGCATCGATATATTTCATACAGAGCTCTAACATACCTTTTGTGCCAATTGTAAAACAGTTTTTTTTTCTGCGATGATTAGTTTTATAACATATCCTATTATAAATCTATCCTGCGATAACGATTCATAACGAGTGTCCTGATATATTATGGAAGATAAAAATGTCTGAAGGGTTTTCCTTTTCTGATTCAGCAAAACTGTTCTACATTTCATGCTATACATGCATGAAATTGCCCATCTTCAGCGAAGAGCAGTTAGGGGCGGATATTAGGATGACTACATAGATATTTACCTCGAAAAATCAAATCGGAAAATATGTAGGGGCCGCCTACCTATTAAGTTCTTCGACACTACATATTTTCATGGCATCTTCTGTCGTGTCGATATAAGTTATATCCTATCCTACTAATACATTAAAAGAGCCTACACGAGTGACGATATTTAATTGATCGTCCGGCGCACCCTGGGCAGTAAGCCCCGCTATTAACCTGCTGACTGGCTAATCTTTTCCCCACAACGTGAGCTATTATCATTATGTAGCTCATGTCAACACGATAGAAGAAGAATATAATAAATAAATCAAGAAAAAAAAAAAAAATATGGTATAAATGCGAAAGTATGGATGTTTGTTTAATTATTTGTTAGTCGCGCTGAAATGGCTGAACGGATTAAATTAAAATAAGCCATAACCTGGATTAACATAATATAGGCTATTAATCCCGGAAAGATATTGTTGTATTGTATATGTTCCGGAGGGTTGCGCGATAACGTACTTATGTAACTTTTTATAATTATTCATATTGGACATGAGTTCGACTGCCACAATGTTAATTACCACTAAGTAATTATTATTATATTATCTGTGATTACCACCAACTTGAATATCGCCACTCGTGGAGGCTCTTTTACGGCCAAAATTAATATCCAATCTATCCACGATTTGCCCTACTAGAGATAGGAATTTGACATAAGCTCCATACAAAATATGTCAAATTTCTATCTCTAGTAGGGTAAATCGTGGATAGATTGGATATTAATTTTGGCCGTAAATGCATACATAATCTTGATTAACTATTGGTCTTCATCATGTGTGCATTTGAGTAATCAACATTACATGATTTAAAAAAAAACAATAAAAGTAATATTTACATAATATGTATAGGTGAGTGGTGCGGGCCGCGCGTTGGTGTCCCCTGGCCGCCGCTCCGCCGCCGCTTCGCCCTAATTAAACAATAATCGAAAAACTACAATGAACGGGCGCGCGGCTTCGCGTCCTCGGTGTCCCGCGCCGCGCCCCCCGCGCCCTCGCTACACCCCCGCGCACTCCCCTCGCCGCACTCCGCGTGACGTCACCATTGCACTCCTCATTATCGCCTCTCGACTCGAAGACACACTCACTAATAGATCCGACCGAAATATTCAGACTGGTTTTTTGTCAGATTTGTCTGCGAATTCGCGATGTCCATATCGATGAGAGCGCCGGCTCTATGCGCCCGCGCACTCTGTACTCACAGTCCGAGATTATAACAGATAAAACATAGCTGTACTAAATATATCAAGTGGTGAACTTGATATATTTAGTGATTTAGATTAACTTCAAATTATGAATTCAGTTGCTCGCAGGACGGTGAATCATACGTACGCATTAGTGAACCCGCTCCGTGTCTTGCAATGTTGTATTTTTTTTACGAGTACCCACCTTTTATTAATAATGAGTGATAGTAGTAGAAGTATGACATCTAGTTTACCAAGATTACTAAGTGAATGTAGTGAAAATGAAGCTGAGGTGGAGCCGGAAGAAGGAATGTTGGAAAAGGCAAGTAACAGTTTAGAAGTTGAAGTTCAGCGAAGTAAGAGAGTGAGAAACGAAAGTGAAGATTGCGAAGGTTTTGAAGATGATGAAGGCTTTATAACGATTAATAGGAAATCGAAGAGATTAATTCGTAGCTACTCTAAGAATAGTGACTCGCAAAATCAACCTGTAAAGGACACTAGTTCGCAAGAAAATAGTTACGAAGTCTGTGTTACGGCTCTAGAGCCACTGCCAAAACAAATTGCTATGGCAAAGTTACTGAGAAGGCATAATATTCAAGGTATTAATAGGATTAAATATAAAAGTATTTACAAAGTTTTAATTCTGTTTGATTCAAAAGAAAATGCAGATAGGTTGTTGCAAAATAAAGAAATATCAGACAAAGGAATGAGATGTCAAATGACATCTGAAATACACTTAACCTATGGGATAGTCAAACAGATGGATATAGACACAGATATTGAAGAAATAAAAGGTGCGCTGAAGTGCGATTATGAAATAACTTCAGTTAGGAGACTTAAACGACAGAATAATGAAGGTACATGGGAAGACAGCGAGACCATTCGGCTAAGTTTTCAGAGCTCCAACTTGCCGCCGTATGTTTATGGATACGGTTGTAGATTTAAGGTGGAGCCTTATATTTTCCCGGTTTCGCAATGCTCGAGCTGTTGGAAATATGGGCATTTAAAAAGATTCTGTCCATCGAAAATAGTCTTTTGTCCTAAATGTGGCTTGAACCATATAAATTGCGAAACTAAAGATTTTAAGTGTTTGAATTGCAAAGGCGCTCATATGTCTTTAGATAAAACTTGTCCGGTTTTTCTACGAGAAAAAGAAATAAGAATTATTATGTCTAGTGAAAATAGTACTTATAGACAAGCTCTTCAAACATATAGTCAAAGAAATAAAAAACATAAAGAAAGTGTAAATAATCAAGTTATGTCTCAAGTACAACCAAGTCCTTCTCAAATACCGACTTATAAAGACGTTTTACAGAATAGTTTTATTGACAGTGGTGACGGCAACGTTGTAGAAGCTGGAAATGATGATGAATCTAGCATATCAAATGATGAAATAATCCAGAATAATATGAATGGAATAAAAAAGTTACGTAAGAAACACAAGAAAACAAAAAAACAGCCGTGTTTGAACCTGATACAGTGTGAACTTCAACATAATCGATATTCACAAGGAGATAATAATGAAAAAGAACAAAGGTCGGATCGAAAAAGTAAATTCAGTTTTGCTAAATTAATAAAGAAAACAAAACAAATTTTGATATCTGAAAATGCATTTGAGGAAAAGATTAAACACTTATGCAACTTGTTATTTGAAGAAATCTACACATATGTTTTAGGAGTAATAAAAGAGGGTGATATGTTACAAAAACTGTTATCTTGGTTCCAAAATGGATAATAACCGATCAAAGGATATGATGTTGAACATACTGCAATGGAACGCGCAAAGCATGAGACCAAAATTAACTGAATTTGAATCACTGTTGTCTCAAGAAAAAATCCACATTGCGGTAGTTACCGAGACCTGGTTAAATGAAAATATTGATTTAAGGATATCAGACTACAATATTTACAGAAATGACAGATTCGATTCATTCGGAGGGGTTGCTATTATACTACATAAATCTGTGAGAGTTGAACTGAGTAACATTAATATTAGTAATATAGGTATTGAGGTTATGTACGTTAAAATTTTAAATTGTAAATATTTGAAAAATTTAATTGCTATATACTGTCCGCCCTCAGTTCGAACATTGCCTTCAGATTGGGATGAGTTGTTTTCACAGTTTAGAGACAAGACACTTATAGCTGGGGACTTCAATGGCCATCATAGTAATTGGTCCAACAAAAATAATGCCAGAGGCTCTCAGATTATGGATTCTGCGTTGGAGTTCGGATTTATGCCAATGAACAATGGTTGTGCGACTAGGATTAAACGTGTTAATAATGTCCTCCAAAATACATCTCCTGATATCACTTTTTCGTCAACTGATCTAGCAATTCATCTTAACTGGCAGGTGTTGAGTGAGAATTTAGGCAGTGACCATTTAATTATAAAAATAAAAATTAAGTATGAGGACACGTTGCATTTTAAAAAAGCTCGTAATTTCAAAAAAGCTAACTGGTTAGATTACCGTAAAGATATTGAGTCGACGTTATCGGAATTGAATACATCAAATAATATTCAAGAAATGTATAATATGTTTATAAAAGCGATTATAAAATCATCTGATACTAATATTCCTTTAATTAAAAGATGCAATGATCCTCAAGCTAAGTTTAAACCTAAGCCTTATTGGAATCCCGAACTTTCGAAAGTAGTTGCTGAAAGAAGATTGGCTTTGATACTCTTTAGAAGTAATCCTATTCCTAGCAACCTGAATGTTTTGGAGGAAAAGACTTTAATAGCGCAAAGTAAAATAAGACAAGCTAAATCAAATAATTGGCAAGGTTTTTGTAGTTCTGTTGATGAGAATATTTCAGTCTCAGAGATGTGGCGTCGAATGAGATGGATAAAGGGTTATAAACAGACAAGACAATATGTATCTAAGGAAAAAAAAGAACAACTTATTTGTAGCCTAGCTCCCGACACGGTACAAACGGCTAAACCTACATTTATGTCATCCAATGCCATACTCGAAGCAGAGTTTACTAGGGAGGAATTCGAAGCGTGTATTAAAAAGAAGGATACGGCACCAGGAGATGATGACATTACATACTCCATGATTTTTAACTTGCCAGATGTGGGGAAATCGTTTTTGCTTTTCATTTACAATAAAATTTTCGAGTCGGGCTATATACCACACCAATGGCGCAGTATCAAAATTATTCCTATTCCAAAAACTGGTAGTAGCGCGAATTCAGATATTAAATTGAGGCCGATTTCGTTAATCTCTTGTATTTGTAAAATTTTTCACTTGATGATAACTAAAAGGTTAGAATGGTTTACAGAAAATAGGAAGATCTTTTCTCCAAGTACTTCAGGTTTTAGAAGAGGACAGTCATGCCTGGATTCTCTTACTCAACTTGTTACTGCTATTCAATTTGGATTCACGAGTAATATTTCAACATTAGCCTGTTTACTGGACATCGAAAACGCTTATAACAACGTCTTAATCGATAGAGTGACACATAAATTAGATAGCTTGAATGTTGGTTATAAAATATGTAACTACTTGTGGGAATTTTTGTGTGAGAGACATTTGACTATTAAAGACGATACAAGAGACAAAGATGATATCGTGAGATGGACTAATAGAGGTCTGGCACAAGGAGATCCGATCTCGCCTTTACTTTTTAATATAGTCACCCTTGATGTATGCAAAACTAAAATTGTACAAATATGCCAATATGCTGACGATTTTGCCCTGTTTATCAACAGCAAAAAATTAGAAGATAGTGTGAGTAGTATGCAGAATGCTTTAAATACGATTGTTACTATTTTACTTGATATAGGATTAGAACTTTCCACACAAAAATCTAAAGTTATCTTGTTTAGTAGAGGTCGCAGAAGGCAGCAGATACAGTTGGCTTTAAATGGTGTATCTTTAATTGTAGTGCAAAACGTTAAGTATTTAGGACTCTGGTTGGATCAGTCTCTTCGATGGGGCAAACAAATCAGTGAAGTCTGCGAGAAGACGCAACGTTTTTTGAATCTTATGAAGGTTTTGGCTGGCCCTGGGTGGGGACTCCATCCCATTCATTTGAGGCGCCTTTACATAGCAATAATTAGAAGTCGAATCGATTATGGTAGCTTTTTATATGATAGTAGTCCAAAAAAAAATCTATTTAAACTAGATAAAACTCAAAATCAGGCGTTAAGAATTGCGGGTGGCTTCATAAAATCTACTCCCATTCACACCATGGAGAGCGAATTATCCTTGCCTCCATTGCATATAAGAAGGAAGTATCTAGCAATTAAATATTGCTTAAAAGCAAAGTCATGGACTAATGGTGTGACGATTAATCTTTTATCCAGGCTCGGTGCTCTGTCTACCAATCGGTATTGGGAAAATAAAAAGAAACCAATTTTAATGACTGCATTCAATAGTGTTAAGGAAGAAAAAGTCTATTCCTGTTACCCTTTAGACATGTTCAAGTTGGATATTTGGCCTACAAAAATAAAACATAGAGGTGTAATCAAAGATAGCCTAATATCTGTTAGCAAACCGAAAACTCACTATGAGATAAATTCGTTGAAAAATACTGTTTTAGAGGAGTTAAGTGTTGTCTACAATGGTTGGTATAAGCTATATACCGATGGTTCAAAGAGTATCGAGCTAGGAGCTGCTTACTTTGACCCAGTAACAAATCAGGGAGAATGTTTTAAAATAATTTCTAACGTTTCCATTATGACTGCTGAATTATTGGCTATCTTCAAAGCATTAGTTTATGCTTCTACTTTACAGCAACGAAATGTTGTTATATTCACGGATAGCAAAAGTTCTCTTCAACATTTGGCTCGATGCGCCTCTGGCTACAGAGGTGTATCGATAGCCTATTCTATTCTAAAGATAATTAACGATCTTTCTATGGGTAATATCAATTTGGTCTTGCAGTGGATACCGTCACACATTGGTTTGAAAGGTAACGAGGAGGCTGATCGTTTGGCTAAAATTGCTGCTCATACAGGAACAGAAATTTACATTTTGCCAGTATATTCGGAAGTATTGTCTAAATTTAGAAATCAGTGCAATGAAGACTGGACCTTACGTTTTAACGAAATATCTGAAACAAAAGGTATCTGGTATAAAATTATTCAGAATGAGCCTCATCGAGTACCGTGGTTTCTAGGTTACAGAATTAGTCGATGTTTACTAGTAACTGCTTTTAGGCTTCGTTCGGGACACATGCCACTGAGAGTGTTTGCATACCTCATGAAGAAAGTAAACTCTCCTAATTGTGAGGTTTGTGGAAGAATAGAGGACATACAACATCTCTTATTGGAATGTGTCAGGAATCAAGCTGAAAGAAATAAAATAATTGACGAATTAAAAATAAATATAATAGATATAGGCATTTTTCAGAGCATTTTAGCAAAGCCATTGTCACATGAGGCTAAAATGGTATATAATCTGATGTCAATTAAATGATATTTTAGTTATTTAGCAGTAAATCCTATAGTTTCAAGATTATTATAAGCAGTAAAGTTTAGAGTATGTTACAATGGGACTGGCGTGAACTGTCGTTCAAAAGTTCCTTAAAATTAATAAAGAGAAAAAAAAAAAAAAAAAAAAAATTATGAATTAAGTAGTTATTTATTATTAAGTATATAATAAGTTTTTTTCCATTTCCATTTTTGATACTTTTCAACTGAATTAGGTAGAGTTCCGTTTTTCTTTTTACAGCAGACTCGCGCCTTATATGTGATATGTCACATATGTGATCGTTGGATTTCTTTGTCTTTTTACCCGACTGCGCCAGAAGGAGGGTTATGTTTTTCGAGTGTATGTATGTATGTATGTATATTTCTTTGGCACGCTCTGTGGCCTAAACGGCTTGATGGATTTGAGATTGAGAGGTGTCGTTAGATTCGTCTTAATTCTGAGAGTGACACTGGGTACTTCAAAATTTAAAAAATTAAAATGGCCGCTTTTTGGCGCCGTATTACCTCAAGAATTTTGTTTTTTCCCTCTAAAACTATAGAGTGGGGTATCAAAATAAAGGGTTTTATAAATGCTTTACAAAAATATATACAACTTATATGTTTAAATGTAATTTGGAATGAAAAATGCTAAAAAACAACAAAATATTCAACGTTAAAAATGAATTTGACTTTTCAAAAAAAAACATTAATAGTATGATAAATAAAACAAGACAAAATTAAAAAAAAAAAAAAAAAATTATTTATTAACTAAAACAAAAAACCCGACTGCGTGTAAAATTAACAGAAAAGATATAAACAAGACTTATCAACACGCAGGCGGAGGCTACCTATGAACTATTATGTAATTCATGACTAAAAACATACGTAGCCTCCGACTGCGTGTTGATAAGTCTTGTTTATATCTTTTCTGTTAATTTTACACGCAGTCGGGTTTTTGTTTTTGTTAATTAATTTTTGTTTCATTATAAATAAAGGCAATTAAAATATGTAGTATATAGGTAACTAGCGTAGTCACTGAAACGACATGTAGAGTAAGAACATGTTTAATTAGTGATCAGAGATTAGCCAACATGTTAGTGGCATTGACACTATACTAACAGCATGGCAGACCTTCAAAACTAACGAGAGAAGAAACTAGCCAAGAGATCGTCGATCCTATCCTACGAATAATACTTATTATAAACGCGAAAGAATGGATGTTTGTTTGTTTATTTGTTTGTCCTTCAATCACGCTGAAACAGCTGAATGGATTTAGATGAAATTTGGCACACAGATAGACCATAACCCGGATTAACATGTAGGCTTTTTTCTATCCCGAGAAAATAAACAGTTCCCGGAAAATGCGCGATAACGTCTTATACGTAGGCGGAGCCGCGAGCAAGGGCTAGTGAACTATAAATTACCATTAGAACAGTGATTAAAACTGTTGCTTAAAGAAATTAGCATGATGAATAAAATAAAAATGTGAATTATTTCGTTTGGCAAAATGGGTAGATAGACTGAAGGTCACGTCATGACGGCGGGGAAGCAATGAATGAGATTGGCTCAGAATGCTTGTCTTGGCTGACTGCTTGTGGATACAGAGTACCGACTGAGCGAGCACTGCACAAGATCTACTTCGTCAATCATTCCGTTACGTCACACTTTATTCGGGATTGACATCAGCGCAGACTATTAATATAATCATGTCTGTGTGAAAACCTTACGTCTTAATTTATAAGCGTGTACATAGAGATTGTAAGAAAAGCGGCGTGTTTATCGACGCTGGGAATTACGTAGTGTCGTCACAGATACAACGATGACGCAATCTGAACTGTATGTAATGTATTCCCTGTCGTGGCGCTGCGCAGGCGCTCACTGGTATACGCATTAGTATGCCGAGTGCGATGCCTCACTTGTAATCATTTAATTACTGTAACAATGCAATATACCCATAATAGCATTGTTACCGCTACAATAACTTAAAGATAACGAGGGGTGTGAATTTCGTCTAATTACAAACTAAACTCTACATGATTCAAATAAACTTAAGACATTTTTATTTGACATAAATACATATACAATATATGGAGGCATGATGTCATCGCGCTCTAAATAGATGCAAATGAATCGATTTAATTATGTATTATAATTAAATAATTAATGGAAACCATGACCACTCTAAATTATTTTGTGAGTTTTATTTATTTATAAACCTTATTTTTGAATAATGCTAGTCAGAGATTGTGTTACAATAATTTCAGCAAAATGAGACCCTTGCAAAGGAGTAAAAAGTTATTAAAAAATCTTTTCAGTGTATCCTTTATATTTGTCTGGGAATTTTGCATATACTACGAGAAATGGGCATGTGACCAAAAATAGCTCTTATTGTGCTAGTGGTAAAGTTTATTATCAATTTTTATATTTTATCTCAAGACGGATAAGCTTGAACTGATTGAAAAGATGACGGCAGGTACTTATCAGCTTTATAGTCATTTTCCACGGCTTTGATTATTTATCCAATCCTAATATTAATTGTACAGGAAATAGTAGGTATAATGAGAACAGAAGAATATTTCGGCACTAAAAGATTTTACCTATTATAATACTTGTTTGAAGTGCTTGTCTGTTGCTCAAATAAGCTTTGAGTATAATTGAAGTTAAGAAACACATGAAATATGATGGAAGGGAATGTTTCCAAAAGGCGATTTTTTTTTTTTTTCGAATGAACTCTCGCAGAATTTGTACCTAAAATGGATACCCTAACTGCTTAACCGGACTGGTGGCGGAGAATCCCGTTAGGGACTCCATCCGCCGATTCCAAAAGGCGAAAGAGTACTACCTATTTTATATTTTATGGCGGAAGGCGGAGGGCATTTGGAAAGGCGGTTGGGAACATTAGGAAATCCAACAGTGGATTGAGATGCGCTGAATTGATTGATTGACAAATTAATTGAATGTTTGTAATACCAATATTTTAGATCCGTGTGGTGCCGGACGTAAAGAATTGCACCACCCTATATCTTTTCATGGGTGTCGTAAATGGCGACTAAGGGATTCACCAGAGGATGGGCAGCAGCATTCTCTGAGTATTTAATCAACCAACTGCGATCGCTAACCCGCCTGCCAAGCGTGGCGATCATGGCATATCCCCCCAAACGTAACCAGTACAACAACAAACCGGCCCCTAGCGCAGGACCGGTTGTTGTGGCGATGCTTGGGGAGGCCTATGTCCAGCAGTGGACGTCTTTCTGCTGAAACGATGATGATGATGATTAATAACACTATTTACAAGTGTACAAATAATTATTTAATTAAAGTTAAAATAAATTAGTTAAACCATTTATATAATTTATTACACCAGAAAAAAGTGCATACCGGTTTGATACTTGCACTCGTCAATAATGAAGATATGGTTTTATAGTTTCTGAAAACACATTAAACCGAGTACCTAGATATTAATAATTAAACCGAGTAGAAACCTACTGAATTTTCAGCCATCAAGAATGCTTCAATCAATTTTTAATTTTGTAACCAATTTATTAGGTAATGTTTAATACTAATTCAATTAAACATTATTTCATAAGATGGACGTTTCACAGTTTCCTAAGTACATACATGTAATTGTCCAAATGTCAGGAGGTACAACTAGGAATCAGCTATCATCGATGACGTCACTTGATATATTGTTCGTCGTTCATAACCTCGGCTAGGCCGTTGATCTACATCTAATACGTATCTAGACGGTGACTACGTAGAAGTATGAATTAGGCAAGGTGTACAGCGCTGATACCTTAAGCCGCGTTGACACGATCGAAGTCTGCTTTGAGAATGTGAACTTTGATGACTTCATAACTACTTGAACGTTACTTTGATCGTGGCAGCAGTAATCAAAGCCAGTGTTGCCGATGCAACGGCAATTACCGTGTTCTACGGTTTTCAGGCAAAAAATATCTTTTTTTTTTCCGTGGGGAAATCCTCATGGACGCGCTCCGCCCGGGGTAGGCGGAGCCAGTGTCGGACTATTACCGACTAAAACCGCCACGGTGTTCCTTCAACTACCTTAGCCGGGGGCGTGGGAACCCGTGAGTATTCACACAACCACCCCCGACAGGTCCTGGCCTGCCACAAGCAGGGGAGCCCCTTCTCCCCGTGTGGCCTGACGTTGGCCGCACCCTCCTAGGCCGCGCACACGGAACACTGCACGCGACCTCACCTCATGGGCCTTTACCAGCTGCGCCAACTACGACGGCAGTGTCAGCTACACAAAATCTACGGCTTACGGCTGTAACCCCATGGCCGTAGCAAAATCGACGGCTTTCAGTAAATTTGACGGTAATCATGTTTTCGATAAATATATTACATGTACCTAAATCACAGAAATAGATAGAGATAGAATGGTTGTAATCACAATTTTACTTGCGATTAATGCGTGGCAACTTTCGAATAAACTACGCCTTACATATTGCCGTCATTAATTTTTTTAAATTATTTTTAATCAAATGGAACAATAAGGCATTTCTGTGGGTTTTTGTTACAGTATTTACAGAAACAAGTCATAAGGCGTACTGAGAAAGGCTTTGAAATGCACTGCACTATGGAGCAGAGTGTTAGCATGTGCGCTCTGCCCACTTTTCCATTTTATCTACTTCTGTGATCCAAATGTATTTGGTGCGTGTTCATCTTTACTTGTGAATTCGAATTCCAACCTTGCAAAGTTGTGGGTTGTTGTGTGTTGTGGATGGGGATTTCCCAATTAGATTACCGTTTAAAATGAAATGTTGTTATGCTTTTTCATTCAAAACAAAATAGAGAAAATTGACGAACAATAAATTTTGCATGAAAAACTTAAAAACAGCGCCATTTGGTTGATGCTGAAACGTATCTCCTTTTTTTGGCAGTGCTACGCAAAGTACTCTGTGGTGCTACAGCCGACCGTTGATCTTTTTCCATATAAATACAGTTTTTCTACCAAACGTACACGGCCTGCCTTAAAATTTTCATTGGCAAGACTGATCAAAGCACACTTGGACGTCTGTGTCCAATCAAAGTGAACTTTGATCGCGCTCTACTTTTCAAAGTCAACTTGGATGTAAATTGTCAAATTAGATGACAATTTCTACACCGGCAAGTAGGTAGGTAATTCAACTGAACGGGCAAGCAAAAAATCTGTCTCGTCAGACATCTTTCGATATAGAAAACTGAAAACTGGTCGCGAAAACTATGATACGTGTCAACTGGTACATAATTAGGTACATTTGGTAAGACCATGGTATAATAATTTAATATGCTTCATCAGGTATTCTCTTCTCGCGATAGCTCAACACTACGTTACGATCAGTGTTACCATTGATGGGCATCTTCAATACAATTAAGGAGATTTTGATTCATAATGAATATAAATTAAATTGCTAACTAACCTAACTATTTGTTACCTATCTCGTGTTATTTTTCTAATTAGTTATTAAATAAAACTGTATAAATTACTTGTTAAAAAGTGCTTTTTTATAGAAGCCAGTAAGTAAAAAAATGCATTTTGCTCGGGTAATTTATTTACACATAGTGGCAGCACATGGTGGGACCAGATGGTATACCAGTAGAAGTATGGAAATTATTAGGAGAAGATGGATGTTACTGGCTGACTTTATTCTTCAATAAGTTGTTGCATGAAGAAACGATCCCACAAGAATGGTGTAATAGTACGCTAGTGCCCATCTTCAAAAATAAGGGTGATGTACAAGACTGCAACAACTATCGAGGAATAAAGCTCATGTCACACAGTATGAAAGTATGGGAGAAGGTGATAGAGAAAAGATTGCGATAGGAGAGTGAGATCACCCAAAACCAGATGGGATTTATGCCAGGTCGTGGGACAACGGATGCCATATTTGCACTCCGCCAAATATGCGAAAAGTATAGACGTGCGCATAAGAACTTGCACATGGTGTTCGTTGACCTAGAGAAGGCGTACGACAGAGTACCCCGCGAGGTCTTGTGGTGGGCGCTGAAAGAGAAAGGTGTGCCTGCAAAGTATGTGGAGTTAATTCGTGCTATGTACAGCCAATCTAGTACCCACGTTCGGTCGGCCGCTGGCAACACCGACGAGTTCAGTGTGGCTGTAGGCTTGCACCAAGGGTCGGCTCTAAGTCCTTACCTCTTCTTGCTGATAATGGATGCTTTGACATCAGAAATCCAGGAAGAGGCACCCTGGTGCATGCTGTTTGCTGACGACATTGTCCTTGTTGGTGAAGATGGACTTGAGGTCCAGAGTAGATTGGCAAAATGGCAACAAATCTGGAGAACGTTGGCTTGAAAATCAGCAGAACTAAAACGGAATACATGTTCTGCGATTTCGGCGGTCTTTCCGGTTTTGTTGCTATTGCGCTAGATGGCGTGCCCTTGCCAGTCTGCTCCGACTTTCGGTACCTCGGTTCACTTGTGCAAAGCGATGGCGAAATTGACCGGACAGTCAAGCACCGAATTAACACAGGATGGTTGAAATGGCGGCAGGTCACGGGAACTACATGTGACTCCCGAATTCCTCTTAAACTGAAGGGGAAAATCTATAAGACCATGATAAGACCTGCTGTCCTGTATGGATCGGAATGTTGGGCTACGAAAGGAATTAATGAAAGGCAAGTGCATGCAGCTGAGATGAGAATGTTAAGAGGAATGTGTGGTGTAACGAGAATGGATAGGATAAGGAATGAATATGTAAGAGGGAGTCTGAAAGTAGCGCCAGTGACAGAGAAGTTAAGTAGCAACAGACTATCATGGTATGGACATGTGATGAGGAGGAATGGGGAGCATGTTACGAGGAAAGTTTTAAGTATGAATATTGATGGCTATAAGAAAAGAGGGAGACCGAAGAAAATATGGATGGATTGTGTGAAAGATGATATGAATAGAAAGAAAGTAAACACAGAGATGACGGCTGATAGAGATGTATGGAAGAAAAAAACATGCTGCACCGACCCCAAATAAATTGGGATAAGGGCAGGAGGATGATGATAGTGGCAGCACATCAAACTGACAAGTGTCACGCTAACAGCTCCACAGCCGATGATGTAGTCTTGGGCCAATCACGTGAACTAGCTGTCACGAGAAGAGAATACCAGGTGAATCATATTATTATACCATAGTCAAGACTAGGTTGTTAAAGCGGACTCTGGTCGTGTCAGCGCGGCTTTAGTGAAGGAAAATGGTAAAATAAAAATGACATTTTGATACTACGTCGTACGCTGCTATGATTTCAAATGTGTTTCTTGGAAGCCAAAATGATATTGTGAATTTCCTCAATTTTTTTACGTTGTTTAGATAGCATTTTTACCTCTTTTTTCTGAAAACTGGTTCCTTAAATGGTTAGCCAATGCGACCAGTGATAGTTCCAACAAGGTACAAAAATATAATCAAAGAAGAGTAAAATAATTTACATAAAAATCGCCCAAAAGCATGTCGGGCCACACTTAGTATAGGTTTCCGTAGCTGTAATTATAAACGAATCAAATAGAATTTACAAAATGGTAATGGTAGTATATAGTAATCAAATAGAAGACTATATACTAAAGGAGCATTATTTGCTAAGATATTTTTTTTCTAAGGTCAATGACCTTTGAACTAGGAGGTCTTAAGTATTTTTCAGTTTTCTCTCTATTACTCAAAAATGTATCATCACATTATACTCTTTATAATTTTAAAAGAGAGTTTTTACTAAGCTTTATCAATGTGGATTATAATTTTCTACGTCGTTGTACAGTTTATAAATGGCAGGGGGTCATATGCAAGCAACTTTATCGAGCCATATTTCGCAAACGGTACGCTACGCCTGATAAAAATGAATGTATGAAACATTACTTTAATTTCAATAGACATATTCAATAATATTTACTTAATATACATTAGGGGGTGCAGCGAAAAAAAATATTCATCCCCATTTCAGATGTAGGGCACCACCCCTTAAATTCATAATTATTTACGTAATACAACTGTAGAACTCTGACTCGACTGCCTCGTTGGTCTAGTGGTTGCAAGCGCGACTGCTGAGCGTGGGGTCCTAGGTTCGATTCCCGGTTCGGGCAAAGTGTTATTGGGTTTTTTCATTAGGAAATTCTCAGTAGCAGCCCGGAATCTGGATTAGTGCCCGGTCAATGGCAATAGGCTCGCCCCCTATTACATGGGATTATCACATAACTGGCACGCCAGTTATATTATAATCCCTTCGGGGAAATACAGGCGTGATGTTATGTTATGTTACAACTGTAGAAGTTATTAAGTTGTAAAGGATTAGGACAGACGGATAGATAAAACGATCTTAAAAGGGTTTCTTGTAGTACAACAGAACCCTAAAAATGGTTAAAGTACAGTCTCCTAACTTATTATACTAAGCAATCTGTAGTAAGGTAGAGCAGTTTCGACCCCTATGTTGGATGAAGATCAAGCCCAGGCCATGTTACGGTCATGTAATGTGCGAGTGTATTTGATGTTCTAAAGCTTTATAATATCTACGCGCTTGTCTAATTAATACTGCGAGGTAGTCTATGTACTTCTGTATCAACGGTGGGGGTTCGTGTGAGTGACGCACTCGCTGTGTATGTCTGCGCAATAGCGTTAGACCATTGCTTATTTTATATTTACCACATAACCAACTTTACATCACACCTTTTTGAAATCTTAACAGCAATGCCCTTTACTTGCGCCATTGGATTCCGGACCGCGGTCATTTTTAAATGATATTTCGTCCGACAATAGTCGCGGATTTTGTCAAATCTCCTATCAGAAATTTGTGACATCGGGAACACAAGTCATATGACAAAACGTGTCCAATCCAATCATGATTGGAAGCAAATCACTGCTGTTGCTAGAGCTACTTAGTTGCAAATTGATGGAGAGTACGTCTGACTGGTACTTACCTAGAGGCGATCTGTTGCGTATCTCATTATCACCTTTGATAGTTTTTAGCGCGGAGGCCCCGAACGAACATTCAGTCGATTTTGACGTCACTATGTACCTACATTACATGATGTCTATGAATTTCATCACGATGCCGTCTAGAAATTGCTGGTAGTTTCGAAAAGTAGGATTTAGTTATATTGGATTTATTATTTATTAAGTACCTTCCTGTTGAATGTTACGCTACTTTGTTTGGACAGATCGGCTTAGTTTATGCAACTCGTCTTTTTTATTTATAGAATTCGAGTCAAATGAAGGTTTATAATAATTTCCAACATTTTCATAGTTTCATTTCAACTTAAGATATTACAAAACTGGGTTTAATTGGGTTTTTGTTAAAGCCGGGCTTAAACACTGTAAATAAAAATATGAATTTTACTTTACACCTGGTTGAAACAAATGTCTAAACATGGTAACTTAACATTTGATATAGGGCGAAAATATTTTTCAGAATTTACGTACACGTACTACATCATATTATCACACCTGTTTCCTATTGGGGTAGGCAGAGACTATGGATTTCCACCTGCTACGATCCTGACACAACTCTTTCGCTTCATCTACATTAATTAACCTCTTCATGCATGCTCGTCGGTTTAGAGTACTCTTAACCTGGCCTTTTTTGAGATCGATGGCAATCGCTCCGTGTAAAATACCGATGTTCAGCCGCATTTGGTTAGACTAGAATCAGACCCCAATATAATTGGAAAAGATAGAGTCAAAACTGATTGTGTACGGTCACGATACTGCGTGGTGGTACATTTTGTCAACAAAACTTGTCCCTCGAAAACCCTTGAACTACATTACACGTAGCTACCGCTGCCATCGAACATTGAGTGCAAGCGATCTTAGCCTTAGTGGTGGTTCACAGGAAAGATTCCTGACTGTACCTAGGATAAAAGAGCTATCCAGGATTGGCGATAGAACGATAGAAATAGATAAAGTTAATCGCTAAACTTTAGTGATAAAGACTCAAGACAAAACAGCTAAGTGTGGAAGAACGAGGTATCATGTTCTTTCACAACAAAGGGAGGATTCTCTGACCAGGCTGGGTCTGCGCCCTAAGTACCCTGTCTGCTTAGCCGGACAACCAACGCAACGGTTGATGTTGGGCACTTGTATTTTTGTTAACTGGGTGTCACACTCTGCTTGCGTGATTCAGGATTTGTGACGTCATCTACTACATCAGTGTTAGTTTCCATGTAGTGCGATAGATTTAGCTACACAGGCTTATTTACACGGGGACGGTTTCTCGCAGCGAAACTCATGTTGTTTCTTATTTTTTTCGCAGAGAAAGACAAAGTCAGAACGAGTCTCGCTTGGCGAAACTCTCTTCGTGTAATTCTTGCCTTAACACGTTCACTGATCACAAAGCAGACACAATAGTTAAACAATCGCCGTGACACATATGTGGGGCTTTGGACGGGACAGGGAAAGGGGTAAAAGGGGTAAGTATCGCAAGAAGTATAGAACCGATCCCTATTGTCCATATATGGCTGAACATTGCTCTCTAGAAAACATCTCTGGAAGGCAACCTTTTACGGAAACGAGAGTCGTTTAAATCTTTGTGAAAGAACTCTTCCGGGGAAGTACTACCACCGTACTACTATTTGCGCATCAAACAGTGATGCTTGCAATGCTGTGTTCTAGTGCGAAGGGTACGGGTGCCGGTGGAATTATAATAACATGAGTCTTGTCTTGTCTTGTCTTGTCTTGTCGTCTCAGTTTGGCGAACGTGATTTAGGCAACAATCTAGGTGGTATTGCAGTTGTTATGGACAAAGCTAACCGCTTAAGATCAGGTCTCTTCAGCTCTTTTCGCCATCTTATGCCATAAAAAAACTCTTACGGCCAAAATTAATATCCAATCTATCCACGATTTGCATATGTCAAATTCCTATCTCTAGTAGGGCAAATCGTGCATGGATAGATTGGATATTAATTTTGGTCGTAAATCGTCTTCGCACTCAGGTTGGTCGCTGTAGACTTAACATGTGCAAATGGAGGTTTAGAGATCCTAATCTTGCTCATTGTGACTGGTGACCCAGAGCAATCTGTCACATTAGCTGGTGAATCCCTTGTTCAAACACCTGCATGAAAGTCAAGGCCGTCTTTATCTTATCTGAAGCCGGGATGTGAACACAGTTCAGGCGCTTCTAGCCATTTCAGCACAATTAGTGGCGTAGGTTTGCCTCTCCGTGCCTCGGAGAGCACGTTAAGCTGTCGGTCCCGGTTGTCATACGAACATGAATGGCAGTCAGAAGCCCGAATGTTTGAAAACTGGAGTTTACTCCGAATGTCAGTATTACCCAGTAACTGGGTTGCGGGGGTCTGATGGCAGTCGCTCCGTGTAAAATACTGATGTTTAGCCGCATCTGGTTAGACTGGAAGCCGACCCCAACGTAGTTGGGAAAAAGCTCGGAAGATGATGATGATGAAAGTGGCGTAGGTTTGATAAGGGTTCGTAAGTTTAAATATAAATAAATAAATATTTTTGCGACATTTTACACATCACCATCTAGACCCAAACTAAGCAGAGCTTGTGCTATGGGTACTAGACAATGGATATAATACTTATATACTTGTTGTTGTTTGAGCTGAGTAATATAATTTTTCGGGCCTCGGCGCTCATGATATCTCATACGCTGCATCCCTTGAGACGAGCCCTGATGACCTCACTAATAACACCATTGAAGTGGCCACTTCTTATTCAAATAATATTGAACCTTTGACACGATAAGAAGAAGAAAAATGACCAATCTAGATACAAACAAACGAAACGCTTTTTGCTGTTGATAAAGACGTCATACAAAGACAATCCTCGCGGATTGAGAAAAAAACGTTAATTGGTACGTAATTGTATTAAAAAAGCAAGGCAGTAAGCCATGAGGTCTGGCGTTTCTTTTCTAGTTTTTATAGAAATTTTCAGTATGTAAATTTTCAGGATGCAGTCTTATTTTTAACCGACGAAAAATAGGAGGAGGTTCTCAATTCGACACGTATGTATTTTTTATTTTTATTATATATATGACCACGCATAACTTTTTACAGAGTGGTCCGATTTTGATGATTCTTTTTTTAATGGATAGGGTATATATCGAAGTTGGTCCCATTTAAATTTCAAAATCAAAATATACCCCTAAGGGTAGTAAAACAGGGGATGAGTGTTTGTTCACCCACTGAATTCTTACCTGTTAACCGATTCTGTTGAAACTTGACACACATAAATATAGTTCTAGACACTACGACATAATGGAGACCTGGAGTTAGATTAAAACCACAAAAAAATGAAAAATGAAACTTTTTAACAAAAAATTGAACCGACGAAAACAGAAACTGAAAAGCGAAAAAAAAACTAATTATGAGTCGGCGCCAAACAACCAATCAACGAAGATCATTAAATTACTTTAAATAAATAATAAAAACAACGTCTCATCAAATACAACGTGAAATTTTCAACGATAAACAATAACTTTCCAAAAATGCGTTCTCCGCTCGGCCACTGGCAACTTGCACGCACTTTGCTTGTTAAAAGTTCGTTTGGCGCCGACTCATAATTAGTTATTTTTCGCTTTTCAGTTTCTGTTTTCGTCGGTTCAATTTTTTGTTAAAAAGTTTTATTCAGGATGCAGTCTTAATTTTCAGGTGGCAGTTTTAATTTTCAGGTTGCATACTTAATTTTAAGGATGCAGTTTCTCATTGTCACACATTTCTAAACGCCTTATACGTATTTTATAAATTGCCTTTAGATATATTTTTTTTATCTTGGTGTACCATAAAGTATATACCAGGCCCCTCAGAAAGTATTGCGAAAAAAAGTTTTTATATATGGGAGACTGGCCAGTTATAATGTTTTTCGAAAATATGATTATTTATAAGTAAAAATAAGTAAGTTCCAATTTCAAAATTTCCCTCCACATTTTTTGCGAGTTAATTCAAAGTATTATGTCTCACTGAAATATGGATCTGCGCCGGGAACATTTTAGAGCTATGATTTTATACGATTTCAAGTGTCGCCTGAAACCGGATGAATCGTACATTGACTTCAAATGGCATTCATGGATGAAGGCCCTTCCAAGGCAACCGTGTATCGTTGGTATAACGAATTCAAGCGCGGTCGACCAACTTTGGGGGATGACGAAAGAAGCGGTCGCCCTTTGACGGCTGTTACCGAAGAAAACGTGCTAGCAGTGAAAAATTTAATCCAAGACAATAGGCGAATTACATATCAGGAGATTCAACACATATTGAAGATTGGATCGGGAAGCGTTCACGAGATTCTACACAGCCATCTTCGCGTGAGGAGGATAGTATCACCCTGGGTGCCGCACAACCTCACCGATGCTCAGAAGCAGGCCCGGGTGGAATGGTGCCGTGATATGCTTAACAAATTTGAAGCAGGCTCGTCTCGGCGTGTTTACGACATCGTTACAGGTGATGAGTCCTGGATTTATCAATACGACCCAGAAACCAAGCGCCAGTCGACTGTTTGGGTGTTTCAAAATGAGCCAACGCCTACCAAAGTGAAGCGATCTAGAAGCGGGGGTAAGATTTTGATCGCTAGCTTTTTTAATTTGACTGGCCACTTGGTATCAATTCCCTTACGGGATCAAAGAAGCATTAATGCCGAATGGTATACTACCAAATGTTTGCCAGAAGTTTTCTCTGTTATAAGCAACAAGCGACCAAACACAGGGCTCCGCGGGCTACTGCTCCACCACGACAATGCACCTGCGCACACCGCACTCAAAACGAGGGACTTCCTGGACAGCACGCCAGTCAAACTCCTGGGTCACCCTCCTTACAGCCCTGATCTAGCACCGTGTGACTTCTTTTTATTCCCAAAAATAAAAAATCAGCTCAAAGGGATACAATTTTCGTCGCCGGAAGATGCGCTGGCTGCGTTCGAGCAGGCTGTAAACGAGGTGTCTGCGGCGGACTGGAAAAAGTGTTTTGAAAACTGGTTTAGGCGCATGAATCTTTGTATAGAGGCTGGTGGAAAGTACTTTGAAAAGATTTGATAAAAATATATGTACGTATAGAACAATTTTTTTTAGTTTCGCAAAACTTTCTGAGTGTCCCACGTATAACATAATCAGCCCATTACTGTCCCACTGCTGGGCACGGGCCTCTTCTCAGTATGAGAAGGCTAAGGCCTTAGTATAAAGTATATATACTCTGTCTATATACTCTTTTATGCCAAACTAATCTGATTTTAATTATTATTGTTATTAATTTTATGCGTGCCACTTATGGTAAAATATGAGGAAACAAATTGTGACTCTTCTTTACCATCTGTCTGGACCCGTATTTTTTGCGCGGAATAAATTATTCTTATTCTTGTTTTATGTCAAGTTTAGAATACACTTCACATTTCAGTTATAGCTTGGCGCCGAACAAATGATAATTAAATAGTCTTGCCTATCACATGGGGCCCACACCGACAAACTGTGTGTACCTACTACAACACTCCTCTGCACTTCGAGGAACGAACCGTAACGAGCAGGAGTCGGTTACAAAGGGTTATAATATATGATGACAGCTACACAAGTTGGTTATCTAGAAAATAGTTGAAGGATCTCTTTAATTAACTAGAACAGAAAACATTTCAAAAATGCATTCGGAAGAATTCGTCAAAAAATGCGTTGATGTGTTTTGTTTTCATAATACATGTTTGTACGAACATTGTAGCAGGGTGTTAACTTTTTGGATTTTAAAACCAAGAATTTTATTTCGTTACTCATATTCGATTTTTTCTGAATAAAATTAAAAACGTATAGAAAACTGGTAAATACGCGTTACTTCCCAACGCAACGCTTTTCTTCCGTAGTTTATCGATAAAATGTGTCATATGATGGCATGTGTTAAGGCAGAACATGGTCTACTTTGTGCCAAATCAATTCAGCCATTTCAGCGTGATTGAAGAACAAACAAACAAATATCCATACTGTAACATTTATAATATTATAGTATGATAAGATATCGGGCCACCCGTTTTAATACAGTGCAATCATCAGTCTAGCTTTTTTTAAGGTTCCGTAGTTCCTACAAGAAACCCTTATAGATTCATCATGTCCGTCCGTCTGTCCGTCTGTCCTAATCCTTTACAGCTTAATAACTTCTACAGTTATAAACATAAGTAAATGAAATGTTGGTAAAAAATAGTATAAATATAGATCTCAATTTTAAGATAATAAAAAAATCGTGATTACGTATTTTATGGGTGGCGCCCATACATGTGAAATTGGGATGAAAATATTTTTTCACTGCACCCCCTCGTATGGGGTATCATTGAATAGGTCTACTAAAATGTTTGTAATGATTCATACATCACTTTTTAGGGTTCCGAAGTCCTACAAGTAACCCTTATAGTTTCGTCATGTCCGTCCGTCTGTCCGTCTGTCCTAATCCTTTACAGATTAATAACTTCTACAGTTATAAACAAAAGTAAATGAAATTTTGTTAAAAAATAGTCTACATATAGATCTCAATTATAAAAGAATAAAAAAATCGTTTTTACGTATTTTAGGGGTGGCGTCCATACATGTGAAATGGCCATGAAAATATTTTTTTCGCTGCACCCCCTCGTGTGGGGTATTATTGAATAGGTCTACTAAAATGAAGGTAATGTTTCATACACCACTTTCTTATCAGGTGTACCATCTGCGAAATATAGCCCGCCAAAGTGGCTTGCAATGTGTCCCCCCCCCCTGCCATTTCTAAACTATGCAACGTAGAAACTTATAATCTTCCACATTGATAGACCTTTGTGAAAACTCTCTTTTAAAATTATTTCGAGTATAATATGATTATAATTTTTTGAGTTATAGAGAGAAAACTGAAAAATACTTAAAACGTCCTAGTTCAAAGGTCATTGACCTTAGAGAAAAATTATGGTAGCAAATAATGCTCCTTTAGCTACTTTATATTTGAAAAAATCACAAAAAGTAACTTTGTGTTATTATGACATGACAAAATTCTTAAATTTGGCGCCATCTAGCGGCGTCTAACAACACTCTCTAAGTCGCCAATGCTGCCGCCAAGTGCCGTCTATTGCATTTGGCATTGTATAGCGCCATCTAGCGGCAATTGACAACACTCTCTGAGTCGCCAATGCTGCCGTCTTTTGCTAAAACTAAAATAGCCATGATTACTATTCGATTCGATTTGTTTGTAACACCTACTTAAGGAACCCTATAATACTGAGCATGGCCCGACATGCTCTTGGCCGGTTTTTATCAGGTGTACCATCTGCGAAATGTGTTCCCCTACCATTTCTAAACTATGCAACGCACAAAGTTTAATCTTTTACGTCGCTGGATGGCGCTGTATACAGCGCCATCTAGCGAGTGTTAACAACACGCTCTGAGTCACCATCACCAATGCTGCCATCTATTGCAAAAACTAACTAATAGCCATGATTAATATTCGATTTGATTCGTTTGTAATTCACCTACACCTACCTACCTGTATTGGTCATGTCATGCTCTTGGTCGGTTTTTTAAAACTGAAACAATCAGTTCTCTTAATACGAAGCGATTATCATCTGGCCACTGACATTGACGAGTCGTAAAGACTTCTGTATGTATTTAGACACAGAAACCAGTCTCACGTTCACACACATGGGAGCCTTCAAGAAACGAGCATACGTCTTTTTAAAAGGTCGGCAACGCATCGGTGACTCCCCTGGTGTTGCGGATGTCCATGGGCGGCGGAGATTGCTTACCATCAGGTGACCCGCTTGCTCGTTTGCCCCCCTATGTTATAAAAAATAAATAAATAAAAAACACAGCTAACAAGCTCCTCGGGGTATTGAAAAACTCATCAAAGGTGTTATCATGTCCAGTACTAGTCGCTCCACGGCGCGGGGTTTTTGTCTTAGTCCAGTGTGTGTTGCCAGTGATAACTTACGGCACTAAAACGTGGTCGTTCACAATGGGCCTGAAAAGAAGGCTTAAAGTCACCCAAAGTGCAATAGAGAGGGCTATACTCTGAGTGTATCTGCGTGAACGAATCAGAAATGAGGAGATTCACGGGAAAACAAAGGAAATCAACAAAGCACGAAGAATTGACAAATTTAAATGGCAGTGGGCTGGGTACATTGCTAGCAGAACGCATGGGGCTGAAAAGTTCTGGAGTGGCGACCGCGTACTGGAAGGTGCAGCGTGGGTAGGCCCCCCTACAAGGTGGACTGACGACCTGGTGAAGGTCGCGGGAATCCGCTGGATGCGGGACCGGTCGTTGTGGCGATGCTTGGGAGAGGCCTATGTCCAGCAGTGGACATCTTTCAGCTGAAATAATGATGATAATGATACCGATAAGACAGATTGTCAAAACATACATTGCAATGAACATTAAAACGACATGGCATGATTGCGATCGCGAGTGTACACAATACATAATTCAGCAGCTGGTTGATATTGTCTGAAATGGATCATTCTCCCAGATTGATCGATCTGCGTAGCCTTTTAAGTAATACGGGGTTCTCTTGTGCCTAAACTTTAGTATTGGGAACTAAAATGCTAGGTAACTCGTGGGTGTATGGACTCTAGGGAGAGGGCCTGCATCTAGTTGGTTTAAAATTGTTGGTGATTTGGACTGATCTTCAATGCAGTGCACGCTTATTAGCTAATGATGCAGGCACGTATTATAATGGATTTAAAGAATTCAGCATTGTAATCGGTGTACCTACTAATCTGTGATTTATATCCCATTGTTTTATAATACGTTTTATATAATAATGTATTTTACTTTGATAATTCCTATAATAAATGTATGTGTGCAGCAAGCTAAGCGCTATAAAAGAGTTTTTGGAAACAAGCACGGAATTTGAATTATTCAAGTAGTTATGGCGACGGGGATGCTATTGTATCACAAAAGACTTTGTGTTTTGTGCATTGGAAGGCTGTTCATTTGACATTTCAACTACTGGAAGAATTGTGAATAATACTCTGTATACATGAGCCTCGGACGTAAAGTCTATACCTGAACGACTTATTTTTGTTAATTTATGGAGCGAACAAAATTCTTGTGGCATTTGTAATAGAATTAATTTTCCTTTCTTTATTTTACTTAACATTCAAGATTGACTGGATGGTGCTGAAGTATAGGTATATTTGCTCACACTGCCAACGTTTGGAAATGAAATAAAGAACAATGGTACCTACCCTAATTTTAATGTGTATTAATCTAGTACACGCCATCATTCGGCACCACTTAAATCGTTCACACCAAATAAATTATTTATGTATACGAAGATTAAAATTAGGAGATGTACCTATCTTAGTATCTAATCTATCTGTTTACAGTACCTATGAGATGTTATCTATGTTATGATGTTTGATGCATTCCCACGATGATTGTCTATCAGATGTACCAACTTATTTATATAATGCATGTATTGCAAGATAATCTAGAAACCTTACAAAGTAAACAAGAATGTCCAATCGTCACTGTTTGTGTTCTTATTTTCTTGTGACGCAAAAGGTGCATATGTTGCAACAGATAGCGCTTAATACACAATATAAACGAAATAATCCACGTTGTAACGCAAATATGTATGGCGGGACAGGCAGGTGTGTGCGCCGGCGCAGCCCCTCTGCTACCCTGCCTCATTCGTCGACCACTTCCGACGACGACTGCAACGCGAATTGCGGCTCACTCTCACAACAACCAGCAAACGCGAATAACGACCTTCACTCGGAGACACCTAGAGTCCATTATCCATTCTCGCACCGCACAAAGTGTATCCATTACGTTAACGGTTTTAGATTTAATTGTAATACAGCAAGTAACGTTTAATTTAATTGATCCCAAACAGACTATGAAATCAGAAGAATCTTGATAACACTTAACATTGATCACGAAATATTACTCAAGGCATTAACTAATAGGTCGTGGAGAGACGCGACGCAGTATGTAAACAAACAAACAAGTCACGCATCAAATCGAGCGCATTGTGAAATGCACACACGGGACATGTAACACATGCATAACTTACGTGTTTATGCGCAGGCGACGGTACGTAAACAAAGCTGTAATAGTCCATCGATCGGTGAGTATAGGGAACCTAGTGATCGATGGTGGCGCTGTGTCGATGCAGTTCGTATAGCTTAGCCGTGCAGGTGCGATGGTCCGTATCACGCACTCCATAAGGGCGTATTTTGTTTGATTAGTAGATGTATGAAGTTGGTTGGAATTTAAACGGGTGTAGAACGCGTGCGCAGTGCATAAGCCCGCGGTGCAGCGTGCAGCGTGCGCGGGGCGCGGGCGCGCGAGGCTGACTGCACTCGGCACCCCGGCACCCCGCGCCCGCCTAGCCCTCTGATCGCCACCACCATACATTGTCAACAAATGAATGGAAATCACTTTGATGGGCTCCTTCACGTTACATCGCCCATAAATGTTTCCGGAGCATCTCTAAGTTCTAACTGGACACTGTTTGTTACACATTTCAAAATGAAATGAAATAGGTACCTAACATGAGTCTGCAGTTTGAAATTTAGAACAGTGGATTCAAGAACTATTTTCGTTTAGTATCTGAGCGAAACTTTTACATGCATTTTGCAAAATAGTCCTTATAAATCAAACTTTTTCTCGCTCGTAGACCGGCTACGAGACGATAAATAGGCAATAGAGTTTATGGAAAATCACGAAAAAACATTAATTTCTTTTATTAATACCAATTTAGGAGTTGCGTTATATTTAATTGAATGTGAAAGATGTATTATGCGTGTATTCATTTTAGTTATTATTGTGAGTTGCATGATGCGGGCGTAAGTGTGATCCTTCAAAACAAATGAGTGAGCGCGCGTGCCTGCGCGCAGCCGTCACATGTGCATGCCTCGGATTCCATTGAGAGGGTGTTATCGGTGGCAGCGGAGAGAGGAGCTGCGTACGCGCAAGTATTCGGGTGTTTGGGTGCGCGGCGAGGGGTCGACGACCGCGTAGCGCCGCGCGCCCTTTGAGCGATTTTTCTAATGCGTAGTCGACGACGTCGCACGCCCCGCTCGTCGACGGCGGGGTAGGGACTTCAGTTATCGCTCTACATACCGATAAATTTGATAAAGTTTGTTTTTAACGCTTGTCATAACGTTCCGTCACTTTCTTCTTTGAATAACTAGTCGTTTAAAAAGTTTGTTTATTAATTTTAATGGAAATAGTTTTACTGTTACCTTGACAATTTTCTTTTTCGGATACTGAAAAGTATCGAACGAAACTGTATTTGTAATAAGTTTAGCGTAACTTACTGTGGCTGAATGTAAGGTTTGATACCAAAAACATCCAACTGTTCTGTAATTTATACGGTTTTTTTGCGTGACTTCTTTCATTAGACTTGGGGGTCTACTCGCGTTTGACGGTATTCGATTAAACGTACCATTCAATCATCACACAATTTACTACTCCGATCAACCATAGTTTCCATATCGCATGAGACGTTCGTGTTTTGTTGTTTGTTCTCTGATCTCCGGTCAATTTCATACCTACGACTATGAACTAGATAGTCTATTATGCCTTTTTAACCGACTTCAAAAAAAGGAGGAGGTTATGTATTCGACGGCCTTTTTTTACTTATTTTTTATGTGCCTATCGTATCAGTCGGAACGAAAGTTCGTACTACGTTTGTCGTTCATGAAACGCGAGTAGACCTCCAGGTCTGGTTGGTCATCATTCTACAATGATGACCAACAACTTTCCTGGTATAGCGCGATATATTATAATACGTTAAAATCACTCAAAAGTCTATTGTACCTAACCGGTTCAGCCAGATTTTTAAAATTCATTGGGGGAATTGGGTCATTGTATTCATCAGTATGAACAACTTTACCATGGGACCAACACTGAAATCGCGAAAAAAAATCAGGTGTTCCCTACATTTTATCGATTTATGTGAACACAAATGTAGGCAACAGCTGATGTAATTTTCGCGATTTCAGGGTTGGTCCCATAGTAAAAGTTGTTCATACTGATGAATACGATAACCCCTTAAGAGGTTTTCAGTTATTTCAATAACACGTTGTAAGTATACACCACAACTATATAGAAGTTGCCCAAATATTAGAACCGAAAACTCTGATTTAATAGAAGAATTAGAAAAGAAAGTTTCTGTACTGGTAGATAAATTAGAAATTGCGGAAAATGAAATAAATAATCTATTATCAGAAAATTGTTATCTTAAAAATCAAATGTCTTTGTATGGCACTCAAATTAATCAGCTTAAGGATATCTGTAAATTGACACCCAATAAAACATCCCAGAAGAAAAGGAATAACGGTCCCGTAAAAACCAAACTAGACTTCTCAGAGCAACTAACGAGTCCTAACGTACCTTATTTTCAAACACAAAACAACGTGCAGAGTCTACAACAGCAAGTAAAACCGCAGGAAATTAACAATGACAAAAACGGGAGAAAACCAGTGGACTCCTCTTTTGAGCAACTAGAATATTCAACCCAATCTAAACACAAAAGAGAAAGAAATATTTACATAATCGGAGACGAAAAAGTAAGAGGATTATCCGCACGATTAATACACGCAAAAGCTGGTTAGTGGAATGACAATTACAACATCCAGGGAAGGATTCAACCATATGCTTCATCGTGCGAGATCCTACGTAACCCAGATAATCTGTTGCGCACCGTATCCGACAACGACATTATAATACTTTCAGTTGGCAAGTATGATAAAAATCCCTACATGCTGTTAACTAATCTGTGTAGTACTAAAGTACTACACAGATAAAATAGCAAAATAGTGCATTTACTTAAACTACATAAATGTAGTTTAAGTAAATGCACTATTTTGACACTGAATGTTTCAGAAAATAGGTACCTTAATGTTAACAAACTTAATTATGAACTTAAAATGTTCACAAAAAACTTTAAAAATTGTAGATTTATTGAAGTTAATGAGTTGAATGTTAATTATACTAAAAAATTCTCAGATTTAGACTTGATTACCTTTAAACTGAATATAGAAATTGACTTTGTGGAATATGAAAATAGTTTTATAAAACCCGTATTAAGACAACGAAACCCACTCCATGATTCTAGTAAAAATGAAAACAATTTTCGTTCCTAATTCCACAACTAATAACAATACATTTAATTATGAAAATTCAAAGCAGGATTGCCGACATAGTAAACTGAGAATCTTACACCAAAGCATAGCCGGCATTTGCAACAAACTAGATATTTTAGAATTAACTTTGTCAGAATTTGTAGAAAATAACAAGGAGGTTGATATACTATGTTTTAGTGAAACATTTGTCAAACAAGGTTTGGAAGCTAACATTAAACTAAACAATTTTAAATTGGCTGCAATATATAGCCGAAATAAATGTAGAGGAGGTACATGTATTTTAACTAAGGATGTTTTCAACACCAAAACATTAAATATTCCATCAAATCTACCAACTAAATTTTATTTTGAATTCTGTGGTATAGAAATTGTTGGTCTTAGCGTAATAGTTATTACCATATATAGAATACCCGATCATAGAAAGGCACAAGTAGGCATCTTTCTTCATAAGCTTGACAATCTTTTAAATTACATTACGGACCAATTCAAGAGAAAGAAAATAATAATATGTGGTGATTGGAATATTGATATATTAAAAAATAACTCAGCATCACAAGAACTCTTAAGCATACTTCATAATTACAATTTTGAGGCACATATAAAACTACCGACACGGGAAGACTCTTGCATTGACCAAATCGCTAGTAACATAAAAAACGTTCAGTCAGAAATTTATTACCTCGGTCTGTCAGACCATAAAACAGCTCAAACAGTAACTATAAAAGCTAATAAACAAAAAACAGTATCTTGTTGGCCTGAATTGAAACGCGACTACTGTTCGGGTAACCTCGAGAAATTTTGCGAATGTATGTCTTCTCTCTCATTTTCAGAAACATTTGAATCTGATACTGTAGCAGAAGCCTTTAATTTTTTTTATGAGACTTTCAGATTATATTACGATCTGTTTCCCGGTAATAACAGTTAAAGTTAATAATAAACCAGTGTCACTGAACTGGATAACAAAAGGCATCAAAAAGTCTAGCAAAACAAAACGTAATCTATATTTAAAATTCAAAAATAGTACCATAAATAAAAAACAAAATGAAAAAAACTACAAACTTTATAATCAGATCTTTAGACGATGTTCACAGAGAGCCCAGAAACTAATGAATACAAGGCGTATACAAAAGAATAAAAATAAATGTAAAGCCACTTGGAATGCCATCTCTTCAACTATATCTAATAATAGTCTCTATAAAAATGATATTGAAACAATAAGTCTTAATAACGTAATATATAACGATCCATCAGACATTTGCAACATGTTTAATAACTATTTCATTAATTTGACATCTAATCAGCCTCTTAATTTCAGTAATATTAAACTCAATCAAAAAAACAAAAACCTAAATACAATTTTTCTGAATCCTGTAGATGCAAGAGAAGTGTATAAAATCATAATGTCCTTAAATAATAGCAAAACTAGTGGACATGATGACATCACCACACAAGTTTTGAAGTCTTGTGCTATTTGGATATGTTATCCATTAGCACATGTTATAAACTTATCATTCCTGGAAGGTGTATTTCCTGAACAGCTAAAAATGTCTATCGTCAAACCACTTCTTAAAAAGGGAAACAAGTCAGACCCTAACAACTATCGGCCCATTACTATAGTTCCTATTATATCGAAAATTTTGGAAAAGGCAATGCTTGTTAGGTTAAATCATTTTCTCTTTATGCATGAAGTATTACGGGAAGAGCAATTTGGATTCCGTAAGGGAAGTTCAACTGCTCTTGCAATCTTTAACTTAATAAACTAGTATCAGAAAGCATAAATAATGGCAATGCAGTGGTTTCTCTATTTCTGGACATGAGTAAGGCTTTTGATTTTGTTAATCATTCGAAACTCTTACACAAATTAGACTTCTATGGTATACGAGGAAAAGCATATGAATGGATATCTAGCTATCTAAAAAAACTTTTTAACAAAAAATTGAACCGACGAAAACAGAAACTGAAAAGCGAAAAATAACAAATTATGAGTCGGCGCCAAACAAACTTTTAACAAGCAAAGTGCTGGAACAGAGTGTTTTTTGACCTAGAGAGAAACCTTCACAGGTTTCTTTAAGGTTTGTATTTTTTCTAAAACTCATTTTGCCTAATTTTTTTATTCAGTCGTTGTTTCATGAAGAGTGCGAAATATAGATCCTATAGAAAAGTTTGCTCGCAAGCACGATTTGAACCTGCAACTTATGTGTCTGAAGACCAGTATTTCTTTCAAATCCTGTTCGCAAGCGATTTTTCTCATTATTTTTTTTGTATAAATAATTCGCTAGGCCATAAACTAAACATTCTAATTAAACCAATCGGAAGCTAAACAAATGAAGTCGTCACATGAGAACGCTCTCAGTTATGTTGTTTCCTGTAAGATTAGCCTATTCTCGGAACCCTGATAAAATATTCAATAAAGCAGTAAAGTTGACTGCACACTGTGCCTGTACCTGTGAAGTATAAATTAACCTCGTTTAAATAACATAACATAACATAACCAACCCATTACTGTCCCTCTGCTGGGCACAGGCCTCTTCTTTGAATGAGAAGGATTCAGGCAGTCGTCCACCACGCTGGCCTACTGCAGGTTGGCGGACAACACAAGTGCATCTCAAAAATGGCGTTTGACTTAGCAGCCGCACTGAAATTGATCATTTTTTCGCAAATACTATTTTTGTGCTGAAAAATTACCTATCTTTTTTTTCAAAAATGGAGTCTGAATGATACCTAATGCCTACAAAAAATTTAGATGGTGATTAAAAAGTTATCCCGTATAGTAACAAATGTGACTGTATCTTAATCCCTTTCTTTACCTTGTGTCTTAGCTTAGGTACTGGAACTCTTAAAATGTTTAGTCTTGCCCAAAATACTGCTTTTGTACTGTCACTTTAAATACCGAGAATTTGAACTGTTAGAGTGCCTAGTGCGAGTTTACTACCTTTCATTCATAAATCAGTAACGCCCCTAACGGAAATGAGGAACTACTGATTTATGAGTCGACAGCGATTTCGATGGCGTATGCGTAAGTTTCAAACTAGGAATCACCTCTCGTGGTCTGCGCCCCGCAAGGAGCGCGAGGAATCGGGCTCGGGGTGGGATCCCCTTTCCCGAGGTTGCGGGGTCGCGACCCATATAAGTATGGGCCGGTAATTGGGGTGGGTCTTGTTAACTCTTGTTGACCCTGTCACTCGGAATCAGGACTCAGATTTATGAATAAAAGTCGACGCATTCGATACAGAATGCGGTAAGTGTCAAACTCGAAATCGGCACTCTGAACTGTTGTTGAACTATTTGAGCTTTGGATTCTACAATAGTCGTAGGGTCTGATCTCATCTGTCGGAGATGGAAGAAGATTGCATAGCGCATCCCACGCCCTGGCCACCTAAAACATACGTGTACCCTCCGACTGCGTGTCATGATTCTTATAACAGAATTTTTGAAAGCCTACGTAAATGTCTCTACATACTTGGTACTCTCTTGAGTGGTGAGATCGTGGACGCTAAGAGTGGGGGGACTCGAGGCAGCTATTAATCGACTCTGAAAAGGACAGCAGCACGTGGTGGTCACGTGCTGCTAAAAACGCACGTCCTGAGAAAAACGTTTTCTCAGAACGTGCCAAAGGCGTAGCACTGGAGGGGCACCAGCGATCTTTTGGACTTCACGGAGGTCCTCTTTTTGGTGCTGAGGATAGCCACCTTGGGGTTTTAGTCGATATGAGTCCGACTTATCTCTGCGCCTTCCCCAGACCGAGGATATACATGAGGATTTTCATAAGATTATTAAAAAAAAAAGTAAAACCTACCTACCTACCTACCTACTTTTACACCGTACCTACCCACGATCGGTTCCCATTCTTCTAGTCCATCCAAAGGTTGTCTGGAAGAGATTGCCTTGTGCGATAAGACCGCCCATTGTACTTACTCACAGACCAGTAAGCTTCAAGACTCCGCATAAACAAAGTTTTGTATTCGAATGCAGTCGTAAAACGTTGGTGGGGTCAGGGGGGCGAACAGCACGTTATGATTGGCCGGCTCAAAAGTTCGGTGGTATGATTCCTTATGATTGGTGCCGCTCGCTGATTGAGTGACGTTCCGATTGGCGGAGGGACGTATGATATGCAGTGGTAGAGCATATGCGTTGTGACCGGGGGTGTCCAGCTAACCGGCGTCTAGAGGCTTACTGGTCTATGTACTTACTTAATCTTTCTGTAAATTTTGGTGTAATGTACAATAAAGAATATAATAAATAAATAAATAAAACCGAGCGTTAATCTTAATTTTTTTTACCAAAGACAGCGCGGCGCCTCCCCCCAGGTACTTAGTGCTTGGAGTGGCCACTACGTTCGCACAAGTGTAGGGCCGGCCCTACGAAAAGCTAACTAAACTAAGCTTAGGATTCTAAGTTAGGCATCTAGTAGATAGATAGGCGAGGTAGTGGATAGTGTAACGTAAAAAATAAGAAAGAAAACACACTTTTCACATCACATAAACACGTTTAATTTAAGGTAAAAAATAACAGGTCGAAATATTTTAAAACAAAAAGGTACAAAAGGGTAAAAAAGATAATATCTTAAAAAAGGCATTGCAGAGTTGGATCGAAATATTTAAAAAAAGGTACGAAAGGGTAAAAAAAAAAAATACGAAAAAAAAGCATTGCAGAGTCGGGATTTTACGTATTGTTTGACCGGGATGTTAATCGAACTAAACACAAACTGTCTCGAAAAATATAAAAGATTGCATGCAACGTTTAGTTTTTCCGTCCCCTTACATAAAATAAAATATTATATACCGCGGATGGCGAAAAAAGTAAATCAATTTTAAATAAGTAATCGAACAAACAGCAAAAAAAAATACGCTGCTATATACCACTACTTTAAAAGAAAATAAAAGTGAGGTCTTGAGTAAAACAGCTGTCCTTGTGAGGATGGTAGGGAAATCGCACTCCCAGAAGGCAATTTGGGTGGAGTACAGCGACGAAGATTTGGCTCTTTCTTCCTCAAATCTGCCGTCCTGGAACCTCAGCAACACAGCTTTGGTGCCGGATCAAAACCAGGCTCCATGCAGCTGGTCCCACGGGGTGAAGCCGAAACCCGGCTTGTGTACTAATATGAACGTCTAAGGACAAACAAATAGGACGTTCAGACAAAGGACACAAGCAGAATCCTTTGAATTATTGGGAGAATGAATAATTAGTAAATGGGATTAAATAACAGAAAAAAAATATGAAATACATACCAAAATAACAGGAGAGAACAAACTAACATCGACACCTTTTTTCAAATATAAAATGTAGCCGACTGGATAACCAAAAAACGGTGTAAAACCGGACAATTATGATCACATCAGCAAAATTTTGGTGTAAATGAACGAACACAATAAAAAAATCAGTTCCGATGGCTACCAAATCTGCAATGACGCGCTTTGAAAATAAAAAATTGACGATTGAAATTTACGAAATCGAAGTTCAAAAAAAATGACACGCAAAGTGAATTTCTTATAAAGAATTTACAAAAAAAGGTAGTAATAAAAAATGCAAAAAGTTTTTATCCGTAGCGGATTAACGCTACAATAGGTGGTAGTTAGGCGTCGGTAGATCGGATCGCTAAACTGATTTCTGAAATATTTAGGGCTGAAAGACTTAGTTATCAACTGAAAATAATGTAATGAACACAAATGAGTTCTAAAGTTAAGGTTTGAGTGCGTGCGGTTCTATGAATGTGATAGGACTATAGGTAATGGACCCAGAGGTGGAAACTATGGTGTATTTGGGTGTAAGTATCCTAGACTCTCCGTTTGGCCAAGTCATAGGTTTTTTTGGACGAACTGCGTTCCAATTTCTTCGAGTTGCTAATCGATTTAGAATTGCTTTTGGGATTTTTATTAATGATGACTGAAAATTATTCATAGTATTTTTCTATGTTGAGTTTGTCCAGATACAGGTGAATAAACGATTGCCGTCCGAATACTGAGGGTTCGTTGGCTTTGCCCGAGTACTGAGGGTTTGTTGGGCTTGTTAGCTTTGGGGTACTTAAACTGAGGTGTAGATTAGCTGTTATTGAACTACAGGAGGCCGCGTTTAAGTATCTTATCAGGTTCTACAATTTCCTACACTGTATAAATAATTAGGTATGCGAAATATTAAATGTGTTGAAGTTCATGGCTATGGACATAGTGGATTGATACTAAACCCCAATTTCCGAAAGGCAAAATATTGAAAGTAGGCTAACCCCCAGTTTCTGAAAGGCTGATCAACGCAAAAATGTACTAATCAACTGTCAAATCTCAGGTCAAGTGTTGTGATTGGTTGTTAACATTTTTGCCGGCCAATCAAAGGAGCTGACACGAGATTGGACGACAGATCAAATTGATCAGCCTTCCAGAAACTGGGGGTTAGTCTTGTAGTATAACTCTGGCTATTTGGGTTTCTAAGGCCTACTTGAATGTTCTTGGCTGGTCCTGGTTGTAATGCTGTGAGTCGGGTCGTTGAGCTCCCTAAAATATGGTTGAACTACACTATAGCTGATGCATGCGTGTCATCAGTTAGGACAAGTACACTCAAATTGAACAGGCACTTTCTTCAAAAGGCCAGTCCAAGTGTTGCCCTCCTTTGTTCTCAGTTTTCACATCTCACACAAATTCTTCCTACTTCCTACTAATCCTACTAATAATTGTGAAAGTTTGTGGCGATGCTTGGGGGAGGCTTATGTCCAGCAGTGGACGTCTTTCGGCTGAAATGATGGTGATAATGATGATGAAAGTTTGTGAAGATGTTTAGATGTTTGTTACTAAATCACGCTGCGCGCTGTAAGGGCCAAACGAATGTGGATGTAATTTGGCATACAGTTAGAACATAATCCGGATTAACATATAGGCTATTTTTATCGCGGAAAGATGAACAGTTCCCGAGGGAAGCGCGATAAAGGACACCCACGCGGGCTAAGCCGCGGGCATAGGCTAGTACAAGATAAAATAATGTCTGGACTTTAAAGGAGACTGATCCCTGTTTCGGCATTTCTTCAGAGAGGTAATATTGACATAGGAAATGCTGACGCCATCTAGCCGACTTGAACAGTGATTTTAACATACGATTTGCAGAATAAATAATTTCATTTTATTTTATTTCGTGGTACTTAGCTGTTTCCAAGTTTCCGCGCCTCATTAACTGGCTTTTCACCTTTCACATAAAGTTTAAAGAAGAAATATAAATTATTATATAAATTACTGGTATATTAATTCAGGTGTTTGCTTATCTATCAGTGTGATCTCTTTTATTATAATAAGATTTAATAACAACATACTTATAAATAGCAACTACGGGTTTCTACATTATTATCGATATCCATTATCGATATCGATAACCATTAGTTAATAAAATATGATTGTATTTTCTCTATAAGTGATTATTGTAATCTTTTGAGAAAATAAATGTCTTTAAATGTCTTTAACCGTATTATAGAAGTAGAATTATATTTGTTTTCTTATATAATATCAAGATTGTTGTGTGTCAATGGGCATAATCACAGATTAATGATATGGGCATAATATAACAGCATTATTATTTTTTATCTGCGTCTGTATTTTGTTTTAAGATGAGTCATACACTAAAACATTTTCTTGGGGTGATTAATATCTGTTCTGTTATAATGCAGCTGTGGACTCTCTCCGATTGGTGTCCTATCCCATCTTATATTAAAGTTGTCAAAGGGGCGACTGCGTGCTGAACCTGTGTCCTCTGGCAAGCATTCCAAAGGTCCGGACTTCTGCCTCACGGAAGATAAGCCGTGTTGAATACTATAAATCTTTATTTCAGACTATATATATTAAAGACCCATACAAGGAGTGTTAGTAAAAAACACAATAAATACCTGAACATACTGTTAGTTACTTAAAATTAATGTTGTCGAGCTTTTTGAACATAATTACAAAATAATAATTACCGTACCTAGCATTATTTTAACATAATTTTAGTATGCCTACAAAAAGGCTACCTCGTTGGTCTAGTGGTCGCAAGCGCGACTGCTGAGCGTGGGGTCCTGGGTTCGATTCCCGGGTCGGGCAAAGTGTTATTGGGTTTTTTCATTAGGAAATTCTCAGTAGCAGCCCGGAGTCTGGATTTGTGCCCGGTTAGTGGCAACAGGCTCGCCCCCTATTACATGTGACTTACAACATAACTGGCGAAATATGGGTGTACTATACAATACACCTCTGCCTACTACTTCGGGGAAATACAGGCGTGATGCTTTAATGTTACAAAAAGGCAAGTTATAACTGACTAACACCAGTTTCCAAAAGGCTGATCAACGCAAAAATTAACTAATCAGCTGTCAAATCTCAGGTCAAGCGATGTGATTGGTTGTTAACATTTTTGCCGGCCAATCACAGAAGCAATACAATCAATCAATCACATTAAATTTGACAATAGATCAAATTGATCAGCCTTCCAGAAAACGGGGGTAAATAATTAACTGTAAAATCCTTGTAAACGACATCTTGTGGTGAATAAATGATTTTATCTACACTCGTATCGTAAAATTCGAATTATGAACTCGAAAGTAATGTCATAATGACATACTTTACGCCCATGCACCTGTAATAAATTTAAAAAGTGTCATTACGATACAGTTTGCTGAACAAAACAATGCGGTAATATTTTTTTTTTCCATAACCGCACACTTCAGCCCAACTAAGGAGTTTTTAATGCCACTTCGACCCAACCAAGGAGTTTTCAAACTATTTTTTTAGCAGTCGTACAGTTTGGCACCAATGAGTACACAAAATTCAGGGTGGCGCCACTTGTCATACATTGAATTTTTTTATCGTTTAAAATCGCCTTTTTGGCAGAACTTTGGATTGTCATATTGCTTTTAATTATGTTTAAGTGTTTACAGGCATATTTTTTGTATGATAAAACAGAGATTGACGGAATCCTGACAAGGATAGAAAATTAGTTCCGATTATAATGTTTTCATGATAAAATAGTGTATGAAACTGTCATAACTAGGTATTACCCCTGTTATGCAACAGTTTCATAAACTACTATTTCAACACACTTGCTCGTAAAGTGGCTCTTATTACACCGCTTTTAGGTTCATAATGTAGCACGCGTGCTTTTTTAATTATTTTATCGCACTAGTCAATGATTTTACATAAGGCACTAGTGCTTTTTACTTTACAGTTTATTTTTAAATCGCAGCAAAGAGTTTTTATGCCTAAACAAAATTAAACATTTTTGGTAATAAATCAACTGTATTAATTAAAATATGCTATATAAACATTTAATTTCATCAAATTATTTATTTTTGTCAACAAATTAACATTAATTCATGTTTTATATAAAAAAAAACAATTTATAATATTTTTAATATTAGGCTGTATGGCGGTTTCCTTCGACCACCTGCGCGCGCATAGCTGTATGTCACCGTGCGATTACAGTAATCCGCGCGCCATTTTTTACAAATTTAATATTTGTTTAAAATGTAAAATGTGTATGTTTTTTTCCTCGCAAGTGTGTTGAAAAACGTCGTATGACACGCGTGAGCATTGACTATTATACTCTAGGCTCCATTACGCCCTCGCCTTCGGCTCGGGCTGCAATCCAGCCTCGAGTATAATAGTCAACTTAGCTCACTTGTATCATAATGTACTATTATCTACACTCGTATCGTAAAATTCGAATTATGAAATCGAAAGTAATGTTATAATGACATACTTTACGCACATGCACCTGTAATGAATTTAAAAAGTTTCATTACGATACAGTTTGCTGAACAAAACAATGCGGTAATTTAATTTTTTTTCTATAACCGCACACTTCAGCCCAACCGTAGACAGAGAATAAAGGTAGGCATGCTCTTAATTGCGAAAGTGAGATGACACATAAGTCAAAATGTATGTGTGTGAGCAGGATATAGTCTCTATTTGCGTATCGGTTTTTTGTTGTTTGCCATCACTAGTCATTGATAGACATCGACCGCTTAAATTTTTACAAAAAGAAAAAGGCGTCACTTCACCACACCATATATTTCGGTTCAGTTGAACAGAACCCTAACGTTTATTAAAAATACAAGAGGTGGCTATTCACCCTTTCGGGTAAGTTTTTTTCGGGTAATTCGCCACCTAAGTCTTTTTAATGCCACTTCGACCCAACCAAGGAGTTTTCAATCCTTTTTTTTTGCAGTCGAACAGTTTGGCACCAAAGAGTAGGTACACAAAATTCAGGGTGGCGCTACAGTCAATATTGAAAAATGATATCGTTTAAAATCGCGTTTTTGGCAGAACTTTGGATTGTCATATTGCTTTTAATTATATTTAAGTGTTTACAGGCATATTTTTTGTATGATAAAACAGAGATTGACGGAATCCTGACAAGGATAAAGAATTAGTTCCGATTATAATTATGCTGGATGCGGAAGGCACAGGACCGGTCGTTGTGGCGATGCTTGGGGGAGGCCTATGTCCAGCAGTGTACGTCTTTTGGCTGAAATGATGATGATGATGATGATGATGATAATATTTTCGCCAGACTATATTTTATTATCTGTGTTGACGACCGTTAGGGCGCGTGCGCGGCCGCGCGCCCTGGCCTACTGGATTTGGTCATCATAATTTGTAAATTTATTGTAATTGTTTACGTTATTATTATAGTTTTGTATGTCTAAAGTTTTATTCTGGGCAAAAATATCTGACTACAGTAGTGATACTGAACTGAGGAGAATATGACCCCGCCTGAATTTCTGGATGCAGCAACGTAAATGACGAAAAATCTTTTACCAGAAAAATCAAGAAAAACTACGACAATGTTACCAAGATTTTGACTTTGGTATTTTATTCAAAATTGTATGAGTTTAGATAAAATAGTGTATGAAACTGACATAACTAGGTATTAAAACACGCGTGTGATACTATTAAAAACTCACACTCGTGTTTTAATAACCCCTGTTATGCAACAGTTTCATAAACTACTATTATTTGATTTTTATAGCCTTTACCTTGCCCCCCTGTTGGGCACGAGCCTCTTCTTAGAATGAGAACAATTCTGGCCTTAGTCCACCAAACTGGCCTAGTGCGGGTTGGTAGCTTGTGTAGTCCACACACACACCATAAATAACTTTATGGAGCACTCTCAGGTGTGCAAATTTCCTCACTTGGTTGTCGAGCTTAACACTTACCTGTTATATCCTGTGGGAGTGTATTCTATGGCAAAATGAGCGCAATATTGTGTTAGACAGTTTGCATGTTACATCCAGTGTTGTTTGCTATGGGGACCTTGTGTATACTAGAACAAATTTCCTTGCGTCAAGCGTTTTCAAGCGTTCCGTGTGGTGCCGGACGTAAAGAATTGCACCACCCTATATCTTCTTCTACCAACTGCGATCGCCAACCCGCCTGCCAAGCGTGGCGATTATGGCATATCCCCCCAAACTGCTTGGGGAGGCCAGCAATGGCCAGCAATGTTATGTGCTAGCAGTGAACGTATTTCGGCTGAAATGATGATGGTGATATCTTCTCATGGGTGTCGTAAAAGGCGACTAAGTGATTCACCAGAGGATGGGCAGCAGCGTTCTCTGAGTATTTAACCAACCAACTGCGAACGCCAACCCGCCTTCTAAGCGGGGCGATTATGGCATATCCCCCCAAACTGCTTGGGGAGGCATTTGTCTAGCAGTGGACGTCTTTCGGCTGAAATGTTGAAGCGTTTTTGCCATACCTATTATTGGAATCAAGTGTAACCATAAAGTTACTATACTGACGTCAGTATACAAATGTCTTTGAGTGTAACAGCTCACAAATAGGACCCATAAATTACTAGTAAGGGTTCCGTACCCGAAGGGTGTCAAACTGGACCATATTACTCTCGCTACGCTGTCCGTCCGTCCGTCCGTCTGTCTGTCACAGAGCTGTATCTTTTGAACGGTAATAGATAACCGGTTGAAATTTTCTCAGAATATGTGTTGCTATAAGGTGTATCACGACAAATACTAAATAGAAAAAAAGTCTCAAATCAAAGGGGGTCCCCATACAAGAAACCTCACAAAACATGCATTTTATTCAATGTTTTTGTTCCTGCTCTATCTTCAAAACGGTAATATATACCAGCGTCAAACTTGGTCAGATTATAGTGCATATTATGTAGTATAGCAACAAATACTAAAAATAAGACAAACATAGTCATATGTGGTGGTACCTGCGTAAGAAAGACATGCAAAAATTCATATTTCGCGAACTGTGCGTTGTTGTCTTTTGATAAACTCTCGTAAATTAAATCAGTTTTTATGGGGTATAAGGTCGTGGAGAGGTACGGAACCCTTACTGCGCGAGTCCGACTCGCACTTGGCCGGTTTTTTTTAAATCTGCGGAGCTACGCAGCTAGGCTTATGCCAGTTGCAAACATTTCTTTTTCTTGCGCCTATGGCCTTTTACTCTATTCTGTCTTTCGCTTAATACGGAGGGAAATGGAAACAAATCTCCTCCTAATTTCTTTTCTGATTAATTTCGTTGCTGTTTTCAAGAAAGTACAATAATTTCCCCGGGACGCGCCGAGCTTCATTGTTTCGGCGTTTTTTTGGTTGGTCGCCATTGTAGATCCTGGCTTACAGAAATTGCAGTTGTTGGGAAAGTGTGGTGGGCTCGTGGCGGGCTTGTTACCTAATAGTTCGCATTAGACGTGTACAAACCCCTATACGTGGGACACTCAGAAAGTTTTGCGAAACTAAAAAAAATTGTTCTATACGTACATATATTTTTATCAAATCTTTTCAAAGTACTTTCCACCAGCCTCTATACAAAGATTCATGCGCCTAAACCAGTTTTCAAAACACTTTTTCCAGTCCGCCGCAGACACCTCGTTTACAGCCTGCTCGAACGCAGCCAGCGCATCTTCCGGCGACGAAAATTGTATCCCTTTGAGCTGATTTTTTATTTTTGGGAATAAAAAGAAGTCACACGGTGCTAGATCAGGGCTGTAAGGAGGGTGACCCAGGAGTTTGACTGGCGTGCTATCCAGGAAGTCCCTCGTTTTGAGTGCGGTGTGCGCAGGTGCATTGTCGTGGTGGAGCAGTAGCCCGCGGAGCCCTGTGTTTGGTCGCTTGTTGCTTATAACAGAGAAAACTTCTGGCAAACATTTGGTAGTATACCATTCGGCATTAATGCTTCTTTGATCCCGTAAGGGAATTGATACCAAGTGGCCAGTCAAATTAAAAAAGCTAGCGATCAAAATCTTACCCCCGCTTCTAGATCGCTTCACTTTGGTAGGCGTTGGCTCATTTTGAAACACCCAAACAGTCGACTGGCGCTTGGTTTCTGGGTCGTATTGATAAATCCAGGACTCATCACCTGTAACGATGTCGTAAACACGCCGAGACGAGCCTGCTTCAAATTTGTTAAGCATATCACGGCACCATTCCACCCGGGCCTGCTTCTGAGCATCGGTGAGGTTGTGCGGCACCCAGCGTGATACTATCCTCCTCACGCGAAGATGGCTGTGTAGAATCTCGTGAACGCTTCCCGATCCAATCTTCAATATGTGTTGAATCTCCTGATATGTAATTCGCCTATTGTCTTGGATTAAATTTTTCACTGCTAGCACGTTTTCTTCGGTAACAGCCGTCAAAGGGCGACCGCTTCTTTCGTCATCCCCCAAAGTTGGTCGACCGCGCTTGAATTCGTTATACCAACGATACACGGTTGCCTTGGAAGGGCCTTCATCCATGAATGCCATTTGAAGTCTATCGTACGATTCATCCGGTTTCAGGCGACACTTGAAATCGTATAAAATCATAGCTCTAAAATGTTCCCGGCGCAGATCCATATTTCAGTGAGACACAATACTTTGAATTAACTCGCAAAAAATGTGGAGGGAAATTTTGAAATTGGAACTTACTTATTTTTACTTATAAATAATCATATTTTCGAAAAACATTATAACTGGCCAGTCTCCCATATATAAAAACTTTTTTTCGCAATACTTTCTGAGGGGCCTGGTACAGTGCCGCAAATCGAACAATCCCATTGGTCGCATAATGCTTTCAGGATGCTGTGGGAGCTTTAATTTTACTTTTGTGTAAGCTCGCTGAATATTATTATATTATATTTTGCCCTCAAATTAAAGTGCAAAATTTACAAATCTGTTACCTGTCGTTCTGTATGGATCGGAATGCTGGGCCCTGAAGAAGACGGATGAAAGAAGATTGCATGTAGCAGAGATGAGAATGTTGAGATGGATGTGTGGAGTGACAAGAATGGATAAAGTAAGAAATGAATATATCAGAGGAAGTTTGAAAGTGGCGCCAGTAATAGAAAAGTTGAAAGGAAATCGTTTGGGTTGGTATGCCCATGTGATGAGGAGGGATGAAACACATGTTATTAAGAGAGTGATGAATATGAATGTTCATGGATAGAGAGGGAGAGTAATTTGGGACCAGGGCAGGAAGATGATGATGTAAGCTCCCTGAATATCCGGTATCAGGCCAATCTACTATCAGTTTCTTCTTTGATTAGAACTTCAATAGAAAGGTGTAAAATCGTTGGCTCCTTTGTTTGTCAACCGATTTTCTCATGGTTTTTAGCAATTCGGATTTGATGCCCTGTTCATACTGGGTGTAAGGGGAACGCTTCCGAAAACGAAGATAGGTGCTGGTGATTACTGATACGAAACCAGGATAAAAAAAAATTGAATATTTTTTTAGATTTTTTCATACATATTTTTTTGCATTTCGGTTTAAAGAAATTTATTTTCAAAAAGACAAAAATATGCCACTTACATGAAAATAGTTTTTACATTTTTGTAAACTTATTCTAATGGTCGCCGAACACTCAGTCAATAGTTAAAGTAAGTGCGACTTGACTAATGAGTTATAGATAGTGTACCGCATGTTTCTAGGTAGACAGTGGGAAATATTGCGAAGTGAACCACGAGTGCACAAGTGCTGAAAGTTTATTTTTGATGTGATCTATTTGCGTATGCCATGTCAAGTAGTTGTCCATTCTCAAGCCATGGTATTTTTCGCAGGTTTTTTGTTCTAAGGGGATGTTATCGATTGTCAGTGGGCCATATAACGGTACAGGTTTGTTTTTTGCAATAAAAATTATGTAACACGTTTTAGAAGTGTTTACCGTTAGCAAATTACATTGGAACCACTCAAACAATATTTTTAATCTTCTTGCGCTTTCGATATAATATCATGTATATTAGATCCAAAATAAAATAGACATGTATCGTCCGCGTATAAAGTTACATGACCATGTAGCCCTAACTCTGCGATATTGTTTACATATATTAGAAACAGGAGTGGCCCCAATATGGATCCCTGCAGCACACCATGCGTGACAGGTAAGGCACTACTTTGGAAATTATCTATTTTCACTACTTGCGATCTATTTGATAGGTATGATTCGAATATTTTAAGAACACTACTTTTGATCCCGATGCTTTCAAGTTTTTCCAATAGCAGTTTGTGACTCACTGTATCAAACGCTTTTTTTAAATCGATAAAAACTCCCAGAACTATTTGCTTTTTATGTATACTATCTTTTATTTCGAAACAAAAACGATCGAGCGATTGGATCGAGCGTTGTGGCGCAACTTGGGAGAGGCCTATGTCCAGCAGTGGACTGCGATAGGCTGAGTTGATGATCTTTTATTTTCGTTGTTAGATCGATTGTTGCGGTGGTGGTGTTGCTTTTGGCTCGTAATCCATACTCCCGTTCTGTTATAAAGTTAAAAGAGTTTAAGTAATTTACTAAGCGATCATGTATGGCTTTTTCAAAGATTTTTGACATGACCGGTAGCACAGATATCGGACGATAGTTTCCTGGGTCAGTTTTAAGCGCTGATTTATAGATTGGTGTTACCTTTGCGACCTTCAAAGTATCTGGGAACTCCCCGTCGATCATGTGTTTGTTAATACATTTTTCATACATTACCAGCTTTGGGCAGTTAAATAAATCACATACATAATACAACAACTCGTTAAGGGCGCTGTTGTGGCTGCCTCGTTTCTGCAGCGCGTCCGGGATGTTTGCCGAGGGTTTTTTTCGAATTGATTCTCGCAGCTGGTACCGAGGTACCATTTCTGCTTAACGGGGCTAGTTGGCGGAGAGTCCCATGTGGGACTCCATTCGCCGAAGGTTTTTGCCTAATCCTACACTTAAAACTAAAAACGCGATTACAATACCGCATAAGGGCGTCCCCCAAGGGGGGGCTCGGACCTCGGCTTACTGGGGCATTGCAGGGGGACCCCGCCGTTCCTATGTCCCCCTAGAAGCCGTTGCTGCATCAGGAATGAATTTCTCGAAAGTGGCGGACTTTCGGTATATCGGGTGTGAATTTGCCGAGGTGCGCGTGAACTGTTTTTATACCACCATGCGCAACCTCGATAGCGAGTAGAGTGCGGGACAGTAGCAACAGCCTCATGGCCACCGTTGCCGACAGGTTGGACGGGCCGTTTTTGAGGCACTGGTAGGCCTTACATGCTCCTGTAAACCAGAGACCAGGGCAGATAATTTGTCAATTGTGTCAGTTAATGAATATTAAAATAAAAAAATGCTTATGCGTACATTTGACATTAATTAAATTTTCTTGACATTATTGTAATTTTTTTGACATGTAATAATTTTTTTTTTCTATGGATTTGATTATCTGAAATAAATGAATTTATTTACTTACATGCAAAAAATTAAAAAAAAAAACGATTTTTTTTTCGTGGTTTCGTATCAGTAATCACTAGCACTATCACCTATCTTCGTTTTCGGAAGCGTTTCCCTGACACCCTGTATATTACCTGTGGATTTCAACTGGAATTTGTTTATTTATTTTGTTTTAGGAAAGCTTACAGACTATGCTATGTTTTACCTATGTATGGAAAAGTCATACAAGCAAAAAAAGACAAAACTAAGAGAAAATAAAAACTAAGTTAAGGTCAAGTTGTTTGTTATAATTCTTTGCACGACTGCAATTTACCAATCCAGTGTTTTCATGACGTGTTTTACACGTGAAATCGTTGTCATAAAAATATTTATAATTTAACATACTTTAAATTACTGGAATAGTATTTTTATTTATTTATTTATTTTACTTTAATTACAATGGTCTTGAACCAATTACAGTAATTAAAGATAGAGGAATGACACATAAAATATATAGTGAATTACACATCTTTCATAAATCTCTCTCGCAATGCTTCAGGCATACTCACAGAATCTTCTTCCAATCATCCGCAAACAGATCATAATTCGGATTACAATCCAAGAGTTCGTTGAGTGCAGTGAGAGTACGAGGTACTGGCGATTTAGCTCGCGCTACAGTATGACATGAAGGCACAGCAAAAAGCTTGTGCTTCCTGTTGCGGTGGTAATTGACCGGTGCAAAGAATCGTGCCAGCTCATTATGCAGATCTGGTGCATCAATGGACCCGCGAAGAGTTTTACATGCTGTTGTAAGCTGATCACATGCTCTTCTTAACTCAAGTGAGTTGTAACCGAGGCACCCGAGTAGAAATTTGGTTGGGTAGAGAAACGGATAATAACCATGTACGCGCTTATAAAGGTACCTCAGGAATTCTTTTTGCACCTTTTCTAACATAAGCGCGTAGGTATTTTCGTGAGGGTTCCAAACGCATGCACTGGACTCGAGTTTGGTCCGAACCAATGCATTAAATAATATTTTAATGACATGTGCATTGCGAAATTCTTTTGAGTTTCGCAGAACGAATCCTAATTTTCGGTACGATTCTTTAGCCGTTAGCAGCATGTGGTCATGGAATGTGAGCTTTCGATCGAATGTGACTCCCAAATCTTTCATAGCTAATGTTTTAATGATAGTGTTATTGCATAACTTGTATTGAAACTCTATTGGGTGCCGCATTCGACCGAAGGTCATGGCATTGCATTTGGAGAAATTCTGTTCTCTACACTCCATTGATAAATCGCATTTATGTCTTGCTGAAGTGCTAAACAGTCTTCTTCGGAGTTAATTTCGAGGTATAATTTCAGGTCATCGGCATAAAGCAGACATTTTGAGTGGCAAAGTACTGTAGGAAGATCATTAATCATTATCAAAAATAATAAAGGTCCTAAAATTGAGCCTTGGCTGACTCCGGAACGCGTATGATAGGGACTCGACTCGTATATCCCAAGCCTGACAAACTGCTGACGATCACGTAGGTAGTCCGCGAAAAATTGGAGAAGAGCTGGAGCCAGTCCTATTTTACTAAGTTTCGCCAGTAGCATGTCATTATTGACCCTATCAAAAGCCTTCCAAAAGTCAAAGTAAAGAACATCTACTTGTCGACCACGATCTAAGCTAGAAGAAATATATTCCACCAATGTAAGGAGATTGGTGTTAACGGACCTTTTACTCCTAAAACCATGCTGTTCGTTACATAAATAGTGATTTATTTGTACTGATATATTCTTGTGGAGAATGTTCTCAAAGACTTTGGCTGGCGCGGATAAAATTGCGATTGGACGGTAATCCTCAACGGATCCTTTGTTGAGGGTTTTGGGTATAGGTGTTACTCTTGATAGTTTCCATTGAGACGGATATGTACCAGATTGCATGGCTAAATTAAAAATGTGGCAAAGAGGATCACACAAAATATTTTTCGAGCATTTATATATAAATGGGGGAATATTATCTGGACAAATAGAGCTATTAGACTTAAGTTTATTGATGGTTGTTTTAATGTCTTCGGGGCACAAGTTACAAATATTTATAAAGTTACTGTTAATTGCGTCGTCTGACACATTTACTTGATCAACATTTAATTGCGGAACCTCTGGTAGAAAGACATCAGAAAAGAAGTCTACAAAAGCCTCAGCTGCTTTAGTTCCTGAGTTGGTTATTCCCTTAAATGTAACACTGGGCTCGAAACCACCTTTGCACCTAAGGCTGGAGATGTGTGACCAAAACCAGCGAGGGGTTTTCTTTATGCTACTCTCTATACGTCTCATGTACAAGGAATATGCTACTGCAATGCGAGCCTTTAAACATGATCTTAGGTCACTAAACAAAATATAAGCGTCATCACAGTTGGTACGTTTCCATTTTTTATGTAGTCTGAGCTTAAGCTTTTGATCCTGAATAATATCATTTGTGAACCATACAGGATAACGTCTATCTATAAGCTTCCGTCCACGCTTTTTAGGCATGCACATGTCAAAAATACTATAAATAATGTTGTAGAAATGTTGGGTAGCATTGTGTAGGTACATCATTAGATTCAAGAACCTTCGCCCAAGCTTTTTTATCGGAGAGTAACGAATAAAGGTGCTCATAATTGCATTTGTTGAAATTCCAATCTTTGGCAGTGTCTATATTACTAGGTTCAATCGAATCGGAGTAATGAGCTATATCGATCCTTACCTCAATGTTCAGCGCCGGGTGATATGCGTCGATTGGTACTATTCCCTCAGTAGCCGTAACGAGTGTCTCTCGCGCACTAACGTTCTCTTGGATTAATACAACATCTAACATTCCTCCATACAAATTTTCCACAACATTCATCTCAGTCAGATTACAAAATGACACAAAATAACAATAATAATTCTTAATATTTAACGACGCACTATTTAAATTAATATCACCTAATATTATTACAAGACCTTTAAGATTATTTACTAATTCTTCGACTTTACAGAACCACCTCATGTAATCATCATCACTCGCAGTCGGTTTTATATATACGATACATATGTGGACAGTTCGACCGCACCATGTAAACTTAGCCCATAAGTCCTCTCCACAGTCTGTTTCAAGCTCCCGGCAGCGGCGCAGCACTAGAGGTGTGTATAGACGATTCTAACCATTGAATTATATGTTTTCTAACACATTTCAGTCTAGCACCCAGCGTTGTAAGGCTCACCGGTTTTGGTGAGACGTCCAGCTTTCAAAGGCTAAAAATGTCCCACGACCACGCTTTTTAAAATCTCTCGGTATCAATTTGAGCTCCAATATTTCAGTCGCGCAAGACACATTTTGTGATTGAAATATGTTCGCTCTCTCTGCTTTGATACTCAACTTACTTAACGAGATAATAGTACAGTCTAACAAAGCAATTAGTATACATGGTCGCCAGATACAGATGAAGATTTCTCAGGAAGTTATTATAGAATGGTTCGATTAGGGTTTTGTATAAATACAGTGTAACTTTGTCCGTTATTAAAATGATAGTTCACTCGAAAACATCCATAAACTTCTGAGAAAACTTCATTTATATCTCTCTATCTTGTATACCAATTGCTTTGTTAGACTGTACATTACTGTCGAGGCCTAAAATGAAGCAATTGACGGCCGAGTAATATTGAAAGTAGGTACGAGGCTAACCCCCAGTTTCTGAAAGGCTGATCAACGCAAAAATTAACTAATCAGCTGTCAAATCTCAGGTCAAGCGATGTGATTGGTTGTTAACATTTTTGACGGCCAATCACAGGAGCTGACATTAGTTTTGACAACAGATCAAATTGATCAGCCTTTTAGAAACTGGGGGTTAGCCTCGTAAGTCGAGTACTTCCGAAGTGACTTTAAAAGGACGAGGCGCCAGCCGAGTCCTTTTTAACCAAAAGAGGCCGTTAATTGCTATTTCGGCAGAGATTTGTATAGTACTTTTCTTTCATTTGCGAGGAAAAAATACACCAATTAATTTAACAGTATCTTATTTTCATTCGCGCCAATTCTCCGCACGCGGTTCTTGTTATAATATCAAAGTTTTGAAAAAAAAAATGCACGCAAACATAATCAGCCCATTACTGTCCCACTGCTGGGCATGGGCCTGTTCTCAGTATGAGAAGGTTAAGGCCTTAGTCCACCACGCTGGCCTAGTAGACTACACACACCATCGAGAACTGTATGGAGCACTCTCAGGTGTGTACGTTTCCTCACGATGTTTTCCTTCACCGTTAAAGCAAGTGATAATCAAATTCTGACCTGATTCAGCCTTTATTATGATGATAAATCGTTTGTACCTAAAAACAACTAATTTATGTAAGAGTGTACTTGAAAACATCGCTAGCATAATTTAAAAAATAAAAACATTCCAACGATTTCTATTATTGTCGTGTTGGATATTGCTGGCGTGTTTTTTCGTTGCGTACCTACATTTTGTCGATTTATGCGAACACAAATGCAGGGAACAGCTGATTTTTCACCATTTCAGGGATAAGTTGTTCAAATGGATGAGTACAATCATCCCTTAGAGGGTTCATCAAGGGAATTCCAAATCATCCAGTATCCACCACCACGGTAGGCCAGCGGGGCGGACTCGGGCCTAAATCCCTTCTCATTCTGAGTTCTGTGCCCAGCAGTGGGGTAGTAATGGGCTCCATGGTTGATCATGAATCTAAATGTATAAGTTTCGCTTGACGACATGTGACAGCGAACGCAAGAGGAAGTGGTGTCGTTGGTACATATCTACGCTCAGGTTTAGTACCGACCCAGCCGGGCCCCGTTTATCGCACCCGTTCCATTTAAATACACTCGATAAGGAAAACTTTTGTTACGAGGTAAAATCAAATTCCGTTCGTGGTGTACACTACATTGGGATAGTAACGGAATAATTTAAAAAGTTACATTGTGATCGCTGTTCATTAAGTACCTACCTTAAATTATTGAGATATTGAATGGTTTGATCTATAAGCTGTTATATTGAAAATGATAAATAGTCGAATTGTCATCCTATAAAAATATAGATGATTACACCCTATCTCGTCGTGTTTTACTCTAAAATGAGAAACAGCACTTATCTTATACTCTGTTTTTTCTTACTTGTCTTATTTAGTAATCAATCTTGGCATGTCTTTTAAATGCAATTCGTCAATAATAACTATAAAAGACATTATGTTAACAATTTCACACACTAAATAAGATTATTTTACCTAATTACAAGACCCACCACCCCACCAAGGTGGACCGACGACCTGGTGAAGGTCGCAGGTATCCGCTAGATGCGGAAAGCGCAGGACCGGTCGCTTTGGAGATGCTTGGAGGAGGCCTATGTCCAGCAGTGGACGTCTTTCGGCTGAAATGATGATGATGATGACCTAATTACATGTTTAGAATTAGTAATTATATTATATGTTGTCAGTAGTTATTCAAATAAAGAGACATCCCAAGTTTGTTTATTAAATAAGACAAGAGAGAAAAAACCGACCTTACTCAGGTTATGCAAGGAGGATAGTTTCAAATAATACCACACATCGACACTGCATTTTGTATAATATAAAACAATAAAAGTAATTTTAAGTAACAATGTAACCAAAACTAAAAAATGTGCTATTTGACAAGGTAACTCTATCGAGTATGTTTGTATAAATGCAAAAATACAAAAACACTTTGAATTGACATAAGAGCTACGTTAACTTTGGAGACAATCATGTTAAATTATAATCAATAATAAACATTTTATTTTTGGAAATCTATGGCCAATACAATTCATTAATTTAGTGGTGTGAGCTCCTGCAGACGGGAGATTTTTTTGTTACTGAAAGTAACTAAATACTTATCTTTTCAATTAGACATAATTTTAAGACGAAAATATCGTCTATTAACCTATATATTAACTAACATCTCTTCTCGAACATAATTTCAAAGTTGTTTAACAAGTTATTTGGTTCAAGGGATTAAGCGCAGTTCAGACTACGATATCATATTTTACTATATAGTATAGTATATTGCGTCATTACTATTGTATTGCGTACTAATGTATAGTACCTATAGCATAGTGTGAACGTGTTCGTGTTACGTAATATTTGCTATAAAATAAATATTTTTGGGACTTTTTTACACGGCACCATCTAGTCCCAAACTAAGCAGAGCTTTTACTATGGGTACTAGAAAATGCATATAATACATAAGGAACACCCAGACAAACACAAACACTTATGTTAATCACACAAATATTTGTGTCCTGAGGGAATCGAACCCACGACCTCGTGATCAGCAGTCTGACACTCAAACCACTAGACCACAGACGTCGTCAAACAAGCTATACAACGTGTTATTGAAATAACTGAAAACCTCTTAAGGGGTCATTTTACTCATCAGTATGAACAACTTTTACTATGGGGCCAACGCTAAATCGCGAAAAAAAAATCTGCTGATCCCCCAATTTTATAGATTTAAGTGAACGCAAATGTCGGGAATATTTTTTTCGCAATTTTAGGGTTGGTCCCATAGTAAAAGTTGTTCAGACTGATAAGTAAAATGACCCATTAAGAGGTTTTCAGTTATTTCAATAACACGTTGTATATTATAGCGTAGTCTGAACGGCCCTTTAGTTTTGAATATACTTACTATCTTATAATTGGAGTAAATTTATTATCTTAGAATCTACCTCTACGATCAATATATTACCTACTGATTTCAACATACTAATCACTTGTTCAAATGAAAGTGTAAACAAACCTTGAACTAGGTACAGTGAACCCGCAGGAGTCCACACCATGCAATAATACTAACGACTACTTTAGCAGTACGTACACACGGCTACACATCAAGCTGTACATTTCCAGTATAAGCTGACCTCGCATTGCATAGGCTTTTCGTACAATGCAAGATCAGCTTATACAGGAAATGTACAGCTTGATGTGTAGCCGTGCGTACTCAAACGTACATTTTAAAATTCAGATTTAGGCTATTTTATTTCTTATAAAACACTGATATTGTCTTTTAATGTTTATTTTAATTTAATACAATATTCTAGTTTAAGGCCTGTGTTCATCAACAAACAAATTGGCATACCATACACCATCATATCTTGCAGACAATCGTTTAGCTTGCCCTGTAAAGTGAAGCTCAAAGAAACTGTCACCAGGACGGTACAAGAAATTGTTTAATACTCCGAAACAGTAGAAAGGTCTGTCATAGCTATTTTGAACAGTGAAATCATTGACTTAATTGACTTAACTGGAAACATGCATATGTATGCCTTCGCGTAACTGCGCATGCGACTAACTGACGAGCACAGGCCTTAAAATATTGTCTTAAAATGAATACAATTCTCCTGAATGTTGTTATTGTAGTATAATCTGACTAAACTAAAAAAACACTAATAAAGCACTACGACAACAACACTCAGGGCGCAGCAACAGGTGGAATTCGTATCTACGCAATAAATTTATCTACACTAACCAAAATAACCGGAATACCACAAAATATCTTACAGATACTTAAAGAATACTTTGATATATAAAACATTAATATCATTTTTGGAATATATTTGACCACCTCTTGTGGAATAAAGCTTTCATTTAATAATCAATTTATAGGGTTTAACAATAATACGTATGCGTCGTCATCGGACAAGGGGTTTAGAAGCAACTTTCAAGAGACAGTAAATTCGATACCTACTGGATCATAAATACCTCTTAATTTTACATTATGGGTCTCACTCATCGAGTACTCATTACATGGCAAGTTATGAACGCGTATGAATCCTAATACTTTATTTAACACTTCTCACTGATACCAAAAGACACTCGTGTGTAAATGGAGTCAGTTCAATCCGATCAGTTGCTGCTTCAAGACGAAACTACGCAGTACATGCACCATAATATATTACACTTTACATATGTACAGCGAATTCCACCTTTAAATATATAAATAATTTGGCTATGGCTTCAATAACATAGCCACTAATATATTACAATTCCTTTTTACTATTTCGTAAATTGATTGAAAGGTTTTACACGATGTGTAACAGAAATATATAGTCATATTTCAGCTCATTCAGGGACTGCTATCGAACAACTTTGACTACGGGCTCAACCCTGAAATCGCGAAAAATTTATCAGATCTTCTATACATTGCGGTCACTTTTCTATGAAACAACTTATTTTTTTCATGATTTCAGGGTTGTCGCTATATTAAATGTTATTCTATGCCCTTGTAGCGACATCTATCGCGCTACATGGGAACTAACACTGACGTAGTCGATGACGACACAAATTCTAAATCGCGCAAACAAAGTATGACACGCAACTTAGTATATACAACTTTTTATTGAAATAACTCAAAACCTCTTAATAGGTCATTGTACTCATCAGTATCAACAACTTTTACTATGGGACCAACGCTGAAATCGCGTTCGACCCCTTAGGAGGTTTTATCAATAACACGTTGTATATGTCGTAGGATAATCGAAAAAATCGGATCATTGCGAAAATCCTAGGACGATTGCAAAGGACCGGATAATTGGAATCTATGAAAGTTCTTCATCATTGCAAAAATACGGCTTATTTTTGGTTAGTCGCGAATAACCGCTCACGTAATGAGCGCTGATTGGCTGATATGAACGTTATGCACTGACGGATGCGCTGATTGGCTTACGGCTACATTCCTTGTCTTTCGAACCATGTTCTGAACAACCAGATTTAAGACGTTATAACTCGACTCTTAGATTAGCCAATCAGCGTTCAAGTTTCCAACCGTCCTAAACAAACTGGGATTTTTGCAATGATCCTGATAATAGCCCGTATGATAACGAAAATCTTTCTAAGATTCCAACTATCCGGTCTTTTGCAATCCTAGAATTTTCGCAAAAAATCGATTTGTCCGATTATCCTACGACATATACAAGCACCCAACATCAACCGTTGGGCAGTACTTGGGCCCGCCAGGCGCAGACCCAGCCTGGTCGGAGGATCCTCCCTTTGTGTTGGATAAATATAGTACCTCGTTCCTCCACGCCCTGAATGAGCTCTGTAAATATGACTACACCCTTTCTTTTATACCTGTATAAGACTATTTAAGTTTCAGAAGTTGCTAATAGTAATACAAAAGAAAACAAAAGTTTCTATAAAGTAGTATTACATATTGAACGCGTTTCTAATTTCACAGCTTTTCGACCCGGAGGGAACGACACCTCTGAGCACAACTTGAAACTTTATAGTCATGAATCACATCATAACCCTTCATTAACTAATTAAACTTACTAAAGTCTTACTAAGCTCTGAAATAGCCAGTAAACTAAGTACCTTTCTTGCTTAGAAATTCACTTATAATCTGTATAATAATGTATACAAATGATTTTGGATACAATTGACATTTATATCAATAGAACATTTACACGGAGACTTTCTTTTTAATATACAAAATACTTTATTAAGTATCATCGACGTGTCCGCTACCGCTACCTGTAGCGAGCCAATTAGAGTACTGAATACAACCAATTATAGAAAACGTACAAAATTTGAGACACGTACCGTACACACTCGTCTGTGCCGTGCAACTATTTCGACCAATGGATTCTTAACCTTTTAATGATCGGCAAAAAAAGTTGAGATCGCTTCATTATGCAAGCAAAGATAAATTCAAAGTTTGATGGAATATTTTTTAAATTTTAAGATCACTACTTTTGGGAAGCGTTTTTTTTTTTCAGTCAATAGGCAGGAAAGACATTCTTATTATGTATCCAAAACCGAAACGATGATGAGCGCGTATGATTTAATACAAAAATATCTACATATAACTTACAAAGGGGTATCTCAGAGCGTTAATACTAGTCAGCATTAAGTCGGCGGTGTGAAGGCACGGTGTGAGGGGCGGCTCTTACCCGAGCCCGACGTCCAGGCACATCATCACCACGAAGCCGATGATGCAGCCCCATGTCGCCAGCTTGCCGTTACCACTGCGAACAAACATACCGTTTACAATCATCATCATAACTTTTTTGTATTAACTTGGTCTCATCAGAAGAGGGCAAATTGGTGAAAAAAATGGAGAGGCTCGTGGCTAATAAGTAATAATCGCATGTATCGCAAGATCTGGGGGCTTTGTACCTACGAGTTTGACACTTACGAATACATAAATAGTTTTCGTCGACTTTCTGGTTGAGTTAAGCGATGGCTGATGCTCGCGTCATGCTCGTGAACGGGTGCCGTCTGTCGGGACAGGTCAGCTTCTACATACTATGGCAACTCTTTTTACGTTTATTTCTAAAGGCAATGTACTCACTTTTAAACTCTTGTTTATTTCTGACATTAACCTACATTATACTCACATTATTTGAATAAATTTGATGTGATAAACAATAACCTATTTTAAAAAGAGTTTATCAATGGAGTTTCTTGCCGGTTCTTCTCCATAGGACCCACAATTTGGTACCGTGCATCTAGAGCCTCACCTTTCAAAAGTGCCTGTAATTAGGTTTATTTGAAATAAAAAACATTGAAATTGAAATTTCATTCATAAAACAGTAGTTTCGCCTCATATCCGCCAAGGGCGCTACTGATTTATGAATGAAAGTCGTCGAAAACTATGAAAGTATTTGTAAGTGTCAAACTCGTACTAGGCCCCCTGTGAGGTTAAGCTACGCTAGTCGCGATCAGTCCTTGAATAATAATAATAATATAATGTTTATTGCGCGACATAGGCCTCCCCCAAAACGGGGCGGATATGTCATAATCGCCACGCTTGGCAGGTGGGTTGGCAATCGCAGTTGGTTGAATAAATACTCAGAGAACGCTGCTGCCCATCCTCTGGTGAACCCCTTAGTCGCCTTTTACGACACCCGCAATAAGAGATGGGGTGGTGCTATTCTTTGTGTCCGGCACCACACTGAACGTACTATTACATACATACTATCATGCTTGTTTCCCATTGGGTTAGGCAGAGACTAAGGATTTCCACAGACTCTTTGTTAATGTTTTCTACATTTCTCGACCGAGTCCAAAAAACCGAGACGTCGACGTCGGACGAAAGTCTACGACATCGGTGATAGGGCGATTAAGCTAAAGTGGAGTTGGGCAAGCATCGGGCTCAGCGTAGAGATGGCCGATGGAGTAAAGCTTTGACCGAGTGGTGGCCAAGGTCATGTCGGAGAAACCCGGAACGTCGGAAAGCGCGCTGGGTTGATGATATTTCCAAAGCCGCAGTAAACACGTGGATGAGGGATGCACAAGATCGAAGAGGCTGGCAAAAACGAAAGAAGGCCTATACCCAGCAGTTAGTGATACCGGGTTAGGATGATGATGACATTGGATGTCCATCTATTCTTTCATTTCAATGCTTTGATCAACAACTTTGTTGACCGAAGTTTCAATGTATTGTAAGTTAAAATTTGTCACAGCTGATTTAATTTTCCATACACGATGTCCGTTTTCTAGATTTTAGATTACCAAAACGTGAAGGACCGTAGGTGTTGATTTTGACAGCCGGAAACTTATATTACAATGTAAACGGACACATCATAAACACATTAAAATGTATGTCTCGTGTTAAGGAGGCAGTAATACGTTTACTGACGCACTTTGACTGCGATATACATAATGGTATGTACATAATAACATATAGGGGTCCGTTATAAAATGCTGTCGTCACACAATGCCAGCCATTGAGAAATAACGAGTAAACGATATTTGAATATCAAATGGGCAGCAAAATTACGATATCGGAAAGACCGCCGATGGCGCTTGCGTCTCACGCACTCGGATTTACAGAAACCGGGCGGCCGGAATACACTAACTGGAATTACGGGCCATTACACTTAAACGATTCCTAGTATTTAGGTACTATACACGTTGTGTACATACACAATTTTATTTAAAAACTGAACGGTCTTTTTAAACTATGTACCCCGCGCCTTATTAAAAATCAAAGAGCGAATAATGTTCTACATAACTATTTTTAATATTCACAAGTTTCTCAAGTATCACGGAATACAAATTTCCCAATCGTAACAGATTGATTTAGTAAGAAACAGAGCTGGTAGGTACTTTATGCAAAACGTAAGAAGTTTGCATGATGAAACTTTGGATAACGTAATTCAATAATTTATTTTATGTCTAAATCATCTGGATGTATTCAACTAAACGTTGTTTTGTTGATGTATCGTTCCGTGCAATCATTTTAATTCATAATATTCTGGTAGCGTGTGTTTTTCAATGTTTGTAGGTGACCTAATGCACAAGTAAGAATTTAAACAGCACCTTAGGTAAGTTGGGGAATTCCATATTGGAATGAAATTCCCAATCGACTCCTTGCCTAATATACGATTTGTCGCAAGAGTGAATTGCCTAATGTGTACAACAAATCCATTTGGCAGAGCATAGCTGAGACATCCGGCTCGTGACGAGGTGTATGGTCGGAGCATACCATGTTAACGAGTATGACAGCTCGGCGTACATTCTGCTCACGTGCCGTGGGGAACCCCGACTGGACACACGACATGCACCTAAATACCGCTGCTGACATCACGCCCAAAAACTAAGGAATTTATAACACAAACTCGAAGCTGACGAGAAAACTAATCGAAGCTCTCGACGTAATAAACTTAGTAATCAAATAATAACGCGTTGTTTGCGTGGCGTACACCTGAATGCATGTTACAATGAGCTAGCCTGAAAGGATTCAACAACTTATTACCTTCAAGTCGACGGTGCGGCCATGGGTTCACCGGTATTCCCGGTGGAAGCTGATATCTTCATGGAGGATTTAGAAGGGAGAGCTCTCCTGACAGCCCAGGCAATGCCAAAGATCTTCAAGAGGTACGTTGACGATACTTTCACCATCTTACCTCACAGTAAAATTCAATTTACTATGCAATTGGAGGTAAACAAGTCCTTTGCTTTACTTGATATACGACTTATTAGAAACGCCAGGAAAACCAATTTAAATAATATACGCGATTTAATCCGGGTTAACTTTGTTTTATTATAATTACTTATTAGAAGTTATATTTATTGTAACTGGAGCGGATTGGCGCTGAAAGCTGAAATACAAGTTTTGTCTAGTTCATCTCCAGATGCTAAAACATTTGTGTACAAAACTGTTTTACTATAGCAATGATTTTTGTAAACTACAGTAGGTACAAATTTTTGGGAAATAAATATTATTATAAAATATTATAGCTATGTGTGCTTAATAAAGCCAGAGCTAACACAACTAACCTTTTAAATCATCTAGAAGATTTCAATACCAAAGATTCAAAGATTTATTTTGCCAACTAAGTGTACATATTGGTGGTAGGTTATAAATATAGTTCTTACAAACTTAGTCGCCTTTTTCAGGCATTGCACCATTATGTATTCAACGGAAACTCGATGAAGCGTTCGTTAAATTCATTGACTACCTAAACGAAATTGAACAAAATATATGATGACATGTCAGAAAATTTACAAACCTCGTAACAATATACTTACGACGACAGTTCGAGGAAGGGAAATCCCTTTTTAGGAGGGAATTTTGGTGGTATAGTTGGTATATGCAGCGCGATATCTGGAGGTAGGTCAGGGAGTGTCGGTCGGCGGCGCACTGGATTCCCAGACAGTGACGTCAGAGCATAGACAAACTAGAGCGTCGTCACCGTCTTTATCCCAGCAACAAACGCGTTATTTCTTATATTTATTGTTATTGACAGTGGCGAGACGGTGACAAGCCCACGCGCGGCGGCGGCGCACCGAATTTACTTCATAACGCGCGAGGCTGCACCGCGCCGCCCTGCGCGCGCGCCGCCCGCCGCTGCAAATAGACGCGACGACCACATCGCGCCCGCAACCACATAGACCAGCTCTCTTAATACCGATGTCCACAATATCTTACACGTGGAATCATTACACTTTTATGTGATTAAGATCTACATACGTGGGACACTCAGAAAGTTTTGCGAAACTAAAAAAAATTGTTCTATACGTACATATATTTTTATCAAATCTTTTCAAAGTACTTTCCACCAGCCTCTATACAAAGATTCATGCGCCTAAACCAGTTTTCAAAACACTTTTTCCAGTCCGCCGCAGACACCTCGTTTACAGCCTGCTCGAACGCAGCCAGCGCATCTTCCGGCGACGAAAATTGTATCCCTTTGAGCTGATTTTTTATTTTTGGGAATAAAAAGAAGTCACACGGTGCTAGATCAGGGCTGTAAGGAGGGTGACCCAGGAGTTTGACTGGCGTGCTGTCCAGGAAGTCCCTCGTTTTGAGTGCGGTGTGCGCAGGTGCATTGTCGTGGTGGAGCAGTAGCCCGCGGAGCCCTGTGTTTGGTCGCTTGTTGCTTATAACAGAGAAGACTTCTGGCAAACATTTGGTAGTATACCATTCGGCATTAATGCTTCTTTGATCCCGTAAGGGAATTGATACCAAGTGGCCAGTCAAATTAAAAAAGCTAGCGATCAAAATCTTACCCCCGCTTCTAGATCGCTTCACTTTGGTAGGCGTTGGCTCATTTTGAAACACCCAAACAGTCGACTGGCGCTTGGTTTCTGGGTCGTATTGATAAATCCAGGACTCATCACCTGTAACGATGTCGTAAACACGCCGAGACGAGCCTGCTTCAAATTTGTTAAGCATATCACGGCACCATTCCACCCGGGCCTGCTTCTGAGCATCGGTGAGGTTGTGCGGCACCCAGCGTGATACTATCCTCCTCACGCGAAGATGGCTGTGTAGAATCTCGTGAACGCTTCCCGATCCAATCTTCAATATGTGTTGAATCTCCTGATATGTAATTCGCGTATTGTCTTGGATTAAATTTTTCACTGCTAGCACGTTTTCTTCGGTAACGGCCGTCAAAGGGCGACCGCTTCTTTCGTCATCCCCCAAAGTTGGTCGACCGCGCTTGAATTCGTTATACCAACGATACACGGTTGCCTTGGAAGGGCCTTCATCCATGAATGCCATTTGAAGTCTATCGTACGATTCATCCGGTTTCAGGCGACACTTGAAATCGTATAAAATCATAGCTCTAAAATGTTCCCGGCGCAGATCCATATTTCAGTGAGACACAATACTTTGAATTAACTCGCAAAAAATGTGGAGGGAAATTTTGAAATTGGAACTTACTTATTTTTACTTATAAATAATCATATTTTCGAAAAACATTATAACTGGCCAGTCTCCCATATATAAAAACTTTTTTTCGCAATACTTTCTGAGGGGCCTGGTATATGAAAATTTTATGATCAACTTCAACTTATGCACGATACCTAGAGGAAATCAAGGGTATTAAAAAAAAACAATATTTAACCGGCCTTGGCTTTCGTCACGTACCACAAAGGTTTTTTGATCATGTCATCAAAAAACCTTCAACTCGGAGACTTTTAAAACTAAACTAGTCTACACAGTGGTGTCTGTTTTTTTGTCATGGAAAACATCAAGTTTACTTAATTACGTTCAGCTAGTAGGATCCTATTACCGGCACGGTCCACTGGAGTTGCCGGAGCTCCTCTATTTCGTGCTTAGGATGGCGATCGTGTGGTAAGTGTGGTTTCAGTTGGTAGGAGCCGAACGTATCTACCCCTCTGCCTTCCCTAGACGGAGGTTATTCATAAGGATTTTGCAACCGAAAACAAAAAAAAAATAAGCTCCTATTTGTATCAATTTTTATGTCAATCGCTATAGACCGCAAAACTTCGAATATCATAAATCTGAGTGCAACCAACATTTTCTTTGCTTGTGCGTTTCTAAGTTGCATCGGTCATATCATGATGCTCTCAAAACCTTTAAACAATAGTCGGAACACGCACATTGTATCTGAATATAGACTGAAATAATATTGGGTACACTCTCATGCAATGCAATTCGCATCCTTTGATGTTAGTTTTTCTTCAATTCAGTCAATCGCGGACCGCTAGACTATGAAAATGCAATGTAGAGCCAGACTTCTTGCAAAGCAACATCGTACAGTCTAACAAAGCAATTGGTATACAGGGTAGAGATATTAATGAAGTTTTCTCAGAAGATTATGGATGTTTTCGAGTGAAATATCATTTTAATAACGGACAAAGTTAAACTGTATTTATACAAAACCCTAATCAAACCATTCTATAATAACTTCCTGAGAAACTGACTGACTTCATCGTTTGGTATGACAAAACATTGCGTCGAAATATAGCCTGATGAAGTAACCTTGCAATTCAAAGGATTCGGTGGTGCGAGGATCTAAAGGTAGCGACTGACCTGTATCATTCACGCGTTGTATAACATTTGGAGATCTCACTCCCACTCACTGTACTGATATCTGTTATATTCACTTTGTTACACGTTACATTACACGCGAATATTACAGGTCAGTAGGATACTACTTGTAAGTAGTAAAAGTGAAATAGCACCTTTTCAGGCTGAAGTGTACTAAGATATCCTTGAAAATGTACACTTGACTGCTGTACGGTGTAGTATATTTTAGTTAACAATACGATGACGTAGCACTCCGCTGAGTAGCACGATACCGCGTCGCCTTGGCGTAAAACCTCTTTTAGTTCATCAAGGGTTGAGACACAATAGAAACCTAATCTATAGTTTTGCCGTTAAGGGGGTTAACTGCCAAAATTAATATCCTATCTATCCACGATTTGCCCTACTAGAGATAGAAAGTTGACATAAGCTGCATACATTTTATGTAAAATTTCTATCTCTAGTAGGGCAAATCGTGGATGGATAGGATATATTCATTTTGGCCGTTAGTTAAGACGAATCTGCAGATATGCTGACGCGTTGGGTGAAGTAAGAGGGATGAAGCTTTCGTTTGTCACGTGCGTCGTCGTATCGATGTAAGTGTATTCGTAGCCACACAGCAAATTACGCGTGTAAGTGTATGCCGCAATAATGTGCTGTCTAGACGTTTAGCTGTTTATAACCGAGTTTATTTACCAGGACGATTTCTACCGATGATTGTTCGCACCAGATTAAAAGGACGAACTACAAATCCACATCTAACGCTCTAAATTTATATGCAATAGCAATTCAGAATCACAAAAAATTCGGTCGTCTAGAGAAATAGTCGTAATTTTATTTTATTATGTGGAGTAACAAATAGTGGGACATGTCGGTAGGTAATAAAAGTCGGGCTATGTTGTCGCGCCGCGGCTTCACGTCCGGGGTGTGAGACGGCGCGACGCTATTTCGGGCACGGTATTTGCGTCCCGACGCCCGACGCCGCGCGCCTACACTTCACGTGCCGCTTGCAATGCAAAACGCTATTGTCTCACTTGCTATTATTGCAAGCTAGAAAAATGCAGTGTATAAAAGTTTCGAAACAAGAGTTCATCAGCGTGTTTGAAAACATAACAATTTCACCGATGCCCTCGAGGCTAGTCCCTCGTGAATAGCTCTTAGTTTTCCGGAGTGAAAAGTTTGCTTGTTTATAGTGAAAATTTCTGTAGATTGACAGTTTAACGACACTTCCTACGTAGGTATAGGGATATACGCAGGAAGTGTCGTTATGTATGGAATCGCAATTTTAAAGGAGAGAACTTTGAAGACAATTTTTTTTATAACTTTTTAACTAGGTACGAAAGTAACGAAACAAATTGTTAGTATCTACTACAATACCCACCCAAGCATCGCCACAACGACCAGTCCTGCGCTTTCCGCATCGAGTCGGTCTTTCTGGTTTCTGTTTTTCTTCTTTTTTTTTTTCTTTTCTTTTTGCCTTTGTCCAGCAGTGGACGTCTATCGGTTGAAATGATGATGATGACTACAATACTAGTTGAAAAAGGATTACTTAACGTAGTAGGTATATATGAAAAGAAATGCGTTTTATTAATAAAACTTTTTAACAAAAAATTTAACCGACGAAAACCGAAACTGAAAAGCGAAAAATAAAATGAAGCTTTTAGTCTTCTCCTAACTAAACTAATGTAAATAACTAATTATGAGTCGGCGCCAAACAAACAAGCAAAGTGCGTGCGAGTTGCAAGTGGTCGAGCGGATAACGCATTTTTGGAAAGTTATTGTTTATCGTTGAAAATTTCACGTTGTATTTGATGTTATGTTGTTTTTATTATTTATTTAAAGTAATTTAATGATCTTCGTTGATTGTTTTTTGTTTTTCTTGTTGTTTGTTTTATTTTTCGCTTTTCAGTTTCTGTTTTCGTCGGTTCAATTTTTTGTTAAAAAGTTTTAATTTAAAAAAAATTGCGGCTAAAATCGAACTGCAGGTCCCCATTATGTTGTAGTGTCTAGAACTACATTTATGTGTGCCAAGTTTCAACAGAATCGATTAACAGGTAAGGATTCAGTGGGTGAACAAGTACTCATCCCCTGTTTTCCTACCCTTAGGGGTAGATATTGATTTTACGGTATAGTATATAGTGTTATAGTGTGATAGTGTCGCGAAACATATTCTGATCAATATACAATGTGTAATAGAGAAATAAACATAACATAACATAACCAGCCCACTACCGTCCCACTGCTGGGCACGGGCCTCTTCTCAGTATGAGAAGTCAAAGGCCTTAGTCGACCACGCTGGTCTAGTGCGGGTTGGCGGACTACACACACCATTGAGAACTGTATGGAGCACTCCTTGGTGTGCAGGTTTCCTCACGATGTTTTCCTTCACCGTTAAAGCAAGAGAAATATCGTAATCGTATCGTCACGTTAATAGAGAAATATCGTATCAAATACTATGGGTAAAAGTAAATCAAGTATAGGAAATACCTAACAGTAAAACACAGGCATCGTATAAACATGTTTTTGTCAAAATATTCTCAAACTATAAGAGGCATGCAAGAGCACTCGTGGAGTGCAAACAGTTGTCATATTCTATGATAATGCTAATCAGGCTAAGAGATGCGCGCGCGTGCTTCACGAGGGAGTGTCAGGTGCTGCGCGCGCGCACGCTAAGTACACATTTATTATTTATTTCCGTTATATGTGATTACGTCTGCTGCAGACTTTTGGTTGAACTTTTAATATCATGAACATTTTGAAGGTTTTAAAGGGAAAATAGTTTGCCGCATTCGTAGCAAGCGTAGATGTCGCCATATCATATGTAATATACAGAGTGAGTTTTGAAAATAGTGCTGAAAAGCCAAATCCAAAACTATAAAGTATAGAGAAAAGTCATCAAAGGAGTCGTGAACTCGTGACGTGAGCTTGATTTTGGAGAAAACAAAAACCGTGTTCATAGATTTTTGAAAAATCTGCTGGTTGGGCCAGGAACCGAACCCAATCTTTTTTGCTAAAAAATATCAGCCTATTATTACACCAATTGATAAGGTTGCTGACAAGGAATCAATCCTGCAAAGTAATGTTATTAGGCAAATCAAAAGAAATGAGATTTTTGCAGCAATTTTCTTTATTTTCCATACATTGTTATGGTAACCACCATAGCATTGTATACCATTGTTTTTAATAAACTTTTGCGAAACTGAAAGGTTTTACTGGATTCCTTGTGATAGCCAACTGTGTTTTTAATTTTATGTCATAAGATCATTCTTTAAAAAAACACCATGGATTGCTTCACAGAGTACAACTATCGATGATTTGTAGTCTGCTAGTAAAAATTTTCTTCGATTAGCCACATAACATTATTTCCATGATTTGTTCCTTAACAGCAACCTTACCAATTGGTGTAATAATATTGGATGGTATTTGTTTTGCAAAAAATATTTTTATCTATTCCTGGCCGAATCAGCAGCTATAAAAACATCTAAACATTGTTTTTGTTTTCTCCAAAATCGAGCTCAGGACTCCTTTCACGAGTTTTCTTTATACTTTATAGTTCCGGATTTGGCTCTCCAGCACTATTTTCAAATCCGCCACTGATGTATTCAGTTATAGCGACAACACTGCTTTAAACAAGAAAAACAGCATTTTTAACAACTACACTGATGTGCAAAAACTTGGCCACATTGTTAAAAATCTACAACAGTTGTCCGATACACTTCCGTCCGGTCTAAACCCGTTGGATCAAAAGAATCGTATACAGGAATAACGTTGTAAGTGGTTATGACGTTCTGAGCTGGTATTCCCACAGTCCCACACCTCCAGGACACAAAACAATTAGTCAATAACAGGAATCGACAGACAGGCTAGTGCGGAAGGGAGTCGCGACCGGTCTGGAACAATACTTCAGATGGACAATATCATACTGTTGCGAAGGGGAAGTGTGTCCCTGGCTCTCACCCTAGCGAACCTCAACATATTGACGGTTAACAATCAATATCGGCCGAAATACTGACGTGAATCAGAACAATCAAGTACAGCCGACCCTCGTCAGTCCAATCATGTCAAGAGCCCGGAGATTTTATGCTATAGTTACACGTGTAATGGTTCTTTCGTACCTATATGTTTCGCACAAAGAACCAGATTAAGGGAATGTACCCATACTACGTGATCCGTTCGGAAGGGAAAGGAAGGTCTTCAAAATACCACGCTTGGTCACAGGGTCGTGGGGGGAGGCCTAGGTTTTCGTCACGTAGTCAATATCCTCTAGGGATATCTCGCGCTTTGTCAAGCTATATTCAAATATGGCGCGCAGCGTTTAGCGCTTTTTAAACTCACAGGTGGCAACACAGACAAATATGAGCAAAATTAGTTTGCAAAAAATGATTTAAAACCATATTTATGAATTACTACGTGAAAAACAGAGGGGGAGGGGAGCCTTAGCATATACCACGGGTGGTCACCGAGGGGGTAAAAATTGAAGAATATAAAAAAATCACGTAGTATGAGTACGTTCCCTAATGTGTGACGCCACCATTGCTGAGGTGGCGGTCAAATGCAAGTCCATTTTGAACCTAAATAATAAAACAGTAATCTAGATTTTAGATTATTTTCACTTTACTTGTACATACCTTACAAATAATATAAGATTTAACATGTTTTAAGATTAATAGTAGACAGGCACTGATTGCCCTTACAACTATTTACTTGTATCTGCCAGTGGGGGATAACTGAGCACTTTACGCGGTTATACTACAAATGGGCTTGTTTGCAAAAGCTCACAAAGAAACGTATCGCAATGTACAATTTACAAACATAGTCAAAACATCCATTAGGAGTATATCAGTGGCTTCGATCAGAATGTTTGAGCATGTGAATAGTAAGATGCGCAATAAAGGGCGACATTATCCTTTACCGTCAAAAGTAGTCGGGCAGCGTCTTACAGGGGCCCATAACAAAGGAATATTCGTACTCTGAATATTTTTGGGTCAGTCTCAAGGACAATTCTTTTAATTCGGCAACGGAGGGGAAAACCTGAGATCCCTTATTATCTGTGCTAATCATTGTGGAGGTCTAGTCTCAGATTTTATCTTTAATGAAAAAAAACCAAGACAAATTGTATAAGACTGGTTTGTCCCCTTCTTTGGGGTTCAAACAGGGTTTGGTAGAGAATATTGCTAAAAAAAATAGTTTACCGCTATACTTAACCAGTCTATTACCGTTCCACTGCTGGGCTCGAACCTCTCTTCAGAATCCACCACGCTGGCCTAGTGCGGGTTTGCTGACTATCCACGCCATTAAGAATTTTCTTTCGATTTCTTACGATGTTTTACTTTACCATTTTAGCATATGATAATCAAATTCTAATCCACACATGAATTACAAGATCTGCCAGGTAAAGCTGCGCTAGCCGCGGTCAGTCCTTGGATGGGTGACCGTCTCGTTGCACATCTAGCCTCGGAGAGCACTTTAAGCTGTCGGCCCCGTTGCCATACGAATATTTATTTATTTATTTAAACTTCATGCAACATGTGTACATAGGCGGACTTAATGCCTTAGGCATTCTCTCCCAGTCAACCTTAGGGTGATACAGAGATGACAAGGCAGGTGCAATATTGATTCACGACACAAAACAAGATGAGATATAAATTACCACTAAAACAATAGATAAACATACATAGGTATATATATAACATACAATAAGTATGTATGTATGTCTATGTCAGTCGTTACGGACAGTCAGAAACCCGAAAGTCTGACAACTGGTCTAACCTTAGGATGTTGGTATTGCTCAGTAACTGGGTTGCAGAGCTCAGATGGCAGTCGCTCCGTGTAAAATGCAGATGTTCAGCCGCATCTGGTTAGACTAGAAGCCGACCAAGATCCGAGAAAGGAGAAATAAAGGTCAGTGGTGCGCCTCAAAGGTTGGTTATAAATAGGACTTACGACGCATTAGCCTCTGGTATGATATCATCGGCGACAACGTAGATCATGGCGCCCGCGGCGAAGGCGAGCGCGTAGGGAAGCGCGGGCTGCGCCGCCGCCACCGCCACCGCGCCCAGCACGCCGAACACCGGCTCCACCATGCCGGACAACTGGCCGTACCTGAGTGACAAGAAAAACGATTTTAGGAAAACAAATATCTCAGAATGAGAAGGCTTAAGTTTCCTAAGAAAGTGGTACGGTTATCTTGCGTCCATAATATGACTGCCGTCATGAAAATGTTTGTAGTTACGTTGTCACAAAACGCTCCCAAGGAAGCCACATATACAATTTTTTTCATATAGTCAATGTTTTCGTTTACGTCTTTCACCGCCATATAACGGTACCTACCGCTTTCTTAGGAAACTCGAGCTTTCGTCCACAGACCACCGAGATTTTGTTTAAGTTTGTAGGCTCACGACGCACTTTTTCTTCACCTTCCTGCTTTTCTTGGTTGAGGTTGATGAATCGTTTTCAACACTTTTGGGAGCAATATTTTCAACATTCGTAGTTCAAATGTCATCGGTCAAATAAGGGTGCTAACAATTTGGGCGACAGATAAGAGACAGCGCAAACAGCTGCCGTCAAATACCTTGATCAAAAAAAAAAAAAAAAAACCCGCGGAATACATAACCTCCTCCTTTTTTTGAAGTCGGTTAAAAATGCGCGAACTGATTCGCGCGAACTTACGATGGTCGCGTAGGCGCGTTGTATTAGGACAATGCCTCAAAGTAATCAAACGAATATTACAGCATTTGCTAGTAATGACATAATTTTACGGTTACGGCTCACAGCAGAAGCCTAGTTCTAACTGTTTGAAACTAGGTGTAGCCAGCTAGAACTATCCCTAACATTAGGGCGGACCCGTCTCGGATAGCTTGACATGACAGCAGGAAATGAAAGCCTGCGATGCGCGAAGCGGGGCTCCGCTGACCAATCAAACTAGGAAAACAGATTGATATGCATTTAAGGGTACGCTTAAAAACTAGGTGCATCGATTGCATTAGGTCTTAACCTTTACGCCCGGAATTAGAGACTTTGTTTTCTAGGTCAAAGCATTAAACGGGCAACTGCAAGTTGGATTCGCGCACTAAGGGTTCTAATAGTTACGTACCACCACAATCACCACATATATTTTTATAATTTTTAGTATTTGCCACGATAGAGGCCATAGAAACACCTGATTCTGTGAATATTTCTATGTGTCTACCCCACACCGCTAAAAAGATACAGCCCTGTGATAGGCAGACTGACGGACGAACGGATAGACGACGCGGCGGGTAGTAGGGTCCCGTTAGCAACCTTTGGGTACGGAACCCTAAAAATTATACATAGCTTTACGTAGTAGTACCCAAATAAGTGAAAATTAGTACCTAGCTGTCCGATATTTGACAAAGACATGATTACTGAGCTTCATCAAAGGGTGGTTTTCTTTTACATTCGCGCAAGAAAACAATATCGTTTTTTATTACCATGCTCTACCGCACTTAATTTTTTTTTTTAAGTAATGCCACATTTATTACTAAAACATCTCAAAATGTTAGGATAGTGTTGAATTTAAAAACAACAAATGAAATTTCAATTAAATTGTGTCTGAGACATGGCGATGAAAACATCGTAGTGAACATCGGATTGAAGACTTCAACGCTTTGCTATATCTTATGCATTCTTGACGGTTAGATTGTAAGCTCTCATTTCAACTTTCACAACATCCTGTCGGCGCTTCTCACATCGTGCATTCTTTTATAATATCAATTAATTCGTTATTAAAAGAAACATGTAAATCGATGAATGATCGTCTGAAAATTGTTCTCTGATCAAATATAATTTATGAGCTCTTCGTGAATCTTCGTAAATCTGGTAATCATCCTGGCATGGGGGCGCCCTACGCCGCGTTTGCCGATTGGCGGTCTCGACTCAAGGACTCGTCTGCTCCAACGACCATCGGTCCTTCGGCTAACTACGGAAGATAGAGGATCTAGTGTTGTAGCGCAACTTGAGAGAGGCTTATGTCCAGCAGTGGACTGCGATAGACTGAGTTGAAAAGCTTTCAGTAATACAGTCATCTCGTTCTTTGAACACTTTAAGGCAGTACAGTCAAGCGCATATCGATGGTAACAAAACCAGTAAAATCAGAACCTGTCTTGTATGAAACTTACATACTCAGCCAGTTTCGCTTATAATGGTTTTGTTACCACTGATATGCAGGTGACCGTACTATGAAAACTTCCCAATGCTAACTTCAGTAAAACTGAGCTTTTTACTTCGATCACGAGTTTCTGGTCAATATTCAGAAACTATAGCCGTTTTCAGTTGACAAACTTGAGCAAATGAAAAAAAAGTTATTTATCTCAAATATAAGTAAGAACTTAAAGTATCTTTAGTACTAGTGAGTCTCTAAGAATATAAATGACTCCAATGTTAATATAGAAGTACCTACATACAATACCAGTACATAATGTAATTTTTTCAGGTTGCAAGCTTAGTGACGCTAAGCCTTGACCGCTTTTATTCTAATACTTGACAAAATATTCAATCTAAATGTAGTGAAACATGGTGACTGGGGACCCGGAACTTCAAAAGGGCCGTATTCAAAATACTGATCACGACGTCATGTATCAGTATGTTGTTAATTTTCACGTGTGCGGGTGGCGGGCGGCGGGGTGGAGGGGTAGAGGTAAGCGCGCGGTGCGATGCCGAAAGAGGCCGCTAACGAATTGTTTTGGTGAAAGTGCGGGCCAGTGCCGCGACCACATTCCGACGAACTGGTCGAGGAGCCGCTGCTGTGGGAAACGCCGCCAGGGCCACCCCACACGACGACCAGCCTATATCTGACTACCAACGAAGCCAACACACCACAAAGAACAGGCTTGTTGGTTACCCGGCTACGCCCTTCGTTTTCAGTTGGACATCAACGACGCCTTCAGGCACCGCCTAGATATCGGATGCTATTTGGCACTGATCACGAATTTGGAACTTTAGCAGAAAAACGTTCGCGACTGAATAGAAAGTCGCTCAAAAAGAAATGCTTAAACATTTGAAAGTTCGGCCGGTTGTGTAAGGACATGATAACACGCACATAGGGAAGTTTAATTTGCATTAGATAACAAGTAGTGTAGGCAATGCTAGGCGGAATGCGAAGGGGAAACGAGTTTGATGAGATTGTGAGGTGCGGGGCGGACGCCGGGCGGCGACTGCGCAGCGGCGGCGCGGCGCGGCGGCTACGCGACGTGATGTTATGTTATCGCATGCATTATTCAGCGGGTGGCGAAAGCCGCAATTTGCGACAATATCCACTGATTCGCAGAACCGCCGACTGTTGAGCCGCCGACGAGCCATAAAACAGGATACCCGTCACTCAATAACAACGTTGAATTTAAATAAAAGCTCAACAATAAAAGAAATACATTTTAATTTTTTTGGAAATTGTCCATTGTTTATAATGGTACTTGGCATTGAATTTTTGGTGGCGTGGGTAAAATATTGCTTTTACTTCATAATTTTTGAAGTAAGTGTGATATTGAGTGAAGACATGGCAGAATGTTTGTGAAAATGCGTTTTTCAAAATCTTGAAGTAATTTATAATAGGTAGAATAGGTGGGCTTTGAACACAAGTATGTTTTGTATGAACTGTGTATGAAAATTTTTACATTCATAGAGCTTTGTCAATTAGATGAAAAATATTAGCTACTTATATTGAACATTCAGTTACACAACAGTTTTGTACTACTTGCAATAATTGATACCTAACTGGTTTATCCACTGAAACGTACATGTTTCTGACAAATGTGGATTCGAGGGTTTTGTTTTTCTTTAATTATCTACTTAGTTAGGTGATACCAATTGGAATGCAGTATCTATTAGGTATAGATACAAGTACGCAATATTACGATCATATTAGTCACAGTGTGTAAGTCGTCATCGTTAAAACAGTGGTGTTCAAAGATCGAAGAATCCAGGAAGGTGTTCGAGAAGATTAGGCGCGGCAACAACGCAATATGCGGCCGACAAACCGGCCTCGATTGCGCAGAACAGCGCCACCAAGGCTGGCAGCGCCTTCCGCGACGACTTCTTCGGGGCCCGCGCGGCGACGGCGGCGGCGGCTGCGCTCGGCGTCGCTCTCTCGATTTAATTATTTAACTCTGAAGGCCGATCGCCCGAGGCGGGCAGCGGGCGGTGCGCTGCGACTGGTCGGACGGGTGCGCTCCGGAAGAACGCGCAGACAGCGCGCCGCCGTCCGATTGCCGCGCAACGCACCAGACTCCGCGGCACCGCAGCGACACATCGCACATCGAGCTCACGCAACACACAAATTTCGAAATAGACGACTTTCTCGGGTCCAGTTAGCAATGACCACCTGACCAAATAACGTTGCTTCGTCGAGAGCGGCCTCCAGACACGCGAACTCGGGCCTGAGCCGGCGACGGTAGCCGGCCGCTATCCACCACGCTGGCCGCGCCGTCGCCACCACACTTGCGAAAACTTTCGATAAACGTAATCGGTGTAACTATTTAGAATACATATTTGTAAATCGATTTCGTATCGATTGCAGACATCGATGTTGATAATAGAATAAAAAAGTCTCACTAAACGTCTCAATTCGATCAACTTAGTGCAAATAAGGAAAAACCTAACTAAGCCATTAAGAGTGATCAATTAGTGATTAGGTTTTCTAACGGATGAGGCACCTACATGGTGCGTAAGCATGATGATCGCTACGTCACTATGAGTCATATGTACATGCGGTGAGAAATGTTGACTAGACGCATTGTCTACAACAATGGATCAGAACACTGCTTGGACCTATTATATCATGCCACAAAAAACCAACGTCAAGTTGCTTCGACAAAATGACAAGAATTTGTTTAATAATAGCCGTAAAAACTTAAGTACTTATCAAGTCACTTCGTGTCTGGATATTTGGAGATCTTATTGTATCAATGTAAGTGTGCTAGTTAAAGAGTAGCTACGGTAAGGGCTCACGGATACGAACGCTTTTTCCTGGTCTTCTGCGTTGGACATTATTTTGGTCAGATAGACAGTTTAGATAAGTCGATCACAAGTTTACACTACACATACTAAAATTTGTTGAGCGACTGGTGCAAAAAGAAAAGCTTTCTTATTTCTTACTGGCAGCAACCAGTAGGTGTAACTTGTCATTGTATATTCCATTTATCAATTTAGATGCTGCTTTCTCAATATTAGTAACTGTACTCGAAAATATTAGCGATACTGAAAATTTTTATCAATCAAAGCTCAAAAATATGAGTAGACACACTCTTTGAAAAGTATGTTTTGATATCCTTATCAATCAACTCAAACGTTTCAAAGTAGTCAACTTTTTACACGGTTTTAACACAGTAGAACTAACACTTCTCTTTTCTTTGTATGCAAACATACTATGACATAGAAAGGTGCTCGAAAGCCTTGATGCGTCATGGAAACGTCCGGAACAACATCAGCTCAACCAAGCCAACCAACATATTTCATGTTTTGCATCAACAAAACATGTTTCATAATTCTTGTTGTGATGCATCAGCATACTACTTAGATTGTTTAAAATGTCAATAACGATTTCGAAAGGTGCCTAACATATAAGAAACGGTGGCAAATGCGATCCCGTATCGGGTATGCGAGTTGGCCAGAGCACTTCTTGCTCAGGCCGCATTCCTGGCCCCTTGAATTCCGCACCGCAGACCCTATCGTACACGTCTTTACGTATGCTGTACTCACATAAATTTTAACATGAGAGTTTCTTTGAAATTATTTTAAAGCGTATTCGTAACATCACGTGTTTGTTTTCTCCGAGAAAGTAGACATTTCGCCGAAAATGATAAGAATCATGAAAAGTTGAGCAAATTGACATTAATCGGGTATGCATTTTCCATATTTGGGGCTAAAGCTGAGCTCATCAGAAATAAAGAAACAAAGAATCATTTATTTGCGTAGAATACAGGTGGTACCAGATATAAAATTGGTGGTTTAGGAACAGTGCTATACTCTGCTTGTATTAAGCATGCAAAAAAAAAAAGGAACTTAGAAAGGATTCCTAAGGAAGGAAGGACTTGAACCAACTGAGACAGACAGATAAGACCTCTTGAAGATAATAAGTTGACGAGTTTTTAAATTACTAGCTGACACTCGACCCGAAGGTTCGGCCCTCTTCGCTCCAGTGCAGTAGGTCTACTCGCGTTTTACGAAGTACGAACTTTCGTTCCGACTGATACTTACATAATAAAGATAGGCACATAAAAAAGGCACAATTAAGATAGACTACGGTTCATAGTCGTATACAATTTACTGGAAATGAGAAAAACAAACGTCAAAACACGATCATCGCATGCGATAAGGGAACGATGGTTGACCGGAGTAGCAAATTGTGCGATGAATCATACGATTTATCGAATATCGTCGAACGGGAGTAGATCCCCTGGTATGTCAATAAAAAAATGTTTATTCACACAAACTTTACCACCCCTAATTATTTCATTATTTTTAACGCATTTACGCATGCGAAGCCCCACCACCCCTTACCCTTTTCACCCCTTTAGGGAATGAATTTTCAAAAATCGTTTCTCAAAATTTTATCCTCCAAGACACACCGGTTTAGGCTGTACGTAGTCTGACACTCAGTTTTAATAATTTTATTGAGTAGAAGATATTGTTCAGCAATAGCAATATTTTGTTCTGCACACGCATTTTATTGACGTTATTTTTGAATGGGCAACGAGATTAGTAAAGCTAAATTTGCTTACTAGCGTAGGAGTATCAAAGTGGGGGCTTTGGGCATCCACTGGATGACGGTGGCACGCGGTGGTCCCGTGCCACCATTTGTTGTCGCATCCGGAAAGTGTTCAGGGAGACAAAAGTATCCCTTGAGACGTGCCTTATAGGAATAGCACAGGGGGGGCGGGGCACCGGTAGTATAACCCACTCCCGGAGTCCCGGGGCTCTATTGTGCTGAAGATGGCAACCGGGGAGGTTTTAGTGCGGTAAAAATCCCACACACCCCAGCCTCTTCCTCATCAGGCTGGTAGGCTTTTGAAGGTTTCCACCTCGGAAAAAAAGAAAAATCTTCATACTGACAACAAATATGGTTAGCTTCACAGTTAACCCATATCATCCCAACAATATAAATACTAATCATATTTTTCTAATTTTTACATATGGTTATGCTATTGGGCAAAGTAATTAATGGATACAGTAAAAAAAAAATCGGTTAATGACCTTTTGAATTACGGTACCGATCCAATAATGGAACAGTGGGAACATATGCAAATGTAATTTCTTTGAAGAGATGAACGGAAAGGAGACCAAATAAATGCTTGTAAAAAGAGTATTTTAGACAAGTTTACTAAAAAAAATATAAAATAAAATATGCTAAATTTTATAACAGCTAAAGGTGATTTGGGTAGGTACTTCATTTTCGTTATAGTGCTGTTGGATGCAGTGTTATTATTCGTCACGGATTTCGTCATAAAGTACGACTGCACAACATATCTGGTGAAGGATAGTAGGTCATGCGCATCATTTTCCTTTGCAGCTGGCGACCTGTAAAACTGGTAAGCGTTGAGAGGAAATATGAGTAATAACCAGTACCATTTCTTCAACCTTATGCCGATTCTACAACAGCCAACATTCTGGGGCCGACCGACCGACCGACCGAATTTGAATTCGAGTTAGTGTCAATTCGTACTGCATTTCTTTATGAATTGACATTAGCTCGATTTGGTTCAGAGCTCGTGGGAGTAAGGCCCCTGATCTAATCGATCAAAACCTCCCACCTCCTTACGCTGATTTGTGAGGAATATCCACATTTTGCCATTTCCCCGAAATTGTTTACTTTTTTTGAGGAGGTGGTTTTTGTGCCGTGCTTCGAATGGGGCTCTTCCTCTTGGGATTCATGCTGTTGCAGTTCCTCTATCCGTACCTGTACAGATACCTTGGCCCGTAGTTCTGCTTCTGCTAATAGCTGGTGCTGAGACAAGCAGTTGATATCAGTATATTCTTCATTGCCACTGTCTTCGTCGTTCTTATCAAAATTGTCGGGGTGAGTTATATATACATAGATCAGCTTCCAACACATCATCATCATTTTATAAATACGAAATTATGTAATTTACTATCAATCTACAACAAAAACATACAATACTAAGCCGAATGTATTCATACAATTTCCCAATGATAACATCGTCATATGTTCCCATTGTTTGAAAAATGGAACGGTGTCGGAAAACATGTCATATACACTAAATACTCAAAATATATATTTATTTTACTATAGGTATTATAAAACAATACTAAATTCAATTATAATTCGCAAGAAAATATGTAATTTTACTAAAATCATAAAAAAAATTTACTTACCGACTGTGTGACGCCATTTTTGTGAAAATTACTCCTAACTAAACAATAATTACAATCAAAATGCGCGCGCAATTATCTTTTTGGCGCGCGTATTTAACAAACAACTAATTCAGTGTCACCCCAACGCAAAAAAAGAATAAGGACTTGCGATATTTGTATAAAAAAAAAAATGATAATGTTACTGTTCCAAAAATGGATCATTGGGAAGATATGGGTTAAGTTAGATGTAATTAGAAGCTAAGAATTCTATAAATTACAGTGTAATTGCGTTTTATCCAGCTTAGTTTTAAAAACGTATGATCGTTTAATTTTTCCTTGATCGCGTGCAACGTGTCCTAAGGTTGGGGTACATGGCACGAGCGGCCGGGCGGGGTCGTCGCTCGGCGCACATTCCCGGCCTACTCCGCGGCCAGGATTCCCACTCGAGCACATTCTTACCGCCACTGCAGCTAAGGAGCTACGAAGTAGCCAACACGGGAGCCGAAATGTGTTTTTGAGTTTGGGAACGTTAGTTTAGTGCCACAAATTGCGAGTGTGGCTCCTTCACAGTAAGTTAGGCAGAGCATTTGTAAAGTCTGTTTTTTTCTCTCTTGCCTTATTTAGTAAATACTCTTTGCATGTCTCTTTATTCAAATAACTACTGATAAAATGAAATGACTACTTCTGGACATGTAATTAGGTTAAACAATGTTATTTAGTGTGTGAAATTGTTAACATAATGTCTTTGACGAATTGCATTAAAAAGACATGCAAAGATTGTTAACTAAATAAGACAAGTAAGAAAAAACAGAGTGTAGGTTGGGATGACAGGGTCTTTCATAATTAAGGTTCTTTTGAAAAGTTGATTATTCCACTTTTTCTGTTTTCACAATATTTGAGAAAATAGGTTTAGGATAACATCATTTTGTTGTGGAATAAACTAAATTTTTTTTTCAAGGTGGACCGACGACCTGGGGAAGGTCGCGGGAATCCGCTGGATGCGGAAGGCGCAGGACCGGTCGTTGTGGCGATACTTGGGGGAGGCCTATGTCCAGCAGTGGACGTCTTTTGGCTGAAATGATGATGATGAAACTACTTTTGATGAAAACAGACACTTTGCCCATTTATTTTCTTGACGATCTATCACGATTTTCAAAACTTCTGTTTCAGTTGCGTGTAGAATTCAATGCCAAGCAAAAAATTAAAACCTATTTGGAACAATCAACTTTTGAAAAGAACCTCCTCAATTTTATTTCGTTTCATAGTTAACGGAAAGGTAGTATCGATTTTACTATACCTTTAGTTATTTTTTGCAAAACAAGACTCATGTCAATATTGTCATAGTAAGGTGGAGCTCCTTATTTTTAGTCTCTTTTCCTAATCCTAAGTTTATAGGTGCCTAAGGCTACGAACATTGAGTTATTTCTTACAATCTATTCTCAGAATCAGAACAACTTACTGTATTTTCCTTCGATCAACAATAGTACATTGATACATTGATCGAAGGTATTTTCAGAATGGATATAATGATCCATCAACTTATTCGCGTCCACCAATAAAAGTTATTTACCTTTTTTGTAGTCAAAAGGCTAGTTATTCCATTACCGCATTCCTTTAGAAAAGTTTCTCAATTTTTTTTAAGGGTATAACGACTATGTATCGTGTTAGTTCATAAAAGTTCCTTAGCATTCTTGTAAGGCATATCCATTACCGAGTTTCGTAGCTCATTAGTCGCGGGCTGTGCACCGGCGAAGCGGCGCCAGCGCAGCGGTTCCGAGAACACGACGGAATGCGACTATTTACAACTTTTACCTATTTGGTAACGTTTACAATGCGTGCACGTACCACAATGCCTAAGTAACCTTTTGCTCTGACAATTTAAAGTTATTTAGAGTGTTTACTTCATATCGAACGCGCGTTTTAGTTAAATCTACAACGTGTATCAGAAATGCGTGGTCATATTTGAAGAGCTTATTCAGGGGATGCTATCGAACAAATTTTACTATAGGACCAACCCTGAAATCGCGAAAAAAATCAGCTGATCCTAACATTTTGTCGAGCGACATCGATGATTTAGTAGGGAACAGCTGATATTTTTTTCGCGATTTCAGGGTTGGCTCCATAGTAAAAGTTGTTCTATGCTATGCCCTGAATGAGCTCTTAAAATATGACCACGCATTTCTGATACACGTTGTATAGCTCTACATCTTTCTAGGAGATTGGGAAACATAACTTCTGAAATTATAAACTTGAATGAAAAACTCTTTTACCGAGGATTTCGAAAAGTCAAAGAATCAGAGAAACTACTGTAGATGTAAAGAATCTGCATAACTCTACAAGTAATACACGTTATAATAAAACAAAGTTTAACCGGATTAAATCGCGTATATTATTTAAATTGGGTTTCCTGACGTTTCGAAAGTTTTACAGCATTTCAGCAGCATTTTTTATATATAAGTAATACACGTTTCTAGTTGTCGAAGGGACATCACAAATCTTTGCGTGTAGTCGAGTTGGTCGGGCCGGCAACAGTCGCTAAATGAATTAGCCTGAACAGGAATGGGGTCGCCCAGTCTGGTTGCGTTGGCATCCGGCCTAACGACGAGCGGGCGCATTCTCTGAGCGCGCCGTGCTCTAACTGCCGCCCGGCAAACTGGCTGCCACCATGTGAACCTCTTTTACGAATTAGTACGTGGAATCTTGTCAAACATTCATATACAACGTGTATCAGAAATGCGTGGTCATATTTGAAGAACATATTCAGGGCATAGCTTAGAACAACTTTTACTATGGGACCAACCCTGAAATCGCAAAAAAATAATCAGCTGATCCTAACATTTTGTCGAGCGACATCGATGATTTAGTAGGGAACAGCTGATATTTTTTTCGCGATTTCAGTGTTGGTCCCATAGTAAAAGTTGTTCTATGCTATGCCCTGAATGAGCTCTTAAAATATGACCACGCATTTCTGATACACGTTGTATAACTTGTTATTGAAATTACTGAAAACCTCTTAAGGGGTCATTGGACTCATCAGTATGAACAACTTTTACTATGGGACCAACACTGAAATCGCGAAAAAAATAACAGCAGGCAGTTCCCTACATTTGTGTTCACATAAATCGACAAAATGTAAGGAGCAGCTGTTTTTTACAGGTTAATGACCCTTACTATGGGCCCAACACTGAAATCGCGAAAAAAATTACAGCAGTTCCCTACATTTGTGTTCACATAAATCGACATAATGTAGGGAGCAGCTGTTTTTTACAGGCTAATGACCCTTACTATGGGACCAACACAGAAATCGCGAAAAAAATTACAGCAGTTCCCTGCATTTGAGTTTTACACACACAACAGCTGTTTTTTTTCGCGATTTCAAGGTTGGTCCCATTATAAAAGTTGTTCATACTGATGAGTACATTTACCCCTTTAGAGTTTTTCAGTTATTTCAATAAGTGACCCCTGAAAACATGGAGGTATTACAAAAAGGTAGGAAAATATGCTCTTTTGGTAAAATGAAATATTTTTACATGAACATAAATATGCAAATCGCGTCTAGACAATTTGAAAGTATTCTCTTTGTTTATGTGCCGTATAGGTGGTACATCGCTCGCTTAACGTAACTTTTCATTTAAGGGATGAGGTCATTAACCTGTAGGTACATGTTAATAGTTAAAGACATTTGCTAGATTTTCTTACCAGAATGCCCTCCATACGGAGAAGCCGGCGGCTTGCAGCGGTAAGCTGACAGCCAACCCCTCAGGGAAATTCTGGATGCCGATACCTATCGCCAGATTTCTGTGGACAAACAAAAAAGTCATATTAGTATCAACCAAAAACTTGCATTTTATAAACAATGCCATGTTACGTTGACTTTTGGTACCAAAGTGGAGGTTAATTTCGATACCACGAGCAGTGTTCACGATAGCTTAGTGGCTAAAGCACTGGCGTACTGAGCCAGGAGTCACAGATTCGAACCCTACTCGTGAGCGATTTCTTCTTTCCACAATTTAAATCGTTAGATTTCGTTTCGTATGCGTAAATGCGTTAAATATAATAAAATAGATAGAATAATATCTTTATAGGAAAAATACATAACATAATTCCAATTACACCACAACATTTGACTGCCGGCAGTTTGACCATTAAAGCCAATATTCGTATTATAGCTACAAAAGCAAGACAAAGCAAAACAATTGATAGGCATTGGTTGACGTTTTCAAGGGAGAAAACGATTACGAAAATGTTTGAGAAATAAAGCGGCGACCTTGGATAAATGTGTTATTTTATTGTTTTCCTTAGAAAAGATGACTCAAAATGTTTGGATACTGGTCAGCGTATAAATTGAATCCTCATAAATAATTGATTCCTCAACAGCCAATGCATTGAATGCCAAGCCATTACGAATTTCACAGACATTTTCCAAAACTGCATAAGTATGTTGTGTCGCCCTTTAGCAAGTTTATGTCAAGTACATACACACAACGTTGCACGAATACAGAATAAGATCATAATCATAAGAATATAAAATGTGTGCGATATTAACATTTTACTGTATGTACATCGTAACAAATAGAAGCAATAGCGGATATGTGCTGACACTGGCACATTCCTCTGCGCCGCGTCCCCCCTGCACCTGCCACCCTGGCCGCGAACCGCTCTAGGAATGCGACTAACTGTACTCCACAGCCTCGGTCACCGTTAAACTCAACTGTTCCCGCGATGCAGCTAAAACGTACCTTTTGTCATGTATTACGTAATCACGTAATAATATACCAGGCCCCTCAGAAAGTATTGCGAAAAAAAGTTTTTATATATGGGAGACTGACCAGTTATAATGTTTTTCGAAAATATGATTATTTATAAGTAAAAATAAGTAAGTTCCAATTTCAAAATTTCCCTCCACATTTTTTGCGAGTTAATTCAAAGTATTGTGTCTCACTGAAATATGGATCTGCGCCGGGAACATTTTAGAGCTATGATTTTATACGATTTCAAGTGTCGCCTGAAACCGGATGAATCGTACGATAGACTTCAAATGGCATTCATGGATGAAGGCCCTTCCAAGGCAACCGTGTATCGTTGGTATAACGAATTCAAGCGCGGTCGACCAACTTTGGGGGATGACGAAAGAAGCGGTCGCCCTTTGACGGCTGTTACCGAAGAAAACGTGCTAGCAGTGAAAAATTTAATCCAAGACAATAGGCGAATTACATATCAGGACATTCAACACATATTGAAGATTGGATCGGGAAGCGTTCACGAGATTCTACACAGCCATCTTCGCGTGAGGAGGATAGTATCACGCTGGGTGCCGCACAACCTCACCGATGCTCAGAAGCAGGCCCGGGTGGAATGGTGCCGTGATATGCTTAAAAAATTTGAAGCAGGCTCGTCTCGGCGTGTTTACGACATCGTTACAGGTGATGAGTCCTGGATTTATCAATACGACCCAGAAACCAAGCGCCAGTCGACTGTTTGGGTGTTTCAAAATGAGCCAACGCCTACCAAAGTGAAGCGATCTAGAAGCGGGGGTAAGATTTTGATCGCTAGCTTTTTTAATTTGACTGGCCACTTGGTATCAATTCCCTTACGGGATCAAAGAAGCATTAATGCCGAATGGTATACTACCAAATGTTTGCCAGAAGTTTTCTCTGTTATAAGCAACAAGCGACCAAACACAGGGCTCCGCGGGCTACTGCTCCACCACGACAATGCACCTGCGCACACCGCACTCAAAACGAGGGACTTCCTGGACAGCACGCCAGTCAAACTCCTGGGTCACCCTCCTTACAGCCCTGATCTAGCACCGTGTGACTTCTTTTTATTCCCAAAAATAAAAAATCAGCTCAAAGGGATACAATTTTCGTCGCCGGAAGATGCGCTGGCTGCGTTCGAGCAGGCTGTAAACGAGGTGTCTGCGGCGGACTGGAAAAAGTGTTTTGAAAACTGGTTTAGGCGCATGAATCTTTGTATAGAGGCTGGTGGAAAGTACTTTGAAAAGATTTGATAAAAATATATGTACGTATAGAACAATTTTTTTTAGTTTCGCAAAACTTTCTGAGTGTCCCACGTATATACTATTCGCTGATTTCGATCGACTTACTTATAGCGACCGCTAAGTATGTCAGAGTACCAATCAAAGGTTCCTTTGTACTCGTAGACGTAACTGCATTACAGTTACAATTTCAGTCTGCCTAATCTGAATGACGACATAAGGAAAACGGTTTTCTGAGAATTGATTTCAGGTGATAGATAGATCTATAGATAGAATATTCTTTATTGTACAACATTAACATTATTAAACTTAGGACTAACATGTAAAATAAGGGTACATTGGCGGTCTTATCGCTGATACGCCGATGTAACTTTGGAAAATCAAACAAGCTCATAATTATGGATGTTATTCTATTTCATTTTTAACCATCTGATCTTTCTACCGCCAACAACCACCATCTATATCTTTTTGTCACTAGGTGTCAAAAACCATAGCCAACGCGTGACAGCTGCGCGAGCGGTTCACGTTTGACGACTTGATACAGTGTTGCCATGTTGTTTGGTTTTGTGTTATGGTCTATGAAATTTCCAATCTTGCGTATTTATTAAATATTACACATTTTATCTCGTATTGCATTTAATCTTACTTATTTATTTTTTATCGTTATTTACCAACATCACGCCTCACTAATCTACGTTATTGTATTGTGAATTTGTGTCGACGCCGGCTGTCGCTGAAAACCAGCGCTGTGTCTTTGCTCCTTGCATGAGGCACAGCAATATGCTGAGCGGTGGCCGTTTTGCGCGGATGTGACGCACATCTTACCACACTTCTTGGCTCTGTACCTGTATTTGTTCTGTGTTTTTGAATTTTTTGGTAATTTTGTGCGTCACTTTTGAAGCAAATAGTTTTTTTTTTTCTTTCTATCTAATCTTTCAACCATTGAGTCTTTGTTGATTTCTGCCAGCTAGTCACATGCAACTGCGTGTGCGCAAGAGAAAAGGCGACAAAACTTTTCATTAAATGTGACTTTAACGGGACACATTGAAGCACCATGACAACTAAAAGTACTAATAGCGACGTAAACGGAAGCCTCGGGAATTCCTGTTAAAATGGTTAAGTTAATAAACATGCATGGCGGCGCAAGCCTTTGAGCTCGGTGAAAGCTGCGCGTGCGACACCGCGCACGGTACACGCTCATCAATTGAGTGTAAGCCTCCATGGTACCAACCAGGATAGCTGTACTTCAAGAGATTCTTTTTTTAAAGATTAAAAAAAATTTAATCTCGAAATCAAAGCTTGCACATTTCAAGAACGCTTTCATTAGGAGTAAACTACAGATTTTGGGACTCTTTCTCAGTATAAAAACAAATAAAGGAATCGTTACCTATATATGGCTGAATAACGGAAAGACAATGAAAACATGCTTAAACATATATAGCATAATGGTAAGATGTTTCCATACAACGGACTTAGGGATACCGAGCCTAAAAGTAGCCGATATAGACTTAAGGGGCAGGCGGTATGTAAACAGCGCGGGCGGCGGCGGCTGCGGCGGTGTGGTATAGTACCTCAGACCTCTTGAATACCAAACTAAGTAAAAACTTGTAATATGGAAGTCAATGCACCCTATACACCCATATGCGCCCTTCGCATCCAGTATAATAATGCTTTCAGGTTGCTGATGGGGTTGCCTAGTTTCTGTAGCGCATCAGGGATGTTCGCAGAAATGTAAGTGGATTGCTTCTATGCAATAATACCCAGAATGCTCCAATAGCATTCTGGGCATGATTGCGGATAGGCTGGACTGCGGCCTCATGAATCGTTGTTACAGAATTCTGCTGCAATCTTTAAGCAGTAATCCAAAAAAAAAATTACATCGTATCATAATTAGAATGTTACTAACATAGTTTTTAAGCAAATATTGTTACTAACACTATGAGTCTTGACTTATACTTACTTGTTAATCGCAATAAAGATTTTTATTATTATTATTACAACATTATTGTAAAGAACTTTGTCAAAAAAATTACTAGTGAACAGAATTTACTTGTTTTCAAATAAAAAGTATAATAGTACATTATGATACAAGTGAGCTAAGTTGACTATTATACTCGAGGCTGGATTGCAGCCCGAGCCGAAGGCGAGGGCGTAATGGAGCCGAGAGTATAATAGTCAATGCTCACGCGTGTCATACGACGTTTTTCAACACACTTGCGAGGAAAAAATCATAAATTACACATTTTTTCACAAATTCCATAGTAAAAATGATAAAAATGGCGCGCGGACCGCGCGGTGACATACAGCTATTCGCGCGCAGGTGGTCGAAGGAAACCGCCATAAAGCCTAATATAAAAATATTATAAATTGTTTTTTTTATTTTTAACACAAATTAATATTAATTTGTTGTCAAAAATTAATAATTTGATGAAATGAAATGTTTATATAGCATGTTTTAATTAATACAGTTTATTTATTCCCAAAAATGTTTAATTTAGTTCAGGCATAAAAACTCTTTGCTGCGATTTAAAAATAAACTGTAAAGTAAAAAGCACTAGTGCGATAATATAATGAAAAAAGCACGCGTGCGTTATAAGCCACATTATGAACCTAAAAGCGATGCAATAAGAGCCACTTTACGAGCAAGTGTGTTGAAAATGTGTATAAATGTATATAATAAAAACAAAGGTTAAAAAAGGTGAGTAGTGTGTGTGGTGTGTGGAAATGCGAGTGAAGGGATGAGTATGAGTGTATGTGTGAAGAATGATTAATGTGTGATGAGTGTGTAGTGCTTATTTGTGAGTTAGATTCATCGTCCTCGTATTTCATGTCCAAGAGCCATTGTGTAACGATTAATCTTACATTTATGTTTTGTCAATGTGATGTTGTTTATGAGATTATGTTGTAATGTGTTCCAATAACATTGAAATGCCTTAGGGCCAACGTTGTTCGATGTTTGGGTATCCGTAAAATGTTTGCGGTTTTGCGTTTGCTAATAATAAGATTAGATTCTTGCCGTACTGATGTAACGTTTGCGTAGAATTGTTGTTATTGTGAAAAGCTTCGTAACTGAAAGGAATTTAGTATCCGAGAAGAGGGTGCTATTGGGATATCTTGTAGGTTTACATATGCATAGCCTTAACCCACTTGTTACTACCGACCTTTATAACGCCACGAATCGAGCGTTAGATCTACCCGATATTTATGAGTGTTTATTGTTACATAAACAAAGATTGTTTTACTTTAATTTAACGAGGATTGATCACTTAACAATAAACTAGTGTGTTTGTCACAACATTTTTAGTGATTTGAAGTTTAGAAGTGTTTTAACATCAACGGTATAATTTCTTTGAAACATGATTTCGAAAAGGTAGGTTTTTTTGTATTTCTGTTAGGTTTCCTAAATTTTGATTTATAATGTCGTAAAGTATTCTTATCACAGCTTACATATAAGATATAACTGATTCAAATATCATGGTTTTTCATAACGATTTACGCCTGTTATTATATGTGGCGTTATAACACCCGGTAGTAAAATTGGCGTACAGTGACCAATAAAATTATGGTTTCACGTCAGTTGCAAATAAGTAAATGGCTCAATGACATCATCGATATTTTACATTATCCAGATTCGTACGTCGATTTTCCGAGGGAAATCACAATATTTCCACCAGAAAATGCAAATACTAAAGTGACTGGCGCGGATTCTGGCGATGAAAATGTTGTATCACTGCAAAATCTCCTAGATGTGATATGTTAATTTGTATCATATCAACCCATTTTATTGATTTTCAGGTTCCCAACTAATAATTTCAGCAGAGATTGTCTTTGACGATTCTTCAGACAGTGAAGAATCTGAAGATGATTTGTCTTCGTCTGCATTGCACAAAAAGGCCCATTGAATCATTGTCAATGGGGAACAACAGACACCATCTACATCTATACCTATAGCAGTTCCATTCGTGGTAAAAGTGGTATTTGTCATTGTTTTGCCATTGCCTAGATATGCCCTTATATAATGCCTGGCAGTAACATAAAAATGGCGGTGGGGATTATGACCACTTATCCTATCGTCGAATTGTTGCGAGGATTGTTGGAGACATTTAGAATACAGGAAAAACGTGGATCCAGCTGCATACCTAGAAGCCATCACGAGGTTTTTCGATATGATGGTACTGATCACTTAATTTAGTACCTATGAGGATTCACAAAGCCATTGCACGATTCAGAAATAATTTTTTTTCTGTCGTAAAGCCACACTATTATAAAAGTAACTCTGCCTGTGTCTGTTTGTTACCTCATCAGGACTAAACTACTGAACCGATCGTAGTGACATTTGACAAAGTGGTAGCCTGGGACCAAGAGAAGGAAATAGGCTACTTTCTCATCCTGAAAACCAAAGGGTTCCTGCGGAGTAAGCGATAAATGATATCCAGGCGGGCGTAGCCGCGGGTGACCTTTAGAGTTTCGTATACATTTACATCAAAAAATATTTTCTTATGCGTATCATGCATGTGATTAGCGAATTACTACTTTGAATATCCAATTAAAACTACTATAAGTACATGTATTTCTGTTTTATTCAATACTAAATCGCATGCAAACAAATTTTTTTATAGCAGCCTATCTTACTACCGGGCGTTATAACGCCACCCATTTTCCAGATTTTCCAGGGAACCAGGATTTTTTTCAATATTTTTTTCAGAACACTACCTTATCATAAAGTAATATACTAAAAATTCAGAACGTTCTGCGTGAGAAAAAAGTTTCAGTAATATCTGGGTTAATAATCACTCTTTGAGCTATCTCAATTGTGTTCAAAACTATTGTGAAGAGAGAATAAACTGATTATTTATTATTTATTTATGTTCATTAAGGTCTTAGCACATCCAATCCAGAAACATGCAATAGCTAAGGAGACACTGGCAGTCACACAAAAAAAATATGTGCCTATGTTAGCACAGTGTCTTAGCTTTTAAATTCTGTAGATAAGCTTTCTAACGCGAGATGTTAGGTTAGTTACCTGAGGGGTCTAAGAGAGGGTCTCATCAATTAAAACACCCAGATATTTAACGTGCGGCACTTCAGTACTCTATTTATGGCGGACAAGAACAATCAGTAGCAGCCCGGAGTCTGGATTTGCGCCCGGTCAATGGCAATAGGCTTGCCCCCTATTACTTGGGACTATAACATAACTGGCGAAATGTGGGTGTACTATTACACCTCTGCCTACCCCTACGGGGAAATACAGGCGTGATGTTATGTTATGTAAGAACAATCAAATGCAGATATTGCACCTGAATAGTCTATCACTTTTACGTACTCTGGCGACGGTAGGTGATGCTTTTTTGAGTTCCGTACCCAAAGGGACCCTATTACTCTCGCTACGCTGTCCGTCCGTCCGTCTGCCTGCACAGGGCTGTATCTTTTGAACGGTAACAGGTAGACGGTTGAAACTATCTCAGAATATGTGTTGCTATGACCCCTATCACGACAATTACTAAAAATAACAAAAAGTCTAAAACCAAAGGACCCCTTTACATACCAGAATACAAGAAACCTCGAAAAACATTCGTTTTTTTCAACATTTTCGTTCCTGCTCTATCTTCAAAACGGTAATACATACTAGCTTCAAACTTAGTCTGATTATAGTGCATACTATTTAGTTTAGCAACATACCTATACTAAAAATAGGGCAAACATAGACTTGTGTGGTGGTACCTGCGTAAGAAAGAGATGCAAAAATTCATATTTCACGCACGGTGCGTTGATGTATTTTGATGAGCTATCGTAAATTAAATCAATTCCTATGGGGCCGTTGGGTGGTACGGAACCCTTACCGCGTGAGTCCGACTCGCACTTGGCCGGTTTTTCATCTAAAACGGAAGGTATTGAGTTTCGTCCGTGTAAGTTAAAATTAAGCTTGTTGGAGCAATGTCATTCCATTACAGTTTTAATGGCAGTCAAATTAAAAAAGGTGTTATAACTTATAGTCTAATACAGTTTCTGCAGTTCATGAGGCTAAGGCGGTATCATCAGCGTAACTATAGATGTTGCATTTTGGGATTTTAAGATTGCAGAGGTATTTAATGTAAATTTGAAAAAACGTAGGTCTTAAAATTGAGCCTTGGGGAACTCCGAAACTTAGGTTTTCAAGATCGCTTACAAATGAGTCGATCTTCACACATTTTATGCAATCGCCTAAATAACTTTTGAATATTATGAGAGCATCACCACGAACACCAATCTTCTCCAACTTATCAACAAACATTATGACCGAGACAGTGTCAAACACCTTCGACAGGTTTAAGACAATACCGACACTCTTTTATCGTCTAAATGTTTAACAATCTCGTTATTTAGGGCTAAGACAGCGTCTTCGGTGGAAATGCGATTTCTAAATCCTTACCGATTGTCTGCCAAAAGTTATCAAGAAAGAAGAACAATAGTTTATTAAGGGCTTTTTCTAATATTTTGGAGAGTGACGTAATCACTGAGATTGGGCGACAACCAAGAATTAAATAATTGTAAAATCCAGAATTTAATTTATTTCTGTCTTTCTGGAGGTCGTTGCTTTGCACGACAGCAACATGAGATCACCAAACAAATGTGTAGAATCTAAGTAATACTATATGTTGGAGAGTACCAATCGCAGTTTATTCACTTCAATCCCATTCTCGGGTTCCATTTCGTAAAAGGAAACGCTCCCTACACTTTGCTATTTAAGGGGTCCTTGACGAGACCAATGATACGGTTTAATTGAGATTTTATGACAAAGAGCACCAATCGCTGACTAAGTTCAATTTAAATAAATAAATAATTTCATACTCAGTAAGAAAACCCCTGATAAAATGTTGTCCTTTTTAGTATTCCCTGGAACATGGCAATTCCAGACCACATGGCCATTGAGGTGATTTAAACAAGATTTCATGTGATAGGAAGCCTATTATTGGAATCAAGTATACCTATACACCTATACCTATATTTACTTGTATACCTATATTTTGTGATTAGCTCACAAATAGGACCCTTATATAATTTCATTTATTAATTCATGGTGCTAGGTAGCTGGGCTTATTCCAGTTGCAAGTATCTCTTTCTTGTGCCTATAGCCTTTTACTATTTTCTGTCTACCGCTTGATACGGAGGGAAGTGTGATTAAATTCATTGCGGTTTTTAAGACAGTTCAATCATCAGAGCTCAATTGTTTATTTGTTTTTTTGGTTGTTCGCCATTGAAGATCCTGATCCACAGGAGTTGTAGTGGCTGGGAATGCGTGGCGGGCTGGTCCCAAAAAACACCATCTTCCAGGGTGTAAAACGATTTTTTTTTTAATACAAAATTATAATTAGTCTGCATTTTCACCGTTACCGTTACCCTGGATGATAGAACCCTGAGAAAAACAACATGGTACAAACAATATTAATAGTCCTGTAATAGAGAATCTATTGCAGTTAATTAAGTGCAATTTTATTTCATCTTCCGGGTTGTAGTCGGAATTTCTTAACTTCTTAGGGGTTGTTGTCCTACACGATGGAAACTTTGGGAGCACAGCAATTGGGCGAATCAAAGAATTATTTTATAACCAATACCGATTTTAAATGGTAAAGCTTAGCAGAGATAAATGTTTTAGGTTTTTTCGGATGAAGAGTGGACACTGGACAGTAACCATCAGGTGTTATCTATAGTAAGCATGTCGATAAACGTTTTGATTTCTTATTGCAAGTTTTTGACGAAGCTATCAAAGTTCAATTCGTAAAAAAAATCTTGTAACTAACTTTATTTTGGTTTTATTTTGGAGCCAAATGTTTTAAGTTAGTAGCCCAGTGATAAACCTAGTGATGAATGAGTTATATTCAGCGGTACATTAATATAACACAATCTGAAAGTGTGCTGCGATATCATGAAAAAGTATAAGTTAAATGATGTACGCTACGATACCAGACTTCATCCATGATATACCAACGACTACTTGGTAGTACCTAGTTTTGTAAATTCAAATTGGCTTTAAACTGTAGCTTGTGCTCGACTCCAAGCCTTTCAGTGTGGTATGTAAAATAAAAGTCATAACTTATGCAGTGGCGACGGAAAAAAGTCATCTTACGCTTCATCGCTTCAACTGTTTACTGTGTCACGGAAACGGCTGTGCTGCGCGGTCTATTATGTCAACCAATACCTATAGAATTTTATAAGTGAATGGAATAACGCTGACTCCGGATACATCCGAATTCCAATTACATCACAGACGGGTCCATTTCACTTTCCGACCTACCCGGAAGTGAATTCCTAAGCACGAGCATACGGCGCGGCCGAATTTTTAGCGTCACAAGCGAAACTAGACTCTATATGTGCAATTATAAAGTTCTCACAGTGAGCGGACGCAGAAAGTCTTCGAGGCACGCACGAATCGACGAAGCGGATGTGAACGTTAGCAGATGTCGCACCAAAAGTGACTCAGTTGTGTTGCACTAGAGTGCAAATTGTCATGATGGTGAGAGCGACAGTCGCGAAAGTAGTGGCAACTTTCACGGCACGATGGGGGCGCATGAAGCGGCTGCGCGGGGCCCTGCCGACGGCCCATTGACGACACCGTGACCTACATACCGCAGCTCCATTCATACCGTGGCCTCGCCAGCGCCGCGCACGCACAGGACTCTAGCCCGCACACTTGCCGCTGTTACGGCGACACCGGAATTTCCATCAGCCACTTACACAACTTGTGGCAGTCGTTGTCGCAATCGGACCCACGCACTGGGCCGAGGTCGCACCACCATCACCACACTTGTTCAATTAGAGCCTCCAATAATATGTTCGATCGACCAAAAAATATCATCAACAAAATGATATTAGTCGAACATGTAAATATGAAATTAGGTAATAGCTTTGAGATACCAATTAGCAGATCATATAATGATAATTACATAATGTTGGTTCAATGTGAAGCTGAAACATCTGGCGAGCTAAGTGATCATCTAACGAGTAGGTAACGATGCGACAGTCTGTGTATCAGCAAAGGATTAATGTGAGAAGTCAATATCGTGTCTCTCACGTTCTAATTCTATCCAATTTATATATGAAATTCGCACGTTTACAATACATGCCTAATAATTATTAACACCCAATCAATTCAAATTAGAAACACCCAGACCAACACAAACACTTATGTTCATCACACAAATATGTGTCCTGTGGGAATCGAACCCACGACCTCGTAAGCAGCAGTCCGAAACTCAAACCACCAGACCACAGACGTCGTCAAATCTCCAACTGCAGATCGTATTATGTATAAAAACATTTATAAGTAATAATAATATACTTCAAAGTGTTTTTATAAGGTTTTCCAATATCATTTAGAAGGATCCGTTAGTTATAAGTAGGCAAGCAAATTGGGGGCTTAGATTACATGGCATGACAGACACAAAAACTAAAGAATTCTGACGTTTGCAAATCATCTGTAACGAATTAACTATTTATCGTAGATACCATACCATTCTAAGATTTCTTGTAAAAGCTCTCGGATAACAAATGCATTTGCGTTAAACGATAATATAATCAAGTAAGTTAGGTTAGACACGAAATATTCTGATTTAAAATAATATTATGATGTATCTAGTCAACCTTGGGAAGTGGCAATGAGAGAATTGTCGACGAGTCTTTACTGTACCTAGCGAATATAAGGTGGTAGATGAATTAGCAATACGAGGTGGTTGCGCTAGGTACGGAGCGCGCGGGGCGGGGGAGGGGGCGCGGGGGCGCGGGGCGCGTGGCTGCCAGACAGCGGGGCTCCGCATGGGAGGCTAGCACCAGCCTCTTGCATCGCTCGCAGCCCACCGTCGCGACAGCTTCACGCGAAGGCTGCTCCACTTTGATTAAAATTGCATATTTAAGCCACGTATACACGACACTTTAGCGATGAATGTGTTAACTAGCTTGTAAAAACATTTTTGTTGACATAAGATAATTAAATACTTTTGCACACTTTATACGGCATAGCTCGTATGTATAATTAGAGGGCTATGCAAAGATTAGAAATCATAACTCGGACAAATACTGTCGGAATCAAAGCACTGAATTGACAAAGACACGTTCCGAAGATCGAAAAGCAGCATCTTAGGTTAAACCTGTATACTAAGTAAAGTCAAGTCTGTCTATGTATGCCTTTGTTACCGTATTAGATGCCTTGAATATCAAACAAAGAAAATAAATATTGAAATTGGGTAATTAAGATTAATCACATGAAAAACTACATGACAGTAGAGCTGAGCTACCGTCTCTACTTTACATGAGGAAGGCATTTCGAAATAAGACGTTTACTATTTATTAGACAAGCTTGGCGCCACAGTCTGCTTGCATAAACAAATAGCGTGCGATTGTGACCCAATGCAGATCGCTGAAACGCGTTTTGAATACAATTTTTGGTCATACTATTCTAATCGAAACATTCAGTGCATTTCAAATAGAAAATATTTGAATCGAGGATTATGATTCTATTTGTAAATGCAAAATTAATTTCTAATTTCTCATAAAAATAATAAATGTCCCGTAACCTTCATTTCTCAAAGGTAATCATCGTTAACTGTTTATGAAAACTGTTCGAGAGAGAGCATTCGCGTCGATCGTATTATAAATAATCAGTAATGACATTAAAGAGCTATGCTCGGAGGGCTACGGAGTGTCCTTGCGTGATCGAATCAGAAATGAGGAGATTCGCAGGAGAACGAAAGTAACCGACATGGCCCAAAGAATAGCCAAACTTAAGTGGCAGTGGACGGGGCACATTGCTCGCAGAACGGATGGCCGATGAGGCAGTAAAGTTCTGAAGTGGCGACCGCGTACTGAAAGGCGCAGCGTGGGTAGGCCCCCCACAAGGTAGACCGACGACCTGGTGAAGGTCGCGGGAATCCGCTGGATGCGGAACCGGTCGTTGTGGCGATGCTTGGGGGAGGCCTATGTCCAGCAGTAGACGTCTTTCGGCTGAAATGATGATGAATGACATTAAAGCCAGCTCAGAGGTAGGGGGAGAGCAAGCCTACATTCAATGCCTTTCTACGCGTAGACACGCGGCGGCGAAGGCGGACGGAGTCAGAAAAACCGTTCTACTTAGTACCATAACAACACTTGACTACCACATTTAGTAATAGAACACCGAATATACAAGTGCCTACATAAAAAGCAGATTCTCAAAACAATAACCTGAATATTTAATACTCAAAAGGTACATATGTTAAAGTACACAAATGTTGTACTTGTAACAAACACTCATGCACATTCCTGAATGATACCAAACTTGCCTACTTAAACAACATACTATTTCCATATAAAGATATGTATGGAATGATTGGAATGTAATATCTATTGAATGAGAGAGCAATTAATAATCAACATTCGAAAGCGTAAAAGATTACACGAGAGCCGACGAATTCCTTTGCAGCGCGCGTTCGGTTGCGGCGTTCATCAATAGCAGGACATTAACCAACTTCACCGCGGGACAGATGAGAAGCATCAATAACGACAAACCGATTGCCAAACAAAATTTACACCGCATTCAGATCACTAACTGTAAAAAGGCATCATTAAAATGACTAATCAAACGATCGACGCTCAAGAATCTAGTAAATGTTAATTATATGTCGGAATTTATTGAAATTATTTGAAATAAAATTAATTCTTGTTGTGATATTTAGTAAAAGAGAGGTTTGGGTCGTTTTTGGAGAAGTGGAAGGCTCCCACGGACCGGTTGAGGTAAGTGGTCCATCAACCTCTGTGGTGTTGGCACTGTTGGCGTTCGCCGATCGCTCCGCACGCCGCCGCCGCCAGTAACTAGACCCGCACCGCGCAGCCCGTGAGACGCCCTTCACTATATGCGCGCAATCCACACGTGAAACCGTACAGTCATTAAGAAAAACAACAAATACAGGCTAAACGGTACAGATTCCCAAAAACTCTGTCTTACATATTTTTTTTACTAATTATAATTATTATCAGTTAATTGATTACCAAGGAATTCAATATTACTATCATACCTGTGATTCCTAAACGCAGAATGCAGAGCCTCTCCTGCACTTTTCCTCTTCATCATCATCATCATAATTTCACCCGATAAACGTCCACAGCTGGACAAAGGCCTCCACAAAGGGGGTGGATATGTCATAATCGCCACGCTTGGCAGGCGGGTTGGCGATCACTGTTGGTTATTTAAATATTCAGAGAACGCTGCTGCCCATCCTCTGGTGAATCCCTTAGTCGCCTTTTACGACACCCATGAGAAGAGAGAGGGCCTATGTGAGAGAGCCTTTTCCTCTTACAGTACACTAAAGAAATATACTAAAATAATCATAGCGGCTCAATAGAAGGCCCTTGAACATCATTGCCCATTTACGAGCTGATGATGATGATGCTCAAAAATGCCTCCTCGGTACTAAAAAGAAGCAAAAAACCTAAAAAACAAGACTCCTTCACTGAGTACCAAACTCACAATTTCAGAAACAGAAGCATCCTGAATGTGTTTATTATAGCTAAACGAATGTAAAGTGGAAATAGAAACGCTGATAGTTTTTTTTTTCCTGTCAGGTAACTCCCGACGGAAACTACTCTAGAATCATACATTGATGTTATGATACCTATCTCTAGAAAGAAGTCAAGGATGCACTACTATCTATATAGGCGCAGAACACTCCATTAAGCCAAACGCCAAGTGGAATCTCAATGCTTTTCTCTTAGTAAACGGAACAAAACGAACAACTTTCGTTTGAAAAGAGGTCCATTTAAGTTAAAGCTTCAAGCGAAATCGTCATTATGCATCAAACTCGAAGGCACACGCAGGAATGCGGTTGCAAAGTGTTGAGTTCTACGTTAAAATTGAAGAAAAGCAGTGACAGGTTGATGATACAGCTAATACCTAGTGTAGCCTCATTAGACGCTGTTAATATTTAAGTCTTGTCTAATTCCCAGAATAATAACTAATAAGTAAACACAGGTGCCATCAGAATTAAACCGTCGTAAAGAAAAGGCCGGGATGAGTATGAAGGGGTTTGAAACCTAGTCCGCGCAAAATTTAGACTTATTTCGTTAGAAGATTACCAATTAAAGTCTGGCAACCGGCAGACTATCCTAGCGACCTTACTACATGTAAGAAACCATAGTTGGCGAACTGCGCATGTAAGAAGATTACCTTTTCCACCCCTTCTGATAAAACCTACACACATATATAAAATGGAAAAGTTGTTAAACACTTTTAAGTTCAACATTCACCTCATAGGTGTTACGATTATTCGATCTTGGATTCTGGGAATGATTCCAAAGGCTAAGGAAACCCAATTCCTCCAGATTTCTTAGAAAATAAAACAAGGACTTGACCAAAGAAAGGTACGTTTGATTCGTTACACTACCTTCCAAAGAATCCGAGTACAAGGTTAATTCTAGTTTAACATCAAAACATGACAAAGCCCTGAAGCCCTGCATATTCCTGAAGCAGTAGCAGTGGACAAAGGTGTTCTCTCATGCAGTCAAGATCTTAGAGGACGACATAATCGCAATCAACGTAAAGAATTCAAGCACCGGACTGAATCTGAAAATTTGTACAAACAAAATCCCATATTTTTGAAGATGCGGGGTTATCAGCTAATTGATGACCAAATCCAACCTTTCTCTCAAACATCCAATGATATAATTAAGTCGAAACCTACGTATTTATCCTGAAAACCTTCCTTAAGTTCAATGACCTAATACAGCCATTGCCTTTGTTGCCATTGAAGTAAGTCAAGGTAGCTAATCGTGATACGCGGTAGAACAGTTTGTGTTAAAACTAACCCTTCGGTGAACGGGTGAAGTGCATCGAGATAGGCGGCGGCGCCGCCGGTCGCGTCACGCGACCGCATTCCATGGTGCAGGAGCCTTCATTCATGTCGTGCGACTAGGGCTGCCAGTAACTACTTCAAACCCGGGATCTGCTATATAGACGATTAGGTTTAATCTACCTAAAAGGTATTCGGTTTGCTTTATAAAATTAATGTTATGCTATTGAAGTAAGATTGTTCAAGTACCTTTAGCTAGATTTCAGAATCAGGATCAGAATCATTTATTGCTGACTCATTTATCAAACTGTGTGACAAAACTTAATTTGTTACTGTGTTTGTTAAATCGATGTAGACACCTTGCATAAAAAGAGATTCATGAAGAAGTATTTTGCTCGACAGGTACTGCAGAAAAAATCCTACTAATATTATAAATGTGAAAGTTTGTGAAAATGTTTGGATTTTTCTATGTTTGTGACTCAATCACGCTGTATAGCACGCTGCTGAATAGATTTGGATGAAATTTAGCATACCTACAGATAGAACATATTAACCCGGATTAACATATAGGCTACTTTTTATCCCGGGTAGATGGACAGTTCCCGAGGGATGCGTGATAAACGACAATCACGCGGGCGAAGCGGCGGGCATAAGCTAGTTATCAATAAATGTAGATTTATTGATATTTTTGTCTTTTTCTTAGAACTATTAACCAATGAAGAGTTATTTATTGAAGCAATTATAGATAAATTCTATTCACGCTTTTACGTCCATCAAGTAAAAAGGGTTTAAATATTACCCAAAATGCATTAAACGTCCTAATCAAAAGTGTTCACCTAAATTATCTATAAAGCAAACAAATATTAACTAAAAACTCTAGGAAAACAGTCGGTAAGCAGTAAATTAGTACAATTCATTCAATTTTAAATTTTCCCTGCCAATTCCGCGGGACTAGATGAGGCTGATGACTGCAAGCCCTATGTACAAGCGAGAGGTCGCCTCAAGACCTTTGGATGGAACGAGAAAGGCAACGTGCGCCATTACCCAGTATGGGAACGCAATTCGTAGACGCACGCGCACGTATTTGCCGGACTTGCTGCGTTCCATCTCGCACCCGTTTCCCGGCATAGCAGTGTCCCTGTCGCTCACTAAGATAATTTCCTTTCGGCGCAGTATCTATCTACCGATGCGTCTGTTTGCATACTAGCGGTGTGATTTGATCGATCGCCGGTTTCCTGTGAGAAAAACAGGTTGTTTGTCAAGTCAGGTGGTGCGGTGCCGTACCGTTAATTCCTTGTGTGTGTCCGGACCGCACGCAATGCACCTAGCTTATAAGAATTTGTCTTTGCGTTTTATGTGCAATAAAGTTTGTCTTGCAACCAAACAATACCTACATCTTATAATAAAACAAAGTTCAACCGGATTAAATCGCGGTTAAATCGGTTAAACTTTGTTTTATTATAATGTGTAGTGATCGCGAAAACCTAAGAAATTAATACCTACATCATCGCTTATTTTTGTAATTGCATTATTGTTTTTATACTACGGTACGGTTTGATACATCAGAATTAAGCAGGTATGTATAAGGGCACAAGAATGTTCCATTTTATACAGTTCAGAAATAAAGTTTACATTAAGGTACCTACCTAATATTAATTATTAATATTAATATCGAACAAAATAAACACAACTGCATTCTCAGGCCACCAATTGGTAGCAAAAACATAAATGATGTCAATGAAAAACTTACTATCAAAGAAAAATGAAAACTGAACAACCGTTCTCGTGCGTAATAAAAGTGAACAAGTAAGCACACGATGTCATTACAAAGTCCAAAGTCTGCAACAGGTATGCATACAACGACTGCTACAAAAAGGAGACCTGACGTGAAATTTTTACCAGCTCCACGTATCTAGAAACATGAAACGTTTCACGAGCAATACAAGAATAGAGTATTGTCGCCTCGATACAGTTACGCTTAGTCACATCCGCCTATAAACATAGGTACACAATACAATAGCGAGAATTCTAAAAATAGGAGCAAAATGAAACTTTGAAAAAATGAAACTTTCTTCTAAGAAACTGTTTCCGTTTTGCGCATCTCAAATCAATATTTTCAGACAAATTTTTGACATCATTAAATGCAAATAAATAAATCTAAACAAGCGCGGACTGCGCACGAGTCTGTTGTACTATCATACTATGACATAAAACGAATGTGAAGAAGCAAAGAAGTAACATACAAAACACACTATCATCTCATTGACCATATTACAAAAGCAATTTAATAGCAACGTAGGTACTTATCGCAATAAAAGGCACTATGGAGTAGATATTTTATACACTAACATAATTGGTTCAGCGCCTACTAATTTGTCCAGTCTTTGATTTAATTATTAATGTATCCAGCCAGCAGCTGAAACAAACAGCAACCCTTGTGCAACCACGACCTACGATGAAGATTGACTTGAAGGAAGATTTGCAGAAAATTCGTCGATAGTGTTTAGATCCCAGGTTGTCTGGCAGCTGGCAGCTAAATAATCACTGTTGAGTTTACGATGTGCATTAACTTCCACTGAGAGCTGGTATAAACCCAACAGCTACCTATAAATTCAGAGACACAGTAACGAATAAATAAGTAGATAAGTTGGCAAAAACAGGAATCTATGAAGGAATATACGAGTATGTAAGCCATTTACCCTACTTTATAGATATATTGAGGGATATTAAAATAGGATACTCGAAGGTATGGAAAGAATATTTCGATAAAAGATCTGAAGAGAAGGGTATATGCTCCTGGAGCATTCAATCTGAACCACCCAAAGATTCGTTGGTTAAATGAATAGACAACTTATATTAGTACAAGTATGCGAATGTGATCCGGGTACATTTTATTGAATGTGTTCGGACATCTTATAAAGTAAAGGTTGTCTGAGTTGTAATGTTTGGGAGGACACTTACCACGCTATGGTGAAGTATGCCCGCAACGGCGACCCTAGCCTTTTATCTGGGTAAAGCAAGATTGTCTTACAGCTCCTTTTGCTCGACATAAAAATTTGAAAATGAAATTTTAACTATATCTTTGCAAAATCTGAAGAAAATCTGTCTAATGTATTACCTAATGATGGGGGCTCTAACTTTGTTTTTTACTCTCGAATTCTTTTCCGATTTTGGCGCCCCTTTCCACCTGGCGCCTAGAGCAGCCGCTTCTCTCGTTCCACTCTAGGGCTGGCCCCGTGTGCTCGGATTAGAACGAAAAGCTTTTGAATTAAAGTTTGGAATTAGATTAAGGGACGTTGGTATTTGTAATCTGGTCTTGTCCAATCATATCCAAATAAGCTATATAATATAATACACTTGATTGTCAAATTGGTGTTTTTTACAGCTATGAGGCTGGCATAATCTCTGAGACAAGTGTTTTTTTTTATAAAAGAAGATGAAAAAAATAGACAGCCACACCGTGTTCAATGCAGAAAAACTATCGCAAATTCTTAACGAAGAGATTAACAAAACAAACGTATAAAAACTGTGGGCTTTATTTAACAAGCAGGCAGGATCAGTAATAAGGGATCATCCGTGGCAATAGCCGTTACAGCATTAAAGCTCGCTACATGCCGAACAAACTGTCTGTCGACTGCACTTACAAGCATGCGACGGACAGTTTATTTTATATCTCAACCTGGATTGTTGCCAAAAATGTCACAATAAGGAGAAAAATGTAAACACAGCCGCATTCTAATTCAAAAATAAGGTCGTCTCGTCTCCCTGTCCGTGAACGAGACGAGGATGTCTCGCCAAAACAAAACTCGTATTACCTACGAGTGCAGGGATTATTTCTGTGCAGACTCATTTATAAATACTTTAATGCTCTCAGACGACAAGACTAATGCTCTACAGTATATTGAGACTAGTGCATGCCGCGACAATATACTCACTCATTTATTAAAAGCTTTCTTTCGTAAGTTCCTAAAAGTAACACAGTTATCACAGTCTGCGTATGTTTTAATAATAAACGTCTGTGTTTAGTTAGACACGAAGGATGCGTTTGAGTCGTTTCGAGCAACAGATATTAGCATGTTAACGATGACAGTTGGATATGCACTATTAAACCTGCAATAGTACCTAGGCTGTTGCTTTAATGGTGCCGCAAGTCGGTTCGCCGAACTGAGACATGAAGATGGAAAGTCTCATGTGATTGTAATTTCACCGGCACCCGTACCCTTCAAAAAGAAAACCACATCTCGGACACTCGATACAATATAAATGCTAGCACTTCTCAGTAGTTCTCAGAGATGGCGGGCTTGTATAGGGACTAGCGATGGACATCCATTGCAATCTTGCTGTCCAATTGCCTTCAAACTGCGGGCGCGTGCGGGGCGCGGGTGAGGAATCTTAAATTGGCGGGAGGCAGTGAGTGGCCGTTCTGTACTTTAGTACTATTAGATATTTAGATATTCTGCGCCGAAACACAGAGATGCAAGCATCACTATTTGTCGGAGAAGTAGGTTTTTGGGGCGCTTTGCGTTGGGTTTCGTACTCATTATCGAAAGAGTCCATTCCTACAACGCCAAATCATCGAAGAGATTATTTGATCGATGAAATTCACCGATTATAAATTTGTTCCGAGTTCCACATGTTCGAAGACTTCGAAGATTAAATTTACAAAACTCTTAATAAACACGAGTAAATTATTAGAATTATTTACCCTCTGATTTTTCTAATAGATTTTAAAATCATGGCGAGATCCATACATTGATAGGTGGAATAGTTTTACAATTGATCCTTGGTAGGGACCAAGGGCTACCTCGGTTCTGAAGTATTCGAACATGTGGAACTCGAAAAAATGTACCTACTATCGGTGACATGCGAGTTCGTGTAACTTTTCGAAGAAATGTCCCATCGATCAAATAACCCATCGGTTAAATAGCTCTTTGATGATTTGGCGTTGTAGAAATGGGCTTCGCAAAAATGTCTTCCGATAATGATTACGAGACCCCTTTGCGTTAGCGCCGTGAGTCTGGAACAATTCGCAAGTCTAATTTCGTAATATTCGTGTTTGGGGCCCTTTTTCGATTACATCAGCTATGCAAAAGAATATGATGTCATGACTGAGCGAGCAATAGGCATAGGTATCTGACAAGTAGTTATACAGATTATGTAGGTACGAGCCAAGGCGCCATTGCGGATTTCCTTCGGCGGTGCAGCATTCCTCGCGAGCCTCCGTCGTTAGTCAGCCTCGCGTTTTACCGATAATCGCGCGAAGGTAATCTTTTGCATGTTGAGCAGGTGAATTATGAATGGGACACGTCATTACACCCACGTGTCCACGGAACCGCGGGCCCAGTGACACAAGCGCCACCGGCACCACATTCCTACACCTCCATCACGAAATTATGATCCATCATGATTATAAATATTCGATACTGATACGGTATTTTATTTTGTTATTTATTAAATAATATTATTTGCAATTAGATTTGTATATATATTTGGTATGTATTTAGGGATTTATACTAGTTTTTTTTTAAACACGTTATTTTCTTTGTTAAATAGATATTTATTCATTTATTATATTATATGAAAGTGCATCACATACTGTCCCCATCTATTTTTCACGTCTTCCTTGTCCATCCAAAGGTTTTCTGGAAGATATCGCTATTAGCGATAAGACCGCCAATGTACCCTTAATTTACATGTTAGTCCTAAGTTTTAATAATGGTAATGGTGTACAATAAAGAATATTATATCTATCTATCTACGAGCCATGATTATTTTAATTCGGACACTGTGTCTTCAAAGGTTCACATGTATTGGGATTTATAAAAATTTAAAGTTCGAATTTTATTAATCACAACATAACAAAACTTTCAATTACCTACTGCAAGGACTTCTAATACTTTTAAGTCGTTACGTAAAAGCTCCTCGATGTTATGTTACGACAAAGAATTCGAGAAATCGAAATAAATAATATTAATAAAAACTTTTTAACAAAAAATAAAACCGACTTCAAAAACCTTAACTAAAAAGTAAAAAATAATCATTGTATGTATTTTAAAATCTTAACTTAAACAACATTTTTAAGGCGGCGCGTGGTTGACCCTTTGCGTTATGTAATGTACAGTCCAGCGCAATATCTATAGTAAAAACAGTTTATGTGAACGTACATGAAAATCACGCGCCGCCTTCAAAATGTTGTTTAAGTTAAGATTTTAAAATACATACAATGATTATTTTTTACTTTTTAGTTAAGGTTTTTGAAGTCGGTTTTATTTTTTGTTAAAAAGTTTTTATTTCATACTTTTTAGTTGAGGGTTGATTCATAAATGTTTATATAACCAATTTGAGAATATATTTTTATTAACCTTTGCTATCCCACTGCTGGGCAAAGGTCTCGCTCATGTTTTTCCAAACGTCCAATCACTATCGAGAAAAAAAAACAAGCATATCGGCCAAGAATTCTCAGAATGAGGAACCAATGAGCAGATCATCTAGATACGTAAAGCTAAAATAAACTGATTTATTGAAGCTGGTTAAAAAACTACTTAACCTAAGTCAATAAAATTTATATGGGACCACCGCGCGGACTTTCTCTACCAAATAAAAAAACAACCACGTAAATCGGCCCACAAATCTCGGAGTAATCGGTGTACATACATGAAAAAAAAAAAAAAAAAAAAAAAAAAAAAAAAAAAACCCGCGGAATACATAACCTCCTCCTTTTTTTGAAGTCGGTTAAAAATTCCCTTTCCTCCTACTTTGTATTTAGTCCATATGCTTTTATAGGGCGAGGCGCCGAACCGATGCAGTGATAGCATATTGATGACAAGGAGTATAATGTGCGAACTGAGTCACCCATTCATATCACCAAAGAAGGTAACCGGCAACATCATTTCGAAATGTATAGGTAGATTTACTCACCAATAAGTCCTAATAATCGCGCAACTTATTCATGCTATAGTTGGAAAAATTGTGCATATTGTTACGAGCTGGGGGTTCGTATATAGATAGAAAGCCGATTAAATGCGTAGAGAACACTTTATTACTGAACAATTACACTGAATCGCTTATTACCACACAAAGTTACTAGTTAAATCGCTCCGAATATCGCTTCGATGTTATCGCTTGTATCGCTTGATCCAAACTGAACTCCAACTGAACTCCACTAGCGCTGAGCTGCGCCGTTTATATAGGCCGCGAGTCGTGTTACTAGAAAGTCCTCGAACGTCATCTATCCTTGTCATAAGATAACTCTTTCTCACTTGCACATTCTCGAAATAGAAAGTTCTCGAACCTCGTCGAACCTCATCTATCCTCTATCTCACTCACTCACTTCTAGAATGGAATGTTCTCGAAGCTTGTCGAATCTCGTCTATCCTTGTCTTATATTAGCTCTATCCTGCTCACTCTCTTCCAGAAGGTTCTTCGTCTATCCTTGTCTGATATTTAGCTCTATCTCGCTCACTCATCAACAATTTTACATGTGGGTGTCAAATGGCCATAAGGGGTCCTGAAAACGCCTGAAAATGGGTTTTCAGGAAATGTCGGCATCGGATTTGTTGGCTCCTGAAACGGCCTGAAAACATGTTTCAGGCGCCTGAAAACAACGGCAACTTACTCAAAATTTCGATTCTTTGGTATGTGATAGAGCCTCCTCTGATACGGACTGAAAATGCATTTCAGCCTGCTGAAAACGTCTCTAAGTCCAGGAAAATCGAGGTTGAAGTATTTCAGTCCACTCTGCTTAACCCTCCGTCGTAACAATATCAAGAGAACCGGTCCGAGATGGTAAACAATTATGAGTCATGGATCTGCAGTAAATAATTACTTATTCATATAATAAAAATAGTTACGGATTTTCCTGTTACAGTCGCTGTACTCGAGTGCGACACGAGAATGTCGGTGCTGCATTTAGTTGCGTCGCCGCGCCGTCGTGACTTATTGATTTGGTTTTCTTTAGTTTGCTAGCTAAGTGCAAGCATTTTATTTATTTTGAATGGTTGAATAACATAAAAAAGCGTAACTATAAAAAAAAATTGTTTGCTAACGTCATGTTTGAAGTGCAATAGTATAAATTGTTTGTTACCGGTGTGTTTTATAGGCAATTAGATTATCGTATGACGCGGGCGCGGGCAGCATAACGCATGCGCATGCGTGCCTGACGTCCGGCGCACCACCACCAACTAATTGATTCAGTTAAACAATGCCGTGTAAGAAACTGCAATGAATTTATGTAACTCATGATCAAGTGCACATGTTGGCTACACAAACTAAATAACAGTTTGCAAACGGAAAATGCATTTCGTATATCTGTATTCATAGAGTTGGCGCAAATTTTCAAATGCATTATGAAGTTTGTTTGTGAAACAAATGGAGAAACTTTCTTGTTTTGTAGGATTGCTTTACTAAAGCCTCATGAAATTAGCATTGAGTGGTATTTTCTCGCTAAATCCTTTTTTTTCTTATAAGACTCAAACATACGTCTTTTACTTGTTAAGAATACTTAAATGTAAGTAGGTATAATACAAACAGATGATACAGAACAGCTAAACGTTTAGAATAAAAACAAAACACGCAATAGTCGGTGATTGAGTGCGCAGTTTTAGTTCAGGAGCCGAATGTCCGGCGGGCGGCCGGCAGGAAATCGTAAAAGCTCATATAGAGCATCATTGGCGCGAGCGCATCTTCCGGCAAAGGCGGTTTCCGACGTCTCACGCGCACACTTCCGCCTTATAGCGTTCACTTTACGATTGAGGCCAGCGTTTAGTGAACTCCTCTATTTTGGGAAAATAACATGAGTTTAAAGCCTTAGGCTCTTTACTGGTATCTACCTTTTATTCAGTAACATAACATAACATCACGCCTGTATTTCCCCGAAGGGGTAGGCAGAGGTGTAGTACACCCACATTTCGCCAGTTATGTTATAGTCCCATGTAATAGGGGGCGAGCCTATTGCCACTGACCGGGCACAAATCCAGACTCCGGGCTACTACTGAGAATTTCCTAATGAAAAAACCCAATAACACTTTGTCCGACCCGGGAATCGAACCCAGGACCCCACGCTCAGCAGTCGCGCTTGCAACCACTAGACCAACGAGGCAGTCAGTTTATTCAGTGAGTCTATGCAAAATACTGATTTTGATCAAGATAATTTTCCCCGAATATACTTGCTGAGAAGATGAGAAATTAAAGGTCTGGTTAATTGCCAATAACAAACTATAACAAAAGACAATGTTAAAATTGAAGGTACGTATGCGTATAATATTATGCCATATGTGCATTACGATAAAAGCCCCGTGGTTTCGGAAATAGTGTTACAGATTACAATTTTACGGTGAATTCTTGGCGCAGCCATAAAGAGCATCAATTTTACAAGGCGAAATATTTTATATTTTAACTGCAAGACGAAACTAACCGAGACCGATCAATATCATTCTAACATCAGATGCCTGAGATTCTACGGTAGGTTAGGTACTTTAAGAATGAATCCATTCAGGATAACCATGTTGCGAAAATAATTTAAATTGATAGAATATGTTATTCGCTTCAATACCTACGTTATTAAAGCGAATAAGTTTACGACTTAACAAACAAATTACGTAGACTAGACGAAGCTGAGGAAGTTAATATTCAAAATGAATACTGTATTGAAACTCAAACTAACCGAAGTCACCTTTCTCGAAAGCACATTTCAAACAAAGTAAAAAATGTCAATACGTACAGGCGAACACTGTTTTAGAAAGTATCGCGTTAGTAAAGAATTCGTTATGAAATAGTATGAAAAGGTATTGTTTGTGGCGGCAAAGAAAAAATTAAAAAGCAAACAGTTGCGCATTCCAATGGCTAGTGCACGTGGTACATTCCAATGGGGTCATGCACCACACGCGTAAAACAAGTGCAACGTTCTCAACGAATCCGGCCCTGCTGCCTTCGCACATTTCACCGAAACGAGCGCCGAACGATGAAAGCCACGTCTCTATATCCAACCAACTACTAAGAATGCGAATGTTAGAATGATTTTAATCCAACACTGCACTATCCGAACAGATTTGGCTGAAACTTAGCAAAGAGGTAGAATGCATCCTGGCGTATCAAAGGTTGATTCCGTCTTAGAAACCAGACTTTATCATCTTTACATGAACAAAACGAAATCGAGGGCAAAACAAATAACGCAATAAAAACAACTATGTCCGTCAATCTAAATATGCAGCTGACGCTCAATAGGTGTCATTCCGTTAGATTTACATATTTACTCCCACACGCAAATGCTCAACTTTTTGCGGCAATAATAGTGCAAACGGTAATGACTAATGACAAATAATGCAAACAATGCCATGATTTAAGCACGCCAAATATTGATGAATGTTTATAACAACGTAAATATATCAATAGTCAGGTAGATGTAGATGCGTTGTAACAGGGTATAGTTGGAACCAGGCCAATATTAAACGATAACAAATGATGTATGAGAGATAGCTGACCGACCCAATAAGGTAAGGGAAGAGAAAGGGGTCGAAAGTTTAAAATTTTTGGTGTTAAATAAAAACTAAGGATTAAGTCTAACTCTTCTCATCTCTCGTCTCTTCTCATCTCTTTCAGCGACATTAGTTTTGGCTTTTGCCGACGTTGGTCGAGTCGACGGAACTATTCTTGACAGGAGTTTTTTGCAAATAAAATAGGATACCGTTAGGAAAAGTAATGTCTTCCCAATAACCCGTTAACGTACAATCAGAAATATTTCCGGTGAACCACCACTAAGGCTAAAATCGCTTGCACTCAATGTTTGATGGCAGCGGCAGGTACGTGTAATGTAGCAGGATTCATTCAAGGAATTTTGTCGACAAAGTGTAACACCGCGAAGTATCGTGACCGTAAACTGCAAATAATTCTGCGACGTTTGTCAAACTCATTGATGATCGCAGTATGCGCCTAAAGCAACGTGCTCAACCAAAGTGTGCTTTGATCCTACTAATAATATAAATGCGAAAGTATGGATGTTTGTTAGGTTGTCCTTCAATCACGCTGAAACGGCTAACGGATTAGGATGAAATTTGGCACACAGATAAACCAAGACCAGAAATTAAAAAAATGGCTACTTCTTATCCCGAGAAGATACACAGTTCCCGAGGAATGCGTAATGACGTTTTTCTGTGATAACCGAATATACGCAGGCGTATAGCGGGCAAAGGCATTTTTTATATTTGTAAGAATATTTGCAACTACAAAACATCATTCTGCAAAGTGGAAAAAGCTCTTGCCTTTCTTCAACGAAAATAATTATCAAGAAAGGTTTCTAGAATCAGGAAATAATCAAACAATTTTGGAACCAACAACTAAATTCACCAGAGGCAAGAATTAAAGTATAAACAATATAATGTTTTCTTACCTCCTAAAGCAAGCAGAAGATGGTGAACTCTCAATTACAGAAGAGAGCTTTTGTCTAAAGCTCGGAGCTTAAGATCAACGATATAATAAATAAATAATCACCGATATGTTGCTCCTTCATAGTTTACGAGAACTAGGCCCTAATTCACATAACTTCATGACGCGCCGATCAAGTTGCAGTTACGCTGCAGTTCGTTTCTGACAGCGATCGCCGTAGATAAGAGAATACAACTGCACTTCTATAGTTACGTGAATTGGCCTACTGTATCGAATCCAAACGATTTCATTCGCCGCATATCAAAATCCTGTAGCTGTCTCTAATATTTTCTGCCGCTCGACAGATTGAATAACAATGTCCACTAGAAAAGTGATAAGTATTTCGCTTTCATTCTATTAATACTCTATTTGTTACGCCGGCGATCTGTTGAAAGACATACCTAATGAGATTTCAAAGAGTTGGTAGCATGAATGATTTTAGAGAGTTCCGAAAATAAACTAAACCAAACCCCCCCAGATTACCAAAGCGCCAAAAAAGCTGTCGGATAACAACTTATAACAACATTAGAGCTAAAATAATAATTTCGTTAATATTAATACATGGTATTTCTGCCAAATAGGGTTTCGAAAAGTTTTTAAATTTTCCAGTCTTTTAAAGTCTAAAAAACAGGCTAGGCCTGTAAACTAGATATAAGTCAATGCTGTAAACGGGTCTAAGGCTTATATTCAGAGACGAATCTAAGCGTGAACTCATCCTTCCAACTGTCAAAATGCAGTGCTTACGCAAAGATTTGTATTTAGAGACGTTCGGAACTGCGCGAAGACATATCTCAAACTAAGATTAGAGTAAGTAGTGAATATCGGCTACTTTAGCTCGCTAAGCAGCGGATGTTGCGCCACCAAGCTGGCAAAGGTGTAGTATATTGAAATACAATAAAGACCTACCCTTTTAGTAAAATAATACAAAACAATAATTGCTGATGGGTATTATGTGTACTAGCACAGCTATTTTATGTTGTATATCAAATATATACATTCTGTCAAGAAAGTATCGGAAATGGATGATTTTTTATGATTCCAAATTCAATTTTGTTATTTTTTTTTTGTTGTTAGATTGGCACTGTTTTCCATTTTGGCGCGGAGTTTGAGTTGCATCTGTTATTTAGATTAAATACAGTGTTGTTTTTAGTTAGATCATATATAGTGTGTATTGCGAATCTCTTAATGGACAAATACATCGAACAAAGAGTTAGTCTTGAATTTTGCATCGCCAATGGAATTTCGTGTTCGGAGTTACTGAAAATGTTACAGAAGGCTTACGGTGAATCGACTTTATCAAAAACACGTACTTATGAGTGGTACGAAGCGTTCAAAAGCGGTCGAGATGTGATGGAAGATTTGCGTCGTCTGGTAGACCATCAACGACTTCAACTGAAGTTAACATCGCAAAACTGAAGGAAATAGTGACTGAAAATCCTCATTCAAGTTTGAGAGAGATAGGCGCTGAACTTTCTGTGTCTCACGAGTCGATCCGTACCACTTTTAATAATCACTTGGGTATGAAACATGTTGCCGCTCGGCTAGTCCCAAAAGACCTGAATTTCGCCTTCACACAAGTCCATAATTGTGAACGAATTTTTGACCAAAAACTCAATAAATACCATCGAGCATCCACCTTTTTCACCAGATATGGCTCCAGCGGACTTCTTTCTTTTTCCTAAACTCATATTACCACTTCGTGGCACCCATTTTCATTCAGTAGAAGACATAAAGGAGAATTCGCGGCGAGAACTGAACTCGATTCCGGATAAAGCGTTTCAAAAATGTTTTGATGATTGGATTATTCGTTGGCGTAAGTGTATCGTTTCTGAAGGAGCATACTTTGAAGGCGATACAATAAATTTGGATGAATAACTAACATTTTGTGTATTATTGATCTTTTCCCGGTACTTTCTTGACAGAGTAGTATATTAAATAACACTCATGAAAACATTAACATATATTTGCTCGATAATATTAATTTACTTATTCTCAACCATAAACGATGCAAAGATATTCGGGGCCCACTGTTTACGACGATGTTGCAATGTAAAAATAGGTTTACATCTCAGATATTTTGTTTCACTCACTCCGATGGCATTTTATGTATGTTGCTATCCTTTTTATTTTTTTCACGTCTGGCTACTCAGTTTTAAAAAGATTTTGCTTAAAAAATCTGCCATAAATAACAGAGTGTACTATTATCTTAGACCGACGTAAGTTTCACACGAACTATGAAGACGAAATATGAAGATTTGCTTAGCCGACGACACTCGGCTAAGAGTAGTCTTTGACTGTCTTACGTTCATGTCTCTGAATATAAGTCAAATTGTCTGTGGCTGGATAGGTTACGACAACGTAGTGAGTAAAGATATGTAAACTTCTCAACTTATATAGGATACTGATTTTTTATACGCATTTTGTCTAAATAATGCTTTATTTAATTATTATTTTTTTGCTCCCTGTGAGATATTAGAGAAGGGAAAGGTCCATTGAGAATACGGATTTTAACACTTTATAGACTGCTTATAATATAATATATTTTTTTGCTCTTTCGTCGACTGACCATGATTTAGAAGAAATGCCGAAACTAATTCATGTTTCGATCTCAATGTAATTAAAAATAAATGAATAAAAATAATGCAAGTGATCTCAATGCAATTAGAGGTATGTCGTAAGTATTTAGATAGCATTGCGTGTAGGGAAAGCGGCACTCGGCAGAAGCTGGGACGAGCGGCTCAGGGCGGTGGGTCGGAGGCTTCGCAGGAATGCATTCCTCCCCCACCTCACCCCTACTGCCGCCGCACCAAACACTATTTATGGACTTTGTAAACTTTAATCACAACTTTCAGATTCCTTTTCAAAGTTAGAAATATAGATAAGGTTTCTCTTATAACACGCGCTAACGAGATTAGGTCTACTACGGGTAATTCAAGCAATTCCTTAAAAGAGATTATAAGCTGAAGATTTCATGAATCTAATTTTATTGATCTATACATCCAACTTGTATCGCATACATATAGTGATGGGTTTAGACACGGGAATTTTCCGAAAGGTGAGTTTTTTCCCAACAGACTGGGAAAAAACTCGGATTTAAACCCATTGGTCGGGAAAATACTTAATTGACAATATTTGATTAAAGCAATCAAAATAATACATAATTTCCATTGTATGTGTAACAATTTAGATGTTTAATTCATGTAAAATATATTTTTTTATAGAAAAATCAAATTACGTTTAGCATTTATGACGTGTTTCGATGTTTAGATTATTTTAAATAATAGTTGCGAGCGGCACGTTTTGTTAGTTGTTATTTCCATGCATTTAGCTGTACACATTGATGCGTAGCACTTGGGCTGAACCTCTTATGCCATGATTATTTAAAGTGCGACTCTCTAAAAATCTTGTAGTTATAGTTACTAAAATTATTAAAAAAAAACATTAAAGGAAATCAAGTTTTGTCTGCTTTATGTTAAAAAATGTATACAAGAAAATAGTAGCCAACAGTTGAAATTGCCTTGTAATACAAGATGGAGAAGCAATGCCACATCATTAGATGGCATGCAAAAGCCAAAAGCATCATTGCAAGCTCTAGCAGTCCATAATTATTATTTTTCAGAAATACCAAATTAATATTGCTTTATGAAGATTAGGATAGGATTACACATAGGGAGGACCCATCTGAAGAAACTGAAAACTACGGATAGTAAAATTGTCACCTCTGAGTTCGAGATGCTCGAACAGGTTGAAAACTTTTATCGGCATCTGTATTCCACGAAAACGGCGAGACCAGCGGTTCCTAGCAATGACAACAAAAGAGCCCAGCTCACGCGCCATTACACCGAGGATATCCCGGACGTTGACCAGGGTGAGATTAGGGCGGCTCTCGAGCAGCTTAAGAACAACAAAGCTCCAGGCGATGACGGAATTACCACTGAACTCTTAAAAGCAGACGGGACTCCGGTCCTGAAGGAGCTACAGAATCTGTATAGTTCCGTCATCCAACAAGGCTCTACACCGGAGGCATGGAGCGGGAGTGCGGTGGTACTGTTCTTCAAAAAAGGGAATAAAACCCTACTGAAGAACTACAGACCCATCTCACTCCTGAGTCATGTGTACAAGCTGTTCTCGAGGGTCATCACGAATCGTCTCTCCGAAAGACTCGACGAATTCCAGCTACCAGATCATATTAGAGCACTAAATACACGTTTTGAAGGAAAATTTTAGCATCATATTACTTTAATTGTATAAAATAGTATTTTCCCGCCTTTTGGGAAAAAACCCGTAAATTCCCATATTTTTCTTTTCCACCCGTTTTTTTTTCTTTCCCTGCCCATCCCTACATACATATCGTTTCTCATCTATAACCATTCTGATCAACGACTAGTGTCGCAAATTATTTATTCGTCGAGGGTTTTATATACCTTTGGGAATATCTTGGGGATTAACTTAATCTCTGCTGAATTCCAGTACCTGTATCTGTAAATTATTCAATGCTTAATGGGACGTGTGTACTACACAATTTTATCTTTGTTCGGATTCAATTCAATTTTCTAGCTAGTCCGCCGAAATAAAAATGACTTTAAGCAACCTTGTTACGTTTTCATTTAGTTTCTTAGCTATCACAAGTATTATTTTCAATATCTCATCTAACCCAACTTTGTTGTTAATTAAACAAGACAAGAATGTTGATGGTAGAAAGGTAAAAATTCAAATTAACTATAATCAGATATGATGCGTGTTAAGGCGTTTTCTGGCGAGGAGGTAATATAAAATCGACAAAACGGCTCTGCGTCCGTGGAAGGAGCGAACGCCGACACATTCCCGAGGCTTGAATCGTAAATTACGGCAACGCGAGCGGCGCCGGCGCCGGGAGGAGCGCTTGTTACGATATTTGAACAAATTCCCGGCGGTGTTAATCTGCATAATAACAGCGGTGGATACAAAGCGGTTGCCGGCTCCCATTATGCACGGGCGCCACCCCCTCCCGCTCCCGCGCCGCGCACACCCCGCTCCTCCAGGCACACTGCGCCCGAATACCTCTATACGTGATTACCCACACCAACTACGGTGTTAAATCCACCGCCTTATCGCTTGCCATCGTAATGAACGACCGCTCCGAGTTTTCGTACGGATTATTTATGAAAAATATGAAGTGATGGATAACGTATAATTTTTTAAATCGGAGTATGACTAGCCTTTCAATATGTACGGACTGAATTGTTGTTTCGGTGGATAATATTAATTATGATACTGGCACCTACCATGCGCCTAACTAATTGGATGGGTTACCTTTTATATGTCCTTGTCATGTTTGTCTAGGAATCAATTATATATTTATTTGTCTCATTCCAGACAAGAATTAGGGGCTTGGTAAAAGCTAACTACGAAAGTCATGGACTAAAAGTAATTTAAAAAAAGAATAAAGTTTATTGACTTCACAAATGTATGCTCTCTCTCTCAAAGCTACAAAAATAATTAAACAAACGTTAGCTCGTTAATGAAGGTGCAATTATGAGTGTAATAAGCGGGAGGGCGATATGTATAACAAGCAGGAACAAAGGAATCACCGAGTGCTATCTCGTAGCCTCGTTACCTGCCATTACGCGGAGCGGCCCGACTTGAGCCGAGCCTACCCGGCGCGCCGCCCGGCTTTTACAAACCGTAATCGCGAAATCTACAGCTTTATATCAATGTAAATTCTTTTCCATTTTTGCGTGTTTTAATCAGGTTATGTATTGACTGTTTCTTTTTCATAAAAAAATAATTACGGTTTTTAGTAGTTACTTTTTTCCGTTGTGAAATCTCGCGCCCTAGAGTCAAAACTAAAGGGCCGTTCAGACTACGCTATAATATATAGCAAACATTAAATAACTCAACAATATAGCACAGCATACATTTTATATGAACACGTACACACTATGCTATACCATACAGGGTATCCCATCGCTTGCTTCATGCTTCATAAAATGTAATTAATTAATAATTTAATTAATTAATTTAATTTAATTTTACTTAACGGTAACTTTATTTTATTTAATATAATGATTGGATGAAAATGTTTTTCATACCACTTTTTTTAAACGAAAGCGAGTTCATGTTGCATTGTACAGCGACATGCGTGTCCAATATAATAATGCACTGAGAAATTCTCTGTGAGGTCGCCGTGGCGGTGCAGTGCGTCAGGGATGTATGCTCATAATATTGATAGTTTGCTCCAGCGGCCATCGGTCCTTCGACAGACATGGCCAGCCCACTGCCACTTCAGCTTACTGATCCTACAAGCTATGTCGGTCACTCCGGCTCTTCACCGGATAATCTCGTTACGAATTTTATCCTTCAAAGAAACTCCAAGCATAGCTCGCCCAATAGCTCAGGGAAGACAATTTAGAAAATTCCTTGAATGCAGTATTTGCTTTAAAATATAAAATTAAGTCTTCTTCAAGTAAAATTTCCTATTTTCAGTATTTTAAGTACTTTCTCTCCATGAAGCATAGTGATGGGACACCCTGTATAGCACGCCAAACAATAGTAATGACGCAATATGCTATACTATATAGCAAAATATTATAGCGTAGTCTAAACTGCACTTACATTTGCAACACTGCCTTAAGTATTCCACTCTAAAGACCATAGAAACTACATAGTCGAGTAGTATAACATGTTAGATAGATCCGTATGACTGTAAAGTCTGTGATTCAACATTCAGCTAACTCCTAAATATAAATCTATTGAATCATTCAGTGTGAATATAGATTTTTAGGACCGAAAGTTTTTATTGTGATAATGAAGAACTTTTGTATAGACAAGATAGTAACAGTGACCGTAATAGACACGACAACGGTGAATTTCGAAAACATTCTGGGAAACTATAACAAATGAGAATATATAGTTGGAATCAGAATCAGTCGCGTACATTAGTGAGAGGTGCCAATATTTAACAGTTATGAATATGCTCGGGAGGCACCCACGCGTCAGTATAGACGACGCGACAAATCGCCAAGGTTGACTTCAATGATACGGTGCGCGCCGGCAGATTTTTCAGTGAAATAGTTTCATCGGGCGGTTTCGGCGGCGGTGACGGCAACGTCTGCGCCGGCGCGCCGGTCGATGCCCCCGCGGCCACGCGATTTGGCTCCACTCGACACAACTACAAATGAAACGACGTTGCCAATACAGTCGCTTTGCGGCTCTGCGCTGTGCTTAAACTACCTTCACCGATAAACCATAACCACAAAATGGTCCGCTGACCCCATGCTCGCTGACTGTAAGAATCTAGCCACCTCAAGACGGCAGACAAAGCTTCAAAATTTAAAACGAAAGTAAAGAAATCGTTCTCAAATTATATTTCACAAAAATCAGTCTCGAGGAAACAAAACACTAAACGTTTCATAATGAATTGGCAAAATGAACTCGTAATCTGTATCGCAATCCCCATGCCAAGAGGCAAGTAGGCGTGTGACGACTCATGCCAAACATTCGATGAGTCGAAACGAGACAATTCTCAACGGTGCTTATCTTAAACGAAATTATACTTTTATTTATAGTTCGAAAAAACTAAATACGGATCAGTGACAAACATGACTAATGTAAGCACCTGTCGGGATACTTCATATATTATGTTTAATATCGATTTAAATTAGAGACAAGTTGGCGCAAGCGTCTATTGTTAACCTCGGCTAGCGGGTCCGATGCACAAGCCATAGTGCAGCCGTAGACAGCTAGCTGCACTGCATCCCGCTCGCGCCCGCAACTTATCAATGAAATGCCTGCGCAGCCGCCGCCGCAACGGTGCCTCGCGTTCCTTCTTCTGACGTAACAAAATGGCGGACAACACATTTACGTAGGTACTTATCCTATTTAAGTATTTATAGAAAATTTCCTAGCAGAATTAACAATGCTCACAATATATGCCATTAAATAAACATAATTCCCGAGAACTACTGAATTCAAAGTGTCATGACTACGAAATTGCGTTCAAAAGAACAGTTACACAACACAATAGATTTTTAAGAAACGATGACTTACTAACTTTGGGCTCCTTCTACTGAACATAATATAGGGATTACATAAGACTGCTAAGTATTTCCGATATCTATATAAAAATAGAATAAGGTAATAAAAACCTCATTATTGTAACTTTCGGCCTATTATTATTATCACGATTACCGTAGTTCCTTATACCGTATATCTTTTTAACTTGATACAAGTAGCGTCATCTATACATATTCGATAAAAAGTTTAAAGTAATTTAAAACTCATGCTCACACTAAATGTACATGTATGTACACCAATGCTACGAGTAACCATAGATCCCGCTAGATGGCAACCATTACAGTTCGAGCCAGCATGTTATAACTCGTGGTATTACTGAACTTTGTTACTAGATGGCGCTGTTAACAAGTGCCGCAATTTACCTCGAATTTTGGCATAAAATACTTAAATTGAAAGGTTTTTTTTATTATTCTTTCGTTTTCATCTGGTTTTGTGTATGACATCATAGAAGCCAGTTACTCACCTGGCCGTATGAAAGGTCGCCTCGTCCGATGAACCAGCGGCGCCAAACGACACGCCGACGGCCAGCCCCTCAGGGATGTTATGTACGGTGATCGCTACTACGAGAAGCATTATACGCTTCCACTGCGACTGCCGCGCTTCTAGCGACCTCGTCAGGCTGTCCCGACGGTCACCTTCACCATTCTCACCAACTTTCTGAAATGTACAATAATAATAATTGTATTAGAATAAAAAAGCATACATTGATAAATATTCCACACGATCTGGACCTAATAAAACATATTGTTATGCATTTATTTAATTTGATGTATTAATAATACGATTAATGTATCCATTTTGAACAATATAGGTAGATACATTCAAATCAGCCTTTACCCGCTATTCCGCTCGCTAAAATAATAAGTTATAGATAAACACCCTAATATATCAAAGAACGGCTAATGAGACATAATGGATTTTTTTATCTTTCCGCTGTCGCCGGCGGTCTTACGCCCGCCGCGAGGTAAGAGATACTCATTACGATATTACGATATTCACTTACGTAATCAATTAATTAAACTCATCGAGATGTACGAAGCTTGAGGCGCCCTATTTTTCTATATCTACCTCGTTTCTACGAGTGTTAATTAAATCGTTATAGAAATGTGAATCTATATTTTGTCTCTTGTTAACCAACGTATAATGTCATCTGGTGAAAGAAATGGCATGCTATTTGTTTGTTCTCTGTTTGGCAACGTTTTAACGTGACGTCAGAATATCTACTCCGCGTGGCGTAAATCCACCATTTTAGGGGCAATGGTTTTGTATGTGTGATGCAACAAAAAAAATGGATTTATATTACGATTTTCGGATTTAAAAACGGTCCCAAAATTATTTTTTATACTGTGGACAACAACTAATGCAAATGTAATATGGAATATAATTTGTTTTGATTACTTACATCCCTTGCAATGTGGCTGCCATTTTACGGGCCCGTCTTATGTATGTACGTATAGCACACAAGACGTCTGTTGTATTTATTTATTTATTATTTTATTTTATTTATTTATTTGTTCAGTGGTATACATAACAAAAACATTCTAAAGATGTAAACATAAACTCATTAGAGTTTTACCGTACATCAGTATCATCGACTATACAAACAGGTAAACAAAAATATAGTTGACAAGGTAGGATATTAAATAAGTACAATGAGGGTAGCTATACCAGATAATATTTATCTACATTATGAAGGAGCGAACACCGGTGACTGCGCGATCCGTCTTTACAAACTGGTGGAGGGTAGTATTTGTGTTGATACAGGTTGTTCCTACAAATGCAGCAAACTATTGAGAATTTATTATACTTACATTAATAATGTTATTAATTGTATTGACTAGTTATTTTTATTATTGTGTCTTTGTAACTTGCAAGAAATGTTGTTTTAATTTAAATTTTATGGTTTTTTTTGTTATTTTATCCCTTAGAGATGTTGGTAGTTGATTAATTAGGTAGGGTATAATATATATTTTTTTTTAATTTTTTTTAATATTTTTTTTTTTTTTTTTTTTTAGGGTATATATTTTTTTTTTTTTTTTTTTAATTTTTTTTTTTATTTGTATGCCACGCGTATTTCATAGGTATTTCTGGTTAGTGATTAAACTGCCCGATTTAATACAATCCGATAGGCTAACCATGTCTAGAAACTATATTAGAGTATGATTCCAAACTCGATATGGATTGTATGCTAACAAACCGGGCATTGTTTTTTTCCTAATTGGCTTGCGTTTGATCGCCATTCATCTCGGGGGCCTGGGTACGGGTTTGACACTTACCGATGCTTCCATAGAGTTCGATGATTTTAATGGCGGAAGGAGGTTACTGATTTATGAATGAAAGTTGACGAAAACGATAATAGTACATTACTGTCGAGGCCTGAAATTAAGCAATTGACGGCCGAGTAATATTTGAACTTCCCAAGTGATTTTAAAACTTTTTAACTAAACGAGGCCGTTAATTGCTATTTCGGCCGAGACTTGTATAGTACTTTTCTCTCATTTTCGAGGAAACAATACACAAATTAATTCACAGTATCTAAATTTCATTCGCGCCAATTCATCCGCGCGCGGTTCTAGTTCTATTTTCAAAGTTTTGAAAAAGAATGCGCATTCAGCCTTTATAATGATAAATATTTTGTACCACCTAATTTATGCAAGTGTGTACTTAAAAACTTCGGTAGCATAATTTAAAAAATAAAAACTGTCCAGCAATTTCTAATATTGTCGTGTTGGATATTACTGGACTGTTATTTCGTTGCGTACGGAAAGGAGCCGATTGATGTTTTTTTTTTTAAATAATGAACCAATTTCCAACCAAGTGGGAGAAAAAATATTTATCTATGTCAAATTTGTACTAGGCCCCCCGATTCTAAGCGAAGTTGCGGTCGACAATGGTACACGCTTTCCCAGAAAAAACCTTTTCATTCCAGCCTTGTAGACCGCCACACTTCTATTATATTCTTCTTCACTTAATTAATGATGATTTTTAATAATATTGCACTTAATTGATATTGGTGTCGATTCTCTTGTTCACGAACTAAACTTATTTTAAACTATCGCTCTCTTTTATTAATAGTAGATACAAGAAAAGGATGGCAACAATTTTAGAACTGTACGTGTTGTAACATAACGTGTTACATTTCTTTGTATTTTAGCGGCCACGTTCCGGGATCACTACTAAACATATATAGAAATTTAAATTCCAACTAATTTGATAGTTCTCAAATTGTTGCCATCCCTTTCTTGTGTCTACTATTAGTAAAAGAGAGCGATAGTTTCAAATAAGTTTAGTTCGTGAACAAGAAAATCGATACCATTGATTCGTAAATATAAAACGTGTGTAACTATAATCCAAGACGCACGATATTTTGTTTACACAAATACCACATCCAGTTCCAGTTTGGCTGGGTTATAGAATGAACAACATATTAATTTAAGTTTTTTTACAACAAGAATCATTGCACTGAATCCCAATCTTACTGAACTGCGAGACACCCAGCGCATATTTTAAATGTTTTAACGGGTTTATTAGACATTTTGAACTAAACCAATTAGTTAGCTAAATATAAGATATCCGAATAAACCGAAGCCCTAATGATATTTTGATCGCTAGATTGCAAATAACGAGTGTCTCAAAACAAACGGTCATGCAGGTGATGCAGGTACCTACTTTAAATATTTAAAATAACAAAGTTTACTAAAGAGAGACTTCACTTGATTTTCAAAAGCAAAAAACTACATGATACTATCTGATATTATAATTTTTTTAACGCAATATCCCTTGAGTCTGGAATCGACCTAACAAAACAATGAAAGTATATCTGGCAACTGTTCGTAGTTATGGAAAGAGGCAATAGGATTAAAGACCTTTCCAACATGCGTATACAGAATTATAATGACAGGATGTCCAAGAATTCCAACTATCACTTTATTGCTAAAAAAATCATATTTTATCAACGACTAGCTTTTACCCGCGGCGTCGCTCGCGTTAAATTCTGCTAACCCACGTGACGGATCCTGTTAATTCAGTCCAGTCCAGTCACTATCCCACTATCTCACTATCCCACTATCTCACTATCCCACTATACCACTATACCACTATCTCACTATCCCACTATCCCACTATCTCGTCCCATGTCCAGTCCCTTCCCATGACCCTTCGCGTACCATGTCACGTCCTGTCCCATGTCCCGTCGCGTCCCATTTCCAATGTCCCGTCTCATGTTCCATGTTCCGTCCCGGCCCATGTCCCTTCCCATGTCCCGTCCCGTCCCACATGTCCCGTCCCGTCCCGTCCCCCATGTCACATGTCCCGTCCCGTCCCATGTTATCAATTGTTCAGCAAATCAAATTTGGTGACACAACGACTGCAGTGCCACCTACCGGGTCCATTTATTAATTCAAACCTTGCAGGGACCCGGACTCGAACGTACCTACACAAAAATTCTATCATCTATCAGTTTAGGAGATCAGTAACATACCGACAGCAGCGCCACCTACCGGGTCCAATTGTGTTTTTAAACCATCCAGGAACCCATTGAAACATACACACAAAATTTCATCCACATCTTATTTAATACGTTATTTAAAAAACATAACCCTCCTTCTGGCGCAGTCGGGTAATTAGAGGGGACCCGAGTTTACCATACCAAACGAACATCAAAATTAAATGTTTGACAGGTAGGAACAGTTTGTATGGGAAAATAAAATGTTGTTTTTACTATTTTCCTCGCTAATTTCCACATTTTCTCACCTTTTAAACCTTCCCTGGACTTCCATAAATATTTTAAAACCAAAATTAGCCAAATCGGTCCAGCCGTTCTCGAGTTTTAGCGAGACTAACGAACAGCAATTGATTTTTATATATATAGATATCGATAAGAAACGAATGACAGTATACACTCAATTGATACGCCTGAATTTAAACGGTTCTTAAGAGCGTTTACGTGCACGGTTTTTCATACAAACTTTCAAGACCTTAATCTATGAAATGATTACCGATTTATACACATAAGCAGGATATAAAGAATAGCACTACCCTATATCTGCTCATGGGTGTCGTAAAAGGCGATTAAGGAATTCACCAGAGGATGGGCAGCAGTTTTCTTTGAGTATTTAACCAACCAACTGCGATCGCCAACCCGCCTTCCAAGCGTGGCGATTATGGCAGTGGACGTTTTTCGTCTGAAATGATGATGATGATGAATCATTTCGAAGATTTAGGACTTGAGAGTTTGTATGTTAGTACGCTCTTAAGTTCCGAATAACCGATATCAAGGCAAGATTTCAAGCAGTGTCAATGCACTGCTTAATTCTACAACATGAGAATTATACATCAAGGAAAACGATTGAGAATATAAGTTAATATAAGCATTCTTCTATAATTCATTCATTCACGATTTGGTCGTTTTGTATAACCTTTGTAAACACTAGACCACTTTAAAGCGCCAGCGGTCGCGGTTGTTAATCGCAAAAGGACATCGAATGGAAAAAAGATAAACAAACCGCGCCAATCCGCAAAAAAGTTAAGGTAAATAGTAAGGCAAACCGAAAAACCAGTTTAAAGTATTTGAGTATGGTAATACCAGTTATTATGATTCTGCATTACTAATTTTCCTGTTTATCGCTCCAACGAAAGTGGTTAAAATGTGCATGTGCATTTATAGATAACCTCAACCTTTGATCTTTGTTAAATTCTTGAGGGAGTCCCCAAAGTTCGAGATTGGCCTTTAACCGATCAGGCACACCTTGACGTCAACGGCTAGGCGTAAATGACTAACGGCTTTTGGATCGAAATATAAGCGATTCTCGAGATTACAGCTTTATTCGGTCGGGACGTCGATACAATGATGATTATTAATATTTAGGAGAGTTCCTCTAATCTAGAATAGCGTATCCCTCCACTGAATTTATCATAGAATAATGTTATTATCGTAGTAGCTAATGCCAACGGCTTCACTCGCATGTTAAGTCACAAAAAAAATTCCTTCCTCAGGGTTCAAGCTATCTCATTATTAAATTTTATAAAAATTGGTTCAGCGGTTTAGCCATAACGATGTAACAGACAAACAGACAGTTACTTCCACATTTATAATACACACACCAGCTATAATAGCGTTTTTTTTTTCCTTTTTTTTTTGACTGCATGATAATAAAATCTTGATATCTATATTCTTATTTCATAATTAAAATGCCAAATATCTATTTTCACATTGAGACGGACTTTTAAATGTTCCGCTAATTTAGAGGGTGTGTAACCAACGCAGACTTTGTTTGACAGACAATTTATATAATCCGTTGCATACAATATTCTACAATATCATAAAGCGTTCGAAACGTGGCGTATGAGGCACCGCACCCCGGGCGCTTGTTATAACTTCAGCCTTACCCCGGCTCCAGACGTTAGCCTGAACGATGGCGCCAACGTTATTCGCCAACGTGTGGATCGGGAAAATGGAGTTGGCCCGAACGTTGGGGCGAGCATTGGCAGTTAGCCGTCGCGTGTCGGTTTTATCAAACGAATTATGCGCCAACGTTGGCGATGCGTCCACACGTTGGTTTGCTCAGTCTTGCCGCAGCACTCATGCAGTAAGATGCATCCAATGAGCTTGTACCTACGGTCACCGCGTCTTGAAAATGTCATCCGCGTGGATGGACGCAATAGTCATAGAAATTCTATAAAAATATATTTATGTTTATTAACAAATAATAATAATATTCTCTTATTTTTCAAAACATTTTTTAAAGACGACGTCCATTGTTTATCTATTGTTCTATTTTAATTGACAGTTCAGCTCTTAAGCACTCAATAGTTTTAAAGTGCCCAGTGCAACATCTATTTCAGACGTCTTTATTGGCTCTGATGGAACTAAACTAACATTATCTCCAACGTGTGGACGCTAGGCATAATTACGGGCGCACCCTGGGAATTCAGCCCCGCTACCAACCTGCTGACTGGCTGATCTTTTCGCCACGGCATGAGCTATAATCATTATGTAGCTCTTGTCGACACGATACAAGAAGATTACGGGCCAATGCTCGCCCCAACGTTGGGGTCAACGTGTGGAGCCCGCCTTAGTATGGATTATTAGGAACTGACCAGTGAGTGATGTGAGTGGTGGTGCCCCCTGCGCCGCTGCGCGGTGTGCTGGTTGCTGATGCAGTCGGCGAAGTCTCCCGGCTGCTGCGGGTCCATGGTCACCACGCTCGTGTTGTTGGACGGCCGCCGGTTGAGCGCCGTCATCATCTCTAGATCTTCTAGCTTCTCCTTTGAGTCTTTACTCTTCGTTATTGCTGTAATGATCAACATTAGGGGTTAGATTTTTTTTATCTGTAGGTATTATAGCGATGTTTACTGTGTAGTTATATTTTTCGTTTGCAAGTTTTTGATTGTGCCTGTACAAGAGTAATTATTTTATTTTGTTTGGATATTTTAGATTATGCTGTACTAGAATGTTTAGTTGTATATGTATAAGTGCCGAACTCAGCACCCATTCATGATTGTGTGTCATAGAAATCTAAATAATAATAAGGTAGGTAATAGAAATGTTATCTATTGTCTGTTAATACCGGAAACGCGTGTCGCCGCCGTTTTGCCCCTACCAGCACATAAATACGCAATTACGCCCACGTTTCTAGCATTCAAAGCAAAATAAACTAAGCCTTAAAAAACCCGCAGTTAGATATGCTGCAAAGTACAGTTTTAGTGAGTCCGCGTCCAAAACAGCATTGATGATCATAAAACGGTTAGCGCTGTTGTCCTGCGAGACACCTGCCACCACTTCTATTACCTTATTTGTTAGATTTCTATGTTATGTGTAAATAGAATTATTATAATGTTGATCAGATGTTTAAATTAGGTCGTAATTACTCCTGCGCAGTTCAAGGGTTTAAGTGTGTGACACTTATTAAGTATCATATTCTAATAACGGCGTCCATCAGCCTCAATCAACTCAGCCTATCGCTTGCTCAATTTGCTAAAATTGTGGTTGAATAAAATCATTTTAAGTTAAATTTACAGCGCGTTATCGCATTATCTTCACGCGATCGTGGGTTTCCACACGTTTCTGCTACTCATACAATCATAAAATAACCAAGTCTCAAGGCATTATATTTGTTCATGTGCATAATAAGTAATTAACTCAATTTGTTACGATACGACTCCATTATAACTGATGTTAATTACTAACTCCTGTAATTTAATCTTACGTTATAAAAGTAAATAGAGGCGTGTTTGTTTATTGCGATAACAAACTACCATCGAGTTTAGATACATAAGTTAGTAGCTAAGTCTGACAGATAACACAGAAATCCTGTAAGTAAAGATTCTGAGAGTATAAAATCAAAAAGGTACACCGGAGAATATAAGATAAGAAATAAAACTCTAATAAACAAGGTAATCTTTCATTAAATACTTAATACTTCCTCCTTATTCACAAAAAATTGTAGTAAATAACACTAAATATAAATTATAATATATTTTTAAGAATTTACATAAATGAGGAAAATCATTAACACCAGTTATACCAGTATAAGTTGGGAATTTTATCTGAAGGACAGATTATTCATGAGTTTTACGGTTTTTATAAATCAAGTATTGTACCTATTGGATGATCCCTTGTTATTATTACATATCAGTGAAAGACTATCAGGTAACCTTGAATGAAGTCTGTAATTATTATGATAAACTTACGATCCTACATTTCTATCTATAGTATTTTAAGATGGTTTGAAAATCTTTTCAATGACGCCGAGTAAACCTAAAAGGGTAATTCTCAGGTGTCTCATTGTTTGGGTCACTTCCGTGGCGCATTTTTCTTTATGTTGAGACACGCTAACAGGAAATATCAATTTTTTAATAGAAGTAGAACATTCCTAAATTAAATTTAGATTTGATATATTTCCTGTTAAGATGTCTCAATTTGAAGAAAAATGCGCCACGGAAGTGACTCCAACAATGAGACACCTGAGAAGGGATAGGCTATATACCCATATATGCCCATTTATGAATAATATAATTAGATTTCATGTTTAATATATTGATAAAATTTTATTGGTTTGATTTATTAATTAGCTTCATTTGTAATTTCAATTATTTAATTTGTAATTTTAATGATTTTGTTTTATTTGTGACATGAAATTTAATTATTAAATTTGCTATGTATATTACTAACCATTTCAATGATATCTTTTTACTAACAATAATGGATCTATGTTATCTGAGCAATAAATGAATTATTATTATACAGAATTCTTTCAAAATATCAAAGCCCAAATTCGACGTAGGTATTTTGAAACTAAAAACGTTAATTTTGTATAATTTCATGGGTTTTCGTAATCACTACACATTATAATAAAACAACTTGAAGTTTTTTTTAATATCTACAATATGTTGCTCTGTATCGGTGCCATTTTTAAGTAGGTGACTATACCTTATGTTAAGCGGTTACCTTTGCCCATAACAACTTCAATACCACCTAGGCTGTTGCCTGAATGGTACCGCAAGTCGGTTCGCCAAACTACATGAACATGGAAAGTCTCATGTGATTGTAATTTCACCGGCACCCGTACCCTTCAGACCGAAACACAGCAATGCAAGCACCACGAATGCTGCAAAGCTTTCGAAACGTCAGGAAAACAAATTTAAATAATATACGCGATAATAATTTCTTAGGTTTTCGCGATCACTAAACAAAGTTTAACATAACAAAACATAACATCACGCTTGTATTTCCCCGAAGGGGTAGGCAGGGTTGTATAGTACACCCACATTTCGCCAGTTATGTTGTAAGTCCCATGTAATAGGGGGCGAGCCTAATAAACAAACAAACATAGCTCCGGTTAAACAAAGTTTAACCGGATTATATCTATATATATAAAAATCAATTGCTGTTCGTTAGTCTCGCTAAAACTCGAGAACGGCTAGACCGATTTGGCTAATTTTGGTTTTAAAATATTTGTGGAAGTCCAGGGAAGGTTTAAAAGGTGAGAAAATGTGGAAAATTTGCGAGGAAAATAGTAAAAACAACAATTTTATTTTCCCATACAAACTGTTCCTACCTGTCAAACATTTGATGTTCGTCCCGTTCGGTATGGTAAACTCGGGTCCCCTCTAATTTAAAGAACGTATTAAATAGAGTTTCGAATCGACAACATATATTTTATTTTTATTTTTATTTTTTATTTATTCAGATGGAACAGCAAACAGCTACAATATAAAAACTAATAGTAAGACTATACATATTCAGTATAAACAATATTGGTGTTTCTTCTGGCTAATCTCAGAAACTACTGTAAGGATTTTCATACGGTTTTCACCATTAGAAAGAGGGATTAAGAAGGTTATTTAAGAAGATGATTGGCTACCCGTGCGAAGCCGGGGCGGGTCATTTGGATGAAATTTTGTGTGTAAGTTTCAATGGGTTCCTGGATGGTTTAAAAACACAATTGGACCCGGTAGGTGGCGCTGATGTCGGTATGCCACTGATCTCCTAAACGGCAGGGTCGATTTTAATGATATTTTTTGTGTAGGTACGTTCGAGTCCGGGTCCCTATAAGGTTTGAATTAATTAATTGAATTAATTTGTAATTCGTGTAACATAGTTATCAACGAAGTGCTCATTTATTCAAAATAAAATGGATGTTATGGATAACGTTAGCTTAATCCGCATTTGTATCAGTGCTTTCTCGGAAGAGGACATAGTAATTGCCAAAGATCTTTTATTATTTTTATTAACAAATGGACCAATGGATGGGTAGGTGGCGCTGCAGTCGTTGTGTCACCAAATTTGATTTGCTGAACAATTGATAACATGGGACGGGACATGGGACGGACGGTACATGGGACGGGACGGGACATGTGACATGGGGGACGGGACATGGGAAGGGACATGGGCCGGGACGGGACATGAGACGGGACATTGGACATGGGACGGGACATGGGACGCGACGGGACATGGGACGGGATGGGACATGGTACGCGACGGGTCATGGGACGGGACTGGACATGGGACGAGATAGTGGGATAGTGGGTTAGTGTGATAGTGAGATAGTGGGATAGTGACATATTGGGATAGTGAGATAGTGGGATAGTGTGATAGTGATATAGTGGGATAGTGAGATAGTGTGATAGTGGGATAGTGAGATAGTGGGATAATGACTGGACTGTCCAGTCCAGTCATTATCCACCGACCGTCCGGTCCGAATGAAAGGATGGATGGATGGATGGAACTGGACTGGACTGTACTGAATTAACAGGATCCGTCACGAGGGTTAGCAGAATTTAACGCGAGCGAAGCCGCGGGTAAAAGCTAGTCGTGTATATTATTTAAATTGGTTTTCCTGACGTTTCGAAAGCTTTGCAGCGTTTCGTGGTCGCAGGTAGACTGTGATGACAAGCGTCTTTACAGATATTTCTAAAACAATATTTTAATCTACCGTACAATTTTTATTAATTAAAATCGTTTCGATGCACGCAGCAATCACTCACAATATCATTATCTTTTACAGTGTTGAGTACTGTTTGGGACTTAATTATTTTTAGGACTGGGTTCCAAACGGGTGGTAGCTGCCAACCATCTTTTCTATTAAAATTAGGATGTCTTTAGAGTTCCGTAGTCCTACAAGGAACCGTTATAGTTTCGTCATGTCCGTCCGTCTGTCCTAATCCTTTACAGCTTAATAACTTCTACAGTTATAAACATAAGTAAATTAAATTTTGTTAGAAAATGGTTTAGATATAGATCTCAATTTTAAAAGAATAAAAAAATCTTGATGACGTATTTTAGGTGTGGCGCCCATACATTTGAAATGGGGATGAATTTTTTTTTTCGCTGCAGCCCCTCCTATGTGGTATCATTGAATAGGTCTACTAAAATGAATGTAATGTTTCATACATAACTTTTTTATCAGGTATACCATCTGCGAAATACAGTTCGCCAAAGAGGCTTGCAATGTGTCCCCCCCCTGCCATTTCTAAACTATGCAACGTAGAAACTTATAGTCTTCCACCTTGATAGACCTTTATAAAAACTCTCTTTTAAAATTATTTCGAGTATAATGTGATTATAAATTTTTGGGTTATAGTGAGAAAACTGCAAAATACTTAAGACGTCCTAGTTCATAGGTCATTGACCTTAGAGAAAAATTATCTTAGCTAATAATGCTCCTTTAGTTACTACCTATTTAAAAAAATCACAAAAAGTAACTTTGTGTTATATTGACATGACACACTTCTTAAATTTAGCTTCCTAAATTCAGCGCTAGGTGGCGCTGTTTGCAAAAACTAAAATAGCAATGATTAATATTCGATTTGATTCGTTTGTAATTAGGAACCCTATAATACTGAGCATGGCCCGACATGTTCTTGGCCGGTTTTTAATTTCAATAGCCTCACGGAGCATTCTAAGTACATATCGGTTTTCCTTCGCCAGAACTTGTGATTTATCAAATCGAAGAAAATGGTTGGGTTTGTCTAGGGCATGTTTACACACTGCAGACTTTGTGGAGCGTCTCTTCTTGACGTCAGCTATATGTTCTTTAATTCTAGTGGCTATACTACGCTTTGTTTGCCCTATGTATACCCACAATCAATCCTGTAGACCCCTGCATCTTGTAAGGGAAATATAATCCGGTTAAACTTTGTTTTATTATAATATACGCGATGTAAACCAGTTACCAGTAAACAGTAACAGTAACAGTTAACCAGTATGTGTGGTGTAACTTTGAGAGATAAAGTAAGGAATAACATGATAAGGGAGCGTTGTGGAGTGAAAGAAGATGTAGTGACAAAGATTGAGAAAGGTATGTTAAGATGGTTTGGACATATAGAGAGGATGGACGAGAGGAGATTGACGAAACAAGTACACGAAGCGAGTGTGGATGGAAGAGTTGGAAGGGGACGACCTCGGCGAACGTATCGCGATCAAATCGCGGATGTTCTCAAAAAATGCCAGGTTAAGAGTTCTCTAAACCGACGAGCATGCTTGACGAGGTTAATGAAACGTAGATGAAGCGAAAGAGGTGTGTCAGGATCGTAGCAGGTGGAAATCCAGTCTCTGCCTCCCCAATGGGAAACAGGCGTGATAATATGTATGTATGTATGTATGTAAACCAGTTAAACATGTCTTATTATAATGTTCATTTTGTAGTTTATTTAAGTAAACTACGAAATTTTTACAGGCTTAATTACATGGCTGTCTTGGTCGATTGTTAATCGTAAACTAAGACAAGCCTACTCATCCATGTTAGTTTTCCTTTAAAATTCGTTATTGATTTGCTAACATACTCGATAATTTTCAAGTTTTCTGAATTAGTGGTTTAGCCTGTAAGGGGAACAAGTAACTCTAACAAAAATGACCACTTTAAATTGTAACCATAAGAAACCTTTGACCTTAGTCATAAGAAAAAAAAAACTAGTGTAAGAAAGGAAACTTGCGCTCCAGACTGAGCCCAGACAGGTCAAATCTACGATAATAGCCTATCGTCTGGCGCACCATTTAATGGTACGATCAGTTAGGGTTTTCATATCAAAAGTACTCTGATAGGGCTTGTATGCTCGTTTCGCTCATGGGCAAAAATATTGCGGTGTGTTTAAGAGGCGTAACAATAACTAAAAAAATGCCAGATCTTAGGTTAAAATTAGTATAGGTAATGTAAATCTCATTAATCACCCCTCAAATTTCCTGTGAACCTCGTTACTTTCTTAGATTCGTAGTACCTAATGTATATTTTATTGCGGGATTTGAGGAATATTATTTAGTGTAGTGACGAGGCACATTCATTATGAATGTCAGTTACCATTTTAATGCATAATGATGTCGCACAGTCGCATAAAAGCAACATACTATTACAGTTGTCTTCTATCAACACTAATTAAAGCTATCTATACTGCACTTTCTCTTCATATCAATAGTAGTTGCATTGTATTATGATTATGATTGATCTTAAATTAATGAAACAACTGTATTCTTAGACTAAACGATTGATTCGAAGCAGACAATTACAATTTATTACTTAATGTTAATAGTTCAACACAGTGGCGTAGTTAGCATGGGTGACACCCAGGGCGGTTATCGATGGTGGTCACCCCATGAATGAAAACTGTCAAAATCAGTAAAAATGCGTTAAGTGCATGGGAGTACCCAGCATTTGGCTTAGGTGGGGGGCAAATCAGGCGCTTCAAGTACCTAGATAATTAATGTAACTTAAAAAGTAATGTGCATTAATAAGATAAGGTATAGTAAGACGCAAACAATACCTATTGCAGTATCAGAATAAAACATAGAAAAACAGAAAAAAAATAAAAAAAATACTTAATGGCGCGATTTAGGCTCAGTCTATATTTGTATGCCGCTTAATTCACCTTAGACTAACTGAGATATTTTTTACTGAGTATCCGCCATTGGCGGCATTGTGTGCCGTTTTTTGATCAATAAAATTATGAAGATTAAACATTCATCAAACAGAAATTATAACATTCGCTTCGGAAATGTAAGACAAAGCCACGGATAATATAATAGACAAAGCTATGGATATGCTGGTATAATAGCGCGAACGAAGCGAGCGCAAAAATTATTCGGGATTTGCGAAAAAACATACATTTAAAAAAAAAAGTGGTACGGCTCTGTATTTACACATATTAGTCTAAGCCTCCTGTAATTATGCTTGACCAAAAGTGATAGTTAATTAAACAAAGAAAAAATATCCAACCAACAACAACAAACCTACATTGCATTTTTCTAAAGTTTTTATATTTTCATTGCAGGTTGGTCTCGCCCGTTGGGGGTGAAAATAAAGAAACGACGTAAAGATTTTTTTAAAATCTATTAGCAGTTATTTAATTTTATGATTTTTAGATGTTTTTATTGTTCAATCGCGGTTGGGTGTCACCCCCTGGCAGGTGACACCCGGTGCGGTACGCCTCCAACGCCCCCCCCCCCCCCCCCCCTAGCTACGCCACTGGTTCAACATAACTAATGGTGGATAACATATGTTAATGCATATCAATTTAAAATGTTATATAATCATAACATTTTAAATTGACGTGCATATGCATATTATCATTAGTTATGTTGAATTTTTATGGTTCCGTAGTCAACAAGGAACCCTTATAGTGTTGCCATGTCCATCCGTCTGTCTGTCTGTCCGTGGCTTAGCTCAGAAACTCTTAGTACTAGAAATCTGTAATTTGGCATGGGTATACAATACATATTAATCACGCCGTCAAAGTGGTAAAATAAAAACTTGAAAAAAAAAATTAAGGTACCTCCTACACGTAAAGTGGAGAAGATTTTTTTTCTATATTTTTTTTATTTTTTTTTTATTTTTTTTGTGTGGTGTCGAATATTGCGAGTGTGCGAAGCATTTTTCGATTCAGAGATCCATTTGCGAAATATTAAGCATTAAAGTGCAAATTTTTGTTAGAGTCAAGTGTCCCCAATACTCGAAAACTATTCAGTTTTTTTTTAATAATAAAAAAATATTTCATCAAAAATAACAATGTCAACGTAAATATAAAACACCTGTAGGTACACTTGACTATTGCTAGTTAACAGAACAGTAAGGTGTGGCACCCAGAGCCCTCGCTAAGTTATAAAAATAACTTGTATTAAGGGTTCAAGCCCTTGACATAGGAGTACATTATATAATGTCGTTTATCGCGCATCCCTCGGGAACTGTTCATCTTCCTGGGATAAAAAGTAGCCATGTGTTAATCCAGGTTATGTTCTATCTACTACCAAACCAACCAACGGTTCAAAATTAGTGATAGTGATAATAATCTGTATGGCAAATTTCATTAAAATCGGTCCAGCCTTTCTTGAGTTATAAATGGTGTAACTAACCCGGCTTTGTTTTATATATTTAAATATTGGAGACAGAACAAGTGTGAGATAAACAGGAGTCAACATTAATTGCATTTTTAATAACCAAAATCCAAAATTTATTAATGAATTTATGTTAATATTTTGTTTTTGTGTGTATGAGTGTGTTTGTGACTTGGGAATATGTAGTGTATTCAGAATATTAGCAAATATAACGAATTTAAAAGGAAAACTATTGTGGATGAGTAGGCTTGTCTAGTTTAAAAGTAACAATTGACATACTTAACCATGTAGTTGAGGTTGTATAAAGTCCATAAAAATTCCTTATAAGTAAACTGCAAAATTAATTTGTACTTTAAAAATACATTGATTTTGGGCTTAGATGTCTTGTAAGAATGCTGTATAGCCTGTACTGACTATGGAAGTTGGAACCCCACCCTGTGTGTAGTCACTTGGTCAGACACGCACTTGACCAGTTTTTATTTTAATCTGTACTCAAATTATTTATTAAGTTATGTACAGTTGGCCTTATGTAAGTGGTAACACTTGAATTACGAAAACCTACCTTATTGCTTACGATTTAAAGATGCTGCCAAGGTCAAACTGTTACTATTGGCGTGACGCCGACTTTACATATATTCTGCATTAATTTATTTAATGACGATTCATAATGACTGTGTTCTCAGACTAAATTAAAGCTAGCAAATAAAAACATTAAAACAAAACTTTTTAATTTAAAGGTCAGGATCAGTCAGAGAAGCCATGTTATTCGATTTTTTTTGTATAACAGCCAATTCAAAACAGTTAAAAACCTTGCATAAAATTAACTATGAAGAAACATAAAAATTCAACTGTTAACTTCTTATCACATTAGATTTCACACTGTTTGAAAAATGCCATGTATTTTAACTGTTCATGAATAATCTGATACAGCAACAAAGTAACTTCTATTATTGAGTGTTAAGGCTGCTTTTCAATTAAATAGCAGTGTAGTGAAATTTATAAAGAAAAATAGATAACATGTAGGTACTTTTAATTACTTTTAAGAGTAAACAATAGTTGGTAAAACCATTCGTGTTTTTTATCAATTTTACATTATTTTATGTAAAAATATTCTGCATTTAAATTGATACTAATGCAAATACCTATCTTAGTGTATTTTTTTTATAAAACCATTGTTTTATTTTAAATATTAATTATATTTTACATTTAGTAAAAAACTGTTCTGCTTTTGAATTGATAAGCGTAACTACCTATTTTATCAAAAGTGTTAAACTAATAACATACTGGACAATAGACAACTGCAAAATGATAAAAACAATCAGTGTAACCACACCATACAAGAACCTCTTATCAGAATGTCAAAACAACTATTTCTAAGGTACCTACATGCCAATGGAGTGCATTGTTCTCATCATCATCATCATCATCATCATCATCATCATTTGAGCCGAAAGACGTCCACTGGTGGACATAGGCCTCCCCCAAGCATCGCTAAAGCAACCGGTCCTGTGCTTTCCGCATCCAGCGGATTCCTGCGACCTTCACCAGGTGCAACAATGCACAACCTGGTGCATTGTTCTACTTCATTTGAATTTAATTGTGGTGTAAGTTATTGATTTTTTATGTAGGAAGATTAATTTAGCATTAATAGGTATATTAAAAGATAAATAATCATAGTACTTTGAAAAAAGATGACAACTTACACCACTATTGAATTTGAATGATGAAGGCACTGGGTACTGCCTAATTGCCTATATGCAATGCACGCCACTGCTACACACAATTTTTTCTTACTAGTCTTATTTAGTAAACAATCTTGGCGTATCTAAGTAATGTTTGTTTTTTAAATAACTTCTAATAAAATATAATTACTAATTCACACATGTTATTAGGTTAAAAAATGTTATTAAGTTTGTAAAACTGTTAATATAATTTCATTTAAAATGACAAATTGCATTAAAAAGACATACCAAGACTGTTTACTAAATAAGACGTTAGAAAAATCAGAGTGTTGATAGAAATAGTATAATTATGTATTTAATTGTAAACCAAGACAAAAATAAGAAAATAAATACAGCACAGTATATTCTGTTTTTTATCTCTTGTCTCAGTTAGTAAACAATCTTGGCACATCCCTTTATTCAAATAACTACTGATAAAATATAATTACTATTTCTGCACATATAATTAGCAAAATAAATCTTTGAATCTTAGGTAAAAAATATATATTTAGTGTGTGAAATTGTTACCATAAAGACTTTTAATAATTATTATTGACGAAATGCATTAAATACATGGTAAGATTGTTTACTAAATAAGACAAGTAAGAAAAAACAGTGTATACAATTAGTGGTTCTATCGCCAAAAACTATTTGTTAGATTAGAGTAAATAGATCAAAAATGTAGTTCATAGTTGTACAATGTACCTACATCTCTGCCTAGTATTAGTGGAATTTCTCATGAATATATTTTTATTTAGTTATAGCACTGAAAGTTGAATTTAAAGAACAAAAATTTTTGTACTTACTGATCATCATGTTGGTAGAGTTAATTCCTAAGTAATCTAGGAACTTATCAGTTCCAAAAACAAACACAGCTCCAAACAAGAATCCAAATGCAACCGGTAAGAAGGCATATTGCCCCTCTGACCCATATATCTTTGATCTTTTACACATGTTAATAGCTGGCTCCAACAGAGACCAGTACGACGCTGCGGTCATCACTCCCGCAGCAAAGCCCAATGACACGTCAAGCAATTTTCTCTACAAAAAAAATATAAACAAATCAATAAAAATTCCCGACTTCATAACTTGTTAAGTAAATATTATTTAATTTGGAGTAATAAGAAAAACTTACGTGTTTCCCTCTGATAAAAAACACACAACCGGCCCCGACAGCAGTTAACCCCCACGTCAGAAGAGTCCCCAAAAGGGCTTGGGTCACAGCACCGTATCCTTCTATCATTTTGTACAATTTATTTGTATGTAAACAATTTCAAATTAAGTACTGCTTATCACATAAACATTTTATGTGCACGAATGTTTCTAAAGTAACTCGAACTTAACCATCATATTATCGACAAGAGTCACGACTTAAATCTTTTTATACATTCCACATGTTTTTATCGTAATTCTGACCTTGTGTTATGTCATGTCATTGTCACGTCAGTGTCAGTCGGATTTTACACCAGTGTTGCCAGCGCGCTTCTGTCAAAACTTACCTGACAGTGATCAAAAAGTAACCTTTTACGTGCTTTTATTAAGAAAAGTTACCTTTTATATTTTTTGTTAATGTGTGCTGAGTATTATTAAGTAAATTATGAAGAACAGAACATTTAGGTAGCTAAAATATGGGACAAATTACGAGGTAATTTATGACTTTGTAAGTACAGTAGCGCGAGCGAAGCGGCCGAAAAGTTTGTTGGCATATTTTGCAAAACATCACACCTACCATTTTATGCGCATTTGAAGAGTAGTCTTCAACTTTCTTTTCATTTATTTACCATTATTGTGCTTTCATGAACTGGGCTTGGAACAAGTTATAATGATATAATCCAAAAATCTAAATATATTTTATGTAAGTAGGTTGCTTTCAACGTTTTTCTAAGTCACAATATTTTAAGGCTTTGGCGTTTCCTAGGTGCACTTAAGAAGAAACGTTGAAACAATCTCTCTTTTCTTATTTAAATATACAACGTGTTCATCTGTATTCGTGCCATATTTAAGGAGGTGACTATATCACTGATACTGAACACGAATCAACAAAAAAAATCAATAGCATTTTTAAAATACCTACTTGTAAACAAACAAATTCTCTCCGTGTGCCGCGTGCAACACAAAAACGATACGTGCGAAACCACCAAAAAAAATTGCAACAATGCCACCAATGACTTATATTCAGAGTCGTTCGGGATTTATTCTCAAACCGTCGCCGCGTCGCTATGTTTCTAAGTGAATTTTTGGGTATTAAGTAATCGTAGTTTTTTTTAGTATTTTTAGATGACTAAGCACATTATTCATCATTTGCTCTAGAAATATGGCACGGTTACATATCAACAACTTGTATATAATTTCATGTCCTTAGTATTAATTAGTGAGAGAAAGAAAGAGGTTACCTTACTCATACTCGTTTAGGTATAATCTACGTTTCTTCGTTTGCTATAATTCTAAAATTGCAATAAAATAGTTAGGTAATTCGATTTCTAAAACTTACCTAAAAGGTTAAAAAAGTTACCTTCTGGCAACGCTGGTTGACAAAAAATTGGCGGGAAAATTCGTAAAGATCGTGTTGTAGATTTTTTATTATTTTTCAAAATTTGTGTTTCTTCGAGTGTTTATGTGTAATAATGGTGGATTATTAAATGTTAATTGCTCGTTAACGTGTACAAGTGTGGATAAATGGTACAAAGTTGAAAAACATGACTTTCGTATTATCTCATCATCCCCTCAGAAACCTAGTAAAGTTTCCATCACTTTACTAGGATATAGTACAATGTTAATATGTTCAATGATTACGACTGAAGGACATGTATCCATGGTCATGAATAAATTAAAAAAAAAAAAACAAATAGAACAGTGTTGCAAGAATCAATAATTTATGGGTTACAATTTTATTTTTTGAATTGTAATTATTGAAAAAATTCATAACAAAAGAAACCCGTCCTTGAAAAAAATACAAAAATTATACAAAAGCTCCCTAGTTTATTTTCTTTCATAAAAATATAATCTCTTCTCGGTTCACAGCAATACAAAAATATAGCATGTCCTTTATTTCGATCAGCTTTCACCGATTCAGTAGCAATACTTTGAAATAATAACAGGTTTGAGTGCCTTTACCTCTGACTGTGGGGAATACCGCTCAGGTAAAGTAGTAATGGTCAACAGCTTTTAAAGGTAGACTATTTGACTCTTCGATCACATATATTTGAATAAATGTAGGTAAACCTATGGAGTCGCCTCCTATCCTCTATCGGCCAAAATTAATATCCAATCTATCCACGATTTACCCTACTAGAGATAGAAATTTGACATATTTTGTATGGAGCTTATGTCAAATTCCTATCTCTAGTAGGGCAAATCGTAGATAGATTGAATATTAATTTTGGCCGTATGTATACCTATCCACATCGTTTATACATGTATCTATTAAACCGTTATAGAAATATGAATCTATACTTTGTCTCTTTTTGTAACCAACTAATAATGTCGTCTGGTGAAAGAGAAGGAATGCTATTTGTGTTTTCTCCGTTTGGAAACATTTTTACGTGACGTCAGAATATCTACTCCTCGTGGCGAAAATCCGCCATTTTAACCTCTTTTTAACCTCAAAGTCGTGACCTCAAAGGCTCCCCGTTCTCCGGTCGCATATCAGTCCATCTTGTCCTACTGTTGGAAGTTGCAAGGCCCTAAAAATATAAATTGTGGAAATGAAAAATCGCTCACGAGTAAAATTCGTACCTCCGATTCCTGGCTCCAGTACGCCAGTGCTTTAGCCAAATACCTAGCCACTAAGATACCGTGAACACTGCTCGTGGTATCGAATTTAACTTCCACTTAGTTATAACTTTGGGTGACGTCAGCGACATCTTATTATGAAACAATGTTCCTTAACCGACTCAACTAACTTTTAACATTATTATTTTTTAACGCATTTACGCATGCGAAAACATGCATGCATTTTTCGCATCCATTTTTTTCTTTCTACAATTTAAATCTTTACATTACGCTTCGCATGCGTAAATGCGTTAAAAATTATAAAATCATTTACAGGGGCCTCTTCTCAGAATGAGAAGGATCAGGCCTTAGTCCACCATGCCGCTGCCGAATTGCTTAACTCACTCGCGATCGCAATCATCTGGATTTCAATGTTCATTGCTCTGTGTGTTTTGACAAACCGTCATATTGACAACTACGTACCACGCAATGAATATTGCTGTAATTTCAAAATGAAAGCTGATGTCAATGTGAATGCATTACACAATTACCCCACTAGTCTACTGTGGTTGGTGCTACACTCACTATCTAGAACTTTATCGACCGCACTGGTGTGCAGGTTTCCTCACAATAGTTTCCTTCGCCGTTTAAGCAAGTGTTAGTCAAGTTTGATCCGCATGCGATCCTGAAAAGTCGGAAGTGCGGGCCGGGTTGGAACTCAGACCCTTAGGCCTTAGGCCAATACCTACACGTAACTAAAGAAGTGCTGTTGCAGTTTGCAGTGCAATTGCAGTTAAGTTTCAATCAAACCGTTTTTCGTGTTCTCTTATCTGCGGCGATGGCTGTCAGAAACGAACTGCAGCATCACTGCAACTTGATCGGCGCGTCATGAAATTACGTGAATTGTTGCATGGAAGGCAAAAGTTCAACCGCTAGGCGCTAGGCTGTCACTGCTTTTGATGAATCGTATATGACTATGATCAATGATTTCGAGTAATATATATGTCTATGACTGTGATCCTAACTACGCTACAACATATTTGTTTTATCACTGCTAATATTTTTACTAATAAATTGTTATAATGAAGTGTAATGACCCCCTCTCTGATAGGTCATGCAGGTGACACGACCAAAAGCATAACTCGCATAACTAATTAGGTATATACTGACATCATTATTACCTACCTACTTACTATACAGATTTCACTTTATGTCCTATCTTATTTAGTGGTATTTCTCGTTCCTACTAAAATTAATATGCATATATATCTACGTGGCCAACATACATAGGAATAGTATATTATAATGTAAATAATACATATAAATATAACATAACCAGCCCATTACTGTCCCACTGCTGGGCACGGGCCTCTTCTCAGTGCGAGAAGGCTAAGACCTTAGTCCACCACGCCGGTCTAGTGCGGGTTGGCGGACTACACACACCATTGAGAGAGAACTGTATGTAGCACTATCAGGTGTGCACGTTTCCTCACGATGTTTTCCTTCACCGTTAAAGCAAGTGATAATCGAATATAAATCCGCCCATGAATTCGAAAAGTCAGAGGTGCGGGCCGGGATCGAACTCACACCCTCCTGCATAAAGGCAAGCTTTCACCCACTAGGCTATCACAGCTTATATAGTAAATAATATACCTACTTATTATTTATTTAATTACTAGCCTATGCCCGCGGCTTCACCTGCGTGGATGTCGTTTATCTCACATCCCTAGGGAACTGTTCATCGTCCCGGGATAAAAGTAGCTTATGTTCTATCTGTATGCCAAATTTCGTCCAAATCCGTTCAGTCCTTACAGCGTGATTAAGTAACAAACATCCAAACATCTAGACAAAGTTTCACATTTATAATATTAGTAGGATAGTACCTAGGAGTAGGATTCTGATGACTCTTAAGTTCTTAGTACGGATTACTCTGAAGACCGCCAGTGACGTTACCACGGGCCTCCAAGTTAATCTCGACGGAGGCCAAGAACGTTTAGGCAGAATTTATCACATGTGTAAATATGTATATGTAGGTAAATATTTTCTTTTTATTCGTGATGATTAGTGGCACGTACCTGCATGGCTGTATAAAATGGTAATGTATGTTAAATACCTAATTAAATTACACACGTATTCAGATATCATTTAGTAGCATGTGTGTTTTACTTTTAACTGTGTACCTACACGTACATTTCGTTCATATCTCATTAACCGACTTAACAGTTAAATGAGTCAGTGCAGCGAACGCCGTTATAATGAGTTGTAATTAATTAAAAAACATGGTATAATTCGCTTAAGTCCTTAGACAAACTATTTTCTTTATCTCTTGAGATATCAGTCACGTCGTCTGACGAAAAATCTTTTTCATAGTAAACCGCTTTTATGGCCCTTCTAAATTGCGTTAAGGATTAGTTAAATAAGTATTCTAAATTGCCATGAAATTTTACACGTTCATTGGTGTCTCTAGCTACCTAATTTATATGCAAATATTTTCCCGTATCTACGCGGTACCTAACAGGTACAAACATTATCAATGAAGTATTTTCATGTAACTGTTAAGACTGGCTCGGTTCCTATTTTTTAAAACATGCTTCTCACACAATTTTATATTCTCCACAATGACTTTGTTATTTTGATATAACACCCGTTAGAGTAAATATCTCCGTATTGTATTTTCCACAGACATATTATCCTCATTATAGAACTGGCTAGAAATTATTTATTATTTTATTTATTTATTTGTGAGTTAGCACCATAGAAATCTAAATAATATTAGGCAATAGAAGTGTGGTGTCTCGTAGGACACCAGTGCGCGAACCGTTTGCTTGATCATCAGTGCTGTTTTGGACGCAGAGTCACTAAAATTGTATTTTGCAGCATATCTAATATCGTATTTCTTTTAAGGCTTAATTTATTTTGTATTGAATACTAGAAAAATGGTGAGCGTAATTGCGTATTTATAAGTGTTGGTAGCGAAAAACCGGTGACACGCGTTCCTGTATTAAAAGGCATAGATGACATTTCTATTACCTTATTATTAAGATTTCTATGGTAAGCAAACATCGATGTAATTACCGGCCCTGTTATTAGCGACAAGGCATATATTCCACTTGTAATATACACGCAGTGTTTCTAGGGAAACAATAGCAGTACACTTCGACAGCTGCATCTAATTACTTTTACCGATATTGTAATTACATCGTAATTTTACAGATTTGATTAGCGTATCATTGTGACCTCGTCTCATTCTCTGTCGCATTCTATAGATCACCGTTAACGTGTCACTGGACCGTTACATTTTTCACAGTAGCTACGAGATAAAGTTAGAAGAAGGTTTATAACATGCACGTTACAAAAAAAATACAGATAAACCACGACCAACTCCCTACTCAACTGTAGACTCAAACGGTTCCTACATCAGAATGTACACCAGCCTCAAGAGCAAAAAGAAAAAAAAAAGTTCAGTTAATTCAGTGATTGACCTTATAAACAATGTTACTGCACTCTTAGCTGTATAATCAATATACTTATGCACTTAACCGATATCAACTTGCACTTGAATAGTTTTTCATGTCACCTACAGCCTAATGATGAATAAGAACATATAGTGCGTGCCGACTACTAAGGCTTGAATGGTGAAATGTGCACGTAGAGCCGTCGGCCACGGGCATTAGATTAACCACCGTGTGCCGGTGCAGCAATCGCGGGGCGGTTCTGTCGTGGTGTAGCATTATGTCCCGCATGCTCCACATTCGTCACAATTAGCGGGGAGGTACCTCGATACCTCATACAGCCTGCCATCTATACATCCTTACCTTCAAACGGCTTTCGCTAGCGAGGCAGCCAAATAGAGGCTATGTGTTAGTTAATTAGATCTGCCCACCTAGCCAAGTTGACAATCTACAATCGTCAACGCTAATAGAAAACAATCAAAATATATGGGAATGACATATCTCAACGAAAAAGTCATTCGTTGAGATATGTCATTACCATACATTTTGATTGTTTTCTATAGCGTTGACGATTGTCGATTGTCAACTTGGCTAGGGGGGCTGAAGTATACTGAAAAGTTGAACAATACACTTCTCAACGTAAATATAGAGATGTGCTCAAATAAAGATAATTGCCAAATTAAACAAACAAGACTTTCATTACGCGTCTTATTTCGGTGATCTAAATCACACAACGAGAGGAGCCATAATTTGATGTTCGAAGCTACGCAACTGTTACAAATTCTCATGAACGAGTGACGTGGTCTGCGTAGACGCAGCCACCGTAGCGTTAAACGAACAAAACATTCCGCTAGATCGTCATTATTCAAATTTTCGCTGTACTAGTTGCCCGCTTGTTCCGGCCTCTGCTTTTTGTCCCATTTCGTACTAGTCTGAAATTACGATTAGTCCGGTCAAAATAAGATGCGGTCATCCGTGGTGGATGGCCGTGTGAACGGTCCGTTATCCAAACAGCTTTAAGCGGTTTATGGAGAAATGCACAGTCTTTAAGGTTTGGATGAAACGGAAGTGAGTAGTTTGACAGTTTGTTTAAAACCTAAAAGCATCAAAGCAGAAAATTATTGGGCATTTCTCGTCAAAACTAGATCAGATTTAAAATTATTTCACAGTTTTTTTTTTCAAGTTTCTTATAGATCTGAGCAAATTATGAGTGAATATTTTTTTATGCAACAGGTTATACTCTATAGTACGATGCAAAATAATATAATACAGAAGTATTCCTAGTGCGTCGCAAGTGTCGTAAAAATAGGTACTTCTCTTATTAGTCTTTCAATAGGTATTCATTCCAACTAAATAACCAAATAAGCATTTGACAGACACACAGATTTAGTAGTGGAGCTATGGACTATCAGTTTTGTCAATCAGCGGAGTAGCCGGCTAAGGCTGCGATTCCACCAGGAATGTGTGGGGTAGCGAGGCGGTGCGCGAGGAAAAAATCCAGCTACAGGGTAGCCCGCGAAATTCAAAATTTCTGGCGTTTTTTGCGAATTGTAGCTTTATTTCTTGTTTTATATCGGTCGAAATATGATTGGCGGAAATAATAATAATATATCTACTGAATAATACTCATGAAAAATCTTAACTAAGCTCTATAAGCTGTACGAGCTCGATAATATTAATTTACGATCAAATTATCGATTTTCGAGCTTGTAGAGCTTATAGACCTAGGTTTATATTTTTTATGAGTATCATTCAATAGATTTATTATTATTACTACCGCAAATCATATTTCGATTTATACACAACGCGAAATACAACTACAATTAGCAAAAAACACAAGAAATTTTGAATTTCGCGGGCTACCCTGTAGCATTCACCATTAATTTATTTTGCTAGCGAAGCACAGCGGAGCTCTTTTATTGGAGGATTTTTTTCTCGCGCACCACCGCGCTACCTCGCACATCCCTGCTGGAAACGCAGCCTAATAGGATAGAAAATACCGATCATCCTTACATTTTCTGGGAATATCTATGAAAATAAAAGGAACCGATTGATTGATCGAGCTTAAGTCTGATGTTTCCTCCACAATAATTTACTTGTGATTTAATAAAAATAATAAAACTAAACTTATCACATTGACGGACAGTAAAGGCATACAGACCTATCTTTTTTTGTTCGTGGGGAAAATCCTCAAGGACACACTCCGCCGGGGAATGCGGGGCGGAAGTTTCGGACACTTACCGACTAAAAATCATCACGGTGTTCCTCTAACGACCCTTGGCCGGGGGCGAGGGAGAACTACTGTATTCGCCCAACCATCCCCGGCAGGTCCCGGCTCGCCACTAGTAGGCGAGCCCCTTCTCCCCGTGCGGCAACCACATCGGCCGCACACTCTTCTAGACTGACGCGCGCAGAATAACAATAAAAATTCTACTTACCGTGTCTCGTTTACTGTCCGCCAATGTGTTAATTAATAATGTTATTACAAAGTGCAAACTTCTTATTAATACAAAACTAGGTTAGTTTTTAAATTATTAAGCTTATTAAAAATATTGTTAATGCTAATTGAATAATTTTGTATCAATCGGAACGAAAGTTCGTACTTCGTTTGTCGTTCGTCGAACGCGAGTAGGCCCTCAGCACAGTATAAAGAGATACATCCTTACTCTGTGCCCCCAGTTTAGATAAGTGGGGGTGTCAAATCAACTCAGCATATCGCAGTCCACTGCTAGCCATAGGCCTCTCCCATGTTGCGCCACAACACTAGGTCCTCTGCCTTCCGCGTCCAGTCCCTCCCGCTACTTTCATCAGGTCGTCGATCACCTTGGCTGGGTGACGCCCTACGCTGCGTTTGCCGCTTTGTGGTCTCCACTAAAGGAATCTTCTGCTCCATCGGCCATTGGTCCTTCGACAGACATGGCCAGCCCACTGCCACTTCAGCTTACTGATCCTACAAGCTATGTCGGTCACTCCTGGATCCTCTCTGGATAATCTCATCACGGATTTTATCCCTCAAAGAAACACCAAGCGTAGCTCGCTCCATAGCTCGCTGATGAGTGACTTTGAATTTGTGGACTAGCCCAACTGTCAGTGTCCACGTCTCGGCACCGTAAGTCATGACAGGCAGGACACACTGGTTGAAGACCTTTGTCTTCAAACTTTGCGTTATAGGCAACAAAAAGACTCAGTGGAGTTTGAAGTCCAAATGCTGCCCAGCCCAACTGGATCCTTCTGTTGGCTTCTTTCTCAAAGTTGTGTCAAACAGAATGACCCGCCCTAGGTAGCGAGCGCCGACCCTCCGACAAATATTGGACACATGGCATGACATGAATATTGAACTTGACTGAGTCTTGTCCAGATTCATGCCCAGACCGACACGCAGAGCTTCAGTTTATTGCCCTGATTGCTTTTTTTTCTTTTCCTTGGATATCGGTAATCTCATCCTATAGTGTCTCAAACATAAAAATCTGCCACATCATAGCCATTAATACAAAAAATAAATCGGCACTACACCGTGAAAATTAAAATTAGTAGTAGGCTTTAAAAATCTCTTACAGTACAACAAAAACTCAGTCTGTCTTTAAAATCCAAGAAATCGATTTTTACCTCAATAATGTGGAGAAGCTATTTTTGTTTCTTTTTTAATCAATTTAATGACGCCTGGTACGCTGCCCTTTATTTACCGTTAAAAATATAAATAAAACAGTCACTGCATAAAGTAGCCAGCTCAATAAAGTATGCGGTTTTACTGATTTCCATGTACACTACCGCACACTGTTACGTAACGGGCCCACATACTGTTGGGATCAATTTCGGTAAGCGTCAGCGGATGATCTTTATACAATAGTAGGTGTCAGTACAGCATGCGGAAGATCGTGGATCATCAATCATAGAATTGGATTCGCAGCGCACGTCGGCCGGTAATGGGAGCAAAAAGGCCGACAGCAGTATACGCGCGTGCCATTCGTTTCCCGGCGGCGACAGTGCAGGCGGCGGCTTTATTGTCACATAGGTTTTAAGTAATATTGTAACAATTTACTGTTTAAATACCTTTATCGCTGCATTGTTTGTTTAATGATTTCATTTTCTCCAGCAATTTATTCAACAATTTTATTGCAAAAAGATCAATAATTCAACTCCATCATAGAAATACCGGATAAGGTATTGTTAAAATATTGTAACTTTCACATTAAAGCTACATACATAAGCCATTACCTAAGTATTTATATTTTGTCATATTATGGTCTCACATGAATCATCATCATAATCATTTCAGCCAAAAGACGTCCACTGCTGGACATAGGCCTCCCTCAAAAAGGGGGGATATGCCATAATCGCCACGCTTGGCAGGCGGGTTGGCGATCGCCGTTGGTTGGTTAAATACTCAGAGAACGCTGCTGCCCATCCTGTTGAATCCCTTACGGCCAAAATTAATATCCAATCTATCTACGATTTACCCTACTAGAGATAAAAATTTGACATATTTTGTATGGAGCTTATGTCAAATTTCTATCTGTAGTAGGGCAAATCGTGGATAGATTGGATATTAATTTTGGCCGTTAGTCGCCTTTTACGACATCCATGAGAAGATATAGGATGGTGCATTTCTTTACGTCCATAAACAACACATGAATACACTACCTTATTCTGTTCAGACCAAGACAATCATACCAAATTTTATTAAATAGTCTATTTGCGCAAGCATTTAAAGTTGTAAAAGTTACCAAATCTGTCATTGTCCCTGTCTTACAAAATATTGTTACTATAACCATAGAACAAATAATAGTTGCTATAACCAAAGAATATAAGTACTAATACTAGCAGTGCTCTAATGGCTTTGTCCACGTAAAAAGTTTTAACTTTTCCCGTATAATGTTCCCTGTCGTAGTTTTGGGAAAAGAAAAGTACGTATTCCTTTATTATTGTTTAATTTAAAGAGTATTCCAGTCAAGCGCGACCCTAGGAAGATTTTTCATAGAAACTTTAACTCCCCTTTTTAACCCCGTTGAGTTAAACTTTGCGTTTCGTCTCAATCCAGCCACGCAATAATATTCTCTCATACAAAATTTATAATCCTATTAAACCCTCTTTTAGAAGTTATTTTGAAAAAAGAAAAGATCGATGTTTCGTCATTTACTTAGGAGAATATTTTTCCCAAGTTTTGAGTGAATCTATCCAGGAGAAAAAAAATACATAGGCACAAACTTTAACACCCTATTACAACTTCTTAGGGTTAAAATTTCTAAAAATCCTTTCTGGGTTCTTGTGTTGCTAAAGGAATCTACTGTCCAAATTTCATGTTTCTAACTTGAGTATTATTTTATTTATTTATTTATTATATTCTTTATTGTACATTACACCAAACGAAAACAAAGACAATAGTTTACAGAAAGATTTACGGCCAAAATTGATTGAAAACTGATCTATCCACGATTTACCCTACTAGAGATAGAAATTTGACATAAGCTCCATACAAAATATGTCATATTTCTATCTCTAGTAGGGTAAATCGTGGATAGATTGGATATTAATTTTGGCCGTAAGTAAGTACAATGGGCGGTCTTATCGCACAAGGCAATCTCTTCCAGAAAACCTTTCGACTAGTAGTTTCGGCTCTGCGTTGACGAATCAGTCAGTCAGGACATCTGTCTTTATAAGTATGAAAGATAGATTCTCTTTAACTGCGGTGAACATCTTTTAATCATACAATTTAAATGAGATTGCTGCTAATTCCTATCAGTAGATTAGTTAAGACTTAATTATAAATTTCCGCTCTATAGCATTCTTTTAATTGGCACTCTTATTTTATTAACGAGGAACTCTAGAATGAAAAAAGGCAATAATACTAGGGCGTACCCCGCAAGCGACGCTAATGCGAATAATGCGATCGATGATATGAATACCTCTAGGGCGTACCCCCGAAGCGACGAACATTTTGACAAGAACAAACATTCGCATTGGAATATTGACAGAATAAGACTTGCAACTTGGAACTTGGGGTCTCTTACGGGAAGGAGTCAAGAACTGAGCAAAATACTACAGAAAAGGCGCATCAACATCTGCTGCATACAAGAAACGAAGTGGAAAGGCTCAAAATCAAAGGACATAGGAAACGACTACCAGGTCATTTATTACGGCACGGACAATAAAAGAAACGGAGTGGCAATAGTCTTGGATAATAACTTTAAAACACGCATTATAAATGTAACAAGGAAAAGCGACCGTCTAATTGCAGTCAAATTGGCTTTGGATGACCAGCAAATAACCAACATCATATCGGCCTATGCTCCACAAACAGGCTGTACAGAGGCAGAGAAGGTACAATTCTGGGAAGACATGGACGACCTGATCCTCAGTATACCATCAAACGAATATAAGATAGTAGGAGGGGATTTGAATGGGCATGTGGGGGCCAAAAATATTTCATGCAGCACCGCACACGGTGGGTTTGGGTTTGGCGAGATGAATAAACAAGGTGAAGAAATCTTAGATTTTACAGCAAGACACTCATTAACCCTGATAAATACCAACTTTCAAAAGAAAATAGAGCATCTAATCACCTACAAGTGTGCGGGTCGAGTCTCACAAATAGACTTTATCATCTCGGATCTAGCTGTCAAGCAAAAATTCAAGGACTGCAAAGTAATTCCTGGCGAGTCACTGACATCACAACATCGCATACTTGTCGCCGTGTACGCCCTGCCCAAGCCGATAAAAATTAAGGTTGATAGAACACCAAGGACTAAGTGGAAGGATCTGGATGGTACCAAAGGAGAATCCCTACGGGCCGTGGTGAAAGAATATCTCGAAACTGATATTGGAGTAAACTATGAATACGCCGAAGATATGTGGTCTAAGTTTGAAGCACAGTGCATAACAAAGGCGGCAGAGATCCTTGGGGTCTCCAAAGGCCCTATTGGAAATGGAAAAGATCCAAACTGGTGGAACAACAAGGTGAAAGACAACTTGGCAAATAAGAAACACCACTTTAAAAAGTGGCAAAGCTCGCAACTGGACGAAGACAAGGACAAATATAAAGAGGCAAAGAAAGACGCAAAGAAATGTGTAGCACAGGAAAGAGCAAATAGTAATCAAACATTTTACGATAATTTAGAAAACGGTAAAACTGCAAACGAAGTACTCAAAATTGCAAAATATAGACATAGAGCCACAATGGACATAAAAGGAAATAAATATATAAAAAGTAAAGACCAACAATTAATAACAGACAACACACAAATTAGGGATCGATGGTTCGAATATTATGAACAACTTCTTAATGAGGAGTTTCCGAATGAAGATCCTATACCTTGCGAACCTACACATGGACCAATACCCGAAGTAGACATGCCGGAAGTCAAGCATGCGATAGCTAAAATGAAAAACCGAAAAGCTACGGGCCCAGACGAGATCCCATCAGATTTATGGAAATGTCTCGGCCCGATAGCCGTAGCCTGGCTAACTAAACTATTTAATATCATCCTAGCCACAAAACGCATCCCAGAGTCATGGCGTCAGAGCTACCTACTACCATTTTACAAAAACAAGGGTGATGTGGCGCAGTGCGAAAACTACAGAGGTATAAAACTGACCTCGCATACGCTTAAAATATGGGAACGAATCATAAATAAACGTCTCATCGATATCTCTACCATCTCTGCGAATCAGTTTGGCTTCACAGCATCCAGATCAACCACGGACGCAATACAAACAATCAGAATACTGATGGAAAAATATAGGATCAATAACAAAGATCTACATCTTGCATTTATCGATCTGGAAAAAGCTTTTGATCGAGTACCGCGCAAGCTAGTGTGGCAGGCTCTTCGTGCTCAAAATGTACCAGAACATTATGTTGACCTAATTAGGGATATGTACAAAAATGCTAGCACAAGAGTTCGAAGCCTAGCAGGCCTTAGCGAAGCATTCGAGGTCAAAGTTGGCGTCCATCAGGGATCTGCTCTCAGCCCACTATTATTCAATCTGGTGATGGACTATCTAACCAGGGATATACCTACTCCATTGCCGTGGACTTTGCTGTATGCCGATGACATTGTACTGGCTGCTGACACCGCACGCCATCTGCAGGAAACTTTAAATGCGTGGACACACTCCCTGGAAAGGTACGGCCTGAGGGTCAGTAGGAGCAAAACTGAGTATCTAAAATGCCCCTTCAGCGGAAACACGTCACCTGAAATGACCTACATTGGGAAAACACCTATTCCCACAGTAGAAAAATTTAAATACCTTGGCTCCATGCTCACAATAGATGCTAACGTTGACGCTGATGTGACTCATAGAATCAGCGTCGCATGGCAAAAATGGCGGTCACTTACAGGTGTGTTGTGCGATCCACGTATTCCCATAAAAACCAAGGGCAAAGTTTATAAAACAGCAGTTCGTCCGGCGTTACTGTATGGCTCCGAATGCTGGACAACAAAAAAGACGCATGAACAAAAGGTCCATACCAATGAAATGAAGATGCTTAGATGGGCGGGAGGCGTGACCCGGCTGGATAGAGTTCGTAATGAATATGTACGAGGTAGTTTTAAGGTCGCACCTATCACAGATAAAATCACCGAAAACCGCCTCAGATGGTATGGACATGTTAAAAGACGCAGCGAGGATCATGTGGTACAGATTGCTTTAAAACTACCGGAACAGAAGAGAGGTAGAGGCCGCCCGCCAATGACCTGGTGGTCAAACATAGAAAGAGACCTCAAGCAAGCACAATTGCCAGAACCGACAACCCAAGACAGAGTAACTTGGCGCAGAAATGTGAGGAGACCCGACCCCAAATAATGGGACCAGGGAAGGAAGAAGAAGAAGAAGAAGATTTTATTAACGAGGAACAAGTCTAGTATTAGTTTAGACAGTTTAGAGAGAGAGAGAGAGAGATCCACTATGTATATTCAAGATAACGAGAACATAATAGTTCTTTGATTTTATTTATTTGGACTTTTTTTAAACTATAATTTCTAGTTCCTTCGTTACCCGTTGTGGGATTTTGATGTCACGACATAGATAGAACCAAGAACGCATACGAAGTATAACCCGGAAATGAGTTATCAGTTTGGTACACACGGCTACACATCAAGCTGTACATTTCCAGTATAAGCTGACCTCGCATTGTATAGGTTTTCCTTCCAACGCGAGGTCAGCCTTTACTGGTTTTGTACAGCTTGATGTGTAGCCGTGTGTACCAACACTCACCTAAAACTCGTTTACCGTGAGGTTTGTGCAGCTGATGATACCGAAAGAAGTAGGATTTCACCCAGGAAAGAATGTGTGATGGATGATACACATTTTATGGAACTTCACGTGAGTGCATAGTTATCTTATTACACTCTGAGTTGCATTTATTACACTGATTTACTAACCAGTACGTAAATAAAACCGAAAACTCTTGTGTAGGTACTCGAAAAGTTTCAGATTCTGAAATCCAAAAATACAATCCGTTGTACACATTTACCTTCTGCTGAAATTCGATTAAGTAGCGTTTTGTATGGGGGATAATTGTTCTCTTTATTTTATCTGCCTACTCAAATGAAAGGGCTCGACGAGCTCTACACAAATAAATGGTCATCAATTGTGATGGCCATATCTTCTAAGCCATAGGTCTTAGACCCATTGTGTTGGTACTCTAATTAAAGGGCTCGATAAGCTCTGCTCTAGACAAATAAATGGTCAAAAATTATGATGGCCATATCTCCTAATACCTATCGTGTTGGTACTCAAATGAAAGGGCTCGACAAGCTCAACACAAATAGATGGTCCAAACTTCTGATGGTCATATCTCCAAAACTATAGCAGTTAGACCCATCGTGTTTGTACTCAACTGAAGAGTTCTAAAGAAATAAATGGTCAAACTTCTGATGACCATATCTCCTAAACTATATCTCTTAGAAATCTAAAGATTTAAATTGTGGAATGAAAAAATCGCTCACGAGCAGGATTCGAACCTGCGACTCCTGGCTCAGTACGCCAGTGCTTTAGCCACTAAGCTACCGTGAACACTGCTCGTGGTATCGAAATTATCCTCCACTATACGTCTTTGGGTGACGTCAGCGATATCTTATTAAGAAACATTGTTTCTTAACCGACTCGACTAACTTTGCAGTTAAATCAAAGTCGTATAGATATGCCTACTCTTACTAATTATTTTTTATTATTTTTAACGCATTTACGCATGCGAAGCGAAATCTAAAGATTTAAATTGTGGAAAGAAAAAATCGCTCACGAGCAGGATTCGAACCTGCGACTCCTGGCTCAGTACGCCAGTGCTTTAGCCACTAAGCTACCGTGAACACTGCTCGTGGTATCGAAATTATCCTCCACTATACGTCTTTGGGTGACGTCAGCGATATCTTATTAAGAAACATTGTGTATTCTTAGTGGCTAAAGCACTGGCGTACTGAGCCAGGAGTCGCAGGTTCGAATCCTGCTCGTGAGCGATTTTTTCTTTCCACAATTTAAATCTTTATATCTCTTAGACCCATCGTGTTAGTACTCAAAAGAAAGGGCTCGATCAGCTCTAATCAAATAAAAATTCCAAACTTCTGATGGCTTTAAACTATAGCTCTCCATCGTTAGATCTTATATTCAAATGAAAGGACTCGACGAGCTACACAAATCCTACTAATATTATAAATGTGAATGTTTGTGAAGATATTTGGAGTTTCGTATGTTTTTTACTCAATCTCGTTGAAACAACTGAATGGATTTAGATGAAATTTTGCACAATTTTTTTTCTGTGATAACCCGAATTATACGTTGGTGAAGCAACGGGCAGTCTCGTCCCTACTAATATTATAAATGCGAAAGTAACTCTGTCTGTCTGTTTGTTACCTTTTCACGACAAAACCTCAGAACCGATCGTAATAAAATTTGGCAAAGAGGTACTTTTTATCCCGGGAAGATAAACAGTTCCCGAGGGATGCGTGATAACGACTTTCTGTGATAAACCAAATTACACGCGTACGAAGCAGCGGGCAGAAGCTAGTTAATAATATACATGGCATACTAATTAATGGTTTTTTTCCCGGAAATGGGTCATTGTACTCATCATTATGAACAACTTTTACTATGGGGTCCAACCCTGAAGTCACAAAATAAAAATTCAGCTGGTCCCTACATTTTATCGATTCAAGTGAACACAAATGTACGGACCAACAGATTTTTTTTCGCGATTTCAGGCTTGGTTCATAGTAAAAGTTTCATAATGATGAGTAGGTACAATGACCCCTTATCGGAAAAAAGGCAATTAAATTCCAGCATGTATTTTCAAATTCAAATTCATTTATTCGCATAAAAGTTAGTACATAACACATTTGGTCTTACATGTAATTAGGATTCGTTCTTACAACTTGTCAAATTATTGACATCGAAATATCTTCAGTTTAGGGTGTTCAAATTATAAGCAGTTCCACTGACATGCAAATATTCTTCTTCAGTATAAATGGCTATTATTTAAACAACAAGGATACTTGTTAAAACCATGATTTAATTACGTAATAAGATTGATTAGGATTTGGAGGAGGACGATTAGGATTAGAAATGATTTCAATATTTTTGTCAATTAATTTAAAAATTATAGAATACAGATTCGCAGTGCTCCCTTAATTTCGAGGCATCGTTCTCAATTTGTGAATAAATAAATAAATATTTATGGGACATTTTTACACAGCACCATCTAGTCCCAAATTAAGCAGAGCTTGTGCTATGGTTACTGGACAATGGATATAATACATATATACTTTTTTTTGTAAATACATACTTATAATACATAAGAAACACCCAGACCAACACAAACACTTATGTTCATCACACAAATATTTGTGTCCTGTGGGAATCGAACCCACGACCTCGTGATCAGCAGTCCGACCCTCGAACCACTAGACAACAGACGTCGTTAAATACAAATCCTATATCAAAACATAATTCAAGTGTAAGAAAGCGCGTCAGTCAAGCGCAAACGGTATATGTAAACACAATCGGCCTAGGTTGACAGCTGCGTGAGCGCAGGCTGACTACTAAACTGACCCTCTGTCCCCGCGTCACGGCGTCAACGCTGCGTTTCCGCGACGTTCGCATAAAGGCCATCGACTTGTCCACTGACAGGTTGTGTTACGATGAAAGCCTTTCAGTTGTTCGTCTTCTTCTTGATTTCGAAGTAAGATTTTCTTTGACTTTCTTGATGCTTTGTAAAGTTTTTTGGTTTATTAAGATCACAGATTTGACATTTACGATCTAATGTCAAATCTCTGAATAAGATAGTAATTTACTTTTTTTTACCTTGAAAAATGAAGGAGGTTGTATCTAGGAGGTTTGATAAGTTATAAAACGTTTTATTGAAACTTTGACAAGATACCTATAGACCAAATGTCAAGAACATAAATTTGATACATTTAAAACCCTGCCGATTTGCGTAGTACACGCGAATTACGCACACACTCACATTCAAACCAAGCCGAACTGTTTATTGTATTTCGAATCACCGAACGTGTCACCACGACACTTAACTGTCAAAGAGCTTTGAAAAAAATCTTAAAATGCCTTCGTATGTCGTGAAACGGTGCAAAAATAATTATACAGCGCATAAAAAATCAGATGGAATTACTTTTCACAAGTTAGTAATTAATTTTAATCATATTTTAATGTTTACAATTCATTTTCTTGTAACCTTACCGCGGCAAGGAATATTCCTGTGTTGTATGTTAATAAATTATAATTTACCCCAGAAATCGGGTAAAATTAACCGTCATGTTATTTTTACGCTTTCTTTACTTTTTAGCTTTCCGAAAGACCATAACAGAAAAAAAGAGTGGGTTGAAGTAATACGTAATAGTATAAATAAAAATAATTGGTCACCATCCAATTATTCACTCATTTGTAGCGAACACTTTGTTGGGCATGATTTATACATGACTAAAAACGTGATCCCTCCTTTTGGGCTGCGCCGCAGTCGGGTGAAAATTTATATTAAAACAACATAATGAATCCTCACATCTACCACAATGGAATCCAATGAAATGAGTAATTTTTGATAATTTTGCAAATAATTTACCAAGGAATAGTACACAAGTATCCAACCAACAGCAGTAATTTTATTTTTAGTTTTAGTATAATGTTCTATTTTTTAAGTAACTACGCGCTAAATAACAACTTTACAGTCTTGCATAGCAAATAACTATTTTTTATTATATAGTTATATTCCATGTACGGCCAGGGACATGAATTATTTAGCAAATTGAGACACAAATTTTGCCGTATTTTGCCTTTCTAGCCCTGATCCTAGTCGTTGGTATACTGATAACGAATGACAATAATTGTGATTAGTAATATACGGAAAATTTAAATTGACAGTCAATTTGCTAAACAATCCCTTTCCGTGACTTTTCATAATTGGATCGTATTAATTATTTAAAGACTTGATATTAGTCATGGTCAATTGTTTGATATCAGGGGTAAAAAGATTTTATCTAGCAACACTCCCATCGCTGTCAATGTCACTCATACATTTGCAGACCCTGCATCAATTCAATGTTCCGCTGGAATTTGTCTTGAGTTTTTACTTGGTCTATGTATTGAAATAACTGAAAACCTCTTATGGGGTCATTGTACCCATCAGTATAAACAACTTTTACTATGGTACTAACCTTGAAATCGCGGAAAAAAAACTTAACTGTTCCCTCCATTTTGTCGATATATTTTTTAACACAAATGTAGGAAACAGCTGATTTTTTTTCTAGTTTTCATTACTATTATTTATGGATAGCTAATTCTAATGTCATGAAGTTACAATAGTCGATCACTTAGAATACCAGGCCCCTCAGAAAGTATTGCGAAAAAAAGTTTTTATATATGGGAGACTGGCCAGTTATAATGTTTTTCGAAAATATGATTATTTATAAGTAAAAATAAGTAAGTTCCAATTTCAAAATTTCCCTCCACATTTTTTGCGAGTTAATTCAAAGTATTGTGTCTCACTGAAATATGGATCTGCGCCGGGAACATTTTAGAGCTATGATTTTATACGATTTCAAGTGTCGCCTGAAACCGGATGAATCGTACGATAGACTTCAAATGGCATTCATGGATGAAGGCCCTTCCAAGGCAACCGTGTATCGTTGGTATAACGAATTCAAGCGCGGTCGACCAACTTTGGGGGATGACGAAAGAAGCGGTCGCCCTTTGACGGCTGTTACCGAAGAAAACGTGCTAGCAGTGAAAAATTTAATCCAAGACAATAGGCGAATTACATATCAGGAGATTCAACACATATTGAAGATTGGATCGGGAAGCGTTCACGAGATTCTACACAGCCATCTTCGCGTGAGGAGGATAGTATCACGCTGGGTGCCGCACAACCTCACCGATGCTCAGAAGCAGGCCCGGGTGGAATGGTGCCGTGATATGCTTAACAAATTTGAAGCAGGCTCGTCTCGGCGTGTTTACGACATCGTTACAGGTGATGAGTCCTGGATTTATCAATACGACCCAGAAACCAAGCGCCAGTCGACTGTTTGGGTGTTTCAAAATGAGCCAACGCCTACCAAAGTGAAGCGATCTAGAAGCGGGGGTAAGATTTTGATCGCTAGCTTTTTTAATTTGACTGGCCACTTGGTATCAATTCCCTTACGGGATCAAAGAAGCATTAATGCCGAATGGTATACTACCAAATGTTTGCCAGAAGTTTTCTCTGTTATAAGCAACAAGCGACCAAACACAGGGCTCCGCGGGCTACTGCTCCACCACGACAATGCACCTGCGCACACCGCACTCAAAACGAGGGACTTCCTGGACAGCACGCCAGTCAAACTCCTGGGTCACCCTCCTTACAGCCCTGATCTAGCACCGTGTGACTTCTTTTTATTCCCAAAAATAAAAAATCAGCTCAAAGGGATACAATTTTCGTCGCCGGAAGATGCGCTGGCTGCGTTCGAGCAGGCTGTAAACGAGGTGTCTGCGGCGGACTGGAAAAAGTGTTTTGAAAACTGGTTTAGGCGCATGAATCTTTGTATAGAGGCTGGTGGAAAGTACTTTGAAAAGATTTGATAAAAATATATGTACGTATAGAACATTTTTTTTTAGTTTCGCAAAACTTTCTGAGTGTCCCACGTATATAAAATATTATAAGGCTGATCAATACGTAACAGTGACCTAGCAACCTGTCACGGTTAAAAAGCTACAGCCCTGTGACAGACAGACGGACGAATGGACGGACGGACAACCGGTGGCGCGGCGTAGGCAGAGTACGGCAGCGGCGTCTGTGGTCTAGTGGTTCAGGTGTCGGACTGCTGATCACGAGGTCGTGGGTTCGATTCCCACAGGACACAAATATTTGTGTGATGAACATGAGTGTTTGTGTTGGGCTGGGTGTTTCTTATGTATTATAAGTATGTATTTACAAAAAAAAAAGTATGTAAGTATTATATCCATTGTCTAGTACCCATAGTACAAGCTCTGCTTAGTTTGGGACTAGATGGTGCTGTTTAATAATGTCCCAAAGATATTTATTTATTTTATTTTATTTTAATGGGGTCCCGTTGGCACCCTTTGGGTACGGAACCCCAAAAACATGAAAACAGAACTCATTCATTGTTCATAACTTAAATATTGAAAGTTTAAGCACACGGAACAGTTAATTTAACTTTCCATAGGGGATCTTATCACATCTGCAGTAATTACGGAAACCGTCTCGCTTGTCATTTACTGAATAAAACAGAATTTTTAAAATTCTTGGCTCAATTCACTGGTTTTTTGTAGAGTTGGCGTAATTCCAAGTTACTGTAACCACGGCTATTGCACTTCTTGTAATCCCAGCAAAAACGCACCAAACGTTGTGAAGGGAATCGACCTACCTATTAGATAATAATATATAAACTACCAATAAAAGCTGTACCGTCGTCGTAATAGAGTAATCATTAACACTGAGTTTTTTGGATCAGAATTTGATTAAGTAGGTATCACTTGATAACGTCTTAGGTTTTCGCGATCACTACACATTAGAATAAAACAATTTTAACCCGATTACGTCGCGTATATTATTTAAATCCAATCATTTATTTTGATGTAATCCGGTTAAACTTGTTTTATTATAAAGTATCACTTGCTTTAACGGTGAAGGAAAACATCGTGAGGAAACCTGCACACCTGAGAGTGCTTCATACAGTTCTTAATGGTGTGTGTAGTCCGCCAACCCACACTAGGCTAGTGTGGTGAACTATGGCCTGAAACCTTCTCTTTCTGAGAAGAGATCCGTGCCCAGGCAGTGAGACAGTTATGGGCTGATATATATTATGTTATTATCAAGCTGTATCGTCGTCGTAATAAAATAATTGACCGACCGAAGCGAGGTCTCTGAGTTAACTAGGACCCTCCCTCTCAGCACTTTGTCCGTGTGTCCGTCTGTCTGTCTGTCTGTATGTCACAACCTTATAATTTCCAATCCAGCAAACAACATAGTTACTTCAAAATCTCACGTAGGTAATACAAAAACGTTTTTGTTCCTGCTCTATCTTCAAAACGGTAATACATACCAGCGTCAAACTTTATTTGATTATAGTGCATACTATATGGTTTAGCAAAAAATACTATAAGTAGGGCCAACATAGACATATCTGGTGGTACCTGCGTAAGAAAGAGATGCAAAAATTCATATTTCGCGCACGGTGCGTTGATGTCGTTTGATGAACTCTCGTAAATTAATTCAGTATCTTTAGGGTATCAGGTCAATGTCAATGGGTGGTACGGAGCCCTTACTGCGTGAGTCTGACTTGCACATGGCTGTTTTTTTTTGTACCTATCGTTATTGTGTAGGTACCTATATCAGTCAAAACGAAAGTATTCGTACATCGTTTGTCGTTTGTCAAACGCTAGTAGAACCCCAGGCTACGTATGGATAGTTTTGCAAAACGAGTAGGTAAACAAATAAAGTACCGCTATTGGTTCCACATCACTAAGTGCCGTGTGGGTAGCATTTGTAAACAAAAGACATAAGCGCGTGGTATGGGCTGGGCTGGACTGGGTCTAATATGCAAGGGACTTCTTCGCGTAAAAAATAAAATAGATCTTAATAACAGGACTGAAGTTCTACGACTAAAAATTAAAAACAAAGTGATTTTCCAGAGAGATTACATTTACCTATATGTTATACCTATACGTTTACCGCTAATGAGGTAGGTATCAAGTAAAAATTCAATTAAGTTGTCTGAAAACATACTTTATTTACGTTTATGCTTACGCGTTCACGCTCAGACGATTAAGAAAGAAAAAATCTACTGCTCTACAAATCACGATATCTTAGAGAGAGTTATTGACTTCCGTACTGTTGTTAATTTTTAATTGTTGACTCGACTTGACCGAGGAAAAAACATCTCAACTTTAATAAAAAGTCCTCTTTAATTTAAAGTGCTTTTGCTTGGACTCATGTCTCTCTCGTAATATATCAAATCAAAATGACATTTATTCAATGTAGGCTAAAGCCAATTAGCCCTTATCGATCGTCAACAATAAAAACAAAAACGTTACCCTTCACCGCTTCCTATGTCTGTATAATATGTAATAAATTCTTGTGTCTATGTTTAATAATAATTTATTATTAATTAATGACTGCAAATAGAACCCAGACCACACACAACACATGGTGTGGAAGATTTTGTAAAACGTGTAATTGTAAAGTAATGCCGTATCGCATATTGGTCCACCGTCACTCAGTGCGAGGGTAGAATTTGCGAACAAAAGATATAAACGCGCTGTATGGCACTCTGATGAGCTGAGTTGGGCTGGGTTTAATATGCTGTGCTGCGAGCCTTATAATTTTTACCCTTTAAGTCCCCTTATATCTTACAGGATTATTCACTAGATGCTGGATTTTAATGGATAAGTCATCCTACTAATATTATAAATGCGAAAGTATGGATATCTGTTTGTTTGTCCTTCAATTACGCTGAAACGGCTGTACGGATTTAGATACAATTTGGCATCTATATAGACCATAGCTTGGATTAGCATATAGATTTATCCCGGGAAGATAACCAATTCCTGAGGGATGTGCGATTACTTCTTTCTAAGATTAAACGAGTTATAACGCGGCTGAACCCACGAGCATAGGCTAGTTTCCCATAATACCCATACGGACAAATGTTAAATGTTTATTATTTTTAACGCATTTACGCATGCGAAGCGAAATCTAACGATTTAAATTGTGGAAAGAAAAAATCAAGCAGGATAATGCTCGTGAGCGATTTTTTCTTTCCACAATTTAAATCGTCAAGGAACAGGAATAAGGTGTGCTTTTTTCTACTGGCTCACAGCAATCCTCTATCAGCTCACAGCAATCCTTTTGACATGCATATTATCAATGTATTTAATGTAGTATGTAAAGCTACACAAATTATACCCTCTGCAGTTTTAATGTGGATATGAACAGTTTGTGTGTCACATATCTACGGCAACTAGGTACCACAAAGAAACCAATCTCTCTTCATAAAAATACGCAGAATGATAAGACTATTTTGCGTTTAAATGTGAAGTGGAGCGTCATCAGTTGCGGTTTAGTTGGTCAGTGGTCAGTCAGTTAACGATTCTACCGAACATATCAAAATCCATTCCGTGTGTTGTGCCGCATCTGTCCTTGATTCCAAACTATACACCCGTTTGTTTCTTTTTTCTGCTGCAACCGTAACAATTGACTGCTGAATATTTTCATTTAGTGACGACGTCTGTGGTCTAGTGGTTCGAGCGTCGGACTGCTGATCACGAGGTCGTGGTCGAGGGCTCGATTCCCACAGGACACAAATATTTGTGTGATGAATATAGTGTTTGTGTTGGTCTAAGTGTTTCTTATGTATTATATAAGTCTGTATTTACAAAAAAAGTGTATAAGTATTATATTCATTGTCTAGTACCCATAATACACACGGCTACACAACAAGCTGTACATTTCCAGTATAAGCTGACCTCGCATTGTATAGGCTTTCCGTACAATGCGAGATCAGCTTACACTGGAAATGTACAGCTTGATGTGTAGCCGTGTGTACAAGCTCTGCTTAGTTTGGAACTAGATGATGTTGTGAAAAAATGTCCCAAAAATATTTATTTATTTAAGTTCTTATGGATAAACCACATCTGACTCAGACAGGCTATAGGGCTTATGTTCAGAGAAGAATCTAAGAATAAACTCATTATGCTTCCAACTGTTAAAATGCAGTGCTATTTGACAGTTGGAAGCATAAATGATTACTCGCCATCTTAAGTTGAGAAATAAAGGTTCGCTTCTTCATAATTTGGCACATCATGCATTGTTCTCAGTTCTCGTTTAACAATATTCTTATTGGTTGTAGGACAGACGAATTAAAAAATTATCTGTGCTCATCTGCGACTTTGATTGACTTTCTATAGCGGTTTAATTTCATTTCGTATCGATAGCCCCGATGGGCTCAGTCAGAAATAAAGCTATTTAGTTATCTTATCCGACGATCATCTCCAGCAGCCGGAGTCATCTACGGAGATTGCGACCCAAACATAACATCGATGACCCGATACGGGCCGTCCGGCCGCAACACCGAAATGCCACTCAATCATTAGGCAGGTATGCCGCAATTTCTCCACGCGAATCTCACGGTAATGAACGCGTCGCGGCGCTCGGTGGAGCCCAATTCTCCCAATAATCCGACGCCAATCAACAATATAGATCATGAGATTGTTCGAGGCGGTTCGGTGATCGTGTCGTGAGAACGATAAGACACAGGCGAGCAGGTGGTTCCCTCCCCGACCATGGCTAACTGTTCCACCATCATCAACGGAGCGAGCCGAGCGCGCCACCGCGCAGTCCCGTCCCGAGACACCGCCACAGCACGCCGCTCTCGACACCACGGCTGCTACCGAATTGTTTGCAACTTGCGCGGGAAAAGCTACCGGCAACGCTTGTGTTGCGCTTTCGGAATTTATGCAGTGGTAGTGAAGATAGTATTGTATTAGACGCATTCTAATATCAGTGATAAATATTTGTTTATTCAGATTAACTAAATCTGAATTGTTGGGCGTATTTTTTGTATTGCATCCAGTAAGGTAATCGGGGCAGATAGCATTAACGGTTGGCTCCGCGCTCGAGTGTGGCAGACCGCAAGCATGACGAGCGCCGCCGATTGCGCTCTCGTGCTCCTCCTAGTGGTATGTTAAAAAGCCTTAACTAGTAACTAATGATCTTCCCAATTAACATAACAATAACAACTTAATCTATTCAAATTATGTAAACCAATCATTAATCCACATTATGCAAATTTCATAAAGAAATGTTTGGAAAGTCTAGATGAAACTAATATATTAGCAATTTATTTCCATTCAGGTACAGATCGTTTTACCCGCTGCTATACTAAAATCTGAATGTTTCGTCCTCATTCTGGTGTATTGAAGACAAGTTTATATTTGAATCCGGTTTGCTTCTATGGAGTATGATCATAAATGCAGTGTTTGTAATAAGCTCTAAGCTATCTCTACAACTGAACACTGCCGACTGACCTACATTAGGGGAGTTTACTTTGTCGCATCAACTTCTAAAACTTTACAAAGTTGTTGACTTACTTAAGTAACTCCTTTAAAAGTTTAGGTAGTGATAATGAATGAAAGAAAGACCTGCAGCCGAATTATTTAATATTTCGCGAATTTAAATCACATTAGGTACACTATTTATAAACAGTCTAGAATAAATAGTTTAATATGTAATAAGGGCTAGTAATAATATGTAGTTAATTTTTCTTGGTTTTGTAAGTTATAGATAATAATCATACTTTATTGAAATACGTTGTAGAAGTACTTTTGATAAGTAAAGGCTATAATGATTAATTAGCTTAAAAATTAAAATTTTATTATAAATTATAATTAACATCTATTAGTAGTTAGTAAACTTAGGATTATATTAAAAGACAAATCTAAGTGTGAACTCATGCTTCCAATTGTCAAATGCAGTGTAATTTTGACAGTTGAAAGCAAGAGTTCACGCTTAAATTCGTCTCTGAATATATTATAAGCCTTAGACAATCTTGACTGCACACAAGCTTTACAAAACAGATTTTTGAAGATCCTTAAAATTTACATATTTCTTCTTGTTATCTATGGTGAAAGAAAATTTAGATGAATCTTGTTATTAATACTTAGGTAAGAAATCATCGTATAATACGATGACGACGAGGCATTGACATTCAAGTCAAGGATTACAAATAATTACAATGGCAGACGCTTCTTTAATCTATCTTCTTAGAGTTACAATTGTATTCTGATAAGCGAGAAGGCAGAATTGTGTCATAGATCTTTTCCAGGATTTCTTTTCGTCTGGTGTGACCATAAACTTATTATACCAGCGTAAAGTATAATAAGTTTATGGGTGTGACTCTATCATAAGCGTGATAAAAGTTTATTTCCTTTCTTAATGAATTGTGACTTATGGACACAGGACATTATGATTTCTATGTGTCTAATCCTTACAACCTTATTACTCAATAAAACTTTTTAACAAAAAATTGAACCGACGAAAAGTGAAACTGAAAAGCGAAAAATAACTAATTATGAGTCGGCGCCAAACGAACTTTTAACAGCAAAGTGCGTGTAAGTTGCAAGTGGCCGAGCGGAGAACGCATTTTTGGAAAGTTATTGTTTATCGTTGAAAATTTCACGTTGTATTTGATGTGACATTGTTTTTATTATTTATTTAAAGTAATTTAATGATCTTCGTTGATTGGTTGTTTGGCGCCGACTCATAATTAGTTATTTTTCGCTTTTCAGTTTCACTTTTCGTCGGTTCAATTTTTTGTTAAAAAGTTTTATTTTTCATTTTTTTGTGGTTAAAATCTAACTCCAGGTCTCCATTATGTCGTAGTGTCTAGAACTATATTTATGTGTGTCAAGTTTCAACAGAATCGGTTAACAGGTAAGAATTCAGTGGGTGAACAAAAACTCATCCCCTGTTTTACTACCCTTAGGGGCGATTTTGATTTTGAAATTTAAATGGGACCAACTTCAAGATATGCCCTATCCATTAAAAAAAGAATCATCAAAATCGGACCACTCTGTAAAAAGTTATGCGTGGTCATACATAAAAAAAAAAAAAAAAAAAAAAAAAAAAAATATATACGCGTCGAATTGAGAACCTCCTCCTTTTTTTCGTCGGTTAAAAATTCGATTATCTGCTATCATAAACAAAAACAAATTTAATGAAATTATAAAAAAAAACTATATTCCTCTTTTTGCCAGCCCTCTCTAGTGAAATATTTAATTTGACGAAGGCACCTAGCCTTAGAAGTGTTCGATCACTTTAGTGGAACATTACTCGCATGGGCAACTATCTGCAAATTCACTCGGTATGAGTTTCAGATAAAAATACAGAGTAGAGATTGCTTATTTTGGCGTTCACGGATGGTAACTTTCACACGAACGATTCAGAAATTGAGCTCCTGTTCTCAGAGCATTGCACACGCTCTACTTTTTTTTTTAAATTAAGCATCGTATCAGTTTCCTTACGATATTTAGAATTTTTGTAGTAACACTAAATTTATAAAGAAAAACGTCTTTCAAAATATATCATAAAGTATTTAGAAATAAATTATTTTAAGATCTCAATTGTGGAAAGAAAAATTTGCTTACGAGCAGGATTCGAACCTGCGACTCCGGCTGCCTAACTGCGTAACTCACTCGCGATCGCATTCATTCGGATTTCAATGTTCATTGCTCTGTGTTTTGACAATCCGTCAAATTGACAACTACGTACCACGCAATGAATATTGCTGTAATTTCAAAATGAAAGCTGATGTCAATGTGAATACATTACACAATTACCCCACTGGTTCAAAGTTTTCTCTCCGCAATTTATATCTTTAGTTTTTGCTACGCATGCGTTAAAAGAATAAATAATTATTCAAAATTTATTGAGGAGAGGCCCGTGCCCCGTGTATTTAATTTCAAAATTATTTATTTGTCCATCTAATTGTTCGGCCATCACGCGAAACGACTGAACAGATTTCGATGAAGCTTGTACTGTTCTACAACATTATCTCAAACATATAAAAAAGAAATATAAAAATATTGACTACGACTTATTTGAATATTGTAATGTTATGAATGTGTACAACAAGGTCGAATATTTTACACTAGCGGAAGTTAATAAGCCTGAGCTTATAATAGAAATAAAAAGACCAAGTTTCTTAAGACCTATCTCACATAAAAATAAATATGTACTACCTAAAACCAATAACCTCTACGGGACGAGAGTTGCTAACTACGTGGTTCCCTACTATCTTAATAAACTACCAGAGGATCTGCAAACCCTTTACAATAAACGTTCGAAAAGTTATAAGTACAAATTTAAAAGATTTTTTGTAACGCATCAAAACGCGTTTGTCGCCTGAACCTTACTATTCTTAATCTATTGTTATAACATAACATAACTAAAAATTGTTTTTATGTATAATTAATAATATATTCTTAGAAAATAAAATAACCTGATTTTTTTATGTTTAAAATGAACGACTCGCCGTACACAGATAAGTCCTTAGCGGTTTTCGTGTACGGCAATATCATTAATCGTGTAGAACAATGTATATTGGAAATTAATAAATAAATATATATATAAATATCTGAAATACACATTTTATCTTAACCATATACGAAATAAAAGTTGTTTTGAAGAGTATTGCTAGGATTTTTTTACTTCAGATGCCTTTCTCTGATGTTGAGATATTTTTAGGTTTTTGTCATCTGGAATTGCTTACCGATCGATAGGTTCAGAAGTGAAATAAAAACAAGCAATCAAAAACGATTATTACGTTAAACAATTTAATGTAACAAATCAACCTTGACCTAAAGTACACTAAGCAATTATTTTAATTAAAACAATCAAGAAATGAGTGGATGGGTAGACGTATTTTTACTTTCTTTATACCTATGTATGTATGCAATTATGTGTACTAGTGGTCACCCAGTGGTTGAAATTCGACTGTAATTCAATAAATTTTTAAGTTTGAACGTTACTGTGATTCTTTTGTCAAAGAGTATATACCTCTTAATCATAGCTTTTTTTTTGTTCTATCTCGTCATCTGCGAGCGTGTACAAAATAAATACGTCATCTGCCAAACAAAATACACGAGATAGGGTAACATAATTTTCTCTTCTCGTATTAATATATGGAAGATGTAAATAACATTAAATTGAATTCATGACAATTCGGTTGTACAGCGTGGACGCAGGCTAACTAACTAAAGCTAGTATTGTCTTTAACAATGTCATTAATAGGACCTTGAAGAATCTAATTTATCAGCATATTGTATGTAACACGCTTGAAGTTCAAGTTTATAATTTCGCTCGATTCATAAAACTAGGATAATCATGAACAGATTTTTATGTTGCCTCTGCGCACGATTTAAAAGTTAGGCAACATTCGATAAGTCGAATAAAAAACTGGGACACTAGGTACGTGATATACTCAAAACTTTCACTATCCGCTGAAAATTGTTTAATTTGATTTCTTCTTTGTTCTAGTTTAAGTTGCTGAAAACTTTTTATTTGCTTTCATTTTTTGTTCTTTCGAGTTGCATCAACTTTCATAAAAACGATTTCTATTACAAAAGAAAGCCAAAATTAAAATCGACATTTTTATTTTCTATCCAGCTAATTATAACATCGGTATACCTTTTTTAACTTCTGATAATTAAAATCAATGGAAAAATAATCATTTTTTTTTTCTTTTAGAACTTTTCTTTGTATGAAAATTACATACCAGTTCCGCTTAAAATGATTTTGTTACCATTAATATGCAGTTGACCGTACCTAACATATTCCACGATTAGTTATTCGTAGCTTAGCGGAATGGTAATATTTTGTGGAAATAAAATTATGTTATTATATAATTAAGTTATAAATTATGTTTATATCTTGTGTTGTTGTTATGCGATTTGTAATGTTCAAATGTAGTGTATGACTAGTGGTGGCTTGTACACTCTTTTATGCCAAACTGTGTTTTAATTTAGATTATTAATGTTATTAATTTCTTGCGTGCCACTTAAGATAAAATATGTGGAAACAAATTGTGACTCTTTATCCATCTGTCTGTACCCGTATTTTCTTTCAAAATAAATTATTCTTATTCTTACCTTGTATCTATTTTTCTACTGCATAACTGACTGCAAAAAGTAGGTTATTCCCACGGAAATTGAATCAAGTCGCTAGTCTTGAAACAGAATACAAACGATTTCGCGAAAGTAAAACTAACCGAAGATAAAAATATGAAATTGGAGCAGATTAAAACTTGATAGCTAATAAATTGAAATGACAAAATGCAATTTGATGAAAGAGAATTTATGTATTAGGATAATGGACCATCACCTAGTGCCTTTAGACCGCATCTAGTCGAAATAATCTCATGGTACTTAAAATATAATAGTAAAAATATTCCACCGATCAACAGCCGTTTTCAAACCGTTTAACCTTTTGAGCATTTTGATAAAAGCCATTTAGAAAAATTAAATTTCACGCAAATTAGATTTCTAAGATTCGCACAAAAAATATAGAAAAACATTCATACCAAACACAGCTTTCATGCTAAAAATTAACGACTAAAGTGTAAGCTCGAGTTTAGAAAGTTTATTTTTATGCTCTATCTTTTATGCTCTTCGTCTACTGTAAGTTTTAAGTTATATTACGCGACTCTGGGGAGGACAGCAGTACGTGGTGGTCGCGTACTGCTGTGGTGTGGATAGCACTGCTTTCCCGGGACGTGCCAAATGGCATAGCACCAGAGGGACACCGGCGCGGTCCGCAGGAGTTACCGGAGCTCCTCTATTTTGTGCCGAGGTCGGCCACCGTGTGGTTTTAGTCGGTAGGAGTCCGAAATATCTCTTCACCTTCCCCAGATGAAGGGTATTCATGAGGATTTCCACTCGAAAACAAAAACAAAAAACTTATAAAGTTATCAAAAAACAATAAAAGGAAATAATCACAAAAACCATAGGGGTCATAAAGTCATAACCATAACAACAAGGGCTATCTATCATTTGCTGCTACTCATAAAAATAATAACGCTACACCTCTGTTGGTGCTCAATGCCTCTATTACTTTAATAACTAAATCAAGCCAACAAAGAAGTACAGATCAAATCACAAATCAAATTAGTATACGATTGTAATAACTTCTTCTCAGCGGTTACTCACCTTACGATCGATCCATCGATCGATGATGAGTGTAACAGGTCATGCGCTTGCGCATGCGTGCTTCACTTGAATTACAAACTGCGCGCACGCTTTCAATGTCCGCTCCAACCAGATGTAACTGCATCGCACTTAATAGTGCACTAACATTCGCATAAAAATGTCTTACTGATAATTTATGATGCATTTAACTTGACAATAAGTGGAATAAATTGATTTAAACCGATCAACGGTGGATTTACGAGTTGTCAGTGTCTAGTAACAAAACCGTATAGAATCTAGAAGAGAGCATGAAAACGGACATTTTAAGTAATACTAACGGATCGCTTTGCTGTACAAATCAATGAAAAGGTTGTCATCCATTTCTGTCGAGTGTCATATCAATCAAATGCAGGTAAAACGGTTTAAATTGTGGTTTAAATAGTTTCCTTTAAATTATCTATAACCAAAGTCTATTTTGTTTTTTTATGTTGTTCGATGTTTCGAAGGAATTTTTTATACATTTCTACAGTATATTTTCAAAGCTTATCAAATCCGGCGACTTACATTTTAAAACAGCCTGTTCAACTCCTACACAAATGGAAAGGCCTCTCCAAGTGTACATAAGTTATAACTAGTAAAACGAGAAGAGCAAGATGGACCCGGCCCACTCTTCTGGAGTCCCACTCCTCTTGGCCCACCGGCCTTCCCAGCATTAGCCTGAATCACTAATAAAACATCTGGTTACTCGACCTTTTTCCAGCAAGAAATCATTGATACGCCCTTGAAAGTAGCGCTACAATACAGTCCTTGGCTTTACATTTAGTCCTAGCTTCTCAAAATAGGTGTCAGTTTAATGAGTTATAAACATTATAATATGTTAATTATTTAATTCAATAGTATTAAAACAAGAAACATACAGCAAAACACGCAATCAAAGTTATGTTTAAGTGCCTCTAATCAGTGACCTCCTAACTTTCTTGTGGGTGAAAATAGTAGGATTTGGTTTCAAAAAGTGGCATATCTTTTTTGCCTTTTATTCTTTGTCTTATGAGACCATAGCTTGCTTCTGGGCCACAAACAGATAACGAAGGCTATGCTACAAGCTACATACACCTTTATAATGCCTGAACATGGCAAGGGACCTCCCAAAATCAAGCAAATTTCCTTCTGAAGAAATCAAGTTGGAAAATTCTGTCTCTGTATGTCAATTGTTACCTATTGGTGGTTTGGTAGCTTTTATACTCAGAATCTGACTCTGATATCAATAAGATATGTTCTTCAGTGATATTCTTTCGACGTGATAAATTATTATTAGTCTTAGTCATTACTGAAGTCTTGTCTTTACGGCCGTCAAAGCATCTGCGTATTCGCATAGTTGTGCACTACAATATGTCCCGCGCAGATGGCTAGTTTCCGCTGAGATTGGTCGCTGTAACCGAAATTCAGCCAGGAGGACATTATCAGCATTGAAAATTCATCTAAAGTAATAGATTGAAATAAATTACGCCGAGAGCGCCGGGTGTAGGGCACCCCCCAGCCAGGTGGACCGACGACCTGATGAAAGTAGCTGGGGGGACTGGATGCGGAAGGCAGAGGACCGAGTGTTGTGGCGCAATTTGGGAGAGGCCTATATCCAGCAGTGGACTGCGATAGGCTGAGTTGATGAGAGCGCCAAAAAGTACGCAAAGATTTGCAATGTGCTGGTAGTAGAAAACTTAAAAGAGCAATTTACTTTGACGGCCCTAAAGACAAGATTTCAGTGTTGACAAACTGATTAATTTATCATATCAAAAGACTATCACTGAAGAACATTGATATCAGAGTCTGATTCTGAGTACAAATCACCGAACCTCCAATTACAACGAAATACAGAAACACACAAATTTCCAAATCTATTTCTTCAGGAGAAAATTTCCTTTGCCTTGCTTAGAAAGGAAAGGTGTGTCAAGGTTGTAATAGAGCCTTTCTTATCTGGTTGTGGGTCAGAATCAAGAGATGTGGCTTCATAAGAACTGGAATAAAAGCCATAAAAGACTTGCCACTTTTTAAAACCAAATCCCACTATTTTCGCCTACAAGGTTGTTAAGTGGTCTCTCATTAGAGGCACTTACACATAACTTTGAATGCGTGTTTTGCTGTATGTTTCTTGTTTTAATAATATTTAATTAATTAATTAACATACAATGTATATATCTCATTAAACTGACATCTGTTTGCAGCTTATATTTTATGATATTTTTAAAACTTCAAGTCTAGTGCGCCACCTCAAGATGTTAACTTAGCAAGCTGAAATTTTGCACTAGTGCTCGTTAGGCTATGGATCAATCGATAATACAGGAAAAACAAAATTTGAAAAAAAAACGTTTTTTCGCTCCACCCTAATGGAAAGGGCTACGTTCGGAGTGTCCCTGCGTGATCGAATCAGAAATGAGGAGATTAGCAGGAGAACGAAAGTAATCGACATAGCCCGAAGACATGCCAAACTTATGAGGCAGTGGGCGGGGCACATTGCTCGCAGAACGGATGGCTGATGGGGCCGTAAAGTTCTAGAGTGATGACCGCGTACTGGAAGGCGCAACGTGGGCCCCCACAAGGTGGACCGATGACCTGGTGAAGGTCGGGGGTATCAGCTGGATGCGAAGAGCGCAGGACCGGTCGTTGTGGCGATGCTTGGGGGAGGCCTATGTCCAGCAGTGGACGTCTTTCGGCTAAAATAATGATGAATCACGCACTTGAAAGCATTAAGATAATACTATTGAAGTAGACTAGCTTAATACATATTTACTTACGTCTGTGCGCCATAGCCACCGTAAAAGTCATGTCAGGCAGGTATGCAGCAACGCACTGGTTAAAGACTGCTAAGCTTTTCAAATGCAGCCAATAGCAAGTGGGTCTGTCGACTTCGTTGACTAGTATGACTTGTGTAAAGTACGGGAATTCAAAGCAAAATAACAACATTAAATTACTTAGTAGGTACATCTTTCAGTCTCATTATTTTCACGCTCTATCTTCTCTATCAAAACAAACTCGCTCATTTATGTCAACACTTCTAAATAATCAATAATCAAAAAAAATTATAGGCATTAGAAATCATTCAAAGATTCCATTTTTGAAAAAAAAAAATTTGGGTAAAATTTTGACACTAACATATTTTTCCCGGAAATATTGTAAATTTCTGTGTGGTTGCTAAGTCAAACGTAATTTTTTTTAATGCAATACCACAATTTTTTAATAATGAGTGATACTAAAAGAGATAACACGTATTTTATTATTGATGGGTGATTTGTAGTCATGTTGTATTTCTGCCGCTAAACAGGTGTGCTTGCATTGCTGTGTTCCAGCATGAGGATAATTCACTTCATCATCATCATCAGTCATCAGCCTATATTAGTCCACTGCTGGACATAGGCCTCTTCAATGGCACGCCACTGACATCGAACCTCGGCCACTCGCATTCAGCTGGTACCGCAGCCACCTTGCCAATAATATCATCGCTCTACCGAGAGCTACCGACCATCTGCATCTGAGGGCATCGTACCCTACGTTTGCCAATTCGTGGTCTCCACTCGCACGTCTACCCCAACGGTTATCGGTTCTTTAAGGGAGACTCACTTGAAACTTTAATAATTATGTTTATTCAAATACAATCCCTTTAAACGACTAATAACACATCATAAATTAAAACGGAGGACGATAACTTAGAGTAGTCATTACACCCGAGCAGTTCAACACGGCTGTTAGGGTAACAATAATAGTAACAGCCACTGAGGTAATATTTACTACTTACTAGAGAAGACACCTCGAACAAAATGTTTGTAGCCCGTTTTAGAGCTCCTGCACCCTCACTCGCTTAGCCACGCTCGCGCCGCACGTGCTCCGCGGCCAGCAAGTTGTGCTAATTTTTTTGTTCCTGATGTCTGCTCCAGTACGTATTACATAATAACTCAATGGTAACAGCCTGAGAATAAGATAAGGTACCGTGGGACTGAACCACCGACTCTAATCTTTGAATTAAGGAAGTGTTAATTTGTTGCTAGATCAGATACTGCAAACGACTTGATGAGACATATTATGAGTAGACGAGAGTTCCGCACGACAGTGTAATTATGTGAGAGTGTATATTGAAAACTAATGGAGATGATGGACTTAATTGTATAGGAATATAGAAACTATCATTAAAAAGATTGTGGGCTGTATTACTTGTGTTAGTGCGAACTGCGAAAATTACCTATTCATGTTAGACCATATTAATTTTATGATTACACAGTTGATCACAGTTCTGTTAGGCATCAGTCCAAGACTAGATTAAGCAGTAAAGTAATATATCCATTGTCTAGTACCCATAGTACAAGCTCTGCTTAGTTTGGGACTAGATGGTGTTGTGTAAAAATGTCCCAAAAGTATTTATTTATTTATTTAATTTCAAAGTCTAGAATTTTGTTTTGCTTAGTTTTTTTTTCTTTTGCTTCGTAGAATATTCCCCGAAGGCGATGGTGTAGGCAGAGGTGTATAATACACCCACATTTCGCCAGTTATGTTATAAGTCCCATGTAATAGGGGGCGAGCTTATTGCCATGACCAGGCACAAACACAGACTCCAGGCTGCTACCGTGACATCCCTAATGTAAAAACCCAATAACACTGCCCGACCCCGGAATCGAACCTAAGACCCCACGCTTGGCAGTCATGCTTGCAACAACTACAACTACGAGACAGTCAACTTGCTCCATTCATACCTTAAGAACACCGAAAATATTCAATTACACACACCGATGACCACACACAGATTTACTTAAAATGTATTTACATTATTTAAATAATAAACTGAAAAGAACTAGTGTAATGAAATGCATTTACGAGATATATCCATATTCAAGCAGACACCGACGGCGACGTAACGAAACCGTTTGAAACGCAGAATCAATTAGTTCCCCGAAACAACTCTTCACGCCCAATAATCAGAGTAAAACCGTTTTAGAAAAAAACCCGTATAACAGTCTGCACAAAAATTTACATACAAGCAAGTAAGAGCGATTATCTTGCTCCGGATGCCGTTTCCGCACGAAGTTCTGTGCCAACGGTCAACTGAATGACCCGCGTGCGTTACCGAAAACGATGCTTAACCGACATACTTTTTAATCTCACCATCTATTGCGTATCCATAAGGCAAAGGAATACAAGCCTTCTGTATTGACTCAGCAATGTATACTGCGGAATTCTCGATATACCGAAGCAGTTGGAGCATGAACCGTGATAAAATGTATAAAATCGACTTACTTTCAACGATGCCACATCATCCGACCTCACGTTCACGGACCAAATGATGTGGTATGGTTCGCTTCATTTACAAAACCACAACCGCACTCGTAAGCCTCTTCCCCTCTTCAACTGCTCCATTCTGTTTTATACGATAACTTGATGCCTTTGAAAAATCAAACTTGGATACACAGTTACAGGTAATTTCAGTACCTTGTGACAACGAATGAATCCTAATGATTATCAAAACTCAATGGTTTTTTGTTAGTAAAAGCCGTATAGGTACTTATGTCAAGCTGCGCTCAGACTTTGTGTGAAAAATAAGAATATAAAATTAGATTTCTGAAAAACAACTGATGATTCTTATGGACAAATGTAGCTTTGGACGTAATGCGACCCTACGACATGCACGTTGCTAATTTCGGCAATAAACAGTTTTTCTTTATTTTCTTTTTCTTTCTTTACGACTGGTAAACAGCAGCTAGAGTGGTTAAGAAAATATTAAAGCTATGGCTTTCGTCTCACTGTTAGACACCGAAAGCCTAATTTTCTTAGATTCCTAAGACTTGGAATCCAGTTTTTAAATATTGGATAACATTTGAAAATATTTTTCCGGGGGTACTGACTGACTTCTCAGCTCCAATAACCAATTAAAAAAACAGATGAATTTGTGAATTTTTATTGGAAAGTTTGTAAAGATAAACTTGACCGGCTTCTTAACAACTGCATTCGATTCGTTTTTAATCTTCGTAAATATGACCATGTGTCTGAGTATCGTTTGTTTCTAAAATGGTTGCCTATCCGCCAACGTAGGCATATGAGGGCATTAACTACTCTATTCTCTTTACTTTTCTCTCCCAATTCTCCTTCTTACTTAACTTCTCATTTTCAGTATCTATGTACAAGTCATACTAAATATCTCCGCTCCACTAATAATCGTCTTCTCCAATGTCCTTCTCACCGCTCTGACTTCGTTCACTCTACATTCTTCGTGCAATCTATCCTATTATGGAATGCGCTTCCTCAGGAAATCAGGATGGCTAACAGTCGGCTCGCCTTTAAAATTAAGTTAAGGAAATATTTCCGTGAAAACAATTTAGCAGATTCAGCTTGAATTTGAATTATCTTGATGTTATATATTTATAGTTATATATGTAGGTATGTATAATATATATATTTTATTATATGTATAATGTACATATGTATTTATCTATTTTTTTTTATATGTAATTATAAGTCCGTAGTACGAAACATATTTTACTACTTTACTGGTGCATCTACCCTATTCTTTGTCTCTGCATTACCCTAAGGTTGTCTGGTAGAGAACGCCTATGGCGTTAAGACCGCATTTGTACCCTGTTGTGCATAAAGAATTAAATAAATAAATAAATAAATTGGTTTATCATTAATTGAAATCCAAATAAAATGAAGCATAAAATAAATGTTCCACCTAACGTCTATCATCATCACGTAAAACATTAAAATAAAATAATAATCTCGACATCCGATTAACTTTTCCGTGAGATAATCGCAAACATTTTCTTTGTGGTTAGCTTTGATCGCCCCTGAGGTATCATTAAACTGATTTCTGGAATTATCTATGCTTAGACGATATCCACTATCGATATAAGCCACTCTTGGAACATTAACTTTGGTTTAGAAAAAATTGTGGCTAGGATAATGCCACCCACTCACAATATGGGACTATATAATTTTTTTTTAAAGCAACAAGCTAGCGTCGATCTTTCGTAGGTAGTTTATTCTGTGAAATATGTATGTATGTAAGTGAAATACCTAGATTTTTACTACACAGACTTAATTTACACAGTCTGACTCACAAGCCTAAAAATCACCATATCTCCAGGTAATTGGGCTGCAGAGGTCGGAATAAATTTTCAATTTCCATTAATTTATTTCATAAAAATGTGTTACAGTCTGGTACAAAAATATTATATAAGTTAGGGATCGATCTTCAAACACTAGTAACAATTACAATAGTCGATCTGACGTCCTAGCCAGGTTATAAATTAGCCTGTGTTAAGGTCCACCAGCCCTTGATTCCCACAAAAGAGGAACAAAAATAATGGAGACTGATATGGACAGTGAAGTGCAGTCTAAGTTTGCTATCGCTGCTATTTAGTTATAGACTTCCCGAGACGGATTATTATGCTTTACACACATTCTGCCAGCAACATACCGATTAACTTTTAACTCTTATAAACACTGATCAGATAAGTACACATTTAAAAATGGCAAAGGATCAACTGTTGAGATAACCATCCAATAAACGTAGACTTGTTCTACTGTAAGTCCCAGATAGATCTCATGATTAGGCTCGGAGTGTCTGTGAACACAATGTGAAAGGAAATTTATGTATATATGTCTAATAATACTTACATTCAATTAACCTCCTAATTGTTTGATGGCGTGTTCGTCTTCCTTCCTACAAATTGAATGCTCATTGTTACAGTTCCAAGCTGCATTCGCACAAGACTACGATGGTACGTATTCACCGTTATTCATTCTTTTAATATTAGTTAAATATCTCATGGTTCTCGTCGACTTGTTAAGGCTTTAGATTTGATATTTTTCTCAAGGTTCAAGTTCGACGGATCAGTCCTATTGCATTTTACGCCAAGTTTAAATCATCATAACCTAGGACAACAAAGACATTAACATAACATAACATCACGCCTGTGTTTCCCCGAAGGGGTAGGCAGAGGTGTATAAGCACACCCACATTTCGCGTTATGTTAAAGTCCCATGTAATAGGGGGCGAGCCTATTGCCATTAACCGGGCACAAATCCAGACTCCGGGCTGCTACTGAGAATTTCCTAATGAAAAAACCCAATAACACTTTTCCCGACCGGGAATCAAACCCAGGACCCCACGCTCAGCAGTCGCGCTTGCAACCACTAGACCAACGAGGCAACAAAGACATTAAGTTCCTAATAAACTTTGATCTACACAGGAAAAAAGTTTTGTGTCGAGTAGCACAAATTTCAGCTGCTAGTAACATAAAAAAGGCGACTAACAAACTGACGGTACACACGGCTAGTGGCTACACATCAAGCTGTACAAAACCAGTAAAGGCTGACCTCGCGTTGTCAGGAAAACCTATACAATGCGAGGTCAGCTTATACTGGAAATTTACAGCTTGATGTGTAGCCGTGTGTACTAGTAGCTAACTGGTTTAAGATGTGGCAGCAAATCAGTTTAGATATTTTAACAAAAATTTTGGGTCTATACTAAATAATATTTGCCAATTTTTGAAAGGGAGCACTACGTTTTACCGAAATACGATCCACCGAAACACGTTTTACCGACAACTATTCGTCGAACGTATCATTCCCCGATGCAACACTTGGTCGAATGTACATTTAGCCGACGCACGTTACCCCGAATTATATTTCGTCGAAACACTATTTGCCGATGGCTTCTTTTACCGACGTACCTTTGACCGAAGGCTCAGTTTGTCGAATCGTGGTTTGGGTATATAAACTTGTCACCTTTTTTTAGGGTTCCGTAGCCAAATGGCAAAAAACGGAACCCTTATGGATTCGTCATGTCTGTGTGTCAGTATGTCACAGCCACTTTTTTCCGAAACTATAAGAACTATTACTATTATTACTGTTGAAACTTGGTAAGTTAACCGCATTAAGATTTTCACACAAAAATAGAAAAAGAAACAAAATAAATTGGGGGTTCCCCATACTTAGAACTGAAACTCAATTTTTTTTTTCATCAAACACATACGTGTGGGGTATCCATGGATAGGTCTTCAAAAATGATATTGAGGTTTGTCATATCGTTTTTTTCTAAACTGAATAGTTTGCGCGAGAGACACTTCCAAAGTGGTAAAATGTGTGCCCCCCCCACCCTCCTATAACTTCTAAAATAAGAGAATGATAAAACTAAAAAAATATATGATGTAAACTTCCACCGAAAATTGGTTTGAACGAGATTTAATTTCATAAACATAAACCTTATTTAACCACAGTTATAGCTAGATGAACAACTAAATAACTTCTTATACGTCCAAGGAAGGTACGGAACCCTCGGTGCGCGAGTCCGACTCGCAATCGGCCGTTTTTTTAATATAGACCCGACACCACTAACACATAGCTAACTAATTACTATATAACGAGATAGCAGATGGCGAAAAAATTTTTATTTTATTTTATTAGAAAAAAAAAATATTTTATTTTATAAAAAAAAAAATGTTTTGGAACAAACCTTTTAGGTACATTTGTTTAAACCCACTAAACTGCGTACATAACAGTTAGTCAGAGGGATTAGCGCTCGTTCTTATATAAATATTCTAACTTTCGTTGTCAAGGGCGCAGTTAATCATCATCATCATCATTTCAGCCGAAAGACGTCCACTGCTGGACATAGGCCTCCCCCAAGCATCGCCACAACGACCGGTCCTGCGCCTTCCGCATCCAGCGGATTCCCGCGACCTTCACCAGGTCGTCGGCCCACCTTGTCGGCGCAGTTAGCGCAGTAATAATGGTATACGACTACCTAGCTAGTAAACCATTAGAAAACTGACCTGGTACTGAGTCGGTCAAATCGAAGGGGAAATCACTTTACTTTCTACAATTTACAGTTAAGAATGAATCCAGGTAAATTGTAGCTATTACCTTTTTCAGTAACGGACATTCAGTGTACATTTGCGAGCGGCGGCACCGGTTTGCGAGACTCCGTCGCAGCTTTGTTGAGGAAGCCAGAAGGTTTCCGAGGCGCGCCGCTGTTTGCTGATGACCGAGCCACCGACCCTGGGGCTGATCCTGTCTGCCAAATCAGACCTGAACCTGAAGACCCCACAGGACTTCTGTATAGACTACGAATTACGGACTTCACGAGATGCGGTGTGCTCAAGCGAAATGTAAGTAATTTGTGAATAAAATTTTAATGTCAACGATGCAACCTTGTTTGGAATGTTACATTGACCTTGGAATTTGAATTTTATTTTAATGGATTTTGAGTTTTTATTTCAAAATTCATTTTATTATCTCATTCGTTTCATTTTCATTTTATTGACTGCCTCGTTGGTCTAGCGGTCGCAAGCGCGACTGCTGAGCGTGGGGTCCTGGGTTCGATTCCCGGGTCGGGCAAAGTGTTATTGGGTTTTTTTATTAGGAAATTCTCAGTAGCAGCCCGGAGTATGGATTTGTGCCCGGTTAATGGCAATAGGCTCGCCCCCTATTACATGGGACTATAACATAACTGGCGAAATGTGGGTGTACTATACACCTCTGCTTACCCCTTCGGGGAAATACAGGCGTGATGTTATGTTATGTTATGTTATCTCATTCGAAATCGAGATGGCACTTCATCACACGTCATTCGTTCGTAAAAATCCAATTACCTACCTAGGTTTTCAAATAGAATCCAGATGTTTGATTTCAGGATGTTTTAAGAATATCTTCCCGTTCTACAACCGCCTCGCTCTAATTATAGAACTTTTTAAAAGATTTTTAAAGAAATTTTAGGCGATATTGAAAAATGTATTCAATACATATCCCTCGGGTACACATCCCTCACATTACTATTTTAAATATATTTTCGTCTTGATTTGTTGCTTAGAAGAAGGAAGAGGGAGAACAATTATATTTCTTTGTTTTTCTTTCTATATAAATCATGTATGGAAATAAAACCATACATTAAATATTCGTGATGATACTGAAGGTTAATAAAATAAATAAATATTCTTGAGACATTTTTACACAGCACCATCTAGTCCCAAACTAAGCAGAGCTTGTACTATGGGTAGGTACTAGACAATAGATATAATACGTATATACTTTTTTGTTGTTGTAAATACATACTTATAATGATGCAATTGAATTGAAGGCGCAGCGTGGGTAGGCCCCCCACAAGGTGGACCGACGACCTGGTGAAGGTCGCGGGAATCCGCTGGATGCGGAAGGCACAGGACCGGTCGTTGTGGCGATGCTTGGGGGAGGCCTATGTCCAGCAGTGGACGTATTTCGGCTGAAATGATGATGATGAATGATGCAATTATATTGATTAAATTTTTCAAAATCACCTTAAATGTTTAAAAAAGCCAAAAATTTGAGCGTCCAAAGAGCGTCTCGCTCTGTGGCTGTGAAACTGGAAAGGCCTCTTAACTATTTACATCAATAGTTTTCTGACTACACTGTAATTTTTTTTTTTTTTTTAATTTTGCATGCCAACTAGGCGAAATGACGGATTTTTATTTTATGATAACAACTATATGTAACTCATTTCTAGCAAATAAACATTCTTATTCTTAAACCTACAGAAGAAACAGTTAACACTTATAACATTATAGTGTCGTTAGCAACCCACAGACAATATTTTTGAGCATTTTATTTCGTGTCATACCGTGCGAAATGATCCTAGGCTATTGTTCGTCGAGTTAGCGTTAAGTGTCGTGCGGGCGCGGCGCAGGCGCATGTGCATAATGATAACACAGGCACTGGGTGTTGTGTCAATCGTGTCATCAGGAGATAATAACGTATTCCGTTACTAACAGTAGAGTATACGAGTGGCCTACACACAACGAACCCCTCAGCAGATATATTATTAACCGCTGAGACCGGTACACTATTGAGGTAAAGAGAAATCTGAAACACGTGTGTCAATAGGGGAACATTGCATCGATTGAATACAATGCACTTCACTCACACTAGATGCATTCTCAATAATTGTGTCAATCGATCTAGTTCTAGGTTAAGAAGATCAGAATCTGTGCGCTGTCTATTATCACAATATTTTGCTCTTAGAATAATTAAGCTCAGAATCGCAGTAGTCGCACGCAGAGTGAAGCAAACTCAAGTTGGCCTTAAAAGGCTATGTTCAGTGCAGTTTACGCGCGCTTATGTGTGTGTCGGCGAACATTTTACGGGCCGCTTGTGGGCACACATGAATTGTTTTTGTGATAACTTATCACTCTGTTTTATTATTACTCTAAGATCTTGCTTGTCTTCTCTTAGTTTTTCCCTTACGGAAAACCTTCGCAGCTACGTATGTGAAACTTCGGTTGGGCGACATAGGAAGGTATCCTATCCCTCCTCTTAGAAACTTAGAAAATTGAATTACTCTATACTGCATAAATGGCTATTTTATGCAATGTGGTGAATGTAATATATACGTCTATGGGTGAATATAACTATTTAGGTATATGTACGCATCCAAAGCTTGCTATTTATGACGTTCAAAATATATTTATTCCATACAAACATTATGAAATACTTATGCAAAAGCTACTTAGAAATGTTTACGATTTAAATAAGCGCAATCTGCGCAATGAAAGGTCAGTAGTACCCATAAAGGTATTATACTGACGTCAGTATAGAAATGTCTTTGGTAGTACCATAGAAAGGCAGCATTTACCTTATTGAATCTAATTAATGCTAATTAAGCCGACTCTCTCCAGTATCTGTACTTATTAAATGTATAATTATTAGCAAAGTGAGCACTTGCACGTCTAACATTCAAGAAATATGCGGGGCCAGGAAAATAGGTATATAAATAAGTAGTTAGTACGGAACTGGTTAACCCGTTTGCCTACAAATACCACAGTAAGTCATTCCTCAGTTTCCTTCGGCCCTCCGGAAACTGGTTTCGGATGAGAATCAGCTAATATATGTCACAAAGTTGTTTTTAGCGATAGCGTCCAATTTATAATGCCTGCCTGACGGGTAGCTACGAAACCACAAAGTATTCATTAAGTAGGACAGCTACAGCAGACCAAGTAGCCTTGACTGCTTTAAAGACTATTTAGCAGACATGAACCCCAGTTAGACATAAGAAACAAGACACTGAACCCTCCGAAGTATTAGAACAAAAGTCAGCTTAATTGTAAACTAAGTGGAAATTGTACTATTTGTTATAATGTCTCTGTAATAATAACAACGCCAGTAGGTATTTCTCATTATTTTTTTTCTTCTTCTTTCTTTCTCTATGTCTATTGTCTATTACTGTTCTGAACTCAAACCCGCCTGCGCGGCAGGCAAGCGTTCAATCATCAGGCTATCACTGATTAATCACTAGGCTATCACTGCTCAATCATTAGGCTATCTGCTCAGCGGGACATAGCTGATCCTACTATATTAATTTGTATAAATTGACATTTTATGAACCTGTGATTCACAATAAATGAATTTGAATTAGACTTCAGAATGAAACTGATGTATGTTATAGGCTTTAATCATATTAAGGTTAAACAGTTTTCATAATAGGTAGGTAGGTATAAGAAACCTCAACACACGATAATCTCGAAGATGAAAGTTATTGCCGCTTTATTATACCCGAGTGCTTGGGTGTGTGCCAGCATCACATTTTATTATCAGTGCAACCGAGCTTCACAAAATACAATTAAAATGTGTGAGTTATGAGCCTCTACGAGTGACGACACACCAGTATTCGCATTCTTTTTATTACCACTAAGCTATTCTAAAGGTGGACTTCCATGAGTGGCTGATGCGACAGGCGTGCGCGGTGTGCGAACGATCGACGCGGCCACCGCGGCTGACGCGACCACTAAACACTGTGAAAATGCACTGCTTTCGAGACCCATGACAGTCCGACGCCATACATTTTTATAATACACTGTTGTCGTGTCGCGTCAGACGCGGCACGTGTGTCGCGCACGTCTGTTGCATCAGCTGCGTCCCCGACGGAACTCCATCTTCCGACACGAGAGTTAATGACGTCTGTGGTCTAGTGGTTCGAGTGTCGGACTGCTGATTACGAGGTCATGGGTTCGATTCCCACAGGACACAAATATTTGTGTGATGAACATAAGTGTTTGTGTTGGTCTGGGTGTTCCTTATGTAGGTACTATAAGTATGTATTTACAAAAAATAAACTATATAAGTATTATATCCATTATCTAGTACCCATAGTACAAGCTCTGCTTAGTTTGGGACTAGATGGTGCTGTGTAAAAAAATGTCCCAAAATATTTATTATTCCATTTATAATGAATATAAAATTTAAATAAAGATATGATTGGTTAAAAGAAAAATTTCATTTAGGTACGTGCAAGATTTGAACCTGCGACTTCTGGTTCAGTACACCAGTCACTTTAACCTCTAAGCTACCGTTACCGTGAACTCGGATCTACTCGGTATTGAATTCAACTTCCACATTGAAACTGTCTTAGTGTAACGGCAGCAATACCTTATTGAGAAAATGTGCATTCCTCAAAAACAATTTTATCTATGTCTTTCAATTTCACCCCGCTTGCATTAATACATTAAAAATTATATAATAGAGTACAATATAACTACTTCATACTGTGTCTTAATGTAATACGAACTACCTTTTTACCAATGTAGGGCTTCGTCCACGTGCGGGTGTGGTTCCCGCAGTTCCCGGGCGTGGTGATGCAGTCGGATCAGGAGCTCATCATCATGTGCAAGCCACCGGAACCTACTATCATTGAGAACAAGGCGGCGGGGTTCGCTGGAAGCTTGTAAGTAAAGTTTAAAGAAAACAGGTAAATTAAGTTTATTGTTAAGTTTGTTATATTATTGTGATAACACTAAATTGTTGCTTGTTATTTGTGGAAGAAAAAAAAAAACTTAAGTGTAGGTACTGGGATGGGAGGTATTATGAGCACGTTACAAGAGAAATCCTAAGTTTGAATGTGGATGGCTGTAATAAAAGAGGTAGACCAAAGAAAAGATAGATGAATTGTGTGAAAGATTATATGGATAGAAAAAAAAAAAATAGGACACTGAAATGACGACTGATAGAGATAATGTATCACATGTGTGTGTGTATCATGTGTGTGAAAAAGACATGCTGCACCGACCCCAAATAAATTGTGGCAAGGGCAGGAGGATGCTCATGTAGGTACGGTCAACCGCAGGTCGGTGGTAACACTTTGACATTAGCAGCATCTTTATTTCGTAAGCAGTAAGGGCGGTTTTCGAATTGAAGTGTTACCACTGTCATGCAGTCGACTGTACTGGGATGATATTCCTATATTAAGGCGCTACTAAGAGCTAAGTGAGCCCTTCAGTAAAAAAATACTTATTCGCTGAGTACATCATTTATCAAATAATAGTTTTTAACAATTGAAGTAAAAAAATTAAACTGAAATTAATAACATGCGACCTGCTGCATACAAAAACCCTGAATAACTAATTATTTTTAAAGTCAGTCTGCAATCTGCTTTAGCTAACTTGACTAATCTTGATCATAAATGTAAATAAATTGGATCAGAATAGCTGAAAATAATAAATTCGATACCACGAGCAGTTTTCACGGTAGTTTAGTGGCTAAAGTACTGGCGTACTGAGCCAGGAGTCGCAGTTTCGAATCCTGCTCGTGAGCGATTTTTTCTTTCCACAATTAAAATTTTTAGTTTTCGCTTCGCATGCGTAAATGCATTAAAAATTATAAAATGAAAATAACAACATTAATTTCAGGTCGTTTGATATTGATAGCACTACCTACATTACGCCCGCCAATATTTAATAGCCCAATCCAGCTGAGCTTAGCATAGACTATGTCTTTTGTTCGCAAAACTGCTTCCCTCGTAGCACTGGGCGACGTAGCACCAAAATTATGTGGCGTAGAAAAACTATCCACGCCACGCCGCACCGGCGGCCTATCGCTGCCTGTCATAGTGATTAGGCTTCATCATCATCATCATCATTTCAGCCGAAAGACGTCCACTGCTGGACATAGGCCTCCCCCAGAAAGGGGGGATATGACATAATCACTACGCTTGGCAGGCGGGTTGGCGATCGCAATTGGTTGGTTAAATACTCAGAGAACGCTGCTGCCCATCCTCTAGTGAATCCCTTAGTCGCCTTTTACGACACCCATGAGAAGATATAGGGTAGTGCAATTCTTTAGATCAATTTTGTGATTAGGCTTACTGAGTAGTTATCCTGGCGGGAAAACCTTCCCACATGCTACTCATCAAAGCAAGGGAAACTGGATGTTATGCACTAACCTTTCTGTAACAATCCATTAATTGTTCACAGTCCCCACGGCGCGAGAGTATCAGGAGTGGTAGAGGAGACGCCAGGCCGCCTGGAGTATGAAGTGGCGTTGTACAAGGAGGCGCCGCCCGTCTCCCGACACTCCAACCACTCCGTTGACTTGCCTGTTGATCAGGTAACTGGTGTATGTTCTATTGTTATCTCTGTTCTGCTTTTGTCCATTGCTATGTAGATTTCTTGAAACAAAGCTTGTCATAGGTACACAATTACTACTTACCGAAAAACAGCCCCCTCGTAACTTCAATTATTATGATCTCATTACGTATTTGGGTGAAGTATAATAGTTATCTTGCCATAGATTGGTCATCGAAGTCAAAGATAATATAATCACTACGTTTAATCGAAGTATCGTTGGTTACCCCGTGACGTCAACGTTATGTGACATCAACGTTATGTGACATCGCCATTATGTGACATCAATGACGAGATTTTGTGGTGATTGAGAAAGGAGAGGAATTTTAATCATTCATGATGTGGTTTAACAATATTAGATTAAATTTTTGCCTACATAACAGAAAAACATGACCGTGAAACTCGTAGAAACTCTCTATCTCATAAAATATTCCGATGTTATATTTATAAAATGGATAATTTAACCGTTATAATCATTTAGGCGGTGCCAATCGGCACGAAGCTCCAGCTGCGCGCGCGCATCAACCCGGACTCGGCGTGGCAGCACATCAAGCTGCTGGAGGTGGCCGTCTCGCCTGACCCTGACCGGCCACACGCGCCGGGAGCCGTGCTGCTCGTCAAAGACGGGTAAATGATACAAAAAAATACTGTGTTTTTTCTGCCTTCATACCTTTGAAGAAATAAGGAAAACTAGAATGCCACGCTTATTAGGGTTAAGTTTCGTTGGCTTAATGGCCATTTCCAATAACCTATATTTATCCAGTATCCACGATTTGCATTACCAATAGAGATAGAAATTTGACATAAGCTCCATACAATTTGTGTCAAATTTCTATCTCTATTAGGGAAAATCCTGGATAAAGAGGTTATTGAAAACGTCCATTTAACTCGGTAAAAGAACCCATAAGCTGGGTTTTGGTAATGCTTACACTGATACTGATGCACATTTTGTTAAGGTGAATGCTACCGGGTAGGCCGCGTCTTCCAAATTTCTTGCGTTTTTACAAATTGTAACTCTATTTCAAGTTGTCTGTTTTATCGATCAAAATATGATTCACTGTAATAACAATAATACATTTTATCTACTGAATAATAACTACTCGTACTCATAGACAAAATATTAACCCAGCGCTATAAGCTCTACAAGCTTTCTAATCGATAATTGGATAGTAAATTAATATTAAAATCTTATAGTTTGGGTTAATGTTTTCTATGAGTTTTTTGGCTAAAAGCTAGTTAGACAATATGACAAGCTTCCAATACGTACATAAGTACCTACTGTACCAGCCATAAATTGTTATAGGTATGTCCAACTAATGGTCTCGAAAGGCAAACAATGTTTCTCGCAGAGCGATTTACCTTAATGATCGGACAATACCTATGTAGTGGCCTTAATTTGTGCTAAGGGCGCTACTGGTCCAGCTATTATTATTACGAAACAACAGTTAAATAATAGTATTACCCATAGATGCTGCCGATCATGTCAAAATATCTCATAAAACAGTATTTTCTAACAGGTGCAGAAATCGGGACTTCGCATCTATTATACCACATCAGCCAGCGCGCTACCGAGAGCGGCACAATGAGGTCTTTCTAGACTTCGAAGCTTTCTTGCTCGCTTCCATGAAAGAACGCTCTACGCTATGGATTCACTCGCAAATCAAAGCCTGCATGGATGCCGCTGATTGCCAGCCAGACTACTGTTTAGACTTGTTCGAGCCCTCAGGTACAAATAACGTTAACATTCTAAATCTAGGTAAAACTTCGCTTCAAAATCGATCGTCATTATAAACAATTCAATGGTTCGAAAGTGTGCGAACAACTAACTGCAGTAACTGTGCAAAATAATCTACCTAAACCATTTATACGGACTTTACTAAACTTTTGAATACAAGAAATAGAAAACACATTGTTTTATTATGACGCATGCAAATCAATTTCCATTATTGTATGTAACGGCTGCTGTATTAAATGTAATTATTTATTTTTATAGGACACGGTCGCCGTCGAAGATCGCTGCCGGAGGTTTCCCACAACCACAACATCACGAGTTCGGCATTAGTGGCTGACAACTCTACGACTCCTTTCACACGCTTCAAGGAGAACTTGGAATACTCGGTAGTGATGCCCGGTGAACTGTTCCATAGAACTCCGATAGAAGCTACATGTGCCACGTCCATGATGGTAGCGGTGGCTTTGGGCGCGCTACTGTTTATGTCAGCTTTGCTAGTAAGTTCAAATTAAGTGAATCAAATCATATGTACGTGGGACACTCAGAAAGTTTTGCGAAACTAAAAAAAATTGTTCTATACGTACATATATTTTTATCAAATCTTTTCAAAGTACTTTCCACCAGCCTCTATACAAAGATTCATGCGCCTAAACCAGTTTTCAAAACACTTTTTCCAGTCCGCCGCAGACACCTCGTTTACAGCCTGCTCGAACGCAGCCAGCGCATCTTCCGGCGACGAAAATTGTATCCCTTTGAGCTGATTTTTTATTTTTGGGAATAAAAAGAAGTCACACGGTGCTAGATCAGGGCTGTAAGGAGGGTGACCCAGGAGTTTGACTGGCGTGCTGTCCAGGAAGTCCCTCGTTTTGAGTGCGGTGTGCGCAGGTGCATTGTCGTGGTGGAGCAGTAGCCCGCGGAGCCCTGTGTTTGGTCGCTTGTTGCTTATAACAGAGAAAACTTCTGGCAAACATTTGGTAGTATACCATTCGGCATTAATGCTTCTTTGATCCCGTAAGGGAATTGATACCAAGTGGCCAGTCAAATTAAAAAAGCTAGCGATCAAAATCTTACCCCCGCTTCTAGATCGCTTCACTTTGGTAGGCGTTGGCTCATTTTGAAACACCCAAACAGTCGACTGGCGCTTGGTTTCTGGGTCGTATTGATAAATCCAGGACTCATCACCTGTAACGATGTCGTAAACACGCCGAGACGAGCCTGCTTCAAATTTGTTAAGCATATCACGGCACCATTCCACCCGGGCCTGCTTCTGAGCATCGGTGAGGTTGTGCGGCACCCAGCGTGATACTATCCTCCTCACGCGAAGATGGCTGTGTAGAATCTCGTGAACGCTTCCCGATCCAATCTTCAATATGTGTTGAATCTCCTGATATGTAATTCGCCTATTGCCTTGGATTAAATTTTTCACTGCTAGCACGTTTTCTTCGGTAACAGCCGTCAAAGGGCGACCGCTTCTTTCGTCATCCCCCAAAGTTGGTCGACCGCGCTTGAATTCGTTATACCAACGATACACGGTTGCCTTGGAAGGGCTTTCATCCATGAATGCCATTTGAAGTCTATCGTACGATTCATCCGGTTTCAGGCGACACTTGAAATCGTATAAAATCATAGCTCTAAAATGTTCCCGGCGCAGATCCATATTTCAGTGAGACACAATACTTTGAATTAACTCGCAAAAAATGTGGAGGGAAATTTTGAAATTGGAACTTACTTATTTTTACTTATAAATAATCATATTTTCGAAAAACATTATAACTGGCCAGTCTCCCATATATAAAAACTTTTTTTCGCAATACTTTCTGAGGGGCCTGGTATATCAAGTGTTTGTGTTGGTCTGGGTGTTTCTTATGTATTATAAGTATGTATTTACAAAAAAAATAGTATATAAGTACCTATTATATCCATTGTCTAGTACCCATAGTACAAGCTCTGCTTAGTTTGGGACTAGATGGTGTTGAGTATTTTTTTTTTTCTTAACCGTCTTGCGTTTGACCGATGCGGTCGACGACGGTACACGCTTGCCCAGCAAAAACCTATTCATTCGAGTCTTGAAGACCACCAGATTATACTTCTCGGGAAACACTGACAAGGAATTCCACTCTTTGGCGGTACGCATGATAAAGCTATTAGCAAACCGGTTCGTGCGTAAGGGTGGAATATGTGGTGTGTAAAAATGTCCCAAAAGTATTTTTTTATTTATATTTAAGATAGTCCAATCATCTACCTATTCAAAGTGGATTATGACAAAATGACATTAAATAAAACCACATACCTACTACAGAGTATCACGTTCTCTGACTGTACCTACACAAATCCAGTTAAATGTTTAGCCACAGGAAATTATTTTAATTGTATTAATTTTGAATGTAGGACCATTTTTCTGTCATAGATCGTTGGTTAAGGACCTGTGCAAATCTATATGATTTTAAACTCTCTTTCTCAAAAATGGTGTTACTTATAATTTCGACATTTTAATATTAATTTTGTTAAAAAAACGTTTTTTTAATTTTCGATAAACAACTTATTTATGTACTTAAAATGCTTCTACATATAGACTAGTAATAACCGTACTTTCATTTACTGTCGTATTGTCATCTCCACGTTGTAAACATCATCCTCATATGTTCACTGTTGGAAAAAAGGTTTCCAACTGAACATTGGACTGTCAAACGTGTTTCGTCTGCGGAACTTCGGGGATATTGCCGTATCACGTAATCACGTTTGAGACGAATGGTGATTGTGGTACCATGTTTTTTGGTAGAGAGAAGGATGCTGGTACTTGGCACTAATCCATTAATTGCCTCATAGGACACCCGATTGGGGAGGGCGTAGCCTATCATATTATTACAATCAAGCAACCTAGTGGTAAAATCACAGAAATAGATAGAATGGTTGTAATCACAATTTTACTTGCGATTCGTGCGTGACAACTTTTGAACAAACTACGCCTTACATATTGACGCCATTAATTTTAAAAAACCGGCCAAGTGCGAGTCGGACTCGCGCAGTAAGGGTTCCGTACCTCTCAACGACCTGATACCCCATAAAAACTGATTTAATTTACGAAAGTTTATCAAAAGACATTAATACACAGGGCGCGAAATATGAATTTTTGCATGTCTTTCTTACGCAGGTACCACCGCATATGTCTATGTTTGTCTTAGTTTTAGTATTTGTTGCTAATCTACATAATATGCACTATAGTCTGACGAAGTTTGACTCTGGTATAAATTACCGTTTTGAAGATAGAGCAGGAACAAAAACGTTGAAAAAAATTCATGTTTTTTGAGGTTTCTTGTATGGGGACCCCCTTTGGTTTTAGACTTTTTTTTGGTTTTAGTATTTGTCGTGATACACCTCATAGCAACACAATTTCTGAGAAAATTTCAACCGGTTACCTATTACCGTTCAAAAGATACAGCCCAGTGACAGACAGACGGACGGACGGAAGGACGGACGGACGGACGGACGGACAGCGTAGCGAGAGTAATAGGGTCCCGTTTGGCACCCTACGGGTACGGAACCCTAAAAATTAACTTTATTCAATTTACTTTACAGCCTTTGTTTCTGCATTAGAAACAGCACAATAAGGCATTTTTGCGGATTTTGTTACAGTATTTACAGAAACAAGTCATAAGGCGTACCGAGAAAAGCTTTAAAATGCCCTGTACTCTGGTGCAGAGTTGCCACGCGCGCGCCGCCGACTTTTCCATTCTATCTGTCTATTTCTGTGGGTAAATTATACTTTTTTTTCTTTTTGCAGATGTGCTATTTAGCTACAAAACTGAACTCTACGATGCTTAAGAACAGCAGCCTGCAGTCGCCGTCAGGGAAGGGTTTCGAACAGATCTTGCGGGAGCTGGCGCATCATTCACTCCCCGATACAGGGTACACTGGCCGTCCAACTGTGCAGTGATATTGCTTCATAAAGTATTTGCTTAAATCCGCGTTCCATGATGTACCTATCTATCTTCTCGTACAGGTACAAGTTTAGTAACCAAATTGAAAATGTTTCTTGGACTGTTTGTGTATTAGCTTCTTTCGTTTTATGCAAAGGTGTCTACTTTTTAACAATAGTTAGACATTTTAGCTTAGTATAATTTTTACAATAGCCGCACTGCTACTCAACGCAGATCTAACGCATCGTGACGGAGTAAGTAGCGCGCCGTGCTGCTTAGGACAAAGCATGCGATCTTACATACAGTGGCGGACTAACCCATCAAAGGCCAGGGGCAGCAACTCAGATAGGACCTAGTTAAGTGTTTTTTTTTTTTTTTTCTATTATATTTTATGATTAAGCCCTGCAGTCGCATCTCACTCACTCTTATTTACATATTTATCATTAGTAGGAAGAAATACAACTAAGGAAGTAGCGGAATTTTTGGGGTTTTTGAAATAATATTAGCTTAATTTAAGAGTATTTTTGAAGTTTTAGGCTTTGTAAGTTATGAAAATGAAGCAGAATAGTTAAATGAAGAAAAAGAACGCTGAATAGGCACAAACGCGAGCATAGCGAGCTTGTTTTAGATTCTTGCAAAAAGTCAAAACATTAGCTCAATTTAGGTAGGTACTTAGTATTTTTTTAATGTTAATTGCTTTTTATGTTATAAAAATGTGGTAAAATAGTTGCTAACAATATACGCGAACAAAGAAGAAAATTAAATTAATTAAATTAAATAAAAATACGTTAATTTTCAGACAGAGTCCATAGTGATGTAAATTAAATGAAGGCTAAATACTAGAGCAATCGAAGCATGTGCGAAGTTTGTTTTTTGGTTATTTTTTATCTTTCCTTCTTTCTTTATATTTACCAAATAAAACGCTAATGAATCTTCATGTAACTTAAAAATAATTATTTATATTAAAACAAAGAGATTCATTGGCCGCCAATCCACCGGTTTCGGTAATAAAACTATAAGCAGTTTTCAAAATGCTGTCCTATTCAATTAAATCTTTCAGTCGGCTTCGTTCTCGAAGTTCTATCAAGCAATAAGCCCAGTTAAACACAATATTCCTATGCGATTCTGGGCACCTATGTTGTAGTGCAATAAAAATATTAGGTAAATTCGGCGTGAATATGGGGCTCCCCTGACGATGAGGGGGTGGATCGCTCCTGCCCCTGCCTTAGTCCGCCACTGCACACGCTTCTGCGATCACGCGTTCCAATAAAAAATGTCATCATTACAGCCGAAAGACGTCCACTACTGGACATAGGCCTCCCCCAATTAAGGGGGGGATATGCCATAATCGCCACGCTTGGCAGGCGGGTTGGCGATCGCAGTTGGTTGGTTAAATACTCAGAGAACGCTGCTGCCCATCCTCTGGTGAATCCCTTAGTCGCCTTTTACGACACCCATGAGAAGAGATAAGGGTGGTGCTATTCTTTAAGTCCGGCATGTAGTGCCGGACTTAAAGAATCGGACCAATAAAAAATGTACTAAGCAGATATCGCAATAACGCATGCGATAATATCAGCAGTTATTAACGCACCATATGCGGTGGAGCCTTTATCACCACCACAGATAATTTTATACTATACTAGTATCGCCACCAAACGATACCATATTAAATGAATTTAGCTGGCATTGCTACAGCTTCTACACAAACGCAAAAAGATTTTTAGACTAGGTTAAACCTCCATAAAGCTCATAAAGAGAATAATTAATTTTAAAGTATGATAAATTACAAATAGATAAAAATAATTAAACTTATGACTGAAAAATCGCAAGTTTAACATTGTGATGATAACTTAGTAATTTTTTCAGTCATGACTGTCACATAAATTAATTTATAAATAGTACCTATAAGGACAATGATTTACTTATATGACCTAATTTATTATTTAGTACTTAAGTAAAATATAGAATAGAATAAACAAAACACGTTCTTTGTTTTATTAATTAATTTAATCCGACTTAAGTAGATGTAGGATCCGTAAAATGAAATTCATGTCTGACCTGACCTACTCCCTTAAACAAATTACTCTACCTACTCCACCAGACAAACTAGACAAAATGATGTACCTACATCATTTTGTACCTGACCTACGTCATCGGAAAATTGTAAGCACCGTCAGTTTATAATAAATCTAGCTAAACTGTCGATAGACTGTGAACGGACGGTACGATTCACAATAAAACGCAGATAATCTGACGATGTCTTACCGTCCCCGCCCCCGCAAGTAGTATGGGTGGCGAAGCCCCCCTCACAAAAGTACATTATGATACAAGTGAGCTATGTTGACTATTATTCTCGAGGCTGGATTGCAGCCCGAGCCGAAGGCGAGGGCGTAATGGAGCCGAGAAGTATAATAGTCAATGCTCACGCGTGTCATACGACGTTTTTCAACACACTTGCGAGGAAAAAAACATACAACGTGTATCAGAAATGCGTGGTCATATTTGAAGAGCTTATTCAGAGGATGCTATCGAACAACTTTTACTACGGGACCAACCCTGAAATCGCGAAAAAAAAATCAGATGATCCTTACATTTTGTCGAGCGACATCGATGATTTAGTAGGGAACAGCTGATATTTTTTTCGCGATTTCAGGGATGGTCCCATAGTAAAAGTTGTTCTATGCTATGCCCTGAATGAGCTCTTAAAATATGACCACGCATTTCTGATACACGTTGTATACACAATTTAGAAAATTAATTAAATTGTGAATAATGGCGCGCGGATTACTATAATCGCACGGTGACATACAGCTATGTGCAGGTGGTCGAAGGAAACCGTCATACAGCCTAATATTAAAAATATTATAAATTGTTTTTTTTATTTATTACACAAATTAATGTTAATTTGTTGACAAAAATTAATAATTGGATGAAATGAAATGTTCATTTAGCATATTTTAATTAATACAGTTGATTATTTCCCAAAAATGTTTAATTTTGTTTAGGCATAAAAACTCTTTGCTGCGATTTAAAAATAAACTGTAAAAAAGCAGCAGCAGCGTGCATTATAAGCTACATTATGAACCTAAAAGCGGTACAATAAGAGCCACTTTACGAGCAAGTGTGTTGAAAAAAATTAAAACAATGAGAAAGGTGACAGGCAGGATAGGTTAGGAAAACCAAGGGGAAGTGGTATACGGCTACCGCACGCGTGGCATAATTAAGCGCAGATGCGCAACATTAACTTAATCGCGCTTAGTTCACAGAGTACTTTTATACATATGGCTTAGTTTCCCACTGCGACGCTATGAGCTATGATGTCTCGAATGCGTACGTTAAATACTAGATTATATCTTGTTGTGTAAGGTATAAAAATAATAGCAGAACGAAAAATTATTCACATAGAGGTGTACCTATTATATCACCGCTATGTGTAAATTTTTAAAAAATATCAATAAAACAATTTTAACAACTTGTATAGTAGTTTCAGAGATATCGATTACAAATAAACAAATCTTTCCTCTTTATAATATTATTATAAGTAGGTAGGTATAGACAGATCCTTAAGTAGGTGTCAAACAAACAAACGAATCAAATCGAATATTAATCATGGCTATTTTAGTTTTTGCAATAATCGGCAGCATTGGCGACTCAGAGCGTGTTGTTAGTAGCGCCATCTAGCGCTAAATTCAAGAAGCCAAATTAAGAAGTGTTTCATGTCAACATAACACAAAGTTACTTTCTGTGATTTTTTCAAATAGAAAGTAACTAAAGGAGCATTATTTGCTAACATCATTTTTCTCTAAGGTCAATGACCTTTGAACTAGGACGTCTTAAGTATTTTTCAGTTTTCTCTCTATATAACTCAAAAATTTATAATCACATTATACATACTCAAAATAATTTTAAAAGAGAGTTTTTACAAAGTTCTATCAATATGGAAGATTATAAGTTTCTACGTTGCATAGTTTAGAAATGTCGGGGGGGGGACACATTGCTAGTAGGTACAAGTATGCAATATTCGCTCGATTACACAATTCGAGTTTTTGAATAGTGTTAATCAACTATTCGAGTTTTACGAATACATGTTAGATTTTTTAAGAAAAATTTATAAATCATCATTAAAAACTAGTGATGGAGGATGCGGCTGACGTTGGGTAGGCCGCACGGGGAATCCCATCTCCCGGGCGAGCCCTGCTTGCTTATTAATGGTGAATCGCGACCTGTCAAGGGTGGTTGGCGAATCCTATCCCACGCCCAAAAAATAATAATAAATAAAATTGTTGCCATCTCTTTCTTGTATCTACTATTGGTAAGAGAGAGCGATAGTTTAAAATAACTTTAGTTCGTGAACAAGAGAATCGACACCAATATTGACGAGAAAACCAATACAATATACAATAAATTTAAAATAAATAATTTAAATAAATATCTTTGGGACATTTTTTACACAGCACCATCTAGTCCCAAACTAAGCAGAGCTTGTGGTATGAGTACTAGACAATGGATATAGTACTTATATACTTTTTTTTTTGTAAATACATACTTATAATACATAAGCAACACACCCAGACCAACACAAACACTTATGTTCATCACACAAATATTTGTGTCCTGTGGGAATCGAACCCACGACCTCGTTATCAGCAGTCCGACACTCGAACCACTAGACCACAGAGGTCGTCAAACAATAAATTACGACTGAGACTGTCGATCTTATAAGGAAGAGACGGGAGATGTCATCAGCACTGGGTTCTTCATCAGATGAAAAGGTCTTTAAACCTAACGATTAGGAAGCTAGGCTAATAAAAAAAAAATGCGTAAACAATCACAATAAATTCACAAGTTATGACGACCAAATCCAGTAGCCCATGGCGCACGGCCGCGCACGCGCCCTAGCGCGCGTCAACACAGATTATAAAATATAGTCTGGCGAAAACATTATAATCGGAACTAATTTTCTATCCTTGTCAGGATTCCGTCAATCTCTGTTTTATCATACAAAAAATGTGCCTGTAAACACTTAAATATAATTAAAAGCAATATGACAATCCAAAGTTCTGCCAATGTATGACTAGTGGCGCCACCCTGAATTTTGTGTACTCTTTGATGCCAAACTGCACGACTGCTAAAAAAAGGTTTGAAAACTCCTTGGTTGGGTCGAAGTGGCATTAAAACCTCCTTAGTTGGGCTGAAGTGTTCGGTTATGGAAAAAAAATTAAATTACAGCATTGTTTTGTTCAGCAAACTGTATTGTAATGAATTTTTTTAAATTCTTTACAGGTGCATGTGCGTAAAGTATGTTATTATGACATTACTTTCGAGTTCATAATTCGAATTTTATGATATGAGTGTAGATAAAAGTATTTCTGCGTACTATACAAGGTGTCCCTCTGCCTGTGCTCTAAGGGAAAACCCTTGTTAGCGGACATTAGCTATCAGTCTGCAGCATTAGTGTGGGGAATTTCTATACCGATTGGCAACTCTGGATTACAATCCACATTACATTAGGTACACCTAGTGATGCCGAAATATCGATAGTCCTGTTATCGACAGTTGACCTTGAAAATCAGTTAAGATATCGATACTACCGATAGCGCAAAATGTGCTTAATTTAATACTATTGATCATGTCTAATAGCATCGATAGTATTAAACGTAAAAGATGTCTGTGCTATCGATAGTATTTGTGTTCTACAAATGTTTCCTATTGATACTATCGATAGTTTGACATAATCGATAGTAAAATTACCAATAGTATTACCTCATCCTGAGCTATCTATAGTACAATTGATATTCGCACAACTACTGGACTATCGATAGACTCCTATTAATAGTCGCTATCGAACGGCATCGCATTGCTAATTGTTTCTATTTCCAACAGCTAATTTGTTTCTGTTGCCAAGTTAGGTGATTTTTCACCTTTTAGGCTATCTCATAACATAACTGGGACTATAACATAACTGGCGAAATGTGGGTGTACTATCATACCTCTGCCTACCCCTTCGGGAAAATACAGGCGTGATGTCATGTTATGTTATGTTAGGCTATCTCGAAGGGTTTCGGGGCGACCAAAAATTGCTATTGGCGACTGGTCGCCATTTAGGCTACTACAGAAAAACGATTGGGCGACTTTGCTTCTACGTTTTCATTTGACAAAAACGGCTATTAATGGAACAATTTTATTATCTTTGTCAGTATTGTATCAGTTTGAGTTTTATCATGTAAAAAATATGCCTGTAAATACGTAAATCGAATTAAAAGGAATAAGACTACCCAAGGCTCTGCCAGAAAAACGTTTTTTTTTTAATATGAGTAGTGGCGCCCCCATTGTGTATTCTCTTTTATGCCAAACTGTAAACAAACTGTTTTTTATTTTATCCTGCTAAATTTAAAAATAAATTCGTAAAAAATACCCTTTATAGATTACCCATCTTTCAATTACAGGTGATTTTAGGCTTCTTTACAGAAAAAAATAAAGGCTAATTTAGGCTACTTGGCGCCAAAGGACATGTGATTATATGGGCCGAATTTTTCATTAATTTTGAACCAGTACATGTGTGGTTTTTCTGGTAGGGAAAATTATCTAGGCATATCTACGAAAACAAATTTTTTTTACTAAAGCACCCTTATTTAGTAAATAAATATTTTAAAAGCAGATATTTTTTAGCGTAATATTAGTTTTACTTTAATATGTTAAAAGCGCTTACAGAGAGGCACGCGAAAAGTTTCGAGTATGGAAGTTAAATGGAATGCCTACTTCTGGCCTTAGTTATAATGAGATGAAAGAAAGTAAGAATGTTAATAAAAGAAAGTTAAAATTTTGTCAAAGTAATAAAGAACAAATACGGATGGATTTAATAGTGCGAGAACATATTTGAAAAAAATTCAAACAATTTTGGAAGCAAACCAATAAACTGAATCAAAGACCGGGCCTCCCTGTGAGTGTGGATGGTGAGACGGATGCAAAACAAATAGCGAACATCTTTAAAGACCATTTTAGAGTGCAGGCCACGCTGCCCCAAGGACAGCAGATGATCGGGGTTGAGGTGTCGAGCTCGGCTCCTCCACTCGGGTTCAAAGCTAAAGAAGTTAGTAGAGTAGTTAAAAGCTCATCTCGAGGGAAGTCTCCGGGACACGACGAGCTTGGCGTCGAGCATTTGCTGTATGCGGGACCTCATATTTACCGTATGCTGGCGATGTTTTACACGTTTTGTATCCGTCATACTTATCTATCAGTGGAGTTAATGGAGAGTATAGTGGTCCCTGTAGTTAAAAATAAAACATAGCAGACAAAAATAATTACAGGCCTATCTCCTTAGCTACGATAATAGAAAAGATGCTTGATGGTCTGCTTGACCGCCAGCTTAGTGGATATTAAAAATTAAATGATGCGCAATTTGGTTTCCGGAGTAACTTATCTACAGAAAGTGCTATCCTGGCGCTCAAGCAGACTGTAAAGTACTATACAGATAGAAAGACGACAGTATATGCAGCTTTTCTCGACCTTTCTAAGGCTTTTGACCTGGTCTGTTATGAAAAGCTATGGTCTAAGCTTAATAGCCTAAGGGTTCCTCAAGAACTGATTAATATGTTAAGTTAATGAGGGCACAGTGGAGGAGCAGGGGCGGGCCCGGTGTGCACTCACCCTGCCACTGGGCAGGCAGCGGGGGGACTGTCTCCCTGCCTCCGTCGATCTCGTAACCCTAGGAGTGCCCGCTGAGTAGTGTTCTCACGCCTCTTGGGACCAAGGGTCTTGGCTTCACCGCCCGGATCGCGAGGAAAAAAACCTCTATAAAAAATTACGGGAGGTAGGGCCTGCGAGCAGCAGACTCGGGGTAGTCTGCTGCCCGACCAGCAGCTGGCGTAACTGGCACAGCTGGCGTAGTTGGCGCAGCTGGTAAAGGCCCATGAGGTGTGGTGGCGTGCAGTGTCCCGTGTGCGCCACCAAGGAGGGTGCGGCTGCTGCTGCTGCTGGGTGACGGTGCGGTAGTTGAAGGAACACCATGGTGGTTTTAGTTGGTAAGAGACCGACACTGGCTCCGCCTACCCCGGGCGGAGTGCGTCTATGAGGATTTCCCCACGGCAAAAAAAAAAAAATGGTAGCGCAGGGCGTTGGTGGTCCGCTGCAATATGCTTGCCCGTAGGTTTGCGCGCTGCAGCAGGGCTGTAAAAATTACCCTCTTCAAGGCGTATTGTCAAACATTTTACACCTGCAGCCTGTGGATGATGGAATACGCAAAAGGCCTACAACGTCTTGCGCATACAATATAATAATGACTTAAGGACGCTGTTGGGGCTTCCGCGCTTCTGTAGTGCATCTCAGATGTTTGCTGAGGCACACATTGATGACTTCTATGCCATCATCAGAAAAAGAACAGCGTCAATGATGGGCAGGATGCGCGGGAGTGCTAATAGTATCCTAAAAACATTAATTGAGAAAATGGATAGCCCATTCATTGAGCACTGGGTCACATATAGGTATCGACCAGGTGCTCAAAGCCATTTCTATATGTAAAGTGATTATTTCATCATGATGTCTATTACTATTTACTAACATAGCTTTAAGATGTTGTAACTAAAACTATGGATTGTAAGGTCCGCAATAAAGATTTTAATAATAATAATTTAACGACGAAGCAATAAAAAAGCTGCTAAATATAAATATCATTTTTAAAGCATAAGTATACACTATAGTGTTATTTAAAACAATCTTAGGCCCGTATTACAGAAGTTTCCTCAAGTACAGTTTAAACTCCAATCACCTGATCACTACATAAGGATAGAATATTTACTTGAGTATCGGTCTTATTCCAGAACGGTTATTATAAACTTTAATTCAACAACATAACACACGAATTTGACCTGAAATAAAATAGAAATCTCTACTCAAGCGTAGTCTGGACCACACTAGAGTGATTACAGATCAAATCTCTGCTAAAATACCGAAACAGGTGACAGTATAAAATAAAACTAAACTCAGCTGAACTGTGATCAATAAATCTTTGCTTGAGGAACGTTCTAAAATCAAAGCTCAACTCAAAGCTCAACTCAAAACTAGTTTTAAACAGAGATCAACGCTTGAGTATCGTTCTGTAATACGGGCCTTAGATTATTTATATAAAATCAACTTATGGAAAAGAACTCAATAAATACTTTTTTTTAATACATTACCCACTGACCTAAGAAATCTATGGACTAGACATACCTACGAAATAAAACAGACTAACAGACGTCTGTGTGCTGTAAAGTGGCGATCATTGCAAGTTTGCAAGGGATGTAAGTAATTGAAACTTATAATATTCCATATAACATTTTCATTACTTGTTCCCCATAGCACAAACAATAATGGAGTATTTCTAGTCCATAGGTTTTATAGGTCAGTGGTCGACAATGATAAAATTTATTATGACATCCGATAGAACAGTGTTGCAAGAATCATTAAATTTAATGTGGGTAGCAATTTTATTTTTTGAATTCGAGAAAGAAGCCAACAGAAGGATCCGTCTGGGCTGGACAGCATTTGGCAAACTTCGCCAAGTCTTCTCGTCGCCTATACCGCAAAGTTTGAAGACATAGGTCTTCAACCAGTGCGTCCTGCCTGTCATGACTTACGGTGCCGAGACGTGGACACTGACAGTTGGGCTAGTCCACAAGTTCAAAGTCACTCAGCGAGCTATGGAGCGAGCTATGCTTGGAGTTTCTTTGAAGGATAAAATCCGTAACGAGAATAACCGGGGTGACCAACGTAGCTTGTAGGATCAGTGGGCTGGCCATGTCTGTCGAAGGACCGATGGCCGCTGGAGCAGATGAGTCCTTGAGTGGAGACCGCGAATCGGCAAACGCAGCGTAGGGCGACCCCTGCCAGGTGGACCGACGACCTAAAGAACGTGGCTGGGGGGGACTGGATGCGGAAGGCTGAGGACCGAGCGTAGTGGCGCAACGTGGGAGAAGCCTATGTCCAGCTGCAGTGGACTGCGATAGTCTGAGTTGATCGATTGATAGCAATTTTATTTTTTTAAATTATAATTATTTAAAAAAATAACAATAGAAGGGTGCTTTTAAAAAAATAAAAAAACTATATAAAGGCTCCTTAATTTATGTAGTTTCATAAAAATATAATCTCAGCCTCCATGTCCATACAAAAACATAACATGTCCTTGATGACTTGGACCGGACTAGACTTGGCAACACTGATTCCCAATTTTTCCATAAAATTAAATTCCAAATGTCAAATGTCAGTCGGTCAGTCGATGTTTTCATAAAATTATAATTAAATAAAATTTGTTTTGGTCCCTTCGTTTCGTTGACAAAACGAATCAATCAAGTTGCAAAAATTGCGGCAAAGTTCGGTTCTTAGTGTTTAATTTCGTTTGAGAAAGTAACAAAAAATGAACAAAAGAAGTAATATAACAGTAGCGGCAAGTGTTAATGCAAAGAAATCAAAACATTGGTCTTTAGGTCTTCTCGAATCCATGAAAGATCCCGAAAGTATAGTAAAAAAAACGAAACAAGCAGTCGTAATCAGAGATAAATATCCTAAAGCTAAAATTCACTACTTGGTTTTGCCTCAAGTTGATATCAACAGCATTTATAAGTTAGATAAATCGCATATAGGACTGTTAAAAGAATTTGGAGATTTGTTTAAAGAGATGCAAAATGAGGTAGAGTTACCACTTAGAGCTGGTTTTCACGCTGTTCCTAGTATGCAGAGGCTACATATGCATATAATTAGCACAGATATGGTGTCACCTTGTTTGAAAACAAAAGTGCATTGGAATACTTTTACTACCCAATTTTTTAAACCTTATGCAGGTAAGTTCGATTTATACATGCATAACATAAATTGTATCTAGAAAAACAAAATAAAACATCTCAAAACTGTATTTATTTGATTGTGTAAAAAATTTAGAAGAAAGTCACATATTACATAGTGCTAATAGAAGAAGAAGAATAATCTTTATTTTATTATGGGTTTACAGGTTTATTATTCGCATAAAGCTAGTTTTACAAACTGTACTTATTGCTATGTTAGAGCACCTGTTACAGATAATTTCAAAGGCTTCCTGCACTAGGCTAGGCCTGTATCGCACAGTCCACATCAACCTCATTAAATAATGGCTAATCAGACTTCAATTTTTGTTGTTGCTTTTGATTCTGCACCTGTTGAGGGGTTTGTTTTGTTACAGATGTAGTAGAAGAATTAAGAGAAAATGGTTGCATCAAAAAAACATCGCCTGAATTGCACAAGAGTCTATTAGCTACTGAACTAGAATGTAATCAATGTACTCACAAGCCTAAAAACATGCCACAACTTAAAGAACATTTGTTAACACATATGAAATAGTAGAATTTGATTTATTCTTTCATTTCTCTTTACATAATTATTCATTATTTTTAAGTCATGCATGATGTCACCCAGACTTATTCAAAGTGCAAGTAAAATTCGATACCACAAGCAGAGTTCATGGTAGCTTAGCGGCTAAAGCACTAGAGTACTGAACCAGGAGGCCAATTATCGTAATTAAAAATGTTCAAAATATAGTTCTAAACTAATCTCAATCTCCTGACAGTAGATGTTCCTGTTTGCCATTTATTTGTGACACTTGGGACATTACTGTCACCACTAATTGGCAATCATAAACATTACATCAATCAATCAGAACAGAGCAATCAGAACAGTCGCTTGTGTAATAGGCATACATTTGCGATGCCTCTTTGCAGAACTAATATTGGGCAACATGCACCATTTTATAGAATGTTTTCTGGCTACAATGGCATAAGGTCCCATTTTGATATTTTCTCTGGTAACTTAGCTTCAGCCAAAATAATAATAAAGAAGAGTATTGGGCGTATTGGGAGTCATTCGACTAATACGTAGTTTGATGGCTCTTTTGTTTTGTTAATAATTTAATTAACATTCAGTAAATCTGAATTGCTGAACTCATTATTTTAATGCATGCTGTGTTCACTATTTTAGGGCATGCAATTTATTTCTTATGTATAAGATGTTTCAATGTACAAGTGATAATTGTCTTGTCCGATTTGTGACCTATTAAAAAAAAAAAAATTACTGTCAGTAGATGGAGATTAGTTTGGAACTATATTTTGAAAGTGTTTTTCAATAGGGAGAATCGGCCTTCAGACATCGCAAATTCGAATCCTGCTCATGACAGAGCAATGTTTTCTTTTCACAATTGTATTCTTCCCTCTTTACATATTAACCACCATAGACATATTGTGTTATATTTCTATGTTAACCACCTACTATTTTTTTTGTAGTAGTAGAGCTTGTGAAAGAGCTCATTTGGGAACTTCGATTAATATCGAAGTTTGGGAAAGTATTACTACCATACCTATTTCAGCCACCACACAGTAATGCTGACTTTGCTAGGGTATGGGCACAGAATATCTAATAGTACTAACGTACAGAACGGCCACTCACTGCCCCCCGCCAATTTAAGTTCCTCACCCGCGCCCCGCACGTGGCCGCAGTTTGCCGGCAAATTGGACTGCAATATTCAATGGATGTCAATCGCCAGTCGAGTGCGTCACGCAATATATTTTTTGGTGTTTGTAGTTGTATTTTAATTGAAAATGGTAGTGTATTGTGCTTTACACGGATGTGTGTCTACATCTAGACAAGGAAACAAAAGTTTTTTTAGATTTCCGAAGGATGAAATAAGGTAAGCCACAAAAAAACCTTTATAGGTAGAACTACAGAACAGCGAGCATTTAATTTTACAATTAAACGACTTTTTTGTACTTTGCCAGTTATGACAAAAAGGAAAAAAATATTTACTTGTAATGCTTGAAAGCAGATTCCTTTGAGTACCTATTTATTGTATTTTATTAAAGGTAGGTATCTACTTACCGCGAGAGTTTAATTTTACAACTATAGTGAGAGATTGTTTACTGTAAAATTACGTACTTATGATAAGAGAGGAATAAATTATTATAAATTGTAATGCTTGCAAAACAAAACTTTTTTGGGATTCCGTATTTTCAATGTCATACGGTTCAATAACTGCTAATTTAAATCGTATAATAATAATAATAATAAAATCTTTATTTTCGGACATAATCCATAATTATTGTTAGTAATACAGCAAAACACTTATAAACTACTGTTAGTAACTACAACACAACAAAACCTTAATTCTAAAACCGCAGCACCGGGCGGAATATCCGATACCAGGGCGCGTGGTTACTTCACTGCATGCAGTCGTATCCAGCGCTCAAGCATCGGAGAATCCCACCGGTCCGCCAATACGCACAAGATGCTGTTGGTACTGCCACGCATGCGCGTTAAGTTGGAGGCGCACCGCTTACGCATGACTGTAGCGAAGCTGTCAACATTCGCCTCAGCAAACATGCTGGAGGCGCTGCAATAACGCGGCAGCCCCATCAGCATCCTGAACGCATTGTTATACTGTACACGCAGGTCGCTATATGCCCTCAGTGTATAGTCCACCCACAGGCTGCACGTGTAAAAGGATTGGCAGTATGCTTTAAACAGCGTGACCTTTACTTGTTTTGTACACCGTGCAAACCTGCGAGCCAACATATTACATCGGACAGCTAACGACCTGCGCTCTCTCTCAATATCAAAACTGTCTTTTAAGTTATCTGTGACCCAGTGACCCAAATACTTAAACTTTGTTACTCTACTTAGGGCAGTACCACACAAGAGAACGTCTGGTACATTCTCGTAACATTTGGCACCTGCCTTAAATAATAAAACTTCGGATTTCTTTGTGTTGTATTTGAGCCCATGGGTCTCCGCATAGGACTCACAGATATTTAAAAGCTTTCTTAACGCACCGATCGAAGGGCTCAGCAGCACCATATCGTCTGCGTAACTTATATTATTAATAGACACGCCGTCTATATGACAGCCAATTCTAGTGCTTTGGAGCCCCTCGATCAGGTCGTTCATGTAAAAGTTAAAGAGACGAGGAGAGGACAACCCTCCTTGCCTCACTCCACAATCTAGCTTGTACTCATCCGAGAGTATGCCCGCCCATCTTACTTGGTTTTTCTGCTGATCATACCAGTGCATTAGCACTGACACTATTTCCCTGGGTACACTGGTATCATGTAGCTTTTCCCATAGTTTGTTATACGACACCAGGTCAAATGCTTTTGACAAATCTAAGAAGCAGGCATAAACTGGAGTTTTCCTAGAAGTGTAGTAATGGACAGTCTGCTTAAGCGACAAAATAGCACTCTCAGTTGAGAGGCCCGCTCTAAAACCGAATTGCGCATCGTTCAATTTCAAGTGCGCCTCTAATTGTCGATCAATCAGACTGTCCAATACCTTAGCCATAATTGTAGCCAGAGAGATTGGTCTATAGTTGGATACCTCTGAGCAGTCACCAGTTTTATTTTTAATTATTGGGACGACTATAGTTTGTATCAACTTCTCCGGTAAACAAGAATGGCTCAAGCACAAATTAAAAAACATTGACAATATTCTCGGCAAGTGAAATCCTGCATACCGCAGGTGCTCGACGCTGAGGCTATCGTGTCCCGGAGACTTCCCACTCACCATTTTCTTAATTACGGAAGCGACTTCATTTGCTGTAAATCTCACACTTAACTCCGGGGCACGAGTCCCAGCACCGGGCAACGTCGTCGGCTCTGCCGCGCTCAGCGGCGATTCCACTTTAAAACTACGCAGAAATACGTTAGCTCACGGGAAGGCTAGGTTTCACATTAATTTTGTTGCTCAATTTCCAAAATTTTGAAAAATTCTTTTTGGCGTGGTTTTCCGCAATAATATTCATTTTAATTTGTTTTTCATTATTTTGACACCATTTTAACCTACTTTTAAAAATTCTCCTAGATTCATACATATCAATATAAATCCTACCGGAGTTTGGTTTGTAGTATGATAACCATACTTGATAACACAGCCGCGCCCTCTCGTGAACATCGCGCACATATTTGTTCCACCCCGTAACATATTTAGCTTTTCGTTTCATTTTAACATTATAGCTACTTTCCGCGGCCTCCGAAAGAACCGCCACAATGTTTTCATACATTTTATTCAATATTATTTGATGTGTAGAATCACTACACATTTGATCAGCACAGGAAGTAAACTCACACGGAAAATCTATGTCTCTTAACTTAGAATGACAGCTATTATGATACACACTACTCTGTTCCATGTCACGCTCGCCCCATTTTATTTTATTTTCGAGTGTTACGCTAGATATACAAGCTTTAGATTTTAATAGATTAAAGTTACACTTCAATAAAATGGGCATGTGGTCAGACCAGTACGTATCATATAACACAGAACAACTAATTACCGAACGACGCGCCGCGTCAGTAACTACACAGTGATCTAACCACCGCCGGCTACCGTGCGCGTCACTTGTAAATGTATATGTGTCTATAGATAACAATTGCATATCAATGCAAGACCAGTACTGATCCGCACAAAAGCTTAATAATTCATTTGCAAATAACTCACCAGGATGGGCGTTAAAATCGCCTAGCAAGTATATTGATTCCACATTATGACTTTCAATTATAGCATTTATCTCACTTAAACACTCTGTAAAGTCAATTAAGTTGTCTCTCGAATCGGTGGGCATATATACGGAAAAAAATATTGCCGAACAATCGCGTAATACGACTTTTATCGCAGCCAAACGCACACTGTCACACTTTACAACGGTAACCTCTGGGAATGTAGTCTTTTTCCACAACAAAGCCACACCTCCGTACGGTCTACCTCGGAGTACACCGGCAGAAGTGTCGACTGCTGAGGTACCCGTGAAAGCAAAACTGTCGTCTATACTTCCGAGGTACGCAAGGTCATGTGGCAGCAGCCACGTTTCTTGGAGTGCTATGATGTCTGCAAATCGACATAGCCTCCTCACACAATCTACAGATCTTACTACATTTTTACAGTTGAAGCTAACCAGGTTAGCTATATTAATTTCTAAATTGTTATTTGAAAAGTCTCCCATTAATTTGAAGTAGATATATTCCGGTCATTTTTATCGCTATTTTCAAAATCATCTTCATATTTATTTCTATTAAAATAAACAAACCGTCGGAACTGTATTCCTTCCGGCCAAAAACCGTCATCAAGAAACAGTGTTAACTTGGTGTGTGGCACAAAGATTTTATATGCATCATACAATTTCTGTGTCTGCATTTTAATTTTCTTCATTGTAACTCTTATGTTAGTCTTATGTAAAATATATTCACTAATGTCGTTTTCACTTGTCCCCTTATCCACAAAATTAATGAATAGTGGAATTTGTTTTTCCGCGGCCTTAAAATTCGTATTTGGTTCAGCTTTTCCTTTTAAACCAATTAACCGATTAGCTAACCTTTTTCTTTGCACTAGTACCCAGTCTTGATTGGGTTTCTCCTTTTTCCAGTCTCCGCTACCGCTAATGGCATCCGCGAACGTTTTTAACTTGGGACAAGCACTTATGTGTAGTAGGTCGTTTTGCTCGATATTCAATGTTTGTGGTGCTATCTCTTTTTCGCTAAGCTTGGGCGGTTGCCGCGGTTGTAGTGCCGATGCAGGTGCCGTGATAAAGACACTATCATGCGTTTCTAATTGGGGTGACAAGGACAGATCTTTCTCCCGTTCACTTGAATCATTCTTATCAGCTGATGACTTGCTGTTACCGGGTACACTTGTTTTTTCATCAAAGTGGGGTAGGCCTACCGGTCCACTATCGAGACAAAAACTGTCTATTTTAGAATTACCGCCTCTTTTTCGGTTTACATTTAAATCAAAATTGTTAACAATAGATGCTTGCTTTAGGTTCTTCAGCTCATTTTTGACCTCATCTAACTGTGTTAAGGGTACATATGTATTCTTTACATGAGCAAGATCCTTCTGTAACACTAATATATCCTTTAATAATCTCGTCACATCAACATGATCGAAGGTGATTGGCGGTAGTTTATGCAGTTCTTTTGCCACAAATATCGGAATTTCTTCGGGATCAGCTTGCTTGAGTACAGATATCAGATCATATAAGTCACGGTTAGCTTTCCCGCTTCTCTTTCTTGAAATGTTGCGTATTTTGGTAGATATCGCGTTGAATAACAAATTTTTTGCACTTTCTATTTCTTCCACAGAAAAGGCAGTCACACATATTCTAACTAAACTTTCTTCGTCCATAACATCCAGTTTGTTGTGAACGAAAGCTAGCACTTCGTTAATTACAATATTGCAATTTTTACATTTCACTACATTAGTGGCCATTTCTCACGACGTTACACAGTCACAGTAAAACACGTCCGCTCGTTAGCGTACCGCGCGTCCTATCCCGCGCGGGATATAGGCGTAAATTTTTCAGTGTGTGTAATATATAATTTATTTAATAATTTATTAGGTTTTCGCGATCACTACACATTACAATAAATTTTTTTTTACTGGATTTCATCGTCAGATACAACCGATGCAATTTACGCGATGTAATCCGGTTAAACTTGTTTTATTATAATGTATAATTTCTATGGCAATAATAATATAATACACTTTTTTGATTAATTAACTGTTTATTTTATTTTCCAATATACATATATAATGATTCATAGTATTTTAATAAGCTTCAGTAATGTGATTCAGTAGTACGAGCTCTTTAAGTAACAATTTACAATAAATAAAACTATCAATTTACTGCAGCTAATTAAAAATATTAAATTATTTTCTTCGCCGCCCGTACAAACTCACTGCGTTCGTGCGCAAGAATAACTTTCGCTACACAAGCTAACGCTATCTCTGAGAACTACTGAGAAGCGTTAGGAACGCAGTCGGCATTTCGAGCGGCAAGCAACCCTATTCATTCAAGTGTGTGCGTGTTTGTATAAGACGTAAGCTTGCGTATGTAGGCGGTGCTAGCATTCATATTGTATTGAGTGGCCGGGGTGTGATATGGGTGCTGGTAAAATTAACATGATACTACATATTTATGTCTCAGTTTGGCAAATGCAATTTGAAATAACATTTTAGATAAGTATAGGTGGCATATTGACATTGCAGTTGTAAAGCAGTGCAGTGCAGTTGTTGCAGTGGCAAAGGTAACCACTTAACATCAGGTGGGCGTTTAGTTCAATTTGCCATCCTATACCATACAAACAAATATTTTTTTCAATGGAGGTAAAGATTGAATAAAACTAAGATGGTTATTATGATGTTTAATAACCAATCTAAACAACTCATCCATGTTAAATTGGTATAAGCTTGAACAGAATCTGTATTTACTTGGATGTCTTGATCTGGGAGTAAACTTAAGTCACACAATTTAATTTTGTTAATTTTTGTATTGGTGAACCCAACCTAGTATCTAAAGTACAGTCGGTTACAGAATGCTTATCGGCCAAAATTATTATCAAATCTATCCACGATTTGCCCTACTAGAGATAGAAATTTGACATAAGCTCCATACAAAATATGTCAAATATCTATCTCTAGTAGGGTAAATCGTGGATAGATTGGATATTAATTTTGGCCATTAGTCATTTTATTTCAATATTATTTTGAAATAAAAACAATTACTATCTTGTTCCATAGGTCTATGAAAGTTTCGTGCGTCGACGATTTATTTAACAACACGGATGGTCGCGATTCGGATTTCATAATCATAGACTTTTTGTATTTTTATTTGTGAGATACTGAATATGTACCAGGGTGGCAATTCTTGTTTCCTTCGCGATAATATACTATAAATGAATAAATGTTGCATTTTTAAACAGATTTATGTTGCGCGATGCAATTCAATCCACTCAGACAGTGCGATTTTAAATACAGTCGTATTAAATAAATATAATTGGTGGCCAATAAAAATTAGTACAACAATAATTAAATAAATTTAAGTTATAATATATTAAATGTAAGTTAAAATCATTTAAATTTAAGTTAAAATAAATTCAATTTAAGTTAAAATAAGTTCAATTTAAGTTAAAAAAAATTAAATTAAATAGCCTTCAAAAAAATTTAAATTAAATAGCATTCAAAAAAAATGAAAAAAAAAATACAAAAAAAAAAACATTAAATTATAATTGCAATCTAACAAAACATAACATCACGCCTGTATTTCCCCGAAGTGGTAGGCAGAGGTGTATAGTACACCCACATTTCGCCAGTTATGTAAAATAATAATTTGTTTTTTGTTTAATTGCAATTTAATTTAAATCTAGTAAATTAAATGAAAATATAAAAATGATACATACAAACACATACATACATATTTAAAATGTTTAGGATACATAAGATTACTTTATATGATGTACTTGAAAGTAGAGTGACTAAGTTGAACTTGAGTGAAGTATAATTGACTATACTATAAAACATGGTCAAAAGTGTAAATTGTTAAATATTTTGACGATTGTTGAGTACCAATTCTTAAAAACTTATTGCTACAATTTCCTTACATTGTTGAAAATTTTTGTGTGTAAAGTGCAATTTTAAATAAAATCGTTAAAACTTATAAATTGTAAAACATTTTGATGACTGTTGGGTACCAATTCTTAAAAACTTATTGCTACAATTTCCATACATTGCACCTAATTTATTGCTTAAATCCATATCAAACTTATTTCTGAAGTAATCCTAGATATTATTTTCTAAGTACTATCAATTCAGGTAGAGTTATCGCCTATTCAGCATTACAACACATACATCACCTAAAATCCTAAAACAGCATGTGGTCATTTGTACAGTAGCATCATAATTTTGTCGACAAAATTACGTAGTTGTGTCTAGAACAATCTTATATCAGACTATAATGTCGACATCACAGTTTAATACAGCATAGTTGAAGCAATGACATTAATTGGATAACACTACAAATAACAAGATTTATGTCTCGAATGAAAAGACATTTGTGTCGATTCTGTTGTTCACGAACTAAACTTATTTTAACCTATCACTCTCTTTTACTAATCTTAATATATAAAACAAAGTCGGGTTAGTAACATCATTTATAACTACACAACGGCTGGATCGATTTTAATGAAATTTGGCATACAGATAGAACATAACCCGGATTAACATATAGGCTACTTTTTATCCCGGGAAAATAACAATTCCCGAGGGATGCGCGATAAACGACATTCACGCGGGCGAAGTCGCGGGCATAGGCTAGTAGTAGATACAAGAAAGGGATGGCAACAATTTTATAACTGTCAAATTAGTTTACGTGTTACATTTATTTGTGTTTTAGTGGGCACATTTCGAGATCACGACTAAACTTGTATGAAAATCTAAATACAGACTAATTTGACAGTTCTAAAATTGTTACCATCCCTTTCTTGTATATACTATTAGTAAAAGAGAGCGATCGTTTAAAATAAGTTTAATTCGTGAACAAGAGAACCGAAACCATTGTCGGATTAATTATTGGACACATTTCCTTTGTAAGCAAATTTACTGGATCGAGGACTATCTGAATCCAATAAGGAACTATCAGTGCTTAAACTTTCATCAGCTTCTGGAGTATTATAAATAGACATGTTCCGCCTTTTAAATGATTTTTTTACACCTGCTGATGTTGGTGTCTTACATTCAGCAGATATCATACTATCAAAACTGTCAGATATTGAAGTACATTCTGGTGATGACACTGGTAGGGATTTCTCATTCCCACTGGGTGTAACAGGTGCAGGTAGAAGTAGTGACAGCTTGGATGTCTTTATTGGGGTTTGTACAACTGGACTTGTCACAACTTCACTTTGAGTGACTGAACAACTGGTTTCCGACTCTTCATTTTGGGAACTAGCAACATCTGGTTGTCTCATAGCCCTGCCAGACCGCGCCATAACTACTTGAACTGGATCATCAATCCCCAGCTTTTCACACAGTTCAACTGTTTGTGGATTCAATAATGGTACTGTTGCAGCAGTTTTTTGGGTATTTGGATTGTGAACAGGAGCTGTCCTGACAAAACTATCTTCTTTTATAACAAGATTTTCAAGTATTTTAACTATACTTTCTTTCTCATCTTCAGTTGGAGTAAAATTGTATCTAAAAAAAACATTATGGTGGTCACAATAAAAGGCAACTAGAGATGTAATACAACAGCATAAAGACAAGCTTAAATGATATTTACCTCTCATTTCCACCAGGGCCTGGCATGTGACAGTTAACATTTTTCACATTCAGCAAATGATTAGTATTTTTCAATATAGCTAGCCATTCCACATCATGCTTCAGGCACAAGTCGCCATCATACTCAGAAGGCAAATCCAGGATTTGCAGATGTCTGCGTTTGGGCAAACATTTGTCCAATGCCAAAAACTTTGTCTCCGTAGTAAAACCAGGATGCCTGACCAGCGCTGCATATTGGCAGTGCAAATGTGCTGCAAACCAATAGTCTGGCTTCAGAGTCTGAAGTACTTTCATGGCTGGTACACTTCCTAATTGATTATTTTCTATGTCTTCCCTAAAATTATTAACTTTCTGATGAGAATACTACTAAAGGCGCTACTAAGAGTTAAGTGGCGCTCCATCAGTAAAAGTAAGTAAAAAGATAATTACTAGCTGAGTACATCATTTATCGAAAATTCGTTTTTAACTATTGAAGTACAGGTACTGTAGTTTAATCGGAAACTATTAACTCTGTGAATTATAGTTCACTGTAGTTGTAGATAGAAAAAGTGACATAAGTGGCCGTTTTTCGGTGGGTTCCCAACGAGTCACACCAAATCGAGTAACAGTGTGACTCGATGGGATTTTTTTTCCCAACGTGTCACACTGTTACACTGGGTGTGACTCGTTGGGAACCCTCCTGGATAAAAAGGTTGCAACGAGTGACAGTGTGACGCGATGGGAATAAAAATCCCATCGAGTCATACTTATCTGTAAAAATTAAAAAGTACCTAGGTATTTTATAAATACTCGAGTTAAATAGATTAAAAAAGTTTTCATCGAATAAATCAAATAATAATAAATAACATAACATATAATAAGGACGGCACAGTTGACATATGTCGGGCATGCCACTGTACCGGGGATTCCATCCGTCATATTATTTCTGGTTGTTCTCGTCTTGCTAACGGCGAGTATTTGCATAGGCACAACCTAGTAGCCAGGATTATTCACCAGCAACTTGCCCTGAGATACAGCCTTGTGGGTGCGGAAGTACCATACTACAAGTATGAGCCCGACCCAGTTCTTGAGAATGACCATGTCACGTTGTACTGGGATCGATCTATCATCACCGACAGGACTATCGCTCACAACAAGCCTGATATAGTGGTGATAGATCGATCAGAGCGCCACACAATAATTGTTGATGTAATCGTCCCGCATGACGAGAATCTCGTGAAGGCCGAGAAGGATAAATCAGATACCTTGACTAGGCACACGAGGTTGTCGACATATGGGATGTTGATTCAGCAGTCATTGTGCCGATTGTTGTTACCTCCAATGGCTTAATAGCCAAGAGCCTCGATCTACATATTGGGAGGCTCGCATTGGGCACCTGGGTCAAGGGCTTGATACAGAAATCGGTACTCCTGGATACGGCGCGTATCCTCAGGAAGTTCCGCTCTCTGAGGCCCTGTTGCCATCACCGCAAAAATATCATCTGATAATTAGGTATAGAAAAAAAAGCAAACAAAGTCAATTTGAATTCGAGTTTTTTTTTAACAAATATCTTCAATTGATAAAATTTCGGTATAAGTTTTTCATAGTGATATGGTTGATATAAAACCGCCCAAGAGCATGTCGGGCCATGCTCAGTATTATAGGGTTCCTAATCACAAACGAATCAAATTGAATATGAATCATTGCTATTTTAGTTTTTGCAAACAGCGCCACCTAGCGTTGAATTTAAGAAGCTAAATTTAAGAAGTGTGTTTTATCAATATAACACAAAGTTACTTTTTGTGATTTTTTTAAATAGGTAGTAACTAAAGGAGCATTATTTGCTACGATAATTTTTCTCTAAGGTCAATGACCTATGAACTAGGACGTCTTAAGTTTTTGCAGTTTTCTTACTATAACTCAAAAATGTATAATCACATTATACTCGAAATAATTTTAAAAGAGAGTTTTTATATAGGTCTATCAATGTGGAAGATTATAAGTTTCTACGTTGCATAGCTTAGAAATGGCAGGGGGGGGGGACACATAGCAAGCCACTTTGGCGGGCTGTATTTCGCAGATGAACCTAATAAAAAAGTTGTGTATGAAATATTACCTTCATTTTAGTAGACCTATTCAATGATACCCCACACGAGGGGGTGCAGCGAAAAAAAATGTATGGGCGCCACCCCTAAAATACGAAATCAATTATTTTTTATTCTTTTAGTATTGAGATCTATATCCAGACCATTTTTTAACAAAATTCATTTACTTATGTTTATAACGGAAGGCACAGGACCGGTCGTTGTGGCGATGCTTGGGGGAGGCCTATGTCCAGCAGTGGACGTCTTTCGGCTGAAATGATGATGATGATGATGATAACTGTAGAAGTTATTAAGCTGTAAAGGATTAGGACAGACGGACAGACGGCCAGACGGACGGACATGACGAAACTATAAAGGAACCCTTATAGTTACTGTACGGCGAACTATACCTACAGTATATTTTAGCCTAATCATCACCTTACACAATTTACACAAATCGACCTTAATATCGAATCAGTACGTCATTAGACCGCAACGAACGTCGTCGCGCGTGCTCCCTCGCCCCTTTATCAATTTATTCTGTGTATACTGTCAATATACGGTTTTAACAGAAATTAGCATTTATCATTCAGCATCAATCATAGAACTTCTACATGGTCCTTCGAGCCGGATATGAACCAGCGACCTATGGATGGACGTTATGAAGTGAAACTACCTCTCAAATCAGATGTCAACGAGAAGTTGGGATCAACCAAAGAAATGGCCATAGCACAGTTCCAAAGCCTGGAACGAAAATTTTATAAGCAACCCAAATTAGCAGAGCAATATAAATTATTTATCCATGAATACAGAGCTTTAGGTCATATGGTACCGAGTCAATGTAACAACAATCAAACAATATCTTGTTACCTACCGCACCATGCAGTGCAACGAGCTGAATCAGTGACAACTAAGCTTCGTGTCGTATTCAACGCGTCCGCAAGGACGTCTAGTGGGTACAGTGTAAATGACTTGATGTTTAAAGGACCTAATTTGCAGCAAGATCTACAAGGATTAATTATCAAATGGCGTCAATATCGGTATGCGTACACAGCTGACATCGAAAAAATGTACAGACAAATTATGGTTAGCAAAACAGATCAGCAGTATCAGCAGATTGTATGGAGAGATTCACCAAATCAACCCATTAAAACATTTCAACTGACTACAGTCACCTATGGGACTAAGTCAGCACCCTTTTTAGCAATGATGACCTTGCGACAATTGGCGAAGGATGAGCAGCATACATATCCGGAAGCCTCCAAGGTCTTAGAAGAATCATTTTACGTAGATGACTTAATTCATGGTTCTCATTCTATAGAAAAAGGTCAGCAACTTATAACTGATTTAAATAAGTTATTAAAGTCAGGGGGGTTCACATTACGAAAATGGTCGGCAACTCATTCAGAACTCCTAGCAAATACTGACATCAACGAAAGCGACGGAGAAATGATATTTAATCTTAAATCCGAAAACACATCAAAAACATTGGGCTTACGTTGGAATTCGGAGGATGATCAATTTACTTTTAAATATAATTTAGCAAAACTAGACACAAAACTGACGAAGCGAATACTTTTGGCTGAAATATCAAAATTATTCGACCCTTTGGGGTGGATCACTCCTGTGTCAACTAAGCTCAAACTACTATTCCAAAAACTATGGATAGATATCAAGCACTGGGATGAAGAAGTTCCAGAAAGCATCAGCAAGGAATGGGATACATTACGAGCAGACATAGAAAACATTAATGAATGTAAAATCCCGCGATGGATCGGTTATCAACCAAATGACGTCATCGAACTGCACGGCTACTGTGACGCATCGACAAAAGCTTATGCCGCAGTTATTTACGCGCGTATTATGAAACAAAATCAAACTTCGATAGTATTAGTTGTTGCCAAATCTCGATTAGTCCCGATTTCGAAAAGTGTATCCTTGCCGAGATTGGAGTTATCTGGAGCACATTTACTAGGAAGATTGATGAAAAAAGTGATCCACTGTTTGGGAGAGCAAAAAGTACGCGTGTTTGGGTGGACAGACTCGATGGTCGTCTTGGGCTGGTTGCAGGGTGATCCAGGGCGCTGGAAAACTTTCGTAGCGAACAGAACAAAATGCATATCTGACGTAATTAAACCAGATTGCTGGCGCTACGTTAAGTCAGAAGAAAATCCAGCGGACGCAGCAAGTAGGGGTATCTTGGCCTCTCAATTAAAAAATCACAGTTTGTGGTGGCAAGGGCCACACTCATTGAAATCATTCGATGAAAATTCGGCACCGTCAAAACAAAAAGTTGTTACAACAGACCAAGAATTGAAAGCAAGACATAATCAGCAACAAGCAAATGTTACCACTCAAAATAGAGATTCGGAGAGCATTATCATGAAACTGTTAGAGAAACACAGTTCAATTTTAAAAATTATCAAAATTGTAGCATGGTTATTACGAGCTACAAAAACAATACAATTAACGAATAACGCAGCGTCGGCTAAACACAAGTCGTTGCCTTCATATCTCACATTACGTGAATTGAAGAATGCAAAATTATTAATTATTAAACATGTACAAAGAACAATATTTTTGGACGATATTGAACATTTAAAAAAGCATGATCAAATAAGCAGTAAGAGTAATCTATTAAGATTAAATCCATTTATCGATCGAGAGGGAATCTTACGGGTAGGTGGACGGTTGGGCAAAGCAAATATAGGTATGGAAATGAAGCATCCAGCGATAATTAAAAATAAATAAATAAATATCTTCGGGACATTTTTACACAGCACCATCTAGTCCCAAACTAAGCAGAGCTTGTGATATGGGTACTAGACAATGGATATAATACTTATATACTTTTTTTTTTTTTTGTAAATACATACTTATAATACATAGGAATAGCATAGCATTCCGCATAGCAGTCGTTTAACTATTTTGCTGATCAATCAGGCGCATCAACTTACCTACCATGGTGGACCCCGCTTGACACTGGCAAATCTCAGGCTGAAATATTGGATACTGGGTGGAAATAAAGCAGTAAAAAAGGAAGTTAGAAATTGCGTTCCTTGTAGGAAGCATACACCTAAGATGCAGCATCAGTTAATGGGAGATCTGCCAGAAGCCAGAAGCAATCCCGCCCACCCCTTCTACCATACTGGCGTAGATTACACCGGCTACGTTGAGGTCAAAAGCAATAAAGGACGTGGAATAAAAACAACAAAGGGCTATATAGCATTATTTGTGTGTATGGTGACGAGAGCTGTACATCTGGAGCTCGTGTCAGATTTGACCAGTTCCGCGTTCCTAGCTGCGCTACGTCGAATGGCAGCCAGAAGGGGGGCTCCGCGTCACATCTATAGTGACAACGGAACCAACTTTGTAGGGGCTAACCGAGTCCTGCAAGAACAATTTCATGACCTACAAAATATTTTTGATGTTAATTTACTAGCTGAATTGACAGATTTAAACATAGAATGGCATTTTAACGCCCCATCTTGGCCAAGTGCCGGAGGATTGTGGGAGAGAGCAGTTAGAAGCTTGAAACATCACCTCAAGCGAGTAGTTGGCGAGCAAAAGCTGACTTTTGAGGAATACACAACTATCTTAGCACAACTGGAGTCATGTTTGAACTCCAGACCCCTGTGTGCGTTATCAGAAGACATCGATGACCTGGAAGTCCTCACCCCGGCTCATTTCCTGAATGGAAGGCCTGGAATATCAATTATTGAAACGGAACAAGATGCACGCACTAGGTGGACTCTATCAGCAAAGATTTCGCATGATATATGGAAGAAATGGAAATCTGAATATTTAACACAGCTATCAGTGCGATCTAAATGGGTTAAAACTAAAGAAAACATGAAAGTTGGACAGTTAGTAACAATACAGGACGACAATCTGCCGACAGGTAAATGGATGATGGGTAGAGTGGTAGAACTGCATCCTGGTCAGGACGGTTTCGTTCGGGTCGTATCATTAAAAACTAAAAATGGAATCATTAAAAGACCTGTTGTGAAATTATCTGTATTACCGATTTCACCTAACAGCGAAGAAAAGGTTAGAATGGAAGAAGAAGAAGAAACAAAGCAAACAAGCAAACCAAGGTCAATGTTTGCATCAATAGCAATTTCCTTAATTTTTTTCATGTCATTGTTTACGACGTCTCAAGCAAGATTTAGCGTATCAACATTACCTAGCAATATTTCGCTATATTTTGATTCAATTGATAACATGCAGGTTGTCAGAGACAAGTGGACTCTCATAGTTTATTATAATATGTCTCCGTATTGGGATGGCATGACAACAACAACCAAATTTTTGAGTTATTTAGATAAAACATGTAGCACACTATCAGAAACAAGTCGGTGCAGTATGATATTACTCCAATTACAGCACGAGTACTCTGAATTGCAACATTACAACCGGCTACTGCTGAATCAGCATTTTGATGCGCACGCCAGACAGCGTCGCGGCCTTATCAACGGAGTAGGTTACGTAGCGAATGCCCTATTCGGCGTATTGGATCAAGGTTTCGCGGAACAGTATAAAAAGGATATTCAACTTATCCAACAAAACGAGCACCATCTTTCATACCTACTTAAAAACCAAACATCTATCGTCGAGGCTGAATACAATGTGCTGAAAAGGACTGAAAAAAATATACAAATTCAACACAAAACAATCAATAAGCATTTAAACGAGTTAGATCGAGCAACTAACACAATTAAAGAAAACGTGGAAAGGATAAGTGAAATTCAAGATTTTACTTTATCAGCATTAACAGCAGTCAATTTACTTCAAAATCTGAAAAGGATTCAGGATACTTTATTGGACACCATCACAGACGTTTATCATGGTAAATTTAACTCTCATTTATTGACACCAGATCAGCTAAAGAAAGAATTACAACTTATTTCGGGACAACTGAGAAAGGATGTGACCTTACCAGTCGAAAACATACAGTCTGACCTCAAATCAATTTATAGCATGCTGAGAGTCAAAGCAAGAGTAATGACAGACTATGTCATATTCGAAATAATGTTCCCATTATCTAGTAGAGATAATTACAAGATTTACAAAATCTTGCAAGTTCCTCACCAAGTTGGAACTGACATGCTCAACGTTTCCCCGATTGCAGAGTTCGTAGCAATAAATTTAAGAAAAGATGCTTACTTAACAATATCATTTATGGAGCTTCAACTTTGTTTACACACCGAAAAGTCATATTTATGCCAAATCGATCAGCCAGTCAACTATCTTCCTATCGACGAGAAGTTTTGCAAAATCAATCATACTATCAATCAATGCATAGTCAGTAAGTCGCGGTGCAAGGACATGTGGATTAAATTGAACGACCCGTCCAAGTATTTATATTTTTGTTGTAATACTTACTCATTAAGGATTATCTGTTCAGATCAAGCAACCTACAAGCAAGTGACTGGAGCCGGCATAATTAGTCTGGAATCTAAATGTATTATCAAAGGCAAGGACTTTGCTCTATACCCACACTCGCACTCAGGAAACACCATACATTCTAACCCTGACATAGAAACCCCACAGATCACAGAGCTCAATCATTTAATTAACATATCACTATCGCACTTCATGGAATCTGTGGATCCATTAAACAATACCCTAGAAGACATCGGAAAACAATTAAAACAACTGAAAACTGCTACAGCGAATACGTCAAATGATTTCGACTTGAATTTATCAACACATGACGTTCACCAGTACGCCATATGCTATGGTTTGCTTGGTGCAGCAATAATAGCAGCAGCAGCGTTCCTGTGGAGGAGGAGAAGGGCTTCCACCAGGGACCTTACCCGGATAGCAGTACCTACAGTGCCTACAGTAATGTTTGCGCGAAAGACCAGCACGGTTGAACAACAACCAAGTGACGTGGATCCTAGTGAAGTAAACAAAGTGAAGTTTACGCGAAAGCAGAACATGGCTGACCGTCAGCCTAGTGAAGTGAAATTAGTAGCTAGCACTTATAGTTTAAATAGTAAACAAGTTAGAGCAACTTCCCCTATACCGAAAAATCGAAATAATTACAGGGAAGAAATTGTTTGATTTTAAAATGATTGTTTGTTTTCATTGTTTTTTGAAAAATTTGTAACATTTTCGCCCGGGAGCATGTACGGCGAACTATACCTACAGTATATTTTAGCCTAATCATCACCTTACACAATTTACACAAATCGACCTTAATATCGAATCAGTACGTCATTAGACCGCAACGAACGTCGTCGCGCGTGCTCCCTCGCCCCTTTATCAATTTATTCTGTGTATACTGTCAATATACGGTTTTAACAGAAATTAGCATTTATCATTCAGCATCAATCATAGAACTTCTACAGTTACGGAACCCAAAAAAATGAAATGCGTGGAAAAACCCTTTTTTTATAATGATAGATTTAACTAGCTAAGCATCGTATGATTTTTATTGTAGGTGACTGAATCGGAATAATAGTATGCAACAGTGTGACTCGTTGGGATATTTTTTCCCAACGTGTCACACTGTTACACTAGGTGGGACTCGTTGGGAATCCTCCCGGAAAAAGGTTGCTACGAGTCACAGTGTGACACGTTGGGAAAAAAAATCCCATCGACTCACATTGTTACTCGATTTGGTGTGACTCGTTGGGAACCCACCCGTTTTTCGCATTTATTCTGTCTACAACTACACCAAACTATATTTTACAGAGTTAACAGTTTCTGATTAAACTACAGTACCTGTACTTCGATAGTTGAAAACGATCTTTCGATAAATGATGTTCTCAGCGAGTGATTATTATTTTCCTGATGGGGGCGCCACTTAGCTCTTACTAGGGCCTTAATTATAACAAAACAGAACATACATTTTATTAAATCAAGTACCAATACAACTTTGTTTTTATCTTAGTTTTATAAAATAGTGTCATACTACCTCCCAGCATTTTCCATTTTTTTTTAGTATTTGTGAGTTACTTCCTATGTATCTTTAGGAGATTGTCCGTCTAGTTTCCCTTCCTACATTAAGATAGACTAGTCTCACAAGATACGGCTAAATATCAGTATTTTAATAATAAAATTACATATTTACCTAAAAAATGGTTTCCGTTGTAATAAGTTGTCTGTATTGCCATGCTCTGTGACACCTCTGGGCCAATCGTGAGACAGCATAACATGGACTTTGTCTTTAATTTGGCTCAATCTGAAGACTTCTAATGATCTTATGTGATAAACTGTCCTCAGAGAACTCTGTGTGTATGGTAAACACTCCCAGTGTCCTTGCAGATAATCCTGAGCTTTAAAAATTCCTGACATTCCTGTAACATTATAAAAACAACTCAAGAATACTATATTACAATGTCTGTGGTCTAGTGGTTTGAGTGACAGCTGATCACTAGGCATGGGTAACTCCGGACACATCTATATGTTCGGATATATATCCCATAGCAGATATGTATCACTCCTTCACTTTCAAAAAAAGAAACATATCCTATATCCGAGTAACTCCGATGCCCGACATTCGACACTGACGACAATGATATGTAACGAAAAACTAAGTTTAGATAATCATTGTACATAATACTTTATTTTTAAATACACCTTTATATTTTTTTACTGGCGAAATGTGGGTGTGCTTTATACCTCTGCCAATCCCTTTAGGGAAATACAGGCGTTATGTTATGTTTTTTATTTTATTTGATACTTTTCTGAACTGACCTGTAAAGAGTGTAAAGTATGAAAGAAAATTCATTATTATGTCATTGTGTCACTTAATCGTTCCGTGGATCTATCAAATTGGCTACAATATATCTAGGCTCACTTCGGTGGATTTATTTAGAAGCCGGAGTTATCGATCTTGGACATAGTATGCAACGTAAAGTTACTTCAGTCCCGGATATATTAAGCAGATATGGATATGCTAATCGGACACATCTTTATTTGGAATGATATATTACATATCCAATCCTTTACCGGAACTAGTTAGCCCATGTCTACTGATCATGAGGCTGTGGGTTGGATTCCCACAGGACACAAATATTTACGAGATGATCATAAGTGTTTGTGTTGGTCTGGGTGTTTCTTATTACAACAACAAAAAAGTATATAATATTTATTTATAATAAAACAAAGTTTAACCGGATTAAATCGCGTATATTATTTAAATTGGTTTTCCTGACGTTTCGAAAGCTTTACAGCATTTCGTAGTCACAGGTAGACTAAGATGACAATCGTCTTTACGGATATTTCTAAAAAAATATTTTAATCTACCATACAATATTATTAATTAAAATCTTTCGATGCACACAGTACTCACTCACAATATCATTATCTTTTACAGTGTTGCGTCCTGTTTGGGACTTAATTATTTTTAGGACTGGGTTCCAAACAGGTGGTAGCTGCCAACCATCTTCTCTATTAAAATTAGGATGTTATTTTAATTTCAATAGCCTCACGGAGTATTCTAGGTACATATCGGTTTTCCTTAAAATATTCTGTAAAGACAATTGTCATCTTAGTCTACCTGTGACCACAAAATGCTGTAAAGCTTTCGAAACGAAACTTTGTTTTATTATAATGTGTAGTGATCGCGAAAACCGAAGAAGTTATTAATATTTATTTATTTAAAGAGAAAAAAAAAGTTTTTTTAGGTATTGTTTTTTTTTCAGCAATTTAATATAATAAGAATGTTAATCTATCATTTATAATGACTGACAACAAAAAATGATGATATATGATTGTAACATCGGTGACTCAGGGGACATGATGTCCCCAGGATAGTATGAATATTGGTTTGTCCACTGGGTGACCACATTTTGTCATGGAAATCTTCATGTTATGTGGGTATCTTATAAGTAATCAATTTCCATGAAGAGTTAATTGTAAGATAAACTTGTAGGTTTTTAGGTTTTTACCCTTGGCAGCTACACAGGTAACTATTTGTATTGATTATAAGTTAAAACATAGTGAAAAAAAGTTGATTGACTCAGTTAACATTATTGAACATAACTAAACCAATAGAATAAAGCTACTACTGCTAAACAACAGCAAAATATGATTATTTTTAGTAGTAGTAGAGCTCCTTTGTGAAAGAGCTCATCTGGGGAAGTACTACAACGGTACCTACTTCTCCGCCAAATAGTGATGCTTGTAGCTTGCTTGATGGTGCCGGTGAAATTACAATCACATGAGACTTTCCATATTCATGTCTTAGTTTGGCGAACCAACTTGCGGTACCTAAATGGCAACAGCCTAAGTGGTATTGCAGTTGTTATAGGCAAAGGTAACCACTTAACATCAGGTAATCAGGTGGTCCTTTTGCTAATTTCACCATCCTACACTACAAAAAAAAAAACCTCCAATTCGTAGATCTCCAAACTTGACAACACCAGCCCGGCCCAGATAATATATGTTAAGTGCCACCCAACCACCATATGGGAGCTCTTGTAAGTAGTTAGATGCTTCATGGTTTCCTCCAATGAATAAAGTCAATATGGGGGCTTTCTTCTCACCACTGTAATATCTGGAATAATATGAACAAAAGTTACAATGTAGAGCAAATAAGCATGTTTTATGGCAATATCTTATAGGTGAGACATTCAACCACAAAATATAATAACAATCACAAACTCACTTGTAAAATGAACACATTTGCTGGTATTTCTCTGGCACAGCCATTGCCCGTAGATCCTCATGATTACGAACAGATTGGAAGTCACCGCAACATATCAAAAGATCAATTTGTATTCCTTCTCTAGCCTGTATAGTTTCTATACACTCGTATATTTTTTCAAGCTCTCCATGAGCACAACCTTCAACTGCGATTTTCATTTTTAGTGACTTGTATAAAAATAAAGCTTAAAACTGTTTGTAGGCACATACAATGTTACAATAGTCGGTATAATTATAAAAGTTTATCAGTTTCACAGCTTTATTTCATACTTACATGAGCTTTATATTTGAATAATAACAAAAAGATAAGCACCAATGACCAAACCATTAGGGATGGAAAAAAACATCGATGTTTCAAAACATCGATGTATCGTTCATAAACATCGATGTTGAAATCCTTAACATCGACGATACATCGTTCTTTATGAACGATGTTTTATCATAGCGCCATATGTGATTCTTTGATCTTCGCTTTACATGCAGAGCAGCACGTACTATCATATTCGCTAAACAGATGTCAGGACATCATTCCCTCATATAAACAGTGATCTACCCAGTAGCACGCGTACATTCTATTAAGTACCTACATTCTTTATGATAAAAAACTGAGATAATGGTTAATAACATGGTAAACTATAAGCTCAAAATCTGTGTTTGTGTAGGTAAGTATTTATTCAACAATTTTATCCTACTATTTGTTAGAATAGAGAAAGTGAAGTTAGAAATGTTAACATTAAATTTTACATTTCTGTGTTAGTTGTTTTTGTATAAATTGGATTGGCTAATAATTTATTAGGTGTTTTATTTCAATTTTATTTATTATTTTTAAGTAACCAAGTAGAAAAAATCATAGTTGATAATGTCGCTAAGTAGTGTTTGTACTTCAAAAACTTGTCAAAAACAGCCAAAAAATTTAGAATAATCGATTTCCGTGATGGACGAATCAAACTTATTGTGCTTCATTTAGAACAATTTTTTTTTCTAAAACATCGAAAAAACATCGATGTATCGTTCATAAACATCGATATTTTCGACATCGATGTTTTACGTTTGAAAACATCGATGTTCCAACATCGATGTTTTTTATGAACGATGTTGCATCCCTACAAACCATACCAATTACCACAGATTAATGATATTATGATATATGTCCAATTACCAAATGTACTCTGTGGACGGCAGTGTTTTTTTTTTTTTAATTTATTCATGACCATGGATACATGTCCTTCAGTCGTAATCATTGAATATATTATACTTGTATCGTAGTAAAGTGATGGAATCTTACTAGGTTTCTGAGGGGATGATGCAGGCCCGTAGCCAGGGATACGCCGATATGGAAATTTTTGAGCCTGCCCTAGCCACTAGCCTGTCTGAGCTATTAATGATTTCTAAATTTCTACGCGTAGTATCCGATTTGTACTACTCTGCCGTGTCACTCGCAGGTCTGTTATCTTAAGATACATGAGTTACGCGTAACAGGTCTAAATCGTATTTTTTCATGATCCTCTATCACCCAGTAAAATAATATTTTAATTAACTATTACCAATTAGTCACAATTGCCTATCACCTAACTCTTGAAACTATGATTTTGCCATTGTTAGTTATGGTAAAATACTGTATCTTAAGTTACATCAATTATGCGTGATAAGTTGCGAGCGCATCGAGCAAATCCTAACTCTGCTAACTACTAGATACATTATTTATCCGTGACTGTAGTGCGCGTATTAACTGATGATGATGTGGATATTATGAGAGCTTCATTAACAAACATGGTTCTAAAAGTAATAGCCCACGGCAACATGTGGACCAGCTGAAGAAAAATACCTACCTTTCTGAAATCAATAGGTGGATTAAAAAAATCGCGGTCGAATATGCAGGAGTAATGTTCACAAACCTATTTTTGTTGGTTAGTATATCAGCTTGATATATCTCATTTACCGGGTTTTAGAAAAGTGTACGTGCTTTAAAATAATTTTCAAAAGCCTTCAAAATACGCACTGTCTGTGGTTGGTTTTCCACTGGTTATTTTATGAAAATGTGTGTTAATCAATTATTATTTTATTACACAGGAAATTGAAGTAAATAGGTCCTAAACAAGGCAATGAAAAGCCAACTGGCACCTTAAATTATGGATTTCAGTCATGGTTTCAGAGTTTCAGATAATTTCAGAACACTCGAATTGTGCTTAGATAAAACCAAACAGTTTTTAGTAACTTCGTTGGTAATTTTTACTGTTTGACGTTTATTCAATAACTACAAAATTTGTATAAAAAAGTGCAGTTATAAATGCAGTTTATGACGATACCCTTGAATCAGCAGTCGACTTAGACCCAAAAAACTGCCACCATTACCTTATTTTCAAAATAATCACCTTATGTTGCTTGGAGGCTAGTAGTTCTGGTCTATACTTTTCTTTTAAGTATTTTTTGGTCTTACTATTCTGTTGTCTTAGCTGGACCCTAGTTTTATTTATGACACCTAATTTGCGTAAAATTTCTTATATATCGGCATCAAACGAAATAAAAATTTGCGTGAAGTGCTTAGCCGGTTGTGTTTTTGTTCGACTTAAAAGGGAATCGGTATCTTTCTCTTAGATACCCTGGGAAATCAGAATTTATGGCAAATATTGCTTCTTTATCACTTTTTTAAAACATCTATTACATAGCTATTTCTTTAATATTTCATTATTGATTTCCTACCATCAGATTAAATATCTTTTCGGTGTTTTGTGCTATAGTGGAAGTTGAAGGCTATTTACAGTAGAGGACATATTCAACGCTCTGTCTACTGGGATTGAATTCAGCTAACAGATTTTTTACTACAGCATCGGATGCAATAGATTCTCCCTATTCCATAACTATGTAGTTTCGTGCTATTTCGTAAAATTTCAAACGGACAAGTACTGACAGCGCATTGTTGAGAATTTTTTTTTCGAATGCAAGAAATTTATCATCTGGCTCTGATTAAATCCTTCTAAGTCTCGAAGCAAAAGTAATACAACAAAGAAATTTAGCGTAAAATCATCTGAAGGGTTGACGATTATAATGAGATCAAAAGCATTTCGATTGCATTATTATTTTTATATAAGACCGCAAACTTTTCAATCCACGTATTTAGGCATTAAGAATAGTTGAATTTTGAAGATGTTCAACTTACATAGTCCTCAAGAAATCATACGATGAAAAATTATTCAAAGATTTGCATGTGTATTGCAAAAGTGTGTTGGACTTAGTTAAAAAAGAAGTACCCTGGGAAGTAAGGCGAAGGAGTGTAAGTGAAAGAAAGAAAGCAGACTTAGATGCAGATGTAGATTTAGATAAGATCTTGCAATCGCTGCCAAGTGTTTAAGAGGCTTGTGAAGGAGCATTATTTGTCGCTATGAACATGTTTCTTCTCCTGTATGTGGTCGTTTTTAATTACTTTACCGTTGCTTATTATTTATACGTGGGACACTCAGAAAGTTTTGCGAAACTAAAAAAAATTGTTCTATACGTACATATATTTTTATCAAATCTTTTCAAAGTACTTTCCACCAGCCTCTATACAAAGATTCATGCGCCTAAACCAGTTTTCAAAACACTTTTTCCAGTCCGCCGCAGACACCTCGTTTACAGCCTACTCGAACGCAGCCAGCGCATCTTCCGGCGACGAAAATTGTATCCCTTTGAGCTGATTTTTTATTTTTGGGAATAAAAAGAAGTCACACGGTGCTAGATCAGGGCTGTAAGGAGGGTGACCCAGGAGTTTGACTGGCGTGCTGTCCAGGAAGTCCCTCGTTTTGAGTGCGGTGTGCGCAGGTGCATTGTCGTGGTGGAGCAGTAGCCCGCGGAGCCCTGTGTTTGGTCGCTTGTTGCTTATAACAGAGAAAACTTCTGGCAAACATTTGGTAGTATACCATTCGGCATTAATGCTTCTTTGATCCCGTAAGGGAATTGATACCAAGTGGCCAGTCAAATTAAAAAAGCTAGCGATCAAAATCTTACCCCCGCTTCTAGATCGCTTCACTTTGGTAGGCGTTGGCTCATTTTGAAACACCCAAACAGTCGACTGGCGCTTGGTTTCTGGGTCGTATTGATAAATCCAGGACTCATCACCTGTAACGATGTCGTAAACACGCCGAGACGAGCCTGCTTCAAATTTGTTAAGCATATCACGGCACCATTCCACCCGGGCCTGCTTCTGAGCATCGGTGAGGTTGTGCGGCACCCAGCGTGATACTATCCTCCTCACGCGAAGATGGCTGTGTAGAATCTCGTGAACGCTTCCCGATCCAATCTTCAATATGTGTTGAATCTCCTGATATGTAATTCGCCTATTGTCTTGGATTAAATTTTTCACTGCTAGCACGTTTTCTTCGGTAACAGCCGTCAAAGGGCGACCGCTTCTTTCGTCATCCCCCAAAGTTGGTCGACCGCGCTTGAATTCGTTATACCAACGATACACGGTTGCCTTGGAAGGGCCTTCATCCATGAATGCCATTTGAAGTCTATCGTACGATTCATCCGGTTTCAGGCGACACTTGAAATCGTATAAAATCATAGCTCTAAAATGTTCCCGGCGCAGATCCATATTTCAGTGAGACACAATACTTTGAATTAACTCGCAAAAAATGTGGAGGGAAATTTTGAAATTGGAACTTACTTATTTTTACTTATAAATAATCATATTTTCGAAAAACATTATAACTGGCCAGTCTCCCATATATAAAAACTTTTTTTCGCAATACTTTCTGAGGGGCCTGGTATGTATATATGCATATAGTATTTATGTATTAGGATTTATAGAATATATTTTTGTTGTCATTTTATAGTAGTAGTATAGTATTTTATTTTATTATTAAATTATGTATCGAAATTGCACATCTGACAACCCCATTTTCTGTCCAGTTCATTCTTGTCCATCCTTTAGGTTTTAAGGTTGCTTGGAAGAAATCGCTGATCGCGATAAGGCCGCCATTTGTACAATAGTTTAAATGCATATTCAATGTAATGTTTTTTATGGTGTACAATAAAGCATATATAAATAAATAAATAATAAATACATATCTAGGATTTTGTTTTTTTTGTATCAAAAATAATTTTGATAATACTAAGTTCTCATTCCAATTTTTATATAGTTTTATGAAGTTTATTAAGTTTATTTGTTTTAAAAGTTATCGAATCTTGGTTAGAAGAAGTTTGAGTTTTCGTTTTACTTTTTGACTCATTAAAAAGGATATTTTAATGCATTTGAATATTTGAGTTTTTACTAGATAAGTCATAAGTCATTATTCATTTGTTTAGATGAGTACTATTTTTTCTATTCCTTTGTAAACTAATTTAATTTAATACTAAATAATCAGTCAGACAAACTTTAGTTAAAGATACCTGTGTTTAGCAAAACATTCCATATTACACTTGTTGCGGCTAAGTCACGTATCTTAAGATAGAGAGCACCGCGTAACAACCAATGTATAGAGAGCTTGTCACACCTATCTATGTTATAGCTAATAACTCTGAAAATTACGAAGTTTTCAAAAATCTATAAATTGCCCGGTTTTCCTCAGACTTTAATACAACCAATTATGTAAAAATATTTCCCGAAAGTTTTGAAACATTTAAGATAATCGCAATTATCTGTAAAAAACTTTAAACCATGATATCTCAAAACTATGTTTCGTGAGATACAAAAGATAGGCCTGACACGGCAGTACTGTACTAGTAAATAGTATAACAAAATTTAATATAAAACTGTGGCTTTACTAAACAGTTATAGAGAGATATTAATTTTTTTTTTAAATCCAAAAAAACCCATTTGGGGCTTGGGGTATTGCAATCGAGTCGACATAAACAAAGATTCATTGATCATGCTATCTTTAAAAAAAAAATTGTTTTGATACACAGATGGTCAGCAGTTGTCAGAAACAAGAGATCGCCTTTTGTTTTTTGTTCGTAGAAACTAGCGGCCAAAATTAATATCCAATCTATCCACGATTTACCCTACTAGAGATAGAAATTTGACATATTTTGTATGGAGCTTATGTCAAAATCCTATCTCTAGTAGGGCAAATCGTGGATAGATTGGATATTAATTTTGGCCGTAAGTAGGTAATGGCAATGATCTACTACTATTATAAAATTGTTAAATGTCAGTTGTCTGTTTGTTTGTTTGTTTGTTCCAGCATCACTATAAAACTACTAGACCGATTTTGTTGAAAGGGTTTGTGACTAAAAACTTATAATTTGACTTAAAAACTGGTATGTATTTTACCTCGCTACGATGACGGGAACCGGTGATTTTTAATTATATTTTTCTACAACATTTTGCATACATTAAGGTGAATAAGGCGCTCATATCCAGCTGTCATTCGCACGCATGCGCTCTAGCGCGCGCCTCCATAGAGAAAATACGGCTGCTAACATAGATTTAGTGTTTATAATCTAAGGCTGCTAAAGATATTGCATTAAAAACTTTTTGGTCGGGCCGAATTGTACAGAGACTTACAGAGTAGAAAAAAAAATCCTGTCGTATGTGGGTGGTGCCATCTTGGAAATGCAGTCTTTTGAGCCAACAGAAAATCAGAATCTTTCGACTTACAGACAAGGACCACAAGCTACCTCTAAATTACGATTTCTCTAATTTTTTGTATGAAAAGCAATAAAATTTAGAAGTACCTAAACGTTGTTATATTGTATCCATCTTAATATACGAATAAGCATAAAGTTATCTTGGTGTAACTAAAAAAATACTATTTTCAGTCTACAATTTTTAATTACCTTCTTCTTCAAGTATAATAACTTATCTTCTTAACTATTTTAATCTTAACTATTATAAAATTGTTAACGTCTGTTTGTTTGTTTGTTCCAGCATCACGCTAAAACTACTGGACCGATTTTGATGTTTTTTTTTGTTTGAAAGCTGATGATCTGACTTAAAAACTGGTATGGGTTTTGAGAAAGAAAGAAAGAAAGAAAAACAGAAAAAAAAAATCGTGGGTTGCGTACTCACCCGACAGATCGAAGCTTGTGGACGGGACAGGGAACGGAACATGGGACGGGAAATGGGACGGGACATGAGATGGGACATGGGACAGGACAGTGGGACGGCACATGGGACTGGACATAGGATGGGACATGGGACATGCGACGGGACGATAGTGATAGAGTGAGATAGTGGGACAGTGGGACAGTGGAACAGTAGGACAGTGGCAGTAGGACGGTGGGACAGTGGGGCAGTGTGGTAGTGGGGCTGCGGGGCAGCGGGACAGCGGGGCAGTGGGCCAGTGGGGCAGTGGAATAGTGGGGCAGTGGGGCAGCGGGGCAGTGGGGCATTGTGGTAGCGGGGCAGCTGGGCAGCGGGGCAGTGGGGCAGCGGGGCAGCGGGGCAGCGGGGCAGCGGGGCAGCGGGGCAGTGGGGCAGCGGGGCAGTGGGTTACCGGGGCGGCGGGGAAGCGGGGCTGTGGGTTACCGGGGCAGTGGGGCAGTGGGGCCGTGGGATATTGTGGCAGTGGGGCAGCGGGGCAGTGGTGTAGCGGGGCAGTGGGGAAGCGTGGCAGCGGGATAGTGGTGCAGTCGGGCAGTGGGGTAGCGGAGCAGCGGGGCAGTGGGGCAGCGGGGCAGATGGGCAGCGGGGCAGTGGGGCAGCGGGGTAGCGGGGCTGTGGGGCAGTGGGGTAGCGGGGCAGCGTGGCATTGGTGCAGTGGGGGACAGTGGGGCAGTGGTATAGTGGGGTAGCGGGGCAGTGGGGCAGCGGGGCCGTGGGGCAGCGGGGCAGTGTTTCAGTGGGATAGTGGGGCAGCGGGGCAGTGGGGCAGCGGGGCAGTGGGTTAGCGGGGCAGCGGGCAGTTGGGCAGTGGGGTAGTGGGGCAGCGGGGCAGCGGGGCAGTGGGGCATCGGGGCTGTGGGGCAGCGGGGCAGTGGGGCAGCGGGGCAGCGGGGCAGTGGGGCAACGGGGCAGCGGGGCTGTGGGGCAGCGGGGCAGTGGGGCAGCGGGGCTGTGGGGCAGTGGGATAGTGGGGCAGCAGTGCAGTGGGGCAGCGGGGCAGCGGGACAGCGGGACAGTGGACTGGACTGGAATGGACTGGACTGGACTGGACTGACGTGGGTTAGCAGAATTTAACGCGAGCGGAGCCGCGGGTAAAAGCTAGTTTCATATAAAATTAAATAATTATTGGGTAATGGACTAATGGTACACACTGGTCTACACTGTACTCGCAGTCGGACCTTCCCCTCTCGTGAAAGTAATTCAGTAATTGGTAATAGGTACCTACTTATTTTTGTGTTTATGACGGTGCGTGTGAATTTTGCTACAAGATAATACTGTCTGGCGTGTTTTGATGCTTTTCCGAAATAATGGAAAGTAGGTATGTTCAGTGGATTTTTTTATTATTTTGATTGATTATTTTGTAGTTACATACTTCAACACCACAATGTGTGTTTTGCAACTTGCAACGAATAGTATATTCGAATACCGAATATTGGGTCAGTTGCTTGGCTGAATAGCCAGGGCCGTGCCAGGGGTACGCCACGTACGAAAAATTTGAGCCTGCCCTAACCACTAGCCTAAGCTTGCTAAGGATTTCGAAATTTCTACGCGTAATTAGTGAGTTGTACTGTACAGTAGTACAATACTACTCACGGATCCAGATGGGGGCATTGACCTCCTCCTCAACCTCGACCTAAGTACTTCCGAAATCGTTATAATCACATCACTACTAGTATTAGTAGTAGATTTAAGGGGCAGAGACGGTCATTGGAAAGTGTTTCACATTTTTTTTTTTTTATAGGTAACTAACATCGGGGGTGCGCTCAGACTTTATGAATTTTCCCAGATAATGTGATTTTTTAACAGAAAATTTTCAGCAATTATTAAGTTAGTAAATTAGTAAGCAAGTAAGCAACTAAAGTTGATTGATTTAATTAAAAATGGTTTAATTGTGGTGATTAATCACTTTTAATTTTTATCTTAATAGAAAATCTTCGTCAAATCTCTTTATCATTCATTCTACATCTTCTATTTTTCTTGCCTTACAGTGAGTCCCAGATAATGTAATGTACTTATGAAGATTGTTTTAGTGTTTAATGTCTATCTCATTCCATATTATTATATTTGTCCATGTCATCTATCTCAGTTTTTCATACACTGTCCAAAAAATATCGCACTCGCTTCGCTCGCTCCTTACAAGGCAACATACAACAACAAGCATACATTCAACCCTCGTTTGGTCTATGTGCTTGGCGGACATTAAAAGCAACTACTATTTTGCATTAATTTATCTTAATCTTATAATGACGAAAAACCGTAACCACCAAATAGATTAAAAAATTTCGCGCTCGCTTCGCTCGCGCTGTTTACAAGTCATCGATTGCTTTTTGCTAGCGTATGTTCCGTGTAACAATTTTACATTTTGTAAAGACCTAACCTAACCTCAAGGCGCAAGCCTTAATAACGACCTCTAGAGAGTATTTAAGGGTGCGTTCAGTTATATCGCCCAACATTGTCGGACGACGGTCGAGCGTTCGTTTTTATGATCGCTATTCGCTCTGAGTAACTGAACGACCAAAGTAAGTACGCTCTGTGCGTCGTCGGGAAATATTACTGAACGTAGCCCCATTCCTTGGGTTTGACTCCGTCCAGTTGAACTTGGGTGCATTCAGTTATATCATCCGACGTCGGATGTCGCACCGGCACGGAGCGTTCGTTTGTACGGTCGACCGCACGTCTGTGGTAACAGTTTGACATTGACAGCGCCTTTTTTTCGTAAGGAACTGTTACCACTGACATGCAGTCGACTGTACATACCTCAGATTAATAAGCTTTTGTTATTAATCTAAGGTACATAGTGATCGCTTTGAGTATAACTGAAAGACCAAAATACGCTCCTTTCCGTCCGTTGTCGTCGGGCGATAAAACTGAACTCACCCCTTGATACTGACAACACTTCGACGCTGCGTTCAGTTATATCGACAGACTAAGGTCCGTATTACAGAAGCTTCCTCAAGTACAGTTTAAACTCTAATCACCAGATCACTACTTACTAAAGGATAGAATCGTTACTTGAGTATCGGTCTTATTCCAGAACGGTATTTATAAACTTTAATTCAACAACATAACGAGCCTCCACGAGTGACGATATTTAACTGATCGTCCGGCGCACCCTGGGCAGTCAGCCCCGCTACCAACCTGCTGACTGGCTAATCTTTTCCCCACGGCATGAGCTATTATCATTATGTAGCTCATGTCGACACGATAGAAGAAGAAGAACAACATAACTCATGAATTTGACCTGAAATAGAATAGAAATCTCTACTCAAGCGTAATCTGGACCACACTAGAGTGATTACAGATCAAATCTCAGCTGAAATTCCGAAACAGGTAACAGTATAAAATAAAAATCAGCTCAGCTGAACTGTGATCAATAAATCTCTGCTTGAGGAACGTTCTAAAATTAAAGCTCAACTCAAAACTAGTTTTAAACAGAGATCAACGCTTGAGTATCGTTCTGTAATACGGGCCTAAGAAGTATACTTGGTTACATCGCCCAACGACAACGTCGGACCACGCGACGTACGGGGCCTCGGAGATATTTTTTCTCCTAGCTCGAGTATAATGAACATCTTAACTCACTTGTGGGTGTAATAGTACAGCCACATTTTGCCAGTTATGTTATAGTCCCATGTAATAGGGGGCGAGCCCATTGCCATTAACCGGGCACAATCCATACTCCAGTTCTCAATGGTGTGTGTAGTCCGCCAACCCGCACTAGGCCAGCGTGGTGGACTAAGGCCTTAGCCTTCTCATACTGAGAAGAAGCCCGTGCCCAGCAGTGGGACAGTAATGGGCTGGTTATGTAATCCATACTCCGGGCTGCTACTGAGAATTTCCTAATGAAAAAACCCACCCAATAACACTTTGCCCGACCCGGGAATCGAACCCAGGACCCCACGCTCAGCAATCGCGCTTGCGACCAATAGACCAACGAGGCAGTCAAATACATATTGTAAAGTAAAACCTACCATAGGAAACTAGGTACGGTCGACCGCACGTCGGTGGTAACACTTTGACATTAGCAGCATCTTTATTTCGTAAGCAGTAAGGGTGGTTTTTGAATTGACGTGTTACCACTGTCATGCAGTCGACTGTACCTAGACTAGTTTTTGATATCATTTTACAAATAACATACCTAGATGCTCGGTAAAGCAAGTTGCATCTCAGAAATCAAAAAACATAGATGTTATTTTCTCCAAAATTCAGCTCACGACTTTTTTGACGACTTTTTTTACTAACTATGGATGTAGCCCTACATCCCAAAACGGAAACTGGAAGTGCGCGAGCGCAGCGAGCTTAAACATTTTTGGGAGGTTTTGCCAGTTTGCCACAGACATAGTAAATATATATATATTTATAAAAAAATTTACTATGTCTGTGGGTTTCGCAAAAACATTACGTTAAGTTTACGCCAGCAGCAAGGAAACGGAGACTTCAAGATCACCACGAGCGAAGCGAGCGCGAAAATTTTGTGTTTGTTTTTGGAGGTATCGGGCTTTCCTCATTCAAATAAATAAATGTAACAGAATACCTAGTTGCTTATTGCTTACAATATACACCAAACGAGTAGAGCATACGAAGGCTGAATACCAGGCGTGAACGAAGCGAACGAGTTTTTTTCGCTGGAAAGACAGATCTTTACAAAAGTTCTAACATAAAAAAAAATTAATTACGTTATCAGGGACGCACAGTAAGGCAAAAAAGACATGTGGAATGATAACGGAAATTATCGAGGATTTTCTATTATACTAATCAGTAAAAGCGATTCATCTCTATAATTCAATAATTGAGAATGAAATAAATAGTAATAGTAGGTATTTATATAATTTACTAAGTAATGAAATACTTATTGCTGAATTTCTGTTAAAAATCACATTATATTAGAAAATTTAAAAAAGCAATACACAGGCATTCCCCAGATAAATACTAATTAAGTGTGCGCCCCGTTCTTATTTTCGAGTCGAGCTCCTTCACAAGGAGCTCGACATACTACTAAATACATCCTGACATAGCATTAATAGTACATTGTGATCTTCGATCAATAATAGTACAAGATATATGATCAGGAACAAAACTACAGCACTAAAGTGGCCCCGATTGCTTAAGATAAATATTTATACTTCCTACTACGAAACGAAGAACAAAGTTTTAAATTATCAGCAACTTCAGTTGATTATAAACCTTAACACTCGAACATAAACTTTAATAATATTTGAAATATATTTATGTTTAAGATCTTCTGTCACGGGAGAAGAGGTAAAAGCAATAAATTTAAAGTGTCCCTTGAAAATAAAAGGTCTAGTACAAAAATATTTATTCTAAAATAAAACATAACTTCTAAGCAATAAGGTTGATAAAAATTTGTTGACATTTGGAGCTTACTCTATTTTAAACCTAGACACGGTTCTGTTATTATCACAGGTATTACATTTCATTAAACATTTCAACGCTTAGAACAGAGTATCATGGAAAGACATAGAGTGGCAGAATATTATTTTTATTTCATTTTACAAATATAATGTAATCTCACATTAACGAATTTTTTGATTGTTGACTTAATTTTATGGTTAGGTTTTATGGTGCTTTAATTTCTCCCAGCAAAAACATCCTTCTCAATATATAAATTTAAAACATTGATGAGTGTCAAGTTTCTGTCATATTTTAAGTATTGTTTTGCCACAACTCGCGCCGAGAAAATGGCGTAAAACGCATTCGATTTTCATGTACACGTCAAACACGTCGTTCGAAGCATAAAATAAACCACCCATGTCTCTTAAATCTATTAATTTGTGAAACCATGATTTTTCTTTAGCCCATAAATCCATTTTACAGTCCTAGCAATTAATTTTCTTAACAAGGACTACAAAACCAGAAATGTAACCTACTATTTCTTTAAGTATTGTCTTCTTATTGTCAAAATGAATCGAACATATTTTCGTTTTTTTACAAGCCTTGCAAAATTCTTCTCTTTCTTTAGCAACAATAGAGATCCATTCTACACAGCGAAATGAATTGCTAGGAAATCGACAAAAAAAAATAGCATATAAAAAAACAGTCCTACTCCATGCGTTCCCTGTTCTTAAGCAGTCGATGTTTGACACAATAGTTGGCGCATTGTCCCAAACATTGGTCAGACATGCTTATCAATTGTTAATTCATTTATATTTCTTGTTTAATTTTATTTCTATTATATGAACAAATACTTATTCACATAAATTTACCGAAAAAAGATATTCCTTCCGAAATCTTACTGTTACGATGGCTATTTTCACAATTATTGAACGGGCATTGCGGCGTTTTGGCGTGTTGGCTATGATTGGACCATACTAATTTCAAATAAGCGCACAAAATTAGTTGTGCTCTAATTCTTCTGGCCGTTTTTGAAGCGCTGATCGGGAATCTAGGTATTTTTTATCGAAGATTGTGATACAAGTGAGCTAATTTGACTATTATACACGAGGCTGGATTGCAGACCGAGCCGAAGGCGAGGGCGTAATGGAGCCGAGAGTATAATAGTCAATACTCACGCGTGTCATACGCCGTTTTTCAACACACTTGCGAGGAAAAAAACATACACACATTTTAGACAAATATTGAATTTGTGAAAAATGGAGCACGGATTACTATAATCGCACGGTGACATACAGCTATGCGCGCGCAGGTGGTCGAAGGAAACCGCCATACAGCCTAATATTAAAAATAGAATAAATACATTTTTTAATTTATAACACATATTAATGATAATTTGTTGCCAAATTAAATAATTTGATGAAATGAAACGTTTATTTATCATACAGATTTATTCCCAATTTTTTTTTATTTTGTTTAGGTATAAAAACTCTTTCCTGCGATTTAAAAATAAACTGTAAAGTAAAAAGCACTAGTGCGATAATATAATGTAAAACCGGCCAAGATAATGTCGGGCCATGCTCAGTATTATAGGGTTCCTTAAGTAGGTGTAATTACAAACGAATCAAATCGAATATTAATCATGGCTATGCTTTTTTAGTTTTTGCAATAATCGGCAGCATTCGCGACTCAGAGCGTGTTGTTAGTAGCGCCATCTAGCGATAAATTCAAGAAGCCAAATTGAAGTGTATTCAACATAACACAAAGTTACTTTTTGTGATTTTTTCAAATAGAAAGTAACTAAAGGAGCATTATTTGCTAACATCATTTTTCTCTAAGGTCAATGACCTTTGAACTAGGACGTTTTAAGTATTTTTCAGTTTTCTCTCTATAACTCAAAAAATTATAATCACATTATACTCGAAATAATTTTAAAAGAGAGTTTTCACAAAGGTCTATCAATGTGGAAGATTATAACTTTCTACGTTGCATAGTTTAGAAATGGCAGGGGGGGACACATTGCAAGCCACTTTGGCGCGCTATATTTCGCAGATGGTACACCTGATAAAAAAGTGGTGTGTGAAACATTACCTTCATTTTAGTAGACCTATTCATTGATACCCCAGAGGAGGGGGTGCAACGAAAAAAATTTTTTCATCTCCATTTCACATGTATCGACGCCACCCCTAAAATACGTAAAAACGATTTTTTTATTCTTTTAAAATTGAGATCTATAAGTAGACTATTTTTAACAAAATTTCATTTACTTATGTTTATAACTGTAGAAGTTATTAAGCTGTAAAGGATTAGGACAGACGAACAGACGGACAGACGGACAGACGGACAGACGGACGGACATGACGAAACTATAAGGGTTCCTTGTAGGACTTCGGAACCCTAAAAAGCACGCGTGCGTTATAAGCTACATTATGAACCTAAAAGCGGTGCAATAAGAGTCACTTTACGAGCAAGTGTGTTGAAAAATAAATAAATAAATAGTCATCAATAGTAGTCAATAGTCATTAGTCGTCTTTTGGGTGTATTTTGAAACTTTCACATTACGTACCTTTTTTAAATAGGTGAAAAATATTCAGCCGCATCCAATGATATTTAATAGTATAGTATAGATATGTCATACCATAACAAAAAAACGAAAAAAAGTGTCGTACGCAGCGGCAGTATAATACACATAAATTAGTAGGTACAAACTAAGTAAATTGGTTACTTCAAGATACTTTTGGCATATTTGAAACACTTTCTGTACGACGGCATTTTAGTTTTTTTTTTGTCACCGATCACGCTCGGCCCTTTTCTTATCACGGATTCGTAGAAAAACGTCCTAATTAGGACGTTGTCCTAATTAGGACGTTTTCGAGCCTTCAAATTGCGAGCTCAAGTAACATATCTGTACTTTTAAATATCATTGGCCGCATCTGGTTAGGTAGAAGCCGACTCCAAAATAGTAGAGAAAAAACCGGCCAAGTACGAGTTGGACTCACGCAGTAAGGGTTCAGAACCACCCATCGACCTGGTACCCCACAGAAACTGATTTAATTTATGAGATTTCATCAAAAGATATCAACGCACCGTTCGTGAAATATGATTTCTTGCATCTCTGTCTTACGCAGGTACATAGGTAGGGGACGATGGGGGAATTGCGGACACTAACGAAATAACATACAAAACTTGTTTTGTTAGAAATAATCAGTCTGACTTTATTAATTATGAAACTTTAGTTATTCACCTACAAAATCAACATCACTTATAATATGAGATCCATCAATTAGTATTTTATTTTAATCAAAAACAAAACCATGTCTGTCCGTAATTACCCGTAGCCGTTGGGGTAAATCCGGACTGGTATTGGGTTAACTACGGACAGCATGGGGTATTTACGGACAAGGTTACGGACGAAATTCACAAATAAAGCCTCTGGAAGAAGTTCCAGCAGTGCAATTCTCATGAGCCCATCTCTTACATTTTAAACACATAATCCAGTCTTTGTTAGGTGGGTCACTATACTTTTCTAGACAATAAATGCAAAAATAATCGTCGTTTACTTGGTCAGTTTCAAATTTATTCAAATTTACTCTTTTTGGTCGTTTTTCTTTAGTGTTTTTTGATTTCTTTGTAGTAATTTTCTTTTCTTGTGTCTGATTCTTCTTTTTTCTATCTAATTATTTTTTTCTTTTTCTTCGAGTTTTTCCCCAAGGAGCTTGTCCGCAATTAACCCAACACGCTCCAGAAAAAAACAACGACTATAATTTGTAAGTTAACAAAATTTGTCATCGAAAGTTATTGTATAATTTAATCTCCATTTACGAGTCAATCGACATAAAATATCAGTTTTTAAATGTCACTTACTATATAACCATAATACTCCTAAAAGTAAACACTCAAAATTAGATCAAAATTCACAAAAATGTTTGACATTATTCACCTTGAAAATCGTGCGCAATCGTCCGTCATGAATGTTTTCTCGGCACTAAAGATGGCGAAACGTAACAGCTGATCGTGTCGGACGAGCGCGGTTGGTAGGGATTGAGTAGATATCTGTAAGTCCGTATTTACCCCGCGTCTGTAATTACCCCATCGTCCCCTACGTCTAATTTTGCCCTACTTTCAGTATTACTTGTTGCTAAACTACATAGCACTACATGCACTATAATCAGACCAAGTTTGACGCTGGTATCATCATCATCATCGTCATTATCATCATCATCGTCATCAACATCATCATCATCATTTCAGCCTAAAGACGTCCACTGCTGGACATAGGCCTCCCCCAAGCATCTGCAAGCACGCCGGCACGTATGTATTACCATTTTGAAGATAGAGCAGGAATAAAATCGTTAAAAAAAATGCATGTTTTTCGAGGTTTCTTGTATGGGGACCACCTTTAGTTTTTTATTTTTTTATTTTTAGTATTTGTCGTAATAGGCACTATAGTAAAATATTATACTCTGAAAATTTCAACTGGTTATCTATTACCATTACAAAGATACAGCCCTGTGACAGACAGACGGACCGACGAGTAATAGGGTCCCGTTTGGCATCCTTTGGGTACGAAACCCTAAAACGTTAGGAGAAGAAAGATATATAGATATATGTAGGTATTACAGGTACCTATCAAGGAAAACCGGCCAAGAGCATGTCGGGCCATGCTCAGTATTATAGGGTTCCTTAAGTAGGTCTAATTACAAACGAATCAAATCGAATATAAATAATTGCTATTTTAGTTTTTGCAAACAACGCCACCTAGCGCTAAATTTATGAAGCTAAATTTAAGAAGTGTGTTACTTTTTGCGATTTTTTTAAATAGAAAGTAACTGAAGGAGCATTATTTGCTATGATCATTTTTCTCTAAGGTCAATGACCTATGAACTAGGACGTCTTAAGTATTTTTCAGTTTTCTCACTATAACTCAAATTTTTTGAAAAAGTTGTGTATGAAACATTACCTTCATTTTAGTAGACCTATTCAACGATACTCCACACGAGGGGGTGCAGCGAAAAAAACATTTTCATCCCCATTTCACATGTATGGGCGCCACCCCTAAAATACGTAATTAAGATTTTTTTATTCTTTTAAAATTGAGATCTATATCATACCATTTTTTGACAAAATTTCATTTACTTATGTTTATAACTGTAGAAGTTATTAAGCTGTAAAGGATTAGGACAGACGGACAGACGGACAGACGGACGGACATGACGAAACTATAAGGGTTCCTTGTAGGACTACGGAACCCTAAAAATTATCAGCCGTGTTGACTACGGTCCAACCCACAGGCAGGATAAATAGTCACAAATTCTAGGGAAAATCACACAATCACATCGAACAAAAATGCTTAACCTCCGTTATGTCTTAGTAGCTCCTGTATCAAATAACAGAAGCTTCCGGGACGAGAATTGAAGTGAATGAAAAAAGCTATCAGCGAAGAAGTAATGGTTTCCTCCGCTCAACCCTGGCGGCTACCGTATCTAATATAGGTACAACGTGTATCAGAAATGCGTGGTCATATTTTAAGAGCTTATTTAAGGGATGCTATCGAACAACTTGTACTATTGGACCAACCCTGAAATCACGAAAAAAAATCAGCTGATCCTTACATTTTGTCGAGCGACATCGGTGATTTAGTAGGGAACAGCAGATATATTTTTCGCAATTTTAGGGTTGGTCCCATAGTAAAAGTTGTTCTATGCTATGCCCTGGAGCTCTTAAAATATGACCACGCATTTCTGATAGACGTTGCATAGCGTTTGCTCCTGGCTTAAAAACGGAGTGAAAGAAAATCAATGGCACACATGTTCCTTCGTCACATTCGGCAGTGACCGTATCAAATAGCGGTCCTACCGATAACAGAAACGAAGTGAAAGAAGCAACACCGAGGAGAAGAATCTTATTCCTTCGTTACGTCCTGGCAGTTACGTATCAAATAGCGGAACCTGCTGGGACACAAAACGAAGTGAGGGACAAAACCAGACGCCCTTGAAAAATGTAGAACCAAGAAGAATGTATTTTAACGTAACTTTTGTGAAACAAAAAATATAAGATTCAATAAATTCATTTCATTCAATTAAAATCATAAATTTAATGTCATGCATGCCTATAATTTGTGTAATCACTATATATATAAGTTATACTTTTTAGTGTCTGTCTATATGCACTGCTGTGATTATGCTGTTGGTGTGCTAAATAAATAAAAATAAAATAAAATAATACAAAATAATAATCATAATTAGCCTATGCCCGCGACTTCGCCCGCGTGATTGTCGTTTATCACACATCCCTCGGGAACTGTTCATCTTCTCGGGATAAAGAATAGCCTATATATCCGGGTTATTATCCATCTGTATGCCAAATTTCATTAAAATCCATACAGTAGTTTTTGCGTGAAAGAGTAACAAACACCCACACATCCATCCATTCATACATCGATACATCCTCACAAACTTTCGCGTTTATAATATTAGCACAGTCTAAGGAACTATAGCTCTGCTCTTGAGGTTTAAGATAACTTTATTTCTCACAAGAATACAATAATTCACTTACATGAGAATTAACTAATACATAAATAAAAAAATTTGTTGGGCATATTGTTTGTTGGTTTTGACGACCTCTGTGGTCTAGTGGTTCGAGTGACAGACTGCTGATCACGAGGTCGTGGGTTCGATTCCCACAGGACACAAATATTTGTGTCATGAACATGAGTGTTTGTGTTGGTCTTGGTTATTTCGTATGTATTATAAGTATGTATTTACAAAAAAAAAAGTCTGTAAGTATTGTATCCATTGTCTAGTACCCATACCACAAGCTCTGCTTAGTTTGGGACTAGATGGTGATGTGTAAAAATTACCCAATTTTTTTTAAAATATTATATTGCAAAAAATAAACATTAGAAACAAAATATTTTGAAGGTAGTCCTAACAAAAAATTCAATGTTCATTTGACACTCTTGGTAGAAAGTAGGATGTGAGTTTGTATGAAATTTGGCACACAGATAGAAAATAGCCCGGATTAACATATAGGCTATCCTGGAAAGATAAACAGGCCGAGGGATGCGCGATAAACGACATCCACAGGGGCGTAGGCGATTGGTCAGGTGGTTTCTAAAAATATTTAACTACCTAATTATAGTATGCAAAATCAACGTATCTAATAAGTATAAAACAATAAGTTAAAATAACACACACGTTTCGCTAACTCGACAGACGATAGCTTACCTACCTACCGCATACCTTGACAACTCAATTAGCGGTTTCATTGCGTGAAGTGGGTACAAAATTAGATCGTGCTAATTGCTAAGAAGTGGAAGGTTTAATAAAAAGCAACTAATTGCGTGTGTTAGTGGACCGTCGATCATGTAACGTGGCCATACGAGTAACACATACCTGACGTTAACATCTAGGTACCTTTGGCTATAGATGAACTTTCTGTACTAATACTACTGAACAAATTAGCAAAATAATAGATTAATAAATAAAGTAGTAGCTACCTATTTAACTTTCTCTACGAAACAGTCAGTTGAACTATCCTAAGAACCTATATTTATTTATTTTCATATTGTATCACATGTAAGTAGTCAGTAAGTTCTTTGCATACTGAAGAACGGTCCGGTCTGAGCGTGAACTTCGATATCTCGGGTCAGCCTAGCTTCTCCAGTAGGCACGTAGATAAAGACCCGGGCGCTGTGACGTCAGAGCGGCCGGCGGCGCGCGCCAATGACAAGGCGAGGCGGCGCTACATGCGCGTGCGCACCGCCCACTTCCACCGCTGAAGGGAAAACTCGGAAAACTTGTAGCACTCTCGCGTTCACACGTAAACAAAAGATTTATAAACTTGATAATTGGTATTTATTTTTAAGTTATTTTGCGTTCTTACTACGAAATTGGTATAGATGTACCTAGTTATAATTATTAATTTAAATTACCTAATGATTATTAAATTCTAATAAATAAACAAAATATAAACAATTATTTTCTGCTGCGACTAAAATATGTAGGTATTCTAATTTTATAACTTATCTTTTTCGGTTCCTAAGAACATTTCAAGTACCTTTTCAAATGTGCAACAATCATGTTTACTTTCTTAAGTTTTTATAGGTAGGTATAGGTATATTTATTTACTTTAAAAGCAATATTATAATGAATAATCGATAAGTAAACAAATACGAGACCGACGTATCAGCGGCCGGCGCGGGCGCCCCTTCTGTCAAACATTTTTATAGTTATGCGCAGAGCATAAGGAACTCTTTATAGTCTATGCGCGCGAGTCAGCCGCACGCGCGTTCATCTTGCGACGTATAAAAAAATTCTTCGCGGTATTCGAATTTTGAATTAAGTTTTTTTTTATTAAGTTTGTTGTGAAAATGAGTTGGGAACAAGACCGCGACCGGCCTTGCGACAAGCTAGAAATTAACGAGGCGGTGGGAAAACTGTTGGAAAGCTTCAATTATGACAGCATCGTACCACAACCGTCGAGGTATGTAATTGTTTAGGTACAGTCAGCTGCACATACTTGGCGTAATTAAAAAGTCAATTTAAGAAAAATTAGGTATTTAAATCTTTCAATATTGTAAACTTACCATCTGCTAATAGGTATACCTACGAATACGAATACCTGGTTTGTGAAATATAAATACAAAATCAAAAAGTTTCTCCTAAAATTTGTGTTTTAGTAAATAAATAAATGAATAAATATTTTTGGGACATTTTACACAGCATCACCATCTAGTCCCAAACTAAGCAGAGCCTGTAATATGGGTACTAGACAATGGATATAATACTTATTATACTTTTTTTTTGTAAATACATACTTATAATACATAAGAAACACCCGGACCAACACAAACACTTATGCTCATCACACAAATATTTGTGTTCTGTGGGAATCGAACCCACGACCTCGTGATCAGCAGTCCGATACTCGAACCACCAGACCACAGACGTCGAACCACCAGACCACAGACGTCGAACCACCAGACCACAGACGTCGAACCACCAGACCACAGACGTAATTTTGTTTGTGCAGCTGACGACTTATTGCAAACAAGTGTAAATCCGTCTTTATAGAATTGCATGAAAAATATTGCATGTAAACATTGTTAAGAATAAACATTGCATAGGTACCTATAAGCATTGTCAAAAATAAACATCCTATCGGCTTTCTTTGTTTGCAAAACTGTATCTTTAAATTAGTATTTTCACGGAACTTTATCGTCTCTTATAGGTACATAATAAAAGACTACTTTTTATCCAATATCAAAATTATATAAACTAACATGGAACTTCCAAACTCTGCTTCGTGTACACCCCGGTCGTGTGTTTGATTCTACTATGTTATTAGGCCAACAGCGATCGCCAACCCGCCTGCCAAGCGTGGCGATTATGGCATATGCCGTAATTGGGGGAGGCCTATGTCCAGCAGTGGACGTCTTTCGGCTGACATGGTGATGATGATGTTATTAGGCAATATGTTATTAGTTTTATTTGTTTTACAATTAATTTTGTTGTAGCCGATGTTTGGAACTATAAACCCGGAAAATTATTTTTTATATTATTTCCCATTAAACTTATTATAGGTAGGTAGTAGACATACTCATGTGGTGGAGCTCGTGGCTCGTCACTAAATATTAACAAAATCTGCGGCTAGCCACGATCAGTCTTTGGATTGGTGACCGTTTCGTTGTACATCGAGACCCTTCCGATCATAAAGTTAACGTCAGTATATAAATGTATTTGCTTCCGATATACGTTTAGGTATTCCAAAAAAATCTATCATTGAGAATTTTTCTACAAAAACACTGTAAAAATCTGATTTTCCATAAATTCTTCTTTATTTTTAAGTAAACTGTAAAGTTTTTTGGGGATAATTTTAATTCATCATGTCTGGTAATAAGACTCATCAAAATTCCACGTTTTTAGGGTTCCGTACCCAAAGGGTGCTAACGGGACCGCTACGCTGTCCGTCCGTCCGTCCGTCCATCCGTCTGTCTGTCTGTGACAAGGCTGTATCTTTGTAACGGTAATAGATAACCAGTTACAGAATATGTGTTACTATAGTGCCTATCACGACAAATACTAAAAATAAATAAAAGTCTGATTATACTACATAGTATGCACTATAATCAGACCAAGTTTGACGCTGGTATGTATTACAGTTTTGAAGATAGAACAGGAACAAAAACGTTGAAAAAGGGGTTACTAAACCAACCCTTTGGTTTTAGACTTTTTTTTAAGAAACCTCGATAAACATGCATTTTTTGAACGTTTTTGTTCCTGTTCTATCTTCAAAACGGTAATACATACCAGCGTCAAACTTGGTCTGATTATAGTATGTAGTTATGTCTATGTAGTTTAGCAACAAATACTAAAAATAGGGCAAACATAGACATATGTGGTAGTACCTTCGTAAGAAAGAGATGCAAAAATACATATTTCGAGCACGATCGTTGATGTCTTTTGCTGAACTCTAGTAAATTAAATCAGTTTCTATGGGGTATCAGGTCGATGAGTGGTACGGAACCCTTACTGCGTGAGTCCGACTCACACTTGGCCGGTTTTTATTCCACATTAAGGAAGCAGCCAGGATTGTCAAGGATCTTTTGGTCCAGTATGTCTCCGGAACGGGTCCTTCGATCACGGATTTTATAAAATTGTAAGGTAGATACTATAATCACATCATCATCATCAGCCTATATTAGTGCCAGACAGATGGACGGAAGGACAGCGTAGCGAGAGTAATAGGGTTCCGTTTGTACCCTTTGGATACGGAACCCTAAAAAGCATGATTCGTTTGAAAAAAGCAGGAAACAATAAAAAAAGCTGTCAAGTTCAAGCTATCCTTACTACCTTAGGTATAAAATTAGTTTTATGGTATAATTTTTCAATCCTGATAATTCTGGTTCAATCTAAACTTCTTCCCTTGCGGGCGGTATCGCTGCTCGAGCCCGTATTAGCGAGTGGATTCACCCCCAAATCCCCTAGCGGGGGCTTCGATTCCTTTCTACACTTTCTACACTTTGTTTTATCCTACTCATCTTATTTAGTAAACATTGCATTGACATGCTCAGTATTTCTCAGTTATTTCTCCAAGATAGAGGTAACCTTCGCACAAATACCTAGTGGTTACAGCGCAATAACTAATTAAAGAACAGTAAATTCGCTTTAAACGCCCATTTGTTTATCTTTATCGTAATATTATTTATTGCTGAAGTGACCCCGTATAACATGAATTATTCCGTAATTAGTTATAAGTACTTAAATACCTAAATAGATAGAGTAACTATCTAGCTAATACCGACCCCGGGTCAACGGGGCGGTGTACATGAAAACGACACTCGATTACCGCCTCTAATTGAATAGTCACTATGTTATCTGTTCCTTGTTTATTAATTTTCTATCAACCGCGTCGGCTCTTTACATCAGCCCCTTTTCGGGACTTCAAGACTACATTAGTAGGTATCTTTTTTATTTTTTAACGCTACGCTATCACGGCCCTTTTCTTGAGTCAGCATTATTTTATAGTTGCTTTTGTTTATTATAAATCATACTTAGACCATATAATACACACGCTAATATAGCATATATAAATACTATAGGCTACATGTGGGTAACTAGCCATTTATCATATGGATATTCTCCACGTATTTGACACTCTCCAGTCAAAGAAAAACTTCTTTGAATAAGGAAGTGATTCCGCAAACAATAGAGAGCAGAGTTTGTGTTAAAAATATAAGACTTCGTGATTCATTTTACTTCCTGGACGAAACTTAATGAAAAAAACAAAAAATAACTAAACACACTACACTAAACTTAGACTAAATTTGGGCTAAACTTGTGGCTAAAGCACTGACGTACTGAGCTAGGAGTCGCAGGTTCGAATCCTGCTAGGGAGCGGTTGTTTTCGTTCCACAATTTATAACTTTAGATTTCGCTTCGCATGCGTAAATGCCTTAAAATAATAAGATAATTAATGAAATGCTATCAATCTAAGGTGCAAATGAAATCGAATCATCAATAAAATTTACGTGAATTAATTAATATTCACAAGGGTATTTCATCTTTTCGGATTGGCCAATCACAAAGACTGACGATATAATTTGAAGATTGGCGTTAGGTATTTGAATAAAATAAATAAATGTTTTGGGAATTTTTTCACACAGCACCATCTAGTCCCAAACTAAGCAGAGCTTGTGCTATGGGTTCTAGGAAATGGATATAATGCTTGTTTTTTTTTTTTTCGTAAATACTTACATAAAATACATAAGAAACACCCAGAACAACACAAACACTTACGTTCATCGCATAAATATTTGTGTCCCACAGGACACAAATACGTTCGGTTCGGTTCGTTCGTACATTCGTTCAATCGAACCGAACGACCTCGTGCTCGTGCTCAGCAGTCCGACACTCGAACCACTAGACCACAGACGTCAGTCATAAGTCAATATAACAATATTATATATACTTACTAAAGATTTTCTGAAAAGCCCATGCAGGGCTTTTGCATGCAGGAAAAGCCTTGCTGTTGGCTTTATAAAAATATTTTGTGAAGATTAGTACTCAGTCAATTAAATCAGTTTTCAATAGATATTCAATAAAGAATTGATACTCGGTAGATGCAGCAAACACGCAGGTTGGAATCTTTAGAGTTGGATAAATTACGTAATCAGATTTTTCTGTTTGAACTGTAGTTGTAGGTTAAAGAAGCATTACCTGCAATGGTTTATTGTACTTGCATAACATGGTGTAATACACGCAATGAGTTCGGAATAATCGCACGATGTATCGATTCAGGACAAGTTTCCTTATTGTGACAATAATATTTATTCAAGCTGAGAACTTAAAAGTGAGTTTAATGATAAGATAAAAAATGGCAGTTAGGATGGGACCAAAGTTCGATGCAGCTTTAACCATCACTGCCTGTAATAGATATTGATCACGTTTATTGCTATAGAAAATCGACTCCCGACTCCAAAGTCACAGGACGCCCTAGTTTAGGCACAGACCAACAGAAAAAGGGGAGGCAGTTTCCATAATTATTTATGCTACATTATAGAGGTTACCTTTTACAACGAAATCCCTAAGGATTTCCTTTAGTATCAATAAAGTAATTACTATTTCTGCTGAACTTGGGTCTGTTGTGTAGACCGCTAAGCGAGACCACCTCATTGGGAAATGATTAGCCAGTCAGCAAAGCTGTTACAACTATTTCCGCTGTAGCACGGTGTTGATGACAACTGTCAAATACATGTGTTTTGTGATGAAGTCTCTTACACTTATTCATAAGGTATCGTTCTATCCTGCTGTCATCGTACCGCAATGCTGAGATGTAATAAGATGTTTCACCTATCTTATTATACCATGAATTGGGCTAACTTCTCAGGAGTCAGGACAAATTAAGTATCATAACTCGTGCGTGCTACAGTCGTGCATGCTTTTTGAATAGATTGCTACTATTCGCTACAGCAACTTAGCACTGGTCAACGAATTGCTGAGGCCGCTCCTTTTACCAAACGGTAACAAAATTATTTTGCTTGTTTTAAGTTCGTAATTGGTGGCAATAAAGTTTGTTTTCTTTCTTTTTTTACAAGCAACACAATTTATTGCCTTACCTATATCATCACATCACTCTTGGCGAAGTGTTTTACGATTGCATTGATATTGTTATCGAAATTCATTCATAAGAGTCAAAAGATATGTGTGAGCTTTATATTCAGCTAGACTAGGCCACGTAACCTCATAATGTGACAATATTTACCATGCTCCCTTCCTGCGCAGTACCGATTTATTTCCGCGTGGCGTAGCGATAAATACGCCTGCGCAAACATTCTATGGGGCGCTTATCTTTGTTGTCGCTGGGAGTCCCCGGAGCCCCAACCATGCGCTATTCCTGCCAAACATTGCCTCGTTTTTAACTACCGACTTGTACTTATAATTTGAATCGTATACATTCGTATGAACTACAAATTAGACCACGCATGCGAAAGAGTAATTTTCGACACCGCAGTAACAACTTCCGCGTAATATTTGGTTTTCCCGTAACAATTCGACATGGGAGCCTTCAAGAAACGAGCATACGTCTTTTTAAAAGGTCGGCAACGTATCGGCGACTCCCCTGGTGTTGCGGACGTTCATGGGCGGCGGAGATTGCTAACCATCAGGTGACCCGCTTGCTCGTTTGCCCTCCTATGTTATAAAAAAATTATATAATCTTCACAGGTTTTCAGATGTCTTGACTTTTGTACCGTTAGTTAACTACATAATTTTACACCACTTTTCTGTGAGGTAGAGCAGAATTTTGGACGTTGAACTTGCAACTGCACTTTGAACTTTCTTTGATTGATTTAAGTAGGAAAGTACATTGTGTACGTGGACGCTAAGAGTGAGGGGACTCGAGGCGTCTATTAAGTGACCCTGTGGAGGAGAGCAGCACGTGATGGTCAAGTGCTACCCGGTCCTACTGAACGGGATGCAATATTGTTTTTCTCGGGACGTGCCAAAGGCGTGCGGTCCAATGGAGTTCCCGGGGCTCCTCTATTTCGTGCTGAGGATGGACACCGTGTAGTTTTACGGCCGAAATTAATATCCAAACTATCCACGATTTGCCCTACTAGAGATAGAAATTTGAGTTACGCCACAGAACTTATGTCAAATTTCTATCTCTAGTAGGGCAAATCGTAGATGGATAGGATATTAAATTTTTGCCAGTACACAACTCCTATCATTGATTGATTTCTAGCCAGTAGGTACCTATATCATACATCAGTGTTTGTTGAAATTAATTTTGACATCAAAACATTCATCATCTTCAACTTCAAACACTCCAATCTATCGAATTCCTGGATCAATTTGTTGGTCCTTTTGTCCGCATTTAGTGAGTTCAAAGCTCCGCTTCAGATTAAGATTTCCTCGCCTGCGTTGATCTCACCGGTGCGAGCAAACATCCCGTTGGTTTGCGCAGTGATTGTAGCCTGGCGTGTAAGTGTGGGCGCAAACATGCACACAGGTGCCGATGCCGCCGGAACTCGCCGCAACGCAACCCCTGTTTGAACAGGCCACTTCGCGCCCTCCGCTCACTTTTACATCTTGACATTTGAACTTATAATCAAAGTTTGGCTGCGGCTTCATTCATGCGTTTGGGATAAGTGTTTATTGCTTTCAATCTCTTTCAGCATACTGTGACAGGATCGGTTGATAAGCACATACTCACAAGTCACAACGTAACAGTTGGTCTGTACCTACCTATCCTCCGATTTCTATTTGCCTCATAAATAACAGAATATAAATTGAAACAAAACGACGTCTAGTTTTCCAAAGCATAATAGGAACTAGGAAGTGTGTAGGTCCTGTACAGTTGGTGCCTTATAGGCTGGTGTTCATTAACATTAATTCTTCGGGTAAGGTACGGTTTCCTTATAATTCCATACATTATAAATTAGAATTCCATACAATATCATACATAAAAACATACATACATACATTTCATTAGAATTCCATAAATTTTTCGAGTAGGTTTCTAACGAAGGTTTCATTGTAGTTGCTATTTACTTTTTTTTCTGAGTAATTAATCTAACTACTGTACATAATCAAACAACTTTCTCTTATTCCTTGTGAAATCATATCATTATCGTGCAGAATAGATGGCCAAAATTAATATCCAATCTATCCACGATTTGCCCTACTGGAGATAGAAAAATGACATAACTTATGTCAAATTTCTATCTCTAGTGGGCTAAATCATGGATAGGTAAGATATTAATTTAGGCCGTTAGTCAACTTAAACCAACCTTGACATCGAATCGAAGACCTCATGATGAGTATCCACTTTTGCAATGCTAGCACACGAAACCGTTCGGAATGACTTCATCGCATCAAGAGTTCCGGGAGTGGCGGGATAGTTTCAAATATTGACAGAGTGTAATCTGGCCGGCACCGTATGTTGGTTAGCGGGCGCCCGGTAATGTGCGCGGTTAACACCGTACCGCGTAGACCGCGCACCGGCTCATTACCGCGTGCATACTATCTAGTACGAGTACATCGCTACGCGCTAAACGTTATTCGCGATGCCTTCCAACGTCTACGCAACGTTTGCCCACTTAATTGGAAAAACTTTAAGATCGTAACGTGAAATATCCACGTTAATAGACGTACAAAATGTAAGTCAAGGGCAACCTACGACAATTTTGTAAAAAAAAAATACCTCGTTTAACTAGCCCAGGGCCTTTTCTCAGAATGAGAAGCATGGAGGCCTTCGTCCACCACGCTGGCCTACTGCGGGTTGGCGGACTACACACACCATCGAGAACTTTATGGAGCACTCTCGGGTGTGGAGGTTTCCTCACGATGTTTTCCTTATTCTTATTCTTTATTGTACACCAGAAAAAAAATACAGTAAAACTTACAAATAGAAATTACATGTACAAAGGCGAGCTTAACTCAAAAATGAGTTTTCTACCAGCAAACCTTTGAGCGATAGAGTGAGTGTAGAAAAGAGGCTGAGGGTGTCCTTCCTCGTTAAAGCAAGTGATAATCAAATTCTGATTCGCAAATGAATTTTCGCAAAAGTCAGAGGTGCGGGCTGGGTTTGAACTCGGACCCTCCTGCATGGAAGGCAAACGTTCAAGTGTTTATAGGTTATCAGTGCTTCTTTTTATTTTTAAACGTCAAATGAAATAATTTTTCTAGGTATGTAAGGGCAGATGCCTTCACATATAATGTCATGGGTTTCGCCAGGGGGAAGCAGGGGGGTGTAGGTGCCCCCCTAGAGACTCGAACTCAGAAGATTTTAATAATAAAGTAGTCGAAAATTTTCCAAAAAATCGAAAATTATGTTTCAATAAAAATAAAAAAACTTGTAGTAAACGATTAAAACTTTACAAATTGGATTTTTAACAACAATTTATAACATAACATAACATCACGCCTGTATTTCCCCGAAGGGGTAGGCAGAGGTGTATAGTAACACCCACATTTCGCCAGTTATGTTATAGTCCCATGTAATAGGGGGCGAGCCTATTGCCATTGACCTGGCACAAATCCAGACTCCGGGCTGCTACTGAGAATTTCCTAATGAAAAAACCCAATAACACTTTGCCCGACCCGGGATTCGAACCCAGGACCCCACGCTCAGCAGTCGCGCTTGCAACCACTAGACCAACGAGGCAGTCCGAATAAGTTACAATTTATATTCTCTATCTATCATCTTTGGATAAAGTAATAACAACCGAATGCATTTATGTATTTATTTATTTTACTTTAACTACAAAGGTCTTGGGCCAATTACAGTAGGTAATTAAAGATACAAGGAATGACACATTAAAATAAATAGTGAATTACACACCTATCATAAATCTCTAGCAATGATTCAGGCTACAGAATCTTCTTCCATTCCATCCATCCGCAAACAGATCATAATTTGGATTATAATCCAAGAGCTCATTGAATGCGGTGAAGGGTAGGATATCTGGCGATTTAGCTCGCGCTACAGTGCGTTGCGACATGAAGGCACAGCAAAAAGCTTGAGCTTCCTGTTGCGGTGGTAATTGTCCGGTGCAAAGAATCGAGCCAGCTCATTATGCAGATCTGGTGTATCGATGGACACGCGAAGTGTTTTACAAGCTGTTGTAAGCTGATCACATGCTCTCCTTACCTCAAGTGAGTTGTAACCGAGGTACCCTAGAAGATATTTGCTTCGCTTGTAAAGGTACCTCAGGAACGCTTTTTGCACCTTTTCTAATATAAGCGCGTATTAGGTAGGTACTTTCGTGAGGGTTCCAAACGAATGTACTGGACTTGAGTTTGGTCCAAACCAATGCATTAAATAAGATCTTAATGACACGTGCATTAAATGACTTGTAATAATGATTATTACCAATAAAGAACTATGAACTATCGACATACCAGCAAAAACGTATTGTCTTGTTCACAAACGCCTTAGAGTTGACAAAAGACTGCGTTTCAGCGTAGACATGTTACAGCGTTAAAGCATGAATAAAATAATGGAAAATTCCTTTTCATGTAAGCAAACAAGGGTACAAATCAACCCTGATTGAATTAATGTATGTTTTGACGTAGTACTTCCCATGCATACAACGTAGTTAGGTGAGCCCAGTAGTACCTCCTTATTGACTAAGATATCACAGAGTGGACGTTATCAGTGTTTTGTGGACACAGATGCGGACTGGGGTTCCCATGCATCTTGTCACCCTTCTATAACTGGTCGGTAATTGATCGCCCTAATGTAAGTCAAGGACTTATTATGAAACATTTTGATATTGTCATCTTTGTGTTTACATACCTACGATGCATATTAAAAGGTAGGTATCTATAATTTTTTTAAACAAGTGCTTGAAAAATCAAAAATGTTGATTTTCAGACAAGTACCTAATGCGTACAAAAAGCTAGAGAGCCAATTCTCGTAAATTAAAACGTTCAAATTACAGTTCCGATCTAGACTCAATGACAATGGAAATGTCACAAATAAACGTCAAACAGGAACATCTACTGTCACGAAATTGACTTTTACAACATTAAGATACTCTATGGTATTTTATTACTGAAATCTATAAGTCTATACATTAATTTAAAAGAAAATTACATTGAGGTGAGGTTTGGAACGTTAGGTTCGTCCGTGTGGTGCCGGACGCAAAGAATTTCACCACCCTATATCTTCTCATGGGTGTCGTAAAAGGCGACTAAGGGATTCACCAGAGGATGGGCAGCAGCGTCCTCCGAGTATTTAACCAACAAACTGCGATCGCCAACCCGCCTGCCAAGCGTGGCGATTATGGCATATCCCCTCATGCAAAGCACAACAAAAAAATCGGCCCCTAGTCCCCGGCGGCCCCGCTAGCCCTGGTTACGGTAGCGGCCTAGGTAACGGCGGGGCAGGGGGTGCTAAGAATCCCCGGCAGAGATCCGGCTACCATAACAAAAAAAGACTGGACCTGGCAGCATACAACACACGTACACTGCGGACCGACGAGAAGCTTGTCGAACTCGAGGAAGAATTGAGCAGGTTACGATGGGATATCGTAGGGTTATCTGAAGTCCGAAGAGAGGGGGAGGACACGATAATCCTCAAATCCGGTAACTTGCTCTATTTCCGGGAGGGCGATCAACTTTCCCAGGGCGGTGTCGGGTTTATCGTCCACAAGTCTCTTGTGAACAACATAGTGAAGATCGAGAGTGTTTCGAGCTGGGTGGCGTACCTTATACTCAGAATAACCGAAAGGTATTCGTTGAAGGTTATACAGGTATACGCCCCGACCTCGAATCACCCCGACGATGAGGTGGAGACCATGTATGAGGATATCTCGAGAGCCATGCATGGCTCTAAAACTCACTTCACTGTTGTCATGGGAGACTTCAACGCGAAACTGGGCAATCGCTACGATGATGAGCTGCGAGTGGGGCAATTTGGATATGGATATCGGAACCACCGGGGTCATCTACTAGCCGGCTTTATGGAGAAGGAGGGACTCTATATGATGAACTCTTTCTTCAGAAAGCGTGAGCATAGGAAGTGGACCTGGTTGGGCCCTGATGGTGTAACAAAAAATGAGATCGACTTCATTATGTCGACGAAGAAGCAAATATTCAATGATGTCTCTGTGATCAACGCGGTTAAAACCGGAAGCGATCACCGTTTGGTAAGAGGCACATTGAATCTGAACATCAAGCTGGAAAGATCTCGACTGATGAAGTCTACGCTCCGTCCAGCACCGATCCAAATCCAAAACCCCGAGAGCTTTCAGCTCGAACTTCAGAATCGTTTCGAATGCCTAGGGAGCTCAGTGGACGATTACAGCGATGGGTTTGTGGAAACTGTCCATACGGTCGGGTCTAGGATCTTTAGGACCCGTCGTACAAATAGAAACAAAAAGCTTTCTGACCACACTCTCGAGCTTATGGCGGAAAGACGCGAGATGATTCTGCAGTCCTCAGATGATGCGACTAAGTACCGGCAGCTCAATAGACAGATCTCAAAGTCCTTGAAAAGTGACCTACGCCAATTTAATACGGAACGTATTAAAGACGCGATAGAGAAAAACAAGGGCTCCAAAGTCTTCGCAAGAGACCTGTCTATTGGGCAGAGCCAGCTTGCAAAACTGAGGACCGACGATGGCAGAGTCGTATCCTCCAAGCCAGAGCTATTGAAGGAGGTCGAGAAGTTCTATGGACAGTTATACACGTCCACCCGGACACCCGCTGTAAATCGGGCTCACGACCCAAGAGCTCGATTGACCCGACACTATACCGAAGATATCCCGGACGTCAGCCTGTACGAGATTAGGATGGCTCTGAAGCAGCTCAAAAACAACAAGGCACCGGGTGATGACGGAATTACGGCCGAACTCCTGAAGGCGGGTGGAAAACCGATCCTTAAGGCCCTTCAGAAGCTGTTTGATTCCGTCATTCTCGAGGGAAGAACGCCACAGGCATGGAGCAGAGGTGTGGTGGTACTCTTCTTCAAAAAGGGCGATAATGCTCTACTGAAGAATTATAGGCCCATCTCACTTCTGAGCCATGTCTACAAGCTGTTTTCGAGAGTCATTACGAACCGTCTTTCGCGCAGGTTTGACGACTTCCAGCCTCCCGAACAAGCCGGTTTCCGAAAAGGCTTTAGCACCGTAGACCACATACATACGCTGCGGCAGGTTATACAGAAGACCGAAGAGTATAACTTGCCTCTTTGTTTAGCGTTTGTGGACTACGAGAAAGCCTTCGATTCGATCGAGACTTGGGCGGTACTACAGTCTCTTCAACGGTGCCAGATTGACTATCGGTACATCGAAGTGTTAAAGTCTTTGTATGAAAACGCCACTATGTCAGTCCGATTACAGGACCAAGCCTCGAAACCTATCCTTCTGCAGCGAGGTGTGAGACAGGGAGATGTGATCTCTCCGAAACTGTTCACTGCTGCATTGGAGGATGTCTTCAAGGTTCTGGACTGGAAGGGGCTAGGCATTAACATAAACGGCGAGTACATCACTCACCTTCGGTTTGCCGACGACATAGTAGTCATGGCTGAGACCATGGAGGACCTCGGTACAATGCTCGATGACCTCAGTAGAGCTTCTGATAGAGTGGGTCTTAAGATGAATATGGACAAGACAAAGGTTATGTCGAATTCCCATATAGCACCCATTCCCGTAAACATCGGAGAATCTACACTCGAAGTTGTTGACGATTATGTATACCTAGGACAAACTGTCCAGCTAGGTAAGTCCAACTTCGAGAAAGAGGTCAATCGTCGAATCCGACTCGGTTGGGCAGCGTTCGGGAAGCTACGCAATATCTTCTCGTCCAAAATACCGCAGTGTCTCAAGACGAAAGTCTTTGACCAGTGTGTGTTGCCAGTAATTACTTACGGTACTGAAACGTGGTCGCTCACAATGGGCCTCATAAGAAGGCTCAAAGTCACTCAAAGGGCAATGGAGAGGGCTATGCTCGGAGTGTCCCTGCGTGATCGAATCAGAAATGAGGAGATTCGCAGGAGAACGAAAGTAACCGACATAGCCCGAAGAATTGCCAAACTTAAGTGGCAGTGGGCGGGGCACATTGCTCGCAGAACGGATGGCCGATGGGGCAGTAAAGTTCTGGAGTGGCGACCGCGTACTGGAAGGCGCAGCGTGGGTAGGCCCCCCACAAGGTGGACCGACGACCTGGTGAAGGTCGCGGGAATCCGCTGGATGCGGAAGGCACAGGACCGGTCGTTGTGGCGATGCTTGGGGGAGGTCTATGTCCAGCAGTGGACGTCTTTCGGCTGAAAAATGATGAGGTTTGGAACTATATTTAGAAAAAATTTAATTACGAGAATTGGCCTTCAGATTACATCACGGCATAGTGAACCTGGAAAAAGGATATAGGTACCTGAAGTTTTATGTTCTTAATCAAAATTTAAATAAACTTGTCTCGAATAGAATATGTGTAAAGGCAAATTATAGAATTATACCACTTCCGGGATGTGAGGGCCAATCAGATTGCATTCGCGGAACTCCGGCGGCTTATCATTCATGTATAAACAGGCCGCATCTGTAGGTAGGCACGACTTGTCTCCATTTTGTGTTCAAAAGCGACATATTAATATTTCGTTTTAATAAGATTTAATTTTATTAAAAATTGTTTTATTTTATGGAATAAATTGCGTAGGTATCAACTCAATGCTACGTATACAGTTATCATCAAATTTAAGTGATGATTGCTCAGAGCGGTTCAAAATTGTTTTATGTATTATTAATGTTAACAAATACCTAACTGTTTTTTGTTAGGCAACCTTTTATTCTATAATCGGCCTAGGTACTACTTATCTTATGAATTCGGAATATGTTTATTCATGTTATTGTTGGGAAACCGCTGGATGTGGAAAGCGCAGGACCGGTCGTTGTGACGATGCTTGGGGGAGGCCTATGTCCAGCAGTGGACGTCTTTCGGCTGAAATGATGATGATGATGATGATGATGATGATGATGATATTATGAATTCAAATTAAAAGCTTCAATGTATAATTAATTCGGGGTAGATTTTTTTATCCAGTTCTTCTGTCTCTAAGCCCTTTCCCAACTATGTTGGTGTCGGCTTCCAGTCTAGCCGATGCGGCTGAACATTAGTATTTTACACGGAGCGACATCCATCAGACCCCCGCAACCTGACACTACTGACGTGTCAAGATTAGAATATTATAACCGAATCTATTGAACAAAAACAAAGTACCTAGCTCGTCCAGTCTAATTTATGAACGACGCGACGTATATTTTGCAGCTCTAATCTATACTAATAGAAAAGAGGAAATAGAATAGAATAAAATAGAAATAATTTATTTGCATATGATTTTGGGTAAAGTACATTAGTTAATATTAATATTTGTTTGTTATCGATAAACTCTGAAACCACTGCACCGATTTTAATAATTCTTTCACCATTAGAAAGTTACTTTACCCAGAAAAAATACAGGCTATATTTTATTTCAGTTCGCGGTGAAGCCGCGGGCATAGCTTGTTAATGTATAAATCAGACAAAGCCTAGCGGTTGAACGCTTGCCTCCCATGCAGGAGGGTCAGGAAACGAAACCGGCCCGCACCTTCACTTTTCAAATTCATATTGTGCGGATCACACTGCCTATATTTTTTTTTTCTATTTTGATGTTTTCATCGTAAGGAAACCTGCACATCTGAGAGAGCTCCATACAATTCTCGATGGTGTGTATATTTCGCCAAACCGTAGTAGGCCAACGTGGAGGACTTAGGCCTGAACCCTTCTAATTCTGTGAAGAGATCCGTGCCCAGAAGTAGGACAATAATGGGCAGATTATATTATATTTGTATGCTTTGTAGCTCTACTTCTAGAAGTAAGAAAATAAAAAAATAAAAAGTAAGAAAAGAAGAAAAGTAAGTAATCTCTAGAAATTCCGGATGATTTCTAACGGCCAAAAATAATATCCAATCTATCCACGATTTGCCCTACTAGAGATAGGAATTTGACATAAGCTTCATACAAAATATATCAAATTTCTATCTCTAGTAGGGTAAATCGTGGATAGATTGGATATTAATTTTGGCCGTTAGTTATTATAACTTATACGAAAAATCACTAAATCGGTATAGGTATGTACCTACTGCAAGAGCTTCCACACATATCATTATTATCATTATCATATATCTCAGATACATTATTGCAGATTGTTGCAGGCAGTGGTCAGCCACTGCTATTCTTGTACGATTTTTTATAGGATACACAAAAACGCTGAAAATAATTGTCGATTCAAATGTTCCGATACATCATGGTACCGAGAATGATTAAACTGATTGAACTGATTAAACACACAAAACTCACAAAACGTGGATAACATTGTAGATACAGTCAGAAGCAATAATATACGCCTGCCGATGATTTAAAAATCGCAAACAATGGCTATCTGACTGTAGATGTGGATATATGGTGTCTAATATGTATAGAAGATATGGCCCTACTACCCATAGTCATATAGGTATTCATTTGCGTGGTTTGGGTAAGACAGATAGGTATTATGGGTAGTTTTAAATCTGTTAAAAGATTACCTACTGCTTCTGACTGTACACAACCAACCATTTTTAAAGGAGATCTCCGCTTTTTGTATGAATGTTGTTTTTTATATTCTGTGATAATTCTAACCAGCACCAAACTACACTGATGAAAAAGCGGCAAAAATTAGATTCTTGGAACAACAAAAAAATAATTTTAGACCCCTGCTTTTCAAAGAAAAGCAAGAAGTTATTTAATGTTAGTATAGATATATTTTATTGTCGGATGGCAATACAACTGGCCAAGTCCGATTCAGACTCACGCAGTACCACCGCCATCATCCATTGAACTAATACCCCATAGATGGCGTTGATGTCTTTTAATCAACTCTCGTAAATTAAAATATCAGTTACTTAAATTTTAATTTACGAGAGTTGATCAAAAGACATCAACGCCAATGCGCGATATAGAAATCTTTGGATCTCTTTTTTACGCGAGTACCACCATATATGTCTATTTTGGCCCTATTTTTAGTATTTATTATAATCAGAACAAGTTTGACGCTAGTATGTATTACCGTTTTCAAGATAGAGCAGGAAAAAATTCTTTGAAAAAAAAAAGTATTATTTTATTATTTTAACGCATTTTACGCATGCTAAGCGAATTCTAAAGATTTAAATTGTGGAAAGAAAAAATCGCTCACGAGCAGGATTCGAACCTAGCCAGGAGTCGCAGGTTCGAATCCTGCTCGTGAGCGATTTTTTCTTTCCACAATTTAAATCTTTAAAAAAAAGTATGTTTTTCGAGGTTTCTTGTATCGGGACCCCCTTTGGTTTAAGACCTTTTTTTAGTTTTAGGATTTGTTGTGATATATATGATGAATGGGATGATAGATCATATCAAACACATATTCTGAGAAAATTACAACCAGCTACCTTTTACCGTTCGAAAGATACAGCCCTGCTGTGACCGACAGACGGATGGACGCACAGCGTAGCGAGAGTAATAGGGCCCCGTTTGGCACCCTTTGGGTACGAAACCCTAAAAAACACTAAAGCGAGTGCTACACGGTGAGCAACCAGCTTCCCCACCAAGGTGACCTTGGTGGGAGGTTGGTCGCTGACAGCCGTCGTCAAACAAAATTTGGTGACAAGCCACTGTCTATATGGTTGGAAACCAGCAAGGTCACCTTGGTAGGGAGGCTAGTTTCGTCACCGTGTAGCACACGCTTTACATTGAATTATCTGTCAGATTGAGTTGTCAAGTGTCAATATCTGCTGTCATTTACAAGTTTTGCTGTCAATTTTGACACATGACAGTCAGATTAGACAGTAACAACTGTCAATGTTGACAATTTTACTTATTTTTTCGGTGCGTTCGTTTTAATATTCTTGATGGTTCAAAAAGGTGTGTTTAGGCGTAATTTCACATTAAAGTAAAAAAAAAAAACGTAAAATTGGAGATATTTAAAAATATATGGTTTATTGTTATAATTAGACTTATAGGAATTATATATGTACCTAAATTATAACTTGGCCTGTACGTGTTGGGCAACTGTAAGTACAGTAGGCAGCTGTTAAATAAATAAATAATTGCAAAATGCTAGTTTTGAAGATCTATCTATATATATTTAACACAACTGAGATAAAAAAAATGATTTTTAAAAACCTTTTCTGGACATCTCCTTTGCACAAGGTTTTAAATAAATGTTTTAATACGTATCTACCTTACCTTATCTTTAAAACTGTAATAGATCATTCTCGTATTTTCAAAATCCGTTTCACAGATATACCCCGGTGCTCCCCCATAGGACCCCTTCATTGGAATTTAGGGCATGATAATTCTAGATAACCACTGTATTTATCTTCCAGGGAATTCTGTGAGAAACTTTTTCCCCCTTTTCAATCGATTGAATTGGATTCCAATACACGGTTATCAATCCCTGACAGCACCCCTATAAATTGATAATACCAATTTTCCCAGGGACTCTTGAGGCAGGTGCTACTCATAATCTAATCACTAGGTAATTATTCGTTTGGGTGATGATAAAAAGCGTTCGAGTGGTACAATAATGATTTTGAAAGTCATTTCAAGTCATCTTTCGGCTACCGTCGTATTTTACAGCGCCATTAATTGTTTTATAGCGGTTGTTACATCCACTGTAAAGATAACTGCGGTCGTGGGGATGTTTATAAGATTTCAAAACCGACTGACTGAAGGGGAGACTTTTAGTGTCGGTTTCAATGTAAACATGTTTTTATTCATCTTGACGTAGCTTGACTAATACGGTATTCTACAATAAATATATTTTGCAGTTTGCTGCACGTAAAATGCATTTTACATGTTTGTTCTCTTCTACAACTTTTCAGGGCTTTCAATACCCACAAACAAACATGAGATCGATATTAAATTTATAATCACCACTTTTAAATATCAGTCGAAAGGTTACGACCTCATTTTCTTTTAATTTTCTCCTTCCGAATCCACAAAACTTATGCAATACTTATATACTTTATCATTTAATCATCATTTCAGCCGAAAGACGTCCACTGCTGGACATAGGCCTCCCCCAAGCATATAATATTGGGGGGATATGCCATAATCGCCACGCTTGGCAGGCGGGTTGGCGATCGCAGATGGTTGGTTAAATACTCAGACAACGCTGCTGCCCATCCTCTGGTGAATCCCTTGGTCGCCTTTTACGACATCCATGAGACGATATAGGGTGGAACAATTCTTTACGTCCGGCACCACACGGAACTAAACTACATAAAAAAAAACATAAATTATTCCAGATTGTGAAGTGTGTTTAGGTATCCATTTGGACTTTTTCTGTATTCAAATGTTTATCATCAGTCAGCGAAAGACATCTTAGTTTTAACCTAACTAGGATTTCCGTAGCGCTAAGTACCTTAGCTCGCGTAGAGGTATAATAATAGTATGGTGAGAAATGGTGACAATATTCAAAGGACATTGCCCATTCTCTTAGGAGCAATAGGCCCCTCAAAATAAATTGTTATGTCACGGCGGTTTTAGTCGTATTTTGTAGACCAAGAATTATCTTTTATTATTCTGCAAACGATTTTAATTTTTTAACCCTGGTTTAAGAGAAATCTAATTTTTTCCAACTCCATAACTGATTGATAAGTACGCTCCGTGCATCGTTCGGCGATATAACTGAACGCACCCATAAGGACATCCAGAGACACCATGTATGGTGTTGCAACATATAATTATTTTGTTAATCGATTTTTGAAATCGATTTTGTATTATTTTTTAAATAATAACATTGCAAGCTTTTAAGTTTTTGGGTGTATTAATTAATATCGATTTTATAAGTAATATTTCAGGTAATTTAAAATGATTATAACAATATTTACAATAAATGCATAGGTATTTTAAAGCAAAGAATCATCTTATTTTTCTGTACAAAAATATTTCAAATATATGTTTTGCAATTTCTTTTGATTTGACGTCATATGAGTGATTTTTTATCATTTTTAACGGATTTACGCATGAGAAACGAAATCTAAAGATTTGAATTGTGGAAAGAAAAAATAAGAAATCAATCAATCAAGATAAGTCTAGTATAATAGCATCTGAAACACAGTAAAAGTGAATTCATAGAAGTATCGCTATTTAGAATCGATTCCGATTATTTGTGGAAATTGTCTGATATCTGGCAACATTTTCGTTCGGTTTGAATGGAGGATAGACTTACGATTCAGTTTAATACATATTTATTATGTTTTTTAATGCTAGGGTGAAAGAAATGTTGATAAAGAACACATAAACATGACAAAATAAGACATAATTTTTTAATAACACACAGTTTTGACATGACGCCAAAAATGGGCCCATCTGTGGGCATTGTCCTTTAAAAATGTTACATTATAAATAAAATAAATAAATAATAAAATATATTTTTTTATTCACAAAAAGTTTTACATCAAATATCTGTAAAGTCCCTGACCCCGTACGCAAAATACACGCTTGGACGTGGAGTTGCGGAAACCAGCCCGTTATACTATACTATACTAAGTCCCTGACATCTGAGCTAGGTACAAACCTGTGTTACAGAAGTCAGAAATGAAGTCAGAATTATGAGTTTATTTGGTTTGGTTTAGGTTTGCAATTAATCTTTAAGAATTTCGCATGACTCAATTTACTCGTCTGCTCAGAAAAAAAAACTATTTAAGTTAAAATCTTTTATAGTTTATTTGGTTTTTTAAAGTTTAGGTAAACCATTTATAAGTTAAATACATAAATAAGGCAAAATATTGTGACAGAAAACTTCTCACGTTCCACGAAAACGCTCACATGGTTTTCATTTTCCGTATGGATCTTACCAGTTTATACAGATCTGATAAGATCTATAGAAACATTCGGAACAGTTCTACCATTTATTTGGGTATTCCGGTAACTTTTTTTAAGATAAATATTTTTTTTAAAGAAACTAACTCACATAAAATCATCATTTAATTCAAACTGAGTGCCCGGTACCATATGAAAGTATGAAAGAGACAATAAATTAATAGTTTAAAAAACACTAGAAAAACACGCTTTTATAAATTGAAACCTGATCGTGTTCAAAGTCCATTACGTGGCCTGTCTCACAAGTGCAAACACGACTATGATACGATATTCCATCATGGAATGCCAGTGCCTATCTTCCGGCTCCATCATCAGACCTTGAAATCTAATCGTGATCAAAGTTCATTACAAGACTTTTCTAAGAAATCCAAAAGAGCTATGATACGATTTTCCATCAAGAAGTTCCAGTTCATATCTTCCGGCTCCATCATCAGATCAGTTCGACAGTACCATATTATTGTATTGTCATCAGAACTATATACAGCTGCCAATTTTCATTACGCTACGACCCTTGGAAGATGGTTAAATTAGTTACCTTAGATTCCATTACATAGTTAGTTACATACAGGTCGACCTAATAAAAGCGTGTTAAAAAAATAGACTATAAGTGCCCATTGCAATAAGAGTGCTCAATGTTGCCGACGTTATAGATGTGTTAAAGAATTGTGACTTATGAAAATAATGATAATAATAAATAAACAATAAAAATTGTTTATTCTCGCCACTAAAGATTACAATCTTATATCTGATAATGTGAGTAATATGTGTGGGGGTGTGTGTGTATGTGTACGAGCAAAAGGCAACTTGCGTTTTATTTAACTAATTGAAATTCACAGACGATTACAAGCCCTGTATTTTTCGTAAACACGTGGCAAGAGTAGAGAGCGCTTATAGGTACAATGTACACAAGTACCTACCTAAGCAGAAATGTTGCAACAAATGCACTTTGGCGGCAACAAACTCTCAAAAATATATTCCCTTGGCAAATTTATGTGTAATAATACACTAATACCTAAGCACGGGGGGCGTCTGCGTCGGCGCAACTCTGAAAAGCAGAAATAGCGTGGGCGGGCTTTTCACAGATGACAGCTATCTGTTCTGTTTATGACTTCCTCAGCCAATGGCCTCAAAGCGCTAAGTGCATACCTAGCCTAGACAAATTATATATAGATACCTATTAAATTAGAATTAGGTACCTATATGGATAGTTAAATATAATGAAATTTATGTACACCTGAGAGTGCTCCATACAGTTCTTAATGGTGTGTGTAGTCCGCCAACCCGCACTAGGCCAGCGTGGTGGACTAAGGCCTTAGCCTTCTCGTACTGAGAAGAGGCCCGTGCCCAGCAGTGGGACAGTAATGGGCTGGTTATGTTATGTATGTATGTACACACACGTGTAAGTTTAGCCACCTTGGCTGCCAGTACAATTAGTAAATTATGCCATCAACTCAGCCTATCGCAGTCCACTGCTGGACATAGGCCTCTCCCAAGTTTCGCCACAACACTCAGTGCTCTGCTTTTCGCATCCAGTCCCCCCCAGCCACCTTCTTTAGGTCATCGGTCCACCATGGGGGAGGGGGGAGCGCTATTCCCTGCGTTTGCTGATTCGCGGTCTCCACTCAAGGACTCGTCTGCTCCAGCGGCCATCGGTCCATCGACAGACATGGCCAGCCCATTTCTGCTTCAGTTAACTGATCCTACAAGCTATGTCGGTCACTCCAGTTCTTCTCCGGATAATCTCATTACGGATTTTATCCTTCAAAGAAACTCTAAGCATAGCTCGCTGAGCGATTTTGAATTTGTGGACTAGCCCTACAGTGTTTACGTCTCGGCACCGTAAGTCATGACAAAATTCTTAAACCAGTCCGACCTGCTGCACTGGTTGAAGAATTTTGTCTTCAAACTTTGCGGTATAGGATCAAATTATGTATGTCATCTATAAAATTACACACTTTTACCTGGATACAGAGGGAAAATAAAGTTTAAAGAATACCTAACATAATACTCATATTATAAGCATAGACTTATATAGCGTCGGCTTAATGTACTTTCGACCAAGTGTTGCATCGGGGAATGATACGTTCGACGAATAGTTGTCGGTAAAACGTGTTTCGGTGGATCGTATTTCGGTGAAACGTAGTGCTCCCATGAAATTCTTCACTAGAAACTTAGAAACTAAAATCGTTGTAACTATAGGTGTCTTTAATATTTGCATCTATGCTATTCTGATCGTATTCAATACAACAGCTAACCCAGCAAAGGTATTCATAAAAAAAAACTGCGTCTAAAAGTTCCTAAGTAAAAATACTAACATAACACATTCTTACGCTAACGTTTTCATGCGATAACAAAACTGTACACACAAAACAATACACGTGTTAAAAAATCAGCAATGTATTAAACAATAGTTTAGAACTAGAACTGTAATAACTTCAAATGTAACCGTATCTTTGTTTGGGCTCATCAATCACTGTTACTGCTACTGCCTAACACTGCTCCTGCGGGCCGGGCTTTCCTAAACAATGGCTAATAACACCTAAGCATGCCTAAGCATAAAATATGTTGCTGCCAAAACTCGGCACGTGTTGTAGTTGAGTCGAACATAGCCTTGGGTGATTATTATTTAGTTCAATTGTTACCGTAGTATGTCATCTTGGTGCCTTGGTGCTTATGTTTTGAAAGATTTTATTTGTACAGAAAAAAGCTTTGTACTTAGTTTGATGATCAAGATTTATCACATTTACTACTCTATTTTAACTGACTGCACGTATACAACGTTATTTCTAGTAGATATATTGCAAACCTGAAAGTATGTACCTAAGTAGTTTGTTCAGAATCACTGAGAGAAACGATTGGAATAGTTTTTATATCATGTTACATGTGTTCCTAATTCTTTTTCAAAGTTAATGTTGGATACTGAGCATAGAAAACTTAAATAAGTATATCAGCGGATCCCGAGTAGGTCCTTGGGGTCCAGAAAGACCAGTGAAATGAGTTTCCGTGTGTCAGGTGCCCCAAAGGGCACCCTGCAGCTATCCTGCAACCAACTCGAGGACTTACTGATGCATATAGGTACCTAATTTAGTGATTTTGAAACAAATTAATATTCCTATTACCAGATACAAACAGACAAGGTGGACCGACGACCTGTTGAAGGTCGCGGGCATCAGCTGGATGCGGAAACCGCAGAACCGGTCGTAGTGGCGATGCTTGGGTGTGGCCTATGCCCAGCAGTGGACGTATTTCGGCTGAAATGATGATGATGATTACCAGATAATACTGAAATCTATTTTTAAATGATACCTAATACCTATAACGTACTACGAATTAACGATTTTTGGATATTTTGCTTCATATTTGGATATTTTTTGTACTATGAGACTTTGCTTCTTGCCTAATTTCATGATTCTAGGTCAACGGGAAGTACCCAATAGGTTTTGTAGAGTGAGTTTGCTAGTAACAAATATTATGTGACATAAATGGCCGTATCCTTTGGTTGGGTTGACTTTGAAGCACGAATTTTTTATACCTCTAAGAAACTGTAGACCAACTGTAGTAATTATCTCATATTCATTTCAACTTGATACCTCTACCCATACCTGATAAAAAGAGCCTTGACAGACGGACAGACAGCCAGACAGACGGACAACAAAGTGATCCTAATAAGGGTTCCGTTTTTAGGGTTCCGTACCCGAAGGGTGCCAAACGGGACCCTATTACTCTCGCTACGCTGTCCGTCCGTCCGTCCGTCTGTCTGTCACAGGGCTGTATCTTTTGAACGGTAATAGGTAACCGGTTGAAATTTTCTCAGAATATGTGTTGCTATGAGGTGTATAACGACAAATACTAAAAACAAAAAAAAGTCTAAAACCAAAGGAGGTCCCCATACAAGAAACCTCAAAAAACATGCATTTTTTTCAACGTTTTTGTTCGTGCTCTATCATCAAAACAGTAATATATACCAGCGTCAAACTTGGTCAGATTATAGTACATACTATGTAGTTTAGCAACAAATACTAAAAATAACACAAACATAGACATATGTGGTGATACCTGCGTAAGAAAGACATGCCAAAATTCATATTTCACGCACTGTGCGTTGATGTCTTTTGATAAACTCTCGTAAATTAAATCAGTTTTTATGGGGTATCAGGTCATTGGTCGTTGTCAGGTACGGAACCCTTAATGCGCGAGTCCGACTCGCACTTGGCCGGTTTTTTTTCCTTTTGAGGTACGAAACCCTAAAACCTTTGAGGTTCTTCGAGTGCTCCTTAAGTGCTTTAAAAAATTTCTAAAGTACCTAATTCTGCTCTTCATCAAGAAGTATCGTAATTCATCAACACCAACTTTTAAACTACCGACTGGAGTCTAAAACAACAACATGGTACTTAAATAAGATTGAGTAACGCGGATATAATAAACACGTGCCCTCTGTGCCTAATACCGGCGCACTTGTAGATAAAATAGGTGCGTATAGTTAACTAATACTTATGGCACTTATACGAAGTCTAAACGTATACAGATGTATGGACGACTGTGAAATCTGGCAATAAATCATTGTGCGCACGACTATAAAACTTTTTGTCACTGACATGTCGTTCTATTAAGTTTTTAAATTAAACTTTAATGGCGTAATAGTTCGTCTATTTATTAGACTGGGGAAAAAATAATTGTTAAAGTTATGTGGAGAGCATGTGATCAGCGTACAACAGCTTGTAAAATTCTTCGCGGGTCCATTGATGCACCAGATCTGCATAATAAGCTGGCTCGATTATTTGCACCGAACAATTACCACAGCAACAGGAAGCACAAGCTTTTTGCTGTGCCTTCATGTCGCACTGTAGCGCGAGCTAAATCGCCAGTACCTCGTACTCTCACTGCTCTCACTGCACTCAACGAACTCTTGGATTGTAATCCAAATTATCATCTGTTTGCGGATGATTGTAAAAAGATTCTGTTAGTATGCCTGAAGCATTGCGAGAGAGATTTATGAAAGATGTGTAATTCACTATATATTTTATGTGTCATTCCTCTATCTTTTATTACTGAAATACTATCTACCTTGATAGTTACTATCGTTCAACTTTTGTAGGCAGCTACTTCAAAAGATAATATCAGGCTTGCTTTATTTTATTTTATTTTTTTTCTCGAATAATTAGCAATGCTGCCAATTTTTTTGGGCACATTACTATTTTACAGCGATACAGAGGTATAATTATATATTTTTATGATCCCTCCAGTAGTTATTAGTTTTTGTATTTATTTGTTAGCAATGGCAATTTCACATAACTTTTTACCTTTTTCCCGTTAGGATGCAGAAAAGCGTATAAATTATAGTCTACAATAATGAATTTGTAACATTACCATACTCAATCATTTCTTAGATTTTTGCGATCACTACACATTATAAATATTATAATAAAACAACCTGCAACCACGAACGCTGCAAAGCTTTCGAAACTTGTAGGAAAAATAATTTAAATAATATACGCGATGTTTTATTATAATTACTATACTTAATTAAAACGGTTCCATATAAATCACATCGCTATAAGTAGGTACCACTTTAAGTTCATAATGTTAGTTGCAGCAATTAAAGCAGCGCTCCTATCAGTGATTGTCAGGGGCCTGATGTTACTAACCAGATGGCGACGCGCGGTGGGTCGTGTCATGTCGCAGCAAAAACTAGTACTCAATCTGTTCTGTAACACAAAAGGAAGCGCCCATGTGTACCTACTACGAATACAGACAAACAGTTGAAGTATGGTTATAAGTTTTTTCTGGTTACTCAAATTGAGACATAATGTAACACTGATACAAGATTTGTAAACTACAGGCCTGTTTGAAATGTCAGGATTTCAACCAGTTGTTCAAACGATGTAATGTCACTGGATTTGACTTCATACAAAACACAATAGGGTTACTGCACCAGGACACCATAGAAATATCAAAAATAGGCATCTTCCAGTCTTTTCATTTCTCAGTTTAGTATAAGTGTAATAAAAATGTTAAACATTATGAGAACTCGTTCTGAGTAATAAACAAGGAAACCGCTGAAGTTCGCCGAAGCGGTAGGTGATTATTTCTCCTCATATTACTTCCCGAGAGTAATCCGTTAGAAATCGATCGACTTTTAGTGGCGTGTCAGTGTTTGAAGAAAAAAACATAATTTATTGTCAGCGTTCAGATCGCAAGGAAACCCGAACGGGCATTAGAAAATAAAAAAGTAATAAAATAAGAGAAGTTTACGAGCGTAAAATGACGTGAGTCGTGAGGCCGCGCCACTTGGGCTGTTTACAAATGTTCGCTGCGCAGGCGCACCACTGTTTACTGCGGGTGTACATAAAGGGTAAATCGTAATTTATTTTCTTTATAGTCGTTCGTCGTCGTCGCTTGATGGGTTTGGTTACCTAGTAATTATCGGGCGCGCGCCGAAAGCTAAACCAATTTGAGTAGTGTTGGGCCGCGCCCGCTCAAGTGCGCATTTCATATTCTTTATGTCAATACTAGCTTTTTGTTCGGATATGGGTCTAATCTAATGTTCGACTATTTGTAGCTATATTTCTCTAACAATTTTAAATCTAAATTGTTTATTTTTTTGCAAAACTCAATTTTTTCTGTCCTACTAATGTAGGACAGAAAAAAATGAGTTTTGATTATATTAATTATAAAATGTCAAAGTTTGTGAAGATGTTTGGAAGTTTGTTACTCAATCACGCTGTAAGGGCTGAACGGATTTGGCATACCTACAGATAGAACATAACCCGATTTAACATATAGGCTACTTTTTATCTCGGGAAGATAAACAGATCCCGACGGATGCGCGATAAGCGAAATCCACTCAGGCGAAGCCGCGAGCAAAGTCTAGTACAGCATTAATTCGAAGACATCGATTACTTAAGATACGCTTTTCTGCCAACAGTTTTCACACAATCAGTCACTCAGTACCCGAACAGAGTATAGATAGATAGAATATACTTTATTGTACACCATGAAAATAGTAGTAAACACGAACAACGTATAAATAATGGGTACATGGGCGGTCTTATCGCTAAAAGCGATATCTTCCAGACAACCAGTACCACCACCAAGCAGTAACCAGTAACCAATTCAGTATATTAAGTTTGTGAACTTAGGTAGAGTCATAAGAAAAAAAAAGAAAGAAAGAAAAAAAAAAATTTGCTTCAAAAGTGACGCACAAAATTACCAAAAAATTCAAGAACACAGAACAAATACAGGTACAGAGCCAAGAAGTGTGATAAGATATGCGTCACATCCGCGCAAAACGGCCACCGCTCAGCATATTGCTGTGCCTCATGCACGGAGCAAAGACACTACAGCGCTGGTTTTCAGCGACAGCCGGCGTCGTCACAAATTCACAATACAATAACGTAGATCAGTGAGGCGTGATGTTGGTAAATAACGATAAAAAATAAATAAGTAAGATTATTATATACATATATATATGTTTATATTTATGTCATCGATTCTTCTTAGCTAAAGTAAACGACTCTACTAGATTCTAGCATACTATTAGCTTAACTATAATTAATTGGGGCCTTGGGGTAATTTCGGACATGGAGTAATTCCGTACCTGCTCAGTACCTACGTGAAAAGAGAATAAACAGTTTGTGAAGTAGAATCACTCTACCGACACCATTTTCAAGGTTATTGGTGATAAGCCTGACTGCCCGATCATGAGGCACTGGGTACATACACATGTGCATGTAACCAGTGCATCGGGCAGTCACAGATTAATGTTACGCTGTTACTAACATAGATATAAGTTTCTGTATTACTAACAAACTATCTGTTTTTTTTTTTTAAGGGAACGTCTACACTGTCTTGCATACTTTTGGCTTAACTATATGTGCCTTAACTATAGGTGGGTTAATTCCAGACATGGGTTAATTCCGCACTCAGTATAACAGAGAACATAAAGTTTGTAAACATAGGTAGAGTGACTCTACCTAGCTAAAGTGATCTACTACAGTCTAGCATCATCAATCAACTCAGCCTATCGCAGTTCACTGCTGGACATAGGCCTCTCCCAAGTTGCGCCACAACACTCGGTCGTCTGCCTTCCGCATCCAGTCCACCCAGCCACGTTCTTTAGGTCCTCGGTCCATCTGGCAGGGGGGCGCTCTACGCTGCGTTTGCCGATTCGCGGTCTCCACTCAAGGACTCGTCTGCTCCAGCGGCCATCGGTCCTTCGACAGACATGGCCAGCCCACTGCCACTTCAGCTTACTGATCCTACAAGCCATGTCGGTCACTCCGGTTCTTCTCCGGATAATCTCGTTACGGATTTTATCCTTCAAAAAAACTCCAAGCATAGCTCGCTCCATAGGTCGCTGAGCGACTTTGAACTTGTGGACTAGCCCAACTGTCAGTGTCCACGTCTTGGCACCGTAAGTCAGACAGGATGCACTGGTTGAAGACCTTTGTCTTCAAACTTCGCGGTATAGGCGACGAGAAGACTCGGCGAAGTTTGCCAACTGCTGCCAGAGTCTAGAATACTACTGACTTAATTATATGTACCTTGGCGTAATTCCAAACATGGGGTTGTTCAGTTATAAAACTTTTTAACAAAAAATTGAACCGACGAAAGCAGAAACAGAAAAGCGAATAACTAATTATGAGTCGGCGCCAAACGAACTTTTAACAAGCAAAGTGCGTGTAAGTTGCAAGTGGCCGAGCGGAGAACGCATTTTTGGAAAGTTATTGTTTATCGTTGAAAATTTCACGTTGTTATTTGATGTGACGTTGTTTTTATTATTTATTTAAGTAATTTAATGATCTTCGTTGATTGGTTGTTTGGCGCCGACTCATAATTAGTTATTTTTCGCTTTTCAGTTTCTGCTTTCGTCGGTTCAATTTTTTGTGGTTAAAATCTAACTCCAGGTCTCCATTATGTCGTAGTGTCTAGAACTATATTTATGTTTGTCAAGTTTCAACAGAATCGGTCAACAAGTAAGAATTCAGTGGGTGAATAAACACTCATCCCCTGTTTTACTACCCTTAGGGGTGGATTTTGATTTTGAAATTTAAATGGGACCAACTTCGAGATATACCCTATCTATTAAAAAAAGAATCATCAAAATCGGACCTCTCTGTAAAAAGTTATGCGTGGTCATACATAAAAAAAATATAAATATATATATATATATATATACATATACGCGTCGAATTGAGAACCTCCTCCTTTTTTTCGTCGGTTAAAAATGGATTTTCGTCTGATATCGTAACAATATTACATACACACTAAAGTGAAGGGTATAAGTAGAATAAAATGACGTCTCTGGCAGCAATTAAAAATGTCGCCACACTGCGTCAAATCCATTTTACCCCATTTACCCCATGTCCGGAAGTACCCCAAGGCACCATAAATCATTTATATTTCAATGACTAGTCAACAATAACTATCGTCGGTGATAGTGCAATACCGCGAAACTTCATTTTGTTATTCAATTTAAAATTAGGCCGTATACCTAAATTTAGTTACGCGGTATTGCACTATTACCGACGCTTTGATGAAGTACCTGTATTCACATACAAATTATTGTATACCAGGAGTGAATATTATAAAATCTCTGATATTAAATCTAGTATTATTATTATTATATTATACTAGTTATATCAATGTAAAAAATCTAATAAGCCAAGATGACGGAATTCAATTTATCTTTCTCTTGTTCCTTGGAGATAGAGATTAATAACTTATAGGTTCTTATGATATAATTTTGTCCACTCAGGGGCGGCGGGTGCATGCGACGTGCTCATGTGAAAAGACCTATGAATGCGTTCATGGTGTTCGCACAGGCGATGCGCAGGCGCCTCTCGGAGCAGCGGCCCGCGCTACACAACGCAGAGCTCAGCAAGTCACTAGGGTCTATGTGGAAGTAAGTAAAACGATACCCTAACAACTATTTAAAATCATATTTTGATAACCTTCTTCTGATCTCATCTTCTGCCATATTCCTTTCATTCATTCCTTTCATTTTCCTTTGACCATATTCCTGCTAGTTATCCGATTCCAAAATCGGATAACTAGCAGGAATATGGTAAGAAGAGATGAGTTCCTAATGATTTAAATTAATCGACGCTAACGTCAAAAAACACACACAACACACACACACACACACAAATAACACTAATGTTTCAACAGGAAAACGATAGATACATACCTAACAGAAATACGCTCAACTTCTTCCAGCGATCGCACAATACATATTAGGTAGCATCCATCCACTAGGTACTCCGCATAAAGTTATCATGACTCACGGCCAGCGTTGCAAGTTTTTTTTTGCCAAGTCGGGATTATAAAACTTTTTGAGTGAAAAAAGCGGGTTTATTTTGTCGAAAGCTGGACATAGTAAAAAAAACGTATATAATCAGAAGTTTTTAAATATCTATCTTTTTATTTGAGTTTTAAGTTACTTTTACGTGACAATAGATAGCAAAAATAGCCAAAGAAAATGTATTTTAATAAAAATATGATATTTTTAACAGATTTACCCTTTCGTTAGGTAGTTGAGTCTTAACACATAACATAACATCACGCCTGTATTTCCCCGAAGGGGTAGGCAGAGACGTAATAGTACACCCACATTTCGCCAGTTATGTTATAGTCCCATGTAATAGGGGGCGAGCCTATTGCCATTGACCATTGCCTTGATTGGTAGTTGAGTCTTAATCTTCTGAATAAAAAAAAGCAAAAATCAAAGATTTACTCATTAGAAAAATGTGGTGTTTCAAATAATATACTTAATCAAAGGAGTGAGTGTTACAAATTGTAACTTACAATAAGAGAATAATTATTTATACTACTTGCTCACTGCTTTCCAAGCACTAAAACAAATACAATAGGTATTCGTTATTTCTTCGTACATAATCATACTTTTTCGCAAAATAGAAATTTATAAACAAATAAAAAGCGGGACTGAGCCTGACCCACGTGGGACATTTAATTTTTAATTAAAAATCGGGACGTCCCGCCAAAATCGGGACGTCTGGCAACGCTGCTCACGGCCCTATTGCACTGAAAAATTGTGTAACATGGATGAATCGGAACTAACTAAACCTGCAGTGCTATTTTGTAAAAATTCACGTCAGTAAACGCACTTTTGAATCCGCAGAGAAAAGTAGTAATAAAAACGGTCAAGTGCGCGTCGGACTCACGCATTAAGGGTTCTGTACCACCCATCGACCTGATACCCTATAGAAACTGATGTCATTTACGCGTTCATCAAAAGACATCAACGCACTGTGCGCGAAATATGATTTTATGCATCTCTTTCTTACGCAGATACCACCACATATGTGTATGTTTACCCGATTTTTATTATTTGTTGCTAAATACATAATATGCACTATAATCAATCCAAGTTTGATGCTGGTATGTATGACCGTCTTGAAGATAGAGCAGGAACAAAAACATTGAAAAAATGCATAATTTTCGAGGTTTCTTGTATGGAGACCCCCTTTGGCTTAGACTTTTTTTATTTTTAGTATTTGATGTGAATAGGGGTCAAGTACTTTAAAGTTGTAAGTGTTAACAACACATATTCTGAAAAACTTTGAACCGGCTACCTATTACCGTTCAAAAGATACAGCCCTGTGACAGACAGACGGACAGACGGACGGATGGACAGCTTAGCGGGAATAATCGAGACCCGTTTGGCATTCTTTGGGTACGAAACCCTAAAAACAATACAAAATTAGAGATTACACTGCGGTTTCAGAAGCGAGCTCGACAATGAGTTCTTAAAAAATAACTAAGTAATAAACAATTTAATTAATATTCATTGGATCAAAATTGCTAAGACCATACAGGATGATTTATGCTACACCGTGACGGGACCGAGGTGGGCTCAAGCCGGCCGTGCCTGACTAGGCTCGGTCGTGTCACATCACGAACATTTTGTATAAAGTAGACGGAAAGCATTGCTCGCAGAACGGATGGCCTATGGGGCCGTAAAGTTCTGGACCACTGGCGACCGCGGACTGGAAAGCGCAGCGTGGGAAGGCCCCCTACAAGATGGACCGACGACCTGGAGAAGGTCGCTGGATGCGAAAAGCGCAGGACTGGTCGTTGTTACGATGCTTGGGGAGGCCTATGTCCAGCAGTGGACGTCTTTCGGCTGAAATGATGATGATGAGACACACCGAGCGGCATCTGAGGGAGGACCGTACCCCTCGATCCCGTCACGGTGTAGTATGAACTGCTTTCCGTCTGATTCATACAGAATGTTCGTGTATTGATTTGGCGGGACCTCAGCTCAGCTTTGTTCGGGGCACGGCTCGCGCCCGCCTCGGTCCCATGACGGTGTAGCATAAATCATCCTTAATTCGTAGTAAGTATTCCTTATTTATTCATCTTTTATTCTGTCTGCACTATTTTAGGGCATGCAATTTAATTTTTATGTCTTTTAATGTTACTTAAGTTATTATTGTATTGTCCGATTTGTGAACCATCATTACAAAAATATTTCAATTGCCACGCTGAAGTCAAACTATCATAATAAGCCAACTGTCTGATAAGAAAACTGTCGAAAGCTTCGGTTCAGCTGCGGTTCGAATGCGCTGCCAACCATTTGAGTAGAATTGGCTGACACATTCTAAATCCCATCACATTCCTTTAATCATCTCCAAGTGAAGCTGGTAATACGATGATATTATGAAGCACGGCGGACGCACCAGTACGTTCACCGGTCGCAGCGCGTGCGGCGCCCCACCGCGCGGCGTGCATCGATTGTTTACTCATTAAAATGCTATCGCCGCTAACTGACACGATAACATCTCTAACTGTTTCGACTGCGGCTCGCTCAAATAGAAAATTGTGGAACAATTTCGCACGGAGATAAATCTCATATCGATTTTTGTAATAAACTTCACTTTGAGCGTAGGTACACACGGCTACACATCAAGCTGTACAAAACCAGTAAAGGCTGACCTCGCGTTGTAAGGAAAACCTATACAATGCGAGGTCAGCTTATACTGGTAATGTACAGCTTGATGTGTAGCCGTGTGTACTACGTAAGTTAAATCTTGTATGTATTGGTAGGTACTGTAGGTAGATAGGTACTCAGTTAGCGAGTACTTAATGGTACTTGATCTGATTTCTATTTAAAATGTTAATACTAATAAACAATAGCAATTGTCATGTTCCTACGAAAGGTAACCGAAAAATAAACCACTAAAACAATACTGCTTACGAAATAAAGATGCTGTCAAGGTCAAACTGTTACTACTGAAGTGCGCTCGACTCTGTACGTCCTTATTTTTCAAAAGATTAGGCAGTAGAGCGCTAATTTACAATATCCCTCATGATGGTATGACAAATGACTACCGATTGTGATAGTTTTTTTTTTTTTTTTTTTTTTCGACTGGATTCTCGCAGGTGGGACCGAAGTACCATTTCTGCTTAACCGGGCTTAGTTGGCGGAGAGTCCCATGTGGGACTCCATTCGCCGAAGGCTTTTCCCTAATCCTAAATACTTACAAACTAAAGACGCGGTTTCAATACCGCAAGCGGGCGTCCCCCAAGGGGGGGGCTCGAACCTCGCTGGGGCATTGCAGGGGGACCCCGCCGTTCCTATGTCCCCCTAGCAGCCGTTGCTGCATCGAATTGATTGTGATAGAATGAAAGAGTCACGGTTTTATATTGGGCTTTTCGCACAACGCTTTTGTGGTAACAGTTTGATCTTGACAGTGTCTTTATTTCGTAAGCAGTAAGGGCGGTTTTCTGTCATTGAATAGGTCTACTAAAATGAAGGTAATGTTTCATACACCACTTTTTTATCAGGTGTACCAACTGCGAAATATAGCCCGCCAAAGTGGCTTGCAATGTGTCCCCCCCCCTGCCATTTCTAAACTATGCAACGTAGAAACTTATAATCTTCCACATTGATAGACCTTTGTGAAAACTCTCTTTTAAAATTATTTCGAGTATAATGTGATTATAATTTTTTGAGTTATAGACAGAAAACTGAAAAATACTTAAAACGTCCTAGTTCAAAGGTCATTGACCTTAGAGAAAAATGATCATAGCAAATAATGCTCCTTTAGCTACTTTCTATTTGAAAAAATCACAAAAAGTAACTTTGTGTTATGTTGACGACACACTTCTTAAATTTGGCGCCATCTAGCGGCGTCGTACAACACTCTCTGGGTCGCCAATGCTAGCGTCAAGTGCCGTGTATTACATTTGGCACTGTATAGCGCCATCTAGCGGCTACAGACATCACTCTCTGAGTCGCCAATGCTGCCGTCTATTGCAAAAACTAAAATAGCCGTGATTAATATTCGATTTGATTTGTTTGTAACACCTACTTAAGGAACCCTATAATACTGAGCATGGCCCGACATGCTCTTGGCCGGTTTTTTTACTTAATTTATTTTGCATTGAATGCCAGAAACATGGTGGGCGTAATTGCGTATATGTGTTAGTAGCGGCGAACCGCCGACACGCGTTCGTAGATAACATTTCTATTACCTTATTATTTAGATTTCTATTGTTACCACTAACGTGCGGTTGACTGTAAATACCTGCATTGGTATATTAGAAAGAATAATTAGGTACCTATATAACAGTAACTAGAAACTAAAAATATGGTAACGTTACTGGCTACGCAAGAAATACCTACGTCAGGAAGTTTTGTAACTATATTTATTATTTACTCGGACACCACATCCATGACTATGAGAATTCTTTGAAGCGGTATTTTCGAACATTGGGATGCAATAAGCACTAAGAGTACAGTAAGTACTGCTGAGCGATCGTAAAAGCAACTTGTCGTAGGCCACCCGCGCACTGGGCGCCGCTCTCCGAGCTATGACATGATGACGAGAATGATAGGTCACGGGGAGTATGAGTGGCGAGCTATAGAGCGCTAGTTAGTTGTCGAAAATTGCTATTATGAGTACAATGTATGGGAAAACCACCGATAGGAGATAAAAATAACGTCTCGAAGTATATTATTACTTTGTAGATATCAGCGGCGAAGGGTCCATATAACACGATTCCCAACGGCTTCCCTTGAGGAATTGCTTAAATACAGATCAACGACATTTCTATGCGAATTTACTGTTATAAAGTACAAAAAAAAATTTAAAATTTAATTAAAAGTTGTTAATTTATTTTTTTATTTTATTAAAGTGCGATCTTAGCAATTTTAGGATTTTTAGATACAAAGAGAGAATGAAAAATAGAATGAAAAATATTTATTTGACACAACTGAGACACATACAATAGAAAGGATATACATGAACAAGAAATAGATATAGTGAAGAAGTAACAAAGCGAGGAAAAAGTCACTGACAGTCATTCGCCATGTGTGTCTCAAAATTGTGACAAATGGGTGTCCAGCTCAGCATATTGCCAGGTTATTAAACCTGACGCTGGTATTCTGCTGGATCCCTGTTGTGACGTAGGATGTCGAGCAAACTACACATTAGTAAAAATCGTTTGTGAGTGTGTGTGTGTGTATTAGGAGTGTGATTATGAATATTATTAAGTAGGTACACGATAAATATATGTGAGTGACTAAAATATAATTAGATAATTTGTAAACAACGTTATGTGATACCTACTCGATAAAATACTGCCAAATAACAAACCAATAATAGATTAAAGATATAAATAAATACCTAAAATGTAGTTTAGTACCTAAAAAAAACCTACGGCTTCCCTTCTGAAAATATTCACCCTTCGCCACTGGTAGCTATATGTATGCGTTACATAGGAGCTCATGCAGCCTACAGCTAGCTTTGTCTTAAGCGCATACCGCATACTGCTGCTTTTAAACAAGTTAGACAGGCTTTATTGCTCTAACCTAGGCCCTATACGACTCATCACTTTTAAAAGAGAAAATGAATATAGAGTACATACCTTTTGCACAGTACTTTTGCTGATCGGTCAGGCCATGTGGTGTAGACTGTATGTAGGCCCGCTCTATGTCTCCTCCATACTCTAAGCTACGAAGCAAACTCTCGAATCATCAAAGAAAACAGTCGGTGAAGTGAGCCTGATTGCTGTGTTGTGATTGGTGGGCTCTCTTACACTGTCATCACGCTCACCGCTCGAGACACAGATCTCGATCAAGTAGATTAGCAAGGTCAAAGGTCGTAGCGATGTGCTCGATTACCTTCATACATTTTATAAAATTCAATGTCAGTTAATATAAAAAATTAAAACTCAACAAATAGAATTTCGCTTTTCTCCGAATCAATAAATTTTTGCATATGTATACTATATTTAAGACAAACAAAGAACTTGTACCTGCTTAGTTACTCTGCATTCGTTTTAAATTAGTTATGTAAGTCAACACTCGCATTTCGTAGATTAGTACCTACCCTTACGAGTAAATCAGCATTAAATACCTAACCTTTAAATCCAATTGAAGTTAATTGGAACAAAACAAGAAAAACATATCGAAAGCTCACAAATTTGCTATCTCACACTTTGTATGGAATGTAAGTAGGTATAGTGTAGAGCAAGTTAAGTGGCATGCAATGCACAGGGCATTAGTAGTGACCGACGGCATCTGGAAATAGTCGCGCCGACACGCCTTACAAAAAAACACTACTGCAGTTCCAAACACTCGAAGATACTCGTATTAATCATTTCGATTTGAAATACTAACCACTACTTTCCTTTACAGAAGTTTGAGCGAAGAGGAAAAGTTTCCCTTCATCAAAGAAGCTGATAAACTCCGGACGCAGCACAAGAAGGAGTACCCAGACTACAAGTACCAGCCTCGACGTCGCAAGCCCCAGCCAACGTCAGCAGTCAGGCCGAAGCGAGAGCCTTCCCCGGAGAGGGATCAGAATGACTTCGCTGGTATGTCCGATATTTCCCCGGCGTTGTTGGCCGATGGCCCGCTGGACCATTCCGAGTTGGAGCAATACCTCAAGCCGGACCCGATGCCCAACTACCACGAGCTACAGCCGCGGTACACGACCCACAGTCTCCACCACGGACCTCCGCCTCTCTACGCACCCGTTCCTCCTCATCTTCACCCCTCATGTGCAGACTGGCAACACTACACGGGTCATCCTTAAAAATACGTAAAAGCTACGTGATTACGTGTTGGTGTCTCAAAGACTTTTAGTAATATCAATAAGCTTTATCAAAAGATCGGACTATTTTATCGCCGCTCATAATTTTTTTGTAACTTATAAAAATAGGTCACAGTTGTAAATATAATTGGGTAGACATGTAAGTGCTATGCGAAACGGCGCGCACGTGCGTTTAATTTGTGTAAGCTGAATAAATATTTATTAGGCTAAAAGTTTGCGTAAATTATTATTTTTTGTATGTTAGACCAAGATGTTTTGCTGTTCGTAGATTTTAGTTACGTCTGGATATTATGTTAGAAATGCGTACCTATGTAGGTTAGCATGTTGTGTCTTACCGTAAAACAGGGTGAATAGAAGTACCTACAAGAGTGAATGGATAAGAAAGTGGGCAAGGATTATTAATTATTTGCCAATAGAGAATTTAGAATGTATATACCAAATTAAACCAGATTTTTTTAAAGTAATTGTTAGCAACAAATGTCCTTGGCCACTTTTGTGTCCATTCACCCCGGCAGCACGTCTATTCAGAAATAAAACCGGCCAAGTGCGTGAGTCTAACTCGCGCACTTGGCCGGTTTTATTTTTAAGGGTTCCGTACCACCCATCGACCTGATACTCTACAGAAACTAATTTAATTAATGAGAGATCACCAAAAGTGCAGCATAGCGCGTTGATATCTTTTAAATTTGCAACTCGTTCTTACGCAGGTAGGTACCACCACACATGTCTGTGTTTGCCTCATTTTTAGGGTTCCGTAGTTCCTACAAGGAACCCTTATAGTTTCGTCATGTCCGTCCGTCTGTCCGTCTGTCCTAATCCTTTACAGCTTAATAACTTCTACAGTTATAAACATAACTAAATGAAATTTTGTTAAAAAATAGTCTAGATATATATCTCAATTTTAAAAGAATAAAAACATCGTGATTACATATTTTAGGGGTGGCGCCCATACATATGAAATGGGGATGTTTTTTTCACTGCACCTCCTCGTGTGGGGTATCATTGAATAGGTCTACTAAAATGAAGGTAATGTTTCATACATAACTTTTTTATCAGGTGTACCATCTGCGAAATATAGCCTGCCAAAGTGGCTTGCAATGGGTCCCCCCCCCCCGCCATTTCTAAACTATGCAACGTAGAAAATTGTAATCTTCCACATTGATAGACCTTTGTAATAACTCTCTTTAAAAATTATTTCGAGTATAATGTGATTATAAATTTCTGAAAAATACTTAAGACGCCCTAGTTCAAAAGTCATTGACCTGAGAGAAAAATGATCTCAGCAAAGAATGCTCCTTTAGTTACTTACTATTTGAAAAAATCATAAAAAGTAATGTTGACATGACACACTCCTTAAATTTGGCTTCTTACATTTAGCGTTATAGGCGCAGCGCCATCTAGCTCTACTCACAACACGCTCTGAGTCGCCAAATGCTGCCGTCTATTGCAAAAACTAAAATAGCCATGATTAATGTTCGATTTGATTCGTTTGTAATTAATTACACCTACTTAGGGAACCCTATAATACTGAGCATGGCCCGACATGCCCTTGGCTGGTTTTTATTATTTGATGTTGTTACACTATTTAAGATAGAGCAGGAACAAAAAGCTTTGAAAAATAGCATTCCTTGTAATTCCTGCACTTGCTTGCATGCTTTTTTCGAGATCCTTTGTATGGGGGTTATCCCCCTTTTGGCTTAAGACTTTTTATTGTTTTAGTATTTGCCATAATAGAGGTCACACATATTCTGTGAAAATTTCAACTGGCTACCTGTTACCTACGTTTAAAATATACAGCCCTGTGACAGACTGACGGACTAGGAGGCCCGTTGGCACCGTTTGTATTTTGGGTACGGAGCCCTAAAATATCGGAGCAGAATACTTGCTTGCTATAAAACAAAGATTTCAGAGATAATGGCGTCGATTCCCTTGTTCACGAACTAAACTCTAAAATTGTTGTGACAGCACTAAAATTGTTGCCATCCCTTATTTGTATCTACTATTAGTAAAAGAGAGCGATAGTTTAAAATAAGTTTAGTTCGTGAACAAGAGAATCGACACCAGCTAAGCCCCTAGCTAAGTTGACAATCTACAATCGTCAACGCTAATAGAAAACAATCAAAATGCTAATAGAAAACAATCAAAATGTATGGGAGTGACATATCTCAAAGAAAAAGTCATTCGTTGAGATATGTCATTCCCACAGTCATTCCCATACTTTTTAGGGTTCCGAAGTCCTACAAGGAACCCTTATAGTTTCGTCATGTCCGTCCGTCTGTCCGTCTGTCCGTCTGTCCGTCTGTCCGTCTGTCCTAATCCTTTACAGCTTAATAACTTCTACAGTTATAAACATAAGTAAATGAAATTTTGTTAAAAAATAGTCTGCATATAGATCTCAATTTTAAAAGAATAAAAAAATAGTTTTTACGTTCTTTAGGGGTGGCGCCCATACATGTGAAACGGGGAAAAAAAAAAATTTTTCGCTGCCCCTCATCGTGTGGGGTATCATTGAATAGGTCTACTAAAATGAAGGTAATGTTTCATACATCACTTTTTTATCAGGTGTACCATCTGCGAAATATAGCCCGCCAAAGTGGCTTGCAATGTGTCCCCCCCCCTGTCATTTCTAAACTATGCAACGTAGAAACTTATAATCTTCCACATTGATAGACCTTTGTGAAAACTCTCTTTTAAAATTATTTCGAGTATAATGTGATTATAATTTTTTGAGTTATAGACAGAAAACTGAAAAATACTTAAAACGTCCTAGTTCAAAGGTCATTGACCTTAGAGAAAAATTATCATGGCAAATAATGCTCCTTTAGCTACTTTCTATTTGAAAAAATCACAAAAAGTAACTTTGACATCAATCAGACTTCTTAAATTTGGCTTCTTGAATTTATCGCCAGATGGCGCTACTAACAACACGCTCTGAGTCGCGAATGCTGCCAATTATTGCAAAAACTAAAATAGCCATGATTAATATTCGATTTGATTCGTTTGTACACCTACTTAAGGAACCCTATAATACTGAGCATGGCCCGACATGCTCTTGGGCGGTTTTTTTTGTTTGTTTTCTATAGCGTTGACGATTGTAGATTGTCAACTTGGCTAGAGGGGCAGTACCTGATATATTTATCACAATGCAGGAGGTCCAAATTCAGATAATGGATATGGATCGACAAAGAAGTTGAAGAAAATTCTTCAGAACTTCACTTTAAATGTTGTTTTATGCTATGCCCTGAATGAGCTCTTTAAATATGACCACACATTTCTGATACACGTTGTTTAAAGATGTTAGATCTTGAGAAGGTCTAGATAAACTCAGTGTTTTTAGAACATGGATATAATTGTTAGTAAAATATATAGGTATTACAGTGAAAAATAAATGTATTGACAGAAGACGTAGTCGTTTTACATCAATGATGAAAGAAGCTACTTTAGTTTTACATTGAAGTAGTAGACTGACAGTAATAAAAATAAAACAAAAGCTGACACCTATCAGAAAAGAAAAACATAAAACAAAATAAACTCATCAAAGAGTTTGTATTATTATCCAACAAAAGACCTATTAAAATATATGTATCTATGTTTTGTTTGGTACTTTACGAAATTCCTCAAGTTCCAAAGCGTATTTTAAGTTTAAGTGTAGTTTGGTTAAGTTATACATAATTATGCTGACTATAATATCTAATAAGTTATTGTTGTGATTAATTGGTTGTAGCTCATAACAATACCTGTTGTTTAATAAATATATTTTTCTATGTTCTACACTAAGCTTGAGTTTCATATAAAATCCTTGCCATTTTATTAAGTCCTTTATGTAACTTTCCTAAAAATAATCTGTAAATGATGCTAAGAAAGACTCAGTGCTGGATTTGCCAATAGGCCGTACTTATAGGCCGCGGCCTAGGGGCGGCAGACTTCATTCCACTTTTCAATACCTACCTACCTAACCAAGTAAAATTGTTTGTTACTTATTAATGGTATAGGTAAATACAGTCAATATATACTTACAAGTAAGTGATTAAGGTAGGAAGGAAGAAGGGAGGAAGGTACAAAGTGAAGTGGCTTATACTTAAGAAAAGTATAAATGCGGCACAGTAACACCACATCCAAGTAATTTAAAATCTGGGCTCCTACCTACATAAATTTTTGTCTTATTGAAGGTTTTACAGTTGATATTTCTGCTTTATATTTGAATGTTATACTGAATAGGTACCTGTACAGAATGTTTAGAAATGTTTAGTTAGAATTTTCATATTTGGTAAACAATCTTGGCAAAAGATAAAAAAAAAAAAAAAAAAAATTGTATATAAAACACTAAATAATATTTTTTTAACCTAATTACGTGTGCGGAGTTAGTTATTACATTTTCTCAGTAGTTACCAATTAAAAATCTCAACATACCAATATTGTTTACTAAATACGTTGAATTATAATATGTTTTGGCAAGAGATTTGTCTACGGAAGAATAGAAAAAACTAAATTGCATAGAACTTCAACTGCCATTTTGTCTATTGTTTCGTAGCAGTGGCGTAGCTAGACCTTAACGGGCCCTGCATCATAATTTGTTGGGGCCCCTTTTTTACCCGACTGTGGCGATGCCCAAAGGAGGGGGGGGGGGGGGGGTTATGTTTTATGCAAATTATTAATTTGTTCTAGTTGCTATAGACTGAAAACTACCATTATTTTCATTCATTACAGGCCTCACATCAATAAGAATTTCAGATTGTGGAAAACGTCTGGGCCCCTGTAGCTCAAGGGCCCCGTATCATTGATACGGCTGATACGGCGGTAGCTACGCCCCTTTTTCGTAGACAAAACGTCAAAACCCTGTAGATGATTAACCTGTGTTGTCTACAGTGGTCATGCTACGCCTGCTGGGGTAAAGGAATATGTACCCGGTTTCTGAAATTCTTAATTAACTGTCAATATTCAAGTTTTGCAATTATATTATACGGGCTTTAACCGGTGATTAAAACGCAACGACTTCTTCGGAGGCACATAATAATGATGAGCCAAAAAATTTAAGTGAAATTGATCACGTTACTACCTAGATCACAGAATAAATAATGGTAACCTGGATATACTGTGGATAGTTAGGTTTTTTTTTTCGGCACAACAACAAAGTAATTATCGTATTATTTTCATCTTTGTTACTATGTCAAAAAACCTATCTTTTTAATATTAATTAGCACGAGCAGTGAACATTTCTCGGAATTGCTGGACATGTACCTACGGGTCCTGTGGCATGATGCGCGAGATAGGCGGCGACCCCTACCCGTCCGCCGCTTCCGGCGCGCGCGCAGGCCGGGTCGCGCCCGCCCCGGCGAACAACGCCTCTCTTGTTCTCACCCCTATCTTATCACTCTCACATTTTTCGCGACCGACACTAATGAGGCCAATACACATATCGGTAAATTATGTAATTATGCTACTTTAAGAGAATTTATGATAAATATGGCTGATTTATCACAGGAGCAGTTTGTGATGTTACCGACTTACGATAATCATTGATCCTACTATTTCATTAGAACAATTTATTATAGACTACTAATGTTGAATATAATGCGTACAATAAATTCTGCCATTAGCTGAGGCGGTACTGCAATCTGATTGGCTCTACCAAGGCGGATATTGCCTAATCACTAACGAGGCAGTTTTGACGGCTCATGTAAGTGGTCGAAACTGATTTGAAGATTTCAAATGGCGAATAGTGGCGACCTACATTAGTGAAATTTCATAGATGTGTTGCAGACATCGGTCGCCTGTGATGAGACGTCTATGGGCTGTATGGTCGATGTATTATACAAATTGGCGCATGTAATACTTTTTTAATTAAACTGTCTACAAGTCAGGCTCGTATCGATTAACATAACATTGTTAATTTGTCATCGCATGACTAATGTTACAATTCCCAGATTTCAAACTTCCAGAGAAACAAAAACATTGTATCTACAAAAAGGTTGTTATGAATTCGTAATGGTGCATCCTAGCTGCAATATTAAGATTGAGTGCAAATGATGCGCGAGGCGCGTGCGCAGGCGGCGGCTCGCGTTACACACACGACACACATGCACCGACTGTCGGACCACTGATATCATATACTTTGACTAACACACTTTTTGTGCGCCAACACAAGATATTAATTACAGAGGCGGAGAGCAGCATGCTCAATTTTACGCTTTAATTTTGTGTATTTTTTGTTCTCCGTCCTGCGGATTACCACTACATTAATTTAAAACAGTGGTCTCCGAAACGTGTAAAATACAGTGAAGCTATCGCCTGCCCTAATGCAAATCATTGAATTCTAGATGAACCTTCAAAATAGGGTATTTGTAAACAAACAAAGAACCAATACCAAGCCGTTCAACTGCACGTAGAGTTCCCATTATTTTCATAATATGATTTCGAGATTACGAATAAGGATAAAGGTGATGATGAAACCATCATGAAGTCTCAAAATGCAACTCATTATTTATAAAACAGGATGAAAGTGAGTCTAACTACTCTGACTCAAATTGGAAAGTAGCTAAGCAGTCCGCCACAGTATAAAACTAACCAGTCCAACTCAAGTGGGCTTACGGCGACATTTCGTGTGAACCTCTGTGGCATGCTGAATGTAAGGCGATACCACGGCGTCTGGTGAACATCGAGGAATCAAATCCTACACTACAATGTAAGTACCCGCTGATACCAACACATGTGGAATGATTCCGCTCAATTATTTACACTAGGCGATCTCTACGTATGGTTTTAATTCTTACATAAGGTACTTGGATTCCTTCAACAAATAGGTACTAAGCTACTAAGTTACCGTGAACACTGCTCGTGGTATCGAAATTCTCATCCACTTGGCACGTCTTTGGGTGACGTCAGCGATATCTTATTAAGAACTAGTGTTTCTTAACCGACTCGACTAACTTTGCAGTTAATTCAAAGTCGTATAGATATGCCTACCCTTAATAGGTAATTATTTTTATTATTTTTAACGCATTTACACATGCGAAGCAAATCAATAAAATAATTATTAAGGGTAGGCATATTATACGACTTTGAATTAACTGCAAAGTTAAACGTTATCACCCGTAAACGTCATTATTTAACGTACGTATGTTACGTTAACCAACCATTTGAAACAACCCACCCTTATAGTGGCTAAAGGCTTAAAGCACTGACATACTGAGCCAGGAGTCGCAGGTTCGAATCCTGCTCGTGAGCGATTTTTTCTTTCCACAATTTGAATCGTAAGATTTCGTTTCGCATGCGTAAATAAAAATAAATAGGTACAAATCATGAAATCTTCACCGACATCCGGATTTTGTAATGATGAAACCTCGATGGAGATAACATCGACCATAATGGTGGGTACCTACTTGATCAGTTGATCTTCAGACTATTAGACTGAAGTTGCAAGTTTTGAGGGCCCGGGGCCATCAAATGATTATTGCCCAGAATCATCGATCTACAAGATAAAGCAACACGTTACCCTACATTTGCTACGTTAGCTGGCGACAAACATTTTATTTTGTCGTAAGTCGTAACGTATAAAGAGCCATCAGCCAGAACTAGCAGAACGTAGGTGCGCGTGCGCCACGCAACAAGTACATAGGTATTCGTTTTTGATGTCCAAAAAATCTTGCATTTGCTACATTGTTCTGGATTGAAAGAAGATCACGAAATTTAACATAGCTTAGGTACCTACATTTCAATAAAATGACACCAAGACAACAAAAGTTACTCAAAAAACACAAAATTTGATTTTTTGTGTGTTTTTTCCTTACTTCCTTCAGATTTTATACTTATTAACGGCCCTTTCAAGATCCAACAAATCAACAACAACAGAAGCTATAAATACAGGTGGTACCTACTTGTTTTAATTCGGTTCAGGCAAGAGTTTTTTTTAATAATCTTTGAATGCAGAATGTCTTATCTTTTTTAAATTAAATTAATATTTAAAGTACTTTCGCTCCATGAAGCATAGCGATATAACTACATAACGGCCATTTTCATTTGACATAAGCTCCGTACAAGCTCCGTACATTTTATGTCACATCTCTAGTAGGACGGGCAAATCGTGGAAAAACAGGTTATTGAAAAAACAGGCCAAGTGGGAGTCGGACTCGCGCAGTAAGGGTTCCGTACCACCCATCGACCTGATACCCCATAGAACTGATTTAATTTACGAGAGTTCATCAAAGACATCAACGTACAGTGCGCGAAATATGTATTTTTGCATCTCTTTCTTACGCAGGTACCACCACATGTGTCTATGTTTGTCTTATTTTTAGTATTTGTTGCTAAACTAATAATATGCACTATAATCTAACCAAGTTTGACGCTGGTATGTATTACTGTTTTGAAGATAGAGCAGGGACAAAAACGTTGAAAAAACTGCATGTTTATTGAGGTTTCTTGTATTGGGACCCCCTTTGGTTTTTGACTTTTATTGTTTTTAGTATTTTTCGTGATACACCTCATAGCACCACATATTCTGAGAAAATTTCAACCGGTTACCTATTACCGTTCAAAAGGTACAGCCCTGTGACAGACAGACGGACGGACGAACGGACGGGCAGCGAGAGTCATAGGGTCCCGTTTGGCACCCTTCGGGTACGGAACCCTAAAAAGCGGCTGTAAGTCAACTACTAATTTATTTTTTATATTACAGACTAGACAGGGCGTGGTGGCTAGTCTGCTGTACCGTCTTTTCAACTTGTGCTGCAGTAATGGCCTGGTACCAAAAGACTGGTGTAAGGCCGTGATTGTGCCGCTCTACAAAGGAAAAGGGTCACAGCAAGACTGCAAGAATTACCGTGGCATTAGCCTTTTAAGTGTTGTCGGCAAATTGTATGCAAAAGTTTTGATTGAAAGAGTGATGAAAGTAACTGATGAAAAAATATGGGATGTGCAAGCGGGATTTAGAAAGGGCATGGGGTGTACGGATCAGGTCTTTTCCTTGCGATGCATAGCTGAAAAATGTTTGGCCAAAGGTCAAAAAGTCTATTGCGCTTTCGTGGATTTGGAAAAGGCCTACGACAGAGTGATGAGGAATGAACTATGGTCTGCTTTGTCTATCTATGGGGTGAATAGCAACCTGATTCAAGCGTTGAAATCTCTCTATGCGGATTCTAGCGCTTGTGTCAGGATTAACGGCGTCTACTCTGACTGGTTCAGCATCGATAAGGGTGTGAGACAGGGATGTGTAGCGTCGCCGTGGCTATTCAATCTATTCATGGACAGTTGTTTGAAAGATTTGAAAGAGAGTGTAAATGGTTTAGAAATGAATGGGTTACTTGTCAAATGTCTCCTCTATGCCGATGATCAAGTTATCCTTGCATCGTCGGAGGGGGAGTTACAGAAGATGGTAACAATTATGGATGGTGCTTTGAAGAGTAAAGGAATGAAAGTTAATGTTAGTAAGACAAAAGTTTTGGTTTTTGAAAAGGAAGAAGTTATGACAGAGTGCAATATTTTGATAGGTGACGAAAAGGTGGAACAAGTGAAAGATTTTGTATACCTGGGTTCCATGTTTACGAAAGATGGCAAGCATGTGAAGGACTTTGAAAGGAGAGTGAGTGCTGGTAATCAGGTGAATGGGGCACTACACACCTTCATGAACAGCCGCAAAGTGTCGGAAAAGGCACGGCTGGCTGTTCATGGGGGAGTGTTAGTGCCTACACTTATGTATGGTAGTGAAAGTTGGGTATGGCAGAAGAAACATGAAAGCAGAATAAATGCAGTAGAAATGAGAGCTTTGAGAAGTATGTGTGGTGTAACTTTGAGAGATAAAGTAAGGAATAACATGATAAGGGAGCGTTGTGGAGTGAAAGAAGATGTAGTGACAAAGATTGAGAAAGGTATGTTAAGATGGTTTGGACATATAGAGAGGATGGACGAGAGGAGATTGACGAAACAAGTATACGAAGCGAGTGTGGATGGAAGAGTTGGAAGGGGACGACCTCGGCGAACGTATCGCGATCAAATCGCGGATGTTCTCAAAAATGCCAGGTTAAGAGTTCTCTAAACCGACGAGCATGCATGACGAGGTTAATGGACGTAGATGAAGCGAAAGAGGTGTGTCAGGATCGTAGCAGGTGGAAATCCATAGTCTCTGCCTACCCCAATGGGAAACAGGCGTGATAATATGTATGTATGTATGTATTACAGACTACAGTATGGCGAAACGAGCTAAAGGCGCACCTGATTCTAATGTTATGCGTTACCTTTGCCCGTAACAAATGCAATACCACCTACCATCGATATATATGTACTACGTAAAAGATGCGCTGTTTAGAAGAACAACATGGTTACCACGAGTTATGGTTCCGGAACCACACTTTCATCTGTCATTAGTTTACTTTGTTGCGTCAACTGAATTTGGAACATGGATAGATAGATAGATAGAGTATACTTTATTGTTTGCACACAATAAAAATGAAAATAAAGTTATAACAAACATGAGCACAGTACTAACAATTGGCGGTCTTATCGCCAAACATGCTGCTTAATGCTTATATGAGATCGCGTGTCTATATATTGACGTCGGTGCCACCTACAATCTGTTTTTTCTTACATGTCTTATTTTGTAAACAATCTTGGCATGTCTTTTTTATGAAATTCGTCAATAATAATTATTATAAGATATTATATTAACAATTTCACACACTCAATAACATTTATTGCCTAATTACATGTGCAGAACTAGTAAATATATTTTATCAGTAGTTATTTGAATAAAGAGGCATGCCAAACTTGTTTACTAAATAAGACAAGAGAGAAAAAATACTTTAGGTTGCAAACTGAGACATGAAGATGGAAAGTTTCATGTGATTGAAATTTCACCGGCGCGGCTCGCACCCGTACCCTTCACACCGGAACACAGCAATGCAAGCATCACTGTATGGCGGCAGAAGTAGCGCTAGGTACGGTGGTAGTACTTTGCCCGGACGAGCTCCTTCACAAGGAGCTATATTACTACTAAATTTTTCATTATGACGGATTTTCCATCCCTGATAATAGGTAGGTAATACCTACTATAACCTACCTACCTATAAAAACTTCGGGCTGTTCATAATCCTTATAAACAATGGACCATGAGAACCATCGCGCTTCCCGAACTATCAGAACAGTGAAATAATCATTAATCACCTTTTAGGTATAAACCAGATGCTTACAGCCAAGAACATTTATATATTAGTACTAGCTTTTACCCGCGGCTCCGCTCGCGTTAAATTCTGCTAACCCACGTCAGTCCAGTCCAGTCCAGTCCATTCCAGTCCAGTCCACTGTCCCACTGTCCCGCTGTCCCGCTGCCCCGCTGCCCCACTGCCACACTGCCCCACTATCCCACTGCCCCACTGCCCCGCTGCCCCGCTGCCCCAATACCCCGCTGCCCCACTACCCCACTGCCCCACTGCCCCAATGCCCCGATACCCCACTGCCCCACTGCCCGCTGCCCCTCTACCCCGTTGCCCCGCTGCCCCACTGCCCCGCTGCCCAGCAGGCCCGGTTCCCCTACTGCCCCAGTATCCCACTGCCCCACTGCCCCGCTGCCCCACTACCCCACTGCCCCCCACTGCCCCGCTGCGCCGCTGCCCCTCTACCCAACTGTCCCACTGTCCAACTATCCCACTATCCCACTGTCCCACTGTCCCACTGTCCCACTGTCCCGCTATCTCACTATATCACTATCGTCCCGTCCCATGTCCCATGTCCCATCCTATGTCCAGTCCCATGTGCCGTCCCACTGTCCTGTCCCATGTCACGTCTCATGTCCCGTCCCATTTCCCGTCCCATGTTCCGTCCCCTGTCCCGTCCACTGTCCCGTCCACTGTCCCGTCCCCAGTCCCGTCCCCAGTCCCGTCCCCAGTCCCATCCCCAGTCCCATCCCCTGTCCACTCCACTCCACTACATTACTATCCGCTCGTGCAAATGCATAGAAGCTTCGATCTGTCGGGTGAGTACGCAACCCACGAATTTTTTTTTTTCTTTTTTTCTTTCTTTCTTTCTTTCTCAAAACCCATACCAGTTTTTAAGTCAGATTGTTTCAGCATCATCCCTCAGTTTTAATAAATTAAGAGCAACCATACCTGACAAGTATTAACTATAAGTTTTGCATCAGGCGCTTTGTTTGTACTTTGACCTACCTATGCACGGCCATATTGTAATTACCCTTGACTTGCAAAATAAACGTGGTTCTGCGTGCTGCTATTTGAGTTTAATTAAAATCTTAAAATCCTATGGAAGTCCCCTATTGAATTTATACATGGTCCATACGAACCGGATACCTAAGGATTAGCTGCAGAAGTGGAATCAAGAATAATCCTGCAAAATAATTGAAGAAATTACGACTGAGTACTGGAGTGACGTAGTTTTCAACGAACACGTTTTGGATGAAAAAGTGGCTTGGACATTAGTGTTAAATAATAAAAACGTGCAGTGTTTAAGCATAAATAATATTTAATAATTTTCACCCAACACTCAATAGGTACATACAATCAGGTAATATGAATTTTGCATCAATAGGTACAAATTACTTATAAGGTTAGTAACGTGTTTTTTATTTTATACTTACAAAGTTATTTACATATTTACAAGGAATTAGTTACATATCATAAGGTTAATTAACATTTGTACAATATAGTCAACCAGTACTTAAATATACAGTACAGTAGCATCCATGTTACATTAGTTAACTATTTAGTTTATAAAAGTACAAATGGTACTAATTTAAAACCTTTAAATGGATATAGCATTGTAAACCCTTTTGTAAATTGTTAACATTCGAGTTACATTCATTATTAAGAATAGTAAACCTTAAATTATTACCTAAAGCAGTTCATTGTTATTTGCAGTCTATCAATTTAAAAGTCAAACTAATAAGTGTATTTACTTAGTAATCATTTACGCTAATTGTTTTACAGTCTGTTTATGATAGATATTTTTGTAACAAATAGTTTATATCACTGTTTATATTAACATTATTATTGTTTAGCTTCAGGTCTACGATACCCACCTTCTAAAATGACTGACCACAAGGAACTGAAAAAGAAGCGAAGCAATTGTAAAGGAAGGATAACAGTATTTGGAACATACTTGAGTACTTTAAAAGATTCCGAGTTAACACCCTGTCAGGTAATGGAGTTACAGTTGCGTGTCGACAAATTGGAAAATCTGTATGATGATTTTAATGAGATCCAAGTAAAATTAGAATCCTTGTCTGACAATATTGAAGCTGAATTACTTGAACGAACCACGATTGAGTCACAATATTATGGATTGGTGGCTCAAGCTAAAATCATGATCAATAACTTCTCTAAAACTGACGAAGAAGAAATTAAATCTAATCATAGTTCTCATAAGCGTCATTTAGTTAAGTTACCTACCATAAAATTACCAAAATTTACAGGATCTTATGATAACTGGCTTGAGTTTCACGATACCTTTTCTAGTCTCATTCATGGCAATGACGAAATAGACGAAATTAATAAATTTCATTACCTGAGATCATCGTTAGAAGGATCTGCTGCTATCGTTATACAATCAATTGAATTTTCTGCTCAAAACTACAGTGTAGCATGGGATCTTCTTTGTGAACGATTCGATAATAAACGATTATTGATTGAGAATCACGTTACGGCGTTATTCAACATCGAATTAATCACAAAGGAGTCCTGAACTTCATTAAAATCAATAATTGATAATGTAAACAAAAATATTAGGGCGTTAAAAACATTAGGCGAACCTGTTCATAATTGGGACACATTACTGATATATTTAATTCGTCAAAAACTTGATACTAAGACATTCCGAGAATGGGAGGAGTGCAAAGGTCGTATAGACAAATCTAAACCAATTTCTTTAGAACAATTAATTGAGTTTATACGTAATCGCGCTGACTTGATAGAAACACTGGAGAAATCACGTCATTCTACAACTAATACTACTAAACATAACACTAAAATTAAGGCTATGGTTTCAACTGAAAACACTAGTCCTAGTAGTCCATCACGATCGCATAGTTGTCCGAAATGTAACGGTGAACATAACCTTAATTCTTGTCCACAGTTTCTAGCATTGAGCGTCAACGATAGAATGTCTTTACTGCCTAATTACAAGTTATAATTGTTTTCGTCACGGTCACTATCCCAATAATTGCAAGAAACCAGGTTGTAAAATCTGTAAGCGCAAGCACCACACGCTTATCCATAACACGGATTATAAACCAAAACCTGTTTCAAGCAAATCAGCTGACGACGCTATCGATAAGTTCGAGGCATCGTCCACTGCCGACACTAACAACGGTCACGTGGTGCTATCGGCTAATATAACGGCGCATTCGCATACGAGCGCCACAGGAGACATCCTGTTGTCGACTGCATTAATAAGGTGCTACGACGTTAATAATAAAGAACACATCGCTCGCGCCCTTCTTGATTCTGCTAGTTCGTCGTGTTTAATGAGAGAGAATCTATTTAATAAGTTAAATCTTCCTTATTTAAACACAAATAAGTCTATTCAAGGAATTAACAATTCTCTGTCACACGTAGAAAAAATGTGCCGTGTTCGCATTCAATCGTTGCATGAATCTTACACTAATAATTTAATATGTTTTGTCTTGCCCGCAATAACTGATAACGTTCCCACTAGACAGGTACACGTAAATATACCGTCAAACATACAGCTCGCTGATCCGTATTTCCACACACCGGCTTCAATTGATATTATTATTGGAGCTGACGTGTTTTGGAGTTTATTAGAGTCAGATAAAATTATATTAGGTGATAGAAAACCAACACTTTATCAAACCAGACTTGGTTGGATGGTTTGTGGCCCAATTAACGGCGGCTATAATAATATTTCATCTCACTTTACACCAATTAAATGTAACTTCACTAACGTTGACACTGATTTAGAAAGTTCTTCCAGTTCTCGTGAGTTAGATGACATCCAAAACCAACTGACGCGTTTTTGGCAGCTCGAAGAAGTATTTCATGAGTCATCAACTTATTCAACTGAGGAGAAGATGTGTGAAGAACACTTCATTAAAAACACTACGCGTTTGTCAGATGGCCGCTTTTGCGTTAAAATACCATTTAAGGAATCTTCAGATAGTTTGGGCGATTCATTTAATCGTGCAAAACGATGCTTTCTGTCACTTGAGCGCAGAAATCAGAACACGCCCTCACTCGACATAATGTACAAAGACTTCATGTCGGAGTACATTTCCTTAGGCCATATGTCAGAGTGTCATATTAATAAAGATCAGAAGTCATATGTTATTCCTCATCATGGAGTACTACGCGAGAGTAGTAGTACTACCAAATTACGGGTAGTTTTTAATGCTAGTGCACCCACCACCTCTGGAATTTCTTTAAATAAAATACAGATGGTGGGCCCTACCGTTCAGGACGATCTGACGTCAATTCTTCTTAGGTTTAGGATGCATAAGTACGGCCTCTCCACTGAAGTGGAGAAGATGTATAGGCAGGTGTCTGTGCACCCATCAGACAGGCACTTGCTGCAAATCATTTGGTGTGATGACATCTCTTGTCCTCTCAAGGTATATCAATTGCATACAGTCACATATGGTACTGCTAGTGCACCATTCCTTGCAACTAGGTGCCTTAAACAGGTCGGTCTTAAATGCCAGGATCAAAAGGTCGCAGAAGTTATTCTTCATGATTTTTACGCTGATGACCTTTTGACTGGTGCGGACTTGTTTGAGGAGGCTCAAATGTTGCGTCATAAAGTGACTGATGCTCTCACGTCTGCTTGTATGCCTTTAAGGAAGTGGAAATCTAATGAACACACTTTAATTTCACAATCATCTGATGAGTTTTGTTTCGATTTCTACAAGGAAGGTGATGTTGTCAACAAAACACTAGAACTGGGTTGGCGAACTGAGACAGATAATTTATGTTTTCCCATAAGTATTCCTGAGAATCTTGAAAATACCAAGCATGGCATGCTAGCAGTAATCTCAAGATCATTATTTTAATAAAGACTTATTTAGAGGGTTGATCGAGTTTAATCGGTTCTCTAATTTTATGAGATTACAGTGTTCAACTTGTTATTTTTTTCGATTTATTAACGCATGTAAAAGACGTACTTCAAATCCGTCTTATTTAAATTCTGAAGAACTACAAGATGCTTTAAACTTTATTATCATTCAGTCTCAAAAGGAATCTTTCCCTGAATATTATTTGTTATTAAATAATCAAAAATTACCGCACAAAAATCAATTATTAAAATTAAATGTGTTTCTCGATGAAAACAAAGTCATGCGTATCGGTGGCAGACTACATAATTCTGAATTTTCATTTGAAAAGAAACACCCTATATTACTACAGTCCACTCATCATGTAACCAAACTTTTATTTAAATATGAGCACCAAAGATTGATGCATGCAGGTCCTCAATTATTATTAAGTACAATTAGAGAGAGATACTGGCCCCTAGGTGGTCGTAATTTAGCCAGAGCCAGTTATCGTCAGTGCGTTCGATGTCAGCGTCTAAAGGGACAGACAGTTGTTCCCCAAATGGGTAATCTCCCATTAAGCAGACTCTCACCAGCCGATTTCCCTTTCCAAAGCGTAGGAGTTGATTACGCAGGTCCTATAGTTTCGGCTAGTCGTCAAGGTCGTGGATGTAGATTGGTAAAGGTATACATCGTTATTTTCGTGTGTTTTACTACCAAGGCCATTCATTTAGAATTGGTAGGTGACCTGATGAGCAGTAATTATTTACAGGCTTTACGGAGATTTATGTCTCGGAGAGGCAAACCTCTCAATATTTACTCCGATAACGGAACAACATTCGTTGGAGCTTTTAATGAAATTTCCAATTTTTTGAAGCGCAACTGTGACTCCATAACTGAAACTGTAGCTCATAATGGAATTAAGTTCCACTTTATTCCTGCTTATGCTCCACATTTTGGTGGTCTTTGGGAGGCGGGTGTCAAATCGACCAAATTTCACTTAGTTAGAGTGTTGGGCAACTGTAATTTGACGTACGAGGAGCTTAACTCTGTGTTAGTGTAGATTGAAGGCGTTTTAAATTCTCGGCCACTCACACCTTTATCATCAAATGCTGAAGACTTGTTACCTCTCACTCCAGGTAATTTTTTGATTGGACGACCAATTACGTCTCTTCCAGTAAAGGATATCCGGGACTACTCCAATCATCACCTGACACGCCACCAACGTGTTGAACAGCTGCGACAGCATTTCTGGTCAAGATGGAGCAAGGAATATGTCTCTGAGCTTCAAGAGCGAGTCAAGTGGCGCACCAGCAAGGACAGCCTGAACCTGAACTCACTCGTTGTCATAAAAGACGATAACCTGCCACCATTGAAGTGGAAGTTGGGCCGTATTGTTGCTGTTCATCCTGGCACCGATGGCATCAGCAGAGTTGCTGACATCAAGACAGCAACTGGGATTATCAGGAGAGCGTTTTCAAAGATTTGCCCGTTACTGGAAGACGATGGTTGAAAGGCAAGCTTTCAACGGCCGGCGGCATGTTTCAGCATCATCCCTCAGTTTTAATAAATTAAGAGCAACCATACCTGACAAGTATTAACTATAAGTTTTGCATCAGGCGCTTTGTTTGTACTTTGACCTACCTATGCACGGCCATATTGTAATTACCCTTGACTTGCAAAATAAACGTGGTTCTGCGTGCTGCTATTTGAGTTTAATTAAAATCTTAAAATCCTATGGAAGTCCCCTATTGAATTTATACACAGATCATCAGCTTTCAAACAAAAAAAATATCATCAAAATCGGTCCAGTAGTTTTAGCGTGATGCTGGAACAAACAAACAAACAAACAGACGTTTACAATTTTATAATAGTTAAGATTAAGATTACATTTTATGTAGATTCACCGTAATATATCTTTTGTGCCAGTCATATCACAGATTAGTGTTTTTTTTTTTTTTGTATCTGTAGCACACAAGACCAGCTTCTGATCACTGCTCAGCTTAGGGTTGTATGCCACTGGTCAATTTTTTTTGTCCAATCCAATTTATTTGATGATCAGTGTTTTTTTACATACAACATTTATGATCATCCAATTTATTTGCTCAAAGTCACATTGGACAAAGAAATTTGACGAATGGCATACCACCCTTAAAGCTGCTCGCTCTTAGTATTTAGATGTAAAAAAGTAATAAACCCGAATAAAATAAACAGTACCTACCTTTGCACTAACTCCGTGTATAGGTAGTTAGTTAGGTAGGTACATAATACGTAGTATCTCTAGCTAATTTGTGGGTATACTAGGCACCTGCACCTACCGAAAATAATCCGAGAGACTATTCCGTATTTAACGTATGTATATTATGGAAAATTCATGGAACTACGTAGGTATATGTTTAACTGACTACGAAAGTGCATTAACGAACGACAAATTAATTACCTGCCTTTTTCTCCTTTTCTACTACATTTTAATTTATTGATGGACTCAAATTATAACAAACCTACATCACATAATTTAGCTTGCTTACAGTTACTAATGCACAGAACCAGATTTTAGAATTATTTAATTATTCTAGATATTCATATTATTATTTTTATTGGTTTTGAATCGTTCATCTTTGAAAATTCGCGCGAAAACAAAATTGCCGTAGAAAACACGACGACCTCTGTGGTCTAGTGGTTCGAGTGTCGGACTTCTGATCACGAGGTCGTGGGTTCGATTCCCACAAGACACAAATATTTGTGTGATGAACATAAGTGTTTCTGTTGGTCTGGGTGTTTCTTATGTATTATAAGTATGTATTTACAAAAAAAAAAGTATATAAGTATTATATCCATTGTCTAGTACCCATATCACAAGCTCTGCTTAGTTTGGGACTAGATGGTGCTGTCTAAAAATGTCCCGAAATTATTTATTTATTTTTATTTAACAATATTTATGTCATTAAGTTGGTCTGAAACAAATTGCTTAATTTTGACCGAAAAATATTATTTTATATTTTTATACAATAATTAAAATAAGTAATTAATATAAATTTAATATAATTACATATGTAATCATAAAAACCACTTTGAATTATTATTGAAAGGTGTAACAAGATGTAAAAAAGAAATAGTTTGTTGTAAAAAATTGCAGAATAGTTACAGCTGACAGCCTGACAGGCCTGACTAGTGATGCCAGACGTATGATAATTATCATATATGTACGATAATTTCGCCTCTGCTACGATATACGATACAAAATGGAGTATCGTACGCAAAAGTACGATAATTTTGACATCTGGAAATTACTGTCCGAATTCGTTGAAATACAAAAACACATATTAAATCCGATTGATCCGAATCATCACAATAGCTCAACACCGTGTACATACAATAATCATTCACCTAAACGCCATAACACGACTAATATTATAAATGCGAAAGTGTAGATGTTTGTTTGTTTATCCTTTAATCACGCTGAAACCGGTAGATGGACTTGAATAAAATTTGCATACAGATAGATCATTACCAAAATTAGCAGATAGGCAAATTTTTATCCCGGGAAGATAAACAGTTTCCGAGGGTTGTGCGATAATATTTTTCTGTGATAAACCGAAATATACGAGGGCGAAGCCGCAGGCATAGGCTATTATTCCATAATTTTAAAACGTCAGACGTGCGATTTACTTTTATTTACAATCAATCGCACGTCAGTGATAAGAGTTTAACATTGACAGCCACTGAGGTAATATGTACTACATACTAGAGTAGACATTACGAACAAAAAATATCGCGCAACTTGCTGGCTGCGGAGCACGCGCGGCGCGAGCGTGGCTAAGCGAGTGGGAGTGCAGGAGCTCTAAAACGTGCTACAAACATTTTAATCGAGATGTCTTCTCTAGTACAGTCGACGTCATGACAGTGGTTACATATCAATTCGAAAACCACCGTTACTGCTTACGAAATAAAGATGCTGTCAATGTCAAAGTGTTCCAACCGACGTGCAGTTGACCGTATGTAGTACATACATATTACTTGAGTGTTGACAGCATCATTTTTTCGTAAACTGAATGGTTGGTTTTTGAAATTCAAGGTTACCACTAAACTGCGGTCGACTGTACTCATCTGACAAACCGGAAAAAAACAAAGTAGGTATTTCATACTGGTACGATAATTTTTCGTCCGGTACGATAATTTTATCTTCGACGCATTGCATCTCTAGTACGTCTGTGCTTCGACGCGTCTGGCAACCCTGGGCCTGACAGGCTTCGGTTGTGACGGTTGGCGGGAAAATTCGGAAAGATCGTGTTGTGGATTTTGTATTATTTTCCTAAATTTGTGTTTCTTCGAGTGTTAATGTGTAATAATGGTGGATTATTAAATGTTAAGTGCTCTTTAACGTGTACAAGTGTGGGTAAATGGTACAAAGTTGAAAAACGTGACTTTCGTATTTTCTCATCATCCGCTCAAAAACCTGGTAAAGTTTCCATCACTTTACTAGGGTAGGGTGAGTAAACTAAAGACTTGGCTGGAGGGTCTAAGCAACCAGGCCATAAAACTACTCACATAACAAAAAATGACTTGGCTTAAAGGTCTTAGCAACCAGGCCATAATACTTATAAAAAAAAAAAAAAGCTTCGGTTGTCATGTCAGTTGTCAGTGTTGTCACTCATACTTGTCAATTGACGATTTGACAAATCGAATTTATTTAGTCAAAAGGAAAATGTTATCGGGTTTGTGATTAAAGTTCTAACTATTGCAATAGTACGAAAGTTTTTAGAAATGATAACATGTTTACTCATGAAGATTATTGAGTTACAGTATTAATGGCCGATTTACCGAATGGCTGGGTTCAGCTGGTAAGTTTGATTGACCCTTCCTATTTATTTATCGGGATTCAATTCATCGTATTTCGCAGTTGTTTGTGTGCCTGTATTGTCTTCCTTGAACTCTATAATTGGATAAATTGTTCAATTGAACGGGCAAGGTACTCTATATTTGTTTTAAGATTCTAATGCAATATTTGTGCACTGTTACATTTGGCGTGTTTAATAGGTAGTAACCCGATTGAAAATCGATGCTAAAATATAATTGAGCCCTTAAATTAATTCTTATTAAAATTTAGAAATGTGTTTGTATTCAAAAGAGTTACAAAATGTTGAAATAAAAATGGTTTTAAATGTGTTTCTTAGTGTTTAATTTATTTTTTATTCTAGGTATCTTTCTGAGGGCTTCCAAGTAATTATTGAGAAGTCTAAAGACGAAAAATGCTCTCTAAAAGATGTTCAATTGCGTTTCTTGTGCCCTGATGACCTAGAAGAGGTTAGTATTAATTATCACAGAATCCGACATGCCCAAATATGTAAGCTTGTGAAGTTATGCCATAGGTCACAGTAGTTTTGAGTGAATTCTACTCATTCACACCTTTTTGCAAGAATTTTAAAATTAATCAGATGATTAATGTTGTAAACTGTGGCTATTATTATTTTATTATGTGTTCAAATGCTCCTACATTTGAATAATGTTATTATAAAGCAAGATCATAGACTACTTGAGTTTATAAAAGTGTTTTATAGTGATGAAACTGTTTGTAAGATGAGACAAAACATTTTTTAAATGTTTTATGTAGGATCTCATACCTATGTAATTATTCATTTGTGGAGAATATTCTTTCCTTATTTCTTATGAATAATAAAAACATAAAAACAAGTATCAGGATGAGTAACATAATATTATGAATCATTTATTTGTATGTCATAAAATAATTGAAGTTTATAGCAAATACACAGTCAGTTAATAGGAATACCCATTATTAGCCAGCACCTACTGAATTTTTGTTATTGTAACTCTGTGATAATTTACAATACAATACAAATACTCTTTACTGTACACTAAAACAAGCAGCATACATTCTCAGAGCTCATGCAGAGTTATTTATTATGATAATGTCATTGCATGTGTTTTTGGGTGTCATGTTCATAAGAATATAATTTGATAATATTATTGAAGTTTTTGAAATGATCCGAACCTTTCGAAATACAAGGTTAGCCGCTCAACAGTCAAATTAATTAACACCATAGTAAGACACTGGATGTCGTCTTTAAAAGTACTTTTGACAGATGACATGTTAGGGTCTCACAATATTTGTAAGAATTATGAAATTTTCCACAACTCCACAACATTACTGATGAAGAAACAATTTTGTTTGAACTAGTGTTGCCAACAATATATTGTTGCCATTTCAGGTGAGATCTCTGTGCAGAGATTGGTTTCCGATAGAATACCCTCAGTCATGGTATGAGGACATAACTTCATCAGAGAGGTTTTTTGCCTTAGCTGCAGTGCACAAGAGTCAGATTATAGGGCTTATAGTGGCCGAAATCAAGCCTTATTTGAAACTGAATGCAGAGGACCGAGGGATACTTTCAAGATGGTTTGCATCAAAGGACACACTTGTTGCTTACATACTGTCTTTAGGTATTTTTTATTTTTATTTTGTAGCCATCTTTTTGTATTACAATACATAAAATAAGTCATAGAAATTAACAATATTACTCATAATTCTTTAATCTTATTAGACAAGCAAAGGAGCTTAAAATGCCACATTCCTATGTACTCTATAGACTCACTAGCAGTGGCGTGCATTGCATATAGGCAATTAGGCAATACCTACTGCCTTCCTCATTCAAATTCAATAGTGGTGTAAGTTATTATCTTTTTTTCAGAGTACGATGATTACTTATCTTAAAATAGACCTATTAATGCTAAATTAATCTTCCTACATCAAAAAATCAATAACTTACACCACAATTAAATTCAAGTGAAGTAAGCCAATGCAAGCCACTGCTCACTAGTGGCCCTTTTTATTTAACTTATATCATATTAATTACCAAGTGATACCTATATTGAACTAAGTTTCCGGGTTTAAGCGATACCTGTGACCTGATTCAAAAACGCTCGAAAAGTTTCCGTTTCCGAAGTGAAATTTGACCGGAAAATAAAACAAAACGACCACTTCCTGCTACCATGAACGCTGCAAAGCATTCCAAATGTCAGGAAAACCAATTTTAATAATAATACATGATGTAATTCGGTTAAAATTGTTTTATTATGAACACAAAACGATTTGAGAACCGAACGGATTCGGAAACGCAACCCGAAATACATGGAAACTCTCCCGTGAGCCATTTGTTGTCGGAAAGCACTCGATGTAAAATTAAAGAACTATGAATAGCGTTTCCGAATGTGTTTGATTCTCAAATAGTTTTTTTTCGTAATAAAACAAGTTTGACCGGATTACATCGCGTATTATTATTAAAATTGCTTTTTCTGATATTTAGAATGCTTTGCATCATTCGTGGTCGCAGGAAGTGGTCGTTTTGTTTCGTTTGCTGGTCAAATTTCACTTCGGAAACGGAAACTTTTCGAACGTTTGTGAATCAGGCCACTGTTGTCCACTTTGCCAACTTATATTTTAATACACAACACATATCACAACAGCAGGGATCCAGCAGAATACCAGCGTCAGGTTTAATAATCTGGCATTATGCTGAGCTGATACCCTCAGGCTCGGTGGAGCGATGATTTTGGCAAGGTGGCTGGTAGCAACTGGATGCGAGTGGCCGAGGATCTATTTCAGTGGCTTGCCATTGGAGAGGCTTATATCCAGCAGTGGAACAATATAGGCTGATGATGATGCTGAGCTGGACACCCATTTGCCACAACTCTGAGATACACACAACACATGATTTGTCAGTGAACTCTTTGATAGGTGTATAATGGAAAAAAACTGTTTTTTGTTTTTCTCTCTGTTTTCTTCTTTCTGCCTAATAATTATTGTGACTATCTTTTCTTTATTTTTTAACAAAGTGTAAAGATCTTTTTTTAAAGAAGTGTCTCTGTTAGTTGTCAAATAAATATTTTTTCTTTCTTTCTTTCTAATAAATTCATGTACATCCAACCAAAGACCGACATGAAATGTTGTTGTATTGGTACACTCCAGGCGTGGCTCGTTCGTACCGGCGCTCGGGCGTGGCGACGTTGCTACTGGACGTGCTGATCCACCACCTGGCGGGGCCGGTGCCGCAGGCCCCTCATGAGCATCGCGTCAAGGCCATATTCCTGCACGTGCTCACTACTAACACAGAGGCTATACTATTTTATGAACACAGAAGGTGAGCAGCTAATGATTGACTTTATGATTATATGCGGGCTCTTTAGTTTTCTTAAAAACTACTTGTACCTACTCTCCACTATATATATATGTAGGTAACATGCAAAAATTGAATATCTAATTTAACATGTGCACTGTATGCAGGATCACTAAAAAGTCAGCTTTCAATCTAATCTACTAGATTTGCTTTTTTAAATTGGCTTTTATTTACATAAACAGATATCTTTGTTTTGATGAGTAATCCCTAAAGATAGTTAAAATTTGTCGAATTTTAGATGACGCATCGTGTTTTCACCACACTTACATAAGGTCCAAAATGAAATGATTCATGCTAATTATTGTTTAGTGGGATTCTTTTATCTTAATTAGGATACACTTTACTTTCAACATAATTGTTTATCTATTTTATCCGGGTTTACTGTGACTGTGTCTGACATTTTTGAGATGCCTAATGGTTTACCAGCAGAACAATTTATAGTAAAAATCTTGTTGTATCTACTTAGAAATTTCGTGATTATTGCATCATATTACGTGTTCCAACTTTCCAAAACTGCCACATTCTAAGTCGTTTCCTCAAGCGTTACTAGACTCAAACTCAGTCAAGGATGCCTACAAATAATATCAAAATCGGTATTCTTAGACATTTCCTCAATGTATCTTGAGGCAATAAATAACGCTGCGACGGTTAATAGAATGGGTTTAGGTTAATGTATTCCATAAATTCGGTCAAAATCGGTCATTTTTCAGAATATAAACAACAATAATCACGTCGCAAATGACACTTAAACCTTAAGGATGGTCGCGATGTACCTTGAGTTCTTCCTTACCTTGAGTAAGGAAAGCTATCAAGTGACCAGTGGCGTGCACCGGCCTATTTCATTTGAATTTAATTGTGGTGTAAATTATTGTTTTTTTTTTATGTAGGAAGATTAATTTAGCATTTAGCAGGGCGCTGGCTGTCCGATGTAATATGCTGATCCGCAGATTTGCGCGGTGTAACAAGCAGGTAAAAATGACACTCTTTAGAGCTTACTGCCAGTCATTTTACACCTGTAGTCTGTGGATCAGGTATACGCAGAGGGCATACAACGCCCTGCGTGTGCAGTATAATAATGCGTTTAGGATGCTGGCGGGGCTGCCGCGTTTTTGTAGCGCTTCCGGGATGTTCGCTGAGGCGAGGATTGATGGTTATCATGCCATCATCTGAAAACGGTGTGCCTCGACCCTTCGCAGAATGCGTTCCAGCTCCCACAGCATCCTAAGCGCATTGTGCGACAAGTGGGATTGTCCAATGTTGCGACACTGGATAGGGCTTCACACGTCTAGTGCGAACTATATCCAGTTGTAACTTCAGCAACATTTATTAATTTTAAGTTACTAACATTAGGTTTTTAGGTTTTCTTTTGTTTTTACTAACACTATATGGATCTACTTAGTTTGTGATCTGAAATAAAGATTTATATATATATATTAATAGGTATAATATAAGATAATAACCATCGTACTTTGAAAAAAAGATAATAACTTACACCACTATTGAATTTGAATGAGGAAGGCACTGGGTACTGCCTAATTGTCTATATGCAATGCATGCCACTCCAAGTGACGGAGATTTTTGTAACTGTGAATACCACGGAGGAAATATTCTATTGAGTGAGGTTGAGTGAAGTCTCGTTTGAGGAAACAACTTAGGATATGGGTGTCAGGCTTACATTCAGAGACAAATCTAAGCGTTAGTATCCACTGTATGAAAATAAAAATGATATACAATGTGTATCAGAAATGCGTGGTGATATTTGGAGAACTCATTCGAGGAGAGCATAGAACAACTTTTAATATAGCGACAACTCTGAAATCGTATAAAAAGTGTAGTACCTCTCGACCTAAATGAATGGAAGGTCTGATTTATTTTTCGTAATTTCAGGGTTAACCCTATAGTAAAAGTTGTTCGAAAACATGAATCAGCTCTCCACGTATTTCTGATACACGTTGTATGTCTAAGCAGCAAGCTATAAATATCATCATCATCACCTCAGCCGAAAGACGTCCACTGCTGGACATAGGCCTCTTCCAAGCATATGTTGGGGGATATACCATAATCACCACGCTTGGCAGGTGGGTTGGCGATCGCAGTTGGTCGGTTAAATACCTGAGTAAGTAGGTAGTTATTGGTTGGTGGTAGTGTGGGTAGTTCTCTGAAGAACGCTGCTGCCCATCCTCTGGTGACTCCCTTAGTCGCCTTTTACGACACCCATGAGAAGATATAGGGTGCTATTAAATAAGGACAGCCAAAAACCCAAATCCGGCGGAAATGTAACGTAATTTTTATCAGTTTGTGGGTTACATAATGACCAAATTAGCAAGTATACATACACACCAAATTGGTTGAACATGATAAATTATGCAGCATTTTAACACACACGCCATTAACGTAGATAGTTGCTGTTTACCATTTATTTTAAGAACATTTTGTATTTTGCTTGCTTACATTTCTCATACCAAGTTATTTATGACTTGCTATTACTATTTGTTCTTTGCTATTACTTAGTACAAATCATTACTAAATACATTTCTTACCATTATAATTTGCCCGTTTCTTTGAAGATATTCGAATAACGAATTATAATTTCTCAACCTATAACTAATACTAAGGCAGCCCATACACCTACAATATAATAGTACAATATTAATATTGCACAATTATTATTGTATCATCCCTAACTTCAATACTATTTCAATCTCACCCCTAAACGGTCAATATCATTGCGCAATTGCAAATATTGCACAATTATATTGTAGACTAGCTGTGCCCGCGACTCCGTCCGCGTGGATGTCGGAAAATAACATCGTGTCATAATTATGAACACAATATCTTCAAATATATACATATAAGCGCCTACACAGACGATTACACTATTTACCGACCATACTATATTTTGTTTTTACAACCAACCGGCTAAGGTGATGGAATTTCATGGAATTAGCCCTAAACTCCCTCATTCTGAGAAGACGCTCGTGCCCAGCAGTGGGAAGTAATTGGGCTGATTATGTTATTCTATAACACTAACCACATCTCTTCTTATGCTGAGAAGAGGCCCGTGTCCAGCAGTGGGACTGTAATGGGCTGGTAATGTTATGTTATTCTAGAATACTAATAATATCCAGTTCATTAACTCTTCTCATTTTGAGGAGAGGGCCATTTCCAGTAGTGGGACAGTAATGGGTTGACTACGTTATGTTATTCTATATTTTCTAGTTTCTTAACTCTTCTCGTTCCGAGAAGAGGTCCGTGCCCAGCAGTGGGGCAGTAGGTAATGAGCTGATTATGTTATGATAATCTATTACACTAACAATATCCAGTTCCTTAACTCTTCTCATTCCAAGAAGAGGGCCATGCCCAGCAGCGAGACAGTGATGGGCTATGTTATGTTATTCTATATTTTCTATAATACTAATAGAATCCAGTTGTATTTTTAGGAACCTGCAACCTGCATCCAACCAACAATCATGACCTCTACGTTGTATGCAACTTAATACAATAGAGGGGTCAAGCTGTATCGCTGGATCTACTCAACCGATTCAGATAAAACATACCCTATATTTTAAGTTAGACTAATACCAATACAAATGCTAACTTTCATTACGATCCGTTCAGCCGTTTTCACGTGATGAGGTAACAAACAGACAGACAGACAGACATACATTTTTTAAACGATTGATTCGTGTTCTATGGCTTATTTCTAGTCCCCCTAGCCGGTTTTCGCGAAAAAAAACTCAATGTACAGACTTTTCGACCTTTACAGTTTTATTATAGTATAGATGTATGGGCCGCCTAAGGAAGGTAATACCTTCAGGTAATTTATTTTCGGAAACAGCCATTCATTACGTTTCCCTTATTAGGAAACTGTTCGTCGGAAAAACTTTTGAATATTATTAATTTATTGGCGATTTCATAATACCTACTTGTCTACAAAACCGGCTCCCCCGATTCAGAACCACACGATAACCAGTTGTCGACCGATTCGGTTTGTTATCTCTTTTTCTTCCGTTGTGTGAATCATAAGACGAAACGAGATGACAAACCGAATCGGTCGACAACTGGCTATCTTGTAGTTCTGAATCGGGGAGCTGTTTGCATTCGTAACTCAATTGAATTGAACTTGAATGAGTGCATTCATTTGACATAGTAGGTACTTACACAAGATTTCAACAAAGATAAATAAGTCATTTGTATGTATTAAAACGTTATTTCGCTGTTGCGAGTTTGCTATCTGTAGTATATTATCCTCATCATATAGAATATCTCGTTCTTTCAAACGTTTCCGTGGTTATCTGTATCTTATCATAATATATCTACAGATAGATGTAGTATTATTTGCCTTGACCTGCATACTGTATAGCAATGAAAATTAGTTGCAAATGTTATTTGATATTGAACTTTCTTTCTACCTTTTTCCTCAAATAATAATAATATTTGATATTGAACTTTTTAAAGGATATATGTGGAGATAGAAGAAATATTAATATTAGTTCTGATTTTTTTAAGTATGTTTTATCATCTTTCTGCTCTTATCCCAATATTGGGGTCATCTCTATCAGCCGTCATCTCAATGTTCACTTTCTTTCTATCCGTATCGTCATTCATACATCCATCCATCCGCTTCTTTCTAATAGCCACAAGGCCGTAGCCAGGAAGTCACTTTGGGGGGTTGGAGCTCTGGACCAGAAACAAAAAGTAATAACTTTATTTTTGAAACCGCCGTCGACACAGGTAGCGACACGAGTATTGAAAACACAGATTACTATATTTATAGTTTCGAGGCATTTCGGGGTGTTTGAATCCCCAGACCAGTGCCCCCCCTGCCTACGGCCTTGAATAGCTACCCAGATTCATGCTTAAAACTTTTCTCGTATCATAACAAACTATTGCTACTAATTTTTTTCATCTTTCAGACTCACTCTTACATACCCATTTCTTATCCATTTTCGTTAAACCACACATTCCTATGAAGCTTCTCATCTCAGCTACATGCAATAGCCTGTCTTTCATTCATTCCTTTCGTAGCCCATCATACCGATTTCTGAAGATGATCTGCATATTTAAAAGAGCCTCCATTAGTGACGGTATTTAATTGATCGTCCGGCGCACCCTGGGCAGTCAGCCCCGCTATCATCCTGCTGACTGGCTAATCTTTTCCCCACGGCATGAGCTATTATCATTATGTAGCTCATGTCGACACGATAGAAGAGAAACCTTTCATGTTTCACAGCCGTATCGCTATAGTTTTAGCACTCAAAGATTTCAAGAGATTAGGCGTAATTCAAAATTTTATTCACAGTCATCTCGCTATAATTTTAGCACAAGATTTCAAGAGATTTAAGCGAAATTGTTTTTTTTTTCTATAAACATCCTTCAGGGTAATATTACGAATACATAATACATACGAACATTTTAAACGTATTTTCTATTCTATAGGGAATATGACATTTTTTTTATTTATTTTTTTATTAGAAAACTCGAAACTGTTTCAAGAAAAATAAGCAACAGTGAAAAAACCAATAAAATATTCAATAAAATGTCCAAGTTAAGCAATTTAATTTGTTCACTAGACAGACAGCACTATCAAAGTATGATGTCATTATTCAAAACATTCATAGAAACTTGACATCTCTCTGTGCAATGTCGTTTAGCACGACAAGGACAGAAAATGCCCCCTCCAAAAACTTAAAAAGCGTGTATTTCTTAAATTTTTTCATGGTATTTACTATTACTTTCATAAATGTTGTCGTTTCTGTACCTTCTTTTAATTAACATAACATTTTTGGTATTTTTTAACAGAAGTCTACTACCGGATTGTCTTGATTTGTTGCTTAGAAGGAGTGTGAGAGAGAAAAAAAATATTTTTTGATTTTCTTTCATGTAAATCATGTATGTATATAAAACTATTGTTTAAATATTCGTAATATTATCCTCAAGGATCTTTATTGAATACATTTTTCAATTTCGCCTAAATATCTTGAAATCTTCAAAATTGTGCTAAAATTAGAGCGAGACGGCTGTGAAACGTGACAGGCTTCTTCATAGTTTATGAAAATTGCGATTTATTTTTGTATAAAATACTGATCATATGGTTCAATTCGTAGATTCCGTCTCCACTCATTTCTGCCGTACTACTACTCGATAAAGGGTCGTTGTAAAGACGGTTTCACGTACGTGTACTACGTGAACGGGGGGCACGCGCCCTGGGGGCTGGTCGACTACGTGAAGTGCGTGGCGCGGGCGGCGTGGCGGGGGGGCGGGCTGTACCCCTGGCTGTGGGGCAAGCTACGCACCGCGCTCACCATCGCCTGGCACAGGTAGTGCACGCCACAGACTACCGTGTCACGTACACTGCTTACTGTATATACAAATATACATGTGTGTGATAACTCTTACTGATGAGTTTGTGCTTTAGTTGGTCAGTGTAAATGTTGTATTGGATTCGAATTGATTCCTATGTAAATAACTAGTCCAATGGGAAATTGTATTTTATTGCGATTTCTTTAAGACTGCCTACGTCTGGCATGTATCTGTCACGTGGTTGTGTGAGATGAGAACGTTGACCCGTAGGTCGAATGTGCAAAAATTCAGTAACCATTTCTAACATGCTGTAATCACGAACGAATAAAAAGGCGGACGGAATCTCGCTAAGAAAAGATTTAAGCACTTGGTTTTTTCCTAAACCCAATATAATTTCGACAGCATTTTAACACACCAGTGGGCCTAGTACGAGTTTCACACTTACGAATACTTTCATCATTTTCGTCGACTTTCATTCATAAATCAGTAGCGCCCCTGGCGGATACGAGGAGGAACTACAGATTTATTAATGAAAGTCGACGAATACTTTGAAAGTATTCGTAAGTGTCAAACTCGTACTAGGCCCCCAGATAACATGTTGTTATTTTATTTGTGACACTACGACAACTACTACCGTAACACGAGATTCGTTGCGTAATCGCGGCTCTTTGTCTTACTATAGGTGTGAATGTGTGCGTGCCAGCCCGTACTTTTAAGCGAGCCCTCTTACTGTCTGTGCTTCACTTATAGTTTAGCGAGATTCCGTCCGCCTTTTAATATTCGTCTATGGCTGTAATATGCAATAGTTTCACTAGTTCTTTTAATTACATTCTTTTTAACATTTTCCAAAGCATGTTTAGTAGTGGTTCAATACGTCCGTCGAACAAACAAAGCGACTCACCCGAGGTTTTTCTATTAATGTAACAGGAAAAAGGAAGGGCTCTTTGTCAAAGTAATTGTTATTATTTTTACTAGTTTAGTTGTTAAGTTAAAATATTATGCATTGTGTTTCTAACTCTACGCATTCCGTGAGGTTAATCTCATTTAATTGAGAATTGGGAAACTTTATTTAATTGGTTTACAATGTTGCTGCATTTTCAGAAAATTCCACTAAACATAGAAATGCAGCGTGTGCGCAGTGATTGTACGAGAGAATTTTTAAAATATCACTAAGTTATTGATAATAATTTATAGAGATGCACTGTTTGTTGTTTTTATATATTGACGTGAAGCCAAATTTGATACAAGTATTTTTGCACAACAACAAACGAGTGTTGTGCTGATATTTTTATATTATACGTAGTCGACAAGGGGAAACCCGAAACATGAACAAACTCCTACAAACATTTTTATCCCGAGGGAATACGTCAATTTGGCTTCATTTATTAAGCTGACAAAGTTATTTGTGATATTTTTATTACTCAAAGCTTTAAATTTAATGATTCATTGTATTTTCATATTATACAAACAAAGAATTGACACCATTTTACGTACGAGAAGACTTTGGTTTAAAATAGTTGCGTTTGTTTGAGTATTAAGAACGGCACTGAATGCTCCAGAATATAACAAAGTGTCGCGTGCCATGATATACTGCCAAGATTATTAAAGTAAGGTGCCGATGTGTTCAATGTAAGACGTAATATACGGATAAACAATAATATTGTAATTAAAACCTTATTATTTATGAACAATACCTGTATCGGCTACATGAGGGCAATGCTAAATGATTCGGACAGAGCCAATAAGAGTAAAAATCAGTTATCAGCGTCTATTCGTATGATTTTGATCATAGCAGCTTCGGTAATCGGAACTATGACCATAGATATAAATAAACCGGATTATTCGAGAACGAAAATTATAATTTCCTCCTACCAAAATATTTGCACGACTGAAATGTCGAATGTAGTGATACCCAATTTTAACTTTAGACGAACTCAATGTTACCTATGTTCTTGCAAATAAATATATCATTCATTCATTCATTCATTCATACCCAGGTTAGAATTTTTTTATAGGTAAATGCCACAAAGGGACCCAGAATCGATTAAGATAAGATATATGGTGTGATAGAGCGTAAATAGTTAGTCACAAATATGTTATTAGTTATCTAAAAATCATCACCAAGACAGGTACCACGCCCTCAAAATGGTAAGGTTGTAAGCGTCAAGTCTGTATACTTGACGGTGGAAAAAACGAACAGGACATTGAGGAAAAGTACATTAAATACCTGTTGGAGATAGCAAATTTTACTCAAAAGAAACATTCTTTTGTTTAAAAAAATAAGAATAACTGCATTCACAGATTTCCGAAAACTTCGTTGCCTGAACCGGAAATCGAACTAAAACCAATATAAAATGTACTTATCATCCTGTATTTTATGGCATAAGTTGATAGGGCAAATAATAAGAATCAAATCTGTCCAATAAACATAGTGTCTTAAATTAAAGGAAGTCCATGAAATATGAACAAAAAATAAATAAATAAGGTGTTTTTAAGTTAATTTTTGTTTCCTTGGTATAATTTTATTGAAATATAACTAAACTATGTCAGATTTCATAGTCTTTCGTCAATCTAGGACACAATGTTAGTTGGGGTGATTAACAGCCAAAATTAATATCCAATCTATCCACGATTTGCCCTACTAGAGATAGGAATTTGACATAAGCTCCATACAAAATACGTCAAATTTCTATATCTAGTAGGACAAATCGTGGATAGTTGGATATTAATTTTGGCCGTTAATCGTTATTGTCGACTCTATCGATTAATGGCTTTAAATGATATTTTTTGCATTATTGAAGCTCAGACCAAAAGAATAAGATCTTATTCTTTTGGTCTGAGTATTGAAGGTTCCTCAGGAAGGTTCGATTCCCGGTTGAGTCAAACCGACAAGCGAGTTTTCAAAAATCTTATTATGTAATATGTATGATGTATGTCTTTGGTCTAGTGGTCGCAAGCGCGACTGCTGAGCGTGGGGTCCTGGGTTCGATTTCTGGGTCGGGCAAAGTGTTATTGGGTTTTTTCATTTGGAAATTCTCAGTAGCAGCCCGGAGTCTGGATTTGTGCCCGGTCAATGTCAATAGGCTCGCCCCCTATTACATGGGACTTATAACATAACTGGCGAAATGTGGGTATACTATACACCTCTGCCTACCCCTTCGGGGAAATACAGGCGTGATGTTATGTTATGTTATGGGACAAAGTTTGACCAGTGGCATACCATACCACCCTTAGGCCCGCGGCCCGCCGTATTTTAAACCCAGTCCAGTCTTACAGAGTGCTAAACAATGCGTTTATGTCTATGAGGGTCTAGCCGCCCGTGGTTTGGCTAGAGTCTGGAGGGTCTAGCCGCTAGACCCTCCATCCTCAAAATTTATAGTGGAACAACAGTTTTAACGTCAAATGATAATGAACAGCTTTCAAGAGCATGCCTGTAAAACAGTTTAAATGTAGGATACGAATTGATGCTGTTATCTGTTTTTAACCGTGGGAGTATGCACAGTCAGAAATATTTCCAGTGAACTACCATTAAGGCTAAAATCGCTTGCAATCGATGTTCGATAGCAGTGGTAGCTACGTGTAATTTAGCAGGATTCATTCAAGGGATTTTGTCGACAAAATGTATCACCGCGAAGGATCGTGATCGTACTTCCATTACTAACTCTTCTCTACTGTATAATATTTTACTTTAATACCGCACACAACCACAGAGTTTTCTTTAGACTTTACTGTACATTTAAACTACTAGTAATGTATGTAAATAGTTTTTTATCGATATATTTTAAATAGGCATGTACAGACTACAAATAAGGCGAATTTACTATTTATATAACAAAAGAAGGCTGTCGTATTCTTATTTCAGGTGCCTGCAACAGTCTCTTAAGTCTTGTGCAGTATTAAAGTAAAATATTTACAAGTTTCTTCAATTCATTATAGTTTATTTCAAAACAATATAAGGTCCTACATTATTAATCCTAAATATTTAAAGAGTATATCTATAGTTTGCAAAGATGTTTTACTTGCATAATATAGCAAAAAAAAAACATTTTTTAAACTTTTACTAAAATAATGTTTAATGTTTGTTTTGTTTGCAGAAAAACCTTTATTCCTTTATGAATAACATGCACTAGGCAAAGTACAGGACATTCGTCACCATGTGACGCGAAAATAATACGAAACCAGTGAATTTAGGGAGTACCTAATTTAATTTTTTTTATGACTTCCATATCCTTGAGATTTACGTACCTACGTTACGAGCAACGACGTGACGATATACGATTTTTTATTATTTCAAACTGGAGATCACGTCTAATCGTGTAGAGTTTACAATTTGAAAAAAATAAATGTTTATTTACAATTGAATGTGAATATTTTAGATTATGTTCAAATTAAATAGTGTAATTAATTTGTAAAGTTATGTCTAACGCGGACAAAAAAAACGATAATCACACAAAAACTATCGAGCGTATTTTTAAGAATCCTTCACCATTTTAAAGACAATAATTTAATTAAATATCTTTTAATATACGATGTTTTGCGATGATATTGTCGCGAACGTCTACGCGGGCGATGGGCCGCAGTACAAGACAGATTCGGACTGGAGACGAGAGAGAGAGAGACGGAGATGCTAAAGGTTATTGTTGGCTATCTGCGCCTTAATAATGTAGAACCTTATAATGTCTATACACATAAACTATAAAGCTGTGCTGTGTAGTGTTATTGGGTTTTTTCATTAGGAAATTCTCAGTAGCAGCCCGGAGTCTGGATTTGTGCCCGGTCAATGGCAATAGGCTCGCCCCCTAATACATGGGACTATAACATAACTGGCGAAATGTGGGTGTACTAATACACCTCTGCCTACCCCTTCGGGGAAATACAGGCGTGATTCTATGTTATGTTATAAAGATGAATGAATTCTCTCCATTGCAATGTATTTATTGATGACAATGACAAGCCTGTGGGAGCCTATTCTCTCTGTGCTTTTATTTAATATACACTATCAGTATAGGTACACTATGTAGCCGATAAATGGTGTAACTAAAATTTATTTCTGTCAAACATGTATATTTTGGGCACATTAGAACGGTTGGTAACTGCATCCAGTCAAACCAGTGTACGTAGTTTTAATAATGTACTCACATGAACCAAAGTATTTTAATATCCTAGTTTTATTATCACTCATACAATCGATGTTTTGTTCTTTTTAATTAAGTATTAATAAAATTAATGTTAATCGTTAATGTGAAATGAGTATTATTATTTGGACCATTATTAATTAAATTATTTGTATGAATTCCAAAAGCAGTCATGATAGTTGAATAGGTAAGTTTTGTAATTTGTGATATTATCATCAATTAGATAATTATTTCAAGGTCAAACCGCACTATAGCGGCGCGGTGTGTTGCCGCAGCGGAGCGGTGCGACACAACAAATAATATTTCTATTGATTTATATGACCCAAACCGTATTGCAACGACGCGGACGCAACGACTATAGCAGAGCACGTAACGCGGCGCTGCAGAGTTGGCTTCGGAGAATATTTTGACGTGCAGCGCCGCACTACACCGCTTGACTACCGCATTTATAAAACATCTTTTTTGACATTCTCAAATAAGTGTTGAGTCGAACAGCGTCCTTTAAAAGTTGGGGTTAAATGTGTGTGGCATTCTCTCTTGTTAACGAGAATTTTGACTATCTTGCACCCATATTCAATCTGTTTTTTCTTACTCATCTTATTTAGTAAACAATCTAGGCATGTCTTTTTAATGCAATTCGTCGATAACAATTATTAAAAGACATTATTTTAACAATTTCACACACGGAATATTTTTTTTTACCGAAATATGCAGAACTTGTAATTATATTTTATCAGTACATATATAAACAGACATGCCAAGATAGTTTACTAAATAAGAAAAAAAAAAAAAAAAACCCGCCGAATACATAACCTCATCTTTTTTTTTATGGTCGGATAACAATAGAGAAAAAACAGACTAGACGCTTTTTTATTTTTTTCGATTTTTCCCGTCTCTGCGCACAATAAAGCCGCGTTCACACCAAACGTATGGTCAGCTGCCGACTATGAGATAGATTTACGTGGTTTGCTGATTTTTCATCAATGTTCAACCTTATGTACACTACAGCGTATATTCAACGACTGGCTATACGTTTGGTGTGAACTCTGCCTAAAGCCATCAATACCGCTTCTTCACTTAACGAGAGACGTACCATCTTGTTAGTCACATAACCAACAACTGAAACCTAGCCGCGTGCTGTCGCGACGCTTCAGTTCAATGCGTTTAGGAAGTGTCGCGCCGCCCTGCGGCAGCGCCGCGCCGCGCCGCTCTAGTGCGGGTTGACCTTTATTTTCTAAAGTTTTGCAAAATTGTAATAATAAGGTCGACATTGTGTGTTAAATTGTCCTTTCTAATATAGCACGTTCCTAATGTTAAATGGAAAATTTTAAGTTATAACTCTATGTTTAATACTCTACGATAGCAAAAGATTTTAGCTTCCAAATAAATATCATTGTTGACTAATATGATTGTATTATTTTTTATTTTTACACCAATGGGTAAATGGCTAAAGAAATACTTCAAGGCTTAAAGAAAAGAATCCATAACAATTTCAGAAAATGTTTAATTTTAATAATTGCTTCATTTTTCATCAACTATGCTGTACAAACTATATCGCTTACATTAGAATTAGCAATTAATAATTGCACGTAAAAAAACTTAACAAATAGGTTTCTTCAACTTTTCGATTGGAATGAACGATTATTACAATAAGTAATATTTTTTACAATATTTATAACTACGAAATGAAAATCTATTCAACAAGCAGTCACAATCGCCCAATGATATGTTAAAATTATTTTTATATAATTTTAATGTTATTGCATTCTAAGTATTAAAGTTTAGTAGCGTTTGCGTCGAGTGTGGGGCGAGACGCACGCGTACATACGCTAGAACAGGCCGTGTGTGAAGCAAGAAGCGCCCTCTACACACTACGTGACAAGGTTTTCCCTCTCCGCGGCACCGCCTTTGTGGTTTTGGCCCTTGAAGTCTTTCAATCTAATCGGCGACGACTCGCTGCCGGAATCACCCTGAAACAACGTGAATATCATATGAACGATTGATTTTCAATGTCAAAAAAAAACATTTGATTTAAAGTGGACTTTCAATTAGGTAGTTCTTTTCGAACGTCATACGTTAAGATGGTCCGCAAAAACAACCGCCCTTCACCACGTCCTACACAGAAAAATCCACTGGCTTCCTTGTGTTTAAGCTGGGAAGAAGAAGCGGCTTAACAAACTCTCCAGCAACACGTCACAGCTCTTAGCAGTAAGTTTGAGGTAATAATGGGAGAGCGCCTTCATGAGCACATATTGTAAAAAAAAAGATCAAGTGTCGTGCAAGATGAACAAGGGCTGAGGCCAGATGGTAACTCAATTAAAGGAAATAAGATAAAAACGGGCAGCAGGACGACCAGTCACCACAAGCAGCACCCGTTCACGAGCATGACGCAAAGATCATCCATCACCTCCCTCGCCATAATTCAAATTGAAGCCAATCTGTCTTTATCGCCGATTGAACAAACAACTAAACCTTTGAATTTGTGCTAAAACATTTCTAGCTTCATGTAGCCAAAAATGTTTAAAAAGCAAAGATTTTATAGACAACTAGCTTTTACCCGCGGCTCCGCTCGCGTTAAATTCTGCTAACCCACGTCAGTCCAGTCCATTCCAGTCCAGTCCACTGTCCCACTGTCCCGCTGTCCCGCTGCCCCGCTGCCCTACTGCCCCACTGCCCCATTGCCCCACTGTCCAGCTGCCCCACTGCCCCAATGCCCCGCTACCTCACTGCCCCGCTGCCCCGCTGCCCCACTATCCCACTGCCCCGCTGCCCCATTGCCCCGCTGCCCGCTGCCCCACTGCCCCGCTGCCCAGCTGCCCCGCTGGCCCACTAACCGCTACCCCACTGCCCCACTACCCCGCTTCCCCACTGCCCCGCTGCCCCGCTGCCCCGCTACCCCACTGCCCCGCTGCCCAGCAGCCCCGCTGTCCCACTGCCCAGCTACCCCACTGCCCCATTGCCCGCTGCCCCACTACCCCGCTGCCCCGCTAACCCACTGCCCCACTGCCCCGCTAACCCGCTGCCTCGCTATCCAGACACCCCGCTGCCCAGACACCCCGCTACCCCACTGCCCCGGTGCCCCGCTGCCCCAATGCCCCACTGCCCCACTGCATGCCCCGCTGCCCAGCTGCCCCGCTACCCCACAGCCCCCCCACTGCCCCGCTACCCCACTGCCCCGCAGCCCCGCTGCCCCACAGTCCCAATGCCCCTCTGCCCCGCTACCCCACTGCCCCGCAGCCCCACTATCCCACTGCCCCACAGCCTGCCCAGCTGCCCCACTGCCCCACTGCCACGCTGCCCCACTGTCCCGCTGCCCTACTGCCCCGCTGCCCCGCTGACCCACTGCCCCACTGCCCCGCTTCCCCGGTATCCCACTGCCCCACTGCCCCGCTGCCCCGGTAACCCACTGTCCCCCCGTCCCCCTAAAACACTGCCACGCTGCCCCACTGCCCCGCTGCACCACTTTCCCACTGCCCGTCTGCCCCACTGCCCCTCTGCCCCGCTATCCCACTGCCCGACTGCCCCGCTGCCCCACTATTCCACTGCCCCACAGCCTGCCCAGATGCCACACTGCCCCGCGTCCCCACTGCCCCGCTGTCCCGCTGCCCCGCTGCCCAGCTTCCCCACTGCCCCTCTACCCCACTGCCCCGGGTAACCCGCTGCCCCGCTGCCCCACTGCCTCGCTGCCCCACTGCCTCGCTGCCCCGCTGCCCCGCTGCCTCGATGCCCCGCTGCCCCACAACCCCACTGCCCCGCTACCCCGCTACGCCTCTGCCCCACTGCCCCACTGCCCCGCTGCCCCACTGCCCCACTGTCCCACCGTCCCGCCGTCCCCCTGTCACTGTCCTACTGTCCCACTGTCCCACTATCGCACTGTCCCACGGCCCACTGTCCCACTGTCCCACTATCTCACTATATCACTAATCACTATCGTCTCGTCCCATGTCCCATGTCCTGTCCCATGTCCCATCCTATGTCCAGTCCCATGTGCCGTCCCACTGTCCTGTCCCATGTCCCGTCTCATGTCCCGTCCCATTTCCCGTCCCATGTTCCGTCCCCTGTCCCGTCCACTGTCCCGTCCCGAGTCCCGTCCCCTGTCCCGTCCCCAGTCCCATCCCCAGTCCCATCCCCAGTCCCATCCCCGGTCCACTCCACTCCACTCCACTCCATCGTACATTACTATCCGCTCGTGCAAATGCATAGAAGCTTTGATCTGTCGGGTGAGTACGCAACCCACGAATTAATTTTTTTCTTTTTTTCTTTCTTTCTTTCTTTCTCAAAACCCATACCAGTTTTTAAGTCAGATCGTCAGCTTTCAAACAAAAAAAAAATCATCAAAATCGGTCCAGTAGTTTTAGGGTGATGCTGGAACAAACAAACAAACAGACGTTTACAATTTTATAATAGTTAAGAAGAAGAGAAGCCTTTCTTTTTTTCTTTATCAAATCCATATCAATGATCAAATCTTTGCTTTGCATTTTTTAAAGTATATTATCTACGTACGGTCAACCGCACCTCGGTGGTAACACTTTGACATTAGCAGCATCTTTATTTTGTAAGCAGTAAGGACGGTTTTAGAATTAAAGTTAACTTTAAAACTTATTTTAAACTATCGCTCTCTTTTACGAATAGTAGATACAAGAAAGGGATGGCAACAATTTTAGAACGGTCAAATTACTCGGAATTTAGATTTTCATACAAGTTTAGTCGTGATCTCGGAACGTGCCCACTAAAATACAAATAAATGTAACACGTAAACTAATTTGACAGTTCTAAAATTGTTGCCATCCCTTTCTTGTGTCTACTATTAGTTAAAGAGAATAATAGTTTAAAATAAGTTTAGTTCGTGAACAAGAGAATCGACACCAATGTCATGCAGTCGACTGTACAATGTCCTGCCTTAGAAAAAACGGATTAGATAGATAGATAGAATATTATTTTATCTCACTTGCTCGGAAATTGGTTCATTATTTAAAAAAAAAATACAACAATCGGCTCTTTTCCGTACGCAACGAAATAACAGGCCGGTAATATCCAACAGGACAATAATAGAAATTGCTGGACACTTTAAATTTTTTAAATTTTGCTACCGAGGTTTTTAAGTACACACTTACATAAATTAGGTGTTTTTAGGTACAAAATATTTATCATTATACAGGCTGAATGCGCATTTTTTTTTTCAAAACTTTGAAAATAGAACAAGATCCGCGCACGAGCGAATTGGCGTGAATGAAAACGAGATACTGTTGAATTAATTTGTGTTGTGTTTCCTCGCAAATGAGAAAAAAGTACTATTACAAGTCTCGGCCGAAATAGCAATTAACGGCCTCGTTTAGTTAAAAAGGACTCGGGTTGCGCCTCGTCCTTTCAAAATCACTTGGGAAGTACTCGGCTTCGCCTCGTACTTCCAATATTACTCGGGCGTAAATTGCTTCATTTCAGGCCTCGACAGTAATGTACTATTATTGTACACCAATAACATTATTAAACACAATGGATTACACAATGAAAAGAAAAATATTTACAGGAAAAAAATTAAAATGTAAAAAAAAAATGTAAATGTATTATTTAAAATGTATGTTAGCAAGCTTACGTTGGCACCGAGCGAGGTGGTCTCCTGGAGTAGCAGCTCGCTATCGGTTCCTCGGGACTCCTTGTTCTTGAGGATGGACCGCGATCGAGAGTCGCCCTCTAGCGGCCAGCCGCCGCCGCGCTTGTTTCCATTCTTACCTAGATACATTTCCAGAAACGATTGGATATTGCTATTAATATTGCACAGGTCATGTTGACACTATAGGTACGGATTGAAATCAAATACCTACAGTCGACAAATTCTATGTGGAATTCTTTCTACAAATAAAACTGAACAGCTTTACAAGAACAATTACAATTTATTTAATTTTATAATTTATTGTTTTGTTTTTGCGATGTAGGTATATTTATGATTGTAGATACTTATTATGGTGACAATATTTTTTAACGATCGTCACAAACCATCATCTTAGGCGTTCATGGATTGGGGCCCGACCATAGACATTAGCGGTAAACAAGATTCTTGTGGGTATAAATATATACATATTGTAAAACAAACAATTTTAAACCCTCACTTTTCAAATCACCTTTTCTGGCAGGCAATAAGCCCTTTTGTTTCTAAGCCTATGGTGGACACTGAGGAATTATAACTGGAGCGGCTGTCGCCTACAATATACAGTGCGCCCGGATCAGAGCGCGGGGAGTGTGCGGGGTGCGCGGCGGGTGGCTAGCGAGTCATAGATGCGACGTAATCTGCACAGATGCGACACTCGTGTTTATTCTGCCTATTCGATATATTGAGATTTTTCAAAGGAACGAATTAAAATAAAAGTTCATTCACATAATTGGAATAACAAAATTTTATTTTCCATGAAACAATATAAGTTTGTTTAGTTTCTGGCGCTCAGATAAATAATCATTGTTTACTTTTGCTTCGTAGTTAAAACGAATTTTTGCATATTTATGAATAATGGCTCGAATCAGATGAATTCTATGATTTAATGTGGGGGGTTGATTGAAAGCATGCAAAATTAAATTAGTATCAAGCATATTATTTAGGCAAAATTTATTAGCTAGCTCCACCTAGTTTTACTCGTGGTAAATACCTATCACCCCTCTTACTGCTGGCGGGAATCGAACCTGCCACCCGAGAACTTTAAAGAGCTGATATCTCGGGAACAGGCAGAGATAACCGAATTCTGACTACATGTTTGCCCCCCACTACCACCCTCTAAGCCTGCTCCCTCTAGGTCACCCATACATAAAACAATCCCCCACTCCGTTCCTCCCCCCCAAACCCAAAGCACAATCTAGCTACACCCGCGGGAAACACGTTCCCCCCCCCTTCCACCGGAATTCGTCCAACCCACAACCCCTCCCAAACCCACCCGAACTGCAAACCTTGTCGCTCCCTATCACTCGTCTTACTGCTAGTAGGAATCGAACCTGCCACCGGAAAATCTTAAAGAGCTGATATCTCGGGAACGGGCAGAGATAACCGAATTCTGACTACATGTTTGCCCCCCACTACCACCCCCTAAGCCTGCTCCCTCTAGGTCACCCATACATAAAACAATCCCCCACTCCGTTCCTCCCCCCCAAACCCAAAGCACAATCTAGCTACACCCGTGGGAAACACGTTCCCCCCCCTTCCACCGGAATTCGTCCAACCCACAACCCCTCCCAAACCCACCCGAACTGCAAACCTTGTCGCTCCCTATCACTCGTCTTACTGCTAGTAGGAATCGAACCTGCCACCGGAAAACCTTAAAGAGCTGATATCTCGGGAACGGGCAGAGATTACCGAATTCTGACTACATTTTTGCCCCCCCCTGCCACGCCCTAAGCTTTCTCCCTCTAGGCCACCATACATAAAAAAATCCCCCACTCCGTTCCTCCCCTCCCCAAACCCACGTCCCCCTCCCTTCCACCTCGAATTCGTCCACCCCTCAAAATTTGCTTTGAGTTCGTATTTGCTTTGGTGGCCGCACACCCGTGTTCCGTGTGCTATATCTGCCTTATTCAGTAATCGGAGTACCAGACATCGTGTCCGTTCTGTAACTAATTTTTTTTCTTAGTCTATGATATGCATAGAAAATGGCGGCACAAATGGCAGCGTGTACAAGTAAACTAGAAAATGTCAAAAAGTATTGCATTTTGTTTACTTAGCGGTGAAACGTTACACCGTTATTATTGTGTTTCGATCTTGAATGGTTTTTACATGTTTTTAGAACACAAGACGGCATTTTTTTAAAGTTTTGTCGTCATTAAGCACGGAGTAATATACGTTTGCATCGCACTGAGCGTAAAGACCTACTGGGATCACTGTGGCCCATGGACCTCAGAGCGTGCGTGATAAGATTTCTTTTAGAGGGCCGCTCTAGTTATAATTCCTCAGTGATGGTGGACCCCAATTCACGAACGCCTAACGGCCAAAATTAATTGTCTTTATCTCTAGTAGGACAAATCGTGGATAGATCAAAGCATAGGGATAGATAGGATATTAATTTTGGCAACAAGACGATCGTTTGCGGCGATCGTTACTGTATTACGGCGAAAATTAATATTAGATTTATCCACGATTTTCCCATATGACGATATGACATAAGTAATATGGAATACTGTATGTCAAATTCTATCTCGAGTAGTGCAAATCGTGAATAGATAGGATATTAATTTTGGCCGTAAATCTAATGATCGTCACAAATCCTACTTTACTGACTGATATTGAAGGCACGATTATACTTACTTGACTATCATAAGAAGTACATGTTTACATTAGATATGTGGAGTATAAGATGAGCTTTCCAAGTAGGTAGCAACTACGCCTAATTAAATTAAGTATTGTTTCATTTAGGCATCAGTGTGTCAGTTTATCGAAAAAAGCAGTAATATTTCAAAGAATGCTTTTCTATAGAATCTGCACTAGTGTTACAAACCCAATTTAAATCACCCCATACACCCTAAGCCCGTAAAAGCGAATCTTTATTCGGTCCCTAAATAGGTGAAGTCCCGAAACCACACCTCAATAGATCCACTTTTTAAAAATTGGATCTATAGGGAAAAAAAATTCTCCTTAGATCCATTATGGATCTAGACTATGGATCTAACGAGAATGATCCAACCACACTCATGCTTACCTACTTAAGGCGCATGTTGCAGCCAAGTGGCGCCCCCATCAGTAAAAGGATTGTTACTCGCTGAATACCTACATCATTTATCAAAAGTTCGTTTTTAACAATTGGTGTACAGGTACCTACTGTAGTTTAATCAGAAACTATTAACTCTGTAAATTATAGTTCGCTGTAGTTGTAGATAGAAAAAGTACTAAAATTGGCAGTTTTTCGCACTTTGTCTATCTACAACTTTCAATAGTTAAAAACGAATTTTCGATAAATGATGTATTCAGCGAGTAATAATTTTTTATTGATGGGGGCGCCAAATGGCTGCTACATGCGCCTTAATAGAGTCGCGTTAAGTTATTTTCTGACGACTTTATGACCAACAGTTTTAAATCTACTTATTTGATTGTTACTGGATAGTAATCAAACCACACTTGTCAAACGTCACAGGCAGAGTTATGAAGTTGATGTAACGGCACACATGATGGATATTTATCCGCATTGATTTATGATGTGAATTTGCCTATTGTCTGTAGATTAGCTAAGTTTAGTCCACTTACCAGACAAACGTAAAAGTTTCGTCCAACCGCGCAAGCAAAGCCTCGATGAAAGAGTTTTTTCCTCGTTTGTAGAGTTGTACTAAATTGTTAAGCAGCGTTGTTATAGATTTTCGTCTAGGACTTTAATCCCACCCGTATGCAAGATAATATTATCATATTTTGCTAACGAAAACAAGAACACAAAATATTCGAGTTACAACGTTTGTTGAATGTTTTGATAGATCTGACAGGTTACATCCTACCAGGTTTTCTCTGTTCTATTGCAATTCCCACTTGATCTTCAAGCGTTTTAAATCAAGCTTACGCAGGTCGCGTATTTAAAATGAGACGAACCAAAAAGGATGTGATGATTAATGATCCTCGTAGCTATCCCTCTCGGCGGCTTCCTCTCTTCCTCCGTCCAGTCCTGTGGGACAAACGATCATGTTCGCGTTACCCACATGACCTTTGAAATAAAGCATTTTTTAAACATGAAGGCAGTACCACAACTCATGCATTCAGTAGGTACACATTGAAGTATTAGTCAAACTATGGCTAAGTCATGCAAACAAGACGATGAGAAAGGTTTGGAATACGGGGATACATTTGGACAAACTGTCGAACCATTCATAAAAAGCTGTGTGTAGTGTCGGTGAGCAGCGCTGCGGGTCGCGATGGCTCACCTGTTGGAAGCGGGCCTTTCTGTGCTTGGGCTTGGCGTCGTCGGCGGCGGACGGCGCGTCGTCCAGCGGCTGCGGCAGACTGACGCGAGACGCGTCCAGCGGGCGCATGGCCGGCGCCGGCGCCGCGCCCCCGCCCCCCAGGCTCACTCGTGAGCCTCGCGGTGACCCTTCACCCTGTGAACCTTTGGCACACAACACGCTTCCATCCCCAGATGCACTCCTGCGCACTCCATTAAACTCAGCGGACACACCGCCCCCACCCCCACCCGCGCCGCCACCGCCGCTACCGTCCAGAGGATTCACATACAAGTTTGATGAGTCGTTCTCGCATGCGATGTCGCCCTCTGAAGGAAAAGGGTGCGTAAGGCATGATGCAAATGTATCTGTAACGTGAGACATAATATGCACATGGAGCCGCACACGACCAAATGTGGTGTATGCTGCTCTTAGACACATATCGTACAATATGCATGGTTAGAGTATAGTGTGGAAACACGAATGTGCCGAAAGGATATCGACATTACAACAGTGAACGAATAGGGACAGACAAGATAGTAACAATTGATCTGATTCTACGGGTCGATTGCACATAGAGAATACATTAACACAATCCAAAGAATTCAAATGAATTTCATAGTAAAAAAAAACGTATGAACACGTGTAAACAACATAGAGGACATGATATTAATTGCGCTTTATGTATTTAAAAAGTATTAAAAAAAAATCTGAAAAACAGTTCTGTTGCTTACAGTTGTTCTGATATTGTTTGTGCGTAATTACCTGGGCTGTCGAGGCTGTTGGGCGTGGCTTCGGGCAGTGCTTTGGGCGCAGGGTGTCGCTGCAGGCACGCCAGCTCCACGCACACCGGCTGCCGCAGGTCTGACGTCGGCATTGGCATCAGCTGTTCCGCGTCTATGAACTCCTTATAACCCTACACCAAAGTGTTACACACTATTAGAACCGATTGGAAATTTTAACAAAGTGCTTTAATGACATAATTCAGATGAATATCTCTGAACATTTACAAACCTCAAATAAAATACTAGTAGGTATGTTTGACGAAAATTACCTTTTAAATGTGTCCTATGTTAATAATATGATTAGCTGCAAACATTTAAACCGAAAGAAATCATAACGATCAAACATACGGATGGATAATTATAATAAAATTGTTACGCTGCTAATCTTAAAATAATAAGTAAGTTAATACTTACAGGTTAATGCTAGATGGGAATATTTTTATTAGTAAGTAGTGTATTTGTTTTCATACATCAAATAACAGTTAATAAAGAAAAAGTCGCATAATTAGGTAATTAATAATGAAGTTTCTACAAAATCATGATGCGTTAGTATTTTAGTACCTTGAACGTGCAAAAACAACATTCAAACTCAGAAGGCAGCTGATCCAAGTCAAGCTGTTTGTCAGCCATCTTCTTTTCCTAGAAAAAGAGAAATCATTAGTAGCTAGTTAACCTCCTTCCTAGCCTACAGGTTAGAGAATAAGTAGTGAATCAGTCCAAACCGCCGACGAAGAGTTGAATCGCTTTGAAGAAATTATTTGGAAACCCAATCGGTGATCGCCGACGGTTCATGGAAGCTTAGGTAAACATGTGCGTTTTAATTTTGACTATAACAAACAGGCAACTACTAATAACAACTCTGCGAGGATTACGTGTCGAATCGGCCACGATTGTTAGCAAATACGTAAACATAGATGAATCTTACTGGTGTAGGTTCTGGATTTATGAGCAAGTGTTTCTCCGGTGACCCCAGGCCCTCGTTCGAGTATCGACGCTCTTTCTGAGGGCTGCTCTGAAACTGTTACCTACAGTGTTAGCGGAAGCCTATAGCTGCAATATAACTAAAGCTTAAAAAGGGTCCGTCCAAAGCTTAAAGCCAAAGAAATAATGTATATTAACTAATTATCTCAAACTAGTGCAATGCTGATACTTATTTGCTCAAGCAAAAACAATCGCAAAATACAATTAATGATTAGGTAGTATTTTTGAATTTTGGCAGGTTAAATATCTACATAAAGGCTACTCAAACTCACCCTACGATAGGCAAGATGATTGTTGGACGTACCCGAAACAGTTGTGAGCAAGTGTTATTACCTGGTTGGGGTCAGTACTCTGAGGCAGGTTATTGATGATGGAGTGTTCGTACTGTTTGTAGCAGCCGGTGGTGGCCGGGGCCTCGCCCTCCAGGCTAGTGGCGTCCGCCTGCGACAAGTTGTGTCCTGAAGACACATACCACTGTGAGTAGCGACGTATTCCATATTTTCCACTAGTGTCCCCGTATATATATTTATTTTATTTTATTAATACTATGAAGGAATATTTAAACGTGACAAAAAATAACGGCGTGAACTACACAACACACATTCCACACGAACAGTACACAGAATCCAGCGTCCTCCGGATACACACATCAGACAGTCCACGGAAGAGGAGTGTTAGTTCTAAGAAGCGTTAAGCTTACGCTGACAATGTAATCGACCTTAGATTAATAGTGTCTTCGTCGCACATCGCAAGCTACACGCGACGCGACTCGACCCCGAGTAACGAACTTAATATGAAGGGGTCGAGTATGACGACTGTGAGAGTGGCAAGATGCTCATCTGGCGTCGTCTCTCGCCTCAATGAGGACGCACTTGTCACCTGAAGACAAGGAATAAAACACTCTGAGTGCACCTCGCTACGGCCGTAACCAACGAGTGAACATAGCTGTAGCTGCGATGTATCGTGAACTGTTTGGTTTGATTTTGAACATGTCTGCGATTCCGGAGAGCCATCGATGCGACGTGCACACATTCAGCATTCATTGCATCCAATAAACACAGACACTGTTTGAGCACGGAAGTCATGCGTGCACAGTGAAAGACAGAGTTAAAGTGCATTCCGAGCGAGAGACATATGACATGGACAAGCAGCGAAGCGAGTGACCTACGCGATACTGACCTGTGTCTACGATGACGTCGATGAGGTCCATGCTCTTGGCGAACGCGTCGCGTAAGTTAATATGGTGGAAGGATACGATGGAGCCCTCGCGCTTGGCACGTTCGAGCGCCTCCCGTCGCTTGAGCGCCTTCTCGCGCCGCATCTGATTCTTGTAAAACTCGGCGAAATTGTTGACGATAATGGGGATGGGTAACGCAATTACCAACACGCCGCAAATACAGCAAACTGAGCCGATGACCTTGCCCAACGGGGTCGTGGGGTAAATGTCACCGTATCCGACTGTGGTCATGGTGATGCCGGCCCACCAGAACGTTTCCGGAATGGAAATAAATTTAGTTCCCGGCTCTTCTTTCTCAGCGAAATATGCCAATGAGGAGAATATGAGTACTCCCATCGCAAGGAACAACATGAGCAATCCAAGCTCCTTATAGGAGTTTCTGAGCGTGAACCCGAGCGACTGTAGTCCGGTCGAATGTCGGGCGAGTTTGAGGATGCGCAATATTCGCATTATACGGAAAATTTGCACAACACGACGCACGTCTTGAAACTGGTCAGTGGCGTTCTTATTGGTTTCAAGCAAGAAGAGAGATACAAAATAAGGCAATATAGCCAGTAAGTCTATCACGTTCAGTCCACCCTTGAAGAACTTCCACTTATCCGGCGAAGCACTGAACCGCAGCACGTACTCGAGCGTGAACCAGGTGATGCACACCGCCTCGACCATGGCCAGCTGCGGGTTATCCATGGGCGCGCCCTTTTCGTCGTACACTTGCATCTGGGGTATCGTGTTGAGAGTGAGCCCTATCGTGGACAGCACGATGAAGAGGATCGAGATGACCGCGATGACCTGCAAGCACGCACCAGTGAGCGGCGAGCGGTGGAGCGGCGCCCCGCGCTCCCCACCCCCGCGCTGCCACTGTGCAACTAAGCCTCGGTACCTAGCGATATGCCACATGTGTCAGATCGGTCAGTTATAATTATGCCAGTGTTTATACAGAACTACTCTTCCTACAAGTTTGTACATCGGTAGTACCTATATCTACTACTTAAACAATTGTATGTAAGTATATAGATAGATATGTCATTATGTATTTACAGATATATAAACGGTTAAAGCCAATATCGTATGTAACAAATGTCTTAATAGTAATCTAAAATTTTGGTGTAGAAATAACATCTATTCGTGTGACTATGTTAGTAGTGTTGTGTGGTCTCGGTGTAGATAAGTAGGTAACTATATTAAACAGTGTGGGTGAACGGACGCGCGTCCGAGTCCGAAATGATATTCGCCTAGAGGAGGAGGCGGAACGAAGCAGACGCTCGTCCGTCCATCGCCCGCATCGCTCGGTTAGTCGGATCAGTATCACGAAGCGGAAGCGCTGGTGGAATAGGATCGGAGCGGTAGTGGAACAGGAGTCAGGTGGGGGAGGGTGGGGACGCCGGCGGGCGTCGCCTTGCCGTGGTGGGAGGCGGCGCGGGCGCGGCTGGCGCACGCCGGACGGCCGGTCCGCCGGGCGTCGGCCGTCCCGTGCCACCCCGCACGCGGGCCACTGTGCGCCGCCTGAGCGGCGGCTGGTCACATCGCGTAAGCCCATCCCATCTTTGCAACTTTGCGACAACAATTAAGCTTTGTTTTTTATTTAGTTCTCCCTACTGAGAACTATCGACGCGGCTGTGAACATTTATAAAAAATTATTGTAATAAAATTATATACAATCCTGAAATTTGCCCTGAGTTGAACTTTGACTCTGGCAAAGTAAGCATAAAATACATACTTATACAGCGTTAAAAAACGTATAAATACAACTTCAATACAAATTAATGGACAAATTACCTACTAACTTTTCTATATTCTGAAACGTAATTTTATTTACCTAAAAAAAATTCAAATTGTCTTTTTAAGTTACCCATGAGTTATGACACGGTAAATACGCAGTACAGACCACAACACAATAAAAAACTGCATCAGTGTTATCGTCAATGTTAGCACAAAAAAAACAATACTGCCGGCACAACTTTGTAGCTTCATGTTGTAGAATACCGTTTCATGTACCTAAGTCACAATACAAAACCCATTCCACCTTATTACAAAATCGAGTTTAGCAATAGGTTTAGCCTAAGCCGGACTTTAAAGCCTTTTTGATGTATGGAGTTTGACGTTAGACCTGGTTTAAAGAAGGGTCTAAAACTCTTCTAAACATTTGTAATAAGGGGGATTGTGTCCATAACTTGTTAAAACATAGGTAGGTAATAGTTACAAGACGTAGAATTATAGTCCTACTTACTTTAACAATAGTATATACTTACTATATATGAAATTAAAAATTATATAAATAATGCATTAGCGTGTGCTCAACTCTATAATGGAATAAATTAGATAAGTATACCTATAATACATAAGTAGAAGAAATAAAGATATTAATATTATTTACTTATGAAAACAAAAAAAGTGATTAGAGTTGTACTTACATACGCTTAAGGTTGCACCACTGTTGTCGAAATTTTAAATAGAAATGTAGAATAGTAACACTACGAAGTAAGCTGAAAGGTGCTCAAACAAAACGTACACAATACAATATATGCATAGAGATTCGACAAAAGCGATCAAATATATGTTATGATCAAAGACCAAGATAGGTACTACAATCAAATGGAACACAACACCACATTCCATACGACAACGAGACAAACTGACTTGCAACACTGAAGGAGGAGCCAGCGATAGATGTTATTCATGCACCACAACACAACACATATAATTATAAAACTCTTATACGAAGCTTGTTTCTTAAATGCATTTGTTCATGAAAGCTCAATATTTGAAAGTGTCATATTCTTCAAAGAAATGTGTAGCAAAGTGAAACGTGTACTGATTACGAAACAAGCCTTTTATGTACATTCAGGAAGTAGGTGTTTGTATACCAATATACGTAAAGATACTTCATATTTGTAGGTTGTCTTACAGTTGTGAAATGAAAAGTGAACATTAGTTACGAAATGTTTTATGTTATGGATGTACAGTAAACAAGTACTAAGTAAGTGTGCTTACAGTGCTTAGTGTACCTAAACATAGGTGAGAAAAGTATCATTTTATTACGGTGCCTTAAATATCTGTTTAAGTTTGTAAAGTAGGTAACTACAAATATCTACTAGTAACAGTACAAATCTTGCGCACATGGACATCTCAAGAGTTATACCTACTCAAAACTCACAATTCACAAAAGCAACTATCTAAAATTAAACTAGGAAGTAGATTTAGAAAAAAAAAAGTAAACTTTTTAATAACCCTTAGGTACTTCTCCCTTACTCTAAACTATCCTTGGCAGCTTTGCTAGAGTGGCAGGGTTAATAATATCGGTAATTTGTTATTATTTCGGTTGAAAACGTCGCAATACGTTACCCTGGCTGCGATACTGGTGGTTGGTTTCTCGAGGAGGTCCCAGAGCCACTTCTGGTACTGAGCACAAGTGCCCTGACCGAACTCTTCCTCTTCCCGCTGTCGCAAGCTCTCGGCTTCTTTCCTCATTTCTTCGTGCACGTGCTCCTTGCGCTGGTGGTACTTGTGTTGACAACACGACTCCAGGTACAGTTCGTCCACGCCCCAATATTCGAGATCATCGCTAAACGCCAACACACACATTTCGTCCACTAAATGTAACTTTCCAGTCCGATAGAAATTGAGTATTGAACTGAAGCTCTTCGGGTGCCTGGAAAAAGAGAAGACTTTGTTAAATTTAAATCTGTTTCTTAGCACAGGGACTAAAACTGACCTGTAGTCAGGATGAAAGCTCATTGGTGTACTTACATAGGTAAGAATGTAGAATAGGTAATAAAATGTAGTGTAAATTAGAATTCCTTTTTGGAAGTTTATGTTTGCACTTGCAAAGTAGAAACTAGTTGTACCAAGAGGTTTCGTTTAAAAGTTTCTATTTAACCTTCTGTAGTTCACTTGAACTGAGAGAGAGAGAGAGAGTTAAATAGAAACTTTTAAACGAAACCTCTTGGTACAACTAGTTTATTATTATGTATATATAGACGAAATCAGCTGTGAACAATCATAGTGAAGCCAACCAAAACGTGCTCCACAGTGTACAACCCAGCGCTCACGCATACACCATGCAAGTGTTGTAAGGAAGTGATATTTGTTTTCGCGATGCTTACTGGACGACCCCGCGTCATGTGTACTGAGAGCGGTGAGCACGGTTTGAGGTGCATGTGTGTGCGGGAGCGGTTGTATGTTCGCAGCACTACATCTATATTTTTACTATGTCTGTGTATATTATCTGTGTTCTTGGTAATCCGAGCAGCCATCATAAACAACAAAATAATAATAATAATACATTTATATTTGACGACGTCTGTGGTCTAGTGGTTCGAGGGTCGGACTACTGATCACGAGGTCGTGGGTTCGATTCCCACAGGACACAAATATTTGTGTGATGAACATAAGTGTTTGTGTTGGTCTGGGTGTTTCTTATGTATTATAAGTATGTATTTACAACAACAAAAAAAGTTTATAATTATTATATCCATTGTCTAGTACCCATAGCACAAGCTCTACTTAGTTTGGGACTAGATGGTGCTGTGTAAAAATGTCCCAAAGATATTAATTTATTTATTTATTTAATCTGAGCAGCCATCATAAACAACAAAATAATAATAATAATACATTCATATTTTTGGGACATTTTTACAAAGCACCATCTAGTCCCAAAGTAAGCAGAGCCTGTACTATGGGTACTAGACAATGGATATAATACTTATCTTATATACTTTTTTTTTGTAAATACATACTTATAATACATAAGGAACACCCAGGCCAATACAAACACTTATTATGATACTTTATTGTACACACAAATACACATTAATATTACAATAGGAAAGCTTATGTACATCGGCGAGCTTAACTCAAAAATGAGTTTAAATCACTTATGTTCATTACACAAATATTTGTGTCCTGTGGGAATCGAACCCCGACCTCGTGATCTGCAGTCCGACACTCGAACCACCAGACTACAGAGACCAGACCACAGACTGAATGAAATGTTGTTATGAATTGAAATGTTTAATACGGCGCCATTTATGATTTTTTATATTAATTGATTATTATTATCTGAGACTTGGATTATATGTATAATGATATAAATTTTAATTGGATTGAATTTTGCTGTGCCCTACAGGGTCCATAATTGTGACAAGCTATTAAGCCATTATGGTTACCAAATAATATGAATATGACTTCAAATAAAGTACCTACCTGTCGAAAAAATACTCGTTGTCTTGTAAGGAGTAGTCGTCGCAGAGTTCCGTGATGGCCTCGTGAGTGTTGCAGTCCCGCAGGCGGCCCAGCCGCGTGTGCGGCAGGCGCTCCAGCGTGCGCCACAGCACCTCGTGGCGCACGCCGCCCACGTTGATGATCACTCGCTTGCTCAGCGCCTTGGCGCGCAGCATCATAAACGGCTCTGGTGGTAGTGACGACATCGACCTGAAATTTTTTGGCGGTTACTTAGACATTTTTACACAGTCCCAAACTAAGCAGAGCTTGTACTATGGGTACTAGACAATGGATATAATACTTATATACTTATTTTTTTGTAAATACATACTTGTAATACTTAAGAAACCCCCAGACCAACACAAACACTTATGTTCACCACATAAATATTTGTGTCCTGTGGGAATCAAGCCACGACCTCGTGAACAGCAGTCCGACACACCACTTAACATCAGGTGAGGTGGAGGTCAAACGCAAGCCCGTTAAGAATAAAAAAAAAATAAAAAAAAAACAACCACTAGACCACAGACGTCGTCCACAGTCAGCCTTTCAGCATGCACACATTATTTATTTTCTTAGGTAAACGAATTCAAAATGTTAAAATTAGTCAAGTCAACGAGTACATACATAATTGTCATGTAAGTAGGTAGTATAATGGCAAATAAAATAAATAAGTCATTTCAATTCATTTGATAATAATACAACAGATTTTCCGTTGTGTCTACTTGACGCTGTCCTTGAAAAGTTAAATTGTGTGGGAACCGCAATCCCATTTGAATTTTCTAAAAGATAAACTACCCATTACGCTAAAAGATAACAGCATAATTGCATCGTCTCAATATACTCGAATACGAAGAACCAAAAATACAGAAAACTTTTAACGAATAGAAAACCTGTATATGCCTATCGTTACAAATAATGATACAGGACAACCTTAACAATAACTATAATAGGGTTGCCATTGAGGCGGAATTCCCTGAACGAGTACTTGGGCCCCGAGTCTGCTAATTGACAAACGCCTCAGTTGGGTGTCGGTAGAGTGTCGGTGGAATAGTTTTAGCCATTTGGTATTCTACTAGTTATTTTGAGACCAATGGCTTTCCAATGACTTTCCACTGAACTGCCATTGACTACAATTCAACTGCCATTGGACTATTTGCTATTCTGCTGTTATTTGACGTTTCCCACAATCGTCTTACGATGATTTTTTTGCCATCATATTTTTTTTTAATAATTTTTTTTTGGTGATTTTAACTTTGGTCCCTAATAAATGTTTTTCATACATCGAATGTGTACAATGACCCCTTAAAGGGTCATTGTACATATTCGTTTTTTTTTGCGATTTCAGGATTGGTCCCTTAGTAAAAGTTGATCATACAGATGAGTACAATGACCCCTAAAGCCATTTTCAAGAACACGTTTTATGTCTATAGTATTGGCGGGTAAAACCTACGCTAAAAACGTAAACGTAAAAGTTGTTCATACGGATGAGTATAATGACCCCTTAAGAGGTTTCATTAACACGTCGTATGTCGATAGCATTATCGCGTTGCACGCTCAAAACGTAAACGTAAAAGTAGTGCATACGGATGAGTATAATGACCCCTTAAAAGATTTTCAATAACACGTTGTACGTCGATAGTATTGCCTCGTAGTACGCTAAAAACGTAAACGTAAAAGTACCAAAAGTTGCTCTTACGGATGAGTATAATGACCCCTTAAGAGGTTTTCAATAACACGTCTTATGTGGATAGTATTACCGCGTGGTACCCTAAAAACGTAAACGTAAATGTTTTTCATACGGATGAGTACAATGACCCCTTAAGAAGTTTTCAATAACACGTGTGTCGATGTATAACCGCGTAGCGTAATACGCTATCGATATACGTGTTATTGAAAACCTCTTAAGGGGTCATTGTACTCATCCGTGTGAACAACTTTTACTATGGGACCAACCCTAAAATCGCCAAAAAAATATCAGCTCTTCCCTACATTTGTGTTCACATAAATCGACAAAATGTAGGAAACAGCTGTTTTTTTTACGTTTGATGTGTTTTAATTATTTTATAGACATGAAAATTTTGTAGGTAATATCAATAAAATCCTTAATTTAAATATTTCATTGATAATAACTTAAAAAAAGTTTGATAAAAAACAATACAACTACTAATGGTAGATTTAAATGGGCAACATCGATTTGAAAACAATTGATATCCCATTACCATTCTATTGCCATTCCGACGAGATTGACATTTAAGTTATAGCAGAATACCCATTTTGTCACAGTTGTAGAGGAGTGTCAGTAGGATGTCGGTGGAATGGCGATGGTTGGTTGGATTCACGTAGTTGCTTCATGTTCCAATAGTTACGTAAACGACGCGGCGACGTAGCGAACTTCGCTTCAAGTAACTTAAGCTAAGTTGGCTATTTATTATTATTTATTATAATGCTCACGCGTGTCATACGACGTTTTTCAACACACTTTCGAGGGAAAAAACGTATGAACGTATTTTAGGCAAATATTGAATTTGTGAATAATGGCGAGCGGATCACTGTAATCGCACGGTTATGTATAGGTATGCGCGCGCAGTTGGTAGAAGGAAACCGCCAAACAACCTAATATTAAAAATATAATTTATTATTTATAACACAATTAATGTTAATTTGTTGACAAACATAAATAATTTAATGAAATTAAATGTTTATATAACACAAATTAAATAGTTGTTTGTTCACAATTTTTTTAAATTTTGTGTAGACATCAAAATATTTTGCTGCTTTTATAAAATTAAAAAATAAACTGTAAGTACCTAAAGTAAAAACTAAAAAGCACTAGTGCGATAATATAAAGTAAAAACCACGCGGGCGTTATTATAAGCTACATTATGAACCTAAAAGTGGTGCAATAAGAGCCACTTAACGAGTGTGTTGAAAAATAATTGAAACATTTCAAACGTAAAAAAAAACTGCTGTTCTCTACATTTCGTCGATTTATGTGAACACAAATGTAGGGCCGCGAAATCGGGAAAATGTAGGGATAAGCTGTTTTTTTTCGCGATTTCAGGGTTGTGTTCATAGTAAAAGTTGTTTATACTGACGATAATATATATGTCGATAATATTGGCAGGTACCATGCTATCGATACTATCGATAGAGTAACTGATTCTCAAGGTTAGCTTTAGACACTATCGAAGCGATCGTTGCTATCGACCGTATTGATAGCTTTTTATGCAATACTATTCATAGCACTATTAGTGTCAAATACTATATAGACACTAACGATAGTATTGCTATAATATGTCGATAGTCAATAGTACATGCCCATCGATTGTGTAACTGATTCTCAAGGTCGCATTTATAGTCTAAAATTGAATATTATCGTCGAATTAAATTACTACATTACACAATTCAACTTTATTTTACAAAAAAAAAGTTCAATTGTTACAACAATAACTGCAAAAAAGGTATGTTTGCAAAATGACCTCTCAGTTGTAGTTCGATGGCAAAAAGTCATTGAGAGACGATTGTCAGAAACGTCAAATAACGAGTAGACTACCGAAACTTAAGCTATCGAGAAGACATTGATACACTATAGGTTTACAGAATAGCAAATAGTCCAATGGCAGTTGAATGGTAGAAACGAATGGAATAAAAATGAAAATGCTATGTATGCTGTGTTCTATAGGTACTATGTAATTTGTATGCCTTTCAAGGTTAAATATAGTGTGACTTAATATTTTAATTTTCCACAAAGTTTTTAACTTTTACCTATGTTTCACAAATAAATTATTTTGATTTTAATTTTGATTTTGATTTTATGGTTTTCAATTTTATTGTAGTTCAGTGGAAAGTCATTGGATAGCCATTGGTCTCTAAATAACTATTATTCTGATGATGATGATGATGATGATGATGATGATGATGATTCGGATGAGTACAATGACCCGTTAAAAGGTTTTCAATAACACGTATATCAATAGCTTACTACGCGGTAATACTATCGAGATACAACGTGTTATTGAAAACCTTTTAAGGGGTCATTGTACTCATTCTTATGAACAAATTTTACGTTTGCGTTTTTTGTGATTTCAGGATTGGTCCCATAGTAAAAGTTGTTCATACAGATGAGTACAATGACCCCTTAAGAGGTTTTCAATAACACGTATGTCGATAGTATTGCCGCATAGTACGCTAAAAACGTAAACGTAAAAATTGTTCATACGGATGAGTATAATGACCCCTTAAGAGGTTTTCAATAACACGTATATGTCGATAGTATTGCCGCGTAGTACGGTAAAAACGTAAACGTAAAAGTTGTTCATACAGATGAGTACAATGACCCCTTAAGAGGTTTTCAATAACACGTCGTATGTCGGCTAGTATTACCGCGTAGTACGCTAAAAACGTAAACGTAAAAGTTGTTCATACAGATGAGTATAATGACCCCTTAAGAGGTTTTCAATAACACGTATGTCGATAGTATTGCCAGTACGCTAAAAACGTAAATGTAAAATTTGTTCATACGGATGAGTATAATAACCCCTTAAGAGGTAGGTAATATCAATAAAATCCTTAATTTAAATATTTCATTGATAAAAACTAAAAAAAAGGTTGATAAAAAACAATATAACTAATGGTAGATTTTAATTGGCAACATCGATTTGACATTACCATTCTATTGCCATTCCGTCGAGATTTAAGTTTTAGCAGAATACCCATTTTGTCGCAGTTGTTTATGAGTGTCAGTAGGGTGTCGGTGGAATGGCGATGGTTGGTTTTTTAGTGTAATTAGCAGACTTGGGGCCCTGAAAATCAACCCTTTGTCCAGAATGCGGGAGAATTGAAAGGAGGTCGGTATTTTGCATGGAGGGGGAAATAATGTTACGCCAATACAGCTCTTACTATGTTCTTTTACCTGTACCAATATTTTTGTAGGATTTTGATATGCACCGTCATTTGATTTGACACATAAGTAAATCCTGTGAACGTATACTTAAGGGGTGTTGCACTCGAGTGGGGGAAACACTCGAGATCCAGCAGGGCAATTGCGTAGCTCATTTGACAGTTAAATTTTGATGTAAAATTGAAGACGATGTTGGTAACATCGCAATCAAACATTGGAATTGTGTAACGACATAGAGGGACTTCATTATGAAGTAAATCACGTTAGGAGGGAAATCCATTGCGATGTAAATGACGTCATATATGTTAGATCACGTTTCGTTATGCAAATAAGCGGCTGCAAGTATGCGTTTTAAGGTTTATCAATCATTTAATTTCATGATGAATTCCTCCGACATCGTAATCAACAGTTTTGTAGTTACCCAATTCGAATTGTATCATTTTTCCGGATTCAAACGTCAACATTTACATTTTGTTGATTGCGATGCAGTTACACAATTGCCCTGCGGTTTCCCTAACTGCATAATACGTATACAAATGTCCCTGTGACAGGTTACCTACACTTGCGTCTGGCGAATTGATAAAGGAATCTTAGGGTGGTATGCCACTCGTCAAATTTCTTTGTCCAATGTGACTTTGATTAAAGAAATTGTATGTATTTCATGAAATGTACGTATTTTAACACTGATCATCAAAGAAATTCGATTGGACAAAGATATGGGACAACTGTGGGTGTACTATTACACCTCTGCCTACCCCTTCGGGGATATACAGGCGTGATGTTATGTTATGTTATGGGACAAAGTTTGACCAGTGGCATACCATACCACCCTTAGGACCGCGGCCCGCCGTATTTTAAACCCAGTCCAGTCTAACAGAGTGCTAAACAATGCGTTTATGTCTTTTGTTCGCAATTTCTTACAGGGCTTAAATATGTAGCAGTAGATACTGGCTGTTTGTCACATTAATTATATTTCCTTCTATAAGTAAGCGTGATTCATCACGATTCAGTTTTTGAATTTGGCTTGACTATACCTACGCAGGCCCCTTTGCTTAAAAAGTATACCTATAAGTAACGTAGGTATAACATGTGCACAGACCAGTAAATCTAAAGACGCCAACTAGCCGGATACCCACGCTCACCAAGCTTAGGTATGCAGTAGCACTGCATAACAGTCGCCCTGCCGCCAATCAGTTACGTCACTCCGCCGGCGACCGGCACCAATCAAACCTAATTAAAGCGCCGTCCGCCCCCTGTCAACCCCCTGCCAACATTTTAGGATTTTTTCTCTTGCTAAACTTTTAATGATGTGACTTTTTTGATGTGGCGTACCTATTTCGGCTTACTGGTTTGCGAATACGTGTAAAAAGCACAGAAATAGAAATAGATAGATAGAATGGTTGTAATCACAATTTTACTTGCGATTCATGCGTGGCAACTTTCGGACCATCCACGCCTCCCATGTTGACTTCATTAATTTTTAAAAATTAACTTTAATCTTTACTTTACAGCTTTTGTTTCTGCAGATAGAAACAGCGCAATAAGGCATGTTTGGAATGTGTGCCGTGTGGTGCTGGACGTAAAGAATCGCACTACCCTATATCTTCTCATGGGTGTCGTAAAAGGCGACTAACGGATTCACCGGAGGATGGGCAGCAGCGTTCTCTGAGTATTTAACCAACCAACTGCGATCGCCAACCCACCTGCCAAGCGTGGCGATTATGGCATATCCCCCCAAACTGCTTAGCGGAGGTCTATGTCCAGCAGTGGATGTCTTTAGGCTGAAATGATGAAGGTATGTTTGCGGGTTTTTGTTACAGTGTTTACAAAAACAAGCCATAAGGCGTACTGAGAAAGGTTTTGAAAAGTGCAGGGCACTTTGGTGCAGTGTTGGCACGCGCGTCCCGCTCACTTTTCCATTCTATCTATCTATTTAAAAATAAACCAATTTGTCAGCTTTTGTCATAAATATTTAAGTGATTGGACTTATAAGAATTTTATATGTACCTAAATTATAACTTGGCCTACTGTACGTGTTAGGCAACTGTAAGTACAGTAGGCATTCTTAATTTTTCTCATGTAAGTATCTGGTCTGCTCGACGTCCGTATGTCACTGCAGGGATCCAGCAAAATACCAGCGATACCTGGCACATGCTGAGCTGGACACCCATTTGGTACAATACTGAGACACATATCACACTTTTTTATTGTATTTTAACGTGTATGTCCTGTCTTATTTTTGTACCAAATAAACTTTTTATCTATCTATCTATCTAGGATAAATAAATTTCTGTGGTAAAAAGTGTTATACCTGGAGTGCGTCCGTAGCAGCTCGGCATGCCCGGGCGGCGCGGGCGCGGGCGCCGGCGCCAGCCCGCGGTCGAGCGGCGCATCCTGCGCGGGCGCCGCGAAGCCCATGGGCGCGCACGGGGGCGAGTCGCCCACGTCCCAGCGCGCGGCGCCGCGGCCCGCCCCCTCGCCCCCCATTCCCGCTAGCTCATGGCGCAGAGCGCCGCCGCCTCATCGGCTCCAGAGTCTGCACGCGTGCCCCAGGAACCTGGAAACAAAAACATTTTCTGATTACTAACTAGAGAAGACACCTCGAACAACACCTCGTTTGTAACACGTTTTAGAGCTCCTGCACTCTCACTCGGTCAGCCACGCTCGCGCCGCGCTTGCTCCGCGGCCAGCAAGTTGCGTGATATTTTTTGTTCGTAATGTCTACTCTAGTAGGAGGAATGGGGAGCATGTTACGAGGAAAGTTTTAAGTATGAATGTTGATGGCTATAAGAAAAGAGGGAGACCGAAGAAATTATGGATGGATTGTGTGAAAGATGATATGAATAGAAAGAAAGTAAACACAGAGATGACGGCTGATAGAGATTTATGGAAGAAAAAAACATGCTGCGCCGACCCCAAATAAATTGGGATAAGGGCAGGAGGATGATGAATGTCTACTCTAGTACGTAGTATATATTACCTCAGTGTTACTAATCTGTTGTCAATGCTGAATAGTGAACAACTACTCGCTAAACTCAAAGGTCTTTGCTAGTAAAGTGCAAATCCAGGCTTGAATTATTTTTATGTTCCACCTATTGCCTAAGTACAAGCCATAAAGATATTCACTGCTGGATCTTTTCAATCGACGAAATGGAAAATATCAAGTCGGACAACAGTCTGAACTCAAAAACATTAGCTAAGATTACACTTTACTACATTAAACACCTAGCTAAAGGCGGTAATTGTTTAAAACTCCCCAGCCTATACAGAAAGCTCCTTTATTCAATTGTGAATATAAACCCTGCATCCTTTCCATTCCATCCTTCATTCATTCCATTCCATCCTTTCCTTTGAATCCTTTCAGTGTACAAGTGATTATTGTCTTGTCCGATTTGTGAACCAACAATAAAAAAAATAAAAAAAATCCTGATATACACGTAGGTACATTTAAAAAATCATTACCATAAAATAAGTATTATGAGCAGCACTTTAGCTAGGTACATACGTAGTGCATAACCTAATTATAAAGTTAGGTTATATTTATACTTTTCATAAATCGGGTACAAAGTAAAGCTGTAAGGGTATGTTGTAAGCAGATAAACCACATTGTGTAACGCGCAGTGATTTGTGTCGAGTGCTGAACAACATCCCCTTGAAATTCCTTCTTCCCTTGACCTCCCCGTACATACCAATTAATTTTTAGCACGTCCTGTCAAACCGAGCATCCTTTTATGTGGTTAAGCTTTGACTTCAGTGGAAACTTGAACTGATTGTATATTTATATAAACCTGGATTATCATGTTTTTATGACATAATAGATACGCGACATCTTTCAAACTAGTCTATGTTCGCGTTTTCGCTCGCTTAGAATTCGGTTTATCACAGAAAGATGTTATCGCGCATCCCTCGGTAACTGTTTATATTCCCGGGATAAAAACTTGTTATGTTAATCCGTGTTATGGTCTATCTGTGTGCCAAATTTCATCCAAATACATTCATCTATTTCAGCGTGATTCGTGATCGTTTGTCCTTCAAACGAACAAATAAACATCCATACTTCCGCATTTATAATAGTAGTATGATTCGTTGCCAAACGTTCACATTTCTAATCTTTTTTAGGATTCCGTAGTCAACAAGGAACCCTTATAGTTTCACCATGTCCGTCTGTCTATCCGTCCGTCCGCGGCTTAGCTCAGAAAGTCTTAGTACTAAAAAGCTGTAATTTGGCATGGGTATTATATTAATCACGCCGACAAAGTGGTAAAATAAAATCTTGAAAAAAAATGTTTTAGGGTACCTCCACGTAAAGTGGGGAGGTTTTGTTTTTCTCGTCTATCCCATAGTGTGGGGTGTCGTTGGATAAGTCGTTCAAAAATATTACGGATGTGTGAAGACCATTTTTAAAAAACAGGAAAACAGGGGCGCCGACTCATAATTAGTTATTTATATTAGTTTAGTTAGGAAAAGACTATAAGCTTCATTTTATTTTTATATAATATATATATTATAATTTTTTTTGTTTGGTGCGCGACGCTGCCGCGTAACCAGCTCATGATTAAGGGCTCCGTTCGAGCTCGAAACCGGTCGGGCACACCCGATGAAATAACGTGAGTGAAACCGTTTATATTAATCATTATTCATTTTATTTTTCGCTTTTCCGTTTCTGTTTTCGTTGGTTAATTTTTTTGTTAAAAAGTTTTATTCTATTCAGGAATCCGTTTGCGAAATATTAAGCATTAAAGTGCTAATTTTTATTAGAGTCAAGTGTCCCCAACCCCTACAGGCTTAAACGACTAATCCTGAATACTTGAAAATTATTCAGAATATTATCAAATATACTCGTCTTCCTGCGACCACGAACTCTGCAAAGCTTTCGAAACGTCAGGAAAAACAAATTTAAATAATATACGCGATGTAATCCGGTTAAACTTGTACATTTATTATAAATAAAACAAAATTAAAAGAAAACTATCACGCATGAGTAGGCTTGTCTAGTTTACGACCAACTTAATCATGTATTTGAGGTTGTATAAAGTCCATAGAAATTCCTGATAAATTAAAGCAAAATTAACATTGTATTTTCGAGTTTGGGCTCAGATGTCTTGGAAAAATGCTGTATAGCCTGGACTACGGAACCCTACCGTGTGCGTGGTCAAAAAAGCACTTGGCTGGTTTTAATGTAATTTTTAGCGTTCCGTACTCAAAGGGTGCGCAACGGGACCCTATTACTCTCGCTAAACTGTCCGTCCGTACGCCCGTCCGTCCGTCTGTGTGTCACAGGGCTGTATCTTTTGAACAGTAATAGGTAGCCAGGTAATAGGTATCTTAGTCGTCCTATGACCACGAACGCTGTTAAGCTTTCGAAACGTCAGGAAAACCAATTTAAATAATATATGCAATGTAATCCGGTTAAACTTGTTTTATTATAATAGGTAGCCAGTTCAATTTTTTACAGAAAATGTGTTGCTATGACCCCTATCACGAAAAATACTAAAAATTAAATGAATACTGTGAAGTTTAGCAAAAAATACTAAAACTAGGGCAAACATAAACATGTGCGGTGGTATCTGCGTAAGAAAGAGATGAAAAAAATAATATTCCCTTACGGTGCGTTGGTGTCTTTTCATGAACTCTCGTAACTTAAATCAGTTTATATGGGGTATCAAGTCGATGGGTGGTACGGAACCCTTACTGCGTGAGTCCGACTCGCACTTGGCCGGTTTTTTTACGTTAAACATCAATTTTATACATCGACTTATTTATGCATAGAGACTACGAAACAAAAACTTGGCTTCCTTTGATTATACATCGTTAATAAAAAAAACAAAATAGACACTCTTTTTCTACCGCCGTAGTAATTGTCCTTCGTATCGCTATTGAAATTTTTGACTCCCAAATAGTGGGATTGCCCTCGAGTCTTTGGAATTCTAAACTACCAAAAGTAGTTTTAAGCTCCAGGAATGTTTAATTCGTTTCGGGTTTATTGGTTTTTGTTTTTTTATTCCTAATTGCCTTGCCACCTTACCTAACGTAAAGCGTTGGTGCTGTCGACTAAGGGACTTTACTCATAGCGCGATGCGACACAGAATTGCATCGATTGCCGATATCGGTCAGATATCGCAACAACATGTGTTCGAAGATAATGTATTGAAAATCGCAAATGTCTTCAGACAAGATCGCATGGATTGACGATATCGCTCACAGATCTGCTCGATATCGAATAGCATGTACGTTCTAATGACCTGCGATCCTATTTCAAATAAATGTACGGGGGCATGCAAGCGCTGGCACTTGTTTCGACTTGCACGCGATTCTCTGTTCGGGATATCGATGAGCGACTTCTGTTGCGCAACTAGTAATCTGTTGGTTTTTTTTTTTGGTATCAATTAGAACGTAAGTACAACTCGAGTTGAAAATCGATGCGATATCGCTCGCACCGCGTCGCGTCATGAGTAAAGTCCCTTACGGCCAAAATTAATATCCAATCTATCCACGATTTACCCTACTAGAGATAAGAATTCGACATAAGCTCCATACAAAATATGTCAAATTTCTATCTCTAGTAGGGTAAATCGTGGATAGATTGGATATTAATTTTGGCCGTTACTTGACTATGTCGTTTACGCTTGCCCAGCGGGCACCTATTCATTCGAGCCTTGAAGACAACCACCGTCACATGGCTTATGCTTGTGGAGGAACCCTCCGAGACTGGAAGTCGATCGACTTGATGTGTTAGCGGTCGTTGCGTCTTGAGAGCTTGCCAGTGCCAGTGAAGGTGCAAGTGTGTGGAACCTACATAATAATATATATGCCTCAGTGGTGAAGCTACATAATAATATCTATGCCTCAATGAGTCGAGGTGGTCCAGTGTTGATGCTTTATAACTCAGAAAATTAACTTCTGTTTGACTACAGTTTTGTAAAACAATATTATTTATAAAGGTTACAATCTTATCAAGCATGTCATATAGATCGTTAGAGTCCAAATAAAGTATATTGACTTTTTTAGAGTTCCGTACCCAAAGGGTGCCAAACGGCACCCTGTTACTCTCGCTACGCTGTCTGTCCGTCCGTCCGTTTGTCTGATGTCTATCAGAGGGCTGTATCTTTTGAACGGTAATAAGCCGGTTGAAATTTTCTCAGAATATGTGTTACTATAATATGTGTATCACGACTAATACTAAAAATAATAAAAGTCTAAAACCAAAGGAGGTCCCCATACAAGAAACCTCGAAAGACATGCATTTTTTTCAACGTTTTTATTCCTGCTCTATCTTCAAAACGGTTATGCATACCAGCGTCAAACTTGGTCTGATTATAGTGCATACTATGTAGTTTAGCAGGAAATAGGGAAAACATAGACATGTTCGGTGGTACCTGCGTAAGAAAGAGAGAATTCATATTTCGTGCACGGTTCGTTGATGTCTTTTGATGAACTCTCGTAAATTAAATCAGTTTCTACGGGTTATCAGGTCGATGGGTGGTAAGGAACCCTTACTGCGTGAGTCCAACTCGCACTTGGCCGGACAGATGAATGACTTGATAATGAAGGTTCAACAACTATTTTTTTCAAAAGCATTTTACTCAAAAAAAGAGTCATAAATATTTAGGTAGAACAAATATCGTCAAGTATCTCGGATAAAAGTACCAAAATAAAATGTACCTAATAATATATCGAAGGAAAGAGGATCCACAAGAAACAAAAGGTTATTGAACCCTTAACCTTTCTGGGCTCAGTCGACCGAGGTTAATTTATATCTTCATGTTCAATGTGCTTTCAACTTTTCTTTCTGATATTATTCCAAATTACATTCTAGACGAAATATGTATATTTCAATTAATGTTTTCTTCGGTCGTCGGTCGTTTGTATTAATAATTGACAGGATTGATTACGAAAATAAAAAGATCGAAATCGATTTTAAAGAGAAATACAAATCAATACTAAATAAAAAAGCTATATTATAAAACTGTCAACATACAGTGCCAAGGCGAGCGCTACAAAGGCGATGTTATTAAATAATAAATTCGAAACAGTCCATTCGTATCGATTGCCTGTAACTTTAATATTCCCCCTGAAATATCAGAATGTCACTGGCCGGACAGAATACATCAATATGTTTTCAGGGAAATTATTCAACTAGCACTTGGACGGTGAACCGCATTTCAATAATAATTGTAATATATCAATAAAATTATAAACAGAACTTGTTTGTCATTTGAAGACTCCATTAAAAAAAAAATCTAGTTAAAATTTTCGATCTTACCGGATAAAATATCAATTTCTATGTTGTAATTTTTGTGTCGCAATATTAAAAGAGCCTCCAAGAATGTCGATTGTTTATTGATTGTCCAGTGCACCCTGGGCAGTCAGCCCCGCTACCAACCTGCTGACTGGCTTATCTTTTCCCCACGGTATGAGCTGTTATCATTTTGTAGCTCATGTCGATACGATAGAAGTGATTACTAAGTCAAACGTAAACATTATTGTTTTAGTAGTAAGTGATACTAAAAGAAAAATCACGTATTTTATTATTTTCAGCAAAGATCTTAAAATTTTAATTTGGATGGTGATTAGAAATTCACGCTGTATGTAGATACTCGTAGTAGAACAAAGAAATTATTGTTAACTTGACCCGCGGCTTCACGCACGTTTTATTCGGCTTATCACAGAAATATGTTATCTCGCATCCCCCGGGATCTGCTTATCGCCCCGGTATAAAAAGTAGCCTATACCTATCCGGGGTATGGTCTGTCTGTGTCATCATCATCATCAACTCAGCCTATCGCAGTCCACTACTGGACATAGGCCTCTCCCATGTTGCGCCATAACACTCGGTCCTCTGCCTCATCCAAATCCGTTACGTGATTGAAGGACAAACAAATAAACAAACGAGCATCTATTCCTTAATATTTCTATTATATAATAGTTGTAGTGGTGATGCTTGGGGGAGGCCTATGTCCAGCAGTGGACGTCTTTCGGCTGAAATGATGATGAATGATGAAGTAATTACTGGCAACACACACACGGCATTTCTATTAGTAAGATACAATTTAATTCTAATTTGTTAGGGATGGCCCCTAAAATTTACAATAAATTACCTACAAAAATTGTTCAAATAAACAATATTGACATTTTTAAGAAATCCCTGAATGACATGTTATTAAAAAAAACATATTACACGATAAATTAATACATTAACGAAAGGTGTTTTCTATAGATATCTAGTATGACAGTAGTTAGTGAGCTTACTACGTCCGATTTATTTATAATTATTTTATTTCTAACTATGTTTAATTTGTCTCCAATCATGCAATATTAGCAATTCTTTTGACATGTTTCTTTGTTAGACTATGTAATATAATATTTGAATACTGTTATTAGGATTATGATTGAGTAATTGTTTGACATATAATATAATAATAATAATTAAACACTTTGAGGATTATGTTTAACTAATTGATTAAATTGTATTATAATTTGTAACTAACCTGTCAAATATTTGTATGCTTTTATAGCCAACCATGGATGAACATCACATATTATAACAACCCTTTTACCTGTGTTTACAAATAAATAAATTCTATTCTATTCTATTCAATTCTATTCTATTCTATTCTATTCTATTCTATTCTATTTAATTCATTCCGTTGAACATGTGCGACGACAGTAAAAGTTCAACAAGTTTCTACACCCTGTCAGTAACGCATTCATTATAATGCAGAATGCAAATAAACTCGATTATAGGTACATGTTTTCTATAGAACAATAATAATAATATATACAAAAAAAGTAAATATATTTCACAAAATCTTATACAGACGAAAAACTCGTTCGAATCTGAGCCAATGTTTGAATAACAAAAACAAAAATCATTACGGGTCACATAACACCCCTGTCCCCCGACAGGCGTAGGATAAACAAGTCCAGATCCTAATTTACTATTCAATCGGAGCCGTCATAAAACTACCAAAGTAAAATAAATAGAAGTCGGCTGGGTGTATTTGTTCGAGAGTCGGAGAGCATTGAGAGTCGGTGGGTGGTCAGCAATCGATTACTGGGTCGCGTGGCGCGCCCCGAGCTTATCAGGCCTTCTGACCGACCCTAATCTAATAATAGACATCATGGTTACGTCCGACGCAACCATTATTTGTCTACCCTTTGTTTGCATTTCAGTTTACAAAACATTGATACTAAGTATAAAATTATTGTGATCGATATGGTAGGCAAAGGCAACGATGTAAGCTCTATTTTCGGTTTCAACCTCAACATGAATTAAGAAAACTTTTTGGTTACCTATTTATTTTACTGCAAAGTCTATTTGAGTAACTTCTTATTTCGAGTATCAAAATCATACTAATATTATAAATGCGAAAGTATGGATGTAATATCCATACTTTAAAAGTATGGATGTTGAGTATTTGAGTGGCATTATACATAGACAAGCGATTACTGCATTGCAAATGATTTGATTTGATCCAGCATTGAAGAGTTCTCTAAAAAGAAATCTCCGAAGATCTTCATCAGATCGTCACTAAATTTAAACCAAATCGTGCATATAATGGTGCCGATTCTCTTGTCACAAAAATCTCTAAACTAGACTAAATAACACCTAAATTTAGTTTAGTCCTGTCAAACGACGTTTTCTATTCTGAAATTCATTTTAAAACTAATTTTTGGTTTGACAGGACCAAAATTGGTTTAGTTATTCAACTTAGTAGAAATTGACATTTTGCTATTCTGTAATTGACGTTTTTCACCTAATATTAGAAATGTCAACCTAAATCTGACTATTTTTAGAAGGCATCAAAATACATGTCGACTATAATTAGTTATCAACAACTAAAATTACAAAGCTTATTTTATTCATTTTTATAGTTTTTAGGTTGTTTAAAATAAATAATGGATGACTACTATGTGGTTGCAGCTGTTGTAGATTCAGCAGAAAGGTAAATTGTTCATAGAAATATACAATGAAATTTATAATTTCGATAAGAAGAGGTACCTATATAATCAAAGGATAAGAAGTGATTTTTGTGTTGAACATAACATCTATTTGTAAATTTTATCCATAAACTTATTTTACTGTAAGTTTATGATTTTATCACAGTTATATATCGCGACTTATAATTTGTTCCTAGACTTCCTAGCTTAATTCGTAACAGTTCCAGTGTTGCCGGCAATCAAACAAAAAAAAGTCTGAAAGTTCTGAAACCGAATCATAAATTACCCGTTTTGTGTAATAGTATTTTTTACAATAAGTATTGAAATAAATTATAACGTTACGTTTTTGTTTATCTTTTTTTTCCTTTAATATATTACATACATAGAATAATAACTTATGTCTTAGGCTTATATTCAGAGACAAATCTACGCGTGAACTCATGCTTCCAACTGTCAAAATGCAGTACTATTTCGTTCGTCGTCTTAATGTAAGCCTAAAAATCGACGTATTCTACAATCCAATTGGACGTCGCAATTTAAAGTGACATTCAATTATATCATTTTATGCTATTAATATGTGTCCCTAAAAAGCCTGAATTCACAAATTTTCCCTCTTTTGGGGAGAAAGTCTCCAAGTTGGTAATCCTGCGTGGTACTTTTTAGCTTCTATTCTAATCAAAGACATTTCATTTCATTTTTTTTTAGTATAAGTAACTATGATTCTAATTTAATCAACTTTTTTGAGAAATTTCTTGTCCCGGGTGCTAGAACTTTTTAACCACGTCTTTAAAAAGGGAAATTCCAGCTTTTCAAATTAAATAAATAGTTTATTATTGTGATTGCCCATGGAATTCAAAGGTCCTTGCGTTTTTTGCAAATAGCTCTGTTTCTCGTTGTTTAAGATATACAATACGATACGCTGCAATAATAACAATATATCTCCTTTGATAGGTACTCGTAGGCCCGTATTACAGAAGGTTCCTCAAGTACAGTTTAAACTCCAATCACCTGATCACTACTTTAAGGATAGAATCGTTACATGAGTATCGGTCTTATTCCAGAACGGTACCTAATTATAAACTTTAAGTCAACAACATAACACACGAATTTGACCTGAATTAAAATAGAAATCTCTACTCAAGCGTAGTCTGGACCAAACTAGAGTGATTGATTACAGATCAAATCTCTGCTCAAATACCGAAACAGGTGACGGTATAAAATAAAGCTAAACTCAGCTGAACCGTGATCAATAAATCTCTGCTTGAGGAACGTTCTAAAATCAAAGCTCAACTCAAAACTAGTTTTAAACAGTGATCAACGCTTGAGTATCGTTCTGTAATACGGGCCGTAGAAAATAATAACCTAGCTCTTTAATCTGATCACATTATTCCAATTTATATATTTTATTGAAAATATAAAACAAAAGTGTACTTTATTTCGTGACATGATTTTGTCTTCTTAATTTTAATGATAAACTAATAATTCCAAATATAATTATTATTTAATTTTCTTCTGTTTTTGTGAACTTTCGGTCATTCCATTCACTCTTTAATAATTTTTTCAAGATGTACTGGTAACACCGCCAATTCAACTTAGATGCGTCAAACTCAATTATTGAAAAAAAGGCGGGAAACCTTCGAATTAGGCGGGAGCGTTTTTCATATAACTTTTTGATAAAATTCATATTTTATTAGTAAAACGAGGCCAGTTGAGTAGATTTGTGTAAATATCATATATTTAGTTTATATTTCATATAGTTTGTAGTGTATTGTGAATATTTAGGTAAGTTTTAACAATTTTTTCGTTTCTGACCCATGGATAAGGAGCCGCCTGACCGGGGGGACCCAGTCCCCTCGGTAGGCGAAAATATCACCATTGTTTCCTCCGTATCCTTGGAAAATGAATCCAGCATGGATACGGATGGGTCCGTTACTCGAGAGAGGAAAAGGACGAGGGCTTCACGTAAAATGTGTAAACACTGTAACAAAAGACGGCGGCATGGTCAGGAAGGTAATAGTACAGCGAAAAGTAGTAAAGGGAGTCACTGTCATTGCGACAGTGATTCTCAAATAATTACAGAATCAATTGCCACCACCTCAAAAGAAATATGCCAGGAGGGTCCTTCACCTTTACAATCTGTAAATGGTTTACGGCCTGAACAAAACATTGATGATAATAGTTCAAATAATCCGCAGAAGGCGCCTCAGGTAACCAGGACATCGTACGAGCCCACAGATCTGGCACCTTATGTTGTGCATATCCAAAAAGAGGGGAATCCAGCTACCACACTTCACCCAGTTACGTTAGGACATTTTCTCAAGAAACGTTCATTCCAAAATATTATAAATGGGAGTTTAAAGCGTATAGGTAGGAACCGAGTTTCAATTTCTTTTTCCAAGTATGAGGATGCAAATTCTTTTGTGAATGATATTTGTCTTACTAAGGAGAACTTAAGGGCCTTCATTCCTTCTTTTAATGTTTGTAGGATGGGTATAGTTAAGGGTGTACCTACTGAATGGTCTCCTGAGGAGATCATTGAAAACATTTCTGTGCCCGTAGGGTGTGGTAAAATTTTAAAAGCGCGACGGTTGAACTATAAAGTTCAGGGGCCAACCCCTGTTTGGAAGCCTTCTCAGACAGTAGTAATAACTTTTGATGGGCAGGTGCTACCGAAGAGAATTTTTGTATGTTACAATTCTTTACCAGTAACTTTGTACACTTTTCCAACGATTCAATGTTTTTCATGTTGTCACTTTGGACACACAAAAGTGCAATGTAGGTCAACCCCTCGGTGTTACAAGTGCGGACAGGGTCATTCTGCCGACACTTGTGGTATAGAGGATGAGGTTGATGCTGCATGCTGCCTTTGCGGTGGCCTACATTATGCAATTGATAAAATATGTCCCGAGTTTGAAAGACAGAAATCAATTAAACTTTATATGGCTCAAAATTGTGTCTCATATGCTGAGGCATCAAAGTTACACCCCCCAGTGTCGAAATCATATGCAGATATTTTATTGTCTGCCCCATCAGCTCATAATAAACCTTCTTCTTCAGTAGTTTCCCCTTTATCCTCATCTAGATCATATAAAAAAACAGTATTCATGAAACCTCGAACTCCTCCAAAAACATCAAAGGGTTATGATAAGGCAGCTCATCAAGCTCTGATTAAAAATGACGCTCCATCTCTTTCTAATGGGTGTGCATTACAAAATATAACAAACAATGAAAATCAAATTTTAGCTTTAATCATTACTTTAATTAATACACTTACACAAAATAATAATATTTCACCGTCCAACGTTGCCCCTTTGATTGAAAATTTATCTAACTTGTTCACCTATAATGGACCTACACCTGTCCAAGATTATACAGTGGAACAGTCGTAGCATTATTAATAAAAAAACGGAATTGTCACATATTTTAAATAAATTCGAACCATGTGCGGTTGCTATTTGTGAGACATGGCTTAAGCCACTGTTCACATTTAGAATTCCTGGATATGTTTGTCTGAGAACAGACAGAAGTGATGGGTTTGGCGGAGTTGCCTTACTCATAAAGAATTCTTTTCCTGTAAATAATTTTCCTCTTCCCCCTCTTAGCGACGATATATCGGCTGTCGCTGCTATTGTAAATAACATTTGTTTAGTCTGTATATATTTTTCTCGTCCTACTGTAAATATTTTATCGGAAGTTAGTAATTTGTTATCGGTTTTACCTAAGCCATTCCTAATTATGGGAGACTTTAACTCCCATCATCAGTCTTGGGGTAGCTCTATTTCTAACTTTTATGGAGAGAAACTTTTGGACATCCTGGATTCTCATAATCTGTGTATCTTAAACACCGGCCTTCCAACTCGCCTCACAAGTCCAGATGAGGGGTTGAGTGCTCCTGATCTTTCAATTTGCACACCTGATATAGCATCTATTTTATCTTGGTCTCGTTTATCTTCTGTCCATAGTAGTGATCATTATCCCCTAGTTATTTCATTTCCATATAAGAAATCTGTAACTAATATTCCAAAACCACGTATAAAGTATAGATTAGATAATGCAGACTGGGATTCATATAGAAGTTCTGTAGAGCAAAAAATTCTTGAACTTGCTGATTCTTTTCCAGTACAGGATCCCCAATTATTATCTGAAAAATTTACAAGCATTTTAATAGAGGTCGCAGAGGTTACTTTCCCTATTAAAAATGGAGCATTGGGCAAGATTCCTTCCCCTCCCTGGTGGGATGCTGAATGTACTCAGGCTGTTAAAAACAGAAAAGCAGCAGAGGAAAATTATTCTTGTGGTATGACTACAGAATTTCGAGGTATATCTAGAAGTAGCTCGTACTTCTCGTAAACTGCTTAGACGAAAGAAATTCGAAGGCTGGCAGAAATTTTGTGCCTCTATCTGTCCAGATGTTAACTGTTCTATTGTGTGGCGTAATATTAGGCGCTTCAGGTCTGCATTTAGTGAATCTTCAACTTCGAAATTGCCACCAGTCTTGGCTAATCAATTTATGGATAACTTAGCCCCTCCTTCAGCTCCAGAACAGAGTTCTTTTCTTCATGCTCCTCCTTTACCTATGTGTGACTCTGAGCTTAACTCCCTGTTTTCACTAGGCGAGTTGAAGGGTGTTCTTTCACATGTCAAAGATTCAGCTCCTGGTGAAGATGGTATACCCTATTCTTTTATAGCTAATCTTTCAGACTCTGCCTTATCTGTTTATTTAAATCTTATTAATACTGTGATGATATCTGGCAATATTCCTCCAAGCTGGAAATCTCAAACCATTATCCCCATATTGAAACCAAACAAGCCTTCTTGTAATGCCACCTCTTATCGTCCTATTGCACTTTCATCAGTTCTTGCCAAAATTACTGAGCATCTTGTTAAGATTCGTTTGGAGTGGTTCGTAGAAAGCAGAAACTTACTAGCTTCATCTCAGTTTGGGTTTAGGAAGGGTAAGAGCACACTAGATAGCCTTAGTGTATTCACTTCAAATATTCGTTTAGCTTTCTCTTGTAATAAATCTGTAATCGCAGCATTCCTTGATATTAGCTCAGCTTATAATAATGTTTTAGTATCAGTTCTGAAACAAAAACTTCAATCATTGAAAGTTCCATCAATGATGACAAATTTTATTATTAATATGCTCTCTGAAAGGTCTATTAATCTGTACCTTGATGATGAGTCCAAGTTAACCCGATTAGTATGGAAAGGCCTTCCTCAAGGTTCTGTACTTAGTCCACTTCTTTATAATATTTACACCTATGACTTAGAATCTTCCCTTAATGAATCAGTACAAATTCTTCAATATGCAGATGATTTACTTTTTTATATTTCTGGAAATTCTGTTCAGGAAATGTGCACTTCTTTAACCTCCTCTTTGTGTTTGTTAAAATCTTGGCTAGGAAATAATGGTCTGGAACTTTCAGTTGATAAGAGCAGCATTGTATTGTTTACTAGAATGCGTAAACCTCCTTCAGTCAATGTCCAGTTTAACAACATCTCCATGCCTATTAAAAATCAAGTAAAATTTTTAGGTGTTATTTTGGATTCACATCTTACAGGGCTTCCACACTGTGAGTACATAGCAGCTAAATGTGAGCGCAATATAAACATCATCAGATGTCTATCTGGTGTTTGGTGGGGTGCTCATCCTTTTTCATTAAAATTAATGTACAATACTCTAATTCGAAGTGTATTAGATTATGGGACCTTTTTGCTGGAGCCTGGCAGTGCTGCTGGGTTGAAAAAATTGGATGGTGTACAGTCTAAGGCATTGAGAGTAATTTCAGGTGCAATGAGATCTAGCCCTATCAACTGTCTACAAGTGGAATGCGGAGACCCTCCCCTACATTTGCGAAGACAGTTTCTAGCAGACCGATTCTTATTCAGATGCTTACAATTAGCTAACCACCCTTTAAAATCTATAGTTTCCCGGCTGTCCTATGAAGTTGTTTCTTCAGTTTATTGGAGAAATAAAGCTACCCCTTGCTTGGTAAAAAGTTTAACAAAATTTAATTCAGTTGAAGCTCCCTGTCATAATTCTCAACTTCTTCCAATATTTCACTGTAAATACAATGCTTTAATTTTATCCCCAAACATTCACTTTAACCTAAATATCTACAAAAATGACACATGTCAAAATCAAAACTTCAATTACATTATGGATAGGGACTGGGGGGGATACCATCATATTTTTTCGGATTCATCCAAGCATGGGCACAATAGTTGTGTGGGGGTTGGTGTATACCACCCACGTTACAATGTGGTACAGAAGATTAAACTTCCTCCTGAAACATCAGTATTTACGGGGGAATGCTTTGGTTTATTTAAAGCAGTTGAATATATTTTAGTCATGGGGTTACAAAACGCAATTACTTTTACTGATGCAATGAGTGCCTTGCAAGCCTTAGCTAGATTTCCTTTTTATTCACAAAATCCATATATAGTTTTTGAAACTCGGTGTCTACTTTTACAGTGTTCTTTGAAGGGGTTTTCTGTGTATTTTGCTTGGATACCTTCTCATTGTGGTATTTTGGGTAATGTAAGAGCAGATCAATTGGCTAACGAGGCTGTGAGTTGTGGAGATGTATTCCCTTATAAAAACAGTTTTCAAGACCTGTCTGCGCTGCCCAGAATTCATTTACAGGAATCCTGGGGTGAGCTCTGGACAAAGCACTCAGAAAAGGGCCGATTTTACCGTTCAATTCAGCCTGATATCCCTACAAAACCATTGTTTTCTAAATTTAAATTCAGCAAAAAAATTACTTCTATCATTATACGTATGCGCTTGGGCCATGTGTGCACTCCGGCTCATCTGGCTAGACTTGGCATCGTGCAGAGCCCTGTGTGTGCCTGTGGCGCTGATGTGGGTGATTTGAATCACCTAATTTTTGCTTGCTCCCTGTATGACCACACCTCTCTTATCCAAAGTCTTGTGTCCCTCCAAGTTCCTTTTCCTACCTCTATTTCTTGTATCTTAGGTAATTGTAATATAGATATATACAAATCCATTGCCCATTTTATTGTAAATAACGATATTAAAATATAATTCTTGTGTACATAATAATACATTAATTCACCATTATTTAGTTTTATTTAGTATAAAATGATATTTTTTATATATATATTTTCATGTATTTTTTTGTGTTTCCTATAATAACTGATCTCCTTTTCCTTTTCCAAATTCCGATCCTATTTGTTTTTTCGCGTTTCGTTTCCTGTTTTTTATAATTTGTCGGTGGCTAAAAGCACGAACAGTGCAAAGCCAGAAGAAAAAAAAAAAAAAAAAAAAACTCAATTATTAGAGCTGTCAACAAGTTTTCTAAAATAAGAAAAAGATAAACACAGAATAAGTTTTATGATTTTCTAAACTAAAATTTGTCAATTTTAGTTTAGAAAATCATAAAATGTTTAGGTGGGTGTACAAGAGAATCGGCACCAATACCTAAGTATTACGTTCAATCAATCATCTCAGCCTATCGCAGTCCACTGCTGGACATAGGCCTCTCCCAAGTTGCGCCACAACACTCGGTCCTCTACCTTCCGCATCTATTCCCCCAGCCACCTTCTTCAGGTCGTCGGTCCACTTAGCGGGGGGGTGCCCGACGCTGCGTTTGCCGATTCGCGGTATCCACTCAAGGACTCGTCTGTCCAGCGGCCGTCGGTCCTTCGACAAACATGGTCAGCGCACTGCCACTTCAGCTTACTGATCCTACAAGCTACGTCGTTCACTCCCACAGAAATAGATAGAGTTAGAATGGTTTTAATCACAATTTTACTTGCGATTCATGCGTGGTAACTTTCGAAAAAACTACGCCTTACTTATTGACGTCATTAATTTAAAAAAAAATCACTTTAATCAAATGTATTTTACAGCTTTTGTTTCTGCAGTTAGAAACAGCACAATAAGCCATTTTTGCGGGTTTTTGTTACAGTATTTACAGAAACAAGTCATAAGGCGTACTGAGAAAGGCTTTGAAATGCCCTGCACTATGGTGCAGGGTGTTGGCACGCGCGCCCTGCCCACTTTTCCATTCTATCCATTTGTGTAGTCCCTCCGGTTCTTCTCCGGAATCGGATAATCTTGTTACGGATTTTATCCTTCAAAGAAACTCCAAGCATATCTCGCTCCATAACTCGCTGAGCGACTTTGAATTTATGGTTCAGCCCAACTGTCAGTGTCCACGTCTCGGTACCGTAAACCATGACAGGCAGGACGCACTTGTTGAAGACCTTCGTCTTCAAACTTTGCGGTATAGGCAAAGAGATGACTCGGTGAAGTATTATATTACTTATACATATACATACATAGATAATCAGCCCATTATTATCCAACTGCTGGGCTCCATGCTCATGCTTCTTTTCCCAATGAGAAGGTTAAGGCATTAGTTCACCAGACTGGCCTAATTCTGGTTGGCAGACTACAAGCATCATCGAAAACTGTATGGAGCACTCTCAGGTGTACAGGTTTTTACATGATATTTTCCTTTTTCCACAAATTCTAATCCACATATAAATTTCAGGCTTATTCCCGCGCGCTCCAGGATTTCCTTCCCACGGGCTCCAAAACGAAAAAATATTGTAATATTAATTTAAAAAATCGGTCCCATGAGCTCCAAGGATTTCAAAGTACAGATTGCATATAAGTTAATACGTTAAAGATGTATTTTATTTTTAATTTGACGCAGCAATCATACTACCGAACGGAGAACTGTGAGATGCGAGTCTGACCATGCAGTCCACACCGCTATCGTCGCTGCGTCTCGTTAATTTTTTTTGTATCGTATAAGATCGATCGAAGATTGTGATATCCAAAACTGTGTTTTTTTACTTTTGTACAATTGATATTTAAATCCATGATGTAAATAAAATTAAAAATATTGATATTTTAAGTACCTGACCAGTAGCATAATAATATCTAAGATCGACTAAAAAATCAAAAACCTATTTTTCATATTTTAATTACTTTAAATAATTTACATTTGAAATCGATTTGTGATATCAGAAACATTGATTCCTGGCTATTTTTTACTTATCTGTAATTGATGTTTAATTTTTTTTAGGTCGATTTGTGATGACTGAAATTTTTAGTTAGCTATTTTTACTCTTGAATTTCACACTATAAGTGTAACCTAAGTTCGATTTGTGACTGATGCCTTAAACTATATTCAGCAAATTATAAATATGAATGTAAGCCATAAGCGTTTTATTTTGCTAACCATACACAATTTCGCTTGGAGCTCTCGGGACAAAAATAGGTAGGTATATTAATATTTATTTAGTTTGTTCTACAAAATTTGGAGCTCTCGGGAACCAATGTATGAAATTTTTTTTTTACGAAAACAATAGATTTGGAGCTCATGAGAATAAGCCAAATTTCAAAGTCAGTGCTGCAGGCCTAGTTCCAACTCAGACCCTCCGGCAAACATTCAACCGCTAGGCTATAACTGTTAATCATATTACGTTTAAGTACCAAGGTATCTTCTTTTTGCAAATTACCACTTTCATTCGTTTACGCATGAAATTCCATAAGAATATTTATTGAAATATTGCGGGACCCCAATGCGGGGATCGTAAACATGATTTTATGTAACATGTTGGACGTGTGGTTGTCCTGTTATGTAAGAACGAGTTCAGCTGGGAACAAGAGAAATAAAACGGTGTACGGACCCTTTCGTTCTAATTTAGACTGATTGTATCACTTAACAGTCGGTTAAAACCTTCCATTGTAGAAATAGTGCCACCTCTATACAATATGTAACAAAAACCCTGGTGTTCCTGTGAGCTACGTTCATCATCATCCTCCTGCCCTTATCCCAATTTATTTGGGGTCGGCGCAGCATGTTTTTTTCTTCCATACATCTCTATCAGCCGTCATCTCCGTGTTCACTTTCTTTCTATTCATATCATCTTTCACACAATCCATCCATATTTTCTTCGGTCTCCCCTCTTTTCTTATAGCCATCTACATTCATACTTAAAATACGAGAGCTACGTTATCGGAATCAATATTCATGCGTAACTCATTTGAAAAAACTCTTTAATAAAAATAAAATAAAATATTTAATCTTTATATATCACTCACTCAGTAAAATAAATATATAAATATAATGAATAAATATCAATAAAAATAATTTAATTTAATTTTAAATAATTATTAATTGTAAATTGAAGGTGTTATTTATAATCACTTTTAATAATGATTTAATATTTAATTTTACTATTTTTATTGAAGAGTTTTACCAAATGAGTTGTGTATGAATATCGATTCTGATAACGTAGCTCACAGGGACAACAGGGTTTTTGTTACACGTTATAAGAACTTGTGTCAACATTATTGCTAAAAGGATAATATTTTGAAGAAGAATTTGAAATTATGTTCGCAATACCAAAAGTTCATGTTACTGTCACCTTAATACAACCCTTAATAGCTATTATGGTACCCATGGGAACAGATGTGACAACCTATTTCAAACTGGCGAAGTTTTCCTTATCTATTTACATACTAGCTTTTACCCGCGGCTTCGTTCCCGTGGTTTACTGGGACAATAAACCCATTTTCTTTCTTTTTCTTTTCTTTTTCTATGCCAAAAATCACGTCAATCCATTGCTTCATTGCTGCGTCAAAGAGGAACAAACCAACAAACACACTTTCGCAATGGGACACCCTGTATATAAAAAGCCTAGCCTAGCCTTCCCGTCCATACTTACTTACTGCGTGAGTCCGACTCCCACTTGGCCGGTTTTTTATATATATAGATATCGTCATAAATATAATAACCAAGATAAAATACACAAAAGAGTTCCATCCAATAAGAACAAAGTAGTATCTTGTACTGGTAATGGGTCGGGTTGCGGCGAAAGTTCTTGTTGCCCTGTATACCTACTAGAATATAGGCCACGTGACGTTTATACCCGGAGCCAGCTATTATCCCGACGCCACTCCGTCTGCGAGGCCTACTCGTCACACAGACCCACTTAAAATTATATCTATGACAAGTATATATACCTGGCATACAAATAAACTGTTCGGAATACATTATGAGTTGAGTAATTCTGTTACTTTCTATATTTTATGTCGGCAAGAGCGGGACGGAACTACGTAACTGCTTAATAGGCTTGCTGGGACGAGGGTGGAGACTGGCTCCGTATTGATCTCAAGTCGTGAACGGGACAGCCGCCGCCACTAGTAAATAAGCCGAAGCTTCGCAAACTTTTATCATCGCCTTACTACTTTTATTTGCACGAGTCAACAGCGCTACATACATACATCAGTATACGCTTCACTAAATCGCTTTCTTTATGTGAAAACGCGACTATTGTGCGCGATAAAAATGCAAGACATTAAAGAGAATTGTATGAGATCCTTTGCCAAGTTTACGAAGGGCGAGAGGGTTGTTGATTTATATTTGAGTGGACATAAATCCATCTCGCTAAATGAAGCCCTGCTTGAGCACTGTTTGTCATTTTTAGGGTTCCGTACCCAAAGGGTGCTAACGGGACCCTATTAATCTTGCTACGATGTCCGTCCGTCCGTCTGTCTGTCACAGGGCTGTATCTTTGTGACGGTAATACATAACCAGTTGAAATTTTCACAGAATATATGTTACTATGGTGTCTATCACGACACATACTAAAAATAAAAAAGGCTAAAATCAAAGGCGGTCCCCATACAAGAAACCTCGAAAAACATGCATTTTTTTTTACGATTTTGTTGTTGCTCTATCTTCAAAACGGTAATACAAACCATCGTCAAACTTGGTCTGATTATAGTGCATACTATGTAGTTTAGCAATAAAACTTTTTAACAAAAATATGAACCGACGAAAATAGAAACTGAAAAGCGAAAAATAAAATGAAGCTTTTAGTCTTTTCCTAACTAAACTAATTTAAATAACAATTATGAGTCGGCGCCAAACAAACAAGCAAAGTGCGTGCAAGTTGCAAGTGGTCGAGCGGAGAACGCTTTTTTGGAAAGTTATTGTTTATCGTTGAAAATTTCACGTTATATTTGATGTTATGTTGTTTTTATTATTTATTTAAAGTAATTTAATGATCTTCGTTGATTGTTTGTTTGGCGCCGACTCATAATTGTTATTTAAATTAGTTTAGTTAGGAAATTACTAAAAGCTTTATTTTATTTTTCTTTCAGTTTCTATTTTAGTCGGTCAAATTTTTTGTTAAAAAGTTTTATTTAATAATTTTTTTGTGGCTAATATCTAACTCCAGGTCTCCATTATGTTGTAGTGTCTAGAACTACATTTATGTGTGTCAAGTTTCAACAGAATCGGTTAACAGGTAAGAATTTATTGGGTGAACAAGTACTCATCCCCTGTTTTCCTACCCTTAGGGGTAGATTTTGATTTCGAAATTAAAATGGGACCAACTTCGAGATATACCCTATTCATAAAAAAAAATCGGACTACTCTGTAAAAAGTTATGCGTGGTCATAAATAAAAAAAAATAAAAAAAATATACGCGTCGAATTGAGAACCTGTAGGTCTACTTGCGTTTTGCGAACGACAAACGAAGTACGTTCCGACTGATACTTACACAATAAAGATAGGCACATAAAAAAGGCACAATTAAGATAGACTACGGTTCATAGTCGTATACAATTTACCGGAGACGAGAAAAACAAACGTTAAAACACGATCATCGCATGCGATAAGGGAACGATGGTTGACCGGAGTAGCAAATTGTGCGATGAATCGTACGATTTATCGAATATCGTCGAACGGGAGTAGACCCCCTGCTCCTTTTTTTCGTCGGTTAACAAATACAAAAACAGGGCAAACGAAGATATATGTGGTAGTACCTACGTAAGAAAGAGATGTAAAATTCACATTTCGCGTACAAACGTTGATGTCTTTTGATAAATCTCTCGTAAATTAAATCAGTTTCTTTGGGGTATCAGGTCGATGGATGGTACGGAATCCTTACTGCGCGAGTCCGACTCGCACTTGGCCGGTTTTTCCAGTTTTTTGGAACGTTGTTCCTTATGGAAACTTGTGGTAGGTGTGATTCGGGAGAAAATGTAGCGTCTGGCTAAGATTTGCTTTATACCCATAGAGTACATTGAATATACGGACTATTACGAACATAGAGTTGTCACTTGTCTCCTGACCTCACATTTAAGCGCCATCTGGTGGGTAACGTCAAAGTTACTGCTAACTATTAAACAAAACATACAAAAATAAAAAATAAAAATACTGGGACCTTTTTTTGCCTTGGGGAAATCCTCATGGACGCACTCCGCCCGGGAACGGCGGAGCCAGTATCGGACTCTTACCGACTAAAACCACCACGGTGTTCCTTCAACTACTTTTGGCCGGGGGCGTGGGAACCCTTTGTATTCGCACAAACACCCCCGACAGGTTTCGGCCCACCACAAACAGGCAAACACCTTCTCCCCGTGCGGCCTAACGTCAGCCGCACCCTTGTCGGTGGCGCACACGAAATGCTGCGCACCACCTCATGGGCCCCGCCATGACGCAGCTAATACGCCGAAGTCACGGCCACGCCTCGCCATACCTCGCAAGCCATGGAGGCTACTCCAGCCACGCCAGCCTCGCAAGCCTCGCCAGCCAAGCCAGGCAGCAGACTACCCCGAATCCGCTGCCCGCAGGGCCTCTCCTCCCGTAATTTTTTATATAGGACCAAACCTGGGCCCTGTAGTATCTCCGTCCTACCCAAAAAAAAACCTGCCATCTATGCTTGTATTATAGTTGCGAAAAGCATTATAATGAACCGGTCAAAAATATGAATTTTAAGGATTACTTCGTTCCTGAGGAACGAAATTACCCCTGACTGCACATTTTTTTTTTACTTGATAGTAAAATATCACTGCTACAAAATAATACAAAATCAACTTATCGAGTCAATTATTAAAACGAATGTAACACACTACAACACTTCAGTTACAATCGTACTGACCTACGTTGTACGCTTTGTATAATACGTTGTGTTCAAGCTCCCCATATGCGCAATGATTGGCCTGTAGCACGGTCGTAACACGGGCTGCTACGAGAGGCGTAGAGCAACCGATTTGTAGCAGGGTGCTACGCGTTCTGGTAACCTCTGACCTTTATAGACGCGCCCACCGGCCCGTTCCGGTTAATGTAGCCCCCACAACCCCTCCACGCTGAGCTTCCAGTAATTGAATCCGGAGCACGTGTGCATGAATAAACCATTTTGATACCAGCCTTTGGATGACACCCGCGTAATACCTGACTACAACGACTAATAACCTTTTACCGGCTACCATAACAGTGAAAGATCACCCAATAAATGTTACTCCACCAATTATTAGCCATTCTTAAGTAAGTGGCACCATAACACAAAATGTAGCAGCCTATTAAAGTCTCCAGCGGGTAATGTGAATATAATGAATAACGATCGAGCCCCAATTACGGGAGCCCATGTATCATGTTTTAAATTAGTAGGGATTCCATTCTACACTAAGGGCCACTTGCGCCATCGTTCTTAAATGTGTTTAAATTGTATTTAAACACAATTTCTCATTTAAGTCAAACATTCTTCTTGCACCAAAATATTTGGTGTACTAAATACGTTTAAGAACCCGTTAAACTTAAATGCTCTGTTGATCTTATTTAACGCTGCTAAACGCGTTTAGGAACTGTCTTCAACAAAATATGGTGGGGATTTTTTGTTCGAATTGAGGTTGTTTTGAAATAAGTATGGATTTTTATGAATTGTTCTCTCACAATGATAAAGAAAATTTAATTATGTTATTTTACGGCAATTTTTAGTAAGAAACAATTTATTTCGAGAATATTACTTCTTACAAAAACCACTCCGTATATATAACAATAAATAACATCGCACTTGATTAGCAAAACTGACAGATTGGTACATTTAAATATAATTTATACCTATAACTTATTTATAAATTAAAGGTTGGTTGGTACCTTAGCTACTCATTTATTATGATTTTTTTGTATCCTGCCCCGATCACGGTAGGTATATTGTTATCTATATTACTCATTTTATGTTAGGTTACGAACAATGCTGTCTCGCCTACGAGATCCCGTTACGGCGCAGCCCTCTGGTTCTTCGAATTCGTTTTTTTACGCAAAATCCCACAAACTTATCCAACCCGGTGGCCGGCGGCGCTGTGATCGACGACGACACGATGCACTATCACTAGGAGAGACAAGGAAAGAACGAGAAAGAATGACAGTTTGACAAATGTTTCAAGTAGTACAATTTTTGCTCACCGAGTCAGTTAAGTTTGCGGAGCTATAGAGAACTGATTTACCGACACGATAATTGCATTCAACTAAATTGACATCTGTTACGCCTGGTACAAGGCAACCCTAAATGCGTTTAAGCTAAACAGGTTTATCGTGTTAAACACATTTAACTAAATGAATTTAAAAAATATTTAAATAGAATTTGGTACAAGCGGCCCTAAAACTATAATTACGTAATTAAATCCATGTCATTATTACAAGCTCATGTATGGATGTGACTTGTTCGCATTGCAGTAGTTTTATGCGGTTTCCTAAATGATTTCGTATCGATAACGCCGCAATAAATATTATATGAGCTGTGTATTTAACATGACAATAATGATAAGATAATGGTTATTTAGATAAGCGCTGTATGCCAGTACAAAGGAAAGCTTTCAGAATGTTTCAGCGGTATCGGTTGAATCTAGACTTATATAGCGCACACAATCACGCCACATGTACGAATAGCGTCAACAATAAGTAGCACGGTTAACAACAAACGTACAGTCTGGCAAAAACGTCTCTAAACAGTACACTTTTTTATCTTTGTCAGTATTGTGTTAATCTGTGTCTTATCACTTAAAAAATGTGCCCGTTAACACTTACATTGAATTAAAATGAATTTGACAATTCAAACATCTGCTAGATAATCGATTACTAAAGTAAAAAAAATATGTATGACTAGTGACGCCACTATTTTGATAACTATTTCATGCCAAACTGTATGTGATGATTACTGAAGACATCTTTCTTTTTATATATGAAATGATTTGCTAATTTAGTTCACATAAAACGACACCGAAATTATTCTTTTAAAGATGATATCTATGATAAATTGATAAATTAAAACAATCACAATTATTCTTCATAAAATTAATTTATAAATTCCAAAATATTATTCCCCGTTTGCTATTGACTGTTCAATAAGCGCCAAAAGTCGATGAACAAATAATGTTAGATTTCTTAATCAATTTTCTCAGGGACTATAATTGTTTATTTTAATTATTGTTAATAAATTACTATAGATATGTTTATTTCTAAAACAATAGTATTGATATTCAAGACAAACAAACCATCAACGCCTGCGATATTTGATTTTGACATTTAACATTTATTCATCGACTTTTGGCGCTGACTGTACAAGCTTATTTTATTTTGTGTGTTCACTCGAAAGTTCCATGGGCAATAGAATAAATTTTCTAGTCCATTAAATTGAGTAGAATTACACCGAGTGGCTGAAGAACTAATGATGGCAATTACGACATTGTTTATCTGTCCCTTTACGTCACATCGACATACAGTTATTTGTTATACGAAGATATAACACTTCTCGATAGAATGTGGATGAATACTCGCATAGAATAATCGTTTATATTCATATGTAGTATTCCCAATGAATTTATTCTCTATTTATTTCTAAAAGCGTGTACTAAATTAAGATTGGATTGAATTATCATTCTTTATTTACTGTTATTGAACGTGTAGGAAATTAAGATTTGTATTAATTTTTGTATTAAGTAATGTTTTACATAGGTACTATTTGTAGACAGCTAGGTATTATAGTATTGATTTTTTATGGTTCCGTACACAAAGGGTGGCAACGGTACCCTATTACTATATGCCTCGCCACGCCACGCCGTCTCTCATCCGTCCGTCCGTCTGTCTGTCAGACGCTTGTTGTTTCTTTGAGAATGTGTTGCTATGGAAAAAACTGAAAATAATATACCTAAATCTTTCTACCCTATTCTATTAATTTTGTTAAGAGTAAAGTTTGAATTAAGTTTTAATAATAAGTAAATAGCTGTCGATGGAGAACGTTGTGTGTACCTTTGTAATGCTTTATAATTATGCATGCTATTGGTATAACCAACCATCAAATAAATACTAAAAGTCTTGTATCCGAAGGGGCTTTAACATTAGTAGATGTTCGTCTTAAATATTCCGGACTGACACTTCAGTGTGACAATTTAGTACTGCTGGCAGTGCTGGCACTCACTCGCGCGATCGCAATCAATAGGATTTCAATGTTCATTGCTCCGTGTGTTTTGACAGTTCATCTTATCGGCAACTATGTACCACGCCATGAATATTGCTGTCATTTCAAAATGAAAGTACATGTCAATGTGAATGCATTACATAATTACCCCACAGGTTTGTCACCGGCGGGTTCGTGTGTCGTGTTTCATATTGTTCTAGGTATTACAAATTGCGCGGGCCCGCCTTCAACCCGCGCTGCTACTGACATGCTTTTGGTTTGTTCGGGCCTTTAGTGTTGTGTGGTATAACTAAATGCGGCTACAAAACCACGCTGTAATAATGTTAACAAAGGAATTAAGTATCAACACAACGCAAACGCAAACAATTTAAGCATAGAAACTTAACTATACAAATCTTGATAGTTTTGAAATGATATACAATTTTATGAGCAGTTTCAAGAAATGAAGAAGGATTTCTATAATAAAGCTACCAAGTTAGTGTTCATAAGCTAGAAACTATTAGGGTCATCAATCTTGTTTGACCTTTAGAAATGTTATCTAACTTAACAAAAAATATTGAAGTCAAAATAATTTCTTAGGTTTTCGCGATCACTACACATTATAATAAAACAAGCTTAACCGGATTATTTATCTATTTATTTCCACAAAAAAAAATACATACATTTGGCAGATACAGTGTAGAACATAAACCAGTTACATTACATTACGTATATTATTAAAATTGGTTTTCCAGACGTTTCGAAAGCTTTGCAGCGTTCGTGGTCGCAGGAAGCGTCTTTACAGATATTTCAAAAAATATTATATCTCCCGTACGATTCGATGCACGCAGTAGTCACTGACAGTATCATTACGTTTTACAGTATAGCGAGCTGTTTGGGACTTGATTATTTTTAGAACTGGGTTCCAACCAAGGAAAAAAAAAGTTGGGTGGCAGTTACCACTTGTTTGGAACCTAGTTCTAAAAATAATCAAGTAGGTTACTGTGGATTCCCCTTAGAAGATAGATACATAATACTACAGACTTTTCTGTCGGTATTTTTAAGACCTACAATTCTGTAGTACATCAATTTGATGTATATCTTATGGTTGAGTCAGCGTAAGCCATGTAAGCGCCCTAAAAGCTTATTCTTACGACTTGATACAAAACATCAAGATTTCTCGAGGTACTATTTCTGAATATAATATAAAATTAAATTAAATATTGAAATTCATTTATTTCAATCAACATTGGATCATAGGAATAATAAGTACACGAAAATTGCAAAAAATAAAATAAAATAAATTGTAATCAAAGATTGTCATATTATTATTATTTGATCATTTTCATAAGTAAACACTTTTAATACAATTTAAATAAAATAATATTGTTAATGTCAGAGAGTCAGACATAGAAATAAATTAAATTCAAAACAAATATAAAATAACTACAATTAATATATTTTATTAGTCAGTACATGAACCAATGCGGCATGGTTCATGTACTGACAGTCAAATCTGTCCGCAAATACTTGAGGATACTGTTGGCGCGGACCCTGCGCACCAGGGATGTTTACGCTTCCGCATGGTTGTGTAGAAACAGTCCACATGGTATTCGGCAAACATACCTGATGCGCTGCAGAACCGTGGCAGCCCAAGCAATACCCTAAAAGCATTACTATACTGAATACGCAAGGCGCTGTAGTGTTTTTTCGTACAGTCCACCCATAGGCTACTCGTGTAGAAGGACGTGCAAAAATCCCTGAAAAGGGTGATTTTGACATCCTCCGAACAACGAGCGAACCTACGAGCGATCATATTCGACCTAACAGACAGCGCCCTGCGTTCCCTTTCTATGTCCTGCGTTCCCTTTGACGACGTCTGTGGTCTAGTGGTTCGAGTATCGGACTGTTGATCACGAGGTCGTGGGTTCGATTCCCACAACACAAATATTTGTGTGATGAACATAAGTGTTTGTGTTTGTCTGGGTGTTTCTTATGTATTATAAGTATGTATTTACAAAAAAAAAGTATTTAAGTATTATATCCGTTGTCTAGTACTCATAGTACAAGCTCTGCTTGGTTTGGGACTAGATGGTGCTGTGTAAGATGTCCCAAAAATTAAAAAAAAAAAAGTCCTTCCTTCAAGTCAGCGGTAACTAAGTGTCCAAGATATTTGAAACTGTCAACCCTATTAAGTGGTGAACCGTTCAGTTTGATAGGTGGTAGACTATCTGGACACCTGCCGCCGTCTCGAAAGACCATGCATTCACTCTTCTTCGAGTTGTATGATAGACCGTGACTTAGTGCTTATATAATGTAAATGTTTTTACACATAAACAATCCGGGAGAAATTATCGAAATAATGGTAAACAGTATCAAAATCAATTGCATATTAAAGAACTAGGCGTACAAATAGACATAGACAGAAATAACGACTTTGTTTTATACTACCAATGATATTTAAAAAAGTACAGATATGTTATTGCGCGCGCAATTTGAAGACTCGAAATCGTCCTAATTGGGACGTTTTGCGTCAAGCAAGGCACCAAGCGTGACGTGCGACAAAAAAAAAACAAAAATGCCGTCATGTGTGTACAGAAAGTTTGCCAATTATGACCCGAAAGTAACTTAAAGTAACTAACTTACTTAAGTTGTACTAGTTTATGTGTATTGTGCTGCCGCTGCGTACGGAACATTTTTTTAGTTTGATTTGTTAGGGTATGGCATATCTTTATTTTTAAATATCATTGTATACTACTTATTAAAACTTACTTTAACTTTAATACTTATTGTTAAATATTTATTTATTTATTTAACATGCATTATGAAAAAAAATGTATGCCAGTACCTGGTGGAACATGTATTAGTTCAAAATAATGTTTTCTAACACCTTATTGTACCATGTTTGATGCAAATAAATACTATTCTATTCTATTCTTAGACGACTTTTGACGACGTCTGTGGTCTAGTGGTTCGAGTGTCGGACTGCTGATCACGAGGTTGTGGGTTCGATTTCCACAGAACACAAATATTTGTGTGATTAACATAAGTGTTTGTGTTGGTCTGGGTGTTTCTTATGTATTATAAGTATGTATTTTTATACAAAATAAAAGTATATAAGTATTGTATTAAATGTCTAGTACCCATAGTACAAGCTCTGCTTAGTTTGGGGCTAGATGGTGCTGTGTAAAATGTCCCAAAATATTTATTTATTTATTTATTTATAGAGATTCTGTTCATTTCTTGGAAAATCCCAACTACCCAAGGGTGTCGTATTTAAGGCTGGAAGTATATAATCAAAGGCTGTATACAAGATTCCCCCAGATTGGTAGCTGTTTTCACTTGCAATAATAAAGATAAGCCTGTCAAGCGATGTTGGGAAATGATGACAAAACTCCCTAAGCAAACCTCTTCTATTTGTGAGCGAGTTTGAACTGAATGGTAGATCTGACTACGATCATAAAAGTGACGACATCTAATCCCAGTCAGCTGTAGTCATTCCTTACACGTAGGTATATACTTTATCGGTGTGTTCACTATCACTACTAAAAATAGGTTATGCAAGTCACTGAAAAAAGGCAAACCAGCAAGCTGAACAACCTAGCTCCACAACTAGATTGAAAGAGAAGCTATCGCTTTAGTCGAAACCGGCTGCGAAGTGTATGAAGGCGAAGGCTATATGTATAGTCTATATATACCTAATTTATGATGACTAATCGCCACAACGACCGGTCCTGCGCTTTCCGCATCCAGCGGATTCCCGCAACTTTCAACAGGTCGTCGGTCCACCTTGGCGATGCTTGGGGGTGGCCTATGTCCAGCAGTGGACGTCTTTCGGCTGAAGTGATGATGATGATGATGATATTATAATAATTATAAAAACAGTTTTATGAGGGACTGACTGTCAGACAAGCAAAAATCGCTAGGTCTACAGTTTGAAATATTTGACAGAGACATTTTCCTTAAGAAAGAGTTTTTAAAATACAAGCCCAAAAGGGGTTCAAAAGCTTAAGTGGACGAAGTTGCGGACGGAAGCTAGTAAACCATAAACATTCTACTGTAACTCTACTTGACATGACAAAAATCGACTTTTTATGCGTGTCTGGGAAATAATGAAAGTGGAAGTACAATTTTCAGTTCATTTTGGGGTGTCACGCATGTAAAGTAACGGCTGCTGACACATGTAACTGTGTTATTGACATGAGCACGCACGCCGCAGGCATTTTAAATATGCATGTGATGAGGAAACGTTCTAATAGATTTCAAGATAAGGTATAAATACTCACACTTTCAAAAAAGTTTTACTAAAATAATTGCTACTATTTTCATAATTTTGTAGCAGAAATTAAATGAAAACCTACGCTGTTGATAAACACCGTTTGAAACACGACGACTAGTAAATAACATTAATACCTACACAACATGTCTTAATTATTGTTTTGTTAAGTAAAAGTGAGATAAATCCATAGAAATCTAAATAATACGGTAATAGAAGTGGTAAAGGCGCGTGAACTTGTCGCTGCGTACAAGTGTCTCGTAGGACACCAGTGCGCGAATCATTTGCTTAATCATCATATTCATCAGTGCTGTTTTGGACGCAGTCACCAAAATTGTATATTTTAGCTTATCTAACAGCGGAATTTTTCGGCTTAATTTATTTTTCACTAAATGCTATAAACATGGTGGGCGTAATTGCGTATTTATGTGTTGGTAGCAGCGAGCCGGCGATACGCGTTCCGGTATTAAAAGACAGTAAATCACATTTCTACAACCTTATTATTTTGTTCCGTGTGGTGCCGGACTTAAAGAATTGCAACACCCGATATCTTCTCATAAGTGTCGTAAAAAGCGACTAAGGGATTTACCAGAGTATGGGGAGCAGTGTTCTCTGAGTATTTAATCAACCAACTGCGATCGCCAACCTGCCTGCCAAGCGTGGCGATTATGGCATACACCCCCCTTTTTGGGGGAGGCCTATGTCCAGCAGTGGACGTCTTTAGGCTGATATGATGATGATGATGATGATTATTTAGATTTCTATGGATAAATCACTTGTAATCACGTCAAAGTAAACAATAACGTTTAATTTGATTTTGGCGCTAAATAAACACATTGTCACACACATGACAAGGATAAACAAGAAAGTAATTATGAAATTAACTGAAAGAAGTGCGCGGTGCGGTGGCGACGTGTGACAGTTCGCGCGCGACTCTCGCGTGACGTGGCGCGCCGCATTTAGCGCGACCAGTGTTTTTGGCACAACGCACGATGTTCTTCCCGTTTGTCTCCCGCTACTCAACCCAGCATGCTCCAGAACGTTTACTACGCAACATGACAACGAAAACAATCATAACATCATTAGAGGATCTTCAACTGTATGACTAAGCCCGACCGATCGAGTCCTTCGCAAGCTTTGTCGTAAACATTACCCCACATGTTTTATGATTCTTTGTTCCTCCACTGCCACTTACATGGCTGTGTCACCTTTTGAAATGTTTGCGTATGCATAAAATTCTGGGGCTGTGTACATTAATTTTGCAGAAGTAAGTAGTCTACAAAATGTCGACCCTTATAATATAACGATCCAGGCGGAGATCGTGATCGTCCCAGGGGTGGAATTTACGAATCCATGAATCCACGTTGCGTGCTCGAATTTGCTGAAGGGGAACTTTTTACACTCGAACTGAATGGTCACAAAAGAAACAGACAAATAGTCGATTATGTATGCCAGGCAGCCAGGGCCCAACCATGGTGAGTTTCAACAGGTTCCTGTATTTGATAATGAGGCAGACTGCCAGCTTAATAAATATAATACCTTTGAAACAACTGTTGATTCATATTTACTGCGGGCTGAAATTGAACCGCATTGAAATTGGGTTAAGTAGTTTTGTTTGGATATATCTAGCAAAGTCGACTAATATAAGATATAGATTATTGTTTTAGTCTACCTACAGCCTAAGCATGTAGGTCTTAGGTTACAGATGTCAACCGGTAGTAATCTTTGCTCCGCAAAGTAATGAACTCTACAAGCCTAGAGCTATAGCTGTTTATTGTATCTGTAGCGAAACACATTTTATTGGTTATAAGATTATGACCAGCATAAATTTAACTCACATGTGTACGAATAATTAGCAAAGCTGCGCAAAAGTCCATCGACTCCGTCAGTTACAACATGTTGGGCTCCAAAATAACATGGATACGTGTGGCGCCGGCGACGTAGGTCAAGACGAGTATTTCCGTCCTCGCCTTGATACAGGGCTACCGCATATCATACGCGGCAGTTTAATATTAACTATACCGTCATTCGCAGAGCATGCCGATATTCCGAATCCTATTCGAACTCCCGATCCCACTGACAACTTCCAGACAAGTAATGCCCACTTATAAAAAGCAACGCGTCACGTTGAGCGGCGCCGATGTTTCATGTGTTATATCATCCGATATTAATCTTCGGAATAGCTGTTAATTCACATCGTGGAACATTTTAAAATTTCTCATGATTGAATGTTTAAAATTACATGATTAAACGACAGCATTTTGTCATTGACAAGGGAGGTGTTCCCATGATCCGGTTCGAGACATTGACCTATCTATTTGCCCGACTATCAGCATTAGAAACTCGTACAGCTCTATACATACGTGTGTGCTATTAAAAATATATGCCGAGTGGAGATATTTTTGCCGGAGCAGCTGTAGCGTGCGACCGCGACTCATCTGGCACATCCACACGTAGATCGACAAGCTCGCAAGTACATCTGTAGTGAACTCGCAAACTTTCCATGTAAACAATACATAACTATCTCAATTTTAATGTCACAGTTTGTATTACATCACGATTGTATTCTTTGAAAGAAGGTGCACAGCTGTTCACTCACACATTTCGCCGCCGATTAATGATCTCCACGCAAAAGTTCCGTGTGGTGCCGGACATAAAGAATTGCACCACCATATCTCTTCTCATGGGTGTCGTAAAAGGCGACCAAGTGATTTACCAGAGGATGGGCAGCAGCGTTCTCTGAGTATTTGACCAACCAACTGCGATCGCCAACCCGCCTGCCAGGCGTGGTGATTATGGCATATCCCTTTTGGGGGAGGCCTATGTCCAGCAGTGAACGTCTTTTTGCTGAAATGATGAATGACGCAAAAGGGAGACTTTTCAAACTTCAAACTACTATACTTACTACGATATAATGGTAATTTACCTACAAACAGGAATACCCAATAACGCTTTTCCAGACCTGAGTTTATAACCCACTCACTCACTTTTACAAATAATCAACCTAGCTTTTTTTTTTACTTTATCGGGATTAGTTTAAGAACATGTGCATTCTTCAAACACTTGTAATAATAGACATTACTCTAACATTTTCTGCGAAATTACAGCTTTAAAACAATTTAATTCGGATTACCTAATGTTTAGCTTTAATAAGTGCGAATCCAAGTGCAAATAAACGCTCCATGTGTAAATATTGAGAAGCTATGGTATAAACGTATTCATATACAATTAAGTACGTATCGATACATCAATGCATGTCTGATATTACCTGTATCTTGCACTATTTTAGTTGCGGAGGTCAGATATCAGTCGTACGAGTAAAATGCTGATTATAATCAATCGCATCTGGTTAGATTGAATGGAAGCTGATTGCAACATATAAAAGGCAAGGTTGATGATTGTGATGAAGATCAATACATCTAAAAATATATCGTTTATTTCGGGCATTAGGTATCTATCTAAGGCGCAATGCACACAGAAAATACATGGCATGGACTAGACTAAGACATGATACCGACATGACTTGGACATAACTTCATCAATACACACACAAAGGACAAAGACGAGAAGTGGCATGGATAAATTTCACCAGCCGTGTTATTCGATATTTTGACTTTGGTCCGTTTGGTCTTCTTCTGAAGATGAAGATGTTTTGACTTTATTACAATTTAAAAATATTTCTCCCTAATGAACGAAATCAATGAATCAATGTTTGAGCAATAAATGTCTTTGTCTTTTATCAACTGACATAACGGACGACTGATATTGTGCGGGCGGGAAAGTGACGGTCCCTTTCGCGTCCACGGCCTGTCACCTCTGTGTACATTGCACCATTTAATAACATGCAATGGACGAATAAAGGAAAAGCCTCCGTGCCTTATCCGTTGTCCGCGTCCTGTCACCGATGTATGCCTTGCGCCTTATGTTTAGTATTTCAGTTTGGCAAACGTGACTTGCGATACAATTTAGGCAACTGCAGCCCAGGTGGTTTTGCTGTTACTTTTTTATGGGCAAAGTTAACCGCTTAACATCAGGTGGGCCTTTAGCTCGTTTCGCCATCCTATAACTTAAAAAAGAATTTAATAGTAACCTAGTTACTTACTAATAAATCGATGTACAAATAAATCATCATCATTTCAGCCGAAAGACATCCATTGCTGGACATAGGCCTCCCCCAATTAAGGGGGTATATGCCATAATCGCCACGTTTGACAGGCGGGTTGGCGATTGCAGTTGGTTGGTTAAATACTCAGAGAACGCTGCTGCCCATCCTCTGGTGAAATCCCTGAGTCGCCTTTTACGACACCCATGAGAAGAGATACCTCTTTGGGGGAGGCCTATGTCCAGCAGTGGACGTCTTTCGGCTGAAATGATGATGATGATACAAAGTTTATAAACGAATATTTAAATATAATAATTATATTTATAAACTATCTATAAATTGATCTGGGAAATAACAACCATAAAAGATGTCCATCAAAGGGAGATGTTTTAATTCATCAATATTTCTAACATGGGACAATTATTCGTGCATGACCCATAAGTGATTAACAGTAAAAAGATTGTCATTATTTATGTCCATTTTTTTTATAGTATAGGATGGCGAAACGAGCTAAAGGCCCACCTGATGTTAAGCGGTTACCTTTGCCCATAACAGCTGTATTACCACCTAAGCTATTGCCTTAATGGTACCGCAAGTCGGTTCGCCAAACTGAGACATGAAGATGGAAAATCTCATGTGATTGTAATTTCACCGGCACCCGTACCCTTCAGACCGAAACAGCAATACAAGCATCACTCTTTGGCGGAGAAGTATATAGGTACTAGGGCTTCGATTCCGAGATTCCGAGATCTCGAAATATCGGAATCTCGCTACATTTTCTACGTATTTATAATATCGGTATTAGAGAGTAAAATATCGGAATTCCGATATTTCGATATTTTCCAGAAAATGTATGAGAACATCAAAAAATCCGAGAGCTAGTTATTGTTTAAGCAGCGACCAGTGGTGTGCCTCGAACGGAGACCTTACAACAAACTTTTTACATTGTTATGTATTTTCCATTCATAAATCTTGTATTTGTTGAATATTGATCCTTGGCAGAGTTAGAAGACTAGCTAGAAAGTGCTAGTGAGAAAATGCTTTTGCTTTTATTGCTTACAAAGTTTTTTTCACTTATTAATGAAAAAATTTGTAGTTGTTTTTGAACTACAGGCCCATCTCACTTGTGAGCCATGTCTACAAACTGTTTTCGAGAGTCATTACGAACCGTCTTTCGCGTAGGTTTGACGACTTCCAGCCTCCCGAACAAGCCAGCTTCCGAAAAGGGTTTAGCACCGTAGACCACATACATACACTGCGGCAGGTTGTACAGAAGACCGAAGAGTATAACGTGCCTCTTTGTTTAGCGTTTGTGGACTACGAGAAAGCCTCAAAACCTATCCTTCTGCAGCGAAGTGTGAGACAGGGAGATGTGATCTCTCCGAAACTGTTTACTGCTGCATTGGAGGATGTCTTCAGGTTTCTGGACTGGAAACGGCTAGGCATTAACATAAAAGGCAAGTATATCACTCACCTTCGGTTTGCCGACAGCATATAGTCATCGCTGAGATCATAGAGGACCTCAGTACAAAGCTCTCAGTAGAGCTTCCGATAGAGAGGAAATATGGACAAGACAAAGGTTATGTCGAATTCCCAATTTCCCATTTCCGTAAATATCGAAACATCTACACTCGAAGTTGTTGACGATTATGTATAGGTACCTAGGACTTTGACTAATCAAAGACCTAGGACAAACTGTCCAGTTAGGTAGGTCCAACTTCGAGAAAGAGGTCAATCGTTGAATTCGACTCTATTGGGCAGCGTTCGGGAAGCTACGCAATATCTTCTGGTCCAAATACTGCAGTGTCTCAAGAAGAAAGTCTTTGACCAGTGTGTGTTGCCAGTAATTACTTACGGTACTGAAACGTGGTTGCTCACAATGGGCCTTATAAGAAGGCTCAAAGTCACTCAAAGGGCAATGGAGAGGCTATGCTCGGAGCGTCCCTGCGTGACTGAATCAGAAATGAGGAGATTCGCAGGAGAACGAAAGTAACCGACAAAGCCCGAAGAATTGCCAAACTTAAGTGGCAGTGGGCGGGGCACATTGCTCACAGAACGGATAGCCGATGGGGCAGTAAAGTTCTGGAGTGGCGATCACGTACTGGAAGGCGCAGCGTAGGTAGGCCCCCCACAAGGTACACCGACGACCTGGTGAAGGTCGCCGGAATCCGGATGCGGAAAGCGCAGTTCCGGTCGTTGTGGTGATGCTTTGGGGGAGGCCTATGTCCAGTTGTTCAGTATGTTTATTAGATCATAAAGACCCATTAGTTTTCAAAAGCAACACTTTTGGCATAATCTCCACTTTTTACTCTACAAACAAGATTAGGTTTTCATTTTAAATCAAGTCCTAGTAGTATTTAAAAATATTGTGTCTCAATATCGGAATCTCGGAATTCCGATATTTTGAAGTCAATATCGGGTCCAATTCCGATATTGGAAAAAAAGGCGATATTGAGAAGCCCTAATAGGTACGGTGGTAGTACTTCCCCGGGTGAGCTCTTTCACAAAGGAGCTCTACTACTCCTAAACATATACGTCCATATGCGTCTCCAAACATTATATCATTCGACGAGGGTGTAACGTAAAATAAAACGGTAAAATAATGACGGACGAGGGACCGCTTTGTCCTATATTTCAAAAGTATAACGAATATAACTGTAATTTCTCGTTTAACTTTTATCTTCGAGCATTTAATCTGATTTTACTACGAGCCACGGTAACTACTAACTCAAACTACTCAATCTATTAATCAGGTTAACTTTTTACTTCTCTACCAGGCACCTATATTAAGCAGATGGACATTATTGTACTTTTAAACACACAACTTTGTGTACACAATGTAAATAATTTAGTTATAAACATTTCGTGGTCGCCGAATATGATTTTCCGATAAATTACAACTGTATTTATAACACTATAAAATAGATTTTACGCCGTCCGGTCGTAAACAATTCTGTGACCGTAATTGAATTTATTTGTAGTTAAACATACTGAAATTGAATATATTTAGAAGATAAAATGGATCTACACTTTATCTAAAAAATCTAATTCGAAAAGAACGATGTTCTTGTAACATTTTGGATACAAGAGGTTGGACATGTTTAAATAATCAAACTGATTCCTACGCAGCGCCACCTATAGACTGCGTATGTATTGGATACATTTGTTTCCCCTACTAGTGAACGGTTTGAAAACAGCAACAAACATTATGTGTAGTGACTAGTGACGTAGTAACACACGAGTGCAACGGTTTGTATACTAACGTACATACAGCGCCAATGTAGTGTCTGTATGTCTCCAGACACTACGGCTGGGGTTGTCCACCCATCAATGACCTTTCTTAGATTCCCAACTTATTTAATGGACATTTTCTACACGAAAGAGGTCATTGTAAAACTTTTTTTTAAAGATGTAGTTCCTTAATGTGGCTTGCGGTAGGTGTGATTCGGGATTGGGGGAGACGTCTCATTGCCAGCCTTGGTCAGGGCCATGCCTGACAGTGTGGAGGCGTGGGAGGCGGTTGCATCCTTCTGTGAGGAAGTTATCTCGCAAAAGGAAGCATCGGAGCGGGTCAGGGAAGTAGACTCGGTTTTACGCCGAACTGATGTCGCTCTAACAAAGGTCAGCAGGCGATAGACTGGGGAGTCGTCGTCCGCATTGCACGGTTTTTGAGTTGTGGTGATGTCCCAAGTGTGCCCGGACATCGCCTAAGGATCGTCCCTACAGGAAGAGGGACCCGAAAATGGGCCGCGCTGGATGGGTTGCGAATGCCATTCGTTGCAGTTCTCGTGGCTCATCCACCAAGGCGAGGCGAGGCGAGGTATATGGTGGAGTTTTTAGTGGGTGCGAGCCCCACATAACCACGCTACCTCAACGGGTGGCGTGACATGCGATAGGCATTTTCTCCGCCTCAAAATAAAAGTGACTGGAGAAATGTAACGTCAAGTAAGATTTTTGCTTTATGAGCAGGCATATACGCACACCGCGCGCTCTCTCTTTCTTTCTTTTCCTAGTGTCTGTGTGTGTGAGTGCGTGAGGAACTTCGTCCCTGACTGGGGTACCCTGACCAAGAGCGTTTTTTCCATGTTTTTTTCATTCCTCACGCACTTTAGCAATTTGGCAAACTAAGATAACAAAAATAACAACTCTTTCATGAATACAGCAGGAGAATGAAAAATTAACAAAGTAGGTGAGTGTGCTGGTTTATATAGATCCATATCTTACGGTTACAAAAAAATACTTAATTCAAGTTAAGCAATAAAAAATTGTTCTTCGTGAAAAGCTTCCGGCAATTTTCATCGCGTTAAGTGTTCGTGCGGTACCAAAATTACATCATGTACCTATCGTACGCAATTATTATGTTTATTATTATAATCCTAGATTCACATCTCTCAAAACCATTATGGACTTTATTATTGTATTGAGTAACTGTACCGGCAGCGTAGAAAGTACTTAGGAATAAAAAATACACTCCGTAATAGTACTTATACTACATATATATACTTATACATATATATACTTACCTAATGTGTGTTTTTGGTGAAATTATGCAATTTTGTACACAATTTTATGAATATTATGGCCCACTTGCTTGAGCGAAATAAATAGCACCTCTCAAGAGCATATACGGCAACACTGAAACAGACTTAATTTGTAATCCCCCGCCGCGACACGGCCCATGGGCTGCCGTCACCGCGCGTCTCATAAAGACTCCAATTTAATGGCTGTCAATAATGGCCGGCTTTACGAGCCATCCTACCAATTTACGGCATATTGGCAAGCAGCCGATATAGTGCGTGTTCATTGTCTTACGACAAACGATGGTTCCAATATTAATTGTAAGTAGCAAAGAGCAACAAACTAAAGCCACCTTTATGTTCTCGATTAAATTTATTAGACACAAAACGTTATTGCCAATTCCATTCACAAGTGATGAAATTTAAAATAGGTGTTTATGCATTGGATCGATAAATAGCCAATGCTTTAAACACCTACTTTAAATTTCATCACATTCAGTTTCTTGAATCACCAGATATCTACAGAATTTCCAATCAAAATCCGGTTAGAGCGTCCTAACTTCAAAGAATCAGTTACGAAACAATCTAAATTGTATACGCGCATCGTACATGTCGATGTCGATCGCTTTGTAAATAGAGACAATTTCATCAACAAAATATGTGTAAACTTTCGGGGATATTGAGTGAGAGACTCGCAAGGTCAATGACTTTTCAAACAGCAAGTAACCCTTAACTGAAATGATACTTTCAGCTAATATTAATAAGACATACAGTGCCCATAATATAATAGCACGGTTTTCCTCTCAGATACCCTAAAAACCATTTTATGTCCAACTGTGAAAACGGCTTATTTCCAAAGTGAGTAGGTACCTACATACTTAAGTATCTCAAAGTTTCAAAATACATCTTAGTACTCGAACTTTCAGAAAGTGTAATTTGTCCTATTAATGTCCCTGAAGGCAGTCATTAACAGGGCTCTGCAAAGATGCTACGAAAATGTGTAGCGGTCGCTCGTAGCCGTAGTGTCGTAGAGGTGTCGTAGACGGACAGCTACAATTTTTACAACTAGAAAACTTCGGTTACAAAAGATAACCAGTCGCCACACGTTTTAGGCACATAATTTATGTTCTACTCCCAACGTTTCTACTCTCTCTAAACAAAATGTTTATGGCTATTCGTTTGTCAGACTTGTGTATTACCGGAGTAAACCTAGTAAATTATACAGAGGATGAACTTTTGACTAGAACGTTGTACCAGATTAAAGTAAGCCATAAATTATATGCAGTTAAATGATATGGCACGTCTCGTATCTTTTATTGACGGCTGTTCGAAGCTTTGAGCAGTTCGAGCACATAATTGATGTATGACCGACCTGATTTAATACAAAATACAAGGTCTAACAATATAATTGTTACATTTAAGTTCATTAACGTGTTTCTATTATGCGCTCTTCTAAAAGGCTTCGTAAAAACTGCAATGGATTAAATGTAAAATGAATAGTACAGTTCGGATTACGTATGAGACTAATGGCCGACGACAGTGTGTATGTCAGTAGGTATCGAACAAAACGTATCACGCGCTCACTCCAGTGCGTTTGCTTACGTTCACGTCGAGTGATCTGCATCTAATGTACCGAAGCTCTCAACTCTATAAAACACAGCTTCACAAAATTTGTTCCAAGTTTAAAGAGCCCCACGAGGCAACTCTTGCAATCAGCAATTATTGACAATGAAGGAAAAGCTATCGTTGATGAAATCCAGAACAAAAATGTAGATGTTTTTTAAAGCTCGGTATAATGGTTTTTTCTGCATGTTTGCCAACAATTACACCCTAATTGACAGCTATAAAGCCAACGTTAAAAACAAAATGTTCTACATTTCCATTTCGCTGTTTTTTACACTTTTCATCTAAAGTTCGGCTTTGGTTGCGATTCATTCACTGACACTGACGTTAGTTCGGAATAATTTATGTGCAAATGATGTTGATATTTTAATGTACAGGAATACATTACGATGATTTATTATTTGTACATAAAATAAATATTGAACTACAGCTATGTATAAAGAAATAAAACACGACATTGGAAAACTGTTGACGTCAGAAAGTGAAAGGTCATCACCTTGTCATGTCAAAAATCTACAAAATAAATCTTAAAACTAATACCTATGCACTAACTCGTAAAAGCATAAATGAAGGCTAAGTTAATTAAGGTTTAAGTTTATTTATGTCTGAGATCAACGATCTTTAGTGCGAGATACGAGCATTCACGATGTATGTAGTTTAATTATAATGCATCCGGTATTATAAAGTGCGCCATATTCGCCCCTTTAACATCAAAGAAACTCGATCACTCCGACATTGTAAACACAACATCGGTATCCCACAGCGAGTGCGACGCGGAGCACATTTTCTTAGAATATGAACCGCTAGTTCCCTGTTCCGTTCTACTACAGAATTAACCGGCTCACTGTTAATCCGACGCTAATAGAGCCGACCTTGACAGTCGTAAATATTTATATCAAGGTTTACGATGGTCAGTGTGAATGTCTTCTAATTTTAAGATGGGATAAGATTGGTAGATATATAAATAATGGGGACAGATGCACGTTCAATAATATCAGGATTCCGGGTTCGTGCTGTCGTCTTATTCTTTTTTATAGGCGGGTCACGCCAACGTTAGTACGATTGATGCTATACATGACGCTAGGGCTGCCATGACCACTAAATTGCTGACATCGGCCAAATATTTCTAAAACCCCGGAAATTTGGGCAATACCAGGTTTTGGTTTGGTTATCGGAGAGCAATTTTTTTATTTTTTTTTACCAATTCAGCGAGCGTCCAGGTTTCACCCGAATACTTCTTGAAAACCCCTCGAACTCTTCCGGACGCTCTTCCAAACTAGGACAATTCCTAGGAAATACGGACGGCCGGATGACGGCCCTACATGACGCCGACAGGAAAGTTTGTCAAATTTCGGCTTGAGCTCTGGATCTACGTTATCCCAGTATTATTATATCAGGACATTTGCAGGACAAGAAATAAAACGTTTCTGCTTCTGTGTGATCCTTTCAGCCACGAAAAACGTAACAAATATTTATTCTACACAATATAGTTAGCTTAAACATAAACATAGTTAGCTTATCCATCATGATATATCTACGGCAGCGGTCATATATGTAACAAAACATGAACATGACAGACACAACCATTTGCACATAAAGAATGTCGACGTTAATCGTCTGTGTGTCTACTTTGAATAGGACCATCCCATCACTTCCAGTAGGTTATTTTACGAGGCAACTAAGCGACTTTATAAAATAAGGGGAGGGCTTAGCTGCATGCAACTGTATAGCGGCCGAAATTAATATCCAATCTATCCACGATTTGCCCTACTAGAGATAGGAATTTGACATAAGCTCCATACAAAATATGTCAAATTTCTATATCCAGTAGGGTAAATCGTGGATAGATTGGATATTAATTTTGGCCGTAGATCATCTAAGCTTTGTGATTAGACCAATATCCTTCCGCATCACTCATTGTACTGATTTATGAGGGATGTCCAGTCAACGTTTTTAACTTGATGTTATTGTGAATAATTACCATGGTGCTCATGGTAGGGAATTTAACCTAAATAAGGCCCCGCTTCAGCCAATCAATCGTTAATTAAGTGTCATGTTGTTTGATGGGCTTCGAGAATGGGTCGTTTCGTTAGTCAAATGTGAGTGAACCTTTGATATAATTTTGGGCCCGTTATTATCAGAAAAACATGAAAACATTAATGCATTAATCTGTTTTATAAATCACACGTCTATCATAGAAATTATATGACATAAGATTTGGCTCGGGGCAAGAATGATGTAAGTTATCATAGAAATCGAAAAAATTGTTAGGCGAATGTTAAAAATATTTTATTAAAAATAGCAGCTGTAACTAAATACATATTTCATTTTCTTTCACTGACGGCTACGTCCAAAGGAAAAAGTGAAATATGAACATGAGGCCGGAACTATGAATGAGGTGGCGCTTTTATTGCGTCGCGCATGCATGCATGCAGTTTCGATTAGTGCCGTAAAGTTGGACCTAGTTAGTCTAGCTTCACGATGAATGAATACTGTATTAAGAGCCGTATTACAAAAAAACAAGAAATCTGGTTGTTAAGTTACTTTTTGGTGTCGTGGATCTCAGTAATAGATGTCTTTATTTTAAATGTTGTAAGTGGAATATGATAGTTTTATTCATGTTTTAGTCACAGATTTTTTTTAAATTTTTATTTAATATAATAAATTATAAAATAAATAATTTATTTCAATACCAGTGGTTTACAATTTACAGAGTTCTTAGCAATTATGTCCATATGTCACTAATTTGAAACCGGCTGCCTCCCAAAAGGTTCCTGTATTTTGTACATACATTTGTTTACATACAATACGTGGCAATGCTGCCAGTCTTCTGGGCACGTTACCGGTAGACAGCGATGCGAAGGAATTTTTTGATGCCCTCATATAGCTATTAGTTTAATTTTCCTTATTTATTTTATGCTATTTTTACACTACTGCACAAAAAAAGGAGTGTAATATTCTCAAGTTAATGTGTCAGTAATTTTATGTTATTATATTTAAACTATTTTATGTTAGTTTAAAAACTCATATAAAATATTTATTTATTTATTACATATTATTATAAGGCTGCAGATGATAAGGACGACAAAACGATTGACGCTCTAAGCGCTTGAATGCTGCAGAACATAATAATAATATCATGATTTTTATCTTTCTTGTTGAACTTTGTAACTTACAAATACTTATTGTGCATGTAAAGATATATAAGTCTGTAAAGGCCCCGTAGATACAGAAGTAATACATGTGTGGTGTATTGATAAAAAATCTACAGACACATAGGCGTTAACACGTATTATGGCACAAATAAAGAGGTGTGTTCTACTATGTTCAAGTGCTTCTAAAGTTCTAACTGTGATAAGCACAGGTATATCCAAAACTTGTAGCTATTAACACCTGTCAAACTTAACGAGCATGGGTAGGTTACGAAAACCGATGCTATGGATCAATATGTAGATTGCACATCTATGTAATTTACCAGATGTAAGCCTCACATAATAATGTTATTGAAACTGGCATCAAAAATGCATATCTTCGTTCCAACTGTATGTATGCCACGTACCCTCTTATTTTTACAGTACGAACTCGGCATACCGAAAATTTAAATTGGACCGAATTCTTGGCATTTCACAACAAACAACGAAACAATTTTTGTTTCTTGAAACATGTGTGTTTTCACTTTGTGTTATTATTAACATGCATATTAACGTGAGTGTTTTTAACCGATTTCAAGAAGGAAGTCCTAAATTTGATATGGAAAGGATAATAAAATTAAAATATCGAATCCTTCAAGGTAAGAATTATTTTGCATCTAATTTCGCCAATGGAATATATTGTATTTTCGGGATTTTCTCGGAAACTTTCGAACTGATTTAAGTGAAAACATTTATACAACTAAGGATGGTGCACATCTATTTTCTATTTGACAGATCCGGGTGGTATATACGATGTATGTTGTGACAAGTGCAACTACTGATGGTCCCAATGCCTATTTAACCACTCCTTCGGGTTTGTTGATCCCAAAATGTCCTCGTACATGTACCCACCGGATTACTTTATTATTTAATAAGAGACTTTTGCTGCATTTTCTCCCTAATTTTGAATATATGTTGCTGATCTAGATCCGTCTAAGTAGGTAGGTAGTATAACTGTCGTCACCAACTAGTCTAACAGAATATGTTACTCCCCCTACTACGAAGTTCAACCCAGTCTAAAACATTATAACAGAATGAGTCCATGGAGTGTCAAGGGAACGTGAGGCGTGGAGCAAGCGATCCATCCAATCGCTACTATGTACCTAACTCGTTAATGAGAATTTATTATGAAAACCACAGCACGACGATTACTAACTCTAATTATAATTAGAAGCATTAACACATTATCATTACTATCATCCCGTATTTTACGTAAATGAGTTAAGTCATACGAATCATTATTTTTTCTTAATTTTTTATTGGGTTTTGTCAGTTTTCAGTTTCCTTCAGTATAAAACTCCTTAAGCTCTCGCAAATTAGTATTTATTTTTACGAGACTTAGGTACTCCTGGTAAAAACTGAACTATGCGACGGCAAAGGCAGGGTTGTATTTTGCACGAAGTCATTATTACTAATTATTACTAGTCATTATTAATTAGGTTAATTAGGTACTCCTAAAACCTATAAGGGCTGTCTCATTTTTTTTTCTGCTAGTATATTTGGGATGTAATAACAACTTTAAATAATATGTTATACTTTACAATTATCCAGTAGTTATATTATCTAAATAAATTACCACCAAAATTAATACGGCGATCTACAAATTTTATTTTAGACGAGTAAGATATAAGCTCAATACTTACCTTATATTTTTTATAGATTGAATTGTAATTATAAGTCCAAAATTTTTGCAACGCCTTAAAAAGGCGACTAAGTTTATAAGAACTATGTTTATAACTTAACACCAATATGTACACTTAGTTGGTAAAATAAATATCTTTGAATCTTACGTGACCTCAGAAACCTTAGAGAACTATGAATGTTCGACTTGGTGGGGGCACTACTGTGCCCCCAGATACTGATTGCTTTGATTCTAATATTTAAAACAACATATTTTGTTTACTAACTAGGTAATATACAATTTCTCAACTTAATTAATATGTAACACAGCTTACACTTTCATGCACCCACCTTTTGTCAACTACCGTATTGAGTTCCGAGTGATAGAGAGTGGGTCTATCAATGGCGATCTATCAAGCACGGCTCCAATCCCGGGCTATAACCCAAAATTGTCTCTGAGAAAGACCCAATTACACTTTGTCCGCCCCCGCCTGAATCCAAGCCAAGACCTTTAAAGCGGTAGCGATCCGAAACTAGGCTTACGATAGAACTGATATTATGTAACGTAAGATATTCTGACGCTTTTAGTATTATAGGTGAAGGTAGGCTTAGGTATACCATGTTATAATAATATGCTTCACTAGGTATTGTCTTCCTGCGATGGCTCAAGGTTACGTCGCGAGTAGTGTTGCCATTGATAGATATCTTCAATACAATTATGGAGATTTCTATTCATAATGAATATAAAATAAATTGCTAACCAGCTATTTGTTAACTTGTATTATTCATATAATTAGTTAGTAAAGGAAACTGTATAAAATTACTAGTTCAAAAGTGCTTCTTTATAAATGCAAGTAAGTGAAAAAATGCATTTTTCTCGGTTAATTTCGGCACATCAAACTGACAAGTGTCACGCTAACAGCTCGCTATTGGGTCATTCATTAGAGTCAAATGGTCAAAGTATTGGCTCGACACTACTCCACAGCACAGACGTGCTCCACAGCCAATGACGTAGCCTTGGGCCAATCACGTGACCTAGCTGTCACGGGAAGAGAATACCTGGATTCTGGATTACCTGGTGAAGCATATTGTTATACCATGAGGTACACCACTTATAACGTATCATGTCACGTCAAACTTGCTGAAATGCCGCGTGAGAAGCTCACAACTAATAGTTGTCGATCGATTCGGTTTGTTATCTCTTTTTCTCTCGTTGCGTGAATCATAAGACGAAACGAGATAACAAACCGAACCGGTCGACAACTGGTTATCGTGTGGTTCTGAATCGCATAGCTGGTTTGATCCGAAACTAGTCGGGTACACCCGATAAAATAGCATACCATATACTCACAAAGAAACTTGAAAATCATAATTTAAGGTGTAAGAGATTCACTAAACAAAGAAATTATTTTAGGCACATAACGATTTCTGAACATAATGTTCAATGTTGTCGATTCACTTCTCCGGATATTCCTTGAATAAATATGTGCATAAAATACGTATCAATACGAATAACATTGGTTTCTGCAATCTAAATATAAATTTATCGCGAATGAATCACTATTTATACACACGGGGTGTAAAATGAAAAGTTGGGAATAAAATAACAAAATGAACAAATATTTCTGAATGATTGAAATCGAACACGATACACATTGAGTGTCGAATCATTGTTGCTGGAGTCTGAAGTCAAGAATGAAACATTTTCTTGACTTCAGACTCCTGCTTATGTTTATTTATTTACTCTCACAAATATAGAACGTAGGTACATATTGATACTATATCTATTTTTTGTACTAAAGATGGTAAATAAATGCATACTTTAAGTGAAGTATGTTACGTAATTTTGGCTTGTTTATTTGTCAGCCTTTCAATAAAGCAATCCACTCAATATTTTTTGTGTATCTAGTTATAATCCATCAGATCAAATAGCGGTGGTACACCCAGACGGCAAGCAGGAATTTAATGAAATATAAAAGTTGACAGAAAAAATAGGTAGCAGTTTTTTTTAAATTAATGAGAACTTAATTAATATGGCTAAATACACAAAATTAAACGATATATGCTTCATCACTAGAAGTGTACTTGAAACTATGGTGCTAATATTTCGGCGTATGGACTATACTATTTAGTGTCTTCGCAACATTATAGGAAAAAAGGTCAAGATAAATATATAAAAACTTGAAATAACGTGCTGTTTTCAAATTATATAAAGGCGCGGTGCGGCGGCGTACTAATGTCACAAGTTTCAATAACAGCATGAAATGTAAGTAGCATACAATTAAATGCTACAAAAAACGAAACATAAAAGCTTTTCCACAATTAAAACAAAACACACAAACGACATCAACGTGTTATAAAATTTACTTTTGCAATGGGACACTACAAAACTATTACTATTGTAATGCTGATTTGAGTCGAAGTTCCATAAAGCTTGAGTATATTTTCACAAATCTCTGAGGCGTTAGTCGACTGCGATTTAAAAGAAATATTAGGGAAGTATCGTCGGAAGTGAGCCGGCTACGTCTGGCACTTAGCCAGTTCTTGCACTGCTCCTGTCACACACTTCAAACTAGACTTTTACACAGCTTCACATTTCGTACATCTTCACATATACAACCTTATTCTTAGTTTATAATAAACCTCTTAAGGGGTCATTGTACTCATCACTATGAACAACTTTTACTATGGGACCAAACCTGAAATCGCGAAAAAATATCAACTGATCCCTACGTTTGTGTTCACATAAATTGAAAACATATATAAATAGTGAACAGCAGATTTTTTTTCGCAATTTCAGCGTTGGTCTCATAGTAGAAGTTGTTCATAATGAAGAGTACAATGACCCCTTAAGAGGTTTAGTATAAACTAAGAATAAGATTGTATACTTTTTGGAAGTTTAACTAAATTAGGTGAAGTCCGCTCAGAAGAACGCCTTTCATGATGTTATACCACTTGCAAAGTACGGTCAAGTTTCTCGTGGAAGTGGTACCCTTAGGAATAAAGTAAACGTGAGACATGTTGAATAAATTCAACAACTTTGTCACACAACTTCCTGGGCTACCGTAAAAACAAAAGACTCCTTAAGATCTCCGTACTACTTATCTGCTAGGAGAAAAACAGGCCTTCTTTGCGAGGCCTTCACTTTTGCATAATTAAGTTATTACAACCACCATTACGCGGAAGGAAGGAAGGCGCAGCGTGGGTAGGCCCCCCACAAGGTGGACCGACGACCTGGTGAAGGTCGCGGGAATCCGCTGGATGCGGAAGGCACAGGACCGGTCGTTGTGGCGATGTTTGGGGGAGGCCTATGTCCAGCAGTGGACGTCTTTCGGCTGAAATGATGATGATGATGATGATGATGAACCACCATTACCGTACCTACTTCTGCCGCCAAACAGAAATGCTTGCATTGCTGTTTCGGTGCCAAGGGTACGGGTGCCGCCATGCCGGTGAAATTACAATCACATGCGATTTTCCATCTTCATGTCTCAGTTTGGCGAACCGACTCGTAATAACTGTTAAGGCAACAGCCTAGGTGGTATTGCAGTTATGGGCAAAGGTAACCCCTTAACATCAGGTGAGCCTTTAGCTCGTATCGTCATCTTATAACATAAAAAAAAACATGAACATCAGTTTACATAGAGGAAAAAAAGCAGTTAACAGTTTACATAAAGAAAAAAACTATGGAGCGTTAAAGACCTATAAAATAATTGGAATACTTATAACGTTTAAATAATGATATCATAGACTTATATATTACTAGAATGATATATTTATGAGATGTTTTAAAAGTAAGGTAAATAAGGTACCTATCATAATTATTATGCAGTTTCTGTAACCCTCAGTTACGAGTATAAGTCAGTAGTATAATAAGTAAATACTATTATTTTTAAATAAGTATATCATTATTTAAACTTAATCAGTATTCCAATTATTTTATAGGTATATAACGCTCCATAGTTATCTTTATGTAAACTGTTAACTGTTTTCTTTTTTTCTTTTATGTAAACTGATGGTGATTGTTTTATGTTATAGGATGACGAAACGAGCTAAAGATCCACCTGATGTTAAGGGGTTACCTTTGTCCCTCTGCAATACCACCTTTTATTTATTTTATAGGTATTTAACGCTCCATTGTTTCCTTTGTCCTCCGCGTCCCTCACAAGCGAGACCTGCGAGGCACAGTCGTAGGACGCTTATGCTCGAGTTAACGTGGTTTTCCATTTGTGACGGACCGCGCCCGGAAAAAGGAATTCCTGTTCATAAAGCCGCAGCTCAAAGGGGTATTTGAAAGTTAAATTAAGTGGTTGCCGCTTTTCAGTATAACGATTCAGGCTCTGTTTCACGATTTTCGTCTTTCCGTGCTGTTGGAAAGCGAAAGTCACGGACCAATTAAAGTTGTTGGACTATCGAACGAATCATCGATACCTACTTACGTAGAGTAAATAAGAAATTAATTATAGGTCATGGACGACAAAAAAAAAAGAAGGTCTCCACACCACATACAACAAAAGTGAAGCATCCTACAGAACTATGTGTGCGTCAAATTGTGCGAGCGTGTCAAACGTGTCAAATTCGATTGATACAGAACTCGATCCAGTCGGGAGTAAGTCATACTATCGATAGTATCGATACAATTGAATAATTTAGAAAAAAACTATACTATCGTTTGGAAGGGAGAATGGGCAGCAGCGTTCTCCTAGTATTTAACCAACAAACTGCGATCGCCAACCCGCCTGCTAAGCGTGGTGATTATGGCATATCCCTCCAACATGCTTGGGGAGGCCTATGTCCAGCAGTTCAAAGATTCGCATGTACAACAACACCGAGCTTTAAAACGGCTTCAGCGTTGACATTATTAAATATTCATTAAACTGTTAAGAGTTGTTGTTGTTGTTTGTGTTGGTGTGAGTGTATGGTATATATTATTTTTCTAGTATATTTTTTAAATTGTGTATGGTAGTTTATGTGTAATTTGTATTTATGTTCTGTTTTGTTTTCAATGTTAGTGTTTTATGTAATAATTCTATTGGCTATTGTCTGAAAATAAAGATTATATTGTTATATTATTATTATTAAATTGGCTTCAGTATTGGCCTGCATTAAAAGAGCCGCCACGAGTGACGATTTTTTATTTCTTAGGTTTTCTCGATAACTATACAATACATTATAATAAAACAAGAATTATATTGGTGCAGCCGTGGCCGCGTGGGGCACTCAATTAACTGAATGAAATTTTTATTTGACTCGTAATAATTATTATTATCAATAAAATTAAATGTCACAAACATGCATGATTTTTTTTTCGAGTTGTAAACTAACTTTATATGTTGTAATCAGTATATTCACCCCTAAAAGTTATTCTAGTCACTGGATACACACATTTAAGTCATCAGCTGATGACTAATCTGATAGGGGCGTTTATCATTTCAAATACTCGACAACACGATTACGTAACTGAAATAATATAAAATATAATTAAGTACCTATACATATATTATAAGTATTCGTGCCGCCTCACTTGGCTCAATACAGCTTTTCTATCGTAATTATTCGAGTTCAGTGACTCATGTACGTGTTATGAACCTAGCAACTTTACATCGGCTAATTTGATAATGCTTTTCAATCTACATGAATTTTTCGGGTTTAATCAGTCCCATGGTACTGGTAGATTAACACTCAACCGCCATTAGCACTGAGTTATTGATATGGTAGTATAGTATAGGTATAGCTATTTACTACTACGCTTTTTCAGTAATCGTTGGCATCTAGTCACGCGACATTTGAATGAAAAACTGTTTTTGAAGTAAAACTTCTTTACGCAAGCTTGACTTGGGGAGTAAGCTGGTGAATGCGTTACGAAAAGTGTGATCGGGCGAGACGAACGGAAGTTGAGAGGGAGATATAAGTTAGTGAAGTTTTACATCAGTCGTGTGGTCTAAAGAACTCGTTTTTTTTATAGGTCACTTAATTATACTTAAGTGTAATCAACCCAACAAAGTTCATTCAAACTGAAGTTAAGTATAAACATGAATACTAGAGATGGGCCGAGTACCGAGTTTATTACTCGATTAGGTACCTACTCGCATACTCAGTGATTTTGGTCGATTACTCGTACTCGGCCGAATAACTCGTTTCAAGTGCTGAGTATTCGGATAGTAATAATAATGTAAAATAAAGTGATCTTTTACGTCCAATCATTATTCGACAATCACTAAATACAAGATAACCAGTAATTGTCAGGTTTTTACGTTAAATGCGATTAAACGCGTTTCGTGTATTATTTGTTGACAAATAATAAATTACAGATGGGCCAGTAACATCAGCAAGGAGGTGGGCGCAGAGGTACCGCTCGCTTGCAACCCGTATCGTCGTGACCACGTTACGTATTTTCTTGTCAAACCTGCATAAACCTAAACCGAGTAACTCAGCCGAGTACTCGACTCGGTGAAAACAAAACCGAGTAAAACTCTGTATTCGGTTACTCGGTACAGCCTGAACTCGGTACATCTCTAATAAATACCTACCTATCCATTTTTCAGTACTGATCACCAGAGATGCGAATTATTTTAGACTATAATAATATAATACAACGACGTCACCTACTTACTATGCGGGTCATGACTAATTAGTGCTGTGACAGCCGCATATGACGCAACGAGCGCATCAGCGGCCAAATGTGAGCCCGTAATGCATCGTATAGCGTAAGCGAAGCATAAAGCGGTGACGTGTACCACAGAAATACACCGTCAGCAAGTGAAGCCACCCCGGGCGCTGGGACCTGGTGACCTGCCAGCCCCCCCTGCCAACTGGGTGAACTGGCGAAGCGACTCCACACTCATCATAGCATAACGACTGCAAATACAATGTAGTGCCAATTCTGACATCTACCTAACAGTTACAAAGAATAAAACATCCTCCTACTCCTTTGGATGTTTGTTACTCAATTACGCTGAAATGGCTAAACAGATTTAGACAAAATTTAACACAGATAACGCGAATTAAAATATAAGCTACTTTTTATCCCAGGAAAATAAATAGTTCCCAAGGGATGTGCGATAAAGTCTTTCTGTTATACGCCAAATTATACGCGGGCGAAGCCGCGGGCAGTATATTAGTAATACATAAATCTTATTTAGGAAGCTCTCTTGACGATTCATGTTATTAAATAACTACCCAATGTTTACACTCGTAAAACTTTTTAAACTTACTCTGTATACTCAACAGCTATTTATACGTTTTTTGTATGATAGCAGTGTATAACATACCTATTAGTAAGGAGCAGCTTTTGCAACTGACGAGTGTCGGAAACTGCCCGTGCCATTGCTACCCCTTTCACGGCTATCCCTTAAGGCCCGTACATACCAAAAGCAGGTCAGTAGGAGCGCAAGGTAAAGGCGGGCCCGCGCATGTTGTAATACAAGGAACGATATGAAACACGACACACCAAATATTAGCGCGGGCCCGCTGGCAAACTGCCCCGCTCCTGCCCTGCTCTGGAGGCACCGGCAACAAACGGGGAAGCGCGGCGCGCGGTCAAGAGCGGAGGAGTTGCGTCGTATCACTACGGCCGCCATACTAACTGGCCACACCGGAGCAGGACAGGACGGCACATCGGTGTGACGTCAAAGCGGTTACGAGGCAGTTGTATTGTTTGACAGCTGTCACAACATGTCATACTAAAAGCAGTTTTGGCGGGTACGCCGTCAAAACGCTTTAAAATTGCCTGTCTTTTAGTGTGACATCTGCCGCGCGGCTCATGCTCCGCGCTGCTGCTGACCAGATTTTGGTTTGAACGGGCCTTAAATGTCGTAAATGTGTAGACGTATTTTTACATTTTCAGTATATTTTTATTGAATAGAAAATCTAAATCGAAATATGTTTTAATACAACAGGCTTCGAAAAAAATAAATTAAACATAAATTTATCACTTCGATGTGCGCATAAAGTAAAACAAAGAGTATTTAAATGCATCGGATGATTCAGCTTTCTGCCGATTGGAATTTTGCATTACTAATCGTGAAAGATCATCTTTTAAAGATGGTAAATTGCAAGCGGCAGCAGAAAAGGGTTATAAATTGTTTGGCTCGAGTCGTATTATCTGAAGTGAAACATCACCGAAGGCTTTCTGAAATAGGTCAGGGACTCGGGGGGCTGGCGCCACTGAAATAACAAATATCTTACCTTACCAACTATAGGCACGAAGAAATACTACCTTCGCTTGTAGAGTGAGGCCCCCTTTTTAATAAAGCTAATTTGGTGGAAGTTCTCTGCCTTTGTGACTAACTTCCCTGTTGTGACACTTGGACTACGCATATGTATGTACAGTCGGAAATAAATAAATATCTTTGGGACATTTTTACACAGCACCATCTAGTCCCAAACTAAGCAGAGCTTGTGCTATGGGTACTAGACAATGGATATAATACTTATATACTATTTTTTTTTTGTAAATACATACTTATAATACATAAGCAACACAAACACTTATGTTTATCACACAAATATTTGTGTTCTGTGGGAATCGAACCCACGACCTCGTTATCAGCAGTCCGACACTCGAACCACTAGACCAAAGAGGTCGTCAAATATTTCCGGTGAACCACCACTAAGGCTAAAATCACTTGCACTCAATGTTCGATGGCAGCTGTAGGTACGTGTAACGTAGCAGAATTCGTTCAAGGGATTTTGTCGACAAAATGTACCACCGGGAAGTATCGTGACCGTACCTCGAATTGATCGTACCATCTCATCTCTTCCTCCTCATACATCATATATCTCCGATGGGGATGTTCACAAGATTGCTAGCGCCTGCTGTGGGAATATTGAACTACTTTACTTGTCTCCCCCAAAACATTACCTCCTTATCTCTTTATGGCAGTAACTTTAAAACTTACTGAAACCCGTGGGTAAAGGTATGTATTCACAATCTTTAGTCTAACTACGGCCAAAATTAATATCCAATCTATCGACGATTTACCCTACTAGAGATAGAAATTTAACATATTTTGTATGGAACTTATGTCAAATTCCTATCTCTAGTAGGGCAAATCATGGATAGATTGGATATTAATTTTGGCCGTTAGTCTACATCTAACATCATATCATGAAAGTTTTATTTATTGACAAGAACTAAAAAAAAAAAATTTATAGTAGTAGAGCTCCTTTGTGAAAAAGCTCGTCCGGGAAAGTACTACCACCGTACCTACGTCTCCGCCAAATAGTGATGCTTGCATTGCTGTGTTTCGGTCTGAAGAGTACGGGTGCCGGTGAAATTACAATCACATGAGACTTTCCATCTTCATGTCTCAGTTTGGCGAACCGACTTGCGGTACCATTTAGGCAACAGCCTAGGTGGTATTGCAGTTTTATGAGCAAAGGTAACCGTTTAACATCAGGTGGGCCTTAACTCGTTTCGCCATCCTATACTATAAATGAAAACCGACAAAGTGTGAGTCAGACTCACGCAGTAAGGGTTCCGTACCACCCATCGACCTGATACCCCATGGAAATTGATTTAATTTACGAGAGTTTATCAAAAGACATGGCTGGAAGGCGCAGCGTGGGTAGGCCCCCCACAAGGTGGACCGACGACCTGGTGAAGGTCGCGGGAATCCGCTGGATGCGGAAGGCACAGGACCGGTCGTTGTGGCGATGTTTGGGGGAGGCCTATGTCCAGCAGTGGACGTCTTTCGGCTGAAATGATGATGATGATGATGATCAAAAGACATCAACGCACGTACGTGAAATGTGAATTTTTACATCTCTTTCTTACGTAGTTACCACCACATATGTCTACGTTTGCCCTTTTTAGGGTTCCGTACCCGAAGGGTGACAAACGGGACCCTGTAACTCTCGCTACGCTGTCCGTCCGTCCGTCCGTCTGTCTGTCACAGGGCTGTATCTTTGTAACGGTAATAGATAACCAGTTGAAATTTTCACAGAATATGTGTTGCTATGAGGTGTATCACGACAAATACTATAAACAAAAAAAAGTCTAAAACCAAAGGGGGTCCCCATACAAGAAACCTCAAAAAACATGCATTTTTTTCAACGTTTTTATTCCTGCTCTATCTTCAAAACGGTAATATATACCAGCGTCAAACTTGGTCAGATTATAGTGCATATTATGTAGTTTAGCACCAAATACTAAAAATAAGACAAAAATAGACATATGTGGTGGTACCTGCGTAAGAAAGACATGCAAAAATTCATATTTCGCGCACTGTGCGTTGATGTCTTTTGATAAACTCTCGTAAAGTTTTTATGGGGTATCAGGTCGTTGAGAGGTACGGAACCCTTACTGCGCGAGTCCGACTCGCACTTGGCCGGTTTTTTTAGTATTTGTTGCTAAACTACATAGTATGCACTATAATCAGACCAAGTTTGACGCTGGTATGTATTACCGTTTTGAAGATAGAGCAGGAACAAAAACGTTGAAAAAAATGCATGTTTTTGAAGTTTCTTGTATGGGAACCTCTTTGGTTTTAGACTTATAGCAACACATATTCTGAGAAAATTTCAACCGGCTACCTATTACCGTTCAAAAGATACAGCCCTGTGACAGACAGACGGACGGACGGACGGACAGCGTAGCGAGAGTAATAGGGTCCCGTTTGGCACCCTTCGGGTACAGAACCCTAAAAAAGAACTATACATTAGCTTATTGCTTAAATAATATACATTGTGAGTATTCATAACGTGCACATATGAAGTCGAGCGAAACTTTAAAATCGTATTGATATTAATTTCATCCTTATGACTCTGACTCTGCCAACTGGAAATGCAACTCGTATACCTACCTAAAACATAATTCGTTGAAGCAATAAAAACATCGTTATTGGCATCTGCAGAGTGATAATATTTACTATTCATAACCATTAATCAATCATTGGGACATGAATAAATAACACTTGTGCGGAATAATTACATAGATCGGACTAACTTACCAAGTGACGTCCGATCCTCGATTATGTGAAGCAGTCTCGTTTCCATATGTACTAGTAGTAGGCACTAATTTGCTTACGATGCACACTTTTTAAAGATGAAAAATTGGATTACAATTTTATAATCTGAAATGAAACCGAACGTAACCTGACGCGCTCTGTGGAGCTGTCACCCAGAACTGTCATTTACTTCAAAGTCACACAGGTAGACACAACTTTCATAAGGGATATTGAATCTAGGATACACTGGGTCGGGTCGGGAATTGGATGGAAACGAGACTGCTTCACATAATCGAGGATCGGACGTCACTTGGTAAGTTAGTCCGATCTATGTAATTATGTGAAGCAGTCTCGTTTCCATATGTACTAGTAGATGTTTAAAGAAGAAAGTTGTGTAGTATTAGTTTAGATTAGATACCTAATCTAAACTAACCAATCACGCAATTGGTATCAAAAAGGAAATCAGAATAATCACATACAACATGATACGATGGTAACAATGTCGGTCTTATTTTCTATACTTAGTTACTTGGGTAATAAAAGTAGATGTAGCTATCTTTATATAAAGCAAAATCATAAGTTCACAAGTCAAGTAAAGTCCTTGTGTATGTGTGTTTAATAACAATTACCTTAGACACAATAAACAATTAAAGGAATAGTAGGTTTGTTGAGGCATGCAGGTCTGTAGAGATGTATGGCTATGATTCGTACAAATATCTTTTATTTTAACTATCTCTGTCTGTATTAAAACTATGAAATCTTGCTATTCAAATTGATCGAAGATTCAAAAGAATAGAATAAGATCATGAGATTAGGTAGGTACACATATGTATAGACAATGTGGATTTTTATTATTGATTTACTTATCATTACATTATTATTATATAACATTATTTGCCTCAAATAGTTGCTTATATTATGTAGGTATAAGGATTTTTATATTGATTGAGTAAAACAAAAGTCAAGAAGTCCATTTCCTTCTTAGTTTCTATAAGAATTCTGACTGCAAAAATATCACAGTTAAATTAAGTATTCGTTTTTACTGTAAAACACCTTTAACTGAGGAGTATCATTATTTGACCCAATTGTGTAAACAAAATAATTGGTTTAAATAATTCATCCAATAAATAATTTCCTACTCTATCTCATTCAACTGAGCCACTTGTTAATTAAAATCTTCAAAGGAAGATTTATTTTACCAATTTCGATTTTTTATACACAATTATTCTGCACATCCCTAATGAGCAGTCACTTTTACAACCTAGTAACAGTAGGTGCCTAGTGGTGTCAACTATTTAGTATATCATAATGGTGTACCTACTTCAACAAAGATTTTTATTTTCATTTTGTGTTATAATCTTATAATGTAGGTATTGCGTTAACCGCATTCTACAGTTTATACTAAGGATTATAATTAGAGAGCATAACGAAAGCAAACAATTTTGCTGCTCCCTATTATGTATAATATAATAATTTTGAGCGATGAAAATGTAACTTAATATGTAAAGTTGAGGTCACATTGATGGAAATCTATCCAAAAAACATCATCAATATTATTAAGGATTGATCCTCTAACTAAAATATCTTTAGTAAATAATTAAATATTGATTCAGATAGGCCATTTTTAAAGATAAAATTAAATATTACTGGTCCTATTATTATTATTATAGGTACACACTGACTCCGATTATGGATCTGAGCAGGCAGCATTTTTATAACAGCACCTTAGTTTTGTTTGATAAGTAAGCTAGCATGCGACCATTGCTGCTTAAGTAAAGGTCTTGTACAAGGGAAGTTGAGTCCTGATGGGGGATAAAACCAATTTGTGGAGTCAAAACTAGTTCTATCAAACTTATTCGTGTACTATCCTGTATTCAAAAACCATGGTACCATCCATGGTTTAGCGGCCACCAAAATACCCCAACAATGCCCCCCCCCACCTTTTTTGATCCTACTTAGAAGGCCAAATGGAGGAAAGAATGTCTCATCCTATTTTAAAGGGGAGGCACCTATGTATTTCAGGATATCAAAACATATGATCTACCTATTACCTACAATGTATTACTTATCATTAGGAACTTAGAACAGCTATATACAGAAACCATGTCCATGCGCACAATTTGATGCATGGGCAGGCACAAATGGCTCCATTCCGTACAGCTTAAGCACGCCCATGTGCGTGTCGGTGAACATTTGACGTGCCGCTTGCGAGCACTTATCGATTGTGTTTGTGCTTCAACTTTGAGCGGAAATTTGGATGAAACTATCACTCTGTGTCTTATTACTCTAAGATTAGGAATAATTTTATTAGCTTTTCCAAATTTGTCATAAATTTCGCATAACACCTGCAGTGAATTATTTATATTTAGCATGGGTAGGTAGGTAGTTTAATTTAACAGGACCATCTGTAAATTTTCTGTATAATACAACAAAATTTTGTGTAATAGTTGTGTTTTTTCCCGTGATTCAGGAACCTTCCATAATTGAAGCAACACTATGTAGGTAGTGATAAACGTTGAACTAAAACAAACAACTAAGGATTATTGCATTTCCACGCGATTCAGGAACCCTCCGTGATTGAAGCAACACCATCTAGTGATAACCGCTGAACTAAAACAACCAACAATTGACTCGATTGGTGAAAAAACCACCAAGCTGTGTTCATTGGTTCTTCTTTTATGTGAAATGTGAAAGACTGGAGTCTCTACTGCCTGTTATCAAGAGAATCTCACATTATAATTTGCTAGGTACCTACTAAAGTTGGATGCAAAAATAATATAAATTAAATCCAGTAATACAATCATTAGGTAGTTGAATAGCTTTTCATGTATTTCTAGATTCATGAAACTGATATTTTATCTTTTCTTAGATCTTTAAGACACTGTAAGGTATCCTTAGCTTTCAGTGGTGTAGTACACAATATCTTTCAGTATAAAATGCACAATAAGTAGGTATGAATACCTGCATTTACTTGATGTCCTTTATGATTCCATCCACTTTAGATGGATGGAAACACTAGATAATGAACTAGTGTTACACAGGTCAACATGTTTCTAAGTTTAGAACAGGAATATATTATTAATATCCTATCATATTTAGGATTAGTAATAATACAATACCTACTAATTGGGAAGATATTCTAATCATCCGGTTTGTACCTGTAACATAGGTGGCCCGTAGCGGCCAATTGGATTTGTTTGTAATATTTCTTCCATTTAAATAAAGGATGTCTCATGAAGGATTTCTCCATTTGTATGTAACAATATGCTATTGTTATCCAAGATCTTATTAGTATCTTCAGGTATTGCCTCAACCTCAAGTGAACTAATTCAGATATGTCTTCCACTGAAAGTGATAGATGTTCAGATGTTTCATGAATATGGACTGGCTCATTGGCCAATAGGCTCGCCCCCTATTACATGGGACTACAACATAACTAGCGAAATGTGGGTGTACTATACACCTCTGCCTACCCCTTCGGGGAAATACAGGCGTGATGTTATGTTTGTATGTCATTGGCCATGTTCAACACTACACTTATGTAAAGTGAAATCCTCTACATGTAAAAGGTGTTTTGCTGTAAAGTAATATTCATTAACTTATTACAACAGACTATCATTTGTGTCTTACTCACCTGAGGAAAACGGCCTGAGTTAGGCTTGATTTTATTACAAATTAATGTGTAGGTATCACTGCTCTTAGACTGTGACATATGAACAAAGTTGAACTTTTGCTGGAGCTCCCGCTGTGCTGAGAATATAAATGTTATGAAGGCTGCAGCTGACATTTCATGAAAGCTCGAGGACCCATAAAGCAGTCTTTTCCACCCCTCCTATTAACATCCTGTTCAAGGAACATGGGGAACATGCACATGTTATGGCCATGGCTAACCTCTCGTGAAAGCTCAAGGATGCATGGAATCTATTCTCTCCATTGGCTGACCTCCCGTGAAAGCTCTTGGAGTAATGGGAACATGTATGCATCATCGCCACGGCTAACCTCTCGTGATAGCTCAAGGGCGCATAGTGAATCTCTATTCTCTCCTTTGGCTGACCTCTCGTGGAAGCTCTTGGAGTATAGGGGAAATGTATGTATCATGGCCACGGCTAACCTCTCGTGATAGCTCAAGGGCGCATAGTGAATCTCTATTCTCTCCTTTGGCTGACCTCTCGTGGAAGCTCTTGGAGTAAAGGGAAAATGTATGTATCATGGCCACGGCTAACCTCTCGTGATAGCTCAAGGGCGCATAGTGAATCTCTATTCACTCCTTTGGCTGTCCTCTCGTGGAAGCTCTCGGAGTAAAGAGAACATGTAGGATGTATCACAGCCACGGCTAACCTCTCGTGAGAGCTCAAGGGCGCATAGTTAATCTGTATTGTCTCACTCACTCAAATAAAGTCACGAGAATCACTCAAATAACTGCTACTTATTTTACCAACAAGTTCGAACTTGCTTGATGAATTTACCAATTTCTTGATTAATCGCTACTAGCTGAGCTTAAGACATAAGCGCACAGTATTATTTTGTTACGTATTAACGTATTCACTACCACTACACAGGTAATCATGTTTATAATGATTGAAATTGTTATCACTCACTCCCAAGCATCCCTGACGCCGGCGCCGCCGCGCCGGTCTCTTCTCTCAGTTCTTTAATACTGTGTTTTGTAACGATTTTGATTTTCCTTACACATATCACTACGAGTATGTGATTATATATAATATTTACACCTAATAAGTACACTTAAACACTATTATGTTAGTATTTAGAAAATAACGTGCATGCGCATCGCGCACAAAAAAGTACAATGACAGTTCTGGGTGACAGCTCCACAGAGCGCGTCAGGTTACGTTCGGTTTCATTTCAGATTATAAAATTGTAATCCAATTTTTCATCTTTAAAAAGTGTGCATCGTAAGCAAATTAGTGCCTACTACTAGTACATATGGAAACGAGACTGCTTCACATAATCCCATCGATTAATTAGATAGGTATATATTAAGATTACTCTGTTATCACTCGTTAATGGTGTGATAACAAAACGCTGCGCTGGTAGTTCACTCACAGACAAGCAATCTTGTGTTATCAACTGCTCTATCTAATTCCGATGTATATTATAGTACGACACCGAATATCTATGAAGTTATTTCTAAAGAATGTCCTAAATTCGAAACCAAAGAGACTACACAATGCGTAGAAAACGTAACATTTTCGTGGTATTTTCTAAACGCATGGTGGAAATGATTTTCTGATATGCATATCGAAATAAACTGAAACGGGAACGTAAAAGCGCTCCAGTTTGCGTTTGCAATATGTACGTACCTAAAGTCTGTTGCAGTAGAATTTATATTCTGTGAACCATGGTATAATAAGATGTTTCAGCAGGTATTCTCTTCCCGCAATGACAGCGCGATGCCTCCAAGCTACGTCACGATCAGTGCTGCCATTGATTGATATCTTCTATATACTTAAGGAGATTTTTGTTCATAATGAATATAAAATAAATTCCTAACTAGCCTAACTATTTGTTATCTCGTTTTATTCATCTAATTAGTTAATAAAGGAAACTATATTAAATTACTGGTTAAAAAGCGATTCTTTATAGAAGATAGTAAATGAAAAAATGCATTTTGCTCGGGTAATTTATTTTCACAAAGTAGCAGCACATCAAACTGACAAGTGTCACTCTAACAGCCCGCTATTGGCTCCACGGCCGATGACGTAGTACGGAGGCAATCACGTGACCTAGCTGTCACGTGTGAAGAGACTACCTGGTGTTATTATACCTTGCTGTGAACAAGGTTATCACGGAAATCAAACACTTTGAAAGTACATTTTGAAGTACTGAAATCGTGTCATATTAGAGCGAAGTTCTAGAAAATATATTCCTTGTTTGAGAGGTTCAAGGGAAGATGAGTACGGTATTTTATTATTAACTTTATAAAACTTTTTTAGAGGGGCTCGTAGCGATGCAACCACTGCGCGGATTGTACGATCTGCAAAGTTAGGCTGCACTTGCCGCGGTTAGTCTGTAGATGGGTGACCGTTTCGTTACACACCGAGGCCACTCCGTGCCTCGGAGAGCACGTTAAGCTGGCGGTCCCGGTTGTCATACGAATATCTATGGCAGTCGTTAAGGGTACTCAGAAGCCTGAAAGTCTGACAACTGGTCTAACCTTCGACTGTCAGTATTACCCAGTAACTGGGTTGCGGGGGTCTGATGGCAGTCGCTCCGTGTAAATCTGATGTTCAGCCGCATCTGGCTAGACTGGAAGCCGACCCCAATATAATTGGGAAAAGGCTCGGAGGATGATGATAAAACTTTTTTTACCACTTCCACTCGAAATAAGGCATTTAATTCATCGATAACAGTGAATAAAGCTCTCTTTTGAATAAAAACATTTAGAATTTGGAATAAGCACGAATTATGTACAAAAAATTAATAAAACGTGCTGAACGTGCCTTCTGGCTGACTGAAGGGAGCTATTCCACTGAGCTATCTAAAATAAAAGAAAATGTAAATACTACTATTTATTTTCTCGCAATCAATGGTAAAAAATTGAGTACAGCTTTCTACAGTTGTGCTATTTCGATTCCCACAGGACACAAATATTTGTGTGATAAACTTAAGTGTTTGTGTTCATCATTTCAGCCGTAAGACGTCCACTGCTGGACACAGGCCTCCCCCAAGCATATATTGGGGGGATATATTTGGGGATAAGAGTGTGTTGGTCTGGGTGTTTCTTATGTATTATAAGATAAGTATGTATTTACAACAATAACAAAAAAATATATAATTATTATATCCATTGTCTAGTACCCATAGCACAAGCTCTGCTTAGTTTGGGACTAGATGGTGCTGTGTAAAATTGTCCCAAAGATATTTATTATTTTATTATTATTATTGTGAAAAAAAATCTTCTCGGTACTTTTATCCGCTCCTGAGCGAGGGATACAAGTACCGAGAAGTTTTTTTTCTTCCGGAAGCAATGAACATTAAAATCATCACGAGTGTATTACACAATTCGGCAGCATGCAGGCTAAGCTTTAAGAACGTTCCCCAATAAACGTATTTATTTAAACCACATAGCATGAGTTATGCAAACAATGACCTCACCCACTCGTATCAATTTGAAGTAGGAATCGAAAACTGAGATGACGGCATAGCGGCAGCATTATTTACGTACATTTTGTAACTTATTTTTATCAAAAATTGAGAAAAATGCATGCTTTCAGTATTGGAATCACAGTTTTACTAAGGCATGATAGGTAAACAATTTGGAGTGGATTATTCAACTCGACCTATTTCCCTTGTAGCCCTTGTAGGTGACGACTAAGAATCACAGAAATGCGAGCCATTTAAATAAGATCGCAGTGGATAAATATCATGTACTACTACGAGAATGCCGTTTTCCCTTCCCGCTCCCTCGTACCGCACCTCAAGCCAGGCCCGGCTAGTACCAATACTGACCAATAGCAACGCTGTAAAGTGCCTAATGACGTCATTTTTTAACCGGTCGACCGCGGCATTCTCAATTTCCCACAGCAGACAAGTAGTAGGTACCTCAATCAAATACGCTTTAAAATCCTTGATGATTACGTACAAACAGCTATTTGGCACTCGTCTCTGTGTGGATTATAAACGATAATACCCTCACTCAGCACTCTCATGGGCAATTAACTAGGTATTAGAGTTTGTTTGATGAAGTCAATAACAGCCACGAACAAGATTGTATCATTTTATAAATTATTTTAAAGATTCATTATCAATTTGATCAAAAAGCCCGAATCTCTTGCGTTATAAAAATCTACTCAAATATAATTTTCTAATTTTTGTCACCAGTACCTACCTACCTGCTTGCCTGTCTTTGAAACGTTTTATTTAAGGTCAGGAAACTCGTTAATACGATAGAGAGTTGTTAGAACATTTTGTATGCAGGACGCATGCTACGAAGAAAGATGATTGATGAAGACTCCACTAAGGTTAATATTTTAGAAAAGATTTTAAGAGACGAGAGAAAGTAGATTAATAACTCCTAGTTACATTTTAAAATTAGTCAATTAACAAGTGATACTAGTGTCGTAACTAAAAGTTTTAACAGGAGCAATAAAATAAAAGGCGAATTTAAAGTATTCTGATACGGACGTTTTCTAACACAGGGGGTCGATGCGACTCTACACTATTATTACTCGTAGTAAAACGCATAGGTAACGTTCTTGTAAATTACAGTACTAGGTACCTGAATATTGCTCTTATAAAACGATTAATCGTACCGGAAATAATCATTACAGGCCCTCACAAAATGTTGTAAAATAAACACGGTTCCTTTTTGATAAACAAGCGGTGCGCATGCGATGCGAGGGTGGCGTCGACAGCTTGATGTGGCAGTGTGATGGCCCTGTAATGTTGCTGTTACAAGTTACAGAGACGACCTTTGTAGATTGTACCAGATGATATTCTGTACATGGTATATTCAGTGTTCAGTTGGAGGTTTTCAGTTATTTCAATTACATCATGTTGAATATATATGTCTGTCGAAGGACCGATGGCCGCTGGAGCAGACGAGTCCTTGAGTGGAGACCGCGAATCGGCAAAAGCAGCGTAGGGCGCCCCCCCGCCAGATGGACCGACGACCTGAAAAACGTGGCTGGGGGGACTGGATGCGGAAGGCAGAGGACCGAGTGTTGTGGCGCAACTTGGGAGAAGCCTATGTCCAGCAGTGGACTGCGATAGGCTGAGTTGATGAATATATATGTTCCGTGTGGTGCCGGACGTAAAGAATTGTAACACCCTATATCTTCTCATGGGTGTCGTAAAAGGCGACTAATGGATTTACCAGAGGTTGGGCAGCAGCGTTCTCTGAGTATTTAACCAACCAACTGCGATCGCCAACTCGCCTGCCAAGCGTGGCGATTATGGCATATCCCCACATGCTTAGCGGAGGCCTATGTCCAGCAGTGGACGTCTTTCGGCTGAAATGATGATGAAATGATGATATTCGGTGTTTCGTGTACGTGTATAGACGTGGTTTTTCAAATAACTACGCATTTACAAAACATTATTATCGTTTAGCTTTTAAATGATAATATAATTTGGTAGCTCAATTGACAAAAAACTATCAAAAAGTCAATTGAAGTTTCGTAAAATAATTTTTACCTAGTTATAGATAAAATAGCTGTGCCATTCCGTCCATGCGTTGCAATTCCAATTTTTTTTCGACAAATACGGAAGGAAACATTAATTTATATATACCTACACTGAAGAGCAATATAATTTTAAAAAACCACTAAGTTATCATGAAATATTTTCGAAACCACGCAAGATAGCTTCTTGAAGTAAAAAGCAACATTCAAGTGTAATAAATAGCGCATAAAAATCACCTAATGGAAACAAAACAAATTAGATTTGAAATTACAAACTTGTGTGGTTTAGGAGATATTTAGATTTTTAGGCACTTTAAAGTGGCTTTTTTATATTGCTCGTCAGTTATAGATAGATTCATATCTATTTAGGGCGTTTTCACATTAGGCGGCTTAACCGAGGGGCTATATATATAAGCCTAAGTAGCGCGGCACTTACACTGCTTAAGTCTAGCTTTCTTGACTAGTTTGGCTCCCGACCATACATTATAACAAATATGTAGCAGCGCGTCGCACTGCAGCCACTGCTCATTGTTATATAGAACAGGTAATCGCTTTGCGACTAAGCGGCTCTGTAGCCACAGTAATGTGAAGGTTTCTGCTGATGCAGAAAAGAACCGCGCGGCAGCACGGCTAAGCCGCCTAATGTGAAATGTTAAATTTTATACTACTCTTGTTGCAAATAAGAGTAAATAATAGGCGATGGTGAAACAAACTCCTTACCCACCTGGCAGTACTTTTATTAAAAGAAAAATAATCTTGTTTCTGCTCTTGTAATACACAACATATAAGACTTATTTTGTAGATAACTTTTAGTTTGACTGCACAGGTGCACAGTCATAAAATGGTAGTGATATTTTATTATAACAGTCAGCATTGATAGATAAGATTTAAGAGGGTCACTTCACTCATAATAATTAATTCCTGTTTCAGTCCGCAATAACGAAGTTACCTTTTCACAGTCAACGATTAAACGCCCTTCAATAACATTGTTTCGTAGCATAACTTTACATAATAATTTATATTCAATGATACACATAATGGTACACATGTACTATTATTATTTTTATAAGTACACATAGTTTCATAAAATAATTCGATAATTTCATCAGTTTTTTTTCAGGTCTTCAACCAGTTCGTCCTGCGTGTCATGACTTACGGTGCAGAGACGTGGACACTGACAGTTGGGCTAGTCCACAAATTCAAAGTCGCTCTGCGAGCTATGCTTGGAGTTTCCTTGAAGGATAAAATCCGTAACGAGATTATCCGGAGAGTAACCGGAATGACCGACATAGCTTGTAGGATCAGTAAGCTGAAGTGGCAGTAGGCTGGCCACGTCTGTCGAAGGGCGGATGGCCGCTGGAGAGACAGCTTGAGTGGAGACCGCGAATCGACAAACACAGCGTAGGGCGCCCTCCCGCCAGGTGGACCGACGACCTGAAGAACGTAGCTGGGGGGGACTGGATGCGGAAGGCTGAGGACCGAGTGTTGTGGCGCAACTTAGGAGAGGCCTATATCCAGCAGTGGACTGCGATAGGCTAAGTTGATGATCAGTTTTTTTTGTGTATGTGTAACGTATGATGTTTCCTTTCATTGATCTCGCATACTATCTATAATTTTCTTTGATCAGACACAATACAAACAACAATAGGGAAGCGATAACGAATCATTATCTGGCCTCTAATCTTTATTGGATGTGCCTGTGTATTGTGTGCAGGTATGTGCGTAGTACAAAAGCCAACAAACATAATATTGTGTAGGATGTAGGTACGTCCAATGAGTTCCCTATATGAAACAGTTCGACTGGTTCACCGGGCTCGTCTGTTTTATCTCTACGGATCTAGCCGTAAATTTATTGGCAATCGGTTTTATGGTTTAACATTGTCTTAGAACACTTCATTTCAAAGCTTTCCCACTTTACAGTCATTTTTATTACGAATTTCAATATGTTTACAAATATTTTTGGTCGGAATTTCAATTTGTGTTTATTTCGTAGTTACATACAATATTCGTTGAGTAAATTATTATTTTTATGCTTGCAAATCGATAATACAGTGCTTACGTATTTGTACCTAAGCAATTACAAAAAGGCTGCACTAGTAGTGTTTTTGGGCTAGGCAGGTGTTCGACGCTAATGGTTGACGAGCCCAAGCGAGCGTGGGCTGCAAAAGCCGCCCGCCCTTTGTTCTCGCCGCTCGCGACCCGCACACGATCAATATTCGCTGTAAGTCCAAGATATACACTTTTGTCCGGTATAAGTTCAGTAATTTACCTGTTCGACTGTCCACTGAGTAGCTTTGCTAATTAACTTAATATACCTTTTAAAAAGATTACTTTGTACCACCTTCAGCGCTCTATAGATTAGTTACTGTTTAAGTAGATATTTATATTGAAGCATGCGAGAAAGCGATTTAGCTTTGTCTCAAGTTCGAGAAGTCTCATTTAGGAGCTCAATTAGCCAGATTGATTTCCACTGAGCGAGGCTCAGCCCTACACCATAAATATTACAAACACCCATTTAAGTTCTTAATTAGTCAAAGTTGTTTATTAGTAGATGCAAACATAGATTTATACCTTTATTCAAAGCGTAGGGGTGTCATAGTTCTTAATTTAAATGTCTATACCTTGTATTGCAATAGCGTCTTGTTGGCCAGTGCTACACCGTTATTTTCCATTTTAAATCAGTCTGTTCGTTTAGATCATAAGTTTATTTAACATTACGTGAACACAGATGGATTACATAATATCTATTCATAACAGATCAGTCAAAACATTAAGTATGTTTACGTTACACGTAATAAAAATAACGTACAAAAAGTTCACTGGAGGTGAATACCATCCTTTGGTTAGTTACAATGACACCATAAAGTTTATAGTGTCGTGTAGCAGCAGCAGTGGGGTGCAAAGAGCCTCCATGAGTGACGATATTTAATTGATCGTCCGGCGCACCCCGGGCAGTCAGCCCCGCTACCAACCTGCTGACTGGCAAATCTTTTATCATAATGAAATAGCTCCACGATAGATGAAGAATAGTACATAGTACAGTGGTTTTCCGTATCATCGTTAGAGGTTAAATAATTTAAAACACTACTACATAATAATTTCTTAGGTTTTCGCGATCACTACACATTATAATAAAAACAAGTTTAACCGGATTACATCGCGTATATTATTTAAATTGGTTTTCCTGACGTTTCGAAAGCTTTGCAGCGTTCGTGGTCGCAGGAAGACTATGATGACAAGCGTCTTTACATATATTTCTAAAAAAATATTTTAAACTACCGTACAATTTTTTATTTAAAAAATATGATTATAATGTGTAGTGATCGCGAAAACCTAATTAATGAAAAATAATAAATATCTTTGGGACATTTTTTACACAGCACCATCTAGTCCCAAACTAAGCAGAGCTTGTGCTATGGGTACTAGACAATAGATACAATACTTATACATATACATTTTTTTTTTGTAAATACATACTTATAATACATAAACAACACCCAGACCAACACGAACACTTATGTTCATCACACAAATATTTGTGTCCTGTGGGAATCAAACCCACGACCTCGTTATCTGCAGTCCGACACTCGAACCACTAGACCACAGAGGTCGTCAAATTTATCTCTCTCTCTCTCTCTACCGGCTCTACCGTGTGGTACCTAATAGCAATCTAGTTCACATCAGCTACACCTACTCCCCACGCCGCGCCACGCCGTAATTTTTCCACCTTGCAAAGAGTTTTGTACATTCGTTGACTTGAGGTCGTGTAGCAAATGTGGGCATAATACGACGTAAAATATAATAATCCCTTGTAATATTGTAATAGCCTCCTTAACCTCCTTAAAGTCATTTATACAAGACGCACCCGTTAGTGAACATAGTGTACCTAAATCTTTTTTAATGAATAAAAATATTACAAAGCCATACACAAGCAAAACCAGATGCAAAGCTTTATGTTTATTAAGTAGAAATATGAAAAGGTAAAAGTAACTTAAACCACGGATTAAATCATAGTAATATATATTTTTATTTTTTTATTTTTTTATAAAAAGACTAAAATGGAAGTGGTCGGGACACATGATCAGAGGAAAGGACAAATGGAGCAAAATAGTTACACAATGGTACCCAAGGGAAGGTAAAAGGAAAAGAGGTAGACAACAAAAACGATGGGATGATGATATCAGGCAGGTGGCAGGTATAACATGGAGTAGAGTAGCAAGAGAGAGATCAGAATGGAGTAGGTTGGAGGAGGCCTTTGCCAACTGGCAAACGGACTTACAGAAAGTAAAGAAACACCAAATACGAGAATAATTTAATTATGTAAAATAAATATATATACATATATATGTAACAGATTAACAGTGCAGTAGTTTAAGAAACATAATTGTGTACCTATTGTCCGAATAAAAGGCTTTTATCTTATCTTATCTAATATATAATTTACTTCCGTGGGTCTTTAAATTCCGGATGGGCGCTGGATTAGTCACGTCACTGCTACATAGTTGTCTGGAGAACAGCCAAATGTGGCACAGGCCACGCTTACTACGGACTAGATACGAACTACCTTGACATTTAGGCCAATTTTGGAACACGTATCACAGTTTTGAACTTTTGACATACATAATATTATTCAGTGTAATCTCCAACAATAAAGATAAAGTTTGACCATGCATGCATTGGCATAATAAAATTATATTCAAATGTTATGAAATGACTTCCTTTGAGTATTTTATGTAGTTTGTTTTGGTTGATTGATTGATTGATTGATTTATTTATTTGCATAATATGGGTACATCAAGTTATTAATTAATAATATAAAGTCCTTATCCACATTTAACCATTTACGGTATGCAAATATTAATTACAATACAAATTATTATCAAAATCTAAATTCAATCCATTAAATATTTGTAAGCAATGATTTAAAATAAATAACACACATGTCAATTAGGACAAAGAAACAATATTAATTATACCAATTTCAGATTATAACAATTAGGGCTACAATATTTACTTGTTACGTATAGGGTCAAATATTTATCATTTTTAATGGACCAATAAAAAAATCTATCAAAAGTCAATAAACTTGTCATCTAAAAATTCACTTAGAGAATAGTAACATTTTACTAGCAATAGCTCCTTCAGGTTCTTTTTGAATAGACGTATATTCTCAATGTTGCGTATCCTTGTCGGCAACTTATTATAAATAACCGTGGCTTTACAAAATACAATATTATGCTTTAGGGTTGTTATACTAGGAATTATCCATAGCTTGCCAACATGACGAGATCTCGTTGTTTTTTCAAACAGTTGGATGTTCTGCTTTGTGAATATAGCACATTCCAAAATATACATGCAGGGAAATGGCATTAATTTGTGGTTTTTAAAAAAGGGCACACATGAATCGGTTTGCTTAAGATTAAATATTACTCTAATGCAACGTTTTTGAGCTTTAAATGCAAGAAACCAATCCGTAGAGTTTCCCCAAAATATGATTCCATATCGTAGTGTAGATGATACGAAACCATAATAGGCTGTTATTACAGTGGATAGATTAGCGACGTTTCTTAGTTTATACATTCCATACGCAAACTGGCTTAATTCGTTGCAAATAAATTCTATATGTAGTTTCCAGTTCACTTTATTATCTATGTTAAGGCCTAGGAATTTAGTCACTTCAACTTCCTCTATTTTGTGACCCATATAATTTATATTTAAATTTGTTGTTTGCCTTCATTGTTTGAAATTAATTGTTTTCGTTTTATCCAAATTAATTGTAAGATTATTTAATTTAAGCCATTGTACAATTGAATTCAAAGAATAATTTATGTCATATTCAAGTGATGTCATGTTTTCTCCGGTATAAAGCACAGTGCTATCGTCAGCGTACAGAGTCATTTTATAAGGCGTAGCCATGGGCAGGTCATTGATATATGCTATAAAGAGAAGGGGCCCTAAAACGCTACCCTGAGGCACTCCATATTTATCAATTTTTACGTCAGATTGATATGTCAGTTGAGTTTTTGATTTAACGCATAGGTTTGAGATTTCTGTTACTTGCTGCCTGTCATACAGATAGGATTTTATTAGATTATGGGCATTTCCCCTTACACCGTAACAATGTAATTTATTTAATAAGATGTCATGTTGTACGTGGTCAAAAGCTTTTGACATATCATTTGACAAGCTTTTGACATTGGTAGAACGATGTTCCTTGAAACAAAATCAAATTAAATCAAAGTTCTCTAAATTATTGACTTAATGTAAGCCTCCTTTCAAATACGCTGCCATGATCATGTACTAAAAAATAAAATGCTTAAACTACCTTTTGAAAAATATCCTGAAGATATTTTCTATTTGCATTTCATGAAATCTTCATCTTCTTTCAGTAAATGAAGGCTTAAGCTGTTGAGCACAGACTCCAAAGAACAACTTATATATATTATAGCTAGTCAGGTCACTCCTTCCGAAAATGTGAACGTTCTTTGAAGCTGATAATATAATCAGAAGGACAATTCTCGTAATTATAAACGTTAAAAATATAGTTGCATAGTTGCAAACTAATCTCAATGCTTTAAATCTCAATCTCCTAGACAGTTGATGTCTCTGATTGCTCTAGTGAGTGTAAGTAAGTAAGTGAGTGTGAGTGCAAGTAAGTGGTGATATTAACTTTTTGTCACAAATAAACGGCAAACAGGAACATCTACTGTCAGGAGATTGAGATTTAAAACATTGAGATTAGTTTGAAACTATATTTTGAACGTTTTTAATAACGATAATTGGCCTTCTGTTCATATTTCTAGGACTGATTTTCCTCGCCATGTTTTCTTTTATCTTCTACAGGGTAGCCCGCGAAATTCAAATTTTTTGGCGTTTTTTGCAAATTGTAGCTTTATCTCGCGTTGTATATCGGTCAAAATATGATTGGCGGAAATAATAACAATATATCTACTGAATAATACTCATAAAAAATATTAACCTAGCTCTATAAGCTGTATAAGCTCGAAAATCGATAATTTGATCGTAAATTAATATTATCAAGCTAGTACAGCTAATAGAGCTAGGTTAATATTTTTTATGAGTATTATTCAGTAGATATATTGTTATTATTTCCGCCAATCATATTTTGACCGATATACAACGCGAGATAAAGCTACAATTTGCAAAAAACGCCAAAAATTTTGAATTTCGCGGGGTACCCTGTAGCATTCACCTTAAGTCTGTTGATTAACTAAGAAATCCCAAATCTGAACATTAAAAGAAAATAATAATAATAATACCCATCATATCCATTGATGCAGTAACTGAGCAAAAGCACTATAATGAACTCAGTGCACTATATTGTCGGTAAATCCGATTACTAGTTGATAGGATGCGGATGACGCGAACGTTGCGTCGGTTAGGTCGTACAAGCCCGCAATCAATTTACTCAGCCTATAAAATATTAACCAAGCTGATACGATCACAGCATTTTCATGCTAAAAATAAGTACGTGATGTAGTTAATCTCTCCAATAAAATTTTGTTACAAAAAGTTAAAACGTGACTGACGTGACCTAAATCTAAAAAATAATAACAAAGCACGATATACGGCCAAAATTATTATCCTATTACATCTATCCACTATTTGCCCTACTAGAGATAGAAATTTGACACAAGTTGTATGGAGCTGATGTCAAATTTGAAATAGTATGGAAAATCGTGGATAGATAGGATATTAATTTAACCGATAGTGATACACAAATTCTGAAGTCTATCGACTCTGTGTGGAGTTCTTATTACGACGATAATTGCGAAGGTAACAGACATTTTGTGTCTGTTACCTTCGAGTGTCTTTCGTGCCATTTCTCACGACTGACGACATTTTTTTTTTTGACTGGTTTCCATAAAAAATACAACACCGCACAATCCGTATGTATCTTAATCAGCTATCTACTGTGCCTATAATATTATACTCAGATATTAGCAGTGATCGGAAAAGATAGTGCACTTATAATAATATATCAGTATATACACACCTGCACACCTGGTGTATGTACACCTGCGGGATTGCAGGATTAGGTTCTATAGATAGAACTTAAGATTTAAAAAAAATCTAATGGAAGAACTTTAATGCATTTTATGTTTATTTTAGTAAAATTCATATTATGGTGTAATATGATGAAATTAAAATACATTACAATGAAACAAGTTTAACCGGATTACATCGCGTAAATATTATTTAAATTGGTTTCCCTGACGTTTCGAAAGCTTTGCAGCGTTCGTGGTCGCAGATGACAAGCGCTGCCAAGCTTTATAAACGTCAGGAAAACGAATTTAAATAATGTACGCGATGTAATCCAGTTAAACTTGTTTAGCTATACTTATAAATTTTCATATATGACAGGTAAATATCGATCCACTACAAATCATTCCATTAAAGTAAACATCGTAGAGGAAGTACGCGTCTCTTTTCATTTTAATGATTAATTGTTGTTTTCTTCAGTTTGTTATAGTGGAACATCCTCTAGCAATTATACAATGAACGCGCCCTTGGAATTGATTTTAGCCGACTTTAAAAAAGGAGGAGGTTCTATGTTCGACTGTATGTATTTTTTTCATGTATGTTCACCGATTTCTCCTTAAATTCAGGACCGATTTTTTGTTTGAAAGGGGTATGCCCTCGAGGTGGTCTCATTTAAATTTGGTTAAGATCTGATGAAGATCTTCGGAGATAACGACGGGAACTCTTCAATGGACAACAGCAAATCACCCGCGATTGCAGAAATCGCTTGGGTATGTTGTTTATATCACTCAAAATATAAAAATAAAATAAACATAAAAAAGGTAAAATACGACTTTAAAAAAATACAATAATTTGTGTGAAACAGTTTAGGAAGCCGGTGCCATTTTTTTTCTTAAATCAAACCAAATCACAGGCACCTCTTCCCAAACTGTTTCACACAAATTATTATATTCTTTTTGAAGTCGGTTTTAACTTTTTATTTTTAAGTTTTTTTTTTATAAGTATCGATTTATTGAACACATAGCGCATATTGTATAAATCGATACAGTTAAATTAGTTTGCTTATGAATTATTTTAACATGCCTTAATAGTTTGTAATTCCATGGTGGATGAATATTATCTACGCACACATAAGCACGTGTCAATTGATAGAACACCTTTAAAACTAATTCAAAAACAACACTAACCACTAATCCATACAAGTTTCTAAAACACGAAGTCAATTAGTTGACTAAACATGTCCATAGTACGGGGATTAAGCTATAGCATGGTGTAGTCGTAAAACGTTATAGTTGATGTTAGCACGTGACATACAACTATAAACAACGCCGTGGGTGGGTATTACAATGAAGTGTGAACTGATGTATTTATTACTCTACTACTATTGGGCAGACTATATTTCGCAATATTTTCGTGAACTATTTCAACAAATTATGATGAATGTAACGTGAATCATAGGACATAATAGCTGGAGCATAATGTCTGGTGTACTGCAGAATGAGTGTATGTAAGTGTGTATTATAATTATTTCTTTTTTAATGTTAAGTGTCTTTAATTTTTGTAATTGGCTTACAGTTGTTTTAATTCAAGCAAAATATATAAATAAAATTAAATAAATAATACACCACGTAACCGTGATGGAGTATGGATGTATGGAGTTCAGCCCATATAACCCCTGCATAATTATTTTTAATGGGATCGTATTGATATTTCTCATATTGCTGGGAGCTATGGCCGGGTTAGAATGTCGGTGACGAATAAAGGTGACAATTAAAACATTAAATTTATTGCTTCCATTACCATTAGCACGAGGTTTTCACGGTAAGGGTTTTTACGCTGATACGCTGAATTTTTCGTAGAGTTATTAATGACATTACTTACGACTACCATTGCCATAACTAATATGTAAAGTCATCTTGAAAATTACACAAAAGTATAAAAAAAATATTAAAAAAAGACTAGATAGGTTCCACCTACAAATCAGTAACATCCTCAAATATACATTCCAGATCTGGAGTGACTCCGCACCATTGCATAAAAATTCAACCATTGATTTGCTAAAATAAGGATGACAATAAGGAAAGAAGAACAGAATGAATTAAAGAAAAAACGTATCAAGGCGCATCCTACTGTTGACTACAGATGTTTAGATGTTTGTTACTCAATCAGGGCTGAACGGATTTGGATGAAATTCTGCACACAGATAGAACATAACCCGGATAAACATATACAATACGACATTAAATAAAACCACGTACAGAGTACCACGTTCTCTGACTACACAAAAAAAAAAACAATCAAATCCAGTTAATACTTTAGCCACAGGAAATTATTTTAATTTTATTAATTTTTAATGTAGTACCCCCCATTTTTCTGAAATTTAGTTTTTTTTTTCATTTCCGGTAAACAACTTATTTATGTGTTTTAAATGCTTCTATAATTATTTTTATAAATCATTTTGGGCCATTTTTGCACAGCACAATCTAGTCCCAAACTAAGCAGAGCTTGTGCTATGGGTACTAAACAATGGATATAATACATATATACTTTTTTTTTGTAAATACATACTTATAATACATATGAAACACCCAGCCCAACACAAACATTTATGTTCATCACACAAATATTTACTATAGACTAGTAATAAGCGTGTTTTCATTTATTGTCGTATTGTCATATCCAAGTTCTATATATATAGGCTACTTTTTATCCCGGGAAAATAAATAGTTCCCGAAGGATGCGCAATAAACGACATATATGTCGCGGGCGAAGCCGCGAGCAGACTCTAGTTTTACAATAAAACATAGAACAATGCTTTTCTCGTAATATATCTAGAGGTATATCTGCAAGATTTAAATCAACATGACCCAGGTTCAGCAGGAAACTTATGCAGTCTTTACTACTTATTGATTTTAATTTAATGTATGGAGGAACAGTTCTATGATATTCGGCACAGACTTCCCCAGAATTCAATGAGCATAGGTTTAAATAAAATACAAATATAATTGGTGTCGGACGTAACCCAATAGTAAGACATACATAATACCAAAGCTTTACATCCGATAGGTCTAGCGCTTTCTTCAAGCCATAAAAAGACCCACTAATACATAAGAAAACAAATAAATAAGACCTATTTCATAAACACTCTCCGAAAATAAAGCCTTTTGGCAAACAAGATACTATGTCATGGCTGACTTGCTGGATACTTGCCAGGCAAAGCCTCCCCAAGAACTTCAGCAACTCGGCTGTAACTGAAATTACACGTGATATACCTACATAAAGAAGTATATTGAATTTTCCTGTACGTGTGTATTTTTTGAAGCAAGGTCCAAATAGGCATAACAATATAATATCATAACTTAATTTTAGCAGGAACAATGAGATTAAAGAGTATTTACAATATTAGGATCGCCTTTCACTCATCCGCGATTTGTGTATTAGCGATTACATAAGTATAGGTTAACATTGTTAGTCGGATAAGTGAGGTTTTCATTCCTTACTTACATGGAATTTTCGTCAAAAGAGATTAGTTTCTTAGTACAGACTGTTAGTTCAGTGACCTGCAATAATATTTAAGGATGTGAATCAGTCCACGATATAATATCCGAATCAATATAAAACATAATACCTTAATTATTTTATTTTATTATTTTTTACGCATGCGAAGCGAAATCTAACGATTTAAATTGTGGAAAGATAAAATCGCTCATGAGCAGGATTCGAACCTGCGACTTCTGGCTCACCTGGCTCCTGGCTGGAGACGTGTTCACGGTAGCTTAGTGGCTAAAGCACTGGCGTACTGAGCCAGGAGTCGCAGGTTCGAATCCTGCTCGTGAGCGATTTTTTCTTTCCAAAATTTAAATCGTTATAATACCTAATTTTTTTCTATAAACATAAAAACTACTACTTAAAAGGGTATGAAAGGAAAATTGGAATCATTTTTCAAATGTTTTGTGAATGTGTGCGCTCGTCTGTGCGTGCGCGCTACTGGACATTGACCCGGCAAGGGTTTGTAAGACATCTGTAATCTGTAATTCTGTACCCTTTCAAACGAGGAATTACCTACATTATTGTTTTTTTTATTGATTTTAGTTAAAACCAAATACCTACTCCGTCACTTTCGAATATTGCAGGTGACTAAATTAACACTCTGTATACATATTGCATTAACAGGCAAACCACGCTTTTCTTCCTTGGTTCTACCAACTATTATTATTTCTATGATTCTACAACAAGGTTATACACCGTGTTATTGAAATAATTGAAAACCTCTTAAAGGGTCATTGTGCTCAACAGTACCAACAACTTTTACTATGGGACCAACCCTGAAATCGCGTTAAAAAATCAGCTGTTCCCTACATTTTGTCGATTTATGTGAACACAAATGTAAAGAAAAGTTTGGTTTGGTTTGGTACCATAGTAAAAGCACAGTTTTACTATATAAACTGAGGTAAAAGTTATTCATAATTATGAGTACAATGACCCCAAAGACAATCTTTGAATGTCCCCATACATTTGTATTCACATAAATCGACAAAATGTAAGGAACAGCTGTTTTTTTTTCGCGGTTTCTGGTTTGGTCCCATAGTAAAACTTGTTCATACTGATGAGTACAATGACCTCTTAAGAGGTTTTCAGTTATTTCAATAACACGTTATATAGGAAGGGTAGGTTTGTGGCTTATATATTTTATTTTATACATATTGTATTTTGCGCATATTAGCTTTTGGTTTTTTAGTAAAAAAAAAACAGATATTGCTTTTGATCACTATCTAACTTTAAGTGACTATGCGGTCAACGGTGAAGCGTGGCCCGCGCTTGTTTAATACATAATATTAAGGTACCTATTTACTTAATAATACGGTGCCTATAAAGTTAAATGATTGATTACATGAACGACATGAACCACATTATCGCGTCCATCGCTCTTTTAATGTACAAGAGGTCTATTGACGACGTCTGTGGTCTAGTGGTTCGAGTATTGGACTGCTGATCACGAGGTCGTGGCTTTGATTCGCACAGGACACAAATATTTATGTAATGAGGTAATGAACTTAAGTGTTTGTGTTGGTCTGGGTGTTTGTTATGTATTATAAGTATGTATTTACAAAAAAAAAAGTATATAAGTATTATATCCATTGTCTAGTACCCACAGTACAAGCACTGCTTAGTTTGGGACTAGATGGTGCTGTGTAAAAAATGTCCCAAATTTATTTATTTTATTGACGTAGTTAGCAATTGATAATGGACATTCAAGTGTGTTGTTCTACACGGCCTTTACCTGTACAACTACAGTAAGTTTATTATGTTAAACTAATGTGCAATATGAAATTGTGTTGTTAAGTTATTTCAGTAGGTACGAGTATGTCTCGGCCAAACCAGGGCATAATAATGGTTATACGGCACATGATTTACATGGTAACTTGTGCCAAATTGCGCCGAAACGGTTGCGATACAATGTGCCGATAAAAGCTGTGGTGTAGAAGATGATTTAGAAATTTAAATTAATATGTAACAATGGCTCTCTTTCTTCTCTTTCAATTTGCTTTTTTCCTCAGGAGCGAAAAAAATACAAATATTGACAAACCACAAATCTACTGTATTCTTGACATATTGTTTGTAATTATTATGTGACATTAAACACAATGTAAATTGTTAATGAATAAATAAACAAATAAGTGAAGGTGCCTTGTGCGGAACTGCGGGATTCCAATAATGCCGTGCGTCTGTGCGGAAAGTATGCGCAGTATGTCACGCACAGCGCCTCCGTCCGAGCTTACACGATTAATTCCACCGGTGGCATGCCGGGGGCATTGTCGCCTAAGGCTTCGTTCACATAGCGAGCGGTGTAGAGAGAGATCAGAGTTCTGAGTTCCGTCTTCTTTGTCCATCGCGGTCCAACTACTTTCATATGTGTAAAAAAAATCTTCACGATACGTTTCTATAAAGAGAAGAAACTCCCTTAGACTCGATCTAACGGCAGTCTAAAGTGTGAGACGAAAACCTATTCTAAAATTCTAAATAAGAACCACACGTTAATAATGACAAATTTAATTATGGACGGGTGCGTTACTTCCATGTAATGGTTGGTTACCTGTGGGGTAATTGTGTAATACATTCACTTTGACATTAGCTTTCATTTTGAAATTAAAGCAACATTAATTGCGTGGTACGTAGTTGCCGATAACACGATTGTCAAAACCCACGGAGCAATGAACATTGAAATCCAGATGATTTCGATGGCGAGTGAGTTACGCAATTCGGCAGCTGTTTTCTACGTTTTAGCATTATATAGATATATATCTACGATGAAAGAACCTACTTACTAAGCTTCTTTCATAGTAGATATATATACATAGTCAAAGGCATTATCCGCTTGGTGTAACTGACAGATCTCAATTGTAAAATCTGTGGTTTATAGAGGTTTATAGGCTGATAATGTGTTGATGTTTATGTTAGGCATGGGTAACTCCGGACACATCTATATCTTCGCATATATATCCCAAAGCGGAAGTGTATCACTCCTTCACTTTCAAAAAAATATCCATGTAATTCCGACACCTGAAATTCGACACTGACGACAACGATATGGAACGAAAATTTAAGTTTAGATAATCCTTGTACATAATACTTGATTTTTAAATACGCCTTTAATTGTTTTACGGCCAAAATTAATATCCAATCTATCCACGATTTACCCTACTGGAGATAGAAATTTGACATATTTTGTATGGAGCTTATGTCAAATTCCTATCTCTAGTAGGGCAAATCGTGGATAGATTGGATATTAATTTTGGCCGTTATTTGGTAGACAGTTTGGTTTAGTTTTAAGCCTGTAAGTGTAAAGTATGAAAGGAAATCAATTATTATGTTACTGTGTCACTTAATCGTTCCACGGATCTATCAAATCGGCTACATTATATCCAGCCTCACTCCGGTGGATTTGCGGCCAAAAGTAATATCCAATCTATCCACGATTTGCCCTACTACAGATAGGAATTTGACATAAGCTCCATACAAAATATGTCAAATTTCGATCTCTAGTAGGGTAAATCGTGGATAGATTGGATATTAATTTTGGCCGTTAGAAGCCGGTGTTATCAATCTCGGACATAGCATGCAACGTAAAGTTACTTCAATCCCGGATATACAAGCAGAAATTTTAATGGCTTCTTTCCCGGAAAGGGGTACTTATCATTATAAACAACTTTTACTATGGATTCCACCCTGAAATCGCGAAAAAAAATCAAGTGGTCCCTGAATTTTATCGATTTAAGTGAATACAAATTATTGAAAGGGGTTATTGTAATTATCATTATAAACAACTTTTACTATGGGATCCACACTGAAATCGCGAAAAAAAATCAAGTGGTCCCTGCATTTTTCGATTTAAGTGAATACAAATGTAGGGACCAGCTGATTTATTTTTCGCGTATTGAGGGTTGGTCCCATAGTAAAAGTTGTTCATAATGATGAGTACAATGACCCCTTTTCGGGAAAGAAGCCATTAAAATTTTAGCGTGTGTTAAGCGCATATGGATACGCTAATGAGACCCATATCTTTACTTGGAATGAGCCCGACTGAAAAGTCGCAAAAGTTTTATGCGCTCCACACAGGCCTCACATCTCCATCCAGCCGTAATGAGGACAGCGCTGTGGAAGGAAAGGCTCCCACCACCACCTGATTTTGTAGCACCGCAAGAACAACTGCCCCCAGGTCACGATCTCCCATGGCCAGTCTGGAAGTCCCTCAACCGACTGGGGACTCAAGTCGGTCGCTGTAGAGAGAATATTATATGTGCAAATGGGGAATGCGAGACTTGTCTAATACTGAATGCGATTGCGAGGCCCCCATTCAGTCCATGGCCCATTTGCTCACTTGTCCCTTGTGCCCTACACGGAAAGAAAAATAGTCTTAAAACAAGTATATATTTATTGGTCAAGAATAATATAGTTTCATATATAGGGAACACTTTATATTCTTAAATCCAGCATTTTATTGTTTTGTTTTGAATGCTCAAAACAACTATTTATTATCTCAAATAAAGAAGAAATATTCTCGGTTGAAGAAAAAAACAAAGTCTTTTAAGAAGACGAGCAGATTTCTTGAACTTTGAGACATTGATTTTCTCGAACAGAATCAAATTAAGTATTTAAATTTAGTACTTTTATTGTCAGTTCAAAATAATGTAATTTCAATCAAAGAATGCACATTTTTCAGTTGATTTTATAAATTTTCTTAATTATAAAGTATATGCAAAAGTATAAATTTCAATTGAGAATTCCTCTTCTAATGGTGAGTACATTAATGTTCTTAAATTAAATATCCGGATGTTTCATACTAAAACCAGATTGATCTTAGGTTAATGATTTCTGTGCATTCTCTGAAGAATATAATTTGCTTAGCTCAAACTTTATCATAATTAAAGGAAGAAAGAGTGCAATTTGAACTAAGAATTTTAGTTTTTTAAGGTGAGTATGTTGATATTCTTAATTTGAATATCCGGATATTTTATACTAAAACCAGGTCGATTTTAGGTTAATCATTTATGTGCGTTCTCTAAAGAATATCATTTGCTTAGCTCAAGTTTTTTAGTTATTTAAAAGAAGAAAGTGTGAAATTTGAACTAAGAATTTAAATTTTTTAAGGTGAATATGTTGATATTCTTAGTTTGAATATCCGATGTTTCATACTAAAATCAGATTTATCTTCGATGAATAATTTCTTTGTATTCTCTAAAGAATATCATTTTCTTACCTCAAGTTCTTTATTTATTTAAAAGAAGAAAGTGTGAAATTTGAACTAAGAATTTAAGTTTTTCAAGATGAATATGTTGATATTCTTAGTTTGAATATCCGGATGTTTCATACTAAAATCAGATTTACCTTCGGTGAATAATTTCTGTATATTCTCTAAAGAATATCATTTACTTAGGTCAATTTTTTTCTTATTTAATATAAGAAAATAAGAGATTCGAGTTGAGAATTACTTTTTGTAGATTAAACTATTAATTTTCTCAATTTGAAAATCCGCAAGTATCAAAGCAAGACCATTATTTAAACATTTATGAACCCCTGCTCAATGCAGCCTTTGTTATATTATATTACACCACCAAAACCGAATTACTATCGTAACTCAGACTGAAAATCCGAAAGTTTTAAGCTCAAACTGCTAATAACAATAATAAACTCTTGTAACACTAAGACACAGAAAAACAGTAAAAACACTTTAAATAAATAGGTATGGCGGGCTACTAATCATTCGCTTTGGTGTAACACATGTAAAAGGCCGCAATGCACAGGGATCCGTGCGTTTATTCTGACATTGCTATAAAACTTCCAGGATTAGTAAAATTAATAGATTAAGTTATACAATACAATAATTCTCAAAACAATCTGTTGAAACTTGAGCCAGTACCATGTTTCCATCTCTTATTAAATCTAGTATTGGTAGGTCAAATATCTTTAAAATTAAACTAAAATTACTTTATTATACCTTTTATTAAAACAACAAACTTTTTCAAAAAACTACCCCGCTTCTGAGACAGTGATTTATATTAATATCTTAAATCAACATACATATTTTAAAATGGTTGTTAATTATAACCATTGACTAGGTAGGTACTAAAACAATATTTTAAATCGCAAGTTCTACAATTGAAGGCAAATGTACTACCTTAATTCTATATCAAATGAAGTAACATTAATTCAGTAATTTCTTAAAACTCTAATTGTGGCAGAACTAGGTAATAATGAGTAATATTAACATCTTAAATCAACATACATATTTTGATTCACTTTATGAATTATATTTGGCGTCAAACAACAACAATCGTGTAAACTTGTAGATCTTCAATTTTCTTTTCCATGTCTCCGAATCTCTGAAACAAATAGCATTGTTGTAATTATTTTTTATTATATAAAGTGAATTTACAAACAGATAATGCTACTGAGTAATTCGTGATCACTGTTGGCTATAGTATAAAACCACCATCAAGAGCTTAGAAGTAGCCCAGCGTGCTATATTAAAAGTTAGCACCTTTAAACCAATAATGTTCCCAACAAGAAAACTTTATCAGGATTGTCAAGTGTACACAGTAAGGCAGATATTCTTGGAAAGAATTCTTCTAAAACAGCATTGTGAACTTTCATACGATACTAGCTTTGCAAACAAACGCAGAAAGCATGAAGTTTGTGCACGTTCATATAAGCCCAAAACGACCTTCATTAGAAGATTTTATACTTTTATTGGTCCTTTTTTGTATGATAAAATAAATAAGGACCTAGAGATATATCCCCTTAACAAAGCATTATGCAAGAAGAAGTTGCAAAACTATCTACTTAGCCGGTCTTATGAGGAAACTGAGAACTTGTTTATTGTACAAAGCTGATTGATGAAAATGATTAATGTTGTGTTTTTGTTTTTCGGTATTAAAAACACACTACTTATAACTCAAGAATCCCCCAACCTTTCCCCACTCTTCACTACACAAAACATACACACACACACTACACACCTACACCCACATCTTCTGTTTTGGACAAGCATTTTAAGTCTACTAGAATATTAATGCATCTTTACATGTCTGTTTTGGCTATTATTATTGTTATTTTTGCCTAATGTTTGAGGGGTATGGCGCTGTATACCGAGATACAGGACCTGTCCTACTTCGGATACAGATGCTCCCATGTTGTATACGTAAATATTAGCCCTTAAGTTTTGCTATAAGTGGTTGTATAAATTGTTGGTGAAATAAACGTTACTTATTATTATTTATTATTATAGGCACTAAATTATATTGTACGCTTATTTGTTCACGAAAGTAATAAGAAAGCACCCGCTACCACTCTTAGTGTTTAACAATTTTATAATCTTAAATATAAATAAAATAATTAAAAAACCCCAACTGCAAAAAACTGATAAGACAAGCTTAAGAATTTATTTTTAGACAATTATTAAAAAGGAGTAACTTTTGTTTGGACTCCCTAGATTGGGCAGGAGCCAATTCGAGGCAGCCTGGCCTGCTCCAGTCTGGGAGCCAAACTTCAGAAATGCTCAATGAAGTTCCACCGGCTGACGAAGACGAGTCCCAGGTACTTCATCGTCGACTCGACGCCGATGTTGTGGCGCGTTCCGAGGACCGTGAAAAGTGTGAAAACACACGACCTCGGACTTGTGCAGGGTCAAGTCCCAATTGCCGGATCCTCTCGACGATTGTCGCAACCCCACGTGTCGCGAGTTCGGCCGCCGACTTATTTTTTTTTTTTTTTTGCCGTGTGGAAATCCTCATGGACGCACTCCGCCTGGGGTAGGCGGAGCCAGTGTCGGACTCTTACCGAATAAAACCACCATGGTGTTCCTTCAACTACCTTAGCTGGGGGCGTGGGAACCCGTGAGTATTCACACAACCACCCCCGACAGGTCCTGGCCCGCCACAAGCAGGCGAGCCCCTTCTCCCCGTGCGGCCTAACGTTGGCCGCACCCTTCTAGGTGGCGCACACGGAACACTGCACGCCACCTCACCTCATGGGCCTTTACCAGCTGCGCCAACTACGCCGGCTGTGCCAGCTACGCCAGCCGCTGGTCGGGCAGCATCCTACGCCGAGTATGCTGCTCGCAGGCCCTACCTCCCGTAATTTTTATAGAGGTTTTCTTCCTCGGTCCGGGCGGTGAAGCCAAGACCCTCGGTCCCAAGCGGCGCGAGAACACTACTCAGCGGGCACTCCTGGGGTTACGAGATCGACGGGGGCAGGGAAGGACAGTCCCCCCGTTGCCTGCCCAGTGGCAGGGTGAGTGCACACCGGGCCCGCCCCTGCTCCTCCACTGTGCCCTCTGTTGGCAACAGAGGGACACGTGGAGCAACTCCCCACTGGCCCAGAACGGGCCCCTCCCGCGCCAGAATATTCGCCGCAGGCAATAAAATCCCCCGAAGGTTAATTCCTCGAAAGGATTTTATTGCCCGTGCCCAGGATGCACCGGCCTAACAACTGCCGTTCCCTCCAGACGTGTCCAGAAGGACAAGCAGCCGTCAGGCACACGTGGAGGTTTTCTAGCCAGCACCCCGTTCGGCCGCCGCCTGGTACGACCTGCCCTGAGCCAGGACTAGTGTGTCGTCAGCGTAGCAAACTACACTGACCCCGCTGGGGAAGTCTGCGCGCAGCACCCAGTCGTACCCGGTGTCCCACAGATTCGGCCCCAGGACCGATCCCTGTGGGACACCGCACGACATCTCTCGCCGGTTCCATTCTCCCTGGTGCCGGGGTAGATGACGGCCCTGTCCGTCAAATAAGCCTCGACCACACGACAGAGGTAGGTCGGCATCCAGTGATATCGGAGTGCCTCCCTGATGCAACTCCAGGGCAGGGTGTTTTAGTCGGGGCCCGAGAGCCTCTAAGGCCAGAACCCAGGCTTTTCCAGGCAAGCCGTCGGGTCCTGGGGCGGTATTTTTGGCATTTAGCCTACGTACCGCCACTCTCAACTCTACCTAGGTCACCTCCAGAGCAAATTTTCCTGTAGCCTGTGATAGTCAAAATTCTAAAGCGTGTTACTTCTTTTCAGTTATTTTGCAGTTTGTTTTTTTCAATAATTAGATTTTATTGTAATATTTTCAGCTGTGCTAGGTTTTGATAGGTACTATGTCACCGAGTACCCAGCAGTAAGTAGGTTTTAATAGTTTTTTTATATCCCTGAAAATCAAATATGGGCATTTTGGATTTAATGATATTTTTTGCTACTCTCTAGACTAGACGAATCCTATCACCTTCTGAGCAGTCAGGTAAATATGTGAACTTACATCTACATCAAAGATGAAATTTTCAATGCATTCTAGTGTTGAAAATTTTTTCCTTTTGTTTAATCTCCCTTTTGGAGGAATTAGGCAACAGAGCAGCTTAATTTGATCTGGAACTTTTTGATCTGAAACAATAATATGGACACTGTTGAAATAAATTAACAAACACACTATACTTATCGATAACTAAAATGCGGATACTTACCATCAACATGTGACCAAAATGAAGGTTTTTATTTTGTCCTAAGAATTGCCATACAACATGGCAATGCTACCTGCATTTTGGGAACATGTTTTAGTTTTGTTTTTACATACAGATTACTTTATAGTAGGTAATTGTTCTTATTTTAATTATTTGTTTGTTTAAAATAAAAATATTTTCTTACCATCATCAGGCTGTTGTCTTGTCTTTTCGTACAAAGTTGCCAGTGTGTCATCTCTGGAACTATCAAATTTTATACTAATAATTTTATTGATGAATGGATGCCACTTTGTATAAAAATTTGTAGAATTCTCCTTGTACTTTTGGTCAAAATCCAGGTTGATCTGAAATAAAGTTTTTGTTGACCTATTTAAATAACATTCTATAGGTAGACTGAATAAAGATTAGTAATTATAATACTTATTAAGATGGAACTTACATGTGCTGTGAGATATTCCTTTAATTTCGATTGAATAAATATTCTGTGGCCTATTAGTGGGCACAGCTCCTTAAGAATTTCTTCACTTAAGGCATTTAATTGATTGGGTTTAATTTCATTTTCTGGAAAATAAAAATATCTGTAATACTTAATAGGTTCACTATTGAGAATGCAGCTTTTTAAGGTAAGTAATTCATATTTTTAGTTTGAGTATCTGGAGGTTTCAACCTAAAACCATAATGATCTTTGCTGAATAATGTCTGTTTTAGAATAATAATACTATTATTTTAAGGTCTGTATGTTCTAGAATATCATTTGCATTACTCAAAAAAATGTTTAGTACTTATTAAGTACCTAGTCTTTTAAAACACGCGTGGGTGCGCGCCTGGGGAGACCCCCATTTCAAAGGCGAAGCTCCCGGCTCCCTGGCTAATCATACTATTTATAGAAATAGACCCACCTGTGGGCGCGAGTTTTCGCGTAAGGCCTGTAGGTAAGTACCTACGCTAAAATTCGCACGGGTGCACGCCTTGTTATCTATTTCAAAGGAGAAGCACTCGTAACTAACTAATTAACAAACACGGGGATCACATGCTCATACTTGCTATGGCCCCAACCATATGACCCTTGAAAATGTAGAACCATCCAGTTTTACTAAATGAAGCCACGTGCGTACCATGAGACACCCTCAGTAAATACCTAGTAAAGGTTAAGTAGGTAGTGATGAGAGTGTATTTACCTTTAAATCGGTCAATAACTAGTTCTGGAATACCCCATGTTCGTGGTAACGTATCTATGTCCGTCTCCGGGTTACACTTTCCATCAGCAACGTTGTTTTCGTCATCCATCTAATATTTGAAACACTGTAAATTAGAACAAACTTAACGATTTGCTACTAACAACTTTGTTCTTCAATACTCACTTTGATCAAATTCCTTTCCGAGTCCGTATATCTTGAAAAACACAATTCACCAAAACCCGTCATCACAACATCGCACGGCAACAGAGAAAAGTGGGGCGGAAAATCGGCTGCTGACTCACAGAACATTTAATCCTAAACGCCGACTTCACCCCACTCTGCTCTGTGGCTGCCGAATGTAGGCGAGACGCGAGCGCATCGAGACAGTGCTGCCAGATAGCCCCCTCGCGTTTTCCCCCAACATTATGTACATTTTTCAGAGTTAAATTTGCATAACACAATATTGTAATAAACTTGGTTTAAAATTAAAGCCATTTTTAAATTGTACCTACCTACACGATTCAAACAAATACATGTAGCTACCTATCACCTTAATTTTTCACTCATGGTCAACAATAAAACCAAAATATGATTTTATTTATTGTTAAGATTAGTTTAACAAGATTCAAATAGGATTTTCAAACGTATTTTTTTGCCATATTTATAAGAAATTTGTCAATTTTCTTGTTTTTCCTCGACCATTTTAACAAGTTCTCGCCAGCGCATGAGATGAAGGCACGACTTTGGAGAATTGAACTGATTCAGAAACTGACTAGAAATATAAAATATTTATGCTTTCAAACATGAAAGTTCTATACAATTATATTGCGGAACAGAAAAAGATAAAACATAAGATTCTTAAGTGGATGCGTACCAATGGATAAAAGATTGGAAGGGTAATAATTTGTAATGTCTTTCTTTTTGGTTAATAAAAAGTCATTAGGGTCATTTTCAAAAACCATATGTAACGAAATATGTTATGGAAAGATCGCTTATTACTTTGGAAATATAGCACCTACCGGCATTATTTTATTGCCATAATTTAAGGGGTATAAGCCATTACTCAGTAGTGTATATGTCGCTGGCGTAAATGGCCAATGTTTACGTGCTTTATGTGATTTGTCTGAGCATTTAAACAAATTTATTAAACTTTGTGGATGTATTCATGTTTCTTTTTCCACATGGGAATTACTTGAAAACTAGAAATCAGTTTGTAATAATTTATTTTTGTATTGGTCTTAGTATTTTCCACTAAGTTTCAGTACAATCAAGCAAAACGAATGGCTTTTGTACCTACTGTATTTCATACACTAATAAATCCCACTTAAAACATACTCCCAAAAATTGGGGAATCAATTTTTGAAATTGCAACACTCGTTCCTTTTTCTTTCCATTACCCGGTGGTTGGTTGTGACGTAGCACATCTTTCAAGAAACAGGATGTTGATTTAATAATAACGTTTTTCTTGGATGACTATTAATAATAATATGTCTCCTATAAGTCGTTATCTTTCAAGAAATATGATTTTGATTTAAGAAAAATGTTTCTTAGATGAATATTAATAATATTAAGTCTTCTATGAGTCGTTATCTTTCAAGAAACATGATTTTGATTTAAGAATAACGTTTCTTGGGAGACTATTAATAATATGAGCAATGTATGAGTCGTTATTTTTCAAGAAACGTGATTTTGATTTAAGAATAACGTTTCTTGGATGACTATTAATAATAGCCTTCAAGAGTCGTTATCTTTCAAGAAACATGATTTCCATCTTATCATTATCATCATTAGAAATCGTGTTCATTGAAAGATAACGTAGTAGGTATATACTAGTAGGTATATATATATATTACTGTAAGAGTGTTCTATATACACTCGAGAGCAAAGAATTAAGGTCACATAAAGATACCTAAAAGTTTCGTTCGGTAAGTAGGAATGCTAGCTCAATGAAATAAATTGTGTTTAATAGATAATCAAATGTTCCTTAAATGCAAGTAATAAAATGTATGTGTCTCTTTGTCTTAAAAAAATACAGAAAAGCATTTATGTTTAAACTTTCTTGAGTTTTAGTACTTTTTATTTATTACTCCACGTGGGATTAATAAATAAAAAGTACTAAAACTGTCATCACTGCGGTTATGCGGTTTTGCATGCTGTACCCTAAGTTTCTCATACGATGTTGGGGAATATTCTCCCATTCCTCTACGAGCGCAACTTTGAGCTCTTGAAGCTGACGCTTTTTAACGACGAGCTCGAACGGTGTGTGAGACACCGACCCTTCCCCGATGACTCGGGGAAGGGTCGGTGTCTCACACACCGTTCGAGCTCGTCCCAAGCATGCTCGATTGGGTTGAGGTCCGGGCTGCGTGCTGGCCACTACATACAGTTAATGTTAACGTTTTGAAGGTTCACAATTTCACCAGTATGAGGCCCGGCATTGTCCTGCATAAAGATAGCATCCTCTCCCAAATTGACCATAAATGGCCTAACGTATTCGTTTAGGATTTCTTCAATATATCTTTCGGTAGTTATAGTGCCGTTTTCTGTAACCATCAGCTCTTTGCGACTCTCTGCAGAATTTCCGGCCCATACAAGTACGGATCCACCGCTATAGGCCACTTTCTCTTCGATGCATGCTTGCTTGAATCGCTCCCTTGGTCTTCTACATACTCTTGTTTTTCCGTCGTTTTTATAGAGTATAAATTTTGATTCATCTGAGAACATAACTCTTGACCAATTTTTAATACTCCAATTTAAGTGATTCCGGGCATATGCTAATCTCGAAATACGATGCCCAATTTAGGGCCATTTGTAGGTCTTAATTAATGGTTTTAAATTTGCTTCAGCATATTGTCGCTACAGTCCATGCACTTGGGTTATTTCCTCCGAGGCGTCGGAACTGATATGTAAGTGCAGTTCCTGTGAGAAAGCGGTTTCGAAGCATTGTGTTGACCAAGTATCGATCTTCGCGTGCTGTGGTAGGTACACCTGGCCCTGCCTGTTCCTGGTCTACGTAGGTTAGAGCCGGTTTCCTCGTAACGTCGGAGAACTCGTTGTACAGTTGACGATGACACACCAACGTCCTTGCTGTATCACGCTGATTACGGCCAATTTCCAGCATTGTGAGAATTCTGGTGCATTCTTCAGGTGTAAGCAACATTATAACAGCTTCAATTATGAATATTGAACATCAGAAAAGCTGTTTACATGCCTTTTTATATGACAGAATAGAAAGAAAAGCAAAAACAGATAAAGAAAATTCGTAGTTCCATTTACAAGTCCCTTTTTTATTTTGTCACGTTCTGATAGTGTAACTTTACAGTAACTAAAAAGTTTTATTACTTTCATTTAAGGAGAATTTATTTGTCTATTAAACACAATTTATGTAATTAAGCTACCATTCTTAGTTTCCGAGATTTTCAGGTATCTATATGTGACCCTAATTCATTACTCTCGAGTGTAGTATAGATTTATTGGGTTTCTGACCTTTTATACATTATATATATATATACCTATTACTACAGATACCTACGACTTGTATAAAATTTTGACGATATTGCAGGGAGTAAAATGAGGGTTTATTAATTTCCTTTTTAAGTGTTTTAAATCTCCGTATATAATACACACCTACATAAAGTTTAGGTCAGCAATCAGCCTTAACATTTGATAAATAATTTGTGTTAAAAAATAAATAGGTAGGTATGTATTCACTTACATTACATACCATTGCCATAGCGATAAATAATAAGTCGGTTATACATATAGGTATACGTAGAAACTTATATTCATTATAAATAATTTCAGATATTTATGTAGCACCTACGTAATTCTTTTAGGAATAGGGAACGGAATACATAGGTAGGTACCTACATATTATTAATCCCTCCGTATTAGATTTAGTTAGTTGAGCAACTTAATATACCTTATAGTGTTAAATAATTTTATTCTTTAGAGCATGTACCTAATTTAGATGTTTATAGATTATTATCAGACTATACCTACATTTACCTCTAATATTCTTTAATTCTTTTATTGTATAATTTTATACGACTTAACCATATATATATAATTAGCATATTTTAATACCATGTGCCATTCTCACAACATAGGTAATTATTATGGAATAGTAGGTTTTTCTATTAAGACTTTGAAGTTTGCAGTAATTTATTGCTTATTCCCATAGCTAGGTCACACGACGTGTCGGTTGATATTGCTTGGATTTAACAGGATTCTTGTTTAAAAATGTTAAGTCGTATCATATTTTAAAACATTTAAATTGCTAGTTCAACACCGTAACTTATTCCCCCAAAACAAAAAAGTCTTATTTAACAACATTGGACTACCTTTACTTGAATAATTTAGATTCTTACGTCAATGCTACTACTTGCTTACCCAATAACAAACTCTTCTCAAACTAAACACGTATTTTCTTATTAAAAAAAACGTTAGTATATCTTATTTTCAAACAATTTAGATTCCTAGTTCAACACCATAACTTATTTCCACATAACAAAAAAGTCTTGTTTGAAAACATTCGACGAACTTTACTTGAATAATTCAGATTCTTACGTGAATGCTGGTATTTACATATCCAAAAACAAACTTTCTTAAACCAAACACGTATTTTCTTACAACAAAACGTTAGTATATCTTATTTTGAAATAATTTGGATTCCTAGTTCAACACCATAACTTATTCCCACAAAACAAAAAAAAGTCTTGTTTGAAAACATTCGACGAACTTTACTTGAATAATTCAGATTCTTACGTGAATGCTGGTATTTACATATCCAAAAACAAACTTTCTTAAACCAAACACGTATTTTCTTACAACAAAACGTTAGTATATCTTATTTTGAAATAATTTGGATTCCTAGTTCAACACCATAACTTATTCCCACAAAACAAAAAAAGTCTCATTTGAAAACATTGGACGAACTTTAATTGAATACTTTAGATTCTTACATCAGTGCTACTATTAATTACCTAAAAACAAACTCTTCTTAAACCAAACACGTATTTTATTATACTGAATGTAAGTCTATCTTATTTCGAACAATTTTAGATTCTTCTTCCAAATCTGTTATTTTCTCACATTTAAATGCATTCTTCTTAGACCGAAAAAGATTTTTCTTCATCGAAAACTTTCCTACTTTCTGATTATGAGAATCATCAATTACTAACAGGAAGAAAATGAGGGTTTTGTTTTTATAATTTGTAGTTAACATGTTTTGATGTTTTATTTTTAGTTTAAGTAAATGGTACAACTTTTGATTCAAATATTAATAGCTCTTGAACTTAGAATATGTTCTTTTAAACTGAGACACATAAAAAATCTTAGCTCAAAAAAGTAACATATTTTTCAGACAACACTCAAAACTTCTTAAAAAGAAAATCATTGTTTTGATTCTAGCAAATATAAGAAGAATAATATTATTTTTCTTGTAGAATATCATTTCGTTTGGACTAAGATATTAATTTTAGTTCAAGTAAATATTTATTTAACATTAAACAATATTCCTGAGAATAAAAATATTCTTGGAGGAAAACTAATTCCGCGAGCATTTTTTTCCGTGTACTACCTGCACAAGAGACGATTTGAACAAAGCCACAAACAACGCCATAGAGGTGGCCAAATACCACATGAATACAGTGTGAACTACATAAGAACCATTGACACGACAAGAAGACTTGGAATGACTATATCCAATTAAAAAATATAATATAATTTATAAAATTAAATTGAAAGTAATTGTAGTTTTAAGGCACTACTTACCTCCACAGTACCTATATAAAGCAGAGTGTATACCTACTAATAAAACTAATCAATAATAGATAGCGAGCCGGCAACATCGTAAGACGTTGGATCAATATTGGTTTACATTGGTATTCATGTAAGTAGGTACGTACCTACCTAGTTGCACAGCGAATGCCATACGTGATCGAGAGCTTTTTTCACAGTGTCAAAAGTATTGATACACGTACAGTATGTTTTCTTATTTTTGAAGCTTTTATTTAAGCCCACAGACAGTAAAAAATATACAGGAAGTGCTGCGAACAATCATAGTGAAGCCAAAAAACCTTGCTCCTCCGTGTACAAACCAGCGCTCACGCACACACATGCACCTGAAAGATATTGGTTTTTGCGATGCTTACTAGACGATGCCGTGACATGTGAACTGAGAGCGGAGAGCACGGTTTGTTGTGCATGTGTGTGCGTGAGCGCTGGTTTGTACACGAAGGAGCACGGTTTTGTTGGCTTCACTATGATTGTTCACAGCACTTCGTCGCCCTTGTTTGCCCGCTGTCTGTTTGCTACAAATCATATAAGTTACTTTTTAAGTGCTGTTGTCCAAACAGGTCGATATTTTACGTATACCTGTAGTTTTGATGACAATACAATAATAATATGAACTCTGTAAGCTCTTGACTAAAAAAAGCAATATTGTAACATAACATAATCAGCACATTACTGTCCCACTGCTGGGCACGGGCCTTTTCTCAGTACGCTAAGGCCTTAGTCCACCACGCTGGCCTAGTGCGGGTTGGCGGACTACACACACCATCGAGAAATTTCTTTATTTCAGGCAATGCATAAGTTTGACGTTATACACATACACCTAACAAAGTTATTATCATTGAAAGTGTTTTTAGTTTGCAAGCTGAAGTTTTGTACATAGCACGTTTTCAATTTGTCGTTGGTTTGCCTCCGAGTTGAGCTCCGCTGTAATAATATCAACTTAAGTCCTAAAAAACGAAGCACGTCATGTCCTGTTACTTAACAACCGAAAATGGAATGATGAAAACAGTTTCATCAGTTTACAGTGTAATTAGTACAGTGTTATGTAAAGTACCATTTTTTGTATGTATAAATATAAATATAAATAAATATAAATATCTTCGGGACATTTTTACACAGCACCATCTAGTCCCAAACTAAGCAGAGCTAGTGGTATGGGTACTAGACAATGGATATAATACTTATATACTTTTTTTTTTTTTTTTTGTAAATACATACTTATAATACATAAGAAACAAAAAACAAATGTGAATAAACAGAAAACCAGGTTAATTGCTTATTTTAGGGCTCCGTAAAATATAATATCGTGTCAATAGGGTTCCGTCGCCAAAAAAGTTTGAGAACGGCTGGCCTTAGTTAAAAAATACATCTTTTGTCTGTAGTTTGACGTATGAAATCCATACACCGTGTTAGCCAAAATTAAAATAAAGATAAATTCTTACATCACTATTCAGAACGCTAACTTACATAAATACATTTTCCTATACATTATAATATATTATGTAAATGAGATCCCTTATAAAGAGGGCCGGAGAAAGCGAACTAACGATATCCTCTTTCTTTTCGAACGTGCTTTCCCCGACCCGAGCGGCATTCAGAATTCTTTCTTTATCACGGGCGGAGTAGCTTCCATTACTGCTAAATGCACAAGAACATCATAATTTCAGATAGCTACAGTTGCGATATGGAAAACAATTTTAGCCTTCAATATGTATTATACACACACATTGCTCGCAGAACGGATGGCCGACGGGGCAGTAAAGTTCTGGAGTGGCGACCGCGTATTGGAAGGCGCAGCGTGGGTAGGCCCCCCACAAGGTGGACCGACGACCTGGTGAAGGTCGCGGGAATCCGCTGGATGCGGAAGGCGCAGGACCGGTCGGTGTGGCAATGCTTGGGGGAGGCCTATGTCCAGCAGTGGACGTATTTCGGCTGAAATGATGATGATGTATTATACGACGTGCATCAGAAATGCGTGGTCATATTTGGAGGCATAACATCTAAGGCCTTAGAATAATTACTACACATTGAAACCAATTCCGCGCGCACAATTTGAAGCAACTAAATTGGAGACAGAAATGGCTCCATTCGGTAGAGCGTGCCTATGTGTGTGTCGTACGAACATTTTTTACGTGCCGCTTGCGGGCACACATCGATTGTTTTAGGGCTTTAACTTTGAGCGGAGAATGTAACTATCACTCTATGTCTTATTACTCTAAGATCTAAGGCTAACATCTAGGGCAAGACTGCCTCGTTGCTCTAGTGGTCGCAAGCGCGACTGCTTAGTGTGGGGTTCTCGGTTCGATTCCCGGGTCGGGCAAAGTGTTATTGGGTTTTTCATTAGGAAATTCTCAGAGGCAACCCGGAGACTGGATTTGTGCCCGGTTAATGGCAATAGGCTAGACCCCTATTACATATTATGGAACTCATAACATAACCGGCGAAATGGGGTGTACTATACACCTCTGCCTAAATCTTTGAGGAAATACAGGCTTAATGTTATGTTATGTTATAACATCTAAAAACAACTTTTTAAACCAAAATACCGACTGCGTGTAAAAATCACTGAAAATATGTAAACAAGACGTGTGTAAGTATATGTGTAAGTTTTAAATCATAACACTCAGTCGGAGGCTACCTATGAACTACTTAAGTAATTTACAAACTGACCAAAAACATACGTAGCCTCCGACTGCGTGTTATGATTTTATACTTACACACGTCTTGTTTACATCTTTTCAGCTATTTTTACACGAAGGCGGGTTTTTTGGTTTATATAAAATGACATATTTTTTTTAGTTTTGTAAATTTGTGAAAAGTCACTGTTCACTTACGTTAGCAGTATATTCTGGCAGAGGATATCTCTATAAACAAAAGTCACTACGGTAGCCAAGCCAATCATCATCATTTCAGCTGAAAGACGTCCACGAAAGCCTCCCAAGCATGTTGGGGGGATATGCCATAATCGCCACGCTTGGCAGGCGGGTTGGCGATCGCAGTTAGTTGGTTAAATACTCAAAGAACGCTGCTGCCCATCCTCTGGTAAATCTCTTAGTTGCCTTTTACGACACCCAAGAGAAGAGATAGGGTGAAGCCAAGCCAAGCTCTAAAGTAATAACCATGTTGAAGTACAGGTGACAATAGGATACAAGATAATAGGTTTCAGGGTTTACCCCGCAGTAAAAGTCGTTCTATGCTATGCCCCGAATGAGCTCTCCAAATATGACCCGCAATTCTTATACACGTTGTATTATATACCTCAGTCTCGATAGCTGCCTTCTTTTTAGAAGTCCAATTATAAGTAAATTTGGTCTGATTGTGTTACTGACTTTTTCTTTTATCCTTTCGAGTGTTCCTTTGTTCAGTATCGATCAGTCAGCTGGTATTTTCACGTTAAATCGTGCGTATCTGCCTTATTTATGTCTATAGCCTCTTTTCGCCGACATAAAATTGGACTCCAATTGTCGCTCGTCTGCCTTATATTTACTATAGCCGGCGCCCCTTTACATGTTTTCATTGCCTTTAATAGGTTTTCCACTTTCCCGTATCGAAAGTTAATTTAGTATATCTAACAGCAGTTTAATTAATCCAGTTACTTAAAAGCGAATCGAGCAAAAATAGGTGAAATTATTATGAATAAGGAATATAATTTACCGTACAGAATAACTTACATGGTTACTACAGAGGAGACTTCATTTGAGGGTTGAAACTTTTGGAAAATCAATTTGTAATTTAGTTTTTGGAAAATTCTCAATAACTTCACTTTATAAAATCACAATCTATTTTACCTATCTTCTTAGGGCCAAAATTAATATGTTATTTATCCACGATTTGTCCGACTAGAGATAGAAATTTGACATAAGCTCCATACAAATCATGTCAAATTTCTAACTCTAGGTAAATCGTGGATAGATAGGATATTAATTTTGGCCGTTAGACACTACTTTCCTAGCCAGTGTTACAGCTTGTTTAACTTATCGCATCGTTGACCAAATCTTTTAACATAAATTACAATTACATAACTGCCTCGTTGGTGTAGTGGTTGCAAGCGTGACTGCTGAGAGTGGGGTCCTGCGTTCTATTCCTGGTTCGGGCAAAGTGCTATTGGATTTTTTCATAAGAAAACAGTTTTACAGTAGCAGGCCGTAATCTGGATTTGAGCCCGGTTAATGGCAATAAGCTCGCCCCCTATTACATGGGACTTATAACATATCTGGCGAAATGTGGGTGTACTATACACCTCTGCCTACCCCTTCGGGGAATACAGGCATAAAATAATACTTACAGATTGATTGAATTGATTGATCTTATGACATATTGGACGCCATAATAATATTTAGAGGATGTTATAAACTTAAAACAGTGGTACCTTTAACTTACATAAGTCTTAGCAATACTCCATATGGGATATCAAGCGATACACAGGTGTTGTATTTATTAATTTAGCCTTTGTTACTTCTGGATAAAGTAGCTTTCTAATGATGAAAGAATTATTAAAATCGGTTCAGTTGTTTCAGAGTTTATCAATTACAAACAAACAAACAAATCTTTTCTCTTTATAATATTATACCTACCTATAGTATAGATTTACCAAACATTTTTGAATTGCGCTTCTTTTCCACTTCTTTTCCGTCCAGTCTATCTCTTAATAATCCGTGTTACAGTTATATTATGTATATAACGTTATTAAGCATATAAGCCGTGCACGCAACCGACAGCAAACAATGGGGAGCTTCGGTGAACCGAAGGTATTTATTCAAGAGAATTTGTTGATCAAGAGAACACTTACTAACTAATAGGTGGCTGCTACTCGTCTAACTATAAATAATAGTTCCGAGTACCGAATACAGAGTAACGAGACATAGAAAAATTACGTCGAAGTATCAACAACAAATATAGGTACAGATACCTACACATCTCTAGGATTTTTTTATGAAAACCGTTCCGGAAACAAATAGGTATTGCCGTTCTTTTTATTACACACGTTTCTTGAACTTTATCCAGGAACAGTTGAAAGCTTTACTGGTTAGCAACTAAGGAAGTCAATTCAATGATACCACTGCAGATGTATAATATAAAATACATACTTGTAAATACGTAAAAAATAGTTTTTCAAGTCTTAGCTAGCATTGAAAGTTCTACAGCTTTCAAAAATTTAATTCAATGACACTTAAATTCTTGTTTATCAATACAAGGAAGTAAACACGTAACGTAGGTACAGAGTTACCGATTTATCTAAATATACTAATAAATTAAGCAAAATGCCAGCTCTCTGCTCATACAAAATGCCAAGCTCCAGAAAAGCTTTTAATTTGGCAAACGCTTGGAAAATGTTTTAAAAAGTTCACGTATAAAAAAAGCTGGGACATAAAATTATATTACCTACAACTAGTATTTAATACCACATTGGTTACTAGCCAAAAAATAATAGCATAATAATACATACATAGGTACATTATTTTACTTCCTATTCACGCTTATAGCTTCCGAATAGTTTATCGAAACAATGTCAGAAATAAAATTGTCATTAGGCATAGGTATGTACCTATTGAGTACAGTGTCGCTACAAAGTAACACACGTCTTATTTTCCCAAAATATCTTAGAGGATAGTAAAAAATAAAATTGTCCCGTCTACCTATTGCCAAACGTTTGTTGCCGAATGTCAAAGTTGCGAAAATGGGTCACCGGATGGAATAGATGCCATGCAATATACTGTACAACAATCGATGCAATTCTACCTTTATTACAAATACGTCCCCAGATTCTGGCAACGGAAACTAATAGACACCTAAGAGTATTTTTGTTTCAGTATCATTCGTCTTCACATTCTTATCTTCGAGATTTTTCAATATCAAACATTCAACTCCTTAGTTTACACAGTTTTCAAACAACATATCCATTACCTATAACAATTCCCATTCTACGATCAGTGGAAATATTAATGATGAATGAAAGTGGAGTGTTTACCTGCCGTGTTGACCTTGAGGTGTAAGAGACAATGAAGAGGATAGTATCCGCTATCGATCCTGGAGCCACGTGCTTGCCAAGAATTGAATCACCAGCGCTGATGAGGCCAGGATTACGTGAAGCTTTCACAATTGCACAACAAGGGTTTAACACACTAGTGGTTACGATGTGACGTAGGGATGTCAAGACCGTGGTTTGTAGTTAAAGGGTTGTTCACAGTGGTGTTAGGGTTCGCGCGCGAGTGATGATGTCGGTGCGTCAGGTCGCGGGTTCGGCGGAGCGGAGAGGTGCTGAGCGTGCGGCGCTCGGGCGGCGGGGTCGGGCGCAGACTGGCCGAGCGTGGGGCCGAGTGTTCGGCCGCCTCGGCGACGCGCGCTGCCGCTATTTGCGCCCACTGCGCCCGCTCGCCGCCCGCCCCGCCCGAACAGAGCTTTCACTGCGCAGCGCAACAACAAACATTTCTTTATTCCACCTGTAACTGTTTTTGATTGCTTGCATTATAAACAGAGTGATAGAAAATGCGTTTCTTACGTTAAGTGTGCTATGATGTCTTATAGTCTAGGGCGGTAGGTAATTAAAATTACTTAAAGAAATAAAGGCGAAAAACCGGTGGCACTGTTAAGTTTAGTATACCTCGACGAGTAACCGTTTATTAATTTTATCAAAAACATCGTGTAGGTATATAACGTAAGTATTATGTATTTCAAGCATATCTACAGAATATCTAGCTTCTCATAAATCTCACGTATATGCTGAGCCATAATCTACTTAATAAAATTATTAAAACTGACAGACAACGCATAGCCTAAATCGGTGGGTTTAAGAGGATGAAATTTTGCACTTGATGACGTAGGTGAGAAGACAGGATTTTTGAAAAATTATTCACTAAAATGGGTATAGTTTGTATGAAGAAACATTTCTTAACGTACATACGTACATACCAGCACGGGAGCGAAGAGGTCCGAACCCGCGGTTCGGGTGTCAGCTAGTCAATTTATAATAAAACTTTTTAACAAAAAATTGAACCGACGAAAACAGAAACTGAAAAGCGAAAAATAACTAATTATGAGTCGGCGCCAAACGAACTTTTAACAAGCAAAGTGCGTGCAAGTTGCAAGTGGCCGACCGGAAAACGCATTTTTGGAAAGTAATTGTTTATCGTTGAAAATTTCACGTTGTATTGATGTGACGTTGTTTTTATTATTTATTTAAAGTAATTTAATGATCATCGTTGATTGGTTGTTTGGCGCCGACTCATAATTAGTTATTTTTCGCTTTTCAGTTTCTGTTTTCGTCGGTTCAATTTTTTGTTAAAAAGTTTTATTTTTCATTTTTTTGTGGTTAAAATCTAACTCCAGGTCTCCATTATGTCGTAGTGTCTAGAACTATATTTATGTGTGTCAAGTTTCAACAGAATCAGTTAACAGGTAAGAATTCAGTGGGTGAACAAACACTCATCCCCTGTTTTACTACCCTTAGGGGTGGATTTTGATTTTGAAATTTAAATGGGACCAACTTCGAAATATACCCTATCCATTAAAAAAAGAATCATCAAAATCGGACCACTCTGTAAAAAGTTCTCAATACATCTCCCGCTTTTTTCATAATAAGTCTCCCGGATTTTGAAAATCGGACCTGGCAACACTGGATCGCACCATCGCTTCACATCGTACATCAGGTGAGGTGGCGGTCAAACATAAGCCCATTAGGTATAAAAAAACAAAATTAAGTTCATAAGGAGACTCATCCCGAATTTTGACAACGTCTGCGGTCTAGTAGTTCAAGTGTCGGACTGCTGATCACGAAGTCGTGGGTTCGATCCCCCACAGGACACAAATATTTGTGTGATGAACATAAGCGTTTGTGTTGGTCTGGGTGTTCCTTATGTATTATACGTAGGTATGTACAAAAAAAAAAGTATATAAGTTTTATATCCATTGCCTAGTACCTAGTACCCATAGTACAAGCTCTGCTTAGTTTGGCACTAGATGTGTGTCACAATGTCCCAAAAATATTTATTATAATTATTTATTTTACATCTCTCATATTCGGTAAGTAGGTCCTTATTACCCCCAAATGGGGCTTGTAGGTAACCAATTAGCGCTCTAGGGTAATAATGTAGCTAGAAAAGCCCTACGGCGGTAAGTAATTTAAAAAAAACTCTTCACTCTTTCAAAAAGTTCGCGTACATCTAACCATCATACTGGCAATAGACATCATGCATTCAGCCCAAAAGAGGTCGCTTCACTATGCAGCCTTGTCTTCGTATGAGTATAATAGTCATCAATTTTAAATATCGAACGGCGAAGCTCAATTTCGTTCTCGAAAAAAAAAATTAAAAAAAAGATGAAAAAAGGCGGGAATAGAAAACTTTTACTTTGCGTGCTAATTAGGAAAAAAACATGAGTTCTGCATGTGATGAAGATATAAGCTGCACTCCCGATTCAATGAAAATGGAAGCTGAAGCAGCAATTAACAATATTTTGCCTGAAAGTTCTAAAGAGAGATATTTGAAAACTTACGACGAGTTCATGAAGTGGCGAAAATAAAAACGAGTAGTCTTTATCTGAGACTGTATTCTTAACATACTTTAGTGAGCTATCAAAAAAGCTGCAGCCATCTAGTTTGTGATGCATTTATTCAATGTTAAAAGCAACTATGAGTACTAAACACGACATCAATATCAAGAACTTTTCAAAATTATCATCTTTTCTAAAAATACAATCAGCTGGGCACAAAAGCAAAAAGTCAAAGGTTTTTACAGCGCAAGACGTAAAAAAATTCATAAATGAAGCCCCTGATGACATATATTTAGCTGTTTAGGTATGTAAAATAACAAATCACATAATGGTAATACTTCATCATTTATCTTTTAAATTCTTACAATCCTATAAAACATACTTATTTTTATATTTCGCTTGTTTTAGGTGGTTCTTATCTTCGGTATAACTGGCGCATGCCGAGGTTTTGAATTGACAAATATAACAATAGAGAACATAGAACAACAGGATCAGTTGTTAGTAAAAAACTACCGAACACAAAAACTAAAATTGACCGAACATTTGTAGTTCCTCAAAAAATCTCTGAATTAGTACAAAAATACAGAAATCTTCGTCCTGAAAATGTAAACACCAACCGATTTTTTTTGAAGTACCACCAAGGCAAATGTTACAAACAAGTTATTAGAAAAAATACCATCAGAAGTATGCCGAAGCAAATCGCAAGTTTATTTATTTATTTATGTACACACAACACATTTTATTATAGATAACATACAGAACAAACACTTATTAGTTAAAGTTAGCAAACCCGGAATTGTACACAGGTCATTGCTTCCGGAGAACATCGTCTACACTTTTAGCCGATGCTGGGGCTAACTTAACCACTATAAAAAGGCACGGTGGGTGGAAATCCAGCAAGGTGGCTGAAGGTTACATTGAAGATTCCATACAAAATAAAAGTAAAATTACCAACCAAATAACGAAAACTATTCAGCTTTCAAAAAATGAAACATCTTTCTCAAGAGATGATCCGCAACCATCAACTTCTGCTGAAGAAAGCTTCATCCCGTCAAATTTTATTCATGACCAACAAATATCACAATCTTAAACTATTAACATACCCAAAAAACACCTGTCCCTAAAATTTGAAAATTGTTCTCATTTCACTATAAATTTTAACTAATAAAATGTTTTATTCTTGTAATGCCGGTTTTTTTCTACTTACCTCACAATCGAGATGTAAAGCAGAGTAGTTAGCTCGGGTGTAAGCATCAATTGCACCCTCGAAATAAATATCTCGGGCTGCAATTGATGCCTTACAGCCCTTGGCTACTAATCTACTATTATTATGTTCATCATAGGTTTATCTCAACTCGGGGGTGCAAGGGATGTAGTGCACCCGGGTGCTAAGGCATCTGGCACCAACGGCCCTCTCAGTACGGGTGCTGAGGCTTCGAAGTCACCGAGATCGAAAACGAGGCATATTCAAGTCGAAAAAAATTAATAGCGTGAAAAAATAGACGCACACAAGTTTGAGAACGAAGCTGTGTTAAAGATTCAATTGAATAGGAAAGCATTTAGAAAACATCGTAATTTATTTTCGCCTATATACTGGTGTCTTCCGTGTGGTGCCGGACATAAAGAATTGCACCACCCTATCTTTTCTCATGGGTGTCATAGAAGGCGACTAAGGGATTCACCAGAGGATGGGCAGCAGCGTTCTTTGAGTATTTAATAACCAACCAACTACGATCGCAAACCCGCCTGCCAAGCGTGGCGATTATGGCACATCCCCCCTTTAGAGGAGGCTTATGTCCAGCAGTAGACGTCTTTCTGCTGAAATGATGATGATGACTGCCGCCTCATGGTTCTCTTTTTCTGCTTTGATAAAATGAACAATTTAATTAATCATGGAATTTCTTGTTCTCATGAAGTTTCTTGCCGGCTCTTCTCCATAGGACCAACTTTTTGGAACCGTGCAACTAGATTCTTAATTAACGTTTTAAAAGTGCATGTAAATGCTTATTCGAAATAAAAACCATTGACTTTGACTTTAATGTTTGAGTTACATAAATATTCGTTAGAAACGATAGAAAACTTTAAAACTGTAACTTTTGTAAGCAACCATTCTGTAACCACAACAAAAAGTCAAATTCCAAAAAATACACTTAAATTGACGTAGCAGCCATTATCAAACCTACACCACTGAGGGGCGGGGAGGGGTTCTGAAATAGCCGAGTTCACACCCGTGCGTCAGATAAGCTACTGCTAGAGATAGAGATGGCCCTGTTTTTCAAACTTTAGAGTGTTCGTGCATATTATAAGCCCACTGGAGCAACAGACGTGTCTCAATAGCGATTCTAGTTTAATAGGGGAATCACACTTCGCCAGGAGTCATTGTGAGTCGTGCGTATGTATTACGTCTTACATGTGCTACGTTCTGCTACGATCTGCTACGTTATGCTTACATCTGCTACGATTTGCTACGTTCTACTACGCTCTGCTACGTTCTGCTAATCTCTGTTACGCTACGAGTATAAACGCTTGCATGCCTCGTCAGACGTTGGTCGATAGCTTGTAGATACTATATCCCCCAAATCACCTAATAATTGAAAGAAATTTAATTCATTATTACACTTTATTGTACACACTTAAACACATTATTGTTACAGGAGGAAAACTTATGTGAATCGGCGAGCTTAACTCAAAAATGAGTTTTCTTACAGCAAACCTTAGATCTATAGAGAGAATATTAATAGAGGATAAAAACAAGCGTACAACAGAGTAACAAAAATTAAGATTACATAACTTATCTAAGAAAATATTTACATAACATTAACTTAGTAGTAGTAGAGCTCTTTACCAGAGGATGGGCAGCAACGTTAATGCGATCGCCAACCCGCCTGCCAAGCGTTGCGATTATGGCATATCCCCCCAACTTATGCTTAGGGAGGCCTATGTCCAGCAGTGGATGTCTTTTAACTGAAATGATGATGATGATGAGAGCTCTTTGTGAAGGAGCTCGTCCGGGGAAGTACTACCACCGTACTTCTGCCGCCAAACAGTGATGCTTGCATTGCTTAGTTCCGGTGAAATTACAATCACATAAGACTTTCCATCTTCATATCTCAGTTTGGCGAACCGACTTGCGGTACCATTTAGGTAACAGCCTGGGTGGTATTGTAGTTTTTTTATATAATAATTATCGTGAGTTAAATTCATAATTATTAATATAAACTGGTCGGGCACACCCGATGGAATTACGTGAGTGAAACCTTTTATATTAATAGGTATTGTAGTTGTTATGGGCAAAGGTAACCGCTAACATCAAGTTAGTTTTAACTCGTTTCGCCATCCTATGCCATAAAAAAACCGGCCAAGGGCTAGGACTCGCGCAGTAAGGGTTCCGTACCTCTCAACGACCTGATACCCAAAACCAAAACCAAAGGGGGTCGGTCCCCTTTGGTTTTAGCCTTTTTTTTGTTTTTAGTATTTGTCGTGATACACCTTATAGTAACACATATTCTGAGAAAATTTCTACCGGTTACCTATTACCGTTCAAAAGATACAGACCTGTGACAGACAGACGGACGGACTGACGGACGGACGGACAGCGGAGCGAGAGTAATAGGGTCCCGTTTGGCACCCTTCGGGTACGGAACCCTAAAAAAACTAAACGACCCATTTAATGTAATGTAATGCTCACCCCCTAGGCGAGCCTAATGCCATCAACCTTAAAATTACGATTTTGGTTTATAATTATATGTTATGTTCCGTGTGGTGCCGGACGTAAAGAATTGCACCACTCTCTCTCTTCTCATGGGTGTCGTAAAAGCCGACTAAGGAATTCACCAGAAGATGGGCAGCAACGTTCTCCGAGTATTTAAACAACCAATTGCGATCGCCAACCCGCCTGCCAAGCGTGGCGATTATGGCATATCCCTCCCCCTTTGGGGGAGGCCTTTGTCCAGCAGTGGACGTCTTTCAGCTGAAATGATGATGATGATGATGTATAGAAAGAAAGTACGAAAGCATCGACCAAGTTTTTTACAAACTTGCGCATCTGAATTCATTCAATCATCACGAAGTTATATTATAAATGCAATGTATGGATGTTTGTTTGTTTATCCTTCAATAACACTGAGATGGCTGAACGGATTTGGAGGAAAGTCACGCAGATAGACCATGTCCTGGATGAACACATAGGATAGGACCTTTTATTGGCATACCACGAGAGCGAAGCCAGTAGCCAGGCGTCGGCTAGTAATCTATAGATCGTTCGTGCCCCCGCGATAACGGACAACGGTGATGACAGTGACCGACAGCTATTTCATCTCTCTTTTGCTTTATACGCAAGTATATAATTATTATGTCCATTGTCTAGTACCCATAGCACAAGCTCTGCTTAGTTTGGGACTAGATGGTGCTGTGTAAAAATGTTCCAAAAAAATGTATTTATTATATTTATTTATGTATTTTATTTATTTATTGCAAGTAAATGGTAGCAATAGATTATTTGTTCAGTGCTTAACAAAGTAGGTAATCAAATTAAGTTGTTATTACAAACAAAACGTGTGTATTTACCTATACGATTTATCATCGAATACACGGGGTTTCCAAAAAAGAATTCATTTGACTTAAATCTGTAAATACATACATATTATAATGTTCTTGGTAAAACCATACCTATACACAATCACAAAAGTGACCTATTTGCACAGACCACCTTATGAATACATTGTGTGTTATGTAATATTGTAAATAGGTTGTTCGTGTGCCTTTTAATAAATAAATAAATGTTATTTTCATGAATGTTTCTCACGAATCTTACATTAAATTTTTTTTGTTTAACAAGTAATTTTAAAACACCAAGTTTTTTTTACATGTTCTGTTATTTCGTTGAGTTCGCAGAATATAGCAGCCAGCGTGCATGCTACAATGAATATAAAATTAGAAACACGATAAAGATTTCGTAGCAAAAAAAATTCGTGGTAACTGAAATGCTTAAAAAATTTAACAGTCACTACAAACAAAAACATACAAAGGTCTCCCACTATTGCTACGTTTTTACGTAGCCTACGTAGCGCTACGAGGGTCTACGAGGTAATTTAAAATTAATGTTATTTTCTGCTTCTCCGAACAGCTTTGACACGAAGCCACTTGCTCGTCTCCGAGACATCAGACCCGATGGACACTCGGTGCGCAGCGGCAGCAGCCACAGCTTGAAGTATATTACAGTCGTGGGTGTCGTGAAAAGTTCACTGAAAAAGGACCGACTTGAATTTTGATAATGTAGGTATTTTTATTAGTGCTGCTTATTTCTGCGTTTCTAGTCTAGTCAGTACTCAGTAGCCATCACTTTAGGAGCCAGTCAGATGGTGGAGACTATTGGTGACAAGTGTAGACTAAAATGCTAAGCGGCATTTTTCGCGTGTTTGTTTAATACAAAATACGGCGGTCCGATTTAATCGAACACAAACGACTACCAGTAATAATTTCTTCGGTGGGTTAGATGGAACAAAATTATTCAACGTTGCTATAGTGAAAGAGGAGGCATAAGTTTAGTACTTATGCCGTCTCTCTCACCACCGCTCAAAGTGGATCAAAGTTTACGATCCTTCGCATAGACTGGCAGATGACTGATGGGGTTGACCCGTCCATCTAGTAGCTAGCCTACTACTTCTGTCCCAATTAGCCGGCGCAACGTAGTGACAGCATGGTGTTGGACATTTTCTCACTTGGAGACATCCATCAAGACGTGAAATTGTGAGAGTCCTCATGCTCATCAAGGTCCATATAATTCAGAAAAATATCGGCAAGTTCAAGTTGCAAGTTCGTTCTCTTTGTTGTTGTTAGTCAATGCCATAGTTAATTTTAAACGTCCGTAGTAAATTGGTACGTTTGTAAAGAATGTTTGAGTATATCTCATCTCCAAAAAACGCAGCGTCAACGGCTGACTATGCATTTGGTATGAAACGTCCCTTAGTTAGGCCGCGGCCTAATACTGTCGAGGGGACCTTTGGCTTCGGTAACAGCTATTACTTAGCATATTTAAGTTAGATTATGCAAATCACCTCCCATCTCATTCTTTGGCGCCCTTTCCTTCTTTTTCCATCGCGGGGGTACCACATTGTTACATCTTTTGTCCATTTATTTCTACTGTTTCGCCAAAGAATGAGATGGGAGGACGAAATAAAGAAAGCTGCTGGAACAACATGGCAAAGAAAAGCTAGAAATAGAAAGTTATGGCAAACCCTAGGGGAGGCCTATGCCAAAGGGCAAACTGATACTTAGGTTACCGATGTCGAAGATTTAATATATGAGTAAACAAAAAAAAAACAAAAAAAAAAGTTATATCAATGTTTTATCAACTCAATTTTTTTATATATTTAAACTTGGATTACTTAAGTAAATGTTGGTATAATTAGAAAATAAATAATCAATAATAATGTAAATGTAAATGAAATATAACTATGTAAACTTATTAGTATCGGAAATAAAGGCTATTTGTAATTGTAATTGTAAATGCAAATCACCTAAGCTCCCGATGTCCGGTGAACTAAAGAAAACCATTTGTGTTTTTGATGCCTCGCGCAGAAATGTGACAGCATTGCAACTTTTATGTTCTTTGAATTCCGCAAGCTCAAATCTCCTGCCCCCCTAGCCAAATTGACAATCTACAATCGTCAACGCTAATAGAAAACAATCAAAATGTATGGGAATGACATATCTCAATGAAAGAGTCATTCGTTGAGATATGTCATAGCGTTGACGATTGTAGGTTGTAAACTTGGCTAGGGGCTGTACATTTTTCGTTACAAGTTGCAAGTGCGTCGCGCTTTCTATAAACGTGTCCAAATTCCTTACAAAGACAGAGAAGTTAAGAAGCAATAGACTGTCATGGTATGGACATGTGTTAGGAGGAATGAGGAGCATGTTACGAGGAAAGTTTTATGTATGAATGTGTATGGCTATAAGAAAAGAGGCAGACCGAAGAAAACATGGATAGATTGTGTGAAAGATTATATGAATAGAAAGAAAGTAAACACGGAGATGACCACTGATAGAGATATATGGAAGAAAAATACATGCTGCGCCGACCCCAAATAAATTAGGATAAGGGCAGGAGGATGATGGTGATGATTATATGGGATATGCTCCCCGATTCAGAAACTCCAGTTGTCGACAGGTTTGGTTTGGAGATTGACAGATCGTTGACGAACGAGGCGGTGGGGGCGTTGCCCTCTCATTTTCATAGTTCCCGCGCTCGTTTAAACTTCTTCTTGTTTATTATTTAGTGTTTTTACGCTACTGTAACTGTGAATTGTGTAAAAATGAGCACTAACTTTAATATTGATTACTATTATAGTGGTAGTATTTATTAAAAGCAATAATAAAACTTTCCAAACAAAGTGGGAATAAAATAATTAGACAGTCGATTTGGACGGAAACTGGTATAAAATATTTTTTTTGTATTTTAAATCTTAACACTAAATGAAACAGTACAGTGCACCACCGGTTCTCTCAGGCAGCAGCCGCCACTGACACAAATGTATTCTCCTAACGAATTAATTTCTAGTAACCTTTAATAACGTGTTGTGGTGAATATTATAAATCGTATTCTGAACTTCAACTCTCAACTCGGTTAATTTTTCACATATCCCCACAAAAAAAATCAAAAGTGGTGAGATCTGGTGATCTCGCAGGCCATCTGATTGTGCCGTTTGTACCAATCCAGGTATTAAAAGGGTTATTAATGTAGGCAGTAATGATTCTGCTGTTATGGGCTGGAGCACCATCTTGCTGTAGAATTATTTGGTTTCGCTCTTGCTCGGGGAAACCATTTAACTACTTTCTTAAGAGATTCAGTATTTCAAGATACTTGACAGTGTTTAAATGACCTTCGTACACGTGGACTTTGAAAGAAAATCTTACTTGATTGTTAGTTTCATGCTCACGAACATGATTCACTCGAGACCAATAGTGGTTACGATTGTACATGCCATTATTGCTGAAGTTGGTTGGTTGAAAATCCTAATGAATGGCCTACGGCCGGTACCTCTGGCATAAAACGGCATAATAATAATCAAAGTTCAAGTAGTAGTAGTTCGAGTTCGTCGAGTTCATCTAGTTCTTCAGAATCTTCCCATGATTCAAAGAAAAAGAAAAGAAAGACACGCCGTCGTCGCGGCAAGAAACAAAATAAAGAACGTTGCCTTTTAGAAAAATTTACCAAGGAAGTAGGCGAATTAAAAAGGAACATTGTTAGCTACGATAATCAAAATTACCCTCAAAATTATAATGAATCTTATTTGTTGGATGTTAGTCGTAACCTTTATGATGATTGTTGCGTAAATGCATCGCACCCATTTTCGCAACCTTCATCCGTTAAAGATTTAAATTGTGGAAAGAAAAAATCGCTCACGAGCAATATTCGAACCTGCGACTCCTGGCTCAGTACGCCAGTGCTTTAGCCACTAAGCTACCGTGAACACTGCTCGTGGAATCGAAATTATCCTCCACTATACGTCTTTGGGTGACGTCAGCGATATCTTATTAAGAAACATTGTTCATTCTTCCGTTAATTTAGATACCGGCTTAGTCTCAAATCTTACTTATGAAATTGAAACTAAACTTAAAGATCCAATACCTCCAACTCCTCCGGAATATTTAAAAATGTTGAATGATGTTCAATGATTTGGTAGTAGTACGTGGTCCGATGGACGTTACGCTGACACGCAAAAACTTAATCACTTACTAACTATAATCACACACCGGGATTTACAGAGTTGGAAACAAACGTTTGATATTACATGCCATTTAATATACTCTGATAATAAAATCCTATGCTGCTATAACTTATTGTATTTTAAATCAAAAAGAAGTTATTCTCAATAGTTTACGCAGTTTATTAGCTTGGTCTAAAACATCAAATGCTTCACTTGTTAATCTTAATGAGAAAATTGAAGAAATATTTCTATAAGGTGACTTTCATAAGGTATCTACTGTTTTATTACAAATGGCCTGCGGTCACAGAGCCGAAGCCATAGAAATGAGAAGGGATGGAATCCTCAAGAGCGTTCGAGACCCACTAGTGAAATGTGCATTAAACAAAATCCCTCCTTCCAACACTCATTTTTTCAATTGTGAAGCTTTAACGGCTGCATTAGAAAAAGCAGGCGGAGTAAGGAAGGCTTTCTGGCCTCCTAAGCAGTCTAACAGTGGTAATGCTTCGCGAGCAAAACCTAATAGTGCACGGCTCCCCTCGCAGGGGCATGCCTGTCATAATATACCATCGCGTGGTACCAGTACTTGCTGTGAGCCTGCTACAAGCACTTACACACATTGCCATCGAAACCAACCTTCGCAGGGTGGCCATGGTAATTTTCACCAATACCCTCCAAAAGGGCATGGATACGAACATCGTAGCTACAATACTAGCAATAGAGGTAATTCCTTTCGATCTCGCGGATCGAGAGGTAAACCTTCAAATCAAAGAGGTCAAAAACGACCCTATTCACCCTATCACAATGTGGGCAATAAAAGACATAGACAATGACTCGCAGTTTCAAGCAGGGCGGTTGGCACGATATGTCGATCGATGGAGGAGAATGGGAGCTCCAGATTTTGTGTTAAAAATAATAACAGGGTATCGCATACCCTTCTGACAAAAACCACCGCTAAGAACACCAGTTTTAAACACCGATCGTGAATGCACGATGGAATCGATCGAAATGTCGGCAATCATTGGTCAAATGAAGCAACAAGGTGTTCTGGAGGTAGCAGACCTCTCTCCACTCTGTTCCTAGTACCGAAAAACGACTCGACACATCGCCCTATTTTCAACCTGAAATCTTCAAATCACTTTGTGCTCACAGACCGGTTTCGGTTAATCAACATGCATCGTATCCCAGATTTTCTTCAACCTCGAGATTGGATGTGCAAAGCAGATTTGTCCCAGGCTTATTTCAATGTTCAAATTTGCCAATCACAGAGACGATTCCTCCGTCTTGTCTACAAAGACGAATTACTGGAAATGACGTGCCTTCCGTTCTGGTTAAGCACCGCACCCAAGATTTTCGCGTGCCTTACGAACTGGATTGCCCAAGTACTTCGCGAAAAGGTGTAAGAATTATCGTTTACTTAGACGATTTTCTCCTTGCACATCAAGACCAGAGTGTTTTAACCACGCATTTCCTCTATGGTTTTAACCGAGCACGTCAGTCTACTTTTGAACATTCTCGAATTTCTGGGGTTTCAAATAAATTACAAAAAGTCTATTCTTGTCCCACAAAAACATATGGTCTTTCTGGGAGTTGTTTGGGATGGACGAACCAAAAATATCTGCCAGCAGAAAAAGCTGCTACTATTACGAAGAAAGTCATCCAGATATTACAATCAGGCAAGACCACGTTGAAAGAAATTCAGAGCCTTGTGGGACTGTTAAGCTTCTCCAGGTTCGTTGTGCCGCGAGGCAGGTTGAATCACCGGGCGACCCTCGGTCATTTAAATTCCCTGCCGAAATGGACAACCTCAGCCAAATACATTCTGGTCCCCAAAGTTCGAGTAGAAATGCAATGGTGGGTTCAGAATTGCCATTTCCCAACTCTGAATCATGCACCACCAACAAAGCATTTCCTGACCACAGATGCCTCAGACATAGCATGGGGAGCACAGCTCAACAACCAGCCAGTATCCGGAAATTGGAGCCCGGAGGAACGGATTCTACACTGCAATCTGAAAGAGTTGTTAACGATCTTGAAAGTACTAGAAGTCCATGCTGTGAATATGACGCAAAGCTCAATTCTGATACAGACGGACAACCGATCTGCAGTAGCTTATCTTCGCAACGAGGGGGTACCAAATCTCAGGCACTTATGAACCTGACACACCAAATTCTATGCATATTGAACGAGCATCAGATTCAATTCAAAATCTATCATATTCCCGGGAGATTCAACAATCATGCGGACTACCTATCCAGACACCGTCAACTTCCTGAATGGCATCTACTTCCAAATGCCACGGAATTAATCTTTACAAGAATGGGAACGCCGGTGATCGATCTGTTTGCGTCCAAAACTGCTCGAGTAGTAGCGAACTACGTGACCCTAGACCTGAGCGATCACGAGGCGATGTTTCACGACGCGTTCAGCACTCAGTGGAATTTTCCTCTGGCGTGGGTCTTCCCGCCGCCTTTTCTTATCCCTCGAGTGCTAATGCACCTGAATTAAGCCACAGGAATTTATCTGATCGTAGTCCCACGATGGGAAAAAGTTTTTTGGAGGGCAGATCTCAAGTCTCGGGCCATTGCAGCCCCATTCTCACTAACGAACCTGAAGCGATTTCTAGTTGATACAACCACGGGGCTCCCACCTCCGAAAGTACAGGACATAGTTCTGGAGATCTGGAAATGTGGGGGTGGTCAGATAAAATTGGGTCATGGAACCCAAACCAGGTCTCTCTACTCAAATCTTCCTGGAAGACATATAAAGTAGCTTGGAACCGCTGGATGTTGTGGACTAAACAACACAAAATTAATCCGAAGTGCCCCGAAGGATCCGAATTAGCACAACTTTTAGCTGATTTGCACCTTAAATCAAATTTGTATTATCTTACTTTTCTCGTTCACAAGTCTGTGGTTTCTACGTTGTGTAATGTAGAGTTATCTGGCAAATTAAGCGAAGATGTCTTAGTTAAGCATGTATTAAAGTCTATACAAAAACAAAATCCCAATCCAATCCCAATCTTTATATCTTTGAAAAATCCGAAGTCTCCAAAACCACCAGTTTGGGACTTAACATACTTACTACCTATTTGTGTACCTAATTATTTTGTAGACAGTGAAAATGTTTTTCAAACGGTTCGCCTTACGGCAACACTATTGATTTTATGTTCTGGTCGTAGAATTCACGATCTTACCTAGTTAAAAGTAGACAATCAGCATTGTATCATTAAAGATGATTTTATTATTTTATGGCCTCGTTTTGGATCAAAAACAGATTGTAGTGAATATAGACAATCGGGTTGGAAACTACTGTTAAATTCAGATAATCAAAATCTGAATCCTGTCTATTGGATTCATAAGACCATAACAGTTCTAAATGAAAGTCGCAGTAATTCGGGGTCATCAAATTTATTCAATAACCTGCGGGGATCACCATCCCCTGCATCTCGAATATTTATCGCAGGGTGCATAAGATCAGTTATGAAGGCTGCTGGAATTACAGCAACGGCGGGAAGTGTACGTTCTGCAGTTGCTTCCAGGAACTGGATTGTCAATTTTCCTCTTGACGATATTCTAGCAAGAGGAAATTGGAGATCAGCCAAGACCTTCCAAAAATTCTACCATCGTGAAGTTATGGTGTCTACTAATGATACTAATAATTTATCAATTACTTCCTTATTTAATCCTGTGCTCTGATTTTTGTGATGTGTTCTGATTAAATTTGTGACTTATAAATTAGTATTTAATTAGAGGAAAATATTCTATTTTACGTTAAGTACTAATATACTATTGTGTTTAATAAATGTATCTGAAACCATTTTTCGCACATCTGCTTTTTAGTTTTTTGCGAAATTAAAAATAAGAATTAAACGCTGCCCCACTGCCCCGTTGCCCAGCTGCCCCGCTGCCCCACTGCCCCGCTGCCCAACTTCCCCACTGCACCGCTGCCCCGCTACCCCACTGCCCCACTGCCCCGCTACCCCGCTGCCCCACTGCCCCGCTGCCTAGCTGCCCCGCTGCCCCTCTGCCCCACAACCTCACTGCCCCGCTGCCCCACTATCCCACTGCCCCACTGCCTGCCCCGCTGCCCCCCACTGCCCCGCTACGCCACTGCCCCGCTGCCCCACTATCCCACTGCCCCGCTGCCCGACTGACCCCCTGCCCCACTGCCCCGCAATTTTATTAGTAACTAGCTTTTACCCGCGGCTCCGCTCGCGTTAAATTCTGCTAACCCACGTCAGTCCAGTCCAGTCCAGTCCATTCCAGTCCAGTCCACTGTCCCGCTGTACCGCTGCCCCGCTGCCCCACTGCCCCACTGCCCCGCTGCCCCGCTGCCCCACTGCCCCACTGCCCCGCTGCCCCACTGCCCCACGATCCCACTGCCCCACTGCGCCGCTGCCCCACTGCCCCGCTGCCCCACAGCCCCGCTGCCCCACAGCCCCGCTGCCCCACTACCCCGCTGCCCCACAGCCCCGCTACCTCACTGCCCCACTACCCCGCTGCCGAGCTGCCCCACTGCCCCTCTACCCCACTGCCCCGCTGCCCCACTATCCCACTGCCCCGCTGCCCCACTAACCCACTGCCCCACTGCCCCACTGCCCCACTGTCCCACCGTCCCACCGTCGCACTGCCACTGTCCTACTGTCCCACTGTCCCACTATCCCACTGTCCCACTGTCCCACTATCTCACTATATCACTATCGTCCCGTCCCATGTCCCATCCTATGTGCCGTCCCACTGTCCTGTCCCATGTCCAGTCTCAAGTCCCGTCCCATTTCCCGTCCCATGTTCCGTCCCCTGTCCCGTCCACTGTCCCGTCCCCAGTCCCGTCCTCTGTCCCGTCCCCAGTCCCGTCCCCAGTCCCATCCCCAGTCCCATCCCCTGTCCACTCCACTCCACTCCATCGTACATTACTATCCGCTCGTGCAAATGCATAGAAGCTTCGATCTGTCGGGTGAGTACGCAACCCACGATTTTTTTTTTCTTTTTTTCTTTCTTTCTTTTTTTCTCGAAACCCATACCAGTTTTTAAGTCAGATCATCAGCTTTCAAACAAAAAAAAAATCATCAAAATCGGTCCAGTAGTTTTAGCGTGATGCTGGAACAAACAAACAAACAAACAGACGTTTACAATTTTATAATAGTTAAGATAAGATTATTTGTTGATGAATGCTTTAATTGGATGTTTCACCATCGTTTTACGTACATTTCCAAAAATTGTCAAACACCCTAATTTTCGAAAAATATAGCGCAATTTTGATAAGGGTTTAGTGCATCTTTGTTTCTTCATACAGTAACACTGGGCCAGTGTTACCATATGCAAATGTCTTTGGTAATTACGGCAGATCTGCCGTAATTTTGGCTTTTGTTTTTATTTCTGCCACCTACCGTAGTCATAAATTACGGTGTATGAAAGTTACCGTAATTTTGAGAACCCAAGCTGAAACTGGTAGTAAGCCAAAAAAAATTAAATTAATGTCATTGTTACTGTGTTAATCAAGTCAATGGGCAGTTGGGCACCTAGCATGCGAAATTCAAAATTTCTTGTTTTTTTTTGCAAATTGTAGCTCTAATTCACGTTGTATATTGATCGGAACATGATTCGTGGCGATAATAACAATACATCTACTGAATCTTGGGGGAGCCCTATGTCCAGCAGTGGACGTCTTTCGGCTGAAATGATAATGATGATGATCAACTAAATAATGCCTTAGCTCGATAATCAATAATTTGATAGTAACTTAACATTGTAGAGCTTATAGAGCTAGGATGTTTTTACTACTACTACCACTAAATACCTAGTACATACTACCTAATATATTATTGTGATTATTGTGGCGAAAAATATTCAGGTCAATGTAACCACTACGTTTAAGGTATACAACGTGAGATAGAGCTACAACTTGCAAAAAACGCAAGAAACTTATTATTTTTGAGGGCTACTGCGTCGCAATCACCAATATTGCCTTCAAATAAAAAACCGGCCAAGAGCATGTCGGGCCATGCTCAGTATTATAGGGTTCCTTAAGTAGGTCTAATTACAAACGAATCAAATCGAATATTAACGACCTCTGTGGTCTAGTGGTTCGAGTGTCGGACTGCTGATAACGAGGTCGTGGGTTCGATTCCCACAGGACACAAATATTTGTGTGATGAACATAAGTGTTTGTGTTGGTCTGGGTGTGTTGCTTATGTATTATAAGTATGTATTTACAACAACAAAAAAAAGTATATACGTATTATATCCATTGTCTAGTACCCATACCACAAGCTCTGCTTAGTTTGGGACTAGATGGTGCTGTGTAAAAATGTCCCAAAAGATATTTATTTATTTATTTATTTATTAATCATTGCTATTTTAGTTTTTACAAACAGCGCCACCTAGCGCTAAATTTATGAAACTAAATTTAAGAAGTGTGTTTCTTTTTGTGATTTTTTTAAATAGAAAGTAACTAAAGGAGCATTATTTGCTATGATAATTTTTCTCTAAGGTCAATGACCTATGAACTAGGACGGCTTAAGTATTTTTCAGTTTTCTCACTATAACTCAAAAATTTATAATATCATTATACTCGAAATAATTTTAAAAGAGAGTTTTTATAAAGGTCTATCAATGTTGAAAACTATAAGTTTCTACGTTGCATAGTTTAGAAATGGCAGGGGGGGGGACACATTGCAAGCCACTTTGGCGAACTGTATTTCGCAGATGGTATACCTGATAAAAAAGTTGTGTATGAAACATTACCTTCATTTTAGTAGACCTATTCAACGATACCCCACACGAGGGGGTGCAGCGAAAAAAATATTTTCATCCCCATTTCACATGTATGGGCGCCACCCCTAAAATACGTTATCAAGATTTTTTTATTCTTTTAAAATTGAGATCTATATCTATTCCATTTTTTGTCAAAATTTCATTTACTTATGTTTGTAAATGTAGAAGTTATTAAGCGGTAAAGGATTAGGACAGACGGACAGACGGACAGACGGATGGACATGACGAAACTATAAGGGTTCCTTGTAGGACTACGGAACCCTAAAAAACAGAAAAGTATGAAAATTTGTCACCATAAATCTGCCGTATTTCTATAAACTGAAATACCGTATTTCTGGTACCGTATTTTCATTTCATCGATCTGGCAACACTGACTGGGTCACAGATAAATGGTACCGGTCGGTTTGTGTTCAAATTAATGTTAAATGTCAGTCAAGTTAATGTCAAAATAATCAAATTTATTTTAAGTTCGGTGCTCACCACCGCCGGTTCACTTCCATAGAAAATATTTTTGCTGTAGAGCGAAGGGGGAAAATAGAACCGCGTCCTCCGCGCACCGCATTCCTCCCCCGCGGTGGCCTGGGTCGCCGCCATCTTTGACTGGTTGTAGTTAGCTGTCAGTAGTAGCGTCAGTTAGTTATTTTTTCTCCTGTGAGTAAATAAATTCCGTAAATTCTGTTGTTTTCGTCGAGTTTTTGTAATTGATTTTCCGAGGATTTAATTAAAGTCGTTTATTTTTGGTGCAAAACTATAAACGGAGAGCAACAATTATGCGGACACCAAAGTGCTGTGTTGTTGGTTGTAGTAATAAGCGAGAGGACGCATTTTTACATTATTTCCCCGTGAGTGATGATATTAGACTTAATAAGTGGTTGGACTGTATAAACTCTGAAAATCTCAAAAATGTACCGAAAGTAAAACTTGCTAAACTCTCGGTTTGTCACATACATTTTGAGAAAAGGTTTACCAGGCCGAATTCCCGACTGAGGTATGGTGCCTACCCATCATTGTTTACACCTGAGGAAATTACCAATGGGGTTCCCGCACTACACATTGATGATATTTGTAAGTAGCCTAAAACGATATTAACTGTTTTTTTTTAAATATTGTTCATGCTAATTCAATATAAAATGTATAAGTCAACTGTCTTTAATCCCATTTCAGCCAACAAATGTGAAGAAATAACCAAGAAAAGACATTCAGACCATTCCTATTTCAAAGATGAAGAACCAATTCCAAAGGTTGCGAGATTCAGTGGTAAGCCACCAAGAAATACAGATTAAATATAAAAAAAACACTAATACTTATGACTTATACTAGTATAATAATTATGGCAATGATGTATGTATATGTTGTTACAGCTTCAGCCTCCACATGCAAGGACTCTGGTCATCACTTTGTAGAAGAATCACCTTACATTACTCATCCATTGACCAGCTCTCAAGCAAAAGGTTGGTTACTTGTAAATGTCAATTTTGCCATGTGTCATTTTTTGCACAGAAGTATGTAGTAAATGTGGTCTTAATGTATGGTATTTATATGTTTTTACAGCTTCAGCCTCCATATACAAGGACTCTGGTCATCACTCTGCAGAAGAATCACCTTATAGTGCTCATCCATCTACCAGCTCTCAAGCAAAAGGTTGGTTACTTGTAAATGTCAATTTGCCATGTGTCATTTTTTGCACAGGAGTATGTAGTAAATGTGGTCTTAATGTATGGTATTTATGTTTTTACAGATTCAGCCTCCATATACAAGGACTCTGGTCATCACTCGGCAGAAGAATCACCTTATATTGCTCATCCATCTACCAGCTCTCAAGCAAAAGGTTGGTTACTTGTAAATTTCAATTTTTGCCATGTGTAATTTTTTTGCACTTGAGTACATAGTAAATGTGGTCTTAATGTATGGTATGTATATATTGTTACAGCTGTAGCTTCCATATGCAAGGACTCTGGTCATTATTCACCAACAGAATCAATTTTAATTGCTCATCCATCAACCAGTTCTCAAGCAAAAGGTTGGTTTCTTGAAATAAGTTTTTATTATTATTGTACTAAGTTTTCGACATTTTATATTGTATAAAAGTGTGTTAGTGTGTGTTTGTTAGTGTTATTGGGTTTTTTCATTAGGAAATTCTCAGTAGCAGCCCGGAGTATGGATTTGTGCCCGGTTAACGGCAATAGGCTCGCCTCCTATTACATGGGACTATAACATAACTGGCGAAATGTGGATGTACTATACACCTCTGCCTACCCCCTCGGGGAAATACAGGCGTGATGTTATGTTATGTTATATTGTATAATTGTTATACTGGATAAAGTAGCTTTCTAATAGTGAAAGAATTATTAAAATCAGTAGTTTTAGAGTTTATCGATTACAAACAAACAAACAAATCTTTCTTCTTAATAATATTAGTATAAATAGGCTTGTGTTGGACCACTATCTCACAAAGTATTAAGCAATGAAATGGTTGACAATAGTGCATGCTTACCTAGCTATTGAATGCTACTTTAACCTAATCAATTGAAACTTGAAGACTCCTTGGTTTATGAAACACACACACATAACACATAATATCACGCCTGTATTTCCCCGAAGGGGTAGGCAGAGGTGTAATAGTACACCCACATTTCGCCAGTTATGTTATAGTCCCAAGTAATAGGGGGCGAGCCTATTGCCATTGACCGGGCACAAATCCAGACTCCGGGCTGCTACTGAGAATTTCCTAATGAAAAAACCCAATAACACTGCCCAACCCGGGAATCGAACCCAGGACCCCACGCTCGTCAGTTGGGCTTGCGACCACTAGACCAACAAGGCAGTCAGCAACTGGTAGCTGTTTATGAAACACTGACTCCAAATTATAATCTCAAATGAATATTGATAATGAGATGAAGTTTTTTTGCAGGCCCAGGTTTGATTCTCCTAAAAACACCAAAGGCATCAAGAAAAAGACTAATAAGTAAAATAAACCAATTAACACCCAATTGTGCAAAGCTGTATAAGATATACAATAAATCTAAGCACCAAATTGATTATCTGAAGAGGGCAAAAAGGGCACTGAAATTTTCTAAGGAGAACTCTTTTGAAGAGCTTACTTGTAAGATGAACCCATATGCTAAGCAAATAATGCAGATGCAAATAAACCTTTGTATGAAAAAGAAACAGGCCCACAGATTTACAGACTCTGAAAAACTAATTGCACTATCTATTATGAAACAGAGCCCAAAGTGTTACAGATTTCTACGGAAAATATTCATCTTACCTTCAAAATCCACATTGAATAAGCTAATATCACAGCTGAATATTGAAGTTGGGATAAATTCTGTGCTTATTGAAGTAATGAAGAAAGAGGTATGTCATTTTCAAACTTATGTGTATAGTGTGATATATCCCACATGTGTCTAGTGCACAATGAAAAAGTAACATTTATTTTGTTTTCAGGTTGCCACATGGAACACTAACAAAAAATTTTGCTCCATAATTTTTGATGAGATGCACCTTGATGAACGGCTAAGTTTCAATCAAAACAAAGATAATATTAATGGATTTGTGCACTTCGATCAAAAACATAAAGAGTTTGCAGACCAAGCTCTTGTCTTTATGTTAAGAGGAGCTGTATATAAATGGCAGCAACCATTTGCCTTTTACTTTTGTAAAGGTGCAACTAATCCAGCTGAGCTGAAACGCATAATAAAAAAAGTTGTCACTGCATCCATAGAGATTGGGCTTAGGCCCATTGCTACAATCTGCGATCAGGGATCGACATTTCGCAGAGCTCTTGGGGAGCTTCAACAAGAGACAAGGCGAGCACAACTCATTGCAGATCTGCCAACAGGTTGGTAAAGAATACACATACTACTCATGCAAATAAAGAATGGGATTGGAAATGGCGGCACTTTTACTGTTCTATGTGCCTCTCACTCTCACAATACTATATGTGTGAGCGAGAGGCGAATACAAATGCTACTATTTTCAGTCCCATTCTTTATCTGTGCCAATAGCACATACATAGACCATACATCAGGATATCATAACATTAAACATTTTTTGTTGAATTTTAAATTCCAATCTAATTTATAATTATTGTCTTTCAGATGACACTGTGGAGTTATGCGGACTAAAATTAAACATTATCTACGACCCCTCACACATAATTAAGGGTTTCAGAAATAACTTCCTTAACAAATGTATTAAATTGGATGGAAAAATTTCCAAATGGCAGGATATTGTAGACGTGTATTTGACAGACTGTAACCATGCTGACTCAAGACTTCTTCACAAACTCAATGATCATCATGTCATTCCTGAGAAAATGAGCAATAGAAATAAAATGAAGGTTTGTATTTTCTTTGCATTCCAAAACAACTTTAATACTATTTATAAATGAACTTCTCACTTGACCTAACTGTCTCATTTTGGAATGGTAGTATGTTCCTGTGATGCTACTGTTGATTTGGAAACCTAGTTGCTTGGTCAATAATTAAGTATATGCCATGCTAATAAAAACGGCCAATTTATACTGCACAGTAAAATGATGTAGTGCACGGTATTACTAATAAACACCCAGTTTATTGTTTACTGCATTGCTTTTCAGATTTGTAAGCATTAATTGAAATGAAAAATTTGCAGGTCAAAACTGCCGCGCGTGTGTTCAGTTCCACCGTATCTGCTGCCCTTTCGTATACTTCACAGTTTTGTAAGTTTTTTTTTCTATACTATTAAAAAACTATCTGAGCCATATCTTGTTAAAGATATATTTGAAAAACTGATAAGATGTAACATAAGCTGGGGCCTGGGGACCTTTGAAGGGGTGAATGTACTTATCATAAAGAACAACTTTTTCTATGGTTTGTGCTAGGGCTACTGTTTCCTACAACAGTCATCAATGTTGCTCGACAACATGTCAAAACAGCAGATTTTTTGTTTTCACTTTATTTTTTTCATAAATCTATTATTACATGACAGACCCTGTTTTTTTTTTCAGATGGTAAAAAGTCATATTAATTTTGTAATTGGTTAGGTGGGCTCCTATTCTTCTTTTCTTTATTTTGACTATGATTCTATGATATACTACAAACCTTAAATATAATCATTTTCTATTTCCAGCTCACTATGCCGATGGAAGACCAGTGAGTGACACCATGCCAAACACAGCAAAAACAGTGAAGTTTTTCGACAACCTATTTGACAGCATCAATGGTGCTGCCCTCCACCATAAGCATACAAAAGGAAAGGACCTGCGGAGGGCAGTTACTTCCACAACTAAGCACCATTCATTCTGGAAGGACGCCATTAACATTTTAGAAAAAATTCAATTTCTGGATGAAAAAGGCAACACAATATCAGTGCCCACATTAAAAAGCTGTGTTACTACCTTGAAAAGTTTAATGAGGCTGTGGCAGTTCTTTCAAGAGCAGGGTCTAAAAGTTATGCGTCCTCGCTATTTCAACTCTGATCCAGTTGAAAACTTTTTTGGGCAAGTGAGGGCGTATAACTTCAGACACAATGACCCAGACTGCTACAGCTTCATTTGCACATTCAGATCACTTCTGATAACACGGATGATCAAATTTCACAATGATACATTTAACTGTGAGGATGATCGGGCAGACCAACTTTTGAGCATGTCTCAAATTTTAAAACTGAAAACAAGTTCCACTTTTGAAGCCGAATGTGAGACTGAAACAACCTCACCAACTTCACCAACTCGGTCAAAGTCAAATTTGCCTGATCATCCTGACAATGTGAATGAAGTTGTCAATCGGGCAAGACAACAACGCCTGGAAGTCCATTCTCGGGCGTACACTGCCGGATGGGTAGTGAGAAAAGTGTTAGAAAGAACTCCCTGTGACGAATGTAAAAATTTATTGACATCTGAATCACCTCTTCAAATTCATGAATGGGTGAGTCACAGGGAGTACAACCAATGTAAAAAGCGACTAAGCTACCCATCTGAGAAAGCAGTTCGGTGTTTCGGCACAGTTATGGAAACGACAAATAATTTTCTGGAAAATAGCCCTCACATAAATTATATCTCCAAAACTATTTTAAAAGAAATTAAATCAAAAATGACGTACGAAATAAACTGCCCGAAACACCGAAACAATCAATTTGCATTAATTGTTGTGAAATTTGCCATCCATAACTGGTGTAACACAATTAATAAAATTTTAGGGGGAACCGATATTGTGCGGCTCGAAAAACGAGTGGGGGTACTGCCGCAAATTCAAAAAATGGCGTATGAAAAATATATAAAAAAACTGAAAAATAAATCAACTAAAAAATGTTCTGTTGTTTAAATTTTAATATCCCAGACACAGTCCAGTACTGTACGTACCTAACAGTATGGGTATAAAGGTGAAATTCATTAGGTGACATTTTTGGCAAAAATCAGTTTTTTTTTCCATCCAATTCCCTATCAGCCGAAAGTGATGTATATTTTGCTAAAAATGTCACTTAGTGAATTTTACCTATAAGCCCACGTAAATATAATAAAACATTTAGTACCTACCTATCTATACACTAGTATCATTTATACCTATCTACCTATAGATATATAGATACTGAAAACCTACCTACTTGCAAATGTCAAATTCTATTTTCCCCCTGCTACAGATTACTTAATCGATGAAAAAATTTCAAGGCAGTCGTCCGTCTGATACGTAGTATCTTCTAAGTAGTCTGTGGTGCTCACTTCGCTCATTGTTGTTCACTTGCTGAAAACTTTGTAATAAAAATAAAATAGTTAAGTGATGTAGTCACTACATCGTTAGTGAAATTTCTATTAATAGTTATTAAAGGTAGTAAACACATTGAACATGGCTAAATGGAAGCTCACTCGTCAAATATTTGGGACTGAAGAATTCACGCTTTTGGAAGGCGACAAAGTGACTGTCGGCAGGGGAATTAACAATACTATATCTCTTTCAAGCGCTGTTATATCCAGGAATCACTGTGTTATTAATGTTCTGAATAATACAGCAATCATCACAGACTTACAGGTACTTGTCACAAACAGATGTTTCTGCCACCAGAAATTAAAATTATGAGAAAACAACAGTTTTTATTTAAGTATTATGTTAAGTCTATAACAAAATAAATCATTGTGTCCTGCAGTATGTACCGAGACATCCCTGTCTGAATTATTTACTATCATATATTTTTATATTATCTTCCAACAGTTGTAAAAAGCAACCAAATTGATCAAAAGAATGTGCATGGCATCTGCTGTTATGTCATTTCGAAGCTTATGATAAGCAGCATCCTCAAAATGTTTAGGTAATTAACTAAAGGTAAACAATCTCGGTTAGAGAGCATGTAATGGGGCACTTCGAAAATTAAATTTTTGATCAATTTTTTTGCAATATGTTTAATTTTATGGTCTTATCGGATGGGGGCATCAAGGGGGGCAAAGTTTGTGGGGTCAGGGCAAAGACAATAACCGCTAAGTTAGACGGCCAAAACTAACCATCATTTTGAATGCATTCAGTACTGAACAATATTTTGGTGGGATTTGGGTGGAAGTAGAGTGGGGGAACATCATGGCTATTTATCTTGACCTTTGACCTTGGTCAAGGTCATTTAAATTAATTACCACCGGGTCGTCAACTTGAGGCTAAGGTCAGACGATTGACCTTTGACCTTTATGTTTAGATATTTGTGTTAAGGTCAGATTCTTGATTTATGACGTAGTGGTCAAGGTCATATTTTTTGACCTGTGAGTTTAAAGTTCAGTGCCTTGACCTCTGACCTTAAGGTCGAACCCCAAAAAGGATGTGGCAGTGGTGGTGGAACTAAGTGTTAAACAGAATCAGCTCACGCCGACTGCACATGGTCATAATTTGTCCTAACCCTAGAGTGTTATTGAAATTCGTGGAGCCAGAAGCAAGTCTTCTGGCGGAGAAAACTCAGAAACACTTGCACTTAGGGTCCTCTATGACCAGTCCAACAGGTAAGAGAAACTGAATTTGACTTAAAAGCCAAGAAACACACCTTGACCTTAAAAACTGAAATTTGACCTTAAGTTCGAAAATCTGTTCAACGGTCAAGAGAACTGACCTTTGGCTTCAAAACCATTTTTCAAGATGCTGATCTTGAATTGGCCTTAAAGCCAAGAAACTGACCCTTACCTGAAGATAAAGTGTCAAAGATCTGACCTTGTCCTTAAGGCCAAAGGTAAATAATCTGACCTTTAACCTCAACACAATTGGTCAGAACCTAACCTTGACCATAAGGTCAAATGTTAAAAACCTGATCTTCACCTCAAGTTGTTGACCGCAGTGTTAATTAATACAAATGACCTTAGTCAAGATAGATAGATAGAGTATTCTTTATATTTTGCACACCGGTCCACTTGGCACTTGTGCGTTGGCAATGCGCAGCAACGCAAGGAAGTCATACGAGCAGCGAGTTGTCACCGAGTGGTGCACTCGCCGTCCGCGTGGACAGCTTACGACCGAGGCGATCCGGTGATGCTACAGAGTTGATGTAGTGAGCGCATATCTATAGAAGTCCATATAAAGAATACTAACCGCACGAGGCGCGGAGTTGCGGTTCGGGTGCCAGGTGGCTCTAATGAGCTGTGACCTTTATGACCCATTTCCTTCTTTAGCTAATAAATATCGAAAATACCGCATATTTTGAGTGGAGATACAAAATACAGTCCGAATATGTTTCACATTTCTGCCACAGCGTGCACTGCAATCGATTTATCTGTACCCCACCATGCACCTTGCACATAGCCAATACTCTGTTTTTTTTTTTCTAAATATGACCAATGACCATGCATTTAAGTTACATGCTGTATAATGATAATAATATAATTTATATTTATGATGTCTTGAGATATCCAAAATAAATTAGAAACCTAAAGATTTATTTTATAATGCAGTAACAATCATTACGGGCTTCTGTAAAATACTAATGCATTCTTATTATTCATTTCTAGAGTTCTAATGGAGTTTATGTTGGCACCACCAAAATACCTCCAAACACACCTTATGTGATAGAAAATTCAGATGTCATCGGGTTAGGATGGACAATAGGAGCTCCCCTTGTCAATATAAATGACAGTGAAAAATATGTTTTCAAATTTATCAAAGAATCTAGATTAAACATATCTAGTAAAATAAAATTTAAAAGTGAAAATGCTGATATTGAATCTGTAATTGCTAAATTGGATGGTAATTTGAAGGTTGAAAAGCCTATAGGCATACAAGATAATAATAAATCACCAGTGCTGAGAACGAAAATACCACAAAAACGAAAGACAGACAAAGAAAATGAAATTGGTCATATTGATGGAGTTATTAATCTTGAATCTGAAAGCGATAATGAAATTAGTATCTTACCTCTTCATTCAAAAAAACCAAAGCTTGAACCAATATGTAAAGAAAAACAGAAACTATTGCTTAAAGATGCTGAAATTAAGAATGAAAATGAATTGTTAGAATTTGAAACATTTAATGTAAAACAAGAATATCTTGGATATGATGAACCAATACAGCTTGATAGTGAGAGTGATAGTGAATCTGAGCAATGGCTAATGCGACTATCCCAAAGTTCACCTGGAAAACCTTTTATCAAAATGGCAAAAAGTCCTAAAGCAGAAGTTGCACAAGAAGACAGCTCATACAGCCAGCTAGATGATTTTATTTGTACAAATAATTCGACTTTTGAGGATAATGAAGATGATTATGTTGAAGACCTCATTTCCTTACCTCTTCTCCCACCTGAAGAAAAAGATCATGAAGTACCTGATAAAAGTACATTTAATACACTTCATGATAAAGGACCACAAGTAATTGATCTAGGTACCGAGTCTGAAGAATTCTTTGAGGATATCATTTCTCTAAATCAGCTTATATCACCACCTAAGGAAGACACCAATAGGGATGAATTTGATGGATTTAGTTCTGAACAGGTTTTAAAAGAAGCAGACAGGCTTATGAAGTCACCTACAAGTGATAGCAACAAAAAGGTACAAATGATAGAACCTATTGCTATTTTACCGAAAAGAAAATCAAATCGTGCTTTGGTAGAAAGTAAGTTAAAAATATATTATTATTTTTCTTTGTATGGGATTATTTTTGTTGCAAATGGACTCTAGTGTAACCCCTTTCACGGAAAAGGTCGAATTACAAATCACCCTGTATTAATCACGCAACAAAGTGGTAAAACAAAATCATGAAAAAAAAATTACGCCACCTAGTACAGTCGACTGCATGACAGTGGTAACACGTCAGATCAAAAACCGCCCTTACTGCTTACGAAATAAAGATACTGCTAATGTCAAAGTGTTACCACCGACGTGCGGTCAACCGTACCTACCTCCTCTACACGTATGGTAGGGTTTTTAAATAAATAAATAAATATTTTTGGGACATTTTTACACAGCACCATCTAGTCCCAAACTAAGCAGAGCTTGTAATATGGGTACTAGACAATGGATATAATACTTATATACTTTACTTTTGTAAATACATACTTATAATACATTTTTAGATTTAGGCATCCGTTTGCGAAATATTAACCTAAAGTACAATTTTTTTGAAGATGCCTGTGGTCTAGTGGTTCGAGTGTCGGACTGCTGATCACGAGGTCGTGGTTTCGATTCCCACAGGACACAAATATTTGTGTGATGAACATAAGTGTTTGTAATTATTTTTAACGCATTTACGCATGTGAATTACGAAATGCGAATTTACGAATGTCGAGTCGGTTAAGAAACACTGTTTCTTAATAAGATATCGCTGACGTCACCTAAAGACGTACCAAAGTGGAGGTTAATTTCGATACCAGGAACAGTGTTCACGGTAGCTTAGTGGCTTATGTATATGATAAGTATGTATTTACAAAAAAAAGTGTATAAGTATTATATCCATTGTCTAGTACCCATAGTACAAGATCTGCTTAGTTTGGAACTAGATGGTGCTGTGTAAAAATGTCCTAAAGTATTTATTTATTTAGAGTAGTGTCCCCAGTGTGTTGTGTGTAGTGGGGGTGTGTGTAGTGGGGGTGTGGGGGTGTGTGTGTGTGTGTTTTTGTGTAACTGTAGGTAAATGTAAACGACTAATCCTGAAAATATTTGCAAATATAACGAATTTAAATGGAAAACTATAATGGGTGAGTAGGCTTGTCTAGTTTTCGAGTCCCAATTGACCAACTTAACCATGTAGTTGAGGTTATTAAGTCCATATATGGCACCGACTCATCGTTAGTTATTTACATTAGTTAAGTTAGGAAAATAGCTATTAAGACTAAAAGCTTCATTTTATTTTTCGCTTTTCAGTTTCTCTTTTCGTCGGTTCAATTTTTTGTTAAAATGTTTTATTATGCAATAAATACTATAAAAACAATTTCGTTTACATATGTAATTTTTGTATGAGCTGCCCCCTACTTTTTGTACTATCTTAGCAAAAGTAAAAAGTGTGAAATTATGAAAAAATGAAAATTTCAGCCTGGGTTGACAAGAAACAGTATTTGAAACTTGCAAGTAAAGAAGACTTACATTTTATGCATTGTTTCAGGCAAAACAAAAAGCTCTTCATTAAAACATAGTAAGATGGAAAAATCTTCATCTAAAAAACATATTTCTAACTCCCAAAAAGAAGAACGAAAAAAGAAATTAAAAGAAATAGCTTCCAAGGACAAAGAATTAAAAAAACTTAGAGATTCTTCAGGTACCACACCAGTATCAACGAATGTAAAAGTTACAAGCTCAAACCGTGGGGCATTCTTAGCTGATGTTGCACAAGCAGTAGTGAAACCAGCTAAAATAAAAGAACACACACATAGAAGTAAGGACAAAAGTGAAGTGAGCTCACCAAAATCAAAAGAAGCACAAAGTAAAGACATCACTGAAGACCTTGAAAACAAAATAAAAGAAAATGAAAAACCGAACAAGGATAAAAGTACAGACTCTAAGCATAAAGAACACAGCAGAACAGAACATAAATCTGATAAAACTTCGAAGAAGCTCACAGAGAGAGAAACAAGGGCGCCCGTCAAAACTTTAAGTTTACCAGAAAAAGATTCCTCAGAATCTTATTCTGGCAAGCCCGTTTCTAAAGTAGGTCCGATGCAACCTGAAAAACCTAAAAAGAAAGTACGTTTTTCGGAAGCAGCACCACAAGTAGTAGTGTTTGAAATAGAACCCGGGAACAAAATGAAGAAGACCAGTTTGGTAAAAACAACCTTGGTCGATGTACGGCAAGCACCAGTATTTTCATTAGAAAAAATAACTCTAATGAAAATTCTCAGATGGAATCCCCAGTGGCTAGAAGAGCAGATGAATAATAATGAACCACCCCCAATTTTGGGTCACAATAACACACCAATGTCTGTCTTCCACTCATTTGTAAATCACAATCAATATGTACAGTGAGTAACTTTTTAAACAAAAATTCGAGCATGTTTCAGGGTGCAGTACTATAACTTTATAAGTTACAACGATGTATTGTCATGATGTCATTTTTAGAGTTCTGTACCCAAAGGGAGCCAACAGGACCCTATTACTTTGGCTACACCTCTATCCATCCGTACGTCTTTCTGTCACAGTTACAATAATAACTATATATATGTTATCGTCTTCTCCAATGTCCTTCTCACCACTCTGACTTCGTTCACTCTACATTCTTCGTGCAATCTATCCTATTATGGAATGCGCTTCCTCATGAAATAAGGATGGCTAACAGTCGGCTCGCCTTTAAAATTAAGTTATGGAAATATTTCCGTGAAAACAATTTAGCAGATTCAGCTCGACTTTGAATTATCTTGATGTTATATATTTATAGTTATATATGTAGGTATGTATAATATGTATATTTTATTATATGTATAATGTACTTAGGTATTTATCTATTTTTATTATATGTAATTATAAGTCCGTAGTACGAAACATATTTTACTACTTTACTGGTGCATCTACCTTATTCTTTGTCTCTGCATTACCCTAAGGTTGTCTGGTAGATAACGCCTATGGCGTTAAGACCGCCTTTATACCCTGTTGTGCATAAAGAATTAAATAAATAAATAATAAATTCTATATTTTTGGACCAAAATGACTAATATTCACAATATTATGTTGGTTTAGTGACAAAACAGAAAATTACAAAATCTGGACCCGATAGGTGGCGCTGTGAGTGAAGCCGCGGGCATCAGCTAGTGAAGATATAAAAATGTTTTCTCATTTCAGTTTGGTAGGAGACTTACTTCTAATGGAAATTTGGGAATGCCTAACAATAGCATATATGAAGATACGTCATCAAAATCATGGAATACACATGAAGATCGAGTCATTGCCGCCCATACCTTCACAAGAACGATGCCTTGAGTTATTCAACCTTAGTGTTAATAGTAAGTCAGCAGGCACGAAACTAGCGGTGGAGAAGAGGCTGTGCCGTGGGGCGGGGAAATCTTAACTATTATAAAATTGTTAATGTCTGTTTGTTTGTTCGAGCATCACGCTAAAACTACTGGATCGCTTTTGATGAAACTTTTTTTGTTTGAAAGCTGATAATCGGACTTAAAAACTGGTATGGTTTTGAGAAAGAAAAAAAGAACGAAAAAAATAAAAAAATATCGTGCGTCCTCACCCGAATACGAAGCTTCTACGCATTTGCTCGAGCGGATAGTAATGTACGATGAATGGATGGATGAATGAAAGGGTGGAGTGGAATGGAGTTGACTGGACTGGGCGTGGTACAGCTTCTACGCATTTGCACGAGCGGATAGTAATGTACGCTGGCTGGATGAGTGAGTAAGTGAGTGAGTGGGCGTTAGACTGGGAGTGGGTATGGGCGTGGGCGTTTGAGTGGGTGTACGAGTGGGCGTGGGCGTGTGACTGAGAGTGGACGTGGGCGTGGTACAGCTTCTACGCATTTGCACGAGCGGATAGTAATGTACGATAGCTGGATGAGTGAGTGAGTGAGAGTGGGAGTGGGCGTGGGACTGCGAGTGGGCATGGGCGTGGAACTGTGAGTGGGCGTGGTCGTTTGAGTGGGAGTAAGAGAGGGCGTGGGCGAGCGCCTGGGCGTGGGTGTGGTACAGCTTCTACGCATTTGCACGAGCGGATAGTAATGTACGATGGTTGGATGAGTGAGTGAGAGAGTGAGCGAGTTAGTGAGTGAATGAGTTAGTGAGTAAGTAAGCGAGAGTGGGCGTGGGTATGGGAGTGGACGTGGGCGTTTAAGTGGGAGTAGGAGAGGGCGTGGGCGTGTGACTGGGAGTGGGCGTGGTACAGCTTCTACGCATTTGCACGAGCGGATAGTAATGTACGATGGATGGATGAGTGAGTGAGTGAGTGTATGATTGAGTGAGAATAGGCGTGGGCGTAGGCGTGGGTGTGGGAGTAGGATTGGTAGTGGGACTGGGAGTGGAAATGGGACTGGGAGTGGGAGTGAGACAGGGACGGATTGGAGTGGAGGGGAGTGGCCCCACTGCCGCTCGTGCATCGCTCGATCTAGCATCTCTACTTGGTCTGTGGCTCGATCACCCCGCGCCGCTCTCTTCCGTTTCGTTCGCGTCTCTTCAGAATGCTACAAAAGTCTCTGTTTACGTATTTACTATAACGCTTGTGAATATGTAGTTCAGTCAACTGTTTAATTTCCAGTTTCCGTTCCTGCATCAGAAACAAAAACGGTGCCAAGAGTCGGAGAAGTACTGTATGTTACTTTTGGGCCAGAAAATGCAAGAAATCAAAGGTTTTTCTTCGTACACAATGTTAGATGTCTTCCTTCACCTCCAAGTGAGTCTCATTATTTACAATTATTTATATTTACTTTTTATATCCACTACTACTTATTCATGTAAATATTTGTGTTAGGAACAATACGAAACGTAGTGTATGATTGAATCATCGCGAAAATATGCATGCAAACGCAAACCAAACCAATGCCGCTGCCTTCACCTTCAGGAGTCAAAGACATTCATTTGCATGAGTACAAATCATTGACTTGTACCTATGGACCAGTAATACCTACGAAATAAGCGTGGTATACCTACAATATCCGGGCCACCGTTATGGTGGCTATAGCTAGGGAAGTAAGTAATCAAAACTAAAAAGTATCGATATCGATGCTCGTCGTGTGTACCAGAGATGTGTGCTGATGAAAATCATTTTCAAGTAGTAATAAATAATGCAATTATATCAAATACTAAGTTCGGCTGTCCCTAGGACATAAAAAATCAAGCTTCTAGGTCAAGGCAATCATACGGCTATGTCACATTTTGATACTCGCAAACTCACATAAAAAACCTATAGGGTACTTCGCATTGACCTAGAATCATGAAATTTGGCCAATATACCGAAATATCTTTTTTTTTTTCAATATATCGAACTCTGATTGTATATTTAAAAATATCGATAGATCGAAAATCTGATATTTAAAAAATATCAACAGCCCTAGTTTGTTTACTTGACAGCTCATGTACTATGGGCCACATTGCGGGGCTGTGTTGCGGGGTAAGCGGGCTTGCCACGCGGCGTAGGTATTTTGACATCCCGTAAAGATGTTGCCAAACAGAGAATATACAAATAGCATGCGATTTCTTTCACCAGACGACATAACACGTTGGTTAACAAATAACAATAGTTTCATAATTCAATAACGATTTAATAGATATTTGTATAAACTAGGTGGATATAGAAGAATGGGCCACTTCCATAGGTTTAATTCAATGGTACAAATGCATGGCTTGTTCTTGCGATTTGCCTGTATAAATTGCTCTCACACCAGATCAGATGCTTGAATTTTAAGCAATTTTTGTACAATATTTTGTTTTTTCAGGTAACAGAAACGCTTTCTATAGTATATCTCTACATGCCACTTTTACGGAAAAAATGACGTCGTTAAGACAAGGAGAAATAATGATAGGCAGGAATTTAGCGTATATTAATAAAGAATTGATGTTATTTGAAGCCATGGAATATCTGGCGGGATCCCCTCTTAGTGATGCCATACTTAGACCAGAACCACATCATTTTATAAAGAGTCAAGAAAGTCCGCTGTTTAATTTAAAATCTCAGGTATGTATGTTTGGGTTATCTTTATAAAGGTATTATAAGAAAGGGGTAGGATAGATGATTTACATGTGAATAGGGCTTGTGGGTAGTTACCTGTCGGGGTTGGATAGAGAATGCAGAGTATATCCCACGCCCCTGGCCAAGGGTAGTTGAAGGAACACCGTGGTGGTTTTAGTCGGTAAGGGTCCGACATTGGCTTCGTCTTCCCCGGTCGGAGTGCGTCCATGAGGATTTACCCACGCAAAATAAATAAATAAAATGGTTTCTCAAAGTACAGTTGATCGTAGGAGTTCAGGATAAGATAGCTTGAAATTATGACGACTGACGGACTACATACAGAAATCGACTTGAGAATCAGAATTAAGATTAAAATTGAACAAAATTGACTCGATTTGCGACGAGAAACAAGCCTACCACTTTAATTAACAACATATTGGTTTTTGTGCCTCAATTTTTTTTTTTTTATTAAAAATATTATTATATTTTATTATTATTCTTATTTTCTTCTTTATTTGGGAAAACCCAGAATAGGGTACCTGCTAATTACTTACACCCTTATTCATACCATGGTGGTGGGTATAACAAAATAATTAAATAGCGACTATTATATTTTTAAATAATTCAAAACATACATTGTGGAATGCAAATAAATAATATGAATATGAAAGTTTATTAAAAACTAGACTGCCCGCGACCGCGGCTTCGCCCGTATTCTGAAATAAAATATGGCCTATGTTACTACTGGATAAAATAGCTTTCTAATGGTGAAATAATTATTAAAATCGCTTTAGTAGTTTCAGAGTTTATCGGTTACAAACAAACCAACAAATCTTTCCTCTTTATAATATTAATAAGTATAGACAAACTAAATTAAATTATTTTTATTTCATACTGTAAGTCCATTTGGTTAGTATACAAACAACTTAGAAACTAATGTTAGTACTTATATCTACCAGTGAACAAATTGCTACAGGGGCATGTAGGTAGGCGTATCCAATGTCCCAGTATAGGGCTGTCCCACCCGTCTGCTGTAGTTTTCAGGATGCTGTTAGGGCTGACGCGTACCCTGCGCATGATGGAAGCGCATCACTTGCGCATGATAGCGTGGAAGCCATCTATTCCTGCCTCAAATGCAAATACAAATGCTTGCATACACATAACCAGCCCATTTGTTTCCCACCAGTGCCTCTGCTGTGCACGGGCCTTTTCTCCAAATGAGAAAGTTAAGTCCACCACGCTGGCCTAATGTGGTTGGCTGTGTAGACTACACACACCATTGAGTGCTATATGGAGCACTCTCAGGTGTGCAGGTTTCCTCACGATGTTTTCCTTCACCGTTAAAGCAAGTGATAACTAGATTTTGATCCACACATGATTACGAAAAGTTCGAAATGAGGGCTGGGTTCGAACCCCGACCCTCCTCGCTCCTCGGAAATGCTTGCGTCATCAACTCAGCCTATCGCAGTCCACTGCTGGACATAAGTATCTCCCGAGTTGCGCCACAACACTCGGTCCTCTGCCTTCCGCATCCAGTCCCAGCTACTTTAATCAGGTCGTCGGTCCACCTGGCGGGGGGTTGCCCTACGCTGCGTTTGCCGATTGGCTGTCTCCACTCAAGTACTCGTCTGCTTCAACGGCCATCGATCCTTCGACAGACATGGCCAGCCCAGTGTCAAATATCAGAAAAAAAAAAGTTGATCAGTAGTATCTTTTAGGGTTCCGTAGTCCTACAAGGAACCCTTATAGTTTCGTCATGTCCGTCCGTCTGTCCTAATCCTTTACAGCTTAATAACTTCTACAGTTATAAACATAAGTAAATGAAATTTTGTTATAAAATGGTTTAGATATAGATCTCAATTTTAAAAGAATAAAAAATCTTGATAACGTATTTTAGGGAACATGTGAAATGGGGATGACATTTTTTTTTCGTTGCACCCCCTCTTTTGTGGTATCATTGAATAGGTCTACTAAAATGAAGGTAATGTTTCATACATAACTTTTTTATCAGGTATACCATCTGCGAAATACAGTTCGCCAAAGTGGCTTGCAAAGTGTGTCCCCCCCTGCCATTTCTAAATTATGCAACGTAGAAACTTATAGTCTTCCACATTGATAGACCTTCATAAAAACTCTCTTTTAAAATTACTTCGAGTATAAAGTGATTATAAATTTTTGAGTTATAATGAGAAAACTGAAAAATATTTAAGACGTCCTAGTTCATAGGTCATTGACCTTAGAGAAAAATGATCTTAGCAAATAATGCTCCTTTAGTTAATTTATGTTTTAAAAAATCACAAAAAGAAACTTTGTGTTATATTGATTTGACACAGTTCTTAAATTTAGCGCTAGGTGGCGCTGTTTGCAAAAATTAAAATAGCAATGATTAATATTCGATTTGATTCGTTTGTATAGATATATTAGACATTCTTAAGGAACCCTATAATACTGAGCATGGCCCGACATGCTCTTGGCCGGTTTTATTCTTATGAATAGCTTAAACAAAAGTACATGTACGATGAATATTACGATTGTTCCCATGTGTTGCAGTGGACAACGACTCTAAACCCGAGTCAGCTCACAGCCGTGAGTTCATCGGTATCAGCGGCACTTAGCGACAAGCCTTCCATACAAATGGTCCAGGGACCACCCGGCACAGGTATGCGTCACTGATCTATGTATTTATTCAGTCTACATCTACAATGAGCAAAACGAGCTGTGGGCTCGTATAGCACAGGACTAGAGCCCTGAGACAGCGAGACGGGGTCGCGGCAGACCAAGCAGGAGATGGAGAGATGAGCTCGATGTCTTTCTAGATAGCTGGCAGGAGGCGGCACAGAACCGCGATAGGTGGAAGGAATTGAGGGAGGCCTTTGCCCAGCAGTGGGACAGTACAGGCTAACAATATACATCTACAATCCCACCCTGAGTATACTCCTGCGTCGAGAATACGATTTTTGAGAATATGTCCCAATTTTTAAATGTTTTTTACATCTCTGTATAATTGAGGTCGGGAAAAATATATTTTTTTAGGAAAACTGACTTGTCTTTGATGACTAGAAATGCATTTTTTTTGCGTCCGTTTTCTTTTCTATATTAAGAATCTCAATATTTAGGATATACTAGTAAAAATTCACAAAGCGGTTTCGATGTGTACAGCGTAATCTTCTTGAGTTTCCTCGTGTTTCGCATTTTCAAATTAAACTCACGGGAGTTATGTTTGTGCCTGTCTATTCACAATGAAGGAATAAAAACCGTTCAGAAAATTAAAATCGCTTTTTCTGGACAACTGTGTAATTTTATACTAAAATATTGTATCCTCAGGAAAATCCAGTGTGATATGCGCAATCGTCATGACATACTTCTACAACACGCAAGGAAAAAAGCAACAGAACAGGGGGAAAATATTAATTTGTGCAACAAGCAACGCTGCGGTCGACGGACTAGTCGTTAGATTACTGAAGCTGAGGCAAAGTTTACCCAAACGTAAGTATAGAATATTCATACGGACAGTTCAGTTTTTCAGCAAACCTTCAGCCACCTAAAACGAAACTATTATGACAAAACTTGTATGAAAATTCTTATTCTGACTAATTTGACAGCCCTAAAATTGTTGCCATCCCTTTCTTGTATCTTCTATTAGGAAAAGAGAGCGATAGTTTAAAATGAAGTCGGTTAATAAGTTCATGGACAAGAGAATCGACACCATGTAGGATAAAACTAAACTCAGCTGAACTGTGATCAATGAATCTATACTTGAGGAACTTTCTGTGATACGGGCCTTAGTTTCCTTCGATATTATAGCCACATAATCTTACATACCCTACCACATAAATAGATAGAATGGAAAAGAGGGCAGGGCGCGCGTGCCAACACTCTGCAACATAGTGCAGAGAATTTCAAAGCCTTTCTCAATACGCCTTATGACATGTTTCTGTAAATACTGTAACAAAAACCCTCAAAAATCCCTTATCGTGCTGTTTCTAACTGCAGAAAGAAAAGCTGTAAAGTACATTTGATTAAAGTTAATTTTTAAAAATTTATGACGTCAATATGGGAGGCGTAGTTTGTTCGAAAGTTGCCACGCATGAATCGCAAGTAAAATTGTGATTACAACCATTCTATATATCTATTTCTGTGTACCCTACAGAACTAAACGTGTTCTCGAGAAGAGGCCTCCGCCTCCCGCGCCTTTGTTCTGTGCAAGTAAAGTCGTTGCTTAACTGGTATTGTGAAACTGAACGTAGGCTAGCGCTGGCAAATGGTCGCCCGCAGCCAAAGTATTATTAAGGCTGCTTTTCCACCAGGGACGTGCGAGGTAGCGAGACGGTACGCGAGGAATAAATCCACTAATAGGATATAATTATTTTGCTAGCCAAGCACAGCTCTCTTATTGGTGGATTTTTGCCTCGTGCACCGCCTCGCTACTGGCTAAGAGGCCTGTCACGTTTCACAGCCGTCTCGCTCTTTTTTAAAGATTTCAAGAGATTTTAAGCGAAATTGAAAAATATATTCTATTATATCAGAGGATGGGCATCAGCGTTCTCGAGTATTTAACCAACCAACTGCGATCGCCAACCCGAAGCGTGACGATTATAGCATATCCCACCAACATGTTTGGGGAGGCCTATGTCCAGCAGTGGACGTCTTTCGGCTGAAATGATGATGATTACAATATGGTAATAAATAAATATTTTTCGGACATTTTTACACAGCACCATCTAGTCCCAAACTAAGCAGAGCTTGTACTGTTTACCAGCGGAGAGGTTCCGCATGGTGCGCGTGGGGCGCGCGGAGGCGATGCACCCGGAGGCCGCCAACATCAGCTCGCAGCAGCTGGCGCAGCGCGACATCGCCCGCATGCACTCCGAGCAGCCGCCCGCGCCCGCCGGCCTTAACGAAGAGGTACACTCTCTACCAAACATAATAATTATCTTCTTCTTAATCTTAACTATTATAAAATTGTAAACGTCTGTTTGTTTGTTTGTTTGTTTGTTCCAGCATCACGCTAAAACTACTGGACCGATTTTGATGTTTTTTTTTTGTTTGAAAGCTGATGATCTGACTTAAAAACTGGTATGGGTTTTGAGAAAGAAAGAAAAAAATCTAAATATTTATTCGTGGGTTGCGTACTCACCCGACAGATCGAAGCTTCTATGCATTTGCACGAGCGGATAGTAATGTACGATGGAGTGGAGTGGAGTGGACAGGGGACGGGACAGGGGACGGAACATGGGATGGGACATGGGACAGGACAGTGGGACGGGACATGGGACGAGATATAGGACTTGACATAGGATGGGACATGGGACGGGATGATAGTGATATAGTGAGACAGTGGGACAAGACATGGGACGATAGTGATATGGTGGGACAGTGGGACATTGGTACAGTAGGACAGTGGGACCGTGGGACAGTGGACTGGACTGACGTGGGTTAGCAGAATTTAACGCGAGCGGAGCCGCGGGTAAAAGCTAGTTAATTCTAAAGGCGGCATCCAACGACGATATGAAGATCACGGACAGCCACGCACCGCAACGAGACTCTTCCCACGGTACGCGGTGCGAGCTCGTGTGTGCTAATCCGTGAAATCACGCACCGTGGACAACACCTGTGCCTGTGTATACAACGTATTATTGAAATAACTGAAAACATTTTAAGGGGTCATTGTACTCATAATTATCAACAACTTTTACCCCCTCAAGTGTTTGGGTCAAAAAAATGCATTTTTTATTAAACGGCGGATGGGCGCCATCGCTTATGGCTCGCTGTGGTTCCAACTTTTATTCTGTACAAAAACGTTGGACCACCGGCGCGGTGGTCCGGACGACACTTGGGAGGTTACTATTGGACCAACGTGGAAATCGCGAAAAAAATATAAGCTGGTCCTTACATTTTGTCGATTGATGTGAAAACAAATGTAGGGAGAAAATGATTTATTTTCGCGATTTCAAGGTTGGTCCCATAGTAAAAGTTGTTCATACTGATGAGTACAATGACCCCTTAAGACGTTTTCAGTTATTTCAATAACACGTTGTTTAAGTGAGCGAACCCGTTAAGGTGCTGCATTGAATTTGCAACCGTCCCTTACTAACACACGGCAAATTGCGCGTGCGAGAACAGAGCGGAATCACGCTGTTTTGATGTTTTTTTTAATTTTTGCTAATATCTCAGTGAATAAACATGTTACGCCATCGTAGCATAGGCAAACCGCTGACGAAGCTTGCCCTCAATAATTTTCAATAAACAAGTTAAATGCTTAATTCGCAACACGAGGCACGAGTAGCTGAATAAGCGATATCGATGAAGACCGTCGCATCGTGCCATGAGGGCACTCACTTCTGATACATCATCGATCGGGACAATAGGTTTAGTTAGCTATTAATATTTTAACTGTAATAAGTTTACTTAAAATTAAATCACTTTAAAATTAAATTGGTTTTTTTTAAGTCCTCCGGCCGCAGCCTTCGTAATTGGCGCAGTCGGTAGGATACTCGAGATTACCTAGGGCTATCTTATATCGATAATCTATCGCTACCGTGCGTGAGCGATCGCGGCTAATCGAGCTATCCAGCCTCATCGAGTATCCAGAACCTAAGGATTGCTGCCGGGAGAGAACGGGATCAAGATATCGACCCCAGAGACCGATATGAAGGTTATGTAAGTACACTTGAATTATTCCCTGTGTTGCTTCCTGTGTATTTCCATATTATAATCCTTCAAAATTTTCCATCCAAGGAACGTAGGACCTCGCGAGTCTACACCGAGTAGACCGAATCGCAGGCAATTAGGGCTAGATTTAAATAGAGATATTAATTTAGGTTTAGATATTTTATTCGAGGAATCCACTATGGCGCACGAACCAGATACGATTCACAAGGCTCTGCGCCCAGTCCCTGAGTTCGATGGGAACCCCAACGTCCTCACTAGATTTATTAAGTTATGTGACCAGATAGCTGCTGCTTACCTTAGTAACGCACCTGGTAGTGAATTAGGAAATTTGTGCTTAATAAACGGAATATTAAATAAAATTAAAGGCCCCGCGGCAAGTCGAATTAATTCAAATGGCATTCCGGATAGTTGGGCAGGAATAAGAAACACTTTAATTAATAGTTTTGCTGATCAAAGGGACGAGACGGCCCTGTACAATGACCTCTTAGTATCAATGCAAGGTAACAGTACCCCGCAGGAATATTACGACCATTGTCAGTCGTTATTTAGTACTATTATGACCTATATTTCATTGCATGAAACTCTGCTTACTACCGTAGAAGCGAAGCGCACATTATATAAAAAATTAACGATGCAAGCGTTTGTACGTGGCCTTAAAGAACCATTAGGTTCTCGTATACGTTGTATGCGCCCGGATAATATTGAAAGGGCATTAGAATTTGTCCAGGAGGAATTAAATGTGATGTACTTACAAAATCGTAGCGATAATGCGCACGTAAAAAGGCCACCTCCAATCGCTACTATGCCTAAGTTACCGTTGTATTCTGCAGGTTTTTCAGCTAATCAACAGCCTACTCCTAACTGGCAACGTCCGTTGCCACCACAAAATAGTTGGAGGCCTAACTTCCAACCACATAGTAGCCAGTCACATGGTTTTCAGAAGCCTAACTTCCAACCCTATGGTGGTCAGTCAAATGGTTTTCAACGTGCACCTAATGCACCTAACATGCCTACACGTACTCAGCAGATGTTCCGCGCGCCGCCGCCTAATTATAACACTAATAGTAACGTATTTAGAACTCAACCACGTCATCAAACCTCAGGCCCTCAGCCAATGAGTGGAGTTAGCCACTATGTATCAAAGCCGATGCAGTTCAGGGGTCATGACTGGAGTAAATCTGGCAACCCACCACCAACTAATTATTTTAAAACCCGCGAGATGAACTTTAATAACTTTAATGATTATGATTTTAATTATTATCCGGACAACGAGTACTATTCATATGACTATGACCAAACCGAATATACTGACTATACTGACTGTAACTTACATGACAGTTATGAGTATGAGCCACCTATGCCTTACTGCACAGTTAGTGAGTTACCTGACAGTTACGTTAATTCTCAACCTTCTACTAGTAATGAGGAGCAGGATTTTTATTCGGACCACCCCTCAAAACCCTCAAAATAGAAGTTAACCTACAAACTCAACGTCAACTTCCTTATATAAAATTATCGAATCCTCCATTAAATTTTCTAATTGATACTGGAGCCAACCAGTCATTCATTAGTCCTTCAGCTGTGGAAAAATATTATTCAAACATGCCACTTAATTTTGACCCCTTTGAGGTTACCAACGCCCACGCTACCAGTAGAAGTGACTATTCAATTATCATACCAGCCTTTCAGGAATTCAATGATCCTAATAATATTAAATTATTTATTTTTGACTTTCATAAATTTTTCGACGGACTTATTGGACTAGACCTACTAAGTAAATGGAATACGAAAATTGACCTGAAAAATAATTTATTAATTACAGATAACGCTACAAATCCTATAACAATGTTTAACTCTCGGAACGTCAACTTATACGAGGATATGATACCAGCTAATACTACTAGGCTCATTCGTTTGCCCATAAATGCTCCAGATGGAGATGTGCATATTCCTCAGCAGAAATTTTATAACTGTATTATAAATGAATGTATTACAACAGTTTCTAATAATCGCGGATTAGTTGAAGTAGAAAATACATCGCACAACGATATCATTTTATCATTAGATCGTCCTGTAGAAGCTGTAAATTCCAATATTGAATGTATGAACATTGAGCAGGCACCGGATGCCTCTCGCATCAATCAAGTATTATCACAGTTGCGAATAGATCATCTTAACGAAGAGGAAAAAATGAACTTGAAAAATATTTGCTCGCGTTATGCGGATGTCTTTTACATTGAAGGCGAACCGCTGTCCTTCACTAATAAGGTTAAGCACCATATAAGAACTTTAGATGAGGTACCTATTTACACGAAAAGTTATAGATATCCTTTTGTACACCGACAAGAAGTTAGAGATCAAATATCAAAGATGCTGGATCAGAATATTATAAGGCCTTCTGATTCTGCCTGGAGCTCTCCTATTTGGGTTGTCCCGAAGAAGGCTGATGCCTCAGGAAAACAGAAATGGAGGCTAGTCGTAGACTTCAGAAAGTTAAACGAAAAGACTATCGACGACAAATACCCTATTCCGAATATAACAGATGTCCTAGATAAGTTAGGGAAATGTCAGTATTTCACCACCTTAGATTTAGCCAGTGGTTTCTACCAGGTAGAAATGAACCCTGATGATATTCAGAAAACAGCATTCAATGTAGAACATGGGCATTTCGAATTTTTAAGGATGCCTATGGGACTTAAAAATTCCCCTTCAACATTTCAGCGCGTTATGGATAATGTGTTGAAAGGTCTTCAAAACGTTATCTGTTTAGTCTACATGGATGACATAGTAGTATTCAGTACCTCCCTTCAGGAACACCTGGATAACCTGGAAAAAGTATTTCAAAGACTCCGGGAATCTAACTTCAAAATTCAGATGGACAAGTCGGAATTTTTAAAGTTAGAGACTGCTTTTCTAGGCCATATAATAAGCGGTGAAGGCATTAAGCCGAATCCAGACAAAATTAATGCCATAAAAAAATATCCCATACCTAAAACAGCAAAACAGATAAAACAATTTCTTGGACTTATCGGTTATTATCGGAAATTCATACCAGACTTCGCTAGAATTACAAAACCTTTTACTCAATGTTTAAAGAAGGGCAGGACCATTACACTTAATAAAGATTACATTGACTGTTACGAACGATGCAAGAGACTTTTGACAAACGACCCGATCTTACAATATCCAGACTTCACTAGGGAATTTGTTCTGACCACTGACGCTTCCAACGTAGCTTTAGGAGCGATATTATCACAAGGACCAATAGGCTCTGACCGACCAATAGCATATGCATCGCGTACTCTAAATGAAAGCGAATTAAATTACAGTACCATAGAAAAGGAGCTCTTAGCTATTGTGTGGGCTACCAAATATTTCCGACCGTATCTTTTTGGTCGCAAATTTAAGATAGTTACAGACCACAAACCATTACAGTGGATGATGAATCTAAAAGAGCCTAACTCACGACTCACTAGGTGGAGATTGAAACTCAGCGAATACGACTTTAGTGTAATATACAAAAAGGGTAAAAATAACACCAACGCTGATGCCCTATCGCGAGTTGAAATCCATAATGATGAAGTTAGTTCAATGATAGCAAATCCCTCTGAGAAGCCACCTTCTGTGACTGACTCAAGTACTGAAACAGCTCATACAAGTAATGAAAACCCCATACTTGAAGTCCCTATAACTGACAAGCCTCTGAATATGTTCCATCGACAAATAGTTATGACTGTGGTAGGTGACATTAAGAAAAGACCGACGGTAACCAAGACATTTGATACACACACTCGTACTTCCATTCAGGTTTCACAATCTAACTTAATAGACGATGTTATTAACGCTATAAAAGAGTACGTTAATCCGAAGGTGAAAACTGGTATTCTCATAAATCCTCCTCTAAGCATGTATGATATCATTCCTATAATTCAGGACAGTTTCAAGAGCTCAGCAATGAATCTTGAACTATGTAAATTAGAATTAGAAAATGTGAAAGAATTCCTTAGACAGCAGGATATAATCCGGCATTACCACGACGGTAAAACAAACCATCGTGGGATAACTGAATGTTACCTAGCCCTATCGCGAAAGTATTTCTGGCCTAAGATGAAAGACCAAATCACTAAATATATAAATGAATGTACAACATGTGGTCAGGCTAAGTACGACCGTAATCCTATCAAACAGAAGTTTAATATTGTACCACCAGCAATAAAGCCGTTCGAAATTATTCATATGGATCTTTTTACTGTTCAGAATGAGAAATATTTAACCTTTATAGATGTCTTCTCTAAGTACGGACAAGCGTATCTTATGAGAGATGGTACAGCGCTTAGCATTTTGCAGGGCTTACTACAATTTTGTACTCATCATGGCTTTCCGCAAACTATAATTACAGATAATGGCACTGAGTACACGAATCAATTGTTCGCTGAATTTACTAGACTCCATAAAATAAATCACCATAAAACCTTAGCACATAGTCCTAATGATAACGGTAATATAGAAAGGTTCCACTCAACATTGCTTGAACATCTCCGTATTTTACGTTTACAGCAGAAAGATGAACCTGCAATTAATCTTATGCCTTATGCTTTACTTGCCTACAATAGTTCGATTCATAGTTTCACTAAGTGTCGACCCTTTGATGTAATAACCGGTCACTTTGATGCCCGAGATCCTTGGGACATCGATTTAAGTAGTCACATGTTACAGCAGTACATCTTAAATCATAAAGAACAAATGAAAACAGTATACCAAATCATAAATGAAACCTCTCTTAACAATCGTACCGCAATAATTGAGAATAGGAATAAGACCCGCGAACCAGAAGAAGAGTATCAGCCTCAGCAACAGATTTTTGTTAAGAATCCAGTCGCCTCACGACAAAAATTAGCCCCTAGATACACCCATGACGTAGTTTTAGCTGACTTACCTATTCACATCTACACCTCTAAGAAACGTGGCCCCATAGCGAAATCAAGACTGAAACGAGTACCTAAGACTGCGAAATTGTTACAGGATGGTGCTGATAGTGACCCTACATCTGACACTATATAGGATAGAAAATATTCTAGCATTTACTCGGGCTATGACAACTCATCATAGTATGTTAGGAATAGATATTTTAGGTAGTATGTTAGATAAATTAAAGGGGATTTACGATAGTAATCATATATTAGATTTAGAGTTACGGGACTATTATGATATAATAAAATCAGGTTATTATTATGATGATAGGAAAATAGTTATAGTTTTTAGATTTCCTGTAGTTTCAGTAGATACTTACTTACTTTATAGACTTTCTATTGTTCCTAATAAACACGACCAGGCTCTCATTCCTCCCTATCCTTTAATAGCAACTAATGGGAAGGCATTCATGTACATGGAGGCTGAATGCCCGAAGTTAAATAATAATCGGTATCTCTGTGAACAAAGAACTAACCACTACGTTCAAATCCAAGCAGACTGCATACAAACTTTCATTTCAAGCAAGACTTTGGATGAATCCTGTACATTAACAACTGTAAAATTAGCAAAAGAAGCCGTAGAGGAACTTGACAGCCGACACTATGTTATTTCATTCCCAAATCCAACGAGGGTTCACATGAGCTGCGGAAATGACGAATACGACACTTTGAAAGGCAGTTATCTTGCTACAATTCCACTGCACTGTTCGTTACGTACACCAGAACTAACCTTAATTAATACAAGAGACGAGGTTAAAGGTCAACCTGTAAAAATACTGAAGGTCCCTTATAATGTTGAAACACAAGGAACAAGTCTAATACATGCGAATTTGGCTTCAGTTAACTTAAGTAAACTTCATAGTCTTCAGGACAGAATAACACTTCAGGCGCCAATACAAGCAGACAGAATTACTGAAACGTTATACCATACTACTATACCGTTTTACACTATAATATTTCTTGCAATTATCATAACGGCTGTGCTCATAATTTGGAGATATGTTTCCAGAACTCTAAAGACCAGGAAAGATGCTGTATCCAGAGGAACTGAAAATCATGAATACGCCGTTCCTGAAACTTCAAAATTACATAATCAGCAAGACAAGCTTCCAGCAACATTTTCACTTAGCGTTTTAAAATAGTTGCTGATCTACGGGTGGAGGTGTTACGCCATCGTAGCATAGGCAAACCGCTGACGAAGCTTGCCCTCAATAATTTTCAATAAACAAGTTAAATGCTTAATTCGCAACACGAGGCACGAGTAGCTGAATAAGCGATATCGATGAAGACCGTCGCATCGTGCCATGAGGGCACTCACTTCTGATACATCATCGATCGGGACAATAGGTTTAGTTAGCTATTAATATTTTAACTGTAATAAGTTTACTTAAAATTAAATCACTTTAAAATTAAATTGGTTTTTTTTAAGTCCTCCGGCCGCAGCCTTCGTAATTAACATGTAAACAAAAATCTGGTACACCATAATCTAGATATGCACAAGATATATCTTATTCGCAAAAAACAATAGTAAAAACTATTGGGATTTCCAAATGCAATGCAAAATAGTGGTAAAACGGACCTTACTTTGGAAAATAAATCGATCGAGCTAATTTTATTGAATCGTGTTTTCCCTACACCAAAATCTAGTAAATATAATGAAAAATCAGATATATAAAAATTTGATCTACGTCGTATCCACAAATAAAAATATTTTGATTATAAAATCCCTATTTTTCTCAATGCCGCCCCTTTAGGAGAAGCACGGACAATCGGGCGGGTTCTTAGGCTTATTACCTCTTGATGCAAAGAATTGGTGTTCATTCCCATATTTTTTTTAGTTTTTATTAATATGGACAAAAAAAAAGTCGATTTATTTCGAAAATATTGTGGTATTATTTGTGTTTAAAGTAAATATCTTATATGTGAATGAAATAAGATGTAGCTGATGTCACCCAAATACGGACTCAAAGTGGAAGTTAAATTCGATACCACAAGCAGAGTTCACGGTAGCTTCGCGGCTAACCCAGTGTTGTACTGAACCAGGAGTCGCAGCTTTGAATCCTGCTTGTGAGCTAATTTAAAGTCAAAGCCGGATATTAAATGAGGCCGGATACCTGGACCGGATAGTTGCCAGATATCTGGTTCATCTCTAACCTATACTAATGATAATATTATAAAGAGGAAAGATTTGTTTGTTTGTAATAGATAGACTCTGAAACTACTGAACCGATTTTAATAATTCTTTCACTATTAGAAAGCTACTTTATCCAGAAGTAACATAGGCTATATTTTATTTTAGTACTCGAGCGAAGCAGCGGGCAAATTCTAGTGTAAACATAAGTCCCATTGTTTCAGATCCTACATGTTGAGGCAAAAATAAATATGTGGAAGACCCAAGCCCAGGACGCGAAGGATCCCGTGCGAGTGGCGTACTGCCAAGGTCGGGTCACTGACCTCGTCAAGAGGATCACATTGGTAAATACATTATAATTATCTTTCGTAACAGCCTCTATATGGCCACTGTTGAACATGGCTTGTCTAGGAAATTACTTCCAAACAGGTAAACAGAGAAAGTAGTTTTTTTTTAATAATCTCAAATTTCTCACTGTTTGTCACAGTAAAAAATATAGACTAAGTGCTGCGAACAGTCATAGTGAAGCCAACAAAAACCGTACTCCGTATACAAACCAGCGCTCACGCACACGCATAACACACATTCCTTTTTATTAATCGGCCACTGGCATAAAATGCACTAATGACAAGAAGCGTCACTTAAGCATGTGTGCTCGTAAAATAGCTCGCGGCTATGTGTGCGGGTCGAGGCGAGCGCGGGGGCCGTGCGCGGTGCGCGGCGTTTGGAACGGGCAGTCTCTCGGCTGCCTCCGCGAAGGCCTATTGCATTCACGCGCTCCTTCAAGGTCACCGGCGAGCGAGCTCACACGTACACGGAGTGTCACCGCTGTGCCACTGGTCTACTAGACACATCCTTACAATATTGTTGTTTCCGGTACCAGTTAAGGTCGGGCAGGGGTCGCGGCGGCGAGGAGGTGCGGCCGGAGCAGCTGGCGCAGGTGGAGCGCCGCATCATCGAGGGCGCCGACATCGTCGTCACCACGCTCGCCAGTGCACAGAACTACAAAATGAAAGGGTCGGTTTGTCTTTCTGATGATAAAAAAATAGATTTAATATAGTACCGTAGATTGGCGATGCAAAAGAGAAAGAACATAATATACGCGTATTTCAGTGGAGAGAGATATATCGATCGATTTATGTGAACACAAATGTTGGCAACAAGCCGATTTTTTTCGCAATTTCAGGTTTGATCCCATAGTAAAAGTTGTTCAAATTTATGAGTACAACCATCCATTAAAGAACTGCTAGTGAATTCAAAATCACCCAGTATAGACGAGACCACTTTCTAGCACGCTATGGGCAGGGCACAGGTAAATATATAGCTAAAGCAGTAAAGAAACTTACGTACAAACGCTCGATAGGACGTTGCACTCGCACAGACGCAAGCTTCAACAAGGCTCTATGCGGACGTCGCAGTGCTGTCAATGCAAACACCCGCTTAGGGGTCTTGTTGAAGCGTGCGTCTCTGAGTGTGCGTCGTTTCGAGCGTGTGTACGTAGTTTCCGTACTGTATTTTATGTTTACTGTGGTAACAGGGCGACGAGGGCAGTAAATAAAAAACAGACCAGCAACAAGTAGCCAAATGCAATCCCTTAAAAAGTGAATCATTTCAGTTTGAACCTTATGTTCGTACCAGTAAGCGTCAAGAAGTCGCATAAACACAGTGGTAAAATGTTGGTACGGGTACAGGGGCCGGACGGCGCGTTATGATTGGTCGGCTTAAAAGTTCAGTGGTATGATTGATGCCGCTCGCTGACGGAGTGACGTCCTGATTGGCAGCAGGGCGTATGATATGCAGTGCTACGGCATATGCTTGGTGACCGGGGGTATCCGGCTAATCGAAGTGTAGAGGCTTACTGGTCTGTGTGTTCGTATGATTAAAGTCACGCGACAGTAAAAAATATAGACGAAGTGCTGCGAACAATCTAGTGAAGCCAAAAAAAAACTATGCTCCTTCGTGTACAACCAGCGCTCACGCAATCATATGCACCTCAAACCGTGCTCACCCTCTCAGTACACATGTCGTGGCATCGGCCAGTAAGCATCGCGAAAGCAAATATCCTTCAGGTGCATGGTGTGTTCGTGAGCACTGGTTGTACACAAAGGAGCATAGTTTTTTATGGTTTCTCTATGATTGTTCGCAGCACTTCGTCTATATTTTTTACTATGTCTGTGCTAAAGTTAAAATTAATTAATTCCATGTGTGTTCTATTCGCCATAGGTTGAAGCGTCGCATAGCGTTGTGCATCATAGACGAGGCGGGGCAGGTGATCGAGCCGGAGACACTGATCCCGCTCACACTGGACGTGACGCGACTCACACTCATCGGGGACCCGCAGCAGCTACCCGGCTTTATCTGTTCCCAGGTTAGTGCAGTAGTACACATTTTATAAGGCCCACCGATGTACCATCACAACACGGGAGTGTTGAGCCACTTGCTTAATATTCTTAATTCGGCCGTGTTGGCAAATCGGATCAAGTCGGATATACTCGTACATGAAAAAGTTGCCCGATTTGTATAACTCGGCCAATTTAAGATGATAAGCAAGTGGCTCAACTTTCGCGTGTTGTGACTGTACCTGCGCAGATGACAAAATTTAAATACGCGGGAAATTGGTTAACCAATCAGAACACACCATCGCTGCGCGCCAAGTATCAGCCACTATCGCTAGAGTACGGAAGCGTGTGAGCGAAATAGAGAAAGACGTCACGGCAATCAATTTTAACACCTTATGGGCATTGCATAAGGTTGATTATATTTTTAAATGTTTCGGGTGTTTCGTCGATCGTCTTTTCGTGTCTACGCGAACGAAGATTGACTACGTGCCTTATCTTTTATGTCATACTGTGCAATATTGGTAAACATTCTTTACTCACCTTTTAACATTCCTATCTCCAACTCAGCCTATCGCAGTCCACTGCTGGACATAGGCCTCTCCCAAGATGCACCACAACACTCGGTCTTCCGCCTTCCGCATTCAGTCCCCTCCAGCCATCTTCTACTTCAACATTCCAACACTGCCCTCACAAGTCAAAAAGCGATAACTCACGAAAGTCGTATCGAAATTTTTATTGCTTCCGGCTGATGAGTGTAAAGTTTCAAATAAATTATTTCTGATCTAATTATTGTAATTGAAAAAAAAAACCAAAAAAAATCGTACCTTTGCAGCTTCGGTAAGACAAGGGCATAACTGCACTTTTTCGTTTATTGAATTTTTAACATTTATGCCCTTGTCTTACCGAAGTTTTGCATTTTATGAATTTCTGACATTTTAATGCCCTTGTCTTACCAAAGCTGCGATTTGTGTTCTTCAACTTTGTTTTTAATAACTTTTCTTCTAAACCGAGTCATACTGACTTGCTGCTTTTCTACTTCATTATAATCAGCAGAATGCTGAATATAGTTCTATCTGTCTCTAAAAGGAAGTTATTTGTTTATTGCCTATAGACTGGGAGTTCGTTAATATAGGTACTTTTAACTTTATATGAACATATACGAATAGTTGAATTTATTTTTTAAATCTGGCCTGAGTTCAGTTTACAATTTTATTTCTTCACAGCGGGCGAAAAAGCATGGCCTAAATGAGAGTCTGTTTTCCCGACTTACCTCGTGTTCGGAGAACTGGGCCGGCGGGAGTCCCGTAGTTTTGCTAAACCAGCAGTACCGCATGCACCCGGACATCGCCGACTACCCCAGCCGAGCCTTCTACGACGGCAGAATACTCACCATGCCGCCCACTAGACCAGATATTGATATCCCACCGTACAATATTATCAGTATATCCAGTGGCGATAAAGGACAAGGTAGGCTATTTAATATTAAATGTAATATTTCTTAGCAGTGGCGTAGCGTGGCGGGAGGGCAGAGGGGGCAATGGCCCCGGGCCATAGCGTGGGGGGGCAGAGGTGGCCATGGCCCCAGATGGCGCAATTAGGGTGCGGCTCGCTTCCGCCTGGTTGCAGCGTCAGGTTATAGTCGTCAACTTTACTTTTATTTTCTCACTTTTAAACTCTTGTTTATTTCTGGCATTAACCTACATTATACTCACATTATTTGAATGAATTTGATGTAATAAACAATGGTGTCGATTCTCTTGTTCACGAACTAAACTTATTTTAAACTATCGCTCTCTTTTACTAAAAGTAGATACAAGAAAGGGATGGCAACCATTTTAGAACTGTCAAATTAGTTTACGTGTTACATTTCTTTGTATTTTAGTGGGCACGTTCCGAGATCACGACTAAACTTGTATGGAAATTTTAATTTCGTCTAATTTGACAGCTCTTAAATGGTTGCCATCCCTTTCTTGTATCTACTATTAGTAAAAGAGAGCGATAGTTTAAAATAAGTTTAGTTCGTGAACAAGAGAATCGACACCAATAACGAATTTTAAAAAGAGTTTATCCATGGAGTTTCTTGCCGGTTCTTCTCCATAGGATCCACAATTTGGAACCGTGCAACTAGAGCCTGACGTTTCAAAAGTGACTGTAATTAGGTTTATTTGAAATAAAAAACATTTGATTTTATTTATTTATTTAATTATTTATGCACAACAGGGTACAAAGGCGGTCTTAACGCCATAGGCGTTTTCTACCAGACAACCTTAGGGTAATGCAGAGACAAAGAATAATGTAGATTCACCAGTAAAGTAGTAAAATATGTTTCGTACTACGGACTTATAATTACATATAATAAAAATAGATAGATACCTATGTACATTATACATATAATAAAATATACATATTATACATACCTACATACATGGGCGCCGGCAGAAATAATTTCCAGGTGGTGCAGATTTTAGTTTTCTTACAATCATTGCCGTATATGATTGTTAATAAAAAGATGAAATTTTAGTCGGAATGTTCGAGACATTTACAAATTTCTGACTATTCATTATGAATTTGATTTCCAACAGACGGCTTTTTATTTCAATAATTCCTGTTGATCCCGAGATTCCCAAGGGGTGCAAGTGCACCCCTTGGCACCCCCCTGCCGGCGCCCATGCCTACATATATAACATCAAGATAAATCAAAGTCGAGCTGAATCTGCTAAATTGTTTTCACGGTTTTGATTTTGGTTAAAACAGGAATGTCGGGCGCCAACGAGATGGAGGCGTGGGGCGTGTCGCGCCTCGTGCACGCGCTGCACGCGCTGCTGCGGCCGCGCGCGCTGCGCCTCGCCGTCATCACGCCCTACAACGCGCACAAGGACCTCATCAAGAGACACCTGCGCGCCTTGCAACTGTGAGTCACCATTATGTACACACATGTATTGTTTCATGTACCGAATTAACACGGGATGCTTGAAATGGCGGCAGGTCACGGGAACTACATGTGACTCTCGAATTCTCCTTAAACTAAGGGGAAAATTTATAAGACCTGCTGTCCTGTATGGATCGGAATGTTGGGCTACGAAAGGAATTAAGGCCCTGTCCCTGCACGAAACGTCTCGGTGTGGACTGCGGGGTGCAGTGGGGAGCTGGAGCACTGAGCCGCGCCGGCCTGTGATAACAATTAGTTATGTAAAACATTAATTTAATGTAATTTTATCAAAAAAAAAAACTGAAATAGATTACTTGGCTTGCGATAAAATATATCGTGTAAGTTTCAAAATCATATTCTATATACATTTTCGTCATAAAATGAATTCAAAGTGTCAAAAATTGGCTATGTTTGGATTTTTTTCTATCAAGCGAAGTTATATAAATCGTGTATCGATCTTTTAAAATGGATACATAAACTACTCAACTCCACCATATATTTTTTCCATTCTCCCTACTTCAAGAAATGATGACGAAAAATGGAAAGAAACAATGTATTTTTTTGGAATTCGTGCAGGGACAGGGCCTTAATGAAAGGCAAGTGCATGCAGTTGAGATGAGAATGTTAAGAGGAATGTGTGGTGTAACGAGATTGGATAGAATAAGGAATGACTGTGTAAGAGGGAGTCTGAAAGTAGCGCGAGTGACAGAAGTTAAGTAGCAACTGTCATGGTATGGACATGTGATGAGGAGCATGTTACAAGGAAAGTTTTAAGTATGAATGTGGATGGCTATAAGAAAAGAGGAAGACCGAAGAAAACATGGATGGATTGTGTGAAAGATGATATGAATAGAAAGAAAGTGAACACGGAGATGACTGCTGATAGAGATGTATGGAAGAAACAAACATGCTGCGCCGACCCCAAATAAATTGGGATAAGAGCAGGAGGATGATGATGTATTGTTCTACGTACCATGATGTGTGTATAGGATTAAACAGAATTTAAGGAACGATCAAGCTACGAATACTTTATATTTTATTACAGCTAAGCATAAATCAAGGTCTATTATTATATTCTAAATATTTAAAGAATTATTATTATTTAAATTTATTTTAATATTTATTTATTTAAAGTGGAGAGTTCTCGTTTCGGAGGCCATGACTCACTTTGGGTCGCTGAGCCAGAGGAGTAAGTAAGTAAGTAAATATTTCACACTAGGGTCGTTACAGTAAACGCTAGAAAGTACTAATATGCGAGAAACAAACAACTCGCTCGACAATGAAACTTCAGTAATTGACGTTTCTACAGGCGAATCTTATAAAAGACTAAATCGAAAGCACATAATATGTCTATATCTATATATCCTATCCTTCGGTCCTATAACCGAATTAGCTATTCTGACCGTATTTTTATGATATAGTCATGAAAAATACAGAATAAACTATATAAATGAAAAATTTTTGCTGTTCGTTTGTAAGGGCATCACTTGAGAACAGACCAATTTGACTTCCGAATAAGGTTTTTCCGGAAATAAATATAGGAAAAATTGCATGGACAGTTTGGGAAAAACTGGAAGTGCTTTTGTCCATGGGATTTTTGGGATGGTTCAATCACATTGCTTGACCTGAGATTTGACAGTCGATTAGTTTATTTTTTTTGTTGATCAGCCTTTTAGAAACTGGGGGTTTATTATGTTATGTTTGAACTGTTGTCACGTTTGAACCTATCAACTTGCAGGGGCGAGTCTCAGGTGGAGGTGAACACGGTGGACAGCTTCCAAGGACAGGAGCGCGACGTGGTGGTGGTGTCCCTGGCCCGCAGCCAGGGCGTGGGCTTCCTGACGGACGCCGGCCGTATGAACGTCATGCTCACCCGCGCCAAGCACGCGCTACTCATCTGCCTCAACCCACATGCGCTACTGGTAATGTATAACGATACAGCGTGTATCACAAATGCGTGCTTATACAGGGTGGTACATAAGTCACGAAGGGGTTGCAACTAGTTATAACTTGGTATTTTTATTTTTTTATTGTTATCATATAATAAAATATATTTCCTGGAGATTTTTTAGAGTTAGTTTTTAAATATTACGTCACGTAAATGACCGCTATTTGCAGCTTCAGAAAGACAGGCTCTTTCGAAAGCATATCTCATTACTTTCCTTAGAACATGAGGAGTAAGCAATCGTATTTCTGCTGAGATGTTCTCCTTCAGCTGCTCGATTATCCTGGGTTCACCCTTTTTTTAAGTAACAAAAACAACAACAATAATAAAAAACTGACGCTGTTAAATCATGCGAACGATCGGGGCAGTGTGGGTCTTCCACTGGGTTTGAATAATCGACCGATGATGTTTAAAATAAAATTCTATGATTTTGGTACGTTGGATAGCGTTGAAATTATCCATGATGTATTTACAAAATGTATTTTATAATTTGTGAAAACAAAAGAATTGTAAATGTTAATGCAAACGTAATAAAAAAAAATTAAACCCTCGTGACTTTTGCGCCACCAAGTATTTGGTACGTGTTGTGCAGAAATGTTCCAACAACCCTCAAAAACAAAGTTATTCACGTTTGAAAGATATATTTATTTTTCTTGTGACAGTAACCATATTACACCATGTTCTGCATATTATTTTAAAGATAATTGAATATTGATTTTATAGTCCTTATTTGAAGATAAACAAAATTTTATTAAATATTAGGTCCTTACATATGAAATTGGCGTTTTGTACGGAAGGAATATAAAGTTTTTTTGTTTTTTTTAAATATATTTAATTAATCAAAGTATGCACCGTTGTTATCTATGCACTTTTGCCATCTCATAGGTAGTTGCATTGATCCTTTTATTAAAAAAACCATGGGGGCGAGAATCAATAAACTCTTTGAAGGCGTTTTGGCCTGCCGCTTCAGAGTTGCATTTTTTTCCTTGTAAGAAGTTGTCCAAATTTCTGCCAACCCTGAAATCGTGAAAAATGTATGAGCCCTTCTGTACATTTCGGTCGAGAGGTATTGCTCTTTTCTATGAAATAGCAGACTTTTATGACCACACTTTTCTGATACACATATATATTTTTAGGATCGTCCGTCCTTCTGTGTCACAGACTCACAGGCCTGTATCATTTTTACCGTAATAAGTAGCCAGTTGAAATTTTCATCGAAATTGTCTCACTATGGCCTCTATCATAGTAATGTATGGAAGCCCCAAAGTACATATTTTCATTTTATTCATTAAACGACATTAATTCTTTCTCGGTTTAAAGTTGTGCAATATCTTTTAAATTAACGAAATAATAATTTTGACACAATTGTTTAACGTTTCCACTTTCAATACAGGATGGAAAAAAATAACGGGACACGGGAACTGGAGGAAAGTATATTAAATATTGCAGACTTCAATTCATTGTGGAATTTTCATATTATTAACATGTAGACGTCGAATGTTTGTTGTTTTCGTGCCGCAACCGCGTCCGCGTGTTTTCGCGCGAATTCACTCAAGTAGGACGCCGCGTAATTATTCTAATGGTTCATTTATGGACACGCGGCGTGATGTGTGGCGCGTCGGGCGGCGCGTTGCGCGGAGAATTCAAACGTATGGCCATGTATGTGAGAGCATTCACGCAGAAGCGATTTATTGATATGCAGCGTTTGCACGCGGCAGATTTTAGATTTTTTCATTTTTTCGTTTTTCATACATAACCAGCTTTGTGCAGTTAAATAAAACACATACATAATGAAAAATGCAAAAAAGAAACTAAAAAGAGAATCGCATTTTTAACCGACGAAAAAAAGGAGGAGGTTCTCAATTCGACACGTATTTTTATTTTTTTATGTATAACCACCCATAACTTTTTACAGAGTGGTCCGATTTTGATGATTCTTTTTTTAATGGATAGGGTCTCGATGGTCCCATTTAAATTTCAAAATCAAAATCCACCCCTAAGGGTAGTAAAACAGGGGATGAGTGTTTGTTCACCCACTGAATTCTTACCTGTTAACCGATTCTGTTGAAACTTGACACACATAAATATAAAGATTTAAATTGTGGAAAGAAAAAATCGCTCACGAGCAGGATTCGAACCCGCGACTCCTGGCTCAGTACGCCAGTGCTTTAGCCACTAAGCTACCGTGAACACTGCTCGTGGTATCGAAATTATCCTCCACTATACGTCTTTGGGTGACGTCAGCGATATCTTATTAAGAAACATTGTTCCTTAACCGACTCGACTAACTTTTGCAGTTAAATCAAAGTCGTATAGATATGCCTACCCTTACTAATTATTTTTTATATTTTTTATTATTTTAACGCATTTTACGCATGCTAAGCGAATTCTAAAGATTTAAATTGTGGAAAGAAAAAATCGCTCACGAGCAGGAGCCAGGAGTCGCGGGTTCGAATCCTGCTCGTGAGCGATTTTTTCTTTCCACAATTTAAATCTTTAGAATTCGCTTAGCATGCGTAAAATGCGTTAAAATAATAAAAAATAACACATAAATATAGTTCTAGGCACTTTGACATAATGGAGACCTGGAGTTAGATTTTAATCCAAAATGCTATTATAGGTAAGCATTTATACAATGTGTATCAGAAATGTGTGGTCACATTTGAAGAGCCCACTCAGGGGATGCCGAATGATGGATTTTAACCACAAAAAAATGAAAAATAAAACTTTTTAACAAAAAATTGAACCGACGAAAACAGAAACTGAAAAGCGAAAATAACTAATTATGAGTCGGCGCCAAACAACCAATCAACGAAGATCATTAAATTACTTTAAATAAATAATAAAAACAACGTCACATCAAATAAACCGTGAAATTTTCAACGATAAACAATAACTTTCCAAAAATGCGTTTTCCGCTCGGCCACTTGCAACTTAGACGCACTTTGCTTGTTAAAAGTTCGTTTGGCGCCGACTCATAATTAGTTATTTTTCGCTTTTCAGTTTCTGTTTTCGTCGGTTAAATTTTTTGTTAAAAAGTTTTATTTTTCGTGGTTTCGTATCTGGACTGTGGTATCAGTAATCACCAGCACTATCACCTATCTTCGTTTTCGGAAGCGTTTCCCTGACACCCTGTATTTTACGGAAAGAAAGGGTGTGGGAGCATGTGCTGCAGAACGACCTACGTCTGCGTTAGCGAATCCTATGGTCACTAAGAATCTTTAGTAATGTCCTTTGCTATCTTTAATATTTAACCAACTTTTCCTCCATGTCCCGTTCGTTTTTTGCACCCTGTATAATGAACTAGCTGTTCCCACGGCTTCGCTGGCGTGGATTTCAGTTTGTGACTATTATTATTACTGAAATAAAATATACCTACTTCTGGATAAAGTAGCTTTCTAATGGTGAAATAATTATTAAAATCGGTTCAGTAGTTTCAAAGTTTATCGATTACAAACAAACAAACAAATCTTTCCCCTTTATAATATTAGTGTAGATAGTATAGATAAGTAGTTCCCAAAGTAATCCAGGTGGACTCCCAGGGGTCCACGGGAGACTCGACGGGGGTCTACGTTAGCGTAACAATCTTCTCATTTTTTGTCGAGTTTTGGGAATATGGTAGAAATGTAGCTGCAGGGCGTCCACCGGAACCAGCTAAATTTTGAATGTGTTCTATGAGAAAAAAAGTCTAGGAACCTCTGGTACATAATCATGAATAGATAAAGTAAAATAAGCATATTCTATCTATCTATTAAAACATAATTATTATTTTAATTTTCCAGAAAAATCATCAATGGAGAACACTTATCGAGGATGCACAAAGAAGAAACTTGTATAAAACACTTCCAAATAAAATGTGCCAACCAGTAACTGCAGCGCAGGTGCATGATGATAACATTTTGAAATACATCATGTATGAAACACACAAAAATCACTATCATCGTTAATTTACAAAAAAATGGTGTTTATCAAAAATGTATTATTATGTCATCATCAAGCCGATGCAGTCCACAGCTGAACTAATAGCTAATAGTCATAAGCACTGCATTGTTTTTTGTTACGCTCGGTCTTTGGTTGCCATTTCAGCAGCTTGCGAGTCCATCTACATCCTCTCTACAATCCACGTTACTGTTTCTCTTCACTTCAATGTAGCGATTTTTTAAGCAACATTAACGTCTGTTACTTTGGTTCGACTCCTAGATTAGATATTCGGTCTCTTATCGATAAACCTAGCATTGCTCTTTCCGTCGCTCTCTGTGATACTTGCAAGTGACGTGCAGTCATCCTGGTGAGAGTCCAGAAAGCCATTAAAATTCTCGTAAATGTTCACAATATACACTGGCCTTCAAAACTTAGTATTACACTTTTGATATTGCAATTACTTTAAAGTACACAAGATATGTTTTCGAAATAAAAAGGATTACAAAAAGATTTTTTTTATATATAAAAAAAATATAATCGATAGCCTTCTTTTAAGGAATTACAGGAAAAAACTTTGTAAACGAAATCACTCCTTTTCAAATTGCTGTCTTACTTTTGACTTTTATGTTTCTGTTTTTGTTTTCACATTTATTTCTTGATCGATGAATTTTGATTCAAAAGCCAAGGTGCCTACAGGACGTAATCTTGACCTAACATACCTCTTTCACCTGAAGAATGTGCAAGAATCATGGCTTTTCTGGAACTAGGCATCAGTATGCGTCGTACTGCAAGAATGGTGGGTGTAACTTTAAGAACGGTCCGGCAGGTGAAGCGAATGTACGAAGAAACTGGAAACCATCTGAGGAGACCTTGTAATGGCAGACCCAGGTGCACTAGTACCCGATAAGACCGCTACATTGTCTCCATTGTGTTGAGAAATCGCCACCTCAATGCAGTAGAAGTCTAGCAACAGCTTCTTCAGACCCGAAGATACTACATTAGTGACAGTACAATGAGAAGAAGACTTGCTGAAGCAAACCTGAAGCTCCAAAGGTCAGCAAGTGGCCCCAAACTCGAGAGAGGGCATCGAGTATTAAGACTGCGCTACGCCCGTGAACACATACAGTGGGATGAAGGAGAATAGGCAAGGGTTTTGTTCACTGATGAGTCGATTCTCACTATTCACTTCCGATGGAAGGCAAAGAGTGTACAGGCGACCTGGTGAGCGATAAATTCAAGCCTGCTTCACAGAAAGAGTCCAATACTGTGGAGGCTCTGTACACGTATGGGCTGCCATCTCTTTAGAGGGTCACACAGAGCTAGTGGCCATAGAAAATGGCACCCTGAATCGGGAAAGATATGCTCAAGAGATCCTTAATGAGTATGCAGGGCCATATTTAGTAAATATGGGTGATGAATCGATACTGATGCAGGATAACGCCCGGCCACACATCGCTCGGGTCGTACAAGAGTACATTCAGGAGGTTGTTATCAACTTTATGGCTTGGCCATCAAGAAATCCTGATCTCAACCCGATTGAGCATGCCTGGGATGAGCTCGGGAGGCTGGTAAGAAGCCGCAGACCACCTCCTAATGAGAGAATATTCCCCAAAATCGCCTCCGAAACCTCGTCTTCAGTATGCCAAACCAGCTCGAAGCAGTAATCAGAGCCTGAGGAGGCAATACCAGTTATTAAAATTTAAATTAGGCGTAAAACGAACTTGAATTTTTTGCCAGTAAGTTAAAATTGGCAATTTTTTGGTTTTGATATTTTTTTGAGTTAAAAACTATACTAATGTATAATAAACTATGATTTCAAAGAAAGCTGATGAAATTTGCTACAAAAAGTTTTTTATTTCAAATCTCTGACTTCTATGGCTTAGGAGATATTGCAATTTTAAAAGTGTGGTACTAAGTTTTGACGGCCAGTGTAGTTCCGATCATGGTATAATAATATGTTTCGCCAGGTATTCTCTACCCGTGACAGCTAGATGGAGCATCGCGGGAAGAGAATACCAGCATATTATTATTAGCCAATAGCCGCCTTGGTAGGGCCAATCGGATTGCAGTACCCTGCCTCAGCTAGTTAACAGAATTTATTGTACCCATCATATTCAACATTAGGCGTCTATTGGGCTGTATGGTCGATGGCCTTTCCGAACCCGTGAGAAGAGTGACTGAATCGTGTCCTCTAAACTGTATTCACTAATCCAAAATTGAAAATATTTACGACGGTTTTAGTAATGAACTACGTCAATTTACAGTCTTCCGATTCTAGGATTTTTGAATGGCGTTTAGTGAAGAGAACACGTTCGATAACTTACCTCACGGATTCCGAAAGGTCGTTTTTTGATGGTTGTGAATAAGCTAGATGGTCTCTGCTGCGTAGGTCTTTGAAGGTAAAAACTAGTCTAATAATCATCTATGTAAGCATACCGGTATATTTTTTTAATACCCATGTCGCAGAACCTTCAGTATGCAGCCTAGCCTCCCAGGTTGCGCCACAACACTCGGTCCTCTGCCTTCCGCATCCAGTCCCCCCCCCCCCAGCCACGTTCTTCAGGTCGTCGGTCCACCTGGCGGGGGGACGCCCTACGCTGCGTTTGCTGATTCGCGGTCTCCACTCAAGGACTCGTCTGCTCCAGCGGCCATCGGTCCTTCGGCAGACATGGCCAGCCCACTGCCACTTCAGCTTACTGATCCTACAAGCTAAGTATGTCGGTCACTCCGGTTCTTCTCCGGATAATCTCGTTACGGATTTTATCCTTCAAAGAAACTAAGCATAGCTCACTGAGCGACTTTGAATTTGTGGACTAGCCCAACTGTCAGTGTCCACCTCTCGGCACCGTAAGTCATGACAGGCAGGACCACTGGTTGAAGACCTTTGTCTTCAAACTTTGCGGTATAGGCGGTAACTTTTATTTTTGTCAGATTTAGTCCACTAGTAGCTCGTTATCGCCATCGCTATAGGTCCCGATTTTTTTTTGTAAATTATTAAGCCATAGACAATTTGCCAGTTCTACATATTCTCTGTCCTTTTTGAGTGGCATAAACTCTTTGCATTTTGATGCTCAGCTCAATGAGATCGTGAAGTTTGAGTTTGACCGTTAACGTAGCTATGCTATGTCTTTAATAATTTGAAATATGTAATATCTGTTATCTTTTTAATGATTGGAGTACTGTCCAAATGTCCATTGTTGCATCTTATGGAACGCTTTTTCGTATTTGAAGGCATTGTATAAAGGCTCATTTACACCGGGAGAGTTTCTCGTAGCGAGTGTCAGGTTCTCTTTTTTTCTCGCCGTGAAAGAGAACGACAGAACTACTGGATCAATACGCTTATCTACGAAAGGTTAAATCATACAATAAGTGGTAAATTTTGGTGAAATTACCCCGATAGCCAGCTTGTCCGACGGGCTTCTCTGCTCCTGGGGTTACTGGTTTTGTAATAAGTTTATACGTCTTCAGTCAAGGGTAGATCATCATCATTCTGCTGCCCTTATCCCAGTTTATTTGAGGTCGGCACTGCATGTATTTTTCTTCCATAAATCTATCAGCCGTAATCTCAGTGTTCCATATCATTAAGACATTATTTTTATAATTTGAATCACACTTGAACTGCAATTTTACCCAATTTGGGCGAAGGTTTCATGAAGAAGTCACTTATTTTTTTCTTTCGAATAAGTATTTACATGCACTTTCAAAACGTTAATTATGAATCTAGTTGCACGGTTCCAAAAAGTTGGTCCTATGGAGACGAGCCGGCAAAAAACTCCATGGATGTACTCTTTTCAAATAATCAATGGTACGGTCGACCGCATGTCGGTGGTAACACTTTGACATTAGCAGCATCTTTATTTCGTAAGCGGTAAGGGCGGTTTTTGAATTGACATGTTACCACTGTCATGCAGGCGACTGTACAATGATTTGTTACATGATTTGGAAAGAAGTGTCTCAACATCTATTTATCTTTTGTGATGTTATCTTGTAAAAGGCACGAGCCTTTTTTTATTTACATAATCATTATATCAATGCATTTTTTATTTAAGACTGGAACATCCCTTGTTAGATAATTTGACAATTTTTCCCCTTGATCCTTTAGGTCAGGTGGCAGATCTAGGGGCTTCTTGTTTGTTATTTGACGTGGAATCAAATGTTGAACTGTGATTAAGTCAGTAAATTTTAGTGCTTTGTCTACTTAGGTATTTAGTATTAAGTATTAATTTTCATCAGAAATAGTTTCTTTACAATATTGCAACAACGAACAAAAATATAACTTTGTAAACAAGCTTACATTAACACTATAAAAGAACAATTTATTATTGATGTTAAATTCTTCTTGTAATTGTGTAATTCATTGCTTTCAAATGCCTGTGATTATTTGTCTTTTGTACTAGATCTTTACCTTTATCCAATATTTAACTAGGTAATCAGTCCATTTAACTGGTAGGTCCTTGAGTTTCTGGGCCATAAAATGTTGGTCGTTGGAATAGCCATCTGTTACTATGCAATTTATTCCCCATTTATTAATTGATCATTGCAAACATGACGATAAAAAAATACATTACTGGAAAACTGATTTACAAAAAAAATGAACTTGGTATTTTGAACTATTTTGATTTTGAGATAAAAACTAATAACTGTAACTCAGGTAAAGATCTTTAATTATACTACCTACGGTTTGTTTTTTCCCTCTTGTCTTATTTAGTAAACAATCTTGGCACGTCTCTTTATACAAATAACTACTGATAAAATACTAGTTCTGCACATGTAATTAAGTTTAAATAAAATTGTGTCTGAAATTGTTAACATCTTTATTGACGAATTACATTAAAAAGAAGTGCTAAGATTGTTTACTAAATAAGACAAGTGAGAAAAATCAGCGATTAGGTACTTCGTTTATTAAATAAGTTGTATTTTTAATGTACATGTGTTATACATAAGGCTAGATGTAATGTACCTACCTACCTACATTAATTACAGATTCAATAAAGTAATTTTATACTGTTATATTATCAGCGTAAATTTTTATTTCACTTTGAATAGTATTAGTTTCTTGTATTCTAAACCCTAACAAGTCGTAAATTTATCATACCTAATTTGTATGGCATAGATTATGTAGTAATTCTATGTTGTATGGTTTAAAAATCGATAAAATTATACTCGATTGATTAATGAGTTACGTTTTTACACTCAGCGATACATTGGCAAGATGTGAGATGCAGAAAGTATAACGTGTTGCGATACTACAAAGATCAAAGAAGCATTGTATAGTATAACGGGCTGGTTTCCGCAACTCTACGTCTAAGTGCGTTTTTTTGCGTAAAGAAGCATTGTTGCTGATAATCTAAGCGATTTCAACAAGTATTCACAATGTATTGGTCTGACGCAGAGTGTGCATTTCACAATAGGTGCACTTCTCAAAATGTACCTACACATTTTGTAATTTGTGGTAATATGCAAAATGGTCTCCAAATAAAAATCTTTGGTTTTTGATAAGTATTGTACATTTATTCGTTCAGACAAGACTTGAATGAACTTCTTGTATAAACAGTAATAAAAGAAATGTTTGATTTTGTCGTTTCAATATACCTGCGCTGTCCAGTCCAGCATAGTTACAAGTAAAGCTAAAGAGGTCACTTTTTACTTTCATAACTATGAATTTTATATAGTTAAAAGTGCTTTAATGGACATAAAAGTTATTCAATCGTAATTGTGTTGATGTTTTAAAGCCAAATTAACATGCTACGTAATAAACGTACTCGTACTAACAGATCAACGACCATACAGGTGTGGTCGTTGTAACAGATTGAATAATTCTCAATACAGATGTAATTTTGGAACTCTATTTTCTCAATAATATAACAACCACACCACTACTATTTTTAGAATTTGGAATTTAAGGAAATAAACGGAGCCCTTATAGGATTACTTTGTCCGTCCGTCCGTCTGTCTGTCGGTCTTACTTTCAATTCTCAATTTTATCGGAAACTGCTTAAGATATCGAACTGAAATTAATATCAAATACTAAATTATCTATTGCCGCATAGTCGTGTAAAAATCAAGTTACTAACGCAAAACAATAAAAAGTTACGGCCTTTCAAAGATTTTAGGTCACTCACTCATCAAAACCTATGGGGTAGGTGCTTCCCGATGACCTTGGATATCAAAATTTGGCATGAAGGAACCTCTTGTAACGTAAATAAATAAAGGCAAAAATTTAAAATTCTACACTTATGGTGCCCAACTTAAATTGGTCCCTCTTTGTACCAAGTTTAACTTTTAGAACAGAATACCTACCTAATAGTACTAACGTACAGGAACGGGCGCTCGCCAATGTAAGATTCCTCACCCGCACCCAGTGGCGTAGCTAGCTACCGTAGGGCTAGGCGGGGAAGTGCCCCGGGGCCCCCAAGCTCAAGGGCCCTCGGCCTCATGAACGACGTTCGAAAAAGTCATATGTTATCCTAGTTGAATAAAGAATGTTCGACTTTTAACTTTTTGCCCCGGGGCCTTTGGTTACATAGCTACGCCACTGCCCGCACCCACCCGCGGTTTGCCGGCAATTGGACTGCAAGATTGCAATGGATGTCAATCGCCAGTCGCATAGTAACAATAATAAGTTCATGTTATGGTCTTTATGTCTAATAAATTTATTAAAGTAAAAAGTTAAAGTTAAGTTAAAGTAGTTTTTTTTAAAGTAAGTAATCAATACTTATCAAAAAGCAAAAAAAATACATGGAGACTATTTCACACATCCCTAACCACAAATTACAAAACATGCCCATTTTTAGAAGTACCCGCAATGTGAAGTTTACTTATTGCGCAATGCACATTCTACGTCAGACCCTAATGTATTCTTCTATGTCAACAAACTCAATTTTATCCACCCAATGCGTTCTGACAGCGGCAGATACCCTGGGGGGGGGAGACAAAGGCACACAACTTTCATAGTCCTGGGACCCAATCTTTCATTTTTGTAGTCTGTGCACTAGCTGACATTTCTGTGTGCACACACGAACACGACGGCATTTTAGTACTTTTTTTAGTCACCGGTCACGCTCAACGTCTTCATTGACGCGGATTAATATAAAAAAGTCCTAATTAGGACGTTTTCGAGTCTCAGTTGCGAGTGCATGTAACATATCTGTATTAAAAGAGCCTCCACGAGTGACGACATTTAATTGATCGTCCGGCGCACCCTGGGCAATCAGCCCCGCTACCAACCTGCTGACTGACTAATCTTTTGCCCACGGCATGAGCTATTGACATTATGTAGCTCATGTCGACACGATAGAAGATCTGTACTTTTAAATATCATTGCCCTTAGGTCAATTCACGTAAATAAAGAAGTGCAGTTGTAGTTAAGTTTAGATCAAAACAACGCTTTCCATATTTCTTACCTTCAGCGGTCGCCGTCAGATACAAACTGCAGCGTCACTGCAACTTGATCGGCGCGTGATGAAATTACGTGAATTACTCTATAGCTATGTCGTATGCTTCGTCTTCGTCTAACCCGCCGGGGGCGCCGGGATCGTGCATCGCGGGCAGGAAAGAAGACTATATATCTAGGAACCAATTATAAGACACGACTTAGTCGCGAGCGGCTGATGCTGTATCTGGTCAATGAAGTTACACCTACATGTGCAAACTGTCAGCAATAAGTCGCGGACGGACATAATTTTCTTTTGGCTTAATAACAAAAAGTTAACCGTGGAACACCTAGGTGAATCACGAGTACAAGAAGTTAACCGTGGAACACCTAGGTGAACCACGGGTACAAAAATTTCACCGTGGAACACCTAGGTGAACTACGTAGGTGGACCACGGGTAAGCAACCATAATACCATGTAGAAGCTGCTATCAATTCAAATAAATCTTCGCTAGACTTCATAATGTACTGGCTAAATTCCGTGATTCTACCGGCGGTAAATGTCATGTCTCTGATTCCGTTTAAGACGGTGAAACGTCCGAGTGACGCGACTGAACACGGCGTCTGGCACGATAGTGCACACTAATAAGACCATTAAGTATACAAATGTCTTTCAATAAGACGCGACTGTCGGTCGAGACTGTAAGTCGCGTCCGATAGTTTGTTTTGGGCTTAATAATGCACATACATATCATTGTGCACATACAATGGATACTGCCGTCTCGTAGTGAAGTTCGACGCTATACATATATTTTGTCATGAACTCCTAGAATGCAAATACGCGTGTTCCCGAGGAGTATGCAGAAGTATACTGCCACCAACTTTACTGTTCAGGCACCGAATATCGAGCACAGAGTACTGTAATATATATGAACATATCGAGTAGTACTAACATACAGAACGGCCACTCACCACCCCCCGCCAATTTAGGATTCCTCGCCCGCGGCCAAAGAGAATATAACCACTATGCCCGCAGTTTGACTACAAGATTCTTCGACAAGCACGCCATCTCTGAGAACTGAGAAGCGCTTGGAACCCAGTCGGCATTGAGAGCGATACAGACGTAATCTTGTGTATGTAGATGGTGCTAGCATTTATATTGTATTGAGTGTCCGAGGTGTGGTTCAGGGCCACCTGGCTATGGCTCTGAGTTGAACAAACTCAGAGCATAGAAGGTAATAAAATTAAATATAAACTGGCTAACCTGCTAATATACAGTTGCACTTTTCGTCCATATGAAATGAAATAAGTTTATCGCTAGAAAGAGTTCGATATTATTATCTATGTCAGCCCATCTAAAGGTTGCAGCAGGGTAGTAATGTTTTGAGGGTGGCCATAATTTCAACTAAAGTGACAATAAAAAGTGTACGTGGTGTAAAGCGTTGTCCTAATACAAAGCGACTACGCGACAATCGCAAGCTCGCGCGAATTTTGTTCGTGACATCGCATTATCTTGACACTAGCCTATGCCTGCGGCTTCGCCCGCGTGATGTCATATATCGCGCATCCCTCGGGAACTGTTTATCTTCCCGGGATAAAAAGTAGCCCTGTTAATTCCGGTTATGTTTTATCTGTATGCTAAAATTCATCCAAATCCGGTCAGCCCTTACAGCGTGATTGAGTAACAAACATCAAAACATCTTCACAGCCTTTCACATTAGTGTCGATTCTCTTGTTTACAAACAAAATTTATTTTAAACTATCGCTCTCTTTTATTAATAGCAGTAGATGCAAGAAAGGGATGGCAACAATTTTTGAACTGTCAAATTAAATTTGTGTTACATTTCTTTGTATTTTAGTGGGCACCTTCCGAGATCACGACTAAACTTGTATGGAAGTTTTAATTCGGACTAATTTAATAAAACAAGTTTAACCGGATTACATCGCGTATATTATGTAAATTGGATTTCCTGACGTTTCGGACTAATTTGACAGCTCTGAAATTGTTGCCATCCCTTTCTTGTATCTACTTTAGTAAAAAAAAAAGCGATAGTTTAAAATAAGTTTAGTACGTGAACAAGAGAATCGAAACTAATTATAATATTAGTACGAACTAGGATTAAGCGCGAGATTGCGATGGTTGCGTAGTCTCTTAGTATTAGGACACCGCCTAGATCAAGAAACTAGTTAATATGTAATACCACAAGCGACGCCGTGAACTGAACAGCTAATATGGGTGCAGTATACACTACCCTCATTTCACCGCCATGATTGACGACATCACATGTACCATCACAACACGGGAGTGTCGAGCCACTTGCTAACATTCTTAATTCGGCCGTGATTGCAAATCGGACAAAGTATCTCTCTATACTCGTACATGAAAAAGTTGCCCGATTTGTATACAAATGTAATGTATGTATGTAATGTGTTATAACACGGCCAAGTTAAGATGATAAGTGGCTCAGCTTTCGCGTGTTGTAACTGTACCACGGCCATGAGTGCCAAACGCGGCAATTACTATATCGGTGGCATCGTCGCTCATGGACTGTTGAACACCCACAGCACGGGGAGATCTGTTTTAGAGATCCAAAACGGCATTAGTTCAAAGTAAAAGATTTACAGTTACTATGCCAATATGGTGTGCTCTTATAGCAAAAGGCCAAAAGGTTTACGGTGACATTCGGGATCAATAAATAAAACATACTACTTCTGTGATAATGTTTTGTTTGTTCACTTATAAATTGCGCCGTTGTAATATTTCACTATTAATTTTTTTACGCACATCATAAGGGCTCTCCAAATGTCATTAAGCTTTGGACTTCTACCATTTTTTTTCATAATTGTCTATGTTACTAATTGTTTCAATAAAACCTGATTGCACTTCACAACCTCGACATATTTCAGAGATACCTTCTATACATTTGATCATTATACATAAATTATTTAACATCTGTCCCATTCTGGACAGAAAAGTGTATTGTTTCAATGAAGAGTCACCATTTTAGATATAATTTAAGTAACGCAAATCATTGTGTATACCTTTTAACAATGTGTGAGCATTTAGAGGTAGTTTACCTAAATGCATAAAATTAAGTTTGATAACTCAAATAAAAGTTCCGTTCTTATGATATAACCATAATAATGACAGTGGTGTTGAATCTCTTGTCCACAAACTAAATATATTTTAAACTATTTTTTTTTATAAGATAGGAGGGTAAACGAGCATGTGGGTCCAGATCGCAAGAAATCTCCGCCGCCCATGAACATCCGCAACACCATCCCAGTAGTATCACTCTCTTTTATGAATAAATAGATACAAGGAAGGGATGGCAACTATTTAAATCGTTAGATTTCGCTTCGCATGCGTAAAAGCGTTAAAAATAATAAAATAATTATAGTGCTGTCAAATTAGTCTGAATTAAAACTTCCATGCATGTTTAGTCGTGGTCTTGGAACATGCCAATTAAAAATAATCTGAGAACAACGTAAACTAATTTGACAATTCAAAAATTCTTGCTATCTCTTACTTGTTTTCACTTTTAGAAAAAGATATGAATAGTTTAAATCATGTTAAGTTGGCGAATAAGAGAATCAACACCAGTATCTTCCAAAATTACTTCAGGAAACTTAACCGAATTTGAAAAATGAATAGAACAAGTTTCAAATAATTGTTGTCGATTTAATGGAACAAGCATTATTCTGTAAATAAAACTAAATAATTACAATTATCATCTGAACAAAGCAATTACCTCCATTGACAGTACGAGTTAAAAAAAACTATATCTTTTGTACAGAACAATAAGTAAAATACAATAAATTGTAATGACATGTCATATATTTTTCTTATAAGACATAAGCAATAGAATAGTCACTATTCTCTATTCGATAGAGGATAGATAATTAAAGGACATCAATTAATTTAATATGAATAATAATGAGTACGGTCCGCAGCACGTCAGGGTAACACTTGAATTACGAAATCCGCCTTTGCTGCTTACGAAATAAATACTCTGTCAAGGTCAAACTGACGTGCGTTCGACTGTACCTGTTTATTTACCACGGGAAGATAATTACATATTATAAAGGAAGTAATTAAACTAAAACATAATTACTCTCAGTCATATTTCCGTCACATATACTACTATGGGGTCAACATAAGAACACTGTAATAAAAATTTGAGCAGTGTTAATAAACACATTATATAACAGCTGCCCTAAATAGATTCCACTCGAATAAAAATCCACAATTTCAATTCAGTTATACATACGTACATAAAATCACGCTTACAATAGCTAATGGGCTTAGCAGTTACAATGGGTGTTTTAGCACTACTCAGAACCATGTGAGGCATGAATGTAGTGAAAAACGTTAATAAATAAAATGCGCTACATAGTAACAGGCTGCGAACCCATTGCTTATCTCCTAGTACAACAATAACACTGCTTGAGTAACTTATACCATTCCCTCAGGATAAGCAACTGAACTAGCGCGCCAGAAACCGGCTAGGAGCCTTCTTACTCCCAACTGGATCGAGTTTTGTGTCAATCGATTTGAATTCGAGTTAGTGTCAATTCGTACTGCATTCTTCTAGGAATTGACATTAGCTCGATTTGGTTCAGAACTCGAACCAGTCGGGAGTAAGACCCCAGTTCACGAGTCAGCTCCCCGATTCAGAACATTTTCGACAAGCAGTAATTGTCGTCCGATTCGGTTTGTTATCTCTTTTTCTCTCGTTACGTTAATCGTAGACGAAACGAGATAACAAACCAAATCGGTCTACAACTACTTATCGAAAATATTCTGAATCAAAGAGCAGTTTAGTGAGTCAGTTCTGTAACTGGCCTGTCACTGACCTTGTGTACAAATCATGAACTGGGGCCTTACTCCCGACTGGATCGAGCTCTGTATCAATCGAATTTGAATTCGAGTTAGTGTCAATTCGTACTGCATTCCTCTAGGAATTGACATTAGCTCGAATTGGTTCAGAGCTCGAACCAGTCGGGTGTAAGGCCCGTCTTCAACTTCACTGGCCCATCGGCCAGTACTGAACTGACTTGCGAACTGGCCCCGTGTCCGAAGAGCATTAGGGTTAGCGCACATCGACGGAGTGGTGGCAAGACCAACTAGGTTATTCACAACCGTTCGAAAGTGCCTTAACGAATCCATGAAATAGGTTACCGAATCGTTTCGTCTAAACTCTATTCACAAATCCGAAATTGAAAATTTACGACGGTTCTATTCTAATAATGAACGACGTCAATTTACAGAACCTCTTCCTAGTCTCGGATTTGGGAAAAGCGTTTAATGTGCTTGGGTACGCCGATGACCTTGAGCAAACTAAAAAGTGATAGTGCTATTCTATTCGTCTTGTTTCATTTCATCTCTTTCTTGCCTCATCGACCACGCTTTGCGCTTTTACGATATTATAGGAAATTTATGTTTTAATATCAAGATATATTTATGTTTTAATATCAAGAAAGTAGCGATGCAACTACTGCGCGGATTGTACGATCTGCAAAGTTAAGCTGCACTTGCCGCGGTCAGTCTGTGGATGGGTGACCGTTTCGTTACACATCGAGACCCCTCCGTGCCTCGGAGAGCACGTTAAGCTGTCGGTCCCGGTTGTCATACGAATATCTATGGCAGTCGTTACGGGTAGTCAGAAGCCTGAAAGTCTGACAACTGGTCTAACCTCCGAATGTCAGTATTACCCAGTAACTGGGTTGCGGGGGTCTGATGGCAGTCGCTCCGTGTAAAATGCTGATGTTCAGCCGCATCTGGCTAGACTGGAAGCCGACCCCAATATAATTGGGAAAAGGCTCGGACGATGATGATGATATCGAATTCTTTTAAAATGGAATGTTCTGTTTCAAGATTAGCCAGCAACAAATAATTAGAAAAATGAAAAAAAAAAAGGTGTATTCCTTTAGAAGAAATATCAAATTTAGCAGGATAAAAGCACTTTCTTTAATCATTTATTTTATATAAGATTTGATTTTATGACAATAATTTAACGTTACGATTGTAGCTGAAAACTTGAAAATTCAGAATCATTTTTTCTAATTTTTTCATTGTACAGGGATTCAACGAATTGCCTCTCAAAATACCCGTAAATTTGCAACCTTGCTGACCAAGCGCCTTAAATAAAGAACACGTTTAAGGTGAATGCTACAGGGTAGCCCGCGAAATTCAAATTTTTTGGCGTTTTTTGCAAATTGTAGCTTTATTTCGCATTTGTATATAGGTCAAAATATGATTTGCGGAAATAGTAACAATATATCTAAGGAATAATCCTCATAAAAAATATTAACCTAGCTCTATAAGCTGTATAAGCTCGAAAATCAATAATTTGATCGTAAATTAATATTATCGAGCTAGTACAGCTAATAGAGCTGGGTTAATATTTTTAATGAGTATTATTCAGTAGATATATTGTTATTATTTCCGCCAATCATATTTTGACCGATATACAACGCGTGATAAAGCAAAAATTTGCAAAAAACGCCAAAAAATTTGAATTTCGCGGGGTACCCTGTAGCATTCACCTTAATAACTTTCCTAACGGATTCAGAAAGATCACTTTCGGTTGTGAATAAGCTAATAATTCACTGGTCGCAAGGCACACTGCACGTCGCGCGGTGCCGGCTCCGCGACTAGGCTTGCGTCGGTTTTTATAGAGGATTGTGGCCGCTAGAGCCTCCTAGTATGATTTAATTTCGCTATTTAAATTGTATTCGTATATAGAAACAAATTAAGTTTAATTCCAATTGTTACTAAATTACCCGCTTCGCCGTCACTCAGTCAGTTTGCGCTAACCCTTGATGTTTATCAACTTCAGATCAGCGTGTGATGATCGCATGGAAAATTCTATATTTTATAAGGCTTGTTGTTATAAAAAAGTTTAAGTCCTTATTCCTAGAACTTTTGTTTGCGCCAATAATAATCAATTATCCTTAATTCAATGATACTTAATATTTCATTAACTACTTGCACAAATATTCCCGTCGATTGCAGTAGAAAACCATGCAAGCTAATGTTGGTACTGCTTAGTTTACAATGTTTGTATGTATAATATAATCATAATTAGCTATAATATAATTATTATAGGTAATAATCATCTCATGAGGTCACTATTTGCGGTTACGGGTAAAGGCTGAATCTGGCAGTAATTATTCAACTTTAAATCTTAATTTTTAAATATCCGTCTACTACAAATAATAATAATACTAACTTCCATAAATTGCTCAGTTTGGACAGTATGGCGGTGGCAAACCAATGACTCCAGAGTCGTAACTGAATCTATTTTCCGTATTCATGAAGGCTTATTAAACTAAGAATTTAAGTCCATATGCTATCTATTTACACAAGGAAGTGGACACGAGCCAGCCGCGGGTCAATGATGCCTGGGGTAGTGGTGACCATTATTGTATCTGAAATAACACATTTTCTATTAGGGCACTCTTTGGAATGGGTTTAGCAACATTTGCTATTCTCAAAATTGAACAGATTCAATGAATAAACTATTTCATGAAGACGTACCTGTTAAACCGTTTGTACTTGTTGTTGTGATGTTTGTTGAAGTGGTTAGAGGGGCGTCGCTCGTTGCGATATTTGTTGAAATTTCCGCCCCAATGCGGCTTGTTTTGCTTTTCCTGTAATTGTGGTTTCTTTTTAAATATGTCATAAAGTTAAAAAATGTAGTAGTTCAGGATCAGCTAGGATATAAACATAACATAACATCACGCCTGTATTTCTCCGAAGGGGTAGGCACGGGTATATACTATACACTGTGTAGTATAGTATACACCCACATTTTGCCGATTATGTTATAAGTCCCATTGTAATAAATCCAAGTATATTGCCATTAACCAGGCACGATTCAGACTCCGGGCTGCTACTGATAATTTCCTAATGAGATAACCCAATAACACTTTGCCCGACCCGGGAATCGAACACAGGATCCCACGCTCAGTAGTCGCGCTTGCAACAACTACACCAACGAGGCAGTCGAATACACCATGAATCACCATCCATTTTTTTTTATTATGATTGTTGCTGAAAATAATAAAATACGTATAGTCAAATAATACGTATAGTCGGTTAAGAAACACTGTTTCTTAATAAGATATTGCTGACGTCACCCAAAGATGTACCAAGTGGATGAGAATTTCGATATCACGAGCAGTGTTCACGGTAGCTTAGTGGCTAAAGCACTGGCGTACTGAGCCAGGAGTCGCAGGTTCGAATCCTGCTCGTGAGCGATTTTTTCTTTCCACGATTTAAATACAATATTATTATACTTTTACTTTTATATGCACACATGAGTTAGTAAGAGAGTTACGTACGATATTATTGTGCCTCTAGTTAAAAGGGTTATAAGTTATATTGTCCAGAAAAAGGACTTATACCCACTTTCACTAGAGGCACTTTTATTTAAATGTAAGAATAATATTATACCTGGAAGGGATTATAACTATTTCTGCTATTGTTGAAGCGATTGTAGTGGTGGAACTTTTTCACTTTTTTGTTGCGGCCTCGATCCATCTCATCCGCAGCGTCGAGAGCTCGTTTGCGCTCATCCCGTCGTTCTTCGAACACCTATAGGATAAAACAAACACAATGTCATTACTATATATATCGTAGGCGTAGAAACCAATAGGAAACAATGAATGGCAGGGGTTTTGAGGGCTGTGTCTATTGTTGAAGTTCACTATATGCGCTTCTTCTTCTTCTTCTTCTTCGTGTCGACATGAGCTACATAATGATAATAGCTCATGCCGTGGGGAAAAGATTAGCCAGTCAGCAGGTTGGTAGCGGGGCTGACTGCCCAGGGTGCGCCGGACGATCAATTAAATATCGTCACTCGTGGAGGCTCTTTTAATGCACCCTACCTACTACTATATGCGCTGTATTTGTGTTATGTAAAGGCATGGTAGCACAGTCAAAAATATGCAGAGACACAGGGTTACTGGTAACTCTACGTATTCCTAGCAGGACGTCATAGTAGGGTTGAAATGCAACAAATTAAGCCACCAAATGGTCTACCGAAATTCAGTAGTTTTTGAGATATTTAAATTTTTAGATTTTTGTTGGAAAATCCCAGATTCAATATTTAAAGCCTATTTAAAAATAATGTACGGCGCAAAAGTGTAAAAATTTAAGTTTTGGTTATAGCCGATGGCATAGCAGATCTTTGTTGATAATTCAAAGTTCAAAAATACCAAACACTTTTGCAAAAATCACTAACAGCCCTACAAATAAACGTATTACAAAAGTTATACTTAAGAATAAACTAAGAATAAACTAAGAACAAGCAAAATGTCTACTAATAAACCAATTATAACTTCATCATTTCAGCTGAAAGACGTTCACTGCTGCATAATCGCCACGCTTGGTAGGTGGGTTGGCGATCGCAGCTGGTTGGTTAAATACTCAGAGAACGCTGTTCCCCATCCTCTGGTGAATCCCTTAGTCACCTTTTACGTCACCCATAAGAAGGTGCTATTCTTTATGTCCGGCATCACATGGAACAATTATAACTTATATCTAGTATATCATTGACACATACATATTATATATACTCACGTATCACTTTTAAACTGCAGTCTTTTGTCTGTGGTGTCACAGAGTACACAACACATACAAATGTTACATTCATTCATACAAACGTTATTCCGAAGTTATTCCCACCACACCCTTGTATAACATTAGTTTAACAGTAAAAATACCACAGCTTGTGTTTATTTACGCGCATTTACGTACATTTTATTGCAACTATTATTGCATTAGGGACAAAAGAAGAAGTAGAACGAATCCATAACTTGATGAATCTAATGCAGGCCCAAAGAAAAGTGAAAATATTTAAAAAAAAACAAGGGAGAACCCTTTTGGTTTGTATATGATGAGCAGTTTCGATTAAAGTATAGTTTTTTTTCTTAACTATACCTAATATTTATAGCTACACCGACAATCAACTATTGTCTAACATCTGGCATTAACTTCGCAATATTAAGAAAAATTACTTCAAAAACTTATTTACTAGCAAATAAAAATAATACACAAACTATGTTTGTATCCCACATATTTAATAGCAAAGGACACGAATTTTAGGTAAAAAAATCTTGAAAGGAAGAAAACACTTGGATACAAACGACAAACTGACAAGGCTACACAGCTGCCTTCGACAAAATTTTACTTTTTTTAAAGGATCACGCTGTTGCAGATTGCCAAATCATGCATCTGGATGTAATGGATGAATAGTTACACCAAAGTTATAACGGGTTTGTTTGTAATTGGCTTGGCTTATTCTTAATTTATAACAAGTTTAACCAAACTTAGTATAAGGGCAGAATAAATGTGGTATAACACATTTTTATTTGCTTCATTGAAAATCTTAGTCTACTGCAAAAAAAAATACTACACCTAATGTACAAATTACTAGGATAATATCCTTGTCTCATAAGCTATTCAAGAAAGTATGCATGTCAATACAAACAGATCAAATAATTGAGAAAACTGATCCCAACTTGTTTCTAGTAGGGCAGGACAAAGACAAAATGTTCAGTGTGTATACATACATGTAATCTCTGCTGTTTTTTTCTTACTTGTCTTATTTAGTAAACAATCTTGGCATGTCTTTTTTATGCAATTCGTCAATAATAATTATTAAATGACATTTTGTTAACAATTTCACCCACTAAATAACATTTTTTAACCTAATTACATGTGCAGAACTAGTAATTTTATTTTATCAGTAAATAAATAAATATCTTCGTGACATTTTTAAACAGCACCATCTAGTCCCAAACTAAGCAGAGCTTGTGATATGGGTACTAGACAATGGATATAATACTTATATACTTATTTTTTTGTAAATACATACTTATAATACATAAGAAACACCCAGACCAACACAAACACTTATGTTCATCACACAAATATTTGTGTCCTGTGGGAATCGAACCCACGACCTCGTGATCAGCAGTCCGACCCTCGAACCACTAGACCACAGATGTTATTTGAATAAAGAGATGTGCCAAGATTGTTTACTAAATAAGACAAGAGAGAAAAAACAGAATATAGAAGTATCTCACCTGTCGCGAGAGAGCACTATGGTTCCCGTTCCACGCGGACACGGGGGCGCCGTAGCCGCGGTGCGACACGGTCTGCAGGTGGCGCGCGGTGTCGAGCGGCGCGGGCGCAGCTCCGGCCGCGGCACCGCCCCCGCCGCCCGCGCCGCTGCGGTCGCTCAGCGGCGACATGCTGCTCACACTTGTGTTCGGACTCTGCTCGTTCTCCGCTCGACGCTCCTCTTTTTCTTTTACCCTGGACACATGATTGTCGAATATAAAACACGACAACTTCTCAAGTACTCATAACTTTTAGGCTTTTGAGGACCAGAACCTCAGACCATATTTTTTTGTCATTGTGATTTACTGAATTAATAAATAAATATTTTTGAGACATTTTACACATCACCATCTAGTCCCAAACTAAGCAGAGCTTGTGCTATGGGTACTAGACAATGGATATAATACTTATATACTTTTTTTTGTAAATATATACTTATAATACATAAGAAATATATAATATAATATAATTTTTATTTTTTTGACATTTTTGTTTCTTATTAACACCTTTTTTTTAAATTGATTGCTGTAAATGTGAACATAATGTAGCTATCAATGGCATAGAGTATCGGATTGTTGGGTTCCCTCCTATCAAGGTCGAGCCTAAACGTAAAAATCATTATCAACTCAGCCTATCGCAGTCCACTGCTGGACATAGGCCTCTCCCAAGTTGCGCCACAACGCTCGGTCCTCTTTCTCTTTATATCTATTGTAAAGGACATTGCTAAAGATCCTTAGTGACTCCGCCTTAAGGCGTTACAAATTAAAGTTGATGCTCACCATATACAACTCAATGAAGCCAATGTATTGCAATACATTCATAAACACGGACAGTACTAAATATAATTTTAGATTTTTATAATATTTACTATTTTGACACATATAATCACAATTATCTGTGCTATTTTGATGTCATGTTTTGCTTTTTTTGTTATGTCAAACAACCTAGATTGTCGTCAAGTTGTCAGTCGATGCCAATTTTTTGGAATTTCTTGTGTGAAAAGGAGTATATAATATTGAATCATAGACTATAATTATAGTATCGAAATAAAAATATGGATGATATACAGATATCATGGATTATACAATTTTATCCGGTTACGTCAATAATGTATTGATACTTCTTAAAATATGAAAAATAGTTCTTGTACTGTCCGCATTAAATACAATATATATTATGAAACGAAAAAATTCGCATGTAATTTTCGTATATTGTTCATCTTTGTAACAGTTTAAGGCTATTTTTAGCAATGTACTTTGGGAAATAAAGACTTTATTTATTGACTAGCTGTGCCCGTGACTCCGTCCGCGTGGATGTCGGAAAATAACATCGTGTCATAATTATGAACACAATATCTTCAAATATATACATATAAGCGCCTACACAGACGATTACACTATTTACAGACGGTGATGGAATTTCATGGAATTAGCCCTAAACTCCCTCATTCTGAGAAGACGCTCGTGCCCAGCAGTGGGAAGTAATTGGGCTGATTATGATATTCTATAACACTAACCACATATCTTCTTATGCTGAGAAGAGGCCCGTGTCCAGCAGTGGGATTGTAATGGGCTGGTAATGTTATGTTATTCTAGAATACTAATAATATCCAGTTCATTAACTCTTTCATTTTGAGTAGAGGGCCATACCCAGTAGTGGGACAGTAATGAGTTGACTACGTTATGTTATTCTATATTTTCTAGTTTCTTAACTCTTCTCGTTTCGAGAAGAGGTCCGTGCCCAACAGTGGGGCAGTAGGTAATGAGCTGATTATGTTATGATAATCTATTACACTAAGAATATCCAGTTCCTTAACTCTTCTCAATCCAAGAAGAGGGCCATGCCCAGCAGCGGGACAGTGATGGGCTATGTTATGTTATTCTATATTTTCTATAATACTAATAGAATCCAGTTGTATTTTTAGGAACCTGCAACCTGCATCCAACTAACAATCATGACCTCTACTTTGTATGCAACTTAATACAATAGAGGGGTCAAGCTGTATCGCTGGATCTACTCAACCGATTCAGATAAAACATACCCTATATTTTAAGTTAGACTAATACCAATACAAATGCTAAGTTTCATTACGATCCGTTCAGCCGTTTTCACGTGATGAGGTAACAAACAGACAGACAGACAGACAGACATAATTTTTTTTAACGATTGATTCGTGTTCTATAGCTTATTTCTAGACCCCCTAGCCGGTTTTCGCGAAAAAATACTCAATGTACAGACTTTTCGACCTTTACAGTTTTATTATAGTATAGATGAGGGGAGGGAGCGGCTTACTTGGTGTGCGTGACGCCGTGCAGGCTGGGGCTGCGCAGCGGCGCGGGCTCGGCGCACACGGTCCAGGCGCGGCGCGGCGCCTGCGTGGCCAGTACCAGCGCGCGCGCGCCGCGGCTGGGCTGCGCGCTGTCGCTGCGCTCCTCGCCGCTCGACTCGCAATCATACGGGACCAACCTGCAGCCGTTCCACGCCGACAGACCCGATGAATCACTCCTGTTCATTTGCTCCTCCAATTTCTCTAAGGGTGACTTAGGCGTTTTGACTAACTTGCTAGATGATGCAGATTTGTCCATCACTTTTGAGTTTAAGACAGATCTGAGATCCTCATTCTTGATTAACTTGGTTTTAACTAGGCTGTCGTCACCATTTTGCCGTTTGATTACAAAACTTAGTTTCTTATCTTCATCTGCTTTACTACCATTCCTTTCTATCCCATTTAGAATCTTTGGTGGTTGGACCATTTTCTCCACTTCGCCGTTTTGTTTCACCACCCATGGTTCAGAGTTGGCATTGTTAGACTCTGACGACTTTGCAAGAGTGCTATTTAGTATTATAGGTTTGATATCAGGTTTAGGAACTTCTACTGAAGTGCTATTTAGAATCAGCTTTCTCTCTTCACTTCTATAGGAAGTTAGTTTTAAAGGACTTTTATCTCTTTTCAGTATATTGTCTGGCAGCTGTGGGCCATACACAACACTTGAGGTAGATGCAGCAGAGGTGGACATGTCCTCCATGTCTTTTTCAAAGAACATAATATAGGCATTAGTGCCCAACACAGTAGACAGAGGTAGGGGTCGGACACTACTATCATCAAACTGGTAATAATTTCCATTGGGTGCTTGTCCTATTGCAGTGTAATGACCACAATTCTGTGATGGTCCAAGGTGAGTAACTAAACTTACTAATTTGTATGACTGAAACAAAATAAAATGCCGTTTACAGTAAACAGTTTACTACATATTATTGAAACACAATCCCTTCACAATGCAGCTCCACAAATCCTTAATTCAAAAACAGACTTTCCATCTTCATGTCTTAGTTTGGCAAACTGACTTGCAGTACCATTTAGGCAACAGCCTAGGTGGTATTGAAGTTGTTATGGGCAAAGGTAACCGCTTAACATCAGGTGGGCCTTTAGCTCGTTCCGCCATCCTATACAACAACAAAAAAAACAGTATAACAAAAAGTAATATAAAGTGATTATTATGAACTTACCAACTGTTGATGATTTTTGCTGTACATGTATTTGTTGAGGGTGATCTTTTTTCTAAACTGCACATGTTTGGAGAGTTTGCCCCCAGCCAATGAAAACCGTTTCAATGCTATACAGAGAACCATTGGGGCCCGCTCCACAAAGAACTGCTTTGTAGCAGATACCTTAAAAAAATAAGTTGTATTCAATTTATTTATTCATAAAAATTCTTCCATGTATGTTTTCCTAATTAGGGACATTAAAAAATATTAAATTTCCATGTATTAAGTTTTACCATTTTACATTACATCGCAACTTGGGAGAGGCCTATGGTCAGCAGTGGACTGCGATAGGCTGAGTTGATAATGATGATGACATTACAATAATATCAAATTATTCTTACTATGAAAATCTAAACCTACATTATGATACTGTATGATACATGTAGTTTATAGTATTTAGCACCTAAAGGCTTAACGCATTGGCTCAACCAGTCATCCTTAACAAATTGCTTTTGGTTCATTATGTATGTAGCATGCCTTAAGGTGGTTTCACACCGGCGAGGCGTATAGTGGATGCGCCGAGCGAGAATTGAAATTTGTATACCAAAATTTAAATTCACGTCAAGCCTATCTTTGGTGTCTGGATAGGCGAGGATGTGCGAGGCGAGAATTGAAATATTTGTTGGTACAACATTAAACTTTATTGCTGCATGAATAGAGTATTTATTACATTGTAAAACGGATACAAAAATCTCGCACCAGCCATCGAGGTCCCGCATGGTGTCGCCCTGCCACGCTCAGCACCGCGATGTCTCGCGGCGACTTTTCTATTAGAAAGTTTGATCGTAAGTGGGGTAAACAATGAATGCAGCTGACTGTACATCGCGAGCCGGCGCCGGCCAGCGCGTGCTCGCGATGTACATCTTTCGGTGTGAAAGGGTCAGCGAGATTTAAATTCATGCCCATCCTATCCAATCCTCGCCTCGCCTGTTTGAAACCACCTTTAAAGTTGAATATTTAAATAATAGCATACCTTTTTATTGCATGCCTCACATTTGTAACCTAAATCTTCTAATCTTTCACGAGAAAAAAATGAATCTAATGCTTCATCTAAAGTAGAGTGTTTTCTTATATCTAAAAGTAAGTCCTGAAAAATAATAATTAAATGTTTTAAAGACATGTTCGGTATCACAATAATAGAGATAAGAAGTAAATAATCAATCATTATAATTTTTAAACAGTGATAAGTCACCTGAAAATGTTGATAGGTGGTGGACAGATGATGGCAGGCAAGACACCGTACTGTAGAGCGCAAATATCCACCAAGAATCTGATTCAAAGGAGTTGTCTCTTTACTGTACTGATCAAATTTGTCATGGTTCACAAACCGATTCAAATAGCATTTCTCCATTGCCTCCACCAAATACCTGAAACATATTTAAACACGTATCTGAAAAAGCTGGTCCATTTATCACACAGAAGCAGTTTACATCCCCATTGAACTATTTTCAATGCATCAGAGAAAAGATCACGAACAATAACATGTTTTGCAATAAATCTATACTTAATATTATAAAGAGGAAAGATTTGTGTTTGTTTGTAATCGATAAACTTTGAAACTACTGAAATTTTCATAATTCTTTCACCATTAGAAAGCTACTTTATCCAGAAGTAATATAGGCTATATTTGGTTTCAGTATGTGGGTGAATTTATCTCACTTATACCTACATTGTTCTCACACAATTCTTCCCCAAATCAAATATCATGTAACTAAGTTAACAAACCATTGTACCATTTATTACATGAAAATAGTATATCCATGGAGGCTCTTCTCTATAGGACCAACATTTTAGAACAGTGCAACTAGATTCTTAATGTTTTGAAAGTGCATGTAAATGCTTATTTGAAATAAAACATTTGATTTGAATTTTGATTTTGAAGCCACGCGCAGTCTAGTTTCATATTTACTTCTGTATACCATGCTCTTGCACAGTCGGTAATATCTTATTGTATTGTGGCTTGGGGTGGTATAGGTCCAACTACCATGTTGCGTTTGGAACGTGCACAAAGGGCAGTTCTAAAAGTTATGACGAGAAAGCCTCGATGGTACAGTACTACACTCTTATACAAGGAATGTTCTGTCTTAACGGTAAGACAGTTGTTTATTTTGAATGTTGTGCTCCGTCGGCATTTAAGTGTATCATGTGAACAGGATACCCGTCCGATGGGCCGTAGTAGGATGACGATTTGTAAATCGGAGTTTCATAGAACTACGTTTGCGGCGAGGCAATACTATATAATAAGTACTCGTATTTATAATATCGTTCACCAAAAACTCAACATCCACAGGTCAGCCAGTAATCTTATAAAAAATAAAATAAAAACCTGGCTTCTAAGTCTGACGTATATTGAAACAGAAAAAATAATTAAATAAGTAGGAAATTATACAAATTTACATAAGCAAAACACATCCTCACGCACTGCACAGACACATATGCATACACTCACACACACACACCCCATATACAAACAGCTATGAATTGTTTTATAATTTTTTTATTTTCTAAGTTTATTGTAATAGAATGTTAGAAAACAAAATTACTTGAAACTGTTTTATGTGTTAGGACTTAGAATGGAGGGCGCTGACAGCTGTCACACAGTTAATACTAGTTCAGCTGTCAACGTGACTAAATAAAATTGTACCAAATATCATTTTGATAAACTGTAAAAAGAACAAATTGTAAACTAGTAATTTTTTAACCTAATAAACTTTATATTATATTATATATTTCGACATTCTACATTAATGGTTACCTTAAAAACTCATGTGCATCCTCTTGTCTGCCTGGTGTCAGGTGTCTACATATAAGACGTAGCTTGGAGTATACCTGCCAGGGCTTAATAGGAGCTCCAGCACCTTTCTGTGTAGCCATCAATGTAGCACGCATGCCACATATCACACATGCTTCTGTAACACATCAATTCAAACACTGTCAACACATTATAGTTGTTCTTTAGAATCAATATTAGCCTAAAATATAATGTAAAAAAGTTGAATAATATTATTCAATCAACCCGATTTCAATTTATTCAAGTATTGAATTGATCTGTACTAAAATTCTTATATAATCATAACATAACAACAAACATAGCACTCCCATGATCTTAGTGTGGAGCAAAAAAAATGAAAAATTTACTTAACTACTCTAATGATATTAAATAATATTTTGTAAAACAACTTATTTAAAAAAAAAGTGAATTTAATCAGTTTATAAACTCACCTTGTTGATTACATTTCTCAGCATGGGTCACTTCCATGACCAGCCAGTTGGCCAATGCAGGCACATGGAACAGAGCCTGAAGAGTAGAATTCAAATAGCATGTGTTACCCACATTTTGCATGCCAGCACCGGCCGCCCAGGCACTTTGCCATCCCAAATGAACTTTTTCAACAGAAAATAAAACCCTTTTTGGTTTTGGCAATCCATCTTCCACATTTTTGGTACCCTCTGAAAAATTATATTAAAAAAAGTATTAATTACCTAGAAATCTATTTGGAGTATCAATGACAACATAATACTTCTATGAAATTTCATCTATGCTTGAAATGTTTAGGTAACTAACTAAAGGTAAACAATCTTAACATCAATCTTAAAAAGAAAATTAAAATCTAAAACTCAACTATGACAAAAAATGTACATGTTAATTTTTTTATTTTTATGAATAACAAACAAACATAAATATAAATATCAGAAGTCCAATCCTCGTAATTAAAAATGTTCATAACATAGTTCCAAACTATTCTCAATGTTTTAAATCTCAATCTCCTGACAGTAGATGTTCCTGTTTCCCGTTTATTTGTGAAACGTGGGTCATAAATGTCCATTTTTTATAATATTTAAAAAAGTTAACAGTTCCAAAAAACAAAGTTTGACTTTTTTCACTATTTTTCCTGTTGATATAATTATGTCTAATTTCACCCAATTTATTACGTACAAAGTGTACTGTATGTATGAAGACTCACACTGTATAGAAGTTTTGAGAACATAGGTAGAATATAGGTAGGTCAGTTGAAATACATTAAGTAACAGAGTTGTTTAAGAGGTTTATTTAGTGGTAATTAATTATAATAATAAGAGATTTTACAGGTTACCAAAACAAGATAATAGACTGTTATTAATAATAATACCAAAATATTTGCATTTAATTTGTTTCTTAATGATATAAAAAATGATTTTTAATAGTAACAGAGTTGTATTTTTGTTACACTCTGAGCCATTAAAATTGAAAAAGCAACTAAATTATTAGTAAAACTTCACAACCAATGACAATAAATAAATATTCAATAGATAATAAGGGTATGCATAAGGGGAAAAGTAAGGGTATGAATAGTTTACAATATTTATATTTTAATCCATGAAATGAAAGCCACATTTAAAAAAAGGAAATAAAATTAAGATAATAATAGTATTGAGATAGAAGTATTTAGTCTTAACGTTTTGTGAATATTATGTAATATTTATATTTAACAATAAAACTTTTAAATCTGATTCAAACATACCTATTTAGATGAAAAAAACATGTCAAGATTGATTAACATAAGTTATTACCTAAACAAATGAAAAATCATTTCAAATGAAAAATGATCAATATTTATGTAAACAACAATATAGTATGAAACCATTGAAGATACTCAGCAAGACACACACAACTATTTACACTTTTGGTGAAGTAATCACTACTAGTCAGGAAATCAATTTTAATAATACTACTGTGATTATTAGAAACACAGTAGTAACTATTTGTACAAAGGAACTATACTATGTTTCTAATAAGCACAGCAAAATATACATGATGAAATCCAGTCAAACTTGTTTTATTATAATGTGTAGTGATCGCGAATACCTAAGAAATTATAGATCACTACTACATTCTTGTGTAGTATTTTAATTTTATATAACAATAGATATATACCTTTATTTAGACTAAAGAGTTTAATAACAAAAACATTTAGACTAGATGAGCAGGCAGGAAATGGTTGATATATTCAACAGAACATAATATTGTATTTAAAATTTAACAATAAAAAAACACGTACCAGAATCTTTGTAGTGATATTTTTATTCAGACACTACTAAAAACCGTTCAATGATTCCATGACGTTTAATGACAAGAGACGACATAACCTCTAAATTGATCTTATCGCGCATGTAGATAACAAACAAACCTACACTATTTCAATATCAAAATAATATTACTAATTACCTGATGCTTGGCCGGCAGAATTACACTCTTTTTTAAGTAATTTACTATCATGCACCTGTTTTTTAGGTCGTATCACCACGTACTTAGATTTCAGTCCGTCAAGAACATTACTTTGATAATCACCAGACTCTTCAAACTCAATCTTGGAGAGCAGCACACTTTTAGCTGATGAATAAAGTCTACTGTCCAACAATGAAGAACTTTGGGTTTCGTCTGGCGTAAGAGATAAACGCAATGCGCTAGTTACTGGGTCGCAAATGGAAGCGGGCATTTTACCTCCAAAATTGCACTATCACGATATCAAAGCACAAAGCACTTCATTATTTAATTCACAAGTTCATTATTAGAGCAAGAAGAAATTGAATAGAGAGTCCTTTGATAACCCCGTAAACATGTGTATTTTAAAATAAAAGGCTGTAAAAGAAAACGAAACGGATCCACGCACGATACGACAGCCCAACAATGTTGCCAATTACAAAGCAAAGATAATATAATCATCACTACGTACCTTAGTACGTACGCACCAAAGAGAATATAAAAATTAATGTACCCACCTATTCTGTAGAAATGTGTAATGTTACTACAATCTCTTTTTATGAAATAAAAGTTCATTTATTATTTATTTATTTATTTATTATAAAACCACTACTGTTAGTTAGACACAGAGTACGGTAAAGTAACATACGGAATGATTTGTAAATCGACCTATTCCATGAAAGGGGTTATACTAGAGCTCATTTGCAACCACTGTTGCCAGGTCTCCCGATTTTCCGGGAGATTAACAGATTTTCCTAAAAATCTCCCGGTCTCCCGATTTTCGACAAAGATCTCCCGATTTTTTACAATCCTTGTATAAAGCCTAATAATAGGAATAAGGTCAAAACCTGGCAAAAAACTGCATAAAATAAAACGGACGGATAAGTTGCTGCCCTGAATATTTCCGTCACTTGTTACACAGTGCAGTAAAATGTCAAACTGCTTTGATTTTAATATTATAGCTGGAATGTTAGCAAAATGTAATACCGGGAAATGTCATTCTTCTTCCAAATCTTCTTATTCCTTCTATTTTTCTTTCTTAACAAAAGTTTTTGGACACATTGTATTGCAACCAAAATGACGACCATGATGATTTTATTCAATTCTCTGGAGAGGACCACTTGGTTTTCCATTTTTCACCTGCACTGGAACACTGGCAGAGAACTTGCTAGAATGTCGAATAGCGAAGCTTCCAGCCCGCGCATGTGTGTTCAATTGTCTGCTTTGAGCACACTTATTTAGAAGTATGCTTAAACAAAAGCAAATGTGTCAGTTTGAAGAGCACGCTTGTTTTAAGCATGCTAATAAGCATGACATTTTATGAGCATGTGCAATGCGTAGCATCTCTACTTGGTCTGTGCATGTGCAATTGAGCGGTGAGCCGCGAGCGTCCGACGACGCGCGACGTCCGGATACGTAGTAGTATCTCTATGTAGTCTGTGACGTCGGGCGATATAACTGAACGAAGCTCTTAATATCCTATAACCCAACCCCCAAGCGCCCAAGCCGTCAATAGCATCTCTACTTGGTCTGTGGTCAAAATCGACAAATCATCTTTTAAAAACAAAACAAATTGTCAAAATTTGCACTTATCGATTTTGTTTGTGATTTTGAATGGGAAATTTGGCGTTACTTTTTATTATTATGAGTTGATAATTAAGTTAATTTATAAATATTCCATTAAATTAAGTAAATTACAGTTATGATGAATTTTTTGACTGGACAGTGTTTTATGGTTTTAGCAGGTCAGAATGTTTACGTTAAAAATGTAGTATCGAATTACTGAAACATTCATTTTAGAATTGTGCTTCATAGACTTGATGTGCTTAATTTAACTGAGTGGTATTATTTTATTAGATATGAAATATCGATTATTATTTTATGTAACGTTACAAACATCATCTACCATCATTCTCAAACTGCTGCATGTTTGGTTTCAGCTCTCTGCGTGGTTTCGTCGTCTAGAGTTTTAGAGTTAAGTGACAAATTCGTCGATATAAGTCATGATGGCATGTGGTTCGTGAAATTCTACGCGCCATGGTGCGCTCACTGCCGCAGGATAGAGCCCATTTGGGCCCATGTCGCTCAATCGCTCTACAATAGCCCTATAAAAGTGGCGAAGGTTGATTGTACTCGATTCATGGCTGTGGCGACACATTTCAAAGTTAGAGCATACCCTACAATTATGTTGTAAGTAATCATTCTAGTTCAAAATTATCATAAATTAGCAGGGTGCCCGCCATTTCGCTTTAAACTTTTCACAAACATACACTTCGCAAACAATTATTCATAAATGTATCATTAAGCTTTCTACAAAAATTTGTTTGGAAAAGTATTTAGCAAAATGATATTTTGACCATGGTATAATATGTTTCACTAGGTAGTCTCTTCCCATGATAGCTAGGTCACATGATTGCCCCATAACTGTGTATTGGTGGGCGATTATGAGATATACTAATGAAATCATTTGATTATGAAGATGTCTCGAGATATCTCCATTATAGCAAGTTAGTAGTTACTAATTTAGTTAGTAATTGTGATTGTGAGTTAACACAAAGCAGAACGAGCAAAATACGATGGTTGGTTGGGTCGACGCTGCCCGCGAATCCCGAATGCCGCGGGACGCGCGACCCTCTCCCTCGCATGGATATCTTCACAGCAGTGTTCTAACCTAGTACACTGCTGTGACATTATTCAAGAATTCAAGATGCATGTTCATTGCCATCAACTCGTTTTGTTGAGTTAATAGTGATCTAAGAGTTAATAGAAATCTATCAATAACAAAAATTAAAATAAGTAATTTACTGTTAAATGACTCCACCAAAAAAGCGTCATGTCTCACTCTCACACCACCGGAACAAAACAAAACAAACAATGTCTATTCTAATAAAAAATTAAACAGCAACTCTAGTCTCTCTACTTTTACAACAGGATTAGTTGTACAAATTAGTAACATCATTTGATTATGAAAATAAATTAGTTACTAATTTCATAATCGATTATCAACATTAGTATTACAAAGTAATTTGATTATAATAATTTCTTAGGTTTTCACTACACATTATGAATAATTGTTTGCCTACCTTTGTGTGCAGTGGTGGAACTAATTGTTAAACAGACTCAGCTCACTCTGACTGCACATGGTCAGACTCTGTCCTGCCCCTAGAGTATTATTTAAAAGTGTGGAGCCAGAAGCTGAGAGTCCTGAAAGACCACGGCCATATATGCTGTCAACACTGCCATCCTCGCTTGTAACCAAGCTACAAATGTTGAGTTAGAGATTCTACAGCAGGGACTTCATGAGATCAATAAAACTTTGGAAGATGGAAAATCAAAGCCAGTCCCTCTAAGTTTGTGCATCGCAGCTCCCTCGGGAACTGATCTTTTTAGTAGTAGTCGAATTCTTTGGTGAATGAGCCCATCCAGGGAAGTACTACCACCGTACCTACTTCTCCACCAAATAGTGATGCTTGCATTGCTGTGTTTCGGTCTGAAGAGTATGGGTGCTGGTGAAATTACTATCACATAAGACTTGCCATCATCATGTCTCATCATGTTTGGGGAATCGACTTGCGGTACCATTAAGGTAACAGCCTAGTGGTATTGCAGTTGTTATGGGCAAAGGTAACCACTTAACATCAGGTAGGCCTTTAGTTCGTTTCGCCGTCCTATACTAAAAAAAAAAAAAAAACTTCCTGGGATAAAAAGTAGCCTATATGTTAATCCGGGTTATGTTCTATCTGTATGCTAAGTTTCATTAAAATCCATACAGTAGTTTTTGTGTTAAAGAGTAACAAACATCCACACATCCTCACAAACTTTCACGTTTATAATATTATAGTAGGTAGTAGGATAGAGGAGTTTAATCTTATAAGATTATGCCACCCTCATCGGGCAATTGACAGTATAATCTCACTCGATTTATTATAAACTTTGCTGACATATTTGATGTATAAATAGTGAACTGAGTAACTACCTATTATTCTTATAAGCATATCTTTGAGTATCTGTTGTACTACTAATACATTAATTATATTTTGAACCAGCATTAAAGGTCCCTATCACCATGAGTATTTTGGAGAGAGAGTAAAAGATGAGATGGTAAATTATGCCATACGCATGTCACAGCCTGCTGTTCAAAGACTATCACAAGCTGACAGTCTTGGATATCTGAAGGAAACACATCCAGTCTTCTTTGGATATGTTGGGAAGCAACAAGGACCATTATGGGTAATTTAAACACATGCGGCTGTTGAGACAATGCGTTTCAGATATCATGAAAAGGACAATGCCCATTCTCTCAGGAGCTTAAGGCCCCCCAAAAAAATTGCTATGTCACGGCGGTTTTAGTCTTTTTTTTTGCCTGCCTCGTTGGTCTAGTGGTTGCAAGCGCGACTGCTGAGCGTGGGGTCCTGGGTTCGATTCCCGGGTCGGGCAAAGTGTTATTGGGTTTTTTCATTAGGAAATTCTCAGTAGCAGCCCGGAGTCTGGATTTGTGCCCGGTAAATGGCAATAGGCTCGCCCCCTATTACATGGGACTATAACATAACTGGCGAAATGTGGGTGTAATATTACACCTCTGCCTACCCCTTCGGGGAAATACAGGCGTGATGTTATGTTGTAGACCAATAATTATCTTTTCTTATCCTGCAAACGATTTTAATTTGTTCACCCTGGTTTAAGAGAAATCCAATTTTTTCCAAATCCATAACTGAATGATAAGTATGCTCCGTGCATCGTTGGGCGATATAACTGAACGCACCCATAAGGACAGCCAGATACCATTTATATGGTGTTGCAAGATATAATTATTTTGTTAAACGATTTTCGAAATCGATTGTGTACGTATTTTTTAAATAATGTTGCAAGCTTTTTAGGTTTATGGGTGTATTAATTAATATCGATTTTATAAGTAATATTTCAGATAATTTGAAATTATTATAACAATATTTACAATAGATGCATAGGTATTTCAAAGCAAAGAATCATCTTATTTTTCTGTATAAAAAGGGTTTCAAAAATATGATTTGCAATTTCTTTTGATTTGACGTCATATGAGTGATTTTTATTATTTTTAACGGATCTACGCATGCAAACCGAAATCTAAAGAAATAAATTGTGGAAAGAAAAAATAAGAAATCAATCAATCAAGATAAGTCTAGTATAATAGCATCTGAAACACAGTAAAAGTGAATTTTTAGAAGTATCACTATTTAGAATCGATTCCGATTATTTGTTGAAATAGTCTGATATCTGTAGGTCTACTCGCGTTTTACGAACGACAAACGAAGTACGAACTTTCGTTCCGACTGATACTTACATAATAAAGATAGGCACATAAAAAAGGCACAATTAAGATAGACTACGGTTCATAGTCGTATACAATTTACCGGAGATGAGAAACACAAAGGTCAAAACACGATCATCGCATGCGATAAGGGAACGATGGTTGACTGGAGTAGCAAATTGTGCGATGAATCGTACGATTTATCGAATATCGTCGAACGGGAGTAGACCCCCTGGCAACATTTTCGTTCGGTTTGAATGGAGGATATACTTACGATTCAGTTTAATACATATTTATTATGTCTTTTAATGCTAGAGTGAAAGAAATGTTGAGAAAGAACAAATAAACATGAAAAAATAAGACATAATTTTTGAATAACATGTAGTTTTGACATGGCGCCAAAAATGGGCCCATCCGTAGGCAATGTCCTTTTGCGCTAAACGGTTGTAGTTTATTCTGACGTCATAATTAATATGAACAATTTTGAATCTATATTATGTTTTGTATCAGTAGTGCATAAAAACGATGAAAAAAATATCATGTATAAGTACCACCACTTTTAAATAGAACCAGGAACTGTCAGGAATGCATTCTCTCAGTGGCCACACAGTAGCTTAGAAGTAATATACATATACTAAAAAAAACCCGCCGAATACATAACCTCCTCCTTTTTTTGAAAGTCGGTTAAAAAGAAATTATCAAAGAATTAAGTTATAGAGTCCACAAACACAACATTTTATAATCATGCAAAGACCTTGGACACTAATATCCTATTTATTTACAGCACAAACAAAAATGATCAATTTGGTAAAAAGCATCCTTGGAAATCAATCCCTGATTTGTATAATTTATAAATCTCTTCAAATGAACAATTCAGATCCTATAAAAAATATAGGATTGGTTTGTTATTAACTTTTCTAAGATAAGACATTAATTATTCACAAACTATATTGTTGTTACAGGAAATGTTTACACTACATGCTGAGAAGTATCAGCCACATACATGGTTTTATGCTATGTCACATGATCTACTGAAAAATGATGTCAAGATACCTAATGAAACTGCTGTATTTGTTTACAAAGAGGATGAAGCTTTCTTTTTTGAAGGTACGCTTTCATCCATTTTTGCAATTTTGTTGAATGGGAATAAAAAAAAATACTATATGGATTGTTTTCTCCATACTAAAAGTTGTCCATATTCATGGGTCAAACAAAAATCTAAATGATAATGCGATGTGACGAGCAAAATTCACGCGAACTTGTTATGGTCACGTAGTCGTGTTGTATTAGATTTTGAAGACCTCTGTGGTCTAGTGGTTTGAGTGTCGGACTGCTGATCACGAGGTCGTGGGTTCGATTCCCATAGGACAAAAATAGTTATGTTATGAACATAAGTGTTTGTGTTGGTCTGGATGTTTCTTATGTATTATAAGTATGTATTTACAAATAAAAAATATAAGTATTATATCCATCGTCTAATACCCATAGTTCAAGCTCTGCTTAGTTTGGGCCTAGATGGTGTTGTGTAAAATGTCCCAAAAATATTTATTTATTTATTATTAAGACAACTCCTAAGGGAGGTGATTAATCGTTTAGTTAAGATTTTTGTTTTTGTATTATTGAGTTCTACAAGGTGTAATTCAAATAACTGAAAACCTCTTTAGTGTTTAACCTCATCATTATGAACAACTTTTAATATAGGACCAACACAAAAATCGCGAAAAAAAAACAGCTGCTATATACATTTATGTTTGTATAACTCAGCGACGCTGTGTTGTCGCTGGTATAACTCGACAAAATATAGGCAACATTTAGTATTTTTTTTCGCGATTTCTGGATTGGTTCCATAGTAAAAGTTGTTCATAATGATGAGTAAAATGAACCCTTCAGAGGTTTTCAGTTATTTGAATTACACCTTGTATACTTCCACTTAGAAGGCTTATCAATTCTTTGATGCTGATTATGCAATTAATTTATGTGCATTTAGTTCAATTGTTATTCACATCATTTTGAACACTGTTTATGAGCGTGGGCTACTCTTGTATTATTTTCTTATTCATTTAGCTGTAAAAACGTGCCAAGTGTTCATACAAATTATAGTAAAATGATTTTTGAGCAAAATTACATGTACTTACGTTTATAACTGTTGAAGTTATTAAGTTGTTAAGGATTAAGACAGAGACGTGAAAAAAATATAAGGGTTTCTTGTTGGAACTACGGAATCCTAAAAACCAAGGAAATTCACTTTATTGAAAACCTGTATTTTCCATAAAATCACTTGTATCACCAAATTCGGCACATTTTCAAGCACTTGGGGTACCATGACAAAAATCACATAACACAAGTTTTGTTCCAGTTAGACCACTTAGTACAAAAAATATGACTGAAGAACTTGCGTTTCGGGTAAACTTCAATAAATTATATGAGTTATTGAAATAACTCATATAATTATTGAAACTAAACTAAACTGGTTTATGTTCTACACTGTATCTGCCAAATGTATGTATTTTTTTTTGTGGAAATAAATAAATAAATAACTGAAAACCGTATGATGAGTCATTGTACTCATCAGTATAAACAACTTTTACTATGGGACCAACCACAGAAATAGATAGAATGGAAAAGTGGGCAGGGCGCACATGCCAACACTCTGCACCATAGTGCAGCGTATTTCAAAGCCTTTCTCAGTACGCCTTAAGACTTGTTTCTGTAAATACTGTAACAAAAACCCGCAAAAATGCCTTATTCTTATTGTGCTGTTTCTAACAGCAGAAACAAAAGCTGTAAAGTACATTTGATTAAAGTTAATTTTTAAAAACCACCTGTTTGAAATATACCTAAAAATAAATGGAAAATTTTAAAACTTTGTAGCGAATCCGGAAGCAGTTGCACTAAGCTGATTGCATTAATATTTTACACACGCCATACCAGCCTCAAATGGCCACATAATATCGCTATTAGAACGCTTTTCTTTTCAAGTTTTTTGCCCTATCATTCTGTTCATCCCAATATTTTTGAGGCTGACTGTACCTACCATACGGCACCTACTTGATGTATACAGGATGAACTCGTAACAGCATTGCACACATGCCACGCGAATTGTGATCACTTTTTGCCTTGATTTACAGCAAATCCAAAATTATTTGAAGATAGAGAGGCTTTAAATGTAACATTAGACAAATGGATTAATACTGAGAGATTTGGATTCTTCCCAAAAGTTACTCGGTCAAATATAAATGAACTAATGGATATAGAAAAATATATTGTAATAGCCATTGTCTCTGAAAATAAGTTGAATGAAATCACTCAAACAGAGAGAGACTTTAAAGATATGATCGAAAGTATTATCAAGTGAGTATTATTTTTCCATAATATCGTATATCAACTGTGAACTGGAAACGTGGAAACATGTCCTATCCCAATTTTCTTGGCACACAACTTCTGATTTCATTTCATACTTCGATATAGAATAAAATACTCGAATTTGCCTCGAGGGCGCTGTTAATACTAGTTGAATTAAGTCATTTTAGTCATAAATTGTAAACTTGTTTTAGAGTTATAACAGAACAACAGTAAGTATGAAATAAAATTGAAAAATTTAGTCTTGAGCCTAGAAAATTGTTTATCTGTTTATCTATGTTTATAAATTCTATTATTTAAATAAGTATAATGATGGCTTAACTTATCTTGCTTAAAAGAATAAGACCATGTTTTAATTCAGACCGTAGTTCTCCTTCAAAAGTAAAAAATAAATTGTGTTTCTATTTGACAAATACATTTTTTTTCACAGGAAGAGAAAACGAGACCTTCATGACAGATTTCAATTTGGATGGATGGGAACTCCCGAGTTAGCTAACTCAATAGCCATGTCTGAACTGACAGTACCTCATCTACTGGTACTCAACTCTACTACAGGCCATCACCACATGCCTGACGATGATCCTGTTCTCATGACACCAGAAGCAGTATCAATATTCCTTGACCAAATACATAACCAAATAGCACCGGTATGATTTCTATAATTTTACTTTTTTTTCTTTAAATTACTCACAAATGATCATTGATATCTATCTTCACAGCTTATATTTATAACCTCTCAATCTCTTCTCCTATCCATTAATGCGCTAATAAGAGCTTAGTGGCGCCCCTATCAGTAAAAAAATAATTACTCGCTGAGTCCATCTTTAATCTAAAACTTCGGTTTTACCAATTGAAGTTAAGGTGAATGCTACAGGGTAGCCCGCGAAATTCAATTTTTTTGGCGTTTTTTGCAAATTGTAGCTTTATTTCGCGTTGTATATCGGTCAAAATATGATTGGCGGAAATAGTAACAACATATCTCAGGAATAATACTCATAAAAATTATTAACCTGTCTCTATAAGCTCTACAAGCTCGAAAATCGATAATTTGATCGTAAATTAATATTATTTAATATTATCGAGCTAGTACAGCTAATAGAGCTAAGTTAATATTTTTTACGAGTATTATTCAGTAGATATATTGTTATTATTTCCGCCAATCATATTTTGACCGATATACAACGCGAAATAAAGCTACAATTTGCAAAAAACGCCAACAATTTTGAATTTCGCGGGCTACCCTGTAGCATTCACCTTAAGATACTGTTTAATTATAAATTATTAACTCTGTAAATTACTGTTCGCTGTAATTGTAGATTGAAAAAGTGCCTAAAGTGGCCGACCCGTCCATTTACAAAAAAAAAAAAACAAGAAGTTATTAGTGTTAGTAGATATATTTTATTGGCGGATGACAACTCAAAAAACGACAGTCACATTGACCGCGTTCAGTATTATCGTCCGACGACGCCCGGAGCGTACTTTGGTCGTTCAGTTACTCAGAGCGATCATACAAACGAACGCCCAAGGAACGCTCCGAGCGTCGTCATGTGACGTCCGACGATATAACTGAACGCGGCCATTGACTTATCTGTCAGATTAAGTCAGCGAGTTATCAAGTCCCAATATCTCCTGTCATTTGCAAGTTTTGCTGTCAATTTTGACACATGACAGGCAGATAAGACAGTGAACACTGTCAATTTTACTTTTTTTTATAGTATAGGATGGCGAAACGAGCTAAAGGCCCACCTGATGTTAAGCGGTTACCTTTGCCCATAACAACTGCAATACCACCTAGGATGTTGCCTAAATGGTACCGCAAGTCGGTTCGCCAAACTGAGACATGTAGATGGAAAGTCTCATGTGATTGTAATTTCACCGGCACCCGTACCATTCAGACCGAAACCACACCCCGGCCACTCAATACAATATGAATGCTAGCACCGCCTACATACGCAAGCTTACGTCTTATACAAACACGCACACACGTGAATGAATAGGGTTGCTTGCCGCTCGAAATGCCGACTGCGTTCCAAACGCTTCTGAGTAGTTCTCAGAGATGGCGTTAGCTTGTGTAGCGAAAGTTATTCTTGCGCACGAACGCAGTGACTGTAAGAAAATAATTTAGTATTTTTAATTAGCTGCAGTAAATTTACAAGTTTCATTTATTGTAAATTGTTACTTAAAGAGCTCGTACTACTGAATCACATTACTGAAGCTTATTAAAATACTATCAATCATTATATATATTGGTAAATAAAATAAACAGTTAATTAATCAAAAAAAAATATTAAATTATTATTGCCATAGAAATTATACATTATAATAAAACAAGTTTAACCGGATTACATCGCGTAAATTGCATCGGTTGTATCTGACGATGTAATCCAGTAACCGTGCTCACCCCTCTCAGTTCACATGTCGCGGCATCTTCCAGTAAGCATCGCGAAAACAAATATCCTTCAGGTGCATGGTGTGTGAGCACTGGTTGTACATGAAGGAGCACGGTTTTTGTTGGCTTCACTATGGTTGTTCGCAGCACTTAGTCTATATTTTTTACTATGTCTGTGGTTAATTATAGTTATGTATAGCTGTAAACATAGCAATGTGATTTTCAAACCAATAAAACTTATTGGCTGATATAATGCTTGTTTTCATTTTAGAACACCTTTTATAATAGCCGAGATTAGGACAAACGACGGTCGAAGTTAGGAAGAAGGTGGTCGACATTAGGGAAATTGACACTTCGAAACTTAAAACACCAATTACTTTTTATTTCGTTATCTAGGACCATCTAAAACACCAATTTCGTAAAATTTAATTATCAAATAATCCAAAATGACAAAAAATTCTGTGGTTATGTTCAAGGTGTAGGTGTGGTAAGGTCTGGAAGTTGGGTTTTACTTTAAGGGGCCGACGTCCCGGACCCGAGCCGAGGCACTTGATAGCAGGAGCGGTTGGTAATGATACCTATCGAATTATCGGTGTATTGTATGATGATAACGAAGCTTGGAAATAAAATGAAATCTGCCAGCATTACAATTTATAATAATTCATTCCTCTCTTATCATAAGTACGTAATTTTACAGTAAACAATCTCTCACTATAGTTGTAAAATTAAACTCTCGCGGTAAGTAGATACCTACCTTTAATAAAATACAATAAATAGGTACTCAAAGTAATCTGCTTTCAAGCATTACAAGCAAATATTTTTTTCCTTTTTGTCATAACTGGCAAAGTACAAAAAAATCGTTTAATTGTAAAATTAAATGCTCGCTGTTCTGTAGTTCTACCTATAAAGGTTTTATTGTGGCTTACCTTATTTCATCCTTCAGAAATCGAAAAAATCTTCTGTTTCCTTGTCTAGATGTAGACACACATCCGTGTAAAGCACAATACACTACCATTTTCAATTAAAATACAACTACAAAACCAAAAAATATATTGCGTAACGCACTCGACTGGCGATTGACATCCATTGAATATTGCAGTCCAATTTGCCGGCAAACTGCGGCCACGTGTGGGGCGCGGGTGAGGAACTTAAATTGGCGGGGGGCGGTGAGTGGCCGTTCTGTACGTTAGTACTATTAGATATTCTGTGGTATAATACTTGCCGCGTAAAATACTTGTACTTTCTGTTTTCGTTAATCTATGCCAAAAGTGCCGTGATTAGCTACTCTGCATGCTGCTGCGTGCTGTGATTGGCTACCCTGCGTGCTGCTGCGTGTTGTGATTGGCTGGCCTAAATGGCCACATACACTACACGTAGCTGACAAACACTAGCTGTCTTTTTTGTTCATATTGGTTTACATACAACATCTCTTTCACACGACACGGCAATGTTGTGAAATGTAAGTGATGTAAAACATTGTATATGTGTGCGACCGCTGCGCACGGAACATGTTTTTCGTTTGATTTGTTAGGGTATATCATATCTGTACTTATGTAAAATCATTGAATGCCTGCATCACTATTTGGCGGAGAAGTAGGTTCGTTTTAATATTCTTTATGTTCAAAAAAATTAACTAAGTAATATATTTTTAAAAAAACTTGAAATTTTAGGTCTTAAAAGATAAGGTTTACTATAAAATACTAGTTTTAAGAACCTCTATCCAAATATATTTAAGGATAGAATTTTTAATATAAAAAAAACCGGCCAAGAGCTTGTCGGGCCATGCTCAGTATTATAGGGTTCCTTAAGTAGGTGTTACAAACAAATCAAAATTAATATTAATCATTGCTATTTTAGTTTTTGCAATAGATGCAGCATTGGCGACTCAGAGTATTGTTAGTAGCCGCTAGATGGCGCGCGCTGTACAGCGCCAAATGCAATAGACGGCCGCATTGGCGACTCAGAGAGTGTTGTTAGTAGCCGCTAGATGGCGCCAAATTTAAGAAGTGTGTCATTTCAACATAACACAAAGTTACATTATGTGATTTTTTCAAATAGAAAGTAGCTAAAGGAGCATTATTTGCTAAGATCATTTTTCTCTAAGGTCAATGACATTTGAACTAGGACGTTTTAAGTATTTTACTCGAAATAATTTTTACAAAGGTCTATCAAAGTGGAAGATTATAAGTTTCTACGTTGCATAGTTTAGAAATGGCAGGGGCAGGGACACATTGCAAGCCACTTTGGCGGGCTATATATATATTATATTTTATTGTGAGAAACTTTATTAATATAATTCTGGATTTTGTTAGCCGAATAGTCTAGATATAGATCTCAATTTTAAAAGAATAAAAAAATCGTTATTATGTATTTTAGGGGGCCCACCCATACATGTGTAATGAGGATGAAAATATTATTTTCGCTGCACCCCCTCGTGTGGGGTATCTTTGAATAGGTCTACTAAAATGAAGGTAATGTTTCATACATCAGTTTTTTATCAGGTGCACCATCTGCGAAATATAAAATAATAATAAATAATAACAAAGTGGCTTGCAATGTCTCCCATCCCCCTGCCATTTCTAAACTATGCAATGTAGAAACTTATAATCTTCCACGTTGATTAATAGACCTTAGTAAAAACTGTCTTTTAGAATTATATTGAGTATAATGCAATTATAAATTTTCGAGTTGTAGACTGCACTGTAAACTGCAAAATACTTAAGACATCCTAGTTCAAAGGTCATTGACCTAAGACAATAAAACCTTTTTAACAAAAAATAAACCGCCTTCAGAAACCTTAGCTAAAAAGTAATAAATAATCCTTATATATATTTCAAAATCTTTTCATAAACCAACATTTTGAAGGCGGCGCGTGATTGACCCTTTTTAGGGTTCCGAAGTCCTACAAGGAACCCTTATAGTTTCGTCATGTCCGTCCGTCTGTCCTAATCCTTTACAGCTTAATAACTTCTACAGTTATAAACATAAGTAAATGAAATTTTGTTAAAAAATAGTCTGCATATAGATCTCAATTTTAAACGAATAAAAAAATAGTTTTTACGTTCTTTAGGGGTGGCGCCGATACATGTGAAATGGGGAAAAAAATTTTTTTTTCGCTGCACCCCCTCGTGTGGGGTATCATTGAATAGGTCTACTAAAATGAAGGTAATGTTTCATACATCACTTTTTTATCAGGTGTACCATCTGCGAAATATAGCCCGCCAAAGTGGCTTGCAATATGTCCCCCCCCCTGCCATTTCTAAACTATGCAACGTAGAAACTTATAATCTTCCACATTGATAGACCTTTGTGAAAACTCTCTTTTAAAATTATTTCGAGTATAATGTGATTATAATTTTTTGAGTTATAGACAGAAAACTGAAAAATACTTAAAACGTCCTAGTTTAAAGGTCGTTGACCTTAGACAAAAATTATCATGGCAAATAATGCTCCTTTAGCTACTTTCTATTTGAAAAAATCACAAAAAGTAACTTTGACATGACAGACTTCTTAAATTTGGCTACTTGAATTTATCGCTAGATGGCGCTACTAACAACACGCTCTGAGTCGCGAATTCTGCCGATTATTGCAAAAACTAAAATAGCCATGATTAATATTCGATTTGATTCGTTTGTACACCTACTTAAGGAACCCTATAATACTGAGCATGGCCCGACATGCTCTTGGCCGGTTTTTAACGTATGTACGGTCGACCGCACGTCGGTGTAACACTTTGACATTAGCATCATCTTTATTTCGTAAGCAGTAAGGGCGGTTTTCGAATCGAAGTGTTACCACTGTCATGCGTATTTCACGATCAATCATCGTGAGCGTCATGTAAATATAATGTACAGTCGAGCGAAAACGGTATAAGTGTACATACATGACATTCACGCGCCGCCTTCAAAATGTTGGTTTATGAAAAGATTTTGAAATATATACAAGGCTTATTTTTTACTTTTTAGTTAAGGTTTTTGAAGGTGTTTTTTTTTTTTGTTAAAAAGTTTTTATTTCATACTTTTTAGTTGATAATTGCGAGGGTTGATTCATAAATGTTTATAGAACCAATTTAAGAATATATTTTATATAAACCCATGCTGTCCCACTGCTGGGCAAAGGTCTCGCCCATGTTCTTCCAAACGTCCAATCACTATCGTTAAAAAAAAACACGCAAATTTGCCAAGAAGTCTCAGAAAAACTAAACTATCAGCAGATCATCTACATAGGCTCGGCTAAAATAAACTGATTTATTGAAGCTGGTTAAAAACTACTCAACCTAAGTCAATAAAAATTTAAATGGGACCACCGCGCGGGCTTCCTCTACCAAATAAAAAAACAACCACGTAAATTGGCCCAGAAATCTCGCAGTAATCGATGTACATAAATGAAAAAAAATAAAAACTCGCCGAACATATAACCTCCTCCTTTTTTTGGAGTAGGTTAAAAAGTACCTATGTGCTATGTTGACATGACACACTTCTTAAATTTGGCTAGATGGCGCTGTATAACAACACGTTCTGAGTCGCCAATGCTGCCGTCTATTGCAAAAACGGAAAAAACTAAAATATCCATGATTAATATTCGATTTGATTCGTTTGTAATAACACACTACCTACGGAAGCATATAATACTGAACATGGTCCGACGGCTCTTGGCCGGTTTTTTTTCTTGATTTATTATCATTACATATCGATACACATCACGTCTGTAAAGTTTTGCCAACTAATTTTATTTAACGCTGTATGTATGTAAATTCACAGACATATGGAGGAAATAGTTGGCCAGTTCGTTTCTACAGAGGCTTTTTTGAAGCAAGGACCACATTGACGAATATGTGGCGTGGAAACCCAGTATTAACGGCACTTGTGTTTGGGCTGCCTCTCGGATTCCTATCTCTTATATGCTACTCAGTGTGTTGTGCCGACATACTCGATGCAGAAGAAGAAGACACTCCAGGTACATTATTATTATTAATTAAAAAACTATCTACATTAGTATACATTTAATGTGATCCACCGCTGTACCTGCGCAGATGACACAATTTAAATACGTGGGAAATTAGTTAACCAGTCAGAATTCAGAAAGCACCATCCCCGCCGCTGTAATATACAGTACGCTTAAGACAAAGAAGAAAAAACAGAATGTAACGTACTGCAGTTTTGCACAATGTGGCTAGGTATGCACCACTGTTTGGCCAGGGTGGCGTGATGGCGACTCTATCTGTTATCTGTGGTCGAAATGATGTGTCAATCCGTATCACTCTTGGATAAAAGTAGCGCCACTATCTATCTCGCTCACACTCAGCAAAGTAGCGTCACTGTCAATGTCGCTCACACTTGGCAAAGTAGCATGACCATCTGTCTCGCTCACACTAGGCATAACAGCGTCACTCTCCGTCTCAATCGAACTTTTACCTTAAAGTAGTGGACTTAAAAATGTCTAGGCTGCATTATTTGAATAAATTTGATGTAATAAACAATAACCTATTTTAAAAAGAGTTTATCCATGGAGTTTCTTGCCGGTTCATCTCCATAGGACCCACAATTTGGAACCGTGCAACTAGAGCCTGACCTTTCAAAAGTGCCTGTAATTAGGTTTATTTGAAATAAAAAACATTGAAATTACCAATATTTTAACTCATTAAACAGAATTAGAATGAAATCCGGTATAATATAAAAAAAAACCTCAATTAAGAAGCAATCTAGCAAGTGTCTTACCCTTTTTAAATCAGACTAAACGCGTTATCTTTTAAAGCCACTTGCCAAAATAGCGTAGTACATTTTTTTTACAGTACATTCGGTTAAAGTTGGATGATGTAATCATTTTGAATTAATGTTAATCTAACATTTTATTTAAAACTGGGGCAGTTATGTTTTAATTTTAATGTTTGAAACTGTAATTTACGGAAGGGTTATTCATGGTTACATTACAGAAAAAATCGAAGAAAATTTAATATTTGTAGTCACAGGACTTGAAAGATCACACAGGGTGTCAGTTTTTCCGATTTATTTTTTGATTCTTATCATTTGAAAAGTACATGACTAAGATTTTTTATTTTTCTGATAACTGTCACGACTTGGCCTATCACCCGTTTCCGGCTTGACGTTGATTTCTAAGACATCCTGTACTGTACATGTATATATTTAATGAATAAAGGAAATAATAATAAGTTATTAGACCAAACACTTGTTTATACAATTTCTCGATTGTCTGTTCGAGTCTGCGCGAACGTTTTATGTCGTGCAGTCAACCGCACGTCAGTGGTAACACTTGAATCACGAAAACTGCCCTTACCGCTTACGAAATTAAGAAGCTGTCAAGGCCAACTGTTACCACTGACGTGCAATCGACTGTACTTTATTTGCGTGTGTTATAATTATTATTAAATTATTAAATATTTTTTATTTCAGAAACACATGAAAAGAAGGACTAGTCAACTAAATTAGAATCATACAGTCAGATTTCTCTCAATTGTTAATATTTTTACTGAATTCAAAAGAAACAAAAAAACTAAATCTGGGCTCTGAAGGACTAGTCAACTAAATTAGAATCATACAGTCAGATTTCTCTCAATTGTTAATATTTTTACTGAATTCAAAAGAAACAAAAAAAACTAAATCTGGGCTCTTTATGGCTGAAGTGTATTTCCCGATTTATTTTTTTCAAAATATTGTCTGTCCTTAGTTTGCGGGAACCCATGGTAACCTTTTCCGGTTCACATAAGCCGAATATACGATAGTTACAGTCAGTGCCGTAACTAGCCTTTTACGCGCCCGGTGCGAGCTTCTATAACTACGCAAATGCATGACTCAAAACTTGGCCCTAGTCTGGTCATTTCTGCGCCCCTCCAGGGTCTGCACCCTGTGCCAGGGCACCGCTGACACAGCCCTTGTTACGGCACTTTTTACAGTTAACTTCTTACGGCCAAAATTAATATCCAATCTGTCCACGATTTACTATACAAGAGATAGAAATTTGACATATTTTGTATGGAGCTTATGTCAAATTCCTATCTCTAGTAGGGCAAATCGTGGATAGATTGGATATTAATATTGGCCGTTAATAATGATAACAGAATCATTATAAGCGGTACTCGCTTAGCATATAAAGATGCAAGCATACAGCGGGCGGGACGGAACTGAGGCGGAGCGTCGACCAAATGTAGACGAGGCGTACATGTCACACTACGGGCGGTTCGCGCGCGGGACTGAACGGTGACGGAATGACAGCGCCAGAAGAAATCGTTCCGCTGTCTGTGTGACTACTACTACATTCCTATATAAATACAACGCCAGCGTCGCGCACCGCCCGGCATTGTCTTTCCGCCCGGCGGAATCAGTTCCGTCCCGCTTCAGTTCCGTCCGCTGTGGGTGTGCAGCTAAGTTTCTTACAAAACAGGCTCTGTTTATAAATACTGGTTTTGTCACCATCGATATGCACTTGACTGTACACCGTAAATCAAGCTTGAAAAAGGTTTTTTTTTATTATTGTTATTAAAAACTTTTTTAAGTAATGTATCAGCTTGTACAGTCGACCTTGTGTACGCCCAGTGGTAACAGTTTGACCTTTGCAACATACAAACCGGGATCAGTGGCACGACCTCACAAACCCTACTAGAATCTACTTATGCATATACGTAAATACGTATTACTTACTTACCGAATCACGTGCATGTGCGAACTAGGTATGGTCACAAGTAAGTCGATCTATACATACTATGGTCGGGAAATGGGGTACCCCGAAGAGGACACAACTAAAATGACTTATATTAAGGTTTACACTACGTGAAAATGAAGGGCTACTCAAACAATGGTCCGTCAAGCTGAGAACCCAACACCACGCTCACCGCGTGGCGGTCACCTCAGGTTTTACTACACCTCACTAGTACCAGTTCACCTAATACCGCGGGACACTCCGCAAACAAACTTCGCGACAATAAGTTATCAATAACTGCACTATCAATTTAGGAATTCCAACACGGTCAGTTGTCACGATCGTCCGTATACGACGCAACATCTGATTCACTTCGAAACAACTGTACTCACGACGGCGGCGATGCCTCGCTCGGCCGACACCAATAATGAAATAAAAATGTGCGGGTAGATTTATTAACCAAATATATCCACACCCAACATTAAATTTCGAACAACCTTGACAGCGGCTTTATTTTGTAAGCGATAAGGGCGGTTTTCGTAATTCAAGTGTTACCACTGACGTGCGGTCGACTGTTCAAATTACACGTCGACAATTTGTGTATAACCCGACTCTTGTCATGGTTAGTAAAATTGTTTTCAATCTTTGTGACTGACCCCCAGTTTCTGGAAGGCTGATCAATTTGATCTATTGTCAAATCTAATGTCAGCTCCTGTGATTGGCCGGCGAAAATGTTAACATCCAATCACATCGCTTGACCTGAGATTTGACAGTCGATTAGTTAATTTTTGCGTTGATCAGCCTTCCAGAAACTGGGGGTGAGTACTGAGTATCGCCCGATACCAGCAATTATTTTGAGAAATATATCTTTTAAACTGTTTTGACTTGGATTTTGCCTTGCCTAATAATCTGATATGGAAATACTTAATTTATAATAATCATGGAAATCTCACTTTCTACCTATTGTTTTTGAGATCTTATTTTTAACTTTATTTTTATTTTATGTTACATTTTATCGTGAAGTCATAACTTAATAAACGTGGTTATTGAATTGCTAGTGTATTTATTTTGCATAACGTCGGTGATAGTCCAATACCGCGTACATTCATTATGCTATAAGGTCTAATTTTCAATGTTATTCAATTCAAGTTAGACCTTATCGCAAAATGATGTTACGTGATATTGGACTATCACCGACGATAAAACAAGTAAATCTAACTCCAGCAGGCGTAGCATGACGACTGTAGACTAGCGTTTTATCTACGAAATAAAAGACAAAATGATATAAAGTTCTATACAATGTAGTTTTATCTATTCTTCCGTAGACAAATCTCTTGTCTACAGTGCAGCAGAGGTCATACTACGCCTGCAGGTAATTTAGCAATCGACAAATTTTTCGAATGATGTGATTCAATGCAAAGTAAATAAGATTTATTTAAATTTTTACAATTCATTCTAAATATTATGAGACGCGTACTGGAAGGCGCAGCGTGGGTAGGCCCCCCACAAGGTGGACCGACGACCTGGTGAAGGTCGCGGGAATCCGCTGGATGCGGAAGGCACAGGACCGGTCGTTGTGGCGATGCTTGGGGGAGGCCTATGTCCAGCAGTGGACGTCTTTCGGCTGAAATGATGATTATGAGAGGTTATCTCTAATCAAGGGTCGTAAGCTAAGGGCAGTTTCAATTCCCCTAGACAGGCGAAATCGACTATAAAAAACTGGTTAGAGGTTCATGTTCTACCGCCAATTATGCTACACCGCACCGTGACGCAACGACTATACAGCTCAAAGACTCCTCATAACAGGCGACCGAAGTCTGCAACACATCTATGAAATTTAGTGTAGGTCGCCATTATTCGCCACTTGAAATCTCCAAATCAGTTTCGGCCACTTACATGAGCCGTCAAAATTGCCGCGTTAGTGATTAGCCAATAGCCGCCATGGTAGGGCCAATCGAATTATAGTACCCCGCCTCAGCTAGTAATAGAATTTATTGTACGCATTATATTCAACATTAGGCGTCTATTGGGCTGTATGGTCGTTGCCGTGACGGGACCGAGGCGAGCGCGTGCCGTGTCCCGGACAAAGCCCGGCCGGTCCCGTCACGGTGTAGCATAAATCATCCTTTATTCGGATTTTGCTACCAAAGTCAATTGATTCGGCAATAATTTGACTAAAGGGTCCCACAGACTAACAGTCCGCCGGCAGATATTAGCCTGTCAGTTGACCGAGATAGGCCACACACTTGACAGTTTATCTGAAGATCTGAGACTGCAGTTTGTTGCAAACTGAGTCTGGTGCATTTCAATACTGGCCTGTCAGTCTGCGAGCTGACAGGTCTCGGCCGGACTGTCCGTGTCCGTGTCCGTGTGGGCTGAGTCACACCTTTGCAGGCAGTCGTCGGCCGGTGGCCTGTCGATCGACGATGTAAACTGCCGATCACGGACTGTCGGCTAAAAACTGTCAAGTGTATGGACGACAAGCGATGTAAGCTGCCTACAGCCTGTCTTCTAAAAACTGTATGTGTGTGACGATGGTCAGTTTAGTCGGTATGCGACCATTATTATTATTATGAGCCTGTGCTGTTCCACTTTTCCCGATCCCGTACCTCTTCCTTCCAGTTTTTAAGGAATGCATCCATTTCGTCCCGCCATTGCGACCATTACTTCCAGGTAATAATCGCTCGTAGTGAGTAGGCTATGTAGACCTTGGCCGGCAGGACGCCCGATCAGACAAAGGACTGCAGGCACACTGATAGTGTGTGGGGCCCTAAAACAACTATAAAAGCTATATTTCTTATCCAGATAGTCGGCAGCGAAGCCCAGAAGGTTCTAAAGAACCTTATCATATAAAATCTTCCGAACCCAGTGCGAGATTAGGGCGGCCCTCGAGCAGCTTAAGAACAACAAAGCTCCGGGCGATAACGGCATTACCACTGAACTCCTAAAAGCAGGCGGAGCTCCGGCCCTGAAGGAGCTACAGAGGCTGTTTAATTCCGTCATCCAACAAGGCTCTACACCGGATGCATGGAGCGGGAGTGCGGTGGTACTGTTCTTCAAAAAAGGGGATAAAACCCTTCTGAAGAACTACAGACCCATCTCACTCCTGAGTCATGTGTACAAGCTGTTCTCGAGGGTCATCACAAATCGTCTCGCCGGAAGACTCGACGAATTCCAGCCACCAGAGCAAGCTGGGTTTCGAAAAGGCTACAGCACCGTAGACCACATCCATACTGTTCGGCAGATCATACAGAAGACTGAAGAGTACAATCAGCCGCTGTGTATGGCATTTGTGGACTACGAGAAGGCCTTCGACTCTATCGAAACTTGGGCAGTTCTGGATGCTCTTCAGCGATGTCACATTGATGAGTGGTATATAGAGATGCTGAGATGCCTATACAACGCTGCTTCCATGACTGTTCAGCTCCAGGACCAAAATACGAAGCCAATCCAACCGCGCAGAGGGGTGAGACAAAGGGATGTAATATCCCCGAAATTGTTCACTAACGCGTTGGAGAACGTCTTCAAGACGCTGGACAGGACTGGACAGGGTATCAACTTTAACGGCGAGAACATCTCACGACTCCGTTTTGCCGATGACATTGTTGTAATGGCTGAGTCGCTGGAACAACTGGTCGAAAAGCTGCACAGCTTAACGGAGCCTCTCGACGTGTCGGTCTCGGCATGAATCTGGACAAGACTAAAGTCATGTTCAATATGCATGTCATGCCGAGGCCAATATTCGTCGAAGGGTCGGCACTCGAAGTTGTAACGGAATACGTCTACCTAGAGCAGGCAATTCAGCTTGGTAGACACAACTTCGAGAAAGAAGCCAACAGAAGGATCTGTTTGGGCTGGGCAGCATTTGACAAACTTCGCCGAGTCTTCTCGTCGCCTATACCGCAAAGTTTCAAAACAAAGGTCGTCCTGCCTGTCATGACTTACGGTGCCGAGACGTGGACACTGACAGTTGGGCTAGTCCACAAGTTCAAAATCGCTCAGCGAGCTATGCTTGGAGTTCCTTTGAAAGATAAAATCCGTAACGAGATTATCCGGAGAAGAACCGGAGTGACCGACATAGCTTGTAGGATCAGTAAGCTGAAGTGGCAGTGGGCTGGCCAAGTCTGTCGAAGGACCGATGGCCGCTGGAGCAGACGAGTCCTTGAGTGGGGACCACGAATCGGCAAACGCAGCGTAGGGCGCCCCCCTGCCAGGTGGACCGACGACCTGAAGAACGTGGCTGGGGGGACTGGATGCGGAAGGCAGAGGACAGAGTGTTGTGGAGCAACTTGGGAGAGGCCTATGTCCAGCAGTGGACTGCGATAGGCTGAGTTGATATAAATATGATTATACGTTTAATTAAGCGGAGAAAGTACCCACCGCGGAGACAGCGCACGTTGGTTCAAGGGCGGGAAAAACTATAATAATTAATGAAGATCGGCTATATTCATATTTTACATTTGTTCGCACTTGGTCGGATTCATGTCTGGCGTCTTAGATCTAAGGTAGACTAATTGTACAACTCTATCCCACAAGGATTTTTAATTGTGACTATTTATTATTAGCAGATCAAGACACGAAAGTCGTGAGACTGAACGCGTATGTACAAATTATGAGTTAATAAACCTAATAAATTAATAGTTTAAAAAACAAACTACTACTAGGTACTGTACTAAAAAGCAAAGTATAATTGGATGCTGATAAGCAATAGTATGTCAACCTACACGGAAGCCATTTCGAGTAAATCGTGTTTCAAAATTACGGCGCCAATTTAATTAGTTTGTTCAAGGATTTGTTGCAAATATTGATGATATGCAGTCATTATATCATAATATAAGTTTAGATCAAATTTCTCCCATGAAACTTGTAAAATCTGTTATATTCATTCGAAAAACCGTTAAATTTTGTATTACAAAATGCGCCAGCAAACATTTTATTTGAATATACATTTCAAGTCTTATAACACATTATTGCTAAACTGAAAACAATTAATTTAAATTCAATTTGATTTATATCAAGTATCTTAACCCTATATTGATAAACGTATTATTAAGATAAAAATTGTAATGTTAAGGTGTTATCAATAAAAGCCATGATTTCTTACAACATAAAAATATTTATTATCTTCTTAAAAACGTAACAAATTAGGGATCATAGAGCGTTATTGGCTATTCAATCTTCAAGATTTACTTTGAATACTTATCTACCTACATCATAATCAACATTATCTAAATTAAAACAGTATTTAAAAATCAAAATCAAACTACCTACAACAAAATAATCTCGTTTCGTTCGACTGGATAGGGTATGAACGTTAACGGCGAGAACATCTCACATCTCCGTTTTGCCGATGACATCGTTGTATGGCTGAGTCGTTGGAACACCTGGGCGAAATGCTTCACAGCTTAAACGGAGCATCTCGGCGTGTCGGTCTCGGCATGAATCTGGACAAGACTAAAGTCATGTTTAATATGCAAGTCATGCCGAGGCCAATATTCGTTGAAGGGTTGGCACTCGAAGTCGTAACGGAATACGTCTACCTAGGGCAGATAATTCAGCTTGGTAGACAAACTTCAAGAAAGAAGCCGACAGAAAGTTCTAGTTAGGCTGGGTAGTATTTGGCAAACTTTGCCAAATCTTCTCGTCGCATATACCGCAATGTTTGAAGACAAAGGTCTTAAACCAGTACGTCCAGCCTGTCATGACTTACGGTGCCGAGACGTGGACACTGACAGTTGGGCTAGTCCACAAATTCAAAGTCGCTCAGTGAGCTATGGAGCGAGCTATGCTTGGAGTTTCTTTGAAGGATAAAATCCGTAACGAGATTATCTGGAGAAGAACCGGATTGACCGACATATCTTGTAGGATCAGTAAGCTGAAAGGGCAGTGAGCTGGCCATGTCTGTCAAAGGGCTGATGGCCGCTGGAGCAGACTAGCCCTTGAGTGGAGACCGCGAATCGGCAAACGCAGCGTAGGGCGACCCCCGCCAGGTGGTTCGACGACCTGAAGAACGTGGCTGAACGTGACTGGATGCGGAAGGCAGAGAACCGAGTGTTGTGGCGCAACTTGGGAGAGGCCTATGTCCAGCAGTGAACTGCGATAGGCTGAGTTGATGATGAATCAGACAACTCTTTGGGCTCGGACTGAATAGTTGCTGTATGATGAATAAGCTCAATGATCGACGAATGAGCTAGTGTTGTATTATCAGCCATAACACTAGAAACTCCAATAAATATTCTCAAAGTCCAGATATTGACCAGAAATATAAATATTCGGAAGGTATGTTTCTGCTGGCCGAACTTTTGGAAACTCCTCATTGAGACTGCTATTTGACGGAACCATACACCTCTTTTCTTCAACATCGTGGCTAATAACCTCACACTGAAACTCCTCGTCAGAAGTAGGACGCGACGCATGGCTTTCCTCATGAGGTATTAGGTACATGATCCGCAAGCATGGCTTCTTGATCTTGGCGGTGGCATTCTGAAAATAATTATAAAAATAAGACACAACATGCAAAATGAGGGTATGTGCCAAAATGTAATAATTTCAAGAACCTGAAGATTTGATACAATGTCTGTCTACCCTGTTTGCGAATACTTACAGTCGTGAACCTGTTTGTTTTATTAATTCCATCATTCCACGTTTTTCAACCACGTTTCAAGTCATTTAACATACTATTGAAATAAACGAACGAACAAGTGAACGAGATTTTTTTGTAGCAATAACGTGTCAAGCTTTATAAAACTTTTACAACCGCTAGTCAATAGTAGAATGTTTGTTAAGCAATAACCTGTTATTCAAAAATATTACATTTTGCTGAAATTAGGTAGTTAAGTTAAGTAATATTACCACGGTAAGTATGTAAAACGTATTTGAATGTAATTTTAAACAGTATTCTGTCATAAAAAAAGCGTTGTTTTAATAATTTTACCGGTAAAATGACCTCTAAACTTGTATAGCTAAAATCCTTATATTTATGTAATATTTTGACTTACCTTTGATGATCTTATATTCCCCAAGTCTTCTACTGCGTTTTCCATGTAGTATTCGTGGCTAGTAGTCTTGTGAGGCCCACTTTATACGTATAATTTTAATTAAATATGGGCCAATGTTTTTTACACAGCCGAAAAAGGATAATACTAATTACGCAATAACCGATCATGTCCCATAACTTCTTTTGACTTTAAACAGATGGCGCCTAGGGTCATCAAACAATGTTTCAAGTGCCTAAACATCTTATTGCAAAATGTCTTACCCTTCGAACTGATTTCGTGTCAACCTTTTTGTACTAATTTTTGGTATAAAAACCATTCAATCAGGTTAAAATCCTATTGAAAAACGTTCTTTGTCATCCAAAGAAGCGTACTGCATCATTAACTCAATTTTCGAATTTTTGTGGGTTGACACTGACACATTATTGCTTATCAGCATCCAATTATAGAACCGATTCTATAATTATATTTTGCTTTTTAGTACAATACCTAGTAGTAGTTTGTTTTTCAGTTTGATCGGTTTCAGATAAATCGCTTCTATGGCTAACGATAAGGCCCCAACGGAGTAGAGACAGAGAGAATCGATTCAATAATAATTATATTTTGCTTTTTAGTACAGTGCATTTAAAAACGAGTTTTTTAGTTTTTTAAACTATTTGTTTTATAGTTTTTAGTCTTTCATTATTTATTACATACCGCGTGGAATTAGTCCTCGTTATCAGGTGAAGTGAATAGGGCTCGTTAAGACAAATCTAATGAGCCCAAACTCGATGGATTTACTAGTAGCCATTCAAGGGTTCCTTTACCCACCTTCAAGGTCCATAATCAGGTCCTAGTTATCTGGGTAAGTGAAAAGGACTCGTAAAAAAAAATCTAATGAGTCTAAAGTTGATGGGTTTACTAGCCATTGAAGAGTTTGACTAGCCATTGAAGAGTTCCACTATCCACCTCCCGGCTCCATCATCAGACCCACGTCACCAAGTTTTATGTATAGGTCTCGTTAAAACAAACCAAATGAGCCCAAACTCGAGGGGTTTACTAGTAGCCATTGAAGAGTTCCACTATCCACCTCCTGGCTCCATCATCAGATCAGCTCGATGGTACCAAATTAGTGCATTGTCATCCGGATTACATATACTTGCAATCAGAAATAGTTTAAAATCGACTTCCAAGATTTGTTTACATAGTTACAAGTGAAGCTAATATAAGGCCCGGACTCCACCAAAGCGGAGATGTTTTGTAAATAACCAATAGAATTTTGTTATTTACACGTCTCGTCCAAGCGCGGTTCCAGCCCAAGATTTTGGGGGGGGGTCAACTTGGCTTACTACTTACATAGTTTTAAGGTCCAAATTTTTTTTTCGCTATGACAAGGTAAAGTTTGGAGTAGAGGTGTGTCGTTACGAGATTTTTGGGTAACATAACGCAACGTTCTCAATAACGTATCCGTCTATTTTACAACGATCTATCTTTCAATCACTGTTTATTCTCAATAACGTATCCGTCTATTTTACAACGATCTATTTTTTAAACACCGTTTTGTTCTCAATAACGTGTCTAGCTATTTTACAACGATCTATTAGATTTTAATGTCTTACTGAATAAATGTTTTGATATTTTCTTCAAATATTTGATGTCACCGATGCGTAATCTTTTATGGCGACTAAATGCGATATCGTCAACCACGATTGATATTCAAATGAAAGGACTCAATGAGATCTAATCAAATAAATGGGCCAAACTTCTGATGGCCATATCTCCTAAACTATAGCTCTTACAGCCATCATGTTGGTACTCAAATGAAAGGTCTCGATAAGCTCTAGACAAATATGTAGTCAAAACTTCTAATGGCCATATCTCCTAAACTATAGCTCTTAGTGTTGGTACTCAAATAAAAGGGCTCGATAAGCTCTAGACAAATATGTAGTCAAAACTTCTAATGGCCATATCTCCTAAACTATAGCTCTTAGACCTATCGTGTTGGTATTCAAATAAAAGGGCTCGACGAGATCTACCCAAATATATGGTCAACACTTCTGATGGTCATATCTCCTATACTATAGCTCTTAGACATATCGTGTTGGTACTCAAATGAAAGGGCTCGACGAGATCTACCCAAATATGTAATAAAAAATCCGGCTAAGCTATTTTCGACCTTATCGACATTTAGTGAAAAATGATTTCCTTTCAATATTTGGACTAGTAATAAATCATAGCTATCATAGTATCGTATAGTAGTTTAGGAGATATGGCCATCAGAAGTTTAGACCATATATTTGGCTAGAGCTCATCGAGCCCTTCGAGCCCTTCGCTTTGAGACTAACACTATGGGTCTAAGAGATATGATTTAGGAGATATGGCCGTCAGAAGTTTGGACAATTTATTTGTCTATAACTCATCGAGGCTTGCTCATTTAGGTATCAACAACCAACAACACCTATGGTTAAGGACCTAAACTTTAGTAGATATGGCCATCAGAATTTTTGACCAGCTCTGCACGCGCGTGTTTTTTGCACAAGTGTACCAGATCCTTAATTTATTGTGTCAACTTCTGTATTAAGCGTAATCCAACAGTTTGTAATCAAAATCTGCTAATTCATAACATAACATCAATATAGATGGTTTTGAGAAATAGACGGAATTAAGAAATAGATCGTTTTGAAAAATAGACGTTACTGAGAAATATATGGTTTTGAGAAATAGATCGTTGTGGAAAATCATAACGTCAGTACAGTTGTTGCTATTGTAGCAAAATAGATGGTTTTGAGAAATAGATCGTTGTGGAAAACGTCAGTAACGTTGGCGTTGTGGCTTAGTCACAACGTTGTGAAAACGATCTATGCTAAATAACGCCCACTACTAGTTTGGAGTTAGTTTATTATGTAACAGTATAGTAACTTACAAAATGAACGTCAACAAAGAGGAAACGAACGTTGGGAACGCGAATTTTTCATATTTATGCGAAAAGTTGACTTAAATTTAAGTGTATCTTTTCGAGTTGAAGGCTATTTACGTTAATGAAGAAGCGAGCGCGAAAATTTTTTCACCACCAAAGCTTCAATCGCTTGCGCCTTTGAGTGTCCAATCGCAACGGCAGGCTGCATGGGGTGCATTAAAAAAACCTCCACGAGTGACGATATTTAATTGTTCGTCCGGCGCACCCTGGGCAGTCAGTCCAGCTACCAACCTGCTGACTGACTAATCTTTTGCCCACGGCATGAGCTATTATCATTATGTAGCTCATGTCGATACCACAGAAGAAGAACGGCAGGCTCATGTAATGTAGCGCAAACCATTCAACAAAATGAACTACCGCCATCGTATGTGATATTATTTGTCATTAAGTTTAATGAAAAAGTGGTTGTTGTTGTTTAATAATAAATAATAAATGTTTTGGGACATTTTTACACATCACCATCTAGTCCCATATTAAGCAGAGCTTGTGCTATGGGTTAGTGATGTAACGAATATTCGCATTCGCATTCGCGAATATTCGCATATTTTTGCATATTCGCATTCGCATTCGCATTCGCAAGATTTCTGCGAATGTTTTGCGAATGTGAATATCAGAAGAAAAAAAACAATTTGAAGATAATTGTAGGTTAATAAAATCAAAATCCATTCATTTCTATGTTTTTTAATGCAAGGGAAAGTAACTTAACCTCGTAAGCACATTATCAGTCTTCACTTTATCATTTGGTATTATTTATTTATTATTTTACTTTGGGGTGACTATCACTAGGTTACTATCTCTAGGTGATTGGGGCGCTACACACCTTCATGAACAGCTGCAAAGTGTCGGAAAAGGCACGGCTGGCCTACACTTATCTATGGTAGTGAAAGTTGGGTATGGCAGAAGAAATATGAAAGCAGAATAAATGCAGTAGAAATGAGAGCTTTGAGAAGTAGGTGTGATGTAACTTTGAGCGATAAAGTAAGGAATAACGTGATAAGGGAGCGTTGTGTAGTGAAAGAAGATGTAGTGACAAAGATTGAGAAAGGTATGTAAAGATGGTTTGGACATATAGAGAGGATGGACGAGAGGAAATTGACGAAACAAGTATACGAAGCGAGTGTGGATGGAAGAGTTGGAAGGGGACGACCTCGGCGAACGTATCGCGATCAAATCTCGGCCGTTCTCAAAAAATGCCAGGTTAAGAGTACTCTAAACCGACAAGCATGCATGACGAGGTTAATGGACGTAGATGAAGCGAAAGAGGTGTGTCAGGATCGTAGCAGGTGGAAATCCATAGTCTCTGCCTACCCCAATAGGAAACAGGCGTGATAATATGTATGTATGTTTACTTTGGGCAATGAAGCTTAATAATTAAATTTTCAATAGAACTTATAAGACAAAAAATATATAATGCAATGTAAACAAACAAAAACAAATTCTTCTATGAATTTTTTTACTGTTTTATACTTAAGTTTTTACTCATGTTATCTTCTTGAACAAAACTAAAAATAATAATCAAACAAACACATTATTCTCTATTCTCACTATTCTCATAGCAGTTGTAGTTCTTCCTTTTCTTGAATATTCATTGTTACACAGCTTGCATTTAGCTCGTTCAGCATCGCAAAGTGTAAAATAAGTCCATATTTCACTAGAAGTTGATTTACTCATGTTAATAAATAACTATTCACACTGTAACCTCAAAATTCACTTGTTTTGTTTACGAAAATTGAACATTCGCATTCGCATTCGCATTCGCGAATGTCAATAGCAGATATTCGCATTCGCATTCGCGAATGTTAAAAAAATGACATTCGTTACATCACTGATGGGTACTAGACGATGGATATAATACATATATACTTTTTTTTTTTTGTAAATATATACTTATAATACATGAGAAACAACCAGACCAACACAAACACTCATATGTTCATCACACAAATATTTGTGTCCTGTGGGAATCGAACCCACGACCTCGTGATTAGCAGTCCGACACTCGAACCACTAGACTACAGAGGTCGTCGAAATGATGAAAGTTTGTTTCCAGTTGGAATATCATTCATACTTTATTTTGAGCAAAATAATACCTATGCTGTAAATTGAACTTCAGTACATAAACAAAACTCTAAAACAATGTTAGGTATTTTTTGACGTACGAGTACGATTAGATGTCGTGTGATGTAAGTAGGTAGTACTTACCTAGTTTTGATTTCATTGTTTACTTTTGGACGTTTAAGCAGGAAGTTAATAATTTATTTTATTTATTTTTGTAAATAGTCTATTTTTAGGAGATTTGTCAATTTGACGTGTACGATTTTGGGGGGGGGTCATGACCCCTACGACCCCCCCCCCCTAGAACCGCCACTGGTCTCGTCTCTACTTAGCTTCAGTGGATACGGTTGAGCAGAGAGGAGAGGAGATGTCTCATATTTGTTCATATTGTGATCAAAACAGAGATGTGAGCTGTACCTCGCAAGCAGGCAGCGGACACGAGAGATGTGAGCGACGTGCGGTGAGCGACGAACGGCACCGCTAGTATCCCCACGATGACGCAAAACACGCCAGCGGCGCCCGAAAAAAACAGCAACATTTAATCGCTGTGCGCAGCTCTCAACTCCGCTCTAGCCAGTACACATCTCTGCTCCGGTCTAGCCAGTACGCATCTCCGCACAGCTTCGGTGGGTAGATACACTCTAGCTGCTACGCATCTTCTCTCCTCTTCGCTTCGCACATCTCCTCTTTGGTGGAGTCTGGGCCTAAGCGTTTTAAAAATGTGTTTGTTTCAAGTGATAGTCCTCCAATACAAGCTGTACTTTAGAAAAACATTTTATTTGAAGGGGCTAATATATGTATAATCACAACTTGATGACAATAGTTTATATTATGGTCGTTCGTCATTCATGTCATCTAGTATGAAATGGTGCCATTCTGATAATAATTTTCATAATGAAGAAAGGATATAATATTAATTAATACATTAATTCAATAATATAGAGGCTAAAGTTACTTTTTGAATGTAATAATCACAGAGTAATTTTGTATATACTGCTAGTAATAATTTAGAAATAAATAAACTATAATGCCTCAAGCCTCAATACAATAAAATTGTTGTAGGTATTGTGAATTAAAAACTTATTTGAACAAAATTATAAAACTTTTATTTACTTGAATTAAGTTATTATTACTCACTAGATTTTAAACTTACATCATGTGAACTTACAATTCTAAATCTTAGACATTTCATCAATATACAAAGACATTTGAATTTGTTCTATGTGTGTTTTCAATTGATTGTACCAAATAATGTATTTTGTTTGAATATCGCCATTAACTTCGACTTCATCACTCAATTGAGATTCTCTGCTGCCATTTTTATTCTGATTATAACTGTTCTTACTATTATTGCTTTTTAATTTCTTGGGATAGGCTTGCAATCCTTTTGAATTGATTTCTTTATTACAGGATACTGGTTCCCATTCGCTAACCAAACATTCTTGCTTATAGTATGTTTTTCTTCTTGTTAGAGGATGGTTATTCTTATTTAAAGTTTCCTTATGATTAGTATCAATTAATTCCTGTGTATTATATTTATTATTGTTATCATTGAAACATTTGGAATGTATTTTCTTTGGTTTCCTTTTATTGGATTTTGAAGAACTAAAAAACAGTGGAAGCTCTGCATCTAACAATGCTTTATTTATATAAGATTCATCTGATTCAAAAGCACATAATTTATTATAGTCATAAATCCCTTGTTTCAGATTGTTATTCACATTTAAGTCTGTTGTATTACCTAATTCTAAATGTTCCTCAAGATTTTCGTTAGTTTTACTACGTTCTTCACTTTTCTTTAGATTCTGACTTTCGTTAGTAAGTTCTATTTCGTCTTTTATTTTCATACATATATCTTTCGGTTCATTGTTAACTTTTAGAAGTATATTGTTTTGCATATTCATTGTTGATGTGGACTCGTAATTGTAATTATCATGGTCATCAATGGTATGTGATTTAAAAGAAGTTAGTATATCATTGAAAGATTCAATTTCACTGTCTTCTGTCTCCTCAAATGAGTCACATAATGTTTTGAGACTTGTTGTTTCTTCAACAGATTTAACATCTCCATGTGTCAATTTAGTTAATAGTTCATTGTAGGCATCAGTTCTTTCAATGCCTTCAGATATTGATGTATCTGGGGAAATATCACATTCATCAACATCAAATTTATCTTCTTCCCACAAGTTTTTCAAGTCTAGGGAGCCAATAATTGCTTTTATAATTTTTTTAAAGTTAAGCTCTTCTTGTCCTGCACTCAGTATAGTGATGGCAATTCCATAGGATCCAAATCTCCCAGCCCGTCCAATTCTATGTAAATATGTCTGCCAATCATATGGTGGCTCAAAATTAATGACTAAATCAACATTTGAAGCATCTATTCCTCTTGCTGCTAAGTCTGTAGATACTAATATTCTGCACTTATATTCTTGCAACGTTTTTAATGCATCTAAACGATCAGTTTGTTCTTGTTGACCGTGCAATTGTTGTGCAGGCCATTTCTCACGCTGAAGCATCTTACACAAGTCTCTTACTCGAACTTGATAATTACAGAAAATAAAACATTGTTTAAATTTCTTTTTTGATAATATTTTGAGGAGTTCTTCAAATCGGTTCTGTGTCTGCTTTACAATATTAGAGTTACTTTTAACAGTAACCACTAATTGCTTGATTCCTAGGAGTACTGTTGTACTATCAGGGCATATGTGTTGACCATTTTGGACATATTTATTCATGACAGACTTTAACAATTCAGGATATGTGGCACTACTCATAATGACTTGTTTTTCTTTAGGTAACACTGAAAATATATAGTTAATATCAGCCTGAAAACTTTTGTCCATTAATTTATCTGCTTCATCAAGAACCAACAATCGTACAGCTGAGACATCAATATGTTTAGCTTGAATTAGATGCCGTAGTCGCCCAGGACTGCCAACAACAACATGTACTTTCTTTTTAAATTTTAAAATATCTTCCTGTACAGATAGCCCACCTATGACAACTGCAACATTTAAATCTGTAACAATAGTTTTATATATAAACACAAAAATTTGACACAAACAAATTGTACCTATACAAAATTGTGTACATAGAGCTTTAAATCTTGTATGTTACTGCTTACGCTACCCTACCCTTAGCCGAGAGAACCGTACTAAAAAGGTAAAAAGGAACCCTTATATCGTACGAGCTATTATCAGGATAATTGCAAAAATTCCAGTTTGTTTAGGGCGATTGGAAAATTGAACGCTGATTGGCTAATCTAAGAGTCGATATATAACAGCTTTTTTTTCTGGTTGGTCAGAACATGGCTCTTCATAACAACAAAATACGAAGGAATGTAGCCGTTAGCCAATCAGCGCATCCGTCAGTGCTTAACGTTCATATCAGCCCATCAGCACTCATAACGAGAGCGCCTTTTCGCGACTTACCTAAGATAAGCTGAATTTTTGCAATGATCCTGAAAATAGCTCGGATGATTGCGATTTTTTTTCTTAGATTCCAATTATCCGGTTCTTTGTAATTGTCCTAGGATTTTCGCAAAGATACGATTTTTCCGATTATCCTACGACACCTAGGAGTAATTACTCCTAATACGACACATACACAACTTTAGGTTCATATTATAAGGAGTTGTAAGGCTTTGTTTTTGCGATGAAGTCACGTGTAAACGCGAGTGTTAATTATGTTTTTGTCAATCCTTTACCTACTCTGGGGGCCCCGAACCGAAAATAATCAAGAAAATAACGGAATAATAAAACAAGTTTAACCAGAATACATCGCGTATATTATTTAAATTGGTTTTCTTGACGTTTCGAAAGCTTTGAAGCGTTCGTCGTCGGTTCTAAAAAAAAACCGTACAATTTTTTTACACTCACAATGTCATATCTTTAACAACAGTGTAGCGTGCTGTTTGGGACTTGATTATTTTTAAAACTGTGTTCCAAACAGGTGGTAGCTGCTAATTATTTATTTGCTAGAATATGGTATTCTTACAGGTGTAGGTGATTAACGATTTAAATTGTGGAAAGAAAAAATCGCTCACGAGCAGGATTCGAACCTGCCACTCCTGGCTCAGTACGCCAGTGCTTTAGCCACTAAGCTACCGTGAACACTGCTCGTGGTAACGAAATTCTCATCCACTTGGTTCATCTTTGTAGGTATATTCTGCCCCTTGGAGCGTGCAAATTTGACTTATAACATATCAAAATTATGTGTAACCTTTATGTTATAAACCTAGGTATCTTATCTTCTAAATATTCTGTAACACTATAATAGTTCTTGCTCATTAGGAAGTTGTAAAATTAGGATGTTTTTATAGTAGTTTATGAAACTGTTGCATAATAGATAATAGGGGTTATTAAAACACGAGTTTGAGTTTAATAGTATCACACGAGTATTTTAATACCTAGTTATGTCAGTTTCATACACTATTTTATCTAAACTCTTACAATTTTAAATAAAATACCAAAGTCAAAATCTTGGTAACATTGTCGTAGTTTTTCCTTGATTTTTCTCGTAAGATTGTTCGTCATTTACGTTGCTGCATCCATAAATTCAGGCGGGGTCATATTCTCCTCAGTTCAGTATCACTGCTGTAGTCAGATATTTTTACTCCGGAATAAAACTTTAGACATACAAAACCATAATAATAACTTAACAATTATAATAAATTTCCAAGTTATGATGACCAAAACCAGTAGGCAATGGCGCGCGGCCGCGCACGCACCCTAGCGCTTGTCAACACAGATAATAAAATATAGTCTGGCGAAAACATTATAATCGGAACCAATTTTCTATCCTTGTCAGGATTCCGTCAATCTCTGTTTTATCATACAAAAAATATGCCTGTAAACACTTAAATATAATTAACAGCAATATGACAATCCAAAGTTCTGCCAAAAACGCGATTTTAAACGATAAAAATTTTCAATGTATGACTAGTAGCGCCACCCTGAATTCATAACGATACAGTTTGCTGAACAAAACAATGCGGTAATTTAATTTTTTTTCCATAACCGCACACTTCAGCCCAACTAAGGAGTTTTTAATGCCACTTCGACCCAACCAAGGAGTTTCAAACCTTTTTTTTAGCAGTCGTACAGTTTGGCACCAATGAGTACACAAAATTCAGGGTGGCGCCACTAGTCATACATTGAAAAAAATTATCGTTTAAAATCGCGTTTTTGGCAGAAGTTTGGATTGTCATATTGCTTTTAATTATATTTAAGTGTTTACAGGCATATTTTTTGTATGATAAAACAGAGATTGATGGAATCCTGACAAGGATAGAAAATTAGTTCCGATTATAATGTTTTCCCCAGACTATATTTTATTATCTGTGTAAGCGCGCGCTGGGGCGCGTGCGAGGCCGCGCGCCATGACCTACTGAATTTGGTCATCGTTACTTGTAAATTTATTGTAATTGTTTACGTTATTATTATGGTTTTGTATGTCTAAAGTTTTATTCTGGACATAAATATCTGACTACAGCAGTGATACTGAACTGAGGAGAATATGACCCGGCCTGAATTTCTGGATGCAGCAACGTAAATTACGAACAATCTTTTACCAGAAAAATCAAGAAAAACTACAACATTATGACTTTGGTATTTTATTTAAAATTGTATGAGTTTAGATAAAATAGTGTATGAAACTGACATAACTAGGTATTAAAACACTCGTGTGATACTATTAAAATCCTCGCCTACGGCTCGGTTTTTAAACTCACACTCGTGTTTTAATAATCCCTATTATGCAACAGTTTCATTAACTACTATTTTTAAATTCATTACAGGTGCATGTGCGTAAAGTATGTCATTATGACATTACTTTCGAGTTCATAATTCGAATTTTACGATATGAGTGTAGATAAAATAATATACGCGATATAATCCGGTTAAACTTGTTTTATTATAATGTGTAGCGAAAACCTAAGAAATTATTATAACGGAATAAATTTTTAGAAATCGATATAAAATTTTAGCGGTTATTTCATGTAATGGATTTTTTCAAGTTTTTATTGTTTAATCCGCGGACGGGTGTCACTCCCTGTCGGGTGGCACCCGGGGCGAGCCGCCCCTACCGCCCCCTAGCTACGCCACTGCACCCGTGGACGGCGGAGCCAGTATCGGACGCATACCGACTAAAACCACCAGTGTTCCTCCAACTAACATTGGCCGAAGGCATGGGAAACACTCTGCTCTCGCCAACCACCCCCGACAGGTCCCGGCTCGCCACAAATAGGCGAGCCCCTTCTCCCCTCTCTCAGTAGCAGCCTGGAGTCTGGATTTGTGTCCGGTTATTTGCAATAGGCTAGCTCCCTGTTATATTGGACTTTAACATGGCTGGCAAAATGTGGGTGTACTATAAACCTCTGCCTACCCCTTCGGGTGTATGTAAAAATACGTATTTCTTTAATGTTATTTAATTTGAAGAGGTTTTTGTCATGTGTGACAGGAAGAGATTTTTCATAAAAACTTTTAACCCTTTTTTACAAATAATTTTCGAAAAATTCCGGTGCTAAGGCCAATCATGACAAAAAAAAATACAGTGATGATAACAAGAAACGACCCAAGTAAATATTAAAATAAAATTACATTGTATGATAAAAACGCTCGCTAGCTCGCAAGGGCGTACGCGGGGAAGGCGTCTGCGTCTACGTTTCTATTTATTTAAATAATAATAATAATTTATTTAATTTTTAAAAAAGTGTTGAAATTGAATTTGGTATTATCATTATTTTTTTCATAGTGTACAATAATGAATAAAGCATTCTATCTATCTATCTATATTGACTGTTGTAAGCATTTAAGCATTATATAAATCTGTGTTATTTTGATCACATTTCTGAATTTATTTCGATTTTGGCGAGAAAGTAAATTCATATGTGTTGAACAACGACTTCGATTTAAACGTACGTAGTACATATATATCGATGGTGTTGATGATAGCTCAGCTGTGGCGAAAACTAGGGATAATAAAAAAGGGAAGCAAACGATTATGCGAATGTTCACTCCAGAGCTTTTAATGACATAAAAATTTCGAAAAGAAACAAAACATGCATTTACAAAATTAAAAATAATACAATTAAAACTTAAAAGTAGGTTGGACTAGCAACATGCTCCCCTTTTGTTTTTAAATGCCTAAACACACTGTAGTATAAGTTTTTTTTTCAGTAGCGACAATATGTATGTAGTACCTAAATGAAGGGAGCTGAGAAAGAGGGGCGGTAGGTATTGGCACAGAAAATATAATACTATAGTATAATAATATGTATAATACTATATTGGTGCTACACGGCCTAACGGCCAAAATTAATATCCAATCTATCCACGATTTGCCCTACTGGAGATGGAAATTTGACATAAGCTCCATACAAAATACGTCAAATTTCTATCTCCGATAGGGCAAATCCTGGATAGATTGGATATTAATTTTGGCCGTAAGGCGCCCAAGATAGCAAATCCGCCACTGCCAGCCACGCAATAATATTCTCCCCTTGGACGAATAATATTTATTCGTCCAAGATTCTCCCATACAAAATTTATAACCCTATTACATCCTCAGAGTAACGCCCTATTGGGTCAGATCGGGTCCCTCCCGTCCCAGAATATTCGCCAAAGGCAATAAGCTGCTGTTCCCTCCAGAGGTGTCGAGAGGGACTAGCAGCCGTCAAGCACATAGGGAGGTTTTCTGGCCCAGCATGTCCCTAGTCCCTATTGTTATCACTGTATATTTAGTAAGTACTTACTTTTATATTTTGAACCAATTTGTATAATTACATCACATATCTGAGCAGCTATTTCTCTCGTTGGTGCCAAGATAATTGTTTGCAAGCCTTTTGCTAAGTCCAATTTCTCCAGTGCTATCACTGTGAAAACAGCTGTTTTTCCTGTTCCAGATTTTGCTTCAAGTAAAAGATCTAAAAAATTAAACATGTGATATTAAAAATCAAGTATGCATCACCGGTGTATTAAACAAAGTCACAAGATTCGAATCCTGCTCACAAGTTAATTTTCCTTTCCACAATTCACAACTTTATGAATCACTAGGTTACATAAAAATAAACATAAAATATCCTCCTCCTTTTTTGAATTCGGTTATAAAAGTAAACACCTACTTCAAAAATAATAAAATAATTTGTGTGAAACCTCTATTAACAGTTTATCCACCTTATTATAAAATCTGGTTTAGTAATAGGTTTAGCCTAAGCCAAACTTAAAAGCCTTTTTAGGGTTCCGTAGTCCTACAAGGAACCCTTATAGTTCCGTCATGTCCGTACGTCTGTCCGTCTGTCCTAATCCTTTACAGCTTAATAACTTCTACAGTTATAAACATAAGTACATGTAATTTTGTTAATAAATAGGTTAGATTTAGATCTCAATTTTAAAAGAATAAAAAAATCGAGATTATGTATTTTAGGGGTGGCGTCCATACATGTGAAATGGGGATGATAATTTTTTTTTCGCTCCACCCCCTCGTGTGGGATATCATTGAATAGGTCTACTATAAAATGAAGGTAATGTTTCATCACAGACATAGTAAATATAGTAAAAAATATAGACTAAGTGCTGCGAACAACCATAGTGAAGTCAACAAAAACCGTGCTCCTTCATGTACAACCAGTGCTCACGCACACACATGCACCTTAAACCGTGCTCACCCCTCTCAGCATGTCGCGGCATCTTCCAGTAAGCATCGCGAAAACAAATATCCATCAGGTGCATGGTGTGTGAGAGGGGTGAGCACGGTTTAAGGTGCATGTGTGTGCGTGAGCACTGGTTGTACATGAAGGAGCACGGTTTTTGTTGGCTTCACTATGGTTGTTCACAGCACTTAGTCTATATTTTTTACTATGTCTGTGTGTTTCATACACAACTTTTTCATCAGGTGTACCATCTGCGAAATAGAGCCCGCCAAAGTGGCTTGCAATGTGTCCTTGCCCCTGCCATTTCTAAACTATGCAACGTAGAAACTTATAATCTTCCACATAGATAGACCTTTGTAAAAACTCTCTTTTAAAATTATTTCGAGTATAATGTGATTGTAAATTTTCGCGTTATAGAGAGAAAACGAAAAAATACTCAAGACGTCCTAGTTCAAAGGTTCAAAGGTAGGCCTTAGATAAAAATGATCCTTACAAAGAATGCTCCTTTGGTTGCTTTCTATTTGAAAAAATCACAAAAAGTAACTTTGTGTTATGTTGACATGACACACTTCTTAAATTTGGCTCGCTAGATGGCGCTGTATAAAAACACACTCTGAGTCGCTAATGCTGCCGTCTATTGCAAAAACGGAAAAAACTAAAATAGCCATGATTAATATTCGATTTGATTCGTTTGTAATTACATCTACCTACCTGCCTATAATACTGAGCATGGCCCGACATGCTCTTGGCCAGTTTTTTAAGTATGAAGTTTGAAGTTAGACCTGTGGCCTGATTCACAAACGTTCGAAAAGTTTCCGTTTCCGAAGTGAAATTTGACCGGCAAAAGAAACAAAACGACCACTTCCTGCGACCACGAATGATGCAAAGCATTCGAAACGTCAGGAAAAGCAATGTTAATGATAATACGCGATGTAATCCGGTCAAACTTGTTTTATTACGAAAAAAACGATTTGAGAATCGAACGCATTCGGAAACGCTATTCATAGTTCTTTAATTTTACATCGAGTGCTTACCGACAGCAAATGGCTCACGGGAGAGTTTCCATGAATTTCGCGTTGCGTTTCCGAATCCGTTCGGTTCTCAAATCGTTTTGTTTCTTAATAAAACAAGTTTAACCGAATTACATCGTGTATTATTATTAAAATTGGTTTTCCTGACGTTTCGAATGCTTTGCAGCGTTCATGGTCGCAGGAAGTGGTCGTTTTGTTTTATTTGCCGGTCAAATTTCACTTCGGCAACGGAAACTTTTCGAACGTTTATGAATCAGGCCACTGGTTTAAAGAAGCTTCTAAAACTGGTCTAAACTTTTGCAATAAGGGGGTATGAGATTTACAAAATTGTTCAAATATACTGTCACTATAGACCAGCGGTTCTCAAACTTTTTTGGTCACGGAACCCTTTTGACAAGCAAAATACTTGACGGAACCCTACAATAAAACAATAGTTTTTAAAAGTGTATTCATTATTATATAAGCATAATAAAAGTACAATGTAACAGTTACTAATTATTACTTACTTTAACCACATGCCAAGTACAATAATAGAAGATATTAAAAATGAAAAAATCTTAACTAATGGGAGGTATGAAACTGTTTTTTATTTTTCATCAATTGGTTGATATCAGGTTTGATAGAAGACATTTGAAGTCTCATATCAGGTTCGGCGTCCAGTCTATTGCGATATTTTGTTTTCGTGGCTGCATAGGTTGAGAATCCTGTTTCGCACAAATATGTTGTTGGGAACGGCAGAAGAATATTCAGAGCCATTCTGCCAAGCATTGGATATTCATCACGGATTCTGCACCAAAAATCGTTGAGAGGCGTCGTTTTGAACAGTGACTCCATACTTGTGTCTGATGACATTTCTAAAAGAGATTCATATATCTCGTTTGACATACTTTCGGGCTTTTGCAAGTTGAGTAAAAAAGGATTATGAATCCATGAATTCAGCTTCATTTTTGTATTATGTTCTTCGGGAAAATACTTTACAAAAGATGCGCGCATCGAAGTGAGATATTGGACCAATTCTTCAAACACATCATCTTGAAACATTTCCGAGTCGTTATCGCTAACAAACTCACTGAGTGACGTAAAGCTTTCTATTTCTCTCTTACCAACGCAAATAATCCAAAAATCTAATTTTCTTTTGAAGGCAGTTATTTTGTTATAGGCCTGGAACACTGTTGTCTGTTTACCTTGCAATGATAAATTCAATTCGTTCAGTTTTTGAAAGATATCCGCCATGAAAGACAATCGGAACAACCAAGTTTTATCATACAAACGGTCTTTCAAATTAAAAGAAACTGTATCTGCTGAAAGAAACATTTGTAACTCGGCTCTAAGTTCAAATAGCCTTGTTAAAGTTTTACCCCGAGACAGCCATCACACTTCTGTATGGAGCAGCAGTGTTTTATGTTTGCTGCCATAATCTTCACACAATAATGAGAACAATCGGGATTGTAGTGGTCGTGATTTGATAAAATTAATTATTTTTACCGCTTCATCCATAACTAATTTTAGATTTGACGGCATTTGCTTCATCGCAAGTGCTTGTCTATGCAGAATACAATGGCTGGAACTACAATTAGGCGCTTTACTTTTTATTCGTGATACTGCTCCTGCTGTTTTACCTGTCATCGCCTTGGCCCCATCTGTACAAATGTCAATGCAATCGTTCCAACTAAGATTATTTTCTTTAAAAAATATGTTTATTTTATTAAAAATTTCTTCCCCGGTAGTGTTTGTGGGCAGCGGTGAACACATAAGCATGTCTTCTTCAAAAGAACGTTCATATGGATATCTCACGATAACCAGCAAGATAGCCAGACCAGTGACATCAGTTGACTCATCCATTTGCAAGGCGAATCGTGTTTTTTGTAGACGTGCAACTAGTTCTTGTTTGACGTAGCTTGCCAGATCATGGATTCGCCGTGAAACAGTATCGTTTGATAGCGGTACAGTAGAAAGATGCTTTGCAGATTTTTCATCGAGCATACATTTTGTTATGTCTAACACACATGGCTTTATTAAATTCTCAGCGATAGTGTGCGCTTCACCTGCTTGTGCAATGCGATAGCTAACTAAATATGATGCCTCCGTGGCCTTTTCATTGATAGTTTGTGTTACATGCATCATATTTTTTTTTTTTTTTTTTTTTTTTTTTTTTTTTTTTTTTTTATTCTTAACGGGCTTGCGTTTGTCCGCCACCTCACCTGATGTTAAGCGATGGTGCGGTCGACGATGGTACACGCTTGCCCAGCAAAAACCTATTCACTCGAGTCTTGAAGACCACCAGATTATATTTCTCGGGAAACACTGACGCCGGCAAGGAATTCCACTCTTTGGCGGTACGCATGATAAAGCTATTAGCAAACCGGTTCGTGCGTAAGGGTGGAATATCTACCATATAACGGTGGCGCATCGCCGTGCGTCTGGTCGTCCGATAATGGAAAGGGCTTGGGGGAATTAGATTGTGCAATTCCAACGCACACTCGCCGAAATGCATTCGATAAAAAACCGATAGGCTAGCAACTCTGCGCCGATGCTCGAGACTTTGTAGTTTGGCGTCGACCAGCGCATCGTTGCCAACGAGCCTCTTGGCGCGCCTCTCAATCGACTCGAGAGCCGCCAGTTGATATTTAGCCGAGCCATCACAGAGATGAGAGCAGTACTCCATACAGGACCGAACTTGTGCTTGGTACAAATTGAGCAGCTGTTCAGGTGTGAAGTACCGCCTCACCTTAGAGAGGATGCCCAGCTTTTTGGCAGCAAGTTGAGCCTTGGACTCTATGTATGAGCCGAAGTTTAGGGTGGATGTTAGTGACACGCCAAGAAGCTCAAGGTGGTCAGTTATCGGCACGGATGCATCACAGAAAGTTGGAGTAAGTTCAAATTGACTCCGTTTAGCAGAAAACAGGCACGCCTGGGTCTTAGCAGCATTGAACTTGACCAAGTTAGCATCACCCCATTCGGAGACAGCTTTCAGGGTCAAGTTCAAGCGTTCAACCATGGCCTCTCTAAGAGACTGGATTTGCGTCCGACTCGCTCGTGCATTGGATGTGTAACTCTCAACAACGGTGCTGTCGTCTGCGTACCCAAAGGTGCCGGGTCTTAGCAGATCATTTATGTGGAGCAAAAACAAAGTTGCGGAGAGTACTGAGCCCTGAGGGACCCCGGCATTTATAGCCAATTGGTCGGACGTGCAGCCGTCAATGACAACTCGGATCGACCGATCCCTCAGGAAGTCTGAGATCCAATTACACAGATCAGTAGGCAGGCCGAATGAAGGAAGCTTGTTTATAAGGCTATCGTGCCAGACCCTGTCGAAGGCCTTCGAGATGTCAAGAGAAACGGCAATCGCTTCTCCGTGTTTCTCGATGGCCTCGCTCCAAATGTGGGAGGCATACGCAAGAAGATCTCCGGTAGACCGGTTTCGGCGGAAACCGTATTGTCGGTCACTCAGAAGGTCATTAGCTTCAAGGTATCCTAGGAGCTTGTTATTAAGTACTCGTTCCATACTCTTACAGAGTATGGACGTTACTGAGATGGGCCTGTAATTAGCAGGGTCAGCACGACTGCCCTTTTTGGGCACTGGTTGCACATTAGCCTGCTTCCAGGATTTCGGCACTTTACCAGTCACCATCGAGAGACGAAATAGGCGTGTCAGGATCGGAGACAATTCAGGCGCACAGGTTTTAAGGACTATGGCTGGTATACCGTCGGGGCCACTTGCTTTGTTCACGTCAAGATTGCGTAGCGTTTTACGGACCTCCTTCTGGTGGATGCGAATATCCGACATACAAGTCTCACATCCATTTTGTGGAGAAGGGGGTGTAGCGCCACCAGCATCGAGACGTGAAGAATCCGCGAAGAGAGAGGCAAACAAGTTTGCCTTCTCCTCAGCAGTGTGGGCCAGTGACCCATCAGGCTTCAGCAGTGGAGGTAGTGAGGGGCGACAGAAGTTCGATTCGACCGACTTCGCCAGGGACCAAAACGCCTTACTACCCGACGGGTAAGAAGCAAGTTTGTTACCTATTCGGCCTATGTGGTCAAATCGAGCTCTGCGCAAAGCCTTCTTACAGGACTTGGCAGCCTTGTTGAAAGCTCTCTTCTTCTCGCTTAAGTCCTTAGTTTTGCGGTTTCGAGCGTCGACCCACTCCAGGTATGCCGTGTGTTTCAGCGCCTCAGCGCTTCTACACTCGGCCCCAAACCATGGACGAGCTTCGCCAGACATTGTTACATCAGAAAATGGAATGTAATACTCCATCCCCTGACGCAACACGTCCGTCACGGCGCTTGCACAAACTGAAGGATCATCAGAAGAGAAGCAAGTCGGCTGCCAAGGATAAGATGCAAAAAACGACCGCATCTCATCCCAATCTGCTGCTTTGTACCGCCACACTCGCCGGATGCCTCTAGGGCTGGGATCGGGCGGAGAGTAGACGGATACAGATTTCACCAGACAGTGGTCAGAACTACCTAAGGGTGATGATACCGACAAGGAATACCGGTCTGGATCAGTTGTCAGCAGAAGGTCCAAACAGTTGGCTGTGTGCGACTCAACATCAGGCACCCTCGTTGCCCCTTGGACCAGCTGGGTGAGATTTAACGCTAAAGCCAGCTTTCGCGTCTCTCTCCCTGCGTGGTCAGTTATCTGGTATGGGAAAAGCCACTCCTGGTGGTGGGCATTGAAATCCCCCAGAATCACTAACTGGGCCGAAGGGTACCGTTGCTGGGCCGCATCCGCCGCCTCACTAAGGTACTGTGTGAGCCTGGTTGTCTCCTGATCTCCGCTATGTGAACGGTAGACGCAGGCATACAGAATTTTCTCCATGCCTGTGTCAACCAAAACCCAAAGTATGGAGAAACTGGGATCTTCAAGGTTTCGGAGACGCCGATAGCAGATGTCGTCCCGGGCGTACAGGCATACGCCCGCACGTGGTTTGAAGTTGTGCTCCAGGGTAAACCCTGGGTAGGAAAGGTACGACACGTCAGACGGACATCCAATCTGCGTCTCCGAGAGAAACAGGAGTGATGGTTTATCAGTCTCGAGGTGGTAGTGGACTGCAACGAGATTTGAGTGCAGACCTCGGATGTTGTGGAGGTGCACTTTGAGAGAGAGGGAGTGCAGCCGCTGTGAAACCATTTTTCTCTTGCTTCTCTTTATCATTATTTTTGTCGAGTGAAGGAAGGTGAGGGGATGGCAGTGAAGTGAGGTTCCACGCTGCTAACGTTCAGACACACACTGACACGTCACAACATTGGGGGACTAAGCCGGAGACTGCGGGGACGCCCGAGCCCCCCCAGGAGTGTCCATCGGGCCCTCTCAACCGGTCGCCGACCGGCACGATGGCGCATCCCGGGATTTTTCGCTAGTTGGCGGGGCAGCCTTTCATGTGTGGCTAGCACACTAATTGGGCCCCCTACTACCTGCGGTCGGCCAGCGGTGCACCGTGCCTCGGATCCCGCTACCCTCCGCGATTAGCCTCCCGATGTGACAGTATCAGCGCGCGTCAGATTGGTCTGCTTGCAGTGAAACAACTATTTCGACCCATCCTCTCGAGTGGCTACACTGGGCATCGTACCGGAACACGACTGGGTCGCTTGGCGGCACGTCTTTGCCCGGTGGGTGGTCGCAAGCCGTCGGCTGAGGCCTACCACCAGTATGTCACCTGATTTGCACCACCCAGGGATCACGTGTAGGGATTCGGAAAAGGGGTACTCTCCTACGGACGTGGATGACTCGACCCCCAAGACTTTCCAATAACTGTTCTTTTTTACGAACAAAAAATTCTTTATTCTTGTCTTTAGACTCGGGGTGTACAGTTTCTAAGGGTCTTACCACAAAAATAATTTAAAACAAGCTTTCGATGCGTGTTTGGCGAGACAGTGTTTAAAAGTTAAATGCGCAGTGACCGAGTGTTTCATTTATTTTACCACAAAACGATGTCTAACATCTGTTTGCTTAGGCGCTGCTCTCAGAGCACGGAAACAAAGGACGCACGCACCCCTACTGCGCGCGAGCTTTGTTTCCATGCTCTTAGGCGCTACCTTTTTTTATGCAAAACCCCAGGAAAGGTTTCAATGCAGCCAGTTGCAGGTAGATCTAATTTGATGAAACAAATATATTTTGGCGTGAAATGTTTCATTTTAGTAAAAAAATAATTAATAACAATGTAAATTAAGTACTTTTGTAGGCTTATAAAGTTGTTTCTATCAATAAAAAGACCTTGGAGCACAAAATAATATTTTTTTTGTGCAAATTAACGTTTGATAAAACTACAGCCACTAATAACATTCTAATCATAACTACTACATTATTATCACAAAATTATGAAATGACCACAAGTGAATTTTAGGGGTTAGACAAGGGCGAGACACTTTAAAACATAGGTTCTTGGCTGTTTAATTTAAGCACGCAGCGGCAGCGTATTTAACTCAAGGCGAGTGAAAGACGTGGATTTGTAGTAACAATTTTCTGAAACATCTGTCGGACACATAACTAAGACGTGGTTAAATCTTTTGTGGTAAGACCGTATATGTCTGCGTAATTTGGCAGGTGCCATGGAACTATTAGGAAGCAGTTTACTACATAACATGCAGAGAGGTGAGCCGTTGGAATCAACAAATCCGAAACTGATATATGATTCATCATACTTCCTTTTTTTCGTCTTTGAAACCGTGGAGCTTGACGTCGTGGCATCATCGTCTGGATCGGTAATTGCTGTATTCTCCGCGCGTACTGCTTTTGAACATTCAGCGTCATTAGAAGATGTCGTTGCAATACGTTTAACACCTTTAAGCCAACGTTCCATTCTTCTTTATTAATAATGTTACACGTCAGGATGGTAGGGTCAAAATAATGCACAATCGTTACTGCGTTTATGAGACAAAGTTTAGTCCAAAGAAGAAATGTACAAAACTGATACAATCAGAATACAGCGGGCAGTAGAACTTACAAGAAGGCAGCAGGCTAGCCAGCTTGTAAGTAGGTAGGTACGAACTTATCGCTCCGAACGCTAATCGTCAACTGACTGACGAGGCGCGACTTTTTAGGGTTCCGAAGTCCTACAAGGAACCCTTATAGTTTCGTCATGTCCGTCCGTCTGTCCGTCTGTCCTAATCCTTTACAGCTTAATAACTTCTACAGTTATAAACATAAGTAAATGAAATTTTGTTTAAAAATAGTCTGCATATAGATCTCAATTTTAAAAGAATAAAAAAATAGTTTTTACGTTCATATTCATATTCATATTCATATTATTTATTTGCATTCCACAATGTAAATTAGGTGGTAAACATAATGGCTTAATAGCTAGTCACAATTATGGACCCTGTAGGGCACAGCAAAATTCAATACAATTAAAATTTATGTCATTATAGATATAATCAAAATCTCAGATAATAATAAAATCAATTAATATAAAAATTCATAAAGGGCGCCGTATTAAACATTTCAATTCCTTATTTTAATATATAAAACAAAGTCAGGTTAGTTACATCATTTATAACTCAAGAACGGCTACACCGATTTTAATGAAATTTGGCACACAGATATAACACGACCCCGATTAATATATTTATACCGGGACGATCAACAGTTCCCGAGGGATGCACGACATTCACGCGGGCGAAGTCGCGGGCATAGGCTAATTTATTGTGTCGCTATTTGTTTGTCATCTATGTATTCATTAATTGTGTAGTAAGCTTTCTTAGCAAGGATTTCTTTAAGTTTCTTTTTAAATTGTGTATCGCTTGTTTCGTCTTTTATTGAGTCTGGAAGTTTATTGAATAATTTTATTGACATTACATAAGGGCTATTGGAATGTAGTGTCATACGTGAAGTGGGTAACATTAACATATTCTTATATCTAACCGGACGGTTACCATGTTTGTCTCCGCGGGTTGTAAAAAAAATATTATATTTTCTAACAAATTTACATATTTCCAGGATATAAACGCAAGGTAATGTGAGTATTCCATATTTTATAAATAAGGGCTTACAGCTATCTGTTTGTTCTATATTTGCAAGAATGCGAATCAGTTTCTTTTGGAGTATGAAAAGTGTAGGCGCGTCTGTACTGTTTCCCCACATTATAATGCCATAGCTGATCCACGCATGTGCGTAGGCGTAGTAGGTAGTAAGTGCGGTTTTTATGTCAGTGGTTTTCTTTATTTCACGAAGCGCATAACTAAATCTTGAAATTTTTGACCTAATGTTTTTAACGTGAGTCTTCCAAGAAATGTGTGTGTCTATTGTGAGGCCTAATAATGTGAATTCGTTTACAACTTCAATTTGTGTGCCGTTGGTTATAAAGTTAACTAATAAGGGGGACTTTTGATAGGGATAGAAGGTTATAAGTTTAGTTTTTTTGTAATTTATTTCGAGATTGTGTTCATCCAGCCATTTAATTGTTTTATTTAATATTGAGTTTAGCTGCTCACTTACATTACTGTTATTATGGCAAGAGGTAAGTAGAGATATGTCGTCTGCAAAAAGTACACACGGTTCTTCCATGATTTTTGGGAGGTCATTGATGTAGATTAAAAATAAAAGGCATCCAATGACACTACCCTGGGGAATTGACGCATTAATAATTTTCTTTTCGGATCTGACATGCATTATTTGTTTTTGGTTGTAGTTGAAATGTTCTATTTCCACGTATTGCTCTCTATCTTTTAAGTACGATGCAAACCATTTATATGTAGTTCCGCGAATCCCTATTCCATATAGTTTGTCTAATAGGATTTTAAACTGTACTTTGTCATATGCCTTTGTCATGTCAAGGAGAATTCCTACCGCATATTTTTTATCATTTATAATATTAATAACATCTTGCATATATTTATAAACAGCTAGGGTTGTTGATCGCTGTTTTCGAAATCCGTTTTGACCTTCATCGAAAATATTATATCTTTCGCAAAAATTATACACCCTGACACTCATAGCCTTTTCAAAAATTTTAGAAGCTGTGGGTAAAAGGGCAATAGGCCGATAGTTGTTAAGGTCCGTTTTTGAGTTTTTCTTGAGTAATGGTTTTATAATAGCTTTTTTTAATTGATCAGGAAATACACCACTATCGAAGGACTGATTTATTAATACGCTCAATGGCACAGTTAGTTCGTCCGCACATTGCCTAATCAGAGAGGGTGGTAGTTCATCAATTCCGTGACTTTTTTTATTTTTTAAGTTTCTTATAATTTTGTGAGTTTCTCGAAAATCTACTGGCCTAAGAAAAAATGTATTTTCTGTACGATGGACTACAGGCAGGCCGTGTGCCTCACTACCAGCTGGGCGTGTACTTTCTTCCCCTATAGTTGCAAAAAAACTATTAAATTTATTTACTACTTCTTTTGGATCTGAGATTAAAGTGTTGTTGATTTTCAATTGAATATTATGTTTTTCTGTGAATTTTTTTTTATTAGTACGTTCGTTAACTATATTCCACATTGCCTTCACTTTGTTTTGTGACATTTGAATTTTTTTAATAAATTGTTGTTTCTTAGATATAATAACCGATTTTTTTAATATTTTTTCGTATTTACTATAATATGTTTTAATTATTGGATTATTTGATTTTAAGCATAAAATTTTTAATAATCTTTTATTTGTGCATGAGAGCTTAATGCCTTTAGTTAACCAATATTTTTTGTACTGCGTCTTTAATTTAATTTTGGTTTTTGGTATAGTTTGGTTTAGTATTTTAGTTAATACGTCAATAAAAGCATTATAGTTTTTATTTATATCGTTACTTTCTTTTATGATGTCGCTCCAATTTACTGACTCTAATGTAGATTTGAAAATACCTATGTTATTTTTGTTATATAGTCGTTTTTCTGTGTACCAAATCGTATGCCTAGGTCGTTGTGGTAATTTAAAGTGTATGATTGTACCACAATGATCTGAAAAACCTAGTTCTTCTACTAGTGTATATAAATTTTCACTATAAAAGTTCGTGAAAATTAGGTCTATACATTTTGATGTAGTTTTCGTTATGCGTGTTGGGTTTTTCATGTGTTGTGTGTATTTGTATTCAGTCATAAGGTCTAAGAAAGTGTTAGTTTCTAAGTTATTTTTTAAAACATTTATGTTAAAGTCACCACCAAGGATTATTTTAAGTTTTGAGTATTTTTTGTTTATGTGTGTTAATATTTTATTTAGTTGGTTATAAAATATATCTTTTTCTCTTCCATTCCAATACATTGCTACTATTAATAACTTTTCATTAGGTATTTCAGTCGCACAAACTTCCAAAATAAATTCAAGTGACAAGTCGGTTATATCACATCTTTCTATACAGTCTTTGTGTTCTTCCAGTAAGATACAGACACCACCGCCTTCATAGTTTTCTCGACAGTAGGATGCTGCGATTTTATAGCCGCTAAAATGAAACGTTCTTTAGGGGTGGCGCCCATACATGTGAAATGGGGAAAAAAAAAATATTTTCGCTGCACCCCATCGTGTGGGGTATCATTGAATAGGTCTACTAAAATGAGGGTAATGTTTGGTACATCACTTTTTTATCAGGTGTACCATCTGCGAAATATAGCCCGCCAAAGTGGCTTGCAATGTGTCCCCCCCCCTGCCATTTCTAAACTATGCAACGTAGAAACTTATAATCTTCCACATTGATAGAACTTTGTGAAAACTCTCTTTTAAAATTATTTCGAGTATAATGTGATTATAATTTTTTGAGTTATAGACAGAAAACTGAAAAATACTTAAAACGTCCTAGTTCAAAGGTCATTGACCTTAGAGAAAAATTATTACGGCAAATAATGCTCTTTAGCTACTTTCTATTTGAAAAAATCACAAAAAGTAACTTTGACATCAATCAGACTTCTTAAATTTGGCTTCTTGAATTTATCGCTAGATGGCGCTACTAACAACACGCTCTGAGTCGCGAATGCTGCCGATTATTGCAAAAACTAAAATAGCCATGATTAATATTCGATTTGATTCGTTTGTACACCTACTTAAGGAACCCTATAATACTGAGCATGGCCTGACATGCTCTTGGCCGGTTTTTTTATATAATAGCGCTTTTATACTTAGTCCTAGACTCGAACTCGAACATTCTCAAAAATACTCGAGTCGGCGCCTTTGATAAACAAAAAGCGGAAATAAAAATATAAATACAAAAAAATGCGTTGTAAACAATCTCGACTTTATGCTTTTGAAGATAGAGCCGAAAGTCGCTTGTTCACAACTATAGCGTCTAATTCAGAGGCGGCTTTTATCAAAGGGACTGCGCGCTCACAAGTATACGCGCGGCGGGCGGATTCAAAACGTTCGACCAGTGACCAGAGATAGGTGTTTTGTTTTTTTTTTCTAAATTCTTGCGGAACCCCTACAGGGGTATCGCGGAACCCTAGGGTTCCGCGGAACACACTTAGAGTACCGCTGCTATAGACTATAGAATAATATTCGCGCTCTTATTGGCTTAGGCAATATCACTATCAATGTCCTGCCAATAAGAGCGCGAATATATTTTATGCAGTTTTTTTTTTGCCAGGTTTTGATATTATTCCTACTATTAGGCTTTATGCAGGGACTGTAAAAAACCGGCCAAGAGCATGTCGGGCCATGCTCAGTATTATAGGGTTCCTTAAGTAGGTGTAATTACAAACGAATCAAATTGAATATTAATCATGGCTATTTTAGTTTTTGCAATAATCGGCAGCATTCGCGACTCAGAGCGTGTTGTTAGTAGCGCCATCTAGCGATAAATTCAAGAAGCCTAATTTAAGAAGTGTTTCATGCAAAGTTGCTTTTTGTGATTTTTTCAAATAGAAAGTAGCTAAAAGAGCATTATTTGCTATGACCATTTTTCTCTAAGGTCAATGACCTTTGAACTAGGACGTTTTAAGTATTTTTCAGTTTTCTCTCTATAACTCAAAAAATTATAATCACATTATACTCGAAATAATTATAAAAGAGATTTTTCACAGAGGTCTATCAATGTGGAAGATTATAAGTTTCTATGTTGCATAGTTTAGAAATGGCAGGGGGGGGGGGACACATTGCAAGCCACTTTGGCGGGCTATATTTCGCAGATGGTACACCTGATAAAAAAGTGGTGTATGAAACATTACCTTCATTTTAGTAGACCTATTCAATGATACCCCAGGGGGTGCAGCGAAAAAAAATTTTGCATCCCCATTTCACATGTATGGACGCCACCCCTAAAATACGTAAAAATGATTTTTTTATTCTTTTAAAATTGAGATCGATATGTAGACTATTTTTTAACAAAATTTCATTTACTTATGTTTATAAATGTAGAAGTTATTAAGCTGTAAAGGATTAGGACAGACGGACAGACGGACGGATATGACGAAACTATAAGGGTTCCTTGTAGGACTTCGGAACCCTAAAAATCGGGAGATTTCTAGGAAAATCTGTGAATCTTCCGGAAAATCGGGAGACATGGCAACAGTGACTGGCACACTATGGGCAAGAGATGATGGTAGTTGTGACCATTTGACTTCCACTACATAAGTGGATGTAGAGGTAATCTTTTTCTTTATTGTACTCCCGAAGATGCGACTGTAATCCAACAGCAGAATTTCACTATTTACAGTCACACAATAAAAAAAGGTAAACAAAGCACCCCACAGTCATTTATAACACCAAAATATCGGATATCCTCGTTTTTTACGCGTTTCGGTAAGATAATAGTGAAAAAATGCAAGAGTAAAATTCCTAAGCATCTATCTCGGAGAGTTTTGGAGGGAAAAATATTCAAGTTAAATAAATAGCTAAAGATATTTTAGTCACGAAAATGCGAAAAGAATTAAATATCTAATTAACTGCGAATATTTTTACCCAACTGACAACATAGGTCAATAAAAGCATGTAAACTACATATCCTAAAACTATTTTGAAGGGTCTAGTGTGAGTAGGTACGAAGAAATTAATTATTTTCATTTTTTTAACCGACTTCTAAAAAAGGAGGTTATGTATTCGGCGTTTTTTTTTACATATTACTCCGAGATTTCCGGTCCAATTTACGTGGCTGTTTTTTTATTTGGTAGAGGAAGCCCGCGCGGTGGTCCCATATAATTTTTTTGGCTTAGGTTTAGTAGATTTTAACCAGCTTCACAGTTTATTTTAGCTTTGTCTATCTAGACGATCTCCTAATATGTAGTTGTTTTTCTGAGAATTCTTAGCCGATTTGCGTGTTTTTGATTGGACATTTGGAAAAACATGAGCGAGACCTTTGCCCAGCAGTGGGACAGCATAGGTTAATAAAAATATATTCTCAAATTAGTTCGCAATTATCAACTAAAAACACCGACTTCAAAAACCATAACTAAAAAGTAAAAAATAATCCTTGTATGTATTACAAAATCATCAATTTTCATAAATCAACATTTTGAAGGTAGCGCGTGATTTTCATGTACGTTCACTAATACTGTTTTTTTTTACTATAGCGTTTGACTGTACATTATATTTACATGACGCTCACGATGATAGATCGTGAGATACATGTACATACGTAAAGAAAGGGTCAATCACGCGCCGCCTTCAAAATGTTGGTTTATGAAAAGATTTTGAATTACGTACAAGGATTAGCAGCCCGGAGTCTGGATTTGTGCCCGGTCAATGGCAATAGGCTCGCCCCCTATTACATGGGACTATAACATAACTGGCGAAATGTGGGTGTACTATACACCTCTGCCTACCCCTTCGGGGAAATATAGGCGTGATGTTATGTTGTTGTTGTTGTTACAAGGATTATTTTTTACTTTTTAGTTAAGGTGTTTGAAGTCAATTTTTTTTTCAAACATTTTTTTCTCTCCTATTTCATGGAAATCAATTGTCTGCTCGAAAAATACAATATGATATTTCCTACGTCCTCAAATAAACTTGTATCCATAAGCCGTAGGAATTAGGATAAAATTGCGTTTTCATAAAATACCTGCAATTTTTGAGTCAGGGTTGCCACCGAAAGATGAGAAAGAAAATACTGGTATTAAAATAGTTTTAAGCAGGAAAGTTATAAAACTTATACTAATAATAATTTAATCAAACCACTTACATAAAACACCCCTCTAAAATAATCATACTTAACCGAATGCCGCGTATTTATTTATTTACTAGCTGTTACCCGCGACTTCGTCCGCGTGGAATTCAAATTTAATTAGTAAACCTGCCAAGTGCTAATCAGAATCAGGCGCTTGTATATGTATTACAGTAACAAAAAACGTCCGTGTGGTGCCGGACTTAAAGAATAGCACCACCCTTATCTCTTCTCATGGGTGTCGTAAAAGGCGACTAAGGGATTCACCAGAGGATGGGCAGCAGCGTTCTCTGAGTATTTAACCAACCAACTGCGATCGCCAACCCGCCTGTCAAGCGTGGCGATTATGGCATATCCCCCCCTTAATTGGGGGAGGCCTATGTCCAGTAGTAGACGTCTTTCGGCTGTAATGATGATGATGAACAAAAAACGTAGAAAAAAATCTCCAATCAAATGGTTCAATCGTATTTTTGGCAAAAGACAAGAGTGACACGGTATTTATACCTATAATGGTATAAATTAAAGCTCTTAATTTAAACTCTTGCCGTCTTTTGCTCTTACAAAATTTTGGAGGTTTTAAATTACGAAGTAGCTTAATGGGTACGCCATTAAGATAGATAGATAGAATATACTTTACACCATGAAAATAGTAGTAAACAGGAACAACATATAAATTATGGGCGGTCTTATCGCTAAAAGCGATATCTTCCAGACAACCTTTGGATGGACAAAGAAGACGTAAGATCTAGATAATGGGGGCTAGATAAAAAGCTACTTCGTAAGATAAGAAAGAACATATAACCGATAATAAATATTTATTGACAGGTAAATAGTAAATATTGACATATTAATTTGTTTATAGAGTAAGGTTGCAGGCGATAAGTCTGAATCAGTTTTTCCACATTTCCAAGAGTTTGCTGCTATTTTCCAAAGATAAAAAGTAACTTATGTTATACCTTACAAAGTCCTGTATCTGCCTCTTAAAATCCCGTTACAATCGGTTAGGTTACGTAAGTTAGAATCAGTTTTTCCATATTTTCAAGAGTTTAAAAAAAAAATCCCAAATAAAAAGTAGCCTATATTATACCTTGAAATCGATGTAGACGCAGGCCTGAATTATGCCTACCAGATGTCAATGCCCCCAAAGCCAACATCAGTACAAGAAGTTGCTAGGACCATCAAGGAACTTAAGGACAAAAAAGCGCCTGGCTTTGACCTGATCACCAAAGAAGTTTTAAAAGAACTACCTAAGAAGGCTTTAGTCTTTATAACTACATTGTTTAATGGAATTCTTAGGGTACAATACTATCCTCAAATTTGGAAAGTTTCACAGATAATGATGATCCACAAAATGGGGAAACCTGCGAATGAAGTAACGTCGTATCGACCAATTAGTTTGTTGCCCATACTCTCAAAACTTTTTGAGAAAGTGCTATTGCGTAGAATAGAACCAATATTGACAGAGAATAAAATCATGCCAGACCATCAGTTCGGATTTCGGCACCACCATTCTACAGTCGAGCACTTGCTCGACTGTAGAATACTTTTCTAATTGTTTCATAGACTCTGTGAACTTTCACAGAGTCTATGAAACAATTAGGAAAGCCCTAGAACGAAAAGAGTACTGTTCATCAGTATTCCTGGATATCCAACAAGCTTTCGACAAGGTTTGGCAGAGTGGCCTACTCTTAAAAATAAAGGAAAGCATCCCACATAGTTACCACTAGGGCTTCTCAATATCGCCTATTTTCCAATATCGGAATTGGACCCGATATTGACCTCAAAATATCGGAATTCCGAGATTCCGATATTGAGACACAATATTTTTAAATACTACTAGGACTTGATTTAAAATGAAAACCTAATCTTGTTTGTAGAGTAAAAAGTGGAGATTATGCCAAAAGTGTTGCTTTTGAAAACTAATGGGTCTTTATGATCTAATAAACATGTACAGCCTGTCATCATCATCATACATACATATATACATAACCAGCCCATTACTGTCCCACTGCTGGGCACGGGCCTCTTCTCGATACGAGAAGGCTAAGGCTTTAGTCCACCACGCTGGCCTAGTGCGGGTTGGCGGACTACACACACCATTGAGAACTGTTTGGAGCACTCTCTGGTGTGCAGGTTTCCTCACGATGTTTTCCTTCACCGTTAAAGCAAGTGCTAATCGAATATGTCATCATCATCATCATCTTTTCAGCCGAAAAACATCCACTGCTGGACATAGGCCTCTCCGAAGCATCACCACAACGACCGGAACTGCGCTTTCCGCATCCAACAGTTTCCCGCGACCTTCACCAGGTCGTTGGTGCACCTTGTGGGGGGCCTACCTACGCTGCGCCTTCCAGTACGTGATCGTCACTCCAGAACTTTACTGCCCCATCGGCTATCCGTTCTGTGAGCAATGTGCCCCGCTGACTGCCACTTAAGTTTGGCAATTCTTCGGGCTTTGTCGGTTACTTTTGTTCTCTTGCGAATCTCCTCATTTCTGATTCAGTCACGTAGGAACGCTCCGAGCATAGCCCTCTCCATTGCCCTTTGAGTGACTTTGAGCCTTCTTATCAGGCCCATTGTGAACAAACACATTTCAGTACCGTAGGTAATTACTGGCAACACACACTGGTCACAGACATTCTTCTTGAGACACTGCAGTATTTGGACCAGAAGATATTGCGTAGCTTCCCGAACGCTGCCCTACCGAGTCGACCTACCAAACCTAGGTTGGACCTACCTAACTGGACAGTTTGTCCTAGGTCTTTGATTAGTCAAAGTACTAGGTACCTATACATAATCGTCAACAGCTTCGAGTGTAGATTTACCGATATTTACGGAAATGGGAAATTGGGAATTCGACATAACCTTTGTCTTGTCCATATTTCCACTCTATCGGAAGCTCTATTGAGGTCATCGAGCTTTGTATGAGGTCCTCTCTGATCTCAGCTATGACTATAAGTTGTCGGCAAACCGAAGGTGAGTGATATACTTGCCGTTTATGTTAATGCCTAGCCGTTTCCAGTCCAGAAACCTGAAGACATCCTCCAATGCAGCAGTGAACAGTTTCGGAGAGATCAAATCTCCCTGTCTCACACTTCGCTGCAGAAGGATAGGTTTTGAGGCTTGGTCCTGTAATCGTTTTCATACAAACACACTTTGATGTACCGATAGTCAATCTGGCACCGTTGAAGAGACTGTAGTACAGACCAAGTCTCGGTAGAATCCATGACTTTCTCGTAGTCCACAAACGCTAAACAAAGAGCGTGCCTCTTATACTCTTCAGTCTTATGTATAACCTGCCGCAGTGTATGTACGTGGGACACTCAGAAAGTTTTGCGAAACTAAAAAAAATTGTTCTATACGTACATATATTTTTATCAAATCTTTTCAAAGTACTTTCCACCAGCCTCTATACAAAGATTCATGCGTCTAAACCAGTTTTCAAAACACTTTTTCCAGTCCGCCGCAGACACCTCGTTTACAGCCTGCTCGAACGCAGCCAGCGCATCTTCCGGCGACGAAAATTGTATCCCTTTGAGCTGATTTTTTATTTTTGGGAATAAAAAGAAGTCACACGGTGCTAGATCAGGGCTGTAAGGAGGGTGACCCAGGAGTTTGACTGGCGTGCTGTCCAGGAAGTCCCTCGTTTTGAGTGCGGTGTGCGCAGGTGCATTGTCGTGGTGGAGTAGTAGCCCGCGGAGCCCTGTGTTTGGTCGCTTGTTGCTTATAACAGAGAAAACTTCTGGCAAACATTTGGTAGTATACCATTCGGCATTAATGCTTCTTTGATCCCGTAAGGGAATTGATACCAAGTGGCCAGTCAAATTAAAAAAGCTAGCGATCAAAATCTTACCCCCGCTTCTAGATCGCTTCACTTTGGTAGGCGTTGGCTCATTTTGAAACACCCAAACAGTCGACTGGCGCTTGGTTTCTGGGTCGTATTGATAAATCCAGGACTCATCACCTGTAACGATGTCGTAAACACGCCGAGACGAGCCTGCTTCAAATTTGTTAAGCATATCACGGCACCATTCCACCCGGGCCTGCTTCTGAGCATCGGTGAGGTTGTGCGGCACCCAGCGTGATACTATCCTCCTCACGCGAAGATGGCTGTGTAGAATCTCGTGAACGCTTCCCGATCCAATCTTCAATATGTGTTGAATCTCCTGATATGTAATTCGCCTATTGTCTTGGATTAAATTTTTCACTGCTAGCACGTTTTCTTCGGTAACAGCCGTCAAAGGGCGACCGCTTCTTTCGTCATCCCCCAAAGTTGGTCGACCGCGCTTGAATTCGTTATACCAACGATACACGGTTGCCTTGGAAGGGCCTTCATCCATGAATGCCATTTGAAGTCTATCGTACGATTCATCCGGTTTCAGGCTACACTTGAAATCGTATAAAATCATAGCTCTAAAATGTTCCCGGCGCAGATCCATATTTCAGTGAGACACAATACTTTGAATTAACTCGCAAAAAATGTGGAGGGAAATTTTGAAATTGGAACTTACTTATTTTTACTTATAAATAATCATATTTTCGAAAAACATTATAACTGGCCAGTCTCCAATATATAAAAACTTTTTTTCGCAATACTTTCTGAGGGGCCTGGTATGTGGTCTACGGTGCTAAGGCCTTTTCGGAAGCTGGCTTGTTCGGGAGGCTGGAAGTCGTCAAACCTACGCGAAAGAGGGTTCGTAATGACTCTCGAAAACAGCTTGTAGACATGGCTCAGAAAATTGTCATTAATAATTGAAAAGAACTTTGTAAGCAATAAAAGCAAAAGCATTTTCTCACTAGCACTTTCTAGCTAGTCTTCTAACTCTGCCAAGGATCAATATTCAACAAATATAAGATTTATGAATGGAAAATACATTACAAATTAAAAAGTTTGTTGTAAGGTCTCCGTTCGAGGCACACCATTAGTCTTTGCTTAAACCACAGACTATTAGGGATACGGGATACTACGTATTAAACAATAACTAGCTCTCGGATTTTTTGATGTTTCTCATACATTTTCTGGAAAATATCGGAATACCGGAATTCCGATATTTTACTCTCTAATACCGATATTATAAATACGTAGAAAATGTAGCGAGATTCCGATATTTCGAGATCTCGGAATCTCGGAATCGAAGCCCTAGTTACCACCTCCTGATGAGATCGTATCTTTCTGACAGATTGTTCCAAGTGAAAGAAGCTGGATCGACGTCTATTTTTCACTGCATAAAAGCAGGCGTACCACAGGGATCCATATTAGGGCCAATCCTGTATATCCTATATACTGCAGATCTCCCAGTGCTAACTGACTTGACCACGGCCACGTATGCTGACGACACTGCCATCCTCGCTTGTAACAAAGATCCAAGTGTTGCGTCAGAGGTTCTACAGCAGGAACTCCATGAGATCAATAAATGGCTCCAAAGATGGAAAATCAAAGCCAGTCCCTCTAAGTCTGTGCAAGTAACCTTCGCACTAAGAAAAGGCGACTGTAGTTATTTAAGAAATTAATATAATCTTGTTGTGCAATAAAGAGGATTTGTATTGTATTGTATTGTCCACCTGTACAACTTGGAACCGTCGCCTTACCTCACGAAGAAAGCGTTGGATATTTTGGAATGCACCTGGACCGTCGCTTAACCTGGAAGAAGCACATAAAAACAAATAGAGAAGAACTCAACATCCAGTACAGACTCTTATACTGGCTACTTGGCAAAAATAGTAAATTATCCACAGACAACAAGCTACTTTGGTTATATGGTATACAATTGTGGGGTAGTGCAAGCAACTCCAACATCTCCATACTACAACGCCTCCAAAACATGATATTGAGAACGATCACAAACGCTCATTGGTTTATCACAAACAATGAGATTCACCAACATCTACAAATTAGCACAGTTAAGGAAGAAATCCGACTGAATGCTAAGAAATATAAACGGCGATTACCACACCACCCAAACGAACTAGCAGTCCAACTAATGTCTCAGAGCTATACCAATCGTCTTAAGAGACATGACATAATGAAGCTACAGGCTAGACTGTAGCTGCTGCATAGAGGAGTAGCTCCCTCGCTGGAGGAAGCACTCCACATAACAATGTCCAGATAACTCATCTGATTATAGTTAAAGAAGACTGATTGCAGATAAAGAACACAAAAAAAAAACTTCACACCTAGGGTTACCAGTTCATCATTTACTGGTACCAAAATACCTCCATTTAAAAAATATATATTTCTATAATTAAGCAAGATAACCTTAAGAGTTTAATTCTTGCATTTTTAACCCCATTATTTTGCCGAAACAGGTAAAAAATGAGGATGTCTGATCTTTAGGAGTTATAAAATACTGTGCACCTGGCTCACTGGCTGTTATATCCCTCCCATCTACCCACAACAGACAGCGCGCGTGGCCCGTCACTTCTGGTGAGAGCTAGTCTATCTCGACATTTCTTTCTAGAAACTTTCATTTAACTTCCGCAATAAAATTTCCGGAACGAAAAGCAGAAGCGGATTTGAAAAAAGTATGCAGAATTTCCGCAGTTGCGGAAGCAGAAGCAATGGCCTGTTGCATCACTAATAAAAATCATTGTATAAATAAATATACTATTCTTCATTGGCATGGGCTATATTTATTTTATATCAATTATTTTTTCAATTTAATTAAATTAATTAATTAATATATTAATTTAATAAATAATTTTAATAATGAATCTGTTTTTTATACAATAAAATATATAAAATAATATATAAACAAAATATATAAAATAATATATTATTATACAACATAAACATATACATGTTAATAATATATTATTTATATTAATGTAGATAGGTAGTAGTTAATTTTAAGATGTGTATTTATATTGTATAAAGTGGTATGTAACTTCAATAAATAATTAATTAATAGGGTGTTTGACAATTTTTGTTTGACAAATAAAACGATGGCAAAACATCCAATTAAAGCATTCATTAATAAATAATTACTAAAATATGCTTTTAAAATAATCAAGATTTTTATTTCTTGTTTTAAATTTCGCACCAAAAAGCTAAGTCACATGATCGTCAATCTACGTCACTGTTCTTCTTCCGGTCAGTGTTGCCGGTGTAAATTTCCTTAAAAGTACGTCATGCTTACCAAAAAGGTACGAATTAGAGGAAATGTAAAAAATCTGAGAAAAAACTAAAGATTCCAGTTTACGAAACAATGTAGTTAGAAGGTGATGTCGAGAGTTATTTTTATTTTGATATTGCTTTTAATTTTCGTTAAATTTTTATATTTACTTCGAGATGCTTGCAGCGGTGTGAGCGCTGAAAACGGAACGTAGTTTTAATTCTGGCATGAGACATGACTGAACAGTTTTATATTTTGTGTTTAAATCACGCACCTACAAAACAAAAGCTTGTAAATTACTTTCATAATTACGTACAAATGCTCATAAAGTATTATAACATGGCTCAATAAAATAAAAAATAAACTGGCTAACATTAATATGTTATTATTATAAAAACTCGTACTCTTTATTTTTACGATCATGGCAACATTTAGCTTGCCCTATGTCGTACAAGATTCTGACGTCACTCTAAATGGCGGCCAAGTCTCAAGACGTTTTTTATCATGTGATCAACAGATTAAAAAAACGAAATTTCAAACAGGAAAATAAAATATTTAGAATCAATTTAAATTTAAAAAACGGTCAGAGTGTCGCCTTAGGGGCGGAGTAAAAAACTTAGTAAAAGTTATTCTTCAACCTAAAATCTAAGTTGTGTGCAATTTTCATAATTTTTCGCGATACCAGTCAAACACCCTATTGAATTTAATTTCAGGTAATCTCTTGAGTGTATCTATCTCTTGCATGTTGTATCCACTTCTAGAAGGATAAGCATTTGGTCATGTCCTTCAAACCACTACTATATTGTTACGAAAAAAGTGTTTATCCAGTTCAGTGGATAATCAATAAAAAAAAATTTTAATGAATGCTGCCCTCTAAGAAGAGATATGGCTCCAAGTAGAGACAATAATAATAGTATGCTTTTTACTGAAAAATAATTGATACTAAAATATAAAATTGTACATCTTACCAAATCCACATTTCCCTAAAGGTATACCATGCAGCTGAATGGGAGAAGGTTTGTAAAATCCGGATTTAGTCAAGCCTTTTAGAGTATTGGGTGTAAGCAGCATCGTGTCGAAGGTTACATCTTCAGATATTTGAACATCTTGAGTTCTTAACCCTTCATTAATATTGTGAGCGAGAACCATGATTATAGCACCAAATTTAACAATTTCCGGCAGAGATTAATATTTTGTACACAAAGTGAAAACTGTATGTAAATTAGAATTTTAATGGCCTGAAATAACACAACCGGAATTAATATGGACTCGAACGGCACGAAAATCAGAATCTATCTCAAATTCATAAATTAAGTTTTACTTTACAGTTTACTTGAGTGTACTCAAAATGTCAAAAAAAACAGTAAAAAACCAGTTAAAAAACTGAAGTCAAAACTGTCAAAAGTCAAAATGACATTGATAGAATTATAGGGCCGCGTTCAGTATTATCTTTGTTCTAAGGCTTGAGTATAGTTCTGTAATACGGGCCTTAGTATTCTAGTGAAACTGCGATAATTATAACCACAGCGTACATTTGTATTGATTATAACATTTGGAGTTGGCAGCACTGGTAGTGTCTGTCATAATTTTCAATGTTTCTGAACGGATTTTTGTGAAATGGCGAATTTGTGATTCTTGTGGATCAATCTATTTAAAATAATAATTTTATATGAAAAATATGCAATATTCTGAATTATTAAACTCTGTGTATTGTATTTGAAAAAAATGTTTGTCTGTTATTGACTTTGTTCTTAATATGATATACGAAACCAGTTGATTGAATTTTTGTCAAGTGTTAGGTTTCCTCGCGAAACAAAATCTTCATAGGTAAGCAGCGTTTACAATTTTTATTTGACGTACTGAGCTGTACTATACTCATGTTACCAGAATAATTTAGTTCTATGACTTCTATTTGCTTTACCTCTATTACAGACATGATATCTTCATTCCAATTTGTAATGTAGGTCATGAAAATAATACACAAATACAGTATAACATACCTACTGTATGGTCCGACTTCTATTTACTATTCTGGTATTACAGTAGTATTAGGACGGGCTCTTACTATTCTCCTAAGTTTAAAGATTCTATGAACACTACAGTTATGTATCTTGTTTATTATTGAAAACTACAGACAGTTGTAGAAAAAGAAAATTAAATTCAATATCAGGATAATAATTTTGTAATGCTAATTGGCAATCATGTCAATCCTTGTTTTAAGATACAAATCTTATTATTGATACCAAATACTATATTCTTATGGTTCTATAGTGAAATTGATATTTTATTTGCGGTCAACCAAATAATTTGATGACACGTCCGGTGCAGTGAGTGAGGAGGCTTCTGCACTAAAGGCTGTGGGTTTGCTTCCCACATAAAACAAATATTTCTGTAATCCACAGATAGTTCTTCTGGGTCTGAGTGTTTGTGTATGTGACATTTGTGTTTGTAAACACTCCCCAAGAAAACTCTAAAAACATGCATTTTTTTAACCGACGAAAAAAGTAGAAGGTTCTCAATTCGACTCGTATTTTATTTTTATGTATGATTCAACATTATGTACCTGTTCTATCTTCAAAACTGTAATAAATGCAAGCGTCAAACTTAGTCTGATTATTGTGTATTATACCAGGGTTAATTGATTTAAATCATGATTTAAATTAAGTGTATTTTTTTGTAAAAAACAATTATTTCAGCCATAAAATTTCATTTATTTATTTAAATTAGTGGTGGGTGATTATGAGATATACTAATAAAATATCTTTGGGACATTTCTATCTACGAAAAAAGAGCGAAACACGATGGTCGGCCGGGTACACTAAATGAAAATTTAGTTGAGGTTAATTGCAATTGACTCATTTTTTTGAGTTAATAGGTGTGACGTGACGGCAGTTTTGCAATTTTTTTGTCACACGTCATGCTCGGCGCCTTGCTTGACACAGACTAGTAGCAAAACATACAAATTAAGACATTTTCGAGTCTTCAGATTGCATGTGCACCAACAAATCTGTACTTTAAAAAATATAATTGACTTAGGTCAATTTCCCACAATTTGCAAAAATTTAAATGTTTCTTAATTTTTACAAAATATGGGGATATATTGTAAACATAGGAAATTAAAGTAAGAAGCCAGTCTTTAAGACTAGATTTGGTAAATATTAATTGGATAATTTTTTATAGTTAAAAATGTAGGTACACACAGCTACACATCAAGCTGTACATTTCCGGTATAAGCTGACCTCGCATTGTATAGGTTTTCCTTACAACGCGAGGTCAGCCTTTACTGGTTTTGTACAGCTTGATGTGTAGCCGTGTGTACTTGATCCCTAGACACTTTTGATGACTGTGTGTAGTTTCATCAGCTTTGAAAAAAACTAAGAATTATGATTAATGCTCAAATTATGCAAAATAATCAGTGTTACATAATTTACGACTATATTTGCAAAAAATTATTATTAAACTTTCAAAATTTGTTATATTTTGCAATTCATTTAAAAAATTAAGATGAAAAAATATCATTGTTTTTTTTTACCAAGTGTATCAGAAATGTGTGGTCTTATTTGGAGAGCTTATGCAGGGCATAGAATTACAATGCAAAATGTACAAGCCGGTTCTTACAACAGCGGAGCGTACGTGAGCCCGTTGCACAGTGTGGCTTAGGTGTGACAAAAGTTTTTTTTTTTTTAATGTAGGGTAAGCACAAAAACGTATTGATCTGTAATCTAAAAAGTTTGCTTGCTACACATATTTATTTATTTATTATATTCTTTATTGTACATTACACCAAATGAAAACAAAGACAATAGTTTACAGAAAGATTAAGTAAGTACAATGGGCAGTCTCATCGCACAAGGCAATCTCTTCCAGACAACCTTACAAACCTTATCTTACATATTATAATAATTTGAAGGTATTTAAACATTTTTATTGATAAATGATGTCTTGAAACTGTAACATTTTGTAGTCTTTAAGGCGCTACTAGCAGCCAGGTGGCGCCCTCATCAGTAAAAAAATATTTTCTAGCTGAGTACATTATTTGTTGAAAGTTTCGGTTTTACCAATTGAAGTAAAGGTACTGTAGTTTAATTAGAAACTATTAATAATACTTTTTAACCGACTTCAAAAAAAGGAGGAGGATATGTATTCTGCGGTTTTTTTTTTTCATGTATGTACACCGATTACTCCGAAATTTCTGGGCCGATTTACGTGGTTGTTTTTTTATTTGGTAGAGGAAGCCCGCGCGGTGGTCCCATATAAATTTTATTGACTTAGGTTAAGTAGTTTTTAACCAGCTTCAATAACTCAGTTTATTTCAGCTTCGCTTACCTAGATGATCTACTAATAGGTTCGTGTTTCTGAGAATTCTTGGCCGATTTGAGTGGTTTTTTTTTAACGATAGTGATTGGACGTTTGGAAGAACATTAGCGAGACCTTTGCCCAGCAGTGGGACAGCATAGGTTAATAAAAAAATAAATATTAAAAAAAACCCGCCGAATACATAACCACCTCCTTTTTTTGAAGTCGGTTAAAAATATATTCTCAAATTGGTTCTTTAAACATTTATGAATCAACCCTCGCAATTATCAACTAAAAAGTATCATCATCATCATTTCAGCCGAAAGATATCCACTGCTGGACATAGGCCTACTAAAAAGTATGAAACGATGATATTTTAAAAAGTACAGATATGTTGTTGCGCGCGCAATCTGAAGACTCGAAAACGTCCTAATTGGGACGTTTTGCTACTAGTCTTCATCAAGTAAGGCGCCGAGGGTGTCGGGTGCCAATTTTTTTTTCAAAAATGCTGTCATGTGTGTCCAGAAAGTGTACTAATTATGACGCGAAACGAACTTACAAGTAACTATCTTACTTACTTTGCACTAGTTTATGTATATTGTGCTGCCGCTGCGTACGGAACATATTTTTCTTTGGTTTTGTTAGGGTATGCGGTATGATATATCTATACTTTTAAAACCTTAACTAAAAAGTAAAAAATTATCCTTGTATGTATTTCAAAATCTTTTCATAAACCAACATTTTGAAGGTGGTGCTTGATTTTCATGTACATTCACATAAACTGTTTTTAGGGTTCCGAAGTCCTACAAGGAACCCTTATAGTTTCGTCATGTCCGTCCGTCTGTCCTAATCCTTTACAGCTTAATAACTTCTACAGTTATAAACATAAGTAAATGAAATTTTGTTAAAAAATAGTCTACATATAGATCTCAATTTTAAAAGAATAAAAAAATCGTTTTTACGTATTTTAGGGGTGGCGTCCATACATGTGAAATGGGGATGAATTTTTTTTTTTCGCTGCACCCCCTCGTGTGGGATATCATTGAATAGGTCTACTAAAATGAAGGTAATGTTTCATACACCACTTTTTTATCAGGTGTACCATCTGCGAAATATAGCCCGCCAAAGTGGCTTGCAATGTGTCCCCCCCCTGCCATTTCTAAACTATGCAACATAGAAACTTATAATCTTCCACATTGATAGACCTTTGTGAAAACTCTCTTTTAAAATTATTTCGAGTATAATGTGATTATAATTTTTCGAGTTATAGAGAGAAAACTGAAAAATACTTAAAACGTCCTAGTTCAAAGGTCATTGAGCTTAGAGAAAAATTATCATAGCACATAATGCTCCTTTAGCTACTTTCTATTTGAAAAAATCACAAAAAGTAACTTTGAAATGACACACTTCTTAAATTTGGCTTCTTGAATTTATCGCTAGATGGCGCTACTAACAACACGCTCTGAGTCGCGAATGCTGCCGATTATTGCAAAAACTAAAATAGCCAGGATTAATATTCGATTTGATTCGTTTGTAATTACACCTACTTAAGGAACCCTATAATACTGAGCATGGCCCGACATGCTCTTGGCCGGTTTTTACTATAAATATGCGCTCGACTGTACATTATATTTACATGACGCAAAGGGTCAATCACGCGCCGCCTTCAAAATGTTGGTTTATGAAAAGATTTTGAAATACATACAAGGACTATTTTTAACTTTTAAGTTAAGGTTTTTGAAAATATTCAAAAAGCCACAAAGTTACGATATTCGCGTGATGCTAAATACCTACATCATATCTAACTTAGATAACTAAGTCATATTTTGTATAAAATAATGTTGTCACATATTGTGTATTGAATTGCCACACTATGCTTCGGTGTGACATCACGCGCACTTCGTTTATTATCATTATTTAGTAAACAATCTTGGTTAGTGATGGGTCGAGGGTTTAAACCCAAAAGGCATAAATGGGCATAAACTGGGCGAATAGGGCAAAAACGAATTTACGCCCAAATAAACGCTCAATTGCTGGGCAGAAAAAATCGTCTACATTAAATACGTGGGACACTCAGAAAGTTTTGCGAAACTAAAAAAAATTGTTCTATACGTACATATATTTTTATCAAATCTTTTCAAAGTACTTTCCACCACCCTCTATACAAAGATTCATGCGCCTAAACCAGTTTTCAAAACACTTTTTCCAGTCCGCCGCAGACACCTCGTTTACAGCCTGCTCGAACGCAGCCAGCGCATCTTCCGGCGACGAAAATTGTATCCCTTTGAGCTGATTTTTTATTTTTGGGAATAAAAAGAAGTCACACGGTGCTAGATCAGGGCTGTAAGGAGGGTGACCCAGGAGTTTGACTGGCGTGCTGTCCAGGAAGTCCCTCGTTTTGAGTGCGGTGTGCGCAGGTGCATTGTCGTGGTGGAGCAGTAGCCCGCGGAGCCCTGTGTTTGGTCGCTTGTTGCTTATAACAGAGAAAACTTCTGGCAAACATTTGGTAGTATACCATTCGGCATTAATGCTTCTTTGATCCCGTAAGGGAATTGATACCAAGTGGCCAGTCAAATTAAAAAAGCTAGCGATCAAAATCTTACCCCCGCTTCTAGATCGCTTCACTTTGGTAGGCGTTGGCTCATTTTGAAACACCCAAACAGTCGACTGGCGCTTGGTTTCTGGGTCGTATTGATAAATCCAGGACTCATCACCTGTAACGATGTCGTAAACACGCCGAGACGAGCCTGCTTCAAATTTGTTAAGCATATCACGGCACCATTCCACCCGGGCCTGCTTCTGAGCATCGGTGAGGTTGTGCGGCACCCAGCGTGATACTATCCTCCTCACGCGAAGATGGCTGTGTAGAATCTCGTGAACGCTTCCCGATCCAATCTTCAATATGTGTTGAATCTCCTGATATGTAATTCGCCTATTGTCTTGGATTAAATTTTTCACTGCTAGCACGTTTTCTTCGGTAACAGCCGTCAAAGGGCGACCGCTTCTTTCGTCATCCCCCAAAGTTGGTCGACCGCGCTTGAATTCGTTATACCAACGATACACGGTTGCCTTGGAAGGGCCTTCATCCATGAATGCCATTTGAAGTCTATCGTACGATTCATCCGGTTTCAGGCGACACTTGAAATCGTATACAATCATAGCTCTAAAATGTTCCCGGCGCAGATCCATATTTCAGTGAGACACAATACTTTGAATTAACTCGCAAAAAATGTGGAGGGAAATTTTGAAATTGGAACTTACTTATTTTTACTTATAAATAATCATATTTTCGAAAAACATTATAACTGGCCAGTCTCCCATATATAAAAACTTTTTTTCGCAATACTTTCTGAGGGGCCTGGTATATGTTTCTTGTAGAAAAAATGTTTATCTTTAGTAAATAATACTAATCTAAGCTATTTTCATGTCAAACGTTTAATTGCGAAGCTTTAGAATCTTTCGAAAATGTTGTATTTTATGAAAATTTTAAAAAGTGTACAGTTTTTTCTTTATTTTGTTACCAATGGCCAATGGGTTGGTATGACAACCATGGGTTGGTATGACCGGGCCTAGGAATAGTTGTCCTTCCCCGGCTTCGGGATCCCTTTGACGACCGCCATCATTCACTGCGTCGAAAAATAGCCCTGGTGGAGGCACTAGTTTACCAAGCTGCAAAGGATGTTGTCGCGGTAGGCTTTGTTGCAAATGTCGAAAGTGAAACCGTCCGCTCCCGGTGCCTTTTTATTTGGAGCTCGAAGGAGTCTGTCCACAGTGGCGGTGCTACTTTTGCTGGTTATGCGGTGAAGTTTTTCCAGATTTCCTCGAGTTTCTGGCTCGTGCAGAACTCCTTCTAGCCATTAGTAATTGCCTCCTGGATGGCCTCTTTGTAATCCGTCTTCGCTTTTAAATATTCCTCGACTTCAAAAGGCCTACGCCTGGGGTTGGCCATATGGATTTTCCTGCGTAACAGGATGACTCCCTCTCTTTTAGCAGTCAACCCCGTGGTCCACCAGCAGTTTGTCTTAAGCTGCGCATCTCTCACTACTGGAATAGCTTCCTTGCATGCCCGGGTGACAGACTCCTCACAGCAATTCACCACCGCATCTACATCCTCGCAATTCTCCAAGTTGGCTATGTGCTCCGCTGTGATATGATGCCCATACGTGCCAACTGTTCCTTAAGCACGTCTCTAAACTGCTGATTTTACGTTTTGCAGCGGTAGTTCCAGCCCGGATCTCCAGCTGGAACCTTATTGCACTGTGTTCCGAGAGCGTTACGAAGTTAGAGTCAAGTCGCCACTCCTTCACCCTGTGCAGAGTCCTTGCGGTGCAGGCTGCGATGTCCACTATACTCGTGTAGGGTTTCCCATTCCGGAGCCGGTAGAAAGTGGGCTCAGTTTCCTCATTGAGGCATCCAGCCCTACCAGAGCCTTAATAACCGCTATTCCCCTTCTGTCCTCCATCTCACAGCCCCATCAGGGACTGCGGCGTTGACATCTCCAGCTAGGATGATGTAAGCCACGTTGAGATCATCCGCTGTTTTCCTCGCTCTGTCCAGGTTGGCGCTGTGTTTCGGTCTGAAGGGTACGGGTGCCGGTGAAATTACAATCACGTGAGACTTTTCATCTTCATGTCTCAGTTTGGCGAACCGACTTGCGGTACCATTTAGGCAACAGCCTAGGTAGTATTACAGTTGTTATGGGCAAAGGTAACCGCTTAACATCAGGTGGGCCTTTAGCTCGTTTCGCCAATTAGCCCAAGCTTAAAGTTGCATAACTTTATCACCACGCCCAGTACATTATTAGTGACAAGATCAGGGTTCTCTATTACTTCAAGCCCCTTATTGAATACCACCACCGCAGCCTTGACCAGATCGTTGATCGGACTCGAGAAAGTTTCCGACTGCACAACCTTATGTTCCGCAGTCAGGTACCCTTTGCAGCCGACATACGGTTCTTGTAAGAGCAGGACCGATGTATTCGTGGCGATAGCCTCGTTGAGGCTCTCTTTGGTTGCACTAGGCCATGGCTCAGGTTCGCCTGAACAAAACCTTCGCGTTTTCGCACTTTGTGCTTTTGCAAAAGCTTCTGTCTTGAAGTATCTTATACGCACAAAAATTTAGAAATTCCAACTCAGCGGGTCATATTGTACAGTTGAGTCCGTGTCCCGGATGAGTCGAGTGAGAGTGGGGTGCCGGGCGGACAAACACCGTGCCGTCTGTCGCCTGCGCTGCGCACAATCCGCCCGCGCCCAATAATAATAATAACACAATAATTATGTTGAAATTATGAATATTACCACTAAAAACAAATCTTTATGAAGTTAAAACAGAAATTCGTTAAGAAAATTTTTAAAGGTGTAGGGATATTTTGGTTTTTTAAATTGCAATTACTTTTAATCCTCCAAAAAGTTATTTTCGTAAAGTAATCACAAGCATTTTAACCAAAAATAATTAATAATTTATCATTTTAAAAGTATAAAGTAAATGCCCTGACATGTGGGCATTTACTGGGCAGAAACGGACAGATATTGGGCGTTTATTCAATCTGCCCAAAATGCCGCGGCATAAACCCATCACTAATCTTGGTAAATACTCTTTAATGTAAAAAAATTAAATAACTAATGCGAAAATGAAAATATGTTACTAGTTAAAAAAATTTAGTACTTATGTAAAATTGTTAATATGATGTCTTTTAATAATTATTTGTGACAAATTGCATTAAACAGACATGCTAAGATTGTTTACTAAATAAGAAAAGTATAGAAAATCGGACCGTATGTAGCTTGGCTTCTGTATCATGGATATTTATTAATTTGGCATACATGTATTTTTTCATATTTTTTAATGTAATGTAATGAAATGTTCAATAAACATCTTTTATATTTTACTTGTTTTAACCTATTGTGCTATGGCTAATATATATTTTTAGGATAAAACTATGAATAATAACTGTGCTGGAGTTGGAGGGGCTGCTGTAGGCGGGGGAGGCGGAGCATATGATGCTAAAATTGCAGGATTGTATGATCTACTGGACACACTGGGCTCAGGTCACTTTGCTGTTGTCAAACTAGCTCGCCATGTCTTCACAGGTGAAAAGGTAGCAGTTAAAGTTATAGATAAAAGTAAACTGGATGATGTCTCTAAATCGCATTTATTCCAAGAAGTAAGTTTTCAATACAATTATTATTGTAAGATGTCGACCATACAACCTATAGACGCCTCATAACAGGCGACTGATGGCTGTCAACACATCAGTGTAATAGGACTGATGTAGGTCGCTACTATTCAATCAACCAATCAACTCAGCCTATCGCAGTCCACTGCTGGACATAGGCCTCTCCCAAGTTGCGCCACAACACTCGGTCCTCTGCCACTACTACTACTACTCTTGGTTGCTACTATTCGCCACTTGGAAACTTAAAATCTGTTTCGACCACTTATGTGAGCCGTCAAAACTTCCGCGTTAGTGATTAGCCAATAGCTGCCTTGGTAGGGCCAATCGGATTGCATTACTTCGCCTCAGCCAGTTTACAGAGTTTATTGTATTATGCAATAATATACAACATTAGGCGTCTATTGGGCTGTATGGTCGATGTTTCAAGGTTATCTTTCCATCTGTCTTTATGAATGAGGTAACATCAGTTAGTCACAGATAAAGAATCCATGGATGCCGCTATAACTTGTTGCCGCTCTTGTATCCATGTGTCAAACGAGGTATTGTTTTCTCTGTCTATTTCACGGAGTTTGAGAACGAGTAAAAGAGATTGCTCATGTAAGTTTGGCAATGTCGCATTGTCTGTGTAACTTGTGTCAACTAATGTCCAACTTGGTCGGTCAAAAGTTCAAAACATTGCATCTTGGTACAGTAAATAAGCGAATTATTAAATAATCTCAGTGGTTTGGCTAGAATTAAATTAATAAAGTGAAAATATTATGTCGTGTGTGGCTGTATAATGTTCATCGAGAACAACGAAAGGAGGCATAAAGGACCCAGAATTATCATTACATGCGTAACAACAATTTTATCGTTAATTACCGAGATTTCTATTTATAAAATCGATAAACATTAAATTTACATATTAAGAGTAAGATAAGATTGTCATCATTGTATCATAATGATAAAAAAACCATGTTGCATAGTATAAATTAATGTTTAACCTAGGCATTGTTTTAATAGGCTTGAATTACAGTGATACGTACAATTATCGATAGAGTCTATCGACGCTTATTGTTGTTATTGTTTTATTAACGTTTGCTTACTTTTATAAGTTCTTAAAATATCCTGAAATAAGAAGGGAGTGGATTAAAACTGTAAGACGTCACGCACACTATAACAAAACTAGAATCGCACACTAACAAGAAAAGGACACGGACACGCCTGTCACTCCAAGTTATGTCTATGGATTCTTTGTCAGTTAGATTGTCAGTCAGAATAGAACCTACTTTAAAAAAAAATGTTTTTTGTTCCTGATCTATCTTTAAAACGGTACCTAATACATACAAGAGTCAAACTTGGTCCGATTGTAGTGCTTACTCTATAATTAAACAACAACAAATAAAACGAAAATAAACACAGACATGTGTGGTGGTACGGAACCCTTAGTGTGCGAGTCCGACTCGCACTTGGCTGGTTTTTATTAAAATGGTATTGTCATAATTAGGTTTTTAGTCAAGGGCAAACTTGAAGATTTATTTAATTATAATTTGTAAAAAATCTTTGAATTTAATATAGAAATAAATTTTCAGGTCCGCTGTATGAAGTTGGTACAGCATCCTAATGTAGTGCGTCTGTATGAAGTAATAGACACACAAACTAAACTTTATTTAATACTAGAATTAGGAGACGGTGGTGACTTGTATGATTACATTATGAGACATGAATCTGGCTTATCTGAATCTCTTGCTCGTGATTATTTTCGTCAAATAGTTCGTGCAATTTCATACTGTCACAGGTAAAATATAATTTTTATATGTTCCTGTTATTAATTAGTTTATTTAGTATAGATAAGTAAAACTATCTGATTATTGTATTTATTGTTATACAGGTTACATGTCGTGCATCGAGATTTGAAACCTGAAAATGTAGTATTTTTTGAAAAACTAGGTGTAGTGAAATTGACTGACTTTGGATTTAGTAATAAATTTTGTCCTGGTCAAAAATTGGAGACTTCATGTGGGTCATTGGCTTATTCAGCTCCAGAAATTCTCCTTGGTGATTCATATGATGCACCTGCAGTGGATGTGTGGTCTCTAGGGGTGATACTCTACATGCTTGTTTGTGGTCAAGCTCCATTTCAAGAAGCTAATGATAGTGAAACATTGACAATGATTATGGATTGTAAATATACTATTCCACAACATATATCAAATTCTTGCAAAAGGTATAGTACAAGCGAATGTAATCCTACTAATATTATAAATGTGAAAGTTTGTGAAGATGTTTGAATGTTTGTTACTCAATCACCCTGTAAGGGCTGAACGGATTTGGATGAAACTTGCCATACAGATAGAACATAACCCGGATTAACATATACCGGGTGTCAGGGAAACGCTCCCGAAACTGAAAGGCAATTATTATACTACCTAAACAATCGAATACCAATAACCATTAGCCTTATACTCATTGGTTTAGTGATTTGGTATTTTGCAAACCCGCTATGTAAAGCGTACAAAACTCGGGATTAATGCCGCGCGTACCTAACCTACCTACGCTCGCTACGACACGGACTGCGTATGCGAGCGGATGTCGTTCACCCCTAGCGCCAGCTGATATTTTATTTGAATTACATTGCGAACTTTAAAAAATTAAGTAAATGAATGGGATTTTTTTGCAAATCAGTTTTATTTAACTGCCCAAAGCTGGTTATGTATGAAAAATGCAAAAAAAATAATTAAAAAATCTAAAGAAATAATCGCAATTTTTTTTGTGGTTTCGTATCAGTAATCACCAACACTATCACCTATCTTCGTTTTCGGAAGCGTTTCCCTGACACCCAGTATATAGGATACTTTCATCCCGTGGAGATGAACAGTTCCCGAGGGATACGCTATAAACAACATTCACGCAGGCGAAGCCGCGGGCATACCGAGTATTTCATAATTCTCAAAATTATAATTTGCCAACATTAATTAAATACATACATTGAAAAATAATAGTTGTCTGTGTTTCAAGAGCTGTCATAACGAAATTAACAATCAAGGCGACATAATTATAATTATTTATAGGTGTTGTTGCTATGAGGTGAGAGTGGTAAATTTTTGAGATGAAAAGAAAAAATATTTTGTTTGAACATTGGTGTGATCCGAGGTTTTGAATTGATGATGTACCATTGTAAATATATGGTTAACACATTCACAGTCCAGACAGCAGACACAATTGTTAAACAATCGCTGGATATCATATATTATGGTACCATGCTACCCGATTCAGAACAACACGATAACCAGTTGTCGATCGAATCGGTTTGTTATCTCTTGGTCTCTCGTTTCGTGAATCATCAGACGAAACGAGATAACAAACCGCACCGGTCGACAACTGGTTATCGTGTGGTTCTGAATAGCGTAGCTGGATTGCTAAAGAGTTTTACTATGAAATCATCATTCACATCAGCTCTCACGTAAATGAATGCATGGGTTAATAATATTTATAATAATAATTCTATGAAATAATGAATAAATAAATAATTATTTCAATTTACAGGCTTATAGGGAGAATGCTGGTAAGGGAACCCGAAAAACGGGCCACTCTCTCTGAAATAGCCACCGACCCATGGGTAACAGCAGGTGAAGGGGTCACTGTGGAAGATTTTGACACACCTTTAGTGGCCAAAGAGCAGCTCTCAGAGGAAGATCGCACGGCTATAGTTCAGAGGATGGTGAATGGCTCTATCGCCTCCAAAGAGCAGATCTTAGATGCTCTGGAGAAAAACGAATATAATCACATCACAGCCACCTATTATCTTCTGGCCGAAAGAAAACTCAGATCCAAAAGGTAAATTTTTGCTTCAGCGCAGCATCAAAATGCTTTGCTGACAAGAAAAAAAAACGAGTGTGCTTTAGACCACACGACTGAAGTAAAACTTCACTAACTTATATAATCTCACAGAGTAAAAGCTACATTAATATCCTAAAAAATTACAAATTATTTAATGATTTAACCTCGTCTGTCTTTTGGCCTATCATAAGGCCAGAAAAACTTTTACTAAGATAAAGAGAAAAAATATGAATTGCGCCTCCTTCTTTCTAAGGCGATCCGTGATTTTGCTTTCTTTGTCTAACTAGCCGTGACGTCTGTATTGCTAATCTATAGGTGTGATATCTGTAAGATGTACGAAACGTAACTGGCTATGAGAGAAAGAGATAGAAAATTGTGCTCGCACCTCACTCTCTTGCCCCTACAGTAATATACGAAACCTAACTCTCTCTCTCTTTCTATCTTCACTAACTTATATCTCCCTCTCAACTTCCGTTCGCCTCGCCCGATCACACTTTTCGTAACGCATTCACCAGCTTCCTCCCCAAGTCGAGCGTGCGTAAAGAAGTTTTACTTCAAAAAATCTTTATGTGACGACTCGTCTTTGAGCACGATAAAGTAATATTTGATACTAGCTTTTACCTGCGGCTCCGCTCGCGTTAAATTCTGCTAACCCACGTGACGGATCCTGTTAACTCAGTCCAGTCCAGTTCCATCCATCCATCCTTTCATTCAGACAGTCCAGTCCAGTCCCAGTCCCCACTCACTCGCTCACTCAGTCACTCACTCACTTAGCCATCCATCCAGCCATCGTACATTACTATCCGCTCATGCAAATGCGTAGAAGCTTCGTATCTGTCGGGTGAGGACGCACCCCACGAATTTATTTATTTTCTTTCTTTCTCAAAACCCATATCAGTTTTTAAGTCTGAACACCAGCTTCCAAACAAAAAAAAAATGATCAAAATCGGTCCAGTAATTTTAGCGTGATGCTGGAACAAACAAACAAACAGACGTTTACAATTTTATAATAGTTAAGATGAATCGGTTTCGCAGGCAGGAGGCGACGCTGCGCGCGCGGCGCCCGGAGGCGCTGAGCGTGGCGCGGGGCGCGGCGCCCTCCGCGGCGCCCTCCCCGGCGCCCCGCGCGCTGCTGGCGCCGCCGCCGCTGTCCGCCGCGCCGCGCACGCCGCAGGACGTGCCGCCGGTTAGTTACACCCACAGACCAGTAAGCTTCAAGACTCCGCATAAACAAAGTTTTGTATTCGAACGCAGTCGTAAAACGTTGGTGGGGTCAGGGGGCGGACGGCGCGTTATGATTGGCTGGCTCAAAAGTTCGGTGGTAGATTCCTTATGATTGGTGCCGCTCGCTGACTGATTGACGTTCCGATTGGCGGATGGACGTATTATATGCAGTGGTAGAGCATATGCGTTGTGACCGGGGGTGTCCAGCTAACCGGCGTCTAGAGGCTTACTGGTCTATGGTTACACCACACATTTATGGTAGCGTTATTTATTTACTATTTTATTTTCCACAAAAAAAAATCTGTACACTTGCAAAGCACTGCATTTGCAAGGCGTTTTATACCTTCATTTGGTTCCCAGCATCAATACACCCTTTACCACAGAAATAGATAGAGTAAAATGGTTGTAATCACAATTTTACTTGCGATTCATGCGTCACAACTTTCGAACAAACTACGCCTTACACTTTGACATCATTAATTTTTAATAACAAAAAATAAAACCGACTTCAAAAACCTAACTAAAAAGTAATAATAGCGCGTGATTGACCCTTTGCGTCATATAAATATAATGTACCGTCGAGCGCATATCTATAGTAAATTAACAAAAAATAAAACCGACTTCAAAAACCTTAACTAAAAAGTAAAAAATAATCCTTATATGTATTTCAAAATCTTAACATAAACCATAATTTCGAAGGCGGCGCGTGATTGACCCTTTGCGTCATGTAAATACCAGGCCCCTCAGAAAGTATTGCGAAAAAAAGTTTTTATATATGGGAGACTGGCCAGTTATAATGTTTTTCGAAAATATGATTATTTATAAGTAAAAATAAGTAAGTTCCAATTTCAAAATTTCCCTCCACATTTTTTGCGAGTTAATTCAAAGTATTGTGTCTCACTGAAATATGGATCTGCGCCGGGAACATTTTAGAGCTATGATTTTATACGATTTCAAGTGTCGCCTGAAACCGGATGAATCGTACGATAGACTTCAAATGGCATTCATGGATGAAGGCCCTTCCAAGGCAACCGTGTATTGTTGGTATAACGAATTCAAGCGCGGTCGACCAACTTTGGGGGATGACGAAAGAAGCGGTCGCCCTTTGACGGCTGTTACCGAAGAAAACGTGCTAGCAGTGAAAAATTTAATCCAAGACAATAGGCGAATTACATATCAGGAGATTCAACACATATTGAAGATTGGATCGGGAAGCGTTCACGAGATTCTACACAGCCATCTTCGCGTGAGGAGGATAGTATCACGCTGGGTGCCGCACAACCTCACCGATGCTCAGAAGCAGGCCCGGGTGGAATGGTGCCGTGATATGCTTAACAAATTTGAAGCAGGCTCGTCTCGGCGTGTTTACGACATCATTACAGGTGATGAGTCCTGGATTTATCAATACGACCCAGAAACCAAGCGCCAGTCGACTGTTTGGGTGTTTCAAAATGAGCCAACGCCTACCAAAGTGAAGCGATCTAGAAGCGGGGGTAAGATTTTGATCGCTAGCTTTTTTAATTTGACTGGCCACTTGGTATCAATTCCCTTACGGGATCAAAGAAGCATTAATGCCGAATGGTATACTACCAAATGTTTGCCAGAAGTTTTCTCTGTTATAAGCAACAAGCGACCAAACACAGGGCTCCGCGGGCTACTGCTCCACCACGACAATGCACCTGCGCACACCGCACTCAAAACGAGGGACTTCCTGGACAGCACGCCAGTCAAACTCCTGGGTCACCCTCCTTACAGCCCTGATCTAGCACCGTGTGACTTCTTTTTATTCCCAAAAATAAAAAATCAGCTCAAAGGGATACAATTTTCGTCGCCGGAAGATGCGCTGGCTGCGTTCGAGCAGGCTGTAAACGAGGTGTCTGCGGCGGACTGGAAAAAGTGTTTTGAAAACTGGTTTAGGCGCATGAATCTTTGTATAGAGGCTGGTGGAAAGTACTTTGAAAAGATTTGATAAAAATATATGTACGTATAGAACAATTTTTTTTAGTTTCGCAAAACTTTCTGAGTGTCCCACGTATAATGTACTATCGAGCGCATATCTACAGTAAAAAACAGTTTATGCGAACATACATAAAAAGCACGCGCCGCCTTCAAAATTTGGGTTTATGTTAAGATTTTGAAATACATATAAGGATTATTTTTTACTTTTTAGTTATGGTTTTTGTAGTCGGTTTTATTTTTTGTTAAAAAGTTTTTATTTCATACTTTTTAGTTGATAATTGCGAGGTTGAGTTGATAATTTGAGTTTTTTTATTTTATTAACCTATGTTGTCCCACTGCTGGGCAAGGGTCTCGCTCATGTTCTTCCAAACGTCCAATCACTATCGTTAAAAAAAAAACACGCAAATCGGTTAAGAATTCTCAGAAATACGAAACTATTAGCAGATCATCTAGGTAGGCGAAGCTAAAATAAACTGATTTATTGAAGCTGGTTAAAAAACTACTCAACCTAAGTCAATAAAATTTATATGGGACCACCTTGGGCTTCCTCTACCAAATAAAAAAACAACCACGTAAATCGGCCCAGAAATCTCTGAGTAATCGGTGTACATACATAAACCGCGGAATACATAACCTCCTCCTTTTTTTGAAGTCGGTTAAAAACAGTTTATGAGAACGTACATGAAAATCACGCGCCACCTTCAAAATGTTGGTTTATGTTAAGATCTTAAAATACATACAACGATTATTTTTTACTTTTTTTATTACTCTTTAGTTAGGTTTTTGAAGTCGGTTTTATTTTTTGTTAAAAAGTTTTTATATTTATGTACACCGATTACTCCGAGATTTGTGGGCCGATTTACGTGGTTGTTTTTTTATTTGGTAGAGAAAGTCCGCGCGGTGATCCCATATAAATTTTATTGACTTAGGTTGAGTAGTTTTTTAACCAGCTTCAATAAATAAGTTTATTTTAGCTTCGCCTATCTAGATGATCTGCCCATTGGTTTGTTTTTCTGAGAATTCTTGGACGATATGCGTGTTTTTTTTTCACGATAGTGATTGGACGCTTGGAAGAACATGAGCGAGACCTTTGCCCAGCAGTGGAATAGCAAAGGTTGATTAAAAAAATATTCTCAAATTGGTTATATAAACATTTATGAATCATCCCTCGCAATATTCAACTAAAAAGTAAAAAATAAAACTTTTTAACAAAAAATAAAACCGACTTCAAAGACCTTAACTAAAAAGTAAAAAATAATCATTGTATGTATTTTAAAATCTTAACATAAACCAACATTTTGAAGGCGGCGCGTGATTTTCATGTACGTTCACATAAACTGTTTTTACTATAGATATTGCGCTCGACTGTACATTACATGACGCAAAGGGTCAATCACGCGCCGCCTTCAAAATGTTGGTTTATGTTAAGATTTTAAAATACATACAATGATTATTTTTTTCTTTTTAGTTAAGGTTTTTGAAGTCGGTTTTATTTTTTGTTAATTGTTACAGTATTTACAGAAACAAGTCATAAGGCGTACTGAGAAAGGCTTTGAAATGCACTATGGTGCAGAGTGTTGGCCCGCGCGCCCTGCCCACTTTTCCATTCTATTTCTGTGCCCTTTACTCATTGGTGTCTCGTGATGCTAATTTTGGGTGGAGATGAACAGCAGCATCTTTCTATTTTTAACAACAATCTACGATTCACAGCCTGCCAGGCATAGTTATCGTGGAAATCCTGTGATAGTTGATATCACTCATTCGGAAGTTGATGTTCAGCAGTGGAAGGGCTTATAGATAGGCTGATATTGACGACGTATAAACCTAATTTCCTAGGTTTTCGCGATCACTACACACTATAATAAAACAAGTTTAACCGGATTAAATCGCGTTTATTATTTCAATTACTTTTCCTGACGTTTCGAAAGCTTTGCAGCGTTCGTGGTCGCAGGAGGACTAAGATGACAAGCGTCTTTACAGATATTAAAAAAATAAATTAACCCGTTTCTAAAAATAATCAAGTCCCAAACAGCACGCTACCACAGAATATCTAATAGTACTAACGTACACATCGGTCACTCACCGCCCCCCGTCAATTTAAGATTCCTTGCCCGCACCCCACACCCGCCCACAGTTTGCCGGTAATTGGACTGCAAGATAGATTACAATAGGAGTCAATCGCGAGTCGCTATACAAGCACGCCATCTCTGAGAACTATTCAGACGTAATCTTGTGTATGTAGGTGGTGCTAGAGTTTATATTGTATTGAGTGTCCGAGGTATGACGCTACACTGTAAAATGTAATGACATTGTGCGCAGGACGGGTCGTTGTGGCGATGCCTGGGGAGGCCTATGTAATGTCCAAGAGCAGTGGACGTCTTTCGGCTGAAATGATGATGATGATTGTAAGTGATTACTGCGTGCACTGAAACAATTTTAATTAATTAAATTTTTTACGATAAATTAAAATATTTATTTAGAAATATCTGTAATGACGCTTGTCATCTTAGTCTTCCTGCGACCACGAACGCTGCAAAGCTTTCGAAACGTCAGAAAAACCAATGAATAATATACGTGGTTTAATCCGGTTAAACTTGTTTTATTTTAGTGACGTATAAACCTCTTATACTGTTGTGTTCATAGCGCTCCCGCAAGTGCAGTATTGTGCGCGAAGAGGAAGACGACGAGGAGGGCGCCGTCGCCGGCGGATGCGGCGGCCGCGCGGCGGACGCCCGGCGCGGCTCGCGCTCCGAGGGCCGCCTGCACCTCGCCGCCCGCGCCGCGCACGCCGCGCCCGCGCCGCCCGCGCAGCGCCCCGCGCTCCTCGCCGACAACCTCACCAAGGTCGGTACCCGCTCGCGAGCCGCGGCCCCGTCGCCCGGGAGACGCGACTCACTGAATTATACCTTGTCGCAGGTGAACTTGGATGAGGAAGGGAGCGCGGAACAGCCGGCGCGCGGCGCCCCGCCCCCGGCGCCACCGCCCGCGCGACGCCAGCGCCTCGAGTGTCGGCGCCGACGCGCCCGCGCTGGCTCGTGCTCGTCCTCGGATCTGTCTGACGACGACTCCGAGAAGAAGAAACGCGCCGCAGAGCATGCCGACGGTCCGCCAGAGCGAGCGCGCCGCGACTCGCACGACGACTCCAGCGACAGCCAAGAGCGCGGGGGAGGCGCCGGCGCGCTGGGCGGGGGCCGCGGGGCCGCGCGCGCCGCCGCGCCTGCCAGCGCGCCCGCCGAGCGCGGCGCGGGCGGCGCGGCGGGGGACGGCCGCGCTGGGGGGCCTGCGGGTGCGGCGGGCGGCCGCCGGCGTCGCGCCGCCCGTAAGGAAAGTCGACTACGCGAGTCGCGCTCGCTGAACCGCATCGCGGAGGTGGAGGAGGCGAGCGGGGCCGCGCGGTGGGCGGGCGGCGGGCTGGTGGCGCTGTGCGGACGGCCCCTGCTGCGCCTGCTGGCGGCGGCGCGGCCCCCGCCGTCCACGCGGCGCCTGCACGGGCTGTGCTAGCCGCGGGCGCCTAGCGCCTCCTGTTCCCGCCGACCGTCGCCGAGCAGCACGCCGGGTGTAACGCAATGGGTAGTTTTTGAGGATAATTTATTACGGCGACGGTCCCCGCGATTAGTCCTCCGCGTGATCGACGATGTTAAATTTCCGGCTTTTTTTGTAAACAATACTTTGAAGGATGCTTATACTGGGTGTAAGGGTAAACGCCGTTATCACTTATCACTCAAACCGTGGGTAGGTAACCTTAAAAATATATGACCGAATAAATAAAACTTATTTTTTAAGATTTTCAAAGGTTTTTGTCCGAGACCGTACGCAAATTTATGGATAAGAAGCGCCCGAGTCACGTGATCACTGCCGGCCGCATTGCGTGGACACGGGTTTGCTTCTCTCGCGCCTAAGGTGATGAGGTTATTAAAAAAAAATGAAGTTGTTATTTTTATTTGATTTTACATTCTATAAATTAAACCAAACCGCTGGTTTCATAGACAACGGTGTTTACCATTACACCCAGTATACCCTGGGCGTCGAGACTTGAATTTCATCCAGTAGAAAAGTATAATCGGGTAAATAAGGATTAAAAGCTGAAAACGGAATTAAAATATCTGAACGCGTGAGACCATTGTCGATTTTATGCTGTCTGGTATTTGAAACATTTCTACTTATTGTATTTTTATAAAGAAAACCCTAAAAGGTAAACAGGGTTTCCAATGATTCAGTTTAAGCGTAAAATTCAAATTCATTAGTGATAATACAATAACGGAGGATGACAAATTATTTAACTTCTGGTCGTATATCATCTATTTATTGACTGATATGCATATGTTATACAAGGTTTTAAATATTTCTTTCAAGGAAAGTTTAACTAAAACAGTGGTGTCGATTCTCTTGTTCACGAACTAACCTTATTTTAAACTATCGCTCTCTTTTACTAATAGTAGATACAAGAAAGGGATGGCAACCATTTTAGAGCTGTCAAATTAGACGGAATTAAAATTTCCATACAAGTTTAGTCGTGATCTCGGAACGTGCCCACTAAAATACAATGAAATGTAACACGTAAACTAATTTGACAGTTCTAAAATGGTTTCCATCCCTTTCTTGTATCTACTTTTAGTAAAAGAGAGCGATAGTTTAAAATAAGTTTAGTTTGTGAACAAGAGAATCGACACCATTATCTACTACAATATTGTGTTGTTACTTGAATATGATTACTGCTAGAGTTGATATCTCCAGTTCCATTACATTAGTACATCAGTGTATGTATAGGCTGTTTTGATGACAAATACTACGAGTCGACAACTTTACACCATTACATGGTACATACAATAGCATTATCACAGTGTATAGGCATTTTTTTTATTCTATTGATCAATAAACTCACCTAATCGCAGTTCATTTCACTTCTAGAGATTTTTTTTTACCTCATCAAATGCCACAACTAAAAGTTAGAACTCGGCTTTGTCATTACTGCTACCTACCTACTGCAAAAAGTTTCCAAGAATGCCTCGGGTAAAATCAAAAAGAATTGCCTAAGTCCTTTCTCTCTCGGCATACTCACCGAAAAGTGAAATCGTTATGAGTTTCGAGTGCACAGTGCACCAATCATAGATAAATACATGTAGGGTTGCCATACGTCCAGAATTTACCGGACTTGCGAGATTAGGTCCTTTTTCCGGAATGTGGGGGGAATTCTAAAGTGTCCGGAATTTCTTTCATCACAACTGCATCCCTTCACGAAAGAAATTGACATTGACATGCCGCGAAAATAGAAATTTTATAGAAAATGTCCGGATTTTTCTGCAAATGTTCGGAATTTTCTCCGGATTTCCTTTTTTTTTTGTTGCTAGAAACTCTAAATACCTATGTTGATGTTTCTTTTGGATATTGGCGAATCTTGGGACTATCGATAGCGAAATTTCCGACGTACTCTTAACGTTGATATTCGGACCGCTTGCCAATGATGCCACGTACTGTGGGTCGCATGGATGATCTAATCTTTTACATATTTTTCTTAATTTCAGTAATTAAGTACCTACTTGCATACTTCCTTTTTAGAGTTCCGTACCCGAAGGGTGCCAAGCGGGACCCTATTACTCTCGCTACGCTGTCCGTCCGTCCGTCCGTCTGTCTGTCACAGGGCTGTATCTTTTGAACGGTAATAGGTAACCGGTTGAAATTTTCGCAGAAATTGTATTGTTATGAGGTGTATCACGACAAATATTAAAAACAAAAAAAAGTCTAAAACCAAAGGGGGTCCCCATACAAGACACCACAAAAAAACATGCATTTTTTTCACCGTTTTTGTTCCTGCTCTATCTTCAAAACTGTAATATACACCAGCGTCAAACTTGGTCAGATTATAGTGCATATTATGTAGATTAGCAACAAATACTAAAAATAAGACAAACAGACATATGTGGTGGTACCTGCGTAAGAAAGACATGCAAAAATTCATATTTCGCGCACTGTGTGTTGATGTCTTTTGATTAACTCTCGTAAATTAAATCAGTTTTTATGGGTATCAGGTCGTTGAGAGGTACGGAACCCTTACTGTGCGAGTCCGACTCGCACTTGGCCGGTTTTTTCTTATATATTTTAATTTCAATGAAATTTTAAATTCAATATTTTAATTATAGCAGTTAACATGCAGAATAGAACTTGGACCACCTTATTACAAAATCGGGTTTAACAATAGGTTTTGCCTAAGCAAGGCTTAAACACATTTTTATGTATGGAGACATAACATAACACAACATAACATCACGCCTGTATTTCCCCGAAGCGGTACGCAGAGGTGTATAGTACACCCACATTTCGCCAGTTATGTTATAGTCCCATGTAATAGGGGGCGAGCCTATTGCCATTGACCGATTGATTTTATGTATGGAGTTTGTCGTTTAACCCGGTCTAAACAAGGGTCTAAACCTGGTCTGGTCTAAGATTTTGTAATAAGAGGGGGACTTTTAAATCTTATCTAAAATTAAAATTTACTATTTATAGAAATAAATAGTAAATTTTGGGATGCTCCCGTCGTTTAATGTTTATTTCATTGTCTCTCATATTAATTTATACAGGCCTGCAAATTAGAAGTTTTTTTTCTCCTTTGTTGAATTTCATTACTGATTACCGGGATTTGGGACCTCCTTATTACTAATCTGAAATTCATTTTTTTGTTCTATCAGAACAAAACTGGAAATCACTCGAACTCAAAAGAAAAAAAAACAATGAAAAACGTGAGTTATTTTTGGATTGTTTATGGATGAGTAAAAATTTTATAATTATTATTATATATGTATAGAGGCTTGTGGAACCTTTTCTTTGTTCTTCGAAGCTTCTGTTCAGCGAATTTGTCGTGTGAGCCTGGTTTGGATCATCATGCTTCAGTATAATAATGATAACTGAATGTAATTTTTTATGTGACTTATAATATTAACTATGAACTATAAGCCACAGTTTTCTTAACAACAGATGAAACTTGTAATTTGATTAATAAATCTATACCTAATATTATAAAGAGGTAAGCTTTGTTTATTTGTTTGTAATCGATAAATTCTGAAACCACTGATAGAAAGCTACTTTATCCAGAAGTAACATAGGCTATAATTTATTCCAGAAATTCCCGCGGAAACGGGTAAAACGAGAATTCACCCGAACGAAGTCACAGGCGGAAAGCTTAAGATTAATAAACTAATTATTCAAGGGTAAATAGAAATGTGATTTCTAAGATTCCCCAATACCCTAATCAATATTTATTTTGTACAATAGTTTAAATGCATATTCAATGTAATGTTTTTATGGTGTACAATAAAGCATATATAAATAAATAAATAATAAATATTCAAATGAGCTGCAGTTGTGCGTGATTTTAAACAAATTAGTCGTAATTAGGTACACAATGATCTTTGTAATAATACAAGATGTTGATCTGTATCCGTGCCATATTCAAGGAGTTTACTATACCACTGATACTGAACAGGAATCAATAAAAAAATTATTATCGGAAATTACATTTTTATTGTGTGTTAACAAACAAATTGCCCCCGTGTGTCGCGCGCCAAACTAAAACGGCCCGTACAAAACCACCAAAAAAATATGCATAATTTTCCGCCTTTTGACAATACCGTTGGTGACATTCTCAGAGTCGTTAGGGATTTATTCTCAAACCCTCGCATTAGCGACACATTAGTTTGGATGAAAATGTTGTTCTTAATTAACTATAGAATTAGTTGAGTATTTTTAAATAATCAAGCACATGTTTTATCAGTAGCTCTAGAGTTATGGCACAATTACAGATCAACATCTTGTTTATTAATCTTTTGGTTCAATTAACAGTAATTGATCCATTACAATTTAGACATCGCCTTCAAATTCATTTTCTATAAAAAAAAAAATCTTCTATGGTGTCGAAATGAGCTACTGATTGTGATACATACATTTTGTCGAGCGACATCGATGATTTTGTAAGGAACAGCTGACTTTTTCGCGATTTCTGGTTTGGTCCCATAGTAAAAGTTATTCTTTGATATGCCCTGAATGAGCTCTTTAAATATGACCACGCATTTCTGATACACGTTGTATACAGTATACTTTATTGTTTGCACACCATAAACATAACCACAAACAAACAAACATGAGACATTGTACAGAGAGATTTCAAGTTACTATGAAGGTTTTGAACAATGACGTCATACTTTGATAGTGCTCCCTGTCTAGTAAACAAACTTAAATAACTTATAACTTGGACATTCATAGTTTATTGTTTTTTTACTTATTTTTCTTGAAAGAGTTTCGAGTTTTCTAATAAATAAAAATTTGTCAACTTCCCTATTAAACTAGACCAAAATATTCATGTCTATTACATGCGGATAAAACAAGAAAGATAGGGAAGAAACTTACAGCAGTCAAGGTTCTTAGGTTAAAAAACCCAGATTTAGATAACACTTCACCTCTTTCTTGTTTTGTCTGTTAAAGAAAGATAGCAATGTTCTTGTTAAATTTGTGCCAAATAGAATCGGCAATTCGGCACCGATGGTGATGTTGATTCTCTTGTTCACAAACTAAAAATATTTTAAACTATCTCTCTCTTTCACTAATAGTAGATTAAAGAAAAGGATGGCAACAATTTTAGTGCTGTCAAATTCGGAATTAAAATTTCCATGCAAGTTTATGCCTATTTCACACGAGGGCAGGCCAGCGAGGCAGAGCAGTGAGCAGAACAGTACCTACTGCTTCCAATTGAACGCCCGAACAGTAACTGTTTTGTCAGCAGTCAGCACCGTAAGTCGTAATTGTTCTGGTGTTTAAATGATAGCAGTACTGTTCTGCTCACTGCTCTGCCTCGCTGCCCTGCCCTCGTGTGAAATATGCATAAACTTGAATTGAATTTTAATTGAAGTGTTAAAGCTATCGTTATTCCTTTATCGTTACTCCTTTATATTAGATTGAAAAATACGAAGAAGTGTAACACGTTATCTAATTTAACATTTCTAAAATTCTTGCTATCTCTTTCTTGTTTTCACTATTAGAAAATATATGAATAGAAGGTGAACAAGAGAATCAACACCAATATCGTTTTAAAACTGATTTTAAATTAAAGTAGGCACTAGACTAGACGTATTGCCTTTATCACTGTAAATGATTACCTAATTGCTACAAACTGAAACTGCGAGGATTGTCTAGTGTTTGTTATCGTATAGTCTGACATCTTGTTCGGATGCGTGATGTAAATACCTAACTAGATACACGCTATTCTCAACACACGGTGGCGTTGGGCGTCGGATCCCATTATATCAGACTGGTAATAATTAGGTACATATTTGTAGCATATTTTCTACCTCTATTATGAATGCATTATCAATACTATCATTGCAAATGATTTAAAATTGTTTTTAATATCTGTAAATAAGTTTGTACGGAGTGTTTATCATTGTTATAAACATAAATGGTAGAGTTTAATCTCTAAAGCTGCAATACTGCTTATGATCAATCTGTGCAAAACATATTCAAATACACACAGTACATTTCACAACATCAGCACATAGTTTTGAGCGAGTCCGGTGTTTGAATGCTTCTTATTCCTTGTGTACTTACTACTCGTGCGGATAAAGAATGGAATTGAAAAAAGCGGCATTTCAATTTGCCTCTCGCTCACACTTACGGTATTGCAATAAAAGTGTCGCCATTTTCAATCCCATTCTTTATCCGCACGAGTAGTACCTACATCGCAAGTCATGCGTCCAAAATAAGTGACTTACAGAAAGTTTGAAGCATTTCGTAAAATTTAATGTTAGTGAATTAGATTGTGAAAAAAATAATGTTTATTAATTTGTAGATTGTATGCATCTTTAGAATGGTTACATTTTTTAAAGTAAGTTAATGTTGTGTATTTAAAAATCTATGTACATATTTAAATTGTTGTAAATAAATAGTCTATCTCAAATATTACATAATTAAGTAACTTTTAGCTAATATAAATAAAACAATGTCGCATACAACATTTTACTAGGATGATGTTATAAAAAAAATAACGACTATGTATCTATAACACTTAAAAAGTTGGATCTTTTTGCACTCTAGTGGTGCTTTTTAAGTTTGCAATAATTATACCCAGACCAAAGATTGAAAGAAATTGTATATGTTAATGCATTTCCTGTTCTTGTGCTTTTCGGTGCCAACTTAAATATAAATTGTATAATATGGTAAAATTCAGATATGTGTGAACCACTGTTTCCCTAGTATATTTTGTGTCGGTGCTTGTTATTTAAATAATGGTCGAGATTAATATTTGGAGATATTATTAAAAGTATAAAAGTGAAATCTAATACAATCTTTATTTATATTCACTGTTGGCATGTTATTACCCGTTGTTTTCTATGTCATTATCAATCATAGATATATCATCAGTCTTTCCCTACCCCCGTCGATCTCGTAACCCCAGGAGTGCCTGCTGAGTAGTGTTCTCGCGCCTCTTGTGACCGAGGGTCTTGGCTTTACCGCCCAGACCGCGAGGAAGAAAACGATGGGTCCTGCGCTCGGGGTAGTCTGCAGCCCGACAAGCAGCTGGCACAGCTGACACAGTTAGCGTAGCTGGCATGCTGACCTGGCAGCATGCTGTCGTAGCTGACACAGCTGGCGTAGTTGGCGCAGCTGGTAAAGGCCCGTGAGGTGATGTGGCGTGCAGTATTCCGTGGGCGCCGCCTAGGAGGGTGCAGCCAACGTTAGGCCGCACGGGGAGAAGGGGCTCGCCTGCTTGTGACGGGCCAGGACCTGTCTGGAGTGGTAGTGTGTGAATACTCACGGCCACGCCCACGTACGGGTAAGGTAGTTGAAGGAACACCGTGGTGGTTTTAGTCGGTAAGAGTCCGACACTGGCGCCTACCCCGGGCGGAGTGCGTCCATGAGGATTACCCCACGGAAAAAAAAGTGAATGTATGGAGATTACTACAAAGTTATTAACGGCCAAAATTAATATCCAATCTATCCATGATTTGCCCTACTACAGAAAGGAATTTGACATAAGCTCCATACAAAATATGTCAAATTTCTACCTCGCTCTAGTAGGGTAAATCTTGGATAGATTGGATATAAATTTTTGTTAATTTTGGTCGTAAGTCGTGACGCTGAGGGCACAAAATTATTTGTCTTCTATAGGTGTGTGTCATTGCTTCTTGTTATTGTCGTTGACGGTGAAATGGTTGGCTTGCAACAAAAAAAAACTTGATTTTACCAACTTTTTTTAATTGATGTGTACCTCGAAGTTGGTCGCATTAAAATCTATATCTATATATATAAAAATCAATTGCTGTTCGTTAGTCTCGAGAAAGGCTGGACCGATTTGGCTAATTTTGGTTTTAAAATATTTGTGGAAGTCCAGGGAAGGTTTAAAAGGTGAGAAAATGTGGAAAATTTGCGAGGAAAATAGTAAAAACATTTTTTTTTATTTTCCTATACAAACTGTTCCTACCTGTCAAACATTTGATGTTCGTCCCGTTCGGTATGGTAAACTCGGGTCCCCTCTAATTTAAAGAACGTATTAAATAAGATTTGGATGAAATTTTGTGTGTATGTTTCAGTGGGTTCCTGGCAGTGTTGGGTCAATCAACTAATTTTTTCAATCAATTGATCAATTTGACTAATTTAGTCACGACTAATTTAGTCATGACTAATTTAATCATGATTGAAAAATTCAATCATAATCATGACTAAATCAGTTAGTCATTCGATCAATCGTTAGTTTTGATTGATGACTAACCTAAAAACGCACGAGTAGGTGGCGAAGGGTGGTGGGAGCCGCTGCATTGCCCCACCTGCCCTCACTGCGCGCCGCGCGGGCCGGCTACTTGGGTCAGTGCAGTGAGTGGCTATTAGAGCGGCTATTTTGTTTTGTTTAGTCGAGGAAAATTAATAAGACTAGTATTAAAACTGTATTTTCATATGATAGTAAAAAAAGACCGCCCATTTTTTTTATAAAATTTAGAATATTACTATTTACTAGAAATTTTTCAGAAGCACGAGTGGTGGTAGTTGGTAGTCCACTCCAAATCAACGCGTATGATGTAAAACTTGAAATTGACGGTAGGCAAGAATTTATACAACGTGTTATTGAAATAACTGAAAACCTCTCAAGGGGTCATTGTACTCATCAGTATGAACAACTTTTACTATGGGACCAAACCTGAAATCGCGAAAAAATTAATCAGATGTTCCTTAAATTTGTGTTCACATGAATCGACAAAATGTCAAAAAAAATAAAAATTGTGTTGTGTTCGTAATCAGCAACCCCGAAAACCTCGAAATCAATACCCATATTGATTTAATTAAAAAAGTCACGTCCGCCATCTTGGATCTCAAAATCGATGTTATATTCGTAATCAGCACCCTAGGAAACCTCGCAATCGATACCCATATTGATTTTATTTAAAAAGTTATGCCCACCACCTTGGATCTCAAAATAAAAGTCGCCTCGCCCGGTCACACTTTTCGTAACGCATTCATCAGTTTACTCCCCAAGTCAAGCGTGCGTAAAGAATTTCATCAAAATCCGTCCAGTAGTTTTAGCGTGATGCTCGAACAAACAAACAAATACATCTACAGTTTTATAGTAGTTAATTTAAGAAGATTAGTCATGGGAAATTTAGTCATGATTATTTAACTAAGATTAAAACTAATCAATCATCACTCACCACGCCATGATTGAATTAATCAATCATCAATCATTAGTCATGATTGACGAATTCAATCTTAGTCATCAATCATTAGTTAAACTAAATTTTGCCCAACACTGGTTCCTGGATGGTTTAAAAACACAATTGAACCCGGTAGATGGCGCTGCTGTCGGTATATCACTGATCTACTAAACTGATAGATTTTAATGATATTTTTTGTGTAGGTATGTTCGAGTCCGGGTCCGTTCAAGGTTTGACTTAATTAATGGACCCGGTAGGTGGCGCTGCAGTCGTTGTGTCACCAAATTTGATTTGCTGAACAATGCATAACATGGGACGGGACATGTGACATGGGGGATGGGACATGGGCCGGGACGGGACATGGTACGCGACGGGTCATGGGATGGGACGAGATGGTGAGGTAGTGGGATAGTGACTGGACAAGACTGGACAATCCGAATGAAAGGATATATGGATGGAACTGGACTGGACTGAATTAATAGGATCCGTCACGTGGGTTAGCAGAATTTTACGTGAGCGAAGCCACAGGTAAAAGCTGTTTAAAAATAAAAATCTACCCCTAAGGATAGGAAAATAGAAGACTATTGATTGTTCACCAACTGATACGTCGCCCATTGGAATAGAGGTATAAAATAGATTTATTTACGACAGTGTTATTTGATTTATTTATTTTTGCTAGTTATACATTGGTAAAAATAGTTAATGCTATGAAACAATTTGACTTAGCATTTGGTTTATAACAATAAATTCATACATTAAAGATGCATGGGAACTAATGTAATAATTATGAAGTTCCCAAATTGACAAGCTACATGATAGATAGTAGCCACTTAGAAGATTGCATTACATGCATTAGTTATGTGTTTGAGAGTAACATTTAACCTGATGCAAAGCTTTAAAATGAACCAGTAGTACTTTTATCTTATGTTCCTAAGAAATAAAAATTTCCTACAATATTTTACACTTGATCAAGTTAAACTATAAAAAAATTAAGCAATTTTCTGTCACATGGATCAATAATGACTATATAGAAATGAGTTCAATCTTTACATTTCAGACATGAGACTGGTGAAAAAATACACTATGCCCAGAAATATAAACAACGAAAATGCAGACATGTTTTTAAAATAAAGTGGTCAGAATTAAAACATTAGTTGTATTACAGCTTGGGCATAAGACCTAAACCAAGACATCAGTAAAACTAGCCTTAATAATATCAAAAGCAAGTTTAACTTTTTTTAAAGGCCACAATAATTTAGGTAATATGATAAATTAATGGGTGTTACCCTCTAAATGGGTAATTGAAGAGCTGTGTAAAATGAATTCTTAATTATTCACCCAATCTACAATTATTAAATCAAATCAAAGTAATTTTGCACTTAGCACAAAAGACTGACTCCAAGCACAATAAATGCAATTATACAAATCTAAGATACACACTAGCATAGTATTACTTAAATTGAAGACAAAAAAAACTGATGAAGGTCATCACTTGAAACTTTAGAAAATTAAGTATGTGAAACACATAATTATAACATGGTGTGGATTTCAAACTGTGAAATAGGTAGATTGGGTCTATTGAGAAATAGATTTCAGGAGAAAAACTAGAAAGTGCTTCCCTCTGGTGGCTGTGACAGCTTCATGTTTTCTTTGAGGGTCATGAGACGTCTCAGTTCCTGCAGAACTGTCTTGATAGTGTAATCACGTTGCCACCTTGCAAGAATTGGAACTTGTCTATTATCCACCTGCACCAAAGTACAACAAAATATTACAGCAATAATACAATTTGGTTATTTTTTAAATTGATAATCATTGGAGTACTTACAAGCCCAGTCTGACTGTTTACACAGTTCATGTTGATTCTAGAAATAAAACGAGCAGTTGGAGGTTCATCGGGATATCTGGTGCCACACTCAATTTTCAGTGAATACATCCTATTTTCATATGGCGTCTGGAATAGAATGATCAATTAGATTTGTATAGAACAGTTTCCTCATTTCAAAACACAACAAAAATAACAACTGGAATTTTACCCTAGGGGGGCCAATTATCATGCCAGTCCAATGAGTGAGGGTCATGTCATCATCGCTCTCCAGGCCCCAAGATATAGTACCATCGCCCACTCCCTTTTGGCCCTGTTCAAGTTCTTCTAGAAGACGAAAGTTTCGAGGAACCACTGCCCAAAAATGAGTACGATTATAACAATGCAGTCACAAAACAATGAATAATTACAAGTACAAATTATGAATACTCGCAGCAAAATGAAATCTTTAAACAAAAAAAAACAAAATCTTACCAACGCCTGATGACGGATTCGCCATGATCACAGTTTCACCGGCGCGCACTACCTACGGAAAAGTATATAGTTTGGGTTTTAGTTAGCAGGCATTTACTATCCAAATTGTTAACTCGCTTTATGCAATTGAAAATACAATAACTAATAGATGATTTATATTCCCATCTAGTCCTTAATTTTTTCACTCAAAGAGAAAAAAAGGAAGGTTAGCAATTTTTTGTTGACTTTGACAAATGTCATTGCTCTCTACACTATGGTGGGTTGAAAATTACAAGTTTTGTACATAATCTGTGCAAGAAGCAGTGTTGCCAACCCGTACGATAATTATGGGGGCGTACGATAATTTTATCATTGGTACGATGTACGATAGCGATGATCTAAATTACGTTAAACGTAAGATAATTTTGAGCATTGGGTAAATAAAACATCAGTGCGCATCAATTAAACGCAAACAACACCAACAGGCAAATTTCTCTCTCCCTCATATTATGCGTTTGTGTTTGTTAAAACGAGAAAACAACAGTGGCTCACTGCTATGCTTTTTTATGTGGCCTGATTGCTAGGACCTTTTAGCTACGTCTTTAGTAAAACACCCCTATTAAAATGATGGTAAACTAGAAGTTTCTGAGGGATTGATCGTTGCCGTATGACTATCCAATGTTCTGCCAGGAAAGTGATTTTTAAGTTAATATTTTATAATGTATGACTACTAGTGGTGCTCTTACACTGTACAATAAATAAAACTCAGCTGGATAATTATGTGCAAAGCCGAAATACTGTTATATTTATTAAATTGTAGATAGTAAATTTGACGTAAACAAGTGCTCAGAGAACATCTAAAGAGTATCAACAAGAAGAAAAAGATGTTCTGCCAAAAACGGCAGTTAGAAACTATTGAAGTCAGCTAACAGCCTTTTATTTTTAACAGATGCCTCATTAACAAATACAAATCGTAACGGTTCTGTTGCGTAAATAGAGTAAGTAAAGCCAAGTAAAGGAAAATAAAAGAGTTTTATGAGAAACAGAGCTGACTTATACCTAACTTGAGTCTAAAGTCTAAAGTAAATTAGTAAACTAAACCTGTTCAAGGGTGGTAAGAACTAAATCCAGTCATGCTATAGATAAAGCCTAAAATTGCGTTAGAATACACTTAAATACATCGTATTGTATTAAGAAATATTTGCTCTAGCGCTGCTCTCTTGTAGCGCACGTGTGCTATAGGTACATAGGTCTAGCCCAACCAGTTTAAAAACAGTTTGGAGACTTAGACTCCTTTTAAAATGGTATGATGTTTTTGCAAACTCCAACAAAAACTACAGACGCTTCGATCTTGCTACTGTGCTTTTGTCAATTTTACCTCAATGAAAAACGCAATTAATTTAGGTGCAGTCCTAAGACCCTCAAATGGCAAGCATATGAAAAGACAAAGCCTAAAACTTCTTTTAAAACATACTTTAAAAGCTCCGACGTTTTCAGAAAATCCCAAAAAAAATCGATGATCTTTAGTACTTGTAGAGAATTCCTATTCCCCCTCCCCTAGGCCAAAAGCTAGATACAATACGTATCTAAAAACTAAAAATTTAAATTCTACTATTCAAAACATTACAACAGTCGTCGAAATCCCCCTAAAAAGTCAAACGACATTTCAAAAGTAGTCAAAATATCATGTTTTTTCCTGTCTGTATAGTTATTAGTGTTATTACAGATTGTACGATAATTTTGTCAAAATACGATAATTTCGACGGGAAAATGCGATAATTTGAGCTTTTGATGTTGGCAACACTGGCAAGAAGTACTAAACGTACTAAGGCCCGTATTACAGAACACTCCTCAAGCGTTAATCACTGTTTAAAACTAGTTTTGAGTTGAGCTATGAGTTTAAACGTTCCTCAACTACTCAAGCAGAGATTTATTGGTCACAGTTCAGCTGAGTTTAGACTTTATTTTATACTGTCACCTGTTTCGGTATTTGAGTAGAGATTTGATCTGTTATCACTCTAGTGTGGTCCAGTCTACGTTTGAGTAGAGATTTATATTTTATTTCAGGTCAATGATTTTACATAATATCATTGTTTCAGGTCAAATTCGTGTGTTATGTTGTTGAATTGTAGTTCATAACTACCGTATTGGAATAAGAACTTACACAATAAAGAAAGGCACATAAAAAAGCACAATAAAAAATAGACTTAGGTTCATAGTTGTATGTAATTGATCAGAGATCAGAGAAACAAACTTCAAAATATGATAACCGCGTGCAATAACGTAACCTGCCACGAGAGCGAAGCCAGTTAATATAATATAAAAATGTTACAGAAAAGTTATTGGTGCCAACAAGTACTCTAAGGAAGAAGTAACAACGATTTCAGGTTTTCCTCTTTACTTATGGAATATAATCTAAATAAATAAATGCATCACAATAATTGCTTACAGTTTACAGTGTAATAATATGCCAAGCACTTAGAGGAAACCAGGCCAGGTGAGCACGTTTTTTTCTCTAGATAAAAATGCGGGAATTTGGGCGTCCCGCTCAGGGTGCGGGTGCTGGCGGGACACGTCTTGAGAGAGCTGAAAAACGCGCTATAAACGTAAACCACATCCAAGCGGGCAAAGCCACAGGCAAAGTCTAATAATTTTGGCCGTTAATCAACATCGATGATCATTGCCCATCCCTACCCTATTGTCAACTAAGGATGTAACTTAGCTTAGCTGTAAAAAAATGATTTATTAATAATCGAATAATTGGAGTTTATTTAAAATCAATGAATAATAAAAATCAATTTAATTGAAAATAATAATCAATTTAAAAAAAAAATGTTTTTTTCCTTTTATATAAATGGAAAATATGAAGAACAACAGTAATTATTACTTCAGGGCCAAAGCTACAACTATCGTCTCTTTTCTTTTTTTAACCGACGAAAAAAAGGAGGAGGTTCTCAATTCGACGCGTATATATTTTTTTGGTTTTTTTTTTTTTTTTTTTTGATGTATGACCACGCATAACTTTTTACAGAGTGGTCTGATTTTGATTCTACTTTTAATGGATAGGGTATATCTCGAAGTTGGTCCCATTTAAATTTCAAAATCAAAATCCACCCCTAAGGGTAGGAAAACAAGGGATGAGTGTTTCTTCACCTACTGAATTCTTACCTGTCGTCGTCGTGTAATCGATTTTGTTGAAACTTGGCACACATAAATGTAGTTCTAGACACTACAACTAGACACTACAGCATAATAGAGACATGGAGTTAGATTTTAGCCACAAAAAAATTAAAAATTAAACTTTTTAACAAAAAATTGAACCGACGAAAACAGAAACTGAAAAGCGAAAAATAAAATTTTGCTTTTAGTCTTTTCCTAACTAAACTAATGTAAATAACTAATTATGAGTCGGCGCCAAAGAAACAATCAACGAATATCATTGAATTACTTTAAATAAATAATAAAAACAACATAACATCAAATACAACGTGAAATTTTCAATGTTAAACAATAACTTTCCAAAAATGCGTTCGCCGCTCGACCGCTTGCAACATGCACGCACTTTGTTGGTTTGTTTGCCGTGTGGCGCCGACTCATAATTAGTTATTTACATTAGTTTAGTTAGGAAAAGACTAAAAGCAAAATTTTATTTTTCGCTTTTCAGTTTCTGTTTTCGTCGGTTCAATTTTTTGTTAAAAAGTTTTATTCTACCACATATTGCATCTGGTAAGGAATTAAGAAACAAAAGCTTCGGCAACCTATTTGGTTTGGGGCTAGACATTCTGTGCACAAAAAAAAGCCTCTGAACACAAATTTATTTTAGAAACAAAACAAAATCAACGAAAGCGGGAGGAGAACTTGAATTATACTGAAGATTGGAATCAAATGAATGAACTAGTTAAAGTCAGTGTCAATAAAACAATGACTTTTAACTTGACCTTGCCAAAGCCAAAGACATATTAGAAAAAAGTCTAAAACACACGACGCTTAAAATAAAAAAATCGATTTTTGAATAATTGAATTTTCTAGAAATAATAATCGACAGAACAACAATTTAAATAATAAAATAATTGATTATTTTAATAATCGATTATTTTTTACATCCCTATTGTCAACTTTATAACCTCAAATTTAAATTCAAGAATGGTTGTTGCATGGACAAAAAAGACCTTTGCATAACTTTCACTTATTCAAAGTTTTAGTTCAACTGTTTTCCATGACGCTGCAACTAGTACGCGTCATACGTAATTCATTTATATTACCAACTGAGAATTGTTCACATTATTTCGGTCGCCATTGCAAGTTCTTACGTCGCGAATACCGTTATATAGAGTGGGGTCCGGGACGCGCGAGGGGGGAACGTATCAGCAGCGCCGTTGGAGCGCGAGTTCACTCTGTCACTCGGTCATTACGGTATTTCTGTACAACGCGTCCTACATTCGAGATCTTGAGAGAAAGAGTGACAATGCCCGAAAACAAACAGTTTCAGCGTTTGCCAAGGTCTGTGGTGCCCAAACATTATGATTTGGAATTAGTGCCGAACCTGGAGAAATTCACATTCACCGGAAAAACAGCAGTGAAAGTATCGGTAAGTGGAAATTTCATCATTAGCCCTGCAAAAATCGTTTCCATGTGTCTCGCTAAACTGATCGTATCTATTAATTTTTAGATTTTGAATCCGACGAGTGAAATAGTGCTAAATTGTTTGGATTTAGAGCTGAAAAACGTAAATTTGCAGTATGAGGATGGAGGCTCGGAATCCATCATCAAGCCGACCGAAGTCAGGCTTAACGCGGCAGACGAAACCGCGACCATTCTATTTGAGCTTCCACTAGTGGAAGGCGACGCGATGTTGCATTGCGAGTTCAACGGCGAGATCAACGACAAGATGAAGGGTCTGTACCGCAGCAAGTACCTGACGCCTGGAGGCGAGGAGCGCTACGCCGCAGTCACGCAGTTCGAGGCGACGGATGCTCGCCGATGTTTCCCGTGCTGGGATGAACCTGCCATCAAAGCCACATTTGATATAACCCTTGAAGTGCCTACCGACCGAGTAGCTTTATCTAATATGCCTGTTAAAGAGGAGAAAACGAATGGTGGAAAGAAGATAATTCATTATCATACAACTCCTGTAATGTCAACATACCTTGTAGCTTTTGTTGTGGGTGAATATGACTATGTGGAGAAGAAGTCCCGTGATGGTGTGTTGGTGAGAGTTTACACACCAGTGGGGAAAAGTAAACAAGGCATGTTTGCTTTGGAAGTGGCAGCCCGAGTCCTTCCCTACTATAAGGAGTATTTTGATATAGCCTACCCCCTGCCAAAGATTGACTTGATAGCTATAGCTGATTTCTCTGCTGGTGCTATGGAGAACTGGGGTCTAGTCACATATAGGGAGACTTGTCTGCTGGTAGATGAGGAACATACATCAGCTGTGAGGAGGCAGTGGATAGCTTTGGTGGTAGGCCACGAGCTGGCTCACCAGTGGTTTGGTAACCTGGTCACTATGGAGTGGTGGACTCATCTTTGGCTTAATGAAGGCTATGCCTCTTTTGTTGAGTTTCTTTGTGTCAACCATCTCTTCCCAGAATATGATATTTGGACTCAATTTGTCACTGAAAATTATATCAGGTATGAGACCTAGGAATTTTAATGTATTTATATTGGAATATTGTTAGATACTATTATAGTATCTAGCAAATTTGCAACCATAACCATCACATCTTTTATTAGTACTGATTTGGTAATTATACTGAGACATTTTTTCTTTTAAAGATACACATCTGTTTTTACTAAAAGTGGTCAATGATGTGAAAACTAAAGTTGCTAAAGATAATTTGAAACTCAATGACTTGAAAAGGTTTTTTCTTTGTTTGTGAAAATGTTTATCAGTTGTTCTTTGGATGTTTGCCAGCTTGTAAACTGTAAAGTCATTCACCCTGCCCTGTAAACACACAAGAACAATACAATTTGTATAATTGCCCACATCACTTCAGTGCTCATTCATTATGTATGATAAGTGATTCTGATTCCATTGGCTCACATGAGTGTTGAAATTTCAGAGCATTAGAATTGGATTGTTTGAAGAATTCCCACCCTATAGAAGTTCCTGTAGGCCATCCATCGGAAATTGATGAAATATTTGATGATATATCCTACAACAAAGGTGCATCTGTAATCCGCATGCTACATAAATACATTGGTGATGATGACTTCCGCAAAGGCATGAATATTTATCTCACTAGACACCAGGTAAATTACTTAAATTGCTCGTAATGCATTGCTTAAGTTATCATTATTTGTATTAGCTGATACACATTATTGGTGCTGATTCTCTTGCTAGCTGCATTGAACTAATTTTATTATATTTATCCTACTCATAATAGACATGGGGTTCCTGATAAGATTTATTCCTATCAATCTAAATCACCAATTACCACCATAGAACAACTTGAAAAATGTTCAAGTTGTTCTATGGAGAAATGGTTTGATTTTCGTGTTGTGTGCTGTTTTTTTGAAAATCCTTAAATGCAGTTTTTCATTACTCCTAAAATCGACTTGTGGTCCCTTGGAACAAAATTCTCTAGCACTCATAGTTTAAGATTTCTGCCCACTGACCCATTGAAATGAATCACCTGTATAGTGCATTAGTGCCATACAAGCAAACCATAGTAATTATTATGTATGCACATATTATTTGTGAACTAAGAAAGTTCCGTGTGGTGTCGGACATAAATAATTGCATTGAAAGCACCACCCTATCTCTTCTCATCGGTGTCGTAAAAGGTGACTAAGGGATTCACCAGAGGATGGGCAGCAGCAATCTCTGAGTATTTAATCAACCAACTGCAATCGCCAACCCACCCTCCAAGCATGGCAATCATGGTATATCCCTCTATTGAGGGAGTCTTATGTCTAGCTGTGGACATCTTTCCGCTGAAATGATGATGATGAAGAAAGCCCAACAACTGTCCCTAACTAGGTTTGTTTCAGTAGCAAGTGTGCTTCAACTTCAATGGTGTGCTCATTGATCAAATATAATATAGTATATATTCAATCAAAGGGTGGGTGTGTTGCATAAGCAAAAATCATGATTCATGATGATTGCTTATTCAACGTGCTGAGTACCTATCTCATTGTTAGCAGTTCTGTTTCATATTATTATTATATTATAATATTGATATGATAATGCTTTTATGTACATAGAACATACTTGGATCTGTAAACTTGTTATCTTTTAGAAGTGTACATACTTACATATTGACACTAAAATAATCATCATTATTGTATTTTCAGTACAAAAACACATTCACTGAGGATTTATGGGCTGCCTTGGAGGAGGCTTCCAATAAGCCTGTTGGAGCTGTTATGTCCACATGGACCAAACAGATGGGATTTCCTGTTGTAGAGGTTGGTCATACAATTACCCAGTTAACAGATGAGTTATGGCACTATAGTGTGCCTGCCTGGCCAATTTTCCTAAATAGGCAACATCAATGCTTTAACACATATTTTGATTGAAAGGGAATTCATTACATCTTATATGTCACAAGTTGGAGAGGTTTAGGTGCAGAACGTCAAATACGCAAAACGTCCAATTGGTCAAAAATGGTCCAATTAGCAGATCGTCCAATTCGTAAAAAGTCGGATCGAAGATTTCTTATTTTCAAGTTGTCCGATTCTCACTATGTCCTATGCTTTACAAAAGTGCTTTTTAATGGGGTGATTTTTATTTTTTAGACAAAACAAAAACTATTATTTACTGAAGTTTTTTTTCGTCAGTTAATTTTCTTTCTTCATCAATGTATATCTTTAGATGTAGCTTCGCATGCGTAAATGCGTTAAAATGAAAATATTAAAATAATTTATCAGTATTATTAAAATTATCTACTAAGGCCTGAATCCTTCTTATTCTGAGAATAGGCCCATGCCCAGCAGTGGGACAGTAATGGGCTGATGATAATGTTTTAAATAATCACAATTTAGAGAACACATTTATTTAAAAGTTGCAGAAGGAACCAATTTTACGCATAAAAAATAGAAAACACAAAACTATAACAAAAACACGATATTATTTTTGAAAATAAAGTTTTAAATAATTTAATTTCAATATTTATGATTTAAATACTGAAACAAGACAGAAAGCAAGCATGAATGAATGAACCATTTGTTTCTACATGACGTGTAGTGATTTTCTGAACTCATAATTTCAACTACAGCCAGATGATCACGGGGTCAACGGCCGCGCGACGTGTGAACAGTATTTTTCAAGTATTTAAAATCAGTTGTACTGGTATGGTATCTGATATTTCTTAAAAAAATTACTATGTTAACCTACAAGGTCACGCGTCCCGTGACTGTTGATCCCGGGATCAGCTGATTTAAATGAAATTATGAGTTTCGAAAATCATATTTTTGTTGTTTTATTATCATTAGATATTGATACCCATCACACCTGTGATGTTTCGCCAGCTAATTTGATTTAAGTAACCTTATACAAAGTGGGTACGACAATACGACAATAAATGAAAACACTGACAATAAAAGTTCATAGGAGTATTTTGAAACCATCAAACAAATACTAACATAAAAAGAAAAAAAAACTAACAAACTAAATAACACAGCAACGGATATAAAATGGAACATCATTTGTAAAAATTGGTTCACTAACCTTAACCTGTGTTAAGAGTACCGATGGGCGATTCGAATAATTTAACTCGAATAACTTGGGTTATTTACTTTAAACTCGTTGATTCGAATTGTGTTTCTTCAAAACTGAGTTGATTCGTTGGTGACTCACACTCACGGGCAAGTGGCGGTTAGCGAGCGAGTGAGGCAGCGAATAGCTGCGAACTACGAGTTCAAGTGAGAAAAATATATCAAGCGGTTCGAAATCATCACAATTCGCGAATTAACTCGATCGATCCTTACCAATCACATGACTCGCCCGATTCGACGCCGCTCGCTGACTCGGATAGCTCGCTGTTTGTTAACTTTATTGTAACCGTGCCCAACTACATTAGATCATAGGCGTCGCATTCACACCACGCGTTTGGTACTGCCGACCGAGTCGAATCCACTCGAATTGTGATTCGAATCAACGATCACGAAAAAAGTACCATTCGTCCCATCGCTAGTTAAGAGCGGCAACAGCGCGGTGTCATGTTACAACGTGATCTATTGGCACCATTATTGCCAAATAAAAAACAATATTTGATTTGGATTTGTGCCCGGTTAATGGCAATAGGCTCGCCACCTATTACATGGGACTATAACATAACTGGCGAAATGTGTGTGTGTGTGGGGCGAGATGCAAAATACCGCAGTGTCTCAAGACGAAAGTCTTTGACCAGTGTGTGTTGCCAGTAATTACTTACGGTACTGAAACGTGGTCGCTCACAATGGGCCTCATAAGAAGGCTCAAAGTCACTCAAAGGGCAATGGAGAGGGCTATGCTCGGAGTGTCCCTGCGTGATCGAATCAGAAATGAGGAGATTCGCAGGAGAACGAAAGTAACCGACATAGCCCGAAGAATTGCCAAACTTAAGTGGCAGTGGGCGGGGCACATTGCTCGCAGAACGGATGGCCGATGGGGCAGTAAAGTTCTGGAGTGGCGACCGCGTACTGGAAGGCGCAGCGTGGGTAGGCCCCCCACAAGGTGGACCGACGACCTGGTGAAGGTCGCGGGAATCCGCTGGATGCGGAAGGCACAGGACCGGTCGTTGTGGCGATGCTTGGGGGAGGCCTATGTCCAGCAGTGGACGTCTTTCGGCTGAAATGAATGAATGAATGAATGAGTCACTCGAGTGATTATTATTTATCAAATTATAATTATTAATCATAATGTCAAATCAGTATGTAGTATTCGATTAGTATTCTAACATTAAGTATGCGTCTAATTTCGCATAATTCACTTAACAATTTAGGTACCTATTCTACGTTACGACCCCTGTCACTATAAAAATTAACCGTCCAATGTAACATAATTCACACTTTTAAACCTTGTCTTAAAGTTATAATAATCACAATTTTACTTTAAAAGTTGCCAAACTCGTGCGCTTGCAATGCAAAAGAATGACGTGCGACATCATAGGATTGCGGCGACACACTCACCATGACCTACATATACATACGTAAAACGTAGGTGCAGGTTTCGACGAAAATCGAAATAAAAATAAACTAAGTTAGATTTATCCCTTTCGCACATGCATCATTTTCTATTGACATGAGTGCGTAATGTAATACGAATTAATAACTTCCGCATTAATAATTTATTTTCTTATCTAATTTTGATGACACCGTTTATGACTCTTATGGCTCATTGTAAACATGTGTTTATACCAATGCGGGGGTCTTTAACCCCTCGGTGATAACCCAGTAACAGATACATCATGTAGAAAATAATGTCCTGTGACTAAACCATTGGATATATTTGATTGAAATTTTGTATGCAGACTGGGAACGTCATTAATAGTGACACGAAGATTAATTTACTGTAGTATTGTCGTAGCCACGTTGTATACCTACCTGCTACAATTATTATAAAACAATAAATAAAATGACATACATAAAAATAATGTTAGCTTTAAGACAGATGAAGATGACTGAACTCGACTGTACCATTTCAAAATGTGCGTAGCAGTTTAGGTACGATTTTAATGACAGTACGCTATTTTATTTTTTATAGTATAGGTTGGCGAAACGAGCTAAAGGCCCACCTGATGTTAAGCGGTTAACTTTGCCCATAACAACTGCAATACCACCTAGGCTGTTGCCTAAATGGTACCGGAAGTCGGTTCGCCAAACTGAGACATGAAGATGGAAAGTCTCATGTGATTGTAATTTCACCAGCACCCGTACCCTTCAGACCGAAACACAGCAATGCAAGCATCACTATTTGGCGGAGAAGTAGGTATGGTGGTAGTACTTCCCCGGACGAGCTCTATCACAAAGGAGCTCTAGAGCTCCTTTGTGATAGAGCAGCTGTGAGTAGTACCTACTACCACACTTCTTGGCTCTGTACCTGTATTTGTTCTGTGTTCTTGAATTTTTTGGTAATTTTGTGCGTCACTTTTGAAGCAAATAAATATTTTTTCTTTCTTTTTTTCTTTTACTACTCACGAAAGTAATCACAAAATCTAGACTCCATTTACCAACGATCAAATATATCATATACAACGTGTTATTGAAATAACTGAAAACCTCTTAAGGGGCCATTGTCCTCATCAGTATGAAAAACTTTTACTATGGGACCAACCTAGAAATCGCGAAAAAAAAATCTGATGTTCCCTACATTTGTGTTCACATTAATCGACAAAATGTAAGGAATAGCTGATTTTTTTTCGCATGATGAAGGATATTTGTTTTCGCAATGCTTACTGGAAATGTGTACTGAGAGCAATGAGCACGGTTTAAGGTGCATGTATGTGCGTGAGTGCTGGTCTGTACACGGAGGAATACGGTTTTTTTGGCTTCACTATGATTGTTCGCAGCACTTCTTCTATATTGTTTACTATGTCTGTGGTTATAACTAGATTAAATTACTCATTAACCTAACAAATAAGTGAAAATAATAACTGTAACATATTCAGAAAATCGGTATGAATATAGATAAACGTCTCTAAACTTTGCAGTATCCATTATCATATAATTTTTGAAATCTTTCAACTCTATTTAGGCTAGATCCTTTAGAAGGCGTTCATTACTATACACCATTCTATTCTTTAACCACCTCTTAGTCCAAATTTGGCGTTTTCGTATTTTTCTACGTTTTGCCATATTTAGTAACACTATAGCTGCAGCCAAATCTTTATCAGACATGTTGCTCACACGAAAATATTGACGCAAATGGTTCGTCAATTTTATTGACTCAATATGATTGTATCGTCTGTGTGCACGGACGTTTCAATTAAAATTGTGCAATAAAGTCATTGCGCAATATAATTGTACAATATAATTGCGCAATATTTGCAATTGTGCAATATTGGCAATTGTGCAATGATATTGACCGTGTAGGGGTGAGATTGAAAGACAAATGAAGATCAGGACGATACAATAATAATTGTGCAATATTAATATTGCCGAATATTGCGCAATTATATTGTAGGTGTATGGGTCGCCTTAGTTTATATTCACACCTATCTCTAACCGTAACATAATATATTATGTCACGGTCATATATTAATTTATTTTGTATTTTCTTGTTTTATAGTTTAAAAACTTTTGTTATTTTCTACTTGCTAGCACTGTTAACCAAATCTAAAAAATAAAATGACTACAATGTCAATCCATTATTATTTACATTTCCCATTAGCTCAAAATCTATTGTTTTTAATAAAAAGAATTAAGTTGTAAAATTATGTAATTTTAGGTGAGCTCGGAACAAAGAGGTCAAGACAGACTTCTTAAACTGACTCAGCAAAAATTCTGTGCGGATGGTAGCCAAGGCGGGGACACACTTTGGATGGTGCCTATTACAATTTCAACACAGGAACAACCTTCAAAGGTAAGAATTGATTGTATAACATATATTTTGTTTGAATTATAAACACAATTATTAACCGTGATAACTTGGTTATCAAGGTTCCTTGACAGAAATTAGATATGAGTAACTTTGACCAATTTTACATTGATAAAAAATATCTAGTCCAGATTTAATCATTATAATATTTTATATTCAAGGAGGTAAATTAATCAATGGTACACAAAAAAACTTGCCAAGTGCGAGTTTGACTCGCGCACTAATAGTTCCATACCACCCATCGACCTGATACCCCATAGTAACTGATTTAATTTTATTTATGAGCGTCCACCAAAGGTGCAGCACTGCGCGTTGATATCTTTCATATTTGCATCTCTTTCTTACGCAAGTACCACTACTGCATACATGTCTGTTTGTCATATTTTTATTAATTACTAGACTTTGCCCGCGGCTTCGCCCGCGTACTGAGTTAAAATATATCCTATGTTATTTCTGGTAGCTTTCTAAATTAGAAAGATTTTTAATTTTTTTGGACACCGGTAAAACACGTATGCGATACGACGTTCACGATAAAGAGTGACTAATCGGCTGCGCGTCAAGCCACTCTATTTGAGAGAATTTTTTGACGCTTCAGTATTAGGCGCGTTCACGGATTCTGGTTGTTTCTGTATTCTGAGTTTTAAATATTGCTTATCCAACCTTATTATACCCAACTTAAATTTAACAGCACTAAAATTGTTGCCATCCCTTTCTTGTATCTACTATTAGTGAAAGAGAGCAATAGTTTGAAATAAGTTTAGTTTGAGAACAAGAGAATCAACACCATTATCACAGTTTCGTATTTACTGATCGTATAAACATCAAACTGTGCCATGTAACTGTATAACTTATTTAAATGTTTGTATTTCAGGTAGCATTGTCTACTGTTTTAGAAAAGAGGACACAGGAAGTCGTGTTAAAAGACGTCTCCGAGAGTTCGTGGGTCAAGCTCAACCCTGGCACAGTAAGTTAACATGGAAAGGAATATTATATAAACATTATATATTATTGTTTGTACAATTCGATGAAACTTAGATAATATTATGCAATAAAACAGATAAAACGACCTTTTCACTGTTGGGTGGCACAATCAAAACTGTGGCTTGATTCACAAACGTTCGAAAAGTTTCCGTTTCCGAAGTGAAATTTGACCGGCAAATGAAACAAAACGACTACTTCCTGCGACCATGAACGCTGAAAAGCATTCGAAACGTCAGGAAAACCAATTTTAATTCAATTTTAATGAAACCGAACGGATTCGGAAAAGCAACGCGAAATTTACGGAAACTCTTCCGAGAGTCATTTGTTGTCGCAAAGCACTCGATGTAAAATTAAAGAACTATGAATAGCGTTTCCGAATCCTTTCGATTCTCAAATCGTTTTGTTTCGTAATAAAACAAGTTTAACCGGAATACATCGCGTATTATTATTAAAATTGGTTTTCCTGACGTTTCGAATGCTTTGCAGCGTTCGTGGTCGCAGAAAGTGGTCATTTTGTTTCGTTTGCTGGTCAAATTTCACTTCGTAAACGGAAACTTTTCGAGCGTTTGTGAATCAGGCCACAGTTTTGATTGTGCCACCCAACAGTGAAAAGGTCAGTTTTATCTGCCTGTTTTATATTTAGATAAGGCTCGGAAAACTTACACCCATAGATAAAGCAACGAGCCTGATCGTAATAAGCTCTATTTACTTATAGTTACATAAGAAGAAATGCGCCGTCCAGACAAGTATTCCCTGATCTGGTGTTTGGCGGGGAAACACTGCTGGTTACACACTTACGACGAAAATCAATATCCAATCTATCCACGATTTGCCCTACTAGAGATAGGAATTTGACATAATCTCCATACAAAATATGTCAAATTTCTATCTTTAGTAGGGTAAATCGTATATAGATTGGATATTAATTTTGGCCGTTAACCATTTGTCTATAGCCACAGTCTTGTGGTCAGGTAACCACAGTACATTGGTGACAGTCGACCCTCCGTTAATTAAAATTTTCAAAACAAGATAGTGTTTAGTCAAAGGCCTCATGAAGAATATTTTGTTATCCCTCAGGTGGGATACTACCGCACTCGCTACCCCGCGTCCATGCTGGCGCAGCTGGTGACGGCCATCCGCGACGGCTCGCTGCCGCCGCTCGACCGCCTCGGCCTCCTCGACGACTGCTTCGCGCTGGTGCAAGCTGGACACACGCAAACCGCCGAGGTACTAAATAAAAACTACAACTATTCTTCAAGCCACTTATTTTACATGCTGTATATTTTTTCAAGTGATTTTTTTATGGTATAGGATGGCGAAACGAGCTAAAGGCCCACCTGATGTTAAGTGGTTACCTTTGCCCATAACAACTGCAATAACACCTAGGCTGTTACCTAAATGGTAACGCAAGTCGGTTCGCCAAACTGAGACATGAAGGTGGAAAGTCTCATGTGATTGTAATTTCACCGGCACCCGTACCCTTCAGACCGAAACACAGCAATGCAAGCATCACTATTTGGCAGAGAAGTAGGCACGGTGGTAGTACTTCCCCGGACGAGCTCTTTCACAAAGGAGCTCTACTACTACTCAATAAATAAATTTGTGCTTTAAAATGTGTTTTCTTTTTCAGGCTCTAAAACTTATTGAAGCTTTTAGCAATGAAGCAAACTTTACAGTATGGTCTTCAGTATCTAATTGTTTATCAAAACTGAGTGCCTTGTTCTCACATACGCCGCTTGATAAGCCCTTGAAGAACTATGGACGTAAGCTATTTTCGAACATCACTCGACGATTGGGTTGGGATGCCGAGGAAAAAGAAAGCCATCTTGACACATTGCTCCGAAGTTTGGTGCTGAACAAAATGATAAGCTTTGAAGATCCCGACACTATCAAAGAAGCAAAGAACCGGTAATTATTTTTATTTTATTAACTAGTCTATGCCCGCGACTTCACCCGCGTGAATTTTGTTTATCTCGCATTCCTCGGGAACTGTTTATCTTCTCGGTATAGAAAGTAGTCTATATGTTAATCTGGGTTATGTTCTATCTGTATGCTAAATTTCATTAAAATCCATACAGTAGTTTTTGCGTGAAAGAGTAACAAACATCCATACATCCTCACAAACTTTCACGTTTATAATATTTGTATGATAGGATTCATCATCATCATCATTTGAGCCGAAAAGCGTCCACTGCGGGACAAGGCCCAAAGGGATATGCCATAATCGCCACACTTGGCAAGCGGGTTGGTGATCTCAATTGGTTGTTTAAATACTCAGAGAATGTTGCTGCCTATCCTCTGATGAATCCCTTAATCGCCTTTTACAACACCCATTAGAAGTCCGGCACCACACGGAACGGATTAGAGGATAGGATTAACTTACTAAAATTCATAAATTATAGGAGGTAAGCACCGAACATTGCTCTAACGCAGTTGTTCCCAAACTTATTTTGTCTACTCGAAAGACGAGAGTTCAGTCGGTGTCTAAGAGTCCTCCTAGCTAGATGAAATAACAAATCGCCCCCCAAGCCTATACGCAACGCCCCCTTTTGTTTTTCGGGTCTCTTACCGCCCCCCTTTAGGCCTGCAGCGGCCACAGGGGGGCATTATCGCCCACTTTGGGAATGGCTGCTCTAACGATAAGGTTAGTCTAAAGGATTGAAGGTCAAACTAAATTTTGCAGTGGAAAACATAGATAGTAGAATCTGGTTGTATATTTTTTTTCATTGCATTGTGTTTTGCGTTTATGCTGTATACGATCTGTGCAAGACAATTTTTTTTTTTATAAAACTACAAATAAACGATTTTCAAATATTTTCCCTAATTTGTGCTGCGAGACCTTTCTTCTTGCCAAATTTCATGATTCTAGGTCAATGGGAAGTACCTCATTTAGACATTCAGTCATTAGGACATTTTCACGACGCGGTGACTGTAGGAACAAGCTCATTCGATGCATCTTACTGTATGAGTGCTACGGCAAGACTGAGGCCAACGTGTCGACGCATCGCCAACGTTGGCGCATAATTCCTTTGATAAAACCGACGCGCGATGGTAAACTACCAATGCTCGCCCCAACGTTCGTTTTCCCGATCCACACGTTGGCGAATAGCGTTGGCCCCAACGTAACTTATATCTCCCACAATACTGTTTCAATGAGAAAAAAGGAATGGTGGCGCGGCGCGCGTACTTCTGCCGGCGCCGAGTCGCGTGGCCGGCCGTCGCGCGCTCTCGTTCCCCGCGTCCCGCACTACCCCCTCCGTTCGCCTCTCCCAATCAAACTTTTCGTAACGCTCTCGCCAGCTTAATCCCAAAGTCAAGCGTGCCTAAAGAAATTTTACTTCAAAAACTCTCTCTACTCTTTCTGGGTGCACGAAAATGAGGTTACAGTTGTGTTCAGTTTCGAGAAGCACATATCGGGCGCGTGCCCGCTGCCGGCGGACCTGCGCTCGGCGTGCTACCGCGCCGTGCTGGCCGACGCGGACGAGCGCACCTTCCAGCGCTTCCTGCAGCTGTACCGCGCCGCCGACCTGCACGAGGAGAAGGACCGCGTGAGCCGCGCGCTGGGCGCCGTCAGCGACCCCGCGCTGCTCAGCAAAGTGCTCGACTTCGCCATATCGGTACGTACCGACCGCTTACAGGCACTACACGCGACACGCGGGAATGCAGCAGCCAAGTGGCGCCCCCATGAGTCAAAATATTATTACTCAATGAATACATCATTTATCAAAAATTGAAGTAGAGGTACTGTAGTTTAATCAGAAACTATTAACTCTGTAAATTATAGTTCGCTGTAGTTGTAGAAATGAAGTCGGTTAAAAATGCCATAAGTGACCTTTTTCGCACTTTTTCTATCTACAACTACAGCGAAGTATAATTTACAAAGTTAATGGTTTCTGATTAAACTACAGTACCTGTACTTCAATTGTTAAAAACTTTTCGATAAATGATGTATTCAGCGAGTAATCGCTTTTTTTACTGATGGGGGCGCCACTTGGCTGCTACATTCCCCTTAATTAAACAAATCACGACAAACACCCATTTACAACACCAAGCTTTCTTACGCAACGTAGAGATGACAAAACGACATTAAATGAAAACACGGTTAATACTAGTCCATAGAAGCATTTCATACACATGAATAAATTGTTTATCGAAAATAAAAATAAACCAATTTTTAAACAAAACAAATATGAAAACATCGAAATAATAAGTAACACCATTTGTAACCATCTGTAATCGTTGAGAAAGAGAGATTAAAATCATGAACTAGCACAGGTCTTTGACCTTACCATCTTTGCTTAGAAAAATGTAAATTCAAAATTAATGAAATTATAATAATTTCCTGTGGCTAAGCTGTTAACTGGATTTGATTGAATTTTTGTATACGTTCAGAGAACGTGATATTCTGTATGTGGTTTTATTTAATGTCGTATTGTCTTATCCACTTTGTATAATAACTTTCGTGAGTTAAATTATAATTGGTCATTATTTTAATCATTAATTTGGTTGGAAACTAGTCGAGCACACCCGTTAGAATCACGTGAATAAAGCCGTAAATAATGACCAATTACAATGCTTATGATATTATGATAAAATTGAAATATGGAAATAATTACACTAAAATCTAATCATAAACTAAAAAAATATCAAGACTAATTTCCTTGTGCTCACGACGTAGGCTCAGTATATCTCAGTAAATCTTTATAGATCTTTCTATCTATAGAAAGAGAACACCAAAAATGCGAAGTCGCATTGTGTAAAAGGGAACATCAAGTTCATATCCATCTGCAGCTCTGATTTATAATAGCGATGGGCGATTATTACTACAATTAGTCGAATCATTCGAATGTTCAGTTTATTCGAATGACAATTAGAATTAATCGAATATTGGTCGATTGTTATCAACTAATGATTCGAATCGATGCACCGTCACGTCCCGCGTTCATTATTAATATTTGATTTTTTATCCGTAGCGCACCCAGCAGACGGCCTGCGCCTTTGCGTCGTTTGTCGATTTTCATTTATTTGTGCCCGGTCAATGGCAATAGGCTCACCCCTATTACATTGGACTATAACATAACTGGCGAAATATGGGTGTACTATACACCTCTGCCTACCTCTTCGGGGAAATACAGGCGTGATGTTATGTTATGTCGATTTTCATTAGAATGATTTTTCGTGGAGACTAATGAATCGACATTCGAATGTGCGCAATTATAAACGTAACAATCGCCCATCGCTAGATTGTAACAACAATTGAAAATCGTCAGTGATCTGGGTCTCTTGACTACATAATTATATCTAAGGTGTAGATTGCATCAAATATAGCATTAATTTAAAACTGATTCCATTATTATTACAGGATGAAGTGAGGTCTCAAGATACAGTCTTTGTAATAGTTTCGGTAGCAGTTAGTAAAAATGGCCGTGATCTCGCATGGCAGTTCTTCAAGGAACATTGGCAGCAATTTATGGATCGGTATCAGGTTAGATTTAATTTTTTTTTGTGTTCAAAGAATTGCAAAACCATGTGTTTAAAAAAACGCGAATGCGTTTCACACTAATATTGGTCAGAAGATTACATTTTGCGTCGTAACTATCAAAACTTATGTGCTGTTTCGGTTATTATAGGGTGGCTTTCTACTCGCTCGACTAGTAAAGTCAACAACGGAAAACTTCGCATCAGAAACGTGCGCTCAAGAGATCGAGCAGTTCTTCCGCACGCACCAGTCGCCCGGCACCGAGCGCTCCGTGCAGCAGGCGTTGGAGACCGTGCGCCTCAACGCGGCCTGGCTGCGCCGCGACCTGGCCTCCACCACCGCCTACCTGCAGCCCTACCACTGACGCGCACGGTACCTGCCTTGTCTTGTAACGAAACGATTCTGAGCTTATTTTATAGATTAAGAAAAAAACTTGCCGCCGAATTTCCAACTATTTTGTTATTACCAATAGTAAATTATTTGCAGGACCAAATGACACAAGACTGAAAACTACAACGAAATCTACAGTAATGTTCCATCAGCTAGCATTATTTTATGACGTAGTTTACTGAACAACAGATTTACTTTAGAATTGGTTATTATATTAAATAGCCTATAGCAAAAATCTGGTAATTTTCTGGTCAATAGACTTATTATAATGAAATAGTTCAATAAATTTAATGGGACCCTTTTATTTAGATTTTGATATAGCATGTACAGTCGACCGCATGACTGTGGTAACACTTCAATTCGAAAACCGCCCTTACTGCTTACGAAATAAAGATGCTGCTAATGTCAAAGTGTTACCATCGACGTGCGGACGACCGTACATACTACTACATGCACATACTATACTGTAATCGCCGAATCATTATAAATCATTGCTATGTTGATAGTTAAACTCATGGTATATTATTATTACACCATGGTTGAACTGTAGTTTTGTTAAAATTTATTGTAACTGATCAGACACGATTAAATTAGAACAAAATGTAAATTTATATTTTTATTATAATTTAATATACCACTAAAGCTAGTAAATTCTTTTAACAAATAAATAATTAAAGAACTGCATTGATTTCTAATATGCGGTTTTATTGCTAACTGTGAGTTTGCACTGACAAACATTTACATAAAAACATGTTGAAAAGTCAGTGTTCTGTCAATGTATCTAATCGCGTTCGCATTATCACACAACTTGTTGAAACGAAACTTGTTTGACATTTCATAGTCTATTGACATGTTTCACAATTAATTTCGATACACTTCAAAGTATCTGCTTTCGGCCATACATGTTTACCGACCTCATTGGATAACACAAAAAACGAGATTTATACAAGTTTTCACACATGATTAAGCATCAGTGCGAACGTCAGCCGTGACAAATCTATAGACAAACATGTCAATGTATAAGTTTTTAGTCAGTACAAACACAGCCAACAAGAAATCTTGAAATCTGTCAAAGAATTTACCCAGTTTTCTGCAGTGCGAACGTAACAATCAACAAAACGAGTTGTGACATTAGTTTCATATGACAAGTTTCGAGACATTACATGTTAAATGTTTTTTGGTGCAAACCCACAGTAAGAGCTACATAGTGCATAGAGTTGTTAATGTTCAATATTGTTGAAAAATATGCTATTAAAATGTATGCAGATCTAGCATAACATATTTTTTGCATAGCAGTAGTTGATATTTTTATTAATAAGATGGCCTTAGTTTCCTTATGGATGATTAAACTTGTTAAAATAAAAGTGGGTCTGCCGCACTGACGCTGTCGTTCGCGATATAAGCATCTAACGCTAGCGTGTCAATCATCTAACTGGTTGTCTTGTTTTAACGTGTTTTATAAAATATAAATATACGTGTACGTGCATGTATGTCTAATTCCAGAAGTCATAGGTCACCAACACGCGCCTATTTCCTACGTATATATTTTGTAAATGTGTATAAATATTATTTAATTTTTGTTGAACATGTTGAGTGTTTTACTTTTGGTGCTGAGTGCATTTTTATTTTGTTTCAGTTCTGTACGACTAAGTAACATTTCGGTTTTGGTTTTTAGAGACGATGTTAGCTACTTGATTAAAACCTAGTGTAATCGTTTAAAAAATTAAATTTTACTAAATTTAGTTTATTTGGGGCTACATTTCCACACGTATTATTTCTAAAAAATTACCAAAATTGAAATAAAAATGTAATATTATTTTGAATCGTCTTATTTTTAGTGGTTATAAACTTGTAGTATTTGTGTGTAAAATAATGCGTGTTCAAACCTTCCCCGTTTATTTATTTTTTTGACATGCAAGCTTAGTCAAAATTGTGATTTTGGGGCTATAACAATTTAAAGTTACCATTAGTGTGAAGTGTCGCATATAATTGTCATCACTGATTTGTTTTGTAAGACTGTTATTGCAATAAATCGTACAAAATAACATTTTCTTTTATTTATAAAAAAACCAAATTTGTCTTATTAGTAGAACAAACTAAGTTTGTGAGGATGTATGGATGTTTGTTACTCTGTCACGCAAAAACTACTGTATGGATTTTAATAAAATTTGGCATACAAATATAACATAACCCGGATTAACATATAGGCCACTTTTTATCCCGGGAAGATGAGTGTGCGTACTCTTAGCGGAAAAGTGTCGAATTTCTTAATTTGAGATAAGGAGTAAGACGTCGTGTAATTGTGTATGAAAATTTCAAATTTGTGTGTCCGACCGTTTTTGGGATATTCGTCAAAAACGTTTTCCGTTGGGAGGACCTCATTCCAGCGACCCTTTTTTTTTCCAATGGACTGGATATCTTAAACTAACCAATAGGCGAATAGTTGGGATTTTTTTACACATGGAAATTTGAAAATAAGTGTCGCTGGGAGGACGTTATCCCAGCGGAAAACGTTTTTGACGAATATCCCAAAAAGGGTTGGACCAGGGATGTTATGGAGCTCCGTAACCGTGACCGAAACTATCGGATATCCGATATAAAAATATATCCGTAACCGTATCGTTTCACAATTTCCGGATAGTTCAGTATAAGGGCGGAGTCTAAATAAAACGACATGTATCGACAGGTTTTTGTTTCACCGCTCGCGTGCCACGTAAATCTTGCAGTTTGTTTGTTATTTCTAGTCATAACGTCATAATTAGATAAAACGCCTCTTTCATAATTAGATAAAACCTATAAATAAAACCAAATGATTACATACTATTTGTGTTTATATTTTACTTCAATCTAATATCCGAAACTAACGGATAATCCGAAATAATTACATATCCGTAACCGTATCCGAAACCGATATGATTTTATTCCTATGTCCAGATCCGAAATATCATATCCATAACATCTCTGGGTTGGACACACAAATTTGAAATGTTCACACACAATTACAGTACGTCATACTCTACTTATCTCAAATTAAGAAATTCGACACTTTTCCGCTGGGAGTACGCACACCTTAAATACAGCCTTGATTTCAACTTAGCATTCACACAAGCTCGCGGGTTGATAATATAGTCCAGTCCTCTGTCATGTGACTCATGTCATAGTCATACTCAAAGTTGTGATATTAAATACGATTTATCCCACTGTCGCCAAGGAACTGCGTATAATTGTGAGCTTTCAACACCGATCGTTCCAACTCAATGTACCTACTTATTAAAATCACTATTATCTATTTGTTCTGTGTTAAAATGATGAATGCACGAACTGTGAGTGGGAATGTGGGATCCAGTATAAAATGAAACAACTTTATATTAACAGTACATCTATAATATTGCACTATAACATCTCACTGAGTATTGTACAAATTGTGTATCTTTATTACGAAAATGGATAATACTAAAATACAAACATTACACAGTGATGCCAATTGAATAGCTAGCGGGTGCATTTGTCACAACAAACTATTAGGTACACAACAACATAGGACACGATTAATCCTATTGTTACGCACACCAAATTTTTACGATAGGTATATCAAATACAGATAAACAAATCCTTGGTGCGTTTTTTCATTGGCCGATACCGATCACGTGATATAGTCGCCGACACACCGGAGCGGCACCAATATTATCTTGAAGACTTGATTCAACGACGGTGGCGATAAAACAGAATGTTCATGTCTCATTGACAAAAAATATTACACGGTCGAGATCGACGCGGGCGACGACATATCGTTATCGGTATCGGCCAATGAAAAACGCTCTTACAGTATAAACAGGGCTAACGGTGGCGGCCTATTTGGCGTTTAACACAAAGCGTTACATGCACTATTATACATATTCAGAATTTCACTTTAGTTAGATAGTCTAATTTACTTTGGTGCAATTTTTTAATCAAGTTTACTAGTAATAATTCGTTTTCATAAGTCACGCAATGTGAATATTATTGCGTCTCTTTAATCCATTGTGTAAACTAGTTCAAAGTAAGAGCTACGATTACATGAGTCATGTTCAACTTTTATGTCATAGTATGTATATTAAGATAGGCGTTAAACTATTGCTTGTACGTAATTACATTATAGTTTTAATTACAACCTTTTATAACGCAGAAGTCTGATCTTTTCAACAGCATTAAACTTCATTATTACATATAATAGACTTATCACTCATTGATTACAATTATTATATACAAAAAACAGGTGTACACAGGTGTTTAGGTACACTTTTAATGATTTACGTACATACATAAGTTGAAGTAAGGTCCTTAGAGATGGTATGGACATAAAAAAATAGAGTTGAATACGACTGTTGTATTTATATTATTGTATTGTGTTTACAATGTTCAATACTTTTTACAGATTATCCTAATTTGTATTACACTGTTATAATTTACACTTCTGCAATATACTGAAGGTTTGGTAAATAAATGCAATCCTTATGGGTGGTTAGTTAGTTATGCTCATTAATTCACAATAACTGGAGGTATCAGATTTACTAGCAATTATAAACTTCAGATTAGCAGTTATTTATCAAACACCTGTATATCCGATAGTTAGCTGCGCCGTAGGAATTTATTGCTTTATAATATATTACTGCATTCGCAGTAGCTTTGCGTAAATTGACAATATCAGCAACATCACCACAAATGTCATATTTCTAGGAATGAAGGCAACCTTAAATTATTATAATAATAATATGAAACATTCCATTCTTACTACGGGCATTTTGATCATTCGTTTTGCTTTAAAATATTGCCTTTACCACGTCTTCATTTAATATTAGTCAGTACGAAAATCAAAATTCTAAACACACACTATAGAACTCAAAGCAAAAATTTATTCTACTGTTTAAAATAATACTATTAGCATACTATTTTACGAACTATCAATGCATAATTATTTAATGTCTTTATTAACATAATTTATTTTTTGAGCTCGACAGGTGCTTAGGCAGCTTAGCACAAATAAGAAAATAATTGGAGATCATTTTTCATACTCTTCGCTAAAAAGAGATCTTTTGAGAATAATAAAAAAGATCTAGTGTTAGACTAGCTTTTGATTTATTAAATAATTTTATTAACCTACCAATGCTCATTTCAATAATATATCATTATTAAAGTATTTCACAGTGTTCTAGTGTAAAGAAATGGAACATTTTAAGCAATTTTAATGAGTCAACTTTAAAAAGAACCATTGATAGTTCAGATTTCAGACCTTGTCTATTATTATTAGACCTTGTCTACTAAGGATTTTGATAATAATACTTTTTACTTTTTGTACCAGACGTATAGTACCATCAGCATTAAATACTTGCAAAAATATTCCACTCTCTTTTATTCAAAATATAACATACTCTAGCTTACCTTACAGAAATAATATACAAGATGTTGATCTGTAATCGTGCCATATTTCTAGATCTGATTATAAATAATCTGCTTAGTCATCTAAAACTACTTGAAAAATTCTACGATTATTTAATACCTAAATTTTCACTTAGAAACATAGCGAGGGTTCAAGAATAAATCCCGAAGGACTGGGAAAATAAGTCATTGGCGGCATTGTCAAAGGGTGGAAATACCTGCAAATTGTTTTGGTGGTGTCGCACGCGACACACGGGGGGAATTTGTTTGTTTACAAATAGGTATTTAACAACAAAAAATAATTTTTTGTATTGATTTTTTTACTGATTCGTGTTCAGTATCAGTGGTATAGGCACCTCCTTAAATATGGCACGAATACAGATCAACATGTTGTATAAATAAAATTTACCGTTTTAAACGGTTGCAAAGAAGTTATTACTTACATGAGGGGTGCATTTAAAGAGCCTCCACGAGTGACGATATTTAATTAATCGTCTGGCGCACCCTGGACAGTCAGCCCTGCTACCAACCTGCTGACTGGCTAATCTTTACACCACGCCATGAACTATTATTATGTAGCTCATTTCGACACGACACCAGAAGAAGACTTAAAGGAGACACATCCGATAAAAACAATTTTAGACCTATCTCGTTAGCTACGGTAATTGGCAAAGTGCTGGACAGCTTGCTTGAAAGCAGCTAAAGATGCACATTAAACTGCACGACGCGTGTGCGTCATCCCAGCGAAAAAGTGTCGAATTTCTTAATTCGAGATAATTAAATCTTTAGTGTATGACGTCGTGTAATTGTGTATGAACATTTCAGATTTGTGTGTCCAACCCTTTTTGGGATATTCGTCAAAAACGTTTTCCGCTGGAACGACGTCTTCCCAGCGACACTTTTTTATTCCAATGGACGTAAGTAAAATTAAATAGTAATTAAAATAATAATTTGCCAACCCATAGTAAACTCGTCCAATCGCATGTCGAACAACATCGCGGCCCAGACCTAGTAATTTTGTACATAGTTCATGATTTACTCACATTACATCAATGAGACTTAACATGACGCTGTGGGCATTTATAAGGTACAAATCGACTTTTAAATTCAGGCTTCGGAGCTCATATTCGAAGTACTAGGACCTGATTTCATTTTAAAATGTATAGCTTAGCTTGCTAGCTTCCTAAGGGTAATTTTTTTTCGAAGTCTGTTTTCACAAACATTACACACAAACGAATCGCAACATGTGTTAAAAAAAGCCACAACTATTCGCCTAACCGTTTAAGATATCCAGCAAACAGCCAAACGTCACCGCAGCGGAAACTTGAATATCTTCGGAGTCTTTAGACACACAAATCTCATTTATGCATACACATTTACCTTTCGTTATACACTAATCCATGTAACTTTTTATTTTACGTACGTCCATTGGAAAAAAAAAAGTGTCGCTGGGAAGACGTCGTTCCAGCGAAAAACGTTTTTGACGAATATCCCAAAAAGGGTTGGACACACAAATCTGAAATGTTCATACACAATTACACGACGTCATACACTAAAGATTTACTTATCGCTGGGATGACGCACACGCACGACGCGTAATTCGGTTTCAGAACTGATTTGTCTACTGAAAGTGCAATCTTGTGTCTCAAGCAGACTTCAATACTACACTGACAGAAAGACACCAGTATATGGCTGTTTTCTTGATCAATCAAAAGCCTTTGACCTGTTTTCTTATGATATCCTCTGGCCAAAATTGTCGGACGACACAGACCTGTCTGCTGAGTTTGTAGGTATTTTTAAACATTGGTACTTAATCCAGAAGATCTTATGTCAGGTGGGCGAATGCTGAATCTGTATCTTTCGGGCTAGACTGGAGTGGGGCAGGGCGGGTTAACCTCTCCCAGTCTAACTTATACGTGGATCGATTGACTGGTGAGCTGAGCAGCACCATGGTTGGTTGTTCTATTAAGGCGAAATGGTCAACAACATAAGTTACGCTGATGATATGGTCCTGCTAAGCCCATCAATTGGTGGTCTGAGGAAACTGTTGGCCGTCTGTGAGAGATATGCGGAGGCTCATGGCTTGAGGTATAATGATACCAAGAGTGTAATAATGCTTTTTAAAGTACGTAACAATACACCACAAAATATTCCACCTATAATGTTACCCGGAACTCCGCTGAAGGACAAATAATAAACAACAACGCTAATATATCAACATCTCTCTATCGCTCTAAGGTTTGCTGTAAGAAAACTCATTTTTGAGTTAAGCTCGCCGATGTACATAAGCTTTCCTATTGTAATATTAATGTGTATTTGTGTGTACAATAAAGTATAATAATTAATAATTAAGGTTGTCACTCAATTTAAATACCTCGGGCACGTGGTCACGGATCTTCTCACAGATGACCAAGATATCGATAGGGAGCGCAGTGCGTTGGCAGCCCGATGCAACATGCTTGCTCGCAGGTTTGCATGGTAAACTGTGGAGGTAAAACTGACTCTTTTCAGAGCTTATTATCAGTCGTTCTACTCCTGCAGCCTGTGGGTAAGGTACACGCAAAAGACTTACAACGCTCTGGGCATACAATATAATAATGCGCCGAGAATGTTGTTGGGGCTGCCTCGGTTTTGAAGCACATCGGGCATGTTTGCTGAAACAAGACTGGATGATTTCTACGCCTATGCGCAAGCGATGTGCCTCGATGCTGAGGCGATTCCGGGGTAGTCCTAACAATATTCTAGCCACACTGGCGGACACAATTGATGGGCCATTTATCAGGCACAGGGCGGGTAACGTACGGAGAGACATGTATGTACCTAATTAGCAAATGTTGTGATGTTCAATTATGTTACTAACAATAGGTTAAGGTCATACTAACATTACATGGACCTGTGATCTGCAATAAAGATTTTATCCTACTAATATTATAAACTTGACAGTTTGTGAAGATGTATGGATGTATGTTTATTACTCTTTCACGCAAAAACTATTGTATGGATTTTAATGAAATTTGGCATACAGATAGAACATAACCCGGATTAACATATAGGTTACTTTTTATCCCGGGAAGATGAGCAGTTTCCGAGGGATGCGCGATAAACGACATTCACGCGTGCGAAGTCGCGGGCATAGGCTAGTTATATTATTACATGAGAGTATGAGAGTCAGCCAGTTGGAATTTTCTAATCTGTTTAATGCTGACTGTACTATGTAATGAATGTACTGTGTATTATGTTAATGTTTTAGCGAAGAACGTATGTTGTGCTTACTAGTAGCACATGTAAAACACGTTGATAATATTTCGGACGGTATTATAATAACGGTAATTAGTCGATACAGCTTCATGTATACGTTTTGGACAAAGACCGAATAGAGTAATACCTAGATTTAGAAATTTGTGAGCAGTATCGACTGTACCGATAAGTAGTGTGCCTACTCTTGAAAAAAATTCGGTATGTAAAGTAAAAAAATAACCCATGCCAATTCCAAAACCATTTCGAGATTTGAGGTTTTTAAATTTTATTTTTTCTATTTTTAGCTCTTAAAATTATAAGATCAATGGTGTTTATTTTAATGAAAATATGACTTTCATTTTACCTCTAAATTACGTCAAAAAGTAGTCTGATTCCGACTACTTCCAGTGCCTTGCATGATAAAATTCGAGCGTATAAATGTTCAAATAAATAAGTTAACAAGTTCATTCGTAAGGAGTTAATGCTATATTAATTTATTTATATAAGATTAGAGTTAGGTACATAATTTTATTTGAATCACTATTGTACACTATTTCGAAGTCACCCATCTAAATGTTAATATTTAATACATAATTACAGCAACTGGTAAATTATTAATACTTTTATGTGATTCTACAGTATGTCCCGATTTGTAGTAATAAACCTTTAAGGGCGGCAAATACATTTAATTTTATCGATATTTTTTTTTTGTAAAGATGTGTCTTTTATTTATTTTTATAACGAAGGGCGTGCGCCCTTAACGAAGGGGCTTTTTGAGCGACAATAACTTTTCTTCTTAGATCAGATATCTTCTTAGATAGATAGATAAATCTTCTTTCTTCATATTAACTACTAACGGCCAAAATTAATATCCAATCTATCGACGATTTACCCTACTAGAGATAGAAATTTGACATATTTTGTATGGAACTTATGTCAAATTCCTATCTCTAGTACGACAAATCGTGGATAGATTGGATATTAATTTTAGCCGTAAAAGGACATGACACTACAACTAATCTAGGCTTAGTAAAATTATTAGCAAATAATAATTAAAATAAGGTTGACTAGAGCCATTAAAGTAAAAGATATATAATGAACTTGACTGAGAGATGACGAAAGAAATAATAATTATCCGAGTAGTTGGACGAAAAGAATTGAATCTATTGCTACAGGATGTCCCATCGCCATGCTACATGGAGGTAGAGTAAATAAAATATTGAAAATAGAAAATTTTACTTGAAGAAGACCTCAATTATTTTTATCAAGTCATTTTATTTTTGCGCATTTGAAACGAGAATCAAGTACTGAACATCCTCCTTTAGTAAGCCCCTAACTAAATCCCCCTAAACTAGTCACCCTGTGTTATGGCGTATTTGAAGAGTTCACCAGTTCGTCCAATTTATTAATCAGAAATGCTACCTTGAGGAACAAGATTATTTAATTAACACAGTCATAATTATTATAATATTTGATAAAGGTTTACAGTTAGTAAAATTGTTGTGTCCATTCAAATTAATGATACTGAAATACACCAAATGAAAACGGAAGTCTATCTTATGGGTACCTTGCTCGATGACCTCAGTAGAGCGTCCGATAGAGTGGGTCTTAAAATGAATATGGACAAGACAAAGGTTATGTCGAATTCCCATATAGCACCCATTCCCGTAAACATCGGAGAATCTACACTCGAAGTTGTTGATGATTATGTATACCTAGGACAAACTGTCCAGTTAGGTAGGTCCAACTTCAAGAAAGAGGTCAATTGTCGAATCCGACTCTGTTGGGCAGCGTTCGGGAAGCTACGCAATATATTCTCGTCCAAAATACCGCAGTTTCTCAAGACGAAAGTCTTTGACCAGTGTGTGTTGCCAGTGATTACTTACGGCACTGAAACGTAGTCGCTCACAATGGGCCTGATAAGAAGGCTCAAAGTCACTCAAAGGGCAATGGAGAGGGATATGCTCGGAGTGTCCCTGCGTGAGAAATGAGGAGATTCGCAGGAGAACGAAAGTAACCGATATAGCTCGAAGAATTGCCAAACTTAAGTGGCAGTGGGCGGGGCACATTGCTCGCAGAACGGATGGCCGATGGGGCAGTAAAGTTCTGGAGTGGTGACGTTGTACTGGAAGGCGCAGCGTGGGTAGGCCCCCCCACAAGGTGGACCGACGACCTGATTAAGGTCGCGGGAATCCGCTGAATGCGGAAAGCGCAGAAGCGGTCGTTGTGGCGATGCTTGGGGGAGGCCTACGTCCAGCAGTGGACGTCTTTCGGCTGAAATGACGATGATGATCTTATCTTTACAACACGTAATAACATTTCGTACATTCATGTACGGAATGAACGCAAGACCTCAATTAGAATATTATAAATACTATCAGGTAAATTTTTTTTCAAAATATCTTGATCACTTGGTTTTTAGGCATCAGTAAGTTCCCGAGTGGGTTGCTGGATGGTTGCAGGATGCCGCTTGGGGTAACCTGACACACCGAAACCCATTTCGTTAGTCTTCTTGGACCTCAAAGACTTACTGATGCGCTGATGCGCTGATGATCCTTAGTATCCAAAGTGAATTTAAAAAAAAGGAAAAATGTAACATTCGACGATTCTCCTTGTGATACTGAACAAACGACTTTCAGTTTCATTCTGTTATATGTTGTATATAAGTCAAAGAAAAAACGGTTTTGTACCATTTTCTCCTCTGTTTGTCCACCGATGTAATTTTTTTTTTGTTTAGTAGCTATTGACGAGCTTTAGTGTCATCAATAAAGATTTGCCATAGTTCAATCATAAAAAAATTATGAATTAAGGTCGAATTTCGACTCTTGGGCGACCTCTCGTTAAAAACATTTGTAGTATTCTTTGTTTTGTGTTCTTGTTTTACAAAAATGTAAAACATGTAATTGTAATATTATACTGTTTTACATTTACTACACTGGAATAATAGTTGTATGAGAGTAAAATGTACATTGTAGATATTATTTACATAAGTTCATCAAACATCTGAACACCGTAATTAAAAATATTAATTTAAAATTTCGTTAAGATAATGATTATTCTTATCAGCAATCTATAAAATTACATTTAACTAATGGACATAACCAAATCTTACGATTTGATTTCAAATAAATTACACTATACATAAAATCACACAAATTATAAAATTACCTAATAAACGATTCTTCTTATAATCTTTAAATATACATATATATCAGATACATATCAGTATCCCACATCTTATTTTTAGGTATTAAACCTTGTTATTGCTTTTTCTGCAATTACATACAATAATTATTTAAAAATAAATGTTGTGTACACTATTCGTTTATAAGTATATAATTATGTTTGGTGATTTGTCTTTCTTTAACGGAGCAACGGATTGACCAATTTTTTTTGCATAGAGATAGTTTATGGACCAGAGAGTGACATACGGCAAAAATAATATAGGGCGAATCGTGGATAGATCGGATATTAATTTAGGCCAAAGAGTACTTTTTATCCTGAAAAATGTACGGTTCAGAATTTAAAGCTAGTAAATATATCAGTAACATTTAAGAACTGGATTGAATAGACATAAGATAGTATTAATGAACAAGCCACAGACCAGTAAGCTTCAAGACTCCGCATAAACAAAGTTTTGCATTCGAACGCAGTCGTAAAACGTTGGTGGGGTCAGGGGGGCGGACGGCGCGTTATGGTTGGCCGGCTCAAAAGTTCGGTGGTATGATTCCTTATGATTGGTGCCGCTCGCTGACTGAGTGACGTTCCGATTGGCGAAGGGGTGTATGATATGCAGTGGTAGAGCATATGCGTTGTGACCGGGGGTGTCCAGCTAATCGGCGTCTAGAGGCTTACTGGTCTGTGGAACAAGCTGATGCTCGCGGCTTCGTTCACAGGGTCCAGATTTTAGTATTTTTTTTCTTTTTTGGCACTAAATCAACAGATATTGTGAATATGAGTCAATTTGGTCCATAAATATAGAATTTGTTAATAACTTGACGACAACGCCACCTATTGGACCCTAGCATAGCTATGAACCATCGTCTCGAAAAAAAAATATTTAATATTGTGTGAATATAACTTACTAACAAATCTAACAATGCACCAACGATTATTTTAAGGAGACAGTTTTCTGTTTTTAACAAGGTTTAATACACTTTAATCTCAACTCGTGATTTATGAAGTCACGTCAGTACGTAGTAGAAGTAGAAGACAGTGATAAGGTAAACTTTGGAGTAGATCGGCAGGCGACAGCAGCAGCTGCACGTGCCGCGACGGCACTAGTAGTTACTATGGTTTCGTATGAAATATCTAGAACCATGCGACACGTGGCGCCGTAGTTCACAGAGTATATTTGTATATACTCTGCAGTTGCCGTAACGACGCGCGGCAAGTGATACGCTCTCAAGGGGTAGTATCTGTATTCCCTCTGCGCGACAACTGACACAAGGTTCGAAAGCTAATCGAGCTGCACGAACAGCGTGGCAAGTGCCCCGCGGCGTAAAGTTCTCTACTTAAAAGTTTACCTTTACAGATCGGGCCAACTTTGAGCAACCCTTATTTTTCTACCGTCCGCGTACGCGCATCAAACGCCAACTAAGCTGCGTAAAACCAAAGTATGAAATTGAACTTGGTCACTATTTTCGGCCGTCTCGGTTGTTGGCCCTATCTGTACTCAATATAAGAGTCACCAGTCACTAGATGATCTTAAGCAACGCCAAAATCTTAATCTTAATTTTTGAAATATCCTACTCGACATGACATCACACAATTTGAGCAATTGTTTAGGAATAAAACGTAGGTTGTATTGTACACAAAATGTATAACGGAACAGAGCTCTAAGAAGTCTCTTAGGACAAATAATAATAATTAAAGATGTGAAATTTTCAGTAACACTACAGGGGGCCTTGTACGAGTTTGACACTTACGAATACTTTCATAGTGTTCATCTACTTGCATTCATAAATCAGTAGCACCCCTCGCTAGGGGACACGAGGAGGAATTAATGAAAGTCGACGAAAACTGTGAAAGTATACGTAAGTATCAAACTAGTACTAGGTCCCCAGATAGGAGCGATAGAAACTATTCAAGCAGAGTCGCAAGAGTACATTTTAAGAACATGTATTGTATAATGGGTGGGGTATTGCTTATAACTAACTATATAGCTCTTTTATTTTTTGTAACTAGGACTAGAAATGTGAAGACACGTTTTTACAAATATTTAATTCGCCTCCTTAATAAGTGGGACATGATACAAGAGTGTTATCACAATGTAACCAAACACAGACTCCATACAGTATTGCATCACAGATTATTGTGACAGAACTAGAACATTATACAGAATCATCGTAATTATTATTAGTAAAAAATTATTTGTAAACATCATCAGTGATAGTCTTGTGGTTGAACACTTTCCTTCCATGCAGGAGTGTGTGAGTTTGAACCCGGCCGGCAACTCAGACTTGTAACTCCATGTGCGGATCGGAATTCGATAATCACTTACTTTAACGGTGCAAGAAAACATCGTGACGAAACCTGCACACCAGAAAGTGCTCCATGCTCCATACAGTTCTCACTGGTGTGTGTAGTCTGCCAGCCCACACTAGGCCAGTGTGATGGACTGAGGCCTTAGCCTTCTCGTACTGAGAAGAGGCCGTCAACACGATTTGTAAAAAAAAAAACAATCAAAAGATTGAAGATATACATGCTTTAATGTCCCTGTAGCGTGCGAAATGGACATTGTACTGAGTGACGTGTAGTTGCGATGATGTTAGTGAGTTATGACATCAGACGGCAGTAGTGCTGTCTCTTTCTTTATTATAAAAAATATTTTATTCTTTTTTTCATTGTTGCTCATTTTTTTTTTCTAAAGGACATCTAATAAAAATAAAGATAAATACCCTATTTGGAAAATGATTTCAATATAGTCTAGTTGCTATGCTCGTTTCTCTTCGTATTTGCAAAGGAAGTTGCCCCAAACCTCTGAAGGAATTACCACTGACTAGTTTATAGAAATCGACATGAAAATTGTGTATGAAAATACTTTTTTCACCATAATAATAACAAAATAATGGAGTAAAAAAGTAGCTTCTTGTTGCGATTCGCCATATGTAATGTACAACGTACAAAGGTAATTTTCATAAAATAGTGAAGTTTTATTTTAGCTAAAAACCATACACGCAAGGGCTTGCCTGACCAGAAATATACTATACATATATACATATCTTGATTTAATATGTTTCTGTGGTAGCGTGTATGTGATAAAATTGTTCAGTTATTCCTACATTTTATGTTCCGGTTTACTTGAACAGGTAATCTGCACAGGTAAACTTGGCTATCAGTTAAACCCTTGCGTGTATGGCCACCTTTATTAAAAAATCGGCTACTGAGAACAAACCGTTCAGCGCTAGAAATATATAAATATAAAGAATGGTTTGCAATATCGGTGTGTTGTGCAAACAACTACTTTCGGTGTACATCATTTGAAAAATCATAAAAATAGTATATAATGTGTTAGTGTCACAATTATCAAATAAATGCGGTTTACATAAAGAAGACTATTGTACCTTACTCTACGATGAGGCATCTTGGTAGGTGTTCGTGGAGATAGTCGAAGAGTTCCGGTGACGCACCGGGGCAGTTCGTAAGCTCTAGCTCACGCAACTGACGCAGTTGTATGAGGCTCGACAGACCGCCTGACGTTAGCAACGGACAGCCTTCAACAAATACAGGAATATATCACTAACTAATCTGTACTATAATAAAATTGTAAAGGTCGAAAAGTCTGTACATTAAGTTTTTTTTCGTGAAAACCGGCCAGGGATATTCTACTAATATTATAAATGTGAAAGTTTGTGAAAACGTTTGAATGTTTGTTACTCAATTACATAGCCCATAAATAACTGGCACACAGATAGAACATAGCCCATAAAATACCTACTTTCTAACCAGAAAACAGGTAGTTTAAACATAAAGTTTCAAAAAAACCACATGAACGTTCAGATTTTTCCCAACATGATAAAAATTTAAATATGGAAATAATTAACAAAGTAACCTAATCATAAACTAAAAATCAAGACTATTAAGTCGCAACAGAACCGGCAAAGGTTGTCATTTGGAGAAGCAAAATGTTATGCGCTCCTAGTTTTACGCAAACTATTAGTACTTACCGGCTAGAGACAAGAGTTGCAGTGAGCGCATTCCACACAGGTGCTGCACTCCGAAGTCACGCACTTGCGAGCACCAGCGCAGGAACAGAGCCACGAGCGACTGCATCGTGCTGATGTAGCCCACGCCGATGTCCGTTATGTGCACACACCTGTTAACAGGGCATTCATTGAAATAAACTAAATTTTTTTTTTATAAAAAAGTAAAAAAAAACTGGTCAAGTGCGAGTTGGACTCGCGCAGTAAGGGTTCCGTACCACCCATCGACCTGATACCTCAAAGAAACTAATTTAATTTACGAGACTTCATCAAAAGACATCAAACGCACCGTGCGCGGAACATGAATTTTTGCATCTCTTCTCTCTCTTACGCAGGTACCACCGAACATGTCTATGTTTTCCCTATTTTTTGCTAAACTACATAGTATGCACTATAATCTGACCAAGTTTGACGCTGGTATGTATTACCGTTTTGAAGATAGAGCAGGAACAAAAACGTTGAAAAAAATGCATGTTTTTCGAGGTTTCTTGTATGGGGACCCCCTTTGGTATTAGACTTTTTTATTTTTAGAATTTGTCGTGATAGGTACCATAGTAACACATATTCTGTGTCCCATCGGATTATGAGAGTGAGGGAATAGAGAGTGCACCTGTGTTTGCGCACACACTTCACACACTTGTGCACTTTAATATGTCTCGCGCAGATGGCTAGTCTCCATTGAGATTGGCCGCCGTGACCGAAATTCGGCCGGGAGGACATTATTATTAACACATATTCTGTGAAAATTTCAACTGGTTATCTATTACCGTTACAAAGATACAGCCCTGTGACAGACAGACGTCCGTCTGTAAGAGCCAGTTTACGAGCAAGTGTGTTGAAATAGTACATTATGATACAAGTGTGCTAAGATGTTCATTATACTAGAGGCTGGATTGCCTCCCGAGCCGAAAGAGAGGGCGTAATAAAGCCGAGAGTATAGTGAACATTGCTCACGCGTTTCTTACGTTTTTCAACACACTTGCGAGGAAAAAATTCATACGATAAATTCATCAGAAAAAAATCACGAAAAATAAATGAATTGAATTGAAAAAAATCATAAACATAGTTTAGATAAATATTAAATTCGTGAAAAATGGCTCGTGGGTTTTTGTAATCGCACGCTGCGCTGTAATACGTGCGCAGGTGGTGGAAGGTAGCCACCAAACAGCCTAATATAAAAAATATAATAAACAGATTTTTTATTTATATTTTTTCATATTTTAATTTTAGCGATTAGGCCTATGTCCAGCATTGGATGTCTTTCGGCTGAAATGATGATGATGATGATATTTTAATTAACACAGTTGATTTATTCACTCGTAGTCAACAAACGCTAAACAAAGAGGCAAGTTATTCTTTTCGTTCTTCTGTATAACCTGCCGAAGCGTATGTATGTGGTCTACGGTGCTTAAGGCTTTTCGGAATCCAGCTTGTTCGGGTGGCTGGAAGTCGTCAAACCTGCGCGAAAGACGGTTCGTAATGACTCGAAAACAGCTTCTAGACAAGGCTCAGAAGTGAGATGGGCCTATAATTCTTCAGTAGAGCATTATCGTCCGTTTTGAAGAAAAGTACCACCACTCCTCTGCTCCATGCCTGTGGTGTTCTTCCCTCGAGAATGTCAGAATCAATCAACTACTGAAGGGCCTTAACGATCGGTTTTCCAGCTGCCTTCAGGAGTTCGGCCGTAATTCCATCATCATTATCGCCTTGTAGTTTTTAACTAACCACAAACTCGACCACAGCGCCGCCTATCGGGTCCAGATTTTGTGATTTCGTTGTTTGGCACTAAACCAACATATATTGTGAATATTATACACGGTATATTTGCTGGGCAAGCGTGAATCATCGTCAACCGCACTATCGCTTAACAACAGGTGAGGTGGCGGTCAAATGCAAGCCCGTGAAGTATAAATAATAAAATAAATATTAGTCATTTTGGTCCATAAATATAAAAAACTTTTTAACAAAAAAAAACCGACTTCAAAAACCTTAACTAAAAAGTAAAAAATTATCCTTGCATGTATTTCAAAATCTTTTCACAAACCAACATTTTGAAGTCGGTTAGTCGATAGGTTTGGTCAGTTTGATTTATCTCGAAGAAGGTTGTCAAAATAATGTTCGAATTTCCAAGCATGTTTGAGTAAATGATTATTTTATTTTACCTACCGATCAAGTGTAAGTTCTTCAAGATGGTTGAGATCACAAGCGATATACTCGAGTGCGTTATCAGTGACGCGCGGGCACCAGCTAAGGTCGAGACTGCGCAGGCGCGGCAGGTTCTCGGCCAGTAGCTCCACGCCCTCGTCCGTCACCTTGCTGCACCCGCTTAGAGAGAGTACAGTTAAGTTCGGCAGGGAGTGCACTGCAAAAACAATATCATGTTATGCTATGAATAATGAAGCAAAGGTGTGTCAGGATCGTAGAAGGTGGACATCAATAGTCTCTGCCTATGCTTATGGAACACAAGAGTGATAATATGTATGCTAAGTAATGAGTTATTATAAAAATAAAATCCGAGATTTTTACAAAATGAGAAAACAATGAGGCCAACAAGTATATATCTACTACTATTATAAAATTGTTAAATGTCAGTTGTCTGTTTGTTTGTTTGTTTGTTCCAGCATCACGATAAAACTACTGGACCGATTTTGTTGAAACTGTTTGTGACTAAAAACTTATGATTTGACTTGAAAACTGGCATGTATTTTACCTCGCTACGATGACGGGAACCGGTGATTTTTAATTATATTTTTCTACAAAATTTTGCATACATTAAGGGGCTCATATCCAGCTGTCATTCGCATGCATGCGCTCTAGCGCGCGCCTCCATAGACAAAATACGGCTGCTAAAGAAATTGCATTAAAAACTTTTTGGTCGAGCCGAATTGTCCTGGGTAGAAAAAAAAAATCCTGTCGTATGTGGGTGGTGCCATCTTGGAAATGCACTCTTTTGAGCCAACCGAAAATCAGAATCTTTCGACTTACAGACAAGGACCGGAAGCTACCTCTAAATTGCGATTTCTCAAATTTTTTGTATGAAAAGCAATACAATTATGTTAGAAGTACCTAAACGTTGTTATATTGTATCCATCTTAATATACGAATAAGCATAAAGTTATCTCGGTGTAACTAAAAAATACTATTATCAGTCTACAATTTTTAATTACCTTCTTCTTCTTATCTTATCATCTTCTTCTTCTTGATCTTAACTATTATAAAATTGTAAATGTCTGTTTGTTTGTTTGTTCGAGCATCACGCTAAAACTACTGGACCGATTTAGATGAAACATTTTTTGTTTGAAAGCTGATGATCAGACTTGAAAACTGGTATGAGTTTTGAGAAAGAAAGAAAGAAAAAACTAAATTCGTAATTCCTTCGCACGAGCGGATAGTAATGGAAGAATGATGAAAAAACACAAAGAGTGTGAGTGTGAAGGTGAGCGTGAGGGTGAGTGTGAGGGTGCGGGTGAGTGTGATGCTAAGTGTGAGGGTGACTGTGAGGGTGAGGGTGAGTGAGAGAGTGAGTGTGAGTGTGATGGTGAGGGTGAGGCGAGGGTGAGTGTAATGGTGAGTGTGAGGGTGAGAGTAAGGGTGAATGTGAGGGTGAGTGAGATGGTGAGGGTGAATGTGAGTTTGATTGTGAGGGTAAGGGAGAATGTGAGGGTGAGTGTGAGTGTGACGGTGTGTGAGTGTGATGGTGAGGGTGAGTGTGAGGGTGAGGGAGAGCGTGAGTGTGAGTGTGTGCGTGAAGGTAAACTTAAGGGTGAGCGTGAGTGTGTGTGAGCGTGATTGTGAGTGTGTGCGAGTGAGATGGTGAGTGTGAGGGTGAGTATGAATGTAAGGGTGAGTGTGAGGGTGAACGTGAGGGTGAGGTAGAGCGTGAGTGTGTGCGTGAAGGTAAACTTGAGGGTGAGCGTGTGTGTGAGCGTGATTGTGAGTGTGTGCGAGTGTGAGGGTGAGGGTGAATGTGAGGGTGAGAGTGAGCGTGAGTGTGAGGGTGAGTGGGACTGGGACTGGACTCTGCTGGACTCGACTGGACGGTCTGAATGAAAGGATGGATGGATTGAACTGGACTGGACTGAATTAACAGGATCCGTCTCGTGGGTTAACATAATTTAACGCGAGCGGAGCCGCGGATAAAAGCTAGTTTAAAATAATAAAACTTCTCTTTTTAATCAGTAGATACTCATCAACATACTGACGTCATGAACAAAAAATGGTTCAGTAGTAGAAGAGCTTTTTGTGAAACCTATATCGGCTAGTAAGCAGCATTGCGGTTTGAAGAGTATGCTTACTGAGACCCCTCCTGCATTACTAACGGCCAAAATTAATATCCAATCTATCCACGATTTGCCCTACTAGAGATAGGAATTTGACATAAGCTCCACACAAAACATGTCAAATTGATATATCTAGTAGGGTAAATCGTGGATAGATTGGATATTAATTTTGGCCGTAAGTAGGTACCTTCTTCAAGTCATCTATCTCGGTTATCGACGTATTCATACAATACAAACAGTCGGAGTGCTTGTGAAATTATGCACATGAGACTTCCTCTTTGTCACAAAGTTTAGCAATGCACCAGTAATCAATCGTCATGGTGTTGTAGGTGTTTATAGGCGACGGTAGCCGCTTTTCAACAGGTGGGCCGACGGCCCGTATGCCAAACATGAAATACTACTAGTGATCATTGAACTTACCAATATTAACAACTCCATGATTGGTTAGCTCCCAACAACTGTGAAGACGCAGCACACTGAGTGAAGCACTCTGCTTTGGTGAGAAGTAGCCTAGTGCTGCGTCCGTTACGTGGTACGCTTGCAGAGAGAACTCGTACAGTGAAGGCAGCAGTTGCGCTACTGCACCCACCTGTAAATATAAGACCATTTATTAATCTATACTAATAATAACATACTAATTTAAATCTTGATTAAGCATACGAGGTTATCGGCATGTGGGACTTGTTGACTCAGCAATAATTGTGCCGATTATTAATTGTTGGCCAAGAGTGCCCAAGAGCTTCTACAAACACCTCAAGAGACTCACGTTAGGCGGCCCTGGATCAGAATCTTGATACAGAAAGCAGTACTGCTAGATACGCCGCAATTTGTTAGAAGGTTTCTCCCTCTAGAGCTGAATCTGACCACTGGTATTTCGAACCCAGTACCCGATACTGGTGGGCTACTATCTACTATATTTTATACTTTGAAATATTTTATATATTTATAAAAATATTCAAAAATGTTGATACATGTATGACAGAAAAGTTATAGAATATTTAGAATTACAAGAAGAAAACTGCGTACGCAGTGCAGGCACAGTCTGTATTTGCAGCACATGCCTCAACTTTTGCTAAACTTTGAGGCAAGCACTACACACCAGGGTTGTTGCGAATATCAGCATCAGCATCTTCTGATCATCAGCATCATTTTCAACATCAGCATCAGCATCCGCATTAAATGATGCTGATATTTATGCTGATGTTCATGTTGTAACGTGACCGAAGGGGGAGGGGCTTATGGCACATTTTTTTGTTTCGCTTGTGAGTTTTGACCGCTAGTCTTTGATAATGGAATCTATTAGTCATTGCCGCTAGTATAATAAGTTTATGGTTTTGACCAATCATAGCACAGATTATTGCACTTCGGTGATTTTTAGCAAAACCAAAACAAACTTGTCTATAACGACAAATGTCAACAGCAGACAGTACAGTTGAAAGAGGCGTTCTAAAAAAAAGGGCAATGTAGAGCTATTATAGTCAGCTAATAAAAGCCAAGGATTAAAATAATTTATGCTCGATTGACTTTGCTGGGTAAAAATAATCAAGCTCTTCATTAACGAATGCAAATTATAACAGAAGCATTAAGATAATAAGGGGGACTCTACATTTTTTAAAACAAAGAAATATTGGAGTAAGCGTTCGCTCTGCTTTTTTGTGCGCTCAAAGTAGGACCATCTTTCATCATCATCATGACAGCCGAAAATTGTCCACTGTTGGACATAGGCAGGCGCGTGCATTGCATATAGGCAATTAGGCAATACCTAGTGCCTTCCTCATTCAAATTCAATAGTGGTGTAAATTATTATCCTTTTTTCAGAGTACGATGATTATTTATCTTAAAATAGACCTATTAATGCTAAATTAATCTTCATACATAAAAAAATCAATAACTTATACCACAATTAAATTCAAGTGAAGTAGGCCAATGCACGCCACTGGACATAGGCTTCTCCAAGCTGTTTGTGGGAATATGCCATAATCACCACGCTTGGCAGGCGGGTTGGCGATCGCAGTAGGTTGGTTAAATACTCAGAGAACTTTGTTGCCCATCCTCTGGTGAATCCCTTAGTCGCCTTTTACGACACCCATGAGAAGATATAGGGTGGTGCAATTCTTAACGTCCGGCACCACACGGAATAAAGTAGGTCTAGTTTAAATAATTGCACTTACAAGTTTTCTTTCTTTATATGCAAATACTTTGTATATTTATCTCTCGTTTGTTTAAGCATAGTGAAAGAAAGCTCAAATGCTTTTATATCAAAACAAAAGCCTTAAAACTCCTTTTAAAATGCGCCTAAAATGGGGTAACGTTTTCGGTAATCCTAAAAAAAATTTACACGAGTCAAACCCGTAAAGAAACTGTGCAGGTTTCTTTACGGGTTTGACTCGTGTAAATTTTCAATGTTCATGTTATGTTTTTCATAATATACCAGATTTTAGTTAATAATTCGTAAATAAAAATGTAGGGTAGCGATTTTTTTCCTAGGGCTCTATGAAAACATGAAAATGTTTCGTTTGTTATACTATTTTGCCCTTAATTTTAAAATTAGATTAATCACCGTAAAAGTTACAAAAAGGCACTATTTTTAGCCTTTAACCAATATCGGATTTTTATAAAAAGATATATTATTAAATATTATATAAATGTCCGTGTGGTGCCGGACGGTCCGTGTGGTGCCGGACGCAAAGAATTGCACCACCCTTATCTCTTCTCATGGGTGTCGTAAAAGGCGACTAAGGGATTCACCAGAGGATGGGCAGCAGCGTTCTCTGAGTATTTAACCAACTGCGATCGCCAATCCGCCTGCCAAGCGTGGCGATTATGGCATATCCCCCCAACATTTGCTTGGGGGAGGCCTATGTCCAGCAGTGGACGTCTTAAGGCTGAAATGATTATATAAATAAATTCAAATTACATTTTTACATAAATTCATAAGGATTAGTACACATTTCCAATTCAAAAAAATCAGCATCAGCATCCGCTGATGTCAATGTCAAAAATCAGCATCAGCATCAGCGTCCGCTGATGTGATAAAATTCTGGATCAGCAACAACCCTGTTACACACGTGCGGCGACGCCCACCTTGCACTGTGTGTACGCCTAATCAGACTTACTTACCATTACGTTACCTACCATTACGTTAATACTTTGACAGGAAAAATTTAAGTGGAATCTGGCCATGTATAGTAAAACTGTAGAAGCAGGAATGTTAAAACACCATTGCTAGTTTGGTAACATGTTACAATCGCTTTTTCAGGCTGTACTTATAATCTACAATCGAATATCCCAGTTTGTCCAGGTGATGGTCGATGAAGCCACTAGATTTAATGTGTCTTTGTTCAATTCAATAATAATTATCTCAGATGTGATTTGGCAAACACTAAATTGAAATTATATACTTACAGCTTCGTCAGCAATGTTAATGCAATCAGTAAGCGTGAGTGAAACTATTCGTGGAGTTAGGCATGCCCACAAACCAGCCTCAGTTATTTCATTGCATCCAGTTAGTTCTAGCTCAAACAGAACCTAAAAAAGATATATTTTCTATATTAATAATGATAGCATTAGTTCATATATTCCATCAATTTGTTTTAATTATGGAATAATCAAAATTCTAACAGAAGTGTTATGATTGTTATATTGGGATATTATAGACATGCATTAGAATTATTTTTTTAATAAATAATTACCTGAAGGTGATCCAAAACAGCTTCCAGCCCTCTATCAGTTATTGTACATCCTTTTAAACCAATTGCATGAATATGATGGGCTGACAGAGGGAACTGTCGTATAAATTCATTAATATCATCATCAGAAGCTGAAACTAAAACCACCCCACGAATACCCCTTCTGATTACAGAATTGTAGAATCTTTGCATACAGCAACCTGTTGCTGTACGCAAATCCCGGCAGTCAAGCACTGCAACGAGGCCAGTCCACCATCGGGGAGATGAGTACAGTATATCACGCCATCTGGTACACACTTGTGCAAGTGATCTCCTATCATTTGCATTGAAGTAGAGAAAAAACTTTTCTAAGAACTTCTCTTCCAATACAAATTGGTTCCAAGATAGAGGTCTGGGTGAAGGGCGGCGACGACGCGGTACCCGAGGTGCGGCAGCTGCGGCGGTGGCCGGGCCGCACAGCGCGTTCGCCACGCGCTCCACGACGCCGGGGGAGCGCTTGCGGCCGCGCAGCCCCAGCCCGGTGATACGGCGCGACAGCTCAGCCGAGGCTCGCTCCACGACGCCTTGCGCCGACACTGATGACATCTTCACCTTGACGCGGCGAATAGTGTCTGCCGCCGGTCGGGCGCTTCCCGACCCTGCGCCGCCCGCGCCGTGCTCACAACCCGCCACCGCGCTACTGTATATACACATACTTTCATAGTTCATTATTTGATATTTGTCATAAGATGTACCTTAGTATTGATGTTACACTGGACGGAATAAGAGGACAGAACGGCACTGCCCCCTGGACAGAGCCTGCCAGCCTTGGAAACGAGGTCTCCTTCAAGTTAAATAGGCCGCTTAGCACTTTGTCAAAGTCAAAGTAATTTATTGTGAGACAGGGGTTAAAGGGTGTTATTGCTAAATAGCACCGTGTGCGATTTCACTGCTCGACTATGTTAGGCGTACAATAATTTATAATATTATTGATAAAACCATTCAATTAGATTCAATTAAATAAATAACTATAATACCCTCCCTTTTTGGGGGAGGCCTATGTCCAGCAGTCGACGTCTTTTGGCTGAAATGATGATGATGATGATTAAATAAATAAAGAAATGATAATAATTTAACAGCTAAAATAAAGAACTAAAATTACAATAAACTAGTGGTTCGCCCCAATCGGAAACCTCGCGATAAACGTTTTGAAGAACTAAATCAACATTTTTGTCAAATCAATTTAAATTTCTGACTAAATTTGACCCAAAAAAACAAGCAGAGCAAGCTAAATAAAACCGTTTAAAATCAGTCTTTGAATGCTGCTGTAATAGCTATCAGCTATATATTCAAGGGTCAGCAGTATTCAACAAAAATAAGATTTAAATTCAGAAACATAATTTTACAAGAAAGTTACACACAGCACCAATTTCACAGTCTGCCAATTGTACAGTATTTTTATTTGAGAGAAAGGTGTCGATTAATTTCATCAAAATGTTTATCGCAAGGTCTCCCGTTCAGGGCGATTGCGAAGCACTAGTGATATCGTAAGTCAACGAGAGGTACGCCATAGGTTTTGATGGGACCTAAAATCTTTGAAAGGACGTAACTTTTTATTGCTTTAAGTTAGAAACTTGTTTGACTTTTATTGGGCAATAGATATTAGTATTTGAGATTTATTCCGTGGCTATCGTGAATATGTGGACAACTCGAGATATATGTTTCTTTATTTATTGCTTCCCACGCCTATGGTTTTATAGAAAAAAAAAAATTACAAGATTCGAAATACTGCATAAAATTATCCTTAAATCAAGTTAAATACATAAGTTTAATGGATTTAATACAAAATATCAAACTTTAAATTTGCGGCCCTGTAAAATCATTGTTTTGGACAAATCAACATAATCATGCCAGTCACAGAAGTTCAGTTCGATATTTTTAGCAGTTCTCGATAGAAACGGGAATAGACATAGGACATACATACACTATAGACAGCCGGACAGACTGACGGACAACAAAGTGATCCAACATTCTGTGTTTTTTTGAGCTACGAATCCCGAAAAAGAAAAAAGCTGAAATATATTTGCGTCCACTGCAGTCACGCTGCTCTTTCGTGCGCTGTACAGGGGCCTTACTCCCGACTGGATCGAGTGAGAAACAGGGTATTCTCGAAATAGCGGATTTCGCGACGACCTCTGTGGTCTAGTGGTTCGAGTGTCGGACTGCTGATAACGAGGTCGTGGGTTCGATTCCCACAGGACACAAATATTTGTGTGACGAGCATAAGTGTTTGTGTTGGTCTGGGTGTTGCTTATGTATTATAAGTATGTAATTACAACAAAAAAAATATAAGTATTATATCCATTGTCTAGTACCCATAACACAAGCTCTGCTTAGTTTGGGACTAGATGGTGCTGTGTAAAAATGTCCTAAAGATATTTATTTATTTATTATTTATTTGTCCCCAAACTTTTTGTCAACAATCTTCTTAGTGCCGAAAAGCGACGGTTCCTTTGGGCCAATTTTCAATTTGAAAGCCCTAAACAAGTTTGTTCTGACAGATAGGTTCAAACTTATAAACATATTTCGAATACCAGATTTTCTGCAACCGCGGGATTCATCATTTCAGCCTTAAGACGTCCACTACTGGACATAGGCCTCCCCCAAGCAAATGTTGGGGGGATATGCCATAATCGCCACGCTTGGCAGGCGTGTTGGCGATCGCAGTTGGTTGGTTAAATACTCAGAGAACGCTGCTGCCCATCCTCTGGTGAATCCCTTACTCGCCTTTTACGACACCCATGAGAAGAGATAAGGGTGGTGCAATTCTTTGCGTCCGGCACCACACGGACCCCGGAATTGGCTTTGCAAAATAGACCTTTCCCAGGCGTACTTTCATTTGCCCATTTCAAAGTCCCAGACGGTTTCTCAGACTCATTTACGACGGAGAATTGCTCCAAATGACATGTCTACCGTTTAGGCTGAGCACCGAAGGTTTTTGCGTCCCTGATCAATTGGATCGCTCAGACATTACGAGAAGAAGACATTCGCATCGTTGTTTATTTGGACGAATTTTTGATAGCCCATCAAATTATGGACATTTTCAGATCTCAGGCTCAGCTGGTAGTAAAGAGGCTACAATACCTAGGCTGGCAGGTAAATTTTCCAAAGTCAGAACTCACTCCGCAAACGAATTTAGTATACCTAGGTATTCATTGGGACCCTTGGCTCAATCAAAAACGACTTCCATCGAAAAAACATCAGTCTGTTGACCAAGGTGTCACGCATTTTGACGGACAACAAAGTGGGTTTGAAGGAACTCCAGAGCATTGCTAAAGCTTGCTTGCATTGCAAGCTTTCTAAAGGTAACACAACCATTAACAGGGGGCCTAGTACGAGTTTGACACTTTATAATACTTTCATAGTTTTCGTCGATTTTCATTCATAAACTACTAGTTCCTCCTCGTATCCGCCAAGGGCGCTACTGATTAATCAATGAAAGTCGTCGAATTCGATGGAAGTATCGGTAAGTGTCAAACTCGTACTAGGCCTACAGGCAGCAGCCCTAATAAGGCACGAGAGGAACTGTGGCAACAAAAACACCCTCCCCCTGCTGACTACATTGAGCCTGCAGAAGAGCTCCCGGCAGGCCACCAACTACCATGGCCCATCTGGAAATCCTTGAATCGACTCCGAAGCCAGATGGGCCGCTGCAGGTCAAACTTAGTTAGATGGGGATACACAGACAAGTCACAATGTGACTTTGGAGTCAATCCACAGACGATGCCTCACCTCTTAACCTGCTCACTGTGCAATTCCACCTGTACAATCAAAGACCTATGCGAGGCTACTGATAGTGCTGTTGACGTGGCTACATTTTGGTCCAAAATGTTATAATAAACTCGAATCATCGACACGAAGAAGAAACATTGTGGGACTTCTAAATTTTGCCAGTTTCACAGTCCCAAAAGGACTCAATTATCGGAGGTCGCTCGATTTCCTAAACTCAATTCCAAAATCATCAAAGAAGCTGCATATTGTACCGGCACACGGTGGGCTGAAAATCGGCTTTCATATAATTAACTTTTTCATACTAGCTTCATACAAATTTTTCGTAAAAAAATTATAATTCCTTCTTTTTTGTGCAGAATTAACTCGGGTGTCATTTTTAGGGTTCCGTAGTCCTACAAGGAACCCTTATAGTTTCGTCATGTCTGTCCGTCTGTCCTAATCCTTTACAGCTTAATAACTTCTACAGTTATAAACATAAGTAAATGAAATTTTGTTAAAAAATTGTCGAAAGTAAATAAAGGAGCATTATTTGCTAAAACCATTTTTCTCTAAGGTCAATGACCTTTGAACTAGGACGTCTTAAGTATTTTTCAGTTTTCTCACTATAACTCAAAAATTTATAATCACATTATACTCGAAATAATTTTAAAACAGAGTTTTTATAAAGGTCTATCAATGTGGAAGATTATAAGTTTCTACATTGCATAGTTTAGAAATGGCAGAGGGGGACACATTGCAAGCCACTTTGGCGGGCTGTATTTCGCAGATGGTATACCTGATAAAAAAGTTGTGTATGAAACATAACTTCATTTTAGTAGACCTATTCAATGATACCCCACAAGGGGTGTAGCGAAAAAAAAATGTTCATCCCCATTTCACATGTATGGGCGCCACCCCTAAAATACGTAATCAAGATTTTTTTTTTTTAAATTGAGATCTATATTTAGACCATTTTTTAACAAAATTTCATTTACTTATGTTTATAACTGTAGAAGTTATTAAGCTGTAAAGGATTAGGACAGACGGACGGACATGACGAAACTATAAAGGTTCCTTGTAGGAACTACGGAACCCTAAAAAGTAGCAGTTATTGACTTGATCAAAACTTTTTTAAATCTTATTTATCTACAAAATATCTCCAATATTGAGACTCAGACACAGGACAACTCTCATCTAAACTTTGTCTTGTTTTTGGGGAATTACCTAGCTCTGTTTGTCATACTTTCAGGTTGTTCGCCTAATTTGCGAGTCTTTATAAGAGCAAGGGACTTTCCCCTAAAATATACTCAGGATTTGTTTTTAAACCTGTTTAAAACGTGTTTAACATGTTTAAAACACCTGTTTTTAATTGACGAAAAAAAACATGATTTGAAACATTGGAGCACATGTTTTAAATATTATAAACTGTTTGTTTCACAAAATTTAAAAAAAAAAAGTCTTTTTTTCCATCCCTGGGTAGAACCCGGTTAAGAAAGAAATGCAAATATGAAAGACATCAACATGCAGTGCTGCACCTTTGGTGAACTCTCATAATTAAATCAGTTTGTATGGGGTATCACATTGATGGGTGGACTCTCACTCGGCTTGTTTTTTTTTTACTTTAGAGCAATTAATTAGCATAGAAATGTCATTGATCTGTATTAAAGCAATTCCTAAAGGGAAGCCAGTGGGAATTGTGTTAAATGGACCCTTCACCATTGATATCTACACTAATGCTAATATTGTAAAGAGGAAAGATTTATTTGTTTGTAATCCATAAACTTTGAAACCACTGAACCAATTTTAATCATTCTTTTATCATTAGAAGGCTACAATAACCAAAAGTAACATAGGCTTTATTTTATTTCAGTACATGGGCCAAGCCGCGGGCAAAGTCATGTTCTAAATGAAACTCCGACGAAAACAATAATAAAAGAAAATATTTGGGAACATGAACACTTGGATTTACATTGGTTATTTTGAGAACAAGTCGAGCATTTTTGGATGTCTTCATTAAAACGACGTCCAAATAAATGGTCACATTGTCAGTGCCCACCTTATGCCTATCATAGTGGATAGGCAAAATAAGTAACCTGTTTTTTCTGACATTTCTTATTTAGTAAACAATCTTGGCAGGTCTTTTTGATGTAATTTGTTAATAATAATTGTTAATAGACATAATGTTAACAATTTCACACACTTAATACATTTTTTAAACCTAATTACATGTGCAGAACTAGTAATTATTTTATCAGTAGTTATTTGAATTAAGAGACATGCCAAGATTGTTTACTAATTAAGACAAGACAAAAAACAGACCGTAGGTACACCGTAGATATTTTGGATGCCGAGTGGAGCTTCGCATTCGACCGTGACGAAAGCAGCGAAAATATACAACGGGATTTGGGTAAATTATCTATAACTGCGGATAAACCTTTAAAAATTTAACTAGAATGTAATATGCTGTTTTAATAGTCACATCACTTTTAGAAACCTTACAATAAATTTAGAGCAAATTGAGTTTTTAACAATAATTTCAAGAGACAAATGAATAAAAAATCGATGAGCTTTGAGTTTTTACCTTTAAATTATTTTCCGAACAAAGAAGAACCATCGTTCAATGCCAGCTCTTGATTATTCACAAAACCTTAATGTTTATCATTCAAACATTGAATTGGTTTGAAATATCTTGACTTGATACACGGGTAGTAATCTTAGAACAAAAATTTTCAACGTTATGTCTATGATTCTAGATGGGTTCAATAATAGATTTTGACAGTTACTTCGTCCCCCTCGGCCTTCCCCTTCTGGTCTGTATGTATATATTATATTGTTGTTATATAGCTATGTGTAGTATACATGTATAATCTCAATTATTGAAGTAATTCTCTTTGTAATTAAGTCTTTGTAAAATGGGCAGTCTAAACTATGTACCTATCCCATTTAAAAGTTGAAATATACTATTCAGTTTTCTACAAAGTTTAATATAACTAAATAAAAACGTACATTACGAATTACGGTTACGAAATGTATGTTAACGTCTGTCCAACAAACAAGCCTACTACTAGCCACTAGCACATCAAGCCACTGTTATATGATCACATCAGGTAAGCAAATAATAATATATTTCATTTCAATGTTAAAGTGTAATATTTGACAATGAACTTTTCAATCTGCATGCAGTACACACTACAGAAAACGATTATTTCAGGCTTCTGGGGGCCAAACGAAGTTTAATGAATTGATACACAGGGAAACAAGCCCTTCCCACTGTTCCCACCAGATGGTTCAAATAAAACTAGGAGTTGGGAGATTAATACAATACCGCTTGAATATTATTTGTTTCTTTTTGCAAACATAAGTATACTACATGCTACCGCAAGTTGGAAATCATAAAATATCACACATAATGCAATACTATAGGGGACACTTCTAAGTACTCCTTGCCTATCTGGCCCTTGTGCCCCTCCCAGAAACAAATCCTGGATCTGCCCTTGGCCACAGCAATAGGATTCCATTTGGACCCTTCGGGTGTGGAATCTTAATAATATTAATGCTGTTGTAAAACTAATTTTTATTATTTCAGATACTGAGATGCCACCGCCTACATACAGTTTTGTTGGAAATCATTTGTTAAATGAGGTAAGCAACAGCTTTTTTCATTTTCTTTAATGGCATTTATATTTAAAAACAAAATAATATGAATAATAATATTATAAGTTGGCCTCAACAAAGTAAGCTGTGTGTGAATGTCACAATCAACTGAGAAATGTTTGAGCATGACGGTAGGCAGGGTAAAGTTCTAAAGACATTTCTATTAAAAAATGGTTCATCATTATCAGCCCGTTACTGTTCCACTTCTGGGCACGGGCCTCTTCTCAGAAGGATTCAGGCCTGAGTCCACCACGCTGGCCTACTGCGGGTTGGTGGACTAAACACCATCAAGAACTGTATGAAGCACTCTCAAGTGGGTAGGTTTCCTCACGATGTTTTCGTTCACCGTTAAAGTAAAAAGTGACAATCAAATTCTGATTCGCACTTGAATTCGAAAGTTAGAGGTGTGGGCCGGGTACGAACTCAGATCCCCCTGCAAGGATGGCAAGCATTCAACCACTAGGCTATACTTTAAATTACTAGGTTATAATGTTCATTCCGGGACCCATCTGAAAACCAGTGCTGCAACATTTCGGTGTTGTAGCGTATGCTGAGATGGGGGCCTTTTTAGTCTTTTACAGGCATATTATTTTTAATTTTATTGTTGATGTGTTATTTTTTCTCTCGCCTGTAACAAGATTAAAATAATTATTTTATTTCTTTTTTTCATTTTGTTTGATTTATGTAAATTCAATGATAACATTGTAGATATTAATGTAAAACCAAGTAGTTAAAAGCCTTAATTTTCCTTGCAGGTAATGTAAAATTAAATAACAGTCCCTTCAACACTGAAGACGATGACTCCTGTGGCTAGGAAGATCCTGTGGATGCAAATCAAACAAGAAAATGTAGAATTTTATTCTGATTAGAAATAACTGAAAAAAAACAATGTTTATAGGAGAAAATTGAAAAATAAACAGATTTATGTAAAAGTAATGGTTTTTATTTCACATTCACTATAAAATATTAGCAATGCATGTATAGGTACCTACCTACGCATGAATAAGAGGCAAAAGCCTTGTATCCAAGGCCGAAATTTAAAAACCTTTTGCTTGGTTGGAAGTTGAAAAAAATGTATTATCTGTGCTTGTCATTTTCTATTATTGAGGTTACTCTTTGGTTCCCTATTGACCAAATTTCTTGTTCGGAGATTGTCGTCTGATGCGTAGCATCTCTACTTGGTCTGTGACTTGATAGAAGATTATGAAATCAAATCGGCAGACTCAGTGTGACCGTTTTCAAAAAAGGTAATCAACAACACAGACTACTAGGGGATACTACGTATCACAGACTACTTAGAGATACTATACGTATATCAACAACCAAAGAGAATATAACCGTTCATGTATATTACAGTACTCTGTGATATAACCACTACGTTTAATCAACAACCACGGGTAGTAATCTTAGGCCCGTATTCCAGAAGGATACTCAAGCGTTGATCTCTGTTTAAAACTAGTTTTAAGTTGAGCTTTGATTTTAGAACGTCCCTCAAGCGGAGATTTGTTGATCACAGTTCAGCTGAATTTAGTTACGTTTTATATTGTCACCTGTTTCGGTATTTGGGCAGATATTTGATCTGTAATCACTCAAGCGTGGTCCAGACTACGCTTGAGTAGAGATTTCTATTATATTTCAGGTCAAATTCGTGTGTTTTGTTGTTGAATTAAAGTTTATAATTATCGTTCTGGAATAAGACCGATACTCAAGTAACGATTCTATCCTTAAGTAGTGATCAGGTGATTGGAGTTTAAACTGTACTTGAGGAAGCTTCTGTAATACGAGCCTTAGACTTAGAACAAAATTTTTCAACGTTATGTCTATGATTCTGGATGGGTTCAATAATAGATTTTGACAGTTACTTCGTCCCCCTTGGTCCCCCTCGGCCTTCACCTTCTGTTCTGTGTATATCAAGAACATTATATATGTACGTATTACATACATTCCTGGACAAAGTACTACATATTTTATCAATACAAAACTATACCTTAAGTCTATGGTTTAAGGTTTATTTTCATGTAATAGTGATGTAAGTAGAAACCAAAAGAAAGGGAGAGCCGAGAAGCGACTTGTGTGTCCTTGTCTAAAAAATTGCCAACGTAAAATAAAAACTTCTATAGTTTTTAAATCAAAATTATAGTTTTGTAAAATTCGTTATTACCGCACTTCTATAACACGATAATGTGAAATTCGTAATAGTGATGTAAGCCATTAATAAAAGAAGATCGTACTATTTTGTTACGTATTCTTATTGAATTTATAAAATAATATTGGTGTACGTGGTTGTAAAAAAGAATCATATCCTGGCTGTGGCTTATCTTTTCACAGGTATGGTGTTTTCATATGGTTTTCATATTTACAAAGCACTGACACACTAACCCTAGTCACCCGACCATGCGTTGTATGCACGAATGTATTTGGTTTTTTTTATTGGATCCCAAAGTTGACTATGAATGACAGATCGGGAAAAAATAATTCCCAGGTTCCCAGGAATCCCACAAAGTCGTCTATCGTTTTTAACGTGTATTTTGAAAAAAAAAACTCAATCATTCAAATAAAAGAAAAAGTAGATTATTCCTATTTACGTTGAATGATGACAAAATTCTGAACACGCCCATGGTTGTACCACAGTCTTAGGAACCCTAAAGCGCAAACCACACAGAGCCGGTGCGTGTCGGGCCCGCATTGGGTGGAGCATGACGAATACAACATCTACTTCGACATCGAAGATGGTGGACGCGACTATTTAAATAAAATTAATACAGATATCGTTCTCGAGGTTCTCGGGGGTCCTGATTACGAATATAAGATTTATTTTGAGAACCAAGAAGGCGGACACGACTTTTAAAATGAAATCAATATGGGTATCGTTTTCGAGGTTTCCGGGGTGCTGATTATGAATATACTTAGCATCTATTTTGAGATCCTAGATGGTGGACGTGACTTTTTAAATAAAATCAATATGAGTATCGTTTTCGAGGTTTCCCGGGGTGCTGATTATGAATACGTGGGACACTCAGAAAGTTTTGGGAAACTAAAAAAAATTGTTCTATACGTACATATATTTTTATCAAATCTTTTCAAAGTACTTTCCACCAGCCTCTATACAAAGATTCATGCGCCTAAACCAGTTTTCAAAACACTTTTTCCAGTCCGCCGCAGGCACCTCGTTTACAGCCTGCTCGAACGCAGCCAGCGCATCTTCCGGCGACGAAAATTGTATCCCTTTGAGCTGATTTTTTATTTTTGGGAATAAAAAGAAGTCACACGGTGCTAGATCAGGGCTGTAAGGAGGGTGACCCAGGAGTTTGACTGGCGTGCGGTCCAGGAAGTCCCTCGTTTTGAGTGCGGTGTGCGCAGGTGCATTGTCGTGGTGGAGCAGTAGCCCGCGGAGCCCTGTGTTTGGTCGCTTGTTGCTTATAACAGAGAAAACTTCTGGCAAACATTTGGTAGTATACCATTCGGCATTAATGCTTCTTTGATCCCGTAAGGGAATTGATACCAAGTGGCCAGTCAAATTAAAGAAGCTAGCGATCAAAATCTTACCCCCGCTTCTAGATCGCTTCACTTTGGTAGGCGTTGGCTCATTTTGAAACACCCAAACAGTCGACTGGCGCTTGGTTTCTGGGTCGTATTGATAAATCCAGGACTCATCACCTGTAACGATGTCGTAAACACGCCGAGACGAGCCTGCTTCAAATTTGTTAAGCATATCACGGCACCATTCCACCCGGGCCTGCTTCTGAGCATCGGTGAGGTTGTGCGGCACCCAGCGTGATACTATCCTCCTCACGCGAAGATGGCTGTGTAGAATCTCGTGAACGCTTCCCGATCCAATCTTCAATATGTGTTGAATCTCCTGATATGTAATTCGCCTATTGTCTTGGATTAAATTTTTCACTGCTAGCACGTTTTCTTCGGTAACAGCCGTCAAAGGGCGACCGCTTCTTTCGTCATCCCCCAAAGTTGGTCGACCGCGCTTGAATTCGTTATACCAACGATACACGGTTGCCTTGGAAGGGCCTTCATCCATGAATGCCATTTGAAGTCTATCGTACGATTCATCCGGTTTCAGGCGACACTTGAAATCGTATAAAATCATAGCTCTAAAATGTTCCCGGCGCAGATCCATATTTTAGTGAGACACAATACTTTGAATTAACTCGCAAAAAATGTGCAGGGAAATTTTGAAATTGGAACTTACTTATTTTTACTTATAAATAATCATATTTTCGAAAAACATTATAACTGGCCAGTCTCCCATATATAAAAACTTTTTTTCGCAATACTTTCTGAGGGGCCTGGTATAACATCTATTTCGAGATCCAAGATGGCGGACGTGACTTTTTAAATAAAATCAATATGTGTATCGTTTTCGAGGTTTCCCGGGGTGCTGATTATGAATATAACATCTATTTCGAGATCGAAGATAAAGGACATCACTTTTTTAAAAAAATCAATATGGGTGTCGTTTTCGAGGTTTCCCGGGATGCTAATTACGAATATAAAATCTATTGCGAGATCCAAGATGGCGGACGTCACTTTTTAAATAAAATCAATATGGGTGTCGCTTTCGAGGTTTACCGGGATGCTAATTACGAATATAACATCTATTTCGAGATCCAAGATGGCGGACGTGACTTTTTAAATAAAATCAATATGTGTATCGTTTTCAAGGATTCCCGGAGTGCTGATTATGAATATAACATTAATTTTGGGATCCAAGATGGTGGACGTGACTTTTTAAGTAAAATCAATATGGGTATCGTTTTTGACGTTTCCCGGGGTACTGATTACGAATATAACATCTATTTCGATATCCAAGATGGCGGACGTGACTTTGAAATAAAATCAATTTGGTATCGTTTTCGAAGTTTCCCGGGATGCTAATTACGAATATAGAATAACATCTATTTTGAAATCCAAGATGGCAGACGTGACTTTTTAAATAAAATCAATATGGGTGTCGTTTTCGAGGTTTCCCGGGATGATAATTAAATAATGGGACCAACCCCGAAATCGCGAAAACACAACTATTCCTTACATTTTGTCGTGTAATGTGAACACAAATGCAGAGAACAGCTTATTACTGATGAGTACAATGACCCCTTAAGAGGTTTTGAGTTATTTCCATTACACGTTGTATAATATCTTTGCACACGTAGAATTAGCAAAGTTGGCAATGGTGTCGATTCTCTTGTTCATGAACTAAACTTATTTTAAACTATCGCTCTCTTTTACTGATAGGAGATTACAGAAAGGGATGGAAACAATTTAAGCGTTGTCAAATTTGTCTGAATTTAAATTTCTATACAAGTTTAGTCGTGATTTCGGAACGTGCCCACTAAAATACAGTGAAATGTAACACGTAAACTAATTTGACTGTTCTAAAATTGTTGCCATCTCTTTCTTGTATCTACTATTAATAAAAAAGAGCGATAGTTGAGTTGTTGAAGTAGCGTGAACAAGAGAATTGACACCAATGATCCATGAAAATAAAATTAATAAAACATCGACTTTGCCTACCGTAAACCAGCAGGCTGTGTTGACAATGTCCATACCTACTTCCTACTAATATTATAAATGCGAAAGTATGGATGTTAGTTTGTTCTTCCATACCACTGAAACGGCTGAACGGATTTGATATACTGATTCTACTCGGGGTAAGAAAAATATATAAATAAAGTCAAAGCATATAATCTACATCATTATGAGTACAATGACCCCTCTTAGTTTTCGAAACAACAACATTAAGTTTGAGAAAATCCACGAATAAATATTATTTGGACACCCTAGTAGAAAGAAATGCAATAGTGTTATGGACCTCTCGCTTGGCTCGTTTTAAGTCACATAGTGTGTTATCCTACTATATAGATTCATGCTTGTACCTTCTTGGTTGGCGGGAAAATTCGTAAAGATCATGTTGTGGATTTTTTATTATTTTCCAAAATTTGTGTTTCTTCGAGTGTTAATGTGTAATAATGGTGGATTATTAAATGTTAAGTACTCGATAACGTGTACAATTGTGGATAAATGGTACAAAGTTGAAAAACATGACTTTCGTATTATGTCATCATCCCCTCAGAAACCTAGTAAAGTTTCCATCACTTTACTAGGATACAAGTATGATATGTTCAATGATTACGACTGAAGGACATGTATCCATGGTCATGAATAAACTAAAAAAAAAAATGTACGTTCTTAATTCAATGTTTAGTTTACAGAGTACTGTAATATAGGATGCGTAGCATCTCTACTTGGTCTGTGAATATAGGTTTAGTTCTTTATCTGTGAATGTTTCTTTGCGTTTGTATTTCTTTCTATTGTCGTTTTCTTTCATAGATTACTATATACACTGGTCGTTTTATAACCTAAAATAAAACTTTTGATCGCAAAGTGAGAATATTTTACTGAAATATTGTAAACTTTAGTGCACTATAGATAAAATTAGTCTTCTTTATCAGGAATAATCAAGATAAGAATAAACCTCATTAAATATGGAGTTCTTGGACGCTATGCCAGTTACTTTTAAAGAAATAACACCTAATTACAATTTACCTGAAAAGTGGAAAGAAACTATATTAAATACAGGTATTTCCTATATTCTAAAAATTTCAGTTGTTAAAAGCAGTTCATATCCTATATTTATGTTTGATCATTTAACTTTTATTACAGGGGGTACTCATAGCACTTTGCAAGATATAAAATTGCCTCAAAAAGCTGGTGGATATTGGTATAAAGATTCTAAGAAGGTGTACACACGGAATCGTTTTATTTATTGGTATGTATTTTGCAATACCTATATAATATATCCTATTCGTAGTTGGCCAGTAATTTGTTTATGATAACATCCAATGTGATTTTTGATATTAATTATTATTAAATGCAAATGTCAGGGTTTACACCATTTGCTTGCTGATCATACTACATCACCAAAACAATTAGACACATGACGGATAAGAAGTCATTGGAACTAGGGAGGAGAATACCAAAACACCTGATCAGCTTTCTTATCCAACTCAAACCATTTATTGGGAACTCACATTGTCACCATTACTAACTAGCATGTAACTATTGCATATTGCATGCTGAATGACATAGTATAGCTGCACTAAATGTTTCCTAAACAGCTATACAGATTGGGGGTCGAGTCATCCACGTCCGTAGGAGAGTACCCACTTTCCGAATCCCTACACGTGATCCCTGGGTGGTGCAAATCAGGTGACATACTGGTGGTAGGCCTCAGCCGACGGCTTGCGACCACCCACCGGGCAAAGACGTGCCGCCAAGCGACCCAGTCGTGTTCCGGTACGACGCCCAGTGTAGCCACTCGAGAGGATGGGTCGAAATAGTTGCTTCACTGCAAGCAGACCAATCTGACGCGCGCTGATACTGTCACATCGGGAGGCTAATCGCGGAGGGTAGCGGGATCCGAGGCACGGTGCACCGCTGGCCGACCGCAGGTAGTAGGGGGCCCAATTAGTGTGCTAGCCACACATGAAAGGCTGCCCCGCCAACTAGCGAAAAATCCCGGGATGCGCCATCGTGCCGGTCGGCGACCGGTTGAGAGGGCCCGATGGACACTCCTGGGGGGGCTCGGGCGTCCCCGCAGTCTCCGGCTTAGTCCCCCAATGTTGTGACTTATCAGTGTGTGTCTGAACGTTAGCAGCGTGGAACCTCATTTCACTGCCATCCCCTCACCTTCCTTCACTCGACAAAAATAATGATAAAGAGAAGCAAGAGAAAAATGGTTTCACAGCGGCTGCACTCCCTCTCTCTCAAAGTGCACCTCCACAACATCCGAGGTCTGCACTCAAATCTCGTTGCAGTCCACCACCACCTCGAGACTGATAAACCATCACTCCTGTTTCTCTCGGAGACGCAGATCGGATGTCCGTCTGACGTGTCGTACCTTTCCTACCCAGGGTTTACCCTGGAGCACAACTTCAAACCACGTGCGGGCGTATGCCTGTACGCCCGGGACGACATCTGCTATCGGCGTCTTCGAAACCTTGAAGATCCCAGTTTCTCCATACTTTGGGTTTTGGTTGACACAGGCATGGAGAAAATTCTGTATGCCTGCGTCTACCGTTCACATAGCGGAGATCAGGAGACAACCAGGCTCACACAGTACCTTAGTGAGGCGGCGGATGCGGCCCAGCAACGGTACCCTTCGGCCCAGTTAGTGATTCTGGGGGATTTCAATGCCCACCACCAGGAGTGGCTTTTCCCATACCAGATAACTGACCACGCAGGGAGAGAGACGCGAAAGCTGGCTTTAGCGTTAAATCTCACCCAGCTGGTCCAAGGGGCAACGAGGGTGCCTGATGTTGAGTCGCACACAGCCAACTGTTTGGACCTTCTGCTGACAAATGATCCAGACCGGTATTCCTTGTCGGTATCATCACCCTTAGGTAGTTCTGACCACTGTCTGGTGAAATCTGTATCCGTCTACTCTCCGCCCGATCCCAGCCCTAGAGGCATCCGGCGAGTGTGGCGGTACAAAGCAGCAGATTGGGATGAGATGCGGTCGTTTTTTGCATCTTATCCTTGGCAGCCGACTTGCTTCTCTTCTGATGATCCTTCAGTTTGTGCAAGCGCCGTGACGGACGTGTTGCGTCAGGGGATGGAGTATTACATTCCATTTTCTGATGTAACAATGTCTGGCGAAGCTCGTCCATGGTTTGGGGCCGAGTGTAGAAGCGCTGAGGCGCTGAAACACACGGCATACCTGGAGTGGGTCGACGCTCGAAACCGCAAAACTAAGGACTTAAGCGAGAAGAAGAGAGCTTTCAACAAGGCTGCCAAGTCCTGTAAGAAGGCTTTGCGCAGAGCTCGATTTGACCACATAGGCCGAATAGGTAACAAACTTGCTTCTTACCCGTCGGGTAGTAAGGCGTTTTGGTCCCTGGCGAAGTCGGTCGAATCGAACTTCTGTCGCCCCTCACTAGCTCCACTGCTGAAGCCTGATGGGTCACTGGCCCACACTGCTGAGGAGAAGGCAAACTTGTTTGCCTCTCTCTTCGCGGATTCTTCACGTCTCGATGCTGGTGGCGCTACACCCCCTTCTCTACAAAATGGATGTGAGACTTGTATGTCGGATATTCGCATCCACCAGAAGGAGGTCCGTAAAACGCTACGCAATCTTGACGTGAACAAAGCCAGTGGCCCCGACGGTATACCAGCCATAGTCCTTAAAACCTGTGCGCCTGAATTGTCTCCGATCCTGACACGCCTATTTCGTCTCTCGATGGTGACTGGTAAAGTGCCGAAATCCTGGAAGCAGGCTAATGTGCAACCAGTGCCCAAAAAGGGCAGTCGTGCTGACCCTGCTAATTACAGGCCCATCTCAGTAACGTCCATACTCTGTAAGAGTATGGAACGAGTACTTAATAACAAGCTCCTAGGATACCTTGAAGCTAATGACCTTCTGAGTGACCGTCAATACGGTTTCCGCCGAAACCGGTCTACCGGAGATCTTCTTGCGTATGCCTCCCACATTTGGAGCGAGGCCATCGAGAAACACGGAGAAGCGATTGCCGTTTCTCTTGACATCTCGAAGGCCTTCGACAGGGTCTGGCACGATAGCCTTATAAACAAGCTTCCTTCATTCGGCCTGCCTACTGATCTGTGTAATTGGATCTCAGACTTCCTGAGGGATCGGTCGATCCGAGTTGTCATTGACGGCTGCACGTCCGACCAATTGGCTATAAATGCCGGGGTCCCTCAGGGCTCAGTACTCTCCGCAACTTTGTTTTTGCTCCACATAAATGATCTGCTAAGACCCGGCACCTTTGGGTACGCAGACGACAGCACCGTTGTTGAGAGTTACACATCCAATGCACGAGCGAGTCGGACGCAAATCCAGTCTCTTAGAGAGGCCATGGTTGAACGCTTGAACTTGACCCTGAAAGCTGTCTCCGAATGGGGTGATGCTAACTTGGTCAAGTTCAATGCTGCTAAGACCCAGGCGTGCCTGTTTTCTGCTAAACGGAGTCAATTTGAACTTACTCCAACTTTCTGTGATGCATCCGTGCCGATAACTGACCACCTTGAGCTTCTTGGCGTGACACTAACATCCACTCTAAACTTCGGCTCATACATAGAGTCCAAGGCTCAACTTGCTGCCAAAAAGCTGGGCATCCTCTCTAAGGTGAGACGGTACTTCACACCTGAACAGCTGCTCAATTTGTACCAAGCACAAGTTCGGTCCTGTATGGAGTACTGCTCTCATCTCTGTGATGGCTCGGCTAAATATCAACTGGCGGCTCTCGAGTCGATTGAGAGGCGCGCCAAGAGGCTCGTTGGCAACGATGCGCTGGTCGACGCCAAACTACAAAGTCTCGAGCATCGGCGCAGAGTTGCTAGCCTATCGGTTTTTTATCGAATGCATTTCGGCGAGTGTGCGTTGGAATTGCACAATTTAATTCCCCCATGCCCTTTCCATTATCGGACGACCAGACGCACGGCGATGCGCCACCGTTATATGGTAGATATTCCACCCTTACGCACGAACCGGTTTGCTAATAGCTTTATCATGCGTACCGCCAAAGAGTGGAATTCCTTGCCGGCGTCAGTGTTTCCCGAGAAATATAATCTGGTGGTCTTCAAGACTCGAGTGAATAGGTTTTTGCTGGGCAAGCGTGTACCATCGTCGACCGCACCATCGCTTAACATCAGGTGAGGTGGCGGTCAAACGCAAGCCCGTTAAGAATAAAAAAAAAAAAAAAAAAAAAAAAATGTAACAACTGTTTGACCTATATGGTTCCCATTCTTCTAGTCCATCCAAAGGTTGTCTGGAAGAGTTTACCTTGTGCGATAAGACTGCCCATTGTACTTATTTAATCTTTCTGTAAACTATTGTCTTTGTTTTCGTTTGGTGTAATGTACAATAAAGAATATAATAAATAAATATATTTGCAACTAGACTTTGCATGCTTGCTGAAATAAAAATATAGCCTATGTTACTTCTGGATACAGTAGCTTTCTAATGGTGAAAGAATTATTAAAATCGGTTCTGTAGTTTTAGAGTTTATTGATTACAAACAAACAAATCTTTGCTCATTATAATATTAAGTATAGATTGGTATAGATATAGATAAACAATTGAATTGAATGTATGTAAAAGTCTAAAGAAAGAAAGAAAAAACATTTATGTGACACAACTAACAGAGAAATTTTGTTACAAAATAACACACACCATACTATGAATGAGGTTTAAGACATTTATTCTCACAAAGAACTTACAGAGTTCACTTAACATGAGAAACTTAAAAATTGAAAATACAAAAAGTAGGTTAGTCGATGATCTTAAGAGCTAGTGTTAGTTTAGCCTTAATAGTATTATATAATTTGGATATAAAAAAAGAAGTAATTTAAATAAGTAGGTGTACTGATGACCGAACCGACATCCGACATCGCACACCTTAAAGTAAATCTAGGGTATCTATAGTATCTACATTCTATATATGAATTCTACGGGTTCATAATAATTTTTGTACAGGTGTTAAGCATGACTTAGGAGATATTCTTTTAATTTCTTCTTAAGACGCTGACAACAGCCAAAAACCCCAAATAGGCTTCTTTTAAAAACATTTTTAGCTGTATCTATTCAGTTTGTGGCAGTGAAAAAAATATATGTTAATCTTGATCGTATTTTCTGAAACTGTATTGTGCCCAAAACACGTTTTCTTGAAGTTTTCTCGATAAAAAATATCTGTAAACTAACCTCTCAAAACATGCTTTAAAGAAAATAAATTATTAATTTTATTTATAATATTTAGTAAATAATAGAGAATTATTTACTAAATATTATAAATAAAATTAAGAAAACATTTGAGAAAGACAATAATCTAAACATTTGTTGTTTCTGTTTTTCAAATAAGCTTTTAGTTTTTTATTAAAAAATAAAATTGTTAATTTTGATTCAAGTTGAGCGTCGTATCCGACGTCCCTCGGCTCGTTGCCTCTCTTTCATTTCTGTACGAAACGACAGTGACCGCAGAGGTCTGATTTTTTAGGTGTTGTCAGCCTCTTAAACATATTAATCGAAGCAATATCTATAATATTTCTGGGTATTTTATTAAATATTTGGGCCCCCTCATACATTAAATTTCTTTTACCATAATCCGTCCTTGGAAAAGGGAGATTTAGCATATATTTATTTCTTGTATGGTATCTGTGATTCTTTTTTGTAAATTGTATATTCGAATGAATTTTATTTGTTGTAATTTTTTTGATGAGAATGCATGTTTTATATTTGTATATTTGATTCTTTGAATCTTCTTTAAAACTTGAAATTTTAACTAAAAGATACATGTAGTTATGAAATAGAAGCAAAACTTGTTGATTATTATAAATGACAATCAGTATTTGGAAGTACCTAATAATGTAATTATTTTATACTATACAATCAATATACAACATAAACTGTATCTTTATTTGATAGTATTTTTTCATGTAATTTATTTTATTTTATTATAGGCAAACTACATCAGATGCAATAGAGCTGTCAGAAGCATCCTTAGATATAAATCTGTCATCATCTAACTTGAGATGTAAAGTGGCACCGGGAACCCCTCCGCTGAGCAGTATTACTGTGTATGAGAGAAGTGCGTCCCGTGATGTTGTTATATTGGCTGCCACCGTCTCATCTGTACATAGATTAATATTCCCACATCCAGGAACATTAGATAAAAAGGTATTTCACAATTTTTGAATTATATTAGTAGACTCCATTCATTACCTTGCTTGTTCTTATTAAAATATGAATTTATGAGAAAATAATCTATATTTTTTACTTGTACTTATTTTTACTACAATTACTACTACCACAAAAAAATTAAAGTTAAAAGGCTAAGTGGGCTGGGCGCGCGCGCCGCAAACTTTGAGCATGACGCTCATATTTAATTTCTATTTCTAATGTCATTGGATGCAAATAGCGTAATATAATAAAATAATGCGTTAAATAATTAATAAGCGGTAATGCATTACATAAAATATCTATTTCTAATGTTATTGAGTACAAAATAGCATTACTTAAATATGCGCCCCCTGTCTTCGAGTAGTTGAACTCACTAGGTATTATAATAAAACAAAGTTTAACAGGATTAAATCGCGTACATACATACATACATATTATCACGCCTGTTTCCCATTGGGGTAGGCAGAGACTATGGATTTCCACCTGCTACGATCCTGACACAACTCTTTCGCTTCATCTACGTCCATTAACCTCGTCATGCATGCTCGTCGGTTTAGAGAACTCTTAACCTGGCATTTTTTGAGAACATCCGCGATTTGATCGCGAACTCGCGATACGTTCGCCGAGGTCGTCCCCTTCCAACTCTTAAATCGCGTATATTATTCAAATTGGTTTTCCTGACGTTTCGAAAGCTTCGCAGCATTTCGTGGTCGCAGGTAGACTAAGATGACAGATGATGTCTTTACAGATATTTCTAAAAAAATCTTTTAATCTACCATACAATATTATTAATTAAAATCTTTCGATGCTCGCATTAATGAAAAAAAATATTAATTGAATTGAATTGAATGAATCACTCACAATATCATTATCTTTTACAGTGTTGCATGCTGTTTGGGACTTGATTATTTTTAGGACTGGGTTCCAAACAGGTGGTAGCTGCCAACCATCTTCTTTATTAAAATTAGGATGGTTTTTAATTTCAATAGCCTCACGGAGACTTCTAGGTACATATCGGTATTCCTTCGCCAGAACTTGTGGTTTATCAAATCGAATAAAATGGTTGGGTTTGTCTAGGGTTGCTCCACAAAGTCTGCATGTTCACACACTGCAGACTTTGTGGAGCGTCTGTTCTTGACATCAGCTATATGTTCTATAATTCTTGTGGCTATACTACACTTTGTTTGCCCTATGTATGATAACCCACAATCACAATCAATCTTGTAGACCCCTGCATCTTGTAAGGGAATATGACACTTCACCGGTCTGAGGAGTTGGCTGATCTTTCTTTGGGGCTTGAAATAAGTATTGCTTAAGATTTGATTAGAATTGTATATATATTATACTCACATTATTTGAATAAATTTGATGTAATAAACAATAAAATTGAAATAAAAAAACATTTGATTTGATTTGAATGGAAGAACGTTTTAATGTTAAAAAAAAAATGTATGCCCTAATGTGAAATGGTTAATGTGTCGAACTAATCTTAGTGCCCATCCTCTGGTAAATCCCTTGGTCGCCTTTTACGACACCCGTGAGAAGATATAGGGTGGTGCAATTCTTTACGTCCGGCACCACACGGAACGAAGCATAATAAAGCATAATATGAATAAATAAATGTTTTAAGTGATTTTGACACGTTCGTTCGAAGTGTCATTTCATGATGGTTTTAAAAAGTAAAATGCGCGTGTATTAAAGCCCATGCTGTGTGCTATTTTAATATAATTTATCTTTTCATGTCGTTGAGCCTCATTGTGAATAGAACAGTTATTCTAAGCTACACACATTATTAATGTATTTACTAACACGACTGGATCTCTGTTATCTTATAAATAAATATATTAAAGTGTTTATCAAGTACATTTTTAACTATAAAAAATATCCAATTAATATTTACCAAATCTAGTCTTCCAGTCTTTTTTCACTGACAGACAGAGATTTTCACAAAACATAGGGATAAGTAGTTGTCTTAAACATAAGAAATTAAAGTAAGAAGTCAGTCTGGAAGACTAGATTTGGTAAATATTAATTGGATAATTTTTTATAGTTAAAAATTTACTCGATCCCTAGACACTTTTGATGTGTGTATTTAACTCTATAATTCCTCTTTTTTCAGTCTACATTTGGGTCACTGAGCAGTACATCACCATCAATATTCCATGATACAAGTTCTATAAACAATCCAAACAATTACTACATTCTTAATCAATATTCAAATGCAAGTAAGTATCACAAGTACTATAAACAAATTAGTATTATTATGTCCTAAAGAATGTGGCTGGGGAGGACTGGATGCGGAAGGCAGAGGACCGAGCGTTGTGGCGCAACTTGGGAGAGGCCTATGTCCAGCAGTGGACTGCGATAGGCTGAGTTGATTGATTGATTGATTTGATGTCTTAGTAGCAGCCCGGAGTCTGGATGTGTGCCCGGTTAGTGGCCATAGGCTCGCCCCCTATTACATGGGACTTACAACATAACTGGCGAAAGCGTGAACTATACACCTCTGCCTACCCCTTCGGGGAAATACAGGCGTGATGTTATGTTATGATTATTATAGTATGCGTATTTATAGCTGTAGACAGTGACATGCCTTTGAATACCTACATTAGGCAAGCCCGAACTAGTAAAACTAAAAGTTGCTAATTATACAAATTAAAATTGATGTGCTTGTTACAGTATGCTAGTTTTGTATGTACATATACTGGGTGTCAGGGAAACGCTCCCGAAACTGAAAGGCTATTATTATAATACCTAAACACAATCGAATACCAATAACAATTAGCCTTATACTCATTGTTTTAGTGATTTGGTATTTTGCAAACCCGCAATGTAAAGCGTACAAAACTCACAGTACCTAACCTACCTACGCTCTCGCTACGACACGGACTGCGTATGCGAGCGGATGTCGTTCACCCCTAGCGCTAGTTGATGTTATATCTTAATTACATTGCGGATTAAAAAAAAAAGTAAATAAATGGTTTTTTTTTTCAAATCAGTTTTATTTAACTGTTGTGGTTTCGTATCAGTAATCACCAGCTCTATCACCTATCTTCATTTTCGGAAGCGTTTCCCTGACACCCAGTATACAATAAGTAGTGTTGAAAATCGTCATTGTGAAATTTTCACATGAATTATTATAAACTAGCCTATGCCCGCGGCTTCGCCCGCGTATTATTCAGTTTATCACAGAAATATGTTACCGCGTATCCATCGGGAACTGTTTATCTTCCCGGGATAGCCTATAGTTAATCTGGGTTATGGTCTATCTGTGTGCCAAATTTCATCCAAATCCGTTCAACACGTGATTCAGTATCACACATTTAAACATCCAAACATCTTCACAAACCTTCACCTTCACATTTATAATATTAGATAGTAGGATATACCAAACAAAAATAATTGGGCAAGCCCTAATGTGCAGTCGACTGCACGTCAGTGCATACGCTTGAATTAGAAAACCGCCCTTACTGCTTACGAAATAAAGACGCTGTCAAGGTCAAACTGTTACCATTGACTTGCGATCGACTACTCATAGGTACACCACTGGCTGTAGATATCCACTTGGTGGTGTTTAAGTCTGTTCTGCACTGGGTAATTTATTGGGTTACTGAGTTACTGGGTTATTATTTACAAGTCACTAATGCCTGATGGCTGATTTTGGATTGCAGAGTTGCAGACCAACAATAAACCAAGCTCTTTATCTTTTATTGAGGATATAATCATTTTTCTTCTATTGTTTTAAATAGTAACCTATATTACGAAGCTATAGATTAAATGTAGCTAAATAACCTATTAAAAACAACAAATCTTAAGGAATTTGACAACGACTATTCACTACCTAGAAAACAAAATCAAGTTGATATTAAATAAATTTAACTAATGTTGACTGCAGAGCGTGGGGTCCTGGGTTCGATTCCCGGGTCGGGCAAAGTGTTATTGGGGTTTTTCATTAGGAAATTCTCAGTAGCAGCCCGGAGTCTGGATTTGTGCCGTCAATGGCAATAGGCTCGCCGCCTATTACATGGGACTTATAACATAACTGGCGAAATGTGGGTGTACTATGTATAGTAGACGCACAGGCAGAGGTGTACCTCTGCCTACCCCTTCGGGGAAATACAGGCGTGATGTTATGTTAAGTTAAATAAATGTAAAGTTAGTTATAAGTTATACTGCATCATTAGGCGAATACACGTTTTATTTATATTTTTTAGATACCGGCGTCGCTCATACTTGCGCTTCCCTCTTACGTGAAAATGGCGAAGCAGTGTTTGCACTTGCATTTGGCCATGGTGGCGAAGGAAGTCTGTTGCTAGTCAAACTGCCAGTGACTGGATCAGCTGTTACCACAGTGTTAAAGCGAGAGTCTACTGTTCCGAGGTTCCTGTCCGGCATTACAGGAGCTTTGAGGTAAATAGATTAAACAAAAAAATATCGGACGGGCGGAACTCGGATGTTTGAACCGAGCCGCTGTCGTCCTGTACCTATAGATTCATGATCCGATGCCGCCTGAAGGCTTCTTTTCTTGAATAGGAACTATGGAGATTACTGGGAGAGTACAATTCCCACGATTACTACGAATCTTTACAGAAAGCCGCAGAAACCTCTCACTATTTACCTTTATTTTTATTGTTTTTTGTGCGTGTGTAAAACGCGATTTTACTGTCTTTCAGGATTAAAACGACACTGTTTTGAAACAGGAATGCCGCGCGCGATTATAGCGTTTACGCGAACAAAACATCTCTTCTTTTTAGGGTTCCGAAGTCCTACAAGGAACCCTTATAGTTTCGTCATGTCCGTCCGTCTGTCCGTCTGTCCTAATCCTTTACAGCTTAATAACTTCTACAGTTATAAACATAAGTAAATGAAATTTTGTTAAAAAATAGTCTACATATAGATCTCAATTTTAAAAGAATTAAAAAAATAGTTTTTTCGTATTTTAGGGGTGGCGTCCATACATGTGAAATAGAGATGAAAAGAATTTTTTCGCTGCACCCCCTCTTGTGGGGTATTATTGAATAGGTCTACTAAAATGAAGGTAATGTTTCATACACCACTTTTTTATCAGGTGTACCATCTGCGAAATATAGCGCGCCAAAGTGGCTTGCAATGTGTCCCCCCCCTGCCATTTCTAAACTATGCAACGTAGAAAGTTATAATCTTCCACATTGATAGACCTTTGTGAAAACTCTCTTTTAAAATTATTTCGAGCATATTGTGATTATAATTTTTTGATTTATAGAGGGTAAACTGAAAAATACTTAAAACGTCCTAGTTCAAAGGTCATTGACCTAAGAGAAAAATGGTCATAGCAAATAATGCTCCTTTAGCTACTTTCTATTTGAAAAAATCACAAAAAGTAACTTTGTGTTATGTTGACGACACACTTCTTAAATTTGGCGCCATCTAGCGGCGTCTAACAACACTCTCTGAGTCGCCAATGCTGCCGTCAAGTGCCGTCTATTACATTTGGCACTGTATAGCGCCATCTAGCGGCTACTGACAACACTCTCTGAGTCGCCAATGCTGCCGTCTATTGCAAAAACTAAAATAGCCATGAATTAATATTCGATTTGATTTGTTTGTAACACCTACTTAAGGAACCCTATAATTTGAGCATGGCCCGACATGCTCTTGGCCGGTTTTTTTTGTGTTTTCGACCATGAGCTGCCAATACCTCCTAACTGTATAAATGTTACAAAGAAAAATCAACTTACAAGTTTATTGCAAAGACTAAAAAGTTGATTGTAATGAAAATTACAGTTAGGAGGTATAATTGGCAGCTCAAAGACGTTTTGCTTTTAAATAGTGTCTGATTAAAATAAGTTTCAGTAGTTTTATCTTGATATTGATACTGTAAGTAGAAGACTAACCTCCAGTTTCTAGAAAGCTGATCAACGCAAAAAATGTATTAATCAGCTGTCAAATCCCATGTCAAGTGTTGTAATTGGTTGTTAGTTTTTTGCCGACCAATCACAGGAGCTGACATTAAATTTGTGGTTAATTTAAACTTTTGTTACTTCTCATGATAACAGCTAGCAATTACAAACTTATTTGACTTGACAGTTCATTAGTTAATTTTTACAATGCTCAGCCAAAGAAATTTAGAAACCGGGTGTGAGTGTTGTAACTAAGCTAATTCAGTAGGGAAGGTGACATTTTTTTTTATTAATTTTTATAAGAGAACTCGAAACTGTTTCAAGAAAAAAATAAGCAACAGTGAAAAAACCAATAAAATATTCAATAAAATGTCCAAGTTATAAGCAATTTAAAGGACAATGCCCACAGATGGGCCCATTCTTGGCGCCATGTCAAAACTGTATGTTATTCAAAAATTATGTCTTATTTTTTCATGTTTATGTGTTCTTTATCAATATTTCTTTCACCCTAGCATTAAAAAACATAATAAAAAACATAAAAACATAACATCACGCCTGTATTTCCCAGAAGGGGTAGGCAGAGGTGTAATAGTACACCCACATTTCGCCAGTTATGTTATAGTCCCATGTAATAGGGGGCGAGCCTATTGCCATTAACCGGGCACAAATCCATACTCCAGGCTGCTACTGAGAATTTCCTAATGAAAAAACCCAATAACACTTTGCCCGACCCGGGAATCGAACCCAGGACCCCATGCTCAGCAGTCGCGCTTGCGACCACTAGACCAACGAGGCAGGCAAAAACATAATAAATATGTATTAAACTGAATCGTAAGTATATCCTCCATTCAAACCGAACGAAGATGTTGCCAGATATCAGACTATTTCCACAAATAATCGGAATCGATTCTAAATAGTGATACTTCTATGAATTCACTTTGACTGTGTTTCAGATGCTATTATACTAGACTTATCTTGATTGATTGATTTCTTATTTTTCTTTCCACAATTTATATCTTTAGATTTCGGTTCTCATGCGTAAATCTGTTAAAAAATATAAAAAATCACTCATATGACGTCAAATCAAAAGAAATTGGAAAACATATTTTTGAAATATTTTTGTACAGAAAAATAAGATGATTCTTTGCTTTAAAATACATATTATCACGCCTGTTTCCCATTGGGGTAGGCAGAGACTATGGATATCCACCTGCTACGATCCTGACACACCTCTTTCGCTTCATCTACGTCCATTAACCTCGTCATGCATGCTCGTCGGTTTAGAGAACTCTTAACCTGGCATTTTTTGAGAACATCCGCGATTTGATCGCGATACGTTCGCCGAGGTCGTCCCCTTCCAACTCTTCCATCCACACTTGCTTCGTATACTTGTTTCGTCAATCTCCTCTCGTCCATCCTCTCTATATGTCCAAACCATCTTAACATACGTTTCTCAATCTTTGTCACTACATCTTCTTTCACTCCACAACGCTCCCTTATCATGTTATTCCTTACTTTATCTCTCAAAGTTACACCACACATACTTCTCAAAGCTCTCATTTCTACTGCATTTATTCTGCTTTCATGTTTCTTCTGCCATACCCAACTTTCACTACCATACATAAGTGTAGGCACTAACACCATGAACAGCCAGCCGTGCCTTTTCCGACACTTTGCGGCTGTTCATGAAGGTGTGTAGTGCCCCATTCACCTGATTACCAGCCTGTGTGCCCCTTTCACCTGATTACCTGCTTTAAAATACCTATGCATTTATTGTAAATATTGTTATAATAATTTTAAATTCATCATCCTCCGAGCCTTTTCCCAATTATATTGGGGTCGGCTTCCAATCTAGCCAGATGCGGCTGAACATCAGTATTTTACACGGAGCGACTGCCATCAGACCCCCGCAACCCAGTTACTGGGTAATACTGACATTCGGAGGTTAGATCAGTTGTCAGACTTTCAGGCTTCTGACTACCCGTAACGACTGCCATAGATATTCGTATGACAACCGGGACCGACAGCTTAACGTGCTCTCCGAAGCACGGAGGGGTTTCGAGGTGTAACGAAACGGTCACCCATCCACAGACTGACCGCGGCAAGTGCAGCTTAACCTTGTAGATCGTACAATCCGCGCAGTCGTTGCTTAGCTACGAGCCCCTCTATATTAAATTAATAATTTTAAATTAAATGAAATATTACTTATAAAATCGATATTAATTAATACACCCAAAAACTTAAAAGCTTGCAATCTTATTATTTAAAAAATACTACAAATGGGTGCGTTCAGTTATATCGCCCAACGATGCACGGAGCGTACTTATCAATCAGTTAAGGAGTTGGAAAAAATTAGATTTCTCTTAAACCAGGGTGAAAAATTTAAAATCGTTTGCAGAATAATAAAAGATAATTCTTGGACTACAAAATAAGACTAAAACCGCCGTGACATAGCAATTTTTTTTGAGGGGCCTGAAGCTCCTAAGAGAATGGGCAATGTCCTTTGTTCACTAGACAGAGACAACACTATTAAAGTATGACGTCTTTGTTCAAAACCTTCATAGAAACTTGACATCTCTCTGTACAACGTCCGTTTAGCACGACAAGGACAGCAAATGCCCTCTCCAAAAACTTAAAAAGCGTGTATCTCTTTCATTTTTATATGGTTATTATTTCCTTTATTCAATCGAGTTTACATATAAATTATATTTTTAAATATTTTTACAAAACAAAAAACATAAAAATATAAAAAAAAAGAAAAATTGTGGCCCACCGGTATCGGGTACAGGGACCAAGCTACCGGCGGTCAGGGCTCCAGAGAAAGGAACCTCCTAACAATACGCGCCGTATCTAGGAGAACCGCTTTCTGCATCAAGCCCTTGACCCAGCCGCCTAACGAGAGCCTCATGAGGTGGTGTTCGAGGCTCTTTGCTACAAGGCCATTGGCCACAACAACTATCGGCACAATGATTGCTGAGTCCACCTCCCATATGTCGACAACCTCGTGTGCTAGATCAAGATATTTAATTTTCTTGTCTTTTTAGCTTTCACGAGGTTCCCGTCATGTTGGACACAGATATCAACAATCATTGCGCGGCGCTCAGCTCGACATATCACCACTATATCAGGCTTATTGTGAACAATAGTCCTGTCAGTGATGATAGATCTGTCCCAGTACAATGTGACATGGCCATTTTCAAGAATTGGGTCGGGCACATACTTGTAGTACGGTACTTCTGATTCCACGAGATTGTATCTCAAAGCAAGTTGCTGGTGAATAATTCTGGCTACTAGGTTGTGCCTGTGTAAGTACTCGCCGTTAGCTAGACGCGAACATCCGGATATAATGTGTCGGATAGATTCTCCCGGACGGTGACATGCCCGACAGATGTCAACCGTGCCATCCTTCACAATATACTTTCGGTACTTGTTCGTTATCATAACTTCGTCCATAATTGCACATACAAAACCTTCGGTTTCTTCGAAGAGATCACCAAACCGTAGCCAGGCAACAATAATAATAACCGTGGTTATTATTATTATTATTTTCACAAATGTTGTCGTTTCTGTGCCTTTGTTTTTAAATAACATAACATTTTTGGTATTTTTGTATATTGTAGTATTGTGATACATAGGTAGATGATACAATTGTTATAACAGAAGATATAAGTGCTGCTATGACCTGCCATATTGGTGTACAATACTTGAAAATACATAAATAGATTTTTAGATAAATTTAGATTCAATAATTATTATAATAGTTTCAATAGTTTAGTGATATTATAGTCAGTTGATAAAAGATTTGTCAGGGAGGTAATCTTTACCAGTATAGTAACATTTCTATAATTATATTTAACGTTATTCTTGAAAAGATTGAAATTTTATATTTATTGAACTGAATTTAGTAAATGGTTGTATATACGGGGAGCCGTACAAAATATACAGCTTTTTAGTAGGGCTTTTTTGTTTGTTGGAAAACGTTTTCTCAAATTGTGCCTTTTACTGATTTACGGCCAAAATTAATATCCAATCGATCCACAATTTACCCTACTAGAGATAGAAATTTGACATATTTTGTATGGAGCTTATGTCAAATTCCTAACGGCAAAAATTAATATCCAATCTATCCACGATTTACCCTACTGGAGATGGAAATTTGACATATTTTGTATGGAGCTTATATCAAATTCCTATCTCTAGTAGGGCAAATCGTGGATAGATTGCATATTAATTTTGGCCGTTACTCTAGTAGGGCAAATCGTGGATAGATTGGATATTAATTTTGGCCGTTAGACTGTATAAAATGTTTTCGTCTTAGGGGCAAGAGTAGCACAGATGGTGTGGAAACATACGGAGTCGTGCTCACCAGTGGTCTAGCAGTGGCCATATGTGGGGACACTTGCCTTCGGGCGTGGCCGTTGGACGAGGGTGGGTCGCCGATCGCGGTGTCCACTCCACTTTCACAGACTTTAGTCAGACCAAAACCACCTCGTGAGTGATTCCTTGACTTAAATTTTCTGTTTTTTGTTAAATAATTTTGCTTCTGTATTTGTGGCTTTTACTTATAACAATAAGTTCCTCTCTCTGAGGCGCTGACCACCGGTACTTTGGACCCTGTTCCCGATGCCAATGGGCTACAAATTTTTATATTTATAAATGTTTTTTTTTTCAATTATTTTTATAGAAATATTTAAAAATAACACATACATACATAACTGGCGAAATGTGGGTGTACTACGTAATAATAAAAAAAAAGATTTATAATAATTTATTTATACTGTTGCTTAATAGCATACATAAAAGGTGTGTGAGCTCCAAAATATATATAAAAAAATTGAATTCGGGCGCCAGGAGCCACACTTAATAAAATAAATACCTGGATTGGCTGAACGAGTAGAGTTGAAACTTTTAATCTTTCAGCGGGAGAATTTCAATAAAAACCAGATTTCAAGACACTAGTTTTATTTTCTGTAGGCTGTTAAAATGAGTAAATTAATCCCATCATGGAATTGTATTAAAAATTTACTATCATTATCATTGCATCCTTATAGTTAAATTAACTAATTTAAATTTATTTATGATAACGATACTTCATGTAATTGAGGGAACCGCATTATACTCCAAAATTAACATACCGAAATAATACCAAAATAAATCCCGAATAAAAAAAACCCGAATAAAAAAATTGCTCCAATTAGTTTCGAAAACAAGACAAAAGCGATCGTCATCACTCCGAACGCGTGTTATTTACTCACCGGTAATTTCGTAAAAAATATTACCCATCGATGCCTGTTGATGACAGGACCGATGTGATTAGGTGGATATTAGTCTGTAACAAGTAAAATTACGAATATTTTAGCATCATGAGCCTCCAAAATCCGACCGGACAAAATGCCGTCTCAGGAAGAAATATTATTACTCACCAGACTAAAATTCAACAATCCACATTAGAAAAAGGGTTCATCCCCTTGAATGACAAAAGACTAGCCCATTACGATGATAAAAACGTGGAATGGGACTGGATTAAAAATAAAAATAAGACGATATAAATCAATCCATCTTGTAAAAAGGTTTCGTCGCAAAGTGACATATCGCTCCAATGTTGCCACTTCGATAATTAAAAATTACACTAAAAACCACAGAAATTTAAAATTTTATTCAACATGTGACGACGTAAAAAAACGCACGTTACACCTCTGCCTTCCCCTTCCGGGAAATACAGGCGTGATGTTATGTTAAAAATGTAGTAAGTAATGTAGTATATTCGATGAATAAATGGTAATAATAAAGTTTTAAGAAGATTGCATGTAACAGAGACGAGAATGTTGAGATGGATGTGTGAGTGACATGAATGGATAAAGTAAGAAATGAATACATAATATATCAGAGGGAGTTTGAAGGTGACGCCAGTAATAGAAAAGTTGAAAGGAAATTGTTTGGGTTGATATTGGCATGTGATGAGAAGAGATGAAACGCATGTTAGTTCATAGTTATTTATTGATAATAATTATTATTACAAGTCAAATAAAAATTTAATTCAGTTATTATCATTATTACTAAGAGAGTGATAAATATGAATGTTCATGGATGGAGAGGGAGAGGGAGATCAAAGTAAAGATGGATGGATTGCGTGAAGAACGATATGGATGAAAAGGGAGTAAATGATGAGATGACGGCTGATTGACAAAAATGGAAGAAGAAGACGTATTGCGCCAACCCTGAGTAATTTGGGACCAGGGCAGGAAGATGATGATTTGTGGCTTTTACTATGGTTTTATTAAAACGCAATGTCGTTGCAACATAACATAACATCACGCCTGTATTTCCCCGAAGGGGTAGGCAGAGGTGTAATAGTACACCCACATTTCGCCAGTCATGTTATAGTCCCATGTAATAGAGGGCGAGCCTATTGCCATTGACCGGGCACAAATCCAGACTCCAGACTGCTACTGAGAATTTCCTAATGAAAAAACCCAATATCACTTTTGCCCGACCCGGGAATCGAACCCAGGACCTCACGCTCAGCGGAATGTCGTTGCGATGTTTGGAATTCCGAATTTAATTTTTTTAAACGTCTGTTTATGTGGTTGAGTAAAGAATAATCATATTTAATATTTCCAGCCCATGGACACATGTTGCAAAGAACTATTGGATCAGACGGAAGTGTCATATTGGTGGCATATTTGTCTTTTCCAAACGAATGCGAATTTGTTGTCATGAAAATGCACGATGGAGGCTCAGGAGGCGTTAAGTTTTCACATATTAGCCGCATATTTGGACCTCAGGTATGTTTTTTTAGGGTTCCGTAGTCCTACAAGAAACCCTTATAGTTTCGCCATGTCCGTCCCTCTGTCCGTCTGTCCTAATCCTTTACAGCTTAATCACTTCTACAGTTATAAACATAAGTAAATGAAATTTTGTAAAAAAATTGTCTAGATATAGAACAATCCGACCCAGTACACCATCCTTATCTTCATTACAGAGGTCTAAAAACGCACAAGAATATTCCACGCGCAGTTGTTTTTGCGGTGGCGTGAGACTCCTCCCGATTGAGCTGCTTGGTCGACGATAATTCAAAGACTAAAATGACCTGATTCTGATAAAACTTGGTATTTGTTCTCATAATTAGTCACTGAACACGTCACCACTCAAAATATCCCCCCAACATCCATCCCAACTATTCCACGAACTTGAAAACGCACCCTCGTAATTAGTAAAATTTTATTTTAGTTGGATCTCCTTGACTTTGCTATCGGTTATGGAGACGGAAGCAATGTGATCTGGGCCTTATGGAGTCAACCAGATGGAGATACTATCATAACCAGTGAGTGTTTTTTACATTTAAATTTTAGCTTCTTTTATCTTTCCTATTCATTTCATACAATTTGGGTTTAATTATTATTTTACATAGGAATCAAGATTTTTTGCTTATAAAGACAAGGCCTATTGAATAAGTGGTCTCGTTCTTACCAAACATGCCACTCTAACGTTACTGAACCCAAGGCCTCCTGTGGACACTCCACTTAATTTAGCAACTTATGAGATACTGTGCGTGATATGCTTTGTATTCAGAGCGTTATTCTGCCGTCCGCTAACTAAAGTGCGACTAAGCAATAAAAACAAGTTTTGAGCGAGCCAAAAAAGGAACGGTCATCTCAAAAAAACTGATGAAAAAAAAGCGTTTCTGTACGGTACATTAGGATTATTCCTGTATCGTGGGTGCTTTTACAGACACAAATTTTCACATGCAATGCACTATCGCCCGCACATTTATTAGTACAAAGTGACGTCCCTTTGTCGCTTAGCCACGTTTTCGTTAGCGGACAATAATTACCAGATTTGTAGCAGTTAGACAGACAATGAAGGAAGCTAAATAAAAGCTTGTAAAAAATAAGTGTCCTTTAAGTTAAATTTCCTATTTTTAACATTTAGGGCCTGTTTTTCCACCTTCTGACAAGTTCCGCTCAACAGATTATCTGGCAGATCATTTCATACGAATCTTGTAAAAAAATATCTGGCAAATAGTGCTCGATTGGATATTGTGAAACAAGCTCTTAAAGTTGCAAGTTTCCCTCCATGTGGCATTGGGATGGGACACTGTACACGTCATCATCCTCCGAGCCTTTTCCCAATTATATTGGGGTCGGCTTCCAGTCTAGCCAGATGTGACTGAACATCAGTATTTTACACGGAGTGACTGCCATAAGAACCTCGCAACCCAAGTTACTGAGTAATACTGACATTCGGAGGTTAGACCAGTTGTCAGACTTTCAGGCTTCTGACTACCTGTAACGACTGCCATAGATATTCGTATGATAACCGGGACCGACAGCTTAACGTGCTCTCCGAGGCACGGGGGGTCTCGTGGTGTAACGAAACGGTCACCCATCCACAGACTGACAGCGGCAAGTGCAGCTTAACCTTGCAGATCGTACAATCCGCGCAGTCGTTGCTTCGCTACGAGCCCAGATGTAGATATTGTTTATACCAGCGTCAGGTATAATACCTGGCACATGCTAAGCTGGACACCCATTTGGTATAATCCTGAGACACAATCACACTTAATTCATGCAAAGACTGCAAGATATAAAAAGTCACTGTGCTTTCTTCCGAGTTTGTCAAGTTCTTTATTTTGTCTTTTGTGAAGTTATGTCTTTGTATTGTCTATATAGTTAATAAAGGAAACTATATTAAATTACTAGTTAAAAAGTGATTTCAACTTTTTTTCTTTATTTGTACGCACATTCTACCATATTCTTGAATATGTCTCTCATTCACCCGGTCATACTATATACCACTATTTATTTTCTCGCAGTCAATGGTATAAAGTAGAGTACACAACTCGTGAAAAAAAAAACATCTCGGGCCAATGATATTTAAATAGTATAGATATGTCATACCCTAACAAAACCATCAAAAAATATGTTCCGTACGCAGCGGCAGCACAATACACATAAACTATTGCAAAGTAAGTTAGTTACTTTAAATTAAGTTTCGCGTCATAATTAGTACACTTTCTGTACACACATGACGGCATTTTTGTTTTTTTTTGTCACACGTCAGACAGGCAGACTAGTAGCCCAATTAGAACGTTTTCGAGTCTTCAGATTGCACGCGCAACAACATATCTGTACTTTTTAAAATATCATCGTCTCGGGCCTTGTATCCCTCGAATTAAATTCCCTTTTTTTTTCACTTGTTGTATAATCTACTATTATCCAAAACCCTAATCAAGCCGTTCTATAATAATTTCTTGAGAAATTTTGATTTACATCTGGCGCCCCTGGATACTAATTGCTTTGTTAGACTGTACTAGATAAACGTTGTATGTACGCGTGTGTGTGTCCAGGCGTGTCGGCGGGCGCGGAGGCGTGGTGGCGCGCGGTGGCGGGGCGCGAGGCGGCGGCCGCGCTGCCGGCGCTGGCCTCGCACCAGCAGTACCGCGACCGCCTGCTCGCGCCCGGCCTCTTCCCGCCAGCCGTCGTCAGAAAGGCGCTAGTGGTCTGTCTACCAACTACTACTCCATCACAAACCGTATCACACACAACACTTGACTAGTAAAATATTAAATTAAAAAGAGTTATACATGCTGAAATTGTAATGGCTTCTTTCACAAAAAGGGGTCATTGTACTCATAATTATGAACAACTTTTACTACGGGACCAACCCTGAAATCGCGAAAAAAAATCAGTTGGTCCCCACATTTGTGTTCACTTAAATCGATAGAATGTAGGGACCACCTGATTTTTTTTCGCGATATCGGGTTTGGTTTGTCCCATAGTAAAAGTTGTTCATAATGATGAGTACAATGACCCCTTTTTGGGAAAGAAGCCATTAAAATTTCAGCATATATACGTCTATTGTCAGAGTATAAAACTCAAAACATACATACATACATATTATCACGCCTGTTTTCCATTGGGGAAGGCAGAGACTATGGATTTCCACCTGCTACGATCCTGACACACCTCTTTCGCTTCATCTACGTTCATTAACCTTGTCATGCATGCTCGTCGGTTTAGAGTACTCTTAACCTGGCATTTTTTGAGAACGTCCGCGATTTGATCGCGATACGTTCGCCGAGGTCGTCCCCTTCCAAATCTTCCATCCACACTCGCTTCGTATACTTGTTTTGTCAATCTCCTCTCGTCCATCCTCTCTATATCTCCAAACCATCTTAACATACCTTTCTCAATCTTTGTCACTACATCTTCTTTCACTCCACAACACTCCCTTATCACGTTATTCCTTACTTTATCTCTCAAAGTTACACCACACATACTTCTCAAAGCTCTCATTTCTACTGCATTTATTCTGCTTTCATGTTTCTTCTGCCATACCCAACTTTCACTACCATACATAAGCGTAGGCACTAACACTCCCCCATGAACAGCTAGCCGTGCCTTTTCCGACACTTTGCCGCTGTTCATGAAGGGAAGGGAACTCAAACGGGACGTGATTTTTCTTTTGAAATTTATGTCGTCTTGTCATCGTTCGTTTTGACTTGCCGTCTCGTATAAATAACCCTTTAAGGCCCTACTAAGCTATGTGCGCCCCCACCAGTAAAAAATAATAACTCGCTGAGTAACTGAGAACAATAATAATAATATAATAAAATATAATTCAAAAAACAATAATAATATATAATTCACAGAGTTAATAATTTCTGATTAAACTACAGTACCTGTACTTCAATTATTATTAAAAACAAATTTTCGATAGATGATGTACTCAGCGAGTAATTATTATTTTACTGATGGGGGCGCCACTTAACTCTTAGTTGGATGCAATCGGACTGTAATTTAAATCTTAAAACTCTACTGTTTAAGGTCGAAGATGAAGCTCTTTGAGCCTATTAAAACTTTGCAAAAATATCGCAATCAAGTTCAGTTAAGGTTTCGTTCGACTCGTTTGGATTGTTCATCTTCAGTAAAAAAGCAAAAGCAAAGCACCATAACATCTTCAAAACTTTAAACATGTCACGAAATATAATCCGGTAGTTGATTACAGTCAAAAATTACCAAAAATTTTATATTATTTAAAAGAAGGTACAGAAAGGACAACACTGTAGAAAGAATAAACAAAATCCAAAAAAAAATGGGAAAGATACACGCTTTTTAAGTTTTTGGAAGGGGCATTTTCTGTCCTTGTCGTGCGAAACGGACATTGTTCAGAGAGATGTCAAGTTACTATGAAGATTTTGTACAATGACGTCTTTCTTCAATAGTGCTGTCTTTGTCTAATGAACAAATTTAAATCGCTTATAACTTGGACATTTTATTGGTTTTTTCACTGTTGCTTATTTTTCTCGAACAAGTTTCGAGATTTCTAATAAAAAAATAGTCACCTTCCCTATTGTATACCAGATCTACAACCGCACCTGGGGTAGTAATGAGTTGGGCGGCGAGGGCGACCTGGGCGACGCCGCTATGAACGCCGTGCAGGCGCGCCTGCGACACCTCACCGCGCGCACGTCCTCGCCTGACCACGCGCATCTCTTGCACAAGTATGTACCATGCAGTAGTAAAGACTCGCGCGGCGAAGGCGAACTCTATAAACGCCGTGCAGGTGCGCCTGCGACATCTCACCGCGCGCTCGGCCTCGCCTGACCACGCGCACGGTCTCGCTTGACCACGCGCATCCATTGAACAAGTATGTGCCGTGCCATATGTACCACGCAGTGGTTACGGTTCGGGCTGGGAGTAAATTAAATACATCCTAACACTCCATTCGCTTTAGCTATGGTTTTCTAAGAAAGCAGTGCCAATGCAACTCTCTTTAGTATCCAGGTGGTCACATCGACAATACAGCCCAATAGACGCCTATTGATATAATTCATACAATAATTTCTGTCAACTAGCTGAGATGGGGTACTGCAATCCGATTGGCCCTACCAAGGCAGCTATTGGCTAATCACTAACGCAGAAGTTTTGCTTCTTAAGTAAATTGTGTTTTTAAAATGACTAATTTCTGAATTGTTTTAGATGCTGGTCAGACTTGTACAGCTGGTGCATGCAATATATGGAAAGTTTGCAGAAACCGCTCGGCCTCATGGTGTCAAAACAAGTAAGTACTGTCAGGAAGATTGCAGTGTGTTCTTTTAATCCTTTTAGTTCTTTTAATCCTTCAGCTGAGTTCGATCATTATGTCGGGATCAGCTTCAAGGTAAATTGGCTGGAATAAATAATTATAATGTTGTCATAGGAGTCAGATGTTGAATGCGGCTGGTGGTGCGCAGTGGTCAGGCGAGCTGGAATATCGCTCATCTGTGAATTGGAGCCGCTCGAAAGAATGATGCTGTCGCCGGACGCGTCACTACTCGATGGAAATTGTACGTTAAGTTTAATGGAAAGTCAAGTAAGAAGTATATTGCTCGCTCATTGCTTTACCGTGGTTTGATATAACTATAACCAGCTGAAATATTTTCTAGAAAATTTACGCTACATCATTACTGATAAAACGTTGATGTAATTTAAGCCGTCAACGCTAAAGTGGTCTCAAATGTATTAGTTGTGTGGAGATAATGAACCTTTAAAATGTTGTGAATACAAATCCCACTACGGTCTTAATTTTGGAGTATCTTTATTAATACCATACCACCATACCATTTTTTCTTTATTTGATATCTGTTATTTACGTCCCAAGCTTGGTATAGGTCGCTTTTGTTTGTAAAATAAAATCTTTGAATACAAAAAGTGTGGATTAGGCCACTTTTGCGCTGACGCATGATCGCCTCATTTATTTATTACAAAGTCAAAGTGAAAAATTTATTATTCAAAGTGGACATATTTGATTAGTTTTTGGTTCCAAAAACGCCTGCCCTTCACCGTTTCCTAGTTTTTAAGCTGGACGCAGTCTTGTAGGACATGTGTTGACTCGTCGAGTAGTCCGTGGGCTTTTTTCCACGACACGAGACACGACATGATTTGCGGTCGCAACACAACACACGACAGACTGCACATAACCTGCCGTTCGTTCGTTTTCCACGAGTCACGATTTCACGTGTCGTGCGTGCCGCGTGCCGTCAATAAGTTCATACTTATTTCGTACAGCGGCAAACTGCAAAATAACCACAACATTAAAATTAAAATTAAAATTAGAAACATCCTAAGTAGGGAATACTTTGGTGACGGCCTTATGTAGCTGTTTCTTATTTTTTGCAAGTATTAGTATAATTGCATGACTTGACTTAACTTCACTTTGCTTAGTTTCTATCTTATCTTAGTTTTTCTCTCAGTTTCTATCTTATCTTAGTTTTCTCCCCTTTTTTTCGCTTGTTTGACCGATCTAATAGGTACCGTCGACGGCATGACACTGGTAACACTTCAATAAGAAAACCACTCTAACTGTTTATGAATAAAGGCGCTGTCAATGTCAAACTGTTGCCGCTGACGTGCGGTCGACCGTACCGTTACATACCGTAACGTTTAAAAAGAAATAAAATAAAATATTATTCTTTATTCGATGTATATCACTAGCTGTGTATATATATGTGGAAGCTTGTAATTAGCAAATGTCCTTACCCATAACATGTTAGTTATAGTTTTTTATTTGTCTGTAAGCTTTCCTAAAATAAATAAATAAATAAACATAGCGACACCGACGACTAAGCTAAAAAGCCGTTCGCAAAACGTGCGGTTTGCTATGCGGTGTCGTTGTATGAGGAAACGGTTCATAGAAATATATGGCGCTCGGAGTCGTTACCGCATTTTGTCGTGTCATGTAAAAATTGCCTAAGCCAAAAATTTGTTCGCAAAACGTGCTGTGCGGTGTCGTTGCATGAATAAACGGTTCATAGAAATAGATGGCGCTCGGAGTCTTTACCGCATTTTGTCGTGTCTCTTGTCGTGTCATGGAAAAATGGTATAAGCCAAAAAGTAGTTCACAAAACGTGCGTTGTCGTTGCATATGAATAAACGATTCATAGGAAGGATAGGCTCGGAGTGGTTACCGCATTTTGTCGTGTCGTATGTCGTATCGTGGCAAAACGGCCTTAAGTTTGTCCAGGCGGCGACACGGGCGAGCTGTCGGCGGACGCGGTGCGCGTGGTGACGGCGGGCGCGCGCTGGGAGCGGGCGGCGGGGGGCGCGGCGGCGGAGCTGGAGCGGCGCCTGTTCGCCTGCGCCGCGCCGCAGCACCGCCTGCTGCCGCGCCTGCTGCACCTGCTGCTGGCGCCCAACCCCACGCACTCGCAAGAGAACCCTGCGCCCGTAAGTCTTGTTGTACTTATACCAAGTTATTTCGGTGAATCGCTTAACTCACCTTCTCCTTTAATAGGGTAGATGACCATTTTTGAAGTAAAAATTCTTTACGCACGCTTGACTTGGGGAGTAAGCTGGTGAATGCGTTATGGAGTGAAGAAAGTAATGGTTAAGTGTCCGTCGGCGCTATGGTGACCTAAGACACTTCTTTCTTACTATTGTTTTTGGTATGTTATGTTTAAAGTGAAAGTCGTGGATATCGATTAAATAACTATATATTTGGCACAATAATACACAAATTAACACTTGAAACTGGTAAACTATATTATGATTAAACTAATCTATAAAACTGGTTAAAATGGTTATAAATGGTTATTGGTGAAATGGTACTGGTTTTGAGCACGCGATGTCTCAACGAGAATCGAACGCGAACTGTCCTAAAATTAGGTGAACTCGCTAATGTGCATAGTTGCATGCGATGCACTTATGCAAATTAGCGAAGTGTTCGATTTTAACTCGAACATATTCCCGAGAGCGAGATGAGACGTGAGATGAAGATGTATGAAAACGATACAAAATCAAAACACATAAAATTACAAGAAAAGCATAATAAAATGGTAAAGTTAAGATCTACAAAACATTGGTAAAAATAAAAGTATAATTGTATAATATTTCTTAAATTAAACAATAGAATCCTCCACCGAGATTCCTCCATTATGAATCCCCATGTCCGTATTTCTGTCCCGTTTTATCGAACTATACTTAGCGCTAGGCCACCGTTTCGCATAGCTTTGTAAGTGAAAGTCAGAAATATTTTCATTTAAGCCACTAGCACTAAGCACTTCACTATTTACTGGTCTATTGGTTAGCCTTGGCATTTGCACCACCAATACTTGCCGGCGGTTACAATCGCTGCGACGCTGACTCCTCGGAGGCGGCGGGGTCGGCGCAGACCCCTGCCGGCGGCGACCCTCGCCGCGATGCGCATCAGCAGGCTCCCGGCGCAGGCGACATCGTCCGCTCTTCCAGATATATGCTGCTATTGCGCATATTGCGCATGCTATCAACACATAGATGACAACGTAATGGTGAATGTCATGAGGCGACATGTCATCAACTTCCGCATCGTTCTTTTTTAATTTTTCCACGGCTTCCCCAAGACTGGTCATAGATGCATTCAGGATTTCTACACCCGTTTGTTCTTCGTCTGGAAACTTTAGGTTTACGATGTGATTGATCTGATCGAACTCAGGCACGTAGATGGTTGGCAAAATTTCAAGCTGGTTGGACTTATGGCGTATGGAATATATTGAAAAGTCCTTGCCCTTGATGACACATTCTTGACTCATGGCCATAACCCCGGCTTGGTTCAGTTGACGTACGGTAACTTGATCGCCACATATGATTTTTATTGAATAGGTGTCACAACAAAAGTAGAAGTGCTGTGATGTCGAATGTAATTCTATCCAGCTGTTGGTACAGGTGGATTTTTCAAACCTACATTTATTGGTTGACGAGTCTATTTTCTAGAAACCTTCATCGCTTTTCAGGTCTAGAATTGGTTTAAGCAGCTGACACATGTAACTTGGTCCATGGTGCAGACATGACGTTAGCTCATTTATGGTCATACTGAAGTAGGAATCTTTTCTAAGATTGACCGCCACGTAATCAGCTATTGGTTTTATTTTTATTTGGTGTGGGACTGGTATCAACTGGTAGAGTTGGTAGCTCTCTCTCGCTATAAGTGGAAAAGTTACTTCAATAATGACGTATTTTTGCGTTGTTCTCGCCTTGACCTTCAGTAATTTGTAAATATACTGAAGCTCATTGTCTACGTCATTTATTGGTAAAGTGAGTTCACTAGGCATTTGGCCATATATGGTTTGAAGCTCACGCTTAAGTTGTTTTGGTGTCAGCAAATGAGTACTTATCTGACCATGGTAAATATCTGTTATGGTATCGAGCAATGTGTCTTGAAGTCGCCTTAAACTCTGCAGTAAGCTGTTTCCAGACATTGCTGTCAACGTGAAGTCTTGGACGTAAGAAATATTTTGAACTTCCCGCTGGATTATGCTGGTATTTTCTTGCAAGTCAATTAATTTTTTATGTATTAACTTGTGTTGCTTATCTACTGTGGTCTCCATTTTCTTCATAAGGTTGAATTCCGCTTCGATTATGGAGGTCTGGTTTTTCCATAAATTAGAAAGATGTTTTTCATTGCGCTGTATGGTTTCGATGTCCTTGACATATTGGTCTGCGAAACGTGAGTCCAACACTCCGAACAGGTCATTCGCCAGGTATCCGATACCATTTATAATGCCTCGTCGGTACCTTGCCGTCTGGGCCACAGTACGACGACGTCTAGCGTAAGCGTTAGAATGCTGCGTTAACAAAAGTTCATTGTAGTACTCTAGTTCCTGGTAGTCATGTCGGGCTTGTTGTGTGATCGTATTACAGTGAGTTTGTTTTTCAATGGTTGAGCAAAGTTTGTCAAGATAGTTTGATATCTTTTTATAGGTTTCTATACCTGTCCAGTACGGCCCCATGTCATAGTACATAACTAAAAAACAATTACAAACTAGTCCACTTGTCTCTGATAAGTTGTATTTTTGATATAGGATCAAAATACAGCGTTTGGTTGCTTGGTAATGGTTTTATATCATGCAGACTGTAAGAAAGTGTAAATAATGCCATGAACGTAAACAAAACGGAAGCTACTGTTGCGATTTTTGATCTAGGCCGTCTTCTTTGCTCTGGTAATCTGGTAGGTTTTATTTTTGGTTTTGGCGTTGGTTTGTTGTCCTGGTTAATTGGCGACACGGATATTTTCATAATAGGACGTTTCATGAGCCTATTTTTAGTTTTTAATGAGCCCGCTTTGGTTAGGCCATTATTTCTTGGGGGAGTGTCAATTACACGTCCGAGAATATTTTTCTCTGGTTTTAACCACCTGGTTTTTGATGAAAGTTGCATCAAGTATTCAGTTTTCCATCTACTCCATAAGACTTTAAATAACTTTGAAGTAAGATGCCATCTGGTTCTAGCATCTTGCCCCGTTTCTATCATGGTTGCCCCTGGTTTTTCTGTTAGGAAATGGATTGGCGTCAGGAAATCGAGATCGTTGGAATCCTCTGTTAGGGCGCAAAGACGTCGAGAGTTGCAGCACGCTACCTGTCTAGCCAACAATCTGGAGTACTCATAAATGGTTCCTGGTTTTTCATAATATGACGGTAGCCACGATGGCCCTCGCCACCATAAGTTGTGAATAATGAGTTGCTGGACAGTTAAACCACGATTGGCACAATCTGCTGGATTATCTGTGGTTTTTATATATTGCCAGTATTTTGATGGTATGGTTTTGATGGTGGTTGTAACTCGGTTTGATACGAATGGTTGCCACTGGGCTGGACCCCCCTTTATCCATTCTAATACTGCAGTAGAATCAGTCCAGCAGTACACCTCTCTCGGATAATCTGACAAACATTCTAAATCTTTTCGCACGAACTGTGCTTGAAGCTGGACGCCCATTCGCTTTTGAAGATTCTTTAGAATATTTGGGCCTCTGTACAGTACATAATTCAGACAGTTCCGCGATGATGACCCTGCTAAGGCGTTGGAAACCACTTTCCCTTTAGTAGTGGTTGTTTCAGCTCGAGTTACTACCTGGTATGGTAAGTAGCACTCGGGCAATTGGTTATTGGTTGATGGTTTCTTATGGTTTGAATCAAAATATTCGTTCATGAACTGCTGGTTGTCTCCTTTTTCATATTCCCTTGGCTCCTGGTTTTTCTCAAACTCCTCCAAGTTTTTGAATTGAGCTAAGGCTAGTGGTTTGGTGACGCCCAATTTATCTTTGAGCAATGGTAAAAATGGTAGTTGGACCTCGTCGTATCTTCCGTTTTCGAGTTTAGTAGTGGTTTCTAAAACATATGGAAGACACTCGTGGTCATCGTCGTTCTTCGTCAAGTCTTCCGTGTTGTTAATAACAACGTTGCAATGGTACTGCGGTTTCATCGATCCGCATAGCAACCATCCTAACTGAGTCTGTTGAGCGATAGGTTCATATTCTTCGCCTCTTAATATGCCGCCCAACATTATCTTGCTGTAAACCTCTGCACCAAGCAGCAAGTCGACTTTTTGGTTCACGTTGAATTCCGGATCAGCCAAACTAATTCCCTTGATATGATTCCATGACGATGGTATGGTAAACGTGGTATTCGGCAAGTTTTTTATTAGACTGCTCATAATAACAACATTCGTTTTTAAGGAAAAATCGCTATGGTTGGATTTTATGATTGTTTCTATCATTCCTTTCGAATTGCTTGATTTTACGCCAACTCCGAAAACTTGTCCTTTGAAATATGCTCTCTTTAACCCTAAAATCTGAGCTGCATTTTCACTGATCAACGATAGCTGAGATCCTTGATCTATTAACGCTCTCATCTTGTGCTGAGTGCCATCTACTCCCAGCACTTTGACAACAGCGGTGGCTAAAAGTACCTCTGTTGAGTCATCAAAAGATACGTGAGATGACCTAGATGAGATTTCTTCGGTTGCTATGTCGTTGTTGTGCTCGTTATTCGGTTTTGCTGACGTCGTTGGACTTTGGTATATAATCGCCTCGTGCAATAATGTGTTATGAGCACCTAAGCACTTACGGCATCGCTTAGCTGATTGACATGGTTTATTAAAATGACTGCACAAACAGTTTTGACAATAATTTAATTGTTCAATTTTGCTCAATTTTTTCACATGCGTCATTTGTAAAAAATCAGGGCACTTCCACAGCCCATGATCGGAATTGCATAATACGCAGGTAGCTGACCGGGAGATGTGAAATGAACTCATGTTTGATTTGCAAGTTTCATCACCCAATTGTTTATTGTTGCGATGGAAATTTTTCTTTTGGTTTTGGTAGTAATGGTTTGGTTTTGTTGGTTGAGCTGACGTGGTTTTCTGGTTGTGTGGTTCTTGTTTGCGACGAGACGCTTCTAATGCTGTGAATTTCATCTCAAGGTACTCCAGGAACTCCTGTAAAGAGGGTAGCTCTCTGGGCTTTTTGATGGATTCTGTGTACTCAGTGAAGGTCTCGTTGTCCAGCTTCTGTGCTAGCAGATGTACTAAAAGTGGATCCCATGTAGAAATATCCACTCCTAGGTTCTGAATAGCATGCAAAGTCTCCTTGGCCACGTCGTGCAGCTTCTTAATAATGTTCAAGGATTGCTGATGTATGTTGGGAAGGCTAAGCAGTGTAGTGATATGAGACGTAAAAATCAGTTTCTTGTTTTCGTAACGATGGTGAAGAATTTCCCAGCATGCCTGATAGTTGACAGAGCTAATCTGTAAATGGTGAATCAGACGCTCTGCCTCTCCAGACACCTTACTCTTCAGAAACTGCATTTTCTGTGCGTTGGACATTGACGGATTTTTGTCGATCGTTTCCCTGAACAAATCCTTGAACGGAAGCCACTGGTTGTAGTTTCCGTGGAACACGGGAATACTCATTTGTGGTGTTGACTTTTCTCGGTGTTTTACTGCCCACATCTTGGTGTTGATGTTCTCCGTCAACTCACTGTAAATCTCCTCGTGCTGGCTGAACTCTTCTTGGTAGTCGATGTCATCAGCTCCACTCTCACCTTCTATCTCCCAATGCAGCTTATCTATCTGACTCCAGCGGCTGTCTAATGATTTTAACGCGTTCTCAAATTGCCATTTATTTTCGAACTTGTCAACTTGTATTTTACCTACAGTTCTCATAAACGCCTTAAAGTTGATATACTGCTTCCTAATCAACTCGTTCATTTTGCTGAGCCCTCTCGATGGGCAAGAGGAATCTTCATAACGAGATGACATACCTGGTTGTGGCTGCGTAGCCTCATCCTCCGGCCTGCCCTGGCCGGCGCTCAGCTGCTGCTTAGCGCGGATACTTGGTGATGGTTGTGATACCTCCGCTTCTGGTTTACGGGGGCCTATGCCTAATAACTGTTTGTTGCTCAACTGATCTATGGTTCGATCAATGATTTCTTTGATATTCAAATAAATTTCCTGAGCTGTATCGAAACAGTTCTTAGTAAAATATACGTGGTCAAAATTTGCTAACTCGCACATTTTTCTATGGTTGGCCTGGTAATCCTGCCAATAAGCTTCCAGCGTATCAGCCTTCCGCCTGTAATTGACGACAGTTTTTCTCTCGGACCCATCCTTTTTAATGTTGGCTAGAAGCTGTTTTAAAGCCTCATAAAGCTCAGTTTGGTTTATAAAAAGAGTTCCGGGATCCATATTTGGTTTTGGTATGGTAAATAGTTGGTGTGGTTATAATAAGGAAATGGTTTGATCTGACCTTATTTCTCCAAACGACAGCCTCTGCAGTCTGACTTACTCCCTTCTGCTAGTTGCTGGTATCGTTGGCACTGTTTCACTTGGTTAGCACTGGTACGTGAGTCGTCATGGAGTCGAACATGGAGTTACGTAAAGTGCGGCGAACGGAGGGGGTAGTGCGGGACGCGGGGAACGAGGCGCGCGCTACGGCCGGCCACGCGACTCGGCGCCGGCAGAGCAGACAGCGCCGCGCCGCCATTTCTTTGTTTTCATTGAAATAGTATTGAGGGAGATATAAGTTAGAGAAGTTTTACTTCAGTCGTGTGGTCTAAAGCATACTCGTTTTTTATTATTATTAGAAGACTCGAATCTATTTTAAAAATATGAGTAAAAGTGAAAACACCAATAAAGTATTTTTTAGGGTTCCGTACCTCAAAAGGAACAAAAATGGAACACTTATAGGATCACTTTGTTGTCCGTCTGTCTGTCTGTCTGTCCGTCCGAATCGAACCCACGTCTTCGTGGTCAGCAGTCCGAAACTAGTAATGTAGTAGAAATGTACCCTAATGAAATCAATTTGACGAAACAGCTTTGATAGGCTGAATAAAGTAATGTTTAGTAACCACCCTAATGCATATCAGTTAATTTATAGTAATCCGTTTTCCGCTAGTGTTTTAACCCACTCTATTAATTTTATAACCCATTAAAAAACTATATATGTTGCTTTCAGACTCTAACGCCCCAGCAGATCGATGATCTCACGTCTATTCTGGAGCCAATCAAAGACCTCCAAAGTGCTGTGCTTGAATTAAACGATGCACTGAGATTGGACGTGCCTGAAATTGATACAACAAAGAGTGAGTAACTATTTTTATTAGCAAAAGGAGACAATCAAAAAATTGATGGAGACTGTTATTAAAATAATCAAATTTATGTTGAGTGATAGCAAAATTTCTAGTCTAAAATACTGTGTTAGGACATGTGGAATAACTAACAAATAGAAACAGGGTAAGCTTCGGCATAACGAAGTTATTCTATTAGTTTTTATTACTTAATGATGATTTTATTTATTTATAAAATTTCAAAGGAAATGTATAAATAATATATTAAAAGTAAGCGTGTTGTTTACTGGTATTTTATAAATTGTTTTTTACAGATGATGAGGATGATACGGGCGAGTATGACGGTCTGTTAGCTAGCGATCTCGGTGTAGCCATAGTTACTGAGGCGATCCGGCAGATGGCAGAGATGAGGTATGGAAACTGTGTTAACATAATTCTTAAAAACCTTATATTATTATGATTTCGGAGGAATTTTGATTTGAATGAATTAAATATTGCCAAAGAATAAATGTAGCCAAATAATTCCGGCCTCCCCCAACAACATAGTTCACATACCAACATAGTTGACAATGTCCATTGTAAACGGGGCAAAGTCCAGTAGTGATTGATATCTGCGGACTCTGGCCAGAAGACCTGTGCAATTTCGACAATGTCCGGTTAGTGCTGACTTTGCACACCCTGCGGACTTTGCCCGCGAGACGTCATATATGGAGACGTGACATACAGCTATCTGTATGTATAGCATACTATTTTATTAGTTGTTAGAGCTAATCCTAATTACATGTAAGACCAACTGTGTTATGTACAGTCGGGCCGCACGTTATTGGTAACAGTTTGACATTGACAGCGTCTTTATTTCGTAAGCAGTAAAGGTGGTTTTCCAATTCAAGTTTTACCATTGACGTGTAGTCGACTGTACCAGGATGAATTAAAAAAAAAATTACTAAAATTTAGAATATCATTAATCTCTTGAATTGTGTAACACGATTATTGGTTCAACTTTAATGACGTTCAAAAAATTTTTTTAAATTTTTTGAAAATTCATCCACCTACTTTTATGCGAATAAAAAAAAACTACGGACGGAATATCGCTAACCAATAAGTGAAGCACACAATAGTAAGCGCGAGCACACACCTTCCGGTCCGGTCCGGGCCGGGCCGGGCAGATTCTACCTGGAACATCTAGAAACCTATATAAAATATACTAGCCAGCACATACCTACCGGGCCGGGCCGAGAAGCAAGTCCAGTTATAATCTACCCGGTGAGCTTGGTTCCAAATTCAGGATGCCCGGCGCCGGCAGGTGTGTGTCGATGTGCCGCGTTTCTTTTAGAAACTAAACGGCCCGGACCGGACTGGAAGGTGTGTGCCCACGCTAACACGGCTCGCTTGAATGCACGCACGCATTCAAACCCATAGTATGTTTAACAGCCGGCATTACGCAATAAATCTCGTGTGACAGAAGTCGTCGTTGTTGGGTCAAAAATAAAATAAAAATATGCTGTCTGGTGTGTTAAAATGCTGTCGAAATTATAGTGGTTCTTAGAAAAAAAAAATGTGCTTCGATCTTTTTTTAGCGAGATTCCGTCCGTCTTTTTGTATTCGTCCGGATGTGTGTGGTTAAGGGGAATTTAGCAGCCAAGTAGCGCCCCCATCAGTAAAAAAAATATTACTTGCTGAATACATCATTTATTGAAAATTCGTTTTTAATTATGGTAGTACAGGTACTGTAGTTTAATCAGAAACTATTAACTCTGTAAATTATAGTTCACTGTAGTTGTAGATAGAAAAAGTGCCAACGCACTCTGATTAAACTACAGTAACTGTACTTCCATTGTTAAAAACGAATTTACAATAAATCATGGTATATGATGTTTTACCAGGTACTCTCTTCCCGTGACAGCTAGGTCACGTGATTGGCTCCGTAATACGTCATCGGCTGTGGAGCCAATAGCGGGCTGTTATCGTGACATTTATTTTATATTCATTATGAACAAAAATCTCCTTAAATATATTGAAGATATCAATCAATCAAGGCAACACTGATCGTGACGTAGCTTGGAGGCATCGCGCTGTCATCGCGGAAAGAGAGTACCTGGTGAAACATCTTATTATATCATGCAATAAATGATTTATTCAGCGAGTAATATTTTTTTACTGATGGGGGCGCCACTTGTCTGCTACATTCCCCTTAACCCGGCTCCACACGTCGGCTTAAACGTTGGCGCCAATGCTATTCGCCAACGTGTGGATCGGGAAAATGGAGTTGGCCCGAACGTTGGGGCGAGCATTGGCAGCTAGCCGTCGGGTGTCGGTTTTATCAAAGGAATTATGCGTCAACGTTGGTGATGCGTCCACACGTTTGAGGTTTCCTCAGTCTTGCCGCAGCACTTACGCAGTAAGGTGCATCCAATGAGCTTGTTCCTACGGTCACCGCGTCTTGTATATGTCATCCGCGTGAATGGACGCAATAGTTATAGAATTTCTATAAAAAAATCTTCATATTTATCAACAAATAATAATGATATTCTTATTGTCAAAACATTTTTCAAAGACGACGTCCATTGTTTAACTTTTGTGTTATTTTAATTGACAGTTTAAGCACTCAATAATCTTTAAGTGCGCAGTGCAACATCTATCTCAGACGTCTTTACATTGGATCTGACGGAACTAAACTAACATTATCTCCAACGTGTGGACGCAAGGCATAATGCTGCTGCAGTGCATCGGAGATGTTTGCGCAAGCCCATACCGATGGCTTTTACGCGATTATTCGCAAAAAAACAGCTTCGCTGCTGTAGAGAGTGAGGGACAGTCGCAACAGCATCCTGAGAACTGTAGCTGAGAGTTTCGGGTCTACTATTATAAAGCAGTTTGTAAGGAGGGTGATTGGTACTAACACTAGATAATAAAAACAAACAAACTTTTGGAAACTTCGCCGAGTCTTCTCGTCGCCTATACCGCAAAGTTTGAAGACAAAGGTCTTCAACCAGTGCGTCCTGCCAGTCATGACTTACGGTGCCGAGACGTGGACACTGACAGTTGGGCTAGTCCACAAATTCAAAGTCGCTCAGCGAGCTATGAAGCGAGCTATGCTTGGAGTTTCTTTGAAGGATAAAATCCGTAACGAGATTATCCGGAGAAGAACCGGAGTGACCGGCATAGCTTGTAGGATTAGTAAGCTGAAGTGGCAGTGGGCTGGCCATGTCTGTCGAAGGACCGATGGCCGTTGGAGCAGACGAGTCCTTGAGTGGAGACCGCGAATCGGCAAGCGCAGCGTAGGGCGCCCCCCTGCCAGGTGGACCGACGACCTAAAGAACGTGGCTGGGGGGGACTGGATGCGGAAGGCAGAGGACCGAGCGTTGTGGCGCAACTCGGGAGAGGCATATGTCCAGCAGTGGACTGCGATAGGCTGAGTTGATTGATTGACTAGATAATAAGCTATTTTATGTTACTAACAAAATATGGATACCTAATTTGATCCGAAATAAAGATTATATTATTTTTTCCTTTATTTCGTTATTAACTTTATTAAATACATTTTTAAATATTTTTTATAAAAAGAAAAGAAAAAGAAACATTTAAAAATATATAAAACAGTGTTCCACCGGCATCGGGAGCAACGTCCAGGCTACCGGCGGTTAGAGCCCCAGAGACGGGAATTATTATTATTATTATAATTACGGGCCAACGCTCGTCCCAACGTGTGGAGCCCGCCCTAAGCGTGTGTGTGTGGCGCAGGTGCCGCGTGGTGCGCGGCGCGGTGTGCGCGCTGGGCGCGTGGCGCGGCGCGGGCGGCGTGCCGGGCGCGGGCCACTGCGCCGTGCACTGGCAGGCCTACCGCGCGCTGCTGTGGCTGCGCGCCGCCACGCTGCAGCCCGAGTGAGTACACCGCACAAACTATTTTCACCCAATAATTTCTTAGGTTTTCGCGATCACTACACATTTTTTATTTTTAAATTAGTTTCGCAAACTGGACATTACGACATTATATTTAATAAATAACATGTGCGGAAAATCATGGTAATCGAACGGCCTTCTAGGTGCGAACACGACATGCGTACGAATATCACACTCAAAATAATTACAATAAAACACTGGATTACAACAAAGCAACAAACACTGCACAAACATTAACACAAAACGAACAAGCAAATTATTACAATTTGTTGTTGAAATTTTTTTTTATTATTTTAACCGATGCATTGAATGGATCCAGATCTTGACAGACATCGTTAGTAGCAGAGCACATACGATATAATGGCGAATGTTGACCATAGTTAGTACGACGTAACGGTAGACTAAACAGTTTGCGATTGTGCAGTCGGCTTCCAGCTCGGGGTACGCTTATCATTAACTTTTCCAGTATATCGGGACTATCTACTTTCCCATGCAAGATCTTATAGAGAAAGACGACATTATAATAAAACAAAGTTTAAACGGATTAAATCGCGTATATTACAGCATGCAACACTGTAACGGATAATGATATTGTGAGTGATTACTGCGTGCATCGAAACGATTTTAATTAATAATATTGTACGGTAGATATTTTTTTTTTTTTGAAATATCTGTAAAGACGCTTGTCATCTTAGTCTACCTGCGACCACGAAATGCTGCAAAGCTTTCGAAACGTCAGTAAAACCAATTTAAATAATATACGTGATTTAATCCGGTAAAACTTTTTTTTATTATAATTTTTACCCAAGATAGAATGCGGACAGAGAAATTTAAGAACTTCAAAAATGAATAATATCCCGTTCATATAAGGTCCAAAATCTTTTATCAAAATCAGGGAGAAAATATCGGACGAGCCCGGTTTTCTGAGATAGCATTACCGAGAGCCCGCTGTCCCTTTCCTGCATGTATGGACACCCTATAGAAAGAGACAAAGGGCTCCCCAATCATCGGACCGAATTTTAGTCAGCTGTTCGCTTTCCAGCTTGATATATAAGTTCTTTGACACCGACAAACAGTAGCGGATCCAGGGAGAAGCTCAGAGGCTTAATTAGCCCCCCAAAAATTATCTGGTTCCACACCTAACAAATCTCAAATTAAACTCGATATTGGTGTCGATTCTCTTGTCCACGAACTAAACTTATTTTAAACTATTGTTGTCTTTTACTAATACTAGATACAAGAAAGGGATGACAACAATTGTATTGCTGACAAATTAGTCTGAATAAAAGTGTCCATACAAGTTTAATCGTGATTTCGGAACATGCCCACTAAAATGCAAAGAAATGTAACATTTTAATTTTGGCCGTAAACCCACACGGTGGCCATCCTCAGCACAATAAAAACTCCACTAGACCGTTCCGAAGTGACGCTTGTTTGGTGGGAACTCTTTTGTTGTAACTCGACAGAAATTATTCATGACCACAGACATAGTAAAAAATATAGACTAACCCCCTGTTTCCGAAAGGCTCATCAACACTAAAATTAACTAATCGACTGTCAAATCTCAGGTCAAGGGATGTGATTGGTTGTTAGTATTTTTGCCGACCAATCACAGGAGCTGACAATAGATCAAATTGATCAGCCTTCCTGAAACTGGGGGTTAGTGCTGCGAACAATCATAGTGAAGCCAAAAATAACCGTGCTCCTTCGTAAGCAACCAGCGCTCACGCACACACCATGCACCTGAAGGATATTTGTTTACGCGATGCTTACTGGACAATGCCGCGATATGTGTATTGAGAGGAGTGAGCACGGTTTGAGGTGCATGTGTGTGGGTGAGCGCTGGTTGTACACGAAGGAGCAGGGATTTTTTTGGCTTCACTATGATTGTTCGCAGAACTTAGTCTATATTTTTTAAATAAAACTTCTTTACGCACGCTTGACTTGGGGAGTAAGCTGATGAATGCGTTACGAAAAGTGTGATCGGGTGAGGCGAACGGACGCTTGACTTGGGGAGTAAGCTGGTGAATGCGTTACGAAAAGGGTGATCGGGTGAGTCGAACGGACGCTTGACTTGGGGAGTAAGCTGGTGAATGCGTTACGAAAAGTGTGATCGGGTGAGTCGAACGGACGCTTGACTTGGGGAGTAAGCTGGTGAATGCGTTACGAAAAGTGTGATCGGGTGAGTCGAACGGACGCTTGACTTGGGGAGTAAGCTGGTGAATGCGTTACGAAAAGTGTGATCAGGTGAGTCGAACGGACGCTTGACTTGGGGAGTAAGCTGGTGAATGCGTTACGAAAAGTGTGATCGGGTGAGGCGAACGAACGCTTGACTTGGGGAGTAAGCTGGTGAATGCGTTACGAAAAGGGTGATCGGGTGAGTCGAACGGACGCTTGACTTGAGGAGTAAGCTGGTGAATGCGTTACGAAAAGTGTGATCGGGCGAGGCGAACGGAAGTTGAGAGGGAGATATAAGTTAGTGAAGTTTTACTTTAGTCGTGTGGTCTAAAAGCACACTCGTTTTTTACTATGTCTGTGTTCATGACTAGATAGTGGAGTTTGTTGGGTTGCATTTAAAGAGCCTCCACGAGTGACGGTATTTAATTGATCGTCCGGCGCTCCCTGGGCAGTCAGCCGCGTTACCAACCTGCTGATTGATATTTACACCACGACATGACATACTATGATTATGTAGTTCATGGTATAATAAGATGTTTCACCAGGTAGTCTCTTCCCGTGACAGCTAGGTCACGTGATTGCCTCTGTACTACGTCATCGGCCGTGGAGCCAATAGCGGGCTGTTAGCGTGACACTTGTCAGTTTGATGTGCTGCCACTTTGTGAAAATAAATTACTCAAGCAAAATGCATTTTTTGATTTACTTGCTTCTTTCTATAAAGAATCACTTTTGAACTAGTAATTTTATACGGTTTCCTTTAATAACTAATTAGATGAATAACACGAGATAACAAATGGTTAGGCTAGTTAGGAATTTATATTATATTCATTATGAACAAACATAACATAACATCACGCCTGTATTTCCCCGAAGGGGTAGGCAGAGGTGTATAGTACAGCCACATTTCGCTAGTTGTGTTATAGTCCCATGTAATAGGGGGCGAGCCTATTGCCATTGACCGGGCACAAATCCAGACTCCGGGCTGCTACTGAGAATTTCCTAATGAAAAAACCCAATATTATTATGAACAAAAACCTCCTTAAATATATTGAAGATATCAATCAATCAAGGCTACACTAATCGTGACGTAGCTCTGAGGCATCGCGGGAAGTGAATACCTGGTGAAACATCTTATCTAGCTCATGGTATAATAAGATGTTTCACCAGGTATTCTCTTCCCGCAATGACAGCGCGATGCCTCCAAGCTACGTCACGATCAGTGTTGCCATTGATTGATGTCTTCAATATACTTAAGGAGATTTTTGTTCATAATGAATATAAAATAAATTCCTAACTAGCCTAACTATTTGTTATCTCGTGTTATTATTCATCTAATTAGTTATTAAAAGAAACTGTATAAAATTACTAGTTCAAAAGTAGTTCACCCTGGGCAGTCAGCCCCGCTACCAACCTGCTGACTGGCTAATCTTTTCCCCACGGCATGAGCTATTATAATTATGTAGCTCATGTCGACACGATAGAAGAAGAAGTTCAAAAGTGATTCTTTATAGAAGCAAGTAAATGAAAAAATGCATTTTGCTCGGGTAATTATATTTCACAAAATGGCAGCACATCAAACTGACAAGTGTCAAGGACGTTGGCGGGAAAATTCGTAAAGATCGTGTTGTTGATTTTTTATTATTTTCCAAATTTGTGTTTCTTCGAGTGTTAATGTGTAATAATGGTGGATTATTAAATGTTAAGTGCTCGTTAACGTGTACAAGTGTGGATAAATGGTACAAAGTTGAAAAACATGACTTTCGTATTATCTCATCATCCCCTCAGAAACCTAGTAAAGTTTCCATCACTTTACTAGGATATAAGTATAATATGTTCAATGATTACGACTGAAGGACATGTATCCATGGTCATGAATAAATTTAAAAAAAAAAAAAGTGTCAATCTAACAACCTGCTATTGGCTCCACGGCCGATGACGTAGTACGGAGACAATCACGTGACCTAGCTGTCACGGGAAGAGACTACCTGGTGAAACATCTTATTAAACCATGATGTAGCTCATGTCGACGCGACAGAAGAACAAGTGGAGTTAGTTGAGTGTTGAGCGCTGGTATGCGTGCAGGGCGGCGGGCTCGTCGGAGGCGTCCCGGCTGAAGCTGGGCCTGCTGGGCGCGGAGGCGGGCGGCTGGTACCGCGGCGCGCTGGTGGCGGCCTACGTGCACAGCGCGGGCGGCCGGCGCGCGCGCGCACACCTGCGCCACGCCGCCGCGCCCACCACCTGGCACCAGGCGCTGCCGCTGCTGGCCTACCATCTGGCGCATCAACTGTATCCTTTAATGTCGACTGTGGACGGAGGCCATCTTGGATTTATTTATTTATATATCGTCGGTTCAAAGGTAAAATTCACTAAGTGACATTATCAGCAAAAAATACTTTTTTATTTTTCAGATATTAATTTTCATTTTTTAATGCCGATAATAAAAAAAAGACACACAATAAAAAACATTTGTTGTAATTTTTAGCAAGAATCCCTTGTTTAATAAATAAATAAAAATAAATATTTTTGGGACATTTTACACAGCACCATCTAGTCCCAAACTAAGCAGAGCTTGTAATATGGGTACTAGACAATGGATATAATACTTATATACTTTTTTTATTTTATTAATAAATGAAAATTATTATCTGAAAAATAAAAAAGTAATATTTACTGTTAATGTCACTTACGGCCAAAATTAATATCCAATCTATCCACGATTTACCCTACTAGAGATAGAAATTTGACATATTTTGTATGGAGCTTATGTCAAATTCCTATCTTTATTTATTTATTATTTATTTATTTAATTCTTTATGCACAACAGGGTACAAAGGCGGTCTTAACACCATAGGCGTTCTCTACCAGACAACCTTAGGGTAATGCAGAGACAAAGTATAGGGTAGATGCACCAGTAAAGTAGTAAAATATGTTTCGTACTACGGACTTATAATTAAGTCGGGTAAAACGCTTATAACGCTTATCCACGATTTACCCTTTAGTAGGGTAAATCGTGGATAGATTGGGTACACAGACCAGTAAGCTTCAAGACTCCGCATAAATAAAGTTTTGTATTCGAACGCAGTCGTAAAACGTTGGTGGGGGCGGACGGCGCGTTATGATTGGCCGGCTCAAAAGTTCGGTGGTATGATTCCTTATGATTGGTGCCGCTCGCTGACTGAGTGACGTTTCGATTGGCGGAGGGACGTATGATATGCAGTGGTAGAGCATATGCGTTGTGACCGGGGGTGTCCAGCTAACCGGCGTCTAGAGGCTTACTGGTCTATGATTGGATATTAATTTTGGCCGTTAGTGTATTTTAACTTTAAACCGACGATATGCTTTATTGTACACCATAAAAAACTGATTTATGCAGATCTGTGAAACCGAATAGCGTCGCCTCCACAGACACGGACCGGTCGTAACCTCTACACCTTTAAATCGCGATTTCTCAAATGTATGCATGGATAGTATTAAAACCAAGTTAAAAACAGCTTACACCTTATTGAATTCGCTGTTATACCGTATCCATCATAATATCCACAGCTATAGTAGCATAAACTTATGTTCATATCAACAAAAAAATCTCATACACCATTCTTAAATATTTATGCTACAAAACGCTCGCGATAATATCGACTGTTCATTATATTATTCGCTCCTTCATTCATATTTACGTGCCACAGACCTCGGAGAAAGTTTTTATCACGAAAAAGCATTTACATGCACTTTCAAAACGGGTGCTCTTTTCAAATAATAAATGGTACGATGTTTGTTTCTTACATATTTTGAAAAGATTTGTGTGAAAACAATGTAGGTTAATGAGTAAGATAAATTCACTGAGGTGTTAGTCGAAGCTCTTTGCCATAAGGCCATTGGCCATAACAACTATCGGTACAATGGTTGCTGAGAGTGAGTGCTAAATCATTATTGTTATTTGGTAAGACACTAGCTGCTAATTAGCTGATACGTGTGTATCAAATAGCTTGAAGATATTCTCTTTGTCACCTATGTTTTTAAAGCAGTTCCGTGTGGAAGTCTTTTAAAACACTTTCCGGAAGCTTGTTCCATGCTTCATCTTTTTTGTGAGTTTTTCCATAGCTTTAAAAGGTTTCTTCGTCAATGTTTTTCATCATTTAGTATGAAGAGATCCATTGAAAGGTTCAAGTAAATATTGATAGTATCGCAATAGATTTTTTGACGAATGTGTTGACTTGAGCACAAATAAAAATTGACGACGTTTTGTAAGATTGACCCAGAAGTGCTTCATGAGTAAATAAAATCCTGAACAAGTTACACAGCTGGGCTGTCAGTGGAGGCTTTGAGTTCAGTTGGTGGCTGGCCACTATAGACCAGCCTCGCCTGGTGCAGAACTACGTCAACATGCTGGAGCCCTGGTGCGAATGGAACGCCTGCTCACGTTAGTGTCGTGTTTAATACTAACGTATTATCATTAAATTATAATATCTTAGGGTGGTATGCCACTGGTCAAATTTCTTTGTCCAATCCAATTTATTTCATGATCAGTGTATTTGATGAAAATCATCCAATTTCTTTGATCAAAGTCACGTTGGAAAAAGAAATTTGACGAGTGGCATACCACCCTTACAAGGCAATATTAAGTCCCTTTGTGTGTAGTGATTTCAATGTAGCGATTGTGGTTTAGATTTCACACTCATGTGATAAAGTAAGTGAGCAAAAAAAACCCTAGTCCTGTTTATAAGTGGACTCCAGCTATCGCAGTCTACGCTTTTGTCTGGGCACAATATTCCCAATTTTTACAGAATAACACTTAATTATTACAGACCGACCTTAGGAATTAAGATAAGTCAAGTGTCAAAAATATGCGTGGTGAACCTGAAGGCAATTGTTTTTTATACCTGGTCCTTTAAAACCCTTTTAAATTCTCCCTACAGGCCAGTTCATCCTCGGTCTAGCACTACTTGATCTAGATGACGCCGAGAACGCATACACTGCGTTCTGCAAAGCTGCGAAAGGCGTTAGTACTGAACCGTTCTTGCGACAGCTCGTCGCCGCACCAGACGCCCGACTCACACAACATCAAGCCCTCGTTCTTTATTATATGAAGGTCCGTACAATGTATTATGCTGGCACTTGAGTTGCCATATTATTATTCAGTTGCCGTATTTGTTTAAATGTTTATATTATTTGGCCAATACAAAATGTGCTCTATTTCTAAATTGATTAAAACTCATTTTGTGTTAGCGAAAAATAACGCTATTATTTATACAAATACGTCGAGTAAAGTGCCAGCATTACTGTTCTAGTATACAATGGCTCATAATATGCTTCTCTGGCTTCGGTTTCTTGAATGATTTCAAATAACAATAAAATTATTACGGAGAGGCGAGACGTTCAACGAAATAAAGCAAACCCATACATCATACAAAACGTAGAAGATGGACATGTTCGCTAAGTTATACTAGTATAATTTTATTGCCTGTATTTGTCTTAATTCTTCCCTTTGACTTATCCAATAAAATGAAACTGATCGGGCTCGAACCAAGAAGAGACCTAACTACCATCAACTATTCTGTATTATGGCATATTAGTTCATAATCAAGAGTTGATGTGGTTAATTTTATTCATTGAATTCTGTCACTTATATTATTTGACATTCGCAGGTGATAAAACTGTTCGAGATCCATGATGCTGGCGCCTGCGTTGTACGTCTCGCGGAGACTGCCATCAGCATCGCTGACAAAGATGATCCGAACTTGGTGAGTTACAAACAGTTCCGTGCACAATACCCTTATTTATATCGGCAATCCAGGATGGATATAGTTCGTGCGGGATAACATCGCAATAGCTGACTTTGATCTAGCAATCTATAAACGATATCTACCACAGATTTGACATCTACCACCGTTTATATTTTACTAGACTTTGCCCGCGGCTTCGCCTACGTACTGAAGTAATACATAACCTATATAACTTCTGGATAAAGTAGCCTCTAAACTCCGATAAAAGCTGCTTAAAGTGCTACAGGGCGAACCGCGGCCCTGCGTTTGAAATCTGTAATATCTTCGAAAATATTCATTTAAATTACATGCTGTAAAGGGCCACATTGATCAATATTAAAAGTACAATGAATTTAAGGTACTTAATTGGATAAGGATTAATGCTGTATTGCTTAAAATCGCTTCGTAAATAAGCCATTATTTCTCGTAAATTGTAAAGGATAAAAAATGGTTATTGTGGGTTATCCCTAAGAGATAGACATATACCATCACGGACGTTTTGTAGACCTTTTTAAGGTGTACAATACTGTCGTACATTATTTTGATCTATATCGTAAGGTTTAGCCAGCGTTTGCAATGTAAGCGCAAAAAATGTGTTTATTTACGACATCACATTAGAAACCTCTAAAATTATCAGTGTTTCTCTACTATATTATGCATGTATTATACATATAAACCTTCCTCTTGAATCACTCTATCCATTAAAAAAAACCGAATCAAAATCCGTTGCGTAGTTTTAAAGATCTAAGCATACATAGGGACAGACAGACAGCGGGAAGCGACTTTGTTTTATACTATGTAGTGATTAATTTTGCGGGTGTTTTCTTCGATCGTGTTTTCGTGTCTGCGCGAACGAAGATTGACGACGCGCCTTATTGTTTGCAGTGGCGGATTTACACATTTGCCGCCAGTAGGCTATTACAATTTTGCCGCCCCTACCGACCTTTACAAGTGTCAGTTCTTAGATTATTTTTACAATCCCACGATTTATTCACAAGAAATAGTTTTTGGGCATATTTCTGAGCTCATAAAAGCACAATCATGTACTACTGATAAGGCGGGGTAATAATTTAAATTCGGTAAACGTAGGTAATTAAATAATTTGTATTACGCTTAATTGCAGTATAAAAACAATATATTCAACTATCTGGTATCAATCCGGCTGATGATGATGATGAAATTTTTACAATTTCTTTTTAATGAAAATTATATGAATCTTTTTAATTTCTGTAAGACATAAGAAAATTTTGGCCCCAAATTTGCCGCCCCTAAAATCTGCCGCCCTAGGCCTACTCAGCCTGCTGGTAAATCCGCCACTGATTGTTTGTGTACCGGATTGGTAATAGTGTGGTTTGTGTAGGCGATGTTCCAGTGGGTGGTGTTCAAGTGGCACCTGGCGGGCGGGCGCACGGCGCGCGCGCTGAGCGCCGCGGCCGCCAGCCCCGCGCCGCACGCGCGCCACGCCGCCGCCGCCGCGCTGCTCACCACGCTCGGTAACACTCCCTCACTACATTACATTGTTCATACCATGGTATAATAAGATGTTTCACCAGGTATTCTCTTCCCGCAATGACAGCGCGATGCCTCCAAGCTACGTCACGATCAGTGCTGCCATTGATTGATATCTTCAATATACTTAAGGAGATTTTTGTTCATAATGAATATAAAATAAATTCCTAACTAGCCTAACTATTTGTTATCTCGTGTTATTCATCGAATTAGTTAATAAAAGAAACTATATTAAATTACTAGTTAAAAAGTGATTCTTTATAGCAGAAAGTAAATGAAAAAATGCATTTTGCTCGGGTAATTTATTTTCACAAAGTGGCAGCACATCAAACTGACAAGTGTCACGCTAACAGCCCGCTATTGGCTCCACGGCCGATGACGTAGTACGAAGGCAATCACGTGACCTAGCTGTCACGGGAAGAGACTACCTGGTGTTATTATACCATGGTTCATACTGCTAAGAACATCATTCACTTACCCCCAGTTTCTGGAAGGCTGATCAATTTGATCTATTGTCAAATCTAATGTCAGCTTCTGTGATTGGCCGGCAAAAATTTTACCAACTAATCACATCGCTTGACCATAGATTTGACAGCTGATTAGTAGATTTTTGCGTTGATCAGCCTTTCGGAAACTGGGGGTTAATCATTCATTTCTGGACCAGAAACTGAAAGTGTCAACGAAATGTTACATTATTATTCCGGTAGAACCTATTATTTTGAACATTTTTGAGGAGGCTTGGCTTGGATATACTATCGGCAAACTTTCCGGTGAATCACCACTAAGGCTAAAATCGCTATCGCTTGCGCTCAGTGTTCGACGGCAGCCGTAGGTACGTGTCATGTAGCAGGATTCGTTCAAGGGACTTTGTCGACAAAATGTATCACCACAAAAACTGATGGTACAAATTGTATCACCGGGAAGGATCGTGAATGTACACGACCCTTCCCGGTGATACAATTTGTACCATCAATTTTTTACCCGAAAAACAGCTGGGCTGTTTTTTTTCGCGATTTCAGGGTTTGTCACATAGTAAAAGTTATTCATATTGATGAATACAATGACCCCTTAACACGTTGTATACCGAGAGATATCAAAAAACAGGAAATCTCAAATAATTTCGTTATTTGTGATCTTATTTCGTTTTTTATTACTTTTAAATATGTGTCTTTGATCGTTTTATCGAACCAAAGGATTTAAAATAAGCTAGTTTTCCAAAAAAAAAACCTTTTTCAAAAACCATAGATTTCTGTCACACCAGAGTTCTTTTCTTGCATTATATAGTATTTATTCATACTATTGGCTGTGTGCAAAATGGCGGTGGGGACAGTCAAATCGATCGCACCGCACGCTGTGGCAGAAATGCAAAACATATCAGGCCTGTGTTTTGTATTTCCTTGCTAAATTCGCTGTCTTTTCGATGTTTTTGAGCTAAAGAAGGAAATGGGTCATAAGACTTGTTGTGTTGTGAACTATCTGCACAAATAATGACCTTATCTCTATTCCAAATTACATTGTATAAACTCTAAAGTGTTGAACATGAGTAGGTCAGGCTGCAAGAATGTTGTCACAAAATGGTTACAATAAAAAAATTACATTGAAACAGAGGCACTATTGCAATTTTTGGTATAGTTACGATCACGAACGAACAGAGCCCCCACACATACTCTCATGCACACCCCTTCATAACCCCACACACACACAGACAAACATCCTAACTCTCACATATACATACACACACTCACAAATACTGTTTCTTTTACTTAACTAATTAATCTAACTATAGCATGTATGAATGTAACTATAGCATGTGTGTTAAATTGTCAAATCATTTTGGAAGATACTGGTCCCCACGACACAGGGAATCCTAGTGTGGGGCCCAGCAGTGTACCTTGTAAAATATACTTAATTTGGTCAAATCAAATTATCATTATCTTTATCAAAATAATGAGAAGAATAGTTTATGTTAAAAACATGTGTATGTGTTTGTGTATGTTTATGTTAGTTGTTGTAAATTTTACAAGGTTCCTTGGAATTGGAGCAAATAAGAAATGGGTACTTAACTGCTCTAAAAAGTAAAAAGCAAGTTACTGATCCGTATAACTATTTCGATTTCACTGATTAGTTATTAAAAATAATAATGTTAAAACAAAGTAACTTTACTGGAAATTAATAATTAAGCCACAATTTGGAGTACCTACTTACATTTATGGATGTTTTGTAGATTGTCAATGTCACTGAAGACACCCAATAATATTTTTTTTTGGCTCATATTAAATAACTTTGGCCTTCTTTTGTCACAGCTTCAGGTTAGAAAGATATATTATGTTTTATGCTTTCGAATCCTGTTCTTATTTCACAAATATCATGTACAATAATTATCACCTTATCTTTTACAAATATTATTTAATCATAATCATTTCAGCCGAAAGACGTCCACTACTGGACATAGGCCTCCCCCAATTAAGGGGGGGGGGGGGTAAATATTATTTATTGCACTTTAATATCGTCAATGTTACACATTTCTCTAAATTTTTAACTTGATTTAGTAGATATTATCACCACATGGCTTAATAACTAATTAGTTAAAATAATTCACGGGTCCTGAAAATACACTTCTTATTGCGGCCGCTAGGCGGCGCCCCTGTCGTGCACATAGCCAATAGGAATCGAAAATAAAAAAGGGATATTACTTTTTTTGGGGTCATAAAACCCTACTCAAGTAATTACTAACCTAAAGGACCCTTTTGCGAAAACCGTCGATCTCGTAGGCTGCATCTGGTGGATTTAGGAGTTATGCGGTAGGGGAAAAATAGGTTATCTCTTAATCCAATTCATCAATTCCAGCATCGCCATGTAGTGGCAAATTCAATCAATTTTCAACCTAATTCAAGTGCATTATATTATTAGGGGGTCAAAGTCTCTTTTAAAGTCCAAACATTTATCCTGTATTAAGAATTTGTGTGAGGTCAACACAGGGTAACGACTAAAGGTGTTCACAACGGCTACATATCAAAGACGCGTTTTAACGACATGCTATATGTATAGCGCATAATATTTTTTATGCTATAATATAGCATACAGCACTCGTTACTGTAACGACTTGACTGACCTCTTGAGTAAAGTGCCACATCTGTTTGAGTGGACCTGCCCCAACATAAAAAAATACAGATACCTGTTTCTTTACTACAACATTTTTGTTTACTACTACTTCCGCCGTTCCATATCTAATGATATTTTGGAAATTGGTATCAACAAAACTGCGTCTCATGGTTAAAAAAAATTGAATATAAAGTTGCACGTTCATACATACGAAAAGGGAAATATACGTAAGGAGTGAAACAAGAGTACGTGAGTTGTATATGTGTTATTTGTTGGTATTATGTTGTAGCGTCTCGTCGCGAGCTGGGCGCGCTAGTGGCGTGTTCCGCGCTGGCAGGCGACGCGGAGCGCGCGGCCGCAGCTCGCGCTAAGCTACATGATGCGCATGCGCACAACCCCTACTACGACTTCCTCTACGCGCTGCATGTATCGCGGCATCATTATAGAAAAGGTAAGCTTCCTTTTTTGTCATTTTACAAGCTTTTATTTAACTTGCAATGTATGTAATTTGTTACGGTTGAATCTTGCAACTTAATTTTGAAGCAGATATCTTCAACCGATTGAGTTGAAATTTTGTATACACGTTTAGTTTGGATGACAATGCAAGGTTAGCTGTTTGACGTCATTCTAAATCCAACATGGCGGAATACCCAAGATGGCGGACTAGTTATTTTTAATGCACTCCTACAATATGGGTATCAAATGAAAGGGCTTGCTGAGAATAACTCGAATAATAAAGTGACGTCACTCTAAATCCAATATGGCGGACTAAGATTTTTATGGTTTCCTACAATATGGTTACCAAATGAAAGGACTTGCTGAACATACGAATGCGAGTTAAAAAACCTGTCCTGATTACCTGCAAGATTTACCTGTGTAGATAAACAAGTAAATTGAATAACTTGATCTGTTTGATTTTAATATAAAAAAATTATGAAACTAAGTAAATACGAGTACCTACTTAGATCTTGCGACAAGCTTTTATATCATATAAATTGTGTAATGACGTTATAAGTTGATAGTAAAAGTTTTAAAGGAAAAGTTTATTTTATTCTTTTTAGCGCATTTAAATGAAAGCTTGTTTTTAATAAAGTTTTTTTACTTTTAATTTTTCAATCAGAAAGCATGTTTAGCAATCAAAAAGTCGTGGAAACGTCCAAAAATGTCACGTAAAGTTTTTATGGAAACGAGTTTCAAATCTTCAACAGTGACTTAAATGTAAATAACAACAGAGAAAAAGCCCGAATATACGTATTGTGCCATAGCTCTGTTTTTACGAGACAGAAATGAGTATTTTAAAATGATTCTAAATTGGATGAACTTGTCATGAAGTCTTCGTGTCTTGAACGCACACGTCCAGTTGTATGATAATTGATAACGTAGCAAGGTAAAGGTATAATACCGGAGGCGACCACAGCACTGCAACCGATTCCAACTGCATGCGATGTGGCAGAGGCCGACGATAATGTTGTTGCAGTCTGCGGACGGAATGATTCCGAACGTGACCGCATCGACAGACCACAACTTAACTGTACACCTCGAACACGTTCCTGTTACTTGCAATAGCTTTTTAAATTGTGGACGAGGCATGTTGTCCGATGTTTTTGACGCTGCTATAATTGACCTTTCATTGTAAGGAGACGATTATGATGTTTTACTATTATATGTCAGAAAGAGGAGGAACTTGCCAAGGGAAAAAAACTAACGATTGCGATAATTAGCATGACTTGCGTCATAATTTACCAGATTTTTCGCAATACAATTTTTTTTTTAGCGTATTTTCTTTCGATTCGCGGAAAACTTATGTTTATGCACAAAAGAAGCGTATAGTCGGTGGCTACTGGTTTGGCGGTAGCCTGGACGGCAAGCGACAGTATCGGCTTACAAAACTTAAGAAACCAGTATTGTCGCCTGCGGTCTGCAGTTAGTGGTTTTCCGTTTGCAGTCGCCATCAACCATACACCCCATAGACGCCTCATCATAACAGGTGACCGATGTCTGTCAACACGTCTATGAAATTTCAGTAATGTAGGTCGCTACTGTAGTGTGTAGGTTAATCATATTACCTAAACGTAAGCTAATTATAAGTAAGTAAGAATTATGTACTTTTAAGTTGTGAGCGCGCTTAGTCTTAAGTTTGATGTGGAGACATTATAACGTACTTTTACTCAACAATACGTCTTTCATTTGGACGTCACTACCTACAACCTTTACATGGCGACCCTGCCACCAGGGACCATGGCCATCGGTTGCAGTGGGTCAGGTGGATAATTTTGATACATTTTCGGTGTTTTCGTCATGGGAAAGTCCTACTCAAAAGAAGAGGTCATCGTTGCGCAGAATGCGGCCGGAGCGAATTCCAATGATGCAATTCTAAAGGACATTGGCGATCACCTCAGCACTGGAAACATAATATCTACAATTTTGCTGGCGATTTTTGGAATAGCAGCATTGTATGGCGCTTATCATTTCTACAAAAAGTGCCACAAGCGATGGATTCATGCGGAAGTGGACGGACACATTCTACAACGCCTACAAATTAGGGTGTCGGCGCGCAGGGATCGTATTGCAGAGAATGCGGGCGCTGTTTAGGAGATTATGTAAAAGACTGTGCCGAGTTCAAAATAAATTTGGAAAAGTGTAAAAAAAAAACTAATTTAAATAATAAGGTGAGTGAAAAAAGTGCTAAATATAGAGTGTTTAAAAAAAAAATTAAGACAAGTAGGTACAGTCAACAAATCGGAATCATGACCCACTCAACTGATAATTCGTTTGAAATCGTCAAAACAGTAAGGTTTTCTTCTATGCTGCACTTAGGACATTTTGAATATTACAGAAACTGCATTAAAACGGTCAGAGATCTATGCCGTTTTGAGCTTTGTTATCCATGCAATAGATTTATAATTGGATTGTAAGTTATGTTTTTGATAAATCAGGAATTATGTTTTGAATTTCGAATAAGCTATCGTTTCACGTAGTTTTCCTACAAACAACTATACTTTTTAAGAAACCTATTCAAACTTTTTCGATTACAGAACATTAATAAAATAAAAATGCCTAATAATAAAATTGTAAGTACGAAATGGTGTCAAACCTACGAGGAAAGAACCTACTTACTGTAAGTAGCTTCTTTATTCGTAGTGTCAAACAATACAATTGGAGGTAAACATCAAGAAAAAAAATTAGAAAAATAATTAGAAAAATAATTTTATTGGTAAACTAGCTGTCACTCTCTATAGCTAACAAAATTAATAACAAGTCTGTTGCCAGGGAAATATCTGTTTGCGAAATTCAACCTAATTGTATTAGAATGTAAGTATGATATTAAGCTTATCGTGGGTCATGATTCCGATTTGTTGACTGTACATTAGTGATTATGAAAATTAATTTAGAGACACTAAGTTTCAGGTATAATAAAAGTTTTTAAAATGTGTTGTTATGACTACAGAATTAGAATCTATATATGCTAGATTAGATAAGATTTATGTTAATTTACGTAAATTAGGTCCAAAAAGAAGATCAAAAGAAATATTAGAAATAAAAATATTAGAATCGAATAATTTGTATACAGAATACGAATCTTTTGTGGTTGACCTTAATATAAAAATTAAAAATAAGCAGTTGTCTTTAGATACAATTACACTAATAAAGGAATTGGGTAGTAAAATCACTTCGATTTATCAAAAAATTCTAGATTTCGATAAGGCCAAAATAAAAGCAAAAATGGAGTTCGAACTCAAAACCGCCGTCAACTTGTTGCCGTTGATGAATGATGATGAGAAGGTGACTCGCCAATTAGTCGATGCCATCGATCTATATAGCAGCATGTTAGACAAAAATGAACATGCTCATCTTATTAATTTCGTTTTAAAAACTAGATTGTCCCCTTGAGCCAAGCTGAGAATGAATCAAAAATACTCAGATGTTTCTACTCTAATCAAGGACATAAAAAACACATTTGTTAACTAAGAAATCTGATACTGCTTTACAAGCACGTATGCAAAATGCAAGACAAAATGATCGCACCATTGCCGAGTTTGGCTCGGAATTAGAGCAATTATTTACGGAACTCACGATAGCTCAAGCAACTTGAAAACTTCAAATCAGTTTCGACCACTTATGTGAGCCGTCAAAACTGCCCCGTTAGTGATTAGCCAATAGACGAATCGGATTACAGGGGCCTTACTCACGACTGGTTCGAGTTCTGAACCAAATCGAGCTAATGTCAATTCCTAGAGAAATCTAGTACGAATTGACACTAACTCGAATTCAAATTCAATTGAGACAGAACTCTATCCAGTCGTTAGTAAGGCCCCAGTAGCGCCTCAGCTACAGAATTTATTGTACGCATTATATTCAACAAAAGACGTCTATTGGGCTGTATGGTCGATGGCAGATATCTTAAAGTACTTCAGTCGTTACTCGGGGGGTAATGGGAATATTTGTATTCAGGGGGCCTTACTCCCGACTGGTTGGAACTCCGAACCAAATCGAGCTTCTCGGGGATCGAATCACCCACGTACGTAGGAGAGTACCCCTTTTCCGAATCCCTACACATGATCCCTGGGTGGTGCAAATCAGGTGACATACTGGTGGTAGGCCACGGCCGACGGCTTGCGACCACCCACCGGGCAAACACGTGCCGCCAAGCGACCTAGTAATGTTCCGGTACGATGCCCGGTGTAGCCACTTGAGAGGATGGAACGAAATATTTCACTGACATCCTCTCACCTTTATTGGGCAAGCGTGAACCATCGTTGCCCGCACCATCGCTTAACATCAGGTGAGGTGGTGGTGGAAAAAAAAGGTAATGTCAATTCCTAGAAAAATGCAGTACGATTTGACAGTAACTCGAATGCAAATTTGATTGATACAGCACTCGATCCAGTCGGGAGTAAGACCTCTGTGTGCTTGGGTCTGGAGTAAGGGAAACTTGTGTGTTGCGTGTAGCGGCGGCCGTGATGTACGAGCGCGCAGCTCGCTGCGGCGCGGAGCGGTCGGGCGGCGCGGCGGCGGTGCGGCGGCGCTGCCTGGGCGCCGCGCTCACGTGCCTGCGCCTCGCCAAGCCCGAGCACGCCTTCCTCGCGCGCCCCGCCGCCGCCGCCACGGACCTGCAGGTATCTATCGTGATGTACGAGCGCGCGGCTCGCGGCGGCGCTGCCTGGGCGCCGCGCTCACGTGCCTGCGCCTCGCCAAGCCCGAGCACGCCTTCCTCGCGCGCCCCGCCGCCGCCGCCACGGACCTGCAGGTATCTATCGTGATGTACGAGCGCGCGGCTCGCGGCGGCGCTGCCTGGGCGCCGCGCTCACGTGCCTGCGCCTCGCCAAGCCCGAGCACGCCTTCCTCGCGCGCCCCGCCGCCGCCGCCACGGACCTGCAGGTATCTATCGTGATGTACGAGCGCGCGGCTCGCGGCGGCGCTGCCTGGGCGCCGCGCTCACGTGCCTGCGCCTCGCCAAGCCCGAGCACGCCTTCCTCGCGCGTCCCGCTGCCGCCGCCACGGACCTGCAGGTATCTATCGTGATGTACGAGCGCGCGGCTCGCGGCGGCGCTGCCTGGGCGCCGCGCTCACGTGCCTGCGCCTCGCCAAGCCCGAGCACGCCTTCCTCGCGCGCCCCGCCGCTGCCGCCACGGACCTGCAGGTATCTATCGTGATGTACGAGCGCGCGGCTCGCGGCGGCGCTGCCTGGGCGCCGCGCTCACGTGCCTGCGCCTCGCCAAGCCCGAGCACGCCTTCCTCGCGCGCCCCGCCGCCGCCGCCACGGACCTGCAGGTATCTATCGTGATGTACGAGCGCGCGGCTCGCGGCGGCGCTGCCTGGGCGCCGCGCTCACGTGCCTGCGCCTCGCCAAGCCCGAGCACGCCTTCCTCGCGCGCCCCGCCGCCGCCGCCACGGACCTGCAGGTATCTATCGTGATGTACGAGCGCGCGGCTCGCGGCGGCGCTGCCTGGGCGCCGCGCTCACGTGCCTGCGCCTCGCCAAGCCCGAGCACGCCTTCCTCGCGCGCCCCGCCGCCGCCGCCACGGACCTGCAGGTATCTATCGTGATGTACTCATATCGTGATGGCTCGCTGCGGCGCGGAGCGGTCGGGCGGCGCGGCGGCGGTTAATTTTCGATAAACATTTTATTTATGTGTTAAAAATGCTTCTGTAGACTAGTAATAACTGTGTTTTAATTTATTGTCGTATTATCATATCCACGTTGTATACCCATGTTTGCAAAGAAAGAAGTGATTTGATTTGATTGTTTGGTTGATTACTTTAAAAAGCATCATCGACAGGTTATCGGGCCGGAGGAGTTGGCCGCGGAACTCCGAGAAGAAGACCCCGACTCATTGGATCCAGTGCAACAAGCTCTACTTAGTAAGACACAACTAATTATGTTCTGTTAATATTAATTATTTTTTAACTAAACTATAGCTATCACTTAACCATAAACAGAAAGTGGAGGGAAAATCCGTAACGAATGATCTGCCCAATGATTCCAGGTAGGTGGTTATAAAGAAGGAAACGTAGGCAGTGGTGGATCCAGGGGGGGGGGGGGGCTAAGGGGCTCAAGCTCCCCCCAAAGCATCTGGATCCACCCCTGACAAATCTAAAATTAAACTTGATACTAACCTACTTTCTTATTACTACACTACCTACAGTAAAATTTTCATCACTTGTCCTTACTTAATCTAGTTCAGTTATAGTTTACTGTTTATCTTGATAAAGCCTAGCCTACCCTCAGCTGGGTCAAGCCCCTTCCTAATCAAAATGTTGGATCCACCACTGAACGTAGGCATATGCTATTTGCGACTGAAACCATTGACATTCAGTTATTACAGCACATTCAACTCATGTGAGAGGTATTAATGCTTATGTCACTCATATTACATTTTATTTATTCAAAATAATGAAACTACTATTGTTATTATTTTAGGAGGCGATAATATAAACTTTGATGCTTTATATCCAAGACTGAAAGACGCCAATCCAGAAACACTGCTAGCAGTAATAAAGAGGGCAATAAGTACTGGCCAGTTCCTACCACATTGGTTCCTTCAAACATACATGGTGAGTACTACTAATTGTTCTTGCGTGCTCACCGCGAGCATTTGCATGTAATGTAACAGTTCAAAATTCGATGTTGAGCATTACAATCGTGTGCAAGCTCAACATACTGACCGAGGAGCCTTCGCTTTTGTATCGCGACATTGAACGTCGCTTGTTACAAACTGCAAACATTCGTGTATGTAATATCGATTAACATAGTTGATATCAACAGTTACAAGTGGTGCGCAAAGTATTGCTCGGCTTAACGTACTCACTACTGCAATGTTCAAAGTTATAATATTGGTTCCTAGTCTGCACACTGTAAGGGGGTGTTTGCTAGACACGTTTTTTTTGCACCTAGCTCAGCGCGATTACCGCGAAGCAGCCGCGCTCTCATGTTAAATTAATGGCGTATAAACTCTATTTATAAGATAACAACGTTCAAATTCCTCGCATTCACTTAAACGCGCGGCCGAAGCGCGATCGCCGCGCGGTTGCCGCACATTGCCCGCATTGTTTATTTGTTCACCTAATTTAAAACTTAGTCGCCAAATAAAATATAGTTCATTTTTGCTATAAAAGCGCAGTCCGTAGAGACATCTGCGCGGTCTCCACGCGGGTTTCGGTGATTTCGAGGAATTTAAATGTTGATGCCTAGTCAATAGTTTACATTAATGAAGATGAGAACACGGCAAACAAACGGCTACCGCGAGCAGCAGCAATTTTTTTTTTTGCGTCGTTTAATTGCAGCCTTATGCTCGACTTCGACTCGACGTATTCACTTCTGTAATTTTCTAAGTTGTAACATTCTAAGTCTGCGCACTGTAATGCGGGCCTCGACGTATCCACCGGCGTAATGCTCAATCTCGAGCTGTTATCATTTGACGACATCCACTCGGCATAAAATATCCAGGATGTCATAAGCGTCGAAAGTGTGTTGGTATGTTTGTTATTTTTCACCACTCGGCAAAATATGTATCAGGGACTCAGGGTGTCATAAACTGTTTGTAGGTATGTTTGATACTTTTTCACGCTGAAACGCTTAAACAGATTTTGATAAATTTTTGGCACACGGCTTGACTATTTCCTGGATTAATACATAGGATACTTCTTTTAATCGATATACCACGCGAGCGAAGCCGCGGGCGTTAGCTAGTTTACCATAATTACTTATTATGTTGATTTTTATTAAGAACCTATCTTATCCTACCACGTGCTCGTACCGTTTTATTTGTAAATAAAAAATAAAAAAAAAGGACACTTTGTAGGGGGGAAAGGCTTAAGCGTCGCGCGGAGGGGGAGGGAGAATTGTGTATTTTAACGTACTTATGTAAGGGTATACAGAGTCAGCGAATTTCCCGAACAAATTCGAAATGGGAGCCTTCAAGAAAAGAATATAAGTCTTTTTAAAAGGTCGGCAACGCATCGGCGACTCCCCTGGTGTTACGGATGTCCATGGGCGGCGGAGATTGCTTACCATCAGGTAATCCGCTTGCTCGCTGGCCCTCCTGCGTTGAAAAAATATGTTAAGCGATTACCTTTGCCCACAACAACTTCAATACCACTTGGGCTTTTGCAAAAATGCTACCGCAAGTCGGTTCGCCAAACTGAGACATGAAGATGGAAAGTCACATGTGATTGTGTGTGTAGTGATCGCGAAAACCTGAGAATGTATCCTAATTGACGACGTCTGTGATCTAGTGGTTAGAGTGTCGAACTGCTGATCACGAGGTCGGGTTCGATTCCCACAGGACACAAATATTTGTGTGATGAACATGAGCGTTTGTAGTTTTCTGGGTGTTTCTTATGTATTATAAGTAAGTATTTACAAAAAAAAAAAGTATATAAGTATTATATCCAAAGAATTTTTACCCAAAATAGAATGCATACGGAGAAATTTAACAACTTTAAAAATGAATAATATCCCGTTCATAGTCCAAAATCTTTTATCAAAATCAGGGAGAAAATACCGGTCCAGCCCGGTGTTCTCAGATAGTATTACCGAGAGCCCGTTGTCCCTTTCCTGCATGTATGTACACCCCTATAGAAAGAGACAAAGGGCTCCCCAATCATCGGACTGAATTTTAGTCAGCCGTCCGCTTTCCAGCTTGATATATAAGTTCCTTGATTATATCCATTGTCTAGTACCCATAGTACAAGCTCGGTATGGTTTGGGACTAGATGGTGCTGTGTAAAATGTCCCAAAAATATTAATGTATTAATTAAATTGTTTAAGTACGAGTAATGTATGCATAGGATAAGGACGGCGCGGGCTGCGTGCGCGCGCTGCTGAGCGGCGGCCGCGCCGCGGAGGCGGGCGTGCTGTGCTGCGCCGCGCTGCGCCGCGCGCTGCTCGTGCTGCTGCCGCACTCGCCCGCCGCCCCGCGCGCCGCCCCGCTAGCCCTCGCAGACTTACTACTGGCGGAACTCGCGCACCATACCGCCGACCCCTTCGTGCAGCAGGTAATTATTTTATTTTATTTATTCAGGGACAATAAACAGCTACAATACATATGTTGGTATATAGAAAAACTTACTGTCAGTTGTTTGCCCACTACATTATCCACATATTAACAAAAAATGTAAGGCAAATAGTGCCACTAAAAGAGCATTACATTAAGTTAAAACATCATTAAAATTTTAATTTAAGTATAAATATAATAATTATTTAAATTACATAGTTTTTTTTTTACAAAAATTACTAAATTAAACATAAATTGGACAAAGATTTACTTAATAATTATGGACAAACATTCTATTATATTCCGTCTGAATTTTGATTTAGAGCATACAAAAATATCAATATCAATAAAATTGTGAATTGAAATTATAACGTACAGTTGTTTTATCTCACGAAAGCGGGTGAGCCATACTTGTAGTTGTAATGCGTATAGACAAAACTCGGCCAAAACTGAGCGCTCCCGAGCTTACGCACGCAAAGACAATGTGCATGTACAGTTACACACACAAGTATGATTTATACACACAAGTATGGCTCACCCGCTTTCGTGAGATAAAACATCTATAACGCCCGCCGCACGTGCTCATAGTCGCATTGGTAATCACGTGCTGCATGCGAGTCGTAGCTGCCCGGTGCCTATTGCCTATGTGTACAGGGGCGCCGTCTAGCGCCCGCAATAACAAACGTCACTTCGTCTACATACACTCGCGCAGTCGCGCCACTGCCATTCGGAAAACGTGTCTCAGCTATAGCATGCATTTTTGTTGTTTACACTTTGTTACACTGTAAAAATATTACGGAGCGAACGGGGATTAAAACCGGGGTAAATGCGGAGTAGAGTAGTTCGTGTGGTGTCGGACGCAAAGAATTTCATCTTCTCATGGGTGTCGTAAAAGGCCACTAAGGGATTTACCAGAGAATGGGCAGGTATTTAACCAACCAACCAACTGGGATCGCCAACCCGCCTGCCAAGCGTGGCGATTATGGCAAACATGATGAGCACAAATAAAAACCGGCCCCTAGTCCCCGGCGGCCCCGCTAGCCCTGGTAACGGTAGCGCCTAGGTAACGGCGGGGCAGGGGGTGCGAAGAATCCCCGGAAGAGATCCGGTTACCATAACAAAAAAGACGACCTGGCAGCATACAACATACATAAACTGCATACCGACGAGAAGCTTGTCGAACTCGAGGAAGAATTGAGCAGGTTACGATGGGATATCGTAGGGTTATCCGAAGTCCGAAGAGTCAAATCTGGTAACTTGCTCTATTTCCGGGAGGGTGATCAACTTTCACAGGGCGGTGTCGGGTTTATCGTCCACAAGTCTCTTGTGAACAACGTAGTGAAGATCGAGAGTGTTTCGAACAAGGTCCAGTACCTTATACTCAGAATAACCTAAAGGTATGTGTTGAAGGTTATACAGGTATACGCCCCGACCTCGAAACACCCAACGATGAGGTGGAGACCATGTATGAGGATATCTCGGGAGCCATGCATGGCTCTAAAACTCACTTCACGAGTTTTAGAGCCATGCATGGCTCCCGAGACTTGTTGTCATGTTGTCATGGGAGACTTCAACGCGAAACTGGGCAAGCGATACGATGATGAGCTGCGAGTGGGGCAATTTGGATATGGATATCGGAACCACCGGGGTCATCTACTGGCCGGCTTTATGGAGAAAGAGGGGTTCTATATGATACTTTGCAACTAGAGCCTGACCTTTCAAAAGTGCCTGTAATTAGGTTTATTTGAAATAAAAAAACATTGAAATTGAAAATTGAAATACTCTTTCTTCAGAAAGCGTGAGCACAAGAAGTGGACCTGGATGGGCCCTGATGGTGTAACAAAAAATGAGATTGACTTCATTATGTCGACGAAGAAACAAATATTCAATGATGTCTCTGTGATCAACGCGGTCAAAACCGGAAGTGTTCACCGTCTGGTAAGAGGCACATTGATTCTGAATATCAAGCTGGAAAGATCTCGACAGATGAAGTCTACGCTCCGTCCAGCACCGATCTAAATCCTCGAGAGCTTTCAGCTCGAACTTCAGAATCGTTTCGAATGCCTAAGGAGCTCAGTGGACGATTAAAACGATGGGTTTGTGGAAACTGTCCATACGGTCGGGTCTAGGATCTTTAGGACCCGTCGTACAAATAGAAACAAAAAGCTCTCTGACCACACTCTCGAACTCATGGCGGAAAGACGCGAGGTGATTCTGCACTCCTCAGATGATGCGACAAAGTACCGGCAGCTCAATAGACAGATCTCAAAGTCCTTGAAAAGTGACCTACGCCAATTTAATACTGAACGTATTAAAGACACGATAGAGAAGAACAAAGGCTCCAAAGTGTTCGCAAGAGACCTGTGTATTGGGCAGAGCCAGCTTGAAAAACTGAGGACCGACGATGGCAGAGTCGTATCCTTCAAGCCAGAGCTATTGAAGGAGGTCGAGAAGTTCTATGGACAGTAATACACGTCCACCCGAAAACCCGCTGCAAATCGGGCTAACGACCCAAGAGCTCGATTGACCCGACACTATACCGAAAATATCCCGGACGTCAGCCTGTACGAGATTAAGATGGCTCTGAAGCAGCTCAAAAACAACAAGGTACCGGGTGATGACGGAATTACGGCCGAACTCCTGAAGGCGGGTGGAAAACCAATCCTTAAGGCCCTTGAGAAGTTGTTTGATTCCGTCATTCTCGAGGGAAGAACGCCACAGGCATGGAGCAGAGGTGTGGTGGTAATTTTCTTTAAAAAGGGCGACAATGCTAGGGCATCTTCAGTAGACTGAAGAATTATAGGCCCATCTCACTTCTGAGCCATGTCTACAAGCTGTTTGCGAGATTCATGACGAACCGTCTTTCGCGCAGGTTTGACGACTTCCAGCCTCCCGAACAAGCCGGATTCCTAAAAGGCTTTAGCACCGTAGACCACATACAAACGCTGCGGCAGGTTATACAGAAGACCGAAGAGTATAACTTGCCTCTTTGTTTAGCGTTTGTGGACTACGAGAAAGCCTTCGATTCGATCGAGACTTGGGCTGTACTACAGTCTATTCAACGGTGCCAGATTGACTATCGGTACATCGAAGTGTTAAAGTCTTTGTATGAAATCGCCACTATGTCAGTCCGATTACAGGACCAAGCCTCGAAACCTATCCTTCTGCAGCGAGGTGTGAGACAGGGAGATGTGATCTCTCCGAAACTGTTCACTGCTGCATTGGAGGATGTCTTCAAGGTTATGGACTGGAAGTCGCTAGGCATTAATATAAACGGCGAGTACATCACTCACCTTCGGTTTGCCGACGACATAGTAGTCATGGCTGAGACCATGGAGGACCTCAGTACAATGCTCGATGACCTCAGTAGAGCTTCTGATAGAGTGGGTCTTAAAATGAATATGGACAAGACAAAGGTTATGTCGAATTCCCATATAGCACCCATTCCCGTAAACATCGGAGAATCTACACTCGAAGTTGTTGACGATTATGTATACCTAGGACAAACTGTCCAGCTAGGTAACTCCAACTTCGAGAAAGAGGTCAATCGTCGCATCCGACTCGATTGGGCAGCGTTCGGCAACAAATATTGATTGAACCAATAAGCAAATTATCCACACCTATATAATATAAATTTAAAAAAAAAAAAAAAACCCCGACACAATTCACTTTACACATTCATACAATAATGTACGATTTACATAGACCGGGCCGCGCCAGAGCGCGGCGCAGCGCGTCCTACAGGCAACCGACTGCGACTCGTACTTAATTCGGTACAAACACAGTACACACGGTACTACATCGTATACCATTTCATATCGATTAAACGAATGAAAGTAGTTTAAAATCCCTCACCAATTTATCCTCATTTCCCTTTCCTGCTTCATCTTCAGTCTCTGATCACTAACATCTATCTATAACTTATTAATTGAGACCATTCCAATGAACCCAAATTAATTGAAACCATTCCAATGAACCCACACACGATACCTCTGCTGTAAGTTAGTGAAGAGTTGCTGATTACCTGAAGTCCTGCAGATTTCAGGTAATGCTGCAGCATCAACTCAAGGTTACCATGTTCTTTCAATATCATTGAAGTAACAGGATATCAAATTTTGAATTGATCAGACCTGTGGAAGTTGCTCAGATCCCTTCTTTCAATTAGAGAAAAACTGATGATCTTCAAACGACTCAGTCTTTTAGAATCCCTCTGAATCGGACATCGTCAATTTATTCCATGGATCGATAGGGTCTTGTATTTCAAATGCAAGAGTAAAACTCCTATGTGCCGATTATGTGCCTAGATTTTAGTAAAAAAATATTCAAACTTGAGTCTAGTGGTCTAGTGGTTGCAAGCGCGACTGCTGAGCGTGGGGTCCTGGGTTCGATTCCCGGGTCGGGCAAAGTGTTATTGGGTTTTTTCATTAGGAAATTCTCAGTAGCAGCCCGGAGTCTGGATTTGTGCCCGGTCAATGGCAATAGGCTCGCCCCCTATTACATGGGACTATAACATAACTGGCGAAATGTGGGTGTACTATATACCTCTGCCTATCCCTTCAGGGACATACAGGCGTGATGTTATGTTATGTTGAGTATTTTTTGGGACCCCAAAAACGAAAATAAATTCCAACAACTAATAATTTTGGAAGGTAAGCACCATACTGCACGGCCGCTTTTTAGTAGCCATTCAAACTTGGTTGGTTTATCACTGTATTGCGCTTCTCGTTTGTTTTTTGATTATATTTCTTTAATTATTAAGTGTATTGGGCTACAATTTTATAGATGGATAATTGAACTAATACACTAAAGAATGGAATACCTTTTAATTTGCCAACCCATAGTAAACTCGCCCAAACGCATGTCGAACAACATCGTGGCCCAGACCTAGTAATTTTGTTCATAGTTCATGATTTACTCACAGTACATCAATGAGACTTAACATGACGCTGTGGGCATTTATAAGGTACAAATCAACTTTGAAATTTAGGCTTCGGAGCTCATATTCGAAGTACTAGTACCTAAAGTGGAGTCATTTTAATAGGTAACATTTGACAATTCATCAAAATTCAATAACGAAACCTTGTAACGGCAGGCATAAAATAATTTTTTTTTTTCGTTTTGTTAGAACTGCACAATTGCTTGACTTTTTTCAATTACGATTACATAGTTATTGTAATAATGACCGATATGAGTAATTTTACGATTTGCTTTCACTAATAAACCATTTTAAACATAATAAACAATTTCTCATCTAAAGAACTGAACGTCGTTACAATTAGGGCATGGAAACCGGTTTTCGGTGTTACCGAAAAACCGGAATACCGGAGGTTTTTTGGCATTTTCTAATACCGGTATTGTAATCGCCAATACCGGTTTTTCGGTATTTTGCTTTAATTCAAAATTTCCAACTCCACGTCGACTGTCCAACGAGAGTCAGATTTTTGTAGCACGCATTTAAGCATGTTTGTGCGATTTACATACGAAACATTGCCATTCCGTTGGCGACCCACGTCGTGTAATTTTTTTATGTTTGGTTGTTTGTCGTTCTAGATGATTATTTTAGATAATTTGATAAGTTTAGTGTTGAATAACTTGATTATTTTTACAACTGATTGTTTGTGATACTTTGATTGTTAATGGTCTCAAAATGACTTGGCTACAATTGAGCTGAAATAAAGAGCCTTAGCTAACTCATCATTTTAACTATACCTATTTGGTTGATATTAGATTTTAAGATTACAACTTGAACACATCACAGCTTTGGAGTTTTACAGTACTGTGATTTTCTTTTATTGTTTTGTAACATGTATACATACTTTATATGTCGTCTGTTTCCCATTGGGGTAGGCAAAGACTATAGTTTTCTACCCACTACGATCTTGATACATAAAATTTTAATTCATCTATATTAATTAATCTCATCATGCCACATGCATGCACGTCAGTTAAAAGTGTCTCTTAACCCAGCCTTTTTGAACGCCCACTATTTGGTTACAGTACCTTGACCGAGTTCAGCCTTTTTTTTCCTTGGGGAAATCCTCATGGAAACACTCCATCTGAGAAAGGCGGAGCCAGTGACGGGCTCTTACTGACTAAAACCAACACGGTGTTTCTCTAACGACCCTTAGCCGGGGGCGTGGGAAAATATGTATTTGCCCAACCGACCCTTACAGGTCCCGGCTCACCAGTAGCAGGCGAGCCCCTTCTCCCAGTGTGGCCTCAACATCTGCCGCACCCTTCTCCTGACTAGCGCGCGCAGAACACAATGCACTACCATCACGGGCCTTAACTGGTCGGACGGTGGTCTTGGGGTAAGACCGCCGCCCGCAGGCCCACTCCTAGGGTGGCTGGAGGTCGGTGTGCACCCTCCTGCCGTGCCGAGTCCGACTCCTGCGGGTGGGAAGAGAAGTCATCGTACCCTCTCCACCGCGTCCTTCGCGAGCATCACCTCCCCTCAGTAGGAGACGGTACCTTCCCAAGCGCTCTCACTACCGACCATGGACAGAACCACAGCCGGAAGCGAAAGATCGCTGCCACCTACTGCATTGCTGAGGTCACAGCGGCAGTGGTACTGGCCCGAGCTGGGCACTCCGGCAGTTTGTGCTGCGCTGTGTCCTCAAGGCAGCTCCCAGCCTATGCAACACAGATACTTCCCGAAGCAACCATGCATCGAGAGTATCAGCGTCAGTCGGTGGTGAGGGCGCCATGGTGGCGTGCCCTACCGAGGTTGGCTCCCTCCAATTCTTCCATCCACTCTCGTTTCGTATACTTGTTTCGTCAATCTCCACTCGTCCATCCTATTCTACATACTCAAACCATCTTAAAATTCCTTTCTAAATCTTAGATATTACATTTTCTTTCATTCCACAATATTCCCTCATCACGCTTTTTCGCACTGTATCTTTTTATTTTGTATTTAGACATGAATTTACACCACCTAAAAGTAGATTAATGAAAAGGAACTTGATTTTTATTTTGTTTTTACACTAGCAAAATGAGACAAATCACGATTATGTATTGTTTTCTGAAAATGTATAATTTTGTTATAAAAATACCGAAAATACCGAAATAACCGGAATTCCGGTATTTAAAATTTCAATACCGAATTAAAACCGGTATTACAAGAATCTCCAATACCGCCATGCCCTAGTTACAATGTTGCGTCAGTTAACCATTTTTCTTTTTAAACACTAGGGATGTTACTCTAAAAATCGAATGCAATGATTACTTGTGAAGAAATATCACCATGAATTAATAACCACGTTCCGATTATAATAAAACATAATTATATGTATTATTCTTTTAACTAACTATAAAAATACAAAAAATAACTAAATAGAAAAATTAATAAAAAATAATTAATAATATCTCTGAGTGCTGACAGCAGTGATGAAGATGACAATACTAATAAAAGTTCTGATAAACTGAATAAACGCAATTTTTTTGTTAAATTATGTACTCGTCTTATTTTGCTCCTTAAATTTACGAAAGAAAGAATAATAATGGGACAGGGTTTCGCCTGATGATTTTTTAAAATTCACATATGTTTCAAGTCCGTATCGATTCATTCACTTTAATCGATGTTTTTAAGCAGGTCACCTCACTATGAAGATAAAACTGACAGACGTCAAATGTTACCTATTAAAATGACTCCACTTTAATAATCTGATTTCATTTTAAAATTTATAGCTTCCTAAAGGTAATTTTTTTTTCGAAGTCTGTTTTCGCAAACATTATACACGAATGAATCACAACATGTGTAAAAAAAGTCACAACTATTCGCCTAACCGTTTATGATATCCAGCAAACAGCCAAACGTCACCGCAGCGGAAACTTGAATATCTTCCGAATCTTTAGAGTTTAGACACACAAATCTCATTTATGCGTACACATTTTCCTTTCGTTATACACTAATCCATGTAACTATTTTATTTTACATACGTCCATTGGGAATAAAAAGTGTCGCTGGGAAGACGTCGTTCCAGCGGAAAACGTTTTTCACGAATATCCCAAAAAGGGTTGGACACACAAATTGGAAATGTTCATACACAATTATACGTCATACGCTAAAGATTTACTTATCTCGAATTAAGAAATTCGACACTTTTTCGCTGGGATGACGCACACCACACGTCAAACAAAAAACAGTCACCGTTCAAACAAAAAACTAAATCAAAATCGGTTCATCCATCTGGGACCTAGATTCCACAGACAGACACACAGATACAGACGTTAAACACATAATACCACACGTTTGGGTCGGGGTAAAAAAAAAATCCTGTATACACGAAGGTGTCGTTCATACGGACTCCATTTAATTCTACACTTAGTTCTTACCCACCAGGGTTTGGCTAGAACTAGTTCCTAGTCGAATAATACCAGCTACACCTAGTTGTAGCCATCAACGATTAACTAGTACTAGTCATTTGCTGAAGCTGAAGGCAACCAACCGGCTGCACCTAGTTCTAACCAACTACAATTAGGTGTAACCACACTTCGGCTTTTAACCATAACAAATATTTCACATTTTAGGTTAACAGTAATAATAAAATTTATTAATATTATTTATGACTTTTATTAATAAAAATATCATTTCATTTCAGGTTTACAATGACTTAGAAAGTCTGGTTACGGAGTACACGAAAGTTGTCATAAGGATTTCTGATGATATGAAGGTGGCTCGATTGGAGCAAGCAGTAAACTAATGAGATTGTTAAATAAATAAATAAACGCTTTTTATTTGCAGAAACTCGTTTTATTAACAAAAAAATAAAAACCTTTAACTCCGTCACCGCCATTAACACCGTCTTAACATTATCTTACACCATTACAAATTGTTTACTGACCTCTAAAACAATTACGTCATACAAGTCCTCTAAAATGTCGAAGAGTCGCATTACGTATGGGTCATCAAAAATAAATTACCTCAAGTCACACATTGCTTACCATCAGGTGACCCACTTGCACGTTTGCTCTCTCTCATAAATAAAAAATGCAAATACAAATGCATTCTGTGATGGAATTATGTCAATACATTCATAATATAGACAACATTAGATGGTTAAAGAATAACAGACAAAAAAAATCTTTGCAAAGATACTCATACAACACATCGATGGTAACAAAACCAGTATAAGCAGAACCTGTCTTGTATGAAACTTACATACTAAGCCAGTTCCGCTTATAGTTCTATTATTACCATTGATATGCGGTTGACTGTACCCCGAAATTCCATATATTAGCGTTGCTTTGCTATACGCAATACACAGTCCGGTCGGTTGTCATTTGATTCGGCAATTTGTATTTAACAAACAAAAACGACTGTATAGCAACCCTACACAAAAACGAATCAATAAAATTAGCTTTTTGGAATCCTGCTATTTATAACGTAAATCCCGTAGTCCCATACATTATTTGGTTGTTATTGGTGTCAATTCTCTAGTTCACACACTAAACTTATTCTAAACTATCGCTCTCTTTTACTAATAGTAGATACAAGACAAGGACGGCAACAATTTTAGTGCTGTTAAATTAGTCGAAATTAGAATTCCCATACAAGTTTAGTCGTGATCTCTGAACGTGCCGACTAAAAATAGGAAGAAGCGTAACACGTAAACTAATTTCACAGTTCTAAAATTATTGCCACCTTTTTCTTGTCTTCACTGTTAGAAAAAGATAAGAACAATTTAAATTAAGTTAAGTTGGTGAACAAGTGAATCAACCACTTTTTGGTTTTATGTTGTGCTCATACCGTTTTAAGGGTGTATACCTATAACTACCTATTAACCATCTTCGAATGCGCGGTCTTGTCTAGTTTAAGTTGGCATAAAAAGCTCATCAGGGAAAGTTAGTAATGTAATAGAAACAAAAGAATGAAGTATTTTACACTGCATACAAATTCCTAGGTAGTGTTCTTCTGATATATTATATTTGTGTTTTAAGGTGCTCCCACTCCGGTGTTTACAAACGTTTGTCAACATTAAGAAACATCTGATGATGAAGGCAAACTGCTCCCACACTTGATGTTTCTAAACGTTGACAAACTTCTGTAAACACCGGTGTGGGGGCACCTTTAAGGACCAGTGAAATATTAACTGATTAAACAATTTTAGTACTAACTACACTGCAACTTTCAATATAAACATACTATTTTTCTTCTTAGGTTTTCGCGATCACTACACATTATAATAAAACAATGTTTAACCGGATTAAATCGCGTATATTATTTAAATTGGTTTCCCTGACGTTTCGAAAGCTTTGCAGCATTTCGTGGTCGCAGGTAGACTAAGATGACAAGTGTCTTTACAAATATTTCTAAAAAATTATTTTAATCTACCGTACAATATTATTAATTAAAATCGTTTCGATGCACGCAGTAATCACTCACAATATCATTATCTTTTACAGTGTTGCGTGCTGTTTGGGACTTGATTATTTTAAGGACTGGGTTCCAAACAGGTGGTAGCTGCCAACCATCTTCTCTATTAATGCTCCGTGAGGCAATTGAAATTAAAAAACATCCTAATTTTAATAGAGAAGATGGTTGGCAGCTACCACCTGTTTGGAACCCAGTCCTTAAAATAATCAAGTCCCAAACAGCACGCAACACTGTAAAAGATAATGATATTGTGAGTGATTACTGCGTGCATCGAAACGATTTTAATTAATAATATTGTACGGTAGATTAAAATAATTTTTTAGAAATATTTGTAAAGACACTTGTCATCTTAGTCTACCTGCGACCAAGAAATGCTGCAAAGCTTTCGAAACGTCAGGGAAAACAATTTAAATAATATACGCGATTTAATCCGGTTAAACTTTGTTTTATTATAACACAGACATAGTAAAAAATATAGACTAAGTGCTGCGAACAACCATAGTGAAGCCAACTAAACCGTGCTCCTTCATATACAACCAGTGCTCACATACACATCATGCACGTGAATGATATTTGTTTTCGCGATGCTTACTTAACGATGCCGCGACATGTGAACTGAGAGGGGTGAGCACGGTTTAAGGTGCATGTGTGTGCGTGAGCGCTGGTTTGTACACGGAGGAGCACGGTTTTATTGGCTTCACTATGATTGTTCGCAGCACTTTGTCTATATTTTTTACTATGTCTGTGTATTATAATACTATTTTTCTCTGTAACTTTCTGTGTGCATAAATTGTTAAATAAATTAATACAAATGGTTTTCCTATTAACCTCTACATAACACACTTATTTAGCTAGTCAAGGTCGCTCGGTCTATGTATATATAGTACCTACATTGTAATTATGTGTACATATAGCGCTACATACTGTAAACAGTAACCCAAAAATATTATATCACTTAAACATAGCAGGTATTTGATAACTTAGTGTTACTTACGCAAGCGGTGTACATATTATGTAATTTGGCACATCTCAACCAACCAAGTAACGAATCGTAAAATAATCTAGACATGATTGGTTATACACACACATATTGGCTTGCCCTTACACAATGATATTAAAAATTACATTTCAAATTAATTGACTTTTAGATTATAGTTTTTATTAGCCTTGATTGGTGTTTTATAAATCCCATACAATGAAAAACACTTAGGTAAGATGCGACCTTGTTTTTTCGTTAAATCGCAATAAATAACTAAACTGGTTTTGAATTGCTTAGTAAATTCTTTAAATTCGCACGTCGAAACCTGTTAACTTTCAACGTTTCATTCTTACTCTCATGATTGTTAGCACTAATCGGACAAGTTTCTCGTAGATGATAAACATTAGAGCTGCTGTCATAACAGTTTGCATTAATTTAGCTTCTAATCCACGGAATGCTACTAAGGGCTTAGATTTTACATCTCTAAACAAAGGTTTTAAACTGGTACCAGCACGAAGCCTAGATTGTACCAATTGAAGCGGATAAGTCAAAGTAGTAGCTATAGCTTTTGCAATAGCGCCTAATAAAAATGCTGAAAACGTATCAAATATACCTCTGGATATAAGTTGCCTTTTTAAAGATTCATAAACCATAAACTGAATTGCTGGATTTGAAACTAGTAACAAAGAGGGCACTGTACCAGACCAGAGACCCTTGGCTCCTTCCTTTTTAAAAAGATCGAAAAGTCCTTCAAACAGGTTATTGTAAGAAGTCTTTTCCAGCTTCATTCTAGTATTTACAACCCATAAGGGCGAAGTCAGAAGGACGTTTATACTGCCAGCAATTATACCGAACAACAAGTCTTTTACTGCAGACGTATCTCTTACGTACATTTTGCGCAAACCATGGAATGTATAGAAATACACGAAATTCGACACGGAAAGTGACTGTAAAACAGGAGCCAAGCCTCGATATAAGGATTCCAGGCCTTCTTCTGTCGCCAATTTTAATAGAAGCTCAAATGATGACCCTTGTAGTTTATTGGAGTCTTCAACTGAAAAAAAAGAAGTAACTATTTTATTTAATGTGTAGGTATTCTGTCGAATATTTAAAAATAAATACTTTATTGTCTTCCACTTAAATGTTTTAATAAGTCCCTAACTCGATCAGGTCACACAGGGATGACCTTCAGGCGTTAATACCTTCCCAATTATTGGTAATTGGCTAGTCATTAGTAGTGAATATCTACAATTAATTGAATGTTATAAGGTACGGGAGCCCAGAGCATTTTTATCACGTCATAGCCAGGGCGAAAAAGTGATAGCTGTGTTGACGAGGGTTGATGAGAGATTACCTACTGTCTATCTGATAAGTTTCAGATTGGAGCCCCCCCCGCTCAGGAGAGCGGTTTCAGATTTCCAAAAACATGTCAGAACATGGATGGGAACATGAACATGCTTCGTACTTTAAGGCTAGGCGAACCAACAAGCTCGCCACTGGTTAGTTGTGCCTCCTGATACTGTTGGCGAATGTATTATATTATTACAGGAAAATTGTATGCAGTATACTGTAAATTGTATTGTGGTGAGAAATAAATCTCATCTTAATACTAATAATACAAGAAATGTTATTTTAAGTGAAATATTGTGGCGAGAAATAAACATTATCTTATCTTAGTGTAGTAAATATAAACACATTGTTACTATAAGCAACTGTAATGAAATTGAAAAATGTTTAAAAACAATTGAAAAACATTTCAGGCTATTTTTAATTTAAATTTCGTCATCATCATCATCATCGTTTCGTTCAGAGTAATTAATATCGTCTAGTACACTCTCTTCACTGCCTGATTTTTTTGTAATTTCATCCAAGCCTTCAGGGACATGGTTCCCTTCTAACCAGACTGACTTATATTTAGTCTTTGATTTGCCACCTGTTGCCTCCTGGAGACGTATTTAAAGGTTACGCAACCTCGACCCTGTTCCATAATTGCCATGTAAAATTAAATCGTTATTTTTTTTTTTGCAAAAGGGTGTTTTTTTGCTGGCGGATATAAACATTGGTCTGAATTTTCAATGTTTTTAAAGATTATTATATATGTATTATTGATATTGTAATTTTTTGGCTTTTTGACAACCACAATCCATCCATATTCAGTGTAGTTGCAGATTGATTTTATGAAAATTTTCATTTAATATTATAAGTACATCGGTGTTCAGACATAATTTTCCGGATGATGTGGTTCGTTTGATTATTTGATGTTCTGCAAATCTTGTGTAAATTATAAAAAAGCCTGGTATCGGCTTCTTCATACCCATGCATCTTAAAACATTTTCGTAAGTGATACCATAATTTGTGAACATGGCAATAAAAGCGACAAGAGTGGATATGATATGTTGAACCAACTATTAAAGATTGCGAATTGTTTTCAGGAGACGACAGTGAAAATCGGCAATATAATTGATGACAATCAAAGGACCCGATCAGACACGACCGTAAAATTTACAAAAAGCTCTTAGTAATTCGTACTACGAGAAGAAACTAATACAATTTTTGATAAATTATTGGAAAAGGCTACACGAAACAAATGAGTTGAGAATTCCCGAAAAGCATTAATTATACGTGACAGAAAATTAGCAATGCTTTACGTTCACAAACGATAGTATAATTTTTTTTTTTAAATGGCTTTTTTATAATTAATAATAATAATAAAGAGCCTCGACCAACACCTGCAGAGGCTCTCATTAGGCAGCTGGGTCAAGGGCTTGATTCAGAAAGCGGTTCTTCTGGACACGGCACGTATCGTTAGGAAGTTCCTCTCTCTGAGGCCCTGACCGCCGGTAGCTTGGACCCTGTTCCTGATGCCGGTGGGCTACTGTTTTTAAATGTTTTTATTTCTTGTTTTTTGTACAAATGAGCTCTGCCTCATAATTTACTCAAGATTTACGGAACATCAAGTAATCCAACGAACAACGTCATCCGGACACTGATGTCTAAACACCGATGTCATCATCATCATAATTTCAGCCGAAAGACGTCCACTGCTGGACATACGCCTCCCCCGAGTATCGCCACAACGACCGGTCCTGCGCCTTCCGCATCCCGCGGATTCCCGCGATCTTCACCAGGTCCCCCTATTACATGGAACTATAACATAACTGGCGAAATGTGGGTGTACTATTACACCTCTGCCTACCCCTTCGGGGAAATACAGGCGTGATATTATGTTGTTGTTCACCAGGTCGTCGGTCCACCTTGTGGGGGGCCTATCCACGCTGCGCCTTCCAGTACGCGGTCGCCACTCCAGAACTTAACACCAAACCGATGTACCTAATTATAATATTAAAAGGAAATTTTCATAAAATCAATCGGGAATTACACCGAGTATGGATGGATTGTGGTACTGTCAAAAAGCCAAAATATAATAGTATCTATAAGGTCCACAGCAAACTTGGCTCCTTAGCAAAAGCTGTTCCAGGGTTTTACTGTTTCACAAGCTGTGATTATACAGCATCATTTGTAGAAAGGGCAAAGTAAAACCTTTTAACATATTAAAATCCAACACTGAATACCATGCTTTCGAAAGTCTTGGGAACAGGGAGATGATTACCTCAGATTTGGTCAAAGTTCTGGAATAAAATATTTGCGCGTTATAAATAAATAAATATTTTTGGGGCATTTTACTCATCGCCATCTAGTCCCAAACTAAGCAGAGCTTGTGCTATGGGTACTAGACAATGGATATAATACTTAAATACTTTTTTTGTTGTTGTAAATACATACTTATAATACATAAGAAACAACCAGACCAACACAAACACTCATGTTCATCACACAAATATTTGTGTCCTGTGGGAATCGATCCCACGACCTTGGTCGATATTAATATGGCTCGACTCGAACACAAACGTTTTTGAGCATTAATGAGCCCAAACAAGGGAAGCAAATCTTTGAAAACATAAAAAATTCAGACCCATCTTTATATCCGTCACCAAAAAACGCCCTTTTGCAAAAATTCAAATGGTGTAATTTTATATGCCAATTATGGAACAGGGCTGAGGTTGCGTAACCTTTAAATATGTCTCCAGGAGGCAACAGGTGGCAAATCAAAGACTCAGAATATCAGTCAGTCTGGTTAGAAGGGAACCATGTGCCTGATGGCTTGGATGAAATTACAAAAAATTCAGGCAGTGAAGAGAGTGTACTAGACGATATTAATTACTCTGAACGAAACGATGATGATGCTGATGACGAAATTTAAATTAAAAATAGCCTGAAATGTTTTTCTATTGTTTATAAACATTTTTCAATTTCATTACAGTTGCTTAAAGTAACAATGTGTTTATATTTACTACACTGCATACAATTTTCCTGTAATAATATAATACATTCGCCAACATTATCAGGAGGCACAACTAACGAGTGGCGAGCTTGTTGGTTCGCCTAGCCTTAAAGTACGAAGCGGTCGCCCATCCATGTTCTGACCGTGGCGTGCGTTGCTTAACTTTTATTATGTATCAGTCATGTAGGAATTGCGGCCATTAGACCGGGTCTGCTTTATAGCACCAAAACCAACACAAAAGTTACCAAAACAGGCCTATTATTAGTAAATTTCGTAATAATATTGATGTTTAAATTCTCGTCTCGTCTTATTTTACGAGAAATCACTAAGAAAATCAATTATAATATTGTTATTGCAGGAGATTTTAACATAGACGTCTTGGAACGAAACACTTACTCAACTGAGTTTGAATGTCTTCTCTTAAATTTTATACAAATTTCAGCAATGCCTAAAAAGTCTATCTTTCTCCGATGTATATGAATCAAGTGACCCAGATATAGCCTACAATTTGTTTTTGGATACATTCTTACTGTTTTACAACCTATGCTTTCCTTACAGAATAGTCACTATAAGCACTACAAAAAAACCAAAATGGGTTTCACGCGAAATTAAAAAATGTAGTAAAAAGAAACGACAGCTTTTGTGGCAATCTAGGCATAAGCCAACACAATTATATAAAACAAATTTTCAAAACTGTTCTAAGTTATTTAAAAAAATTAAGAAACTGACCCAACGCGCACAAAATAACTGCACCATAAAAACGTCAGATAACAAATCTAAAACGACCTGGAAAATTATAAACAACTCTAAATTTAATGTACCAAAAAACAATATTACAAAAATTTAAGTAAACTCCGAGACGATCACTAATCCAAAGGACATAGCAAATGCTTTCAATAATTACTTTGTTGATAAGATAAATCCTATAGTGGGCTCAGGGAAATTAGTGACATCTAAAATTGAGAACAGAATTAAATCAATATTTATGGCTCCTTGCCTTCCATTTGACATATTAAAAATAATAAAATAATTAAAAAATACAAACAGCGTAGGCTACGATGGAATATCAACCAAAATCATTAAAATAGTTGTTATTGATATCTGCGCACCTTTAAGCTACGTTTTTAATCTCAGCATAAGTGCAGGTGTTTCTCCAGAAGCAATGAAAGTCTCAAAGGTAAAACCAGTGTTTAAAAAAGAAAATAAAGAGCGCATGGAGTCTTACAGGCCTATTTCTCTTATCACAATTTTCTCAAAAATATTTGAAAAGCACATATATAAGGAATTATACACATATCTTGAAAAAAACAATATACTTGTCAATGAACAAAAAGGATTTAGAGAAAACAAAACAGTCAATATGGCAATTTATGATTTTCTTTATAAAGTTATGATGAATGTTGATAAAAGGGTGCCTGTTTGCACTATATATTGTGACATGACGCAGGCATTTGACTATGTCCATCGTGATATACTGTTAGAAAAATTGCAACCTTATGGTATAAGAGGTAACGTTTTAATGCTGATCAAATCGTATTTAAGTAACAGAAAGCAATTTACGGAGATACCCACAGTAAATGTCAATACTAATCGAGAGGAAATTTATCAGTCAGATGAGCGCATTGTACAATATGGCGTGCCTCAGGGCAGTGTCTTAGGACCTCTTCTTTTTATACTCTATATAAATGACTTGCCTAAAAGCATAAACCATCCTGTAACACTTTTTGCAGATGACAGTACTGTCACAATACCGTGTCAAGCAGTTAATTGTTATGAAACGGATATAAATTACTCCTTAAATTCAATAATAAATTGGTTAGATAATAATAATTTAAAAATTGATTTAAATAAGACTAACATAATGCACTTCAGTCAACGAGAACCTACTACATCCAATATTAATGTGCACTATGACAATAAATTGATTAATATTGTTGAAACTGCTAAATTTCTTGGAGTTACTATAGACAGAAGACTAAATTGGAAGGAACTTATAGAAATCCTCACCAAAAAGATAAGCAGATCTGCATACGCAATATATAAATTGGCACCAGTGCTTAACATTGATGCATTGTTGACTGCATATGGCTTGGTTTCTTCTAGTTGAAGATATGGTATAATTTTTTGGGGAAATTCCACCAACAAGGAAGTAGAGTTCAAAGCCCAAAAGAGGTGCATCAGAGCAATGTTTAGGTTGGACGTGACTGATAGTTGTAACCATATTTTAAGAAATATAAAATATTGACACTTCCCTCAATCTATATTCTTGAAATTGCCATGTATGTTAAATTAAATTCAAACTTATTTCCTCGGTTAGAAGATGTAGTAAGTCGAAACAGGCGTGATAATACTAAACTCTGCTTTCACAAATCTAAAACCACTCTTATGCATAATAGTGTATTTTGCATGGCTCCTATAATCTATGATAAGTTGCCGAAATGTTGGAAGGAGCTAAATGCAAAGCTATTAAAAACAAAAATAAAAAACTTTCTTGCAGACAAAGTATATTATGACATTAAGGAATTTTTGAAGGATACTATTAAAAATTGACATAAATTTATTAACACTTACAGTATAGATTTAGACATTATTGTAGTTAACATATTAATAATTTAATCATTTCTCATTAATTTAATATTTTATCATTGTGAATTCAGTATTGTATTGTATAAGTTTCTACATATTTGATTAATGACATCTCCACTAATAAAATTATATTTGTATGCCGTAAAGGTATAACATGATAGACCTTATAATAATTTTGTACAACTTGCATACTCTGTGCGTATACTCATGTTATGACAAATAAACATTATCTTATCGTCAGATTTGCCACAAGGCTCCACATATCCGTCAGATATTTATATATTTAGTATTGGGACATGTAACACTATTACAGGGAATAACTTTTATTCACCCTGAATATCGCGTTAAAAATGGTCCAAATCACAATTTTCAAAGTCGTTAGATTTACCGAAGGCCCACACTTTTTTCGTCAGATTTGCTTTTAAATAGCATTATGCGTTAACCCTCATAGATGACATGAAAATCATTAGCGCTGAACATCGCGTTTTTTTTGGTCCTGTCTAGAAATCTGAAGCGAGTTCGTTTAGCAGCTACTCTGAGGAAATCCGCCGGGCGTACAGGTATGGCTAAAAGTGCAATGACCAATCTGGAAAAAATTTGGAAGAACCGAGGCATCCAACGGAAAACCAAAATACGATTGGTCCGAGCACTGGTGTTCTCAATCTTTTTGTATGGCGCGGAAACGTGGTGCATTAAAAGTCGCGATAGCAGCAAGATTGATGCCTTCGAGATGTGGTGTTGGCGAAGACTACTTCGTATACCATGGACTGCCATGAGAACTAATGTCTATACTGGAGGAGCTCAACACAAAAGCCGGTGAAATTACAATCACATGAGACTTTCCATCTTCATGTCTCAGTTTGGCGAACCGACTTGCGGTACCATTTAGGCAACAGCCTAGGTGGTATTGAAGTTGTCATGGGCAAAGGTAACCGCATAACATCAGGTGGGCCTTTAGCTCGTTTCGCTATACTATACTATAAAATAAAAAAAAACATCACCAAACGACTATCTACAATATGCCAGGAGCATTGTCTGGAAAGGCTCTTGATACTGGGCCGGATAGAAGGAAAGCGCATTCAAGGCAGAGCACCGGCAAGATGGTCAGACAGACCGATATCAGATAGACCGTCGGTAATCTCTCATCAACCCTCGTCTACACAGCTATCACTTTCGTCGATTAACACCTATTGGTGTACCCATTTAATATGATAACAGGACAGGAGGTCCTGTTGGGAGGTTCAGAGTTGGGGTGCTAGACCAGAAAACATCCTCATGTGCTTGACGGTTACTAGTCCCTCTCGACACATCTAAAGGGAACAGCAGTTGTTAAGCCGGGCACCTTGGGCATGGGCAATAACAATCCTACAGGGGCCTAATTGTCCGGGGTGAATTTTCTGGCATGGGAGGAGCCCATCTGGGCCAATGGAGCATTGCTTCGCATGTCCCTCTGATGTTAGCAGACGGCACAATGGAAGAGCAGGGTAGGGCCCGGTGTGCACTCACCCTGCCACTGGGCAGGCAACGGGCGGACTGTGTCCTATTTGCCGCCGGCGATCTTGTAACCCCAGAAGGAGTGCTGTGGTTGTGATCTTGCGCTTCCTTTTGAGACCGAGGGTCTTGGCTCACCACCCGGATCGTGAGGAAGAAAATCTTTATAAAAAATGGGAGGATAGGGCCAGCGGGCGGTGGACTCAGGGTAGCCCGCTGCCACAGAGAAGGGTGTGGCCCACATTAGGCCACACGTAGAGAAGGGGCTCGCCTGCTAGTGGCGAGTCGGGTCCTGTCAGGGTTGGTTGCTGAATGCAGTCTATCCCACGCCAAAGGTATACTATGGTGGTTTAAGTCTGTAAGAGACAGACACTGGCACTGCCTTCCCAGGGCGGAGTGTGGCCTATAGGTACTTTGCAGTAATGTGGAACTGTAGATATAGACTGGTTAAGGTGAATGCTACAGGGTAGCCCGCGAAATTCAAATTTTTTGGTGTTTTTTGCAAATTGTAGCTTTGTTTCGCGTTGTATATTGGTCAAAGTATGATTGGCGGAAATAATAACAATATATCTACTGAATAATACTCATGAAAAATATTAAACTAGCTCTATAAGCTGTGCAAGCTCGGAAATCGATAATTTGATCGTACATTAATATTATCGAGCTTGTACAGCTTATAGAGCTAGGTTTATATTTTTCATGAGTATTATTCAATAGATGTATTGTCATTATTTCCGCCAATCATATTTTGACCGATATACAACGCGAATTTGACGACCTCTGTGGTCTAGTGGTTCAAGTGTCGGACTGCTGATAACGAGGTCGTGGGTTCGATTCCCACAGGACACAAATATTTGTGTGATGAACATAAGTGTTTGTGTTGGTCTGGGTGTGTTGCTTATGTATTATAAGTATGTATTTACAAAAAAAAAAGTATATACGTATTATATCCATTGTCTAGTACCCATACCACAAGCTCTGCTTAGTTTGGGACTAGATGGTGCTGTGTAAAAATGTCCCAAAGATATTTATTTATTTTAAGAAATAAAGCTACAATTTGCAAAAAACTCCAAAAATTTTGAATTTCGCGGGCTACCCTGTATCATTCACCTTAATAAAGAGAATTTTATAATATGCAACTCTCATAAAACATTTTGATATGGAATTGTTTCAGGTTTCCTAGATTACCACGATTTACCAATCCCATAGTAAGCATAGGTATATCTTCCTATAGTAGATGGGGAATGGGACATTAGAATAATGATGAAAATCATTGATTTTAATCATTTGAGCCGAAAGACGTCCACTGCTCGACATAGGCTTCCCCAAGAGGGAAATAATTAATAAGGGATTTTAAATACCTAATTAGAAATGGTTTATGAACAACAATTACCTTGTATTCTTGATCTCAATGTGTCTAATGGATAGAATACAGCCATTCCTACTACGCTGCCCTGAAAAAATCGATAATAGTCCTTAGTTTGAATGCATATTTTCTACGTAACTAATGTAGATACCTATGTATTCAATTAGATGTTTAAAAAATCATGTTTTTATTACAATTACAGATTAATACGTACCGTAGCTCCTGCAATAGCATGCACCAGTGTTTCGTAGCTAAATAACGAAGGGGCCATTTTTACTTGTTATTAATGCAAACCAGTCGAAATAATGTAAGCATCAATCGGGATTAATCGCACTTTGACCCTGCCCCCGATAAATTTCCTTGAAAATATAAAATTCAAAATAAATTTATGGAACTTGGACAAATGACAGATGACCATCACAACAGCGCACAGGGGTGCGTTCACTATTATCGTCCGACGACGGCGGACGACGCCCGGAGCGTTGTTTGGTCGTTCAGTTACTCGGAGTGATCGTCCGGGCGTTCACACCAAACCGTTCAGTATTGTGGGCGGGCGTCGTCGAGCGTACGCACCGGTCACCCCGTGAAATAGTAGGGTAAAAGACGCTCTGCTGTCATGTTAACAGATAAAAGTATGAAATGACAGATAATTTGAGGTTTCGATCGTCATAATTGTCAGTGCTTCATTGTTCTAGTGTCAGTTTCATAAACTCGCCCGAAGTCGTTCAGTAACTCTGAGAAAATCGTCAATGATCGAGCGATATTCACACCGGGTGACTTTCACACTGAGTGCGTTATAAGTGAACGTAGCCCAGATTACTATCACAGACTACAGACTACTAGGGGATCGATTACTATATTAGTAGCTACTAGCTAGCTACAGATGCGACAGTGACTCGAGAGCTTAGTTTCACTAAATTGCCGCCCGGTGTTTTGTCGCTACTATCGCGCTGGTAGGTAGCTAGATATAGCTATATATGTTTATAGGTCGTCACATAGCTCCTTCCCACCGATCACCCCTGACGAAGTTCTCTCTATAGTCAAGGATCTAAAGCCCAAAAAAAGCCCCAGACGCAGACGGTATCACCAATAAGGTGTTAAAACGTTTCCCTGCCACCCTCATCACTCTAATGACCGTCATCTTCAATGCGGCATTTAAAAACAACATCTTTCCCCAGGCTTGGAAACAAGCCACGGTAATCGGTATTCCCAAACCGGGCAAGCCAAAGTCCGAGCCGAGCAGTTACCGGCCGATCAGTCTCCTCAATGTCTTCGGGAAAATCTATGAGAAGCTTATTTATAAGCGACTTAAAGACTTTGCCGACTCAAATAAACTCCTTCCCGACGAGCAGTTTGGCTTTCGTACAAAGCACTGCTGCGTTAATCAGCTGCACCGCATTGTAGAACACATCAGTGCAGGTTTCATACGCGGTCAAATGACCGGTACCCTCTTTTTCGACGTGGCAAAGGCATTCGATAAAGTGTGGCATAACGGCTTATTATATAAGTTGTACACTATGAACGTGCCACATCGTCTCGTGCTTATCATCCGAGACTACTTATCGAATCGTACCTTTCGCTATCGCATAGAAGGGGCTCTCTCCTCCCCCCATCCCATTCACGCCGGTGTGCCACAAGGCTCCGTGCTCTCCCCCCTACTGTTCACGCTGTACACCAGCGATATTCCAAAATGCGGTGCAGCCCGTATTGCCCTTTTCGCCGATGACACGGCAATCTATTACTCCGGCATGACCCATGTCGCTATTTCTCGTACCCTCCAATCCGCGGCCAACACCCTAGGTGACTGGTTCCGGAAATGGAGAATCGAAGTCAATCCCGAAAAAAGTGCAGCAGTCCTCTTTGATAAGAGACCCACACAGTTCCGCAAAGAAATGAACGTACCCGTCACAATGTTTGGCAAACAGATCCCTTGGCAACGTGAAGCCAAATATCTTGGCGTGATCCTTGACCGTAGACTGACATTCAGACCACATATCCGCAGGGTGAAAAACCGTGCCGCCTTCGTCCTCGGACGTCTCCACCCCCTACTCAATGCGCGCAGTAAACTGCCCACTCCTCTCAAAGTAAGGATATACACCACCTGTATCCGCCCCATTCTCTCCTACGCTAGCGTTGTGTTCGCACACGTTAAGCCGGTAAGAATTCACATACTCCAAACCCTCCAAAACCGTTTCATGCGAAGGGCCGTAGGCGCTCCATGGTACTTACGCAATACCCAACTCCACCTAGACCTCAAACTGCCGACCATCAAGCAGTTTTTCAAGCGTGTCTCTAAACGCTATTTCGATTCCGCTCCCAAGCATCCCAATCCCTTGGTCGTGGCAGCCTCCGTTTACCAGCCATCTGCTATTAGCAAAATTCGACGTCCCAGACACACTCATCGAACCCGATGATGCTATAACACTCCTCCAGGAGTCAGACAAAAAGACAAGCACACTCCGACGCCGTCGTCCAAAATATCGTCCCCGCCGGCGAGGACCGACGAAACAGAAACACATTCCGACGCAGCAGCGGCTGCTGGGGGGACCGGTGGCGGGGTCACCCTGCTGCACCCTGAGTCGAGGTCCGAGCTCCCCCCCTGGGGACGCCCTCTCGGTGTAGCAACCGGAGATAATCTCGTCACGCGAGACCGGCCCTATGCTCTAGAGTAGTTCCTAGGAGCAGGCTATTGCGTAGCCACTGTTTAGGTTTTAGGTAGGTCTTAGCCTCGCCGGCGAGGCTTGCCGCATAACGGCGTTTAGCGCGTCACCCGATAGACCGAAAGTCCGCCACTTTCGAGGAAAAATTCGATGCAGCAACGGCTGCTAGGGGGACATAGGAACGGCGGGGTCCCCCTGCAATGCCCCAGCGAGATTCGAGCCCCCCCCTTGCGGTATTGAAACCGCGACTTTAGTTTTTAAGTGTAGGATTAGGGAAAACTTTCGGCGAATGGAGTCCCACATGATTTAAGGTGATGAGATGGTACTCCGGTACCAGCTGCGAGAGTCCATTCGAAAAAAAAAAAAAAAACAGCTCCATATACTGTAGTTATAGGTAGGTAGTAGTAGGTACTTTTTAAGATTAGAATAAGGGAAATAAAACAGGATCATCATCATTTTCATATTATATTTTGTAGGCACAAAGAATGTCAACAAAAAAGCTCTAAATTATCATTCTTGGGCTATGAAATGGCATTAGTTTCACTTGTTTCCTATGACGAAAAGTTCATGCACAATATTGCACTGAAAACAGAAGCAGTAACTCGCGAATTATCTTATCATTAAACTGTGTCGAATTTGGAGTCCCGAAGAACTCAACTCAAGCTAAAACAGCGAAAATAATCCTGGCACTCGATCAGCTGTTAGCACAATAATCAAAGACAATAACTAGAACTAGCGGTGGGCGATTATGAGATATACTAATGAAATCATTCGATTATGAAGATGTCTCGAGATATCTCGATTATAGCAGTTGTTAGTTACTAATTTAGTTAGTAATCGTGATCGCGAGTCAACGCAGAGCAGAACGAGCGAAACACGATGGTCGGTCGGGTACACTTAATGAAAATTCAGCTGAGGTTAATTGCCATTGACTCGTTTTGTTGATTTAATAGAAATCTGTCATAACAAAAATTAAAATAAGTCAACTTACTGTTAAATGACTCCACCAAAAAATCTACATTTTTTTTTACAACAGGTTTAGTACCTAGTTCAAATTAGTAGTACAAAAAACTCGAGTCTCCCTACTTATTAGTAAAAAGTTCAAGTACTAATTTGTAGTACTAATCCTGTTGTAAAAAGTTTTCATAACAGGATTAGTAATACAAATTAGTAACGTCATTCGATTATGAAAATAAATTAGTTACTAATTTCATAATCGATTATCAACATTAGTATTACTAAGTAATTCGTTATGCAAATCATTCATAATCGCCCACCGCTAACTAGAACGTCATGGCATAAAACATCCCACAGATAAAAAAAATCGAAACCGCGACAGGTGGCGACATATGGCAGGAAAACAAACTAACGACTGTCAGGGCCCTGCAATAGCGTAGCTACTATCACAGAGTACATTTGCTACTATACAAAGAGAATATAACCACTACGTTTACTACTATATAGCACAGATAGTGATGGGCAGTGGATAAATATCAAAATGATAAAAACTCGGATATTTATCAGAAATGGATAAATACTCGTTTTTACCCGTATTTATCGGATATTTATCCAAAATGGTGGATAAATATATTTTATGCGTCTCTGATAGATATTTTTCTGGTTTTGCTTACTTAGCTCTTCCAGCCCCCGCGCCCCGTAATATCTAGAACTTAGCTTTGCGTCGCAAAGTGGTTTGAAACTAGAATTTCATACTATTACCTAGGAATTTCAAGTTCTCTTTGATTTATATATTTTATTTTGTTGAGGGATGGAAATCATTGGAAAACAGATACGCACGATCCGCTTGGCAGTCATAATAAAAAATAAAAAAATTATACAAGGAAATGCTCCGTGTGCCATATTTCGGAACTGTTTGGAACTGTAAAGCGTGTGTGATTGATATAGTGTACTGTCCTAAGACAGTTGTACACCATGAACTTTCAAAACTTATGATAAAGAATGGAATCAGGCGTTACTCTGCGGAAATCTATGACGTACAAAATATGAAGTTACAATATTTAGTGTTAATTCTTCCAAAACTAGGTCGTCAAGCTTTGATGCAATACGCAGCCCTTACCACTTCTTCTAATCGTGTCAATGGTTCAAATATTGTTGTAATAAAAAGTGGCCACTTCAATGGCGCACTTCTAACATATGCATATGCAGCAGGTGCCAGAAGGCAAGGCAAGGAAGATGAAGTAGGTGATTTTTCTTTGTGTTAGACTGAGTCAGGCTGGCTACAATCTTCCATTATTCAGCCCCAGTACATTCACAGAGTAAGTTAGTAGTAGAGCTTCTCAATATCGCCTTTTTTCCAATATCGGAATTGGACCCGATATTGACCTCAAAATATCGGAATTCCGAGATTCCGATATTGAGACACTATATTTTGAAATACTACTAGGACTTGATTTAAAATGAAAACCTAATCTTGTTTGTAGAGTAAAAAGTGGAGATTATGCCAAAAATGTTGCTTTTGAAAACTAATGGGTCTTTATGATCTAATAAACCTGTACGGCCTGTCATCATCATCATCATTTCAGCCGAAAGCCGTCCACTGCTGGACATAGGCCTCACCCAAGCGTCGCCACAACGACCGGAACTGCGTTTTCCGCATCCAACGGATTCCCGCTACCTTCACCAGGTCGTCGGTCCACCTTGTGGGGGGCCTACCTACGCTGTGCCTTCCAGTACGCGGTCACCACTCCAGAACTTTATTGCCCCATCGGCCATCCGTTCTGCGAGCAATGTGCCCAGCCCACTGCCACTTAACTTTGGTAATTCTTCGGGCTATGTCGGTTACTTTCATTCTCCTGCAAATCTCCTCATTTCTGATTCAATCACCCAGGGACACTCCGAGCATAGCCCTCTCCATTGCCTTTTGAGTGACTTTGAGCCTTCTTATCAGGCCCATTGTGAGCAACCAGTGATGCAGGGTACAGGTGCCAGTGAAATCACAATCACATGAGACTTTCCATCTTCATGTTTCAGTTGACGAACCGACTTGCGGTACCATTTACGCAATAGCCTAGGTGGTATTGCAGTTATTATGGGCAAAGGTAGCCGCTTAACATCAGGTGGACCTTTAGCTGTTTTCGCCATCCTGTACTATAAAAAAAACAACACGTTTCAGTACCGTAAGTAAATACTGGCAACACACACGGGTCAAGATTTTCTTCTTGAGACACTGCAGTATTTTGGACCAGAAGATATTACGTAGCTTCCCGAACGCTGCCCAACCGAGTCGAATTCAACGATTGACCTCTTTCTCGAAGTTGGACCTACCTAACTGGACAGTTTGTCCTAGGTCTTTGATTAGTCAAAGTCCATAATCGTCAACAACTTCGAGTGTAGATTTTCCGATATTTACGGGAATGGGTGTTATATGGGAATTCGACATAATTTTCGTCTTGTCCATATTTTAAGACCCACTCTATCGGAAGCTCTACTGAGGTCATCGAGCTTTGTACTGAAGTCCTCTTTGATCTCTGCTATGACTATATATTGTTGGCAAACCAAAGGTGAGTGATATACTTACCGTTTATGTTAAAGGGCTAGGCCCTTTCCAGTCCAGAAACCTGAAGACATCTTCCAATGCAGCAGTGAACAGTTTCGGAGAGATCACATCTCCCTGTCTCACACCTCGCTGCAGAAAGGTAGGCTTGGTCATTTAATCGGACTGACATAGTGACGTTTTCATACAAATACTTTAACACTTCGATGTACCAATAGTCCATCTGGCACCATTGAAGAGACTGTAGTACAGCCCAAGTCTCATTCGAATCGAAGGCTTTCTCGTAGTCCACGAACGCTAAACAAAGAGGCACGTGTATAACGTGCATCTTTGATCTTCTGTATTATAACCTGCCGCAGCGTATGTATGTGGTCTACGGTGACAAAAGCCTTTTCGGAATATGGCTTGTTCGGGAGGCTGGAAGTCGTCAAACCTACGCGAAAGTAGGTTCGTAATAACTCTCGAAAACAGCTTGTAGACATGGCTCAGAAGTGAGATGGGCCTGTCATTCAAAAACAATAACAAAAATCGTCATTAATAAGTGAAAAAAAACTTTATAAGCTATAAGGCCAGTCTTCTAACTCTGCCAAGGATCAATATTCAACAAAAATAAGATTTATGAATGGAAAATATATTACAAATTAAAAAGTTTGTTGTAACGTTCAAGGCACACCACTAGTCTTTGCTAGCTCTCGGATTTTTTGATGTTCACATTTTCTGGAAAATATCGGAATTCCGATATTTTACTTTCTAATACCGATATTATAAATACGTAGAAAATGTAGCGAGATTCCGATATTTCGAGATCTCGGAATCTCGGAATCGAAGCCCTAGTTAGTAGGTAGCTCCATAATATCCCGATAAAATAAAAGCAAAAGATCTGATAAACATGTCTTCAAACTATATAGAGTTGCTATCGCACATGTCTTACGATTTCAACGAACTTGCCTGTCTAACTACTGCAAAAGGCTTAGAACGCTCAAATCAAGATATTGTGAATATCATTGAATACCTCAAAACACCCGGAAGATGCAGTGAAATTATTCGAAAAGTTGTATTGAAAAAAGAAAGCTACAAATACAGTTGAAACGGCATTGGGGATGTTAATATCATCAAATTAACCAAGCCTGGATTGGAATGCTGCTGGAATAATGTGAACCGGCATTAAAATTCAGATTCTGACTCCAATGGGTTACTTTGACTGATCTGATTTTGATGAGTATTTTAGATGAATGATACCTAAGTACTCCTTTTTAGCGTACGTAATCTTTAAGCGTGAAGGAGGTCTCAGATAATTTCTCTTTTGTTCACTATTTCAAAGTTACGACCATTATTTTTATGCGATTGCCCACAATAGAAGGTTCAAGACGTATCTTAGGGTCTACTCAACTTGGGTGCTGGCCAGAAAACCTCCACGTGTGTCTGACGGCTGCTTGTCCTTTGAACAAGATGGCTGCCAAGTTAGTTTTTACAATCAGTTTCCAGATGTCGCTGTCGGTGAAGAACAACGCTGTTGTTCTAAGAGAACTCGAGTAAAATGTCAAACTGCTTTGATTTTAATATTACAACTGGAATGTTAGCAAAATATAATACCGGGATTACTCCAAAAACTTTGATTTCTGTTGAAAATCATAATCTCCCGATTTTTTCCATTTTTCCTCAATACATCTCCCGCTTTTTTCATAATAAGCCTCCCGGATTTTGAAAATCGTACCTGGCAACACTGCACCAGACAGAGAATCTGTATACGGATTTGGCATTATTTTATTTTAGAATAAAAGATATCTCAGAACATTTTATAGAAATATAGTAGACCATTATATTATTGTTCTGAGGGAAATATCCACACAAAAAGTTAATTGCTGACTCGTTTTCGTAAAATAACTTTTATTTCTGCACCGTTTGCATACACTTCATAATGAATATCCTCCCAAAAAAAAGGTAGGTACCTATGCATTTTACTTAGAATATTTTAAATAAAATAAACTAAAGAAATCTCTAGCCCAGAATGGTATGAGAATAACTAGACCTAGAACGCAGTAGTCAAATGCGGAGTGAAACTACGAGCAGTTTATTAATAATAATAATTCATTTATTGCTCAGATATCATAGATCCATTATTGTTAGTAAAAATATATCATTGAAATGGTTAGTAATATACTTATCAAATATAATAATAAAAAAAACATGTCACAAATAAAACAAAATCATTAAACTTCTTAGGTTTTCGCAATCACTACACATTATAATAAAACAAAGTTTAACCCGATTAAACTTTGTTTTATTATAAAATCATTAAAATTACAAATTAAATAACAAATGAAGCTAATTAATAAATCAAACCAATAAAATTATATAAATATATTAAACATGAAATCTTATTAAATTATTCATAAATGGGCAGTCTACCCTGTTCGCAATCATTTTCAGTATACCGTTAGCGCTGCCGCGAACCCTGCTTACCAACGAAGCTATTCGTTTACGCATGATCGCACTAAATCCACTGACGTGCGCCTCCGCGAACATACCAGAGGCGCTGCAGAACTGCGGCAGCCCCATCAGCATCCTAAATGCATTATTATATTGAACCCGGAGGCACAGAATATCTAATAGTACTAACATACAGAATGGCCACTCACTGCCCCCGCCAATTCAAGATTTTAAATTTGTTTTTGTGCTTCAATTTGAATGACATTGTCACTCTGTTATGGGTGTAGTAATATTATATATATGTTGTGGAAATAATATGTGGTGAGGTATGAAAAATAGGGTTCGATGCACAATGTCTTATGCAGAGTGTCACACGGATGCAAATAGTCCCATTTGCAGGTGGTCCTATTTGTAGGTGGTTCCGATTACAGGTTGTCCCATTTGCAGATGGCCCATTGCACTACAGGTACCTACAGGCTGAAATTTGAAGACCCTACCTGAAGGGAAAATGCTCTTAATACTAATGATAGAGATTTTTTTTTAAAGGAAATAATTTAAAAAAGAAGTAATACTATAACCTAATAGGTTTGCTCGCTCCATCATCGACCACATCTTGACAAAGCTGTCTAAACTGCGGTCAAGAGCAGATCTAGACATCTCATTACAAAAAAAAATAAAAAAAATAGTCTAGACAAAAATCAAAACTGTTAATTTTGATATATAAATAATGATGTCATTTATAATGTATTGCAATCTGGGTTAACTTCCTAAAACATGTGAGAATATTTTAACTCATATACAGGTGTCATTTAAGTTAACAGGTACAAATTGTCAATTCCTGACTAGACTTTTATAATAAAAAAGCTGAATGCAATTTATTTAAGGAATCTTTCCTTTCAAAAAAATACTCTATCATCAGCATCTATGTCTTCACTTGATTTTGAACTACTAAATTTTCCTCCACCTTATAACAAAATGTTTTTAAACTTTCACTGCCAATGACACCTATAGAAGACAAACGATTTCGTGCCCTCAGCACCACGACTTTATAACTTTGTACTAACGTCCATACAATATTTGTCTTCTATAGATGACGTGGCGCTGAGGGCACGAAAGAAAACCTGTACAATGCCGTGACGGTGAAAAGGTTAACAATGGTTTATCATAAGCTAGGCTTAATTACCTTTTTATTTGTGGAGGTTGATGTTGGTTTTAACTGAGGCTGACAACAGCTAAAAAATCAGACCTCTGCGGTCACTGTCGTTTCGTACAGAACTGAAAGAGAGGCAACGAGCCGAGGGACGTCGGATACGCCGCTCAACTTTAATGAAAATTAACTTTTTTTTTTTTAAATTAAAAACTAATAGCTTATTTGAAAAACAGATACAACAAATGTTTAGATTATTGTCTTTCTCAAATGTTTTCTTAATTTTATTTATAATATTTAGTAAATAATAGAGATTGTTTGCTTTAAAGCATGTTTTAAGAGGTTAGTTTACAATTCTTTTCTATAGAGAAAACTTCAAGAAAACGTGTTTTCGACACAATACAGTTTCAGAAAATACGATCAAAATTAACATATATTTTTTTCACTGCCACAAACTGGGCGGCAATTCTCGTTTCCTTCGAGATAATCTCGAAATAGAGATTGCGTTTCGAACGCTCTCTACTATAAATTAATACATGTTGCTATTTTAAACAGATTTATGTTGCGCGATGCAATTCAATCCACTGAGATAGTGCGATTTTAATTTAATTAATTAAATTTAAGTTATAATATATAAAACATTAGTTAAAATAAATTAAATTAATATGGCCTTCAAAATAAATTAAATAAAAAATACTAACAAAATAAATTAAATTATAATTGCAATCTAATAAATTAAATGACAATTTAAATCTAACATATTAAATTACCTAGATAAAAAAAATATTTAATTATATTTATATATTAATATATATATTTATTATTACTAATATAAACTCGCGAGAGGACGACAAATATGCGTTTTGATGTGGTTCGAATTCGAGATGTACGTCTCGAACGGTCACGACCAGTCGAAGCAACTCGAGCGGCAGCCTTCGAGATATCTCGGGTACGACATTTCCAGAATAGCTCATCTTGAGTTACACTCGAGGAAAGCTATTAAGTATAAATAATATTAATATTATAATATTATTTAAACACATTATTTAAAAATAAAAAATAAATTGAATATATATTTAATAGATAAATTTTTTATTTATAATATTTATAATTTAAAATAGTTTAAAAGTGCCGAGAAAACAAGATTCGAAAAAATTACTTCAAGTTTCGAATTTTTGTAGTAGATAGAGTTCAAATCGCAATCTCTATTTCGAGATTATCTCGAGAGAAACGAGAATTGCCGCCCTGAATAGATACAGCTAAATATGTTTTTAAAAGAAGTCTATTTGGGGTATTTGGCTGTTGTCAGCGTCTTATTACCCTGTTTAGGCCCAGTCCCCCAGACCAGAATGCAAAGTGTAGACCCTTGTTTAAACCGTGTTTAAAATCCAGATGACAAATTCTCCAGTAAAAGTTTTCCAAAGCCAAATTCATAAAGCTGTATTGTGCCATATTTCTATTTTTTATATCTCCAATGTTGCATTGTATAGTTACCAGTCAATGTTAAAAAAAAATTAGTTGATCTATTTATGATAATCATTTTTACTTATTTTGGTATTTTCTCACAAATCATTATTAATTGTTGTTATTTATAGATGGCATGTAAGAACAAAAGATAACATAGCCAGGGTTAGAAAAGATGAAGCTGAAGCTGCAGAAAAAGAGCGCCAGGAGAGATTGAGAGTAGAACAAGCTGACCGTGAGGCACGTCTTAGTGTGTTAAAGCATAAAAGCAAAGAAAAACTACAAGAATTTGGTATTAGACAACCAGAACCTGAAAAATCGATATGTGTTGAACATATAAACTTATTTGCGAATTATGAAGATGCCATAAAAACCACAAATAAGGAACATGACAATGAGGTTAAGGAAAAAAAAGAAGAATATGAGAAAAAAATCGGTTATTTGACATATCTTGGGCAAGACACCAATGAAGCTCTTGGTAAAAAAAATTGGTATGAAGTACTTCCAGAGGCAGCAAGGGCCTCAGGATCAAGTAATATAAGAGATACCTATGATAAGTTAGTTTTGAAAGATGCAGATGGTAAACCAAAAATAAAAGAGTCTGATGAGAAAAATGGAGAAGTTTGTTGGAAAAAGAAACAGATGCTCGATCCTATGAATGCATTTAAACATCTTCACCATTCTTACAAAGATAATAAGAAATCTAATCCTATTACAAAAATAATAAATAACCATGACTCAATTGACAAAAAAAATAAACCTAAGAAATATAAACAAAAAAAGGATAGAAATGAAGATAAAGAAAAAAAAATACAAAAATTAAGGGAGGCCCGAATAAGACGTGAACAACAAGAGAAATATAGAACTGAATTGTTTTTGAAGGGTCTTCATAAACCATTAAATACAGACACTAAAAAAGATAGTGAAGTGAAATCAAAATATAATTCACAATTTAATCCTGAACTTGCAAGACAAAATTATAGGTGAACATAGGAAGCCTACAAAGGAAACTAGAAGAAAGCTATTAGGGCGCTTGTGCACTACACTGAATTTTAAGATCGTCGATTTAGGTCCTTAATTTTACTCAATTCATTTGTCAGTAATATTCTCGTCCTTGTTCTAGTTCATTGAACATAGAAACAAAATATCTTAGCAAACAGTGCTCCTTTATTAGCCTTTTTTTAGACCATATCAACATTACCATTTTGATTAATCTATTTTATTCGCTTGGAATTACAGCTACAGAACCCTATATTAACTAATAATTAATGTTTTTGGGACATTTTTACACAGCACCTACTAGACAATAGATATAATACTTATATACTTTTTTTTGGTGTGATGCTTCCTAGCACAACCACATACGATTTTTTATTTTCTTTTTTTCGCTTTTAATGTACTTAATTGTACCGTGCCTTTGGATAATTGTACTCTTATAGTTTCCGAGTAACAATGTATTTAAAATGGTCGTGCCCGGAGGATGCTTCCTAGCACGACCACATTGCCATCAGATTTTTCAGAACAATTGAACGATTTTATAGTATCTAAAAAATATGTACTCTTTTTGTACTCTCACAGGTGTTACTAAATCTATAGATTTCAATGTTTTTATTAAAAAATAGTTTTTGCTGCCAAAAATTATGTCGTCTAGATAAATACTAATTTAGTGAGGTAACAACGATGCCGATTGCAGCCAAGTTTATATACAAGTACGTTATCATAGGGAGTTATTAGGGTTCCGTACAAAAGTAAAGAAGGAACCCTGATGGTGCAACTCCGTCTGTCTAATCGACGAATCGTATTTTAGCGATAAGAGCCGAAATATCAAAGTGGGAGGGTGGGTACTAGTTCAAGTGGGGTATCACATGAAAGGTCCTCATTTGCACATCCCAAAACAGGTTTTAATTATTTTAACACCGCGCGGTTTTCGACTTTTGATGAAAACTGGCCAAGTGCATGTCGGGCCATATAGGGTTCCGTAGGTAGGTATAATTACAAACGAATCAAATAGAATATTAATCGTAGCTATTTTAGTTTTTAGGGCTCCGTACCCGAATTGTGCCAAACTGGACCCTATTACTCTCGCTACGCTGTCCGTCCTTCTGTCTGTCTGTATCTTTGTAACGGTAATAGATAACCAGTTGAAATTTAAACAGAATATGTGTTACGATGGTGCATATCACGACAAAAACAAAAAATAAAAAAGTCTAAAAATAAAGGGGGTCCCCATACAAGAAACCTCAAAAAACATGCATATTTTTCAACGTTATTGTTCCTACTCTATCTTCAAAATGGTAATAAATACCAGCGTCAAACTTGGTCTGATTATAGTGCATACTATGTAATTTAGCAACAAATACTAATAAAAACTTTTTTACAAAAAATTGAACCGACGAAAGCAGAAACTGAAAAGCGAAAAATAACTAATTATGAGTCGGCGCCAAACGAAAGCAAAGTGCGTGTAAGTTGCAAGTGGCCAAGCGGAGAACGCATTTTTGGAAAGTTATTGTTTATCGTTGAAAATTTCACGTTGTATTTGATGTGACGTTGTTTTTATTATTTATTTAAAGTAATTTAATGATCTTCGTTGATTGGTTGTTTGGCGCCGACTCATAATTAGTTATTTTTCGCTTTTCAGTTTCTGCTTTCGTCGGTTCAATTTTTTGTAAAAAAGTTTTATTTTTAAATTTTTTGTGGTTAAAATCTAACTCCAGGTCTCCATTATGTCGTAGTGTCTAGAACTATATTTATGTGTGTCAAGTTTCAACAGAATCGGTCAACAAGTAAGAATTCAGTGGGTGAATAAACACTCATCCCCTGTTTTACTACCCTTAGGGGTGGATTTTGATTTTGAAATTTAAATGGGACCAACTTCGAGATATACCCTATCTATAAAAAAAAGAATCATCAAAATCGGACCACTCTGTAAAAAGTTATGCGTGGTCATACATAAAAAAAAATTATACGCGTCGAATTGAGAACCTCCTCCTTTTTTTCGTCGGTTAAAAAATAAAACCAACTTCAAAAACCTTAACTAAAAAGTAAAAAATAATCATTTTATGTATTTTAAAAACTTAACATAAACCAACATTTTGAAGGCGGCGCGTGATTGACCCTTTGCGTCATGTAAATATAATGTACAGTCGAGCGCATATATACACCTAGTTAAAACAGTTTATGTGAACGTACTTATTTACTTATTGTATTTCTAGCAAATAAACGTTTGATTATGATTGTTATGATTATTACATGAAAATCACGCGCCGCCTTCAAAATGTTGGTTTATGTTAAGTTTTTAAACTACATAAAATGATTATTTTTTACTTTTTAGTTAAGGTTTTTGAAGTTGGTTTTATTTTTTGTTAAAAAGTTTTTATTTCATACTTTTTAGTTGATAATTGCAAGGGTTGATTCATAAATGTTTATAGAACCAATTTGAGATATTTTTTTTATTAACCTTTGCTATCCCACTGCTGGGCAAAGGTCTCGCTCATGTTCTTCCAATCACTATCGTGAAAAAAAAACACGAAAATCGGCCAAGAATTCTCAGAAAAACGAACCAATGAGCAGATCATCTAGATAGACGAAGCTAAAATAAACTGATTTATTGAAGCTGGTTAAAAAACTGCTCAACCTATGTCAATAACATTTATATGGGACCACCGCGCGGGTTTCCTCTACCAAATAAAAAAACAACTACGTAAATCGGCCCACAAATCTCGGAGTAATCGGTTTACATACATGAAAAAAAAAAAAAAAAAAAAACCCGCCGAATACATAACCTCCTCCTTTTTTTGAAGTGAGTTAAAAATAGAACAAACATAGACATGTGGTGGTGCCTGCGTAAGAAAGAGATGCAAAAATTCATATTTCGCGTACGCGGACTTACCTACCAATATTATAAATGTGAAAGTTTGTGAAGATGTGTGGATGTTTGTTACTCAGTTACGCTGTAAGGGCTTAACGGATTTGGATGAAATTTGTCACACAGATAGAACATAACTCGGATTGACATACAGGTTACTTTTCATCCCAGGAAGATGAATAGTTCCCGAGGGATGCGCGATAAACGACATTCACGCGGGCGAAGGCGCGGGCATAGGCTAGTATTTACATAAACCTTTATCAACTGTAAGTGTAGCGACACACCTGCCGAGAGTAGCGTCGCGGAACGTTCTGCTCAATACGCTTGCAGTATATTTGAAGTAACCTGTGACAAATCAGCCAAAATTATGTAGCGTTTCAGATTTTTCACTTTACAAGCTTTGGAGATAAGGGCGAACGGTATTTTTTTGTAATTTTTAGGGTTCCGTATTCCTACAAGGAACCCCTATAGTTTCGTCATGTCCTTCCGACTGTCCTAATCTTTTACAGCTTATTAATTTGTACAGTTATAAATGTAAGTACATGGAATTTTGTTCAAAAGTAGTTTACATATAGATCTCAATTTTAAAAGAATAAAAAATCATAATTATATATTTTAAGGATGGCGATTTTTGAGATGTGAAATGGGGATAAATGTTTTTTAACTGCACGCCCTCGTCTGAAGTATCATTGAATAAAAAAATAGTTTTTACGTATTTAAGGGGTGGCGTCCATACATGTGAAATGGGGATGAATTTTTTTTTTTCGCTGCACTCCCTCGTGTGGGGAATCATTGAATAGGTCTACTAAAATGAAGGTAATGTTTCATACATCACTTTTTTGATCTGGTATACCATCTGCGAAATATAACCCGCCAAAGTAGCTTGCAATGTGTCACCCCCGCCATTTCTAAACTATGCAACGTAGAAACTTATAATCTTCCACATTGATAGATCTTAGTAAAACTCTCTTTTAAAGTTATTTCGAGCATAATGTGACCATCAATTTTCAAGTAATACAGAGAAAACTGCAAAATACTTAAGACATCCTTTTTCAAAGGTCATTGACCTTGAGAAAAATTATGTCAGCAAACAATGCTCCTTTAGTTACCTTCTATTTGAATAAATTACAAAAGTAGGTACATGTGTTATGTTGACGTGTCACGTGACACACCTCTTCAATTTGGTCCGCTAGATGGCGCTGTAAAACAACACGCTCCAAGTCACCAATGCTGCCGTCTATTGCAAAAAAGAAAAAACGAAAATAGCTATGATTAATATTCTATTTGATTCGTTTGTAATTATACCTACCTACGGAACCCTGTATGGCCCGACATGCATTTGGCCAGTTTTCATCATAAGTCGAAAACTGCGCGGTATTAAAAAAATAAAAACCTGTTTTGGAAAGTGCAAATGAGTGGGGCCCTTTCGGACGGAGTCGCACCATCAGGGTTCCTTTTTACCTTTGTACGGAACCCTTATGATAACGTACTTGTATATAAACTTTGCTGCAATCGGCATCGTTGCTACCTCACTAAATTAGTATTTATCTAGATGACATAATTTTTGGCAGCAAAAACTATTTTTTAATAAAAACATTGAAATCTATAGATTTAGTAATACCTGTGAGAGTACAAAAAGAGTACCTACATATTTTTTAGATACTATAAAATCGTTCAATTGTTCTGAAAAATATGATGGCAATGTGGTTGTGCTAGGAAGCATCCTCCGGGCACGACCATTTTAAATACACTGTTACTCGGAAACTATAAGAGTACAATTATCCAAAGGCACGGTACAATTAAGTACTTTAAAAGCGAAGAATTTGTACCGTAAAAGAAAATAAAAAATCGTAAGTGGTCGTGCTAGGAAGCATCACACTTTTTTTGTTGTAAATATAATACATAAGAAATACCTAGACCAACACAAACACTTATGTTCATCACATAAATATTTGTGTCCTGTTGGAATCAAACCCACGACTTCGTGATCAGTAGTCAGACACTCGAACCGCTAGATCAGACATCGCCAATAAGCATGGCCCGACATGCTCTTGGCCGGTTTTTTATTTAAATGTTGTTTCATTAATGGGTTCGTTATAATTTTTCTAACTTAGAAGCTTTCAAGCAACCATTACTTGCTCTTTACGAATACTGAATCACGGACGTAGTGCACAAGCACACACACGTTTTGCATTGCTGCCATCTCGGTCCGTAAAAACACGGACCGGAATGGCGAAACTGAAAATTACGGATAGTGCACAAAGGCATACGTAAATTACTGACCTGCTACATCGGACCTGAAAAAGTCAAGACCTATGAATCTTAAAAGTTCTTTGTAGTGCACAAGCGGCCTTAGAAGTATTGTTTGTATGGAAGTTGGGAATGAATTATTAAAGTTATAAGTAAAAATGAAACTAGTGTGTAGTTTAATATAATAGTTATATTCATTTTAATATCAACAATAATTTAATGATTAGATATTTGTTATTAAATTTCAATTGTCTTACTTTTGAAGAGTATGTGTAAGCAATATCAAAGGAAGCTTATCCTCGAGTTTATCAAAAGGATAATTAAATGTCTCACAAAATAATTGCAATAGTCTGACTACACAAGCAACATCATTCGATGATTCTGCATTTCTTAATCTGAAATTAAAATAAAAGTAAAATTATAGGCTGCATTATATTAAAAGAGAAATATATATTTATGTCGTAATAAAGCCTGTGTAAATAAAATATGTTGAACGCTTGCCTTCCATGCATGGTCTGAATACCGGCCGTAATATATAAATAATAATAGAGGTACTAACCTCTGGACTTAAAATTCATCTACAGATCAGAATTTGATTATCACCTGCTTTAACAGTGAAGGTAAACATCGTGAGGAAACCTGTACATCTGAGGGTGCTCTATAAAGTCCCCAATGGTGCGTGTAGTCCGCAACCCACAGTAGGCTAGCATAGTGGACTTAGGCCCGAAACCTCATCCAGAGAAGAGACCAATGCCCAGCAGTGGGACAGTATAATAGATTGATGAAGCGGCCTGTTTTAGTTACAGTCACACGAATCCTAGTAAGAGTAACAGTGGTCACACTACACATGACCAACCTTTATCCTATACAATGTGTTATTGAAATAACTGAAATCCCAACAAAACAATTCCATAAAAGATTTTCAGATATTTCAATAACACGTATATGTATAATATATTATGACAAAAAATTGGGGCAGAGGGGTGTAGCCGTGTAGGTACTATTATTGTGAAGGATTGATCAAAAAAGTTTCCTCAAATATTCTAAAGGCTGCAAGATTTGAAGATTCGTATGTGGTTATTTGAATCTGTAATTAAAATAATATTGTTTATCTTAAAACTACTAACCTCACATATGTGCATAAAGCATCGACAAAGATATCAACATTTTCACTTTTACTTTGGCGTAACAGAGAGTAGATCCCCACTAACAATGGATAACCATCTATATTTTCTCCAGTTTTTCTCGTAATTAGGTCACCTAGAATGTAAATTTATATATAGTAACTAGCTTATACCCGCGGTTCCGCTCGCGTTAGATTCTGTTAACCCACGTGCCACCTGACGGATCCTGTTAATAATTAGGTGTTTTCCTGTAACTATTACAAAAGTGTAAATGTCTCTTTCTTTGTTTATTCGAGCATCACGCAAAAATACGGTACATATTTTGTGTTTAGACTTGTAAACATGTATGCATATTATGAAAAAAAAAACCTGTAGGATTAGTTGAAGAACCACGGAGCTAAGGCATGGACAAAGTCCATTTGCTATAATACTAACAACATCTAGTTGTATTTTTAGGAATTTGCCACAAAACAACAATCATGACCTCTACTTTGTATGCAACATAAAACAATTTATTTGAATAGAGTTTGTCGAGCCTTTTCATTCGAGTACCCACACGACAGGTCTAAAACCTATGGCTTAGGAGATATAGCCCTCAGAATTTTTGACCATTTATATGTGTAGAGCTCCTCAAGCCCTTTCATTTGAGTACCAACACGATGGGTCTAAGACCTATGGATTAGGAGGTATGGACATCAGAATTTTTGACCATTTATTTGTCTACAGCTCGTCGAGCCCTTTCATTCGAGTACCACCCAGTCCAGTCCGATCCACTCCACCCTTTCATTCATCCATTCATCGTACATTACTATCCGCTCGTGCAAATGCGTAGAAGAAATTCGTATCTGTCGGGTGAGGACGCACTTTACGGTTTTTTTTTTTCTTTCTTTCTTTCTCAAAACCTATACCAGTTTTTAAATCTGATCACCAGCTTTCAAACGAAAAAAGTTTCATCAAAATCGGTCCAGTAGTTTAAGCGTGATGCTGGAACAAAAAAACAGACATTTACAATTTTATATAACAGTTATACCAATTGAAGACTTCAAAGAACCGTATAAGTGCTAATAAATGAATTTTGAAGTCTGTTTGTACCAAGAACATTATATATGTATGTATTACATACATTACTGGACAGTAAACTACATATTTTTATCAATACAAAATGATACCTTAAGTCTATGTGTTAAGGTTTATTTTCATGTAATAGTGATGTACGCAGAAATCCAAAAGAAAGGGAGAGCCGAGAAGCGACTTGTGTGTCCTTGTCTAAAAAATTGCCAACGTAAAAGAAAAACTTCTATAGTAGTTTTTACATCAAAATTATGTTTTTGTAAAATTCGTTATAACCGCACTTCTATAACACGATAATGTGAAATACGTAATAGTGATGTAAGCCCTTAATAAAAGTAGAACGTACTATTTTGTTACGTATTCTTATTGCATTTATAAAATAATATTGGTGTAAATTTTAAGCTTTAAATGTCAACACTGACTTGTCATATTGACAACAATATTATGGCGGTATAGTGTAATTTTTTATGTTTTTGAATTTTCAGTATACTTTATTATAAAATGGTGAATTTTTGTTGCGTACGTGGTTGTAAAAAAGAATCATATCCAGGCTGTGGATTATCTTTTCACAGGTAATGTGTTTTCATATGGTTTTCATATTTACAAAGCACTGACACACTAGGGTGACCATGCGTTGTATGCACGAATGTATTTGGTTTGTTTATTGGATCCCAAAGATGAAAGACAGATCGGGAAAAACTATTTCCCAGGAATCTCACAAAGTCATCTATTGTCTTTAGCGTGTATTTTGAAAAAAAAAACTCATTCAATCAAATGAAAGAAAAAGTAGATTATTCCTATTTACGTTGAATTATGATAGAATTCTGAATACGCCCATGGTTGTACTGTACCACATTCTAAGGAACTCTAAAGCGCAAACCACACACAGAGCGGGTGCGAGTCAGGCCCGCGTTGGTTGGAGCATGACGAATACAACATCTACTTCGACATCGAAGATGGCGGACGCGACTATTTAAATAAAATTAGTACAGATATCGTTCTCGAGGTTCTCGGGGGTCCTTATTACGAATATTTTGAAATCCAAGATGGCGGACGTGACTTTTTGAATAAAATCAATATGGGTATCGTTTTCGAGGTTTCCCGGGGTGCTGATTATGAATATAACATCTATTTTGAGATCCAAGATGGCGGACGCGACTTTTTAAATAAAATCAATATGGGTATCGTTTTCGAGGTTTCCCGGGGTGCTGATTATGAATATAACATCTATTTTGAGATCCAAGATGGCGGACGTGACTTTTTGAATAAAATCAATATGGGTATCGTTTTCGAGGTTTCCCGGGGTGCTGATTATGATTATAACATCTATTTCGAGATCCAAGATGGCGGACGTGACTTTTTAAATAAAAGCTATATATATGGGTATCGTTTTCGTGGTTTTCAGGGGTGCTGATTACGAATATAACATCTATTTTAAGAACCAAGATAACGGACGTGATTTTTAAAATAAAAATATGAACAACTTTTACTATGGGACCAACCCCGAAATCGCAAAAAAAAACAGCTATTCCTTACATTTTGTCGATTAATGTAAACACAAATGAAGAGAACAGCTGATTACTGATGAGTACAATGACCTCTTAAGAGGTTTTCAGTTATTTCAATTACACGTTGCATAAGATCTTTGCACACATAGAATTAGCAAAGTGGGCAATAGTGTCGATTCTCTTGTTTATGAACTAAACTTATTTTAAACTATCGCTCTTTTACTGATAGGAGATAAAAGAAAGACTTATTTTCCTACTTAAAATGACCTTTAAGAAGTTAAGAATGACTTTGTCTACCGTAAGTACTTCCTACTAATATTATAATGCGAAAGTATGGATGTTAGTTTGTTCTTCCATAACACTGAAACGGCTGAACGGATTTGATATACTGAGTCGACTCGGGGTAAGAAAAATATATAAATATAGTCAAAGCATATGATCTACTTCATTATGAGTACAATGACCCCTCTGAGTTTTCAAAACGATAGCATTTAGTTTGAGAAAATCCACGAATAAATATTATTTGGACACCCTAGTAGAAAGAAATGCAATAGTTTTATGAACCTCTCGCTGGGCTTGTCTTAAGTCACATAGTGTGTTATCCTACTATATAGATTCATGGTTTGTACCGATATTTTTGACGCTGACTTACTTTAGCAGAACAGGTAAACTCTGTTTTTATACTCTTCTTATTTAGTAATAAACAATCTTGGCATGTCTTTTTAACAATACCGCCAAGTTACCACCGAAGTGCGGTTGACCGTACCTACCCTTATTTAACATGTTAGTCCTAAGTTTAATAATGTTAATGGTGTACAATAAAGAATATTCTATTTATCTATCTAACACGTTGGCTGCTTGAAAAACACACACGTCTCTGTTAGCTTAATGTTACGCGAATGCGGCTCCAACACGCACGTCGTGTTTGCATATTTTGTTATACAATTGTGCGGCAAATCCCATACCATGTGTCTTACGCCGCTACACCAGTGCGGTTACACGCTGGACGTGTTTTAATTCTACAGTATGGAATACGCGCACGGCTTGTTTTACACACGCTGCCCGCACGGTCGTAGCGCCCGGCTCCTACACGCCAGGCGCGTAATCATAGTAACATCAACTGAACTAAAAATAAAACGTGCAAAAAACTTTTTAACAAAAAATAAAACCGACTTCAAAAACCTTAACTAAAAAGTAAAAAATAATCATTGTATGTATTTTAAAATCTTAACTTAAACAACATTTTTAAGGCGGCGCGTGGTGGACCCTTTGCGTCATGTAATGTACAGTCCAGCGCAATATCTATAGTAAAAACAGTTTATGTGAACGTACATGAAAATCACGCGCCGCCTTCAAAATGTTGTTTAAGTTAAGATTTTAAAATACATACAATGATTATTTTTTACTTTTTAGTTAAGGTTTTTGAAGTCGGTTTTATTTTTTGTTAAAAAGTTTTTATTTCATACTTTTTAGTTGAGGGTTGATTCATAAATGTTTATATAACCAATTTGAGAATATATTTTTATTAACCTTTGCCATCCCACTGCTGGGCAAAGGTCTCGCTCATGTTCTTCCAAACGTCCAATCACTATCGTGAAAAAAAACACGCATATCGGCCAAGAATTCTCAGAATGAGGAACCAATGAGCAGATCATCTAGATACGTAAAGCTAAAATAAACTGATTTATTGAAGCTGGTTAAAAAACTACTTAACCTAAGTCAATAAAATTTATATGGGACCACCGCGCGGACTTTCTCGACCAAATAAAAAAACAACCACGTAAATTGGCCCACAAATCTCGGAGTAATCGGTGTACATACATGAAAAAAAAAAAAAAAAAAAAAAAAAAAAAAAAAAAAAAAAAAACCCGCGGAATACATAACCTCCTCCTTTTTTTGAAGTCGGTTAAAAAGAGAAAACACTTCGTGAGGATCGAACCCACATCCTAACGGCCAAAATTAATATCAAATGTATCCACTCTTTGCTCTACTAGCGATAGGAATTTGACATTAAGCTCCATACAAAATATGTCAAATTTCTATCTCCAGTAAGATAAATCGTGGATAGATTGGCTATTAATTTTGTCCGTAAGTTAACAATCTGACCGCTGGATCACACTGCTATGGATACTTGTTTATGATATATGTACCGCTAAATAATAAACATATTGGAATAAATTCTTCATGATTATTTGGTACCTCTGGTGTACTTGTAGAAACATGTATTGAATAAAAAAATAATGCTTCAACTTAGGAAGAAAACGAAAATAAGAATTATTATTAATAATAATTTTATTTCCTACATAAATTAGAGGGGTTTGTGGCTAAGTAATAACTACGTCTATCGCAAGTTCTGCGGGGTTAAGCTGCGCTAGCCACGGTCAGTCCTTGGATGGGTGAGCGCATCGAGACCTTCGAGACACCTCCGTCCGTCGGAGAGTATCATAAGCTGTCAGCCCCATTTTTTTTTACGAATTATTATGCGAATGTGTTTGGAACTCGTTAAGGGTAGTCAGAAGCCCAAAAGTCTGGCAATTGCGTAACCTTAAGAGTGTCAGTATTACCCATCAGTAACTGGATTGCGGGAGTCTGATGGCAGACGCTTCGTGTAAAATATTGATGTTCAGCCGCATTTGGTTAGACTGGAAGCAGACCCCAACATAATTGAGAAAAAGGCTCGAATAAAGAAAGAAAGAAAACTTTCCTAAATAATTTTTGATATTTCTTCAAAGAGCAAAACTTTACATCTACTACCTAGGCACTTAGAAATAGCTACTTAGCTTCTTCGAACTTTACATGATTTTTTTATTTTTAGCCCTCTCGGCTTAGCTCCGTCGCGCGCGTGGGTGGTATGTGTGTACAGAGGGCGGGGGACGGGCACACTGCTTCACCACAACTATCGCTCGTGGCTAGTACTAAACCCCAGTTTCTGGAAGGCTCATTAATTTGATCTATTTTCAAATCTAATGTCAGCTCGTGTGATTGATCGGCAGAAATACTAACAAACAATCACATTGCTTGACCTGAGATTTGACAGCTGATTAGTTAATTTTTGTGTTGATGAGCCTTTTAGAAACTGGGGGTAAGTGTTCTAGTTGTAAGATAAAGCATAGAATGAGTAACTTTTTTTAAACACTAACAATACCTGTTGTATAACATAGTTGCAATCTGGGTACTTGCGAGATCAATAGTGCAACAAGAATGCGACCCATATCAGCATTCAACAACTCCTGTGCATGTTTCAAGTATATTTTATCGTATGGCTCATATATTCCACATCTCACCAAATACTCTTCTAGATTTTGCATGAGTAACGACGAAACTTTGGGTTGTGTTTCTGAATGTGTTGATATCTGTAACTCGTTAATAACTGACCTGAAAAATATATATCATGACTATGGATGCATAACATGATGCGATCCGGACACGAAACCAGTTTGCGAGTAAGTCCAGTCAGTCATTGGCGTCGTATACGAATACATTTGAAGACAGCTACTTACTGAACTTGCTGATTATTACTATTTACTTACTAGTGTCCGTTTAAGAACATAAGAAATTGCTAAAATTATTCACATTTTACTTACTCATTCATGGTCCTCAATGATGCCTCTAGTTGCGCTGAGTCAAATTTACAACTATTGTTCAACTGATAAGCAATATGTCTTCTGATAATCTGTAAAGTTCCTATCAAAACTAGCACATCAGAAAGTTGTTGGAATGTTTTTTGCCCTTTTATAATAACCTGTTCCATATCTTTCATGTCTGCACTTATATTCCCTATAATCATCTTATCTTGACTACTTCGGAATATGTCTTGAACATTTTGCATTTGGTTTTTGATCATAAAACCATATAAAGTATCTAATCCATGAAGGCCCACCACTCCAATAGCTTCATTTAATTTACCAAAAGTTTTGTTATTTATTATTTCATTTTGAGATTTTACGTCATACCAGGCAGCACAAATGTTAACGTACGTACAGATTCTGAAACCCAAAATGATTGAATAAGTAAATTAGTGAATATACATAACACCATAGCCAAGGTTAATGAATCAAGTATTTTTTTTTATTATAAAAGTCAGTAATTTAAACCAAACTTGTTTTTTTTTCCATAAAATTTAATAGATTTTTTAAAATCATATTGTTATGGCCTAGAAAAGAAAAGTACCTACTTTAAAAAATTATACAATTTTTATATTTTACTGAATATTGAATAAATGGCAATAGCAAACTACATACAGACAGTCATTAAGAAAATCGAGTTAGAAGAAGCTTGAATTAGATGTTGAATTTATTTTTCGGAACTGATTATTGACCAGTAAAAAAAAAGTCTTAGAAGTTTGAATGAACTGTTTCCTACATTTCTGTACTTAATTACTGCTGTCATACTTAAGCAGCGTCTCCTGTGACTGTGTTATTTCTAACATCTAACATGATTTTCTAACAATATGGGGGCGCGCCTAACTGTTTGACAACATTTGATTGGCCTAAGCAAAATGTTTACATGTTTTGTTAGATTTCGGTCGCAGGAGACATGGCTTAAGATTTATGGTACTGACACACTGCTCATTATAAAGCATGCTTAGAAGTATGCTTAAAATTAGCATGCTCCGCAGCAGTTCACCTTTACTAGCAATAAGCATGCTAGTTTTAGGCATACTCTTAAACAAGCATGCTCAAAGCAAACAATTGGACACACGTGCTCTTTAAACACAGGCAGTCGGCCAAAATGGAAGAAAATATAAATCAAAACAGTGGTTCTCTAAAGTTGCAAAGATATACTAGTGTCAGTTCTATCCGTGCAGAATAACATAAAATAATATTATTGCTTGTAACGGAACATTTTGTCGATTTGATTTTTCAGCATGCTTGGAATAAGCATGCTCATTGCTAGCAATAATTATAATTACAAATTTTTATAATTACAAAAATTTTTTTAGTAATGAGCATATGTGTCAGTACCTTTATGGGTTTTTTTAAATTCTGACTAAGTTGCATACTAGTAAAACTTTTCGCAAAAATATTCATAATAGGTGAATAAGATAAATAACGAGTATTTAGTTTTTTTTTTATCTTGGAATAGTAATTTTTGTCATAAATATGAAAGATTCTATGTCAGTAGATTAACATTTATGAAAAAATAGTTAGCTAGTTTAGGAGAAAAAAGTTTTTTCTTTGGGGAACCAGTGGGATTTTTAGACAATATTTGAAATATTATCAGTTATGAGTAAGTAAATAAAAAAATCAAGTTAAGACAAAAAAAATAGTACCCAACAATAAAAAAAACTTAAATAGTTTTTTTTATTTAAAAAAAAACGAAAAACGAACAAAAAAACTGTCATATACAATTAAACCATGATTTTTATGAACCCTAAACATAACCAGTCCATTACTGTCCCATTGCTGGCCATGGGCCTCTTCTCAGTAGTAGAAGGCCCGTATTACAGAACGTTTCTCAAGCTTTGGTCACTGTTTAAAAACTAGTTTTGAGTTGGGATTTAATTTTAGAACATTCCTCAAGCATTCATTGATTGTTCAGCTGAGTTTAACATTATTTTTCAACACACTTGCTCGTAAAGTGGCTCTTATTGCACCGCTTTTAGGTTCATATAACGCACGCGTGCTTTTTACTTTTATATTATCGCACTAGTGCTTTTTACTTTACAGTTTATTTTTAGGGCGCAGCAAACAGTTTTTACCTATGTCTAAACAAAATTAAACATTTTTGTGAATAAATCAACTGTATTAATTAAAATATGATAAATAAACATTTCATCAAATTATTTATTTTTGTCAACAAATTAACAATATTTTATGTAATAAATAAATATATCCATTCATCATATTTTTAATATTAGACTGTTTGGCGGCTTCTTCAACCACCTGCGCGCGCATACCTATACGGCACCGTGCGATTACAGTAACCCGCGCGCCATTTTTCTCAAATTCAATATTTGTCTAAAATGTTTATATGATTTTTTCTTCGCAAGTGTGTTGAAAAACGTCGTATGACACGCGTGAGCATTGACTATTATACTCTCGGCTCCATTAATATTTAATAATAGCCAACTTAACTCACTTGTATCATAAGGTACTATTATAGTGTCACCTGTTTCGGTGTTTGAGCAGAGATTTTATCTGTAATCACTCAAATGTTGTCGAGACCACGCTTGAGTAGAGATTTATTTCCTATTTCAGGATATATTCGTGTGTTATGTTATGTTATTGAATTGAAGTTTATAATTACCGTATTGGAATAAGACGGATGCTCATGTAAAGATTATGTAGTTGATTGAAGATCAAACTGTACTTGAGGAACGTTTTGTAATACGGACCTTAGTCCACCATGCTGGTCTAGTGCGGGTTGGCGGACTACACAAACCATTGAGCACTCTCTGGTGTGCAGGTTTCCTTACGATATTTCACTTTATCGTTAAAGCAAGTGATAATTGAATTCAGATCCGCACATGAATTCGAAAATTCATAGGTGTGGGTAGCGACTAAATTACTGCACTGCACTAAATTAGTGAATAATTATCATAAATTCAAATAGGTATATTTTGCGTACCTTGCATCCAATAACTGTGGTATTTGTCGAGCTAGACTGCCCATGAAGCCAGCCGAGGGACTGTACAATGTAACTCCTTTCCGAAAGCTAATCTCCCTGGCGACACTCTCATTTATGATCGCCGTTATCTAAGCAAATTTAATTAGTATTTTATTATGCAACAGCTATTGCTTAAAATGTATTATTATAAAAATTTCTTAGGTTTTCGATCACTACACAATAAAATAAAACAAGTTTAACCAGATTAACGACGGGATAACCAATTTAAATAACATAGGCGATGTAATCCGGTTAAACTTGTTTTATTATGTATTATTATGTAAACTTTCTTTTTGCTTTAAGGAAATGAAAAAAAGAAGCCTGCCGGCTTTGTGGGGGAGAGGCTGGAGTGTGTGGGATTTTTTCGCACTAAAACCCCCCGGTTGCCATCTTCAGCAGAATAAAGGGGGACTCCAGGAAAAGGTTATGCTACCGGTGCCCCCCCCGTGCTACGTCTGTAAGGCACAACCCAGAGGATACTTGTCTCCTTAAACATCTTCCCGATGCGAAATCATACGGTGACACGGGACCACCGCGTGCCACCGTCATCCCCGAGGTCACCCAATGGACGCCCTAAGGCCCCCACTCTGGACGCCCGTGACCTAAAATGTCCCCCGCGCGCACCGATCTTATCGTCAGAACAAGGGGTGGGGCTCGGTAGTCCTAATGGGCTAGGCATCGGAGCGGTTGCCTCTCCAGCGCCACCTTTTTAGAGCAGGATTGGCCGTCTCGATTAGCTCCGCAGCCTTTTTTTGTACCAACGGTCTGGCAAAATGATGCTACTGTCCTTTAATTTTCTGTATCTGCTAACATAGCCGTTACCGCCGGTTGCAGAGAGATCCCGCCCGATTCTATCGATCAGGACGCACTGCTCAGAAATCCACGCAGGACACTCCCCGAGTGTACTATGTGGTATCCTGGTCACCTCCACAATGGTGGCAATTCACCGTGGTCTTGCGTGCGTTCCTATTCAATTATTCACTGAAGTCATCGTGCTCAGTGAGTACCTAAGTAAGCCGGTAGATGACGCGCTCACTCCTACTCAACCAGGCTCCGAAGCACGGCTGGACAGGCTTTGACCACACGCTTGTGTGCATACTCCGGCTCTAAGAGCTGCTCGCGCCACCGCTCGAGTGCGTGTTCAAGCGCGTGTCGTCGGCCAAGGTATTTCATATTCTTGCCCACCTGGACAAACTGGGTGGTTGTCTACCACGCGACAGTTTATGAAACCACAGCGCCTCCGTCTTGTGAAGCGCTATCTGCAGAAACAGCCAGTGGGTTCCGGCCACGACCACTGCCACCCCGAGCTCGGCAAGCTGGATAGTTTCCACAAAATTTTCCCTGTCGGTGATGACCAAGGTGTCATCTGCGTACCAAACAATACTCACGCCAGCAGGAAGATAGACACGCAGAACCGCATCGTATGCAAGGTTCCAAAAGAGTGGGCCGATAACCGACCCTTGTGGAACGCCGCTCCTTTCCTATCTGGAAATTGCAATCCTACTATACAGGGTCATTATAAAAGCGTTAGCTACTTTTTTTTCTCTGAACCAGAATCGATAACAGAACCAGTTGGTAAAAAAAAAAAAAAACTTAGAGTCTAAGCATATGATGGGTTTCCACTAGTGATGGGTCGAGGGTTTAAACCCAAAAGGCATAAATGGGCATAAACTGGGCGAATAGGGCAAAAACGAATTTACGCCCAAATAAACGCCCAATCGCTGGGCAGAAAAAATCGACTACATTAAATATATGTTTCTTGTAGAAAAAATGTTTTTTTTTAGTAAATAATATTAATCTAAGCTATTTTCATGTCAAACGTTTAATTGTGAAGCTTTAGTATCTTTCGAAAATGTTGTATTTTATGAAAATGTTAAAAAGTGTACCGTTTTTTCTTTATTTTGCTACCAATGGCCAATGGGTTGGTATGACAACCATGGGGTGGTATGACCGGGCCTAGGAATAGTTGTCCTTCCCCGGCTTTGGGATCCCTTTGATGAATGCCATCCTTCACTGCGTCGAAAAATGGCCCTGCTGGAGGTACTGGTTTACCAAGCAAAGGATGTTGTCGCGGTAGGCTTCGTTGCAAATGTCGAAAGTGAAACCGTCCGCTCCCGGTGCCTTTTTGTTTGGAGCTCGAAGGAGTCTGTCCACAGTGGCGGTGCTACTTTTGCTGGTTATGCGGTGAACTTTTGTCAGATTTCCTTGAGTTTCTGGCTCGTGCAGAACTCCTTCTAGCCATTAGCCTTGACAACGTCTGTGTTCTAGTGGTTCGAGTGTCGGACTGCTGATCATGAGGTCGTGGGTTCGATTCCCACAGGACACAAATATTTGTGTGATGAACATATAAGTGTTTGTGTTGGTCTGGGTGTTTCTTATGTATTATAAGTATGTATTTACAACAAAAAAAAAATTGTACTATATACATTGTCTAGTGCCCATATTACAAGCTCTGCTTAGTTTGGGACTAGATGGTGCTGTGTAAAATGTCCCAAAATATTTATATTTATTAGTAATTGCCTCCTGGATGGCCTCTTTGTAATCCGTTTTCGCTTTTAAATATTCCTCGACTGCAAAAGGCCTACGCCTGGGGTTGGCCATATGGATTTTCCTGCGTAACAGGATGACTCCCTCTCTTTTAGCAGGCAACTCCGTGGTCCACCAGCAGTTTGTCTTAAGATGCGCATTTCTCATGACTGGAATAGCTTCCTTGCATGCCCGAGTGACAGACTCCTCACAGCAATTCACCACCGCATCTACATCCTCGCAATTCTCCAAGTTGGCTATGTGATCCGCTGTGGTACGATGCCCATACGTGCCAACTGTTCCTTAAGCACGTCTCTAAACTCACTCCAGCGAGCCTTCCTGGTGTTTTATATCCTGCTGATTTTACGTGATGCAGCGGTAGTTGCAGCCCGGATCTCCAGCTGGAACCTTATTGCCCTGTGTTCCGAGAGCGTTACGAAGTCAGAGTCAAGTCGCCACTCCTTCACCCTGTGCGTTCCTTCATTCCTTGCGGTGAAGGCTGCGATGTCCACTATACTCGTGTAGGGGTTCCCATTCCGGAGTCGGTAGAAAGTGGGCTCAGTTTCCTCATTGAGGCATCCAGCCCTGCCAGAGCCTTAATAACCGCTGTTCCCCTACTGTCCTCCATCTCACAGCCCCACTAGGGACTGCCGCGTTGACTTCTCCAGATAGGATGATGTAAGCCACGTTGAGATCCTCCGCTGTTTTCCTCGCTCTGTCCAGGTAGGCGCTAATATCAGCATTGGGTTTGAAGTACATGTTGATTAGCCCAAGCTTAAAGTTGCATAACTTTATCACCACGCCCACTACATTATTTGTGACAAGATCAGGGTTCTCTATTACTTCAAGCCCCTTATTGACCACCACCACCGCAGCCTTGACCAGGTCGTTGATCGGACTCGAGAAAGTTTCCGACTGCACAACCTTATGTTCTGCAGTCAGATACCCTTTGGAGCCGACATACGGTTCTTGTAAGAGCAGGACCGATGTATTCGTGGCGATAGCTTCTGTCTTGAAGTGTCCTACCCGCACAAAAATTTAGAAATTCCAACTCAGCGGGTCATATTGTACAGTTGAGTCCGTGTCCCGGACGAGTCGAGTTGGAGTGGGGTGCCGGGCGGACAAACACCGTGCCGTCTGTCGCCTGCGCAGCGCACAATCCGCCCCTTGCTACACAATAATTATGTTGAAATTATGAATATTACCACTAAAAACAAATCTTTATGAAGTTAAAACAGAAATTCGTTAAGAAAATTGTTAAAAGTGTAGAGATATTTTGGTTTTTTAAATTGCAATTACCTTTAATCCTCCAAAAAGTAATTTTCGTAAACTAATCACAAGCATTTTAACCAAAAATAATCAATAATTTATCATTTTAAAAGTATAAAGTAAATGCCCTGACATGTGGGCATTTACTGGGCAGAAACGGACAGATATTGGGCGTTTATTCAATCTGCCCAAAATGCCGCGGCATAAACCCATCACTAGTTTCCACCCATCATTATTCTATGATTCTAAGAACGTTTAATAATACAGCAAAGTTAATGGTATATCAATTATTTTATTATTTTAACGCATTTTACGCATGCGAAGCGAATTCTAAAGATATAAATTGTGGAAAGAAAAAATCGCTCACGAGCAGGATTCGAACCTGCGACTCCTGGCGCTTTTTTTTTGGCGATTTTTTTCTTTCCACAATTTATATCTTTAATGGTATATCGTTAGTCTATACATATAATAAGAATGTAAGTCTGACGTGTCTGTACATTGTATATTTTTGCAAAAAAATAAATAGGGAGGAATAAGAATAAGTAATAAAATAAATTTCGAGATTTTTTTAAATGTTTGTCTGTTTGTCTGTTTGTTTGAACGCGCATCACGTTAAAACTACTGGATTTATTTGAAATAATTTGTAACAAAATTATTGGGCATACTTTGAGGTTACACTTAGTCTTTATTTGATAAAAATCGGTTCACTCTATCAGAAGTTATGTCAATTTAAAGTTTGCTTACATGTAGCGGTACTATTACACAATAACAGGTAGCGCTAAGGCTGAGGGCACGAAACGAGTGGTGGCCGGCGATGAATAAAATGGATGAATGACATGAGTTATAAGAGGTTGTAAGTAATTAAATCTATATCTATTCTATATACATATAATAAGAATGTAAGTCTGACGTGTCTGTACATTGTATATTTTTGCATAAAAATTAATAGGGAGGAATAAGAATAAGTAAGAAAATAAATTTCGAGTTTTTTTATGTTTGTCTGTTTAATATACATTAGAGTAATACCAGGCAAGTACTTTATTATGTGCCAACGACTTAGTAACATCACAATAATTATTTACAAGAAAAAAAATATAAGTTTGGCGCACACCTGCAAGGAAACAAAAGCCGAAATTCAGTTGTTGGACCTCCATTGTTTTAGATGAGTGGGTACGGTCATAAATTAAGTCGGTACTTTTGAGTGCATAAAACAACGACTACTTTACTTATCTATACATACAATAAAATCCTTATGAAGAAAAAACTGAAAACTGTTTTTTTTTAATAATAATTGCTATGCTTACTAGGAACGATAAATTGCAATTTTTAGAGTTGCTGTCTGTTTTTAATAGATAAACGCCAAAACTACTGGTGAATTAGTTGAAATTTGGCAAAAATTGCCGTTACAGACCGGCTCAGGTTATTTATAGTCTGCAAATCATCACGCTTTTGTGCATGGGAGGTGAGTAATACCACATTATGTCTATAAAGCTGTTTTACAGCAAATATTATGATATGTTTCAATTTATATACTTACCCATAATTGTCACCATTATGTTAAAAGAATCTTTTTTTTTATCGACCATCACGCTATGTCTCAAGGAAGCTAAACAACAGTTTTTTTAAACCCAGAACGAGTATTTCGTAGGTAATTACTAATTTGCCTAGCGTCCTCACGGATGTCTTGCGAATGTTTGTTCTGAAATCGAATCCCAGCTTCCGTCTTAGATTTTAGGTTTGTTTTTTGTGATGAAGTTATGTTTTAGATTTTTTTTTTATCATTTTGTCTATTGTTAGTGTAGTCAATATTTTATGACGCACGGTCTTCCTGTTTCTCAGAATGAGAACTAGGTAACTTAATCCAACACGCTGGCCTGGTACTGGTTGGCAGACTGCAAACACTCTCAGATATGCAGGTTTTTATCATTGGTATAATCACGTTTACTCATATGGTACAAGGTGGTATGTAGGCTAAAGTCATAGACAATAGACACGAAAACATGTTCCGAAAAAAATTACGATGCTCAGTATCTAAACACTGTACAAACAAAACACATGTATCATAAAAGTAAAGAAGGAATTCTAAACACAATAATAATAAAAGTCATCAAAGTTAGATGAGTTTTTGAGCCAATTAAGATGAGTTGTTCGGAAAAATGTGAATTAATTCATATTAAAAGATATCCTAACAATTGATATACTGTTTTATTTGGAATGAAATGTGCTATCTACCTATCTAGCTCTATTTATTGTGATTATGGAATATCCCCCCAACATATGCTTGGGGAAGGCCTATGTCCTGCAGTCTTTCGGTTGGAATGATGATGATGATGATGATGAGGATCTACCGCTATGTTTGCCGTTGCATTGAAGTTATAATTTGTGGACCAGCACCCGTCACAAAAAAAAAGTTAAGTCAACGACATGCCGAGGAAAAATAAAAAAATCTATCACGAAACCCGCGCCTAAATCAACCAAAACTTCATAGCAATGCGTAAAGATGTCGTATCTATTATTTGAATAAAAAATCACATCAAATGGATAATAAGCTCATGAAAAACATCACAGCCGAAATAGATCATCATCAACCCAGCCTTTTCCTAACAGGTTGAAAAAAACTATTTTATGTGGCGCGACTCTTACTGTCTTACCTCCTACAATTCGATTACTTGGGGAAACCAATATTGTAAGTTTAAAGAAATACCTGTCGATTAACTCTTATGACTACTGGGACTGACAGTTTAACATACGTTTCTGGATTCAGAGAGATATCGATGTGTATGTAACAGTCAACCATCATCTAGCTAGGACATGAATACGCATTGAACGCGGGTCCTAAGCATAGTTTGATAGATGTATAATTTTGTCACCGGTTTCATGATTTAGGGTTTTTATTTGGAACAGCATTTTCCAATTAGAAAGAAAGAAAGAAAATATATTTATTTGCGTCTAGAGTGACGCACAAACTTACCAAAAATATAGAGAAAAAAAAAGAAAACAAATACTGGTACAAATATTCAAGTGGTAAGATATGCGTCACACCCGCGCAAAACGGCCATCGCCATTAGGTATAAGTATGACATTACATATTAAATATTGGGTGTTGTAGTTTTTTACGTCCTTAGTTCACATTTTTCGTAACGTTGTCTGCACAATAGAATTTCTCCTGTAATGTGCGTGCGTTTACAGACACTACGTTTTATCCTGGAATCGAACTTGCCTTCAGTGGCAAGTATAAACAGTTTTATTTCCCTTTTCATCATTTGAACAAATTAAATGTAAAACAGAAGGAATTAAATCATTTCCAATACAAAGGAAACATTTATAAATTGCTAAAATGTTTTCCCAGTGAACAAAGTATAAATAATATTATAGTGTTATATTATTCCGTATCAATCAATCAACTCAGCCTATCTCAGTCCACTGCTGGACATAGGCCTATTCCGTATACCTACTAATAAAGAATGACTTTGCTACTTTACTACAAAGTTTTCTAAAAAAGAAGTAGAAGACATCAGTAGATAATTATAGAAAATTACGACAATGTTTATATGAATACGACATGGTGTTACATTCCGACATCCACGTGGACGAAGTCGCGGGCACTGCTATTAATGTAATAAAGTTAATCTTCGGTTTATGCCTGAATGTTCGTAGTGTAACTATTCTAATAATGTGCGCACGCACGTAGAAGGCGGCGAAAACACAAAGCAACGAGCGCTCTTTTTTTTTTTAAACTGGGACATACTAAAAGCAGTGATAGCCTTGTGGTTGAACGCTTGCCTTCCATACAGGAGGGTGTGATTTCGACCCCGGCCCGCACCTCTGACTTTTCGAATTCATGTGCGGATTTATATTCGATTATCACTTGCTTTAACGGTGAAGGAAAACATCGTGAGGAAACCTGCACACCAGAGAGTGCACCATACAGTTCTCAATGGTGTGTGTAGTCCGCCAACCTGCACTAAGCCAGCGTGGTGGACTAAGGCCTTAGCCTTCTCGTACTGAGAAGAGCAGTGGGACAGTAATGGGCTGGTAATGTTATGTTATGAGCAGTGGCGTGCAGTGGCCAACTTCATTTGAATTTAATTGTGGTCTAAGTTATTGATTTTTGTATGTAGGAAGATTAATTTAGCATTAATAGGCCTAATATAAGATAAATAATCATCGTACTTTGAAAAAAAGATAATAACTTACACCACTATTGAATTTGAATGAGGAAGGCACTGGGTACTGCCTAATTGCCTATATGCAATATGAGACATATAATTGTATTTTCGTTAATAAATAACAAATAAAAATAAAACTAGCAAATAATATTTTTTTCATCCCCCCATCTCGGAAAAAGTATTTTTGCACTTCGATATCTGAGTGCAAAAGCCGTTTTTATCCGCTAGAGGATAAAGTAAATAATTGAATTTAGAACATCGTGAGCACTAAGTTTGTGAATTTTCAAAACATCATTAAACCAGATTAAACCTATTTACTTATCCCTCCATGCTGCCGAATTTATCATACAATCTTTTTTAATTTCTTAAAAACTCAGACTCGGAACCTTCTTGGTGTACTTTTTAGGGTTCCGAAGTCCTACAAAGAACCCTTATAGTTTCGTCATGTCCGTCCGTCTGTCCGTCTGTCCTAATCCTTTACAGCTTAATAACTTCTACAGTTATAAACATAAGTAAATGAAATTTTGTTAAAAAATAGTCTACATATAGATCTCAATTTTAAAAGTATAAAAAAATAGTTTTTACGTATTTTAGGGGTGGCGTCCATACATGTGAAATGGGGATGAAAAATTTTTTTTCGCTGCACCCCCTCTTGTGGGGTATCATTGAATAGGTCTACTAAAATGAAGGTAATGTTTCATACATGACTTTTTTATCAGGTGTACCATCTGCGAAATATAGCCCGCCAAAGTGGCTTGCAATGTGTCCCCCCCCCCTGCCATTACTAAACTATGCAACGTAGTGTAGGGACACTGCTGACGCATGGGTTTATAGTACAAGGCGCTTAATTGTATTAGCGCAGCGCAGCAGTCGTCGCCCCGCAGCCATACAGTTAGGTCGTAATTATTCGTAGTAATTATGTAGTCTATAATTATGTATCTGGTACCGGAAGTAAAGTATATATTTCAACAAGTGCTTCATTACAAAGACCATTGAGACCCCACCCCCTAAAGTGGTGACCCCGACATTTGAACGCGCAACTTTCGGCGAGGACGGTGTGACTATCTACCGAGCACGCGGACTACGTGGCAGCGGAGCACGTGCACATGCCCAGCAACGTGGAGAGCGCATGTGCAGCGTGGCAGCACAGGATGCACACACACAGAACAACTTGGGAGACGACTCGCCCCTTTCGCGTTGGCCAAGGGGGCTCACGACTTGACTGCAAGACCAGACCGGATAACCAGATCAGCCGACAGGAGCGACTTCCGGAAGCTATGGCCAGCATATGACTTCCCGGAGCGGCACACGGGCGGCGGCACTCTTCAAGTACAGTGCGTACGTCCAGGCTGAGTCAGAATATTCCGGCAGAACGTCGCTGAACGGCAGAACCAGAACCTGTGGTATACAAGATGCTACTTCGTACGAAGAGCTTTACACGAGCGTCATACGGAGAGCAAAAGAAGAGTTCAGTCAAAGTGTGATATAGTGTTCTTAAATTGTATAATTGTTTTTATAATTTGGAAATACCTATTGTTATCGTTAAATAGTGAATCGTGATAAATTATTGTGTTGCATTCGAGTCCCACGTATCAACCGTCAACCGCTATCGCATTACTACTGAGTTTGCATTGTCAGAACTAGCGCTCCAGTAATGCGATACGTTTGTTATTGTAGTCAGATAACTACCTACGATTGTTTTATAGAGTCAATGATTGTTATATTTTGTAATTCATTTTGATTTGAAATGTAAAAAAAAAACAAGTTTTTGTTTTTTGTTTTAAGTGGGATGTAGTGTAGGGACACTGCTGACGCATGGGTTTATAGTACAAGGCGCTTAATTGTATTAGCGCAGCGCAGCAGTCGTCTCCCCGCAGCCATACAGTTAGGTCGTAATTATTCGTAGTAATTATGTAGTCTCTAATTATGTATCTGGTACCAGAAGTAAAGTATATATTTCAACAAGTGCTTCATTACAAAGACCATTGAGACCCCACCCCCTAAAGTAGAAAGTTATAATCTTCCACATTGATAGAGCTTTGTGAAAACTCTCTTTTAAAATTATTTCGAGTATAATGTGATTATAATTTTTTGAGTTATAGAGAGAAAACTGAAAAATACTTAAAACGTCCTAGTTCAAAGGTCATTGACCTTAGAGAAAAATGATCATAGCAAATAATGCTCCTCTAGCTACTTTTTATTTGAAAAAATCACAAAAAGTAACTTTGACATGACACACTTCTTCAATTTGGCTTCTTGAATTTATCGCTTGATGGCGCTACTAACAACACGCTCTGAGTCGCGAATGCTGCCGATTATTGCAAAAACTAAAATAGCCATGATTAATATTCGATTTGATTCGTTTGTAATTACACCTACTTAAGGAACCCTATAATACTGAGCATGGCCCGACATGCTCTTCGCCGGTTTTTTTTTTATTTGCTTTGCGCGCGCCATTTTCTTTTCACGTCATATGGTTAAAACCACAGATCTATTACCTAGTTAAAACCTTAGGTTAAAGTTAAAAACAAGAAACTTGAAAACAAGTGAAAAACCTAAAATGAGTGGTTCTAGCGACGAGCACAGACATAGTAAAAAATATAGACTAAGTGCTGCGAACAACCATAGTGAAGCCAACAAAAACCGTGCTCCTTCATGTACAACCAGTGCTCACGTACACACCATGCACCTGAAGGATATTTGTTTTCGCGATGCTTACTGGAAGATGCCGCGACATGTGAACTGAGAGGGGTGAGCACGGTTTAAGGTGCACGTGTGTGCGTGAGCACTGGTTGTACATGAAGGAGCAGGGTTTTTGTTGGCTTCACTATGGTTGTTCGCAGCACTTAGTCTATATTTTTTACTATGTCTGTGGCGACGAGGAAGTTTATTTGACGCCAACAGAATTGACTGAAACTGTTAATAATGCGCAAATGAGCTTTCAACTTAAACAATCACGCGAGAAGTATTTGAAACAGTACGATATGTTTAACACGTGGCGACTAGCTAAAGGAGCCAAAACTTTTTCAGAAAATGTTTTGCTCATTTACGCCAAGGGTATCCGATGCATCGGTACAACTATTAAGTATGACAGATAGTTTACCCACAAGTCACTAACACAGTACCTAACAAAAATATTACACTCAACTTAAGTAACTGTAGCAACGTTACTTTCAATTCTTCTTAATTATACCTAAGTATTATTTGTTATAATTTAAAGATTATTCTGTAATACGTACTTACCTATCATAATGTAGTAGTTAATAGGTACCTAAACTGAAATAACAGTATCTTGTGATTGTAAATGTTTTTATTTGCATTTAGTCATTACCTCGCTGAGGTGGAATGAAAAGTTACGTGTTGCACTCGAGTGCAAAGATTTTTCATCTTGTGCTCTTTTGATGCCCTCGCTGACGCTCAAGATTCTAATTTTTGAATCACTCGCTGCGCTCGTGATTCAATTTTAGAATCCTACGCTTGCTCGGTCATCAACACTGAGCACGGGGTTAAAAAGCAACTTTGCACTCTTGTATAACAAATAACTATTATTCAGAAGAGGTTCCGTTAAAATAGCTAAGGTATTTATAATAACCCGGTATAATATTATGGTAGGATTACAATTTACTGCTAATATTATAAATGTGAAAGTTGTGACGATGTTTGCATGTTGTTTGTGAACACTTCCCGAGGAATGCGCGGTCTTTCTGTGATAAGCCGAATAATACGCGGGCGAAGCCGCGGGCAAAGTCTAATAATATTATAAATGTGAAAGTTTGTGAAGTTGTTTTGATGTTTGTAACTCAATCACGCTAAAATGGCTGAACGGATTTGAAAGAAATTTGGCACAAAGGTAGACCATAATCCGGACCATTAACATATAGGCTACTTTTTATTCCGGGGACAGAAATAGTTCTCAAGTCTTTCTGTAATAAGCCGAATTATACGTCTAGTCAGAAAATAATTTCATCATGACTTAACTTAATATCTCGAACACCTAGTCACCCTAGGAAGCTAAATTGAATATCGGAATTCCAGACACAATTAAAATTGGGGCTTGATTGGTACATACCTGTTTTTGCCAAATTCTTAATCCATGAATATTGATATAGTCCTGAATATATTCTAAGGATCGTCTGTAGCCATCCATACTTTCAGCCAGTTTTTGCAGTCGCAACATCAAATAATTTGCAGTTGGTTGGTATTTTTTCACTTGAGGTTCCAAAAATTCTACAAACTTCTTACTTATGTGCCTGTCTAACTCTTTCAATAACCCGTCTTCTAGTAATTCTGCAGGATCAACTCTTATTACACCCACTAATGTAGACCTCATATCTAAAATTCCTATAAAAACAAAAAGTTTTTATACCATGTGTTTTATACCTTATATTAGAATGATTAAAATTGAGGGACATTTACGAACCTGTCGTGAACGTGGACGCAGAATGAGTTAGTTTAGCAACTTCCATCCTATCTTCTAACTGTGCATAGTCTCTCAATCTCTCCTTTTCTAACCTAGTTGGAACTTCCTTGATGCCCCAAGTTTGCAAGTCTATTATTTTCTCTACAATATTGAAAACCATTTCTGGAATAATTTGCAATACTTTCTGAATATATTTAATCAGTTCATTGCTAAAATATTGTGATACTGACACTAAGTCATCACTGTGAGCTTGATTTATCCTGAGAAGTGGTATCTCCATTGCGCTAGCAAGCTTTAGGAAAAGTGCTCTTAGCCTGCTTGTGACAGCTGGATTTTCCTTAATGCTATCTTGCATATGCTTTGTGTATAAATCTATTGTACACCATGCGTAGCTTACATCTGCAATTGTCTCCAAAGTAACTAATGAATCTTCTTTCAATGATGCAGCTCTTAAAAGATTTTTCAATGCTTCCTTGCTATCAGATAGATACTGAACAATGGTTGAAGTGCTTTTTATGCCATGGAACTCTTCAACTTCATCTAACGCTTGTATGAGTTGAGTAACTTTTTTGATTGATTTTGATGAACTAGGTTCACCTAGAGATGCTATTTGTTTAGCAATATTATCAAACCAAAGTTTCAATTGTTCATTTTCTTGTATTTTAGCGACAGGTTTTGCGTCAGAAAAAAGCTCTGATAAACTTTTTACCGCCTCTATAGCAAGAGACTTATTCGTATTCCATGATAGATCCCTATTTTCAAGCAATTTATTTAAAATCTCTCTGACTTTTAATTCTAATTCCGCAGTACTTATTAATAGTTCCAATATTTTTAATGGATCATAATTGGATTCCTTTAATACCAGATCTTTCAGTTGTTTACTCTTTTTATTGTTGTCATAAAATGTAACATCAGTGTTATGTAGAAGAAGCCATCTTAAAACTAGATTGGAGTTTAACAGGAGATTTAAAATTTTACTTATGTTATCCAAAACAAAATCATCAGTAAGTGTTCCTTCTTTAAGCAGTTGGTGAGTTTTAGTTGTCAGCATTGGTACAGACCCACCTCTTCTAGCAAATATCTCTTTTATCATCTTGCCACTACATGTATTGCTAAGAGCAGTTTTAGCTGCCTTGAAATTTTCCCAATAATCAATAATATTCATAGTAACACCCATATAAACCGGTACGACCCAATTACTTGGGAAAAATTTATCTACAATTTCTCTCATTTTAGATGTGTCTGTGTGGAGATAATACGGTGTAAAAAATAAACAGATAACAAGCATACTAGCCTGTGTGCCCAATGCTGATGCTTGATGCTCTGGAATTGTGTAAACTGCAAGTTGATTGTAAATATCTTCAGATCGAAGTTTTCCAACAACTTTCTCAACAAATTCAGAACGGATGTAGACACGGCTAAAATGTTAATTTTATAATAATTAATAGGCTTTTTAGTAAACATAAGTACTGTTACTGTTTAGTGCAATAAAAAAAGTCTACCTAAAGTATTCAATCGGATAATCCGCAGGTCTTTTTCCATTTAGCTGATCATAGCCAGTATCTCTTAGAAGCTTGCAAACATCATCAATGTTAGACTGTGATTGGCTTGTACTGTACCGGTAAAATGCTACAAGCAATCTTTCCCTCATTGGGCCAGGAATGTATAAGTCGCATAACAAAAGTATAGCACCATATAGATATAAACTCTCACACTAAAAATAAAATACATTCATTTTGTATTTATCAATGATTCAATATCATACAAAGTTAAGCTGCAAACCTACAGCGAGCGGAACTGAAGTGTATCGTCGGCGGGTCTCGTCGTGTTGTAATGTACTGGGGGCCTAGTACGAGTTTGACACTTACCGATACTTCCATCGAATTCGACGATTTTCATTCATTAGTCAGTAGCGCCCCTGGCGGATACGAGTAGGAACTACTGATTTATGAATGAAAGTCAACGAAAACTATGAAAGTATTCTTAAATGTCAAACTCGTACTAGGCCCTCTGAACTGTATTAGACCGTGCACATGCGAACACGAAAGAACGCCGGGCGGTGCGCGACCGATACGCTGGCGTTGTATTATATGGGAATGCATAGTAGTAGCACAGTTTAACAATGTAGTAGTCACATAGAGAGCGGAACGTTTTCTTCTGGCGCTGTCATTCCGCCGCCGCCGCCGCCGCGCGCCGTTCTGTCGCGCGTTTTCCGCCCGCAATGTGACATGCACGCCCCGTCCACGTTCGGTCGACGCGGTGACGCTCCGCCTCAATTCCTTCCCGCCCGCTGTGTGTCTGCACCTTTGGTTGTAAATTTCATTGACAGTATTTCTTTTGTTTTTGAATCATTCACTCCGAACATATTAGAGTAGGGTACGGCCGATATATTCAGAACACTATCCTGCCGTTTCTATTATTTCATTGTCGATTTTGCGAGTTGATCCCCAGATTCCACTACTACCAAAACTTACATGGAAAATAGATTTGAAACACTCATCTAAAGAGCTTTAATACCTACCTATCATCATCATCATCATCATTTCAGCCGAAAGACGTCCACTGCTGGACATAGGCCTCCCCCAAACATCGCCACAACGACCGGTCCTGTGCCTTCCGCAGAAATCCTTCCTTCCTTCCTTCCTTTTAGCGTTCGGGAAGCTACGCAATATCTTCTCGTCCAAAATACCGCAGTGTCTCAAGACGAAAGTCTTTGACCAGTGTGTGTTGCCAGTAATTACTTACGGTACTGAAACGTGGTCGCTCACAATGGGCCTGATAAGAAGGCTCAAAGTCACTCAAAGGGCAATGGAGAGGGCTATGCTCGGAGTGTCCCTGCGTGATCGAATCAGAAATGAGGAGATTCGCAGGAGAACGAAAGTAACCGACATAGCCCGAAGAATTGCCAAACTTAAGTGGCAGTGGGCGGGGCACATTGCTCGCAGAACGGATGGCCGATGGGGCAGTAAAGTTCTGGAGTGGCGACCGCGTACTGGAAGGCGCAGCGTGGGTAGGCCCCCCACAAGGTGGACCGACGACCTGGTGAAGGTCGCGGGAATCCGCTGGATGCGGAAGGCACCTACCTATGCTCTTCAGAAATTAAAACTATTTTGACTTCCTGGCTGAAGTTATATGAAACACCTGGGGCGCGGCTCCTCATACGCCGTTCCGAACGTTCTATGATATTGTATGCAATGCATGCAACGGACTATATCAAGCGTTGTCGTCTGTCAAACAAAGTCTGCACCCGGCGACCAACGCGCCAGGTGCTTGTTATAACTTCAGCCTAATTTGACTAACTATGACTGTCGTAGATAATTGTATATTACTTATGTGAACTTGGTATCTAGGTCTAAAAACTAATTTTAAAATCGTTAACTAGGGGTTCAGATTAGAGGATGTGGACCCTGAGCCTTAAATAAGCATAAACTTCTTATTTTTTGAAAAGCTTAATACTATACTAGTTCTAATAAAAATAGTGCAAGAATAAGTTACATAAAACGCCTTACCAAGAGTTGTTTGCCCTCTACATCTTTCAGTACTGTTTCAATATTTTGTTGGATGAAAGTATTATCATTCAACTGCTCCACAAATGAATTTAAATCAACTATATATTGATAAATATTCTCAAAAAGCAAATAAAATCGATTAATGATTTCTAAATATTTTTCCTTAAGTTCATCATCCAAATCTTGCAATTTCTGAAAACAATCAAAAGTTAGACTTACCTACCTAATACTAGGTATGTTATTGTTTAATTATGTTTTAAAATTTTGCAAAATTTATTCCTGTTTAAGTTCTGTTCATAGCTTTTCTTTAATTACCTATACATTAAGTAGAACACTTACTGGGTTGACATTAATTTTCTTTTCTTGAGCATCAGATAACTTAAAGTAACTAAAATCCATAATGACATCTTGATATTTTTGAGATGCTTCTTTACTACACAATCTGAAATATGTACATGTACATAATTTGTTTGGATAATCTCGTCGCTCAGCGAGCTATGGAGTAAGCTATGCTTGGAGTTTATTTGAAGTATAAAATCCGTAATGAGATTATCCGGAGAAGAAACGGAGTGACCGACATAGCTCGTAGGATCAGTAAGCTGTAGCGGCAGTGGGCTGGCCATGTGTGTCGAAGGACCGATAGTAGCTGGAGCAGACGAATCCTTGAGTGGAGACCGCGAATCGGCAAACGCAGCGTAGGGCGCCTCCACGCCAGGTGGACCGACGACCTGAAGAAGGTGGCTGGGGGGGGGGGGACTGGATGCGGAAGGCAAAGGACCGAGTGTTGTGGCGAAACTTGGGAGAGGCCTATGTCCAACAGTGGACTGCGATAGGCTGTGTTGATGATGATGTTTTTTTTTAAATATCTTACTGAAAATAAAACCAATCAAACAACCATGGGTAATCTGCACGTTTACAGATAACGGCTATTAATCAGGCACATAGCACCCAAGTAGCATTTTGTATTCTTATACGGTTCACATTTAGTGTACCGGTGAACTTCAAACATTTGTAAACTCTTATTGTACTCCACACTTGGTCCTATAGCTGAAAATAGTACCTCAATCTGTATAATGCATGTAAAGGAGTGTAACATTGATCTATCTAATACCTATTGGTGTTACATACCAGGCAGGGTTGATTAAGGGTTTAAATCAATGATTTTAATCAAATTTGATTTTTTTCCATAAGATTTCATTGATTTATTTCATAATGTTATTAAAAATTATATAGTTTTTATTTTTTACTGAATATTGAATAAAATGGCAATAGCAAACTACAAATAGTCAAGAAAATCGAGTTAGGAGATGCTTCTATTAGATGTTGAATTTACTTTTCCGAACTGATTATAGACTAGTAAAAAGTCTTAGAAGTTTGATTGAACTGCTTCCTAAATTTCTGTACATAATTAGAACCGTCATACTAAGATTTACTTATGGTCTTTTTTAATTCTTACAAAGTTGCATACTAGTAAAACTTTTCGTAAAAATATTCATAATAAGTGAATAAGTAAAAGTTAAGGAAATAAGGAGTAGTAGATAGGTCTTCTTCAAGTTTAGTTTTTTTTATTTTGACTTGGTAATTTTGTCATAAATATGGAAGATGAAATCACTGATTTTTATTAAAAAATCACTCGATTTAAATCAATCTGCTACCTGCTTCTAACCAGGGTTGTTGCTGATCCAGAATTTAATCACATCAGCGGATGCTGATGCTGATTTTTGACATTGACATCAGCGGGTGCTGATTTTTTTGAATTGGAAATGTGTACCTGATCCTTATGAATTTATATAAAAATGTAATTTGAATTTATTTATACAATATATCTTTTTATAAAAATCCGATATTGGTTAAAGGCAAAAAATAGTGCCTTTTTAAAACTTTTACGGTGATTAATCAAAATTTAAAATTAAGAGCAAAATAATATAACAAACGAAACTTTTTCATGTTTTCATAGAGCCCTAGGAAAAAAAACCGGCCAAGAGCATGTCGGGCCATGCTCAGTATTATAGGGTTCCTTAAGTAGGTGTTACAAACAAATCAAATCGAATATTAATCACGGCTATTTTAGTTTTTGCAATAGACGGCAGCATTGGCGACTCAGAGAGTGATGTCAGTAGCCGCTAGATGGCGCTATAGTCGCTATACAGTGCCAAATGTAATACACGGCACTTGACGGCAGCATTGGCGACCCAGAGAGTGTTGTACGACGCCGCTAGATGGCGCCAAATTTAAGAAGTGTGTCGTCAACATAACACAAAGTTACTTTTTGTGATTTTTTCAAATAGAAAGTAGCTAAAAGAGCATTTGCTATGATCATTTTTCTCTAAGGTCAATGACCTTTGAACTAGGACGTTTTAAGTATTTTTCAGTTTTCTGTCTATAACTCGAAAAATTATGATCACATTATACTCGAAATAATTTTAAAAGAGAGTTTTTACAAAGGTCTATCAATGTGGAAGATTATAAGTTTCTACGTTGCATAGTTTAGAAATGGCAGGGGGGGGGGACACATTGCAAGCCACTTTGGCGGGCTATATTTCGCAGATGGTACACCTGATAAAAAAGTGATGTATCAAACATTATCTTCATTTTAGTAGACCTATTCAATGATACCCCCCAAGAGGGGGTGCAGCGAAAAAAAATTTTTTTTCCCTATTTCACATGTATGGGCGCCACCCCTAAAGAACGTAAAAACTATTTTTTTATTCTTTTAAAATTGAGATCTATATGCAGACTATTTTTTAACAAAATTTCATTTACTTATGTTTATAACTGTAGAAGTTATTAAGCTGTAAAGGATTAGGACAGACGGACAGACGGACGGACATGACGAAACTATAAGGGTTCCTTGTAGGACTTCGGAACCCTAAAAAGACGACCCTATATTATTTTTTACCAATTATTAACTAAAATCTGGTAAATTACGAAAAACATAACATGAACTTTGAAAACTTACATGAGACAAAGCCGTAAAGAAACTTGCACACTAGCGCGAGCGAAGCGAGCGCAAATTTTTTTTAGGATAACCGAAAACTTTTCTCCATTTTTCCACATTTTTAAAGGAGTTTTAAGGCTTTTCTTTTTATATAAAAGCATTTGAGCTTTCTTTCACTTTGCTTAAACAAACGAGAGATAAATATATGTACAAAGTTTTGGCATATAAAGAAAGAAGCCTCCCCTTATTATCTCAATGCTTCTGTTATGATTTGCATTCGTTAATGATAATGAAGAGCTTGGTTATTTTTATCCAGCAAAGGCAATCCAACATAAATTATTTTCATCCTTGGCTTTTTATTAGCTGACTATAATAGCTCCACATTGGTGCCGATTCTCTTGTCACAAAATTCTCTAAACTAGACTAAAAATCACCTAAATTTAGTTTAGTCCTGTCAAACGACGTTTTCTATTCTGAAATTCACTTTAAAACTAATTTTTGGTTTGACAGGACCAAAATTAGTTTAGTTATTCAACTTAGTAAAAATTGACATTTTGCTATTCTGTAATTGACGTTTTTCACCTAATATTAGAAATATCAACCTAAATCTGACTATTTTTAGAAGGCATCAAAATACATGTCGACTGTAATTAGTTATCAACAACTAAAATTGCAAAGCTTATTTTATTCATTTTTATAGTTTTTAGGTAGTTAAAAATAAATAATGGATGCCTACTATGTGGTTGCAGCTGTTGTAGATTCAGCAGAAAGGTAAATTGTTCATAGAAATATACAATGAAATTTATAATTTCGATAAGAAGAGGTACCTATATAATAAAGGATAAGAAGTACATAAATCCATAAAATGGAAAAAAAAAATCCATGTTTGACATTCAATTCTATCATTTTATGCTAATATGTGTCCCTAAAACCAGTTGGGGTAAGTTGTGAATTTGGGGCCTTCCCTGAGGGGGGGCTTTCAACGTGGCCTTGAATGAGGGCACCTTAGTGGGTGCAGGTGGCCTGGGAGTGGGTGCCGGGACGGAAATGTCCATTAGTGCTGGGGGGGTGGGGGCTGTTGAGAGGGGGGGAGGGGCGGGAATTGGCTCTGCTGGCCTCCCCTGTTGAACCAGGGGTTGGGCCCAGTTGGGCCCACGTGTTTAGCTTTGGGTCCTAGGGGCCTGTGGCTATTTGGTATCGGGCCCAAACTTTGCCCAAGTGGGCCAAGTTGATTGGGGATGGGCCCAGGTGGGCCGAGTTGATTGGGGGTGGGCCCAGGTGGGCCTCTACGGAATGGGGGCTGATAGGGGATGTTGGGGTTAGGGGTCCCGAAGCAGGGGGCTTCCCTACCAACGAGTCCGGAGGCACGTTTTGCCAATTTGGCGTTTTTCTGTTTGGGTGCTTTCGGGCATCCGCGATAACTCGCCGGATGTCCAGATTGCCCGCAGAGGACACAGCTGGGGGGCTCTGTGCACTGGTCCTTCTCTTTGGGACGCTCGCACTCCCTTGTGCCGTGATCACCCAGGCACTTGACGCACCTAGGCTTAGCGTAGCAATTACGCTGTGCGTGGCCATATAATTGGCAACGGTGGCACTGACCAGGCTGACTGGACTTGTGCGAGCGCTCTATCTTAATGCCTGATAGGTGACAAACAGTTTTAATGTTAAAAATGGCTTTTGCGTCCTCGCAGGGCTCGCAAATGACTAAGACCATTTCGTATGGGTCTCCGTGTTTACCACGGAACATACGGTGTACTTCGGCGGCTGGGATGCCTTGTGACTTGAGGTCACTCAGCACATCAGAGCTGGGAATTTCGGTGGGGATACCTCTGATCACCACTCTAAGGAGGCGATCTTCTGGGAGTGCGTACGTGTGGAACGACACACCACGGTCACGCAGCAACTTGGTGAAGCTGCGGAAGTCTGTTGGGGTAGGCACTGAGACCTTGATACCCAGACCTTGACTTGTACACCAGTGCCCGCACTACCCAACAGGGTAGTGCGGGCACTGGTGTACATGATCTGACGATCAGTACACCATTTGGATACTTCGGTCCATTTCGCCTTATCCTGTATGAATAAGGGCGGCGGGGGGGGGGGGTATTTTCCTCTGAGAAGCGGAGGGGGGCGTGCCGCGGGGGGAAGCGGGCCTGCTGCCCTGCGGGGAGGAATCTGAGGCGTGGTGGGGGGGGGCCGGGGCAGAGTTATCCTCTGAGGTTTTAGCGGCCTTATTTGGGACGTGAGCGTCGGACTTGGCCTTACGCGCTCTCTTTTTCCCTTTACCCACTACTGTGCTAAAGGCATCGGGCTGGTCGGAGGGAGCCTCACTATCGGAGGACATCTCCTGGTCTATCGGGTCCGTTTGTAATTCCAGGTTGGGGGACGGGGCGGGGGTGGGGATGGGCGAGGGGGTGCGGTCCTTAAAGTCCGGGCTGGCAAAACGCCTATGCGGTGATGCGGACTACGGGGGGACCCTGGGTTCTCGGGAACGGGGCGGAGATGCCGAACGGCTGCGCGCTGAGTGCAGCTCGTCGTCATCACTGACGGGAGGGGGGCGTCTGCGCCTTAACTGGGGAGCAGCCGGGGTGACTCCGGAGAGTCAGGTATCCCCGCATCAGTAAACAAATTTCCATACTTATTAATTATGTGGGTCCTTGAAGAGGACGGTCTTCAAAATGTAATCCTGCGTTTTTTGTTTTTTTTTTCGAATTGGCTACTCACAGGAAGCACTAGAGTGCTCTTTCTGCTTAACCGGGCTTTGGGGGCGGAGAGTCCCGTTAGGGACTCCATCCGCCGTAATCCTGCGTGTTACTTTTTAGCTTATATTCTAATTTATACAACTTTTTTGAGAAATTTCGTGTCCTGGGTGCTAGAACTTTTTAACCACGTCTTTAAAAAGGGAAATTCCAGCTTTTTAAATTTAAGAAATAGTTTATTATTGTGATTGCCCATGGAATTCAAAGGTCCTCGCGTTTTTTGCAAATAGCTCTGTTTCTCGTTGTTTAAGATATACAATATGATACGCTGCAATAATAACAATATATCTCCTTTGATAGGTACTCTTAGGCCCGTATTACAGAAGGTTCCTCAAGTATAGTTTAAACTCCAATCACCTGATCACTACTTAAGGATAGAATCGTTACATGAGTATCGGTCTTATTCCAGAACGGTAATTATTATAAACTTTAATTCAACAATATAACACACGAATTTGACCTGAATTAAAATAGAAATCTCTACTCAAGCGTAGTCTGGACCACACTAGAGTGATTGATTACAGATCAAATCTCTGCTCAAATACCGAAACAAGTTACAGTATAAAATAAAGCTAAACTCAGCTGAACTGTGATCAATAAATCTCTGCTTGAGGAATGTTCTAAAATCAAAGCTCAAATCAAAACTAGTTTTAAACAGTGATCAACGCTTGAGTATCGTTCTGTAATACGGGCCGTAGAAAATAATAACCTAGCTCTTTAATCTGATCACATTATTCCAATTTATATATTTTATTGAAAATATAAAACAAAAATGTACTTTATTTCGTGACATGATTTTTTCTTCTTAATTTTAATGATAAACTAATAATAACTTCTTAGGTTTTCGCGATCACTACACATTATAATAAAACAAAGTTTAACCGGATTAAATCGCGTATATTATTTAAATTGGTTTCCCTGACGTTTCGAAAGCTTTGCAGCATTTCGTGGTCGCAGGTAGACTAAGATGACAAGCGTCTTTACAAATATTTCTAAAAAAATATTTTTATCTACCGTACAATATTATTAATTAAAATCGTTTCGATGCACGCAGTAATCACTCACAATATCATTATCTTTTACAGTGTTGCATGCTGTTTGGGACTTGATTATTTTTAGGACTGGGTTCCAAACTGGTGGTAGCTGCCAACCATCTTCTCTATTAAAATTAGGATGTTTTTTAATTTCAATAGCCTCACGGAGCATTCTAGGTACATATCGGTTTTCCTTCGCCAGAACTTGTGGTTTAATCAAGTCCCAAACAGCATGCAACACTGTAAAAGATAATGATATTGTGAGTGATTACTGCGTGCATCGAAACGATTTTAATTAATAATATTGTACGGTAGATAAAAATATTTTTTTAGAAATATTTGTAAAGACGCTTGTCATCTTAGTCTACCTGCGACCACGAAATGCTGCAAAGCTTTCGAAACGTCAGGGAAACCAATTTAAATAATATACGCGATTTAATCCGGTTAAACTTTGATAAACTAATAATTCCAAATATAATTATTATTTAATTTCCTTCTGTTTTTGTGAACTTTCGGTCATTCCATTCACTCTTTAATAATTTTTTTAAGATGTACTGGTAACACCTTCAATTCAACTTAGATGCGTCAAACTCAATTATTAGAGCTGTCAACAAGTTTTCTAAAATAAGAAAAAGATAAACACAGAATAAGTTTCATGATTTTCTAAACTAAAATTTGTAAATTTTAGTTATAGTTAGGTTTAGGTGGGTGTACAAGAGAATCGGCACCATTGCCCTTTTTGTTAGAACGCCTCTTTCAACTGTACTGTCTGCTGTTGACATTTGTCGTAATAGACAAGTTTGTTTTGGTTTTGCTAAAAATCACCGAAGTGCAATAATCTGTGCTGATTGGTCAAAACTATAAACTTATTATACTAGCCTCAGATTAATAACTATACTAGCAGTCAAAACTCACAAGCGAAACAAAAAAATGTGCCATAAGCCCCTCCCCCTTCGGTCACGTTACAACATGAACATCAGCACAAATATCAGCATCATTTAATGCGGATGCTGTTGCTGATGTTGAAAATGATGCCTGTTGATCAGCGGATGCTGATGCTGATATTCGCAACAACCCTGCTTCTAACCCCCTACATTTGTGCCTATAAATACATAATTTGTATGTAAACTTGTTTTCCCGTTTTCTCCTAAACTATAAGTTTCCTCACCTGGCTTTTCACAGGGGGTTGGTTCATACTAGGGATGTAAAAATACTCGATTATTAAAAAAATCTTTATTTTTATTTTTTTATCGATTTTATTGGGTCGATTATTATTTCGAGAAAAATCGATTATTAAGAAATCGATTTTCTATTTCAAGCGATGTATGTTTTCGATTTTTTTCTACTGTTTTCGAAAAGGTCAAATCAAAAGTCATTGTTTTAACAACACTTACTTTAACTAGTTCATTCATTTTGTTCCAATCTTTAGTATAGTTACTGTTGTGAAGTTGATTTAATCTGTTCTCTATATTTTACATTTATTTAAACGAAAAATCGATATTGTGAAAAATCGCTTATTATTTTAAATTAAATCGATTTTATTATTCGATTTTAATGAAACTTAAAATAATCGATTAATAATAAATGATTTTTTTTACAGCTAAGTCACATCCCTAATTCATACATAGAACACTAGGTTATAGATATAGTTGTAAAATAACGGTAGACTACCGTTATTAACCAAAAATTTCCGTTAGCTACCAATAAACAGCCGGTTAGCTACGGTTATTTATCCGACTGCGACGTGAAAAGGGTGGTTATGTTGAACAGTTTTTCAAGCATGAATTATTTTTAATGCGTTCGTTTACGAATATTTTAGCTACTCAAATATAAATGTTAATCAAATGTAAATTTTACTATTTTAATTATTATTTTAATTATTAATACTTATGCAATAGCTGTGAGAAGCAATATGCTGGTGCGCAGGTTTGCTTGTTGTAGTAAGGAAGTTAAAATTACGTTGTTTAAAGCTTACTGTCAAACCTTCTACACAAGCAGCTTGTGGGCCAGCTACACGCAAAAAACACTGGATGCCCTGAGGGTCCAATATAATAACAGCGTTAGGATGCTTTTGGGGCTGCCGCGTTTTTGTAGTGCCTTTAACATGTTTGCTCAAGCGCGTGTTCATGATTTTTATGGCATAGTGAGGATTAAGACGGCCTCGCTTTTAGAGAGAACGCGGTCAAGTCCTAATGGCATCCTGAAGATGTTATTATCTAAGTTTGATTCGCCAATCCTAAATCACTTCAAGCATGTGTTGGTTAAGCAGAAGTGATTTTTATATTGAATTGGTTATAGTATTGAAGACAAGTTGTCAGATACCTACCTACTACATAACACTAACATAGTTTTAAGTCATTTGTTCCTAACACGTGGATCCTTGTTGTCTAAAAAATAAATAATAATTTAATTTAATTTAATAAATAAATATCTGAAATAAATAGATAAGATTTGATTTATTTAATAATGTGTAGTGATCGCGAAAACCTAAGAAATTAATAATTAATTAAAAATATTATTGTTTTTTTTTCACTTTATAGAAATTATAATCGAAAACAGTTGATCATACGAAAAACTAAACTAGAAAGAGAGTATGTAGAAAAATAATTTATTATTATTAAATAATTAATATTTAATTTATTAAATTTTTGTTTTATTTTTAATTTGGTTGATTTTATTTGATTTCATTTGATTTGATAAATAGATAAGAGATATATGTAGATTGTGTATGTTTGGGAGCGAGCAGTGGAAGTGTGAAGTCTTGTCATGTGTGATGATGATGAAGACGATGATGATGACGATGACGATGATGATGATTATTATGATAATCAAGATGACGACGATGATGATGGTGACTATGAAGATGACGAATTTGATGACGATGGTGATGACGATGATGGCGATGATGATGATGATGATGAAAGCAGCTACTTTCAATGCTCCATACCAGAACGGCCGCTCCTCGAACCGATAGGAACTTTACTACCACTAGCAGCCTTACAATTTTTGTGTAAAAACTAACACATGTACAATTATGTAATTATCAACATGTCATATAAATGACAAGGACTATAAAGCTCTTATCGCGAATATCCTAATATTGTCACACTTCGAATCAGTAATTTTTTCGAACTTAACCACAAAATATCAAATAAGTACCAAAAAGTGCGAATTACTGGTACCCATTTTAAACAATTAGTTATATGGAAAGAGTATTTTATTGTCCTTCAAATACCCTGGGTTTGGTTGTGCGACATCAACTTTTGATGGGTAGACTAAATGCCATACATTAGAGGGCATTGTCCTTTAAAAATATTTTCAATCAAACAAAGTAGGTATATCCATTATCTAATAATTGCATGAGGTGAAATTTCGGTTCGATAAAAAAAAACATGTTTTTAACCGTATTAACCCGAAAAAGTGGTTAGTAACCGTTATTAACAAAAGTAACTAGCTACCTAGCTACCGTTAGGTTACAATCGTTATTAACTGGCTTTGCATCTATAGACTTATAGACATGGGTAACTAAAAAAAAATGCGTGAGCTGCAGCTCAGTGAGCCGGAGCTGTGAACCGGCTCACAGATCAGCTCAATTTGTGTATCTGCCTACTTCGAGTTATGATCTGTGATGTGAGTCGCTGAGCTTAAAGACCGTTCGATCTGTTTGAGCTGCGCTCGCTCGCTGATTCTGCGACTCAAACAGGTTTTTATCTTCTGTGCAACAAAAGTTATCGCACAGATAGATACTATTCTTTGAGCCTGTGTCTGCGTCTGCGTATTTTGTCATTGAGCTGCAGCTCAACAGCTCAAGCTTATTGATCTGCATATTTGAACCGGTTCTGAGCTGATTTACACACCTCTACTAGGTTAGTAGGTTCATATAACACTCCCCCTGCCGCCACCAGTGCTGCCAACTCCAAAAGTTCAAATTATCGCATTTTCGTGTCGAAATTATCGTTTTTCGACCAAATTATCCTACAATCTATAATATACAGTTGGGAAAAAAAAAATGATGACAACTTTTGAAATGTCGTTTGACTTTTTGGCGGAATTTCGACGACTGTTGTAATGTTTTTAAAGCTAAGAACTTATCAGTGTGTGTTTTCCTACCTTGACATTGGCAAAATCATCGAATAACGATGGAGCCATAACTTTATTGAATAGTGGAATTTAAATTCTTCTGTTTTTAGATACGTAGTACAACTGTATCTAGCTTTTGACCTGAGGGGGAGGGCAGGTATTCATTCCCTGTAGGTAATAAAGAGCAGCAGAGCAGAGCGAGCGCGAAATTTTTTAGGGTTTTCTGAAAACGTCAGAGCTTTTTTTTTAAATTGTGTTTTAAAAGGAATTTTAGGCTTTGTCTTTTCATATGTTTTTCATTTGAGGCTCTTTGGACTGCACCTAAATTAATTGCGTTTTTACTAAGAAAAAATTGACAAGAGCAGCAAAGTAGCAATCTTGCTACTTTGCTGCTCTTGTCCAGATTATTTTTGGAGTTGGCAAAAACATTATACTATTTTAAAAGAAGTTTAAGGTACATCCAAATCGTTTTGAAACTGGTTAGGCTAGACTTATATATAGCGCACATGCGCTGCAAGATAGCAGCGCGAGAGCAAACATTTCTTAATATAATAAGATGTATTTTAAGTGTATTCTAAAGCACTTTTGAGCTTTATCTACAGCATGGCTAGATTTAGTTCTTACCGCCTTTGAGCAGATTCAATTTACTGATTCACACACTCAAGTTAGGTTTAAAAGTAAGTTCTGTTTCTCATAAAACTCATTTTCCTTTACTTGACTTTTCTTACTCTATTTATGCAACAGAACTGTTAATTTGTTAACGAGGAATCTGATAAAAATAAAAGGCTGTTAGCTGACTTTAATAGTTCCTAACTGCCGTTTTCGGAAAAACGTCTTTTTCGACTTGTTGATACTCTTTCGATGTTCTTTGAGCACTTGTTTACGTCAAATTTACCATCTACAATTTAATACAACAGTATTTAGGCTTTGCACATAATTATCCAGCTGAGTGTGATGGCAGGAAGGGTTCAAGACTGGTAGACCCGTTCCAAGGGGTATACCCATGGTACTGTACAAACAAATAAATGACGGTCTGTCATGTTATAAACTTGAGTCAGTCGCAAAGGCAATCCAGGATGCTTTTAAAAAGCCTTACTTTTTATTAATCGTATAGTGTAGGGGCACCACTAGTAGTCACACATTATAAAATATTAACTTTAAAAATCACTTTTCTGGCAGAACATTGGATAGTCATACGAGACAACGATCAATCCCTCAGAAACTGCTAGTTTACCGTCATTTTAATAAGGAGTGTTTTACCAAAGACGTAGCTAAAAGGTCCTAGTAACCAGGCCATATAAAAAGCAAGCGGAGCAGTGAGCTAGAGTAAGCTGCTATTGCTTTCTCGTTTTTATAAACATAAACGCATAATATGAGTGAGAGAAACTTTCCTGTTGGTGTTGTTTGTGTTTGTTTTTCCATACGAAAATTTTATTTTTTCTTGACTTCTCATTGTGCCCCTATTGTGCGTATACTCCAACATTAACACTCCGCCCCTAAGGCGACACTCTGACCGAAAAATGTGTTTAGCTAGCGTATTATGCGCATTGATGTTTTTTTTATCCAATTCTCAAAATTATCGTACGTTTAACGTAATTTAGATCTTCGCTATCGTACATCGTACCAATGGCTAAATTATCGTACGCCCCCATAATATAATTATCGTACGGGTTGGCGACACTGGCCGCCACTCACTCATATATTTAGTAAGTAGGTATATTTGTGATAAAGTGTTAAGTAGGTACATAAATTAGTATTAAATAATAGACTTACTGATAAGTAGCTGGTTTATGATCCTTTAGCCTTAGAATTTCAGCAACTATGGCATTTCCATGAGACACTAGTTTTAATAAATTCTGAGCGCAGAGATTATCTTCTGACATAAACACCTTCATCCTTGTTAGCCTGAATAAAATTTCTTTGATAAGTTGATTATTTTATTCACAGAATTTTATTAGATTAGAATCGAAGAGAATATAATTATTATGTTTAGAAACCACAGACTACTAGGGTATCGTTAGAAACTTCTTTTTTTTTTTTTTTTTTTAATTTATTCATGACCATGGATACATGTCCTTCAGTCGTAATCATTGAACATATTATACTTTTGTATCTTAGTAAAGTGATGGAAACTTTACTAGGTTTCTGAGGGGATGATGAGATAATACGAAAGTCATGATTTTCAACTTTGTACCATTTATCCACACTTGTACACGTTAAGGAGCACTTAACATTTAATAATCCACCATTATTACACATTAACACTCGAAGAAACACAAATTTTGGAAAATGATAAAAAATCCACAACATGATCTTTACGAATTTTCCCGCCAACCTAGAAACTTTATAACAACAAGCCAGTGTTGCCGGCAATCAAACAAGAAAAAGTCCGAAACCGCATAAGAAATTACCCGAAATTACCCGTTCTGCCAATTTTTTTTTTTTTTTATAAAGTACAATAATTTTTATCTTTTCGTTTATATTTAAAAATCAGGTATCTAAGAGGCGTCACGCCACACTGACGTGATAGAAATATTAGGGGGTCTGAGGTGGTGAATATTTTTTTGTATAGTTTTCAAGAATGTCTGTGGTGGACTAACCCTTTTGGAAGCTCAAAGTGGTGTCTCTAATGCAGGAAGCCTTTTTTTTAAATACTGATGTAAAATAATCAAACACCAAAACATTTTGCAACATGGCAATTTAATCATAAGAAAGAGGGTGCGAGCGATTTGTTTTTCTTACTTTTGTAAAAACATGAACAAAGCGTGAATGAAAATGTAACGCAATAATTACTTGCATTATAGTTACGGTAAAGAAGAGGAAATCAGCAGAAGTACATCTAACAGTGCGAGCGAAGCGAGCGCGAATTTTTCATCTGGTCTTTGGTGCTTTCGGCTTTATCTCTTTATTAAGACGCTGACAACAGTCAAATACCCCAAATAGGCTTCTTTTAAAAACATTTTTAGCTGTATCTATTCAGTTTGTGGCAGTGACAAAAATATATGTTAATGTTGATCGTATTTTCTGAAACTGTATTGTGCCCAAAACACGTTTTCTTGAAGTTTTCTCGATATAAAAGAATTCTAAACTAACCTCTTAAAACATGCTTTAAAGCAAACAATCTCTATTATTTACTAAATATTATAAATAAAATTAAGAAAACATTTGTGGAAGACAATAATCTAAACATTTATTGTTTCTGTTTTTCAAATAAGCTTTTAGTTTTTTATTAAAAAAAATAAATAGTTAATTTTCATTCAAGTTGAGCGGCGTATCCGATGTCCCTCGGCTCGTTGCCTCTCTTTCAGTTCTGTACGAAACGACAGTGACCGCAGAGGTCTGATTTTTTAGGTGTTGTCAGCCTCTTAATAATGTGTACAATTTAACAGGATACTTGTCTTCAACATATGCCCGTAGGCCTGAACAACAAGCGTGAGTGAAGCGAGCTCGATTTTTTTGGGCTATGCATGAACAAAGTGAGATAGCGCTTCACAAAGATTTATGCATTTCAAATATTACTATTTCTTCATTAAATTATATTAATATCCGAGCAGCAAATTAAATAAGCAGAATGATGTAGAATAATAAAGCAAACTAAAGACAATCAATAAAAAACTATAACTATTTGTTACTAAAATGGCGTTCTCCAAACTGAGCCATAAAGATGGAAAGTATGCAGAATTACCCTGATCATAACACTGAGGGGGACTCGACATGCTCTTTTTTGTGACTGTCGCAAAAATACCCGAAATTACCCGGCAGTTATCGTTACCCGCCAAGAACCCGCTTAAGGCCTAAATTACCCGAAATCGGTTAAAAATACCCGTGCCGGCAACGCTGCAACAAGCACAGACTACTCAGTATATTACAAATTACAATACAATCAATACAATGTACTCTGTGCAGCAGACTACCAAAGATCACAGATTACTATACTATACTTACGGCCAAAATTAATGTCCAATCTATCAACGATTTGCTCTAATAGAGATAGGAATTTGACATAAGTTCCATACAAAATATGTCAAATTTCTATCTCTAGTAGGGTAAACGTAAATCGTAGATAGAATGGATATTAATTTTGGCCGTTAGATACTATATAATACAAAGACATTTCTATACTGACGTATAATACCTTTATGATATAATATTAGTAGCTTGCACAGACTACTTAGACATACTACGTACTATGTTGTATGCAAGAACCAAGAACATTATATATGTATGTATTACATAAATGCAAGAACATTATATATGTATGTATTACATACATTCCTGGACAAAGTACTACGTATTTTTATCAATACAAAATTATACCTTAATTTTATGTTTTAAGGTTTATTTTCATGTAATAGTAATATAAGCAGAAATCCAAAAGAAAGGGAGAGCCGAGAAGCGAGTTATGTGTCCTTGTCTAAAAAATTGCCAACGTAGAATAAAAAATTCGTTAGTATCGCAATTCTATAACACGATAATGTGAAATTCGTAATAGTGATGTAAGCCATTAATAAAAGCAGAACGTACTATTTTGTTACGTATTCTTATTGCATTTATAAAATAATATTGGTGTAAATTTTAACCTTTAAATGTCAACACTGATTTGTCATATTGACAACAATATTATGGCGGTTTATTGTAACTTTTTATGTTTTTGATTTTTCAGCATACTATAATATAAAATGGTGAATTTTTGTTGCGTACGTGGTTGTAAAAAATAATCATATCCTGGCTGTGGCTTATCTTTTCACAGGTAAAATGTTTTCATATAGTTTTCATATTTACAAAGCACTGACACACTAGGGTGACCATGCGCTGTATGCACGAATGTTTTTGGTTTGTTTATTGGATCCAAAAGATGACTATGAAAGACAAATCGGGAAAAAATAATTCCCAGGAATCCCACAAAGTCGTCTATCGTCTTTAGCGTGTATTTTGAAAAAAAAACTCATTCTTTCAAATAAAAGAAAAAGTAGATTATTCCTATTTACGTTGAATTATGATAGAATTCTGAATACGCCCACGGTTGTACCACATTCTAAGGAACTCTAAAGCGCAAACCACACACAGAGTGGGTGCGGGTCGGGCCCGCGTTGGGTGGAGCATGACGAATACACTGAGGAATTATAAACTAGAGCGGCCCTCTAAAAGAAATCTTATCACGCACGCTCTGAGGTCCATGGGCCACAGTGATCCCAGTCGGTCTTTACGCTCAGTGCGATGCAAACGTATATTACTCCGTGCTTAATGACGACAAAACATTTAAAAAATGCCGTCTTGTGTTCTAAAAACATGTAAAAACCATTCAAGATCGAAACACAATAATAACGGCGTAACGTTTCACCGGTAAGTAAACAAAATGCAATACATTTTGACATTTTCTAGTTTACTTGTACACGCTGCCATTTGTGCCGCCATTTTCTAGGCATATCATAAACTAAGAAAAAAAATAGTTACAGAAGAGACACGATGTCTGGTACTCCGATTACTGAATAAGCATTCAGGTAATATGTATACTACGTACTAGAGACGACGCCTCAAAGAATTTTTTTGTAACACGCCTTAGAGCTCCTGCACTCTAACTCACTTGGTCTGTGCCAGGCCGCTTGCCGCAACGTGACGTGACTTTGAGTTGAGTTTCATACATACATACATATATATTATCACGCCTGTTTCCCATTGGGGTAGGCAGAGACTATGGATTTCCACCTGCTACGATCCTGACACACCTCTTTCGCTTTATCTACGTCCATTAACCTCGTCATGCATGCTCGTCGGTTTAGAGAACTCTTAACTGGCATTTTTTGAGAACATCCGTGATTTGATCGCGATACGTTCGCCGAGGTCGTTCCCTTCCAACTCTTCCATCCACACTCGCTTCGTATACTTGTTTCGTCAATCTCCTCTCGTCCATCCTCTCTATATGTCCAAACCATCTTAACATACCTTTCTCAATCTTTGTCAGTACATCTTCTTTCACTCCACAACGCTCCCTTATCACGTTATTCCTTACTTTATCTCTCAAAGTTACACCACACATACTTCTCAAAGCTCTCATTTCTACTGCATTTATTCTGCTTTCATGTTTCTTCTGCCATACCCAACTTTCACAACTTTCATTTTGGAGAGTTTCATTTGAGTTTCAATTTGAATTTCAATTTGAATTTCATTTCAACATGAAATGAAATTGACCCTTATTGACATGTAGGGAAAAATTGTCTCCTTTGTATATTTGGACTAGTAATAAATTATAGGTATCAAATTTTATGTAATTAAATATTTGTCAGTAAGGTCTAAAATAAAAATAAAGGCGACTAAGGGATTCACCAGAGGATGGGCAGCAGCGTCCTCTGATTATTTAACCAACCAACTGCGATCGCCAACCCGCCTGCCAAGCGTGGCGATTATGGCATATCCCCTCAACATATGCTTGGGGGAGGCTCATGTCCAGCAGTGGACGTCTTTCGGCTGAAATGATGATGATGAAGGTCTAAAATCACTTGGCTGCATTTTTTATTACATTTTTGTGTAGATTTCGTCGAGCCCTTTCATTTGAGTACCAACACGATGGGTCTAGGATATATAGTTTAGAAGATATGGTCATCAGAAGTTTTGACCATATATTTGTCTAGATTTCGTCGAGCCCTTTCATTTGAGTACCAACACGATGGGTCTAAGAGCACGATAGGTTTAGGAGATATGGCGATCAGAAGTTTGAACTTTATATTTGGCTAAAATTCATCGACGCCTTTAATTTGAGTACTAACACGATACGTCTAAGAGCTTTAGTTTAGAAGAAATGGCACCAGAAGTTTCTTCACGCATACGACCATTCGCGGTAAAGTACATATTCAAATAAAATTTCTATGAAAAATACACCAACTATCTGTTAGTAACATGACCTTGTAAACAGCATGAAAGCTTATGAAATTATGAATTATAAATAAAATCTAAAATCATTTACGATGAAAAATCACATTATCAAAGTGTTGGTATTACCATATTAAACAGCAGAAACTGACCAAACTTATGTTAGATAAAAAGGTAATTAAAATATTGTGTTGTAGTTTAAATAGTAATAGTAGTAGTAGTAGTATTGTCGTTTAATAATTTGTGTTGTGGTGTGGTGATCCCTATGTACACGCAGGTATCAAGTGGGCAGAATAAACAGACTGTCGCATCTGCGCGCATGGATGGGCGTGTTTATGTTCTATGAGAACAATAACACGCCCCGCTTGCCCCGCGTTTGCCCCGCGGTGAGCAAACTGCGCGATATTTTTTCTTTGTGATGTCGTCTCTAGTTTATAATTCCTCAGTGGACGAATACAACATCTACTTCGACATCGAAGAAGGCGGACGCCACTATTTAAATGAAATTAATACAGATATCGTTCTCGGGGGTCCTTATTACGAATATTTTGAGATCCAAGATGGCGGACGTGACTTTTTAAATAAAATCAATATGGGTATCGTTTTCGAGGTTTCCTGGGGTGCTGATTACGAATATAACATCTATTTTAAGATCCAACATGGTGGACATGATTTTTAAAATTAAAATATGAACAACTTTTACTATGGGACCAACCCCGAAATCACAAAAAAAACAACTATTCCTTACATTTTGTCGATTAATGTGAACACAAATTCAGAGAACAGCTGATTACTGATGAGTATAATGACCCCTTAAGAGGTTTTGAGTTATTTCAATAACACGTTGCATAAGATCTTTGCACACGTAGAATTAGCAAAGTTGGCAATGGTGTCGATTCTCTTGTTCATGAACTAAACTTATTTTAAACTATCGCTCTCTTTTACTGATAGGAGATAACAGAAACGGATGGCAACAATTTAAGCGCAGTCAAATTAGTCGGAATTTAAATTTCCATACAAGTTTAGTCGTGATTTCGGAACGTGCCCACTAAAATACAATGAAATGTAACACTAAAACTAATTTGACAGTTCTAAAATTGTTGCCATCTCTTTCTTGTATCTACTATTAATAAAAGAGAGTGATAGTTGAGTTGTTGAAGTAGCGTGAACAAGAGAATCGACACCAATGACCCATGAAAGTAAAATTAATAAAACATCGACTTTGCCTACCGTAAACCAGCAGGCCGTGTTGACAATGTCCATACCTACTTCCTACCACAGATTATATAATACTATAGTATTCCTACTAATATTATAAATGCGAAAGTATGGATGTTAGTTTGTTCTTCCATAACACTGAAACGGCTGAACGGATTTGATATACTGATAATACTCGGGGTAAGAAAAATATATAAATAAAGTCAAAGAATATAATCTACTTCATTATGAGTACAATGACCCCTCTTAGTTTTCGAAACAATCACATTAAGTTTGAGAAAATCCACGAATAAATATTATTTGGACATCCTAGTAGAAAGAAATGCAATAGTTTTATGGACCTCTCGCTGGGCTTGTTTTAACGGCCAAAATTAATATCCAATCTATCCGACGACGATGACCTCTGTGGTCTAGTGGTTCGAGTGTCGGACTGCTGATCACGAGGTCGTGTGTTCGATTCCCACAGGACACAAATATTTGTGTGATGAACATGAGTGTTTGTGTTGGTCTGGTTGTTTCTTATGTATTATAATTATGTATTTACAAAAAAAATAGTATATAAGTATTATATCCATTGTCTAGTACCCATAGCACAAGCTCTGCTTAGTTTGGGACTAGATGGTGATGTGTAAAATGTCCCAAAAATATTTATATTTATTTATATTATACTTATATCCACGATTTATCCTATTGGCGATAGTAATTTGACATATTTTGTATGGAGCTTATGTCAAAATCCTATCTCTAGTAGGGCAAATCGTGGATAGATTGGATATTAATTTTGGCCGTAAGTTACATAGTGCGTTATCCTACTATATCTACGTGTTTGGAACAATACTAATATCGGCGGTGGGAGGTGCAGTGCGGGACGCGGGGAAGGAGGCGCGCGCGACGGCCGGCCACGACCAGCGTTGCCGGACGTGCGATAATTATCGTAAATTTACGATAATTTCAAGTCCTTTGCGATAAAAAATAATAGCAAGGTATCGCACGATAGTTGTACCAATTCATACGATGATTTAAGTAGCACTGCGATAATTTTGAGGCAGAGTGACAACAACCAAAATTAACAATAAGCTAAGGCATCAATTCTCGTTTCTTTCACTCACTATGTGTGACGCATACGACAGACTGAACAAGATGCACAAAAAAGACCGAAAATATCTATGTTTTGCTTTCAACTGCATACCTGCGTCCTGTTCTGGCTGTTCTACTCGTTTATTTTATTCGGTCTTTGTTCGTCTGTCGGTCTGTGTAAGTTCATTCCTAGTTCAGTCAGATCTAGAGTCAGACATTCAGACTGAGTGCAATTGGATTAGTTAACTGTTTTGTATGCCTGCTTTGCATTGTTTCGTTTTAATTGTTGCACGCTGCTAATTGGAACGATAATAAATATTTATTTTATTTTTTAATAATTTTCTGATTTTATTTATAACTTATCTATAAATAAAAATTAATGTTTCTTTGTTTGTCACTGTTTGTCCCGTACGTGTTCTTATAACATGCATCCGATTGCCACATAGACCAGTAAGCCTCTAGACGCCGGTTAGCTGGACACCCCCGGTCACAACGCATATGCTCTACCACTGCATATCATACGTTCCTCCGCCAATCGGAACGTCACTCAGTCAGCGAGCGGCACCGATCATCATCATCAATCATACCACCGAACTTTTGAGCCAGCCAATCATAACGCGCCGTCCGCCTCCCAGACCCCACCAACGTTTTACGACTGCGTTCGAATACAAAACTTTGTTTATACGGAGTCTTGTAGCTTACTGGTCTGTGGATTGCAATGACAATCTTGGTAAGTTGTTGTGCGAGACCCCGCGAAGGTTTTTGTAAAACAAAAATAGCTTTGCAACGCATAAACGCACAAAAATAGCTTTGCAGGGCACAGCTGGTGTTAAAAAGAACACACTAATCGTTAGAACCTTTGAACATAAACCTTAAAATATTAATTTTGTATAAGATAGCGTATGCGATAATTATACGATAATTTTTTCCTCGATCTGCGATAGTTTCAATCTTCCCATCTGGCAACACTGGCCACGACACAGCGCCGGCGCCCGGCAGAGCAAAATAATCAACAGGAAACGATACCCGTGCCAATTGTACGCGCACAGACCAAGTAGAGATGCTACGTGTACGCGCGCCGCGCCGCTATCCTTTGTTCCAATTGAAATAACATTATATTTCAATATAATATTCAGAATCAGTAAATCTATTTTAATAATAACCTACAGTCCTCAACACTACGAATAAAGAAGACTACTAGCTTCTTAAATCGTTGTACTATATAGATTCATCGTTGTATGTAGCTCAATACGTAGTATCTCTATCAAAGATGTAGCTAGCTACATGTTCCTTGCTAGCTACTAAACGTAGTTGAGTGATTTATATTCTCTTTGCTAGCTACCAAAGATAATACACAGACTACCGGCCAAAATTAATATCCTATCTATCCATGATTTGCCCTACTAGAGATAGAAATTTGACGTATTTTGTATGGAGCTTATGTCAAATTTCTATCTCCAGTAGGGCAAATCGTGGATAGATTGGATATTAATTTTGGCCTGAGATACTGACAACAAGACCTGTGTTGCCAACAATAATTTTGAAATTCCGTTAAATTTGTAGCGTGTTGTTTCCGTCATATTCCGTCAAAAAAGAAAATTTCACCGGATCGTAGCTGATAAAATATTTTAAATGATATTAGACGGTTTCGTTACAATTCACGCTGAAAAAATAATCTATAGCTTGGAAATACGCTTTCTACTCTTTTTTGGCAAGACATTGAAAACCATTGAGCACCCTGGACTGCACTTAACATACATACATACAAATTATCACGCCTGTTTCCCATTGGGGTAGGCAGAAACTATGAATTTCCACCTGCTACGATCCTGACACACCTCTTTCGCTTCATCTACGTCCATTAACCTCGTCATGTATGTTCGTCGATTTAGAGAACTCTTAACCTGGCATTTTTTGAGAACGTCCGCGATTTCGCCGAGGTCGTCCCCTTCCAACTCTTCCATCCACACTCGTTTCGTATACTTGTTTCGTCAATCTTCTCTCGTCCATCCTCTCTATATGTCCAAACCATCTTAACATACCTTTCTCAATCTTTGTCACTACATCTTCTTTCACTCCATAACGTTCCCTTATCACGTTATTCCTTGCTTTATCTCTCAAAGTTACACCACACATACTTCTCAAAGCTCTCATTTCTACTGCATTTATTCTGCTTTCATGTTTCTTATGCCATACCCAACTTTCACTACCATACATAAGTGTAGGCACTAACACTCCCCCATGAACAGCCAGCCGTGCCTTTTCCGACACTTTTCGGCTGTTCATGAAGGTGTGTAGTGCCCCATTCACCTGATTACCAGCACTCACTCTCCTTTCAATATCCTTCACATGCTTGCCATCTCTCGTAAACATGGAACCCAGGTATACAAACTCTTTCACTTGTTCCACTTTTTCGTCACCTATCAAAATATTGCACTCTGTCATAACTTATTCCTTTTCAAAAACCATAACTTTTGTCTTAGTGACATTAACTTTCATTCCTTTACTCGTCAAAGCACCATCCATAATTGTTACCATCTTCTGTAACTCCTCCTCCGACGATGCAAGGATAACTTGATCATCGGCATAGAGGAGACATTTGACAAGTAACCCATTCATTTCTAAACCATTTTCACTCTCTTTCAAATCTTTCAAACAACATCCATGAATAGAATGAACAGCCACGGCGACGCTACACATCCCTGTTGCACACCTTTATCGATGCTGAACCAGTCAGTTAATCCTGACACAAGCGCTAGAATCCGCATAGAAATATTTCAACGCTTGAATCAGGCTGCTATTCACCCCATAGATAGAAAGTGCCTTTTCCAAATCCACGAAAGCGCAATAGACTTTTTGACCTTTGGCCAAACATTTTTCAGCTATGCATCGCAAGGAAAAGATCTGATCCGTACACGCCATGCCCTTTCTAAATCCCGCTTGCACATGCCATATTTTTTCATTTTAAGTTAGATTAATAGCTATACAATTGCAAAGTTTCATAACGATCCGTTCAGCTGTTTTCACGTGACGAAGTAACAAACAGACAGACATACATAAATTCTAAAAACGGTCGATTTGTGTTCTATTGCTTATTTCTAGTCCCACTGGCCAGTTTTTGCGAAAAAATACTATGTACAGACTTTTCAACCTTTAAAATGTTATTTTAGTTTAAAGATACAAGATATGGTTGCTTTGCTACCTAGTACCTATACAATATGTAAAAAAAACCTGTCCGATTCCAAAGGGCATACAGGTACCACATTTTTTTTACCCGACTGCGCCAGAAGGAGGGTTATGTTTTTCGAGAGTATGTATGTATGTATGTATGTATATTTCTTTGGCACGCCCTGCAGCCTAAACGGCTTGATGGATTTTAACTTGTGAGGTGTCGTTAGATTCGTCTTAATTGTGAGAGTGACACTGGGTATATCAAAATAAAAAAAATTAAAATGGCCGCTTTTTGGCGCCAAATTAGGGCTACAAAAAAAAAATGTTTTCCCTCGCAACCTATCGAGTGGGGTATCAAAATAAGGGGTTTTATAAATGCTTTTCAAAAATATATACAATTTATATGTTTAAATGTAATTTAGAATGAGAAATGCTAAAAAACAACAAAATATTCAACGTTAAAAATGAATTTGACTTTTCAAAAAAAACATTAATAGTATGATAAATAAAACATGATGACAAAACTAAAAAATTTCAAATAAAAAAATTAATTAACAAACACGCAGTCGGGTTTTTTGTTTTTGTTAATTAATTTTTTTATTATAGGTAGTACTTTTTTAAATGGAATAACTTTCGGATTTCGGAACAGTGGTGACCATTGATGTTCTACATTTTGTAGATGTTGTAATAGACCGATTTTTTTTTTACAATTAACCCAATCTCTGGTCTATGTTCAGTGTAACTTAGAACAATAGACGGTATCTGTAATAATGTGTAATGGCAGAGCCGGTTTTATCGTATTGATAACTTCTCGACTAAATTGATAAAGATAATTTTTTTAATATTTTTTTTTTATATTTCTAGCCTTTGTTGAAATCGTGCCAAACTATGTATAACTTATACTTATATAGTGAAATATATTTTTGCCGGCAGCATAATATACCCAACCAGTTTCAAAACAATTTGGATGTAACCTTGAACTACTTTTAAAATAGTATGATGTCTTTGCAAACTGCAAAAAAAAACTACAAACGCTTCGCTCTCGCTACGGTGCTTTTGTCAATTTTACCTGAATGAAAAACGCAATTAATTTAGGTGCAGTCCAAAGACCCTCAAATGGCAAGCATATGAAAAGAAAAAGCCTAAAACTCCTTTTTAAACATACTTTAAAAGCTCTGACGTTTTCAGAAAATCCCAAAAAATATTCGCGATGCTTCGCTCGCGAATAGAACACTATACCTAAAGTTGGGAAAAACGGCTTATTATCGTAAGCGTGTTTAAACGTTGTGTTTTTTTCTGCCAACGAATTTTTTTACGCTTTTGACGCTTTTTGACTAACACTTCTAAAAAAAATTACTTTTATTCATCTACATTACACTATTCTATTTACAGTTAAACTATTTACAAAGTTCACTAAAAACTATACAAGCAAACTACAATCGTCGCGTTATTAATTACCGAGGAGAACATTCAAAAACGCATTCACTCGTTGACAACGAAAAATAAATTAAGCGCCAAAGCAAAAGCAAATCAATCAAGGCCAAGAACGTTTAAACGATACGAAAATAATCAAAAAATAAAAAAGTTCTTTCTCTAAACAAATTTTACGTAAACGAATAAAATTTCATTCTGCCGGTTATCAAACCACCCGTCTACTTTGAATTTGGGTCTTATGTTGACAGAAATAAGGTTACATTTCAAACGTAGTATTGAAAGCATAAGTTTGGTTTACGAAAAAGTCTAAACGAAATCTGATCACTAAGCGTGCTTATACGCTTTTTTTTTTTAAATTAGACTTTTTTAAGCGCTTTTCGTTTAAACGCCCACTTCTCCCTCTAACTGCCTCTAATGAAGCTCGCGCTGCTCTTTAATCCCTATAGGGAATTCCTATTCCCCCTCCCTTAGGCCAAAAGCTAGATACATTACGTACCTAAAAACATAGAAAAATTAACATTCTACTATTCAAAACATTACAACAGTCGTCGAAATCCCGCCAAAAAGACAAATGACGTTTTAGAACTGGTCAAATTATCATTTTTTTTCCTGACTATATCGGTTTTAGTTATTACAGATCCTACGATTATTTTGTCGAAAAACGATAATATCGACGCGAAAATGCGATAATTTGTACTTTTGGAGTTGGCAACACTGTAATGGACGTACAGCATAGAAGCAACGCAAAGCAAACTTTGTCTTGATTGAATTGAACTTTAATTTATACTAGGTAATTGTTGGTGATATGTTATCTTACCATTTTTATTTAAGACATGAAAATACAATACTCCGTAAAGGCACCATTGTGGTTCCGTTTGCATTCGTCAATATGATTTAGGTTATTCAAAATCAAGGCAATAATAAAACTTTTCCATCATTTTAGCGACTGCTTTGGAAAAATGGATGCTGTAGAGGAGCCTCCGCTTCTCACCGAGCCAGTGGATGGCATGAAAATGACTGCTAGATTTGATGAAAATGATGAAAACGCCGTGGCTTCGGTAGCCACGGATGTATGTCACAAATCAAATGGTGTTGCCGATTCCGAATCTGCAGAAGTCGCTCCATTAGAAAGTAACATCACACCAGGTGAAGACAGTAAATGTGAAATTAAAACCACAACAGATGTGAAAAATGAAGCTCAAGAGAATATTGAAAAGCCGACGGTACCCGCCGCGTCCGAAACTGGTAGAACAACAGATTTGAATGTTAGCGTAGCTGAACAAAACAAGGATTCTACTGATGATCTTTCTCCCATTGTCAAGGAGTCACCTAAAGATCAAGATGAGGACACAGAAAAAATCACTTGCTCTGAAGAAACACTATTGGAAGAAGCTGCAGTTGAAGTTGATAGTATTGTTGATCCAATCATGGACAGAGTCACGTTTCAGACTGAAATTTTAATTGAAACTAATGATAGTGAAGTTATAGAGAGTGTTGCTGAAGAGACTACTATTGATGAACAGGACTCTAATAATATGCTTAGTGAACTTGGTCAAAGTATTGAATTAAGTGAAGCCTTACGCTCATCAGATGTTACTGATAATGTAGAAAATAATAATTGTGCTGTTAGACAGGAAGTATTCAATAAAGAGGAACTGTTGGACATTCTGGAGGGGAATGATCAAATATCGAATAAGCTTCTAGAAGCACAATTGGCTTTGCAACAGCTTTCAAGGCTGAAAAGAAAGCCAAAAAAGCGCAGCCTTGAGCGACTTTCTAGAAACAAAAAAAGTGAGAAAAAAGTTATTATTAAAGAAGAGCACTCACAAGATCAAAGTGAAACTGCAGAAAATCAAAAAGAAGACAGTATAGTAAATGTTCTTGTTAAAGAGTGGGATGATGAAGAAGCCTCTGAAATGTCAAACAAGCTAGTGGAGCAGAGTGAACACTTGTTAAAGACTACTAATGAAATGGAGAAAACACTGGAAGCTGTTACTAAAGAAGAAGAGGAAGTTTCAGCTCGAACATCTGTTGATTCATCAACTGAAGGAAAAACTCCAGCTTTAAATAAGAGCAGTGACGAAGGACAACCACAACGGAGACTTGGCAGAGTTATAAAGAAGAAAGTTATATTTGATCCTGATAATCCTGATACTTTCACAAAAAGTAAGTCTATTATTAAAAGTAAAGAACCTAGTATGGAGAAGGATCAAACTCCGGCAAAAAAAATCAAGACTGAACCAACGTTCCAAAGGTCTAAATCTAAATCCCCTTTATCAAAATTGCAATGGAAAAAGCCTTCTCTTAAGAGTTGCAAACAAAATAAACGATTGACTGAGGTTGATAAATTATTGATGGATGAAGGTGCTGTTAATATGATTTATCAGCTAACTCCTGAGGCTCCAAAAGGAAAGAAGAACATGAAAACCAAAGCAGAATTTATTAAAAAAATACAAAGCTCGACACCTGACTCTAAAGAAATGAAATTTAGAGAAAGGAAAAAAGAATCAAAGTATGAAGAAGGAGAAGCTAGAAAAATACTTGGTGGCAAGCAGAGGCCCTCTCTGAATAGCTCAGTAAAGTCATCATCGGTCTGTGAAGAGTTTGAGGCCCACAGTGCTGATGATTCCATTATTTATAGACGGCATTCATCCAGTTCCTACTCAAGCTCTTGCATGAGTCCACGACGTTTGAGCGATGTGGAGGCCAATAACCACAGTGCCTCACGTAATACTACACAAGGTGCACAAGCTGATGTTCAGAATAAATCCAATACTGAAGCCATCTGTAATCGGCCAATCACTGATGTATTCATGCCCGATACAGATGCTGTAAGGACTGATACTATAAATAAGGATGATTACATGTCAATAAAAGAAAAACTTAATTCTAAGTTGAATCTTGCCTTAAATAAGAGAAAACATGACAATTTAAAAGCTGACAAACCTTTAAAGTTAAAAAAGGTTATGAAATCTGATGAAAAACCTACAAATAGCGAAGACTTTAAATATTTATCTATAAACTTTGATCAAAGATTAGCAGAAATTTGTGTTCAGAAACCAGGATCCAAATGTAATATTGAGGTGAGTTTGAATGGTTTAAACATTTAGCACCTATGTACATGTAACAATCTTTACACATTTGTAATCCCAAAACCACAAGTAGATGATGGTGAAGAGGTAAATAAATAAATTGCTATTTATTGTGTAGAAATCTAGCCTTGAGATGGGTATGAGATCATGGGTCAATCACAATACATACCTCCATGGTTTCAGTATTACGAGCCTAGACTGATTATCACCAGCCAAGCCTATATATCACAAGGCCAATATTGCCACTAATAATTGTATAAATAAATAAATATTTTTGGGACATTTTTACACAGCACCAATCTAGTCCCAAACTAAGCAGAGCTTGTACTATGGGTACTAGAACATGGATATCATACTTACATACTTTTTTTTGTAAATACATACTTATAATACATAAGAAACACTCAGACCAACACAAACACTTATTGTTCATCACACAAATATTTGTGTTCTGTGGGAATCGAACCCACAACCTCGTGATCAGCAGTCCGACACTCGAACCACTAGACTACATGACATTGTCAATTTGTATTTACTTAAACCAATGCTGATTTGTTGATTGTATAAGTAATTAAACAGTAGACTATTACTCTAGATCCACCCCAATACCCTTGTTCATCTGGTTTACATAATTATGTGGACAATAGTGATTCAGATATTCTTGTAAGCTGCACAAAATTAATTTTATTCACACTTGTTCACACTACTAACAGGACACAGGAAAATTACATTAAATATTGAAGATAGCAAATTTTAACCAAAGGAAACATTCTTGTTTAAAAAAATAAACAATTACATTACATTTTACTATTCACACATTTCTGAATACTTCCTTGCCTGAACTGGGAATCGAACTTAAACCAATCTGAAAGAGTACCACCCTGCAATTTATGGCTTATGTTGATAAATATTGATAGGGCCAATAATAAGGATCAAATATGTCCAATAAACATAGTGTCTTAAATTAAAGGAAGTCCATGAAGTATGAACAAATAAAATGAGGTGTATTTTTTAGTCAAATGTACATAATCGGTCCATTACTGTCCCACTGCTGGGCACAGGCCTCTTTCTGTCTGAGAAGGTTAAGGCCTTAGTCCACCACACTGGCCTAGTGCGGATTGGCATTAGTAAAATGTGCTTCCTTGTTATCATTTTATTGAAATGTTTCTAATATTAACAATTTCATGGTCTTTCTTCAATCTAGGACACAATGTTTATTGGAGTGATTTTTTCATTATTATTAACTCTATCAATTGGTGGTATAAAAATAGAGGGTGATGTTTTTTGCATTACTAAAGTTCGGTTCCCGGCTGAGAAAAGCGACTTTTCAAAAATCTTTAAATGCTGTTATACCTATTTTAAAATATAAAGGAATGTTTCCTTCGAGAAAAATTTGCTATCTTCATGTACTTTTCCTCCATGTCCCATTAGTTTTATCCATTCTGTATATCTTTCTTACAACCACCATTGAATGAAAAAGGATAGAATATATTAAGTAATGTTTAATTAGTCTCTGCCTTGTAATTTAAATAAATATGGCAACTAAATTCACATATAAAACAAGTAAGTGGACTAGATTTGGCAGGATTAAAATCGTCTATCCTTTTCTAATGTTTCTAGTTAGTAGTAGTTGTAAACAACAGAATCAGCGCCAGTGACAGGCAGTTTTAGGCAGTAACTATCATTGTTGAGATACTAGTTTATTACTTATCACTTGTCCTTGGAATGTGATCAGTATCGTGGCCTGAGAATGAGGTTGTTGCCAAACATAAACTTCCATAATAGCAAAATTAACATACTTTCGAGCCAGCCTTCTTCTGAAGAGTGCAAGAGTATTTATCAATTTTTGAAACTATGTTCAAATTGTGAATTTTTCAAACATAGTTTGATGTGTGATGGAGTGATTGATGATGGTATTAATGGGTGATATTGATAGATGTGAATAGGTGCTAGTATGGTGTGATTGGTTGCATGCTGATTGTAACTGCAGCCTGCATGCTGTCAATCATACTATAGTATTATATTGACCCTGTGAGGCTGGCATAGTCACCCAGAGTGTAATGAAGCCTCAAAAAAAACAGAAAAAAATATGTCTTGTTCTGATTTTAGTTTTGTTTGATAACTTTTGATGCCACACTTTCACTATATTCCTAAGTAGCCTATGCCCGCGGCTTCACCCACGTATAATTCGTTTTATCACAGAAAGATGTCATCATTCATCATGACAACCTCTGTGGTCTAGTGGTTCGAGTGTCGGACTGCTGATAACGAGGTCGTGGGTTCGATTCCCACAGGACACAAATATTTGTGTGATGAACATAAGTGTTTGTGTTGGTCTGGGTGTGTTGCTTATGTATTATAAGTATGTATTTACAAAAAAAAAAAGTATATAAGTATTATATCCATTGTCTAGTACTCATACCACAAGCTCTGCTTAGTTTGGGACTAGATGGTGCTGTGTAAAAATGTCCCAAAGATATTTATTTATTTATCACTTATCTCTCAGGAATTGTTGATCTTCCTGGGATAAAATCTATCTGTGTGCCAAATTTCAACCAAATCCCAATCCATTCCAGCATGATTGAAGGACAAATAAACAAACAAACAAGCTTCCACACTTTCACATTTATAATATTTTAGTAGGATTAAAATGAAATGTTCTTTGGCAGATAATTAAAGAGCTAGAAAAGGCACTACAGTTAATTGAATCAAGGAAAGACATATCAGTGACTTTGTTGTCATCTGAATGTGGGACTGCATATTCAGATTTAGATTTAAGACCATTGCTGGAAGATAATATGGAGAAAACTACAAATTTTGCATATGAAATGGCAGAATCTATAAGGTAAGTAAAATCAACTTCAAATAAATTGAGAAAAACTACCAAATACTGAGAAAATCAATAATACCATATTATGCTTTCCCAAATCCAAAGTCTTGCATTGTCATGTACTCATGTTATTTAAATCATTCAGTAAAAATGACTCACGATGACAAATACCTATTCATAGTTAACAGTAAATGATGCAGTTAACCTACACTTTTAGTTTAAAATCCCTGCATTTACAGGTCCCTTCTACAAGCAGTGGAACAACATAGCAAGTTGTTGTGCTCTGGTATGAGTGGCCGGTGTTCGGGCATTGGTCTGGCGCTGATCGGCCTCAGCGACGTGGCGCTGGCTTCGGAACGCGCCAGCTTTGCCATCAGCCCGAAGTCACATGCACCGGTGGCACCGATAGAACCCGGCGTCTCGGTATTCACTGCGTACAGACCCCTGTCTCAACCTTTGGTAAGTAATAAAGATCAATAATAAATAATAATTTTTCAAAAATCTTTAACACAATTTGTCACATGACACCTCTTTGACCCCGCTGGGACGTTTTTCACCCAGAAAGTCGTTAACACCCTTAAGTACCGCAGTGAAACCCAGTCTTTTTAGACTCTATTTTTGATCTGTGAAGGTTCAAATTCTATTGAACGGCGCATACACAGCGGTGCCTGAAGGAAACTTGCCGAGTTAAAATTAAAAGTCCCAGAGGCGCCTGAGAGGAATTAAATTAAAAAACTATAGGAGAAATAATTACAAAAATAATGCATCTTTGAATTAAAAAGAGTTAGTTATAAATTGTGGAAAGAAAAAAAAATTTGCATGCGTAAATGCATTAAAAATAATAATAGTACATTATGACACAAGTGAGCTAATTTTTTTATAATACTCGAGGCTGAATTGCAGCGTAATAGAGCCGAGAGTATAATGATCAATGGTCACGCGTTTCATACGATGTTTTTCAACACACTTGTGAGGAAAAAAAACATACATTTTAGACAAAGTGAAAAAAGCGCGCGGAATTCTATAATCGCACGCCGTGCCTGTGGTTGAGTGACGTATGGCTATGCCCGCGCAGGAGGTGGAAAGAAGCCGCCGCACAGTCTAATAACATAAATTAGTAATTTGATGAAATGAAATGTTATTATTATTCCATTTATTCATTATATACACTTATCAATTACATTTTTAAATGTTTTTAAAACAAATAAAAAACTAAAAAACATTTAAAAATTTAAAAAATAGTAGGGCATCGGGAACAGGGTCTAAGCTACCGGTGGTCAGGGCCTCAGAGAGAGGAACCTCCTCACGATACGCGCCGTGTCCGCTTTCTGCATCAAGCCCTTGACCCAACCGCCCAACGAGAGCCTCTGTAGGTGTTGGTCGAGGCTTATTATTATTTTCTTAAACGAGCATGCGGGTCACCTGGGGGCCTAGTACGAGTTTGACACTTTATAATACTTTCATAGTTTTCGTCGATTTTCATTCATAAACTACTAGTTCCTCCTCGTATCCGCCAGGGGCGCTACTGATTAATGAATGAAAGTCGTCGAATTCGATGGAAGTATCGGTAAGTGTCAAACTCGTACTAGGCCTACTGATGGTAAGCAATCTCCGCCACCCATGGACATCCGCAACACCAGGGGAGTCGCCGATGCGTCGCCGACCTTTTAAAAAGACGTATGCTCTTTTCTTGAAGGTTCCCATGTCGAATTTGTTCGGGAAAACCGCTGACGGAAGTTGGTTCCACAGTTTAGCTGTACGAGGCAAAAAGTGGCGTGTGAAACGTACTGTAGTTGACCACCAATCATCAAGATAGTGAGGATGGAATTTAGATTTATAGCGGGTGGTACGATGGTGGAAGTCAGCGGCTGGTATAAGGTCGAACAATTCCTCGGAGCTCTCCCGATTGTACATGCGATATAGGACACATAGAGATGCAAAAAAATTATTTAACATAATTATTTAAATAACACAGTTTAAATGTTCAACTAATAGTGAGCCAACTCCTTTACCGCGGCGCAAAATACCGACAGGCGACTACTTATACTTATTACCTTGTAACTAAAAATATGCAAGGGTTGTTACAAAAGAAAATATATTTTGCAAAATAATATTAAATTACCTAACTACATCAAAATTTGTATTCCTCTTAATATATTATATTCTATACATACTTACAAGCTGTGCCCTTAGACCAACAGAAAAAGGTAGACAGAGTACTGCGCTGTCACAAGGAAGCAGGGTAAAGGAAGCTGAATTTGAAATAGGAAGCTGATCGCGTTCCAGTGCGACGCGAGAAACCGAACGCGCTAGACGTCACATTGACAGTATTGTTTATGGTCTTAATATGCCTTCCTGTGTTGTGAAAACGTGTAAAAATAACTCGCTGACACAAAAAAAGCCTTGCGGGATTACATTTCACAAAGAAGTACTTGATTTTACGTAATTTTAAATTATAAATACAATAAAATTTCGTAATGTACTGTTGGAACACAAAACTTGACGTATTGTTATCGGTGTGACCAGCAAATCGACATCATAAATATCCCCAAAATACGGGTGACGTTTGGGTCTGATGGTGTTATTAGGATTAGTAACTTTCGTAATTTGGCCATCGGTTTGATGTTTTTATTTATTTTGAACCTTTCATATAGTACTTAATTTAATTACGATGTGTTATTTCAATGGCTTAAAACATCAGATACCCCAACTTATTGTAATAAATTGGTATGGCAAGTAATTATTTATTTTCATAAATTATTGTAGAATTTACAACGTATTATTGAAATCACTGAGAACCTCTTAAGGGGTCATTGTACTGATCATTATGAACAACTTTTACCATGGGACCATCCCCGAAATCGTGATAAAAATCATCTGTTACCTACATTTGTGTTCACATGAATCGACAAAATGTAGGGATCAGCTGATTTTTTTTTCGCGATTTCTGGTTTGTTCCCGTAGTAGAAGTTGTTCATACTGATGAGTACAATGACCCCTTAAGAGGTTTTCGGTTATTTCAATAACACGTTATAGTGATGATTTTTGTTGTCATACTTATTCTAATCGACGCGTCCTACTCTGCCCGCTGCACACCCGCGGCCATTTTCAAAGGATAATAATATCACTATTATATGATACACGTGATCACGTGTATCAGTATGTATAATTTCTCCGGCATAAACCAGAAAACAAATTGAATAAGGTCTGTTAATGAAAAGTACCTAAAGATAAGATTCCATCATACTTTATATCTAAATTAGATGGTATACCCAGAAGTCAGTAAGAAAAGACAGTACTACCGGAAATTAACACAACACAAAGGTTTTTAGTATTATTCTCTTTAATTAAACGTATAATTAGAAAAATATGTTTTATTTACATTGCTACATATTGTCCTAAAAATATAATATTTAATATGTGAAAATGGGGTCAATTTGTTTTCGGTGGCAACATTTTTTACTAAGCACACAGATGCCTGGCAACTGCGTGCGACACAAGGTCACGCACACAAGTTTGTAAAGCATGCATCACATCTTTGAACGCTTTTGTTAACACATGCGCCGTCTACCTTTTTCTGTTGGTCTAAGGCTGTGCCCTGCGGCTTCGCCCAATTCGCTGTGATTAAGTAACAAAAAAACATCAAAGTTTTTTATTAAACATTTTGCATTTAAAATATTTTGGTAGCAGGACAGAACAAAATAAAATAAGCTAAAATATACATTCTGTTTATTAATTAATCTGCCTCGCCCTCGATACAGATGTGCAACCGGTGAATATTTAGGATATTTATTACTAGATGTTTTTAACTGTCTTTTATTGAACCTAATGATATAATGAATTATCATCCTTAGATTTAATTCAATTAAAAATCAAACACGTGGTCTTTGCACGTGGTAGTGATTTCGTGTACCTGACACACTTAAACTGGAGTACCGGCGCGCAAGCGATGTCGAGCGAGCCGGACAATCGCAGGCGTCGCGGGCAGGGGGGGACCTCTGCTCTCCTTCATACCGCACCGCAGCGTTGCTCTGTCTGGCGGCCGAGTTGACTCACTATTAGAATTTATTACATTATGCTATTACTAAACGTAAAAAGCACGCGTGTGTAATAAGCGGTATTATGAACCTAAAATCGGTGCAATAAGAGCCACTTTACAAGCAAGTGTGTTGAAAAATAATTAAAAAGAGTTGCTTACTACCACTCATAGGGAATATAAGTAAAAATAAACATATACATAATGCATTTGCGTATAAATTTTATTATAACTTAAACAAATTGTTGCAGTTAAACGATTTGGTGGTTTTTGGGCGTCGATTGTCTGCGTCTGAAGCCTTGAAAGGCGGTTTGGTAAGCCGTACAATATGGCCTGAATATTTCAAGGAACAAGTCCACACTATCGTTAAAGATATTGCTGCTCAACCCGCCCAAGTAAGTTAATAATCTTCGTAACTATCGTCGTTTCCGATCCGTTGGCAGTAAGCTTTCCACCCTCTGCCTTCGTAAAGTAATTCTGAAATATGCGTATGTGTTATGCCTCCACTATGCACACATATATGGTGTTTAGGACACAGACAGGACTGGTAAAGGGCGTTTAGATCATAGTTCACGTTTCCACAAAACTCGTCAGTCTTGCAAAGCGGAAGAGAGGAACATCGATACCCGCGAATATTTGCATCGTCAATAGACACCAACTTCCAATAGTTCGGGTTCCGGCAACGACAATTAAACGTTATATTTGGCGGAACAAGCTGTATGTTGGCGTGATGCAATTCTTCGAGTTCATCAGGATTCATACGTTCGTAGGTTGTGACTATATCGAGCGCCTTTTCGTTCATGGTGCATTCTGGCCAATCAGTGACAGGTTGGCAAAACTGAAAGAGAAATGTATTCTCATCAGAAACGTGTTTCAATATGCAAAAATAAAAAAGCGAATAAGATACATATGCTGCGGTTAATTGTTTTACGGTGTGTAAAATCATCATCATTTTAGCTGAAAGACGTCCACTGCTGGACATAAGCCTCCCCCAAGCATTGCCACAATGACCGGTCCTGCGCTTTCCGCATCCAGCAGATACCCGCGACCTTCACCAGGTCGTCGGTCCACCTTGTGGGGGGCCTATGGTGTGTAAAATAGCCGGGCACAAAATTATATGATAACGCGTAAGGTAAAATTACCCCTTTGCGACCACTTTACGTACTCCGAATTCAAGGTAATGGTTTTCTATGAACTTAAGAAATTCAACGAAAGATAGGCTGACTTTAATCTTAAATTATTACAATTTCATAAACAAACCTAACATTATTTAAAGTGGAAAGTAGAAGGACGTTTTTAATTAAACGTCTTTTTCTACTTATTGACCGATTTATTCTCACTCTGTTGCACTTCGAACAGTGTCACTCTCTATCTCACTCTATCACATCAGTTTATCTCGCTTACGGCAGTGAAGCAGATCTTTTTGCACACAAAAGTACTATTAAGGTAACTCTTAATTCGAAAAACACGTCTGGATACTTTCTCTATTCATAATCTAAATTTGAATAATGGTCGGAAAGGGGTGATGGTCACGCATCGCGGTACCGATCAATTTAGAGTCTGACCACACTAACTCTGCAGCGGAATTATGGCAATACCGTAAGCAATAACTATCAAAATATCTGTAATGACCTTAATATTTCAATGCAGAGCTGGTTTTGTCAGACTAAGTAAGTACAGACCAGTGGCCTGATTCACGTTCGTAAAGTTTTCGTTTCCGAAGTGAAATTTGACCGGCAAATGAAACAAAACGACCACTTTTTGCAACCATGAACGCTGCAAAGCATTCGAAACGTCAGGAAAACCAATTTTAATAATAATATACGATGTAATTCGGTTAAACTTGTTTTATTAAGAAACAAAACGATTTGAGAACCGAACGGATTCGGAAACGCAACGCAAAATTTACGGAAACTTTTCCGAGATTTTTTTTGTCGCAAAGCACTCGATGTAAAATTAAAGAATTATGAATAGCGTTTCCGAATCCGTTCGATTCTCAAATTGTATTGTTTCGTAATAAAACAACATAAATCGCGGATTATTATTAAAATTGGTTTTCCTGGCGTTTCGAATGCTTTGCAGCGTTTGTGGTTGCAGGAAGTGGTCGTTTTGTTTCGTTTGCCAGTCAAATTTCACTTCGGAAACGGAAACTTTTCGAACGTTTGTGAATCAGGTCAATTCAGGTCACAGTAGCCCTAGCACGAACAATTTTGACACATCGAAACGTAAATGTAAGGGTTTTTTAAATAAAAAATACAACAGTTCTATTACATTTTGATTTGTTTTTATTTATAATGCTCATTTACGGCCAAAATTAATATCCGATCTATCCACGATTTGCCCTACTAGAGATAGGAATTTGACATAAGCTCCATACAAAATATGTCAAATTTCTATCTCCAGTAGGGTAAATCGTGGATAGATTGGATATTAATTTTGGCCGTTAGTATCATGTACATAGATATGGCTAAAATCTTCAAGTTAAAAGAATATTGTATCAAACGAGTATTTCAGATCCAAAGTTCACTTACATTTACGTTTCGAAACGTCAAAATGGTTGGTGCTAGAGCTACAGTAAATTTAACTCTGCATTGGAATAATACGATCATTACAGAGATTTTGATAGTTATTGTTTACGGTCAGACTCTATCCTAGTTCCATTCACTCGAACGACAATTTGCAGTCGTGTTCAGCAACCGTCGCGAACGTGTAGTCAATACCAGGGTTTTTGCTGATCCAGAATTTCATCACATCAGCGGGTGCTGATGCTGATGCTGATTTTTGGACATTAACATCAGCGGATGCTGATGCTGATTTTTTTTGAATTGGAAATGTGTACTTATCCTTATGAATTTATATAAAAATGTAATTTGAATTTATTTATATAATATCTTTTTATAAAAATCCGATATTTCAAAGGCTAAAAATAGTGACTTTTTAAAACTTTTACGGTGATTAATCAAATTTTAAAATTAAGGGCAAAATAACAAACGAAACTTTTTCATGTTTTCACAGAGCCTTAGGAAAAAAATCGCGTCCCTACATTTTTATTTACGAATTATTAACTAAAATCTGGTAAATTATGAAAAACATAACATGAACATTGAAAATCTACACGAGACAAACCCGTAAAGAAACCTGCACACTAGCGCGAGCGAAGCGAGCGCAATTTTTTTTTAGGTTTACCATTTTAGGTGCATTTTAAAAGGAGTTTTAGGGCTTTTCTTTTTATATAAAAGCATTTGAGCTTTCTTTCACTATGCTTTAACAAACGAGAGATAAATATACAAAGTTTTTGCATATAAAGAAAGAAACCTTTTGTAAGTGAAATTATTTAAACTAGACCTACTTCATTCCGTGTGGTGCTGGACGTAAAGAATTGTACCACACTTCTCATGGGTGTCGTAAAAGGCGACTAAGGGATTCAGCAGAGGATGGGCAGCAGCTTTCTCTGAGTATTTAACCAACCAACTGCGATCGCCAACCCGCCTGCCAAGCGTGGTGATTATGGCATATTCCCCCAAACTGCTTGGAGAAGCCTATGTCCAGCAGTGGACGACTTTCGGCTGACATGATGGTAATGAATGATGGACCAACTTTGAGCGCACAAAAGAGCAGCGCGAACGCAAATGCCAATATTTCTTTGTTTTTAAAAATGTAGAGTTCCCCTTATTATCTTAATGCTTCTGTTATGATTTGCATTCGTTAATGAAGAGCTTGATAATTTTTATACAGCAAAGGCAATCCAGCATACATTATTTTAATCCTTGGTTTTTTATTAGCTGTTTATAATAGCTCCACATTGCCCTTTTTGTTAGAACGCCTCTTTTAACTGTACTGTCTGCTGTTGACATTTGTCGTAATAGACAAGTTTGTTGAGGTTTTGCTAAAAATCACCGAAGTGCAATAATCTGTGCTATGATTAGTCAAAACCATAAACTTATTATACTAGCCTCAGATTAATAACCATACTAGCGGTCAAATATCACAAGCGAAACAAAAAAATGTGCCATAAGCCCCTCCCCCTTTCGGTCACGTAACAACATGAACATCAGCATAAATATCAGCATCACTTAATGCGGATGCTGATGCTGATGTTGAAAATGATGCTGATGATCAGAGGATGCTGATGCTGATATTCGCAACAACCCTGGTCAATACCCTCGCGCGTAGGTATCGTGGCCACAACACAAACAATCGCGCGCAAGCGTCCTGCCAACGACCGGCCACAACGCAAGCACTCGCAATTTGTTTCAGCCGGCTGCATCGAGAATTCGAGACCAATCATACACAACCATTTATACCGTTGTGGACCACAACTTGTGGGGCATTTATTACGCCAGTGTCAGTAAAATAAAATCAATACAAAGAGCATGAAGGCAAACAAAAAAAAACGAGTGTGCTTTAGGCCACACGACTGAAGTAAAACTTCACTAACTTATATCTCCCTCAATACTATTTCAATGAGAATAAAGGGATGGCGGCGCGGCGCGCGTACATCTGCCGGCGCTGCGTCGTGGCCGGCCGTCACGCTCGCCTCGTTCCCCGCGTCCCGCACTACCCCCTCCGTTCGCCTCACTGTTCGTAACTCCGTAACGCATTCACCAGCTTACTCCCCAAGTCGAGCGTGCCTAAAGGTTTACTTAAAAAATTGTTACCCTTGAAAAGAGGGCGTTGTTTTACCTGTAAATAAGCTCGGTTGTTCAGTTCGATGAGGCTGTCGTTGTGTGCGCGAGTGTCGCAGCGCTGGCGGCGCGCGCACCGGCACAGGCGCACCAGCGCGGGCGCTCGCCAGTAGCGCATCACCAGCGCCGAACACGCCTGCCGCGGCCTGCATGACGGCAGACTACGCTCACTCTCCTCCTTTAAACGGAAATCGCAATTCACATCATCAGTGGCCCTTACTCTTGAAAATCATTCCAATCGATCGCTATTGGACTAATGTCAATTCGTACTTTTAAATGCATTATTTTTTTAAATTTGTGATTTTATAATTAATTAAACCTTATTAGAATTAAAACAGTGTATTGTGTATATTTTTAATCAAAAACACCTATTTATTCTTGCCACTTTTTGACATTGGTATTGGATTGAGATTGGAATTATTTTCAAGAGTAAGGCCACAGATCACCCTTCCATTGTTTTTTTTTTCTGAATCTGATTATTGCTGTTTATTCACTATTTACTGCCGTTTTCAATAACCAGTGGCCTTACTCTTGACTGGATCGAGTGCTGTATCAATCGAATTTGAATTCGAGTTAGTGTCGAATCGTACTGCATTTTTCTAGGAATTGATATTAGCACGATTTGGTTTCTGGGCCTTACTGACTGGTTCGAGCTCTGGATCGAACCCAGTCTATCCACGATTTGCCCTACTAGAAATAAAAAATTGACATAAGCTACATACAACGTGTATCAGAAATGCGTGGTCATATTTTAAGAGCTCATTCAGGGCATAGCATAGAACAACTTTTACTAGGGGACAAACTCTGAAATCGCGAAAAAAATATCAGCTGTTCCCTATTAAATCATCATGTCGCTCGACAAAATGTAAGGATCAGCTGATTTTTTTTCGCGATTTCAAGGTTAGTTCCATAGTAAAAGTTGTTCAAAAGCATCCCCTGAATGAGCTCTTCAAATATGACCACGCATTTCTGGTACTCGTTGTATATTCGTTTTATGTTAAACTTCTATCTCTAGTAGATAATATCGTGCATAGATAGGTTATTGAAAACGGCCATTCATAAATTTTACAATTACTTGGTTACTGGTGATCAACAATTGCCTCTTACGGTACCCATAATAAATTTTACATTAAAACATTTTTTTACATAGGTTCGAATTCCTGCTTGTGAACGAATTTTTTTTCTAACAATTTGTATCTTTAGATTTTGCCCCGCTTGCGTTAATGCGTTAAAGAAAATTATTTCATCGCTTAAAGTACCTTGTTGTAGTTTATCAATCTTACGCTTACCTTTCATACTTAAAGAAAAACAAAATTGGTTTCTCAATAGGTATGTAAACTTGTCCTGTAACTTCATTGTTCAATGGCACTTTTAGTTTCAGTAGATAGTTAAGTATAATACTTACGAGACCATAATAAAACAAAACAGGCTCGTCGATGTCATCGCTTGACGTGACACAAGTACATAGTACAAATAGAAATAGTACGTTGAACCACATTAGTAATTACCACTGTAATGCATGCTTAGCTCTTAACGAAACTCTAATAGTACGTTGAACCACATTAGTAATTACCACTGTAATGCATGCTTAGCTCTTAACGAAACTCTAATAGGTCGCAACCCATATCGATAAGATAACCTTGTAACGAGATATTCATTCAAGTGGATTTGTTTCCACTTACTGAATTTAGTATTGGGTATTAATTGTATGTCTATTTACTACGTTTTCATTCATTCGCTTTCAGTCTTGTCTGTCTGTACGGTACAATTTTGCAATCGATTTTAAACTAACTTCCCGATGAGCTAGAGACTTGAAAATGTTAACATAGCACAAAACTGGATAACAATGCCATATTAACCCGATTTCGTTTAAAAAAGTTGGTTTAAATCAAAAAGTTTTACATTAAATTATTTCTTCAGAAAACATTTAAAAAAAAAGTTTCCTCGTACAAGTTACAACGTATGATATAGAAAAATAGATATGTACCCGGGGCACGCTATGATGGCGTTTTTGACATTTTCCAATAGTGTTGTGACACTTTCAGATTATTAGCGATTGGGACCAGGTTTATTACTTTGACCAACTCCAACTAGCTATTATGAATAATATCCACATAAAGTAAATAATTTATCTAATTTTTCAATAAACATAACGTCTAGCCATTTTGTTTAATCAAATTTTCTGTGACATACATAAAAAAACTGTAGAAATAAATAGAATTTAAATAATAGATTCGAAATTCGAAAAAATATATTGCTGTAACAGTGCATCACTATTGACAATAAAGTACGGCAATTGTTCCTTCATACATAGCTGTCAATATTTACGGATCTTCATGAGCAGGCAAACGTCAAAAACGCCATCATAGCGTGCCGCACCTATAGTAAAAATATTTTATATTTTTTACTATATCTGTGCGTATATATGACCAATACAACTATCGATATTGGAATTCTTAGGGTGGTATGCCACTGGTCAATTTTCTTTGTCAATTGTGACTTTGATCAAAGAAATTGGATGATTTTCATCAAAATGTTGTATGTACTTTATCACTGATCATCAAATAAATTGGAATTGACAAAGAGATTTTACGAATGGCATACCACCCTTAAGTAGTATTACAGTAAACTCCGTAAGTTACAATAATTACGCTGTATAGACTGTAAATTACATATTGATCTTATTTACAGAATATTTGGTTGAAAAAGCAACTACTAAATATGAAGAAGAGCGGGTCTCAGTCTACATTCCTGTCGTATTTGGAAAAGGAGCGAGATCTGCTCGTAGAATATTGGACCTCGGTCGAAGGACTGGACATCATACGCGCAATATATAAGGCCGGGTAAACGTCTACTCGTTGATTCTAAAATATTGATTAATTTAAGCCGTGAGCTTATATTCAAAGCTTTATTAAACTTTTTATGATTCAGATCATTGTACCTACGTAACGTAACGGTCAATTAAAATTGATTTGCAGAAAATATTATTTGTTCTCAAATAACACAAATCATAATTTTCAGGACTAATATAGAATTATTTGCGTATTCACGATATTCTTAACATAATGTGCAACAGATGAACATTAATGAATTGACAATTTGTCGGACTGACATCAAAATTACTGTAAGAATATAAATAAGTATGTTCCCTACGAATGCATAGGGTGTAGGTATTGTGTAAAGACTGCTATAACCGAGACGGCAAATAAACAAAATGCGACTACATGCGAAGTTTATGTGGACTGGTTTGATTTCTGTATAGAGCAGTTTTAGATCCTTGGTGTTAATTAGATTTTAGTCATAAAAAATTATGTTACGTTATAGTTGAAATTGTTTATGTCCTTGTTTTAGATTTTTATGAGTTTATAATGTAAGGTTTAGCATAATTTTCTTTTTTCAGCCAAAGTTTGCATTAACGGCTTTATTTACAACATTGTGGGAAATTGTATAAATTGTATTGAATATTCTGACTGTAAATTATGTTACATGTACGGTCATACAGGAAAAGAAAGAAATGTTAATAAGTAAAGCAATAAATGTTATTTCATAATAAAATGAGCCTGTTCTCGGTTATGTTTATATTACTACGATCACATTGTAGTATCCTTCATTCCATTTATGTATGGAAGATAAACTTAATAAAATTAACTTGGTTTAATTCTCGAATAAATAAACATTAAAATTCTTCTATATTATGTTGTTATCTATAAATTTACCTAGTGGTAATTAATTTCTTTTTTGGTTAAATAAAAAGTGCCTTTTATAATATCGAACTTTATATTTGAATGATAAACTTCAAATGTACTATAATTATATACAATAATAAATAGAGTACCAACTCTATGAATGGTTTTACAATGATTTGGTGCATAAGACATCACATTAATAAAACGTTATGACCACATAGACGGTTAATGCACCCCCAGCTAGATGTATGATTTTTGATGGGACCGATTATAAATACCGATGAAAACAGCAACGCGATTAGGCAATGTGCATGAGATGTACTAGAAATGTTGCACTATTATCACATAGTACAAAATATTTGTGTGGTAGGCGAATGTCGCGAATAGTATAACATTGTTATTCGAGCACGTTGAGGTTGTTATTTGATAGAGATTACTTTGAATGGAAAAGATAGATGTGTACAGTAAAGGTGGTTTCACACCAGCGAGGCGTGGCGTGGATGGGCCGAGCGAGAATTGAAAGTATAGCAAAATTACAATTCACCTTACGCCCGTCTTTGGTGTGAAAGGTAGGCGAGGATGAGCGAGGCGAGAATTGAAATATTTGTTGGTACAACATTAAACTTTAGTGCTGCATGAATAGAGTATTTATTACATTGTAAAATGGTACATCGCGAGCAGGCGCGAGACGGTGCGTGCTCGCGATGTACATCTTCGTTGTGAAAGGGTCAGCGAGATTTCAATTCACGCCCATCCCATCCAATCCTCGCCTCGCTGCGCCGGTTTGAAACCACCTTAAGGTGAAAATGGTTATTGTCAGGAGTTTCAAAATGTTAAAACCAGCTCTCCGGTCCAGAACCACACGATAACCAGTTGTCGACCGATTCGGTTTGTTATCTCTTTTTCTCTCGTTGCGTGAATCATCAGACGAAACGAGATAAGAAACCGAACCTATCAACAACTGGTTATCGTGTGGTTCCTGATTCGGGGAGCAGATTTATTTGGATTTAGGTTCATGGGACAATGTTGATTCAAATTAAGTAAAAATGTGTAAATATTAATATTGAATTTAAAGGATTTATGAATTAGAATATAGGAAAGTATTCCACAGTGTGTTATTTTGATGTAGTTCAACTTCACAGTACACACGTGACGCGCAGCCTGTGCTCGTCCTTACTCGCTGGTGTACTGATGTGCATCATTTAACTTATCTTTACAATATTCATTAGCACTTATTCAGTGTCATCAGTATATTGCCTTGAGTATGTACTGAAATACTCTTATTTATCACCATCTTTTTGTGAATAAAATATTATTGTGAGTGTTATGTCATCGATGATAAAAATTAGACGTGTATCAGAAATGTGTGGTCATATTTGGAGCTCGTTTAGGGCATAGCATAGCACAACTTTTACTATGGACCCAACCGTGAAACTATCGATTGTTTGAATAAAATGATTCTGTAAATTAATCTAACAATGGTTTGGTGTAAAAATAAGAACATATATAATAATTTCTTAGGTTTTCGCGATCACTACACATTATAATAAAACAAAGTTTAAACGGATTAAATCGCGTATATTATTTAAATTGGTATTCCTGACGTTTCGAAAGCTTTGCAGAATTTCGTGGTCGCAGGTAGACCACATACGCGATTTAATCCGGTTAAACTTTGTTTTATTATAAGAACATATACTTTTAACTTTATTGTGAAAAAAATAGTCCTTGCCAACGAAAATACTGGTTCAGAAGGCACAGTCACAGCCGGTATGTGAAATCTAAATGAAATGTATGCGCAGGATATTAGCCAGAGGCTGATCAATTCAGGATTTTAATTTTATAGATACTTTGTTTTTTTAGAAACTTGATATCAAGTAAACATTATAACTATGGATAGGTACTACTGTCGATAGTATCCGACCACTACCGTGAAATCGCAAAAAAAAACAGCTGTTCCCTACAAAGTCATTGATGTCTCTCGACAAAATGGATAGAACAGCAAATTATTCATAAATTTTAGATTTTCTGGTTTGACCCCGTAGTAAAAGTAGTTCGTTAACATTCCCAGAATGAGCTCTTCAAATATGACCACGCATTTCTGATACACGTTGTATATAAGTTTAGGTCAAGTTGCTCTTTTGTAAAGTTCGCATTTCTATGTTTTATGTATGCTACACATAGTTGATGTTCATTTTATTTCTAAAAATGTGTATATTAAGAAGATAGCAAACATTAGAATATTATATTCTTGTAGGTTTGCCAGTTATAATCGACTGTGCAAGTACAATACTGCGTAACAGCACTGCTAAAAGGTATTTTCAATGTATTTCGATACAAAGTTAGGGTTTATAACAAAATACCTGTTAGTTACTCGTTATTGCACTTTCATCGACGGTATGATTCATTTTTTTTTTGTTACAAGCCCCCTTTTAAATATTTACACCCTGGTTTTGAATCTTTGTTCATTTAGTTGATTTTTTTCAAACACAGCTAATATTGGAACATTAAAAAATATGCAAATTATATATTTTCTATTAAATAATTATAAACCCTTTCTTTTCATTTGCATATTTTTTCCTTTATATGAAATTATGATAATATTATATATTTACAATTAAGATTTTAAGATTATTTAAATTTGGGGTAAATAGTTTTAAGACAATTGTCACATCAGAGCATGTGAAGTGTAATTATAACTAATTACTATAAAATGCCTTTCATTTACAAGAAGAGATATTTGTATCGTACCTATCCATATTACGTTCACCAAAACGGTTATTTCTTCCACATTTAGGTAACCAACGGCTTTACAGCCCAATAGACTCTTAATGTTGAAAAATGCGTACAATAAATTCTGCCACTAGCTGAGGCGAGTTACTGGATTGGCCCTACCAAGGCGGCTATTGGCTAATCACTAACGCGGCAGTTTTGACGACTCATGCGAGAGGTCGAAACTGATTTGAAGATTTCAAGTGGCGACCTACATTAGTGAAATTTCATAGATGTAATTATTTTTAACGCATGCGAAGCGAAATTAATGATTTAAATTGTGAAAAGGAAAAATCGCTCACAAACAGGATTCACTAAAAGTAAGTTTAGTGGCTAAAGCATTGGCGTACGCCAGTAGTAGTCGCAGGTTCGAATCCTGCTCGTGAGCGTTTTATTTTCCACAATTTAAAATAGTTTCATAGATGTGTTGCAGCAGACATCGATCGCCTGTTAGGCGGGCTGTTTGGTCGTCGAGTAAGAGCAATAGGCCATTTTCTTCCACATTTAGGTAGGTTTTTTTACAACGTATTTTTTACCAAGCCCCTTAACTGCGATCTCCACCCTTTTGATCGGCTTGTGAAAGGTATTTACTTTTGTATCATACCACACAACTGATGAGCGCAACTAATGTTATCGATAATGTCGGAGAAGTTATCATCATTATCCTAGCCCGGTATCACCCACTGCTGGGTATAGGCCTCCTTTCGTTTTTGACAGCCTATGTTGTGCGTCTCTCATCCAGGTGTTTCCTGCGGCTTTGGCGATCTGTCTGAGAAGTACAATAAATAAATAAAACGAGCTTTATTTTAGGTTTACTTTATTGCTAATTACACTTTGTCTGCCACATTTGAAATAATGGGTTTAGGTCTAGATTTGAATAGTAATTTCTTTTTGACAATAGCCTTCACTTTATAACTTGTTTTGTCTTCTACGACAACTTTTTCGATCACTGCCATCGGTTGTTCCAATTTTTGTTCCTTGCCATTGAGAATATGGTGGCCGAGCACTAAGACGGGATGTTTGTTTTTATTGCTATAATGCAGATCGCCGACCACCGTAGCACTTGTGATTCCCTCCTTTTTTGTCTGAATGAGACCCTGGAGTTCCACTATCGCCCATTCTGGAATTCCGCCCTCGTTTTCGTTATTACTGAAACAGATGAGAAGCCTCTGTGAAAATCAGCTACAGAAAACATTACATTTAGGGAACGAAATAAAACAAAAATAAGGAATGATATGAAATTTATATTAGGTGTTATCGGGTAAAGTTTCGATTATGCAGCAGAACGGATGCAACAATCGAGTCTTACCAATGCTAAACGGTTTGAAAACTAATTCAACAAGCTCGATTTCGGTCGCATAAACGGGTGTTCTTCTGCAGTGATATCTCGTACGTGTACACGTACGGTTAGTATCGGAACTTCTTGAAGAGCGGGTGCTTCTGCGCGTTGGCGTTGCGGCGGTGCTCCAGGTACAGCGCGTCGTCGGCGCCCGCCAGCGACGACAGCGAGCCCGGGCGCCGCGCCACGCCCCCCCCGCCCACGCCGCCCTCGCGCTCCTCCTCGCACTCCGTCTCCGACGCTGCCAGCACCTGTTATACCACACCAATTACTACCAGCTTATTAACTTGAATACAACTTAATTTTATGCCGCCATTGTCTTAAGAGGCTGACAACACCTAAAAAATCAGAACTGAAAGAGAGGCAACGAGAGGAGGCACGTAGGGTGTGCCGCTCAACTTGTTTTTTTTTTTTTTTTTTTAAATAAAAAACAAACTTTATTTGAAAAACAAACAACTCTGTTTTAGATTATTGTCTTTCTTAAATGTTTTCTTAATTTCATTTATAATATTTAGTAAATAATAGACATTGTGAGACGTTCTCAAAAAATGCCAGGTTAAGAGTTCTCTAAACCGACGACCATGCTTGACGAGGTTAATGGACGTAGATGAAGCGAAAGAGGTGTGTGAGGATCGTAACAGGTGGAAATCCATAGTCTCTGCCTACCCCAATGGGAAACAGGCGTGATAATATGTATGTATGTATGGATTGTTTGCTTTAAAGCATGTTTTAAGAGGTTAGTTTACAATTCTTTTCTATAGAGAATACCTCAAGAAAACGTTTTGGGAACAATACAGTTTTAAAAAATACGATCAAGATTAACATATATTTTTTTCACTGCCATAAACTGAATAGATAAAGCTAAAAATGTTTTTAAAAGAAGCCTATTTGGGGTATTTGGCTGTTGTCAGCGTCTTAAGGTGGTTTCAAACCGGCGAGACGAGGATTGTATGGGATGGGTGTGAATTGAAATTGAAACCGAAAGATGTATATCGCAAGCACGCGCCGTCTCGCGCCGACCAGACGCACGCACCGTCTCGCGCCGACCAGACGCACGCGCCTGCTCCCGATGTACCGTTTTGCAATAAATACTCTATTCATGCAGCAATAAAGTTACAAATATTTCAATTCTCGCCTCGCACATCCTCGCCTATTTCCGCCAGACCTTTCACACCAAAGATGGGCGTGACGTGAATTGAAATTTTGCTAAATTTCAATTCTCACTCGGCCCTTCCACGCCACGCCTCGCCAGTGTAAACCACCTTTATCCTGTAGCGAGACATCGGCCGAAATTACGTCGCCATAATTCGGCGGCTACATGGACACTGGCAAAGAGTATATAATCACTACGTGACACTGGCGTATTTATTTGCTTGCTAATGCAGTCTTAGGTAAGCATCTTCAACGCGAGTATTGAGCGATCCAACGCGAAGCGGTTCGACGCGGCTACATGGTCCTGCGTGCGTCCTGAGTTTGAAACTTAAGCCGTGTCTCCTACCACCATATTTTTGTTATTTCTAACATCTAACAAAATGGGGGCGTGGCCTAGCTGTTTGGCTACATTTGATTGGCCTAAACAAAATGATAGCATGTTTTGTTAGATTTTGGTCGCAGGAGACGCTGGCTTTACGCTTACGCGATCGGATACGTCGACTTTCATTCATAAATCGGTAGCGCCCTGGCGGAAACGTCTAGGAAGTGCTGGATATATGAATGAAAGCGACTGAGTTTTCGATCGCGTATGCGGTATGCGTAAGTTTCACTGTCTGAATCGGCACTCAGTTCGCGCGAAAATATGGAACCAGCAACCGACTGATCGCGTTCGCTTCTTTTCGTCCGCGCGCAGCATCACGTTTGCGTGAGTTCGCTTACCTAGAATGACGCGTATGATACAATATATCGAAATTAATGTGCCGTAATTAAGGCGACGGAAGTAATTTGCGTGGGGTTTACAATTAAATTGAAGTACCTACTCAGTTCAGTGTGTTCGAAAATGTTATATCTCAAAGTATCAATAGACTTGAATCTGGTTTCGATAGGGTTTGCAATAAGTGATCCAAAGATAGATTGTTTTAAAATTAAAGTACCTACACCAATAGTAATTGTCAATTACAGAAGGTTTAGAAGAGGATAAATACAATTAAGATTTTTGAGTGCATCCATTCGACAGTATGAGAATACAAGAGGCTCAACTTCGGCGTTATTCAAAGTAGTGTCTACCCCGATATTATTGTTTAGAAAATTTTTTCAAGTCTCGCGCGTTGTACATTCGGTCGCGTATTAATGTGTCGCTTCCTAACAATGACATTTAAACGTACATATATGTTACTTGCACTCGCAATTGAAGACTCGAAAACGTCCTAATTAGGACGTTTATTTCTATAAATCCGCGTCAAGTAAGACTCCGAGCGTGGCCGGTGACAAAAAAAAACTAAAATGGCTATACGGGCATAGATAATACGATAGAATATGCTTTATTGTCCACCATGTAAATAGTAGTAAACGGGAACAACGTATAAATTATGGATACGTGGGCGGTCTTATCGCTAAAAGCGATATCTTCCAGACAACCTTTGGATGGACAAAGAAGACGTAAGTTCTAGATAATGGGGCATAGAACGCTGTCGATTCGAATTTTGTAATAGATAAATGATTGACTGTCTCTTTCCCCCAATTCTCAAAGGACACGTTGCCTTCCTTTGAGAATTGGGGGAAAGAGACAGTCAATCATTTATCTATTACAAAATTATTTCCTATAGAATATTGCATCATTCGACGCCATATTCGATTTGACACACACTGGTGTCGATTCTCTTGTTCACGAACTAAACTTTTTTTTAACTATCGCTCTCTTTTACTAATACAAGAAAGAGATGGTAACAATTTAAGAACCGACAAAAATGTCAGACAGGGCCTCTCCCGTGGCATCACAATAGCTGGTTAAACAAAGTTGATTAATTGATATTAAGTTCTTAAATAAAATGGCGGGAAGGGTCATCGGAGACCAAAACCGTCATCACACCATATAAGTAAGTTGTGGTTAAAGATTACAGTAAAAAAAACCGTAATAAATAATATTCGAAGAAAGGCAGAGGACAGAGTTGTGGCGCAACTTGGAAGAGGCCTATGTCCAGCAGTGGACTGTGATAGGCTGAGTTGATGATGAAATAATATTATAACCTGTTGAAGTAACATCCCCTGCTCCTCTCGAGTGCCATAAAACATATCTGGCTCCTGATCCATTCCTTTTAGTTCCGTGATGACCTGCAAGGAGAGAAATCTAGGTGAATCAAATGTGTGGGTCCAAGTAAAAAAAAACTGCAGCGATTTTCTGATTTAGTGCTCGTTTTCATAATAAAAATCGAGGTTTTACTTAACAAATGCTGAAGTTTTTATGGGGATTCCTAACTGACCTTATAGCTGTATCCCTGGTTGACGAGGAACCGTTGTCTCTTACGACTGTACGCCATCTCCAGGGTGTCTTGTGATACCAAGGTGTAGAAGAAGGCGTTGTACTCCTCCGCTAAGGCACCTTTTTTAGCTCTCAATATACGACCTGAAATGCAAGTCATATTATATCAGTCTGTTATAATAGGGTGTTTGACAGGTATTGCCAAAAATTATGAAAATTGTACACAACGTAGATTTTAAGTTTAAGATTAACTTTTACTAAGTTTTGTTAATTTAAATATATTCTAAATATTTTATTTTTCCGTTTGAAATTTTGATTTTTTAATCTGTTGATCACGTGATACAAAACGTCTTGAGACTTGGCCTCCATTTTGGGTGACGTCATAATTCTGTACGACGTAGGGCGAGCTAAATGTTACCATGATCGTAAAAATAAAATGTACCGGTTTTAGAACGAGTAGGTATACTATAAATAATTATATTCATGTTAATTGTTAATATAGGTTCATTTTTATTTTATTGAGCCAGGTTATGTACTTTATAACTTACTAACAATTAATAATCAGCATTTGTAGGTAATTTTAACGTAATTTAAAAGCTTTTGTTTTGTATGTGCGTTATTCAAACACAAACTACAAAACGTTTCATTCATGTCTCATGACAAAAAAAAAACCGTGTTCCGATTTTTTACCTTTTGTAAATTCGTACCTTTTTGGTAAGCGTGTCGTACTTTTATAGGAATTCACACCGGCAACACTGACCGGAACTAGAACAGTGACGTAGGTTGACGATAATGTCACGTGACTTAGCGTTTTGGTGCGAAATAAAAAATGAGAATTTAAAATCTTGCTTATTTAATTTTACAAGCATATTTTAGTAATTATTTGTTAATGAATGCTTTAATTGGATGTTTCGCCATCGTTTTACGGACATTTTCAAAAATTGACAAACACCCTATTGTTTCGCTCTTCAAAACTACTTCACAGTTCGATTAGAAGTTCTAGGTGAAAGTATTGACTTGGACTCTGGTTTAGGTTCAAAAACTCGTGGTTTATTGCCAGTCATTTCCAGTGAGTGCTGCTAATAAACTACCCATTCAGCTAAGTTCAGTCAGTTCCAGTGAGTGCTGCTAATAAACTACCCATTCAGTTAAGTTCCAGTGAGGGCTGCTAATAAACTACCCATTCACCTAAGTTCAGTCAGTTCCAGTGAGTGCTGCTAATAAACTACCCATTCAGTTAAGTTCCAGTGAGGGCTGCTAATAAACTACACATTCACCTAAGTTCAGTCAGTTCCAGTGAGTGCTGCTAATAAACTACCCATTCAGTTAAGTTCAGGCAGTTGCAGTGAGTGCTGCTAATAAACTACCCATTCAGTTAAGTTCAGGCAGTTGCAGTGAGTGCTGCTAATAAACTACCCATTCAGCTAAGTTCAGTCAGTTCCAGTGAGTGCTGCTAATTAACTACTCATTCAGCTAAGTTAAAGTACAGAAAACAGACGGAACTTTAAATTTAACGTTTATAATGAGTTTGTAATGAATTGGGCTTCAGGAAAGTCTGGTTTGGATCTCAACAAAATCAAAACCATTTTTACCTAAACGTTGAGCTTCCTGTCGACGTGAACCACCGTGAGACGATATTTGAATTAAGACATTCGCTTCTGGCAAGTCGAAACTGGTGTCGGCCACCTTACTGACGAATATCGTGTTCACTTTGTGGTTGAATTTAAAGTTCTGCAATATCTGAATCCTCTCGCTCTGTGAGGTGGGTCCGTAAATGTATGGCTTGTTCATTTTGACGGCGTAGTGTCGAAGGGCGAACACGTTGTCTGAGAACACTATGGTCTTGTCGCCGCGACGCTCGTGGTACTTCACAAGGAACTGACACGCACGGAATTTCGATGGATTCATTACGTACAGTAACATTTTCTTGTTAATTCTGAAAAAATAATAATTATGTAACCTCAATTTTATTGTTTTTATTTTATTCGGGAAGAAGAGGACACATTGCAAGCTACTTTGGCAAACTGTATTTCTCAGATGGTATACCTGATAAAAAAGTTATGTATGAAACATTACCTTCATTTTAGTAGACCTATTCAATGATACCCCACACGAGGGGGTGCAGCGAAAAAAATAATTACATCCCCATTTCACATGTATGGGCGCCACCCCTAAAATACATTATTAAGATTTTTTTCTTCTTTTAAAATTGAGATCTATATCTAAACCAGTTTTTAACAAAATTTCATTTACTTATGTTTATAACTGTAGAAGTTATTAAGCTGTAAAGGAATAGGACAGACGGACGGACACGACGAAACTATAAGGGTTCCTTGTAGGACTACGGAACCCTAAAAAAGTGAATCGACGAATTTGAAGGCAGCTGGTGGTCTTTTTTTCAGAGACGAAAATCCGCGATTAGTGGAAAAACTCATAATCACTAATCACTGCGATTTAACTTCGCGAAGTCACGTCTGGCATGGCAGTATATTAAATGAGCTTTCACTAAATCTTTTCACTGTGGCATAAGCAACTCTTGCAAAGACAGCTCGACCCTGGCGAGAGACGAAAGACTATTGATAAAGTCAATTTAATATATTCATTATTATTGATGCTTACTTCTGTATGAGATATTCCCTGTAGAACTCGGGTGTCATGGGACACCACACCTCGGCGCACTGCACCCGCGCAATGTATCCGTTCGCTTGCAACTCCAACCAGTTCGCCTCGTATAACTTCGGACCAATCAAGAAGTTCAGATCTGCAATTTTATCGTCCTCTCGAAGCAGAGTGGCAGTTAGACCTACGGAAAAATACCTACTGTAAGTAACGGTCCGGAGTAAAGTTTAATAACCTAACAAATAAGAATTCTGGATCTAAATGAACAGGTAGTTTTATCCAAAAGTGGAACGGATTTACGGATTATATTACGGAAACTGGAAACGTAAATAATTGTCTTTGGAATAACTATAAGATTCTTTTTTATTTAGCTAGACCAGAATTCCAGAACGACACTAAAGCATGAATTTAGATTCAAAAACAATCATTTCATACACTTCGTTTGACGTCATTATATGAAAGGAAAGTTCTTGAATTTAGATTTATGCTTGAGCGTCATTTTGGAATACGGGCCTTAGTTATATGTTCGGGAGATAAATAAATCAATGATTTTCGGACCGCGCTCTAATGTTGCCGATGCGCAGACGTAGAGGGAAGCCACTGTTGATACGCGACAGTATCGGATTGCAACACAGACGTTTCTCATTGTCCCGCTATGTGTCTACTATCCCAACTTTATCGGGAGTATTCCCATCTGTCCCCGAATGGAGACAGATGGGAATTTTCGTGTTAACTGTCCCCAAACTTATCATCATCAATCATCATCAACTTTTAATTACCATCTGTCCCCATTTATAAGTTCGGGGACAGATAACACGAAAATTCCCATCTTTCCCCGTTCAGGGATACACACGGGGATAGATCGGAATACTCCCATCATCGCCTGTAGTACAGTAACGTACCGAGCTTAGCATGTGAATGCACTATAGTGAGCACTCGGCGGAACATCTTGGCGGGTATGGTGTGCACCTCGTCCAGCACCACGAGCCCCCATTCCTGCGCCTGCAGCCACTTCATGGTCTGCTCAGCCTCCCAGGAGCGGCGCTGCCCGTGAGTGATCATAGAGTATGTTGTGATCAGGATCCCCGCGCCCATTGGCTTATCTTTTGCTTCAGATGTGAATCTGTGAAAACAATATTGAGTGCTACAATCATAAATAAATATATTCACAAGTCAGTTGAGTGAACACTCAAAGGTTTTAACTGTTTGTTATATGTTATGTTATGACAGATATGTTATAATATAACATGTTGTTACGTGTGGTGCCGGACATAAATAATTGCACCACCTTATTTCTTCTCATGGGTGTCGTAAAAGGCGACTAAGGGATTCACCAGAGGATGGGCAGCAGCGTTCTCTGAGTATTTAACCAACCAACTGCGATCGCCGACCCGCCTGCCAATCGTGGCAATTATGGCATATCCCCCCTTTTGGGGAGGCCTATGTCCTGCAGTGGACGTCTTTTGACTGAAATGATGATGATATGTTTAAGTGTTTGTTGTGGAGTCTATGTGTGTAGTTATTGGAAATATGGGGAATTATTTTCGTTTTTGTAGATATAAGAGGCCCCGTTATCGCTTTAGGTTGCAACCTGTAATGATAATATAATATCTTCGGGACATTTTTACACAGCACCATCTAGTCCCAAACTAAGCAGAGCTTGTGATATGGGTACTAGAACATGGATATAATACTTATATACTTTTTTTTTTTGTAAATACATACTTATAATACATAAGAAACACCCAGACCAACACAAACACTTATGTTCATCACACAAATATTTGTGTCCTGTGGGAATCGAACCCACGACCTCGTGGTCAGAAGTCCGACACTCGAACCACTGATGAGACCACAGAGGTCGTCAAAATGATGATTGTGGAGGATGTGGAAATAAATAAATAATGGTACGTCGGTAACAAATATCGATTCATATAAACCCGCAAAGGTACATTGTTGAACACTGACCCATTAAATGGGAATTTGCGCCGCCACTATGGCATGACGTCACGTTTACCTGCATATCATGCTGTCGTCCGCCGTGGACCAGCACTTGAACTGCTGCTTCCACTGCTCCACGGACACGCCGGAGTTGCACAGCACGAGCGCGCGCTTGCGCACCGTGCACACGGCCGTCACGCCCACCAGCGACTTGCCCGCGCCGCATGGCAGCACTATCACTCCAGATCTATGCCCAGATGCACTTTGTTTAGGTATGGAAGACAGAAATGAGACGATCAAGGCCCGTATCTCACACACCACACGCATACGTATACGCGTACATATCTCATACTTATCTCGCACCACTATCACACTGCGATTTTTTTCATGTTAAAATCGTCCCGTCCGGCAGGAACAAGTTTAGGGTATTTTGAACTTCTACCGGCTAAATCCACCAAGTTGGCAGTCAATAGCATAAAAGAGGAGCTCCGTAAACTTCAGTGGGACGTGCTAGTGCCGCTCTGGTGGTGCTACTCTTTTAGCACGTCCGAGGGAAACAACATTGTTTCCCCAACAGCAACACATGACCTTTACGTGATGCTACATAATGGACACCTCAAGTCCCAACTATTAGCGCATACGAGTCGTAGGCTTCGTAGCCCAAACAATCCGCCGACAGATATTAGCCTGTCAGTTGACTGTGATAGGCCACACAGATTATTAAATTATCTGAAGATCTGAGACTGCAGTTTGTTGCAAACTGTGAGTCTGTGGCGCATTTCGATACTGGCCTGTAATTTGACTACGAGCACTGTTCCAACAAACACCGTCGATTATTAAATACTGGCCTTAGTATTACAGAATGTAGCATTTGACGTCAAACAGAAAGAAGAATCCTAGTGTACGTTTTGGTTAAAACAAATCGGGTGGGACTGTGTCGGGGCCGTCAGCGAGTCGCTTTTAGTGTAATGTAGTTAATGTTCATATCTTTCAGTTCGAAGATTTCTTCAATAAATGTATGGGTGTTATCTTTTTTCGTTATGTTTATTGGTACAGGTACAGCAGCGGCAGAGGTGCTCTAGCGCAGTCGGCGTCATTCACTGAGCGTGCCGAACCAGCCCCCCGATTCAGAACCACACGATAACAAGTTGTCGACCGATTCGGTTTGTTATCTCTTTTTATCTCGTTGCGTGAATCATAAGACGAAACGAGATAACAAACCGAACCGATCGACAACTGGTTATCGTGTGGTTCTGAATCGCGTAGCAGCTTTGCGACGTTCCCGAAAGTCTCGCTCGCTTGGCACCGGACATTGGGGTACCTGTGCGAGCCTCTTTTACAACGATAGACATGATTTATAATTTCGGCTGGCTCTTGCGCGGACTGAGGCTGACATATTGTATTTTAATACTTTTTTGTATGTTTACTTTCAAGGCCCGTACAGACCAAAAGCAGGTCCTACCAGGTATACTACTAGTTAATTGGCGAAACTACAGAATAAATAAACCAAGAATGATTGCATTTTTACAACACATTGTTACTAAATCACAAATTCACATTTGAATTTTTAAGCTATTGCATAGCTTCTATCGCGGGCCTTGAGCGTGGAGACCGAATCCAGACATTCCGTAACGAAAATAACCTAACACCCCCCACTCCGACCGGCACAGCGGTGCTACTTTTTAGTTTTGCCATCTATCGATGAATAGCAGAACTTTTAATGACTTTTTGAAATACCACGCTTGTCTCTTTAGTTCTGCAAATCGCCTCTAGGTGGCATTGGTTGTATCGGCGTTACTGCGCTTAAGCTATTGCATAGCTTCTATCGCGGGCCTTGAGCGTGGAGACCGAATCCAGAAATTCCGTAACGAAAATTACCTAACACCCCCACTCCGACCGGCACAGCGGTGATACTTTTTAGTTTTGCCATCTATCGATGAATAACAGAACTTTTAATGACTTTTTGAAATATCACGCTTGTCTCTTTAGTTCTGCAAATCGCCTCTAGGTGGCATTGATTGTATCGGCGTTACTGCGCATGCGTAATCCCCCTCTTCTCGCTTAGAGTTTCGGCGTTAGGGCACCTCCTCGTTGTATTTACATAAAAAATGCTATGCAATAGCTTTACCGCGGCAGTCTCCGAGTGCCACACGTCTTTTTAATTAATACACCATTAGAATAGACATGTCAAATATTTATTAAGTAATGTACTTACCTCGCTCTTCCGTTTCCGAACATCTTTCTGAGGCTCTTCTCTTGGTAGGGTCGCAACACGGCGGTCGGCTTCAAGTCTATGTTGATGTCAGGGTTGATGGTGTCGTTGCGGAAGTCATACTCTGCTAATAGCGGATGTTCAAGCTCGATGCAACGCTTTTGTATTACCTAAAATGATAAGATTGCCAAAAATTATAAAGTCACATATATTCACAATACTCGTAACAATAACAGCATCTCATGAATTTACATTTAGGTACAATCATTTTGCTTTATTAATTTAACAATACAACATTTGCGTACACGGCTCACGGCGGCTCTCGATAATGAACTCCACGTTAACTCCCAAACTGCGAGGTGGGCTTTGGGGACGGGGATTGCTTGGGGCGGAGAGTGGCCATTCTGTACTAAATTTATTCTGTGTCATTGTCCTAGTGGGTTTCGCCTTAATTTCAGCGCTAGTGTGTCTAAATATGGTAAGTATCGAGGCCTTAACATCACCATAAAATAAAAAGAAAGGTTACATTTGAAAAAGTTTTAACAAAAAAACAAAAATCGACTGGACTCGATGAATCCTTACCTCAATTTTTTCGGGGTCGACTTCGAAAGCGACGGCGGTGTTAGCAGTGAGGTCTGTAGCCTCGTCGTCATCATCCTCCTTGTCCAGTTGTTGGTAGAACTGACTGATGTCGTCAGGAACAGCGCCGTTAGCCGCCGGAGGCTTATCACTACTCTCGCCTAAGAAAGGACACTTACTTTACAGTACAACACAAGCCAGAGGTTCCATGGATGCACCAGTAATTGTAATTCATCGTATGTGGTAGTTAGTAAATTATAGAACTTGAAATATATTAATCTACTTAATAAGATTCTTAAAACTGACTCACAGTCAACGCACAGTCTAAACCGGGGAAAAAGAAGAGCTCAGTGCAGTGAAGAGTACAGTGTAGAAGTTGAGCTCCTTGTGGAGGAGCCTTGGCCCAAGTGGTATTGAAGTTGTTATGTGCAAAGGTAACCGCTTAACATCAGGTGGGCCTTATGTTCGTTTCGCCATCCTATACTATAAAATAAAATAAAAGATTGATTCCGAGAGGCTCCTTTTAGGCTGTGCAGCATTTCGCCCAGCATCTGTATACTATTAGGAAATAAGTTTTCCTTTTTTCATTCGATTTTTTATAGTTCTTTTATAATTATGTAATTACCTACCTGGTTTAAGAGCCAAGGCGGGTTTATCAGGTAGAGCGGTGGACAGCAGATCATCGTCACCGTCGCGTCGCAGTCTGCACTGCTGGATCACAGGATCACGTAGTAGTTTCTGTAGCACCTCCACGTGTTTGCTCTCCACTAGATATCTAGAATAGACAATCCTTTGATAGCTAAAGCTGACACAATATTACTGTAGGTGAAACAGACATGGCATGTATTTGTGCATACTATATCTTCTTGTTAACGAAGTTCTGGAAACAATAATGAGATTGACCGTACAAAACACACATAAGGCCTGAATTCTTCATGAGAATGAGAAGAATTTAGGCCTTACTCAGTCCACAATCCCCACAGCATATAATATATACTAACGACAAGAAGCGACACTTAAGCATGTGTTCTCGTAAAATTGCTCGCGGGTATGTGTGTGGGTCGTGGCGAGCGCGGGGGCCGTGCGCGGTGCGCGGCGTGTGGAACGGGCAGTCTCTCGGCTGCCTCAGCCAAGGGCTATTGCATTCACGCGCTCTCTCAAGGTCACCGGCGAGCGAGCTCACACGTACACGGAGTGTCACCGCGGTGCCCATAGTGAGACAGTAATGGGCTGGTCATCTTAAGATTTATTTTATAATAAACTAGCTGGCCCGGTAGACGTTGTTCTGCACTTTCCGGTAGATGGCGCGATGACTTTGGTGATTTTTTTTTATTACATTTTGGCCGTATAACAGAACGAAACTCAAACTTTCATCACTGTTAAAAGACCATCTGCTCCGAATTGATTCCGCGTTCACTCTTATTCTTTATTGCACACAAGAAAATCACAACAATACATAATAGTTTTGAAATTACATGTACAAAGGCGAGCTTAACTCATAATTGAGTTTTCTACCAGGAAACCTTTGAGTGATAGAGCAAATATAAAATGTAAAACCATTATTTATGTAAAACTATTATTTATTCCGGTTTTAATCCGCATTCACAACAAATTATATTTATAATATTTATTATTATTTATTAATAACTCGACCACAGCGCCACCAGATCCAGATTTAGCATCACATAACATCACGCCTGTATTTCCCCTAAGGAGTAGGCAGAGGTGTAATAGTACACCCGCATTTCGCCATAGTCCTATGTAATAGGGGGCGAGCCTATTGCGATTGTCGGGCACAAATCCAGACTCCGGGCTGCTACTGAGAATTTGCTAATGAAAAAACCCAATAACACTTTGCCCGACCCGGGAATCGAACCCAGGACCCCATGCTCAGCAGTCGCGCTTGCAACCACTAGACCAACAAGGCAGTCAGATTTAGTGATTTTGTTTTTTGTCACTAAATCAACATATTATGTTTTGAATATGAGTCATTTTGGTCCATAAATAAAGAACGTGTTAATAACTTTACAACAGCACCACCTATCGGGTCCAGATTTTGTAGTTTTTTTACGGCCAAAATTAATATCCAATCTATCCACGATTTGCCCTACTAGAGATAGGAATTTGACATAAGTTCCATACAAAATATGTCAAATTTCTATCTCTAGTAGGGTAAATCGTGGATAGATTGGATATTAATTTTGGCCGTTAGGCACTAAACCAACATATATTGTGAATACGAGTCATTTTGGTCTACACATATAGAATTTGTTAATAACTTTACTACAGCGCCACCTATTTGATTTTATCACAGCTATGAACCTTCGTCTCGACAAAACAAACATATTGTGAGAATATGACCTCAATCGGTCAAGTCTAGTGTTGCCTGGTCCAGTATGCCAAATTTCGGGACGGATGGTAATAAATAGGGATATTGGTTTTCAATTCGTCGTTCAGAAGTTACACAATTATTAAAAGACTTACACAAGGATTACACATATAATAAAGATTTTATTTACCTATTGTGTTTGAGCACTAGCTTCACTTTACCATAAGACAGCGTACACAGTTGTATGAACTCTATAATGCCGGCCGGTACCGCACACTTGCTGAGCCTCTGCAGGTACTCAACGATGTCTACGGTCTGCAAGCCCACAGATACCGCAGCATATAAACTGTATGCTGTCAATTTGTACTCATGTATATGTTGTGGCCTGAAAACAAAAAGGCAAAATGCGTGAGCAATCATTCACAATACACAATTACACCTGAATTCCTAGTTAAACAGAAATACTGTAAGTATTCCAGTTTGATAAAACTTTTAAAATGTTATAAAATAGATTCGAATAAATTGAATTTGTATAAAGTAAAATACATACCGGCACACAGGCTCCGCAATAGCAATTAGAAAATCATGAGCGTGTTTGTAGACTGGTGAGAATGCTTCTAGGAATATGTGACCATTTGGTGCCACCCATAACGGGCGACTGGAGTTGTCAGCCTTTAATGCCATTTGGTTTCTATAATACAAAAAAGATTTATAAAATAGACCAACTTTAATAATTTGAATGGTAATAAGTAGTGATCGGAATAGGTAGAGCTAAAGTTAAAAGAACAGAGACAAAAAAAGTGGAGACTTCCTTACGACATTTTTTTTGTTCGGAATATTTGTTCCGAATTTCGGAACATTACTTAAGTACAACTAAAATTAATAAAGTATTAATTAACCTATTGAATTCATTTCCTGTTTCTGCTTTAAAAAAAAGAGTATGCACGATTTTTTTGTTTTCAAAAAATAAAGGTAATCTCCTTATCTTCGTTTGAACGACGTAAGTAAGCGCGGAAGCTAATTTAATTTACATACCAGCTTTAATAATTAGAACTAACAAGGTAGAGGTAAAAAAAAAACAAATCTTATTTAAGGGCGCGTTTTCATATCAGGCAATATTATGCTGTTTTTCGGTACATTTTAAGGAATAACCAAACAAAATCCAATATAACTAATAACTACCTCGTATAGATTGGTTCTTCATCTTCAAATGATAGGAACTTGATAATCGAAAATTTTAGTTTTTTATAATGTAAAATCGATCTGTCGTTGCCATTTTTCACAAATTGGGTTGAGTTTAGGTACATTTTTTGTGCTGTTATTAACATATTTTACTATTTCTAAAAATACTATTTGTTGGCAAACATATTCAATTCTTAATGCTATTTTTTATTTTTTATCTAAATGCCATAAATAGTCGCAGAAAAAATTAAAACCGAAACTTATTTTTTCACATTTTTTTCTCTTCTGGATGAATCTTAACCGATTGCATTAGGGGTTATTTTATTTTTGATACCCGTCTTGATTTATTGCACTAGCATTTTGAATAAAACTAGTCCGCGCGCGACCGCCGTCGAGAGTGGACACGTATCGCCTGTTTGGAGCGCCTCGAGTTGAAAAAGATCGCTGTACAAACACAAAATATTCGATAAACAAAATTTGATACTTGACAAAGTAAGATTTTTATTCTATTTTATTTCGCTATAAAAAAATTGTATGTAGGGTTTCTAAAAGCCTATTCGTCCTGGACTTGGAGTGACCTGAAGGTGTACTTCGGTGACTGCTACTGGAACTCCTTGACGTGTTGTACTAGGTGAGCCGAGTTTGGGCTCGTTTTGTTAGTTATGATGAGACCTTACCTCCGGACTTGATGGAGTGACCTGAAGGTGTACTTCGATGACTGCTACTGGAACTCCTTGACGTGTTGTACTAGGTGAGCCGAGTTTGGGCTCGTTTTGTTAGTTATGATGCGACCTTACCTCCGGACCTGATGGAGTGACCTGAAGGTGTACTTCGGTGACTGCTACTGGAACTCCTTGACGTGTTATACTAGGTAAGCCGAGTTTGGGCTCGTTTTGTTAGTTATGTTGAGACTTTACCTCCGGACCTGATGGAGTGACCTGAAGGTGTACTTCGGTGACTGCTACTGGAACTCCTTGACGGGTTGTACTAGGTGAGCCGAGTTTGGGCTCGTTTTGTTAGTTATGATGAGACCTTACCTCCGGACTTAATGGAGTGACCTGAAGGTGTACTTCGATGACTGCTACTGGAACTCCTTGACGTGTTGTACTAGGTGCGCCGAGTTTGGGCTCGTTTTGTTAGTTATGATGAAACCTTACCTCCGGACTTGATGGAGTGACCTGAAGGTGTACTTCAGTAACTGCTACTGGAACTCCTTGACGGGTTGTACTAGGTGAGCCGAGTTTGGGCTCGTTTTGTTAGTTATGATGAGACCTTACCTCCGGACTTGATGGAGTGACCTGAAGGTGTACTTCGATGACTGCTACTGGAACACCTTGACGTGTTGTACTAGGTGAGCTGAGTTTGGGCTCGTTTTGTTAGTTATGATGAAACCTTACCTCCGGACTTGATGGAGTGACCTGAAGGTGTACTTCGGTGACTGCTACTGGAACTCCTTGACGTGTTGTACTAGGTGCGCCGAGTTTGGGCTCGTTTTGTTAGTTATGATGAAACCTTACCTCCGGACTTGATGGAGTGACCTGAAGGTGTACTTCAGTAACTGCTACTGGAACTCCTTGACGGGTTGTACTAGGTGAGCCGAGTTTGTGCTCGTTTTGTTAGTTATGATGAGACCTTACCTCCGGACTTGATGGAGTGACCTGAAGGTGTACTTCGATGACTGCTACTGGAACACCTTGACGTGTTGTACTAGGTGAGCCGAGATTGGGCTCGTTTTGTTAGTTATGATGAGACCTTACCTCCGAACCTGATGGAGTGACCTGAAGGTGTACTTCGGTGACTGCTACTGGAACTCCTTGACGTGTTGTACTAGGTGAGCTGAGTTTGGGCTCGTTTTGTTAGTTATGATGAAACCTTACCTCCGGACTTGATGGAGTGACCTGAAGGTGTACTTCGGTGACTGCTACTGGAACTCCTTGACGGGTTGTACTAGGTGAGCCGAGTTTGGGTAGGTGGTCCGAGCCCAAACTCGGCTCACAATACAATACAATACAAATCCTCTTTATTGCACAACAAGATTATATTAATTTCTTAAACAACTACTTATGCGCTAGTGTACAACTGGCGGTCTTATGGCTCACCTAGTACAACACGTCAAGGAGTTCCAGTAGCAGTCACCGAAGTACACCTTCAGGTCTTTCCATCAGGTCCAGAGGTAAAGCCTCATCATAACTAACAAAACGAGCCCAAACTCGGCTCACCTAGTACAACACGTCAAGGAGTTCCAGTAGCAGTCACCGAAGTACACCTTCAGGTCACTCCATCAGGTCCGGAGGTAAGGTCTCATCATAACTAACAAAACGAGCCCAAACTCGGCTCACCTAGTACAACACGTCAAGGAGTTCCAGTAGCAGTCACCGAAGTACATCTTCAGGTCACACCATCAAGTCCGGAGGTAGGGTCTCATCATAACTAACAAAACGAGCCCAAACTCTCCTCACCTAGTACAACACATCGAGAAGTTCCAGTAGCAGTCACTGAAGTACACCTTCAGGTCACTCCATCAAGTCCGGAGGTAATTCGTAAAAATATAAACAGCAGAAATATGTTTTTTGTAGGTAGTAGGTACCTACCAAAATTTTATTACAAAGAAATACGTAAAAAAAAATGAATCTTTCAAAGTATCAAAATGAGTTCACTTGACTACTATTATCGAAGTTAGCGAGCGTACACTTGTGTGTATGACCCGTGTCAATGTAGTAGTTCGATTCTGTACCTATCAATTTTGCGAACGCGTCCTTAACGAAAACAAACATTCCGAAAAAATAAAATCTCGTAAGGAAGTCTCCACTTCTTTGTCATTGTTCTTTGTACTTTAGGCACATTAGCTCTACTTATTCCTATCACTGATAATAAGTAACTAATAATATAATTAATGTCATACAATTGGCAGTAACAGTAACTAGTTGTTGCCATTCAAATAGTTGAATTAAATTACTGAAAGGAAAGCCAAAGAACTTGTCAAGGAATATTTAAACAGTAATGAACCTGTAATCTTTGGCACCAAATTCATCTTCAGGCACTTGATCATTTTTCTCAGCGTCTTGCATGGCGGCCCCCGGCACCCCTACATTCTCCGTATTATCATCATCCACCAGATCTATAGTCATTTCTTCTTCTACTTTCTTCTTCTTGCCTGTCATCCAACTCAGAGATTAGTAAAATCATTGAATTTGGGGTGGCCAAATTTAAATACCTTGGCTGCACTGTAACAGACACGAATGCCCGGGATGCGGAAATCCAGATTCGCACCCAAAACACCCTGCGATGCAGTGCAGCCCTACACAAGGTGCTAGTGTCCAAGCTTCTCAGTAGGAAAACCAAACTTCGCATTTACAAAACCGCTATAAGACCAATTTTAATGTACGGTTGTGAGGCTTGGACACTAACGCTTAAGGAGGAGGACAAGCTTTGGGTTACAGAAAGGAAAGTACTCCGTAAAATCCCGGGGCCGACAAAAACACAGCATGGTAAGCCGAAAGTCCGGAAGAATGCCGAAATCGAAGAGGAAGAGCTAGTGGACGAGCCTAATATCATTGGCGTAATCAAGGCACAACGTTTGCGATGGCTCAACCACGTCGAATGCATGGGGGAAGATCGAGGAGCCAAGAAAGCGTATCTGGGCCAACCAACCGGACGTAGACCAGTAGGTCGCCCCAGATATCGCTGGGGAGATGCTGTGGAGACTGATCTACGTGAGCTTCAAGCTACCAACTGGCGAGATATCGCGCAAGATCGAGGAATGTGGAGAGTTCTCGTTTCGGAGGCCATGACTCACTTTGGGTCGCTGAGCCAGAGGAGTAAGTAAGTGTATTGAATTTATGTAGTGAAAGAGGTAAAAGGAAATTTGAAGGTAACAAACCACACGAAAAATTACTTCCATGAAAATAAAATTGTATGGCCCTATTCATCATCATCATTTCAGCCGAAAGACGTCCACTGCTGGACATAGGCCTCCCCCAAGCAGTTTGGGGGATATGTCATAATCGCCACGCTTGGCAGGCGGGTTGGCGATCGTAGTTGGTTGGATAAATACTCGGAGAACGCTGCTGCTCAGCCTCTGGTGAATCCATTAGTCGCCTTTTACGACACCCATGAGAAGAGATAGGGTGGTGCAATTCTTTACGTCCGGCACCACACAGAACGGCCCTATTACCATACTACAATAAATAGTTGAGGGGTTTTCCTAAATATAATGGGGTTGGCTTCTAGTCTGACCAGGTGCAGGTGTAAATCGGTATTTACATGTAATGACAGCTAGACCATTATGGTAATTCGGAGGTTAGACTAGTTGTCAGTCTTTTAGGCTTCTGATTACTCGTAACTGCTGCCATAGATTTTTATATGGCAAGCAGGACCGACAGCTTAATATGCTCTTTGAGGCACAAAGGGGTCAATATGTGTAATTAAATGGTCACCCATCCACAGACTGACCACAGCAGGCGCAGTAAGCTGCGCCAGCACCCAGCATACCCAGCAGAAATACATACATGCACCTCAAACCGTGCTCACCCTTCTCAGTACACATGTCGCAGTATCGTCCAGTAAGCATCGCGAAAGCAAATATCTTTCAGATGCAAGGTGAGATGGGTAGGTCCGGGGATAATTCGGAGTTGGATCTGGATGTACATCCAGCTCTTAAGATGTACATCCAGGTTCCGTGTCCGTCGGACCCATATGGGTCCGGCTATTCTAACCCATGATCATCGGATCTCGGAGTGCGGAAATGCAATGCAAAGATATAATAACGCTGTGATTCAATAACCCGAACTGGGGCCTTACTCCCGACTGGATCGAGTTCTGTATCAATCGAATTTGAATTCGAGTTAGTGTCAATTCGTACTGCATTCCTCTAGGTATTGACATTAGCTCGATTTGGTTCAGAGCTCAAACCAGTCGGGAGCAAGGCCCCTGTATTAAGATTATGTAGTCTTAATTTCGATAAGGTAGGTAAACATTGTACAAAAGTAGATTATGAGATGAGGGAATCACTTAGATCACCGAAATGTTATTTATATACATAAAGGACGTTATTACTTAAATAATTTAACTATGAGTTAATTATTATACCGCTAAATGAATTAACCCACTCCGATCGCGTATTCCCATTCCCCCGTGCGTCTCACTCCGATCCGTCCCCCCGGTCCGCAATGCTCGATTCAGTTCCGCCGCTCAGTGCGTGTCCGTTGTTTGCCGCTTGCCGCTCTGGCGTAGAACTGTCGGAGTGGTCGGACCGGTATCAGAGTGGCGGTCGGATGTACATCCATCAATAACGCAAGTGATGCGGGTTCGGGATTTGTATCCATCCGGACCTACCTATCTCTATGGTGAGTGCGTGAGCGCTGGTTGTACACGAAGGAGCATGTTTTTTTTGGCTTCACTATGATTGTTCGCAGCACTTTGTCTATATGTTTTACTGTGTGTGTGTAAAGCCATAACAAACTTATAACAGTTGTTACTCACCTGATCTATCACTTCCTGTCCTAGAGTCATATTTTTTAAACTTTTTTGGAGGTCCCATATTTGTGTAATACTTTTTTTAAAGACTAGGATTAATCTTTTGTTATTATTATCAGTTCTCACTTATACCTGAAATTAGGTTAAAAAATATAATGATAGCACATTGAATAATAATTCTGATAATTAATCTTAATATATAAAAGAAAGTCGGTTTAGTTACACCATTTATAACTCAAGAACGGCTGGACTGATTTTAATGAAATTTGGCATACAGGTAGAACATAACGCGGATTAATATATGGGCTACTTTTTATCCCGGGAAGATTGCCGAGGGATGCGCGATAAACGACATTCACACGGGCGAAGTCGCGGGCATAGGCTAGTTATTACATAAAACATACATTTTGGTACCTGAATTTCATGGAAAATTTAGTAAGAAATAACTTATACTTACTAAACAGTGTAAAATATTTCACTGTTATTGTTCTTTTCATGACACACTTAATTTTCAATCACATCTTTTCTATTAGGTACATACAATTACTCATAAGAAGACACTGCAAAGTTAATGGGAGTCAAGTCACTAATAAAATAAATAAATAAATATCTTTGGGACATTTTTACACAGCACCATCTAGTCCCAAACTAAGCAGAGCTTGTGCTATGGGTACTAGACAATGGATATAATACTTATATACTTTTTTTTTTGTAAATATGTACATACTTATAATACATAAGCAACACCCACTAATGGGAGTCAAATCACTATCAGGTAAAATAAAACTAAATAAATGAGTTGTTTTGTGAATTATTTACTCATTAGCAATGCTCAACTTTTGGTTATTTTGTCACTCATAATTACAACGCAGTGATTAAGGCTCGTATTACAGAAGCTTCCTCAAGTACAGTTTAAACTCCAATCACCTGATCACTACTTAAGGATAGAATCGTTACTTGAGTATTGGTCTTATTCCAGAACGGTAATTATAAACTTTAATTCAACAACAAAACACACGAATTTGACCTGAAATATAATAGAAATCTCTACTCAAGCGTAGTCTGGACCACGCTTGAGTGATTACAGATCAAATATCTGCCCAAATACCGAAACAGGTGACAATATAAAACGAAACTAAACTCAGCTGAACTGTGATCAACAAATCTCTGCTTGAGGGACGTTCTAAAATCAAAGCTCAACTTGAAACTAGTTTTAAACAGAGATCAACGCTTGAGTATCCTTCTGGGATACGGGCCTAAGTATATTATCTTTGCTCATGATCACATTCGTACTAGAGATGCTCATAATTAAATTCTAATGAATGACAGACATTAATTTACTTTTTGCTGCTCTGCTTTGCCGACACCATTCGTAGTACACCGCATATATCACTAACATATAATAATGTAGGTACTCCGTCTCCGTGATCAGTGGTAGTACATTCATTAATATCATAAAAATAAATTATTTATATGCTTAGGGTGGTATGCCAATAGTCAAATTTCTTTGTATAATCCAATTTATTTCAGTATGATAAAATACATGCAACATTTGATGAAAATCATGAAATTTCTTTGATCAAAGTCACATTGAACCATCGAAATATATGTTAACAGCTATTCAGAACGACGATCATGGCCAACTCGGGTAGTGCGCGGGGAGCGGGACGTATGTTTTGTTTTCGAAGAGTATAAAATCAGACACGTCAATGCGCTATTATCAAGACGCGGCTAACCTACCATTTTGTTCCCTAAGAATATTCTATCATGTTTTAGGTACTTTTACAGAATCGAATTACATACGACGGCATGTTTATATCCGCTTTTCAATAATTCAAATACGAATAAATAAAAACTAAACAAAGAAAACACAGAATACGTTTTTGCACTTCTTATAAAAAGTTAAAATAATTACATTAAGCTAAAATGAAAAACATGTCCTAAACCACACTGGAGGCTTCTACAATTAAAATTTCAGACGTTCATAATATTTTACCTATTAACAGTTTTGCAATATCTACTCTATGACGAGGTAGCGCTATCTCTTTTAAAAAACGGCGCCCAGCCGTAAGGAAAAACGAGGTAGATTAGATAGTCACCCCCTTATTCACGCTGGTTGCGCGAGTCTAATTGTTGGACTTGACAATGTGCAGAAAAAACTTATTTAATTGTTGTAACCGTACATTATCGAAATGTAATAATAATTAGATGTTATTAAACTTATTAATACTTGTTTTTACCTATTATAAAAGCATAATATCACTATTTAGTAACGTAATTTCATTATTTTGAGTAGGTCAAGCTCCGCTCCGCGTTTCACGAATCTCTAAACCACACTCCACAAGGACGGCATGTGTACGGACTGCAGTACAGTTCAGTTAAACTGACTCAGTGTTCGGACCGCTTAATCTAGTACGAAGTAGACATGTGACATGTCTGCGTATCGGCGTAAAATCGGCGCGAGTTCTAAGTGTTTTAGAACTTAGTTTTAGGAAAACCTACAAAATCACTCACACTCTTCTCTACCGAATTTCTGATTTTCGAACATAGACATGTCTAAGTACCTAGACTTAGTTCATAGAATTAAAATACACGTGACTTAGTTAAAAAATAAAAAAGTTAATTAACAAAACCAAAAAACCCGACTGAGTATAATAATAACTGAAAAGATGTAAACAAGACTTGTGTCGGTACAGTAGGTATATGTGAAAGTATCAAATCAACACGCAGGCGGAGGCTACTTATGAACTACTTTATGTAATTCATGACCAAAAACATACGTAGCCTCCGCCTGCGTGTTGATTTGATACTTTCACATATACCTACTGTACCTACACAAGTCTTGTTTACATCTTTTCAGTTATTATTATACTCAGTCGGGTTTTTTGGTTTTGTTAATTAACTTTTTTATTTTAATTTTTTTAGTTCTGTCATGTTCTATCGCGCTATTAATGTAATTTATTTTTAACGATGAATATTTTGTTGTTTTTTAGCATTTCTCATTCCAAATTACATTTAAATATATAAGTTGTATTTATTTTTGTAAAGCATTTATAAAGCCCTTTATTTTGATACACCACTCGATAGGTTTTGAAGAAAAAAAAATTTTTTTGATGACTTAAAATGGCGCCAAAATGCGGCCATTTCATTTTTTATAATTTTAACATACCCAGTGTCACTCTCACAATTAAGACGAATCTAACGACACATCTCAAGCTAAAATCCATCAAGCCGTTTAGGCTACAGAGCGTGCCAAAGAAATATACATACATACATACATACACTCGAAAAACATAACCCTCCTTCTGGCGCAGTCGGGTAAAAAGTAATGTAGCGACCGACCGACCGTTACACCATTCATATTTCATATCTCCATACAAAAAAATAATAGTACAAATACGTACGTAATTTATACAAAAAAAACGAACGATATGAAGTGAGGTTAGACCTTTCTATTTAGAATACCTATCTAACTTACTTGTCTAAAGTTACATAATGCCGCCGGTACTTAGTCGCATCATCTGAGGACTGCAGAATCATCTCGCGTCTTTTCACCAACCATGAGCTCGAAAGTGGTCAGAGAGCATTTTGTTTCTATTTGTACGACGGGTCTTAAAGATCCTAGACCCGACCGTATGGACAGTTTCCACAAACCCATCGCTATAATCGTCCACTGAGCTCCGTAGATATTCGAAACGATTCTGAAGTTAGAGCTGAAAGCTTTCGGTGTTTTGGGTTTGGATCGGTGCTGGACGGAGCGTAGACTTCATCAGTCAGGCTTCGTGTACGCGGTTAATCCTAATAATTGATAAATAAGTATTATGTAACTTTAGATATGTAAGTTAGATAGGTATTCGAAATAGAAAGGTGTAACCTAACTTCATATCGTTCGTTTTTAGGGTTCCGTAGTCCAACGAGGAACCCTTATAGTTTCGTCATGTCCGTCCATCTCGTCTGTCCGTCTTTCCTAATCTTTTACAGCTTAATAACTTCTACAGTTATAAACATAAGTAAATGAAATTTTGTTAAAAAACAGTGTAGATATATCTATAGATCTCAATTGTAAAACAATAAAAAAGTCGTGATTACGTATTTTAGGGGTGGTGCCCATACATGTGAAATGTGGATGAAAATATTTTTTTCGCTGCACCCCCTCGTGTGGGGAATCATTGAATAGGTCTACTAAAATGAAGGTAATGTTTCAAACATAACTTTTTTATCAGGTGTACGTGTACCATCTGCGAAATATAGCCCGCCAAAGTGGCTTGCAATGAGTCCCCCCCTGCCATTTCTAAAATATGCAACGTAGAAATTTATAATCTTCCACAATGATAGACCTTTGTAAAAACTCTCTTTTAAAATTATTTCGAGTATAATGTAATTATAAATTTTCGAGTTATAGAGAAAACTGAAAAATACTTAAGATGTCCTAGTTCACAGGTCATTGACCTTAGAGAAAAATGATGTTAGCAAATAATGCTCCTTTAGTTACTTTCTATTTGAAAACATCACAAAAAGTAACTTTGTGTTATGTTGACATGACACACTTCTTCAATTTGGCTTCTTGAATTTATCGCTAGATGGCGCTACTAACAACACGCTCCGAGTCGCTAATGCTGCTGATTCTTGCAAAAACTAAAATAGCCATGATTAATATTCGATTTGATTTGTTTGCAATTACAGCTACTTAAGGAACCCTATAATACTGAGCATGGCCCGACATGCTCTTGTTTGTATAAATTACGTACGTATTTGTACTATTACTTTTTTGTATGGAAATATGAAATATGAATGGTGTAACGGTCGGTCGGTCGCTACTTTACTTATTTTGTAACTAAGTCTAGGTACTTAGACATGTCTATGTTTGAAAGTCAGAAATTCGGTAGAGAAGAGTGTGAGTGATTTTGTAGGTTTTACACTTAAAACTTGCGCCGATTTTACGCCGATACGCAGATCGGCGGCGACGGCGTCAAAAAAACGTCGGGGGCGGCGGCACGCCGGCACGGCACACATGTCTATTCAATACTGAATAAAAGGCTGATGAGCAGTTCACCAGGCTCTCAATTTACCAGTTTCTCACCTTACCAGATTCTCAACTTACCATTTTCTCAACTCAACAGATTCTCAACTTACCAAAAGTACAATGAGAAATAAAATTCAAACATTTTGCAGAAAATATTTTATAAGCAACAATGACAATTTTTTTTATATTTAATAAAATAAAATAAAAGTTACTATTTTGGTGCACAGGCACCGCAAAATCAGTGTACTTGTAGCAAAAATAATTAAAAAAGGAAAAACCGTTTAAAAAAAACAAGAATTAAATACAGTACCATACCATAAATAAAATAAAGAGTCAATACCCAAGAGAAGGTTTCTTTTACGGTGACCTCCATACAATTTTAATTGTTTATATTAAAAATGGTAAAACATACAGTTTGCCACAAAAGATTACACAAAATAGGGGTTCCACTAGTCTACATAGAAAATGTTAAACTCGGGTTTTCAGCAGAGCTTTGGATATTCGTATTCATATAAATTAAATTTAGTGTTAACAGACACATTTTTTTGCATGATAAAACACAGATTGACACAATACTGACAAAGATAAAAAAAAAAACCGGCCAAGAGCATGTCGGGCCATGCTCAGTATTATAGGGTTCCTTAAGTAGGTGTACAAACGAATCAAATCGAATATTAATCATGGCTATTTTAGTTTTTGCAATAATCGGCAGCATTCGCGACTCAGAGCGTGTTGTTAGTAGCGCCATCTAGCGATAAATTCAAGAAGCCAAATTTAAAATGTCAGATTGATGTCAAAGTTACTTTTTGTGATTTTTTCAAATAGAAAGTAGCTAAAGGAGCATTATTTGCCATGATAATTTTTCTCTAAGGTCAATGACCTTTGAACTAGGACGTTTTAAGTATTTTTTGGTTTTCTGTCTATAACTCAAAAAATTATAATCACATTATACTCGAAATAATTTTAAAAGAGAGTTTTCACAAAGGTCTATCAATGTGGAAGATTATAAGTTTCTACGTTGCATAGTTTAGAAATGGCAGGGGGGGGGACACATTGCAAGCCACTTTGGCGGGCTATTTTTCGCAGATGGTACACCTGATAAAAAAGTGATGTATGAAACATTACCTTCATTTTAGTAGACCTATTCAATGATACCCCACAAAATGGGGTGCAGCGAAAAAAAATATTTTTTCCCCATTTCACATGTATGGGCGCCACCCCTAAAGAACGTAAAAACTATTTTTTTATTCTTTTAAAATTGAGATCTATATGCAGACTATTTTTTAACAAAATTTCATTTACTTATGTTTATAACTGTAGAAGTTATTAAGCTGTAAAGGATTAGGACAGACGGACGGACATGACGAAACTATAAGGGTTCCTTGTAGGACTTCGGAACCCTAAAAATGATCCGATTTTAGATGTTTTGCCACTTGAGACCATCAAAGAATGTTCAGTGAAGTGGACCTTCTGGGAAATAGACCGAACACACTGACTAAACATTCCAGTAATAAGACCTAACGCACCGGAGCTAACTCAAATACTACTTAAAAACATTACAATAAATAATGTGCATAATGCTTAAACTTTTTTGCTTAGCAGTAACTTACAAATTCTGGTGAGTTGAAAATCTGGTGAGATGAGTATCTGGTGGGTTGAGAATCTGGTAAGTTGAGAAACTGGTTAATTGAGAACCTGGTGAACTGCTCATAAGGGAAATTATATTACTAAAAAAATATAAATCATGTCAGATAACAAATAAAATAAAATTTACCATTAAATTCATTATAATACAAGTAGCTTACTTAGGTTACACAAAATTATAATTGCTCCAGTTGGTAAGGTTACTGATAAGGAACAAATCTTGCAAAATAATATTGTGTAGCAAATCAAAAGAAATTATATTTTTGTGCCAGTTTATTTTTGATACATTAATAGTAGTAAATACCTTATTCTACTAGTTCTACTTATTCCAGACAATTCGTGTCCCTACTGGCAGTATTTTTTCCATTTAATCTATATCTGCATAGAATATGGTGGTTTAAATTGCAGCGTCTATATGAACACTAAAAAAATGTTTAACTATTGAGTTTAAATAAATGTTTTGTTTACTTATCGTTGAAATCTCACACTGTTATCTTTCTTGGCGGTTTTTTGTACATGTTTTTAGAACACAAGAAAGCATTTTTCCCATATTTTGCGACACTAAATAGTAGGTAAGACACATTCGCATCACGGTAAGCGTAAGGACTTAAGGACGGACTGTCCGAAAGTCGCCGCTTGTGGATAAAGGGTAAGGAAAGGCGAAAATTAGAAATAACTAGGTATTGTACGAACAAGGAATAATTGCTACCCGAAGACACGAATAAGTAAAGGAGGGAATTGGTGAAAGCTAGGTACATACGTATTCCATAATTATTTTGTTTTATTTCTAGGTTAGGGACGAATATGTTATTAATTAAAGTTAGTTAGATTATCTAAAACGAATACTAACCAGTCAATGTATAATTGCATATTCTTGATACTGGTACCCAAAACAATTTCCTTTGATTTAAAGTAGAGTAAACACTTCCAAAATAACCCCAAGTGATTAAATTATCTTTGAATAACCCAGCTTCGGTTCAGTTTTTAATTACAAACGCAGTGATTATTACATTAATATATTTTCTTATTCTTCGTAAATTACAATTTTACTTTACTTTGGTTTTTTTTTTGTTTTGAGTGTCGAGTGAGTAGTGATGGGCGTAATCTATTATCAAGATAATCGGAACTAATCGGTTTCGAATCCCATGATCGATCATGTAATCATAATTAAATATAATTGAAAAGGAAACCTTTTTAACAAAACTTAAACCTCATATAGCACTGGATTTTGACAGTTGGAAGCATAAAAAATATATAAGCAATTTCTTAAACTAATGTAACTAATTTTGAGGTAGCGCCAAACAAACATGCAAAGTACGTGCGAGTTGCAAGTAGCCGTGTGGAGAGCGCATTTTGGGAAAGTTATTGTATAAAGTTATTCTGAGGTTTAAAGTAATGTTAATGATCTTCGTTGATTGCTTGTTTGGCGCTGACTCAAAATTAGTTTAAGAGATTAGTTATTAAGAAAAAAAGTTTCATTTCATTTTTTGCTTTTCAGTTTTTTTTGCGTCGGTTTAATTTGGTTAAAAAGGTTATATTTGCTGTAGGTGTATCATAATTTTTTGTTGCTAAAATATACTATTTACTACCTTTTTTTTTTCCGTGGGGAAATCCTCATGGACGCACTCCGCCTGGGGTAGGCGGAGCCAGTGTCGGACTCTTACCGACTAAAACCACCACGGTGTTCCTCCAACTACCTTAGCCGGGGGCGTGGGAAACCGTGAGTATTCACACAACCACCCCCGACAGGTCCCGGCTCACCACAAGTAGGAGAGCCCCTTCTCCCCGTGCGGCCTAACGACGGCCGCACCCTCCACTGTGGCGCATACAGAACACTGCACGCCACCTCACCTCACGGGCCTTTATCAGCTACGCCAGCTGCGCCAACTACGCCAGGGCAGCAGACTACCCCGAGTCTGCTGCTCGCAGGCCCATCGTCCTGAAATTTTTATAGAGATGTTCTTCCTCGCGGTCCGGGCGGTAAAGCCAAGACCCTCGGTCCCAAGAGGCGCGAGACCACTACTCAGCAGGCACTCCTGGGATTACGAGACCGACGGGGGCAGGGAAGGACAGTCCCCCCGCTGCCTGCCCAGTGGCAGGGTGAGTGCACACCGGGCCCGCCCCTGCTCCTCCACAGTGCCCTCTGCTTTCTCAGAGGGACACGCGGAGCAACTTCCCATTGGCCCACATCGGGCCCCTATCGTGCCAGAATATTCGCCACAGGCAATAAGGTCCCCCGGACCAAAGGAGACTTATTGCCCGTGCCCAGGGTGCACCGGCCCAACAACTGCCAATCCCTCTAGACGTGTCCAGAAGGACAAGCAGCCGTCAGACACACGTGAAGGTTTTCTGGCCAGCACCCCTACTATTTACTACCTACTTAATTTTTGTTTACCCAGCCCAACCCAGCTATTTAAACTCAAACTCAAATCTTTTATTGCATTCATGTGTACATAGGTGTTACATTTATAAATAAGTCCTGTAGGTACTTAAAATATGGTGTCAACATGAAACCCGGTAAGGGCACAGCTACATACTAATAAATAATAGGTTCCATAACAATGATAGATATGAAATTATTATAAAATAGAAATTCGATTTGTAATAATAATAACTAATTTTCTAAATCTCAATTTTATTTATAATTTGTTATATAAACTAAATTTGTATGGAATTGTAAAATGTTTTTGTTAAAATTGAAATTTGATTTGAAATAACTAAAATACCTAATTGACCGTTTAAATTTACAATATTTGATAAGTTATTAATATAATCATTTAATAACTTATCAAAAAGTTTTATTTATTACAATAAGAAAAATAATGTAAGTCCAACCAAGAGTATGCTCCAATATTCATAAGATAATATAGGTATGGTTTGTTAAGTAATTTTTAATATAGATATTTGTTTTTATTTCAAAGCCTTCTAAAATGCACTCAAACTTATGTCGTGTATTCGAAAATATTTTCGCACTCGCTCTATTCGCGCTTCTCTTATATGCTCAAGTGATTCAATTTTAGTTCTTCTAAGATATAGATAAGTTATTCATAGGTATGTTTCTTTTTGTTTAAATATAACAACTTTTGTCGATGTGTATCACGTTCGTTTAAACACAGACCAAGGAGCCTCAAATGTCAAATATTATGAAAAGACAAACTAAAACTCCTTTTTGCAAGTGCATATTTTTCATGTCTGCATCAATGTTTTCAGAAAACCCCGAAAATCACTAAATTCTCGCAATAAAATAAAAACCTGAATTTTTCGGCCCACTTCGCTCGTGTTATATTTTCCTCTCATGGTTCTCAGTATTCTTTATGTCCTGCTAGAACTGACTGAATTCTTATTTATGTTTTTTTTTATACCGGACCTAATAAACAAAATCCCACCAAAACTAAAAACCGGCCAAGAGTATGTCGGGCCATGCTCGGTATTATAGGGTTCCTTAAGTAGGTCTAATTACAAACGAATCAAATCGAATATTAATCATTGCAATTTTATCTTTTGCAAACAGCGCCACCTAGCGCTAAATTTAAGAAGCTAAATTGAAGAAGTGTGTCATATCAATGTAACACAAAGTTACATTTCGTGATTTTTTAAAATAGAAAGTAAATAATGGAGCATTATTTGCGGAAACCATTTTTCTCTAAGGTCAATGAACTTTGAACTAGGACGTCTTAAGTATTTTGCAGTTTTCTCACTATAACTCAAAAATTTATAATCACATTATACTCGAAATAATTTTAAAAGAGAGTTTTTAAAAAGGTCTATCAATGTGGAAGATTATAAGTTTCTACGTTGCGTAGTTTAGAAATTGCAGGGGGGACACATTGCAAGCCACTTTGGTGGGCTGTATTTCACAGATGGTATACCTGATAAAAAAGTTGTGTATGAAACATTACCTTAATTTTAGTAGACCTATTAAATGATACCCCATAAGAGGGGATGCAGCGAAAAAAAATGTTCATCCCCATTTCACATGTATGGGCGCCACCCCTAAAATACGTAATCAAGATTTTTTTATTCTTTTAAAATTGAGATCTATATCTAGACCATTTTTTAACAAAATTTCATTTACTTTAGTTTATAACTGTAGAAGTTATTACGCTGTAAAGGATTAGGACAGACGGACAGACGGACAGATGGACAGACGGACGGACATGACGAAACTATAAGGGTTCCTTGTAGGACTACAGAACCCTAAAAATGACATAACATGAAACAACATAAAATCTAAACTAAAAAAAACCAGCCAAGTGCGACTCGGACTCGCGCAGTAAGGATTCCGTACCACCCATCGACCTGACCCCATAGAAACTGATTTAATTTACGAGAGTTTATCAAAAGACATCAACGGACAGTGCGAACAATATGAATTTTTGCATCTTTTTCTTACGCAGGTACCACCACATGTCTATATTTGTCTTATTTTTAGTATTTGTTGCTAAACTACATAATACACTACTACATAATCTACCAAATACTACTACATAATCTGACCAAGTTTGACGCTGGTATGTATTACTGTTTTGAAGATAGAGCAGGAACAAAAACGCATATTTTTTGAGGTTTTTTGTATGGGGACTCCCTTTGGTTTAAGACTTTTTTTGTTTTTAGTATTTGTCGTGACGTGATCCCTCATACCAACACATATTCTGAGAAAATTTCAACCGGTTACCTATTACCGTTCAGAAGATACAGCCCTGTGACAGATGGACGGACGGACAGCGTAGCGAGAGTAATAGGTTTCCGTTTGGCACCCTTCGGGTACGGAACCCTAAAAACACCTTTTAGAGGAATTAAAACCTAGTAACCTAACCTAACTTATGATTTTATAACACTAAGAAAAAAAAACATGTTGTACTAAGCAATTTGCTATCGAGAAATAATGTAAATTAATTAGTTGAGGGTAAATGGTAATTTTTGCATGGGGCGAGCGAGTGCGATGCGTTGTGTTCACCCGCCCACATCTTGTTGTAATGAATGTTGACGGACCCAGCGGTGTACATAAAAACCAAAACTGGTTTATGTTCTACACTGTATCTGCCAAATGTAAATCTATGTATGTATCTGTTATCAATGTATGTAAAAAAAAAATGTGGTATATCTGCACTAAATTCCTGACTTGTCCCCCCCCCCCACCGCCTCCGGCTGAAAGCTGGGTATGCACTTGCTTTAATGTGATGCCATGTTATATAGAACCTTAAGAGCTAGCACAGGTTTATTAACTACGTATTGTTACGGATCCCCAATCGTGATAGCCCGACTCGCTCTTGGTTGTTTATTTAATGTTCTAGGTTTAACTTTTACTAGATAATAACTTTTTTTATAAACTATATATAACTTGCTTTTACAAAATTGACAAAGTTTTTTCACATGTTTATGTTTTTTAAATAAAAGTACAAGAATCGATAATTAATCGATTTAATAATCAATTAATCGAGTTTTACTATTAGGCGTAATCGGTTTATTAATTATCAAAATAATCAAATTGAACATCACTAGTGTCATGCGTCGTTTGACATTTAGTTTTAGTCAGTGTTGCCAATGAAAAAATTTAGGCGGCCGAGTATTGGATACTCGGCCGCCTAAAAATTGTACTGTTGATTGTAATGTCATGGCGTAGACAGAGAATACAATAGACAAGTCCTCATATGCCGTATGAGATAGAGATAGTTCGATGTATTTTCAACAAGTTATGATTTTATCGTCTTTTTAGATGCAGTTATGAATAAATTTTGCTTATTATTGACAGAAAACAGTCTTGATTACAATAATCCTTTGATTTACTTGCTGTAATAGATAAAAAATGTTACTTACCAATGAAAGGTTATGTTTGGTAGATATCGTTCACTACGGCTTTTACAGCCATATATACAGCAATTCACCATCACTACACACTAAAAATTACCTTTTGGAATATCAATAAAGTCACAAATCACACAAAATAGGCGTTTTACAGTTTTTATCAACGAAAATCTTTTGACACTACAACTTGTTTGCCATCAATGACTAGTGATGGCAAACAACAAAAACCGATACGCAAATAGAGACAGAAAAAAAATGCTATATCCTGCTCACACTCATACATTTTGACATATGTGTCATCTCACTTTCGCAATTAAGAGCATGTCTACCTTTATTCTCTGTCTACGTGTTATGGTATAACGTAGCCAGAGAATATAATTATTTATTTATTCTCTGTCTACGTGGTATAATCATAAGATGTTTCACCAGGTTTTCTCCAAAGACATTTCCATACTGACGTAATATAATAACTATGGTATTCTCTTCCGCAATGACAGCGAGATGCCTCCAAGCTACGTCACGATCAGTGTTGCCACAGAGTACATTATATAGTGAGTGTTGCTATTGATTGATATCTTCAATATCAATCTGAGTTCTATTGAATTGAACTAGTACATAAGGAGATTTTTGTTCTTAATGAATATAAAATAAATTCCTAACTAACCTAACTATTTGTTATCTTGTGTTATTCATCTAATTACTTATTAAAGGAAAATGTATAAAATTACTAATTCAAAAGTGATTCTTTATAGAAGCAAGTAAATGAATAAAACGTTTTAACAAAAAATTGAACCGACGAAAACAGAAACTGAAAAGCGAAAAATAACAAATTATGAGTCGGCGCCAAACAAACTTTTAACAAGCAAAGTGCGTGCAAGTTGCAAGTGGCTGAGCGACGAACGAATTTTTGGAAAGTTATTGTTTATCGTTGAAAATTTCACGTTGTATTTGATGTTACGTTGTTTTTATTATTTATTTAAAGTAATTTAATGATCTTCGTTGATTGTTTGTTTGGCGCCGACTCATAATTTGTTATTTTTCAGTTTCTGTTTTTATCGGTTCAATTTTTTGTTAAAAAGTTTCATTTTAACTTTTTTTGTAGTCAAAATCTAACTCCAGGTCTCCATTATGTCGTAGTGTCTAGAACTATATTTATGTATGCCAAGTTTCAACAGAATCCGTTAACAGGTAAGAATTCAGTGGGTGAACAAGCACTCATCCCCTGTTTTCCCACCCTTAGGGGTGGATTTTGATTTTGAAATTTAAATGGGACCAACTTCGAGATATACCCTATCCATTAAAAAAAGAATCATCAAAATCGGGGCACTGTAAAAAGTTATGCGTGGTCATACATAAAACAAATATACGCGTTGAATTGAGAACCTCCTCCTTTTTTTCGTCGGTTAAAAAATGCACTTTGCTCGGGTAATACGGTCGATCATGCGTAGCATCTCTAGTATGTCTGTGGGTCGATCGCACATCAGTGGCAAGTTTGACATTGACTGCACCTTTGTTTCGTAAGCAGTAAGGGTGGTTTTCTAATTCAAGTGTTACCAAAGAGAATATAATATGAGTGTTACCACTGCCATGCAGTCGACTGTGTCTGCTGCTACGACAATACTACCAACAACCTCTACCACCCCGCTGGGACGTTTTTCACCCACCCAATCGTTGATACCCTTAAGCACCGCTGGGACGAAAAGCTCTGAAGTTCTTCTATGTTATCCTTATCATCACGGATCATTTTTTTTTCTTCCATGTTTATCTTAAGCCGTGTATCCTGCGACCATATTTTTGTTATTTCTAACATATAACATGTTTTTCTAACAAAATGGGGGCGTAGCCTAGCTGTTTGGCTACATTTGATTGGCCTAAGCAAAATGTTAACATTTTTTGTTAGATTTTGGTCACAGGAGACACGGCTTTAGTAATGCTTTTATTTTTGAAGCTAATAATAATATAGCGGAATTTGGAAATGAAAGTCGTTGTTCATTATTGGTAGGTCATAATTTAATGCAGTTTTCTTTTATTATTAAACATTTGCTTCTGCTTTTACTTATTAATATGACAAATGGAATATTGTTTGATATCTAGATTAAATATCTATTCTGTGAAACTATTTTAAACAACTTTTATATTTCCATCAGCATTTTGTACAACGATTGCTAAAATAGCATTTTCGACACTAATAATAATAATTTAAGGCAACAAAAAGACATGGCGGGACATAACAAAAATGATAAGATAAGCTGCTTTAAGTATTAGAATACTTGTGACCGTAAAATAAAAAACAAAAATATAGAAAGAGGAAAGAGAGTTTCTATACTTTTGTCCTGTTATGCAGAATACTGTACAACTCGATCATTTAGGGATGTTTAATTATACTTCTCTCATACCACTGCGGTACTCTTCTCTTACAGAGAGATTCACTTCATGCACATTACTTAATAATGTCATAATTTTTCGAGTGATGAACAAGACCCCTCTATTTTAAGGGGTAGGCCACAACAGTAGTTTCTTATATATTTATATTTAAGTATATACAAATAGATTAAAATAAATACTAAATTGTCTTTCAATTAACTATTTATCAATCGCCATATTTAAACATCGAAGACACACAATAAATATACAAATTAGTGTTAAGTAATATTTAATAATTACTTATTTCTTTTAATATTTTGAACATTACATTATTTTTCAGTCCGTAAAAATGGCCGCGTATAGCACTCCAATGCTGTCAATGGCGTCGATTCTCTTGTTCACAAACTAAACTTATTTTAAACTATCGCTCTCTTTTACTAATAGAAGATGTAAGAAAGGAATGGCAACATTTAGGTGCTGTCAAATTAGTTTACGTGTTCCACTTTTTCGTATTTTAGTGGGCACATTCCGAGATCACAAATAAACTTGTATGGAAATTTTAATTCAGACTTATTTGACAGCAATTAAATTGTTGCCATCCCTTTCTTGTCTGTTATTAGTAAAAGAGAATGATAAGTTTAGTTCATGAACAAGAGAATCAATACCAATGTAATAAATTCAATAAAATGCGCAAACTTCTGTGCCATTTTACTAACGATACAGACCAAGGATTGTTTCACTCCATACAAACAATATGCAACGGGACAACGCACTCGCGATAGTAAAGCACTACACTATCTCTTAGTCTTAAGTAACAACAACGTAACATTGAGGTATAATGTACTACCTACGTCTTAGATTATATACACGTAGCCGTAGTACCTACATTATACCTTAATGCAACGCACTTACGCTATAGGTATTTGGAAAATAGGGCACATTTGAATTCATTTCCTTTGTTTGTATTGGGTTGCATACAATTCCAGACCACGTTATAAATACACGAACATCCTCAAGCTTTCATAAATAAGTTATATAACATTTTTGGGATAAAATCGAACTACATGTGGTAGCGACTAGAATTTAATATCTAAATTAATATAATATTTAAACGTGTTTCCTTTGTTTAAAGAAGCTTGTGAAAATTGCTATATTTATAACACAACAAGATATTAATTACGCCATTTTATTGTGAAACACTTTAGCATTGTGGCTTACTAACGGCAAGTGTTAGGCTTAAGACCCGTAATTGTATTATAAATCAAAACACTTTTTGACATTACATATTATGTACAGGAAAAATACAAGTGTTCACTGCAAACTATCGATTAAAGCATGGATTATTAGGCTATAACCGATTACTATTCAATAGAATAAGACAAACGGTGTTTATTTATGCACGTGTGTGTAAAACAATGGTAATGACAAAACACTATCTATCTGTTGATGACATCATGGATAGTAAACATAGTTAATGACTGTCGACACATTAATTGTGGCCGGCAAAACATATTCTGCACATAGGCAGTAACAAAGGTAGTGCAAACTTGTTTGTCATATAAACATCAGAGCCCCTAGAATGAGTTTCTGCTATATTTTGTAGTTATCGACAAAGAAGATGTCCACTTTTTGTATGGAAGTTGGTTTTTTATTCAAAGATATTTCTAACCAGCACCAAATTACACTGATGTAAAAGCAGCAAAAATAAGAATCTTGGCACAACTGTTAAAATAGTTTTAGAAGCCTCCATTTGAAAGAAAAGCAAGAAGCTATTTAATGATAGTAGATATATTTTACTAGCGGATGGCAACACAAAAAACGACACTAACATCGAATCATCTGTCAGATTGAGTTGTCAACGTGTTGTCAAGTGTCAATATCTGCTGTCATTTGCAAGGTTTGCAACCAACCACAGATCTATTACCTATTTGCAACAATTTGCAAGTAGGTGTGATATCTGTTTGCAAGTTTTCCTGTCAATTTTGACACATTTGACAGTCAGATTAGACAGTGAAAACTGCCAATTTTACTTATATTTTCGGTTTGTTCGTTATAATATTTTTGATGATTCAAAAAGGTGTGTTAATTTTAGGCGTAAATTCTTACTAAAATAAAAAGTTTTTCTCAAAATTGGACGTGTTTAAAAATATGGAGTTCAATTTAAAATGCTAGTTTTGAAGATCTGTATCGAAATATATTTAACTTATTCGGGTTAGAATTTTTGATGATCAAAAAACCGTTTCTGGACATCTTTTATTTGGGAATTTTACCAGCGCCACCGTGTGCATATTTTATTTAAAATAAACAATTCAATAAAAAAATTGTCGGATAACTACACGATACCGCAAAAACTCATGCTAGGGCTCTGGAAGCGACTCACAACCTATAAGCAGGACATGAACTGCCGATCTAATACATAATATAAATAATAAACAGCTAATTTAAAACTAAATTCATTTAATATTTTTCTTTTTATTTTCTAATGAGATTTCTATTCATCTGCATTTTAAATATCAGTCACTAATCGATTGTCAATTATTGTCAGCATGACTAGGTATCGATACAAGTCAACACCGAGCGGCCGCGCCTTACTGGGCACAGACATACAGGGACTGCGGTCGGCAGGTCAAGCAACTAGTACAGTAAGTATTATCGAGAATATTTCAACATAAATATGGAATGTAGCAAACACTCAATTGAAAAGACCCCCGGGTTCTGGCGTTCGGCCATAATTAATCTAATAATATTAAATTAGAGACAATATTTACAATAAAATAGTAACTATGCAACGTAAATTAATATTCCTTGCGTTTACTGTACTGATATGCATCCTTTACATACAATTATAAATAAATATAAAAGTTGTTTAAACACAGATTTATAGCTGCTGGATAGAAATTAAACTTTAAAATAGGTCACTTAAACATGAAACTGTACACTGCAAGACATCAGCTCACCGTCGACGGACCTTCGCCTGGTACACGATACCATCGAGGGTCGCCGCCGAAAGATTCATTAAATATTATAATATACCTTTAATCGTTTCTATCTGAATCAATTTCACCTAAGACAACATACTTCAACGTAGACTTTATAACGTTATATCTTTTTACTTTATCTCAGTCTTAGTTTTCGCGAAACTCTTAGACGGCGCTCGGAGCACGCGCCCGGCCGCCGCGGCTCCCGAATAAATAAATAGCAAGTCTATAATACTCCGGGAGGCGCGAGCACCGCCGTCCCGATAATGGAATGTAAGCGTGATGTGGTGGAGGCGGCGTCACGCGTCGGGCGGCGGCGGGGGCGCGCGGCGCGGCACCATGACGCAGGGCGCGGGCGCGGGCGGCGGGGGCGGGGGCGCGGGCGCCGGCAGCAGCGCGGGCCGCGCGCCCATGCGCACCCACCAGCGCGTGGCCTTCTGCAGCAGCCCGTCCTTCTTGCCGCGCCGCGCGCCCCCCGCCTCCGCGCCGCCCGCCCACTCGGGCACGTCGCTCACGCACTTGTTCGGCGGCGGCTGGAAGCTGCTTCTCGTCAGCTCGGCTTGCTGCAAACGACCACGTTCAACGTTACAAGCGACTCTTATCCTAACCTAACAATAGTACATTAACGGCCAAAATTAATATCCAATCTATCCACGATTTACCCTACCATCATCCTCCGAGCCTTTTCCCAATTATATTGGGGTCGGCTTCCAGTCTAGCCAGATGCGGCTGAACATCAGTATTTTACACGGAGCGACTGCCATCAGACCCCCGCAACCCAGTTACTGGGTAATACTGACATTCGGAGGTTAGACCAGTTGTCAGACTTTCAGGCTTCTGACTACCCGTAACGACTGCCATAGATATTCGTATGACAACCGGGACCGACAGCTTAACGTGCTCTCCGAGGCACGGAGGGGTCTCGATGTGTAACGAAACGGTCACCCATCCACAGACTGACCGCGGCAAGTGCAGCTTAACCTTGCAGATCGTACAATCCGCGCAGTCGTTGCATTTACCCTACCAGAGATAGTAATTTGACATATTTTGTATGGAGTTTATGTCAAATTCTTATCTCTAGTAGGGCAAATCGTGGATAGATTTTATATTAATTTTGGCGGTTAATAAATAATAGTACATTATGATACAAGTGAGCTAAGTTGACTATTATACCCGAGGCTGGATTGCAGCCCGAGCCGTAGGCGAGGGCGTAATGGAGCCGAGAGTATAATAGTCAATGCTCACGCGTGTCATACGACGTTTTTCAACACACTTGCGAGGAAAAACACATAAATTACAAATTTTAGACAAATATTGAATTTGTGAAAAATGTTAAAAATGGCGCGCGGATCGCGCGGTGACATACAGCTATGCGCGCGCAGGTGGTCGAAGGAAACCGCCATACAGCCTAATATTAAAATATTATAAATAGATTTTTTTATTTATAACACAAATTAATATTAATTTGTTGACAAAAATTAATAATTTGATGAAATGAAATGTTTATATATAGCATATTTTAATTAATTTTTTATTAAATCATTTATTTTCAGACCGTGGTCCATAATTGTTAGTACAACTTAAGAACTATGTTAATTAATACAGTTGATTTATTCCCAAAAATGTTTAATTTAGTACAGGCATAAAAACTCTTTGCTGCGATTTAAAAATAAACTGTAAAGTAAAAAGCACTAGTGCAATAATATAATGAAAAAAGCACGGGTGCGTTATAAGCCACATTATGAACCTAAAACCGATGCAATAAGACCCACTTTACGAGCAAGTGTGTTGAAAATATATTTGGGACATTTTTACACAGCACCATCTAGTCCCAAACTAAGCAGAGCTTGTGCTATGGGTACTAGACAATGGATATAATACTTATATACATATTTTTTTGTAAATACATACTTATAATACATAAGCAACACCCAGACCAAAACAAACACATGTTCATCACACAAATATTTGTGTCCTGTGGGAATCGAACCCACGACCTCGTTATCAGCAGGACACAAATATTTGTGTGATGAACATAAGTGTTTGTGTTGGTCTGGGTGTTTCTTATGTATTATAAGTATAACATAACATCACGCCTGTATTTCCCCGAAGGGGTAATCAGAGGTGTATAACACACCCACATTTCGCCAGTTATGTGTATTATAAGTAAGTATTTACAAAAAAAATAATTAAGTATTATATCCATTGTCTAGTACCCATAGCAAAAGCTCTGCTTAGTTTGGGACTAGATGGTGCTGTGTAAAAATGTCTCAAAAATAAAGATATTCCTGTTCAGGCCTGAAAAGAAGCAATTAACGGCCGAGTAATATGGAAGTACGAGGTGAAGCAAAGTACTACTCGTCTGCTGTGAGAATGCCGCGGTCGACCGTTAAAAATGACGTCATAGGGCTTTTACAATGTTTCTATTGGTACTAGCCGGGCCTGGCTTGAGATGTGGTACGTGGCAGCGGGAAGGGAAAACGGCATTCTCACAGCAGAGTAGGTAGGTAGTACTTCCGAAGTGATTTTAAAACTTTTTAACTAAACGAGGCCGTTAATTGCTACTTCGGTCGAGACTTGTATAGTATTTTTCTCTCATTTGCGGGGAAACAATACACAAATTAATTCAACAGTATCTAATTTTCATTCGCGCCAATTCGTCTGCGCGCGGTTTTTGTTCTATTTTCAAACGTTGAAAAAAAAAAATGCTTTAAAATGCTAATTTTTGTGTGTACTTAAAAAAACCTCGCTAGCATAATAAAAAGCTGTCCAGCAATCTCTATTATTGTCGTGTTGGAAATTGCTGGAGTGTTATTTCATTGCGTACGGAAAAGAGCCGATTGATGTATTCTTTTTTTTTAAAGTAATGAAGCAATTTTTGAGCACGTGGGAGAAATGAATGTAAGTCATGTATGTTGTATTTTCTAAGAAACTTTTGCTATGCATGGTGGGTCGAAGTGAGACACTGTTTTTTTTTACCTATTTGAATTCATCTACAATAAATTCCTGATTTACCCCCCTCCCCTAGGCCTAAAGCTGGGTACGATCATGTGTTATATTGATTTACATGGATAAATATGACATAGGGCAATAGGCGAGCGCTTTGGCGTCTTCCTATTGGCTTGCACAATGCCACACCCGCGTGTTACATTGTCCGAGCCAATAGAAGCGGGTCGAAAATTGGAGGATCAAACAAATCAGATGTGATTACGTCTACACTATAGAGATTAATGTTTGATGGCCCTTAACAACTTCGATACCACCTAGGCTATTGTATAACGGCCGTTTTCAATAAACTATCTATCAACTGAAATCAAGCAAATCAAACATCAGGTGAAAATAATAATTAGGAGTTGGTTAGATCAAATGGATTATGAAAGCACTGAACAGATTATTATAACGAATCGTTGATGTGCCTCATATTTCGTAAAAATACACTCTCACATACTCTCATAAACGCATACTCTCACACAGACACCCCCACATGCTCTTTCACACACCCCCCGTACACACACATTCAACTAATCTAACATCGCATTTCTTTCTTCTTTTCTAAACTGTTTAATACCTATTTTAATAACTTTATAGTTTTTTTTTTTTTGTTTAACGTTCATTTGACTTATACATTGTATACAGGAAAGGAACTGGCTTCGGACATACAGGTCACCCTAGTTTAGAAGCCAGGGCTAAGCCCTAGGGTATTTTTCACAAAATGTCACTTCACACACGTTTCACAAACGCTTATTTCGCAAACTAGTCTTTTGACAAAACATATATTTATAAAAACAACCTTTCACAGTGTTTCATTTCGAAAACAAGTGTTTTGACACAATACACGTTTCTTTAAACAAGTGTTTTTACAAAATACACGTTTCTTTAAACAACCTATCACTATTTTTCTTTCCACAATTTAAATCGTTAGATTTCGCTTCGCATGCGTAAATGCGTTAAAAATTATAAAATAATTAGTAAGGGTAGGCATATCCAAACGATATTATAATGTGTAGTGATCGCGAAAACCTAAGAAATTATTATATCTATACGACTTTGAATTAACTGCAAAGTTAGTCGAGTCGGTTAAGAAACACTGTTTCTTAATAAGATATCGCTGACGTCACCCAAAGACGTTACCAAGTGGAAGTTAAATTCGATACCATGAGCAGTGTTCACGGTAGCTTAGTAGCTAAAGCACTGGCGTTTTTCTTTCCACAATTTAAATCGTTCTATCACTATGATTCATTTCGCAAACAGGTGTTTTACAAACTACATATTTCTTAAACCAACCGTTCATAGTATTTCATTTCGCAAACAACAAAACTTTTTGCATAATGTTTCGTTTGATAAACTAAAGTGTTTCTGAGTTTGCTCCGCCAGAAGACTCGCTTTGTCGCCCCTTCCCTTCTCTGGCACACTCGACCAGAGCTACGCTCGAGAGGTCACCAGCTCCCCCTATTCGCTGTGCTATGGCCTCGTGCACTCGTTAAACTCAGGAGCTCTTTCACGACCTCCTGGATCCACGAATTTAAATAACACTAGGGGTAGGACATAGTCTGACCACGTGAAGTCGGGGTGAGCTGAGTTTGTTTAGCACATAGTTCCACCACCGCAGACAAAGGTTAATGTAGGCAAACAGTTATTTTTAATGTATTATTAGGGACAAGATACAGATAATAAGTTTTGTAAAAAAGCTACATTCAAAAGTAGATACTTATGAAACATTGTTTTGTGAAATAAATAAATGATCAATCAATAAAAAATATAAATCAATGAAAAGTTGATTTAATAAAAGCAGTATAAATTGATACATTTTAATTTTAAATGAGTAGTTACAAAACGTTTCTTTACTAATAGTAGCATTGGGAAGTGATCCTTTGCCAAATGAATACTTTATGAAACGTGAGTTTGTGAAATGAAAGCTTGTCAAAATACCATTTTTCTAAATGAGTACTTTTCCAAACAAATTGTTGTAGAAAGTTGGTTTGCGAAATGATACATTTATGAACAATTGTTTGCGAAGTGTAAGTTTGTGAAAATAAATTTGCGAAACGGCGGGCGCCCCAAATTTCTATCTCTAGTAGGGCAAATCGTGGATAGGTTATTGAAAACGGCCATAAACGAGTGAGGCTTGTGCATACCTGATAAGGGACTCGTAACTGTAGATGCACGTCCTGTCCGTACTCGCCGTCGGGCAGCTGTATGCTGGGCGGCAGGCCGAGGCGTTCGGCGGCGGCGGCGGACCGCGCTCTCGTCTCCTGCTCCACCATCTCCTGCAGCCGCCCCACCATCGCCTGCAACCTCTGTTGCTTCTCCCATTCCCTGGAAATTACCACCAATAACGGTTATAAATAAGTGCTTTCGTGCAACGAAAAGGTGAACCCCTAAAGGTGGAGACTGAGCATTAGAGCGAAACATGACATTTAGAGTGAGCTAAGAATATATCCGAGCGGCTCGACTCACTGTACTGACTACTGTATAATATTCACTCTGTAACACGTTACATTGCTCTAAATTCTAATATAGATACATGACAGTCTCCATATTTAGTTCTTTTCTTCTACATAGTGTTGTTTATGACGACTAAATAAATTATTTTTCAACACACTTGCTCGTAAAGTGGCTCTTATTGCACCGCTTTTAGGTTCATAATTACTAGTTCTACTTTACAGTTTATTTTTTTAACTCAGCAAAGAGTTTTGTTTAATCAAAATTAAATATTTATGTGGATAAATCAACTGTGTTGATTAAAATATGATAAATACACATTTCATTTTTTTTTGTCAACAAACTAACATTTATTTGAAATAAAAATAAAAAATTAATATTAGGCTGTTATAATGTTGCTTGTTAGTGCGCGCACTCAACCAAAGGCACGGCGTGCGATTACAGAAATCAGCGCGCGTCATTTTTAACATATTCAATATTTGACTAAAATATGTTTCTATACTTTTTCCTCGCAAGTTTGTTGAAAAATGACGTATGAAACTCGTAAGCATTGACCATTATACTCTCGGCTCCATTACGCCCTCGCCTTTGGCTCGGCTGCAATCCAGCCTCGAGTATAGTAGTCAACTTAGCTCACTTGTATCATAATGTACTATCAAGATAATGCTGAGGAGTCAGCATTCTTTGAACCCTAATAACAATATTCTAAGTTTTATTATCTGAGAGCATCTGCCAATCGTGCATATTAATGGAAACATTGTTCATTCTTGTAGACTAATAGAAAGATTTTTTAATGATTATGTGACTCATTTATAAATATGTTTATGCAGTTAGATCCGATAGCCGTAAACCAATGGGAAGTTACTAAATGGCAATCATGCCGCGAAAAACAGTGTCGGATCAGACGGGCCCCAACGAAATAAACAGAACTAGTCCTATGCCCGCGTATAATTCGGTTTATCATAGAAAGATGTCATCGCGCATCCTTCGGGAACTGTTTACTGTTTATCATCCCGGGATAAAAAGAAGCCTATATGTTAATTCGGATATGGTCATCCAAATCCGTTTCAGGAACAAACATCCAAACTTTCGCAGATTAGTAGGATAATTATCAACTGTTGACTGCAGCAATGCAAGCAATGCATATCAGTACCGCTCGTTTTGTAAACCTATGGGACGTCTATTATCTAGCAGGACACGTACTTAAAATATAAATAGTCAAGTATATCTTCTGGACTGAAAGAGAGCAGACCCCACGATACAGGGAATCCTAGTGTGAGGCTTCATTCAACCAATGTTTTGTATTTTTGGCACATTAAGATTTTATTTCATTTTATTTATTTAAATAAGCGCCAACTTTTTAGGGTTCCGTACGGGTCCCTTCGGGGTGCTAAACGGGACCCTATTACTCTCGCTACGCTGTCCGTCCGTCTCTCTGTCACAGGGCTGTATCTTTTGAACGGTAATAGGTAACCGGTTAAAATTTTCTCAGAATGTGTTGCTATGAGGTGTATCACGACAAATAATAAAAACAAAAAAAAAGTCTAAAACCAAAGGGGGTCCCATACAAGAAACCTCAAAAAACATGAATTTTTTCAACGTTTTTGTTTTTGCTCCATCTTCAAAACGGTAATACCTACCAGCGTCAAACTTGGTCAGATTATAGTGCCTACTATGTAGTTTAGCGACAAATACTAGAAATAAGATAAAAATATACATATTTGGTGGTACCTGCGTTAGAAAGACATGCAAAAATTCATATTTCGCACACTGTACGTTGATGTCTTTTGATAAACTCTCGTAAATTAAATCAGTTTTTATGGGGTATCAGGTTGTTGAGAGGTACGGAACTCTTACTGCGCGAGTCCAACTCGCACTTGGCCGGTTTTTTTAATATCACTTTACGAAAATATTGGAATTAGTGTAAATTGAATGTGCATGTATTTTTAAGTTATATAATGTATCTTTTTTGCACAATAAATAAATTATTAATTAATAACATTACGCAAAAACATCTTCGTATACAATGTATTTATTCATGTCTTTCATATGAATATTTATTGAAAAAAATATTTTAATACTTTTAAGTTCAAATGACCAGCTTTCGGTTGTTTGCTGGCGCGCCTAAAATTTATTAGTATTTTAATAGACATATCGATGCATCGTAATTCCGCGACAGTAAAACGATAAACATTTGCCGTCTGAACTCTACCTTAGTATCGGGATTAGGGACAAGGTAATAAGTATGGAGTGGTAATAGGCGTATTCCTCCATAAAATCACCGAATTTCCAATTGGGTAATACAGGGCATCGTGTCATACGTCTTATTTCCGATTGGGTAATACAGGGCATCGTGTCATACGTCTTATTTCCGATTGGGTAATACAGGGCATCGTGTCATACGTCTTATTTCCGATTGGTCAACTATCGCGGGGATTTAAGTAGTGCTAGTCCAGATGTTCGGTCTCGGCCAACGACCATACAGCCCATAGACGCTTCATATGAGGCGATCGAATGTCTGCAACACATCTATGAAATTTCACTAATGTACGTCGCCACTATTAGCCACTTGAAATCTTTAAATCAGTTTCGACCACTTACATGAGCCTTCAAAACTGCCGCGTTAGTGATTAGCCAATAGCCGCGTTGGTAGAGCCAATCGGATTGCAGTACCCCGCCTCAGCTAGTGGCAGAATTTATTGTACGCATTATATTCAACATTAGGCGTCTATTGGGCTGTATGGACGTTGGTGTCGGCGTTCGCTCGCAAGTGATCACTCCATTCAGAGCCGGCTCTAGCCCACGTAGCGCCCAGGTGCAATCAATACCCTGGCGCCCTTTAGTAGACGCACGATCAAAATGGAATACTTATCTACAGTTATATTTTCCCCATTTATCGGAAATTTGGGCTCAAATGGTGCACCCACCTGCCTCCGGCGTCGGCTTTAACACGGACGCATGGTCTTTAAGAGCGCCGCGAGTCACGTAGGCCCTTCGGAGGCGTCTCGAGCACCGGCCCTCTGCCCCCCTTAAGACCCTGCGCCCGTGTGCGCCGCACACCCAGCACCATAGGTAAAGCCGGCCCTGACTCCATTCTTACTACTTCGTGGTTCTAGGTGAGTTAAGGTTTTACTCACAATGTGGAATGGTGATGTCTGTGATCGTGCCGTAGGCGCGGTCCCCCCGGCGCGCCCAGCCGCTCCATGCCCGCGCACCCCGGCACTTGTACCGAGAGCATCTGCAAATCACAACACACTACTCTCACTTATGTGGTTATCCTCGGGGTTAATATTTTATCACTATACTACTTTCATATGGATAAAGCCAGCTCGAAGGTCAAAATGTGGTTGCTGGCGTGGAATCTGAGCGTAAAGAACTGCGATTGATTCCCAGGACAGAATTTTTATATTCACAAATTATTTAACCCAGATTTTTAACTGTGCCCTTATAACATCGGAAATATTACCAACATCACAGAACTGTTAGTGTACTATAGTACAGTCGACTACTACTTTATTTACTGATGAAAAATTGTTTTAGATAAAAATGCCAATAAATATCATTGATGCCAACATAACTGTTAATAAAGTTACTATAGAATAATAATTTTTGCATAATATGTTAGAGATCCTCAGGATTGATTTGATATTGAGGTACAGTCGACCGCACATCAGTGGTAACAGTCTGACCCTGACAGCATCTTTATTTCGTAAGCTTACTGCTTGGGTGATTTTCGTAATTAAAGTGTTAACACTGATGTGCCTTTTGGGGAGTCAAAAAGGAAAGACAACTTTTAATATAAGACAGTAGGTATATGTATATGCCGGTGAAATTACAATCACAAGAGACTTTCCATCTTCATGTCTCAGTTTGACGAACAGACTTGAGGTACCATTTATGCAACAGCCTAGGTGGTATTGCAGTTGGTATGGGCAAAGGTAACCGCTTAACATCAGGTGGGCCTTTAGCTCGTTTCGCCAAACTATACTATAAAAAAAAAAAAAAAATGCGTACTATCAAAAAAAAAATGGCAGTTTGCTTTTAATCAGTATCGAGATATATAAAATAAAGCTCAAATACCTAAAACATTCCACAGGATTATTTTTTATCTACCCAGGATAATTATATCAATTTTACCTTAAGTAATACTTCATTGTTTTAATTTGTTAAATTAATTGCACTTATCAGTCCAATTAACTACCTAGTACTGATATGAGTTAATAATTAATTTATTGTACTAAATTGGACTTGAATGCCTTTAATGTAATGTACAAAATTCATAACATTGTACAAGTCTAGAGGAATCTAGGTTAAGATACTGTCAACATGAAAATAATCATAGCAATTGATGTTATTATTCCTATGGAGCATGTATGTACTCCATTGTTATTTTATTTTCGTGTTTTTGGGTTGGTTGGGTTTCTTTGTTCAAGATTTTTTTTTCTCTTACAAACAATGAGTTAGTCACCATAAATAAAGAATTTTATATTTATTCCTTATCTTCCATGATAGCAATGAAAGATTATATTACTATCTGGAGGTACCTACTCATTCTCCAAACCATAAATGAATTGAAACAATATGATTTGTAGGGTTGTATTGAAATTAAATAAGTAATTTTCAAACATCATACCATTTCTTAAGATTCTTATAAGCAGTAAGGTTTGGATAAAAACATTATGAATTTAGTTTCTTTAATAATTTTGCATTTCTGCTACTAATACAGTGAAATGCATGCAAATAAAGCATAATCTTAAATCCTGTTATTTTAAGGTACTTTTTTTTTTGTTGTTTTTTTTTTCCTACGTGCTGCTTGTGTTTAATATAATTTGAACTAGATAAAGATATTACAGTAGGTATTTCTTTTGTTTTTAACTCTACTCATGATAAGTTTTGATAATTATCTAAAAATAGTAAACAAGTATTTAGATATAGAAGGAAAGGTCAATATACTGAAACTGCTTTTGTTTTTGTAACATCGTCAGTCTACAGAGACTGAAATGTGTCTTTGTCTAATGTGTCTTTTCATATCTTCATGATGTTTTTCAGTTTTAGACTAGAGAATACTAACGTCAGGAAAACCAATTTAAATAATATACGCGATTTAATCAGGTTAAACTTTGTTTTATTATGTGTAGTGATCGCGAAAACCTAAGAAATTATTAGAGAATACTAAATATCGAACTGGCTGTCATATACTTTTATCAACTAATATTTTTTTTGTTTATCTAAATAAGTTTTATTAATAATAATTATTTAAATGATGATTAATTTTATTATACAATGTGTTATTCAAATAACTGAAAACCTCTTAAGGGGTCATTGTACTCATTAGTATGAACAACTTTTACTATGGGACCAAACCTGAAATTGCACATTTGAGTTTACATTAAATTGTTAAAATGTAGGGATCAGCTGTTTTTTTTTTCGCGATTTCAGTATTGGTCCCATCCATAGTAATAGTTGTTCATACTGATTCGTATAATAAGGTTTTCAGTAATTCAATAACACAATGTATAAAAAAGGTAACCCGTTTAATGTAAACAATGTTTGAGAAATACAGCGAAGGAGGATAAGCAAATAGTTTCCTTTTTGTAAATAACAGTGCAATAAGTTTGTTGCTACTATTGAGATGTTATTACCACATTATCAATAATGGCTCTACTTGCTATGGGGAATTTGGGTTGTATGAAAATTTCTCCACTAAGAGTGATATGATAAGATTGTATTTCAGTATTATTTGGGTTGCATGTCTAGGTACTCTGTTCAATATTTGAAATTCAGTTTCTAGTTTTGGTACAGTTTATAGTTTTTAACGAAAACCATTTATTAGTTTTTTCAATGTCCATCCATCACTGTGTTTAAAACACTGTTATTTAGTTTTATAATTCATGCATAAAATATGATATTTCTAATTTGTTTTGAGAGTATAAATTGTTTTGAGTCTGTAAATACATTTTCTGTTGAAAAACATTTGCAGTCTGTATTCATGTTTACAAATAGGTAGGTAACTAGAACAACTTGGTTGGTTTTCAAAATACAAATTCCTAAATCTGTAATAACCTAAAAATCATGATTATATTGGACATGTAATCAAACTTCAGTTATGAGTAGGGTTGGCCAACGCCAGACAAAGGCTTCCAAAACCCTGGACATTTGGGCAAAACCAGGTTTTCCCCCTGGGCACCAATAAAAATAAAATAAATAAATAAATGTATTTTTTTTACTATTGCGGCAAGCATCTGTTTCCCCAGAAACTTCTTAAGTACACCGCCCAGACTCCTCCGGATGCCTTCCAGGCGGGGGCAAACCCGTGGGGACCAGGATGGATGGCAGCCCTAGTTATGAGACTACTGATAATCAACATTATTATGTAAGACTTGCCAATAATATGTTTGGGGATGTCTAGTTAAATGTGAATTTGACCATTATCAATTTTCATTAAGTATTTTTATCAATTTCTTTACACTTATTAAGATTCCAAATGTAAGTACAAAAAGATGCACCTAACTAAGGCTTTTCTGGGTGCTAAATACAGTATGTTGAAGTTATCTCAGCTGCAGTCAGTCATTAACACCCTGAGCTATAATTCCATTGTAATTTAAAAGTATTGTCAAATATTACACACATTATGAAAAAAATTGTATGCCAGTACCTGGTGGACATGTACTAGTTAAACAAAAACTGACACCTTATTATATATAAATACTATTTTATTCTAAACTTATAAAATTTAATGTGATTTATGTCTCAATAATATTATAAAATAAGAACACTATCATTCTGAACAGATATCTCATAATATCTTGTAGAAAATAATCATTTAGTTGTGATAAGTTCATATCAGTGATTCCCTACTTTGCACTAGATATTGACACAATATTTCCTCTAAATCACTTGGTGTGCTAGCTACTTATTATTATCAAGCGTATAAATGACAGGCATTGAGATTATCATAATTCTAGTAACCTTTGAGTATACCTACTGTTTTTGATGAGCATATTCTCAAGTTGTGCACATATTATCGAGTTGGCATGTCACGACTATGATACAGCAAGAGGTGATTACGGAACTGTCTGTCATGAAAATTTATTTAAATTCACACAAACAACGTCTGGGTGTGACGTCGCTATCGGCGCGCCTCTTATCACTTGGCACGCTCCCGCCGTCTCGCGGCCATCCGAGTCGCCTCGGGCCGCACTCGACTCCAGTACAAACATTCTTCAATTCTGTCCATATTCCACAATTTATTTACTAGTTTTCGTTTGATTACTTAGCTTTGCTATGGGGAAACTAATGGTGACGTAGGTACTAGGTATATCTCTTTAATTATGAACGTTGTACCTACTAGAATATTAATATTATCGAAATCGAAATAAATTATGACTATCAACACTACTTACTATTTGAAACAGTGTCGTCCACAATTCTCGTAGGTTTTCCACCTATGGATGACAGTTAGTGATGTGCTTAAATCCAAATTCGATGGCACATTAATCGAGACACAAATAGGTGAATCGATCACGAACATTAAAGTTGTGTTTGATATTACACTACACAGTCACTGACATTTGCGTTTGTTTTGTTAAAGCTGTAAATATTTAAAACAAAACAAATTCACAGCACTATAGAGAGATTAGCGCATTTACAATAATTCACTATCATTCACTAATAAATAAAAATATGTTATTCAAGGCATTAACACTATAAAAATAAAATTATTTATTAAAGAACAACGTATAAATTCCACTATCGCGTGTTTTGTGATGGAGTTTCTTAACTCCTTTTTTCATATTGGCAGAAAGACGCTTGCCATCGAGCGAGTCTTGTTGTTCAATGACGCGGACGGACGCGGCGCGGTGTTCGCAGTCGCGTAGCGGGGAGGACGGGCGGGCGGGCGGTGCACCGGCTGCCCCGATGTCGCCGCACACTAACGTGTTTGGTGTATATAACATTGCTCTCTCACACATACAAATAATCTGTCTAGTTCACTTTGTGTGCTCAATCGGTACTTCGGTAGGTGCGATGATACGATGTAGCTAGTGCTAGTGAGTGTGTTTGTAGATTATAGTGAGCGAACCGTGTGTGTGCATATGAGCCGGCACACATGTAAGAAAACTCGATTGCTGCTACCGTCGTAGTTGTTATATATGCGCACCTATAACTGTAATAGTGAGCGATGACGCGTTTGTCGGCTCGCGAGACGAGACGGTTGGCATTGCTCAATGATCGAGTTGTAGTCTGTAGTCATAGAATGTACGTAACCAATAACACAGTATTGGTGCACATTTTTTTTTCTCTATTTATAACTTAGTTTATGCGCTAATTAGACATAACATCACTAAATACCTACATAATTTACTGAAGGACCATGACTGGTATCTTGGATGAGATAGATAAAACAGGTAAGTCAATGCGTAAATAAATAAATAATAAAATTATAATATTATAATAATATGATCGCGAAAACTTAAGAAATTATTAAATAATAAAATAATTATTTTCATAAAATATCTTTACAGAAAAAAAGGTAACGTTGGTAGGCACAAAACATTGTATCACAGGCACAGGCACAGGCAAATAGATTACTTCAGGTAGTCTGAATAACAACTTAATTTCTTTTAGTACCTACGTAATAGATGTTACAACTGTTTTAAGGGACCTAAACAGATTTGAAAAGGACGTTGTTCTTTGAATACCTAGGTAATTAAGTTCAATTACGTATTAGGATTTCCGTAATTGCTACATAGTGAGCATTTTCACCTAGTAGATATTTGCCAGTTTGACTGAGGTCTCAGAAAATACATTTTTCTATACACTTGCTCGTAAAGTGGCTCTTGCACCGCGTTTAGGTTCACAATGCAGCTTGTAAAGCACAAGTGCTTTTTAGGGTTCCGTAGTTCCTACAAAGAACCCTTATAGTTTCGTCATCTCCGTCCGTCTGTCCGTCTATCCGTCTGCCCGTCTGTCGTAATCCTTTACAGCTTAATAACTTCTATAGTTATGAACAACAATGTACTTACCAAGTAATTTTGTAAAAAATGGTCTAGATCTATATCTCAATTTTCAAAGAATAAAAAAATCGTTATTTCGTATTTTAGGGGTGGCGTGTGGGGTATCATTGAATAGGTCTACTAAAATGAAGGTACTGTTTCATACAGGTGTACCATCTGCGAAATATAGCCTGCTAAAGTGGCTTGCAATGTGTCCTCCCCCTGCCTGCCATTTCTAAACTATGCAACGTAGAAACTTATAATCTTCCATATTGATAGACCTTTGTAGAAACTCTTTTTTTAAATTATTTTGAATATAATGTGACTATAAATTTTCGAGTTATAGAGAAAACTGCAAAATACTTAAGACGTCTTAGGTCAAAGTGAAATTGACCTTAGAGAAAAATGATCTCAGCAAAGAATGCTCCTTTAGTTACATTTCATATGAAGAAATAATAAAAAGTACCTATGTGTTATGTCGCCAATGGTGCCGTCTATTGCAAAAACTAAAATCGCCATGATTAATATTCGATTTGATTCGTTTATAACTACACCTACCATACCTACAATACATACAACCCTATAATACTGAGCATGGCCGACATGCTCTTGGCCGGTTTTTTACTTTACATTATCGCATATATTATCAGTTGTCTAAACAATATAAAACATTTTTGTGAATAAATCAACTTCGTTAATTAAAATATGATAATATAATAAATATAAATATAATAAACGAGTATAATAAACAACTTAGCTCACTTGTATCATGTGTACTACCTGTTTTTTATCTCAAAATCCTGTAAGTTTTTGGGGCTTGTATTTGAATATTGCATATGGTGGAGGCGACATGTTTGGAATTTAAGCGGAAAGTTTGGCTTTTTATTTTTTATAAACTACTTCTTCAGTCAGAATTAGGGGTTGCCAGTTGTTTTTGAGCCTGCAAGGAACAAAAGCTCAATATTGCAAAAAATACTGGGTTTTAGTTTTTTCCCGGGACAAAAGAAACATAACATTATAAATTATAAGTAAGTGTGTCCATTCGTATTTTTGCGGTGTTTTTTCTATTTCAATGAAAAACTTTAAAATGTATTTATTTATTTGACAGCCGTCATACAGTTTATACTAGTACGGTTGTCATCGTTAACCTTATTGTCTAGTATATAAAATTACAGTGTACAATGTTTGTTTAGATTATAAGGTATATACTGTTACTTTATTTTTTGGTCAAATAAAAAAAATAAAAAAAAATAACTTGGTTTTGATCGATTTCACTGTAGACATATTTAATAAAAAGCCAATGCAGTTGAATAATTAATTGTACAAAACATATCTAATATATCATGGAAGAATAAAAATAGAAGACGGAATCTCGCTAAACAATAAGTGAATCATCCATAGTAAGACGGCACGCTTAATTTTTTTTTGTTTAAATACCTATTTGTTAACAAACAAATTCCCTCCGTGTGTCGCGTGCGACGCAAATACGATGCGTGCGAAATCACCAAAACTATTTTTAGGTATTTCCACCCTTTGATAATGCCGCCGATTACTTATCTTAGATTACTTATGTTATGTTATTAATTAAATTAATAACATAACATCACGCCTGTATTTCCCCGAAGGGGGGGGGGGGGGCAGAGGTGTAATAGTACACCCACATTTCGCCAGTTATGTTATAGTCCCATGTAAAAGGGGGCGAGCCTATTGCCTATTGCCTATTGACCGGGCACAAATCCAGACTCCGGGCTGCTACTGAGAATTTCCTAATGAAAAAACCCAATAACACTTTGCCGACCCGGGAATCGAACCCAGGACCCCATGCTCAGCAGTCGCGCTTGCAACCACTAGACCAACGAGGCAGTCTAAAATTAATAAATTAAATCGATTAAATTAATCATTTTTAGTATTTATCTAACTTCCTAATTAAGAAGGAATACTGTAAAATCACCTCTCTTCTTCTTCTTCGTGTTTCTCATTACCGAGAGTCGTGTCCGTTCTGTAACTAACTACCTACTTAATTGCAAAAAAACTGTTAAATTGTCACGATCAGAGAAAAAAAACTCAGTTTTTTTTACTTATTTGGGGCCGTCTCCATTCTTATATGATAAGATGTAATTTTGCAGAATTTGTGAATAGCTAACCCTTTTTAGCATATTCCTACAACTGTACCCACAAGAGAAGAAAGGTATGTAATTAGGGGAAAACACACTGCTTGACAACTACTCTTACTGGGATACACCACCACTTAATTCAAAAGTAAAAGCAGGGCTCACGGAAGTCTCTAAACTCAGGGACCAAGGGATTGATAAGTCATACATATATTAGACTGGCCTTCTGTTATAAGGAAAGCTTTGACGGATTGTAAGCAAAAAAACCTTTACTTGATGATAAATAATTAAATATTAATCAAAATCAAGAGATATCACACATGGTGTGAACTTTTATTAGACTTAATTCGTCGTTCGTTCGACAGCTTCTAACCTCGCACTCGCTAACGATTTTATAACAGCAGGCATGGAGGAGCGCGCTCAGGTTGACATAGTATACACCGACTATAGCAAATGTTTTGACCGCATCGATCATTTTACACTCCTGAACAAATTGGCCTCAGCTGGGATCCACGGCGATCTTTTCAGATGGTTTGTGTCGTACATAGATAACCGTAGCCAGGCAGTAGTACTAAGTGGCTACACTTCGACTTGGTCTCCAGTTCCATTGGGCGTCCCCCAGGGCTCCTTGTTGGGTCCTCTGCTGTTCATAATTTTTATAACCGACATAAGACACTGTTTTCACAACTCTAAAATCTTACTGTTCGCTGATGACATAAACTGAAAGTAATTCGTAATACTGATGATATCGTGGACACAGGCCGATCTACACATATTTGAAATATATTGCTCTGTCTTAACCCTCTAACATTTTGATATATATTATCAAAATGTTAGAGGGTTAAGGACAAAAACGAATGACTTATACCAAAATATCTTACTGAATGATTTTAAAATAATAGCTTTTACTGAGACCTGGCTGAATTCGAACATCCTGAACAGCGAGTTGTTTGATTCGAGGTACACTGTTTACCGTCGCGATAGAATATGCAGCGATAGCACCAAAAAAGATGGCGGAGGCGTTCTTTTAGCTGTTTCACGAGATGTTCCATCAGCCAGAGTCCACAGCTGGGAAAGTAATAACGAAGATCTTTGGGTGACAGTTAGGTTTAGTTTAAATAATATTGTAAAAAACATAGCTATATGTGTCTCATATTTACCTCCACCTGTAAAAGTGGAGGCTTTGTCCAACTTTCTAAATAATGTGACTAATGTAATTAACAATATTCAAGATGTTCTGATACTCGGAGATTTTAATCTCGGTTTTGTCAAATGGTTGTCCCATAATGGACAAACTCATTGTATTCCTAATAACTATAACAACAATTTAGGACATACATTTATTGATTTCTTGGCTGTCAATAGTCTATTTCAGTTTAACTGCGTTTGTAATGTCGATGATAGGACACTAGATTTAGTTATAAGTAATATGCATAGTCTTTGTGTTACCCGTACTTCCGATGTTCTTACCAAAATAGATGTCAAACACCCACCTCTGCTTATTTCAATATCACTAGGAGATATAAAACGCTTACGTCCAAGAAATAATATTCGTCCAAATTTTTATAAATGCAATTATGAAAAAATTAATTCAGACTTACGTGCTATCGACTGGCAACAAGAATTCTTACAATTTAATACTATTAATGACTTAGTTTCTATATTTTATTCAAAGCTAAGAGAATTAATTGACAAGCACGTACCGAAACATTGTTCAAAAAATTCAAAATATCCTTCCTGGTTTTCTAAAGCGCTCATAAAGCTATTATCAGAAAAAGAAAAATATCGTAAAAAGTTTCGTAAATACAACAATCCTCGTGACAAGTTAAGTTATGATATACTCAGAAGCCGCTGTCACACAATGATTAACAAAAACTATAGCGATTACAAACACCACATCGAAAAAGAAATTACGAAAGATCCCAGAGCATTTTGGGGTTACATTAAAAATAAACGAAATAGTAAATTTGCGATTCCAGCCAGAATGCACATGGACGACGTAGTGGCTAATAACGGAACTGATATTGCAAATCTCTTCGCTTCACATTTCTCATCAATTTTTTCAAATACAGTCAGTAGTTCAGTAACACTTGTCCCGGAATCGTCTGAAGTATTAAGTAGTATTCAATTTACTGTAAAAGAAGTGTTTTCTAAAATTAAAAAAATTGATACGACAAAGGGTGCTGGCCCCGATTCTATTCCTCCTGTTTTTATAAAGGCTTGTGGGGATGCACTTGCGAAGCCATTGTGTCTTTTATTCAATCGGTCTTTGGAGTCGGGCGTATTCCCCGATGAATGGAAAAAAGCCCGCATTGTACCTGTGCACAAAAAAGGTGACTCCTGCGATATTAAAAACTACAGGCCAATTTCCATCTTGTCATGTTTCTCGAAGCTCTTTGAATGTCTCGTTTGTCCAGTTATCACTAACTACTTAGATGCTAAACTTTCAGATAGCCAACACGGTTTCCGAGTTGGGAGATCTACAGAGACTAATCTAGTCAGATATATATCTGATATATCTGAGGCGTTGGATGACAGGCAAGAAGTCGATGCAATATATACTGATTTCAGCAGTGCATTTGACAAAGTAAGCCATTCACTCCTGGTAGCGAAACTCGAACTTAGTGGCGTCCACGGATCGCTGTTGAGGTGGTTTGCATCTTATCTGATGAAACGCTCTCAATTCGTTGCTATCAATGGTTATGTGTCACTTGAATTTCAAGCACGTTCTGGTGTGCCACAAGGTTCACATCTTGGCCCAGTATTGTTTTTGTTATTTGTAAATGATATCACAAGTCAAATCAAACACTGTCAATGTTTACTGTTCGCTGACGACCTAAAAATTTACAGAAGGATCACAGGAGCTGAAGACATTATGCTTGTCCAGAGTGACCTACAAAACATTGAGAGCTGGTGCATTACCAATAATATGACCTTAAATCCGCGTAAATGCTTTCATATACGGTTTTCAAAAAAAAAAGTACCCGTTTCTACCACTTACACACTATGCAACACCACCTTAGAAAAGGTAAGTGAAATACGAGATCTTGGTGTGATAGTAGACGATGTACTGAGTTTTAAGCCACATATTAACAATGTAGCTAAAAAGTCAGCGCAGATGCTGGGTTTTGTAAAACGTAATACTAGAGGCTTCCAACATCCAAAGACCAGAATTGTTTTGTTCAACACCCTTGTGCGTAGTAGACTGGAATACGCCAGTGTAGCCTGGAACCCATTCTATGCAGTTCATTCGCAGAGATTGGAGACTATCCAAAGAGCATTCTCCAAACATCTAGCTTTTATATCTAGAGATATAAGCCACCGCTGTGCATATGTGCAGCGCTTACAGTATTTTAAAATGAAGACGTTGTATGACCGTCGCCGTACACGCGATCTTATATTGTTTTACAAAATTGTGAATGGATTAACTAAATGCAGTGAATTAGTTGAACGTATCCTATATTCAGTCCCTTCTAAACCTCCCCGACATCCTAACACCAGAGTGTTCCATATCCCAAGACGCAACACCAACTTAGGTCTAAATGCTCCCTTGCTCAGAATGAGTAGGGAGTATAACAGCTTCTGCAAATTTACAGATACTGACATACACTGTGTCTCGCTGAATAGGTTTAGGAAGTTAACCACGGAGGTGCGGGGGCACAACGTCAGTGCATAAATTTAATTTAATTTAAAAAAAAAATGGTTTTACATTTTTTGCTTAGTTTTAGTTACTTTTACTCTTGTATCTAAATAATTATTTATTTTCGCATATTAATGTTAGTAACCCTACATTACTTTTGAACTTGCTGTCTTTTCTATGAGTGCTGTGTGTACCTGTAATGGGCATACATATAAGAAATGTTATTATTGTATTGTGTGTTTTCTGTATGCTATATATGTATTGCTGTTGGTATACCATAAATAAATAAATAAACAAACTAGATATAAATGTATCCAAATGTTTCTTCATGTCGTTTACGCGCTGCCTAAATACTCTAGAATCCGGTTATATTTTGTGGAACCAGAAGTTGTCCAAGATTCAGGATATTAGGGACCTTGGCGATATTCATGACACTAAACTTCTATTTGACAAGCATATTGATAGTACCGTAAAGAAGGCTTCCAAATCATTAGGATTTATTTTACGTATGTCATCAAATTTTCGGAATATTAAAACAATAAAAATCTTATACTGCGCCTATGTTCGAAGTCATCTTGAATACGCATCTCAGATTTGGAATCCTCAGTATAAGGCCTATAAGACACGCATTGAGCGTATACAAAGAAAATTCCTGAAATACCTCGACTTTAAATCTTATCAGCACTCTAGAGACTACTACCATAGATCTTGCCTCTTGAAATCAGACGAAAATTTGAATGACATCTGTTATCTCATGAATATTGCTAATGAGAAAGTAGACTGCCCTGAACTGTTATCTAAAATTTCTTTGAGAACAAACACCCTTCGTCTGAAAAAACGCCCACTTTTGTCTGTCCCGCTTGCAAGAACAGGATACAGAGCCAACACGTTTGTTTTACGCGCTTGTGGATCTTTTAACCAATTGCCACTGGATATAGACCTATTCTCGTCCGTGTGGTGCCAGACGTAAAGAATTGCACCACCCTTATCTCTTCCCATGGGTGTCGTAAAAGGCGACTAAGGGATTCACCAGAGGATGGGCAGCAGCGTTCTCCGAGTATTTAACCAACCAACTGCGATCGCCAACTCGCCTGCCAAGCGTGGCGATTATGGCATATCCCCTCTTAATTGGGGGAGGCCTATGTCCAGCAGTGGACGTCTTTAGGCTGAAATGATGAATGATGATGATAGACCTATTTTGCTCAAGCACTTCTTCAGTAAAGAAACTTATAGCCAATAACTTCTTTGACACCACTACTGGTATTGCCTGATTTTAATTATGCACACTTTGTAATTTGTACGCTTAAACTACTTACTACCCTCTTGATTGTACTACCTATATAATCTACCTGTGAAGATTTGTAAGTGGCACAGGATTACCTATTTTCAGTATTATATAGATTCTGTTTGACTGTAAATCTTCCAAACTTTAAATAAATAAATAAAAAATTAATAATCTATTCACAAATGCAGCACAGTTGCTATCTAGAGAAGAATCTGACATTATTTTATGGTTTTGATTTTTTATTTGTAAATCCACCGTGGCGTGGCGAGAAGATTTACCCATGTTTAAGATAGTGATGACAACGACTCACGGGGTTGGCGGCGGCGGCTGCGGCGGCAGCGTGTCGGCGGCGCAGGTGCGGGCGGGCCAGCGCGCCCGCGGCCGCGCACACCAGCACAGCGGCGCCAACGCATGCGCCTGCCCACCACCACTCTGAAAATATATACGTTATATATTATGCAAAAACATTTATTTCTGATAAAGAATAATATTTACAAACTTACTTACACGTTAACTTATAAATACAATAGCTTAAAAGTCGGTTAAAGACGTTAACTTATAAATACAATAGCTTAAAAGTCGGTTAAAAATAAATGCAAGAATGAAAAAAATTTGATTGGAAATTATGCTATCGATCGATAATCGAACAGGTTATAATAATTAATGTGCAAATTGGACATCACTGTTGTCTGTCAACTGTCAACGAGGGTATTTGACATATTATGTGATTTGTCAAAAATAAAACGAAACTAAACGTATCTATTGTTTATACCGCTAATGTTCTTATATATACCACTTAGAAAAGTTTGTAGATTTCGTTTTGTTATCGAAGCGAAGTGACTCACCTCGCAGCCTCGGGGTGAACCCTTGACGTAAGAAGAATCCGAAAATGACATCCAATCCAATCCAAGGCTCGTATGCTACTTACGGCCAAAATTAATATCCAATCTATCCATGATTTGCCCTACTAGAGATTGGGATTTGACATAAGTTCCTACAAAATATGTCAAATTTCTATCTCTAGTAGGGTAAATCGTGGATAGATTGGATATTAATTTTGGCCGTTAGCCTGTAAGTGGCCTGTAACATCCCACTGCTGGAAAAAGGCCTCCCCCCTTGATTTCCATGTGTCACGGTTTTGCGCTATTTGTTGACCAGTCGTTACCACTGTATGTTTTTGCAGTATTTGTCTAGCTCGTCCCGCCATCGCTTTCGCGGTCTGCCTCGACGCCGCGCCGCCACTTCCCTGTGTCAGGGCTCCACTGTGTGGTAATTTTGACCCACAGCTCAGAAGGCATCTGTTAGACGTGGCCACCCCAATCCCACTTTAGTTTTGCGGCTTTGTGAGCAACATCAATGGTTTGTTTTGGAGCGCAGTGTTGTGTTCCGAACCTTATCCGCCTAAAATGCTGCACTCCATTGGACGTTAGCAGGCCTTGAGTTTGGACTTCTGAATATCTGTCAAGGACCAGGTTTGAGCACCGTAGGTTAGAATGGGAAGGGAAGAAATTCAGAGTCAGACCAAGGTACAAATGTAAAAAAAATACTTAGAAATTCTTATAAAATGTATGATAATAGATAGATAATACTTAGTGACAAAGGCGGAATATGATAAATTTTAAAAATAAGCTAGCTAACGAAACGTCAGGAATCTACATCTACACTAATGTTATAAAGAGGAAAGATTTGTATTTTTGTCTGTATGTTTGTAATGAATAAACTCAAAAACTACTGTGCTGATTTTAAATTTTTTATCACCATTAGAAAGCTACATTCACCCTGAGTAAAGTAGCATAGGCTATATTTTCATGTCCACCCGGGCGAAGCCGGGACGGGCCGCTAAGCAATTGACGGCCGAGTAAGTAATATTGGAAGGACGAGGCCGAGGCGAAGCCGAGTAGTTAGGTACTTCAGAAGTGTTTTTTTTTTAACTAAACGATGCCGATGCTATTTTGGTCGAGACTTGCATAGTACTTTTCTTTCATTTGCGAGAAAACAATACACAAATTAATTTAAGTCTCTAATTTTCATTCGCGCCATTTCACCCGCGCGTGGTTATTGTTCTATTTTCAAACTTTGGAAAATAAAAAGAAGAAAGAAAAGAAAGAAAGAAAAAATATTTATTTGCTTCAAAATGTGCATTTAGTTAAAAAATCAAAAAATCGCTCACGAGCAGGATTCGAACCTGCGACTCCTGGATCGGATCCTGCTCGTGAGCTATTTTTAGGGTTCCGTAGTCCTACAAGGAACCCTTATAGTTTCGTCATGTCCGTCCGTCTGTCCGTCTGTCCGTCTGTCCGTCTATCCGTCTGTCCGTCTGTCCGTCTGTCCTAATCCTTTACCGCTTAATAACTTCTACAGTTATAAACATAAGTAAATGAAATTTTGACAAAAAATGGAATAGATATAGATCTCAATTTTAAAAGAATAAAAAATCTTGATTACGTATTTTAAGGGTGGCGCCCATACATGTGAAATGGGGATGAAAATATTTTTTTCGCTGCACCCCCTCGTGTGGGGTATTGTCGAATAGGTCTACTAAAATGAAGGTAATGTTTCATACACAACTTTTTTATCAGGTATACCATCTGCGAAATACAGTTCGCCAAAGTGGCTTGCAATGTGTCCCCCCCCCCTGCCATTTCTAAACTATGCAACGTAGAAACTTATAATCTTCCATATTGATAGACCTTTGTAGAAACTTATAGTCTTCAACATTGATAGACCTTTATAAAAACTCTCTTTTAAAATTATTTTGAGTATAATGTGATTATAAATTTTTGAGTTATAGTGAGAAAACTGAAAAATACTTAAGACGTCCTAGTTCATAGGTCATTGACCTTAGAGAAAAATTATCGTAGCAAATAATGCTCCTTTAGTTACTTTCTATTTAAAAAAATCACAAAAAGAAACACACTTCTTAAATTTAGCTTCATAAATTTAGCGCTAGGTGGCGCTGTTTGCAAAAACTAAAATAGCAATGATTAATATTCGATTTGATTCGTTTGTAATTAGACCTACTTAAGGAACCCTATAATACTGAGCATGGCCCGACATGCTCTTGGCCGGTTTTTTACAATATCTTTGTCCAATCGAATAAATGAAAGGGCTTGTTGAGATCTAGACAAATAAATGGTCAAAACTTCTGATGGCCATATCTCCTTAACTTATTGCTCTTAGGCTCAGTGGCGGATCCAGGATTTTGGGTTGGCAGGGGCTTGCCCCAGCTGAGAGTAGGTAGGCTTTATCAAGGTTAACAGTATAGGAGTGTATAGGAGTAAGTGAAACAAAAGTTCTGAGACGTAAACCTATTTTTACATTGCAACATTGGCGCAAACAGTGGGCCCCGAATATCTTCGCATCGTTTATAGTTGAGAACAATAAACCTCCCCCGTTTTTATTTAAAGATAAAAAAAACGCAAATTATTTTTCTAACATGAGAACCTACTTCTAACATCAGGATTTGGCTAAGTTCTTTTCAAATGATCTAGTTTAACCTCGAATACAATATTTTTGGTACTACAACACAAAAAAATACAAATAAAAGAAAGAACAACCTGAACCTTTGTGCTCAAGTGTTTGTTCTGTATGTTATCTATATTAAAATGTGTTGTGTGTACATAAATAAATAAACAAAAAAAACATGAATACTGTCTGGTATAATGTAACTAATGTAATTACAATTTTATTTTTGAATAAAAAAAGTAGTTTTACAGAATGTAATAAATAATTATGGTTGATGGTTTTTAAAGAGATACAAAAAATTACAAGCTTTGTCTTCTAAACAACAAGAAAACAATATACAATAAGGAATAAAATAATAAATTATTTCGATATAAGGGTATATCTGTACTCTGTACCATCTATATGTACTTCGATGTACGCGACCTCTTCTGGCGGTGGCTGGACGACGACTTTCAGTATATTAAAAAGTACTCTGTGATGACGATTAGAACCACAGTGTACATTTGTTAGAACTGTTAGAACCTAGAACGCAAATCAAATTCAGAATGCCCGGCAGGTGTGTGTCGATGCGTTTCTTACCGGGTCGGGTCGAACTGGACCGGACCGGACCGGTAGGTGTGTGCCCGCGCCTATGCTGCATTAGTGATTCATAAAAAAATACTATGGTTTCGTAGAATAATACAGGTGGGCCAATTATGAACTATACAACTTATTTTATAAAATTAATTGTATAACAAATGAAAAAACTGGCCAAGTGCTAGTCAAACTCGCGCAGTGAGGGTTCCGTACCACCCTTTATCGAAATTATTATCTATAGTAAATAGTTCCTACATCAATTGTCGTGTGTTCAAGTTTCTATCAAACTATGGCCGGTTGTGTCGCTGTCGTGCAACGTGAAACTAAGGGTAAAGACATCAAACTTAATATAATACTGCGACTTCGTCCGCGTGAATACCGTTTATCGCGCATCCCTCGGGTACTGTTCATCTTCCCAGGATAAAAAGTAGCCTATAAAAATAAAGCAGTGACAGCCTCACGCATCCTGTATGAAATACTTGCCTTCCTGCATGAATTGTCTGTCGGTAAAGGAAAACATCGTGAGGAAACCGGCACACTTGAGAATGTTCCCTAAAGTTCACGATGGAGTGTGTAGTTCGCCATTCCACCCTATGTCAGTGTGGTGGACTAAAGCCTTCTCAATCTGAGATGTGTCCCGTGCCCGGCAGTGGTACAGTATTGGTCTCATTATGTAGGAAGAATTCAGCGCAGCCTTTTTTACCGATCTTTTCAGCGTTTTTTTTCTGAAGTCAACTTTCCAAGCGAAGAAAGAAATATTCGAGTAGGTAGTTTTGTATATGTGCAGGTAGGGTAGCCAGATTAAAAAAAATCTGCCGCGTGCGAGTCGGACTCGCGCACTAAGGGTTCCATGCCTGATATCGACCTGATACTCCGTAAAAACTGATTTAATTTATGAGATTTCACCAAAAGTGCAGCACTGCCCGTTGATGTCTTTCATATTTGCATCTCTCTTTTTTAACCTGGTACCACTACGCATGTCTGTATTTGCCTTATTTTAATTAATGATTAACTTATTGAAATTCATAAATTATAGATAAGCACCGAACATTAACGAAATCGTAATTCGGATTGAAAGACAAACTTAACTTTAGAAAGAAAAAATAGATAGTAGAATCTGGATGTATATTATTATTTGTATTTTAAATTATCTATGAATTGTGTTTATTCTATGCCGTACAGTCAACAAATCGGAATCATGACCCACGATAAGCTAAATACCCTACAGACATTCTAATACAATTAGGTTGAATTTCGCTTAAACTGATATTTCCCTGGCAACAGACTTATTATCAATTTTGTTAGCTTTTGAAAGTGACAGTTAGTTTACCAATAAAATTGTCGTCTCCCATCTCCTTTCGTGCTTTCGTGCATAGAACGTGAACTTTCTTTGACACGTTTGGAACCATAACATGTGAAGCTATAAATTTCCTAACACGCATGATGGCGGACAATAGATATTGAGTTTCGATACCTCATGATGGACTGACTTATTATGAAGATTCGATGCCATATTGCAAGGGTATTACTACGTAACTGCGTATAAACATCCTCCCGAATGGCATCGATCAAAGACATCGATTAATGCGACTACAGTTTTGTGAAATGTCACAATATTATGCACTTCTTTATTATTTAGTCACCTTACCCACTGCATAAAACATCACTAACTAAGAGATAAGGGAAATACACAATAAAATACTGTATTTATTTATTTAATAAAATATTCACAATAACATTAATGAATGACAATTAATTTATCCTAAAAACGAGAGTAAGCAAAATAGTTTTCAATAACGTCCAGTAGTCTGGAACGCATCGATCCGATTAGGCGACTGCATATGTCCGTTCCTCTCATCTCTCATATAATCCCAAATTTTGTTACAACGTTGTTCAAGTGCTTGCCTTGTCCTCTCGTTTCTATTATCCCACATTTAGACCATCAAGCCCACTAAATTTTCATTTAGATTGGGATCCGGGGACCCAGACGGCTATGAAAATGCTGGTGAAATCAACTAGTGACAACTCTTGCTGTATGCACTGGACAGCTATCGTGAACGTAGAAGAAGTTCGGAACTTCTTGTCGCGGGTAAACCGTTCGCACCATCATCGGTAACTTATTTTCTTCTAATAAGTCAACATAGTTAATTGAATTTGCATGAGAAGAAATCTGGACGAGTTCGCCTACATTTCCGGCACTCATTCAGGCCCACATGTTAGCTGAAATTCGGCCAGATAATTGATTAGTTACTGGTCTGGTCTTCCGCAGAATATATAATTGTTTTTTCTAAATTTTATTCTTGATGTTTAACTCCAAATATTGTTTGACACCATTTCATAAGTACCTTGACGTTTTAGTATTTGTCATTTTTATTTTATTAATGTTCTGGAATCGAAAAAGTTAGTATAGGTTTCTTAAAAAATATAGATGTTTGTAGGAAAACCACGTGAAACGACAGCTAATTCGAAATTCAAAACATAATTCCTGCTTTATCATAAACATAATTTCCAATCCGATTGTAAATCTATTGCATTGGTAACAAAGCTCAAAATGGCACAGACCTCTGACCCGTATTAATGCAGTTTCTGTAATATTCAAAATGTCCTAAGTGCAGCATAGAAGAAAACCTTACTGTTTTGACGATTTCAAACGAATTATCAGCTGAGTGGGTCATGATTCCGATTTGTTGACTGTACATTGATCTGTGTAAGCCAAATTTTTTAATTTTTTTTTCATTCTGTCCTTCAAAAAATGTTTCTTCTATACATCATGGTATAATAAGATGATACATCAGTCACGGCCAATTCTCCAACTGCAAATGTAAGTTTGTAATAACAATAAATATTTTTTTCCTGATATATAACGACAAATTCATAATTTTCGGTTATTTTTATGAAAAAGCCTAGATCTCACGACACAGGGAATCCTAGTGTGAGGTCTAGGACCTCAACCCAATTTTTTGTATCTTTTATACAATAAATTATTATTATTTTTATTTTTCTTTACTTGTGCTGTGAGAGTTGTGAGACCTTGCTTTTCGCCAAATTTCATGATTCTAGATCAACGGGAAGTACCCTATATTGATGGGATGGGACCCGGTTTTGATGAGTGAGTTTGCGAGTATCAAGATTTGTGACATAAGTAGCCGTATCCTTTGATTGCGTTGAGTTAGAAGCTATATTTTTTTTTCACTCCAAGGGACCATTGATTTTAGTATTTGATATTAATTTCAACTTGATACCTTTACCCGTTCCTGAGATAAAAAAATCTTGACAGACGAACAGACAGACAGACAGACAGCCAGCTAGCCAGCTAGCCAGACAGATAGACGGACAACAAAGTGATCCTATAAGGGTTCCATTATTTCCTTTTCGGGTACGGAACCCTAAAAAGAAAATCCGGAAAAAAAAACCGGACATGGAATTTGCAGAAAAATATGGACATCTTGATTTCTGGCGTGAAGCGATGCATTTCTGATGCAGGTACGGGTAGGTGAAGTTGAAGTGATGTAATTCCGGACAACTTAAAATTCCTCCGGCATTCCGGACAAAGGACCAAACTGGACATGTGCGGAAAATTCCAGACGTATGGCAGCACTACATACAGAATGTCCTCGCTATGCTCCATAGAGGGTAAGTACTTAAAATACTGAAAATATGAAATTTTACTTGAAAGAGACTGCATTTTATTTTTTAAAGCAAGCACTGCTGCTTTCAAGGATTTTTCAAAAGTGTTTTCCTTCCGGAAATCAAACCAGCATGAACGAAACAAAAATTGAACATATTTTTATGCTGCCAATTAATTAAATTTTAAGTCAGTAATGAGAATCAAATCTATCCTACAAACATTGGGGAAAACCATGAAATCTAACTTTAGCTTAGGTACATTTCAGTAGGGGGGCTGGCCAGAAAACCTTCACGTGTGCCTGACGGCTGCTTGTCCTTCTGGACACGTCTGGAGGGAACAGCAGTTGTTTGACCGGTGCATCCTGGGTACGGGCAATAAAATCCTGTCGAGGGATTAACCTTCGGGGGATTTTATTGCCTGTGGCGAATATTATGGCGCGGGTGGGGCCCGTTCTGAGTCATCGGGGAGTTGCTCCACGTGTCTCTCTGATGCCAACAGAGGGCACAGTGGAGGAGCAGGGGCAGGCCCGGTGTGCACTCACCCTGCCACTGGGCAGGCAGCGGGGGGACTGTCCTTCCCTGCCCCCGTCGATATCGTAACCCCAGGAGTGCCTGCTGAGTAGTGTTCTAGCGTCTCTTGGGACCGAGGGTCTTGGCGTCACCGCACAGACCGCGAGGAAGAAAATCTCTATAAAAATTACGGGAGGATGGGGCCTGCGAGCAGGAGACTCGGGGTAATCTGCTGCCCGACCAGCAGCTGGCGTAGCTGGCACAGCTGGCGTAGCTGGCACAGTTGGCATAGCTGGCACAGCAAGCGTAGCTGGCACCGCTGGCATAGCTGGCGCAGCTGGTGTAGCTGGTAAAGGCCCTTGAGGTGAGGTGGCGGTGGAACACTGCATGTTCCGTGTGCACCGCTTAGAAGGGTGCGGTCAACGTTAGGCCGCACGGGGAGAAGGGGCTCGCCTGCTTGTGGCGGGCTGGGACCTGTGGGGGGTGGTTGTGTGAATACTCACGGGTTCCCACGCCCCCGGATAAGGTAGTTGAAGGAACACCGTGGTGGTTTTAGTCGGTAAGAGTCCGACACTGGCTCCGCTTACCCCGGGCGGAGTGCGTCCATGAGGATTTCCCAAAACAAAACAAAAAAAACGGTTGCACCTTCTTTGCATGTATGGACTATGGACCCTGAAATTTCGTATCTGTTTTGGCTTTGGACTAAAGTTTCACATTTAAGTGAAATTTTCAAGTAATAAATCTTGTAATAAAACAAGTTTAACCGGATTACATCGCGTATATTATTTAAATTGGTTTTTTAAATAACATACGCGATGTAATCGGTTAAACTTGTTTTATTATAATGTGTAGTGATCGCAAAAACCTAAGAAATTATAATAAATCTTATTTGGTTTGGAAGTTATCAGATTCTGACAGCCGGACTGATAAAATGAGCGGCCGGCCGAGTTAAATCGGAGATAAAATGTTAGCTATAATGAAAGTAGTATATTGTAAGTAAGCACATACTACAATCAATAAACTAAATTTATCTTCTAACTAAAGTTAAATATTAAAGTTAGGTATGTGCCATTTTATTTGTTCGGAAATACCTACCTAAGAATCGGTCGATTTCAAAGGTCAGTCCAGTTATATCCTGATTAAGGTGACTGCACAAAGTAATGTCATTAACTATACTCATTTTAATTAATTGTGTTTATCACTATCTCTCATATAAAACAAACTTTGCTTCTCTCTGTTTGTACAGTCGACCGCACGTCAATATGCGGTTGCTGAAAATGTTGCTGATGATCCGCGGATGCTGATGCTGATGTTCGCAACAACCCTGGTTAAGACCTATTGCTTATCATAAAGAGATAATTCAATGAAAAAAAATGAATCTTAAGAATAGAATGTCTTTATTTGCATGGAATAGGTACATTGTAGTTGGAACGTTCATTCATTAGTGTGCTTATTCTGCTATATATTTCATATCATATGTTTCATGCTAATTTTTATAAATATAATGTTTAAGAATTTATGTAATATTATTGGAATTATTTATTTATACTTTTGTAATACTTACTACTTTACTTTTATTTATACTTTTTAATTTATATATTTTTTCTTTCTTTCTTTTTCTATATGCATATAACGTTATTTTTTGTTAACACAATTTTAGAAACAAGTTTGTTCAGAATTACTAGAGAATATTTTTAAATCACGTTACATTTAAACCAAAAAAATACTTGGACACTCAATTTGGATTAATTACATCAGCGGATCGAGAATATTTCAATTTCAATGTTTTTTATTTCAAATAAACCTAATTACAGGCACTTTTGAAAGGTCAGGCTCTAGTTGCACGGTTCCAAATTGTGGGTCCTATGGAGAAGAACCGGCAAGAAACTCCATGGATAAACTCTTTTTAAAATAGGTTATTGTTTAATACATCAAATAAACATTTTGATTTGATTTGATTTGATTTGATCAAATTTATTCAAATAATGTGAATATAATGTAATGTCAGAAATAAACAAGAGTTTAAAAGTGAGTATATTGCCTTTAGAAATAAACGTAAAAAGAGTTGCCATAGTATGTAGAAGCTGACCTGTCCCGACAGACGGCACCCGTTCACGAGCATGACGCGAGCATCAGCCATCGCTTAACTCAACCATATTGAAGGGAACTTAACGACCCGACACTAACGCCACCATCAGCATGACATTTAAGTGAGCATGACAGACTCATACTGCTAGACAACAAATGGGCAGGAATATATAGAATTACTATAAAAACATTAATGGCCACATGATACTTACATTTTAATCACCTATTAAAAAATTGTAAGCAGTTCATACACGTTGCAGTTCTATGACAGAAAAGAATGCAATATTAGAAAAAAGTGTAAATAAATTGTATGATTCCGAAACAGTAAAGTTAATAAAGTGTAAATAAATTTTAATAATAACTGAAAACAATGTCAAAATAACATGAGTTGGTAGAAAAATTACCAACAGTTGATACAGATCGATACAAAAAACAAATGTGTCAAAAAAAAATACACAATGTCAAAGGCAATAATAAAATATAGATCCAATGTCAAAAGTAAAAAATAGAAAATAAAACTAATGGTCCAATAGGCATAAAAAAACAATTATAAATGATCCAATAGGAAATAATTACATGTCAAATGCCAAAAGATATCAAATACCTAGTTGAGGAGAACCAGTGGGTTGCAGACTCGCAGTGTGCAGGTGGGAATCGTATTCCAGACATTTTTATCAGCAATGTATTGGTTTATATCATAATAAGCTCTTGACATTAACACACGTTTTATTACTAACTTGAATTTTATCAAATGGTAGTTCAGTAATACAAGTTGGAAGTTTATTATAGAACCTAATACTGTTTCCCATAAACGACTTAGTACTAGTTTTTATAAGTCTAAAACCGGGTACAATAAGCTCATGCTTATATCGTGTATTGAAGCTGTGGGTATCACTTCTTTTATTGTAATTTAAGATATTTTTACGTACATACAAAATATTTTGATAAATGTACAAGGACGGTAAGGTAAGAATATTTATCTCTTTGAATAACTCACGCAAAAACTCACGGCAACCTAGATTATAAATAGCTCGGACTGCTCTTTTTAGGGTTCCGAAGTCCTACAAGGAACCCTTATAGTTTCGTCATGTCCGTCCGTCTGTCCGTCTGTCCGTCTGTGCGTCTGTCCTAATCCTTTACAGCTTAATAACTTCTACAGTTATAAACATAAGTAAATGAAATTTTGTTAAAAAATAGTCTGCATATAGATCTCAATTTTAAAAGAATAAAAAAAAAGTTTTTACGTTCTTTAGGGGTGGCGCCCATACATGTGAAATGGGGAAAAAATATTTTTTTTCACTGCACCCCATCGTGTGGGGTATCATTGAATAGGTCTACTAAAATGAAGGTAATGTTTCATACACCACTTTTTTATCAGGTGTACCATCTGCGAAATATAGCCCGCCAAAGTGGCTTGCAATGTGTCCCCCCCCCTGCCATTTCTAAACTATGCAACTTAGAAACTTATAATCTTCCACATTGATAGACCTTTGTGAAAACTCTCTTTTAAAATTATTTCGAGTATAATGTGATTATAATTTTTTGAGTTATAGACAGAAAACCGAAAAATACTTAAAACGTCCTAGTTCAAAGGTCATTGACCTTAGAGAAAAATTATCATGGCAAATAATGCTCCTTTAGCTACTTTCTATTTGAAAAAATCACAAAAAGTAACTTTGACATCAATCAGACTTCTTAAATTTGGCTTCTTAAATTTATCGCTAGATGGCGCTACTAACAACACGCTCTGAGTCGCGAATGCTGCCGATTATTGCAAAAACTAAAATAGCCATGATTAATATTCGATTTGATTCGTTTGTACACCTACTTAAGGAACCCTATAATACTGAGCATGGCCCGACATGCTCTTGGCCGGTTTTTTGTTTGTAATATGAAAATAGTCTCTAAATCAGCAGATGAACCCCACAGTATGATGCCATAAGACATAATACTGTGGTGAAAGTATGCAAAATATACTAATCTAGCCGTAGCCACATCAGTCATCTGCCTTATTTTTCTAATGGCAAAAGCAGCAGAACTCAGTTTGCCAGCAAGTGCCTCTATATGAGGTCCCCATTGCTGTTTAGAGTCTACTAAGATACCCAGGAAGACAGTTGAGGGAACCAGATCCAAAACTTTTCCATCTAGTCTTACATTAGTAACAATATGGGGTACATTAGGTGTCGACATTTTTATACATTTGGTTTTTCCTGCATTAAGAAGAAGATCTTTAGCAGAGAACCAATTGGAAAGAATATTAAGAGTATTATTGGGTTCCACAAGGTCACTATCTTTCCTATTCACTTTAAATATAAGTGAAGTGTCGTCAGCAAATAAGACTATGTTAGTCTTTTTATCTTTTATTATATATGGGAGGTCATTAATATATACAAGAAACAGAAATGGGCCTAAAATTGATCCCTGAGGTACACCCATTTTAACCAGAGAGCCTACAGAAGTGACATTACCTATAGCTACCTTTTGTTCCCGATTCGACAAATATGAACTTACGAGATTAATAGATCTACCTCAGATTCCGTAGTGTTTTAATTTCAGAATGAGCGTTCGGTGATCCACGCAGTCGAACGCCTTGGAAAGATCACAGAACACTCCTACCGCATCCTGAGCCTGCTCTCAAGCCTCCAATACTGTTTTGATTAGGGTGGATCCAGCATCTCCCGTTGAACGTCCCTTCGTAAATTCAAACTGTTTATCATGAAGTATCCCATTTAAGTTAAAATATACTAACATTTGAATAAGTATTATTTTTTCAAAAAATTTGCTTGAAGCTGGTAGAACAGATATTGGCCTATAATTAGATGCATTATCAAGGCTACCTGATTTGAAAATGGGCACAATTTTCCTATATTTCATTAGATCGGGAAAAATGCCATCCATGATGCAAGTTTTTATATAATAACTATCGTGAGTTAAATTCATAATGATTAATATAAACGGTTTCACTCACGTTATATCATCGGGTGTGCCGCCGCGTAACCAGCTCATGCTTAAGGGCTCCGTTCGAGCTCGAAACCGGTCGGGCACACCCGATGATATAACGTGAGTGAAACCGTTTATATTAATCATTATGATGCAAGTATTGAAGATTGTCGCTAAAATTGGCGCGATATTGACTATTATTGCTTCGACAGCTTTTATGGACAATCCCCATAAGTCCTCTGTTTTTTTACTGGCTATTGGTTTAAATGTTTTTATTATATCAATGGGAGTAACAAAACTAAAATCAAAGTAAGCTGTAGTAGATATAGGCAAGGTAACATTTTCCTTTAAGAGTGTCTCAGCTGCTACGGGGGACGATGGAAGAAATTTAGTAGTCTCGAGTGGGATGGATTTGTAAAAAATTGTTCAAAGAAGTTAGAGACTACATTTTTATCTGAAACTAGTTTGTCATCTATTTTTATGCTCATTGTACTATCTGTAAGCCTACGATTACCAGTTTCAGTATTTATTATTTTCCAAGTCGTTTTTATTTTATTATTTGACTTCTTTATTTGATCACTAATATAAGCAGCCTTCGCTTGCATGCAAACCTTTTTAAAGATTTTTGTGTATCTTCTAACGTAAATATGAAAATTGATATTAGGTGTATAACTAAGTCTTTTTGTCATATAACCCATACAAAACATCTCGACTGCGTCTTATACCTTTTGTAGCCCAGGAGTTAAACATGATTTTTGGTTTTATAGTAATTTTTTTCACTTTGCAACCTTTTTTAAACTCATTACATATAACATTAAATATTGTACTATACATATAATAGGTCCTTAAGGCCCAGGAAGTTCTGCTCGATAAGTTTCTGTGCAATTGTGCATCAGGCAGCCCCTGTACGACATTCTTCACTTTCTCCACTATCTACTGGGCAACTTACAGTAATTCTAAAATCATATACATTTTGTGATTTTGAAAACAAAAACCTATCCCTATCGATACTCCTCGTGATTCTGACCAAACTAGTTTCTCAAATTGCGTAAACAAAAAGTAACGTTGTAAATTCAAATTGCCAATCATCTTCCGCGGCTTATGAACTGTCCTGCTAATCATATCATGACGTGAGGGGCCCTTTTCGTCACGATAGTTAAAGGCCCTCACTGAGGGCATTTAATAAGGTAAGCTGTTCAGTGTTAGCGCGACTGATATGGTAGATCAAGGTTCATATTCCGTTCACAAATAATTCATCTTTATGAAATCTACTGTATGATAAGAACGTTAATTCGAATATCTGAAATACAACCATTTGACAGGCGTAGATAAAATTCTTAAAAACGTATAATTTAGGTATAAAAGGCTTCTTCTATAAAATCGTGAAATAGCAGCCTTCTTTATATAATTAAAACAAAAGTATCTGACTTCAGTGGAATTTTCAGTCATGTACTTATTCGTTGAAATCCTAATAACGGTCTGAAAAACAAAGTTAAATTCTTAAGCTAACAAATAATATACGATACGAAGTATAAAATAAAACAAAGGTTAAAATACTTGTGCAAATAGACTAGATGTAACTTTGCGTTGATGCTTAATTTTTTCGTAGCTCGTTACGTAGCATGTGCGTAGACGTGTCGTAGCAACGTAGAGGAAAGTATCGTCAAAGTGTACACAGTACGTTTCTGTCGATAAAAGCTTTAGAAACGTGGTCTAACAAAAATGTTTTTGTTAGACCACTTTGTCCACATTTTTATTACTGAATAATAACATAACAACAATATAACATCACGCCTGTATTTTCCCGAAGGGGTAGGCAGAGGTGTATGGTACACCCACATTTCCCCAGTTATGTTGTAAGTCCCATGTAATAGGGGGCGAGCCTATTGCCATAACTGAATAAGATTTTTTTAGTTTTTTAAACCAATGTCAAAGCATTAAGCATAAATTGTTAGGTTAATGCGGTTCTGCGTTATGCGCCATTCTATTTTTAAACCAATGTCAAAGCATTAAGAATAAATTGTTAGGTTAATGCGGTTCTGCGTTATGCGCCATTCTATTTTTAAACCAATGTCAAAGCATTAAGCATAAATTCTTAGGTTAATGCGGTTCTGCGTTATGCGCCATTCTATTTTTGCTGGAGAGTTTGTTTGCGTGGTTTGGCTAAATTTAGCGAAACTTAATCAGAATATCTTTCTTGACGGCCGACTGGAGTAAAACCGAGCGCACGCTTTCATAACTTAACTTATGAGACTAGTTCGTAAGTTATATTCAGTACTTTGTTATAGAATTTAATGTAGGATGGCGTAGCAAATCACTGAAAAAAATATTTAACCAAACTGGAGCTTAACAAAAAATTTGGTAAAGCGTTATTAAAGTTATTTGATTTAGCAAAATTGTTTACCTGTAAAGAGCAAACATTTTGTAAGTTTTGTAGTCAACTTTTTTGAGTTACATGTAGATAAAAGTTTGGATACATATTACGAACTTTTTTTTCAGTGTAATCATTAAGAATACATTCTTACAAGTACAAGTTGATCAACATGTTTGTAATACATTTTTGAATTAAATAGAAATATACGTAATTAATTAATTATTATGCGTATATTATTGTTCTATATGTTTCACACCGTAATTTAGAATACTTTTGTAACGATAACCCACGACTACGATTATTTGATACCGACTACGACTTTCGAATCTACATCAGGTAAAACTACCGATTATATGTGGCGTCTGGTCCGTGACACATAATTTCCTAGAATGCGAGGTGGATATCTAGTGTTGACGCAGAGGCCGAGCATAGTGCAATCGTATTAATGGATGCGCCACTCCGTCACGTCTCGCGATTAGTTTCCGCGAGCCGGATCTCGTAGACTAAAACCTAGCGCGGCCGCGGGTTACCGTCGCCAGCAGAGGCCAAAACAAACGGCATGTGGTCGCGCGTACTCGACAAAAATTCGACATCGTTCGCCCAAGAATGCACAGTGCGGTTATTTATAGAGGTTGGGAGGAGCGCGGGGGCGGCGGCGACGTCTGGTGTCGGTCTGCCGGGGCCTGCCGCCGATCACCGAAATAGCTTCTCCAGCTGGCGGTACCTGGCCACGTGGCGCGAACTCGCTCGTTGAGTGCTGGCTTACCTGCCCTGAACCTTGTCAGCGACCACGTCGCCGGCTTTAGCGCTAGCATCGTTAACACAGCGCACCACTCTACTAGCCAGTAGGCCGAGGTTTCTAATACCTAACTACATTTTTACGAGGTCGAATTGAAAAACGTAAACGCCAAGGGCCTACGCCGGTGATTGACTAACGGCCAAAATTAATATCCAATTTTTCCACGATTTGCTCTCTAGAGAAAAAAAAAATGACGTAAGCTTCATACAAAATATGTCAATTTTCTATCTCTAGTGGGGTAAATCGTGGATAGATAGGATATTAATTTTGGCCGCTAGTGTATCGTAGGGCCGATTGTCTAAATTATGGTTGTAGACAAAACAACAATACAGGGACATCCATAGAATTATAATAAAATGTCTATGGGTACATCGGAGTCGATAAACGACCACGTATTGAATTGGTTCGATCAGATACCAATTGTTTCCCAATGCGTAACTAAGACAGACTTACGGCCAAAATTAATATCCTTTCTATCCACGATTTATCCTACTAGACATAGAAATTTGACACATTTTGTATGGAGCTTATGTCAAATTCCTATCTCTAGTAGGGCAAGTAGTGGATAGATTGGATATTAATTTTGGCCGTTAATAAAAATAAAATCACTAGAGTAAAAGGTAGGGTGATAGTTATCTGGTTTCAGTTTTGATTGAAATCAGTAAGTAAGATCTGTTAAAAAATCTTCGCAGTGGTGGTAGGCCGCATTGTAGTGATTATTCACAAAACAATCCGTGAAACTAGTTTAAATTCAATGTAACTGAGTGTAGCGTTTAAATATCATAAATCATTATTATACGTACAGAAATACTTTTCTTATCAGTACCAGACGGTGACTTAAACATGGCGTTGAGACGAAAAAACATTTTTAAAAGTTTGACGTGTTTTGTCCTGACGGAGGGCGAAGTCTCGGGAGTACAGTAAGTGCCAATTATCACGTTGAGTATGAACTATCTGTGCGTCGCAGACGTCGGAATATTGTACCTGTCGTATAGGTACTATCTGTCTATTCCTGAAGGAGCTTATGATATTATGGAACTACGCGGCAGGAACGTTATGTTTAGGTACATAGTTACTTAACTATTCGATTTTCCCAAAGCAAAAGTTGTTCATACTGATGAGTACAATGACCCGTTAAGAGGTTTTCAGTTATTTCAAAAACACGTTGTATGTTAATCTGGGTTATGGTCTATCTGTGTGCCAAATTTCACTTAAATCCGTTCAGCCGTTTCAGCGTGATTAAAGGACCAACAAATAAATACCCATACTTTCGTATTTATAACATTAGTGGGATATTTTGGAATACCCCTGTGAGACAATATAGCTTTATAAAAGAGCGGGTGCATTAAAAGAGCCTCCACGAGTGACAATATTTAATTGATTATCCGGCGCACTCTGTGCAGTCAGCCCCGCTACCAACCTGCTGACTGGCTAATCTTTTTCCCACGGTATGAGCTGTTATCATTATGTAGCTCATGTCGACACGACAGAAGAAGATAGCTTTATAGCTATATTAAAAATTAAATTATTGTTAAATTTTAGCTATAAATCGAGCATGCCATGCATATTACACACTTATAATTAATAGATGTTCTACATGGGTGTTACAAAAAAAATTAATCAATTTTAATTGGATCTGATTAATTAAAAGCACACACAGTATCAGGTTAATATTTATAACAATATGTATAGTAGCTGATAGATAATTTAGAACGGACAGAGCACAACAATCACGCCAATGGCACGCGTCAAGCGACCCTTGTCTGTATTTGAAGACATCCAAATTATGATTTAAAATAATGATGATTCAGATAAAGAGCCATTAATATTGTACCTAGTATCATTTGTAATTTATGTGGAATTTTAAATGACTACTTTACTTATCAGTATATACGATTGTGACGGTTCAATCAAACCGTTGAAATATGCATGAATCAGCCCGCCAGCGGCTTCGCACGTGTAGAACAAATAAGTTAATTTCTTCCTTGGAAAATTCTCCGTGTCGAGGAAAAGACGTAGGTATTTAAATCCTCCCGATAGGTTTCTTTCATTAACACACTTATTAACTACATTTATTATTTTAAATGGAGAGTCTTTTTTAATTCTTAACGGGCTTGTGTCTGACCGCTACCTCACCTAATGTCAAGCGATGTTGCGATGGGCAATGGTACACGCTTGCCCAGCAAAAACCTATTTACTCGAGCTATGAAGACCACCAGATTGTCATCATCGTCATCGTTTCAGCCGAAAGACGTCCACTACTGGACATAAGCCTCCCCCAAGCATCGCCACAATGACCGGTCCTGCGCTTTCCGCATCCAGCGGAATTCCATGACCTTCACCAGGTCGTCGGTCCACCTTGTGGGAGGCCTTCCCACGCTGTGCCTTCCAGTACGCGGTCGCCACTCCAGAACTTTACGGCCCTATCGGCTATCCGTTCTGGGAGCAATGTGCCCCGCCCACTGCCACTTAAGTTTGGCAATTCTTCGGGTTATGCCGGTTACCTTCGTTCTCCTGCGAATTCCTCATTTCTGATTCAATCACGCATCAGGGACACTCCGAGCGTAGCCCTCTCCATTGCCCTTTGAGTGACTTTGAGCCTTCTTATCAGGCATTGTGAGCGACCACGTTTCAGTGCCGTAAGAAATTACTGACAACACACATTGGTCAAAGACTTTTGTCTTGAGAAACTGTGGTATCTTGGACGAGAAGATACTGCGTAGCTTCCCCAACACTTTCCAATCAAGTCGGATTCGACGATTGACCTCTTTTTTGAAGTTGGACCTACCTCACTGGATAGTTTGTCCAAGGTATAAATAATCGTCAACAATTTCGAGTGTAGATTCTCCGATGTTTACGGGAATGGGTGCTATATGGGAATTCGACATAACTTTTGTCTTGTCCACATTCATTTTAAGACCCACTCTTTCGGAAGATCTACTGAGGTTACTAGATTATACGTATAGGAAAACAGACATAGACAGAAAGGAATTCCAATTTGAGTCATTCGTTTCTAACTCTAAACTGTCATTATTATCAAAAAGCAGGGACATTTACCTTTAGCATACTCTACTAGTGTTTGTTTGTAGTGTCTTGCATACATAAATTCTTATTTTGTTTACATTAATAATGTTTCCTGTTACTATTTTTTAAACGTTACTTTGTATCTGTTGGTTTCCAAATAGCGAGACACATTTTTCAGAAACCACTGAGAAGTTTTTTTGCTGTCTAGGAATGCCTCGGTTTGCTACATGCATGAAACCATTCTGGAATAAAACCTCAAGTAGCATTGCTTTGGGAATCTAAATAGCTTGCGTTACGGTACTATACCTTGCTGGATCATTAGAATCAAGTTACAAAACTATGGGAACCCGTTTTGCTCTATTGACTCTACGTGATAAACAACTACTTTAGTATGCTGTTTTTCTTGATATCATGAATTATAGTCTCACATTGGCTTAAAATATATTTATCTCGTTTATCTTAATGAAGTAACCCAAATCATTCCATGTGGAACATTGTCGACCTACATAGGCATAAAATTGTATAATTGTATAATATGTCATAGTTCCACAACGATAATTTAACTTTTTTTGCGCAGGATGCATTGATTATTTCATACTTTGAAACAATTTTAATAACAACGCCCATAAATGCTATGACTGTATTAAGATGTTCTCGTTACGTTTTAGAATAAGCTACCAAACAGCGGCTGAATAAGTACAAATATGTGCAAAATTCTAAGTCGTATTTGATAAGGGGGTGGCCTGGGGTGTGGGAGGAGGCTGGCGGGACGTCTAGACGCGGCGTAATTAGGAAGGTGAACGTAGGCAGAGCGCGGCCGAGCCACCCGCCCCGAACGTTGCGTCACCGCTAATTAATATAACAGGTAACTACCTAAATTACGCATTCTGGTGCCAAAAACACTGGTTTATCATGACTAGCCGTATGAACAAAATGGTCTTCTGGGTTTACGATGTACAGTCAGTTTCAATCCTGTTAACTCGTACTATGATGTTGCGTCAACAACGGTTCCTAAACTTCCTAATTGGGTTTTCAAAGACTTCTTATTCATACTCATTATAAAAGTTGGTAGTAACCTGTGGTTCCCGAAGGAGTATCGACTAAATTCTAGAGCATCGTAGCAGCATGAAGGAAATTTTATTTGTCTGTACTTGTTATATCGGTCTGTGTCCTCGAAACGGTTCAATGACGTGTCTCGCGGATTTTGTCTTGTTTATCTCCCTATTTTACAGGCATGCCTACTGTACAGTACAAAGTACCAATTCGTGAGTAAATAATCTTTATGTAACAATGTATGCGAAGTGTATTTTATTATGATTATTGTTATAGATGTTATAGTTTGTATGACTAGAATTAGCATATAGTGATGACAATCTATATTAGTACTAGCTTTTACCCGCGGCTTCATTCGCGTTAAATTCTGTTAACCCATGTGATGGATCCTGTTAACAATTAGGTGTTTTCCTGTAACTATTACAACACCACTCCATTCCACTCCACTCCACTCCACCTCCACCTCCACTCCACTTTCATTCATCCATCTATCCATCCATCGTACATTACTATCCGCTCGTGCAAATGCGTAGAAGTTTCGCTTTTTTTTGCAGCATGCATTCTGTCAATGTTATGTGAAACGCTTAAGGTTACATTAGAAAATTCAATATGGTGGTTAAGTATTCTTAATATTTCTAATTTTCCGCGAAATTTTCTTATTTTTTTCTTTCATAAGAACCTTTTCCTGGCAATAACAAACACAACAAAAAAAGAATTAGCGAAATCGGTCCAGCCGTTCACGCGTGATGCCGTGACCAAGGGAAACAGGGATTCATTTTTATATATGTAGATTATATGTATCAATAAACTTTAATTTAAATTTTTGTTTGATATTCATTTATTTATTATATGTTTTCTCTATAACCTACCTACACCGCCAACTGCCCGTTATGTTTTGTATTTTTTACTGTCTGTGGTTGTCTGTAAGAAATTGCTTTAAATTGTTATAACTTTATTTTTATTTTTATCGTGTGCAGACAAAAAAGTATACTCTATCTCTATCTATCTGTCTATTGGTTGTAATCTAAAGAAAAGTAAACTTTCAGAACAAAATATTATCATATGACTTGTAGTGTTTGAAAAATAATCTCGGTTCGTTATTTCCTTGTTTGTTGACTGTTCTAGATCTTTGGCACTAGTTTTTTTTTAATCATTAATTTTAGATGTAGAGGTATTATGGGTCAGGTAAGTGTAGCCTTAATTAATAATTACAGATGTGAAAGAGAGCTTCTTTATTTCAAGTAAGGGTTGAAATTGTAGCTGGCCCTCCTGATGTTAGGCGGTTACCTCATGGCAAATACAACTTTTAACTGATAGCCGTTGGGGTAGACGTGTTCTTGAGTGGAGACCGCGAATCAGTAAACGTAGGGTCGGACGCCCTCAGGCTCGATGGAGCGATAATATTGGCAAGTCGGCTGATAGCAGTTGGATGCGAGTGGCCGAGGATCGATGTCAGTGGCGTGCCATTGGAGAGGCCTATGTCCAGCCACAGAATATCTAATAGTACTTGGTCCAGCAGTGGACTAATATAAGCTGATGATGATGATGAATACAACTGCAACACTTCCTGGTAAATGTCATCAGTAGACCCTAGTGTCCTGACTCGTTGCATTGTATGTAAAATCTAGAGACAACACAACAGTTCTGAAAAAGGTGCGGGTGTAGCTGTTGGAGATGGCCTAGAACCTTTTACCAAATTGAGCGAAGTTTTTGAAAAAGAAGGAGAACAAATATAAAAAGCCAACTGAGGATAGTCGTCTGTCTTGTGACAAACTGTCCGAACTAAATGCCCTATCCGAAGACAAAAAAGGGTTTAGTGCTTTACAACTCTGTAGGACATCCGTTCAGTTTTGGTTTGCGTACGTTTTTGAGCTAGAACTCTATGGCCTAATTTTAATTTTGGATATTTTGTAACTTATATTACTATACAACGTTACTTTTTATTTATGCAATTTGAGAAACTAGTTTTTTTAGAAACATGAGGAGAATCGATTTGGATAATTCTGAAATTTGACATCACAATTAGAGTCACTGTAAGTTCCCCAGTTGTTAGTGGAAAAAGTGAAGAATGTCATGCAGGGACTACCTGATTCACGGAAACTAATCGAGCCGAATTTCCTGGACCTTAAGGACCTATTCGCGATCAGCTGATGTACTGAATTATCAACCATAATAACCAAATTGAGGTAAAAAATATATATTTGTCAATCGATTCTCCTGGTGATTCTGAACAAACTAGTTTCTCAAATGACGTAAAAAAAAAACTTTTTTTTTTTTCGAGACATTTTTACACAGCACCATCGAGTCCCAAACTAAGCAGAGCTTGTACATGGGTACTAGACAATGGATATAATACTTATATACTTTTTTTTTGTAAATACATATGTTAACAAATTTTACTGTTTTCTGGGCTCATTTTTAGGGTTCCGTACCCGAAGGGTGCCAAACGGGACCCTATTACTCTCGCTGCGCTGTCCGTCCGTCCGTCCGTCTGTCTGTCACAGGGCTGTATCTTTTGAACGGTAATAGGTAACCGGTTGAAATTTTCTCAGAAAATGTGTTGCTATGAGGTGTATCACAACAAATAATAAAAACAAAAAAAAGTCTAAAACCAAAGGGGGTCCCCATACAAGAAACCTCGAACAATATGCATTTTTTTCAACGTTTTTGTTCCTGCTCGATCTTCAAAACGCTAATACATACCAGCGTCAACCTTGGTCAGATTATAGTGCATACTATGTAGTTTAGCAACAAATACTAAAAATAGGGCAAACATAGACATATGTGGTGGTACCTACGTAAGAAAGAGATGCAAAAATTCACATTTCCTGTACGCTCGTTGATGTCTTTTGATAAACTCTCGTAAATTAAATCAGTTTATATGGGGTATCAGGTCGATGGGTGGTACGGGACCCTTACTGCGTGAGTCCGACTCACACTTGGCCAGTTTTGTATAATAAGGTCAATAAAACCATCAACATATATTCCTTAAATAGAAAGAAATGTAAATATGAGATCATTGGATATATCCAAGAGCTAAGCTACGATGAGACTGAAAACTTACTAGCCATAGTAAAGTAGCTTACCTCCTACTACACACCTTCCTACATACACTCACTCATTTACCATTTTACACAGGGAGGACAATGTTTGACACAAACTTTTTATTTTTATTGAATTTCAATTATTACGTCATTTATATTGTAAATGCTAGTAAGGCTTGTATAGATAAACTAATTTATATTTAAGTGGCTTCAACATAGGGAAGAGCGCTGTTGTCTGAGAGACAGATATTACTTATCTAGTTCAGTCACAGATGTTTCTAATAAAATTATGGAATTAATGTAAATTGAATGTGTATGTATCTTTAAGTTGTAAAATGTATCTTTTTGCACAATAAATTTATTATTATTCTTATTATTACTAAAAAAAAAAAACATTACTTATAATACATAAGAAACACCCAGACCAACACAAACACTTATGTTCATCACACAAATATTTGTGTCCTGTGGGAATCGAACCCACAACCTCGTGATTAGCAGTCCGACACTCGAACCACTAGACCACAGACGTCGTAAGTCTAATATTTATATGGAATACATACTGTTTATTAGCTAAGATCGTTGCTCGCCCCCAATTACATGGGACTTATAACATAACTGGCGAAATGTGGGTGTACTATTCACCTCTGCCTCCCCCTTTGGGGAAATACAGGCGTTATGTTATGTTATGTTGTTCAGTCTAAACTAAGGATTTAGCTAAGTAATATCTGCCTTTGTTCTAGTTCTAGCTTTAACTGTCTCACTGCGACATCAGTCAACAATTTGACACCAAACAGGAGGGTACTGAGCACTGAAAACACAAGACATAATGTAAAGTCTGTTTTTTCTTACTTGTCTTAATTAGTAAACAATCTTGGCATGTCTCTTTATTCAAATGACTACTGATAAAATATAATTACTAGTCCTGCACTTGTAATAAGGTTAAAAATGTTATTTATTGTTAAATAAGTCAAGTAAGAAAAAACCGAGTGTAGCTACAGTTATGTAGGACAATACATAATGTTGTTGTAACACTGCCTACATAGCAGATGATACACGCGCGTGTCGTTGTAATTCGGGACACTGTGAACGACACATGTTGAAGGTTATTACAACAGAGGATGTACGAAGTAATGGTCGTGTTCCTCTGCGGTGCGCGTACGGCGGCCGCGCGGTGAGATGCTGCTAATACGAGTTGTTTGTCAACGTCGGCGTGGACTGGTACCACCGGTAGCTATAAATAAATAACATGCAGCGCGCCGCGTCATCACCGTCACTTCGCGCGAAATACGGTCGCGCAAACAATTGCCATTGTCTATGTAAACGCTGGCCGATCTTATTCAGGGACGTAAATGCATTTACGATGAATGGCGTGTGGCGTAACTTTTGTTACGTTGTTGATACGTTTTGTTTTCTGTCTGCCTTTGATGAAATACCTTTGTGCAACTTTTGAGTTTCAATTTAACCTAGTTGTGTAGGCACAATGATATTTAAAAGTAAAGATATTCCAAACCCTAACAAAATAACGAAACAAAATGTTCCGTACGCAGCGGCATGCAGTACAATGCACATAAACTAGTACAAAATAAATAAGTTGATTCAATCAACTCAGCCTATCGCAGTCCACTGCTGGACATAGGCCTCTCCTAAGTTGCGCCACAACGCTCGGTCCTCTGCCTTCCGCATCCAGTCCCCCCCAGCCACGTTCTTTAGGTCGTCGGTCCACCTGGCAGGGGGGCGCCCTACGCTGCGTTTGCCGATTCGCGGTCTCCACTCAAGGACTCGTCTGCTCCAACGGCCATCGGTCCTTCGACAGACATGGCCAGCCCACTGCCACTTCAGCTTACTGATCCTACAAGCTATGTCGGTCACTCCGGTTCTTCTCCGGATAATCTCGTTACGGATTTTATCCTTCAAAGAAACTCCAAGCATAGCTCGCTCCATAGCTCGCTGAGCGACTTTGAATTTGTGGACTAGCCCAACTGTCAGTGTCCACGTCTCGGCACCGTAAGTCATGACTGGCAGGACGCACTGGTTGAAGACCTTTGTCTTCAAACTTTGCGGTATAGGCGACGAGAAGACTCGGCGAAGTTTGCCAAATGCTGCCCAGCCCAGACGGATCCTTCTGTTGGCTTCTTTCTCGAAGTTGTGTCTACCAAGCTGAATTGCCTGCCCTAGGTAGACGTATTCCGTTACAACTTCGAGTGCCGACCCTTCGACGAATATTGGCCTCGGCATGACATGCATATTGAACATGACTTTAGTCTTGTCCAGCTTCATGCCGAGACCGACACGTCGAGAGGCTCCGTTTAAGCTGTGCAGCATTTCGCCCAGTTGTTCCAGCGACTCAGCTATTACAACGATGTCATCGGCAAAACGGAGATGTAAGATGTTCTCGCCGTTAAAGTTGATACCCTGTCCAGTCCAGTCCAGCGTCTTGAAGACGTCCTCCAACGCGTTAGTGAACAATTTCGGGGATATTACATCCCCTTGTTTCACCCCTCTGCGCAGTTGGATTGGCTTCGTCTTTTGGTCCTGGAGCTGAACAGTCATGGTAGCAGCGTTGTATAGGCATCTCAGCATCTCTATATACCGCTCATCAATGTAACATAGCCGAAGAGCATCCAGAACTGCCCAAGTTTCGATAGAGTCGAAGGCCTTCTCGTAGTCCACGAATGCCATACACAGCGGCTGATTGTACTCTTCAGTCTTCTGTATGATCTGCCGAACAGTATGGATGTGGTCTACGGTGCTGTAGCCTTTTCGAAACCCAGTTTGCTCTGGTGGCTGGAATTCATCGAGTCTTCCGGCGAGACGATTCGTGATGACCCTCGAGAACAGCTTGTACACATGACTCAGGAGTGAGATGGGTCTGTAGTTCTTCAGAAGGGTTTTATCCCCTTTTTTGAAGAACAGTACCACCGCACTCCTGCTCCATGCCTCCGGTGTAGAGCCTTGTTGGATGACGGAACTAAACAGACTCTGTAGCTCCTTCAGGACCGGAGCCCCGCCAGCTTTTAGGAGTTCAGTAGTAATGCCGTCATCGCCCGGAGCTTTGTTGTTCTTAAGCTGCTCGAGGGCCGCCCTAATCTATCCCTGGTCAACGTCCGGAAGATCCTCGGTGTAATGGCGCGTGAGCTGGGCTCTTTTGTCGTCATTGCTAGGAACCGCTGGTCTCGCCGTTTTCGTGGAATACAAATGCCCATAGAAGTTTTCGACCTCATCAAGCATCTCGATCTTAGAGGTGACAATTTTGCCATCCGCGGCTTTCAGTTTCATCAGATGGGTCCTCCCTAGCTGCTGAGCGAAAACTTTCGACCCCCTATTTTGCTCAATCGCAGCCTCGACGGCGCGGGTGTTGGAGCGGCGGAGGTCACGTCGCATCAGCTTCCTAATCTGTAGGTTTAAGGACCTATTATCTGATGAAAACGAATGCGCGGCTGACATTTCCCGTCTTTTCCTCATCAGATCGAGAGTCTCAGTCGAAAGCTTGGGCATCTTGCTTCCACGCTGTGGCGGAAATAATTTTTGAGACAGTTCCAGCAATGTTTTGACTATGGTGTTGGTTTTCTCCTCAATATTGCCAGTGGTTTCCAGCGAGTCGAATCGATTTTGAAGTTCCGCTTGGAACCTTTCGGAGCCCAAACTGGTTTGGAACGGCGAAGGTCGGAGAGTAGACTTAATCATGCGCGTTCTTTCAGCTCTAAATTGATATTTAGAGTGCCTCAGATAAGTCGGTGATCGCTTCCGGTGTTGAACCTATTGATCACAGAGACATCTCTAAATATGTGCTTCTTATCCGTCAAGATAAAGTCTATCTCGTTCCTTATCACCTTATCGGGGCTTTTCCAGGTCCATCTTCTTTGGGGCTTCTTCTTAAAGAAGGAGTTCATTAAGAAGAGCCCCTGGGACTCGAGGAAGTTGACCAACATTTGGTCCCTGTGGTTTCTGCGCCCCAAACCGTAAGGTCCGATTTTCGATTCGCCGCGTTCTTGTACTCCCACTTTAGCGTTGAAGTCCCCCATAACAACGTTGTAGTGAGCCTTAGCGGTACTATTCATAGCCTTAGCTATGTCTTCGTACATTATTATATGTTGATTACTTCAAGTTATTTTCGCGTCATAATTGGAACACTTTCTGTACACACACGACGGAATTTTAGTTTTTTTTTCGTCACCGGTCACGCTCGGCGTTTTACTTGATTCGGTTTAATAGATAAACGGCCTAATTAGGACGTTTTCGAATCTGCAGTTGCGAGTGCAAGTAACATATCTGTACTTTTAAATATCATTGTGTAGGCAGCTGACAAAATTGTAATAAAAGTTTTTTTAGAGATGTATTAAACTAAGGCTCTATCTACTAGCAGATAAATGGCGGCCCCATCAAAAAAAAAAAAGTCGTTGAGTGGGTGCATAATTTATCGATGATTCACATATAACATAACATAACATAACATCACGCCTGTATTTCCCCGAAGGGGTAGGCAGAGGTGTATAGTACACCCACATTTCGCCAGTTATGTTATACCAGGCCCCTCAGAAAGTATTGCGAAAAAAAGTTTTTATATATGGGAGACTGGCCAGTTATAATGTTTTTCGAAAATATGATTATTTATAAGTAAAAATAAGTAAGTTCCAATTTCAAAATTTCCCTCCACATTTTTTGCGAGTTAATTCAAAGTATTGTGTCTCACTGAAATATGGATCTGCGCCGGGAACATTTTAGAGCTATGATTTTATACGATTTCAAGTGTCGCCTGAAACCGGATGAATCGTACGATAGACTTCAAATGGCATTCATGGATGAAGGCCCTTCCAAGGCAACCGTGTATCGTTGGTATAACGAATTCAAGCGCGGTCGACCAACTTTGGGGGATGACGAAAGAAGCGGTCGCCCTTTGACGGCTGTTACCGAAGAAAACGTGCTAGCAGTGAAAATTTTAATCCAAGACAATAGGCGAATTACATATCAGGAGATTCAACACATATTGAAGATTGGATCGGGAAGCGTTCACGAGATTCTACACAGCCATCTTCGCGTGAGGAGGATAGTATCACGCTGGGTGCCGCACAACCTCACCGATGCTCAGAAGCAGGCCCGGGTGGAATGGTGCCGTGATATGCTTAACAAATTTGAAGCAGGCTCGTCTCGGCGTGTTTACGACATCGTTACAGGTGATGAGTCCTGGATTTATCAATACGACCCAGAAACCAAGCGCCAGTCGACTGTTTGGGTGTTTCAAAATGAGCCAACGCCTACCAAAGTGAAGCGATCTAGAAGCGGGGGTAAGATTTTGATCGCTAGCTTTTTTAATTTGACTGGCCACTTGGTATCAATTCCCTTACGGGATCAAAGAAGCATTAATGCCGAATGGTATACTACCAAATGTTTGCCAGAAGTTTTCTCTGTTATAAGCAACAAGCGACCAAACACAGGGCTCCGCGGGCTACTGCTCCACCACGACAATGCACCTGCGCACACCGCACTCAAAACGAGGGACTTCCTGGACAGCACGCCAGTCAAACTCCTGGGTCACCCTCCTTACAGCCCTGATCTAGCACCGTGTGACTTCTTTTTATTCCCAAAAATAAAAAATCAGCTCAAAGGGATACAATTTTCGTCGCCGGAAGATGCGCTGGCTGCGTTCGAGCAGGCTGTAAACGAGGTGTCTGCGGCGGACTGGAAAAAGTGTTTTGAAAACTGGTTTAGGCGCATGAATCTTTGTATAGAGGCTGGTGGAAAGTACTTTGAAAAGATTTCATAAAAATATATGTACGTATAGAACAATTTTTTTTAGTTTCGCAAAACTTTCTGAGTGTCCCACGTAGTTCCATGTACTTAACAGGGGGCGAGCCGAACATCGATGATTCGTATTTACCAATTGAAGTAAAGGTACTATTATTAATCTGTATATTATAGTTTGGTGTAGTTAAAGATAGAAACAATTTTAAAAACGGTCACTTTTGGCACTTTTTATCTATAACTTCAGCGAACTCGATTTTACTGAGTCAATAGTTTCTGATTAAACTACAGTACCTTTACTTCAATTGGTAAAACCAAAGTGTCAATATGATGTACCAACTCAGCGAATAATTACTTTTTACTCATGGGGGCGCCACTTAGCTGCTAGTAGCGCCTTAAGTCAATGTTGCTATAACTGTAAGTTATTTTCTCATAAAAAAATCTGATAATGTGTTCATACTAGAATTTAGGTAATACTTAGGTGCGACCTGAAGTGATTTATTTATTTTATTTTAGTAATTTTATTGATGTTATTGTTATGCTGTTTCTGTCCTATGCCAAATAAAAGTTTTTCTTTCTTTCTTTTTTCATTTTCAAGTGATCATTCGAAAGACAGTAAATGAACAGGCAAGTGTGTAGTCGGGTATAAGTGGACAGCCGCGACTGCTGGCGGTAAATAGCCGGTTATTTCTATCGATCCCGCGGCCCTCTAACTAACTCCTTGGAGTACGACAACATTGTTGTGAGCAGTGCATACGTGCTTACTGTGCTTACTACGTACCTACCCGCTTTAGTGATTAATTTATACATGGACAGGGACACTACCTTGCAAGATTAACAAATCTCTATAATACTCAAAAGTACCTAGTCACAGATAATATAATACTATACCAGTAACCTAGTTATATTGATTACTCAGTATTCTTAATTATATTTATACGGTAATTTTATAGTGAAAATGTATAAATGTGAAAATAGATTATAAAACGTGATTCTACGTTTGTCTTATTTCGGTGAGATTTTTATTTTAATATTTTTGTACACTTTTTTGACGTCAAATTAAACTTTTGTCTATTCTATCCATAGAGGAAATGATTCTGTCAAATGTTTGTAAGCGGCCATCAAATATAATCAAAATTTACTAATGAGATATATAAATTAACTTTTTAAAGCCACCGAAGTGAGAAGCACCAATTGAAATGATAAAAAGTGTACACGAAAATGAAATTAAAGCCATTGTTATCATTTCGATGGTAGATACATTTTTAATTCAGTGGAGCGTTAAGAGCATTGAAGAGCCCACCGAATCCATAGAAACAATAACACCGCTATGATCAAAGAAAATAATAATTTTACATACAGGAAAAAAAATTAACTAGTGCGCAAATTTTTTTTGGTGGTTCGGTTTGAGTAATAAAACACATTTCCATTAATTCGCTCTCTGCCAGTCCCTCATCACTTACTGTATATCATCTTGGGGAGGATTCCTTAAAACCATTATTAAACCTGTTGAAGTTGCCCAGCGTGCCATTCTGAAGGTTTGCACCTTTAACCCGATATTGTTTCCTACCACGCTGCTTTACGAATTCTGTGGACTCCTAACCGTTAGACAGTTATTCCTTCTAAATGTGATAGTTATGCAACATAAGAAGCTAATCTACGACCCACAGATTTTAAATAAACGCACAAAACATTTGGTTTGCCCACAACCAATCCAGTTCAAAACTAAATTTAGTAATAGATTTAAAAAAAAGAAAAAAAAAGATTTATTCCCTTTATTGGCCCCTACATCTACAACAAGATCAATAAAACTCTTAACATATACCCGCTAACTAAAAAATCTTGCAAAATTAAAGTAAGTGAATATCTTTAGAGACTTACGTACGATGAGACAGAAGAATTGCTACAGATACCAATATAAAGTATATTTACATTACTATTTACATATTTATATACATAAATAAAATAATCTATCTATAATTAAAACTTTAAAACCTACGAAAATATAATACCTACCAAATCTACCAATCTACCATGTAAACTCTTTTTAAACAATAATATTTAATTTTAATTTTTTCCTCATTTTAAATTGTAGTACATCTACTCTCACGAGATCAATAAAAATATGTCTTTCTTATTTATTTGTAATTCAAGAGGATCGGCATTGACGGCTGAAATACAGGCAATGCCTAGTTCGGCCTCAAATGCTAACACTTTTGTGTACATTATCCTAAAATTAAGTCTTATATTTGTAAAAAAAATACTGTTTTTGACAATAAACGTTATCTTATCTTATTAATTGTTCAATACATTTTTTTTTTTTATAATTTTTGCCGTTAGGCCGTAGATGAGTCACGAATGTCACGGTTGAGAGCTCTGCGCAGACGCACCGGTCTCATCTTGTTGTGGTGTCCTGCAAAAAACGTAAATATCATAACGGTGAAATAGAGACAAAAATGCCATCATTTCGGTAGCTGCGTTTCCTTCATTCAGTTTGTTTTAAAATTGTTCGTTGTGTGTGACAACATCAATGAAAGCGCGTGACGGCTGGCTCACGCGGCCGTCCGGGAGGGGGTTGTACCCCCGATGCAAAGCTGTAGCCGCATGAGCCAGCCGTCACGCGCTTTCATTTTATGGTATTACGAACAGATTATGTCCATATTTTTCTGATTTAAAGTCGGATAAAAATATAAAAAAAAGTATTGAACAAATAATGGAAATGTGTTCTATACACATACTGAACCACCAAAAAAAAAAATTGCGCATTGGTTAATTTTTTTCCCTGTATACTGTAAACTAAAATATTTTGTATAAAATCAACACTACCCAAGTATACAGTACTGAAAGCACACACAATGAACAATTTTAAAACAAACTGAATGAAGGAAACGCAGCTACCGAAATGATGGCATTTTTGTCTCTATTTCACCGTTATGATATTTACGTTTTTTGCAGGACACCACAACATGATGAGACCGGTGCGTCTGCGCAGAGCTCTCAATCGTGACTCATCTACGGCCTAACGGCCAAAATTAATATCCAATCCATCCACGATTTACCCTACTAGAGATAGCAATTTGACATAAGCTCATGTCTAATTTCTATCTCTAGTAGGGTAAATCGTGGATAAATTGGATATTAATTTTGGCCATAATTAGGCATGGGTAACTCCGGATACAACTATATCTTCGGATATATATCCCAAAGCGGATATGTATCAAGAAAAAATCACCCACGAGCAGGATACTAAACAAAAAAAAAAGAAAATCGGTTGATGAACAGAGGAGAAAAAGGTACCGGTACTGCCCCCCTAGCCTAGTTTACAATCTACAATCGTCAACGCTAATAGAAAACAATCAAAATGTATGGGAATGACATATCCCAACGAAAAAGTCATTCGTGCAAGGATGCATGCATAAAAATTCACACAACTAAAAGATACAATGCCGTAGCTAAAAGGAACTCGTGTGGAATTCATTTTTACTAGTTTTGTTACGTGATGTGATCAATTTGAGGTCGATTATGCAATATCGATTATGTGCCGCGAGGTGCGGGCTTTGGGTGTCAACGCGGCGCGGCGTAGTGTTGGTGGCGTACCCGACCGAGGCCGATGTAGGGAGGGATGCAGCAAGAATGCGACACGGCCGGTACGCGCCGCCCGCCGCCGTTCTGGGACGCTGCGATGCTCGCGAAACTTACTAGTATAACTGGAAACTGGAAAGCTGCATAGTTTGGCATAACATTATTAATTGTCGAACTTGTATAGTTATTTGACTGTGTTGTTAGCTCTCGAGTTCTACGAAAACGCCTACGTAATTATTTTGAATTTAAAAGGAATTCTCTATTTGGAGCGTGAGTCATTGATGTTTCTATTTCAGATGCTACTAGCCTTTGGCCGCGGCTTCGCCTTCTTATGGGTATTCCGTTTATTACAAAAGGACGTTTTCGTCTGGGGAACTGTGTATTTTTTCGGGATAAAAAGTAGCCTATATGTTAATCCGTGTTATGGTTTATCTGTGTGCTAATTTTCATCTAAATTCGATCAGCTGTTTCAGCGTGATTAAAGGATAAACAAATTAACAAGTATCCCTTGGAAACTGCTTATCTTCCCGGTATAAAAAGTAGCTTATATGTTATATCTTCGGCCCCCCCGCCAGGTGGACCGATGACCTGAAGAACGTGGCTGGGGTGGTACTGGATGCGGAAGGTAGAGAACCGAGTGTTGTGGCGCAACTTGGGAGAGGTCTATGTCCAGCAGTGGACTGCGATAGGCTGAGTTGATTGATTGATTGATGTTATATCTGAGTGACAAATTTCATCAAAATCCGTTAAGCCGTTTCAGCGTGGTTGAAGGACAAAAAAACATTTAAATAAACAAACAATTATCTATACTTCTACATTAAAAGAGCATTAAAAGATTTAAAAGAGCCTCCACGAGTGACGATATTTAATTGATCGTACGGCGCGGCGCAGCCTGGGCAGTCAGCCCCGCTACCAACCTGCTGAATGGCAAATCTTTTGCCCACAGCTTGAGCTGTTATCATTATGTAGCTCATGTCGACACGATAGAAGAAGAAGAAGAGCCATACTTCCGCATTTATAATATTAGTAGGATGATGAGGAGCTCGCTGCTTCATAACGTAAACAAAAAGTTACGCAGTGTTGACAGTTACGTGGTAGTGGTCGTCGCTGTCGTGTGTGCGTGAGTGCGTTAGGTATTTACGCTTTGGGTGTGGCTCACGATGGCACTTTCTCCTTGCACCAGGGCCCGTTGGCTGGACGGTCGCGTGCATATTTCCCCGTCATTTTTGCGCGCGCATGAGGCCGCAAGCGCGGTCTCGATTGTTTTCGTCGTGTTTCGCGGGTTATTTCGGGCGTGTGCGCCGCCGCAGTGCAAGCCACTCGCGCACGTCGGACTGTCCACAACGCTACCACTACAACACTTGATATTCGATCGGTCGATGTAGTATATTTTAATAGAGCTGTAACGGCCAAAATTAATATCCACTCTATCTACGATTTACCCTACTAGAGATAGAAATTTTACATATTTTGTATGGAGCTTGAGGGTCCAATATAATAACAGCTTTAGGATGCTTTTGGGGCTGCCGCGTTTTTGTAGTGCCTCTAACATGTTTGCTCAAGCGCGTGTTCATGATTTTTATGGCATAGTGAGGATTAAGACGGCCTCGCTTTTAGAGAGAACGCGGTCAAGTCCTAATAGCATCCTGAAGATGTTATTATCTAAGTTTGATTCGCCAATCCTAAATCACTTCATGCATGTGTTGGTTAGGCAGAAGTGATTTAATTATATTGAATTGGTTATAGTATTGAAGACAAGTTGTCAGATCAGATACCTACCTACTACATAACACTAACATAGTTTTAAGTCATTTGTTACTAACACGTGGATCCTTGTTGTCTAATAAATAAATAATAATTTAATTAATGTCAAATTCCTATCTCTAGTAGGGCAAATCGTGGATAGATTGGATATTAATTTTGGCCGTAAATCAGCAAGGATAGGTATTCGTGTTGAAAATGTTTAGGGACTTTCTTATAGCATTGATTTATAAATGTTTTAAAACTTCGGAGATCAGTAGATTGAGTAATGTCTGACCTACATACATGCAAGATTTAGATTAAAGGTGATGGGAAATCGAAAAGAATTTATTTTGGAATGAAGTTCCTTATCCTTCCTTGCGGTAGGTATGATTCGGGAGAAAATGTAACGTCACGTCACGCTAAGATTTGCGTTATACCCCTAGGGTGCATTGAATATACGGACGTAGGATTGTCAGCTGACCTCACCTTTAAGCGTCACCTGGTGGGTAACGTCAAAGTAACGGCTAACTATAATACATGTTTTACTGAGGATCGAACCTGGGCCTTATGATCTCAGTCTGAGGCATGTTTCCTGCCATCTATGTTTGTATTATAGTTGCGAAATTTAGCATTATAATGAACCGGTCAGAAAAAATATGCATTTTAAGGATAACTTCATTCCTGACCCAGTCCCCTGACCCTGACAGCACACGTTTTTATTTATTCTTTAACTTATTGTTAGCCATTACGGCATTTACGGCGTAGTCGACATAGGTACTTTTTAAGATTTTTAGTACCGTTTATTAATTAAAATAAATAAATAACTAATAAAAATTGTTTATTCTCGCCACTAAAGATTACAATCTTACACATTACATTAAAATTAATTTTGTGGTGGTTAAATTGGGAAGCACAAGATTTTGACCATATACCCTGAACTAGGCGTAAACCTGTATCTTAGGAGATAGTGTACAGCCATCATTAGTCTAATTAACAGTTTAGGTAACGTGTAATTACGTGTATAACTAATAGATTTAAGTAATTTAGAGCCTAGTTCACCAAAATAATACCGACGGCGACGTTTACTTTAAGGCGAAAACAACTGTTTCACACAAAATGTTGTACTATTAAACGGTTGATTAAAAATAAAAAATCTGTTAGGTATTTCGATGGTGAACTTGACCCTTAATCGTAACAATTTATATGATATTGTTATATTATAAATAGATAAATATTCATTACATCCTTGACCTTACCTTTATCGTCATTTTTTGACAACGTTTTTTTTTACGTTTTTACTGTAATGAGTAGTAGCCTAGTAGCCAATTATATTTATAAGTACAGATATGTTACCTGCACTCGCAACTGAAGACTCAAAAACGTAATTTTTTCTATCAATCCGCGTCAAGTAAGGCGCCGACGAGACCGAGCGTGACCGATGACAAAAAAAAACTAAAATGCCGTCATGTATGTACAGAAAGTGTTCCAATTATGACGCGAAAGTAAGTTAAAGTAACCAACTTACTTAATTTGTACTAGTTTATGTGTATTATGCGACCGCTGCGTACGGAACATTTTTTTTTGTTTGTTTTATAAGGGTATGACATATCTATACTTTTAAATATCATTGGTAGTAGCTATATCATTTTGAATGATTAAATTATTCATTTCAGTTTTATTCTACTAATTTGTTTGAAATAAGAGCAATTTCTCAAACATGCTTGGAAATTCAAACATTATTTTGACAACCTTCTTCGAGATAAATCGAAAATGCTGTACTGCTGCCGAAATGCGTAACTCACTCGCGATCGCAATCAATAGGATTTCAATGTTCATTGCTCCGTGTGTTTTGAAAATTCATCTTATCGGCAACTATGTACCACGCAATGAATATTGCTGTCATTTCAAAATGAAAGCTAATGTCAATGTGAATGCATTACACCACAGATCCATTACACAATTACCCCACTGGTCAAATACATGCGAGGAGCGGCCGGTAATGTTAGTATGAAAATCCATATCTGTCCTGCTTAGCGGCCAAATAAATTACTATGAAAACTCATACCTGTCGTGTAATTTAAACTTGGAACGAACTTTTTGATCAGCTGATATTTTTTTCGAGTTTTCAGGGTTAGTCGCGTAATAAAAGTTGTTCATAATGATGAGCAGAGATTACCCTTACATTTTTTTTGGTGATTGGAAAATAGTTTTGTATACTTTGATTATAGTATATAGTCAAAGGTTGTATAGGACACTTTTTACTTATACTTGTCATAAAAATGTTACCTTTTCTAAGCGCTTACAAGGGTATCAGTTTCAGAAATATATTTTTTATGCACTTTGGATGGATTATGTCTGTAACCTTTACAGTAGTACTACTCTTAACTCTAGTGATGACTAGAGTCAAAGATGGTCAACATAATAACATTATGTAACTGTACGGATTCAACACATTTTTGAGCTTTTATTATATGAACATCTCTTAAGTCTGAGTGCGAAACGTTGAGCTCAGGGGTAGCGACGGTCGTAGGTCGGCTCGGGCGTCGGCCCCGCGACCCACTTCCTCCCTCACTCCTGCCCCCCGCGAGCGCGCCCTCCCTTGTCCCACACTACTTTATCGAAGTGATAACAAGAAGTCGGCCTGCTCCGCTCCTGCACTACTGTCTACTAGTCTAGTCATCCACATAAACTCGGTGCACGAGCACCGATCGTTATCAATAATTGTTTATTTGTTATTTTATAATATTCAGATACGGATTCACTTGCTTATTTACATTGTCAACTGCACGCATAGGAAAACCCGCTCTAAGAGGAGTAAGAAGAGCATTCATAATAATATCAAGAATTTCATACGATATCAATCAATCAACTCAGCCTATCGCAGTCCACTGCTGGACATAGGCCTCTCCCAAGTTGCGCCACAACACTCGGTCCTCTGCCTTCCACATCCAGTCCCCCCCAGCCACGTTCTTTAGGTCGTCGGTCCACCTGGCAGGGGGGCGCCCTACGCTGTGTTTGCCGATTCGCGGTCTCCACTCAAGGATTCGTCTGCTCCAACGGACATCGGTCCTTCGACAGACATGGCCAGCCCACTGCCACTTCAGCTTACTGATCCTACAAGCTATGTCGGTCACTCCGGTTCTTCTCCGGATAATCACGTTACGCATTTTATCCTTAAAAGAAACTCCAAGCATAGCTCGCTCCATAGCTCGCTGAGCGACTTTAAACTTGTGGACTAGCCCAACAGCAACAGTCAGTGTCCACGTCTCGGCACCGTAAGTCATGACAGGCAGGACGCACTGGTTGAATTTCATAATATAACGTCAGCTTAAATATCTCGCGATTTGTTGCGATGACCCGACATAAAAGCGGGGGTTACCAGACTTTTTACTCGTGTCAAACATAAACTAAAATATGTCTAAGCTACTTTAAAACCTGTTTTGGTTAATTGGATTCAAACGATATTCGAAATGCATAATTCACCATATGAACGATGTAATAGTGCAACATGGCTGACCTTTCCGTGAATCTGAAATCCCACGTCGCGACATAACAGGCGTAATGATTATACAATCGATCAAAGGGTATGTATTGGCAGGCGTAAACTGTAACGGCGGCGAGTGGCGCGTGTGTTGTTGGTGTAAATATTGGGTAAGGTGTGGAGGCGCTGGCGCGATGGCGATGCGACAAAGGCTATGGTGTCGCGGTGGCCAGAGGGCGACAGGCGGCTGCGTCTGCCGGCGGCGCGGCGCGTCGCGTTCGTCGACCTACCGTCTCAAGGCCGCTCTTACACGTGCCAGTCGTGCCACCGGGCGCTTCCTGCCGCCGCCATAACAAATCTCTCCCGCCTCACACCCTCTCGCCCAACCCATCCTACGCGTTTCTCTGGGACCAAATGGGATCTTACTACCGTGCACGCATCTTACCAAAACCTTGATTCTCAGAAGTGGTCCTAGAAGGATCCCTAAAGCAATCATCCAAAAGATTTAATATTATTTGCGATTCTCCGGATTAAGGTCTGGTAATAAACTAACAATTCGTTGATTCGTGCTGTAAAATTGTCTCCAACGGGATGTGTTCACACTGTTACGTAATATGAAAGTTACACGTGGCAGGTATATACGTATTTATATAACTCATCATCCTCCTTGCCTTTTCCCAATTATTTTGGGGTGGGCTTCCAGTCTAGCCAGATGTGGCTGAACATCAGTATTTTATACGGAGCGACTGCCATCAGACCCCCACAATCCAGTTACTAGGTAATGCTGACATTCGTAGGTTATACATGTTGTCAGACTTTCAGGCTTCTGACTACCCTTAACGACTGCCATAGATATTCGTATGACAACCGGGACCGATAACTTTACGTGCTCTCCGAGGCAGGTAGGGCTCTCGAATTTTGTCCGTCAAAATGAAGGGACCAAGTCTTGGATTTCAAATCTACATACATAAAAGTATGTTGTACTGTTATTCTACTATTTGGTACCTATTCAATAATTTTAGCTACCTCAATGTATACATAATAATTTAACAAAATACTTGGTCCCTCCATTATGACGTCAAAATGGAGGGACCAGATGGATATGCTGCTCACAGGGATATCCTACCAATTTAGTGTTACAATACCTTTATTCTACCTTAAAAATATTGAATTAGATTTTCAAATAAATAATGGTTTGAGAAATATTGACAATAAACGATGGTCCCTCCAATTTGACGATTCAATAAAACTTTTTAACAAAAAATTGAACCGACGAAAACAGAAACTGAAAAGCGAAAAATAACTAATTATGAGTCGGCGCCAAACGAACTTTTAACAAGCAAAGTGCGTGCAAGTTGCAAGTGGCCGAGCGGAGAACGCATTTTTGGAAAGTTGTATGTATTTCAAAATCTTAACATAAACCAAAATTTTGAAGGTGGCGCGTGACTGTCCCTTTGCGTCATGTAAATATATTGTACTGTCGAGCGCTTATCTATAGTAAAAAAACAGTTTATGCGAACATACGTGGGACACTCAGAAAGTTTTGCGAAACTAAAAAAAATTGTTCTATACGTACATATATTTTTATCAAATCTTTTCAAAGTACTTTCCACCAGCCTCTATACAAAGATTCATGCGCCTAAACCAGTTTTCAAAACACTTTTTCCAGTCCGCCGCAGACACCTCGTTTACAGCCTGCTCGAACGCAGCCAGCGCATCTTCCGGCGACGAAAATTGTATCCCTTTGAGCTGATTTTTTATTTTTGGGAATAAAAAGAAGTCACACGGTGCTAGATCAGGGCTGTAAGGAGGGTGACCCAGGAGTTTGACTGGCGTGCTGTCCAGGAAGTCCCTCGTTTTGAGTGCGGTGTGCGCAGGTGCATTGTCGTGGTGGAGCAGTAGCCCGCGGAGCCCTGTGTTTGGTCGCTTGTTGCTTATAACAGAGAAAACTTCTGGCAAACATTTGGTAGTATACCATTCGGCATTAATACTTCTTTGATCCCGTAAGGGAATTGATACCAAGTGGCCAGTCAAATTAAAAAAGCTAGCGATCAAAATCTTACCCCCGCTTCTAGATCGCTTCACTTTGGTAGGCGTTGGCTCATTTTGAAACACCCAAACAGTCGACTGGCGCTTGGTTTCTGGGTCGTATTGATAAATCCAGGACTCATCACCTGTAACGATGTCGTAAACACGCCGAGACGAGCCTGCTTCAAATTTGTTAAGCATATCACGGCACCATTCCACCCGGGCCTGCTTCTGAGCATCGGTGAGGTTGTGCGGCACCCAGCGTGATACTATCCTCCTCACGCGAAGATGGCTGTGTAGAATCTCGTGAACGCTTCCCGATCCAATCTTCAATATGTGTTGAATCTCCTGATATGTAATTCGCCTATTGTCTTGGATTAAATTTTTCACTGCTAGCACGTTTTCTTCGGTAACAGCCGTCAAAGGGCGACCGCTTCTTTCGTCATCCCCCAAAGTTGGTCGACCGCGCTTGAATTCGTTATACCAACGATACACGGTTGCCTTGGAAGGGCCTTCATCCATGAATGCCATTTGAAGTCTATCGTACGATTCATCCGGTTTCAGGCGACACTTGAAATCGTATAAAATCATAGCTCTAAAATGTTCCCGGCGCAGATCCATATTTCAGTGAGACACAATACTTTGAATTAACTCGCAAAAAATGTGGAGGGAAATTTTGAAATTGGAACTTACTTATCTTTACTTATAAATAATCATATTTTCGAAAAACATTATAACTGGCCAGTCTCCCATATATAAAACTTTTTTTCGCAATACTTTCTGAGGGGCCTGGTATACATGAAAAACACCGCCTTCAAAATTTTGGTTTATGTTAAGATTTTGAAATACATACAAGGTTTATTTTTTACTTTTTATTAGTTAAGGTTTTAGAAGTCGGTTTTATTTTTTGTTAAAAAGTTTTTATTTCATACATTTTAGTTGATAATTCACAGAAAAACGAAACTATTAGTAGATCATCTAAGTAAGCGAAGCTAAATTAAACTGATTTATTGAAGCTGGTTAAAAAACTACTCGACCTAAGTCAATAAAATTTATATGGGACCACCGCGCGGACTTTCTCTACCAAATAAAAAAACAACCATGCAAATCGGCCCAGAAATCTCGGAGTAATCGGTGTACATACATGAAAAAAAAAAAAAAAAAAAAACCCGCCGAATACATAACCTCCTCCTTTTCTTGAAGTCGGTTAAAAAGAGGACATTTATACATACTATGGTGAAAAAAAACCTTAAAAAAATACTGCAGCACAAAAAGTGAAGTAGTGCATGATGTCGCAAAACTGGTTTTATTTGCGCTGGATATAATAATAAGGGAGTTTCGAGAGTTTCTAGAGTCGAGAGAACCTGTGATAAACTGATCAAAAGTTGTAATGAAAATACTGTAGACAGAGAAACTGCAGTTAACTGACAAAGTTCAAGCCTTCAAGAAAATAACGTACGCCTTTTTAAAAGGTCGGCAATGCATCGACAACAGCCCTGCACGCGTAGCATGACCGCTGTAGACAAGAGATTTGTCTACGGAAGAATAGAAAAAACTACAATTTTGTCAACTCTTTCGTAGACAATACTTTTGTCTACAGTGATCATGCTACGCCTGCTGTTGTTGCGGATGTCCATGGGCGGCGGAGATTGCTTACCATCAGGTGGCCCGCTTGCTTGTTTGCCCTCCTATGTTATATAAAAAAAGTCTGACTTGGTCACAATGGTGTGATAAACTAAGCATTTTGGATTGACGGACATTTATGGTAAAATACGTGCTTTATTCGTTCACCTCCCCTCGACCCGCGTTACATCTAGGCATAATGCGGTCTAGACCAAGTTTAGACCATGTTTAGACACAAGCTTAAACGTTGAAATCCACATATAAGAAATGTGTTTTAGCTTAGGCTAAAATTATTTTGTAATAAGGTAGATTGCACATTTACCAGACACTGCTAAGCGACTGTTTTACTGAATATTCTATAGGTAAACAGTGGCGTACATTACATATAGGCAATTAGGCAGTACCCGGTGCCTCCCTCATTCAAATTCAATAGTGGTGTAAGTTTCAATTGTGTATGTGTCTACTTTACGGCGTTTGGAAGGCTATTACTTAACCTCAATAAAGGTGAACCGACGATCTGGTGAAGGTCACGGGTATCCGCTGGATGCGGAAAGCGCAGGACTGGTCGTTGTGGCGATGCTTGGGGGAGGCCTATGTCCAGCAGCGGACGTCTTTCGGCTGAAATGATAATGATGGTGATGAAATAAGGGTGCTGGTATGCCACTTCTCAAATTTCATTGTCCAATCAAATTTCTTTGATGATCAGTGTTATTATAATATTATACATACAACATTTAATAAAAATCATCCAATTTCTTTGATCAAAGTCATATCGGTGGTCGGTCGATTGGATTTTGGTACAATTTTTTTGCGTACCTATTCGAAACGTAAACATCCTCCTTCAATAAGTCCTTCGTTCAACCAGTCACTTTGTATTTTAGTAGGATTATTTTGAACACGAAAAAACCCGAGTTTACGAATACTGGATACAGGCACAATAAACTTCTTTCAGCTGTTGGTAGTGATTTTTTGGTTAGTAGCAGTGTGCACTGCCGACAGGTAAGATTTACGCTCTGGGCGGTTTCTGTCATACTAGGATGCGAGTGCGAAACCATTTTTGCTGTTGTTCATTGTAGTCACCAGAGGAGCTCTTTATAATGAGTGCTTCGTGGGCGTCCTCATACAACAAAAAGTGCCGTTTGGAAAATGGGATGCTGCGTACTTCCGAACGGAAAGCATGAAGAACAGTTTTTAGTGAGTTACGTATGTGTACAATCAACTCAGCCTGTCGCAGTCCACTGCTGGAAATAAGTCTCTCCCAAGTTGCAAAAATATAAATTTAGTAAGACAGCATTTGTATAATATACTTTACAGGTTGTCTCATCCCTATGTTTCATGGAGGAAAAGTACTTTAAATATTGAAAATAGGAAATTCTGCTTCAAGAAGACTTCATTTTATTTTTTAAAGCAAGTAATACTGCATTCAAGGATTTTTCAAAAGTGTCTTCCCTGAGCCGGTAATCGAACCTTCAAGTATGTCAAAAAATATCACCTGTATTTTTACTGACTTCATTTATGCCACCTATTGATAGTCGATAATAAGGATTAAATCACCCCAACAAACATTGTGTCCTAGATTGAAGGAACACCACAAAATCTAACACAGCTTAGGTACATTTCAATAAGACTATGATACCGACAGCAATTTTACCCAAAATACACCTTATTTTATTTGTTGTTTGTCCATATTTCATGGATTTCCTTTAATTTTAGACACTATGTTTGTTTGACAGATTTTATCCTTATTATTGACCGTATCAAGATCTATCAACAGAAGCCATAAAACACAGGATGGTACTTCTTGGGGTGCTGGGCCAGGAAACCTCGTGTGCCTGACGGCTGCTGGTCCTTCTCGATACGTCTCGAGGGAACAGTAGTTGTGGGCCGGTGCACCCTGGGCACGGATAATAACTTTCCTTTGGACCGGGGGACCTTATTGCCTGTGGTGAATATTCTGGCACGGGATGTGGGCCAATAGGGAGTTGCTCCACGTGTCTGTCTGATGAAAGTGGAGGAAACTGTGGAGGAGCAGAGGCGGGTTCGGTGTGGACTCACCCCGGTGTAGACTCGGGGTCTGCAGTAGGTAGGTAGGTAGGTAGTCTGCAGCCCGACCAGCAGCTGATGTAGCTGGCACAGCTGTCGTAGCTGACACAGTTGGCGTAGCTGGTATGCTGGTCTGGCTGGCATGCTGGCGTTGCTGGCACAGTTGGCGTAGCTAGTAAAGGCCCGTGAGGTATGGTGGTATGCTTTGTTCCGTGTGTGCCACCGAGGAGGGTGCGGCCGACGTTAGGTCGCACGGGGAGAACGGGCTCGCTTGCTATGTATGTATGTAATCTGCGTGTATCTACGTCCTACATTTAGTAGGTAGACCATAGGTAGACATTATAAGAAATTCCCAAAATCAGTAACGATTTCAATTTGTTCAAAGCAGGAAACATCATAAACACACGTCAAAACTGTGTGGGTAGGTCTCGAATGGATACATTACATTTCACTTTGTTACTCTTAAGTAGGTAGTAGACTCATCAATCAAGCACATGCGCATACGTGAGTGAATACATTCGAAGAACATACTTCAAAGAGGTTGCAAGTAGATAGCAGCTAAATTTGGGATCGTTTGAAATTTTGTAGAACATGTTGCATTGAAGTGAAGTCTGAGCAACACATCGTAAGTGTACAGTCAGGCGCATTTCAATGGTAAAAAAACCAGTATAAGCAGAACCTGTATTGTATAAAACTTACATACAAGTTCCGCTTATAATTAGCTCCGGTAAAATATTGGATATGTAATATATTCCAAGTAAAGATTATATGTGCGATTAGCATATCCATATCCGCTTAATATATCCGGGACTGAAGTAACTTTACGTTGCATGCTATGTCCGAGATTGATAACTCCGGCTTCTAAATAAATCCACCGGCGTGAGGCTGGATATAATATAGTCAATTTGATAGATCCGCGGAACGATTAAGTGACACAGTAACATAATAATTAATTTCTTTTCATACCCTTGGCTTAGGACTTTCTATCAAATAAAAAAAATCAAGTATTATGTACAATGATGATCTAAACTTAGTTTTTCGTTCCATACCGTTGTCGTCAGTGTCAAAGTAAGTGTCGGGCGTCGGAGTAACTCGGATATAGGATATGTTAATTTTTTTTAAAGTGAAGGAGTGATACATATTCGCTTTGAAAGAAAGAAAAAATATTTATTGTCCCAGTTAACGGCGTGCAACATTTAAATAACAGTGTAACAGAAACAAAAAAAACAGGTAACTACAGCCCTAGCCAAGTTGACAATCTACAATCGTCAACGCTATAGAAAACAATCAAAATGTATGGGAATGACATATCTCAACGAATGACTTTTTCGTGAAATGTATGAGAATGACATATCTCAACGAATAACTTTTTCGTTGAGATATGTCATTCCCATACATTTTGATTGTTTTCTATTAGCGTTGACGATTGTAGATTGTCAACTTGGCTAGGGGGGCAGGTGGGTATACAAAAAAAAGTAAAACAAAAAAAAACACATAAAATATATATATATTGGGATATATATCCGAAGATATAGATGTGTCCGCAGTTACCCATGCCTACTTATAATGGTTGTGTTACCATTGATATGCGGTTGACCGTACTATACAGAGATAAAAAAACGAAGTCTTATGCACCTCTATTTGTTTTATGTTATTATGAAATTGCATTTCAGGCCGGTAATCAAAGTCGTAAATGTAGTCTACATACAATAAGTAGGCAGTACTATCTACTGTTGTATCTACAATTGTTAATTACTTTGTAAGAATTTTATTGTAAGTGAAGTAGAGTTAAATAACAGGGCCAGGCAGGCAGTGTGGAAATTATTTACTTTGTTTAGAAAAGACACTTCCCTAAATTTTTAACAGATAATTCATGTGGGTCACCATGACGAATAAACCTCAGGATTTTCCAGAGACTGAGGAACGAATGAAATAAGAGAAAACTATGCAGCGTATTGGGTTGATTCGTGTACGAAAACTTTTTTCTACTATTCAGTTATACAGTGCAGTGCAGTAGCTGTTCACAGACATTTTTATTGTTCAATTATGGTTATCGTTTTTGGGGGTCGAGTCATCCACGTCCGTAGGAGAGTACCCCTTTTCCGAATCCCTACACGTGATCCCTGGGTGGTGCAAATCAGGTGACATACTGGTGGTAGGCCTTAGCCGACGGCTTGCGACCACCCACCGGGCAAAGACGTGCCGCCAAGCGACCCAGTCGTGTTCCGGTACGATGCCCAGTGTAGCCACTCGAGAGGATGGGTCGAAATAGTTGTTTCACTGCAAGCAGACCAATCTGACGCGCGCTGATACTGTCACATCGGGAGGCTAATCGCGGAGGGTAGCGGGATCCGAGGCACGGTGCACCGCTGGCCGACCGCAGGTAGTAGGGGGCCCAATTAGTGTGCTAGCCACACATGAAAGGCTGCCCCGCCAACTAGCGAAAAATCCCGGGATGCGCCATCGTGCCGGTCGGCGACCGGTTGAGAGGGCCCGATGGACACTCCTGGGGGGGCTCGGGCGTCCCCGCAGTCTCCGGCTTAGTCCCCCAATGTTGTGACTTGTCAGTGTGTGTCTGAACGTTAGCAGCGTGGAACCTCATTTCACTGCCATCCCCTCACCTTCCTTCACTCGACCAAAATAATGATAAAGAGAAGCAAGAGAAAAATGGTTTCACAGCGGCTGCACTCCCTCTCTCTCAAAGTGCACCTCCACAACATCCGAGGTCTGCACTCAAATCTCGTTGCAGTCCACCACCACCTCGAGACTGATAAACCATCACTCCTGTTTCTCTCGGAGACGCAGATCGGATGTCCGTCTGACGTGTCGTACCTTTCCTACCCAGGGTTTACCCTGGAGCACAACTTCAAACCACGTGCGGGCGTATGCCTGTACGCCCGGGACGACATCTGCTATCGGCGTCTCCTAAACCTTGAAGATCCCAGTTTCTCCATACTTTGGGTTTTGGTTGACACAGGCATGGAGAAAATTCTGTATGCCTGCGTCTACCGTTCACATAGCGGAGATCAGGAGACAACCAGGCTCACACAGTACCTTAGTGAGGCGGCGGATGCGGCCCAGCAACGGTACCCTTCGGCCCAGTTAGTGATTCTGGGGGATTTCAATGCCCACCACCAGGAGTGGCTTTTCCCATACCAGATCACTGACCACGCAGGGAGAGAGACGCGAAAGCTGGCTTTAGCGTTAAATCTCACACAGCTGGTCCAAGGGGCAACGAGGGTGCCTGATGTTGAGTCGCACACAGCCAACTGTTTGGACCTTCTGCTGACAACTGATCCAGACCGGTATTCCTTGTCGGTATCATCACCCTTAGGTAGTTCTGACCACTGTCTGGTGAAATCTGTATCCGTCTACTCTCCGCCCGATCCCAGCCCTAGAGGCATCCGGCGAGTGTGGCGGTACAAAGCAGCAGATTGGGATGAGATGCGGTCGTTTTTTGCATCTTATCCTTGGCAGCCGACTTGCTTCTCTTCTGATGATCCTTCAGTTTGTGCAAGCGCCGTGACGGACGTGTTGCGTCAGGGGATGGAGTATAACATTCCATTTTCTGATGTAACAATGTCTGGCGAAGCTCGTCCATGGTTTGGGGCCGAGTGTAGAAGCGCTGAGGCGCTGAAACACACGGCATACCTGGAGTGGGTCGACGCTCGAAACCGCAAAATTAAGGACTTAAGCGAGAAGAAGAGAGCTTTCAACAAGGCTGCCAAGTCCTGTAAGAAGGCTTTGCACAGAGCTCGATTTGACCACATAGGCCGAATAGGTAACAAACTTGCTTCTTACCCGTCGGGTAGTAAGGCGTTTTGGTCCCTGGCGAAGTCGGTCGAATCGAACTTCTGTCGCCCCTCACTACCTCCACTGCTGAAGCCTGATGGGTCACTGGCCCACACTGCTGAGGAGAAGGCAAACTTGTTTGCCTCTCTCTTCGCGGATTCTTCACGTCTCGATGCTGGTGGCGCTACACCCCCTTCTCCACAAAATGGATGTGAGACTTGTATGTCGGATATTCGCATCCACCAGAAGGAGGTCCGTAAAACGCTACGCAATCTTGACGTGAACAAAGCCAGTGGCCCCGACGGTATACCAGCCATAGTCCTTAAAACCTGTGCGCCTGAATTGTCTCCGATCCTGACACGCCTATTTCGTCTCTCGATGGTGACTGGTAAAGTGCCGAAATCCTGGAAGCAGGCTAATGTGCAACCAGTGCCCAAAAAGGGCAGTCGTGCTGACCCTGCTAATTACAGGCCCATCTCAGTAACGTCCATACTCTGTAAGAGTATGGAACGAGTACTTAATAACAAGCTCCTAGGATACCTTGAAGCTAATGACCTTCTGAGTGACCGACAATACGGTTTCCGCCGAAACCGGTCTACCGGAGATCTTCTTGCGTATGCCTCCCACATTTGGAGCGAGGCCATCGAGAAACACGGAGAAGCGATTGCCGTTTCTCTTGACATCTCGAAGGCCTTCGACAGGGTCTGGCACGATAGCCTTATAAACAAGCTTCCTTCATTCGGCCTGCCTACTGATCTGTGTAATTGGATCTCAGACTTCCTGAGGGATCGGTCGATCCGAGTTGTCATTGACGGCTGCACGTCCGACCAATTGGCTATAAATGCCGGGGTCCCCCAGGGCTCAGTACTCTCCGCAACTTTGTTTTTGCTCCACATAAATGATCTGCTAAGACCCGGCACCTTTGGGTACGCAGACGACAGCACCGTTGTTGAGAGTTACACATCCAATGCACGAGCGAGTCGGACGCAAATCCAGTCTCTTAGAGAGGCCATGGTTGAACGCTTGAACTTGACCCTGAAAGCTGTCTCCGAATGGGGTGATGCTAACTTGGTCAAGTTCAATGCTGCTAAGACCCAGGCGTGCCTGTTTTCTGCTAAACGGAGTCAATTTGAACTTACTCCAACTTTCTGTGATGCATCCGTGCCGATAACTGACCACCTTGAGCTTCTTGGCGTGTCACTAACATCCACCCTAAACTTCGGCTCATACATAGAGTCCAAGGCTCAACATGCTGCCAAAAAGCTGGGCATTCTCTCTAAGGTGAAGCGGTACTTCACACCTGAACAGCTGCTCAATTTGTACCAAGCACAAGTTCGGTCCTGTATGGAGTACTGCTCTCATCTCTGTGATGGCTCGGCTAAATATCAACTGGCGGCTCTCGAGTCGATTGAGAGGCGCGCCAAGAGGCTCGTTGGCAACGATGCGCTGGTCGACGCCAAACTACAAAGTCTCGAGCATCGGCGCAGAGTTGCTAGCCTATCGGTTTTTTATCGAATGCATTTCGGCGAGTGTGCGTTGGAATTGCACAATTTAATTCCCCCAAGCCCTTTCCATTATCGGACGACCAGACGCACGGCGATGCGCCACCGTTATATGGTAGATATTCCACCCTTACGCACGAACCGGTTTGCTAATAGCTTTATCATGCGTACCGCCAAAGAGTGGAATTCCTTGCCGGCGTCAGTGTTTCCCGAGAAATATAATCTGGTGGTCTTCAAGACTCGAGTGAATAGGTTTTTGCTGGGCAAGCGTGTACCATCGTCGACCGCACCATCGCTTAACATCAGGTGAGGTGGCGGTCAAACGCAAGCCCGTTAAGAATAAAAAAAAAAAAAAAAAAAAAAAAAATCGTGATAAGAAGCTTACATAAGCTTGTTTGATTGTTACTGGTTTTATTGAGACTCAGTCCTGGATTTGATAATGAATTTTATTTCACATTCACGATGAATTTCAGTTCCAACAGCAGTAGCTTGTGTAGCTAACCGGAACAGTGATATTGTTTGAAGTCTGACATTTACTATTCAGACGTTGTGATATAATCTGACGCATTATACTACTCAAATAATCCCCTAAACAAACCTAATGCAAATGTCGTTGTACGTATTTGTGATACAAAGAGATAATCTTTATTGCCATACGATTCTGAGGCTACGACAGAGAAGCTAATAATATTAGAAGTATTTAACAACATAACATAACATCACGCCTGTATTTCCACGAAGGGGTAGGCAGAGGTGTATAGTACTCCCACATTTCGCCAGTTATGTTATAGTCCCATGTAATAGGGGGCGAGCCTATTACCATTAACCGGGCACAAATCCAGACTCCGGGCTGCTACTGAGAATTTCCTAATGAAAAAACCCAATAACACTTTGCCCGACCCGGGAATCGAACCCAGGACCCCACGATCAGCAGTCGCGCTTGCGACCACTAGACCAACGAGGCAGTAGAAGTATTTACCATTGCAATTTGAATTCCCATATTCGGTTGTATTACAACATAACTCTAATCATATTAATTATTTAGTTTGTGGTTTTAGCTACTTCTATCATATGACTGACATTATAAAAGTTTATGCTATGGTGTAAAAATTGGTCAGGCAAAGGTGGCATTCTTGGGAAATCCCCATGGACGCACACCGCCGGAAGAGACGGAGCCCGTGTAAGAATCTTACTGACTAATGGCCAAAATTAATATCCAATATATCCACGATTTGCCCTACTAGAGGTAGGAATTTGACATAAGTTCCATACAAAATATGTCAAATTTCTATCTCTAGTAGGGTAAATCGTAGATAGATTGGATATTAATTTTGGCCGTAAAACAACCACGGTGTTTCTCTTACTACCTTTGGCCAGGGGCGTTGGATGCGCTCTGCATTCTTCTCCCGAACCAGGCAGGTCCCAGCTTGCCACTAGTAGGCGAGCCCCTTCCCCCGTGCGGCCTCAACATAGGCCACACTTTCCTTCTGAATAGCGCGCGCAGACCACAGTGCGTCATCGTCCTAGCCCTTGATTGGTAGGTCCACTTCTAAGGTGGCTGCAGGTACACGTATACGTCCTCCTGCGACACCCGGTCCGTCTTCTGCGGGATGGGAGAGAGGTGGTCGCATCTCGCTCCCTTTCTGCCACCTTCTTCGCTAAATTACCTCCTCGCAGAAGGAGACTACGCCTTCCCAAGCGCTCTCACACCCGACCATGGACAGAACCAAGGCCGGAAGCGAGAGATCAGTATACTGCCTACCGCACTGATGCACGGCGTTGCGTAACTCAAGCTGGGCACTTCACCAGTGTGTGCTGCGGCGTGCCCTGCGCTGGGTTGCGCCAGTCACCATCCACCAGAATCTGGCGGAACTCATTCCGATCAGGTCAACCTCGCGCTAATAGTATCGCAGTGTAAGGTCTCTCACCTCCAAATTGATGTCATCGTCGACTCATTGCCGATGTGGACGCATCCTACCACAATGGGGGATCATGACGGTGGCCCCTTCCGAGGCCTGTGGAAACACAAGGCCTCAGACTTGTGAAGAGCCACTTCGAGACCCATCCGCTGGATCCTGCAATGACTTGCGCAACCCCCGCTGTCGCCAGCATGGTCGCCTGTCAGGCATTTGATCGGCGTGTCGTCGGCGTGACGGCGCAGATCCCATTCGTAACCGATGTTCCACAGGAGCTGCCCCAGAACAGATCCCTGCGCAACACCGCACGACATGTCTCCATCCTGACGATACCATTTGCTTTAAATATATTAACATATATATTATTTATTATTAAATGTATTGTACTGTACTTCATAAAAAGATAATAAAATACATTAGTTTAACTGATAACTTAAAAATAAGTTATAAGTAACAAACAATAAATATAAATATACTAACAATTTTTTTTTATTACACTACGTAACGTAACTACGAACATGGTGTAAAATCCGATAAGTTATGTGTCTAGCACGTGTCTAGTTACAATCTAGGTTCTTTCTCTGAATTATGATAAAGGTAATTTTGTTGTTATGGCTAAAATATTGTTTTTAGGGTTCCGTAGTACTACAAGGAATCCTTATAAGATCGTTTGGCAGTCCGTCTGTCCTAATCTTTTACAGCTTATTAACTTCAATATACCTATAGTTATAAATTTTGCACAAAAATTGTTTAGATTTAAATCTCAATTTTATTATAAAAGAAAACAATCGTAATTATGTATTTTAGGGGTGGCGCCCATACCTATATGTGAAATGGGGATGTATTTTTTTTTCAACTGCACCCCATCGTGTGGGATCTCATTAAATAGGTAGGTCTATTGAAATTAAGGTAATGTTATCACTTTTTTACCAGGTGTGTTGTTTGCGAAACATGTCCCGCCAAAGTGGCTTGCAATGTGTCCCCCGCCCTGCCATTTCTAAACTATGTAACGTAGAACCATAATAATCTTCCACGTTGATAAAACGAGTAAAAACTCTCTTTTTTAATTATTTTGACCATAATGTGATCATAACTTTTCGTGTGGAGAAAAACGGAAAAATACTTTAGTCGTCCTGTCAGGCTGTCATTGACCGTAGGAAAAAAATATCTAAGCAAACAATGCTACTTTAGTAGCTTTCTGTTTGATTACACCATACCATAATTACCATTTTGATTATTCTGTTTAATTAATTCATTTTATAAATTAGTTACGTAACGGAACCCTGTACTAAGCATAGCGCGACATGCTCATGGCGGGTTTTTGTATTCGTTTTAGCGAATTTGCACTGAAATATTAAAGTGTTGGTAATTTTAGTTCATGAATCCTTACGAAAGAGGAACAGCCCCGTAGCCAAGTTGAAAATGTATGGGAATGACATATCTCGTCCGTGTGGTGCCGGACGAAAAGAATTGCACCACCCTTATCTCTTCTCATGGGTGTCGTAAAATGCGACTAAGGGATTCACCAGAGGATATTATGGGCAGCAGCGTTCTCTGAGTATTTAACCAACCAACTGCGATCGCCAACCCGCCTGCCAAGCGTGGTGATTATGGCATATCCCCCCAACATACATATGCCTGGGGGAGGCCTATGTCCAGCAGTGGATATCTTTCGGCTGAAATGATGATGATGATGATGACATATCTCAATGAAAAAGTCATTCGTTGAGATATGTCATTCCCATACATTTTTGATTTTTTTCTATAGCGTTGACGATTGTAGATTGTCAACTTGGCTAGGGGGGCAGGATGGGACGGGAACTATTTGTATCTGTACTATATACTTACTCACAATGAAGTGAAAATCATATCTGGATAATTTTTGATCGTGAGTGATTATGTAGGTCAATTTCATAATATTATATTATAAAATTTTCATTGCTTATTATTTTTTATTGCGTCTTCTTAGTCCATCCAAAGGTTGTCTAGAAGATATCGCTTTTAGTGATAAGACCGCCCATGTACCCATAATTTATACGTTGTTCCTGTTTACTACTATTTTCATGGTGTACAACAAAGTATATTCTATCATCATCCTCCGAGCCTTTTCCCAATTATATTGGGGTCGGCTTCCAGTCTAGCCAGATGCGACTGAACATCAGTATTTTACACGGAGCGACTGCCATCAGACCCCCGCAACCCCGTTACTGGGTAATACCGACATTCGGAGGTTAGACCAGTTGTCAGACTTTCAGGCTTCTGACTACCCGTAACGACTGTCATAGATATTCGTATGACAACCGGGACCGACAGCTTAACGTGCTCTCCGAGGCGTACATTCTATACAACGTGTATTAGAAATGCGTGATCATATTTTAAGAGCCAGTGCACAGCATAGAACAACTTTTACTATGGGACCAATCCTGAAATCGCGAAAAAAATCATTTGAGCCAAACAAAACAAAACAAAAAAAAACATTTTTTAAACATTTTGGCGAGCGACATCAATGATTTAGTAGGGAAACAGCTGATATTTTTTTCGCGATTTCAGGGTTGACCCCGTAGTAAAAGTTGTTCTATGCTTTGCCCTGAATAAGCTCTTAAAATATGACCACGCTCTTCTGATACACGTTGTATATCTATCTATCTATATGTATATGAATACAATCAGTAGAGTGTAGTACCTACCACTGTATTTATTATAGTATTGTTGGGTAATATGCGCTGTCGTGTTAATTGAGGAAAATATTAAATTAATTAATGTCAAAATATTATCAACTTACACTCTTGATTGATTTAATTAAAATAGCTTTTCCTCGATCACTTAAACTTTTACTATTGTTTGTTGTACCTCATTAAGTTAAATAGTAGATAGTTAAATTGATAAAATTATCATTGTAACGAGACCTTAGACATGGTCTTATTAGTGAGCGGCCTAATTAGCAAATTGAATCACGCTTCAATATGCCTATCGGATCGGCATTATTTGCATGTGTGTTAATTTGTATACACTTATCTTTGCTTAATTGCCTCTCTGACCTGTCTGTTCGATATATCTACATTTTATGGGTATGATTCCGAGAAACGCGATTCAATTGTTTTGTCTTTGTTGATATCTTGTTATATTCAGTGCCTACAGAAATAAATAAGTGTTCGCTTTGTCGAGAGGATACGTATTTGCGCAGTGCTTGTTGTAAATTGGCGAGGCATTGGAGACGGGGAGGCAGCCGGCAGTGGCAGGGTGACTGAGGGCAAGGGCTGGCAGGTCGGAGCCTTCGGCCTGATGACCCAGATTCGCGCGCCACGCTGGCCGCCGCCGCGCCCTCTACACCACTTCTCTACATTCACCGTCTCAATGGCACGGTCAATACCTCGAACTTCTTTTTATCAAAGTTACTCGTATATTTCTATTAGAAAAGATACTTTACGTTTTTTATAGGTAGGTACAGCACAGACCTAAGACTAATGGTAGATTTTTATTTGAAACTCAAAAGATATATGAGAACAACTACAATTCTTTTAGCATAGCGTGAAAGGTGGTTGCATGTCAATACATGCAACCAATATGTCTGGGTGCAGAAAACGAGATATATCCATCAAAAATAAAATAAACTAATGAAGTAGTTGCTTAAACGTGCTATGTATTAATAAAAGAAGATAGGAAACTGTAGGAAACGTTTTCACAGTTGATTCCATAATGATGATAGTTTTTACTATAAAGTATACACAAGTGATTCTTTATTTGTATTACAATCTAGCCTTGAGTCTAATGAGTAATTTACTTCTATCCTAAATGGCTATGTAAACTAAAATCTAAGAATGCGTCCAATAATTTTTCTTAGTTTCTATTAAGGGCAAGGCACTTTGTTTGTGTGTTCTTTATAGGCACACTTATCACTAGATTTTATCTGTCAATATTCACTAATCACTACACTAATTCATATGGAGTCTTCGAATTGTTTCCGTGTTTTCGAGGAGCTGTTTTGCCTCGACATTCACGTGGTAGTGAAGTATAAATGCGTATTTTTTTATAATTTAATCTACAATGTCCACATTGAGGTCCCGATGAAGATCTATGTTTCTGATTTATCAGGGTGCATTGACCATATCTCCGAGTACTTTATTTTGGAAACGCTGGATGATTTCTCTATTGCTTTGTCTGGTACAGCCCTACAGCTGGATACTATACGTCCATACTGGCATAAGAACTTGCTTGTATAGCAGTAGTTTATTACGTATATACATAATGTCAAATAAATACGTTAATTACGTTATTACATAAGTTGTAGAACTTACATAACACATAAGCAGCCCATTACTGTCCCACACTGCTGGGCACGGGCCTCTTCTCAGAATGAGGCTAGCTCTTAGTCCACCACTCTGGCCTAGTGCGGGTAGGCGGACTGCACACACTATCCAGAACTGTATGGAGCACTCTCAGATGGGCAGGTTTCCTTGCGATGTTTTCCTTCACCGATAAACCCTCGTATGCCAAACCACATTTTAAAAACGACGTCCATGTTTAACTATTGTGTTATTTTAATTGGCAGTTGAGCTCTTAAAGCATGTGATAATCGATTTCTGATCCCCACATGAATTCGAAAAGTCAAAGTTGTAGGCAGAGTTTGAACTCAGACCCTCTTGCATGGGGCCAACTCTTAAACCGCTACGCTATCACTGCTTCACACAGTCAGTTGTAAAACTTGCAGAATATTATGCGTAGCTAGAAACACATTAAGATTGATCTCGAATTAAAATTGTTACCGTAAGCTTACCTAATTAAAAATATCGTTTGGTAAATATTTATGTAAGCCACATCCACAGCATTGTTTGTTTTCTATCAACTGATAATAATGTTATCACAGTTATCAGTTCAACACACCTACTTAGCGACTTCAAATTCATGTCTACACAGTATATTGTGTACATTCCTTGTATGTTTGTCTCATACTTCGTCGAAAACAAATTCTCCTAGTATAAATACAACTATACACCTAATATTTTTAACTGCAGTAAGATAATCCCTCACTGTTTATTTTGAAATATCGTAAAAATGAATCGAATGTATTTGTTTTTTGTTGTGGTACGTTTAATTAGGAGTCATGCCACGTGCTTCATCGGAAGCCGTAATTGATAAAACGTTGGAGAGTGATGGAGCAAAACAGCGGTACCACGGCGGCGCGGTGACGGCGCGGGGTCGGCAGATGTGGGAGTGCAGGTGGCGGAGTGCGGGCAGGTCACGCAGGTGTACTGACCGGTGTGCGCGGGCGGCTCGGGCGGCGGCGACGACTCGGTGGTGTTGGAAGTAGGCGCGCTCGCGCAGGCGGCCGCCGACGGCGCATCTTCTGCGGCGCGGCCGGGGGGCGACGACGGGCCGGGGGGAGGCGCGCAGAGCGCGACCAGCCGCAGCAGCGCCACGCACCACCACCAGAGCACGGCGGCCAGCGCGCGGGCAGCGCGCCCGACGCGGCCCGGGGCCCTCTCGCGACCGAAATACGCGCACCGTCGAGTCGTGCACCGGCGAGCTCGCTCCTTCACCCGGGTATTCGTGCGGCGTCGGGACGGCTGGCGAGGCGACGCGGATGCGCGCGCGCGGCCACACGGCGACTGGGGCGCCGTTCCCGAGAGCGTACGACCGCGCCCGAACACTATTTCGGGAGCGACGCTCCGCGCCGCTGCCGCCGCCCGCCCGCCGCACGCTGCCAATTTTACGCGAAATTGCGGGCGGGCGGTGATGCGATATGTACCACGCCGCGGCCACCTGCATCTGCGCCACCGGTGCGCTTCTCAATAACATTCTGCAGGGAATTGCCTTTTTCATTGAGAGGGTTTTTTTGCGAGAAGGTGTTGAGGGCGCGGACCCGCACGCCGCCGCCGCTCCACACGTGCGCCACCCGTCTACTCAAAATAGTCGGCGGCGAACGTGCTGCTGGCCCGTGTCAATAGATACAATGTCGCAGCTATTGGCAAGGAAACAGAGACTCGCACTATCTCACTGTCTCGCGCTCTCTGTGTTGTGAATTCTTATGCACGGTTTATATTTAGACGTAAAATTATTTCTGATATAGATAGGTGTTTGACATTACGTTGAACTCTCATACGTCGGGAAGCTCCACCTGTATAAATATTCCGTGCCACAGGAGCGTAATGATTGAGACATTATTTAGTTAATCCTAACTACTGCATGGCTAAATAAAGTAGAACCAGTTCATCCATCTTTCTTATTATATAATTCATTTAATAAAAAGTCGTATATTAAGTCTTTAAGCAAATGAAACGAATACATAGTATCTAAACAAAATGATTTACTTGATTTTTTTTCAATACACTTGCTCGTGAAGTGGCTCTTATTGCACTGCTTTTAGGTTCATAATGTAGCTTAAACCGCACGCGTGCTTTTTACTTTACATTATCGCACTATTGCTTTTTACTTTACAGTTTATTTTTAAATGTCAGTAAAGAGTTTTTATACCTAAACAAAATAAAACATATTTGTGAATAAATCAGCTGTATTCAATAAAATAAGAAAAATATTTTTATTTTTTTTCTACATAATTTGCAAGTTATTTATGTTATATAAGTAAAAAAATACTGTTTATTATATTTTTCATATTAGGCTGTTTTGCGGCTTCCTTCCACCACCTGCGTGCGCATTGGCTAGTTTTATTAAATTATATAAAAAAAATACAATCCTTTTACCCGTACTAAGTAATTGTAAAGGCACTTCGACTTGTTTTCTTTATTCCGTGGTTTTGACCAAAGCTGTGCGAGGAGACTGCGCGGTGCGAGGATGGGTAGCGAACTCTTTACAGCTTTGAGTGGAACGAATGTGGTATGGAGGGGTGAGCGGAGGCCAAGGCATGCTTGCTGCACACGTCCCTTGCACACATTCCTCGCTCGCGTCCCTCGCTTTCACTCACATCTCTGGCTTTTTAGGGTTTTTATATAAACAGATACCTAGCTCCGCTAGCCCTTTTCCACCAGATCTACGCTACGCTACGCGAGGCTAGCAAAATTAAGAAATCCTATTGGTGGATTTTTCCTCGCACACCACCTCGTTACCTCGCACATCTCTGGTGTGGTCTTTTTATTGATTTATCATGCAAATGAAGCAAAACAGCGGGTGCCAGTTGGTGTTGAAATAAGTGCATAGGAAGAATACCGCTGTTCGCAGCTGCTGAACTTTGTAACTCATTGGCGATCGCAATTACGTATATTTCCATGTTCATTCTGTTCATTATATTCATTCTGTTCCGTGTGGTGCCGGACGTAAAGAATTGCACCACCCTATATCTTCTCTTGGGTGTCGTAAAAGGCGACTAAGGGATTCACCAGAGGATGGGCAGCAGCGTTCTCTGAGTATTTAACCAACCAAATGCGATCACCAACCTGCCTATCAAGCGTGGCGATTATGGAATATCCCCCAAAACTGCTTGGGGTGGCCAAATAAAAAATCATTTATTTCAATCAACATTGGATCATAGGAATGGTAAATGAAAATTGCAAAAAATAAAATAAAATAAATTGTAATCAAAGATATAAATTGTCATATTATTATTATTTGATCATTTTCATAAATAAAATAATCACTTTTAATAATATTAAAATAAAATAAAATTATATAATGATGAAAAAAAATTATATAAGTCATGTCAGAGAGTCAGACATGGAAATAAATTAAATTCAAAACAAAATAATCAAATATAAAATAACTACAATCAATATATTTTATTAGTAAGTACATGAACCAATGCTATGTCCAGCAGTGGACGTCTTTCAGCTGAAATGATGATGATGATGACAATGTTCATTGCTTCGTATGTTTTAACAATCCGTCTTTCCGGCAACTATGCACCACGCAATGAATATTGCTGTAATGTCAAAATTAAAGCTATTGTTATTGTGAGTTTGTAAATGCTTAACATCAAGTGAGCTATAAAGCTCACTATTCTATTCTATGCAATAAAAAAGAACAGGAAAAGCTATAAATTCTCTGAAGCTCCTCCCCCTTCCCCCTCTCACTAGAATAATAAAATTTTGCTAAAATGTAAATAATAATAAATATTTAATTATTTTTAACGCATTTATTTACGCGTGCGCTGCAATATCTAACGATTTAAATTGTGGAAAGAAAAATCCTGCTCGTGCATAAGTGCCAATAATAAATAAATTCTTTATTGGCACTTAAAATGGTTTAACAAAAATGAGTTAAGGTAGGTAGGTAAATTGTAAAAGGGCATTATCAGTAATGTTGAACCGTGTTGGTGCCTGTACACACGGCTACACATCAAGCTGTACACATCCAGTATAAGCTGACCTGGCATTGTGTAGGCTTTCCGTACAATGTGAGATCAGCTTATACTGGAAACGTACAGCTTGATGTGTAGCCGTGTGTTCTAATGTAAAACACTGTATCATCACAGGCATAATATGTACAAAAAGTCTGTCATCCTCACTTAAATGTCATGCTGATGGTGGCGTTAGTGTCGGGTCGCTATGTTCCCTTCAATATGGTTGAGTTAAGCGATGGCGCATCACTGACTTTTGGGATTCATGTGCGGATCAGAATTTGATTATCACTTGCTTTAACGGTGAAGGAAAACATCGTGACGAAACCTGCACACCAGAGAGTGCTCCATACAGTTCTCGATGGTGTGTGTAGTCCATCAACCCGCACTAGGCCAGTGTGGTGGACTAAGGCCTTAACCTGCTCATACTGAGAAGAGGCCCGTGCCCAACAGTGGGACAGTAATGGGCTGATTATGTATATGTATGTAAGCGATGGCTGATGCTTGCGTCATGCTCGTGAACGGGTGCCGTCTGATGGACAGATCAGCTCCTAACATACTATGGCAACTCTTTTTAGGTTTGTTTCTAAAGGAAATATTCTAGTAGTATAAATTTTAGTAGTAGTAGAGCTCCTTTGTGAAAGAGCGCATCCGGGGAAATACTACCACCGTACCTACTTCTGCCACCAAACAGTAATGCTTGCATTGCTGTGATTTGGTGCAAACGGTACGGGTGCCGGTGAAATTACAATCACATGTGACTTTCCATCTTCATGTCTCAGTTTAGCGAACCGACTTGCAATAACATTTAGACAATAGCCTAGGTGGTATTGCAGTTGTTATGGCAAAGGTAACCGCTTAACATCAGGTGGGCCTTTAGCTCGTTTCGCCACCCTAAAAAAAAAACTTCTCTAAACTTCAGAAGCAGAAATTATTAAGAGCTATCAAACTAGTTTACCTGTTAAACTTCATTTTACATATTTTTAAGTGTTTAGTAATTCTGTTGATAAAATTCAATTAGTCCAGTTTTTGGAGTTTTTTTTTACCTAAATCTTGGAATGAAATATAGAAAGCCAAAGATTAAATCATTGACGAAAGCTAGTTTTTTTGTATGATTATTTGTGTTTACGTTTTTAAGAGGGTTCATTCCGAGGTGAAATCATAAGTTGACTGGACTAAATTTTATTTGGCAGTTTTAATTTAGTTACTTTCATCTCAGTAACTAAACTAAATCTTTAGTTTCATCAGTTTTACCGACTTGTAAACGTGGTTTTAACATCCAATTTGCAGAATAAATGATTTCATTTAATTTCAGTGAAGTTAGCGTACAGTCAACTGCATAACAGTGGTAACATTTGAATTAGAAAACCACCTTTACTGCTCACGAAATAATGGCGTTGTCAATGTCAAACTGTTACCACTGACGTGCGGTTGACCGTACCTGTACCTGTAGTTAATAGATGTTGTTTGAGGAGTAACTTGCTTCTACGAGCTACGTCTCGTAGACGAGCTCATATTATGAGCCTGCGTATTGAACTCAGCCCAACCCAGCCCAGTTGACCGCAAGACGGGGCGTTTATGTCTTTTATTAGTAAATACTGGGATTTTTTTTAAATATTTTTTTACTAGTTAAGTTAGTTTAGTTTAAATTTCCGATATAATTTAAGTGCACCGGTAACTACCCTTTGTCTCTTCCATGACATTCCAGTCCATTCAATGGTTGTCTGGAAGAGATCGCCGTGGAGCGATAAGACCGCCAGTTGTACACTAGCGCATAAGTAGTTATTTAAGAAATTAATATAATTTTGTTGTGCAATAAAGAGGATTTGTATTGTATTGTATTGTATACTTTTCTCGTGAACTTGCGTGACGTGGGATCAATGTGCTATGTGTTAGTTACACGTTTTTGAAAAACCATCCACGCAGTGAGCTGTGTGTGGGCTGGGTTCAATATGGGGCGAGCTTTATCCATCACTCTCTCTAGGCAGACTAACGGCGCTTAACCGAACTCGTTGATGGGCGTAATTCATTTTTCATTTTCAAATATTTTTATTCATCAGCAAAAAAAACAAAAAAAATGCACTTTATTCTAAGCTACATTGATAACACGGACTTTTTTATGATGGGCGTGATTAAAATGCGTGCTTTCTCACTTAAAACACTTGCGTAATTTTCTACAGTGATGAGAGGTAAGACGTAAGTGCGTGCACACATAAAGCACTCCCGTACGGTTTTGATTGATTGATTTTGTTAATTACGATTAACTTGATTAAATTATATGAATTATTGAATAAATAATCTATGCTTATACGGTAATTATTTAGCAATTCTTATATTCCATAAATTATATGTTTACGCCTAAAGTTGCTTAAATTAGATATATTACTATTTGCTTATTAAGAAGTCATATAAAGTGTCAAATTTATTATTTACTAGCCTAGTAGCCAACGCCCGCGTGTAATTCGGCTTATCACAGAAATATGTTATCGCGCATCCCTCGAAAACTGTTTATCGTACCGGGATAAAATATAGCCTATATGTTAATCAGGGTTATGGTCTATCTGTGTGTAAATTTCATTCAAATCCGATCAACGGTCAACGCGTGATTGAGTAACAAACATGCAAATATCCAAACATCCTCACAAACTTTCGCATTTATAATATTAGTAGGAAGTAGGATAGTAGAGTACTTATCTGTTTTACTAGAATATAATAGAATAGAATAATAATTTATTTGCAAAGAATGTAGGTACATGACATAAAGGTGTTATCGGTAGAGTGACCCTTGTACAAACTACCTTGAATGAGGCATGCAAACATTTTTGAGTTTAATTAATTAATCAATTAAATTTAAAATCCATAACACTAATAAAACAATAATCAAATCTATTACATTAAACTGAATAAAATATAAAAATATGTAGGTATGTCACGAGTTAGGTAAATACTTAAATAGTAAAACTAGAATTTATCATTTTCAAATAATTAATTAAATAGTAACATTTCTGCAATAAAATAATAATAATAAAAACAATTTCAAATTAAATTTAAAATATTAATGTCATGTGTTATCTACATTGTAAAACTAGAATTTATCATTTAAAAAAACATTAACTGAATAGTAGCATTTCTCCAACAATAATGCTGACAATTTCTTTTTTAAAATGTGTGTAGTTTAATTTTTTATAATATCAGGTACTTTATTGTATATTATAGGGCCCATGCTAAGAACACTTTTTTCAAGTAAAGCTGTATTATAACCGCCAATATGTAAAAGATTTTTATATTGGCTTCTAATAGGTCCCCTACTGTTAATAAATAAGTAAATGCATTTTAAATTACGTGAGTAACGAATAATTTACTGTTTTCGTATTATTTTCGCGTTACATGATTAGTGCATGGCCCAGTGCATGTTATTCATAACGGAATTAGGATGTTGTGCATACGAAAACAAACTTTATTAGAATTATTTTAATCTATACAAATATTATAAAGAGGTAATATTTGTATTTTTATGTGTATGTTTGTAATGAATAAAATCAAAAACTACTGTGCCGATTTTGAAATTTTTTTCACCCTTAGAAAACTACATTCACCCTGAGTAACATAGGCTATATTTTCATGTCCACCCGTGCGAAACCGGGACGGGCCGCTAGTAAAGTATAAAAGGACTTCATAAATATTTGGGTTGAAAGTTTATATGAAAATCTGTCATTTTTGAAGTCAGATGTACAAAATAAGTATTTGGCTTTTTGGTTGAAAATAAAGAAATACGTGTTTTAGTGTTTTTGAAAATCAACACTTAAGGAGGTAAAATAGGGTGCGAAGCCGCGGGCGATGCTGTCACTACACCCGCGCTGAGTTCGTGTTTGTTCGGGTTAATCTCGGAAACTACTGTAAGGATTTTCATACGGTTTTCACCAATATAAAGTGGGATTATCTATGAAGGTTATAGGCTAAAATTATCAGTGCTACCCGTGCGAAGCCGGGGCGGGCCGCTAGTCAGTTATAAGGTAGTATATATATTTTTTAAATCTTTATACCTACATATATATAAATGTATGTTTCTTTATTTGTTCCGTATGCGTTCTTATGAATACCATTCATTCATATGATTGCGATGAAACTGTGGTGCATTGTAGAGCGCGAGTTGCACAGCTAGTAGGGATAAAAGCAAGTAAAAAAGAATAAGCATGATTTCTCAGAAACACTTGAGTGTATTTATTTAAACTTTAGTGTGCATTGGTGGAACGGTATGGCGGATTTAATTCAGCGGACTTATATACTTAGACATTTCTGTCGACGGTATGTTAGGAAAGCTTTGAAAGAAATGTGTGGAGGTTGTTGTCGGTGCAATGTGCTCATGTGACATTGCAGGCTGCGGCGCGGCGCGGTCAGTGCACTGAGGTCGCGATGCACCGGAGCATGTGGCCACTTCGCGCCTCACCCCCCAACCCCGCCCCGGCGTGAAAGCCTTCGCCCAAGCTATGGGAGACCAGCGATTTTAACTGTGGAACATGATTTAAAAAAATGTAAAAATTGTTGTCCGGAAAAGCAGTACAAGGGCTATTAATTTTATTTTTTATTCTTCAGGACAACAAACAATTGCGCAATTATGCATAATACAAACAATAATAATATCATACAAAACTTAGGTAATCACGCAACCAGCACCTTTTTCCACTAAATAATACATACAATTTTACAAATAGGTACAGCAAGCTTAATGCACTTTATGCAGACAGAAATGATATATAATTATGAGCGAAAATTTGTGTAGGTATACAAAACTTGTGGGTGTATGCCACGGAATACTTGAATAAGAATGGAATTGGTATAGTACACAGTTTCTTCGGAAACCCGTGTCGCCTAACTCTCCCACTATCCGTCTCACTACTACATAAGCACTGTATCTAGCTTGTATCTAGATATCTAAACGCATACGCGTGCAAGAAATACTACACTGAACGCGGCCCTACTATTAGCTGTCACGTCCGTCACACATAAACGTCGACCATGTGCGAACGCACCACTACATTCGAACAGGTCGTTAGTGATGTCCATGTACAAAAAACTAATTTTATGAATGTTATCGATATTTTCAACGATTTTCGCACAAGGTCTTGGAATAAAAATAATTTGTCCTACATAAGGAATTGGAAAGTTACTGTTTCATGATATACTTAATTATTGAAAATAACGTCTGACACTTTTTAAAACAAGCAGCTCGAGGTATGGCGAAAAATAAAAAGTAGTTTTTCGATTTTTAACCTACTTTAAATTTGTTATAAGATCTGGTTTGGTGTTTTGCGTAAATAAGATATACAATTCTGCATATTTACGGATTGGTTTTCTTTTTAAATCGTAACTTATAAAATAATTACTGCCCAACATACTAACGTCGTCAAAATTTGTTAGTTTTTTGTAAACTTTTTGTTTTTTGTATTGTATTGAAAACTAAAAATAAAATAATATTCCCCTTATTACGAAAGTTTAGACCACGTTTAAGGGGAATATAGCAGCCAAGTGGCGCCCCCATCAGTAAACAAATTATTACTTGCTGAATACAAGTACAGGTACTGTAGTTTAATCAGAAACTATTAACTCTGTAAATTATACTTCGCTGTAATTGTAGATAGAAAAAATGCGAAAACGGCCACTTTTGGCATTTTTTCTATCTACAACTACAGCGAAATATATTTTACAGAGTTAATAGTTTCTGATTGAACTACAGTACCTGTACTTCAACTTTTAAAAACGAATTTTCGAAAAATTATGTATTCAGCGAGTGATATTTTTTTTTACTGACGGAGGCAACACTTGGCTGCTACATTCCCCTTAAGCACTTGTTAAAACCGGGTGTAATCCAAACTCCATACATAACAAAGGTATTTAACCACCAAAACGAAGAGGTGAGGATATGTGTCGAACAACCAATAGGATTGCGTTATTTTCATATTTCACCGCCTAGCTTCAACATTATTTATTTATTTAAACTTCATACAATACATGTACATAGGTGGACTTAATGTCTTTGGCTTTCTCTCCCAGTCAAACAGCTATTCTATATCTAACGCAGTCTTATTGGAGGCTTGCGACACATCTCGTCAGATCTCGTCTCTGCGTTTTGGTGGAAACCGAGCCTAAAACCCGATTTTTAACTGACTTCAAAAAAGGAGGAGGTTCTCAATTCAATTGTATGTTTTTTTTTGTATGTTTGTTACCTCAGAACTCCGTCATTTATAAACCGATTTCGATAATTATTTATTTATTTGAAAGGATATACTTCCAGATTGGTTTCATTTTCATCAAAATCCAGTTTTGATGATGGGATCCATGTGAAATTGAGGTAACTTCTCAAATATTATAGGCATACATAGCGATTTTGGTATATTCATCAACAAGTCAAGCAAAAAAAGCAATTCAGACAAAATCATTTGGTGAAGATCTGATGAAGGTCATAGGAGATAAAGAGGGAACTCTTCAATGGATGACAGCAAATTATCCGGGATTACAGTAATCGCTTGTCTTTCTAATGTTAATTCCACTCAAAATAATAAACTAAAAAAAAACCAACTAATTTTTTTGTTTTTTTCAGTTTTTTCTTAAATCAATCCGAATCAAAGGCACCTACTTCCTAAACTGTTTCACACAAATTTTATTATTTTATTCTTTTTTAAGTCGGTTTTTACTTTTTTTTTAATGTGGTTTATGTTTATGATAATTATGATAATTGATAAATATCAAAACTCGAAATTGCGAATAAATAATTTCGACAAAGAATCTACCTAAAAATAAAATTATTATGCATTTAAAATAATAAAAACCGGCCAAGTGTGAGTCGGACTCGCGCAGTAAGGGTTCCGTACCTCTCAACGACCTGATACCCCATAAAAACTGATTTAATTTACGAGAGTTTATCAAAAGACATCAACGCACAGTGCGCAAAATATTAATTTTTTCATGTCTTTCTTACGCAGGTACCACCACATATGTCTATGTTTGTCTTATTTTTAGTATTTGTTGCTAAACTACATAATATGCACTATAATATGACCAAGTTTGACGCTGGTATATATTACCGTTTTGAAGATAGAGCAGGAACAAAATGTTGAAAAAAATGCATGTCTTTTGAGGTTTCTTGTATGGGGACCCCCTTTGGTTTTAGACTTTTTTTATTTTTACTATTTGTCGTGATACACCTCATAGCAACACAATTTCTGAGAAAATTTCAATCGGTTATCTATTGCCGTTCAAAAGATACAGCCCTGTGACAGACAGACGGACGGACGGACGGACGGACAGCGTTGCGAGAGTAATAGGGTCCCGTTTGGCACCCTTCGGGTACGGAACCCTAAAAATGAGGAATATTTATTTTAAAACAGAAAGTATACACCGAATTAATTATATCGATAATGCATTCAATATGTTACTACACTATCGATACGCGGGGATTTTGGTGACAGTCAGGCAAATAAGGTGAAGGCGACATCGAAAGAAACGCAATACATTACGCGGTTACTCACGTAGTGAAAGTGGATATCCATGTTTTATAAGCAATGTATATTTATTTATCAGTTTGCGATAACATCGTTTTTGTCATGAATCACATAATACTAAGAAAATATTTGCAAATATCACAACTAATTAAAGGTTTTTAGACTTACAGATGAAAAGAAATCCCTCCTTTAGTTAAACTACACACCTCGCTTCTTTTTCGCCATGATATAGTGGCGCAAGACGGCATAATTATTATTTTTTCGCACAGCAACGTACTCTGTCACAGCCTGGCCGCAATGTTTAAGCTGTGACGCGGATTTTGGTTACACTAGCGCGTCTGCTCAAAAGCGCGGCGCGCCTATCCCGCCCACAATTCCCCTTTATTTATATTCATTTCCTCTATGGTGTATGCATAATTTTGAAAAGTAGTTGTCTGAGATGTTATCCTAAATTGAAGGCAAAGTAAAATATTTTAATTACCAAGCAATTATTCAAAAATGGATTGTTTAAGCGCATGACCTGCGCAATTATGACATATTTTGTTAGTATTCCATGCAGATAAGAATGACAATTGCAGATGGCAATAGGCCCCTATCACATGGGACTACGAGTATAACATAACTGGCGAAATGTGGGTGTACTATACACCTCTGCCTACCCCTTCGGGGAAATACAGGCGTGATGTTATGTTATGTTATGTTGTTCCATGCAGATAAAATCAGTAAAATTAGAATAATGAACATTGACATGAAAATTAGAATACAGAAACGTTTCACTGCACACTCATTTATCGCCTTAATTTCCTTCTATTCTAAAATACTCCCAATTTTAGTGGAAGGTCGCTGTGCTTTCATACTGTAGACCGCTGGTCCGCTTGCACCGGTTACTTTAAATTTTCATTAGCACGGCGGACCGCCACGCCGCCCGCCTCCCGCCCGGCGCCGACGACGTCTGCAATTACATTTCGCAATTTACAAATTGTCTTTTTATTTACGATGTATGCTTTCGCGAACACTTGCTTTATCCTCAAGTTACTTTAATTGCTTCTTTTTTTGGTCCATTAAATGCAAATTTCTAGTTTTTCAAATTTTTTAGTCGACCGTACTATCGACTCGACCTAATTACACCACTATTTTTTAAACACTTCAAGGGAACTAACTCTGAAAACGTGAAAAAATCAACATATTATTAAGTCCTAAACTCGATCAAAATGTCGCAGCTTTGAATGAATAACGACACAACAAAAAAAAAAACTAAATTAAATAAGTACACATAACGAACGATCATTTGGTTCTGTTCGTTATGTGTACTTATATAAATTTGAAAAAAAATAAATAAGGTGTGTCGTTATTCACGCAAAGCAGCGAATGTAATGCAGCAAATTTTTTCTCACGATTTTAGAGTTGGCCCCGTAATAAAAGTTGTACAGAACGATGAGCAGAGACTACCCTTTAGGTTTTTTTGGTAGGTAATTAATAATAAGTGTGTATATCTATTACAATTTTTTTTTTTTAGTCCGTGTGGTGCCGGACTTAAAGAATAGCACCACCCTTATCTCTTCCCATGGGTGTCGTAAAAGGCGACTAAGGGATTCACCAGAGGATGGGCAGCATCGTTCTCTGAGTATTTAACCAACCAACTGCGATCGCCAACCCGCCTGCCAAGCGTGGCGATTATGGCATATCCCCCCCTTAATTGGGGGAGGCCTATGTCCAGTAGTGGACGTCTTTCGGCTGAAATGATGATATCTATTAATTTCATAATAACTCATATCGCCGTGGTGAAAACACATAAGTAGTAAAGCCACTCCGAAACATGGTAAAGTGGCTGACTGGCCCGGGAGCGGTGGCGGAGACGTACATAAGAATCGCCACTTGTGAAGGCTTATATTCATCGATTGTTAAGTTTACTAAATAAATAACGTTTATTTCACCAACAATTTGTACAATCACTTATACTGCCGTCCGATGACTAAAAGGCCGTTAAGTGACAATTTTGTCAAATTTTGTTACATATACTACGAAAAAGAGCAAATTTTGCTCTCTTTAGTAGTATATGTAACTCGAATTTGACAAAATTGTCACTTAACGGCCTTTTAGTTAGCGGACGGCAGTATAGCAAAACTTAAGGCTAATATTTAAGTACACAACATGGGAGCATCTGTATTCAAAGTAGGACAGGTCTTGTATCTCGGCATACAGTTAGTTACTGTTAGCCTGTAACATCCCACTGCTGGGCACAGCCTTCCCCCTTGATTTCCAATCTGTATGGCTTAGTGCCAGGTTCGTAGTCCGTAGTTACTACTATCGTCCAGCTTGTCCTTCCATCGCTTTTTTGGTCTACCTCGGTTCGCTGTATTTGGACGTGTTTGGACCACCACTGTGCAGAAATTTTGGCCCACAGCTCAGATGGCATTCGGCACACATGGTCAGCCCAATCCCGCTTTAGTTTAGCTGCTTTTCGAGCTACATGAGTGATTTGAGTTTTTCAGTGCAGTACGAGTTTACAGTTAATTTTGCGTTAGTGGTAACACTTGAATTAGAAAAGCGCCCTTCATCATCATCATCATTTCAGCCGAAAGATGTCCACTGCTGGAAAAAGGCCTCCTCCAAGCATCGCCACCGGTCCTGCGACTTCCGTATTCAGCGGATTCCCGCGACCTTCACCAGGTCGTCGGTCCACCTTGTGTGGAAAACCGCTTACGAAATAAAGACGCTATCAGTGCCAAACTGTGAATTACCACTGACGTGCGGGTGACCGAACCTATGTATACATGTATACGACGTGTTGATCTGTATTCGTGCCATATTTAAGGAGGTGACTATACCACTGATACTGAACACGAATCAATAAAAAAATCAGTACGACACAAAACCGATGGATGCGAAAACACTGAAACAATTTGTAGCTATTTCCACCCTTTGACAATGCCACCGATGACTTATTTTCAGAGTTGTTCGGGATTTATTCTCAAACCCTCGCTGTTTCTAAGTGAAAATTTGGGTATTAAATAATCGTAGAATTTTTTAAGTATTTTTAGATGACTAAGCACATTATTTATCATTTGCTCTATAAATATGGCACGGTTACAGATCAACAACTTGTATAAGTTGTAACATTATTAGCTATGATCCCTTTAAGGGGTTAATGTACTTACCATAACGAACAACTTTTAGTATGGAACCAACCCTGAAATCGAGAAGAAAAAACAGCTGCTCGCTACATGCGTTCACATAAATTGACAAAATGTAGTGAACAGCATTTTTTTTTTCGAGATTTCAGCGTTGATCCCATTAAGTTGTTCATATAATGATGAGTACAATTACTTTTTTCAGGTTTTGTATAAACTCTAAGAATAAGGTTGTATAATGTCGTTATTTATTTTTAGTGAATTAAAAATATGTGTAATGATTCTAGTTTATTCAGCTAACTACCTATTAACAATTACTACAATAGCTAAAGTTTTCATTTGTTTGAAAGAAACCGAATTTTGTTGAATACGCATTATTTTGATGTCTACGCGTTGATGTCTTTTGTTCTATTGAAGATTTCACTAAGTTTAATGAATAAAATAAAGATATAATAAATCAAGAAATGTTAATATTTTTCTTATATAGTGTATCAGACACATTTTTTCAGTATTTATGATTTGTTATTTTATACCACATCAATCCAAGTTCTATTAGGCTGGTTACAAACGAAATTTTTGAGACATACACAATTGCGTTCATTTTACAGTGTATGTATAGATATGTGCTTAATATATTGTGAACTGAAGATGGAAGGTTGTTTGAGAACCACAAGTCACGCCGGCAGCGGATTGTAAAGTAGCTGTGGAGCGTAGACGAGACTATGATCAGACATAATAAGTACGTCTACCACAATATGTGGCAAACCTGTATACGAGGCTCAAGCCGGTTATAACCACTGACACTGGCTTGCTTTATTGCACTTGATTATGAAGGAATAGTAGCAGCATTTATGTAATGATCAGTAATTAATACCGGCAATATCCATGTTTATATCTCACACGTAATGAAGTGCAAATGTGCGGTAACTTTGTGTTTAATGGGACTTCTTCTTTCTCCAAGCTTTTTTCCCACTACGTTGGTCTGCTTTTCTTATATTCTGCAGGCCTAGCCAAAGTTACAAACGTTTTGTATCGAATCTATGATCGTTGACGCCTTGACGTAAAATATTTAAGATATGTCCGCACTGAGAGGTGGCTAGCTTACTACTGAACATCTGTCGACCTTCACGAAGGAAGAATTACGGCCGAGAGGTGTCATGTGATGTACCGGCGATTCCGAGGCCGGATACCCAACACCGAGTAATACACCCTAAATTATAATGTTTGGTTCATGGCGTAAAGGAGTCCAGATCAACTCATGAGGAGTTTAATGTGCATTTTTACGTAGATTTTACATCGATTCAACACAGGTTTTCTTTTGAAAACTGCTGCAAATTAATGCTATATCCAAATTAAAATGTTTTTTTTTATTTCAAATAATTTTTTTTTTTACGTAAAAATGCCTAGTGCCTCGTTACAAAAAACAAACAGGTTTGTTTACTTCGCTACACACTAGGTGACTATGACTAGTGAAGGCGCCAAGTGAGCAGTGCGGCTGGGCTTCCTCTGTGGCTTGGCGCTATATTTCTAGAACGTTTGTTTCACTTCGCTACACGCCAGGTTCACCCGTTCAGTGCGGACGTAACCTTAGCGTTCTGACTACGTCATTTATTTTCTGCGTTGAGATATGTCATTCCCATAAATTTCGTTTGTTTTATATTAGCGTTGACGATTGTAGATTATCAACTTGGCTAGGGGGGCTGGTTAGTTTCAGAGTTTGAGGCGTAACAAGCGTAATTTTCATGCCTGTTGCCTTCTGGTTCAGACTTTACACAAAACGAAGGCAAGTATAGTCGCCGGTGCTTCCGGGACTTAAGCACCACTGTCATTGTTATACAGCTTTCCATTTTTAAGTTTGACGCAATGATATATGCTACTACAACTAAACTACAACTGTATAACTTACTTGTTATTGTATAGTTGATCTTAAAATGCCTTGAATGTCATACAAGACCAATGTGACTGTTACTGTTGTCATCCGGAACTAATCCGTGGCAAGATTAATTAAGATAACCTTCCATTAAGATTTCAGTAGGTTGAGATGTACAATCTAACAAAGAGATAAGTATCCAGAGTCGCAAATTATAACTAAAGATTTCTCAGGAAATTATGGTAGAACGGTTTGAATAGGATTTTGTATACAACATGTAACAAAAACCATCATTAAAAGTGATTAAATCACTTTCAATTTACAATTAATAATGAGTTAATATTTAATTTGATTATTTTTATTGATATAATCACTGAGTGAGTGAGTTTTGAGTGACATAATCACTTTTAATTAACAATTAATAATGATTTAATATTTTATTTTATTATTTTTATTGAAGAGTTTTTCCAAATGAGTTGTGTCCTTACGTAAGAATATCGATTCCGATAACATACCTCACAGGAACAACAGGGTTTTTGTTACATATTGTATATACAGTTTAACTTCGTCCGTTATTGAAATAATATTCCACTCGAAAACATCCATAATCTTCTGTGAAAACTTTATTTATATCGAGCGAACCTGGATACTTATTTCTTTGTTAGACTGTACCTACTCTGTAATCATGGTTGTTGGTGTTAAAAGTGGCTTCTCTTTGGCTGGCATCCACAGAACTGAAGTCTTGTCATAAACTAAAGGTTTTTGTTTATAAACTAAAGGCTGTGTTTATAATCTTTATATGAATTGATTAGTTCGCTGAAGATCGATAGTTGTTATTCTGTATGTACGAGCACGTTTGTATTATAATATTATAATACAAACGTGCTAAACGTGTGTAAACGTGCACGCATTCGTTCGCCGCAGTTTAATGGATGTGTTCACGGCTGCGTGGGTGTTTGCACTAAGTTGAGTTGACTGTCTCTGGCGCCATCGTCTCTTTGGAATAAAGTCGTTGGCTGCTGACCCATGTGAATTTTAAGCTGACCCGTAATGCATGGAATTATGGGTTCTACGCCTACCTGCATTTGGTGTGCAAAAGGCTTTGGTCTTGCTGCCCACCCTTTTTGTTTTGCCGCACGTATTGTGTTCCAATATGCATTATTCTGTGTAGCTGACAAAATGCTACTGTTTTACTGACGTCCCTGACTAAAGCCTTGTCGCCAAAGAATCAATGCTCTTTCTGGGTGGACGTTCTATGGCTGTAAATCACTATTTTACTATGATTGCATAGAACAGCGATAGTCGTCTTTAGTATCGCCTCGTGCCACTTACTGCTTTTGTTCCGAAGTTAAAGTTTCACGCTATACGGTGATAGGCCAGTATTACTCGTCAACTGTCGAAGGGTGCCAGCGGTCATAATCCCATTACTTTCCCACTGCTGGGCACGGGCCTCCTCTCAGAATGATAAGGTTAAGGCTTTAGTCCACCACACTGGCCTAGTGTGGGGTGGCGGACTGCACACACCATCAAGAACTGTATGGACTACTCAGGTGTGCCTCACGATGTTTTCTTTCACCGTTATAGCAAGTGATAATAAAATTTGGATCCACACATGAATTCGAATAGTTAGAGGTGCGGGCCGGGTTCGAACTCAGACCCTCTTTCATGGAAGGCAAGTGCTCAACCGCTAAAGCTATCTCAGCTGGCACATAAAGGCTATCGCAGGTGTCGCTGTGAAGTTCATAAGCGAACCTTTCATGAACTTAGACGCAAGTAGGTGACGATCTGCTGTTTTGACAGATAAATTGATGTTCTGTTTTAGAATTCTTTTTTTTATGGACATGCATATTATATTGATAAGGACCCAGTGCACGATATGTAGCATGAGCATTGTTCAGTTCTATGTAAGTTCCATTGCAGTTGACAGTTGCAGTCGTTAGTTCAAAAGCGGCGTTGTTAACCCATTCCTTGTCTAATGATCTACATAGACTACATATGGTTTAGCGCGATTGTTTAACTTTACTATTGTGTTTGCTGTCTGGACAGTGAACGTATTAAACTTGCCGCCGCAATTTTTCAAACTATTATAGTACCTACACATACACCGTGTATTTATTTATTTATTTAACAGTTGCCTACTGTACTTACAGTTGCCCAACACGTACAGTAGGCCAAGTTATAATTTAGGTACATATATAATTCTTATAAGTATAGTTTTTGCAATAATTCAACACTTACTTTGGGCTTATATTTAACGAACCACCAGATCTAGGAAAATGTAAGGGCAAAAAATCACTTTATATTACCAAAAATAGTAAATGATCACCAAATTAAATCCCCATTTTAGCGTCACTTATTAACTACGAAGGGGATCGCCATCCCCTTCGAATCTAACCTGTCTGAGTCCGGTGCCCCAAGTTTGCTCATTAAAATTTGGTGATTAATTTACTAAATTTGGTGATTGGTATATATTTTCACAAAATTCTTTTTGGTGGTCATTATAATTATCTCCCTTATTTTGTATTATTCAATTGCTATCGGGTATTGAGTGCTATCAGTAAATAACTGAAAAAAATATTGAAAAACTTGACTGGTGGTGCTAAAAGGAAAAGGTGGAAGACGGGGTTCTGGGCCAGAAAACCTCCTCGTGTGCCTGATAGCTGTGGGTCCTTTTCGATACGTCTGGAAGGATGCAGTTTGTTGGGCCGGTGAACCCTGGTCAAGGGCAATAACTCGTCTTAGGGGCCGTTTCGGGACTATTGTCGAATATTCTGGAAATGGAGGGGCCTGATCTGGGCCAATAAGATAAGATAAGATAGATAGGTATTTATTTTCTCCCCACAATATTACACTTAAAATAACATTTCTTATTTAATTCGTATTATAAACACTATAATACGAAAAAAACGTACGTACGTTTTTTTCGTAGAGCGGTCCTTACACAAGTGTAAATAAAATATCGATTGAACGAGTGAAAGTAGCTTAGAATCCCTCACCGATTTATCCTCATTTCTCTTTCCTGCTCAATCATCAGACCCTGATTACCATGTGTATAAAACCTACTCATTGAAACCATTCCAATGAGTCCAAACACCCAGGGAAGGCGGAGTTTTTTTTCCATGAGGGGTTTCTCATGACAAAAAAATAAGGAGGAAGACCGAGTGATATCTTGCTGCTATTTTGGAATCCGATGAGTATGCTGAGTTTAATTAAACTGAGGAGGGCCATACCTTCGAAGGCTGTGTGTGAACAATTATTCCCGAAATGTTTTTTTGGTTCTAGGAATAAACTAGATACTTACATTTTCAACGTCTTCTATTTACATGAGCTTCTATGATCTCTCTAGTCGTTTATATGTAGGTATGTAATTATAGGTGCGAGAGAATCACTTTGACCGAAAAGGAAGTGTATTAGCATTTTGTTTGAACTGTATCGAATGAGTTGCATTAAAGAGTGGGCAGTGTCGTGTAATCAATCGGAGTTATCTGTTTACGTGTGGAGCGTCGACCTCGCGCCCGCATCCCGCACCCCGCACCAGCGCCGCGTCATAGAATATATACTAACGACAAGAAGCGACACTTAAAATTGCTCGCGGCTATGTGTGCGGGTCGCGGCGAGCGCGGGGGCCGTGCGCGGTGCGCGGCGTGTGGAACGGGCAGTCTCTGGGCTGCCTCAGCCAAGACCTATTGCATTCACGCGCTCGCTCAAGGTCACCAGCGAGCGAGCTCACACGTACACGGAGTGTCACCGCTGTGGCCACGTCCCGCCAGCTGGGGCGCCAGCCATGCCACCAGCTAGCCCAGTCGCGGCCTGCGCTTATCGCTCGCTTGCTTTACACCCGGTGTTCCGCTTTGTTCTCGATTCCACGCTATCTTCATACACAACGTATATAACGTTACTTTTTGTTTACGCAATTTGAGAAACTAGTTTGCTCAAGAGAATCGATTGGGATAGGTAGTTTTTATACTATGTTACATTTTAACTAAAAAAAATTTTGAAACTCAATTTGGTTACCTATTATGGTTAAATTCAGTACATCAGCGGATCGTGAACGTGAATAGGTCCTTAAGGTTCAGGAAGTTCGTCTCGATTTGCTTCCGTGCATCAGGTACTCCGTGCATGGCATTCTTCACTTTTTCCGCTACCAAGTACCAACTGGGGGACTTACAGTGACTATAAAAGCATGTAATTTTGTGATTTAGAAAAAAAAATCCCAATCGATTCTCCTAGTGATTCTGAACAAACTAGTTTCTCAAATTGCGTAAACAAAAAGTAACATTGTATCAGCAATTAAAGAAAAGAAAGAAAGAAAAATTATTTATTGCCACAACAAGACGACATGCGTACAATAATAATACATACAATTCATTATCATCATCATAATTTCAGCCTAAAGACGTCCACTGCTGGACATAGACCAGTGTGTGTTGCCAGTAATACGCAATTAATTGTGCGCTAATAATATAACTAAGGATTCATAGTCTGGGCGCCGCCTGACTTCTCTTTAGGAAATATCTGAGTACAGCTGTATACAGACCACGGATGTAACTTTCCCTTCCAGAGGTACCTAAGTTTAGTTGTGGGTAGTAACTACGGGCTAAGCTAAAATTAAAACCATGAATATCATAATAGACTACGACGCGGACTTTACCGGCCTTTTGGTTTTTCCTAAGTACTGCCTCAGCCTGATGGTCATTGAAGAATCCCTGTGTCGGTGTTGTTCCCCTTTACACTATGCATAAATCATCTTGCATACCATGACGTACGTGATATTATTTCGATGAAAAATTTAATATGGTCATAGACAAGCTTTGTTTCTAAAAATGCATGAATAAAATGAGCTTCGAGTGTGATAAAAATACTATCTTTTAAATGCCATCAGTCTCTCGTCCTTCGAGACGGATTTTATTATGCATAATTTTACTAAAATATTATTACTGGCTTGAAAGTTTACATGACACTGTTTTAGTATAATATGTATTTTGTCTCGGGGAGATAACAAATCCGTCTCAAAGGAGTCAAAGGACTAGAGAGACTGATGGCATTTTAAGATAGTATTTTTATAAAAAATTGTTAGTTCTGTGCTCTATGTTGAAGTTTTATGTATTGTCGTCGTAGATATATTGAGAATTTCAGTTAATCTTTTTAGGGTTCCGTATCCAAAGGGTGCTAAACGGGACCCTATTACTCTCGCTGCGCCGTCTGTCCGTCCGTCTGTCTGTCACAGGCAAAGAGATTAAATATTTAATGTCTTTGGTCACAGGGCTGTATCTTTTCAACGGTAATAGGTAGCTGGTTGAAATTTTCTCAGAATATGTGTTGCTATGACCCATATCACGACAAATACTAAAAATAAAAATAAATAAAAAATAAAGGGGGTCCCCACAGAAGAAACCTCGAAAAACGTGTTGTGTTCCTGCTCTATCTTCAAAACGGTAATACATACCAGCGTCAAACTTGGTTTGATTATAGTGCATACTATGTAGTTTAGCAACAAATAATAAAAATAGGGCAAACATAGACTTACATAGACGTATGTACCTGCGTAAGAAATAGATGCAAAAATTCATATTCACTCACGGTGCGTTGACATCTTTTGATGAACTCTTGTAAATTAAATCAGTTTCTATGGGGTATCAGGTCGATGGGTGGGACGGAACCCTTCCTGCGTGAGCCCGACCCGCTTTTGGCCTGTTTTTCAGTTGAAGTAAGTACACAATAATACACATCTGAATAAAATTTAGGTAGGTAGGTTATGTCCTCATGTTGTTATTTAGGTAGGTAGGTTATGTCCTCATGTTGTTATTTAGGTAGGTAGGTTATGTCCTCATGTTGTTATTTAGGTAGGTAGGTTATGTCCTCATGTTGTTATTTGTATCAACTAAGTACTAGCAGTACTTTTCAAACATTGAAAAATAATCATAATCATTTAAAAATAATGCTCGAGCATCTTCGCAATGTCAAAAGATGCAAAAGAGTTATTTTGACCGTTACCGTTGTTGCTCCGACAATGTCTAGACTAAATAAAATAAATAACGACGAGTGATTGGAGCAGCCAATCAAATTATAAAGTCGTGTTATTTATTCTCACACGTAGTTTCGATTTCTTCTTTATACCTATATTATTCACCGTCAAAGTCCAATCAATTTTGAAGAAATAAATTATTATTATATACTTATTTCAATAATACAACGTCATTTTTAACGTAATTTTTTGTATAGCACAAACCTTGAACATCCCACTTAGATTTACATTACACTGAAAAATACTTTTTTAACGGCCAAAATTAACCTTCCGGCCGCGTGGTCCGATCGCACAGTTCGATTAATCGAACGACGAGGAATTTTAAATCCTTTTCGTCCGATCAATCGAACGATGCGGATTTGTGAATCCTTTTCGTCCGATTCCAAAGTCGAACCATGCGGACATACATTTTCCAAGTAGGCGTGGTTCGATTGATCGAACGACGAGGATTTCCCAGGTCCTTGTGTTACGATCGATCGAACGACGCGGACTTCTGAATCCTTGTCGTGCGATTCTGTACACAGTCGAACCACGAGGAAAGTTATGAAATTCAACTTCCTTATGTGATTTTTTTAATATCCAATCCATCCACGATTTACCCTACTAGAGATAGAAATTTGACATATTTTGTATGGAGCTTATGTCAAATTCCTATCTCTACTAGGGCAAATCGTGGATAGATTGGATATTAATTTTGGCCGTAAATGTAGACGAACTTTTGCTACCTGTAGATAACTTAAAAATAGTGACTACATACCTAACTATCAGGTAATACGTAACTAAAATGTTTGTTCTTTATACAACATGTAAGAAAAACCCTGTTGTCCCTGTGAGCTACGATATTCATACGTAAGGACACAACTCATTTGGTAAAACTCTTCAATAAAAATAATCAAATTAAATAAAACGTGTGTTACCAAAGTGGAGGTTAATTTCGATACCACGAGCAGTGTTCACGGTAGCTTAGTGGCTAAAGCACTAGCGTACTGCGCCAGGAGTCGCAGGTTCGGATCCTGCTCGTGAGCGATTTTTTATTTCCACAATTTCAATCGTTAGATTTCGTTTTGCATGCGTAAATGCGATAAAACTAATAAAATAATTATTATTTTGATTTATATGTAACATGGTTTAAAAAACCTAACGGTAGCTAACGGTTACTTTTGTTAATAACCATTTTTTCGGGTTACTACGGTTAGTAAAATGTTCTTTTTTATCGAACCGATATTTAACCTCATGCAATTATAAGATAATGGATATACCTACTTTGTTTTATTGAAAATATTTTTAAAGGACAATGCCCTCTAATGTATGTCTACCCATCAAAAGTTCATGTCGCACAACCAAACCCAGTGTATTTGAAGGACAATAAAGTGCTCTTTCCGTATAATTAATTGTTTAAAATGGGTAACAGTAATTCGCACTTTTAGGTACTTATTTAATATTTTGTGGTAAAGTTCGAAAAAATAACTGATTCGAAGTGTGATAATAATAGGATATTCACGTTAAGGGCTTTATAGCCCTTCTCATTTAAATGACATGTTGATAATTACATAATTGTATAGGTACATGAGTGTTAGTTTTTACACAAAAATTGTAAAGCTGCTAGTGGTAGTAAAGTTTATATCGGTTTGAGGAGCGGCCAGTCTGGTATTGAGCATTCATCATCATCGTCATCATCATCGTCGTCATCATCATCACACATGACAAGACTTCACACTTCCACTGCTGGACATAGGCCTCCCCCAAACATACATAATCTACTTATATCTCTTATCTATTTATTTGAGATAGTTATTAATTAATTTATTGAATAAGTATTAATAATTAAAATAATAATAGAAAATAGTAAAATTATCATTTTTTTAACATTTATATTTGAGTAGTTACAATATTTGTAAACGAACGCATTAAAAATAATTCATGCTTGAAAAACTGTTCAACATAACCACCCTTTTCACGTCGCAGTCGGATAAATAACCGTAGCTAACCGGCTGTTTATTGGTAGCTAACGGCGATTTTTGGTTAATAACGGTAGGCTACCGTTATTTTAAAACTATAATTCTGATCAAACTACTTTCAGGTTTGCACTAACTAAAAGTAACGTTGTATAAGTACGGTCAACCGCATACCAATGGCAAACAACCATTATAAACAGAACTAGCTTAGTATGTATTTTTCATACTAGACAGGTTCTGCTTATACTGGTTTTTTTACCATTGATATGCGTGTACAGTCAAGTACAAAAGTTACCTTTGAATTATTAAAGACTGTTTTTTTAATGAAGATTCTTATGATGGAAGAATGGGCAAGAGTTCCACAAAAAAAACTGTCATACCAGATAGTATCCACAGAAGGCTATATTATGTTTATGTATTAACATTTGTATCAACATTCTTTTTAATAACATAGATATAAGTTTCTGTATTACTAACAAACTATGGGCAGTAATGTCTGAAATAATTTTTTATTTTTTATTTTTTTTAGTATTTAAAAATTAAAAGACGTACCATATTTATTTTAATTCTATATATTCACATTGTACTTACAGAAAAATTAAATAATATAGTGTAATTTTTTATAGCACAAGTTCTGCTTAGTTTGGGACTAGATGGTGCTGTGTAAAAATGTCCCAAAGATATTTATTTATTTATTTCTTTATCTTCAACGTCAGTATTTTCGTTGCCTTATAATCCAATATGTGACAATATGTAAGAGCTCGTCCGGGGAAGTACTACCACCGTGCCTACTTCTCCGCCAAATAGTGATGCTTGCATTGTTGTGTTTCGGTCTGAAGGGTACGGGTGCCGGTGAAATTACAATCACATGAGACTTTCCACCTTCATGTCTCAGTTTGGCGAACCGACTTGCGGTACCATTTAGGCAACAGCCTAGGTGGTATTGCAGTTGTTATGGGCAAAGGTAACCACTTAACATCAGGTGGGCCTATAGCTCGTTTCGCCATCCTATACCATAAAAAAAAAAAAAAAAAAAAAAAAACTGAACGCCTGTCACGGCCAAAATTGATATCCTATCATTCCACGATTTGCCCTACTAAAAGATGGAGATTTGGCATAATTTCAAAAGGGCAAATTGTGGATAGAAGATATTTAATTTGGCCGCGAGACACAATTCATCTATCTTAGATACAATAAAAAAGAAAAAAAACCTAACTGTCCAGTGCTTTATTAAATGAAACATACAAAAAATGCGGTTTTAGGTCTTTGGAAAAAAATTAAATTAATTTTAAGGATGTGCAAGACCTACGTACCTTTATCTCTTATATGTACACCTTGCGGGTCGCATTGCATTCGCAAGTTTCGCAACCCGACGCCTCCCGACGCCTCCCGACGCCTCCCGACGCCTCCCGACGCCTCCCGACGCCTCCCGACGGCGACTGCAGACGACGAGAAAAAAACTACCCGACTTCCTGCTCCGTCTCGACCAAACTTGCAACTTGTTACAATGTAGGCACTAGTAGGTAGGTACCTACTTAACTCGTATGCTCATACACATCTGTAGATACTTAAGTTTTTTGTGCTTATTTTATAAGATTACGGACCTTTGTGTGTGTCGATTTGGTATTTTATAAAACGTTTATATTTAATTTAACACGATGTTCATACCTATTATATACGTTTATTAAGTTTTTGTGGGTTTCTCGTGTTAGTGAATATCGTTTGTGAAATAAAGCAGCGAAATAATTTCATAAGTTCCGTGTTTGCAGTTTAGATACTTACAAAACATCTAAACTACTAATTATTTTATTAGTAATAGAATTTTATCTCTAGTAACATTCGCTATGTTTTCTAATTTAGTTTAAATGTTAATCTATTGACCGCCTCGTTGGTCTAGTGGTTGCAAGCGCGACTGCTGAGCGTGAGGTCCTGGGTTCGATTCCCGGGTCGGGCAAAGTGTTATTGGGTTTTTTCATTAGGAAATTCTCAGTAGCAGCCCGGAGTCCGGATTTGTGCCCGGTTAATGGCAATAGGCTCGCCCCCTATTACATAGGACTTACAACATAACTGGCGAAATGTGGGTGTACTATACACCTCTGCCTACCCCTTCGGGGAAATACAGGCGTGATGTTATGTTATGTTGTTAATCTATTGTCTATACCTAATAAATTGGCTATCGACCCCACCTGCATGAAAGGGTAAAAAACTGTGTAAAACCCGCATAAAAACAAACCGATATTTTTGCCAACCGACCTTTAAGAACCTTCAGTAATTTAATGTATATTTCCAAAACGATACATTAGAAATACCTACGTAGGTAATGCCACGTCCGTCTGAGAGCCAGAGGTCAGCGCCAGACTGCACCGCGTCTGTGTGTGCGTCTGTAAGTGAAATCAGCCGATGCACCGGTTGTCTGTGTGCGTGAGTGGCAGTCGCGCGGCGCAGCCTCCATGCGTCTGCGGCCTGTCTAGACACCCCCCCTCCCCTGCCGCCCCGCCGCACCCTGCCCCGCTGTGGTTAGCACTACTTGATAACAATTTCATTTGGTCAGGCTTTAATATTATTCATGTGGTTTTGATGTAATATTATGATAATATGAAATTTAAGACAAGCTTTTATCAGACACGTAGGTATTTGGTACGTTAACCTGATCAAAATATTATAAAATATTGATATTATTTATTGTCATCATTATATTATGTCATAATAGTCCGCTAGTCAGCTACTGATCAGTTTATACAACGTGTTATTAAAATAACTGAAAACCTTTTAAAGGGTCATTGTACTCATCAGTATAAACAACTTTTACTATGGGACCAACCCTGAAATCGCGAAAAATTAACAGATGTTCGATGTTCCTTACATTTGTGTTCACAAAATCGACAAAATGTAGGGATCAGCTGATGGGTTGGTCCCATAGTTACAGTTGCACATACTGATGAGTACCTACAATGAGCTCTTAAGAGGTTTTCAGTTATTTCAATAACACGTTGTAGCAATCGTCATAAAAATCAGAACCCTGGATCCGCACCCGCACGCGTGTTATGCATTTTTTCCGCGTCCCGATTTTTTCGCACCACGCCCGCTTTTTTTCATTAAAGTCCCGATATTTGGAAAAATGGATCTGGCTACACTAGTAATAATCGGTAATGAGCTAACTTATAAAAAGGAATCCGAGTGTGTTCTTCATTGTGTTGTTCTTGTTAGCGATGGATCGTAAACACGTCGTTGTAAGCATTCCTGAAAGCTCTAAAGCTCACACATGCGTGACTTAAAGATAATTATGCTGTTTTATCGCAACTAAGCGGAAACGAGTCGGCGATAACAAACATAGGTACCTAAACTAAAGAAATGATTACATAAAAAATGTGGTCAGAATTAAAATGAGAAATAATAGGTATAATCAGGATTAGAGGTGGTGATTAAAAGTTATAACCTTTAATTTAACTCAATAATTCTGTTTAACTCTTAACTTCATTAATAAATACTGAGATGTTCAATAAAAGTTATAACTTCTTAGTCATATCATAACACTCAAAACAATGACCGTACTGTATACTCCTCGGATTTAACGTAAACAAGTAGGTACACTACCTTATGACTAACAATAATACATAGAATTGTGAGTCTTATCGTAGTAGAAATAGGTTTTATTATTAATTCAAACTAAAAAATAAATGTTTGATTAATGTTTACAAAAGATAAGTCATAACAATAATATTTCATTCACTGCTTCAAAACTAATATAGTCTGCACTTTACTCTTTGAACTAAACGAACACGTGAATTATTTACCCACCTTAATAGTTATAATTTTAACTTTTAATTTAACAAGTTATTTTCTTATAACTTTTAATATTTAACAATTAAACTTTTTTAACTTTTAATCACATCTCTAATCAGGATTACTTCGGCAATCGATTTCGATATATAAGCTTCTAACAGTTATTTCTAACATACCTAGTTAACAAGCGACAACGCGACACACACGTTGCGTTTTCGATAATTTTGGATCCCAACCAGGACTCTAGGTACCACCAAAGTAAAATGTTTAGCAAATCGTCCAAAATAAATAAATGCAGTGTCTACATAAAGCGCATATTCAATTTTAAGTACATTCACGGCAACCTTTGTGTGTTTAATCCTTTATTTGCAAGCTCGGCAGGGTGCAGACGGGCAAAAAGGTTGAAGTGAGCGTAGAATGAGATTAGTCTCGGGCCGGCTTTGCGAGGTACATAGGTACAAGCTGCGCCGTCCGCCGCGCCCGGCATGCGGCATCGGCACCCCGGCCGCGGTTGGCCAACACAATAAATAAGAAGCGTCGATACAATGTTGCGGTGCACTCCATGTACTTATAACTATGCAGTGAGGTAGCTATAAATAGACTCGGAGGTACGTGTGACCACCTGCCGAGGGTTGCAACTTGCAAGCCTGCAGACTGCAGGCGGGCCGGATTAACCGCTGACGCCCTGTTTCATATTATGATTAGTTAGAAGTTTAGGGAATAAATGAACGGTACTACCGTTCGTTTATTTTATTGTAAAAAAAAATCGCCATGATATATACAACGTGTAACCGTAAGGGTTTATTCTATATTTCTATATATCTATCCGAAAGGGTTAAAGAGTACATCTGGTATAGAATCTTTATACAAAATTTCAGCCTAAAATAAAGTAGGTGCTCGAAAAAATTATCCCAATTTTTGGATTCAATACTTTATTGAATTCAAATAATAAAAAATGGGCATAGGCACAGGACCGGTCGTTGTGGCGATGCTTGGGGGAGGCCTATGTCCAGCAGTGGACGTCTTTCGGCTGAAATGATGATGATGATGATGATGATGATGAATAAAAAATGTGTCACTGCACTACGAAGGTCATTATCTTTTCACGTCAGTTGCTAATATTATGTAGGTGATAGTGATGCACTGTAAATTTCAGTTTGAAGTGTTTGGTTTCTTATAATGGAATATCTCCTATGTTCATAATAATAATATTTAGATGAAAAATTCAAAACCCTTGCCGTATAATTTGTTATCATCCAAAGAAGCCGTGAACTTGATATGTACCCTTTCCGTTACACGTTGTAGGTACCTATAAGAAAATTCACAAGTAATGTTTACTGTTACGGAGATTTCATGTGATACATGAATTATGCAGTCTGGTAAAGGAGTAGAAATTCTTACAGTTGATTAGTCAAAAATAACATTTAAGTTACTTTTACTTGCAAGATAACTTGAAATAGTTACTGAAAGTACATATTACTTTTACGAACACTTTACAGTTTGTAGGTACAGCACTTAGCGAATAAATAAAACGATGATTAATAGTTGCCTGCCTGGTGTTGTTACTCACCAGACTATGTTTAGTGTACACATGTCAATCACTTTTATCGAGGCAGAGAGATAACATAGGTAGGTACTCGTATTTGTCAGCATAAGGAAAATATTGTATATAATTTAGCAGAGTTTTATTTTAGAACAAATGATCTTTCGTTGAATTTTGTGGCCTGCATTTCTAATTCATCATCCTGCGAACATTTTCCCAATTAGGTATATTGGGGTCGGCTTCCAGTCTAGCCAGATGCGGCTGACCATCAGTATTTTACACGGAGCGACTGCCATCAGACCCCCGCAACCCAGTTGCTGGGTAATACTGACATTCGGAGGTTAGACCAGTGGGGCAATTGTGTAATGCATTCACTTTGACATTAGCTTTCATTTTGAAATTAAAGCAATATTCATTGCGTGGTACGTAGTTGCCGATAACATGGATTGTCAAAACACACGGAGCAATGAACATTGACATCCAGATGATTGCGATCACGAGTGAGTTACGCAATTCGGCAGCAGTTGTCAGACTTTCAGGCTTCTGACTACCTGTAACGACTGCCATAGATATTCGTATGACAACCGGGACCGACAGCTTAACGTGCTCTCCGAGGCACGGGCCTGCATTTATAATTATTCGAGGAAAAACGTAGGTATAGCTAGACAAATTGATAGCTCTTAAAAGAACAAGTCCAGCCGTCTCACATACTTTTCTGGGAAGTTTAAAATAAAATACACATCAGCGTGGACCTAGACTAAACGTGAAATACCTTAGGTGCGGGTGATTCAGTGAAAATAGTCACAGACGAGAATTAATTCTAAATTACGTCACGTAATCGTCGATTGTGTCGGGAGCCCCGTTTCGGTGTCTGAATAAACATGTGAAAGCGGTCGCTTAGCTCACGACCTCCTGGAACAGACGTCTAGACACATACTCACAGTCTAGATACGTGCTGTTAAATAGGCGGGCTTTCCCCTGCCGCCAGGCCGCAACAACGATGATGGTCGGGCACGTGCGTCATCGCACTGCAATAACCAATAAAACAACTTAGATGTAACCAAATCCAACCAATTAGAGTGATTGCGTAATCGTGTCCGTGGAAACAGCGGATTCCCATCTAGACGGATCGCAATGACACAGGAAAAAACAAAAAGATATACCTACTGAACAGGCTAAAATCAATGTTTTTATTAAGTACCTACCAAAGGGTTTTATCAGGCTGAAGCAGATCCATATTTGAATTGCAATGTAACGCTTGATTTTGTTGAATATGGATTTCATATCTACAACAACTTTTGTACGAACTATATTGGCAGATTTACAGTAGGTACCTTCATAAATTAAATTTTAACGAAATTCGCAGTGCGCACTTCAAGTCCGGGTCAACCTCATGGACCTGTTTACCTCGTCTACCTGCGCATGAGCGCTGGCTGAGACATACCAACGACATATATATTATAATATGTAGGTCCTTTTTTCTTGGTCTGAGTACCTATGTATAGTCTATACCTACTTGGTGAGTTTCAGGTGACCCAAAATCCGGTCAAGTGTGAGATGGATTCGTATAATTGGTGTAAATTGGTGTTGAATGACGCACACGACTAAGGTACGATAGTACTATTAGATATTCTGTGACTAAGGTGTAGGACACAAAAGCTTTTTTCAGAAAAGTAGGTACATTTGATTTGAAACATCTATTGGCGCACCTTGGGAGTAAGACAGACTCGTATGCCGTGATGCCGTGACGGCAAACGGCACGGCGTGACGATCTCTTATGCCGTCATGCCCCCTCTCTGTCGATAAACTCTCTCTGGCGACAGTGGCCGTGACGAGCAAATATTTTTATTTGTGTAAAAAGTTCAAGATGTTGTTTTAACTTGTTATTGAAATAACTGAAAACCTCTTAAGACGCTGACAACAGCCAAATACACCAAATAGGATTCATTAAAAAAAAAAAATTCTGTATCTATTCAGTTTGTGGCAGTGAAAAAAATATATGTTAATCTTGATCGTATTTTCTGAAACTGTATTGTGCCCAAAACACGTTTTCTTGAGGTATTCTCGATAGAAAAGAATTGTAAACTAACCTCTTAAAACATGCTTTAAAGCAAACAGTCTCTATTATTTACTAAATATTATAAATAAAATTAAGAAAACAATTGAGAAAGACAATAATCTAAACATTTGTTGTTTCTGTTTTTCAAATAAGCTTTTAGTATATTACAAAAAAAAAAAAAAAATTTCATTCAAGTTGAGCGGCGTATCCGACGTCCCTCGGCTCGTTGCCTCTCTTTCAGTTCTGTACGAAACGACAGTGACCGCAGAGGTCTGATTTTTTGGGTGTTGTCAGCCTCTTAAGGGGTTGTTGTACTCATCAGTATGAAACACTTTTACTATGGGACCAACCTTGATAGCGAAAAACAAAAAAAAATGATCCTTACATTTTTTTGATTTATGTGAACACAGATGTAAAGATCAGCTGATATTTTTTTCGCGATTTTATTGTTAGTTCCATAGTAAAAGTTGTTCATACTGAAAGAAAGAAAGAATCATTTATTTGCGTAGCATAACTACAGGTGGTACACACGGCTACACATCAAGCTGTACAAAACCAGTAAAGGCTGACCTCGCGTTGTAAGGAAAACCTATACAATGCGAGGTCAGCTTATGCTGGAAAAGTACAGCTTGATGTGTAGCCGTGTGTACCAGATATAAAATTGGTGGTTTAGGAACAGTGCTATATTCTGCTTGTATTAAGCATGCAAAAATCCAGTAGTAGTAGTACCTAGTAGTATCCAGTCTGATCTGTCTGATGAGTACAATGACATAGAAATTGTTATATGTCTATGTACAATGACCTCTTAAGAGGTTTTCAGTTATTTCAATAACACGTTGTATATACACTATACATACACCATGCTTTACAAACATAACATAACTGGCGAAATGTGGGTGTGCTATACACCTCTGCCTACCCCTTCGGGGAAATACAGGCGTGATGTTATGTTATGTTATGCTTTACAAAATTCCACATATTCATGGACCAAAAATAGTGACTCATTTAGCTGAACATAAGCGTTAGTCCTGTTTGGCCTTTAAAGTCTGCATAAAGCTTGTTGTAATTTTAGAAAACAGCGATTTTTGAAAGATCTCGTGCACCCATTGACTTGTATAATCTAAACTCACTGCGTGCACCGCATTGGAGTGGTATCACAATTCACAAGAATTCTGTGCATCTTTCTTTATGGAGCAAACACGAACGAGAACTCATATTATTTTAATGTAAAATTATTATTTATATACCTACAAGTCTGAAAAGACTGCGACCGGTTTTAGTTTCTTGTATAAAATTCAATTCTATTAAATAAAACATATGTGCGGTCGACCGCACGTCGGTGGTAACACTTTGACATTAGCAGCATCTTTATTTCGTAAGCAGTAAAGGCGGTTTTCAAATTGAAGTGTTACCACTCACTGTCATGCAGTCGACTGTACCTACACTATGAAAAATATTTGAAGGGATTGGCGCTGATAGCCGAAATAGGCTTTGCCTAGTTTTGCTACAGATGCTTTTCATGCTTTACTAATTTTTTACACTATGAAAACCTAGCCTTTGTAGGTACCTACTTATCATTTGAAACGCTGTATTATTTTTCGTGATAAACGTAATTTATTTATTTTCATTAAACTCCACAAATTATTTGACAAATTGAAAGCGATCCACGATGTATTTTCGCAACGTGACCTATTGTTTTGGATTAGTGCTAAGTGGCGGGCTAATGATTGTCCTCCAGACGTGTCGTAACCATGACCTTGGCCTGACGCGAACTTGTCCACTATTACTGATGTGCGTACCTACATTGAATTTTTGTCCTTATTCTCAAAGCTTTTTAGAAACTGCGATGAGTCGTCTGCACGGTCAATGTATTTATTTTCTTCTATTTGATTAAAATTATTCAAACTTCAAACACTGAGGTATTATGTACTACGTAGGTACATAATATCTCAATGACTTCGAAAAGAATTACATGGCGAATACCTTTTTTGGACTGAGAACGCTGGTTAAAAAAATATGAATATCATTCTCATGCAAGCAGAGGTCATTGTACTATACATGCAAATGCACATTAGAATTGTGTAAAGATTATGCAGATTGTAAATTACCTTGCAAGATTTAGGTACCTATCTAGCTCAGTAATGAAGACGTAGAATTTAGCTTAGTTTACCTACTGCTCCTGCGAAATACAGTTTTTGGTCATTTGGTAAAATATGAGGTTCGTCATTGGGATTTTTATGTAGGTAGGTACAACCGAACAGAACATAGGTACCTACCTACATATTTTCAGCATACACCTATGACACATTTATACATTCTACAGATGATGAATAAAACCAATAAGTTCGCAAATACAGTAGGTAGGTAGGTATAGTGCGGGTTCGGATCACGTGTCATCTTGGTATAGGTAGGTACTACCATGACTACGCTGCAGTAGGTAGCCGAGCCAGCCCCGCTCGTGCTTGTAGGTATTAAAAATTCGTCTGCGGCCCGTCTAGACGCGCTCCGTTTACATTCTGACGTCACCGCGAGCCATCACAAACATCTAATACCTAAATGCATCTAATTCGCATGGAATTAAGGATTGATTTCGGCATCTGATAATATACCCATGTATTATGTATCAGAACATTCTGAACGGGTTATTATAAAGTCTACTCAATAAACTCCGAGTGGCCGGTGTCTAGACGGGTGTTTTGTGTACAATTGTAATTTTCGGCTGGCTGGTGCATGGATCGCGATGATGAAATACAGTTCGAAGAAATTTGGTCTGTTACGCTAATGGAACAAATTATACTAAATCAATTATCTATGCTTTTTAGTTAAAACAGACATAAATTTCATGATAAGAATATAAGTACCTACTAGACATGGGCGCCGCGTTGAAAAATGTCAGCGGCGGCGTGCTGAACATTTTTAGTCGGCGGCGGCGTAACGCCGGCGGCGTGGCTTTTTTTATAAGAAAATCTTAGAGACTATTTAAATCTACCACGACAGTGATTTCTTGCTTCCGGTTGTGGTTCTGTCCATGGATGGAAGCGAGAGCGCTTGGAAAGTCGTCATCTCATTCTGCAAAAAGGCGATGCCGGAGGGAGAACGAGAGGCGACCACCCCTCTCCCATCCCACAGGAGATGGACTGGACGTCACAGGACGTACGTACGCCGACCGCCAGCCACCGTAGGAGGAGCCTGTGGGAGACGGACTCGGAGTAGTCCATCGCCCGACCAGTCAAGGCCCGTGACGGTAGCGCGTCTTGTTCCGCACCTGCCAGTCAGTGCGGCTGACGTTAGGCCGCATGGAGAGAAGAGGTTCGCCTACTAGTGGCTAGGCGGAACCTGTCGGGGATGGATGGAGATTGCAAATCGTATCCCACACTTCGGGACAAAGGTTAGCAGAGGAACTCACTGGTGGTTTTAGTCGGTAACAGTCCAACACTAGCACCGTCATTGGGTCATCCCGGCGGAGTGCGTACATGAGATATTCCGACGTAGAAAGGCTGCAGGCTGCCTTCCCTGCCCCCGTGGCTCTCGTAACCCTAGTAGTGTTTACGTCTCGTGGCTCTTATTGTGCCCAAGGGTCTTGACTTCACCACCTAGACCACGAAGAACCTCTATAAAAATTACCACGAATCTCAAGCGCATGGCTGACGGGTGCTCTGATGGAACATTCAGTCTCTAGTGTGACCTCTGCCAGGGTGCCGGCCGACACCTGGTAAGTTACTTTAGGCTTATTCGAGTACAGGGAGGGGGCACTATCTGGATGGACCTTTTATACTCTCCCATACTCGTTGGAATTATATGATAGTATAATTACAAGAAAAATGTTTAGGAGGTGGATGCGTCAGAGTTTGACGCAGCATCGGTTAAGATAAAGCCAAAAGTTATTCTGGCCAAACTGGGCGCATTGTCGCGCTCTGAAGATGCATCTGAGGCCATAAGCGTTTCGAGAATCGGTAGCATCAGGAGCTCTTCGCGGCTCTGTTGCAAGCGCTCACGCTCTGAGCCAGTGCTCTCAGGTTCAGATTTGGCTTCTAGTAAGTAGGCCATCCCGGCCCCAAAGATCATGATCTCTGGACGTGGCTGGCCCACGTTATCGGGAAAATATGAGTGACTGACAAAATCAAGGAGAGAGCTTACAGTAAGGAGACTGAAAAAGCTGAAAGCTCGCGAAAGGACAAGCAGGAAGTGGACGACCTAACTCGGAAGGTCACAAACGGAAAAGTGACTATCCCTTTAGTGGCCTTTACGAACGCCGAGGAGTTAGAGACGTATGATATTTCCGCCCAGGCATTCAACTGGCAGATGCAGGACGCCGTGGGGGTTATTAAAAGCTTTTCCAAGATGACCAAGGGCCTAAGCGGTGTGAATTAAAAGGCCCTTAAAGTGTCAAAAGCCTCTATTGTTGAGGCTGCGGAAGTGCCGCTAAAGCGTACCTCTTCGGAGAAGACAGTTAAGCTCTAGGCTTACAACTCTCATCTAGCAGCTCAAATGGCCCAGCTCCATAAAGAGTGTGATAAGCTTAGGGATAAGCTAAGCTTGAGTGTGATAAGCTGGAGAGGGACCGACACCTGCGTGAGTAGTTTAGTCACACCATGCCGTCGACGCAAAAGGGTTAGCCTAACCTCTTCCACCGTATCATCCGAAAGATTGTGAGAATGACGTTCGAAGACATACGAGTGAAGGTCCCTTTTTTTGCCTTGGGGAAATCCTCATGGACGCACTCCGCCCGGGGACGGCGGAGCCAGCGTCAGACTCTTACCGACTAAAACCACTACGGTGTTCCTTCAACTACCTTTGGCCGTGGGCGTGGGAACCTGTGCGCATTCGCACAACCACCCCCGACAGGTCCCGCCCCGCCACAAGCAGGCGAGTCCCTTCTCCTCGTGCGGCCTATCGTCGGTCGCACCCTCCCCGGCAACACACACGGAACGCTGCGCGCCACCTCACGGGCTCCGCCATGACGCAGCTAACACGCCGATGTCACGGTAACGCCAGTCGCGCCTTCCTCGCCAGCCTTGCCAGCACCAACAGCAACACCAGCCGCGCCAGCTACGCCAAGCAGCAGACTTCCCCGAGTCCACCACTTGCAGGGCCTATCCTCTCGTAATTTTCTATAGAGGTTTTCTTCCTCATTCTCCACTGTGCCCTCTGCTAACTTCAGAGAGTCACGCGGAGTCGCGCCCCATTGGCCCGATCGAGCCCCTCCCGCGCCAGAATATTCGCCACACGCAATAAGATCCCCCGGAGGATAATAATGTCGCTCGGAAGGATATTTATTACCCGTACCCAGGATGCAACTGCCGATCCCTCCAGACGTGTCCAGAAGGACTAGCAGCCGTCAGGCACACGTGGAGGTTTTCTGGCCAGCACCCCGAGGGAAGGTCCCTGCACCCATCATTGACTGTAGACTGCAGAAATGTGGAGCAAGTGCGTGCATCATCATACACGACGAAAGTCGTAACGCTGCGTTTGCCTAAAGCACTGAGTCAGCCGGCCTGGTTAGCCTCAGCCACCCCGACCTCGGCAGCCCAACCCAGACCCTAGAGCCCCAACAGGGACAGAAGGGTAAAAGTGGAGCATTCAGGCTGTCGCCATTGCCGCGACTGAGCAGGAGCGTCCAACGCCCTCTAAAACCCGCGAGGAGCAAAAAGGCGGAGTGAAGGCGGTGAAGGATGAAAAAAGGAGGGCAGCCAGGCTGCAGACAGTAGCCACGCTGTAACTGGTATTATAACGAGTGAATACGGCACTTTCCTCGCGCGTTTCTGCTTTAGGCACACGCCGCGGACAATTGGCGGCGGCGGCGTGCCGGGCTGACTCGGCGGCGTCGAGCCGGCGCGGCGCCCACGTTTAGTACCTACACGCTGAAAATGTATTCGTTTTGGAAACAAAAAACAGAATCTATGTAGGTATACAGTATGTCCCTGTGGTATGTCCCAGCGACAACACAGCCCGTGTCGTCGCTGGTATGTCCCATGGCTAGATGGAAAGTACTACCTTAAATATTGAAAATACGAAATTTTACACGAAGAAGACTTCATTTTATTTTTTGAAGCAAAAAACACTGCATTCAAGGATTTTTGAAAAGTGTCTTCCCTGAGGCGGGAATCGAACCTTCAAGTATGTAGGTATGTCAAAAAATATCATTCTGTATTTTTATGCCACCTATCGATAGAGTCGATGTTGAGGATTAAATCAATCCAACAAACATTGTGTCCTAGATTGCAGGAAGACCTCGAAATCTAACGTAGCTTAGCAGCTTAGTAGGTACCTACCTACATTTTAGTAAAATGATACAAAGGCAGCAAATTATGTATCAAATAAAAGCTTGTATTTTATTTGTTGTTTGTCCATATTTCATGGACTTCCTTTAAGTTTAGTCACTATGTTTGTTGGAAATATTTTATTCTTATTATTATTATTATTGTCTATCAACAGAAGCCACAAGCAAAACACAAGATTGGACTTTTTCGCGATTGTGTTAGTTCGATTCTCGAAGAGGTTTTTTAATAATATTTGTATGCAGAATTTGTTATTTTTTTAAATAAAATGAAGTATCTTTTTATTAAAATTCCATACTTCCAATATTTAAAGTACCTACTTTCCCTCCATGAAGCATAGCGATGGGACAATGTATTGCGGTCGTATCGTATTGTCGACCGCACGCACGTCAGTGGTTAGTTACAGTTTCACATTGACAGCGCCTTTATTTCGTAAGCAGAAAGGGCGGTTATCTAATTCAAGTGTTACCACTTTCATGCAGATGACTGCACTGTACAAGTTGGAGCTTTTGGTGTGTTTTAATAGGAAAACAGTTCTCTTTACAGACCTACCATTATTGTTGGAAAATTTCGTTAGTATTATAGGTATCTGTGGTTTAAACTTAACTTTCCTTGTTAGCAAGTCCAGTTTATAAGGAAAGATGAATGATTTAAATCAGAATGAACCACAAAGATTGAACATATTACTTATGTGGAAGATTTTCGACTAATAGTTTTTTATTTGTTATATGTAATTTTATTCGTTTTGGAAAAGAAAACCATACATTCTATATGATAGACATATAGATAGATAAAACATTTATTTAGTACAAAAACAAGACACAGAAAATACAATAAGAAAGTGTGATATGTGTCTCAATATACCAGGCCCCTCAGAATGTATTGCGAAAAAAAGTTTTTATATATGGGAGACTGGCCAGTTATAATGTTTTTCGAAAATATGATTATTTATAAGTAAAAATAAGTAAGTTCCAATTCCAAAATTTCCCTCCACATTTTTTGCGAGTTAATTCAAAGTATTGTGTCTCACTGAAATATGGATCTGCGCCGGGAACATTTTAGAGCTATGATTTTATACGATTTCAAGTGTCGCCTGAAACCGGATGAATCGTACGATAGACTTCAAATGGCATTCATGGATGAAGGCCCTTCCAAGGCAACCGTGTATCGTTGGTATAACGAATTCAAGCGCGGTCGACCAACTTTGGGGGATGACGAAAGAAGCGGTCGCCCTTTGACGGCTGTTACCGAAGAAAACGTGCTAGCAGTGAAAAATTTAATCCAAGACAATAGGCGAATTACATATCAGGAGATTCAACACATATTGAAGATTGGATCGGGAAGCGTTCACGAGATTCTACACAGCCATCTTCGCGTGAGGAGGATAGTATCACGCTGGGTGCCGCACAACCTCACCGATGCTCAGAAGCAGGCCCGGGTGGAATGGTGCCGTGATATGCTTAACAAATTTGAAGCAGGCTCGTCTCGGCGTGTTTACGACATCGTTACAGGTGATGAGTCCTGGATTTATCAATACGACCCAGAAACCAAGCGCCAGTCGACTGTTTGGGTGTTTCAAAATGAGCCAACGCCTACCAAAGTGAAGCGATCTAGAAGCGGGGGTAAGATTTTGATCGCTAGCTTTTTTAATTTGACTGGCCACTTGGTATCAATTCCCTTACGGGATCAAAGAAGCATTAATGCCGAATGGTATACTACCAAATGTTTGCCAGAAGTTTTCTCTGTTATAAGCAACAAGCGACCAAACACAGGGCTCCGCGGGCTACTGCTCCACCACGACAATGCACCTGCGCACACCGCACTCAAAACGAGGGACTTCCTGGACAGCACGCCAGTCAAACTCCTGGGTCACCCTCCTTACAGCCCTGATCTAGCACCGTGTGACTTCTTTTTATTCCCAAAAATAAAAAATCAGCTCAAAGGGATACAATTTTCGTCGCCGGAAGATGCGCTGGCTGCGTTCGAGCAGGCTGTAAAAGAGGTGTCTGCGGCGGACTGGAAAAAGTGTTTTGAAAACTGGTTTAGGCGCATGAATCTTTGTATAGAGGCTGGTGGAAAGTACTTTGAAAAGATTTGATAAAAATATATGTACGTATAGAACAATTTTTTTTAGTTTCGCAAAACTTTCTGAGTGTCCCACGTATATCGATTAAAGAATCTATTGTAGAGTCGATTTAATTTTTTTCCCGAGAATTGAAATGATTACCGCTTTCTGAGTTCAATTGTAACAATTTATATTGTTTTACTAATATAACCAGTATGACTTTTGGAGCTTAGGCTTATTTTGACGACCTCTGTGGTCTAGTGGTTCGAGTATCGGACTGCTGATAACGAGGTTGTGGGTTCGATTCCCACAGGACACAAATATTTGTGTGATGAACATAAGTGTTTGTGTTGGTCTGGGTGTTGCTTATGTATTATAAGTATGTATTTACAAAAGAAAAGTATTTAAGTATTATATCCATTGTCTAGTACCCATAGCACAAGCTCTGCTTAGTTTGGGACTAGATGGTGCTGTGTAAGAATGTCCCAAAGATATAAAAAAAAAAAAATTTAATTTACTTGCACTGTTTTTTCATTAAATAAATTGTTACATAACCTAGGTATTAGCATTAGACATGCGATAAATGTATCACTGAACTGAAAAGAGATATACGTATCTTTTTGATCAAAAGATACGTATCACTCATTTGTATCAGTACCTAGTTCATTTCGTTCAGTATGGTTCGGGGTGGTTCTCGCTCTGCTGTTGATTTGACTCAGTGTTCACAGTTCACTTATCTTCTTATCCGTAGTTCAGTAAAAGAGTATTAATTAAATTTATAAAAAAGACAAAGCGTGTCATAAATTATTAGTTATCGTCCATGTTTCTCTAGCTAATTTGTGTAGTATATTATTACAAAAACCTGCCGTATTTATTAGTACCTACATTGTTTTTGTTGCATACATGAGGTGAGGTCGGTGAGGACGACAGTGAGTCGTCGCCATCGTGACTCGTGATACGAACATACATTCGGATACACTGATACGTTTTGGGAGCGGGTGAACGAGAGATAGATAGATTCATAGCAAGTGAACTAGTTAATTAGGGTTCCGTACCCAAAGGGTTCCAAACGGGACCCTGTTATTCTCGCTACGCTGTCGGTCCGTCCGTCCGTCTGTCTGTCACAGGGCTGTATCTTTATAACGGTAATAGATAACCAGTTGAAATAAGTTTCACAGAATATGTCTTACTATAGTGCCTATCACGACAAATACTAAAAATTAAAAAGTCCAAAATCAAAGCGGGGTCCCCATACAAGAAACATCGAAAAACATAAACTTTTTCAACGTTTTTTTCCTGCTCTATCTTCAAAACGGTAATACATACCAGCGTCAAACTTGGTCTGATTATTATAGTGCATACTATAAAGTATAGCAACAAATACTAAAAATAGGGCAAATATAGAAATATGTGGTGGTACCTACGTAAGAAAGAGATGCAAAAATTCATATTTCGCGCACGATACGTTGATGTCTTTTGATGAACTCTCGTAAATTAAGTTTCTATGGGGTATCAGGTCGATGGGTTGTACGGAAACCTTACGGCGTGAGTCCGACTAGCACTTGGCTGTTTTTTTTAAATCTTACTTCGCGAACTACCCATTTCTATAAAGCATACTTAGAGCTCCAACTAAGTAGGTACGACCCAATTATTCAATATTTTATTAGAAAGAGAATACTTGGATGGAAGCGTAAGTAATAAACTAGCATTTAGAAATAATTTAACTAACAAAGCACTTTGCTTGCACGATGTACACATAGTTCTCGTATAAAATACAGCAATGTCTAGTTTACAAGTCGTGGTAAGTCGCTTGATAATTTAAACTCTAGACGCCTCTCGTCTAGGAGTCGACGCTCTCTGCCGCCATGCCCGTGTCGACTACACGCTGCACCTCTGTGCAGGTTGCACCGTTTGCAAATACCTAGCTACTTTACCTATTAGTGATGTGTCATCGTACAATGCCCCGTTTTGTTAGTCTTTGAGTCTATTACGAATTCACGACCACCGAAATCCTGTAAAGTTATTCAAATAAGAAAACAATGATTACCTACATTAAAAAGTTGGCTGTCTACAATATTGCGGTGTCTCGGGTGAAAAAGAAACATAAATCGTTCTTACAAGTAAATTAGATAGAATCTAAAAAAACAAGCGTCTCGTCTCACGCCCCGCGTAATAGCCGTAACTAAAGCCGACTGATTCTATAAATCGTTAAATTCTTAAACATAAAAAAATGTTAGACAATAAGGAGACTGTACCTAGGCGAAAGAAGACAAGAATGATAGACGCTCTCAGAAGGTAAAGTGGCGGGCAGGGCACGTAGCACGTTCCGTTGACACAAAATGGGCTAAAAGAGCAACATTAAAAAGTACTCTGTGAGAGCAACCACGTGGACAGGCCCGAATAGCCATAGAAGACAAGGACGGCCCCAAGAAACCGCCGATGAGATAGAAAAAACGGCGGGCCAAAATTGGCCTACAACAGTACAAGACTGGAAAGAGTGGCAAAAAAAGGAGGAGGCCTTTACGCAAAGAGGGGTCCTTAAATTATTCAACCCACTAATTACAAAAATCTATGTATATCAACGTGTATCAGAAATGTGAGGTCATATCGGATGAGTCTATCCAGGGGATGCTATTGAACAACTTTTATTATGGGACCAACCCTGAAATCGCGAAAAAAAAATCAGCTGATCATTACATTTTATCGGGCGACATCGATCGATGATTTAGTAGGGAACAGCTGATATTTTTTTCGCGATTTCAGGGTTGGTCCCATAGTAAAAGTTGTTCTATGCTATGCCCTGAAATGACCACGCATTTCTGATACACGTTGTATTTTTTGTTATTGTTTAATTAAGGAATAAAGAGACTTTATTATTATTACTACCTGGGCACAGAAAGAGGGGCTCGTGGATAAGTAGCAACTTCGCGGATTGTATGATGGCTGTCAGTCCGTGGATGGGTGACCATTTCGTTGCACATCAAGACCCCTCCGTGCCTCGGAGAGCACGTTAAGCTGTCGGTCTCGGTTGCCATACGAACATCTATGGCAGTCGTTACGGGTAGTCAGAAGTCCGAAAGTCTGAAAACTGGTCTAACCACCGAATGTCAGTATTACCCAGTAACTGGGTTGCGGGGGTCTGATGGCAGTCGCTCCGTGTAAAATACTGATGTTCAGCCGCATCTGGTTAGACTGGAAAACGACCCCAACAGAGTTGGGAAAAGGCTCGGAGGATGATGACCTGGGCACAGAATTGAGTATACGCCTGAAATAACTTTATTTTATATTCCATTATAGACAAAACATTCAATTTCATAAATCATAAATATGTACCTAGTGTTCACATTTCTTGTTTATATGATGACGTACGTACCATGTTTGCGGTACATATGTTCGCATACATATATTCGGGTGCAGTGGATCACCTATTAAAATCTAATTTGCAATCGTTATGGTTTGTGTCTGATATGAATCTCCAGACATGATTATATTCATTTTTATTCATAGCGTCGTGCAGACGACGATTGTAAAAAGCCAATGGCATTTGGTGCAAAATATATGGTGAGCCAATCATTAGTATATTCAATGCACATTTAGCGGTTCAGTTTTTGTGTGGTAGACAAATAACATGAGCATATGCGCGGCTTAGGCGAGGCGGATGGTTCGTCTAGACATACAATTCATATTCGTCTATCCCCAGACTGATCTCGATCGGCGTCTAGTCTATAAAAAATATATTATTGCAGTCTCGCAGAGCTGCGGAAAACGTAGACGTCAATTAACAGCTGTAAATTGTTCGATAGTTCTCGCTCTGACTCAAGTTTTGGCGCGAATCGTGCTCTACCGTTGTGTTCGTATTTCCTTATTCAGTAATTTTACTTAATTTTGTATTTTTTCCTTTATGCTTATGCAGTTATGCCTTTATGTATATAAAAATCTCGTGACACGGTGTTTGTGGTCGCACTCCTCCTAAACGGCTCGACCGATTTTTATGAAATTTTTGATGTATATTTGGTAGATATGAGAATAGGTCGTAAAGTATATTTCATACCGCTAGGTGATTAAGGTGTCCCTATCCAATTGATATGGCAGAACAACGTTTGCTGGGTCAGCTAGTATTTGTATAATAATATTGTCCTCCTGGCCGAATTTCGGTAACGGCGGCCAATCTCAACGGAAACTAGCCATCTGCGCGGGACATTTATAGTGCATAAGTGTGTGTGCAAACACAGGTGCACTCTCTATTCCCTCACTCTCATAATCCGATGGGACGGCAATCCGACACGACTGGAGAGAGATCAGGCGCTGAACTGACGGGTTTACGTGCTCTCAGAGGCATGGGCATGGGGGCGTAGCATCGCAAATTTCCTGACTCCGGGCTGCTATTGAGAAGTTTCCTTGACAGAAAAATCACAATAACCATTTTTGCCCAACCCGGGAATCGAACCTAGGACCCCACGCTTAGCAGTCGCGCTTGCGACCGCTAGACCAACCAGGCAGTTAATATACCTATTTATATAGGCACCTGCTATGAAGTTTTGTTCCCTTTGATGATCATCATTCATCATCATTCCAGCCGAAAAACGTCCACTGCTGATGAACAAAGGCCTCCCCCAAATGGAGGGATATGCCGTACCTACCTAATGATGATCACTAATTGAAAATGAACCTGTAAAAACTAAATGATAGCTGCTATGGACTACTTGAAAGCTGTACCCTAAAAGGGCAGGATGATGACTTATAATGACGAAAGACTTACGGCCAAAATTAATATCCAATCTATCCACGATTTGCCCTACTAGAGGTAGGAATTTGACATTAGCTCAATACAAAATATGTCAAATTTCTATCTCTAGTAGGGTAAATCGTAGATAGATTGATATTAATTTTGGCCGTAGATCCTGTTGTGAACAAGTTTGGATATCAGATTCAGTTTTGAAAGTATTCTATTTTAATTCTGACGTGGATTAATTTATAATTTATATTTATAACCCTAACGCCTTTAAAGCTGGAGTGAATCGGCACCTAATAGGTTTGCTCGCTCCATCGTCGACCACATCCTGACAAAGCTGTCTAGATTGCGGTCAAGAGCAGATCTATACATCATAAAAAAAAATATATATATAAGCCTCGTTGGCCACAATTACAACGAAATTAGGTAAGGTAAGCGTAATTAAATTGGTTCCAAAAATAATAAATACTATAATGATAAAACTGCCTGCTGAGTGACTGAAAATGGCAAATATTAAATTGTCTTATATTTTAAACCAGTGTTTCGTGTTTTCATCATCAGGCGGTCGCTTATGCTACATTCTGCTTCAAAATAAGAAACGCCTTGGTCTTTAAGTGGCCTGTTTACCTTGTATTATTTTTCAGAAATAATGCAGTTTTATACATCTAGCCAATGACGAATTTTAAAACTGCATCCTAAAAGGACCTTAGTCTCGTCCAGTTTTCCAGTTGATCTCGAAAGTGGCCGTACGTAGTTCAGACTGGTTCATTATGTTATACTTGCTTAGTGTCTGGCAGGTGGTAGGTATGTAGGGTTGGTCGGTTGGTCTTGCGGCCGCTGCACCTTGTGGTGGAACTGGTCGGTGGGGTGGGGCGGGTCGCGGGGCAGCTCGGGGCTCATCGACCTCAGCGCGAGCACTTCCATGACGGCGCCCGCGTCGCGCAAAAAAGCGCCTAACCCAAATTTCGGTAGCCGTCTGGCACGAATGCACGATCTCTCCCGACATGCGATGCGACACGTCGACTGTCGCGTTGGGCGGGTCGCGGGCGCAGCAATGCGGCTGTATGTAATCAGCACGCGTGCGCGCGACTGCAGTGAGTGGCTTTAATCGATCAGTTAGTCACGCTTGTCACACTTTTCTTTATCAACAATTGATTTCCTACCAATGAGGAAAAAAACTCTTCTCACGCGTTCTCTGAGTATTTAACCAACAAACTGCGATCGCCAACCCGTCTGCCAAGCGTGGCGATTATGGCATATCCCACCTTAATTGGGGGAGGCCTATGTTCAGCAGTGGACGTCTATCGGCTGAAATGATGATGATGAAGAAAAAACAGATTATCAATTTAGAGAAAAAAATCAATAATCCCTAATGTTTATTTAAGCTTTGAATCAATAAACAACAAAAAGTTTTTCTAGTGTTTAATTTTTTTTCTTCTTTTATTTTTTTCTTATCACTAAGTTAGTGCATTAAATATGAAAAAATCTAAAAGTGTGTCACGTCAAATGATAATTTCTTGAAAGATTACAAGATTTAAACAAAAACAGAATTCAAAAAACTTACTCTTTAATAATGTAGAGTTGTAGCTATCTATACTAAATAATAACTGATTTGTTTTTGTAGGATTTTTAAATTCTTTTTGTATATGATACCCATATTCATGAGGAATAGTTTTGGCTACTTAACAGCATGCTAAAAAGAAAAAAATACTGAATTTTTAATTAAACGGGTGTGTGAAACCACAGCGCGCAGCTAGTAAGTAATAAGAGTTAATCACATAATGAGTTAATTACATAATGTTGATTGAGTGTGATGAGCGTTCGTTGGAGTGGTTTAGGTGGACCGTTCAGCGTTATAATGATGATAGGATAGGTATAGAATAATTCTGTATTCTATCATCATTTATCATCATCCTACTAATATTACAAACGTGAAAGTTTGTGAGGAAGCATAAATAATTATTGCACCACCCTATTTCTTCTACTGAGAAGAAATAGGGTGTTGCAATTCTTTATGTCCGGCACCACACGGAAAAAAATATAACAGTATCGAGTATAGCTAAAAGTAAGATCTGGTGGTCTTCAAGGATCGAGTGAATAGGATTTTGCTGGGCAAGCGTGTACATCGTCGACCGCACCATACCACCGCACAGCGCATAACATCAGGTGAGGTGGCGGTAGGCATGCCCATTTTAAATAAAATAAAATAACTTTTAGTGGTGTGAAATAGCGCATCCCGAGAGAGTACAGTTACGATAGTACTATTAGATATTCTGTGGTACAGTAGAGTAGAGTTCCAGTAGAGGAATGTCGTATACTGATTGTATGAAGGTACTTGCACAGAAAGTGCAGCAAAGTCGAATAGGTGATACCCTTTATTGCATTTTATATCTTTTTTTTTAGTTTTTTTTTTTCGGTTGGAAATTGTCATGGATACCCTCCGACTGGGGACGATGGAGGGGTATGTCGGACTCTTACCGACTAAAACCACACGGTGGCCATCCTCTGCACAAATTAGAGGAGCTCCGGGAACTCCATTGGACCGCGCCGGTGACCCTCTAGTGCTATGCCTTTGGCACGTCCCGGGAAAACAATATTGCTTTCCCCACAGTAGCACGCGACCACCACGTACTGCAGCCCTCGTCTAAAAGACGCCTCGAGTCCCCCCACTCTTAGCGTCCACGATCCCGAAGGTCCCGAAGGCCAGCATAGCTGACACTACTGCTGGCAGAGAAAGATCCTGCCCAATCAAGCTGACCAGGTCCCGGCGTTCGGAGCCCCACGCAGGGCACTCCTCCATCGTGTGCTGTGCGGTGTCCTGGTCACACCCACAATGGTGGCAATTTGCCGTGGCTTCGCTTCCGATCCTATTCAGGTACTCACCGAAGCAACCGTGCTCGGTGAATACCTGAGTAAGCCAGTAGGTGACGCGCTCACTCCTCTCCAGCCAGGCCTCAAAGCACGGCAGGTTGCTTCAACCACTCGCTTGTGCGCATACTGCGGCCCTTCCAGCCGCTCGCGCCACATCTCGAGCACGTGTCGTCGCTCCTGCCGCCTCAGCACTTCAAACGCCCTCGCAGGCGCGCTCCGACCGTTTTGGCGGATGACACGAATCCGGTCGTAGACCCTCGTGTCCATATCCGCCAAGATGTCCAACGACGGGAAGCGTGCCAGGACAGTTGCCGCCTCAAAGGATACCGTTCGGTATCCTCGTGCGATCCGTATGGCCACTTTGCGCTGCAGGCTGTTGAATTTAGCCCTTGAGCGCTGGACGCCTGACAGTCGGTGTGATCATACAGGCGCCCCATAGAGGGCCATGGACCGCACGACTCCCGCGTAGAGACGGCGAACTTCCTCCCGAGGTCCCCCAAGATTGGGCAGCAGACTGTGCAGTGCAACAGCTACCCCTCTCGATCCGGGGGACCAGGCGATTAAAATGCTCCCGAAGGCCCAGCGGCTGTCCAAGAAGAGGCCAAGGTACTTCATACATTGGCCCACCTGGACTTGCGCATCACCAACGCGAACCGTCGAGCTGGGTGGTTCTCTACCCCGTCGCAGGTTGTGGAACCATAGTGCCTCGGTTTTATGGGGCGCTATTTGCAACCCCAGCTCGCGGATTTTGGCCACGACTTTTGCCACCCCGAGCTCAGCAATCCGGGTGGTCTCATCAAAAGTGTCCCCGCCGGCCAACACCAAAGTGTCGTCAGCATAACAAACGACACTGACGCCAGCGGGGAGGTCGACACGCAGGACCGCGTCATATGCAAGGTTCCACAAGAGCGGGCCAAGTACCGACCCCTGTGGAACCCCACAACTAATCTCTCTGCGATGAACGCAACCGTCCCTACCCACATAGCGAACATGCCTGTCGTGAAGATAGGCCCCGACAATGCCTTGCAGGTAGGGAGGCATACAATGGTGTACAAGTGCCCCCCTAATAGCGTCCCAGGGCAAGGAGTTGAAGGCATTGACGATGTCAAGACTTATTGCCAACGCCACTCCACCCCTGGACACTGGCTGCTCCGACAGCGAGCGGACCCGTAGGATCGCGTCCACTGTTGATTGCCTCTGCCGGAAGCCAAACTGACTATCAGCAAGGTCGGGACCGACCCGCGACAGGTGCTCAACGAGGCGTTCGGCAACTATTCTCTCGAATAGCTTGGATGCCTCATCGAGCAGGCATATGGGACGGTATGCAGAGGGAGAATCTGCAGCCCTGCCTTCTTTCTTTATAAGGACCAATCCAGCCTCCTTCCAGCCGGAGGGAAACACGCTGTGACGGAGACAGCTTGTGAATAGCCGCCTCAGCCTGTCCCCCAGAGCAGCCATAGCCAGCACCCAGACACGACCCGGGTTCCCGTCAGGTCCTAGCGCCGTATTACGGGCAGTCAGGCGACTAACTGCTCGGTCTAGCTCCCCTTCTGTCACTCCCAAGTCCTCAGACCAATCCGGTGAAGTCATTGGGGGGACTGAGGGACCATCCCAGACCGTTTGGAATAGTGTATAGACAACTATGCCCAACAAGTCCGGGTCCAGGGTTTCCGTAAGTGGAGGGACCCACGGACGTAGCTTTCCCATGACTACCTTGTATGGTTTCCCCCACGGATCCCTGTTTAGGCCCTCCAGAAGCTCATTCCAAGACCGAACCCTGGCGTTCGCAATAGCAATTTGGAACGCCTTTGTAGCCGCCCGATAAGCCGCATAATTGATAGCTATCTCCTCGGCTGTAGCTCGGTGCCGTCGCCGGGTTCGTGTGTACCGGCGGCGAGAACTCAAGCACGCTGCGCGAAGTTGCGCAAAGTCATCTGACTACCAGTACACTGACCGAAACCCACCGCGTCTGGCTCGGGGCATTGAGGCATCACAAATTGCCGTCATTGTCTGCCGGAACCAGGCCGCCTCTACCTCCGGATCAGTCAGGATCCCTTCGGAGTCCGAACTCTCCGACCACGCCGCTACGTTGGCAGCTGCGACGAGCAAATCTCGGTTAAGCAGTTTGAGGGACCAATGACGCGGCTGGGTTCTATGATTTGGACGGCTGGGGTGGTCGGGAGGACGGAGTGCCACCTCGAGAACGATGTGGCGGTGGTCTGACAGAGTGACCACCTCCTCAGCAACTCTCCATCCCGACACCATGTGGGAAGCAGGAGGACTCACCCATGATAAATCGACGATCGACTCCCCCTGCCACCGAACGCATGTAGGCACGGACCCCCGATTGAGAAGTCGAAGGTCCAGTCCAGCCGCCCAGTCCTGCAATGTCTCTCCCCTAGGTCCGTCCCGACGGTTCCCCTATACTCTTGAGTGAGCGTTGAAGTCACCCAGGACGAACAGTGGACGAGTTAAGCAAGTGCTACGAATGCAGCGTGCCACCCCGTCCAAGTATCTCTCATAGTCGGCAATAGAGATATTGGGAGAGACATAGCACCCCACTACTGCCAAAGGGCCCCATTCCACAGCGACGAATCCCTGCCCCCTTTCGAGAAAGGAACAGGGAGGGCCGCCCTCTATTCCACCCCAGTAAATGGCGACAGAGCCAGTAGTGACGCCGAACCAGCGAGGATGATCCGGGACGTTATAGGGTACCGCCACCGCCGCTAAAGCAACCGACCACTCCGCAACAGTTTGCATGAATAGATGCTGCGCATTGCGGCAATGGTTGAGGTTGCCCTGAATGACTTTCAGGGGTGGGAAGATGATGTGTCTATATCCTCCCCCTGAGGGGCACTGCTTGTTGCAGGCCCCAACGCAGAATTAGCCGTCTCAGATGTGGCGGTCGCAGACGTAGCCATCGCGGCCTTGAGCCGTTTGCCCTTTCTTTTATTTTTAGTAAAAAAAAAGAAAGAAAGAAAGAAAAAGATTTTATTCTTGCGCTCCATTTGACGCACACACTACAAAACTTATACATAATACTTAATAACTTACTTAGTAGGGGAGCACTTCTTTCTCCACATCCTATGATCAGCTGGACGACCAAGGTCCGCACAGAGCAGGCATCGCACGTTCTGTGCCGTATTGTATGAAGGTACTTGCACGGAAAGTGCAGCAAAGTGGAATAGGTTATTATTGCATTTTATACCTGCATCTGCATGAATATGAACGTTTAGGTATTATAAAATGAATTCCAAAGATATTGATAGGTACGATAAAAAGTTTATCTGACCGATATCTACACTAGGTTGGTATCTATCGGATAAATGAATTCCCAATATATTGAAATAACCATCAGATTAATTATAATACCTATTATAATAACATTAAAAAAGATACCCAACTAAAAGCATATTGGCAGGCATCTTGCGGCTTTGCCCGCGTAAAATGTTTTGAAATGGCCCGTTTATTGTTTCCCGTCGTAAGATTATTTGTGTCAAGAGCGACCCCAGGAAGATTTTTCATATAAACTTTAACATATCTTTTTACTCCCGTTGAGATGAATTTTCGAAAAATTCAAAAACAATGTACCTAATCATTGCTTTAAAGATTATTTATGCAGAGTTCCGACTCAATCCAGCTACGCAATCATATTCTTCCATACAAAATGTAAAGAATCTATACATATATATGTGGATGTCTATATGTATATGTGTGTTATCTATTGCATCCTCTTTTAGGAATAATTTTGGATTGGAAAAATAATTAATTATTTACCTTAAAGATTATTTTTCCTAAGATTTGAGTGAATCAATCCATCAGGAGAAAATATTTTTCATACAAACTAACATATTTCAGCACTTTAGGGTCAAAATTTCCAAAAAATATTTCTTAGTGGTTGCTTACGTTACAAAAGGAACCTACTGTCCAAATTTCATGTTTCTAGCTTGAGCAGTTTCGGCTCTCCGTTGATGAATCAGTCAGTCAGGAGATCTCTCTTTAAGAGTATAGAAGATAGATAAATAGTAAAATGAATAGTTAACTTAATAGGTGATTACACACGAGTTAAGGACGTGAATGCTAATTGCTAATGCATTCACGTCCTTCAACTCGTGTGTAATCAGCTGGTTACAATAATTGATGATTACCTTATCTTTTGCGCGCAGGTGCGTGATATTTGGCAGACATATTTAATTACACTCATGCATCCAGGTATTTCCTAAGTGATCATGACATGACTAACTACCTAGGTACTACAATTTCCTTTATAAATGATTGATATGTACTATTCAAAACTGCTTTACAGTTCGAGGAAGCGAACCGTTATTATTTATTATCTTTAAGTGCCTATCTAGACGTTTGTGATTGATAATAGATCTGTAATATCGACTATTTATCAAAACTTGTGAGCTAGAACATTTTTTGTACCTTATATTCTTGTAATGAAAGAGAATTAACGAACAGTTTTTCTTAATGGCCGATAAAATTGATTATGGTAAATAACTATTTAGTCATATTTAGTGTTCGTTTCAATAATAAATTTATCTAAAGCCATTTATCGGATCGTCTTGATATCTGTCTGTTCTTTTTTATCATAAATTGCTACGTGGAATCGAAAAGTTGATATTTATTATATTATTATATAACTCACAGAATATTATTTGAAGTGGAATTGTAGCTAATTTCATAAAATACCGTGTTTGTGTTTTTTTGCTGTAGATATGCCACGGTTTCCGGATATTACTATTTCTCTCTATCTTAGAAGATTATAAATGAAATATGCAAAGATAGCTAGCATCAACTTATTATGCTTATTTTTACATAACATAACAACAACAACAACAACATGACATAACACCACGCCTGTATTTCCCCGAAGGGGTAGTTAGAGGTGTAAATAGTACACCCACATTTCGCCAGTTATGTCCCATGTAATAGGGGGCGAGCCTATTGCCATTGACCGGGCACAAATCCAGACTCCGGGCTGCTACTGAGAATTTTCTAATGAAAAAACCCAATAACACTGCCCGACCTGGGAATCGAACACATTCTATACGCAGTCAGGAGCCTTACTCCTGACTGGTTCGAGTGTAACGTAGTGATTATTTTCTCTGTGGGTTCGAGTTCCTGAACCAAATCGAGCTAATGTCAATTCCTTAGAGGTTTTACTGTCAGTTCCTAGGACTACTAGTTTATTGTTGTTTAATGGAATATTTTCAAATGTTATAAATATTTAGATTCCACATAACGCTATGAACATTAAAACAACGATAAATCTGAAAATAAATTAATAACTGGCGATAATGCCAATGGAAAACAGCCTTTTTCCGGTGCATAGAGTCAGACAGATGTAGTTCTGTCTCTCCTTAATCTCCTTTTTTTATGTGATAGTAATTTTGTACCACAGACCAGTAGGCCTCAAGACGCCAGATAAATAAAGTTTTGCATGGAAACACAGTCGTAAAATGTTGGCGGGGGACAGCGGGCGGACGGCGCGTTATGATTGGTCGGCTCCAAAGTTCGGTGGTATGATTGGTGCCACTCGCTGACGGAGTGACGTCCCGATTGGTGGCGGTTGTATGATATGCAGTGCATATAGCATATGCTTGGTGACCGGGGGTATTGCTATTTGGGCGTCTAGAGACTTACTCATCTGTGTTTGGTACACAGGCCTACAATAATGTAATAGGATGGTAAGTGGTTACTGTCGCCCATGTGACCAGTGTTGGACACATACCGATTTAGCCTTCCAGTATAGTTCAAAATTTTACACGAGTTATTATAAGTCAGCTCTCTGTAATGCACCTATTTTCTTTCGTATACCTTGATTCTTTTATTATTATAATAGGTCTCTAGCATGATCTGAGGAGTATGTTACGAAAAAAGTTTTGTGTATGAATGTAGATGGCTATAAGAAAAGAGGTAGACCAAAGAAAAGATGGTTGAATTGTGTGAAAGATGATATGGATAAAATGAAAGTTAATACGGAGATGACGGCTGATAGAGATGTATGGAAGAAAAATACATGCTGCGCCGACCCCAAATAGATTGGGATAAGAGCAGGAGGATGATGATGAGGTCTCTATCCTGTAAATAGTTTAAAAGTCTCGAAGACTTACCAATTAAACTGGTACCCATACCTTTTGAACCGGAACACAGTAATTCAGAAATAAGTCTGGTGGTAGTTCTTCCCCGATCGAACTATGTCACAAGGAGCTCTACTACTACTTAAAAGATGGAATCCGAGTTTATTGCACTTCACCATCAGTAACATAAATCAGAACTAAGTATAGTATAGTATAGTATATACGACTGCCGAGCCTGGGGGTCCTGGGTTTGATTCCCGGGGTCGGGCAAAGTGTTATTGGGTTTTTTCATTAGGAAATTCTCAGTAGCAGCCCGGAGTCTGGATTTGTGCCCGGTTAATGGCAATAGGCTCGCCCCCTATTACATGGGACTATAACATAACTGGCGAAATGTGGGTGTACACCTCTGCCTACCCCTTCGGGGGACATACAGGCATGATGTTATGTTATGTTGTTAAGTATAGCCTCCTCAAAACGTCAACGCGTCTCTGTTTTCTGTTTTAAAAATAAATAAATATGTTCGGGACATTTTTACACAGCACCATCTAGTCCCAAACGAAGCAGAGCTTGTGCTATGGGTACTAGACAAATAAAAGTAAGTAGTTTTTGCGTAATAGTGTTATGAAAGTGAGTTGTATCAACACAATTTTGTAATCTGAGACAATTTTATTAATATTACGCATTTGCGACACATTTAATGAGCTAGACATATATAAAAACTGATAACAATGCAAGTACGTAGTAGGCGTAAAGAGCAGACGTTGCCGATGTTGCTGATATGATAAAACGCACACATACACATGGTATATACGTGTAGAAATGTGTACCTACAACAAATATGTGAAGTTACCTCATTGGCGCCATTGTATTAGATAGATAGCATCTATCAACTTTGTCGTTTTCTAAATCCACAAGACAATGCATCGTTGCGTTACTTTGATTATGGGGCGGCTGCGCGGAGCGTTTTCTATCTGTAATCCTCAAACAATACTCAATTGAAACTACTAACTACTGCAGTCTTTATCTATTGTTATTTTGACTAGGTATAATGTGCATTATCTTTGATTAATATTTCAACTGTATTTCAGCATCAGCATGTATTGGCTATGTGCAAGATGGCATTGGGGACAGTCAAATCGATTGCAGCGCACGCTGTGGCCGAAATGTGAAACATAATATCAGGGCTGTGTTTTATATTTCCACACCAAATTCGCCGTCTTCTCGATTTCAATGACCTAAAGAAGGAAATCGGTCATAAGACTTGTTGTGTTGTGAACTGCACAAATAAATAGTTTATGTAAATTTTACAAGTTTCCTTGGAATTGGAGCAAAGAAAGAAATGGGTACTTAACTGCTATTTAAAGGAAAAAGCAAGTTACTGATCCATTAATTATTACGATTTCACTAATTAGTTATAATAATAAAAAATAATAATGTTAAAACGAAGTAACTTTACTGGAAATTAGTAATTAAGGCACAATTTGGAGTAGGTACTTACATTTATGGGTGTTTTGTAGTATCAGTGTCACTGAAGAAACCCAATAATATTATTTTTTGGCTCATATTAAATGACTTTTGCCGATAATTCTTACCTTTTTAATTTTTCTCACATGTTCTGCTAACACTAATTTTCTTCCTTTTGTCACAGCTTCAGGTTGTTATATTACGTAAATTATGTTTTATGATTTCGAATCTTGTTCTTATTTCACAAAATATCAGCGTATCTTTAACAAATATTATTAATTGCACTTTAATATGGTCAATGTTAAACATTTCTCTAAGTTATTAACCAGATTTTAGTAGATATTATCAAAATTGTTAAAATAATACACAAGTCCTGAAAATATGCGGCCGCTAGGCAGCGCCCCTGTCGTGCACATAGCCAGAACAGCCTCGAATTTTCTCAACTACGTAGGAAGTACCTAACGTATAGCTAAAAGGTAAAGGCCCTGATACGGGCTTAAATTCAGCACATAATATAATGTTATTTAATTAATAAATTAATAATAATGCTATTTAATTTGATGAGAATAATGGAAATGGATAATAACTTAGAATCAGCTACACTGAGTGAGGAAACAAGGCTATCACTGATAATGTTATAAAACATGTCCAAGGATCCTAAGGGACAGCATACGTGATTCTGTTTCCCCTAAAGTGTTACGGTGCACCCTACCTTTGATCAACGAAGCTCTGTCAACTAACAAATGGACAGAATAACTATGGAACTTGTTAGTATAATACTGTAAATCAGGGCCACTTGTAGGAGCGGTTTGAGCTTAAATATGCACTGCGGTCAACAGTCCGCTAACCAAGCTGGATTTTGGTAGCAATCAGCTTTGCAGAGGCTCCAATAAGGTGAGAAAATTTAAAAATTACTCCAAATATTCGCCAGACCACTTGATCAATTCGATGTTTTACTAACTTGATATATCGATTACAGATAGAGTTATCTTACCAGAACAAAGTGTAAAGATAACGCAATCAAACAGAGTCAGCTGAAATGTTATCTTTATTTAATCATATGGGTCTCGTTCTTATGGAATGAATGAAACGAAAACAGACCGTTAGTCTACCTACTAGTGTTTTATTGAAAGTTTCATAAACTACACTACTATCATAATAATTTTGGTTTTGCTCACAGATAATAATAATATAATGTTTTGCCTGTATGAATATGATGAATCATTTTTATTTACAAATCGTAGTTAGGTACCTACCTACGCTTATTCTGTCTCGTTTCGATGAACAGATGATTTGCTGTTTTCATCCATAAATATCTCTTATATTAAGAGTTGTATACACATACCCTGCACTTGTTCGAACAAAATCGATAATCCAACAACCGAGTGCAACGTATTCACAGGACTATCGTTACCTAAATGTACAGTACAATCATTATGGCGTCTACCTGAAATGAGTTGAAATGTACATTGTTTGCACATCGCATTCTTTCTCACGTGACCACGCCCGCACTGCAGTTGGCAATGATAGCATTTTTGTATTATCTATCAATTTAAGATAAAACTTAAACAAGATATAAGTATTATGGCAAAGTACCTACACGTAGAGAACGTTTTTCGTTGCATCTATAAAAACGTAATAGATAAATTAATAAAACTTTTGTCTCGTAGTGATTGGTCCAAACAAGTGTTTGTTTGAACATAACTTAATCAAACTGTGGTATCTATTACTAATAATAGTCATGTCCCTGATTCAACTAAATGATTTAGTCGACTCGCGCGCTCCACTGATTATATTAGAAGTTGTCATGATAGTTGATTAACCACCAACGATTAAAAAAAATCTTCGTTAACCACATAAATGTGATGTAATAACTATTTATATTTAATAAAAGTAGTGACTCTTTTGCAATTTTTATTTTGATAGCTATTAAAAGTACTATTTTCATAAATAAATAAATATTTTAGGACATTTTTACACAGCACCATCTAGTCCCAAATTAAGCAGAGCTTGTACTATGGGTACCTACTAGACTTGGATATAATACTTTAAATCTACTTTATTTTGTAAATACATTCTTATAATATACATAAGAAACAACCAGTCCAACACAAACACTTATGTTCATCACACAAATATTAATATTAATTTGTATCTATACAATTTTCAGTAGGTACCTATACTAAAATTATCGTTTGATAAAAATCTGTACATAGAACTTTGGTATTTTTAGCTATGGATGGCATAATTTCATTATCATTTTAATTAATTGATATATGAAATGCTTCGAAAAAACCCGACATTAGAGAATTCGTAACAATTAACATTTAACATCCAATTAAGCGCATTTTTTTACAAAACTTACGTTAGACAATGTATGGCCAAATTATAGGTGTACAACCAACAATTATTTAAAAAAGATAAATACTTGTGGATCTTTCCGTGTATTTTACATAACTTATTGTATGTTGTCTTAATAATAAATGGTGAATCGGAATTTCCCGCCCGGTGTCGACACCGAGCGGAAACTCCCGGAGACAGATCAAAATTAGTAATAACTGGTAGGTACAGTTTCATAGACAGAATTTAATTACATAGCAGACAATTATGCGCCAGACAGACGTGATAACTCTGTCTAGGTCATTTGTTCGTTTGTACAATGAGAGCTAAAATTATTTGCGCGTTGTAGGTACATCTACTTAGGTACATGACAATTGTTTTGTTACACGTATGCGTTACGTTTACTCTAGAGTAAAATTTCCGGCGGAAATAGCTGATTTACGAAGAAAAAGGATTTCCCGGGTGGCTTAACATAACATAACATCTCGTCTGTATTTCCCAGAAGGGGTAGGCAGAGGCGAGGTGGCTTAAGTTGACTCTATTTAGAAATCATTATCATTTGGAGATACGCATAGATATGACGCACGGATTTCAGTCTCTGTAACTACAACTGTTGGAACAATAAACATTTTGTCATAGCCAGGAGTCGCAGGTTTGAATCCTACTCGTGTCGTGAGCGATTTTGCTTTCCACAATTTAAATCGTTAGATTTCGCTTCGCATGCGTTAAAAATAATAAAATAATTTTGTCATATGTCTGGGATAACTGTTTATTAACTCTCGTCTTGGAAATATGCTTGAATGCTCACTTGGATGAAACAAGAAAGGCACTATGCGCAGGTATGTTGTAGAATAGGGCTTACCCAAGCATACATTTTAGCGGCCCGCAACGGCAAACGGGGAATAATGTTGCCTGAATCTTTTATTTTTTCTTGAAAGCTTAATATATGTAGTCCTTTTTTTTTTTGCGTCCCGCCAGTCAATGTCGTAATTTGTATAGGTACGTGAACGTATGTAGCCTAGACACCCCTGTTTTAGAGCATTCAAAACATCTCATGGCATGGAAGGACTGACAAACGACAGATGGCGTAGCGTCCTTGCCCCACATATATCTTCATAGTGAGCGACTGCCCTCAGTCGCTTCAGACAATACAAGACAGGTTCTGCTTATACTTGAATTGTTACCCTCATCGATATGCGCTTAACTGCACGTACCGTTATAGTACCTAATATATTTTGATGCTGGATAAACACTACTACATTGCAACCACGCGTAATTTGTAACTGCGAAAACGCAACTTCAGGCAGCTGCAGCGAGACCATTTACACACGAGCACTGCTTGGCGACATTTTTGCCGGCGCTGTGTTGTGGTCCGTCTGAATAGACTCTAAGGCCTGCGGTGCATATGAGGAGTACTAATTTACCAAGGAGTTGAACGGGACTGGAAGATCTCTTTACTGATCGCTATGGATGCCGGAAAATTTCCGGACATTGCTGGACAGATTTTTGAGCTCATGACAGGCGCGGCGGCGGCGAGGATGTATGCCTGCAGTCATATCAAACAGATTTTTTAAAGCCGCTTGAAACTTTCAGTATATTTAAGATGTACAATAAAGATGGCGGGCCGCACCATGCGAAAGGGCTAAGTCAAACTGATATTAACGTAACTTTTGTGTAGGAAAACCAAGGTATCGTTGCGTCACCAACGTACCTGGTGAATATTATTGAATATTCTCATCACACTTACCTAATTAATCTCATAATTTCATATACAACGTGTATCAGAAATGCCTGGTCATATTTTAAGAGCTCATTCAGGCCATAACATAGAACAACTTTTACTATGGGACCGAGCCTGAAATCGCAAAAAAAAATCAGCTGATCCCTAGAAAATCGACGATGTCGCTCGACAAAATGCATCAGCCGTTTTTTTCCGCGATTTCAGGAGTAGTAAAAGTTGTTCTATAGCGTTTCTTGAATGAGCTCTTAAAATATGACTACGCATTTCTGATACACGTTGTCCTTTTATTCTGTAATCTGTGCACGTTGTATAGTATCACGATTACCGGAAATGCTGAGATAAGATGAACAATTAAACAGGCACTTATATTTTTTCACTAATTTTCTTTCTTTTTTTTACTTATATTTTTTGGTCTTGTATTTTCCATGTTTTTTATAATATTCATCGTCATCCTATTATTGTAGTCCACTCCTCTTGGATGAATGGCCTACCAGAAAGGATATGTTGTCCATAATTTATTTGTCAGCAGTAAATATCCAGAATTGCTAACCGTAAGCCGTCAGCCTATGTAGGTATGATCATAATACTAGTTAATTAAATATCCTGTTGGCGCTTATCCATGACATATAATTTAATGCTGTAGGTACTGTAATTTGTATGTAAATACAACGTAATTCTTATACTAAACCTCTTAAGGGGTCATTGTACTCAACATTATGAACAACTTTTACTGTGGGACTAACAATGAAATAGCGAAAAAAACAGCATCCTGCAACTATTCAGCAACCAACTCGGGAAATTACTGATGCCTCAAAACGATGTAATTTTGTAATTTAAAATAAAATAAGGTTTATAATATTCTAATTGGGGTGACAGGTCTTGAGTTCAATCTGTTACATGTTGTATATTCGCCTTGTATTAGTTCATCAAAGAACGGCTACTGAGACAGTAGATGATTTATAGTTTTGCGGTCTCCGGCGGTATAAGTGGCACTGAATACTATCACCATTATGCCGAACCTTTTGTTCCAAAATTCATTCTAAACCGCTCATTGTACATACGTGGGACACTCAGAAAGTTTTGCGAAACTAAAAAAAATTGTTCTATACGTACATATATTTTTATCAAATCTTTTCAAAGTACTTTCCACCAGCCTCTATACAAAGATTCATGCGCCTAAACCAGTTTTCAAAACACTTTTTCCAGTCCGCCGCAGACACCTCGTTTACAGCCTGCTCGAACGCAGCCAGCGCATCTTCCGGCGACGAAAATTGTATCCCTTTGAGCTGATTTTTTATTTTTGGGAATAAAAAGAAGTCACACGGTGCTAGATCAGGGCTGTAAGGAGGGTGACCCAGGAGTTTGACTGGCGTGCTGTCCAGGAAGTCCCTCGTTTTGAGTGCGGTGTGCGCAGGTGAATTGTCGTGGTGGAGCAGTAGCCCGCGGAGCCCTGTGTTTGGTCGCTTGTTGCTTATAACAGAGAAAACTTCTGGCAAACATTTGGTAGTATACCATTCGGCATTAATGCTTCTTTGATCCCGTAAGGGAATTGATACCAAGTGGCCAGTCAAATTAAAAAAGCTAGCGATCAAAATCTTACCCCCGCTTCTAGATCGCTTCACTTTGGTAGGCGTTGGCTCATTTTGAAACACCCAAACAGTCGACTGGCGCTTGGTTTCTGGGTCGTATTGATAAATCCAGGACTCATCACCTGTAACGATGTCGTAAACACGCCGAGACGAGCCTGCTTCAAATTTGTTAAGCATATCACGGCACCATTCCACCCGGGCCTGCTTCTGAGCATCGGTGAGGTTGTGCGGCACCCAGCGTGATACTATCCTCCTCACGCGAAGATGGCTGTGTAGAATCTCGTGAACGCTTCCCGATCCAATCTTCAATATGTGTTGAATCTCCTGATATGTAACTCGCCTATTGTCTTGGATTAAATTTTTCACTGCTAGCACGTTTTCTTCGGTAACAGCCGTCAAAGGGCGACCGCTTCTTTCGTCATCCCCCAAAGTTGGTCGACCGCGCTTGAATTCGTTATACCAACGATACACGGTTGCCTTGGAAGGGCCTTCATCCATGAATGCCATTTGAAGTCTATCGTACGATTCATCCGGTTTCAGGCGACACTTGAAATCGTATAAAATCATAGCTCTAAAATGTTCCCGGCGCAGATCCATATTTCAGTGAGACACAATACTTTGAATTAACTCGCAAAAAATGTGGAGGGAAATTTAGAAATTGGAACTTACTTATTTTTACTTATAAATAATCATATTTTCGAAAAACATTATAACTGGCCAGTCTCCCATATATAAAAACTTTTTTTCGCAATACTTTCTGAGGGGCCTGGTACAATAAACAAAAATCTATCTACAGTGTATAACTACGTAGGTAGTTTAAGACCATTTTTGAGAGAAAATAAATAAAAAAAACATTGTTTTTGTTCTGCACATCTCGGTATTCATGCAATTTGACACTCTTATGGGTATGAATTTGAGGTCTTTGATCTGTTTTAGCTTAACTATTTCAAGAAGCTTAGAAGTCTAGACACGCCACAGAGTATATTAAAGACAAGTAACGTAATTGAACAAACACTATGAGCAATATGAGTGACATTATATTAGCGAAAATATTTTTAAGGTGCATGCTTGGAGGGTGGGCAGCAGCATTCTCTGAGTATTTATTCAATCAACTGCGATCGCCAATCCACCTGCCAAGCGTGGCGATTATGGCATATCCCCCTTTTTTGGGGGAGGCCTATATCCAGCAGTGGATGTCTTTTGGCTGAAATGATGATAATGATGATGATGTTTGAGGCTTGCACTGTACAAAATATAATGTTATACTAAACCTCTTAAGGGGTCATTGTACTCATCATTATGAACGACTTTTACTATGGGAGGGGACCAACACTGAAATCGCCAAATAAAACACAAGCTTATCCCTACATTTTGTCGATTTATGTGAACACAAATATAGGGATCAGCAAATAATTTTTTCGCGATTTCAGGTTTGGTGTAATAGTAAAAGTTGTTCATACAGATGAGTACCCTTAAGAGGTTTTCAGTTAGTTCAATAACACGTTGTATAGTGATTCTGAAAAAATACTTTCATGATTGCACATTATAAAAAATAACAACATAACATAACATCACGCCTGTATTTCCCCGAAGGGATAGGCAGAGGTGTATAGTACACCCACATTCCGCCAGTTATGTGATAGTCCCATGTAATAGGGGGCGAGCCTATTGCCATTAACCGGGCACAAATCCATACTCCGGGCTGCTACTGAGAATTTCCTAATGAAAAAAACCCAATAACACTTTGCCCGACCCGGGAATCGAACCCAGGATCCCACGCTCAGCAGTCGCGCTTGCGACCACTAGACCAATGAGGTCAAAAAAATAATAATAATAACGTTTTATATTATTTAGGTCATATTTTTTCAGCCCTGCTATCAATAAAATAGGTTTATCTACTTCATAATTAGATTGGTTCAATGACCTAAATGGATCGTAACACAATTCTCACACAATTTGGACACAATTTTAGTAACTAGTATACAATGGTGCCTTCTGGACGTATATTTATTTATTAGGTCAGAGACCTGAATAATTAATTCACGTTGATCATCAATTTAATATGATACGAGTCTAATAAGACAACTTATGGATCTTGGTTTGAATTTCAAGAAATTTAGAAATTTTCTTTTTCAGAGTGTTGAAGTTGAGCAGGGGTTAATTAAGTGTTTTGACATCTTGTGTGTTGTCATGTTTTAGTACTTAAATAAATATAGAAATTACTTAATAAGTAATAATAACATTCAAAAAACAATTTGTTTGCTTAATTGAAACATTACGTAGTGAATGACGACAGTATTTCACGTACTTTTCACTTTAATCGTGTATTGTTTTTATAAAAGTCTAGAAAGTTTGCAAAGAGATACCGTATAAAAGTATATTTGTTCGCATAAAGTATGCATTTAATTTAAGTACCTACCTGTAGACTTTATAGCGATTAGGTCACTTAATCGATGAACAATTAATTAGGTAGGTCCAGTCAACAGCATATTATTGTTAACAATATCGTTATCTCGGACGAATAAAAAAGGTTATTATTCGTCCGAGATCGTTATAAGCTGATACTGTCTTGTATGAAAACATACCTACAAAGCCAATTCCGCTTGTAATGTTTTTTCATATGCATTTAACTCTACATTTTGTTTGTTTTTAAACGTTCCCCTCCGATACTAGGACTTTTCCAGTATAGTAAGGTGCTTTTACAAACACAAATTTCACATACACAAACACCCAAACCCAGAACAACCATCTGTAGGCCATACAAAAATTTGTTCCGTGCAGGAATCGCCGATCGCTCAGCCACTGCGCCAATCGTGTTGTCAAATGGTACAATACATTATGTCGATCACAAAGTGACTTCGCTAACGTCCTTTCACTTCAAATCGTCTCATATTTTATCATATCAATTTTTCGGATCAAGAGACAGATAGAATCACGCATGTAACTTGTAGATTATAACTCCTTATAATACTTTTTCAACTATGTGTATTGTCGGTCACTGCTGTATAAAAATAAGCGTGTCCCAGGTTGCGTTGACAGATGTAACGTATCAATATAGATCGACCGAAAATGTATTTTTATTTTCGGCCGAAGACCGAAACTGAAAAAGTCCAAAAAAGTTAAAACACCTATTACCTACTACATAACACACATAACATAACATCACACCTGTATTTCCCCGAAGGGGTAGGCAGAGGTGTATTAGTACACCCACATTTCGCCAGTTATGTTATAGTCCCATGTAATAGGGGGCGAGCCTATTGCCATTGACCGGGCACAAATCCAGACTCCGGGCTGCTACTGAGAATTTCCTAGTGAAAACAACCCAATAACACTTTGCCCGACCCGGGAATCGAACCCAGGACCCCACGCTCAGCAGTCGCGCTTGCAACCACTAGACCAACGAGGCAGCCACCACCACCTACTACTTCTTTTATATTGATAGATTTTTGTTTGGTAAAAGTACTATAAAAATTAAATATATTAATATTAATCTTTTAATCATTAAAGTACCTAATTTAATGATTAAATGGTCGTACATAATATGTTAGGACCTGAAACATACGAAAATTAACCTTTTTAAGCAAGAAAAGACAATTTACTTCCATTACTGCATCTGACGAGGAGGAGGATCTGCAGGAGATTCGCAGGAGAACGAAAGTAACCGACATAGCCCGAAGAATTGCCAAACTTAAGTGGCAGTGGGCGGGGCACATTGCTCGCAGAACGGATGGCCGATGGGGCAGTAAAGTTCTGGAGTGGCGACCGCGTACTGGAAGGCGCAGCGTGGGTAGGCCCCCCACAAGGTGGACCGACGACCTGGTGAAGGTCGCGGGAATCCGCTGGATGCGGAAGGCACAGGACCGGTCGTTGTGGCGATGCTTGGGGGAGGCCTATGTCCAGCAGTGGACGTCTTTCGGCTGAAATGATGATGATGATGATGACTGCATCTGACTGCATTAAGTTGACCCGCTGAACTGAATAGTAAATTTCGCGACCGCGTAGATAATTTTCGGTACAAGCCAAAAATGATTATTTTGGCCGAAAACGGTCGAAAACCGAAAACGAAAACGGAAAACGTTACGAATTCGGTCGGACTCTACGTGTCAACTTATTACCACCACCCGGCCACAACGGGGCAGCCTGTAACCGGCTCTTGCCAAGTGACTTTTCGCGATTTCAGGGTTGCTGTCTCATACACGAATTCGATATACCTTAAAACAAAATTTATTAAATACCTACCGACACCGATGACTTGCGGCCAAAATTAATATTCTATCTAATTCTATGTAGGTATTCTATCTTTACCCTGCTAGAGATAAAAAGACATATTTTGTATGGATATCTTTTTATTTCTAGTAGGGAAAATCGTGGATAGATTGGACATAAGCAAACATAGATGCAGTTTTTAGATTAGATCGAATATTAATTTCGGCCGTTAGTAATTGTACAATGCATAGCATACTGTGCAATGTGTATTGGAAACATTGCTATCAGTCGTGTCTTGGTTACTTTCTTATGGATTTATACTTGTATCATAACAAAACTGTCTGGCTTCATTGGTTCCTAACTTTAATAATCACCTTCATCCTCATTATCTCATCATGAATCAGTTTAAACTTTGAAGCAAGTGGTTATTTTTTGCATATGTGCACTGCCGCATGAGACCACAGAGTACATTATATAGCTGAGCATGCAGAGCATGAGACGTATCCTAATCTAATCACATGACTTGTTAATTGCTATGCTGTATGTTATCTATGCTATGTCCAGTCACTCATGATACTTCGTCGACTACTGTTTCTAATAAAAATATCCATCTAGTTTCATTGTCGCTTTTTTGTGATGAATCTATAGCTACCTCCTTAGTTTATTATCTATACACCTGTTTGAGTTGAGTTGTTATTATAAAAATGAATAAATGAATGATATATTTATTTGCAAGAACATAAGTTAACATTGAGTTCGTCTAAGGTTAGAATTGGTAAAGGTCATTGTTGAGTGCTATCTTTATTAGTATCTTTATCTTGTCCAGAAGTTTTCCAAAATTATTGCCAATTTAAAAAAAATTGAATTAGTAGCGCCCATGATAAGGTGACATGAGATGAAGACAAGTGCACCGCTGACCGATCTCTAGGTATTTTTTATCTTTACTCTGCAACCTGAAGGTAGGTACCATAGAGGAAATGAATATAAATAGAGGGGAATTGTGGGCGGGATAGGCGCGCCGTGCTTTTGAGCATACGCGCTAATTTAACCAAAATCCGCGTCACAGCTTAAACATTGCGGCCAGGCTGTGACAGAGTACGTTGCTGTGCGAAAAAATAATAATTATGCCGTCTTGCGCCATTATATCATGCCGAAAAAGAAGCGAGGTGTGTAGTTTAACTAAAGGAGGGATTTCTTTTCATCGGTAAGTCTAAAAACCTTTAATTAGTTGAGATATTTGCAAATATTTTCTTAGTATTATGTGATTCATGACAAAAACGATGTTATCGCAAACTGATAAAAAATTATACATTGCTTATAAAACATGGATATCGACTTTCACTACGTGAATAACCGCGTAATGTATTGCGTTTCTTTCGATGTCGCCTTCACCCTATTTGCCTGACTGTCACCAAAATCCCCGCGTATCGATAGTGTAGTAACATATTGAATGCATTATCGATATAATTCATTCGGTGTATACTTTCTGTTTTAAAATAAATATTCATCATTTTTATTATTTTAAATGCATAATAATTTTATTTTTAGGTAGATTCTTTGTCGAAATTATTTATTCGCAATTTCGAGTTTTGATAAGATAAGATAATGTTTATTTGTCATAACATGAGTATACACACAGAGTATGCAAGTTGTACAAAATTATTATAAGGTCTATCATGTTATACCTTTACGGCATACAAATATAATTTTATTAATGGATATGTCATTAATCAAATATGTAGAAACTTATACAATACAATATTTATCAATTATCATAATTATCATAAACATAAACCACATTAAAAAAGTAAAAACTGACTTAAAAAAGAATAAAATAATAAAATTTGTGTGAAACAGTTTAGGGAGTGGTGCCTTTGATTCGGATTGATTTAAGAAAAAACTGTTTTTTTTTTTATTAAAATATTTTATTTGTAGTCGTTTTTTTTTAGTTTATTGTTTTGAGTGGAATTAACAATAGAAAGACAAGCGATTGCTGTAATCCCGGATAATTTGCTGTCATCCATTGACGAGTTCCCTCTTTATCTCCTAAGACCTTCATCAGATCTTCACCAAATGATTTTTTCTGAATGCAAATGCTTGACTTGTTGATGAATATACCAAAATCGCTATGTGTATGCCTATAATATTTGAGAAGTTACCTCAATTTCACATGGATCCCATCATCAAAACTAGATTTTGATGAAAATGGAACCAATCTGGAAGTATATCCTTTCAAATAAATAAATAAGTTTCGAAATCGGTTTATAAATGACGGAGTTCTGAGGTAACAAATATACAAAAAAAAACATACAATTGAATTGAGAACCTCCTCCTTTTTTGAAGTCGGTTAAAAATCGGGTTTTAGGCTCGGTTTCCACCAAAACGCAGAGACGAGATGTGACGAGATGTGTCGCAAGCCACCAATAAGACTGCGTTAGGTATAGAATAGCTGGTTGACTGGGAGAGAAAGCCAAAGGCATTAAGTCCACCTATGTACATGTATTGTATGAAGTTTAAATAAATAAATAATGTTGAAGCTAGGCGGTGAAATATGAAAATAACGCAATCCTATTGGTTGTTCGACACATATCCTCTCCTCTTCGTTTTGGTGGTTAAATACCTTTGTTTTGTATGGAGTTTGGATTACACCCGGTTTTAACAAGTGCTTAGGGGGAATGTAGCAGCCAAGTGTTGCCTACGTCAGAAAAAAAAACACTCGCTGAATACATAATTTATCGAAAATTCGTTTTTAAAAGTTGAAGTACAGGTACTGTAGTTCAATCAGAAACTATTAACTCTGTAAAATATATTTCGCTGTAGTTGTAGATAGAAAAAATGCCAAAAGTGGCCGTTTTTCGCATTTTTTCTATGTACAATTACAGCGAAGTATAATTTACAGAGTTAATAGTTTCTGATTAAACTACAGTACCTGTACTTGTATTCAGCGAGTAATAATTTGTTTACTGATGGGGGCGCCACTTGGCTGCTATATTCCCCTTAAACGTGGTCTAAACTTTCGTAATAAGGGGCATATTATTTTATTTTTAGTTTTCAATACAATACAATACAAAAAACAATAAGTTTACAAAAAACTAAAAAAATGTCGACTTTAGTATGTTGGGCAGTAATTATTTTATAAGTTACGATTTAAAAAGAAAACCAATCCGTAAATATGCAGAATTGTATATCTTATTTACGCAAAACACCAAACCAGGTCTTATAACAAATTTAAAGTAGGTTAAAATTCGAAATACTACTTTTTATTTTTCGCCTTACCTCGCGCTGCTTGTTTTAAAACGTGTCAGACGTTATTTTCAATAATTAAGTATATCATGAAACAGTAACTTTCCAATTCCTTATGTAGGACAAATTATTTTTATTCCTAGACCATGTGCGAAAATCGTTGAAAATATCGATAACATTCATAAATTAGTTTTTTGTACATGGACATCACTAACGACCTGTTCGAATGTAGTGGTGCGTTCGCACATGGTCGACGTTTATGTGTGACAGACGTGACAGCTAATAGTAGAGCCGCGTTCAGTGTAGTATTTCTTGCACGCGTATGCGTTTAGATATCTAGATACAAGCTAGATACAGTGCTTATGTAGTAGTGAGACGGATAGTGGGAGAGTTAGGCGACACGGGTTTCCGAAGAAACTGTGTACTATACCAATTCCATTCTTATTCAAGTATTCCGTGGTAGGTACGGTCGACCACACGTCGGTGGCGACTGTACCTACTTATTACTTATGCATGATGTATGACAGACAGAAACACATTTTCGCCTATTTTTATTCTGTCGTCGGTTGGCCACCATCAGGGGGTCTACTTGCAAAATCGACAACGACATAATCAAAACGACACGATAGTGATCTGAATAATTATATCGGTTGTATCTTACTCTAATAAATGTTGGGATTCTATGTTGTTTATCGAATTCACAGACAGAATATTGTGATTTTTTACGAAGTCCTAGACAATGTTCGAGTGAATGAGTCAAAAACAAAAGAAATACTGTTTGCAACTTAGATTATGTTTGCAATGACATTTACAACTAAGATTAGGGTTACGACCATAAAGGTATTATACTGACGTCAGTATAGAAATGTCTTTGGTTACGACCAAGGGGTGCTGACTAGAAAATCTACACGTGTGTCTAACAGCTGCTTGTCCTTCTGGACACGTCTGGAGGGAACGGCAGTTCTTAGGCCGGAATATCCTGGGTACGGGCAATGGAATCCTTTCGAGGGATTAAGTTTCGGGGGATCTTATTGCCTGTGGCGAATGTTCTGGCACGGGAGGGGCCCAATGTGGGCCAGTGGGGAGTTGCTCCACGTGTCCCTCTGATACAAGCAGAGGGCACAGTTGAGGAGCAGGGGCGGGCTCGGTGTGCAGTCACCCTACCACTGGGCAAGCAGCGGGAGGACTGTTCTTCCCTGCCCCCGTCGATCTCGTAACCCCAGGAATGCCCACTGAGTAGTGTTCTCGCGCCTCTTGGGACCGAGGGTCTTTGTCTTCACCACCCGGACCACGAGGAAGAAAACCTCTATAAAAGAATACAGTATGCGGGGCCTGCGAGCAGCAGACACGGGGTAGTCTGCTGCCCGACCAGCAGCTGGCGTAGCTGGCACAGTTGGCGTAGCTGGCACAGTTGGCGTAGCTGGCATGCTGGCCTGGCGGCATGCTGGCGTAGCTGGTGTAGCTGACACAGCTGGCATAGCTTGCACAGCAGGCGTAGTTGGCCCAGCTGATGTAGCTGGTAAAGGCCCGTGAAGTGAGGTGGCGTGCGGTGTTCCGTGTGCGCCACCGAGGAGGGTGCGCTGACGTTAGGCCGCACGGGTAGAAGGGGCTCGCCTGCTTGTGGCAGGCCGGGACTAGTCGGGGGTGGTTGTGTGAATACTCACGGGTTCCCACGCCCCCGGCTAAGGTAGTTGAAGGAACACCGTGGTGGATTTAGTCAGTAAGAGTCCGACACTGGCCCGGGCGGAGTGCGTCCATGAGGATTTCCATACGGCAAAAAAATGGTTTACGACCAAAAATTGTCGATTAGTATTGTTCGTTGCTTCGTATAAATGATAGTTAAATCGACGTTACTTAGAGTACCTACCTATATAGAATTAGAACTTTCGACACGACAAATAACACGATAATTATTAGTAGTAGGTACCTACTCATTATTGCTAGTTCTTGTTCCTAGATAATGCAAATGTCAGAGGCGTTTGTCAGTTTGTCTATTGTTGTAGCTAATAGCGGTGGCAAAGCGGTGAAGGTAAACAGTTTAAAGTAATCTATTTATGGTTCACTCTTGACCTGTCTCATTACATGCATCTGTTTGTGTCAGATGGGTCATTATCGCAACAAAACATGGTAGATCAGAGTATTAGAGGTTTCGTGGTACAGGGCTGGGGTGTCATGTCACATTTGTCGTCTATGGTCACCGTGGATCATTATCGTCGAGTGCATCGGTACAGTGCAGCAATACCGTTTGAAAAGATAAGCTGCTGATCGAAACAGTCAGTGCATAGCTGTCGGGTGGCAGCCGTGGGGCGCAGGGGAGCGCGGTGCGGGGCGAGGGGCGCGGGGCAGGCGCCCGTCTAGACGCTACGTCACGCGGCCTCGCGATACCGCGCCGGTAAACAACAATGTGCACTGACCGAATATGGCACCCGGCACGCCGAAGCGGTCACCGGTCACCCTGCTCTTGCCCACTACCGACGACGCTGCACATCCCGTGCTCTCCAATGCACATCATTTGCATCAGAATGCACAAGCTTGGTGACGAATTCTGCAGCACACAGGTGTTCCACACATACCCCTCTCTCCCACCACACATGTGTAAGCATAGGCATAGCACAGCATGTGTGTGTGTACCTGTAGTAAACAGCTGTGGTTTGATAATGCCCACCGAAATAAAAATGTTCAATTCATTCATAAATAGATACCTACCTATAACGAACTCTTTCATGAAAGTGCTTTTACAAATATGAAACAAGGCAAACTTAGATGTATGTACAAGTACCTAAATTACTTATTCTTATGCTTTCTTTCAAATTATCTTACCTACGTCTGTTAACAAAACAAATAACGATTAGTTTGAACATGACCTTGGGCGTGCTTGGGCTGTATGGACGATGAGTTTGAATGAATGAACCCGTACGTGTGTGTACTTGAAGTATTTGAAGACAAATTGCTAATGAGAGCATTTGTTAAACGACATGGTAAACATTGAGGACGATGAGATGTCCAGTCCACCTTATAATCACAACTCAAATATGTGGATATTGGAAGTACTTTTTTTAGATCTTCTTTCTGCGAGCATTGTCCCAATTACCTATTTTGGGGTCGGCTTCCAGAGGGGCTCGTGGTCAAGTAACAACCACGCGGATTGTACGATTTGCAAGGTTAAGCTGCTCTTGCGGCAGTCAGTGTGTGGATGGGTGACCGTTCCAATACACATCGAGACCCCTCCGTGCCTCGGAGAGCACGTTAAGCTGACGGTCCCGCTTTAAAGTTTGACGACTGGTCTAACACCAGTCGTCAAACTTTCAGGCTTCTGGCCACACACGACTGCCATAGATATTCGTATGACAATGTTGAGATTGCCTAGTGACTGGGCTGCGGGGGTCTGATGGCAGTCACTCCGTGTAAAATACTGATGTTCAGCCGCATCTGGTTAGACTGGAAGCCGACCCTTAGTTAGTTGGGAAAAGGCTCGTGATGATGGGGTCAGCTTCCAGAGGAGGTATTTTTAGGGTTCCGTACTCGAAGGGTGCCAAACGGGACCCTATTACTCTCGCTACGCTGTCCGTCCGTCCGTCCGTCCGTCCGTCTGTCTGTCACAGGGCTGTATCTTTGTAACGGTAATAGATAACCAGTTGATATTTTCACAGAATATGTGTTGCTATAAGGTGTATTACGACAAATACTAAAAACTAAAAAAAGTCTAAAACCAAAGGGGGTCCCCATACAAGAAACCTCAAAAAACGTGCATTTTTTTCAACGTTTTTGTTCTTGCTCTATCTTCAAAACGGTAATATATACCAGCGTCAAACTTGGTCAGATTATAGTGCATACTATCTAGTTTAGCAACAAATACTAAAAACTATGTGGTGGTACCTACGTAAGAAAGACATGCAAAAATTCATATTTCGCTCACTGTGCGTTGATGTCTTTTGATAAACTCTCGTAAATTAAATCAGTTTTTATGGGGTAACAGGTCATTGAGAGGTACGGAACCCTTACTGCGCGAGTCCGACTCGCACTTGGCCGGTTTTTTAACTAATCGTGATATTTTGTTAAATAATCATTAAACAAGTTGAAATAGAACACAAAATTTCCTAAACGAATTAGTAGAAAGTACCTACCTACCTAGCTGTTACACAGTGTTAGGAGCTAATCATATGGCACTGATTCCCCTATGACAGTACTCATATCCCTAAATAGTATTGGCATCAAAGCGAGCGATCAAAATAATTATACTAATTAGCTATGTGAAAGATCACGCGTGAATGCGTGATACACTTTATTGAGCATAAAACACGTAACATGGATGCATCATGTCTGAGGTTAAAGTACAGTCGACCGCACCTCAGTGGTAACACTTGAATTACAAAAATCACCCTTACTACTTACGAAATCCGTTACGAGTTCCGTGTGGTGCCGAACATAAAGAATATTACCACCCTTTCTCTTCTCATGGGTGTCGTAAGGCGACTAAGGGATTCACCAGAGGATGGGCAGCAGCGTTCTCTGAGTAAATAACCAACCCACTGTGATCGCCAACCCGCCTGCCAAGCGTGGCGATTATGGCATATCCCCTCCTTTGGAGGAGGCTTATGTCCAGCAGTGGACGTCTTTCAGCTGAAATGATGATAAATGATGACTTACGAAATAAAGACGCCGTCAAGGTCAAACTGTTACCACTGAGGTGCAGTCGACTGTACGTAATACCTCTCATAAAATACTCAATGAATCTGAATTCACATCGAGTAACGTGATGTAAATCCAGTGAGTTGTTCTCTTTGAACGTTTTGTAAACATCTAACGAGAGGTCGGTTTAGTTCGGCTTGCAGTGTAATTAATATATCACTTTCATTTCAGTCCAGGTAAACATTCAAATTGTTTTGGGTACGCGTACAACCGTTTGTACAAAACAACGATAGCGTTCAGAAAATGTATGCTGGTTATCTTGTAAACCTTATCTCTGACATAGCTATAACCAGACCGAGTACATAGTCACACATACGCAGAAGAATGAAACAAAGCGTGTCAATTACTATTTTTGTATCGAATAAGGTTAGTCGAGCGCGTAACGCTACGAGCGTTGAGGTTAAATTATACTTTTTCCTTACGGAAACGAAATTCAGTACCATGTAGGTAGAGTTTATTAACGACTGTATGTTGTAAAAGTCGACTGAGAGAAACGCGATCATGTTCTCTGTCTGTAGCCTGTAGGCGGCGAGACATCGTTTGCTTATGCAGTATAATGCACTATCGTGGACTATAAATTCGGCGCTTTATTATTCGTACGTGGCTCTGATACTCTGTTATGGTGCTGCATTGAATTTGCAACCGTCCCTTTCTAACATACGGCAAATTGCGCGTGTGAGAACAGAGCGGAATCGCGCTGTTTTGATGTTTTTTTACATTTTTGCAAATATCTCAGCGAATAAACATTTAAATAATGAAGTCGGTAAAAAATCTGTTACACCAGAATTTAGATATGTACAAGATATATCTTATTCACAAATAACAATAGTAAAAACTATTGGAATTTCTAAATGCAATGCGAAATAGTGCAAAAACAGACCTTACTTTGAAAAATAAACCTATACCAAAATCTAGTAAATATTATGAAAATTCTTAAATATGAAAATTAGATCAACGTCGTATCCACAAATGAAAATATTTTGATTCTAAAATCCCTATTTGTCCCAATGCCGCCCCTTAATATTGTACTTGTAAACCCTCCATTGCGTAACCCTAATAAATGCTTAAGCACTTACATGCTTCATAAATTATTTCATGAAATTCATATGAAGCTGAACCAATTCCATCACGTCCAACGTAGCCTTACTTCGTCGGTCAGTTTTATGTAATAATGCCAATGATAAACAATGCAGAATTATTCAACAAAGCAAGCATGTGCCGGAATGTAGGCCGCACAGATATTTTACTTGTGTGTGACAATGGAGTCATTTTGCTTTTACAGCTTAGCTACCGCTCGTAAATTACTTTACAAATGCGGTGAGCGACATGAGACGTGTAACAGATCTGGTTCAGAACAGTCCCCTCTATGTGGTTGCTGGGTAGAATAGTTCCCCTAGTCTCTATACAAATTAGTACTTAATAGGTGTTAGTTCAAGGTTTGAACTGGTGTTCTTGAAATCACGTAAAGCGCTACTGTAATTATCTGGGAACGTTATTTCATCGCCACAGACACGTTAAAGTGTCATGTGTGTGTTAGTGTCTGCTAAGCGTGAGGTCCTGGGTTCGATTCCCAGATCGAGCTAAAAGTTTTATTAAGATTTTTCTGTCAAGAAAAGTTCGCAGTAGCAGCCCGGGGTCAGGAAATTGGCGGTGCTATAGCCCCATGCCTCGGAGAGCACGTAAAGCTGTCGGTCCTGCGCCTGATACCTCTCCAGTCATGTCGGATTGTCGTCCCATCGGATTATGAGATTGAGGGAATAGAGAGTGCACCTATTTTTGTGCACTATAATATAAATATAAATATTTTGGGATATTTAACACATCACCATCTAGTCCCAAACTAAGTAGAGCTTGTACTATGGGTACTAGACAATGGATATAATACATAGATACTTTTTTTTGTTTTAAATACATACCTATGTCCCGCGCAGATGGCTAGTCTCCGTTGAGATTGGCCGCCGTGACCGAAATTCGGCCGGGAGGACATTATTAAAGTGTCATGCTTGCAACAACGTCTGTATTTCAATGTTTGAATCTTCTCGTATTCGCAAACACTGAATCTTCCTACCTGCCTGATCAATCAAGTACCTGGCATTTGCTTGTAATGACTAAAAAATTAAAGACGAAAATCTAAAAAAAAAAAAAAAAAAAACTAATAAGTGTTTGTGTTGGTCTGGGTGCTTCTTATGTATTATAAGTATGTATTTTAAAAAAAAGTATAATAAGTATTATATCCATTGTCTAGTACCCATATTACAAGCTCTGCTTAGTTTGGGACTAGATGGTGATGTGTAAAATGTCCCAAAAATATTTAAATATTTAACTCTCGAAATTTTAATCACATTGCGATTGGCTTGTTAAATTACATCTTCTACACCAATTAAGTATTAGTTTCGCTTCAGCATTACTTAATGTGAAGTAGTTGAGTGATCCTTACCGATTTCTTTAAACTTTCACATTGTCTAGCAATCTGTTATTCTAGACTGTCTGCTTCAAGCTTCATGTCTGGCCGTTAGAAGGAAGTACATCGTAGTCACAGACATAGTAAAAAATATCGACAAACTGCTGCGAACAATCATAGTGAAGCTAAAAAAACCGTGCTCCTCCGTGTACAAACCAGCGCTCACGCCCACACATGCACCTCAAACCGTGCTTCATCATCATTATTTCAGCAGAAAGACGTCCACCGTTGGACATAGGCCTCCCCCAAGCATATGTTGGGGGGATATGCCATAATCGCCACGCTTGGCAGGCGGGTTGGCGATCGCAGTAGGTTGGTTAAATACTCAGAGAACGCTGCTACCCATCGTCTGGTGAATCCCTTAGTCACCTTTTACGACACCTATGAGAAGATATAGGGTGGTGCAATTCTTTACGTCCGGCACCACACAGAACAAACCGAAACCCTGCTTAGGCTTACCGCTCATGCATGTCGCGCATCGTCCAGTAAGCATCGCGAAAACAAATATCCTTCAGGTGCATGTGTGTGCGTCAACGCTGGTTTGTACACGGAGGAGCACAGTTTTTGTTGGCTTCACTATTGTTGTTTACAGCAATTCGTCTATATTTTTTACTATGTCTGTGATCGTAGTATTCAGCGTGATAGTGCGAAATCATGCTCCGACTTTTTATGTGTCCGGTCTACTTTTACACGTTTACTGCAAAATATAATAGTTTGAGTTTATTTCCTATTTTGCAAAGAAATTAAAATACCTTTATAGTTTGTACTGTGCATGTTATTAGTGTTTAAAATAATCTTCTATTGTTTAAAAATTTGTATGCCAACCAAGGCGAAACATAGTGAAACTTCTATATTTTTGACATCACTGTAACCTATGTATAACAAATAAATGAATCTGTATCTGTATGTCATTGATTGATATATCGAATTCTTGCTTAGATATTGAAACAAGTTTAGCTAACAAAATCTCACATACATGTCATTAGAAATGTATTTTGCTATTGAATAAAATGGCTTGGTACGAAAAATAATAAAAGGAACAAACAAGAATCCAATCTAAAGTAAACAGATAACATTTGGGGTTTTGGATAAAAAGATCAAAGGACCCTCTTTACAGTAGGTATAGCTTCGAAGTAAAAATGGGCCACGCGCTCATAAATTGGGACATTGTTAATTAAGAAGGGTGGCCCCCTTCACTAGCAGCCGGTTTGGCAGACAACGGAATAAAAATGATAATAAACTTAATTGAGGTATTTGTCCTTGAAAATGACTTTACAGAATACCTGAATATGTTATTTACATGCCTATTACCCGCGACTTCGCCCACGTATAATTCAGTTTATCACAGAAAGACGTTATCGTGCATCCCTCTGGAACAGATATCTTCCCGAGACAAAAAGTAGCCTATAATGTTAATCTGGGTTATGGTCTATACGTTTCAGCGTGATTGAAGGACAAACAAACAAGAAGAAATCCATACTTTCGCATTTATAATATTAGTAGAATAGTCAAGTAGGTACGTGTCATAGTTAGTTACATGAGCTAGAGGAGTCGTTGACCCCATGTTTATTTGTATTTTACTGCAGTGGGGGTCATACAGGAAAAAATTGTTAAGACTATTTTCTGTTTACTTAATATTCTTAACTATACTACAAGATGATTTTGAATTAATTAGCAATTCTCAAAGGATGATTTTACTCATCAATTTGAACAACTTTTACTATGAGACCAACTCTGAAATCGTGAAAAAAACAGGTGTTCCCTACATTATTTGTCTTATGTGAACACAAATGAAAGGGAACAGCAAATTTTTTTTTTCATGATTTCAGCATTGGTCCCATAGTAAAGGTTGTTAGAATTGATGAGCACAATCATCCCTTAAAGGGTTGCTAATGGTAATGAATGCAAAATCATCCTGTATAAATAACTTATAATAATTAATGAATTCATAGCATTCGTTGCTATTGTAAATATCAAACAATGTGCAGCAGACAGACAAATAATAATTTCACCTGTCTGCAACTGCATACCTATTCAAACATCCGTTATGTTTTTTAATATAGTTTGTTGTAGGAACTATTTATTTAAAACTAGGTATAAACCGTAAATAATTACTTTATGATTATATAAGTACCTACATATGTAGCATATCTGTAATAATTAGAATTTATTACATTATGCTATTAGTCACGTAACAAGCTCAATAGGTAATAATTTTCCACTGTTTTTCTATAAACATACTGAGCTAAATCAAGGACTACGTAGTTACGTACCTACTACCACAGATTGTACGTAAATATTATCACAAATAATTCGTATTTAAAGCATGTAATGTACTTAACAAATATTATTATTGTTAATAACTTCTTAGGTTTTCGCGATCACTCACTACACATTATAATAAAAATAATGTTTAACCGGATTAAATCGCGTATATTATTTAAATTGGTTTCCCTGACGTTTTGAAACCTTATGATATTGTGAGTGATTACTGCGTGCATCGAAACGATTTTAATTAATAAACATTGTACGGTAGATTAAAATATTTTTTTAAAAATATCTGTAAAGACGATTGTCATCTTAGTCTACCTGCGACCTCGAAATGCTGCAAAGCTTTCGAAACGTCAGGGAAACCAATTTAAATAATATACGCGATTTAATCCGGTTAAACTTTGTTTTTATTATTAACTAGCAGCCCGTTCCGGCTTCGCACGGGTATTTAGGAAAAAATTCAAAAATTATAAATTTTACGCATATAATATACACTCACACACAGACACCCTTCTTTTTGCGTCGGGTTAATAAGAAAGAGTACATTATATAGAAAGTTTAGATTTTAATTTTTTTTTGTCATTATTTTTTAATATTCGATTATTTCATTTTTATTTCTACTGTTTGTAAAAAGATCATAACTACAAACAAAAGCCATTAAAATTAAGTCAGAGCTTCCCTGTAGGGGCTGGCCAGAAAACCTACACGTGTGTCTGACAACTCCTTGGCCCTCTGGACACGTCTGGAGGGAACGGCAGTTGTTAGGCCAGTGCATCCTCGGTACTGGCAATGGAATCCTTTCGAAGGATTAACTTTCGGGGGATCTTATTGCCTGCGAATGTTCTGGTACGGGAGGGGCCTCATGGGGGCCAATGGGGAGTTGCTCCACATGTCCCTCTGATGTCAGCAGAGGGCACAGTGGAGGAGCAGGGGTGGGCCCAGTATGCACTCACCCTGCCACTGGGCAGGCAGTGGGGGGACTGTCCTTCCCTGCCCCCGTCGATCTCGTAACCCCAGGAGTGCCCGCTGAGAAGTGTTCCCGCGCCTCTTGGGACCGAAGGTCTTGGCTTCACCACCCGGACCGCGAGGAAGAAAACTAATTCTATAAAAATTACGGGAGGATGGGGCCTGCGAGCAGTAGACTCAGGGTAGTCTGCTGCCCGACCTGCAATAGTTAGCCGAGCGGAGTGAGCAGCCACCACGCGACTTTTTTCTAATACTTACATTTTTGAACTCGTGATATCTTTCGAATGGAATGTCCGAATTGAATAATTCAAAAAGTTATATAAAGGTATTGAAGCAGTCTTCAGTATAAAGTAATTTATTTTGATAAGGATTAATACCAAGGTACAAATAAAGAGCCTTTTCTAGCGGCGGCATTTCAATTGTTTTTTTAAAAAAATAAAAGAACACTTATTGTGACATAACTATAACAGTTAGACATATGCTGTCGCGACATTTTTTGTAGATAATGACGGGTTTTGCAAAGTTTTAGTACATTATCTTATTCTATCATCAATAGTTTTAGCAGCGCACGCGATGAAAGGAATTTTATAGGTATTTTTTTTACACCTTGGGTTACATTATTGGAGTTTTAGTAAGGATCCCTAATTTTTTTGAAAATATAATATAGCCTATGTCACTCGGAGATAGTGTAGCTTTCCAACGGTGAAAGAATTTTTCAAATCGGTCTATTAGTTTCGGAGCCTATTCAATGCAAACAAACAAACAAACAAACAATCAAATCTTTCCTCTTTATAATATTATATATATATATATATATATATATAAAATAATAAAATAATATTAGTATAGATAGTATAGATATAGATATTGTTGTCTCTTTTAATAAGTATTGACTATATGCGGCAACCTAAAATATAAGGAAAAAATAATTTGGGCTCACAGACATAGTAAAAAATATAGACGAAATGCTGCGAACAATCATAGTGAAGCCAACAAAACCGAGCTCCTCGGTGTACAACCAGCGCTCACGCACACACCATGCACCTGCAGTCCCTGCAGGATATTGGTTTTCGCGGTGCTTATTGGACGATGCCGCGACATTATGTACTGAGAGCTGGTTTGTACACGGAGGAGCACGGTTTTGTTGGCTTCACTGTGATTGTTCGCAGCGCTTCGTCTACATTTTTTACTATGTCTGTGTTTGGGCTTCGCTTATTGTAGCCAGCGGTTGAACGCTTGCCTGTCATGCAGGAGGGTCTTAGTTCGAATCCGGCACGCACCTCTGACTTTTCGGATTCATTTGCGGATCAGAATTTGATTATCACTGGGGAAAACATCGAGAGGAAACCTGCACACTTGAGAGTGCTCTATACAGTCTTGTTCTGTGAGTGGGACAATAATGAGCTGGTTATATTATATTATGGGGTGCATTAAAAGAGCCTCCACGAGTGACGATATTTAATTGATCGTCCGGCGCACTCTGGGTTGTCAGCCCCGCTATCAACCTGCTGACTGGCTAATCTTTTCGCCACGACATGAGCTGTTATTATTATGTAGCTAATGTCGACACGAAAAAGAAGAAGAATTATATTATTGTATTCTGCGGATTTGTACGTATGTAAAGATTGACTGACTGAGTTCAGGGGGTGGCTTCATGTGTTACCAGAGCTACCCCGTCTATTCGCGTTTCACGAACGACAAACGTTTCGTTCAGAATTATATCTATAACTACACAATAAATATAGGCATAAAAAAAGGCACAATAAACGTAGACAACGGTTCATAGTCATATGAAATAGACCGGAGATTAGAGAAACAAATTTCAAATCACGATCATCATCGCATGCTATATGAAAAACATACCTATATGAAAATGGTTGACCAGAGTAGCATATTGTGCGATGAATAACTACTACTAATACCTTTTTCTTGTGTACAATAAATAGTATATCGTCAAACGCCAGTAGACCTTCAGCTGTATGTTAGCTGTACAGTCAACATCAAATATGTCAAGACGAAGACTGTTCATAATTACCTACGTAATACATAAACACTTTATTTCAATGGTATTAAAAATATTGTCAGAATGGCAGTTACGCTCAGTTTGAAACACCCCTCGTGTCATTGAGATACCCATAGTTTGTTTTTCTTATAGCTGTTTAGATCATTTTGAACAGTTTGTTTGTTCCGATATTTGTGCTGTTGACTGTACTACAAGCATCAGTGAGTATATCCGCGCCACTTTGCGAAATTTCCTGAATAAGCATCCGTGAGAAGGTACAGTGGACTGCATGACAGTGGTGGTGGTTACACTTAAATAAGAAAACCGCCCTTACTACTTACGAAATAAAGATGCTATCAATGTCAAACTGTTACCACTGACTTGCGGTTGATCGTACATCCGCAAAGTAGGTCTTTCCTGTAGTTCTGTTTTCTTTCATTACATGAATTTGCTATTGAGGCAAAAGGACTTTATACTATGTTTTGTTCGTTATTCCTATGTTACCTGGGTATTTACCTACCTGCTACGACAATCTGAAAACAGTATATCATCCGAGATTGCAAGTTTTACAAGCTTTTATTTAACATCACTCAAAAACTCATTATAAATTTACTATAGATCTGGTAGATAATCCATTTCTGCAAATAATACCAACTAATCAAATAAACTCACCTCGTTATAACAATAGATTGATGATGAAAGATAGTTAAAATTACACGTACAAAAATCTACAATTACCCAGTCACGCTGTGATAATTTCCGCAGAGATTTGTCACAGGCAAAAATAAACGTTATCGGCTCTTTATTTACCATTAATATTGCGTTTGATCGTATACCTATTGCATAAATGCTCAGACTTGCAACAAGCGTCTGTTCTGCATAGGGTTGTCAGATAAAAAAAAAAGAAAATCTGCAGAAAATTCGGGTCATATTCTTGAAAAATTTGATTTCGCTGCACTTCGGTTTTTTGCGTGAAGCGATGCATTTGTGATAGGTGAAGTTGAAGTGAAGAAATTCCGGACAACTTAGAATTTTCCCCGCATTCCAGAAAATTCCGGCCGTATGGCAACCCTAGTTCTGGAGGTCATCAATATTTGTATCAGAATGCAGGAAAAAAAATCACCCTTTGTACCTATGGGGAACGCTTCATAGCCGCGCTAATTGGGTCATCAATACGATCATTAATTATATTATCATTTTAATTACAAAGTCATGACCATGATGAGCAAATTATTTTACGACATTACTGTATGGTTTATCTAAAATGATAACCATTAACCATTATAGGTAGTAAAAAAACAAAATGAACACGATAGTAAAGTTCCAAGACTATTGCATCAGAATTAAATAAAAAACCTCATGAGATTATGTACGTATCATATGTACCCACATTACCGTCGTTACGCTAACTTACTTTCATGTACTTACCATAACACATTTGTAGGCAGTTAGAATAAATGATTGCACAATTAGAGGCAAACGAGGCGCTCTTCACATTAATAATGCGTTGCGGTCAATTTAACATTCACGTTACCTTGCGATTGGAGCGACGCGACGGTGTCCGAAGAAACGGGCACACCTGTCTAGACGCGCACGCTTCGACACAACATAGTTAATGATACAAGGCTGAGCATTACAATGCATCTTTAAACCGCACTGCACGTAAACAACAATCAAGATAAACAAGACGGCTATATTTGGACATTCTTGTAATAAACAAGACGGCTATATTTGGACATTCTTGTAATAAAAAATGATCATCTGGCTATTCGAGTTGATTTAAATATGGATGGCGCTAATCTAACATTAGTCGTTGGCATGCTGGGTTAATGAGACATATTATATATGTACCTATTAAAATACATTTCCTCAGCACAAAATGCATGCCATAGTGTTGAGTTGTTAAATGTTTTAAATCGTTGAATGTACGGTGATTATTAAGTGTAAGCACTAAGGCTTATATTGAGAAAAAAATCTAAGCGTGAATTCATGCTTCCAACTGTTAAAATTAGTGCTATGTGACAGTTGGAAGCCTGAGTTCACGCTTAGATTCGTCTCTGAATATAAGCCTCATAAAGTAAGCGTCAAATTGTAACAAGACTTTATTTGCCACATGTAATATAACTTCATTATGCTGATGTTTTCACAACCATAAGCAAGTTTGAATAAGATTTTTTTTTTTACACTGCACCATCTAGTCCCAAACTAAGCAGAGCTTGTACTATGGGTAGGTACTAGACAATGGATATAATACTTGTATACTTTTTTTTTGTGAATACATACTTATAATATGCATAAGAAACACCCAGACCAACACAAACCATTATGTTCATCACACAAATATTTGTGTCCTGTGGGAATCGAAACCCACGACCTCGTTATCAGCAGTCAGACACTCGAACCACTAGACCACAGACGTCGTCAAAGTTTAAGATTAGGTAAGTATTAAAACATAATTATAATTTTAATAACTTCGTCGAATTAATCGAAATACAAATATTACACCTTTAGTCTACGTTAACGTAAGGGTCTATGGTTCGCTGATAATCCTTATTCCGATGTCATCTAGCAGAAGAAGAATTTACTGTATTACAGTCATGTTAATTATGCTAAATGATTGAATCTCGACGCAACAAAAAACCTGCAAAATTTTGTAATGATAATAGGTACCTATTCTTAAATAAGTAATGACGAATGACGCATGAAAGAAGGCATGACATTGTTTGTAACAATATTACAAAAATAGAATAGTGTAAGCGTGAATAACGACTGCAAAGATTCACTTAAACTCGTAACCGTTTGTTTCATTGTTTAGTGTCATGGTCACTCTGTGACCAGTCGGTGAGTATTTAAGGAAGCAGGACCCGGCCCTGGCCGCGATACACACGCGCGCATTCATTCACATTCACTCAACAAAAACAATAATCAATATACGACGACACTAGGGTCCTACGAACGTTTCTCCTAAAAACACCGACGGTTTTACAAAACTTGTTTAGCCTTGTTTTCATTTCTAAATATTTTACAAAGTTACGTTTTCGGGCTTACCGTAATTTGAATAATGTTTCCTCGACGATCAATACCTCGATGTCTTTTCCTCGAAGGATTACTTCTTCGATGGGTCGTTACCTCGAATGGTCAATACTTCGAACGCTTATAACCTCGATGGGTTTTTACTTCGATGGCTCGTTACATCGGTGGTTTTTTACTTCGATATACTTTACTTTACTAGGTCATTTCCTCTAAATCAAGAATAACAGAATTAATAGCTAGTCGGTGAGATCATTAAATAAAACAATGTTAAACCAATATTGCAAAAATTATTTACTAAATTACAAAAATCTCAATGTAATAATAATAACTTAATTATACCTAATATAGCTCATAATCTAATATCTTAATTATGCAGATATATTACATAAGTTAGGTACCAGGATAGTATTATATTATCTGTGGTACCAGGTATGGAATCCTTCCATAAATGACTTATTTTTCGTTTAAAAATTCGTGTTTTATTTTTAATTTATTAGTTTTTAATATTGGTTTAGTAATTTTTTTTTAATAAACTCAGAGACTAGATTAAATTTGTTATTTTATTATTGTTTTCAAGAAAACGACAACGAAATAAGGTAAAGTATTTTCGAGGTAAAACCATCGATGTAACGAGGCATCGAAGTAAAAACCAATGTAGGTTATAAGCGTTCGATTCGAAGTATTGACCATTTGAGGTAACGACCCATCGAAGAAGTTTAGTAATCCTTCGAGGAAAAGACACCGAGGTATTAATCGTCGAGGAAACGACGTTTGAAGTATAGTCGCAGAATATCGAATAGTACTAACGGTATAGAAATAAACCCACGTTTTCCTGCAATAATCATTTTCAGAATATAACTTTACTCATTCCATTCCTTACCCACGCTAGCTCAATTATTTTGAGTTTGGAAATAGAAAAAACCAGCCAAGTGCGAGTCGGACTCGCACAGTAAGGGTTCCGTACCTCTCAATATGTCTATGTTTGTCTTATTTTTAGTATTTGTTGCAAAACTACATAATATGCACTATAATCTGACCAAGTTTGACGCTGGTATGTATTACCGTTTTGAAGATAGAGCAGGAACAAAAACGTTGAAAAAAATGCATGTTTTTGAGGTTTCTTGTATGGGGACCCCCTTTGGTTTTAGACTGTTTTTAGTTTTTAGTATTTGTCGTGATACACCTCATAGCAACACATATTCTGAAAATTTCAACCGGTTACCTATTACCGTTCAAAAGATACAGCCCTGTGACAGACAGACGGACGGACGGACGGACGGACGGACGGACAGCGTAGCGAGAGTAATAGGGGCCCGAACCCTTCGGGTACGGAACCCTAAAAATGAAATTGTAAGCATTTACAACACTGGGCCTTCGCTAAAGACACAATAGATCTATAAGTATAGGTATTTCTTGATAGTCCGCAGCGTTTTGTAAATAGAAAGAGATTCCTCAGAATACATACCTAGTTGCATCGCAGCTAATGTCAATATTACGTAAGTGTAGATTCGTGACTTTTTCTTTTTAAAACAGTAGGTAGGTAGCTATAAGCAAATTCATTTTACGAAGAGAACACCATTTATTTCTTCGGTATACGCCGCCAAATTCATGGTAGACTGCTATAAAACGGTAGTCTAGTCTCACCTTTGTCTAAATAATCTACTTCCTGTTGTAGACTATCCAGCGCGTCCGCTTTCGCCCTGCCTCACAGTGTATGGAATCTAGCCAGCCCAGACGCCACGCTCCGCTGCCTGAGAAAAATGTGTCTACCAACATAATAGTTTCAATAGTATGTCTATGCTGTAGAAATCATAGAGTTAATAGCTTTATGACGAACTAAATTGGATAAATAATCACTTTTAAATTGATGTCTACATTCGTCAAAAATAAAATAAATACAAACCTAGTAATTTTTCTTTCGGGCTCCGTCCGGGCTCGAGTCCAGTTATATTTAACAATGTAATTTTCTGTTTCAAGATACGTTACCCTATTTTTTATATTGTTTCTTTAATTATTTGGTCTATAAACACCTACTATGTACCTACGTAGTACCTATTTTCTTAGATTTATTAATAAATCTAATTATTAATAATCCACGTTTAAGGCGAGAACAACAGTTGTTTCTTACTGTTTAACAAGAAAAAATGGTAGGTTAACGGCTGTTTATAAATTAAACATCTGTGTTTTCGTTAGTGAACTTGGCCTTTAGGGTCACGATACATTGATCGACGAAGATCGACGGTTTGTCCATACAAAGAGCACGATTAGTATTTGATGTAGTACGAGGCCGACAATGCAAAAGGTTGCGGCTTATTTCCATGCTAATCGTGCTTTTTGTAACATGGATTCTCTGTTTCTTTTGATAAAATACCCCATACCCCATAAGTTTTTGAATATTACTAATGAATGTCTACCGGAACACGTGTGAAGATGCGATTGTATGTATTCGATTCTCTGGGCATGGGGAGTGACGTGACAATGTAGTGACGTGACAATGAAGTCACGTGAGCGTTCGGCTTGCGACACATGGTAGGCGCCAGACGTCTAGACGGCCCGTCGCGTCACCTGAAGGCTCTTCAGGAAGGCCGCCAAAATTCCTCTCCCCAGCTCCGCCGCCGCCGTCCGCGCCTCCTTGCCGCGCCGACAGGCGGCCTCTACTTACCTATATACGGTACAGTTCACACACAAATCAACTAGCTACTGTAAAATATTACTGTATACATCTATGGTCTTAATGGTTCTCCGTTTATTAATCGGATAACTTTTAATCTTGACAGCCATTCGTATATAATTGGTGTATTCAGGTGTAATATTGTAGGATACAATGCATAGGTTCAGTTTGGAATAATTATCATGATGTATCTATATGTATGAATTTAAACTTATCTTATATGACGTCTATTGGGTAAAACCATACTCTAGGTAAAAGCTATTACGAACACTGAGGTATTACCTATAGCTCAATGATTACGAATCAGGAACTTTGTTTGTTATCTGTGCTACGCCTATATACCTACGACATAATACCAAACGAGTAATTTCGATTATGAATAATTATACAACCACAAATTTTATATTTTAAAATAATAATCTACCTACATCGAAAGCAAACTCGTAGGTAGCTGCTAGTATCTACAAGTTAAATTAAGAATTTAATTTCGAGACTTACGAGCGAAGGCCTATTCAAGGGTATACGAAAGGGCCGTATTAAAATTCAAAATTGAACATTTACTTTAAATCGTCAATTCTTATTATTACATAGGTACATTCATACATGTTGAGCATTAGTAAAACTGATAATAATTAACAGTTAATTGGTATGATGTAAGATCGCTATTATTTAAATAAATACTTAATAGTACTTAATTATGATTTATTGTACGAAAATAAAATGGCGTAAACTGATTAGAACTCAGCGCATCTGACTTTAATTATGATAAACTTCTACAATGTTGCATTGTGCATTAAATGTGGCAATATTTAATTGATCGTCCGGTGTACCCTGGGCAGTCAGCTCCGCTATCAACCTGCTGACTGGCTAATGGCTAAAGGTAACGTATTTGGGTGACGTCAGCGATATCTTATTAAGAAACAGTGTTTCTTATCCGACTCGACTAACTTTGCAGTTAATTCAAAGTCGTTACCATAGTGGAGGATAATTTCGATATCACGAGCAGTGTTCACGGTAGCTTAATGGCTAAAGCACTGGCGTACTGAGCCAGGAGTTGCAGGTTCGAATCCTGCTCGTATACGATTTTTTCTTTCCACAATTTAAATCTTTAGATTTCGCTTCGCATGCGTAAAATGCGTAAAAAAATAATAAAATAATTATTATAGAGATTTTTTACCTTTTTTCTCGTCGTTGGTTAGATTTTTTCGAGTCTACCAAGACATACTTAGTTCTTTTTTACCCCCCAAGTCATTAAATGTGCTTATAGATTCAATATGTAATCGGTAAAATCGGAATAGAGTTTCCCTGGGTTTAGCTCGACAGGCCGTAAGACACAACACGCATCTGTTGGAATTCTCTTAACTAAGGTAATAATATGACAGAATATAACAGAAAAGGGACTTGAAACGTTAATTTGTTCTTAACCTTTGATCTCTAGATAACACCATTATGTTTAATTCGTCTTAACTGGTTTTATTCGTGATTAGTTTGCGCTGAAAATGCTTAATTAGACGTTATGAGACTTCTGAGAGATAGTATTAAAAACAGTATATTTTATTCTGTAGCCTCTGTAGGTAACTTATTTTCTTTGCAAGGACGTTAAATACATGATTAAAAGCTACTAAGTCCTCATCGCCATCGCCAACCCGCCTGCCAATGCTTTGCGATTATGGCATATACCTCCATTTGGTGAAGGCCTATGTCTAGCAGTGGAAGTCTTTCGGCTGAAATGATGATGATGATGATGAAGTCCTCATCATTCATTATCAATTTAAGAGCTTGTCGGGTTCTAGTTCTCTATTCCGCCTCATTATTGACTTTATCATAGTACATGACACAGCAGGGCCAAACACTTTGATAAAGACAAGTGTTGAAATTTGAAATTAATGCCTAACACGGAAATAAAAAACATGCAATAGGACATTAAAATGTGCTATCGAGCATGCCTCACGAGCGACGCGACGGAAGGGTTACATAAAGTTTCATAATTTTTACAGAATGATGAAATCTTATGAGTGTATGCTTCTCATCCGATTGATAAATTAATTATTTTATTCAGCTCTTAAATATGAAGTTATAGCCTTGGTTAAACGAAGACCCCACAAATTGATGACTAAATGTTAATCAGACTTTATACCTATATAAATATTAGAGATAAGAATTCCCCAGTTTTTCCACGAGCTATTACAAAAGGTGATGTTGACCTCATTAGTGGGTAGACAGAGCATAACATAACTACACAAACATCAGCGCAGACAACTGAAACAGTGCAAACGTGGCGTATAAGGCGTATCGAGTGCTATCGGCTGGTAGATAACGTTACTTGCTGAAGATAATCGCTATCGGCCGACACTTGTTACGTGTGACGACACTACTGGGATTATATTTTATAGTATTTTTTTCATTGTTTCTCTAAGTATTTGCGAGACTGTACCCACTGCGATAGTTAATTTTGAAGTGTCTTATTTGTTATATGTTAAACTAGCTGTGCATGCGGCATGCGTTGCAATGCCATTTGTTTTTATCAATATACCTTTGCGGATGCGCCCACGATATTGCCCAAAAGCCCGTTTTTTATACATTTGACTGCAAAAATCCCAAATTATAGGAATTAATTTAAACCATGAATAATTTCTTGCAACTTTACAGGTTATGGAAAAACTTTCTACAGATTTCTTCCGGGATACTTATGACCAGGGGATGTGATGGCAGCTGAAGTAGTGCTCCACGAAAACTATCGGTGGAAGTCGGCAACATATCAGACAGAACGGAAACATCTTGTAGAGTTATATCCAATAATATACGTTACGAGCGATGAACCAAGAAGTCTCAGAGTAAACTCCAATAACCTTTATAAATTGATTATAGATGTTATAAAATTATATTATAATTTAAAATAATTACATAACTGATTAATGTTTGCTAGTAATAATGACATGTTTATTAATGATTTTATTAGTCTATAGACTATAAGTAATTATATTATTTTGTAGTGCCCTTACAGGGTGCATGTTTGGAACATGTCTTTTTACAACATGTATGCAATAAAACGAATGAATTGAATTGAATAAAAGGCATCATTATGCCATTGTGATCAAAACAGATGATAATGATGGTGGTTTAGCTTACTTTACATAAGCTCCAGCTGAGCTTAGGATGGGTTTGGTCTGCTAGGTACCTATATCATCGGCAGAGGGCTGATCCCGCTCGAAGACAAAGGCGCCGCCGGGGAGTCAGCCGCCCTTGGCGCAAGGTTCAGATAGGGCAAAACATTAAATCCCCTGGTCACTGGCAGGAGACCTTCAGGATCGTAGACGCTAAGAGTGAGGAAAATCGAGGCGTCTATTAAGCGACTCTGACAGACTTTCCCGGCACTTGCCAAAGGCGTAGCACCGGCGCGGTCCAATGGAGTTCCCGGAGCTCCTCTATTTTTTGCTGGGGATGGCCACCGTGTAGTTTAATAGCCAAAATTAATAACCGATCTATCCACGATTTGTCCTACTAGAGAAAGAAATTTGACATAAGCTCCATACATTTTAGGTCAAAATGCTATATCTATTAGGGCAAATTGTGGATAGATTGGTTATTAATTTTGGCCGTTAGTCGATAGAGGAGTCCGACATATCCGTCCGCCTTCATCAGATGGAGGATATCCATGAGAATTTCAACCCAAAAACAAAAAAAAAGGTACCGGTGTCATATTTTTATTAATCCTTTGGTCAATATCGTTTTTAGGCGAATGCGTGTACGTGTTATATGAACGAAATCTATTTATTTTATTTATTTATAAAAGTACAGCCACATCACGTACATTAAAATAATCACTATACTCTTAACTAATCGGTAACTGGTCTGATGTACATGACAATAACGGCGTACAAAACACTTATAATTATTTGGCTATAAAGAGCTACATAATTCGCCAAAGAGAAGTAAAAATTTGAATTACACGTTACACAATTACATAATATAGGCAAGTACATTAAAACTAAAACAAATATAAACTGATTTTGATATTTTGATTTAGCCCGAGTATTCAGGCTAAATCAAAATATCAAAATCAGCGAAGTCGTAGACATGAATATTTGAAGTGGTAATCTTCGCCAGACACGTTTTATTTACCGAATACGACGACTATTGCCGTGTGAAATATATAGTCGTCGTGAAATTTTTAAGCTCTTCAAATGTTAAATTAACGTTTTTGCGGAACTGTAAATGACACCTTACACCAACAAAAAGAGAATCATAAATATTACGATACATATTTATGGAAAGTTTCAACACGTCTCGCCGAAAAGAATGATGAATATTTATCCGATATTTTATTCGAAGTTGGAAGAATTGTCTGGTGGCTGGCTGGCTGGCTGGCTGGAGTTGTAGGTGAGCTACTGGGGATAAATTGATCAACGACTTTATTAAAATATTTTCTTTAAATTTTTCATTATTATTATTTACTTAGTTACTGATTTATTAATATAATATGAAATTGGAATTAACGCGCCTCTACGTATTTTAAGCCCGACGTTTCGACCTGGAGGCCAATTCACGTACCTAAAGAAGTGCAGTTACAGTTAAGTTTCGATCAAAACAATGCTTTTCGTATTCTCTTATCTACGGCGATCGCTGCCAAAAACGAACTGCAGCGTCACTGCAACTTGATCGACGCGTCATGAAACTACGTGAATTAGGGCCCAGGGGCACAGCTTATCTATTAGTTACTACGTAACCAGGTGCCTTACTCCCGACTGGTTCGAGTTCTGAACCAAATCGAGCTAACGTCAATTCCTTAGAGGTTTTACTTTCAGTTCCTATGGGAAATAAGACTAGCTTGATTTGGTTCAGAATTCGAACCAGTCGGGAATAAAGCCCCAGCTTCCACTGGTCGTGGTCACGAGCAGACTGATACAGCAGTATCTCTCCGATTCCAAGGTGGAATAATTTTCATCCACCCTAAATTTTTAAATTATAATGCAACGCAAACGTTTAAAAGTAAATAAGATACTGATTGTTGTCTCCACCTTTCACAGCTTCTGATGATAAAAAATATACACGACAAACACTTAGGCCAAGTAAGAGCCTCCACGAGTGACGATATTTAATTGATCGTCCGGCGCACCCTGGGCAGTCAGCGCCGCTACCAACCTGCTGACTGGCTAATCTTTTCGCCACGACATGAGCTAGATTATCATTACGTAGCTCATGTCGACACGATAGAAGAAGAAGCGCTAAGCACTATGGCAGTCCAGTCATTCAAACCATTTCTATCAATTGAGTGGCCTAGATGTAAATACAGGCAGTCCAGGCACATTGCATATTTCAAACCATTCCATCAAAACTGCAGCGGTAAATATGCAACACATTATGTATGTGTCGTCACGCCCCAGACAACCTTACAATGCTATCTTAAAATCTCGCCATAGTTAGGTTACCTCGTTTCCTATTCAATCTTGGCGCACTTATATCAGTGACAGCGGTATTACTGTCACGAGTCAGACTGATAAACATCGCAACTGGGTACATTACATGTCAGCCTACCTATAACATTTTTAAGTTATTTTATGAATTTTAGATACACAACGTGTATCTATCAGAAATGCGTGGTCATATTTGAAAACCTCATACAGGGAATGCTATCAATGAATGGTTCAACCGTGAAATAATAAAAATAATAAATATCTTCGGGACATTTTTACACAGCACCATCTAGTCCCAAACTAAGCAGAGCTTGTGATATGGGTATCAGACAATGGATATAATACTTATATACTTTTTTTTTTGTAAATACATACTTATCATACATAAGAAACACCCAGACCAACACAAACACTTATGTTCATCACACAAATATTTGTGTCCTGTGGGAATCGAACCCACGACCTCGTGATCAGACGTCCGACACTCGAACCACTAGACCACAGAGGTCGTCAAAATCGCGAAAAATAAATCAGCTGAACCCTACATTTTGTCGATTTATGTGAACACAAATGTAGGGAATAGCTGTTTTTTTTTTTTTGCAATTTCAGGGTTAAATTAAATATATTTTGGATTTTCCCAAACTAAGCAGAGCATAGTACACTATGGGTACTAGACACTTTTTGACTTGGTGACTGACACCCAGACAACACAAACACTTAAGTTCATTACATAAATTTTTGTCCTTTGGGAATCCAACCCACGACCTCGAGATCATCAGCCCGACACACGAACCACTAGACCACAGACGTCGTCGTCGTAAGGGTTGACCCCTTAGTAAAAGTTGTTCGATAGCACTCACTGAATGAGCTCTTCAAATATAACCACTTATTTTTGATACACTTTGTATAACTAGACATGGTGACCGTAGTTAGAGTAGAAACCCAGCAAAACAGTTGTCGAGAGACGGCAGACAATGAATTGGCAGATAAGTGCAAGATAGGAAGGCAATCCGCAAAGAATCACTTCAATGAGCTAGAGTTGATTGGCATAGCGGAGAAGAAAGGCAGCAAAGGGAGAAGTATTGTATTTAACAGAGGGTGGACCAATTGGTCCATATTGGACATAATTATGTGCTGTGAAACATTGTTGTAAAATCCTAATTACCTACTACCTTCTACCCAAAGCAAAGCAACATTCGGTTTATCACAGAAATACCTTATCACGCATCCATTGGAAACAGTTTATCTTCCGGGAATAAAAACTATCCTATGTACTTCTCTAGGCCTCAGGCTAACTCTTCGCTAAATGTAATTACTCACAATTTTTTTCACAAATTTAGTCGTGAAAAGGTAACAAACAAACAGACAGTATGTAGTGTGGATTCGTGTAGATATATTATACTCATTATATGTTTGGGGTGTGCCGAAACTGAAGAGCCTGTGACGAACTTGAAAGTCGTTTCGTTATTAATTACACATGATAATATTATACAAATCAACACAACAAATCTTGGCCACAACATACCTAAATGAGAACAAACTAAATTAAATAATCCCAATTAGTTAATTTCGTTTGGTAGTACTATTATGTAAAATTAAGTAATAAATTAAAGCCCAAACGGTTTAGTAATATGTGGCGCATTAGGTGATCGTCGGAAAGATTATTATTCTTATTTCCTTTATTTAATTGCATATACATATTGATTATATTTTTAAATATTTTTACAAAACAGAAAAACAAAAAACATTGTTCTTATTATTATTATTTCTGTGAAATCAGCATTTTTGTAATAGAATACCTATCACAAAAATGCTGATTGTTTGTGTTTTTTTTATGACGAAAAATATTTTCAAGTTTTAAGACAACTATTATTAATAACATTCGTATTTTGTAGTCAATTCTATTAAATTCACATTAGTGTTATCATGGACTTTCTTTGTTATTTAAACTAGGTAGACCGATGGACAGCATAAATCATATTTTATGCAGCAGTTTGTTTTTAAATATTCAATAAACTTCTTAAAATATTACTTGATTAATAAGAGACCGGATTATAGAATACTGGAATTCAGAGTTCTAACAACAAATAGGTATTGGTTTTATATTATTAGGAAAGTTCTTTTGCCAACGTTATTGTTGTCCTATTATATTATCAAAAGGATAATTTGTTACTTAGATAAAATCCTGCTTGATCACGCACATGATCCTTTTATTTCGAGACCGCGTATAGAAAGTATTTTTTGTTCTCCCGGGAATCAACTTGTAGACATTGCTGCAAAAGAGATTATATGAGAGGAAGGACTTACGGGTTACTGGTTGATCTACTTTTTAATAAAAAGTTATTAGTTTCTGTCATATTTAAATGATATTAACCTTATTACAAATGTTTTTATTTACCTAGTTACTATATTTAGGTACTATGAAACCGGTCAGTTTCTAAGTGTTTGCATAATATACATTTTAGTGTAAGCATCTATTTCTAGCTGTCTAGACTTGCTTTTCAGGACTAATTTCCGGACTACAATCGTGGTGGAGAATCTAATAATAGTAAAGTTTATCGACTTTTTCTAGACTTCCGGTAAACCTAGGAGACTTCATTGTCTGCTTTTGCTTATGTGAAGACGTAAAGCAGGTCTACGCGATCCGGTAGCCAGCTTAACGTAGGTGACGACAAACTCGTGCTTCTGTTGGACTAGAATATCATGATAACTTCAATCAGTTCGTTTTCACCCAACAGCGATCATTAACCAACAGAAGCAAGGTAACTTTGAGGTAACAGGTAAACCACAAATGACCGATCATGTCGAATGCACAGAATGACCATGGAATTTAATTGGGTACCCAGATTCTCTTTCGTATCAGGTTGAATCGGGGTTCTATCTTAATAGAATCTAAAACACTTTGGTGATAAGATAACTATATATTATAATGAAGAAAAGTGGCAGAATTATCCTGCAAAAATTGCAGAGCGCTACGCCTATTACACAACGACTCCATTATTTATATGTATGTTCGCAGCCAATGTATTTAAAGTGTAACTGACATTTATTTCTCGCTTCATGCCCACTGCGTTTTAATGATGTCTGTTATATGTAGATCGTCGCGGTGTGTAGTTGCAGTCAGGTGATTACGAGGTGTCACAGGCCACGTAAACACGTCGGTGGTCAGCGGAGCGACGGCAGCAGACGGTGGCAGCGTGGGGCTCGACGCTGACTCACGCCCGCTGTCTGGCCGGTGTTTGGCGCTGCCGGCGGTGGCCGCGGCGCGTACTAGGCGCGCGCCCTCGCCCCGACCTTGCCTCGACACGGATTTATTGATGCGTCACCACGAGACACGACGCATGCCGCTTGACGGCTCGAGTCGACTTTACGTGCCGAGTTACGTGCGAGTTTGCCCAGCGGAACCGATTCGAGTAGCGGTCCACCAATTTGTCCCACATAGGATTATACTATTGAAACGTTCGCGATTATTTGAATTACGTTATGCTTGTTACAGAAGGTATTATTACGATGTTGACAATGGACGACGCAATTCGTGAGATAATTACATGATGACGGAGATTTTCTCGTATAAATTGGCATGACCCACTACTGAATTTTGTATAACGAAACAATTTTGTCTTACGATATAAATTGCAATACAGGTTTTGAATATTATAAATTCACAATGACGTCTTTCTAATTTTTTTTCAATGTATCACTGTGCAGGATAAATTACCTATAACCCTATAACACTGTTATTGTTAAGCTATCATTGTGTCGGTTTTGACTTGACATAGGTAACTTTTCGCACAAAACCCACAAAAGTCTGGTTGTATTAACGTAAATCTCAAATCTCTTGTAGGTAGCTTGTAATGATTGCAATTTGTGAGCTTTAGATAAAGACGATAAATATGTTTCTATTAACATTTTGCCGAATAAGATAAAAAAGGTTACGAAGATATATCTAGCTAAAAATATATATTCTATATCTTCGCAACCTTATTACTAAAAGATTGCACATAATGCGTGATGTTATGTCATTACAGTTTAATTCTTTTTTTTCGCTTAAAAATACATTGTACGCTCAAACATATTATCATATCCAATTTTGTCAAAAATGAACAATTTGAAAATGTTGTATCATTTCGACATTTAAAAAGTGTTTAAGGAAAACAAAAGTTGCATTGGAACCAGTCTGGGCATGTGACTGACGCGACTGACAGTTGCAACACAACGCCGCAGACCACATCTGATACCTGGCGCTGCCACGGCCTGAAAGCTTTTCAGAGAGGCCACTTGCCGCCGCTCTAGGTAAAGCCCTATAAGCGCCAACTATCGCCTATTGATTGCCTCGTTGGTCTAGTGGTCGCAAGCGTGAATGCTGAGCGTGAGGGTCCTAAGTTTTATTCGGGAAAAGTGATATTGGGTTTTTTCATTAAGACATTTTCACAAGCAGCCTGGAGTCCGTATTTGTGCCCGGTTAATGGCAATAGCCTCGCCCCCTATTACATGGGACTGATAATATAACTGATGAAATTTAGGTTTATTATAAACCTCTGCCTACCCCTTCGGGAAATACAGGCGTGATGTTATGTATACGTATGTTACTATAACCTGGCTTAAATATTAGTGCGAATTTTTGCTTTTTAGTTACTTTATGAAACAAGAACAATAAAAAATAAAAATTAGATAATGGTGTCGATTCTCTTGTTCATGCTCTAAACTTATTCTCTCTTGAAAATACAAGAAAGGGATGGCAACAATTTTAGTCTTGTCAAATTAATCTGAATTAAATGTCCATAAAGTTTAGTCGTGACCTCTCAACGTGCCCACTAAAATACAAAGAAATGTAACACGTAAACTAATTTGACAGTTCTAAAATTGTTGCCATCCCTTTCTTTTATCTATTATTATTAAAAGAGAGTAATAGTTTAGAACGAAACGTTTAGTTCGTGAACAAGAGAATCAACACCAAGACGACACATTTGGTGGTGAGTGGTGACTGCAGGTTTTCTGGGCAACGAAAGTGGGAAAATACGTCACAAAGTGTCCTGTAGGCTGGAACCTGGGCTGGAACCTACAATAGTAAAAAGTTTTCTTTTCGAAATCGCTTATTTGAAATTCGAACACAAATGGTGCTTGTTATACGGGAGCATGTAACTGGTGCGGGGTACATTCGCGGGCTACACGCGCGGGCAAATGCGGTACGTAAGTAAGGTACATTCGTAAGGCACTGGATCCGGGCAGTTACTAACACGGTCGTTTACATGATGCCTATGTCGTAGGATAATCGGACAAATCGAATCTTTGTGGAAATCCTAGGATGATTGCAAAAGACCGGATAATTGGAATAAAAGGAAAGATTTTCGTAACCATATGAGCTATTATCAGGATGATTGCAAAAATCCCATTTTGCTTAGGAAGATCGGAAACTTGAACGCTGATTGTCTAATCCAAGAGTCGATTTATAACATCTTTATTCTGGTTAGCAATACATGTCTATTTATAAAGGTCTATAGTATAGACAGAAAAGTAAAGAAGTGACAAGGCAATAGGGATTTAATTTAAATAAGTATTTTAATGTTAAAATATTATCACAAAAAGGTAGGTACAAAACACTGAAGCAATATCAGACAGCAACAAAAGACGAAGGGATATAGCCGTTAGCTAATCAGCGCATGCGTCAATGCATAATGTTCATACCAGTCAATCAGTGCTCATAACCATAACTTGAGTGGTCATTCGCGACATTCCTAAGCTGAGCCGGATTTTTGCAATGATCCTGAAAATAGCTCGGATGATGACGAAAATCTTTCTTAGATCCCAACTATCCGGTCCTTTGCAATCATCGTCGAATTAATAATAAAATAAATAAAACATGCAAAATATATCCACTCCCAATAAAGAACTGTAAAAAAAAAAACCGACTTCAAAAACCTTAACTAAAAAGTAAAAAATAATCGTTATATGTATTTTAAAATCTTAACATAAACAACATTTTTAAGGTGGCGCGTGGTTGACCCTTTGCGTCATGTAATGTACAGTCGAGCGCAATATCTATAGTAAAAACAGTTATGTGAAAATCACGCGCCGCCTTCAAAATTTTGTTTATGTTAAGATTTTAAAATCCATATAACGATTATTTTTTACTTTTTAGTTAAGGTTTTTGAAGTCGGTTTTATTTTTTTGTTAAAAAGTTTTTATTTCATACTTTTTAGTTGAGGGTTGATTCATAAATGTTTATATAACCAATTTGAGAATATTTTTTTTATAAACCTTTGCTATCCCACTGCTGGGCAAAGGTCTCACTCATGTTCTTCCAAACGTCCAATCACTATCGTGAAAAAAAAACACGCATATCGGGCCAAGAATTCTCAGAAAAACGAACCAATGAGCAGATCATCTAGATAGGCGAAGCTAAAATAAACTGATTTATTGAAGCTAGTTAAAAAACTACTCAACCTAAGTCAATACAATTTATATGGGACCACCGCGCGGACTTTCTCTACCAAATAAAAAAAAAACCACGTAAATCGGCCCACAAATCTCGGAGTAATCGGTGTACATACATGAAAAAAAAAAAAAAAAAAACCCGCGGAATACATAACCTCCTCCTTTTTTTGAAGTCGGTTAAAAAGGAAGTCGTCAAATACCTACTGACACAAACCTATGATGAAACTGAAACTTTGTTCGCCAGTAATTTGTAAACGCTAATGTACCCACTAATACACATACACATTCTACCCACCCACTTAGACACACACTCATACTACCACAAACCTTCACACAAACAAACACAACCCTTAGCAAAATTGTTCTGTCTCTTTCCTTTTGCACCATTAAGTAGTAAATAACAGTTTAACTTTATTTTGTTACTGCTAAAATGTGCACACTTAATCTGTAGGAGGAAGGCGCTGGTGCCTGTCACACAGTTAATACTAGCACAGGCACCATCGTTTACTCTATGTTTTATACCATCAGCTATTAAAATTATTGTTTGTTTGTGAGCAAAGATAGAATGTACCAAATGTACCAAATTTATGGAAAATAAAGAATTTATTTATTTATTAATTTTCGCAAAGATTAGATTTTTCCGATTATCTTACGACACATAACCTGCGCAAGTACTTCAACATGCGCATGCTACCCCCGCGACGTGAACTAGCAACAAATGTGACAAGCACGCACAGCACACGGCGTGCATAGCGTGGATGTAATTTTTTGTTTTTGTTTTAGTATGGACTCTCGCAGACGGCACCTAAGATAGGTGCCCTAACTGCTTACGCGAGAGGCGGAGAATCCCGTTAGGGACTCCATCCGCCGAAAATTTGCCTAAACCTAACTTATAAACTAAAATCGCGGTTGCAAAACCGCATAAGGGCGTACCCCAAGGGAGGGCTCGGACCTCGACTTACTGGGGAATTGCGGGGGACCCCGCCGCTATTTCCCCCTGGCAGTCGTTGCTGCATCGGGAATGGTTTTCTCGAAAGTGGCGGACTTTCGGTATATCGGGATTGCGTGGATGTAAAAAAATGCCGAACCGCATATTGATCCCATGTCATGCGTCACCCGAACCGCGAGCGTATTTGCGAACAAAAGACATAAACGCGCCGTCTGGCACTGTGCTTGGACTTTACTGGGTTGGACTGGAGATTTAAAATGCTGCGAGCCTAATTTTACCATATTAATGCAGTACACCACCGCATTTAAATAATTTTTCATTAATTAGTTAAGTTAAGAAACTAAGATTTTAATAATCATGCTCGTTAGGGACTTTATTATTTTTTATTTATAATTAAAACAATTGGCATAATAACTAATAACAAAGTCCCTAAAGGTGGTTTCACACCGGCGAGGCGAGGCATGGATGGGCCGAGCGAGAATTGATATTTGTATGGCAAAATTTCAATTCACGTCACGCCCATCTTTGGTGTGAAAGGCGAGGATGTGCGAGGCGAGAATTGAAATATTTGTTTGTACAACATTAAACTTTATTGCTGCATGAATAGAGTATTTATTGCATTGCACTCCTCGCCTCGCCGGTGGGAAACCACCTTAACGCGCATGAGTTAAAATCTCAAATACTGTTTACCTATACTTATATACAAAAGATTTTTTACAACTTTTTTAATGAATTTTTACTTTGTACCTTTAGTATAATAACTATGTGATTATTTAGACTCTTTATTAGCTCTTCTCTCTTCTTGTGAAACACAGTATTACTAGTTCATGCACACGAGTAACTTTATACTTAGAAGTTTTTAAACTATCGCGAATTTCACTCATATTGAACTAAATTTACAACATACATACAACATAACATTGTCATGAACTTACCTCTCGTCTAAATTTACAGGACTAATAACCTCAACGTTTAGGACAAGTTGCATTGGCCGTGGTCACGAGCAAACAAAAGGTAAGTCAAAATGTTTGTTATGTTTTGATTTTATTGTGCGCGACAAGTCCCGTAAATTTAGACGAGAGGTTAGTTTATGTTATGTTGTAACAAAATTTTGAATAAATGTAATATTTGTCTGATAGTTTCTGAAAACGAGTTTCTACAAGAATTAGGTACCTAAGATATATATACTGTGGTTGGCTCCATCCAAAAACCATGATTTTGCAAAACACTCTTTTGAGATCAACTGTCAATTAGAATAACACAATAGTTAAACAATACACGTCGGTTTTGTTTATTTATTACAAAAAAAAATTTAATTGCAACACACTAAGTAGGTAGAAATGCTACATACTTAGTGTGTTGTGTGTAGTAAAGGTAGTTAGTACTAGTACATATATCATTAATCTGTGGTAGTAAGATGTCATCACAACGTGATGTGACGTGTCACGTTACGTGCGTCTTTCTTCATAATTAATCGGTGTCGTGAACATTCGAGCGAGGTCTCCTTTCAGGGCCCTAATTCACGTTATTTCATGACGCGCCGATCAAGTTGCAGTGACGCTGCAGTTCCTATCTGACAGCGATCGCCGTAGATAAGAGAAAACGAAAAGCGTTATTTTGATCAAAACTTAACTGCGACTGCAATTGCACTTCTTTAGTTAAGTGAATTGGTCGACTGTTCTTTTCCCCCGATGCTGTGTGTTTTACTGTATTTACCATTGATTCTTAGTTGTTGTGTGCCCTGAGAAACTCCTGTTCGATTACACACTTGCTCGTCCTTCCTTTTTAGGGTTCCGTAGTTCCTACAAGGAACCCTTATAGTTTCGTCATGTCCGTCCGTCTGTCCGTCTGTGCGTCTGTCCTTTACAGCTTAATAACTTCTACAGTTATAAACATAAGTAAATGAAATTTTGTTAAAAATAGTCTACATATAGATCTCAATTTTATAAGAATGAAAAAATCCTGATTACATATTTTAGGGGTGGCGCCCATACATGTGAAATGGGGATGAAAATTTTTTTTAGCCATGTTTAATATTCGATTTGATTTGTTTGTAATTACACGTACTTAAGGAACCCTATAATACTGAGCATGGCCCGACATGCTCTTGGCCGGTTTTTATTATCTTTAGCTCCATTGATTTACTTCAGATAATACTGAGTTAAGGATACATAAACTTCTAGGTTGAGTACTCTTATTTTGTGCATATCAATCATTATACAACGTGTTATTGAAATAACTGAAAACCTCTTAAGGGGTCACTGTACTCATTAGTATGAACAACTTTTAGTATGGGACAAAACCTGAAATCGCAAAAAAAAATATCTGCTGAACCTTACATTTGTATTCACATAAATCGAAAAAATTTAAGGATCAGCTGATTATTTTTTCGCGATTTCAGGGTTTTCCATTATTATCTTGAGTAAAGAGGTAGCGTAGGGGTCTTGAACGCCCTCTAAGCCACTGCGACCTGGTAAGATCTATTGTGACGCCTCTTGCAGCATTACAGCACTTGCCCAAGCTGCAAGTCAAACATCACGTCGGCTATGACTTTGGGGGAGGAGGATTTGATATCCTGCGTTGAAATGACGTGGCCTCCAAGATGCTGGCTTCTCATGTGGTGCACTGCATCACATTCGCATAGGATATGGATGGGCATCTCATCCTTTTGATTTTATGGTTGGTCCCATAGTAAAAGTTGTTGTTGTTTGTTGTGGGTTCGATTCCCACATGGCACAAATATTTGTGTGATGGACATAAGTTTTTGTGTTGGTCTGGGTGTTTCTTATGTATTGTAGGTATGTATTTACAAAAATATCCATTGTCTAGTACCCATAGTACAAACTCTGCTTAGTTTGGGACTATATGGTGCTGTGTAAAAATGTCCGAAATATATTTAATTTACTTTAATACTGATGAGTACAATGATCCCTTAAGAGGTTTTCAGTTATTTCAATAACACGTTGTATACTTACAAAATGGTAGTAGATTACGTAATCCATTTAATTATGCGAATTGGACCCACGCTTGTCTGGCTTTTTATTTTTAGAAATTTATCTAGTTACGTCTCGCCGTTTCATTTTAGAGGTCGTAAAATCTTCAAATGAGATGGTCAACGTTTGAGCTCTCCGCGTGCATATTGCGAATGAGTGCACATTGCAGTCGATGTACAAACTTTGACATTACGAGAGCGATGTCAATGCACGGATTATTCGAGAAAAGTGAATTGATGTACCTAAGTGTGGAGTGAGGGGTGCGGGGAGGGTGGTGCACGCTGCATTCGATGCACCACGGTGTACAATGCACCCGGGTCGTCGCCCGGCGCGGCGCCCCCGCTGGCCATTGCCACCGATTTCACCAGCACTTACGAAGTCTTTACATTACGTTATCCGATGGTCTGGACATGTGAAGAGAAAACTGCAAACGGTGATTACTTTAACGAATGTCTGCATTGCCCGACTTGTTATCAGAAAAAGAATCATTAATGTTGATGTGGAGTTGGTATTGTAGTGCATATGTATTGCACAGGCTGATCAGGCTAAATTGAAGAATGAACGAGATTACCATCTCCAGAACAAATCGACACCGTGACAGCGTGTGTTTCTCTTCATGACTGATATAAGACAACTGCATTGTCCTTTGCCCATAACCATTGCCCATAACAACTGCAATACCACCTAGGCGGTTGCCTTAATGGTACCGCAAGTCGATTCGCCAAACTGAGACATGAAGATGGAAAGTCTCATGTGATCGTAATTTCACCGACACCCGTACCCTTCAGACCGAAACACAGCAATGCAAGCATCACTATTTGGCGGAGAAGTAGGTACGGTGGTAGTACTTCCCCGGACGACCTCATGTCTAGCCTCATCTATATTTTACGTCTCCCTTACATTGCAAGACACTCGGGATTGCTCAAAATCTGCAGATGTATTACTGTTATTACTTTAGAGAAACGGTGTTCGCTACATTAAAACTTGCATATCAAGATATAAAATGAACATTAAATGTTTCTCGAATAGCTGCCTACTTTGTTAATGCTGGTACGGGTTCCTATTTACAGCACTTACAGTAAATATATCTCTCCTGAAACGTTTCCCTACTTGAGAACATTTTGTTAAACCAGAAGATAGACCAAATAGAACCAGCTCCCCTTACACTAGTACCTGTACTCATTCCTGTTCGCGTCAGTGTTGCCAACTTAACGGATTTACCGTCAGATCTAACGGATTAGGATGTGGTGATAACGGGATAAATTTTATTCTAACGGCTGACTGACGGATTTTTTTACTGAAAATTTTACGAGTTTAATTAACGTGTCTATATTTTTTTTCCAATGTTGATTTCAGATTTATAAACACATTTTAATTTATTGTTACTTTGTCACTATTGCTAAATGCAGTCCACGGTGCTCAATGGTTTTCAATGTCTTGCCAAAAAAGAGTAAAAAGCGGATTGCCAAGCTATAGGTGATATTTTCATAGTAAATTTTAACTAAACCGTCTAAATACCTATATCATTAACGTCATCATCGAGGGGAATTTTCTTTTTTGACGGAATTTTGACGGAAAAACACAACACTTTTAACGGAATTTCGAAATTATTGTTGGCAACACTGGTCCGCGTGATTTATAGACCACTTTCAAGTGGAGCTCCTAATGCTGCACTCCGGTAGTGATGGTTTTAATTACAGTACAAGAATAATGTAACTATTATTTGTGCCTCTTTAATATAACTGGGCATATCTTCCGTGAGGAAGAAATACAGACCTTTGGAAGACTTGCCAGAGGACACAGATCCAGCTCGCAGTCGCCCCTTTGAGAAATTTAATCTAAGATGGGATGGGGCTCATGGGGCACCGACTGGGGACAGTCCACAGCTGCACTATAGGAGTACAGTCATATTCCGTCCCGGGGAGGTGCAGAACTATTGCGAAATATGGGAACTAAAATTGTTTGAGCTATGGGAAGAGGTGTTTAACTTCTTTGGCCGGAAGAAAACGGCGTCTGCCTCTCAACTTAAAAAAAAAAATGTTTTGGCAGCCGGTGACTCGCCAACTCACTAGCTGGGCCCCCTAAACAGCCGCCAGTACAGGGAGCAGGGTTCAACACCATTGCGAGTGGCTAAGGGTATAGAGAGGTGTGGCCACGGTTTCACGATCCCGGTTCATATTGGGTCTAAACCATTATTATAGTAACTTTAATAGGTATAATATGTATTTCTTTAACTTATCATACTTGATAACAAAAGTCATAGCCAAAGCATGTTGGGCTAATGAGCCAGGGTAGGGCAAGGTGATAAATAGAGGATATGAATTGTAGGTAAAATTAATACAATTTGTAAACTTTAATTGTTTATTACAAGAAAAAAGCTTTTCAATTAAAACATTACCTTCTTGGGTTTTTTGTTAATTTTCGACTACTTTATTATTAGGTTCGAGTCTCTAGGGGGGGCCAGGGGACAGGGGGGCAGCTGGCTGACAACGTTTTTCAGAGCAACAAAAGAACTACTAGGTCCATACGTACTATCATGTATATTTCTGTATAGTAGATTTTATGACAAGATTATTATAATATCTTCCTTTCATGCCAGTGACTGGTTTGGACAAATTGTGAAACTCGAGGTCAGCGGCCCCGCCGGCCAGGGACTCATGTTAAGTATCTTTTAAAGCATTTTTGTGCATATTTGACAAAGCTTGCGATGCACTTCGTGCACGAATATGTCCAGTAATAAAAAGGCTCGATTTATCGCGGCCTGTCGTTATAGCCGACATATAAAATATTTGACTGTAAATAAATTACCTACGTGTTTGGTGTCTCGTTGCCAGCAATCTCACAATGTATGAGAATGAGACACTGTAATCAGCTTTACTGGTTCATATTATATTCCTGATATATTAAAAACAGGGCTTGGAAATAACTTTGTTTGACATATTATGCCTTTTTATGTGCCAATATTTTTGTGTACGTAACAGTTCGTTCGTACGTATATCGTTTGTCGTTCGTCGAACGCAAGTAAACATCCAGGGGGTCTAATTAATTAAACGAACCATTCATCGCACAATTTGCTACTCCGGTCAACCATCGTTTCCAGATCGCGTGCCATGATCGTGTTTTGATGTTTGTTTCTATGATCTCCGGTCAATTACATACGGCTAAAAACCATAGTCTATCTTTACTGTGCCTGTTTATGTGCCTATCTGTATTGTTTAGGTATCAGTCGGAACGAAAGTTCGTACATCGTTTGTTGTTCGTCAAACGCGAGTAGACCCCCAGATCTACGTCTACCTACACTGATGCCCTGATCACGAGTTCGAGTGTTATAAATAAATAAATAACTTTTTATTTCAGAGATTTCTCCACACACGTACAGTCAGGAATCTTTCCGGTGAACCACCAGTAAGGCTAAAATCGCTTGCACCTAATGTTCGATGGCAGCGGTAGCTACGTGTAATGTTGCTGGATTCGTTCAAGGGATTTTGTCGACAAAATGTACGTACCACGTATCGTGATCGTACATAGTAACACTTATTCAGCCCCGACCAATATTGTATAAATGTCAATTTTATCAGCAAGGGTTCACAGAATACTGTTATCGCTGCCGCCAAGTCTGCTTAGCATAGAGCGTACGATAGCTTGGAAACTATCTATTCGAGTCTCGGCAAACATACCTCATATGCTGCAGAATTTCGGCAGTCCTAACAACATCCTGAGCGCATTATAATTATGCATACTTAACGTATTCGTTAACTTTCATTTATAAATCAGTATTAGCGCACCTGGTGGATACAAGGAGGAATGAATGAATCAAAGACAGAATACATTTTGAACGTATTCATAAGTCTCAAACTCTTAATACGGCACCGGCGCGGCGCGGTCTATTGAACTTCCCAGAGCTCCTCTATTTTGTGCTGAGGATATATCATATCCCTCCACCTTCCCCAGTCGGAAGATACCCATGAGGATTTCCACCCGAAAACCAAAAAAAGAGGTACTGGTCCACACTGACTTGCTTCATTTATCATAGGTATTATATTTTTGGAATACTTCTAATGGCATGATCATCATCATCATCATTGCGGCCTTTTAATGCCCATATTTGGGTGTAGGTCTCCTCCAAATTCATTCACTCCTGGCGGTCTTGAGCCCTTGACATCCAATCCAGGCCTGTGTGTCGTCGGATGTCGTCCACCCAACGTTTGGGTGGCCGTCCCCGCGGTCTAGTGCTGTCGTGGTCGCCACTCCAGCAGTCTCCACGTCCATCTTTACTTGTCCATCTTTACTTGTCCATTCGAGTAATGTGTCCCGCCTATCTCCACTTACGTCTTTTGGGCAGCTTTCGGTGCAAATAGCCACAACTTGTACGGTAATTTGTCCATTGCGCTAAAAGCATATAGGAGCAGAGCCTATGATTCTTACGGAACTGTCTTCAGAAAAGGTACGACTAGCGCAGAGACGAACGGAGCCAGCAATGCTCGGAATCACCTTACGTGACCGTAAGACAAATGAGTGGATACGCTCCAAGACAAAACTCAAAGACTGTCATGATAGTTCATGAAAAAGTCGCATTGTAACTTTCATTCCAATTAAAATCTTGAAGCAAAATGCAATTTACACAGATATTATTTTCCTGAATGCAATTCATTTATTTTAAAACTAATAGTTGCTGTTAAATGAGCAATACTTTACGCAGGAAGTGTGTCGTCGCCGCGTCGAAGCGGTAAGATGGAAGTCCTGTTCGGGCAGTGCCGCGTGAAAATCCACGCGCTGCGCCGGATGCGAGCTAAAACACCAACCTTGTAGTTCCACCGGTAACCGGCCCTCTCCCTGCACCTGCACTGCACCTTTACCTCCCCCTCTTTAATCCATGCTTTTGCATTTTTACTTCAAAATGTAATTAATTTGGTTTTGTCAAAGGGGGTTTTTCACTAAAGAGAAAGAATGAGACAATGCTTTTGACAAACAGACGCTGCAGGAGACTTTGTTTTCTACCCATGTTCACAAACGAACTCAAACCAAAAGAATAAGATAGACGGAGCACATAGAACTAGCGAATGAAGCCAAAAAAAGGGATATATAACATACATACATAACCAGCCCATTACTGTACCACTGTTGGGCACGGGCATCTTCTTAGTACGAGATTGCTAAGGCCTTAGTCCTCCACGCTGGCCTAGTGCGGGTTGGTAGACTATACACACTATCGAGAACTGTATGGAGCACTCTCTAGTGTGCAGGTTTCCTCACGGTGTTTTCCTTCACCGTTGAAGCAAGTCATTGTAGTTCTACGCGCTCCGTCTGTCTGATTCTTTTGGTCTGAGCAAACGAATTCATTCCGGCGCACCTACGGTGAATGAAGCTGCCATGCGGGTCGATTTATTATCACAATTAAAGATTGAATGTCGGTTGTAGTCGGCACGCAAAAAGTGATCATTGTTATTGGGTGCATAATGACGAAGCACGAAGCCGAGACGACGACCGTTGTCCTTGCGGTGACATCGACGTCAGTACACGTCTAATCGTTACTTTTGATGAGTCCTTACTCGTCTCAAATACATGCACTAACTAGCCGAACGAAACCTGAATGTGACTTTCAGGTTTTATCCTTTCGATCATGAATGTCATCTGGTAAGTACCTACTACAAAATTTTTATATGCATACAAAACACATCATTTTTAAACTACTTTCTTTAGACGATTTAGATCACATAAGAATCTAAGGATAGGTAGATTTTTAAATTATTTTATTTGGTTTTCAATATCTGTGATCGTGATTTTATACAAAAATAAAACGGGTACTGCTATTTGATACGGTGCCCCTGATGTATTGCTCTTCGGTCTAATGGTGGTGATGTTCTGTTGTGTAGTGTTTTTGGTTGTGCTACTGTTGTCCGTAGTCGATTCTATTGATTATTTTGAGGCACATGGACTTTACTCTCGGGCATTTGTCGGATGTGGCTTTGTATCGTATTCGCTCTTAAATTTTTTATTATGATCCACGCAATTTACACGCTCGCCGTTTTTTGTTTTGATCGGGATAGATAGATTAGGTGGGTGGGTATTATAGAATCGTACAAGTTTGAGGTCTAAATGTGATAACAGGAGAGTCTTTCGATGATGGTCAGTCAGAGTTCGATTTAAAAGACGGGCTGAACTAAAAAATAAATGACAGTTATTTTGTTACTTTGGTCACAGATAATATAATAATTAATTTGCGATCAAATTCAGGATTCAGGATAACAATAAAAAGGTAGTAGATCCAAACCGTTAATAGTAATAAATATTACTGATCTGAGAGGAGATCCTTCTAATAAATATGTATGAATTTAATGAAACTGGGATCTGAAGTACCAAATAAATTTTCTCTCAGTGATCATTCTGTATGCCAAGCGTGGCGACCATGGTGTCCAAGGCAAACGTAGGCGCCTACCTATAGATCACTGCAATTTATTACGAGAGGGAGTAATGCCGTATAATGTCTTTAGCGAAATACATGATGCAACTGGTCAGTGATCATACTGATCATTAGACGTAACAATGTGACAATAGCATTAAAGTTTACCTTACAAGCGGCGTAAAGATACAAAGAAAAATGTATGAATTAAAAATCCAAATGGTCAGCCAGGACCTTTCAGACTACGCTATAAAAATCAAAATAAAATCATATTTATTTGCATTCAATGTAGGTACATACATATGAATATAATATAAAGCAATATAACAAACATTATATATATAGCACAACAATATCGCTCAGTGTACATTTTACATGGACACGCATAGAATTATTGATCTAAGTGGACACGTTAACAATGACAACAATCGGTCCAGTGATAGCTATTACTACTCACAGAGGTAATATGTACTACGTACTAGAGTAGACATTACGAACAAAAAATATCGCGCAACTTGCTGGCCGCGGAGCACATGCGGCGCGAGCGTAGCTATGTGAGGGAGAGTGCAGGAGCTCTAAAATGTGCTACAAACATTTTGTTCGAGGTGTCTTCTCTAGTACGTAGTACATATTACCTCAGGTACATATTACCTCAGTGTACATATTACCTCAGTGTTACTACGTAACATAACATAACAAAACATCACGCCTGTATTTCCCCGAAGGGGTAGGCAGAGGTGAATAGTACACCCACATTTCGCCAGTTATGTTGTAAGTCCCATGTAATAGGGGGCGAGCTTATTGCCATTGAACGTGCACAAATCCAGACTCCGGGCTGCTACTGAGAATTTCCTAATGAAAAAAACCAAAACTTTGCCCGTCCCGGGAATTGAACCCAGGACTTCACGCTCAGCAGTCGCGCTTGCAACCACTAGACCAACGAGGCAGTCAAAAATAAATTGAAATGATTGATTATTTATTATTTTTAACGCATTTTACGCATGCGAAACGAAATCTAACGATTTAAATTATGGAAAGAAAAGATCGCTCACGAGCAGGATTCGAACCTGCGACTCCTGACTTTGAATTAACTGCAAAGTTAGTCGAGTCGGTTAAGAAACACTGTTTCTTAATAAGATATCGCTGACGTCACCCAAAGACGTACCAAGGGGATGAGAATTTCGTTACCACGAGCAGTGTTCACGGTAGCTTATTGGCTAAAGCTAGCTAGCTCACTGGCGTACTGAGCCAGAAGTCGCAGGTTCGAATCTTGCTCGTGAGCGATTATTTCTTTCCACAATTTAAATCGTTGAAATGATTGATTGATTGGTGATGATGATTGAATTGATTGATTGAATTTTAGTAAATTGATTAACGTATATTGTAATAATTTGCATGTTGTGTATTATAAGGCAAAGTGTGTCTTTGCACCTATTTAGAATGTACCATCCTCTGTACCACATTTTAAGCAAATAAAGTTAATTTGAATTTGAACACTGTGCTATACTATACACTGTATTTTAAAATCACCAGAAAAAAGTTAAAGATAGTCTCTGCTCATCATTCACGTACATCGACAAAATGTAGTGATCAGCTGATATTTTTTTCGCGATTTCAGGGTTGTTCCCATAATAAAAGTTGTTCACAATCATGAGCAGAGACTACCCTTAATTTTTTTCTGATGATTAAAAAATAGTGTTGTACAGTACGCAATACAATCGCCAACCCGTCTGCCAAGCGTGGCGGTTATGGCATATCCCCCCAAACTTCATGGGGGAGGCCTTTGTCAAGCAGTGGACGTTTTTCGGCTGAAATGATGATGATGATGAAGGAAATAATATGCTATAATATACCTATAGCAAAATATTATAGCGTATTCAGAACTACACTGACTGTGAGATAAGATTATTATTATTAAAATTATTAGTAAGAAGGTTTATTAATTTATGTACAACCTGTGTGATTAATGGTAAAGGCTAGTGTGTGGCGTCAGGCGTGGCCGTCCAAGCATCGGGTTGCAGCATGAGCAGGGGGCGAGCGCACAGGTCGCGCGGGTCGACGCGGGCGAGGGCGCATCGCTTGCAGCGCCCCCTTGCCCTTGCGGACGCACGGTGCATGCACCCTGCGACGGGCGGGCAGCACAGCGAATAACAGTGGGACAAGTTAGTACTATTTTTAGAAGTTTGTATACAAAACTTAGATTATATACCTCAAAAGTACTCAACTAGGTAGCCTAGCGGTTGAACGATCGTCTTCCATGCAGGAGGGCTAGAATTCGAACCCGGCTCGCACCTCTGACTCTTCGGATTCATATGCTGATCACAATTTTATTACTTATTTACTTTAAACGATGGAGGAAAACATAGTGAGGAAACCTGCACACATGAGGAAAAAGGAAAAGTTCCTTATTTACGTTTTTGGTATGGAACCCTAAAAAAAAGTTCACGAAAAAACGTTAGGTACTTAAAAAGGCTGGTCTAAGCCTAATTCATTCGTCCTGATAATAATAATAATTTATCTTTCCTTACTAATAGATGAGAGAGAGAGACAGAGTGCTCCATACAGTTCTCGACGGTGTGTGTAGTCCACCAACCCGCACTAGGCCAGCGTGGTGGACTAAGGCCTTAACCTTCTCATACTGAGAAGAGGCCCGTGCCTAGCAGTGGGACAGTAATGGGCTGATTATGTTATGTTATTATGTTACTAATAGATAAAAACAAAATATGAATTTGAATTTAGGCTTTACTCATACAAGAATTACCTATTATTATTCATTTATTTCAGATTGATATCCATATTTGAACCTATGAGTTTTTCAAAAAAATTATAGTTTCTGTCGTGTTCCTCCAAAAAGTCTTAGAAACGTATGTTGCACTAAATTACCTATGTTGATAGGCACCAGCCACTCCAAAGTATTATGGGTGTGGTCTCTTCTTTAATCTGTGGTGTGGTGTAACACCTCAACATATCGCCATGCACCAGTCCAATCAAGTCCGATGTAATGATAAGCTATGGTATCTTAAAATGGATGTTTAGTTACTTAGTAGTAGTATAAACGGGCTGGTTTCCGCAACTCCACGTCCAAGCGTGTATTTTGCGTACGGGTTTAGTTACTTACGTTTTACAAGTATTTTCTCAGTTACTTTGTTAAAATCTTATGCATGCGGCTATAATTTACTTTGCTTTCTCTTTGTTTTGCGTTTCAAAAGCCATTTACCTCCATTCCTTCACGTCCAAAGATAAGGATAGTTAACAGACAATATATAGTTAACAAATGTCGTAGTTGTCCTACTAGTTTTCCTTGTCTGTGGCCATGCATCGGCCCTCGATCCCTCCCGCGCCTTATCCCTCCCCGCCCGGCTCCGGTACGGTCGCGTCGTGATGCTGCATTTTAATAATGCTTTTGACTTGTACATGTCCAGCCGGGACGGGAAAACCGTTGTTTTTCTTATTTCATGTAATTTTATTTACATGAAACTGTACTGATATTATTGAGTGCTGCATTTTGCTTTGATGCTGAACGAAACACGAGATCCCAACATTTAATTGAGCCTTAGGGTTGTTCTTAGGTTATTTTGAACTGTTAGACAGAAGAAAGTTACCACAAAATAAAACCGGCCAAGAGCATGTCGGGCCATGCTCAGTATTATAGGGTTCCTTAAGTAGGTGTTACAAACAAATCAAATCGAATATTAATCACTGCTATTTTAGTTTTTGCAATAGACGGCAGCATTGGCGACTCAGAGAGTGATGTCAGTAGCCGCTAGATGGCGCTATACAGTGCCAAATGTAATAGACGGCACTTGACGGCAGCATTGGCGACCCAGAGAGTGTTGTTAGACGCCGCTAGATGGCGCCAAATTTAAGAATTGTGTCGTCAACATAACACAAAGTAACTTTTTGTGATTTTTTCAAATAGAAAGTAGCTAAAGGCTATTTGCTATGATCATTTTTCTCTAAGGTTAACCTTTGAACTAGGACGTTTTAAGTATTTTTCAGTTTTCTCTCTATAACTCAAAAATTTATAATCACAATATGCTCAAAATAATTTTAAAAGAGATTTTTTACAAAGGTCTATCAATGTGGAAGATTATAAGTTTCTACGTTGCATAGTTTAGAAATGGCAGGGGGGGGGACACTTTGCAAGCCACTTTGGCAGGCTATATTGATTTTTTTATTCTTTTAAAATTGAGATCTATATCTATACTATTTTTTAACAAAATTTCATTTACTTATGTTTATAACTGTAGAAGTTATTAAGCTGTAAAGGATTAGGACAGACGGACAGACGGACAGACGGACGGACATGACGAAACTATAAGGGTTCCTTGTAGGACTACGGAACCCTAAAAAGGTGTATTTTTATGTTTTATTTACGGTCGGTCTTTCAATAGCCAGTTAACTTTTACTGAGGAATAAGTTTGACATTTTGACAGTTGTATAGAAAATCTGTCAAGACGTCACATTTATTCCTCAGTTAAAATTTATCAGACTCAGTAGTCTGTTATTAGTATAGTATAGATTTTATCTATTTAGATAAAATAGATAAAATCTGACGTGACGGTACATTTTCTCGCGAATTACATCTACCGCAAGCCGCCATAAGGAACTTCGTTCTAAAAATACGGGAAGATAAGGCCTGCGGGTGGCGGACTCGGGGTAGTCTGCTGCCCGATCAGCAGTTGGCGTAGCTGGCGTAGCTTGCGTAGCTGACGTAGCTTGCGTGATTGGCAGCTGGCCAAGGCCTTTAACGGTGGCACGTCACGTTCCGCGCCCAGGAGGGTGCTGCCCATATTAATACCGCACGGGAAGGAGGGACTCGCCTGCTAGTGGTGAGCTGGGACCTGTCGGGGATGGTTGGCGAATGCAGAACATGTCCCACACTCCCACGCCCCCGGCCAAAGGTAGTTGAGGTACACCGTTGTTGTTTCAGTACGTAAGAATCCGACACTGGCTTCGCTTTCCCCGGGTGCAGTGCGTCCATGAGGATTTCCCCACGAGAAAATGATTGACAGGGACAACTGAACAGGACATTCTTTGTTATTTTCCGTTATATACTGTAGACCTGCCCAGTTTTGCACCTGTACATGATTTTGAAATGTTAATAAAATAAACGAGGATTTGCGATGGTTTCAAGTTTTCAACTCTTTTTGCTTATTGTAATACTTATCTCATTTCTTGATTCCATGTGACATTCACTGTCTTGCCCTTGTATCCTTTGTATGCAAATTCTTTGTTCGAAATTGTACAATTTATTAATTACAATCATGATAGAATCCTATCTATAGGTACGTACTCACGGCTACACATCAAGCTATACATTTCCAGTATAAGCTGACCTGGCATTGCTTAGGTTTTCCGTACAATGCGAAGTCAACTTATACTGGAAATGTACAGCTTGATGTGGCGTACCTCATACTGCAAATCATAGGTGTGCATGGATGGCTGGCCGCTTGCATTCCGCTGGATATCGGCAAGGATCCCGTCCTACGATCCGACACTCTATGTCATTAATGGCTACATTATGCTCACATTTACAAATATGAGGTCTTGAAATAAATAGTACCAAAAAGAGTGTTATATATTTATATCAAAACAATATTGTTTTGTTCTTTTTCAGCTTCACGCATCTCATCTACAAACATGGATAAATAATTATAATTAACAGTGTTTGTAACTAAGAACTATGTCTATTCCTACCTTGCTAATGGCAGAAATATACAATAACGACGGAGCCATAAAAAAAATCAATTAACAAGTCAATAAAACATTGTGATCAATACAATATAATGTGAAGGGAGTGTCGACAATCCGGTAGCTGACTACTGTTACAAATTACCATAAATGTTATATTATTTAAAAGAAGGTACAGAAAGGACAACATTGTGAAAAAGCCACACCTTCGAGTACTTAAAAAGCGTGTATCTCTTCCATTTTGTCATGGATTTTGTTTATTTTGTTTATTTTCTGTCCTAGTCATGCGAAACGGACATTGTACGTACACCATAAACTTATTATACTGACGTCAGTATAGTAACTTTATGTTGTACCATAGAACAAATAATAGTACAAGTAGTTGTACACAAAAGACGTCAAGTTACTATGAAGGTTTTGAAAAATGACGTCATTCTTTGATAGTACTTTCTCTGTCTAGTGAACAAATTTGAATCGCTTATAACTTGGACTGAATATTTTATTAAATATTTTATTAGTTTTTTCACTGTCGCTTATTTTTCTTGAAAGAGTTCCGAGATTTCTAATTAAAAAAAAAACAACTTCCCTGCTACCAGGAAAGCCACATGCGCAGAAAGTATTTAACGCCATAGATTTTTTCTTGTCTTCTACATGATCTTTGTTTTTATTATAAGATTTTTTTAAAAGAACGGATTTTCTTACCTTCTCAATGAGATCAGTTACAGTTTTTGGTATAGCATGTTATAAAAGCGTAGGTTCAGAATTCCCTAAGGACTCGAAATAATGGTGCTAGTGCTCAATTTTGTATGACGTATATTACAATAGGTATCTACTATTATTGTCAACTCTAATTCAACAGATCCACATAATACTGTTTTTCAAGACTATATTAAAGTATTTACTAATAAACAGTCTGGTTCATCATTATGAGTAGTAAGTACTGAGTATGTAATAATAATAATCCATTTTCCTTTCGCAGCTCAACTGTTCTTACTTCCGCTTCTGCCAAATCTGTCTTCGTATAGACTGCTCTAAATTGGGCTTTAAAAATACTTTTCTATACTAATTACTAATAATAATATTATTATAAAGAGGAAAGATTCGTTTGTTTGTTTGTAATCGATAAACTCTGAAACTACTGATTACTGAACCATGATCCTCATCCTCCTTGCCTTTTCCCAATTATGTTGGGGTTGGCTTTCAGTCTAACCAGATGCGGCTGAACATCGGTATTTTACACGGAGCGACTGCCATCAGATGCAGGGATCTGTCCCAGTCACTAGGTGATTCCGACATTCGGAGGTGAGACCAGTTGTCAGACTTTCAGGCTGCTGACAACCCGTAACGACTGCCATAGATATTCGTATGACAATTCGTTTATAATTATAATATATATAAGTAGTTGATTGCTATTTATTTTGCTTGATTGTTTTATTTGATTCATTATTATTATGTGGATGACATTGTTGTGCTTTTTGTATGGGCGTGTGTGCCTGCAATAAAGGATTAGAGCTAGGACTATAGAAATGGGAATAGTTTGAGCTCCTTATCCATAATTCACCTCAGAATCGTCAGATATTCAACAATTTTTACTGTAAGACTAAATATTCCCAAGGCAATAAGGAAATAAGTTATCTCTGGGTGTGCATTGGCACGTGCGGAGCGGCACACGTCGCGGCGTCGCGTCTTCATGTGGCAATCATAACACGTTCTGAAAATTGATGTCAACGCCTCATTGAACCCTCTCTTCACGAATTTAATTCACTATAAGTACAACACTTGTATGCGTCTGCGCACAATACCTATTCAGATTTATTGAGGAGCTGAATTGGTAATCGAGTATCTGCCCGGTCGGTAACCCTTCATTATGAATGCATTGCCAAAGAATCGTATTATGAAATAAACAAAGAAAGTATTTGTACCCAAGCTAAAGTTTTTTGGTATTATTTAAAATAAGCATTAGCGGACACTGAATATTTTATTATTTTAACTCATTTACGCATGCGGGGCAAAACCTAAAGGTATAAATTGTGGAAATAAAAACAATACACCACAATACACAATAACAACAAGAAGACACTGAATAGTTACTGAATAATTGCTGACATGACTCGGAGAATGAAATTTCATTGCATATAAACCGTGTTATCATCTTTTTATTTAAAATATTATGCCTATATAAACTTATCAATATATTGTTTAGCGGCCTCCAGATTTTGTATCATTTGTTTGGATTTCTTCGATACTACGAGTATCTCGCCTGTTGATGAGTTTGGGATCATGTTCCACAGGTTATACAAAGCTTGTTGTTCTATTCGAATTTCATGTTCAATATCTTCTTGTATCGGTTTTAGTTTCATTACATATGAATCAATAACATCAGGTGTATTAAAATCTTCATCAAGCTTCTCAAACATATCAGTAATGTTTGTTTTAATCATTTCTTTGATTGCATCTATCTTTGCTTTTAATAATTCATCTACGATATTTAATCCAGCATCACTTTTGTTTTCGATACTTAAATCTGAATCATGTATATTGTATGCGTCATGGCGTGTTTCTAAGACATCTGTAATATGATAAAAACAATTAAGCATAGGTACAGATTTTCAGTTACCAAATAACACCTTTTCCTTACAGAGTGAGTAATTAATCCAAGAACTCACGCTTTATTGTCGCACTGTAACCACTAAACGAAACGAACGTTTAAATGCATATCAATGTAATATTTTTAATGGTGTACAATAAAGCATATATAAATAAATAAACGGAAGACTATACTTACCGCGTTTAACCCGTCGTTGGTTACTATTACAGTTCATGCAATAATGTCGGTACTTTTCAATGTCACGTTTCAGTCCAATTAACAGTAATTTAATTTCTCCAAAATTTTGCTCTATATTAACTAATTCAGCGGAAATGTTACTGTTTTTAAAATCTTGAACCAAATGGTAATAATCATCTCGTAAACTTAAAACCTCATACATCGTCATGCCGAACTGTTTCACCGCGGCTTGTTTCAAATTCATTTTCAACTCCGTTAGTTTTTGCCCATACATTTCATCTCTGGTTTCGAGCTCGCTCAGTAATACTTGGCCATATTCTTCTTGAAACTGACTTAGCTTTGCAGTTAGATATTCATCAAGACCTTTAAGTCTAAAACAAGACTGTTCTTTGTTTACAGTATATTTCGAAGGAATAGGTGGTTCACGTACTATTTTTTGGCTAAACCCTGGAAGAAAACTAAGTAATTACCTAAGTACCTAACCATATTCGAATTTCAAACTTTAGCTAGATGTAAGTAGCTGACACCGAAATTTACATTTAACAAAAAAAGAAAAATGTTACTTGGTTCAATGTCGTAGTCTTCACAATTAATTTGGCATATTTTTCTATTCTTTCCTAATTGTTTTAGCATGGCAAAATAGCGTTCTGCAATATCTTCATACTTTTCGTCACGGATATCAAATTCTTCCAACTGGGCCGTAATTCTTTGGACGTCAGGTTCAAGTTTCTGGCGTAAGTCAGCCATTTCGTCTAGTATGTGTAGCATATGTTCTGGCCGATCTTCAAGCAGTACTCGGATTTCTTCTAAGTCCTCTGAATATTGTTCAAGTATGTTCTCCGCTTTGGAGTAATAACTGTTTATAATTTTTTCTTGGATATGTAATTTTGCTGTCATGTCTTCAATCAAATATTTCAGATCGCTATTACTTACTAAGCTGTGATCTTTATCAGGACAAGGCTCTGATACATATGTTTGGCCTGAAATAAAAATAAATATTAACTAGAAATATTGTATTTCTTCCGCTTGATACTATACGGAGGGAAGTGAAACACATTTTTCGTTTTTCTCCTAATTTATTTTATAGCGGATTCCAAGAGAGTTCTATCATTTCTCCAGGACGCGCCGAGCGTCATTGTTTCAGTGTTTTTCTGGTTGGTCGCCATTGTAGACCCTGGCTTACATGAGTTGCAGTGGTTGGGAAAGAGTGGCGGGATTGCCCCAAAACAAAACGCATACATATAAGTATTAAAATGTTACTAACAAGAAGGCGGTGTTTCTTCATTGGATATCATTTGTGAGCTCTCTGTCGGGAAGGCAATATTCCCATAACTCTGATGTGGTGAAGACACTGTAATTTGTACAATAACAAATAAAACAAAGAGAGTAAACATGTTTACGAACACAGTAAGTAGGTATGTGACAACTTCAAGACACCAATCTTTTATATTTGAAATATTGCAGTAATTATAAGGTTGAAGAATTTAAAAAATCTGACTTTACCCATAAAAAGTACATACCTACTTAAATATTTTTACGATTTATTGTAGGTACTTTATCTGTACTCCAACAATGAAACACCACGTATAATTGAAAAAAATACATTGGAATGTAATGAAATCACATCATAGGTAATCACCTATCTAGGTATAACTGTCATCATAATCCAACTTATAAAATACTAGACTTTGGCCGCGGCTTCGCCCGCAAATGTAGCCTGTTACTTCTGGATAAAGTAGCTTTCTAAAAGTGTTGGCTTTCTAATTATTCTTTATTAAAATCGGTTCAGTGTTTTCAGACTTTTTCGATTCATAATTTCACCCGAAAGACGTCCACTGGTGGACATAGGCCTCCCCTAAACATCGCCACAATGACCGGTCCTGCGCTTTCCGCATCCAGCGGGTTCCCGCAACCTTCACCAGGTATCGATCCACCTAGTGGGGGGCCTACCCACGCTGCGCCTTCCTGTACGCGGTCGTCACTCCAGAACTTTACGGCCCCATCGGCCATCCGTTTTGCGAGCAATGTGCCCCGCCCACTGCCACTTAAGTTTGGCAATTCTTCGGGCTATGTCGGAAGCCTTCGGTCTCCTGCGAATCTCCTTATATCTGTTTCGAGCACGCAGGGACATTCCGAGCATAGCCCTCTTCACTGCCCTTTGAGTGAGTTTTTTGATTACATACAAACAAACAAATTTTTCCTCTATATTAGTATATACAACGTGTTATTGAAATAACTGAAAACCTCTTTAGTGGTCATTGTATTCATCAGTATGAACAACTTTTACTATGGGATCAAACCTGAAATCGCGAAAAAAAAACTGCTGTCCCCCACATTTTTGTTCACATGAATCGACAAAATGTGGGGATCAGCTGATTTTTTCAGCGATTTCGGGGTTGGTCCCATAGTAAAAGCTGTACATACTGATTAGTACATTGACCCCTTAAGAGGTTTTCAGTTATTTCAATAACACGTTGTATAGATACAGATATTACGTGTTTAAAATAATTATGCTAAAATTATATCATTTAATTCAAAAGCCCTAGTTAAATCAGATATGCCTTTGAAAACAATAGCGTAAAGTCGTCTGGATGACCCTTGAATAGGTTTGTAAGTCAAACGCGAATGCATTGCCGCGGCCGCGGTCACAACACGTCATTATTCTGAATAGTACGCCGCACGGAGTCAGGTGCAGGCGACCTCGTATGGTCGCCATGCCGTCTGCTGTCTAGAGGACACGCGGTCAGCACGACCATCAATTCACATTAAACGTCACTGAATTCGACACTGAAAACTATAAGTCAGATAGTGCGGCATGCTTAGTTCAGAATACGTTTGCAATCACACTAACATTATGAATGCGAAAGTTTTGAGTGTGTGTGTATGTTTGCTACTTTTTCACGCTGTAACGGCTTGGATTTGGATCTTTTTCTTCTATCGTGTCGACATGAGCTAGATAATGATTATAATAGATCATGCCGTGGGAAAAAGATTAGCCACAGTCAGCAGGTTGGTAGCAGAGCTGACTGCCCAGGGTGCGCCGGACGATCAATTAAATATCGCCACTCATGGAGGCTCTTTTCATGCGGATTTAGATGAAATCTAAGATAAGATAAGATAAGATAAATATTTATTTTCTCGCCACAATATTACACTTATAATAGCATCAGGCAAACAAATCTAAAACAAAATCAAAAAGTAAAATAAAAAAAAAACTGGCAAACAGGTAGACCAAAACCCGGACTAACATATAGGCTTTTTATACTGGGAAGATAAACAGTTCCCGAGGGATGCGCGATAAACAACACCAACTCGGGCGAAGCCGCGGGCGCCCTCTAGTCTATATTAAAATTGGGCGTAGAGGATTTTTTTTGAAAATCTTCTAATTATGCTTTTTTACCTATATATTCATTTATTTGGTAAAGCCTATTTCATCATCATCATCATCATTTCAGCCAAAAGACGTTCACTGCTGGACATAGGCCTCCCCCGAAAAGGGGGGATATGCCATAATCGTCACGCTTGGCAGGCGGGTTGGCGATCGCAGTTGGTTGGTTAAATACTCAGAGTACGCTGCTGCCCATCCTCTGTTGAATCCCTTAGTCGCCTTTTACGACACACATGAGAAGATATAGGGTGGTGCAATTCTTTACGCCCGACATCACACGGAACATATTAAAAGACTATTTACATGTCAAAAATAAAATGAAGTCGGTTAATAAATAATACATCAATTCACATCTAATTAAATAAAGTAAAAATATCATACAATAATAATAATTACTAAATTATTAATTTATATTGGATGCTTTTGAATTCAGTAGCAATTCTAAGGATTTAAGGGATGATAGTACCTACTCATCAATTTGAACAAATTTTACTATGGGACTAACCCTGAAATCGCAAAAAAAATACCAGCTTTCTCCATTTTGTCTATTTCTATGAACTCAAATGTAGGGAATGAAATTTTTTTCACGAAGCTTACCCTCTGCCTAACCTTTGGAACTCAAAAGCGTGTTATTTTCATTACTTTAGTACCTACAATGTTATAATATCACTTCGTAACCATCCACTGATGAACTTGGGTTTTCAATGACCTCTACAATAAACTGGTATGAAGGTTATATGGCCATCAGCACGACTGGCAGACAATGGCAGCAATGTCATTGTCATGTCGAAGTTGGGCAAAGATCACAAATAAATAAAATCATTCAGTAGTGCCCAGTGTCCACTACATTACTGGAGCAGTGTTGACAATGTCTTTTGTAAGCCGGGCAGAGCCCGCAATTTGACTTTGCCCACAGAAGGCCTGCGCAATGTCGACATGCCCAGGCACTGCTGACTCTGCATACCCTGCGAACTTTGCCCGTCCTTTGATATCAGTTTTAACAATTAAATTCTTAAAAAGACGTCCTAGTTTTACATTGTCATAATCATTCGCCACACACAAATGAAGTAACGAAATAATGTAACATTGAAATTGAAACATCTCATTCAATGATTCTGTTTCAATGAACGGCTGTGAGAAGCGACGGGCTGTGTAGACTAAATAAACATGAAAGCGCGTAAATATTTCCTCGTCTGGTTCGCCTTAAGAAATCGACACACAGACAGTAAACAACATTGTAAGTACCTAGTAATACAAGTTCTTTGCAGGAAATGCCTCGGACGAATAACAAAGGCGGACGGAATCTCGCTAAACAAAGACTGAAGCACTTAATTTTTTCCTAAACCCACTATAATTTAGAAATCATTTTATCACACCAGATTTATACTGCTATTTTATTTGTGATACTACAACAATGACTACCGTCACACTAGATTTTTTTGCGTAATCGCGGCTTTTTGGCATACCTACTATGGGCAAAATCATCGAATAACGATAGAGCCATAACTTATTTTTTTTTTATTGAATTTGCATACTATGTATGTACGTAAGTGATTATTTCGTTTATCATTTTACTTCCTGGTTTGTAACACCAGTAGATTGTGATTAACTATTGCACTGTTGTTGTTATTTTTGTTGTTGTTGTTACTTATGATTATTTTACCAAAAAGTCTAATGTTTTTAATAGTTGGAAATTCATAAGAATAGACAAATAAATATTTATAATTAACTAATCAACAGCTATAATAATGATTCTGTATGACAGAACACAAAAACAACCATATATTTTTGGTTTTTTGAGCTTTTGGCGCATTTACTCCTTCCAATTATTGAGAAACTAACGCATTGCTACTATACTCAAGCAGGCCCGTAGCCAGGGGTAAAGTTTTGAGCCTGCCCTAGCCGCTAGCCTAAGCTGGCTAAGGATTTCAAAATTACGCGAAGCAGGCACGGATCTAGAAGGGGGTAATTGCCTCCCCTGAGCCTCGATTTAAGTACTTTCGAACTCGCATCACTACCAGTATTAGGGCAACGGTGGTCACTGGAAAGCATTCAACAAATTTTGGAAAAAAAAAAAACTAAGGTCAGGGCGTGCTCAGATGGTTTATTAAATTTTCCCAGATAATGTAATATTTCAACAGAAAATTTTCAGCTATTTTCAGCAATTAAGTGACTAATAAATTAGTAAGTAAGACAATACTTATACTGAAGTTGGTTGATATAATTAAAAATTGTTTAATTGTAGGTAATTTGTTTATTTTAATAGAAAAACCTTAACAATTTTCTCGGGTAAAAATCGCGCTCGCTGCGCTCGCGCCCTGTATTCAAATCTCGTTTGCTCTGTATGCTTGGCTTACATTAAAAGCAACTATTCATTTACAATTCATTTATTTACATTTTATAAAAAGATAAACTTTATAGCCTCAACACCTTTAGGAAAAGGCCTTTAGGAAAAACCAAAACCGCCAAAAACATTAACAAAATTTTCGCGCTCGCTTCGCTCGCGCTGCTATTATATCCACTATTGCTTTTTGCTGTCGTATATTCCAAGCTATTCAGCTTCCGAACAACTTTTTTAGATAAATAAAATAACACCTGTATAGTCAAAGGATTCGTTAGCCCAATTTTGGAAAAGGGATGTAATTTGGAGAATGATCAAAAACTGGTCTAGCTAGCTATGCTCAGGTTTTCTTTACAATGCAATGTGTATAGTTTTGCATAGGACCAATTTAAAGAAATTGACATGAAAATTGCCCGGTGGCCCCGAGTCTGTGTACTAGTAATAGTTGAGACAAAAAAATGTTTTATGTGATTATTACAGTGGATGTAGCAACTTCGAACGTAACGCTGATTTCGGGGAGATTTAGCGCAGTTGTTTTATTAAAAAAACTTTCAGCCTGCCCTGAATTGAACAGTCTGGCTACGGCCCTATACTCAAGTCACTGCTTTCTATCGTTTCGTAAAAAATATTTTGTCTATCTGTCCAGTATTACCTTTGAAAAATATATTATCTCAAATGGTAACTGTTTACATACAAAACCTATTACCTATAAGCTCAGAATAATAGAGTTGAGATCTGTTGCAAACTTGTTCTGTTTGTTATTCAAAGTCCTACTTTTTTTTTTTTTTTTTATTAAATTTTATTCTATTTTGATTACAATTATGAATGCTTTAATGTAATAAATATAACTTTGTACACTTCAAGTCCTATTTAATTTAAATATTTGATCTAGGATAAATTTTAAGTAAAACGGTCGTAAATAATAAGTATGTAGGTACGACATCATCATCTATGATGACATTGATGATATTGATTCAAACGGCTCAGAAAGTAGTAAGGTTCTTTATTATTAAGCTTTAAAGAGGGATATCCTAAACCTAGGTAGGTACATTAGAATATATAAAATAGAAAATTGTGTTCCTACTAACAGCACCAAGTAAGAAATTAATACGCAAAGTAATTCAGCATTTCTAATCAATACAGTGTGACTAGACGTTATTGCGTGTATTTAACACGACTTTCAGCTTCATTTATCGAGTGTCGAGACGAGAAAGGAAGGGGTCGCGAAGGTGGCGAGGGGGACGCGATGACGCCGCCCGGGGTCAGACGGCGGCGTTCAAGGTTAAGGCCACCCCCCCCCCCTCCGCACGCACGCCCTAATCATACTTATATACACCGCCGACGCACCTGCACCCTGCACTCAAACCCCTGAAAAATTAAAAGCTGCTTACTTAAAACTCTTTCTGCGTCATCCATAACTTCCTGTTTACCGCGATTAAAATACCTCATACCTACATCGTTTTATTTCTCAGGAAATGTATGGAAATAGTGAAAATTTGACTTCCTTAAATTATTACCACGTTTATAGTGATTCGCTTTCTGTGCTGTCTGTCTGATCGGTACAAAGTTTGCACCCGATGAGCTAGAGACATGAAACTTTAAACATAGCTGGACTGAATGACAATACAATATTACCTCGTATTCGTTTTTAAAACGTGGTATTTAGGTTTAGGTTTAAAGAAATTTATTCTCAATAAAAACACAAAGTCACTTACTTGAGAACAATATTAACTTAAGCTATGATGATTTAGTTCGTCGAATTTAAAAATGTTTTTTTTTTTTTTCAAAGATTTGTGGTGTACCCATTCAGTGCATTCATTATTTTACAAAAGAGTTGTCTGAAATTACATATAGTGCTAGCTCAGTTTTGAATGCATTAAATGAGCTTAGATTTTTAATACGTGAGGGTATTTTATTATAGATTTGTGCTCCTTCATAAGTTATAGTTTTTTTGCCATAGTTGGTTCTAATTTTTGGTAAAACCAAGAAACTAGCTCGGCGAGTGCTCCGTTGGGTAATCTGTTTTAGTTTGGTGAAAGATATGTTAGTACGGATACTTTTGTTTAGAGCCTTTCGGATTAAAATACATGTGTTATAAGTATATAACTGATTGATGTTCATTATTTTAGTTTCTTTATAAATTTTATTTGTTGGTGTTAAATATGGATAGTTAAAAATCATTTTTATTACTTTATTTTGTGCAATTTGGAGATCTGTTAGTTTTGTTTTAGCGGCATTGCCCCAGATTTCAACAAGATATTGGAGGTGTGGTTTAACCAAAGCATTGTAGATAGTGTATCGCAATCTATGTGGAATACATCGGACTATGTTTCGAAGTGATCCAAGTAGTGACGAAAGCTTTGTTTTTATGTGTTCTAAGTGAGAATTCCATGATAAAGAACTGTCCATTCTCAAACCAAGATATTTTTCACAGGTTTTTTTCTGTAAGGGCACATTGTTAATAGTTAGTGGGTTATGTGGAGGTATTATTTTATTTTTGGCTTTAAATAAGATATAACATGTTTTAGACACATTTATCGTTAGAAGGTTATATTGGAACCAAGAAAATAGGGTGTTTAAATCATCTTGAGCTTGGGAAACTATTTCATGAATGGAAGGTCCAAAATAAAATAAGCAGGTATCATCCGCGTAAAGAGTAAGATGGCCGTGTAATCTAATTTCATGTATATTATTTATGTAAATTAAGAAGAGCAAGGGACCTAAAATAGATCCCTGCGGAACTCCGCACGTTATAGGTAATGCGTCACTTTGGTAGTTTTTATCCATTTTAACTAACTGCGTTCTATTTTGTAGATATGATTCGAACATTTTTAAGGCACTACCGGTAATATTTATAGCTTCTAACTTTTTTAGGAGCAGTTCGTGACTTACCGTATCAAACGCCTTTTTTAGGTCAATAAAAATGCCCAAGACTATATTTTTATCATCTATATTTTGTTTTATTTTAGTGACGAGATCTATTGTGGCTGTAAGTGTACTACTTTTTGCTCTAAACCCGTATTGGCGGTCTGATAGGAAGTTAATGGTGGTAAGGTGTTTATCTAGTCGGTTGTGTAACATTTTTTCCATTATCTTTGATAATACAGGCAACACTGAAATGGGCCTATAATTACCTGGGTCCAATGTTGATCCTGATTTGTGAATTGGAGTAACTTTCGCAATTTTCAGGGTATCGGGGAATTCTCCATCCACCAGCAGTTTGTTGAAACATTTACTTAGGTGGTTAGCTATAGTATTTTTTATGCATATTATTGCTTTGGTACTGATTCCATCTAAACCAGTACTACAGTTAGGGTCAAGAGTTTTTATAATTTTTGTAATTTCAGTGGCGGAGCATGGATCGAGAGTTGATAAAACTGGGGTGTTTTTGGGAGGAGTTCTTGGTAAAGCACGAGTATGATCGGCATGAAATGTTTTGGGTATGTCGTTTGCTAGAAGTGGTCCTATGGTGGCAAAGTATTTGTTAAAAGTTTGACAAATGTCTTTCGGGTCAGTAATATATTTTGAATCCACTAATAGCTTTGAAGGAGCACAATTTTGTTTGATTTTATTATTTGCTAAAGTATTTATTAAATTCCACATTTTCTTTGGTTTATTTATACAATTGCAAAAATTTTTATAGTAATACGCATTTTTTGTATCTTGAATTCGTTTGGTTAAATTTGTCTTTTTTGTAATAAATTCTGCTTCCAGGGTGTCATTGTTTGGATTCATCTTAAGTTCTGCCCACAGCAAGTTTCTCTTATTGATGTCAGCAATAATGTCCTTGTTTATCCAGTCCTTTTGAGGTAGGTTTAGAATTTTAGTCTTTATTGTTTTATATTTATTAATTATCAATTTTATTTTGTTTTCTAGTAGTGAGTAGTCGTTGTCTAATTCCTTAAGATTTGTTGTTTTTAATAGGCTATCTAGCTTCATATAATCTATAGCTTCGTATTGGGTCCGTATTCTTGAAGGGGGTTTGACTTTTTTTAGTTCTACATATATTTGTCTGTGATCAGACATTGCAGAATCAGTTAAAACCATATGGAAGTGATCGTCTTTCAAGTTAGAGCTAACATGATCTAGAATAGATTTTCGTGTATTAGATGCTCTGGTCCAGTACTTTTTACTGACTTTATTTAGTAATTTATGCCCAGTTTCTTTCAAGAGTCCATTATATTGTTTTGTCTTTTTTTCTTGAGTTAATAAGTCAATATTGAAGTCTCCGAAGACTATTGCCCTTTTTCTTCGTTGTAATTGGGAATCATAAATTTCGAGGAAGTCTTTTAGGTTGGTGTCACCGGGATTGTACACAACTCCCACTTCCAGTGCGTATCTCTCTAGTTTTATCCATAAGTAATTGTTTCCTCCTGTATATTTGGCCTCCGTTAAGCTATGTTCCAGGTCATTGTGGACATATGCTGAGACTCCACCTCCCTTTGAATCGGTTCTGTAGTTGTAATAGTGTGAGTAATTATTTATTTGTAGTTCTAAGGCTTGTGTTTCAGATCTAATCCAAGTTTCTGTTATTAGGATAACATGTATAGTATTGGGTAAAGATCGTAAAATGCACTTAAGTTCATCGAGTTTTCCTTTTTTGCGTATACTCCGAGCGTTGAGATAGAAAAATCTGAGTCGTGATTTGTTGGTTTGAATATCTTGGTAGTTGTTAAGGACTTGGTAGGTATTACAGTTTATAGTTGAAGTTACGGTTTCGTTTATTGTTCGTAGTTTTTTGCAGGTTTTTTTATTATTGTTGGTGTACCGTTGACATATTTTATAGTGAGTTCATTTTCTCCATCGTTTTGGCGGCGCAGCAGTTCATCTTTCAGATTTTTCAAGTATCTTTGTTGTGTTGGAGTTTGATCGGAAAATATTTTCATGTTTTCAGGCACTTTTTCTCTGTTACGTAGGAGATGCTTGACGGGTGCTGGAGAGTCGTAACATACTTTGACTCTACGGCTTTTCCTCGGTGTGTATTTGCCAATTCTGAAGATTTTGATTGGTTTCGGTAGGTCTTGACTCACCATTGAAGTAATGTTTAAAATATCGGTTTCATCTTTAGATATTCTTTCTTCTGCGCTGGGAAAAAGCTGTTCTGCCAAACCCACCACAATAATATTTTTTTCTCTACTATTGCGATCCGCTACCTCCCTAATTATTTGTTCGTTCAGACATAGCTGGTTGTTAAAACTTGAAGTTGAAGGTTCAGGGCTGTGTTTAAACGTATTGAAGTCTGACTCGAGTGATTTTATTTTGTGTTCGCCAATAGTGATTTGTTTTTCTAATTGCGACAAAGTGGTTTTCAACTCTTTGTGTTCAGTTAACATGTTAGATGTCGATGATTTAATCTCATTTATCTGTGTCGCATTGTCACGAATCAGTTGTATTGTTTGTTCGTTAGATGTCTTCAAATCAGTGATTTGATTCTTCACTTCTGCTATACTTTCCTGCATTTTATTCATAATCTGCTCGTTGGATCCAACATATTTTTCCAGTAATGAACTGATACGGGTTAATTCCGATCGAATTTCTTTAATGTCGGTGGAACATTCACATTCTTGATCCAACGGTTGCTTTCGCTTTCGGAATGTGATTTGTTGTGGGTCTACTGTTAGCGAGCTTAATTTTGATAAGTCAGGATGCGACCCACTACCCGCATTTGACGTGCCACTGATAAGCTGATGACGCGGTGGCGACCTTTGTAAATTCATACTTATGCGGGGATAGTCTCTAACGCAAGCTCAACTTTGCGATGAGGGCACAGTATACTTATTACAGCCTTACTTGAGCGGAGTACCGTACAGTATGTGCGGTCGAGTCACTGTGTGAGCGAGTTAAAAAATGGCAACTGTTCTACTCACGCGGGGGTGAGGCAGGAATTGGCGGGCGCACCTTTTCCCTGTGCGTTCTGCTTGAGGTGCGGGACACGGAAGCGAAATGGTGCAATTGGTATTCAGTTGTATTCACAATTTGAGTTCTATTTTGGGGTGATTATTAGATATTTTTGAAAGGCACTTATTTATGTATTTTTATTAAAAATTAACACACGTCTGTTCTGAATAGGCGACGAAAGACGAATCGAAATTTAAAAAATCTTTTTCATTAAATTATTTGTTTAATCATTACACATAATAATTCCTTTTGCAGGATTTGATCAGTGTCATATTATATAGTACGATATATTGTTTTAAAGTTTGTATGAACTGTTTTCTCCAAAATTGAGTTTTTTCCTTATTTATGTTATTTAAAAAAACTTTAGTCTAAGGTGCAATGCACACACACATGCTTGCATGCATGCTTTTTTTTCAGTGAAGAGACATGGCATGGACTAGACGTAAACGGTATACGAACATGACTGTTAACGTGTCCCTCCGATGTCCACGCCCCGTCCGTGCCCTGTCACCTCTGTGTGCATTGCACCATTTAATAACATGCAATTGTCACCTCTGCGTGCATTGTACTAACATGCAATGGACGAGTAAAGGACGAGCGTCCGTGCCTCGTCCGGGTCCGTTGTCCGCGTCGTCACCTCTGTGTGTATTGCGCCTTAGGCTCAACACACACCTACCGATCCGATCCGATCCGATCCGACCCGATCCGGTAAGAATCTTACCGGGACGTCTAGAAACCCATACAAAATGTTCTAGCTGGCACACACCTACCGATCCGATCCGATAAGCAAGCCCGGTAAGAATCTAACCGGTGAGCTTCGCCGGTAAGAACGTCAGATCCGGTAAGCAAGAGGCGTAGTTTACGTGCAATTCCCATATATCGGCACACACCTACCGGTTCGACCCGGCACCGGCGATTCTTCTTCTTTTTATTTATTCATGACCATGGATACATGTCCTTCAGTCGTAATCATTGAACATATTATACTTGTATCCTAGTAAAGTGATGGAAACTTTACTAGGTTTCTGAGGGGATGATGAGATAATACGAAAGTCATGTTTTTCAACTTTGTACCATTTATCCACACTTGTACACGTTAACGAGCACTTAACATTTAATAATCCACCATTATTACACATTAACACTCGAAGAAACACAAATTTTGGAAAATAATAAAAAATCCACAACATGATCTTTACGAATTTTCCCGCCAACCTCCCGGCGATTCTTACATCCACAGTGTTGCCACTTTATTGGTTTTACCACCAGAACTGGTGGTTTGGGAACTATGGGGCCCCCTATTTGTGGACAAAATTAGTTTCTGGTGGCTAGTAGATTTTTGTGAAATAAGTTGAGTAGGTAGTTATCGTGTATAATTATGTACTTATTTTGAAAAAAATAACGTTTTTATTTGAACCCTTTCGTTTTATTGTCTTTACAAAATTAATATTATTTAATGGACTAAATTTTCCTTTCATTATATTGAAAAACATGGTGTCGCTCTTGAAAAATATTGTGATATGAAGGTAATTTTTGTTTACTAAATTCTCCATTGTTTTTCATAAATGACATGGTTTTTATTAAAATGTACCAGGCCCCTCAGAAATTATTGCGAAAAAAAGTTTTTATATATGGGAGACTGGCCAGTTATAATGTTTTTCGAAAATATGATTATTTATAAGTAAAAATAAGTAAGTTCCAATTTCAAAATTTCCCTCCACATTTTTTGCGAGTTAATTCAAAGTATTGTGTCTCACTGAAATATGGATCTGCGCCGGGAACATTTTAGAGCTATGATTTTATACGATTTCAAGTGTCGCTTGAAACCGGATGAATCGTACGATAGACTTCAAATGGCATTCATGGATGAAGGCCCTTCCAAGGCCTTTCCTTCTTTTCCTTCCTTCTTCTTTCCGTGTATCGTTGGTATAACGAATTCAAGCGCGGTCGACCAACTTTGGGGGATGACGAAAGAAGCGGTCGCCCTTTGACGGCTGTTACCGAAGAAAACGTGCTAGCAGTGAAAAATTTAATCCAAGACAATAGGCGAATTACATATCAGGAGATTCAACACATATTGAAGATTGGATCGGGAAGCGTTCACGAGATTCTACACAGCCATCTTCGCGTGAGGAGGATAGTATCACGCTGGGTGCCGCACAACCTCACCGATGCTCAGAAGCAGGCCCGGGTGGAATGGTGCCGTGATATGCTTAACAAATTAGAAGCAGGCTCGTCTCGGCGTGTTTACGACATCGTTACAGGTGATGAGTCCTGGATTTATCAATACGACCCAGAAACCAAGCGCCAGTCGACTGTTTGGGTGTTTCAAAATGAGCCAACGCCTACCAAAGTGAAGCGATCTAGAAGCGGGGGTAATATTTTGATCGCTAGCTTTTTTAATTTGACTGGCCACTTGGTATCAATTCCCTTACGGGATCAAAGAAGCATTAATGCCGAATGGTATACTACCAAATGTTTGCCAGAAGTTTTCTCTGTTATAAGCAACAAGCGACCAAACACAGGGCTCCGCGGGCTACTGCTCCACCACGACAATGCACCTGCGCACACCGCACTCAAAACGAGGGACTTCCTGGACAGCACGCCAGTCAAACTCCTGGGTCACCCTCCTTACAGCCCTGATCTAGCACCGTGTGACTTCTTTTTATTCCCAAAAATAAAAAATCAGCTCAAAGGGATACAATTTTCGTCGCCGGAAGATGCGCTGGCTGCGTTCGAGCAGGCTGTAAACGAGGTGTCTGCGGCGGACTGGAAAAAGTGTTTTGAAAACTGGTTTAGGCGCATGAATCTTTGTATAGAGGCTGGTGGAAAGTACTTTGAAAAGATTTGATAAAAATATATGTACGTATAGAACAATTTTTTTTAGTTTCGCAAAACTCTCTGAGTGTCCCACGTATGTATGGTTGATTACACGTTAAAAAGCTGTTGGTTTTGAGAGCTCCTACTAGTGGGCTAGCAAATACTTTGCAGGCAACACTGCTTCCAATGCTGTAGTATATCGTACCCTCATTGAAAAAAGAGCTCAAGTTGAAAATTCTAGTTTTTTGGGATAGTTACAAATCTGTTTAAATTAAATGCATTAATAATCATAAAAAATACTGAATATATCTTAATAACTTCTTAGGTTTTCGCGATCACTACACATTATAATAAAACAAAGTTTAACCGGATTAAATCGCGTATATTATTTAAATTGGTTTCCCTGACGTTTCGAAAGCTTTGCAGCATTTCGTGGTCGCAGGTAGACTAAGATGACAATCGTCTATACAGATATTTCAAAAAAAAAAAAAAAATCTACCGTACGATATTTATTAATTAAAATCGTTTCGATGCACGCAGTAATCACTCACAATATCATTATCATTAAATAAAATAAAATAAATATCTTATCTTAACTATTATAAGACTGTGAATATCTGTTTGTTTGTTTGTTTGTTTGTTCAAGCATCATGCTAAAACCACTAAACCGATTTTGATGAAACTTTGTTTGAAAGCTGATGATTAGACTTAAAAACTGGTATGGGTTTTAAGAAAAAAAGAAAACAAAGATCGTGGCATGCTTCGGGTAGCGCCCGACAGCTACGAAGCTTCTACGCATTTGCAAGCGTGGATAGAAATGTACGCGTGGAGCGTGATAGATAGATGGTAGATATGGTAGATTTGGTAGATATGGTAGATTTGGTAGATTTGGTAGATTCAGTAGATTAGTAGATCGATAAATAGATAAACCATAGTTCTTAGACCCATAATGTTGATACTCAAATGAAAGGGCTCGATGAGATCTGGACAAATAAATGGTCAAAACTTCTGATGGCCATATCTTCTAAACTATAGCTCTTCGACCTATAGTATTCGTAGTCAAATGAAATGGCTCGATGAGATCTAGACAAATAAATGGTCAAAACTTTTGATGGCCATATCTCCTAAATTATAGGCCTTAGACCTATAATGTTGGTACTCAAATGAAAGGGCTGGACGAGATCTACCTAAATATATGGTCAAAACTTCTGATGGGCATATCTCCTAAACTATAGCTCTTAGACCTATCGTGTTGGTACTCAAATGAAAGGGCTCGACGAGATCTATCCAAATATATGGTCAAAACTTCTAATGGCCCTATTTCCTAAACTATAGCTCTTAGACCCATCGTGTTGGTACTCAAATGAAAGGGCTCGACGAGATCTACCCGAATATATGGTTAAAACTTCTAATGGCCCTATTTCCTAAACTATGGCTCTTAGACCCATAATGTTGATACTCAAATGAAAGGGCTCGATGAGATCTGGACAAATAAATGGTCAAAACTTCTGATGGCCATATCTTCTAAACTATAGCTCTTCGACCTATAGTATTCGTACTCAAACGAAATGGCTCGATGAGATCTAGACAAATAAATGGTTACAACTTTTGATGGCCATATCTCCTAAATTATAGGTCTTAGACCTATAATGTTGGTACTCAAATGAAAGGGTTCGACGAGATCTACTCGAATATATGCTCAAAATTTCTGATGGGCATATCTCCTAAACTATAGCTCTTAGACCTATCGTGTTGGTACTCAAATGAAAGAGCTCAACGAGATCTACCCAAGTATTTAATAAAACGGCAAACGCAGCGTAGGGCTCCCCCCCGCCAGGTGGACCGGCGACCTGAAAAACGTAACTGGGGGGGACTGGATGCGGAAGGCAGAGGACCAAGTGTTGTGGCGCAACTTGGGAGAGGCCTATGTCCAGCAGTGGACTGCGATAGGCTGAGTTGATTGAATAATTCATAGCTATCAAATTTTATGAAATTAAACATTTGTCAGTAGTGTCGAAAATCGCAATAATAATAATTATTATTATTATTAAGAGCCTGTACAGTCCCACTGCAGGGCAAAGGCCTCCCTACTCTCCTTCCACCTCTCTCTGTCTGTGGCTAATAATAATAATAACACAAATTTTGAGTAACAGCACTTATGTTTTTTTGTACTGAGGGTACGATATTGTTCTGCGGTCCTACGCGACCTCTTCTCTGGCGGTGGCTGAACGGCGACTAGAACGCAAATTCAGAATGCCCGGTGCCGGCAGGTGTGTGCCAATGCTCCGCGTTTCTTAAGAATCGCGTCGGATCGGATCGGGTCGGTAGGTGTATATTGAGCCTTAATGGTCCTTATAGTGTATGGTTTGGAGTGTTTTGATATACAATTTCTTTCTCTTAGACATTTTCCCAAATTTACTTACGGTCGGCTTCCAGTCAAACCAGATCGCCATACAATCCTATTTATGTAGCATTCTGTATAAGGCTGGTTTTCTATTACTATCGAATCATGATGTCACTTTGCCTAATACTTTCAAGTCATCAGCATGCCCGCCGTTAGTACAGGTATTCATGGTTATTCATAGGACTATCAGCGCCATAATTTCGGCTCCTATGACGTTATGTTCTAAATCGGTGACGAACAAACAGTTTTGTCAGTGTCGCTTATTAGGAATGACAATAGATTATATGCATGTATGCGATTTGGATTGATATGTTACGTACATTATAATTTGGTTAACGTTCACATATGGGTGGCTGCGATTACACTCAGTCTGCGTAGCGTATTCTATTTAATTTAAAAGTTTTTTATGCGTTACTTTACTTATACCTTTATTTATGTTTGTTTCAGAAGTCCAACTTAGACAACAAGTTTCGTTTCGTTTCGTTTTCGTGTATCATCAATTAACTGAAGAACTAACCTGTATAATCATTTGAATTCGCAGTGATATTATATAAGGTGAAATTAATAATACTAATAAATATTTGGGACATTTTTACACAGCACCATCTAGTCCCAAACTAAGCAGAGCTTGTACTATGGGTACTAGACACTGGATATAATACTTATAATTTCATAAATAATTTATTGCAGAAAAAAGAAGTGACAGTATATCTCCTTAAATATGAGTACACTAATTTGTAAGTCCACATTTAAATGTCAAAGGAGTGCTTTGGCGCTCGTACTAGGAAAGACCTGTATCACTTATATACTTTTTTCTTGTAAATACATACTTATAATAATACACAAGAAACACCCAGACCAATACAAACACTTATGTACATCACACAAATATTTGTGTCCTGTGGGAATCGAACCCACGACCTCGTGATCAGCAGTCCGATACTCGAACCACTAAACCACAGACGTCGTCAAAAATTGTAAACGAACCGTGAATACTCGAACTTACACTTACTTACTGGCAGGCACAATTAATATACGACCGACGACGCACGGCGACGCTGGCATATTATCAATCGTTGTTATCGAAACGCTCAATAATGTCGACTGCATTTGTAATCCTCTCTCTTTCTCTTACCTTTACATATCTCTATCAGTGTGAGAAGGTATCAGTATCGATTCCGATTCAAGATATCGGAAGCTACACTTGTTACGGAACTTGGTTCTGGCAGACTATCCGACGTCGCAGACGAAATGCTATTAAATGACGTCACAGGCTACCTTATGTAAGGGGACGCGGCGTAATTTTATTGTGTACTGCAGCCGCTCTCGCGCGTCCAAGCACGCATCCAATAACAGATTAATTTTATCGATAATGTCTCTATTGTTTCAGTCTTCAATTACGTCCACACTTTTCAGAATATGAATGAATACATGTTTGTTATTTGTACACAAACTCTACAGTTTACGGTACTAAAATGTTAGTACAATGTCAGTGAATGCACTGTTCCGAAGTATTGTGATGTCATGAAAACCGATCACCAAATTGTAGTGATAGTGATCATAAGTTGCATATATTATGGACAGTTTCCTGTTTAGGTAATGTTATATGTAAATGATACTTCCGCATGCATGGAGTCGCTAAGAAACCCTAAATGGCCAAAATAGTCTAGGTAATCTCTGTTTTTTCTTACTTGTCCTATTTAGTAAACAATCTTGGCATGTCTTTTTAATGCAATTCGTCAACAGTAATTACCTATTAAAAGACATTATGTTAACAGTTTTACATACAAAATATTTTTTTTTAAACTAATTACATGTGCAGAACTAGTAATTATCTAGATCTTACGTCTTCTTTGTCCATCCAAAGGTTGTCTGGAAGATATTGCTTTTAGCGATAAGACCGCCCATGTACCCATAATTTATACGTTGTTCCTGTTAACTACTATTTTCATGGTGTACAATAAAGTATATTCTATCTATCTAATTATATTTTATTTTATTTGAATAAAGAGACGTGCCAATTTTTTTTACTAAATAAGACAAAAGAAAAAAAACAGTATATAGATAAATATACTTCGATGAAGTATATTTATCGTTCGTTACATATCGAGACCCCTCCGTGCCTCGGAGAGCACGTTAAGCTGTCGGTCCCGGTTGTCATACGAATATCTATGGCAGTCGTTACGGTAGTCAGAAGCCTGAAAGTCTGACAACTGGTCTAACCTCCGAATGTCAGTATTACCCAGTAACTGGGTTGCGGGGGTCTGATGGCAGTCGCTCCGTGTAAAATACTGATGTTCAGCCGCATCTGGCTAGACTGGAAGCCGACCCCAATATAATTGGGAAAAGGCTCGGAGGATGATGATGATACTTCGATGAAGTAGATGCAGTCAACTGTTCAGTATATTGGCAATATCTTGGTAATAACAAAGGTAAAATTAAATTTATACTAATTGAAGAACTTCGTGAACAAAATCGATCATAATTAGAGATTCATATTCATTATAAATTAAACAATATAAAGTAATCTTTAATCAACTTTATTCCAAAAATATTACTTTGTTTATATTATTTAGGTGTTTAGTAAAGTTTCGTTAGTTTAAAACGTGTTTTATAATAGATCAGCTTTATTTTTAAATAAAACACAAGTATCTTTACCTTCTTTTTATGGTTCCGTACCCAAAGGGTGCAAACGGAAATCTTATTAATCTGCCTACGCCGCCGTCTGTCGATATCTTTCAAGACATCAACGCGCAGTTTTGCTCATTTAGTAAACTCTCATGAATTAAATCAGTTTCCACACGGGGTTTCAGGTCGATGGGTGCTACGAAACCCCTTACTGCGCGAGCCCTACTCGCACTTGGCCGTTTTTTTATACAATCTTGTTCTCATTAAAGACAAAAATATGTTTAGAAATACTTGTTATTAGGCGAAGGACCAGCTAGCGGGTAGGTAACCTAACCAGTTTGCACCACAACGTCTCCCTGTCACAACAAAACAACATGAAAGTGCCACTTACCAATAACTGCTGGGCACTCGCGTAAGTACACACGGCTACACATCAAGCTGTACATTTCCAGTAAAAGCTGACCTCGGATTGTTTAGGCTTTCCGTACAATGTGAGATCAGCTTATACTGGAAATGTACAGCTTGATGTGTAGCCGTGCGTACTCCGCAGCCTGCTGCTCGTGGTTCTTCGCCTAATAACAAGTATTTCTAAACATATTTTGGTCCTTCGAGCCGGAATTACAGTTGAGATAACTGGGGAAGTTTGTCCATATACTTGGTCCAAATTTCTATAATTTCAGGTGGGTATTCCTCGTCCCAGTCTGTGCCTAGCAGCCATAACTTATGATTTGCATCAAGACAACTTCGTCAAGGTACTTGGCTTACGCTGGGACCCATTTAGTGACCAGTTTCTTTACAAGGTGCAACCATTGCACCGGGTTTATTCAAAACGGACAATCCTATCGGAACTTGCCCGAGTTTTTGATCCCCTAGGTTTCATCGCTCCTCTTACGCTTCTAGCGTCATGTGATGCCTTATTCAAAAGTTATGGGTGCTAGGCACAGACTGGGATCAGGAACCTTAAATTATAGAAATTTAGACCAAGTATATGGACCAACTTCCCCAGTTATCTCAACTGTCAATCCGGCTCGAAGGACCAAAAATATGTTTAGAAATACTTGTTATTAGGCGAAGAACCACGAGCAGGAGGCTGCGGAGTACCAACGCGAGCGCCCTGCAGTTACTGGTAAGTGGCACTTTCATGTGGTTTTGTTGTGACAGGGAGACGTTGTGGTGCAAACTGGTTAGGTTTCCTACCTGCTAGCTGGTCTATATTGTAACTGTATGCACTACAATTGGACCAAGTTTGACGTCTGTATAGACCGTTTTAAAGACGGAACAGTAACAGAAAAATTTGAGAAAAAATATTGATAGAAAACCTGACTGCGAAAAACAACTAAAAACAAGTTCAATTTCTGCAATTTTATCAAAATATTTTTATTTCTATCCTTTTATATTATTCGCTATGATATAGGACCTAATAGAAACCGTACTACCTAACACTGTGATTATGTATTCGCACATATTATCATTTATACCTACCTAAAGCCATAAAATTAACACATATTCTGTAATTTCAACAGGTCCTGTGACAGACAGACGGGCAGACGGATGAACAGACAGAAGGCGCAGCGCGGCGGCGAGGCATAGTAATTCTGAACTGATTCCGCTGGCACTAGTAGTAGACGTTATTTAACATAGATCGGTTTCCAAACGTTATAACCACTTAGCGATAACGCAAACTTTACTGACGTATTCCGTAACGATCTATTTCTCAAAACTATCTAGGCCGTGCCCTTCTTTGCTCGACTTGGCGGGGGCACTGCCGTGCCCCCTGATTTTGCTAAAGTGCTTGAATCAGATGTCATTACTGTCATAACTCATAACTGTATTGACATTATGACTTTCCACAATAGGTAATAGATCTGTGTTCCACAACGATCGACGATGATGTTGATGATCTATTTCTCAAAACCATCTATTTCACAATACCGTCAATTTCTCAAAATCATCTATTTCACAATACCGTCTATTTCTCAAAAAACATCTATTTGCACGGAAAGTATATAGTATATTCTTAAAACACCTAACGCAACCCTTCATCAATACAAAAAATATGATGATGGTTAAAATAGTGTAAACCGTATCAAAACATTCAAAACCCATGCACCTACCTACATTCAAAAGTAATTTAGAAGATAGAAATTCTAAAGCGAACAAACAGACATAATGGGCGGCTTTGTTCTATACTATCGAAAAAAAGAGAGTCAGTTTCTGACGGTTTCTGAGTTCTACGTTTTAAAGTCTGGAACTCAGAAACCGTTTTAAGATGTTATGGCGTTTTTCGGTAAAAAGGAATTCTTCCATGATTTTAGAGAGCCGTGAGTCAGTTGTGAACCCAGCGGCCGACGGATATGACTCCTTCCTCCGCGCTATCGGCCGGCACTTTTGTTAAATTAAAATGGATGAGGTTTAAAGTGGAGCGGTCGTAACTAACGGTTGGCGCGGCGACGTCTGTGCACGATTGCGACAATCTGCCACGCGGTACACGGTAGAAAATAGGACGCGCCGCTGCCGGCCGCCGCCCGCCACCGAGCCGGGCCCGACGCGTGGGGTCGCGCTCCCTCGCCTCGTCAATCAACCTGACTCCAGAAGTCCAGACGCATAAGGAGTATCTATAACCACATCTCTTACGGCTAACTTTACAGCTCAAAGCGCTCCCCTTAGCGTTGGTGTGGACCTCAGACCAATTTTTATTGGTTTGAGGTGGGGACACGCTTAACAACATTTAAAACATCGCGTCGCTTCAATTCTAATTCAATCGTTGGTTTCTTAAAAACATGAATGTGCTTATTGAAATAAAATTAGTTGAATAGGAAACGATTTTCAATAATAAACACGGTATAATACCATTGATAACCGATAACCTTACGTAATTCCAAAACAAACGCGTGCACCTCCGCGAACATACCAGAGGTGCTGCAGAACCGCGGCAGCCCCATCAGTATCCTGAATGCATTTTTATGTATTTTTAAACACGGAGGGCTCCGTATCCCATAGGTTGCATGCATAAAAATATGTGCAATACGCTTTACATAAAGGTATTTTAGCTCCAGTGGAGCAACGCGCAAACCTTCGGCATATCATATTAGCGCGCACCGACAAAGCCCTCCGCTCCCGCTCAATGTCTAAATCATCCCGTAATAAACGTAATAATATGACCTAGATATTTAAAACTATTTACCACTTCAATGGTGACTCAATTTAATTTTACTTGTGGTATTTTAGACAGGTGTTTGTTACCAACTTTAAATGTCATGCATTGGCTCTTTTTCACGTTACCTATATGCTAGGTAGATCTAAGATGCTAGGTCATTTGTCCGAGCATACTCCTCACATATCTGAAGAAGCCTCTTGAGACCACAAACTGACGCTCTCAGCAAGACTATGTCGGCAGCATTATGCGGCTTCCTTCTGAAGCATTACGGTCTCGCAGAAGGAAGTCGCGGCCCTCCAAGATGTTGGATCTGTCAGCATAGCCGACACTACTGCTGGAAAAATTCTGCCTGATCTGGCTGACCAGATCCCGCTGTTCGAAGCCTCACGCAGGGCACTCCTCCAGCGTGTGCTGTGCGGTGTCTTGGTCACACCCACAATGGTGGCAATTTGCCGTCCGATCCTATTCAGGTACTCACCGAAGTAACCGTGCCAGATGAACAACTGAATAAGCCGGTAGGTGACGAGCTCACACCTCTCCAGTCAGGCCTGAAAGCACGGCAGGACAGCTTCAAACACTCACAGCCTCACTGCGGCTCTTCCAGCCACTCACGCCATGATTTTAGCGCATGTCGTCGTTCCTGCTGCCTCATCATCTCAACCGCCCTCGAAGGGAGTTTAAGAACCCTCATCATCTTTCTGCACTGGTCCCAAATTACTTGGGGTCGGCGAATTACGTCTTCTTCTTCTATTTTTGTCTGTAAGCCGTTCGTCCGAGTTAAAGAACACTAAATTAATTTTTAATACGGTAATGTTCATTTTCTCACTTTTGTTTGGTTTATGCACGCCGAACACGAGGCTAGTTCGCGAGTCAGTTCAGTTGACAGTTCAGCCACTAGCCTTTCACAGGGATCGTGTAAGCTCGTGTACATAGGTACCTACGAATACATTTGAATACTTTTAAATATCATTGAACTCACTGAACTGACTCGCGAACTCCTGTGAAAACAATCATCATCACTACTAATACTACCACGTAACACGGTAAATCTTTAACCAATTGTCTCTATAGTGCATATGGTACAATTATTATGTTTAGGTGCATGGCAGTGCTTACCTTTAAAATATTTTATTGTTACACGGATATTTTGCAATATTGTGGTTGTAAACAATAATTATGAGCCAGTCCAGTAAATAATAATAACTACAAAATAAAAGCGTAAATCTCGTCTACTCGCTATCAAATAATTATACAATACAAAATAATGTCTGCTGCATTCTAAATAGGTACCTACCTAGGTATTCTAAAAAATATGGTTGAGCAATGTTTTTTTCTATCCGATCAAGTCAAGCTTAATAAAAAAAATTATCAACATAATCTACTGCTCGATGTTGAAACCACATTGGTGGTCTTAAATGATGGTTCTTCAAACCCAAAGAGATTTATAGTAAATATTTAATGTCTTTGTTCAAACCATTCTGGTCAGTACTTAGCCTGCAACAATTTATTTTCCTAATAAAGTTTTATATAACATATAATGCATTATAATTTGCAGAACCCGATAAATAGAGACAATCCGATCTTTTCTGAATATCTGTCCAAAGGAACCCTATGAAACTACTAACTTATTATAACTGCGTAGCAGTTTATGTTCAGGAAGCATGCTGCTGAAATATAAAAATGTCGTAAAATAATAAATTCCTAATAGAAAAATGCGGCCAATAACAGTTTTATTCAAGGAAAACATTTTCAAAGAATCATGTCACTGTTTTTTACCACGCATGCACACATACCTATCTATAAATAAAACATAATTGACACAACATTTCAGTGGACGAGTTGTCATTAACAGTGGTCTGGAACAAAGGTCAATATTGTTTACGGTTGTTTTCGCCGAAAACGGATTAGGTACTATGAATGAGTAGATAGTTTAAACATGTCACGATTAGTCGTGCACGACTGAACAATAATAACAATGACTATGACTGAAGTTATCAATTATTCAAGATTTATGTTTACTTCACTTTTCTTAGACGACATTATTCGCTGCTTTACATGAATTTTACAAACACAGTTCGAAACCTAAAAAGAAAATTTAAACAAGTACACAAACGAACGGTCTCTTGATTCTGTTCGTTATTATGTACTTAATAATATATTGAAAAAAAATCGAGTTGTGTCATTATTCATGCAAAGCAGCTGATTGTATATAACTAGCTGACGCCCGTGGCTTCGCTCCCGTGATTCTATATTTTAATCCAGGACATGGTCTATCTGTGTTTCAAATTTCATCTAAATCGGTCCCATGTTTTTTGCGTAAAGCTCGAATCAACAAACAAACAGACAATTAAAGTGTTATAAGAGTTACGATAAGCCCCTTTTCTTTAAACAATGTTAGCGATCGGCCGATAAGAGTAGAGTGAAAGAGGATGCAACAAATTAAATTAATATCATGAAATGAATATTAACAGTAATATTATAAAATAAGTGAGCATATAAACCACCACTGGGTTATAACAATGTACTCTGTGGTAATTATTATATCCACTTCTCACAAAATAAGATACAAGTGAGCTAAGTTAGCCATCATACTCAAGGCTGGATTGTAGCCTGAGCCGAAGGCGATCGCGTAATGGAGTGGAGAGTATAATGGCCAATGCTCACGCTTTTCATACGACGTTTTTCAACACACTTGCGAGGAAAAAAGTATTAACATATTTTAGACAAATATTGAATTTGTGTAAAATGGCGAGCGATTTTCTATAATCGAACGGCTAGTGCAGTGGTTGAGTGGTATGCGCTATGCGCTCCCAGGTGGTGGAAAGAGCCGCCAAGAAGCCAAATGTATTTTTTTTTATAAATAGATTATTTCATTTATAACACAAATTAATGTTAATGTGACACTTCACCGGTCTGAGGGGTTGGCTGATCTTTCTTTGGAGCTTGAAATAGGTTTTGATAGAAGAACGTCAGGAAAACCAATTTAAATAATATACGCGATTTCATCATCATCATTTCAGCCGAAAGACGTCCACTGCTGGACATAGGCCTCCCCCAAGCATCGCCACAACGACCGGTCCTGTGCCTTCCGCATCCAGCGGATTCCCGCGACCTTCACCAGGTCGTCGGTCCACCTTGTGGGGGGTCTACCCACGCTGCGCCTTCCAGTACGCGGTCGCCACTCCAGAACTTTACTGCCCCATCGGCCATCCGTTCTGCGAGCAATGTGCCCCGCCCACTGCCACTTAAGTTTGGCAATTCTTCGGGCTATGTCGGTTACTTTCGTTCTCCTGCGAATCTCCTCATTTCTGATTCGATCACGCAGGGACACTCCGAGCATAGCCCTCTCCATTGCCCTTTGAGTGACTTTGAGCCTTCTTATCAGGCCCATTGTGAGCGACCACGTTTCAGTACCGTAAGTAATTACTGGCAACACACACTGGTCAAAGACTTTCGTCTTGAGACACTGCGGTATTTTGGACGAGATGATATTGCGTAGCTTCCCGAACGCTGCCCAACCGAGTCGGATTCGACGATTGACCTCTTTCTCGAAGTTGGACTTACCTAGCTGGACAGTTTGTCCTAGGTATACATAATCGTCAACAACTTCGAGTGTAGATTCTCCGATGCTTACGGGAATGGGTGCTATATGGGAATTCGACATAACCTTTGTCTTGTCCATATTCATTTTAAGACCCACTCTATCGGAAGCTCTACTGAGGTCATCGAGCATTGTACCGAGGTCCTCCATGGTCTCAGCCATGACTACTATGTCGTCGGCAAACCGAAGGTGAGTGATGTACTCGCCGTTTATGTTGATGCCTAGCCCATTCCAGTCCAGAACCTTGAAGACATCCTCCAATGCAGCAGTGAACAGTTTCGGAGAGATCACATCTCCCTGTCTCACACCTCGCTGCAGAAGGATAGGTTTCGAGGCTTGGTCCTGTAATCGGACTGACATAGTGGCGTTTTCATACAAAGACTTTAACACTTCGATGTACCGATAGTCAATCTGGCACCGTTGAAGAGACTGTAGTACCGCCCAAGTCTCGATCGAATCGATTACGCGATACGCGATTTAATCCAGTTTAACTTTGTTTTATTATAACTTATTATTATCTATTTGAGTGTAATTAAGAATGAATTCTATAAATTTTTAGTTTCTAGCTTATCGGTCTTTTATCGAATGCATTTCGGTGAGTGTGCGTTGGAATTGCATAATTTAATTCCCCCTAGCCCATTCCATTATCAGACGACCATCAGACGCACGGCAATGCGCCACCCTTATACGGATGATATTCCATACGCACGAAGCATTTTGCTAACACTTTTACTAAGCGTATCGTATCACTAAGGAGTAAGGAGTGAAATTCCTTGCGGCGTCTTTCTAATAGGTATAATATGGTGATCTTCCAGGCACGAGAGACGAGAGGATAAGTTGTTGCTGGGCAAGCGAGCACTGTAGTCGAATGCACGATCCCCCCCTAGCCAAGTTGACAGTCTACAATCGTCAACGCTATAGAATAGGTACAATCAAAATTTATGGGAATGACATATCTCAACGAAAAAGTCATTCGTTGAGATATGTCATTCCCATACATTTTGATTGTTTTCTATTAGCGTTTACGATTGTAGATTGTCAACTTGGCTAGGGGGGCAGGAGCTGGCGCTCGAACGCTAGCTCATTTTAGAATATTAAAAAATACTGTATCAATATCTCAACAACAAGAACACCACCACCAACAAGTAGGTACAGTCAAGTGCATATCGATGGTAACAAAACTAATATGAGTAGAACCTGTCTTATACGAAACTTACGTACAAAGCTAGTTCCGTTATAATGCTTTTGTATAGTATTATATTATCCGTGGTTTTGTACAAACTTTTCAAAGAAACGGATTGAATTAATATCATACGATACATGTATAATAAAACAATGTATTTTATCAAATATGTATATCAAAGCAATAATTGTGTAGTAAAAGCATAATCTTCAATTCTTGAAAATAGGCGTCTAGATAGGTATATACATTTACATAATGCAATTCGTCTAGACTAGACGAAGTGCGCTCACCACGGCGCGTGCCGAAAGGAGACTGTCTAGAGGTGAACAGAGTTAATGCACAGTGCACTTATTGAGAGAACGCATGTACCACGACCTACGAGTCCCTACTTAACTCTTTTACACGCATCAAAGTCACAGACATTATAATTATATACATATATACTTATTCAAAGTGTGCAGATATAATAAATTTATTTGTACACCTGTTTGTTTACTCAGTTATAGGTACGTTATTCTTGTCTGTGGCATGTTTAGTTTATGTTTCTAATAATTACCTTCAGTCTCAACTGATAAAGAGTGAACATTTACCTATAAACATGATATTTATTGCTAAATATTGAAAGTCTCATCATTAATTGAAAATTATTGTCAATTTTACATACTGGGATCGTGCTTTGTGGTTTCGTGCCGTGTAAACAACAATTACCTTATTGCGAAATAATAACTCGTAGTCTCGTAGACCCATGACTTGTCCTACGAACTACCTACACAAATAAGAATCATTAGCTGATTAACGCTCTTGTAAACAAACACTATTTTATTTAGTTATGTATATCATTTTTATCTGAACTGCAGCTGCAGGTGAAAAGTTCTCTAAACATAAAATCATTATAGTTAGCTGTCTACAGCAATATCCGTCAATATCTCTTTGTATTTTTAGCGTTAGATTAGATGACGTCAAGTCGGTGGCGATAGCTGTTTGTCTAGTCTAGACGGTGAGTGAGCAGCGGCGGAGGACAACAGTCGAAGCGTGCCGAGCGTCTGGAGGTGAAGCAAAGGCCTCTCCGTTGCCTTTTACGACTAAATGCATTCTGGACCGTCTAGCCGCCTAGATCCTAGACGACTGAACCCAACAATGTTATATTTGCCATTCGTACTTATCGACATCTGTTTCTACATAAAATTTTGCGATGCTATTTTTTGTCTTATAAAATATCTGCCAAGCTAATGTACTTATTAGTTTCTTTCGATAGTTCACAAGATTATACAACGTGTTATTGAAATAACTGAAAACCTCTTAAGGGGTCAATGTACTCATCAGTATTAACAACTTTTAATATGGGATGAGTACAATAACCCCTTAAGAGGTTTTCAGTTATTTCAATAACACGTTATAATAAACAAACGTGAATTATTCCTATAGAAAATCAATCTTCTCCAGTATATCGAAAGTTATTAGGTACTTACCCATATACTACCCTAAAATATCAATGGAATATCGTTAGTCTGTAAAGGCTTTAAATACCTTCGCAGGTTTGCTCATTAAACAGTTCCGTGCTAATACCTTACAAACGTAGGCGTAGCGTCGTTTAAGTTAATCGAAGGCTTAAGGGCAATTAGCGAGCTTCGTACACACTCGTGCAACAGACAGACGGACGGTAATATTAATTAATGTCGTGTACAGAGGGCGCGCGGCCGGCGTCTAGACAGCCTACGCCCCCTCCCGCGCCTGTGTCCCATACCCACGTGCACCGCAAACGCACCCCTTTGTCACAGACTTTGGTTAGTGTACTATAAGGTACGCTAAGAAATACAAGAAACCTCGAAAAACATACATTTTTTCAACGTTTTTGTTATTGCTCTATCTTCGAAACGGTGATACATACCCGCGTCAAACTTGGTCTGATTATAGTACATACTATGTCATTTAGCAACAAATACTAAAAATAGGGCAACCATAGACATATGCGGTGGTATCTGCGTAAGAAAGCGATGCAAAAATTCATATTTCGCGCACGGTGCATTGATGTCTTTTGATGAACTCTCGTAAATTAAATCAGTTTCTATAGGGTATCAGGTCGATGGATGATACGGAACCCTTACTGCGCGAGTACGACTCGCACTTGGCCGGTATTTTTTTACTTGTACTTGTGCACATTGGTGGTTACGTAGGTCATCGTCTGTATTCTTAATTGTCGTAGCAGTCTGGTTCAATATGAACAACAACGTTTAGTTTAGATAGATAGAATATGCTTTATTGTACAGCATGAAAATTATAGTAAACAGGAACAACATACATACATGTACATTATGGGTACATTGTCGGTCTTATCGGTAAAAGCGATGTCTTCCAGACAACCTTTGGGTGGACAAAGAATTCGTAGGATCTAGATCATGGTAGCAGTCCGTGGCGTACTATTGCATGTTTATAAACTAAAAATAAATGGCCATAACTGTAACTAGCCCCCATATGACTGAGAATGTCCTTAACGATAAAACTAAATACCCATTCCTTATGAACCTCAGATTATTTGCTGATCGCGATAAGGCTGCCATTTGTACAATAGTTTAAATGCATATTCAATGTAATGTTTTTTTTATAAATATAAAGCATATATAAATAAATTATTATTTCTATAATCTGAAATAAGAACTTTCAAACTCAAGCGGCTAGTCAAGACCCTAACTTCTGAAGTGAAGAGAGAAGATTGTTGGTGTCGATTCTGTTGTTCACGGACTAAACTTATTTTAAACTATCGCTCTCTTTTACTAATAGTAGACACGATAAAGGGATGGTAACAATTTTAGTGCTGTCAAATTAGTCGGAATTAAAATTTAGTCGTGATCTCGGAACGTGCCCACTTAAATACAAAGAAAAAGTAACACAATAATTTCTTAGGTTTTCGCGATCACTACACATTATAATAAAACAAAGTTTAACCGGATTAAATCGCGTATATTATTTAAATTGGTATTCCTGACGTTTCGAAAGCTTTGCAGCAAATCGTGGTCGCAAAAAATCTACGCAATTTAATCCGGTTAAACATTGTTTTATTAAAAAGTAACACGTAAACTAATTTGACAGTTCTAAAATTGTTGCCATACCTTTCTTGTATCTACTACAGTAGAAGAGAGCGTTAGTTTGAAATAAGTTTAGTTCGTGAACAAGAGAATCGACACTATTGTAGAACATACAAACATTCACCATTGAAATTTATTTATTTATTATTTATTTATTTGTTCAGTGGTATACATAACAAAAACATTCTAAAGATGTAAACACAAACTCATTAGAGTTTTACCGTACATCAGTATCATCGACTATGCAAACAGTGTACCTAGTACGAGTTTGACACTGGTGCCGATTCTCTTGTCACAAAATTCTCTAAACTAGACTAAAAATCACCTAAATTTAGTTTAGTCCTGTCAAACGACGTTTTCTATTCTGAAATTCACTTTAAAACTAATTTTTGGTTTGACAGGACCAAAATTAGTTTAGTTATTCAACTTAGTAAAAATTGACATTTTGCTATTCTGTAATTGACGTTTTTCACCTAATATTAGAAAAGTCAACCTAAATCTGACTATTTTTAGAAGGCATCAAAATACATGTCGACTATAATTAGTTATCAACAACTAAAATTGCAAAGCTTATTTTATTCATTTTTATAGTTTTTAGGTAGTTTAAAATAAATAATGGATGCCTACTATGTGGTTGCAGCTGTTGTAGATTCAGCAGAAAGGTAAATTGTTCATAGAAATATACATTGAAATTTATAATTTCGATAAGAAGAGGTACCTATATAATAAAGGTTAAGAAGTACATAAATCCATACAATGGAAAAAAAAAAACTATGTTTGACATTCAATTCTATCATTTTATGCTAATATGTGTCCCTAAAAAGCCTGAATTCACAAATTTTCCCTCTTTTGGGGAGAAAGTCTGCAAGTTTGTAATCAGTGTTGCCAGGTCCGATTTTCAAAATCCGGGAGGCTTATTATGAAAAAAGCGGGGGATTGAGGAACAATGGAAAAAATCGGGAGATTATGTTTTTCAACAAAAATCAAAGTTTTTGAAGTAATCCCGGTATTACATTTTACTAACATTCCAGCTATAATATTAAAATCAAAGCAGTTTGATATTTTACTGCACTGTGTAACAAGTGACGGAAATATTCAGGGCAGCAACTTATCCGTCCGTTTCATTTTATGCAGTTTTTTTGCCAGGTTTTGATCTTATTCCTATTATTAGCTTTATACAGGGATTGTAAAAAATCGGGAGATCTTTGTCGAAAATCGGGAGACCGGGAGATTTTTAGGAAAATCTGTGAATTTCCCGGAAAATCGGGAGACCTGGCAACAGTGTTTGTAATCCTGCGTGGTACTTTTTGGTTTATATTCTAATTTATTCAACTTTTTTGAGAAATTGCGTGTCCTGGGTGCTAGAACTTTTTAACCACGTCTTTAAAAAGGGAAATTCCAGCTTTTTAAATTAAAGAAATAGTTTATTATTGTGATTGCCCATGGAATTCAAAAGTCCTTGCGTTTTTTGCAAATAGCTCTGTTTCTCGTTGTTTAAGATATACAATATGATACGCTGCAATAATAACAATATATTTCCTTTCTTGGGCCCGTATTACAGAAGGTTCCTCAAGTACAGTTTAAACTCCAATCACCTGATCACTACTTAAGGATAGAATCGTTACATGAGTATCGGTCTTATTCCAGAACGGTAATTATTATAAACTTTAATTCAACAACATAACACACGAATTTGACCTGAATTAAAATAGAAATCTCTACTCAAGCGTAGTCTGGACCACACTAGTGATTGATTACAGATCAAATCTCTGCTCAAATACCGAAACAGGTGACAGTATAAAATAAAGCTAAACTCAGCTGAACTGTGATCAATAAATCTCTGCTTGAGGAACGTTCTAAAATCAAAGCTCAACTCAAAACTAGTTTTAAACAGTGATCAACGCTTGAGTATCGTTCTGTAATACGGGCCGTAGAAAATAATAACCTAGCTCTTTAATCTGATCACATTATTCCAATTTATATATTTTATTGAAAAAATAAACCAAAAATGTACTTTATTTCGTGACATGATTTTTTCTTCTTAATTTTAATGATAAACTAATAATTCTAAATATAATTTTTATTTTATTTACTTGTTTTTGTGAACTTTCGGTCATTCCATTCACTCTTTAATATATTTTTTAAGATGTACTGGTAACACCGCCAATTCAACTTAGATGCGTCAAACTCAATTATTAGAGCTGTCAACAAGTTTTCTAAAATAAGAAAAAGATAAACACAGAATAAGTTTTATGATTTTCTAAAATAAAATTTGTAAATTTTAGTTATAGTTAGGTTTAGGTGGGTGTACAAGAGAATCGGCACCACTTACGAATACTTTCAAAGTATTCGTCGACTTTCATTAATAAATCTGTAATTCCTCCTCGTATCCGCCAGGGGCGCTACTGATTTATGAATGAAAGTCGACGAAAACGATGAAAGTATTCGTAAGTGTGAAACTCGTACTAGGCCCACAGGTAAACAAAATGTAGTTAACAAGGTAGGATATTAAATAAGTACAATGTGTTAATACAAATTCTTCTTCTATCGTGTCGACATGAGCTACATAATGATAATAGCTCATGCCGTGGGTAAAAGATTAGCCAGTCAGTAGGTTGGTCGCGGGGCTGACTGCCCAGGGTGCGCCAGACGATCAATTAAATATCGTCACTCGTGGAGGCGCTTTTAATGGACCCCAATACAAATTAAGATATACGATATACCTACCTTTCATTATTCCATAGACGACTTTTTACAAAAATCATACACAATATGTCCCTGTCTTGTAGTAATAAAACTTTAAGGGTGGCAAATACTCTCAATTTTATGGGTAAAAACATCCCACTTGTGGTGTCCAATCCTAACACCCCCAAAGATAGAGCAATTTTAGTATTTGACTTACCTACATAGACATCTGCGTAATCTAACAATCATAACTTAAGACCTAATTTTTATATTTTTTATTATGGCATACACCAGCGGTTCTCAAACTTTTTTGGTCACGGAACCCTTTTGACAAGCAAAATACTTGACGGAACCCTACAATAAAACAATAGTTTTTAAAAGTGTATTCTTTATTATATAAGCATAATAAAAGTACAATGTAACAGTTACTAATTATTACTTACTTTAACCACATGCCAAGTACAATAATAGAAGATATTAAAAATGAAAAAATCTTAACTAATGGGAGGTATGAAACTGTTTTTTATTTTTCATCAATTGGTTGATATCAGGTTTGATAGAAGACATTTGAAGTCTCATATCAGGTTCGGCGTCCAGTCTATTGCGATATTTTGTTTTCGTGGCTGCATAGGTTGAGAATCCTGTTTCGCACAAATATGTTGTTGGGAACGGGAGAAGAATATTCAGAGCCATTCTGCCAAGCATTGGATATTCATCACGGATTCTGCACCAAAAATCGTTGAGAGGCGTCGTTTTGAACAGTGACTCCATACTTGTGTCTGATGACATTTCTAAAAGAGATTCATATATCTCGTTTGACATACTTTCGGGCTTTTGCAAGTTGGGTAAAAAAGGATTATGAATCCATGAATTCAGCTTCATTTTTGTATTATGTTCTTCGGGAAAATACTTTACAAAAGATGCGCGCATCGAAGTGAGATATTGGACCAATTCTTCAAACACATCATCTTGAAACATTTCCGAGTCGTTATCGCTAACAAACTCACTGAGTGACGTAAAGCTTTCTATTTCTCTCTTACCAACGCAAATAATCCAAAAATCTAATTTTCTTTTGAAGGCAGTTATTTTGTTATAGGCCTGGAACACTGTTGTCTGTTTACCTTGCAATGATAAATTCAATTCGTTCAGTTTTTGAAAGATATCTGCCATAAAAGACAATCGGAACAACCAAGTTTTATCATACAAACGGTCTTTCAAATTAAAAGAAACTGTATCTGCTGAAAGAAACATTTGTAACTCGGCTCTAAGTTCAAATAGCCTTGTTAAAGTTTTACCCCGAGACAGCCATCGCACTTCTGTATGGAGCAGCAGTGTTTTATGTTTGCTGCCATAATCTTCACACAATAATGAGAACAATCGGGATTGTAGTGGTCGTGATTTGATAAAATTAATTATTTTTACCGCTTCATCCATAACTAATTTTAGATTTGACGGCATTTGCTTCATCGCAAGTGCTTGTCTATGCAGAATACAATGGCTGGAACTACAATTAGGCGCTTTACTTTTTATTCGTGATACTGCTCCTGCTGTTTTACCTGTCATCGCCTTGGCCCCATCTGTACAAATGTCAATGCAATCGTTCCAACTAAGATTATTTTCTTTAAAAAATATGTTTATTTTATTAAAAATTTCTTCCCCGGTAGTGTTTGTGGGCAGCGGTGAACACATAAGCATGTCTTCTTCAAAAGAACGTTCATATGGATATCTCACGATAACCAGCAAGATAGCCAGACCAGTGACATCAGTTGACTCATCCATTTGCAAGGCGAATCGTGTTTTTTGTAGACGTGCAACTAGTTCTTGTTTGACGTAGCTTGCCAGATCATGGATTCGCCGTGAAACAGTATCGTTTGATAGCGGTACAGTAGAAAGATGCTTTGCAGATTTTTCATCGAGCATACATTTTGTTATGTCTAACACACATGGCTTTATTAAATTCTCAGCGATAGTGTGCGCTTCACCTGCTTGTGCAATGCGATAGCTAACTAAATATGATGCCTCCGTGGCCTTTTCATTGATAGTTTGTGTTACATGCATCATATTTTTTTGACTTTCCAATAACTGTTCTTTTTTACGAACAAAAAATTCTTTATTCTTGTCTTTAGACTCGGGGTGTACAGTTTCTAAATGTCTGCGTAATTTGGCAGGTGCCATGGAACTATTAGGAAGCAGTTTACTACATAACATGCAGAGAGGTGAGCCGTTGGAATCAACAAATCCGAAACTGATATATGATTCATCATACTTCCTTTTTTTCGTCTTTGAAACCGTGGAGCTTGACGTCGTGGCATCATCGTCTGGATCGGTAATTGCTGTATTCTCCGCGCGTACTGCTTTTGAACATTCAGCGTCATTAGAAGATGTCGTTGCAACACGTTTAACACCTTTAAGCCAACGTTCCATTCTTCTTTATTAATAATGTTACACGTCAGGATGGTAGGGTCAAAATAATGCACAATCGTTACTGCGTTTATGAGACAAAGTTTAGTCCAAAGAAGAAATGTACAAAACTGATACAATCAGAATACAGCGGGCAGTAGAACTTACAAGAAGGCAGCAGGCTAGCCAGCTTGTAAGTAGGTAGGTACGAACTTATCGCTCCGAACGCTAATCGTCAACTGACTGACGAGGCGCGACTTTTTTTATATAATAGCGCTTTTATACTTAGTCCTAGACTCGAACTCGAACATTCTCAAAAATACTCGAGTCGGCGCCTTTGATAAACAAAAAGCGGAAATAAAAATATAAATACAAAAAAATGCGTTGTAAACAATCTCGACTTTATGCTTTTGAAGATAGAGCCGAAAGTCGCTTGTTCACAACTATAGCGTCTAATTCAGAGGCGGCTTTTATCAAAGGGACTGCGCGCTCACAAGTATACGCGCGGCGGGCGGATTCAAAACGTTCGACCAGTGACCAGAGAGAGGTGTTTTGTTTTTTTTTTCTAAATTCTTGCGGAACCCCTACAGGGGTATCGCGGAACCCTAGGGTTCCGCGGAACACACTTAGAGTACCGCTGGCATACACTATCTAAAAAAATATTCAACTGTCATACAAAACTTAAGTTACTTTTGTAATGAATCATGAAAGTGAAATTTTAATATAATTTTACACGTTATTTTTACATTTTCTAAAATACTTCAAAAATTCAAGTTCTTTATAAATAAAATAAAATAAATAAAATTTCTTTATTTCAGGCAAGGCGACGACATACACATACACCCAATACACCCATATCACATTATTACAATTAGAAAATTAGAATTAATTAAATGAATTATTGAATTATTATTAAATTAAATGAATTAATATTATATTATTATTTCTATTTCTTATTATTATTATTTTTATTTCTTTTATGCCTTTTTTTGTTAGTTTTTGAGTTATTCTACACAGTATTAAAAGAATCACAGCTCTACGTCAATGATCTTAGACGTTATTGTCGCTTATAAGAGACCCCGCGCACGCCCTTATAAAAATACATAAATGACACATCTTTATAAAAAAAACCGGCAAAGTGTGAGTCGGACTCACGCAGTAAGGGTTCCGTACCACCCATCGACCTGATACCCCAAAGAAACTGATTCAATTTACGAGAGTTAATCAAAAGACATCAACGATCGTTCGCAAAATGTGAATTTTTACATCTCTTTCTTATGTAGGTACCACCACATATGTCAGACCAAGTTTGACGCTGGTATGTATTACCGTTTTGAAGATAGAACAGGATCAAAAACGTTGAAAAAAATGCATATTTTTCGAGGTTTCTTGTATGGTAAAAAAAAGTTTTTTTTGTTTTTACTATTTGTCGTGATACACCTCATAGCAACACATATTCTGTGAAAAATTCAACTGGTTATCTATTACCGTTACAAAGATACAGCCCTGTGACAGACAGACGGACGGACGGACAGCGTAGCGAGAGTAATAGGGTCCCGTTTGCACCCTCTGGGTACGGGACCCTAACAAACGATATAATCCCACGAGTGGAACGTTTTTATCGTTAAAATTTCAATGTATTTACCGCCCTTAAAGATTTTATTTACTTTATGGTACCTATAGGATGGCGAAACGAGCTAAAGGCCCACCTGATGTTAAGCGGTTACCTTTGCCCATAACAACTGCAATACAACCTGGGCTGTTGCCTTATAAATGGTACCGCAAGTCGGTTCGCCTAACTGAGACATGAAGATGGAAAGTCTTACATAACATAACATAACAAAGTCAAAAGAAAAAAGAAAAATGAAAGATGATGATGGAAAGTCTTACGTGATTGTAATTTCACCGGCACCCGTACCCTTCACACCGAAACACAAACCGGGATACCTATATTGTATATAAGTACCTACTTATATTATTGTACCTATGTCATGGGATATTTACCATGTAAATCCTTTCCTCATGAAAAGGGATTTACATGATAAATATCCCGTGACATACAATAATAGAAGTGTTAGTGACCATGTTAGCTTAAAAACTCATAAAAAAACCATATCATATAAGTAGTATAATCGCCAGACAGGATAACTGTATCACTAGCCAAGTGCTAAAAAGTTGCTGCATTTAGCAACAACAATTTAACCAAGCGCTTCGCCACAAAAACTGAGTGCAAACATTTGTTAGCAGCATGTTTAGACATAATATGACTCATAGATTTCATTTCAGAAGTAAGTGTGTTTGAAATTACTATAATTTAACCTTGCCTAAAAATGTAGACAGAATTTTAATATTTCTACAACAGTCATTCCATTGACATAGTTTTCAAGAAAAGTATAAGATTCCGTCTAGGGCATTTGCCATTAAAACTCAGATTATAATACTTTTATTTAGCTTCCATTTCTCGTACTTAATAAAAAAATAGTACACCTACATTATTAGTATTCAGAGTGATCAGCGAATTGCGTGCAGTTTCTATACAGTCTATGTTTATATTGAGCTAGCGTCTAGACGCGGGGGCGGACGTGCGCAAAGGTTAGATAGGTACGGCTCGGGCCCTTTCCTTTCACGACCCTTCAGTGCGGCTGTATGCGGAATTAGGTCACACACACACACGCAAACCTAGATTTGCACAACGAAACAAGCGTAAGACGTAGGTACAGAAATCTAAATCGTCTAATTTGTTTTAATAATTACACCATTACGTGTTTTCGTGTCACATAATGTATTTACTTATAGTAACTGAATTTGAGTTTAGGTTAACAAACTAAATGTACAATGATACTAAAAAAACAATAAACTCAATAGGTAAAGATAAGTGGTACAATGAACAGACAGACAGCGTCTGACTCCGACGTCCGTAGTCTGACCCGACGGCGGCACAGACGGTTGTTTCCGCTTACGATTTTATTGCGTTATAAAATAAAACCTGAACACAATTCCTTGTTATATATCTGTCCCATTGACTTGTTCTTGCTATCAGTGCAATAAAAGTGCTACATAAACGTCTAGCTTTTATCAGCGGATCCATTCGCGAATATTAAACGCAACCAACCGCAATCTGTAACAGAAATATGTTTCCAAACAAACAAAGTCTATGAATTTATTGTTTATAAAGATCAATTTTTCAGAAGGCACCTTCTCACTTATAAACATGCACTTGTTGTATTGCGATATTATATCATTATCATAATTTCAGCAGAAAGACGCCCACTGCTGGACATAGGCCTACCCCAAGCATCGCCACAACGACCGGTCCTGCGCCTTCCGCATCCAGTGGATGTCCGCGACCTTCACCAGGTCGTCAATCCACCTTGTGGGGGGGGCCGCCTACCCACGCTTCGCCTTCCAGTACGCGGTCGCTACTCCAGAACTTTACAAGCCCATCGGCCATCCGTTCTGCTAGCAATATGCCCCGCCCAATGCCACTTAAGTTTGGCAATTCTTAAGGCTATGTCTGTTACCTTCGTTCTCCTGCTCTGATATTGTACATTGTCTAGGTATCGTCCAAATTATAATCAATAAATATTATTTATTTATTGCTCTTAATGTTGTATCTAGCGAGATTTTTTGTGTGAAAGAAAACACCTAACCAACCTACACATGCACAACTGCGAGACGCTCACTGAAAAATATGTGCAGACGTCTATGATGTATCAGAAATGTGTGTTTAGGTCTAATATGTGTTGCTAATAGCGTCTAGACTTCGTTTAACACGAGCTTGATGCCGTAGATACACAATATGTATACTTGTTAACTTTGGCAGAAGGTCGCTTAGGTCAGGCCGTTTTAAACTCGCTAAATCTGTTTTCAAACGATTTCAATACACCAATTTAATAGTATGTTCAATAGAATTATAAATCTGTTCACGTTATTAATTCACCTATCTATTGAAACCAAACCTCGAATTGAGAATTTCTATTATGGAATCCAAATTAATTAAATATTTCTCCGTAGTAAGTGCTTATATAGGGTCTTACTTTATAATGGCAAATATTTAAAGTGGTGAATCTACTCATCATAACGAACAACATTTACTATGGGAGCAGTTTCGGGGAAACCGCAATTTTTTTTTTGCTGTTCCTTACATTTTGTCGATTTGTGTGAACACAAATGTGGGGACCAGTTGTTTAAATATTTTTTTCATTCAGCCCTTTTCGTTTTTCCTTTCCCTTAGGAACAACATATCAATGTAGGGTCCACTGGTGGTCTTATCGCTAACAGCGATATCTTCCAGACAACCTTTGGATGGACAAGTAAAACGTGAAAAATAGATAGACGTGATAATAAAAGTTAGTAGTTGTAAATTTACTATTATCAATATTTAAGGTACTTTCCCTCTAGTGACCACCTTTAAATTCCATCCTGTATATTATATACCTACCTAGTTAAATAAAATAAACACCGTGTCATTTTTGTCGTCTAACATCGGTGACCCTGTTAACGTTAACCTACTCATAATTGCGAACAACTCTGAAACCAACTCTGAAATCGGGAGAAAAAAACAGCTCTCTCTTACAAAATCATTGAGGTCGCTCGACAAAATGTAGGTACTTGAAACAGGAAACAGCGGTTTTAATTTCGATTTCAGGGTTGGTCTCATAATAAAAGTTGTTCGCAAGTAGGTAGGTACAGTAACTGGACCAACTATGGACACTACAACTATGTCATCATCATCCTCCGAGCCTTTTCTCAATTATATTGGGGTAGGCTTCCAGTCTAACCAGATGGGGCTGAACATCAGTATTTCACACGGAGCAACTGTCATCAGACCCCCGCAACCCAGTTACTAGGTAACACTGACATTCGGAAGTTAGACCGCAGTTGTCAGACTTACCCCCAGTTTCTAGAAGGCTGATCAATTTGATCTATTGTCAAATCTGATGTCAGCTCCTGTGATTGGTCGGCAAAAATACTAACAACCAATCACATCGCTTGACCTGAGATTTGACAGTCGATTGGTTAATTCTTGTGTTGATCAGCCTTTCGGAAACTGGGGGTTAGGCTCGTGACTACTCGTAACGACTGCCACAGATATCCGTATGGCAACCGGGACCGACACCTTAACGTGCTCTCCGAGGCACGGAGCGGTCTCGGTGTATAACGAAACGGTCTCCCATCCACGGACTGACCACAGCAAGCGCAGCTTCACCTCGCAGATCATACAATCCGCGCGGTTGTTACTTCGCCACGAGCCCCTCAAAATGTCATAGTATATAAGTCGTATTTCACAACGATTCTTTATTAAATCTTCATTCTTTAACTGAAGTAAGTAAGTAAGTAATTTATTCGCAGAAGATATGGTACATAAGTTCTTAAAAATATAATACATGTTCAATAGCACATCTCGCCTATAGCAGTTAAGCGAAAACTTCAGTTTATGCGTCCAGTATAGGGCAATTACGCAACACACTCATTAAGGACAATATTAGCTTCCATTTCCTCACCCTCAGTCCTCAGATTGTAACAAAAATATTTCAATACTAAATTCGTCTTAAATTATCTTTGTATTATTTACTTATTAATACAAAGATAATTTAAAACAAAAAACTACGACTGCACCGATAGCGCATCACTTTAATGCAGGCCGTAATTGCGTTAACGAAGATTAAATATTTGAGAATGATAACATAAAAGTCGTTGAGAGAGGACGATTGTGTTATCAGTGTGCACTTCGCAACTGTCTAGACTATATTATGAAGTACTATGTGTGTACTTTATGAAGGACTTCAGAATACGCAGCAAGTCTACGACATTAACTTCAAAACTAGGTATAGGAAAGTAGGTAACGTTATACTCTCTGTACAAAACAGGTAGGGGTATTTTAGGTCTTCTTTAACCCAGTTTTCCTGGTGAATAGTAACATTGTAACAACTTTGGCTGAAGGAAATTATTATTATGTAAGAACTATGTACACAATTGTTTTCATTTTGCCTGTTACCATGACGATCGTTCATTCTGAGGTGAATTTTTCTTACGAGTTCTGCATTATTTTTTCACGACTTAAATTGTGGAAAGAAAAAATCACTCACGAGCAGGATTCGAACTTGCGACTCCTGGCTCAGTACGCCAGTGTTTTAGCCACTAAGCTACCGTGAACACTGCTCGTGGTATCGAATTTAACCTCCACTTGGTACGTCTTTGGGTGACGTCAGCGATATCTTATTAAGAAACAGTGTTTCTTAACCGACTCGACTAACTTTGCAGTTAATTTAAAGTTGTATAGATATGCCTACCCTTACTAATTGTTTTATTATAAAATTATTAGAGCGTACTAAGCCAGGAGCGATGAGCGATTTTTTTCTATTTAAATCGTTAGATTTCGCTTCGCATTCTTAAACGCGTTAAAATAATAAAATAATTATATTACACTACACTACACTACACTAGATAGGGACCAAACTGATGGTCAGTAAGTCCAAAATTGAAAGACAATAACTATTATAGTAGTTTTAGGCCCGCCACATTAAATCTAGCCCACAGATCACTATATACCAGGCCCCTCAGAAAGTATTGCGAAAAAAAGTTTTTATATATGGGAGACTGGCCAGTTATAATGTTTTTCGAAAATATGATTATTTATAAGTAAAAATAAGTAAGTTCCAATTTCAAAATTTCCCTCCACATTTTTTGCGAGTTAATTCAAAGTATTGTGTCTCACTGAAATATGGATCTGCGCCGGGAACATTTTAGAGCTATGATTTTATACGATTTCAAGTGTCGCCTGAAACCGGATGAATCGTACGATAGACTTCAAATGGCATTCATGGATGAAGGCCCTTCCAAGGCAACCGTGTATCGTTGGTATAACGAATTCAAGCGCGGTCGACCAACTTTGGGGGATGACGAAAGAAGCGGTCGCCCTTTGACGGCTGTTACCGAAGAAAACGTGCTAGCAGTGAAAAATTTAATGCAAGACAATAGGCGAATTACATATCAGGAGATTCAACACATATTGAAGATTGGATCGGGAAGCGTTCACGAGATTCTACACAGCCATCTTCGCGTGCGGAGGATAGTATCACGCTGGGTGCCGCACAACCTCACCGATGCTCAGAAGCAGGCCCGGGTGGAATGGTGCCGTGATATGCTTAACAAATTTGAAGCAGGCTCGTCTCGGCGTGTTTACGACATCGTTACAGGTGATGAGTCCTGGATTTATCAATACAACCCAGAAACCAAGCGCCAGTCGACTGTTTGGGTGTTTCAAAATGAGCCAACGCCTACCAAAGTGAAGCGATCTAGAAGCGGGGGTAAGATTTTGATCGCTAGCTTTTTTAATTTGACTGGCCACTTGGTATCAATTCCCTTACGGGATCAAAGAAGCATTAATGCCGAATGGTATACTACCAAATGTTTGCCAGAAGTTTTCTCTGTTATAAGCAACAAGCGACCAAACACAGGGCTCTGCGGGCTACTGCTCCACCACGACAATGCACCTGCGCACACCGCACTCAAAACGAGGGACTTCCTGGACAGCACGCCAGTCAAACTCCTGGGTCACCCTCCTTACAGCCCTGATCTAGCACCGTGTGACTTCTTTTTATTCCCAAAAATAAAAAATCAGCTCAAAGGGATACAATTTTCGTCGCCGGAAGATGCGCTGGCTGCGTTCGAGCAGGCTGTAAACGAGGTGTCTGCGGCGGACTGGAAAAAGTGTTTTGAAAACTGGTTTAGGCGCATGAATCTTTGTATAGAGGCTGGTGGAAAGTACTTTGAAAAGATTTGATAAAAATATATGTACGTATAGAACAATTTTTTTTAGTTTCGCAAAACTTTCTGAGTGTCCCACGTATATAGTAGCTACATGTAGCCCAGTCCAGCAGTGTCAGAGGGCAGGTTTATGTCTTTTGTTCGCAAATTTATGCTTGCTACGTGACTTTGTATGTCTTGAGACCAAACAGCAGTGCGGAATTACTTGACACATTTTATAAGACTGAGCGTGGGCTGGGTTGATGCGGCGGGCTAACGTGATCAACTCCTGCATGTTTAGATACTTACGGAAAACGGACAGAATATTACATTGAATCTGTAAACTGCAATGCGCGTCGAGCCTAAGATATTGTTTACTTTTTCGAAGCAAAACATTGAGAATAAAGTAAGTCGTTCGCAGTGCAAACCGTCTGCCCTTCCGTCGCCCTTTGTCTGTCTGTCTAGGCTATCGCGATATTCTAGGCATACGCACACTTGCACATCCCTTACACGGACCTTTTGAGCCTACAAACACACTAACGAATTTCAAACATAGTGGCGAATCCATAACTAATGATAAGGTTAAAAAATATGGCGACCTAATAAGTCACGTACAAGTCAATATCGGTAATTTTTATTCTATTATCTTGCAAAATACATGTTTTGCTTACTAATAGCTATAATAACATTATGAGTGAATGAAAAGAGAAATTGTTTTTTTTTTCTACTAATGAGACTTAAAATACCTGGTATCAGCTTTTAGTAAAACAAATTACTGCTGTCATAAATCTTTTCAACAAGCCTTTTCCCAATTATGTTGGGGTCGGTTTCCCAGTCTAACCAGAATCCAGATGCGACTGAACATCAGTATTTTACACGGAGCGACTGCCACCAGACCCCCGCAGCCCAGTTACTGGGTATAATACCCACATCCTAAGGTTGGACCGGTTGTCAAACTTTCGGGTATCTGACTACCCGTAACGACTACCATAGATATTTGTACGGCATGGCAACCAAGACTGACAGCTTTACACATCGACCATACACCCCATAGACGCCTCATAACAGGCGACCGATGTCTGTCAACACATCTATGAAATTTCACTAATGTATGTACTCACTATTCGCCACTTAAAATCTTCTTTCTACCACTTATATGAGCCGTCAAAATCCGGTGTCAGTGATTAGCCAATAGCCGCCTTGGTAGGGCCAATCGGATTGCAGTATCCCGCCTCAACTAATGGCAACATTTATTGTTCGCATTATATTCAACATTATATTGGGCTGTATGGTCTATGGCTTTACCCCGAGGAGTCCCGATGTACAATGAAATTGTCACCCATCCAAGGACTGACCGCGGCTAGCGCAGCTTAACCTGGCAGATCTTGCGAGACGCGCGGTTATTACTGTACCCACGAGCCCTTCAACTTCTGTCATAAATCAGTATTCAACGGCCATTTTTCGTAGCGGAAGGAAGGGGACGTCTACGAACAAGGAAACTTTTATTTTAAGGGTTGGCCCACACCTAATTTTTCTTAAATCATAGTTGTAGCTGCTGATGCTCGCCCCAAAAGAATAATAATCAAGACTTAGAAAAAGTATTAATAATATATGTTCCTAAAGCGGCAAAGGCGCGTGAACTTGTCGCCGCATACAGGTGTCTTTTAGGACACCAGTGCGCGAACCGTTCGCTTGATCATCAGTGCCCGTTTTGGACGCCAAGTCACTAAAATTGTATATTGCAGCATATCTAGCAGCGGGATTTTTTCATCATCATCATTCATCATTTCAGCCGAAAGACGTCCACTGCTGGACATAGGCCTCCTCCAAGTATCGCCACAACGACCGGTTCTGCGCCTTCCGCATCCAGCGGGTTCCCGCGACCTTCACCAGGTCGTCGGTCCACCTTGTGGGGGGCCTACCCACGCTGCACCTTCCAGTACGCGGTCGCCCACTGCCACTTAAGGTGAATGCTACAGGGTAGCCCGCGAAATTCAAATTTTTTGGCGTTTTTTACGAATTGTAGCTTTATTTCGCGTTTTATATCGGTCAACATATAATTGGCGGAAATAATAACAATATATCTACTGAATAATACTCATAAAAAATATTAACCTAGCTCTATTAGCTGTACTAGCTCGATAATATTAATTTACGATCAAATTATCGATTTTCGAGCTTGTAGAGCTAGGTTAATATTTTTTATAAGTATCAATCCTTAGATATATTGTTACTATTTCCGCCAATCATATTTTGACCGATATACAATGCGAAATAAAGCTACAGTTTGCAAAAAACGCCAAAAAAATTGAATTTCGCGGGCTTCACTGTAGCATTCACCTTAAGCTTGGCAATTCTTCGGGCTATGTCGGTCACTTTCGTTCTCCTGCGAATCTCCTCATTTCTGATTCGATCACGCAAGCACGCGGGATTTTTTAGGATTAATTTATTTTGCATTGAATGCTAGAAACATGGTGGGCGGGATTGCGTTTTTATGTGTTGGTAGCGGAAAACCGGCGACATGCGTTCCCGTAGTAAAAGACAGTAAATAACATTTCTATTACCTTATTATTTAGATTTCTATGATTTATATTAAACTCAAAATCAAATAGCAAACTTATGAACCACTACGCCTACCAATTTCATTTATCTTAATTATTTTAGAAAAGGATATTTACTTACATGAAATTTGAAACGGCTTATTAATCAGGTTACTAAGCGTTAGTTTAGGGCATCGTAGGTCACGTCTTTTGACCTTTTCGAACAGAGCAAGCTTTCCATTCGCGTAAATGCCGTAGGTAAATAAAAGTAATATGCTTGAGAAAGTTTATAGGCTGTCTGGTCTAGACGTCCCGCCCGACTTCGTCTCGCCTCGCTCGACACAACATAGAACACGTCGGTAACAAAACTTTGAATTTGTAATTGACGTTGCTTTACAGACTACACTGAAAATAAAGCGTAGGAGACATACTTAGTACTTACAGTTTAATTACTATGAAGTAGATTGGGGTCTAACAACTTAACAAGATGTTTAGTGAGGCTTGGGCATTATAGAAACTAGGTATTTATTCGCATTTAAGAATAGGTACCGACTTGCTTGTTACCCTTGTACATGTCTTGTATTGTGTGCAAATAAATTAACCACTAAATATAACAAAAATAGGTAGATAGGGTTTGTATATTTACTGAAAAACAAGACTTTTTCTACTACTCCTGTATCCTGTGGGGAAATCTGTACGTATTGGCTATGTGCACGACAGGGGCGCCGCCTAGCGGCCGTAATAAGAAATGTTATTAAGTCATGTTTTGATAATATCTACTAACTCAAGTTAAAAATTTTGAGAAATGTGTAACATTTAACGATATTAAAGTGCAATAAGAACAGGATTCGAAAGCATAAAACTTAATTTACCTACATAATATATTATATCTTTCCAACCTGAAGCTGTGACAAAAGGAAACAAATTATTTTTAACAGAATATGTGAGAAAAATTAAAAAAGTAATAATTAACGGCCAAAGTTATTTAATATGAGCCAAAAAATAATATTATTGGGTGTCTTCAGTGACATTGACACTACAAAACATCCATAAATGTAAGTACTCCAAATTGTGCCTTAATTATTAATTTCCAGTAAAGTTACTTTGTTTTAACATTATTATTTTTAATAAAACAAGGTTTAACCGGTTTAATTCGCGTATATTATTTAAATTGGTTTCCCTGACGTTTGAAAGCTTTGCAGCATTTCGTGGTTGCAAGTAGACTAAGATGACAAACGTCTTTACAAATATTTCTATAAAATATTTTAATCTACCGTACAATATTATTAATTAAAATCGTTTCGATGCACGCAGTAATCACTCACAATAATTAATAATATTGATAATAATTAATAATATTGTACGGTAGATTAAAATATTTTTTAGAAATATTTGTAAAGACGCTTGTCATCTTAGTCTACCTGCGACCACGAAATGCTGCAAAGCTTTCGAAAAATCAGGGAAACCAATTTAAATAATATACGCGATTTAATCCGGTTAAACCTTGTTTTATTATAATGTGTAGTGATCGCGAAAACCTAAGAAGTTATTATTATTTTTAATTATTATAACTAATTAGTGAAATCATAATAGTTATATGGATCAGTAACTTGCTATTTTCTTTTTAAAGCAGTTAAGTAATGGGTACTCACCGAAGCAACCGTGCCCGGTGAATACCTGAGTAAGCCGGTAGGTGACACGCTAACTCTGCTCCAGCCAGGCTTCAAAGCACGGCAGGACAGCTGCGACCACACACATACTGTGGCCCTTCTAGCTGCTCGCACCACCTCGCTTATTTCCCGAAAAGGGGTCATTGTACTCATCATTATGAACAACTTTTACTATGGGACCAAACCAGAAATTGCGAAAAAAAAATCAGGTGGTCCCTACATTTTATTGATTTAAGTGAACACAAATGTAGGGACCAACTTATTTTTGATGGTCCAATACTAAAAGTTGTTCATAATGATGAGTACAATGACCCCTTTTCGGAAATTAAGCGACTCAAATTTCAGCTTGTATAAGTATAGGTACCTAACCTACTAACAGTATTTACCTAACTACCGTCAAACGTCAGAACACTTAAAATAGAATTAACTAACTAATGCTTCCGATTGCATGACATCAAAAGATAGAATAAAATTCCTTCACCGTGACTTTCGATTATAAAATAGATATTAATTCCTATTTATTGCTTGATCGATTCTATTCATCACCTAAGCAACATTATGCATAAGGAACCAAGGGTCGGAACTTCGGAAGTTTTATCTAGTAGCTTCTAATACTTGCAACAATACAGTTTAGTTCTGAAAAACGTTTGTTATTTTTATACACTGGGCTTAGTTAAAAATGGAGGCCCCAGCACCTGCACCGGCTAATATAGGTGGTCGACGGGAGCCATCTACTGATCCTGTTAAGGCTCAAGGAATATTGTAAGTGCTTTTTTTTGGACGCACATCACAACGTAATACAACTAGGTACTGACGGTTTTAGTACATTCAAAATGCAAATAATATGTACCCATTATCACAGTCTCTATTACGCTATTATACATATAAGACACAGGTATCAACACAGATACCTACTCCTTTAAACTTTTCTGGTTTATATTAATAAATAGCAGTTTATGAAACAGTTGCATAATAGGGGTTATTAAAACACGAGTGTGAGTTTAAAAATCGAGCCGTAGGCGAGGTTTTTAATAGTATCACACGAGTGTTTTAATACCTAATTATGTCAGTTTCATACACTATTTTATCTACACTCATACAATTTTAAATAAAATACCAAAGTCAAAATCTTGGTAACATTGTCGTTGTTTTTCTTGATTTTTCTGGTAAAAGATTGTTCGTCATTTACGTTGCTGCATCCAGAAATTCAGGCAGGGTCATATTCTCCTAAGTTCAGTATCACTGCTGTAGTCAGATATTTTTGCCCAGAACAAAACTTTCGACATACAAGACCATAATAATAACGTAAACAATAACAATAAATTTACAAGTAACGATGACCAAATCCAGTAGGCCGTGACGCGCGGCCGCGCACGCGCGCTTGTGGTCTACACAGATAATAAAATATAGTCTGGCGAAAACATTATAATCGGAACTAATTTTCTATCCTTGCCAGGATTCCGTCAATCTCTATTTTATCATACAAAAAATATGCCTGTAAACACTTAAATATAATTAAAAGCAATATGACAACCAAAAGTTCTGCCAAAAACGCGATTTTAAACGATAAAAATTTTCAATGTATGACAAGTGGCGCCACCCTGAATTTTGTGTACTCATTGGTGCCAAACTGTACGAATGCTAAAAAAAAGGTTTGAAAACTCCTTGGTTAGGTCGAAGTGGCACTAAAAACTCCTTAGTTGGGCAGAAGTGTGCGGTTATGGAAAAAAAAAAAAATTACCGCATTGTTTTGTTCAGCAAACTGTATCGTAATGAAACTTTTTAAATTCATTACAGGTGCATGTGCGTAAAAGTATGTCATTATGATATTAGTTTCGAGTTCATAATTCGAATTTTACGATACGAGTGTAGATAAAAATACTTTAATGCTTTTGTATACGTTGAGCTAGAGCAATCGCTGTTTTACCGTTGATTTATCAATTAACCATACCCGATAAATGCCTAGGCGTAACGTTACAAATAAAAACATAGACACAAATCATAAAAAGATTCTAATCCTCATTTATTCATCAAGACTCTGCTCATACATTGGTGTTGATTCACTTGTTCACAAATAAACTTATTGTAAACTATCGATCTATTTTACTAGATACAAGAAAGGGATGGCAACGATTTTAGTGCTGTCCAAATAGTTTACGTGTTAGACTTCTTCGTATTTTTAGTCAGCACTACACAACTTAACTTTAATTCCGACTAATTTGACAGGACCAAAATTGTGGCCATCCCTTTCTTGTATCTACTATTAGTAAAAGAGAGCGATAGTTTAAAATAAGTTTAAATTGTGAAAAAGAGTATCAACACCAGTACCAGTACCATATTTAGGCACCGCCTACCTGTATATATATAATCTATAGCAGAAGCACGACGGAATACGTCTACCTAGGGCAGGCAATTCAGCTTGGTAGACACAACTTCGAGAAAGAAGCCAACAGAAGGATCCGTCTGGGCTGGGCAGCATTTGGCAAACTTCGCCGAGTCTTCTCGTCGCCTATACCGCAAAGTTTGAAGACAAAGGTCTTCAACCAGTGCGTCCTGCCAGTCATGACTTACGGTGCCGAGACGTGGACACTGACAGTTGGGCTAGTTCACAAATTCAAAGTCGCTCAGCGAGCTAAGAGCGAGCTATGCTTGGAGTTTCTTTGAAGGATAAAATCCGTAACGAGATTATCCGGAGAAGAACCGGAGTGACCGACATAGCTTGTAGGATCAGTAAGCTGAAGTGGCAGTGGGCTGGCCATGTCTGTCGAAGGACCGATGGCCGTTGGAGCTGACGAGTCCTTGAGTGGAGACCGCGAATCGGCAAACGCAGCGTAGGGCGCCCCCCTGTTAGGTGGACCGACGACCTAAAGAACGTGGCTGGGGGGGACTGGATGCGGAAGGCAGAGGACCGAGCGTTGTGGCGCATCTTGGAAGAGGCCTAGGTCCAGCAGTGGACTGCGATAGGCTGAGTTGATTGAGAAGCACGAGCTTAAATCTAACTAAGACTGGTAAGTATGTGGTAGCATGTTGAAGTTTTTACCAGACTGCCTGGTTATCGTAAGGTGGGACATAGACATAACCTAACCGCGCGACACCGAGAAAATGCTAATACGATGAATAAGAACAAACACAGTTTTCCAGGAATTCAGTCATGCGTAAATCGAAATCTGCAGCGAAGCTCTGGCCGCAAAGATGGTACTTTTATAGCAAGATAAGAGAAATACAAGAAGAAGAAGCACTGAAAGTCGGTGAGTAAAGACTACAGAAATTACTATTTTTAAATACAACACAAGAAGACAGAAAAAGACAAAAAAGATATCGAGGAAAAAATTTATCAAACGGTCGTCATTAAATTGAAAATATATAGGAACCTACGGCTGGCTGGCCAGCCTGCGCTATTATATATTTTTCAATCTGACTTTTTACTTTTAAAATACACCGAGTTTTGTTTAAATGTCTTGTAAGAATTCTTTATACCCTGTACTGACTACGGAACCCTACCCTGTGCGTGGACAGACACTTAGTAGTAGCTTAACTTCTTAAATCGTTGACAGACACGCACTGACCGTTTTTTTTTAATATTTATTCATTATTAGCTGCCATTATGTATTTAATTTTTATTGTAACATGCCAGGCATGACAGTGGAAGAGTATCATGCAGCCTTGCAACTGCACAGTAGCCAACTTGAGCCTAAGCAGTATCCAGTGACGGTGGACCCATCTCCATCTCCATTACCACCCACTTCAGCAGGTAAGGTGATAGTGACGACGATCTCGACCACAGGTCTCGACGGTAGTTTAACATATCCTATGGTTATTAGTAGAGGTACTATCAGCAAACTTTCCGGTGAACCACCATTAAGGCTAAAATCGCTTGCGTTACATGTAATGTAGCAGAATTCGTTCAAAGGACTTTGTCGACAAAGTGTATCACCGGGAAGGATCATGACCGTACCTCATCATCATCGTCCTAGCCCAGAATTACTCACTACTGGGTATAGGCCTAGGCCTCCTATCGCTTTTCAACCTTATACCTAGATCTTGAACGTCCCTCGTCCATTTGTTACCCGTGGTACAGACATTCTGGTAACAGTATTTCATTGGTATACAGACTACAATTTAACTTTATAAAGTCAATAAAAAAATATGTTGCAAACTTATATAATACTAGTAGTAGAGCTCCTTGTGAGGGAGCTCGTCCGGGGAAGTACTACCACCTACCAATTCTGCCACCAGTGATGCTTGCATTGCTGTTTCGGTGTGAAGGGTACGGGTGCCGGTGAAATTACAATCACATAAGACTTTCCATCTTCATGTCTCAGTTTGGCGAACCGACTTTTGGTACGATTTAGGCAACAGCCCAGGTTGTATTGCAGTTGTTATGGGCAAAGGTAACCACTTAACATCAGTTGGGCCTTTAGCTCGTTTCGCCATCCTATACTATAAAAAAAACATCTTATTCGGATTGTTGTACCTAGGTACTATACTAAACCTTATGAGTCCTGAGTACAGAACCTTGTCAAGTCTAACTATTGCAAGGACGTTGTATGAAAAAGTGCAGCTACGGTAGTTTTTACCGGTAGGTATACCTATGTCCTCGAAAATTGGCTGGTGATTCTCTAGTCTTTCTGCTAGTCCATATGACGATGTATATTGCTGTTGCATGAATATTGCCATAAACATATAGGTACTTACGTAAAGAAAGTTCCTCAGCACTTTGGCTTTCTGTCTTTGGCTGCCAACAAAGATGACCGAAACATTGTAACCCATTATTATAATAACACTTTTTCCACTATAGTGGTAAAAGGCAAAAGTCAAATAATCACGATATAAAGGTTAAAACTACATAGTTTTACCGAATTTATTGAAAAATAAATAGGTAACTTTAAACAAATAGAAATATTTCTATTAAGCTTAGTACTTACTACCTACAAAGTCCGACAACAGTTTAAAAACTTTTTTCAGCTATGATTGGGCGACGCGCGCAATGTCCTCTGGAACGCTTCGGACGTCTGGTGAAAACCGACCGAGATTATCCACACCGCCCACCATTAAGACCCGGACAAATTTATGACCCCTACAAGCAGACAGTAGTGTTCTTAGGGTGCGTATACATTCACCAATATCTGTAGTTCATTTGCAGCTTTGATGCTTACCCTGAGATCGGTGTTCATAAATAAACAACACAAGCAGTAACCCTTACCAATGTTGCATTATTATTGTTCTGACAGTATTTTTATTTTTTTTATATTGGGTGGCGAACCGGGCGTCTACTCGCGTTTGACAATATTCGATCAATCGTACCATTCATCGCACAATTTGCTACTCCGGTCTAGACGTGTGCGCCGATGCCAAAATCTCCGGCGGCGGGCGCCGGTAAATAATCGGCGGCGGCGGCGTGTTTTCGGCGTGATTTCGGCGCGGAGAATTTAAATAAAACTTTCGAGCTTGTAGAATTGTTTTTATTAAAAATTCAGATACAATTGAAAAAATCGCAAACATAAATCAACAATCAACAAAAAACAGCAAAATAAAAGTATTTTTAATTAACGGCTGAAATTGTCATGAAAAAATTTAATTTTGTTATAAAATATAGAATAATTTTGTAGGCGGTTCATCTTCATCATCATTTCAACTGAAAGACGTCTACTGCTGGACAAAAGCTTCCCCCAAGCATCGCCATAACGACCGGTTCTGCGCCTTCCGCATCCAGCGGTTTCCCGCGACCTTAACCAGGTCATCAGTCCACCATGTGAAAGGCCTACCCACGATGCGCCTTCCAGTACTCGGTCGCTACTCTAGAACTTTACGACTCCATCGGCCATCCGATCTGTGAGCAATGTGCTCCCCCCACAGCCACTTAAGTTTGCCATTTAGCATTATCGCCCTTTTTGAATAAAAGTACAACCACACCTCTGCTCCATGCCTGTGGCGTTCGTCTTTCGAGTATTACGGAATCAAACAACTTCTGAAGGGCCTTAAGGATCGGTTTTCCACCTGTCTTCAGGAGTTCGGCCATAATTCCATCATCACCCGGCGCCTTATTGTTTTTGAGCTGCGTCAGAGCCATCCTAATCTCGTACAGGCTGACGTCCGAAATATCTTTGGTAGTGTCGGGTCAATCGAGCTCTTGGCTCGTTCGCCCGATTTGCATCGGGTTTCCGGGTGGACGTGTGATAACTGTCCATAGAACATCTCGACCTCTCTCAAAAGGTCTGGCTTGGAGGATACGACTCTGCCATCGTCGGTCCTCAGTTTTGCAAGCTGGCTCTGCCCAATACACAGGTCTCTTGCGAAGACTTAGGAGCCCTCCTTGTTCGTCTCTATCGCGTCTTTAATACGTTCGGTATTAAATCGGCGTAGGTAACTTTTCAAGGTCTTCGAGATCTGTCTATTGTGCCGCCTGTACTTAGATGCATCATCTGAGGACTGCAGAATCATCTCGCGTCTTTCCACCATGAGCATAGTCAGAGAGCTTTTTGTTTCTATTTGTACGACAGAATGGACAGTTTCTACGAACCAATCGCTATAATCGTTCACTGAGCTCCCTACACATTCGAAACGATTCTGAAGTTCGAGCTGAAAGCTCTCGGGTTTTTGGATTTGGATGTACTGGACGGAGCGTAGACTTCATCAGTCAGGCTTCGTGTAGGCGGTTAACCTAATAATTAATAAATAAGTATCAGGACCGGTCGCTGTGGCGATGCTTGGGGGATGCCTATGTCCAGCAGTGGACGTCTTTCGGCTGAAATGATGATGATGATGATGATGTAACTTAGATAAGTAAGTTAGATAGGTATTCTAAATATAAAGGTGTAATCTGACTTAATATCGTTCGTTTTTAGGGTTCCGTAGTCCTACAAGGAACCCTTATAGTTTCGTCATGTCCGTCCGTCTGTCCGTCTGTCCTAATCCTTTACCGCTTAATAACTTCTACAGTTATAAACATAAGTAAATGAAATTTTGACAAAAATGGAATAAATATAGATCTCAATTTTAAAAGGATAAAAAATCTTGATTACGTATTTTAGGGGTGGCGCCCATACATGTGAAATGGGCATGAAAATATTTTTTTCGCTGCACCCTCTCGTGTGGGGTATCGTTGAATAGTAAAATGAAGGTAATGTTTCATACACAACTTTTTTATCAGGTATACCATTTGCGAAATACAGTTCGCCAAAGTGGCTTGCAATGTGTTCCCCCTCTGCCATTTCTAAACTATACAACGTAGAAACTTATAGTCTTCAACATTGATAGACCTTTATAAAAACTCTCTTTTAAAATTATTTCGAGTATAATGTGATTATAAATTTTTGAGTTATAGTGAGAAAACTGAAAAATACTTAATACGTCCTAGTTCATAGGTTATTGACCTTAGAGAAAAATGATCGTAGCAAATAATGCTCCTTTAGTTACTTTCTATTTAAAAAAATCATAAAAAAAAACACACTTCTTAAGTTTAGCTTCATAAATTTAGCGCTAGGTGGCGCTGTTTGCAAAAACTAAAATAGCAATGATTAATATTCGATTTGATTTGTTTGGAATTAGACCTACTTAAGGAACCCTATAATACTGAGCATAGCCCGACATGCTCTTGGCCGGTTTTTTTTTGTAAGTTATTGTATGGAAATATGAAATATGAATGGTGTAACGGTCGGTCGGACGTTACTTTACTTTTTTTGTAACTAGGTCTAGGTACTAGGTCTATGTTCGAAAGACAGAAGTTCAGTAGAGAAGAGTATGAGTGATGTTGTAGGGTTTCCTAAAACTAAGTTCTAAAACAATTAGAACTCGCGCCGATTTTACGCCGATACGGAGATCGGCGGCGGCGGCGCGCCGGCGCGGCGCACATGTCTACTCCGGTCAACCATCGTTTCCATATCGCATGCGATGATCGTGTTTTGACGTTTTTTTTTCTGATCTTCGGTTAATTTCATACGACTATGAACTAGTCCGTGTGGTGCCGGACTTAAAGAATAGCACCACCCTTATCTCTTCTCATGGGTGTCGTAAAAGGCGACTAAGGGATTCCCCAGCGGATGGGCAGCAGCGTTCTCTGAGTATTTAACCAACCAACTGCGATCGCCAACCCGCTTGCCAAGCGTGGCGATTATGGCATATCCCCCCCTTAATTGGGGGAGGCCTATGTCCAGTAGTGGACGTCTTTCGGCTGAAATGATGATGAACTGTAGTCTACCTTTATTGTGCCTTTTTTATGTTCTTATCTTTATTGTATAGGTATCAGTCGGAACAAAAGTTCGTACTTCGTTTGTCGTTTGTCGAACGCGAGTAGACCCCCAGGTCCTCCTGATGTTAAGCAGCTACCTTTGCTAACTTTGTTTTTTTATTCTTCGATCGTGTCAACATTAGCTTCATAATGTTAATTAGCTCATGCGGTGGGAAAAGATTAGCCGGTCAGCAGGTTGGTATCGTGGACTGCCCAGGGTGCGCCGAACGATCTATCAAATATCGCCGCTCGTGGAGGCTCTTTTACGGCCAAAATTATTATCCTATCTATCCACGTTTTACCCTACTAGAGATAGAAATTTGACATATTTTATATGGAGCTTATGTCAAATTTCTATCTCTAGTAGGGCAAATTGTGGATAGATTGGATATTAATTTTGGTCGTTAATGCACCTGATCTGTGTTTTTATTGATATCTTGGAAGCATCAAGGTATAAGTTCACATAACGAAATTCACCTATCTATGTCAACTACGTGGAAAAGGTCTAAGATCGTTTTAAGTTTCCACTGGTTCCCATCCTTTGGCTCCTGTGACTCCTATGAACCAGGATCGGCAATGGCAACCGGCAAAAATCGAAGGTGTGACGAAGTAATTTAAAAGTTAACTAAAAGACTAGTTAATTTAAAAATAAGCAAGTTGCACTTTTCCTGATTATCTTAAAAGGAAAACCTTTCAAGTTCTTTTTAATCCAATCTTAATTATATTTCAGGAGCGTCGACGGTGACCCGATATCGTACAAGCTGCCGCCATCGCGATGCGAGATGACGGACGAAATGTGGGCGCGCCCGCAACAGCTGACAGTATCCCCGCTCGGGTGGGATAACTTGGAAAGAATTATGAATGAGACTGAATAATTACCTACAATTCCTTTAATAATCTTAATTGTTAAACTTAAAAAAAAAACTAATTTTGAATACCTAGGTAGTTTTATAAGTAGGGCCTTACTCCTGACTGGTTCGAGTTCTGAACCAAATCGAGCTAATGTCAATTCCTTAGAGGTTTTTTTTTTTTGTTGATTTTCGATTTCGTTCAGAACTCGAACCAGTCGCGAGTTAGGCCCATGATCGTAACTTTCATAGATCCAGTCGACCGTACGTCATCGTCGACACTTGTATTACGAAAATCGCCCTTACTGCTTAAAGAGGCTGCCAAGGTCAAACTGTTACCCTGACGTTCGGTCGACTGTTAAGGTCCTAATAAAACTCTTGAGACCAAATTCTCAAACGACACTACTTTTACATAGCGGCGCGGCGGCGACCTAAAATTGTTGCGTTTGAGTATTCGGTTGTTTCTCTCACACGATACTTGCAAAACTTTTATGTAAGAGTCAATCCAGACGGGCCACAACCACAATCATGACACAGCGATGACAAAAATGTAGCCGGGCACAAAAAAATATTTAAAAAAACAGGTGGCGTCCCCGGGCAGAAGCGAAGCCTCTACGCATTTGCAAGCGCGGATAGAACGCGCGCGCGATCTAACGGTCACTTTTTTTCAGTTTACTCACCGGCGGACGAGCGCGTAACGTTGCTATACAGGTTTCGCTTCAATACGCGTAGTTTCATTCACACGAACGACAATTTGCAGTCTCGTTCAACCTGAACTGCTGTCGCACTGCTACTGCTGTGTGTAGTCAATCCAATACCGATGACATCGCGGTCACAACGCAAACACTCGCGCGCAAGCGGCCGACCACCGACCGGCCACAACGCAACTACTTACATCGCAACCGGCAGCTGCAGCGAGACCATTCACACGACCACTGCCTGGCAACATTTTTGTCGCTGTGATGTGGGTGGCCCGTCTTAATATACCCTAACAGCTATAACACTCTTTAGTCTTCTATCTGACTTTCATCACCATTTTCAACACAGTATTTCTTTTTTCTTGTCAATATTTTTTTTGACGACGTCTGTGGTCTAGTGGTTCAAGTTACGGGCTGCCTATCACGAGGACGTGTGTTCGATTCCCACAGGACACAAATATTTATAGGATGAACATAAGTTTTTGTGTTGTTCTGGGTGTTTAATGTGTTTTATGAGTATGCATTTACAACAAGTATTATATCCATTGTTTAATACCCATAGATCAAGCTCTGCTTAGTTTGGGACTAGATGGTGCTATGTAAAATGTGTCAAAATATTTATTTATATATTCTAGATTCCATTACAAAAATATCTTTAATTCCATACATTCTTTCAAATAAAAAAGATTGTCGGGCTGAAAACGGCATTCATCCGAAGGTATTGAATAGTAGTGATATGTTTTAAAAGAAAAATGGTTGATGCGGCGTATTCTTTCGAATTATAAACATGTGAAGGTTTCGTAAGGATTAATATTAACAGGGCATTTTTAAACGATATAAAATAAATAAGAACACGTAAAATGTAATAATTTTCATTTATTAGCATCATATGTGTCCATGTCTTTTAGTGGCGGCGATGGGCGGCAACTGTGACACTATGTTCTCGGGCAACACTTCCAACGTGACGGCTTCATCCTTGTCGAGCCAGTGGAAATCGGCCAAATACTAGAAAAAAAAAACAAAAAAAGTGATTATAACCCACAGGTTCTTCAGTTTCCGAATTTGATCCTAATGTTGCTAATTGTATTAATTAATTGATTGCTGAATGAACAAAACAAAAATGAACCTTGTTAATTTCTGGTGCCTTGGGCCAAAATCTAATCGTTTTGCTTAATACTGCCATATACTGCTTAGTTTCATCATCATCATCATTTCGGCCGAAAGACGTCCACTGCTGGACATAGACCTCCCCAAGCAGTATGGGAGATATGCCATAATCGCCACGCTTGGCAGGCGAGTTGGCGATCGCAGTTGGTTGGTTAAATACTCAGAGAACGCTTCTGCCCATCCTCTGGTGAATCCCTTAGTCGCCTTTCCTGCTTAGTAAACAAACTAAAACAAGAACTAAACTAAACTAGGCATACAAATAGACTCGTAAGCTATTTTTACCCGACTGCGCCAGAAGGAGGGTTATGTTTTTCGAGTGTATGTATGTATGTATGTATGTATGTATGTATATTTCTTTGGCACGCTCTGTAGCCTAAACGGCTTGATGGATTTGAGATTGAGAGGTGTCGTTAGATTCGTCTTAATTCTGAGAGTGACACTGGGTACATCAAAATTTAAAAAATTTAAATGGCCGCTTTTTGGCGCCATTTTACTTCCTCAAAAAATTTTTTTTTCCTTCTAAATCTATCGAGTGGGGTATCAAAATAAAGGGATTTATAAATGCTTTACAAAAATATATACAACTTATATCATCATCATCATCATTTCAGCCGAAAGACGTCCACTGCTGGACATAGGCCTCCCCCAAACATCGCCACAACGACCGGTCCTGTGCCTTCCGCATCCAGCGGATTCCCGCGACCTTCACCAGGTCGTCGGTCCACCTTGTGGGGGGCCTACCCACGCTGCGCCTTCCAGTACGCGGTCGCCACTCCAGAACTTTACTGCCCCATCGGCCATCCGTTCTGCGAGCAATGTGCCCCGCCCACTGCCACTTAAGTTTGGCAATTCTTCGGGCTATGTCGGTTACTTTCGTTCTCCTGCGAATCTCCTCATTTCTGATTCGATCACGCAGGGACACTCCGAGCATAGCCCTCTCCATTGCCCTTTGAGTGACTTTGAGCCTTCTTATCAGGCCCATTGTGAGCGACCACGTTTCAGTACCGTAAGTAATTACTGGCAACACACACTGGTCAAAGACTTTCGTCTTGAGACACTGCGGTATTTTGGACGAGAAGATATTGCGTAGCTTCCCGAACGCTGCCCAACCGAGTCGGATTCGACGATTGACCTCTTTCTCGAAGTTGGACTTACCTAGCTGGACAGTTTGTCCTAGGTATACATAATCGTCAACAACTTCCAACTTATATGTTTAAATGTAATTTGGAATGAAAAATGCTACAAAAAAACAAAAAAATATTCAACGTTAAAAATGAATTTGACTTTTCAAAAAAAACATTAATAGTATGATAAATAAAACATGACAAATCTAAAAAAATTAAAATAAAAAAATTAATTAACAAAAACAAAAAACCCGACTGCGTGTAAAAATAACAGAAAAGATATAAACAAGACTTATCAACACGCAGGCGGAGGCTACCTATGAACTATTATGTAATTCATGACCAAAAACATACGTAGCCTCCGACTACGTGTTGATAAGTCTTGTTTATATCTTTTCTGTTATTTTTACACGCAGTCGGGTTTTTTGTTTTTGTTAATTAATTTTTTTATTACTTATGATAGCTACTCACCTTAGGAATAGTCACTATGCATAGTTATGGGGTATTTACTTCATTAATGGTAAAGTTACAAGAGCCATAATTTGCAACAATAGCGCTCGGTAAATCATAAAAATCGGCCATAAGCAATGCGACCTGAATTGAGCTCGTTCAATGCTATGGGTCAACCATCCTAGCCACATCAAAAATAAGTTATATTTGCCCCAAATTCCAAAATGGTTTGATGAATGAAAACTTCTCAATTATTATTCTTCTACTATTACTATTTTACTATTATAATACTTCTTAGTAGGTAACAATAGAAAAGTGAATTCTTACAGAGCAGTATTATGATAAATTCAGACAAACGACAACTGAGATAATTCACTAAATTCCAACATCTGTTTTTGCCATTGACTGTACCAGTACCGTCCATAGCGTGTCGTATCTCACTTCCGCGTTCACCAACTTGTTCATTGTTTTGGTTCATTGACAGAATTATCCCAGTTTGCCAGTTTTGTTACTCTTCCAAAGAAGTATAGCAATACAATAAAAGTTAAGGAAGAACTATGACCGAATTACTATTCAGGGTTACCACTACAGTCATATACTTAATAAAATTCTCAAAACTGACTGACACACAACGCACAGCCTAAACCGGTGGCTCTAGGAAGATCAAATTTTGCACAGGTGTTCCTTACGTAGGTGACCACTAAGAAAGGATTTTTATAAATTCATCCCCTAAAGGGGTTAAATAGGGGTTGAATTTTTTTATGAAGAAAACACGGGAGCGAAGCCACGGGCGCGGCGCGTGCGTCAGCTAGTATTGTAATAATTTTATACAGAAAGTATCTGTTTTCTGTATCAGGAATCAAACTATTTTAATATTCGGAAATCTTATTGCTTATGTATTATAAGTATGTATTTACAAAAAAAAAGTATATAGGTATTATATCCATTGTCTAGTACCCAAAGCACAAGCTCTGCTTAGTTTGGGACTAGATAGTGCTGTGTAAAAAATGTTCCAAATTTTTTTTTTTTTTTCTTGTGACTGTCAATAGATATTTAATAAGCATTGACAATTGGACATTCACTGCCGAAAAAACTAGTGAGTTGAACACTTGTTTTCATTGAGTCAACCGGGGCCGCACCTCTGACTTTAAATTCAGGCACGGATTGGATTATCACTAGCGTGAGCGAGAGGAAACCTAAACTAGACTTCAGGATTCAGCGAACTATAAGTTTCAAACTCGGAATCAGCACTCAGAATCGGGGAGCTGTATGCTTAGGCTACCTAAGCTTTCGGTGTCAAACAGTTATTCGCATACGCATGCGATAGTTGACGTTTATAAATAACATAACATAACATCACGCCTGTATTTCCCCGAAGGGGTAGGCAGAGGTGTAATAGTACACCCACATTTCGCCAGTTATGTTATAGTCCCATGTAATAGGGGGCGAGCCTATTGCCATTGACCGGGAACAAATCCAGACTCCGGGCTGCTAAAGAGAAAAAAAAAAAAAAAAAGAAAAAAAAATTCAATTACAAATACTTCACAACTAGTGCTAGCACAGCAAGACGGCTTTTAGCAAACCTATTTTTTACAGGAAGCACCTGCTAGCGGCACTCGAGCTATAATTAGCGTGTGATGACTAAATTACTTGTAGGTACTTATCGTTTTAGCATTTAGATCATTGTTTTGCAATACTAAATTGATTGTTACATTTATCTGTGGAGGCTTGTTATGAACAACTTTTAGTATGGGACCAACACTGAAATCGCGAAAAAATGTGAAATGTGTGTGAATGTGTTCACGACAAAATGTAGGGAACAACAGTTTTTTTTTGTTCACGATTTCAGGGTTGGTCTCATACTAAAAAGTGTTCATACTGATGAGTACAATGACCACTTAAGGGGTTTTCAGTTATTTCAATAATACGTTGTATATGTCGTAGATAACATAGACCACTATTAGGCTTATATTCAGAGACAAATCTAAGCGTAAATTCATGCTTCGAACTATCAAAACGCAGTGTTATTTGACAGTTGGAAGCATGAGTTCACGCTTAGATTCGTCTCTCTCTCTGAATGTAACCCTAAGTCTCACGCGTCATGAGCCCTTCAAGTCTTTCGAGTTCTTTGAGCCAAACTGCGTCTCTGAAGTAGAATACTTCAGTCAAATTAAAAGGACTCACTTAATATTGAGTTTTTAATGTGACTAGAACAAGTAATTAATTAGGTAGTATTTTGTTGTTGTTGGGTCTGGGTGACTAGGGCGTTAATTAAATCAGTTATAATTATATATAAAAAAATACGCTTAATCTGATCACGGGAAACAATCGCTCCATACATATTTTGTAGTAGAAATCTGCAAGGTATCGATAATAATCAGAATATGTGTAAATGTTTTCTTCACCACAGCAGTATTTATGCTTGACTCCTGATAAAGACTCAGTCTTGATTGACTTATTTTTAAAAGACCCATCTTGAATCTTTTTTGGCAAGATTCGAGGTCTATCCGGAAAATACTCAAAACCACTTAGCTCTGATTTTTTTTTTCTGACGTGAGTCTTACAAAAATAACTCAAGTCTTATTATTGGAGTAAGTCCTCCAATAATAAGTCTTGAGTTCTTTTCAGCAGTCAAGTCTTTTACAACTCTCTGATATGTAAGCCATCGATATGTTACCTAATGTATATCGACTGATATATATAGAATAACTAATGAAAATCGAAACTATTAAGAAAAAGGGCTTACCTTAATGGGTACGATTCTAAGGGCGACGTTCATACTACCAGGCCTCGACTTTCTTTTAGCGACTGGTTCCACTACCTCCTGAAAATAACAAATTTAACACAATGCATTGAAATAAATTCGAAAGTTAAATGTGAAAATATACCATATAAAACTTCAAACTTTTGACAACATAATAAAATTTAAATATGAAAATAATAATAAAAAAAAATCTTATCCAAAAGACTTCTTGCGCTCGCGACGTGGGCTCTGTACCACACGATCTGGGCTCAGTATCGCGATATCTAATTCGGTAATGGAAATTTCTATAGATCATTCTATCAAATAGAATAAGAGTGCCAAAAATCCACATCTCGTTGCAGTTTTCGTAAAAAAAATGTAAGAGGGTGTTAGTTAAAATGTAAGGGAGTAATGTTAAGGGACCAACAATCAATTTAAACGGTATTCCAAATTCTCTATTCGTTTTTTTTTAAATCTATTTATGGTTTTTTTCTGTTTTGAACTATATTTACGGGACTTTTCACGCACAATGAAATCAATACAAAACAAAAAATTTGACTAACCTCGACGTTTCGGCCAAGTTGCAGACTCAAAAATCCATAATTAAAAAGTAAAAACATTAAAGTTTTCATCAAAAGAAGCCTGTTATGAATATTACCTGTGCGGTCTTCTCCATGATCCACAGCGAGGTCTCGTCTTGGAATAGCACGGCGTCGCGCGAGGGGTGTGCGCGCACGGCCGCCACGGCCGAGCGGCGCGACAGCCACGCGGGGGGCAGCCGCGAGCCCGGCCATTTTGTGAACCGCTTCTCTTGTAGCTCGTATTCCACTATCTACAGAACGAGAATACATATTATAGGACACTGGTGTTGATTATCTTGTTCACAAACTAAACTTATTTTTAAACTATCGCTCTTTTTAGGGTTCCGTAGTCCTACAAGGAACCCTTATAGTTTCGTCATGTCCGTCCGTCTGTCCGTCTATGAAATTTTGTTAAAAAATGGTTTAGATATAGATCTCAATTTTAAAAGAATAAAAAAATCTTGATAACGTATTTTAGGAGTGGCGCCCATACATGTGAAATGGGGATGAAAAATGTTTTTTCGCTGCACCCCCTTGTGTGGGGTATCATTGAATAGGTCTACTAAAATGAAGGCAATGTTTGATTCATCACTTTTTTATCAGGTGTACCATCTGCGAAATATAGCCCGTCAGAGTGGCTTGCAATGTGTCCCCCCCCTGCCATTTCTAAACTATAAAACGTAGAAACTTATAATCTTCCACATTGATAGACCTTTGTAAAACTCTCTTTTAAAATTATTTCGAGTATAATGAGATTATAAATTTTTGAGTTATAAAGAGAAAACTGAAAAATACTTAAAACATCCTAGTTCAAAGGTCATTGACCTTAGAGAAAAATGGTCATAGCAAATAATGCTCCTTTAGCTACTTTATATTTGAAAAAATCACAAAAAGTAACTTTGTGTTATGTTGTTGACATGACAAACTTCTTGAATTTGGCGCCATCTAGTAATACAATCTAGTACTAACAACACTCTCTGAGTCGCCAATGCTGCCGTCTATTGCATTTGGCGCTGTATAGCGCGCGCCATCTAGAGGCTACTAACAACACTCTCCGAGTCGCCAATGCTGCTGTCTATTGCAAAAACTAAAATAGCCATGATTAATATTCGATTTGATTTGTTTGTAACACCTACTTAAGGAACACAATAATACTGAGCATGGTCCGACATGCTCTTGGCCGGTTTTTACTAATAGCACAGACCAGTAAGCCTCTAGACCAGTGGTTCCCAAACTTATTTTGTCTACTCGAAAGTCGAGAGTTCAGTCGGTGTCTAAGAGTTCTCCTAGCTAGATGAAATTACAAATCGCCTCGCAAGCCTTTACACAACGCCACCATTTTTTTTCTGGGTCTCTTATCGCCCCCCTTTAGGCCTGCAGCGACCACAGGGGGGCGTAATCGCCCACTTTGGGAATGGCTGCTCTAGACGCTGGACAACCCCGGTCACCACGCATATGCATTACCATTGCATATCATACGCCCCGCCGCCAATTAGGACGTCAGTCAGCGAGCACTCCAATCATACGAAATCATACCACCGAACTTTTAAGCCGACCAATCATAACATTCATAACGCACCGTCCTCCCGCCAACATTTTACGACTGTGTTCTCATGCAAAACATTGTTTATGCAGGCTGTAGGCTTACTGGTCTGTGACTAATAGTAAATGCAAGAAAGGGATGGTAACAATTTTAGTGTTGTCAAATTAGTTTACATGTTCCACTTCTTCTAATTTTTTTTGTTTTTTTTTTGTTTTTTTTTTGTTCCGAGGTTACAACTAAAATTTTATGGAAATTTTAATTCAAACTAACTTGACAGTGCTAAAATTGTTGCCTTCCCTTTCTTGTATCTACATTTAGTAAAAGAGAGCGATAGTTTAAAATAAGTTTAGTTTTTGAACAAGAGAATCAACACCATTGGCTCGTTCCACCGTTTGGTGGCACCGTTTTGGAAACGACCAAAAGGCCCACCTGATGTTAAGCGGTTACCTTTACACATAACTGCAATACCACATAGGTCGTTGCCTTAATGGTACTGCAAATCGCGTTCGACAAAACTAAGACCAGAGTCACAGATTAGATAATAGTTAATAAGTAACAGATACATCACTCCCATACAAAAGCGAAAATACCTACGCTATATTAGCCTACAAAATTTTAATAATAATCCCAGGCGTTAGCTACAAGCAGAATACATGCCGTGCGAGCGCTCAGGTGAAAGTGCGGCGCCCCGCTGACACTTGTACTCTCAGGAGTACGCTAGCCGGCAGGCATATAACGCACGACTTTGAGCGAATGACGGTGCCCTGCCAGAGTGCCGATTCGGAGTTTAAAACTTACCGCATACGCGTTCTAGCTGTGGGTTTGCACCAAAAACATTTAACATGTAATGTCTCGAAACATGTCATATGAAACTAATTTCACAACTTGTTTTGTTGATTGTTACGTTCGCACTGCAGAAAACTGGGTAAATTCTTTGACAGATTTCAAGATTTGTTGTTGGCTGTGTTTGCACTGACTAAAAACTTATACATTGACATGTTTGTATATAGATTTGTCACGGCTGACGTTCGCACTGATGCTTAATCATGTCCCGCAACTTGTATAAATCTCGTTTTTTGTGTTTTCCAATGAGGTCGGTAAACATGTATGGCCGAAAGCAGATACTTTGAAGTGTATCGAAATTGATTGTGAAACATGTCAATAGACTATGAAATGTCAAACAAGTTTCGTTTCAACAAATTGTGTGATAATGCGAACGCGATTCAAAGTTTGTTTTTTTTTTTTTTTTTTTTCGATTCCATTTTTGATATTGACAGAAAACTGAAATTTCAACCTGTTTTTATGTGAATGTTTCGTCAGTGCAAACTCACAGTAACACGTTGACTTTCATTCATAAATCAGTAGTTCCTCCTCGTTTCCGCCAGGGGCGCTACTGGTTTATGAATGAAAGTCGACGCATTCGATTGCATATACGATAAGTGTCAAACTCGGAATCGGCACTCTGAAGATGGAAAGTCTCATGTGATTGTAATTTCACCGGCACCCGTACCCTTCGCATAGGAACACAACAATGCAGGCCTCACTGTTTGGCGGCAGAAATAGGTACGGTGGTAGTACTTCGTAGCGATGGTAGTAGTTATAGGTATATCTGTATGGCCTTTAAATAGTTGTGCCGAACCTGGTAGACCTGGTATTTTTAAACCAATTACCATTTTTGACAATAAATCCCATTACATTAAAATTTCAACAACTGAACAGTAACACATTGGTATTATAAGAGAAAATAGACTGTTGTGTCATGATGTGCAAGTGACATTCAACTTTAGGTCAGGGTTGGCATGTTTAAAACAGAGTGTTTCAAACACAGTCTAAATAAAACATGTTCGAAATTAAAGTGTTTTAAACGACGTTTCATTCTGTGTTTTGAACAAATAAAAATACTAACATATAACATTAAATATTAAACCGTGTACTTTTTATTGAGAAATCAAGAACTATCACATAGAGAAACACTGAATGATTCGTTGAGTAAATTTTCACACATGGATCACGATCGAATAAACATGATTATTCTGGTGGATATTTTTGTATGGTTGATATTGACCATTTGTGATCTCTACTCTACACACATAAACAGTCAGCGCGCAACGGTCAAAGAGGATGTAATTCGAAAGCTCCCCCGCACTGCAGACCTTTTAATCAACCGATAGTTTACCGGGAGTACACACTCCGGCAGACTCGATTTCCTGTACATTTTTTTTATCATATGTTCCAACAATCGACGGCAGTTCGGACAGTTTATTATGCAGTCTGCGGGGGCTTTTACTCTGAACTCTCACCTCTCGACCGCTTGTTATGTGGCCGGGGCCTAAAGTTTCGAACGAGTGAATTATAAAATCAATACTGAAAAGACCGAAATACGTAAGTGGAAGTTGAATTCGATACCACGAGCAGTGTTCACGGTAGCTTAGTAGCTAAAGCACTGGCGTACTGAGCCAGGAGTCGCAGGTTGGAATCCTGCTCGTTAGGGGTTTTTCTTTCCACTTTATATCTCTAGATTTCACTTCGCATGCGTAAATACGTTAAATATAATAAAGTAATCAATACTGAAATTAGAAAACCCACCTTTTGATCAACATACGTCACGATGAGGTTCTCTCGCTGACTGTCAACAGTCAATGCCGATGGCACACACTGGTACTTCGGTAAACTGACGTAAAACTCAAACTTCTTCGCGTTCTGCGTCCAGACGGCTATGGAGCCTTGAGTATCAGCCACCACTAAGTATGTTACACCCTTTGGACTTTTATTGGATATGAAAAGGTGTAATATTGACTTAGCTTTCAAATCTGTAACATCCAAAATAAAATTGTTGAGAGTAAATAAATTCATCAAGTCAAATTAAATTATTTTATTTTGTATAAATAATGTAGCTTTAAGACCTTTCAGTACATTCAAGAAGGAATTAATAATTAATATTATATGACGGCCAAGTAGTCGCTTGAAATAACTCAATACTAACCTATGTAAAACATTGGACTTTGTATTGACACATCCAAAAAAAATTGTAATTTTGAAGAGCTGAATGAACTAACCTTTGGTGCAGAGGTGGCTTTGGTCTAGACTGAAAATCATGGACTTCAAGGTTCTATCCAGTCGTATCCATGCCGTGTTCGGGACGCACCAGGGCCGTGACCATGGTGGCATGGACGTATAGACTTTAATACTCATCTTCAAATGGTGCTTAAGAGGAAATACGGGTGGCCTTTTCTCAATGAAAACGCTCTCGACTGTTTTCTTTCTGGTTTATAACCCTAGAGCAACGATTTTTTTACAGTAAAATTGTTGTGTACTCTGTGACACCACAGACAAAAGACTGCAGTTTAAAAGATGTCAACCGAACTAACGTGAATTGTGCTCCCGAAAATACGCGTTTACGTGAATATATAATAAAAATAAATATCAACTTTTTCTATGACCCTATGTTTTCATTTTTTAAAATTAATTATTAATAGAAGCCCTCAAAAATTCTCAAAATTGCCTATTTAGACTGCTGTCTACAGAGACGTGTAGTGTATTGACAACTATTAATGAAAAAGAAAAACAGAGACACAGTACATATTCTTCTTATTTAGTTTATGAAATATCTTTTAAATTGGTCCAGTTTCGGAGGAGAAAATAGTCGAGAGCCAAGCCTCGAATTATGGCTCTTATACTTAGGCTATCCAGTCAGAGCTGCAGTTGTCCTTATCGCACTTACTAATCGATAGCAATAGTTTCTTCAAATACCTAATTTTCAAAAGTCTCTTTGGCTGCATTTCACCTCAAGTTTAACTGCAACATTATTTAATCTCCTTTGAAAATTACAGATAAAGAACTCACATTTTTCTAGAGAGATAGTCTGCACAGGAGTGGCCCCGGCTTCTGGGTCCACTTGTAGCACGTGTAATACGCCGGCAGTATGAGCCACCATTGTGCACGAGTCTTCTGTGAACACCACGCGGTCGCACCCACCTTCTGGTAAGCCATTGATCAGCAACTTCGATAGAGATATGTTAGACTGATCTTCATCCTGCAATAAAGTAAAAAAAAAATATAAGAGAAAACTGCGACCACGGAATAAAAACGAATGGAGTGCTAGTACTGATACTGATTATCATATCATTATCATTGATTATTATTCATTATCTTTCCTGTAAGTATGGGATATTTAATAGACATTCAACGGCTGCCAGTGTAGGGTTAAGGTGGTTCATACCGGCGAGGTGAGGATTGGATGGGATGGGCCGGCGTGAATTAAAATCTCGCTAACCCTTTCACACCGAAAGATGTACATCGCGAGATCGCGCCGTCTCGCGCCGACCAGCAACGGCTCGCGCTGGCCGGCCCCGTCACGCGATGTACAGTCAGCTGCATTAATTGGTTACCCTACTTACGAACAAACTCTCGAATAAAAGGGGTAAACAATTAACTTGTCGCTTGGGTGCTTGTCGGCGCGAGACATCGCGAGACAGAGGGAGACCGCGACCTCGATGGCCGATGCGAGATTTGTGTATCCGTTTTGTGAAATAATAAATACTCTATTCATGCAGCAATATAGTTTAATGTTGTACCAACAAATATTTCAATCCTCGCCTCGCACATCCAGACCTCTCACACCGAAGATTTGTGTGTGAAGCGTGACGAGGATTGAAATTTTGCCATACGAATTTCAATTCTCACTCAGCCCATCCCCTCCACGCCTTGCCGGTATGAAACTACCTTTAAACGGTTACTTGGCGTCATTTATTTCAACTTTTATGAATACGTCAATCATGCACATTACTATCATTCCATTTGTTTGCCTTTGCAGCCAATAAACAAAACACATTTTTTTAATTTTATTTCTTTTAATTGAATTTAATTTTGTACGACATGTTTTTTATGACATGGGTTAAACCCGAAATAAATGAATTTTAATTTTATTTTTTTAATTTAATTTTTATACTTACAGCTTCCAATTTGAGCATCCTAACATCACTGGCTGTGGAATAAACAACGAATTCTCCATTAGGCGACAGCTCACAGCACCGTATCTGCTTTTTACTCTTAGTTTGAATAGCCACTAACTTCACAGGCTTCTCAGTTAGTTTCAAACTTTGCTTCTGTGTGTTCTCTGCCTTAGCTCTGTTGATTATATCAATTGTTGAGTCTTGTTCTATTTCATTATTATCTGTAGTACTGCTATCTAGTTTTGTATTTACATTAGTGAACAACACATTACCACTGTTGTTAGTCGCGTATGAACCTAGTTTCCATACTTCTAGATGACTGCTGTACCTAGAAGATGCATAAAACAATTAATTAATTATTAAGTATTTACCTTTCTACAGCCGAAATTAACTAAATATACAAAAACAAACAAACAAAGACAGATAACTATCTTGAAATTACTTTTTTTTATCAAAACATGCATTTACAAACATACAAATGAATTATGTGTTAATGTTTTGTGAATTTTAAGTAATATTATTATGTATTTTATAATAAAACTTTTCTATTTAATTCAAACATTGAAAAGTTGTATTTAGATGAAAAGACATTTTAAGATTGTATCTAGTTTTAATGTAAAAAAAAAATATCAGAGTTTGAACTTGAATTCTAAAACTCCACAAAAACCTCTTTTAAACAAATGCATTAAAAAAAGTTACCTTAAAAGTAGTAATTTTTTTCGACTGCAAACTGAAGACCTTGGCGCTGGTATCATGGGTGGTAGTCTCATTACCCACTTTGGGGGATAGCTCGAGAATGTGAGGTAGCCATCAACACCAATTGAAATTAACTTATCACCATGTATAACAAGACCTCTGGAAACAAATAAACATTCATTACTAGGCATGTACTCCAGTATTTGTAATAAAAAAATAGAACAGCTTCATGTATCAATTTGTTAAGCCTGGTATCCATCAAAGCAGACGCACGGTGATGCGCCACCGTTATATGGTAGACAGTCCACCCTTACGCATACCGTTCCGCTAATAGCTTTATCATGTGTACCGCTAAAGAGTGGAATTCTTTGTGTTTCCCGATAAGTATAATCTGGTGGCCTTCAATACTCGAGTGAATAGGTTTTGCTGGGCAAGTGTGTATCATTGTCGACCGCACCATCGCTTAAAATCAGATGACGTGGCGGTCACACGCAAGCCCATTTGATATATAAAAAGCAGAGAGAAGAGATGTGTCGAATACCAATAAAATTGCATTATATTTACATTTCACTGGCTAGCTTTAATGCAATTCTATACAAGATGTTGATCTGTAATCCTGCCATATTTCTAGATCTGATGATAAATAATGTGCTTAGTCACGTAAAAATACTTTAAAAATTCTACGATTATTTAATACCTAAATTTTCACTCAGAAACATAGCGAGGGTTCGAGAATAAATCCCGAACGACTCGGAAAATAAGTCTTCGGCGGCATTGTCAAAGGGCACACAGACACACGGGGGAATTTGTTGTTTGTTTAGAAATAGGTATATAACAAACAAAAAATTTTGTTTGGTATTGATATTTTTACTAATTCGTGTTCAGTATCAGTGGTATAATCACCTCCTTAAATATGGCACGAGTACAGATCAACATGTTGTATCTAATGCAATCATATTGGTGGCTTGCAACATGTCTCTTTGCCTGTCCGCTTTGGTGGATACCGGGGCCTAAGTATTATATTTTCACCATAACCACAACAGATTATCTCTATGAAGTTTCTTGGTTCAGATACTAGTGGGAAAACCTTTTCATAAGTTTTCAATGTTGTACACATGAAAAAATCTAAATATAATTGTGACTGGAAAGGCAAAAAGACTGTAGTACCTTTAACTATGCCTTTAACATATCTAGCGAAGGATTTTTATTTGACAAACAGAGATAAAATTATCACCACAAATATTCCAACCATCTTATTTTGGACAAATTAATCACAGAATATTTTTTCACACTGAATTTGACAAATTCCTTCGCCTACCTGACATCATGTTCATGAATATTTCTCTGTACATTCTTCACCCACTGTGCTTCAGTCTGTTTCCCCGTGTTCTTGTTAACTTTGATGAAGTTCATGATGACTGGGTCCACTCCACTGCAGAACAGACTCTTTTCGTCATCAGACACCGCTATTGACAATATATCCGCTTTGTGAGTTGAGTAGGATTCAATCTGAAATTAAATTATTTAAACTTAATACTTACATGTTATATAATATTGTGTGTGCTCTGACTGACAAAGGAAGAAAAAATTACAGCGGTAGCATGCCTAAAAGTATAGTCAACCTCAGATTGGTAGTAACAGTTTAACCTTGACAACACCTTTAATTCGTAAGCAGTAAGGGTGATTTTCGTAACTCAAGTATTACCACTGACGTGCATCAACTGTACCTACATAATTTTTCGGTATCATGATATTTAATTTTATGAACATTGTATATTAATGTCTTTTATTTCTGCAATTTTGACAGTAAGTTGATAATAGTTGCAGAAAGATCCATGTTCACAAACAGCTTAACTTAAAGTATTTCAATATAAAAACGGTATGATCCAAATAGTAGCCTATTTAAAGTCTGTTTTTTCTCTCTTGTCTTATTTAGTAAACAATCTTGGCATCTCTTTATACAAATAACTACTGATAAAATATAGTTTTCTAGTTCTGCACATGTAATTAAGATAAAAAATATATTTTTCAACACACTTACTCATAATGTGGCTCTTATTGCACCGATTTTAGGTTCATAATGTAGCTTATAACACATGCGTGCTTTTTACATTATATTATCGCACTAGTGCTTTTTAGGGTTCCGTAGTTCCTACAAGGAACCCTTTTAGTTTCGTCATGTCCTTCCGTCTAGCCGTCTGTCCTAATCCTTTACAGCTTAATAACTTCTACAGTTATAATACTAGTATAGTATTATATTATCTGTGACATAAGTAAATGAAATTTTGTTAAAAAATGGTCTAGCTATAGATCTCAGTTTTAAACTAATAATAAAATCTTGATTACGTATTTTAGGGATGGCGCCCATACATGTGAAATGGGGATGAAAATTGTTTTTTCGCTGCACCCCGTCTTGTGGGGTATCATTGAATAGGTCTACTAAAATGAAGGTAATGTTTCATACATAACTTTTTTATTAGGTATACTATCTGCGAAATACAGTTCGCCAAAGTGGCTTGCAATGTGTGTCCCCCCATGCCATTTCTAAACTATGCAACGTAGAAACTTATAATAAAAAAAAAACAAAAAATAGAAAAAAACTCTTGTTTAAAATTATTTCGAGTATAATGTGATTATAAATTTTTGAGTTACAGTGATTAAACTGCAAAATACTTAAGACGTCCTAGTTCAAAGGTCATTGACCTGAGAGAAAAATGGTCTTAGCAAATAATGCTCCTTTATTTACTTTCTAATTGAAAAAATCACAAAAATTATCTTTGTGTTATATTGATATGACACACTTCTTAAATATAGCTTTTTAACTTTAGCGCTAGGTGGCGCTGTTTGCAAAAACTAAAATAGCAATGATTCATATTCGATTTGATTTGTTTGTAATTAGAACCCTATAATAGTGAGCATGGCCCGACATGCTCTTGGCCGGTTTTTACTTTACAGTTTATTTTTAAATCGCAGCAAAGATTTTTTATGCCTAAACAAAATTAAACATTTTTGTGAATAAATCAACTGTATTAAGTAAAATATGATAAATAAACATTTCAGTTCATCAAATTATTTATTTTTGTCAACAAATTGACATTAATTTGTGTTATATATAAAAAAACGATTGGGTTCGATTCCCGGGTTGGGCGAAGTGTTATTGGGTTTTTTCATTAGGAAATTCTCAGTAGCAGCCCGGAGTCTGGATTTGTGCCCGGTTAATGGCAATAGGCTCGCCCCCTATTACATGGGACTTACAACATAACTGGCGAAATGTGGGTGTACTATACACCTCTGCCTACCCCTTCGGGGAAATACAGGCGTGATGTTATGTTATGTTATAAATTAAAAAATCCATTTATTATATTTTTAATATTTGACTGTTTGGCGGTTTCCTTCGACCACCTGCGCACGCATAGCTGTATGTCACCGTGCGATTACACAACCCGTGCGCCATTTTTCATAAATTAAATATTTGTCTAAAATGTGTGTATGTTTATTTTCTCGCAAGTGTGTTGAAAAACGTCGTATGACACGCATGAGCATTGACTATTATACTCTCGGCTCCATTACGCCCTCGCCTTCGGCTCGGGCTGCAAACCAGCCTAGAGTATAATGGTCAACTTGGCTCACTTTTATCATGATGTACTATTGTGTAAAATTGTTAACATAATGTCTTTTAATTATTTATTAATAACGAATTGCATTAAAAAGACATGCCAAGATTGTTTACTAAATAAGACAAGAGAGAAAAAACAGGGTGTATGTAAAATTATAATCCTACCTGGTCACCCAGAGTGCTGTCCCAAAATGTAAGTCTACCCAAACTGTCTCCTGACACTATAGTGTTATCAGAGAGTATTTTGAGGCACCAAACAATGACCTCCCGGCCTCGCCGACTGACCGACATGCGAGTTATTGCATGTCCTGTCTCCACATTCCATACCCGTATTGTATTTATCGAACCTAGAACATTTCATTATTAATTTATATCTGTATATTAGTATGACTTCAGCAAAAGCTGGGCCCATTAAAAAATTGCTTTTGGCATCATCATCAACCTTATTTTGTGATCAATCTGCAGTATAATAAAATTTAGTAGTGAAGAAAGTATTATTTAGTATTTATTAGGCTTCATCATTACAGCCGAAAGACGTCCACTACTGGACAAAGGCCTCCCCCAACTAAGGGGGGGATATGTTATAATCGCCACGCTTGGCAGGCGGGTTGGCGATCGCAGTTGGTTGGTTAAATACTCAGAGAATGCTGCTGCCCATCCTCTGGTGAATCCCTTAGTCGCCTTTTACGACACCCATGAGAAGAAATAAGGGTGATGCTATTCTTTAAGTCCGGCACCACACGGACTTTAGGCTTAAAAAATATGTATAAGTATAATATTATAAAAGTTCAAACCTGTTACAAGTACATTTCCTGTGTTGCTAAATTTGCAACACAATATCCTGCCTTCTTGTTTATCAAATAACTTTTTGTAAATTATTTCATCATTATCTACGCTATATAAGTTCACATATCCTTGTTCAGTTCCCACTGCTACCAAAGTATTGTCGGCATTCACATCTAGGCACCAAGCTGCATAGCCAGTGAGCAACACTGTCGTTTTCAGGCACAGCTTATCAAGATCCCATTCAATCAAGGCGCCTCCGAGACCTGTTGACAGAAGTCTGTCCTTCACCCAACCAAGTGCTTCCACAGACCCATTCTCAAGACCAGGAATGAATTTTACGAGATATGGCGCGTAGTTCAAGTCCCATATCTCAATAGAAGCATCTCCTCTACAAGAAAAACCGAGTTTAGAATAAATTCTAAGAAATATGGCAATGATAAACAACGTTTATTGTGGTTATACTAACCTTGCAACGGCGATTTGTTTACTAGTTTTGTTAAATGAAACGCAGTTGATGGGCTGCGGTTTCGCATTATAGTAACGAACTCTGTGAACCTTACTCGCCATTGATAAAACTATTATATTTAAAATGTATTACAAAAACACATGTATACACATAACCAAGGAACAACACATAACCTCTTTCTTACTCACAGAAACTGTCAATTTTTTTTTATTTTTTTTATTTATTCATGACCATGGATACATGTCTTTCAGTCGTAATCATTGAACATATTATACTTGTATCCTAGTAAAGTGATGGAAACTTTCTAATTTGTAAACTGATTCCCTATATACAGGCATGCCTACATTGGGAACAGGCGCGGGTCCAGGATTCCGCTCAGGGGGGGGGCAATTTTCATGATGATTTCTATAAACTAGTCCGCCTCGGGGAAACTTCTTTTTCAAATAAACGTTAAAGAAAAACTGAGCATAGCAAACTAGACTAGTTTTTGATACCATTTCACAAATTACATGGGTGCCTGGTTAAGCCAGTTGCTTTTCAATAATCAAAAAACTTAGATCTTATTTTCTCCATAATTAAGCTGTCGACTTCTATTCTTTGGCGACCTACTTATTAATTACGGATGTGGCCGGCAGCCGCATGCCGTATTTTGAAGAAAAAGTGCGCGAGCATAGTGAGCGCGAATTTCTTTGATATGTTTTGCAATAACATGACGTCAAGTTTATGCTAACAGAAAAGAAAGAAGAAGTAAAGCCAGCGCGAGCGAAGCGAGCGCCAAAAATTTTGTGTTTATATTTTTAGCGGTTTCGGACTTTCCTCATTCATATAAATAAATGTAACAGAATACTTGCTCACAATACATCAAAGAAGTAGAGCATACGAAGGCTGAATACTAGGCGTGAGCGAAGCGAATTAGTTTTTTTTTCACTGTGCATAAACATAGTAAGATAGATCTTTACAAAAGTTGTAACATCAAAAAAAAATCTGCCTTCATTTCTTTATCTGGGACGCACACTAAGGCAAGAAGAACCTACATGTGGAATGACAACGGAAATCGTGGGGGTTTTTTAATAAACTAATCATTAAAAGTGATTCCTCGCTACAATTCAATAATTTAGAATGAAATTAAAAAACAGTACCTACTTTAGTTTTTATCTAATTTATTAAGTAATGAAATACTTATTGCTGAATTACTGTAAAAAATCAAATTATATTAGAAAATTAAAAAAGCAATACACAGGTACTCTCCAGATAAATGCAAATTTATAAGCGCCCGCCCAGTTCATATTTAGCATTTTTGAAATGCTGTCCATTGCCCGTCCTTGACATTTATCTACTACTAATACTGGTAGTGATGTAATTATGACGAGTTCGGAAGTACTTAGGACGTGGCTCGGGGGGGGGGCAATTGCCCCCATTGCCCCCCCCCCTGGATCCGTGCCTGATTGGGAATCCAGTGATTCAACTGCAACTTTTTGCTACGATTGATGTAAACAAGTTATTAGTGCGGCGACGGAGCAATCACCTAGCACCCGTAACACAGGTTGACTCCTAGCTCGGGACTGGGTCTTGCTCTGTCTCCCACGTAAAATTCCAGATGTATCTGTCGCTCAATCTAGTACTTAAGTTGACCTGTACTCATACGTTTTTAAATAAAATTTATGATTATTATGATTATGATTATGTTTTAAAATTAAATCCCAAATCAAAACTAGTTTTAAACAGTGATCAACGGTTGAGAAACTTTCTGTAATCGGGCCCTAGAGTGATCATACAAACGAACGCTCAAGGAACGCTCCGAGCGAGCGTGGTCCGACCAAAGACATTTCTATACTTACGTCAGTATAATACCTTTATGGGTCCGACGACGCGCGTCGTGTCGTGCGACATAATTGAACGCGGCCCAGTTGTTATTTGTTGTGATTTTTTTCTCTGTGATAATGCTTTAAAGCTATGTATCCAATTCCAAGGTTCTATTAAAAAAAAGAAAAAATCAAGTTTCGAGCATATCTTCTAAGTAGGTTTTAAAATTAAATCCCAAATCAAAACTAGTTTTAAACAGTGATCAACGGTTGAGAAACTTTCTGTAATCGGGCCCTAGAGTGATCATACAAACGAACGCTCAAGGAACGCTCCGAGCGAGCGTGGTCCGACCAAAGACATTTCTATACTTACGTCAGTATAATACCTTTATGGGTCCGACGACGCGCGTCGTGTCGTGCGACATAATTGAACGCGGCCCAGTTGTTATTTGTTGTGATTTTTTTCTCTGTGATAATGCTTTAAAGCTATGTATCCAATTCCAAGGTTCTATTAAAAAAAAGAAAAAATCAAGTTTCGAGCATATCTTCTAAGTAGTCTGTGGTTTCGAGGATCGCAGTTACGAGTACATTTAATTTTTGTATAAAATCGTAATTTAATAATTGGGAATTTGCATACTACATTATTAGAAGTTTAATTTGTGTATAATGGGGGACGGGCAAAGTGAAACTAAACCTTTGCTAAGAGATGGTGAGTAAATAATTGGTTTTATTGTTTTGACAGCTGATGATTCAATTATTACATACTGTGATTTTTGTTGCTAAACAATGCTCTATGATGGTTCGAAGCCTACGCTACCTAGTCCATCGAAATACCTATGTTGTGCAACAGATTTACAAGTTATTACATGATTGATTACGAATTTTTGCCTTCCTATCCTAACACCCAATTGTAATGTTTTTGTCTGATAGAGGAGGTAAATGTCAGCACAATATCTCCGATTGGACCTGACGAGCTTCCTCCACCGTACCAGCAAGCAGGAATGCCTATGGTAACATGTCGCGTGTGCCAGGCTATGATCGACATATCTGGGAAGAGAGAACAGCATGTTGTCAAATGTTCGGAATGTAATGAAGCCACGGTATGTTGTTGGAATCAAAACTGTTACTTATGAAACTCCTCGAATATTTTGAGGTCAAAAGCCTTGCTTATCACAATTATCTTATTGATTAATATCTTAATACATTTCTTTGTTCATGAATGTTTGTATGTTCTTGTTATGAATAAACCAGCTGACTCATAAATTAATTAAACTGCAGGTCCTTCTCAATTTATTATGATTAAATTTAATAAAATGCTATTTATTTCAGCCGATAAGGAATGCTCCACCTGGTAAAAAATATGTGCGCTGCCCTTGCAACTGCTTGTTAATTTGCAAGTCATCATCCCAGCGCATTGCATGCCCCCGTGCAGACTGCAAGAGAATCATCAACCTGGCACCATCGCCTGTGACTCCACCAGTGCCTACCTTGCCTGGAATGTGCAGAGTCATCTGTGCTCACTGCCAGGACACATTTCTGGTAAAAAATGAAATTTGTTACTCAATAATAACCTGTTTTTATTTAATCTGAAATATTTTATACAGTTAATGATCAAACTAAATACCACTGCAACTTGATTATGATAATAATTTTATGTGCATAAAATGTATGGTAACCTCTATCAGACCTTGTAAATACTTCTAGATTGTAGGTATGCATTAATTTATTTCTTTTAACTAAAGTATTGTTAGCAATGATTGCAAGTTATTGGAATGAATAGACTTAAAATAAATGGAAAAATGTGACCTCTGTAGTACATAATGTACAATAAATTTTATAGTATCTGCCTAGTAAATATTTGAACAGCTGTTTTTCAATTACAGCAATACCTTGTGATATGAGCAGAAAAAATCACAGGTGCTATTTCAAACTATTCTAGTCACAAAATTAATTGAGCATATCCAACAAAAAAAAACATTAAGCACTAATCTTATGAATTCTTAACACAAAATTGGTTTATTGCAAGTTCAATAGTTTCAAAACATCTGACTAATGACTCCCATTAGTCACTATGTTTATTATCCTTATCTATTGACACAAATAAAAAGGTTTTACTCTCAAACCAATATTTTTATAAGTCTATAAAAACATAATGTTTATTAACCGACTTCAAAAAAAGGAGGAGGTTTTTTTTTTTCATGTATGTACACCGATTACTCCGAGATTTGTGGGCCGATTTACGTGGTTGTTTTTTTATTTGGTAGAGGAAGCCCGCGCGGTGGTCCCATATAAATTTTATTGACTTAGAATGAGCAGTTTTTTAACCAGCTTCAATAAATCAGTTTATTTTAGCTTCGCGTATCTAGATGATCTGCTCATTGGTTCGTTTTTCTGAGAATTCAAGGCCGATATGCGTGTTTTTTTTTCACGATAGTGACTGGATGTTTGGAAGAACATGAGCGAGGCTTTGCCCAGCAGTGGGATAACAAAGGTTAATAAAAAAAAAAAACTCATATTGGTTATATAAACATTTATCATGAATCATGAGTCAACCCTCGCAATTATCAACTAAAAAGTATAAAATAAAAACTTTTAACTTGCGTCATGTAAATATAATGTACAGTCGAGTGCATATCTATAGTAAAAAACAGTTTATGTGAATGTACATGAAAATCACGCGCCGCCTTCAAAATGTTGGTTTATGTTATGATTTTAAAATACATACAATGATTATTTTTTACTTTTTAGTTAAGGTTTTTGAAGTTGGTTTTATTTTTTGTTAAAAAGTTTTTTTTTATGTTAATATAGTATCAGATTTGCTCATTTTTACAACTGGTAACAGATGAAAAAATATATATAACACTTTTCTAACATAACATAACATCACGCCTGTATTTTCCTGAAGGGGTAGGCAGAGGTGTAATAGTACACCCACATTTCGCCAGTTATGTTATAGTCCCATGTGTGGGGGTGTGCCATTGACCGGGCACAAATCCAGAATCCGGGCTGCTACTGAGAATTTCCTAATGAAAAAAACCCAATAACACTTTGCCCGACCCGGGAATCGAACCCAGGACCCCACGCTCATTAGTCGCGCTTGCAACACAACAACAACAACACAACACTTTTCTAAATGTTCATAATATTTAATACTAGCTGACACCCTCGCCTTCTCTCCTATGGTATGTTGATAAGAAGTATCCTAAATGTTAATTCTGGACATGGTCTGTCTATGTGCTGAATTTCACCCAAATCCAGTAAGCTCTTTCAGCATGATTGAAGGATAAACGATCAAACATGCTTACTTTCGCTTCCTACTAATAAGTATAACAAAAAATGAGAAAGTATGGATGTTTGTTTGTTCTTCAATCATGCTGAAATGGCTGAAAGGATCTGGATGAAAATTATCGCATATATAGACCATAACCTGAATTAACATACAAGCTACTTTTTATTCCAGGAAGATACACAGTTCCTCAGTGATGCCCAATGATGTCTTTTTGCAATAAACTGAATTATACGTGGGAGAAGCCACAGGCATAGGCTAGTTTATAATACTAGTAGGATTTATAGACATTCACTTTTTGAGCATTGAGTTTTATTTTATTGCTATTAAGATCGAAATGAGATTTACATTAAATTGATTTCAATCTTAAAGTTCATCATCCAAGGCATCAGTGTATCAAGGTGTATCATCTTTCTTGTAATCCATGATTTCTATCAAATCAGTTTACTTCTGCAAAATATCAATTCCTATAATTTATTCTTTTATTATAATACTAACTTTTGCCTGGCAGCTTCGCATGTGTGGAATTCCAAATGAAACAGGTTTTCCATACAAACTTTCATTCCAGGTTTTACCCCCTTTAGGGTTGATGGTCCGAAAACACTTAAACACGTATTTCTTTTTTTTTTTCAAACTAAAAGTCAAATAACCATTTTTGACAGCTCTCACTTCAATAATAACGGATTTTCATACAAACTTTCAACCCTTTTTGAAAGGATTTTTGAAAATTCATTGCCCAAGGGAAAACCACTATACTCTATCTAAACCACTTGGGCGATGAATTGAATTGAAGTGCTCACCTACGTTATTTAGGGAACTCCTGTGCAAAATTTCATCAAATTCCACCTAGACCCACTGGTTTAGGCTGTGTGTTATCTGTCAGTCAGTTGTAATACTTTGAAGAGTCTGTTGTCTGTTCTAAGTGATCTGTAGTAGTACATTACTGTCGAGGCCTGAAATGAAGCAATTGACGGCCCAGTAATATTGGAGGTATGAGGCGAAGCGAACTTCCGAAGTGATTTTAAAAGGATGGAGCGCTAGCCGAGTCCTATTTAACTAAACAAGGCCGTTAATTTATATTTCGGCCGAGGCTTGTATAGTAGTTTTCTGTCATTTGCGAGGAAACAATATACAAATTAATAATAGTAAGTAGGTATCTAATTTTCATTCGCGCATTCAGCCTTTACTGTGAGTTTGCACTGACGAAACATTCACATAAAAACATGTTGAAAAGTCAGTTTTCTGTCAATGTATCGAAATGTTTTCGCATTATCACACAACTTGTTGAAACGAAACTTGTTTGACATTTCGTAGTCTATTGACATGTTTAATTTCGATACACTTCAAAGTACCTGCGTCGGCCATACATGTTTACCGACCTCATTGGAAAACACAAAAAACGAGATTTATACAAGTTGCGCGACATGATTAAGCATCATTGCGAACGTCAGCCGTGACAAATCTATATACAAACATGTCAATGTATAAGTTTTTAGTCAGTGCAAACACAGCCAACAACAAATCTTGAAATCTATCAAAGAATTTAGGTACCCAGTTTTCTGCAGTGCGAACGTAACAATCAACAAAACAAGTTGTGACATTAGTTTCATATGACAAGTTTCGAGACATTACATGTTAAATGTTTTTTGGTGCAAACCCACAGTAATAATGATGAATATTTTGTACCTAAAAACATGTGTACCTAAAACCTCGCTAGCATAATTTACAAAATAAAAACTTTCCAGCAAAGCAATTTCTATTATTGTCGTGTTAGATAATGCTGGCGTGTTATTTCGTTGCGTACGGAAAAGTTCAGATTGATGTTTTTTTTTTTGGTACCCGAAGGGTGCCATACGGGACCCAATAGGGTCCAATAGGGTAGGGAGAGTAATAACTCTCGCTACGCTGTCCGTCCATCTGTCTGTCACAGGGCTATATCTTTGTAACCCAGTTGAAATTTTCACAGAATATATGTTATTATGGTGCCTATCACGACAAAAACTAAAAATAAAAAAATGTCTAAAAATAAAGGGGGTCCCCATACAAGAAACCTCAAAAACATGCATTTTTTCAACGTTTTTGTTCCTGCTCTATCTTCAAAACGGTACCAGCGTCAAACTTGGTCTGATTATAGTGCATACTATGTAGTTTAGCAAAAAATACTAAAAATAGGACAAACAAAAAACAAACATAAATAGGATATGTGGTGTGGTGGTACCTGCGTAAGAAAGATATGCATAAATTCATATTTCGTGCACGCTGCGTTGATGTCTTTTGATGAACTCTCGTAATCGTAAATGAAATCAGTTTCTATGGGGTATCAGGTCGATAGGTGGTACGGAACCCATACTGCGCGAGTCCGACTCGCACTTGGCCGTTTTTTTGCCGCAAGTGGCAAATGTAAGTTTTTATGTATGCACTGTACTGAGTGCATTGATCTATTCAGTTAATTATAATAACATGATTAACCCAAATGAGCCAGTAAGTGTACTAAATGAAGCATTCCTATGGCATCATAATTGGTTTAGAAATATAAAACTCATTTTCTTAAAACTGATTTTCTTATAACTGATTTAAATAAATAGGTATATATTTTTTGTTTAAAATGTTTTGTGTACGGTGCACGTACATGAGTTAAATTATAGGTATTTGTATAACTAGTAGGCTCGCGTATCTGCACTTTCATCGCGACCTACATTAATAAAACTGCAGTGACACATGGCGGAGCATAGATGCTACATATATGTTAAATATTTAATAAGTGTTCAAGTAGACGTGGTTTGGGTCGGACAACTTGCATTTTCATTTAGACTCATACCCGTTGGGCACTCACTGACAATTCTGACATTCTGACAATCTGCATTGCATTGCATTGATTGACAATATTAATGTTTGGTTGCACCCAACATTTTGTTTACATTTTATTAGTATGAATTCATGTAATTTGTTCCTAGTTTGATAAAAGCAATACATATTATCACAACTACTATGACATACTTATTATTTTAGGTATAGACACGAACTTATAGAAGTTGGTTTTGGTCATTGACCTTAGATAAGTGTGTATTGTTCTCAGACCAAAAGAATAAGATAGACGGAGCGCATTAAACTAGCGAATGAAGCCAGAAAAAGGAATACAAAATTGCAAAGGAGTACCTACCTACTATTCCGCGCAGTGTTTACGAGCCGCGGTCGGGAGTGTCAATCTTATTCTTTTAGTTTGAGGATTAGACGTACGCTCCACATTGCGGCTCGCGAACACTGGGGTCTGTGGGCGGTGTAGTAGGTACTCCTTTGCCAATTTGTAATCCTTTTTCTGGCTTCATTCGCTAGTTTTACGCGCTCCGTCTATCTTATTCTTTTGGTGTGACGTATTTATTTATTTATTAAATTTATGCACACACAGATAAAAAATAATAAAATACATAGAAATGAATAGTAGAAAGGCACTACTTATTTGTTTAAGAAATTTCTTCCGACAGACCTGCGAGAGGAAAATTTTAAGCAAAGAGATGTAGACACAGTGTGTCAAATAATACTAATATACAGGGTGGATATGACAATACGGCATTAAATAAAACCACGTACAGAGTATCTCGTCTTGTGACCGCTATACAAAAAATTAATCAATTCCAGTATTAGTTATTAAGCTTAGCCACAGAAAATTATTTTATTTTCATTAATTTTGAATGTAGGGCCATTTTTCTAGCCCAGTATCGTTAGGTCAAAGACCTGTGCGACTCGAGTCCATATTATTTTAAACTTTCTCATGATTACAGATGATTACAAATGGTGTTACTTATTATTTCGATGTTTTAATATATATATATATTTTTTTTTTAATTTTCTATTAACAACTTATTTATGTGTTTCTATAGACTAGTAATAACTGTGTTTCTATAGACTAGTAATAACTGTGTTTTCATTTATTGTCGTATTGTCATATCCACGTTGTATATACTCATACATAAACTAATATAAATAAATAAATATTTTTACACATCACCATCTAGTCTCTAACTAAGCAGAGCTTGTGGTATGGGTACTAGACAATGGATACTTATGTACTTCTTTTTTTTTGTAAATACATACTTATAATACATAAGAAACAACCAGACCAACACAAACACATGAGTGAACATGAGTTCAACACACAAATATTTGTGTCCTGTGGGAATCGAACCCACGACCTCGTGATCAGCAGTCCGATACTCGAACCACTAGACCACCGAGGTCGTCAAAACATATATAACGTAATAAACATACATATATAACGTAAAATAAATATAGTATAATAAAACTTTTTAACAAAAAATGTAACCGACGAAAACAGAAACTGAAAAGCGAAAAATAACTAATAATGAGTCGGCGCCAAACAAACTTTTAACAAGCAACGTGCATGCAAGTTGCAAGTGGCCGAGCGGAGAACGAATTTTTGGAAAGTTATTGTTTATCGTTGAAAATTTCATGTTGTATTTGATGCTACGTTGTTTTTATTATTTATTTAAAGTAATTTAATGATCTTCGTTGATTGTTTGTTTGGCGCCGACTCATAATTAGTTATTTTTCGCTTTTCAGCTTTTCGTCGGTTCAATTTTTTGTTAAAAAGTTTTATTTTAAATTTTTTTGTGGTTTAATCTAACTCCAGGTCTCCATTATGTCGTAGTGTCTAGAACTATATTTGTGTGCCAAGTTTCAACAGAATCGGTTAACAGGTAAGAATTCAGTGGGTGAACAAGCACTCATCCCATATTTTCCCACCCTTTGGGGTGGATTTTGATTTTGAAATTTAAATGGGACCAACTTCGAGATATACCCTATCCATTAAAAAAAGAATCATCAAAATCGGGCCACACTATAAAAAGTTACTAGTGGTCATAAATGAAAAAAAAAAAAAGCGTCGAATTGAGAACCTCCTCCTTTTTTTCGTCGGTTAAAAATGATAAACATACTTTAGGTATACCTACACAATATCAAAATATAAATCATACATAATATTATTACGGACAACCTATGTGGATGAGGAAAGATAATGCTCTTTTACACGTTTTTATGCAAGTATTTATTTATTTAATTGTGTATTCCAGTATCAGCTATTGAAGAACGCGCCAGTGCGATGTCCCCACTGCCGCAAGGTGTCGTCGGTGGGCGCGCGCATGGCCCGCGTGCGCGGCGCCATCTTCGCGGTGCTGGCGCTGGTGTTCCTGGCCATCGCGCTGGGCGTCACTCTGGGCACGCTGTCCGCCGCCAAGAGCCACGGCGGCGGCATCTACGTGGCCTACGTCGGAGGCTTCCTCCTCGCTTTCATCTTGGGCAGTCGAGCTGTTTACTACTTCGCTATGAAAGTGAGTACGATCGAAGGCCCAATGTAATAGTCGTCAAGTCATTCGACTTTGTGATAACATTTCTATGACTAGAAAATATATATAAAGAAAATTCTCAATTCCATATAGCATTGTTATAAGAACTTGGTTTGCCAAGTATATTTAAACCATCTCAATATAGAGCCGAGTTGGATTTAAGTGAAATTGGCATTTAATTGGCGTTAATATTATGTTAAATGTATTTAAAATTATAATGGGGGGAAAATTGTATAATGAAATCGAATAAAGTGTAGGTAAGTTATCCTTAAAGCAGTGGACGATGTCATTTAATGTGAATAATTTTATCTTGTTAGACTAGATACATATCATCGGCGTGGAGGAGAAATTACATAACTAGGAATTAAAAGTTCCGAAATAATCGTGATTTTATTTCTAGACTGTTTTGTCAATATATTTTCATGTAGAAAGTGGTGTAAACTTTTACAATACTAATGTCCTCTCTATTTTATCTCCTCTACGCGGATGATATTTGACGTACAGAATATTGTATCTGATTCTGTGTTGCTAGTTCAACTCTTACAATGATATTTGACGTACAGAATATTGTATCTGATTCTGTGTTGCTAGTTCAACTCTTACAATGAATCTGTCTTATTCAAAATAAATCTCAGATCCTTATAAGTAGTTCATTGATCCAGTTCTTGCAGTCACATAATCTTGTACCTAATAAAATCATTTGATTAATAACACATCGTCTCTAGCATTTCTATTAATGTTTGGTAATAAGAAAACCCAATATAAAGGCCATGAGATTATTTTACTTTGTATTTAGTACTTTAAAATGTAGAAAAGGGTATTATTTATACAGGGTGAAACTATTCTGCCTTATGTCTAGGTTTATTTATTTGCAGAAATGTCATCATGATTTTCGCTTACTATTCGGTATATAAACTTCAACTAGCAAATTGTAAATATTTATGTTTTCCAAAAAAAAACCTATGACAAATAATGGACTTGAAAAATATGGTACATCAGTATTTTCACGAGTTATACAAAAATATGTGATATATCAGAAATAATAATCTCGAGAAGATGGTATGTATTGCACCTAAAGCGAATTTTGTCACAAAAAGGTAGTAACTCCAACGAAAGTCTGCAATGACCTTAATCAATGTATAAAACAAAAGTTATTGTGTTAAACTAATATTTTCATATTAATATAAATGAGCCAAGTTGAAAGATCGTATAATATGATTTCCCAAGGCTAACAGTATCGGTTTGTATAAAAAGTATGTCATATAAATAAATAAATGCAAATATATTGCCTCACTTTTAGAAATTGTAGACTGAATCCATTAATATATTAAATTGATTCTGAATAGCAGTAAATAAATTCGTCGTCACTCATTCAATGTTGGCTCAATAGTGCCACTCCACTATAAATGCTGTTTATGTATAGCAAACATATGTGTAGGTCCGTATGCTTGGGCCAAGGAGAACGAGTACAATACGTGAGCAGTGAGCGCGCTGTGTAGTCGAGCCAGCAATGATTGAGAAAATTATCGCTAGCGGAATAACGCATTTTGTAATAAATATAAGATATACAGGTAAAATCAAATACATGCGATGAAATTTAAAGATGGATTCTATGAGTGTGAATCCCATACATAAACATTTGGAATATAATGTATTTCATACTAAAGCAGACGAAATAAGTCGTCGAAGTAGTAGTAGTAATAAGAAGTCGAAATCTAGCGCCAACATGATGTTTGGGTACATTTAAAACAAAAACAAACAAACATAGACTTTGTCTCATATAAAAAATATTCAATGACTGAACAGAAATCCTTACTTAATATAATTAATTATCAATAATAATATCATCTAAATATAGTGCCGATTTAGCAGCGTTCCCGTGAGTATTTAACCAATCAACTGCGATCGCCAACCCGCCTGCCAAGCGAGGCGATTATGGCATACCCCCCTTTTTGGGGGAGGCCTATGTTCATGATGCATTGATTTAAGTAGGCAGGACATAGTGGAACTGAAATTTTAATTTTACCATCTGTACTTTGACCTATGCTCACAATAAACTGATTTGATTTGATTAAAAATGTGCCAAAATATCATGTTCGCGCTCGATTTCGACTTGGCTGCCACAGAATGAAATAAATTATATCCCAAAACCTGTCATATGGCATGGGTTTTAACACCTTTGCAGGATTTGACCAAAATGACGCATCGTCCTTTATCGCTTTGATTCCATCCCAATGATATTTAAAAGTATAGATGTGTTATACCCTAAGAAAACAAACGAAAAAAAAATCCGTACGCAGCGGCAGCACACATTCACATTGGTATGAGATCCCTTTTTGTTTGTTTACTTTCTTGTCATAATTGGTACACTTTCTATAGACACACGATGGTAGTGTTGTTTTTTTTGTCACCGGACACGCTCGGCGCCTTGTCTTGCTGGTTGCTTGACGCAGACGAATAGAAAAACGTTCCAATTAGGACATTTTGAGTCTTTAGATTGCGCGCGCTATTAACATATCTGTACTTTTAAAATATAATTGTTCCATCCTGTATAATGTATAATCCAAACAAAATAATTTGGTGCTGAACTTTTTAAAGTTTAAAATGAGTGACGGTAAAGCCTTTTTTACAGCATTCCTCATATTGATGTACATGGCGTATGTTCTAAATAAAGAAAAACAAAGATAATTGTAGTGTACACGACTACCGCGTCTTTACTCATAGTTGTCGAGAAAGTTGAATTATAGCCACGCTTAATATAGCATGAAAAAGTTAGTTTTAATAATTCATGGATATATGGGCGTAGTTAGAATTTAAAATTAAGGGAGGGTGGGGTATAACCAAGGGGTCTTCACCTACCGAATCTACCATTTTTACTGCAGTTGCATGGGATTTTAGTATTTCCGATCAGCTACGCCTAGGGAGCGTTCAAGTATTACGTAACGAATTTGGGGGGGGGTCTTCTGAAACGTTACGATGTGTTACAGGGGCGGGAGGGGGCTTTGAACTACGCATTACGTAACATTGTTTTAACCCTTCAGAACGGTCGCGTACCTAGTTTTTTTTGTCATGCATTTTTTTTAAACCAAATGTTAATAAATAATATTAACGCGATTAAAACAATAACATAGGTATATTAGCGACTTTCCGGTACTTTACGCCACATAATTGCGACTTTCAGGTAAAAATGGTCACTTGGTTGTGGTTACGTAACGTTTTACTAGGGGGTGGGGGGGGGGGGGGTAATAAAAACGTTACGGCGCGTTTAATGGGAGGGGGTCAAAAATCTCCAAAAATTGCGTTACATAATACTTGAACACTCCCCTATCCATTAATTTGGTTTGTGTGTGCATAAAATTTAACTTTGTGGTTAATATAACCATTTAAGATTAATATAATCTTAAATATAATTAACAATAGAACGTGTTTGATTTGTGTCTGTGTAGATATTGAACACGATTTACGGCCAAAATTAATATCCAATCTATCCACGATTTGGCCTACTAGAGATAGAAATTTGACATATTTTGTATCGAGCTTATGTCAAATACCACGACCGACCGAGCGTTGTGGCGCAACTTGGGAGAGGCCTATGTCCAGCAGTGGACTGCGATTGGCTGAGTTGATTGGTTGATTATGTCAAATTCCTATCTCTAGTAGGCCAAATCGTGGATAGATTGGATATTAATTTTGGCCGTTAGAGGAAAGTCATGTTATCGTTTACTGGCTGTATTACAATGTGCACAAGTTATCTGTACCTATTGTTTAATCTCTTACATTCTATTCTTTGTTTTGTTGTTTTTTTTATTTAAACAATATGTTATTATTATTATATTGGAAGGTAGTAAGGGCTAGCAGTCAATGTTTGTGTTATTATAATTATATTGTATGGTTTAACTATAATAATCGAACAATATGTGATTATGTCTTAGATTATTTGCTTTCAGTGAATAAAATTAATAGTACCACCATATAATAATACCATGTATAATTGATTATGATTATTTCATGAAATGTTAGTGCTTTACACATGTATTTGTAGTTATAAGTCAAATAAATTGTACCAATCGACATCTCATTTGATCTTCCATTTAATTTTATGTCACGAACACACTGTTTTAGATAACAACTAACTAAGAAAAAAAACGATAAAGTAATGTATGTATTTTATTAATAATGATAACAAAATAAATTTTAGGTAGATACAATCCATAGGTAAATTAAAACTTAGGCGTATTTACCAATATTATTATTGAGAACCGATAAAAAATCTATTAACTTATATATACTGCACTTACGTTATATGACACATGAACTCTTTTAAAAATTTTTAATAAAAGGAAAACATGTAAAATTACCTTCAACATAAGCAGGTACGTAGACTGGTACGCACTTGGTACATTACAGTAGTGGATGTTTTGTACTATACTATACAACCTTACTCTTAGTTTATACTAAATGTAACAAAAGGTCATTGCTGCTTTTGTGAAAACAAATATGTGGATCAGCAGTTTTTTTTTCACGATTTCAGGTATGGTCTCATAGTAAAAGTTGTTCATAATTGATGAGTACAATGACCCCTTAAGAGGTTTGATATAAACTAAGAATAAGGTTGTATATCGCGTTACACAATTTTATTAGTAAAAAATGTATTTTAAGAAAATACAAGAGGTAAAATACAGAAAATACCATCATTTCATGACCATTTCAATTTAATAATTTAAAAATACATTGAATCTTTAAATAGTTGTAAAGAATCTAACTCTACACACGACTAGACGAATAGATAAGACAAAAAATAGTCAGTGATTTAACTGGAAAACGTTCCGACTTACTCTTCTAATTACGTTTACTCTAGGGAAGGAATGTCTTTCTGCACAACTTACAAGCGATAAAACTAGTACCATGTACTTAGGAAAACTGTACAATAATCGTACTTATTGAAAAAAGTTTTATTGAATGGATATAAAGCTTCAAAGTAATTTTCTCAGGATCAGTTTTTGATTATATTCCCCGCGTAGTCCGCAATAATGCTAACTTTAATACAAATTGTTACTGGCTCGTATGTACAGTCGAGGAATGAAAAGGTTCGTCACATTAAGGTATATTTTTGCTTGTACTGGCAGATAACAATAATAACAGTTGTATGTACCTACACCCACCTAATTATCTCTCGTACAAGTTTGAAAAGGTAACATGTACTCGCGACACGTTTAAAGGAATCAATTTGGAAATTGAACCTTTTCGTTCCTCGACTGTAGTAGTCAAAAAGTAGATGTCAGCTTTGAGGATTCGGACCCCCGGGTATAGTATTAAAACGATGTAACTGTAAGCCGTGTTATCATGTTGAGGGTTAATGGGACTTGTTGTAGGAGTCCTTGTGTTGGTATCCGGAGACGTAGCCCGACGCGTCAACGACGTCCTTCCTGCCGGACATGCCCTTGCCTTTGCCCGTCTCGTCGAAACGCTGCTTGTGGGATCCCGTGTACTTGCTAGTGTCGGTCAGACGGTCGACGGCTGCCGCAGCCGCTGGTGATTTGGTCACCTGGAATTTCACAGATATTTTTATCAGTGACAACAAGCAGTACTTAATCTGGCAAATAGCTCGATCCCGTACTTGTTTTAAAGGCAATTAACGGCCAAAATTAATAACCAATCTATACACGATTTGCCCTACGATAGAAATTTAACATAACCTCCATACATTCCATGTTTTTCCAAATTTCTGTCTCTAGTAGGGCAAATCATGGATAGATGGTTATTAATTTTGACCGTTAGTCGTCTAGGATCGAACTACTCGGCAGATTACTTACTTGGTAAGGGGTTGGCGACAAGAAATAGTGCAGTACATGGTATAATAAGATGTTTTACTAGGTGTCCAGGTACTATCTTCCCGTGACAGCTACTAGGTCACGTGATTGCCTCCGTCTCCGTAGGTACTACGTTATCGGCTATCGAGCCAATAGCGGGCTGTTAGCGTGCAACTTGTCAGTTTGATATGCTGCCACTATGTGTAAATAAATTACCCGAGCAAAATGCATTTTTCCTACTTGCTTCTTTGAGAAGCACTTATGAACTAGTAATTTTATACAGTTTCCTTTAATAACTAATTAGATGAAAAACACGAGATAAGAAATAATTAGGCTAGTTAGGAATTTATTTTATATTCATTATGAACAAAATTGAAGATGTCAATCAATGGCAACACTGATCGTGATGTAGATTCGAGGCATCGCGGGAAGAGAATACCTGGTGAAACATCTTATTGTACCATGGTGCAGTACACGTACACATTTTGATGGTGTAAGAGTCGCGGGTTCGATTCCCGCACGGAAAATAAGAAATATATAGGGTAGGGTTTACAATGTAAAAACAAAAAAAGCAAAACAAAATCGGAACCTCCCGATACGACCGCAATTTTATCGTTCTATTTAGAAATCCATGTTTAACAGTGTATTAAGGCTAAGTGGCGTAGCTACCGTAGGGCTAGGCGGGGCAGTGCCCCGGGGCCCCCAAGCTCGAGGGGCTCCTCGGCCCCATGAACGACGTTCGAAAAAGTTATATGTTATCCTAGTTGAATAAAGAATGTTCGACTTTTAACTTTTTGCCCCGGGGCCATTGGTTTTTACATAGCTACGCCACTGGGCTCGACACTGCCGTCTGCCTGTCTAGCTAGATCATAAAGCACTGCTGTATAGTCAACTGCATGACAGTGGTATCAATTGAATTAGAAAACTGCCCTAAGTGCTAATAAAGGCCCTGTCAATGTCAAACTGTTACCACTGACATGCGGTCGACCGTACAAGTAGATTAAACAAAGTCATATAGATTGAGGTGGCTAAGCGGTGAGCTATGAAAAATCTACCAATAAGTAGGATTGTTTGATTTTCGTAGCTTAGCTCTGATGGAAAAGGGTTCATAGGTGCGAAGTTTTTTATACAGTACCTACGTAACAAAAACCCTGTTGTTCCTGTGAGCAACGTTATCAGAATCGATATTCATACGTAAGGACACAACTTATTTAGAAAAACTCTTCAAAAAAATAATAAAATAACATATTAAATCATTATTAAAAGTGATTAGGTATATCACTTTCAACTTACAATTAATAATGATTTACCTAATATTTCATTTGATTATTTTTATTGATGTAATCACTGAGTGAGTGAGTTTTGAGTGACATAATCACTTTCAATTTGCAATTAATAATGATTTAATATTTAATTTCATTATTTTTATTGAAGAGTTTTTCCAAATGAGTTGTGTCCTTACGTATGAATATCGATTCTGATAACGTAGCTCACAGGAACAACAGGGTTTTTGTTACATACTGTAGGTACCTATACTCGCTGAAGCGAGGGATGCGATTAGCACTCCTTTCCCCTCGCCGCACTCCACTACCCGACTTCGCTATATTGTTTAACTAGCATTACTCTAGCCTGCTCAGGGAGAAAGAGTGGAATTGGCATGACTTTAAAGTAAAAACCACATAAACCACTGCTAGTTCTTTGATAGATAGTAGGTACCGTGACATCTATATGAGCAATCACGTAAAAAAATATTTTATTTTAAAGACAAAACTTGATAAATAGCGTGTCTGTGACGTTGAGGAAAAATATTTATTATACCTCATGGAAATCTTAACCAACACGTCTGTTACGTGACTATACCTCGATTAGACTCAAGGTTTCAAAGTTACGTTGGATGACAATGAGTCGTTACATATAGGTACTTCGACAAAAACTTACGTGTGATGAAAAACCCGGCTGTCCACAACTTGTTAGCTTCTTCTTAATTTCATCAAGCTCCACCTTTTTACTTTTAGCTAAATCGTCGAGGAATTTCTGGTAATCCTCGATGCCAAGTTTCAGGGTCTTCAGTTTCTTGAAGTGGATCGCGGTGTCTGTTGTAGAGATTTTCTTGCCATCGATCACCTTTGCTTGTTTCATCCATTTATCGCTTTGCGACAGAGTTATTGTTTTGCCATCTGATTTCGGATCTCCGAATTTTGAAAATGCTTTGAACGCGTCCTGGGAATCAAATACATGGAATCATCAATTGTAGTTCAAAGGAGGACATCGCCGGCCGGGCGGCCCTAGGGTAGAGCGTAGGGTGCGGCTGCAATAGGCGCCAGATGGAAAGGGGCGCCAAAATCGGATAGTCGATATCGGAAAAGGATTCGCGACTGAAGATTCTTCAGTTCTTCAGGGCGCTAATGCAATATATATTCTTCAGTGAAGAGTATATGTTGTATTAGCGCCCGAGAGACCCGATGCGATTCAAAACAACAGATTTTCTATTGTGTCTACTTTATGCCGGTTTTTATTGTAAATTCGTATTTTTTCGAAAACTGGCTCATGGGTTCACCCGTCCGCTATTATAGCCGCGCGTTCATCTCTGTACCATATATTTCGCACAGTTTTATTTTGATGCCCCTAAACTAAAATGTTTTCTTTTCATGTTTGAAAGCCAACAACTTTTGTAAAAATTATTCATTTTACGATTTAAATTCTGGCTGGAGTCGCAGGTTCGAATCCTGCTCGTGAGCGATTTTTTCATTCCACAATTTAAATCGTAAGATTTCGCTTCGCATGCGTAATTACGTTAAAAATAATAATTCATTTCTTTTCATGTTTGAAAGCTAACAACTTTTGTAAAAATAATTCACTTTCGTTGAAGCACCGTCCATTGTTGTTGAAATGGCAAATATTATAAGAAGGTAAAAAATACTCAAACTCCCTCTGAAATGGCTAAAAATGGTGTAATGTTTTCGCAAATCCCAAAAATATTGCCGCACGCTTCGCTCGCGCTGTCCTGGACTCTTCAGACCCTCATCTTTCATAAAAAGAACCGTTTCTTATACACGTACAACAAATAATATAACATAAAATCACGCCTGTATTTCCCCGAACGGGCCTACCCGTTCGGGGAAATACAGGCGTGATTTTATGCCTACAGAGGTGTATAGCACACCCACATTTCGCCAGTTATGTTATAGTCCCATGTAATAGGGGGCGAGCCTATTGCCATTAACCGGGCACATATCCGGACTCCGGGCTGCTACTGAGAATTTCCTAATGAAAAAACCCAATAACACTTTGCCCGACCCGGGAATCGAACCCAGGACCCCACGCCCAGGAGTCGCGCTTGCAACCACTAGACCAACGAGGCAACAACAAATAAAGCTATGTTTATGTAACGCTAAGGAAACTACAGAAAACAAAGTGACCATAAGATTTTTTAGGATTTTTTGGCACCAGATGGAAAAAGTTTTCCTATCCCTTTGCTAGTCCGCCAATAGGTAGTCTATTATTTAACAGGGTCAGGGACTTTCGAAGCTGTCGACCCCTTTGGGCGCTGTAAGACAATCTCGCTCTACCCTGATAAAGGGCTAGGGCCACCGCTGGACATCTACATAATACAGGGTGGATATGACAATACGACATTAAATAAAATCACGTACTGAGTATCACGTCCTCTGATCGTATACAAAAAATTAATCAAATCCAGTTAATAGCTTAGCCACTGGAAATTATTTTAATTTCATTAATTTTGAATGTAGGACCCGTAGGACCATTTTTCTAGGCAAAGATCGTTAGGTCAAAGACCTGTGCGAGTGCATATATTATAATTTTAAACACTCTTTCTCAACGATTACAGATGAATACAAATGTTGTTTCTTATTATTTCATGGTTTCAATATTTATTTTATTAAAAAAATCCCTATTTTAATTTTCGATAAACAACTTATTTATGTGTTTAAAATGCTTCTATTGACTAGTAGGTAGTAACCGTGTTTTTATTTTTTATTTTTTATTCTTGGGTCTTTTATTTTTAATTCAAATGTTCGTGTTTTGCCCTTTGGTTTTATAGCACCGCGATCGTGTTTTCATTTACTGTTGTATTGTCATATCCACGTTGTATATACTACGTTACTGTGAGAATATGGTTAATATTGCATTCCTAGGGCTTTGGGTCAGTAATCTATCACTGGCGTCGATTCTCTTGTTCTCGAATTAAACTTATTTTAAACCATCACTCTCCTTTACTAATAGTACCTACATACAAGAAAGGGATGGCATCAATTATAGAACCTTGATTATGAACACTACAGATAGATTCCTAACTACGTCAGAGTATGTGGGAAAGAAATGGACTTATGCCACTGCTCCTAAGATAGAGCAAGACACAACTATTATATCGCCATCTCTTACATGTTACCCATATTTTAGTTGTCACACTTTTAAAGTTTGACAAACAAAGCGTTCGGTCTGTCAAACTAAAGAGTTTTATTAATTGTGCTTCGTAGTTTTCTATAATTTTATGGTGAAACTTCGTGAAAAAACACTCATACAGTTCCGTGATATGGTCGGGTGTAGTGTGTTAGGCTGCAAGAGCCGCAGCGAGCAACACATTGAAGGATTAACTTTCCACGGGTAAGTGGCATTTTATATCTAAATTGTTGTGTTTATTTAACTACATACAATGTGTTTCTACAAGTACGTAAGTGTTAACTATTTTGAACCCATTTCTTATAGAAATATTCGCAGTTTTCAGCGTTTTCTAAATAACATAACCTTAAATATTTCCGTGTTTAGTGTTGCCATGATAGACATGTTTACGTTCCCATTATTTAGGGTGCTACCTGTTATATGGTGCTTTTTATCTTTTTATTAAATTGTTGAAGGAGACGTATGTTTTAAATAATTTCGTGATTAGTGCTGCTGTGATTTACGTAATTATGTACCCATTATTTAGGGTACTTTTAATTTTCATCCTTATTTATTGATAAAGTAGATTGGTTTATATGGTTGTTTTAATATTGAAACGAAATTGATTTTTTTTAAAGGCCAATAAATTACACTTAAAATTACAATAAATCCTATACATCCAATCAATATCCAAAATATATCTATGTATAAATATTATTAAATATATCCAAAAAAAATTACAATAAATCCTATTTCTCTAAAATACTTTACTTTATTCCCTTTTCTAAATTACCTTTGTATGTACATACGTGATTCATAGACGAGAGTGTAAGAGCCACTGGCCTTCATTAAATGTTAATCCGGCAAATAACTTGAACAAACATGGTACCATTGCGCTTGTTACTATACTGACTTAGAGGTTAAAATCGTTTAAACTGATCACTGCGCATTTTCAAGTTATTTTCTACGTACTCTAAGAGCCCCTAACTTAATCTCAAAAAAATTGGGGTAAAAATCTTAGTGTGGTATCACTGAAGTAAAAACTATTGCTATCTAAAAGGGGCACGTCGAAACTCTATCTATAGTGTTCTAAATCTATGTATAGAACTGTCAAATTAGTTTACCTGTTACATTTCTTTGTATTTTAGTGGGCACGTTCCGAGATCACGACTAAACTTGTATGGAAATTTAAATTCCGACTAATTTGACAGTTCTAAAATTGTCGCCATCCCTTTCTTGTATCTACTATTAGTAAAAGAGAGCGATAGTTTAAAAAATAAGTTTAGTTCGTGAACAAGAGAATCGACACCAATTTATTTTTTCCCTTCTTACAACTTACCTACTAGGTACTACAGTAGTAACAAAGGCAATTAAACTACCTGTGTTACTACTAGTAGTAAGATTGGTGGTAACACGGGAAAGAAAGGCATTATTGCCTTTAGCGCTTATGCGCTTACTAATTATGCCCGCGTCTTCACCCGCGGATAATTCGGATTATACAGAAAGACGTTATAGTGCATCTCGGAAACTTCCCGGAATAAAAAGTAGCCTATAATAATATGTCTATCTGTGTGCCAAAATCCGTTTTTGAAAAACTGTTTCCGCGTGATTGAAAGATAAACAAACATCCATACCTTCGCATTTATAATATTAGTAGGATTAAATCTTAGCTTGAATTTGGTACCTTTAATGGGATCGTCCCTTCTTTGTTGGACGTTCCATTGAGCGCCCCCGGAGCAGTCCCGTTCTCCAGCTTGACGTCCTTCACTTCTTGCGTCACCTGTTCCACGACAGCATCTGCTTGTGCGCCGTCAGACATTTTTCTTTATTTACTGAAACGAACGACAAAATAAAATTAAGTAGGTACCTACTTGTTTGCCCGTCGTGAGGACGCAACGTATTGACATTATCTACAATTTTACAGTTGCCAAAGCCTGGCTAACTAGACTACCTAGTAATTAAACAAATTGTTTTACAAGTTGTTGTGTTACTGACGAGCATGCATGTGAATGAACGTAGGTAAAGAGAGCAGAGTCAGGGTCGTACCATGTGGAAATCCATAGTCTCTGCCTACACCAAACCAATGGAAAACAGACGTGATAATTATGTATGTATGTATTTTACTAGTTACGATCGAATAATAAAAACAAAATTTCTACTGTCTTTATTGATACGTCAATAAACAATACACAAACAACCCTGGCTCCTAGATTAGGAAATTAATGATAAAGGATTCGCTTCTTTCGATTTATTTGTTTTTTGCTTGATTCAATAATGAATAAACCTTATTGATAGCATAATTCAAAAGATAGCACGATAGGTTAGCGGTTGAACGGCTGCGTTCCATGCAAGAGGGTCTGAGAGCCGAGTTCAAACTGGAACCCGTGCGTCTTGTATTTGGATTTTTTGTGGGTATCACGACAACCCGACCCTGAGACAACCCGACCCCGACAATTCGACCCCGTCAACTCAACTCAATGACATATCAACACCATTACAACTTGACCCCGACAACTCTTTTTTGTATAGGTAACTCGACCATGACAACTCGACCCCATAAACTAGACCCATGACAACTCCACCCCGACATATCGACCCCGTGAACTCATCCCATGACAACACACATACAAACACAACATGACGCATGTAGTCCCCAAAGGGGTAGGCAGAGGTGTAACTACAGTACCTACCCACACTATTTTATGGAAACTAAAAAACCGGCCAAGAGCATGTCGGGCCATGCTCAGTATTATAGGGTTCCTTAAGTAGGTGTAATTATAAACGAATCAAATCGAATATTAAGCATGGCTATTTTAGTTTTTGCAATAATCGGAAGCATTCGCGACTCAGAGCGTGTTGTTAGTAGCGCCATCTAGCGATAAATTCAAGAAGCCAAATTTAAGAAGTCTGTCATGTCAAAGTTACTTTTTGTGATTTTTTCAAATAGAAAGTAGCTAAAGGAGCATTATTTGCTAACATAATTTTTCTCTAAGGTCAATGACCATTGAACTAGGACGTTTTAAGTATTTTTCAGTTTTCTGTCTATAACTCAAAAAATTATAATCACATTATACTCGAAATAATTTTAAAAGAGAGTTTTCACAAAGGTCTATCAATGTGGAAGATTTTAAGTTTCTACGTTGGATAGTTCAGAAATGGCAGGGGGGGGACACATTGCAAGCCACTTTGGCGGGCTATATTTCGCAGATGGTACACCTGATAAAAAAGTGATGTATTAAACATTACCTTCATTTTAGTAGACCTATTCAATGATACCTCACACGAGGGGGTGCAGTGAAAAAAAAAATTTCATCCCCATTTCACATGTATGGGCGCCACCCCTAAAGTACGTAAAAACGATTTTTTTATTCTTTTAAAATTGAGATCTATATGCAGACTATTTTTTAACAAAATTTCATTTACTTATGTTTATAACTGTATAAGTTATTAAGCTGTAAAGGATTAGGACAGACGGACGGACATGACGAAACTATAAGGGTTCCTTGTAGGACTACGGAACCCTAAAAACGGGTTGCGTCGGGGGAAGCCCGACAGAAGCGAAGCTTTTACACATTTACTAGCGTGGATAAAATGTGCGCGCGAATGGTAAAAAAATCTGATAGCCATATCTGCTAAACTATGTGTTGACACTCAAATAAAAGGGCTCTATGAGCCCTAGACAAATAAATGGTCAAAACTTCTGATGGCCATATCTCCTAAACTTGAAATAATTAATTCCAGTTGCTTTTTACGTTTTGAACTTAGACAGAGCGTGGTTTTAAGGAATGACAAATAACTACCTATCTTTAATTCCGTTTACCTATCTAACGCAACCGTCACGCGTCAATGATCGTGATATATAGGTATATATATATATAATTATAATATTATTAAGTACGTTTTTAAGTGTCGAGTCTACACAAATCTTCAAAACCTACCGTTATCGTCTACTAGAACGAAAAAAACTCATTATCGCCGAATAGTTATGTTGGTCAATGGTATGATTGCAGTCGAGGACGGATAAGGATGATGTCATACAAAAACCAAATAAACAGTATTCTATATCCATCGCAGCATACACATCGTAGGATAACGCGACTAGTAGTGGCTCACGTTCGAGTGCTAAAAGCGGCAATTACATCACTGACCTTGCCGACGAAACGATATGCCGGCAACTTGCTGTAAACATCAGCTGAGATTCCAAACTTGCAATATGTACCTACCTAGATATCTACAGACAAAAGTGCCTAAATGAAGTGGATGCCTCCTACGATTCTTCAGATGTACGTAGGTGACACAAATCACGTATAAAATATTATTACCTAGCCGTATTATTCAAATAAGGATGTTACTTAATTCCTCATCTGGCAGCCTGACCTTGTTGACCGGTGTAATCCTGAAGACAATGTGGATATAAATGCGAATTTATTTATCAATTGACTTGACAAACATGTGGGGGCTCAAGAGTAACAATATGCTATTACACCTCCGCTGATTTGTCGCTGTAGGTGCCCTCGCAAATTAGATCTAGACTAAATGATCTGACCTACAGAGATCAAGGCTGATCATACCAACATGGCAACAGCTTGATTTGTTCCAGGAGTCGATGAATCATCCAGAACTGAAATAGATCCCTGGCAGTCTTCGAGGTTACGAAAATCAATCGCAATAAATGGCATTATTAGTGAGCTTCTACATAATTCGTATTGTAAAAGTTACAAAATATAACTGCGAACGTTTAGTTCAGGGATTCGTCAACATAAAGGAGTGCCCTTGACGGTTATGTAAATTAGTTGTGACGCCTTTGTTGACTATTATAAATAAAAGTCGCAGTGCGAATATCAATACACAAGGACAAGAATGTCTATTCGGGGAAATAATAACTTCAATGTTATTTATTTTATATGGAGTATTGACGAACAACAATATATTAAGCAACATTTTTTAATTAAAAAAGTCGTTTAGTCTTTTACTATTGTAGGTAAGTACATGGGTACGTGGTTTTATTTTTATTTTATTTTTTATTCTTCAGGACAACAAACAATTGCGCAATAATGCATAATACAAACAAAAAGATCATACAAAACTTAGGTAATCACGCAACCAGCACCGTTATCCACAAAATAATACATACAATTTTACAAATACCAATTAATGAAGTTACAAATTACGCAAACCTATATAATTATGCCTGGCATACATACAAGGAGGTCGACGGCGTGGTGGCACCTCTCCGACCTACTTCTTGCTTTAACCCATATTCATACAATTCCGGTCATAGCTCTCGGCTGCATACTAGTTAAGTGCATACACTGGTTCTGTGTAAACAGACCTCATAGCACCTCCCTATTCATACACAAAACATAGTAGTGCCTTTTAAAACTGCAACTGCATAGGTACAGGTACAAGCCCCTATCTAGAAAATCATAAACCATACGTAAGTAATAAAATTTTGATAAATATAACAACACATGTAGTGCAGTTATCTAATCTTATCAAGCCAGAAAGAAAGGGCATCAAAATAATGAATTGTTTGACATCCACATGTTTTTACTTGTGTTTCACACCCAGTATGCTTGCGTCCAAAATACGTAACAATTAATGAATTTCACACCAGGATACAGGAACATGACAGCCTTGAATGTAATAGTTGTGTGTGTTTCAAGCTCGTGTCCCAGTGACAAAGCTGACGTCATCCGTCCCCATCACCATTCACATTAAATGCCCTCCAGCAATGACTCATTCTTATAAAAATATAAGCATATGCACCTAATATTATAAGCTTACATTATTTAACTTTCCCCTCAAGAGATCTACGATTTCTGTGGGCTTCTTTGCGTGACTTAAACAAATCAGAATAGGTAGGTACACGTTGGGAAATTGTGGAAACAGGTTTAAATAGAAACTTGGTTATTCACCTGAGAAATAAGCCAATATATGATAGTGCTAGTAGGATATAGAATAGGTGCTTCGCTTCGATATATCCAAAGACATTAAAATAATGTTTAATCTCTTTGGGTATATCGTACATTAACAATATTCGTAACATAATTATGCTGTAGTCCAAAACGGCACAATGGGAAGGCGACTCAATGCGCTACGTTCTTCTTTCAGGCGTGATTTGTTTGTCTAATGAGTTAGACTTCACACACTTATAACATGGTGAGATATTTACATGAGAATGATGTCATAATAAAGATGACCTATAGTGGTCAAGTCGGAAAAAACACCAAATAAACAAAGAGCTAGCTTGAGGTTGTGAAGATCGATTCCCTTGTTGAGCAAAGTGGATTTAACTTTGACTTTTACCAGATTCAATCCGGGGTTTTACGAGAAATCTCGCCTGATAGGTACACAGCGATGGACCATGTTTAACTATCATTAGAGAGTATACGTCAAGCTACATAGGTACCTAGGTACTTGTATTGTATCACTTGTAAGTATAATAGGTATAATTAGGTACCTACCTTGACTTTTTAGCCATGAACTTAGGTATTTGTTTACTATGTAAGATTTTAAACAAACAATATTTATTTTTAAAGTTAAAAGCTTCAAGGCTTTGTTTGATATACCCATACCTAATACCATATAGAAAGGTACCTACCTAGTTCTTCGTAGTAAAAAGGTGCAAGAGGCGGTTGGCACCGAAATGACAAGGCCAGGCATTGCAGAGGTATGGCTGTTTGACCATCTAATTGGATTTAGTTTGGTTTCCATTAAAAGAGTAGGTTGGTAGATATTTCAAGAATGGGTGGAAATAAAATGGTGGTATTCAAAGTATTTTCTAGTAAGTAGTAAGATACTATCAGGTTTAGAAAAAAAAAGGTTAAAAAATGACTTTAATTATCTATTATCTCATTTTAAACTACCATCAGGCGGGAAAATAGAGAAAATTAGGGTTGTATTGAGCCTGTATTGACTCCGCCAACCTTAAACAATAATAAAATTCTGGCGGAGCAGGCGGCAAATCAGATATCGGTCCCCTGCAGCCCTTGTCAGCCGGCTAATGGTAGGGAAGCCCTTGTCTACCTTTCCGTTTCTCCCTATCAATACGCAACCTACAAAATAATGATTCTATAAAACGAAACATTCCAAAGTTAATTTTTCTACAATATTAGATTTTGCCTTTAATTCAGAATATTATGAAAACACTTGCAACTTCACAGCATTATAAGTGCCGTTGCAACTTGCAGACTGATTCCTCGTAGAAAAACTAAAAAAAAATACTATAACTTCCTTAGTTGGTCAAAGCAATGTAACTATTAGGTACCTACATACCATTGGTTACCTACAGATGAAAAAAATTAAAACCTACCTACAGCTTAGCTTTACATCCATAATCATACGAAGGAACCTAAGTCCACATTATAATAATAATGAACAACGTGCGTACCTAATGTGCATATGCTTAGGCATTTGCAGATATCTTCGAGGAAACCAAAGTGAATTAATGTTACTAGGTGCGATATTTTTCCTGTGTCAAAACTGTACCTAGATAGGTACCGATTTTAAAATGGTTCAGATATCCTACATTAATATAATAACATGTTGATGCATAAAAGAAGTGCAACAAAATATTCAATTGATAAGAACTGGTTGAACACATAGTTTCGACAACTTTATAGCGGACTACCTTCAAATGGAGGGAAATCGGTAAAGTGAGTTAGCGTGCGAAAAACTAGACAGAATGTGAACGGCCTTGCAAGTTTCTATAATAACGGAGTTGAAGTTGATAGCTAAAAATGTTCTGCATAAACTTTCTCTACCCCAGCTACAACACTGAGCTTGTTTGATCGGTAGCTAGGTACACCGTTGAGATCGTGGAACATTAAACTTTTGGGTACTTTTGCGGTTAAAAAGGTATAATACCATTGTTTGGAGACAACGACCATACAGCCCAATAGACGCCTAATGTTGAATATAATGCGTACAATAAATTCTGCCACTAGCTGAACTGGCTGGGTTACTGCAATCCGTTTGGCCCTACCAAAGCAGCTATTGGCTAATCACTAACGCGGCAGTTTTTGGAGACGACAAATTTCAATTCATTTTACAATAATATTGTATTTTTAATTAATACTTCACTAGGTTTATTATAATTATTTTGTTTTTATTACTCCTTTAAAGTAAACTAATGATCTTCGTTGATTGTTTGTTTGGCGCCGATTCATAATTAGTTAAGTATTTACATTTATTATTTTATTATTTTTAACGCAACTACGCATGCGAAAATACATACCTACATACATTACATAATACATTTGTGTTCACTTAAATCGATAAAATGTAGGGACCACCTGATTTTTTTTTCGCGATTTCATTGTTGGTCCCATAGTAAAAGTTGTTCATAATAATGAGTACAATGACCCCTTTTCGGGAAATAAGCCATAAAAATTTCAGCATGTATACTTATGTAGTCAACCAGCTGAATTCTCAAACGCCTCTCATGCTGTCACTGTCACATTGACAGAACGACTTAGGGTCTATTCAGACGGTCTGCATTTGAACTGCAAGCTAGCTGCAAAATAACAGTTTGGATGCGGTTTTGATGTAATTGCTATAACTGCATCGACACTGTCGAGTCTGTCGTCCGACTGCTTAGTCTTTAGTTGCTCAAACTGCACGCAGAGTCCTGCAAGTGGACTGCGCAGTCCTGCAAGTGGACTGCGCAGTCGGTTGACAGTTTCGATTTAGATAAATCAACTGTACCATAACCTAAACTGCTATTTTGCAGATATAGCTTGCAGTTCAAATGAGACTGTCTCAATAGACCCTTATAAGAACATCTTAAAATTAAATGTAGTTTGAGAATTCAGGGGATAGGTTCATATATAAAGCGATAAAGTAGGTACTCTACCTAATGTAGGTGGGGTGCTGACCATTTAAAAACCCCCACGTATGCCTGACGGCTGCTAGTCCTTCTGGACACGTCTCGAGGGAACGGCAGTTGTTAGGCCGGTGCATCCTGGGAACGGGCAATAAATATCCTTTCAAGGAACATTATTATCCTTCATGGGATCTTATTACCCGTGGCGAATATTCTAGCACGGGAAGGGCTCGATCTGGGCCAATGGGGCGTGACTCCGCGTGTCTCTCTGGAGTTAGCAGAGAGCACAGTTGAGGATAAGGCATGAGGAACAAAACCTCTGTAAAAATTACGGGAGGATAGGCCCTGCGGGCGGCGGACTCGTGGTAGTCTGCTGCCTGGCGAAGTTGGGCGGCTGGTGTAGCTGGCGTGGATGGCGAGGCTTGCGTGGCTGGCGTAGCCCCCGTGTCTGGTGAGGCTAGCAAGGCACGCGTGGCTGGCGTGGCTGTGAGATCGGCGTGTTAGTTGCGTCAAGGCGGGGCCCGTGAGGCCCGCCGGGGAGAAGGGGCTCGCCTGCTTGTGGAGGGCCGAGACCTGTCGGGGGTGGTTGTGCTAATACAGAGGGTTCCCACGCCCCCGGCCTGAGGTAGTTGAAGGAACACTGGTGGTTTTAGTCGGTAAGAGTCCGACACTGGCTCCGCCGACCCGGGCGGAGTGCGTCCATGGGGATTTCCCAACGCCGAAAAAAAAAGGTACCTAATGTAGGTACTCCTAGGAGAATCACTGATCACAAAATATGAACAGAGTATAATCACTAACGCATTTAAGGCGATTGGGAACGCCAATGACCTTGAGCAAATTAAAAAGTGATGGTGCTAACCTCTCAAAATACCCGTAAATTTGCGACCTTGGTGACCAAGCGCCTTAACACAATAGATACTAAACGATGCTCACTTAGGTACTATTGTTTCCATAATTGTACATGTTAAAATAAATGTTGTTTCATATTATAGAGGCTAGCGTTAGCGCTCATCGTTCACTCGGTTACCCTGAAAACAAGCTAAACATGACATTTACAATACTGCATGGTTCTCTAACCATCTAGAGAAGGCCAAGTGCCCAAATTCTTGAAAATACATACGTATTACAAGTATTTTAAAGAGCTAAAATTGTTGTACTTATTACTTGTATCAGTACGGTACCTAATTAGTTTTCGAGAGGAACCTTAGATAGGACTTACACTGGTACGGCCAAGCTGCGCTGGTAAGACCTATTATTATGCTCTTTGGGGTTTACTTTTATTAAACTATCTAGGTACTACTGTGTAACGATACCAAGGCAAGTTGTAATTAGAATGAGTATCTCGTCAAAATTACATCATGAAGGAATTAAGGACGTCACAAGTTTTACAAGTTAAAGACATCGATCATGATCGGCGTAGAATTAATAAGAGTTCCGGTCTCCAACAGCAGTATCTGGACAAAAACTAACTTTATCCAATATTATTTCGTGGAAAATTCAATGCTAACAAAAAAGCTTAATAGATATGCGCATTTTGTACAGCAACATCGTATTGGTATGATATCATCTCCTAACATAAACTTCAAACAGGCTTTCAATAACGGCTTGCCAGTGTTCTAAAGTCAGCAATATATCCATACCATAGCAACCAACTAGACATGGCCCGGCCCTACTAGTTATTTGCGTTTAGAAATCTTTGAGAATACTTTATATAGTTTACGCAGAAGGTACCTACGCTAGTAATATGTTGATGCCATTGAAGTGAAGGTAAATAACCACGCACTAAGGATTACATTTATCAACATTATTTTTATCGCCGATGTAAAAACATTAATTTATTAGATAGGTAGGTAGGTGCTTACAGTGGTGGATCCAGGATTTTGATTTGGGAGGGGCTGGACCCAGCTGAGGGTAGGTTTTATCAAGATAGACACTTAACTACAAATGAACTGGATTAAGTAAGGATAAGTGATGAAAATTGTACTGTATGTAGTGTAGTATTAAGAAAGTAGGGTGATATCAAGTTTAATTTGAGATTTATTAGGGGTCCACCCAGATGATTTGGGGGGGTTGGCTTAAGCACCTTAGCTCCTCCCCTGGATCCGCTACTGGTTGCTTAGTTACAAATATCCTTACTTTCAAAGATCTCTTGACTCATTAAGTACCTATTCAATAGTGTTACGGCCAAAATTAATATCCATTCTATCCACGATTTGCCCTACTAGAGATAGGAATATGACATAAGCTCCATATATTATTATATATATAATATATAATAATATATTTATTCTTCATTTTTTTTTATACAAAATATGTCAAATTTCTATCTCCAGTAGGGTTAATCGTGGATAGATTGTATATTAATTTCGGCCGTTAGAGATGTTAGTTAATCCAAACTGGATACGATAAATAATGTAGTTAACACGCATTACGGAACCACGCAGCTTATTTGGTGATTATACCTATGATTGTTTGCCTTGTTGACGAAGGTTGTAGCAGCTACCGTGACTGTTAGCTGTTATCACCATAATTGCACGATGAATTTTAAGTGCGCCGATACTCCAGATAAAGTGTTTATCGCCAGGAAACTTTTCAGCATTTAATCACTTAGGTATTATGTTTATCGCCGCTGTTTCATTGAATACATCGAAATATTTAGTATGTGATGCAAGTGTTAGCACTAATGCTATGGAATTATTTTTATTTCAAATTGATGAATAGGTAGGTACCTACCTACATTTCCGCGATTGTGAATCTATAAATACGTCTAAATAAAATTGTGGACGAACTTATTATTATCGATATAGTAAACAGATTGGGGAGCTAGACGCGGATAGATGTATGATGACACCCCTCAATATATCCAAACATTTTCACCCCTAGCGCTTCCTTTGTTTTCATGAATGAGATGGACTTTCTTTAACTGTATGAAATCTAGGCAATCTAAGCAATACTAAAGCACAAACCTAAGTTTAAAGATACCTATTAAACATTTTGTAGAATAACAAAGATTTTTTTACATTTCCATAAAATATGAGAGGAAATCTTAACTTTGGGGCTGCTGTTCCTCATATCAAGCAGATGTAACCAACTGCAAATTGTGATTTATGACATTAAATCTATAATAAAAATAAACATAGACTCACATCAATGTTTCAGGATATGAGTGAAATAAATGAGATCACATGAACTAGCGTGTAGAGCGAGCACTATTTGTGACGGCGCGTGTCTATCGCGGTTGCACCGATACTGGCGCGAACGCGAAATACAGAGGGGAGCTAATGTTGACAAGCCCCAGAGATGCGCAGCGTATTGCGATACTGTACTACGCATGCGCTAACACAATGTTCCAATCCAACATCCATGTCTGCTGTCTGCCGCCTCGATGGCTTTGGCCCAATATACGCCCCATGAAGCAACCGAGCCCAATCTTATTAGATACCGCATGAAGTTATCTTGTCCCAATTTCATTTGTGGGCTGGCATTCTCATTTCAGCCGGTAATTATTGTAATATCTAGGCACATTTTCTGCTTACATATCTAATTTGGATCATACATTTACTTAATACTAACAACGTCAGTCTACGAGGCCAGTTGAATCACTTCTACGTAACCATGGTATAATATTATGTACCTATACCATGTACGTAACTAAGTTTGTGCATAAAGTAAGTTCACTACGTACCATAGTGCACGGGTTCAAACTTGCGACCTATTGTCAGTCCGACACCCAAGTTGTTGAGTTACTGTGCGCTTATTAAAAAATCTGTGGTGTTTAGAGACACTCAGAGGCTTAATAAAACTGTTATGAACGATGTAAATATTTTATTAAAAGCAACATTGTACATTATATTCCACAACTGTAATAAAATATTAATTTTCTTCTGTATATAAATGAACACACACAGTGATTAGTCAACAAAGCAGTGTTAAGTAATAATAATAAAAATCTTATTCATAAATTAAGTCGTTATAGTCCGATATACTTATATATTACTATATATTCCATTTATTATTGTTCTATAGACAGGCATTGAAGGAATCCTTCATATTCGATTTTTGAAATCACAAACATCATCTCGAGGAAAGGGAATAGGCGAGGGGAGAAATAATTAAAAATTAATTTCACGGAATACAAATGGGGAATTCGTAATAACAAAATTATTGCGAGCGTAAAAACAGGCGCTTTAGGAAACATCTCGTAGATACACATAATAATATGACGTAGATATTAATTATGAAATAATATCATATCAGTAGAGTGCATATTATGTTGTAGGTACATATGGAAATCAATCAAGATATAAATAGGAAAGATAATAAATATCTGTTGACTGGTAGAGAATGCCATATGGCACCTTATATATCTCTGTTTTATGTACATTAAAGCTTAAATAAATATGAATGATAATAAATAAATATGATCGTGATAAATTGGCTTGAAATGCATTGCTATGTGTAGGTACGGTCGAGATACTTCCCAGTGGTACATTTTGTCGACAAAATCCCGTGAACGAATCGTGCTACATTACACGTACCTACCGCTACCAGAGTGCAAGCGATTTTAGCCTTAGTGGTGATTCACCGGAAATATTTCTGACTGTACAGCTCCTAGACATGACGTTCACAAAGTATTGAATGACAGTTGAAAAGAGACACGGAAAGCATTACTCTCGGAATTAAATTATGTATTTTCGGACTGTTTTACTTTTATGTTTTCAAGACCAGACACGTAAGGCCATATATTAAAATTGTAAGCTCACTGTTAAAATGTATCGGCTCTCGAGTGGGCGGAGTCTAGAAAGGGATAGCGCTATTACTCACTTTAAGCACGGGAAGAGATGAGGTATAGATTTTTTCCGCAAGTGATTAACGTAAGTATGTTAAAACTTCGTTTTGCTTTAGTAAATATAAAAATAAAACATTTTCTATTTAAGTACTGTGATTACCTACTGAATAGTATAAAAAATTACTGTCAATATTTTCTAGATTCGAAGGATGTACGTAAAACGAGTTTCATGATATAAATATAAATCTATCGAGAAAAGTTACACCAATCATGTTTTTGATTTATTTAAATTACATCCTCAACACGTAATCACTGTATTAACATCAAGTTTGTAACCTTAACCTTTACTGAGTGAGCAATAACGCAGCGACTCCAAAATTGTCACATCGCGCTTTAAGCAGCGTGTGCTATAGAGGCTGCAGCTCAGAGTACGGGTAGGGGGTAGGGTGCCCCTTTGTTGTGTGGCATAGGCCAGCTCTACAAACCGGCACCACTCAAATAAACTATCAAAAAAGATCATGAGAGGCTAAAAAAGGTATGCAGTTTTTTCCCCACCTTGCGCAACAATCGTTTAGCCTAGTGAAGGGTCTACAGATTACAGCCGTAGATGAGGTGTCAGCAGTCGGAACTGATCAGTGATGCAGTAGAAATGAACAACAACCTAATTGAGTAACAATCGCTATCGTAATCGGAATCGCATCCGAGTGTTGGTTTATTGGGACCGGCTGTGCTATTCTGAAAAATCTCACTCGCATACTCACTTCTGAATCCGCAGTGAAAAGTAGTAAAATCAATACAAAAAAAACAATTTCACTGCGGTTTCAGAAGTGAGTTTGCAAGTGAGATCTTTCAGAATAGCCTAACAGGTTGAGTATTCTGTTAAATTTCACCAGCAAAACTCGCTTCTGAATCTGCAGTGAGTCTTTTTTTTTACTGTTTTTACTACAGTACGCGTAATGTAACTGTGCCGTTGCTATGTGATAAACAGGTGACTGCGCGCAGTAGTAACCAAATCAGTAGCGCACATGCGCGGTAATGGCGGCAAGACTCTGATAGGTTGTTCATCTGAGTGGCAAGTTGGCGGGGGACCGCATGTTCTCGCTGTCTCAGTCGTTCGTTAATGTTCGATGCATCTTTATGTCCTGCTCACACTTATTACGCTACTGTACCTGCGCGGCCCTTCGCAAAGCCTGGTTTAAGAGCGGCACAGTTATATTACGCGTACTGTACTTTTCACTGTGGATTCAGAAACGTGTTTGCTAGTGAGATCTTAAAGAATAGCACCGCAGTATTTGCATGATGCTGTAGATCTTTTTGCGAATATCGCTTTCGAGTTCGAGTTACGAGTGTCTACAATAGCAGCTGTCAAAAAATCACCTTCAAATCGGTTACCTACTAATAAATAAGGTGCGGAAACAAGAATATGGAAGCATACATTTTGGGAATATACATACTACATATAGGTAGATATAATAATTGCCGTTTACACTACAGTATTAAAGCTGTGGTCAATGAGGATGAGTCATGTTTAATCCGCCTACACACTATAAAACATACTAACACATTTTATGTTAGGTGGGCTCCTTTAATATTGCTCTGATTATTAACATTTACCTACAGCTATTAAAAATCACAGATATAAAAACACAGTAAGCGCACTGGTAACGACATGAGTTATGTTAAAATTATCTGTTAAAACCTCTTATATGCCGCAGTTCCAGACATAATTAAAATCTTATTATGTCTTGCGTGGATGGGGATTTTAAATTTTAATTGTGTCTGGAACTGCGGCACTCAAGAGGTTAATGGTGCCGATTCTCTTGTAAGCCGTACTTACCAAACTAATTTTATTCTCACTATGTTATGTATATTTTTCTTACAAACATTCATTGAAAAAGTACAGAAAATCCCAACCCGGTTATCGCGAAAAAAAAAACAGGCATTCCCTACATTTTGTCGAATTATGTGAACACCAATGTAGGGAACAGCTGAAAAATTGTTCATACTGATGAGTACAATGACCCTTTAAAAGGTTTTCATTTATCTCGATAATAAGTTGTATATCTTTGTATTTTAAGGAGAAATATTTGCGACCTTTAAAGATGGCGTCTACATTCACGTAGAAAACGATCAAGTGGAGTTTTAACCCTTGAACTCCCACAGATGCGATATTATGAGAGACACAATAGAATTTTAATTATGACTGTAATTGGCGCATTCAACTGGTTAATTTGACAGGACTAAATATCTTCTATCCTGTTCTAATATTTTAAATTAGAAAGAGACATTCATAATGATACTAAATTAGTTCAGTTTGTGAACAACAGAATAAGCACCAATATAAAACAATACCTTTTCAGATTGTGTTAGCTAAACATAACATACTAATCGATTATACAGGTTAAAATCAAAATACAGTCGACAAATTTTAAAGGTGGATTCTACCAATGAAACTGAACAACTTTTCCTAAGGGCTCGTATATAGACACGCGGCGCGTTGCGCGGAGAATTAAAACGTATTATGTATGTATGAGATCGTTCACGTAGAAGCGATTTTTTTACATGCAGCTTTGCTCGCGGCACACGCTGCGTTTAACGAGGCCCTAAGAAACATCGGTCGTCATAAGGAAAAAAATATAAATAAATAAATACCTAACGTTTATTACTACAGCGTTTCAAATTATACATAAGCAATGTTTTCATCATAAAAAAATTATTAAAGCATCTGTAGCCGAACTAGGCAATACCTCTAAATTGATAATATTGACTTCCCCTACAAAAACATTGTTAAAAAAAACTAACTACACTATTAATAGCTGTGCTAAACCTAGATATTTAGGTAGTTTTAAATGCACCTAAATGGGGTTTAAAACCCCAGACATCGCCAAGGTTTTTGTATGGGAAGTAAATTATTTTTTTCGCCTGACAACCCTTTTAATTAGGAAAAGTTATTCAGCTTAATTGGTAGAATCCATAGACATCTTAATAATAACATAACATAATATCACGCCTGTATTTCCCCGAAGGGGTAGGCAGAGGTGTAATAGTACACCCACATTTCGCCAGTTATGTTATAGTCCCATGTAATAGGGGGCGAGCCTATTGCCATTGACCGGGCACAAATCCAGACTCCGGGCTGCTACTGAGAATTTCCTAATGAAAAAACCCAATAACACTTTGCCCGACCCGGGAATCGAACCCAGGACCTCACGCTCAGCAGTCGCGCTTGCAACCACTAGACCAACGAGGCAATCTTATTTTAATAATAAGATAATAGAAATGGCGGGATGAGCTGGACTCCTTCCAAAAGGACTGGACTCTTCTAGCAATAGACTGGGAGAAATGGAAGGAGAGTAAGGAGGCCTTTGCCCTGCAGTGGGACACTTCAGGCTTATAATAAATAAATAGAAATGTCATCTATGTCTTTTAATACCGGAACGCGTGTCACCGGTTTGCTGCTACCAACACATAAATACGCAGTTACGTCCACTTTTTTCTAGCATTCAATGCAAATTAAATTAAGAGGCTGACAACACCTAAAAAATCAGACCTCTGCGGTCACTGTCGTTTCGTTCAGAACTGAAAGAGAGGCAACGAGCCGAGGGACGTCGGATAAGCCGCTCAACTTGAATGAAAATTAACAAATTTTTTTTTTAATAAAAAACTAAAAGGTTATTTGAAAAACAGAAACAACAAATGTTTAGATTATTGTCTTCCTCAAATGTTTTCTTAATTTTATTTATAATATTTAGTAAATAATAGAGATTGTTTGCTTTAAAGCATGTTTTGAGTGGTTAGTTTACAATTCTTTTCTATAGAGAAAACTTCAAGAAAACGTGTTTTGGGCACAATACAGTTTCAGAAAATACTATCAAGATTAACATATTTTTTTTCACTGACTCAAACTGAATAGATACAGCTAAAAATGTTTTTAAAAGCAGCCTATTTGGGGTATTTGGCTGTTGTCAGCGTCTTAAGCTTAAAAAATCCGTTGTTAGATATGCTGCTAAATACAATTATAGTGACTCTACGTCCAAAACAGCACTGATGATCAAGCAAACGGTTCGCGCACTGGTGTCCTACGAGACACCTGCACGCGGCGACACTTTCACGCACCTTTGCCACTTCTATTACCTTTGACGACCTCTGTGGTCTAGTGGTTCGAGTGTCGGACTGTTGATCACGAGGTCGTGAGTTCGATTCCCACAGGACACAAATATTTGTGTGATGAACATGAGTGTTTGTGTTGGTCTGGTTGTTTCTTATGTATTATAAGTATGTATTTACAAAAGAAAAAAGTATATAAGTATTATTATCCATTGTCTAGTACCCATAGCACAAGCTCTGCTTAGTTTGGGACTAGATGGTGATGTGTAAAATGTCCCAAAACCATTTATTTATTTATATTATTTCGATGTATATGGTAGAATCCATCTTTATGTCGACTGCATTTGATTTCATGCTGCATATGTTGAATACACGGACGAATAAAAAAAGGCGGACGGAATCTCGCTAAGAAAAGATTCAAGCACTAAATTTTCTCTTAAAATCACTATAATTTCGACAGCGTGTGTTAATAAAATACACACCAGATAGGCATATTTTTATTTTATTTGTGATACTACAACAACGTCATCCGTCATAGGAGATGTGTTGCGTAATGGCGGCTGTTAGACTTACTATGGGTGTGGCACACATGTGGTTGTGTGCGTGCCCGTACCGTTGCTATGGGTACTTCACTTCAGTGGCGTGCATTGCAAATAGGCAATTAGGCAATACCCAGTGTCTTCCTCATTCAAATTCAATAGTGGTGAAAGTTATTATATATCTTTCAAAGTTCGATGATTATTTATCTTTTAATAGACCTACTAATGCTAAATTAATCTACTAATCCTACATACAAAAATCAATAACGTACACCACAATTAAATTCAAATTAAGTAGGCCAATACACGCCACTGCTTCACTTAATGTTTAGCGAGATTCCGTCCGCCTTTTTTTATTCGTCCATGGTTGAATAATATTTTTCATCTTAATAATACATGTTGCGTGAGTATACTGCTCATGAAACTACCCTTAGTTTAGAATTGACCTATGCTTTGAACATTCTACTGTAATTGTCTACTATTTGTCTATGTTTTGTACTATGATTGTAAAAGACCTAGCAGATCTCCTAACTTCGGCAACACGACGTCGGGTAGCGGCGGCGTTTTGTCGCTGCGCAGCTTATCCAACTCTTTGCAAGAAGTAACGCCGGATAACACAAGCAACGTTTGGAAGCCACAACGCACGCCCAGCTCAATGTCAGTGTTACATCTGGAAAGGTACAAAATTAGACTGAATTAGACCCAGAATGGTTAATTGACCAGGTGGTCAATGGCCCGCCTGCATAGATGTATGAAAAAAGCTAACCGTCCATGCGCGAACTTTAATACATTTTCATACGTCCTGGGCTATCTATCCTGGGCCCTAATTCGCGTAATGTCATGACGTGCCGATCAAGTTGCAGTGACGCTGTAGTTCGTTTCTGACAGTGATCACCATAGATAAGAGAATACGAAAAGCATTCTGCAACTGCACATCTTTAGTTACGTGGCCTACTGTTCTGACGAGATTTTGACCCCAGCTTATTTAACCGCTCGTGCGCGCCTAGCCTTAAAAATTGTGATATGCATGGCTTCAAGAATTCATTACATAGACTAGTTTATTATGTTGTGTGCTAAATAACAATAATAAAAAAAAAAACATATTTCTGACCTACATGATCCATAACAACTAAAATACAGAAAGGAGAGTTTATAAGTAAGCTAAGTTAAGGTTTTGTTACTAATTTTTTTTTCTTTATAAATTGCAAGAAATACTGAAAAAATCATACCTGTCCCCAATCATCAAAGTCCTCGCAGGATTCAGTCCACAAGATTCTAGATACTTCCTCACATAGCTATGAGGTTTCCCGAGAACCAGGGCTTTCCTTTCGGAACAGGTTTCAACAGCTCTCACCAATGTACCAGTGCCTGGCACAACAATAGACCCAGCTTTAGGAAATCTTTCATCAGTGTTAGTTGCTATGAATAAACATTCTTCAGATGCGAGGTAACAAGCAGCCTTCATGAACTTGGGATAACTGACGTGTTCATCAAAGCCTACTACCACAGCGCCAACTTCTGGATCTAATTCTGATGGCTGCATTGATTTGAAGTCTGGTTTCACCTGGTCTGGCTGCAATTAAAAATTAGCAAATTAGTTGAATTAAAATAAAAGGTAGTAAAATGTAGGTATATCTCCTTGCGTGATCGAATCAGAAATGAGGAGATTCGCAGGAGAACGAAAGTAACCGACATAGCCCGAAGAATTGCCAAACTTAAGTGGCAGTGGGCGGAGCACATAGCTCGCAGAACGGATGGCCGATGGGGCAGTAAAGTTCTGGAGTGGCGACCGCGTACTGGAAGGCGCAGCGTGGGTAGGCCCCCCACAAGGTGAACCGACGACCTGGTGAAGGTCGCGGGAATCCGCTGGATGCGGAAGGCACAGGACCGGTCGTTGTGGCGATGCTTGGGGGAGGCCTATGTCCAGCAGTGGACGTCTTTCGGCTGAAATGATGATGATGATGATAATATCTCACTTATGGAGGAAACAGAAATGACGGCTCTTCTCTTTCATATTTCGTTCACATAGTAGCAGTAGTAGTAGTAGTAAGCTCGAGTAGTAGAGAACAATGAAATTGCGACGATTTCTGATTCCAGTAATTGTAGATAGGTCCAACCATAGAAATCTAAATAATAAGATGATAGAAATGTTATCTACTGTCTTTTAATACCGGAACGCGTGTCGCCGGTTTTCAGCTACCAACACATAAATACGCAATTACGCCTACCATGTTTCTAGCATTCAATGTAAAATTAATTAGCCTAAAAAAAATTGTGCTGTTAGATATTATACTGCAAAACAAAATGTTAATTAATCCGCGTCCAAAACAGCACTGATGATCAAGCAAACGGTTCGAGCACTGGTGTCTTAAGAGTAACCTGCACGCGGCGACAAATTCACGCGCCTTTATCACTTCTATTATCTTATTATTTAGATTTCTATGGGTCCAACATATCATTTCTGCTTCACTCACCCCAACACCAATATGCCTTATGCCAACAGCTTTCAATTCTTCCCCAATGCCATTAGAACCCAGCAAATACACCTTTTTGGTAAACCCAATACCCTTCAGGTAATGAGCCACTAAATAAGCAGTTGACAAAATTTCTTCCTGCAACAAAAAAATATCTATAAAACAAACTGGTGGTCTTCAAGACTCTAGTGAATAGGTTTTTGCTGGGCAAGCGTGTACCATCGTCGACCACACCATCGCTTAACATCAGATGAGGTGGCGGTCAAGCGTAAGCCCGTTAAGAATAATTAAAAAAAAAATCTGGAGCATCATTGATATATATGTACTATGTACTAGATGCGCTGTTTAGGAGAACAACATGGTTCCATGAGTTATGGTTCCGGAACCACACTGTCATCTGTCATTAGTTCACTAGTGACAGCTGTCTCGCGGACATACGTACATTTTATTAACGGTTGCGTCAACTGAATTTTGAACATGCTGCTTATATGAGTTCGCGTGTCTATATATTGACGTCTTTGTGGAGCAATAAAACATTTTAAGCTCACAATAACATTTTAGTAACATCATTGGAGTTTAAAAAATTGATTAAATTACTAGTACTTTATAACTACACCTTTGACTATATACCTCAAACATTTTATGTTATGTTTTCAAATCTGATTTATCAAACATATTTTAATGGTTCTGATGGAGATGTAACTAAACTAGGTATCAAATGAAGGCCATAGTGCACTTTTCCTCCAGGAAAAGTTTTGCATGCAGCAGACAGTCATATTTTTTTTTCTCATAATTAAAAAATTCCTCACCTGACTTGCTATGAATCCCAGTTGCTGAGCTTTGCTTGCAAACTCACTACGGATTTTCGTAGAATTGTTGGTCACATAAAATATTTTCTTTCCCAACTTTCTGAAATGATTCATCGTATCTGCTGCACCAGGAATGGCATTGTTATCAATCCATAGAACTCCTGAAAGAACAATACAACATGCAGAATTATTGATAACATGATAAAGAGCTCTTTATTACCTACCAAGGCCAGCGGTGAATGTGATAGGCTGAGTTGATTGGTTTTACTGTCTTTTTAATTAAGTACTTTTGTGTTGAATTGATGAGATAAAGACGGTAGCAGGAGGCACATGGACCAGAATAGCCGGTGACAGAGATAAATGGTCACAGTTGGAGGAGGCCTTTGTCAAAAGACACACAGATAGGGATGTCGAGGCTAAATTAGTTTAAGTTTTATGTAAAAAAATACTGTACACTTGTCTGAATAAAGGCTATTATTATAACACAAAGTTACTTTTTGTGATTTTTTTAAATTGGTAGTAACTAAAGGAGCATTATTTGCTAAGATCATTTTTCTCTAAGGTTAATGACCTTTGAACTAGTACGTTTTAAGAATTTTTCAGTTTTCTCACTATAACTCAAAAAATTATAATCACATTATACTCGAAATAATTAAAAAAAAAAGTTTTTATAAAGGTCTATCAATGTGGAAGATTATAAGTTTCTAGATTGCATAGTTTAGAAATAGCAGTGGGGAGGACACATTGCAAGCCACTTTGGCGGGCTATATATCGCAGATGGTACACCTGATAAAAAAGTGATGGATGAAACAGTACCTTCATTTTAGTAGACCTATTCAATGATACCCCACACGAGGGGGTGCAGCGAAAAAAAAAAAATCATCCCCATTTCACATGTATGGGCACCACCCCTAAAATACGTAATCAAGATTTTTTTATTCTTTTAGAATTGAGATCTATATCCAGACCATTTTTTAACAAAATTTTATTTACTTAGGGGCTCGTAGTGATGCAACGACTGCGCGGATTGTACGATCTGCAAGGTTAAGCTGCACTTGCCGCGGTCAGTCTGTGGATGGGTGACCGTTTCGTTACACATCAAGACCCCTCCGTGCCTCGGAGAGCACGTTAAGCTGTCGTTCCCGGTTGTCATACGAATATCTATGGCAGTCGTTACGGGTAGTCAGAAGCCTGAAAGTCTGACAACTGGTCTAACCTCCGAATGTCAGTATTACCCAGTAACTGGGTTGTGGGGGTCTGATGGCAGTCGCTCCGTGTAAAATACTGATGTTCAGCCGCATCTGGCTAGACTGGAAGCCGACCCCAATATAATTGGGAAAAGGCTCGGAGGATCACTTATGTTTATAACTGTAGAAGTTATTAAGCTGTAAAGGATTAGGACAGACGGACAGACGGCCAGATGGACGGACATGACGAAACTATAAGGGTTCCTTGTAGAAACTACGGAACCCTAAAAAATGGTTGAATAAGTAGAACTTAGTCATATTTTTTATTAAAGCATAAATTAAAGGAAGCATGCACCGTGGTGTTACTGCCAGTCTATACATTCCACTGCTGGGCAAAGGCTAGATCTTTCAGTCTTTAGCTAATATGGATTTTAGTTGTGCAATTTGTCCAGCTCACATTTGAGTCTTCTACCATTAATATGATTAGATAAAGATTTATCTTACCATCACAATCAGTTAAAACCGTATCAAAAGAATTCAAGAACTCTTGAACTTGGTCTTTTGATGCTTCTTGAAGATTTAACACAGCTGACTTATACATGGTCCCACTTGTATTGAAAAGTCTATGTTTATGCGGCACAAGTCTTTTACCATATAGGTTTGATTTATTTAAACAATGCAAGCTTTTAATTTTTAAGAGCTGATTGACCAATTTATACATTCCCGTCTGCATAAAATTAATTCATAGAGGGCTAGGCTAGGTCAAATGTGTCAGGCCTCCCTTATCATTTTTGACATTTGAAATTTAATGATAATTATTGATAATACCAATTTTTTTTTTTTATTATTTATTCATGACCATGGATACATGTCCTTCAGTCGTAATCATTGAACATATTAACATTGTACTTATATCCTAGTAAAGTGATGGAAACTTTACTAGGTTTCTGAGGGGATGATGAGATAATACGAAGGTCATGTTTTTCAACTTTGTACCATTTATCCACACTTGTACACGTTAACGAGCACTTAACATTTAATAATCCACCATTATTACTCATTAAAACTCGAAGAAACACAAATTTATGAAAATAATACAAAATCCACAACACGATCTTACCGAATTTTCCCGCCAACCTGATAATACCTACCAGTAGCAGTGCTGCCAGCGCCCTCTTGTCAAAAGTTACATGAGAGTGATAAAAGTTAACATTTAATTATAAAAGTTACTTTTTTTGCAAAATGACGTATTTTACGTTAACAGATGTGTGTTGAGTATTATTGAGTATTTTAAGAAGAATAGAATATTTAGGTAGGCTAAGGAAATTGTCTCATATTTCCTTAGCCTACCTAAATATTCTATTCCTCTCACAAAGTTACCTAGAAAGAAGCGCGAGCGTTGCGACGGCAAAAAAAAACTGGCATTATTTTGTATAAACATCACACCATTTTAAACGAGTTTTCAGCTTTGTCTTTTCGTATAGTTACCTATTTTCCATTTGGGCCTCCTTGGACTGTTCTTGAACAAAGTTTCTGTGAGATATCCCAAAAATCTCAATATTTATTCTGTAGGTAGACTGTTTTCAACACTTTTACAAGTCACCCGTGGCTCTGGTGGTTTCTTAACTCTAGGTTGACCACTTAAGGGGTGCGTTCACTATTATCGTCCGACGACGGCGGACGACGCCCGGAGCGTTGTTTGGTCGTTCAGTTACTCGGAGTGATCGTCCGGGCGTTCACACCAAACCGTTCAGTATTGTGAGCGGGCGTCGTCGAGCGTACTGTTATATCTATATAATGCACCCTTTATTGCACACTTGCCTTCCCTTTCTACACAGTCAGCATTTCTGTCTTAGTACTACATTCATTCAATTTCACTTTAGTCTCATCTCGAATCCTAACCAAGACGGTTGTCTCAAATCCTTATCTCGAATTTGATTTTTTAAAAACCTAAACTCCTCGAGGCCCATAACATTTGGTGGCAGCGATAAAGGGATTGGAAAAAGTCCCCCGGTACGTCTCCAACTACCGAAATCCAAACTCGACGCGAGTGTGTGTTGGTGTTGTTCGTGACAAGTTCGGTTCGTGAAAGACCCACTGCTGCGCACTGCCTGTGCTGCAGCCGGTCTTTGTTTAGAACCAGGTGCCGCGACCGGTACAATCTACAACGGCGCGACGACCCGTGGCTTATCAGCACATACATTTTGCTGAGTTCTGCGAAGAACAAGAAGCGTGTGCAAGAAGTTATGATTATCCTAATCGCGCTGTCCGCATTCCAGTGAGTGACTTTAATCATTTGGTCATTGCAATTATTTAATTTTAAAATATTGTCTTAACTATTATAATGTCTCACAGTCCAAAGTACGATAAGCCTGAAATTAGTGTTACTGATACCGAGGAGGAAGGCCAAGCCAACTTACCTCCCCCTCAAGTACCCTATACTAGATCAATTTCGAAAAAGAAAACAGCTGTGACAGCGAAACCGGAAGTTGAACTCTCTACTTTATTAAAATTCATAAAACCTTACGATGGCTGTAGGGAAAAACTTAACTCCTATTTAGTAAATTGTAATAATGCATATGAGTTAGCGTCAGATCCTCAGAAGGATATTCTCTTCAAATACATATTATGCCAATTACAGGGCAAGGCGGAAACCGCCTGTTCTATCAAAGAGTTCACAAATTGGCAACAACTCAAAGAATTCCTCAAAGTACAGTTTAGCGAGAGGAAACATTATGCTCATCTCCTGACAGACTTACAGGAGTGCAAACAACAAATAAACGAAAATGTAAGTCAGTATGCTCTAAGGATTGAGACATGCCTATCCCAGTTATTAACGGAAATATCTATCTCACATAGCCATAAGAGTCGAGAGATGGTAGGACGAACAGCAGCCATGGAGGAATTAGCCCTCCATCATTTCCAAATGGGGTTGACACCCCGCATCTCCAATATTGTTAGATGTAAGCCGGCAAAAACTTTGAACGAGGCTATTAATATAGCAATTTCAGAAGAAAGAATCCAGCAGTCCTTATCCAGACAAGGTCCAGGTCCGTCTAACATTCAACAGTCACGGCAATTTAGGTCAAATACCTCAAAGCCGAACGCTCAATTTGCGCGTCGTAATCAAAATCAACAATCGTCAAACTTAAATCAATCTAACCTAAAGCCTGATTTTAACTCCAATCGGCCTAATACTAATAATTCTTCTACTCCATTTTGTAGATATTGCAAAACCCCAGGGCACACCTTGGAGCAATGTCGAAAACGGGAGTTTAATAATAACCGTTTCAAGAATTTTGACCAAAGGGCGCCTCAACGCGTCAACTTCGTTTCTGATCAGGCATCGGAAACCAATAATGATGAATACCCAACTAACCTCGAAGAGGGTTATGATACTGTTGATGCCGATCCAAAAAACGAGTAACCGTCTCGTCCCGGTGTCGTGCGGGACCTCGCGATTTGAAAACCGGCATCACAAATCCAACTTCTATATCCCGGATGGCTTCCTTACGTGGTAGTCATCCTAAAAATATAATTAAACCATCGCAGGCATCGCTACAAGATTGCCAAGCAAAATCCACTGTATCCGTGCAGCAACATATTGTTGATCTGCCAAAATCCTCTGTATCCGTGCAGCAACGTAAAGTTGATCTGCCAAAATCCTCTGTATCCGTGCAGCAACGTAAAGTTGATCTGCCAAAATCCTCTGTATCCGTGCAGCAACGTAAAGTTGATCTGCCAAAATCCTCTGTATCCGTGCAGCAACGTAAAGTTGATCTGCCAAAATCCACTGTATCCGTGCAGCAACATAGTGTTGATCTGCCAAAATCCTCTGTATCCGCGCAGCAACTTAATAGGGTTGATCTGCCAAAACCTTCTAAATCCAACGTTTTTGAAATTACAAATAATCCTGCAAAAACGTTATTACCTCACGTTCTAGTTAAATCCTCCATATCAGATATTCCATTGTCCTTGTTAGTTGACTCAGGGTCCTCTGTAAGTTTATTAAAGCACTCTTGTATAGAAAAGCATCCAAAACTTGTAAAAGAAACCATCCAGCTAAAAGGCATTGACTCGGCGGAAGAACCTATCCGCACTCGAGGTCATTTCCAATTAAAAATGCAATTCCCTAAATCACAAATATCACATAAATTTCACGTTATTGATGCAATACACCTACCTTATGACGGAATAATAGGGTCCGATATGCTCAATGCGCATAGCTGCAACATAAATTATTACGATAACCTGCTCCGCCTTGGGAAATCATCCATAAGATTACATTTTCATGACCCTGCATATATAATTCCAGCTAGAACTGAAACCGTTATTGAATGCTCCGTCTCAAACCCTGAAATAAAAGAAGGATTAGTCCTCGATCAGAAGCTCTCAGAGACTCTACTAATTGCCAACTGTCTAGTACGTGTTAAAGAAAATAATAGAATCAATATATCCATTGTAAACACTTCTGAAGAACCCGTTACCTTAAAATCTAACCTAAATCTAAAGCTAGATTCTATTAACCCCTTAGAACTTAGAGAACACCCTTCCGGTTCTATAAACCATATAAGTGTTACAACTAACAGTGTTAAGCGTACAGAAGAAGTGTTAAAACAACTACGTGTCTCACACCTAAATAATGAGGAAAGAGACTGTCTTTTACAATTATGCTCTGATTTCTCTGATATATTTTATCTTCCAGGAGAAAACCTTACCCATACAAACGCTCTTAAACATGAAATTAAAACTACAACAGACGTCCCAATACACACTAAATCTTATAGATTCCCTGAAATCCACAAAGCTGAAGTTCGAAGGCAAATTAATAAAATGCTGGAACAAAACATCATAGAGCCCTCTGATTCTCCGTGGTCATCACCTATATGGGTTGTTCCCAAAAAACTCGACGCCTCTAACACACAGAAATGGCGAGTGGTGATTGACTATCGGAAACTCAATGATGTCACAATCGGTGATACTTACCCTATTCCTCAAATCACCGAAATCCTGGACCAACTTGGCAATAGCAAGTACTTCACCACCTTAGACCTGGCTTCTGGATTCCACCAGATCGAATTACATGAAGCAGATAAACCCAAAACTGCCTTCACCATCCCTGAAGGCCATTTTCAATTTTCAAGAATGCCATTTGGGCTCAAAAACGCCCCTTCAACATTTCAGAGGCTCATGAATTCTGTCTTATCTGGTCTCCAAGGTATTCGGTGCTTCGTATATCTCGATGACGTAGTGTCTTATGGACATGACCTAAGATCCAGCATTTGCAACTTAACGGCAATTTTTCAAAGAATTCGAGATTTTAATCTCAAACTACAACCCGATAAATGCGAGTTTCTTCGACGTGAAGTCTGTTATCTTGGGCACATAATCACCGAACAAGGCGTTAAACCAAACCCTGGAAAAGTCAAAGCCGTAACCGAATTTCCAGTCCCAAAAACGCCTAAAGACATAAAATCATTCCTTGGTCTTGTTTCATATTACCGCCGTTTTATTCCCGATTTCTCCAAAACCGCGAAAGCCCTTACCAGCCTTCTGAAAAAAGATGTGCCATTCAAATGGGAAAACCAACAGCAACTTGCTTTCGATACGCTAAAACTTAAGCTCACAACTGCTCCACTCCTTATCTATCCTGATTTCTCTCAACCCTTCATTCTTACCTGCGATGCTTCGAACTACGCCGTCGGCGCAGTACTCTCTCAAGGACCTGTTGGCAAAGACCAACCCGTAGCTTTTGCCTCACGCACACTTAATAAAAGTGAATCCAATTATAGTACAACCGAAAAGGAGTTGTTAGCCATATTATACGGTTGTAAAACATTTCGTCCTTACCTCTACGGGCATAAATTCCTTATCATCACTGATCATAGACCCTTGAAATGGTTATTTAACCATAAAGACCCCAGCAGTAAGCTCCAACGATGGAGACTAAAACTGGAGGAGTACGAATACGATATAGTATATCGTAAAGGCAAACTAAACTCCGCCGCTGACGCTCTCTCCAGATATCCAGTGAATCCCATATATCCTGAAAACCAAGGCTCTTCTAACCTTAATCCTAATGATAATACTAACTCTAATAACGAACTTCCACCGCAACCATCACAGCCCTCGGGCTCACCTAATGAAGCAAACAGTGATTTGCAAAGTCTTCTAACATCTCCGCCATCCAGTCTTGATGCAAATCTTATAAATCCTGAAATTGAAAACGAGGTCATGGATTACCTGAGTTCCATCGGTGATGTACCACGCGCTGAAACGGAACCAGAACCTCAACCCTCAACCAGCTGGCAGAATCCTGAAACCTTACCTGTTCCTAATCAGCCTTCTCCGGATACCGCTCCAGCACCTGAAAACTCACCTTTACCCGACGAAACCTACGGCAAATTCTTAAAATCACCCGTAAAATCATATGATACCTCTATTACAGAACATAACGAAAACCTACTTAAAGGAGCACAGAAATTAATAATTATACCTACCTCAATAGATATGGACGAGTCCATGCCTTATGTCCAGGAAGTTCTCTGTAATTGTCCAGAACCCGGTCGCGATGAATTCCTGAAATTAGAAAGATCCTTATGCACCTTCTTACCCCTTAAATTGGAAAATAAAACTTACCTATTCCTATTCACGAAAGTGCACTATTTTGATGATTACTCATATCCCGATATATTTAAATCGCTCAAATACGTTCGCGACGAAATTATAATGTCTTACTCTACAATAAATGAAATCAGTACATCTGATTTCAAAAATCCATTTGACAAACACTCTTTCGTGAAAATTTTTAACATGTTTTGCTATCTTTTCGACAGGACTAACATAAAAATTCACATATATCATAATAACATTATATATCCTTCGCTGAGCGAAATCCCAAAGATCCTTAAGGAAAACCACGACATTCCCGTCGCGGGACACTTAGGATCTACCAGAATGCTAAGCCGCATTAAAGAAAGATTTTACTGGAAAAACATGCGCAGTGACATTGAAAATTATGTCAAGAAATGCTCATCATGTCAAACGAATAAAGCTTTACGCAAAATAAATAGAGCACCAATGATAATAACCTCTACTTCGACATCTCCATTCGAAAAAGTATCCATGGACATTGTAGGTCCATTACCCGAGTCTGGCACTGCCAAACTTAGATTCATCCTTACTATGCAAGATGACCTTACTAAATTCTCGTTAGCCTATCCTCTCCGTAGTACCACCGCCGAGGAATCGTGTGAATGTCTCCTTCACTTTATATCATTATTTGGAATTCCTAAACATATACTCACCGACCAAGGCACTAACTTCACAGCAGACCTATTTAAGAAAACCTGTGAGTTCCTAAAGATCAAACAGTTATGGTCTACCCCTTATCATCCGCAAACGCAGGGCGCTTTGGAAAGATCGCACTCCACCCTTAAGGAATACCTGAAGTCTTACATTAACGAAAATCAAGATAACTGGCCCCGATATGTCTATACAGCAATGTTAGCATACAACACCGCTGTACATTCAACTACGCATTACTCACCGTTTGAATTACTTTTTGGGCATAAACCTCACATCCCAGACTCTGTCTACGACGATACCTCAAATACTACCTACCCCGAGTATGTAAAAATGTTGCAACATCGAATGAAACATACGCGCAACAAAGCTATAGATTTTATCCGAAAATCTAAAATAAACTCTAAAACCTATTACGACTCCCATACTCGCCCAGTAGTATACAAAGTAGGCGATTATGTTTTATTAAAGAACCATCTCAGGCTACGTAAAGCCTTATCGCCCGTATGGAAAGGTCCGTACAAGGTCGTTAAACTACACAGTAACAATACGTTATCGTTACTTATAAACAGACGCCATGTGAAACACCACTTCGACGAAGTTAAACATGTGGACGTCCATGAAATACCTACTACAAACTAAAACTATTTTAAATAAACAGGTACCTACCTATATTAAATTAGGTATACATTTTATTTTATTTTACTACTTAGTATGTAAGTATACAATTAGGCAGATAAACGTAGGGTAACTATCTAACTATATTATAACTTTATGTAGAATATGTCTCTTTTCATTACAGCATACTGGCCCAAGGTCACCCGGAATTTGTTCAACAAATCAACATGAGCTCCGGCATATTCTTTGACCCAATTGGTGAACTCAAAATTCGTGTAAGCCAATTGGATATAGTCACACCATTCGATATCTCTTTCATTGAACCTCATATTCAAAATTTTAACTCGATATTAGGCACAATACGACTTTATTGCAGCCAAATCCAAATCGAAACCTCAAATAATTTAGAATGTCACAATATATTAGAACCATTGACAGTAAGATATCACGATATTGTTTCCGAGTATTCTGCTATCTCTCATTTAGTAAACAAAAGGTTCAAACGAGGGGCGTGGATAGGTGGCATTGGCATTCTGTCCAAAACTATATTTGGAACTTTGGACGAGGACGACGCTGTCAAATACGACAACGCCATCCAAAATATTCAGGATAATGAAAAAAGACTAGGTTCATTAATTAAAGAAAATATTTTAATAACTTCTACAATTTTATCAAAATTTAATAACACGTTACATGAAATAAAACTTAATGAGGCCAGCCTTAATCAAGCTATCGACAATTTCTCTTTAAAATTAAAAAATATTACATTAATTTCTAACGAATTAAATATGAAAGCAAACATTAATTCAATTCTAAACAGTATGGAAGCATCCATACTCGCCTTATCTTTTCAATTAGAAGACATAACAAACGCTATTATGTTATGCAGTCAAAACATCTTGCATCCGGCCGTATTATCTCCCGCGCAGTTATACCAAGAAATTGTCGATAACTACAGATACTTACCCGTAGATTTTAAATTACCTATAAGTTTAGCTTTAAGTAATATTCATAGTTTATTGAATATATCTAGTGTAGTATGTTATAGTTTAAACAACAAGATTGTTTTTATTTTGAGAATACCCCTAGTATCACCTAAAGAATACAATTTGTTCCATAATATTGCATTACCAACTCCACACAATAGTAGAAAACCGAACTCTTTTAGTTTTATAGTACCTAACAGTAAATATATTGCAATGACCAAAGATAAATCTGAGTACTGTAACCTTGACTCTATAAAGGAATGCACAGCGATAAGCTCGTTTGAATACATCTGTGACGTCATGACGGTGTTCCCGACTAGTGCGAATCCGAGTTGTGAAAGTGAATTACTATCTAACGTGATAAGTACTTTACCAGTGCAGTGTCAAACCGATTTCCTTCACGGACATATAGACTTGTGGAAACCACTTTACAATAATAATTGGATTTATGTACAATCCCAGAGTAATAAACTTTACATTGAATGTCCGAACCAGAAAATTATCGATATAAGTATTATTGGCACAGGAATTCTAAGTATCCCGAATAATTGTATCGCGTATTGTAAAAGTACAAGGTTAATACCTAAATTTAATAACTTAAAAATAAATGTTACTGTTATTCACTCCGATTTTAATATTATAAACGATTCTTGTTGTAATTTAGATAAGTTTATACACGTAATGAGTAATGAGCCTCCTTTGAAATTACAAAACATTGACTTAGATATTTTCACATTAGAAACGAAATCAAAATTAAAATCCTTGTCCGATGAAACAGACAAAATTATAAATCAACACCAAATAATAAGATATGAGACACATTACTCAGTCATAATTATTATAATGATTTGTATAATCTCTATTTTCTGTATTTTTAAATTGTTTTTGCTTATTAAATCGCACAACCGTCTTACCCTTCGCTTCCCTACATTTCCTCGATCAGCTCCAGTAAACTCACCTCCAAATCCCGAACCGGTCATCCCTATAAAAATAATTAAACGTCATCCTGAAACAGAAAATCTTCCATCTCCTAATATTAGGAGAAATGTGTAAATTCCCGATAGCTATCTTCCTAAACATCGAAATTTCAACCCCGATGTTTAGTCCACCCCAGGGAGGTGTTATATCTATATAATGCACCCTTTATTGCACACTTGCCTTCCCTTTCTACACAGTCAGCATTTCTGTCTTAGTACTACATTCATTCAATTTCACTTTAGTCTCATCTCGAATCCTAACCAAGACGGTTGTCTCAAATCCTTATCTCGAATTTGATTTTTTAAAAACCTAAACTCCTCGAGGCCCATAACAGTACGCACCGGTCACCCCGTGAAATAGTAGGGTAAAAGACGCTCTGCTGTCATGTTGACAGATAAAAGTATGAAATGACAGATAATTTGAGGTTTCGATTGTCATAATTGTCAGTGCTTCATTGTTCTAGTGTCAGTTTCATGAGGTCGCCCGAAGTCGTTCAGTAACTCTGAGGAAATCGTCAATGATCGAGCGATATTCGCACCGGGTGACTTTCACACTGAGTGCGTAATAAGTGAACGTAGCCAAGAAGATTATTTATTTCAAGGCTTTATGTTAATTGTCCTTTTCTATTTATAATGATGTTTTTTTTTTGTAAGTGATACTTAACCCAGGTTCTCAAGATACAGACTTGTTTAGTTTGAAAACCTCTGTGAAACTGTAACCTTTAAACCAGTGTTTATTGAAATAAATAAATTTATTTATTATTTAATCATAGTTTTATTATTTAAATATAATTTTGTAGACCTAGTATTATTCAGTGAGAGAAATAAAGAGGTTACTTTACTCATATTATAGGTACTTGTAGTAAATTAACTTATAGTCTTTTCTTCTCCTTTTGCTATAATTCCAACATTGCAATAAAATATACAATTCCATTTCGAAAAGCTACCTAAAAGTTACCTTTTAGTCGTGTAACCTGGAAGTAACCTGATACAGGTAAAAGTTACCTAAAAGGTTACAAAATTAACCTTCTGGCAACGCTGGTTGTGATTTTCATAACTTTGTGCAAAATACCTAAAATTATACTACAGTTAATATGTGCTGTTTCTAGTATTTTATCAAATCAAATGTTTTTTTATTTCAAATAAACCTAATTACAGGCACTTTTGAAATGTCAGGCTCTAGTTGCACGATTCCAAATTGTGGGTCCTATGGAGAAGAACCGGCAAGAAAGTCCATGGATATACTCTTTTTAAAATGGGTTATTGTTTATTACATCAAATTTATTCCAATAATGTGAGTATAATGTAGGTTAATACCAGAAATATACAAGAGTTTAAAAGTGAGAATATTGCCTTTAGAAATAAACGTAAAAATATTTGCCATAGTATGTAGGAGCTGACCTGTCCCGACAGACGGCACCCGTTCACGAGCATAACGCGAGCATCAGTCATCGCTTAACTCAACCATATTGAAGGGAACTTAACGACCCGACACTAACGCCACCATCAGCATGACATTAAGTGAGCATGACAGACTCATACTGCTAGACAACAGATAGGCAGGAATATATAGAATTACTGTAAAAACATTACAACATTACACACATAACAACACTACCACACACACATATTAACATTACTTACATTTTACATTTTAATCACCTATTAAAAAATTGTAAGCATCTCATACACGTTGGTTCTATAACAGAAAATAATGCAATATTAGAAAAAAAATGTGTAAATAAATTGTATAGGTAATTCCGAAATAGTGAAAGTGTAAATAAATTGTATAATGCCGAAATAATAAACAGTTAATAAATAATAACTGAAAACAATGTCAAAATAACATGAGTTGGTAGAAAAATTACCAACAGTTGATACAGATTGATACAAAACAAAATGTGTCATAAAGTTACACAATCTCAAAGGCAATAATAAAAATAAAGATTAATGTCAAAAGTATGGTCCAATAGGAATACAATTAATAATTACAAATTATCTAATAGGAAATAATTACATGTCACATGCCAAGAGATGTTAAATACCTAATTGAGGAGAACCAGTGGGTCGCAGTGTGCACGTGGGAATCCTATTCCAGATTTTTTTATCAGCAATGTATTGTTTTATATCATAATAAGCTCTTGACATTAACACACGCTTTATTACTGACTTGAATTTTATTAATGGTAGTTCAGTAATTAAAGTTGGAAGTTTATTATAGAACCTAATACTGTTTCCCATAAACGACTTTGTACTAGTTTTTATAAGTCTAAAACCGGGTACAACAAGCTCATATAGGAAAGAGCAGAGCTAGAGCTCCTTAGACTGTACTCCTTTGACTGACTGTGCTTATATCGTGTATTGATGCTGTGGGTATATTTTATTCTAGCTTCTTTTATTGTAATTTAAGTTATTTTTACATACGTACAAAATATTTTGGTAAATATACAAGGATGCTAAGGTAAGATTATTTATTTCTTTGAATAACTCACGCAAAGACTCACGGCAGCCTAGATTATAAATAGCTCAGACTGCTCTTTTCTGTAATATGAAAATAGTCTCTACATCAGCAGATGAACCCCACAATAAGATGCCATAAGACATAATACTGTGGAAGTATGCAAAATATACTAATCTAGCCGTAGCCATATCAGTCATCTGCCTTATTTTTCTTATAGCAAAAGCAGCAGAACTCAGTTTGCCAGCATGTGCTTCTATATGAGGTCCCCATTGCAATTTGGAGTCTACTGAGATGCCCAAGAAGACAGTTGAGGGAACCAGATCCAAAACTTTGACTCTGATAGAAACGATGTTATAACGATGTTATGTTGGTAGATCTTATAAATAAGATCTTTTCGAACAGTCTTTAGGTCTTTTTTATTAACCCAAAAAATCTTTTAAACTAGTGTGGTAGATCTACCAATTTTTCATTTTGAATTTTTGGCGAAACCAATTTTTGGCACCTCATATCGTTGACAGAAGATAACTTTTGTGACCCTTTAGGTAACTTTCAGCTCTGTTTGGTTACTTCCAGGTAACACTACTCAAAAGGTAACTTTTTGAAATCGAATTTCTTAAAACTATTCTATTGCAATGTTGGAATTATAGCAAAAGCAGAAACAAATATTATACATAATCGAGTATATGAGTAACGTAACCTCTTCCTTACACTCACTAATTAATACTAGGGACGGTACGTCGGTCCTGCGCCTGATCTGTCTCCAGTCATGTCGAATTGCCGTCCCATCGGATTATGAGAGTGAGGGAACAGAGAGTGCACCTGTGTTTGCGCACACACTTTTGCACTATAATATGTCCCGCGCAGATGGCTAGTCTCCATTGAGATTGGCCGCTGTGATGTTAGCCTAAATAATACTAATATGAAATATCTATACTGATTGTATTTACTTGATTATCTATCTGTAATGTGAATACTATAAATGGTTGTTGTATTGACTCTAAATAAATATATGCACAGTAACTGGTGGGGATGGCGCCCCGCTCTCACTGTTTCATATATCGTGTGGAGCGGACGTTAAGTCCATCACTCCACCAAGTGCTGTGTACCACTAAATACCGAATTATTGTGTTCTTATTTTATCCCGAATACCACAAATGGCGACGAGGATAAATTTCGTGAGTACCTAAACGATGTAAATTATAAATATTGCGTGCATGTCGGATATCAATAGGATGACTACCAGAAAATAACAGAACTTAAATACTCAAATAACTGATTACAAGATTTAAATTACCAGATGTTAAAAAAAAAATACATTCGTACGTTACGTATAACAAAACATTTCTTAACAAAAAGAAAGAGGATAAGTAGACTTATGTTTATTTAAATATACTATTATAAGCTTTTATTAAGCTTGCTTCGTAGTTGTCTGTCTACTATAAATCTTGTATGTCAATTTTAAGCAGTTTCTGTTATGAAATTTTGCATACCCATGTGTAGCTTGATAATAATAAAAATATGGAATTGAAAAGTTTATATAAAGGAAAAATAAGATTTTAATTATTTACTTTTTCCCTAACTATGTAGGTAGTTAGTAAATTGTTGCGAAGTGTAGCGTACGTTTTATAAAAGTTTTGAGTTGTTTATTAAGAACTAAAATATTATGGGATTATTAATTACCTACTTGTTCTGTATGTTGCTCTTGTGCAACACGATCGCCATGAAATATAATAGACATATTTATGGTGAAAATAAACTCGTATATTTGATTATTCTGAAATAATGTACAGGTAGGCCTATTGGTAATCGATTGTATGGCAAATGGAAAAAGCAGATGCCTAAAGGTAATTGCTAAATATGATTGTGTTCAAACAATGGCACAAAAGTTATCGTGTGTGTATATGTTAGTACAAGCTAGCAAAACGTGCCAACAATATGCTTTTCTAATGTTATTATGCATTAGATTTGCAAACGAGTACAAACAATGGCACAAAAGATATTGCGTGTGTGGGGTTAGTACAACTAACAAAAAGTGCCTACAATATGCTTTTCTAATGTTATTATGCATTAGATTTGCAAACGAGTTCAAACAATGGCACAAAAGATATTGCGTGTGTGGTGTTAGTACAAACTAACAAAAAGTGCCTAAAATATGCTTTTCTAATGTTATTATGCAATAGATTTCCAAACGAGTTCAAACAATGGCACAAAAGATATTGTGTGTGTGGTGTTAGTACAAACTAACAAAAAGTGCCTAAAATATGCTTTTCTAATGTTATTATGCATTGGATTTGCAAACGTGTACAAACGATGGCACAAATAGTCAGTCGAGATTTAAAACCCATGTTTACTGGCGACAAGATATTGTGTGTGCTAGTACAAGCTTACAAAAAGTGCCTACAATATGCTCTTCTAATGTTATTGTGCCATTAGATTAGCAAACATGTAAGATAAAACGATGCATCAACTGTGGAAAAACTAAGATATTATATTTGTTCACAAATAAAAACAAACAGTGTCTTCTTTCTCAAAGATAAAGCAACGTGGTTTGAGTTGAAGTTCTGTTTTCCCTATGTAAATTCTTGAATTTCGTAATGTTTCCCTTCACAGACTGACACCATAAATTATATTTCTATGCTGGTACCAGTGACTGTAAGGGCAAGCAAAGTATCGTGGGACTAGATGGGAAAAGTGGAAGTAAGGGTTAGAAATCTATTTACAAGCTATACACATTAGTGACCCGGCTATGAAACAGGCCGCTTTCGGTCGATTGTGCACGTCTAGTAAAAATATATTTGAAAGATACATTCATATTAAGGCTCATGAAACAGGAGCCATGAGAAAAGTTCAAGGCTTTCTAGTAAAATTACGTCACCAAAGCAAAATGTAGATTTTCTCATGTCAATGAATGTTTAATTTAGTAAATTATTTATAAAATTCTTGGAGGTGGATTTGAGAAAGAAGATTCTATTAATGGGGGATACAGTCACAGTTGATGAAATGATTACTAAAGCCAGTGCGCAGTTGAAATGCAATTTTGTGATTTCCAAGATAAACAAAATCGTAACGTGATAAAGTTTACACTAAAATGAACTTCTGGGAAACGATATGAGTGCACAAGATGTGGGAGCGAGTATCATAAATATAGTGTCAAAATGTGTGTAAAATGTGGCTAAAAAGGAAATTTCCAAAAAATGTGTAAATAAATGCTGGTAAGCGTACCAAAGTCCAAGTCAAATAATCAGAAGTTAAACTTCAAAAGGAGTCACGAGGAAAATGATAATTATGCGCGATTCATCAAATTCGAGCTTAAAGCAATGCTTTAATAAAATAAAATACCAAGTTAGTGGTGTGGAGTTAGACATACCTAGAGCAAATATGATAAAATGTGGTATTATTCGTGAAATTCCTGGAATTTACTAAAGCCAAAAAGGACAATAAAAAAAAAAGAAAAAAAAATACGCTTTCATGTCTTATGATGGTACTTGTTAGGTTCTTTTGGGGCTCAGTTGTGTTGACTTGTTGTAACACAAAGTGAGTTGAGGAATTTATTAGACAGAAAATGGCGCATGGCACTGTCAATTCTTGAAGTGGGTTTATTCGATGTAAATGCCGAAGTGACAACAAATTTACAAAATAATCATAATATTATGCTAGGCATTGCATACATCATTATTGGAGAGCACCGTTAAACTAAAATATGAATGAAATAGTTATGTTTCATTATTTTCAGCAACTATCCTTTCAAATTAAATTACTCTAATTTCCAGTATGACTCCTAATAGCTTATAAAGGGATGGTAACAACGGTTGCTGCTTGAAATGTTCTCATGGTCCATATAAACAATGGTTGCTGATGCTATCATCAAAAAAAATTAAAATATCTACGTATAATTTAGATGAAGCATCAAAAATACTTATAATAATAGTCGTGATAAATTCCTTAATAAATCTATAATTAAGTACGTACAAAATTGAAAACCTTATTATAGATTGCCAATGTATAAACGTATTGGTTTAAATATTTCATTTCATAACACCTTAAACATAAAATATAGTGAAATAAAAAACAAAATTTAAAAATAATGAATCAAAATACAAGTTATGTATCGGATACCAATATGAATAAATTGATGTAATAGTCAATGAAGAGTATATCCATGGAGTTTGTTGCCGGTTCTTCTCCATAGGACCCACAATTTGGAACCGTGCAACTAAAGCCTGACATTTCAAAGGTGCCTCTAAATGGGTTTGTTTGAAATAAAAAACCTTTGAATTTGGATGTTTTTACGTTTTGCAATAAAATAATATGTAAATGATGAAATGATTCTGAAACAGAATTGTACAGACATCAGGTTTAGTCTGCAATCAGCCTTTTAATGATTGATGTGCCTCTCTATCACTCTCAAAAGATTGTTAGTAGAAACTCATTTCGGCAGCACGTTTTACCTACATGATCATCTCTTAATTTTATTATAACTTGTCCATGTAAAAAAAATACATAAAATAAACATGTGATAAAGAATACTGATAAGTTTTATGAAGGGATGTCGGTATATAATGATAAATGAACAAAATATGGCTATTAAAATGCCAAGATTAATGTTTATTGAATCAAAACATAATGTTGAATGATTTTTACATGTCAGTACCTAATCTTACGGCAAAAATGAGTGAGGTGGTTAGTTACGAGCACGCACTCGATACCTAGTGCCATATTGAGCATTGGGTATTGAGACTAGGTATTGATAGGCTATAAATTATGAATTCTTTAAAAAAAAAAGTCTGGCGTTTCAGTTGGTATAGGCACAGAACAAATAATATTAGTAGGTATAGGTACCTACATGTGACAGTAGTCGACAGTAAGACATGATTTTAATGCGACAGTAGTCGACAATAAGACATGATTTTAAAATCTTTTGTGAAGGATTAGGAATCTGCGTGTGGTTGGGTTACAGACAAATTATCTAGTTTAATCATAAGTAATACTGAAATGGAAGCAAAAGCACAAGTATATCGAACAAGAAGCATAACTGGGGGGTGATTCTCGCGTCGTAGACATTATCTCGAATTCGACATAATGTCGAAACAAGATGGCGAATGTCGAATAAAAAAATAAAAAAAATCGTATTCTCAGAATGTCACGTTAAAGATATGTCTACGCCTAGCGCTGTAAATACATAGAGCAGTTGACATTACCGGCGACATTTTTCGTAGAGATTTAAAGCTAGAGATTACCTCGAATTAGACATTTATCTCTATAACGTGAGAATTGGGGTCCTGGGAGTTTGCACTGACGAAACATTCACATAAAAACATATTGAAAAGTCAGTTTTCTGTCAATGTATCGAATCGCGTTCGCATTATCACACAACTTGTTGAAACGAAACTTGTTTGACATTTCATAGTCTATTGACATGTTTCACAATTAATTTCGATACACTTCAAAGTATCTGCTTTCGGCCATACATGTTTACCGACCTCATTGGATAACACAAAAAACGAGATTTATACAAGTTTTGACACATGATTAAGCATCATGCGAACGTCAGCCGTGACAAATCTATAGACAAACATGTCAATGTATAAGTTTTTAGTCAGTGCAAACACAGTCAACAACAAATCTTGAAATCTGTCAAAGAATTTACCCAGTTTTCTGCAGTGCGAACGTAACAATCAACAAAACAAGTTGTGACATTAGTTTCATATGACAAGTTTCGAGACATAACATGTTAAATGTTTTTGGTGCAAACCCACATTAAGAACAATAAGTCAATGTAGGCCAAAAAGTTTCGGGTTTACTTATCTAATTAAAATAAAGAAATAAACAACAAGCTAGCATTGACTCTTGATCGATCAACGATCACACATAGTGGTCAGTGAGCAAGGAAATGAAGTTGATGCTATGAATAATTCAAGGTTCAAAGAAATGTGACGGTGAAATAGTGGATTACATAACGAAAAAAAACAAAACAAATTTGCCCTAAAGAATCACTCGATACTCGATGATTCCAATACAATAAACCAAATAATTTAATAGGCCCCACAAATTTACGTGTGCTCGCTAGACAGCTGTCAAGTGAAGTATATTACAAAGTACTCTATACAAGTGAAGTAATGACTATATGGTGCAGACACCATAACTCTGTGTTGCGTGTTTTCTTTTAAACAACGCATCTAGTATCGATAATTCATTTCTGAATAAGTTGACAACATTGGTAGAATGGTTAGTAAAAACTTGTGTACTTGTGGGTTAGTAGTTCTAAATATTAACTTAAAAATAATTATCTCTGCCGTACGAGCAACAAAACAAAGTGCCGTAGTATTGGTGCATCGTGTCTTCGGCTAGGACTTTCAAAATACTGTTGGAGCTAGCTAACTTTTACAAATTAAATTAAAAAAAAAAAAATGTAGAAAATGCAACAAAGTCGTAATAAAACAAAATTTTAATGAAAAAATATGTAGGTATACAAATCTCCAAAACAACAATAATAAATAAAACAATACAACAAAACGAAGCCAGCATGCTGGAGGCCACGTCATCTCAACGCAGGAGATCGAATCCTCCTCCAGCTTGGGGAAGTGCTGTAATGCTGCAAGAGGCGTCACAATAGATCTTATTAGGTCGCAATGGCTTAGGGGCGTTCAAGACCTCTACCTCTTCCCTCAAAATAATAATAATAATACAACAAAATAATAACATAGTATGTAACGTAGTGGCACCAATAATCGACAAGCACCAATGATCGACACTATTTTCTATGATCAAAGAAATTAAGAATAGGAATCTGAACATTTAATGGGTCAACTCTGAACCACATACAACATACTTCCTACTATCATACAGAGAAACGTCAATACGATCTGCCATTTTATATTAAAATGGCGGCTGAAGAACTTGAGGGCAGTTGGTGTATTAGTAAAAAATCCGTGTTTACTAGAGGAATCATTTACGAGGTTAGTGCAATATTTTCCTCACCATGTTTAAACTATGAAAGCTATTTAAATTCCAGTTAATTGTATGGGTTTGTTAAGGAATTCTTGAGGTCTTTTTGATATTAATCACGTTGATAGGTCATTTTTCTGACGACCAGGCTGGTGTCGATTACTGGTTCTCAGAAATTACATTTCTTCAATAACAGACACATGTCGATAATAGGTTTTTAAAGTATTACTGCAGTTAACAAAGGAATATAACTAGTTTTCCTTTACTAATTTAGCTGATGTTTGAAATAGCTTGATTGAGGTAGCAGTACCAGTAATCGACAATGTGTCGATAATTGGTACTAACACATGTCGATAATTGGTTCTTACAGATGGCTCCGGGAAAAAAACTCACTTCTAAACAAATGGAAAAGGCCATTGAAGCCGTAATACATGGAGAAAAGGTTGCACTTGCTGCGCAACGATTTGGAGTACCTCATATTACTCCTCATGATAAAGTTACTGGAATAACTCAAATTGGTTGTGCTATAGGACCAAGTACCATCTTGACAAGACAAGAAGAAGACATGTTGCTAAGATGGTTGATAGCATTATCTAAAAGGCATATCCCAATTACTAAAGTTAATGTTGCGCGTCGTTAACTGTGACAATAAACTATTTTTCTTTCTTTAAAGACAATTTATTGGACAGAGTTCAGAAAATTATAATGGAGCAAAACAGACAAAATCCTTTCAAAAATAATAGACCTAGTAAGAAGTGGTTTCAGTATTTCCTCAAAAGACATCAAGAACTGACAACTGACTGCAAAGGGTACCAGAAAACTTAACAAGAGCTCGAGATAATGTGACAGAAGACAACAGACACTGGTTTCAATTTTTTGCTAAGTTTTAGCTTAATACCCAAATTCAACGCATATTCTTGAACAAATATACTTATTTGTGTTTAGGCCACTTAAAATGCAATGGAAAAAGTTGTGAATGAATGGCGAATGGAGAATCTTAGTCAGAATCTTCGTATAGAGAATTTTGCTCCAGTGCTAAAAAAGGCTCTCTCAAAAACAACGAAATATTGTGTCCACAATGGATTCCGAGTGAGGGTTTTTTTTTCCATTCGGACCTACGGTGCTATTCACAAACGTTCGAAGTTTCCGTTTCCAATGTGAAATTTAACCGGCAAACGAAACAAAACGACCACTTAATGCGACTACGAACGCTGCAAAGCATTCGAAACGTCAGGAAAACCAATTTTAATAATAATACACGATGTAATCCAGTTAAAGTAGTTTTAATAAGAAACAAAACGATTTGAGAACCGAACGGATTCAGGAACGCAATGCTAAATTTACAAAAACTCTTCCGAGAGCCATTTGTTGTCGGAAAGCACTCGGTGTAAAATTAATGAACTATGAACAGCGTTTCCGAATCCGTTCGATTCTCAAATGGTTTTGTTTCATAATAAAATAAGTTTAATCGGATAACATCGCGTATTATTATTAAAATTGGTTTTTCTGTCGTTTTAAATGCTTTGCAGTTATCATGGTCGCAGGAAGTGGTCGTTTTGTTTCGTTTGCCGGTCCAATTTCACTTCGGAAACGGTACAAACGGAATTAGGTAGCATCTTCAAGTAAACCTAATAACCTGCGCAAACACCAACTACCTAGATTTTTGAATGACCAGATTTGTGATTATACACAATAAATACGCTTTTTCATCCGAATTTTAGTTTTATTAAGCAATAACTTAACAATAACCCAACCCACTAGCACGAGAATAAATTGTCGATGACTAGGTGTTGATAACTGGTTACTGTCAATAACTATATGTTGGATACTGGAGCTGTACAGTCGATTATTGGGGATTTTGATAAATTTTGATTATTTAGTTTTTTCTGATGACTTATGTATCTTTAACCATTAATAAATCAACACATCATCATTTTCATGCACTATAATTTTTCTAAGTACAACCAAATTTTTTCAATGTTTGGCACAAGTACCCAACGTCCTAAAAGTGTCGATTATTGGTGCCACTACGTTAGTAAGAAGAACTAACTTACTACTTACTACTTTTCTTCTAACTTTGAATTAACAATAATTACAAGATAAAACTGTACTAAAACCCTAAAGATTCCAATGACATAGAGTTGCCCGGTTAAGCAGTTGGGGTATCCATTTTGGGTAACAATTATGCGAAAGTCCATTCGAAAAAAAAAAAAAAAAAAAAAATATGACTGAGTTTGTAGAGCTACAATGTGTAGTTTCTGAGATATTGTCGTTTTAGTGAAACGCGCCGAACGCCCGAACGCACGGTCCCGTGACGGACGCGCGATGTAACACAAAACGGGCGCCATAACACATAGTTGTATTAGATAATTGCTAATTAACTTTATTTAGATTTTGTGTTGTAATTATTACATTTTCTTAAAAAAAGGAAGAGATGTGATGTTTGCCTAAATAATACTAATATGAAATATCTATACTGATTGTATTTACTTGATTATCTATCTGTAATGTGAATACTATAAATGGTTGTTGTATTGACTCTAAATAAATATATGCACAGTAACTGGTGGGGATGGCGCCCCGCTCTCACTGTTTCATATATCGTGTGGAGCGGACGTTAAGTCCATCACTCCACCAAGTGCTGTGTACCACTAAATACCGAATTATTGTGTTCTTATTTTATCCCGAATACCACAGCCGCAGTGACCGAAATTCGGCCGGGAGGACAATATTTAAATAACAAAACAGAGATTGTTTCAGCTTTTCTTCTCAAATGCACCTACAGCTAGAAAACGCCAAAGCCTCAAAATATTGTGACTTGGAAAAACGTTGAAAGCCTACTTACATAAAATATATTTAGATTTTTGGTTATAATAAAACAAAGTTTAACCGTAAACGTATATTATTTAAATTAGTTTTCCTGGCGTTTCGAAAGCTTTGCAGCATTTCGTGGTCGCAGGTAGACGAAGATGACAAGCGTTTTTACAGATTATTCTAAAAAAATATTTTAATCTACCGTACAATATTATTAATTAAAATCGTTTCGATGCACGCAGTATCACAATATCATTATCTTTTACAGTGTTGCGTGCTGAATGGGGAATGCTTTGAGGAATTGTTCGACCTTATACCAGCCGCTGACTTCCACCATCGTAAAACTCGCCATAAATCTAAATTCCATCCTTACCATCTTGATGATTGGCAATCAACTACTGTACGTTTCACACGTCATTTTTTGCCTCGTACAGCAAAACTGTGTAACCAACTCCCGTCAGCGGTTTTCCCGAAACAATTCGACATGGGAGCCTTCAAGAAACGAGCATACGTCTTTTTAAAAGGTAGGCAACGCACCAGTGACTCAGTGGTGTTGCGGATGTCCATGGGCGGCGGAGATTGCTTACCCGCTTGGTGACCCGCTTGCTCGTTTGCCCGCCTATGCTATAAAAAAAAAACTCAATAACAGTGAATATATGAAAAGAAAGTTGAAAACTACTTTTCAAATGCGCTTAAAATGGTAGGTGTGATGTTTTTAAAAATGCAAAAAAAAAATTCGGCCGCTTCGCTCGCGCTACTGTACGAAGTAATTTGTGACTTTGTCCCATATTTTAGGTATCTAAATGTTCATAATTTACTTAATAATACTCAACACACGTTGCCAACTTAAAATACTTGAAAAGTCTACATTTTAAAGAACAGTGGGATTACAATAATTAAATAATCTATTTACAAATGTGCAATATTTACAACACAAATATAAAATACACTTACAAAATAAAATTATATAAAAAGACGTGCTTAGGCGTCAACTTCGCGTGACCAAAGGGCTGGTTTGTTCTTTGGCCAAAGAATAAGCGTTGCCATTCAACGTGGCAACGCTGCCAGTCTTCTGGGCACTTTTCCAGATGACAGCGATGTGGAGGAATACTTTGAGGCCTAAGCATGCCTTTTTATATAATTTTATTTTGTACTTAAAATACTACAAAATAATATAAAAGGTAACTTTTCTTAATAGATGCACTTAAAAGGTTACTTTTGGTCACTCTGATATTTTGACAAAAGCGCGCTGGTAACACTAGTTAAGTTTCTAAAATTTAAAATTAGGGTTGGCGGGAAAATTCGTAAAGATCATGTTGTGGATTTTTAATTATTTTCATAAATTTGTGTTTCTTCGAGTGTTAATGTGTAATAATGGTGGATTATTAAATTTTAAGTGCTCGTTAACGTGTACAAGTGTGGATAAATGGTATAAAGTTGAAAAACATGACTTTCGTATTATCTCATCATCCCCTCAGAAACCTAGTAAAGTTTCCATCACTTTACTAGGATACAAGTATAATATGTTCAATGATTACGACTGAAGGACATGTATCCATGGCAATGAATAAATTAAAAAAAAACTAAAATTAGGGTTGGCAGCACTGCATCGATATCAAGTTGTCAATGTCAGCAGGAATCAAGACAGGCAGGGCCGCGTTCAGTATTATCGTCCGACGACACCCGGAGCGTACTTTGGTCGTTTAGTTACTCTGAGCGATCAAACAAACTAACACCCCGAGCGTCATCCGACGACGTCAGACGATAATACTGAACGCGGCTCAGGAGCAGGACAGGATTAATAAATGTCAAAGAATTTGCAGCAATAAAATCGAGATTTTAGTTATGTGTTTTATAAGGAATTTATTCAGATACTAAGTTACTATAATAGCCAGGCCCAAGTAAATCGGTAATTATACAAAGACATTAATTTTTTAAATCTCTTTGTAATTATATAATATTAACTAAATTACCTAAAAGTTAATTAGCAAAGTAGGATATTTATATTGTAATCAGCAACAACCTTGGTAAAAATCTTGATAAACACAGTTTTTGCCCTTTGGACACCTAATAGCAAGATTCCTCAAGATGGATATTAAAGAGACTATTATTGAAACTCGACAAGGGGGGATAAAAGTTGTTCAATACAATAAGCCTAACAAGAAGAATGCTATAGACAACGTGATGTATCAACGTGTGATCGGCATACTAAATGATGCTGCGACTGATGATAATATTTCTGTGATGGTGTTGACTGGAACAGGAGACTTCTACAGCAGTGGTAATGACTTCTCCACCTTACCAGATTCTAAAACAGGCAGCCACTTGAATGTTCTCAAAGATTTTATTAAAGCTTTCATTATGTTTCCAAAACTACTGATTGCGATTGTAAATGGACCAGCTATTGGTATAGCAGCCACAACATTGGCACTTTGTGACCTAGTGTTTGCTTCAGAGAATGTAAGTGTTTTCATCATTATTATGAATTATTTATTATTTTAAGGCATTAACACATACAGAGCAAAGTCTATAGACATTATTGTGGAAAGATAAATTCACTCACAAGCAGGATTCGAATTTGCACCTCCTGGTTTGGTACACCATTGCTTCATCTGCTAAGCTACCATTATGATATTATCTTTGGCTACCATATCTGGGGTTGCAGGTGCAAATCTTGCTTGTGGGCAAATTTTTCATTCCACAGTTTAAATCTATACATTATTATCATGTATTAAATGGAGTTTTCACACATGTTTATCTAACAAATTCTCTATTCCAGTCATATTTCTACACTCCATTCACTAAGTTGGGCATTGTAGCTGAAGGGTGTTCCACATTTACATTTCCAAGACTGATTGGAGATAGAAAGGTAAATTGATTAAATATGAACTTAAAAAGATGAAACTGATAAGAACCCATATCTTTTTTAAATGATTGTTTTTATAATTCCAGGCGACCGAAATGCTTCTATTAAACCACAGAATGTCTGCAAGAGAAGCATTAGAGTGTGGGTTTATCAATTACATTTATAAACCAGAGGAACTACAAAGTACAGTGTGGGATAAAATAGTAGAGGTGTCAAAGTTGCCCAAATACTCTGTAACAGCCACCAAGAAACTTTTGAGAGATTCAGTGAGAGGAGAGTTGTTAAAAGCCAATGACAAAGAAATTGAAGAACTCAATATTATTTGGTTACAAGGGTACAAAAGTAAAATATAAATTAGCATCAACATGAGCATATTTTACTTAAATTAGTATTTTGTAATTTATTGATTTTGTATGAACATAATTATTTTTAGTATTTTTAATACTTAAGTGGTTAATTCAGGTACTTCTTTTATGTTAATTATTTACATACCTCTTTGCAATAATGCATTTGAAATAACTTGTATGCAATTAAGTTTTTGTTTTGGCTGATAATAATTTGTATGTACAGTTAAGAGAAATAAGTAGGTACGCTATACAGTCAACATCAAAAAGAAGGGAATTGTTAAAACAGAAATGAAAAATGTAGACAATTAATTTTGAAGATAATTTTGAAATTCGAAAATACTACTCAACTTTTACAATAACACTCATCAACTTTTGCTGTTGACATGTATAATATAAATCTTTATTAATTTGAGAGGTGAATAAACTAACCAAAATTAAATACTTTTCAATGTGATTTAAAGCTCTAGTCCTGTTTTGGTTTATTAACTCGGTTTATCACTTTACTGTTAATGTTTCTTAGACATTCATAGTAGAATTTATTAAAATATAAGTGATAGTGATATTGACATATTATTTTAAGACAAACAGCAGAATAACATTGTTATCAGGGTATTATGGTAGGTCTGTAGTGTGCAGCTCGCCTAACCCTATAAATGTAACTGCACATTCATTTTATAGTATTGTATGATCTAGAACAAGGCTGCCCAACCTTTTAACAGTTGGGCAAAATTGACGATTCAAAAATGGGAACAAATATATTGTTTATCAAAATTAGTTTTGACTTAAAACGACAAAGAGCACCGAAAAAGAAACGTGTACCAAAAAGCGAATGTATAAAATAGTAAATCCGCATTGCACATAATAGTACATTACTGTCGAGGCCTGAAATAAAGCAATTGACGGCCGAGTAATATTGGAAGTACGAGGCGAAGCCAAGTACTCCCCAAGTTATTTTAAAAGGACGAGGCGCCAGCCGAGTTCTTTTTAACTAAACGAGGCCGTTAATCGCTATTTCGGCCGAGACTTTTATAGTACTTTTCTCTCATTTGCGAGGAAACAATACGCAAATTAATTCTACAGTATCTAATTTTCATTCGCGCCAATTCGTCCGCGCGCGGTTATTGTAGGTACTATTACTTATCTAACTTTTGAAAAAAAAAAAAAATGCGCATTCAGCCTTTAAATTAATAAATATTTTGTATCTAAAAACACCTAATTTATGTGTGTACTTAAAAAATAAAAACTGTCCAGAAATTTCTATTATTGTGTTGGATAATTGTTGCTGGCGTGTTATTTAGTTGCGTACGGAAAAGAGCTGATTGATGTATTCTTTTTTTTTAAATAATGAAACAATTTCCGAGCAAGTGGGAGAAAAGAAGTATTTATAACTGATAAAGTGATGCTTGATGCTTAAAATGTATACGGAAGCCAAATTGAATAAATATTCTCAAAATTTATTACACCCAATTTACGCGTTAAACGTGTAACGAGAATGGATAGGGTAAGGAATGAATATGTAAGAGGGAGTCTGAAAGTAGCGCCAGTGACAAGTTAAGTAGCAACAGACTGTCATGGTATGGAGGACATGTGATGAGGAGGAATGAGGAGCATGTTACGAGGAAAGTTTTAAGTATGAATGTTGATAGCTATAAGAAAAAAGGCAGACCGAAGAAAATATGGATGGATTATGTGAAAGATGATATAAATAGAAAGAAAGTGAACACGGAGATGACGGCTGATAGAGATATATGGAAGAAAAAAACATGCTGCGCCGACCCCAAAAATAAATTGGGATAAGGGCAGGAGGAAGACCCAATTTACGCGTTAAACAGACTGAGCTCACCCCGACTGCACGTAGTCAGACTCTGTCCTACAGTCCTACCTATCCCTAGGCCGCTTGGGCACTACACCGAATTTTACGATTCGTAGGTCCGATGTAGCAGGTCAGTAATTTACGTATGCTTTTGTGCACTATCCGTAACTTTACTGTCCGTAATTTTCAGTTTCGCCATTCCGGGGCGTTTTTTTACGGAACGAGATGGCAGTAATGCAAAACGTGTTTGTGCCTATGCAGTACAATTCGTCCGTGATTCACTACTCGTAAAGAGCAAGTAGGTACTGGTTGCCTGAATGAAGCTGTGATCTTCCAAGTTAGAAAAATTATAACGAACCAATTAATGTAACAACATTTAAATAAAAAACCGACCAAGAGCATGTCGGGCCATGCTTATTACAACGTGTTATTGAAATAACTGAAAACCTCTTAGGGGTCATTCTACTCAAAAGTGTGAACTACTTTTACTATGGGACCAACCCTGAAATCGCGAAAAAAATATCAGCTGCTCCCTACATTGGCCTTTGAACGACTTAAGTGATTTTCATTTTTCTCTCTATTTCCTACTCAACAAATTATGATCACATTATTTTGGATGTAACTTTCCACTCCATTTGGTAAGCAGCCTTCAAAAATCACAGGCTCTCCACTAACGAGGCGAATATATACCTTTGAAATAATGCCAAACACTTCTTGCGTGTCCTATATCCGATGCTTGATGCAGTACAATTAAATAATCAAACATAACTTTTAAGGCCCAGAACGCCGCGGAATGAGAGTGAGCGCGATGCAAAATACGAGGCTTGCCGGGAAGGAGTAGTGCGGCATGAAGTTGACGCCATTCCGAATGAAAGTGCATTTAAGCGGAAAAAAATATATTACTCAGAAAATATGTGTATTTTCGATAAAATGGCTTAGTAAAATTATTTCAAAATAATAAAACAATATTTAGGTAAAATATCATACCAAAATACCAATATATGTTGGATATATTTAGGAAACTGTTTGAAAATAAACAGTTTTCGAGGTATGTTTGGATTTTTTTATGATCTAGCCAAATAAGTGCATTCATGTTTTGGACTTAATAATATTGTCACGCCTATCCTTGAGTAACACATATTTTAATTTCAGTACCATAGAGCGAGTAGTTTTTGAGCGGGATTCGCATTAGTTTGTTGAATTACGGGATTCGGCCCCTTAAGGAAGATAATTAATTAAAAACTGCAACTTTACAACGGCCATCACTTTTTCAACTTGGCGGGAATTTGAACTTGCTCACGCCATTTATAATTCGTACCTAGGTTTTGTGGTTGGGCAGCCTTGATCTTGAATTTTAGATAGTTTTGGCAATCGATAGTGAAACCCTATGGAGATGAATTACGTGCTATCCAATTCCGAAACTGATCTATTTATTCGCACAGATAAAAATCAGGTCATGGGCGCGGGCGCCGCCAGCCAGGTGGACCAATGGAGTAGCTGGGAGGGACTGGATGCGGAAGGTAGTGGACCGAGTGTTGTGGCGCAATTTGGGAGAGGCCTATGTTCAGCAGTGGACTGCAATAGGCCGAGTTGATGAGCGCGCTTATCAATACGAGCGAAATTGGGCGCATTCTTATTGCCTCGCACAATGCCATGCCCTCGCGTGGCATTGCCCGACCCAATAGGATCGCGTTATGCCTAGTCGAAAATTGGCGGAATTTATTTAAAACAAAGTAGATGTGATTATCTACGTGTTTATAGAGTTAAATCCTCGATGGTTTTGGCGTAAGGTTTCAAATAAAACAAGTTGCGCATTTTGTTGTTTTACTAGTCCCCATACATTTAATTTTTAACCGTCTTCAAAAAGCGAGGTTCAATTCGACACGTAAACTCTATTTTTTCGTATTTAGTAAACAATCTTAGCATGTTTTTAGGGAGCCGTACCCGAAGGGTGCCAAACGGGACCCTATTACTCCCGCTACGCTGTCCGTCCGTCTGTCTGTCACAGGGCCGTATCTTTTGAACGGTAATAGGTAACCAGTTGAAATTTTCTCAGAATATGTGTTGCTAATAAAAGTCTAAAACCAAAGGGATATCTTCTATTTCAACGCAAGTGCCAAGAATTGTGAAGTGTGTTTTAAGACGTGCCAAGTGGATGAGAATTTCGATACCACTAGCAGTGTTCATGGTAGCTTAGTGGCTAAAGCACTGGCGTACTGAGCCAGGAGTCGCAGGTTCTAATTCTGCTCGCAAGCGATTTTTTCTTTCCACAATTTAAATCGTAAGATTTCGCTTCGCATGCGTATTTGCGCATTTGCGTTTAAATAATTAGTAAGGGTAGGCATATCTATACGACTTTGAATTAACTAAATTTATAATTTGACACATTAATATTTAATTAGAATAATAACTATAATTGTAAATCATTTAACGTTATATTTCTCTATAATTTTTTTTTATGTGACATTCAAATACAATGTGAATTTTATTGTTCATGAATAAATAAATACAATACAATATTAACTGCAAAGTTAGTCGAGTCGGTTAAGAAATACTGTTTCTTAATAAGATATCGCTGACGTCACCCAAAGACGTGCCAAGTAGATGAGAATTTCGATATCACGAGCAGTGTTCACGGTAGCTTAGTGGCTAAAGCACTGGTGTAGTAAGCCAGGAGTCGCAGGTTCGAATCCTGCTCGTGAGCGATTTTTTCTTTCCACAATGATGTTATGTCGTATGACATCGTTACTACTGCAGAGATACATACCTAATAACCATAAAAAAAATAACTTATTACACACATACCTCGTCGTCACATACAGGGCCAAGTACTTCGGTAACCCAGGTACCCTTAGAGAGATCACCAGCGACACCAAAGCGGTGCTGGCCTTTTTTGAGGTGTTGGGGTGGATCGAGTAAATTCCCACCCGTACGTAAAATAAACGCTTAAACGTGGAGTTGCGGATACTAGCCCGTTATAGGTACTATACTATACAACACATACCTTTTTGAGTTGCATATGACCGCATTTGGAGTAGAAATGGAACAATAAACCCTATTCAAACATCTTAGGACGTGTGCGCCCAAAGGCGCTCAATAGACATGAAGGAGCTCCTAAGAACTCGTCCGGAGAAGTACTACCATCGTACCTCAGACCAACTAAAAAAATATAGTTGGTCTGAGCATCGTACCTACTTTTTCCGCAAACAGTGAGGTTTGCATTGCTGTGTTCTGGTTCGAAGGGTACGGGCACAGAATATCTAATGACTACGGGTGTCTGAAATTACAATCACATGAGACTTCCAGTCTTCATGTCTCAGTTTGGCGAACCGACTTGCAGTACCATTTAGGCAACAACCTAGGTGGTATTGCAGTTGTTATAGGCAAAGGTAACCGCTTAACTTCAGGAGGGCCGTTAGCACGTTTCGCCGTCCCAGTTTTTTTTAAATTCATCTTTCCTGTATAAACAGCCAACTAGATTTTTATATCAAAAAAACTTACGTAAGTAGGCGTTTGGCTTCTAAATTTTATTGCTGATAATTCGCAAATAAAATAGCTAATTACAATGTCTTCGGTAAGTTCAAGTGCCGCTTCGTTATCGGAATTCTTTCGTCCGATCAGACCGAAAGGTCTTAGGTCGCGGGATTTGAGCAGCACACGACTGAATCTATTGAAGAGGGAAATACAGACCGAATTGCACCTAATACCGTTAAGTGAGTAGATACCTTTTATACCTGTTCATATACTATTGTGCTCAATAAATAGTGATAGGTTCATCTGATGAAGGCACTCAGGTTAAGGGGCTGGTCTATTAGCAAAGAGCATCAGCTGCGCCATAATCCTTGACCATGAAGACAACATTCAATAAAAATCCTGTTTAACTTCTAAAAATCGAACTAGTTAGGAACCTAGGATACCTCTGTGTTGTCTTTTCATATATTTGCTATTTGAGGCTCCTTGGTCTGTGCCTCAACAAACGTGATATATGTAGGTACATCAACAAAAGTTGTTATACCTAAACAAAAACAACATGGAAACAATGAAATTATATGAACATACAAAACAGAACCGCGAGCGTGAAATTTTTTGGGGATTTTTCAAATGCATGACACCATTTGAGTGCATTTTTAAGGGAGTTGTGTAGGCTTGGAAATAAAGGAAGCACGCGTACAAGTTTTTTGTGTTTTTGCAATACAGCGAGATTTAGGCTTCTTTCTATTAAAAAAAAATCCATTTAATTTAATCCGCCTTGTATACTTGTATAGACAGAGATGTCATTTTAGAAATATCTTCTTTTATCAAGGTGGACCGACGACCTGGTGAAGGTCGCGGGAATCCGCTGGATACGGAAAGCACAGGACCGGTCAATATGGCGATGCTTGAGGGAGGCCTATGTGCAGCAGTGGACGTCTTTCGGCTGAAATGTTTATGATGATGAAATATCGGCCAGTGGCTCTAGGTTGTGTGCGTTACCCCAGCAAAATGTTGTGCTTTAGAAGGATGAGAGTATGATAGGCGATTAGAGTGTCGTGAGGTGTAAAAGTGCGCAAAAAGCAAAATGTGTGCGTCTTTTACTTTCGGAAATATTCGTGACAAACGGATTTTGCTGCGGTAACGTTACCCCAGCAAAATGTATTTTTTAAAGTCGCTTCTGTTCGGAACCAAATACATGAATAGGTAGCTTTCATCGCCTGGTAAATGTGCCCGAATAGCAAAATATGTGCGTCTTACGGTTTCTGAGTTATTCAAGATTTTGCTGGAGTAACGTTTTGAGGTTTCCCATATATCAAAAACGGCTTGACGCAGAAGTTTGAAAAAAATACCACTATTAATAGACCTTGACTGTGTGTATAATGTGTGCTAGTTTTTTTTTTCAATCGTTCGACGAATACCTAGTAATTAATTCGTTTCAAAAATTTTAAAAATCAGATTCACAAGTATACGAGTGAACGTACAATCAAATAAAAAGCTGTCCAATGTACCCCTAGTACTGTAGTACTACAGTAGTAATGCCAAAATTGGTGCCTTTTTGTTACAATTTTGGTAACAATTTAATCATATTTCTAGAAGAATTATACGACCATCTGCAAACCGATCCTCTAAATGGATTACCACGGGCCAAGGCTCAAGATTTGCTAGAATACTACGGGCCTAACACCCTTACACCTGCCACTGAATACGGGTGGCCAAAGGTGCTGTTTAAATCTTTATGTACAGGTAAGTACGTTCGCTAGGGTCACTACATCATTACTTACATTATTTACTTCTCAACCATTACCACCAAAACGTTCAGTGCTATGACGGCACGGTTGGCGCGGTGGCTGAGCAATTGGTTGCTGCCCTACAGATTGCGGGTTCTATTCCCGTACGGAACTTTTCCTTCTGGTACCTACTTAGTTAATTATAATAATAATGCCGATGCCGATGTAACACTATTTTTTATATTTTTAAATGTTTTTTTTTTCTTTTTATAAAAAATATTTAAAAATGTATTTAATAAGTTGATAACTGAATAAAGGAGATAATAATAACTTCTTTCTCTGAGCCTCGTGGGGTCCTGGGTTCGATTCCCGGGTCTGGATTTGTGCCCGGTTGATGGCAATAGGCTCGCCCCCTATTACATGGGACGTTAGACTGCTGCTTAGACTGTTCCCGATCGATGCCGATGTATATTTTTAATGTTTTTATTTTTGTTTAAACAAATATCTAATAATATACCAAATAAGTGTACGGTCGACCTTACTTCAGTGGTAACAGTTTGACATTAACATCGCCTTTATTTCGTAAGCAGTAAGGGCGCTTCTCTAATTCAAGTGTTACCACTACCATGCAGTCGACTGTACATAACTCAAGAAACGGAATACTTAGGTAACAAACAACAAGACAACAATAACAACAACAAGACTAAAATTTGTTAGACTAGAGTTGTAATAAATAACAAGATTTTTGTTTTCTTCCACAAATAACAATTATGCAATAATGTAATGTAATCACATTAATATAAGATCAATAATTATTAAAAATTGTGGAAAACTGATTGTGATGGTGCCTAAACTAAGCCGGAGCCTAATGATAGTAGAGTAGGGCTACTCTTGAAAATAATTACGATCAGATGATAGTGATTGTTATCTAGGCTCTTTGAGGAATATTCAAGTTTTTATTTTATTCTAATCCATAACTAAAACAACAATTGGGGGTTTTTAACCAATATTTTACCAGAACACTAATGAGCATTTTTTATAAGGACATTATGTTATTTACGCATTCGATGCTGTTATCGGCGGAGTTTCATTGATGAGTATACAATGCTGCTGTCCATCATGATGATATAATCCCTGAGTCGTCGTTTGTCTACGACAACTCTAGAAGGCGAGAGGCCTACTCTTTGGCGAAAACCATATTGGCAGAGTAAGTAGGTACAGGCAGGCTACTACTTATAGGAAGGTATTTCTACCTATTTGGTGTATTTACTTTTTTTAGGGTTTTCTATACTAATCTGGCTGGGAGCACTGTTGTGTTTGGTGGCGTACGTTATAGAGTCCTCAACGAAGGCGAACCCCATGGCTGATAACCTTTATCTGGGCTGTGTGCTGATTTTAGTCGACGTCATATGTGGGCTCTTCAGTTTCTATCACAACTATAAAAGCTCCAAGGTTCGATTTTATCAGATTAATTAAAATACCTGGGTAAAATAGAGGCATATAATCAAATTTCCTTCAGAACACTGTATCCGGGTAGTATGACCTATTTCCCGATCTGGGCCCTAAATCTCGCGTTATTGAGATAAATGTCAAATTCGAGATAATCTCAACGAAAAATGTCGCCGGTAATGTCAACTTTGAACCACTCTTTGTATTTAGAGCGCTAGGCGTAGACATATCTCTAACATGACATTCTGAAAATACCAAAATTGATTTACAATCGACATTCGCCATCATGTTTTGACATTATGTCGAGTTCGACGAGATAACGCCCCAGGATAGACTTTGCTTTACAAATCTAATATTAGGTACACTTCTCCATGGAACTTCTCTCTCATTTGGTTTAGTTAATACCAAATACATGTAAGCAGGTAAAGTCCTATTTATAGTAGATAATGTAGGTACATAGTCATAGTAGCACAAATTACCTGTTCAACGTAATTTGCTAGTGGTGGTGACCAATTTTATCCGCCTACTTGCAAGCCAGTAGGAAATAATAGTACAGTAATGTTTGGTATCCTTTATCATCATACCTCTACATTCCACATCCCACAAGTTCTAAAGATAAAAAATATGAAGTTGCAATATTTAGTGTTAATTCCACTAAAAACTAGGCCAAGCTTGGATGCAATATACAGCTTGACCAAGCTGCAAGCTTCCAAGCTTGACCTAGATATTGTAACTTCATATTTTATATGATATGGATTTCCAAAAAGTAACGCCTGATTCCATTCTTGATTTCTGACTGGGACTGATGCGTCTGCCTCACTTCTGCAGCGCGTCAGGGATGTTCGCTGAAGCCCGCTTAGATGAATTATTTATCGCATAATTGCATCCCTGTTGCGTCGGTCGAGGGGCAGTTCCAACAGTCTGCTTGCCGTCGTGGCTCAAGACTGTTTAGGCAGGCATCTGAGACACTGGCTGACTGTGCAAAAGCCAGCAGCCAAGTTGGTCTCCATTAAATAATATTTTTTTGTTATGTTTTATGTGTAACCTAATATGGACTGTATGGTTCGAAATAAATGTTTTATTATTATTATTTCAAGTTCTAAAGAAATGCCTAATAACAATTTCAGATAATGAAGACGTTTAATAGCATGATACCAACGTACGCGAGCTGCATTCGAGAAGGATTACTGAATTCTGAGACACCGGTCTGTGATATCGTCAAGGGTGATATCGTGCACGTACAGGCAGGAGACATAGTGCCGGCTGACATACGCATTATCGAAAGCAAGGGATTCAAAGTACACAGCTTTACTACAGTGCAGTTATTCTTAACAGTACAGAAACCACCTACTAAACGTTCCTAATCAAAACACTCACAAACACGCACCCAACAGGACCTCTGCTCTGAGGCAGTTTCGGTTTGCGGCAGGGTTGTTGCTGATTCAAAATTTCAGCACACTTATTTATATTTTTTTAACCGACTTCAAAAAAAGGAGGAGGTTATGTAATCGGCGGGTTTTTTTTTTTTTTTAAATAATGTAAATGTACTGATCCTTATGAATTTATTTATCGGTACGAATGTAAAAGTTGCACATTTTATTGGATATTGAAATGAAAGATTTTTTCACCGAAGTGCAAGGATATGATAGGTACTTATTCCATGATGTTGAAAATAGTGCAGAAGTTCCGCTGATGCAGATGCTGATGTTAGCAACAACCCCTAGTTTGCAGTCCAGTCAGTGACGTTTGAGTGTTTGTACGTAACTACCTACTCCACAAAAACGGCATAGTTAAAATACTGCTTTAGAATCATCGTTACTGTCATTCCACTATCATAAGTTTACACGTTGACAATTTGACATTCAACGTGAGGATGCACGTGTTAATTATAATAGGTACCTATAGCCTAGCGGTTGAACGCTTGCCTTCCATGCAGGAGGGTGTGAGTTCGATCCCGGCCTGCACCTCTGACTTTTCGAATTCATGTGCGGATTTATATTCGATTTTCACTTGCTTTAACGGTGAAGGAAAACATCGTGAGGAAACCTGCACACCTGAGAGTGCTCCATACAGTTCTCAATGGTGTGTGTAGTCCGCCAACCCGCACTAGGCCAGCGTGGTGGACTAAGGCCTTAGCCTTCTCATACTGAGAAGAGGCCCGTGCCCAGCAGTGGGACAGTAATGGGCTGATTATGTATGTATGTATTAGTGTTACAGTTCAGTAATTTCTAATTCTAGGGTGTTTCTATTCGCAGGTTGATAACTCCTCTTTGACTGGTGAATCTGTAGCAGTAACTCGAAATAATACTGATGGAAATCCAAACATTCTTGAATCGGCAAACGTTGCTTTCTTTTCGACACAATGTGTGGAAGGCTGGGCTTTGGGTACCAAAACATACTTAATTTTTTAACAATAATTTAGTTGTAATTTTTTTTTTAAATTACTACCTAAGTACCTACCGGCTACCGTCGGAACGATTTAAAATTCCGTAGCCCTTTCTGATGGTTCTAATTGTTCAAGATATAATTGGGGTCTCGGTCTCAGGAACCCCAAATAGCTGTCTCTACAAGATTTGTACGAATCATGGTCATGCAAATGTCTATGACAAACATCACGAGCTAAGCCAGTGAGCTAATCTCACATGTCGGAATAATTCTGGGATTTCGTGGTGCGTGCAGGTCATACAGATGTTCTAAACCTATCAATAGAATGGATAATAATTTTCATTTGTCACTTACTGGTAGTAGAATTGGTAGTAACACTGGTAAGAAAGGGATTGGAAGCTGATTCCAGTACATTGGAATTCTAAAATTATGATGTTGCAGGTGTCGTATTATGCTGCGGTGACCTGACGGCGTTGGGTCGCGTGGCCGGCCTGGCAGCCCGGCTGACCCCCGCCCCCTCCCCGCTATCTCGAGAGCTGCGCCGCTTCATGCGTTACATGTCAATATGGGCTCTTGGACTTGGCTTTTTCATAGCGACGGCATCTTTAGCACTGGGATACCCTTTCATGCAGACTACAATATTTGTGATTGGAATTATTGTTGCTAATATTCCTGAAGGCAGGTATTTTGCAATTTTAATCAGTCTGAATTCTGGGAATAGTCAGTCAGACATTCCAAACCATTTCCAAACTAAATCAAAATAACTGCAAAAAGCTGAAGGCCAATTCACGTAACTAAAGAAGTGCAGTTGCAGTTAAGTTTCGATCAAAACAATGACTTCGTATTCACTGAGGTATTATAACTTCTCTTATCTACGGCAACCGCTCTTAGAAACGAACTGCAGCGTCAGCGTCACTGCAACTTTATCGGCGCGTCATGAAATTACGTGAATTAGGGCCCTGGGACCTATATATAAAGTGGCGCCCCCATCAGTAAACAAATAATTACTCGCTGAGTAGTACGGTCGACCGTACGTCGGTGGTAACACTTTGACATTAGCAGTATCTTTATTTCGTAAGCAGTAAGGGCGGTTTTCGAATTGACGTGTTACCACTGTCATGCAGTCGACTGTACCCCGAACTTTAGATAAATTATGTACTCACTGAGTACCTACATCATTTATCGAAAGTTCGGTTTGAGAAATTGAAGAAAAGGCACTATTAACTCTGTAAATTATAGTTCAGTGAAGATAGAAAAAAATGCGAAAAACGGCCACTTTTGGCACTTCTTCTATCTATACTACAGCGAACTATATTTTTACGGTATAGGTACCTTTACTTCAATTGGTAAAACCGAACTTTCGATAAAAGACGTGTACCTACTCGGTGAGTAATATTTTTTTTACTGATGGAGGCGCCACTTGGCTGCTAGTAGCGCTAAATACTTTCCAAAGAGGTTCTCGTGGACTGGAATAATTATTGTAGTATTTTAGGTTTGCAACCAACTGTTACTGCTTCCCTAACAATTACTGCCCAGCATATGGTGAAAAAGAACTGTCTTGTCAAAAACTTGGAGGCCGTGGAGGCGTTAGGCGCCTGTACGATCATATGCTCCGACAAGACTGGCACTCTCACCGAGAATAAAATGGTCGTTCATCACATATGGACATGGAACAGAGTTTATTTCGTACAAGATTTAGACTTTAATAGTAAGTCAAACGAATTGTCGTTGTCTTATCAAAACGATCCTTTAGGTACCGACCAAGTAGTTCGAGATAACAATATCTAAGTAAGTATACCTTTTTTTTTGTTTACGAGTGGATATCCTCATGGATACCCTTCATCTGGGGAAGGCGAAGGGGTATGTCGGACTCCTACCGACTAAAACCACACGGTGGCCGAACTCAGCACAAAATAGAGGAGCTCCGGGAACTCCTGTGGACCGCGCCGGTGCCCCTCTGGTGCTATGCCATTTGGCACGTCCCAGAAAATAAATAAATGTATGTTGGAAAAGACAAGCACAACACCAAATTCACAGACTTCCAACAGTATAGGTACATTTTTTATTTCATAGAATGTGTCTATTTACGGTCAAAATTAATATCCTATCTGTCCATGATTTTCCCTACGAGATAGAAATATGACATAAGCTCCATAAAAATTATGTCAAATTTCTATCTCTAGTAGGGCAAATCGTGGATAGATAGGATATTAATTTTGGCCGTTAGTTCGTCAAAACCTTATTCGCGAGGTCTACGTTCGGGGCGAACCACTAGTAATAATTTTATATTCATTCTCTGCCCTATTGATATTGCTGCATCTCTACGAGATACATAGGTAATAGCTTGTAATCGGGAACAGATGTGCAATGGCAGCCGCTGACGGATTTTCTTAGGTTTGTCATTATATCTTCCGTTACTTACTTTATTTTAGCCGGGGGTTTTTCAAGATTTTTATTTAATCCTTTTTCGATTACGTTGACATACGTCGTAGGTTTTTCAATTTTTTTAATTTTTAGTATTTACCATGATAGAGGCCATAGTAGTAAGACATTCATTTTCCGTGAAAATTTAAACTGGCTACCTATTACGGTTAAAAAGATGCAGCCTTGAGACACACGGATGGACAGACGCTAGACGGCGGCGTAGGCAGAGCAATTGCACAGAATATCTAATAGTACTGGCAATAGTGTCGCGTTGGCACCCTTTGGGTACGGAACCCTAAAAAGCTACTAATTTATTTTATCGCTGTGCACATTACCGTTAATTAACCCTGTTTCGTTAGTATATAAGTAGTTATCTAATTATCCTACGCTACTGATAAAAACAAAATATTTGCATTGCTTGCAGGTGCTGTACAAAACAATCACGGTAAGAGAAAATTTACAAAAAATATACCCAACTTAATTAAACACCGCTGTAATAGAATTTTATCTTTTTAAGAACTACACCTTATATGTATTGCGTATTCTATATTTGATCTTAGTCATTTATTCCTCGTTGCTTTGATGGCTGATAAGCCTATCATCGTCACCAAAGTTATTACAACCTACATCATGGAGTGTAGCGATGGTCATTGACGGTTGTCGTGTCAATGTAATGTAACCTTTTTTCCGATAAATAACAGGTTGAAAAAGCTGTTAAATTTAACAGGTTTGAAAACAGCTGCATTTATAATTTTCGTTTCATTAAAACGAAAAAAATAATTACTTAATGAACGTTATTCATATTGAAATAAAATTGAGTTGGTTTTTTGAAACAAATATTTTTGACAATGCATAAGTTTTTTGTAACCTGTTCGTTTGTCAAATGGATACATTTTTTCAACCTGTTTTTTGAGCAATGAAAAACAGTTAATTCGTTTCTGATGAAAAAGCTGTTTTAAAAAGCCGTTCATTGATTCAATGCCCACCGCTAATCGAGAAGTCGAGAACACACAAAAGCAGCCAGGGTATAAAAAAAAGCATGTGACTTATGTGAGTAAGCCTTCGTCATCATTAGCCCATTAAAGTCCCACTGCTGGACACGGGCACTCTCCTCAGAATGAGAAGCCTTAGTCCACCACGCTGGCCTACTGCGAGTTGGCGGACTACACACACCATTGAGAACTCTCAGGTGTGCAGGTTTCCTCACGATGTTTTTCCTTCACCGTTAAAGCAAGTGATGATCAAATTCTGATCCACACACGAATTCGAAAAGTTAGAGGTGCGGGCCGGGTTTGTACTCTAGACCCTCCTGCTTGGAAGGCAAGCGCTCAACCGTTAGGCTATCACAGCTGTGTAGTGAATAAGCCTTACATAATTCTAAAAAAGCGTATCCTCTTTCAGCCTACGAAGGTTTAAAAGTATGCGGCGCTCTGTGCAATAATGCAGACGTAAAGATTGGTGGCGGAATTCGTGGAGATGCGTCTGAGACAGCCATTTTAAACTTCCTTTTCCGATATAACGACCCTCTTACTGTCCGGAGGAATTATCCCAAAGTCGCTGAAATACCTTTTAATTCTGTTAATAAGTATCAAGTAAGAGATCTACGATCAAACCTACACAAACCGAAATTAATACACTTATTATTTATTACACAACTGGCAACACAACAACACAACTTATTTAGGTTGGCGGGAAAATTCGGAAAGAACGTGTTGTGGATTTTGTATTATTTTCCTAAATTTGTATTTCTTCGAGTGTTAATGTGTAATAATGGTGGATTATTAAATTTTAAGTGCTCGTTAACGTGTACAAGTGTGGGTAAACGGTACAAAGTTGAAAAACGTGACTTTCATATTTTCTCATCAACCGCTCAAAAACCTGGTAAAGTTTCCATCACTTTACTAGAGTGAGTAAACTAAAGACTTGGCTGGAGGGTCTAAGCAACCAGGCCATAAAACTACTCACATAACAAATAAATGACTTGGCTTAAAGGTCTTCGCAACCAGGCCATAATACATAAAAAAAAAAGAAAAAAAAAAAAACAACTTATTTATAACATAACTGGCGAAATGTGGGTGTACTATACACCTCTGCTTACCCCTTCGGGGAAATACAGGCGTGATGTTATGTTATGATTATTACATAAATAACCGAAGAGTGGCGGGCTTGGTAGCACCGGTACCTACAGGTTTCCAATAGCCTTTTGATTGTATGATGTAATAGGGGGGCGAACCTAAATTCGTTCATCAAGGACTTCCAACAAGGACAAGAAGAATACGGAATAAAACTTCGACCTTCTTAAGAATCTAACCTAGAAAAATTGCGGTTTTCCTTATCTTAGTTTTGACTCTATATTTAATTTTATATAACTGGTTCAACTGGCTGGCGACAATCTAGATGAAAATAAATACTTTAGATGACGCACTTCATTATTTATTCAAATGTTTAAGGTCAGCGTGCACCTCGACACTTCGTCAGCGCAATTTTTAGTAGTGATGAAAGGTGCACCGGAATTCATATTCGCTCGCTGTATCACCGTGGCTTCTGATAGCAAAGATATTAAATTCACAAACGATATGAAAGAAGCGGCGGACAGAGTCGTTGAAAATTTAGCCACTACTGGTCAGTTCCATATGAGTTTCTCTTGTCACAGTACTGCAGTGACAGGAGTGAGGAGAATATTCCATATTCTTGAATATATCCCTAGTTCATCCAGTCATGCTGTATATTTATGAATCTAAGAGAATTACGTTCATAGAAAATCCGAGAGGTACCAGGGGTGTTTCACAACGTGCTCGGATTCATGCCATTACAAAAACAGCGTAGGTAGTCCGAACCACACGTGGTCATGTGAACCAAAAGACCTCCATTAATGAAGTTATTTCGATCTATCATGATGACTTTTTCGTATGGTTTTTATAAGAAAATCCGAGAGGTGCCAGGGGTATTTCACACCGTGCTCCGAATTACGCCATTATAAAAACACCGTGGTACAAACTGCAGTGGTGTGAGCCAAAACTTCGACTAATGAGGTTATTTCGATCTATCATGAATTTTATGTACCTATTGTCTTTTAAGACAATCAGAGAGGTGTTTCACACCGTGCTCCGAATTACGCCATTATAAAAACGCCGTGGTCCAAACTGCAGTGGTGTGGGTCAAGACTAAGACCTCCATTAATGAGGTTATTTCGGTCTACCATGACTTTTTTGTAATGTTTTTATATAAAAACTACTTCATATTAAGATTTGGATTTTTTTTTCACTTTATCCAGATAAAAAATATGCTAATTTCTATTTTTTCCATAAAAAGCAGATTTGCTACTCGAGAATTCTAGATATTTAGGTTTCTGGAATAAAAAGCCGGTGTCCGAAAAGGGGCCTCTTTTCTCTTTTTTTTTTTTTTTTTTTTTTCTTTTCTTTTTTTATAGTGATACACATATATTATGAGTCTCGAGTCTCGAGCTAATACGCTGATGACATCTTCCAGTAGTAGTAGTAAATTAATGTAGCGCAATAAACTGATTCTCGCAATGAATCTCTAGTACCAAATTCATTAACTTCGCACAATGTAAATACTTACATTTATCGTTCGTCGTCACTCATAAATTATGAAGACGACGGACGTCTGAGGTCTAGTGGTTCGAGTGTCGGACTGCTGATCACGAGGTCGTGAGTTCGTTTTGGGGACACGAATATTTGTGTGATGAACATAAGTGTTTGTGTTGGTCTGGGTGTTTCTTATGTATTATAAGTATGTATTTATAAGAAAAAAAAAAGTATACAACGTGGATATGACAATACGACAATAAATGAAAACACGGTTATTACTAGACGTGATACTCTGTACGCGGTTTTATTTATTGTCGTATTGTCATATCCACCCTGTATAAGTATTATATCCATTGTCTAGTACCCATAGTACAAGCTCTGCTTAGCTTGGGACTAGATGGTGCTGTGTAAAAATGTCCCAAAAATATTTATTTATGGTTCATAATAATTGGTGTTTCCCTTACTTTAAAGGTGAAAGAATTATGGCTTTTGCTGATTTACTGCTGGATTCAAGACAATATCCGTTGAACTTTCCATTTGATACAGATAATGTAAATTTTCCATTAGAAAACTTGCGTCTACTTGGTATAATGGGCCTGATAGATCCGCCTCGAGAGGAGGTAAGTTATTATTTGTGAAATAAATCTGTATTTTTTTGTCAGCCGAACATGGCATGGTTTGAGTAGATATGCTAAAGAATTTAATTAAAATTAGGTGCCTATTCTAATTGTAGAACCTATACGTAATCAGCCAATTACTGTACTGATCTATTTGTAATGTGTAAATCAGGTGCACTCAGCAATCGGCCGTGTGCGCGCGGCCGGGGTACGCGTGATGATGGTCACGGGTGACCACCCCGCCACCGCGCGCGCAGTTGCGCTAAAGGTCGGAATCGCCACAAGCCAGAAATGTCACGTTGTAACTGGTGGCGAACTCAGAAACATGACCCCAGATTTATTACATTGGACACTTGATAAACATTACGAAATAGGTAAATTACAATTATTTAAATAAATACTCACGAAACTTCTTATTTCTTCAAACCGTCTCTGCTCTTAAGTGTTTGCAAGAACTTCTCCAACACAAAAGCTTCAAATCGTGGAGGCTTGTCAGCGTCAAGGCGGAGTAGTAGCGGTGACCGGGGACGGTGTCAACGATGCGCCCGCGCTTCGACGAGCAGATATTGGCATCTCCATGGGCATTACTGGATCACAAGTAATCTATGTTTATCTTTGTGTAAAAGTTGGATAAGTATATGTAGGTACTCATGTATCCCCTCTTTTGTATAGGTATCAAAACAAACAGCAGATATAATTCTAATGGACGATAATTTTGCAACAATCGTGACTGGTATCGAAGAAGGAAGGAGGATCTTCGACAATCTTAAAAAATCTGTTTGCTACATACTCATTTCTAATGTACCTGAAATCGCACCTGTATTAATGTTCATTCTGTTTTCAATACCTTTGCCTTTGGGTAAGTTGCTGACGTGTGTCTGTGTTTCTTTAACTTTCAAGATTGCATTGATAGCAGTAGTAGAGCTCCTTGTGAAGCTCGTCTGGGGCAGTACTACCACAGTACCTACTTCTGCCCCCAAACAGTGATACATTTTGCATTGCATTACTCTGTATCGGTGAGAAGGGTACGGGTGCCGGTGAAATTACAATCACATGAGACTTCATGTCTCAGTTTGCCGAACTGACTTGTGATGCTATTTAGGCAACAGCCTAGGTGGTATTGCAGTTGTTATGGGCAAAGGTAACCGCTTAACACCAGGTGGGCCTTTAGCTCGTTTCGCCATCCTATACCATAAAAAAAGATTAGTTCAGACCTCGAAATTTTGTCTAATTCATTATTTTTTGTTAAAGGTGTAATGACTATACTGTGCGTGGACTTGGGCACGGACATGTGGCCGGCTGTGGCGTTGTCATACGAACCAGCCGAATCTGACGTCATGACCCGCACTCTTCGCGCCCGTGACTCTCTCGTCTCCGCACGAATGTTACGATTGGTGTACGGACACTTAGGTCTCATTGAGTTCGCCGCTGGCATGTTCGCTTACTTCGTCGTAATGGCCGAACACGGTTTTTACCCTGCCGATTTATTTGGTAAGACCGAATTAATAATATAATTCATGGATACAATTAACATCAAATACAACATGAAATTTTCAACGATAAACAATAACTTTTCAAAAATGCGTTCCCCGCTCGACCACTTGCAACTCGCACGCACTTTGCTTGTTTGTTTAAATGACAACTTTTTCGTGGTCTAAGGTATAAGACAAAGATGGGACAATGAAGCAATCAGTGACATAACAGATTCACTGGGGCAGGAATGGACATACACGGAACGTAAAGAGGTAGAGCGAGCTTCCCAAGCCGCGTACTTCGTAGCCGTGGTACTCACACAAATGATGAATGGCGTCATTTGCAAGACCAGATATAACTCTTTGTTTTATGTGGGTAAGAGTAATGGAAGTTCTATAATTAAATGTTGGGCTACTGCCAATATTTGAGCTCCTATAATTCAATCTAACGCAATCAAAATTAAATTTTGACGGTAATTTCCAGGAATGAAGAATACATTTTTAAACTTGGGACTAATATTTGAGCTATTCCTTTCATGCGCTATTTGCTACATTCCTGGAGTCAATAATTTCTTTCGTACTTATCCTCTGCGACTAAGATGGTAATGACGTTTATTTCTAATTTGTACATTAATTTGAAAAGAGGAGGTATCCACTATCCATCCAATAGGTAAAAATCGTCTATTCTAAAACGGCACGCCCCTCCACAAAATGTGTCAAAGAAAAGTGACATTATCGTATGACGAATTGGGTGCAGGGGCGCGCAATTTTGGATTAGACGATCTCGACGATGGTCACTTTATATTGAACTAAGTGAAATATGAATATGATATATACTCATATTAAATATGAGTGAAATTCGCGAAAGTTTAAAAACTTCTTCTGGTCACTTTATGTTAATAAAATCTAGTTTAATTGCAGGTGGTTCCTGGCTTTTCCATTTTGTATTATCATGTTTACATTTGATGAATTTAGAAAATATTGCATTAGAAAAAGACTATTTGGAGGATGGTATAACGATTTAACATTTTATTAAATTAATGAATATTGTTCAAACTTCATAAATAACATTATGTAACTATTATGTTGTGTATATATTTTAGTTTCCAGTTCTTTGAGCACAAACAATATACAAATGACTGCACTGCATCCGCTGATAATAACTGTTATATGTATTTTTATAAATAGTTAAGTACGTATATTATGATATCCTTAAACAGAATAGATATAAATATGTAATATTTAAAAAAATAAAACAAAGGTATCCAGATAGTAGAAGTTTACTGGATATTTCACTTAAATTTGATCCCACACATACTCAGATCTTCAAATAATACAAGTTAAAACAATTGTTTACTTAATAATTATTAAGTACCTAATTTAATGAGCAAAAACAATATGACATTTTAGGATCAGGTCACATTAACAACATCACAATATCTTAAGGTCAGCGTACAATTACGGACCTTCGGTGTTATTGACAAACGTTCGAAAAATTTCCTTTTCCGAAGTGAAATTTGACCGGCAAACGAAACAAAACAACCACTTCCTGCGACCACGAACACTGCAAAGCATTCGAAACGTCAGGAAAACCAATTTTAATAATAATACGCGATGAAATCTGATTAAATTTGTTTTATTATGAAACAAAACGATTTGGGAATCGAACGGATGCAGAAACGCTATTCATAGTTCTTTAATTTTACACCGAGTGCTTAACTGCTTACCGACAACAAATGGCTGAATTCTGTAAATTTAGCGTTGCGTTTCCGAATCCGTTCGGTTCTCAAATCGTTTTGATTCTTAATAAAACAAGTTTAACCGGATTACATCCTGTATTATCATTAAAATTGGTTTTCCTGACGTTTCGAATGCGTGGTCGCAGGAAGTGGTCGTTTTGTTTCGTTTGCCGGTCAAACACTTCGGAAACGGAAACTTTTCGAACGTTTGTGAATGGCACCGCTGTATTTCAGGAAGCGAGCGGACTTTACATACTACTCTTAAATTAATTTTAATGATTTTTTTAACACTCTCGGTTGAAGATAATTCAAATCTCTTCAAACGCGCCCATATTGTATAGCAGTGCCGCATTCGCCTCCTGAGTAGGAATGTTGTTTTTAATGTCTCTAAAGTAATCATTGGATCAAGCTGTACATATAAAATTAATGAACACAACATTACCTCTCAATCACTTTCAGAGACTTTAAAAACTTATTTTGGTATAGTCATACAGCGATGGTAATTAATTATCATCATTATGGGTTAAACAATAACATTTACCATCAAAATAAAATACTTACGTAAACAGGAATGATTTGACTTTTCTTAAATTATTCAAGTAGGTACCCATTCGTTTAAGGCACAAGTAAATAAATATATTTTAATTTAAACCCTTCTACATAAAAAAAACATGTTTCTGAAGTAGTAAGTGTAGGTAAGTATTTCTATTTATATATATATAGTAAGGGGCTATCCATAAATTACGTCACACACGAATTTTATTATTTCCAAACTAATCGTCATAGACACAGGTGATCCAGTGTGACTTCACATATTTTTTCAAATTTAGGTATTATTAAATTAAAACGCACTTCCAAAATGATGGAAAAAAATTTAAACCTTATGAAAATATTGATAGAATTGGTAATATTTATAGTTTTCGTAAGAGCTGAAGTTTAAGAGTTTTAATACTTTAGATTTATTCCTACATATGACGTCACGAAACTTTAAATGACTCGTCACCCCCTTGTCACACGCAAACACTTCTTATTTTTTTTGCCGTGGGGAAATCCTCTTGGACGCACTCCGCCCGGAGTAGGCGGAGCCAGTGTCGGACTCTTACAGACTAACGGCCAAAATTAATATCCAATCTATCCACGATTTACCCTACTAGAGATAGAAATTTGACATATTTTGTATGGAGCTTATGTCAAATTCCTATCTCTAGTAGGGTAAATCGTGGATAGATTGGATATTAATTTTGGCCGTTAAACCACCACGGTGTTCTTGTTGACCCCCTCCCACCCCTTATTGTGTGCCGTCAGTTATGGATGGCCCCTAATTTAAATACTAGTAACGAATAATTTGAGTAACATATCAATTTATTCACTATAAGGTACAATATTTTGTTCGAACTCATCGCGACACCTTTAATGATTGTCATTGCTGGCTTGGCAATAATTAAAGTAGCCGCGATACTCACAGCACAGTGTAGTCTTACTCCAACCGAGTCTTATTCACGGCTTTCTTTCGCTATAAGATTAATATAACAGTCGATGTACTAAATTATAGCGTGCCAGCTGGAATACCATATCCCGAACTGCAATTAGGTAATGGGACATTTTTCCAGTAACTAGGTACTACTAAATTATTTCCAGGGTAAACGCCCGTTCGCCGATTGTTTGGAGTTATAGATTGTGCGTATTACTTTATTTTTAGGTACAATTAATTTGATACTGCCTGTAATCCGGTAGTTGACTACTCTTAAGAAATACTATTTTTTTTATATTATTTAAAAGAAGGTACAGATATTACAACATTGTTGAATTTTTTATAAAATCCATGAAAAATGGAACAGATACACGCTTCTACAGTTTTTGGACGGGGCATTTTCTGTCCTTCTCGTGCTAATTTGCTAAACGGACATTGTACAGAGAGATGTCAAGTTTCTATGAAGGTTTTGAACAATGACGTCATACTTTGATAGTGCTGTCTCTGTCTAGTGAACAAATTTAAATCGTTCTAACTTGGACATTTTATTATATATTTTATGGAATTTTTCACTGTTGCTTATTATTCTTGAAAAATTTCGAGAATTCTAATAAAAGTAATTTAAAAAAAACACCTTCCCTATTAATACTACTGCAATCAATCTATTCAGAATCAAATAAGTAGGTACATTATTCGAGTTGGTCTGGGTTATGGTGGCGTCCCATAGCGCGTAATATTACAAGTCACGAGGCGGGCGGCGCCGCGCCACAACCGTCCTTATCACATGTCAGTCGGCGCCGCGTGCCGCTTCGAGCCACTAGCTTCTCATGACGCATAAGCGCGAGCTGGCGCGGCGCGCGCGCGACTTCCGATAACATACGCCGTGGGAAGCCACCATTATACACCGTCAACATTAATTCGCAACGTATAATTTTTATTTATTTATTTGACACCTAATAAACTCATAATTTGTTGAAAGCTCTGATTTCTAAACTAAGCTATAATCAAGCCTGTGTGTCAGAAATCCATAATATCAATAAAATTCACAAAGATAAAAATCAACATAAAAATCGAAACAAACAAAATGCATGGTCAATGATATTTTCGTAAAATCAATCTATTATAATACCTAATTATAATGTAAAGAGTCGATTTGTCAATAAATATCAATATACTATGAAAATATAACTCCTAATTACATTACTAACACTTTTAGATAAATATTTTGCTATCAACTCTTAATGTCTGGCAAGTTTGATATGATCCGTAAGTATCTACGATATAAATAAGCATAATTTTAATATTATTTTAAGTAGTCTTTGCACTATATATTACTTTAAACGCTAAGTACATACAGTCGACGACAATCACGCGTAGGTATACCCATTCACACGATTTAGTTAAGTTTACGTAGGTATATTCTAAAAGTAATAAGTTTTAAAGTTGTAGATCCAAATTTTTACAATAAGCTCCGAAATATTCATAGAAAATTTTGAGATATAGACTAATCAAAGATCTCTCAATAGTTTGTAGTTAGAGATAACTGCCCCATAAGAGTTTTAATTAAGTAATACTAATAAATAGATTTTAGAATTGTTACCTACTTATAGATTTAATTATTAATTTTCTGCCTACCATTCATTTAAAATGTGTCCAAATTTTTTTGCTATTATTACGAGAACTATAATTATGAATCTTAATCTCCAATATTATTATAAAAAAAAAAACTATTTCAGAAAGAGTACCCTTTAATTCCTTTAAGTCTTAATAAGGAGCTTAAAGGATGCCATTCAGTTTTGTGATAAGCAATCCATTTTTTCTATTTCACGAATTCGTAGTCTATCATCACCCATATTCTATGTTGTTTCCTCAAACGTTTCTAGACTCCACTCAACCTCACTCAATACAATATTTCCTCCGTGGTATTCAGAGTTGCAAAAAATCTCCGTCATTTGATAGTTTTCCTTAATCATGGTGAGGAAAAACTCAAGGTACATCGCGACCAACCTTAAGACTAAGAGGCTTTCTCAAGACTAGAAAAGTGTCCTTTGCGACGTGATTATTGTTGTTTCTATTCTGAAAAATGTCCGATTTTGAAGAATGTATGTAATATATTCACTAAGACCTAGTTCATTTCCTATAGACACATTAGTCTTAGAATACCGATTTTGATATTATTTGTAGGAACCCTTGAGCCATACTTGAGTGAGATTGAGTATAGAAACGTTTGAGGAAGCAACTAAGAGTATGGATGTAAAAATGTACAGTAATATTTCTAAAATTTCCCTTCACCAATAATATTTGAGCGTAGAATTTTGAGCTAACTTGGAAATACACAAATTACAAATATTTAACAAATCATAATATTTACATAACGCTTCAAATAATTTTATGAGCATATAATTCGGATGTGAATGTTTTATAGTTGAGGTCATATTAGTTAGTTGTTGCGCATGCGCGCGGCGAGGATTGAATTAAGGTTAGGCTGGGTTCGCATGTCCGCTATAGAATGTCTGGCTTTTATTAACGCTTCTTCACGACAAACTTCATCTTGCAGGATGCATCCAATTATTTTAGCTACAATTGTCGACGGTGGAACATGAGGATTCCCTGAAATTGTACAAACTGAGCTAGATATATATGATCTCCTGGCAGTGCAAATAATAAAAACATACATACGAACTAATCTTATCACAGAATGCAATTTATTGCTGTCATGCGGTGCGTAGCGTACCTACTCATTTAAACATTTAATAAGATTTAAAACAAGATTATTAATATAAATATAATGTATATTTTCGTCCGTGTGGTGCCGGACTTAAAGAATAGCACCACCCTTATCTCTTCTCATGGGTGTCGTAAAAGGCGACTAAGGGATTCACCAGAGGATGGGCAGCAGCGTTCTCTGAGTATTTAACCAACCAACTGCGATCGCCAACCCGCCTGCCAAGCGTGGCGATTATGGCATATCCCTTAATTGAGGGAGGCCTATGTCCAGTAGTGGACGTCTTTCGGCTGTAATGATGAATGTATATTTTAGAAACGAATTTACTCTTATTGCTCAATATTATTTATAAATCAATTTTAAATGAACGATTTTAATTTATTTTATTGTAATTTGAATCACTTACTTAAATTGTACAAAATGTAATAATTTAGTAATAGAAACTAATAGAATTTATTGGATTTAGAATGTTATTATGTCATAGTCTGTATGATTTAGATGTGTGTTTTTCGGTTTTTTCATGCTTCGTTTTTGTATGCCTTTAATTGGCTGATCATAGAGCACTTAAAACGTTATTATGAATTACTTAATCAACCATTTTACCATTGTATCACAAATAAAAATTCTGTTTCTGTTACTGAAATATGGAAATAGCAATTTTGCTACCATTTGATAACTAGGTATTTTAGATTTTGCCATCTACTTCTACTTTGCTTCCTCTTCCAGATTGAGAGCAAAGTAATCAGATTAGACCCTTTTGGAAGAATATTTCAGTCACGAATTCCATTAAATAGGGTACCTAGTTGGTAAGTTTTAAATTGGTGTTTTTATCTTTGGGTGAATCCTAACTGCAAAGGCCAAATGGCCAAAATGGAAAGAGTGGCGTCTTTCTTTAATATTCCCATTTTTGAAACCGTGGCTTTAGTGGCTTTAAAATAAGAAAATATATTATACAAAGCTGTCTAGATTGCGGTCAAGAAGAGATCCATATCTCATTAAAAAAAAAGAATTATGAAAAAAAAACTGCACGTAGTGCGAAACAAAATACAGGGTGATTGAGATAAGACTGGAAAGTCAAATTCAAAACTATAACGAATACAAAAAAGTTGTCAAAGGAGTCATGACTTCGATTCTGTAGAAAAAAAAACTATTATTAAATTTTTAAGCTGGGCCAAATATAAAACTTTAGAGAAAAGTTGTCAGAGGAGTTGTGAGCTCAATTTAGGAGAAAACAAAAACTATTATTTTTAGATTTAAAAAAAGATGTCTCCCTATATTATTTCACTAATTGATAAGGTTGTTGCTAAACAATTTCTTTCTTTCTTTCTTTAAAGAACAAATCCTGCAAAGTGGAAATAGTGGTTTTTATTAAGATTTTTATAAATTTTCATAAACAACGTGTAAGAGGATAAATGAAAGTCTTAAAAGTAGTTTGTTCAGAATCACTAGGAGAATGAAAAAGGAGAGTGTTATGGTTTTTATATCATGTTACATTTTACTCATTGTTTTGTCAAATTTCATTTTGGTTACTAGGATAAGTATATTAGGGGACCACAAGTAGATCCTTGAGGTCCAGGATGACCAGTAAAAATAGGTTTCCGTGTTTCACCCCTACACGGCATCCGGCAGCTATTCAGCAACATATACTCGGGAAATTACTAATGCATGTATTAAAAAAAATACATTATGTGTACAGATATTATTCATAATATTCTAATTAGAGTGTCTGAGGTCTTGCGTTAATTCTATTACACGTTGTATTTTATTAGAAAACTACAAATCACCGATAGTTCTATTCTGCAAAGCCAACCATGATATTTCTTTTTGAACATTGATATTAAGGCATACAATCAAAAACTTAATTGGCTATCACAAGGAATGCAGTAAAACCTTTAAGATTTCACAAAAGATTATTAAAAGCAATGGTAACTATCTTTTACTATAGTTATTAAGTTACTACTGCAATGTATGTAAAAAAAAATTGTTACAAAAATCCCATTTCCTTTGATACGCTGCATATATTCTTTTGCATGATTTGTATCCTGTTAGCAACCTTATCAAACGTCGGTGCAATAATATAGGACGGTATTTAAAAGAAAAATGGTTTCGATTCTCTGCTAAGCCTGCTTTTTCAAAAATCTTAAAGAGCAGTTTTCGTTTTCTTTAATATCAAGCTTACGACTCTTTTGACGATTGTTCTCTTATAGCCAATCATTTCGTATCTGGCCCTACAGCTCCATTTTTAAAACCCAACCTGTATAAAACAAAAACTGCGTTTCTAGTTGTTTGAAAATACATTCCTTTCCAGGATTTCACATTTGTGTGACGACTTTATTCCATTCCTTATTGTTTCAGATTTGGCCCTTCAGTTCTATTGCAGAAACTGATTTATCCAAGTTCGGTCTAAGTTTTATGCTATGACATAATATACAATTTTATTTATATGGTGCTCGTACATGGTGCATGTAACTGGAGCATGTAACTAGTGCGGGCTACATGCGTGGGATAATGCGGTACATGCATAAGGCACTGAATCCGCGCATTTATTAACATGGTTGTTTGCACGATGCATATAACCTGCGCAAGTGCCTCAACATGCGCATGCGCATGTTACCCGCGCCGTGTGTAAGCACCAATAATATTATTGTGCATTTTATTTTTATTTGTGATTAATTGCCGTCACAAAAAATATACCAATTCTGGACATTGTTTTTTTATCTTTTAAAGAGGATGTCTATTTCATGGATTTTTTTATAAGTATTTACGTCGTGTAAACTATAATTTACAATAAGGGGAAAGGGTTGAATTCAATTTAAATACGTACTAATAAAATAAAGTCTATTTTCTACTCTATTTTTATACAGCAAAAGATCATAAACGATTGCCATAACAAAAATATTTATGATCTTTTGCTCTATACTACAACATAACACAAACACCACAATATTGTTACTTGTTAGGTACTCACTGTACTGCAATCTCAGGAACTTGATATGACCTATGACAACTCGAAGAAACGGGTTTCATAAAACGGCATACAGGCGTGCAGTGTTCTGTTAGTAATGTTATTAAAAAATTTACTATTGTTAGTATACAATCTTTCACCAAAAATGAACCAGATATTATTTATGAGTATTAAACATGGTTAATAAATCTTTGATCGGCATTAGGTGAGCTATTTTTGCCCACAAATGTTGATAATGTTATATGATAATGCTAGAAGCAGCAATTTTACGCTACTTCAGGCGTAGCATTTTCCTTCTTTCGGTAAGCAGGACACTTGAGTTGTTGTATAAATTAGCATACAATTTTACATAATATTAAATGAATGTTAAATGTTGACAATGTAACATGACTTTGACTTTTTATTATGCACCAAGCCAAATTTCGAGTATTTATCTACTATTCTTTGCTTGTTCCGAACCGAGAAGTTTACTCTTGGTAGTACCGGATGTGACCAACAGACGTATAGGAGTTAGGAGATGTATGTATGTATTTAACATTCACATATTCTATTTGACGATTTCCAATACTGCTAAATGCGAAAAATTTATTTATGAAATGGACTTAAAATAGCTCATATAATTCGAATCACATAATACATATATGAATACAAAACATAATAATACAATGAACGACAACGCCCTGTGTTTCAAAGTCAGTTAGGTTAAATAATGTTTATCCCCATGAATTACTGAATTCTATAATTATTAAAGCAGATAATAAAATATAAAAGCGTTGTTATTGCGAACGAGTCATTCTATGGAACATTTTTATAATATTTACTCAAATAAAAGTCATCGTTTTTGATATTGATAGTTTTACTTCATAAAACATTTATGATAGACGAAAGCAATTGTGAGTTAGTAGACTTACCCCCACACAGTCTGTTATTTTGCCTTAGTTGCGGCCATCCTTATTTTTTGAGGCTTTTAGAAAGATAATAACCAAACAAAACTTCTATTAAAACCCCCGTGGTTTTAAGTGTCATAGTTTTCAAAATATTTCGAAAATCGAGAAAAATCCATAGAAACCATAGAAACGTGTTTTAGGCTTTCATAATGAACATTTTACAATAAATGTTTCATGGCACGCTAGCCATTAACTTAATGCATCATTACATCTATTTTATCATAAAAAAATGCGTTCTCCTAGGCGTCAATTTTATTTTTTCCATGATTTCATAATAATTTTATTTATGGTCATTCTTAACATGGTCGCATTTTATTTTTGTGTGTAAATGTTTAGTACACTACTAAGTATAACCACAAAAAAAATAAGAAGCAACGAACACAGGAACTCGGAGATATTCATTTTTAAAGTTTTAATTTAGGGTTGTCAACTAATGTAGGCGCCTTTAACAAACGACCAATTTCGCTCGGAATAAATTTGCTTCTTCAATTATTATAATTTCCTATTACTATTTCTGAAGCATTATCCTTGGTCTAATCATGTCTTCACAAACACGATTTTATTAGATTCACCTGTAACTAACAAATCATGTAACAAATCTTGTTTATTATTCTTTTTTGTTTTGTAAGTGCATGCACTTACATCAAAATGAATCTTCGATGAAGGATATTATGTGGAATTGGGAAGGGGTCCGCCCTCGTTAGATAGAATGTCAAAACCCAATTTCCATACATAATATCTGGAGAAGCGGGGGTGAGGTGTCATGGAGCCGTCAAAGACCCATGGCACTGCTTTGCCTCAGCAGGTACTGACCCGTCCTGCTGGGGGATGTCCTTCTGGGCCCCGACCAGAGGACTTAATGCAAGGGGGGCATGAGGGCGCCAACCCTCATGCTGGTCAGCGAGTGGCAACTCCAACGACTAACAACGAAAGCACGAACACGGATCTGAAGAAATCACTCACGAAATTGGGAATTTATAAAATTTTGGTAGATAAGGCACATTTGCACGGGGTTCATAAAAGACCTTTGGATCTCAATTCAGAGGAACGATGCCTAATCGTGTTAAACGCTTTATATCCAAATGGAATTCCGAACAATATCGATAGCCAAAACAATGAATTTAATTACAATCTTTCAAATTTTTTAAGTAAATGTGGAACTTTATATTGCAGTAGTAAACGGAATTTCAAACGATTTTGTAATAAAAACAAACACTGGCTTTCCACTATTTTTGATATTGAAATACCAAAAGTGAATATCGAGGAAAGTCCTTTACCACAACAAAATATTATAGAATTGGATGAGGCACATTTTTTATTACAAAATAATCCTTCAACTTCGAGAAGTAGTAGCTATGCCTTACAAAAAACTTTAAGACCCCAAGAACTTGGAAGACCCGATACCTGAAACTTCTTTTGGCGCTCATTCCAGTTTCACATCAAATACACATTTATTACAAAGTAATCCTTCGACTTCGGGAACTAGTAGCTTTGACTAACCTTCAATAGATCCGAAACCTGAAACTAATTTTGATGCTTCATCCAGTTCCACATCTACATTTTATGAAAATTTAAGTGATCGCCAAAAGCGCCGTGCACGTAAAGATCTTTAGGAATCGCTTGACGGAGAACCTCATTCAAAACTAATTAAAGTTATGTCGAGAATAGTAACAGACGAAACCGGCGAAAAACTAAATAAAAGTTCTACTCAGGAGTTTGAGTTTATAATAAAGGAATGCTTGAAAAGTCCAACTCGGCCTAAAAAAATCGCAGGAACCATAAAGTCAAAATCGGAACCCAAACCCTATTCTCCTGATGAAGCTCTTTGTTTAATGATTGATATAAAACTATCAGTGGAGGACTATATCTACATGCAACAAGGTGCCAAATCTCGATGATTTAATATTTACCCTGCCTATTATAAGATACAAAAAGCTAAAAAACATTGTTATCTTGATGTTGAAATTGAAATATCAGAACGAGAAGCCAAAGTACCTTTAAATGATTTACTTATGCACACGTTTCGACGAATCATTGACTCTTGCGACCAAAGGGTTTCGGAATATTGCAATCAAAAACAGTTAGATACACTTCACTGCGTTTTTGAGGGTTCATGGGGTTTTGATGGTAGCACAGGACAGTCAACATATAAGCAAACGTTTTCTGATAAAATTGATGACGAACACTGCCTCTTTGCTACTACCTACATTCCGTTGCGCATAAAAAGTCTTGATGGTTTTGTCTTATGGTCAAACCCAAATCCACAATCTTTTAGATTTTGCCAACCAATAAAAATACAATACAGATCAGAATCAAAAGATCTGATTCTGGAAGAAAGGAACTGGGTAGAAGAAGAAATTGAAAATCTTTCACTAATTTATTCGGAAATTTTTGCTGGATATGTCGTTGTCGGAGATCCAAAATTATACCTCACCATAATTGACGGAAAAGTCTTTAATGTCATCACAAATACCAGCTCACAATTACGGTGTGCGTGTATTATTACCCATGATCCATTACCGCAAAGTTTTGCTGATATTCCTAATACTGAATTGGTAACAGACGCTTCTGATGATAATATACTCGTATTATCATCACAAGAAGTTTTGACAAACTCCGATGATGACTGCTAGGTTAGCGTCACGTATCGTTGTAGTCTTAGAGCATTGAGAACATTATAGTAATTGTTTTCAGACAACAGAAACCCAGAAAGAGACACAGAAAGACACGAGAAAGAGTTTACTCAAAGTTAGTTAAATACTAACACACTACACACCTCTGCCTACCCCTTCGGGGAAATACAGGCGTGATGTTATGTTATGTTTTTTTTTTTTTTTTTTTAGTTAAATACTTGGGAAATATCTGGCACTTTTATTTTATTTTTTTATTTATTCAATTGCGATAACCCTATTTCCATAGAAATTTCAAAAATATTTAGAAACTCTCTATCTTCGTATTCCTGCTATTGACGCATGTCATATTTTAGTGTATTATTGACAATAACATTACGCATATATTTAAATGAAAATAAGATGCGACCGTGATAAGAAAACATGAAAAAAAAATGTTTTGTGTTAATCGGTAAAAGTAAAAAATCTCCTAATATATCAAAGGTACGATGCCCCATTTTTTTATCTAAATATATATTATGCTGTTACTTTATTTAAAGGACTAACTAAATATGTATTACAACAATTTTCGAAAATAAAAATTAATTTTGTTTTTCTCACTTTTCAATGAAACCTTAATAACTTTATAATTATAAAAAAAAACACTATAGGTATTTCTGCCAAACCTTTATCGTTACTATAGCTATCGAATAAAAACATAAAATGGACATGGCCGCAACTAAGGCAAAATAACAGACTGTGCCCCAGTTTCTGGAAGGCTGATCAATTTGATCTATTGTCAAATCTCATGTCAGCTTCTGTGATTGGCCGGCAAAAATGATAACAACCAATCACATCGCTTGAACTAATATTTGACAGCTGTTTAGTTAATTTTTGCGTTGATCAGCCTTTCGGAAACTGGGGGGATAGACAGCTTTTCAAAGATGGAATCAGCTATAAAACAGGTCCGTTTGGACGCGTTTAACTGCACTACGAGATATTTTAGGGACACTACACGAAATCAAAGGGGGCTTATTACATTTTACTTCGACGGGAACGACATATCGGGGTCACCTACGGTAGGTATGACGTGACGCCCACGGCAATATAAAAGCGTCATTTGCTATTTATGGAGCGCAGTTCTGATTTCAGAAGGTAGTATACGACGTTTTTTTTTCGACTAAATGAATCTTTAATGATGATGATGTTTTGATGATTTATGATATTATCGTACGTTTTGAATGATGCGCATATTTACATGAAATAAGTAATAGGACCGCGATAATTCCGTAAAGTGTTTGAATAAATAAATACTATGATTCGCGTTAAATAATGACGACAGAAGCGTATTAATGAAAATTTTCCATGGATAGACTTTTACGCAGTGGCATGTTATTACCAAACACAGACCAGTAAGCCTCTAGACGCCTATTAGCCGAATACCCCCGGTCACAAAGCATATGCAGTAGCACTGCATATCTTACGCCCAGCCACCAATCGGGACGTCACTCCGTCAGCAAGCGGCACCAATCATATCACCGAACATTTGAGCCGACCAATCATAACGGGCCGTCCGCCCCCCGGTCGCCGCCAACATTTTACGACTGTGTTCTCATGCAAAACATTGTTTATGCGGCGTCTTGAGGCTTACTGGTCTGTATTACCAGATGACCCATTTCGTAATCATAATGATAATAGATGTGACTTACCTGTAAGACCCCTGTATCCAAATATACCGCAGTCATGCATACGCATTGAATGCTGCTCATTTTTTATGAAGTCTTCTGTACTTATACCTTTGAGCTGGAAGAAAGTTTATTAAATGAGTAAAAAACAAAATAAATATCTTAAAGAAATATCTGTGATGTGATGAATATTTTATCTAGAGGGTTTTTTATACTTGATATCGTTCCAGAAACCACCCAGTTTGGGCATGGCAAAGTGGTTTCGTTCTACTTGCAGGCCTGCAGTATAGTATTCCCTAGCACATTCACCATGCTCATGGTTTAAGCACAGACCAGTAAGCCTTAAATACGCCAATCAGCCGGATACCCCAGCTCACCAAGCTTATGCAGTAGCACTGAGAGCCACTCCGCCACTAATCGGTACGTCACTTCATCAGCGAGCGTTAGCAACTAACCTTATGTACGCTACAGCATATAGTCAGCGGGCTGACTATGCGTTTGGTGTGAACCGACCCTTAATAAAACGAAATAATACTAACTTTAGATGGAGCTAAAAATCTGTCAGGTATCCTTTGCAATTTCTGCTGCTTTTCACTAGGTCCAAAGCCCAGAGCAAGCAAGACTGACTCAGCATCAACTTTTCGAGCTCCCAACACATTTAAAACTGAACTGCCACTGGAACCACTGTTATCTGACTGCAAAAATAGTAAGATATTTATCATTCCACCTCAATCATTATAGCATAAAACTGTTAACATCACACAATCTTAGTATGAAGCCAGTCAAAATTTTAAAAGATTGTTGGTTTAAAATAATTGCATGAAGGTCAATTTAATCATTAAAAGCCCAAAATCATGTAAAAGTCAATTTGTTTTACCACATCAAGTTAAAATTACCTGGAGAGAAGCATCTCTAAACAAAGGGTTTTTAAATTTTGGAGAATATCCCTCTGATTGTATTGAGTGGTCCCGTTGCAGTCTCTTAACATTTGGTTTTTGGGGAGTGCTGGTCAGCAGTGCACTGTCAAGTGATTTTCTTTTCCATGCTTCTTTTAAGGTAGGATCATCTAAGTTTTGGTCATCATCAACTTTCTCTTTGATTGGTTCTATGACTGTGTTTTCAGACTTTTCAGTCACTGTATCATCTGCTTTGCTATCATCAGACTTAGTCTCTGTTACTTTCACCTCTTCAGTAGTGTTTTCAGGCTCTGCTGTGGCGTCAGCTGGCAGGGAATCCAACCACTGTTGTACTGGACTACTACGCCTCATGTCGTCAATCACTCCACTTAACCAACCTCTAACTTTTCTTTCTATTATTGTTGACACAGACTCATTAAATGTATCTATAAAAACAATATTAGTATTGAAACAAAATATAATGAATACAGACACATTTAGGAACTTTATTGATAATTGCACACAAATTTTAAAGTAACCACTTCAAAAATGTATTAAACCAGCTACTTATAGACAAAACCAAAACATTGAAGGCCTAGTTCTAACAAATGAACAAACTAAAATTACCTTTTAAACAGTGAAATCATCATGCATGTTGAAAACAAAAATGACACTATCTAAAAAACAGGCCTTTTAAAGTTTTGAAAATTTTTCTAACCTCCTAAAACCCAGCTACTTTCTTAAACAAGAAAATGGTGAACACCATTAAGTCTTTTGTATCGCAAAATGGGAGATGTCATTATGACCGAACGTCCTTCATAAAGAACATAATATAAATTTGTAAAATTTAAAAAACCCCCGACATAACACATTCACCCATTTATATATTTTACACATTCATACACTAATGTAAGTTTTACACCGACCGGGCAGCGCCGGAGCGTGTCGTAGCGGAGGCGCGCGTACAGCGCGCGCGAAATAGACCAGTACTTAATTCGCCACAAACGGTACTACATACTAAAATACATCATATACTAAAATTTCGTATCGATTAAACGAGTGAAAGTAGCTTAGAATCCCTCACCAATTTATTCACATATCTCTTTCCTGCTCCATCATCAGACCCTGATCACCATCTACCTATAGCTTATTAATTGAAACCATTCCAATCAACCCAAACACGATACCTCTGCTGTAAGTTGGTGAGGAGTTGGGTATCCTGCAGATTCTAGTTGATGCTGCAACATCAGGTCAAGGTTACCATGTTCTTGCAACATCATTGGAGTACCGGGATAACAAATTTAGAATCGATCAGCCCTGTGGAAGTTCCTCACATCCCTTCATCAACTAGAAAAGAGCTGATAATCTTCAAATGGCTGAATAAATTTTCTTGAATCACTCTCGATCAAGTCACCTTTCAAACAAAAAAGCTAAATCAAATTCGGTTCATCCGTCTGGGCGCTACGATGCCACAGACACACAGATACATCAAAAACATTACACCCCTCTTTTTTGTCGGGGGTTAAAAAGAAATATAAAATCCTGAACGTTCAGTGCTGATTTACAATAGACTATGCGATGAGTATTGCTATAACAAACATTGTTCACAACTAAGAAAGGATATTATTTCCTTCGAGCGGCTCTCTAGATCAAAGTTTGTGTCGCACGCTTTGCGGTTCATGGACTGCAATGATCCCAGCCTGTCTTCACGCTCACCGCGACGCGAACGTGTCTTACCTGGTATTTAGTGACGCAAAATTATCTAAAAAATGCCGTCCTGTGTTCGAAAACATGTACAAAACGACAAAAAAATATAACAGCATGACATTTAATCGATAAGTAAACAAAACATTTATTAATACTCAATTGCCATTTGTGCCTTTTTTTTTCCTAATTGATTCTCGCAGCTGGTACCGAGGTACCATCTCTGCTTAACCGGGCTAGCTGGCGGAGAGTCCCACGTGGGACTCCATTCGCCGAAGGTTTTTCCCTAATCCTACACTTAAAAAAACTAAAATCACGGTTTCAATACCGCAAAACGGGCGTCCCCCAAGGGGGGGGGGCTCGGACCTCGTTGGGGCATTGCAGGGGGACCCCACCGTTCCTATGTCCCCCTAGCAGCCGTTGCTGCGTCAGGAATGAATTTTCTCGAAAGTGGCGGACTTTCGGTATATCGGGTGTGTGTGTGACGCGCTAGTCGCGAATCGCCGTTAATCGGCCAGCCTCGCCGGCGAGGCTTAGGACCTACCTAAACCTAACCAGTGGCTATTAAGCCTACTCCTAGGAACTACTCTAGAGCATAGGGCCGGTCTCGCGTGACGAGATTATCTCCGGTTGCAACACCGTGAGGGCGTCCCCAGGGGGGAGCTCGGACCTCGACTCAGGGTGAAGCTGGAGGACCCCGCCACCGGTCCCCCCGGCAGCCGCTGCTGCATCGTGTTCTGTTTCTCGAGAGTCGGACTCTCGGTATCTGTGTGGGTGTCGCGTCGGTCCTTGCCGGCGGGGACGATATTTTGGACGACGGCGTCGGAGTGTACTTGTATTTTTATCTGACTCCTGGAGGAGGGTTATTGCATCATCGGGTTCGATGAGTGTGTGTCTGGGACGGCGAATTTTGCTGATGGCTGAAGGCTGGTATACGGTGGCCGCCACGACCAAGGGTTTGGGATGCTTGGGAGCGGAATCGAAGTAGCGTTTAGAGACACGCTTGAAATACTGCTTGATGGTCGGCAGTTTGAGGTCTAGGTGGAGTCCATTTGTGCCGTCATTCCCTATGCAGATATAGGTAGATTAAATCGATAAAAAAATCGTTTCGTTTTTCGTTTTCGTTCCGTGTGGTGCCGGACATAAAGAATAGCACCACCCTTATCTCTTCTTATGAGTGTCGTAAAAGGCGACTAAGGGAATCATCAGACGATGGGCAGCAGCGTTCTCTGAGTATTTAACCAACCAACTGCGATCACCAACCCGCCTGCCAAGCGTGGCGATTATGGCATATCCCATATCCCTCCCTTGGGGGAGGTCTATGTCTAGCAGTGGACGTTTATCGGCTGAAATGATGATGATAATGATGAAATCGAAAAATACTCGCAGAAGTCATCTGGAATTTATCTTCGTGCCTTATATCAGACAAATATTATACAAACATACATTCTGTAAAAAAAGCCGTTACATGTTGAATAAAATTATAAAAATATATGTGGTTTTGAGTAATTTTTTAATTTTCGCAATGGCACCATTTCAGCGATGTGTCACATTGCGACAAAACCCAAATACAAGATGGATTGATCTATCTCGTCTTATTTTAATTTAATTTTTAATCCAGTCCCATTCCACGTTTTTAACCGACTTCAAAAAAAGGAGGAGGTTATGTATTTGTATTCCACGGGTTTTTTTTTTGTTTTTTTTTTTTTTTCATGTATGTTCACCGATTACTCCGAGATTTATGGGCCGATTTACGTGGTTGTTTTTTTATTTGGTAGAGGAAGCCCGCGCGGTGGTCCCATATAAATTGTAACGACTTAGGTTGAGTAGTTTTTTAACCAGCTTCAATAAATCAGTTTATTTTAGCTTCGCCTATCTAGATGATCTGCTCATTGGTTCGATTATTCTGAGAATTCTTGGCCGATATGCGTGTTTTTTTTTTTCACGATAGTGATTGGACGTTTGGAAGAACATGAGCGAGACCTTTGCCCAGCAGTGGGATAGCATAGGTTAATAAAAAAAACATTTATGAATCAACCCTAGCAATTATCAACTAAAAAGTATGAAATAAAAACTTTTTAACAAAAAATAAAACCGACTCCAAAAACCTTAACTAAAAAGTAAAAAATAATCATTGTATGTATTTTAAAATCTTAACATAAACCAACATTTTGAAGGCGGCGCGTAATTTTCATGAACGTTCACATAAACTGTTTTTTATTTACTATAGATATGCGCTCGACGGTACATTATATTTACATGACGCAAAGGGTCAACCACGCGCCGCCTTCAAAATTTTGGTTTATGTTAAGATTTTAAAATACATACAATGATTATTTTTTACTTTTTAGTTAAGGTTTTTGGAGTCGGTTTTATTTTTTGTTAAAAAGTTTTTTATCATCGGAATGGGCTAGTATTTTTTTTATACAAGGGGTTGAACCTTTTTTTAATTATATATTTTTATTTGTACGTGGGACACTCAGAAAGTTTTGCGAAACTAAAAAAAAATGTTCTATACGTACATATATTTTTATCAAATCTTTTCAAAGTACTTTCCACCAGCCTCTATACAAAGATTCATGCGCCTAAACCAGTTTTCAAAACACTTTTTCCAGTCCGCCGCAGACACCTCGTTTACAGCCTGCTCGAACGCAGCCAGCGCATCTTCCGGCGACGAAAATTGTATCCCTTTGAGCTGATTTTTTATTTTTGGGAATAAAAAGAAGTCACACGGTGCTAGATCAGGGCTGTAAGGAGGGTGACCCAGGAGTTTGACTGGCGTGCTGTCCAGGAAGTCCCTCGTTTTGAGTGCGGTGTGCGCAGGTGCATTGTCGTGGTGGAGCAGTAGCCCGCGGAGCCCTGTGTTTGGTCGCTTGTTGCTTATAACAGAGAAAACTTCTGGCAAACATTTGGTAGTATACCATTCGGCATTAATGCTTCTTTGATCCCGTAAGGGAATTGATACCAAGTGGCCAGTCAAATTAAAAAAGCTAGCGATCAAAATCTTACCCCCGCTTCTAGATCGCTTCACTTTGGTAGGCGTTGGCTCATTTTGAAACACCCAAACAGTCGACTGGCGCTTGGTTTCTGGGTCGTATTGATAAATCCAGGACTCATCACCTGTAACGATGTCGTAAACACGCCGAGACGAGCCTGCTTCAAATTTGTTAAGCATATCACGGCACCATTCCACCCGGGCCTGCTTCTGAGCATCGGTGAGGTTGTGCGGCACCCAGCGTGATACTATCCTCCTCACGCGAAGATGGCTGTGTAGAATCTCGTGAACGCTTCCCGATCCAATCTTCAATATGTGTTGAATCTCCTGATATGTAATTCGCCTATTGTCTTGGATTAAATTTTTCACTGCTAGCACGTTTTCTTCGGTAACAGCCGTCAAAGGGCGACCGCTTCTTTCGTCATCCCCCAAAGTTGGTCGACCGCGCTTGAATTCGTTATACCAACGATACACGGTTGCCTTGGAAGGGCCTTCATCCATGAATGCCATTTGAAGTCTATCGTACGATTCATCCGGTTTCAGGCGACACTTGAAATCGTATAAAATCATAGCTCTAAAATGTTCCCGGCGCAGATCCATATTTCAGTGAGACACAATACTTTGAATTAACTCGCAAAAAATGTGGAGGGAAATTTTGAAATTGGAACTTACTTATTTTTACTTATAAATAATCATATTTTCGAAAAACATTATAACTGGCCAGTCTCCCATATATAAAAACTTTTTTTCGCAATACTTTCTGAGGGGCCTGGTATTTGGGTTTTGTCGCAAAGTGACACATCGCTGAAATGGTGCCATTGCGAAAATTAAAAAATGACTCAAAACCACAGATATTTTTATAATTTTATTCAACACTAGCTTTTACCCGCGGCTCCGCTCGCGTTAAATTCTGCTAACCCACGTCAGTCCAGTCCAGTCCATTCTAGTCCAGTCCACTGTCCCGCTGCCCCACTGCCCCACTGCTCCGCTGCCCCAATGCCCCGCTACCCCACTGCCCCGCTGCCCCAATGCCCCGCTACCCCACAGCCCCGCTTCCCCGCTGCCCCTCTACCCCGCTGCCCCTATCCCACTGCCCCGCTGCCCCACTGCCCCACTGCCTAGCTGCCCCACTGCCCCGCTACCCCACTACCCCGCTTCCCCACTGCCCCGTTGCCCCACTACCCAGCTGCCCCGCTGCCCCACTACCCCGCTTCCCCACTGCCCCGCTGCCCAGCTGCCCCGCTGCCCCACGGCCCCGCTACCCCACTGACCCACTGCCACGCTGCCCCACTACCCCACTGCCCCCCACGGCCCCGCTACCCCACTGTTCCACTGCCCCGATAACCCCGCTGCCCCACTAACCCCGCTGCCCCATTGCACCGCTGCCCAGCTGCCCCACTGCCCCGCTGCCCCTCTATCCAACCGCCCCACTGCCTGCACCGCTGTTTCACACTGCCCCGCTGCCCCGCTACCCCACTGCCCCGCTACACCACTGTACCGCTGCCCCTCTGACCCACTGCCCCGCTGCCCCGCTACCCCACTATCCCACTGCCCCACAGCCTGCCCAGCTGCCCCGCTGCCCTGCTATCCCACTGCCCTCCACTGCCCCGCTGCCCCGCCGCCCCGCTACCCCACTGCCCCTCTACCCCACAGCCCCGCTGCCCCACTGCCCCGCTGCCCCACTGCCCCGCTGCCCCACTGCCCCGCTGCCCCACTACCCTCCACTGCCCCGCTGCCCCGCTGACCCGCTACCCCACTGGCCCGCTACCCCGCTGCCCACCTGCCCCGCTGCCCCACTATCCCACTGCCCCAGTGCCTACACCGCTGCCCCCCACTGCCCCGCTACACCACTGCCCCGCTGCCCCAATGCCCCGCTGCCCCGGTAACCCACTGCCCCGCTGCCCCACTGTCCCACCGTCCCACTATCACAGTCCTACTGTCCCACTGTCTGCACCGCTGCCCCCCACTGCCCCGCTGCCCCACTACCCCATTGCCTCGCTGGCCCGCTGCCCCTCTGCCCCGCTGCGCCACTATCCCACTGTCCCGCTTCCCCACTGCCCCGCTGCCCCACTACCCCACAGCCTGCCCAGCTGCCCCACTGCCCCGCTTCCCCACTGCCCCGCTGCCCCACTTTACCAATGCCTCGCTGCCCCACAAACCCACTGCCCCGCTGCCCCACTATCACACTGCCCCACTGCCCCGCTGCCCCACTATCCCATTGCCCCAGTGCCTGCACCGCTGCCCCCCACTGCCCCGCTACACCACTGCCCCGCTGCCCCAATGCCCCGCTGCCCCACTGCCCCGCTGCCCCGGTAACCCACTGCCCCGCTGCCCCACTACCCCACTGTCCCACTATCACAGTCCTACTGTCCCACTGTCTGCACCGCTGCCCCGCTGCCCCACTACCCCATTGCCTCGTTGGCCCGCTGCCCCTCTGCCCCGCTGCGCCACTATCCCACTGTCCCGCTTCCCCACTGCCCCGCTGCCCCACTACCCCACAGCCTGCCCAGCTGCCCCACTGCCCCGCTTCCCCTCTGCCCCGCTTCCCCACTGCCCCGCTGCCCCACTTTACCAAAGCCTCGCTGCCCCGCTGCCCCACAAACCCACTGCCCCGCTGCCCCACTATCACACTGCCCCACTGCCCCGGTACCCCACTGCCACGCTGCCCTACTGCCTCGCTGCCCCGCTGCCCCACGGCCTCGCTGCCCCGCTGCCCCACCCCCGCTGCCCGACAGTCCCGCTGCCTCGCTGCCCCACAATCCCACTGCCCCACAATCCCACTGCCCCACTGCCCCGCTACCCCGCTACCCCACTTCCCCACTGGCTCACTGCCCCGCTGCCCCAGTACCCCACTGCACCACTGCCCCGCTGTCCCACCGTCCCACAGCCACTGTCCTACTGTCCCACTGTCCCACTATCCCACTGTCCACTGTCCCACTGTCCCACTATATCACTAATCACTATCGTCCCGTCCCATGTCCCATGTCCCATCCTATGTCCAGTCCCATGTGCCGTCCCACTGTCCTGTCCCATGTCCCGTCTCATGTCCCGTCCCATTTCCCGTCCCATGTTCCGTCCCCTGTCCCGTCCCCTGTCCCGTCCCCAGTCCCGTCCCCTGTCCCGTCCCCAGTCCCATCCCCTGTTCACTCCACTCCACTCCACTCCATCGTACATAACTATCCGCTCGTGCAAATGCATAGAAGCTTCGATCTGTCGGGTGAGTACGCAACCCACGATTTATTTTTTTCTTTTTTTCTTTCTTTCTCAAAACCCATACCAGTTTTTAAGTCAGATCATCAGCTTTCAAACAAAAAAAAAATCATCAAAATCGGTCCAGTAGTTTTAGCGTGATGCTGGAACAAACAAACAAACAAACAAACAAACAGACGCTAGACGTTTACAATTTTATAATAGTTAAGATAAGATTTAACGGCTTCTTTTACAGAATGTATGTTTGTATAATATTTGTCTGATATAAGGCACGAAGATAAATTCCAGATGACTTCTGCGAGTATTTTTTCGATTTCATCATCATCATCATCATTTCAGCCGATAAAGAGATTTAGGGGTGATTCTAGATGAAAAGTGTACGTTCGTGAACCATATAGTCCATATCACCAGCAGAGCCTATAAATCCCTGGGACTTATAATACGTAATACCCAACAGTTTAAGGACCCGCAATGTATAAAAGTAATGTGTACAAAAATAACGTGGAAAAAACAAATCCTTCAAACGTTATCACAGGTCAACTCCGCTTAGTGCCCGAAATTACACGACTCTCACGTATACCTCACTACCCATCACCTCACCACACACATTTTTCACACTCTTCCAGTACACACACACTCACACTACCAATATTAACTAGATATTGTATAAATGCCCAAGAGGCTCTCTGCATAGGTTTGTGAATTTAATTAGTTGTGTGCTTCGTAATTGGCGTAATGTCTAGACTAATGTATTGAATAATATATTGTAAGCTGTGAAGTTACCAATAAAAAATAAATAAAATAAATAAATAATTAATAGGTATAACACAAAGTAATGTAATTTTTTTTTATCGACCTTGGTACCTACCAAGGTCAAGTGCACCTACACTTAATTGTAAAATGACAATCAATTATTCTCTAAATCTAGTAATAAGAGTCTAAGCCTTTTTTTTGAGATGGAGAAAATGTATATTGCATGTCACACACCCATGGAGGTGGTGTGGTTATGGGGCATTATTTATATCCACTATATATTCGCATCCACTAAAAACTCCGCCGTGTGCCTACTCTTGCCTTAGGTGGATGGGCCACAAGGATGCAATGCATGCCATTCACAACCCATCCAGCGAGGCCTACTCAGGTCCTTCCACTTTTAACCTTAACTCTCTTTCGGCTATGTCTAGGCACACTGAACGTTTGGCGGGTCACATGACCAAGTTAGCCGGGCCTGCTGTCATAAAAAAACCTATTTACATGAGGACAAAAATGGCATTTAACACAAAAGGCCTTTTATCAAATTAATTTCAGACAAACATTTTATAAATATCATTCTAGAAAAGTGGCTAATTATGCCATGTTTATATTAAATTATTTTATGCATTGTTCAATCAAAGTAAAGAAAAAAATTCAACACTCAACCAACTAATGCCACTTTTTCACTCAACGGTCGAACTCTTAATCACAAATTATAAAAGTAGCACTAGCTAGAAAACTGGAAGTTACTCCGATAAGGTCTTCCAAATGAAAAACTTTTTTCTCACAGATTTCAGTAGTTGATTTAACACAAAACTGACAATTATTGGAGAGTTTCATTTTTGTTATAAACATGCATAATTTAAATAACAATAAGGACCGGTTTTTCAACTGTCTGATAACTTAACAGAAGAATAAATGAGATACTTTGACAAATATTCTATACAACAACTGTCAAAATGTCTAACTTATTCCTCAGGCAAAAGTTAACTAGTGATTGAAATGCTGGCTCTAAGAAAACTAAATTGTATAATAAAAGTGACAATACTATATTTTAAAGTTATGGAGGTTTCTGGTAAAAACTAGACATGGGCATTTTCAGTTTTGGATAGGTAAACGCAAATGGATATATTATATCAGATTTAAGATTTCTAAATCAATTTCAAAATCCATCCATCAAATTTTGGTAGTGACTTGCCGTAAGTTTCGATTGATAATGCATAGTTTTGGTTTTACATAGTAACATTCTAAATTCAACCTAGTTGCTTCCCTATTTAGTTCTATGTTTCAATGTGCAATTTTTTTCAATAAACTGCCATTCAAAGCATCACAGTCAGTGCTTGCTTAGTCAAAAAGAGCTTCCTGCTAATTGTTGTTTGTTGAATTGGAAGAGTTGTTTTATTATAATGTGTAGTAATTGCGAAAACCTAAGAAATTATTAGGAGAAGCGAGTCTCGTTTGTTTTTGATTTGTGTGAAGCAAACAATTCTATGGTTTCTTTGGGTTCATATCGGCAATCAGTTGGTACCAAGGAACATAATACTCTCTATCGAGATTTCACAAAGTTGATTTAGTTTTTGCAGTGATATACAGGTTTTACAAAATCGTTTTTTCTGGATTAAAATATCAATATGAAACAATTTATGACTGAAATCGGATTTTAGATATGTTTTAGTACTATCGAAACGGAAACGGAAGTAAGTTTTTTTTAATAACAGTAAGCCATTGTAAATACTATTTACAGTGTGATTTATTGAAATTTACAATACTAATATACAAAAAAATGGTATGAAGGCAATCAACAGTCACAAGTGATTTGCTTAAAGCTGGATTTCATAGGACATAGGCCGCAGTGTATGTTTAAGATATCTATAAACGGTAAACACTACGTAAACGTAGCTGGTGAAACCAACCTGGCTTGGGATCCATCTTCAGTCAAGGTAACGCTGCATGCAATACGAGGAAGTTCATGAAATTAACGTGCAAGATGCGTTCGATGGTCACAAATACTATGTTATTACCTAAAATTTTCCAGAAACTTAAATACTACATCAAATTATTCGTGACTTACCTTGCAAGGCAAATATGTATTTGAATCCGTATGCGAAATATGATGAACAATGATATATTTACGTGTTATTGTCAATACTTATTTAAAGAAAATTATTTTACTGTTATTTACGCCTAATTTATTAATTGAGTTTACTAAAAAATACGTATTCACAGCACAGCAGTCTTGATACCAGCAAATCCAGCAATGACACTGACAGTAAAGTTGGGAAAAACGACTTAAAATCGTAAGCGTGTTTAAACGTTGTGCTTTTTTCTGCCAACTAATTTTTTTACGCTTTTGCCGCTTATCGTTTTTCACATCTAAAAAAATTGCCTTTTATTTGTCTACATTACACTATTCTATTTACATTTAAACTATTTACAAAGTTCACTAAAAACTATACAAACAAACTACAATCGTCGCGTAATTACCAAGGAGAACATTCAAAAACGCATTTACTCGTTGACGACGAAAAATAAACTAAGCGCCAAAGCAAAAGCAAATCAATCAAGGTCAAAAACGTTTAAAATGTTAAAACGATACGAAAATAATCAACAAAATAAAAAAGTGCTTTCTCTAAACAAATTTTACGTAAACGAATAAAATTTAATTCTGCCGGTTTCAAACCACCACCAGTCAACTTTGAAATTGAGTCTTATGATCATAGAAATAAGGTTACATTTCAATCGTACTATTGAAAGCATAAGTTTGGTTTACGAAAAAGTCTAAACGAAATCTACTTTAATCACAAAGCGTGCTTATACGCTTTTTTTTTAATTAGACTTTTTTAAGCGCTTTTTGTTTAAACGCCCACTTCTAACTGACAGTAGTGACAGTCAGTGTTTCTACTTTATTGTTTTTAGTTCCCCACGCCTCAACCAATTTTTTTTTTGCGATAAAATGAGATTTCTTCTGTCTTCTTTCTTTTTAATTAACAGACATTTAATCCGTCTTGTATAAACTGAGATATCATTATAAAACAATATTTTTATTAAATATCAGCCAGTGGCTCTAGGTTCAAAGTTTGAACTTCAAACTGCCCTGCCCCCCTGGGTACGCCCATTGCATTGGTGATCATTTTCGCTAAGCTCTCTAGCTATTTCACCTTTTTCATCCCCTCAAGGGTCTAAATTCCCAAATTCCCTTCAAAAGGGGAACTTTCCCTCATTGTAGAAACACTGCTGACAGTAGTGACAAAGTCTGACAAACAATTGACTTCAATAATTGACTTTGAATAACTGACGTCTGCGGTCTGACAGTGACAGTGACACCAGTATAGGGCCGCGTTCAATATTATCGTCCGACGACGCCCGGAGCGTACTTTGGTCGTTCAGTTACTCAGGCCCGTATTACAGAACGATACTCAAGCGTTGATCACTGTTTAAAACTAGTTTTGAGTTGGGATTTAATTTTAGAACATGCCTCAAGCAGAGATTTATTGATCACAGTTGAGCTGAGTTTAGCTTTATTTTATACTGTCACCTGTTTCGGTATTTGAGCAGAGATTTGATCTGTAATCACCCTAGTGTGGTCAAGACTACGCTTGAGTAGAGATTTCTATTCTATTTCAGGTCAAATTCGTGTATTATATTATTGAATTAAAGTTTATAATTACCGTATTTGAATAAGACCGATACTCAAGCTGTACCTACTTGAGGATGGTTGGGCGAATACCGGAGTGTTTCCCACGCCCCCCCGGCCAAGGGTTGGTAGAGGAACACCGTGGTCGTTTTTAGTCGGTAAGACCAACACTGTCGACACGCCCGGGGAAGGAGGAGCCACCGCCTTCCCCGGGCGGAGTGCGTCCATGACGATTTTCCCACGAAAAAAAAAAGGTACGCTTTTCTAAGGGTCTAAACAACTGAAATACCGTAGGTACATAATATGTCCCCTCGAGGCGACGAATTTGATACGGCTTTTCAGCCACCCCACTACAAATAATGTAGTTAACAAAAAGCCGTACCTACTCAATGTGTCTACATTATACCAGATAACCAGATACGCTACTTTAGTGATATTATAACGATGAAATAGGTACATAACAGAATATGGGAAGAAAACTTCTATCGTATAGAATGAACGAATTTAAATCTAATAAATTCGTTCATTCTATACGATAGAAGTTTAATGAATACATTACCAAATTAATCATAGAACCAAGTTAAATCTAAAGTTTGTGTCGCAGACTCATTATTTTTGATATATAGAAATATTGTGTCGACTTTTTTACCCTTTTTTCAGCATTGTTGGACGAACAGACTGTATCCTACCGCCTTAAATCCCTTTATCTTTCTTTCGAGCCACTGAAGAACATGTAGAAATTGAGTAACTTGTTTTGTTTTGCTAAAAAAAATCTCACTTGTTTACAGCACTTCTTAAACTTGCCCAATGGGTTGTTCTCAAAAAAGTGGCGCTGTAACCTGTCAAGCAGTTTTTAATGGAAATGTGTGATTTTTCAAATGCTATTTATTAAATTCTGTACAATATTGTACTTAAAGAGACTTTTTACACAGAGGCTGAGTAATAATAAGAAAACCGAAGTGTTACAATAACAACAAAATTATATTGTAATATCTATTTCTCAATATCCTGTCACGTCCAAACACAACGAGTCACACTTTGAGTAAAGATAAAAAAAAAATTATTTAAGATATAGGTTCAAAATTATTACAATACTAAACAATATATTAATAAATTTTATTTTATTTAAACGATACATTAATAATGATCATAATTTTCGAGTTATTCATGTTCAAATTGTGTCCGGAGTGATTTTCTCCATAACCTGTAGTTGCACTCTATAGTGCATCACACACACAATATTACTTACTCAACATCCCACCCCCGTGCAAAATCTCCAGACAGTATCGGGCTAACCACTGCCAAGGAAAAAAGTGTCGAAATTTGTGCCGTTTTTTTAGAAATTACGTGTAAGCGCCACAATCGGAGTTTGTAACAGGTATGTTATCTATAATCTGACTTTAATATTGTTATTTCTGTTTAAACTGCTTTGTGAATGTTATCGTTAGATTATGTAATTTAGTGCCTATTTATTGTTTAATAAGTGTAAACTCCAAAAACGTAACCGTTTTGTTGTTATCAGATTATAATCTTAATTTTTTCATTAACCTGTGTCTCTTTAACCTGTTTGGAAAGCACAGGTTAGTGAGACTATTACCAGGTTAAAGAGACTTTGTCTGTTTTTGTTTAGTAAAACCGTCTTGCTAGAAAAATCGTGTTACAATTTGGTGTGAATACAAAGAATTTATTTACTATGATAATAAAAAGATAAATTAATCCAATAATTTTTTTTATTAGGGCATTTTTTTTTAGGAAAATGCTTATTCTTGATGCATTTAGGGTTTTATTCTAACCTATTTGTTTATTTTCCGAAGGTAAAATGCCAAAAAGTAAGAAAAATGAAGACATCTTAGCTAGGAAAAGAGTACTTGAAAAAAAAGATATGAGAGAATAAAAAATAATCCAGATCTTTATGCAAAATATAAAGAAAAAAATAAGACAAAGTACCAAAAACTAAAAAAGGAGGGGAAAGTAGTATCTATAAGTAGTTTGACACCAAGATATCAGAAAATGTTAAGAAGGAAGTGGAGAGAAGATGCAAAAAAATCCTACCAACGAAAAAAGGAGCAAAAAGCTAAAATACGCTTTATAATAACGCTTTATAATAACGCTTTATAATAACGCTTTATAATAACGCTTTATAATAACGCTTTATAATAACGCTTTATTTAATGCAACAGTCCACCTTCCAGCGATATCAAAAACATCAATATAGATAATATTAATGACGTGATTGGTGGCCATAGAGAAGAACCAGCAAGAGGGGCACAGGATAACTGTAAATGCAGAACAATTACTAGGTCTAGGTCACGAGAAGTTAGTCCTGCAACCTCACAAGGCTCTTCAGTAAGTTCTGGGATCGTATCACCTAATGCCCAAAAATTTGTAAGAAAGTTACGCTATAAAAAAGAGAAAGAAATAGCGTCCTTACGACTTAAATTACAGTATTAAACATTCGTCAGTTTTGCAGAAGAAGAACGACGTGAAAATAGTAGCTACTATTTTCATCACCTGAAAGAAAGATTTTCACGTCGTACTTCTTAAAATAGTATACTATTTTCATCACCTGAAAGAAAGATTTTCACGAAAGATGATGGAAATAGTAGCTACTATTTTCATCATCTGAAAGAAAGATTTTCACGTCGTTCTTCTTAAAATAGTAGCTACTATTTTCATCACCTGAAAGAAAGATTTTCACGTCGTTCTTCTTAAAATAGTAGCTACTATTTTCATCACCTGAAAGAAAGAGAAAGATTTTCACGTCGTTTTTCTTAAAATAGCAGCTACTATTTTCATCACCTGAAAGAAAGATTTTCACGAAAGATGATGAAAATAGTAGCTACTATTTTCATCATCTGAAAGAAAGATTTTCACGTCGTTCTTCTTAAAATAGTAGCTACTATTTTTATCACCTGAAAGAAAGATTTTCACGTCGTTCTTCTTAAAATAGTAGCTACTATTTTCATCACCTGAAAGAAAGATTTTCACGTCGTTCTTCTTAAAATAGTAGCTACTATTTTCATCACCTGAAAGAAAGATTTTCACGAAAGATGATGAAAATAGAAGCTACTATTTTCATCATCTGAAAGAAAGATTATCACGTCGTTCTTCTTAAAATAGTAGCTACTATTTTCATCACCTGAAAGAAAGATTTTCACGAAAGATGATGAAAATAGAAGCTACTATTTTCATCATCTGAAAGAAAGATTTTCACGTCGTTCTTCTTAAAATAGTAGCAACTATTTTCATCACCTGAAAGAAAGATTTTCACGTCGTTCTTCTTCTGCAAAACTGACGAATGTTTAATACTTTATTTAATTTAAGTCGTAAGGACGCTATTTCTTTCTCTTTTTTACAGCGTAACTTTCTTACTAATTTTTGGGCATTAGGTGATACGATCCCAGAACTTACTGAAGAGCCTTGTGAGGTTGCAGGACTAACTTCTCGTGACCTAGACCTAGTAATTGGTCTGCATTTACAGTTATCCTGTGCCCCTCTTGCTGGTTCTTCTCTTTGGCCACCAATTACGTCATTAATATTATCTACATTGATGTTTTCGATATCGCTAGAAGGTGGACTGTTGCATTCAATAAAGCGTTGTATTCTAGCTTTTTGCTCCTTTTTACGTTGGTAGGATTTTTTTTGCATCTTCTCTCCACTTCCTTCTAAACATTTTCTGATATCTTGGTGTCAAACTATTGACTGACTGGTTGTTTAAGACTGATTAGATAAGAAGAAAATTTCTATTTTATTTTTTTAGAGATCAGATATAGATTATTGTATCTCTCTAAATGTATCGACAGAAATGTTTAGCATGAAGACATCTAGGTGAGATTTTTTATGTTTCCTGTGTTCTAAAGCCGGTCTTTTTAATGTAACTTTAGTTTTGCAGTTAATAATAATAAAAGCTGATTTGCATGGTTACATTGTTTTTTTTTCACTAACCTGTTTGATTCTCTTTAACCTGGAGACATTTTCTCATCAACCCGTGAGATGTCTCTTTAACCTGTTAGGTAGTTTTTTTGAAAAGCTGTATTTTGTCTATTTATGTGAAAATTTTGTTCCCTTAGAAAAAATTAACATAAGAAAAATACTCCGAATGGATTTTTGTAAAAAAAACTCAATAATTGATACATTTAAAAAAAATGATAATTTTATTCGAGCGGTGCCACTTTTTTGAGAACGACCCCAATACGTATTTTAATTCTTTATTCATAGATGATAGCTTCTATGTAGAGATGTTACGGATATGATATTTCGGATCTGGATACGGATATAAGAATAAAATTATATCGGTTTCGGATACGGTTACGGATATGTAATTATTTTGGATTATCCGTTAGTTTCGGATAGTTTCGGTTACGGATATTAGATTGAAGTAAAATATAAACATAATAGTAGGTATGTAATAATTTGGTTTTATTTATAGGTTTTCTAGTCTAGGTTATCATTTGGTATTTTAGCCGCTGGAGTGACCGGGCGCATCTGTCTTTTAACCGTTGAGTGGCCACGATATTACGTTATTAGCTGAGTAAAAATGCGCGGCCCGCTCATGTTACAAAAAACGTTATTTATGACTTTGTTTCTCAGAAGGTTGCTTACAATTGAAGTTTTTTATAATGCTTATGAATAGGCCACTTCAACCCGTGAAAGTTTTGTTTTAATTTATGATCTCTTCACTTACATAATCGGTTGTAAACATAAACATTGAGCATTTTTTGTCTTATCTATTAAACTAATTTTAACAATAAAGTGAACTGTTAACCTAGATGTTTTATGGTTTAAAATGCATGGTGTGATTATTCTTTATGTAGAAATAAAATAAAATCACATTGCATCGAAAAAATACGAGAATAAGGTAAATTCGTTGCCGCCAAGACGAGACGTAGGTACAACAGACTGAATAAAAATATTTATATTAAATCTTTGAGTGAATGGTTGTAGTATTGCCGTACCTTTAAATGATGGGTTATTCATTAGGAACTAGATGGTAATATTTCCAAAAAGAAATAACTCTTAGTTGGAAAAATATTAGACATATTCATGAGGTACTCCACGTTCACTTCGTTTGGGTACTACTAGTATCCATGGCCACTTTGAGGCAAAACACGTTTGGGTACTACTAGTACCCAAGGTCACTCGAGCGGATAATCAATCATATAGAAAAAGACTAGTTTTGTAACGTAATCATTTCGGCCACCAATCTATCCATTTCTTTTTGTTTGGCATTATTATCATCCCAGATACGGTCGACCGCACGTCGGTGGTAACACTTTGACATTAACAATATCTTTATTTCGTAAGCAGTAAGCGCTGTTTTCAAATTGAAGTGTTACCACTGTCATGCAATCGACTGTACCTACCCACTCTTGTAAAGGTGTCAGCTGTTTGGATCAGGGATGTTATGGAGCTCCGTAACCGTAACCGAAACTATCGGATATCCGAAATAAACAAAGTAAGTAAGTAAGCACCTTTACAAGAATGTCGAAAACAGTTATCAATAACAGATTCTTTAAAAAGTAATAGTGGGTAGGTACCTGGGATGATAATAATGCCAATCAAAAAGAAATGGATAGATTGGTGGCCGAAATGATTACGTTACAAAACTAGTCTTTTCTATATGACTGATAGAAAAGACACAAAGTCACACAAAGTCTAGGTTATCATACCAAATGATAACCTATAAATAAAATCAAATTAGTACACACTATTATGTTTATATTTTACTTCAATCTAATATACGTAACCGAAACTATTCGAAACTAACGGATAATCCGAAATAATTACATATCCGTAACCGTATCCGATATAATTTTATTCCTATATCCATATCCGTATCCAGATCCGAAATATCATATCCGTAACATCTCTAGTTTGGATGTTTGTGGTTTTTGTTGCTTATTTTGTTCCAGCAATAAAAGTTCTTTGTAGGTACTTATCACTGTACCTATACGCAGCCCGGGCGTCGCCCGCCGTCGTCCGCCGTCGTCGGGCGATAATAGTGAACGCACCCCTTATATCACCCGACGTCGTCGGACGACGCTCGGAGCGTTCTTTGGGCGTTCGTTTGTATGATCGCTCTGAGTAACTGAACAACTTCTCTGGTACCTACACATTTCTCTTTCAGGGCCCACCATAGAACCTCGTGGAGTACTCTGTCGTATGCCTTCTCTAGGTCAACGAACACCATGACTGTGCAAGTTAATTACCTACGTCTGTTTTATATGTAGGGTCGATGATTGTTATAGTTTCTGATTAATTTTGTTTTGAAATGTAAAAAAAAGTTTAATATTAAAAGGTGGTTGTAGTGTAGCCTAGGGACACTGCTGAAGTATGGGTTTTAAAAGGTGCTCAGTTGTGTTAGCGCGGCGCATGGTATAATAAGATGTTTCACCAGGTATTCTCTTCCCGCAATGACAGCGCGATGCCTCTGAGCTACGTCACGATCAGTGTTGCCGTTGATTGATATCTTCAATATACTTAAGAAGATTTTTGTTCATAATGAATATTAAATAAATTCCTAACTAGCCTAACTATTTGTTATCTCTTGTTATTCATCTAATTAGTTATTAAAGGAAACTGTATAAAATTACTAGTTCAAAAGTGATTCTTTATATAAGCAAGTAAATGAAAAAAATCATTTTGCTCGGATAATTTATTTTCACAAAGTGGCAGCACATCAAACTGACAAGTGTGACGCTAACCGCCCGCTATTGGCTACACGGCCGATGACGTAGTACGGAGGCAATCACGTGACCTACCTGTCACGGGAAGAGACTACCTGGTGTTATTATACCATGGCGCGGCGCAGCTAGGGATGTAACATCGTTCATAAAAAACATCGATATTGGATGTTTTACGTTTGAAAACGATACATCGATGTTTTGGAAAAAAAATCTGTTCTAAGGCCCGTATTACAGAAGCTTCCTCAAGTACAGTTTAAACTCCAATCACCTGATCACTACTTAAGGATAGAATCGTTACTTGAGTATCGGTCTTATTCCAGAACGGTAATTATAAACTTTAATTCAACAACATAACACACGAATTTGACCTGAATTTGAATAGAAATCTCTACTCAAGTGTAGTCTGGACCACACTAAAGTGATTACAGATCAAAACTCTGCTCAAATACCGAAACAGGTGACAGTAATAAAATAAAGCTAAACTCAGCTGAACTGTGATCAATAAATCTCTGCTTGAGGAACGTTCTAAAATCAAAGCTCAACTCAAAACTAGTTTTAAACAGAGATCAATGCTTGAGTATCGTCCTGTAATACGGGCCTTTATGAAACACAATAAGTATGATTCGTCTATCACGGAAATCGATTATTCTAAATTTTTGACTGTTTTTGACAAGTTTTTGAAGTACAAACACAACTTAGCGACATTATCAACTATGATTTTTTCTACTTCGTTAAGTACGTGAAAATAATAAATAAAATTGAAATAAAACACCTAATAAATTATTAGCCAATCCAATTTATATAAAAACAACTAACACAGAAATGTAAAATTTGTAAAATATAATGTTAACATTTCTAACTTCACTTTCTCTATTCTGATAAACAGTGGGATAAAATTGTTGAATAAATACAGATTTTGAGCTTATAGTTTACGGGTGAATCTTGAGAGGCTCATTTTGCGCTGTCCGGAGGGAAATACTACCCGTATTATTAAAACTTCATCATTTCAGCCGAAAGACGTCCACTACTGGACATAGGCCTCCCCCAATTAAGGGGGGGGATTAAAACTTGGACCCACACTATTTTTTTTAGGTTACTTTAATCTATGATCTAACTGGGGCACGATAGTGATAGTGCCTAATTTGCATACATATAGTAAAAAAAAAACCAAAGCCATAAAAATTGATACGCCTGGCGCGTCCGCGCTACTTTTTTTGTGAAAACTATTTTCAAAACACCGACTTATGAAAGGAAACTAAGTTATTGATGTGAACTAACCGCTAGGGGATTAGTTGTAGATTGAAAAAAAAATCATCATCATCATAATTTCAGCCGAAAGACGTCCACTGTTGGACATAGGCCTCCCCCAAGCATCGCCACAACGACCGGTCCTGTGCCTTCCGCATCCTGCGGATTCCCGCGACCTTCACCAGGTCGTCGGTCCACCTTGTGGGGGGCCTACCCACGCTGCGCCTTCCAGTACGCGGTCGCCACTCCAGAACTTTACTGCCCCATCGGCCATCCGTTCTGCGAGCAATGTGCCCCGCCCACTGCCACTTAAGTTTGGCAATTCTTCAGGCTATGTCGGTTACTTTCGTTCTCCTGCGAATCTCCTCATTTCTGATTCGATCACGCAGGGACACTCCGAGCATAGCCCTCTCCATTGCCCTTTGAGTGACTTTGAGCCTTCTTATCAGGCCCATTGTGAGCGACCACGTTTCAGTACCGTAAGTAATTACTGGCAACACACACTGGTTAAAGACCATCCGTGTCTTGAGACACTGCGGTATTTTGGACGAGAAGATATTGCGTAGCTTCCCGAACGCTGCCCAACCGAGTCGGATTCGACGATTGACCTCCTTCTCGAAGTTGGACTTACGTAGCTGTTTGTCCTAAAAAAAAAAGTATGTGTGTTTATCGTAGTTTCAATTTATGTTATTAGATATCTAAGGTTTGTCCAGGGCTAAACGTTGATTCCACTGGCGCGTCACAAAATTACACGTATATCACTAGTGGAACGTTGTAGAAGTTTGCGTCCATGTTGATATGCGAGTGCTAGTCGCGCTTCGAACATCGTGGAAGAAGGTAGAACCTCTCGTCACTCCAGTTCAAAGTTACGAAGGTAAACATTTGATTCCCTGACTTTGTTCCACTAGGTCGTTGATTACCCTGACCACATTTATAATTATTTATTGATCATTTAGAAATGGTTTAGTATAGTAAATAGAACCGCATAAGCGACCATTATTTGGTCATTTAATTGTTATTATTATAATCATATTATTTTAAGCAAAATCGACGAAAAACATACTTTTTTTGATTCTCTTGGACTTGATCCCCCTGGTATTTGCGCCAGGGTAATCAACGTTTTCCTAATTTACCTTGAAAAACAGAAAGGTTTTCTTTCAATTAGTATTGTTTATTTCAAATACATAGTAATATTGTTTTTTATCATTAATAAAAAGTCGTGTAAATAAAAAGAAGATAATTTATTTACGACACAAAAATATTCGCGAGGATTGCTTGCGTAGACTTAATAAAACCGGCCAAGTGCGAGTCGGACTCGCGTAGTAAGGGTTCCGTACCTCTCAACGACCTGATACCCAATAAAAACTGATTTAATTTACGAGAGTTTACAAAAAGACATCAACGCACAGTGCGCGAAATGTGCATTTTTGCATGTCTTTCTTACGCAGGTTCCACCACATATGTCTGTTTGTCTTATTTTTAATATTTGTTGCTAAACTACATAATATGCACTATAATCTGACCCAGTTTGACGCTGGTATTCGTCGTAACGGTAATACATACCGTTTTGAAGATAGAGCAGGAACAAAATCGTTGAAAAAAATGCACGTTTTTTGAGGTTTTTTGTGGGGACCCCCTTTGGTTTTTGTTTTTTTTTTGTTTTTAGTATTTGTCGTGATACACCACATAGTACCACATATTCTGAGAAAATTTCGACCGGTTAACTATTACCGTTCAAAAGATACAGCCCTTTGACAGACAGACGGACGGACGGACGGACGGACGGACAGCGTAGCTAGAGTAATAGGGTCCCATTTGTCACCCTTCGGGTACGGAACCCTAAAAATTACTGAGGCTGTTATTATGAATAATATCATATGCCTTTTTAGTTTTCTGTACCCAAAGGGTGCCAAACGGGACTAGAGTACTCTCGCTACGCTTTCCTTCCGTCCATCCGTCTGTCTGTCACAAGGCTGTATCTTTTGAACGGTAATAGGTAGCCGGTTGAAATTTTCTCAGAATATGTGTTGCTATGACGAATACTAAAAATAAAGAACCAAAGGATTCTTGTATGGGAGGACATACAAGAATCCTCGAAAAACATGCATTTTTTTCAACGTTTTTGTTCCTGCTCTATCTTCAAAACGGTAATACATAGGTACCTACCAGCGTTGAATTTGGTTTGAATATATTTAATACTATGTAGTTTATCAACAAATACTAAAAATAGGGCAAATGTGGTACCTGCGTAAGAAAGAGATGCAAAAATTCATATTTCGCGCACGGTGCGTTGATGTATTTTGATGAACTCTCGTAAATTAAATCAGTTTCTATGGGTATCAGGTCGATGGGTGGTACGGAACCCTTACTGCGTGAGTCCGACTCACACTTGGCCGGTTTTTCTATAATTATATCTTCTATTTTATTTTCTACTTTCTATATATACACACCGGCAGAATTAGCGGAACAGAAAAAAAAGTGAGACTATGAGATAATAACGCATATATTTGACGAAAATGTAATTAGACACAAAATAACAAATTGATTAACATCTTTTAACAACGACTTTGAAAAGTCTTCGTTATTTTTTATTGAAAAATAAAGAAATTTGAAATAAGTGAAATTTTTAGATGATTATGAACCATCACAAAAAATAAAAAAAAGTAAGCATTAAATGATTTAACAATAAAATTAAAGCAAAATTAATAACGAGTGTTTCCCCCTCTTGCTCTGATTACGGTTTCCATTCGTCTGGGCATGCTACAGATTATGTTATCGATGATTTCTTGAGGCAACCGCTCCCACTCCTCAAGTAATGCGTTTCCAAGTTCATTCAGATTGTTGGGGGGTGGCATTCTGGATTTAACCCTTCTTTTTAGCAAGTCCCAGACATGCTCTATCGGATTCATATCGGGGGAATTTGCTGGCCACTGCATCACCGGTATACCTACGTGGCTCAGATATGCCTGTACCGATTGTGCACTATGAGCACGAGCATTATCTTGCATTAGAATAAAGTCGTCACCAATAAATGGGGCAAATGGTACAACATGTTCTTCTAAAATGTCTCTGATGTATCGATCTGCTGTCATGGTCCCTCCTGTGACTATCACTAACTCCGTGCGAGCTCCCAAACATATCCCTCCCCAAACCATAATCGAGCCGCCAACATAAGCCACTGTGTGTTCAAAATTAGACTGTATGTGGCGTTCTCCTTTGCGTCTCCATATTCGCTGTCTCCCATCGATCTGTTTTAAAAGAACGCTGCACTCATCAGTAAAGAGAACCTGCTGCCATTCGTTCAAATCCCAATGACGATGTTCTCGCGCATAGCTTAATCGGTTTACGCGGTGACGTCTCTCAAGTTTTGGGCCTTTGGCAGGTATATACGACCCTAAACCAACTTCTTCAAATCTCCTGCGAACTCTACGCTCACTTACTCGTACTCCTCGAACGTCTTCCAGTTCATTTCGAGCTTGTACAGCCGTTAATCGCGTATTCCTACGAACTCCAAGTTGTAAAAAACTGTCATCTCGCCTCGATGTACATCTTTTTCTACCTTGACCCCTCCTCCTTACAAGAGAATTAGACGATCTGTACCGCTGGATGCTGCGATGAATCGTTGATACTGGTCGACGAAGCCTTGAGGCAATCGATCTGTAGGTATGGCCATTTCTTCTCATTTCATCAGCCCTAATGATTTCCAGTGATGTTAAGTCAGGCATAATAAAGAGCTTTTAATAAACAAAATTGCCTATAGAATAACAAATTTATAAAAAACCATTAAGTGCAATTTTTCAAAAAAATTACAATTACGTAGTTATTACTCGAACAAGTTGACAAAACGTATTGTTCGGGAAAATAAAACAAATGAATGGAAAAAAGTGTATGTCATCTAATTTTCTATTTTCAAATTTGACAATAAATTAAAAAAATATCATAACTGGCCAGTTCCTCAAGTAAAAGATTTTAAAATCCTGCTTTTTTTGTGTTCCGCTAATTGTGCCGGTGTGTATATATATCATACACAAAGTCCCGTGTTATCTCTATCTCAAATTTTATTGAGATCAGAATGGATGAGCATTCTAAATAAAAAAAATTGAAAATGCGACAACCAAGTGAAAAATGATTTTAATTTCGGAAGTTGTAGTCGTCGTAGTTATAGTAGAGTAGAGCTCTTTGTGAAGAAGCTCGTACGCAAAAATACTACCCTAGGACCATACCTATTTCTGCGACCAAGTAGATTTGTTGTGTGCTGGTGTAATTACAGGCACATGAGACATTTCACCTTTGTCTCTAGGATTGCAATGCACTTGCAACGCCTCTGTTATTGCAGATGTCCATAGGCGGTGGTGACCACTAACCATCTGGTAGGCCGTCTGCTTATTTGCCGCCCAATAACAGAAAAAAAGTCGGTGTCTTTGGTTTTTTTAGTTTATTTTTGCAACCGACTTCCAAAACTAAAATGACTTTTCACTCTGTAGTCGCTTTTTCGATAAGTTTTTTTGTAGTCAATTGTATTTTTTTTGTAAAATGTGTTTTTTTATCAACCATAAAAGTACTTACGAATAAAAGTGCCAAATTGCCAATGTATGGAGCAAAAAGTCTGATTTTTAATTAAGACAATTTCTCTAGAGAAAAACAAAAATCTAAGAAAATACATAATTATGTTGTTGTAGTAGTTTTTTTTTGTGTTCCTTAGAGTATGCCTTAAAAATATCTAATAACGGTCTTGATTTACTATGATAAATTAATAATAAACGTAAATTTCAATCAACGTTTTTTAAGTTTTGATTCCCCTGCCGTCGTTATTGATTCCCCTGCCTAATAAAAATGCTAATTGTGGTATATCTTTGGAACAGCTTGGCCAAAATTGGTGCCAAAATGATTAATGTGTTTATAATTTAGTTATATTTCATGTTTTATTATTACTTGTAAGAAATTCACTAAAATAAAATATGCCAAGGGAATCAACTGAATACGCCCATTCTCAAGATTCACCCTTACCATGTTATTAACTATTTTAAAGAATAAAGAATTAAAGAATAAATAAATACAACACGACTGTTTGAATGCCAAGCTCCAGATGAGTGCTGGGGACCTTAAATAAATATCTTTGGGACATTTTTTTACACAGCACCATCTAGTCCCAAACTAAGCAGAGCTTGTATTATGGGTACCTACTAGACAATGGATATAATACTTATATACTTTTTTTTTTTGTAAATACATACTTATAATACATAATGAACACCCAGACCAACACTTTATTATCTCAGCACTTATTATCTCAGCTTTTTGTCATAAATAATGTACCGTGTTACTGAGGTAGATCACTGTTTATATAATATGAGGGAATGATGTCCTGATATCTGTTTAGCGAATATAATAGTACGTGCTGCTCTGCATGTAAAGCGAAGATCAAAGAATCACATATGGCGCTATGATAAAACATCGTTCATAAAACATCGTTCATAAAGAACGATGTATCGTCGATTTTAAGGATTTCAACATCGATGTTGCTCTTGCCTCCTAAAAGGTGGAATTTAAAGGTCACTAGGGGAAAGTACATTAAAATAATGAAGATAGCTAATTTTATATTCCTGTAAATAAGTATAGGTAACTGAATTTAAAGATCTTTTTTAACTCGCTTGCCTCAGCCGGGAATCAAACAATCATTAATGCAAAATAACATCATGCCGTATTTAGCCACCAATCGATACAGGCAATAACAACGATCGAATCACTCCAACAAACATTATGGCCTGGGTCCTGGATTGAAGAAATACCATCAAATCTAACATAACTTACCTATATTTATAATTATAATTCTTCTCTACGTGTGTGTGTATGTCACTGAACTCCTCATAAACGGCTGGACCGAGTTTCATGTTTTTTTTATGTGTATTCGAGTGGGTCCCTGGTTAGTGAAGATAGACCCGGTAGATGGCACTGCGATCGAGTTCAAGAAAGAGGCAGGGGTCTTGGATTCTCCCGACTGGTTCGAGTTCTGAACCAAATCGATCTTATGACAATTCCTAGAGGAACTGACAGTAAAATTAATTCAAAGTTAATTCTTACTCCCGAACCAAATCGAATCGAGAACCAAGATCGACATTCGTTCGACTGTCAGAAAAGCAATTGTTAGATTAGATTACTTTAATGATCATAAAAGTGAAATAAATATGCATCATTACTCTTTCTCCCATATTTTCCTATTGCCAATGGACCATACACACATGGCAAACCAAAACTAAAAAAAAATGTTTTTATAATGATTATTAAATCCCCACTCGTGGGGATTTTTCAGTGGCGATTTTGGGAATAATCCTTATATCCTTAGCCTATCAAAATCTTTCAACATAAGCCTTAAAATACAGGATGGTGAGTTGGTGAGTAAAACCGTTTAATTTGGATGGTACTGTTTTATGTTGGTGTTGGTTTGATTCCCGGTTTAGGCAAGGAAGATTAAAAATATATTCAAATGCAGTTATAGGTACTTATTACCCGATTACGGCAAAGCCAAAAGATAAATAAAAAATAAGGTATCTAAGGTAAATTAATATAAAAATGAAGGTATTTTTCCAAAATAATAAAACTAAATCACGTTTCTATACCTATATGTTTTCTAAAGAAGCATAATATAAATTATCAAATTGTTCCGATGAAAATTGATAGAGTGACAAACTGGTAGAAATAGGGTTGACTTTATGTTTTTTTATATATTTCTTGTTATTAATGTAAAATGTATAACGAAAAAAACCAAATCATTGTTCATATCTTGAAGATCCTGGAGATGTTTTTTTTTTAATATCCACGTTGTTGTCATAATTAACGAAAAATCTTGCTACAAAATTAGTTTTACAAAAAAGTTATTTCATACTTTCTCCCGGCCCCTCTTCCCGAGAAAGCATGATAAGAAATAATAAAGATCTAAAACCCCAAGTACGACAAAAACGCCCACTAAAAAGGTGTAATTAAGACTCATTTTTTATAATGAATCATTAAAATAATAAATATGGGTTTTGTATAACTTAGTCACACGTTATTGCTAAAATGGTATCTAATGATGTGACCGTGTGACTAAGGTTATACGAAAACCCAAATTTATTTTTATGATTTTTTATACATAACATCACGCCTGTATTACCCGGAGAGCTACGCAGAGGTGTATAGTACACCCACATTTCGCAGTTATGTAGTCTCATGTAGGTAATAGGGGGCGAGCCTATTGCCATTAAACGGGCACAAATCCAGACCGGATCCTGATTTAATTATCATTTGTTAATTTTGTAGTACATAATAATAAAAAAGAGTCCTGTTTAAACCTTTTTAGTTGGGTTTTAGTTTTTAACTTGCATTTTATCTTGTTTTTAAACATAAAATAATGTTTCCGTGAGTAAAATTCGCTATCATCAATATATTGAGGTACCTACTTTCACTTCAGTGACCGCCTTTAAATTTCATTCTGTATATCTGTGTAATGAAGACTGCTTCGCAATTTTCTTAGGTACCTACCTACTTGTACGTAGGTACAAGTAAGAGAAAGCTTGGCTAAGAAGAATAGTAAATACCTACCACTTTACCCAATGTACAGGTGTCGAACTCCAGGCTTCTGTGATCTGTTGTTCAAACTGAATAAACAAAAATCCCGTATATTATAAATAAAGAATATTTATTTTTCTATAAACACATTATTCCTTTTATATTATCAATGGCTCACATCATTATAAATCGCGGATCGCATTGGGCTTTCGTCAACGAAGTCGAGTGCATGGATGGAGAAGAGTTCAGCGGGCAAACCGCGGCCGACGCGCGACGCCGAGACGAAGCGCCCAGCGCGCGCGGCTCCTTAGCTAAACAATTTGTGCATCAGGTCAGGTAGAGATTACTTTAATCACTAAATCACATTTTGGACACTAATATACATGTATAACTACGTTCAACAAGTGTCAATATTGAGCAGTACGAGGGGGGCCGCGGGAGCGCGCGGCTCGTAGCCTACGTCACGCAGGCCCATACACGCAATCACCGCGGCGCGCGCCCGCCGTCTCCTCGCCCGGGAGCACGGCGGCGCGCCGCCATTGGTCGCGTACTCGCTCCACATGCTGCAACACGCGCACCACATTCTTGCCGGCCAGCTTGCGCACGTCCTCCTCGCTCCAGTCCGGGTCGCGGAGCAGCTCCGCGAGAAGGTGTGGGTAGCGCGACACATCCTCCAGTCCTTCGGGCGGCGCGTCAATGCCGTCGTATCCCGCACCTAAACCAACGTGCTCCACTCCAGCGATCCTTCTTACGTGGTTTATATGCGCCACCACGTCCTCCAATGTCGCTCGTTCGCCACAGGTCACTAGTTTTGCATAGAAATTTATCATGACGACACCGCCGTTCGCAGAAATCATACGAAGTAAGTCATCGGGAACATTTCTACTGGAGTTGCACAGTGCTGCAGCTCCCGAATGCGAAAATACGACGGGTGCCTGAGACATTTCTAAAGCGTCGCGCGCTGTTTCTTCGCCGGCATGCGACAGATCTACTATCATACCGAGACGATTCATTTCCCGAACGACAGCCCTCCCGAATTCACTTAGTCCTCCAGCTGTGCCAGCAGCGCGAGCCCATCTTGTATCACACGTATGTGTTACGGTAAGATAACGAGCACCAAGTTGATAGAACGCCCGAAGAACTGCGAGTGAATCTCCAAGAGCGTGCCCTCCCTCTACACCGATAAGGGAAGCGATGCGACCGTCACGATGAGCATCCAGGAGTTCGCCCGCGTCGGTCACTAGCGCCAAGTGCGCTGCGTTCAATTCTACAATACGCTTGATAACGTCCATCTGTTCTAGCGCGAGTTGAACTGCATCACGATCTCTCGCGCCGCATGGCACATACGCTGACCAAAATTGAGCACCGACCTGGCCGAGTCTCAAACGCGGGATATCTGTGTGCGACCAGCGCGACCGCGCCCAAGGTTCAATTCCGTCAAGACCGGCACTCAAATTGAAGTCACCAATTTTATTATGTAAAAACTTTCGTACGTTCCACGCTAAATCATTATGTCCGTCGACCAGAGGCGTGTCCCGTAGCATGCGACGAATAGTAGTGAGTCGCTGTTCTGGAGTAGCTCGTCCACCACCACCGAGCGCGAGGGGCAGCGCTAGAGCGGCACCGAGCGCGGCCAGCACGACCAGTGCCGCTAGAGCGATACGCCAGCGCGGCCGACGTGGAGTCGGCTTCTCGTCCGAGCTGCCCGAAGCCGAAGCCGATAGCGAGTCCGGCGCCCAGCGCCCGCACCGCTCTGCTACATCCGGCAGAGGACCCGGAAACGTCATACCCTCTGGCACTGCGGCCTGTAAAAACCAAAAAGCAAGATGTTACCAATTTATTAATAAAAAACATATTTAACAACTTTTTAAATGGAATTTCAATAGATTGAGATGCACTATAGAGATTTTATAGATATATTTTAAAAAAACTGTTCTCCAATATTACACACTATTATATTATAGCTAACAGCCTATGCTTACATATTCATATTATAGCTATCCGACGTGTGTTAAGACAACTATGTAGATCCACAAGTTTTGATCTTGGTTGGTGGATCTTGAGGTTGCACGAGTTTTGAGAAAAGAAAAAAAAAACTTTTTCGGTGACATGCTCAGATAAAAGAAAGTCCTGGCTCCGAAATATCTGATGTTGAAAGCCAATGGTGTTGATTCTCTTAAAAACATAACAGAAACTTGTTCACAAACTAAACTTATTTTAAACTATCGTTCTCTTTTATTAAGACGCTGACAACAGCAAAATCAGGCTTATTTTAAAAACATTTTTAGCTGTATCTATTCAGTTTGTGGCAGTAAAAAAAATATATGTTAATCTTGATCGTATTTTCTGAAACTGTATTATGCCCAAAACACGTTTTCTTGAAGCTTTCTCGATAGAAAAGAATTGTAAACTAACCTCTTAAAACATGCTTTAAAGCAAACAATCTCTATTGTTTACTAAATATTATAAATAAAATCAAGAAAACATTTGAGAAAGACAATAATCTAAACAGCAAAATCTAATTAGTCTGCCTGTCCCAACTGCGTTTTCTGTTTATTCAAACTAGATTTTTGTGGCAGCCATTGAATTTAGGTAAAATGTAATGATCTGTATTGATTTTTCACTAACCTATCAATCGTGTTTCAAAGAGAGATATCACAAAATTCACAAACAACACATTTATTGAGAGATACGTACATTTTTAAAATTGTCCACGACCATACCACTCATTAGGCTGGCACGATGTATTTGTGTGCGTGGCAGTGTATGTGTTGAGTTTATCGACGTGCACCAAACACAATCGATCACACCATACCACGGCAAGGCATCAACGTGCGAGCATATCTCTTCACGCCATTTTTGAGCGACGTACGATCGAGAACATTTTGTCATCTGGCTTTTGTAAGGTAAGTAGCATAATTTATCTGTATTCATTTATGTAAATAATGTTAGTATTAGTAATTTGTTATCAAAGTATTACGTATTACTAGGGTTTTTGTTATTGCTAATGCAGGTTTTAATTCCATACTCAAAAAGAATATAGAACTAGGTTAATTTATCTTCGAATTATTAATTGATCTGGCCCTCATTAATTTTTTTTTTCTGGATCTTCATGCCAGATTAATTTTTAAAGACCAGACAAATTATGTTCAAAGCAAACTATTTAATAAGTTTAATAAAAACGCTTGGTTAATAACGTTCGAGATTGACTGCGCCATGTGTGGTGGTCGTAGTGGATTTGATTTCCACACACGACAATAGAGGAGTGTCTTTTCAAAAACAGTTATATCTTATTGTCCATAAGGTGCAAATAAGCATGCTTATCTGTACAAAAAGTAACTAATTCCGACCTTATGGTCACTGGTATATATAACTGTTTTTGAACAGAAACTCCTCCATTTGTGTGATCCACAGATAGTTGTTTTAAATCCGAGTGTACTTCAATATGTATTTCAGTTATTTGATCCCAGGTTTTCTCAATGGTGAAACCAAAAAAACAGAGCATAGAAGAGAGATTACGTAAGAAAAGAGAGGCTGAAAAAAGGTACGAACGAATATATAATGAAGAATTATGGAAGAAAAACCAAGAAAAGAATAAACAGGCTTATACGCAGAAAAGAGGAAAAAAGCAGCTATCTACAAACTAAGTTAATCCTAGACAGCAATGATTGCAAAGGAAGAAATGGAGAGTAAACTATAAGTCCTATTATTTAAGACAAAAGCAAGCCAAGAAAGTTGCAGCTCACATTGCACAAAATTCCCTACCTGAAAGCCCTGCAAGATCCGATTTTGAACAGATGCCTCTCTCAGTCCACTATGATAATCACCCTGTCATTTCTCCTGTCTCAGAGTCGTCATTTTAACAATATCAGACATTACTTTACAGGCGATTCTAGTGATGACGGTCTCAATATTTTATCATCATCATTATTTTAGCCGAAAGACGTCCACTGCTGGACATAGGCCTCTCCCAATGGGAGGGATATGCCATAATCACCACGCTTGGAAGGCGGGTTGGCGATCGCAGTTGGTTGGTAATATTTTATAGGTCAAGTTTATTGAGTTTACCCTTTTGATCGATCTCGGTTAAAGTTTCCAATGAAATTGAATTGTTAGAAGATATTTTATCATTAAAAATGTTATGATAATTAAGCTATCTGTAGTAAGTACTTTTATTTTCGTTACCTGATAGACATGGCTTAAGTTAATTTCGATGATTAACGATCTCACTTCGATTGTAAAACTTAGACTGATTAGTAATAAGGTGTGACAATATTTTAATTTTTGTTGGTTTTAGTAAGATTTTTGTTCAATTCATAGTTGATTTCATTTGGACAGAAAATTATTGTTATATTCTGTTGAATTTTATTGTGAATAGGATATTAATTTTGTTTCTGTTCCCTTTTTTGCTGTTATTAGAGTTAAATAATTAATACCAAATATTATACTAGGCTAAATTTCATGCCAAATAAAATGTTTAAAACTAAATTATATAGTAACTGACAGAAATTTAATTTCATGGCGGAAATATAAATTTAGTCGTTTTAAATATAAAAATGAATTAAATAATTTAGAATCTTTTGAATTCCTCATTTAACTGTTCAACCCTATTTAATTTATATATTCAAGTATATTATGTACGAAACGTACCTAATTTTACACCGTACCTACCTACGATCGGTTCCCATTCTTCTAGTCCATCCAAAGGTTGTCTGGAACATATTGCCTTGTGCAATAAGATCGCCCATTATACTTATATAATCATTCTGTAAACTACTGTCTTTATTTTCGTTGGGTGTATGTACAATAAAGAATATAATAAATAAAATAAATAAATAAGTAACAAAAATCTAATTAATCTGCCCATTTCATAATTCATCTTGAAAGCTAATTCATCAGGAAACTCTTAATTTTAAACCCATGAGGATATAGGCGTGCCTTTCACAAGTGTTTTTGCGCATACTGATCAGACATGGATTTCAGGATAAATAAGGAGGAAATCCTAAAAATAAAAAATGGCAGACGAATTAGTTGAAAACACTCTCTTTCAAAGAATCACCCGGTAACACTTCAATTCGAAAACCGCCCGTAGGTACTGCTTACGAAATAAAGATGCTGCTAATGTCGAAGTGTTACCACCGACGTGCGGTCGACCGTAATACGTCTATCATGTATAATATCTTCAATTGTGGAAAGAGTGCCATTTCCGTTCAATTTTTCCATTCAGGAAAAATAGTAAACATAGTGGTTAAATTCTCTTTTAAAAATAGAAAAGTGTCATTAAATAAAGGATTGGTTAGGGTGGTATCCCACTCGTCAAATTTCTTTATCCAACGTGACTTTAATCAAAGAAATTGAATGATTATCATCAAATGTTGCAAAGAAATTCGATTGGACAAAGAAGTTTGACCAGTGGCATACCACCCTTAGGTTTGTTTTACTTTCATATAATTAGCTAATATGCTATGCTATGGGTGTCGTAAAAGGCGACTAAGGGATTCACCAGAGGATGGGCAGCAGCGTTCTCTGAGTATTTAACCAACCAACTGCGATCGCCAACCCGCCTGCCAAGCGTGGCGATTATGGCATATCCCCCCCTTAATCGGGGGAGGCCTATGTCCAGTAGTGGACGTCTTTCGGCTGAAATGATGATTATGATGATGAATTAGCTAAAGACAACATAAACCATATTATAGAAATTAAAATAAAGGCCAGTATTTTTTACAAGGTCCTTGTATCCGTTAGTAGGTTATCATTCTCTGCGCATGTAGATATACTTCTAACAAAATGCTACTTAATAGACGTATTTTAATATTATAACTACACCGCACTGCGATTTTTAGTCGCACGATTTTTTATCGTTAAATTTGTAACACTGAATCACATGCAGGTGCCCCCCGTACAGGCGATTTAAAATCGCGGCGGTAGGTTGATAATCAGTACGCAAATAAACACAGCGCGAATAAAAATCGCTGTGCGTGCTTAGCCTTACCATACCTACCTATTATTTCATATTTACGTTATATTTAAGCTATCTAGGTATCTACGTTACGTGATTATAGGTATGATAACTGCGCCAACATTGGTACATAAGCATCTCATTTAACTTTGGCCCACTTTGCTTAATTTTGGGACTATGTAATTGTATGTTATTTGTTTTTTTTTCAACACGTACTCCATGCAACGCAGCATATAAATTCCATTAAATTTGTCATTTGTCCCCAATAAACAAAATGTGCAAACAATTTCACAAAAAAACCGGCCAAGAGCTTGTCGGGCCATGCTTAGTATAGGGTTCCTTAGACAGGTGTAATTACAAACGAATCAAATAGAATATTAATCATGGCGATTTTAGTTTTTCCCTTTTTAGGGTTCCGTAGTCCTACAAGGAACCCTTATAGTTTCGTCATGTCCGTCCGTCTGTCCGTCTGTCCGTCTGTCCTAATCCTTTACCGCTTAATAACTTCTACAGTTATAAACATATGTAAATGAAATTTTGACGAAAAATGGAATAGATATAGATCTCAATTTTAAAAGAATAAAAAAATCTTGATTACGTATTTTAGGGGTGGTGCCCATACATGTGAAATGGGGATGGAAATATTTTTTTCGCTGCACCCCCTCGTGTGGGGTATCGTTGAATAGGTCTACTAAAATGAAGGTAATGTTTCATACACAACTTTTTTATCAGGTATACCATCTGCGAAATACAGTTCGCCAAAGTGGCTTGCAATGTGTCCCCCCCCCTGCCATTTCTAAACTATGCAACGTAGAAACTTATAGTCTTCAACATTGATAGACCTTTATAAAAACTCTCTTTTAAAATTATTTCGAGTATAATGCGATTGTAAATTTTTGAGTTATAGTGAGAAAACTGAAAAATACTTAAGACGTCCTAGTTCATAGGTCATTGACCTTAGAGAAAAATGATTGTAGCAAATAATGCTCCTTTAGTTACTTTCTATTTAAAAAAATCACAAAAAGAAACACTTCTTAAATTTAGCTTCATAAACTTAGCGCTAGGTAGCGCTGTTTGCAAAAACTAATATAGCAATGATTAATATTCGATTTGATTTGTTTGACCTACTTAAGGAACCCTATAATACTGAGCATGGCCCGACATGCTCTTGGCCGGTTTTTTGCTATAGAAATGGCAGTATTAGTGACTCGGATCGTGCGGTGGCGTGTTGTTATAAGCGTCATCTAGTAGGCCTTCAGAGGTGTGTCATGCTAACATAACACATAGGAACTTTTTGCTATAGAAATGGCAGCATTAGTGACTCGGATCGTGCGGTGGCGTGTTGTTATAAGCGTCATCTAGTAGGCCTTCAGAGGTGTGTCATGCTAACATAACACATAGGAACTTTTTGCTATAGAAATGGCAGCATTAGTGACTCGGATCGTGCGGTGGCGTGTTGTTATAAGCGTCATCTAGTAGGCCTTCAGAGGTGTGTCATGCTAACATAAGACATAGGAACTTTTTGCTATAGAAATGGCAGCATTAGTGACTCGGATCGTGCGGTGGCGTGTTGTTATAAGCGTCATCTAGGAGGCCTTCAGAGGTGTGTCATGCTAACATAACACATAGGAACTTTTTGCTATAGAAATGGCAGCATTAGTGACTCGGATCGTGCGGTGGCGTGTTGTTATAAGCGTCATCTAGTAGGCCTTCAGAGGTGTGTCATGCTAACATAACACATAGGAACTTTTTGTGATTTAATTAAATAGAAGGCAAAACTAAAGGCGCATTGTTTGCTAAGATAATTTTTCTCTAAGGTCAATGACCTTTAAACTAGGACGTTTTAAGTATTTTTCAGTTTTCTCTCTATAACTCGAAAATTTATAATCACATTATACTCAAAATAATTTTAAAAGCTAGTTTTTACGAAGGTCTATTAACGAGGAAGATAATAAGTTTCTACATTGCATAGTTTAGAAATAGCAGGGGGGACATATTGCAAGCCATTTTGGTGGGCTATGTTTCGCAAACGGTATACCTGATAAAAAAGTGATGTATAGAACATTACGTTCAGTTTAATAGACCTATTTAATAACTATGCTTGGGCTCCCCCGCCTCCGCCTCCTATGTCCAGCAGTGGACGTCTTTCGGCTGAAATTATGATGATGATTCAATAATATTCCACATGAGGGGGTGCACCCCTAAAATACATAATAACGATTTTTTTTACTGTGATATATATCTGAACAATTTTTGAGCAAAATTAAATGTAATTACGTTTATAACCTGTAAAAGTTATTATGCTGTAAAGGATTAGAGCAGAAGGACAGATGGACGGACGGACAGAGATGACGAAATTGTAGGAACTGCGGAACCCTAAAAACAATTACTTATTACGTAACTATCTACTACTATCTACTGCCCCCATCTATTTTTCACGTCTTCCTTGTCCATCCAAAGGTTGTCTGGAAGATATCGCTATTAGCGATAAGACCGCCAATGTACCCTTATTTTACATGTTAGTCCTAAGTTTAATAATGTTATTGGTGTACAATAAAGAATATTCTATCTATCTATCTATCTACTATTTTAGAGGAATCCTAACCAGGTCCTCACGTTCGGAAGCCGCAATGATGCATTTGCGTATTTATTTAATACGTGTTTGTTTTTATGTGTAATTTCATATTGACTCACACTTGGATTTCTCCTGTATCGTGGGTGCATTTACAGACACATATCTTCACACATACAAACACCCAGACTTGGAACAATATCTGTAGGTCATACAAATATTTGTCCCGTGCGGAGATCGAACCTGTAACACGCTCTGCAAGAGCCAATCGCTCAACCACTGCGCCAATCGTGTCGTCACCTTGTAATAAGAATTATTCTGTGTAAACTCTTTATTTAATTATTTTGGGGGGCCTATTTAACTAAACTGTTATGGACATCACTATTCATAGTACATACGTAAATAATGTAAACAATCCTAGGCAATTCAACAAGTAGGTAAATCTTGCGGGGTACGCAAGAATATACCTTACATAGGTGACTTATTACGAGTTTACGACGCGCAGCCTCCGCGCCGCCCGTCTGCTTTATCCCACATCATGTTTCCTGATTAAATATAATCTTGCAGACGCGAGGCGGTTAAATAACAATGGATTTAAATGACTGACACATTTGCGTTGCTATGGCACGCGCCCTTACCATATTATTATATTTATTTATATTCATATATGCTGTAATTAATGCGTAGAGAATTATATAACGTACCTACCGTTACACAATTACGCGTATTTTTTATTTGATTATAACAAAATGTGGATAATAAATGGAAATTTTTAGGCCCTACGGGTATGCGATATAAAATAAAAACAGAATAAAAGGAAATCCTGGCAGTAATTTTCGCACGGGTTTTTCACCGTAATTTCAACGGAGAATATTGTAATCGTTCTCAGTCGATTCAGGCGTGACAATAATTTGCCGCATGTTCAATTATGCAAGGGGCACACACAGTTAGGGGACGAGACTGGGGGGAGGGGTGCAGGGTGAGCCTGAATTGCTTCTGACCCATTTACAGAGGGAACTGGCGCGAAGGCCTCCAGTTGCCTGGATTTCAGTCTTAACTGAAACCTCCTTTCTAATTACGATGCTCATATTTTACATTCAATCTTGTAGCTAACGGTAGATACCTACTTACTTTTTGTCACAGTAGAATGATAGAAAATATAATGAATCCCTCATTAGAGCATAGAAGACGAGTAATTTCAAAATGAACAGAACAATTTCTTTACTTATTCACTGAAAGTTTTATAATGGTTCGGGGTATAGCGTAGATTATTTAAATTATGTACTTAGACTTAGATACATTCAACCCAATATTTCCTCTGTCTAGCTATTCTAGATGACTTTTTTAGTTACTTAAGCCTATAGTATGTACGTAGGTACGTATTCAGTTTGAAAATGCGCCAACATGAGTCATGTAATGTTCAGCCTTAAATTATAACAACATTGGCGTCGCATTTAATTATAAAATAGTAACAATGACACGTACCTACGCACTTGAGGTACAAAAAGGCCCATGTAAGCCATACTTAGGGTGCGCTTACGTTGGTAGAGAAAGTGGCTTAGTGCGGGCGGTAGCCTACCAACACGTGCAGATGCAGAGTGGTTTCATCAGGCTCGAAATGGTATTTTCGTCGATAGTAGACCATTGACTACACCGAAATTAAACGCGCTTAAAACGTCCTTTCTTATGTTAACAAGTCATCAGCCGATCTATCATCGTGCATAAAAATGTGGCAATTCTAGCCATTATTTCCAGCATCCATTACCTACGGCTCTATTGCACAACGCCAAACGCTATTGCTACATCAAAGTACATTGCTCCATTTGTATTCCAGACGCTATGTCTATGAAATTGTTATCTATTTTATCTAGCATTTAGAGATGTCTTGAAGTCTTGATTGTTATGATGAAGTGGTATAAAAATGTATGTTCAATCAAAGTTGAGAACAGCTCTCAAGTTCATACATAATATCGAATTATTGTTGTAACATATCTAGAGACTAATAAATTAGTGTAACTACCTAACTAAAATGATAATTTACGAAGTTAACAATTGACCATAAGTAATATCGGATATTTGTAGGCTCCGATACTATCAGAGTTCATAATTGATTAGCTTTATTTGTAAACACAAACTTAAGCGAGTCAATTTCGAGTTGAATATTAGATATACTTAGCTCCCCCATCGTAGCGTTCGAAGCTGTCGCCGCTTTTCAAAGTGAGACTTAACTTTTAATTTGGCTTTCTCCGAGGAATTCGACGTTTACTTGCAGGTAATGAATACGGGAATACACAAATTGGACTGGCAAAGCGAATGTCTGTGGTCTGAGTCTGACGTCCTCATTCCTGATCCAAACATCTGAAAAAGAAATTAGTAACTGTGTTTTTCTATGTTTCCGATTGTTATTTATTGGTAGGTATTTTGTTACAAAATTATTTAGTAGTATTTGTCTAATGATAATGTTGAACCTAATAGGAATACATTATTAAAATCCAAAAAATACAGAGCTAGACAACAATGAGCAGACCCAGACCTCGGGATTAGAAGCCATTGACCGGCTTGATGATAAGGTACTAACTTTAGGTGAGGCACGGAATTAATTTATAATAAATTTAATAAAATCATCATTACATTATGAAACAGTGCTGCATAATTAATTATCATGTAACTTAATACACGATGAAGAGCAATGTTTATTGGGCGAGGAAAATCATGAAAGTCGGCGGGGCGAGGCAGGTGCGGGGGCGTAGCTGCATCGATTCGCTGCATGCCAGACAGCGGGACCGCGGGCCTCGGAGCATGGCCAGGCCACGGCCGGGCGAGCCACGCCGCGGTTGCTGTGACCCCCACTGGCCCCCGCAACGACATAATGTTGCGTGAAATTTGCGCCCCCATTGTAACGTTACCTACAACTAGCCATCCGTCCGAACGCCTTTATGGAGCGCGGACCTGGATGCTATATGGACCGCGTGTGAACCACACACATGACGTGCCATGATCGGATACGTTTTATTGTGTTTTTTTTTTATTGTGCATAAATAATTATTTCCTTTATCAGGTGTTTTATAACAAAATACTTTTATCCTGAAATCTAGGGAGTCGATACGGTTGGGGCTAGAAACTAATTAGCTATAACTAAGAAGCTACTTCTTTAAATATCTACAAGGTGAAAAGTGTTAATAGAAAATGTTATCTGTACCTAACTCCCTGGAGTCGTATTTGTTCCTAGATATACTTTACGAAGGATTTTTTCGTAATTCGATTTATCTCGTTTCGTATCGGTGTAAGTATGAAACAACCTATAGTTATCTTATTAGTTATATGGTCTAGGTATTCGTATTTTTGATCGGTCAAGTCTCAAGACTGTTTCATCTCGATCGGCTGAGCATAGCCTGAGATATAAGTTGGTCTCACTACAGTATTATCTGGTCTCATAGGTACGTAGGTTCGTAGCAAAGTACATAATAGGCTTCTAGTTCCACGCGGACGAACTCGCGGTCACTAATAATAATGCGATAAAAGTAAAATTGCATTAAGGGGAATGTAGCAGCCAAGTGGCGCCCCCATAAGTAAAAAAAATATTACTCGCTGAATACATCATTTATCGAAAATTCGTTTCTAACAATTGAAGTACAGGTACTGTAGTTTAATCAGAAATGGTTAACTCTGTCAATTATTGTTCGCTACAGCGAAAAAACAGTTGTAGATAGAAAAATTGCGAAAAACTGCCACTTTTGGCAAAACCACAATACCACATAGTAAAACTGTGCTAATACTGTGTGACTGTCTGTATCTACAATGTAGATTCTATTAGAGTATATTACGAACACAGACATAGTAAAAAATATAGAAGAAGTGCTGCTAACAATCATAGTGAAGCCAAAAAAGTTGTGCTCCTTCGTGTACAACCAGCGCTCACGCACAAAACATACATGTGTACTGAGAGGGGTAAGCACGTTTTGAGGTTCATGTGTATGTGTGTGTGTGTGTGGGGGTGTGTTTTCATGTGTGTTTAACTGGTCGTGTTCACGAGCTGACGACGTCCAAAATGTCGGGCATAAAATAGGTATGGGCGCGTTAATTCCCTTCTCATATTATATTAATAAGTGGAACGCGAAAGTATAAAAGTGAATAGGTCATAGTCATTGTAAAAAAAACAATAAAACCGTACCTCATCGTGTCGTGTTTAATAATGGACTCAGTATTTAAGAGTTTCATTGATATAAGCCAGTACCTATGCGGATAAATAAAAACTTGAATAATAATTAAAAAAAAACAAACACTTTTTATTCATGAAAAGAGATTGTAGTAAAAACATAAGCAATTTCTACAGAATAGGTGGGTACATACATATCTTCAATCAAGTGGGTGAAGTGCTGTTCTCCTAGCTAATTAAAATGTTTTTTGGCAGAACTCAACATTCACCTCAAAATCACCTACCTATAGGTACATAGTAGTTTCCATGTTTTATTCTTGTCTCACAGTAAATTAACCAATACTTCAAACTAAGGCAGCTTTTTACTATACCTACCTACTTAATTTTTAATTGTGTGTGTGTAGTCCACGAACTCGTAGCTGGTAAGCGTGCTGGAATAAGGCCTGAACCCTACCCGAGTTTCGAGAAGAGACTCATAATCAACAGTGAGTCAGTGATAGGCTAATATTTTTGGAACGAAGTTCCTTATGGGGGCTTGCGGTTAGTGTCATTCGGGAGCAAATGTAGCGTCACGTCACGCTAAGATTTGCGTTAGTTATAACCATAGAGTAAATTGAAAATACGGTCATAGAGTTGTCAGTTGACTTTACATTTAAGCGCGGCGGGTAACGTAAAATTTACAGCTAACTATTAAATAAAACATACAAAAAGACATGTATTACTGCGAATCGAACCTGATCTCAACCCGACGCATGATGTTTTCTGCCATATATGTACTTGAAATATATCAATAAAACAAATATGAATTTTAAGGATAACTTTGTTCCTGACGTCCACGTCCCATGAACGCAAACGTTTTTTTTTTTACTTTAGGTACCTGGGTACTGTTTTCTTAAAATTTTAAAGAGGCTTCTGCGTAACGTATGACAGTCCCAACATATCCTAAACACGGACTGAATAAACTTTGAGGCGATAGTATAAGGATAGCTTCTAGATATTCTGAACAGATACAACGTACCCCACTTTGGGGGAGGCCTTAATTATATTCTCTTTGGTCCAGCAGTGGACGTCTTTCATCGTAGAGATGAATGCACGATATTAAATAAAACCACGTACAGTACAGAGTATGACGTTCTCTGACCGTGCACAAAAATCTTATCCAGTTAATAGTTTAGCCAATTTTTCTAGTCAAAGACCTGTGCGAATCCATATGATTTTAAACTCTCTTTCTCAATTGTTACAGATGATTACAAATAGTGTTACTTATTATTTCGACATTTCAATATGTGTTTTATTGAAAAAAAAAAAAACGATACACAACTTATGTAATTATTTATTATTTTAACGCATTTTACGCATGCGAAACGAAATCTAACGATTTAAATTGTGGAGAGAAAAAATCGATTTTTAGATATGCCATCTATACGATTTTGAATTAACTGCAAAGTTAGTCGAGTCGGTTAAGAAACACTGTTTCTTAATAAGATATCGTTGATGTCACCCAAAGATGTACCAAGTGGATGAGAATTTCGTTACCACGAGCAGTGTTCACGGTAGCTTAGTGGCTAAAGCACTGGCGTACTGAGCCAGGAGTCGCAGGTTCGAATCCTGCTCGTGAGCAATTTTTTCTTTCCACAATTTAAATCGTTAACTTACTTATGTGTTTAAAATGTTTCTATAGACTAGTTATAAACATGTCTTCATTTAATGTCGTATATTCATCTCCACGTTGTATATGATCACAGTATGAAAGGTAGCGGATGCTAAGGAAGAAGCAATCAAGATAACTCTCATACTGATACAAATCACATTTCCGAAAGAAATGTTGCGGAGTCGGAACAAGATCGTATCGAGCGCCGAGCGGTATATCTACATTATAAAGTGAATTAGGACCAGCGCTGCAGCGTGGCTATTCTGAAAGAACTCACTCGCAAACTCACTTCTGAAACCGCAGTTTTTTTTTTGTTTTTTTTTTACCTACTACTTTTCAATGCGGATTCACAAGTTATTATTATTTATTAAATTATCTATAAGATACACAATCTACGTTAGTAAAAAAGTACCACTTAAACCTCCTGGGTTTAAGTGTGGCACTTACAATTCATCCTCGTATCAGCACATTTTGAAGTGAGTTTGCTAGTGAGATCTTTCGGAATAGCACAGCAGATAACATAACATAAATTTGTTTACCCATCTATGAAATCGATACAATAAGGACAATTTGCCAATTAATAAATCATCATCATCATCATTTCAGCCGAAAGACGTCCACTGCTGGACATAGGCCACCCCAAGCATCGCCACAAAGACCGGTCCTGCACTTTCCGCATCCAGCGGATTCCCGCGAGCTTCACCAGGTCGTCGGGCCACCTTGTGGGGGGCCTACCCACGCTGTGACTTCTAGAACGCGGTCGCCACTCCAGAACTTTACTGCCCCATCGGCCATCCGTTCTGCGAGCAATGTGCCCCGCCCACTGCCACTTAAGTTTGGCAATTTTTCGGGCTATGTCGGTGTAACGTGGTCACTAACAATGGGCTCGATAAGAAGGCTCAAAGTCACTCAAAGGGCAATGGAGAGGGCTATGCTCGGAGTGACCCTGCGTGATTGAATCAGAAATGAGGAGATTCGCAGGAGTACGAAAGTAATTAATAAATAATTAGTCTTAATTTAGTTTTTTTTACCTAAAATGTGTATGGTACCTATGCATGAATATTGAAAATGAAGAAATGTTATTGTGATAAATGTTTAATGTGCTGTTTAAGTAGTGCAAAACTTAATTGACATGTTATTCGACATTTTGGTTAACCAATAACGGATTTATAGGTACTTATTAGTTAATTATTGTTGAATACGCAAAGATCAACAAAAAGGAGCGATTCATAATGAAGCTACAAGTGAGTACCTATTCTGTTATTTCCGGTCCAAAAAATATCAGTGGCACAACATTTTCCGGGATAAACATTCTTGAGAACAAAGTAGATGCTTATTGCCTGACGCACATTTTCGCCTTCCGTAGACATCTAAAGGGTTGCGTTAAATTTTATACATCCCTAGCCTGTACTATACGTGTAAATAAGGTATAAGACAAATATAACATCACATTCTTGTATAAATATACGTCGCCAGCGTCATTGTTTTAAGTAAATTCTCTTTTGGATGACCGAATTTTTCAACTAGGTCATCCCTTAAAATTAGATGGCCCACGCGGACCCTCATGAGCACACGGCTGCTCTAATGTTCTACAAAGATAGCACAGATCGATATCTCAATATGGACCGTCTGTTTCAAACAGTGCAAATAGCGAGTTGACAACGGGAAAGATAAAACTTTTAAGTAAACCACGAGACCACTTTGATGTCGGCTATACATAAACAGTGGTGCGTGAACAAGGCTATATTTTAAACGTCAAATTTCCCCTAATGCCTAAGTACACCGAAAGGAACTCATGAAAAGGTTCCAGGAAAATATTTGTTAAAAACGGTGAGCGAGGTACGCCGTTTACTCGCCATGATTAAGGAAGAGATATCTGATGTTTTCCTTCCTTTTTGGGACCTACCTCTTACCTGTACGACTACATAAACGTTTCTCCTCACTAACATAATTTATTAGAAATGGGTAGGCGGCAAGCTTAGGCTACCCGCAAACTGAGTCTTACTAATATATACCACGCGGTCTACGTATGTACTATGTACCTAAGTAGTGTATTCGTGAATGCTGCGTCTGTATTTGGCAAATATGTTTGACGTAAATATCAACAAAACTTTCCTACTGTAATATAAATGTATATATGTGCGTTAAATAAAGAATAAGAATAAGAACAAATCTATAAGCATAATAAAGAAGAAAAATATGGTTTGGGTAAAATTATTAACTACATTAGGTCATAGGTGTACCGTGTACAGTAAATTTTTGTACCAAAGGATAGCGCGTTTAGATTGATGTTTAGGTCTTTTATTACCTTCCGGCCGCGTGGTTTGATAGGACAGTTCGATTACTCGAACGACGAGGAATTTTAAATCCTATTAGGTTATGTTCAGTCAGTTTACTTGATTTTACAGTTTTAAATAAAAATATTCTGTCAATTTTTTAATACTTGAAATACGGCTTGAAATAGTCTGACGGCATACTAGCCGTCAGACTTTAGATATTGTCACCAAAAATGTAATATTCTCGTAACCATTCCTACTTAAATATATTATTATTTTATATGCGTGGGAATAATAATGAAATGTCCCAATCAAGTTACGTAAATCCGATTCGATCCGATTCACGACTTTTCCGGATGGGTATCGAACCCGCAACCTTTAGCGCAGAAGCCGATCGCTCAGCCACAGCGCTAATCGTATTGTTTGCTTGTAGACGCAAATGTAACTTAGAAACCTCATTTTCATGATTCACAAATGCATTAAGTGAAATTAATACAACGTGTTATTGAAATAACTGAAACCTCTGAAGGGGTCATTGTACCCATCAGTATGAACAACTTTTACTATGGGACCAAACCCTGAAATCGCAAAAGAATAATTTTTGTTCCCTACGTTATGTCGATTTATGTGAGCACTAATGTAAATTTAATTTCAATTTCAATTTCTTTATTTGCTTAAATGTGGTAGATACAGGTGTCAGGTACAATTAAGTTCGGCACATTTACCATAATTGCATGCAAATGATAATTTGAATTTAAAATCACAATACTAGAACAATCATAATTACTAATAAGATTTACATTACATTAATCCTTATTATACACATTATTCTATGACAGTCATCATCATCACTCATTATTATAGAAAATTAATTATTTTAATATTTATTAATTGTTTTAACATGAAATTTCATTAATCATATTTATAATCGTTTTTACAATATGAATGTTTGATCAGTAGGTATAGGTACATATAGGAATTATTTATTTCTAAATTTCAATGTCATATCATAGGTATAGAATTACCTGTACCTAGGGATCAACTGTTTTTTTTCCGCGATTTCAGGGTTTCTCCCATAGCACAGTATAAAGAACATCCTTATTCTGTGTCCATCCATAGTAACAGTTGTTCATACTGATGAGTACAATGACCCCTTAAGAGGTTTTCAGTTATTTCAATAACACGTCGTATAAATTGAAAAAAAAAATGAATCGGGCAACAGATTTAAATACAGCCATGTAAGCGTATCTTGCCTATTCATTCATACGTGGGACACTCAGAAAGTTTTGCGAAACTAAAAAAAATTGTTCTATACGTACATATATTTTTATCAAATCTTTTCAAAGTACTTTCCACCAGCCTCTATACAAAGATTCATGCGCCTAAACCAGTTTTCAAAACACTTTTTCCAGTCCGCCGCAGACACCTCGTTTACAGCCTGCTCGAACGCAGCCAGCGCATCTTCCGGCGACGAAAATTGTATCCCTTTGAGCTGATTTTTTATTTTTGGGAATAAAAAGAAGTCACACGGTGCTAGATCAGGGCTGTAAGGAGGGTGACCCAGGAGTTTGACTGGCGTGCTGTCCAGGAAGTCCCTCGTTTTGAGTGCGGTGTGCGCAGGTGCATTGTCGTGGTGGAGCAGTAGCCCGCGGAGCCCTGTGTTTGGTCGCTTGTTGCTTATAACAGAGAAAACTTCTGGCAAACATTTGGTAGTATACCATTCGGCATTAATGCTTCTTTGATCCCGTAAGGGAATTGATACCAAGTGGCCAGTCAAATTAAAAAAGCTAGCGATCAAAATCTTACCCCCGCTTCTAGATCGCTTCACTTTGGTAGGCGTTGGCTCATTTTGAAACACCCAAACAGTCGACTGGCGCTTGGTTTCTGGGTCGTATTGATAAATCCAGGACTCATCACCTGTAACGATGTCGTAAACACGCCGAGACGAGCCTGCTTCAAATTTGTTAAGCATATCACGGCACCATTCCACCTGGGCCTGCTTCTGAGCATCGGTGAGGTTGTGCGGCACCCAGCGTGATACTATCCTCCTCACGCGAAGATGGCTGTGTAGAATCTCGTGAACGCTTCCCGATCCAATCTTCAATATGTGTTGAATCTCATGATATGTAATTCGCCTATTGTCTTGGATTAAATTTTTCACTGCTAGCACGTTTTCTTCGGTAACAGCCGTCAAAGGGCGACCGCTTCTTTCGTCATCCCCCAAAGTTGGTCGACCGCGCTTGAATTCGTTATACCAACGATACACGGTTGCCTTGGAAGGGCCTTCATCCATGAATGCCATTTGAAGTCTATCGTACGATTCATCCGGTTTCAGGCGACACTTGAAATCGTATAAAATCATAGCTCTAAAATGTTCCCGGCGCAGATCCATATTTCAGTGAGACACAATACTTTGAATTAACTCGCAAAAAATGTGGAGGGAAATTTTGAAATTGGAACTTACTTATTTTTACTTATAAATAATCATATTTTCGAAAAACATTATAACTGGCCAGTCTCCCATATATAAAAACTTTTTTTCGCAATACTTTCTGAGGGGCCTGGTATGTAGATAAACTGCGGAATTGTAGTTTGGGCATAGAATAGGTAATAATTCTTCTCTTTTCTTATGGTTTGAGCCATGGTGTAAATGTGGAAACACTTTATTATGCAAAAGAAAAATGCAACAGAATTTTAGCCAATGTCGATTCTATGCAAAACTGCAAACCCATTTTCATTAAATTTAGATTATACAACGTGTATTCAGAAATGCGTGGTCTATTTTAAGAGTTCATTCAGGGAACGCTATCGAACAACCTTTACTACGGGTTCAACCTGGAAATTGTAAAAAAATAATCAGCTGATCCATATATTTTGTCGAGCGACATCGATGATTTTCAAGGGAAGGGACGGAAGCGCTGATTTCTTTTTTGCGATGCCAGGGTTGGTTCCATAGTAAAAGTTGTTCTATGCTATTCCCTGAATGAGCTCTTAAAATATGACCATGCATTTCTGATACACGTTGTAGAATCTGGCAAACCAGATATTGATGTGCCCTAGCAGGGCTCATGTTTGAAACCAGTGGCATGCCTATGAGTACATTAGATAGATACCGAATTTTAGGGTACATCATTTGCGTTTTTTATAAATATTACTAATGTAACAAATAGATACTAAATAATGCGAATGAAAATGTATTTGTTAAGTATACTAGTATTTTACGTGTACCTAGTGTAAATATTTAATGTAAAAAATCGTAATTTATAAGTTTCCTGAACAAAAATTCAAATGTCATTAATCATAATAAACACCACACATAAATTTCTTGACACAATCACATTCACATTTGTTTCCACAATTTATATCTTTAATAATACACACGTTGGTTTTCATATACCTACAGTACTAAGTAACATTAGCATTAGTAACTTACATAAAACAACAATATTAGGGCTTTATCTAACGCCTTTATGACTGCCTCGTTGGTCTAGTGGTCGCAAGCGCAACTGCTGAGTGTGGGGTCCTGGGTTCGTTCCCGGGTCGGGCAAAGTGTTATTAGGTTTTTTCACTAGGGATTTCTCAGTAGCAGCCCGGAGTCTGGATTTGTGCCCAGTTATTGGCAATAGGCTCGCTCCCTATTACATGGGACTTACAACATAACTGGCGAAATGTGGGTGTACCTACTATACAAGTAAACACCCTTAAGGGAAATACAGGCGTGATGTTATGTTATGTTTATCTAATGCACTTCTACTTCTAAGCACGCCACTGTTTGAAACTCTTTTATGGCATTGTAACACCGTATAAACAACATTATATAAATGACATGTATAAACTTTACTAAAACGGGAGCTTACGGCGCGGCGCAGTCTCATGATATTTTGAAAAATCTAAGTTAACTCCTTTGTTTCATATTTAAGGTGAATGCTACAGGGTAGCCCGCGAAATTCAAAATTTCTTGTGTTTTTTGCTAATTGTAGCTCTATTTCGCGTTGTATATCAATCAAAATATGATTCGCGGTAGTAATAACAATATATCTACTGAATAATACTCATAAAAAAATATAAACCTAGCACTATAAGCTCTACAAGCTCGAAAATCGATAATTTGATCGTAAATTAATATTATCGAGCTTGTACAGCTTATCGAGCTAGTTTAATAATTTTTATCAGTGTTATTCAATAGATTTATTATTATTACTGCCGCAAATCATATTTCGATTGATATACAACGCGAAATAGAGCTACAATTTGCAAAAAACTCAAGAAATTTTGAATTTCGCGGGCTACCCTGTAGCATTCACCTTAAGTAAATTTATTAGAATGAGTAAGGTAAATAAATAGCTTCTGTATATAATAGATATGTACAAAAGTGGTTCATCAAGTTTATGACTTCAGTTACTAATTAGTTTCGCCCTATGATTAATTTCTTTTGACCCGCCTAATACAAGTGCGCCTACTGAACAATCCTGAAGAAGAATACACTTTGCCATTTGTTAAAATAACAAGAAAACCTGTAGAGGGAGAGTGGCTAGAAGTGAGAAATCGTATAACCGTTTTTAGAATTGTCCGACATAGTTTACACCGTGTCATATTTTATTTCCTCTATCTTTGAGATATTTAGTCCATTCATAGGAACATAAAGTAACTGTTTTTCTTTTCATTATTCTCAGCTACACAACAAATCAATTTCTCGGTAAATGACAGATATAAGTTACACAACACAAAAGACTGCAATGTATTCCTAATTTCCTACATACACTAAGACGTCAAAAGACAGATTTCGTTTTAAAATTAAGGGCCATTTATATGGACTGAACTGCATTATAATGGTTTAAAGCGATAGTTAACCCTTGTCCCTTTCCCAAAAACATCCCTTTACCAATTTAACAGTTTGTATTAAGCATACAAACGACTGCCTCGTTGGTCTAGTGGTTGCAAGCGCGACTGCTGAGCGTGGGGTCCTGGGTTCGATTCCCGGGTCGGGCAAAATGTTATTGGGTTTTTTCATTAGGAAATTATCAGTAGCAGCCCGGAGTCTGGATTTGTGCCCGGTCAATGGCAATAGGCTCGCCCCCTATTACATGGGACTATAACATAAGTGGCGAAATGTGGGTGTACTATACACCTCTGCCTACCCCTTCGGGGAAATACAGCCGTGATGTTATGTTATGTTATGTATTAAGCATGTTAATTAAATAAAAACATTGCTGATCGCGACAAGGCTGCCAATTGTATAATTGTTTTAAATGCAATTATATTCTGATTAATGAAGTAAAAGAAGTACAAAAAAGTATATAGAAATAAATGAACTTTTTTTTCATCTAAAAATACTTTAGAAAGTTAACGAAAATAAAAAGTCCATCTAAATGAATTATTAGAAATCCGGTGTATTTACATTATAGTGACTATCACTGATTTTAAAATCCAGTTCAATCTGTCCACATCGGAATACAGTTTTCCCAAATATCCGTGAGCAATTTAATCAGATATTTCGATACTCTCGCTCACCGGAAATGAGACCGAGTAACAGATAAAAATAAAGCAGCGGAGTTTAAATCGAAAATTCAAAACTATATCTGTATGAAGTTTTAAACCATTTTTTTTTTAAATTAACTCTCTCTAAATACTAATGTAGCAAATGGTGTTATTTAAATATTTATTATAATATACATTGTATGTTACTGTGTTTATCTATATTACACGTAATAGTTCTTAGTTTTTTAGTAGTAGTAGTGCTAGTGAAAGAGCTCGTCCGGGGAAGTACTACCGCCGTACCTACTTCTCCGCCAAATAGTGATGCTTGCATTGCTGTGTTTCGGTTTGAAGTGTACGGGTGCCGTTGAAATTGGTGATTGTTCACATGAAACGTTCCATCTTCATGTCTCAGTTTGGCGAACCTACTGGCGGTACCATTTAGGCAACAGCCTAGGAGGTATTGAAGTTGTTATGGGCAAAGGTAACCGCTTTTAACATCAGGTGGGCCTGTAGCTCGTTTCGCCATCTTTTACGATAAAAAAAAAACCTCAAGCTATTTTTAAGTACCTAAATAAATAGTTGGATGACAATTATTTAATTTACATTATTTATGAAATATTGAGCATTCACATCAATATAATATAGGAAGGTAAACATATTAAAGTGCTGGTTTTACAAATTCTATACTTCCGTGTTACGTCCTCAAATCCATTCAATTGTATGCTTAAGCTGTGCCTCGTATGAATTTCATAGAAATAAAATAGGGGAACTCCGAAAGAATCGTGGCGGTAAATCTTTTTAGTGCAATAAAATTGAATGCCGTCTGAATTGAGATGTAAAGAAGGGAAGTGTCCTGGCGGGGCCGAAATGAACTCACACGTGTAAAAGTTTACGACCTTCCGACCTAATGTGCTTAATAAAACGTACAAATATGCCAGTGTTTTTATTCTACTTTTGCTTATTAAATGTATCTCTCAGTGCGTTAAATTAAATATGTTTAATGTGTATAATTGAGGTAAACGTCCTCCTCGGACAAAAATATTACGATTGATTAAAGGGTCTAAAACAAATATAAAATCAAAAACAGCAAAGTGCTTTCATATCAATTTTTTTTGTAGCATAGGATGGCGAAACGAGCTAAAGGCCCACCTGATGTTAAGTTACCTTTGCCCATAACAACTTCAATACCACCTAGGCTGTTGCCTGAATGGTACCGCATGTCGGTTCGCCAAACTGAGACTTGAAGATGGAAAGTCTCATGTGATTGTAATTTCACCGGCACCCAATGCAAGCATCACTTTTTGGCGGAGAAGTAGGTACGGTGGTAGTACTTCCCCGGACGAGCTGATTCACAAAGGAGCTCTGCTACTACTAAAAAACTAAGGACAAGAACTAAGAACTATTACACAATATTATATTCTTTTGAAGACAATATGAGCGTACTTAGAAAAAGTAAGTCAGTATTCTTATAAAAAGTAGGTAGGTATAGTAGAATTCTACTTACATAACATTTATTAACATAATGTTTAGTTAGGTTAATCGTTTTGAGGAAGCGCGGAGTGAAAACAACGCAGATTGCGGTGAAGAATGTTGACGCTGCGCGCTGCTATCATGGCGTAGCGCCCGTAGCGCCCCGAACCCGTAGCCCGTAGCTCGTAGTTACGCATTGCTACGAAGTGTTTGTATTTGTCTTAGTGCGGATACACGGCCAGCTTGAAGCAGTCATGATGACCGGTCGCATCAAGCTGTGACTAAATTGTAAACTATAATATCTCTGGCTGCGCCCAAAAATGAGCGGCGGCCAGCGTAACCCAAGTAAAAACGTCACCGTTAACACACGCGCTCGTTCATGCCACGCTTGCAAATGCGTAGAAGGTTCGCTTCTGTCCGGCGTCACCGGTTTTTTAACGTTTCTTTTTCATGCATAAACTGAATGATTGAAACAAAACAGATTAAAATTAATAATCCTGAAATACAAACAAAAAGTCTAAAAACACTCGTGAAGAATGTGTGATATGATTAACTTTTATTTGCCACAAAAATAAATAAACAAGGGCCCAAACTGGCTTGATACTGATATAATGTATTCACCAGGCATCAAATTCAGTTTAATCATTAAGGTAAATTAGATAAAGTAAGCCTTTACTATTTCTGTCTTATACTGATATAGTAAATGTTTGACAATCGGGGGTGAGTAGGACTACGAGCAATCTTTCTCCGAGCCTTTTCCCAATTATGTTAGGTTCGGCTTCCAGTCATACCAGATGCGGCTGAACATCAATATTTTACACGGAGCGACTGCCATCAGACCTCTGCAACCCAGTTACTGGGTAATACCGACATCCTAAACTTAGACTAGTTGTCAGACTTTCGGCTACTTGTAACGACTTCCACAGATATTAGTAAGGCAACCGGGACCGACAATCAGATATTCGTATGGCAACCGGGACCGACAGCTTAACGTGGTTAGAACGACTTTCGTGAAATCCCTTTTTCGTCAAATTACTTTTTCGTCAAGTCCCTTTTTCGTCAAGTGCAATGGTTCGTCAAATTCCTTTTTCGTCCAGCCCGAAATAGTACAGTGAAAAATTAAAATAATTTCATCAAATTAATAGTAGGTACTTAGTAGATTCGTTTATTGAATAAATGACGTGCTCTCCGAGGCACGGAGGGGTCTCGATATGCAATGAAACAGTCACCCATACAAAGACTGACCGCGGTTAGCGCAGCTGAACCTCGCTACCTGCAATCCACGTGGTTCTTACTTAGTCACGAGCCCCTCCACATAACATAACATAACATCACGCCTGTATTTCCCCGAAGGGGTAGGCAGAGGTGTAATAGTACACCCACATTTCGCCAGTTATGTTATAGTCCCATTTAATAGGGGGCGAGCCTATTGCCATTGACCGGGCACAAATCCAAACTCCGGGCTCCACGAGTTTGCTTATCGGGGGTGAGTAGGGGTACGAACAATATGAAGTTTAATATAAACGTCAAGTGCACTGCATGAACCCGGATATAGGAAGTTATATTCTGTTTAAGGATCAAAGGGATGAATAAACAATTTTCCTTTAAAGTCGTGTGTATGTGTAGCTTGTAGCTTGTTGCCTTTACTTAAAAAACGTTTCCCCACACTAGGTTTTCTTCTGTAGGTGTGCGTTTACAACGAATCATGGCGAAATCCATACGTTGTTGATCTGTCCAAAAAAAAAATGATTTTTAGAGAATTTCTCTAAAAATCTTCTTAACTCTTAGAAAGTTCATTATTGCGTGATATGCCATTCTTAAATGTCAATGATGTCAATTTACTACCTGGAATTAACATCGAACTATAGAAGATACGAAATGGCGCTGTGGCTGAGCGATCGGCTGATGCATTATGGGTCACGGGTTCGATTTCAACAAGGAACAAATTATGGTCTACAGATATTTGATCTGGGTCTGGGTGTTTGTGAACATGTAAAAGCTAAGTGCGAGTCGGATTCACGCAGTAAGGGTTCCGTACTGTACATCGACCTGATACCCAATAGAAACTGATTTAATTTACGACAGTTCATCAAAAGACATCAATGCACCGTGTGCGAAATATGAATTTTTGCATTTCTTTCTTACGCAGGTACCACCACATATGTCTATGTTTGCCCTATTTTTAGTATTTGTCGCTAAACTATATAGTATGGACTATAATCAGACCAAGTTTGACGCTGATATTATACCGTTTTGAAGATAGAGCAGGAACAAAAATATTGAAAAAAATGCATGTTTTTCGAGGTTTCTTGTATGGGTATTTCTATCCCCATTTCATTTTAGACTTTTTTATTTTTGGTATTTGTCGTAATGGGATCATAGCAACACATGTTTTGAGAGAATTTCAACCGGCTACCTATTACCGTTCAAAAGATAGACAGATAGATAGATAGATTTCCCTGTGACATACAGACGGACTGACGGACGGACAGTGTAGCGAGAGTAATATGGTCCCGTTTGGCACCCCTTGAGAACGGAACCCTAAAAATGAAGATTTTTCAAGAAGTTGGAATAGTTTGACTATTGATCCTTGGTCTTGATAAAGAATAACTTCGGCATTTAAAATATTTTTTTAACCTCGCAGTTAAAATAAAATAAAATGAATCATTCAATTGGTATCAGAGCTAATTTTCTGAATGTGACTAAATGAGCTGGCTGCATGATGCGTTCAGAAATTAGCCCAATTTGAAATGAAACTTTGTTTTTTATTCCAGGGTTCTAAAAGTATTTTAAATACCGAAGTTATTTTTTAGGGACCAAGGATCAATAGGAAAACTATTCTAACTTAAAAATCTTTATTTTTTGAACAAACGCCATTAAACTCTCACATATTCACAAACACCCGGACCCAGAACAAATAGACCATAATTTGTTCCGTGCAGAAATCGAACTCGCGACCCATAATGCAGCAGCCGATCGCTCAGCCACTGCGCCATTTAAAATTGTCTAAATTGATATGAATCTTCAAGTAAAATTTTCTATTTTCAACATTTAAAGTACTTTCCCTCCATGGCCATGTAGCATAGCGATGGGTCACGCTGTATGGGTTACTATTAGCTCTGTATTGTACTATTTTTAAATATAAGAAACTGTTTTTACAGAATTGCAACATGGAAAACCGTTACATAGCTACATAGTGTTTAATGGAATTTCTACAAACAGGAAGCTGGATATCCCGTTGAAATACGATTTACTTTACACCGGAAGAAAACACCAGCTCCGAGGGAAATTAAGAAACCGTACAATGTGAGCGACGACGCCGCAGTTTTTTTTTTTTTTATCGTATCGGATGGCGAAACGAGCTAAAGGCCCACCTGATGTTAAGCGGTTACCTTTGCCCATAACAACTGCCACCTAGGCTGTTGCCTAAATGGTACCGCAAGTCGGATCGCCAAAATGAGACATGAAGATGGAAAGTCTCATGTGATTGTAATTACATTATCTTTCGTCTTAGCCATGTTTTGCCATGCGTCGCAGATGTGTAGAAAAATTTGAAATTATAAATCTGATTTAAATACACAAGTCTCACAGGAAGAGGATAAAAAAATTTAATGAATAAAGAGAGCATTCACTAATATTTTTTCCCGACTGCCTCAGAAGGAGGGTTATGTTTTTCGGGTGTATGTATGTATGTATGTTTATCTGTTTCGTTGTGACCTCCTGTAGTCTAAACGGCTTTTGAAATGCCAGGTGTCGTTAGATTCGTCGTCACCCCCGGAGTGTCATAAGCTACAATTATTGGTAATAATACCAATACAACGCTTGCAATTAACAATAATATCTAAAACACAAAAACAATAAAGTCATCAAAGTAAGTAAATCTCGAAACAGTTAACCTATGACTCGACATAGTTTCAGTTAAAAGCTTGGCTCCCATAGTGACTTATGCCATAGACAATTACTTATTGCACTGCTATTGTAATTCTACGGCGATTTTTTAAGAGACCTTCCTTCTTTATGTCTCAGTTTGGCGAACCGACTTGCGGTACCATTGAGGCAACAGCCTAGGTGGTATTGCAGTTGTTATGGGCAAAGGTAAACGCTTAACATCAGGTGGGCCTTTTAGCTCGTTTCGCCATCCTATAATCCCAGGCTATAATAAAAAAAACCTTTCATCGTAATTTGGTAAAACGTAAATCTTAAACACAAAATAAAAATTTCTTAGGTTTTCGCGATCACTACACATTATAATAAAACAAAGTTTAACCGGATTAAATCGCGTATATTATTTAAATTGGTTTTCCAATTGAAAAATTGTTATACGCGATTGTTATTTTTGTTTTACAATTTGTTATACGCGATTTAATCCGGTTAAACTTTGTTTTATTTAATTATTACAAAATAAAAAAACTATGTATCACTGTAATTCCTAAAATGTACCTAATGAAGTTATTTTATGTGCACCTACCGCATGTTGTCTTGTTGTGGCAATAAATCATTTTTCTTTCTTTCTTTTTTCTCTCAAACATATTATCACCCGTGTACTTCGACATGGTTATGATTTAGAGCTTGGCTGCCGTAGTGACTTTTGTTTGTAGAGTTGTCCTTAGCGCGGTAAAACAAATTTTACAAAACTAAAAATCTTAAAATAAAAAAGAAGATTAAATAAACCTAAAATCCGACTGCATGCAAAAAAATCTGAAAAGATGTGCACAAGATACATGATACGTACAGTGTATTATGATACACATATATTAAATGTGTAAGTATCAAATCATAACACCCAGTCGGAGGTTACGTATATTTTTGGTCAGTCTGCCTTATGTACCATTTTTGTGTATTTATGAATTAAGTAAATAAATCCTACCAATATTATAAATGCGAAAGTGAGGATGTTTGTCTTTCAATCACGCTGAAATGGTTGGACGGATTGAGGTGAACTTTGGCTCACATATAGGTAGACCATGTTCTGAATTAAAACAGGTTACTTTATATTGGCATACCACGCGGGAGCGAAGCCGCGGGCTGCAGCTAATAAATAATAAAGTATGTAAATTGAAATTGACTAATTGGTTATTGACTGTTGATAAGATAACCACTCGGTTTGTAAAGAGTGATATGGCAGTATTACCGAGTACACGTGTTTAAGTTTACGTTTAATTTGATGGTTATTGCTTTGGCCGTGAACTATTTTGATCTATTAGGTATAGGTAAAATCGCACAAAAATGCGTTTGAGTTCACTACAGGACATGCATGGACCAGGGTACAATTAAAGGTTTAAAGTAACTTATACATTTTGGATGTTACTAAAGTACTATGATGTGGAGGTATGGTTAACACAAAAAAAAAACAATAACTTCAAACTGATAATGTAACTCAAGAGAACACAGACAGATATACGAAAAAAATATTATCAAATTCTTGAATACTTAGGTTTTTATTAGCTTGAAGTTTGATTTCTAATGTATTCTTTCATTGTTCAAATTACCAATAACGTCGTTACTCAGATAGATTTATGTTTTGTTGACACTATTATAATATATCTGAATCCACGCAAAAAGAAACATACTTAAAATCTTGAAATATAAATCAAAATAAAACGAGATGAATGAGTAAATTATATTAAAAGTAATTATATATGTATAGATTAACTTCACTTGAACATACAACAATGTTACATAAATCACAGGTAGAAACTGAACACTACGTTATGCAGTTGAAATGACATAATACGAACACTACAAACAATACAGCGTGAAGACGGTCCCTAGCGGACCGCGGCAAGATCATGCGGGGGAGGGCCGGGGGATGCAAGCCAGCGGGCGCGGACAAGACACGTACGTGGGCGTGCGGCGAGGTGATCGCGCGACACAGGCAGGCGTGCGCCGCCGGCGCCACCTGGTAGTCCATATAGTTCCCGTAGCCCATGTGATCGCAGGTGCAGGCACAGTTCTCGATGTGCCGCCGCAACTCCAGCTCGAGCTCCCACGGTGGCTCCATGAGCGCGTCGAGGCGAGCGGGCGCGCGCCTCCGCGAGCCCGCGCCTCCACGCGCTGCGAATGCGGCCCCTGGCCGGGCGCGGGCCGCACCTGCGCGACGCCACCTGCCTCCCCGCCCCCCGCCTGGCGCGCTCCACCATACACGGCGGCTAGCGCGCGGAGGCGCCGATGACACGGCCCTCGCAACGAGCTGGGGGCGCTACCCCCGGTGAGCGGCGAACCGCGGCTCGCGCGGCTTCTCGCGTGTCGGCGCGCATAGCGTGGCGGCCGCCTGCCGGCTGGGGAATGCCGCGCCGAGAGCTCGGCCGGGTTCGCGGCCCGGGCGGCCCGGCCGCGCCGGCGCCCCGAGCTCCACGTGACAGCCCGCGCTCCTCGCCCCGCCGCCGCCGCCGCCGCCCTCGCCCAAGTCGCGCCGAGAGCGCTGCGACTCTCACCGCTGAACGTCTTCCAGATGCATCGTCAACCATCAATTAGGTAATTTCGAGACGTAGGTAACATGGGAATTTAATTACGTATTACAAGGAAAACGATGAAAATCTATTTTATAGAAATAGAATAATATATTATTAGGTATATTATTCGCATTACATTTCAGGATCAAAAACATCACAATAATGTAATAAGTAAATCAACGGTGGATGACCGAATTTCTCGGGGTCACAGCTCAGCTTTTGAAGTGATTTTGAAATATCGTGGTGAAACTTCTAGGTAGTTATAATGATTAAAAAAACCTGATCTTCGCGAAGAATTAAGGTTCTACGGTTAGTTTTCTTACACTGTCAACGGGAGCCCCACTTTTTCATTATTTTCGCAATAGGGTGCTGCATACTGCATCCAAGCAAAGGTTAGTTTCACAATGTCAAGTTAGGTACTATTATTTGCCAGGTAAATTAATTTCATCAAATTATCAGCCAGATAAATCAGGAGTTGGTGATATTTCACCACCTCCTGACCTATTGGTCCTAAGTATAACAGAGAAGGTTTTAATTAACTCTCTTTTAGAATAATATAACTAAATTTTTAAAACCTACTTACACATTAAGTAGGTTTTACATTTTTTGTTATGATAAGCAACAAGACTCTAAAAAGTAAATAAAAAGTAAGGTAAGGAAAGTAAAAAGTGATCACGGTAGCTTAGTGGCTAAAGCACTGGCGTACTGATCCAGGAGTCACAGGTTTGAATCCTGCAATGCTCGTGAGCGATTTTTTCTTTCCACAATTTATATCAAGACTCTATAAATGGATTAAATGAAGTTATTGTAGTAGTACATTATTTGGGTTTCGTAGAACTACAAGGAACCCTTATAAGATCGTTCTGTCCGTCCGTCTGTCTGTCTGTCCATCTGTCTGTCTGGCCGTCTGTCCCAATCCTTTACGACTTCCATGTACTTACGTGTGTATTACATGTTTAGTACAAGAATAGATGAAACATAGATCTTAATTTTAAAAGCTTACATCGTAATTTACATAATTTTTAGGCTTCGGTACCTCAAATGGAAAAAACGGAACCCTGATAGGATCACTTTGTTGTCCGTCCGTCAGTCTGTCTGTCTGTCCATCTGACTTTTAATTTCCGTTTTTATCGATAACGGCTTAAGTTGTCGAACTGAAATTAATGTCAAATACTAACATTCATTGCCTCATAGTTTTGTAAAAAAATCAAGTTTCTAACTTAAAACAATAAAACGTTATGGCCTTTCAAAGATTCTAGGTCACTGACTCATCAAAATCTATGGGGTACTTCCCGTTGACCTGGGATATTAAAATTTGGCAGGAAAGATGGTCTTGTAACACAAATTAGGGACAAAAGCTAAAAATTTATAATTCTTGATTAAATAGGCACTAGAAAACAAAGTACAAAGTTTACCTTTTAGTGTAGGTCAACATATAGGTACTGGATTTGTTTAGATTGTTAAGTATTCAATTCTACATGCTAAAATTTATGTCACCGACTGAAAATAAAGCACTTGATTATTTCTTATTTCTAAATTAAGCACCGTACGAACTTATAATCTTCCACATTGATAAGCCTTAATAAAAACTCCATTTTAAAATTATTTTGAGCATTTATATGCTCAAAAATCATGTGATCATCAAACATATCATGTGATTATAATTTTTCGAGTTATAGATAAATAGCTGCAAAAGACAAGACGTCCTAGTGCAAAGATCATTGACCTTAATAAAATAAATAAAAATAAAATAAATATTTTTGGGACATTTTACACAGCACTATCTAGTCCCAAACTAAGCAGAGCTTGTGCTATGGGTACTCGACAATGGATATAATACTTACATACTTTTTTTTGTAAATACATACTTATAATACATAAGAAACACCCAGACAAACACAAACACTAATGTTCATCACACAAATATTTGTGTCCTGTGGGAATCGAACCCCCGACCTCGTGATCAGCAGTCCGAATATATGTATTTAGTGAAAAATAATCTTGGCAAACAATGCTCCTTTATTAGCCTTCTTTTTGATTCTATTGTAATTAGATACAGCTACGGAACCACGGATTACTTAATAGTTGACGGAACCCTATACTGAGCATGGCCCGACATGCTCTTGGCCGGTTTTATAAAATGCAGTGTAATTAGCAAGTTTACGTAGTATGCGGCTCTAAAGTTACATGTGAAGCAAGTTTAACCGAATTACAACGCGTAAATTATTTAATTTGGTTTTCCTGACGTATCGAAAACTTTGCAGCGAAATTTTAGGAAATATCTGTAAAGACGTTTCTCATCTTAGTCTTCCTGCGAGCACGAACGCTGCAAAGCTTTCGAAAAGTCAGGAAAACCAATTTAAATATACGCGTGATAATTCGGTTAAATTTGTTGTATTATAATGTGTAGTGATCGCGAAAACTGTGTAGCTCGTGTTGTGGTCTTGTAGTTCGCAAGCATTTGATGCACTAACTCAATGCATATCATTTTACATTTCATAACTGAAATTAGCCAACCATTTGACCAACCAACTGTGATCGCCAACCCGCCTGCCAAGCGTGGCGATTATGGCCTATGTACAGCAGTGGACGTCTTTCGGCTGAAATGATGATGATGATGATGAACTGAAATTAGGTCACGGTAGAAATATTGTAATTAGCGTAACTAATAGATATTACCACTACGTCCCTACTAAATTGTTCATATGAATATTGTGACTTTACTATATTATGACATATTAGTTTTCAAACCTAAAAAAGTAACTTATAATAGAACTTGTAGTTTGTAGTGCGATAAAAACAATGAAAATAATTAATAAAGTTTCAGATAACATGGTCTAGAAAATTAGGCTGGTAATGATTTGATAAAAATGCGTAAAACCACTCCAGTTTAGGTTTTTAGAATTCGCCTTTGCCATTCACCAGTTACATTGGCGCGGAGGCATATTGTGTGAGTGACTTCGATTCGATTAAATTTCAGTTTTTAATACAACTTTTGTTGGAATTAACAATCCGCTGTTTGCGTACGGCAATTAAAAAAACCTTTGAAAAAAATCATAGTGTTTTTTAAAGTTCTCTTATTTATGTTTAAGATACGGTTTAAATAAGAACATTCCAACATAATAAAAACGATAATGTACTTATGTATTCCCGATGCGTAATATGTTTATGTCTTTTCTAACATTAAACAAAACAAAAATTAGTTTGATGTCTATTATCGGTATGAAGTAACTTAATTTTTAATCAATTCATTAGTAGTTACTTTTAATAGCTACTTGTCTATAGTCGTAATGAACGCAATCATTAATCATTAGTCTCTGCGAACCCGTGCGACCGAAGCATCATCTGTACAGTTCTCAGAATTAGGACGCAGGTGGACTGGAGCTGAGAGGCTGCATGCGTGCGCACCGCGGCCCGGAGTGACGGCGGCGCGCGGCAGTCGGCATGAGGCGCGCGCGGAGCGTCACCGGGCCGCTGCGCCGGGCCCACCCGGCCTCGGGCGCCACCTGGAACGTCCAGGTACCTTCTACAACTAACCTATCCCCCCGTCTACGAGCCCTCCTCAACCTATACCACGGCTACTTAATCCCAGACAATGTTAACCACCCGGACTGCTAGGCTAGTCAGTGTATCACCTCGTGAATATGATCACTGGAAGCTGGAACTCAACAGTTGGCCGAGGACTTGTTGCGCGATGAACTCTGATCGTTGAATACATTAAAATGATTACCATCTACTTAAATATCGTTTAGAATAAGAACAACATTTCTCTCTCGTATAAGGAATAAAAAGATAAATATGTAAAGATCGATTTAATAATCAGTTGACAATGGTACACAGTGTTTATTTATATAAACATATACAACAGATTATGCAAATATGTCTATATAGATATAAACATTATATTACTCTCATGTGTGTTTAGATCATAAAGTTGGTTGATTTGCTCTTTTATGAGTATGTCCATTGAACTGATCACAACATTATAATGTCCTCAATCTACATTTGGCTAATATTCTAATATGTATACATTATTTATTTTGGCGAATCGTGAAAGAACGTCTGAGTTGTATTTGTGTCGAGTACGTGACATCCGCAAGTCAAAACCGCGCGCTCTCATTTCTTTTCTTCAGTTTTAGTATGCCAATACTTTTTCACGGAGTGATACCAGATAGGTATAAGTTAACAATAACTTCAGCTATTACGTGCATTTACGCAATTATAAAACAAATCACATACTCGAAATTCGTTAACTCAGGTCTAAATCTGTTTTATTTAATTTGAAAAACACTTATCTTCACAAAAATATCCTGCTCGCGGCTGGACCCATAAATCGGAATGTTTTAATTTTAAACAAAATATCCTAGGTAGTTTGTCGGCATCGTAGCAAAACAATAACTTTAATAACTTTATGAAATGTATTACGTGTTCACAATCATCATCATCATCATCATCATTTCAGCCGAAAGACGTCCACTGCTGGACATAGGCCTCCCCCAAGCATCGCCACAACGACCGGTCCTGTGCCTTCCGCATCCAGCGGATTCCCGCGACCTTCACCAGGTCGTCGGTCCACCTTGGTCCTTTGTTCACAATCATGTTCATGTATTTGTATTTTGTTTTCAATTTCATTTTTCACGTGTTCAGGTGGTGAAGGGCAAGATGAGTTCTACGTGTCTATGGCACGCTTGTCGGGCGCTGTCTGCAGGCTTGCTGCTCATGCTGCTCGGAGCTGCCATGGCTGTCATAGGTAACCGAGTCTCTCTTGTAATTTAAATCCCTCATGAGGATTAGGGCCCGAGGGCGTCGCCAGCCAATGATGATAGATATTGATTTATTGTTGTTAAAATAAATATACTTTTACAGCGCGAAAACTTAGGAATCGTGATCACATTCGACATGCACACGTCTATAGGTGGACTGGTCAGATCGCATCGTGTGGGAATGATAAATCGGACAGTAACTGACATGGTATTTGATAAAAAAAATATCGAGTCGCTAAGGGAGCAAGTGCCGCATACGGCGCATAATATTTCACTCAGCGCATCTCAGCCAAGTATCACGCGGCGCATTTATATCTTTTGTTCGCAAACGCTTCAACTGTGGCGTACTGGATAATGACTCGCGAAGACGAGATGTTAAAGTTGAAACTCGATGGTTTCCTTTCGGACTCGATGGTCTCGAGTCAATGCATCGCGACTTAACGTTCAATTGCCGAATCGCAACAATCACCAAGAACAACAATCAACAACAAACATTCAATAACCAACAGGTAACAATCGAGGCAATAGATAGTCAACGGTAATCATGGACGGCGATTGAGCGAGTGCAAGTCCGTCAACAGGAAACAATCCAAAAACATTTCTATTGTTTCGTCGTAGAGCGATCGATTGTTGCCTCAATTGAAAATATATAAGACTGCGATTTTTTGACTGTTGAAACATGTAACTTTTTATGAATACATCCACGCCGATTGCTATACCTGCCCCCCTAGCCAAGTTGACAATCTACACAATCGTCAATCGTCAACGCTAATAGAAAACAATCAAAATGTATGGGAATGACATATCTCAACGAAAAAAATCATTCGTTCAGATATGTCATACCCATACATTTTGATTGTTTTCTATTAGCGTTGACGATTGTAGTTTGTGTAGATTGTCAACTTGGCTAGGGGGGCTGGTCTACAATCAGTATGCGGCGAGCCTTAGGTTATAGGGACAGCCCCCCTAGCCAAGGTGACAACGGGTTTTTGAGTGGAGACCGCGAATCGGTAAACGAAGGGTAGGACGCTCTCAGGCTCGGTGGAGCGATGATATTGGCAAGGCGGCTGGTAGCAACTGGATGCGAGTGGCCGAGGATCGATGTCAGTGGCATGCCATTGGAGAGGCCTATGTCCAGCAGTGGACTAATATAGGCTAATGTTGATGATGATGTATACCTGATCGAAGACTATTCTTTCCAGTACCTTGGCGAACAAGCATAGCTTCTCAACATTAGTAACATCACCCATTTTAGAAACTGGTGTGATGAACGTGGTTTCCCAGATTAATGGGACCAAACCTTCGGAAAGTTATCTTTTATAAATATTACATATGGGTTTTAAAAATACATAAATAAATAATGCCCAACTTAGGTCACTTGTATCATAAAGTACGTACGTTCGCCGTGTTAAGTTATCAAATACATGCGTTTGTTTTGTCGCTCCTGGCTACGTATAGTCAACAACAAAGGCAGCAGGGGTTATATGTGTAGTATATACGTACATGATGTTGTGTATGGCTGTGGGTAGGCAGTGTTTCCTGTCGTGTGCGTCCATGACGGGGCTGACGCTTCCGGCTGCAGCCTCCGGCCTGGCTCGTGTTGTCTATTTATTGATGGAACCTCAGCATACAACCGCTTCAAGCTATTGTTGGTTCTGCGATCAATTTTCTGATTGCTACTTTGCTTGCATTCTGATACTATAACTTTGTTTACAGTCGATAATACAATTATTGTTTCATTTGGACATAACAGATTTTCTTATATCCAGATAAGTTACAATATACAATATTATAAACATGCACCAACTATATATTCAGAATCATTTATTGCTTAGCTGTTACATACTATTATGTTGCAGTTGACATTGACAGTTGACATTGTTAACAGTTTACCCCTCAGATTAATAACTAGTTATTAATCTGAGGTTTACCCATATCGGACATGTTATACTTAAAGTCTTATCAATACTGTTGTTATACATTTAACATTTCGTAATAATTACTCATTTATTCACATAAAATACAACTCAAATACATTATACAATAAACTAATCTTCATTAAATGGTACCAGGCCCCTCAGAAAGTATTGCGAAAAAAAGTTTTTATATATGGGAGACTGACCAGTTATAATGTTTTTCGAAAATATGATTATTTATAAGTAAAAATAAGTAAGTTCCAATTTCAAAATTTCCCTCCACATTTTTTGCGAGTTAATTCAAAGTATTGTGTCTCACTGAAATATGGATCTGCGCCGGGAACATTTTAGAGCTATGATTTTATACGATTTCAAGTGTCGCCTGAAACCGGATGAATCGTACGATAGACTTCAAATGGCATTCATGGATGAAGGCCCTTCCAAGGCAACCGTGTATCGTTGGTATAACGAATTCAAGCGCGGTCGACCAACTTTGGGGGATGACGAAAGAAGCGGTCGCCCTTTGACGGCTGTTACCAAAGAAAACGTGCTAGCAGTGAAAAATTTAATCCAAGACAATAGGCGAATTACATATCAGGAGATTCAACACATATTAAAGATTGGATCGGGAAGCGTTCACGAGATTCTACACAGCCATCTTCGCGTGAGGAGGATAGTATCACGCTGGGTGCCGCACAACCTCACCGATGCTCAGAAGCAGGCCCAGGTGGAATGGTGCCGTGATATGCTTAACAAATTTGAAGCAGGCTCGTCTCGGCGTGTTTACGACATCGTTACAGGTGATGAGTCCTGGATTTATCAATACGACCCAGAAACCAAGCGCCAGTCGACTGTTTGGGTGTTTCAAAATGAGCCAACGCCTACCAAAGTGAAGCGATCTAGAAGCGGGGGTAAGATTTTGATCGCTAGCTTTTTTAATTTGACTGGCCACTTGGTATCAATTCCCTTACGGGATCAAAGAAGCATTAATGCCGAATGGTATACTACCAAATGTTTGCCAGAAGTTTTCTCTGTTATAAGCAACAAGCGACCAAACACAGGGCTCCGCGGGCTACTGCTCCACCACGACAATGCACCTGCGCACACCGCACTCAAAACGAGGGACTTCCTGGACAGCACGCCAGTCAAACTCCTGGGTCACCCTCCTTACAGCCCTGATCTAGCACCGTGTGACTTCTTTTTATTCCCAAAAATAAAAAATCAGCTCAAAGGGATACAATTTTCGTCGCCGGAAGATGCGCTGGCTGCGTTCGAGCAGGCTGTAAACGAGGTGTCTGCGGCGGACTGGAAAAAGTGTTTTGAAAACTGGTTTAGGCGCATGAATCTTTGTATAGAGGCTGGTGGAAAGTACTTTGAAAAGATTTGATAAAATATATGTACGTATAGAACAATTTTTTTTAGTTTCGCAAAACTTTCTGAGTGTCCCACGTATATTATGTAATGTGTGATGCTGGTGTGTTTGATTGATCTATTTGATTTTTTGTAGATGTGTGTGATGTGTGTTTTCGTTACACCATTATTTTTATAAAATTTTGTATTGTCTTAATGTAATTATGTGCGCTGTTAAAAAAAGAAGGAAATAATTTATTTCTGTCATGTTATCTGTTGTATACCAATAAATAAACAGAAGTCTTCGGCTACAACTAGTTTAAGAACTTTGAAGTTTGTCCCATGTAAAGTTCATTTATAATGTTCATACCTACGAGTGCTGTCCGATTTTACAACTATCGAAAAACTTGAATAAATAAGTTTTTTTTTTTTTTTTTTTTTTTTTTTTTTTCGGGACTTTTACGGAATTTTTCGGGAATAAATAAGTTGTGAACATGATTACAAGGATGTCTTTTTAACCGACGAAAAAAAAGGAGGAGGTTCTCAATTCGACGCGTATCTTTTTTTTTTTATGTATGACCACGCAATACTTTTTACAGAGTAGTCCGATTTTGATGATTCTTTTTTTAATGTCAAAAAAATCAAAATCCACCCCTAAGGGTTTTCAGTTTCTGTTTTCGTCGGTTCAATTTTTTGTTACAATTTTTTTTAGACTAACAAGTCAATTGGTTTTACTGATTGGATAAAATACTTACCACACCGTTCCTGAGGAGTTAAATTGACAATAAAGAGTGAAGTTCCTTAAATGATTTGTCATCAGAAACTAATAAAACATTAACGAAAATTAAATAAATATTGACACCGACAATGAACAAATAATGAGCGCAAGATCGCCGGCAGCGGCGAAATAATGATTTATCTTTTTTGTCTTATTATCTTTAAAGAATTAATAAAAAAATATTATATATTATTTTCCTAAATAACAAGGAATCTTGATAGGATTTGTACCCAGATAAAAGTAAATATTTTTAGAGAAGTTGGAATACTTTTACTATAATTATAGGTGGTCCCTAAAAAATAACTTTCGGCATTTAAAACATTTTTATAACCTCGGAATAAAATATAATTATGTGTTTACAAAGTGGATATGACAATATATATATATATGTATTCCTAAGTAGTTCATTTGAAATTGATCTTATTTCTGAATGCGTAGGTAATTTTTATCGTCTCTTGGGTGTCGTAAAAGGCGATTGAGAGATTCTCCAGAGTATGGCTCGATGGGCAGCAGCGATCTCTGATTATTTAACCAACCAACTGTGATCGTCAACCCGCCTGACGAGCGTGCCGATTATGGCATATCCCCCCCTTGGATGAGGCATAGGCCTCTCAAATATTTTTGTTAACTACAAAAAAAAAATTAAATGACTAAAGGCACTTGGACACCAACGATAATTTTAAATGAAATTTGGAATTCACTAAAAATCTTATTTGTTTTTGTAAAAATCAATGTATAGGTCTCGCCATGATAATATTCTGCTACAACTGTTACAGGCTACTATGCGGACACGCTGTCCGTGGCGCAGGAGGTGCGCGGCAACTCCACTGTCTCCGTAAAGGACGAGGCGCGGGGCTTCCACCTCAACAACCTGTCCTACGCTGGCCCCATAGTCATGGGTTTTGGAGGTAAACACCAAAGAAAATTAATTACTAGTATCGCAAAAAAAGTACCGTGAAATGGGGCGAATAGGAACGCAGGGATGAATAGGGATAAAAGTGGGCAAGGACTTTAACATTAAAACAAGATAGATTTTTGCCCAAACATACTCCAAAAATGTTCTACTATAATTTGGTAAGCATTCTAAACTCATAATGGGCAATAAAATATCTTATTTCAATGACAAAATCCTTGCCCACTTTTGTCCTTATTCACCCCTGCATTCCTATTCGCCCCGTTTTACCCGGTAGCGTTTTGTGTGGGGAAATCATGTGGATGTTCACTTTAGTTTACCTGCCTTAACGGCAACAGAAACACATGATTTAATTATGTTCAAGTATTAACATAATTAAATCATGTATTAGAAGATGTCTACGCAAACAAGCGACAACACACCTCCGCTCGCGTAGATCTGCCATAACTTTCCAACGACTCATATTATAAGCATAAGCTACAAATGCCTGCATGTGGGCTAAAGAAAGAAATAATAATAAGTGTTTCCGGTTGGCTACGCGATAGCTGTCGCTGCTACGGATTAGCTACACTGCTGCTACGAGTTAGCTACGCTGCTGCTACGCTTGCTACGCAGCCGTAGCGACTACAGCAGTTGTTACTATTTAATCCTAAAAAACTGTAATTGTCTGTTTGTTTGTTTGTTCGAGCATCACGCAAAAACTATTGGACCTATTGGAATGAAAATTAACACACAGATGACCAGGCCCTGGATTAAAACAAAGAATACTTTTTGATGTGAAACATCTATTGGCGCAATTATTAATATAAACGGTTTCACTCACGTTATTTCATCGGGTGTGCCCGACCACGATAATAATGAACGATAATACGATAATTATGAATTTAACTCACGATAGTTATTATATAAAAATAGCAAATCTATTGGCGCGCCTTAAGGGTAAGAGCGACTCGTACGTTCGTGACGTCAAAACGCATGACGCTCTCTTATGCTTTTATGTCGCATCTGATCATTGAAAGTATCAAATGAACTAAACTTAAAAACATGACATAAAGAGATACTGGTGCCGATTCTCTTGTCACAAAATTCTCTAAACTAGACTAAAAATCACCTAAATTTAGTTTAGTCCTGTCAAACGACGTTTTCTATTCTGAAATTCACTTTAAAACTAATTTTCGGTTTGACAGGACCAAAATTAGTTTAGTTATTCAACTTAGTAAAAATTTACATTTTGCTATTCTGTAATTGACGTTTTTCATCTAATATTAGAAATGTCAACCTAAATCTGACTATTTTTAGAAGGCATCAAAATACATGTCGACTATAATTAGTTATCAACAACTAAAATTGCAAAGCTTATTTTATTCATTTTTATAGTTTTTAGGTAGTTTAAAATAAATAATGGATGCCTACTATGTGGTTGCAGTTGTTGTAGATTCAGCAGAAAGGTAAATTGTTCATAGAAATATACAATGAAATTTATAATTTCGTTGAGAAGAGGTACCTATATAATAAAGGATAAGAAGTACATAAATCCATACAATGGGAAAAAAAATATCTATGTTTGACATTCAATTCTATCATTTTATGCTAATATGTGTCTCTAAAAAGCCTGAATTCACAAATTTTCCCTCTTTTGGGGAGAAAGTCTCCAAGTTTGTACTGTGTGGTACTTTTTAGCTTATTATTCTAATTTATTCAACTTTTTTGAGAAATTTCGTGTCCTTGGTGCTAGAACTTTTTAACCACGTCTTGAAAAAGGGAAATTCCAGCTTTTTAAATAATAGAAATAGTTTATTATTGTGATTGCCCATGGAATTCAAAGGTCCTTGCGTTTTTTGCAAATAGCTCTGTTTCTCGTTGTTTAAGATATACAATATGATACGCTGCAATAATAACAATATATCTCCTTTGATAGGTACTCTTGGGCCCGTATTACAGAAGGTTCCTCAAGTACAGTTTAAACTCCCAATCACCTGATCACTACTTAAGGATAGAATCGTTACATGAGTATCGGTCTTATTCCAGAACGGTAATTATTATAAACTTTAATTCAACAACATAACACACGAATTTGACCTGAATTAAAATAGAAATCTCTACTCAAGCGTAGTCTGGACCACACTAGAGTGATTGATTACAGATCAAATCTCTGCTCAAATACCGAAACAGGTGACAGTTTAAAATAAAGCTAAACTCAGCTGAACTGTGATCAATAAATCTCTGCTTGAGGAACGTTCTAAAATCAAAGCTCAACTCAAAACTAGTTTTAAACAGTGATCAACGCTTGAGTATCGTTCTGTAATACGGGCCGTAGAAAATAATAACATAGCTCTTTAATCTGATCACATTATTCCAATTTATATATTTTATTGAAAATATAAAACAGAAATGTACTTTATTTCGTGACACGATTTATTCTTCTTAATTTTAATGATAAACTAATAATTCCAAATATAATTATTATTTAATTTCCTTCTGTTTTTGTGAACTTTCGGTCATTCCATTCACTCTTTAATAAAATTTTCAAGATGTACTGGTAACACCGCCAATTCAACTTAGATGCGTCAGGTTTTGCTACGGTTGGCGGGAAAATTCGGAAAGATCGTGTTGTGGATTTTGTATTATTTTCCTAAATTTGTGTTTCTTCGAGTGTTAATGTGTAATAATGGTGGATTATTAAATGTTAAGTGCTCGTTAACGTGTACAAGTGTGGGTAAATGGTACAAAGTTGAAAAACGTGACTTTCGTATTTTCTCGTCATCCGCTCAAAAACCTGGTAAAGTTTCCATCACTTTACTAGGGTGAGTAAACTAAAGACTTGGCTGGAGGGTCTAAGCAACCAGGCCATAAAACTACTCACATATAACAAATAAATGACTTGGCTTAAAGGTCTTAGCAACCAGGCCATAATAATTTAAAAAAAAAAAAAAATTAGATGCGTCAAACTCAATTATTAGAGCTGTCAAAAAGTTTTCTAAAATAAGAAAAAGATAAACACAGAATAAGTTTTATGATTTTCTAAACTAAAATTTGTAAATTTTAGTTATAGTTAGGTTTAGGTGGGTGTACAAGAGAATCGGCACCATTATCATGAGGATCGAACCAAGGTCCTGTGGATTTACAATCCAACGCTTAATTCTTCCTGCTGTCAGTACTTGTTACACAAATGCGAATTTTTGAAAATTACCGAACTGATCCGGTCAAAATTAGGCGTGGACTAGTGGTTCTAACGCCATTTATACGTTATCTTTATCTTATTCTCAATTTTTTTTACACACTTATAAATTGATGTTACAGTAGGAAAATTTATATACATCGGCAAGCTTATCTCAGAAATGAGTTTACTAACAGCAAACTTTAGAGCGATAGAGAGATTTTGTTGACAGAACTGCTTAAAAAATCTGATTACATGTGCAAAATTAGTAATTATAATTTAATGAGTATTTATTTGAATAAAGAGACATGCCATGATTGTTTACAAAATAAGATAAGAGAGAAAAAACAGACAACGCTCGTGTGGAAGCAAAATAAAAACTATTTAGTATGTTTTGTAGATATTTACGAGTAAGTAGGATTAAGACTTAACGTCGTTCGTAACCCTGCGTGCCACCCACAGAAAATTCCGTGGTGCCACCGTCAGGGGCCTTGAGTGATCGGAAAGGGGACTACCTCGAGTCCACTGCCCGCAGGCTCTGTCCTCCCGTAATTTTATATAGAGGTTTTCTTCCTCGCGGTCCGGGTGGTGAAGCCAAGCAGCACACTTTCTGGGGTTACTAATTCGATGGGGGTAGGAAAAGACAAATTCCTCTCGCTGCCTACCCAGTGGCAGGGTACTGCACACTGAGCCCATCCCTGTTCCTCCACTAAGCTCTGCAACGCTAACGTTCAAAAGACACGCGAGCAACGCCCTATTTGCCCAGATCGGGCTCCTCTCGTGCTATAATATTCGCCACGGCTAGTAAGGTCCTTCGTAGTAGAGTTATTACCCGTGCCCAGGGCGCTCCGGGCCAACAAACTGCATCCTTCCAGAGGTATCGAGAAGGACCAGCAGCTATCAGGCATACAATGACGTTTTCTGATATCGACAGAGCCAAACTCTCCCAACTCGGTTGCAACCACAGAAATTGATAGAATGGTTGTAATCACAATTTTACATGCGATTCATGCGTGGCAACTTTTCGAACAAACTACGCCTCCCATATTGATGTCATTAATTTTTAAATTTAACGTTAATCAAATGTACTTTACAGCATTTGTTTCTGCAGTTAGAAACAGCACTATAAGGCATTTTTGCGGGTTTTTGTTACAGTATTTACAGAAACAAGTCATATGGCGTACTGAGAAAGGCTTTGAAATGCACTGCACTATGATGTAGAGTGTTGAAACGCGCGCCCTGCCCATTTGGCCATACTATCTGTTTCTGTGGTTGCAACAAATTCACGTTCAATATATGCACTTAAAACTTTTAAGGTTTCATCGTGGTGGCAGCGTGTGTGATGACATTTGAGGCACGCGACAGTGCGGCCAAAGTGACGCCGGCGCGACCACAGAGCATGCCGCGGCCGCTGCCCCGCCGCGGGCCGGCCTGCGCTGCGCCCGCGCGGCTCGACCAGCTCGGCGTGTACCGCCTGCCGCACGTGCTGCCGCTGCCGCACTCACTGCCACTCGTGCCACTGCCGCACAGACATCGACCCAGCCACCACAGGTACAACGCTAGTACAACACCTTTTATAGTATTCGTTTGCAATACCCAACAACACACCCCGTATTTTTTGTTTTAATTATCAATTCATAATATCAAGTTTTACTTATACGCGCTAACCCAAACGGTATGTGTGCTTACTCTATCTATACATGTAGTATAATATTACCATACCTGTGCCTACGGTACAGCAACTGACACTTTCGCCCATAAAAGTATGGTAGTACATATTACTTCTATGCTTTGGGCCCATAGAGTGACATATTGATTGATGTTTTCCACTCTAAAGAAAGAATTGTAGAGAAAAACTCACCTATTTATTGTATTGATTATTTTAAGGATATCCTACGAAGCATTAGGACAAGAAATTCCGTACTATCCAGTCATAGAACATTATTAAGTTATAAATGTCAAAAGCAAGAGGAATATTTTTACGAATCCAGTAATTGAATACTATCTCCCATATCATCCTTTAACTATTGTGTAGGCCTTCAAAATACGATACCTAGTTTTAATATTGATACATAACGGACCGAGTGAGGTCTGAATCTGAGTCAACTAGGCTGCTCAGCACTTAGTTCGTCTGTCTGTCCGTCAGCCAGAACCTTACAACTTTTGAATTAACTAGGCTGCTCAGCACTTTATTCGACTATGGGTTCGTCTGACACAACCTTATAACTTCCTATCCAAATAATATCATCATCATCATCATTCCAGCCCAAAGACGTCCACTGCTGGACATAGGCCTCCCCCAAGGATCATCACAACGACCGGTCCTGGGCTTTTCGCATCCAGCGGATTCCCGCGACCTTCACCAGGTCGTCGGTCCAACTTGTGGGGACAAATAAATAAATAATATAATTACTTCAAAATATCACATAATACGTGACGTTGCCGTTGGGCCACAGCCGAAAATTGAAAATCATATATTTTATAAATCGTACTGGAAGGCGCAGCGTGGGTAGGCCCCCCACTAGGTGGACCGACGACTTGGTGAAGCTCGCGGGTATTCCCTGGATGCGGAAAGCGCAGGACCGCTCGATGTGGCGATGCTTGGGGGAGGCCTATGTCTGGCAGTGGACGTCTTTCAGCTGAAATGATGATGATGATAGTCACGGAAACTACCGTAAGCTCAGTCGTGCACCATAAATGGGTCCATGAGTTATGTCAAACGTAACCCTAATTAATTAAAATTAGCGTAATATAAATATTCACAATTTTCTTTAGAACTAGAATACAGAGCACATGTGTTAGAACCATAAGTGTATAATGTGACAACCGCCATTTTCGACAGTGATGATGGCGGCTAAAAAACATTAAAATTGTGGATTCTGAAAAATATTTACAAAATTGGTTGGTAAATGTCTTGTCATTTAATAATTCGTGGAAATCTTACGTAGTGTTGGCAAAACTGGTAGTGATAATAAAGTTTTTCAAAGACAAAGACATTTATTGCTCAAACTGTGTATATAAATGTAGGCGTACATATGTGTGTGTGTGTGTTTCATATCTAAAGTACATCGTATCTATAAAATGTGGCTGCCGAGAGCGCGCTTGCTTTTGTTTATTTATCACTAACATCTTATAGAGTTAAGTAACTGATTAGTACAAGATATTACGTAAGAATAGCCAGGATTTGAATGGGGGAGGGGGGAAATCTAATGTAAAATCGTGTAAATTCACGGTTTAGTAAAAAAAAAATGCACGTCGAAATTACAGGCAGAGCAGTGTTAAGATCTTTCTGTACCTTATTCACGCAAATAATATAAATGATTTTATCTTTAACATCATGAAGAAACCTGAGAGTGGTTAAGGAAATCTCGATGATACACATGGGCCGTCTAAATAAAAGAGGTACGTGCCCAATAGTGGGATAGTAATTGACGAACTATTAATAATATGGCGAAAGTCAAATTCTGTATTTTGGTTTTAGTTGGAGCGTGGGATCCTGAGATCGATTATTATTATTATATGTTATGTATTATTATGTTATTGGGTTTTTTCATTCAGAAATTCTCAGTATCAGCCCGGAGTCTGGATTTGTGCCCGGTTAGTGGCATTAATTACGAAAACCCTAAAAATATATAATAGTAAAAACAATTTCTCACTAGCACTTTCTGGGCAGTCTTTAAACTGCTAAGCTGTACATTCAAGGGAAAGTATTTAACAAAAACTTTTTAACAAAAAATTGTACCGACGAAAACAGAAACTGAAAAGCGAAAAATAACTAATTATGAGTCGGTGCCGAACAAACTTTTAACAAGCAACGTGCATGCAAGTTGTAAGTGGCCGAGCGGAGAACGAATTTTTGGAAAGTTATTGTTTATCGTTGAAAATTTCACGTTGTATTTGATGTTACGTTGTTTTTATTATTTATTTATAGTAATTTAATGATCTTCGTTGATTGTTTGTTTGGCGCCGACTCATAATTAGTTATTTTTCGCTTTTCAGTTTCTGTTTTCGTCGGTTCAATTTTTTGTTAAAAAGTTTTATTTTAAATTTTTTTGTGGTTTAATCTAACTCCAGGTCTCCATTAAGTCGTAGTGTCTAGAACTATATGTGTGTGCCAAGTTTCAACAGAATCGGTTAACTTGTAAGAATTCAGTGGGTGAACAAGCACTCATCCCCTGTTTTCCCACCCTTAGAGGTGGATTTTGATTTTGAAATTTAAATCGGACCAACTTCGAGATATACCCTATCCATTAAAAAAAGAATCATCAAAATCGGGCAACTCTGTAAAAAGTTATGCGTGGTCATACATAAAAAAAAAATAAAAAAATTTATATATATATACGCGTCGAATTGAGAACCTCCTCCTTTTTTTCGTCGGTTAAAAAATAAGATTCATGTTTGGAAAGGATACGCACAACTCCAATTTAACATTTTTCCAATTGTATATTGTTTATTTAAGAGGAAAATTAAGTATTTTAGTTAGGGGAATGTAGCAGCCAAGTGGCGCCCCCATCAGTAAAATAATTATTACTCGCTGAATACATCATTTATCGAAAATTAGTTTTTATCAATTGAAATACAGGTGCTGTAGTTTAATTAGAAATTATTAACTCTGTAAATTATAGTTCGCTGTAGTTGTAGATAGAAAAAGTGCGAAAAACGGCCACTTTTGGCACTTTTTCTATCTACAATGATGTATTCAGCGAGTAATATTTTTTTACTGTTGGGGGCGCCACTTGGCTGCTACATTCCCCTTAAGAGAAATGTTTTGATTTAGTTGGTCAAAACATTGAACGCGAGGTCTCCGTTCAGGACGAGCCACACTAGTGACACCACACCACTACCACCACCACCAGGGTCTAATACTAATTAGAATTGCGAGTAAGCACACGCCGTTAGTAAAAGCAGTAACTAACCAAGTATTAAGATATCCAGCCCCGTAGCTAAGTTATTTAGTCGCTTAAACGCCTCAGCCTCAGTCAGTCATGTCATTGCTTATTGTCAGTGGAACATCGTTACGTAAGAAGGAATGAGCCTCATACTCGTTCATTTTGATCTACCATTGACGCTACTTATATGCAGGAGGCATGGTAGGCGATCAGTGTATTAGGCATGGGTAACTCCGGACACATCTATATCTTCGGATATATATCCCAAAGCGGATATGTATCACTCCTTCACTTAAAAAAAAAAACATATTGTATAATAACTTCTTAGGTTTTCGCGATCACTACACATTATAATAAAACAATGTTTAACTGGATTATCTGTAAATACGATTGTCATCTTAGTCTACCTACGACCACAAAATTCTGCAAAGCTTTCGAAACGTCAGGAAAACCAATTTAAATAATAAACGCGATTTAATCCGGTTAAACTTTGTTTTATTAAACATTTTGTACATCCGAGTAACTCCGACCCTCGACATTCGACACTGACGACAACGATATGGAACGAAACACTAATATTAGAGAATCATTGTACATAATAATTGATTTTTAAATACGCCATTAATTTTTTCATTTGATATACAGTCCTAAGCCTGTAAAGTATGAAAGGAAATCAATTATTATGTTACTGTGTCACTTAATGGTTCCGCGGATCTATTAACGGCCAAATTTAATATCCTATCTATCCACGATTTGCCCTAATAGAGATAGAAATTTGACATAAGCTCCATACATTTTATGTAAAATTTCTATCTCTAGTAGGGTAAATCGTGGATAGATAGGATATTAATTTTGGCCGTAAATCGTCTAAAATATATCCAGCCTCACTCCGGTGGATTTATTTAGAAGCCGGAGTTATCATTCTCGGACATATCATGCAACATAAAGTTACTTCAGTCCCGGATATATTAAGCGGATATGGATATGCTAATCCAACACATACCTTTACTTGGAATGATATATTACATATCCAATCTTTTACCGGAGCTAGTTAGCCCATGTCTAACGTGTATATCTGACAACTCTGAACTAAGAACAATGGTATTCCTACTTTGGTTGGATTGCGGAAGCGAAGTGACATTCGTTCCGTGTTAAATAATGTTATTCAGCCGCGTCTGGTTAGAATGACGGCCGATCCCAACATACCGAGGAAAAGGCTTGGAAGATGATGAGGGCAGTCAGTGTATGTGACACAGAATTGGTGGAGAGAGAGGGAAGGTACGGGCTCGGTTCGGCTCGGCGCCCGACTTGCATAGTGCGAGCGCGCGCGCCGCCATGCCGGTGAGTGCGCTGCGCCGCCCGCTGCGCCGCTACGCGCTCTCCGTAGACGAGCCCCCGCAGTCAGCCCTTAGGTAATGCTCACACGTCACTCAACGCTATTGTTCACGACCTTCATATTGTATTATCATTTCAGCTTAGTAATTTACCCTTGACTGAATGTTTTTTAACCTAGCTTATTTTTTCTGTTTGTATTTGCAGTTTTACAGCTTATTTTATTCTACAACAAACTTTTAATATATTTTTTACTGTGTATGAAATAGAAGTTTATAAACTTTCGCAAATTTCACTCATATTGAACTATATTTAACGGGACTTTTCGTGCACAATAAAACCAAAACAAAACAAACATTTTGACTAACCTCGACGTGCATGTCCGCCGAAACTGTCAGCATTGTGTATCGTGATTCAGCATATTGTGTTACGGACAGCGACGTTACGAAAACCAAACCGCGGGTAGTTCGAGAAAACACCCACACGAAAGGAAATAAAAATTGTAAAATTTACCTGTTATGTGTAATATATAAAAATGAATATTTGTTTGTTCGTCTTCTATACCGTTCATCTGATTACGATGAAACTTCTGTGAGTTGTTACGCACGCGGCCACGCGCCCTCGACGGTTTTTGACGAAAATAATGGGTTTTTTTTTGTTTGTTCACTGAACTTTGTAGAATTGTTGTGAACGCGAAGATCTCTACAAAAAAAATGATTATTTGGTTGTTTGTTTGTTCGTTGAATTTTTGGTACGAAGTTAGCATTGCCTTGCCGTGCCGATGCGTTATTCTGGGCTGAGCTAGTTTATCTATCTATATCTATTCTTATAATAAAACAGTAGAAATTTCAAAACTGTGTCTGTTAGCTAAACATGTTTGTTCCCCAATCACGCAAAATCTACTGAACAGATTTCAATGAAACTTTATATGGTAAATGCTTATATAAGATTATATTTTATTTAACAATAAATAAATTATGGTTGAATTTAATACACAATAAAGTCCAACAAAGTTCCCGAGGGATGCGCTAACGTCTTTCTGTGATAAACCGAATTACACACGTGCAAAGCAGCGGGCAGAAGCTAATAATAAATATTATGTGCAGTGTGTGCTGAATTCTTCCTTTTTTAGGGTTCCGAAGTCCTACAAGGAACCCTTATAGTTTCGTCATGTCCGTCCGTCTGTCCGTCTGTCCGTCTGTCCGTCTGTCCGTCTGTCCTAATCCTTTACAGTTTAATAACTTCTACAGTTATAAACATAAGTAAATTAAATTTTGTTAAAAAATAGTCTGCATATAGATCTCAATTTTAAAAGAATAAAAAAATAGTTTTTACGTTCTTTAGGGGTGGCGCCCATACATGTGAATGGGGGAAAAAAATTTTTTTTCGCTGCACCCCCTCGTGTGGGGTATCATTGAATAGGTCTACTAAAATGAAGGTAATGTTTCATACATCACTTTTTTATCAGGTGTACCATCTGCGAAATATAGCCCGCCAAAGTGGCTTGCAATGTGTCCCCCCCCCTGCCATTTCTAAACTATGCAACGTAGAAACTTATAATCTTCCACATTGATAGACCTTTGTGAAAACTCTCTTTTAAAATTATTTTGAGTATAATGTGATTATAATTTTTTGAGTTATAGACAGAAAACTGAAAAATACTTAAAACGTCCTAGTTCAAAGGTCATTGACCTTAGAGAAAAATTATTATGGCAAATAATACTCCTTTAGCTACTTTCTATTTGAAAAAATCACAAAAAGTAACTTTGACATGACAGACAACTTAAATTTGGCTTCTTGAATTTATCGCTAGATGGCGCTACTAACAACACGCTCTGAGTCTTGAATGCTGCCGATTATTGCAAAAACTAAAATAGCCATGATTAATATTCGATTTGATTCGTTTGTACACCTACTTAAGGAACCCTATAATACTGAGCATGGCCCGACATGCTCTTGGCCGGTTTTTTTTTATTGTATAAGATGGTGAAAGAGCTAAAGGCCCACCTGCCCCCGGATGGGAATGACATAATATCTCAACGAAAAAGTCATTCGTTGAGATATGTCATTCCTATACATTTTGATTGTTTTCTATTAGCGTTGACGATTGTAGATTGTCAACTTGGCTAGGGGGGCTGATGTTAAGCGATTACCTTTGCCCATAACAACTGCAACACCACCTAGGCTGTTTCCTAAATGGAACTGCAATTCAGTTCGCCAAACACATGAAGATGGAAAGTCTCATGTGTTCTTTTAGAGTAAAATATTAAATTCGGTCTTAGTGCTAGTGCAGCTGAATCGGAGTGTGGCTCCCAGTCATCGCTGGCGCTGGACCTGCACGGCAGCGGCGCGGGCGCGGCCATCACCCTGCGCGTGCGCGACAACACGCGGCGCCGCCCGCTGGCGCGCCAGCAGCGCCTGCGGGACGACACCGTTCACCGTTAGTACTCTACTCTACTATGCTTGTAACATGCAACAGTGCGGGACTGGCGATTATTATGGAAATTTTCTTAGAATGAAACAAACAGAGGGTTCGGTTGGAAGAAACGTAACGAGAGAGTTAAGTAAGTCCCATATCTCATCTCACTCTAATAGGGTTTTTTTAGGGTTCCGAAGTCCTACTAGGAACCCTTATAGTTTCGTCATGTCCGTCCGTCTGTCCGTCTGTCCGTCTGTCCTAATCCTTTACAGCTTAATAACTTCTACAGTTATAAACATAAGTAACTGAAATTTTGTTAAAAAATAGTCTACATATAGATCTCAATTTTAAAAGAATAAAAAAATAGTTTTTACGTATTTTAGGGGTGGCGTCCATACATGTGAAATGGAGATGAAAAATTTTTTTTCGCTTCACCCCCTCGTGTGGGCTATCAATGAATAGGTCTACTAAAATGAATGTAATGTTTCATACACCACTTTTTTATCAGGTGTACCATCTGCGAAATATAGCGCGCCAAAGTGGCTTGCAATGTGTCCCCCCCTGCCATTTCTAAACTATGCAACGTAGAAAGTTATAATCTTCCACATTGATAGACCTTTGTGAAAACTCTCTTTTAAAATTATTTCGAGTATAATGTGATTATAATTTTTTGAGTTATAGAGAGAAAACTGAAAAATACTTAAAACGTCCTAGTTCAAAGGTCATTGACCTTAGAGAAAAATTATGTTAGCAAATAATGCTCCTTTAGTTACTTTCTATTTGAAAAAATCACAAAAAGTAACTTTGTGTTATGTTGAACACACTTCTTCAGTTTGGCTTCTTGAATTTATCGCTAGATGGCGCTACTAACAACACGCTCTGAGTCGCGAATGCTGCCGATTATTGCAAAAACTAAAAAAGTATAGCCATGATTAATATTCGATTTGATTCATTTGTAATTACACCTACTTAAGAAACCCTATAATACTGAGCATGGCCCGACATGCTCTTGGCCGATTTTTTTATAGTATAGGATGGCGAAACGTGCTAAAGGTCCACCTGATATTAAGCGGTTACCTTTGCCCATAACAACTTCAATACCTCCTAGGCTGTTACCGCCTAGGAGGTACAATGTTACCGTAAGTCGGTTCGCCAAACTGAGACATGAAGATGGAAAGTCTCATGTGACTGTAATTTTACCGGCACCCGTACCCTTCAGACCGAAACACAGTAATGCAAGCATCACTGTTTGGCGGAGAAGTAGGTACGGTGGTAGTACTTCCCCGGACGAGCTCTTTCACAAAGGAGCTTTACTACTACTACTAAAAACTAGTAAAAAGCATTAAGGGTCTTTACACTTGACAATCCAAATTCGTAAAATCATAATAAAATACACATACTTAAAATGAAATTGCATAAAATTCACATCACCTTGATAAGTCCACGAATCGGCAATCGCAGCTTAGGGCGCCCCCAGCCAGGTAGACCGACGACCTGAGGAAGGTTGCTGGGTTGGGGTGGATGAGAATACGGAGGACCAAGTGTTGTGACGTAGCTCGGGAGAGGCCTATTTCCAGCAGTGGACTGCGATTGGCTGAGTTGATGACGGTAGGGATTTTTGGCACACAACCCATGTCCTGGAGCGAAGCCTTGACCATCAGTAGACTGCATTACTGATTTGATTGATTGAATGCTGGTCTACCACCACGTCAATGGTATTCTAACTTGTCCTTACGACTCACGCTCACTGACTGCCAAGATAGGCTACATAAGCCACATAAGGGCACATGACCGAACTCCACGAAACTAAGAAAGTGATTAAAGAGCCGAATTAGACTATGGAGAAAAAAATATACATATTTAGGCTGGTTTTACAGTCACGCTAACCATTGACGCGGATCATTGAATATGCATCTTCAAGTGTAGCGTTTTATTACACTGATTGCTCAACGCTGAACAGCGTCGGCGCTGAGAGGGGAGCGCGTCGTCGGTGCGATCAGCTACTCACCAACCGTCCGCGCTGACGAACGGTCAGCGTGACTGTAACACTAGCCTTGTTCTGATTCAAGTCTTTTAGGGCCGGTTTTTTTATCAGCAGTTACTTTTATCTGGAAAATAAGTTTGATATTTTGACAGTTGTTGTATATAAAATCGGTCAAAGGGTCACATTTAGGTATTTCTCAGTTACAATTACATGTTATCAGACGATTGGAAAACCGGCCCTTAGTGACATGTAAAGTTACATACACATATAAACTAATAAGTGTTTTTTATACTTTCAGCAACTCCGGTAGCAAGTGTGAACAACATAAATAATATTGAAGAATCCACGTTCAGGTAACTGCTAATGAACTATCTATTTGAACCGCACTGGACTCAGCAACCGATGCAATGCAAGGCAAAGATAACTTTTGTATAATACTAATATTATAAATGTGAAAGTGTATTAATATGTTTACATAATCAGCCCATTACTGTCCCACTGCTTGGCACGGGCCTCTTCTCAGTATAAGACCTTCTCATAAATATGTTTGGATATTTGTAACTCTCTTTTTTGTAGGCACAGGACCGGTCGTTGTGGCGATGTTTGGGGGAGGCCTATGTCCAGCAGTGGACGTCTTTCGGCTGAAATGATGATAATGATGATGATTTGTAACTCAATCACGCACTGGTTACTGTCGTGCTATTACCATCCCCTGCTATGCCCTTTTGTATTCATGTTGTGCGCGACAATAATATTGTGTATGTTACTTTTTTTTGTCATAATTTTATTATTACACTTGATTGTTTTTAACCGACTTCAAAAAAAGGAGGAGGTTATGTATTCGGCGGGTTTTTTTTGTTGCTATTGTTGTTGTGTGTATGTTTGACGGTTTTGTGTCCAATAAATGTGTTTATTTCTTTCTTTCATTTCTTTCACAAATAAAATAATTGGCTGAACGCATAGGGATTAAAGTAGCTGGAGGGGACTGGATGCGGAAGGCAAAGGACCGAGTAATGTGGCGCAACTTGGGAGAGGCCATTGTCCAGCAGTGGTCTGCGATAGGCTGAGTTGATGATGATAGGGATTTTTGAATTTAGTTTTATCAAATTTATAATTGCACTTTATGCATGCTCACACTGTATATGACATATATATATATGTATATACATACAGACGACGAGACTCCCCGACACGCTATAACAGTGGTCGACGACCCTCGTTGATGACATTTTGTATGGATTATACAATTTTTTCAGTTACCTAGATATAAAATAACAAATGTATTGTATATTTCGTTTGTGTACATTAAAAGAGAGATATTTAATTGATCGTCCTGCGCAGCCTGGGCAATCAGCCCCGCTACCAACCTGCTGACTAGCTAAACTTTTCCCCACGGCATGAGCTATTATCATTAGCTTTGTAGCTCATGTCGACAAAATAGAAGAAGAAATTTGTAATAAATTATTGTATTTTTAGTAATATAAATTGTGAAATTAAACAAAAAACCTACAGCTGCCGTGTTGTCCGAAAGGTTTTGTGTTTTCCGAAATATTTATAACCTTTACATGATTACTGTCTTTTATCGATTCTCAGAACGGAAGATGAAGACGTTAGTAAAAACAATATAGAAATGATGCACTTGGGTGTGGAGCGAGAGGAGCGGGCCAGCAGCGCCCCGCCCGCGCCGCCGGCGCACCCCTCGCCGCCACCCTCGCCGCTACTCGTAGTCACGTCATGTATCCCCGACCCACCCACCCCACCTCCTGACACTTGCATCACCATCGAACCCTCAAGAGAAACCCCAGAAGATCCCCCTCCTGAGCAGAAATGAGAACTACTTCCGTCTCGCACAGACGAGACTCCCCGACACGCTATAACAGTGGTCGACGACCCTCGTTGATGACATTTTGTATGAATTATACAATTTTTTCAGTTACCTAGATATAAAATAACAAATGTATTGTACATACATTCACTTACCGAGTTTTTGATGTGTCTTCATAAAAACGGCGACAATTATTATCTATTTTTTAGAACCACTATTATAAAGTAACGTTATAGGTGTATGCTATGAACATATTCACGAACTACTTATAAGGCAGAAAGATATAGGACTGCTGGATGGCATACCTATATTATATCTTTCAATCTAAATACTATGGTGCCGTAGTAAAGGAAAGACATGGTTTTATCATTCAATATGTTTAAGATAACGAGTAGATGTACTGTACGTATTACTTAATTCCGTCGGCTTACTGCAGGAAGTAGTTTATTGACACAGAAACAGAAACACTTTCTTAGAAAATGTTTTACAGTTTACACTTATTGCAGTAAGCCGACGATTTGTTGTTTACTAGAGGCAACGTGTCACCAATGAAAGTAAGCCAAACGACGATAGTATTAACAAATATTACATGATCATTTTTTAAATTATACCTTTTGGATAATTTTCTTTGGACAAAAAAAAACCATAACGAGCACAACTTACCGTAGTAGTCCGTAACTCCTCGTAGCACCGCGTAGCAACACGTAGCACCGCGTAGCAGTATGTATCATCGAGTTAACACCATTGATCTGATGTTCATGATTTAGAATGGTCTGATTTATCAGTGCCGCATGAAAACACAAATGCCGTAACTATGTTCTAGTTTGTATTCTGATCTACTAAAAATATTCATAGTTAGAAACCCATTGTGTTTTATCACTGTTTTAATAAATACATTCAAATTATAATAAATAAGCATAATCTATTGACTAATAAATTTAATTTCTATTAAATCATCCGTAATTAAATTAAAAGACTGATAAAAGCGAATTTCATTAAAATAAATCACATAATTTAACAATAAAAATGCTATTAAAACATTATAATTTTAAAGTGGTACATCTAATTATAATCGCATGCATTATATTTCGTCATAAATAATTTTGAAAATAACTAAAATTATTTGTTTTGCTAAAATGTTTGTAAATACTTAAATGGTCTGTTTTTTTTCTACCTTGTCTTATTTAGCAAACAATCTTGACACGTCTCTTTAAACAAATAACTATTGATAAAATATAATTACTAGTTTTGCACATGTAATCAGGTTACAAATAGTATGATACAAGTGAGCTAAGTTGACTATTATACTCGAGGCCGGATTGCAGCCCGAGCCGAAGGCGAGGGCGTAATGGAGCCGAGAGTATAATAGTCAATGCTCACGCGTGTCATACGACGTTTTTCAACACACTTGCGAGGAAAAAAACATAAATTACACATTTTAGACAAATATTGAATTTGTGAAAAATTATAAAAATGGCGCGCGGACCGCGCGGTACATACAGCTATGCGCGCGCAGGTGGTCAAGGAAACCGCCATACAGCCTAATATAAAAATATTATAAATTGATATTTTTATTTATAACACAAATTAATATTAATTTGTTGCCAAAAATTTATAAAATTAATAATTTGATTAAATGAAATGTTTATATAGCATATTTTAATTAATACAGTTGTTTTATTCTCAAAAATGTTCAATTTAGTTCAGGCATAAAAACTCTTTGCTGCGATTTAAAAATAAACTGTAAAGTAAAAAGCACTAGTGCAATAATATAATGAAAAACCGGCCAAGAGCATGTCGGGCCATGCTCAGTATTATAGGGTTCCTTATGTAGGTGTAATTACAAACGAATCAAATCCAATATTATTCATGGCTGTTTTAGTTTTTGCAATAATCGGCAGTATTCGCGACTCAGAGCGTGTTGTTAGTAGCGCCATCTAGCGATAAATTCAAGAAGCCAAATTTAAGACGTTTGTCATTTCAAAGTTACTTTTTGTGATTTTTTTCAAATAGAAAGTAGCTAAAGGAGCATTATTTGCTAAGATAATTTTTCTCTAAGGTCAATGACCTTTGAACTAGGACGTTTTAAGTATTTTTCAGTTTTCTCTCTATAACTCAAAAAATTATAATCACATTATACTCAAAATAATTTTAAAAGAGAGTTTTCACAAAGGTCTATCAATGTGGAAGATTATAAGTTTCTACATTGCATAGTTTAGAAATGGCAGGGGGGGGGACACATTGCAAGCCACTTTGGCGGGCTATATTTCGCAGATGGTACACCTGATAAAAAAGTGGTGTATCAAACATTACCTTCATTTTAGTAGACCTATTCAATGATATCCCACACGAGGGGGTGCAGCGAAAAAAATTATTTTTTCTCCATTTCACATGTATGGACACCACCCCTAAAATACGGAAAAACGATTCTTTTATTCTTTTAAAATTGAGATCTATATGTCGACTATTTTTTAACAAAATTTCATTTACTTATGTTTATAACTGTAGAAGTTATTAAGCTGTAAAGGATTAGGACAGACGGACAGACGGACAGACGGACAGACGGACAGACGGACGGACATGACGAAACTATAAGGGTTCCTTGTAGGACTTCGGAACCCTAAAAAAAGCACGCGTGCGTTATAAGCTACATTATGAACCTAAAATCGGTGCAATAAGAGCTACTTTACGAGCAAGTGTGTTGAAAATGTTATTTAGAGTGTGAACTTGTTAACATAATGTCTTTTAATAATTATTATTGACAAATTGCATTAAAAAGACATTCCAAGATTGTTTACTAATAATAAGAATAAGACAAGTCAGAAAACACAGAGATTTCGTATTGGTAACAACTTTAACGAGTTCTCTGGACATTTAAAGCTAAAAATGTGTCAATAATAAATAGATACAGGGGCGGGCAAGAGTGAGTCTAAGTAAAAAGTGATTTCTGGGTTGGATATTTTCTAAATGAATTTTCCCCTGGGGTATTGGTCATCTACGAACAAAATGTTTTGGTCAGCCGCCTGGGAGTAATGCGAGAAAAAATGTGACGTCGCTGTCACCGTTAACTTCGCCCTCCATTAGCGCGTGACTACTACATTACTGTCTCGAACCCACTCCTTTCTACGCGAGCACATTACATGTACATTTGCTTAGCTGGTGCCAACGACCATACAACCCATAGACGCTTCATAAATGGTGACTGATGTCTGCAACATCTATGAAATTTCACTAATGTAGGTCGCCACTATTCGCCACTTGAAATCTTCAAATCAGTTTCGACCACTTACGTGAGCCGTCAAAACTGCCGCGTTAGTGATTAGCCAATAGCCGCGTTAGAAGGGCCAATCGGATCGCAGTAGTGAATCGCAGTACAATAAATTCTGCCACTAGCCGAGGCTAATTATATTCAACATTAGGCGTCTATTAGGCTGTATGGTTGTTGGCTGGTGCGCTGTGTCTTCATAAGGTCTTACTTCTTTCTTCTTTTACTTTATTAATGGCAAATATTTAAAGTAGTGAATCTACTCATCATACCGAACAACATTTACTATGGGAGCAACCCTGAAATCGTGAAAACAAAATCAGCTGTTGTGTTCACATCGACAAAATGTCGGGTTCAGCTGATTATAAGGTAGATACGTCATCTAACATAAAATCAGCTGAACCCGTAGGTGCTTATTCATACTAAACGGTACCGATATCGAGCGTTCCAGCGTTGACTAGCGCTGTAGATATGCTGAGCACTGGTCAACAATTGCTGAGCCCGCTCCTATTGGCACACGGAACAATATATTTTCTTTTTTTTTTATGTTTTATGTGTGTATGTTTAAGTATGATTGTAGTTACTTAAGGAGACAGTTTTTTTTTTCTTTCTTTCTTTTTCCAATGAAAAACCGGGCGTAACACTCGGACGAATAAAAAATGGTGGACGGAATCTCGCTAAGAAAAGATTGAAGCACATGGTTTTTGCCTAAACCCACTATAATTTCGACAGAATTTTTACACACCAGATATATATTGTTATTTTATTTGTGACACTACGACAATGACTACCGTCACACGAGATTTTTTGCTTAATCGTGGATTTTTGTCTTACTATGGGTGTGAATGTATGCGTGCCAGCCCGTATTTTTCATCGAGCCGTCTTATTATGGGTGCTTCACTTTTTGTTAAACGAGATTCCGTCTGCCTTTTTTTATTCGTCCAAGGCGTAACACATAAATTACAATAGACATTCTAAAAGGAGTTATTAGAATGATGTTAGGAGGAGAGAAACACCCGAGTTTTATGGCTTTGGATACCAGGGAATGTTTTTTTTTGGCATGACATGGCACGGCACGGCTGTCAGTGCTGTCACTAATGAAATTTGTGCCAAAAAAGTTAGTTTAAGTCATGGTATAATAACACCAGGTAGTCTCTTCCCGTGACAGCTAGGTCACGAGATTGCCTCCGTACTACGTCATCGGCCGTGGAGCCAAAATCGGGCTGTTAGCGTGACACTTGTCAGTTTGATGTGCTGCCACTTTGTGAAAATAAATTACCCGAGCAAAATGCATTTTTTCATTTACTTTCTTCTATAAAGAATCACTTTTTAACTAGTAATTTGATATAGTTTCCTTTATTAACTTATTAGATGAATAACACGAGATAACAAATAGTTAGGCTAGTTAGGAATTTATTTTATATTCATTATGAACAAAAATCTCCTTAAGTATATTGAAGATATCAATCAATGGCAGCACTGATCGTGACGTAGCTTGGAGGCATCGCGCTGTCATTGCGGGAAGAGAATACCTGGTGAAACATCTTATTATACCATGGTTTAAGTAAAAAAAGAGTATTTTATTGTACTCTTTTAGAGTTATAGATTAAAAATACACCTACATGAAATAGGGTATAATACTCTATTTAAGAGTAGGGTTGGCAATCCTAGCTGTTGCCTACATTTTGATGTTGATGAATGATGAGTACGATGAGCCCTTAAGAGGTTTTCAGTTTTTTAAATTACCTACACGTTGTATATATAGCTAACTAGTAATATAATTAGTTTTAAGTTTGTAACTATCTTTAGTAGGTAGGTACCTACCGATCGAAGGATCGTGAATGTACCTGCAGTCACGATCCTTCCCGGTGATACATTTTGTCGACTAAATCCCTTGAAAAAATCCTGCTATATTACACGTACCTACGGCTGCCGTCGAACACTGAGCGCAAGCGATTTTAGCCTTAGTGGTGGTTCACCGGAAAGTTTGCTGATAGTACATTTGAACACGAAAGGCCAATAAAACAATCTGTTTGATTCAATGTATGCCGTATTCAGCATAATATAATAAATATTGAGCGCTAGGCGATTGGAATAGGTAATGTTGAAGGATGTATTATATTATACGGAAATATTTTAGGTACCTACTGAAGTATATAAAATAAAAAAAGCATGTGTTGGAGTGAAATCACTTGACTACATCTAAATTTAGCATGTGTACGAGCATCGCCACATGAATTGTATTGTTTAACTTTTTAGCTTAACAAGCGTTATTTAACATTCGCTGAATGTGCACCTAACCGTGCCTTCCACGCGCAATGTTTGTAATATATTTTAATATAAACTTTATATACCTATTTAGTACAATAAATACTCTCTTTGAAGACGGACACGAATCAGTGATTTTATTCCTGTAAACATCCCGTTTTCATAGACAACATACTGAACATTTCAGTGTACGGGCAAACTGCTCATACAGCATGATATGTTGACTACGTCCAAATTCTATATCTAAATGTATCCTACAGGTATTTTACGTAATATTGTTTTTTTTTTTTTTAATTATTGATATGGAAAAGATACGGAAGAAAATTAAGTATTTTAGTTAGGGGAATGTAGCAGCCAAGTGGCGCCTCCATCAGTAAAAAAAATATTACTCGCTGAATACATTATTTTATCTAAAATTCGTTTTTAACAATTGAAGTACAGGTACTGTAGTTTAATCAGAAACTATTAACTCTGTAAATTATATAGATATAGAATTAGATAGAAAACTGCGAAAAACGGCCACTTTTACCATTTTTTCTATCTACAACTACAGCGAAGTATATTTTACAGAGTTAATCATTTCTGATGAAACTACAGTACCTGTACTTCAATCATTAAAAACAAATCTTCGATAAATGATGTATTCAGCAAGTAATATTTTTTCACTTCGCTGCTATAAAAACTCGTTTCGAGGCCTAACTTGAAATTGTTATACAGTCGTTTCAAATAAATATCTTTGGAATGTTTTGTAACAAATGATGGCGTAGTGTTAGTATAATTATTGATGTTATGTATGTATTAAATAGTGGTGTGAACCGGTTCTCGAAAAACCGGATAATCACCGGTTAGAGTGAGTACCGGAGACTAATCGGTGATTTCACTAAACTACCGGTTATTTGATTTGGTGCAGAACGCACCCAAATGTGCCTTTTTTTTTTTAGCTTGTTTTTCTTCTCATATATATAGATTATTTTGAATAACCGGAGATTATCCGGATAATCTCCGGTGATTCAGTAAAATCTCCGCATAATCTCCGGAGGCTGAAATTGCCTCCGGTTCACACCACTAGTATTAAAGTGCGGCCCCGTAGCAACACTATAATTACTTTGTAACATTCCTTGAATTACCAGATGCAAATATTACAGACTAGCTGTGCCCGCGACTCTGTCCGCGTGGATGTTGGAAAATAATTGCATGTCGTATTCATGAACACAATGACTTCTAATATAATTAAGCGCCTACACAGACGATTACACTATTTACCTATCATACAATATATTTTTTACAACCAACCGGCCAGGGTGACGAAATTAGGCCTAAACTCTACTGTTTCTGAGAAGAGGCCCGTGCCCAGCAGTGGGACAGTAATGGGCTGATTATGTTATGTTATTCTATATATTCTATGACACTAATAAAATCTTGTTGGAGTTTTAGGAACCTGCAGGAAATTAGAGGTCATGGGGATGGGCAAATGAAAAATTCAATTTCAATGAAATGAAAAATATGTTAAAAATATGAACAATTTCAATACTCAGTGAAAAATTTCAAATTGAGTGAAAAATATTTTTGTTCTATCAAACTCCCGAAATTGTATGATTTTATGAACAATTGACGTAACAACTATTATTTTGTAATAAAAAATGTGTATCTTATTATTAGATTTCATTTATGTTGGTACATATCAGTAAGGATGTTCGTTATATTAGGTAGCAGATAACTCAACCTATTATATACAAAAAGCAGGCGCATACTATTATTTACTTAACACTGCTTCCTGCTATCTGCTATAAACTTTTTCGTCGTCTTATTTACGAGATTGAGTCGAGATGTAGTTTTTTTGTTGCTAGGTTGTGCCATACGATCAAGTATAGAATATAAATGCATTGTAATAAGGTCTATTTTCTAACGCACGTTGCAATTCGAGACTCGGCGGCAATAACAGGCGGCTTACATTACATAAACATTACACTAACGCAGCCTGCTATATAGCAAGTCAAGGAGCTACAACGCAGACTGTGGTTCATCCATGCGCTCGTGCTCGCACTCGCACATTGCTGATAATGAATATAATAACGCGCATATACTCGTAGCGTTTCGAGCACCGCGCTGAACCCCGAAAGCGGACTGTGATTTCTAACGAATGCTGTATGCTATATTATAGCATAAAAAATATTATGCGCTATACATATAGTATGTCGTTACAACGCGTCTTTGATATGTAGCCGTTGTGAACACCTTTACTTATCACTGGATTTTATTCTGTTACCCCGGTAATTCGATAAAAATGTATGCATCTTTCTTTTCATTGTCATTTTTCTTTGTTGTCATCTTATCTTCCTGCGACCACGAACGCTGCAAAGCTTTCAAAACGTCAGGAAAACTAATTTAAATATTATACGCGATGTAATCCGGTTAACCTTTGTTTTATTATAATGTGTAGTGATCGCAAAATTCTAAGAAATTATTATCTTTCTTTTCGCTCAACACTCGTTTCTGCGGTGTCGCGTCCCGCGCCCACCCCACACAAGCCAATCAGAAAATGACACATTTTGCTGGGAATCGAACCTAGGCCCTATTTTTTCGTGGGGAAAATCCTCATGAACACACTCCGCCCGGGAAAGGCGAAGTCAGTGTCGGACTCTTACCAACTAAAAACCACCATGGTGTTCCTCTACCCTTGGTTGGGGGTGTGGAAAATACTCCCGCATTCGCCCAACCATCCCCGGCAGGTCCCGTTCACCACTAGCAGGCAAGCCCCTTCTCTCCGTGCGGCAACCACATCGGCTGCACCCTCCTCTTGACTGGCCACCCTTTCTAGATGACTGCCCTGTCCGTCAGATAGACACCGATAGTGTGGCGGAGGTAGGTCAGCACCTGATGGAATTCGAGTGCCACCCTAATGCAACTCCAGGGCAAGATGATGAAAGCGTTGGCGATGTCAAGAGACACTGCCACCACCACCTCCCATCCGGGTCACTGCTCTCTCCACCAGAGCCCTCACGCGCATGATGGCATCCACAGTGGAGCGCCACCGGCGGAAACCAAACTGGTTGTCCGCCAGATCCGGCCCCATCCTAGTCAGGTGCTGGACAAGGCGGTCTGCAATTACTCTCTCAAAGAGCTTGCCCAGCTCGTCCAGCAACACGATGAGGCGGTATGCAGATGGTGAGTCTGCAGGGCGCCCATCTTTCTTCAGCAGGACCAGTTTGCCAGTCTTTCACATCTGTGGAAACTGGCCCCGCTCAAAGCATGCACTTGGTCGCATGCTTTGAGAGCCCTCCCAATCGGGGCCCAAGGGCCTTCAGGGCCAGGACCCATGCTCGGCCAGGTATGCCGTTGGGCCCTGGGTCGGTGTTTTTGGCTTGAAGCCATTTCACCGGTGCCATCAATTCTTCCCGGGTCACTTCGGGCACGTCGTAGTCGTCATACACGTTAGGTGCAATGTGAGGAGGAACTATCAGCAGAGGGGTGTGCTCCAGCTTGAAGGGAACAGAGCGCTCACCACACCCTCCAGCTGGTCAGGCCGCAGACTCTGGGATAGTGGCCACGACGTGTGGGCCCACGGGTGAAGTTTTTCCCGTACCATATGGGTTGGACGCCCGTCACGGACTTGCGTCCAGAGTCGCCCGCATGGCGTCGAAGCCTGCCACCTTGGCTTGTGCAATGGCTGCCTGAAGGGCCACCTTCGCTACTCTGTACCCCTCGTACAGCTCTTCCTCTATGGCTGCCTCCTCCAGGGTGCAGAGACGCCTGAATCGCCTCCTGGACTTCGTGTTCCGACGTCGCTCTTCCACACACGCAACTCGCAGTCGCGCTATGTCTGAGGACCACCAGTACATCTGGCGCTTTACAGGTCCGGGCTTAGCCCCACATCGCAAACATGCGTCATCGCCTCCTGGAACCAACCGGCCTCCACATCGCTGTCGACAGGCCTGTCCGGTGCTGTCACCCAAGTATGTACGATTGAGGCCTCCAGGAGGGCCTCCCGGTTCAATTTGGCAAGAACCCAACGCGGACCGACCCCGACCGAGGCCACCTGGGCTGGGATGGCAGTCTGAGTGGAGACGTCGAATTGAATGTAACGGTGATCCGACGTCTCCATCTCCTCCATCACATTCCAGCCATGGACATGGCGTTTCTGAGTGGGACAAGCGAACGAGATGTCCACTATGGCCCCACCCCGCAGCCGCACGCATGTCTGGACGGAACCCCGGTTAAGGAGCAGTAAGCCAGATTCCATAGCCCACTCTTCCAGTACCTCACCCCTTGCATCCGTGGCCGGGGAACCTTCAAATTAAACTTTATACATAAAACTTTGATAGCAAAAGTAATTGTTGATTCATTTATAAGCACATACAATCAAATATTTGTCATAAATAACAATATTCGGATGCGTAATTTCTTTTTATTTCTATGAATGAACGTCTGAAATATTATCTTTGGCTTATTTAGTACATTGTTAACGTTAAAATTATCATTTTAACAATAAAAATCTTAATAAATCATAACCATATTTTATTTACAATAGTTGAGATTCACTTTTTATTCAAAAAATATTTTTCACCTCAAACTTGAAAATTTCAACTCGAAATGAAATTTTTTCGAAAAATTTCAATGGTTGAAAAATTTCATGAAATTTACTCATCCCTATATGATTGTTGGTTGAATACCAACAATCATGACCTCTAATTTGTATGTCAATCTGTATAGATTGATCTACTTAACCGATTAGATGAAAAATATCTTATATTTTAAGTTAGGCTAATACCAATACAACTGGAAAGTTTCATAACGATCCGTTCAGCTGTTTTCACGTGATGAAGTATCAAACAGACAGACAGACAAATTTTAAAAACGGTCGATTTGTGTTCTATTGCTTATTTCTAGTCCCACTGGCCGGTTTTCGCAAAAAAAAACTCTATGTATAGACTTTTCAACCTTTAAAATTTCATTTTAGTTTAAAGATACAAGATAAGGTTGCTACCTATACAATCTATATATATAAAAATCAATTGCTGTTCGTTAGTCTCGCTAAAACTCGAGAACGGCTAGACCGATTTGGCTAATTTTGGTTTTAAAATATTTGTGGAAGTCCAGGGAAGGTTTAAAAGGTGAGTAAATGTGGGAAATTTGTGAGGAAAATAGTAAAAACAACAATTATATTTTCCCATACAAACTGTTCCTACCTGTCAAGCATTTGATGTTCGTCCCGTTCGGTATGGTAACTTTAAAGAACGTATTAAATAAGATTTGGATGAAATTTTGTGTGTATGTTTCAATGGGTTCCTGGATGGTTTAAAAACACAATTGGACCCGGTAGGTGGCGCTGCAGTCGTGTCACCAAATTTGATTTGCTGAACAATTGATAACATGGGACGGACGGGACATGAGACGGGACATGGTACGTGACGGGTCATGGGACGGGACTGGACATGGGACGAGATAGTGGGATAGTAAGATAGTGGGATAGTGTGATAATGAGATAGTGTGATAGTGGGATTGTGGGATAGTGCGATAGTGGGATAGTGATTGGACTGGACTGGACTGGACTGGACTGGACTGGACGGTCCGAATGAAAGGATGGATGGATGGATGGATGGATGGAACTGGACTGGACTGGACTGAATTAACAGGATCCGTCACGTGAGTTAGCAGAATTTAACGCGAGCGAAGCCGCGGGTAGAAGCTAGTATGTAATAAAAAAAACCTGTCTGATCCCAAACACACAAATCAATATTTTTTTTATAGATATTAAAAAAGGTTATTGTTTTTAATTTTGTATTTTTATTTTATTTGTCTTTCAATTACAATAGGTAAATCTATGATTAGCTCGACGACTTTAAAAACCTTAGCCGATTAACGGAAAAAACTGAAAATAATTACATTAATAGAATCTTATCATGATACCTAACAACACACTCACGGATTGGACAGGGTTTTCGTAACATGTACTTTTTATAGGTAGTACTTTTTTAAATGGAATTACTTTCGGAACAGGTGGTGGTGACCTAGATTTACTATATTTTGTAGATGTTGTAATAGACCGATATTTTTTAACAATTAACCCTATCTCTGGTCTATGTTCAGTGTAACTTAGAACAATAGACGGTATCTGCAATTTTAATCTATACATATAAAAGGCTTTGTCCTGAATGACTGACGGATCAACGCACAGCCTAAACCGCTGATCGTAGAGACCTGAAACTTGGAGGGTGTGTTCGTTGTATGACGTAGGCATCCGATAAGAAAGGATTTCCCGAAATTCTATCCCTAAGGGGGTGAAAAAGGGGGGCAAAGTTTGTATGGGACAACGTGATTCCTTGGTCCAATCTACTTAAAATTTAGCATAAACCTTTTTTAACAGAATTGATGGAAGACGTGTTTCGTATTTTATTGAAATTCATCCCCTAACGGGGTTAAAAAGGGGTAAAAAGTTATTTTGGCGGTGATTTGCTTCGAAGTTGATATCAATACTTCTTAGTGCTTTTCATCATTCTCCGAGCCTTTTCCCAATTATATTGGGGTCGGCTTCCAGTCTAGCCAGATGCGGCTGAACATCAGTATTTTACACTGCGACTGCCATCAGACCCCCGCAACCCAGTTACTGGGTAATACTGACATTCGGAGGTTAGACCAGTTGTCAGACTTTCAGGCTTCTGACTACCCGTAACGACTGCCATAGATATTCGTATGACAACCGGGACCGACAGCTTAACGTGCTCTCCGAGGCACGGAGGGGTCTCGATGTGTAACGAAGCGGTCACCCATCCACAGACTGACCGCGGTAAGTGCAGCTTAACCTTGCAGATCGTACAATCCGCGCAGTCGTTGCTTCGCTACGAGCCCCTCACTTCTTAGTGCTTTTGATTTAAATTATATTTTATTTTGACACATGTTTGAAAACTCAATCCGATTTTATTCAAAAAAGAATGAAATTACTTAAAAACATAAGCATATTCTTTAAAATTGGAATGTCTCGAAAGTCGCCGTACTATATTACTACCTCATTTGAAGGTTTCTAAGCATAAAGGTTACGACACGGCCTCATAGGGACGTAGTTTTCGAAAACTGAAATGGTAAGGAAATGTCTGTTGTTTTTGTTCGAGCATCACGCTAAAACTACTGGACCGATTTTGATGAAACTTTTTGTGTTTGATACCTGATGACTAGACTTTGGATGGAAGTGGATGAAAGTGGATGGAGGTGGAAGGATGTGGAATGGGGTAGAAGGAGGGGGAAGTGGTGGATGGGGGTGGATGGAAGAGGATGGAGGTGGAAGGAGGAGAAAGGACGTGGAAGGTAGTGGATGGAGGTGGATGAAGGTGGATGGAGGTGAAATGTTGTAGAAGGAGGTGGATAGAGGTGGATGGAAGTGGATGGAGGTAGAAGGAGGTGGAATGAGATGGAAGGAGGAAGTTTGGACAGGTTTAGACATAATGCGGGGCAACAATAGGGCAAGCTTCATTTTATGTTAATTATTAATGATGGCACCCAGTGCATACGTGAAGTGTTTGCGAACAAAAGACAATAGCGCGAGGCCTGGCAACATGCGGCAGGCCTATGGGTTTTGTCACTCGGAGATACAGCTTGGCTACCTGCACGTTCCTAACCAAAAAGCAGGTCATTAATTGCATTATTTCAATTAGATTAGATTTCCGCATCCACGGGTGCGAAGCTGCGAGCAAAAGCTAGTGTGTAATAAATGGCAGAGCCGGTTTTTTCGTATCGATAACTTCTCGACTAAATTGATAAAGATAAATTAATTTATATATCTAACCTTTGTTGAAATCGTGCCAAATTATGTATAACTTATACTTATATAGTGAAATATATTTTCGCCGGCAACATAAAATATTTTTGAAATATTTTTTTGATGTTCCTAACACATTGTTAAATGTCTGTTTAATAACTTATATAAGTACTTAATGTTATTTGGTTGCGTAGCTACCACAGAAAACAAAGAACCCATATTATTTATATAACAATTTAATACAAAATGCAAATATCAATTTAGTTACTAAGTACTAAATTAGTAAAACCACTACGTTGTTCCTCTAACAACCCTTGGCCGGGGGCGTGGGAAAATTTATATTCACACAACCATCCCCGGCAGGTCCCGGCTCGCCAATAGTAGGCGAGCCCCTTCTCCGCGTGTGGCATCAACATCGGCCGCACCCTCCTCTTGACTGGCGCGCGAGGAACACACCACCGTTACGGGCCTTGACTGGTTGGGCGGCGGACTACCCAGAGTCCGCAACCCGTGGCTGGAGGTCGGTGTAAGCCGTGCGGCGTGTTCCTGCGGCGCCCGGTCCGTTTCCTGCGAGGGAGAAGAGAGGTCGTTGCCTCTCGCACCCTCTCCGCCGCCTCCTTAGCTCAGAAGGAGACGACGCTCTACCAAGCGCTCTTGCTCCCGACCATAGACAGAACCACGGCCGGAAGCGAGAGATGGCTGCCGCCCACTGCAGTAATAAGGTCAAGGCGCTGCGTGGCCCAAGCTGCCGAATTGTGTAACTCGCTCACGATCGCAATCATTTGGATTTCAATGTTCATTGCTCTGTGTGTTTTGACAATCCGTCATATTGACAACTACGTACCACGCAATGAATATTGCTGTAATTTCAAAATGAAAGGTGATGTCAATGTGAATGCATTACACAATTACCCCACTGGACACTTCACCAGTGTCTGCTACACGATGTCCTCTCCTCAAGGCAGCTCCCGCAGTGATGATACTTGAGCGTCGGCTCCCGGTCTATGCGTCACAGATACTTCTCGAAGCAACCGTACCCCGAGCGTATCTGCGTCAGCCGGTAGGTGAGGGCACCATGGCTCCTCTCCAGCCACTCCTCCATGACGGGCCTTACCGCCATAAATAAATTCCATATCTATCATCAATTAATTAGTTGTTGTGTATCTTTATTTTGTCTATAGGACTAGCTACGGAACTCAACAAATCGTATGATTTTAAAATCATTTAATATATCTGTATTTAGAAACGACGTCAGACGGCAAGATTAACTTGAGATTTGGGGCATGAAGTAAATGTTAAAAGTTTTCACCCAGTAGGTACTAAAGAATATTTTATTTTGATTCGAAGAAGATAAAAAATGTTTTTTTTTTTAATTTTGAGAAATGTCTCAAAATATTTATTTATTTGTTAGTGACTGCGGACAGTAGCCCACAAAGTCATAATACACTAGGCAAAATATATTACAAGTGTATATTATAATATGTTGTCTGACTGATCTGCGGAAATATTAATTGTACTTTTATATTATATAAAACTAAAAAGTTTTATACGGTCTGTAAAAATATAAAATTCTTGTATAAATAAGGAGTTATTTTGTAAAATTAGCAGTGTGTACTCAATCCAAATGGTTGTTGTGATGTCTATTAAAATTGTTGATTATTAATTTTCTTTTATTGTGTAGGTGTGTCCCATAACCCGGGTTCTACACGTACCTAGAAAATTAAAAAAATTACGTCAAAGACTTCGAGGCATAAGTGTTCAAAACGCAAAAAATCCTTTACATCAGCAATAAGCCATTCCGACCTTCACATTGCCATATCGAGCCAGTCGTTTGCGGATATATCGCAAGCCGTGAGGTGACGTTTCAAGACGTCTTTGTTATTTTTTTTTTATAGTATTGGATGGCGCAAGCGCGACTGCTGAGCGTGGGGTCCTGGGTTCAATTCCCGGGCCGGGCAAAGTGTTATTGGGTTTTTTCATAAGGAAATTCTCAGTAGCAGCCCGGAGTATGGATTTGTGCCCGGTTAATGGCAATAGGCTCGCCCCCTATTACATGGGACTATAACATAACTGGCGAAATGTGGGTGTTACTATACCCCTCAGCTTACCCCTTCGGGGAAAATACAGGCGTGATGTTATGTTATGTTATGTAATTGGATGGCGAAACGAGCTAAAGGCCCACCTGATGTCTTAACATATACATACGGTTACCTTTGCCCATAACAACTGCAATACCACCTAGACTGTTGCCTAAATGGTACCGCAAGTCGGTTCGCCAAACTGAGACATGAAGATGGAAAGTCTCATTGTTGCGCAAATGTTCACCTCCAGTTATGCTCTTTCCAGTTGCAAGTTGAGAGTAGAAGCCTCGAAGCCCTTAATGTCAAACGCCTGCATCGGAAACCCACCCTTACAAAAGACAGCGGGAAATTTTACTTCGTTCTTTACGACCATACATTTAAAACCAATTTCGGCTTTACAAGGCATGCGCTTGACGCTAACTGGATGTCGCCGTCGAGTGTCGACCAAAGACAATAAAACCATCTATTCTCTTTTCCGTCGACGAACACGTCGACAAACCATTTTCCTCATGATAAAATAACACGGCTGTAGGTTTTTTTTTTGTTTAAGAGTGGAAAACCTCGTGGACGACCTTCGTCTTCGCATTCCAAGGGGTATGTCGGACTCCTACCGACTAAAACCACACGGTGGCCGACCTCAGCACAAAATAGATGAGCACCGGGAATTCCTGTGGACCGCCCGGTGCCCCTCTGGTACTAAGCCATTTGGCACGTCCCGGGAAAGCAAAGAAAGAAAAGAAAAGAAAGAAAAATGGTTTATTTACAACAGCCAGAGGCACACAATAACAATAATATACAATTTTAATCATCATAGACTCCTAAAAGTATAATTGTGTGCCCCGCGGCTGAACCAAATAGGCTCAGTTCAGCAAAAATGCCAGACAACTAGTGTCTGGCGCTGGTTTTCAACTGGAGCTTGTTTGAAAGTGTCACGGACGAAAATCAGTTTTTCAGTGAGTAAACTAAACATAGATAAAAATAATAAGAAAGTTTTTCGCAATAATAATAATAAGCAGTGCTTTCCACACCGCAGCAGTACGCGTCCACCACGTACTGCTGTCCTCCCCAGGGTCGCGTAATGGGTGCCTTGAGTTTCCTCCACTCTTAGCGCCTACGATGCCCAAGGGTCCCCTGCCAGTAGGTACATGACGACAGGGGATGCGGCGTGTAGCCCTATCTGGGCTGTGCGCCAGAGTGTTTGCCTCCCCGGCGCCTCCGTCTCCGAGCGGGATCGGCCCTCTCCCGATCCCACTCTGCGGCCTCCTTCTAGAGCATGACAGTTTCACAGAAGGAAACCACGGCCATTCAGGCCGTCAGCTCTGCCAGCCTATGCTGGCTACGACACTACTGCTGGCAACCTATAATGTCCTTTTTTTTTGTTCACGAGTGGAAATCCTGATGGATACTCTTCGTCTGGGGAAATCGAAGGAGTATGTCGGACTCCTACTGACTAAAACCACACGGTGGCTGACCTCAGCACAAAATAGAGGAGCTCCGGGAACTCCTGTGGACCGCACCGCAGTGCCAACCTATAATGTACAGTCAACAAATCGGAATCATGATCCACTCAGCCGACAATTCGTATGAAATTGTAAAACAGTAAAATTGTCTTCATATTAGCATCACTAGGACACTTAGGACATTTTGAATATTAAGAAAACTGCGTTAATACTTACGTCAGTATGGAAATGTCTTTGGTTAATACGGACCTTTCCAGAAGAATATTAATCAAATTAAAAGAAATTGGTAAACTAACTGTCACTGCCCAATAAAATTGATAACAAGTTTGTTGCTAAGGAAATATGATTAAGCGAAATTCGACCTAATTGTATTAGAATGTTTGTAGAAAATTAAAACACTTATTACACTACGCGGTATTCAGCGCGCGGTGCTAAGACTGTCTTGGAATCTTATTTTTACAGCTCGCTATTACACCAGACTAACTATCGCACGCTAACTCATTTCAAGGCGTACGTCGGACGACGCAGACGCTTGGCACGGAACTTACGTTACGCGATATTTAAGCACCAAAAAATCTATAAGTACTTATAAACTTCTAGAAATACTCGGAGGCCTTCTAACCGAAGTTCTTTATGTGGTCTTGAAGTTTTTTTGCTATATAAAAAATAAGGATGTATTATTTATAGGGTTCTACGTTACTAATACGAAATATTTTAAGACATACATTTATGAATGGTACAGAAGTCATCAATCTGTTAAATTCTTGATGGTTTTTCTGCTTTAAATAAGTAAGTCACGATATAAGTCGATCACGTTTAGAAGTACATCATTTTCTATATAGCATATCATTTTAATAGCGAGCATACCGCACTACACACCCTTCTTAAGACGTCCGTCCGCTGCGGTTGCCGCGCGCCGACTGAGCGGTTTTGCAGACTAACTCTTATTACATCATGCGATAGTTAGTCTGCAAGTCTGCATGTCTCGCCGCGCGCGTTCGGTCGCGCGGTATTTAGACTCGGCGAGACTAAGTGTTATTATACTACACGGTCTCAAAGACAGTCTTATGCCCGATTTCACCGACATCCCTTAAACTGCCACCTAACTATGTGATCCTTAGCTTAAAAGCTCCTCTAAACTAGCCCCTAAATTAAATTTCGTTTCACCATCATTTTGTCACCTTACTAGGGGACACTTAGCTATGTGACGATTTGTTTTGGATAATAGTGACTGATTCGTCTTTGAACTTAGCGATACTTTTCAATATAATTGTTTTTCATCAAATTCTCTGAAGTATACACTTATATGGATATAATTATTTAAAAAATAGTGTTTTGATAGCATTAAAATACAGTATTTCATTAATATTTTTATTATTTTTCATATTTCTTTCATATTTACCCTATATTATTATTAACTCTATTTATTCTATTTTTTATTTTTTTTATATTAACTCTTTGTTTATTACGAAACCTCGCGTATCATCTGTGGTCATATTTTTATCTTTGAAACTTCCTTCGTGCGTGCGTGAGATAAAGTGAGATTTTTTTTGTTGCTATTTTAATAAAGTAATGTATAAAATCAAGTCAAATCAAAATGTTTATTTGTGTACACAGCTATTTTGGTATTATATTACAGGTATTATAGTCTCTCTGTGTGCTGCCACAGGTGCAATACAAATATTAGTTATGAATTATACATATTTATATATTATTATTAGAATTATAATTGATGACATTTTATGCCTTTTATTGTGTAGTCAACACATGATTTTATTAATTATATTGTAAATTAAATTAATTAAATTTATTAATGGAATTAAGCAAATTAATTAATAAGTTTAACGAAATTAATCAATTTAAATAAATAGATGAAAAAATTCCAAGGTGTGCTCAATTTTTTCCAATAAATACAACACTGAAGATTTACGAAACCTATATCTTCGAAAAAAGTCAGTTTCATCAAAACTTTCAATGTAATTTGGTTGTTTCCGATATAGTTTTGGTCTACAGATGTTAATTACTGCGAATATACTAGAAATAGTTTCAAAATTTTCAAAAAGTTCATCTAAATCACAATACATCTTCGTTGCTTGAGAGATACTTACGTATGTACCGGTTTAAGGGCCCGAATTTCGACTTCCTAAATTTAGGGGAGCTTTTAACGTTTAAGTGACCCCTAACTGTTGGTGAAACGGAAACCATCTCCTAACCGCCCTCTAACCATGCTTAAAGGATCCTTTAAAGTTAGGAGATGTCGGTGAAATCGGGCATTAGCACCGCGCGCTGAATACCGCGTAGTGTAATAAGCGTTTAAGCTTATGGTGGGTCATGACTCCGTTTGGTCGAGTGTACCTACAGAAAAGCTACTCTAGCAGCATTGTATGGCGCAAAACAATATCATCCATCTCTATATCAACTTATCGGTACTCATGTGAAGAGAGAGTGGACTATTTTTTGCCGAGAACCATATTGACAACAGTTTTAACTTATACCACCTTTTCAGAAGGGTGTCCACAGATAAAGAATCCATGGATACCGTCCTTATGCCGCCATACATAGCCGCCATATCTTGTTGCCGTTCTTATAACCGTCAAACGAGGTATTGTTTTCTCTGTCTATTCCAAGGAGTTAAAGAACGAATAAAAAAAAAGAAAAAGAAGTTTTTAAGACTTTCTCGAATTTCACTCATATTATATTGAAATAGTAGTTTATGAAACTGTTGCATAATAGGGGTTATTAAAACACGAGTGTGAGTTTAATATCACACGAGTGTTTTAATACCTAATTATGTCAGTTTCATACACTATTTTATCTAAACTCATGCAATTTTAAATAAAATACAAAGTCAAAATCTTCGTAACATTGTCGTTGTTTTTCTTGATTTCTCTGGTAAAAGATTGTTCGTCATTTACGTTGCTGCAACCAGAAATTCAGGCGGGGTCATATTCTCCTCAGTTCAGTATCACTGCTGTAGTCAGATATTTTTGCCCAGAATAAAACTTTCGACTTACAAAACCATAATTATAACGTAAACAATAACAATAAATTTACAAGTAACGATGACCAAATCCAGTAGGACGTGGCGTAAAATATAGTCTGGCGAAAACATTATAATACAATACAATTCAAATCCTCTTTATTGCACAACAAGATTATATTAATTTCGCCACTAGTAATACATTGAAAAATTGTATCGTTTAAAATCGCGTTTTTGGCAGAACTTTGGATTGTCATATTGCTTTTAATTATATTTAAGTGTTTACAGGAATATTTTTTGTATGATAAAACAGAGATTGACGGAATCCTGACAAGGATAGAAAATTAGTTCCGATTATAATGTTTTCGCCAGACTATATTTTATTATCTGTGTTGACGCGCGTGCGCGGCGTGTGCGCGGCCGCGCGCCATGGCCTACTGGATTTGGCATTGGATTGGATTTGTTACCAAGGTTTTGACTTTGGTATTTTATTTAAAATGTTATGAGTTTAGATAAAATAGTGTATGAAACTGACATAACTAGAAATTAAAACACTCGTGTGATACTATTAAAAACCTCGCCTGGGTTTTTAAACTCACACTCGTGTTTTAATAACCCCTGTTATGCAACAGTTTCATAATAGTAGTTTATGAAACTGTTGCATAACAGGGGTTATTAAAACACGAGTATGAGTTTAAAAACCGAGCCGTAGGCGAGGTTTTTAATAGTATCACACGAGTGTTTTAATATCTAGTTATGTCAGTTTCATACACTATTTTATCTAAACTCATAAAATTTTAAATAAAATACCAAAGTCAAAACCTTGGTCAATCTCTGTTTTATCATACAAAAAATATTCCTGTAAACACTTAAATATAATCAAAAGCAATATGACAATCCAAAGTTCTGCCAAAAACGCGATTTTAAACGATAACATTAGGTATTTAATGTATGACTAGTGGCGCCACCCTGAATTTTGTGTACTCTTTGGTGCCAAACTGTACGACTGCTAAAAAAAAGGTTTGAAAACTCCTTGGTTGGGTCGAAGTGGCATTAAAAACTCCTTAGTTGGGCTGAAGTGTGCGGTTATGGAAAAAAAATTAAATTACCGCATTGTTTTGTTCAGCAAACTGTATCGTAATGAAATTTTTTAAATTCATTACAGGTGCATGTGGGTAAATTATGTCATTATGACATTACTTTCGAGTTCATAATTCGAATTTTACGATACGAGTGTAGATAAACTACTATTACGGCACTTTTGGCGCACAATCAATTACTGTCTTTGTATACATTTGCTCCTTTTTTAGGGTTTTATAACAATGATATTGGCATGATTAGGTTTTTGGTCAAGCGCGAACTTTTCTTGAAAATCAATAAAGTTGAGGATTTTTTTTTACTCTTATAGACCCTATACCCAGTTTTATGTAAGGATTAATTAATTGTATGGGAGGAAGAAAATCTGAGCAGGACGATAACTTTTTTTATACGAAATTCTTTCTTTTGGTTTAGGATTTGAGTAGGTAGTATCCCAGTTAAGTAAATCGCAATCAATATTGCCGTCCTATCGGATTGAGTGAGGGAATAGAGAGTGCACCTGTGTTTGCGCACACACTTGTGCACTATATGTCCCGCGCAGATGGCTAAATATTAGTCTTTGTTGAGATTGGCCGCCTGTCACCTAAATTCAACCGGGAGGACATTATTAATTATTATTAATGTTACCGGTCGTAGTTTTGGAAAAATAAAAACATGTATTCCTTTATTATTATTTAATTTAAAGAGTATTTGTGTCAAATTTAGTACCATGTTTATCAAAAGTTACAAGTCTACAAGCTACAAGCTACAAATTACAAGAACATTTTTACAAAACTAAACTTGTAAACTACTACAAGCTACAAGTGATTCCTCTCGTATTATAAGTATGTATTTACAAAACAAAAAAGTATATAAGTATTATATCCATTGTCTAGTACCCATATCACAAGCTCTGCTTAATTTGGGACTCGATGGTGCTGTGTAAAAATGTCCCGAAGATATTTATTTATTATTTATTTATTTCAAGTGGTTTTTCACACATGTATTATGATTTTGTTTATCAAAAATTTTCATGTAACTTGTAGCTTGTTGCTTACAAGTCTAAGAATGGCCAATGACTCTTGATTTTACTTTACAAGTGAACAAGAAACGTTTTTTTTACTATTTCTAGCCAAAATGTGGTCAAAGGGTTCCAGTAACGATGAAGAAATGAGAATATATTGCAATAGTAAATAGGCAACAACTTGCCGATCGGTAGGATAGGATTCAACCTACCGATCGTGAGTCAAATTGTGCCGTTCGTTTCAGTCTTAATATTCAGAATTACAGATAATGAAATGGAACATTTTATAAATAAATCATTCTGTATTACATGGCAGGCACCATGAGTGTTTTGCCATTAAATATTTACAAAAAAATATTAAGAGCTTCCCCCAAATTTGTAAGAGAATCATCATTCATTGATGAACAGAGTCTGCCCTTATTTTTTATAAAATTTGCGTAGCGTACCTAATGATAACCTAGCGGCTGTACACTTGCTATTGTATTGCCGTGCAGGAGGGTCAAATTCGAACCCGGCTCGCACAGGACCTATACCTACTTTTCTAATTCGTGTGCTGATCATAATTTGATTATCACTTGCTTTAACAGTGAAAGAAAACATCGTGAAGAAACCTGCATACTTGAGTGTGCTCCATATACAGTTCTCGATAGTGTCCACCAACCCGCACTACTCGATAGTGTCCACCAACCCGCACTACACCAGCGTGGTAGCCTTAGTCTTCTCATTCTGAGAATACCCCATGCTCAGCAGTGTAACAATAATGGGCTGATTATTTTAGTGGTGCATAAAACCAAAATTATGATTATTTCTCGTTTTGTTATTTTTTTCTTTTAATTAAAATGTGACATACCTACCTACTCCAATCATTATAAACTAATAGTTACATCGAATAAGGTTTACAAGACTTGTAATTTCCTAATAAATCTACAAGCTTAGTGAAATTCTTTGATAAACGTAATTTACAAGGCCTTGTGAAAATGTTCTTGTAATTTGTAGCTTGTAGCTTCCAATAATTAATGGCAATAGGCTCGCCCCCTATTACATGGGACTTATAACATAACTGGCGAAATGTGGGTATACTATACACCTCTGCCTGACCCTTCGGGGAAATACAGGCGTGATGTTATGTGTGTGTGTGTGTGTAGCTTCCAGACTTGTGTCATTTGACAAATAGGGTATAGGATTCACTGGCCACCAAAACAAAACCGCAACAACATGTATGAAAAAATACTTGTAGCTTGTAGTTTCTACGTGAAGTTTTGATAAACGCATCTTTCATACAAACTCTAACCCTTTCCACGCGACGGTATACGATAGTGCGGGTAGCTTGTTCTTGACGAGCAATTAGTCTAGATTTCTTTCAGAAATTTCAGTTTAATCTATCTTTAGTATTATATCCATGCATCTTACTGTACTCTGTTGCTATTCGTGAAGATCTATTATTGGCAAATTGTATCTTATATTGTATATCATTGTTAATCAATAGTAATTGCTGTTGGTCTTCCAATCCAATAAATACATAAATAAATATGTAACATTGTTGTGAAACTTGTAGATTAGTCAGTCTCACGATCATTAGAAAACTGAAAATTCATGTTTTTTTTTGCGTTTTTTCTAGCTTTCTCAGACTCCTAGAAATCCCAAATTAGCTTTTTGCAACTTTCTTTTCGGGTGTTTTTTCTGAGAATGATAGGAGATAGAAACGATACCGTACTGCTCAGTAGGTTTACTGAACTCCATGTGTTCGGAGTAAAGTGAGCCTACTGTGCGTACGGCGTGAATTCTAGCATAATAATAAAATTGAATAACTCATTCATCATCATTTCAGCCGAAAGACGTCCACCGCTGGACATAGGCCTCCCCCAAGCATCGCCACAACGACCGGTCCTGTGCCTTCCGCATCCAGCGGATTCCCGCGACCTTCACCAGGTCGTCGGTCCACCTTGTGGGGGGGCCTACCCACGCTGCGCCTTCCAGTACGCGGTCGCCACTCCAGAACTTTACTGCCCCATCGGCCATCCATTCTGCGAGCAATGTGCCCCGCCCACTGCCACTTAAGTTTGGCAATTCTTCGGGCTATGTCGGTTACTTTCGTTCTCCTGCGAATCTCCTCATTTCTGATTCGATCACGCAGGGCCACTCCGAGCATAGCCCTCTCCCTTTGAGTGACTTTGAGCCTTCTTATCAGGCCCATTGTGAGCGACCACGTTTCAGTACCCTAAGTAATTACTGGCAACACACACTGGTCAAAGACTTTCGTCTTGAGACACTGCGGTATTTTGGACGAGAAGATATTGCGTAGCTTCCCGAACGCTGCCCAACCGAGTCGGATTCGACGATTGACCTCTTTCTCGAAGTTGGACTTACCTAGCTGGACATTTTGTCCTAGGTATACATAATCGTCAACAACTTCGAGTGTAGATTCTCCGATGTTTACGGGAATGGGTGCTATATGGGAATTCGACATAACCTTTGTCTTGTCCATATTCATTTTAAGACCCACTCTATCAGAAGCTCTACTGAGGTCATCGAGCATTGTACCGAGGTCCTCCATGGTCTCAGCCATGACTACTATGTCGTCGGCAAACCGAAGGTGAGTGATGTTCTCGCCGTTTATGTTAATGCCTAGCCCCTTCCAGTCCAGAACCTTGAAGACATCCTCCAATGCAGCAGTGAACAGTTTTGGAGAGATCACATCTCCCTGTCTCACACCTCGCTGCAGAAGGATAGGTTTCGAGGCTTGGTCCTGTAATCGGACTGACATAGTGGCGTTTTCATACAAAGACTTTAACACTTCGATGTACCGATAGTCAATCTGGCACCGTTGAAGAGACTGTAGTACCGCCTAAGTCTCGATCGAATCGAAGGCTTTCTCGTAGTCCACAAACGCTAAACAAAGAGGCAAGTTATACTCTTCGGTCTTCTGTATAACCTGCCGCAGCGTATGTATGTGGTCTACGGTGCTAAAGCCTTTTCGGAAACCGTTTTGTTCGGGAGGCTGGAAGTCGTCAAACCTGCGCGAAAGACGTTTCGTAATGACTCTCGAAAACAGTTTGTAGACATGGCTCAGAAGTGAGATGGGCCTATAATTCTTCAGTAGAGCATTATCGCCCTTTTTGAAGAAGAGTACCACCACACCTCTGCTCCATGCCCGTGGCGTTCTTCCCTCGAGAATGACGGAATCAAACAGCTTCTGAAGGGCCTTAAGGATCGGTTTTCCACCCGCCTTCAGGAGTTCGGCCGTAATTCCGTCATCAACCAGTGCCTTGTTGTTTTTGAGCTGCTTCAGAGCCATCCTAATCTCGTACAGGCTGACGTTCGGGATATCTTCGGTATAGTGTCGGGTCAATCGAGCTTTTGGGTCGTTAGCCCGATTTACAGCGGGTGTCCGGGTGGACGTGTATAACTGTCCATAGAACTTCTCGACCTCCTTCAATAGCTCTGGCTTGGAGGATACGACTCTGCCATCGTCGGTCCTCAGTTCTGCAAGCTGGCTCTGCCCAATAGACAGGTCTCTTCGCGTCTTTAATACGTTCCGTATTAAATTGGCGTAGGTCACTTTTCAAGGACTTTGAGATCTGTCTATTGAGCTGCCGATACTTAGTCGCATCATCTGAGGACTGCAGAATCATCTCGCGTCTTTCCGCCATAAGCTCGAGAGTGTGGTCAGAGAGCTTTTTCTATTTGTAGGACGGGTCCTAAAGATCCTAGACCCGACCGTATGGACAGTTTCCACAAACCCATCGTTGTAATCGTCCACTGAGCTCCCTAGGCATTCGAAATGATTCTGAAGTTCGAGCTGAAAGCTCTCGGGGTTTTGGATTTGGATCGGTGCTGGACGGAGCGTAGACTTCATCAGTCGAGATCTTTCCAGCTTGATGTTCAGATTCAATGTGCCTCTTACCAAACGGTGATCGCTTCCGTTTTTGACCGCGTTGATCACAGAGACATCATTGAATATTTGCTTCTTCATCGACATAATGAAGTCAATCTCATTTTTTGTTACACCATCAGGGCCCAACCAGGTCCACTTCCTGTGCTCACGCTTTCTGAAGAAAGAGTTCATCATATAGAGTCCCTCCTTCTCCATAAAGCCGGCCAGTAGATGACCCAGGTGGTTCCGATATTTATATCCAAATTGCCCCACTCGCAGCCAGTGGCGGCTGCTGGGTCAGAGAACCGGTGGTGCACTGTATTGTTTTATTTACAATACAGAATACAATAATGATACAATAAATATGATTTAAAAACACAATAATAATCATTAATACCAGTTTCCGTCCAAATCGACTCTAAAAAACGTACTAAGAAAACAAAAGAAATCCACACAACCATCGCTTTTTAGGGTTCCGTACCCGAAGGGTTCCAAACGGGACCCTATTACTCTCGCTACGCTGTCCGTCCGCCCGTCCGTTCGTCCGTCCGTTCGTCCGTCCGTCCGTCCGTCCGTCCATCTGTCTGTCACAGGGCTGTATCTTTTGAACTGTAATAGGTAACCGGTTGAAATTTTCTCAGAATATGTGTTGCTATGAGGTGTATCACGACAAATACTAAAAACAAAAAAAGTCTAAAACCAAAGGGGGTCCCCATACAAGGAACTTCAAAAAACATGCATTTTTTTCAACGTTTTTTTTCCTGCTCTATCTTCAAAACGGTAATACATACCAGCGTCAAACTTGGTCAGATTATAGTGCATATTATGTAGTTTCGCAACAAATACTAAAAATAAGACAAACATAGACATATTGAGAGGTACGGAACCCTTACTACGCGAGTCCGACTCGCACTTGGCCGGTTTTTTATTATTATTATTTAATTCCTTTTGAATTAAGAAAAGTTGTTTTGAAAAGTTGCTTTTAGTAAATACTACTACCACAGTTTTACTTTATATTGTTAAACTGTGCTACTACTATAGCAGTCAACATTGAAGTCAGTGCTAATTTTTACACCATTAAAAAGTCACAGTAACGTAAAAACACAAAATAAAAATAAAACGAGGAGAAATTTAAACGAGCGCGGGAACTATGACAAGGAGAGGGCAACGTCCCTACCGCCTTTCGGCCGGCTCGCATTGGCTCGCATCGAGTGCATTTCGTCAACGATCGGTCATTCTCGGAAATATTTGGGCCGTGCGGCGCACGAATCTAGGCTAGTTACTTCATAGTAATTGTACTAAGTATCTTCCGTCTCACGCGCCAGGTGATGTAGCTCGTATTTCATAGAAGTTGTATGAGCGCTCTGCGTGCGCTCCGCGAAGCGCATGGGGCTTTTTTGTTTGAGCGAAAATAATTCTTAATAACTTTAGTTTAGAGATTAAATTGATTTGTCGTTACTTCATAACTATTCATAAGTATAAAGTAGGTGCGTAATATTGATGTTTTAGATATTTTGTGATTCTTTTTAAAGGTATTATGAATTTATGAACTGGTAGTGCAGCGCACGAGTGCACTTAAGGTATAGCCGCCACTGCTCGCAGCTCATCATCGTAGCGCTTGCCTAGTTTTGCGTTGAAGTCTCCCATGACAACAGTGAAGTGAGTTTTAGAGCCATGCATGGCTCTCGAGATGTCCTCATACATGGTCTCCACCTCATCGTCGGGGTGATTCGAGATCGGGGCGTATACCTGTATAACCTTCAACGAATACCTTTCGGTTATTCTGAGTATAAGGTACGCCACCCTGGTCGAAACACTCTCGATCTTCACTATGTTGTTCACAAGAGACTTGTGGACGATAAACCCGACACCACCCTGGGAAAGTTGATCGCCCTCCCGGAAATAGAGCAAGTTACCGGATTTGAGGATTATCGTGTCCTCCCCCTCTCTTCGGACTTCAGATTACCCTACGATATCCCATCGTAACTAGCTCAATTCTTCCTCGAGTTCGACAAGCTTCTCGTCGGTCCGCAGTGTACGTGTGTTGTATGCTGCCAGGTCCAGTCTTTTTTTGTTATGGTAGCCGGATCTCTGCCGGGGATTCTTCGCACCCCCTGCCCCGCCGTTACCCAGGCCGCTACCGTAACCGTACCGTACTCGGAGGACGCTGCTGCCCATCCTCTGGTGAATCCCTTAGTCGCCTTTTACGATACCCATGAGAAGATGTAGGGTGGTGAAATTCTTTACGTCCGGCACCACACGGACGTCCGGCAGCACACGGACGTCCGGCAATGTGAATAACTACTGGGCCCTAATTGTCGCGATATAGAGATAAATTTCTAATTCGAGATAATCTCTAATTTTAAATCTCTACGAAAAATGTCACCGGTAATGTTAACTGCTTTGAACCACTCTTTGTAAGCGCTAGTCGTGGACATATCTCTAACGTGACATTCTGAGAATACGAAAATTTATTTTCAATCGACATTCGCCATCTTGTTTCGACATTATGTTGAGTTCGATATAATGTCTACGACGCGAGAATCACCCCCCTGTGCCTATGGAACAAGTTGTCTGATAATAAATGATTTTTTTTAAAGGGCCAACACACTACTTCACCCACTTAGAGTTAAAATTTCTAAAAGTCCTTTCTTAGTGGGTGCTTGTCAACTTGTCCAAATTTCATGTTTCTAACTTGAGTAATTTCGGCTCTGCGTTGATGAGTCAGTCAGGACATCTCTCTTTATAAATATAGAAGATAGATAAATATTCCGAATTTAGGTATTTTAAACTTGGGTACCTATTTTGATTTTAGGGGTTTTGATACGTACCCAACTCTGCACACCCTACAGACTATACTCGTAATAGATACACTAGTAAAAATATCAGTAGGTACCTTCTTTCAGCTGACTGCTGCCGTAATGCTAACTGTTTATGGCTTCCTAAATGCCCTTAAAACACTCTAAATCCGCATTAAAGTAGCTTTAAACATATTACAGACTGAATACACAACAATCTGTGCTCGTGTATGCGCCAAATCAGTGCTAATCCTATCAAAGGTGTCACTGTGGATAATCTATTAAATCTAGTTAGAATCCAGTGATATAAAACGGAAGGGGCAACTGTAACAGACAGCAGTCAGTCAGTGGAGTGGGCAGTCAGGCACACTACCGAGGACTGCTCACGTCCTTACCCTACCATTCAATATGTATAATCGAACAGAAAATTCATATTACGATGCACACTTTGCACCTTTCAAGTGAGTATCTAGTAATTATTTATAATTTTTAACGCATTTACGCATGCGAAGCGAAATCTAAAGATTTTAATTGTGGAATTAAAATATCGCTCACGAGCAGGATTCGAACCTGCGACTCCTGGCTCAGTACGCGAGGGCTTTAGCTACTAAGCTACCGTGAACACTGCTCATGGTATCGAATTTTACTTCCACTAGGTACGTATTTGGGTGACGTCAGCGACATCTTATTAAAAAACAGTGTTCCTTAACCGACTCGACTAACTTTGCAGTTAAATCAAAGTCGTATAGATAGGCATATCTACCTACCCTTACTAATTATTTTATTATTTTTAACGGATTTACGCATGCGAAGCGAAATCTAAAGATTAAAATTATGGAAAGAAAAAAAAAAAATTTTTGGCCTATCTATACGACTGAATTAACTGCAAAGTTAGTCGAGTCAGTTAAGGAACACTGTTTCTTAATAAGATTTCGCTGACGTCACCCAAAGACGTACCAAGTAGAAGTTAAATTCGATACCACAAGCAGTGTTCACGGTAGCTTAGTGGCTAAAGCACTGGCATACTGAGCCAGCAGTCGCAGTTTCGAATCCTGCTCGTGAGCGATTTTTTCTTTCCTCAATTTAAATCTTGGGTACTTTTAAATTTTTAGATCATAAAATCAAATGGTTTTGGTGTTTGACGTTCCTGCTACTTCCAGGTCGGGCAGACCGGATGCTGTGGAGTTGCTGGGAGCGGGGCTGGTGGGGGATGACCTGGCCGCGGTGCCGGAGCACTGGCTCTCGTTCCCGGCGCCTCCCGCCAGCGCCCACACTGCGCTAGCGTTGCTCTACATATTCTTTACTGCGGCCGCACTTGTCGGGAATGGACTAGTTATATTCATATTTTCCACGTAAGTAAATTGAAAACAGACGCTCCTCAATCATTCTATACCTACCTAATAAAAATTACATCCATATTCTTATATGAAGTCTATATTAATCGACTTGAAGGCATTCTAAGAAAATTCTTAGGGTACATTCAGTTTCGCTCCCATATTTATTTACCCAACTACGAAAGTCGTTGCAAAAAGTTTCATATTCTGCCGCTAAACGAACGGAGAAAAATCGCAGATTTATCATTCCTATAGTGTTATGAATGGGTCGGTTGACGTCCCTGAGCTGGTAAGCAAGACTGGACTTCGTGTTCCATCGGCATTTCTACGGAGACCACATCTTGATGTACCTGCCGTTAGGAGTACCTATAGACAAAACTCATTTCTGGTCAGGGCGTGTCGTAATTTTAACGCAGAGTGTTGGGAAGTTGAGTTTGACTTATTTGCTATTAGTATCCCTAAACTGAAAAAAATATTATGTAATATTTTTTTCGGTCAATCCCTTGTAGGATCAACATAATAATTTATCTTATATTTATTAGCTAGATCGTTATCTATATTAGTTCGGAACATCCATCCATCCTTCTTAATGTTTATTTGTTGTTTGTATCCATTTTCTTTTCTCTCTTTTCTTTGCTGTCTATGTGTTATTCTTAATTTTATATAAATGTTCAATATTTGGAAACTTGTAATTGGCTTTTTTCTACTATATCTTGCTTAATTTCGACATTGTATTAGCTGTAAGTATTCATTAAAAAATATATATATATATATATAATCTTAATACCTTATGTTTTGCAGAACAAAAAGTTTAAGAACCTCAAGCAACCTCCTAATTCTGCAACTAGCTATTTTAGACTTCATTATGATGGCGAAAGCTCCAATATTCATTTATAATAGCGCAATGCGAGGCTTCGCCAGTGGGACTATCGGTTGTCAAATATTTGCGTTGATGGGCGCGTATAGTGGCATTGGCGCCGGTATGACTAATGCTTGCATCGCTTATGACAGGTAAAATTAGTTCATCATAATAACTCTTCAGCATTTAGTAGTAGTAGAGCTCCTTTGTGAAAGACCTCGTCCGGGGAAGTACTACCACCGTACCTACTTCTTCTACGTGTGCAGGGTACGGGTGCCGGTGATATTACAATCACATGAGACTTTTCATCTTCATGTCTCAGTTTGGCGAACCGACTTGCGGTACCATTTAGGCAACAGCCTAGTTTGTATTGCAGTTGTTATGGGCAGGGGTAACTGCTTAACACCAGGTGAGCCTGTAGCTCGTTTCGCCATCGTATAATATAAAAAAATCATATATGAACATACTTTGATAACACCGCATTTGTAATCCCAGAATGGTTGTGCACTTTGCCCAATGGCAAACGTTCATAACGTTTCATCATGTTTCAGGCATTCAACAATCACTCGTCCTTTGGACGGGCGCCTGTCTCGCGGCAAAGTTCTGCTGATGATGGCATTTATCTGGGTATACAGTACACCATGGGCCCTGCTACCACTCTTTAAGATCTGGGGCAGATATGTTCCCGGTAAGTTGATTTTATCCTGTTAGTTCTCGTGCGGTGTTTTTATGTCAAATTATATCATATTTAAATTATGCTCATTATTGTTTTACAGAGGGTTACTTGACATCATGTACCTTCGATTATTTGACGAATACATTCGACACTAAACTATTCGTGGCGTGTATTTTTGCCTGCAGCTATGTCTTCCCTATGTCGATGATCATATATTTTTATAGTGGAATCGTAAAGCAGGTGTTTGCACATGAAGCTGCTTTAAGGTGATTTTTTGATGTTAGAATAGTAAAAGCTACTGATAGCTATTTAAAACAAACTAAGTAATAAAATTGTAATTTTTAGAGAACAAGCTAAGAAGATGAACGTGGAATCACTACGAGCTAACCAGAACGCAAGCGCAGAATCAGCTGAAATCCGAATAGCTAAAGCAGCTCTTACAGTGTGTTTCTTGTTCGTAGCGTCATGGACTCCTTACGGTGTCATGGCGCTCATAGGAGCTTTTGGAAATCAACAACTTCTTACACCTGGGGTATACCTACCTATATATTTTACATACAAAGTGTTATTGAAATAACTGAAAACCTCTTAAGGGGTCATTGTACTCATCAGTATGAACAACTTTTAATATGGGACCAACCCTGAATTCGCCAAAGAAAAATCAGCTGTTCCCTACACTTGTGTTCACATAAATCGGCAAAATGTAAGGAACAGCTGTTTTTTTTTGGCGTTTCAGGGTTGGTCCCATAGTAAAAGTTGTTCATACTGATGCTGATGGGTAAAATGACCCCTTAAGAGGTTTTCAGTTATTTCAATAACACTTTGTATAGTATAATCTATGAAATGATTAAATGTTAAAACAATTTAGGTAACTAACATAAGTAACCCATAATTTTCATTGCTGGGCACGGGCATCTTCTCCGAATGAGAAGGTTAAGGCGTTAGTCCATCACGCTGGCTTAGTACGGGTTGGCAGACTACACACACCATCGAGAATTGTATGGACCACTCTCAGGTGTGCCAGGTTTCCTCACGATGTTTTCCACCACCGTTAAAGCAAGTGATAGTTATAAAATTCTGATCCGCATATACATTTTAAAAGTCAGTGGTCCGGGCCGGCTTTGAAGCAAGGAAGGCAAGCGTTTAACTGCTAGGCTATCAGTGTTTTAGCATGTTTAGGTACTGTCCAGATAGCAGACACAACTCATTGGACGGTGAAAGTGTTAGTAAACAACTTACCTGCATCATTTTAATTTACAGGCACAAAATAATTCTATGTTTACAGGTTACGATGATTCCAGCCGTGGCATGCAAAGCCGTAGCTTGCATAGATCCCTGGGTTTATGCAATCAGTCATCCGAAGTACAGGTAAATTTTAATAGCTACTGCACTACCTACTTAATCTTCGGTGAAGTACCTACAGACTAACAAAGTAATTAGTATCCAGGGTCGCCAGATACAAATGAAGTTTTCTCAGAATATTATGGATGTTTTTGAGTGGAAGTCTGCAGTGTCAGTGTGTGAACATGCCCTAGACAAACCCAACCATTTTCTTCGATTTGATAAATCACAAGTCCTGGCGAAGGAAAACCGATATGTACGTGAGCCTATTGAAATTAAAAAACATCCTAATTTATTAAAATAAACAGGTGCTAGCTGCCAACCATCTTCTCTATTAAGAGAAGATGGTTGGCAGCTACCACCTGTTTGGAACCCAGTTCTAAAAATAATCAAGTGCCAAACAGCACGCAACACTGTAAAAGATAATGATATTGTGAGTGATTACTGCGTCTATCGAAATGATTGACGACGTCTGTGGTCTAGTGGTTCGAGGGTCGGACTGCTGATCACGAGGTCGTGGGTTCGATTCCCACAGGACACAAATATTATTGTGTGATGAACATAAGTGTTTGTGTTGGTCTGGGTGTTTCTTATGTATTATATGTAGGTATGTATTTACAAAAAAAAAGTATATAAGTATTATATCCATTGTCTAGTACCCATAGCACAAGCTCTGCTTAGTTTGGGACTAGATAGATGGTGCTGTTTAAAATTGTCCCAAAAAAAAAAAAAAAAACTTATTTTATTCATCAATCAACTCAGCCTATCGCAGTCCACTGCTGGACATAGGCCTCTCCCAAGTTGCGCCACAACGCTCGGTCCTCTGCCTTCCGCATCCAGTCCCCCCCAGCCACGCTCTTTAGGTCGTCGGTCCACCTGGCAGGGGGGCGCCCTACGCTGCGTTTGCCGATTCGCGGTCTCCACTCAAGGACTCGTCTGCTCCAGCGGCCATCGGTCCTTCGACAGACATGGCCAGCCCACTGCCACTTCAGCTTACTGATTCTACAAGCTATGTCGGTCACTCCGGTTCTTCTCCGGATAATCTCGTTTCGAATTTTATCCTTCAAAGAAACTCCAAGCATAGCTCGCTCCATAGCTCGCTGAGCGACTTTAAACTTGTGGACTAGCCCAACTGTCAGTGTCCACGTCTCGGCACCGTAAGTCATGACAGGCAGGACGCACTGGTTGAAGACTTTTGTCTTCAAACTTTGCGGTATAGGCGACGAGAAGACTCGGCGAAGTTTGCCAAACGCTGCCCAGCCCAGACGGATCCTTCTGTTGGCTTCTTTCTCGAAGTTGTGTCTACCAAGCTGAATTGCCTGCCCTAGGTAGACGTATTCCGTTACAACTTCGAGTGTCGACCCTTCAACGAATATTGGCCTCGGCATGACATGCATATTGAACATGACTTTAGTCTTGTCCAGATTCATGCCGAGACCGACACGTCGAGAGGCTCCGTTTAAGCTGTGCAGCATTTCGCCCAGTTGTTCCAGCGACTCAGCCATTACAACGATGTCATCGGCAAAACGGAGATGTGAGATGTTCTCGCCGTTAACGTTGATACCCTGTCCAGTCCAGTCCAGTGTCTTGAAGACGTCCTCCAACGCGTTAGTGAACAATTTCGGGGATATTACATCCCCTTGTCTCACCCCTCTGCGCAGTTGGATTGGCTTCGTCTTTTGGTCCTGGAGCTGAACAGTCATGGTAGCAGCGTTGTATAGGCATCTCAGCATCTCTATATACCGCTCATCAATGTGACATCGCTGAAGAGCATCCAGAACTGCCCAAGTTTCGATAGAGTCGAAGGCCTTCTCGTAGTCCACGAATGCCATACACAGCGGCTGATTGTACTCTTCAGTCTTCTGTATGATCTGCCGAACAGTATGGATGTGGTCTACGGTGCTGTAGCCTTTTCGAAACCCAGCTTGCTCTGGTGGCTGGAATTCGTCGAGTCTTCCGGCGAGACGATTCGTGATGACCCTGGAGAACAGCTTGTATACATGACTCAGGAGTGAGATGGGTCTGTAGTTCTTCAGTAGGGTTTTATCCCCTTTTTTGAAGAACAGTACCACCGCACTCCCGCTCCATGCCTCCGGTGTAGAGCCTTGTTGGATGACGGCATTAAACAGACTCTGTAGCTCCTTCAGGACCGGAGCCCCGCCTGCTTTTAGGAGTTCAGTAGTAATGCCGTCATCGCCCGGAGCTTTGTTGTTCTTAAGCTGCTCGAGGGCCACCCTAATCTCGCCCTGGTCAACGTCCGGAAGATCCTCGGTGTAATGGCGCGTGAGCTGGGCTCTTTTGTCGTCATTGCTAGGAACTGCTGGTCTCGCCGTTTTGGTGGAATACAAATGCCCATAGAAGTTTTCGACCTCATAAAGCATCTCGATCTTAGAGGTGACTATTTTGCCATCCGCGGCTTTCAGTTTCATCAGATGGGTCCTCCCTAGCTGCTGAGCGAAAACTTTCGACCCCCTATTTTGCTCAATCGCAGCCTCAATGGCGCGGGTGTTGGAGCGGCGGAGGTCACGACGCATCAGCTTCCTAATCTGTAGGTTTAAGGACCTATTATCTGATGAAAACGAATGTGCGGCTGGCATTTCCCGTCTTTTCCTCATCAGATCGAGAGTCTCAGTCGAAAGCTTGGGCATCTTGCTTCCACGCTGCGGCGGAAAGAATTTTCGAGACAGTTCCTGCAATGTTTTGACCATGGTGTTGGTTTTCTCCTCAATATTGCCCGTGGTTTCCAGCGAGTCGAATCGATTTTGAAGTTCCGCTTGGAACCTTTCGGAGCCCAAACTGGTTTGGAGCGGCGAAGGTCGGAGAGTAGACTTTATCATGCGCGTTCTTTCAGCTCTAAAATTGATATTTAGAGTGCCTCGGATAAGTCGGTGATCGCTTCCGGTGTTGAACCTATTGATCACAGAGACATCTCTAAATATGTGCTTCTTATCCGTCATGATAAAGTCTATCTCGTTCCTTGTCACCTTGTCGGGGCTTTTCCAGGTCCATCTTCTTTGGGGCTGCTTCTTAAAGAAGGAGTTCATTAAGAAGAGCCCCTGGGACTCCAAGAAGTTGACCAACATTTGGCCCCTGTGGTTTCTGCGCCCCAAACCGTAAGGTCCGATTCTCGATTCGCCGCGTTCTTGTACTCCCACTTTAGCGTTGAAGTCCCCCATAACAACGTTGTAGTGAGCCTTAGCGGTACTATTGATAGCCTTAGCTATGTCTTCGTACATCGCTTCGGCTATATCGTCAGAGTGTGTCGAGGTCGGCGCATATACCTGCACTATTTTCAGCTTGTACCTATCATTTAGCTTTAGTACAAGGTACGCTACCCGTGTCGACACACTACCGATTTCCACAACGTTGTTTACGAGGGCCTTATTGACAAGAAAACCAACACCACCTTGGGAGAGCTGATCACCTTCGCGGAAGTAGAGTAAGTTTCCTGACTCCAGGGTAATCGTGTCCTCTCCCTCTCTACGGACTTCGGATAACCCCAGTATATGCCATTTTATATGACTTAACTCTACTTCAAGCTCGGCGAGGTGATGGTCCAGTCTCAACGTTTTTCCATTGTACGCTGCCAGATATAGTCGTCGGTTTTGGTAGCCTGCCGTAACCCGGGGATTCCTAGCACCCCCCGTCCCACCGTTACCACGACCGCTACCGTAGTCGGGAATAGAGGGACCACCGGGAACTGGGGGCCGTTGTATGTGTTGTGCGTTCATAGGGATGTATGCCCATAGTCACCACGCTGGGCAGGCGGGTTGGTGACCGCAGTGGGTGATGTTGCACGATGTTGGTGCACAGAAGGACGCTGCTGCCCATCCTCCTGATTTCAAACCTTAGATTAGATTACCTTAGATTAGAGAACCTTAGATTTTATTCATAAAGGTATTATATACAAAGTCTTTGATTTTAATTAATAAAAATGGTACGTGTCTACCGTTAAAAAAAAAAAATTAAAATTTTTAATCTATTAAAAATTTTTTTTTGGAATATCTGTTAAGACGCTTGTCATCTTAGTCTTCCTGCGACCACGAACTCTGCAAAGCTTTCGAAACGTCAGGAAATCAATCTAAATAATATACGCCATCTAATCCGGTTAAACTTGTTTTATTATAGTGAAATATCATTTTAACAACGGACAAAGTTAAACTGTACCTACGTATAGAAAACCCTAATCAAACTGTTTTTTAATAACTTCCTGAGAAATCTTCATCTACAACGTGTTATTGAAATAACTGAAACCCTTTTTAAGGGTCAATGTACCTACTCATCAGTATGAACAACTTTTACTATGCGACCAATCCTGAAATTGCGAAAAAAATATCAGCTGATCCCTACATTTTGTCGATTCATTTGAACATATGAGTGTAGATAAATAACTTTACATCAATATATTATCAGGTATCAATATGTTAGGTACATACTTATTTTATTATGTTACCTTAATAATAATTAAATGAATCATGACACTAAGAAAACCGGCCAAGTAGATATGCGAGTCGGACTCGCGCCCTTAGGGTTCCGTACCAGGCGTGCTGGCCAGAAAACCTCCACGTGTGTCTGACGGCTGCTTGTCCCTCTGGACACGTCTGGAGGGAATGGCAGTTGTTAGGCCGGTGCATCCTGGGTACAGGCAATGGAATCCTTTCCAGGGATTAACCTTCGGGAGATCTTATTGCCTGTGGCGAATATTCTGGTACGGGAGGGGCCCCATGTGGGCCAATGGGGAGTTGCTCCACGTGTCCCTCTGATGCCAACAGAGGGCACAGTGGAGGAGCAGGGGCGGGCCCGGTGTGCACTCACCCTGCCACTGGGCAGGCAGCGGGGGGACTGTCTTTCCCTGCCCCCGTCGATCTCGTAACCCCAGGAGTGCCTGCTGAGTAGTGTTCTCGCGCCTCTTGGGACCGAGGGTCTTTTCTTCACCGCCCGGACCGCGAGGAAGAAAACCTCTAAAAAAAAAAACAGGAGGTAGGGCCTGCAAGCAGCAGACTCCGGGTAGTCTGCTGCCCGACCAGCAGCCAGCGTAGCTGACGTAGCTGGCACGGCTGGCGTAGCTGGCACATTTGGCGTAGCTGGCCTAGCTGGCGTAGCTGTGAATCTTTATTTTTCTTACGCATTCTGTGACAGCGTGTAATCTAACGACGCATATTTAAATGTTGTTTTTGAGTAAGCCATGCTATTATCTAGCTTTACACCACAAAAACTACGCCATTTAAGTAACTTGGGCGGAGAAACATAGTTTAATGAATGTTAGTAGTATAAAGACAATTTTGAAGCAGCGCCATCTATGAGATTTCATAAAAATCAAATCAAGTTACATGTTAACACTTTTTGGAAATTAATAATTTAAATTTGATCATGTTGGCGAGGTTAGTAGTTAGTTATTCTTGAAAATCATAGATGGTAATGTGCATTTTCTTCATCACATACTGCATAAATGTTGTATCGTATAGTTCGTTTTGATAAATTCAAGTTCCAACAAAACCCTCAAAATCTTGAGCAGATTTGTGGAAGACAATTTAAAAAAATGCGGTGTTAAGTATTACAAAAAAACGACGGGTTGCACTCCGGGAGTGCCGGCAGAAGTGAAAACTTGAATATTAACGTTGTGCATTTTTGATATTTTGGAATGGTTAGGGAATAATTTTGCACGAATTGCTTTAATTATCAGTATAAAAGTACTATCATTTATGTGGTAGAATACAATATTTATTTATTGCGCTATAGTACACAATCATGACGATGATATGATGATGTTTTGGAAGTCGGTTGTTTTTTTATAAAAAAGTTTTTATTTTTCACTTTTTAGTTGTGATGTCTGGCCCACACCAATTCGTAAACCACTACTTAATATGTAAACAATAGCGACAGGAAGTTTTATAACATCATCAACATACGAGTGGATTAAATACGTATTATTGAAGCTAACTCAAAACCTCCTCCTTTTTTGAAGTCGGTTAAAAATCATTTATAGCCAGAGTGCATCTTATGACAATTCTAATAAGCCCAAACACGGCTAGGTTACATTGTTTTATTACGGAGTTCCGGTGCCTACCTTCCGGCTTCATCATCAGATCCGTTTGATGGTACCATTTTGATCAGAACCATTTATAAACTTTTTTCGTCATAGTCCCTTAACTAGCTTAATCGAAGTATCTTATCGCCACCCGTAAATGGCATGGCCATCTGTGTCTGTGGTCTTCTACATCAGTTCCACTTTACCAAATTTAATTATACTTACTGAATGCAAATGATTGGTTTCCAATATGGAAGTATATCCTTTCAAATGCAAAAAGAATTTTCCAAATTGGTCCATAAACGACGGAGTTCTGAGGTAACAAACATAAATAAAAACATCCGTCTTACGAATTTTCGATCAGTGTCACGTGATCCTGACGCGAGTGTTTATCAATTTTTACCCAGTACAAAAAAAGTGTACAACGCCGCTAAAGAAGTTTTCACTTCAAAAAGTTATGTTCATTGAAGATGATTATTTCTTCATAATGACCATTTTTACTCTTTTGTGTCCTGGAATGTATTCCTGCATTATTTTCTCTATTTCTATTTTAAGTCACATCTTATGACTGAACTCAGCAGGATTCCCATCTCCCGATTCCCAACTCTCTTTACTTGCTTCGCTTGCAAAAAAAACTTATATTTTAATGCTATTTTAAAAGTTGTTTACTTATAATGCTATAGCGACACTGGCATCTTAGGTATTTTTGGTGCTGTAGAGCCTTCACGCAGACGACATCGCGGGCAGCAGCTAGTAGTAGATAAATGTCAAGGACGGGCAATGGATAGCATTTCAAAAATGCTATCTAAGAACTGGGCGCTTACATATTAGCATTTATCTGGGGAGTACCTGTGTATTGCTTTTTTAATTTTCTAATATAATTAGATTTCTTACAGAAATTTAGGAATAAGTATTTCATTACCTACTTAATAAATTAGATAAAAACTAAAGTAGGTACCTACTGTTTTTTGATTTCATTCTAAATTATTGAATTGTAGCGAGGAATCGCTTTTAATGATTAGTTTAATAAAAATGGGGTTGTCAGAGTTGCAAATTAGATACATAATTTAATAATAAAATAAAATACTATACTAATACTATAAAATAGCAGCAGATGGGCAGTCAGCCCCGCTACCAACCTGCTGACTGGCCTAAACTTTTACCCACGGCATGAGCTATTATCATTATAATGTAGCTCATGTCGACACGAAAGAAGAAGACTATAAAATAAAAACTAAAATATATTCTATAAATCCTAATACATAAACACTACATGCATATATACATATACATAATAAGCAATGGTAAAGTAATTAAAAACGAACTCGCGCAGTAAGGGTTCCGTATCTCTCAACGACCTGATACCCCATAAAAACTGATTTAATTTACGAGAGTTTATCAAAAGACATCAACGCACAGTGCGCGAAATATGATTTTTTGCATCTCTTTCTTACGCAGGTACCACCACATATGTCTATGTTTGTCTTATTTTTAGTATTTGCTGCTAAAGTACATAATATGCACTATAATCTGACCAAGTCTGACGCTGGTATATATTACCGTTTTGAAGATAGAGCAGTTACAAAAACGTTGAAAAAAATGCATGTTTTTTGAGGTTTCTTGTATGAGGACCCCCTTTGGTTTTAGACTTTTTTTTGTTTTTAGTATTTGTCGTGATACACCTCATAGCAATACATATTCTGAGAAAATTTCAACCAGTTACCTATTACCGTTCAAAAGATACAGCCCTGTGACAGACAGACGGACGGACGGACGGCCGGACAGCATAGCGAGAGTAATAGGGTCCCGTTTGGCACCCTTCGGGTACGGAACCCTAAAAAAACCTCCACGATTTCCGTTGTCATTCCACATGTACTTCTTGCCTTAGTGTGCGTTCCAGATAAAGAAATGAAGGTAGAATTTTTTTGATGTTACAACTTTTGTAAAGATCTTACTATGTTTATGCACAATGTAAAAAAATCTCATTCGTTTCGCTCACGCCTAGTATTCAGCCTTCGTATGATTTACTTCTTTGATGTAGGTATATTGTGAGCAAGTATTCTGTTACATTTATTTATATGAATGAGGAAAGTCCGAAACCGCTAAAAACATAAACACAAAATTTTCGCGCTCGCTTTGCTCGCGCTGATTTGACTTCTTCTTTCTTTTCTGCAAGCGTAAACTTGAAGTCATGTATTTGCAAAACATACCAAAAAAATTCGGCATGCGGCATCCGGCCACATCCGTAATTAATAAGTAGGTCGCCAAAGAATAGAAGTCGACAGCTGTATTTGGAGAAAATAAGATCTAAGTTTTTTGATTATTGAAAAGCAACTGGCTTAACCGGGCAGTCCGGGCACCCATGTAATTTGTAAAATGATGTCAAAAACTAGTCTAGTTTGCTATGCTCAGTTTTTCTTTACAACGTGTACCTATTTGAAAAAGAAGTTTCCCCGAGGCGGACTAGTTTATAATCATCATGAAAATTGCCCCCCCCCTGATCGGAATCCTGGATCCGCGCCTGGGTTGAACACGACATCACCTTTCAACTGTAAGATAAAGAAGAATACTATCACCTAATATGTATCGTAAATTTTAAAACACTTTTTCAGTAGTAAAAAGTTCCAAAACAGAAGTGTTCAACCACTACAGGATTTTAATTTTTTCCACCTTCAAAAATATTTGCCAACACGTTTAGTTCAAATGGGTATTAGAATAATAAATGCATTGCTAGATTTATGTTTTTTTGTAGAAGGTCTACTAAATATACGTGCTTTTATTTTCGTAAAAAGAATTTTATATAGATTGCTTTTAAAAGTCATCAAGATGATGATGATGACTTCTAAATATGTAGGGGAAAAAAGGTGTACGAGATGATCCGTTGAGGTAAGATGGTCCTTTTCAATTGCAGCGAAACTATGAACGCCATCTAGGTGTCAGTCTTGGTAAAACGTAGCTCCCGATACCCCCTCGCATCAGTCAATTCGTAATGGCGACGTAAGTAACGAGTAAATTGAGGAAATAAAATAAAATTGTGTGACTTTGATCTTAAGCTTAGGTAACTTTTTTCCAGGCAGGCAACTGCATAGACTGTTGTATTCGTGGTTTTTAAACCGATAATGCTTAATTGAATATATGTAGAAAAGAGAACACAAGAACAAGTAACATGAACATGAATCGGCAACCGCAGCGTAGGACGCCCCCCGGCCAGGTGGACAGACGACCTGAAGAACTGGATGCAGAAGGCAGAGGACCGAGTGTTATGGCGCAACTTGGGAGAGGCCTATGTCCAGCAGTGGACTGCGATAGGCCGAGTTGATTGATTGTATATTTAAAACAACGCATGTGCCTTAGACTGTTTTGTTGTACCGTGAACAGAGATTCCACCACTGCGCAAGTGGCATCTGCGCTCACGTCTCGTGCTGGCAATTGTACCTATTTACCTAAATTTACAATGTTCCAGGCAAGAACTGCAACGTCGCATGCCGTGGTTGCAAATTCAAGAGCCAGATGATACGGTCTCTACCGCAACCAGCAACACTGTTTCTAACGCTCCACCCGCAGCACCCGCCTAATAACAACCTACTTGGGATAGCAAGAGCAGTTTTCGGATGTATAAGTCAGTGGACATAATTAATCTAGGACCTTAGGTCTTTTCTTCGTAAAATACACTCTCTGGAGTGCTCTGAGAACTTAAACTGCTCAGCCGTGCTTGTAGCGGTGAAACCCGTATGGGTGGATCCGACCGCGTGGGATTGTACGTGATACCTAAACGCTGTTAAGGGTGTTCTCTGGCCGAACTCGTATTTTGACTTCTGCTAGGATTAATAAGTAGCAGCTGCTACTGAAACGGGAAGGCATTCTGAAACATTATCTCCTTCCTTTTATATATGGTTGGTGTCAGTGTTAACCATCTGGGAAAAGCATGTGAACCAGCACCTTCCCCCATCCCTCAATCTGCTCTAACTAGGTATGCTACTTACTTTCTGCTTTATACCTTTATATATTTAAGGTTTAACATAAGCTCAAAATGAGAACTTAATTATGTAGTTAATAGTAAAACATGGATTCTGCTTCTTAACGACGACTATGGCATGGTTAACGGACTGAAATATTATTATTATTACATAGCAACATAACTATTATACATGTGGAACTCAACTATTTACATGAAATTAAAATGATGATGCCAAACATATTGTTTGTTTTACCTTTTCACTGACCTAACTTCTCTAATACACACAGTACACAAGTAACACAAAACCGTAAAAGCCAATATAGTTACATCTCCAAGTTTTACAAAAGATATTGATGGCATCCGCAAAGTATTAAGGTATATAAAACTTTAAGTAACTTAGATTAGGTAACACTATTGTTGATCATTCGATTGATGATAATATATTGGTACAGAATTAATATTTTGCGGATGCCATCAATATCTTTTGTAAAACTTGGAGATGTATATCGGTTTTTAGGTTTTTACTTTTACCTTTAAACTTTAAACGGCCCGCATGCTGAATTTGGAACAAAAAGTGCGCGAGCGTAGCAAGCGCGATTTTTTTTGGTACCTATGTTTTGCAAAAACATGACGTCAAGTTTACGCTAGCAGAAAAGAAAGAAGAAATAAAATCAGCGCGAGCGATGCGAGCGCGAAAATTTTGTGTTTATGTTTTTAGCGGTTTCGGACTTTCCTCATTCATATAAATAAATGTAACAGAATACTTGCTCACAATATACATCAAAGAAGTAGAGCATACGAATGCTGAATACTAGGCGTGAGCGAAGCGAATGAGATTTTTTTTCACTGTGCATAAACATAGTAAGATAGATCTTTACAAAAGTTGTAACATCAAAAAAATTCTACCTTCTTTTCTTTATCTGGGACGCACACTAAGGCAAGAAGTACATGTGGAATGACAACGGAAATCGTGGAGGTTTTTTTATTAAACTAATCATTAAAAGCAATTCCTCGCTACAATTCAATAATTTAGAATTAGGGACTGAATAACCCAAAAGTTAAGGTACCTTTAAATTAAGGTATGACGTCATACCGAAAAATAACGGTTACCGGAATATTTCAATACTTAAATTTATTTCAGTAGTTTAGTAATGCAAAACGGTACATTTCGGTACCGATACCGTAACCTTTATAAATAAGGGTTTTTTATGACGCACCGTCATCGCGCCAGGCCACCCACACAACCCTGTCCTTCAATGAGAGGCCCTAGCTTGCGCCTATAATTCTTTATTATGACTGCGTTTTGGTTTTTACTTTCGATTGCAAGGATATACCTAGTGAAAGGCTTTCTTGGTCAGGTGTGGTAATAAAGTGATAACTTATTTTGTTCTCATAAACGTGTAGAGACACTTTAACATAAACGAAGTACTTATTACCTACTTAGAAATAAATAAATTCAGTCACTTTGCATTAGCATAAGAATAATAAATAATACTAGCGTATAAAAAAAGAATCTCTGAAGTTGAGCAAAGCTGACAAAATACCACCCCGCAAGTTCCCCAGTTCGCCCGAGAAAAGGGTTGTCACAGTAGCAAAGATAAAATTAATATAAAAATTAGATAAGGCAATAAAGCACTTGTCGGCCGTTATTAAAAATCGGGTGGTAATCACAATTTTTGTCGATAAAGTCAATGTAAATTGATTTGGATTCATTTTGTTTGATTGATTCTCCATTTTTGTGTCCTGTTATAAATTTTATTGACAGTCACTTGCAGCTTTTCTGTTGCTTCCATAAGGCTTGAACCAGTGGCCATAATAGCGGTGTCATCTGCAAAGGCTGTCACATGTATATAGCAGGTACAAGACTGGGCCTAGCATACTGCCTTGAGGTACACCAGCTGTTATAACTTTTAACTCTGAATAGGTATCCTCATGCATTATTCTAAACATTCTGTTTTCGAAATACGATTCCAGGATATCAGAAAAAAAATTAGGTAACATTGATCTCAGCTTAAAAATCAGACCTTCATGCAGACTTTGTCAAAAGCTTGAACCACGTCTAGAAATACGAGAGCTGACTTTTTTTATCTTCGAACGTTTTCTCAATGGTGTTGCTTATTCTATGTACCTGGTCTATGGTAGTGTTTTTCCCTGAAGCCAAATTGATGGTTTGGTATTAGGTTACTCTCGCTTTTAACCGTTTTAAAAACAGTTTTTGCAATCATGATCACTTCAGCTACCTTCAAAGACTCAGGCACGTGCTTTAAAACGAATGCAGCATTGATTATTTTCATCAACTCGACCAAAGATTTACATGAAAGACGTTTTAGCATTTCTCCTGATATGAGGTCATATCCCGGAGATTTATTTGAGCTGATGTTATTTTGAATTTCTTCTTTTGGGTTTACAAATTTGAATATTTGATCTTGTGATATGTTTGCACACTCATGTTTCTCTATCGAGCCTTTGTTTGGCTTGAAAGTTTCTTGTAAGTGTTGTGCAAATCTTAATGCTTTCTGGTTCATTGCTTATGGCCCATTTTTGGTTGATTTCTCTGATGAGAGAAGTTTGTGTAATTGGTCTTTTTATATTCTTTGTATCTGTCCAAAGAGAGTAATCAGTTTTTTGGTCACTTGTTAACTGTCTAAAGTTAGTATTAAATGATTCGTTTTGAAAAGATCGAATATTCCTTTTTAATTTATTGGTTAGATAATTTAGTAAGGTTTTATCTTGTGGAAACCTGTTTTGCTGTCATTTCTTTCTTTGCTTTCTTTTGTCGGATAGTAGGTCTTCAATCTGCTTGGGGTAAATATTTCCATTATACTTACATTTTCTTTTAGTTTGTGGTGTGTTATTCCACGCGCAGTGTTGGATCTTAACAATTTTGTTCACTTCCGAGTCAAGTTAATCTCGATTTTTTAAATGAGCTTTTAAGTCTATGATGTTATTTAGATCTAGGTTAAAACTTTCCCAGTATGTTAACTTATTAACCAACGTTTTTCCTTTTTATTTTTGATGCTCTTTTTTAGTTTTTAACTTTAAATGTAGTTTTATTTAAGGTTTTTTATTTTTAAATAAGTTATTTCATGTTTTCGTAAATCAGTTAAATAAATTCAAAGAAGTGTTTTATTTTATGCCTTAATTTTAACATGATCGAAGAGCGGTTCGAACTCATGTTATAGCCATGCACATATAGTTGGTAGATATATTTTTGCACACGAAAAAGTCTATGCGATGCGGTATTCTCTTTAGGTCAGTTGGTCAGTATGTTGTTTGTTCTGTGCTCATGACTTCACAATGTATGTCTTTCACTGCACTTAAAAGTTGTCTTCCTTTTAGAGTAATTAATCTCTTCCCCAATGGTTGGGCTAAATTTCTGCCCCAAGAGTCCGAAGAGATGTAGTAATTGTTCTTTTCTTATCTTGTGCCTTGGAGGGCAGTATATGGCTGCTATTGTGACATGAAAATGTACTTCGTATTTACTGTGATCATAATGGTAAATGTTTTATTTAATTTCAACCGCTCTTCCTCCTCTGGTTTTATTGTCAGGATGGAGCGAGTTATATACTTTGTATCCTCTAAATTTTACAAAATATTGTTTGGTGAAATGTGTTTTAGATATCAAGCACACATCAATACTTTTTGTTTCCAGGACTACCTGCAACCTGCAACTCTTGCTGGTGTTTGAGAAGCCCATTGGAGTTACACGCCATTATTTTTAGTTTGTTATTCATTTTTGAGTTTTCGTGACAGCAGTCTTGGTGCTCGATTCTAGTTTCTCTAATCTCTAGTCGAATGAAGATATGCATTTTAAATCTGATTAAGTTTGTCATCAAGATTCGGTGCTAACTTTGTTTTGCCACTTGTGCATAAGATTCATTTCCGGTTGTTTGGCGACTTTTTGCTGTTGACTGAACACTTGATTTTGGTGCCTTATTTACGGGTTTTGTCGTAGCAGAAGACTATTGCGAGTTTGGTTCAATAGTTTTAATTTTGATGAAAAGTGTTTGCATCTCCTTGGCTACTACACACCATCTAAAATTAGCTGGGTGAGGTACACCGCAATGGATACACTTAGGTTTTTCTTCTGCAGTTTTATTTCAGTTGGTGGTGTGTTAGGTGTTTTTCTGTGCATTTAACACACCTGGGCTCTTTTGAGCAGTGCTTTTGGGTATGGCCATATGCCTGGCACCTCTTGCACTGTAGAATAAGCTTCGAGTTTTTTAATAGGTGTATTTCGATTTTACACCCTAAAACATATAACACAATTTCTATGCCCTAAAATATATTTGATGATTTAATATGATTAAATATATTTAATATATAAATTATTATCTTCATCATTTTTGAATGAGAGCACGAACATATTGATTGGATTTTTGTTCATCAAGCTCAGTTTGTTGGCTACATTTTCTATATGGAATCCTTGTGATGTTAAGTCATCTTTAATTCAATCAGGCTGGCAAGAGAAATGTGACTTTTTAACCACAACCTACTCGTATACTGGTTTTGACTGATCTTCGTAAGAATGCCTGAAGCCTGCTATGAGTCTAGCCATTACTCTGTACGAGTCATCTGTTTTATCGTTGACCTTGACACAGGCTCCACTCATAATTTTAGCTGTGAAACGCGCTGCTGGTTGAGTTTTTTGTCAAAAAATCGTAGAAACTTTGATAGTGTCACTCCATCTACTATGATTAGGGGCAGAGGTGGAATTTTCTTAACGGTTGCGTTCTCTTTGTTGTTGTTAGAAGGCTGATATTTATCGGGTTGTTGTGGCGGAGTAAGGGAAATGTTTAACTCCTGATGTCCTACTTTTTGCTCTAAGCCACTCCGATTATTTGCGAGATCATCAGCATTAATGTAAATAGCAAATTCAGGTGGGTGTGCAAGTGATTTATAAACAAAACACAACAGAACACGCGGTGTTACGAGCCCGCACTGGCGAACTGCTTAAAGCTGAGCGGTAGGTTGTTAATTTGACTAACGCGCAGTTTCATTACTAACATGGATGGCACAAATATTTTATAAATACTGACCCTTTCATGGATAGTACAAATAATTATATTTATAATTTATCTATGACTATTGAGCAATGTTACACTTTGGGGCTAATTATTGGAAGAGCATTGAGTTATTTGACTATGATGTTAAGAGAAAGATGCGAAGATTTAATTTACCAATTTATCACATTGTTTTGAATCGTTTGAAATGAAAATATAGTTAGCAGCCTAAATTTTTAATTTACCATACCTATAGATAATACACAGCATTTTCGTTTGCGTTTTCTTCCCATTTTTAATGATACGTTATGAGTAAAACATACACTGCAACGTTGCTGAATAAACGTGACATGGCGTGCAGCCGCTAGCAGTCTCGGGCCTCGGGGTACAAAAATCTTTCTTCTAAACCGAGTCCAACGCATACGTTCGAACCGACCGCATCCTCGGGAGGCCTCATTACTGTCTCGCAAGGCCATTCGATGTTTTTCGGTACCGAAATCGTGTAGTGGTTAAATACCGGTATAGCCCAACCTTAATTTTATAACGGTACACTTATGTTTTTGAGGTACCGTAACCTCATACCGTAACCTCTTTCAGTCTCTGGAGCCCAACCTTTATTTTATAATGGTACCCTTATGTTTTTGAGGTATCGTAACCCCATACCGTAACCTCTTTCTGTCCCTGCAGTTTACATCATGAAAACCAAGTTGAGTTCAGAATGACAAAAGCGGTTAAAAAGGTGTTAAAAATATGTACGTTGCAAAGAAAACTGATGTTTGTGTTATGGGAGATAGGGTTTCTATTTTCTTATCCGAAATCATGTAGGTACCTAAATTGAAATTGGATTGACATATAGGTACTTTAATTGGTCCGCGCTTAGACCAACAGAAAAAAGGTAGACGGCGCATGTGTTAACAAAAGCGTTCAAAGATGTGATGCATGCTTTACAAACTTGTGTGCGTGACCTTGTGTCGCACGCAGTTGCCATGCATCTGTGTGCTTAGTAAAAAATGTTGCCACCGAAAACAAATTTACCCCATTTTCACATATTAAATATTACCTATATTTTAAGGACAATATGTAGCAATGTAAATAAAACATATTTTTTTAATGATACGTTTAATAAAAGAGAATAATACTAAAAACCTTTGTGTTGTGTTAATTTCCGGTAGTACTGTCTTTTCTTACCGACTTCTGGGTATACCATCTAATTTAGATATAAAGTATGATGGAATGTTATCTTTAGGTACTTTTCATTAACAGACCTTATTCAATTTGTTTTCTGGTTTATGCCGGAGAAATTATACATACGTGATACACGTGATCACGTGTATCATATAATAGTGATATTATTATCCTTTGAAAATGGCCGCGGGGGTGTGCGGCGGGCAGAGTAGGACGCGTCGATTAGAATAAGTTGGGGTGTCTGAAGTTTTAAGCCATTGAAATAACACATCTTAATTAAATTAAGTACTATATGAAAGGTTCAAAATAAATAAAAACATCAAACCGATGGCCAAATTACGAAAGTTACTAATCCTAAAAACATCATCAGACCCAAACGTCACCCGTATTTTGGGGGTATTTTTGATGTCGATTTGCTGGTCACACCGATAACAATACGTCAGGTTTTGTGTTCTAACCGTACATTACGAAATTTTATTGTTTTATTAATTTAAAATTACGTAAAATCAAGTACTTCTTTGTGAAATGTAATCCCGCAAGGATTTTTTAGTGTGAGCGAGTTATTTTTACACGTATTCACAACACAGGAAGGCATATTAAGACCATAAACAATACTGTCAATGTGACGTCTAGCGCGTTCGGTTTCTCGCGTCGCACTGGAACGCGATCAGCTTCCTATTTCAAATTCAGCTTCCTTTACCCTGCTTCCTTGTGACAGCGCGGTACTCTGTCTACCTTTTTTCTGTTGGTCTAAGGGTCCGCGACGCAAATCGGTCGAATTGCATCTTATCGCTCCATTAGAACGAGTCGACGATCGATGCTATATCGCTCGCGTCGCGTCGCTTCATGAGTCGTCGTCGTCGGTTTGCTTAAAAGTACACACGTACACATTCACATCCATAGTATTCCAAAAAGCCGCGATTACGCAAAAAATTTAGTGTGACTGTAGTCATTGTTGTAGTGTCACAAATAAAATAACAGTATAAATGGTGTGTTAGAAGGCTTTCGAAATTATAGTGGGTTTAGGAATTAATGAAGTGCTTCAGTCTTTGTTTCGCGAGATTCCGTCCGCCTTTATGTTTCGTCCGAGACGCTCATAATAAAAATCGAATACTGAATAATTGATTTTTCTAGAAATCATAATCGAACCAAAAAATCGATTAAAAAATAAAAATTATCGTTTTTTTAATAATCGATTATTTTTTCTCATCCCTAGTAATAATCACATCGTTCCTAGCAGTGTTGCCAACATAACGGATTTCCCGTCATATCTAGCTGATTAGGATTAGGTGATAACGGTATTCTTCTTCTATCGTATCGACATGAGTTTCATAATGATAATAGCTCATGCCGTAGGGATAAGATTAGCCAGTCAGCAGGTTGGTAGCGGGGCTGACTGCCCAGGGTGCACCGGACGATCAATTAAATATCGTCACTCGTGGAGGTTCTTTTAATAACGGTATTTAAATGTTCTGATTTTTTCACAGAACATTTTACGAGTTTTATAAAATAAACTAGCTTTTACCCGCGGCTCCGCTCGCGTTAAATTCTGCTAACCCACGTCAGTCCAGTCCAGTCCAGTCCACTGCCCCCCGCTGCCCCGCTGCCCCACTGCCCCACTGCCCCGCTGCCCCACTGCTCTGGTACCCCACTGCCCCGCTGCCCCACTGCCCCGCTGCCCCACTATCCCACTGCCCCGCTGCCCCACTGCCCCACAGTCCCGCTGCCCAGCTGCCCCGCTGCCCAGCTGCCCCGCTGCCCCACTGCCCCGCTACCCCACTGCCCCACTGCCCCGCTACCCCACTACTCCGCTGCCCAGCTGCCCCACTGCCCCGCTACCCCACTGCCCCCAACTGCCCCGCTTCCCAGCTACACCACTGCCCCGCTACCCCACTGCCCCACTGCCAGGCTACCCCGCTGCCCCACTGCCCCGCTGCCCAGCTGCCTCACTGCCCCGCTGCCCCACTAACCCGCTGCCCCAATGCCCCACTGCCCCGCTGCCCCACTATCCCACTGCCCCAATGCCCCGCTTCCCCACTGCCCCGCTGCCCCAATGCCCCACTGATCCTCTGCCCCACCCCGCTGCCCCACTGCCCCACTGCCCAGCTGCCCCGCTGACCCACTACCCCACTGCCCCACTGCCCCGCTGTCCCGCTGCCCCACTGCCCCGCTGCCCTACCCCGCTGCCGCGCTGCCCAGCTGCCCCGCTGCCCCGCTACCTCACTGCCTCACTGCCCCGCTGCCCTGCTACCCCACTGCCCCGCTGCACCACAATCCCACTGCCCCGCTACCCCACTGCCCCATTGCCCCGCTGCCCCACTATCCCACTGCCCCACTGCCCCGCTTCCCCACTGCCCCGCTTCCCCACTGCCCCGCTTCCCCACTGCCCCGTTGCCCCCCGGGCCCACTGTCCCACCCCGCTGCCCCACTGCCTCGCTGCCCAGCTGCCCCGCTGCCCCACTACCCCACTGCCTCACTGCCCCACCGCCCCGCTGCACCACAATCCCACTGCCCCGCTGCCCCGGCTCCCCCACTGCCCCATTGCCCCGCTGCCCCACTATCCCACTGCCCCACTGCCCCGCTTCCCCACTGCCCCGATGTCGCGCTGCCCCACTGCCCCGCCGCCCCACTATCCCACTGCCCCACTGCCCCGCCGCCCCACAATCCCACTGCCCCACTGCCCCGCTGCCCCACTGCCCCGCTGCCCCAATGCCCCACTGCCCCGCTGCCCCACTATCCCACTGCCCCACTGCCCCGCTTCCCCAATGCCACGCTGTCCCGCTGCCCCAATGCACCACTGCCCCGCTGCCCCACCCCGCTTCCTCACTGCCCCGCTGCCCCGCTATCCCACTGCCCCACTGCCTGCCCCGCTGCCCCGCTACCCCACTGCCCCGCTGCCCCACTATCCCACTGCCCCGCTTCCCCGCTGCCCCACTGTCGCGCTGCCCCACTGCCTCGCCGCCCCACTGCCCCGCTGCACCACTATCCCACTGCCCCACTGCCACGCTGCCCCACTGCCCCGCTGCCCCACTATCCCACAGCCCCGCTGCCCCACTACCCCACTGCCCCGCTGCCCCACTATCCCACTGCCCCTCTGCCCCGCTGCCCCGCTACCCCACTGCCCCGGTGACCCACTATCCCACTGCCCCACTGCACCGGTAACCCACTGCCCCACTGCCCGGTTAACTCACTGCCCCGCAGCCCCGCCGCCCCGCTGCCCCGGTAACCCGCTGCCCCACTGCCGCGCTGCCCATCTGCCCCGCTACCCCACTGCCCCACTGCCCTGCTGCCCCACTCCCCTACTGCCCCGCTACCCCACTGCCCCACTGCCCAGCTGCCCCGCTGCCCCGCTACTACGCTGCCCCACTGCCCCGCCGCCCAACTATCCCACTGCCACGCTGCCCCTCTGGCACGCTGCCCCGCTGCCCCACTGCCTCGCTGCTCCGCTTCCCCACCCCGCTGCCCCACTGCCTCGCTGCCCCACTGCCTCGCTGCCCCACAACCCCAATGCCCCACAACCCCAATGCCCCACTGCCCCGCTACCCCACTGCCCCGCTGCCCCACTACCCCACTGCCCTACTGCCCCTTTCTTTTTTTCTCAAAACCCATACCAGTTTTTAAGTCAGATCATCAGCTTTCAAACAAAAAAAAAACATATAAATCGGTCCAGTAGTTTTAGCGTGATGCTGGAAAAAACAAACAAACAGACGTTTACAATTTTATAATAGTTAAGATAAATAAAAATAATAAAAAGGTGTTTATTGTCACAGGTCAAGTGCAGTCCGCGGTGCTCAATGATTTTCAATGTCTTGCCAAAAAAGAGAAAGAGAAGAAGAGAAGAGAAATCGGATTGCCAAGCTATAGGTGATTTTTTCATCGTAAATAGTAACTAAACCTTCTAAATATATCATTAAAAATATTGAACGGCTATTATCGCGGGGAATTTTCTTTTTTTTTGTTTTGACGGAAGCACACAACAATATCAACGGAATTTCAAAATTATTGTTGGCAACACTGGTTCCAAGCCAGCCACAACACCGAAAAGTCCAAGGTTGGCGGGAAAATTCGTAAAGATCGTGTTGTGGATTTTTTATTATTTTCCAAAATTTGTGTTTCTTCGAGTGTTAATGTGTAATAATGGTGGATTATTAAATGTTAAGTGCTCGTTAACGTGTACAAGTGTGGATAAATGATACAAAGTTGAAAAACATGACTTTCGTATTATCTCATCATCCCCTCAGAAACCTAGTAAAGTTTCCATCACTTTACTAGGATACAAGTATAATATGTTCAATGATTACGACTGAAGGACAAGTATCCATGGTCATGAATAAATTGGAAAAAAAAAAAAAAAAAAAAAAGCCACAACACCAAGTAGACATGGGAAAAAGCGGGAAACCTTCGAATTAGGCGGGAGCGTTTTTCATATAACTTTTTGATAAAATTCATATTTTATTAGTAAAACGAGGCCAGTTGAGTAGATTTGTGTAAATATCATATATTTAGTTTATATTTCATATAGTTTGTAGTGTATTGTGAATATTTAGGTAAGTTTTAACAATTTTTTCGTTTCTGACCCATGGATAAGGAGCCGCCTGACCGGGGGGACCCAGTCCCCTCGGTAGGCGAAAATATCACCATTGTTTCCTCCGTATCCTTGGAAAATGAATCCAGCATGGATACGGATGGGTCCGTTACTCGAGAGAGGAAAAGGACGAGGGCTTCACGTAAAATGTGTAAACACTGTAACAAAAGACGGCGGCATGGTCAGGAAGGTAATAGTACAGCGAAAAGTAGTAAAGGGAGTCACTGTCATTGCGACAGTGATTCTCAAATAATTACAGAATCAATTGCCACCACCTCAAAAGAAATATGCCAGGAGGGTCCTTCACCTTTACAATCTGTAAATGGTTTACGGCCTGAACAAAACATTGATGATAATAGTTCAAATAATCCGCAGAAGGCGCCTCAGGTAACCAGGACATCGTACGAGCCCACAGATCTGGCACCTTATGTTGTGCATATCCAAAAAGAGGGGAATCCAGCTACCACACTTCACCCAGTTACGTTAGGACATTTTCTCAAGAAACGTTCATTCCAAAATATTATAAATGGGAGTTTAAAGCGTATAGGTAGGAACCGAGTTTCAATTTCTTTTTCCAAGTATGAGGATGCAAATTCTTTTGTGAATGATATTTGTCTTACTAAGGAGAACTTAAGGGCCTTCATTCCTTCTTTTAATGTTTGTAGGATGGGTATAGTTAAGGGTGTACCTACTGAATGGTCTCCTGAGGAGATCATTGAAAACATTTCTGTGCCCGTAGGGTGTGGTAAAATTTTAAAAGCGCGACGGTTGAACTATAAAGTTCAGGGGCCAACCCCTGTTTGGAAGCCTTCTCAGACAGTAGTAATAACTTTTGATGGGCAGGTGCTACCGAAGAGAATTTTTGTATGTTACAATTCTTTACCAGTAACTTTGTACACTTTTCCAACGATTCAATGTTTTTCATGTTGTCACTTTGGACACACAAAAGTGCAATGTAGGTCAACCCCTCGGTGTTACAAGTGCGGACAGGGTCATTCTGCCGACACTTGTGGTATAGAGGATGAGGTTGATGCTGCATGCTGCCTTTGCGGTGGCCTACATTATGCAATTGATAAAAAATGTCCCGAGTTTGAAAGACAGAAATCAATTAAACTTTATATGGCTCAAAATTGTGTCTCATATGCTGAGGCATCAAAGTTACACCCCCCAGTGTCGAAATCATATGCAGATATTTTATTGTCTGCCCCATCAGCTCATAATAAACCTTCTTCTTCAGTAGTTTCCCCTTTATCCTCATCTAGATCATATAAAAAAACAGTATTCATGAAACCTCGAACTCCTCCAAAAACATCAAAGGGTTATGATAAGGCAGCTCATCAAGCTCTGATTAAAAATGACGCTCCATCTCTTTCTAATGGGTGTGCATTACAAAATATAACAAACAATGAAAATCAAATTTTAGCTTTAATCATTACTTTAATTAATACACTTACACAAAATAATAATATTTCACCGTCCAACGTTGCCCCTTTGATTGAAAATTTATCTAACTTGTTCACCTATAATGGACCTACACCTGTCCAAGATTATACAGTGGAACAGTCGTAGCATTATTAATAAAAAAACGGAATTGTCACATATTTTAAATAAATTCGAACCATGTGCGGTTGCTATTTGTGAGACATGGCTTAAGCCACTGTTCACATTTAGAATTCCTGGATATGTTTGTCTGAGAACAGACAGAAGTGATGGGTTTGGCGGAGTTGCCTTACTCATAAAGAATTCTTTTCCTGTAAATAATTTTCCTCTTCCCCCTCTTAGCGACGATATATCGGCTGTCGCTGCTATTGTAAATAACATTTGTTTAGTCTGTATATATTTTTCTCGTCCTACTGTAAATATTTTATCGGAAGTTAGTAATTTGTTATCGGTTTTACCTAAGCCATTCCTAATTATGGGAGACTTTAACTCCCATCATCAGTCTTGGGGTAGCTCTATTTCTAACTTTTATGGAGAGAAACTTTTGGACATCCTGGATTCTCATAATCTGTGTATCTTAAACACCGGCCTTCCAACTCGCCTCACAAGTCCAGATGAGGGGTTGAGTGCTCCTGATCTTTCAATTTGCACACCTGATATAGCATCTATTTTATCTTGGTCTCGTTTATCTTCTGTCCATAGTAGTGATCATTATCCGCTAGTTATTTCATTTCCATATAAGAAATCTGTAACTAATATTCCAAAACCACGTATAAAGTATAGATTAGATAATGCAGACTGGGATTCATATAGAAGTTCTGTAGAGCAAAAAATTCTTGAACTTGCTGATTCTTTTCCAGTACAGGATCCCCAATTATTATCTGAAAAATTTACAAGCATTTTAATAGAGGTCGCAGAGGTTACTTTCCCTATTAAAAATGGAGCATTGGGCAAGATTCCTTCCCCTCCCTGGTGGGATGCTGAATGTACTCAGGCTGTTAAAAACAGAAAAGCAGCAGAGGAAAATTATTCTTGTGGTATGACTACAGAAAATTTCGAGGTATATCTAGAAGTAGCTCGTACTTCTCGTAAACTGCTTAGACGAAAGAAATTCGAAGGCTGGCAGAAATTTTGTGCCTCTATCTGTCCAGATGTTAACTGTTCTATTGTGTGGCGTAATATTAGGCGCTTCAGGTCTGCATTTAGTGAATCTTCAACTTCGAAATTGCCACCAGTCTTGGCTAATCAATTTATGGATAACTTAGCCCCTCCTTCAGCTCCAGAACAGAGTTCTTTTCTTCATGCTCCTCCTTTACCTATGTGTGACTCTGAGCTTAACTCCCTGTTTTCACTAGGCGAGTTGAAGGGTGTTCTTTCACATGTCAAAGATTCAGCTCCTGGTGAAGATGGTATACCCTATTCTTTTATAGCTAATCTTTCAGACTCTGCCTTATCTGTTTATTTAAATCTTATTAATACTGTGATGATATCTGGCAATATTCCTCCAAGCTGGAAATCTCAAACCATTATCCCCATATTGAAACCAAACAAGCCTTCTTGTAATGCCACCTCTTATCGTCCTATTGCACTTTCATCAGTTCTTGCCAAAATTACTGAGCATCTTGTTAAGATTCGTTTGGAGTGGTTCGTAGAAAGCAGAAACTTACTAGCTTCATCTCAGTTTGGGTTTAGGAAGGGTAAGAGCACACTAGATAGCCTTAGTGTATTCACTTCAAATATTCGTTTAGCTTTCTCTTGTAATAAATCTGTAATCGCAGCATTCCTTGATATTAGCTCAGCTTATGATAATGTTTTAGTATCAGTTCTGAAACAAAAACTTCAATCATTGAAAGTTCCATCAATGATGACAAATTTTATTATTAATATGCTCTCTGAAAGGTCTATTAATCTGTACCTTGATGATGAGTCCAAGTTAACCCGATTAGTATGGAAAGGCCTTCCTCAAGGTTCTGTACTTAGTCCACTTCTTTATAATATTTACACCTATGATTTAGAATCTTCCCTTAATGAATCAGTACAAATTCTTCAATATGCAGATGATTTACTTTTTTATATTTCTGGAAATTCTGTTTAGGAAATGTGCACTTCTTTAACCTCCTCTTTGTGTTTGTTAAAATCTTGGCTAGGAAATAATGGTCTGGAACTTTCAGTTGATAAGAGCAGCATTGTATTGTTTACTAGAATGCGTAAACCTCCTTCAGTCAATGTCCAGTTTAACAACATCTCCATGCCTATTAAAAATCAAGTAAAATTTTTAGGTGTTATTTTGGATTCACATCTTACAGGGCTTCCACACTGTGAGTACATAGCAGCTAAATGTGAGCGCAATATAAACATCATCAGATGTCTATCTGGTGTTTGGTGGGGTGCTCATCCTTTTTCATTAAAATTAATGTACAATACTCTAATTCGAAGTGTATTAGATTATGGGACCTTTTTGCTGGAGCCTGGCAGTGCTGCTGGGTTGAAAAAATTGGATGGTGTACAGTCTAAGGCATTGAGAGTAATTTCAGGTGCAATGAGATCTAGCCCTATCAACTGTCTACAAGTGGAATGCGGAGACCCTCCCCTACATTTGCGAAGACAGTTTCTAGCAGACCGATTCTTATTCAGATGCTTACAATTAGCTAACCACCCTTTAAAATCTATAGTTTCCCGGCTGTCCTATGAAGTTGTTTCTTCAGTTTATTGCAGAAATAAAGCTACCCCTTGCTTGGTAAAAAGTTTAACAAAATTTAATTCAGTTGAAGCTCCCTGTCATAATTCTCAACTTCTTCCAATATTTCACTGTAAATACAATGCTTTAATTTTATCCCCAAACATTCACTTTAACCTAAATATCTACAAAAATGACACATGTCAAAATCAAAACTTCAATTACATTATGGATAGGGACTGGGGGGGATACCATCATATTTTTTCGGATTCATCCAAGCATGGGCACAATAGTTGTGTGGGGGTTGGTGTATACCACCCACGTTACAATGTGGTACAGAAGATTAAACTTCCTCCTGAAACATCAGTATTTACGGGGGAATGCTTTGGTTTATTTAAAGCAGTTGAATATATTTTAGTCATGGGGTTACAAAACGCAATTATTTTTACTGATGCAATGAGTGCCTTGCAAGCCTTAGCTAGATTTCCTTTTTATTCACAAAATCCATATATAGTTTTTGAAACTCGGTGTCTACTTTTACAGTGTTCTTTGAAGGGGTTTTCTGTGTATTTTGCTTGGATACCTTCTCATTGTGGTATTTTGGGTAATGTAAGAGCAGATCAATTGGCTAACGAGGCTGTGAGTTGTGGAGATGTATTCCCTTATAAAAACAGTTTTCAAGACCTGTCTGCGCTGCCCAGAATTCATTTACAGGAATCCTGGGGTGAGCTCTGGACAAAGCACTCAGAAAAGGGCCGATTTTACCGTTCAATTCAGCCTGATATCCCTACAAAACCATTGTTTTCTAAATTTAAATTCAGCAAAAAAATTACTTCTATCATTATACGTATGCGCTTGGGCCATGTGTGCACTCCGGCTCATCTGGCTAGACTTGGCATCGTGCAGAGCCCTGTGTGTGCCTGTGGCGCTGATGTGGGTGATTTGAATCACCAAATTTTTGCTTGCTCCCTGTATGACCACACCTCTCTTATCCAAAGTCTTGTGTCCCTCCAAGTTCCTTTTCCTACCTCTATTTCTTGTATCTTAGGTAATTGTAATATAGATATATACAAATCCATTGCCCATTTTATTGTAAATAACGATATTAAAATATAATTCTTGTGTACATAATAATACATTAATTCACCATTATTTAGTTTTATTTAGTATAAAATGATATTTTTTATATATATATTTTCATGTATTTTTTTGTGTTTCCTATAATAACTGATCTCCTTTTCCTTTTCCAAATTCCGATCCTATTTGTTTTTTCGCGTTTCGTTTCCTGTTTTTTATAATTTGTCGGTGGCTAAAAGCACGAACAGTGCAAAGCCAGAAGAAAAAAAAAAAAAAAAAAAAAAAAAGTAGACATGGGTAACTCAACAAAAATGTTCAGGTTCACGGTTCAGGTCAGTGAGCCGGAGCTGTGAACCGGCTCACAGATCACCTCAATTTGTGTATCGGCCTACTTTGAGTTATGATCTGTGATGCGAGTCGCTGAGCTTAAAGACCGTTCTGTTTGAGCTGCGCTCGCTCGCTGACTCTGCGACTCACCGCGGATCTGTTGCCGCTCCAGCTCACCGGTTCAAACAGGTTTTTATCTATATAGATATCTTTTATCTTCCGTGCAACAAAAGTTGTCGCACAGATAGATACTATTCTTTGAGCCGTGAGCTGCGTATTTTGTCATTGAGCTGCAGCTCAACAGCTCAAGCTTATTGATCTGTATATTTGAACCGGTTCTGAGCTGAGTTACACACCTCTAACACCAAGTGATTATTTTCTCTGTGCACAACACAATAAACGTAGTGGTTATATTCTCTTTGCAACACAACACAAAGCCAGCAAATAAATCAACTATTATAGTAATCTGTGCAGCAAATAACAAACAAATACAGTCTACGATAATAATCAACTTCATTATGAAAAACTAGAGTTACTAAAAACTCCAGTGGTAAATGAGTTTTTACTTGGTCTATGTGGTAAATAATAAGTGTGTCTCTTCAGCATGGATAAACTCACAGTAATATCAGGAACGCTGTTTATGGCAGCTGATGTGTTTGCTATAGTAAGTCTTGCCATGCCAGACTGGATTATCACTGAAGTTGGAGGTAATACACGTATTATTTTTGCATACATAGTACGACCTTGGCAGATTCCAATAGTTTAAACGTATAGATTGATTTTTTGAGCTGGGGTTGTATGGCTAAAACTGAAAAGTGGTCAAAGTTGCCCCAATCTAGATTTCTAAGGAAATCTTGTTTTTTATATATATTACTAGCGGCCCGCCCCTGCTTCGCTCGGGTAGCACTGATCATCTTAGCCTTCACACCTTCACCTTCCTAGATAATCCCACTTTCTATTGTTGAAAACTGTATGAAAATCTGCCCAGTACACAATCTGTTATTTTGCCTTAGTTGCGGCCATGTCCATTTTATGTTTTTATTCGATAGCTATAGTAACGATAAAGGTTTGGCAGAAATACCTATGGTATTTTTTTGTATAATTATAAAGTTATTAAGGTTTCATTGAAAAGTGAGAAAAACAAAATTAATTTTTATTTTCGAAAATTGTTGTAATACATATTTAGTTAGTCCTTTAAATAAAGTAACAGCATAATATATATTTAGATAAAAAATTGGGGCATCGTACCTTTGATATATTAGGATATTTTTTACTTTTACCGATTAACTCAAAACATTTTTTTTTCATGTTTTCTTATGGTCGCATCTTATTTTCATTTAAATATATGCGTAATGTTATTGTCAATAATACACTAAAATATGACATGCGTCAATAGCAGGAATACGAAGATAGAGAGTTTCTAAATATTTTTGAAATTTCTATGGAAATAGGCTTGTCGCAATTGAATAAATAAATAAAAAAATTAAAGTGCCAGATATTTCCCAAGTATTTAACTAACTTTGAGTAAACTCTTTCTCGTGTCTTTCTGTGTCTCTTTCTGGGTTTCTGTTGTCTGAAAACAATTACTATAATGTTCTCAATGCTCTAAGACTACAACGATACGTGACACTAACCTAGCAATCATCATCGGAGTTTGTCAAAACTTCTGATGATAATACGAATATATTATCATCAGAAGCGTCTGTTACCAATTCAGTATTAGGAATATCAGCAAAACTTTGCGGTAATGGATCATGGGTAATAATATTCTCCATTGTCGGTTTTAAGAGTGACAGAACCTTGCCGGGAGGAACGGAACGTTTATTCTTTTTATGTCGGTTGCCAATGGACATCAGCGATAGGAATGGGTCGGAAGACTCTAGCGCGCGGTGAAACAAGTCGAACACTGTTGTTTTGCGATCTAATTTTCGGGTATGATGCTCACGGTCGTAACGCCAAAACATGTTCCTTGATTCACCGGCTTGTTCTGACAGCATTCCAATGGGTAAGGAAATAGATTCTATTATTTTTGCTCCATGCATCAGTATCTTGTGCAGAGTAACTGACATATAACACCAGTTGTACTTTTGCACGTATTTAACAGCGAGATTTTCACAAAAATATTGAAACTTTTGAGAATCGATTTCCAACTCGCTTGATAATGTCACAAGAATGGTGTGTAAATCCTCAACAAGCCATTCCTCAATTCCAAGAATATCTGCAAATGTTTTCTGGTTTGAATCTGACAATGCAGTACGGGCAGTGTTGCCATCATTGGTTGTTCCTGCATTAGGCCTTACTACATCTACCAGCAAACCCATTTTGTTTCTAATGTCCGTTTGAATTCGTTTTTTTCTTCTTTCCACAATACGACCTTCGGGGGAGTTTTTTGTAACTCTTCATTTTTGCACGTCTGGATCATTTTTATAGCCTAAATGCAGCAAAAATTCGAATATTCTGATCCAGGCATGCAGTGGGCTTATTCCGTGAAGTAAAGCTTCCTGATTTAATGGTTTTTTTGCCACTTCGTCAAGTTTATTAAACTCTGTGCAAGTAGCTCCACAACACGCACACCGTAATTGTGAGCTGGTATTTGTGATGACATTAAAGACTTTTCCGTCAATTATGGTGAGGTATAATTTTGGATCTCCGACAACGACATATCCAGCAGAAATTTCCGAATAAATTAGTGAAAGATTTTTAATTTCTTCTTCTACCCGGTTCCTTTCTTCCTGAATCAGATCTTTTGATTCTGATCTGTATTGTATTTTTATTGGTCGGCAAAATCTAAAAGATTGTGGATTTGGGTTTGACCATAAGACAAAACCATCAAGACTTTTTATGCGCAATGGAATGGATTATCAGAAAACGTTTGCTTATATGTTGACTGTCCTGTGCTACCATCAAAACCCCATGAACCCTCAAAAACGCAGTGAAGTGTATCTAACTGTTTTTGATTGCAATATTCCGAAACCCTTTGGTCGCAAGAGTCAATGATTCGTCGAAACGTGTGCATAAGTAAATCATTTAAAGGTTTGGCTTCTCGTTCTGATATTTCAATTTCAACATCAGGATAACAATGTTTTTTAGCTTTTCGTATCTTATAATAGGGAGGGTAAATATTAAATCCTCGAGATTTGGCACCTTGTTGCATGTAGATATAGTCCTCCACTGATAGTTTTATATCAATCATTAAACAAAGAGCTTCATCAGTAGAATAGGGTTTGGGTTCCGATTTTGACTTTATGGTTCCCGCGATTTTTTTAGGCAGAGTTGGACTTTTCAAGCATTCCTTTATTATAAACTCAAACTCCTGAGCAGAACTTTTATTTAGTTTTTCGCCGGTTTCGTCTGTTACTATTCTTGACATAACTTAAATTAGTTTTGAATGAGGTTCTCCGTCAAGCGATTCCTCAAGATCTTTCCGTGCACGGCGCTTTTGGCGATCACTTAAATTTTCATAAAATGTAGATGTGGAACTGGATGAAGCATCAAAAGTAGTTTCAGGTTTCGGATCTATTGAAGGTTCAAGTTCTTGGGGTCTTAAAGTTTTTTGTAAGTCAAAGCTACTAGTTCATGTTAATGGTTGTCTGGAAGAAATTGCTTTAAGCGATAAGACCGCCAATTGTTAGTACTGTGCTCATGTTTGTTATAACTTTGTTTTTATTTTTATGGTGTGCAAACAATAAAGTATACTCTATCTATCTAGTTCCCGAAGTCGAAGGATTATTTTGTAATAAATGTGTATTTGATGTGAAACTGGAATGAGCGCCAAAAGAAGTTTCAGGTATCGGGTCTTCAAGTTCTTGGGGTCTTAAAGTTTTTTGTAAGGCATAGCTACTACTTCTCGAAGTTAAAGGATTATTTTGTAATAAAAAATGTGCCTCATCCAATTCTATAATATTTTGTTGTGGTAAAGGACTTTCCTCGATATTCACTTTTGGTATTTCAATATCAAAAATAGTGGAAAGCCAGTGTTTGTTTTTATTACAAAATCGTTTGAAATTCCGTTTACTACTGCGATATAAAGTTTCACATTTACTTGAAAATTTTGAAAGATTGTAATTAAATTCATTGTTTTGGCTATCGATATTGTTAGGAATTCCATTTGGATATAAAGCGTTTAACACGATTAGGCATCGTTCCTCTGAATCGAGATCCAAAGGTCTTTTATGAACCCCGTGCAAATGTGCCTTATCTACCAAAATAATATAAATTTCCAATTTCGTGAGTGATTTCTTCAGATCCGTGTTCGTGCTTTCGTTGTTAGTCGTTGGAGTTGCCACTCGCTGACAAGCATGAGGGTTGGCGCCCTCATGCCCCTCATGCCCCCCTTGCATTAAGTCCTCTGGTCGGGGCCCAGAAGGACATCCCCCAGCAGGACGGGTCAGTACCTGCTGAGGCAAAGCAGTGCCATGGGTCTTTGACGGCTCCATGACACCTCACCCCCGCTTCTCCAGATATTATGTATGGAAATTGGGTTTTGACATTCTATCTAACGAGGGCGGACCCCTTCCCAATTCCACATAATATCCTTCATCGAAGATTCATTTTGATGTAAGTGCATGCACTTACAAAACAAAAAAGAATAATAAACAAGATTTGTTTCATGATTTGTTAGTTACAGGTGAATCTAATAAAAGCGTGTTTGTTAAGACATAATTAGACCAAGGATAATACTTCAGAAATAGTAATAGGAAATTATAATAATTGAAGAAGCAAATTTATTCCGAGCGAAATTGGTCGTTTGTTAAAGGCGCCTACATTAGTTGACAACCCTAAATTAAAACTTTAAAAATGAATATCTCCGAGTTCCTGTGTTCGTTGCTTCTTATTTTTTTTGTGGTAATACTTAGTATTGTACTAAACATTTACACACAAAAATAAAATGCGACCATGTTAAGAATGACCATAATTTTTTTTATTATGAAATCATAGAAAAAATAAAATTGACGCCTAGGAGAACGCATTTTTTTAAGTTAAAATAGATGTAATGATGCATTAAGTTAATGGCTAGCGTGCCATGAAACATTTATTGTAAAATGTTCATTATGAGAGCCTAAAACACGTTTCTATGGTTTCTATGGATTTTTCTCGATTTTCGAAATATTTTGAAAACTATGACACATAAAACCACGGGGGTTTTAATAGAAGTTTTGTTTGGTTATTATCTTTCTAAAAGCCTCAAAAATAAGGATGGCCGCAACTAAGGCAAAATAACAGACTGTGCAGTTGTTTCTGAGATTATTTATTTATTTTATCGTATAGGATGGCGAAACGAGCTAAAGGCCCACCTGATGTTAAGCGGTTGCCTTTAATAACAATTAGCCCGAACAAACGAACTCAGCACGGCTGTAGTGATAGCTTTCGCCCGCGGCTTCGCACCCTATTTTACCTCCATGAGGGTTGATTTTACAAAAACATTGAAACACATATTTCTTTCTTTATTTTCAACCAAAAAGCCAAATACCGTTTTTTATACACAAAAAATGACAGATTTGCATACAATCTTTCAACCCCTATTTACCCCTTAAGGGTTGATTTTCCAAAAACATAGAAACACGATTTTCAACCAATAAGCCAAATACTGTTTTTTATACAATATGTCCCGTTTTGTAGTAATAAAACTCCAAGGAGGGAAAATACACTCAATTTTATCAATAAAAACATACCAATGGGGTCTAATCCCAACACCCTCGAAGATATAGCAATTTTAGTATTTAACTTGCCTACTTAGACATCTGGATAGTCTAACAATCCTAACTTAAGACCTAAGTCACACAGAGGTGTAACTTTAACATCATTTGAAACATTATAGCATACACTAGCCAAAATATACCACTTGTGGGGTCCAATCCCAACACCCTCAAAGATATAGCAATTTTAGTATTTGACTTACCTACTTAGACATCTGTATAATCTAACAATCCTAACTTAAGACCTAAGTCACAGAGGTGTAAATTTAACATCATTTGAAACATTATAGCATACACTAGCAAAAAAATATATTCAACTGTCATACAAAACTTAAGTTAAATTATTGTAATAAATCATGAAAGTACAATTTTAATCATAATTTTACATGTTTTTTTACATTTTTAAATTGCTACAAAAACTTTAAGAGTATTTTTTTTCTTTTATGCATTGTTTTGTTCGTTTTTAAGTTATTCTACACATTATTTAAAGTATTAAGTCGATAATCATAAGAGTTAATGTCGCTTAAAAAAGGTCCCGCACATGCCTTTTGTTATAAAAACACATAAAAGACATCTCTTTACTAAAAAATGTTTAGTAAAATCCAACAAGTGGGATGTGTTTATTGATAAAATTAGATGTATTTACTAATGGTGTGAACTGGTTCTCAAAAAACTGGATAATCACCGGTTAGAGTGAGTACCGGAGACTAATCGGTGATTGCACTAAACTACCGGTTATTTCATTTGTTGCAGAACGCACCCAAATGTGCTGTGAAACGTGCCAATTTTTTTTTTTTTTTTAGTGTGTTTTTTCTTCTCATATATATAGATTTAGAGTATTTTGAATAACCGGAGAAAAAAAATTGGCACGTTTCACAGCACATTTGGGTGCGTTCTGCACCCAAATGTGCTGTGAAACGTGCCAATTTTTTTTTTTTTTTTAGTGTGTTTTTTCTTCTCATATATATAGATTTAGAGTATTTTGAATAACCGGAGAATATCTGGATAATCTCCGGTGATTCAATAAAATCTCCGCATAATCTCCGGAGGCTGAAAATGCCTCCGGTTCACACCACTAGTATTTACCACCCTTAAAGTTTTGTTACTATAAATTGGGACAAATTGTATATCTGATATCAAAAATTACAGATTTTCATACAAAAATTCAACCCCTATTTCTATATCCTTCGGGTGGAATTTCTAAAAATCCTTCCTTGGTGGATGCCTATGTCATAAAAGGTATCTACTGTAAAAAAATGTTAAATGTTTCTGACCCCAGCGGTTTCGGCTCTGTGTGATGTTGGGACTAGTAGTTTTATATGTATTTGTTTATAGAATAGGATGGCGAAACGAGCTAAGGGCCCACCTGATGTTAAATGGTTACCTTTGCCCATAACAACTGTAATACCACCTAGACTGTTGCCTTAATAGTACCACAAGTTGGTTCGCCAAAGCGTCACTGGTAGTGTGGTACTTCTCCAAACAAGCTCTTTCACAAGGAGCTCTTCTACCACCTACTATAATATTTTTGAAAAACAGCAGCTATTTTAACTCCTGAAAAACCCAGAAATATTGGCTCTTTAATCCTCTCCAAAAAATATACCATATTTAAGACTAAAATTGCATTGCATATCATCCTCCTGCCCTTATCTCAATTTATTTGGGGTCGCCGCAGCATGTTTTTTTCTTCCATACATCTCTATCAGCCGTCATCTCCGTGTTTACTTTCTTTCTATTCATATCATCTTTCACACAATCCATCCATATTATCTTCGGTCTCCCTCTTTTCTTATAGCCATCAACATTCATACTTAAAACTTTCCTCGTAACATGCTCCCCATTCCTCCTCATCACATGCCCATACCATGATAGTCTGTTGCTACTTAACTTCTCTGTCACTGGCGCTACTTTCAGACTCCCTCTTACATATTCATTCCTTATCCTATCCATTCTCGTTACACCACACATTCCTCTTAACATTCTCATCTCAGCTGCATGCACTTGCCTTTCATTAATTCCTTTCGTAGCCCAACATTCCGATCCATATAGGACAGCAGGTCTTATCATGGTCTTATAGATTTTCCCCTTCATTTTAAGAGGAATTCGGGAGTCACATGTAGTTCCCGTGACCTGCCGCCATTTCAACCATCCTGTGTTAATTCGGTGCTTGACTGTCCGGTCAATTTCGCCATCGCTTTGCACAAGTGAACCGAGGTACCGAAAGTCGGAGCAGACTGGCAAGGGCACGCCATCTAGCGCAATAGCAACAAAACCGGAAAGACCGCCGAAATCGCAGAACATGTATTCCGTTTTAGTTCTGCTGATTTTCAAGCCAACGTTCTCCAGATTTTGTTGCCATTTTGCCAATCTATTCTGGACCTCAAGTCCATATTCACCAACAAGGACAATGTCGTCAGCAAACAGCATGCACCAGGGTGCCTCTTCCTGGATTTCTGATGTCAAAGCATCCATTATCAGCAAGAAGAGGTAAGGACTTAGAGCCGACCCTTGGTGCAAGCCTACAGCCACACTGAACTCGTCGGTGTTGCCAGCGGCCGACCGAACGTGGGTACTAGATTGGCTGTACATAGCATAGCAATAATAGCATAACCAACAAATTTTTTGTCTATAATTATTTCTTCCAATAAAATTTATTATAAAAAACTTTGATAAAAAAATGTTAAAATGTTAGCTAATGTTTACTAATTTCTTTTTAATTTCAATATATTTTTTTTTTACATATTCTTTAAAATAAAGCATACTATTACAGAGTAGGAGTGAGCGTTCTAAAGACGGACCGTTTTTAACGACCGTTTTCTGATCTACGACGAAGGAACCGTTTTCATATTCTGATTAAAACAGTCGTCGTTCCAAAATCTAGTCTTCGAATGTTTGATGCGAATTTATACTTAATGTCTCTGAAAATACAGCCGAACATGCAATGTCTTACAAAACCAGTCTTCGTCCGCGACGATCAGAGCAAAGAAAAATGATCTTTATTATTATAAATATAAAGTATAACTTCAAGTAAAAGTCTATTATCTAGTCATTTCGTTCATAAAACAGTCGTCGTTGCACAAACCAGTCTTCGAATGTTTAATGCGAATTTATACTTAATGACTCTAAACATACAGCCAACATGCAATGTCTCACAAAACCAGTCTTCGTCCGCGACGTTCAGAGCAAAGAAAAATGATCATTATTGCTATGATCATAAAGTATCATTTTCAGGCAGTCTTCAAACCAGTTGCGAACGAGGACCGTTTCGAAGACTTGTTTTCGTCATCGTGAAAACGGGTGCGTTCTGTTTACCGTAAAATCGACAACGACCCACTCCTATTACAGAGGACCACCCAACCAACTTTTACGTAGGACTAGTGGGGGACTATTTCAGTGTTTTGTGACCCTAAAAAAGTGACATCACCTTTTTATTAAGGCGGAACTGGGTCATAGTAATCTACCAAAATATTGGTCAAAGCAGCCTAAAAATACATTATTTTTTTCGAGACCTAATTCCGTGTTATCCAGAAGTTATAAGCAATTTATAAAGTAAATAGTATCCTTGTATTTTCCGGACTGATAACCGATTTAAATATATATTTTGTATATGCTTCACATACAAAATTATATTCAAATCAGTTAAGTAATTTCGAAGTCAAAAAATAAGTTTAAACTTATGTATTTATAATATTAGTGGGGATGTTAATCATAACCCATGACAAACGACCAGTCGTCTCGAACGTCAAAATGCAAAATCGGTAGAGCCAAAAATCGGTATATTTGTACCTAAAATCGGTATAACAAGTAAAAAATAATATTTAATCGAATTTTTCAATTTTAAAACTTCGTTATCCTTGTAAATTATTAGAAAATTAAAGAATTCACCACATAATTACCCGACAGCGCCAGGAGGGTTATGTTTTTCGAGTGTATGTATGTATGTATATTTCTTTGGCACGCTCTGTAGCCTAAACGCCTTGATGGATCTTAGCTTGAGAGGTGTCGTTGGATTCGTCTTAATTGTGAGAGTGACACTGGGTATATCAAAATTATAAAAATCAAAATGGCCGCTTTTTGGAGCCATTTTATGTGACTTCAAAAATTTTTTTTTGCTCAAAACCTATCGAGTGGGGTGTCAAAATAAAGGGTTTTATAAATGGTTTACAAAAATATATACAACTTATATGTTTAAATGTAATTTGGAATGAGAAATGCTAAAAAAACAACAAAATATTCAACGTTAAAAATGAATTTTACTTTTCAAAAAAAACATTAATGGAAAAGATTTAAATTGTGGAAAGAAAAAATCGCTCACAAGCAGGATTCGAACCTGCGACTCCTGGCTCAGTACGCCAGTGCTTAATAGTAAAATAATAATAATAATAGTTTATTAATAGTATGATAAATAAAACATAAAAAAACTAAAAAAATTAAAATACAAATATTAATTAACAAAAACAAAAAACCCGACTGCGTGTAAAAATAACAGAAAAGATATAAACAAGACTTATCAACACGCAGGCGGAGGCTACCTATGAACTATTATGTAATTCATGACCAAAAACATACGTAGCCTCCGCCTGCGTGTTGATAAGTCTTGTTTATATCTTTTCTGTTATTTTTACACGCAGTCGGGTTTTTTGTTTTTAATAATTAATATTTTTTAAATAAATTGTTTCAATTGTTTGCTGGAGATTGATTGATTGATTCCTTTTATGAAAAAATACTTTTAAAAATGAAACATTGTTCATAAATGGCTAAGATAGTATAGCCTACTCGTACTACACCAACTTAAGTCTGTGATTTTTAGAATCATTTAGACATACCTACCTATTTCAAGATGCAGCTTCAATTGATTTTATTGCAGTTTTGTTCGTAATTATCAACTTATTAATGAACGAGAATAAGTGCTCAGCATTGGCGAATAAATGGGCGAAAAACGGTAACTTATTTCATAAAGGATGATGGGCAAGTTCGTATGTAACCTGGGCGTAAGATCAACAGAAATATAACTAGTGCTAGTTGTTGGGGCTCAATGCCAGAATTGTAATTATATATATTATATAACACTACCAATGGTGCCGATTCTCTTGTCACAAAATTCTCTAAACTAGACTAAAAATCACCTAAATTTAGTTTAGTCCTGTCAAACGACGTTTTCTATTCTGAAATTCACTTTAAAACTAATTTTTGGTTTGACAGGACCAAAATTAGTTTAGTTATTCAACTTAGTAAAAATTGACATTTTGCTATTCTGTAATTGACGTTTTTCACCTAATATTAGAAATGTCAACCTAAATCTGACTATTTTTAGAAGGCATCAAAATACATGTCGACTATAATTAGTTATCAACAACTAAAATTGCAAAGCTTATTTTATTCATTTTTAGGTAGCTTAAAATAAATAATGGATGCCTGGCTGACGCATCAGCGTGTTTGGCTTTGGGTCCTAGAGGCCCGTGGCTATTTGGTATCGGGCCCAAACTTTGCCCAAGTGGGCCAAGGTGATTGGGGATGGGCCCAGGCGGGCCGAGTTGATTGGGGGAGGGCCCTAGTGGGCCTCTACGAATTGGGGGCTGATATGGGGTGTTGGGGTTTTGGGTTCCGTAGGAGGGGGCTTCCCTACCAACGCGACCGGAGGCACGTTTCGCTAATTTTGCGTTTTTCTGTTTCGGAGCTTTCGGGCATCCGCGATAGCTCGCCGGGTGCCCGGATTGTCCGCAGAGAACACAACTAAGGGGCTCTGTGCACTGGTCCCTCTCTTTGGGACGCTCGCACTCCCTTGTGCCGTGATCACCCAGGCTAGCGTAGCTACTATATAGTGATCTGTGACCCAGGCACTTGACGCACCTAGGCTTAGCGTAGCAATTACGCTGTGAGTGGCCATATAGTTGGCAACGGTGGCACTGACCCAGGCTGGCTGGACTTGTGCGGGCGCTCTATCTTAATGCCTGATAGGTGGCTTACCGTTTTAATGTTAAAAATGGCTTTTGCGTCCTCGCAGGGCTCGCAAATGACCAAGACCATTTCGTATGGGTCTCCGTAATATTAATTTACTATCAAATTATCGATTTTCGAGCTTATTCAGCTTATAGAGCTAGGTTAATATTTTTTATGAGTATTCCTTAGATATATTGTTACTATTTCCGCAAATCATATTTTGACCTATATACAACGCGAAATAAAGCTACAATTTGCAAAAAACGCCAAAAAAATTGAATTTCGCGGGCTACCCTGTAGCATTCACCTTAAGATATACAATATGATACGCTGCAATAATAACAATATATCTCCTTTGATAGGTACTCTTGGGCCCGTATTACAGAAGGTTCCTCAAGTACAGTTTAAACTCCCAATCACCTGATCACTACTTAAGGATAGAATCGTTACATGAGTATCGGTCTTATTCCAGAACGGTAATTATTATAAACTTTAATTCAACAACATAACACACGAATTTGACCTGAATTAAAATAGAAATCTCTACTCAAGCGTAGTCTGGACCACACTAGAGTGATTGATTACAGATCAAATCTCTGCTCAAATACCGAAACAGGTGACAGTATAAAATAAAGCTAAACTCAGCTGAACTGTGATCAATAAATCTCTGCTTGAGGAACGTTCTAAAATCAAAGCTCAACTCAAAACTAGTTTTAAACAGTGATCAACGCTTGAGTATCGTTCTGTAATACAGGCCGTAGAAAATAATAACCTAGCTCTTTAATCTGATCACATTATTCCAATTTATATATTTTATTGAAAATATAAAACAAAAATGTACTTTATTTCGTGACATGATTTTTTCTTCTTAATTTTAATGATAATCTAATAATTCCAAATATAATTATTATTTAATTTCCTTGTTTTTGTGAACTTTCGGTCATTCCATTCACTCTTTAATATTTTTTTTAAGATGTACTGGTAACACCGCCAATTCAACTTAGATGCGTCAAACTCAATTATTAGAGCTGTCAACAAGTTTTCTAAAATAAGAAAAAGATAAACACAAAATAAGTTTTATGATTTTCTAAACTAAAATTTGTAAATTTTAGTTATAGTTAGGTTTAGGTGGGTGTACAAGAGAATCGGCACCAATATCAGCCGGGTTTTCTTGAAAATATTGCTTTAACAGAATGGAATAAAACTTTTAATAATTACGTATCATTTTATTGTAAAATAAATAAAATTAAAACAAACAGGTTTATTTAACAGTTTATAAGAATAATAAAATAAAATAAAAAAAATGTGTTAAGCCAACTAAACTCTATCTATTTCTAACAAATGGCGTGCGGGGTTGATAAATGGCTCATATCGTCCTGAACCAAGATACCATATTATGGAAATGATATGAGCACAGATTCCAATGGTCCTTCTTCCTGTTAGGCATGTACAGTAACAATGGATTATTGCATTTCTGCCAACCTGGTCTCTATGAATCAAAATGTATGTTTAATATGTGCGTGCTCTGAAGTGCCTTGACTGAATCCATACTCGCAACAACCCACACATTAGTTTCCAATAATTATGTTGCATTCACGGAGATCGTTTAGCATATCGTCTCTGCAGATTTCAATACCATATACACCTGGCTTAAGTGCTTTGCAACTTGCAACGTATGATTTGGCTAATTTCTGCTGATAAGTTCCCAGAGCCTTTAAGAAAATGTCGTCCTCAGTGAGAAGCGGAAAATATTCTTAAAACGGAAGATTGCCATCCAATCGAATGAAGTTTCTCCTTTCTCGATTCAAGTTTTTCATCTCGACTCTTTTTCAAAGAGCCGATTAGGGGTGTTCAAAATTGAAATTGAATTTAACTTCATATTAACTTTATATTATCGTTAATTAGGTTCAAAATATCGACTGCATAGCTATTATCTCCATAAACGGGATCGAAAGCATTCAATCAAACATACGTAGGTACCTACTTACTTTTTTTTTTGTTTACGAGGGGTCCCTTCGTCTGGGGAAGGCGAAGGGGTATGTCGGGCTTCTATCGACGAAAACCACATGGTGGCCGACCTCAGCTCAAAATAGAGGAGCCCAGGGAACTTCTGTGGACCACGCCGGTGTCCCTCTGGTGCTATGCCACTTGGCACGTCCCGGGAAACCAGTGCGTTCCACACCACAGCATTACGCGGCGTCCCAGGGTCACGTAGTGGGCACCTTGAGTCCCCTACTCTTAGCACCCACGATCCCCAAGGGTCCCCTGCCAGTACATAACGACAGGGGAACTGGCGTGTAGGCCTATCTGGGCTGTGCGCCAGGGTGGCTGCCTCCCCGGCGCCTCCGTTTCCGAATCGGGATCGGCCCTCTTCCGATCCCGAACCGCGGCCACCGTCTGGAGCATAATAGTCGTGAGCGGCCATCCAGGCCATCGGCTCTGTCAGAATAGCCAACACTACTGCTGGCAGAGAAAGATCTTGCCGGATCTGTCCCACCAGGTCCCGCCACTCTGAGCTCCACGCAGGGCACTCCTCAAGCGTGTGCTGTGCGGGGTTCTGATCGTTCCCACAATCATGGCAATTTGCCGTGGCTTGGCGTCAAATCCTATTCAGGTACTCACTGAAGTAACCGTGCCCGGTGAATACCTGAGTAAGCCGCTCGGTGGTACGCACGCTCACTCCTCTCCAGCCAAGCTTCAAAGCACAACAGGACAGCTGCGACCACACGCGTGTGCTCATACTGTGGCCCTTCTGGCTGCTCGCGCCACCTCTCGAGCGCGTGACGTCGCTCCTACCGCCTCAACATCTCAAACGCCCTCGCAGGCGCGCTTCCACCGCTTTGACGGATGCTGCAGATCCGGTCGTAGACCCTCGCGTCCGTGTCCGCCAAGATGTCCAATGGCGGAAAGCGTGTCAGGACAGTTGCCGCCTCAAAGGATATCGTTCGGGATCCTCGTGCGATCCGGATGGCCACTTTGTGCTGCAGGCTGTTGAATTTTGCTCTGGAGAGCTGGACGCCTGACAGTCAGTGTGAACATACAGCGCCACATAAAGGGCCATGAACCGCCCGAGATTAGGTAATAGACTATGCAGTGCACCGGCCGGCTACCTTCTCGATCCGGGGGACCAGGCGATTGAAATGCTTTTTGACGTCTCAGCGACTGTCCAGGATGAGGCCAAGGTACTTCGAGGACCGGCCCACCTGGAATTTAGCATGTGCGCCATGTTTTCATCACAAGAATCATAACCTATATTTTTTTTAACGTAAAAATACTACTAAGTTTCAATTGACCCTATCTCTGTTCTCCGGCGACTTTAGTACTTGTTGCCATAGTATGAAATAGAGTACAAAGATAAACTTTCATTTGAGATATATTTCAATTCTGTTGGACTTACGCCCATTTTGACCATCATTCTTTCCTTACTCAGAAATCGTGGAAAAATTGTTCGGTTCGGTTCTTCTCCGGATAATCTCGTTACGGATGTTATCCTTCAAAGAAACTCCTAGCATAGCTCGCTCCATGGCTCGCTGAGTTACTCTGAATTTGTGTTTTAACACTTGGATATATCGCCAGTCAACTTGGCATCGCTGCAGGGACTCCAGAACGGACCAGGATTCGAAGGAGTCAAAGGCCTTCTCCTAGTCCACAAATGCTAAGCACAGGGGCTGATTATACTCTTCATACTTCTGCATAATCTACCGCACTGTGTGAATGTGGTCTATGGTGCCATATCCTCCTCGAAAACTGGCCTGCTCCGGTGGTTGAAATTCGTTGAATCTACACACGAGACGATTCGTAACGACTCTTGAACAGCTTTTAGACGTGGCTTAGAAGCAAATTGGGTCGAGAATTTTACTTTTTTGAAGAATAGTACGACCACGCTTCTGTGCCATGCCTCTGGAGTTCTCCCTGAAACGAGGACAGATTTGAAAATTTCCTGAAGCTCTTTTAATATAAGGGTAACTCCTGCCTTCAGGAATACGGTCGTAATTCCGTCTTTTCCAGGAGCTTTTCCATTTTTAAGGTGTTTAAGATCCGCCCCGATTTCGTATCGCCTAATTTCTGGCAGATCTTCTGTAAAATGGCGGGTCAGAGTAGCTCAGAAATCCTCATTTTTGGGATCAGGTCGAGATGCATACGAGGCATATACCTGGCCATAGAAATCTTCCACCTCGGAAAGGAACTAGCTTCGAAACAACAAAATTTCCACGAGATGTGGTCAACTTCGTTAGATGGCTTCTTTCTAAGGACTGGACTAAACACCTTCAACCCCCGATTTTACTCAATCGATTTTTCAATTGAGCGTCGGAGGTCACGTCGTACCAGTTTACTTATGCTTTTATTTAGCGCCCGGTGTTCTCACGAAGTGACAAGTGGTTTTTCCCGTCGTTCCCTCATAAGAGCCAGAGTCTACTCCATAAGCTTCGAATTCTTGCCTGTGCGTCGCATTTTAGTCTGGTACCTTCATCTCTGAGGATTTTTACCACTTGATCAAGAGCCTGGTTAACGTGCTTTGTGGTTTCCACGGCAATAAATATGTTTTCCAGGTTTGACTGGATATTTTCAGATCCTACAAAAGTTTGGAGCATGCTAGGTCGAAGCCTGGACAATTCATCAAACGGATGCGCTCCAGCGCCTCCAGCTTCACAAGTCGATATTCAGTGAGCCTCGGATAAGTCTGATCACTGAATTTGTATTGAACCTGTTGATCACTGAAACTTCTCTGAATATGTGCCTTTTATCCATTATGATAAAGTCTATCTCATTTTAAGAGATAGCATCGGGGCTCAGCCATGTCCACTTCCTCTCAGGCTGTTTCTTGAAGAAATAATTCATCAAGAAAAGTTCCTACTACCGACTCGCTGCAATTCTGTACTCCCACTTTAGCGTTGAAATCTCCCATGACAACGTTGTAGTGAGTTTTGGTAATGGAGTGCAAGGTCTTCGAGATGTCTTTGAACATAGCCTCGACTTTATCATCGAGTATGTTGAGCTCGGTGCGTAAACCTGCACGACCTTGAGGCTATACCTCTCGGTCAGCTTAATCACAAGGTATGCTACCCCGATCGACACACTAGAAATTTCTACAACGCTGTCACAGAGGGCTCTGTTTACCAAGAACCCGGCGCCGCCTTGGGATAGCTGGTCTCCCTCTCAAAAATACAAAAGGTGGCCCGATTCCAGGGTAATAGTGCCGACACTGCCCCACACCCTCTCCGGACTTCATACAGCCCCAGAACGTGCCACCTTATCCTTCCGAGCTCTTCCTCGAGTGCCAATCTTTCTTTAGTGACCAATTCGAGTCAATTTGTAACCCAAGAACAGAATTCATGACCACATACATATAGCCCGATATTGGTGAGTATGCTGATGTGACGTTCACGCTAGCATCATCTTTATAACTTTATTACAATCTTCTATATCACATTTAGTAGATGTATTTTTTTCCTTTTTGTAGGTAAAATATGCATATAATTACATGATTTTTTCGCTTTCGTCCCATTTCTAATTCACTACTCTATCCACGTGATTGGTATATAAGTAGTAAGAATTAAGGTTACCTTTAAAAATAATAAAAAATACATGTATTAGTCACACCGGTTTCGGTGCGTGCCTCTGACTCTCTCGAGGACCACTGATGGTCCCCCGTTAAGAACCACTGTTCTATACTATTTGTAACTAATTTATCTCATCATCATCATCATCATCATCATTTCAGCCGAAAGACGTCCACTGCTGGACATAGGCCTCCCCCAAGCATCGCCACAGCGACCGGTCCTGCGCTTTCCGCATCCAGCGGATACCTGCGACCTTCACCAAGTCACTAATTTATCTAAATCTATAAAATACTAATTCCTTTGAAAGTCTCATTTGAATACTTTGTTTGTTCAGGTGATACACGGCTTGGTTTGATGTGGTCCTGCATAACACTGTACAACCGGCCACAAGTTTGTTATACGCCTGATTTACAACCAGAATGGTTACTTGCTTTAATTTGCATATTTATTGGATGTATATGCATAACCACGACTGTGATACTCTTAGCATCAAGCCATTTTGATCGAAATGTGATACCATATGCAAGATGGGTTGGATTTGCAGCAAGTATGAAAACACATATTGCATTGTCATGATGATCATATAATGTCTCAGATTAATAACTGAGTATAATGTACTGTTTTAAAACATTAATATTTTTCTTTTTCAGTGGTAGTTTTTTGTCTAGCAGCGGTCATATTTCCAATGGGCTTCCATGTGGATGAAATAGGAGGTCAACCATACCAGCTACCAAACAGCCACCAAGTTGGCATATCATACATATTATTTGTTCTGTCTCTCTGGATTACTGTGATATCTGAGTTATTTGCAGGCAAAGTGTGCCTGCCTCATTTTTAAAATAAGTATATCTTTAATTGTAATCTCGTTTGTTGTGTAAAATAAAAATAACAAAATGTATAACATATTACCGATACCTCTCACTAGAATTCACTGAATAGTGCACAGATAAACATGTTGGTCGCTGGCGAACAGAGCCGGCACTGGGGTCAAGGGCGGATCCAAGGGGGGGGAGTCATGGGGGACATGACCCCCCCCCCCCCTGGGCCTAGGTCAACCACAGTTTGTTTTCCTGTGTACATAATTTACTAAATGAATATACAATGAATGAATATGTTTGTTTTTTGTTTGTTACGAGTACATACTAATAAAAATTACTAAATTGACTTAGCACCCGAATCCGTTCGTTCATTGTGAATAATATTCGCGTGATTTAAAGTTTGATTTTGCAGCATCTCTTCTCCAATCACTCCGTTACGTCCGATCGCCTGAATATCGATAACGAATCGATTGAATACTTAGCTTACCATCAACAACAGAAAGAAATAACTACTTATTTAACTACGATGTTAGCCTTACAAAACCTAGCCGAAGTAAAAATAATTCAAGAACCTTAAAACATCGATATTAGATGATAAGTAATTCGTATTTTGTAAATCGGAGCTCTTAAAACGGTTGTTTTTGCAAAAAAGTACCGAAAAATTTCGCGCTCGCTGCGCTCGCGCTTAAGCACTATTACATTGCCCATACAGGTGTAGGACTGCCATAGCGTGAATCTATATTTACTTATCTACGCTATGGTGTCTACTATTAGCCGCTCTAGGCGCCGCAAAAATGGGCTGTGCTCAAATAAATGCGTACTCTTTTGTCACAGAATGTCTATGTTTTCACAGTCTTTGTGAAGAGCTAATCAGTTTGTTCAAGAACAGTCGAAAAAATTAATTTCGCGTTCGCTTCGCTCGCGCTTGTCTTTCCATCCTTCCTTTTTCTGCGTACGTATGTATATTTCGGTTACGTATGTTAATAGGAACAAAGCCGAAATTGGAAAAAAGTTCGCGCTCGCTCCGCTCGCGCCTGTATATTTTGACGTTTCGTCTTTTTTAGCGTGTAGGTATTGCAAGTAACTATTCCGTTACATTAATATTCTACAAAGAGAAAATTCAAAGGTCTAAAATTCACTTAAATTCATGTTTTAGCTAAAATTACGAAAATCCTAGAATTTTATTGGTCGAAAATTTTTTCCTAAAGGGCGGCGTCTAACTCTGCACCAAAAAAATATTAGATCCGGGGCTGGTACGCGATCCCCCCCTGACACAAAGGCTGGGTCCGCCCTTGCCTGGGGTAATGTGAGGTGTACTGCCGCTTCGCGGAAAAGTTGAAAGCTTCACTTAAAGGAGAGGAGGTCCGAGTGTCCAGGCCTATTAAATGCGTATATCTGCGCATTTCTGACCTGGATGACTCGGCCACGACACAGGAGGTCGTGGCAGCCGTCGCCAGTGCCGGTGGCTGCCCTGCAGATCAGGTGAAGTCGGGCGAGATTCGTAGAGGATTCATTGGTTTAGGGACAGCTCTCGTGAGCTGTCCCGTTGCGGCGGCCCAGAAACTTACGGCGGACCGTCGGCTACTGGTGGGGTGGGTTTCAGTGCAGGTGAAGCTCTTGCCGGCCAAACCCCTGAGGTGCTATCGTTTCCTGGGTGGAGGTCACACTGGGGCGACCCCTGCGGTACATAGGTACCGCAGGGGTCGACCGCAGTGGAATTTGTTTCCGTTGCGGTCAGCATGGGCACATCGCCAGATCGTGCGAGGCCACGCCGCACTGCATTATATGTGCGGCGGCAGGCAAGCCGGCAGAGCACCGGGTGGGTAGCAACGCCTGCACCGAGCCCACCAACAAGAAGGGCAGAAGGCACGGCACACAAGTCGCAGCTAAGGCAGCTGAAAAGCAGCCTCAAAGAAGCGAGGATACCCATTAATGGCCCCAAATCTGCGCCTCCATCAAGCCAACATCAACCACTGTGCCAGAGCTCAGGATCTCCTGCTCCAGAGCATGGCAGAGTGGTTGATCAGCGTTGCCGTGGTCTCCGAGCCGTATTTTGTCCCATCCAGAGACGACTGGGTAAGTGACAATGGCGGCTTGGTGGCCCTTATTTCACGAGCTGCCACTGGCTCCCCGTCCTTCGAGAACATTACGAGGGGTCGGGGATGCGTGGCGGCACTTTATGGGAAGGTAGTGGTTGTGGGAGTATATTTCTCCCCAAACCGATCTCTCGCCGACTTCGAGGGTTTTCTCGTGGAGTTGGGCACTGTCGTCAGTTGCAGCCACCCTTACCCAGTGCTCGTCCTCGGGGACTTCAACGCCAAATCCACGGCTTGGGGTTCCCCGTCAACGGATGCGTGGGATGAGGTGCTGGAGGAGTGGGCTGTGGAGTCTGGCCTACTGCTCCTTAACCGGGGTTCTGTCCAGACATGTGTGCGGCAGCGGGGGGGTCCATAGTGGACATCTCGTTCGCTAGTCCCGCTGTTGAGTGCCATGTCCAGGGCTGGCGTGTGATGGAGGAGGTAGAGACGCTGTCGGATCACAGATACATCCGATTCGACGTCTCCGCACAGACCTCAGTCAGTCCAGCCCGGACGGCCCCGGCTGGGGTAGGTCCGCGTTGGGCTATTGCCAAACTAGACCGGGAGGCCCTCCTGGAGGCCTCAATAGTACAGGCCTGGGTGACAGCACCGGACAGGCCTGTTGATATTAATACAGAGGCCGAGTGGCTCCAGGAGGCAATGTCGCATGTTTGCGATGTGGGGATGCCTAGGGCTAAGCCTTGTCCTGCAAGGCGCCATATGTACTGGTGGTCCTCGGACATAGCGCGACTTCGAGTCGCGTGTGTTGCCGAGCGACGCCGGTACACCAGGTTCAGAAGGCGATCTAGGAGGCGTCCCCGCACCCCGGAGGAGGCAGCCATTGAGGAGGAGCTGTACGAAGGGTACAGAGTAGCGAAGGTGGCTCTTAAGGTGGCCATATCGGAGTCTAAAGTAGTGGGATATGATGCCATGCGGGCGACTCTGGACGGCAATCCGTGGGGGCGTCTATACCTTATGGTACGGGGCAAACTTCGCCCGTGGGCTCCCCCACTGTCCCAGACTCTCCGGCCTGAGCTTTTGGAGGGCGTGGTGAGCGCTCTGTTCCCTTCAAGGGTGGAGCACACCCCTCCGCCGATGGTTCCTCCTTATATGGTGTCTAACGCGGACGACAACGACGACGTGCCCGAAGTGACCCGGGAAGAATTGAAGGGGGTGGTGAAACGGCTACAGGCCAAAAACACCGCCCCAGGCCCTGACGGCATACCTGGCCGAGCATGGGTCCTAGCTCTGAAGGCCCTTGGGCCCCGATTTAGAGGGCTCTTAAGCGCATGCTTCGAGCGGGGCCAGTTTCCACGCAGGTGGAAGACTGGCAAGCTGGTCCTGCTGAAGAAGGAGGGGCGCCCTGCGGACTCACCATCTGCATACCGCCCCATCGTGTTGTTGGATGAGGTGGGCAAGCTCTTTGAGAGAATAATTGCAGACCGCCTTGTCCAACACTTGACTAGGATGGGGCCGGATCTGGCGGACAACCAGTATGGTTTCCGCCGGGGGCGCTCCACCGTGGACGCCATCATGCGCGTGAGAGCTCTGGCGGAGGAAGCAGTGGCCCGGGGTGAGGTGGTTTTGGCGGTGTCTCTCGACATCGCCAACGCTTTCAACACCTTGCCCTGGAGTTGCATTAGGGCGGCACTCGAATACCATCGGGTGCCGACCTACCTTCGCCGTATTATCGGGGCCTACCTGACGGACAGGGCCGTCATCTACCCGGGTCGGGAAGGATGGGGTCGGCGAGAGATGTCATGCGGTGTTCCACAGGGATCGGTTCTGGGACCGCTCCTGTGGAACATTGGTTACGACTGGGTGCTGCGCGGTGTACTTCTCCACGGCGTTGGCGTGACTTGCTATGCTGACGACACGCTGGTCACGGCGAGGGGGAAGACGCACCGGCAGGCGACCATGCTGGCGACAGCAGGGGTTGCGCTAGTCGTTGCAAGGATCCGGCGGTTGGGTCTCGAGGTGGCTCTTCATAAGTCTGAGGCTCTGTGTTTCCACAAGCCTCTGAAGGGGCCGCCTCCGGGATCCCACATAGTGGTAGGAGGCGTCCGCATCGGCGTCGAGTCGACGATGAAGTACCTGGGACTCGTCCTCGACAGCCGGTGGGACTTTGGGCCGCATTTTCAGCGGTTGGCGCCCAAGTTGTTAGGGGCCGCGGCCGCGTTATCGCGGCTGCTGCCAAACCTGGGAGGGCCCAATGCCTCCTGCCGGAGGCTCTACGTTGGGATCGTACGGTCCATGGCCCTTTATGGGGCCCCAGTGTGGGCGGACACCCTGACGCCTTGCAACGTTGCACTGCTGCGTAGGCCGCAGCGTGCGATGGCTATCAGGGTGATACGGGGATATCGTACGATCTCCTTTGAGGCGGCGAGCCTTCTAGCCGGATCAATGCCCTGGGATCTGGAGGCGAGAGACCTTGCGCTGAGGTACCACCAGCGTGAGGACCCGCCTGATCGGACTGAGGTCCACCAGATCCTAGTGGCTGAATGGGAGGAGCGACTTGCGCAACCCAGTGCAGGGCACGCCGCAATAGCGGCGGTAAGGCCCGTCATGGAGGAGTGGCTGGAGAGGGGCCATGGTGCCCACACCTACCGGCTGACCCAGATACTCTCGGGGCACGGATGCTTCGGGAAGTATCTGTGTCGCATAGGCCGGGAGCCGACGCCCGAGTGTCATCACTGCGGGAGCTGCCCAGAAGACACGGCGCAGCACACACTGGCGGAGTGCCCAGCTTGGGCCGCGCAGCGCCGTGACCTCATCACTGCAGTAGGCGGCAGGATCTCTCGCTTCCGGCCGTGGTTCTGTCTATGGTCGGGAGCGAGAGCGCTTGGGAAGGCGTCTTCTCCTTCTGCGAGGATGTAATGCTCGCTAAGGAGGCGGCGGAGAGGGTTCGAGAGGCGTTGACCTCTCTCCCCATCCGCAGGAGATGACCTGGGCGTCGCAGGAGGGCGTATGCCGACCTCCAGCCACCCTAGATGTGGGCCTGCGGGCGGCGGACTCGGGGTGGCCCGCCGCCCGACCAGTCAAGGCCCGTGACGGTGGCGCGTAGTGTTCCGCGCGCGCCAGTCAAGAGGGTGTGGCCGATGTGGCTGCCGCACGGGGATAAGGGGCTCGCCATCTAATGGCGAGCCGGGACCTACCGGGGATGGTTGGGAGAGTAAAAGTTTCCCACGCCCCCGGCCAAGGGTCGTTAGAGGAACACCGTGGTGGTTTTTAGTCGGTAAGAGTCCGACACTGGCTCCGCCTACCCCAGGCGGAGTGCGTCCATGAGGATTTTCCCCACGGAAAAAAATAAAAAAAATGTGTACTGCCGCTCTAGGCGCCGGACCCACAGAGTAAATTATTATAACATAACTGGCCAGACCTAGTAGTAGGGGAGCCCTAGAAGGGATTTTAGGATTTACTCAAGTGCGGCAGATTAACATAAGGGGGGATACCTTGGACCCTGTTGAGTACCTCCACCATATATAAGCCCTCTATATAGGGACGCGCGTCCAAGGTAGCACATAAGAATAGTAAAAAAAAACGATAGAAATACTCGAGCGCGTCAGATTAAGTTATGGTGGGTTAATTAATGCTGAAACGTGTGCATTTCACTAATCTATTTGAGCGTGACGTAAGGGAGTGGGAGGGTCACAAACTTGCAAAAAAAAAACGTCACGCGGTCAATTTTTTTATTTGACGGAAATAAGTCCCAATAATATTTATTTTATTTATTTAAGTAATATTTTATAATCTGCCGATTTTCACAAGCCGAAGCAACGAAAAAAAAATATCAGCCTTACGCAATGCCTATAAAATGGTAGGGTTAAAATTGATTGCCGTGCCCTCTTTTAAGGGTTCTGTACCCAAAGGGTGCCAACGGGACACTCTAGCTACGCTGTCCTTTCGTCCGTTCGTCCGTCTATGTGTCCATCCGCCTGTCTGTCACAAAATTCTAAAACCAACCGACCAAAAACCATACACCAACCCACCAACCAAACAAACATGCATTTTCGGCAACGTTTTGTTCCTGCTCTATCTTCAATGGTAATACATACCAGCGTCAAACTTGGTGTGAATAATTATAGTGCATAGGTACTATTATAGTTTATCAACAAATACTAAAAATAGGGCAAACATAGACATATGTGGTGGTACCTGCGTAAGAAAGAGATGTAAAAATACATATTTCTCTCACGGTGCGTTTGTCTTTTGATGAACTCTCGTAAATTAAATCAGTTTCAAATCAAATCTTGGGTGGAACTCTTACTGCGTGAGTCCGACTCGCACTCAGCCGGTTTTTTGTATTTCGCTCACACGCTTCCGTCCACTTCTTCTTTTTCGTGTCGACATGAGCTACATAATGATAATAGCTCATGTCGTGGGGAAAATATTAGCCACTCCACTAGCTATTCCGTCCACTGCAGCATGTCATTGAAAGCAGGACATTTTAAAGTTTAAGTTTAATAAAGAATTTATTACTATTAGGTATTTTATATAAAGAGAGGTCGCCCAATGGTCGAAATTTGACCGTATTTCTTTAAATTTTTATGATTGAACTATGCCGAAAAAAATACCATTTCCATTTTTTTATTGATATTATGATAACACTAAAGCTCGTCAATAGCTAGTAATAGCTACTAAACAAAAAAAACAAAAAATAATAATTAGCAAAAACAAAAAACCGACTGTGTGTAAAGTTTTTGTTTTTGTTAATAAATTTTTTTTTTTTTTTTTTTAGTTTTGTCATGTTTTATTTATCATACTATTAATGTTTTTTTTTAAAAGTCAAATTCATTTTTATCGTTGAATATTTTGTTGTTTTTAAGCATTTTTCATTCCAAATTACATTTAAACATATAAGTTGTATATATTTTTGTAAAGCATTTATAAATCCCTTTATTTTGATACCCCACTCGATAGTTTTTGACGGAAAAAAATTTTTTTTGAAGAGCTAATATGCCGCCAAAAAGCGGCCATTTTAATTTTTTTAATTTTGATATACCCAGTGTCACTCTCAGAATTAAGACAAATCTAATGTCACCTCTCAATCTCAAATCCATCAAGCCGTTTAGGCTACAGAGCGTGCCAAAGAAATATACATACATACATACATACACTCGAAAAACATAACCCTCCTTCTGGCGCAGTCGGGTAAAAATCGGTTGACAAACAGAGGAGATAATGGCACTGAACCGTTTTTTCTTTGCCTATTTATATGTGTATAGATAATAGCTGTGCGCGCGACTTCATTCGCGCGATATTTAGGATAGATAAAAAACCGGCCAAGTACGAGTCGGTCTCGCGCATTAAGGGTTCCTTTGTAGTGTGTAGGTTAATCATAACCGTTCCACGTAAACGATTATATCCACAATAATAGTAACTAAATAATAATAATGAATAAATATTTTTTTAAACCGTCAGAATAAGAAAATCCCTCCAAATAATTGTCAGATTATGGGTCAGCACGACTAGGACATCAAGCTGAACCGTATGTATAATAATCTGACGCGCTCGAGTATTTCAAAACGGCGATTTTTTTATGCTTTTTCAAAATCCGCCACGATCTTGCGTCACGTCTGAATCGTCAGTCTTTGGTATGACAGCTTCTTTAGCCCTTAATCGATATTGGGAAATATACTGAACATAGACTTTGAGAAAATGTGCAGCAATTGTTTTAAACTATATTTTATTTATTTTATGTTGAATCGTTTTCTTAAATTCTATACGAGTATATAAAAAAATATTTGCCATGTGCACGTGCGCTCAGCCAGTCAGTCTTGATCACAATGTCAGGGAGGATGAAAGTGCCGCGACCACTCTCGGTAAGTCTCGATTTATTGTTTTTTTTTGTTCTACAATAACTTGCAATTTCTGCAATATATATTCCACAAAACATACAAATATGTACTTACACATAAACTACAATTATAATATCATTCATAGATTTTGCGTTATACTTTATAAAACTTGCGTGTCCAGTATATTTCCCATTGCCAAGTTCTTACTAATTTAGTATGATTTAGTGATGTGGAGTATACTGGACATTGCCAACGAGTGTTACATTTTATTTCTTAATACATAATAATAGATTATATTATTTACAGGTCTTCGAACAAACATCACGGGCCTCAAAATTATTATCCTGCCAAAATTAGTGCCGCTAACTAACGCTGCATCAGACGTAGAAGGTCAAACAAGTTCAGATGAAGAGCCCAATTTCCCAAACCACCAAGATATTGATGAATTGTCGTCCAACGCACTATCCATATCGTCATCATAGGAAGAACAGACTTTTTTCAATAGTAACGATGAAAAAAAGTATACTTCTGATGATGAAATACCTAACGACGAGCCAGAAGCCCAAGAGTTTCCAGTGCCACTAACACTAATAATTATCAAAGAAGTGTTGCTTATGCCTGTATACTATCAAAATTTCAACCAGCCAGGTGAATTTTCATAGTATTCCAACCTTGTCGTCAATTCAATCCATACTGACCGTTCATGATATAATCACAGGGCCCTTATGTTGTGAACACCAGGTCCAAGATAAAATAATCTGTTCTTACCCATACTCGTATTAAATATCACATCAAGGAAGTGCAAGACAACAATAACACCTGAAAAAAAGGTAGATTCCTGCACAAGACTGAAATAAAGAACTGTAAGATAGTTTCGGATATGCCTACTGAGGATACACCCATATAATTATTTTATAAGTAATTTTCTGCTGATATATTCCAATATAATATAGTTAACAATACAAAACCATATTCAGTGCAAACTTACTGGATGGTCAATTAATGCTTCAGAAGATATAATGAAAGATTTTATTTCAATACTCCTGCATAAGGGCGTTGTAAGTTTCACATCTTACATGAACTATTGGTCAAAAGAATTGCGATATTCACCAATCGCTGACCTTGTCTCTGAAAAGGTTTAAGGTCATGTTCAGCAGGCGTAGCATGACCGCTGTAGACAAAGCTTATGTCGACGGAAGAATAGACAAAATGACGTATTGTAGAAAGATTTCTTCCGTCCGTAGCATGCCGATGTCAATAATGAAGAAAAGAAATGTTTCTATACTTCGATCGACACATGTCTACAACGTCGAGCGTGACGAACATATTTTCTCTACTTTTGACAGGGCTACCCATGTTTCTCTTCAAATAGAAGAAATTAGTCTACATCTCATGAGACCTAGACAAAATTATTCTTTAGTTTTATTAGGACTAGATTCTTATTAAATTGGTTTCAATGGAGTTTTTGAACAACAATAATAACATGTCGGGTTCCTAGCGTCGCAATCTCCTTAGTTATTATCAAAAACTAGCCTTTACCCGCGTGTAATTCGTAATAAGTATCGAATGACTATCGTGCATCCCTCGGGAACTGTGTCTTCCCGGGATAAAAAGGTTTCCTTTATGTTAATGCACACCCTATGGTCTACGTGCTAATCTTCATCCAAATATGTTTGATAATTTACTTTGTAATAGTGATGCGACTCGAGTGACAACGAAAAAAAAACGTACTCGATTGAAAAAAATATCGACTCGAGTTCACTCGGACTCAATTCACTCGCCAATCACTCACCAAATAACGTAATGTTATTTGGTTTTATGAATACCATAGACCATATTTGCTCATTTTAATTAGCATATAATATTAATTTCGATATATAAATGTTGATTTTGTAAGACTGGCGATGTATTAAAATAGAACTTCAAACTGTTCGTTTTATTAAGCCTCAACTTATTGACAAAATGAAAAAATAATTAATTCAAGTATTATGATAGGTGACTCGTTAGAGGCGAGTGAACGAGTGACTCGTGAACCACTCGAGTGACTCGACGGCTCAATCACTCGAGTAGTACTCGAGTAAAATTGTAAAATTACTCGAATGACACGAGTGGTAAAATCGGACTCCAGTCGCATCACTACTTTGTAAAACGCATCCTTAGACCTTGACATTCATGACCACATGACTACAAAATGCGTATTGTTGTTGCTTTGAATTGCGTACAAAATGTTTCAAAACTTATTCGATTCGCCTTTTTTCTAGATAACGAAACGTAATAATATGGTAGGATTTGGTAGAATTTGTACGGCACTAGCTATGTTCTCGTTGCTATGGAAAAAGATCTGTCACTTTGTCTACGTAGAAACTCGAGTCGACGGGTCGCCTCATGCTCGAGAAGAAGAGATATCTTGACGTATAGAAAGAGCTTTGTCTACTCTTGGAAGAATAGACATAGAATTGGTCATGGTACGCCTACAGGTTTATCCATTTCATTGACAACTCCTGTCCTGATTCAGATCAATACTACAAAACAAAGTGAGGCCTTTTGTAGAGAAGGTGGGGATGAACTGCTTAGCTACCAAAGACGAGATTGAGATACAGCACCGATAAGATAACAAGATTGTATAACGGCAAAAAGATGGGTAATAGGAGACAATATAACCATATGAAACCGAATAAGGGGGGGTTACAAAAAAAAAACACATGAGACCTTAATTCGGCAGTGTCCATTATACTGCACATCAATATTTTAAGTTACTTTATGGCCAACCTAGCAATGTCCAGTATACTGAACATACATTTTATCAAAATCTAGATATACAAGATTTTTTTTATGATTTTTCCTGGTTTTAGTAACCTCTAAAAAAAAAAAAAATATTAAAAAAAAAACTTTTTTTTTTGCCTTGCCAGATTAATGGTTAAGGTTCACTTAACATCCCCTCTGAAAATCAGACGCACTAGAATATTTTTTTTCTGCATTTTTTCCCCTTTGTACGGCCACCCCCACCATGGAAACCGTCAGATTAACATACCTCCGTCATCAGAGACACGTGCGTCATCTACACTATCAATATCTGACGCGATCGAGTAGGTATTTCCATGTGACTGGTTTTTTTTTTTCATTTTTGAAAGCCTGTAGGCGCTCCCCCCACCTGTGGAAGGGGGGCATATATTGTAATCTTTTTTTATTTCTACCATCTAATCTTCAAATCCAATAGGTCCCCACGAAGATCGAGTAAATCCCCATTTAGCATCGTGGGCTCCCTTACTATAGGGGGTGCCAGCGGCACCTTCTTGGTAAAAAATTTAAAGGCTTATTACATTACGCGGTATTCAGCGCGCGGTGCTAAGACTGTCTGAGAATCTTATTTTTACAGCTCGCTATTACACCAGACTAACTATCGCACGCTAACTCATTCGCAAGGCGTACGTCGGACGACGTTGACGCTTGCCATGGCACTTACGTTACGCGATATTTAAGCACCAAAAAATCTATAAATACTTATAAACTTCTAGAAGTACTCAGACTTAGAGGCCTTCTAACCGAAGTTCTTTATGTGGTCTTGAAGTTTTTTTGCTATATAAAAAATAAGGATGTACAGAAGTCATCAATCTGTTAAAATCTTGATGGTTTTTAGGGTTCCGAAGTCCTACAAGGAACCCTTATAGTTTCGTCATGTCCGTCCGTCTGTCCGTCTGTCCTAATCCTTTACAGCTTAATAACTTCTACAGTTATAAACATAAGTAAATGAAATTTTGTTAAAAAATAGTCTACATATAACTAAATCTCAATTATAAAAGAATAAAAAAATCGTTTTTACGTATTTTAGGGGTGGCGTCCATACATGTGAAATGGGGATAAATATTTTTTTTTCGCTGCACCCCCTCCTGTGGGGTATTATTGAATAGGTCTACTAAAATGAAGGTAATTTTCAAACACGACTTTTTTATCAGGTGTACCATCTGCGAAATATAGCCCGCCAAAGTGGCTTGCAATGTGTCCCCCCCCCCCTGCCATTTCTAAACTATGCAATGTAGAAACTTATAATCTTCCACATTGATAGACCTTTATGAAAACTCTCTTTTAAAATTATTTCGAGTATAATGTGATTATAATTTTTTGAGTTATAGAGAGAAAACTGAAAAATACTTAAAACGTCCTAGTTCAAAGGTCATTAGCCGCGTACTGACTGAGCGAGCAGCCTCGCGAGGCTGCCTCGCGAGGCAAATCCTCGGTCGGTCAAGACGTGCCTCGCCCGAGGCAAACGCACGCGCTGCCTCGCCCGAGCGTGCCGCGGCCCGAGCCGAGCGTTGTCGGTTTTTGTCGCATGCTCAAAGGCGCCTCAGTACGTTTGCCGCGCTCACTCAAGACGGTAGTGTTTTGCCTCGCTTATTCGTTGCGTGTTAGTTGTGCGTCATGATGGACAAAGAACAGTGTCTAAAATTAGTACAACTATATGGTGAATATAGACGACTGTGGGATGCGCAATATCCTGATTATACAAATAGAGGACTAAGGGAAGATGCATGGAGAAAAATAAGCCAGGAAATGAACCTTCCAATAACTGAATTAAAGAAAAAAATGGAGTCTTTACTAGGGTCTTACAGGAGGGAAAAGTCGAGAGAAAAAAAAAGCCGAATCACAGGATCAGGTATTTATTATTTAAAGTTTATGATTAGGGTTAACAACATTAATTTTATTATATCCAAAGTTACACCGGTTTTTATATAATTTCTAATATTTTTTTTTTTATTTTATACTGCAGGTCGTGGTGAAATATATGTTTCGAATTGGTATGCCTATGAAGCCTTCAGTTTTCTGGGAGATAGAAATCACCCAGGAAATACACAAGATACTTTAGGTGAAGAAGTGAGTACCTATTATTTACTGATAATTATTCTGCCAAGAAATTGCTCCGTTTGTTATGAAATGTCTCCCTAAATGTGAACGTATTTCTTTTATATTTGTTGATCCTCGCCGTGGTATGGCTTGAATAGATAGCATTGATGACATTTCTGTATCCTGTCGCCATCGGCCGGGTATTACTGTCCCTTCAACTTCGGCATCGAATGATCCTGGGGGAGTGAACCTTTGTGAGGAAGCTTGATCTCTACGCAAGTAGTTATATAAGCATATGGTAGTCAATACGACTTTCGTAGCTTTTTCTGGTTCTAATAGTAGCGGCTTCCTCAGTACTCTAAAAACGGAGCTTAAAATGCCAAATGCATTCTCCACAACTCTTCTTGCTCTGGACAGCCTGTAATTGAAAATCCTTTCCATTGAACCTCTTTCTGGAGTACCTTCATAAGGTTTCAATGTGTAATCATTGAGAGCAAAAGCTTTATCGCCTAGAATAAAATAGGGCACTGCAATTTTATACGGTATTTGTAATATTTCTGGCGGAGGAATGTTCAATTCCTTCTTTTCGACCTTTTTATATAAATTGGTGTTTTTAAACACACCGCCATCTGATATACGTCCCTTGCTGCCAACGTCTACGTACAGAAATTTATAGTTAGCGTCAACTAAAGCAAACAACACTATACTTGGAAACATTTTGTAACAGTCATAATCATTGCCACTATTTATCGGCGACTGTAATATAACATGCTTCCCATCCATTGCTCCTATGACATGTGGGAAATTCCATTTGCTCTCAAACTCTTTCGCTATGGTAAGCCACTCTTCTTCGGATGATGGTATCTGTAAATAAAATTAAGTAATAATTTCTATCTTTACAGAATGCAAGTCTGGATAATACTCGAAATGATGACGGTCATAACGAAGAAAGAAATGAAACTTCAAACTCGACGATTACGGAAGGACCTAAAGAAAAGTCAACTAGACCTAAAAAGAGATCCAAAATGAACGAAAGTGATGATCTTACAGATAACGCCATATCTGAAGCATTAACACTGTTACAACAGTGTGCAAGCAATAATATATCGGAACAAAATGATCCCTATAATGTGTATGGCCAATATATAGGAAATGAGTTGCGAAAATATGATAAAATTACATTAGCATACGTAAAAAATGCAATAAATAAAATTATCTTTGATGCAGACATGGGAGCATACAGTGGTTATGGTTATTATACTCAATCATATGGTGAACGCGACAATTTAAGATATATGCCTCATCCCTCTTCCTCATCGACGCCATCTACATATTCGATGCCTGATCCTCTTGCCTCGCCCATGCCTCCTACCTCACCGATGCCTGCTGCCTCACCGATGCCTCCTATCTCACCAATTTCGATGCCTCCCCCTCCTCCTTCTCCTTCTCCAGCTCCTCATCATTAAATATTTGTTTGTTTAATTTTCTTATATTATTTGTCCAATTTTCTAATTTAATTAATAAAAAAATATTGAAAATATGTAATTTTATTTTACCTTAACATAATCCTTTAACACCTCAATTATAGCATCACAGACTTCAGGAACTATAACCGATATCCTTTGTTTTGATATACGAAATAGATACTGTAGACTGGTATAAGAATCTCCTGTGGCCAAAAATCTCAACGTCACTAATAATCTTTCCCTAGCGGATATTGCTTCTCGAAAATTTGTGTCCTTCTTGCTTATTTTGGCGTTTATGAGAGAATACACATTGTCAAATTCGATTTTACTCATTCGAGTGAAATTTTTTTCTTCGTCATCGAAGCACAACTCTTCAAACAATCTGTTTCCAGCCTGTAATCTATTTTTGTATAAGAGTTTAATCCAAAAACGTTTAGTTTTCTGTTTTCTTTTTTTTGCAAGCCTTAGAATTATTAAAAAGGCAGTGGTAGCGACAGCTTTCCGAATGTGTGGCCTCATGGTGGTCTCGGGCAAACTATACGCACGCGCGGTCTCTATTCGACTTCAAGTTAAACTGAGCGTCGATGCTCACGGTGGCTCGGTCTTGCCGCGCGAGGCAGCCTCGGATTAGAAAACTTACAGACCGAGGCTGCCTCGCGCGGCAAACGATGCGAAGCAAACGTCCGAGGCTGCCCCGCGAGGCTGCTCGCTCAGTCAGTACGCGGCTATTGACCTTAGAGAAAATTTTTCATAGCAAATAATGCTCCTTTAGCTACTTTCTATTTGTTATAAACACAAAAAGTAACATTGACACTTCTTAAATTTGGCTTCTTGAATTTATCGCTAGGTGGCGCTACTAACAATACGCTCTGAGTCGCGAATGCTGCCGATTTTTGCAAAAACTAAAATAGCCATGATTAATATTCGATTTGATTCGTTTGTAATTACACCTACTTAAGGAACCCTATAATACTGAGCATGGCCCGACATGCTCTTGGCCGGTTTTTCTGCTTTAAATAAGTAAGTCACGATATAAGTCAATCAGGTTTAGAAGTAGGTACATCATTTTCTATATTAGGAGAATTTATTTTTTAGTTAGGAGAATAGTTATTATAACTAAAAGCTTCATTTTATTTTTCGCTTTTTAGTTTCTGTTTTCGTCGGTAAATTTTTTTGTTAAGTTTTATTTTTTGTTTTTTTGTGACTTAAATCTAACTCCAGGCACACCCCGGCCACTCAATACAATATGAATGCTAGCACCGCCTACATACGCAAGCTTACGTCTTATACAAACACGCACACACTTGAATGAATAGGGTTGCTTGCCGCTCGAAATGCCGACTGCGTTCCAAACGCTTCTCAGTAGTTCTCAGAGATGGCGTTAGCTTGTGTAGCGAAAGTTATTCTTGCGCACGAACGCAGTGAGTTTGTACGGGCGGCGAAGAAAATAATTTAGTATTTTTAATTAGCTGCAGTAAATTGATAGTTTTATTTATTGTAAATTGTTACATAAAGATCTCGTACTACTGAATCACATTACTGAAGCTTATTAAAATACTATCAATCATTATATATGTATATTGGAAAATAATATAAACAGTTAATTAATAAAAAAAAATGTATTATATTATTATTGCCATAGAAATTATACATTATAATAAAACAAGTTTAACGGGATTACATCGCGTAAATTGCATCGATTGTATCTGACGATGTAATCCAGTAAAATTTATTTTATTGTAATGGTAGTGATCGCGAAAAACTAATAAATTATTAAATAAATTATATATTACACACACTGAAAAATTTACGCCTATACGATTTAAAATGGCGGTTATTGAACCGTATGCCATTGAAAATACGGAATCTCAAAAAAAGTTTTGTTTTGCAAGCATTACAATTTATAATAATTCATTCCTCTCTTATCATAAGTACGTAATTTTACAGTAAACAATCTCTCACTATAGTTGTAAAATTAAACTCTCGCGGTATGTAGATACCTACCTTTAATAAAATACAATAAATAGGTACTCAAAGGAATCTGCTTTCAAGCAATACAAGCAAATAATTTTTTCCTATTTGTCATAACTGGCAAAGTACAAAAAAATCGTTTAATTGTAAAATTAAATGCTCGCTGTTCTGTAGTTCTACCTATAAAGGTTTTTTTGTGGCTTACCTTATTTCATCCTTCGGAAATCGAAAAAATCTTCTGTTTCCTTGTCTAGATGTAGACGCACATCCGTGTAAAGCACTACTACCATTTTCAATTAAAATACAACTCCAAACACCAAAAAATATATTGCGTGACGCACTCGACTGGCGATTGACATCCATTGAATATTGCAGTCCAACTTGCCGCCAAACTGCGAGCACGTGCGGGGCGCGGGTGAGGAACTCAAATTGGCGGGGGGCAATGAGTGGCCGTTCTGTACGTTAGTACTATTAGATATTCTGTGCTCCAGGTCTCCATTATGTCTAGAAATACATTTATGTGTGCTAAGTTTCAACAGAATCGGTTAACAGGTAAGAATTCAGTGGGTGAACAAGCACTCAGTGGCGTGCATTGGCCTGCTTCACTTGAATTTAATTGTGGTGTAAGTTATTGATTTTTTGATGTAGGAAGATTAATTTAGCATTAATAGGTCTATTTTAAGATAAATAATCATCGTACTCTGAAAAAAAGATAATAACTTACACCAGTATCAATACAATACAATACAATACAATACAAATACTCTTTATTGTACACAAAAGAAGATAGCAACATATATGACTTATATAGAACACATGTACAATGGGCGGTCTTATCGCTCAAGGCGATTTCTTCCAGACAACCTTAGGATGGACAATATGGGCAAGTAAAGAGAGGGGTAGTACGCAGTGTAACAACATAATAGAATACATATACTACATAACATAAATACTATACATATATCTATAACAAAACTACATAAATATTAGATACAATAAACATAATAAATACAATACAATATGTCTAAATATTACATAATGTACCTGCCGGAAATTACAGTGATGATAGGTAATGATCTTTTACCAGATTTTTAAATATAGGCAAAGATTGAGCACGCCTCACTTGTAGTATCGAGTGGCCGTTCTGTACGTTAGTACTATTAGATATTCTGTGCTCCAGGTCTCCATTATGTCTAGAAATACATTTATGTGTGCTAAGTTTCAACAGAATCGGTTAACAGGTAAGAATTCAGTGGGTGAACAAGCACAGCAAGCACTCATCCCGTTTTCCTACCCTTAGGGGTGGATTTTGACTTTCAAATTTAATTCGGAACAACTTCGAGATATAGGTACCCTAATCCATTAAAAAATTAATCATCAAAATCCGACGACTGTAGAAAGATATGCGTGGTCATTTCCCATTGGGGTAGGCAGAGACTATGGATTTCCACCTGCTACGATCCTGACACCTCTTTCGCTTCATCTACGTCCATTAAACTCTTCATGCATGCTCGTCGGTTTAGAGAACTCTTAACCTGGCATTTTTTGAGAACATCCGCGATTTGATCGCGATACGTTCTCCGAGGTCGTCCCCTTCCAACTCTTCCATCCACACTCGCTTCGTATACTTGTTTCGCAAATCTCCTCTCGTCCATCCTCTCTATATGTCCAAACCATCTTAACATACCTTTCTCAATCTTTGTCACTACATCTTCTTTCACTCCACAACGCTCCCTTATCACGTTATTCCTTACTTTATCTCTCATTATTACTATCACATTTCCAATTTCCATCTTCATGTCTTAGTTTGGCGCACGTGACTTGCATTACCGTTTAGGCAACAGTCGAGGTGGTATTATACTTATTCTAGGCAAATTTTGATCATCAGGTGGGCCTATAGCTCGTTTCACCACCTACCATAAATAATATCCTACCCCTACAGGATCGATATAAAATAAATAAATATTTTTGGGACATTTTTACACAGCACCATCTAGTCCAAAACTATGTAGAGCTTGTGCTATGGGTACCAGACAATGTATATAATACTTATATACTTTTTTTTATATGTCCAAACATGGCTGAGCAAATCGTCAAACGTTTTGCATTTTACGTAATGGTGTGTGTAGCGAGTAGGCAACTAACTCGCCCGTTTACAACGCAGCACAGGATCACGCGATGCTACGTCATATGAGGTTCTTCGAGGGTTGGATTTCTGTTACACGTACCTGGATGACATCCTGGTATTCAGCAGCAACGTCATCCAGCATCAGCAACATCTCAGGCAACTTTTCAAAAAGTTATCAGAATACGGAGTCCTGATCAACACAAACAAATGTTACTTTGAACAAACCGAGGTGAGCTTTCTAGGTTACAAAGTTTCAGCAGCGGGTATCAAGCCACTGGAATCGAAAGTACAAGCCATCCAGGATTTCCCAACTCCCAAAAATGTCAAGGAGCTGAGAAGGTTTCTCGGAATGATGAACTTTTATCGCCGATTTATTCCTTCCGCAGCTCCCCTACAAACGCCCCTGAACAATCTTTTAGCAGGGCCGAAAATCAAAGGTTCTCAACCAATTGTGATGACTGCAGAACTTCTGGAAGCCTTCAACAAATGTAAGCAGAGTCTTTCAGAAGCAACACTCTTGGTTCACCCGAACCCACAGGCGGCCATACAAACAGATGCATCAGATGTGGCCATCGGAGCCGTCTTGCAGCAAAGACAGGGTGAAGAGTGGCTACCGCTGGCGTTCTTCTCAAGGAAGCTGAGCCCAGCGCAGAAGAAGTACAGCCCATACGACCGGGAGCTTTTGGCGATCTATGAGGCTATCCGGTATTTTAAGTTTATGGTCGAAGCCCGAGTATTTTCGATCATAACGGATCATAAGCCGCTAACCTTTGCTTTTAGCTCACCTCGTGAAAACTGTTCCCCTCGCCAATACCGCTACTTTGATTTTATTAGCCAGTTCACGACTGACATAAGGTTCGTGGCTGGCAAAGACAATGTAGTAGCGGATACTTTATCACGAATTAATGAGATTAATTTGCCCTTAGATTACCAGTCCCTGGCCCGTGAGCAAGAAACCGACGCAGAGCTGCAAGATCTTATTCAGAATGGCTCTAGTCTGAAGTTGAAAAAAGTCAGACTGCCAGAGTCGGGTATCGAGGTATACTGCGATGTCACAACAGGTGTACGTCCGTTCGTCTCCAAGCCATTTAGAAAGCAGGTCTTCAATACCCTCCATAACCTAAGTCACCCAGGCGGTAAGGCAACAGTCCAACTAGTGACTGATAGGTTTGTTTGGCCTGGAGTAAGAAGGGACTGTCGACAATGGGCTAAGGAGTGCCAACCATGTCAAGCAAGTAAAGTGTCTAGGCATACGTCAGCACCTTTGACGGCTTTCCAGACACCTTCAGCACGTTTTCGCCACATTCACATTGATTTAGTTGGTTCTTTACCTTTATCTTCTGGCTACAGGTACTGCCTCACAATTGTCGACCGAGTGACACGTTGGCCTGAGGCGTACCCGCTTCAGGACATCACTGCTGAGACCTGCGCTGCCGCCCTAACCTCAGGGTGGATCGCGCGGTTTGGCTGTCCCGAGCACATCACCACCGACCGGGGCAGGCAGTTCGAGTCCCACACGTTCAAGGGGCTTGCCGCCTTAATCGGCGCGTCTCACCACCTAACCACTGCTTACCATCCCGCAGCTAACGGCCTAGTGGAAAGGCTACACCGCCAGATGAAAGCCGCCATCACCTGCCACGCTACATCGAGCTGGACTGAAGTGCTACCATGGGTCCTCCTCGGCATCCGCACTGCATGTAAAGAAGACCTACAGGCATCAGTAGCAGAACTGGTTTATGGCGAGCCACTCCGTCTACCTGGTCAGTCCTTCGCTTCCGCCTCCGAGGAGGTAGTAGACATGGGCAGCCTCATCAGCAGACTTCGTGCCCATATGACCAAGCTGACGCCACAACCCACGTCTTGGCACACTAGTTTCAGTCGACCGTTCTACGTGCCTAAAGACCTGGATACAACGACCCATGTCTTCCTTCGCCAGGGACCAGCAAGAAGATCGCTCGAGGCCCCTTACCTAGGGCCGTACAAGGTGCTTCAGCGTGGCCAGAAAACGTTCGACATCGACGTCAGAGGGAAGACACAAAAAGTCACGATAGACCGCCTGAAACCAGCCTTCGTCGCAAAAGATCCTTCATCCCTAGACCACCAACCCAATGAAGGTCAGACTGAAGCAAGAAAGACGAGGAGCGGGCGCACTGTCAAATTTCCCGATTACTTTCGCCCGTAGTTACGGTCTCACCGGGGGAGTGGTGTAGCGAGTAGGCAACTAACTCGCCCGTTTACAACGCAGCACAGGATCACGCGATGCTACGTCATATGAGGTTATGTTCCGTGACGTAGGCGCTAAGTGTCCGCCCGCTTCAATATGGCCGCAAGATAACGTGGCCATTAAGCTACGCCCCCTCATTAGGACGCGTGCGCATCCATTGTCTACGCGCCGAGCGGCAACATGGCCGCCCGTTAAGCTTGCGTTCAGTGGTCGGTAGCCATATTGGGTTAACGCCTACTCATTAGCTCTTGCGCAGAAACGGTCAAGTGCGAATCGTTATTATTATTAATTAAGTTTGTATATAAATATCGTAGCTTGCTTTGTGTTAATTCATTCTACTTCGCCCGCTTGATAGCTACGCATTGTAATTAGATTAGTCTTGTAAATAAATACGACAGTATTCAAAGTTTGCTTGCACAAGTCAGTAAATTAAATTCATGATACATTTACTTAGACCAAGCAATTGTAAGTGGTATAAGGAACCCTTACCACTTCAGTGTGTATTAGCTGGTTAATTCATCAAATAGCTTGTCACGTCGTGGCCGGTGTGGGTGGCTCGGGCAGGAGACTCGCAGGGTCGAGGGTTCGGTGGCTTGGCACACGGTGACACACGGAAGTAGGAGGATAACAGGAAGTACAGGAACAGAACTCAGGAACAACAGGAACTAGTGGTACAGGAACTGCAGGAACTAGTGGTATGGAGGTATGGAACTCCTCTGAGGTATGAGGGCACAGAGGGCCAGTAGTACGGAGGGCCGGAGGAGTGGTAGATCAACTCCGACTGTAAGATGACTGAGCTGCTGCTATGTCCATGCAGCGAGCTCGGGCTGGATTCAGGAAATCAGGTAGGTAGGTGGTAGGTCGGCACAGACACAATAAAAACACAACAAAGGACGTTTTTGGTATACTGAATCTCACTAACTGGTAAATTGATACATTGACTATTGTTAATAAAATAATATAATGATTATAAGACACAGTCACAGACACATGAGTGTCTTTCAGCGTACAATATGGAAACTGGATAAGTAAAATAATATAAAAAAAAACTGTAATGGTCGGACACGTCCATGCCCGGCCAAGGCTACGATATAAGTCTGTTGTTTTAAGTTAAAAATAGAAAATTATGGAAGAATTTAAAATTTTGAATTTGGATAGGTAAAGTTTTAATAAAGTGGCCAGGAAATCGAAATAAGGTGGTGAGCAGCGTAACGAGTTTAGCCTCGTTACACTACCCGGGTGGGCCGGTGTAAAAAAATCTTTAGAAGATTTTTTTTACAAAGTTAATAAATACGTAAGTTTTATAAGAAAAATATAAATAAAATAATATCAAAATAAATATTAATGGATGAGGTGAGTGAGTTATATATATATACATAAAAATACCCCTAAATCCCTGAACAATAATATTATTAATACCTATAAATTTTGAGGTTCTGAAGGAAGACTTGGTACAGATTCATGCATCATCACTCAAAATTATTCATACATCATCACTCAAAATTCTTGCATACGGAGAGAGATATGGTACACATTAATAGGTGACACATACTCGTCAAGAAATCCTTCTGTTTAAAATGACTTAAGGCTTATTTATTTAAATTAGGTGTCGTCGCCCGCACCTTTAGAAAACCCGATTGTATTTTTTTTACGAGTTCCTACACCTCGACATATAAGGCTTATTTTTATCGAGTTATGCACCGCTCGAACACATAAGGCTTATTTTATGTCGAGTTGTGCACCGCTCGAAACCTACAAGAGAGACTATATGAGTCTAGAACCATCTAAGGTAAAGTAGAAAAATAATAATAATAATATAATATAATAGTAGTAGAGAAGAAGTATAGATAGACGAAGAATAGAAGAGTAGAAGAAAGAAGGATAGAATAGAAGAATAAAATAGAAAGATAGAATAGAAGGATAGGTAGTAGAATAGAAATATATACGTACTATTACTTATTATAATATAATTATTGTATGATATAATTGCCAAAATAAATACCAAGGATAATGAGATGAGTGATAGTAAATATATATTTATAAAAAGAGTATTTAGTTTGAATTTAAAAATAAATTGACTTATATCGCATTTGAAGTATTGGAACCTTTTTGGTTAAAGAAGAATAAAAAATGTAATTTTCGGAATATGAAAATTTTATTGACACTAGTTAAATGTCAATAAAAATTTTCAAAATAAATGTCACAGATTAATGATATATGTACTAGTATGGTTGAAGAATTGAATAATATGGTGTGAATAGTGATTGTAATGTGTGCTCCGCAACAGTACACCAGAGTCGGTCTCGAAGACCTATGGATATACCGTTGGGAGTATGTGGCAGTACCAAGTGGAAGGATATTCTCCTTCGACGTGGATGTGTTATCTTCCAGCGACTTTTGGTAATCCAACCCAAGTTTTCTCAAGTTGGATTTAAACCTCAAGTGCCTTCAGTGGGTGTAGCTGCTGTTGAGCAACCGGTGCGGTATTATTGAATGTAAATGCAGTATGTTTATTGATTTGTATACTGTATAGTTTTGTATGGAGTTATGTTTGTATATTTGTATTAATTGTCTGATTAAAATGTGTGTAATTTTGTTGTAAAGATTATTTTTTAACAAACTGGTATAAAAAGAAATCAAGAAATTTATGGGTTATAAAACAGGTGAAAATGATAAGTTAAATGATGGCCAAATAAGAATAATACAAAAGGATTATGTTGTCTCCCGGTGACTTTTGGAATTTTGAAAAAAAATAAATGGTGGGTGATTATAAAAAAACAAAGAAAATAAATATATCAGAATAAAATAATCAAAATACAGTTGGGCGCCAGTGTCACGTCGTGGCCGGTGTGGGTGGCTCGGGCAGGAGACTCGCAGGGTCGAGGGTTCGGTGGCTTGGCACACGGTGACACACGGAAGTAGGAGGATAACAGGAAGTACAGGAACAGAACTCAGGAACAACAGGAACTAGTGGTACAGGAACTGCAGGAACTAGTGGTATGGAGGTATGGAACTCCTCTGAGGTATGAGGGCACAGAGGGCCAGTAGTACGGAGGGCCGGAGGAGTGGTAGATCAACTCCGACTGTAAGATGACTGAGCTGCTGCTATGTCCATGCAGCGAGCTCGGGCTGGATTCAGGAAATCAGGTAGGTAGGTGGTAGGTCGGCACAGACACAATAAAAACACAACAAAGGACGTTTTTGGTATACTGAATCTCACTAACTGGTAAATTGATACATTGACTATTGTTAATAAAATAATATAATGATTATAAGACACAGTCACAGACACATGAGTGTCTTTCAGCGTACAATATGGAAACTGGATAAGTAAAATAATATAAAAAAAAACTGTAATGGTCGGACACGTCCATGCCCGGCCAAGGCTACGATATAAGTCTGTTGTTTTAAGTTAAAAATAGAAAATTATGGAAGAATTTAAAATTTTGAATTTGGATAGGTAAAGTTTTAATAAAGTGGCCAGGAAATCGAAATAAGGTGGTGAGCAGCGTAACGAGTTTAGCCTCGTTACAAGCTTCGTATCTTAAAGACACAAATAGGCACATCATGATCTGGCCAATTCTACGATTGGACTTGGACAGATAGATGTCAATAATAGGTAAACTTCCGTTTTTTAATGTCTCTTTCTCGCTCACTCTCACAATGGGGTGGAACGAGCCGAGAAACCGGTAGATATAGTCCACCTGGTAGCTTATTGTGCACTTGAGCTTGTTTTTATGCGTTGTTTGTGCCTTAATAACAATTGGTCAAAATTACAAGCTCTTGTAGGCCAATGTCACAGAATGACTCACAGCTTTTGTGTCATAATAACAATCGCTCAAAATGACCTATTGTTGCTCAAAATGACAAGATCTCATATGAAATTATCTGTTTTTCAAACCCTTGTAGCAGGTTACAGAATCAACCCACAGCTTTGGTGCCATAATAACTATTGCTCCAAATGACCAGTTCAAACGATTTATAGCATTATTTTTTTCTGGCTTTCAGAAAAGGCCCAATTTGAATGATGTCCTTTTGCTTGTTCTTTCATGTCCCCCTTCATTAAATGGCTGGTAGAGCTGGGACCGTATCCGCTCACTGTCCTTTAAAAAAATATGAAGAAGTGTCAATTCTAGACTTTTTTAACCGACTTCAAAAAAAGGAGGAGGTTATGTATTTAAGTCTGTGTACAACTCATAAAGGTATTATACTGACGTAATAGAGACACTGTCACCTAATTATCACGTCACCGAAAGCGAAATGAATATATGTGCGAAATTGACACGTGTAGGAGTGATTTTTAGTGATGTGACATGGACGTTATTGCATTATCGATATATTTCAACCGGCCGGGCCTTACTTTTAAGGAGTGGTAGTATTTTAAAACTGCTAAGCTATTAAGTAACTATTGTTTTAAAATTACATATATTTGAGACATAATTTTATTTGTTTTAATAGATTGAGTTACGCAATTAAGGGTTATATTATAATTACATTATTAAGGTGAATGCTTCAGGGTAGCCCGCGAAATTCAAAATTTCTTGCGTTTTTTGCTAATTGTGGCTCTGTTTTGAGTTGTATATCAATCAAAATACGATTTGCGGTAGTAATAACAATATATCTACTGAATAATACTGATAAAAATATAAACCTAGCTTTATAAGCTCTAGAAGCTCGATAATCGATAATTTGATCGTAAATTGATATAATCGAGCTTGTACAGCATATAGAGCTAGGTCAATATTTTTTATGAGTATTAGATATATTGTTGTTACTACCGCAAATCATATTTCTAATTATACACAACGCGAAATACAACTACAATTTGCAAAATACGCAAGAAATTTTGAATTTCGCGGGCTACCCTGTAGCATTCACCTTAATGTCACGAAGGTAAGGAATACTTATGTAAGAAATTTAAAAAACCAATTAATCATCATTTCAGCCGTAAGACGTCCACTGCTGGACACAGGCCTCCCCCAAGCATATATGCCATATTCGCCACGCTTGGCAGGCGGGTTGGCGATCGCAGTTGGTTGGTTAAATACTCAGAGAATGCTGCTGCCCATCCTCTGGTGAATCCCTTAGTCACCTTTTACGACACCCATGAGAAGATATAGGGTGGTGCAATTCTTTACGTCCGGCACCACACGGAACATTTTACAATTAATCATATTAGTTTTAATTAGGTGTATAGAAAGGTTTTCAATCCCGGAACAAGTTCCTATACACGATTCCGGAATTGGTCAAATTATTAAATTTTTATGAAAAATTACAATATCTATGAACTTGACAAGTTTTCTTGTCCAGTCAACTTATGTTACACATCAGACTTATACATTATAATTTTATCGACTTAGATTTAGAAACATCAGTGTTTCGATAATTTCTAGTTATTAGTTAGTTTTTATTTCAAATAGGCAAAGAATTAAATGTCGAGAATTTAGTTGCACGATTACAAAAACAAAGATATAGGATCTTTGTTTTTAGAATCGTGCAACTAAATTCTGAGGATGAAATTGGAGGTGGAGCAAGAACCTGGCCATGATTTTCGATTCGATACAGACGACCGAATCATGTAAAATCAAGTCCGCGTCAGCTCAACAAAGAGTTTTCTCAGCGGCAGGCTAAATTTGCAACCGGCTAAGAATCTATCTCTTAGCATTCGCATACTTGACAATCTAGCATTTGCAAGAACCCATTTTCAAAATATGGTATATTTTTACAAATTGAATGATCACATGAGACTTTCCGTCTTCATGTCTCAGTTTGGCGAACCGACTTGCAGTACCATTCAGGTAACAGACTAGTTGGTATTGCAGTCGTTATGGGCAAAGGTAACCGCTTAACATTAGGTGGGTCTTTAGCTCGTTTCGCCATCATATAACATGAAAAATAAGTGTATAAAACTTTTTTGTTGTATTTTTTGTATCTATGAGATTTGTTTTAGTAAAAAGGACCTATCTGATCAAACTTAAAGCCGCGGATAGCAACCTAGTCCCTTCCATGATTAAGATGCACTATGAAGTTTCATGGGAATTTGTATTCCATGAGAACAGCAAGACCAGTGGTTTCTAGCAATGATGACCAAAGAGCCCAGTTCGCGCGCCGTTAATACTGATGATCTCCCGATATTCGTGTGTGGTCATATTTGAAGAGCTTATTTATTGAGTGCTATCGAACAACTTTTACTACGAGGTCAACCCTGAAATCTAATAAAAAACAGCTATTCCCTACATTTGTGTTCACACGAATCGACAAAATGTAGTAAACAGCAGATTTTTTTCGCGATTTCAGGGTTGCTCCAGTTATAATAATGTACTCTGTGGTTGCTCTCATAGTAAATGTTGTTCGTTATGATGAGTTTTTATTTATTTTATTTATTCAATCACAGGTACAATTTCTTTAGCTTTAATTTACTAGAAAACTCACCAAACTATCAAGTTTAACGGCGAGATGCGCTCATACATATGTATATTATCTTACCCTTACGTAAACATGCAACATGAAAACAAACTTAATTAGCAACAAATCAAACCGTAGGTATGGATCGTTGGTGATTTCATTAAACGATACAGTTATCCTTAAAATATCTACTGCAAACCCTGTAATTTTTTCGAGGCTTTCAGCTTTTATTTTATTTTATTGTATAGGATGGCGAAACGAACTAAAGGCCCACCATATGTTAAGCGGTTACCTTTGCCAATAACAACTGCAATACCATCTAGGCTGTTACCTAAATGGTACCGCAAGTCGGTTCGCCAAACAACATGAAGATGGAAAGTCTCATGTGATTATAAATACACCGGCACCCGTACCATTCTGACCGAAACGTATAGTATTATATTATCTGTGCCGAAACACAGCAATGCAAGCATCACTATTTGGCGGAGAATAGTAGATACGGTGCTTATTCGTTTTAACATTTGTGCCCATCCATTTTTCTTCAATAACAGCATTTACAGGAAATCTGGAAGTTATGAAGCTAGCCGGTCAATATTTTACAGCATTTTTAGCCCGGCCGCACATTGTCATAAAATAGCACCGTATTTACATTTTAATATGTCAAAAGCAGACATACGATTCGGAAAATTCTGTCAGTCTGCGGGGCTGGTACTAAAATTAACTGTATAAATGTAAAATAAGCATTATGAAAGTAGTATTGTCCTGCAGATACTTACCTGTGAAACGTCTCTTTGCCATAGACGTACAACATACTATTATAACATCGTAAAAGTACAACCATGGTATAGGTTCCGGTGCGTCAGATTTTTTCTGTGATCAATGAATGAATCATTGTGATTTCCTTCCAATGTGCGGCCGGACTAAATCAACCTTTCAATACTTTCAACCGACTTCAAAAAAAGGAGGAGGTTCTCAATTCGATTGTATTTTTTGAAAGCAGTAAGGGACACTAACTTGTGACATGTATGGTGCTAGGTAGTACAAAAAATATATAATTGAAACTATCGACATATCGATATATTTTGAGCAATCCATATGCGAAACGGTTTCATTTTCACGTACACAATATTTTTTTATCTAACACATAATTATTTAAAATAACACATTATATAGAAAATGGGGTATTTACTGCATGTTATTAATGTATTTCTAAATAATTTTAAGAATAACTTCTATGAAAATAAGCATTATGAAAGTAGTATTGTCCTGCAGATACTTACCTGTGAAACGTCTCTTTCTTTGGGTTATTGATGTAAATTACACAGCAGTATAACACAGAACACTACACCATTACGATTATTGATATTAATTGGATAAAATACAGAACGATTGTGAAATAAATCATTAAAATAATACGAGATTATATTTTGATGGGAAGCTATGGGAGATTACAATTTTCAAAATCGGTTCGACTGACATTTTATTATGTCTCTTTCTAGCATATAGGTTTTTTCGTAAAGATCGGTATCTCAGTCGCACACTGTAGTGGTCTATTACGTTAGTATAGAAATGTCTTTGGTACAACTATATCTTAGACCAACAGAAAAAAGGTAGACGGCGCATGTGTTAACAAAAGCGTTCAAAGATGTGATGCATGCTTTACAAACTTGTGTGCGTAACCTTGTGTCGCACGCAGTTGCCATTAGGGCATGCATTCCGAAATTCCGGAATCTCGAAACTCCGGAATCTCGGACAGATTTTTACGATTTTTCAGTTCCGGAATTGAGCAACTCAATATCGTAATTCCGATATTCTTAATTACTTAACAAAGTTACTTTTCGGCTATATGTTTATAGCAAATATCCATTAAAGGGCATGCAGTTTCATGTATTTTCAGTTTCGTAATTAGCTTATGTAATTAGTCTCATAAGTTTCAATAGGTATTATATGAAAACTTTAAATCAAATTAGCCTATCGAAATCTTCTGCTGGACATAGACATTTCCCGAAGTTGCGCGACGAGACTGAAACCTTCCTCCTTCCGCATCCAGTACAACTCGGCTACTTTCTTTAGGTTGTTTGTTCATTTATCTAGATGGTCATACGCTGTGTTTTTCACGACCTCCTCTAAAGGATTCGCCTGCTCCAACGGCCATCGGTTCTTCAACAGCCACCACGACCATGACCCACCTCACTACTACCACTACAGCTTGCTGATATTGCGAGCTCTGTCAGTCACTGTGGCTATTTTCCGGATAATCTCATTGCGGATCTTTTTATTTAAAGAATATCCAAACATAGTTTGCAGAGTGACTTGTGGACTAGTCCAACCGACAGTGTCCACAGCTCAGCATCGTAGGACACGACAGACAGGATGTACTGGTTGAAGACTTGTTTTCAGACTTTGTGGTAGAGGCGACGAGAAGATCCGACGAAGGTTGCTAAATGCAGTCGGCTCCTTTCTGGATATTGTGTCTATTAAGCTGAATAATCTGATCTTAGTGTCCCTACATATTCCTGCATATTTTCGAGCGCTTTCTCTTCGACAAGAACTGACCTCAGCGCAAGACCTTCTTGTCCAGATTCATCCAAAGAATTACATGCCAAGAAAGATTTATTCTATACAGCAGTTTGGTTAGCTGTTCCAGAGACTGCCGTTGCAACGATCTCATCGGCAAGCGGAGTTGTGACATATTCTCGCCGTTTACGTTGATACCCTTTCCAGTCTAGTCCAGTGTTTTGTAGACGGCCTGCAAATCTTCAGTGTAGTTTCGGTGATATTACACTACTACTGCTCTTCAATGTGGCATCGTTTAAGAGCATTCAGAACTGCCCGAAGCCCTTCTTTCAAAAATGCTATACAAAGCGGCTAATTAAATTTTAACTTTAGTATCATAAAAAATTGCGTCTTCTGTACTCTGCGGTAGAGAATGGTTGTGGTTTACAGTGCTGTAACTTTTTACTTGTTAGACACCTGGCTTGCTTCTATGGAATTCATCGAGTCTTCTGACGAGACAATTTGTGACGAGCTTCGAGAACAGGTTATATACATGACTCAGGAGTGAAATGAATCTGTTTTTCTTCAGCAAGGTTATTTCGCCTTTCTTAAAGAACAGAACCACTGAACTATCGCTCCATGCCTTCGGTGTAGTGCCTTGTTGAATGGCAGAATAAAACACTCTAGCTCTTACAAAACCAGAAGCCACGCTTGCACTCCTAAAATGAGTTCAGTGGTAATACCGTCATCATCATCACCCGAAGGTTTTTTGTTCTTTACTGCCCAAGGGCCGCACTAATAATAATGACGCTCTGGTCAACCTTTCAGAGATTCTTGAAATGGCGCGTGAATGTTGCTAGAAACCGCTGGTCTTGCTGTCCTCACGGGAAACTTTCAACTTCATCAAGCATCTCAATCTTAGAAGGACCGATATTTTTATCCGTGGGTATAAGTTTGATTAAAGGGGTACTTTTTAGGGTTCCGTAGTCCTACAAGGAACCCTTATAGTTTCGTCATGTCCGTCCGTCTGTCCTAATCCTTTACAGCTTAATAACTTCTACAGTTATAAACATAAGTAAATGAAATTTTGTTAAAAAATGGTTTAGATATAGATCTCAATTTTAAAAGAATAAAAAAATCTTGATTACGTATTTTAGGGGTGGCGCCCATACATGTGAAATGAGGATGCAAATATTTTTTTCGCTGCACCCCCTCGTGTGGGGTATCATTGAATAGGTCTACTAAAATGAAGGTAATGTTTCATACATAACTTTTTTATCAGGTATATCATCTGCGAAATATAGCCCGCCAAAGTTGCTTGCAATGTGCCCCCCCCCCTGCCATTTCTAAGCTATGCAACGTAGAAACTTATAATCTTTCACATTGATAGAGCTTTATAAAAACTCTCTTTTAAAATTATTTCGAGCATAATGTGATTATAAATTTTCGAGTTATAGTGAGAAAACTGCAAAATACTTAATACGTCCTACTTCATAGGTCATTGACCTTAGAGAAAAATGATCATAGCAAATCATGCTCCTTTAGCTACTTTCTATTTGAAAAAATCACAAAGAGTAACTTTGTGTTATAAATAAATAAAAAATTGTTTATTTATATTTATAAATCGAATTTTTTTAGTCGATTGTTATTTCTAGAAAAAATAATAATAAATAAATTTATTTATTTCATTATAATAAAAAAAAGTATAACCGGATTAAATCGCGTATATTATTTAAATTGGTTTCCCTGACGTTTCGAAAGCTTTGCAGCATTTCGTGGTCGCAGGTAGACTAAAATATTGTACGGTAGATTAAAATATTTTTTAGAAATATCTGTAAAGACGATTGTCATCTTAGCCTACCTGCGACCACGAAATGCTGCAAAGCTTTCGAAACGTCAGGGAAACCAATTTAAATAATATACGCGATTTAATCCGGTTAAACTTTTTTTTATTATAATGTGTAGTGATCGCGAAAACCTAAGAAGTTATTATTTATTTCAGGCAAATCCACCCATAGTTACAAGTTACAGTCATTGCAGTTATAATAATACCAATAATATTAACAACAACATAATTTTATCATTATTACACAAAATTAAATGGATTTCAAAGACATGGAATTAGAATAGCTTAATAACTAACTTAATGTATATTTGCACACCATATGTAATGAAAGAATTTCAACGGGCCATTTCAATTTAAGATCATACATGTACGCCTACATTCTGGCAAATAAATTAATTGAATTGAATTAAATATTTTTGAAAGTACGTTGTTATGTTGACGACACACTTCTTAAATTTGGCGCCATCTAGCGGCGTCTAACAACACTCTCTGAGTCGCCAATGCTGCCGTCAAGTGCCGACTATTGCATTTGGCACTGTATAGCGCCATCTAGCGGCTATTGACAACACTCTCTAGAGTCGCCAATGCTGCAGTCTATTGCAAAAACTAAAATAGCCATGCATGATTAATATTCGATTTGATTTGTTTGTTACACCTACTTAAGGAACCCTATAATACTGAGCATGGCCCGACATGCTCTTGGCCGGTTTTTGTATAAATACTTTTTCTATATCTTTTATGTTGATTTTAGTATGTAGATTTTTATTATTTTGTTGTTGTTGATTTTTTTTGCACGAGTTTTTAAGTACCTATACATACACATATCTACAATCGATAATCATTAGTAAATTGATACTTTTGAAAATAAAACTAATTAAACTGCAGTTGTTTTTCATTTATACTAATTATTGTGTACGCACCTGTACCAAAGTACCACACCAATAACAATAAGAATACTAACAATTTTGGAAGGTAAGCACCATGTATCGCGCGGCCGCTTTTTAGTACACATTCAAACTTGGTTGGTTTATCTCTGTATTGCGCTTCTCATTGGTTTTTTGATTATATTTCTTTAATTATTATGTGTATTGGGCTACAATTTTACAGATGGATAATTGAACTAATACACTAACGAATGGGATACCTTTTAATTTGCCAACCAATAGTAAACTCGTCCAATCGAATGGCGAACAACATCGTGGCCCAGACCTAGCAATTTTGTTCATAATTCATTATTTACTTACAGTACATCGATGAGACTTAACATGACATTGTGAGGTACAAATAAACTTTAACATTTAGGCTTCGGAGCTCATATTCGCAGTACTAGGACCTAATAACCTGATTTCATTTTAAAATTCATAGCTTCCTAGCGGTAATTTTTTTTGTTTTCACAAACATTACACACAAAAGAATCGCAACATGTGTAAAAAAAGTCACAACTATTCGCCTAACCGTTTATGCCAGCAATCAGCCAAACGTCACCGCAGCGGAAACATGAATATCTTCGTGTGCGTCATCCCAGCGAAAAAGTGTCGAATTTCTTAATTCGAGATAAGTAAATCGTTAGTGTATGACGTCGTGTAATTGTGTATGAACATTTCAAATTTGTGTGTCCAACCCTTTTTGGGATATTCATCAAAAACGTTTTCCGCTGGAACGACGTCTTCCCAGCGAGACTTTTTTTTTCCAAAGGAAGTAAGTAAAATAATATAGTTACATGGATTAGAGTATAACGAAAGGTAAATGTGTATGCATAAATGAGATTTGTGTGTCTAAAGACTCCGAAGATATTCAAGTTTCCGCTGCGGTGACGTTTGGCTGATTGCAGGGGTACGTTCAGTATTATCGTCGGACGACGGCGGACGACGCCCGGAGCGTTTTTAGGTCGTTCAGTTACTCGGAGTGATCGTCCGGGCGTTCACACCAAACCGTTCAGTATTGTGAGCGTGCGTCGTCGGGCGATCGCACCGGTCACCCCGTGAAATAGTAGGGTAAAAGACGCCCTGCTGTCATGTTGACAGATAATAGTATGAAATGACAGATAATTTGAGGTTTCGATTGTCATAATTGTCAGTGCTTCATTGTTCTAGTGTCAGTTTCATGAGGTCGCCCGAAGTCGTTCAGTAACTCTGAGAAAATCGTCAATGATCGAGCGATATTCGCACCGGGCGACTTTCACACTGAGTGCGTAGTAAGTGAACGTACCCCTGGATATCATAAACGGTTAGGCGAATAGTTGTGACTTTTTTTACACATGTTGCGATTCTTTTGTGTGTAATGTTTGTGAAAACAGACTTCGAAAAAAAATTACCGCTAGGTAGCTATAAATTTTAAAATGAAATCAGGTTATTAGGTCCTAGTACTGCGAATATGAGCTCCGAAGCCTAAATGTTAAAGTTTATTTGTACCTTATAAATGCTCACAATGTCATGTTAAGTCTCATCGATGTACTGTAAGTAAATAATGAATTATGAACAAAATTGCTAGGTCTGGGCCACGATGTTGTTCGCCATTCGATTGGACGAGTTTACTTTGGGTAGGCAAATTAAAAGGTATCCCATTCGTTAGTGTATTAGTTCAATTATCCATCTGTAAAATTGTAGCCCATTACACATAATAATTAAAGAAATATAATCGAAAAACCAATGAGAAGCGCAATACAGAGATTAACCAACCAAGTTTGAATGTGTACTAAAAAGCGGCCGCGCGATACATGGTGCTTACCTTCCCAAATTGTTAGCATACTTATTGTTATTGGTGTGGTACTTTGGTACAGGTGCGTACACAATAATTAGTAAAAATGAAAAACAACTGCAGTTTAATTAGTTTTATTTTCAAAAGTATCAATTTACTAATGATTATCAATTGTAGATATGTGTATGTATAGGTACTTGAAAACTCGTGCAAAAAAATCAACAACAACAAAATAATAAAAATCTACATACTAAAATCAACATAAAAGATATAGAAAAGGTATTTATACAAAAAATAAGTATAGCTATTATTTTAATTAAATTACTTAATGTTTAAAATCACAGATCAGTTACAATAATTGACTCATTCGTAAGCTCAGTAGGTATCTACATTAATGTAGGTTGTAGGATTATTCATAACTAGCTCTACGTAGATAATAAATTAACTGCATGTGGGGATCGAACCGACAACATTTGGCGTGGTGTCAATAGAGAGGTGACCACCTTAACGACTATGCCACAAGTGCAGTGAAATTAATTTTAAATGTGAATAGACGAGAACATTAGCAGCTACAGTGAACCCTTGTTCATTGTTTACCTCTTTATTTTAGCCCACTGTCAACGTACGGGGTCCCATCGACTTTGGATGTATTTTGCCAAACATACGTTTATACTAGATCGACACAGATAGCATAAATAAAAACGCTAGGAAACACAACACGAGGTAGTTTTATGTTGAATCCGATATGAAGAACAAAGGAAGTAAGAAAAAAATTAAACTTAAGTTTTTAATAACTTTTTTCGCAATAAAACACACAAATTCACTATGCTTGAGTGTCCGTTACAAAACAAAAACAAAATAATTATACAAATCACTAACTGTATGATTTTTTTGTTTTTACTTCTTTAAGTTAAACGGATGGACACACGGACGGAACCTGTAAAAAAGAAATTCAAATCCATTTGTCTGTCAGAACTTTGTAACTTCTAAACCAAGAATGTTAATTACCTACATGGAAATCTCACATAATACATAAAACTTTAGCACCACAGTCGTGGTCTCTTTACAATATTATAATTTGTTCTTAGTCACCCCATGTCAATAACTGAATAGTACCTACTTATTTTGAAATAATTGTACTGATGACTGTGTAAGGTAAAATGAGAAAATAAAAACTAAAGAATTGTGTACGCACATGTACCAAAATAAAAACGGTACTATACTAACAATTTTGGAAGGTAAGCACCATGTATCGCGCGGCCGCTTTTTAGTACATATTCAAACTTGGTTGGTTTATCTATGTATTGCGCTTCTCATTGGTTTTTTGATTATATTTCTTTAATTATTATGTGTATTGGGCTACAATTTTACAGATGGATAATTGAACTAATACACTAACGAATGGGATACCTTTTAATTTGCCAACCCATAGTAAACTCGTCCAATCGAATGGCGAACAACATCGTGGCCCAGACCTAGCAATTTTGTTCATAATTCATTATTTACTTACAGTACATCGATGAGACTTAACATGACATTGTGAGCATTTATAAGGTACAAATAAACTTTAACATTTAGGCTTCGGAACTCATATACGCAGTACTAGGACCTAATAACCTGATTTCATTTTAAAATTTATAGCTTCCTAGCGGTATTTTTTTTTCGAAGTCTGTATTCACAAACATTACACACAAAAGAATCGCAACATGTGTAAAAAAAGTCACAACTATTCGCCTTACCGTTTATGATATCCAGCAATCAGCCAAACTTCACCGCAGCGGAAACTTGAATATCTTCAGTCTTTAGACACACAAATCTCATTTATGCATACACATTTACCTTTCGTTATAGTCTAATCCATGTAACTATTTTATTTTACTTACGTCCTTTGGAAAAAAAAAGTCTCGCTGGGAAGACGTCGTTCCAGCGGAAAACGTTTTTGATGAATATCCCAAAAAGGGTTGGACACACAAATCTAAAATGTTCATACACAATTACACGACGTCATACACTAACGATTTACTTATCTCGAATTAAGAAATTCGACACTTTTTCGCTGGGATGACGCACACAATATCTTCGGAGTCTTTAGACACACAAATCTCATTTATGCATACACATTTACCTTTCGTTATACTCTAATCCATGTAACTATTTTATTTTACTTACGTCCTTTGGAAAAAAAAAGTCTCGCTGGGAAGACGTCGTTCCAGCGGAAAACGTTTTTGATGAATATCCCAAAAAGGGTTGGACACACAAATCTGAAATGTTCATACACAATTACACGACGTCATACACTAACGATTTCAATCAACCAATCAACTCAGCCTATCGCAGTCCACTGCTGGACATAGGCCTCTCCCAAGTTGCGCCACAACGCTCGATCCTCTGCCTTCCGCATCCAGTCCCCCCCAGCCACGCTCTTTAGGTCGTCGGTCCACCTGGCAGGGGGGCGCCCTACGCTGCGTTTGCCGATTCGCGGTCTCCACTCAAGGACTCGTCTGCTCCAGCGGCCATCGGTCCTTCGACAGACATGGCCAGCCCACTGCCACTTCAGCTTACTGATTCTACAAGCTGTCGGTCACTCCGGTTCTTCTCCGGATAATCTCGTTTCGGATTTTATCCTTCAAAGAAACTCCAAGCATAGCTACTAACGATTTACTTATCTCGAATTAAGAAATTCGACACTTTTTCGCTGGGATGACGCACACGAATGTCACGGGGTCAATTTTTCTGAAAATCACCCTCATAGTTCATGATTTACTAACAGTACATCAATGAGACTTACCATGACGCTGTGGGCATTTATAAGGTACAAATCGACTTTGAAATTTAGGCTTCGGGGCTCATATTCGAAGTACTAGGAGTCTAAGAACTAATAACCTGATTTCATTTTAAAATTTATAGCTCCCTAACGGTAATTTTTTTTTCGGAGTCTGTTTTCACAAACATTACACACAAACGAGTGTGCGTCATCCCAGCGAAAAGTGTCGAATTTCTTAATTCGAGATAAGTAAATCGTTAGTGTATGACGTCGTGTAATTGTGTATGAACATTTCAGATTTGTGTGTCCAACCCTTTTTGGGATATTCATCAAAAACGTTTTCCGCTGGAACGACGTCTTCCCAGCGAGACTTTTTTTTTCCAAAGGACGTAAGTAAAATAAAATAGTTACATGGATTAGACTATAACGAAAGGTAAATGTGTATGCATAAATGAGATTTGTGTGTCTAAAGACTCCGAAGATATTCAAGTTTCCGCTGCGGTTACGTTTGGCTGATTGCTGGATATCATAAACGGTTAGGCGAATAGTTGTGACTTTTTTTACACATGTTGCGATTCTTTTGTGTGTAATGTTTGTGAAAACAGACTTCGAAAAAAAATTACCGCTAGGAAGCTATAAATTTTAAAATGAAATCAGTTTATTAGGTCCTAGTACTGCGAATATGAGCTCCGAAGCCTAAATGTTAAAGTTTATTTGTACCTTATAAATGCTCACAATGTCATGTTAAGTCTCATCGATGTACTGTAAGTAAATAATGAATTATGAACAAAATTGCTAGGTCTGGGCCACGATGTTGTTCGCCATTCGATTGGACGAGTTTACTATGGGTTGGCAAATTAAAAGGTATCCCATTCGTTAGTGTATTAGTTCAATTATCCATCTGTAAAATTGTAGCCCAATACACTTAATAATTAAAGAAATATAATCGAAAAACCAATGAGAAGCGCAATACAGAGATTAACCAACCAAGTTTGAATGTGTACTAAAAAGCGGCCGCGCGATACATGGTGCTTACCTTCCCAAATTGTTAGCATACTTATTGTTATTGGTGTGGTACTTTGGTACACATAAAAAAAGTCACAACTATTCGCCTAACCGTTTATGATATCCAGCAATCAGCCAAACGTCACCGCAGCGGAAACTTGAATATCTTCGGAGTCTTCAGACACACAAATCTCATTTATGCATACACATTTACCTTTCGTTATAGTCTAATCCATGTAACTATTTTATTTTACTTATTTATTTATTTATTTATATATGCTTTATTGTACACCATAAAAGACATTACATTGAATATGCATTTAAACTATTGTACAAATGGCGGCCTTATCGCGATCAGCGATTTCTTCCAGGCAACCTTACTTACGTCCTTTGGAAAAAAAAAGTCTCGCTGGGAAGACGTTGTTCCAGCGGAAAACGTTTTTGATGAATATCCCAAAAAGGGTTGGACACACAAATCTGAAATGTTCATACACAATTACACGACGTCATACACTAAAGATTTACTTATCTCGAATTAAGAAATTCGACACATTTTCGCTGGGATGACGCAAACGATGCGGAAGGCGCAAGACCGGTCGTTGTGGCGATGCTTGGGGAGGCCTATGTCCATTAGTGGAAGTCTTTCGGCTGAAATGATGATGATCTCGTATTAAGAAATTCGCCACTTTTCCGCTGGGAGTACGCACACCTTAGATTCGTCTCTGAATAAAGCGCTAAGCGCTTGTGTTAGTTCAGAACTAACATAAATTAGAGAAATAAGTGATAATTTGCACCATTTCATCTGTGATATTATTTTAAGCAAAATCAAACAAAATATATGTAAAACGAAAATCATTTATTTGACTAACTCTAAAAAAGAATAATTCACGTGCTTAAAAAAATATTTCAAAATTAATATGTATGAAACTTGAAATATACCATCATAAAATCGCAATATATACAAAAACCGTATGAGATAAAAGTTAACACTTAGGTCTGTTTAGATTCAGTAGTTAATGTAAAAAAAGTTCTGCAAGTCTTGTATCACTTCATGCTAAAATTTTTTGGATGTAACATCCCACTATATCCATTAATGCTTAGCGATCTTGTATTCCTGTCGATCTTCTGCCCTATTCATATTGTGTGATGCTGTAAATCTTCTCTCTTAGTGACATCTTTAATGTTAGAATCCTCTTCCGCTGTATAACTGAATATAAAATATTTCACTGTGCTGCCTCATCCTAGCAAAGCGATTAAAATTAAGAAGTGTATTATGTTGAACGACGATTACTGGCCGACTTGCATGGAACTAATGCTGTGCAGCTCCATGACCGTAACATTACCACGCAAAAAATGGCTATTATAACAGGAATGTGGTTATATAGACAATGTTATAGATTCACGCCAGCTGGAAGACTGGCCTTGCAATCTATTTGAGATTGATCACAGCCAGTGTATGAAAGTGGGATTTGATTTAAGAATTCAATTGCCTTAGAGCTTGAATCGAACGCCAACTCTCGAATGATGAAGTCCACAGGAACAGTCTGTCTGTAGCTGCACATATAAAGAAAATGTTAATGAAACACGACCAGCAGGGCTGGCAAGGCAATTTTAACACATTCCCAATTCAATTACTCGATTTGGAGTCACAGATAATTGTTTAACTTTGTGTCTGCTTTGAGGACAGTGAAAGTGTTAAAATATATTCTTAACATTTTGAAAAAATAATCCTTTCTTTGTTTGATCATTCGGACTTTTAGTAGAAAATATTAACTGTAAATGGTGCTTTTAACATCAAAACCAAACTTGGTGTTATGTAAAAAACAAAATTCTAACCTTCTTGCTCTATAGAAGCTAATTAAAATTGTCTCTTAGTAGGTCACAAAACGAGAACATCAACTAACTGAACTCTGAAAAAGCTATGATTAGCTCAAACATAGAACCTCCAAAAAATTAACCCTAGTCCGTCCGTGAATCACGGACTTTTTTCTCCAAAACTCCATGCAAGTAACTTAATTTTAGCTTAATGAAGTTTTAAAAACTGTTAAAAGAAAACTTCCGAGCCGGATTCGAACTAGCGACATTGGTTCAATACACCAGTCGCTTGCTGACTGAGCTACTACGATCTCTGCTCCCGATGCCGTATTTCCTTTTAAGCGCGATCCACACAGCGCGGGTGCAGGTCGGGCCCGACACGCCCCCGCGCTCTGCCTGTAGTGGCGGGAGGCACGCGCGGCTCCCGCGCTCTACCCGACGCGGGCCCGACACGCACCCGCGCTGTGTGATGTGTGGCCCATATAAAATCAGGTTAATATAAACGCCGCGGGCCCGACCCATACCGCGCCCGCGCTCTGTGTGGTTTGCGCTTTAATATTCAATTCGTCTTACTTCGTTTTTCAAACACGTACGACTATAGATAGATGCGAAGCGGGCAGCTAACATTTAGGGCCGGTGCGCATAAACGCGATGCAGCGCCGCGCCGCTAAACGGCTTACTGCCCGCACAGTGGTTCGAAAATCGAGTTTCATACTATTATAAATTGTATGTTTATCTTTTGATTTATATATTTTGTAGTGGATATATCGATATATCCAAGTGTTAAAATGTATGTATTATGCCGCCACAATGACAGTCCAAATCCAGAACCAGCAAACTAAGCATATCCTCCTGCGTCAACGGGTAAGACAATGAGATGTTATTTCTCTGAAATTGTTTTCCAACGCATTGGAGGATGTGTTTAAAACACTGGACTGGAATGGATGCGGCATAAATATCAACGGCGAGTACATCTCACACTCGCGATTTGCAGACGACATCGTCATAATGGCTGAATCGCTGCAGGACTTGCAACGGATGTTGGCTGGCCTAGCTGATTCTTCCCTACGCATCGGTCTCTGGATGAACTTGGATAAAACCAAACTTATGTTCAATGAGCATGTAACTCCGGAGCCGGTTTTTATCAATGGCGACGCTGTCGAAGTTTTCTAGAATATGTTTACTTGAGAAAACTTTGCAGTTCTGTAAAAAACAACTTCGAAAGGGAATCTAGCAGAAGAATACAGCTGGGCTGGGCCGCATTCGAGAAACTTCGTCGAATCTTCTGGTCGCCTATTCCACAGAGCCTTAAGAGTAAGATCTTCAATCAGTTCGTCCTGCCTGTCATGACTTACGGAGCCGAAACGTGGACACTCACGGTACGGTTGGTCCACAAACTTAAAGTAGCTCAACGTGCTATGGAAAGGGCTATGCTCGGAGTTTCTCTAAACGATCGAATCCGAAACGAGGTGATCGACAGAGAACCAAAGTTGTTGACATAGCCTACAGGATTAACAAGCTGAAGTGGCAGCGGGCCGGCCACATTAGCCGAAGAACCGATGGCCGTTGGGGGGTAGACGGGTTCTTGAGTGGAGACCGCGAATCGGTAAACGTAGGGTAGGACGCTCTCAGGCTCGGTGGAGCGACGAAAGTGGCTGGTAGCAACTGGATGCGAGTGGCCGAGGACTGATATAAGTGGCATGCCATTGGAGAGGTATATGTCCAGCAGTGGACTAATATAGGCCGATGATGATGATTTTGTAGTATTGAGGGATGTAAATCGTTGAAAAATAGTTATGTACTTCTTAGAAACGATAATACATACAAGCGTCAAACTTGATGTGATTTTACTCTATTGGTACTCTCTTGACAACAAATAAAAATAAGGCAAGCATGTACGTGTTTGGTGGTACGGAACCCTTAGTTCTGGAGTCCGACTCGCACTATGACCTTTATGAGAGCTTTCCGTAGCTATAAAAATTGCAATGTTTTGAAAGGGCGCCTTACATTTTCACACAAAATGTGTTCACATTTTGCACACACACACGTTCACGCGCCGCTTATATAGTGTCCTATATGCAGACTGTATAGGTATAACCTATATCTTCTCATGGGTGTCGTAAAAGGCGACTAAGGGATTCGCCAGAGGATGGGCAGCAGCGTTCTCTGAGTATTTAACCAACCTACTGCGATCGCCAACCCGCCTGCCAAGCGTGGCGATTATTGCACATCCCCCCAACATATGCTTGGAGGAGGCCTATGTCCAGCAGTTGACGTTTTCGGCTGAAATGATGATGATGGTGATGATAAGTAGCGTGACGACGAACGTGCGACACGTTTGAAAACGACTGTAACGTCACTATGTGTACACCTTGTTGTTTACTTGCTTGTTAGACACACCCCGATACTAAAAGTATTGCAATACCCAGCTAGGACATAAGCTAAAAACATAGCACCAGAAAAAATGAAAACTAATAAAAAATAAAGGACGTACGACTTGATGATGTATTTCAGGTATTGCTTGCGTTCTCGTTCAACAAACCAGTCCATGAGATATCCTGCCATCAATGGAGCTGTTCTATATAGCAAGAAAAATTTATGCAGATTCCCTGTGGCCCAGGCACATCTTGTTTGGAGTGCATGTTTAATGCACTCGTTTTCTCTATCTTCTTTTGAAAGAAACTGAAATATTGTGGTTAAATCTGAAAAAAAATGTTAAATTAAATCAAACTAGTTTTGTGTAGTTTTCAATTCAAAACACTATATCAGAAATTTTGACTTTTTGATATCATATATTTTATTATTGTTCCTTCCTACTCCCACAAAAAGCAATTCCATTTCCCAACATAATGTTTAATAGTAGGGGAGCCCACGATGCTAAATGGGGATTTACTCGAGCGTCGTGGAGACCTGTTGGATTTTGAAGATTAAATGGTAGAAAGAAAAAAATATTATGTGATGACCCCCCTTCACCGGAGGGGGGAGCGCCTACAGGCTTTCAATAATGTAAAAAAAAAACAGCCACATGGCAATACTCGAGCGCGTCAGATATTGATAGTGTAGATGTCGTACGTATCTCTGATGACGGAGGTATGTTAATCTGACGGTTTCCATGGTGGGGGTGGCCGTACGGAAGGGTAAAAAAGGGGGAAAAAAAAATTTATTCGAGCGCGTCAGATTTTCAGGGGGGGTGTTAAGTGAACCCTAAAGAAGCTGTCATACCATACTGACGATTCGGACGTGACGCAAGCTCGTGGCGGCTTCTTGAAAATGCAAAACAAAATCGCCATTTTGAAATACTCGAGCGCGTCAGATTATTATACAGACGGTTTAGCTCGATGTCCTAGTCGTGCTGACCCATAATCTGACAATTATTTGGAGGGATTTTCTTATTCTGACGGTTTAAAAAAATATTTTTTCATTATTATTATTTATTTATTGTTATTGTGGATATAATCGTTTCGGTGGAACGGAACCCTTAATGCGCGAGACCGACTCGTACTTGGCCGGTTTTTTAATTATCATAAATATCCCGCGAATAAAGTCGCGCGCACAGCTATTATCTATATACATATAAATAGGCAAAGAAAAAACGGTTCAGTGCCATTATCTCCTCTGTTTGTCAAACGATTTTTGTTTTTTTTTGTTTAGTAGCTATTGACGAGCTTTAGTGTTATCATATCAATAAAAAAAATCGAAATGGTATTATTTTTGGCATAGTTCAATCATAAAAAATTAATGGAATACGGTCAAATTTCGACCATTGGGCAACATCTCGTTATATAAAATACCTAATAGTAATAAATTATTTATTTATCTTAAACTTTAAAATGTCTTGCTTTCAATGACATGCAGTGGACGGAAGCATGAGAGCGAAATAGAAGAAACCGGTTGAGTGCGAAGTGCGAATCCGACTCACGCAGTAAAAGTTCCACCCATCGATTTGATACCCTATAGAAACTGATTTAATTTACGAGAGTATGTCAAAAGACAAACGCACCGTGAGAGAAATATGAATTTTTACATCTCTTTCTTACGCAGGTACCACCATATAAGTCTATGTTTGTCCTATTTTTAGTATTTGTTGCTAAACTATACAGTATGCACTATAATTATTCACACCATGTTTGATGCTGGTATGTATTACCATTGAAGATAGAGCAGGAACAAAACGTTGAAGAAAATGCATGTTTTCGAGGTTTCTTGTATGGTTTTTGGTCGGTTGGTTTTAGATTTTTGACTGATGGACGCATAGACGGACGGACGGACGGACGGACGAAAGGACAGCGTAGCTAGAGAGTGTCCCGTTGGCACCCTTTGGGTACAGAACCCTTAAAAGACGGTACGGCAATCAATTTTAACCCTACCATTTTATAGGAATTGCGTAAGGCTGATTTTTTTTTTCGTTGCTCCGGCTTGTGAAAATCGGCAGATTATATTTTACCCGTTATCCTTGAATTATTTACGTCAAATAAAAAAAAATTGACCGCGCTCGAGAATGTCGAGGTGGCGTTTTTTTTTTGCAAGTTTGTGACCCTCCCACTCCCTTACGTCACGCTCAAATCGTCAGATTAGTGAAATGCACACTTTTCAGCATGTAATTAACCCACCATAACTTAATCTGACGCGCTCGAGTAAATCCAACTATCGATTTTTTTTTTTACTATTCTGATAGGCTACCCTGGACGCGCGTCCCTATATAGAGGGCTTATATATGGTGGAGGTACTCAACAGGGTCCAAGGTATCCCCCCTTATGTTAATCTGCCGCGCTTGAGTAAATCCCGAAATCCCTTCTAGGGCTCCGCTACTATAATATCTATTGGTCTTGTTAGTACACACCGCTACACATCAAGCTGTACATTTCCAGCATAAGCTGACCTCGCATTGTATAGGTTTTCCTTACAACGCGAGGTCAGCCTATACTGGTTTTATACAGCTTTATGTGTAGCCATGTGTACATAATATTGACAACTTTGCTTTTACAAGAATTCAAAATTGAATTTAATTTTTCCAAAACCAAGCATTTGCTAAATTAATATTTAAAACACCTCCTTTCCGGTATCCACTTGATTTGGAACACCAAGTTATAAATCACAGGGTTAAAAATTGCAACCTACCTAAAGTATTTCTAGTATAAATATAATACAGTATCCTATATGCTGTAAATTCTGGTGCATTGGTTCTGCTGTCAGGCAGTTCACTGTAAAGCATTTTGAGTTGTGTTTGGCACTGATTGAATTCTTCATGATCACCTTTCTCTAGAGCAATTCGCGCATGTGTCTCATAAACTTCAACAGTAAAATTGTCCCTTACTCCTTGTACCTATAGAAAAATTACAGTGTTTAATTTATTAATGTCATAAGTCCTAACAATGCAACTAGCATGCAGCAAACTAGAAATCGGATCCTGCGTAAGGAATCCCTAGTATCCCTCGCATTAGTATTTCAGTAACGAACCTCCCCTATCTTGTCTACAAACAGGGCCAGCGATGTTCATTATAGATCTCAGAATGTACAGACTAAAATACGAAGAAGTGTAAAACGTACTAATTTGACAGCACTAAAATTGTTGCCATCCCTTTCTTATATCTACTATAAGTAAGAGAGCAATGCAATTTCTAAACTATGCAATGTAGAAACTTACAATCTTCCACGTTAATAGGCCTTAGTAAAAACTCTCTTTTAAAATTATTACGAACATAATATGATCATAAATTTTCAAGTGATAGAGAGAAAACTGCAAAATATTTAAGACGTCCTAGTTCAAAGGCCATTGGCCTTAGAGAAAATGTTTGAATAAATCATAAAAAGTGTCTATGTGTTATGTTGATATGACACACCACACCTCTTAAAATTGGCCTGCTAGATGGCACTGTTTATCAACACGCTCCGAGTAGCCAATGCTGTTGTCTATTGCAAAAACGGAAAAACTAAAACATTTGCCATGATTAATATTATATTTGATTTGTTTGTAAAAGTTTTTTTCATCAGCCCAGCGAGCTATCGCAACCTTCAAACTTCAAAACGAATTATAAAGTACCATGCTCATATGACACGTACAGACTTGCTTTTAATCACTCTCCTCTAACCGCACCTCATACATACATACAAGGAGTGAGCGTTCTAAAGACGGACCGTTTTAAACGACCGTTTTCTGATCTACGACGAAGGAACCGTTTTCATATTCTGATTAAAACAGTCGTCGTTCCAAAATATAGTCTTCGAATGTTTGATGCGAATTTATACTTAATGCCTCTGAAAATACAGCCGAACATGCAATGTCTCACAAAACCGGTCTTCGTCCGCGACGATCAGAGCAAAGAAAAATGATCTTTATTGCTATGATCATAAAGTATAATTTTCAGGCTTCAAACCAGTTGCGAACGAGGACCGTTTCGAAGACATGTTTTCGTCATCGTGAAAACGGCTGCGTTCCGTTTACCGTAAAATCGACAACGACCCACTCCTAATACATACCTCGTGCTAGGTAGTACATAAAACATAGACCGGCGTGCGATTAAGTAGCGTCACAGTAAACGTGTAGTAGCATGCTTTTTAACAAGCATGCTAATTTCGTACACATGCTAATTATCTGCTTAAATGTAGCATCTGCTGAAATTAACATTTAACATTTTGTGCTGCTACCTAGGATGTGTATTTCGGCCTTTACGAGAAATCTGTCTGGGAAAGGCTTGGAAAAAATTATGTTTTCTTATTATCTATGTATATAAAAATCAATTGCTGTTCGTTAGTCTCGCTAAAACTCGAGAACGGCTAGATCAATTTGGATGAAATTTTGTGTGTATGTTTCAATGGGTTCCTGGATGGTTTAAAAACACAACTGGACCCGGTAGGTGGCGCTGCTGTCGGTATGTCACTGATCTCCTAAACGGCAGGGACGATTTTAATGATATTTTTTGTGTAGGTACGTTCGAGTCCGGGTCCCTGCAAAGTTTGAATTAACAAATGGACCCGGTAGGTGGCGCTGCATTCGTTATGTCACCAAATTGGATTTGCTGAACAATTGATAACATGGGACGGGACATGGGATGGACGGGACATGGGACGGGACGGGACATGTGACATGGGGGACGGGACATGGGACGGGACGGAACATGTGACATGGGGGACGGGACATGGGACGGGAAGGGACATGGGCCGGGACGGGACATGAGACGGGACGGGACATGGAACGCGACGGGACATGGGACGGGACGGGACATGGTACGCGACGGGTCATGGGACGGGACTGGACATGGGACGAGATAATGAGATAGAGGGATAGTGGGATAGTGACTGGACGGTCCGAATGAAAAGATGGATGGAACTGGACTGGACTGAATTAACAGGATCCGTCACGTGGGTTAGCAGAATTTAACGCGAGCGGAGCTGCGGGTAAAAGCTAGTAACATATATTTTATGAAAAATACTTACTGTCAAATCTTGCCTGATTGATTTTAATTGATCACAAGCATATCTGTAATCTTGTCTTTCTATCCATCTCTCCTTGACATTTTTTAGAGAATTTTTCAAAACTAGCACAGGCCGGACTTCGCTTGCTTCTGGTGCCTTAGTTAATCTTAAGAATGACTTCTCTATGTCTGAGCAAGTCCCTACTATGTGCATATTATTGACTTCATAGTCACCTTCAGTATCTTGTATGATTGATCTTCTTACAGTTGGCTCCTGTTTCTTGATTCCACCCTGTAAAGAGCTTGCAATGGAAGGAACATTGCCCAAACTACCAAACCTCTCAGCTCGTTTAAGCAGTTTCTCAGCATTACCCTGTAAATCTTCAACAACAAACTGATCAAAGGAAGGTTTCTTTTTGTTAGAATTTTTTTGATACATTTTATCTGTTTTCTTTAGATCTAAAGAAAGTCTATCTTTTACTTTCTGGCGCCCTTTGCCTTTTTTCTTATCTTCAACCTCATCACCAGAAGCAGAAGAAGCACTGAAATAAAATATAACTATGATTTGTATGTATAATTGTTAGTATTAGTAATAATAAATATTTTAGGACAGTTTACACAGCACCATCTATCTAGTCCTAATCTAAGCAGAGTTTTTACTATGGGTACTAGTCTAGACAATAGATATACTGATATAATACTTATAACTTTTGTTTTTTGTAAATACATACTTGAAAGACATAAGAAACACCCAGACCAACACAAACACTTATGTTCATCACATAAATATTTGTGTCCTGTTGATCAGCAGTCCGACACTCGAATCACTAGACCACAGACGTCGTTAAAGGTTAACACTTTTGTGTTAACTTGTGATTTGTGTGTTTATTTTAAAAACTGATAGGGTTTTGTGGTGCTCGTGGCGAACTAGCAACCGCGCGAATTGTACGATCTGTGAGGTTAAGCTGCGCTTGCCGCGTTCAGTCCGTGGATGGGTGACCATTTCGTCACACACCGAGGTCCCTTCGTGCCTCAGCGAGCCCCGGTTGTCATACAAATATCGTCGTTACAGGTAGTCAAAAGCCTGAAAGTCTGAGCTCCGAATGTCAGTATTATTATTACGACCTCTGTGGTCTAATGGTTCGAGTGTCGGACTGTTGATCACAAGGTCGTGGGTTCGATTCCCACAGAAATATTTGTGTGATGAACATGAGTGTTTGTGTTGGTCTGGTTGTTTCTTATGTATTATAAGTATGTATTTACAACAACAAAAAGTATATAAGTATTATATCCATTGTTTGTACCCATAGCACAAGCTCTGCTTAGTTTGGGACTAGATGGTGATGTGTAAAATGTCCCAAAAATATTTATTTATTCATTTATTTATTACCCAGTAACTAGGCTGCATGGGGGTCCGATGGCAGTTGCTCCGTGTGAAATACTGATGTATAGCCGCATCTGGTTAGATTGGAAGCCAACCCCAACATAATTGGGAAAAAGGGCGGAGCGGGGTTTTGTGAACTTTTTTTCCAAAAATGCCCATCATGAGCTTTCAGTTGATGGGGATTTTTGGAATAACCCAGATTTTTTGTCCAAAAATCCGCATTGCGAGCTTCATGATGACTAATTCAACAGCACTAAAATTGTTGCCATCCATTTCTTGTATCTACTATTACTTATTAGTAAAAGAGAGTGAAAGTTTAAAATAAGTTTAGTTCGTCAACAAGAGAATCTATGGGCATTTTTCAAAAAGTTTGTCTGTGACCCATTCCTGTGTTCCCATTTTGTTTAAAGTTTTTATTTGACCTAATGTTATAGGAAATATACATAATATAACATAACCAGCCCATTACTGTCCCACTGCTGGGCACGGGCCTCTTGTCAGTATGAGAAGGCCAAGGCCTTAGTCCACCACGCTGGCCTAGTAGGGGTTGGCAGACTACACACACCACTGAGAACCGTATGGAGCACTCTTTGGTGTGCAGGTTTCCTCACGATGTTTTCATTCACCGTTAAAGCAAGTGATAATCGAATATAAATCCGCACATGAATTCGAAAAGTCTGAGGTGTGGGCCGGGATCGAACTCACACCCACATAGGAAATATACATGATTATATTTAAAAGATATAATTTTATATTAAATATCATTGATTGATGAAAATTTAAAGTTTTTTATGCAATGTAACGCAACGAACTGCTCCATTTCCTCAACTTTAATTAGTAATTAAATTAGCAAAAAATAAACAGCTATATCCGAAACAAAGTTTTTTGTAAAATTCAATGAATAGAAGCTATGAAAATTCAAAATGTAATGTAATGCACAATATTTATAATAACCAAAAAGTTTTACAGTGTAAATGATCCTAATCAGGGTTGATTGATTTAAATCATTTGATTTAGGGCCGAGATCGCGGACATTGAATTAATCACTGTTTGCAAAATCAACCTGTTATTCAACAACAGATGTTTAACCATGATGCGGGAATTTTCATGTTCACGACTCATATCTGATCCTTGATTCTGAAACGCTCGGTTTACGTTGATTTCTGGGACACGTTGTATGTACTTAATTAATACTGTCATACTTAGATTAACTTATGTTTTTTTTTAAATTCTTACAAAGTTGCATACTAGTAAAACTTTTCGTAAAAATATTCATAATAAGTAAATAAGTAAAAGTTAAATAAATAAGGAGTAGTAGATAGGTCTTCTTCAAGTTTAGTTTTTATATTTTTCCATAGTAATTTTTGTCATAAATATGGAAGATTTTATGTTAGTAGATTAACATTTATGAAAACCTTTTAACAATTTAATGATAACTAGTTTTGGAGAAAAAAACTTTTTTTTTTAACTTATTTTGTTTTTTCATAGGAACCATTGGGATTTTGTAGACAATATTTGGAATATTATCAGTTATGAGTATGTAAATAATAAAAACCGGCCAAGAGCATGTCGGGCCATGCTCAGTATTATAGGGTTCCTTAAGTAGGTGTAATTACAAACGAATCAAATCGAATATTAATCATGGCTATTTTAGTTTTTGCAATAATCGGCAGCATTCACGACTCAGAGCGTGTTGTTAGTAGCGCCATCTAGCGATAAATTCAAGAAGCCAAATTGAAGAAGTGTGTAGTGTCAACATAAAACAAAGTTACATTTTGTGATTTTTAACATAACATAACATCACGCCTGTATTTCCCCGAAGGGGTAGGCAGAGGTGAATAGTACACCCACATTTCGCCAGTTATGTTGTAAGTCCCATGTAATAGGGTGCGAGCTTATTGCCATCAACCGATGATGATGATGATTAACGGGTCGATTTCAAACGAAGCGTAAAAAGTGTTTTCATGAAATAATTTCTACAATTTTGCTGAAATTTACATAGTCCTCATTTGATGTGATACTTATGTTATGCCTTTATATGGTACAGTTACAAATATTACATTATTACATTTCATATTTAAGATAATAAAAAAAAAACTGTCAATTTTTTCATTCGTGGCACCTGGTTTTTTATTGCTTTTTCAACAAAAAGTGAATTTAAAAAAATATGATCTGGTGAAATTGTACTTTAACTTCATTCGGTTACACATTAATAACCATAAAGTCTAGTGACACCTATAGGTACTAACTACCATAAAGCAGAACATGATTTCTCTGCGATTCATTATACGATAATTTTTTTCAATCATTAATGTAGATCAACAAAAAAAATCTATTAAAAACAACCTGTGAATTTCTGCCCATGCCTTACTCCTGCACTACGCAGAGGAGCTCCAAGGGCACCTGAACATACGGTGAAAGCAGACGCACGCTTTGTTATTCCGGTGAGAAATCTATATATGTTTGGGTTTCAATGCTCAAGACAAAAATACAATCATTCGTGTTTATAGAAGTATAAAAACGAGTTTTTTAACAATAAATTCACTATAATGCGCGTATGGTAGTACCTAAAAACACGGATATTTTGTTTCCTTCAAATGGCGTCTAGGATGTTCTATGATGTTTTAAATTAGATTTTTCGCAAAAAATTAGATTTGTGCCACTTCATTCGTGTCGTTTTTAGCGTAACACTAATGAAATTGATTTTACACAAATGACGTGGTCTTTAAAATGACTGATTAGAATTGAAAAAAAAAATAACGAATTTGAAAAAGGTTAAAAGGGTGTAATGGAAGGGTACCATATGGCACTTGCGGCTTGACCTTCAGATTACCAGTCCAGTATGAGTATTAAATGACGTCTAACTACACAACTTTTGTTTTACAACTTTACACAAAAGTACGTTAAAAACGTGCCATACATAGCGCCTAGCGCAATAAAGTATCCTCATGTAGATCACCTTGAAAATCACTCAAACCATCTTTTTAATTATATAAATTGATTGCAGATACAACAAAAAAAAATATTATAGACAAAAGTATATATTTTATTATTTTTAACGCATTTATGCATGCGAAGCGAAATCTAACGATTTATTTATTATTTATTTATTAAGCTATTGCATAGCTTCTATCGCGGGCCTTGAGCGTGGAGACCGAATCCAGAAATTCCGTAACGAAAATAACCTAACACCCCCCAGTCCGACCGGCACAGCGGTGATAGTTTTTAGTTTTGCCATCTATCGATGAATAGCAGAACTTTTAATGACTTTTTGAAATATCACGCTTGTCTCTTTAGTTCTGCAAATCGCCTCTAGGTGGCATTGGTTGTATCGGCGTTACTACACTTAAGCTATTGCATAGCTTCTATCGCGGGCCTTGAGCGTGGAGACCGAATCCAGAAATTCCGTAACGAAAATAACCTAACACCCCCCACTCCGACCGGCACTGCGGTGATACTTTTTAGTTTTTCCATCTATCGATGAATAGCAGAACTTTTAATGACTTTTTGAAATATCACGCTTGTCTCTTTAGTTCTGCAAATCGCCTCTAGGTGGCATTGGTTGTATCGGCGTTACTGCGCATGCGTAATCCCCCTCTTCGCCCCGCAATCTGGTGACTCATGCCTGCTTAGAGTTTCGGCGTTAGGGCACCTCCTCTTTGTATTTACATAAAAAATGCTATGCAATAGCTTTACCGCGGCAGTCTCCGAGTGCCACACGTCTTTTATTTATTCATACATGTATACATTCTGCAATATCACTATGCCCCACAAAACCGTGTTATCGGTATTTAAATAGTGGAAAAAAAAGAAAACAAACACTGTTTCTTAATAAGATATCGCTGACGTCACCCAAAGACGTACCAAAATGGAGGTTAATTTCAATACCACGAACAGTGTTCACTATCGTGAACTTAAGCTTAGTGGCTAAAGCACTGGCGTACTGAGCCAGGAGTCGCAGGTTCGAATCCTGCTCGTGAGCGATTTTTTCTTTCCACTATTTAAATCGTTAAAAATATATATTGTAAGAAATCAGTAGAAATACCTACATATACAAATATCCAACCATATTCTTAGTTTATACTAAATCTCTGGGATCATTGTACTCATCATTATGAACACATTTTACAGTGAAATCAACCCTGAAATCTCGAAAAAATCTGCTGTTCCTTATAATTATGTCGATTTATGTGAACACAAATGTAGGGAACCGCTGATATTATTTTCGGTTTCAGGGTTTTTCCCATAGTAAAAGTTGTTCATTATGATGAGTACAATGACCCCTTAACAGGTTTAGTATAAGCTAAGAATTAAGTTGTATATAGAAATATAATAAAAAGTATGTTACATTCTGTTGGTCATAAAAATAATTTACCTACTGTTTTTTTTTTTAATTCTTTAAAGTATTCAATACATTTTTGCTGAAATCATGCTACATAATATTATTTGGAATTTTTGGATTATGATATATCAAGATTGCTGTTAATTATTGTCATAAAAATGTATTGGATACAAATTGAATTTAAAAAAAAAGACGTGTAGCACTCGGAGACTGCCGCGGTAAAGCTATTGCATAGCATTTTTTTTGTAAATACAAAGAGGAGGTGCCCTAACGCCGAAACTCTAAGCAGGCATGAGTCACCAGATTGCGGGGCGAAGAGGGGGATTACGCATGCGCAGTAACTCCGATACAACCAATGCCACCTAGAGGCGATTTGCAGAACTAAAGAAACAAGCATGGTATTTCAAAAAGTCATTAAAAGTTCTGCTATTCATCGATAGATGGCAAAACTAAAAAGTATCACCGCTGTGCCGGTCGGAGTGGGGGGTGTTAGGTTATTTTCGTTACGGAATTTCTGGATTCGGTCTCCACGCTCAAGGCCCGCGATAGAAGCTATGCAATAGCTTAAGCGCAGTAACGCCGATACAACCAATGCCACCTAGAGGCGATTTGCAGAACTAAAGAGACAAGCGTGATATTTCAAAAAGTCATTAAAAGTTCTGCTATTCATCGATAGATGGCAAAACTAAAAAGTATCACCGCTGTGCCGGTCGGAGTGGGAGGTGTTAGGTTATTTTCGTTACGGAATTTCTGGATTCGGTCTCCACGCTCAAGGCCCGCGATAGAAGCTATGCAATAGCTTAAAAACGTATCCAAGTTTCCTTGTTTTTATTTCTCGATTAGATACCTTAGAATCACCATCGCCCGCTTCATTCAATACCTTGTTATGTATTTTCCAATAAAATGTTTTACAAAATCATGGTTATGAATGTTGTCCAGCTAGTAAATCATTAGTATCCTACACATTTCATTGGCGATTAAAGAATTTCATTTGTGTAAAAACTAATTCATTCGTGTTTCTATTTTTTTAGTTTTCTTATATTTTTAACAAGATGCGCCCTGTATTTTTACATCGCACGTGTATAACTTCATTATAGCAAACGTTTAATACCATCAGATAACAATAAAACGGCAGTTTACAAAAATCGTCAAAAATGTGTCATTTTAATTCGAAACATGAAATCGACCCTAACCGGTGATTTTTAAACTAGTAACTGAAGGAGCATTATTTGCTAACATAATTTTTCTCTAAGGTCAATGACCTGTGAACTAGGACGTCTTAAGTATTTTTCAGTTTTCTCTCTATAACTCAAAAATTTATAATTACATTATACTCGACATCATTTTAAAAGAGTTTTTACAAAGGTCTATCATTGTGGAAGATTATAAGTTTCTACGTTGCATATTTTAGAAATGGCAGGGGGGGGGACAAATTGCAAGCCACTTTTTATATTTCGCAGATGGTACACCTGATAAAAAAGTTATGTATGAAACATTACCTTCATTTTAGTAGACCTATTCCATGATACCCCACAAGAGGGGGCGCAGTGAAAAAAAATTTTTCATCCCCATTTCACATGTATGGGCGCCATCCCTAAAATACGTAATCACGACTTTTTTATTCTTTTAAAATTGAGATCTATATCTAGACTATTTTTTAACGAAATTTTATTTACTTTTGTTTATAACTGTAGAAGTTATTCAGCTGTAAAGGATTAGGACAGACGGACGGACATGACGAAACTATAAGGGTTCCTTGTAGGACTACGGAACCCTAAAAATCATGATTTTTATCAACCCTGATCCTAATCGTCACTATTGCTACATATAACACTATCAAAAACTATTGTTATATCCAGAATACAAAGAAAATATCAAAACTGACTATTACAATAGAATCATAAGTTTTATTATTATTATTTGAGGAAAGAGGTAGGGGTCTTGAACGCCCCTAAGCCACTGCGACCTGATAAGATCTATTGTGACGCCTCTTGCAGCATTACAGCACTTCCCCAAGCTGCAAGTCAATCATGAAGTCGACTATGACCTTGGGGGAGGAGGATTTGATCTCCTGCGTTGAGATGACGTGGCCTCCAAGATGCTGGCTTCTGATGTGGTGCACTGCATCACATTCGCATAGGATATGGATGGTCGTCTCATCCTTATCGCGACAAAACCTGCAAACTGTGGTATCACTGAGGCCCATCCTGTGAAGGTGTTTATTCAGCTTGCAGTGCCCAGTAAGGGTTCTTGTCAGGATTCTTATCTGATTCTTGTTCAACGAAAGCGCTTCTTTCGTAAACCTTTTTATGAAGCCCACAAGTAGCGCTTTCGAGTGTTCTTGGCCTGGGGATTTTTCCCAAAGGCTAATACTTTGGTCAGTTCCCCAGTTTTTAAGGTAGGCTGTAGTGGTGCATTTAGGAATGCCACAGATTGGCTCCGGGCACACAGTGGGGCTTTCAGCACCAGCTCTAGCCAGTTCATCAGCGGCTTCGTTGCCCCCAATGCCACAGTGTCCAGGCACCCAACCTAGTGCCACCGAGTTTGCCGCTCCTAGTGAGTTCAATAGCTGGACACACTCCTTTACAAGTTTGGAGTCAATTTCTTCTGAATCCAAGGCTTTTAATGCTGCCTGGCTGTCAGAGAAGATGAAGATTCGCCTATTAATATAGGTCCTCTGCAGACTTAAACGGACACATCCAATAATGGCAAATAATTCCGCTTGAAACACGGTGGTGTACTGGCCTAGGTTGGCGAATCTTTTCAGCTCCTGCTAGACCCTCTTTTTTTGATCCGTCGGTGAACCAAACAACATCAGTGGACTGAGGCTGGCCTGGCGTGTCGTCCTTCCACTCAGTCCTCTGAGGTATGAATACCATAAACAGTCTGTTAAAGCTGTTTTCTTTTAACATTGCATCAGTGGGCATGGCAATGATGTCTTTCTTCATAAGGTTCTCCTGCAGTGCCCTCATGGCAGTCGACTTCCATCTTGTCCTTCCCGCTATTCTGGCCCTTATCATTGCTGCCCTAGCGTCCATTTGCACCTGCACATGCAAAGGAACGAGATTAAGCAGAGCCTCAAGTGCAGCGGTCGGAGTCGATGCAATTGCTCCTGTTGTTATGAGACACGCGAGTCTCTGGAGGCTTGAGAGAGCATCCCTGCAGGTAGTCTGATGGGTTTTTCCATGCCATACGACACAGCCATAGGTTATCATGGGCCTTACTATAGCAGTGTACAGCGTTGCCCATGGTCTAAGGCCCCATTTCGTGTTGACCAGTCGGCAGGAAGCTCCCAAAGCAATTTTTGCTTTCCTTGTCACATGTTTAATGTGTGCATTCCACGTGAGTTTTTGGTCTAGGATAATGCCTAGATATTTGACCTCATCCGAAAAGTTGACCGTTTTACCGAAGAGGGTTGGTGGTTTTAAGCCATCCAACTTCCTTTTCTTAGTAAAAGGTACAATGACAGTCTTGTCTGCATTGAACGAGAGTTGGGAGTCTTTGCACCATCTTCTCGATTATTCTACAGGCCGTTTGCATCAGATCGGAGATGACTGATTGGCATTTGCCAACGGTAATCACTACCAGATCGTCCGCGTAGCCTTGCGTGTAAAAGCCAGCCCTATTGAGCTCGCTCAGTAAGTTGTCAACAACTAATGACCATTCTATGGGAGACAGGACGCCCCCCTGTGCGCAACCCCTATTTAGTCTCATCCTTATGGTTGTATCTAAGAGAGATGTTGACGCTACTCTATTGCGCATCATTGCTTCGATCCAGTAGATGGTCGTTCGGTCAAAGTTGCGTTGCTCCATACTTTTTAATATGACATTTGTTGAGGTGTTGGCAAATGCCCCCTCTATATCTAAGAAGGCGCACAGAGCAATTTCTTTGTCCTCAACAGCTTTTTCATGTTATCCACTAAGTCCATCAAAGGACTCAGTGGACTTGCCTTTCTGATAGGCATGTTTTCTCACGTGCAGAGGTTTGTCAACCAAGTAGGTAGCCCTGATGTGCTGGTTGAGTACCTTCTCCATGGTTTTGAGCATGAAGGAGGTAAGACTAATTGGTCTATAGGACTTGGGCATCGATTTGTCCCTTTCTCCCCCTTTGGGGATAAAGGTGACAGACACCCCAGTCCAGGCGAAGCTGGTTCGAAAAACCTTCAACAGCGTTGGTAGGATAATATCAAACCCCTTTTGTAATAAGGCAGGGAAGATATTATCCTCCCCTCCGGTCTTAAAGGGCTTGAAGCTGTTAATGGCCCATTCGATCCGATCGGGTCTAAAAATAAGAGAAGCCATCCTCCAGTCTTCTATCCTTGGTCTGTTGCTCCGAGGATTTTGATAGGTATGGCTTCCGTTTCCATTTATTGGCACAGAGTCCGGAAAGTGCACTTTAGCTAAAAGCTTCAGTGTTTCCTCTGCGGATCTCGTGTAGGTCCCATCCGGGGATAGCCCTAGATGGGATTGAGGAGACTTTGGATAATTTTGTGGATCCTTGCTGCCTGTGAAGGACTCTTAATGTATTCACAGAACTCGCGCCAGGACTTTCTCTTGGCCTTCCTCAATTATCTATTGAACGCGGTCAGCGCCTTCCTATAGATATCATAAAATCAAAAACAATCTTCTAATCAGGGTTGATAAAAATCATGATTTTTAAGTTTATGACAGTTTTTTTTTCACTTTATTTGAGTTTGAAAGATTATTACTTGATTTTTACTATTTACATACCCATAACTGATAGTATTCCAAATATTGTCTCAAAAATCCCAATGGTACCGAAGAAAAAACTAGATAAGTAAAAAAACATTTTTTTTCTTTAAAATTAGTTATAATTTTTTCATTTTTTTCATAAATGTACATCTACTGACATAGAATCTTCCATATTTATGCCAAAAATTACTATGTCAAGATAAAAAAAACAAATATTTAAAAAAAAAATATATTTAAACACATAATATTACTATGTTAATTTATTAATTTCTTTTTTGTTCCCGGAATTGAGAATTTGTACACTCTCAGTGCCAACAAAAACCTACATGGACACCCATTAAAATTATGGAGGACGCTATCTAAAGGAAACCCCTTCTACCACTTCCTACCAAATCGTGTAGTCACAGAGTGGAATAAACTCCCTGAAAGTGTGATAATGACACCCACAATAAACTGCTTCAAAAACAGACTTGACAAAATCTCCAAATTGCAAGACACACACACGCATCAGCTTACTAAGCTGCAGGGTTGATAAAAATCATGTTTTTTTCGTTTAGGAGTTTTTTTTTTTTTTTCATTTTTATTTGACTTTGTAGGATTTAAACTAGATTTTTATTATTTACATACTCATAACTGACAGTATTCCAAATATTGTCTACAAAATCCCAATAGTTCCGAAGAAAAAACGAAATAAGTAAAAAAAACTTTTTTTTTCTCCAAAACTAGTTATCATTTGTGAAATGGTTTTCATTAATGTTAATCTACTGTCATAGAATCTTCCATATTTATGACAAAAATTACAATGTCAAAAAAAAAAACCTTAACTAAGACCTATCTACTACTCCTTATTTAGGTACTTCACTTTTACTTATTCACTTATTATGAATATTTTTACGAAAAGTTTTACTAGTATGCAACTTTGTAAGAATAAAAAAAAAACATATTTAAATCTTAGTATGACAGTATTAATTAAGTACAGAAAAGTAGGAAACAGTTCATTCAAACTTCTAAGACTTTTTAGTGGTCTATTACTATTAATCAGTTCCGAAAAGTAAATTCAACATCTAATTGAAGCATCTCCTAACTCGATTTTCTAGACTATTTGTAGTTTGCTATTGCCATTTTATTCAATACTAGCTGTGCCCGCGACTCCGTCCGCGTGGATGTCGGAAAATAACATCGTGTCATAATTATGAACACAACATCTTCAAATATATACATATAAGCGCTTACACAGACGATTACACTATTTACCGACCATACTATATTTTGTTTTTACAACCAACCGGCTAAGGTGATGGAATTTCATGGAATTAGCCCTAAACTCCCTCATTCTGAGAAGACGCTCGTGCCCAGCAGTGGGAAGTAATTGGGCTGATTATGTTATTCTATAACACTAACCACATCTCTTCTTATGCTGAGAAGAGGCCCGTGTCCAGCAGTGGGACTGTAATGGGCTAGTAATGTTATGTTATTCTAGAATACTAATAATATCCAGTTCATTAACTCTTTTCATTTTGAGAAGAGGGCCATACCCAGTAGTGGGACGGTAATGGGTTGACTACGTTATGTTATTCTATATTTTCTAGTTTCTTAACTCTTCTCGTTCCGAGAAGAGGTCCGTGTCCAGCAGTGGGGCAGTAGGTAATGAGCTGATTATGTTATGATAATCTATTACACTAACAATATCAAGTTCCTTAACTCTTCTCATTCCAAGAAGAGGGCCATGCCCAGCAGCGGGACAGTGATGGGCTATGTTATGTTATTCTATATTTTCTATAATACTAATAGAATCCAGTTGTATTTTTAGGAACCTGCAACCTGCATCCAACCAACAATCATGACCTCTACTTTGTATGCAACTTAATACAATAGAGGGGTCAAGCTGTATCGCTGGATCTACTTAACCGATTCAGATAAAACATACTTATTATTTTATTTACGTATTTTAAGTTAGACTAATACCAATACAAATGCTAAGTTTCATTACGATCCGTTCAGCCGTTTTCACGTGATGAGGTAACAAACAGACAGACAGACAGACATAAATTTTTTAAACGATTGATTCGTGTTCTATAGCTTATTTCTAGTCCCCCTAGCCGGTTTTCGCGAAAAAAAACTCAATGTACAGACTTTTCGACCTTTACAGTTTTATTATAGTATAGATAGATAGAAGATTTAGTAGAAAATGAAAACTGCATAATTTTTATATGATATTTTTTCTTTTCTAGTCCCATAACAATATGATTTAAATAAATTAATGAAATTTTATGGAAAAATATCAAGTTTGATTTAAATCACTGATTTCTATAAAAAAATCACTTGATTTAAATCATGATTTAAATCAATCAACCCTGCTAAGCTGCTAGTGTGGTTTCCATATAATTATATAATATTTAATTAATCAATTTTAATTTTAAAATATAATTTTAAAAGTCAATGAAATATTAATTAAAACATATTTTATTATTTTTAACGCATTTACGCATGCGAAGTGAAATCTAAAGATATATCTGGCTGAGCCAGTTCGAATCCTTTGCTCTTGAGCGATTTTTCTTTCCACTATTTATATCTTTAAAAACATATTGTTTATTATTTTACATAACTTAGAACCCTCCATCTGTATACAGCTTTAGAATTCCATTTCGTCTCGAAAAAGTTCCGCTTGTATATCACGTGACGAATGGATGTGACGATTCCTAGACTACAGTAATAAGAATATAATTTCTAGCTATTCTAAATAAAGAATTTTACTAGAAAAACTTCTGCTTGGTCATTTATTAGTTAATATGAAATCTGTCATAGCAAAACAATAAATTGAACTGTGTTTACCTTACAAAACGGTGACACTATGAGGAGCACAAAAACCATAACCGTGACGCTTACAAACTGTTCTTGTCGCATTTGATTGGTCAATTGAATCCTAAACCAGAAAAGCGATGGCCATAGACTTAGTGATGTCCTTTGGTCACTGGTCGGTTGGCCATTCAAGCACTAAATCAATTATGTAATATCCTTGCAAAATGTCCACATAGTGAATTGTAAGTGCCACACTCAAGAGGTTTAAGTGGTGCTTTTTTTAAAAAACTTTGTTGTATATAATTGATAATGTAATAAATAACAATAATAATACACTACCATCTGATAAAAATTGGTGTTATTTTATTTATTTATTGTAGTGTTATTTGTTTAAAAGAAACCCAGCCTTTATTACAATATGCTTAATATAACTTTATTTTAATTCTAAATGTTAACTTAAAAGCAGATGACAACTGTCCTCCATGCAACCACTGAAGGGTTCGGTCAGAGGATATGAAATGGGGCACTATGAAAAAAAGACAGAAATATTTTAGTGAGAAAGCTCTCCTAATCAAACCTTCCTTCCTTTTTGGGTTCCGTAGTCCTACCGGGAACCCTATAGTTTCGTCATGTCCATCCGTCTGTCCGTCTATCTGTCTGTCCGTCTGTCCTAATCCACTCATACACTACAGCTTAATAACTTCTACAGTTATAAACATAAGTAAATGATTTTTTGTTAAAAAATAGTCTAAATATAGATCTCAATTTCAAAAGAATAAAAAAATCGTGATTACTTATTTTTACTTACTTATTTTAATGTGAAAAGGGTATAAAAAAAATTTTTCACTGCACCCCCTCGTGTGGGGTATCATTGAATAGGTCTACTAAAATGAAGGTAATGTTTCATACATCACTTTTTTATCAGGTGTACCATCTGCGAAATATAGCTCGCCAAAGTGGCTTGCAATGTGTCCCCCCCCTGCCATTTCTAAACTATGCAATGTAGAAACTTATAATCTTCATTGATAGACCTTTGTAAAAACTCTCTTTTAAAATTATTTCGAGTATATTTGAGTTATAGAGAGAAAACTAAAAAATACTTAAAACATTCTAGTTCAAAGATCTTTCTACTTAAAAAAATCACAAAAAGTAACTTTGTGTTATGTTGACATGACAGACTTCTTAAATTTTGGCGCTGTACATCGCCATCTAGCGGCTACTAACAACACTCTCATGAGTCGTCAATGCTGCCGTCTACTGCATTTGGCGCTTTATAGCGCCATCTAGCGGTTATTAACAACACTCTGTGGCTATTTTAGTTTTTACAATAGTCGCTAAAACTAAAATAGCCATGATCAATATTCGATTTGATTTGTTTGTAACACCTACTTAAGGAACCCTATAATACTGAGCATGGCCCGACATGCTCTTGGCCGGTTTTCCTTCTTACTTTTAAACCCGGTGGGATGTGGGAATAGTAGGGTGGGGGAACACCGTGGGGCTATTGGCCTTGACCTTGGGCCATACTTTTGACTTTGACCAAGGTCAAGGTCACAACACGAATTAACACTGCTGTCATCAACTTAAGGTCAGGACTCAGCGGTTATTGACCCTACAAAAAATTGACTCTCACAAACTTTGCCCTCCTTGATATCCGCCATTAGATAAGACCATAAACTTAAAGGATTTGCAAAAATAAATTTTTAATAAAAAAAAACTTTGTTTTCTCAGTGCCCCATTATGTACACTCCAACAAAGGGTTCATGTAGATTAGGTAGGATTTATAATTTTAAAGATCAATTAAAATAGTGTATCAATGTTCACATACCTCAGCCTTTTTCTAGGAGGACTCCTAGACTTAGATCTGCTCCTAGAACTAAGGTGTCTTCTTCGCTGTGGAGAATTCTTATGACTTATGAAACCTCGAGCATTTAACAGACCTCTGCTTTTAGAAAGTTCAACAGCATTTTCTAACTTTTGATACAAACTTAGAGTACCACGTACAGGTTTAACTGCCAAATTGTTTCGTTCACTATGAACACTTGGAATTGGTTCCTCATCCCAATTTCTAGTCCATATTTCATCTTTATTGGCAGCAGCTGTTATTCTTCCTTTTAGACATATATCAATTTGATCACGATCAAAACCAGATTTACACTTTTCATAACATCTTTTGATATATCTCTCCAAGCTTTCAGGCCAAGAGCCTGCAGTTGGTATTGTTGTTGATTTGAAAATGTTTGAAGAATTATTATTTTGAATCATTTGTTCATCTTCTACACTTTCAGCTGCTTTTATATTGAGATCTTCTGGCTCTGGTGGTTGAGGTATGTCAGCTGTTGCAAGTGGAGGAGGCAATGGTACATCAAGAGGTGGAGGTGGGGGTTTAGGAAAGTCTGGTGGGGGAAGAGGTGGTAGTGGAGGAGGATGGTCTGGAAGCGGAGGCAGTACATCACTAATATCTTCAGTTCTATCTTCATCAAATTTGTTGTTGTTAGGCTTCTTGCGTTTCTTTTTAGGACCATTATTGTTTGATAGCAATGGATTTTCATTAAGAGGTATAGGAGCTGGTTTCCTAATGTTGTTGAGATTAAACCGGATGGGAGATTGATTAAAAAATGGGCGATTCGTATCCAGGGGGGACATGCCGAGCAAGGGAGATGTTGGTGGTGGTTTACAAAATTGAGGATGACCGATATTGGGCGACTGATCCTTGTTTTGATGAAATTGATGAGAATTATTAGAAAATCCTCCATTGTTGGGCATTTGATTGAAATACTGGTTATAATACGGTGGATACATACCACCGTGATATCCGTGGTATTGATGGTACATATTGTAGTACCACGGATTATGGTTAGGGGGCAAACCATTTACAGTTTGTATCGGAGGTTCTTTCGAACTATTTTCAGACATGACGATTTAAATGACGTAATTACTAACTATATTGTTCAAAGCACTACAAAATAATTTTTACGGATAGCTTGATGACCAAGTCGTCACCAAGTATCAAAATGGCGACATGTATCCGTCACTTTCCTACTAACTATTGCGTTAATATCCAATGAATTGTTCCTCGTTCTTCTTCCCGAATAAATATAAATACAAGTATTCACATCAAATTACAATTTCTTCATGAAAATACATCAAGGCTCTATTCTTTCCTAATTTTAAAATCCACTTTATGATTATTGATATGAACTACACCGTATCCCTATTAGATCTGTGACTACCACAGACTACTTAGAGATACTACGTACGTGACTACACCAAAGACATTTCTATACTAACGTAAAATACCTTTATGGACTACACCTACCTACACCATAACTTATTTTACTCTTTGACCTACACCAAAGAGTATGTTATCCACAGAACATTATAATCACTACCGTAGTCCGTAGCAGGGTTGCCAGATGAGTAAAAAGTACAAGTAAGTAAAATTATCGTATATCAAGGAATTTGGTGAAATATTATCGTAAACAGTGCTGAGCTACGAACAAAAACAATGATTATCAGCATCAAAATTATCGTATTTCTGCGTATTTCAATCAATTTTGTATCGTACCAGAGCCAAAATTATCGTATATTTACGATAATTATCGTACGTCTGGCAACGCTGGTCCGTAGTATTATATTCTCTTTGATCACTACCACAGACTACCACAGACAGTGTTGCTAGGTCCGATTTTCAAAATCCGGGAGGCTTATTATGAAAAAAGCAGGAGATGTATTGAGGACAAATTAAAAAAATCGGGAGATTATGTTTTTCAACAAAAATCAAAATTTTTGAAGTAATCCCGGTATTATATTTTGCTACCATTCCAGCTGTAATATTAAAATCAAAGCAGTTTGATATTTTACTGCACTGTATAACAAGTGACTGAAATATTCAGAGCAGCAACTTATCCGTCTGTTTCATTTTAAGCAGTTTCTTTGCCAGGTTTTGATCTTATTCCTATTATTAGGCTCTATACAGGGATTGAAAAAAATCGGGAGATCGGCAGATTTTTAGGAAAATCTGTGAATCTCCCGGAAAATCGGGAGACCTGGCAACAGTGACCACAGATTACTATATTAGTAGCTAGCTACAGATGCGACAGTGACTCCGGAGCTTAGTTTCACTAAATTGCCGCCCTGCATTTTGTCACTACCATCGCGTGTAGGTAGATAGCTAGCTATAGCTATATTTCTAGGTCGTCGTAGCTCCATATATACTGTAGTTATAGGTAGGTACTTTTTAAGATTAGATTGAGGTAAATAAAACAGGATCAACATCATTTTCATATTATATTTTGTAGGCACAAAGAATGTCAACAACAAAGCTCTAAATTATCATTCTTGGGAATAAGAAATAGCATTAGTTTCACTTGTTTCCTATGACGAAAAGTTCACGCACAATGGTGCCGATTCTCTTGTACACCCACCTAAACCTAACTATAACTAAAATTTGCAAATTTTAGTTTAGAAAATCATAAAACTTATTCTGTGTTTATCTTTTTCTTATTTTAGAAAAATTGTTGACAGCTGTAATAATTGAGTTTGACGCATCTAAGTTGAATTGGCGGTGTTACCAGTACATATTGAAAAAAATATTAAAGAGTGAATGGAATGACCGAAAGTTCACAAAAACAGAAGGAAATTAAATAATAATTATATTTGGAATTATTAGTGTATCATTAAAATTAAGGAGAAAAAATCATGTCATGAAATAAAGTACATTTTTGTTTTATATTTTCAATAAAATATATAAATCCGAATAGGGAGATCAGATTAAAGAGCTAGGTTATTATTTTCTACGGCCCGTATTACAGAACGATACTCGACTTAAGTTGAGCTTTGATTTTAGAACGTTCCTCAAGCAGAGATTTATTGATCACAGTTCAGCTGAGTTTAGCTTTATTTTATACCGTCACCTGTTTCGGTATCTGAGCAGAGATTTGATCTGTAATCAATCACTCTAGTGTGGTCCAGACTACGCTTGAGTAGAGATTTCTATTTTAATTCAGGTCAAATTCGTGTGTTATGTTGTTGAATTAAAGTTTATAATTAGGTACCGTTCTGGAATAAGACCGATACTCATGTAACGATTCTATCCTTAAAGTAGTGATCAGGTGATTGGAGTTTAAACTGTACTTGAGGATCCTTCTGTAATACGGGCCTAAGAGTGCCTATCAAAGGAGATATATTGTTATTATTGCAGGGTATCATATTGTATATCTTAAACAACGAGAAACAGAGCTATTTGCAAAAAACGCAAGGACCTTTGAATTCCATGGGCAATCACAATAATAAACTATTTCTTTAATTTAAAAAGCTGGAATTTCCCTTTTTAAAAAAGTGGTTAAAAAGTTCTAGCACCCGGGACACGAAATTTCTCAATAAATTAGAATCATAGTACTTATACTAAAAAAAAATGAAATGAAATGTCTTTGATTAGAATAGAAGCTAAAAAGTACCATGGAGACTTTCTCCCCAAAAGAGGGAAAAATTGTGAATTCAGGCTTTTTAGGGACACATATTAATAGCATAAAATGATATAATTGAATGTCACTTTAAATTGCGACGTCCAATTGGATTGTAGAATATGTCGATTTTTAGGCTTATATTAAGACGACGAACGAAATAGTACTGCGTTTTGACAGTTGGAAGCATGAGTTCACGCGTAGATTCGTCTCTGAATATAAGCCTAAGACATAAGTTATTATTCTATGTATGTAATATATTAAAGGAAAAAAAAGATAAACAAAAACGTAACGTTATAATTTATTTCAATACTTATTGTAAAAAATACTATTACACAAAACGGGTAATTTCTGAATCGGTTTCAGAACTTTCAGACTTTTTTTTGTTTGATTGCCGGCAACACTGGAATTTAAGTGAAACAGACTAGACTGTGTCAAAGAGAATATAACCCACAGAGTACATTATATAGCTGAGAAAGCTGATATAACCACTACGTTTAGACTGTGTTACGAATTATGCTAGGAACAAATTATAAGTCGCGATATATAACTGTGATAAAATCATAAACTTACAGTAAAATAAGTTTATGGATAAAATTTACAAATAGATGTTATGTTCAACACAAAAATCACTTCTTATCCTTTGATTATATAGGTACCTACCTCTTATCGAAATTATAAATTTCATTGTATATTTCTATGAACAATGAACAATTTACCTTTCTGCTCAATCTACAACAGCTGCAACCACATAGTAGGCATCCATTATTTATTTTAAACTACCTAAAAACTATAAAAATGAATAAAATAAGCTTTGTAATTTTAGTTGTTGATAACTAATTTTAGTCGACATGTATTTTGATGCCTTCTAAAAATAGTCAGATTTAGGTTGACATTTCTAATATTAGGTGAAAAACGTCAATTACAGAATAGCAAAATGGCAATTTTTACTAAGTTGAATAACTAAACTAATTTTGGTCCTGTCAAACCAAAAATTAGTTTTAAAATGAATTTCAGAATAGAAAACGTCGTTTGACAGGACTAAACTAAATTTAGGTGATTTTTAGTCTAGTTTAGAGAATTTTGTGACAAGAGAATCGGCACCAATACTGCACTGAAAACAGAAGCGGTAACTAAATAATAAATAAATATCTTCGGGACATTTTTACACAGCACCATCTAATCCCAAACTAAGCAGAGCTTGTGATATGGGTACTAGACAATGGTGCCGATTCTCTTGTACACCCACCTAAACCAAACTATAACTAAAATTTACAAATTTTAGTTTAGAAAATAATAAAACTTATTCTGTGTTTATCTTTTTCTTATTTTAGAAAACTTGTTGACAGCTCTAATAATTGAGTTTGACGCATCTAAGTTGAATTGGCGGTGTTACCAGTACATCTTAAAAAATTTATTAAAGAGTGAATGGAATGACCGAAAGTTCACAAAAACAGAAGGAAATTAAATAATAATTATATTTGGAATTATTAGTTTATCATTAAAATTAAGAAGAAAAAATCATGTCACGAAATAAAGTACATTTTTGTTTTATATTTTCAATAAAATATATAAATTGGAATAATGTGATCAGATTAAAGAGCTAGGTTATTATTTTCTACGGCCCGTATTACAGAACGATACTCAAGCGTTGATCACTGTTTAAAACTAGTTTTGAGTTGAGCTTTGATTTTAGAACGTTCCTCAAGCAGAGATTTATTGATCACAGTTCAGCTGAGTTTAGCTTTATTTTATACTGTAACCGGTTTCGGTATTTGAGCAGAGATTTGATATGTAATCAATCACTCTAGTGTGGTCCAGACTACGCTTGAGTAGAGATTTCTATTTTAATTCAGGTCAAATTCGTGTGTTACATTGTTGAATTAAAGTTTATAATAATTACCGTTCTGGAATAAGACCGATACTCATGTAACGATTCTATCCTTAAGAAGTGATCAGGTGATTGGAGGTTAAACTGTACTTGAGGAACCTTCTGTAATACGGGCCTAAGAGTACCTATCAAAGGAGATATATTGTTATTATTGCAGCGTATCATATTGTATATCTTAAACAACGAGAAACAGAGCTATTTGCAAAAACGCGAGGACCTTTGAATTCCATGGGCAATCACAATAATAAACTATTTCTTTAATTTAAAAAGCTGGAATTTCCCTTTTTAAAGACGTGGTTAAAAAGTTCTAGCACCCAGGACACGAAATTTCTCAAAAAAGTTGAATAAATTAGAATATAAGCTAAAAAGTACCACGGAGGATTACATTTTGAAGACCGTCCTCTTCAAGGACCCACATAATTAATAAGTATGGAAATTTGTTTACTGATGCGGGGATACCTGACTCTCCGGAGTCACCCCCGGCTGCTCCCCAGTTAAGGCGCAGACGCCCCCCTTCCGCCAGTGATGACGACGAGCTGCACTCAGCGCGCAGCCGTTCGGCATTTCCACCCCGTTCCCGAGAACCATTAGGGTCCCCCAGTAGTCCGCATCACCGCATAGGCGTTTTGCCAGCCCGGACTTTAAGGACCGCACCCCCTCGCCCATCGTCAGTGCCACTGTTGCCAATTATATGGCCACTCACAGCGTAATTGCTACGCTAAGCCTAGGTGCGTCAAGTGCCTGGGTGATTACGGCACAAGGGAGTGCGAGCGTCCCAAAGAGAGGGACCAGTGCACAGAGCCCCCCAGCTGTGTCCTCTGCGGGCAATCTGGACATCCGGCGAGTTATCGCGGATGCCCGAAAGCACCCAAACAGAAAAACGCCAAATTGGCGAAACGTGCCTCCGGTCGCGTTGGTAGGGAAGCCCCCTCCTTCGGGACCCCTAACCCCAACACCCCCTATCAGCCCCCATTCCGTAGAGGCCCACCTGGGCCCACCCCCAATCAACTCGGCCCACCTGGCTCCATCCCCAATCAACTTGGCCCACTTGGGCAAAGTTTGGGCTCGATACGAAATAGCCACGGGCCCCTAGGACCCAAAGATAAACACGTGGGCCCAACTGGGCCCAACCCCTGGTTCAACAGGGGAGGCCAGCAGAGCCTCTCATTCAGCCCCCACGGCCCCTGCCCCCCCAGCGCTAATGGACATTTCCGTCCCGGCACCCACTCCCAGGCCACCTGCACCCACTAAGGTGCCCTCATTCAAGGCCACGTTGAAAGCCCCCCCTCAGGGAAGGCCCCAAAATCACAACTTACCCCGACTGGTTTTAGGGACACATATTAGCATAAAATGATAGAATTGAATGTCAAACATAGATTTTTTTTTCCCATTGTTTGGATTTATGTACTTCTTATCCTTTATTATATAGGTACCTCTTCTTATCGAAATTATAAATTTCATTGTATATTTCTATGAACAATTTACCTTTCTGCTGAATCTACAACAGCTGCAACCACATAGTAGGCATCCATTGGTGCCGATTCTCTTGTCACAAAATTCTCTAAACTAGACTAAAAATCACCTAAATTTAGTTTAGTCCTGTCAAACGACGTTTTCTATTCTGAAATTCACTTTAAAACTAGTTTTTGGTTTGACAGGACCAAAATTAGTTTAGTTATTCAACTTAGTAAAAATTGACATTTTGCTATTCTGTAATTGACGTTTTTCACCTAATATTAGAAATGTCAACCTAAATCTGACTATTTTTAGAAGGCATCAAAATACATGTCGACTATAATTAGTTATCAACAACTAAAATTGCAAAGCTTATTTTATTAATTTTTATAGTTTTTAGGTAGTTAAAAATAAATAATGGATGCCTACTATGTGGTTGCAGCTGTTGTAGATTCAGCAGAAGGGCGAGGGGGTGCGGTCCTTAAAGTCCGGGATGGCAAAACGCCTATGCGGTGATGCGGACTACGGGGGGACCCTAATAGTTCTCGGGAACGGGGCGGAGATGCCGAACGGCTGCGCGCTGAGTGCAGCTCGTCTTCATTACTGACGGGAGGGGAGCGTCTGCGCCTTAACTGGGGAGCAGCCGGGGGTGACTCCGGAGAGTCAGGTATCCCCGCATCGGTAAACAAATTTCCATACTTATTAATTATGTGGGTCCTTGAAGAGGACGGTCTTCAAAATGTAATGGTACTTTTTAGCTTATATTCTAATTTATTCAACTTTTTTGAGAAATTTCGTGTCCTGGGTGCTAGAACTTTTTAACCACGTCTTTAAAAAGAGAAATTCCAGCTTTTTAAATTAAAGAAATAGTTTATTATTGTGATTGCCCATGGAATTCAAAGGTCCTCGCGTTTTTTGCAAATAGCTCTGTTTCTCGTTGTTTAAGATATACAATATGATACGCTGCAATAATAACAATAGGTATATCTCCTTTGATAGGTACTCTTAGGCTCGTGTTACAGAAGCTTCCTCAAGTACAGTTTAAACTCCAATCACCTGATCACTACTTAAGGATAGAATCGTTACTTGAGTATCGGTCTTATTCCAGAACGGTAATTAAAAACACACGAATTTAACCTGAAATATAATAGAAATCTCTACTCAAGCGTAGTCTGGACCACACTAGAGTGATTGATTACAGATCAAATCTCTGCTCAAATACCGAAACAGGTTACAGTATAAAATAAAGCTAAACTCAGCTGAACTGTGATCAATAAATCTCTGCTTGAGGAACGTTGTAAAATCAAAGCTCAACTCAAAACTAGTTTTAAACAGTGATCAACGCTTGAGTATCGTTCTGTAATACGGGCCGTAGAAAATAATAACCTAGCTCTTTAATCTGGTCACATTATTCCAATTTATATATTTTATTGAAAATATAAAACAAAAATGTACTTTATTTCGTGACATGATTTTTTCTTCTTAATTTTAATGATAAACTAATAATTCCAAATATAATTATTATTTAATTTCCTTCTGTTTTTGTGAACTTTCGGTCATTCCATTCACTCTTTAATAAAAAATTTAAGATGTACTGGTAACACCGCCAATTCAACTTAGATGCGTCAAACTCAATTATTGGAGCTGTCAACAAGTTTTCTAAAATAAGAAAAAGATAAACACAGAATAAGTTTTATGATTTTCTAAACTAAAATTTGTAAATTTTAGCTATAGTTTGGTTTAGGTGGGTGTACAAGAGAATCGGCACCATTATTTATTTTAAACTACCTAAAAACTATAAAAATGAATAAAATAAGCTTTGCAATTTTAGTTGTTGATAACTAATTATAGTCGACATGTATTTTGATGCCTTCTAAAAATAGTCGGATTTAGGTTGACATTTCTAATATTAGGTGAAAAACGTCAATTACAGAATAGCAAAATGTCAATTTTTACTAAGTTGAATAACTAAACTAATTTTGGTCCTGTCAAACCAAAAATTAGTTTTAAAGTGAATTTCAGAATAGAAAACGTCGTTTGACAGGACTAAACTAAATTTAGGTGATTTTTAGTCTAGTTTAGAGAATTTTGTGACAAGAGAATCGGCACCAATGGATATAATACTTATATACTTTTTTTTTTGTAAATACATACTTATAATACATCGCGAATTATCTTATCATTAAACTGTGTTGAATTCGGGGTCTCGAAGAACTCGACTGAAGCTAAAACAGCGAAGATATTACAAGATAATACGATAATACTGGCACTCGATCAGCTGTTAACACAATATTCAAAGACTAACTAGAACGTCATGGCATCAAACACCCCACAGATAAAAAAAATCGAAACCGCGACAGGTGGCGACATGTGGCAGGAAAACGAACTAACGTCTGTCAGGGCCCTCCCTGCAGACTACTAGGGGATATGATCACTACGTACGTTTATTTTTAGGCCCGTATTACAGAAGGATACTCAAGCGTTGATCTCAGTTTAAAACTAGTTTTGAGTTGAGCTTTGATTTTAGAACGTTCCTCAAGCAGAGATTTATTGATCACAGTTCAGCTGAGTTTAGTTTTATTTTATACTGTCACCTGTTTCGGAATTTCAGCTGAGATTTGATCTGTAATCACTCTAGTGCGGTCCAGATTACGCTTGAGTAGAGATTTCTATTCAATTTCAGGTCAAATTCGTGTGTTATGTTGTTGAATTCAAGTTTATAATTACCGTTCTGGAATAAGACCGATACTCAAGTAACGATTTATACTTAAGTAGTGATCACGTGATTGGAGTTTAAACTGTACTTGAGGAAGCTTCTGTAATACGGGCCTTAGTCAAAGGCACAGACCTATTACCTAAAGATAAGCAATACCGTCTGTCAAGGCTGGTTAGACAAAGAACGCAAAATCACGGATTGCCTTAGAAAGACGGAGACGCAATTCATATTTTTTGCCTTTATCATAGTTAAACCTTTTTAGGGTTCCGAAGTCCTACAAGGAACCCTTATAGTTTCGTCATGTCCGTCCGTCTGTCCGTCTGTCCGTCTGTCCTAATCCTTTACAGCTTAATAACTTCTACAGTTATAAACATAAGTAAATGAAATTTTGTTAAAAAATAGTCTGCATATAGATCTCAATTTTAAAAGAATAAAAAAATTGTTTTTACGTTCTTTAGGGGTGGCGCCCATACATGTGAAATGGGGAAAAAAAATATATTTTCACTGCACCCCCTCGTGTGGGGTATCATTGAATAAGTCTACTAAAATGAAGGTAATGTTTCATACATCACTTTTTTATCAGGTGTACCATCTGCGAAATATAGCCCGCCAAAGTGGCTTGCAATGTGTCCCCCCCCCTGCCATTTCTAAACTATGCAACGTAGAAACTTATAATCTTCCACATTGATAGACCTTTGTGAAAACTCGCTTTTAAAATTATTTCGAGTATAATGTGATTATAATTTTTTGAGTTATAGCCAGAAAACTGAAAAATACTTAAAACGTCCTAGTTCAAAGGTCATTGACCTTAGAGAAAAATGATCATAGCAAATAATGCTCCTTTAGCTACTTTCTATTTGAAAAAATCACAAAAAGTAACTTTGTGTTATGTTGACGACACACTTCTTAAATTTGGCGCCATCTAGCGGCGTCGTACAATTCTCTCTGGGTCGCCAATGCTGCCGTCAAGTGCCGTGTATTACATTTGGCACTGTATAGCGCCATCTAGCGGCTACTGACATCACTCTCTCGCCAAGGCTGCCGTATATTGCAAAAACTAAAATAGCCGTGATTAATATTCGATTTGATTTGTTTGTAACACCTACTTAAGGAACCCTATAATACTGAGCATGGCCCGACATGCTCTTGGCCGGTTTTTTATATTTTAAGGAGTATCAATACATTAATGACGTAACCGGATAAAATTGTATCATCCATGATATCTGTGTATCATCCATATTTTTTATTTGACCTTATGGTTGTTAAAACTATTAAAAGTGACAATCCAAAGTCGGACGATGTTATGTCATTCACATATTTTGTGTTTTTTTGGGATATTTATGTAAGTTTTACTCTGTGAGATTAATCTAAGATTTAATTATTGAGAAAATAAGTGTGTGCAAAATGGGAGGTTGCAGTATTTTGGGCTGCAAACAACGCAGCGAAAGAAATCTGGCCGGCGTTACATTTCATTCGTAAGTAGACTTATTTCGACATTATTTGGGTTTTAATAACATCGTAGATATCAACAGAGATACGATAATTAGGAATTTCGGGCTCTTAACTGAAAATATTACGAAATTATGTACAATTTTTCATAATAAATGTATCCTTATCAAAAAAAATTCAGGAGTAGTGTTGCTAGTAACGTCATTTCTTTTACCCTAATTTCAGATACACAATTAATATTATTTTAAAGCTTTTTTAAATGATTAAATGTGTATTTTTCGATTTTCGCCTAATCCTGTTACCAACAAAAAGTGAAATTAATTGGTGGATCGACACAATTGGCAACCGAAAGAGAATTCATCAAAAGTAAAAACGATCATCGTGAGGAAACCGGGATGGTATAATCAAAATTTCCAAGGTATGTATTATGTGTGTATTATTATATTCCATTTATTCATAAAATAACATATAAATTTACATTTTTAAATATTTTTGTATAAAAAGGAAAAAACATTTAAAAATATAAAAAAGTAGTAAGCCACCGGCATCGGGAACAAGGTCCAAGCTACCGGTGGTCAGGGCCCCAGAGAAAGGAACCTCCTCACAATACGTGCCGTGTCGAGGAGAACGGCCTTCTGAATCTGGCCCTTGACCCAGCCACCTAACGAAAGCCTCTGAAGGTGATGGTCGAGGCTCTTGGCTATTAAGCCATTGGCTGAAATAACTATCGGCACAATGATTGCTGAATCCACGTCCCACATGTCGACAACCTCGTGCGCCAAGTCCAGATATCTCATTTGCTTATCTGTCTCGGCTTTCACGAGATTCCCGTCATGCGGGACAGCGATATCAATAATCATTGTGCGGCGCTCTAATCGATCTATCACCACTATATCAGGCTTATTGTGCATAATAGTCCTATCAGTGGTGATAGATTGATCCCAGTACAACGTGACATGACCGTTTTCAGGAACTGGGTCGGGCGCATACTTGTAGTATGGTACCTCAGGCTCGACAAGGTTATATTGCAAAGCAATTTGCTGATGGATAATCTTGGCCACTTGGTTATGTCTGTGCAAGTAGTCACCGTTGGCGAGACGTGGACAACCGGAAATAATGTGCCTGAGAGACTCTCCAGGAGAGTGACACGCCCGACATATGTCAACCGTCCCGTCCCTTACAATGTACTTCCGGTAGTTATTCGTCATGATGACTTCATCCATAATTGCACGAACAAAACCTTCGGTCTCTCCGAAGAGGTCACCGAAACGCAGCCAGGATACGGACGCTTTAAAATCTACAAGAGCCGCTACGCATGCGTAAATGCGTTAAAAATAATAAAATAATCATCCAATTTCTTTGATCAAAGTAACATTGAACAAAGAAATTTGACCGGTGGCGTACCACCCTTAATAGGGTAAATAAAATTATTTACTAGCAACACCGATTCTGAAATTGCTATTATAAAGTTACGAATATTAAGAGAAAATATGCATTAAACCCCAATATTTGCAGCAATGAGAACTTTATCCGCATTAACGATATCTTTATTGATACCTACTATGTTACCCATAACCCAAATATATTGAATTTCGTCTACTTACAAGTGAAATGATACGCCGGCAGTTTTTTGTGCGTTGTGACTTTTGCAGCACAAGATACTGCAATATCCCACTATCCACACACTCACTTGATGACGGCGTTTTTATATTTATTGAGTCTTTGTCTCGGAACACAAAAATACTCACACAAATCACAAAAACATACAGAACATAACCTAAAGTCAAAGACATTAAATATTTACTAGTGATAGACAGGACAAGACGACCAAAATACGTACGTTCCAGCGTACGGCATCCCACCTGACTTTTGCACTTGGATAGCTGACTTTTTGAGTGAACGGTCCATTCGAGTGGTCATTGACGGCTGCTCCTCTGACCTCTTGGCCATAAATGCCGGAGTTCCTCAAGGGTCTGTTCTCTCTGCGACACTTTTCCTGCTTCACATAAATGACCTGCTTCAGTTAGGTCTTATTGGCTACGCAGATGACAGTACTATCACAGAGAGATACCTGTCCAGTGTGAGAGCCAACCAACGGGAAATCTGTTCTCTACGAGAGGCCATGATAGAGCGGACTAATTCGACCTTAAATCTCGTTTCCCAGTGGGGAGATGACAATCTGGTCAATTTTAACGCCTCTAAAACTCAGGCGTGTCTTTTCACCGCAAAACGGAGTCCATTCCACCTGGCTCCTACTTTCCAAAGTACACCTATTAGCATCGCCGACCACCTAGACCTTCTTGGCATGGAGTTGTCACCTAACCTCAACTTCGGCACCACAATCGAGGCAAAGGCTCAAACTGCGGCCAAAAAGTTGGGCATTCTTAACAAGGTGAAGCGATACTTCACTCCTGGACAGCTTTTCACTTTATATAAAGCTCAAGTCCGATCGTGTATGGAGTATTGCAGTCACTTGTGGGATGGCTCCGCCAAATACCAGCTTGCGGCTCTTGACTCGATTCAACGCAGAGCTGAGAGGTTAATTGGTGATGAACTGTTAGCAAAATCTAAGCTACAAAGCTTAGCCCATAGACGCACAGTTGCTTGTTTGTCGGTGTTCTACAGGCTGTACTTTGGAGAGTGTGCGCAAGAGCTCCATGAGCTTATTCCGCCATCTCCTTTCTTTCATCGGACTACACGCCGCACTGCAGGATATCATCCACATTTGGTGGAAATCCCTACTATCAGGACCAAGCGCTTTGAGAACTCTTTCATAATGCGCACAGCCAAGTTGTGGAATTCACTGCCGGCATCTGTATTTCCGGGCACTTATAACCCTAACGCCTTTAAAGCTGGAGTGAATCGGCACCTAATAGGTTTGCTCGCTCCATCGTCGACCACATCCTGACAAAGCTGTCTAGATTGTGGTCAAGAGCAGATCTATAAATCATAAAAAAAAAACAAAAAAAAAAAAAATCGTAATCCAATACTTGTTACTAATTGGTAACAAGTCTCTCAGTCTAATGCACAGATCAGATAATAGTAGCTACAGATGCGACAGTGACTTTTCTATTTGAGTTTCCCAATGTTCCGTTTTGGCGCTGTAGTTGCCGTACCGGTTTTGACATATAGGTAGATTTCGTAGCTATACACATGTATACAACTAGTGATTGCAAGAAAAAACTTTGATATCGATATCGATAACTAGTGATGCGGTATTTTGTCGATATAGGGATGTTTGCTAATAAAACTTTATTTACTTGGTATTTTATGTACACACAATAAAACAAAGTAGTTACAAATTTATAAATTCTTTATTTGTTTAAACATTTTTTCCTTAACCTAAAAGTTTGATATTTCAATAGAGCTCGTTTTTGAGGCTCTCCCATTTTCTTTACATATTTCTGATCGATGGCGCCCTTCAAAATTTTATTTATAACGTTGCACCAATTGTGCACTTGCAACCTTATAATTACATTGACGAAGGTGTTTACTGCTAATTTATTGTGCTTCGCACACCCTAGCCAGGAATACCTCATTGTGCTCAATATTAGTTTTTGCAAGTTACTTTTTAAATTATTTTTAAAACAATTAACATTTAAATAGCTGTGGATCAGAGAAGCGACGTCCCTGTATAAAATTAAAAGTTTTTCGGAAGGATATACTAAATTATTATTTTTTAGGCATTTGTATTCTCTGAATTGTATATATTTATGCAAATTTTCATCTGGCCTGCTTGTATATGTATGCAAGCAGGCCTTGCACTTGATGGCTTTCGAAATTTTGCGACAAACATAACCTGCCGTGTAGGCTGAGCAGTGGACTTTAACTTTTTCCAAGATCACCTGATTTATTGAAAATTTTTCTGTTGGAAATTTCTGTGAAGAGGATGGGAGTTTTGTGTCTTGTGATGACGATGGGAGTTCTATATCATCTCCCCTTATGTAATTTTCTTTGCCAACATTTTCATTTTCAAATAGACATCTGACATTAAGTAAAGCGTCTCCATCATCCTCTTCACAGTTTGAATATTTAGAGTGAGGGCTCAAGACATTTGAAATTAATAAAGATTTAAATGCATACAGAAACGTGTTTGAATCCGGGTTCACATTTCTGTAATTCAGAGCCCTTATGCGTCCAAAAAAATTTCCAATGGATCTTGGTTTATGTGTCTGGGATAATAGTAGTCCACGCTATATTTATCAAATAATAATTTAGATATTCTGACGAAACTTTCGAGGGTGGTAATCCAACCCTGCAGAGACGGCACTTTTACAATTCGAGGTTTGCCTGACTGTACAGCGTGTTTGCTAATTTTGTCAATGAAATTTAAAGATTTAATTTTTTTGATGGCTTCAATCCAGAAAGAGAGATGTGGTGAATTTTTTTTTACTGCTCTTCTCAGTTTTCCCCTTTTTGCACCACCAGGGTAGCCATTGACACTGTCAAACAGTTGGTCAAAAAATTCGACTACTTCTGCTGTGGTGGCCATTGTGTTTCCGGTTTCTTCACTATTTAATTTATCTGAAAATAAGAATATGGACACATTATTAAGAGCACAAAATGAATAACATGTTTGAAACATATATAGCGTGTTACTGAAGACCTCTTAATGGGTCATTGTACTCATCAGTATGAATAACTTTTACTATGACACCAACCCTCAACTCTCGAAAAAAAAAATTGCTGATCCCTACATTTTGTTGATTTGATTTATGTGAACACAAATGTCATCAGATCAGCAAATATTTTTTCGCGATTTCAGCGTTAGTTCCATAGTAAAAGTTGTTCATAATGATCAGTACAATTTACCCATCAGAGGTTTTCAGTTATTTCAATAACACATTGTATATTTTGTACAGCTGCATGCTGCATCCTACTTCTCCAATTGCTTTTATTCAACACACGGTAACACACCAAAAAAATATTAGCCAGACAGTAGGTTGGTTGAGGTCTTGTAGCCCAGGGTATGTTGAACGATCATTTAAAAATCTTTGCATTAGAAAAGAGTCCTAAGTATATGAGATGTAAGGTAAAGTGAGGTGAGGTAGGTATGTGAGGTATCCCCAATCATCCTACTAATATTATAAATGTGAAAGTTTGTAAAGATGTTTGGATGTTTGTTATTCAATCACACTATAAAGGCTGAACGGATTTGGATGAAATTTGGTATACAGATAGAATATAACGCAGATATATGCTACTTTTCCTTCCGGGAAGATGAACAGTTCCCGAGGGATGCGCGATAAACGACGACCACGCGGGTGAAGCCGCGGGCATAGGCTAGTATATTATAACAGACTGAACAAATTTTAACGACATTTGGCACACAAATTGATAATCTATTTAATACATATAAGGAGAAGGAGAAGATTTGGTACTCACTGACTGCATTGGTATATTTCAGCATAGCCGCCATTCTAGCACTTAATACTTGAGCTGCTACACTCACTTTCATCTTTTTCATTTTGTTCGAATCAACATGATAGGCTGTAAATTTCGGCAAAGCTTTAGTGTGTCCCAATTGGCTGTCTATATGATAGACAAATTCGATGTCTTTCCAAGATGCAGTCTTGCCTTCCCAAATTATGTCTTTGGTCATAAAATTATTTCTTAATCCTTTTAAAAGGTGGGGTGGGTCATGGAAAAAACTTAAATCATGTCCATCAATGTTAACTGAACCATCTGAAAAAAAAGGAACATTATTTAATATTGTAACTAAAAAAAATCATGACAAAACATAAGTCATTATAAATAATTTGTATGTACCATCGTGAACACCTTGAAGATTCCTTGCTCTGATTGTGTCTTCCCTCAATCTCCTTATTGCTGTCCGGAAAGTGGACCCTTGGTCACAAACAAGACCCAATGGAATTAATCCAGTTAGAGCCACATGGGACACCATTTGCTTCAAAATGTTTTGAAGATCAGCTGCTGAGACTGTGCCTTCACAGAAGTAATATGCTACACTCTGTCGCCAGGGAGAGCATATTCCTCTTAACATAAATACCAATGCATGGTCGGAATACTTAAGTTTTCTATCTCCAGCAACATCCACAAACCCCAAAATCTTTTCTTTCTTTTCATTAAAAGTCAAGTGTGGAGTTAATGCAACTTCGTCAAAAACGATGGTACACAGTTTTTGCTTATTGTCCCAATTTTTGCAGTTTTGAGCAATATGATCAAACATTTTGGCATTTAGTCCCGGTTCCATTGACACCTTTTCAGAAAGGCGTATCAAAGTCCTCTTATTTGGTAAAGTAAACATTTTTTCCATAAGTCTATAACCTTTGGGACTTTGCTTCATTAGGAGCAACGCCATAAGCTTCTCTTCTAAAGTAAATCTTCTGGCCATTTTACTTTTTTGCACTTGTTTCAGCTGCATAAGCAAAAATGTTTGGGCTTGTTTATTCATTAAATTGAATCTTTCAAACAATTGTTCCTTGTTCATAATCAGAGCTTGAGTAAGTCTTTGTGAGACTGAGTGACTGGAGCTTTCTGCTATTTGTGTGATATGTTTAGTAAATTTCCTGTTCTTAGACCCAGACTTTCTAATTATGGAACCTGGGAACAAATATGACATGTTAAAATATGCACAAATCATTTTATACTTTATCATAGGCTACAATGACCTGGATTAATATCATTTTATTCAGCTGAGAGGCAAGGTCAAATACTTGATACAAGAATAGTAATACAATGTATTTGTTTAAAGACAATGATATTATAACTATAATACGTGGGACACTCAGAAAGTTTTGCGAAACTAAAAAAAATTGTTCTATACGTACATATATTTTTATCAAATCTTTTCAAAGTACTTTCCACCAGCCTCTATACAAAGATTCATGCGCCTAAACCAGTTTTCAAAACACTTTTTCCAGTCCGCCGCAGACACCTCGTTTACAGCCTGCTCGAACGCAGCCAGCGCATCTTCCGGCGACGAAAATTGTATCCCTTTGAGCTGATTTTTTATTTTTGGGAATAAAAAGAAGTCACACGGTGCTAGATCAGGGCTGTAAGGAGGGTGACCCAGGAGTTTGACTGGCGTGCTGTCCAGGAAGTCCCTCGTTTTGAGTGCGGTGTGCGCAGGTGCATTGTCGTGGTGGAGCAGTAGCCCGCGGAGCCCTGTGTTTGGTCGCTTGTTGCTTATAACAGAGAAAACTTCTGGCAAAAATTTGGTAGTATACCATTCGGCATTAATGCTTCTTTGATCCCGTAAGGGAATTGATACCAAGTGGCCAGTCAAATTAAAAAAGCTAGCGATCAAAATCTTACCCCCGCTTCTAGATCGCTTCACTTTGGTAGGCGTTGGCTCATTTTGAAACACCCAAACAGTCGACTGGCGCTTGGTTTCTGGGTCGTATTGATAAATCCAGGACTCATCACCTGTAACGATGTCGTAAACACGCCGAGACGAGCCTGCTTCAAATTTGTTAAGCATATCACGGCACCATTCCACCCGGGCCTGCTTCTGAGCATCGGTGAGGTTGTGCGGCACCCAGCGTGATACTATCCTCCTCACGCGAAGATGGCTGTGTAGAATCTCGTGAACGCTTCCCGATCCAATCTTCAATATGTGTTGAATCTCCTGATATGTAATTCGCCTATTGTCTTGGATTAAATTTTTCACTGCTAGCACGTTTTCTTCGGTAACAGCCGTCAAAGGGCGACCGCTTCTTTCGTCATCCCCCAAAGTTGGTCGACCGCGCTTGAATTCGTTATACCAACGATACACGGTTGCCTTGGAAGGGCCTTCATCCATGAATGCCATTTGAAGTCTATCGTACGATTCATCCGGTTTCAGGCGACACTTGAAATCGTATAAAATCATAGCTCTAAAATGTTCCCGGCGCAGATCCATATTTCAGTGAGACACAATACTTTGAATTAACTCGCAAAAAATGTGGAGGGAAATTTTGAAATTGGAACTTACTTATTTTTACTTATAAATAATCATATTTTCGAAAAACATTATAACTGGCCAGTCTCCCATATATAAAAACTTTTTTTCGCAATACTTTCTGAGGGGCCTGGTATTATACACACTTTTTTGTTTTTGTGTTTGAATTCTTTGAACGGCTTGTGAAGTTTTCATCACTGCTTCAGCATTATATCCCGTACCAGAACATGAAGGCTGTTCTGTGATTATATCTGAAAGGAAAAAATATAAAAATAGTTTGCATTAATTAAAGTATTTGAGTGATCTCTCCATGAAGAATATTCACACCCAATGATCCAACAGAAATTGAGGAATCGACAATATTATGATTGAAATAGGTAGATACTCTATTATCACTAATACTACTATTTGATGTTCGTGGGGTTCGTAGCGAAGCCACGACTGCGCGGATTGTACGATCTACAAGGTTAAGCTGCACTTGCCGCGGTCAGTCTGTGGATGGGTGACCGTTTCGTTACACATCATACCCCTCCGTGCCTCGGAGAGTACGTTAAGCTGTCGGTCCCGGTTGTCATACGAATATCTATGGCAGTCGTTACGGGCAGTCAAAAGCCTGAAAGTCTGACAACTGGTCTGACCTCCGAATGTCAGTATAACCCAGTAACTGGGTTACGGGGGTCTGATGGCAGTCGTTCCGTGTAAAATACTGATGTTTAGCCGCATCTGGTTAGACTGGAAGCCGACCCCAATATAATTGGGAAAAGGCGAGGAGGATGATGACTACTATTTTATGTTCTACCATATTAAGAGTTAAGGTTTTCCAAATCTGTAGTGAATATTTTCTAAGCTTTCTATACTTCATGATAGGCTACAATGATCTGAATCAATATCACTTTATTCAGCAGAGAAGAAACATCAAATACTTGATACAAAAATAGTAAAACAATATACTTTTTAGGGTTCCGTACCTGAAGGGTGCCAAACAGGACCCTATTACTCTCGCTACGCTGTCCGTCCGTCCATCTGTCTGTCACAGGGCTGATAGATAACCAGTTGAAATTTTCACAAAATATGTGTTACTACGATGCCCATCACAACAAATACTAAAAACCATACAAGAAACCTCGAAAAATCATGCATTTTTTCATCGTTTTTGTTCCTGCTCTATCTTCAAAACAGTAATACATACATACCAGCGTCAAACTTGGTCTGATTATAGAGCATACTATGTAGTTTAACAACAAATACTAAAAATAGGGCAACATAGACATATATGGTGGTACCTACATGAGAAAGAGGTGCAAAAATTCATATTTCGCTCACGGTGCAAAACATTTTACAATAATCAAAGTATCCGAGTGATCTGTCCATGAAGAATATTCACACCCAACAAATAACATAACATAACATCACGCCTGTATTTCCCCGAAGGTGTAGGCAGAGGCGTATAGTACACCCACATTTCGCCAGTTATGTTATAGTGTCATGTAATAGGGGGCGAGCCTATTGCCATTAACCAGGCACAAATCCCGACTCCGGGCTGCTACTGAGAATTTCCTAATGAAAAAACCCAGAAACACTTTGCCCGACCCGGGAATCGAACCCAGGACCCCACGCTCATCAATCGCGCTTGCGACCACTAGACCAACGAGGCAGTCAAATAAAATAGCTCAGTAAAAAATTCCAATGGTTCCGAAGAAAAAACTAAATAAGTAAAACAACTTTTTTTTTTCTCCAAAACTAGTTATCATTTTTTAAATAGTTCAGTTTATTCAATTCAATCTTCTAAGACTTTTTACTGGTCTACATATAATTAGTTCCGAAAAATAAATTCAACAACTAATTGAAGCATCTTCCAACTCGATTTGCTTACTGGGTATTTGTAGTTTCCTAATCCTATTGCCATTTATTCAATATTTATTAAAAAATAAAGACGGTATAATTTTTTACAAGTATTTTTCTTTTCTAGTCCATAACATTATGATTTAAATAAATCAATGAAATTTTATGGAAAAAAATCAAGTTTGATTTAAATCACTGACTTTTATAAAATCAATCAACCCTGCTCAGCCGGTATAACAATATGCACGGATGAATAATGAGGAATGGAATAAAGAATGGCTGTCATTGTCACCTAGAGAACAAGGAGCTTCATTAATGTATAAACTTGTAACTAAAATACTCTACGAGTACTGTTTTGTAAATTAATTCTAATATTTGTCAATAGATGGCGTTGTACCTTAAAATGTGTAGTCTGAATTGCGGTGTTAAAATTCTCCGCGAGGTCTATATAACAACCGTGAACATTGTGTCAAATTCTCTTACTGCAATATACCTACCGTTGGAACAGGGATGTTTGTTTTTCATTTAAATTCAGCTCCCCGTCTCCTGCCAAAGCCCTATGGTGACTTGGTTGATATTATCAGGTCAATCATTGGTCCTTCGCAGCCGGATACTTGTATCTGGAGGGCACCTCAGCGGTGGTGCATTTTTCCGTAACTGACTAAGGGGAGGGGTGTTCCGGGCAAGCAGACGAGCTCGTGAGGAGCTGGCTGCAGCATCAGGAGCCAGGGTTTGGTGGTGAATCCTGCCTTGGACTTCGAGACAGGCTGGCGCTGTCAGGACATCGGGCCAGGAACTTACCCGACGCGACGTAACGGAGGTGACGTGAAGTGACGTATGTTGACGTGAAGTGACGTCAACCGAAGATACAACGTGAGTGAAGTGGACAAATCGTGAGTGTTTAATTTTGTACATTATAAACATCATAAGTGACATTAGCTGTCAGTGGTGACATTAACTGTCAGTAGTGACGTTAGCTATCAATAGTGAATTGGCGGTCCAGAGAATTTAGTTTGCATATTTTAAACATAAATAATTTCATATAGACAAATTTTATAATTTTAGACATTATCGACTTATAAAATTTGACGGTGTTGAATATTTGTCTTTGGGTCTTGATTATCGTGTTAGTATAAGTACTACCCAGTGACTACCCACTATTATTTGTTTTATGGTATAAGTTTATATTCTCACATAAGTAGGTAGTTTGAGTTGGTTTCAAACTATTAGAACATAACATATTTTAATCTTCTTGTTGTTTTATCGTAATATTTGGAAATGGAGTCTAAATTATTACTCCAGATTGATAATTTTAATAACATTGTTAAAGCGAAACGTAACTTTAAGAAAACTCCCAAGGAGAGGTTAACGGAAATTTATGCTCAAGTTAGATTAGATGCCTTAGAAAAATTATGGGAAGTATTTAGTAACACCCATAGAATTTTAATTGAACAATTTGGTTCTCAATTAACTGAACAGGAGTATATAAAAAAGGATATACATGATCAAGCCGAAGAAACTTATGTAGAATACAAAACAGAATTAAAAGTAATAATACAGTACTATGCAAATAAAAATTCAAAAGATGAAACTGTATCTGTGGCTCAACCTAGCGAAAATAATTTTCAGATTAAATTACCAAAAATAGAAATCCCTAAATTTTCGGGAAAATACACGGAATGGGTGACATTCCGCGATTTGTTTAGTTCATTAGTTCATAACAATACGAAGTTAGGTAATGTCCAAAAAATTCATTATTTAAAAAGTTACCTAACAGGTGAAGCAGAGCAATTACTACGACAGATACCAATTGCAGACGATAATTATGAAAGATGTTGGTCATTATTAAAAACGAGGTATGATAATAAGCGTTATTTGTCACATCATATAATCAAACGATTGTTGAGCCAGAAAAATATCACGGTAGAATCTGCAAGTAACTTAAAAGATTTGTTGGACACCACCAATGATTGTTTAAGTGGGTTATCCAATATAGGTATTAATGTAAAAAATTGGGATATAATCATTATTCATCTATTAACTTTAAAATTAGACTTAGAATCAAGAAAACAGTGGGAGTTTGATTTTACCAATTGTAACGGTTCCGATGAGTTGCCAACATACGAACAATTTAAAGAGTTTCTAACAAATAGATACAGGGCCCTTGAGTTTCTTGATACTAAGTCATCGGTAAACAGAACTATCAATAACACCAATTTGAATCAAAATTCGAATAATACAAAATTTAAATCATTGCATGTGTCGAAAATGGTCTGTTCCTTTTGTTCCGAAGAGACTCATAGGTTAAGTGCTTGTAAGAAATTTTGTCGAGAATTAGTGGACAAGCGTCGCGATTTCGTCACTTCAAACAATATATGCTATAACTGTTTGGGTAATAATCATGCAGCAAGGGTCTGTCAAAGTAGCACTAAATGTAAATTGTGTCATCGTCGTCACCACACTTTATTACACCCTAAGAGCTCAGATACGCCTGAGACCAATAATGTCAAACCAAGCCAGGAAATAGGTAGGAGTGTTTCGCAGCGGGAGGTGGAGCCTTCTAAGGCAGGGGGAACTGTTGAAAATGCAGAAAATTCAACTTCAATAGTCAGCTGTTTTTCGACAGGTAAAATTTGTAAGCAGGTTTTGCTAGCTACAGCGCTAGTCAAAGCCGAGTCGAAAAACGGTAATCTTCATATTTTAAGAGCATTACTGGACCAAGGCTCGCAGGCAAACTTTGTCACAGAGAGCACGGTTCAAGACCTGAAATTAAAAAAGATTTCATTAAAAAGTAAGATTTCTGGTCTGGGGGGAGACCAGGATTTACTTTCAAAAGCAATTGTTTACATAAAAATTCGGTCCATAGTCAATCCATATTGTGTACTCACCGTTAAGGCTCATGTTCTGACGTCCATCACTACTCTCCTTCCTACGAGGAAAGTAGATGTACTGGAATGGTCAGAATTAGGAGGGATTGAGCTTGCTGATCCGAAATATCATCAACCAAATAAAATCGATCTTTTATTAGGAGCGGATGTGTATAGTCAGATCATTAAAGAAGGTCTGATGCATAGTCCTACTGGTTCTCTTGTTGCGCAGTCTACATCTTTAGGTTGGATCTTATCTGGAGTTGTAGACTCATCGGCGACACAAGCCGAAGGGGTATTGGCATTACATTGTCAAATACAAGAAGAAGAGAACTTGTTAAAACGGTTTTGGGAACTAGAATCGGATCAAGAATTATCAAGAGAGCAAAAACTAACAACAGAGGAAAAACTTTGCGAAGACATATATGTCAAGACAACTACAAGGGATAAAGACGGAAGATATATTGTTCGCTTACCGTTTAAAGAAAATCCTGATTTTGCACGCACGGAGAGTCGTGTGATGGCTGAAAAAAGATTCAAAGGCTTAGAAACTAAATTTAAAAAGGACGAAGATTTAAAAGAAAAATACAAGGAAGTCATTGAAGAATATTTAAAGCTAGGTCATGCTATTGAAGTTCCAGAACCAGATATAAAAAGAAAAGAAGCGCTTTACTTACCACATCATGCGGTGATACGGGCGGACAAGGACACTACCAAAGTTCGCGTAGTGTTCGATGCATCGGCCAAAGGCAGGGATGGTTTATCGCTCAATGATTGCTTATTGGTCGGGCCATTAATTCAACCAGATTTGAGACATTTAGTCATGAGATGGAGATTAGGTAGCATCTGTATGTCCGCCGACATAGTAAAAATGTATCGACAGATTAAAACCCATGAGGAAGATACTGATTTTCAGAGATTTTTGTGGAGAGAAAATCCCGAGGAGGATATAAAGGATTACAAATTGCTGAGGGTCACATTCGGAACTGCATGTGCACCATTCCTCGCGGTTCGAACTTTGCAACAATTAGCGCTGGACGATGGAGCAGAGTATCCAATAGCATCTGAAAAACTAGGCAAAGAGTATTACATGGATGATTTAATGACTAGTTGTGAAACAATTGATGAAGGGATAGAAATTTATAGCCAGATGAACGAATTAGTTAAAAGAGGAGGATTTATATTACAAAAGTGGACAAGTAATAATGAAGAACTGTTAGGAAGGATACGTGAAAGGGAGAACAGTAGGGAAATAAAAGAGGGGATAAACATTAAAACGGATAAAATAATAAAAATACTTGGTCTTACCTGGGAAAGAAGTGAAGATCATTTCCGCTACGCTGCGAAGTTGACAGAACTGCAAACACCTGTAACAAAAAGAACAATTATTTCAGAAATATCACGCTTATTTGATCCGCTGGGCTGGATAACTCCATGCATCATTTTAGCAAAATATATAATACAAAAGCTTTGGATAACTGGTATATCATGGGATGAATGTGTCCCACAAGAACTTTTAGCTGAATGGTATACTTACCGAAGTGGATTGAATGAATTAAATAATATTGCTGTGCCCAGGTGGGCCGGCACCACTTCCGACGATATTCAACGAGAACTGCACGGCTTTTGCGATGCCTCGAAAGTGGCGTACGCTGCGGTTGTATATCTCCGTGTAATCGATTCGAAGGGTAATATTCACATATCGTTGGTTACTGCTAAATCTAAAGTTGCCCCCATCAAACAAGTATCGATTCCACGACTGGAGTTATGTGGGGCAGTGTTGCTGAAAAGACTTTTACTGGAAGTATCAAAAATATTAAATATCGATAAATGTAATTTGCGAGCTTGGACTGATTCAAGCATCGTACTTGCTTGGCTTAATGGTTTACCGAATAAATGGAAAGTGTTTGTCGGTAATCGTGTATCGGAAATACTTACCTCATTGGATCCATGGCAATGGTCGCATGTCGCTTCAAAACAGAACCCTGCTGACTGTGCATCCAGGGGCATGTTTCCTGCCGAACTAAAAAATCATTGGTTGTGGTTTCAAGGACCTGACTTTTTGAGGAACATAGATATTAAGTATGAGAAACCTCATGAATTAAATACTGACTTAGAATCAGTCAGTGTTCATCATGTTACGAATGAATCAGATTTTTGTGATCGATATGCATCGTTGACGCGGCTTATAAGAATTGTAGCTTATTGTAGGCGCCTGTTAACAGCAAACAAAACTGCATCTGAAAGAAAATGGAAAGGTTATTTGCGGACAGAAGAATTAAATGAGGCTATGGAAACTTGTGTAAGATTGTACCAAAGGATACATTTCGAAGAAGAAATAACAGCATTAGAAAATAAAGAAAAAATTAAAAGCAAAAGTATATTGAGAACATTAAACCCATTTTTGGACGCTAAAAATATTTTAAGAGTAGGTGGTAGGTTGGAAAAATCTGAGTTAGTAATTTCTAGAAAGCACCCCATTATTATGCCTAAAAATTCGCATTTTACAAATTTAATTGTTGCTTTTAGTCATAAACAAATCCTTCACGGGGGAACACAATTAACTTTAAATTATATTTATAATAAATTTTGGATAGTTGGAGCTAAGCAACTTGTGAGAAGCTATATTCGGAAATGTGTGGTGTGTATTAAAAATAACGGACTTACCTGTAATCCACTGATGGGACAGTTGCCTTCAGCTCGTGCGAAGCCGTCTCGGCCATTTCGTCGTAGTGGCGTGGATTTTGCTGGGCCTGTTCAAATACGTACTACAAAGGGTCGTGGAAATAAATCCTATAAAGGATATATATGTCTATTTGTTTGCATGTCAACGCGAGCAGTCCACGTTGAAGCAGTATCGGACCTTACATCAGAAGGATTTTTGCAGGCTTTCAAGAGATTTGTGGCAAGAAGAGGCCATTGTCAGGAGGTGTGGAGCGACAATGGCACAAATTTTATCGGTGCTGCAAAAGAACTCGGTAAACTTTTTTCTGAAGAGAGAGATAGTATCTTGCCGGAGATAGCGGAAACTTTAGCGACAAACGGAACCTCTTGGCATTTTATTCCGCCTCACGCACCCAATTTCGGTGGATTGTGGGAGGCAGGAATAAAATCGGTCAAATTTCATCTGAAACGCGTAGTCAGTACTTCCACCCTGACTTACGAGGAACTAGCAACCGTGTTAGCTCAAATAGAAGCGTGTCTGAATTCCAGACCGCTGTCTAGATTGGAAAGCGATTCCAGTGATACGGAAATTTTAACTCCTGGCCATTTTCTGGTTGGTGAGTCACTTGTCACGCCGCCAGATCACAATTTTGAGAATTCTAACGTGAGCTCTTTAAAAAGATGGCAATATACTCAACGTATGCTGCAAACATTTTGGCGAAAGTGGTCTCAGGAATATTTGAGGCAATTTTTCCATAGGTATAGGTGGACAGCTGAAACTCCATCTCCTAAAATGGGAGATGTGGTCTTAGTTAAGGAAGACGGTCTTCCTCCTTGTCGTTGGTTGTATGGTTTAGTAACAGAAGAGCATCCGGGCAGTGACGGAATCGTACGAGTGCTCACTATTAAAACTAAAAATTCTATTATTAAAAGGTGTGTGTCCAAATTATGTTTACTTCCTGTTACGGAATAGGTAGATTATATTTAATGTTCACGTAGCCATGATGGATGCTTACACTCATACCTGTAAAAGATTTATAGGATGTAACTTAAGTTAACTTTAATATTGTTGGTTTATTACTGTTTTATTCATGTTTACATTTTTTGGTTTTTACTTATACATTGTTAACTATAGAGAATTAGTATCTAACTTACTGTTTCTTTTTTTTCATGATTTTTGTTATGATTAAGGGCAAATTATGTATACTTGCCCTTAATGGGGGGAGAATGTATAAACTTGTAACTAAAATACTCTACGAGTACTGTTTTGTAAATTAATTCTAATATTTGTCAATAGATGGCGTTGTACCTTAAAATGTGTAGTCTGAATTGCGGTGTTAAGATTCTCCGCGAGGTCTATATAACAACCGTGAACATTGTGTCAAATTCTCTTACTGCAATATACCTACCGTTGGAACAGGGATGTTTGTTTTTCATTTAAATTCAGCTCCCCGTCTCCTGCCAAAGCCCTATGGTGACTTGGTTGATATTATCAGGTCAATCAATTAAGGTAAATGCTACCGGTAGCCTGTGAAATTTAAAATATCTTGTTTTTTTTTTTTGCAAACTATAACTTTATTTCATGTTGTATATCAATCAAAATATGATTAGCTGCAATAATAACTATATAGGTACCTACTAAATAACACTCTTAGAAAATAATAAACTAGCTCTATAAGCTCCATAATATTAATTTGCTATCAAATTATCAATTGATATACAACATGAAGTAAAGCTAGAATTTGCAAAAAATTCAAGTTATTATGAGTTTCATGGGCTACTTAGTTGCATTCACCTTAAAATGTTATTGGAAAGTATATAATAAAATATAATATGGTATATACCCGCACTTCCAATCACAACTGATGATTTTGTGACACTGTCATTATCTTGATCTTTGAAGTAATTATGTTCAATAGAAACATCACATCCTGAAAAAATAAGGAAAATGTAATACTTATAAATTGTACTCACTTGTAAAATAGTACTAATACTCTTTTGTAACTTTAGGGACTACATACGTACCAGTTGTTGTGGTCACTGGTAATGGTTCAGAGACGTCCTCCTCATCTTGCTCTTTGAAATAATTATGTTCAAGTGTAACATCCCACCCTGAAAACATCATTTATACTGTTAAATTATGTCACCATTGCATAATTATGTTTTAATTTAAAGTTGTCTCCTCTCTTGGAGTTGGTAAATAATGGCTGCAACACAGTTTTCCTAACTAATGTAGCTGTTACCATACACAATATATTGTAGACTATAATAATTACATATAGTTTATATGTTCCAATAAATAAAAAATTATCCTGGTTATATCCTACTATCTACATATTCCTACTATAGTTTGTTGGTTTGTTCTTCTTTCATGCAGCAACAGATCAACATGATTTTTTGTATAGTTAAAAGCCGGAAAGTGATATAGGTTAATTCTTTTATTATTTTAACGCATATACGCATGCGAAGTGAAAAATAAAGATTTAAATTGTGGAAAGAAAAAATCGCTCACGAGCAGGATTCGAACCTGCGACTCCTGGCTCAGTATGCCAGTGCTACAGTGTGTGATATAGGTTACTTTTTATTGCAGAAAAATGCATGGTACCTGTGGGATAAAGAACCATGGGAGTGAAGCTGCATGTAAAAGCTAGTTATTTATTTATGCATAAATATGCAATTATAAACATTAACTACACATTACAGGTGATTTATATGATTTTACGGACACTAAGACCGGGTTGATGGTCATAGCATAAACATCAATTATGGTATTATCATTATAATGTGTCCTCGAGCCAATAGATGTGACATCCACCGCCACCAGACTCACCAATGGGCCAGTGCCTGCAGTTAACAGTTAAGTGCCGGTGCCTGTCCCAATAGAGGGAACAGAATAGGCATAATGGACTTGTAAATAACATGTAACTGTAAAGAGTCTATTGTAAACTTAAGTAAAACCCTGCTGTGTCTCACACCTACATAAGATCATAACAAAGATTAACAAGACTCACCTGCTACACTAAGCGGAACACCGTGAGTTATTTCTTCGTCTCTAAGAAGACATGGATAAGAGTACCGCAGTCTTTTACCTTCGTGATCAAATTGATGTTTATCAAAATGTTTTTCACAGACACGTTTTCTTAGTACAAGCTCTTTCGAGAGTCCAATGAGGAGGGAATTTGTGGGCACTATGAAAGACATCCACAGATTTCTAAGTTTATCGTTCTTGGGAAAACAAAATAGCCGGTGCGTCTCACTTGTTGCATTGCAACCACCAACACAGCACTTTAGGGTCCCCATGACGAATAATCGCACATATGACATGCACAATTAATATTGTCTCGAAACAACGGAGGAATATTTGCGTCTTAAGGATCTCAACTCAACAAAATGCGAGGAAATTGGAGGAAATACTCTTAAGAAACAGGCGTTCAACTCGGAAGTTTTTGACAATGATTGGTATGGTATGGATGACATTTGACAAATCACAATGGCGTCGCAAGATGGCGGCTGTGGCAGCAGCCAGCTTCCGACGCCAGCGCCAAAACGGAACATTTGGCAACGTAGCTGTCACGGGCCTGGGGGGCTAAAAAGGCCACTTTGGTGAAAACATAATATTATCCTAATACGATTCATGTTAAAAACCACAAAATGGCCACTTATGGACAATTCATAATATTTAACGCGAACGAGACATATTCCGCAATACATCTGTTTGACAGTTTCCTATGGAAATTCGTAAAATGGTCCACAAAATAGGAATTGCTTATGTGTCAAATTGCTGATTATTTAGAAGTTACTCAAGAGCAACATCTTGCGGTTCATATCGACGATCTTTTTGAAAAATAAATTAATAATGGCAGATTTAGGCCTTTACGAGAATTTCCTTGAGCATGCGCGTGTTATGGAGAGAATTATATATAACCGGCGAAGTCTAGCTCTTCGGTAAATGGAACTAACTAACTTTGTGATGCAGAGTTTGTTGGAAGAGTGTGTGGGTGGGTTAACCTCATAAGGAGCTTGGAAAATTATTAACACACCCGTTGAGGTGTAACATATTCAAGGTAAGTGAAAGAATCATAATAGTGGATTTATTTATGTTAGGTGCCTAAGTACAAGTTGACCCAGTTCTCCATTGATGTAAACAAACAAATCTCTATGAAAGGGCTCTAAGTTCCAGCCATCGTTCATTACTATTTGATAAAGATTTAACTACTCTCAATAACAAACGTTCAATTTCGTTAATACTATACTATAGGCACAGACATAGTAAAAAATATAGACGAAGTGCTGTCAACAATAATAATGAAGCCAGAAAAACTATGCTCCTTCGTGTACAACCAGCGCTCACGCACATACTATGCACGTGAAGGATATTTGTTTTCGCGATACTTACTGGATGATGCCGCGACATGTGTACTGAGAGGGGCGAGCACGGTTTGAAGTGCACGTGTGTGCGTAGACGCTGGTTGTACATGAAGGAGTATAGTTTTTTTTGGCTTCACTATGATTGTTCGCAGCACTTCGTCTATATTTTTTACTATGTCTGTGACTATAGGTAATACAATATTTTATTTTTGTTTTAGGTATTTTGCATGTATGCCTCGTTACAATAAGTTACTACAAATAACTAACAGTGTCTGAATGAGGAATCCAAACCTAGCTTGCTTAATGCATATGTATATTCTGTTTTTTCTCTCTTGTCTTATTTAGTAAACAATCTTGGAACATCTCTTTATTAAAATAACTACTGATAAAATATAATTACTAGTTCTGCACCTGTAGGTTAATAAATGTTATTTAGTGTGTGAAATCGTTAACATAATGTCATTTGATAATTATTATTGACGAATTGCATTAAAAAGGCATGCCAATATTGTTTACTAATCAAACTTTTATTGCATTTATGTGTATCCATAGGTGTTACATTTATAATTTCTGTAGGTACTTATACTCTCTTTGCTACTAACCATTGGCATAATCAACACTTTTATAGTTTCAGGTTTTACCATAGAACATTCGGCACCTCCTGCTGAAGTTATGAAACTACTCTACCCCGCCAACAGTAATTGTAACCAGTCCATGCCAGGTTCGCTCCAAAATGCCTACAATACTCATATTGAAGAAAAAGTGTTAAAAAAAGCACATAATATAAATAAATAAAGCCTTTATTATTGACAAAATTACAACACTGTTTTTGTTTCACATTAAAGTTCTTTAATTCTCATTTTTGTTTTTATGTACTATTGTAATTTTATTTATTGGATTCCTTCCACTCTCCTCTCCCTTGCCTTTTGTCGAATGCCTCCCCTAGAATTCGCCATAATGTTTTGTCCATTGCCTGCCTTCCACAAGATACTCCAGCCATTTCCCTGACATCATGCTCCCTTCTTTTTCTGTCTTCCCTTTTTCCTCTTTCCATTGCGAGGATACCACACAGTGACATCTTTAGACCATTAATTTTTCCTGCTTCGGAGTGTGTGACCAATCCATTTTCACTTCTTTCTCACTGTATAGTTGACATCCGCCACACGAGTACTCTCTTTAATATCTGACAATTTATTTTGTATTTTAGTTAATGTACAACATACTCTTTTATCTTAGTTTGGCACACTTTTAACCCTTATAACAATGCACTTGCTATGAATGAAAAAGTTCTAACTAGCACGAAATACACAAGCTAAATAATTAAATGTTTGTTTTGTTTACAACATTCAAGTGCGAGCCACATTCCACAACATCTATGAGTGATTAGTTTTTTTCAACGTGATTCACAAAAACTACTATTTTAAAAGTGTTGAAATCCACTAATAACATTTATTTTTATTACTTATAACTTAATAATGTAGTGTTTATCGAAAAGTGTTGACCTTGACCGTTGACTGACATCTAACTTGTTGCCAGCTAGAGTCCTACATAATATTTAATAATCCCTTTGATTTCCTTTTTGGGCACTTAATTGATATAATTTCAATGGTTTATATGATCTTTTATTATAAAATATGTTTTTATTATACAAATTCATAAAGAAACTTCGTTAAAATGATAAAACATACAAAGAAAACAAAACCGGTAAAGTTCCGATTTTAATTTTATTCGCATGGCAATATTAATACCAAATATGGGCCATATTATGAATTGAATTGAGTATGATGTGTGACCATTTTACCAAAAATAAAGGAATTGCTAATTTTCTGCTGGGAATTCAGGAATTATATTCCTTTCAGAGATATTGCTCTATGTGGCCGTTTTAGACCTACTGGTCTAATGTCATACCCCTGCATGTTAGGTCGCATCCGTGTGTTGACAGTATAGCTACAACAAAAAAAAAACCGAGAAAATATGCCGTGTTGCGCATTGCGATATTGCAAATCACGTTATGGGAAAATTACTGCATCTGACTTCAGTTTATTTTCGTTAGTATTTTTTACATTTAACTAGTAAATAAATATTATAAATAATTTTCGTAAATCATTCTAGAACATGTGCTAATATTGTAATAAGCGCCATCTATTGTTGAGTAGCTTTACTACTGCCTTGTTAGAGATGTGATGTTTATCGATTTTGTTATCGATAGTAAATAATAAATATAATACTGTTTAAGTATTGAATGCAAACATAATCATGTCATTTAAATATAAGTAAAAATTCAAAATTCAAAATTAACATAATTAGTATATAAACAAGTGCTATTCGTTCAAGTATGTTGCTGGTATTGTAGGTTTCCGCCAGTAAATAATGTAGCACGTGAGAAGTGGATACGGTTTGTTCAAATAGATCGCAGAGAAGAAAATTGGCTTCCAGCTGCTGCATCAAAATTATGCTATAAGCATTTTAGAAGAGAAGACGTCTACTTCGGGATATTTTTCATTTTAAAAAATATTGATAATTTCTTGAATTATGAGCGTTTGCATGAGAAAAGCCGGCAAAAAACGACCACATTTTTCAGCATTATTTGATTTAAAAGAAAAGGTTTTGTTTTATACAAAAAAAATATTTTTGTGTATTGTAGCCCTTTTTAAAATGCGCATTTTGACACCCTAATTATTTTGATACACTTAGAACTTCCGTAGATAAAGCGGATTAGCACTATTTCTGTAAACTGGCCCCTACTGGACCGATCGAAAAAACATTTTCAATGTTAAAATTAGTTTTCTTACAGCAAACCTTAGAGCGATAGAGAGATGTTGTTGTATGTTACTATATGTTATGTTTTATGGTAAAAAAGTTAACGTACCTATATTTACTTAAATGAGTTTGCTATAATTTAAACATAATTTTATGAATAAATAAGTTGTAAACACTGAAACTACTGGAATAATTTTATTGCTTTCCTAATTATTGTCACTTATTTTTAGGTTTCCGAAGTCCTACAAGGAACCCTTATAGTTTCGTCATGTCCGTCCGTCTGTCCGTCTGTCCCTAATCCTTTACAGCTTAATAACTTCTACAGTTATAAACATAAGTAAATTAAATTTTGTTAAAAAATAGTCTACATATAGATCTCAATTTTAAAAGAATAAAAAAATCGTTTTTACTTATTTTAGGGTGGCGTCCATACATGTGAAATGGGGATGAAAAATTTTTTTTCGCTGCACCCCCTCGTGTGGGGTATCATTGAATAGGTCTACTAAAATGAAGGTAATGTTTCATACACCACATTTTTATCAAGTGTACCATCTGCGAAATATAGCCCGTCAAAGTGGCTTGCAATGTGTCCCCCCCCTGCCATTTCTAAACTATGCAATGTAGAAACTTATAATATTCCACATTGATAGACCTTTGTGAAAACTCTCTTTTAAAATTATTTCGAGTGTAATGTGATTATAATTTTTTGAGTTATAGAGAGAAAACTGAAAAATACTTAAAACGTCCTAGTTCAAAGGTCATTGGTCATTGACCTTAGATAAAAATGATCTTAGCAAATAATGCTCCTTTAGCTACTTTCTATTTGAAAAAATCACAAAAAGTAACTTTGAAATGACACACTTCTTAAATTTGGCTTCTTGAATTTATCGCTAGATGGCGCTACTAACAACACGCTCTGAGTCGCGAATGCTGCCGATTATTGCAAAAACTAAAATAGCCATGATTAATATTCGATTTGATTCGTTTGTAATTACACCTACTTAAGGAACCCTATAATACTGAGCATGGCCCGACATGCTCTTGGCCGGTTTTTATCTTTTCAAATGTGAAAAAAAAAAATACATTTATCGATATTATCGATACTCTGATAAATGGTAACACCCCTACCACAAGTTTCAAGTTTCTACTTAGCTTCACCCAGAGTTGCCAGACCTATAGATTTTTCTGTAGATCTATGGATTTTTGACGTCGCCTACGGTTATACGGATATCGATAGCAAATCTATGGATTTTTGAACGTAATAAGTTATTCTCTCTATTTAATGTACATAAAAACACACTTAGGCAATAGGCTCGCCCCCTATTACATGGGACTATAACATAACTGGCGAAATGTGGGTTTACTATTACACGTCTGCCTACCCCTTCGGGGAAATACAGGCGTGATGTTATGTTAAAAACACACTTTAAATGATAATGACACTGACACGGGCAGAGAGAATAAACTTTTAGACTTAATAAAATTGTTTTTCTGTCATAGACACGTTTTGCTTATGTTTGTTTAGTTTCCAATATTTATTTACCATATTTTAACTATATTAGGAGTAAAGGCAAGTCTAAATAGTCAGACAAAGCTTTAAAAAAGTCTCTAGATATACGGTTTTCATAAAGGGGAATCTACAGATTTCTAGATTTTTCAAGCTTAATTCACGGATTGAAAATCGGATCTGGCAGCACTGGTCACCTACCGGGCGATAGCTGAATTATATTTTACACTCTGTTTTTTTTATTTGTCTTATTTAGTAAACAATCTTGGCATGTCTTTTTTAATTCAATCTGTCAATAATAATTATTAAAAGACATTATGTTAACAACTCCACACACTTAATAACATTCATTAACCTAATTACATGTGCAGGACTAGTAATTATATTTTATTAGTAGTTTTTTCAATAAAGAGACATGCCAAGATTGTTTACTAAATAAGACAAGAAAGAAAACAAAGACTTGAATAATTTAATACGTGTTTCTGCTATTACACGTTAGATGTCGTCATTGTGACCTGGGATCACAGTTTTTCTTTGAGTTTTCGTCTGATAGCCTCTCTATGCCCTATATTAAATCTCTTTGCCTAAAGTATAGATTTATTTATGTACTATGTGTCACATTTGACACTTAGTACAGTAAAGCGGTATAAAAACCGGCCAGGACGATAAGGACAAAATAGTAATCTAGCATCTCCTTCTTTCATAGGTATTACGTAATTTAACGTTCTCTATCTAACTGGCCGTAATGTCAGTGATTAACTATCTGGAGGTTTATAATCTAAGCGGCACGGGTATATTTACCCGATTTCGGGTAATTTAGGCCTTCAGCGAGTTCTTGGCGGGTAACGATGAATGCCGGTTAATTTCGGGTATTTTTGCGACAATCACAAAAAAGAGCATGTCAAGTCCCCCACAGTGCTATGATCTGGGTAGTTCTGAGTCCTCCCATCATTTTATCATGTGTCCTTTGCCAATTGTCACTAACTGTAATATGTAGGTCATTACAGTCATTGTAGGCACGCGGGACAGAGAAGATACTCAACAAAAGTTAGTGGAGTAGGAGAGTTCCTTGTGAACGAGCTCTTCCGGGGAAGTGCTACAACCACACCTGTTTCTGCCGGCAAACGAACGGTACGGGTAATCAATAAAGCAAATCAAGCAAAATCACAATCGCATACTTTCCATCTTTATGGGTCAGTTTGGCGACGCAATATTAGTAAAAATAACTTGCAGTTTTTTATTGAAGGATCACTTTGTTTAGTGCGCTTTATCATTCTACATCATTCTGCTTCTTTAATGTGCTGCTTGGATATTAATTTAATTTAATGAAGAAATAATAATATTTGAAACACCTTTGTTCATGCATAGTCCAAAAAAATCGAGCTAACTTCAATCGCGCTTGTTGTTGAGGCCTACGGGCATATGTTGAAAACAAATATCCTGTTAGTTTGTACACATTATTAATAAAGAGATAAAGCCGAAAGCACCAAAGACCAGATGAAAAATTCGCGCTCGCTTCGCTGGCACTGTTAGATATACTTCTGCTGATGTCCTCTTTCTTGCCGTAACTATAATGCAAGTAACTATTGCGTTCCATTTTCATTCACGCTTTCTTCACGTTTTTGAAAAACAAAAAAAAAAAACAAAACGAGCTCGCTGCGCTCGCACCTTACTATCTTTCTTATGATTAATTGCCATATTGCAAAACTTCTTGGTGTTTGATTATTTTACAGCAGTATTAATAAAAGGCTTCCTGCATTATACATACACCACTTTGAGCCTCCAAAAGGATTAGTCCACCACTGAGAAAAATCGTCAATCGACATTCTTGAAAAATATTCAAAAAAATATTCGCCACCTCGGACCCCCTAATATTTCTATCACGTCAGTGCGGCGCGACGCCCCTTAGATACCTAATTTAAAACTAAACGAAAAGGTAAAAAAACCGCCCAAGAGCATGTCGGGCCATGCTCAGTATTATAGGGTTCCTTAAGTAGGTGTAATTACAAACGAATCAAATCGAATATTAATCATGGCTATGCTTTTTAGGGTTCCGAAGTCCTACAAGGAACCCTTATAGTTTCGTCATGTCCGTCCGTCTGTCCGTCTGTCCGTCTGTCCTAATCCTTTACAGCTTAATAACTTCTACAATTATAAACATAAGTAAATTAAATTTTGTTAAAAAATATGCTACATATAGATCTCAATTTTAAAAGAATAAAAAAATCGTTTTTACGTATTTTAGGGGTGGCGTCCATACATGTGAAATGGGGATGCAAATTTTTTTTCCGATGCACCCCCTTGTGTGGGATATCATTGAATAGGTCTTCTAAAATGAAGGTAATGTTTCATACACCACTTTTTTATCAGGTGTACCATCTGCGAAATATAGCCCGACAAAGTGGCTTGCAATGTGTCCCCCCCCCTGCCATTTCTAAACTATGCAACGTAGAAACTTATAATCTTCCACATTGATAGACCTTTGTGAAAACTCTCTTTTAAAATTATTTCGAGTATAATGTGATTATAATTTTTTGAGTTATAGAGAGAAAACTGAAACATACTTAAAACGTCCTAGTTCAAAGGTCATTGACCTTAGAGAAAAATGGTCATAGCAAATAATGCTCTTTTAGCTACTTTCTATTTGAAAAAATCACAAAAAGAAACTTAGAATGAAACACTTCTTAAATTTGGCTTCTTGAATTTATCGCTAGATGGCGCTACTAACAACACGCTCTGAGTCGCGAATGCTGCCGATTATTGCAAAAACTAAAATAGCCATGATTAATATTCGATTTGATTCGTTTGTAATTACACCTACTTAAGGAACCCTATAATACTGAGCATGGCCCGACATGCTCTTGGCCGGTTTTATTTTTTTTAGTTTTTGCAATAATTGGCAGCATTCGCGACACAGAGCGTGTTGTTAGTAGTTAGTAGCGCCATCTAGCGATAAATTCAAGAAGCCAAATTGAAGAAGTGTGTTCAACATAACACAAAGTTACTTTTTGTGATTTTTTCAAATAGAAAGTAACTAAAGGAGCATTATTTGCTATGATCATTTTTCTCTAAGGTCAATGACCTTTGAACTAGGACGTTTTAAGTATTTTTCAGTTTTCTCTCTATAACTCAAAAAATTATAATCACATTATACTCGAAATAATTTTAAAAGAGAGTTTTTACAAAGGTCTATCAATGTGGAAGATTATAACTTTCTACGTTGCATAGTTTAGAAATGGCAGGGGGGGGGGGACAAATTGCAAGCCAATTTGGCGCGCTATATTTCGCAGATGGTACACCTGATAAAAAAGTGGTGTATGAAACATTACCTTCATTTTAGTAGACCTATTCAATGATACCCCACACGAGGGGGTGCAGCGAAAACATTTTTTTCATCTCCATTTCACATGTATGGACGCCATCCCTAAAATACGTAAAAACGATTTATTTATTCTTTTAAAATTGAGATCTATATATAGACTATTTTTTAACAAAATTTCATTTACTTATGTTTATAACTGTAGAAGTTATTAAGCTGTAAAGGATTAGGACAGACGGACAGACGGACGGACATGACGAAACTATAAGGGTTCCTTGTAGGACTTCGGAACCCTAAAAACCACTAAAAAACAATACTTTTTTTTTTGACAGAACGGGTAATTTTGGGTAATTTCTTATGCGGTTTCGGACTTTTTCTTGTTTGATTGCCGGCAACACTGCCACTAGTAGGGACACGTAGTATTATATTATTGTATATTATATTCTCTTTGGTAGTGACTTTCACAAGATACCTATGGACCAAATGTCAAGAACAAAAATTTGATACATTCAAAACCCTGCCGATTAGCGTAGTACACGCGAATTACGCACACACTCACGTTCAAACCAAGCCGAACTGTTTATTGTATTTCGAATCACCGAACGTGTCACCACGACACTTAACTGTCAAAGAGCTTTGAAAAAAATCTTAAAATGCCTTCGTATGTCGTGAAACGGTGCAAAAATTATTCTACAGCGCATAAAAAATCAGATGGAATTACTTTTCACAAGTTAGTAATTTATTTTAATCATATTTTAATGTTTACAATTCACTTTCTTGTAACCTTACCGCGGCAAGGAATATTCCTGTGTTGCATGTTAATAAATTATAATTTACCCCAGAAATCGGGTAAAATTTATTGTCATGTTATTTTTACGCTTTTTTTACTTTTTAGCTTTCCGAAAGACCATAACAGAAAAAAAGAGTGGGTTGAAGTAATACGTAATAGCATAAATGAAAATAATTGGTCACCATCCAATTATTCACTCATTTGTAGCGAACACTTTGTTGAGCATGATTTATACATGACTAAAAACGTGATCCCTCCTTTTGGGCTGCGCCGCAGTCGGGTCAAAATTTCTATTAAAACAACATAATGAATCCTTCACATCTACCACAATGGAATCCAATGAAATGAGTAATTTTTGATAATTTTGCAAATAATTTACCAAGGAATAGTACACAAGTATCCAACCAACAGCAGTAATTTTAGTTTTAGTATAATGTTCCATTTTTTAAGTAACTACTATGAATAATTAAACCCTGATTAATTATATTTCAATTGTTTTTCTTACATCTAGCATTTTCTTCGCTGCAGTGAGATCAAAAGTTGTGTGTTTTGCACGGCTGCAAAATTATTTGCGTCTCGTGCCTTTACATTTGTTTGTGTACGAAATGAATAACAGCGGTCTTGAGTTTTGATAATAACTTTATTATACTTTTTGAACACAATACAACATGAAGCGAGCTGTAGCGAACCGCTATGACATAACCTCTCGCTGTCACACATTTGACAGAAAACAAATTCGTTTGTAAATCGGGAACAAACAGAACATTGTCTATGGTTGTATCAATCCATTCACTGGCATTGTAAACTTGTGCTAGCACCTGTCCATGCCCTAATGCACTTATATTCGATCCATCTCCAATCATTACCGATTTTTGAGTCAAAGTTGAATACACTGAGAATAACTCTCTATCACGGCACATACCAGGCCCCTCAGAAAGTATTGCGAAAAAAAGTTTTTATATATGGGAGACTGGGCAGTTATAATGTTTTTCGAAAATATGATTATTTATAAGTAAAAATAAGTAAGTTCCAATTTCAAAATTTCCCTCCACATTTTTTGCGAGTTAATTCAAAGTATTGTGTCTCACTGAAATATGGATCTGCGCCGGGAACATTTTAGAGCTATGATTTTATACGATTTCAAGTGTCGCCTGAAACCGGATGAATCGTACGAAAGACTTCAAATGGCATTCATGGATGAAGGCCCTTCCAAGGCAACCGTGTATCGTTGGTATAACGAATTCAAGCGCGGTCGACCAACTTTGGGGGATGACGAAAGAAGCGGTCGCCCTTTGACGGCTGTTACCGAAGAAAACGTGCTAGCAGTGAAAAATTTAATCCAAGACAATAGGCGAATTACATATCAGGAGATTCAACACATATTGAAGATTGGATCGGGAAGCGTTCACGAGATTCTACACAGCCATCTTCGCGTGAGGAGGATAGTATCACGCTGGGTGCCGCACAACCTCACCGATGCTCAGAAGCAGGCCCGGGTGGAATGGTGCCGTGATATGCTTAACAAATTTGAAGCAGGCTCGTCTCGGCGTGTTTACGACATCGTTACAGGTGATGAGTCCTGGATTTATCAATACGACCCAGAAACCAAGCGCCAGTCGACTGTTTGGGTGTTTCAAAATGAGCCAACGCCTACCAAAGTGAAGCGATCTAGAAGCGGGGGTAAGATTTTGATCGCTAGCTTTTTTAATTTGACTGGCCACTTGGTATCAATTCCCTTACGGGATCAAAGAAGCATTAATGCCGAATGGTATACTACCAAATGTTTGCCAGAAGTTTTCTCTGTTATAAGCAACAAGCGACCAAACACAGGGCTCCGCGGGCTACTGCTCCACCACGACAATGCACCTGCGCACACCGCACTCAAAACGAGGGACTTCCTGGACAGCACGCCAGTCAAACTCCTGGGTCACCCTCCTTACAGCCCTGATCTAGCACCGTGTAACTTCTTTTTATTCCCAAAAATAAAAAATCAGCTCAAAGGGATACAATTTTCGTCGCCGGAAGATGCGCTGGCTGCGTTCGAGCAGGCTGTAAACGAGGTGTCTGCGGCGGACTGGAAAAAGTGTTTTGAAAACTGGTTTAGGCGCATGAATCTTTGTATAGAGGCTGGTGGAAAGTACTTTGAAAAGATTTGATAAAAATATATGTACGTATAGAACAATTTTTTTTAGTTTCGCAAAACTTTCTGAGTGTCCCACGTATGTTGAGTTGCACCTGTATCCACTAACCAATTAGATTGTCTAAACTCTATTCCAATTGTTTTGTTTGTCACCACAAATGCATTGCTATTCCCATTGTCATTATTTTCCTTCAACTTTCTGAACCGACACTCACTCTTGTAATGGCCAGTTTTGTTGCAATAAAAACACTTTTGCTCAGATTTACTAGTACTTGCATTGTTTACATTGCTCCTACACTCACTTTTAAAATGTCCCAGTCTATTACACTTGTAACATTTTATCTTTCTTTTATCAATTTTCCTTGTAACAAACGCTGAGGACTGCGGATTCTCATCACATTTGTCCTTCATCCGCTCTTCTTCAATTAACAGTCTGGCAACTAGGTTTTCATAAGTTTGTTTGTCGTCCGATGTCGATTCCCATGCCGATATGAAATGTTGGTACTGACCCGGCAACGACATCAATACTTTTGTTATAATGAATTTATCTGACACTTCTTCACCCATCTGCCTTAATTGATTTTGCATTTCCTATATCTTTGACAAAAATGTGGACATTTCTGTGCCATCTTCATATTTGTATTTGAAGAAACGTTGCTGTATAATATGGATACTTGTTTCTGACTTCTGCTCATAGACGCTCATGAGTTTACGCCACATCTCAGCTGAAGTTGTGCATGATATGATATGCAACATCACTTCCTCGGTCATCCTTGTTACTAGGATAGTTTGAGCCTTTGCATCCTTGGTATCCCAACTCTTGGAATCTTCTGCCGGCTTCTTAAACCGGTCTTCAACAACTTCTAACAAGCCCTGACCACGCAACACAACTTTTGTCTGGAACTTCCAAATGTTCCAATTTTTGGCACCTTCCAACTTGATGACATTCACATTTATATTTCCAGTATTTCCATCCATCTTCACCAGTATAATCACCTGCCTGCTTGCAAACCTTCCTTGCACGTAGTAGTCGCAAGTATTTTTGTTTTCTTTCTTCCAGCTATGCACTTACACCGCGTGGGTACGAACGCGTGTCGCCGTATTTTTCCGTTCCGCAAAGCAGTATCTTTCCCACTGTTCAATCAATCCAGCATTAGAATTATGTGCCTGGGCCCATAACCTGTACGAAATGAATAACAGCGGTCTTGAGTTTTATTTTATCTAGCAACACTCCCATCGCTGTCAATGTCACTCATACATTTGCAGACCCTGCATCAATTCAATGTTCCGCTGGAATTTGTCTTGAGTTTTTACCACAGAGTACATTATATAGCTGGTTTTTACTTGGTCTATGGGTAGTGATTATATTTTTTACTTGGTCTATGTATTATATTCTCTTTCTTTGGTCAATAATTAATTTATTTAACACCGCTATAACATAGCCTATTTTTGCTATTTTACTTCTATTTTTTCACTATTCTCAAGCTATTTTGTTATGTCTAGAAGAAATGGTATGTCGAATTGAAATACAAAAAAGGTTAGAAAAATAAATTCAGATAATGAATCTTTAACGATTTACTTTTTTCACTAAGATTTTTTCAAACTAAAAAAGCATTGAAGTTTAAAAATGATTTTTGTAGCTAAGATATATGTACGAATAATATAATTTTTTCATAGTTATTTCCTGAGTGCACCATCTACTGAGGAATAATGGATTTATTGAAAACCCCTTCTGTTCAGTCGTTGTTAGACTCGGACTTGGAATCAGTTGAAAGTCTTCAGTATTTGGATATTGAGGAGGTAACATTTGTTTATTTACTTACACAATTTCAACTGTTTACTGCTAATTATCATAGTTTTGCGTCACTTGATTACAAATACATATTTTAAGCTCTACAATATTGGCCACATTTACTATTATCGTATGAAAACGCCCACCTCACCTCACCTTATAGGATAATCAACACAAGCTATTTCAGTTGTAAAATATTCTTCTGAATTTCATCATCGTCATCCTCTTGTCATAGGACACATACCATCCAAGACATTAACTAAATGTCCCAACAATTACTGAATGTCCTTGATTGAGACAGATTGTAAAAAAGGAAGAGGCAAAAAAATCCTCCTGCCCTTATCCCTATTCATTTGGGGTTGGTGCTGTTGTTGTTGAGGTGGAATTATATCTTGAAAAAAAAGCGTTTTTTATTTTCATTGCTGCATTCACTTATATCTTCCGACGTAGTCAGACGACGCTCGGAGCGATGTTTGTATGATCACTCTGTGTATCTTGACGACCAAAGTACGCTCTGTGCATTGTCAAAAACTACCCTTACTGCTTACGAAATAAAAATGCTGTCAAAGTCAATCTAGTACCACTGCACTGACATGCGGTCGACTGTACGTGAGAAAAATAAGAAATTTTAATACAAAAAAAAATGCCATTTCGTAGTTCAGAAATCTAAACAAACTATGTCATAATGTTTAAAAAAAAATTACATCTTCTTATAATAAAACAAAGTTTAAAACGCTTATTACACTACGCGGTATTCAGACTGACTAACAGACTTGCAGACTTAGAACATGTAGTGTAGTATAGTATAACGGGCTGGTTTCTGCAACTCCACGTTCAAGCGTGTATTTTGCGTATGGGTGGGAACTTACTCGATCCACCCTAACTCCTCAAAAAAGGCTAGCAACACCTTGGTGTTGCTGGTGATCTCTGAGGGTACCTGGGTTACCTAAATACTTGGCCCTGTATGTGGCGACCTCAGGGCAGTCTAGAAGCACATGGGCTGCTGTCTCGTCTTCCACCATGCAGGCTCTGCACAGTGGGCTGTCCGTAACACCTATGACAAGATGTTTGTTAAAGGACCCGTGGCCAGTTATAGCAGCTGTGACTGTACGCAGCTGTTGTTTTGACAATCGGAGGGCCTGTTTCGTGAACCGGCCGTCGATTGTGGGAAGTGCCTCCTTGGCCTGCCTGCACTCACCATGGTCTTTCCATAGTTTGTAGTGTTTGTCCTTGGTGCGTTTCCTTACCAAGTTGCGTAGGTATCCAAAGAGGAGTGGCACTATGGGTTCAGGTCCCATGACTACCATACTCGATCCCCTTCTGGCCAGTTCATCCGCTGCATCATTGCCTCGGGAACTGCTGTGTCCTTTGATCCATTGAATGGCTATGTTATTGAGATTACCTACCTGGTTGAGGTTTTGCTGGCACTCGTGTATCAGCCCCGAGTTTACCATGTGGCTGCTTGTAGTACGGAAATGCTGTCCGAGAGCATGCGAATTGAGTGGTCTTTAACCTTCCTGGCTATAATCGCCGAAGCTTCCAGGGAAATGCCCATGCACTCAGCCTGGAACACCGTGTTATGGACCCCCAATGGTGTGGCTATGTGTATATTGAGGTCTTCCGAGAAGATCCCGGCACCCATACCTGTACCTGTTTTGGCTCCATCCGTGAAGATTCGCACCTCTGCAGGGCACAGCCCTTCGCATCGGTGATCCTCATACTTGCTTGGGAATCCGGTCGTTAATGGATTTCAACCAACGATTTAAGAAGCTACTACACAGGATGAGTGCTAAGGTCACGTGACGTGCGGCACTTTGTATACACAATATGGCGTCGACTCCGCCCCTTACACTAGTGATGTACCAACGCTGAAAACGTGTTATCGATAGGAGGTCGTTGTATACATCGAAAACTAAGGAAATAATTATTTTAACAGTTTTTTATTTATAACAAATGAATTTTTAAGCTAATGCTGTTTAATTTCATATTATTTATGTAATCTCTATAGATAATATAAATATTTATATATTTATTGAAGACAACAATGGCTCCAATGTGTTACTAACATATAACTTAACCTATGTTAGTAAAAAGGGATTTGGTCCGGTCGCCTAGCGGATTATCAGCCCGGGCGGCTATCTTGTGCAGAATGGTGTTGTGGCTGCCGCGCAGCCTGCGCAGTAGTGAGGCGGACTTCTTACACCAGACGACGTCGAATCCGTCTGTACGCGCGATGGCAAACATTGCCGACGCACTACGGAGGCCTATGTCCAGCAGTGGACGTCTTTCAGCTGAAATGATAATGATGATGATGATGATGATGATGATGATGATGAAATAATAATAATATGAAATTTAACAGCATTAGCTTAAAAATTCATTTGTTATAAATAAAAAACAGTTAACATTATTATCGTTTTCGATGGGTCCATAATGTTCCGCAAATACTTTCGGCTGAAATGATAATGATGATGATGATGAAATAATAATAATATGAAATTTAACAGCGTTAGATTAAAAATTCATTTGTTATAAAAACAAAACAGTTAACATTATTATCGTTTTCGATGGGTCCATAATGTTCCGCAAATACTTTCGGCTGAAATGATAATGATGATGATGAAATAATAATAATATGAAATTTAACAGCATTAGCTTAAAAAATCATTTGTTATAAATAAAAAACAGTTAACATTATTGTCGTTTTCGATGGGTCCATAATGTTCCGCAAATACTTTCGGCTGAAATGATAATGCTGATGATGATGAAATAATAATAATAATATGAAATTTAACAGCGTTAGATTAAAAATTCATTTGTTATAAAAAAAAAACAGTTAACATTATTATCGTTTTCGATGGGTCCATAATGTTCCGCAAATACTTTCGGCTGAAATGATAATGATGATTATGATGAAATAATAATAATATGAAATTTAACAGCATTAGCTTAAAAAATCATTTGTTATAAATAAAAAACAGTTAACATTATTATCGTTTTCGATGGGTCCATAATGTTCCGCAAATACTTTCGGCTGAAATGATAATGATGATGATGATGAAATAATAATAATATGAAATTTAACAGCGTTAGATTAAAAATTCATTTGTTATAAAAAAAAAACAGTTAACATTATTATCGTTTTCGATGGGTCCATAATGTTCCGCAAATACTTTCGGCTGAAATGATAATGATGATGATGAAATAATAATAATATGAAATTTAACAGCATTAGCTTAAAAAATCATTTGTTATAAATAAAAAACAGTTAACATTATTATCGTTTTCGATGGGTCCATAATGTTCCGCAAATTTTTTTTCACTATGTCACTTCAAAAACAATTTTGAAGTGACATTTTGTGAAAAATTACAAACGTTCATTTCGCAAAATAGTCTTTTGACAAACCACATATTTCTAAAAACAACCTTTCACTGTGTTTCTTTTTGCAAACAAGTGTTTTTACAAACTACATTTTTCTTAAAACAACCTTTCATAGTATTTAATTTCGCAAACAAGTCTTTTTACATCATTCATCATTTACATGTTTATAAAAACAACGTTTCACAACATTTCTATTTAAAAATCGTGTTATTACAAGCATGTTTCTAAAATGTTATCGAACATTGGTTATGTTTGTCAATTGACTTTCTGCATAATGTTTTGTTTGATAAGCTATAGTGTTTCTGAGTTTGCTCCACCAGAAGACTTCTTCGTTGTCGCCCCTTCGCTTCTCTCGCACACTCGACCAGAGCTTAATTTATCTTGATAATTTCCAACAACCATACAACCCATAGACGCCTCATAACAGGTGACCGATGTCTGCAACACATCTATGAAATTTCACTTATGTAGGTTGCCACTATTCGCAGCTTGAAATCTTCAAATCAGTTTCGGCCACTTACATGAGCCGTGAAAACTGCCGCGTTAGTGATTAGCCAATAGCCGCCTTGGTAGGGCCAATAGGATTGCAGTGCCTCAGCTAGTAGCAGAACTTATTGTACGCATTATATTCAACATTAGGCGTCTATTGGGCTGTATGCTGTATAGTCGTTGATAATTTCGAACCCTGATATTAAATAAAACACATCATCAAAATCAAAATGGCATTTATTCAATTTAGGCATAAGCCAATTAGCCCTTATTAAACGTCAACAAAAATATAGATCGCACCATCGCTTAACATCAGGTGAGGTGGCGGTCAAACGTTAGGCCATTTCATATAAAAAGACCGGCCAAGAGCATGTCGGGCCATGCTCAGTATTATAGGGTTCCTAATTACTATAGGGGCCTATCTGACGGACAGGGCTGTCATCTACCCGGGTCGGCGAGACATGTCGTGCGGTGTTCCACAGGGATCGGTTCTGGGGCCGCTTCTGTGGAACATCGGTTACGACTGGGTTCTGCGTGGTGTTCTCCTCCAAGGCGTTGGCGTGACATGCTACGCCGACGACACGCTGGTCACGGCGAGGGGGAAGACGCTCCGGCAGGCGACCATGCTGGCGACAGCGGGGGTTGCGCAGGTCGTCGGAAGGATCCGGCGGTTGGGTCTCGAGGTGGCTCTACATAAGTCTGAGGCTCTGTGTTTCCACGGGCCTCGGAAGGGGCCGCCTCCGGGATCCCACATAGTGGTAGGAGGCGTCCGCATCGGCATCGGGTCGACGATGAAATATCTGGGACTCGTCCTCGACAGCCGGTGGGGCTTTGGGCCCCACTTTCAGCGGTTGGCACCCAAGTTGATGGGGGCCGTGGCTGCGTTATCGCGGCTGCTCCCAAACCTGCGGGGGCCAAACGCCTCCTGCCGGAAGCTCTACGTGGGGATCGTACGGTCCATGGCCTTTTATGGGGCCCCAGTGTGGGCGGACACCCTGACACGCTGCAACGTCACGCTGCTGCGTAGGCCGCAGCGTGCGATGGCTATCAGGGTGATACGGGGATATCGTACGATCTCCTTTGAGGCGGCGAGCCTTCTAGCCGGATCAATGCCCTGGGATCTGGAGGCGAGAGACCTTGCGCTGAGGTACCACCAGCGTGAGGACCCGCCTGATCGGACCGAGGTCCGCCAGATCCTAGTGGCTGAATGGGAGGAGCGACTTGCGCAACCCAGCGCAGGGCACGCCGCAATAGCGGCGGTAAGGCCCGTCATGGAGGAGTGGCTGGAGAGGGGCCATGGTGCCCACACCTACCGGCTGACGCAGATACTCTCGGGGCACGGTTGCTTCGGGAAGTATCTGTGTCGCATAGGCCGGGAGCCGACGCCCGAGTGTCATCACTGCGGGAGCTGCCCAGAGGACACGGCGCAGCACACACTGGCGGAGTGCCCAGCTTGGGCCGCGCAGCGCCGTGACCTCATTACTGCAGTAGGCGGCAGCGATCTCTCGCTTCCGGCCGTGGTTCTGTCTATGGTCGGGAGCGAGAGCGCTTGGGAAGGCGTCGTCTCCTGCGAGGATGTAATGCTCGCTAAGGAGGCGGCGGAGAGGGTTCGAGAGGCGATAACCTCTCTTCCCATCCGCAGGAGACGACCTGGGCGTCGTAGGAGGGCGTATGCTGACCTCCAGCCACCCTAGGTGTGGGCCTGCGGGCGGCGGACTCAGGGTGGCCCGCCGCCCGACCAGTCAAGGCCCGTGACGGTGGAGCGTCGTGTTCCACGCGCGCCAGTCTAGAGGAGGCCTTCTCCCCGTGCGGCTGTTGTGTTTGCCGCACGGGGAGAAGGGGCTCGCCTGCCAATGGCGAGCCGGGACCTGCCGGGAACGGTTGGGCGAATACGGGAGTATTTCTCACGCCCCCGGCCAAGGTCGGTAGAGGAACACCGTGGTGGTTTTTAGTCGGTAAGAGTCCGACACTGGCTCCGCCTTCCCCGGGCGGAGTGCGTCCATGAGGATTTTCCCCACGAGAAAAAAAAAAAAAAAAAAAAAAAAAAAAAAAAGGGTTCCTAATTACAAACGAATTAAATCGAATATTAATCATTGCTATTTTAGTTTTTGCAAACAGCGCCACCTAGCGCTGAATTTAAGAAGCTAAATTGAAGGATTGTGTCAAATCAATATAACACAAAGTTTCTTTTTGTGATTTTTTTAAATAGGTAGTAACTAAAGGAGCATTATTTGCTAAGATCATTTTTCTTTAAGGTCAATGACCTATGAACTAGGACGTCTTAAGTATTTTTCAGTTTTCTCACTATAACTCAAAAATTTATAATCACATTATACTCGAAATAATTTTAAAAGAGAGTTTTTATAAAGGTCTATCAATATGGAAGATTATAAGTTTCTACATTGCATAGCTTAGAAATGGCAGGGGGGGGACACATTGCAAGCCACTTTGGCGGGCTGTATTTCGCAGATGGTATACCTGATAAAAAAGTTGTGTATGAAACATTACCTTTGTTTTAGTAGACCTATTCAATGATATCCCACACAAGGGGGTGCAGCGAAAAAATATTTTTTTTCACATGGACAGACGGACGGACATGACGAAACTATAAGGGTTCCTTGTAGGACTACGGAACCCTAAAAAAGACCCAAAAATGCCCGCCCTTTACCGCTTCCTAGTGTTTATGCTGGAAAGAAGAAACGGCGCAACAAACTCCCCAGCAACACATTTCTCTGTCTGTAGCATTAAAACGATTTAATACAGTTATAATTCTCATTTTTAGGGTTCCGTAGTCCTACAAGGAACCCTTATAGTTTCGTCATGTCCGTCCGTCTGTCCTAATCCTTTACAGCTTAATAACTTCTACAGTTATAAACATAAGTAAATGAAATTTTGTTAAAAAATAGTTTGCATATAGATCTCTATTTTAAAAGAATAAAAAAATAGTTTTTACGTATTTTAGGGGTGGCGCCCATACATGTGAAAGGGGAATGAAAAATTTTTTTTCGCTGCTCCCCCTCGTGTGGGGTATCATTGAATAGGTCTACTAAAATGAAGGTAATGTTTCATACATCACTTTTTTATCAGGTGTACCATCTGAGAAATATAGCACGCCAAAGTGGCTTGCAATGTGTCCCCCCCTGCCATTTCTAAACTATGCAACGTAGAAACTTATAATCTCCCACATTGATAGACCTTTGTGAAAACTCTCTTTTAAAATTATTTCGAGTATAATGTGATTATAATTTTTTGAGTTATACATGCTGAAATTTGAATCGCTTATTTCCCGAAAGGGGGTCATTGTACTCATCATTATGAACAACTTTTACTATGGGACCAACACTGAAATCGCGAAAAAAATATCAAGTGGTCCCTACATTTTATTGATTTAAGTGAACACAAATGTAGGGACCAACTGATTTTTTTTTCGCGATTTCAGAGTTGGTCCCATAGTAAAAGTTGTTCATAATGATGAGTACAATGACCCCTTTTCGGGAATTAAGCGACTCAAATTTCAGCGTGTAGACAGAAAACTGAAAAATACTTAAAACGTCCTAGTTCAAAGGTCATTGACCTTAGAGAAAAATTATCGTAGCAAATAATGCTCCTTTAGCTACTTTCTATTTGAAAAAATCACAAAAAGTAACTTTGACATGACAGACTTCTTAAATTTGGCTTCTTGAATTTATCGCTAGATGGCGCTACTAACAACATGCTCTGAGTCGCGAATGCTGCCGATTATTGCAAAAACTAAAATAGCCATGATTAATCGATTTAATTCGTTTGTAATTACACCTACTTAAGGAACCCTATAATACTGAGCATGGCCCGACATGCTCTTGGCCGGTTTTTTTAGAATAGTAAAAGTGGTAAAAGCAAAAGCATAGTACAAGCTCTGCTTAGTTTGCGACTAGATGGGGGCGTGTAAAAAAAGATTAAAAAAAAAAAAAAGATACAATAAAATATTACATAATTTACAAAATGTAAATAATGTAAAACACACTGTGTGTACCACACACATTCGTACCAGCAATTTTTTATTTATCTTAACTATTATAAAATTGTAAATGTCTGTTTGTTTGTTTGTTCGAGTCGAGCATCACGCTAAAACTACTGGGCCGATTTTGATGAAACTTTTTTGTTTGAATGCTGATGATCAGACTTAAAAACTGGTATGAGTTATGAGTTGAGAAAGAAAGAAAGAAAGAAAAAAAATCTATTTGTGGGGTGCGTCCTCACCCGACCGATACAGCTTCTATGCATTTGCACGAGCGGATAGTAATGTATGATGGATGAGTGAGTGGGAGAGTGGGCGACTAGGCGATTGAGCGAGTGTGTGAGTGAGTATGTGAGAGGGTGAGTGAGAGAGTGACTGAGTGGATGGGTGAGTGAGTGGGTGACTGAGTGGCTGAGTGAGTGGGTGTGTGAGTTAGTGAGTGAGTGAGTGTGTGTAAGTGAGTGAGTGAGTGGGTGAGTTGCGTGGAGTGGAGTGGGACTGGGAGTGGAGTGGAGTGTACTGGATCGGACTAGATCGGACTGGATCAGACTAGATCAGACTGGATCGGACTGGATCTGACTAGTCTGGACTGGACAGGACAGGACTTTGCCCGTGGCTTCACTTCGTTGTTCTTCAATTCATCCTACAGGAATCGTTTTCTTTTTTCATAAAATGCATACCTGTTTACAAGCCTAACACAAAAACAAAACAAAATGGGTCCCGTAGTTTTTGCGTGATGCTCGAATTAATAAACAAACAGACATTTACAGTTTTGTAATAGTTACAGGAAAACACCTTATTATTAACAGGATCCGTCACGGGGGGATAACAGATTCTAACGCGAGCGGAGCCGCGGGTAAAAGCTAGTTTATTTATAAAATTAAGGTATAATTTTGATTGCACACTTTAGAAAGCATGGTCCACTTAATAATTTGTCTATAGAAACTAACAGAAACTAAATATATCATAGCCAACATAAAAAATATACTCAAAGACGGAACCCGGAGCACAGAATACCTAATAGTACTAACGTCCCGGAGCATATGACAAAAAGATGGCATCGCGAGTGTCCAGGGGCCTTACTCCCGACTAGATAAGAGTGCTGTATCAATTGAATTCGAATTCGAGTTAGTGTCAATTCATACTGCGTTCCTCTAGAAATTGACATTAGCTCGATTTGGTTCAGAGCTCAAACCAGTCGGAAGTAAGGCCCCTGGCAAAATTAGTGTGAGTGAAATGTTGTATTTATCAAAGTTTTTTACTTATTACCTTTAATCTTCGGAACCACTGGAATTTTCCCAACAATATTTGGAATAGTATCAGTTATGAGTAAGTTCATAAAAAAACAAGTTAAAATCCTTCAAGGACAAATAAAAACGATAATAAATAAAATCAAACGAAAACATATGTAGGTAAAGTGTTGATAAAGTAGGAACTGTTGAGTATGTAATGTACTCTTATTACCTACTAGCTGATGCCCGCGGCTTCGCTCCCGTGAAATGTCGATAAAAAGTATTCTATGTGTTAATCCAGGACATGGTCTATCTGTGTGCTAAATTTCATCGTAATAAGTTCAGCTGATTTAGCGTGATTGAAAGACATAACACATAACAACATAACATCACGCCTGTATTTCCCCGAAGGGGTAGGCAGAGGTGTAATAGTATACCCACATTTCGCCAGTTATGTTATAGTCCCATGTAATAGGGGGCGAGCCTATTGCCATTGACCGGGCACAAATCCAGACTCCAGGCTGCTACTGAGAATTTCCTAATGAAAAAACCCAATAACACTTTGCTCGACCCGGGAATCGAACCCAGGACCCCACGCTCAGCAGTGGCGCTTGCAACCACTAGAACAACGAGGCAGTCAAATGAAAGTAGGCAGCAGTAGGTGTAGGTGGTGTAGGTGGCAGTCAATTGAAAGACAAACATTAAAAAAACAAAAATCCATACTTCGCATTTATAATATTAGTAGGAAGTAGTAGAATACATCAATAGGATAAATAAATACATTTTGATGAAAAGAACGCGCCGCATACATACATACATAATATTATCACACCTGTTTCCCATAAGGGTAGGCAGAGACTAAGGACGGACTGGGCGGCGGAGATTGCTTACCATCAGGTGACCCGCATGCTCGTTTGCCCTCCTATGTTAAAAAACCGGCCAAGAGCATGTCGGGCCATGCTCAGTATTATAGGGTTCCTTAAGTAGGTGTACAAACGAATCAAATCGAATATTAATCATGGCTATTTTAGTTTTTGCAATAATCGGCAGCATTCGCGACTCAGAGCGTGTTGTTAGTAGCGCCATCTAGCGATAAATTCAAGAAGCCAAATTTAAGAAGTCTGATTGATGTCAACGTTACTTTTTGTGATTTTTTCAAATAGAAAGTAGCTAAAGGAGCATTATTTGCCATGATAATTTTTCTCTAAGGTCAATGACCTTTGAACTAGGACGTTTTAAGTATTTTTCGGTTTTCTGTCTATAACTCAAAAAAATATAATCACATTATACTCGAAATAATTTTAAAAGAGAGTTTTCACAAAGGTCTATCAATGTGGAAGATTATAAGTTTCTACGTTGCATAGTTTAGAAATGGCAGGGGGGGGGACACATTGCAAGCCACTTTGGCGGGCTATATTTCGCAGATGGTACACCTGATAAAAAAGTGGTGTATGAAACATTACCTTCATTTTAGTAGACCTATTCAATGATACCCCACACGATGGGGTGCAGCGAAAAAAAAAAATTTTTCCCCATTTCACATGTATGGGCGCCACCCCTAAAGAACGTAAAAACTATTTTTTTATTCTTTTAAAATTGAGATCTATATGCAGACTATTTTTTACCAAAATTTCATTTACTTATGTTTATAACTGTAGAAGTTATTAAGCTGTTAACCGACTCGACTAACTTTGCAGTTCATTCAAAGTCGTATAGATATGCCTACCCTTACTAATATTTTTTAGTATTTTTAACGCATTTTACGCATGCGAAGCGAAATCTAACGATTTAAAATGTGGAAAGAAAAAATCGCTCACGAGCAGGATTCGAACCTGCGACTCCTGGCTCAGTACGCCAGTGCTTTAGCCACTAAGCTACCGTGAACACTGCTCGTGGTATCGAAATTCTCATCCACTTGGCATCGTTTATCTATGAGGTCGATCTACCTACCACGTCTTAAAGGGAATACATCAAATAAGACTTCATCTTGTATAAATAATGTTTAAGATGTACTTTTCAGTTAGACGAGGTTGAATATGCATTGCCGGCAAGTGAGGCACCAACGTTAGCTGAAGTTTTATCTACAGAAGAAGAAGAATTTAAAAGGAAAGAGACCAAATATGTCGAAGAACCTACTACTTGCTCTGCACTGCAAGTGGACTTTTTACAGGGTGTATCTCAGCAGCTTTTACAAGCACAAGTACGTATTCAAAATGTTATTATAATAAATAGTACTGTTTATAAGTAAATCTCTTTTACTGTTCATGTGATGGTCATGTAATGAAAAAAATATTAAGGCAATATTATGAAATCGTTATGGCTTAGAATTTTAGAGCTTGACTGCCAAAGTGACTTTGTTTGTGAAAATGTCAGCTGCCTGAATGCAGTAGTTTCGTTGATGCGCAGCGACTTTTGAAATGGAGACGAAACGACACATTGGTCATTCAAAATGCAATTTTAGTTTTCTCTAAAGTCAAGCTCACGACTCTTGTGTAGTTATTTATGGATTTGCTCCCCGTCCCCCAGTCCTATATCAAACCTCTTAAACCATTGAATGTATATTTTTCATAGGAAAGGTCATCAGCAGGTGCTACAACGGCGCTAAGTGTGGGAACAGAAGCGAAATTAACGGTTGGAACAGCACATGGCCACCTTCTGTCATTTCATGAACAGACATTGCGATGGGTCTGTGACTCAAATACTGATCGGGGAGCAGTATCATGTCTAGCATACAATCAAAACTGCACACGACTGCTTGCCGGATATGCGAGAGGTCTCATTGGCCAGTACGAAAGTGTACAAGGAACTATATTGAGACGCATTACTTTAGGTGGTGAAATATGGGGCACATTGCAAGTAACGTGGGCTGGCACATCGGGACTGGCCCTCGACACAGGCGGATCAGTTTGGTTGATTAAATTTTCCCGACCATTAGGAGTGCGATCAGCACGCTCATCGTGTCTATTTTCCGGTGCTCGTGGAGAAGTTGTAGCTATGGCGGCGCGTGACGCCCGCATTCTAGCACTAGCGACATTGTCGCGCGTTATCATTGTAGCTGGAGGTCGCGCTGCTGGATTACGGCTTACTGGGCCTCCGGACACTCTCCCAGTACTAGAGTGGAGCGAATCAGACGAGCGAGTACTAGTATGTGGTCGTTCTAAAATATTACAATGGCTCTCACTGACCATCACTGGATCTACAATTTCTTTGAAACCAATCCAAAAAGTTGAATTGAATACAAGTCCTTTATGGCTCGGCTGGCTTGGAGGTAATCTCGCTATTTTCGACGCAGATGAGAATCTCAGATTATGGGGAGAGGACTATGATAAACCTTTAGATCTTTCACATATGGAACCAGTTTACGCATCATCTTTTTTTAAGGTACGGAATTAATTAACATAATTAACACAAACTAGGTAGGTAAGGGTGCTGGGCCAGTAAACCTCCTCGTGTGCCCGATGGTTGCTGGTCTTTCTGGATACGTCTGGAAGGAACAGCAGTTTGTTGGTCCGGTGCACCCTGGACATGGCAATTATATTATATAATTATTATATGGGATAATTTTTCGTGGGACCTTTTTGTCCGTGGCAAATATTTTAGCACGGGAGGGGCCCTATCTAGGGCCAATGGGGCGGTACTCTGCGTGTGTTAGCAGAGAACAGTAGAAGAGCAGACACGGGCCCGGTGTGCTATCACCCTGCCGCTGGACAGACAGTGGGGGGACTGTGTTCTTTCCTGCCCCCGCCGATCTCGTAACCCCAGAAAGAGTGCTGCGGCTGTTTAATCGCGCCTTCTTTTGGAACCGAGGCACAGCGGTGACACTCCATGTACGTGTGAGCTCGCTCGCAGGTGACCTTGAGCGAGCGCGTAAATGCAATAGGCCTTGGCTAAGGCAGCCGAGAGACTGCCCGTTCCACACGCCGCGCACCGCGCACGGCCCCCGCGCTCGCCCCGACCCGCACACATAGCCGCGAGTAATTTTACGAGCACACATGCTAAAGTGTAGCTTCTTGTCGTTAGTATATATTCTATGACCGAGGGTATTAGCTTTACCACCCAGACCGCGAGGAAAAATACCTCTATAAAAAATTACGGGAGTAAAGAATAGGGGCCAGCGGCACAGATTACCTATTAGTTAATTACGTAACAGATATTGCACTCCCTGTAAAATATTCCATACCTACTGCTTTAATAGCCTGCCTACTCTTTCACGTCGCCGACCGCTGACTGCGAAATTGTACCTAAACGGTCGAGCGTAAAGTATAAGAAAAGAGAACTACCTAGCCTACCGTCTAGCGTACCTTTAAAAGGGATCGAACAGTTGGGGCTTGCGTTGCGTTGCCTCACGCTTGCACGCGCGTGCCGTCAGATGCAGTCCGGTCATGGCGCCAAAATATTGCGATGTATTTTGGTGTAACGCCAGACCTTAGTTTCTTTAGTTAAAAATTTGGAAAAATAAGTCCTATTTTCAATATAATCATTTATTTTATTCTTTTAAAAACCTAGTCTATGCATAAAGTTCTTATTGCGCGGCAGCTGCGCGTGACTGCGTGAGTCCGCCGTCCGCGTGACCTTGTAGCAATCGCAAGAACGTTAGGGCTGCATCTTTGGACAAAAATATGAGTAGGTACACAATATTTAGGTACAGTTGTTTTATCTCACGAAAGCGGGTGAGCCATGCTTGTAGTTGTGATGCGTATAGACACGCGCTCTTGAGATGATCACAGATGTCTTGATGTATATAGGGAACGGAGAGCTTTGGCGGTTCGATGCAACATGCTTGTCTTTAAGTTTTTTCGTTGTGTGTGTACAGCTGACGCTTTTTACAGTATTTTGCAGTCTGGAACAAGCTGTACACAGAAAGCCATCAATGCTCTCAGAGTCCAATATAACAATGCATTTAGGATGCTACTTGGGCTGCCTCGCTTCTGCAGTGCGTCGGGAACGTTTGCAGATTCGCAGACTATACCCGCGGCACGCTATGATGGCGTTTTTGACATTTTTAATAGTGTTGTGACCAATGATTTTACATAAGTACAGATATGATATGATATACCCTAACAAATCAAACGAAAAACATGTTCCGTGCGCAGCGGTCGCACACATACACAGTGTTTTACATCACTTACATTTCACAACATTGCCGTGTCGTGTGAAAGAGATGGTGTATGTAAACCAATATGAACAAAAAAGGCAGCTAGTGTTTGTCAGCTACGTGTAGTGTATGTGGCCATTTAGGCCAGCCAATCACAGCACACAGCAGCACGCAGGGTAGCCAATCACAGCACGCAGCAGCATGCAGAGTTGCTAATCACAGCACTTTTGGCAAAGATTAACGAAAACGAGTAGACAGAAGGTACAAGTATTTTACGCGGCAAGTATTATACCCAACTTTAATCGTATTTATTTTTTATAAAAATGATTTTTTTGACAAACTTTATTTTTTTCCATAAAATTTCATTGATTTATTGAAATCATAATGTTATGAGACTAGATAAGAAAAATTCATATTAAAATGTATACAGTTTTAATTTTTTACTGAATATTGAATAAAAATATGGCATTCAAACTACAAATAGTCAAGAAAATCGAGTTAGGAGATGCTTCTATTAGATGTTGAATTTACTTTTCGGAACTGATTATAGACTAGTAATTTTTATTAATGGTCTATAATACTGTTATTATTATAGTGAGAAAACTGAAAAATACTTAAGACGTCCTAGTTTATAGGTCATTGACCTTAGAGAAAAATGATCTTAGCAAATAATGCTCCTTTAGCTACTTTCTATTTAAAAAAATCACAAAAAGAAACTTTGTGATATATTGATATGACACACTTCTTAAATTTAGCGCTAGGTGGCGCTGTTTGCAAAAGCTAAAATAGCAATGATTAATATTCGATTTGATTCGTTTGTAATTAGACCTACTTAAGGAACCCTATAATACTGAGCATGTCCCGACATGCTCTTGGCCGGTTTTTTTAATTTCAATAGCCTCACGGAGCATTCTAGGTACATATCGGTTTTCCTTCGCCAGAACTTGTGGTTTATCAAATCGAAGAAAATGGTTGGGTTTGTCTAGGGCAAGTTAAATAATATTATAATATACGCGATTTAATCCGGTTAAACTTTGTTTTATTATAACAATATATCTACTGAATAATACTCATAGAAAGATTAACCTAGCTCTATAATCGCGATAATCGATAATTTATTGTATTATTTCGCATTTACGCATACGAAGCAAAATCTAACGATTTAACGATCAGTTGATAGATCAAACTGTACTTGAGGAATGTTCTGTAATACGGACCTGAGTAACTGAACGACCAAAGTACGCTCCGTGCGTCGTCGGACGATAATACTGATCGTACCACTTTTCTGCCTACGAGTCGCATCTGCATCTTTATAATCTATGTTTTGTCTTATCGCTCTCGGTACAAAAAATATTTATTGTTTTTAATAGAAATACGCCTATAATGCAAATAATTTTTTGTACTTACAAGTGGTATGTGATCCCTTTTTGTTTGTTTGCTTTCATGTCATAATTAGTACACTTTCTGTACATACACGACGGCATTTTTGTAATTTTTTGTCACCGGTTACGCTCGGCGTCAAGGCAATGACGCGGACTAATAGCAAGATGTCACAATTAGCTTGTTTTCGAGTCTTCAGATATTCGCGCTAGTCACTCATCTGTACTTATGTAATATCATTGGTTGTGACACATTTCAAATTATTACCCTTATGGTGTATGCGTTTAGGGTGAGCGGTTGTTTGTTTGTTTGTTTGTGTGTGCAAATCAAAGTTCCCATTTATCTCCAAAACAGTTTGTCCGATTTGGATACGGTTTTCTGAATAGGGTTTGTGATTCATTGGCAATGGTTCTTAGATAGGTGTTATGGTGTTTACTCGCCAGGGGGCGCTGCAATCAATATTTTTAGTGCAAACGAATGTTCCCATTTATCACCAAAACGGTTTGACCGATTTGGACGGGCGCTGATGTGGCTTTTATGTAGTGCTTGAGATTTCTCGCAACATGTCGAGAGTTCGGTGATCTATGTTGTCGCATTATTTATAAACTATTCTAAGCAAATGACATTCAGAATGCATGCGTTATCTCACCCCAGAAAATACAATAATTACGTTGTATTCACTGATAACCCCGACGGTTTTTCTTAGGTTTGTAATTATATCTTCCTTACTTACTTTATTTTAGTCGGGGGTTTTCAAATTTTTCATTTAATTCTTTTTCGATTGAGTCTACATACGTCGTGGGTTTATTCAAAATTTTCAATTTTGCTTTTTATTATCTAAAAAAAATATAGGCAATTTCGATTCGTGTAAGTCTTTGTGAGTAGGTAGGTAGTTAGTAGGTAGTATCTGCAAAAATGTTTTAATAAAACACATGAAACATTTAATATTCCTTATTCAGATTCATCCATATTACTATATTCATTTTCCGTCGAACTGTCGTTGCTGGTATCGTCTTCTACATTAATTATAATTTAATTGTCTAAAATATTAGCTATTTTCACATCTCTATCATAATCTTCCATTATTCTTTGAATGGCTTTATTCACAATCTTGTACCAGTCTGCTTTAGTTACATGTTCGCAGGCTTCTAATATATTTTTCATTTTTGTTGTGGTAAATGGAGGTTCGTTATCCTATCTTAGGGAACGTTCAAGTATTACGTAGCACAATTTTTGGAGATTTTTGACACCCCTCTCCCCCCATGTAACGCGCCGTAATGTTTCAGAAGACCCTACCCAAATTCGTTACGTAATACTTGAACGCTCCCTTATCTACCCAATTTAGAGACTGTGATTATTGGGGCAGAATTAATCAAATAATCTAGCAATTTTACAAAATATCTAGTACGACTTGGATAAAGTAATAAAACACAATAAATTTTAGTTTATGTTATATTGCAAGGGTACATAAAGTTTGTAAGTTGACCATACTAATGAATACCATACCATACTAATGAATACCATACCATACTAATGAATACCATACCATACTAATGAGATTAAGGCTAGAAAAAAAAGTTAATGCTAAGGCCTTCTAACCTAAATCTTTACGAGTCGGATCTGACCATGAAGGGTTATTTTTATCAGCGATTGGGACCGGGTTTATTACTTTGACCAACTGCAACTAGCTATTATGAATTATATCTAGATAAAGTAAATAATTTATCAAATTATTCAATAAACATTATGTCTAGCCATTTTGTTTAATCGCTATTTAATCATCTGTGACATACATTAAAACAGTAGAAATAAAAAGAATTTGAATAATAGATTCGGAAAATTATATTGCTGTAGCAGTGCATCACTATTGACAATAAAGTACGGCAATTGTTTCTTGATACGTAACCGTCAATATTTACAGATCATCATGAGTAGGCAAACGTCGAAAACTCCATCTTAGCGTGCCGCGATTATAATGGCTTCGCCGCAATCAGGTGGAAGCGTGCGGCGGCGGCGTGCCGCTTCGTTGCTGCGGAGGATCAGGGGCAGCTCGAACAGTCACCTAAATATCATTGGGAACAAAGACTGAAGTTATTAAGATTACTAACAATATAATATTAACATAGACCAGTAAGCCTCTAGACGCCGCTTAGCTGGACACCCCCGGTCACAACGCATATGCTCTACCACTGCATATCATACGTCACTCCGCCAATCGGAACGTCACTCAGTCAGCGAGCGGCACCAATCATGGGGAATCATACCACCGAACTTTTGAGCCGGCCAATCATAACGCGCCGTCCGCCCCCCTGACCCCACCAACGTTTTACGACTGCGTTTGAATACAAAACTTTGTTTATGCGGAGTCTTGAAGCTTACTGGTCTGTGATTATTAATATTATGGATTAATATTGTCTATAATAAATTGATTATTATTATTATATAAAATGTTGTGTCACAGGGTCACTGGACCGACGGGCGCGTGTCTCGCGCTATGTGCACGGCCGGCGTTAGTGCTCTAGGCGGCGCATGCGTCTCGGAAGGCGCGCTGTCACTTCTGGGTCGCCGCGGCATCGTTCGCGTACGACCACGCCACCTACTTGCGAGGGCACAAGCCTTCCTGTCTTCGGGCCGGCATCTGAATGCATTACGCTTACTCTGTTCTACACAGGGGATTGAAGCGAAGTCCTTAGCTAATCAATTTATAGAAAATATTGCTGAAAGACCACATATATTGTGTAACAAGCATGTTGCTGATCAAACTGTGAAGCTGTGCTTGAAGTATAATCTAAGGTTGGTACCATACGCTTACGTGCGTTAAATTGATTAATATTTATTTTCATTGTGATTTCCTAACGTCTTGTGTCTTAAATTATTTTTCACACACTTGCTAAGTAATTGCTTCATTATCACAAATAAAATATAATACATAAATCGGCTCCTTTCCGTACGCAACGAAATAAAATTAGCAACTTCCAACACCGCCAACACGACAATAATGGCAAGTTTACACGAAAATAATTTTGCTGTCAGCGCTAGCAAGAAACATAGCACCATTAGCACCGTATAAACTTTTAGCGCCAATTTTTGCGGCATGCGAGCAATTGCACGGAATAGAGCATTTGTCTATTTTTGGCGCCAGTTACCTCCACCTGCGTCTCTAGCGTTTTTTTTTCTCTGTTTATTTAACTTAAAACATACACAAAAATGATTATAAAAAACATCACAAAAACCTTACACAGGTTTGTCTGGATGTTGAGACACTAAGTTTAAAAAATAAGTAATTCATAATATGCAAGTATCAGTCATTCATTTGCAATAATAAGTAATGCATAATAAAAAACGAACTAACATGAAACTCTCTGCGCGATAGCTCGTCACTGAATGTCTTCAAGAGAAGAATTAAGGAGCATTTCCTCTCAACATGAGTATAGTACAGTCGACTGCATGACAGTGGTAACACTTCAATTCGAAAACCGCCCTTACTGCTTACGAAATAAAGATGCTGCTAATGTCAAAGTGTTACCACCGACGTGCGGTCGACCGTACATGTTATGTATTATATATCTATATATATATACCAGGCCCCTCAGAAAGTATTGCGAAAAAAAGTTTTTATATATGGGAGACTGGCCAGTTATAATGTTTTTCGAAAATATGATTATTTATAAGTAAAAATAAGTAAGTTCCAATTTCAAAATTTCCCTCCACATTTTTTGCGAGTTAATTCAAAGTATTGTGTCTCACTGAAATATGGATCTGCGCCGGGAACATTTTAGAGCTATGATTTTATACGATTTCAAGTGTCGCCTGAAACCGGATGAATCGTACGATAGACTTCAAATGGCATTCATGGATGAAGGCCCTTCCAAGGCAACCGTGTATCGTTGGTATAACGAATTCAAGCGCGGTCGACCAACTTTGGGGGATGACGAAAGAAGCGGTCGCCCTTTGACGGCTGTTACCGAAGAAAACGTGCTAGCAGTGAAAAATTTAATCCAAGACAATAGGCGAATTACATATCAGGAGATTCAACACATATTGAAGATTGGATCGGGAAGCGTTCACGAGATTCTACACAGCCATCTTCGCGTGAGGAGGATAGTATCACGCTGGGTGCCGCACAACCTCACCGATGCTCAGAAGCAGGCCCGGGTGGAATGGTGCCGTGATATGCTTAACAAATTTGAAGCAGGCTCGTCTCGGCGTGTTTACGACATCGTTACAGGTGATGAGTCCTGGATTTATCAATACGACCCAGAAACCAAGCGCCAGTCGACTGTTTGGGTGTTTCAAAATGAGCCAACGCCTACCAAAGTGAAGCGATCTAGAAGCGGGGGTAAGATTTTGATCGCTAGCTTTTTTAATTTGACTGGCCACTTGGTATCAATTCCCTTACGGGATCAAAGAAGCATTAATGCCGAATGGTATACTACCAAATGTTTGCCAGAAGTTTTCTCTGTTATAAGCAACAAGCGACCAAACACAGGGCTCCGCGGGCTACTGCTCCACCACGACAATGCACCTGCGCACACCGCACTCAAAACGAGGGACTTCCTGGACAGCACGCCAGTCAAACTCCTGGGTCACCCTCCTTACAGCCCTGATCTAGCACCGTGTGACTTCTTTTTATTCCCAAAAATAAAAAATCAGCTCAAAGGGATACAATTTTCGTCGCCGGAAGATGCGCTGGCTGCGTTCGAGCAGGCTGTAAACGAGGTGTCTGCGGCGGACTGGAAAAAGTGTTTTGAAAACTGGTTTAGGCGCATGAATCTTTGTATAGAGGCTGGTGGAAAGTACTTTGAAAAGATTTGATAAAAATATATGTACGTATAGAACAATTTTTTTTAGTTTCGCAAAACTTTCTGAGTGTCCCACGTATATGAACGTATATATTCTTATGTATCTATTATATATACTTAAGTATCTATATATTATTTATATTATTATTAGCTAGTACTGCATGTAAATAAAGTAGGTTTAATTTATGTTGTACACTTGTCTCTGTTCATCTATTCAACATCTCTCTATCGCTCTAAGGTTCGCTGTTAGAAAACTCTGTTCTGAGTTAAGCTCGCCGATGTACATAAACTTTCCTACTGTAATATAAATGTATATGTGTGTGTACAATACAAAATAAGAATAAGATTAATGCGTAGGTAGGCACAAAAACATTGAAGGAACGTTTTAGTTGCATCTATGTTGTAACGATATATCAAAAATACATCGATGTTTTCCAAATATTTACTGATTGTTTTTATCTAGTAACTATCGCCCATGGATGGTTTCGCTTTTATTTTAACGAGTATGGGCATCATATAATATTCATAATTCATGACATATTTTTATAATTCTTCTTAGATCACTTGAAAGAAATCTTTTGTGGGATTCATATTTTCATTTTATTTAGAAACCGAACGACTTTTATATCATTCCGGATCTGTATCTCTGTTTTTTCTTACTTGTCATAATTATTAAACGATCTTGGCATGTCTTTTTAATTCAATTCGTCAATAATAATTACTAAAAGACATTATGTTAACAATTTAACACACTAAATAACATTTTTTTACCTAATTACATGTGCAGACCTAGTAATTATATTTAATCAGTAGTTATTTGAATAAAGAGACTTGTCAAGATTGTTTACTAAATAAGACAAGGGGTGCGTTCAGTATGTTCGTCCGACGACGCCCGGAGCGTACTTTGGTCGTTCAGTTAAAGAGAGTTTAAGAGTAAGAAGCTAAACAAGTAGGAACTTGACCGAGCGAAGCGAGGTCTCCGAGTTCAGCACTTTGTCCATCTGTCTGTCAGAACCTTACTTATAACTTCTAATTCTATAAAAATAAATAAATACTAATGATAATAATAATGTACATATTCCTTGCAAATAAAGGCATTCTATTCTATTCTATTCTAAAAATAAATAATATAACCGCCCTCTGTGCCATTTCTAGACGAAGCATCAAACACTTACCTGAACTACCCCAAGCTGTAATACAGTAGTTTACAATCGAGTACGCCAGTGCGTAGTAGACTGTTTTTAGTGCGGCAGATGATCTTAGGTTCTTAAACACAAAAACACATATTAATTTTCTAACCCGCGAGACTAGTGACCCAATATGCTCTTTCCATGACATTGTACTGTCGATTATTACACCTAGGCGCTTTTTTTTTTGTCTTGGGTAAATCCTCATGGACGCACTCCGCCCGAGGACGGCGGAGCAATGTCGGACTCTTACCGACTAAAACCACCACGGTGTTCCTTCAACTAGCATTGGCCGGGGGCGTGGGAACCCCCTGTATTCGCCCAACCACGACAGGTGCTGGCCCGCACAAGCAGGTAAGCCCCTTCTACCCGTGCGGCCTATCGGCGGCCGCACCGTCCCTAGTGGCGTACATGGAACGCTGCGCGCCTCCTCACGGGCCCCGCCATGACGCAGCTAACACGCCGATGTCACGGCCACGCCACACTGTGGGACGATATCAAAATTTTTGGCCTTAGGGCTCAAAAATACTAGAATCGGATTCTAATAATTAAGATGATTGTTTTATTATTCTACATTTTTTTTCTATCATTAATATTTTTCGAGTTATAACATTTTTAAAAATGTATGAAAATTTTCATTATATGTAAAAATGTTATTAATACCAAATTGAAGATTTTCGAAGCAACAGAATATGTATTTATTGTAGTTCGGCACTAGTACTATACAAATATATTCACAAAACTTTGAGATAACGTAAGGTTTTGGCGTAAAACGCCTTTTTCTCCATACATAAAAAAACTTCAAATCACTATATCACTAAAAGTACTTGTAAAACCAAATCGAACATTTTCGAAGCATCTATGTATGTATTTATTGTAGTTCGGCATCTCTACTATACGAATCTACAAATTACTTTTTGAAGTATTGTAAAGTTTTAGCGTAAAATGCCAATTATCACACTATCTCCTACTTTCGTTGTTTTTAATTTCATTAAAATGTTTTTAAAAACCATGTCGAAGATTTTCGAAGCAACAGAGTATGTATTTATTGTAGTTCGGCACTAGTACTATATGAATATATACATGAAACTTTGAGGTAACGTAAGGTTTTGGAGTAAAACGTTATTCTCTCCATACATAAAAAAAATCAAATTGCTGTATCACTGAAAATACTTGTAAAACCAAATCGAACATTTTCGAAGCATCAAAGTATGTATTTAGTATAGTTTGGCATCTCTACTATACAAATCTATTAATGACTCTGAGGTATTGTGAGGTTTTATCGTAAAACGCCAATTTTTATTTTATATCCAACTGACAATTTTTTAAAATATAAAAATGATTTTAAAAACCAAATCGATTTTCGAAAAAGATTTTTCGAAGCAACAGAGTATGTATTTATTGTAGTTCGGCACTAGTTCTATATGGATCTATACACGAAACTTTAAGGTAATGTAAGGTTTTGGCGTAAAACGCCAATTTAACTTTCTCTCCATACAAAAAAAACTGCAAATCGCTATATCTTTGAAAATACTTGGTAAATGAAAATACTGAGGAAGCATTTTATATTAGCATTGAAGAAAAGAATCTGAATCCGTCATAATATTTACAAAAAAACGCATTTAATTTTTATGCTAAGTCCCCTAAGTCCACTAGCGATAGATTTCGTTCCATAGTGCGCCAGCCACGTCAGCTACGCCAGGCAGCATACTACCCCGAGTCTGCCGCCGCCCGCAGTACCTATCCTCTTGTAATTTTTTCATAGAGGTTTTCTTCCTCATTCCACATCCTCCACTGTGCCCTCTGCTAACCTCAGAGGGACACGCGGAGTCACGCCCCATTGGCCTAGATCGAGGCCCCCCATCCGCGCCAGAATATCCGCCACAGGCAATAAGATAAAAACCGGCCAAGAGCATGTCGGGCCATGCTCAGTATTATAGGGTTCCTTAAGTAGGTGTAATTACAAACGAATCAAATCGAATATTAATCATGGCTATTTTTGTTTTTGCAATAATCGGCAGCATTCGCGACTCAGAGCGTGTTGTTAGTAGCGCCATCTAGCGATAAATTCAAGAAGCCAAATTTAAGAAGTGTGTCATGTCAAAGTTACTTTTTGTGATTTTTTCAAATAGAAAGTAGCTAAAGGAGCATTATTTGCTATGATAATTTTTCTCTAAGGTCAATGACCTTTGAACTAGGATGTTTTAAGTATTTTTCAGTTTTCTCTCTATAACTCAAAAAATTATAATCACATTATACTCGAAATAATTTTAAAAGAGAGTTTTCATAAAAGTCTATCAATGTAAAAAGTATGTAAGTATTATATCCATTGTCTAGTACCCATAGCACAAGCTCTGCTTAGTTTGGGACTAGATGGTGCTGTGTAAAAATGTCCCAAAGATGTTTATTTATTTTATTTGTTTTTTAATGTGGAAGATTATAAGTTTCTACATTGCATAGTTTAGAAATGGCAGGGGGGGGGGCACATTGCAAGCCGCTTTGGCGGGCTATATTTCGCAGATGGTACACCTGATAAAAACCGGCCAAGAGCATGTCGGGCCATGCTCAGTATTATAGGGTTCCTTAAGTAGGTGTTACAAACAAATCAAATCGAATATTAATCACGGCTATTTTAGTTTTTGCAATAGACGGCAGTATTGGCGACTCAGAGAGTGATGTCAGTAGCCGCTAGATGGCGCTACACAGTGCCAAATGTAATAGACGGCACTTGACGGCAGCATTGGCGACCCAGAGAGTGTTGTTTGACGCCGCTAGATGGCGCCAAATTTAAGAAGTGTGTCGTCAACATAATACAAAGTTACTTTTTGGGATTTTTTCAAATATAAAGTAGCTAAAGGAGCATTATTTGCTATGATCATTTTTCTCTAAGGTCAATGACCTTTGAACTAGGACGTTTTAAGTATTTTTCAGTTTTCTCTCTATAACTCAAAAATTTATAATCACAATATGCTCGAAATAATTTTAAAAGAGAGTTTTTACAAAGGTCTATCAATGTGGAAGAATAAAAGTTTCTACGTTGCATAGTTTAGAAATGGCAGGGGGGGGGGGGGGGGGGCGGACACATTGCAAGCCACTTTGGCAGGCTATATTTCGCAGATGGTACATCTGATAAAAAAGTGATGTATGAAACATTACCTTCATTTTAGTAGACCTATTCAATTATACCCCACACGAGGGGGTGCAGCGAAAAAAATTTTTACATCCCCATTTCACATGTATGGGCGCCACCCCTAAAATACGTAATCATGATTTTTTTATTCTTTTAAAATTGAGATCTATATCTATACTATTTTTTAACAAAATTTCATTGACTTATGTTTATAATTGTAGAAGTTATTAAGCTGTAAAGGATTAGGACAGACGGACCGACGGACGGACATGACGAAACTATAAGGGTTCCTTGTAGGACTACGGAACCCTAAAAAGTGGTGTATGAAACATTACCTTCATTTTAGTAGACCTATTCAATGATACCCCACACGAGGGGATGCAGCGATAAAAAAAATTTCATTCCCATTTCACATGTATGGGCGCCACCCCTAAAAACGATTTTTTTATTCTTTTAAAATTGAGATCTATATGTAGACTATTTTTTAACAAAATTTCATTTACTTATGTTTATAACTGTAGAAGTTATTAAGCTGTAAAGGATTAGGACAGACGGACGGACATGACGAAACTATAAGGGTTCCTTGTAGGACTTCGGAACCCTAAAAAGGAAGGAAATAAATATTAACGAAAATAAAGAATGAATTATAAGGATACAATTAATTAATGTTTTAATTAATTCAGACACAATTTAAGATTGTTATTGAATAAATGAATGAATGAGTAGATATTAATGACCCTCGAAAGGATATTTATTGCCCGTACCCATGCGTAGGCGGCGCGTGACACTACGCTCGACGCGACGCACAACGCGCTGCGTGTTCATAAATGAGCCCGTGCTTCCAATATTACTTGGCGGTCAATTGCTTGCTTTATTTCTGTCAGTTCGGCCATTGGCAATTATTGACACGTCTAAATTATCATATTTTTTTAACTTTAAAGGGAGGAGCTATGGAATCGTTTATGGGAACAGTGTTCCAATGAAAACGCTTTCGTAGAAGCGTTAGGCGATGCTGCAGCCCGCGGCGAGTTATCTACGGCGGAGATGTCTCCATCACCGGACTCCACACAGGTGCGTCTATTCAAATGTACTCATTTTGGTTCTTCAGTTAAGAGTCGAACGAAACGCCACAGTAAAGATAGTAATAATAATAATTTATTACGCTAAAATACAAACTGATGGATATAGAGTCACAATTAGAACTGGGCGTTTAAACGAAAAGCGCATATAAAATTGATTTTTTTTAAAGCGTATAAGGACGCTTAGTGATTAAAGCAGATTTCGTTTTAATAAAATAAATAAATATATTTTTATTCACAAAAAGTTTTACATCAAATATCTGTTTAGACTTTTTCGTAAACCAAAATTATGCTTTCAATAGTACGATTAAAATGTAACCTTATTTCTATGGGCATAAGACTCAATTTCAATGTGGACAGGTGGTTTGATAACCGGCAGAATTAAATTTTATTCGTTTACGTAATCTGCTTAGAGAAAGAAAAGAAGAAAGAAAGAAAAAATATTTATTTGCTTCAAAAGTGACTCACAAAATTACCAAAAAATTCAAGAACACAGAAAAAATACAAGTACAGAGCCAAGAAGTGTGGTAAGATATGCGTCACATCCGCGTAAAACGGCCACCGCTCAGCATATTTCTGTGCCTCATGCACGGAGCAAAGACACAGCGCTGGTTTTCAGCGACAGCCGGCGTCGACACAAATTCAATGCAATAACGTAGATCAGTGAGGCGTGATTTTGGTAAATAACGATAAAAAATAAATAAGTATGATTAAATACAATACGTGATAAAATGATAAATACGCAAGATTGGAAATTCCATAGACCATAACACAAAACCACACAACATGGCAACATTGTATCAAGTCGTCAAACGTGAGCCGCTCGCGCAGCTGTCACGCGTTGGCTATGGTTTTTGACATTGACAAGTGACAACGTTACGCAACACAATGCAATAATGGACGCTCGGTATTGTGTAATCGTTGCAATAAGTTGGGAAGGAAAGCACTTTTTTGTTTTGTTGTTTATTTTCGTATCGTTTAACCGTTTTTGATCTTGATTGATTTGATTTTGCTTTGGCGCTTAGGTTATCTTTCGTTGTCAACTAACGTATATTAATGTATATTTATTAATTGTAATGGGTATTTGTAAAAAGGTATTTGCAAGCAACAGTTATTAAGTCGGTATCACTCAGTTTATAACTGGGATCGCCAACCCGCCTGCCAAGCGTGGCGATTATGGCATATAGGAAGGAGCAGCAGTTTGTTGGGCTGGTGCACCCTGGATTTGGGTAGTAAATCTACTTCGAGGGACCTTATTTTTCGTGGAAAATATTCAGAAATGGGAGGTGCCCGATCTGGACCAATGGGGCATTGCTCTGCGTTTCCGCCTGATGTTAACAGAGGGGACAGTGAAGGAGCAGGGACGGGCCAAATACGCACTGTGCACTCACTCTGCTACTGGATGAGTGGGGACTGTATTCTTCCCTGCTCCCGTCGTCGATCTCGTAACCCCAGAAGGAGTGCTACGGCTGTGTTCTCGTGCCTCTTTTTGGCACCGAGGGTCTTTGCTTTATCACCCGGACAGCGAATAAGAAAACCTTGATAAAAATTACGGGAGGATAGGGCCTGTAAGTGGCTGACTCAGGGCGGTCCGCCGGACCTGCGTGAGGCTTGTATTGTTGCCCGTAGAATATACTCGCAGGTCCGCAGATTACGCCACGGCAACCAGGAGCTGGAGACTCAGCTCTATGAGTCCTACCGAGTTTCCAGGGAGGCTCTACTGTCGGCAATCGGTCAAGCGAAGAAGCAGTCAAGGGGCGAAGTGCTGGATAGCCTGAACCGTGACCCTTGGGGGCGCCCGTATCACAGAATATCTAATAGTACTACGTACAGAACGGCCACTCACCGCCCCCCGCCAATTTAAGTTCCTCACCCGCGCCCTGCACGTGCCCTCAGTTTAGCGGCAAGTTGGGCTGCAATATTCAATGGATATCAATCGCCAGTCGAGTGCGTTACACAATATATTTTTTGGTGTTTGTAGTTATATTTTAATTGAAAATGGTAGTGTATTGTGCTTTATACGGATGTGTGTCTACATCTAGACAAGGAAACAGAAGATTTTATCGATTTCCGAAGGATGAAATAAGGTAAGCCACAATAAAACCTTTATAGGTAGAACTACAGAACAACGAGCATTTAATTTTACAATTAAAAGATTTTTTTGTACTTTACCAGTTATGACAAAAAGGAAAAAATAATTTGCTTGTAATAATAATAATATAATCTTTATTTTGGATCAAATTAGGTATCCATATTTTGTTAGTAACATAAAAGCTGCTTGAAAGCAGATTCCTTTGGGTACCTATTTATTGTATTTTATTAAAGGTAGGTATCTACTTACCGCGAGAGTTTAATTTTACAACTATAGTGAGAGATTGTTTACTGTAAAATTACGTACTTATGATAAGAGAAATATAAATTATTATAAATTGTAATGCTTGCAGATTTAATTTTATTACCAAGCTTCGTTAATATATCATATTCATCATACAATACATCGATAATTCGATAGGTATCATTACCAACCGCTCGTGCTATCAAGTGCCTCGGCTCGGGTCCGGGACGTAGGGCCCAAATGTCAACGCCATCTCTGAGAACTACTGAGAAGCGTTTGGAACGCAGTCGGCATTTCGAGCGGCAAGCAACCCTATTCATTCACGTGTGTGCGTGTTTGTATAAGACGTAAGCTTGCGTATGTAGGCGGTGCTAGCATTCTTAATGTATTGAGTGGCCAGGGTGTGCCCGTATCGTGCAGCGCGGAATAAACTCCGCGCCCGAGGCCCCCCACTGACGGAAACTCTTAGGCCTCAGCTTCTTACCCAAGTCGTGGAGGCCCTTTTTCCTGACCGATTAGATTTCCCGTCCCCGGTTATGGCTCTTACAGAAGGCGACCAGGACGTAGAGTCTGAGTCTCCTCCTTTGATCTCAGATGCAGAGATGGGGGCTGTGATTCTGCGAGCGCGGACCAAAAGAACTGCCCCAGGACCAGATGGTGTGCCTGCGAAGGTGCTGGCCTTGGCGTTGGGCTGGGCGATGGAAGACAGGCTTAGGGAGCTTTTCAATGCCTGTCTGACGTCGAGGCAGTTTCCTAGGCCCTGGAAAGAGGGGCGTTTGGTGCTGCTGCAGAAAGCTGGACGGCCCCCGGAGTCTCCCTCGGCGTACAGGCCGATAGTTTTGCTGGACGAGGCGGGGAAGATGCTAGAGAAGATTCTCGCTAACCGCATCGTCCGGCACCTAGATACGGTTGGCCCAAATTTGTCGGACGCCCAATACGGTTTCCGGGCAGGGCGTTCGACCATGGACGCCATTGTACGCCTAAAGGTCGAGTCGAAGGATGTGATTGCACAAGGGGGGGTTCTGTTGGCGGTGTCACTTGACATCGCCAACGCGTTTAATACTCTGCCATTCAGTTGCATCGGAGAGGCGCTTCGTTTTCACGGGGTGCCCTTGTACCTGCGGCAGCTGGTGGCAGACTATTTGAGGGGGCGGTGCGTCACTTATCAGGGACGCGATGGCCAAGTCGTGCGCAGGTCCATCACATGCGGCGTTCCACAGGGGTCGGTTTTGGGACCACTTCTGTGGAACGTGGGTTATGATTGGGCCTTACGTGGTGACCTCTCCCCCGGGCAGGGCGTCATATGTTACGCTGACGACACCCTCGTCACAGCTCGGGGGGAAAACTTTGAGGAAGCAGCACGCTTGGTCACTGAGGGCGCGTCCTTCGTAATTGGCCGTATTAGAGCCCTGGGTCTTAGGGTGGCTCTCGAGAAAACGGAGGCCCTGGTATTTCATGCGCCCCGACGCCGGCCACCGGCTGGCGCCCACATCACTATTGGGGGTGCCAGCATATCGATTCGGACGCGTATGAAGTATCTGGGCCTGGTCTTGGACCGAAGGTGGAATTTCGGCGAGCACTTTGTACAACTTGCCCCTAAGCCGATTGGTGCAGCGTCCGCCCTTAGCCGGCTGTTGCCGAATCTAGGCGGACCAAGCGCAACCTGCCGACGGCTCTATACGGGGGTGGTGCGGTCAATGGCACTCTATGGGGCGCCGGTGTGGGCGGAGTCCCTGAATGCCCAAAACAAGGCTCTGCTGCGGAGACCGCAGAGAGTCATGGCAGTCAGGGTCGTCCGTGGATACCGCACAATATCTGCGGAAGCGGCGTGCGTACTTGCGGGTACCCCCCGTGGGACTTGGAGGCCCTAGTGCTTGCCGAAATTTACCAAAAAGGAGTGGACCACCAGGCCGAAAGTGGTGGACGCCCGTTGCCTGAAGTCGTTAAGACGTGGCGCAGAGAGGCACAAGCTGTCGTACTGGAGCAGTGGAGGGAGAGGCTGGAGACGCCCAGTGCCGGGCACTGGACCGTGGGGGCTATCCAGCCGATTCTCGAGGAGTGGGTGCGGAGGCGACACGGGACGTTGTCCTTCCGTCTGGTGCAGGTTTTGTCGGGGCATGGATGCTTCGGCAGATACCTGCACAAAGTGGCGAGACGGGAAGCTACTCCCGTGTGCCACCAGTGTGGCTGCAGTGAGGACACGGCCTTTCATACCCTGGCGCACTGTCCTGCTTGGGCGGTGCAGCGCCTTGCTCTCACTGCAGCAGTTGGAGGAGACCTCTCACTGCCGGCCGTGGTAAGGGCCATGGCTGACAGTGGGGGGGCCTGGGATGCAGTCGCGTCCTTCTGTGAGGATGTCATCTCGCAGAAGGAAGCGGCGGAGCGGGTCAGGGAGGAAGACTCGCTCGCTGATCCGATCCGCCGCAAGAGGACGGGACGGCGCAGGCGGCTTTACAACGACCTGATGCCGCCCTAACAAAGGCCAGCGGGTGATAGATTGGGGAGTCAATCAATCATCCGCATTGCACGGCCCTCGAGCTGCAGTGATGTCCCAAGTGTGCCCGGACATCGCTAAAAGAGAGTTAAAGTTAAAGGTGGAAGGCCCTGATATGGGCCGCGCTGGATGGGTCGCGAATGCCATGCAATGCAGTTCTCGTGGCCCATCCACTCAAGGCGAGAGTAGGCACACGGCGGAGTTTTTAGTGGGTGCGAGTCCCACATACCCACACCGCCTCCCCGGGTGGTGTGATATGCGATAGGCATTTTCTCCGTCAAAAAAAAAAAAAAAAAAAAAAAGGGCGGTCCGCCGCCTGTCTAATCAGGGCCCATGATGGTGGCGCGCCAATTTCCGCGCGTATCATCAAGGAGGGTGTGACCGACGTTAGTCTGCACGGGAGAAGAAGCTCGCCTTCTAGTGGCGAGCTGGGACCTGTCGGGGTGGTTGACAAATGCAGAGTCTATTATCAGTAGAAGGAACGCCGTGGTGGTTTTATTCAGTAAAGACACTTTTTTCAAGCCGAGAAAATGCCTACGCATGTCACACCACCGGGTTATGTGGGATTCGCACCCACTAAAAACCCCGCCGTGAGCCTACTTTTGCCTTGGGTGGATGGGCCACGAGAACTGCAATGCGTGGCATTCGCGACCCATCCAGCGCGGCCCATTTCAGGGCCTTCTCCACTTTATTCCTAACTCTCCTGCGATGTCCGGACACACTTGGGACATCACCGCAGCTCGAGGGCCGTGCAATGCAGACGAAAGACTCCCCAATCTATCGCCTGCTGGCCTCTCTTAGGGTGGCATCAGGATACCATGAAGCCGCCTGCGCCGACCCTCCTGCGGCGGATCGGATCAGCAAGGGAGCATTCCTTCCTGACCCGCTCCGCTGCTACCTTCTACGAAATAACATCCTCGCAGAAGGACGCGACTGCTCCCACGCCTCCCTACTGGCAGCCATGGCCCTGACCACGGCTGGCAGTGAGAGGTCTGCCCAATTGCTGCAGAGAGAGTTCTGCCCCGATTTCTACAGAGAGGGCACGACGCTGCATAATCCAGGCAGGACACTGCGCTAGAGCAAAGAGCCCGACACTAGCTCAACCTTCCCCGGATAGAGTGCATGCCTTTCCAAAAACCAGCTTGTTCAAGAGTTTGAAAGACTGAACATGCGTGTTAAACGATTTAAAAAATCTTGTACGCGTGGCACAGATGCATATGGGCATGCGGGCCTGTATAGTTCTTCAATAACGACTTCACATATCTAGGACAGCATCGGGTACTACGCCGCGTCAGGCGTAGCACCTTCACATAAGCCAAAATTAAAAATTCTCTTAAGGATTCTTAATACCGGCTTTTCAACCAATATCAGGATTTAACTGTTAGACAATATCAACCTATAATTAAGCCAAAGTAAATAAAACGCGATACACGAAAAATTATCATAAAGTTCCACAAACTGAGTGACTCCGACTTAATCACAGTTGTTTGACTTTTTACAAATACCCACGACCTGTGCCCTGTTTATCAAAAGTTCCCAAGTCTACAAGCTACAAATCACAAGAACATTTTTACAAAACTAAACTTGTAAACACTAACTACAAGTGATTCCTCTCGTATTATCAAGTGGTTTTTCACACATGTATTATGGTTTTGTTTATCAAAAAAATTCATGTAACTTGTAGCTTGTTGCTTACAAGTCTAAGATTGGCCGATGACTCTTAATTCTACTTTACAAGTGAACAAGAAACGTTTTTTTTACTATTTCTAGCCAAAATGTGGTCAAATGGCCACAGTAACGATGAAGAAATAAGAATTACTTAACCTAGCATACAAGCAAATAATTGTACCCAAATTAAAACGACCTACGAATTAAATATAAAGGTTAAATACAAACGGCACAATTGGGCTTACAATCTCGAATTTGGGCCTATCGTAGGGACCAAATGGCCTCTTGCAATAGTAAATAGGCAACAACTTGCCGATTGGTAGGATAGGATTAAACCTAGCGATCGTGAGTCAAATTGTGCCGTCTTAAGGCCCTGTCCCTGCACGAATTGTCTCGGGGTCGACTGAGGGGACTTCCATTTTTCGTTATCATTTCTTGAAGTAGGGAGAATGGAAAAAATATATGGTGGATTTGAGTAGTTTATGTATCCATTTTGAAAGATCGATACACGATTTAAATAACTTCGCTTGATAGAAAAATAAATTAAAAGTAAAAAAATATTTTTTAAAAACAAGCTTTTATTTAAATGCCCTAAAATGAATAAAATAAACTTTCCCTTTAAAACTTTTACTATCAACTTATAACGTCATTACACAATTTATATGATATAATTGTTTAATAAGGCATTCGACACGGTCTCGATTCCCATCCTAATGTCTAAACACGAATCCCTGGGAATACGAGGAACCCAGTTGTCTCTGTTTCGAAGCTACCTCACTGACAGAACACAGAGTGCTAAGATTGGGATCTATTCCAGCTCTGATTTACCAATTACCTTCGGTGTGCCCCAGGGCAGTATTCTTGGCCCAAGCTTATTTCTGATCTATATGAATGACCTGTGTAACCTAAATCTAGAAAACGGTACAATATTTTCTTTTTGCGGACGATACAGCACTCGTATTTGCATCGAAAACCTGGGCAGAAACCTATAACCTCGCACAAAAAGGCTTTGATACGGTTAGTGAATGGCTCAAAAACAACTTACTTACTTTGAACTTATCAAAAACTAAAATATCAAATTTCGCGATCCGTAACTCAAATATGTCATTGGCCAACTCACTGAAAGTTACTGCTAAGCTTTACCAATCCACCAGCAATAGTAACAATACCCATGATGGCAATCTCTACAGCGTTGAGCGACTTACATCGATAAAGTACCTTGGCATAGTAATTGACTGCAATCTTACTTTCAAAGAATACATAATACACCTATCAAATAGACTGCGCAAGCTTATCTACATCTTTAAGCAACTACGCCATTCAGCAGATCCAGATGTCCTGAAAATGGTTTATCAAGCACTGGAGCCTTACCACAACCTTTTACGTAGCGAACCAATTCCGATGCAGATCAATTTAGAGTCAAGTATTGGATCGCTAATTTTCGTACCATGACCTTGTTAATACTAAACCTGAATTGAATCTTTCGTTCATAAAATGAATGAATGAAATTTGTCTCTGGTCCTATTCTGCTTCTCAGTGTTAGAAAGAGATACCGCTATACGAATATCGCATATTGGATTTCATTCTCTCGATAGCGTTCTGAAATCAAACTCTGCGAACTTACGGAAAGTTACGGTTATTATATTATTTAATATTTAAGTATAAAAAAACTTAATTAATAATTATTAGTGCATAAAATAGTCATATATTGAATCAACGCGTCTATTTTTTAAATCTACTCGGTGATTTGCAGTATGAAAAATTCCTATTTAACTATAAACAGGAAGACGTAAAATTTTAAATAAGGTTTAGAACGTACCTGTCATATCAACGCGTTTGTTTATAATAGTTGTTTTGAAGTGATCACAGACATAGTAAAAAATATAGACAAAGTGCTGCGAATAAAAATAGTGAAGCCAAAAAAAACTGATCCTTCGTGTACCTACAACCAGCGCTCACGCACACACCATGCACCTGAACGATATTTGCTTTGGCGATGTATACTGGACGATATGCCGCAACATGTGTAGTGAGAGAGAGTGAGCACGGTTTAAGGTACATGTGTGTGCGTGAGCGCTGGTTGTACGCACGGCTACACATCAAGCTGTACATATCCAGTATAAGCTGATCTCGCATTGTACGGAAAGCGTATACAATGCGAGGTCAGCTTAAACTGGATATGTACAGCTTGATGTGTAGCCGTGTGTACAAGAAGGAGTATAGTTTTTTTGGCTTAACTAGATTGTTCGCAGCACTTCGTCTATATTTTTTACTATGTCTGTGGAAGTGATTTAGAAGTTGTTTATTCACTGACTGATTGTTTGCTTTATGTTATAGATTTAACAATGGGGCTTACAATGGGGTTATTTGTCATGTGTAAATGGTACCTACACGCATATAGAATTATAGATCTTGTATTAACTTTTAATCGCCAAGCTTACATTAGTGAAACCACCCGCCGCAGCAATTTTTGGTCAACTCGAGTACCTATGGGAGTTAAATACAACTATGGGCTACAATAAATCGGCCCAAGCCAAGGATTACGCAAGTTTTGGAAAGGAGTAGCCCTAAGCTAGATTCCCCACAGTGATGGTAGTAAAGGATTGGAAAGTATGGTGCAAGGTACGTAGAGTTAAACCCATATTTATAAGAGTGAGTTTGTTAGCTTGGTGAAATAGGTATGTTAACATAGTTAGTTGTACCTGTCAAAGGTTGTACCCTTATTTTACATGTTAGTCCCAAGTTTAATAATGTTATTGGTGTACAATAAAGAATATTCTATCTTCTATCTATCTTTAACATAAGCAGTCCATTACTGTCCCACTGCTGGGTACTCTTCTTCTCTGAATGAGAAGGTTAAGGCCTTAACTGCAAGGCTATCACAATTTTTTTTAATATGATAAACATATTGTCATGAAAATATGGTTCAAACCTAAACCTTTACTGTAACTTTTCAAAAATTGAACAAGGATTTATTATTATTTGGTTTCATTTGGTACTTGGAATAACTAATTAAAAAATATATTATTTAATTTTAGGCACAGACTGGAATTACTACAAATAATATAAAAGCTTCTCTCCGCAAAAGACTGCAGGAGACCAGTCTGATGGCTCTGGATTGCTTGGAGTATGGATAGCCATTTCAAGAAGTAAGTTTAATTTATTTTACCATGCAACCCTTTAGATGTTATTATTTATTTTTTAAACTAAATTACTTAACTGTTATTAGAAGTTTTACTATTTCTGCCTTGGGATGACTGGTATAAAAATAATCCTGTCGTATTCCATGGAAATATTCTCATCCCAATCAGTCATCCTAACCTGTTTCGTTGTGATTGAGTTACAAACATCGTAACATTTGCATTGTTAGTAAAAATAGGGTTCTAAGAATATTAATTTATTAAATGGATTAGCATAATAAGATAAATTCATTTTTTTACAGATTAAGTATACACTCGAAGACAAAAAAAATGTGCTAAGAGACACTCAATGTCCTTCTGATGACACTTATTCCCTGGATATTCAAGTCTGTGTAGTGGCTCTCTGGTGTGCCGGGAGCTGCATTTATTACTGATGTCATCGTAATAAGAATTTCCTGCAACATGTTACATTTATCTGTTATAAAAACAATTATATATTTATATGAGTCTTTATTTAGCACCTTTAGTTCACATTATAATATACGTGTTATTGAAACAACTGAAACCCTCTTAAGGGGTTAATGTACTCATCACTATGAATAACTTTTACTATGGGACCAAACCTGAAATCGTGAAAAAAAAACAGCTGATCTGTACATTTTATCGATTCATGTGAACAAAAATGTAGGGGACACCTGTTTTTTTTTTTCTTGATTTCAGGGTTGATCCCTTAGTAAAAGTTGTTTATACTGATGAGCACAATGACCCCTTAAGAGGTCTTCAGTTATTTCAATAACACGTTGTATATTACATTATAAGAAAGTAGGTACCTACTTAAATATTCATTTATAAAATTATGTACACACAGAGAATTCTAATAGGTATCATATTGAACAAAGCACATAAGCACATTATGTTATATTTTTTCTATTGTAGAAAAATATGAATAATGCCAAAAACCTATTTTGTTTTTTAGTAAACAATTGAAATTTTACTAATTGTATTTATTTTACCTATAAATCATAGCTTCTATCCATCATCTTGCCCGAACCTGGGTCATTGGCTAGCAACGCCCTTGATGTGATTACAATGTACTCTGTGATGTGCACTCATGTTTCCTTTTGGCCTTGGATGTGCCTTTGTTCCATAAAACAACGAGCAGTCAATATCTGAAATAAATTGGTTTATTATTGGTATTTCATAAGTCATTCGTGGTACCTATATATAATCCATATGGGTATTTAGAAGTAGACTAAGATAGGTTGACTTAGCAGGTTGTTAATATTATATATAGTGACATGTTGTTCCTAAGTTTTTATTATTGTTACTGGTGTGTACACCTTTGTTGTAACAAATAGTAGGTATTATATCTATTATATTATTAGGTAGATAGTTATATTATGGCATATCTCCCCTACTTGGGGGAGGCCTATGTCCAGCAGTGGACGTCTTTTGGCTGAAATGATGATGATGATGATTATTAGGTAGATAATCTGTTTTTTTCATTACTTAATCGTATTAGACAATACAATACATACCTATTTAATATTATTACTTAGATAGTTATATCTTTTCGGTAGTTTTTCGTTTTGTTACATAGGTATATGTATTATGAAGAAGTCTTAAAAGAAGTTAAATATTTATGATTCTTACCTTTAAGAGGTCCCATAATGGTCTTAGTTCATTACACAGATCTCAGAAAAATAATTGTTTAGAAAGCCGGCTCCCGTAATGAAGTCTTGTTCTTCCATTTGAACAATAAATCCGGCTGTTCCTTTATTTCCCATGTTTGGTTGCAGCATGAAGTACCTACTTTCCTCATTATTATCACACTCCATAAACTCAAATAAAATAGAATTGTCAGACATCTAAAATAATACAAAAGTATTTTTAGGAAAAGTCACTTTTAGGTAATTATCACAATAATTAATATCATTCTTATTCTTAATTGTACACACAGATTAGTAGTTTATGAAACTGTTGCATAATAGGGGTTATTAAAACACGAGTGTGAGTTTAAAAACCGAGCCGTAGGCGAGGTTTTTAATAGTATCACACGAGTGTTTTAATACCTAATTATGTCAGTTTCATACACTATTTTATCTACACTCATATAATTTTAAATAAAATACCAAAGTCAAAATCTTGGTAAAATTGTCGTTGTTTTTCTTGATTTCTCTGGTAAAAGATTGTTCGTCATTTACGTTGCTGCATCCAGAAATTCAGGCGGGGTCATATTCTCCTCAGTTCAGTATCACTGCTGTAGTCAGATATTTTTGCCCAGAATAAAACTTTCGACATACAAAACCATAATAATAACGTAAACAATAACAATAAATTTACAAGTAACGATGTCCAAATCCAGTAGGCCAGGCGCGCGGCCGCGCACGCGCGCTGATGCGCGCCTACACAGATAATAAAATATAGTCTGGCGACAACATTATAATCGGAACTAATTTTCTATCCTTGTCAGGATTCCGTCAATCTCTGTTTTATCATACAAAAAATATGCCTGTAAACACTTAAATATAATTAAAAGCAATATGACAATCAAAAGTTCTGCCAAAAACGCGAATTTTCAATGTATGACAAGTGGCGCCACCCTGAATTTTGTGTACTCATTGGTGCCAAACTGTACGACTGCTAAAAAAAAGGTTTGAAAACTCCTTGGTTAGGTCGAAGTGGCATTAAAAACTCCTTAGTTAGGCTGAAGTGTGCGGTTATGGAAAAAAAATTAAATTACCGCATTGTTTTGTTCAGCAAACTGTATCGTAATGAAACTTTTTAAATTCATAACAGGTGCATGTGCGTAAAGTATGTCATTATGACATTACTTTCGAGTTCATAATTCGAATTTTACGATACGAGTGTAGATAATAGTAGTTTATGAAACTGTTGCATAACAGGGGTTATTAAAACACGAGTGTGAGTTTAAAAACCGAGCCGTAGGCGAGGTTTTTAATAGTATCACACGAGTGTTTTAATACCTAGTTATGTCAGTTTCATACACTAGTTTATCTAAACTCATACAATTTTAAATAAAATACCAAAGTCAAAATCTTGGTAACAAATCCAATCCAAAGCCAAATCCAGTAGGCCATGGCGCGCGGCCGCGCACACGCCGCGCATGTGCGTCAACACAGATAATAAATATAGTCTGGCTAAAACATTATAATCGGAACTAATTTTCTATCCTTGTCAGGATTACGTCAATCTCTGTTTTATCATACAAAAAATATGCCTGTAAACACTTAAATATAATTAAAAGCAATATGACAATCCAAAGTTTTGCCAAAAACGCGATTTTAAACGATAAAAATTTTCAATGTATGACTAGTGGCGCCACCCTGAATTTTGTGTACTCATTGGTGCCAAACTGTACGACTGCTAAAAAAAAGGTTTGAAAACTCCTTGGTTGGGTCGAAGTGGCATTAAAAACTCCTTAGTTGGGCTGAAGTGTGCGGTTATGGAAAAAAAATTAAATTACCGCATTGTTTTGTTCAGCAAACTGTATCGTAATGAAACTTTTTAAATTCATTACAGGTGCATGTGCGTAAAGTATGTCATTATGACATTACTTTCGAGTTCATAATTCGAATTTTACGATACGAGTGTAGATAATAGTAGTTTATGAAACTGTTGCATAATAGGGGTTATTAAAACACGAGTGTGAGTTTAAAAACCGAGCCGTAGGCGAGGTTTTTAATAGTATCACACGAGTGTTTTAATACCTAATTATGTCAGTTTCATACACTATTTTATCTACACTCATATAATTTTAAATAAAATACCAAAGTCAAAATCTTGGTAAAATTGTCGTTGTTTTTCTTGATTTCTCTGGTAAAAGATTGTTCGTCATTTACGTTGCTGCATCCAGAAATTCAGGCGGGGTCATATTCTCCACAGTTCAGTATCACTGCTGTAGTCAGATATTTTTGCCCAGAATAAAACTTTCGACATACAAAACCATAATAATAACGTAAACAATAACAATAAATTTACAAGTAACGATGTCCAAATCCAGTAGGTAGGGCGCGCGGCCGCGCACGCGCGCTGGTGCGCGCCTACACAGATAATAAAATATAGTCTGGCGACAACATTATAATCGGAACTAATTTTCTATCCTTGTCAGGATTCCGTCAATCTCTGTTTGATCATACAAAAAATATGCCTGTAAACACTTAAATATAATTAAAAGCAATATGACAATCAAAAGTTCTGCCAAAAACGCGATTTTAAACGATAAAAATTTTCAATGTATGACAAGTGGCGCCACCCTGAATTTTGTGTACTCATTGGTGCCAAACTGTACGACTGCTAAAAAAAAGGTTTGAAAACTCCTTGGTTAGGTCGAAGTGGCATTAAAAACTCCTTAGTTAGGCTGAAGTGTGCGGTTATGGAAAAAAAATTATATTACCGCATTGTTTTGTTCAGCAAAGTGTATCGTAATGAAACTTTTTAAATTCATAACAGGTGCATGTGCGTAAAGTATGTCATTATGACATTACTTTCGAGTTCATAATTCGAATTTTACGATACGAGTGTAGATAAATACATTTATATTACAGTAGGAAAGTTTATGTACATCGGGAGCTTAACTCAGAACTGAGTTTTCTAACAGCAAACTAGGTTACATACTAGGTATCATACTAGGTTTTTAAGTTTTATAATTAACATAAGACACGAATTACCTTTAAATTATTAAACTTTTACTTAACTTTGTTATACAATAACGAAAACAATGCTTACTTGGACGGTAGTGGATTTAAATCACAAAATAGTCTAGAATGTACACTATAATGGGAGTTATAATTAGCTTTAAAACCTCTGCACACAATGTAGTTGCAACGTTACAACTGACGAAGTTTTTCTTTAACCAATATCATAATACCAAAAACTCTAGTACGAAAGAATTTTCTAAGGTCACCATAGCGTACATGTATATATATGTATATATATATACATATATATGAAGAAGTAATGGTTAAATGTCTAACACACTGCGTAATAAAAACCACTTTTTTGAAAGCAAAATCTACTTTTGATAAAATATTTAAAATAATATAACAATAATATATATATATATGTATATATATTACATATATATATATTATTAGATTTTGCTTTCAAAAAAGTGGTTTTTATTACGCAGTGTGTAGTTTAAATTAAGTTAGTGGTGTGTAGTATACACTACTACATAATTAAATCTATTCATTATTATGCATAGGTTCAAGGACAATAATGGTAAATACGCAAATACGTCCTTGTGAACTATTTGAAAGAAAGAAAGATAAAACATTTATTAATAAAATTGATTAGTTACTAGAACTTGTTATAATTTGTGTTTGTTTTAAATTTATTGTATGCCAATTACGGCGGGTCATAGCAGCACAACATAATGTACCTATTTAATACCTATAATTATTTTACCTATGTACCACAATATAAATTGAATAAATTGAATTGAATTGAACTTGTCTTAAAGTGGCGATAAGTGCATTTTACGTAAAATTAGCTTTAGTAAGCAACTCCACCCGTGTGGACCTATAAAAGGTGTCCTCAATTAATAACGAAACGAAAAACAAATTGTTATAGGAATAATCTACCTCCGCCAAATTTCATCCAAATCCGTTCACCCGTTAGAGTTATCGAGTCACAAACACACACCCCTAATCCCTACATACAAACATTCTCTCGCATTTATATTATAATATAAGGTAAAGTAATGTAATTTACATCACAAATAAAACTACGTCCACGGAATCAACTAAATACCTAGTGCCAATTCAATCGATCTACTGCATTGTTTATACTGTGGCGTGGACAGGGTTGATGAAAATCATGTTTTTCTTGTTTATGACAGATTAAAAATCATGAATTTTTTATTGTATTTACTTTTTATTCGACTTTGTTGGATTTAAACTTGATTTTTATTATTTAGATACTCATAACTGATAATATTCCAAATATTGTCTAAAAAATCCCAATGGTTCCGAAGAAAAATCTAAATAACAACTCCAAAACTAGTTATCATTTTTTATATGGTTTTCATAAATGTTAATCTACTGACATAGAATCTTCCATATTTATGACAAAAATTACTATGTCAAGATAAAAAACATAACTTGAAGAAGACCTTGATTACTAATCCTTATATACTTAAAACTCTTAGGTACTTATTCACTTATTATGAATATTTTACGAAAAGTTTTAGTAGCATGCAACTTTGTCAGCATAAAAAAAAAAAAAAAAACTTAGTATGACAGTAGTAATTTAGTATAGAAATGTCGGAAACAGTTCATTCTAACTTCTAAAACTTTACGTCTATAATCAGTTCCGAAAAGAAATTCAACATCTAATTCAAGCATCTTCCAACTCTATTTTCTTAGTGGCTATTTGTAGTTTGCTATTGCCATTTATTCAATATTTAGAATAAATGGCAATAGCAATAGTAAAAACGGTATAATTTTTAATTAGTATTTTTCTTATCTAGTCTCATAATATTATGATTTAAATAAATCAATGAAATTTTATATAAAAAAAATCAACATTATAATATTATTAACATTATGATTTAAATAAATCAATCAATCCTGGGCGTGGATTTACCGCAGGGAGTGAATGACCGGAGCGGAGTGGAGGTACCGTCGCATTTCGCGTCGCCTGCGGCTATGCGCATCGAGAATAAATACGTCGCGCTGAATTGGCGGGGGCTGGGGTAGCGTTTCTTAGCTCACGGCTCTGGGATAACCTCGCCTTAAGGGGCCGAATCCCGTAATTCAACAAACTAATGCGAATCCCGCTCAAAAACTACTCGCTCTATGGTTCTGAAATTAAAATACGTGTTACTCAAGGATAGGCGTGACAATATTATTAAGTCCAAAACATGAATGCACTTATTTGGCTCGATCATAAAAAAATCCAAACATACCTCGAAAACTGTTTATTTTCAAACAGTTTCCTAAATATATCCAACATATATTGGTATTTTGGTATGATATTTTACCTAAATATTGTTTTATTATTTTGAAATAATTTTACTAAGCCATTTTATCGAAAATACACATATTTTCTGAGTAATATATTTTTTTTCGCTTAAATGCACTTTCATTCGGAATGGCGTCAACTTCATGCCGCACTACTCCTTCCCGGCAAGCCTCGTATTTTGCATCGCGCTCACTCTCATTCCGCGGCGTTCTGGGCCTTAAGTATATCGTATCATCATCATCATCATCATTTCAGCCTTAAGACGTCCACTGCTGGACATAGGCCATAGTATATCGTATAAGAAACACATATCTAGTACTTTACGCTTTTCATCAAGTGTTAGCAGACCATGTGTCCGACAACTATTTTCATAGGACATCGGAGGTTTGCGGAGACGATAGTTAAGGTGGTTAATAAATTTTCTTTGAATTCTTTCTAGTTGATTTTTATATATGATGTATTGGGGGGACCAGATTGGGCACGCATATTCTAGGACGCTACGAACATACGCAAAATATACCGATTTAAGAGCCTCAATGTTTTTAAATAATGTACACGACCTAAGAACGAATCCCAAATTTTTATAAGCTTTCGTGCTAACAAAGTCTATGTGATCTGAAAATGTTAATTTATAGTCAACAGAACTCCTAGATCCCGAACTATCTTGACTTTACTTATAATGATTCCATTAAAATTATATGGGTAAAATATAGGATTTATTTTGCGAGTATAACTAATACATTGACACTTTGTGACATTAACTGTAATATTGTTTTTTATGTAATAATTATTTAAGTTATTAAGGTCCTCTTGAAGGTCCTTCCAGTCATCAAGTGATCTTATTTTATAAAATATTTTTTTATCGTCGGCGTACATTAAGTGTTCAGAGTGTTTAAAAGAATCAGTAATATCAAATAAATATGCGTTATAAAAAAGAGGCCCCAAATGAGAACCCTGGGGAACACCGCTGGGAATTTCAATAAAGTTGGAACGGTAACCTCCTATTACTACAGCTTGTGATCTTTTAAATAGATATGATTGGACCCATCGTAAAACATCGCCGCGTATACCCAGTCTGTATAACTTGCTGAGCAGGATTACATGATCCACGCGATCAAAGCCTTTTCAAAATCCGTATAGATCACGTCAACCTGCCCACCACCATCCATATTCTCAAGGACAAAATTTGAAAAACCAGCCAAATTTGAGATGGTTGAGCGTTTTTTTAAGAAACCATGTTGTTTGTTAGAAACACCTCTGAGGATGTATGGATAAATTGTATTATATACAAGTTTTTCAAATATTTTACCTATTGTGTTCAGTATAGAAATACCCCTGTAATTTCCTATTATTATTCGCGAACCCTTTTTATGTATTGGGACAATAAATGCTTTCTTCCATTCATTTGGGAATTGCCTTCTTTTAACGAGAGATTAAAAATAAAACTAATTGGAGGTGCTAAAGATTTCGCACATTTTTTCCAAAAATCGTTTCCAACGCGAATGTGCCTTACTTTTCTCTTTAATTATTTTAATTAGTGAGCTACTATACCAAACAGGGTATTTTCGCGAGCCTGTTTTTCGGTTAAAAGGCACATATTTATCATTCCCCGCCTGAATCATTTCGTAAAAATTGTGGATGACATTATTTGTTGAGGTGCTATCTAAAGCTGAGTGCCAGTCAATCTCAGCAAAGTAATTATTTAACATACTGAAATCAGCTTTGCGGTAATTATATCTAGGCGTGGACAACTCACGGAGCGGGCAAACTGCAAGGTCATGGATTTCAATTAATACTGGATGAGCGGGGTCAATCTTCGTAAAGGGTGATAGACACTCATTTGTCTGTAATGGCAAGTTGGAAAAGGCTAAATCAAGAGTATTACCTTTATAGTTTGGCAGTATATTGTATTGCGTTATTCCTAAAAAACATAAATCATTAACCAAGCGCGCGCCTGCGTTCTGTACCTCGACGGAACCTTGCTTTAGAAAAGTTGGTCCACTCGGATTCCATTTTATACAGGGGAGATTAAAGTCGCCCACCAGTGCGCTATTACATGTTTTAGTGCTGTGAGTCGTGACACTTTGCAAAACGTAGTCGATATCTAAAGGTATCCGATGAGCATCCGGCGGTACGTAGGCAACACTTAAGTAAAGATCAGCTGTTGCAGACAGTGCGCGAGCCGGTATTACTATGGTTAGCAGTTCCGTAGAAATTGTATTTTGCTCGTACTCGATGCACCATGCGCCCAATTCGTGTCGCGATAGTAACATCACCGCCACCTGAGGATTTGCCAGTGGTGGGTAGGTCGCGGTCTATACGGAACACGTCATACCTATCGTCACACAATTCCTTATCAAAAATACCGCTTTTTAACATTCCTTTGGAATGAAGTGGTTCTTTACGACGGCATTAACAGACGTGTGCTGTGTGGGATCTCGTTTTGCTATGGTTAAATTATTTTCTCGAGCGCATGTTATTGTTGTATATTTTTATTATATATTATATTATAATATTTTTATGTAGTGCGGGACGCGGGGAATGAGGCGTGCGCGACGGCCGGCGACGACACAGCGCCGCGCCGCCATTCCTTTGTTCTCATTGAAATAGTATTTACTTCAGCCGTGTGGTCTAAAGCGCACTCGTTTTTTAGGGTTCCGTAGTTTCTACAAGGAACCCTTATAGTTTCGTCATGTCCGTCCGTCTGGGCGTCTGTCCGTCTGTCCTAATCCTTTACAGCTTAATAACTTCTACGTTTGCGATAGTTCAAAAGTACGAATCAAAACTATTGAGAAACAAATTTCCAAGGCATGCGTTTGAATCAAGCACAATTACAAGCCAAAATAGGTCTAATGTGACTAACTTGGAAACTGTTGTGGTTGAAGATCATGGAAGTGCCATTACGAGCCTAGACAGGTCTAATGCGATTAATTATGAAACTGTTGTGGTGGAAGATCGTGGAAGTGCCATTACGAGCCAAGACAGGTCTAATGCGATTAATTATGAAACTGTTGTGGTGGAAGATCGTGGAAGTGCCATTACGAGCCAAGACAGGTCTAATGCGATTAATTATGATACTGTTGTGGAAGATCGTGGAAGTGCCATTCCGAGCCAAGACAGGTCTAATGCGATTAATTATGAAACTGTTGTGGTGGAAGATCGTGGAAGTGCCATTACGAGCCAAGACAGGTCTAATGCGATTAATTATGAAACTGTTGTGGTGGAAGATCGTGGAAGTTCCATTACGAGCCAAGACAGGTCTAATGCGATTAATTATAAAACTGTTGTGGTGGAAGATCGCGGAAGTGCCATTACGAGCCAAGACAGGTCTAATGCGATTAATTATGAAACTGTTGTGGTGGAAGATCGTGGAAGTGCCATTACGAGCTAAGACAGGTCTAATGCGATTAATTATGAAACGGTTGTGGTGGAAGATCGTGGAAGTGCCATTACGAGTCAAGACAGGTCTAATGCGGTTAATTATGAAACTGTTGTGGTGGAAAATCGTAGAAGTGCCATTACGAGCCAAGACAGGCCTAATGCGATTAATTATGAAACTGTTGTGGTGGAAGATCGTGGAAGTGCCATTACGAGCCAAGAAAGGTCTAATGCGATTAATTATGAAATTGTTGTGGTAGAAGATCGTGGTAGTGCCATTCCGAGCTAAGACAGGTCTAATGCGATTAATTATGAAACTGTTGTGGTGGAAGATCGTGGAAGTGCCATTCCGAGCCAAGACAGGTCTAATGCGATTAATTATGAAACTGTTGTGGTGGAAGATCGTGGAAGTGCCATTACGAGCCAAGACAGGTCTAATGCGATTAATTATGAAACTGTTGTGGTGGAAGATCGTGGAAGTGCCATTACGAGCTAAGACAGGTCTAATGCGATTAATTATGAAACTGTTGTGGTGGAAGATCGTGGAAGTGCCATTACGAGCCAAGACAGGTCTAATGCGATTAATTATGAAACTGTTGTGGTGGAAGATCGTGGAAGTGCCATTACGAGCCAAGAAAGGTCTAATGCGATTAATTATGAAACTGTTGTGGTAGAAGATCGTGGTAGTGCCATTACGAGCCAAGACAGGTCTAATGCGATTAACTACGAAACTGTTTTTATGGATAATAATTTAGATAACCGTATTGTACACTCGTCAAAGATTCCAATAACAAATACACAATTAAGGGGTTCTACAATTCTTTCAAGCAAACATAAACCTAAGTTTATATAAAATAATTTGATTATAATTTGTTGTTTTATTGACACATACCTTAAGCAGACTGCTAGACGTTCCCTTGGTGGTATAGCTTTTCTCCAATGAGTATCTTGTTTTCTTAACTTTTCAGTAAGTTTAGATAAAAGTATGTCGAAACAATATTTTGACATCCTGAAATACTCAAAAAACTTTGATTCATCATCTATCAGATATTTATAGGTGGCAAACTCTCCTTCTTCTTCTCTTTTCCTCCACGCGTTATGAACCCATTTCCTATTTCTCACATAATTTTTTTCGTCTTCATCTAATATTAAAGCAATTGCTGCTAACTGTGATCTTGAATATCGAGGCATTTTACAAGCACGTCAAACTGCTGCAAGGTACTAAAAATCACTGCACGCGTCGCATCGGTACTGACATGTATGAATGTCACGTCACGGAACGGTACGGTACGGAACTGTCGGTCACGTGTCGGCACTGTTGTGTGCGGATAGGCCTTCAAGTAGGTGCGTAATATTGATGTTTTAGATATTTTGTGATTCTTTTTAAAGGTATTATGAATTCATGAACTGGTCTAGAGCAGTGCACGAGTGCACTTAAGGGACGACCGCCACTGTTCCGGCTGTTCTTTCACCCGCGACATTTTGTTTGAGACGTTTCCCCAAGCGAGACATGCGCCCCCATGACAGTTGGTGGGAAATTATAAATGTGATAAATAAACATTTCATTTCATCAAATTATTATTTTTTGTCAACAAATTAACATTAATTTGTTTTATAAATAAAAATAAAGTATTTATTATATTTTTTATAGTAGGCTGTTTGACGGCTTCCTTCGACCACCTGCGCGCGCATTGCTATACGTCACTTGACCACAGGCACGGCGTGTGAATACAGAAATCCGCGCGCCATTTTTCACAAATTTGATATTTGTCTAAACTTTTTTTTTTCTCGCAAGTGTGTTGAAAAACGTCGTGTGAAACGCGTGAGCAATGTTCACCACACTCTCGGCTTCATTACGCCCTCGCCTTCGGCTCGGGCTGCAATCCCGCCTCGAATATAGTGAACATTTTAGCTCACTTGGATCATGATGTACTATTACCTGTAACGAATTTAAAAATAGTAGTTTATGAAACTGTTGAATAATAGGGGTTATTAAAACACGAGTGTGAGTTTAAAAACCGAGCCGTAGGCGAGGTTTTTAATAGTATCACACGAGTGTTTTAATACCTAATTATGTCAGTTTCATACACTATTTTATCTACACTCATACAATTTTAAATAAAATACCAAAGTCATAATCTTGGTAACATTGTCGTTGTTTTTCTTGATTTCTCTGGTAAAAGATTGTTCGTCATTTACGTTGCTGCATCCAGAAATTCAGGCGGGGTCATATTCTCCACAGTTCAGTATCACTGCTGTAGTCAGATATTTTTGCCCAGAATAAAACTTTTGACATACGTGGGACACTCAGAAAGTTTTGCGAAACTAAAAAAAATTGTTCTATACGTACATATATTTTATCAAATCTTTTCAAAGTACTTTCCACCAGCCTCTATACAAAGATTCATGCGCCTAAACCAGTTTTCAAAACACTTTTTCCAGTCCGCCGCAGACACCTCGTTTACAGCCTGCTCGAACGCAGCCAGCGCATCTTCCGGCGACGAAAATTGTATCCCTTTGAGCTGATTTTTTATTTTTGGGAATAAAAAGAAGTCACACGGTGCTAGATCAGGGCTGTAAGGAGGGTGACCCAGGAGTTTGACTGGCGTGCTGTCCAGGAAGTCCCTCGTTTTGAGTGCGGTGTGCGCAGGTGCATTGTCGTGGTGGAGCAGTAGCCCGCGGAGCCCTGTGTTTGGTCGCTTGTTGCTTATAACAGAGAAAACTTCTGGCAAACATTTGGTAGTATACCATTCGGCATTAATGCTTCTTTGATCCCGTAAGGGAATTGATACCAAGTGGCCAGTCAAATTAAAAAAGCTAGCGATCAAAATCTTACCCCCGCTTCTAGATCGCTTCACTTTGGTAGGCGTTGGCTCATTTTGAAACACCCAAACAGTCGACTGGCGCTTGGTTTCTGGGTCGTATTGATAAATCCAGGACTCATCACCTGTAACGATGTCGTAAACACGCCGAGACGAGCCTGCTTCAAATTTGTTAAGCATATCACGGCACCATTCCACCCGGGCCTGCTTCTGAGCATCGGTGAGGTTGTGCGGCACCCAGCGTGATACTATCCTCCTCACGCGAAGATGGCTGTGTAGAATCTCGTGAACGCTTCCCGATCCAATCTTCAATATGTGTTGAATCTCCTGATATGTAATTCGCCTATTGTCTTGGATAAAAATTTTCACTGCTAGCACGTTTTCTTCGGTAACAGCCGTCAAAGGGCGACCGCTTCTTTCGTCATCCCCCAAAGTTGGTCGACCGCGCTTGAATTCGTTATACCAACGATACACGGTTGCCTTGGAAGGGCCTTCATCCATGAATGCCATTTGAAGTCTATCGTACGATTCATCCGGTTTCAGGCGACACTTGAAATCGTATAAAATCATAGCTCTAAAATGTTCCCGGCGCAGATCCATATTTCAGTGAGACACAATACTTTGAATTAACTCGCAAAAAATGTGGAGGGAAATTTTGAAATTGGAACTTACTTATTTTTACTTATAAATAATCATATTTTCGAAAAACATTATAACTGGCCAGTCTCCCATATATAAAAACTTTTTTTCGCAATACTTTCTGAGGGGCCTGGTACAAAAACATAATAATAACGTAAACAATTACAATAAATTCACAAGTTATGACGACCAAATCCAGCCATGGCGCGCGGCCGCGAACGCGCCCTGGCGCGCGTCAACACAGATAATAAAATATAGTCTGGCGAAAACATTATAATCGGAACTAATTTTCTATCCTTGTCAGGATTCCGTCAATCTCTGTTTTATCATACAAAAAATATGCCTTATTGAATTTTATCTACACTCGTATCGTAAAATTCGAATTATGAACTCGAAAGTAATGTCATAATGACATACTTTACGCACATGCACCTGTTATGAATTTAAAAAGTTTCATTACGATACAGTTTGCTGAACAAAACAATGCGGTAATTTAATTTTTTTTCCATAATCGCACCCTTCAGCCCAACTAAGGAGTTTTTAATGTCACTTCGACCCAACCAAGGAGTTTTCAATTCTTTTTTTTTTGCAGTCGTACTGTTTGGCACCAAAGAGTACACAAAATGTGAATGTGAATGTGTGTGATGTGAGTACGCATATCTTACCACACTTCTTGGCTCTGTACATGTATTAGTTCTGTGGTCTTATAGATCTGTGGTGTTCTTGAATTTTTTGGTAATTTTGTGCGTCACTTTTGAAGCAAATAAATATTTTCTTTATTTCTTTAGTAATACCTACATTGAAATTTTTTATCGTTTAAAATCGCGTTTTTGGCAGAACTTTGGATTGTCATATTGCTTTTAATTATATTTAAGTGTTTACAGGCATATTTTTTGTATGATAAAACAGAGATTGACGGAATCCTGACAAGGATAGAAAATTAGTTCCGATTATAATGTTTTCGCCAGACTATATTTTATTATCTGTGTTGACGCGCGCCAGGGCGCGTTCGCGGCCGCGCGCCATGGCTGGATTTGGTCGTCATAACTTGTGAATTTATTGTAATTGTTTACGTTATTATTATGTTTTTGTATGTCAAAAGTTTTATTCTGGGCAAAAATATCTGACTACAGCAGTGAGAATATGGCCCCGCCTGAATTTCTGGATGCAGCAACGTAAATGACGAACAATCTTTTACCAGAAAAATCAAGAAAAACTAACGACAGTGTTCAATGTTGATGACAAAAACCAAGATTTTGACTTTGGTGTTTTATTTAAAATGTTATGAGTTTAGATAAAGTAGTGTATGAAACTGACATAACTAGGTATTAAAACACTCGTGTGGTACTATTAAAAAGTGTGAGTTATTTATTCGAGTGTGTTCTCACACTCGTGTTTTAATAACCCCTGTTATGCAACAGTTTCATAAACTACTATTGTCCCATGCTTTTTAAATTGCATGCAACAAATTGCTTATTGTAATGGGCGTATAACTGCAATACGTATATGTTGGCAGGCGCTGATCGAGAAGCTGGTGGAGATTGAGCCGGCCCTAGTGGAGCGCGTCGTGGCGTCGCTGCCACTGACGTCACTCGACCCGCACCGCGCGAGCGTCCTCGCCAGGGACAAGGGGCTATGGCGAGCAGTCGGTGCCATCGCCGCTGCACTCGGTAACAATAATAATCCATCCGCGTACACAAAAATACATTAGCGGCCAAAATTAATATCCAATCTATCTACGGTTTGCCCTACTAGAGATAGGATTTTGACATAAGCTCCATAAAAAATATGTCAAATTTCTATCTCTAGTAGAGTAAATCGTGGATAGATTGGATATTAATTTTGGCCGTAAATTCATCAACACATAGACCAGTGGCGGATACAGAAATAAAACAGGGCAAGAGCATGTCGGGCCATGCTCAGTATTATAGGGTTGCTTAAGTAGGTGTAATTACAAACGAATCAAATCGAACATTAATCATGGCTATTTTAGTTTTTGCAATAGACGGCAGCATTTGGCGACTCAGAGCGTGTTTGTTAGTAGAGCTAGATGGCGCTGTGCCTATACGCTATAGCGCCATCGAACGCTAAATGTAAGAAGTCAAATTTAAGGAGTGTGTCATGTCAACATAACACAATGTTACTTTTTGTGATTTTTTCAAATAGAAAGTAACTAAAAGAGCATTCTTTGCTAAGATCATTTTTATCTAAGGTCAATGACCTTTAAACTAGGACTTTTTAAGTATTTTTCAGTTTTCTCTCTATAACTGAAAAATTTATAATCACATTATACTCGAAATAATTTTAAAAGATAGTTTTTACAAAGGTCTATCAATGTGGAGGGTTGTAATTTTCTACGTTGCATAGATTAGAAAAGGCAGGGGGTGTGTCCCCACATTGCAAGCCACTTTGGCAGGCTATCTTTCGCAGATGATACACCTGATAAAAAAGTTATGTATCAAACATTACCTTAATTTTAGTAGACCTATTCAATGATACCATAAACGAAGGGCTGTAGTGAAAAAAAAATTTCATCCCCATTTCACATGTATGGGCTCCACCCCTAAAATACGTAATCACGGTTTTTTTATTCTTTTAAAATTGAGATCTATATCTAGACTATTTTTTAACAAAATTTCATTTACTTATGTTTATAACTGTAGAAGTTATTAAGCTGTAAAGGATTAGGACAGACGGACGGACATGACGAAACTATAAGGGTTCCTTGTAGGACTACGGAACCCTAAAAAGTCAAGGGGGTGTCCGTCCTCTTGAGCCTGTGGACGTGTAAATACAATATCAGCAATGTTTTTTTACGTTTTATTGAAAATGTTGTGTTGTAAAGAAAATAACCTAGGATTTTTTTTATTTACTTTTCAAAGGCAGTTTTTAGGGTTCCGAAGTCCTACATGGAACCCTTATAGTTTCGTCATGTCCGTCCGTCTGTCCGTCTGTCCTAATCCTTTACAGCTTAATAACTTCTACAGTTATAAACATAAGTAAATGAAATTTTGTTAAAAAATAGTCTACATATAGATCTCAATTTTAAAAGAATAAAAAAATCGTTTTTTCGTATTTTAGGGGTGGCGTCCATACATGTGAAATGGGGATGAACGTTTTTTTTTCGATGCACCCCCTCGCGTGGGGTATCATTGAATAGGTCTACTAAAATGAAGGTAATGTTTCATACACCACTTTTTTATCAGGCGTACCATCTGCGAAATATAGCCCGCCAAAGTGGCTTGCAATGTGTCCCCCCCCCTGCCATTTCTAAACTATGCAATGTAGAAACTTATAATCTTCCACATTGATAGACCTTTGTGAAAACTCTCTTTAAAAATTATTTCGAGTATAATGTGGTTATAATTTTTTGAGTTGTAGAGAGAAAACTGAAAAATACTTAAAACGTCCTAGTTCAAAGGTCATTGACCTTATAGAAAAATGATCTTTGCAAATAATGCTCCTTTAGCTACTTTCTATTTGAAAAAATAACAAAAAGTAACTTTGAAATGACACACTTCTTAAATTTGGCTTCTTGAATTTATCGCTAGATGGCGCTACTAACAACACGCTCTGAGTCGCGAATGCTGCCGATTATTGCAAAAACTAAAATAGCCATGATTAATATTCGATTTGATTCGTTTGTAATTACACCTACTTAAGGAACCCTATAATACTGAGCATGGCCCGACATGCTCTTGGCCGGTTTTTCATTGTTAATTTTGTTTTATTTTTATTCCTGACATTAACTTACATTATTCTCACACTATTTGGATACATTTATTATACGGGACAATTATTTTAAAAAGAGTATATCCATGGAGTTTCTTGCCAGTTCTTCGAGGACTAACCGTTTTGGAACTGTGCAACTAGAATCGACTATTCATAAATGCCTAATAATTAGGTCTATTTAATTATAAAACAAAGAAAAGTTTAAGTTTAAGTTTTATTTACCTAAATATTGTGTACTCATGTTTTTATCGAAAGATGTAGCCCTAACGTTATTGCGATTGCTGCAAGGTCACTTTAGGTCACGCGGTCGCGCGCAGCTGCGATGCAATAATAACTTTACGCTCGAACGTTTAGGTACATTTTCGCACGCAGCGATCGGCGACGAGAAAGAGTAGGCTGTTAAAGCAGTAGGTATGGAAAAATTAACAGGGAGTGCAATATCTGTTACGTAGTTACTAATTGGTAATCTGTGCCATAGTAGGCGAGGTTTTTAATAGTATCACACGAGTGTTTTAATACCTAGTTATGTGCAGTTTCATACACTACTTTATCTAAACTCATGAAATAATTTCTTTATTTTAATTAAAAGACCAAAGTTAAAATCTAAGTAACATTGTCGCAAGTTTTTCTTGATTTTTCTGGTAAAATATTGTTCATTTTCGTTGCTGCTACCGCAATATTAGGCGGGGTCAAATTCTCCTCAGTCAAACTTATCACTGCTGTTATTAGACATTTTGCCCAGAATAAAACTTTAGACTAAGAAAAACACTAATAACGTAAACAATCACAATAAATTCAGAAGTTATGACAATCAAAACTCCAGCAGGCCATGGCGAGCGCTGCGCTCTAGCGCGCGTCAACAGAGATAAGTACAAAAAGTCTGGCAAAAACATCTATAATCGGAACTAGATTTCTATCTTTGTCAGGATTGCGTCAATCTGTGTTTTATCATCCAAAAAATATGCCTGTAAACACTTAAATATAAAGATATAAATTGTGGAAAGAAAAAATCGCTCACGAGCAGGATTCGAACCTGCGACTCCTGGCTCAGTACGCCAGTGCTTTAGCCACTAAGCTACCGTGAACACTGCTCGTGGTATCGAAATTATCCTCCACTATACGTCTTTGATATCTTTAGAATTCGTTTCGCATGCGTAAAATGCGTTAAAATAATAAAATAATTACTTAAATATAATCTATCTATACTATAATAAAACTGTAAAGGTCGAAAAGTCTGTACATTGAGTTTTTTTTCGCGAAAACCGGCTAGGGGGACTAGAAATAAGCTATAGAACACGAATCAATCGTTTAAAAAATTTATGTCTGTCTGTCTGTCTGTCTGTTTGTTACCTCATCACGTAAAAACGGCTGAACGGATTGTAATGAAACTTAGCATTTTTATTGGTATTAGTCTAACTTAAAATATAGGGTATGTTTTATCTGAATCGGTTGAGTAGATCCAGCGATACAGTTTGACCCCTCTATTGTATTAAGTTGCATACAAAGTAGAGGTCATGATTGTTGGTTGGTTGCAGGTTGCAGGTTCCTAAAAATACAACTGGATTCTATAAGTATTATAGAAAATATAGAATAACATAACATAGCCCATCACTGTCCCGCTGCTGGGCATGGCCCTCTTCTTGGAATGAGAAGAGTTAAGGAACTGGATATTGTTAGTGTAATAGATTATCATAACATAATCAGCTCATTACCTACTGCCCCACTGCTGGGCACGGACCTCTTCTCGGAACGAGAAGAGTTAAGAAACTAGAAAATATAGAATAACATAACGTAGTCAACCCATTACTGTCCCACTACTGGGTATGGCTCTCTTCTCAAAATAAGAAGAGTTAATGAACTGGATATTATTAGTATTCTAGAATAACATAACATTACCAGCCCATTACAGTCCCACTGCTGGACACGGGCCTCTTCTCAGCATAAGAAGAGATGTGGTTAGTGTTATAGAATAACATAATCAGCCCAATTACTTCCCACTGCTGGGCACGAGCGTCTTCTCAGAATGAGGGAGTTTAGGGCTAATTCCATGAAATTCCATCACCTTAGCCGGTTGGTTGTAAAAACAAAATATAGTATGGTCGGTAAATAGTGTAATCGTCTGTGTAGGCGCTTATATGTATATATTTGAAGACATTGTGTTCATAATTATGACACGATGTTTTTTTGCGACATCCACGCGGACGGAGTCGCGGGCACAGCTAGTTAAATAATATAACTATACAAAGTTCTGCCAACAACGCGATTTTTAAATTTTTCAATGTATGACTAGTAACGGCCCGCATTTCGTGTACTATTTTATGCCAAATGCAAAAAAAATAATTGAAAACTCCTTGGTTAGACTAAGGGATTCACCAGAGGATGGGCAGCAGCGTTCTCTGAGTATTTAACCTCTCTGCTCGACAAGATTCTGACATTTGTCATATCAGCTGACTCGGCGACTTGTCGCAAATTACGTCATGAAATCGGGAATTTGCATACAACTTTCATTCTATGAATTTAATGTGAAACTTAGATTTTTTCTACAATTTAATACCCAGTATCTATTGAGTATTTATTAAATTATGTGTTATGTCTATAAAACTGGATGCATCTTACAATTTAATGAATATAAAACATAAATTTCTATACCTATGCAATTGTAAGAGGGCTTAGATAAGCTCAAAAAATGCACATTAGTAACCTAACCACTTGTTAAAACGCTGGCAAAAGGGAAACTTAAAGATATTTCCTTTTTATTGGCATATTACTTTTTATCATTAACGATACATAATATAATAAATAGCACGATGAAATTTACGTAAAATTCTACGTCGATATAAATGTTAATTTAAAAAAGTTGAGAATCACTAGTGCTGACCATTTATCCAAATTTTTTATCACAATACAAATGTTTCATTCAGCCATATCGATACTCATTCGGCCTAATCGAAAAATTATCATAAAAAAATAAGACAATGTTCGTATACGTTTTTAGTCCCGCAAAATTTAATGATATGAATTCTTTATTTATCGTTAATATTCATCATTAATTATTGAATACGACTAATTTATTTTTAGTTTATATATAAATAATTTGAAATAATAAGTTTAAAAAAGTTCCATAACGCGGCTTGCGGTAGGTGTGATTCGGGAGAAAATGTTGACACCGCGCGCTCTCTCTCTCTTTCTCTTTCTAGTGTGCCTGTGTGTGTGTGCGTGAGGAACTTCGTTCCTGACGGGGGTCCCCTGACCGCACAGGTTTTTTGTTTCAAACTTAATGTATTAACGACATAATTTTGTATGTTATAAAATGTGCTGAACTTAACTTTTGCTATGTGTGAGCAGAATTATTCCCATATAGCACCCATTTCCGTAAACATCGGAGAATCTACACTCGAAGTTGTTGACGATTATGTATACCTAGGACAAACTGTCCAGCTAGGTAAGTCAAACTTCGAGAAAGAGGTCAATCGTCGAATCCGACTCGGTTGGGCAGCGTTCGGGAAGCTACGCAATATCTTCTCGTCCAAAATACCGCAGTGTCTCAAGACGAAAGTCTTTGACCAGTGTGTGTTGCCAGTAATTACTTACGGTACTGAAACGTGGTCGCTCACAATGGGCCTGATAAGAAGGCTCAAAGTCACTCAAAGGGCAATGGAGAGGGCTATGCTCGGAGTGTCCCTGCGTGATCGAATCAGAAATGAGGAGATTCGCAGGAGAACGAAAGTAACCGACATAGCCCGAAGAATTGCCAAACTTAAGTGGCAGTGGGCGGGGCACATTGCTCGCAGAACGGATGGCCGATGGGGCAGTAAAGTTCTGGAGTGGCGACCGCGTACTGGAAGGCGCAGCGTGGGTAGGCCCCCCACAAGGTGGACCGACGACCTGGTGAAGGTCGCGGGAATCCGCTGGATGCGGAAGGCACAGGACCGGTCGTTGTGGCGATGCTTGGGGGAGGCCTATGTCCAGCAGTGGACGTCTTTCGGCTGAAATGATGATGATGATGATGATGATGAGCAGAATTATAACCGATTCAGTCACACTGCTGGGCAAGGTTCTCTTCTCGGAATCAATGGCCAACATAGCGCGCAGTCCACCGCGGACTATGGCCGAAGCACTAGTCCATAGTCCACCGCGGACTATGGCCGAAGCACTAGTCCTTGTAAGCTAAACTACAGTGTGCCCAGTATATTGACCAAAATCTAAATGTACTGAATTTGTCTTTTGCCATGTGTGAGCAAAATTATTAACATGTTACAGTCTCTTCTAAGAATGAATGGCCAGCATGGTGGACTATGGCCTAAGCCTTTGTTAATATTGATCTAAACAAGTGCTCACAAATAGTATATTAGCGAAAATCCAATAGGTGTACAAAATTTGATTTTAGCTATGACATAATCATCCCTTTATTCTCCCCATAGAGGAAAAGAATATATTCTTTTGTTCCTTGTCCCTCCCACTGCTGGGCACGGACCTCTTCTCAGAATGAGAAGGATTTTCGCTATGCGTGAGCATAATTAGCCCAATTATTATCCCACTGTTGGACACGTGCTTCTCTTCTTTAGACCTTAGTCCACCACGCTGGCCTGAATGTCGGTTGGTAGACCACACGCATAATTTCATAGAGCACTCTCAGGATGTGCAGCTTTCTTCATGATATGTCTACAGAAATTTTGATTCGGTTACGTATTAATTCGAAAAGTCAGTGTGTTCAGTTCGAAGAGTTGATAATAAGTAGCTAAACCATTATTGTAGGTAATAGGTGAGGTACTTATCCCGGTTTTGCAAGAGATGTCTCTCCGTTGCTTTTATAAAATGTAATGTAGCTATTTTGTCAAATAATTTTTAACGTCATTGCGAGATTTTTTCATAAATAAAATTTATTTTTCCGTATTGATTGAATAATTTTGGATAGAATCTTAGAGTAACTAATATGCCTAAGAAACGAAATAGTCACATGTGGAGTGAAGTAATTTCAAGTTTGCCTGAAAAGGCTACGTTCGTATATTTATAGCACGCCTGTGTGTGTGGCGGCGAAATTTGAAGTGAACCATTGCGGGCGCACATAGATTGTTTTTGTCCTTCAACTTTGAGCGGAACTTTGAATGAAATTATCACTCAGTGTTTTATTTCCTAGTCTAAGGACAGAACGCTCATATTTTAAATTTTGAATTACGAATGCAAACTTATTCCAATCGAAGGTGGATAAATTCGGCGCCAAACGACATACTTTATTTTCAACTACCTGTGCCCGTGACTCCGTCCGCGTGGATGTCGGAAAATAACATCATGTCATGTTTATTAACACAATGTCTTCTAATATACTTAAGCGCACAGACGTTTACACTATTGACCTACCATTATATATTTTGTTTTTACAACCAACCGGCTAAGGTAATGGAATCAGCCCTAAACTCTTCTCATTCTGAGAAGACGCTCGTGCCCAGCAGTGGGACAGTAATTGGGCCGATTATGTAATGTAATTCTATAACACTAACCACATCCAGTTCTTTAACTCTTCTCATTGTAAGAAGAGGCCCATGACCAGTAGTGGGACAGTAATGGGCTGATAATGTTATGTTATTCTATAACACTAACAATATCCTGTTCAAATGCTACAGGGTACCCCGCGAAATTCAAAATTGTTGGCGTTTTTTGCAAATTGTAGCTTTATTTCACTTTGTATATCGGTCGAAATATGATTGGCGGAAATAATAACAACATATCTACTGAATCATACTCATAAAAAATATTAACCTAGCTCTATAAGCTGTACTAGCTCGATAATATTAATTTACGATCAAATTATCGATTTTCGAGCTTTTACAGCTTATAGAGCTAGGTTAATATTTTTTATGAGTATTATTCCTTAGATATTTTGTTATTATTTCCGCCAATCATATTTTGACCGATATACAACGCGAAATAAAGCTACAATTTGCAAAAAACACCAAAAAGAAAAAAAATCGCGGGCTACCTTGTAGCATTCACCATAACTCTTCTCATTTTGAGAAGAGGCCCATATCCAGCAGTGGGACAGCTGTAATGAGCTGTCTATGTTTTGTTGTTCTATATTTTCTAGTTTCTTAACTCTTCTTGTTCTAAGAAGAGGTCCGTCCCCAGCAGTGGGACAGTAATGGGCTGATTATGTTAAGATAATCTATTACACTAACAATATCCAGTTCCTTAACTCTTCTCATTCCGAGAAGAGGCCCATACCCACCAGCAGTGGGACAGTAATGGGCTGACTATGTTATGGTATTCAATATTTTCTATAATACTAACGACATCTAGTTGTATTTTTAGGAACCTGCAACTAACCAACAATCATGACCTCTACTTTGTATGCAACTTAATACAATAGAGGGGTCAAGCTGTATCGCTGAGTCTACTCAACCAATTAAGATGAAACATACTCTTTCTTTTAAGTTAGACTAATACCTATCCTATACAAATGCAATGTTTCATTACGATCCGTTCAGCTGTTGTGGTGATGAGGTGACAAACAGACAGACATAAATTCTAAAAACGAATGATTCGTGTTCTATTGCTTAGTCCCTCTAGCCGATTTTCGCGAAAAAAAAACTCAATGTACAGACATTTCGACCTTTACAATTTTATTATAGTAAGTATAGCTAGATGTGGTGAAATACTTCGAATAATAATTTTTGTAATTTTAAAAAAATATTTTTGTTTTCACGTAGGTAAAATGGTAACATGTAAAATTTTATATCATAAATATGAAAATATCGATTTCTTATAATACTTATTTTATTAATCGGTTCGAAAAAAAAACCAATAAATAATCGATTCACATAATCGCATTGACACATCATTGTCCAAAAAAAAAGTAATAACTTATGTTATCTATGGTATGGCGGCTAATTCTGAATCGCAAATTGGGGAGTGATAACAAAGATTTTGTTATATTTTATCATCGTGTGTGTTTCTACGTTAAAACATGGCTATTTTCTTGTAGTTTATTGTATTTTTCAATAGATTCTGGCATTTTTTACCACGCGTACTAGATACAATGTGTGATAATAGTGCTAATATACAACGAAAAACGCGCAATCGGCGGGAAACTTCTACTTTAGATATGAAAAACTTTGTTATCACTACTATTTTTACCAATATGAAGGATTATTCCCACGAATTATTATATGATGAGTGATTTATTAGTTGATTCTGTAAAGTTTGGATGTACAGAATCGACAAATTTTATGTTTTTTAGCCTCGATCATCACTGTAAAAAAATGGCGGTTATTGCAGTATTCACTTGGAATTTTCAAAGGTATATATTATAACGCGCACTCGCTAAATATTAAAGATATAATGGCACTGACACACGTGCTTTTTATTTAAATATCCTAATTAGCGTACTCATACATGATTCGATAGATAGTACATTAACTATTCATATATTTAATTAGGGTGACGTTTGACATATTATTCCGTCCCATAAATGGGACCAAACAGCTTACGGTGGTTCTCATGTCGGGGGCATTTTAGGGACCGCTACGAACTATACGGTTAAACAACCAACTGCGATCGCCAACCCGCCTGCCAAACTTGGCGATTATGACATATCCCCTCTCCTTTGGGGGACGCCTTTATCCAGCAGTGGATGTTTTTCGGCTGAAATGATGATGATGATGATGGTTGGACTGAACTGTACTTTTATAGAATAGTACATTATGATACAAGTGAGCTAAGTTGACTATTATACTAGAGGCTGGATTGCAGCCCGAGCCGAAGGCGAGGGCGTAATGGAGCCGAGAGTATAATAGTCAATGCTCACGTGTGTCATACGACGTTTTTCAACACACTTGCGAGGAAAAAAACATAAATTTCACATTTTAGACAAATATTGAATTTGTGAAAAATTATAAAAAGGGCGCGCGGACCGCGCGGTGACATGCACCTATGCGCGCGCAGGTGGTCGAAGGAAACCGCTATACAGCCTAATATAAAAATATTATAAATTGTTTTTTTTATTTATAAAACAAATTAATATTAATTTGTTGACAAAAATTAATAATTTCATGAAATTAAATGTTTATATAGCATATTTTAATTAATACAGTTGATTTATTCCCAAAAATGTTTAATTTAGTTCAGGCATAAAAACTCTTTGCTGCTATTTAAAAATAAACTGTAAAGTAAAAAGCACTAGTGCAATAATATAATGAAAAACCGGCCAAGAGCATGTCGGGCCATGCTCAGTATTATAGGGTTCCTTAAGTAGGTGTTACAAACAAATCAAATCGAATATTAATCACGGCTATTTTAGTTTTTGCAATAGACGGCAGCATTGGCGACTCAGAGAGTGATGTCAGTAGCCGCTAGATGGCGCTATACAGTGCCAAATGTAATACACGGCACTTGACGCCAGCATTGGCGACCCAGAGAGTGTTGTACGACGCCGCTAGATGGCGCCAAATTTAAGAAGTGTGTCGTCAACATAACACAAAGTTACTTTTTGTGATTTTTTCAAATAGAAAGTAGCTAAAGGAGCATTATTTGCTATGATCATTTTTCTCTAAGGTCAATGACCTTTGAACTAGGACGTTTTAAGTATTTTTCAGTTTTCTGTCTATAACTCAAAAAGTTATAATCACATTATACTCGAAATAATTTTAAAAGAGAGTTTTCACAAAGGTCTATCAATGTGGAAGATTATAAGTCTCTACGTTGCATAGTTTAGAAATGGCAGGGGGGGGGACACATTGCAAGCCACTTTGGCGGGCTATATTTCGCAGTTGGTACACCTGATAAAAAAGTGGTGTATGAAACATTACCTTCATTTTAGTAGACCTATTCAATGATACCCCACACGAGGGGGTGCAGCGAAAAATTTTTTTTTTCCCCATTTCACATGTATGGGTGCCACCCCTAAAGAACGTAAAAACTATTTTTTTATTCTTTTAAAATTGAGATCTATATGCAGACTATTTTTTTACAAAATTTTATTTACTTATGTTTATAACTGTAGAAGTTATTAAGCTGTAAAGGATTAGGACAGACGGACAGACGGACAGACGGACGGACGGACAGACGGACGGACGGATAGACGGACAGACGGACGGACATGACGAAACTATAAGGGTTCCTTGTAGGACTTCGGAACCCTAAAAAGCACGCGTGCGTTATAAGCCACATTATGAACCTAAAAGCGATGCAATAAGAGCCACTTTACGAGCAAGTGTGTTGAAAAAAACATAATTAAATTGCATTATTTTGTTCGTTGTTTTTTTCTTCCTGGTGAAGGTCGCGGGAATCCGCTGGATGCGGAAGGCGCAGGACCGGTCGTTGTGGCGATGCATGGGGGAGGCCTATGTCCAGCAGTGGACGTCTTTCCGCTGAAATGATGATGATGATGATGATTTTGTTCGGCAAACTGCATCGTAATTTCGCAATGAAATTTTTCAATGCATAAAGTATGTCATTATGATATATTGCTTTTGAATTTATAATTCGAATTTTACGATATGAGTGTAGGTAATAGTAGTTTATGAAACTGTTGCATAATAGGGGTTATTAAAACACGAGTGTGAGTTTAAAAACCGAGCCGTAGGCGAGGTTTTTAATAGTATCACACGAGTGTTTTAATACCTAATTATGTCAGTTTCATACACTATTTTATCTACACTCATACAATTTTAAATAAAATACCAAAGTCAAAATCTTAGTAACATTGTCGTTGTTTTTCTTGATTTCTCTGGTAAAAGATTGTTCGTCATTTACGTTGCTGCATCCAGAAATTCAGGCGGGGTCATATTCTCCTCAGTTCAGTATCACTGCTGTAGTCAGATATTTTTGCCCAGAATAAAACTTTCGACATACAAAACTATAATAATAACGTAAACAATAACAATAAATTTACAAGTAACGATGTCCAAATCCAGTAGGCCAGGCGCGCGGCCGCGTACGCGTGCTGGTGCGCGCCTACACAGATAATAAAATATAGTCTGGCGACAACATTATAATCGGAACTAATTTTCTATCCTTGTCAGGATTCCGTCAATCTCTGTTTTATCATACAAAAAATATGCCTGTAAACACTTAAATATAATTAAAAGCAATATGACAATCAAAAGTTCTGCCAAAAACGCGATTTTAAACGATAAAAATTTTCAATGTATGACAAGTGGCGCCACCCTGAATTTTGTGTACACATAGGTGCCAAACTGTACGACTGCTAAAAAAAAGGTTTGAAAACTCCTTGGTTAGGTCAAAGTGGCATTAAAAACTCCTTAGTTAGGCTGAAGTGTGCGGTTATGGAAAAAAAATTAAATTACCGCATTGTTTTGTTCAGCAAACTGTATCGTAATGAAACTTTTTAAATTCATAACAGGTGCATGTGCGTAAAGTATGACATTACTTTCGAGTTCATAATTCGAATTTTACGATTCGAGTGTAGATAAAAATATTTTATCTACACTCGTATCGTAAAATTCGAATTATGAACTCGAAAGTAATGTCATAATGACATACTTTACGCACATGCACCTGTAATGAATTTAAAAAGTTTCATTACGATACAGTTTGCTGAACAAAACAATGCGGTAATTTAATTTTTTTTCCATAACCGCACACTTCAGCCCAACTAAGGAGTTTTTAATGCCACTTCGACACAACCAAGGAGTTTTCAAACCTTTTTTTTAGCAGTCGTACTATTTGGCACCAATGAGTACACAAAATTCAGGGTGGCGCCACTAGTCATACATTGAAAAATTTTATCGTTTAAAATCGCGTTTTTGGCAAAACTTTGGATTGTCATATTGCTTTTAATTATATTTAAGTGTTTACAGGCATATTTTTTGTATGATAAAACAGAGATTGACGGAATCCTGACAAGAATAGAAAATTAGTTCCGATTATAATGTTTTCGCCAGACTATATTTATTATCTGTGTTGACGCGTGTGCGCGGCCGCGCGCCATGGTCTACTGGATTTGGCTTTGGATTGGATTTGTTATCAAGATTTTGACTGTGGTATTTTATTTAAAATTGTATGAGTTTAGTGTATGAAATAACTAGTGTATGAAACTGACATAACTAGGTATTAAAACACTCGTGTGATACTATTAAAAACCTCGCCTACGGCTCGGTTTTTAAACTTACACTCGTGTTTTAATAACCCCTGTTATGCAACAGTTTCATAAACTACTATTTAATGCCCGAAGTTTTTCTTAAACTAAGGGTCGATATTAAAACTATTCCAACTTCTCTAAAAATATTTATTTTTTTGTACAAAATTCGCCATGAATCTTTAGACTTCCGAACGATTGTAATAAAACCGCGACAACAATAGGCGACGTTTCTTTTTATTGTATTATTTTTAACGCATTTACGCATGCGAAGCGACATCTAACGATTTAAATTGTGGAAAGAAAAAATCGCTCATCCTCGAAAAAATCGATCCTGCTCGTGAGCGATTGTTTCTTTTTTTTGTGTTGAGAAGCGTATAGGGTGCGTTTAGAGCTAGTGTGTGTCGGGTGCAGGGGGCGGCGGCGGCGCCATGCGCACGCTGGCGGCGCTCGTGCGGGCGCGGTGCGCGCGCGGCGCCTGCGCGTGCGGCGGCGGCGCGCTGGTGCTGGCGGCGGCCGACGCGCTGGCGGGCCGCGGCGCCGCGGGCCGCGCGCTGCCCAGCCACGCGCGCCCCTCCGCGCGCCACGACGCGCTGCACGCCCTGCTCGCCACCGACGAGGTGCGTATAATAATAATGTCCTCCCTGTCACGGCGGCCAATCTCAATGGAGACTAGACATCTGCGCGGGACATATTATAGTGCACAAGTGTGTGCGCAAACACAGGTGCACTCTCTGATCCCTCATTCTCATAATCCGATGGGACGGCAATTCGACACGACCGGAGAGAGATCAGGCCACTAGCCGCGGTCAGTCTGTGGATGGGTGACCGTTTCGTTACACATCGAGACCCCTTCGTGCCTCGGAGAGCACGTAAAGCACCTGGTCCTGAGGTGCGTATACTGCGCCACCAGAGGCCCTAGCACCAACTATTTGGACGTATCGAAACGTTAATGTGACCTTTTTTTGAATCATAAATACAAGTTCTATTACACTTTGACTTAATTTTATGCTTAATACGCACTTTGTATCATACAGAGATATGGATAAAATCTCCCAGTTAAAATAATATTTGTCTCTAACGAGTATTTCAGATCTAAAATTCGTACATTTACGTTTCGATACGACAAAATGGTTCGGCTAGGGTTACTGTTCACTGCTCGCAAGGCACCGCTCGCCACCTCGTCGCACGGTGGGCTGAAAATTGGCTTTCATAGACTTAAGGATTTCAATTTGCAAGTGCCGGATTTTTTGCCGGATATCGCTTCTATTAGTTATTACTATATTCAATAAAACTTTTTAACAAAAAATTGAACCGACGAAAACAGAAACTAAAAAGCGAAAATTAACTAATTATGAGTCCGCGCCAAACAAAGTTTTAACAAGCAAAGTGCGTGCAAGTTGCAAGTGGCCGAGCGGCAAAGAGATTTAATATAGGGCATAGAGAGGCTATCAGACGAAAACTCAAAGAAAAACTGTGATCCCAGGTCACAATGACGACATCTAACGTGTAATAGCAGAAACACGTATTAAATTATTCAAGTCTGTGTTTTCTTTCTTGTCTTATTTAGTAAACAATCTTGGCATGTCTCTTTATTGAAAAAACTACTAATAAAATATAATTACTAGTCCTGCACATGTAATTAGGTTAAAGAATGTTATTAAGTGTGTGGAGTTGTTAACATAATGTCTTTTAATAATTATTATTGACAAATTTAATTAAAAAAGTCATGCCAAGATTGTTTACTAAATAAGACAAATAAAAAAAACAGAGTGTAAAATATAATTCAGCTATAGCCCGGTAGGTGACCAGTGCTGCCAGATCCGATTTTCAATCCGTGAATTAAGCTTGAAAAATCTAGAAATCCGTAGATTCCCCTTTATGAAAACCGTAGATATAGAGGCTTTTTTAAAGCTTTGTCTGACTATTTAGACTTGCCTTTACTCCTAATATAGTTAAAATCTGGTAAATAAATATTGGAAACTAAACAAACATAAGCAAAACGTGTCTATGATAGAAAAACAATTTTATTAAGTCTAAAAGTTTATTCTCTCTGCCCGTGTCAGTGTCATTATCATTTAAAGTGTGTTTTTAACATAACATCATGCCTGTATTTCCCCGAAGGGGTAGGCAGAGGTGTAATAGTACACCCACATTTCACCAGTTTGTTATAGTCCCATGTAATAGGGGGCGAGCCTATTGCCTATGTGTGTTTTTATGTACAATAAATATAGAGAATAACTTATTACGTTCAAAAATCCATAGATTTGCTATCGATATCCGTATAACCGTAGGCGACGTAAAAAATCCATAGATCTATAGAAAAATCTATAGGTCTGGCAACTCTGGGTGAAGCTAAGTAGAAACTAGAAACTTGTGGTAGGGGTGTTACCATTTATCAGAGTATCGATAAATGTATTTTTTTTTTCACATTTGAAAAGATAAAAATAAGTGACAATAATTAGGAAAGCAATAAAATTATTCCAGTAGTTTCAGTGTTTACAACTTATTTATTCATAAAATTATGTTTAAATTATAGCAAACTCATTTAAGTAAATGTAGGTAAGTTAACTTTTTTTACCATAAAACATAACATATAGTAACATACAACAACATCTCTCTATCGCTCTAAGGTTTCCTGTAAGAAAACTAATTTTAACATTGAAAATGTTTTTTCGATCGGTCCAGTAGGGGCCAGTTTACAGAAATAGTGCTAATTCGCTTTATCTACGGAAGTTTTAAGTGTATCAAAATAATTAGGGTGTCAAAATGCGCATTTTAAAAAGGGCTACAATACACAAAAAAATTTTTTTGTAAAAAACAAAACCTTTTCTTTTAAATCGAAAAATGCTGAAAAATGTGGTCATTTTTTGCCGGCTTTTCTCATGCAAACGCTCATAATTCAAGAAATTATCAATATTTTTCAAAATGAAAAATATCCCGAATTAGACGTCTTCTCTTCTAAAATGCTTATAGCATAATTTTGATGCAGCAGCTGGAAGCCAATTTTCTTCTCTGCGATCTATTTGAACAAACCGTATCCACTTCTCACGTGCTACATTATTTACTGGCGGAAACCTACAATACCAGCAACATACTTGAACGAATAGCACTTGTTTATATACTTATATTTAAATGACATGATTATGTTTGCATTCAATACTTAAACAATATTATATTTATTATTTACTATCGATAACAAAATCGATAAATATTACATCTCTAACAAGGCAGTAGTAAAGCTACTCAACAATAGATGGCGCTTATTACAATATTAGCACATGTTCTAGAATGATTTACGAAAATTATTTATTATATTTATTTACTAGTTAAATGTAAAAAATACTAACGAAAATAAACTGAAGTCAGATGCAGTAATTTTCCCATAACGTGATTTGCAATATCGCAATGCGCAACACGGCATATTTTCTCCAATTTTTTTTTTGTTGTAGCTATACTGTCAACACACGGATGCGACCTAACATGCAGGGGTATGACATTAGACTGAGAGACTTGTTACCAATTAGTAACAAGTATTGGATTACGATTTTGGTCGTCTTGTCCTGTCTATCACTAGTAAATATTTAATGTCTTTGCCGAGCGGAGAACGCATTTTTGGAAAGTTATTGTTTATCGTTGAAAATTTAACGTTGTATTTGATGTAACGTTGTTTTTATCATTTATTTAAAGTAATTTAATGATCTTCGTTGATTTTTTGTTTGGCGCCGACTCATAATTTGTTATTTTTCGCTTTTAAGTTTCTGTTTTCGTCGGTTGAATTTTTTGTTAAAAAGTTTAATTTTTAATTTTTTTGTGGCTAATCTCCATTATGTTGTAGTGTTTAGAACTACATTTATGTGTACCAAGTTTCAACAGAATCGGTTAACAGGTAAGAATTCAGTGGGTGAACAAGCACTCATCCCCTGTTTTCCTAACCTTAGGGGTGAATTTTGAATTTATGGGACCAACTTCGAGATATACCCTATCCATTAAAAAAAGAATTATCAAAATCGGACCACTCTGTAAAAAGTTATGCATGGTCATACATAAAAAAAAAACAAATGAAAAAAAAGATACGCGTTGAATTGAGAACCTCCTCCTTTTTTTTCGTCGGTTAAAAATGACACCCGAGTTAATTCTGCACAAAAACGAAGGAATTATATTTTTTTAAAGAAAAATTGTATGAAGCTAGTATGAAAAAGTTAATTATCTCGTAAACAGCAAGGAAAACCGTAATATCCTTACAGGTGGTTATGGTACTAATTATTTATGATTTTTTGACATAATATGTCATTTAACGGTTATCGCTGCATTTTTTTTTTAATCGTCAAAATATTTTTATTTATTTTTACATATGAAACGGTATTTTAGTGTTTAATTTGAGGAACACAGACTTTTAACATCATTACAGCCGAAAGACGTCCACTACTGGACATAGGCCTCCCCCAATTAAGGGGGACTTTTAACAACACGTAACATAAAATACCATCACCCCTATATTCCCGAAGGAATAGTCAGAGGTTTATAGTACATCCACACTTTTTATCAATACAAAATGAGTTTTAAAACTTTACATACAACCAAAATACCAAATAACAAATTGTTTAGTCTTCTAGTGAGTCTGAAAATAAGTGATTAAGTAATTACAATGATTTAGTCTTCTAATAAGTCTGAATAGGTGATTAAATAATTGTTAATTATTTCTGATAAGTAAGCTAATTTGTTGATTAGTTGTGTTATGACTTCTTAGAAATGTTTTTAACGATTATAAATTTTCATTAGCACATCTTTTAAAACTCTAATGAGGGTAGTTAACTAATTATCGATGTTTTGCAATAAAAGGGCTAAAATTTTGCTTTATAATTTAGATTGTTCACAACTGTGTAACAACACTAAATTTTTGCTCTGCGACTATAAAATCTTAAAATGGAAAGTTTAATCACCAATTTAGACTTGTTTGTTCTTCTAAAAAGTGAGAGTACTTCATTTAATCATGAAGTATTATTTGGTGCAGTTGCATCCCGCATAGGCGATTGCCTTTCTGCCGAAGATCGAATAACTCTCAAAGGATTTTGTCGGAAATTCACGCGAGCTGCTTTACAGAGATGGCAGAAATCCAACCGATTCCTTGATCACTTCAGAAGACTGTACGGAAATTGGCTGCAAGCAAATATTGATTGGCCAAGTTGTGTGCAAACTTTAGTTAATTAACATCTGGCGAGAAGATCGACGTAATAAGATTTAAAGATTTTGCTCGCAAAACAGCAGAAAAGTACGTGGAATTGTACAGTCGACCGCACGTCAGTGGTAACAGTTTGACATTGACAGCGCCTTTATTTCGTAAGCAGTAAGGGCGTTTTTCTAATTCAAGTGTTACCACTGTCATGCAGTCGGCTGTACGACTGGTACTACATGTCGTCAACCGTACATAAATTATTAATACACGGGGCTGACATAATCGAGAAAAATTATATTGTGCCGATTTGGACTCTCTCGGAAGAAGCCTAAACAAAGATTTAGGAGGTTCCGGGAACATCATTCGCGGAAAAGAAGCAGGCAAGATTCTAATCAAGATATCTTAAATATGCTTGTTGTTTCTTCGGATCCTTTCCTAAGTGCACAAAGGCCTAAGTTAGATGCCAAGTGAAAGCAGAACTTTTTGCTGAAACTCTCGACTTAATTCAGTTTCAGGAAAGCGAGTTCGAGTTTTTAGATATATCCAATCTGGATTCTGACTCAGAATTGGAGTCCGACAACGACAGAGATACGGAAAATGAATAATATTTGATTTCAGTTTTTCTATTTTTTTAAGTATTTCTCTTGTTTTATATATTCTTAATATTTGGTACTATAACATAACTGGCGAAATGTGGGTGTACTATTACACCACTGCCTACCCCTTCGGGGAAATACAGGCGTGATGTTATGTTATGTTAATATTTGGTTTAGTAAAATTCTTCATAATATAATAATGAGTTGGGATGTGAGACTATTGATTAATACAATTAATACATAAGGAGGTGTGTGAACTCCAAAATATTAAAAAAATAGATTTCAGGCGCCAGGAGAGATAAAGATATTTATTCGCAAGGATATGGTACAGAAGATGTTAAATATACCTACATGTTTTTACACATTAGGTGTCCGACAAATCCAGCAATAAAGTAGGAATAATAGGTGTTTTACAACCTTTTTCTGATGCTATTAAAATATTTGGAGCCACACTTAATAAAAATTCCTGGATTGCTGAACGCATAGAGTTGAACTTTTAATCTTTCAGCGGGAGAACTTCAATAAAAACCAGATTTCAAGATACCAGTTTGTATTTTCTGTAGGCTTTAGAATGAACAAATAAATCCCATCGTGGAATTGTATTAAAAATTTACTATCATTATCATTGCATCCTATCAAAAGTTAAATTAAAATTTTATTTACGATACTTCATGGAATTGAGAGAACCGCAACAAACTCCATATAAAGGAAATTAGCTCCAAGTTAAATAAAACGAACCCGAAATAAACGCCAACAAATGGGCTGTAACAAAAATAGCACCAATTAATTTCGAAAACAAACAAAACAAATGCGAACGTCATGACTCAACGCGTGTTTCTTACCGTTTATTTCGTAAAAAATACACATCGATGCCTGTAGATGACAAGATCGACGTGATATTAGGTGGATTGTTGTCTGTAACAAGTAAAAGTACGAATATTTTAGCATCATGAGCCTCCAAAATCCGACCAGACAAAATGCCGTCTCAGGAAGAAATATTACTACTCACCAGCCTAAAATTCAGCAATCCACATTAATAAAAGGGTTCATCCCCTTGTATGAATCATAACTAGCCCATTCCAACAGCAAAAACGTGGAATGGGACTGGATTAAAAAAAAATTTTGGGAGAACTATCCCATCTTGTATAATTAGGAGTGAGCGTTCTAAAGACGGACCGTTTTTAACGACCTTTTCTGATCTACGACGAAGGAACCGTTTTCGTATTCTGATTAATGCCCGGTTCCCATGATCACCGAACCGTCACTGTTAAAAGCTACCGTTCGTTTTTGAGTTAGGGGTAGCGAACGGGCCATGACGTTCCTAAAAGTTTGCTTCATCTACCTGCGACGAGCACATGTTGGTTACCCGCTTACCAAAGCCCTCCGTCGACACTCATTATGCCACCGTAAACAGAAAGGACACATCTAGCTAAAAAGTCTCAACGGAAATGCACCTTTCTATTGTAAGCAAAAGGGGCGCATCTAACTTAAAAGACTCAAAGGAGATATGTATTTCTTTCTTAGGACGGCAGGACTGTAGTCATTGTGTTTCGGTTTTACAATTCAATACATTGTTCATTTATTGGTAGTGGAACCCTACTGTCTTTGTTCTATTTTATTTTTAATGGGCTTTCGTTTGACCGCCGCCATTCTGTAGGAACATTAAAGAATATAATAAATGAATTAATACAGCATATTTAGAATTAAAATAAAAACAAATGCTTATTTTGTTACTTTAAGCATAATAGATACTTTAATGCGGAAAACATACATTTTTGTTCATTTTATAATTTCGGTGTTTAATAAATCTTTTTACTTAAATGAAAAAAAAAAAAAAACTATTTGGATATTTGGGCTATTGAAGTTAGCAAAGCGCAATCGTGATGACAGAGCGTCCGTTTTGACAAGTCTACTTCCGTGCTTTTATTAATTTAAATTTCCAAGTAACTCGCTGTTTTATTTTCTGTTTTAATTTTAAAAAAAACATTACTTATTCTTACTCAATAAATTAATTAAATAAAATGGTCAACTCTCGTTTCGTAATTCAATCGATTAAAACCACGTTTTTCAATCTGAATCGGAGTTACTCAAGTCTGATAACATTTCTAAATCACTAATTTACTATCTTAACGAGACATCGTACAATTATTTACAGTAAATAATGCAAAACATGCAAAACCTTACTGCTCAACCGTCTGATATCAGGCGGTAAGCAAATATTAAACGACTCGTGACTGTAACACCTCGTTAGCACTTCTTTTTCTTTATAGAGACACCACATGCCATCATTTGCATACATTTGTCGTACTATTTGTTATGCGTAACCCTCCCATCCGTAGGTAGCAAGCTATCGGTTACTTAGCTTACGAAACGTTTGTTATAGGGACGGTTTTGACTTACGTCTCGTAGAAAATCCTACTACCCGTAAGCAAAACGAACCGTTTCTTGCTTAAAGGAACCGGGCATAAAACAGTCGTCGTTCCAAAATCTAGTCTTCGAATGTTTGATGCGAATTTATACTTAATGCCCCTGAAAATACAGCTGAACATGCAATGTCTCACAAAACCAGTCTTCGTCCGCGATGATCAGAGCAAAGAAAAATGATCATTACTGTTATGGACATAAAGTATAACTTCAAGCAAAAGTCTAATAACTCTTCGTTTCGTTCATAAAACAGTCGTCGTTGCACAAACCAGTTTTCGAATGTGTGATGCGAATTTATACTTAATGTCTCTGAAAATACAGCCGAACATGCAATATCTTACAAAACCAGTCTTCGTACGCGACGATCAGAGCAAAGAAAAATGATCTTTACTACTATAGACATAAAGTATAACTTCAAGCAAAAGTCTAATAACTCTTCGTTTCGTTCATAAAACAGTCGTCGTTGCACAAACCAGTCATCGAATGTGTCATGCTAATTTATACCTAATGTCTCTAAACATAAAACCGAACATGCAATGTCTTACAAAACCAGTCTTCGTCCGTGTTGTGATCCTTATCACTGTATGATATGGGTTACTAACGAATGAGAAACTATTGATTAAAGTTTTCCACATTTATTAAACCAAGCTATATCTATTACAGTCCTCGTTTTTTATATTTTATTGTACAACTCACAGACCACTGACAGCCCCCCCCCGTGCTGGGGAAAAACGTTTTGTCTTTGCTCTTGCGTTTAGTTACCACACTCTCCCCCAGCACAAAAAAAACCGTTATACAAAATAATAACACTTATCAACTTTACTTTTAAAAGTTACACCTCACCTTACAAAATTTAGAGAAATTATAAATTACATTTGATTATTTGGTTAATGGTTGGAAGTGGAAAATGATCAATTTCTAAATTTGGGTTTATAGTTACCTTGTAATCCCCACAAAGTCTAACGGAGCCATCACCTTTTAATACTGGCACAACTGGGGTGCCCCAATCACTAAACTCTATTGGTGCTATGCGTTTGTTTTGTAATAATCGATTGATTTCTGATTCTACTTTTGACTTTAATGCAAAAGGCACACTTCTTGCTGGCAAAAATTTCGGTTTAGTATTTGGATATAATTTTAATGTCACACATCCTTTTTTAAAATTACCCCAGCCTGGCTGAAACACCGTAGGATAATCTTTTTTTATTTGCTTGATATATTCATCTTTTAATGGTGTTGACATAAAAGTATTAATTTTCTGTTTTAAATGTAAAGGCCATAATTTCAATTGCTGTAACCAATTTTTACCAATGACTCTTGGCTGTCCATCAGGTACCACCACTAAAGTTAAACTATCACATTCCACTTCGCCATATTTTACTTTAAGGTTTTGTAAAATCCCAATTGGTTTTGAAATGGACTGGTTGAAATTAATCATGTTTAAATTACATTCTTGCATATTTATTTTACAGAGGTATTTATTTTTATCTTTTTCATTTATTGTTGTTATATCAGACCCCGTGTCCACTTCAAAATCAAATGGTGTTCCTTCAATTATTAGTTTTAAAAACATTGATGATACTTTTTGAAACAACTTACATTCAATATTCAATACTTGATAAGAATCATCTTCTCTATAATTACTATCCGCACTTAACCGTTCTACTTGGTTATCATTTTCCTGTTCCAGGGCCACTGTTTTAATTTTAAGGGTCTTCTTGATACATGCCCTGAATATATGTCCCTGTCTTCCACATTCACTACAGTACTTTTTTTTTAATGTACACTGTTCCCGCATGTGTCCTAATTTTCCACAACAAAAACATTTATTGTTTTGTTGTCTGTTTAGCTGCTGATCATTTTTTTTTGAATTTGTTGATTTCAGTGCAAACATTTCTACAGCTTTTGTGTTTTCCTTGTGTGCTAATTTAAAAGCCATTTCTGCTGTTTCAGCGACAGTTGATAACTCTTTGAGTGATTTGTCTGCTACTTTAAATAATTCATATCGTATAGTTTCACTATGTACACCATTCAGCAACCTTTCCTTTAAGTGCTCCTCTATATTCTCTTTGAACTGACAATCCTTTGTCATTTTCCTTAATGCCAACAAATATTCTTTAACCGACTCAGTTTCTTCTTGATTTCTGTCTTTGAATTTTGCCCTGTACATAGCAACATTGGTTTTAGGATGATAAAACTCTTGAAGTTTTTGACACAATTCCTCATAACTATATTTTAGTGGTGAAACAGGGGAACATAACCCTGATAAATTGTCATAAACAGAACTGCTTAATTTTGTTAATAATAGTGGCACTTTTTTTGTTTCTGGAATATCATGTAGTAATAGGTAGCAATTGAGCAGTGGCGTGCATTGCATATAGGCAATTAGGCAATACCTACTGCTTTCCTCATTCAAATTCAATAGTGGTGTAAGGTATTATCTTTTTTTCAGAGTACGATGATTATTTATCTTAAAATAGACGTATTAATGCTAAATTAATCTTCCTACATCAAAAAAATTAATAACTTACACCACAATTAAATTCAAGTGAAGTAGGCCAATGCACGCCACTGCAATTGAGTTGCTCTTCGTAACTATACCAATTATTATTTCCATTGAAGTTCTCCAAACTTGATGGTAACAAAATATTTCGTTGATTAGTATCCATCTCCCCTCTTTTTATCTCCAATGATTTTACGTATTCACGTAATAATTTTCGTAATTCTTCCAAACTTGGATTTGAACTAGACGGTAATTTAAGTTCTTCCACCAATTTTAATAACAATTCTTTTGGTACTTCTTGTAACCAGGCGGTTTTTCCACTTTGTAATTTGTTTCTTAATTCTTCCATTGATCTAACTACGCATTTGACGGCACGTGTATGTTCAATACAACGTAACCTCAAACCGAAATTCACACCTTAGCACAAGCCGTAGGTTCGTAACAATCTCGTCGCCACTGTTGTGATCCTTATCACTGTATGATATGGGTTACTAACGAATGAGAAACTATTGATTAAAGTTTTCCACATTTATTAAACCAAGCTATATCTATTACAGTCCTCGTTTTTTATATTTTATTGTACAACTCACAGACCACTGACAGCCCCCCCCCGTGCTGGGGAAAAACGTTTTGTCTTTGCTCTGCTCTTGCGTTTAGTTACCACAGTCCGCGACGTTCAGAGCAAAGAAAAATTATCATTATTGCTATGATAATAAAGTATAATTTTCAGGCAGTCTTCAAACCAGTTGCGAACGAGGACCGTTTCGATGACTTGTTTTCGTCATCGTGAAAACGGCTGCGTTCCGTTTACCGTAAAATCGACAACGACCCACTCATATGTATAATAGGAATCGACAAAAGTGACACATCGCTCAAATGTTGCCATTCCGAAAATTAAAAATTATACTAAAAACCACAGATATTGTTATAATTTTATCAAACATGTGACGGCGTAAAAAAACGCACGTTACAATAATTAACAATGTTCTTAATTTAGTCACTAAAGGAACCGATTGACGATTTAAAAAAAAAGTAATAGCGATAACCGTTATATGACATGTCAAAAAATCATAAATAATTACTACTATTGTTCGATCTTTGCTCTAATAAAAGTGTGGGGTAGAAGGAATTGTTTGCCATTAATTTTCCACGACTACCCTCGCTTGAAAGCTGCAGATCGGCGACGATAGTGCTCGCCGCGCCCCTTGCTCCGGCATGGAGAGCCAGTTGGATCGTGGCCGCCGATTGTTGCGTACGTGACCGTGTCGCGCTCCTAGCACTTCTTCAGTTTCGATTTAACTCACATACTTTACTGAGACGTTCTCAAACCCTACTGTGACCGAGTGTGGTGTGGCTATTTATACAATTACATCATTGGACTGGAACATACAGGCCGTGCTGAGCTGATCTGCGCCAAGAACGACTGCGTGGGAGTGAAAGGTTGGTGGTATTCATTTCTTTTACCCTGTGCAGCCTGAGCAAAGATCGGAAATCAGAATAGCTTACTCCACACTTGGAAATCTAATTATTCTTATCAGGTCCTTCGAAATATCCTTTAATTTACCAGCCCCTATATCTCATCCCCAACAACTATAACCACCTGAAAGGATATTACGGTTTTCCTTGCTGTTTACGAGATAATTGACTTTTTCATACTAGCTTCATACAATTTTTCGTAAAAAAAAATATAATTCCTTCGTTTTTGTGCAGAATTAACTTGGGTGTCATTTTGGCAAAAAAGTCTGAAAGTAGCACCAGTGACAGAGAAGTTAAGTAGCAACAGACTATCATGGTATGGACATGTGATGAGGAGGAATGAGGAGCATGTTACGAGGAAAGTTTTAAGTATGAATGTTGATGGCTATAAGAAAAGAGGGAGACCGAAGAAAGTATGGATAGATTGTGTGAAAGATGATATGAATAGAAAGAAAGTGAACACGGAGATCACGGCTGATAGAGATGTATGGAAGAAAAAAACATGCTGCGCCGACCCCAAATAAATTGGGATAAGGGCAGGAGGATGATGATCCGGCAAAAAATCCGGCACTTGCAAATTGAAATCCGAATGCGTCGCTCCTTTTTTCAGATGGTTGGTATTTTCCCGGTTATTATAAATAAATAAATGATTATTTCATCAACTTGCAAACTATTTCATTTCAGGAACCACCTTTTAATAAAATGTTTGCTTGTGTTAGGGAACCCCGAAACTTAGCAGATAATGGCTATGTTATAACTTCGCCTACAGAAAGAAAAAAACTAGAATAAACTCCGTCTTTCAGAAGGAGAGCGGAGGACGATCACCTTTGAGAGTAATGGTAGAGCATGATGCGTCTGCGGCAGTACGGCTTCTAGAGCAGAGCGCCCGCGATCCTCCGTTCGTGGGCCCTCTCGGCAAGCAGAACAAGCTGAGAGTAGCCCGTGCATTGCTCACTTTTGCACGAGATTTACCTGTAAGTAGTATTTTGGGGAGGTATGTGTGTTGGCACATTCAGCTCAAAAAATATCGGATATTTTAACGACTGAGGTCAATTATTTTATTGTTTTACTACATAAAAGTCGTTTTATATGTGTTAAAAAGTTACGTTCAACGAATCGTTCATTTTGAACTCTTGTCAGTATTTATTAGCTTCTTTATTCACATCTATGACTATTAGTTTTTTGTAGTAAACAACTTTTCTTTTGATTTGATTTTGATTCCTACTTGGCTTGCGATAAAATTTATCGTGTAAGTTTCAAAATCATGTTCTATGTAAATTTTCGTCGTAAATTGAATTCAAAGTGTCAAAAATTTACTATGTTTGGATTTTTTTTCTATCAAGCGAAGTTATTTAAATCGTGAATCGATCTTTCAAAATGGATACATAAACTACTCAACTCCACCATATATTTTTTCCATTACCCATTCCCTACTTCAAGAAATGATGACGAAAAATGGAAGTCCCCGCAGTCCACCCCGAGACAATTCGTGCAGGGACAGGGCCTTAATAATTATATCTATTTGTTATTCTCTTTTTTAGGGTTCCGTAGTCCTACAAGGAACCCTTATAGTTTCGTCATGTCCGTCCGTCTGTCCTAATCCTTTACAGCTTAATAACTTCTACAGTTATAAACATAAGTAAATGAAATTTTGTTAAAAATAGTCTAGATATAGATCTCAATTTTAAAATAATAAAAAAGTGATTACGTATTTTAGGGGTGGCGCCTGCGCCCATACATGTGAAATGGGGATGAAAATATTTTTTTCGCTGCACCCCCTCATGTGGGGTATCATTGAATAGGTCTACTAAAATGAAGGTAATGTTTCATACATAACTTTTTTATCAGGTGTACCATCTGCTAAATATAGCCCGACAAAGTGGCTTGCAATGTGTAGTCACCCCCGCTGCCATTTCTAAAACATGCAACGTAGAAACTTATAATCTTCCACAATGATAGACCTTTGTAAAAACTCTCTTTTAAAATTATTACGAGTATAATATAATTATAAATTTTCGAGTTATAGAGAGAAAACTGAAAAATATTTAAGACGTCCTAGTTAACAGTTCATTGACCTTAGAGAAAAACTGATGTTAGCAGATAATGCTCCTTTAGTTACTTTCTATTTGTAAAATTACCTTCTTCAATTTGGCTTCTTGAATTTATCGCTAGATGGCGCTACTAACAACAACACGCTCTGAGTTGCGAATGCTGCCGATTATTGCAAAAACTGAAATAGCCATGATTAATATTCGATTTGATTCGTTTGTAATTACACCTACTTAAGGAACCCTATAATACTGAGCATGGCCCGACATGCTCTTGGCCGGTTTTCTTCTTGAGAATGGATAGTGATGACCAGGAAATCTACTGCACATACGTACTTAAGGGTAATTCGTCAAAACTCTTAATTTTTGCCTAATTTCCATGGCTGGACATTTTTTTCTGAATAAATGCCAGCTTGACTGTTCTTTGGATAGAAGAACAAAAACAAAACATTTGAGTGTGGGAGGGGTACTGAAAGCTTCCGAAAAAAAAGTTATGGGGTCCGAATGTTTTGGTCAGACATGGAAATTAGGAAGGTTCCAAGGAAATTATATTTCTATTGCAAAGAAATTAGGAATATGTCATGGAAATTAAAAATATGCTATCTAGTATGATAGATTTAATCAAAAATACAAAATATATTAGTATGTTTCATAGTGACAGGTAATAACTTAAATGTTATATTATGGACACAAGATAGCATAAAACATACCATAAACCAGTCCAGGATTGTGGGTTACTTTATAAAAAACTACAAAATAAATCAATCATCATCATCATTAATTTAAGAGATGGTCTCTCGTTGGTGGAGCATTTCTTTCATCTTTCTCTGCATTCCGCCTCTTTTTTCAATTTTTTTTTTTGATGAGATGTAGGTCTGCTCTTGACCGTAATCTAGACAGCTTTGTCAAAATGTGTTCGAAGATGGAGAAAGCAAACCTATTAAGTGCCGATTTCCTCCAGCTTTAAAGGCGTTTGGGTTGTAAGTGCCCGGAAATATAGATTCACAAATACAGAGTAGTGAATTCCATAACTTGGCTGTGCGCATTATGAAAAAGTTCTCAAAGAGCTTAGTCCTGATATTAGGGATTTCTACCAAATGTGGATGATATCCTGCATTGCGTCCTGTAGTCCGATGAAAGAAAGGAGATGGCGGAATAAGCTCATGGAACTCTTGCGCACCCTCTCCAAAGTACAGCCTGTAGAACAGCGACAAACAAGCAACTGTGCGTCTATGAGTTAAGCTTTGTAGCTTAGATTTTACTAGCAATTCGTCACCAATTAGCCTCTGAGCTTTGCGTTATAATAAGTCAAGAGCGGCAAGCTGGTGTTTGGCGGAGCCTTCCCATAAGTAACTGCAATACTCCATACACGATCAGATTTGAGCTTTATATAAAGTAAAAAGCTGTCCAGTGGCCTGATTCACAAACGTTCGAAAAGTTTCCGTTTCCGAAGTAAAATTTGACAGGCAAATAAAACAAAACGACCACTTCCTGCGACCATGAACGCTGCAATGCATTCGAAACGTCAGGAAAACCAATTTTAATAATAATACACGATGTAAGTCGGTTAAACTTGTTTTATTATGAAACAAAACGATTTGAGAACCGAACGGATTCGGAAACGCAACGCGAAATTCATGGAAACTCTCCCGTGAGCCATTTGCTGTCGGAAAGCACTCGATGTAAAATTAAAGAACTATGAATATCGTTTCCGAATGCGTTCGATTCTCAAATCTATTTTTTTTGTAATATAACAAGTTTGACCGGATTACATCGCGTATTATTATTAACATTGTCTTTCCCGATGTTTCGAATGCTTTGCATTATTAGTAGTCGCAGGAAGTGGTCGTTTTGTTTCGTTTGCCGGTCAAATTTCACTTCGGAAACGGAAACTTTTCGAACGTTTGTGAATCAGGCCACAGGAGTGAAATATCGGTTCACCTTGTTAAGAATGCCCAACTTTTTGGCCACAGTTTGCGCCTTTGCCCAGGCAAAGATCCAGATTGTGGTGCCGAAGTTGAGGTTAGTTGTCAACTCCATGACAAGAAGTTCTAGGTGGTCGAAGATGCTTATAGGTGTAGGTACCTTGGAAAGTAGGAGCCAGCTGGAATGGACTCCGTTTTGCGGTGAAAAGACACGCCTGAGTTTTAGAGGCGTAAAATTGACCAGATTGTCATCTGCCCACTGGGAAACGAGATTTTAGATCGGATTTGTCCGCTCTATCATGGCCTCTCGTAGAGAACAGATTTCCTGTTGATTGGCCCCCGGACTGAACAAGCATCTCTCTGTGATAGAACTGTCATCTGCGTAGCCAACAAGACCTAACTGAAGCAGATCATTTATGTGAAGCAGGAAAAGTGTCGCAGAGAGAACAGACCCTTGAGGAACTCAGGCCATCATGGACTCAGCCATGAGGTCAGAGGAGCAGCCGTCAATGACCATTTGAATGGTCCTAGGTAAAACTGATATTGATCTAATTCACTTTTGAATGATTTTCCATCAAATTACGCTGGTTTGTGTTTGGTGTGGTGTGTGTGTGTTTTGTTGAGCAAAAGGTCCTGTGCTCTTCATATTTTAGCGTATTGGCTTTCTTTGGAAGAGTCACTGCTTTGCTCACTAAGAAAACTTTTGGGATTATGCCGGTTTTATACATTTGTTGAGTTACTTTAAAGATTTATATTTGCATGGGTTGGTAGTAAAAAATGTCTTCTGTTATCATTTCCTTGGTACTAATTTCATTATTTCCATGGTAATTTTGGAACCATGGAAAACACGGAAATTAGTACCAAGGAAATTAGATTTAAGTGAACAAAATATGATAGCAAACGAACTATTCACTGGATAAATAAAAGGCATAAATTAAGGGTGACACACACACACACCTACACAACAATGCTTATTCAACAGAAATAGTTGTGAAAAAGCAACCATAGGCTAAGAAACAACGATCACAGAAATTGAGAATTCCTTAAACCAAGTTCAAGGAGGCACGTATTTACGCGAATAGCGCGAAATTGAACAGAGATGCGCACGTCCTGTTTCGATGGGCTATTGCGGTGAAATAGACGAGTCGAATCGTATAACCGCGACATTTAAAATACATGCGGTCCGTTATTTACAAGGGCTGAACGAACAACCCAAGGAAATTATATTTTTCACGTGGACAAGTACAAAATGCCATTTATTTCCATACTCCTAATGATTTTAGTAAATTAATTGTAATTTTTTAATAACTTAGTATGCATTAAACATGAAATAGCAAAAAAAGGATCTGAAAAATGCTTCTGATTTCAAATATAAATTTAAATGTAAGAAATTTTGTGAAGTGGACATACCAAGGAAATTAGAATTTGAATGTTTGCATGACCTAATCTTTGTTATTATATATGTTTTTCTTATGTTTAATAGCAAAACCAAGTCGGAAATGGTGTTAACTATCACAAAAAATTGGCACGGAGAACACTAAGGGTCGTATTACAGAACGATACTCAAGCGTTGATCTCTGATTAAAACTAGTTTTGAGTTGAGCTTTGATTTTCGAACGTTCCTCAAGCAGAGATTTATTGATCACAGTTCAGCTGAGTTTAGTTTTATTTTATAGTGTCACCTGTTTCGGAATTTCAGCTGAGATTTAATCTGTAATCACTCTAGTGTGGTCCAGATTACGCTTGAGTAGAGATTTCTATTCTATTTCAGGTCAAATTCGTGTGTTATGTTGTTGAATTAAAGTTTATAATTACCGTTCTGGAATAAGACAGATACTCAAGTAACGATTCTATCATGTAGTGATCAGGTGATTGGAGTTTACATTGTACTTGAGGAAGCTTCTGTAATACGGGCCGTAAAGTTAAAAAGTAGTGTTCGCCTACCTGGACATGAAAAAAACATGATTTTGGCGAATTACCCTTAAACTCCAATTAACATTGCAAAAATTAAGGATTTGTGTGAGGAATTGCAAAGAGAACGTGTTCGTCATCCCAGCGAAAAAGTGTCGAATTCCTTAATTCGAGATAAGTAAATTTTAGTGTATGACGTCGTGTAATTGTGTATGAACATTTCAGATTTGTGTGTCCAACCCTTTTTGGGATATTCGTCAAAAACTTTTTTCGCTGGAACGACGTCTTCCCAGCGACACTTTTTTTTCCAATGGATGTACGTAAAATAAAATAGTTACATGGATTAGTGTATAACGAAAGGTAAATGTGTATGCATAAATGAGATTTGTGTGACTAAAGACTCCGAAGATATTCAAGTTTCCGCTGCGGTGACGTTTGGCTGTTTGCTGGATATCTTAATCGGTTAGGCGAATAGTTGTGGCTTTTTTACACATGTTGCGATTCGTTTGTGTGTAATGTTTGTGAAAACAGACTCCGAAAAAAAATTACCGTTAGGAAGCTATTAATTTTAAGAGCGTATGTTCGATTTAGCGCAAGTCAAAATCTACACGATCTATCGCATGGCACACTCACTACGGCACGATACAATGGTTCCTCTGTGTGCGTGAGTGCTGAACCGTTAGCACGAATAATTTTGATACTTTTATTTTTTTAGGACCTATTTTGACTATTTATTTTTTATGAATGAAAATTTAAAAATGAAATACGTTTTTTTGTAAATATTATAACGGATTCTACTTATCAATGCAAATATAAAATAATGCCTCAGTGTTTTCATTTAAGAGGTCGCTCCCAAAACGTAATTCCCACCCTCGCACTCCCCTTACACACCGCAACTGCGGGCCGCTCTCGTCAATTTTATGCGAGTTGCAATAGAATTCATTTTCGAGAAAATCATTCTCGCGTGTTTTACCACGGAAGTAAATGTCGTAAATCTTAAAACAGTTTTGTTTTTATTACAAGAATACTAAACAATCTATACAAATTTCCTCTAGCTAGTATTTAATAAACTTTATTATATTCCTATTTGCATATATTTTATATAGCTAAGTTAAATAATAAAGGATAAATATTCGAACTTATGTTTATAACTGTAGAAGTTATTAAGCTGTAAAGGATTAGGACAGACGGACGGACATGACGAAACTATAAGGGTTCCTCGAGGACTACGGAACCCTAAAAAGCCACAACTATTCGCCTAACCGTTTAAGATATCCAGCAAACAGCCAAACGTCACCGCAGCGGAAACTTGAATATCTTCGGAGTCTTTAGACACACTAATCTCATTTATGCATATATTTTATTTTACGTACGTCCATTGGAAAAAAAAAGTGTCGCTGGGAAGACTTCGTTCCAGCGAAACACGTTTTTGACGAATATCCCAAAAAGAGTTGGACACACAAATCTGAAATGTTCATACACAATTACACGACGTCATACACTAAAGATTTACTTATATCGAATTAAGAAATTCGACACTTTTTCGCTGGGATGACGCACACAAGAGAACAGGATGACAATAGTAAGAAATACTTCCTTCTCATTGTCCGCACGATCCGTGACGTAATAACCTAGTGCAATGGTATAATTAATATCCTATCTATCCACGATTTGCCTTACTCTACTAGATAGAAATTTTACATAAGCTCCATGCATTTTATGTTAAATTTCTATCTCTAGTAGGATAAACCATGGATAGATAGGATATTAATTTTGGCCGTTCAGTCAATATCACGTTATCATCACCATCATCATTTCAGCCGAAAGACGTCCACTGCTGGACATAGGCCTCCCCCAAGCATCGCCACAACGACCGGTCCTGCGCCTTCCGCATCCAGCGGATTCCCGCGACCTTCACCAGGTCGTCGGTCCACCTTGTGGGGGGCCTACCCACGCTGCGCCTTCCAGTACGCGGTCGCAACTCCAGAACTTAACTCCCCCATCGGCCATCCGTTCTGCGAGCAATGTCACGTTAATAATAATATCACGTTATCGATATTAAGTAATTTTGAATAGCGATTTTTTGTAGTTTTCGAGAAAATCATGTTTTTCTAATTGTACTCCCATAGAAGTTCGACTGATTAGGTACATTTTCTTTGCCGATTTGCAAGGAAAAATGACCCGTAAAATAGTTGTTTTTTGTATGATATAAACCAAAAAAAGAACTTGCAATAGTTGTCTTGGTGTCAAACTGATTTTAAAAACTTTTACGGACTCTATACTCTCGAAAATATACAAAAAAAAACCGGCCAAGAGCATGTCGGGCCATGCTCAGTATTATAGGGTTCCTTAAGTAGGTGTAATTACAAACGAATCAAATCGAATATTAATCATGGCTATTTTAGATTTTGCAATAATCGGCAGCATTCGCGACTCAGAGCGTGTTGTTAGTAGCGCCATCTAGCGATAAATTCAAGAAGCCAAACTTAAGAAGTCTGTCATGTCAAAGTTACTTTTTGTGATTTTTAAAATAGAAAGTAGCTAAAGGAGCATTATTTGCTATGATAATTTTTCTCTAAGGTCAATGACCTTTGAACTAGGACGTTTTAAGTATTTTTCAGTTTTCTGTCTATAACTAGACAGACATCACATCATAAATGAATTACAGTCAGCGGGCGTTGACTGTGAATTTCCTAATGTAACCCTTCGTTGTAAACGCAAATGTTCTGCTGAGTCAAGAACTGACCAAGATAACCAACTTTCCATTTTTATGTCAGAATTAAAATCGATGTTTTTTGAGTTTAAGGAGCAACAAAATAGTAAAATAGAGAAAATTTATGAATCCATGGAGGAAATAAAATTGCAAAATACGTCGATTCAGGCAGCAGTTACCTCACTGTCCGAATACTATGATAATTTAAAAATACAGATTGACCAACTAGAAGCACAGCTTGAAACAGAACGTAAAAACAATTTAATCAGTCAAAAAACTTTGGAAGACAAGTTAGAAAAACTGGAGCGTGGTGCGAGATCGGGTTGTGTTGAAATCGGAAACATACCCGTAAGTAAGTCTGAAACTAAGGAATGTTTATTAAATACTGTGATTAAAGTGTGTGCGTCATCCCAGCGAAAAAGTGTCGAATTTCTTAATTCGAGATAAATAAATCGTTAGTGTATGACGTCGTGTAATTGTGTATGAACATTTCAGATTTGTGTGTCCAACCCTTTTTGGGATATTCATCAAAAACGTTTTCCGCTGGAACGACGTCTTCACAGCGAGACTTTTTTTTTCCAAAGGACGTAAGTAAAATAAAATAGTTACATGGATTAGACTATAACGAAAGGTAAATGTGTATGCGCATAAATGAGATTTGTGTGTCTAAAGACTCCGAAGATATTCAAGTTTCCGCTGCGGTGACGTTTGGCTGATTGCTGGATATCATAAACGGTTAGGCGAATAGTTGTGACTTTTTTTACACATGTTGCGATTCTTTTGTGTGTAATGTTTGTGAAAACAGACTTCGAAAAAAAATTACCGCTAGGAAGCTATAAATTTTAAAATGAAATCAGGTTATTAGGTCCTAGTACTGTGTATATGAATTCCGAAGCCTAAATGTTAAAGTTTATTTGTACCTTATAAATGCTCACAATGTCATGTTAAGTCTCATCGATGTACTGTCAGTAAATAATGAATTATGAACAAAATTGCTAGGTCTGGGTCACGATGTTGTTCGCCATTCGATTGGACGAGTTTACTATGGGTTGGCAAATTAAAAGGTATCCCATTCGTTAGTGTATTAGTTCAATTATCCATCTGTAAAATTGTAGCCCAATACACTTAATAATTAAAGAAATATAATCGAAAAACCAATGAGAAGCGCAATACAGAGATAAACCAACCAAGTTTGAATGTGTACTAAAAAGCGGCCGCGCGATACATGGTGCTTACCTTCCCAAATTGTTAGCATACTTATTGTTATTGGTGTGGTACTTTGGTACAGGTGCGTACACAATAATTAGTAAAATGGAAAAACAACTGCAGTTTAATTAGTTTTATTTTCAAAAGTATCAATTTACTAATGATTATCAATTGTAGATATGTGTATGTATAGGTACTTAAAAACTCGTGCAAAAAAATCAACAACAACAAAATAATAAAAATCTACATACTAAAATCAACATAAAAGATATAGAAAAGGTATTTATACAAAAAATAAGTATAGCTATTATTTTAATTAAATTACTTAATGTTTAAAATCACAGATCAGTTACAATAATTGACTCATTCATAAGCTTAGTAGGTATCTACATTAATGTAGGTTGTTATGTTTATTAAAATTAAAGATTATGTATATTATTCGTAACCAGCTCTACGTAGATAATAAATTAACTGCATGTGGGGATCGAACCGACAACATTTGGCGTGGTGTCAATAGAGGTACTACCTTAACGACTATGCCACAAGTGCAGTGAAATTAATTGTAAATGTGAATAGACGAGAACATTAGCAGCTACAGTGAACCCTTGTTCATTGTTTACCTCTTTATTTTAGCCCACTGTCAACGTACGGGGTCCCATCGACTTTGGATGTATTTTGCCAAACATACGTTTATACTAGATCGACACAGATAGCATAAATAAAAACGCTAGGAAACACAACACGAGATAGTTTTATGTTGAATCCGATATGAAGAACAAAGGAAGTAAGAAAAAAATTAAACTTAAGTTTTTAATAACTTTTTTCGCAATAAAACACACAAATTCACTATGCTTGAGTGTCCGTTACAAAACAAAAACAAAATAATCATACAAATCACTAACTGTATGATTTTTTTGTTTTTACTTCTTCAAGTTAAACGGATGGACACACGGACGGAACCTGTAAAAAAGAAATTCAAATCCATTTGTCTGTCAGAACTTTGTAACTTCTAAACCAAGAATGTTAATTACCTACATGGAAATCTCACATAATACGTAAAACTTTAGCACCACAGTCGTGGTCTCTTTACAATATTATAATTTGTTCTTAGTGACCCCATGTCAATAACTGAATAGTACCTACTTATTTTGAAATAATTGTACTGATGACTGTGTAAAGTAAAATGAGAAAATAAAAACTAAAGAATTGTGTACGCACATGTACCAAAATAAAAACGGTACTATACCAACAATTTTGGAAGGTAAGCACCATGTATCGCGCGGCCGCTTTTTAGTACACATTCATACTTGGTTGGTTTATCTATGTATTGGGCTACAATTTTACAGATGGATAATTGAACTAATACACTAACGAATGGGAAACCTTTTAATTTGCCAACCCATAGTAAACTCGTCCAATCGAATGGCGAACAACATCGTGGCCCAGACCTAGTAATTTTGTTCATAATTCATTATTTACTTACAGTACATCGATGAGACTTAACATGACATTGTGAGCATTTATAAGGTACAAATAAACTTTAACATTTAGGCTTCGGAACTCATATACGCAGTACTAGGACCTAATAACCTGATTTCATTTTAAAATTTATAGCTTCCTAGCGGTAATTTTTTTTCGAAGTCTGTTTTCACAAACATTACACACAAAAGAATCGCAACATGTGTAAAAAAAGTCACAACTATTCGCCTTACCGTTTATGATATCCAGCAATCAGCCAAACGTCACCGCAGCGGAAACTTGAATATCTTCGGAGTCTTTAGACACACAAATTTCATTTATGCATACACATTTACCTTTCGTTATAGTCTAATCCATGTAACTATTTTATTTTACTTACGTCCTTTAGAAAAAAAAAGTCTCGCTGGGAAGACGTCATTCCAGCGGAAAACGTTTTTGATGAATATCCCAAAAAGGGTTGGACACACAAATCTGAAATGTTCATACACAATTACACGACGTCATACACTAACGATTTACTTATCTCGAATTAAGAAATTCGACACTTTTTCGCTGGGATGACGCACACGATTAAAGTTGGTTCTATCCTGAATGCACCCATACAACCACATGAGATTAAGGACGTATATCGTATAGGATCTACTGACACAAACAATAGGGCAATAATTGTAGATTTTACAACTAATTTACAGAAAGAGAAAATGATACGGATGTACAAGGATTACAACTAAGGAAACAGCAAACTGTCTACAGAACATCTTAAAATAGGAGGACCGCCAAAACCTGTATTTGTGTCAGAAAATCTTACACCTAAAATGAAACGACTCTTATTCCTGGCTAAAGACTTTGCCAGTAGCAATGATTATCGCTACTGCTGGGTTACTAATGGCAAGATTTTTCCGCGTGAGAAAGATGGAGCAAAACACATTCTCATCAAGGATGAATCGGACCTATCAAAACTAAGGGAAGTGAAGTGACTAGTCGACTATCTTTATCACTATTTCTTTTTGTTAATAGTTCCTATCATTTTAGATTTTAATAATTACTGTTACCGTGTTTTTCATAATTGTTACCATGAATTGTTAACACAGTTTTTGCTGTTTTTTGCTCACTTGCTACTTGCATACCCAACATGTATTCAACACTGTAAATCATCAAAGTATGTGTATGTATGCGTGGCACATAATGTAATTCGATGCAACAAGTATACACAAACTTACATAACACACACATTCTCACACATAAATAAACACAAAAGTCACTACGGAAGGAATATTATTATAACCAGGCCGTTTTGTCGGGTTCTGTCTACTTATGGTTTTTATCATTGTATTGGGAGCTTCTGTTTCACTGTGTGTAAGTTATCTACAAAGGATACTTCATACCTGCACCACCTAGTCCAGAATAAATTGTTAACTTGTTTAATTCTTAATGGATGATGAAAACTCTTTAATTGCTGATGATATAGAACATCTCTCAGTTTCAAAATCATATTTCTGCTCCCCGGAAGAATGTAATGTACACGTACATAATGCTACATGTAGTTTAAATTTTTTCATCTAAACATAAGAAGCCTAGGCAACACCTGTAATTTTAATAATCTTCTTATCTTATTACACAGAATCAAAGTGACCTTTGACGTTATTGTATTAACTGAGTGCTGGTTAAGCAATTGTCCACTACTTCCCATAATACCTGGCTTTGAATCATTTAAGACAGAATATACTAATCAAAATGACGGTGTAGTGGTTTATATTAGGTTAAATATGCGGTACACTGTTGAGTCACCAGTTTTTGATGACGCTAACTGCTTAATTATTAAATTTCGTTCAGAAGTAGCATTAGTAGCAATATATTGTTCCCCATCATACCGAAACGTCCAAAACTTCACTGATAGTTTAGATGTAACCTTAAAATCACTCAAAAAATTTAAAACTATTGTCATGCTAGGAGATATAAATATCAATATATCGCGAGATAATAAGGACACAAATTCTGATTTATATTTAAATACAGTTGCATCACACGGTATGCTACCTGGTCATGTTTTTTGTACCCGTAACAACCGCTGCTTAGATCATGCGATCATCAAGTCTAATAAGCCTGCTATCACATTAGTTGTTGACTCTTTTATTACAGATCACGCTCCGGTTATAGTATTTTGCAAGCTTCAATTTAATGTTCCTAGAACCCCTAAAACCTCCCGACATGTTGATATCGATACCTGCGTAGCGGAACTCTCAAATACAGACTTCTCACCAGTTACTACTTGTGGAAATGACGCAGATGAAGCTGCTACTGAATTAGTTAATATTATCTCAAAGGTAGTTAATAATAACTCTACTACATCTGTTGCATCGAGTAGAAATAGGATAATAAAACCGTGGATAACACCTGGCCTTCTAAGGTGCATTCGTAACCGTGATAAAATGTGCCGTAAAACAAAAAGAGATCCCGATAACGACGTTTTAAAACTGATTTACACGCGATATAGGAATTTTTGTAACAACTTACTCAAAAAATTAAAAAGACAATACGAACGCACAGAATTTCAGAAACACCGTAAAAATCCAAAGGCTACCTGGAACCTTATTACCATAATACCATTAAACCATATCTAACCTTCATAACAGCAAATCATCTGCTAGTGAGCTTTTATCCTTGACTGTTGATCCATCGCAGTCTCTTGATATTGTGAACGATTACTTTGCAAATATGGGGAAAAATTTGGCTTCAAAAATTACGCCTCGGTACTCTCAAACTGATCTTAGCCCTGACGTACTTAGTGCTACTAGCCTTGACTCAATGGCTATCTTTAGCACTGACAATGAAAAGATTGACCGAATAATTCTGGGTCTCAAAGTAAATACTGCAGTGGGTTGGGATGGCATACCATCTGCCCTGATTAGATCTGCTAGGCATATCCTTGTACCAATAATTTGCCATGTGTTTAACCTCGCTCTAGCGACAGGCATCTTCCCTACGGTCTTTAAAAGGGCCCTTGTTCACCCCATATATAAGAGTGGTGACAGGGATAGTGTCGGCAATTACAGACCAATATCTGTTTTAACGATTTTATCCAAGATTCTAGAAAAAATATTGAATAGAAGACTTCTGAATTATATTAACTCGAAAAATATTTTAGCTGGGAACCAATACGGATTCAGATCTGGGAAAAGTACTGAGGACGCTGTTTTAGAATTAACCGGTACTGTTGCAAGGAACCTAAACAATAAACTTAAAACTATAGACATTTTCCTTGATTTGTCTAAAGCTTTTGACGCTGTCTCTGTCCCACTCTTGCTCATGAAACTCCAGAAAATTGGCATCAGAGGGCTACCTCTCGATATTTTTGAAAGCTACTTAAGTGATCGTTCTCAAACAGTTAAACTAGGCCACTATATGAGCAAGGAAGAGAGTCTAAGCTATGGGGTGCCACAGGGTAGTGTCCTTGGACCTACCCTGTTCCTATTATATATCAATGACCTTTGCAGATTGCCCCTAACCAACTCCAAAATTATAATATACGCAGATGACACAACAGTACTCGTTCATGGTAAGGATTGGCGTGAAAACCGCACCCATGCTGAGTCTGCCTTGCAGATGGTTATGGACTGGCTAACAAACAACCTGCTGACTCTGAATCTGGATAAAACCAAATTCATTACGTTTGCGCCAAGTAAAGCATCACAGCCAGTTTCTCCTTTCACCCTAACTGCACACAAATGCCCTATTGCTAGTACTGACTGCAGATGTGATAAAATTTCGCGCACAAATAATATAAAATATCTCGGTGTAATCATCGACAGTACAATGTCATGGAAAGAGCATATTGGGTCACTAGTCTCGCGGGTTAGAAAATTGATATATGTGTTTAAGATCCTAAGATCATCTGCCGATTTTCCCACACTAAAAACAGTCTACTATGCACTGGCGTACTTGATTGTAAACTACTGTATTACAGCTTGGGGTAGTTCTGGTAAGTGTTTGATGCTTCGTCTAGAAAGGGCATAGAGGGCGGTCCTTAAGGTTATGACACATAAACCCATTCGTTTTCCTACCCAAGAACTGTATACCCTTTGCAAATTACCCACGGTTAGACAGGTTTTTCTTCTAAACACAATTTTACGCAAGCATTCCGAACTTTCTTTTGACCTTTATCTCAGTAGACAGAAACGCAGATCAGATAGAGTGTGTCAGGTAGAACTATCTACTATTGCAATAGTAAAACGGCAATATCATTTCATAAGCTCCACTTTATATAACAAAACAAACAAAATCCTTAATATTTATTCTCTTATACGACGGGAATGTAAAACTGTCACTCACCAATGGCTCAGTTCACTAACTTATGAAGAGTTGGAAAATCTTATAACATAAGTATCGGCATTTTCCTTCCTTCCGAGTACACCACACGCACACAAAAACTTACACACCACAAAACTTACAATGACACAAAACACAATATCCGAACACACTTAACATTATTAAATAAAATTGAATATATATATATAATTAAAATAAATTTAAGATAATACCTATACTTACCTACCTATACTGTTATTGTTGATATTTGTTTTTGATATAGGTAATGTTGGATACTGTCATCTCCACTCTTTGAGGTGGGCGCTAATAACTGCGACACAGTTCTCTGAACTAATGCAGCTGTTAACGTACACAAAATATGTAAATCAGTTTGTTCCAATAAAGAATTTTGAATTTTTTTGAAATCAAAAAATTATAATCACATTATACTCGAAATAATTTTAAGAGAGTTTTCACAAAGGTTTATCAATGTGGAAGATTATAAGTTTCTACATTGCATAGTTTAGAAATGGCAGGGGGGGGGACACATTGCAAGCCACTTTGGCGGGCTATATTTCGCAGATGGTACACCTGATAAAAAAGTGATGTATGAAACATTACCTTCATTTTAGTAGACCTATTCAATGATACCCCACACGAGGGGGTGCAGCGAAAAAAAAATTTTCATCCCCATTTCACATGTATGAACGCCACCCCTAAAATACGTAAAAACGATTTTTTTATTCTTTTAAAATTGAGATCTATATACAGACTATTTTTTTAACAAAATTTCATTTACTTATTTTTATAACTGTAGAAGTTATTAAGCTGTAAAGATTAGGACAGACGGACGGCCATGACAATACTATGGGTTCCTTGTAGGACTACGGAACCCTAACAAGTAAATCAAAACAAAAGTTTGAGTGAACCTCATTCTATCCTATTGAAATTACGTAATTTTTTCTTAGTTGTTCAGATTATTTTGAACAGTCGAATTTTCATGTTTTATTTATTTTTCATACCAATCAAACATTTCAGGAAACCGACGACCGCGTAGAAATTCTGGAATTTTTAACGGGGCAGTTGAATTTAGCCGCTCTTCCGACCGACCAAGAAGTAATAAATGGTCTTCGGGAACTGGCAGCGATAACAAATTGCGAGCGAGCCGATCGTGCTTGGCTCGCACTTCTAATGAGGGGGCGCATGCAATGTGATTTTCTTGAAGAGCAGTACAGCGCTGCCGACCAACGCCCACGCGTGTTGTGGCGCATTGATGCCACATTAGGCCGAAACGGACGCGCACTCAATGAATTTTTCAATATATTATCACCGTCCATTCTCGATGTTGATGAACTCTTTGAATACCTTCGGCCTCTGATTGAGACGAACGACGAAGCGAGACAATTACTCGAGACATTCCTTCCGCTGCTTATCAAACTTCGACCCAGAGCTGCAGCAAGTCTCGCGGGTGACCACCTCGCGGACTCGGGTGCATTGATCCTGCAGTCTACAACTAACGAACAAGTCATCGAGTTCGGTCAGAGTCTTCTCGAGGCGGGACAACTGCGAGGCGACGCCGCCGCTGCGCATCTACGAAACCTTTGTCGTCAACGTCCGGACGATGTGCGAGCATTCCTAGCCGACAACGTCGGTCTTATACGTCCAGAGGAGGCGCTGGCTATCGTCTGCGCGGAGGGGCCATCCGAAGCCGAACCACCGTGTCTCGAGGCGGTCGGCGATCCGAGCGCAGCCCTCGATGCGATCCTCCGTCTCGCCGCCACAAATGATGAGCAGGTCGCGGCACGCTGGGTTGCGGAGGGCGGCGAGCTGTGCGTGCGGGCCGCGTCCGCGCTCCCGCCCGCCGCCGCGGCCGACATGTGGGCCCGCTTATTGCGAAAGGCGCGTACGCCGCCTCCGGCTCTTCTGCTAGAAGCGGCAGCGTACCTGCCGCTCGCAGAGACGCTGCAAGGAGCCTGCGAGTCTTCCCGCGTCGCACTCGCCATACTGTCGTGTGCTTCGAGCCGGCTGACCGCGTGGCAGAGCGCGGCGCACGGCGCGGAGCGCGAGGCGCACGAGCGGCTGGCGCGCGCGCTGACGGCAGCGCGGCGCGGGCTGGCGGTGCGCGGCCGCTGCGCGCGCTGCGCCCGGCGCCTGGCGGAGCACGCGCCCGTGCGCACGGCGCACTGCGCGCGCGCCTTCCACGCGCACTGCGAGGCGGAGCGCAGCTGCGGCGCGTGCGGCCACCGCGCGCCCGCCGAGCCGCTCACGCTGGCGCCGCGTGCGCCTCGCCGACGCTCACCGCCGCCGCATGTTTTCGAGTTGATACTAGTAGCCCCGCCGCGACCCGATCTCGAGGGTTTGGTGTAATAGCAACAAACTTATTTACGCTGTGTCTTTATTATCAGAACGACAATCGTGTATTTATTTAAATATAAGTCTATATTAAAAAACAAAAATTTGCGAATCATCTTGTTTTAATGTTGGTGCTTTTCTCAGACTGGGTCCCAGCTCTTGTCCATCGTCGTCAGCGGCGCGGGTGCAAAGTGGTTTACCGCTCTTGATTTAAATGTGTTTTAATTTTGCCTCTGCCACCATTATGTCAAGATTTTATTCCATCCACCATCTCTTCTAACAATGATGTCTTGGACCATCTTCCTAATACCTCGTAGACGCCTAGTATAGGGCGAACGCTTTCAGTTACCACATTATGAAGTTATATCACGCTATGATAATTTTATTGTTTGACGAACGACAACGCTTGAAATAATCCGTTGCATGTAATTTCATAGAGCGTTAAACGCGTATGAGGCACGCGCCTCTTCTCTTCTTCTCTCAATTCAATCTTAACGATTAAATAAAATTGCTGCAAAAAAATCATTCACAAATACCAAAAGAAATGAAATGGAAGTGGACTGGAGTTATTTTGCAGAGATTCGGAAGCATTAAAACGATCTACATTTTGCATATCCTTTTAATCTTTCATTATATTTATCTACCTTATTATAATAGTTTAAAAGTAAAATGCACACATTAAACCACTTCAAAAATTTAAAACATCTATACATGGTGTCTGAACAAGAATGTTGACCACCTCTTAGCAGTCGTAAAGTTAATCAAAGACACCAGTTAATACCAAAAACATTAAATGACAAATAATTGTAGGATTAGAAAAACCCATGACTTAAGGATCAAAAAAACCCGCATTCGATTAAGATGGTTTATACAGCATGAAATTTTAATCACCATCCAAATTTTAATATTATAATCTTTGCTGAAAATAATAAAAGCATGTTTATATTTTTAGTATATATATAGTCAATATAGTAAGTAGTCACTGTGATGAAAATAATAAAATTCGTGTTTTTCTTTTTATTATCTATCAGTCAGTACTAAAATTGTACATGTCAAAAGCATAGAAATTGATATTTCCGGGAAAATTATTTAATTGCGAAAATTTTAAACATTTTTTCAAACTGGAGTATTTATATGGTATCTAATGCCTACATGAAATTTGGATGGTGAGTAAAAAGTCACTGTACTATGGATTGATAGGGCATTGTAAGTAGATTACTAATGAGTAAGTTTTTCTTAAAACCATCACCAAGAGCCTGTCCAATCTCAAAGTGGCAACGCCGCCAGCGTCGGGAAACCGATTTCTCGTTGTGAAAGAGATAAGAGAAGACCCGGAATCCCAAGTTGTCATAGAAATCAATAGAATAACTCATATCAAACGCTCGCAACGAAAGCTTACGAAGGAGTTTTCTTTCATAATTTTACTACTTTTACCGGCTTTATAGGTACTTGACGCTTACAACCTTTCCACTTTTGAGTGTGTGGTACTCGTCTCAACGATGATTTTTTTTAAAACTATTTACGTCCTATCACACTATATACTTATTTTAATCGTATCTGGGTAATTTTGTCATTCTCCTTTGTCGACTATTTTATTTCACCTGTATAATTATGATGAATCATCTATTGCTTTCATGTTGTATGTTCATCACGTACGAAAAAAAAAAACATTGTATATTATGCAACTGGCAATTTGTAAGGGTGGCCAACACTCTTATTTCGAGACCGTACATGGATACTCGATACATTTTTGTACAAGAAAGGAAAGTGTAAACTATGTATATTTTTTCAAAACGAAAATTATGTATCAATCCCTAATGTAGTATTTATGCATCTATGTATGATAATAAATAAATATAGTTTATAACTATCAAACAATAATTTGTACATAAACTATTATTATTTATTTTTATAATGGGATTGATACCTATAATTTATCGTAAAATAGAACTGAAATTAAATGACTACATTAATGTATCGCTATACTTTATACCTAATGCGTAAAACCGAGAAAGTTCTGTTGTCACTATTTCGAGAGAAGCAAATCAACAATTCAAATGGCACAATCATAGCTTGATGCAGCTCTTCAGTAGGTATGTCCGGTAGAAATTTTCATATTTTTTACCGACTTCAAAGAATGAGGAGGTTATGTATTCGAAGCGTTTTTATTATATGTGTTATGGACAAAGTGATTAATCAGGGCACTATTTATATTGCCCTTTTTATGATTATTGACAAGTCAAGTCGGGCCATGTAATTAATAACTATTTAGACGGATTATTTATCAATATCTGGTCATTATAAATATTGCTACGTGATCGTTCGACAATTTTATAATTTAGGTAGGACGCAGGACGCGGGGCAAACAATATCGTTTAATACATACGTTGGACGACCTTACCTTTGTCTGCAGTGTTGGAACTAAGTGTTACACAGACTCAGCTCACCCCGACTGCATGTGGTCAGACTAGTCTTTAAAAAAAACACTAGGGTTAGGACAGTCTAACCCTAGTGTTTTTTAAAGCGTGGAACCAGAACCTCTAGAGCAGGGGTCGGCAGCCGTTTTATGCGCCCTACACGAAAAAAAGTCTTTTCATTGAATAAGCAGACTTTCGGCTTTCAGCTTCTCAGTTTGATAAACGAAATCAAACAGTTCTTGTCAACGAGAAAGGAAGATTATCCACAGTTGACTGATCACTCACGGCTTGCAGGTTTGGGGGTTAATCACTGATATAACGATAAAACCGAATGAACTGAACCTGGAAATCCAAAGAAAAAATCGTCACGTTGCGAAAATGATCGGTGAATACATTAAAAAACAAACCGACTCTACAGAAATCCTATTAACTTTGAAATTAAACTTCACACTTTTAAATGAAATTTTCGATAACATGAATTAAGTTAAAAAGATATTAATACAATTTCGTTTGCCCCACAATTAGATACACTTTTGGACGAATTCAGTTATCGTTTTAAACAATTTAAGAATCTTGAGCCTATCTTGTTGTTCATAACTAACTCATTCGCAGGTGATGATTCGGAATAGATCAAAAACTATTTTGGCATAAAAATTACGTTCAATGTTGCCCAACAAAAATTACCTTGACCTTAAGGTCAAAGTCAGTAATTAAACACATCGTTTTATTACTCTGCCCAATAAGTGACCTGCATTATTCATAAAGCCCAGTCAATTTAATTATTTACATAGTTTTTATCATATTGCCTACTCATATTGGGCATTTTTTAAACAGTCTGGACATTATGAATAATGCCCAATTAATCACTTAGTCCATAATATATACAACGTGTAGCAGAAGTCCGAAACAATACTTTACAGAGGATTAAAGCACTCATCAATACTAACAACTTCTATATGGCAGCAACTGACTTCGTGAAAAAAAAAAACAGCTGTTCTATGCAAACATTACCATATTCGTTGACAACACGTATGGGAGAAAAGTTGATGTATTGATGAGAGCTTTAATCCCCTAAAGTATTATTTCGGACTTCTGTTACACTTTATACAACGTGTTATTGAAATAACTGAAAACCTCTTAAGGGGTTATTGTACTCATCAGTATAAACAACTTTTTCTATCTTCTTCTATCGTGTCGACATGAGCTAGCTACATAATGATAACAGCTCATGCCGTGGGGAAAAGATGACTTTTTCTAAAGAAACAGCCCTGAAAGCCCGAAAAAAAAATCAGCTGTTCCCTACATTTTGTCGATTTATGTGATTAGAAATGTAGGGAACAGCGGTTTTTTTCGTGATTTCAGGGTTGGTCCCATAGTTAAAATTGTTCATACTGATGAGTACAATGACCCCTTAAGAGGTTTTCATTTATTTCAATAACACGTATAATCTATGCCGAAACGAATAATGGAAATCCTATACTTGAGGCAGGTATTACATTTTTTACACCTATAGCCGGGTCTTCGGTTATTTAGCGAGTGTCTTTCCTTCAACGCTACACAAAAAAATATTTTGTTTCATACACGTCGGTCGGTCGTCTCCAACCTCAGGTTATTTTTTGTTTTCAAATCCTCTACTGCCAAAATAAGTTCAGAGGAAGAAAAGAAGAAGTGTTTTCAGTTTTAAAATAGTAGATTTTAGATTCGGTGTCCTAGGAGAAGAAAACCTTGTATCGAATTTTTTATATTTATCAAGAATTAAAAAAAGCAGATCAAGTTGGTATCGAACTTGAAACTTCTTTCGAATCCAATTTCGAAGAACTAGTTTTAATTCAATTATAATAAAATATAATGGAATAAGCAATACGCGCTAGCTTCAACAAATTACTACAAAATGTGTAGTTTTCCGTCGTGCATGGGAAGCAAAAACAATGTTTTGTGTAGATACTTTTAGGGTAATCACGCACTAGACTCGGCTTTGCTGATTATTTTGTTTTAATTCTACAATGTATGGTATACAAAAGAGTATGTATTGTCTGTAAAGGTAATGGTGGTATAAACAACTCAATTTAATTAACAAATAAATTACTAAAAGGAGAACAATCAAACTATAATAGCGCCATTTGACCTTTAAAAACTTGTATCGATTAAGGTGAATGCTACAGGGTAGCCCGCGAAATTCAAATTTTTTGTCGTTTTTTGCAAATTGTAGCTGTATTTCGCGTTGTATATCGGTCAAAATATGATTGGCGGAAATAATAACAATATACCTACTGAATAATACTCATAAAAAATATTAACCAAGCTATATAAGCTGTACAAGCTCGATAATATTCATTTACGATCAAATTATTGATTTTCGAGCTTGTACAGCTTATAGAGCTAGGTTAATATTTTTTATAAGTATTATTCAGTAGGTATATTGTTATTATTTCCGCCAATCATATTTTGACCGATATACAACGCAAAAAACGCCAAAAAATTGAATTTCGCGGGCTACCCCGTAGCATTCACCTTAAGATCTCTATCATAGTAGAAATATATTAGTATTACAAAAGAGTAACAATCGCATCTGTTTACATATTTTTACGCTAGATAAAACAAAAAGGTGTTAATACCACAACTTAATAGAGTAACTTACATAACGACAAAATAGTCTGCTTACTGCAAGTAATTTACTGACATAATAAATGTTTTGGAGTCAATAACTTCTTAGCAGACGAAAAATGAGCTTAAAGCTAGCAACTAATATTATGGTGCGCACTGTAGCATATCATTGTTTATTTGTAAACGCTTTTTCTTTCTGCGATGAAGCACAACTGCAAAAAGTTGTAAACTCATTAATGTCTAAAAGAATTAGGGTTTGTGATACCAAAGCATGTTAATAAAAAAATTATGGGGCTGATTTACGGTAGTTAAGTAATGAATCTTTTTCTTTTATTTTTATAAACGTAATTAACTGCAGTGCGTACGAAATAAAATAAATGTTTCGATAAGTCTACAAAATCATAAAATACATTACAACTTCATGCACTCGTAATTTCGTATTTTGGAGTCCGACCAATTATCTATTTATTTACCGCTGAAGAAGTGGCAGGAAAATGAAAATAGACAATTATTAACTATGACTGTATCTGAACAAAAAATGTCACAAAGACAAATTATGTCCATATAGCCAAAGCCTTGAGCCTCGTAATAGTATATTGTACCTATATGTAACTTGAAGCTTGTAGCCTGCCAGTAATTTGTCAACACATACACATAGGTATAGGTGAACATGAAATTGCTTTACCACCCGATGATCGTGTATGCAGAATATGTCACACACAAACAAACAAAAACCAAATAATTAAACGACAGTGTCTATTTTCGCTTACAAGGCTAATGTGACAGTTACTGTTGGGTCTGTTGGCATCTTTGGTGAAATTTTAATTAGCTTGGAGTAGTTATCAAATAATGGGTATTAAAAGACCCATCACTAAGCCGAAAGCCACGTATTCTACCCGTACTACGTATTTTTTGTACTAGGCCATACCTGAGAACAGACTGTTTATATTGATGGTAAATTCACATTTTTTGGGTATATTTACGTACTGGCTATTAGATATTCTGTGGTACGGGGCGCGCGGCGGCAGCGGCGGCGCGGTGGGCTCCGGGCGCGCCACGCTCTCCCTTACCGTTCTACACAACTATACACATGTAGACGTAGGCATGGGCTTTTGCACGCGATACATTACGGGATTTGCGGGCTACTGATAACAGCTGTTTTTATTTACAACTTAAAAATAAAAATCGTTTCCCAGCAATTTTTTTGCACAATGTTACTTTTAATAGTTATAGTATGTCTAGAATTCGGCTTGAAGATGGGTTTTTTTACACGCAGTATGTCAAAGCAATTTTATGGTCGACTATACATGGTAGCTTACTGCTGTGAAAATGCAAAGAACAATACATCTATCGAAAATAATATCTGAAGTTTTCATGAAAGGACAATGCCCACGGATAGGCCCATTTTTGGCGCCATGTCAAAAATGTATGTTATTCAAAAATTATGTCTTATTTTTTCATGTTTATTAGTTATTTATCAACATTTCTTTCACCCTAGCATTAAAAAACATAATAAATATGTATTAAACTGAATCGTAAGTATATCCTCCATTCAAATCGAACGAAAATGTTGCCAGATGTCAGACTATTCCACAAATAATCGGAATCGATTCTAAATAGTGATACTTCTATGAATTCTCTTTTACTGTGTTTCAGATGCTATTATACCAGACTTATCTTGATTGATTGATTTCTTATTTTTTCTTTCCACAATTTATCTCTTTAGATCGCGGTTCGCATGCGTAAATCCGTTAAAAATAATAATAAATCACTCATATGACGTCTAATCAAAAGAAATTGCAAAACATATTTTTGAAATCTTTTTGTACAGAAAAATAAGATGATTCTTTGCTTTAAAATACCTATGCATTTATTGTAAATATTGTTATAATCATTTTAAATTAACTGAAATATTACTTATAAAATCGATGTTAATTAATACACCCAAAAACTGCAAAGCTTGCAATGTTATTATTTAAAAAATACGATTAAATCGATTTATAAAATCGATTAACAAAATAATTATATCTTGCAACACCATACATGGTGTCTCTGGATGTCCTTATGGGAGCGTTCGTTGGGTGCGTGCCCAACGATGCACGGAGCGTACTTATCAATCAGTTAAGGAGTTGGAAAAAAATAATTTCTCTTAAACCAAGGTGAAAAAATTAAAATCGTTTGCAGAATAATAAAAGATAATTCTTGGTCTACAAAATAAGACTAAAACCGCCGTGACATAGCAATTTTTTTTGAGGGGCCTAAAGCTCCTAAGAGAATGGGCAATGTCCTTTAACACTGCAAAACCCTTACATAAATGATTAATATTATGGTACATTAATATACCATACCGAAATATAGAAGTTTCAAACTCCTTTATTCAGCATTGTCGTAACGCACTCTGTAAACAAAACAAAATTACATCAAAAAGCTTTACAAAAATAAAAAATAATAATAATAAAAATAAATGAATAAAAAATAATTATATTATATTATATTTATTAAATAATTTAGAAAATCATAAAATAGTATCTTGTAAAAAAAAAATAGCGCACAGGTTTGATTAAAATCAAAACTCATCAAACGTCGTAAAGGAGAATAGGCACAATAGGAGTCTAGTGCCCGATTTCACCGACATCCCTTAAACTGCCACCTAACTATGTGATCCTTAGCTTAAAAGCTCCTCTAAACTAGCCCCTAAATTAAATTTCGTTTCACCATCATTTTGTCACCTTACTAGGGGACACTTAGCTATGTGACGATTTGTTTTGGATAATAGTGACTGATTCGTCTTTGAACTTAGCGATACTTTTAAATATAATTGTTTTTCATCAAATTCTCTGAAGTATACACTTATATGGATATAATTATTAAAAAAATAGTGTTTTGATAGCATTAAAATACAGTATTCCATTAATATTTTTATTATTTTTCATATTTCTTTCATATTTACCCTATATTATTATTAACTCTATTTATTCTAATTTTTTTTTTTTTTTTATATTAACTCTTTATATACATTACGAAACCTCGCGTATCATCTGTGGTCATATTTTTATCTTTGAAACTTCCTTCGTGCGTGCGTGAGATAAAGTGAGATTTTTTTTGTTGCTATTTTAATAAAGTAATGTATAAAATCAAGTCAAATCAAAATGTTTATTTGTGTACACAGCTATTTTGGTATTATATTACAGGTATTATAGTCTCTACGCTGCGGCAGGTTATACAGAAGACCGAAGAGTATAACTTGCCTCTTTGTTTAGCGTTTGTGGACTACGAGAAAGCCTTCGATTCGATCGAGACTTGGGCGGTACTACAGTCTCTTCAACGGTGCCAGATTGACTATCGGTACATCGTAGTGTTAAAGTCTTTGTATGAAAACGCCACTATGTCAGTCCGATTACAGGACCAAGCCTCGAAACCTATCCTTCTGCAGCGAGGTGTGAGACAGGGAGATGTGATCTCTCCGAAACTGTTCACTGCTGCATTGGAGGATGTCTTCAAGGTTCTGGACTGGAAGGGGCTAGGCATTAACATAAACGGCGAGTACATCACTCACCTTCGGTTTGCCGACGACATAGTAGTCATGGCTGAGACCATGGAGGACCTCGGTACAATGCTCGATGACCTCAGTAGAGCTTCTGATAGAGTGGGTCTTAAGATGAATATGGACAAGACAAAGGTTATGTTGAATTCCCATATAGCACCCATTCCCGTAAACATCGGAGAATCTACACTCGAAGTTGTTGACGATTATGTATACCTAGGACAAACTGTCCAGCTAGGTAAGTCCAACTTCGAGAAAGAGGTCAATCGTCGAATCCGACTCGGTTGGGCAGCGTTCGGGAAGCTACGCAATATCTTCTCGTCCAAAATACCGCAGTGTCTCAAGACGAAAGTCTTTGACCAGTGTGTTGCCAGTAATTACTTACGGTACTGAAACGTGGTCGCTCACAATGGGCCTCATAAGAAGGCTCAAAGTCACTCAAAGGGCAATGGAGAGGGCTATGCTCGGAGTGTCCCTGCGTGATCGAATCAGAAATGAGGAGATTCGCAGGAGAACGAAAGTAACCGACATAGCCCGAAGAATTGCCAAACTTAAGTGGCAGTGGGCGGGGACATTGCTCGCAGAACGGATGGCCGATGGGGCAGTAAAGTTCTGGAGTGGCGACCGCGTACTGGAAGGCGCAGCGTGGGTATGCCCCCCACAAGGTGGACCGACGACCTGGTGAAGGTCGCGGGAATCCGCTGGATGCGGAAGGCACAGGACCGGTCGTTGTGGCGATGCTTGGGGGAGGCCTATGTCCAGCAGTGGACGTCTTTCGGCTGAAATGATGATGATGAATGATGATTATAGTCTCTCTGTGTGCTGCCACAGGTGCAATACAAATATTAGTTATGAATTATACATATTTATATATTATTATTAGAATTATAATTGATGACATTTTATGCCTTTTATTGTGTAGTCAACACATGATTTTATTAATTATATTGTAAATTAATTAAATTTGTTAATGGAATTAAGCAAATTAATTAATAAATTTAACGAAATTAATCAATTGAATTAATTTTTTTTTTCTTGTTTAATATATCTAGATACATACATTTTTAAGAAGTCCATTATATATAAAAATGCCTTGACTACACATGATTTTATTTATTATATTTTAAATTAAATTAAATTAATCAAATTAATTAATGGAATTAAGCAAATTAATTAATGACTTTAACGAAATTAATCAATTTAAATAAATAGATGAAAAAATTCCAAGGTGTGCTCAATTTTTTCCAATAAATACAACACTGAAGATTTACGTAACCTATATCTTCGAAAAAAGTCAGTTTCATCAAAACTTTCAATGTAATTTGGTTGTTTCCGATATATTTTTGGTCTACAGATGTTAATTACTGCGAATATACTAGAAATAGTTTCTAAATTTTCAAAAAGTTCATCTAAATCACAATACATCTTCGTTGCTTGAGAGATACTTACGGTATGTACCGGTTTAAGGGCCCGAATTTCGACTTCCTAAATTTAGGGGAGCTTTTAACGTTTAAGTGACCCCTAACTGTTGGTGAAACGGAAACCATCTCCTAACCGCCCTCTAACCATGCTTAAAGGATCCTTTAAAGTTAGGAGATGTCGGTGAAATCGGGCATAGGACTCCTATACGATCTAATAACGACACCTCACAAATTGCATTAGAAAGCTATTTTAGAGTACATGGTGTCCGGTGGAGATTTTATATTTTTAAATGTGAATATCTCGAAAAGTTATGAACAGTGCGAAGGGAAATTGACGTCGTTTCAATCACCAAGAGTGCGGATTTGTCAATCAAAAGTGTTGGAAAAGTATTGTGCGTTCATGAATCCTCCTAGTACTTTTCTGCAGGAATCTGGGCTTGGCTACCGGTTGAGAAGAGGTCAAGTAATATCTCAACTCCTTTACATAGAATGACCTGGAAATGTTTGCTCCCACCGACTTGCGACTGATAATTACTGAAGGTTACTAAAAACTTCAGTAATTCTATCAGGATGGAATTCGGTTTGGACAAATGTACAGTCATGCATATGAAACGAGGTGAGATTGTGTAATCCGAAGGAGTTCAACTCTCGGATTCTACACATCTTAGATCCCTCTCCTCAACTGAGACCTACAAAATACATGTGTATGGTGGAGGCGTTAGGCATCAACCAGAAAAGTCTTTTAATATGCGGACACAAGGTGCGTGCCTTTAACGGTTGGATCTTGATGTAGTCCTTCGGCATACTCAAGTGGACTCAGACGGATCTTGACGCCCTGAATAGGAGAGTCCGTACACTGCTGACGGTGTACTGCAAGCATCACCCACGTACATCGTTCGTTGTGAAAAAGAGATAACTGAAGAATCAGATTCCGGCGTGAAAAGAAGCAAATGTTCTCAACGAAAGCAACAACTACAACTAGACAATTACAACAACAACTAGACAACAACAGCCTACAACTAGAGCCTGACGTTTCAAAAGTGCCTGTTATTAGGTTTATTTGAAATAAAAAACATTTGATTTGATTTGAAAGCTTGCGAATGAATTTTTTCTTTACAATATGGTATTTGACTATTACTCAAAATTAACAATTTTTCAATTTTATTTTGAAGAAAGAATAAATGTGACACGATCACACGATTTGTTAAAAAAATAACTAAAATCGATGAAAAAATTAAAGAGATACACGCTTTTTAAGATCTTGGATGGGAGCATTTTCTGTCCCTGTCGTGAGAAACGGAAGTTGTACCGAGTGATGTGTAGTTGCAACACAGACCAGTAAGCCTCTAGACACCGATTAGCCGGACACCCCCGGTAACAACGCATATGCAGTAGCACTGCATATCATACGCCCCGCCGCCAATCAGGACATCAGTCCGTCAGCGAGCGGCACCAATCATACCACCGAACTTTTGAGCCGACCAATCATAACGCGCCGCCCGCCCCCCGGTCCCCGCCAACATTTTACGACTGCATTCTCATGTAAAACATTTTGTTATTTATTAAAGAATATTATTTGTTGTTACATTTGTATATATTGTATATATTTATGGATATATATTAGAATTTATTTTATTTATACATGTAATATTTTCTATGGTAGGTAAATATCTATTTATTTATTATATTAAATATTAGTAAATTTTATGAAAGTGCACCACATACTGCCCCCATATATTTTTCACGTCTTCCTTGTCCATCCAAAGGTTGTCTGGAAGATATCGCTATTAGCGATAAGACCGCCAATGTACCCTTATTTTACATGTTAGTCCTAAGTTTAATAATGTTATTGGTGTACAATAAAGAATATTCTATCTATCTATCTATCTAAAACTTTTTTTAAGTGGCGTCTTGAGGCTTACTGTGGCCTGATTCACAAACGTTCGAAAAGTTTCCGTTTCCGAAATGAAATTTGACCGGCAAATAAAACAAAACGACCACTTCCTGCGATCATGAACGCTGCAAAGCATTCGATTCCCAAATCGTTTTTTTTTTCGTAATAAAACAAGTTTGACCGGATTACATCGCGTATTATTATTAACATTGCTTTTCCTGACGTTTCGAATGCTATGCATTATTCGTGGTCACAGGAAGTGGTCGTTTTGTTTCGTTTGCCGGTCAAATTTCACTTCGGAAACGGAAACTTTTCGAACGTTTGTGAATCAGGGGGCCTAGTACGAGTTTGACACTTACGAATACTTTCAAAGTATTCGTCGACTTTCATTAATAAATCTGTAGTTCCTCCTCGTATCCGCCAGGGGCGCTGCTGATTTATGAATGAAAGTCGACGAAAACGATGAAAGTATTCGTAAGTGTGAAACTCGTACTAGGCCCACAGGCCACTGGTCTGTGGGTTGCAATGACGATAATGAGTTATGACGTCAGAGTACAGTAGTGCTGTCTCTGTTCAGAAAACAATTTTTAACACTTATAACTCGAATAGATTCAAGATTTCTAATAAAAAAAAATAGTCAAAACACACCAGCTACCTTTACCAAATAGCCTTTGCCAAATAGTGATGCTTGCATTGCTGTGTTTCGGTCTGAAGCGTACGGGTGCCGGTGAAATTACAATCACATGAGACTTTCCATCTTCATGTCTCAGTTTGGCGAACCGACTTGCGGTACCATTTAGGCAACAGCCTAGGTGGTATTGAAGTTGTCATGGGCAAAGGTAACCGCTTAACATCAGGTGGCCCTTAAGCTCGATTCGCCATCCTATACTATAAAAAAAAAAAAAAAAAAAAAACCTACATGTTGACTGATTAAGCGAGGGCTTATTGAAGGAGGATGATATTACACTTTTTTTATTCTTACTAGTCTTATTTAATAAACGATCTTAGTGTCTTTTTAATGCAATTCGTCAATAATTATTATTAACAGACAATATATTAAAAAAAAAAGCCACTAAATTACATTTTTTAAATTTTATATGCAAAACTAGTAATTATTATTTTATCAGTAGTTATTGGAATAAAGAGACACCAAGATTGTTTACTAAATAAGACTAGTAAGAAAAAAAACAGACTAGTACTTGATTCTCGTTCCAAATGTGTATAAAAAATGGCACCTTAATTTTAGAAATATTTTTCCAATCGATTTCATCAATAACTGTGGATACTATTATTTATTTATTTATTATATTCTTATTACATATTACACACATAGTACATATACACCAAACGAAAACATCCATCGGTTGCTATTTCCACCCCCTCCGCCTTTTGTACGGTCGACCGCACGTCAGTGGTAACAGTTTGACATTGACAGCGTCTTTATTTCTAAAGCAGTAAGAGCGGTTTTCTAATTAAAGTGTAACCACTGTCGTGCAGTCGACTGTACGCACGGCTACACATCAAGCTATACATTTCCAGTATGAGCTGACCTCGTAATCGGTAGTACTACGGGTCCCTCGTTTACCCAGTCATGCTGTATAAGTAGCCCTTGTCACTTTCCAGCCCATAAACAACATCAATATGCAAAAAATGACGATGGTCTGTTGCTCCGTTGCTGCGTGAAAGAGGACCAAACACATTTTCGCAATGGGACACTGTGTCCACAGTTATTGATGAAATCGATTGGAAAAATATTTCAAAAATTAAGATGTGTTTTTTTTTTATACATACACACATCAAGTGTACACGAGAACGCATGGAATAAGCTCAAAAAAAAGAGCTCTGCCGAGTACGGATGCCGTACATACCCACAACTTTTTGACATGTTAGAACGAACGTGGGCGGTCATTCCTCAAAGTGATTTTGATGAACTGATTTTAAGCATGCCAAATCGCTGTGATTGTGTGATTCGTGTCAAATTGTCAATGGTGGAAACACAAATTATTTTTAACTAATAAAAAAATATTTATAATATTTGCCTTTTTTTGCCATTTAATTGACGTCATTAACTTAGGTTAATTTCCATACAATTTGCAAAAATTACAATTTTTCTTAATTTTTACAAAATATAGGGATAAGTTGTTGACTTAAACTTAAATTAAAGTAAGAAGCCAGTCTGGAAGACCAGATTTGGTAAATATTAATTGGACATTTTTTATGGTTAAAAATGTACTCGATCCCTAGACACTTTTGATGTGTGTATTTGGACCGAGAATTAAGTACTGAACATCCTCCTTCAATAAATCCCTCATTCAACCAGTCTGACACCCCTGCTGTATACAAGTTGTTGCTCTGTAACCGTGCCATATTTCTAGAGCAAATGATAAATAATGTGCTTAGTCATCTAAAAATACTTGAAAAACTCTACGATTATTTAATACCCAAATTTTCACTTGGAAACATAGCGAAGGTTTGAGAATAAATCCCGAACGACTCTGAAAATAAGTAAATAATAACGACTCTAATAAGAATAATAATAAGTCATCGGTGGCATAGTCAAAGCACACACCGGCCACTCAATACAATATGAATGCACCGCCTACATACGCAAGCTTACGTCTTATACAAACACGCACACACTTGAATGAATAGGGAATAGGGATGCCTGCCGCTCAAAATGCCGACTGCGTTCCAATCGCTTCTCAGCAGTTCTGAGCACAGAGTACTTTTTTATATACTGAAATAGAGAGTAAACTCGACCCCAATAAAGGTATAGACCAAGTGGCGCCTCTGGTTTTAAAATATGGACCTACAACTTTATTTCACTTCGGGAAAACTAGATGGCTCTCTATTCTTCCTTTTAAAATGAAAAAATAAAGACAAAAAGTTCAACGGTTAGCAGGATTCGAACCTACAACTTCTGTCTCACAAATCTAACGCTGTAGCCATAGGGGTACTGTGACCTCTACAATACCTACTGAATTTAGCTTTCAGTTACGTCTTTCTATGACGTCAGAACTTTTCGTTTCATAATAAAATTTGTCTTTAGATGTCGCTTCAAATGCGTAAATGTGTTAAAATAATAATATACCTAATTAGAAAAACGATTGATAGGTTTAAATGTTGATATTATAAACCAAATTACGTTTTCAAACATAATTATACTTTCATAATATTGTGGAAAAAGATTTGTAAAGTTTTCTTATTAAATAGGCAAATTGAACATATAGAAAACAAAAGTAAATAAACTGGAAAACGTAATTTGGTAAATAATTGACTGTAAGTTCGAATTATAAATTTACGCCATCTATTACCCTTTTTTAGGCAACAACGCACGCGTTGTACCTTGTTACTCAGATCATTAGCCTAGCGACATCTGTTTTTACCCGATGGCATATAGTCGAATTATAATACTGATAAATTCAAAATACGTAGTGGTCAAACGGCGTTTGAGCATTTTCAGTACTCGTCAATTTGGTCGGATAACAATTGATGTTATTTCAAGCATTTTGTACTAAGATTCCATACACTGGTTCTGAGATGGCGTTAGCTTGTGTAGCGAAAACGACAGTGAAGACTACGATCGGGGAATGTGTTTTCGACCATAAATAAGCTTTTTCTACAATAAAGCAAAGTGTGAAGAACATTATCCCACATAATCTTAATTGTTTTTGAGAAATAAGGGAGGCCGAGGTTAGGGAGCTTATTTTGTTACAACAAACCAATGTCGGCCCCTGGTCGAAATAGGGCAAATATGAGCAACTTCTTAACGCCAACGCATTTCTTATTTTCGTTATTACTTTCTCTTGAAATTATTTTTTTTAAGCATTTTAAATCCGTTATTTTACTGACCGAAGTTTTTATATATATTACTTAATACAATAATGAACTTTGAAAATTGCGGTCGACATTGGCCAACTCGTACCAACCTAAACTCGGCCTCTTTTATTTTTTCAGTAATATGTCTATAGGATGTTCAAAAAAACTAATTATAGGATAATGTGTTTAAAATGTATTTGTTTGTGGAATAACTCATTATTAATTGTTATTATTACCAATTTTATCTCTTTTGAAAGATCATTATTGAGATTAAGATGATAAAGATGAATAAATATTACAGTAATTTTCTTTTTTTACTTGATCTCTAAACGGCCTTAAAAGTTAATAAGTTAATTATAGCTATTTATAGCTGTAAACATAACAATGTGATTTACAAACCAATAAAACTTATCTGCTGATATATTGCTTGTTTTCATTTTAGAACACCTTTTATAATGCCGAGATTAGGACAAAAGACGGTCAAAGTTAGGAAGAAGGTGGTAGACATTAGAGAAATTGACACTTCGAAACTTACGACGCGAATTACATTTTATTTCGTTATCTAGGACCATCTAAGACATCAGTATCGTAAAATATAATTTTCAAATAATCCATAATGGCAAAAAAAAAAACTGTGGTTATGTTCAAGGTGTAGGTGTGGTAAGGTCTGAAAGTTGCGTTTTACGTTAAGGGGCCGACATTTGGGCATTTTACCCTATGATGAATATTATTTGTTAACGAAGCTTGATAATAAAATGAAATCTGCAAGCATTACAATTTATAATAATTCTTTCCTCTCTTATCATAAGTACGTAATTTTACACTCTCTCACTATAGTTGTAAAATTAAACTCTCGCGGTAAGTAGATACCTACCTAAAATAAAATACAATAAATAGGTAGGTACTCAAAGCTTTCAAGCATTACAAGTTTTTTTTTGCTTTTTGTCATAATTGGTAAGGTACAAAAAAATAAATAATTGTAAAGTTAAATGATCGCTGTTCTGTAGGTCTACCTATCCTATCCTTCGGAAAACGAAAAAAACTTTGTTTTCTTGTCTAGATGTAGACACACATCCGTGTAAAGCACAATACACTACCATCTATACATATAATAAAATCGTAACGAAGAAAAAACTGTACATTGAATATTTTTTTGAATAAAAACTTTTTAACAAAAAATAAAACCGACTTCAAAAACCTTAATTAAAAAGTACAAAATAATCATTGTATGTATTTTAAAATCTTAACATGAACAACAAAAAAAAGGTCCGTGTAGTGCCGGACTTAAAGAATAGCACCACCCTTATCTCTTCTCATGGGTGTCGTAAAAGGCGACTAAGGGATTCACTAGAGGATGGGCAGCAGCGTTCTCTGAGTATTTAACCAACCAACTGCGATCGCCAACCCGCCTGCCAAGCGTGGCGATTATGGCATATCCCCCCCTTAATTGGGGGAGGCCTATGTCCAGTAGTGGACGTCTTTCGGCTGTAATGATGATGATGATGAACATGAACAACATTTTTAAGGCGGCGCGTGGTTGACACCCTTTGCGTCATGTAATGTACAGTCGAGCGCAATAACTATAGTAAAAAAAACAGTTTATGTGAACGTACATGAAAATCACGCGCCGCCTTCAAAATGTTGTTTATGTTAAGATTTTAAAATACATACAATGATTATTTTTTACTTTTTAGTTAAGGTTTTTGAAGTCGGTTTTGTTTTATTTTATATTTTAAAAAGTTTTTATTTCATACTTTTTAGTTGAGGGTTGATTCATAAATGTTTATTTAACCAATTTGAGAATATACTTTTTATTAACCTTTGCTATCCCACTGCTGGGCAAAGGTCTCGCTCATGTTCTTCCAAACTTCCAATCACTATCGTGAAAAAAAAACACGCATATCGGCCAAGAATTCTCAGAAAAACGAACTAATGAGCAGATCATCTAGATAGGCGAAGCTAAAATAAACTGATTTATTGAAGCTAGTTAAAAAACTACTCAACCTAAGTTAATAAAATTTATATGGGACCACCGCGCGGACTTTCTCTACCAAATAAAAAAAAAACCACGCAAATCGGCCCATAAATCTCGGAGTAATCGGTGTACATACATGAAAAAAAAAAACCCGCGGAATACATAACCTCCTCCTTTTTTAACCGACTTCAACAAAAGGAGGAGGTTATGTATTCGGCGGCTTTTTTTTTTTTTTTTTTTTTTTTTTTTTTCATGTATGTACACCGATTACTCCGAGATTTATGGGCCGATTTGCGTGGTTTTTTTTTTATTTGATAGAGGAAGTCCGCGCGGTGGTCCCATATAAATTTTATTGACTTAGGTCGAGTAGTTTTTGAACCAGCTTCAATAAATCAGTTTAATTTAGCTTCGCTTACCTAGATGATCTACTAATAGTTTCGTTTTTCTGTGAATTTTCAACTAAAAAGTATGAAATAAAAACTTTTTAACAAAAAATAAAACCGACTTCAAAAACCTTAACTAAAAACCTTAGCTAAAAAGTAAAAAATAATCCTTGTATGTATTTCAAAATCTTAACATAAACCAAAATTTTGAAGGCGGCGCGTGTTTTTCATGTATGTTCGCATAAACTGTTTTTTATTACTATAGATAAGCGCTCGACAGTACATTATATTTACATGACGCAAAGGGACAGTCACGCGCCACCTTCAAAATTTTGGTTTATGTTAAGATTTTGAAATACATACAAGGATTATTTTTTACTTTTCAGCTAAGGTTTTTAGTTAAGGTTTTTGAAGTCGGTTTTATTTTTTGTTAAAAAGTTTTTTTGAAGTCGTATTAGTCGTATTAGTTGGTAAGCATTCTAGGAACGATACTGATGCCAAAACTGCAACTTTTAGAATTTCTGTCTGTATGTCTGTCTAGGGTTGGAGCAAATACTACTGGATCGATTTCATTGAAATTTTGCATAAACATTTCTTAAGGTCCTGCTCAGAAACTGCAGTATAAATCATCACGCTATTCTTTATAGGAAGTGAGTAGTAGAACAAAACGTGTACAACAAAGCTATATTATGGACAGTATTTATCTGATGTAAAAAAACAACAGATTCTAATAGCGGTTATTAAAATCATCAACCTAAATTAAGAACCATCACGCTATGTCCAAAGGGAGCTAGACGACGATTTAAAAAAATAAGAACGCCTATTTTGAATGTCGAGGAAGTGACTACGTAACTGGGTAGTCTAATGAGTAGGATGCGATTCTTTTGTTCTGAGATCGAATCCCAACTTCAACTTCACTTTTTAACCGACTTCAAAAAAAGAAGGAGGTTATGTATTCCGCGGGTTTTTGTGATTATTTCTTTAATATTATGTGTGATTTTCAATAGTTCAGACGGAGTGAGAATGTTTACGTCTAATTCTAAGGTATCGGAGAATTTTAATATTAATTATTTAGATTTTTTGAGAATTTTATCAGAAGGGTCTTTGTTTACTTTTTTGTAAATGGCATTGTCCGACAAAATCTCTTGAATTTTCTGATTGTAATCAGACGTGTTCATTACAACCGTTGCGTTACCCTTATCGGCACGAAGGATAGTCAGGTCTGGGTATTCACGAAAGATTTTTAAAGCAAGGTATTCGCCACGAGAATGTTTCTGTTTTGGTGGTTTGCTTCGACGTAGTATGGTTGTTGAGACGTCTTGACGAATCGCCTCCAAATCATCTTTTTTAAGGTTATTTTTTATAAGACAGTCCTCGACGTTACATATTATATTTATTCATTTTATAATTCCGTTATAACAAAAGCGTTAAAAACCCTACTTTACGCTTCTTGAAAGGGTAAACTAAGCCTGTTTACGTCAACAAATGAACCCATGCAGGCCCATCTTCTTATACTTAAATACACATCCCGCCTGTATTTTCCAAAGAGGTTCGCAGAGTTGCACTATTGTACACTCACAGTTTATCATAGCGGCACAAATTCCAAGTACCTAAACAATATACGCTAGATATTTTTTGCCGTCATGGTGGCGTTCTAGAGACAAAATTGAAATTAACCGACATGTAGGTCACAGTGACTGAGCGATTGGCTTTTTATACCTCGGGTTCGATTCTCACATAATCGGCCACCATGCTTGCTTGGTACATGTTTGATTACCTTATGGAACAAAGATTTGTATGACCTACAAATTCAAGTTCTCTGAAAAATTAATATTGCTGCACGTAAAAAGTTGTTTTTATCTAAAAAATAACGTCGTTTATACATATAATTCTGAAAAACTTTAAGATGATTTATAGTTCGTTGCCATTAATAAAAGTGTTGGTCAGAATCACTCCTGTAATGAATAGCCTAACCTCGGTCAGAAAATGTTGGTAATGAATGCATAAAAATAGCATAGGCTGAGAACTGAAAACTACGAAGATAATCCAACTTAACAATCAACATAAAAATATGTTTTTTTTTCTCTAAAACTATGGTTTCTTTATGATTATTAGTTCAGACCAAATTAATAGAAACTAAAGCAATTGAACTGAATTAAAGAATTCATAATTATGTAAATAAATGAGATTGAAAAGAATCATCATCAGCCAAGCCATTTCATGGCTTCGTTGAGGTAGGTATTTTTACAGCTTGGTTAATTTGCTCAAGGCTGATTTGCAAGTAGGTTTGTATGAGTATCCGCATACTGAGGAAATTTTAGTATGTGAGCTGGTTCTTCTGAAAGATTATTCAAATAAAATTAATATTCAGGGTGATTTATTTCAATGGGTTTGTTTTGTGGGGGAGTGGGTAGTTCTCAGGAATCTTGACGTCTATGTAAGAGTAATGAAAAACTGCACAAAACTGATACACAGCGCAGGAATAGAACCCAGTAATTTCGTTGAAAAAAATTCAAGTCGCTTTATCATGGTAATTTGTAATTAAGGTTGTCAGGAATAAATCTTACTAGCGAACCCCATGTCCACAATGAGTAGAAAAATATTTGTTTGAAATTGTTTGTAGAATTGAGTAAAGTTCAAAATGTCAGCCAGTTACATGTTTCTTTTGTGTGTTTTAGGATGAAAAAACGAGTTAAAGACCTAACTAATGTTTACCAGTTACTTTTGCCTATAGCAACTGTAATATCACCTAAGCTTTTTCTTAAGTTATTGCGAGTCGGTTCGCCAAACTGAGACATGAAAACGGAAAGTCTCATGATTGAAATTGCATTACTGTTTGTCGGCAGAAGTAGATATAGTGGCAGTACCTACATTCCCAGACAACCTCTTTCACAAAGGAGCTCCACTATAACCAAAATGTGACGCAATAATTTGCTCTTTTTATGTATCTAATTTGAGTTATGTAATTTGTGTTTATGTGATTTCTACGACTGCTGTTTATAATTCCTCTACGATTACATAGCTGTTTTGATGAATGTCATTGGAGCATTTTTTTTTCGTGGGTAAATCCCCATGGACGCACTCCGCCCGGGAAGACGGAGCCAGTGTCGGACTCTTATCGACTAAAACCACCACAGTGTTTCTCTACCTACAATAAACAATTTTAGCGAAACTATTCTGTGACCTACCCAAGATAGTCTGTACAAATATTTTTCTGATTATTTTTCTACTTATTGTAAACATAGGAATCCTTAATAGGATTTTTCCTGGCAACCTAAATTAACAATATACCACGATTAAGCGAATAGAATTTTTTTTCAAGGAAAATTCCTGAGTTCGATTCATGCGCTGTGTATCAGTTTTTGTAAATCTTTGAATGCAGTTTTCCATTACTTTACAATCGACATCGTGATTCCTTAGAACAAAATTCTCTAGCTGTCATAGTTTATGATTTCTCCACCCTGACCTTCAGAAGAGTGAAGCATAATCACTAATCGCCATGCTTGGCTGAATTTAATGTTCATTGTTATTGGTGATTAATCCACCTAATGTGTGTAATTTCATCTTAGAGCGTGTGTTGATTTTGGTTTTTTTGGAACACAGACGAGTGGCTACACATTCTACTGTCTACCTACTATTATTATAAATGTGAAAATATGGATGTTTGTTTAATTGTTTGTTTGTCCTTCAATCATGCTGAAACGGCTGGATGCTAAATGAATTTGTATGAAATTTGGCACACAGATAAACCATATCCTGGATTAATACATCGAATACTTTTTATCGACATATCACCGGAGCAAAGCCGCGGGCATCAGCTAGTTTTCAATAAAAATACAAGTATAAACACCAAAAAATATATTGCATAATGCACTCGACTGGTGATTGACACCCATTGAATATTGCAGTCCAATTGCCGTCAAACATCGTTTTTGTCACACGTTTTTGTTACACACGGAGGGAATTCGTATGTTTACAAATAGGTATTTAAACTTTTTTTTTTGTTATTGATTTTTTATTTGATTCGTGTTCAGTATCAGTGGTATAGTCACCTTCTGAAATATGGCACGAATACAGATCATCACGTTGTATAAATAGCAATGCAATGATTTTATATTTGCTTTTGTAACTTAAGGATATTTTTTTGTGAAATTTGTACATTATTTTTTGTTGACATGTTATCATAACTCTATCCTGTCTGTCTATACCTCCAGGGTCTGTCAGTACAAATCCTTTGCGGATTTTTTTTGTACTTATTGTAGCAGGGTTTCTATGCTACTAATATTATAAATGTGAAAAATTGTGAAGATGTTTGGATGTTTGTTTCTAAATCACGCGTTAACCTTTGAACGGATTAGGATTCAATTCGGCACACAGATAATCCATAACCCGGGTTAAATATAAGCTAGGTACCTTCTTTAATTCCCGAAGGATGCACATATGGATAGATAACGACATATTTCTGTGATAAACCGAATTATACGTGGGCGAAGCCGCGGTCATAGATAGATAGAGTGTAATTTATAAACAGTCTAGTATTGTAAATGTAAGTTTGTGAAGATGTTTGGATGTTTGTTACTCAATCACGCAGAAACGGCTGAACGGATTTGGATAAAATTTGGGGGTGGCCACTCATTTGGTATAATAACAGATTATTATTCATGACAACATAACATGCTAATTACCACAATAAAACGACTTAAGATTTTTCAAGGGTAATTACTGGGTTCGATCCCCGTACTGTGTATAAATTGTTTGGAAATTCTTGGATGCAGTTTTTCAGTACGAACTCTAAAATCGACGTCGTGGTTCCTTAGAACTAAATTCTCTAGCTCTCATGGTACCTAAAATATTTCATCCGACTGACCCATTGAAATGAATGATTTTGTGTGTGTAACTACGAAAGTGTGTTTGTTTGGTTTGTTCCTCTTTCATACAACAACGGAGAAACGGATCGACGTGATTTTTTACATAGAGATAGTTATGTGCCGGAAAGTGACGTAGGCTACTTTTTATTCCAAAAAATGTCCGGTTCCTGTAGTCGTATTTCTGTAATTACCTATACAACGTTGTATACAGAAACGTCCTAAAATATTGCTAAAATAAAGGACTACGAGAGCGAAGCCGCGTGTAAAAGCTAGGTTTTTTTTTTTTTTTTTTAAATTATGAAGTCATTTCTAAATAAAATGACGAAGACATTGTTGATGTGTGTATTTTTTTTTTGTTCATAAAAAGACACATTTCTAATACATAAATTATAAATGAATTTTAAACAAAACAATGGATTTATTAAAATCAGAGTGCAGGAGTGCAGCTAATGTTAAGTATGAGAATTAAACTTGTCCTACCTCTGACGCTGACCGCGCCTTTTGCTCAATCGACGTCCAGATGTAGGGTCCTGTAATGTGAAGCGATTTGTAGTTTCTGGAGCCACTCTCAAGTTCCGAGAATCTACAGACCGAGCCTTGCTCACCTGTTTATAAAAATGTTACGCTTATAAAAAGGGTTTATTTTTCAAATATGAGTTATAAAACGTACGCCAAAGTACCTTACACTGAAGATAACAATTTTTTATCAAAGTACACTACATTGTTATTTTTGAAAATTTATAAAAAGCCACTTGCATGAAACGAGACTTTACGAGACCCAAATTATGAGAGTACATGCTACTACATGATACCCGTCCTGTTGATAGAGTCAATAAAAAGAACCAAATTTTTTTTTTTGTAGGTAGTAGGAAGAGATGTTATGGATATGATATTTCGGATCTGGATATGGATATAGGAATAAAATTATATCGGTTTCGGATACGGTTACGGATATGTAATTATTTCGGATAGTTTCGGTTACGGATATTAGATTGAAGTAAAATATAAACACAAATTAGTATGTAATAAATTGGTTTGATTTATAGGTTTGATCTAGTTAAGTTAGAAAGAGGTTATGTTATGACTATAAATAACAAACAAACTGCAAGATTCACGTGGCGCGCGAGCGGTGAAACAAAAACCTGTCGAAACATGTCGTTTTATTTAGACTCCGCCCTTATCCGAAACTTGTGAAACGGATACGGTTACGGTTACGGAGCTCCATAACATCCCAGCAGGCGTAGCATGACCGCTGTAGACAAAGCTTATGTCGACGGAAGAATAGACAAAATGACGTATTGTAGAAAGATTTCTTCCGTCCGTAGCATATTGATGTCAATAATGAAGAAACGAAATGTTTCTATACTTCGATCTACACATGTCTACAACGTCGAGCATGACGAACATATTTTCTCTACTTTTGACAGTTAGGGGTAGACATGTTTCTCTTCAAATAGAAGAAATTAGTCTACATCTCATGAGACCTAGACAAAATTATTCTTTAGTTTTATTAGGACTAGATTCTTGTTAAATTGGTTTCAATGGAGTTTTTGAACAACAATAATAACATGTCGGGTTCCTATCTTCGCTATCTCCTTAGTTATTATCAAAAACTAGCCTTTGCCCGCGTGTAATTCGTAATAAGTATCGAATGACTATCGTGCATCCTTCGGGAACTGTGTCTTCCCGGGATAAAAAGGTTTCCTTTATGTTAATGCACACCCTATGGTCTACGTGCTAATCTTCATCCAAATCCGTTTGAACATGATTGAAGGACAAAGAAACAAACATCCATACTTTTGCATTTATAATATTAGTAGGATTACATATAAGAAAATTTGCTGAATGCCCGCGGCTTCTTCGGCTTATCACAGAAAGCCTTATCGCGCATCCCTCGGGAACTGTTTATTTTCTCGGTACAAAAAGTAGATAGAGTATACTTTATTGTTTGCACGTCATAAAAATATTAATTTACTTTGTAATAGTGATGCAACTCGAGTCCACTTTTACTCAAGTGACATCGAAAAAAAACGTACTCGAGTGAAAAAAATATCGACTCGAGTTCACTCGGACTCGATTCACTCGCCAATCACTCACCAAATAACGTAATTTGGTTTGAAAATTGGTTTTATGAACAGACCATATTTGCTCATTTTTATTAGCATATAATATTAATTTCGATATATAAATGTTGATTTTTGTAAGACTGGCGATGTATTGAAATAAAACTTCAAACTTGTCGTTTTATTAAGCCTCAACTTATTGACAAAATGAAAAAATAATGAATTCAAGTATTATGACAGGTGACTCGTTAGAGGCGAGTGATCGAGTGACTCGTGAACCACTCGGGTGACTCGACGGCTCGATCACTCGAGTAGTACTCGAGTAAAATTGTAAAATGACTCGAATGACACGAGTGGTAAAATTGGACTCGAGTCGCATCACTACTTTGTAAAACGCATCCTTCGACCTTGACATTCATGACTACAAAATGCGTATTGTTGTTGCTTTGAATTACGTACAAAATGTTTCAAAACTTATTCGATTCACCTTTTTTCTAGATAACGAAACGTAATAATATGGTAGGATTTGGTAGAATTTGTACGGCACTAGCTACGTTCTCGTTGCTATGGAAAAAGATCTGTCACTTTGTCTACGTAGAAACCCGAGTCGACGGGTCGCCTCATGCTCGAGAAGAAGAGATATCTTGACGTATAGAAAGAGCTTTGTCTACTCTTGGAAGAATAGACATAGAATTGGTCATGCTACGCCTACTGGTAGTAGGTAACTTATAAAACAGTAGCTACCATGGACCTAGCCATTTGAAATTTGCAGGAAATATTCCTTGAATATCCTAGCGGGTTTTTAAAATTGTACCTCTAAAGGGGTGAATAGTTAAGTTTGAATGAAGATTTTTTTCTTTCAAGTTACGCGATTTGCTCGCGCGGGATGCGGGCACTTCCGTTACAGGCCTTGACTGGTCGAGCGGCGGGCTGCCCCGAGTCCACCGCCCACAGACCCACTCACAGAAATAGATAGAATGGCCATGTGGGCAGGGTGCGCGTGGCAGCACCATGCACAAGAGTGCAGGATATTTCAAACCCATTTTCAGCACGCCTTATGGACTTGTTTCTTGTTTTTTTGTTTCCTTATCGCTGATTGCGATAAGGCCGCCATTTGTACAATAGTTTAAATGCATATTCAATGTAATGTTTTTTATGGTGTACAATAAAGCATATATAAATAAATGAATAAATACTGTAACAAAAACCCGCAAAAATGCCTTATTGTGCTGTTTCTAACTGCAGAAACAAAAGCTGTAAAGTACATTTGATTAAAATTAATATTTAAAAATAATGTCGTCAAAATGTAATGACAAAATGTGAATCGCAAGTAAAATTGTGATTACAACCATTCTATCTATTTCTGAGGACCCACTCCTAGGGTGGCTGGAGATCCTGCGGTGCCCGGTTCGTCTCCTGCGGTGCCCGGTTCGTCACCTGCGGGACCCGGAGAGTCGTCGTCCCTCGAACTCTCTCTGCTGCCGCCTTTGCGTTGATTTTATTGACTTTTTTGTCGTTATTTAATATATTGCCTGTTTCCCAACAACATGTTATTTTCTGTTTCCCTGTTGTCCGCGGACAACAGGTTGGGAAGCACTAGCCTAATTAATTAGGTAGTTCATTTTTTATTATCTATCTATTTATTAATTATCTCAATAGCTAACGCATCGTCGTCCGTCACCGGTGACGCCGTATCATGCAAATTGGACCGTTTAAATTGATTGTGAGTGGTGTATATGGACGAACGGCCAACTGGATTAAGCCTCAAGTCGCATGCGCATTGGCCGGTGTACTTGATCATGTATGTTGTGTTAAGTTTACCGGACACTTCCTTAGATGGCACTATAATTTGTATTAGCCATGTGCACAACTGAATGCGGAAGGCAGAGGACCGAGTGTTGTGGCGCACCTTGGGAGAGGCCTATGTCCAGCAGTGGACTGCGATAGGCAGAGTTGATGATGATGTGCACAACAGGGGCGCCGCCTGGCGACCGCAACTTTTGGGGACCCGTGAATTAATTTGTTTGTTAGATAACTAGGCATGTTTTGATAATATCTACTAAAATCAAGTAAAAAAAATTAAGAAATGTGTAACATTGATGATATTAAAGTGCTATTTAAAATATTTGTAAGTTAAACAAATTGATATTACAGTAAGAACAGGATTTGTAAATATCATTCCAATCTGAAACTGTGACAAAGGGAAGAAAATTAGTTTCATCAGAACATGTGAATTTTTTTGAAAAACTAAGAATTAATGGCCAAAGTTATTTAATATAAGTCCGCAATGATATTATTAACCGACTTCAAAAACGGAGGAGGTTTAATGTTCGGCTGTTGTATTTTTTTAGGGTTCCGTACCCAAAGGGTGCAAACGGAACCCTATTACTCTCGCTACGCTGTCCGTCCGTCCGTCTCTCTGTCACAGGGCTGTATCTTTGTAACGGTAATAGATAACCAGTTGAAATTTTCTCAAAATATGTGTTACTATGGTGTGTATCACGACAAATACTAAAAATAAAAAAAGTCTAAAACCAAAGGGGGTCGGTCCCCATACAAGAAACCTCGAAAAACATGCATATTTTTCAACGTTTTTGTTCCTGTTCTATCTTCAAAACGGTAATACATACCAGCGTCAAACTTGGTCTGATTATAGTGCATACTATGTAGTTTAGCAAAAAATACTAAAAACACGACAAACATAGACATATGTGGTGGTACTTACGTAAGAAAGAGATGCAAACATTCACATTTCGCGCACGTTCGTTGATGTAATTTGATAAACTCTCGTAAATTAAATCAGTTTCTATGGGGTATCATGCCGATGGGTGGTACGGAACTCTTACCGCGTGAGTCTGACTCACACTTGGCCGGTTTTTTTAAGTATTTTTTTATTTGTATGTCACAGATTTATCCGTCAATTGTGGACTGGTCCAAAAAAAAAAATGTTTTTGTTTGAAATGGTATGCGCTCGAGGTCGTCCCATTGTCACTAAGTCAGAATCTGATGAGGTCCCATGGAAATCCTCAAATTGTATAGGCATGTACAGTGTTAATTGAACTCTCTCAAATCAAATGAAATCTATTAATTAATAATTCAGGAATTGTATTTTATGATTAATGTATTTTATGGTGTACAATAAAGCATGAATAAATAAATATTCAGGTGTTTAAGTCTAAGAATCATCACTTCATGCTACTGAGCTGACGATGGAATCCACAGCGCTCATGTCGACAGAAACTACTTAGCCTTTCTTGGATAGACGTGGACGTGTAAGACAAGACGTCGCGGCGTCTGCGCTGCGTTTATTGAACGTCTACGCCGGAAAAACGCTAGTGTGAAGAAGCTCTAAAGATAAGTAACTTACTTTTTTCTTAAAACATCAGTAAAGTACCCATTTCTTTCTTTGCTACAATTACAAGGATGATTTTGGAAACTTGGAGAATTTACAAACTTTTTTTTTCATTATTTGTGCAGTTCACAACACAACAAGTCTTATGACCCATTTCCTTCTTGAGCTCATAAACATCGAAAAGACAGCGAATTTAGCGTGGAAATTCTGGGTGTCAGGGAAACGCTTCCGAAACTGAAAGGCTATTTAATTTATTATTATACTCAACCTAACCTACCTACCATACCGTACCGTTTGCTACGACACGGACTGCGTATGCGGGCGGGTGTCGTTCACCCCTAGCGCCAGCTGATATTTTATTTGAATTACATTGCGAACTTTAAAAAATCAAGTAAATAAACGATTATTTTTTTGCAAATCAGTTTTATTTAACTGCCCAAAGCTGGTTATGTATGAAAAATGCAAAATAAAATGAAAAAAATCTAAAAAAAGAATCGCATTTTATTTTGTGGTTTCGTATCAGTAATCACCAGCACTATCACCTATTTTCGTTTTCGGAAGCGTTTCCCTGACACCAATTATAAAACTCAGTGCCAATCTTCTGTTGGTCTAAGGTGCCAGTATGTTCCGTATTTCTGACCCAGCGTGCGCTGCGATCGATTTGACTAATCCCCACCACCCACTTTGCACATAGCCAATACATTTCTAAATCGCGGTGTGCGCGGGCGTATTGGCTATGTGCACGAAAGGTGTGCCGCCTAGCGGTCGCAATCATCATTTCAGCCGAAAGACGTCCACTGCTGGACATAAGTCTCCCCCAAGTGGATATGCCATAATCGCCACGCTAAGCTGGCGGGTTGGCGATCGCAGTTATTTGGTTAAATACTCAGAGAAGCAGCGTTCTCTGGTGAATACCTTAGTCGCCTTTTAAGACACCCATGAGAAGATATATGGTAGAATAGCGGTCGCAGTAAAAAAATGTATTTTCGGGACTTTTTTTAATATTTTTTATTATTATTATTAAGCCATGTTTTGATAATATTTCCTAAAATCAAGTTAAAAAGGACATTGCCCACGGATGGGCCCATTTTTGGCACCATGTCAAAACTATGTTATTCAAAAATTATGTCTTATTTTTTCATGTTTATTTTGTCTTTATCAACATTTCTTTCACCCTAGCATTAAAAACATAATAAATATGTATTAAACTGAATCGTAAGTATATCCTCCATTCAAACCGAACGTAAATGTTGCCAGATATCAGATTATTTCATCAAATAATTAGAATCGATCCTAAATATCGATACTTCTATAAATTCACTTTTATTGTGTTTCAGATGCTATTATACTAGACTTATCTTAATTGATTGATTTCTTATTTTTTCTTTCCACAATTCATATCTTTAGATTTCGGTTCGCATGCATCCGTTAAAAATAATGAAAAAAATTCACTCATATGACGTCAAATCAAAAGAAATTGCAAAACATATTTTAGAAACCTTTTTTGTACAGAAAAATAAGATGATAAACAGATAAAAATAAGATGATTCTTTGCTTTAAAATACCTATGCATTTATTGTAAATATTGTTATAGGTAATCATTCTAAATTAACTGAAATATTACTTATAAAATCGATATTAATGAATACAAGCTTATTCAATGTTATTTAAAAAATAAGTACATAATCGATTTTGAAAATCGATTAACAAAATAATTATAACTTGCAACACCATACATGATGTCTGGATGTCCTTATGGGTGTGTTCAGTTATATCGCCCAACGATGCACGGAGCGTACTTATCAATCAGTTATGAAGTTGGAAAAAATTAGATTTCTCTTAAACCAGGGTGAAAAAATTAAAATCGTTTGCAGAATAAGAAAAGATAATTCTTGGTCTACAAAATAAGACTAAAACCGCCGTGACATAGCAATTTTTTTTTGAGGGGCCTAAAGCTCCTAAGAGAATGGTCAATGTCCTTTAATAATTTAACATTGGCGATATTTAAGCGCAATTTATAATATTTGTAAAAGACGCGCTGATATTTGTGAAATAAGAACAGGATTCGAGAGCATAAAACATAATATACATGATATATCTTTCTAACCTAAGCATTAAAGAAACAGAAAAATTGTTAAGTCTTATGAGCGATTTCCTTCTTTAGCTCATAAACATCGAAAAGACAGCGAATTCAGCGTGAAAATACAAAACAGACCCGATATGTTTCACATTTCTGCCAAAGCGTGCGCTGCGATCGATTTGACTGTCCCCGCCGCCATCTTGCACATAGCCAAAAAATGCTAAATTATGAATATTTGTATGTTCTTCCTTCAATCACTCTGAAACAGTTCAGCCATTTGGATGTTTGACACACAGATAGACGGTTTCCTGGATTAACACATGTCATCATCCTCCGAGCCTTTTCCCAATTCTATTGGGGTCGGCTTCCAGTCTAGCCAGATGCGGCTGAACATCAGTATTTTACACGGAGCGACTGCCATCAGACCCCCGCAACCCAGTTACTGGGTAATACCGACATTCGGAGGTTAGACCAGTTGTCAGACTTTCAGGCTTCTGACTACCCGTAACGGCTGCCATAGATATTCGTATGACAACCGGGACTGACAGCTTAACGTGCTCTCCGAGGCACGGAGGGGTCTCGATGTGTAACGAAACGGTAACCCATGCACAGACTGACCGCGGCAAGGGCAGCTTAACCTTGCAGATCGTACAATCCGCGCATTCGTTGCACATGTGATACTTTTAATTGATACAGCACGGGAGAGAAACCGTGAGCATCAACTAGTCACTTCTAAATAGAGTATCCCCAATAATAATAATAAACCGGCCAAGTGCGAGTCGGACTCACGCAGTAAGGGTTCCGTACCTCTCAACGATCTGATACCCCATAAAAACTGATTTAATTTACAAGAGTTTATCAAAAGACATCAACGTACAGTGCGCGAAATATGATTTTTGAATGTCTTTCTTACGCAGGTACCACCAAATATGTCTATATTTGTCTTATTTTTAGTATTTGTTGCTAAACTACATAATATGCTTCTTAGGTTTTCGCGATCACTACACATTATAATAAAACAAAGTTCAAGATCAGCCAACTCCTCAGACCGGTGAAGTGTCACATTCCCTTACAAGATGCAGGGGTCTACAAGATTGATTGTGATTGTGGGTTATCATACATAGGGCAAACAAAGCGTAGTATAGCCACTAGAATTAAAGAACATATAGCTGACGTCAAGAACAGACGCTCCACAAAGTCTGCAGTGTGTGAACATGCCCTAGACAAACCCAACAATTTTCTTCGATTTGATAAACCACAAGTTCTGGCGAAGGAAAACCGATATGTACCTAGAATGCTCCGTGAGGCTATTGAAATTAAAAAACATCCTAATTTTAATAGAGAAGATGGTTGGCAGCTACCACCTGTTTGGAACCCAGTCCTAAAAATAATCAAGTCCCAAACAGCACGCAACACTGTAAAAGATAATGATATTGTGAGTGATTACTGCGTGCATCGAAACGATTTTAATTAATAATATTGTACGGTAGATAAATTTTTTTTTTTTTTTTTTTAGAAATGTTTGTAAAGACGCTTGTCATCTTAGTCTACCTGCGACCACGAAATGCTGCAAGGCTTTCGAAACGTCAGGGAAACCAATTTAAATAATATACGCGATTTAATCCGGTTAAACTTTGTTTTATTACATAATATGCACTATAATCTGACCAAGTTTGACGCTGGTATATATTACCGTTTTTGTAGATAGAGCAGGAACAAAAACGTTGAAATAAAAGCATGTTTTTTGAGGTTTCTTGTATGGGGGTCCCCTTTAGTTTTTGTTTTTAGTATTTGTCGTGATACACCTCATAGCAACACATTTTTTGTGAAAATTTCAACTGGTTATCTATTACCGTTACAAAGATACAGCCCTGTGACAGACAGACGGACGGAAGGACGGACGGACGGACAGCGCAGCGAGAGTAATAGGGTCCCGTTTGCACCCTTTGGGTACGGAACCCTAAAAAGCAAGAAATGCACAAACAAAAAATACAACAGATTTTGTTTGTCGAATTCCCTTCCGCAATAGGTCTTCATGATATCATTAATAAATTAAGGAACAGTGGTTCATGGAAAGATTTGATTCTTATCTTGACCCTATCAATCATTGCATTCAAAAGTAGTAAATATTATTTTCGTTTGTGTGTTGTCTGAAAGCTAGAAATAAATGTTCAATACTACAAAAATCTACAAAAACATATTCTTTTTACAACTTAGTTAATACTTTTGATATTTTAAGATAGGTACTTTCCCTCCTACCGGTGGTCGTTTTTGCTCGCTCTTTACAGACACTTTTCTAATATATATTTACTCACCTTGTCCATAAATTTTTTTATTAATTCAGGGCAATTTAAGTTGTTTTCTGGTTCCCACGAATCAAATTTACTTGACCATCCTTTCCAGTGAATAAAGAACTCTCTTTTACCGTTCTTCTTGTGACGAACTTCTAAGATACGATCAACCTAAAACATAAACAACCCTTAAGTCTTACAATAATAACGCATAGAAACTGCGTCTAGAACAAAACACGAGCGTGAGTTGTTTTTCGGATGTATGTATGTATGTTAGTCTGTTTTGTTGTGACCTCTTGTAGCCTAAACGGCTTGACGGGTTTTGAAGTGCGAGGTATCATTAGATTCGTCTTCATCCCCGGAGTGTCATAGGCTACAATTTGGCAATAATATCAATATAACGCTTGCAATCCTACTATCCTATCATACTTCCTACCAGGGTTGATAAAAATCAATATTAAAAAGTCAAATAAAACTGAAAAAAATCAAATAAATCATGATTTTTTTTGTTTTCTTTTTTTAAAAACAAAAAAATCATGATTTATTTGATTTTTTTCAGTTTTATTTGACTTTTTAATATTGATTGATTTTTTTTTCAGTTTTTATTTGGTTTTTTAAAAGTAAAAAAAACATTGTTTTTTTCCAAAATTAGTTATCATTTTTACAACAACGTTGTAACAACGTTTTGTAACAACGTTGTGGAAATCGGTAGTGTGTCGACACGGGTAGCGTACCTTGTAGTAAAGCTAAATGATAGGTACAAGCTGAAAATAGTGCAGGTATATGCGCCGACCTCGACACACTCTGACGATATAGCCGAAGCGATGTACGAAGACATAGCTAAGGCTATGAATAGTACCGCTAAGGCTCACTACAACGTTGTTATGGGGGACTTCAACGCTAAAGTGGGAGTACAAGAACGCGGCGAATCGAAAATCGGACCTTACGGTTTGGGGCGCAGAAACCACAGGGGCCAAATGTTGGTCAACTTCTTGGAGTCCCAGGGGCTCTTCTTAATGAACTCCTTCTTTAAGAAGAAGCCCCAAAGAAGATGGACCTGGAAAAGCCCCGATAAGGTGACAAGGAACGAGATAGACTTTATCATGACGGATAAGAAGCACATATTTAGAGATGTCTCTGTGATCAATAGGTTCAACACCGGAAGCGATCACCGACTTATCCGAGGCACTCTAAATATCAATATTAGAGCTGAAAGAACGCGCATGATTAAGTCTACTCTCCGACCTTCGCCGCTCCAAACCAGTTTGGGCTCCGAAAGGTTCCAAGCGGAACTTCAAAACCGATTCGACTCGCTGGAAACCACCGGCAATATTGAGAAGAAAACCAACACCATAGTCAAAACATTGCAGGAACTGTCTCGAAAATTCTTTCCGCCGCAGCGTGGAAGCAAGATGCCCAAGCTTTCGACTGAGACTCTCGATCTGATGAGGAAAAGACGGGAAATGTCAGCCGCGCATTCGTTTTCATCAGATAATAGGTCCTTAAACCTACAGATTAGGAAGCTGATGCGACGTGACCTCCGCCGCTCCAACACCCGCGCCATTGAGGCTGCGATTGAGCAAAATATGGGGTCGAAAGTTTTCGCTCAGCAGCTAGGGAGGACCCATCTGATGAAACTGAAAGCCGCGGATGGCAAAATTGTCACCTCTAAGATCGAGATGCTTGATGAGGTCGAAAACTTCTATGGGCATTTGTATTCCACGAAAACGGCGAGACCAGCGGTTCCTAGCAATGACGACAAAAGAGCCCAGCTCACGCGCCATTACACCGAGGATCTTCCGGACGTTGACCAGGGCGAGATTAGGGCGGCCCTCGAGCAGCTTAAGAACAACAAAGCTCCGGGCGATGACGGCATTACTACTGAACTCCTAAAAGCAGGCGGGGCTCCGGTCCTGAAGGAGCTACAGAGTCTGTTTAATTCCGTCATCCAACAAGGCTCTACACCGGAGGCATGGAGCGGGAGTGCGGTGGTGCTGTTCTTTAAAAAAAGGGGATAAAACCCTTTTGAAGAACTACAGACCCATCTCACTCCTGAGTCATGTGTACAAGCTGTTCTCGAGGGTCATCACGAATCGTCTCGCCGGAAGACTCGACGAATTCCAGCCACCAGAGCAAGCTGGGTTTCGAAAAGGCTACAGCACCGTAGACCACATCCATACTGTTCGGCAGATCATACAGAAGACTGAAGAGTACAATCAGCCGCTGTGTATGGCATTCGTGGACTACGAGAAGGCCTTCGACTCTATCGAAACTTGGGCAGTTCTGGATGCTCTTCAGCGATGTCACATTGATGAGCGGTATACAGAGATGCTGAGATACCTGTACAACGCTGCTACCATGACTGTTCAGCTCCAGGACCAAAAGACGAAGCCAATCCAACTGTGCAGAGGGGTGAGACAAGGGGATGTAATATCCCCGAAATTGTTCACTAACGCGTTGGAGGACGTCTTCAAGACGCTGGACTGGACTGGACAGGGTATCAACGTTAACGGCGAGAACATCTCACATCTCCGTTTTGCCGATGACATCGTTGTAATGGCTGAGTCGCTGGAACAACTGTGCGAAATGCTGCACAGCTTAAACGGAGCCTCTCGACGTGTCGGTCTCGGCATGAATCTGGACAAGACTAAAGTGATGTTCAATATGCATGTCATGCCGAGGCCATTATTCGTCGAAGGGTCGGCACTCGAAGTTGTAACGGAATACGTCTACCTAGGGCAGGCAATTCAGCTTGGTAGACACAACTTCGAGAAAGAAGCCAACAGAAGGATCCGTCTGGGCTGGGCAGCATTTGGCAAACTTCGCCGAGTTTTCTCGTCGCCTATACCGCAAATTTTGAAGACAAAGGTCTTCAACCAGTGCGTCCTGCCAGTCATGACTTACGGTGCCGAGACGTGGACACTGACAGTTGGGCTAGTCCACAAATTTAAAGTCGCTCAGCGAGCTATGGAGCTATGCTTGGAGTTTCTTTGAAGGATAAAATCCGCAACGAGATTATCCGGAGAAGAACCGGAGTGACCGACATAGCTTGTAGGATCAGTAAGCTGAAGTGGCAGTGGGCTGGCCATGTCTGTCGAAGGACCGATGGCCGTTGGAGCAGACGAGTCCTTGAGTGGAGACCGCGTATCGGCAAACGCAGCGTAGGGCGCCCCCCCTGCCAGGTGGACCGACGACCTAAAGAACGTGGCTGGGGGGGACTGGATGCAGAAGGCAGAGGACCGAGCGTTGTGGCGTAACTTGGGAGAGGCCTATGTCCAGCAGTGGACTGCGATAGGCTGAGTTGATTGATTGAGTTATCATTTTTTAAATGTTTTTTATAGTGTTAATCTACTGACATATAATTTTCCATATTTATGACAAAAATTACTAAGTCAAAATAAAAAATAAAAATCTTGAAGAAGACCTATCTACTACCTACTCCTTATTTACTTAAAACTCTTACCTACATCTTCACTTATGAATATTTTTACGAAAAGTTTTACTAGTATGCAACTTTGTAAGAATTTAAAAAAACCCTTAGTATAACAGTAGTAATTAAGTACAGAAATGTAGGACTTTTATACTTTTTTTTTATACTCTTCTATAATCAGTTCCGAAAAGTAAATTCAACATCTAATTGAAGCATCTCCTAACTCGATTTTCTTGACTATTTTTAGTTTGTTATTGCCATATTTCTACTCAATATTCAGTAAAAAATAAAAACTGTATAATTTTCAATGTGAATTTTTCTTATCTAGTCCCATAACATTATAATAATAATAATTCATTTATTGCTCAGATAACATAGATCCATTATTGTTAGTAAAAAGATATCATTGAAATGGTTAGTAATATACATAGCAAATTTAATAATTAAATTTCATGTCACAAATAAAACAAAATCATTAAAATTACAAATTAAATAATTGAAATTACAAATGAAGCTAATTAATAAATCAAACCAATAAAATTTTATCAATATATTAAACATGAAATCTAATTACATTATTTGATTATATTATGATTTAAATAAATCAATGAAATTTTATGGAAAAAAATCAAGTTTGATTTAAATCATTAACACAAAGGCTATATGATTAACACATAGGCTACTTTTTATCCCGGGAAGATTAACAGTTCTCGAGGGATGCGCGATAAACGACATTCACGCTGGCGAAGTCGCAGGCATAGGCTAGTTTACAATACTGGGTGTCAGGGAAACGCTTCCGAAAACGAAGATAGGTGATAGTGATAGTGATTACCGATACGAAACCACAAAAAAAAAGTGATTCTTTTTATACATACCCAGCTTTGGGCAGTTAAATAAAACTGATTTGCAAAAAAACCCCATTTATTTACTAACTTTTTTTAAATTCGCAATGTAATTCAAATAAAATATCAGCTGGCGCTAGGGGTGAACGACATCCGCTTGCATACGCAGTCCATGTCGTAGCGGGCGTAGGTAGGTACGCGCGGCATTGATCCCGAGTTTTGTACGCTTTACATTGCGGGTTTGCAAAATACCAAATCACTAAACCAATGAGTATAAATAAGGCTAATGGTTATTGGTATTCGATTGTGTTTAGGTAGTATAATAATAGCCTTTCAGTTTCGGGAGCGTTTCCCTAACACCCAGTATATTTAAAATACAAAAACATGTTCGATTACGACTACGTGAGGCTACGTATGTTTTAGTCAGTTTGTGAATTACGTAGTTTTTCTATAGATGATATTGTCTGTCAAGTTGTCAGTTTGCGAGTTTAACTTTATTTTTCAGAACAATAAGCTATTGTTCTGAGCACGTTTTGAGATGGTGAGACCAGCCCCCTAGCCAAGTTGACAATCTACAATCGTCAACGCTATAGAAAACAATCAAAATGTATGGGAATGAAATATCTCTACAAATGGCTTTTTCGTTGAGATATGTCATTCCCATACATTTTGATTGTTTTCTATGGGCCAAAATTAATAACCAATCTATCCACATTTTGCCCTACTAGAGATAGAAATTTGATATAAGCTCCATATGTCAAATTTCTATCTCTAGTAGGGTAAATCGTGGATAGATAGGATATAAATTTTGGCCGTATAGCGTTGAAGATTGTAGATTGTCAACTGGGGGGCAGATGTTTATATTAGGTCCTTACATATGAAATTAGCGTTTTGTTTTCGTACTGACCACTTTGATCTGAAATATCTCCTCTTTGGTTAAGAATTCCAAATTCAAATTTAAAAAATTCATTTAGCTGGTAAATTTGAGTTTTGAAAACAGTCATTCATTTGTTTTTTCCTCATAATTTTTTTCTTTGACGTCGCTTATTACCGCACAATGGAAAACATGAAATATCGGTATATTTACGAGTACGAGTTCTACCATGGCACCAGTGCTGCAGAAACAGCTCGAAGGATTAATTATGTGTACGGCGCTGGTGTCGCAAAATAATGCACGGTACGTTTTTGGTTTCAACATTTTCGTTCTGGAAATTTCTACCTTCAGAACCAACCCCGTGGACGGCCGGAGACCAAAGTGGAAAATGAAGAATTAAAGGCTATTGTGGAAACGGATCCATCACAAAGCACTTCAGAGATAGCTGCAGGCTTCGGGGTAAGTGATAAAACTGTATTAATCCACTTGAAGCAAATCGGGAAAGTAAAATAACTTAACGATGGGTACCTGGTTCATGAGTCATGAACTTGCAAACACGCGTAGACTAACTTAACTTGGTACTTTGCTCAACCGACACAATAATGAAGGGATTTTAAATCGAATCATTACTTGTGATGAAAAGTGGATATTGTACGATAATCGGAAGCGCTCGTCTCAATACTTACGTGCATGGGCGCTCCCCTAAAGGGATCGAGCTTACAGCATTGTCTCGATTTAAACCCGCGCTATAGGATCACGAAAATCACGATGCGTTGTGTATCGTGTCTCATCTATACTCTCCAGGGAAATTGAACGCTACACGAGCGGTTCAATCTGCTAATACGTCTGCATAGACGCAATGGCTGAGGAACCCATCCAAATCCTGCCCTAAACGAAAATTGACTCAGAAAAAGTTACTTGTGAGTGTTTGGTGGACTAGCGCCGGTGTCCTTCACTACAGCTTTCTAAAATCTGGCCAAACGATTACGGCAGATATGTATTGTCAGCAACTGCAAACCATGAAGGAAGAACTAGCTGCTAAACAACCGAGATTGGTCAATCGCTCTAGGCCACTGCTGCTTCACGACAACGCAAGACCACACACTGCACAACAAACAACCACTAAGTTAGATGAGCTACAATTGGAATGTCTGCGACACCCACCGTACTCTCCGGACCTTGCTCCAACAGATTACCATTTTTTACGGAATTTGGACAACTTCTTACAAGGAAAAAAATTCAACTCTGAGGCGGCAGTCCAAACCGCCTTCAAAGAGTTTATTGATTCTCGCCCCCATGGTTTTTTTAGTAAAGGGATCAATGAACTACCTATGAGATGGCAAAAGTGCATAGATAACAACGGTAAATACTTTGATTAATTAAATATATTTAAAAAAAAAAGAACTTTTTATTCCTTCCGTACAAAACGCTAATTTCATATGTAAGGACCTAATATTTTGATGTTTGACTAAAACTTTTTATTCCTCCCGTACAAAACGCTAATTTCATATGTAAGGACCTAATATTTTGATGTTTGATTAAAACTTTTTATTCCTCCCGTACAAAACGCTAATTTCATATGTAAGGACCTAATATTTTGATGTTTGATTCGGTTTTTTCAAGTGTTTTTTTTATCGAAATTTTGTAACTAAAATAATACTATCATTACAAAGTAAAGTATGCTTAAAATATCTGCAAAATTACTTATGAATTTCACGTCAACGTTTTGTTAAATTAAATTAATTAAATTGACATTTGCAGCATCTTTATTTCGTAAGCAGTAAGGGCGGTTTTCTAATTGAAGTGTTACCACTGTCATGCAGTCGACTGTACATGTATATTTTATTTTATACATACATATTTGGAGTAAAAGACACAGATTGTTAACCTTTACTTGATTAATTAAGTACCTAAACATTTCCAGTTTAATCTTAAAATGTCAACCGACAAGCGTAAGCGTTCTGTTACTGTTATTTTAGGCATTGCCTAAGCTTTATGCACCGCCGAATCGGTGTCATAACTTTGGGCGACGCCTTACATCATTAGTTGTCACCATAGGTTGTCACTTAACGGTTGGTGAAACGTATTTATGCTCTCGGCAACTCCTAAATATTTAGGTATATGATTTAAGCGTTTCCTAGGGTTTTATTTTTTAGGATGGCGAAACGAGCTGATGTTAAGCGGTTACCTTTGCCCATAACAACTTCAATACCACCTAGGCTGTTACCTTAATGGTACCGCAAGTCGGTTCGCCAAACTGAGACATGAAGATGGAAAGTCTCATGTGATTGTAATTTCACCGGCACCCATACCCTTCAGACCGAAACACAGCAAGCATCACTATTTGGCGGAGAAGTAGATACGGTGGTAGTACTTCCCCGGACGAGCTCTTTCACAAAGGAGCTCTACTACTACTACTAAAAAGGGTTAGTGAAAACGGGCATTACACATATACAAGTGAAAATTCGTCTTGTAAAACTAAAAGAACATTATCTAATCTAGTGAATTTCTTTCCCTTACTTCGTATTCAGCGTTTTCATCGGCTTTACTTCCATCCCAATCGTTTTTGGCCCTTTTAGCAGGTACTTTAGTTTCCTTTTTAGATTTTCTTTTATTATTCTTCTTATCCGCTTTACCATCTTTATTTTTAGAATTCTCCTTCTAAAATGAGAAAAGCAAATAAACACAAAGTTTTAGAACCCAACCAATGAAAAACAGGTGTGGTGGAATGATTTTAATATTTTTTTTATTCTTCAGGACAATAAACAATTGCGCAATAATGCATAATACAACCAAAAAGAATGTCATACAAAACTTAGGTAATCACGCAACCAGCACCGTTATCCACAAAATAATACATACAATTTTACAAATACAGCAAGCTTAATGATGCTAGTTAAATTACTAGAAAATTGCACAAACACAAAGACCTTAGATTAACAAGATACCAAATCCGCGCGCACAATATAATGCAACTAAACGAGCGCCCATATAGGCACACTACCACTACGCCCGGCGGCTCCGTAGTGTTCAAGGTTAACGCGGTCCGAACGCATCTCCCGGAAAATAATTAAATATGACGATTTGTTCGATTAAATGTAGTCACAAGTCACAACACATCGGAAATACATGAAAAGTGTATTAACATCACTTTTCACAATCAAGCTTTTATTTTAGATTTTTTTATTTTGACCTTTTAAGCAAGCTAAAAAAATCGTTTCATTTGGTACTTAGTAAAAGCTCAGTGTTGCCAGGTTTTAAAGAAATGATTTTCCCATTTTAACTGTCGTAATTTCTCCGATTGATGAATTTATAAAGTAGTAACTGATATTTACGTATGTAATACGCACACGTATATGTACGTACAGTCCACCGCACGTCAATGGTACCACTTGAATTTCGAAAACCGCACGTAACGCTTACGCAATAAAGAAGCCATTAAGGTCAAACTGGTACCACTGACGTGCGGTCGTCTGTTCGTGAGTAAATTAAAACATTTAGCTAAAATGTGTTATTTCAAAGTTGAGAAGTCTAAACGAACTATATCATATTTTTTAAATAATAACGTTTATTAAGTGTTCTTGTTTAAAGTCCTACTAACCCAATTATTGCTGAAAAATAGTTAATAAATATAAGGCTCATCCGTAGGGAAGAATGTCAGGAACCATCCAAAATATTTTTTGGGGACAAGTACTTTTTTTCTGGCAGCCCCATTTTATAGCGGTGTGCGTGCGTAAACGTGTAAGCGCTAGCACAGATAGTAATTTTTTTGCATCAGATTTGCTAGGGCGTAATGTATGAAACTATCCTTCTATGTATAGTAATTCTATGACAAAGACGTTAAAATATTTACTAGTGATATAGACAAGGCGAACAAAATCGTAATCCAATATTTGTTACCAATTGACTTAGTGTCACATGAGTCACATCACAAATAAACGGCAAACAGAAACATCTACTGTCAGGAGATTGAGATTTACAGCATTGATTGAGCTTCGTTTGGAACTATATTTTGAAGTTAATTACGAGAATTGGCCTTCTGTTCAAAAAAGTTTAAACAAATTGAACATCCCTGACACCTGCGAGTGAATCGCGCGCTCCGCCCCATGTGAAACAACTCCATACGTTAGATGGTGTAGGCACCACTCGGCTAAGAAATCAATGTTATTCTATTCTAGTCTAGAATAACATTGTTATAATATACTATACTTTGAATAGTAGTAATCAATATTTATTGTAGTAGTTAATGAATTATTCCGAGCAAGTTCTGGAGTTTTCATTTGTACTATGCGGTCGATCGCATAGTACAGTCGACAGCATGACAGCGGTAACACGTCAATTCGAAAACCGCCCTTACTGCTTACGAAATAAAGATGCTGCTAATGCCAAAGTGTTACCACCGACGTGCGGTCGACCGTACAATACTAGTAAAGATCGACAGATAATGTTTTTTTTAGTAACGAATTTTATTATCATTATTTCATGCTTTCTTTCGTACTCTGCTTAAGTGGGATGAATTTAAAAAAGTAGGAACCAAGTATTTATTGACTCATTCACAATGACATAAAAGAACTACATCCCATAACTTATTTTACTTTATACAACATGTAACAAAAACCCTGTTGTTCCTGTGAGGTACGTTATCAGAATCAATATTCATATGTTAGGACACAAGTCATTTGGAAACACTCTTAATCTCAAGTGATTAGGTATATCACTTTCAATTTACAATTATTAATAATGATTTAACATTTAATTTGGACAATTTTTATTGATATAATCACCGAGTGAGTGAGTTTTGAGTGATATAATACAATTAATAATTATTTAATCATAGAATTACTACAGATAGAAGGATAGTTTCATACATTACGCGCTAGCAAAAAAATAATTATGTGTGCTCAACGAAATATACAGGGTGTCAGGGAAATGCTTCCGAAAACGAAGAGCGTTCCCCTTACACCCAGGGGGTCTACTCCCGTTCGACGATATTCGATAAATCGTACGATTCATCGCACAATTTGCAACTCCGGTCAACCATCGTTCCCTTATCGAATGCGATGATCGTGTTTTGACGTTTGTTTTTCTCATCTCCGGTAAATTGTATACGACTATGAACCGTAGTCTATCTTAATTGTGCCTTTTCTATCTGCCTATCTTTATTATGTAAGTATCAGTCGGAACGAAAGTTCGTACTTCGTTTGTCGTTCGTAAAACGCGAGTAGACCTACAGTATGTTAACACTAGAATCGCACATAAGGACACAGATCATGTCCAAAGCGCGGTCACTGCGGGCAGAGTGGGGACGTACTCGGTTCCCATAGAGTAGCGAATATGCAGATTGGTCATTGCATCATTCTTATGATGTTACCTACTATTTTGTGCCTTCTGTGCGTCAAAAATTATTAATCTATACAAGCAACATTAAATTTAATTAGGTCGAGTTCGGTCGAGTTCGGTCAAGTTCAGTTCAATCATGTTCGGTCAAGTTCGGCCGAGTTTGGTCGATTTTAGTCAAAGTTCGGTCGAGTTCGGTCAAGTTCAGTTCAGTCATGTTCGGTCAAGTTCGGCCGAGTTTGGTCGATTTTAGTCAAAGTTCGGTCGAGTTCGGTCAAGTTCAGTCCAGTTCAGTCATGTTCGGCCGAGTTTGGTCGAGTTCAGTAGAGTTCGGTCGAGTCCGGTCAAGTTCGGTCGAGTATGGTCGATTTTAGTCGAGTTCGGTCAAGTTCAGTCAAGTTTGGCCGAGTTCGGTCGAGTCCGTTCAAGTTCGGTCAAGTTCAGTCCAGTATAGTCAAGTTCAGCCGAGTTTGGTCGAGTTCTGTCGAGTCCGGTCAAGTTCAGTCAAGTTCGGTCAAGTTCGGCCGAGTTTGGTCGATTTTAGTCGAGTTCGGTCGATTTTAGTCGAGTTCAGTCGAGTTCGGTCAAATTCGGCTGAGTTCGGTCAATTTTAGTCGATTTCGTTCGAGTTAGGTTGATTATAGTCGAGTTCGGTCAAGTTCGGTCGATTTCGGTAGAGTCCGGTCCAGTCCAGTCCGGTCCGGTCGGTTCTTTTTTCTTTCTTTCTTTCTTAAAACCCATACCAGTTTTTTAAGTCTAATCATCAGCTTTCAATCACAAAAAGTTTCATCAAAATCGGTCCAGTAGTTTTAGAGTAATGCTCTAACAAACTATTTTATAATAGTTAAGATATAAGATAAGATAACATAAAAAGTAGCCAATATGTTAATACGGGTTATGTTCTATCTGTTTGCCAAATTTCATTTTTATTTTTTATTTATTTTTATTTTATCATCACATCCATACACCCACACACCCATACTAGACGTGTGCGCCGATGCCAAAATCTCCGGCGGCGGGCGCCGGTAAAAAATCGGCGGCGGCGGCGTGTTTTCGGCGCGGAGAATTTAAACAAAACTTTCTAGTAATCATTTCTCAGGTTTTCGCGATCACTACACATTATAATAAAACAAGTTTAACAATACCAATACCAATTACCAATTTACGGCCAAAATTAATATCCAATCTATCCACGATTTGCCCTACTAGAGATAGGAATTTGACATAAGCTCCATACAAAATATGTCAAATTTCTATCTCTAATAGGTTAAATCGTGGATAGATTGGATATTAATTTTGGCCGTTAAATAATATACGCGATATAATCCGGTTAAACTTGTTTTAAACGTTGTGTTAACGCCGTTAACTCTATCTTGGTAAGATATATTTAAACATAGTAAAAGATAGAATAATTGTACCTGTTACTGAAAATAAATAATATTTGATTTGATTTGATATTATAAAACTTTCTAGCTTGTAGAATTGTTTTTATAAAAAATTCAGACACAAAAAAAAAATCACAAGCATATTAATCAACAAAAACCGCAAAATAAAAGTATTTTTAATTAACGGCTGCCTTGCAACGGCTGTAATTGTCATGAACAAATATAATTTTGTAATAAAATATAGAATAATTTTGTAGGCGGTTCATCATCATCATTTCAGCTGAAAGACGTCCACAGCTGGTCAACGGCTTCCCCAAGCATCGCCATAACGACCGATGTACCGATAATCAATCTGGCACCGTTGATGAGACCGTAGTACAGCCCAAGTCTCGTTCGAATTGAATTGGCTTTTTCGTAATCCACAAACGCTGAACAAAGAGTCAAGCAAGTTATACTCTTCGGTCTTCTGTATAACCTGCCGCAGCGTATGTATGTGGTCTAAGTTGTTAGTCTTTTCGGAATCCAGCTTGTTCCGGGCCTGTGCCTCCCGCATCCAGCGGATTCCCGCGACCTTCACCAGGTCAAAAAGTGGTGTTTTAGTGAAATTGTTTTGTAACAGTTTAGTGATAATATTTGTTTTCATTTATGTAGGCACCTACTTACGTTTATTGGATTATGGCTAGGGCATTTTTACTTTTGTAGGCGATGACAGAAAAGGAAGCGAGAGAAAATAGTTACAAGTACCTAGGTACTAAAACTAAATGATAGAAACATCGTGGCTCCATTATCGTATTGTTATCAATTAGTTGAATATAAACAAAACATTGAGAACACTGTGACCCCACATAACACTAATAGGCTCATGTGTGTATTCAAATAATCATCATTATTTATAAAAATAACTCTCACAAAGCACCTCTCACTTCACTGATACCAGCTGACTGAAACATGAAACTAAATAAACCTTGAACGGTTACTGCCATCGCCGCGTCGGTCGCCAGTGGCGCTAGTTTCTATTAATATTTCGTTGTGAGCGACGAATTAGAAACCGGCCCGCGACCGAGGCAGTTTCGCTTACGTAATACCAAATCTGCGACTCGATCGCGCGACGATTTCGCGACGGTTTAGGGACCGGTTACTGGTCACTCATCTTACGTAGTCAGCCCGCGGGACGCTTGAAGTCGTCAAACCTGCGCGAAAGACGGTTCATAATGACTCTCGAAAACAGCTTGTAGACATGGCTCAGAAGTGAGATGGGCTTATAGTTCTTAAGTAGAGCATTATCGCACTTTTGAAGAAAAGTACCACCACACCTCTGCTCCATGCCTGTGGCGTTCTTCCCTCGAGAATTTCGGAATCAAACAACTTTTGAAGGGCCTTAAGGATCGGTTTTCCACCCGCCTTCAGGAGTTCGGCCATAATTCGCCATCACCATTATTGTTTTTGAGCTGCGTCAGAGCCATCCTCATCTCGTACAGGCTGACGTCCGAAATATCTTCGGTAGTGTCGGGTCAATCGAGCTCTTGGCTCGTTTGCCGGATTTGCAGCGGGTTTCCGGGTGGACGTGTGATAACTGTCCATAGAATATTTCGACCTCTCTCAAGAGCTCTGGCTTGGAGGATACGACTCTGCCATCGTCGGTCCATAGTTTTGCAAGCTTTCCCTGCCCAATAGACAGGTCTCTTGCGAAGACTTAGTAGCCATCCCTGTTCGTCTCTATCGCGTCTTTAATACGTTCAGTATTAAATCGGCGTAGGTAACTTTTCAAGGACTTTGGGAGCTGTGTTGTATTGTGCCGTACGGCGTACTTAGACGCATTATTTGAGGACTGCAGAATCATCTCGCGTCTTTCCACCAATCATGAGTTCGAGAATGTGGTCAGAGAGCTTTTTGTTTCTATTTGTACGACGGGTCTTAAAGATCCTAGACCCGACCGTATGGACGGTTTCCACAAACCCATCGCTATAATCGTCCACTGAGCTCCCTAGACATTCGAAACGATTCTGAAGTTCGAGCTGAAAGCTCTCGGGGTTTTGGATTTGGATCGGTACTGGACGGAGCGTAGACTTCATCAGTCAGGCTTCGTGTACGCGGTTAATCCTAATAATTGATAAATAATTATTATGTAACTTTAGATAAGTAAGTAAGATAGGTATTCTAAATAGGAAGGTGTAACCTAACTTCATATCGTTCGTTTTTAGGGTTCCGAAGTCCTACAAGGAACCCTTATAGTTTCGTCGTGTCCGTCCGTCTGTCCGTCTGTCCTAATCCTTTACAGCTTAATAACTTCTACAGTTATAAACATAAGTAAATGAAATTTTGTTAAAAAATAGTCTACTTATAGATCTCAATTTTAAAAGAATAAAAAAATAGTTTTTACGTATTTTAGGGGTGGCGTCCATACATGTGAAATGGAGATGAAAAATTTTTTTTCGCTGCACCCCGTCGTGTGGGGTATCAATGAATAGGTCTACTAAAATGAAGGTAATGTTTCATACACCACTTTTTTATCAGGTGCACCATCTGCGAAATATAGCGCGCCAAAGTGGCTTGCAATGTGTCCCCCCCCCTGCCATTTCTAAACTATGCAACGTAGAAAGTTATAATCTTCCACATTGATAGACCTTTATGAAAACTCTCTTTTAAAATTATTTTGAGTATAATGTGATTATAATTTTTTGAGTTATAGAGAGAAAACTGAAAAATACTTAAAACGTCCTAGTTCAAAGGTCATTGACCTTAGAGAAAAACGATGTTAGCAAATAATGCTCCTTTAGTTACTTTCTATTTGAAAAAATCACAAAAAGTAACTTTGTGTTATGTTGAACACACTTCTTCAATTTGGCTTCTTGAATTTATCGCTAGATGGCGCTACTAACAACACGCTCTGAGTCGCGAATGCTGCCGATTATTGCAAAAACTAAAAAAGCATAGCTATGATTAATATTCGATTTGATTCGTTTGTAATTACACCTACTTAAGGAACCCTATAATACTGAGCATGGCCCGACATGCTCTTGGCCGGTTTTTTTTTTGTAATTTACTGTACGGAAATATGAAATATGAATGGTGTAACGATCGGTCGGTCGCTACTTTACTTTTTTTGTAACTAGGTCTAGGTACTTAGACGTGTCTATGTTCGGAAGTCAGAAATTCAGTAGAGAAGAGTGTGAGTGATTTTGTATGGTTTCCTAAAACTAAGTTCTAAAACAATTAGAACTCGCGCCGATTTTACGCCGATACGCAGATCGGCGGCGGCGGCGTCAAAAAAACGTCGGCGGCGGCGGCGCGCCGGCGCGGCGCATTCATCCTCACAAACTCACGTTTATAATATTACTAGGATAGAATGTCTAGTGATCGCGAAAAACTAAGAAAAATACTTTATTAGTAGTTTAGTTTGTAAATAAACGTATTTAATATAACTTATAAATAAGATAGCATAAAATAAAACTATTATCTAAAGTTATTAAGTAACTACTGAAGAGCATTCATATTTTACCTATTAACAGTTTTGCATTATTTATTCTATGATGAGGTAACGCTATCTCTTTTCAACCCGCGGCGCCCGGCCGTAAAAAAAACGAGATAGATAGTCACTGGTACTCACAGTCTTGCTTACGCTCGTTGGGCAAGTCAAATTATTGGACTTGACCAAGTGCAGGTAAAAAAAAAATGTGGAGTGCTGGCCAGAAAACCTCCACGTGTGTCTGACGGCTGCTTGTCCTTCTGGACACGTCTAGAGGGAACGGCAGTTGTTGGGCCCTTATTGCCTGTGGCGAATATTCTGGCACGGGAGGGGCCCGATGTGGGCCAGTGGGAAGTTGCTCCGCGTGTCCCTCTGAGAAAGCAGAGGGCACTGTGGAGGAGCAGGGGCGGGCCCGGTGTGCACTCATCCTGCCACTGGGCAGGCAGCGGGGGGACTGTCCTTCCCTGCCCCCGTCGGTCTCGTAATCCCAGGAGTGCCTGCTGAGTAATGTTCTCGCGCCTCTTGGGACCGAGGGTCTTGGCTTTACCGCCCGGACCGCGAGGAGGAGGCCACCTAGGAGGCAATTAATAATGGCTAGAGTTCTGCACGAGCCAGAAACTCGAGGAAATCTGGAAAAAGTTTACCGCATAACCAGCAAAATTAGCACCACCACTGTTGACAGACTCCTTCGAGCTCCAAACAAAAAGGCACCGGGAGCGGACGGTTTCACTTTCGACATTTGCAACGAAGCCTACCGCGACAACATACTTTGCGGCTTGGTAAACCAGTGCCTCCACCAGGGCCATTTTTCGACGCAGTGAAAGATGGCGGTCGTCAAAGGGATCCCGAAGCCGTGGAAGGACAACTATTCCTAGGCCCAGTCATACCAACCCATGGTTGTCATACCAACCCATGGTTGTCATACCAACCCATTGGCCATTGGTAACAAAATAAAGAAAAAACGGTACACTTTTTAACATTTTCATAAAATACAACATTTTCGAAAGATTCTAAAGCTTCACAATTAAACGTTTGACATGAAAATAGCTTAGATTAATATTATTTACAAAAAAATATTTTTTCTGCCCAGCAATTGGGCGTTTATTTGGGCGTAGATTAGTTTTTGCCCTATTTGCACAGTTCATGCCTTTTGGGTTTAAACCCTCGACCCATCACTAGTTGTGACACCATTTAATCGCACAAATCGTCACATTTAATTATTTTCCCGGAGATATGTTCGGACCGCGTTAACCTTGAACACTATGGAGCGGCCGGGCGTATTGTGCCCACCTGGGCGCCCTTTTTGTTGCATCAAATTGTGCGCGCGGATTAGGTATCTTTTGTGTTATTAATCTAAGTATTTAATATTTAATTTGTCAATTTTTAGGGTTCCGTATTCCTACAAGGAACCCTTATAGTTTCGTCATGACCGTCCGTCTGTCCTAATCCTTTACAGCTTAATAACTTCTACAGTTATAAACATAAGTATATGAAATTTTGTTAAAAAATGGTTTAGATATAGATCTCAATTTTAAAGGAATAAAAAAATCTTGATAACGTATTTTAGGGGTAGCGCCCATACATGTGAAATGGGGATGAAATTTTTTTTTTCGCTGCACCCCCTCATTTGGGGTATCATTGAATAGGTCTACTAAAATGAAGGTAATGTTTCATACATAACATTTTTATCAGGTATACCATCTGCGAAATACAGTTCGCCAAAGTGGCTAGCCATGCCATGCCATTTCTAAACAATGCAATGTAGAAACTTATAGTCTTCCACATTGATAACCTTTATAAAAACACCCTTTTAAAATTATTTCGAGTATAATGTGATTAATTATTAATATAACTTTACTGCCCCATCGGCCATCCGTTCTGCGAGCAATGTGCCCCGCCCACTGCCACTTAAGTTTGGCAATTCTTCGGGCTATGTCGGTTACTTTCGTTCTCCTGCGAATCTCCTCATTTCTGATTCGATCACGCAGGGACACTCCGAGCATAGCCCTCTCCATTGCCCTTTGAGTGACTTTGAGCCTTCTTATCAGGCCCATTGTGAGCGACCACGTTTCAGTACCGTAAGTAATTACTGGCAACACACACTGGTCAAAGACTTTCGTCTTGAGACACTGCGGTATTTTGGACGAGAAGATATTGCGTAGCTTCCCGAACGCTGCCCAACCGAGTCGGATTCGACGATTGACCTCTTTCTCGAAGTTGGACTTACCTAGCTGGACAGTTTGTCCTAGGTATACATAATCGTCAACAACTTCGAGTGTAGATTCTCCGATGTTTACGGGAATGGGTGCTATATGGGAATTCAACATAACCTTTGTCTTGTCCATATTCATTTTAAGACCCACTCTATCAGAAGCTCTACTGAGGTCATCGAGCATTGTACCGAGGTCCTCCATGGTCTCAGCCATGACTACTATGTCGTCGGCAAACCGAAGGTGAGTGATGTACTCGCCGTTTATTTTAATGCCTAGCCCCTTCCAGTCCAGAACCTTGAAGACATCCTCCAATGCAGCAGTGAACAGTTTCGGAGAGATCACATCTCCCTGTCTCACACCTCGCTGCAGAAGGATAGGTTTCGAGGCTTGGTCCTGTAATCGGACTGACATAGTGGCGTTTTCATACAAAGACTTTAACACTTCGATGTACCGATAGTCAATCTGGCACCGTTGAAGAGACTGTAGTACCGCCCAAGTCTCGATCGAATCGAAGGCTTTCTCGTAGTCCACAAACGCTAAACAAAGAGGCAAGTTATACTCTTCGGTCTTCTGTATAACCTGCCGCAGCGTATGTATGTGATCTACGGTGCTAAAGCCTTTTCGGAAACCGGCTTGTTCGGGAGGCTGGAAGTCGTCAAACCTGCGCGAAAGACGGTTCGTAATGACTCTCGAAAACAGTTTGTAGACATGGCTCAGAAGTGAGATGGGCCTATAATTCTTCAGTAGAGCATTATCGCCCTTTTTGAAGAAGAGTACCACCACACCTCTGCTCCATGCCTGTGGCGTTCTTCCCTCGAGAATGACGGAATCAAACAGCTTCTGAAGGGCCTTAAGGATCGGTTTTCCACCCGCCTTCAGGAGTTCGGCCGTAATTCCGTCATCACCCGGTGCCTTGTTGTTTTTGAGCTGCTTCAGAGCCATCCTAATCTCGTACAGGCTGACGTCCGGGATATCTTCGGTATAGTGTCGGGTCAATCTAGCTCTTGGGTCGTGAGCCCGATTTACAGCGGGTGTCCGGGTGGACGTGTATAATTGTCCATAGAACTTCTCGACCTCCTTCAATAGCTCTGGCTTGGAGGATACGACTCTGCCATCGTCGGTCCTCAGTTTTGCAAGCTGGCTCTGCCCAATAGACAGGTCTCTTGCAAAGACTTTGGAGCCCTTGTTCTTCTCTATCGCGTCTTTAATACGTTCCGTATTAAATTGGCGTAGGCGTACTGGAAGGCGCAGCGTGGGTAGGCCCCCCACAAGGTGGACCGACGACCTGGTGAAGGTCGCGGGAATCCGCTGGATGCGGAAGGCACAGGACCGGTCGTTGTGGCGATGTTTGGGGGAGGCCTATGTCCAGCAGTGGACGTCTTTCGGCTGAAATGATGATGATGATGATGAATTATTAATATAAACGGTTTCACTCACGTTATTTCATCGTTATTATATTAATAATTATGAATTTAACTCACAATAGTTATTATATAAAAATATAATGTGATTATAAATTTTTGAGATAGTGAGAAAACTGAAAAATACTTAAGACGTTCTAGCTCATAGGTCATTGACCTTAAAGAAAAATGATCTTAGCAAATAATGCTCCTTTACTTACTTTCTATTTAAAAAAATCACAAAAAGAAACTTTGTGTTATATTGATATGAGACACTTCTTAAATTTAGCGCTAGGTGGCGCTGTTTGCAAAAACTAAAATAGCAATGATTAATATTCGATTTGATTCGTTTGTTTATATTATACCTACATAAGGAACCCTATAATACTGAGCATGGCCCGACATGCTCTTGGCCGGTTTTTATTGAAGAGTTTTTCTAAATGAGTTGTGTCCTTACGTATGATTATCGATACTGATAACGTACCTCACAGGAACAACAGGGTTTTTGTTACATACTGTAAAGGGTATCATTATTTTGCAAGGTGACATTAGCTCCTGTCAGTTAACTTTATCTGATTAAAAATACTACTTTAGGTACAGTTTCATGTTTTTTATTTGTTTAAAACACTATAGTTCTGAACATACATGTGATTTAATAGTAGTTTATGAAACTGTTGCATAATAGGGGTTATTAAAACACGAGTGTGAGTTTAAAAACCGAGCCGTAGGCGAGGTTTTTAATAGTTTTTTTTTTTTTTTCAATTTATTCATGACCATGGATACTTGTCCTTCAGTCGTAATCATTGAACATATTATACTTGTATCCTAGTAAAGTGATGGAAACTTTACTAGGTTTCTGAGGGGATGATGAGATAATATGAAAGTCATGTTTTTCAACTTTGTACCATTTATCCACACTTGTACACGTTAACGAGCACTTAACATTTAATAATCCACCATTATTACTCATTAACACTCGAAGAAACACAAATTTTGGAAAATAATAAAAAATCCACAACACGATCTTTACGAATATATATTTATTGCTTCGCAGGGATCAATGGTTTAAAAAAAAATAGCCACAAAGGAACCCCCTTCGAACCTAACCTATCCGAGTCGGGGTGCCCCAAGTCCAGAGCTCGCTTCGCTCGCTCTTGCATCCTAAGTTCTCCTAGTAACAATAGTAACATTGCCTTTTGTACACACATACACTAACTTTCTATGCAACTCGAGGAGAAACGGAATGAATGAATGAAAACGAAAGTCAGCCTTAACCTTCTAACCTAAATCTATCAGAGTCGGATCCGGCTATGAAGGATTTCGATAATTTGTGAAATCTGTGAACTCTGTGATATAAATTGACAAAATATTGGAAATTATCAGTTTGTTTTTTTTTGTGAAAACTATTGATTTCCGCAACTTGAGATTTTACATGAAGTCTTAATATAATGTAACCTACCTTTCTGTAAAAAAAATATGAACTTCCAACTCAATGTCATTTAATCTAAAGCTTAGCGATATACTGCCTCTTTTAAGGGTAGCCCTTAGAATATTATACTTGTCTACATACTGTGACACATCGTGTTCTAAATGTTTTTGCTCATATTTTACTATCTTAACCAAGAATGCCCAAACTAAGGCCTGCAAGCCCAAGTGGCCCAATGCATATGAATTTGCTTGCTAACAGGCCAGCAGTCGGCTGCAGTCATGTGATTATTTGTGAATTTAATCTATCATTACTAAGCAAATATTATTCACTATGAGGCCCGCCAATTGAAATGGAATCATACAAATATATAATCATACGTATTTAAAAACATATTTATAATCTACTTACCTCATCATTATACTTGTTAATAAGTTCCGGACATGATAAGGTATTCTCCGGTTCCCAAGTGTCATTGTCAGCAGAATAACCCTTCCAGCGTATTAAGTAATGAAGTTTTCCTTTGATTCTCTTGGAATCAACAACTCTTTCAACCTGAAAAGTTCAAGTTGGTAATGCATATCCATACTAATACCATCACGTAAAAGTAACTCAGTCTGTCTGCTTTTTTTTTTTTAAATTCTTATCGGGCTTGCATTTGACCGCCACCTCACCTGATGTTAATCAATGGTGCGGTTTGTTTGTAAACTTTCCACAACTAAATCTCAGAACTGATTGTTATTAAATTTGGCAATGTGGTAGCCTGGAACCTGGAGAAGGACATAGGCTACTTTTTATCCCGGGTAGATAAACAGTTCCCGAGAGATTCACAATAGCATCTTTCTGTAATAAACCGAATTACACGCATGCTGAGCAGCGGGCCGAAGCTAGTTTTTATTTATATCCTCTTTATTGAACATCAAGATTACATTAACTTCTATCTAATCAATAATAAAATAAATTTGACACCTCCTTAACAAATTAATTGCTACCTATTACTGAGACGACAACGTCCAGTAGGAAATAGCTGTGAAATAAACAAATAATTACAAATGTTTACAAACATGAGCCTGAAACGAATTACCAACCTCATATTCTTCTTCTGTGATATTTTTCTCAGATTTCCTTTTTTTAGACTTGTTTTTTGCTTTTCCCTTTTTCGGAGATTCTTTTGTAGTACTGGTAGAATTATTCTCATCTAGGTCGACATTTTCAGTCGATTCTGATTCGGGCTCCTCTTTCTCATCTGGGTCAACTTGGCGTTCTGCGTCGGCATCGGCATGCTCATCGTTAACAACTGACCCATTCGTAGATGATACCACATCATCATCTGTGCGACTTTTGGATATCTTACGCATGATGAATTTAGGGAAATAAACAATAATGTAAGCTGTTAATAGCTAATATTGCAAAAGGAGGGAAAATCACTTACAGCTTGCTGGGGTACGCTTTGGCTTTGGCTTCGATGTTGCCAACAAACAATTTTTTTTTTTTTTTAATTTATTCATGACCATGGATACATGTCCTTCAGTCGTAATCATTGAACATATTATACTTGTATCCTAGTAAAGTGATGGAAACTTTACTAAGTTTCTGAGGGGATGATGAGATAATACGAAAGTCATGATTTTCAACTTTGTACCATTTATCCACACTTGTACACGTTAACGAGCACTTAACATTTAATAATCCACCATTACTACACATTAACACTCGAAGAAACACAAATTTTGGAAAATAATAAAAAATCCACAACATGATCTTTACGAATTTTCCCGCCAACCTCAGCAAACAATTAGCTAGCACCAGGGTTGCCAGATGAGTACAAGTAAATTATCGTACTGATGTTCTAAAATTATCGTATATCAAGGAATTTGGTGAAATATTATCGTACACAGTGCTGAGCTACGAACAAAAGCAATGATTTTCAGCATCAAAATTATCGTATTTCTGCGTATTTCAATCAATTTTGTATCGTACCAGAGCCAAAATTATCGTATATGTCCGCGCGTAGCTCAAGGTTTCATCAGGATTCATCAGGAAATAAATTTCTCTTTACTACAAATTATTTATTTTCCGATTATTACATGAACTGACCAGAAGAAGAAGTTCTACAACAAGAATGACAGCCCGCGCAAAGCACAGTGTCTCCATCTTTATATTACTACAATCAAATAGACCCAACGGAGTCACTAAATACATTTTAATTTATAAATGAACACTAAAATAATTAACCACTCGTCGTGATAAAACTAATATTAATTTAGATAATGTTAGAATAAAAAGAGTATATGGTTTTATATCGATCTTTTTATTCAGAGTAAATTTATTTTTTCTACTTTTTACTTTATGTACTATGTCATCTGTCATGTCATCTTGAAAATGTTGAAAATGTGAAAAATATACGAGTTTTATCTAAGCTTTTATTATTCAACATTTTAACCACGCTCTGCTACCTCTAACAGGTTATGGGCCCAGAGACTTGTAGGGAGATGGCTAATGATAACAAGAGAGAGAGGGAGTCTTCAGGCAGTAGAGGGTTGCCATCTATAGAGAAACTGGATGGCAACAGCAATTACGCCACGTGGAAGTTTTTGATGGAGTTATATCTTGTACACGATGATTTGTTGGAGTATACAAGAGTTACACCTGAAACGACCGATGTGGAGGGTTTGAGAAAAGACCAGAAAGCTAGAGCAAAGATTTGCTTGATGATTAGACCTCATTGCTTGGTGCATGTACGCAAAGCTAAAACAGCGAAAGATGCTTGGGAAGCATTAATGAGTGCGTTCGAGGACAAAGGTCTTAATAACCGCTGCCGACTACATGCAAAGCTGGTGAGCATGAAGCTGGAACAATTCCCATCGGTTAGGGAATATGTCACATCTGTAATGATGGTATCTCAGGAACTTCAAGACCTAGGAAAGGAAGTTGACGATGAGCTATTAGCCGCTTTACTTCTCCAAGGCCTTACCATAGAGTTCCAACCGATGAGACTAGCCATAGAAAATAGTAATGTTGTTCTTACTACCGACTATGTGAAAACGAAGCTTTTTCAAATGGAGGATACCTATTCGGCAAGCACGAGTGCAAGCCAACTCACTTCAGCACTATTGTCAAATAAGCATAAGGGTAAGAGTACACCGAAGAAGATCAAACAAAAGATCAATTGCTTTATTTGTAATGGACCACACAAGGCACATGAGTGTCCTGATAATCCAAAAGGGAAGAGGGAAGCTCTTCAAGATTTTGCGTTCGGCACGTCAATTCCACAAGCAGAAGACTGGATCATCGATTCTGGAGCGTCGACACATATGACGAATCGCAAATCTTGGTTCAAGAATTTAAAGGATACTCCTAAGTCTTTGAGAGTGACTTGTGCAGATGGTAATGAAGTGTTCGGTGCAGGTGAGGGTACGGTAGTATGTGAGTCAGGATTGACAATCAGCGACGTTACGTATGTACCTAAGTTAGCTTCTAACTTATTGAGTGTGAATGCAATTGCGAAAAAGGGTTATGTGGTAGTATTTGCAGATAAAAGTTGTGACATCTTCAAGAGCAATGAGTGTGAGGTGCGAGGTAAGCCTGTTGTGAAAGGTGTGGAAGAACGAGGCATTTATAAAATTAAGTGCTGTTCGCGGGGTACTGCGCTAGCAACAGCAGAGCATGACCAGCAGATGTTATGGCATCGGAGGATGGGACATCTTGGTATGCATAACCTCAAACTATTGAGAGATAAGATGGCAACAGGGGTAAGTTTTCCTGATATTGCTTCTAAACTGGAGTGTATATCTTGCATTATGGGAAAACAGACGAAACAGCCGTTTCGTAAAACTGATGCAACGAGAGCTACGGAAGCTTTAGGTTTAGTGCACTCAGACGTGTGTGGACCTATGAGTATACCTTCTATTAGTGGGTTCCGATATTTTTTGACGTTTATTGACGATTTCACGCGAAAAACTTTTATTTATTTTTTTAAACAAAAAAGTGAAGTTTTCGAAAAATTTATAGTTTTTAAGGCGTTTGCTGAAAATCAATGCGGCAAGAAAATTAAGATTCTGCGCACTGACAACGGGACCGAGTACGTCAATAAGCGAATGGATAACTTGCTGAAAAATTGCGGAATCCAGCATCAACTGACGGTGGAATATACGCCAGAGCAGAATGGCGTAGCTGAACGGGCCAATCGCACCATCTGCGATAAAGCAAGAACCATGCTACATGAGTCCGGATTAGAAAAACGTTTTTGGGCTGAAGCTGTCCATCACGCCGTGTTTCTAAAGAACCAGTCACCAACGATTGCGGTGAAGAATATGACTCCGGATGAGAAATGGTCAGGGAGGAAGTGTGACCTAAGCATGCTAAAAATTTTTGGGTGCAAAGCGTTTATGCACATTCCTGATCAAAAAAGGACTAAGTGGGATGTAAAAAGCAGAGAGCTTATTCACACAGGCTTCGATAATAACGCAAAAGCGTATCGTCTCGTGCATCCTACTTCCGGAAAAATATTTAAGGCCAAAAATGTTGTATTTTTGGAGAATAAAAAATACAAAAATCTACAAGAAGAATTACAAGAGGAACCAGAAATAATACTTCTACAAGATGAACAAATAATCAGGCATACAGTAAAACCAGATGTTTTGCATCCTCAACAAGAGAATGATGTAACCAATGTTCCTAGAGTGGAACAAGAACAAGAGAGTTTTGCTGAAAATCCTGTTCAACATGAAGTAGCCATTCATGAACCAGAGGATGAAGAGTTTCAAGATTGTGAGTCGGACGTTACTGAGGTAACTGAGGATCGACCAAGAGAGGTGGAACGGAGGTACCCACTAAGAGACAGGAAAGCCAAAAAGTTCCCGGATTATGTTCTATACCATGCAGTGGAAACAGAGCATGACCCCACTACGGTTCAAGATGCACTGTCAAGGCCTGACAGTAGAGAATGGAAAGCTGCGATTCAGGAGGAGCTTGATGCTTTAAAGAAAAATCGAACTTGGATTTTAGTGAAACCTGGACAAGCGAGCAACGTCGTAGATTCGAAATGAATTTTTCGAATTAAAGAAGAGGCGGGAAATAAGCGAAGATACAAAGCTCGGCTTGTCGCCAGAGGTTTTAGCCAAAGATGGGGCATCGATTATGACGAGACATTCTCTCCAGTGGTGAGACATAGCTCTCTAAGAGTCCTCCTGGCAATGGCAGCTAAGAGTGGCCTTAATATTGACCAAATGGACGTAAAAACAGCGTTCCTGAATGGGACTTATCTGAGACGGTCTACATGAAACAACCGGATGGTTACGAAGAAAAAGGAAAGGAAGATTACGTGTGTCTCCTTAAACGTTCGCTTTACGGCTTAAAGCAATCCCCCAGAGCTTGGAACAATAAACTGAATAATGAGTTATTGCAGTTGTCGTTCAAACGATCCAAAAATGAGCCATGCATTTACATGAGATCCCAATGTAAGGTCATGATTTTAGCAGTATACGTAGATGATGTACTGATTTTTTGGAACGACGCGGAGGAGCTGCGTAAAGTAAAGCGTGACCTTATGTCAAAATTTGATATGAAGGATCTTGGGAAGGCAGAGTATTTTTTGGGAATGCACATAACGCAGGACGATATTGGAATCAAAATTGACCAAGAGAAGTATGTTGAAAAAATGTTGAAGGTTTTTGGGATGGCTGATTGCAAACTTGCTTCAACCCCATCAGTTCCTGGACAAAAACTTGTGAAACCTGGACTAGAACATAAACCTGATCCGAGGATTCCATACCAAAATCTAATTGGTTCGCTGATGTACATATCTGTTTGCACGAGGCCAGATATTGCACACGCAGTAAATTATCTGAGCCAATTCAACGCTTGCTACGATGAAGAGCATTGGATAGCCGCAAAAAGAGTGCTCAGATATTTAAAGGGTACTAAATGTCTTGGGCTACAGTACAAAAGGACAGGAGTACATAAGGTACAGGGCTATGCAGATGCCAGTCACGCAACTTGTCATGATAGGAGATCATACTCAGGAATGGTTTTTCTGCATATGGGAGCTGCAATATGTTGGGAAAGCAGAAAACAGAGGACGATTGCTCTATCTACAGCGGAGGCTGAGTATGTAGCTATGTCAGAAGCTGCTAGAGAGGCAATTTTCTTAAAGAGATTGATTTCGGAGGTCTCTGGTCAAGTTGAGATGCCCATGAAGATTTTCAGTGACAGTCAATCTGCTGTTGCTATTGCGCAGAACCCTGTACACCATCAACGCACAAAGCACATAGATGTGCGACACCACTTTGTGAGAGAGGCAGTTGAGCATGGCCATATTGAATTGGAGTATGTAGAGACAAGTCATATGGTTGCGGATGTTTTAACGAAACCTCTGTTGAAAGGGAAGTTCAATTGGTGTACGCTAGGTATGGGTGTTTTGTGATTGTGTTGTGTGATGGATGGAAGTAGAGAAATGAATTTAAGGAGGAGTGTTAGAATAAAAAGAGTATATGGTTTTATATCGATCTTTTTATTCAGAGTAAATTTATTTTTTCTACTTTTTACTTTATGTACTATGTCATCTGTCATGTCATCTTGAAAATGTTGAAAATGTGAAAAATATACGAGTTTTATCTAAGCTTTTATTATTCAACATTTTAACCATGCTCTGCTACCTCTAACAGATAATCTCTAAACATTATATAAACCAACAAATCATGCCAGATATTAAAATATGAAACAATATAAAGCGGAATTATCAGAACCACAAAATTAAATTAACAACATTTAAATTAATAATTTCATTAATCTAATTAGAATATTCTAATTATAATTACCATAATATTAACATTATTTACAACATTAATTTAATTAATACGGATCATCAAATATTAAACTTTGCTAAACAAAAAGGTATCTTCTTTGATCTTTGATGATCTTTGCAAAGTACAACAAATACAACTTTGATGATCTTTGCAAAGTACAACAAATACAACAGCAAACTACATAGCAAATTCTAGAAATAATGGATATTTATTTCAAAATACTTCATAATCATAAACTAGTTACCTCAAAATGGCAATAGATTGCGTTGTAAGGATCGATATTCGATATAGCATAGACATTAATTAGTCTGAGTCCGAGTATAAATTAATATTTTAATGTTATAAGCTATGGAAAGCTATATTACTCTCAAATTACACTAGAGGGCGCAATGTTCAACCAACGCCAGGAAGAAACATTCAATACTGACCAGTAATAAAGATTAATATACTGTCAAAAAAGTGTAAACAAATTGATGGCAACACTAGCGCGCCCATATATATGTACGGTCGACCGCACGTCGGTGGTAACACTTTGACATTAGCAGCATCTTTATTTCGTAAGCAGTAGGGGCGGTTTTCGAACTGAGGTGTTACCACTGTCATGCAGGTGACTGTACGATAATTATCGTACGTCTGGCAACGCTGGCTAGCACAGAGTTGCCAGACGCGTCGAAGATGCGTAGCATCTCTAGTACGTCTCACAGACTACTTAAACGCTTATTACACTACGCGGTATTCAGCGCGCGGTGCTAAGGCCCGTATTACAGAAGCTTCCTCAAGTACAGTTTAAACTCCAATCACCTGATCACTACTTAAGGATAGAATCGTTACTTGAGTATCGGTCTTATTCCAGAACGGTAATTATAAACTTTAATTCAACAACAAAACACACGAATTTGACCTGAAATATAATAGAAATCTCTACTCAAGCGTAGTCTGGACCACGCTTGAGTGATTACAGATCAAATATCTGCCCAAATACCGAAACAGGTGACAATATAAAATGAAACTAAACTCAGCTGAACTGTGATCAACAAATCTCTGCTTGAGGGACGTTCTAAAATCAAAGCTCAACTTAAAACTAGTTTTAAACAGAGATCAACGCTTGAGTATCCTTCTGGAATACGGGCCTAAGACTGTCTTGGAATCTTATTTTTACAGCTCGCTATTACACCAGACTAACTATCGCACGCTAACTCATTTCAAGGCGTACATCGGACGACGCAGACGCTTGGCACGGAACTTACGTTACGCGATATTTAAGCACCAAAAAATCTATAAGTACTTATAAACTTCTAGAAGTACTCGGAGGCCTTCTAACCGAAGTTCTTTATGTGGTCTTGAAGTTTTTTTGCTATATAAAAAATAAGGATGTATTATTTATTAGGTCCTACGTTACTAATACGAAATATTTTAAGACATACATTTATGAATGGTACAGAAGTCATCAATCTGTTAAAATCTTGATGGTTTTTCTGCTTTAAATAAGTAAGTCACGATATAAGTCGATCACGTTTAAAAGTACATCATTTTCTATATAGCATACCATTTTAATAGCGAGCATACCGCACTACACACCCTTCTTAAGACGTCCGTCCGCTGCGGTTGCCGCGCGCCGACTGAGCGGTCTTGCAGACTAACTCTTATTACACCATGCGATAGTTAGTCTGCAAGTCTGCAAGTCTCGCCGCGCGCGTTCGGACGCGCGGTATTTAGACTCGGCGAGACTAATACCCGATTTCACCGACATCCCTTAAACTGCCACCTAACTATGTGATCCTTAGCTTAAAAGCTCCTCTAAACTAGCCCTTAAATTAAATTTCGTTTCACCATCATTTTGTCACCTTACTAGGGGACACTTAGCTATGTGACGATTTGTTTTGGATAATAGTGACTGATTCGTCTTTGAACTTAGCGATACTTTTAAATATGATTGTTTTTCATAAAATTCTCTGGAGTATACACTTATATGGATATAATTATTTAAAAAATAGTGTTTTGATAGCATTAAAATACAGTATTTCATTAATATTTTTATTATTTTTTATATTTCTTTCATATTTACTCTATATTATTATTAACACTATTTATTCTAAATTTTTTTTTATATTAACTCTGTGTATACATTACGAAACCTCGCGTATCATCTGTGGTCATATTTTTATTTTTGAAACTTCCTTCGTGCGTGCGTGAGATAAAGTGAGATTTTCTGTGTTGCTATTTTAATAAAGTAATGTATAAAATCAAGTCAAAATAAAATGTTTATTTGTGTACACAGCTATTTTGGTATTATATTACAGGTATTATAGTCTCTCTGTGTGCTGCCACAGGTGCAATACAAATATTAGTTATGAATTAATACATATTTATATATTATTATTAGAATTGATGACATTTTATGCCTTTTATTGTGTAGTCAACACATGATATTATTAATTATATTATAAATTAAATTAATATAATTAAATTTATTAATGGAATTAAGCAAATTAATTAATAAATTTAACGAAATTAATCAAATTAATTAATTGAATTAAATAAATATATATTGTTATACTTGTATAATATATCTAGATACATACATTTTTAAGAAGTCCATTATGTATAAAATTGCCTTGACTACACATGATTTTATTTATTATATTTTAAACTAAATTAATCAAATTGATTGATTGGAATTAAGCAAATTAATTAATGACTTTAACGAAATTAATCAATTTAAATAAATAGATGAAAAAATTCCAAGGTGTGCTCAATTTTTTCCAATAAATACAACACTGAAGATTTACGTAACCTATATCTTCGAAAAAAGTCAGTTTCATCAAAACTTTCAATGTAATTTGGTTGTTTCCGATATATTTTTGGTCTACAGATGTTAATTACTGCGAATATACTAGAAATAGTTTGTAATTTTTCAAAAAGTTCATCTAAATCACAATACATCTTCGTTGCTTGAGAGATCACTTACGTATGTGCCGGTTTAAGGGCCCGAATTTCGACTACCTAAATTTAGGGGAGCTTTTAACGTTTAGGTGACCCCTAACTGTTGGTGAAACGGAAACCATCTCCTAACCGCCCTCTAACCATGCTTAAAGGATCCTTTAAAGTTAGGAGATGTCGGTGAAATCGGGCATAAGTGTTATTACACTACACGGTCTCAAAGACAGTCTTAGCACCGCGCGCTGAATACCGCGTAGTGTAATAAGCGTTTTAGAGATATTACGGTACGTCTGTGCGTCGAAGTGAATTATCGTACCAGACAAAATGGTCATTTTGGACTAAAGAAATACAGAAAATACCGAAGTGATTTTGTCACCAAAATGTAGTAGAACTGTTGAGGAGTAACTAACACATTGTGATATATTTATGATCTATGGTGTTTTTATCTATAGTTTTGATAACATGAAGAGCAAGTGGTTATATCAAAGACTTTGTATATATTACTTTGACTATGGAACTATTGGACTTGACATAAACGAAAAAAACCGTGTCGATTTTTGAAATGTCCGAGACATATTATGGCCGCCTAGTAGTCTTGTTCTTTACAAAAATATAATTGTAGTACTTATCGATAGAGTTGTTTCAGAAAAATTGTGATGATTCCTGGGTTAAAATGGATAATAAACGTTTTAATTCGTAGATTTTGTGGTTTTATTAACCACAACAACTCTAGACAAAAAATGGCGGATTTTCAAATAATCGCCACGCTCATTAATTCATTTAAGAAATGTCACGGAAAACTGACGTATGAAAGTCGTGTCGTATCTTTCCTTCACATGTGGTTGTACGTATGTTAAAGAGAGAAGACTATAAATATCTTAACTGTAAAATTGCATAGACAATAATGTCGCTTCCATAGATTCCATTTTCAAAGATATATTACGACTTTGTATATATAATCCATAAAGGTATTATACCTTTATGGGTTATTTATATTCTCTTTGATGAAGAGCACAGACCAAGTAGAGATGCTACGCATCAGACGACAATCTCCGAACAAGAAATTTGGTCAATAGGGAACCAAAGAGTAACCTCAATAATAGAAAATGACAAGCACAGATAATACATTTTTTTCAACTTCCAACCAAGCAAAAGGTTTTTAAATTTCGGCCTTGGATACAAGGCTTTTGCCTCTTATTCATGCGTAGGTAGGTACTTATACATGCATTGCTAATATTTTATTTTTTATAGTGAAAGTGAAATAAAAACCATTACTTTTACATAAATCTGTTTATTTTTCAATTTTCTCCTATAAACATTATGTTTTTTTTCAGTTATTTCTAATCAGAATAAAATTCTACATTTTCTTGTTTGATTTGCATCCACAAGATCTTCCTAGCCACAGGAGTCATCGTCTTCAGTGTTGAAGGGACTGTTATTTGATTGTACATTACCTGCAAGGAAAATTAAGGCTTTTAACTACTTGGTTTTACATTAATATCTACATTGTTATCATTGCATTTACATAAATCAAACAAAATGAAAGAAAGAAATAAAATAATTATTTTAATCTTGTTACAGGCGAGAAAAAATAACACATCAACAATAAAATTAAAAATGATATGCCTGTAAAAGACTAAAAAGGCCCCCATCTCAGCATATGCTACAACACCGAAATGTTGCAGCACTGGTTTTCAGATGGGTCCCGGAATGAACATTATAACCTAGTAATTTAAAGTATAGACTAGTGGTTGAATGCTTGCCATCCTTGCAGGGGGATCTGAGTTCGTACCCGGCCCACACCTCTGGCTTTTCGAATTCAAGTGCGAATCAGAATTTGATTGTCACTTTTTACTTCAACGGTGAACGAAATCATCGTGAGGAAACCTACCCACTTGAGAGTGCTTCATACAGTTCTTGATGGTGTTTAGTCCACCAACCCGCAGTAGGCCAGCGTGGTGGACTCAGGCCTGAATCCTTCTGAGAAGAGGCCCGTGCCCAGAAGTGGAACAGTAACGGGCTGATAATGATGAACCATTTTTTAATAGAAATGTCTTTAGAACTTTACCCTGCCTACCGTCATGCTCAAACATTTCTCAGTTGATTGTGACATTCACACACAGCTTACTTTGTTGAGGCCAACTTATAATATTATTATTCATATTATTTTGTTTTTAAATAATAATAATAATAATAATAAATATCTTCGGGACATTTTTACACAGCACCATCTAGTCCCAAACTAAGCAGAGCTTGTGATATGGGTACTAGACAATGGATATAATACTTATATACTTTTTTTTTGTAAATACATACTTATAATACATAAGAAACACCCAGACCAACACAAACACTTATGTTCATCACACAAATATTTGTGTCCTGTGGGAATCGAACCCACGACCTCGTGATCAGAAGTCCGACACTCGAACCACTAGACCACAGAGGTCGTCTAAATGCCATTAAAGAAAATGAAAAAAGCTGTTGCTTATCTCATTTAACAAATGATTTCCAACAAAACTGTATGTAGGCGGTGGCATCTCAGTATCTGAAATAATAAAAATTAGTTTTACAACAGCATTAATATTATTAAGATTCCACACCTGAAGGGTCCAAATGGAATCCTATTGCTGTGGCCAAGGGCAGATCCAGGATTTGTTTCTGGGAGGGGCACAAGGGCCAGATAGGCAAGGAGTACTTGGAAGTTTCCCCTATAGTATTGCACTAAGTGTGATATTTTATGATTTCCAACTTGCGGTAGCATGTAGTATACTTATGTTTGCAAAAAGAAACAAATAATATTCAAGCGGTATTGTATAAATCTCCCAACTCCTAGTTTTATTTGAACCCTGGTGGGAAGGGCTTGTTTCCCTGTGTATCAATTCATTAAGCTTCGTTTGGCCCCCAGAAGCCTGAAATAATCGTTTTCTGTAGTGTGTACTGCATGCAGATTGAAAAGTTCATTGTCAAATTTTACTTTAACATTGAAATGAAATATATTATATATAATAATATATTATATATAATAATTATTATATTATTATTATTTATTAATTAATTATTATCATAATAATATATTATATTATTATGATTGTGGGTTATCATACATAGGGCAAACAAAGCGTAGTATAGCCACTAGAATTAAAGAACATATAGCAGACGTCAAGAACAGACGCTCCACAAAGTCTGCAGTGTGTGAACATGCCCTAGACAAACCCAACCATTTTCTTCGATTTGATAAACCACAAGTTCTGGCGAAGGAAAACCGATATGTACCTAGAATGCTCCGTGAGGCTATTGAAATTAAAAAACATCCTAATTTTAATAGAGAAGATGGTTGGCAGCTACCACCTGTTTGGAACCCAGTCCTAAAAATAATCAAGTCCCAAACAGCACGCAACACTGTAAAAGATAATGATATTGTGAGTGATTACTGCGTGCATCGAAACGATTTTAATTAATAATGTTGTACGGTAGATTAAAATATTTTTTTAGAAATATTTGTAAAGACGCTTGTCATCTTAGTCTACCTGCGACCACGAAATGCTGCAAAGCTTTCGAAACGTCAGGGAAACCAATTTAAATAATATACGCGATTTAATCCGGTTAAACTTTGTTTTATTATAATGAAATATATTATTATTTGCTTACCTGATGTGATCATATAACAGTGGCTTGATGTGCTAGTGGCTAGTAGTAGACTTGTTTGTTGGGCAGACGTTAACAAACATTTCGTAACCGTAATTCTTAATGTACGTTTTTATTTAGTTATATTAAACTTTGTAGAAAACTGAATAGTATATTTCAACTTTTAAATGGGATAGGTACATAGTTTAGACTGCCCATTTTACAAAGAGTTAATTACAAAGAGTTTACTACAATAATTGAGATTATACATGTATACTACACATAGGTATATAACAACTAACAACAATATAATATACTAGCTTTTACCCGCGGCTCCGCTCGCGTTAAATTCTGCTAACCCACGTCAGTCCAGTCCAGTCCAGTCCATTCCAGTCCAGTCCACTGTCCCACTGCCCCGCTACCCCACTGCCCCGCTGCCCCACTACCCCGCTACCCCGCTCCCCCACTGCCCCGCTGCCCAGCTGCATCACTGCCCCGCTACCCCACTGCCCCAATACCCCACTGCCCCACTGCCCAGCTGCCTCACTGCCCCACTGCCTTCCCCGCAGACCCCACTGCCCCGCTGCCCCGCTACCCCACTGCCCCGCTACCCCACTGCCCCGCTGCCCCGCTGCCCCGCTACCCTACTGCCCCGCTACGCCGCTGCCCCACTGCCCCGTTACCCCACTGCCCCACTGCCCAGCTGCCCCACTGCCCAGCTGCCTCACTGCCCCACTGCCTTCCCCGCAGACCCCACTGCCCCGCTGCCCCGCTACCCCACTGCCCCGCTACCCCGCTGCCCCACTGCCCCGCTGCCCCACTACACCACTGCCCCACAGCCTGCCCGCTGCCCCTCTGCCCCGCTTCCAGACTGCCCCGCTGCCCCACTGTTCCACTGCTCCACTGCCCCGCTGCCCCTCTATCCCACTGCCACACTGCCCCACTGCCCCGGTAACCCACTGCCCCAATGCCCTGCTGAGCCACTATCCCACGGCCCATCATCCTGCCCGCTGCCCCACTGCCCCGCTGCCCCGCTGCCCGCTGCCCCGCTGCCCCACTGCCCCGCTGCCCCACTATCTAACTGCCCCGCTGCCCCGGTAACCCACTGCCCCGCTGCCCAGCTGCGCCGCTGTCCCGCTGCCCCACAATCCCACTGCCCCACTTCCTGCCCCGCTGCCCCACTATCCCACTGCCCCACTTCCTGCCCCGCTGCCCTACTGCCACGCTGCCCACTGCCCCGCTGGCCCGCTGCCCCACTGCCCCGCTGCCCCACTGCCTCGCTGCCCCACTGCCCCGCTACCCCACTGCCTCGCTGCCCCACTATCCCACTGCCCCGGTAGCATACTGCCCCGCTGCCCCGCTGGCACGCTGCCCCGCTGCCCCACTGCCTCGCTGCCCCGGTGCCCCGCCCCGCTGCCCCACTGTCCCGCTGCCTCGCTGTCCCGCTGTGCCACAACCCCACTGCCCCACTGCCCCACTACCCCGCTACCCCACTGGCCCACTGCACAGCTGCCCCGCTGCCCCGCTGCCCCGCTGCCCCACTACCCCACTGCCCCACTGCCCCACTGCCCCACAGTCCCACCGTCCCACTGCCACTGTCCTACTGTCCCACCGTCCCACTATCTCACTGTCCCACGGCCCACTGTCCCACTGTCCCACTATCTCACTATATCACTATCGTTATCGTCCCGTCACATGTCCCATGTCCTGTCTCATGTCCCATCCTATGTCCAGTCTCACTATCCGCTCGTGCAAATGCATAGAAGCTTCGATCTGTCGGGTGAGTACGCAACCCACGAATTATTTTTTTCTTTTTTTCTTTCTTTCTCAAAACCCATACCAGTTTTTAAGTCAGATCATCAGCTTTCAAACAATAAAAAAAACATCAAAATCGGTCCAGTAGTTTTAGCGTGATGCTGGAACAAACAAACAAACAGACGTTTACAATTTTATAATAGTTATGATTATAATAGTTAAGATAATATAAGATGAAGAAGGTAATTAAAAATTGTAGACTGAAAATAGTATTTTTTTAGTTACACCAAGATAACTTTATGCTTATTCGTATATTAAGATGGATACAATATAACAACGTTTAGGTACTTCTAAATTTTATTGCTTTTCATACAAAAAATTAGAGAAATCGCAATTTAGAGGTAGCTTCCAGTCCTTGTCTGTAAGTCGAAAGATTCTGATTTTCGGTTGGCTCAAAAGACTGCATTTCCAAGATGGCACCACCCACATACGACAGGATTTTTTTTTCTACTCTGTACAATTCGGCCCGACCAAAAAGTTTTTAATGCAATTTCTTTAGCAGCCGTATTTTATCTATGGAGGCGCGCGCTAGAGCGCATGCGTGCGAATGACAGCTGGATATGAGCGCCTTAATCACCTTAATGTATGCAAAATGTTGTAGAAAAATATAATTAAAAATCACCGGTTCCCGTCATCGTAGCGAGGTAAAATACATACCAGTTTTTAAGTCAAATCATAAGTTTTTAGTCACAAACCCTTTCAACAAAATCGGTCTAGTAGTTTTATAGTGATGCTGGAACAAACAAACAAACAAACAAACAAACAGACAACTGACATTTAACAATTTTATAATAGTAGTAGAATACAGACCAGAAGGGGAAGGCCGAGGGGGACGAAGTAACTATCAAAATCTATTATTGAACCCATCTAGAATCATAGATAGAAATAAAAATAAAATGTAAGTTGTTCCATTTGGTGAAATAAAGATTTATGATTTATAGACATAACGTTGAAAATGTTTGTTCTAAGATTACTACCCGTGAAGAAGAGACGATGTAGTTGAAACATATTAGAAATATTTGTTAAATAAATAAAAGATAAATATAATAAAGAATTTTATTAAAAATGAAATGAGCACGACCCAAGACAACTCAATAGTGGTAGCAGAGCGTGGTTGGAGTTCTTCAAGTTCGCCACAATTGTTGCATTTTGGAAATTGAAAAATTGAGAAAAAAAAAAACAAAAGAAAAAAGTGAAAAAAAATGAATCACGAGCGCAAGCGTTGGTTATTGCTGGAGTAGCTGACTCTCATATTGATTATGTTAAAAAAGACACAGCCTATCGTATGTGGAAAAGCTTGGAAGAGAATTTTCAAAGTAAAAGTACTGTTGGCACACTTTTCTTAAGAAGAAAATTAACAGAAATTAAATATAATGAATAACAACCATTGCAAAGACATTTACTCGAGATGGAAAGTATATTTAATGATTTGAATGGAGCAAATATTAAATTATTGGAGGAGGAACGCATAAATTACATTTTACTTTCAATGCCAGAAAGTTATAAAATGTAATTACGGCAATAGAAACACTGAATAATCTGACATACATTTTTGTAAGAAAAAGATTACTAGCTGAAGAAGAGAAACGTCAAAAACATAATTATCAGACACATGATAATTTTCAACAGGAAGTTTTTAATTGTTTCACATGCGGGAAACCAGGACACAAAAGATATCAATGTAGAGGAAGAGGTAATTATCGTAGCAACCATAGGAATTATTACACAGAACAAGGACAAAAGTTTGGACATAACCAAGGATATGAACAAAATAGAGTACATGGAGAAAGCCGAGGGTATTATCGAGGAGCTAGACAGGGATATGGCAGAGGAGCTGGACAAGGATATGGCAGAGGACAAGGTGAAAGATAGTCATATCATGCAGGTAATAGTCATGAAGGAAGAAGCAATGGAGCAGCATTTATTGGTGAAGAATATAAAATGGAAACGTATAGTGCGAAAGAAGGTAATATAGTTGAATTTATAATAGATTCTGGGTGTTCTGATCATTTAACTAATAATAAAGAGTTTGTAATGTTCTTGTAATTCCTTCAATTATATTGTAATAACAACAACTGATAATCTTGAATGTACTTTATTAATACTCATTAGTTCTTACATAAACAATCACTATGCTCATGGTCGACATCTTGTATTTAGTGCTGTGACACCACTCATAGTGTTGCACTACCGTTACATCTCCCTTTTTTTTAAATAAAATAAAGTTATACATAATCCTCTAAATACTTTGGTTTAATTATTGCCTTCCTGAACGGCTCACATTCTTATTATCATTATTACAAACTTTATTGTTCACATTAACATCTTTTTCATCTAATATAGAATCACCCATATTTTTGCTTTTATTCATCACATTATTATCCCTTTCGATATTTTCATTTTCATCACTAGACATTATCCAATTTTCATCTTCATCTACTTTACTTTTTTTTACAACAATTTTCTCATCATTTTTACTTTCAATTAAATATTTTCTATTTCTATCTATGATATTCCCCTTTTCAGTCAACAATTGGTATGAATTTGGTCGTTCACATCTTTTTAAAACTTCTGCATAATACAATGGTTTTTTATCACCCGTTACTATTACTTTCTGTCCTTCGTTTAAATCCTTAAACTTCCGAACATTCTTGTCATAATACTGTTTTTGTCTATTTGCATTTTCATATAATTTACTTTGTATATATTTATTTTTACATTCATTACTAAAATTAGGTAGTAGTCCTTGAATTTTCCTTCCCATTAACAATTCTGCAGGTGTCTTAAAATCTAAATTTGATATTGGTGTGACTCTGTATTCTAACAATGCTAGATATTTGTCCTTACCATCATAATCAGCTTTCTTAAATATGTTTTTAACAGTTTGTATGCATGTATCTCTCTGCAAGGCCATTAGACTGTGCATGCAACGGACTGCTAGTCTCATGACTGAAATTCCATTCCTTACAAAAGTTTCTGAATTTATAACTAGAATAATTTGTTCCATTATCTGAATATAATTTATCAGGTATTCCATGTCTACTGAACACCGATTTTATTGCTTCAATAGTACAGTCAGCTGTCAAATCTTTTAATTCTAGTACTTCAAAATATTTACTGAAATAGTCTACTACAATCAAGTAATTTCTGTCATTATAATGAAACACATCAGTACCTAATATGGACCATGGTTTGTCTGGCATTTCTCTTATTGTCATCGGTTCTTTACAATTATTTTTCTTAAACCTGTCACATGTACTACATGAGAAAACTTTATTTTCAATGTCTTTGGTCATATTTGGCCAATAAAGACTTTGTCTCGCTCTATTTTTACATTTTTCTACTCCTACATGATTATAATGAACTTTTTGTAGCATCTCTTGTCGCAAACTTTTGGGTACCACAATATTTATTTATTTATTTATTTATTTATTTAAACTTCATGCAACATGTGTACATAGGCGGACTTAATGCCTTAGGCATTCTCTCCCAGTCAACCTTAGGGTGATACAGAGATGACAAGGCAGGTGCAATATTGATTCACGACACAAAACAAGATGAGAAATAAATTACCACTAAAACAATAGATAAACATACATAGGTATATATATATAACATACAATAAGTACTAAATATATATAATAATATACTATTATAGTCATAGATAAAATACTAATGAGATGATTCTGCCAAAATTTTATCTAGAAAGAACTTCCGAACTTTCCTTTTAAAAGAGTCCCGACTGGTGGCCATCCTAAGCTCGAGAGGTAGCTCATTCCAAAGAAGAATTGATTGAATATGAAAGGATGAGTGAACAAAATTAGAGCTATGATAAGGGCAATGTAGAAGACGATTATTAGAAGACCGTAGGTTTCTTGTGTGTGTAGAGCATAAATATTGAAAGTGGGGAGTTAAGTAAAGAGGGGGGAAAGGAGAATTAAGTAAAGAAAAAAGCGTAGTCAAAGCACGTACTTGTCTCCGCTGACGAATGGGCAACCATTTAAGTTCAGACCTATATGAAGAAACATGATCATACTTTCTCAGGTTGTAAATGAACCTGATACAATTGTTAAGCAGCCGGTCGAGCTTACTGAGTAAGACTGAAATCAAATCGTAGTAGCACATGTCACCATAGTCGATTATAGGAAGGACTAGAGTCTGCACAAGCATTATTTTGGTCTTGGCGGGTAAAAAGTTCCTCAGGCGGTAGAGGGAACGCAACGTACCGTTGACTTTTTGGCTTACCTTGGTGACTTGTATGTGCCAGTTAAGTGAAGAATCAAAATGTAAACCAAGATTTTTAACGCTAGAGCTGATTGGAATGACACTGCCGTTATAGAAAATTGCTGGGAGGGCCCCAACAACTACTCTGCTCATCATTTGCAAGCTTCCAACTATTATAGCCTGACATTTTGTGGGGTTAACTGACACACCAAACCTGACAGACCAGGTGTTTATGGCCTCCAAATCACGATTAAGCTGATTAATTGCTTCGGGCAAGTTGTCTACATGAGCTTGAGCATATAACTGAAGGTCATCAGCATACAGATGATACGAACATCGAAGACTATGAGTAATGGAATTTATGAAAATAGAAAATAACAATGGAGAAAGTATACCGCCTTGCGGGACGCCAGCATGCAGATCACGCCAATTCGACGAGGTTTTATCGACGCGAACTGACTGCTGACGCCCACGAAGATAAGAATTGAACCATTCCAGCGCCTCAGGAGAAACCATGATGTTGGAGAGGATAGAAAGGAGAATGTCGTGACTGACGGCGTTAAAGGCATTAGAGAAATCTATTAAAACGAGTACAGTGACTTTGGTACCCTGCATCCCCTCTCTAATGTCATCAGTCACTTTAAGGAGAGCAGAAACTGTACTATGCCCCGGCCTGAATCCAGACTGTAAAGGGCTTACAAGGTCGTTGCAATGAACAAACCTAGAAAACTGGTTATGTACACAGGCCTCGAGCACTTTAGACAGAAAAGGAAGTATGGATATGGGACGGAAGTGGCTAAGAAGGGAAGGATTGGTGACCTTGGCTAGAGGCCGCACTAATGCCTTGCGCCAAAGGGAAGGAAACTGACCGGAATCAAGTGAAAAATTGATGACATGGGCAATCGGGATTAGGAGATAGTCAAGGATGGTGATGACCATATTACGACTTATATTGTCGTACCCAACGGCCTTGGATTTAATGGAAAGGATGATTTTCTTAATTTCTTCCAAGGTGGCTGGAGAAAAGTTGAAGCAATCGATATTAGAACGAGATAGGCCAGCAATGTAATCAACCGTCCTACAAATGGTTTGGTGATTCAAGCTAACAGAAGAAGTGAAATGATTATTGATGTCATCCAAACCAATTGTGCTCGGGAGATTCATTTCACGTGGCTTGCCGATACCTAAAGTCCCGAGGAACTTCCAGATATCAGCGGACGAGGAACAAGAGATGTTATCGAGGATATGACGGCGTTTAGCGTTGCGTATCATCTGATTGCACTGATTTCTTGCTGCTTTGAAGAGACTCCAGTTTTCTTGCGTCCGATCTTTTTTATATCTACGGAAGGCTCGATTCCTACGCCTCATAGACATTCGAATACCGCTCGTCATCCAAGGAGCAGGTGGACGCTTAAGTTTCACTTTTCTGACGGGGGCATGAACATCATAGAGTGCCAGGATATTCCTATTGAGGATACTGACCTTGTCATCAATCGTAGCGGCCACTAACAGATCATTCCAATCAAGCTCAGAGGCATCATTTCGTAACTTATCACCATCCATACGTGCAAAACAACGCATGTACACAACTTTTGGGAGAGGTTTAGGAGGTTTTAGAATGTAGGAAACGTAAATAAGGTCATGACGGGAAAAACCAGGAGCAGGACATTGACCATGAGAGGAAATCAAGGATGGGCAGGACGTAAGGATGAGATCGAGCCAGGTGTCCTCACCTAAACTATTAAAGTGAGTGGCTTGGAGTGGCAGAACATAGAGATTGACCGACTCAATCATATGGAGAAGTTTACGGGATCTAGGAGTATTGCAAAGAAGATTTGTGTTGAGATCTCCCATGATGACATGATGCTGATAATCAGACCCTATGGACTCCAAAGCCAATTCAAGACTATGGAAGTAATCGACCGCAGGAGGACAGTAAACAACTCCAAGAAGGGTTTTGACACCCTTAAGAGTCACCTCGAGAAATAGATATTCGGCAGAAGCACTGTAGTCAGGCGGAGAAGTAGCGACAATTTTACAGTCGAACTCACTTCGAAGATAGATTGCGACACCACCCCAGCCCTTTCCAATCCGGTCATTCCTGAAAAGAGTGAAACCAGGAAGGGGGTAAGTGGTAGAAAGAAGATCAGGTTTGAGCAAACTCTCAGAGATCAGGACAGCATGAACATTTGTGCTAGAAAATACCTCCAGTAACTCACTATGGTGTCTAGGTATACTTTGGGCATTAATATGACAAACATTAAAAAAGTTCCTATTTTGCTGGCTGAACTGTTGACGAACAAAGTCACCAGTAGTATCAGCCAAGGAGCAAAAACTAGTATCAGATTCGATGGCAGAATGAAATGAATCTTCATCAGAACTCATATGATAAAATAAATTATAAATATATAAATAATAATAAAATACAGTAATAGAATAACTACAAACTAAAACGCAAAAGGTGCAATAGGTACCACGACCTCTGCACCACCCGCCAGCACTAACAACAAGAAATTCTAAAAGTAATAAACTAATAATAGAACACAACAATACAATACAAGGTATGAAAATATACGAGATTACATAAATGAAAAAAAAAAAACAATATTGTGCTGAAGAAGGAATTTAAGCATTAAAATGGAACGCAACCAAACGTATCGTTTCTTTTCAATGACACACAAAGAAAAAAAAAAAAAAGAAACAAGAAACAGGGGTGCGTTCAGTTCACGCTGTCCGACGACGGCGGACAACGTTCGGATCGTAGTTTCATGATATCCACTGGGTTCTGAGTAGATGACTCACAGATCTATTACCTAAGATGACTGAACGACCGCAATACAATTATTTTTAAATATAAGACCGTCATATACATATAATTCTTCTCTACATGTATAGAAGGGTTTCAAATTTTCTGGTATATAATACACATTTTGTGGCCATCCTTCATTTATATAATCTTTTAATTTGTTCAGTTCTTTATCTTTACTTACTTCCTCTTTGAACACCTTATATTTTTGATCTGAGATTATTAAGTTGCATTTTACTAAACAAACTTGTGACTCATACAATTCTTCTATACTAAAATCATCATTTTTGTTTTTCACATCTCTAGACAGTGAATCAGCCAATAGTAAATCTTTACCAGGCTTATATCTAACACATAGGTCATATTTTTGTAGTTGTAACCTCATTCTTTGTAGTCTTAGGGGAATTTCACATAACGGTTTTTTAAATATTATCTCTAAAGGCTTGTGATCACTCTCTACTTTAACTGTCATTCCATAAATATACTGATGAAAGCGTAGACATCCATAAACAATAGCTAGCATTTCTTTTTCAATTTGTGCATATAACTTTTGGGTACTAGTCATGGCCTTTGATGCATAAGCTACTGGCAAATTATTTGTAGCAATACAGCTCCTAAGGCATCTTTTGAGGAATCTACTGAAATTTTACATTTTTTACTGGGGTCATAAAATTGCAAAACTGGTTGAGGTATTAATATATTTTTCAATTCACTAAATGCACTGTCATGTTCTTCTGACCACTTCCATTCTTTCCCTTTTTTAACTAGTTCTCTCATTGGGTTACAAACTTGTGACATAGCAGGTATGAATTTAGATACATATGTTAGCATCCCTAGCAATCTTTGAACCTCTTTAACATTTTTTGGTTTCTCCAAGTTTAATATCGACTCAATTTTTTTTTTATCAGGTTTTATACCCTCACAACTAAGTATATGTCCTAGATAAGTGATCTCTGTCAATCCAAATTGACATTTACTCAAATTAAATTGTATTCCGTTCTCTTTAGCTGTTTCTAAAACCTGCATCAATATTTTATCATGATCAGCTTTACTTTGAGCATGCAAAATTAAATCATCAACAAAAACTTCACATCCTTTTTTTTTTTTTTTTTTTTTTTTCTTCTGGCTTTGCACTGTTCGTGCTTTTAGCCACCGACAAATTATAAAAAACGGGAAACGAAACGCGAAAAAACAAATTGGATCGGAATTTGGAAAAGGAAAAGGAGATCAGTTATTATAGGAAACACAAAGAAATACATGAAAATATATATATAAAAAATATCATTTTATACTGAATACAAATAAATAATGGTGAATGAATGTATTATTATGTACACAAGAATTATATTTTAATATCGTTATTTACAATAAAATGGGCAATGGATTTGTATATATCTATATTACAATTACGTAAGATACAAGAAATAGAGGTAGGAAAAGGAACTTGGAGGGACACAAGACTTTGGATAAGAGAGGTGTGGTCATACAGGGAGCAAGCAAAAATTAGGTGATTCAAATCACCCACATCAGCGCCACAGGCACACATAGGGCTCTGCACGATGCCAAGTCTAGCCAGATGAGCCGGAGTGCACACATGGCCCAAGCGCATACGTATAATGAAAGAAGTAATTTTTTTGCTGAATTTAAATTTAGAAAACAATGGTTTTGTAGGGATATCAGGCTGAATTGAACGGTAAAATCGGCCCTTTTCCGAGTGCTTTGTCCAGAGCTCACCCCAGGATTCCTGTAAATGAATTCTGGGCAGAGCAGACAGGTCTTGAAAACTGTTTTTATAAGGGAATACATCTCCACAACTCACAGCCTCGTTAGCCAATTGATCTGCTCTTACATTACCCAAAATACCACAATGAGAAGGTATCCAAGCAAAATACACAGAAAACCCCTTCAAAGAACACTGTAAAAGTAGACACCGAGTTTCAAAAACTATATATGGATTTTGTGAATAAAAAGGAAATCTAGCTAAGGCTTGCAAGGCACTCATTGCATCAGTAAAAATAATTGCGTTTTGTAACCCCATGACTAAAATATATTCAACTGCTTTAAATAAACCAAAGCATTCCCCCGTAAATACTGATGTTTCAGGAGGAAGTTTGATCTTCTGTACCACATTGTAACGTGGGTGGTATACACCAACCCCCACACAACTATTGTGCCCATGCTTGGATGAATCCGAAAAAATATGATGGTATCCCCCCCAGTCCCTATCCATAATGTAATTGAAGTTTTGATTTTGACATGTGTCATTTTTGTAGATATTTAGGTTAAAGTGAATGTTTGGGGATAAAATTAAAGCATTGTATTTACAGTGAAATATTGGAAGAAGTTGAGAATTATGACAGGGAGCTTCAACTGAATTAAATTTTGTTAAACTTTTTACCAAGCAAGGGGTAGCTTTATTTCTCCAATAAACTGAAGAAACAACTTCATAGGACAGCCGGGAAACTATAGATTTTAAAGGGTGGTTAGCTAATTGTAAGCATCGGAATAAGAATCGGTCTGCTAGAAACTGTCTTCGCAAATGTAGGGGAGGGTCTCCGCATTCCACTTGTAGACAGTTGATAGGGCTAGATCTCATTGCACCTGAAATTACTCTCAATGCCTTAGACTGTACACCATCCAATTTTTTCAACCCAGCAGCACTGCCAGGCTCCAGCAAAAAGGTCCCATAATCTAATACACTTCGAATTAGAGTATTGTACATTAATTTTAATGAAAAAGGATGAGCACCCCACCAAACACCAGATAGACATCTGATGATGTTTATATTGCGCTCACATTTAGCTGCTATGTACTCACAGTGTGGAAGCCCTGTAAGATGTGAATCCAAAATAACACCTAAAAATTTTACTTGATTTTTAATAGGCATAGAGATGTTGTTAAACTGGACATTGACTGAAGGAGGTTTACGCATTCTAGTAAACAATACAATGCTGCTCTTATCAACTGAAATTTCCAGACCATTATTTCCTAGCCATGATTTCAACAAACACAAAGAGGAGGTTAAAGAAGTGCACATTTCCTGAACGGAATTTCCAGAAATATAAAAAAGTAAATCATCTGCATATTGAAGAATTTGTACTGATTCATTAAGGGAAGATTCTAAATCATAGGTGTAAATATTATAAAGAAGTGGACTAAGTACAGAACCTTGAGGAAGGCCTTTCCATACTAATCGGGTTAATTTGGACTCATCATCAAGGTACAGATTAATAGACCTTTCAGAGAGCATATTAATAATAAAATTTGTCATCATTGATGGAACTTTCAATGATTGTAGTTTTTGTTTCAGAACTGATACTAAAACATTATCATAAGCTGAGCTAATATCAAGGAATGCTGCGATTACAGATTTATTACAAGAGAAAGCTAAACGAATATTTGAAGTGAATACACTAAGGCTATCTAGTGTGCTCTTACCCTTCCTAAACCCAAACTGAGATGAAGCTAGTAAGTTTCTGCTTTCTACGAACCACTCCAAACGAATCTTAACAAGATGCTCAGTAATTTTGGCAAGAACTGATGAAAGTGCAATAGGACGATAAGAGGTGGCATTACAAGAAGGCTTGTTTGGTTTCAATATGGGGATAATGGTTTGAGATTTCCAGCTTGGTGGAATATTGCCAGATATCATCACAGTATTAATAAGATTTAAATGAACAGATAAGGCAGAGTCTGAAAGATTAGCTATAAAAGAATAGGGTATACCATCTTCACCAGGAGCTGAATCTTTGACATGTGAAAGAACACCCTTCAACTCGCCTAGTGAAAACAGGGAGTTAAGCTCAGAGTCACACATAGGTAAAGGAGGAGCATGAAGAAAAGAACTCTGTTCTGGAGCTGAAGGAGGGGCTAAGTTATCCATAAATTGATTAGCCAAGACTGGTGGCAATTTCGAAGTTGAAGATTCACTAAATGCAGACCTGAAGCGCCTAATATTACGCCACACAATAGAACAGCTAACATCTGGACAGATAGAGGCACAAAATTTCTGCCAGCCTTCGAATTTCTTTCGTCTAAGCAGTTTACGAGAAGTACGAGCTACTTCTAGATATACCTCGAAATTTTCTGTAGTCATACCACAAGAATAATTTTCCTCTGCTGCTTTTCTGTTTTTAACAGCCTGAGTACATTCAGCATCCCACCAGGGAGGGGAAGGAATCTTGCCCAATGCTCCATTTTTAATAGGGAAAGTAACTTCTGCGACCTCTATTAAAATGCTTGTAAATTTTTCAGATAATAATTGGGGATCCTGTACTGGAAAAGAATCAGCAAGTTCAAGAATTTTTTGCTCTACAGAACTTCTATATGAATCCCAGTCTGCATTATCTAATCTATACTTTATACGTGGTTTTGGAATATTTGTTACAGATTTCTTATAAGGAAATGAAATAACTAGCGGATAATGATCACTACTATGGACAGAAGATAAACGAGACCAAGATAAAATAGATGCTATATCAGGTGTGCAAATTGAAAGATCAGGAGCACTCAACCCCTCATCTGGACTTGTGAGACGAGTTGGAAGGCCAGTGTTTAAGATACACAGATTATGAGAATCCAGGATGTCCAAAAGTTTCTCTCCATAAAAGTTAGAAATAGAGCTACCCCAAGACTGATGATGGGAGTTAAAGTCTCCCATAATTAGGAATGGCTTAGGTAAAACCGATAACAAATTACTAACTTCCGATAAAATATTTACAGTAGGACGAGAAAAATATATACAGACTAAACAAATGTTATTTACAATAGCAGCGACAGCCGATATATCGTCGCTAAGAGGGGGAAGAGGAAAATTATTTACAGGAAAAGAATTCTTTATGAGTAAGGCAACTCCGCCAAACCCATCGCTTCTGTCTGTTCTCAGACAAACATATCCAGGAATTCTAAATGTGAACAGTGGCTTAAGCCATGTCTCACAAATAGCAACCACACATGGTTCGAATTTATTTAAAATATGTGACAATTCCGTTTTTTTATTAATAATGCTACGACTGTTCCACTGTATAATCTTGGACAGGTGTAGGTCCATTATAGGTGAACAAGTTAGATAAATTTTCAATCAAAGGGGCAACGTTGGACGGTGAAATATTATTATTTTGTGTAAGTGTATTAATTAAAGTAATGATTAAAGCTAAAATTTGATTTTCATTGTTTGTTATATTTTGTAATGCCCCATTAGAAAGAGATGGAGCGTCATTTTTAATCAGAGCTTGATGAGCTGCCTTATCATAACCCTTTGATGTTTTTGGAGGAGTTCGAGGTTTCATGAATACTGTTTTTTTATATGATCTAGATGAGGATAAAGGGGAAACTACTGAAGAAGAAGGTTTATTATGAGCTGATGGGGCGGACAATAAAATATCTGCATATGATTTCGACACTGGGGGGTGTAACTTTGATGCCTCAGCATATGAGACACAATTTTGAGCCATATAAAGTTTAATTGATTTCTGTCTTTCAAACTCAGGACATTTTTTATCAATTGCATAATGTAGGCCACCGCAAAGGCAGCATGCAGCATCAACCTCATCCTCTATACCACAAGTGTCGGCAGAATGACCCTGTCCGCACTTGTAACACCGAGGGGTTGACCTACATTGCACTTTTGTGTGTCCAAAGTGACAACATGAAAAACATTGAATCGTTGGAAAAGTGTACAAAGTTACTGGTAAAGAATTGTAACATACAAAAATTCTCTTCGGTAACACCTGCCCATCAAAAGTAATTACTACTGTCTGAGAAGGCTTCCAAACAGGGGTTGGCCCCTGAACTTTATAGTTCAACCGTCGCGCTTTTAAAATTTTACCGCACCCTACAGGCACAGAAATGTTTTCAATGATCTCCTCAGGAGACCATTCAGTAGGTACACCCTTAACTATACCCATCCTACAAACATTAAAAGAAGGAATGAAGGCCCTTAAGTTCTCCTTTGTAAGACAAATATCATTCACAAAAGAGTTTGCATCCTCATACTTGGAAAAAGAAATTGAAACTCGGTTCCTACCTATACGCTTTAAACTCCCATTTATAATATTTTGGAATGAACGTTTCTTGAGAAAATGTCCTAACGTGACTGGGTGAAGTGTGGTAGCTGGATTCCCTTCTTTTTGGATATGCACAACATAAGGTGCCAGATCTGTGGGCTCGTACGATGTCCTGGTTACCTGAGGCGCCTTTTGCGGATTATTTGAACTATTATCATCAATGTTTTGTTCAGGCCGTAAACCATTTACAGATTGTAAAGGTGAAGGACCCTCCTGGCATATTTCTTTTGAGGTGGTGGCAATTGATTCTGTGATTATTTGAGAATCACTGTCGCAATGACAGTGACTCCCTTTACTACTTTTCGCTGTACTATTACCTTCCTGACCATGCCGCCGTCTTTTGTTACAGTGTTTACACATTTTACGTGAAGCCCTCGTCCTTTTCCTCTCTCGAGTAACGGACCCATCCGTATCCATGCTGGATTCATTTTCCAAGGATACGGAGGAAACAATGGTGATATTTTCGCCTACCGAGGGGACTGGGTCCCCCCGGTCAGGCGGCTCCTTATCCATGGGTCAGAAACGAAAAAATTTTTAAAACTTACCTAAATATTCACAATACACTACAAACTAAATGAAATATAAACTAAATATATGATATTTACACAAATCTACTCAACTGGCCTCGTTTTACTAATAAAATATGAATTTTATCAAAAAGTTATATGAAAAACGCTCCCGCCTAATTCGAAGGTTTCCCGCCTTTTTTTCACACATCCTTCTATATTTTGAAATATTTTACTGTATTGTCTATGGAAAACTTCAGGTGCTGATGACAAACCATATGGTAATCTTTTAAAGTAATACCTACCAAAAGGTGTTGAAAAAGTGCATAACTTTGCACTGCTTTCTGATAGTTTTATGTGAAAAAATGCAGTGGAGGCATCTAACTTCGAGAATATTTTTGAGTCTGCCATTTTAGCTGATACTTCCTCAAACGTTCTTATTCTTATTCTTATTCTTTATTGTACACACAGATATACATTTATATAACAGTAGGAAAGTAACGTTAACGTTGGTAATTTAAAATGTTCCCTTTTTATACACTGATTTAAATTACATGGATCCAGGCATACTCTAATGCTACCATTCGGCTTCCTCACTATAACAATATTACTAACAAAATCAGTAGGTTCAGTTATTTTTTCTATTATGTTATCTCTTTCCATCCTTTCAAGTTCTAACTTTAACGGTTCATGCAATTTTAGTGGTATACCTCGCGGTTGTGCTACTATTCCTGTACTACCATCTTTTAATTTTATGTCATACTCACAGCCTTTCAGCAATCCTAATTTTTTCTCATTAAATATGTTATCTTTGTATTTATCTATTATATGGTCATATTCATGCTTTTCCCATATTTTATTTAAGTATTTTCTTTCTATTAGTCCTAACCTTTTAACTGTATTGTCACCTAGAACTGGACATACGCTTTTTTGATCAATCACTTGAAACTCAATTACTACACTTTTGCCATTTATCAACTTACAGTTTAGTTTTATTTTTCCTACACATTTTAATGGTGTTCCATCATAGTTATGCAATTTAATGTTTGATCTATCAATTTTATGCTCTGACTTTAGTATTTCTACAATATTTTGGCGCCGAATTTATCCACCTTCGATTGGAATTCGTTTGCATTCGTAATTCAAAATTAAAAAAAATTGTGTTCTATCCTTAGGCCCGTTTCGATCGATCCTCAAGTGTTGATCACTGGCACTGTTTCAAACTAGTTTTGAGTTGAGCTTTGATTTTAGAACGTTCCTCAAGCAGAGATTTATTGATACAGTTCAGCTGAGTTTAGCTTTATTTAGCTGTCACCTGTTTCGGTATTTGAGCAGAGATTTGATCTGAAATCACTCTAGTGCACAGACATAGCAAAAAATATAGACGACGGCGACGTGCTGCGAATAATAATAATGAAAAAAAAAGTATATAAGTATTATATCCATTATCTAGTACCCATAGTACATGCTCTGCTTAGTTTGGGACTAGATGGTGCTGTGTATTGATGTCCCAAAGATTTATTTATTTATTTAATGAAGCCAATAAAACCGTGCTCCTTCGTGTAAAAACCAGCGCTTATGCACACACATGCACCTTAAACCGTGCCCACCCCTCTCAGTTCACATGTCACGGCATCGTTCAGTAAGCATCGTGAAAACAAAGGTGCATGGTGTGTACGTGAGCACTGGTTGTATATGAAGGAGCATGGTTTTTGTTTGGCTTCACTATGTTGTTCGCAGCACTTAGTCTATATTTTTTGCCCCGGACGAGCTCTTTCACAAAGGAGCTCTACTACTACTAAAATAGCTATAAACCAAATAGCTACATTACATTTTATAAAAGCAACGGCATGTCTCTTGCAAAACCCGGATAAATACATTAAATACCTCACCTACTTACCTACAATAATGGTTTAGCTACTTATTTTCAACTCTTCGAACCCGGCCCACACTGACTTTTTGAAGTAATATGGAAGCGAATCAAAATTTCTGTTAATCATGATATAATATCATGAAGAACACACATGTCAGCCGGATCGGGCAGGATCTTTCTCTGCAAGCAGTAGTGTCGGCTATGCTGGTAGATCCGATGGCTTGGAGGACCATGGCTTCCTTCTGCGAGACCGTTATGCTTCAGAAGAAAGCCGCAGAGCGAGATCGGGAGAGGACCGATCCCGCTCGGAGGAGGAGGCGCCGGGGAGGCAACCGCCCTGGTGCAAGGCCCCATACCCTGCCGCCACATCTGGCAGGGGGACAGCAGTACGTAATGGTCGCGTGCTACTGTGGGGGAAAACAATATTCTTTTCCCGGGACGTGCCAAAGGCATAGTACTAGAGGGGCACCAGTGCAGTCCAATAGAGTTCCCGGAGCTCCTCTATTTTGTGCAGAGGATGGCCACCATGTGGTTTTAGTCGGTAAGGGTCCGACATCCCTCCGCCGTCCTCAGACGGAGGGTATCTATGAGGATTTCCACCCGAACACAAAAAAGGCCATATTCCGCCATGCTGGCCATTCATACTGAGAAGAGACTCTTGCCTAGTAGCACAGAATATCTAATAGTACTAACGTACTAGTAGTGTGACTGTAACAGGTTAATATTTTAGGTCACACATGGCAAAAGACAAATTCAGTACATTTCGATTTTGGTCAATATACTGGGCACACTGTAGTTTAGCTTACAATGACTAGGACTTAGGCCATAATCCGCGGTGGACTGCCCGCCATGTTGGCCATTGATTCAGAGAACAGAACCTTGCCCAGCAGTGTAACTGAATGGGTTAATAATTCTGCTCACACATGGCAAAAGTTAAGTTCAGTACATTTTATATACTGGGCACACTGTAGTTTTGACTATCTTAACCAGGAAAAATCGAAAGCTTAGCTGGCCGAGGAACAATGCGACGACAAACATACAAAGTTAAGTCGTTAATGCTTTTCTTTGTTCATTTTTATTTTTCCACAGATAAGTAGAGAGATATTTTCGACGTTTTCGACAGTTTAATATATAGTATCAGGTCTGTGATAGTATCACTAATAATTAGCACGAAGGAAAGTCATTTTTTCTAAGAAGTTTGAAATAAAATAAGTAAACCAAAAACAAAATCATAATATCATACCATTTCAACTTATCACGGCGGGGATCAAACTCAATATAACGGGGTAGCTGAAGGTACGGTTTCTTCTCATCGCCCCGCAAGGGGCGCGAGGAATCGGGCTCGGGGGTTGGGGCCCCCGTTCCCGAGGTTGCGGGGTCGCGGCCCATAAAAATATGGGCCGGTAGTGGGGTCGGGTTTGCTTAACCCTTATGGCTGGCGGGCCGGATTAAAAATGGTCCCTAGGCCGCGGAATTTCTCCGCGGCAACGTGTGTAAATGTTATGTGTGTCTGTAGGGGCGCCTGAAGTGTTTCACGCTGCCCGAGCGACCAGTCCCCCGCTAGGTGAGACCCCCAGTTACCTGAGGGAGGCCCGGCGAGAGGCGATCAGCTACAAGGGCAGCGGCTTTGTTTGGCGCCTGCCTACAGATAGTGATTGTCCCGTGACTCACAGCGTTCTCAGAGCTAGCCATCGCGCTCCGAGACACGGGACGAATATGTGTGTTTGAGCGACATTGGGGTGTGAGTACGTCGCTCTGTGGGTGTACACTATCATTCGCTCACCCGCCCGTGACGTAATCGGTGTACGTCAGTATTTACTTTAGCGTGTAAAGTAGTGAATGTGTGTGCTACGCATATTTGCGCCTAAACTTAGTAGCAATATGCGTAGTGGGTGCGAGTATCGTTGTGGAGTCATTTTGTGTGAGCAAACAGAGTCTGGCACACCGGTCTGCTCTACAAACTGTCACTATCGTCGACGCCCCGCCGCATCGTGCGGGTGGTCTCCCACTTCCTACAGGACCGAACCATTAAGGTTGCGGTGGAGGACCAGCTCGCCGGCGCTCGCCCCGTCGCCGCCGGGGTACCGTAGGGGAGCTGCATCTCGCCTGTGTTATACTCCGTCTATACCGACGACATTCCCCCGCCACGCACACTTCGACACTCGCGCTGTATGCTGATGACGCCGCGTACATTACGACGTCATTAAACGCCGACCACGCGGCGATCAAAATGCAGCGCGCCCTGGACGACCTTCCCGACTGGCTCAGTAAGTGGAGACTGTCGGTAAACGTGGGTAAGACACAGGCGATGATTGTAACGGCAAGGAGCCGTTCTTACCCACCCAACCTTAAATTCCAGGACGCCGACATCGAGTGGACCCTCACGGCTAAGTACCTGGGGGTCACGCTCGACAGCCGGCTCACAATGGGCCAACACGTCCGCAACATTGTCGCGCGGGTGCGATCCACCCGCCACCTACTTCGCCCCGTGCTCTCGTCGCGCCTCCCGCTGCGAGTCAAGCTGGGGGTGTACAAGACGTACATCCGCCCCCAGCTCACCTACGCCGCGCCAGCATGGCTCGCCCTCACGTGCGAGACACACCGAAAAAAGCTCCGGGCGGAGCAAAATCTAGTGCTGCGCCGCATCACTAATGCTCCTCGCTACGTGAGGAATTCTGTGCTCCACAGGGACCTGCGCGTCGAGAGCATAGACGACTTCGCCGTGAAAATGGCGGAGAGGATGTTCGCACGTGCCGACGCATCCGCCTGGGTCCATATCAAGGGCCTGGCGCCATGGCACGCGCGCCCCCCTGACGCCAAGTGCTTCCCGCGCGACCTGATTGCGGACGTGATCGCCCCACCACCGGACTGACGCCTGAGCAGACCATAAATCACGTAACACGTGGTTTGCTCACACAAAATGACTCCACAACGATACTCGCACCCACTACGCATATTGCTACTAAGTTTAGGCGCAAATATGCGTAGCACACACATTCACTACTTTACACGCTAAAGTAAATACTGACGTACACCGATTACGTCACGGGCGGGTGAGCGAATGATAGTGTACACCCACAGAGCGACGTACTCACACCCCAATGTCGCTCAAACACACATATTCGTCCCGTGTCTCGGAGCGCGATCGGCTAGCTCTGAGAACGCTGTGAGTCACGGGACAATCACTATCTGTAGGCAGGCGCCAAACAAAGCCGCTGCCCTTGTAGCTGATCGCCTCTCGCCGGGCCTCCCTCAGGTAACTGGGGGTCTCACCTAGCGGGGGACTGGTCGCTCGGGCAGCGTGAAACACTTCAGGCGCCCCTACAGACACACATAACATTTACACACGTTGCCGCGGAGAAATTCCGCGGCCTAGGGACCATTTTTAATCCGGCCCGCCAGCCATAAGGGTTAAGCAAACCCGACCCCACTACCGGCCCATATTTTTATGGGCCGCGACCCCGCAACCTCGGGAACGGGGGCCCCAACCCCCGAGCCCGATTCCTCGCGCCCCTTGCGGGGCGATGAGAAGAAACCGTACCTTCAGCTACCCCGTTATATTGAGTTTGATCCCCGCCGTGATAAGTTGAAATGGTATGATATTATGATTTTGTTTTTGGTTTACTTATTTTATTTCAAACTTCTTAGAAAAAATGACTTTCCTTCGTGCTAATTATTAGTGATACTATCACAGACCTGATACTATATATTAAACTGTCGAAAACGTCGAAAATATCTCTCTACTTATCTGTGGAAAAATAAAAATGAACAAAGAAAAGCATTAACGACTTAACTTTGTATGTTTGTCGTCGCATTGTTCCTCGGCCAGCTAAGCTTTCGATTTTTCCTGGTTAAGATAGTCAAAACTACAGTGTGCCCAGTATATAAAATGTACTGAACTTAACTTTTGCCATGTGTGAGCAGAATTATTAACCCATTCAGTTACACTGCTGGGCAAGGTTCTGTTCTCTGAATCAATGGCCAACATGGCGGGCAGTCCACCGCGGATTATGGCCTAAGTCCTAGTCATTGTAAGCTAAACTACAGTGTGCCCAGTCAATCAATCAATCAATCAACTCAGCCTATCGCAGTCCACTGCTGGACATAGGCCTCTCCCAAATTGCGCCACAACGCTCGGTCCTCTGCCTTCCGCATCCAGTCCCCCCCAGCCACGTTCTTTAGGTCGTCGGTCCACCTGGCAGGGGGGCGCCCTACGCTGCGTTTGCCGATACGATTGCGATTGCGTGTGCCCAGTATATTGACCAAAATCGAAATGTACTGAATTTGTCTTTTGCCATGTGTGACCTAAAATATTAACCTGTTACAGTCACACTACTAGTACGTTAGTACTATTAGATATTCTGTGCTACTAGGCAAGAGTCTCTTCTCAGTATGAATGGCCAGCTTGGCGGAATATGGCCTTTTTTGTGTTCGGGTGGAAATCCTCATAGATACCCTCCGTCTGAGGACGGCGGAGGGGGATGTCGGACCCTTACCGACTAAAACCACATGGTGGCCATCCTCTGCACAAAATAGAGGAGCTCCGGGAACTCTATTGGACTGCACTTGTGCCCCTCTAGTACTATGCCTTTGGCACGTCCCGGGAAAAGAATATTGTTTTCCCCCACAGTAGCACGCGACCATTACGTACTGCTGTCCCCCTGCCAGATGTGGCGGCAGGGTATGGGGCCTTGCACCAGGGCGGTTGCCTCCCCGGCGCCTGCTCCTCCGAGCGGGATCGGTCCTCTCCCGATCTCGCTCTGCGGCTTTCTTCTGAAGCATAACGGTCTCGCAGAAGGAAGCCATGGTCCTCCAAGCCATCGGATCTACCAGCATAGCCGACACTACTGCTTGCAGAGAAAGATCCTGCCCGATCCGGCTGACATGTGTGTTCTTCATGATATTATATCATGATTAACAGAAATTTTGATTCGCTTCCATATTACTTCAAAAAGTCAGTGTGGGCCGGGTTCGAAGAGTTGAAAATAAGTAGCTAAACCATTATTGTAGGTAAGTAGGTGAGGTATTTTATTTATCCGGGTTTTGCAAGAGACATGCCGTTGCTTTTATAAAATGTAATGTAGCTATTTGGTTTATAGCTATTTTAGTAGTAGTAGAGCTCCTTTGTGAAAGAGCTCGTCCGGGGCAAAAAATATAGACTAAGTGCTGCGAACAACATAGTGAAGCCAAACAAAAACCATGCTCCTTCATATACAACCAGTGCTCACGTACACACCATGCACCTTAAGGATTTTTGTTTTCACGATGCTTACTGAACGATGCCGTGACATGTGAACTGAGAGGGGTGGGCACGGTTTAAGGTGCATGTGTGTGCATAAGCGCTGGTTTTTACACGGAGGAGCACGGTTTTATTGGCTTCATTAAATAAATAAATAAATCTTTGGGACATCAATACACAGCACCATCTAGTCCCAAACTAAGCAGAGCATGTACTATGGGTACTAGATAATGGATATAATACTTATATACTTTTTTTTCATTATTATTATTCGCAGCACGTCGCCGTCGTCTATATTTTTTGCTATGTCTGTGCACTAGAGTGATTTCAGATCAAATCTCTGCTCAAATACCGAAACAGGTGACAGCTAAATAAAGCTAAACTCAGCTGAACTGTATCAATAAATCTCTGCTTGAGGAACGTTCTAAAATCAAAGCTCAACTCAAAACTAGTTTGAAACAGTGCCAGTGATCAACACTTGAGGATCGATCGATACGGGCCTAAGGATAGAACACAATTTTTTTAAATTTTGAATTACGAATGCAAACGAATTCCAATCGAAGGTGGATAAATTCGGCGCCAAAAAATTTACTGCGTACTTTACGTACATTCAATTTGGTGAATTATTTCGATAATAATTTTCATAATTTGAAAAACATATTTTTGTTTTCGCGTAAGTAGGTAAATACACATAAAATATTTGATATCATCATTTCAGCCGAAAGACGTCCACTGCTGGACATTGGCCACCCCCAAGCATCGCCACAACGACCGGTCCTGTGCCTTCCGCATCCAGCAGATTCCCGCGACCTTCACCAGGTCGTCGGTCCACCTTGATATCATAAGTATAAAAATATCGATTTCATATATTACTTATTTTATTAATCGATTTGAAAAAAAAAACATTAAATAATCGATTCACATAATCGCATTGACACATCATTGTCCAAAAAAAAAAGTAATAACTTACGTCATCTATGGTATGGCGCCGAATTCTGAATCGTAAATTGGAGAGTGATAACAAAGATTTTGATAAATTTTAGTAACGTCTGTGTTTCTACGTTAAAACATGGCTGTTTTCTTATAGTTTATTGTAATTTTCAATAGATTCTGGCATTTTTTTACCATAACATAACCAGCCCATTATTGTCCCACTGCTGGGCACGGGCCTCTTCTCGGTACGAGAAGGCTAAGGCCTTAGTCCACCACGCTGGCCTAGTGCGGGTTGGCGGACTACACACACCATTGAGAACTGTATGGAGCACTCTCTGGTGTACAGGTTTCCTCACGATGTTTTCCTTCACCGTTAAAGCAAGTGATAATCGAATAAAAATCCGCACATTCATTCGAAAAGTCAGAGGTGCGGGCCGGGATCGAACTCACACCCTCCTGCATGGAAGGCAAGCGTTCAACCACTAGGCTATCACTGCTTATTATTTTTTTACCATGCGTACTAGATACAATGTGTGATAATAGTGATAATATACGACGAAAAACGCGCAATCGGCGGGAAACTTTTACGTTAGATAAGAAAAACTTTGTTATCACTAGTATCACTACTAGTTTTACCAATATGAAGGATTATTCCTACGAATAATCGATTAATAATATGATGAGTGATTTATCAATTGATTCTGTAAAGTTTTGATGTACAGAATCCACAAATTTTATGTTTTTTAGCCTCGATCATCACTGTAAAAAATGGCGCTTATCGCAGTATTCACTTGGATTTTTCAAGGTATACAATAAATAACGCGCACGCGCTAAATATTAAAGATATAATGGCACTGACACACGTGCTTTTTATTTAAATATCCTAATTAGCGTACTCATACATGATTCGATAAATAGTACATTAAATATTGATATATTTAATTAGGGTGACGTTTGACATATTATTCGGTCCCATAAATGGGACCAAACCTACGGATAAAGAGCTTAGCTTCTTAAATCGTTGGACCAAACTGAGGCCTTACGGTGGTTCTCATGTCAGGGGCATTTTAGGGACCGCTACGAACTATACGGTTAAGGTGAATGCTACAGGGTAGCCCGCGAAATTCAAAATATCTTGCGTTTTTTGCAAATTGTAGTTGTATTTCGCCTTGTGTATAATTCGAAATATGATTTGCGGTAATAACAACAATATATCTACTGAATAATACTCATAATAAATATTAACCTAGCTCTATAAGCTATACAAGCTCGATTATATTAATTTACGATCAAATTATCGATTATCGTGCTTCTAGAGCTTATAAAGCTAGGTTTATATTTTTTATAAGTATGATTCAGTAGATATATTGTTATTACTACCGCAAATCGTTTTTTGATTGATATACAACTCAAAACAGAGCTACAATTAGCAAAAAACGCAATAAATTTTGAATTTCGCGGGCTACCCTGTAGCATTCACCTTAAAGAAGTCCTACTGATCCAATTATTGCTGAAAAATAGTTAATAAATATAAGGCTCATCCGTAGGGAAGAATGTCAGGAACCATCCAAAAATATTTTTTGGGATAAACTACTTTTTTCTGGCAGCCCCATTTTATATGATGTGCTATGGAGAAAATTGAGGAGTAGGGGTATACCGGCAGATCTGCTAAATGTGCTACAATTCTGGTATTGTAAACAAACAAACCGTGTTAGATGGTCTATTGCGCTCTCGGAATCATATGGGTTGGAGTGCGGGGTGAGACAGGGTGGTTTGACGTCTCCAAGGCTCTTCAACCTATACATTAACGACCTAATAGACGAGCTCAGCAGCATACGTGTCGGATGCAGGGTGAATGGTGTTAGTGTTAACAACATCAGCTATGCGGACGACATGGTGCTGCTGGGCCCGTCACTGGGGGCGATCACTGAGATGCTCAAAGTATGTGAGGCTTACGCTGCTGCACATGGACTGGTCTACAATGCCAAAAAATGTGAATACATGGTTTTTGGGGCTGCTGGTAAAGGTCGGGAAAATGCACTCGAACTTACTGTTAACGGTACGTCAATACACAGAGTCACAAAATTTAAATATCTTGGGCATTTTCTTACTGACGACCTTAGTGACCATGTTGATATGGAGAGGGAGCGTAGGGCACTGGCGGTCAGGAGTAATATGTTGGCACGAAGATTTGCTCGGTGTATTGATCAAGTAAAAATTACACTGTTTAAAGCGTACTGTCAGAGTTTCTTCACCGGTAATCTTTGGGTCAACTACACGAAAAGATCGTTGGATGTCCTGCGTATCCAATACAATAATGCTTTTAGGATGTTGTTGCGACTGCCTCGTATCTGCAGTGCCTCAGCTATGTTCGCGGTAACTCACATCAATGGGTTTAATGCTATCATCCGCAAAAAAAACGGCATCACTATTGAGAAGAATAAGGGGCAGTCCCAACAATATCCTGAAGGCGATAGCAGCAGATACTTGTTCTGCTATGATTAAAAAATTCGTGCATAGAGTGATCACCTAGCTGTCGGGTGATCTATGCAAGAAAATTGTAATATATGTCACTTTATTATGTTACTAACAATAGTATTTAAGTTCATGTCTGTTACTAACAAATTATGGATCTTTTAGTTGTCCGAAATAAAGTATTTGATTTGATTTGATTGATTTATAGTGGTGTGTGATGTGTATTATTGTGTATACACGTGTAAGCGCTGTTATGATATAGAAACTCTCTGGAGTTTCAGTACTAGTATCGTCTATGAACGTTGTAGTTTTTATAATGATATATTTTCTGTCAATTACTATTGTCATATTCTCGTATTATTTTGTTGATTAAAACCATATAAATATTGTAATGGTTTTATCTTATGTTATCAATTTAATCAACAAAATAAATTAAATAAAATGGACAAATTTCTACGTCCGGATAAATTGAACATTGATCCATCTGACAGCTCCGCTTCAAAAGAATGGGAACACTGGAAGAGGACATTTGAAAATTTTCTATCATTGTGCGTCAAAGATGAGACATCGGATACATCAGATAAGAAATTAAATTTACTTATAAATCATGTCTCAGCGAGAATTTACACATTTATCAGTGAGTGCGATACTTACGAGGTAGCCTTGAGCACATTAAATAACATATTCATCAAAACAAAGAATATAATTTACGCTAGACACATGTTGGCTACTAGAAGACAACAGAGCGAAGAAAATATTGACGCTTATATTCAAGCTTTGAAAATAATGTCGAAAGATTGTAAATTTGATAAAGTGGATGCAGAGACGAATAAATGTGACAACATACGAGATGCATTTATTTCAGGCCTTAAATCAAATAACATCAGACAACGATTACTTGAAAATTTGACGCTGTCACTAGACCAAGCCTACAATCAGGCAATATCGTTGGAAATGGCTGAATCGAGTTCACATGATTACAATGCTTCGAATTTAAATGCTGTACAAGGTCTAGAAAGTTCCATGCAAGGTCTAGAAAGTTCCATGGCACCGATAGCAGCAGCCTCTAACTTCAAGCGTAAATGTATCTTCTGTGGTGGGCGCGTACATCGTAGGAAGGATTGTCCTGCTATCGATGTTATCTGTCAGATTTGTGACAAGAAGGGGCATCTTGCTAATGTTTGTCGAAATAAGAAACTTAATACTGTTGCACGCATGGAAAAGGAAGCTATGACTAACAGTTCAGCATGTATAATAGCAGCGACACCTGATTCCCTTAAAAAAGCTACTGTAACAGCCTACATTCAAGGGATACGTGCTCAAGCATTGATTGATACGGGTAGTTCTATCAGTTTTATGGATGAAGATTTTTTCAAGTTGTGTCGTTTAAAAAAGAGACCCAGCAATCAGACAATTTCAATGGCTTCAACTACACTTAAATCCCAGGTAGAAGGACAGACCTGTGTCTCAGCTAAAATTGGAGATCATGATTACAATGGTTTGAATTTACTTATTGTAAAGAATCTGTGCGCTGATCTTATCATTGGTCACGATATACTAGAAAAGCATTCTTCGCTAGAGTTAACTTTTGGTGGATCTAAAGATCCTATCAAAATATGCAGTGTTGCTGCAGCCTCTGTGCCTGCTGTACCATTGTTTTCAAATGTATCCCCAGATTGTAAGCCTATCGCTATAAGATCTCGGAGATACAGTGAAGATGATAAGAAATTCATCAGCGATGAAATAAGAAAACTATTGACTAATAACATAATAGAAGAGATCACGTCCCCCTGGAGAGCTCAAGTTCTTATTACAAGGAATTCTAATCACAAGAAACGACTTGTTATCGATTATTCTCAAACAATAAATAGATATACATAATTAGATGCATACCCACTTCCAAATATGGAAGAGTTGGTGACACAGATTTCAAAATATCGCATATTTAGCGCTATAGATTTGCAAAGTGCTTATCATCAAGTCCCAATACTGCCAGAAGAACGTCTCTTCACTGCTTTCGAAGCTTTGGGAAATCTTTACCAATTTCGGCGTATTCCATTTGGTGTCACTAACGGTGTTTCAAGTTTTCAAAGAACTATAGATTGGGTAATCCGACAAGAAGGGCTTAAAGGAACCTATGCCTATTTAGATGACATAACGGTGTGTGGAAAAACGCAGGATGAGCATGATGAAAATCTAAAAAAATTTTTAGCTGCTGCGCAGAGATACGGGCTGGCTCTGAATAAAGAAAAGAGTAAGTTTTCTCAGAAATCTATCAATATTCTGGGATACAATATAAAGGACCATGTCATTAGGCCAGATGCCGATCGCTTACATTCATTGTTAAGTTTGCCTCCACCATGTGATTTGCCATCATTAAGAAGAGTTATAGGAATGTTTGCACATTATTGCAAATGGATTCCAAATTTCTCAGAAAGAGTTCACGCCCTTACTCATGCGAAACAATTTCCATTGAACAAAGAGCTAATCCATACTTTCGAAGACCTGAAATCTGACATTGCAAAATCTGCAATTCATGCTATTGATAATAATGCACTATTCACAGTAGAAACGGATGCATCAAATCATTCGATTGCGGCAACTTTGTCACAAGCTGATCGACCGGTTGCATTTTTTTCGAGAATGCTAAATAGTAGCGAACTGAACCACTCGGCTATAGAGAAAGAAGCTTACGCTATAGTGGAATCGCTAAAGAAATGGCGTCATTATCTCATTGGCAAACCATTTCGTCTCATTACTGACCAACGATCAGTATCTTTCATGTTCAATAATAAACTGACAAGTAAAATTAAAAATGAAAAAATTCAGCGTTGGCGTTTGGAGCTAGCACCATTTAAGTATGATATCGTATACCGTCCTGGAAAGCAAAATGATGTCGCTGACGCGCTCTCACGGGTGTGTGCTTCGATGCCAATGAGAACGGAACGACTTATATCTTTACATGAAGCTTTGTGTCATCCAGGCGTGGCGCGAATGACCCATTGGGTAAGATCAAAGAATATGTCTTATTCCACAGAGGAGATAAGTAAGATGATTAAATCTTGCCGGATTTTTTCGGAAATAAAGCCGAGATTTTTCAGACCTACCTCACCTGATCCAGTTTTAATAAAAGCTACTTCGCCTTTGGAGAGATTAAGCGTGGACTTCAAAGGCCCAGTACCTTCTAATACAAGAAACAAGTACATATTGACTGTGATCGACGAGTACTCTCGCTTCCCCTTCGCGTTTCCGTGCGCCGATATGAGCTCTACGACGGTGATTAAACATCTAAACGAAATATTTATGCTATTTGGCATGCCGTCTTACCTTCATTCAGATCGAGGAGCTTCATTTATATCAGCGGAAGTAAAGAATTTCTTGAATTCACGTGGAATTGCTACGAGTAGAACTACACCGTACAATCCGAGAGGGAATGGACAAGTGGAGCGTTTTAACGGAACTCTTTGGAAATCAATCCAGTTAGCACTACGTTCACGCAACCTAGCGATAGAAAACTGGGAAAAAGTTCTTGCTCAAGCTTTACATTCAATTAGATCTTTGCTGTGCACAGCTACTCATTGTACGCCGCACGAAAGAATGTTTACGCATACGAGGCGGTCTTCAAATGGAGTATCTATACCCACCTGGTTGGCAGAATCTGAACAAGTGCTAATGCGAAAATTTAACCGCACTAATAAATATCAACCAGTCGTTGAAGAGGTGACACTGCTTCATGTTAATCCAGATTACTCCTATGTTCGCCTTGCAGATGGCCGCGAATCGACTGTCTCGAATCGTCACTTAGCACCATTAGGCCAAGATAGCGAGATTATCCAAGAAATGCCTGGAACATTAAACGAGACGAGAGACTCAGATGAGACAAGTGAAGAAGGCGTAATTTCTAATGATTTGCGGACTACGAACATAGACGAGGAAACTGAGGAACCGCTGCCAGTTGAGACAGAACCTCCGCCGACAGAACAGCCAGCTGAGGTTCAACTAAGATCAACTAGAGAGCGCAGGCTTCCGAGCCGCTACAACGATTACGTCCTGAATAGCTGTTTCTTTCCTCTAGCATGGAAGAATGTTATGATATAGAAACTCTCTGGAGTTTCAGTACTAGTATCGTCTATGAACGTTGTAGTTTTTATAATGATATATTTTCTGTCAATTACTATTGTCATATTCTCGTATTATTTTGTTGATTAAAACCATATAAATATTGTAATGGTTTTATCTTATGTTATCAAGCGCTAGCACACATGATAATTTTTTTGCATCAGTTTTGCTAGCGCGTAAGTATGAAACTATCCTACTATGTGTAGTAATTCTATGACCGATACCGATACTCAATTATCGATTCTATCCATAAGTATTGATCAGGTGATTAAAGTTTAAACTGTACTTGAGGAACGTTCCGTAATACGGGCCTAAGTATTTCATACTTCTACGCTTCGAATACTACTAATATATTAATCTGTGCACAGATCTATTACCCACTTCAAACAGTGACGTCACACGTCACACTGACATTACAATACATTTTCTTTCTTTACTACACAAAATAAAAGGTGCATTGCATGAGCATGTGCCATGTAGATAGTAAAAAGCTAAGAAATTTCTAAAAATACATACTGTACCCATGGTTGACCTACCTTTGATTTAGATACTTAGGTACGCTGATATAATTAGAGCATCGTATGTTTGTGAAATGTGTGTATTGTCCTGAAATTCGCAATTAAAGGGTTGCAGTGTAAATGAATATTTTCAAATCATGACAAGCCGAGGAAGTTCTAAAAGTGCCCGAATGAGCCCTAAAGTGCAAAATGAGCCTCTTGAAACTAAAGGTACCAAGCCAACCCGCGAAGAATCTTCAGTGCTAGAAATATTTGTGCTAATGATTGTGCACATTTGTAAAAAGATTTTGTTCTTCGACACCAATTTAAAAATAGCTGTGTATTTAGGAGCTCTGTTCCTACTATCTATTGTAGCAGACGTCTTGACGTTTCCAAAAACATACTTTTCGAGGAGTGACAATGTATTTAATCAATATTTTGTGAAAATTGGATGGTTTTGGACACTGTTCATGACTGTGCCTTATGTTTTATTAACATCTTATACAACATGCTGTGGAAATAGAAGACTTATAACAATGGCTCATTTATCAAGATTGATTATTGCCACTGTGTTTTGGTATACTTGGACATCTGTTTTTAATATGATAGAAACCAATTATGGACGTTGTAACACTAAAATGTATGACAACAAAATATCATGTCTAAAGAATGGGCATTTTTGGAATGGGTTTGATATATCTGGCCACTGTTTCATTCTTATATATTCTAGTTTGGTCATGATAGAAGAAGCAAAGGCAATCAATGGATGGGAAAGAATAAAAGACTATATAAGAGATGAGAGGTATGCTCGTAGCATTGATGACAAGTCTGCAAGTATAAATCCTTTAAAGAACATTACTACAGATGAATTAAGTATTTTAAAGATATCTTATGAAAAATTTACACCATATGTGAGAGCACTTCTAATAGCTATAGCCTTACTGCAGTTGCTGTGGGATGTAATGCTTGTATCCACTATATTATACTACCACATAATGGTAGAAAAGTTTATTAGTGGTGTTATAGCAATACTTACTTGGTTTGTTACTTATAGAGTTTGGTTTACCATACCAAACATTTTACCTAACTTGCCAGGAGAAGGTATATTTAGATATTATAATAAGAATAAACAACTACCTACTACACCTGTATATCGGAAGAAAAGTGCTACAAATGGCAAACATTTTATGGGTATGCCAATTAGTACAAATCAAGATTCAGAAAACACAAAAGAAGATGCAAAATAATCAGTTTAACTTGGAAGGGTGTATTTCAAGGGATGGTTTTAGTGTACAGTTTGGGGATCATTCTGGTTGGGTATAAATAATTAATTAGTCTGTGAAGTCTAGTTTGTGATTGGACAATTTTATAAAACTTATTTTGTAATTTTAGTATAAGCAACTATGTTGTGACACTAAGCACATCTTGTCTAAGAAGCATTCAGCACTTGTAGCTACTGGTTTTTGTTATTGTATAGGTACTGGTTTTGGTTATTTATCAATATAATAAACACCAATGTTGCATTTTTTCAATTTTTTTTATTGTAATTTTGTGTCAAAGTGTATACAGACTCTGCCAGGGCTTTGTTTGCAAAGCAAATACAGTTTTAAGTAATTGAATAATGACGACCTCTGTGCTCTAGTGGTTCGAGTGTCTTACTGCTGATCACGAGGTTGTGGGTTCGATTCCCATAGGACTCAAATATTTGTGTGATGGACGTGAGTGTTTGTGTTGGTCTGGTTGTTTCTTATGTATTATAAGTATGTATTTACAACAACAAAAAAAGTATATAAGTATTATATCCATTGTCAAGTACCCATAGTACAAGCTCTGCTTAATTTGGGACTAGATGGTGCTGTGTAATAATGTCACAAAAAATATTTATTTTATTTTAATATTTTTACCGCCACAGCATCATAAAGGTTTTCGTGCCCTCATCACCACATCTTCTATATAAGACGACACCACACCACATCTATAGGTGACATTGGCGGTTAATCTTGGCCGGAGTGAAGTTGTCACAAAACTGTTGCAGTACCTAATAATTTTATGGATATCATTTGGAGGCGGATATTTTATGGATATTATAAGCGGGAATGTCTAACTTCACTCCAGCCAAGTTAAATTGTGTGGCTTACGCTAGTGTACCACCATGGAATTAAGCGATTTTGAAAAATACCAATATTTTGTGACCAATTCGTGATAATTTGTGACCACCGAATAGAATTCGTGACCACATACTTTGGAAGTTATAGCCCCATATTGGTGAGTACGCTGTAGTGACATTCACGCTAGCGCCCTCACCTCCCGTACGGAAAAAATCGTTTAACCTTTTCATCGCCAACGACATGTATAGAAGACAAACGATTTCATGCCCTCAGCGCCGCGTCTTTATTAGAAGACGAATATTTTATCATAGCAAATAGCAATAACAATAAAACTATTTGACCGACTACTTGGTTTTATTAATTGTGTAACGTAGTACTGCCTAAACTCCTAATAAACATTATTATTTTGTTAGAAGTAGCCTTTGTTTGTCGTTTATTTGGAAAAAAAACAAAATGAACCTGAAAATTTTCCGTGCCTCCAGCGCCAATGGCATCATAGGAAGACGGCCAGTGATGTGATGTGTAAGGTTTTATTTCATTTAGATTTAACCCGTAGAAATGTTTTTAAATACTACGTTAAACAATCAGAGCCATCAAACCATTTCAGCAAAATTGATTGAGAAAGGTATATTAACGGCTAAAACTAATATCCAATCTATCCACGATTTGCCCTACTAGAGATAGGAATTTGACATAAGCTCCATACAAAATATGTCAAATTTCTATCTCCAGTAGGGTAAATCGTGGATAGATTGGATATTAATTTTAGCCGTAAGATGGTTTGGACATATAGAGAGGATGGACGAGAGGAGATTGACGAAACAAGTACAGGCGCGGTTCTAGGGGTATAATAAATGGAATTGAAAATGGTGGCATTTTTATTTTATGTGTCTCACGCTCACACAATACTGTGAGCGAGAGGAAAATACAAATGCCGCCATTTTCAATCTCATTCTTTATCTGCACGAGTAGTACATAGCCTAAAACTCCAAACACTTAAATTGAATTCAACTTTTCACATGAATATGTAAAATTTCGCGCTCGCTTCGCTCGCAGTTGTACACGCCGATTGTTTCTTCTTTGTCAACGCGCATTTTGGAAGTAACTATTCTGTTGCATATTATACTAACTCAAAAAAAAATTGTTGTCGTTGTTGCGTAAATTTAAAAAAAAAAACAGGTTTCGCTGGTACATTTGGACCTTGAAACTGTACGTAGGCCAAGCTGACCCCCCCAAAAATCTTGGGCTGGAACCGCGCCTGACTAGGTGTCGGGGAAACGCTCCCGAAACTGAAAGGCTGTTGTACTATTATTATACTACCTAAACACAATCGAATACCAATATAACCATTAACCTTATACTCATTGTTTTAGTGATTTGGTATTTTGCAAACCCGCAATATAAAGCGTACAAAACTCGGGATCAATGCCGCGCGTACCTAACCTACCTACGCTCGCTACTACATGCGTAGCATCTCTACTTGGTCTTCTGGGGGCCTAGTACGAGTTTGACACTTACGAATACTTTCAAAGTATTCGTCGACTTTCATTAATAAATCTGTAGTTCCTCCACGTATCCGCCAGGGGCGCTACTGATTTATGAATGAAAGTCGGCGAAAACGATGAAAGTATTCGTAAGTGTGAAACTCGTACTAGGCCCACTGTGGCTACTACACGAACTGCGTATGCGAGCGGATGTCGTTCACCCCTAGTCAGCAGGTTGATAGAGGGGCTGACCATAAAGGTATTATACTGACGTAATAGAGACACTGTCACCTCATTATCACGTCACCGAAAGCAAAATGAGTTTATGTGCGAAATTGACACGTGTAGGGGTGATTTTTAGTGATGTGACATGGACGTTTCCGCATTATCGATATAGTTCAACCAGCCTTACTTTTAAGGAGTGGTAGTATTTTAAAACTGCTAAGCTATTAAGTAACTATTGTTTTAAAATTACAGATATTCGAGACATAATTTTATTTGTTTTAAAAGATTGAGTTACGCAATTAAGGGCTATATTATAATTACATTATTAATGTCACGAAGGTAAGGAATACATAAGTAAGAAATAAAAAAATCAATTAATCATCATTTCAGCCGTAAGACGTCCACTGCTGGACACAGGCCTCCCCCAAGCATATATTGGGGGGATATGCCATAATCGCCACGCTTGGCAGGCGGGTTGGCGATCGCAGTTGGTTGGTTAAATACTCAGAGAACGCTGCTGCCCATCCTCTGGTGAATCCCTTAGTCGCCTTTTACGACACCCATGAGAAGATATAGGCTGGTGCAATTCTTTACGTCCGGCACCACACGGAACATTTTACAATTAATCATATTAGTTTTAATTAGTTGTATAGAAAGGTTTTCAATCCCGGAACTAAGTTCCTATACACGATTCCGGAATTGGTCAAATTATTGAATTTTGATGAAAAATTACAATATCTATGAACTTGACAAGTTTTCTTGTCCAGTCAACTTAAGTTACACATCAGACTTATACATTATAATTTTATCGACTTAGATTTAGAAACATCAGTGTTTCGATAATTTCTAGTTATTAGTTAGTTTTTATTTCAAATAGGCAAAGAATTAAATGTCGAGAATTTAGTTGCACGATTCCAATAACAAAGATATAGGATCTTTGTTTTTGGAATCGTGCAACTAAATTCTGAGGATGAAATTGGAGGTGGAGCAAGAACCTGGCCATGATTTTCGATTCGATACAGACGACCGAATCATATAAAATCAAGTCTGCGTCAGCTCAAGAAAGAGTTTTCTCAGCGGCAGGCTAAATTTGCAACCGGCTAAGAATCTATCTCTTAGCATTCGCATACTTGACAATCTAGCATTTGCAAGAACCCATTTTCTAAATATGGTATATTTTTACAAATTGAATCTTCTTCTTCTTCGTGTCGACATGAGCTACATAATAATAATAGCTCATGTCGTGGGGAAAAGATTAGCCAGTCAGCAGGTTGATAGCGGGGCTGACTGCCCAGAGTGCGCCGGACGATCAATTAAATATCGTCACTCGTGGAGGCTCTTTTAATGCACAAATTGAATGATCACATGAGACTTTCCGTCTTCATGTCTCAGTTTGGCGAACCGACTTGCAGTACCATTCAGGTAACAGACTAGTTGGTATTTCAGTCGTTATGGGCAAAGGTAACCGCTTAACATTAGGTGGGTCTTTAGCTCGTTTCGCCATCATATAACATGAAAAATAAGTGTATAAACTTTTTTGTTGTATTTTTTGTATCTATGAGATTTGTTTTAGTAAAAAGGACCTATCTGATCAAACTTAGAGCCGCGGATAGCAACCTAGTCCCTTCCATGATTAAGATGCTCAATGAAGTTTCATGGGAATTTGTATTCCATGAGAACAGCAAGACCAGTGGTTTCTAGCAATGATGACCAAAGAGCCCAGTTCGCGCGCCGTTAATACTGATGATCTCCCGATATACGTGTGTGGTCATATTTGAAGAGCTTATTTATTGAGTGCTATCGAACAACTTTTACTACGAGGTCAACCCTGAAATCTAATAAAAAACAGCTATTCCCTACATTAGTGTTCACACGAATCGACAAAATGTAGTAAACAGCAGATTTTTTTCGCGATTTCAGGGTTGCTCCAGTTATAATAATGTACTCTGTGGTTGCTCCCATAGTAAATGTTGTCCGTTATGATGAGTTTTTATTTATTTTATTTATTCAATCACAGGTACAATTTCTTTAGCTTTAATTTACTAGAAAACTCACCAAACTATCAAGTTTAACGGCGAGATGCGCTCATACATATGTATGTTATCTTACCCTTACGTAAACATGCAACATGAAAACAAACTTAATTAGCAACAAATCAAACCGTAGGTATGGATCGTTGGTGATTTCATTAAACGATACAGTTATCCTTAAAATATCTACTGCAAACCCTGTAATTTTTTCGAGGCTTTCAGCTTTTTTTATATTTTATTTTATTGTATAGGATGGCGAAACGAACTAAAGGCCCACCATATGTTAAGCGGTTACCTTTGCCAATAACAACTGCAATACCATCTAGGCTGTTACCTAAATGGTACCGCAAGTCGGTTCGCCAAACAACATGAAGATGGAAAGTCTCATGTGATTGTAATTACACCGGCACCCGTACCATTCTGACCGAAACACAGCAATGCAAGCATCACTATTTGGCGGAGAATAGTAGATACGGTGCTTATTCGTTTTAACATTTGTGCCCATCCATTTTTCTTTAATAACAGCATTTACAGGAAATCTGGAAGTTATGAAGTTAGCCGGTCAATATTTTACAGCATTTTTAGCCCGGCCGCACATTGTCATAAAATAGCACCGTATTTACATTTTAATATGTCAAAAGCAGACATACGATTCGGAAAATTCTGTCAGTCTGCGGGGCTGGTACTAAAATTAACTGTATAAATGTAAAATAAGCATTATGAAAGTAGTATTGTCCTGCAGATACTTACCTGTGAAACGTCTCTTTGCCATAGACGTACAACATACTATTATAACATCGTAAAAGTACAACCATGGTATAGGTTAAGGTGCGTCAGTTTTTTTCTGTGATCAATGAATGAATCATTGTGATTTCCTTCCAATGTGCGGCCGGACTAAATCAACCTTTCAATACTTTCAACCGACTTAAAAAAAAGGAGGAGGTTCTCAATTCGATTGTATTTTTTTTAAAGCAGTAAGGGACACTAACTTGTTACATGTATGGTGCTAGGTAGTACAAAAAATATATAATTGAAACTATCGACATATCGATATATTTTGAGCAATCCATATGCGAAACGGTTTCATTTTCACGTACACAATATTTTTTTATCTAACACATAATTATTTAAAATAACATATTATATAGAAAATACGGTATTTACTGCATGTTATTAATGCATTACTAAATGATTTAAAGAATAACTTCTATGAAAATAAGCATTATGAAAGTTGTATTGTCCTGCAGATACTTACCTGTGAAACATCTCTTTCTTTAGGTTAATAATGTAAATTACACAGCAGTATAACACAGAACACTACACCAATACGATTATTGATATTAATTGGATAAAATACAGAACGATTGTGAAATAAATCATAAAATAATACGAGATTATATTTTGATGGGACGCTATGGGAGATTACAATTTTCAAAATCGGTTCTACTGACATTTTATTATGTCTCTTTCTAGCATATAGGTTTTTTCGTAAAGATCGGTATCTCAGTCGCACACTGTAGTGGTCTATTACGTTAGTATAGAAATGTCTTTGGGGCTGACTGCCCAGAGTGCGCCGGACGATCATTTAAATATCGTCACTCGTGGAGGCTCTTTTAATGCAACCACATTCGACACTTTTTCGCTGGGATGACGCACACGTTTTTTCCTTTTGAGGTATGGAACCCTAAAAAGAAAACAGCGGAACGGTACGTATTCTTATTATTCAGTTTTAGAAATATCTTTTATATTGGTCCAGTTTCGGAGGAGAAAATAGTCGAGAGCCAAACCTCAAATTATGACTTTTTTACTTAGACTATTAAGTCGGAGCTGCAGTTGTCCTTACCGCACTTATTTGAGGCCGAGCGCTCGCAAGGCGACATCAATAGTTTCGTAAATACCCAATTTTTAACTCTCTGTGCCCGCATTTCCACTTAAGAATTATAACTTGTCTTGCTCTAAGTCCACAATATTGTCGTAGGTATCATCATCATTTCAGCCGAAAGACGTCCACTGCTGGACATAGGCCTCCCCCAAGGGGGAGGAAAAATAGGATAAACCATAATCGCCACGCTTGGCAAGCGGGTTGGCGATCGCAGTAGGTTGGTTAAATACTCAGAGAATGCTGCTGCCCATCCTCTGGTGAATCCCTTGGTCGCCTTTTACGACACATATGAGAAGATATACGGCCAAAATTAATATCCAATCTATCAACGATTTACCCTACTAGAAATAGAAATTTGACATATTTTGTATGGAGCTTATGTCAAATTCCTATCACCAGTAGGGCAAATCGTGGATAGATTGGATATTAATTTTGGCCGTTAGGGTGGTGCAATTCTTTACGTCCGTCGTAGGTTTAGGTATCGGTAATTATGAAATGATAGTTGATATAGCTTTTTTGTATTCGAGATCAATAATCACCTTGCTCTACATAAAACTAGAGTACCTACTTATGCTTAGAGTAATAAGCTAATAACTGTAACAAGACAACATGATAGTTTCAAAGTTCCGCTCAAAGTTGAAGCACAAAAAAAAGTGCCCGCAAGCGGTACGTAAAAATGTTCGTCGACACACACATGGGCGCGCGAAGCATGTACTGGACGTAGCCCTTTACGGCCAAAATTAATATCCAATCTATCCACGATTTGCCCTACTAGAGATGGGAATTTGACATAAGCTCCATAAGTGGTCTGTGGCTCCATACAAAAATTTCTATCTCTAGTAGGGTAAATCGTGGATAGATTGGATATTAATTTTGGCCGTTAAGGCCAACGGAGTGAATTTGTTTCACTCCGAGTACGACTACTGCAGTTCTATGTGGTTCTAAGTAACTATGTATATTTTTTTAGGTTTTTGCGATCACTACACGTTACCTATAAATCCTATAATAAAACAAGTTTAACCGGATTACATCGCGTATACAACGTGGATATGACAATACGACAATAAATGAAAACACGGTTATTACCTACTAGTCTATAGAAGCATTTTAAACATAAATAAGTTGTTTATCGAAAATTAAAAAAACTAATACGAAGTTTGAGGAAAACCAATTTTTATAATAATATATGCGATATAATCCGGTTAAACTTGTTTTATTATTATCTATGTATGTATTTACATAATCACGGGTACTCTAATTTTCACAGGTAAAGACTCCCGCAGACGACCGATCGTTTACCACACTACGGTATAGTCGTAATTTAATTTTAAAACTTTGAAATTAAGGTATGAGATTACGCACACGACAGCAACACTTCAACCGGAGTTCAGCTGATGCAAATAATGATTGTGCCAATCGTCTTAAGTCTTAACAATATAGTAATACGTTAACAGGAATTTCATTGTTCGGCTGCAAATCTTTTAGTTGTGTTACATCTGCACTGGTCGTACCACTGACTAAAAACCGGCCCATACCTACACGTCAAACAGGTAACTTATGTTATGGTGTACCGTTCAGATCTGCTTACAAGGTACACCTGTGTAGATCGATCAGAAGGGTGAGTCACCATACGGTATCATTGCGGTGCAGATTTAAAAAGCTGCATTGCTTCGATCTGTGGGGATACTCTTGAAAATAATTCCAATCTCAATCTAATAAAATTGAGAAAAAGTGACAGGAATAGAATTCTTGATTATAATTATACACAATACACAATTTTAATTCTAATAAGGTTTAATTAATTATAAAAACACTAGGTAAATTGTTAACCAATTTATTGCTAATTTTGGTTTTAAAAGTACGAGTTGACACTAGTCCAATGCCGATCGATCGGAATTATTTTCAAGTGAACGGCCAAAATTAATATACAATCTATCCACGATTTGCCCTACTGGAGATATAAATTTGACATAAGCTCCGTACAAAATACGTCAAACTATCTCTAGTAGGGCAAATAATGGATATATAAGATATTAATTTTGGCCGTAAGGCAGGTCTACTCGCAAAATCGACCGCAATATAATCGAAACAACACTATAGTGCTCCGAATAATATCGGCCGTTATTATTTTGGAAAAAGAGGTAAGGTCTACACAAGTCCCTTATATCACTACGACCTAAAAGATCTATTGTAACCATAAAGGTATTCTATTACGTTAGTATAGAAATGTCTTTGATTGTAACGTAATATCGGTCGTACCGTCGTGGTCGTACCCTAATCTATTAAATGTTCGGATTGTAATATCTATGGATTCTATCGAATCGTTTATCAAATTCACAGACAAAATATTGTGATTTTTACGAAGACATAGACAATGTTCGGAGTGAATGAGTCAAAGACAAAAGAAATAGGTACTGACGAGTACTTTTAAAATACTGAAATCACAGATCTCATACCTAACTGAAATAGAGGAAACTCGACCCCAATTGAGGTATACACCAAGTGGCGCCTCTGTATTTGAAATATGGACCTACAACTTCATTTCACTAACTACAACTATGTATCGAGATCACTCGATGGCTCTTTCTATATTCATAACTTTTTAAATCGAAAAAAGAAAGACAAAAAGTTCAGTCATTAGCATGATTCGGAAGATTCGAACCTACGACTACTACCCCACAAGACCAATGCTTATGCCATGAAGCTACCGTGACCCTCATTGAACCTTGCGAATTTAACTTCCAGTTACGTCTTTCTGTGACGTCAGCTTTTCTTTTCATAATAAAATTTAAATTTTTAGATTTCGCTTCAAATGCGTTAAAATATTAATATAGAACGATTAATTTGTTTAAATGTTGATGTTATTTACCAAATTACGTTTTCCAACATAATTATACTTTCATAATCTTGTCGATAAAGATTTGTAAAATTTGCTTATTAAATGGGCAAATTAAACATACATAAAATAAAAGTAAATAGACTAGTAAACGTAAATTGGTAAATAATTGACGATAATTTATGTTAGAAATTTGAAATATACGCCATCTATATCCTTTTTTAGGCAACAGCGCAAGAGTTTTTGTACCTTTTTAGACAGATCAGTAGTCTAGCGACATCATTGTCTTATGGCATATCATAAAGGTATTATTACGTCAGTATATACAAAGTCTTTGTGGCATATAGTCGAATATAAATACAGATAAATTCAAAATACGTAGTGGTCAAACGACGTTTGAGCATTTTCAGTACTTGTCAATTTGGTCGGATAAAGATTGATGTTATTTCAAGCATTTTGTTCTAAGATTTCATACTCTGCTGACGATGATATTTAGAATAGAATAGATTTTTATTGTTTGTCACAAGTAATTGAAAATACAGATGTTAAAACATAAAACAGTTTTACTGTAACATATCCATAAGATGTACAATATTTACAACTGAGTAGGGTTACGATCGAAAACTGGCGATTATTTATGGTTAATTTCTACTTTTGAAAATGGAAAGCTAATATTTTAGCAGTGTTTTTTTTTTTTTGCAATATGATGAAGAAATGGACTTTGTATCCTTTACATAAGGCAAGAAAACAGGGTCACCTGTTTTAAGCACCCAATAAATTAGGTATGCAAAAGGTAAATTGTATGCATTCAGCATGTGGTACCTCTAGTAGTGCCTCTGGTAGCTGTTGTGGGTATGCAGCACGGCTGTCACTCGGTTGCAGTTGCATGCCTGTTTTATGTTGATCTACCTTTGTTAATAAATATCTCGGATGTAAGATAGAAGTATAATTGTTAGTTGCTTCGTATAAACGATATATAAATCGACTTTACTTAGAGTAGGTTTCAACACGACAAGTATAACGATACATCGATTATCAATTTTGCGAGTAGACTGCCAGGTGTAAGGTGTAACTGTACAGGAAGACTTTTCACGTATGCTTGTGTGTTACGATTAAAAGGTTCTTACGATTGGGTTGGAAAACTAACTAAAGACTTTGACTTAGACCCACAGACCAGTAAGCTCTTAGACCATACAACTAAACAGGGACCATTTTATGAAGTTTTAAAACCATAATTGTACCGGTACGAAGAGAGATGGCGCTATATGTCTTGTATAGCTTTGTCTCTCTCTCTCTCGCAACCGAACAATTAATGTTTTAGTCGCTGGTGTACACGACAAAAAAATGCAATATTTCATATGGTGTTTGCTGATTAACAGGTTTCCTTTGGCAGGATGAATCCTCTGAACCCTTAGACAGTGTTAAGAACAAGCCATCTTGATTGTATTTTTTAATTAATCTAAATAATAAATTTAAAAATTTTATTATATTCTTCAGGGACCAACACTGAAAACGCGCTAAAAACAGCTGATCCCTAATTTTTTTCGATTTATGTGAACACAAATGAAGGGAAAAACATTTTTTTTTTCACGATTTCATGGTTGGTCCCATAGTAAAAGTTGTTCATACTGATGAGTATTCATATTGTTCATACAGTGACCCCTTAAGAGGTTTTCAGTTATTTCAATAACACGTTGTATAAAAAAAAACGTTTCAATTTTTTTGCCCCATATTCTAAGCAAAAGGCGCAATTGAAAAAGAAATCAATTCAGAATTGGATTCGGAGTCTCTAATTCATACGAAAACAATACCAAACTTGACTTATAGCTAAACCGTCACGGTCAGACAGTTTGGGGTGATCCCCCACCCCTTTCAAAATGTACATGAAAAAATGTTGATGACTTCCCTTAAATCCACCTTTGCGCCGTAAGGACCAACTCAGCAAAAGGAAATCTCTTAATCACCTATCGCCGTATAAAACATGTTATTGAAATAACTAAAAACCTCATAAGGGGTCATTGTACTCATCGGTATGAACAACTTTTACTATGGGACCAATACTTATATCGTGAAAAAAAAAAACAGCTGTTCCCTACATTTGTGTTCACATAAATCGACTAAATGTAGGGAACAGCTGATTTTTTCACGATTTCATGGTTGGTCTCATAGTAAAAGTTGTTCATACTAATGAGTACAATGACCCCTTAAGAGGTTTTCAGTTATTTCAATAACACGTTATATTAAAGCCAACATCCGCCACTATTTTAATAGGTACTTCATAATAATGGCCCCAGTTGGTGATACCATCGGCCGTCTCGGTGGAGACCCTAGTCAATAGCATTTTATTTTACTTAGCTACAATATTTAACAGACAAGAACACTTTTATGAATAATTTTATAAATCTATTAACTTCTACAGAATCATACACCGAAAATACTTATACATTGTATAATACAGCTGTATGTGTTATGTTGCAATAAATAATTATTTATGAAAATGTACCAACTAATGCACAAGAATGACTCTGAAAATTTTACATATACATATTAAATTTTAAAATTATCATAGAATAGGTTCACTATTGATAAGACATAGATCATGTATTACAGAAAATGCCTAATTCTTAAGGTGTCCATTATATTATACATATGATTAGACGAAGTGCTGGGAACAGTCACAGTGAACCCAAGAAAACCGTACTCCTCCGTGTACAAACCAGCGCTCACGCACCTGAAGGATATTTGTCTTCGCGATGCTTATTGGACGATGCCGCGCCATGTGTACTAAGAGCGGTGAGCACGGTTTGAAGTGCATGTGTCTGCGTGAGCGCCGCTGGTTTGTTTGTACACGGAGGAGCACGGTTTTGTTTGCTTCACTATGATTGTTCGCAGCACTTCGTCTGTATTTTTTACTATGTCTGTGTATGATGTTGATTAAAGCGAATGGAGTAGGTACCAAAGGACCTAGCACAAAATTGTTGCAATGATCCGTCATATGATTTGACGTCATATCTTTTCTACCAAGCGTCTCACAAATTCGGTGAGTGGGATTAAATGCAAAAAATATACATCATACACACTCCACTAACAATTTTATAGCTAAACCAATAGACACAGGATAGATAGTTAATGTTTTAACATACCTAATCATATTAAATCGCCAGTTCATGCCTTCGATCACGGGAAACAAATGGATACAATTCAAGTAGTCCGCTTATCGCCCGCTTTTTCTGCGATCTAACATCCGCGTCGTAAAATGTTGTGAAAATGCCGTCTTACTCCATTGTCTTTATTTGTAATTCTAATTTTCTTATTGTAGGTAATTATAATAATGTGATATGGGTGTACTATGTGTGTGACGTCAAACTTATGCCTTGCCTGAAATAAAGTATTTTTTTATTTTTTTTTAAGGGCTGATTCGACCAAATTTGTAGTCTTATCCTGCGAAAAAATCACCACCTCTCTCCACTCCACTCTGGAGTTAAAGAACTTCTCGTTTTACCTTAACCCAGGAATAACCGTCTATTCGAGAGTAAATCGCTATACCGCCAAAATTCATGAAATAATCAAGTTACCCGAGAATATTTTAATGGCGGCCGCTATGTTTAACAACTGTTTTCTTGTATGAATATTTATTTATTTAGTTCTTTATGCACAACTGGGTACAAAAGCGGTCTTAACGCCATAGGCATTCTCTACCAGAAAACCTTAGGGTAATGCAGAGACAAAAGTTAAAGTAGATGCACCAGTAAAGTAGTAAAATAAGGTTAGAACTACGGACTTATAATTATCATATAATAAAAATAAATAAATACATACGTACCTACATATAATAAAATATACATATTATAACTATAAATATATAACATCAAGATAAATATATGTCGTAAACTTATACGAGTTAGACTAGGAAGCATACGAAAGTTGACTGGCATTACATTTCATGAGCCCCCTTTAAGGTGAATGCTACAGGGTAGCCCGCGAAATTCAATTTTTTTGGCGTTTTTTGCTAATTGTAGATATATTTCGCGTTGTATATCGGTCAAAATATGATTGGCGGAAATAGTAACAATATACTGGGTGTCAGCGATCACTAAAACAATGAGTACAAGGTTAATGGTTATTGGTATTCAATTGAGTTTAGGTAGTATAATAATAGCCTTTCAGTTTCGGAAGTGTTTCCCTGACACCCAGTATCTAAGGAATAATACTCATAAAAAATATTAACTTAGCTCTATAAGCTGAATAAGCTCGAAAATCGATAATTTGATCGTAAATTAATATTATCGAGCTAAATCATATTTTGACCGATATACAACGCGAAATAAAGCTATAATTTGCAAAAAACGCCAAAATTTTTGAATTTCGCGGGGTACCCTGTAGCATTCACCTTAAATATAATAAGGTGCACTGGGGTTATTCCGAAAATGGTCATATTCCGAAAGTTTTACTATTCTACCGATCGTACCGATATTTTGCTATTGGCAACATTGATCTAGACGCCATCTTAATTGTCCTCGCCGCAACAGTCGCCGTAAGTCGTTAGCGTCATCGGTTCGTGTGTGGTGTCAAGTTTTCACAGACAAGTGTTTTTCGCGCCATTTTCGGTGATTCGTAATAACCCCAACACAATTTTCTCGCAATTCTGGTAAGTTATTTGAATAATTGTTTGTTTTTACGATAGATTGTGGTTTTTTACGAATTTGTGGGAGGAATGCGACGTCCTAGCTATGTTTAAATTTTTTTTTCGAAAATACCCCTCTGGGGTTATACCGACGTATAATCATTTCGCAATAACCCCACTTAACTTTTTCATAGTAATTGGCAGTGATTCTCAAACTAGTACGAAGAGAGCAAAAATAAGTTTGAATACCTTCATTTTCTATTGTGTATTTTTATGCCATTGCGTCAGGAAGCACCACTATCACCATCGTTTCCAAGAGGGGAACGCTCTCGGAAACGAAAACTGGTGATAGTGTAGTGTGACGTAGTATAATATCTGGTGCCGTATATGTTATGGTGTTGTGTATGATATGATTCATATGGTGTTGTGTATTGCATATTCATGCTGATGAGTACAATAACCCCTTAAGAGATTTTCAGTTATTTCAATTGTATGTATCATACGGAAGAATTGCATTGGAAGAATTGCACCACCCTCTCTCTTCTCATGGGTGTCGTAAAAGGCGACTAAGGGATTCACCAGAGGATGGGCAGCAGCGTTCTCTGAGTATTTAAACAACCAAATGCGATCGCCAACCCGCCTGCCAAGCGTGGCGATTATGGCATATCCCCCCCTTTGGGGGAGGCCTTTGACTGGACAAATAACGTCCACTGCTGGCAGTGGACGTTATTTGGCTGAAATTATGAAAAAAAAAAGAAGATGTATCATACGGTGTGGTGCATGTATGGTAGTGTGTGTGGTGTGTGTATGGTGTGTGTGTATTAGCGCGTTGCATACTTAGACGATTTTGGGTTTGAAATTATTAATACTGGATAAAAATATACATAATTATGTTATTAAATTCATTGCGGGTAAAAAAATACCTACACTAGAAGCTCCAGCATTCTGGCTGAGCAACAGCTCACAATTAGAATGAATCGATATACACACATGAGCACTTACAGGACCTAAAACTAATTAGTTTTAATAAGTTTTTTTTTAATGATTCCTTTATTATAACAAAAAGTACTTTCATTTATTTTTCAGAGCCAGCATGCCACGAACTTACATAAGAAAGAAAATTAAAACTTACACCCCACAAGATTTATCTCAAGCCATTGAAAAGGTTAAAAATGGAGAACTTACGCAATATAGAGCAGCGCAAGAGTACAAAATTCCCATGACGACTTCACGAACACGTTAACGAAAGTAAAGAAATTACCAGGCCGAGTGCAGGTAGACCAACTGTTATACCTTTAGAAGAAGAGAAAAAAATTGCAGATGCAATAATAATTATGGAAAAATGGGGATTTGGACTATCGAGGTTTGAAATCATGGAGCTTGTCGCTGAATACGTGCGGATAAATAATATTCAGAATCCATTTAAAAACAATGTCCCAGGTACAGACTGGTTCATCAATTTCCGAAAAAGACATCGATTGTCTATTAAGAAAGCACAGCCTGTAGAATTTGTGCGAAGGAAAATGACAGATCCATTCGTCATCGCTGAATATTTTGAGTTGCTGGAAAATACATTAAAAGATTTAAATCTTTTTGAAAGCCCCCAATTCATATGGAACCTAGATGAAACATCGTTATGCCTGGATCCGTCCAGAACGAAAGTAGTTGGACAAATAAACAAACCTTGTGCGAGAACCACCTACGGAAGTGGAAAGGAAAACATCACCGTGCTGGCAGGCGCAAGTGCCAGCGGCAAGAAGTTGCCGCCTCTGATTGTATTTAAGGGAAAATTTGTTTGGGATCAATGGATGGCTGAACTAGACAGTGATGCTTACGATTTTGAATTATCGTATGCAGCCAGTACTAAGGGGTGGATGGAGACGGACATTTTCTATAATTATCTAGAAAAAGTCCTCATCCCAAATCTAGGTGAAGAGCGACCGGTCCTTATTATTTATGACGGCCACTCAACTCACGTCGATGTAAGAGTTGTGGAGTTGGCAATGCGAAACTGTGTCACGATTCTTAAACTACCGCCACACACATCACATTTGCTGCAACCTCTTGATATAGCAGTATTCAAGTCATTTAAAACAATATGGGATGGCAAATTGGTAGAGTGGCAGCGTAGAAATATTGGCACAAAAATGCCAAAAAAAGTCTTCGCACAAGCACTGGCTGATACCTGGCAACAAACTAAGCCCGATATAATCAAAAGTGGATTTAGAAAAGCTGGGATTTATCCTTTTAATGCACAAGTGATACCTGTGGACAAGTATGATCCAGATGCATACAGAAGATACCAAAAAAATATATTAAAAGCACATCTTGCCCACACACAAATAAATTCCAAAACCCCAAAGTCACTAAAAGAAATCTGTATTGACTTGTTTAATAATCAGCTTTCAACAAATAAAGAAGATCTTGAAATGTCAAACATTGATAAAGTTACCTTACTGTCTCAATTACCAAAGTCCGATAGCCAGACACTGAGTTTTGTGGCTAAACATCCAACCGAAATACCTATATGTTTACAGAATTCCAAGCCCATAGAAAGTCAAACACAAAATTTGTCAAAAATAAACATAATCTCAAACATAATCATCAAAAAAGCATCACAACCACCACCCCAACCACCACCAATTACGGGGTATCCAGACTTACCCCAAGCCACTCCAACTCAAAATTTGTCAAAAATAAACATAATCATCAAAAAACCATCCCAACCACCACCCCAAACCTCACTCCAACCGCCATCAAGCACATTTGAAGAATTGTTACTGAGAAAAATACAACAAGATAAAAAAGAAACTATATCAACAAAAAAGAAACGTGTCACTAAAGGCGCTGAGGTGATAACTGCAGCTTTAGGTAAGAAAATTTTAGAAGAAATTGAAAAAACTAAATATACGAAGGGGTTACCAAAGGCCAGTAAATACAATAAAAAAACACCAAGCATAAACAGAAAGGATGATTCTGCAATAACAATAAAAAAAGAACAGCCAGGTCCTTCAGGCATAAAAAATAAGAAAAAACGAATACGCCAGCCTTCACTTGATAGCATAACTAGTGTATCCGATATCATGAGCCTACATAGCGATTCCGATACTTTTGATTGTGTTGATTCGGAAGAATTGATGGACGAATATTCTGAAGATAATTTTAAAATATATAAAAAAGAACCAAGGTCACAAAAACAAATAAAAAATTTGAAATGTAGTAAAAAGAATAAAAGATGTGAAAACTTCAATGATGAAAAGATGCTCACTAACAAAAATTCTAATTCTCTCTGTACGAAAAATAAAGGTGTTGGCAAAAAAAGTAAAAATAAAGAAAATCAAGTAAATAAAAAAGAAATTGAAGAGGAAATGCACGTTGAAAGAGTTTTTATAAAAGGAAAGGATATGACGACTAAACGAGACTTAAAAGAAAAACATAAAGGTGAACAACCACTACTAGAACTGAAAAACAAAGACATAGTATACGAAACTCAAGAGGACCCTGACATAAATGAAAATTACAAATTAAATGATTCAGTGCTTGTCAGATATTTGATCAGAAAAAAATGGAAGTACTATATTGGGTTCATAGTAGAAATAATAAAAAACGAAAAAACCTTCTCTATCAACTTCTTAAAAACTGTGAGACTACATCAACAGCTAACCTTTATTACGACCAAAAGAAAAGATAGTGATACAATTCCTGGATCATTATTAGTGAAGAAGATAGATATAAAGAAGAAAAATTATAACGAAAAAGAATATTACTTGTGTAATGATGAAGATTCAATTTATTTTGACTGATTGCTTACCAAACTGATATACTTAAATCTCTTCGGTTATCATTTTCTTTTTTTTAAACAAATTAGGCCGGCTTTCAGTTTTGCTAGTAGAAATAAATTTTAAGTTTATGCCCATGAAGAAGATTCAAATTATTAATAAAAAGACTGTGAGTTCCTACCTTGATTTAAGATTTTTAAAGACTGATTCACTTAATTGTATGGATAAGAAGAAAGTTTACTTTGATTTAAAAAATATTGTTAAATTAAGATGTTAAACTAACTAGTACTACATAAATAAAAGATTGATTTATTTGTATGGATAAGAAGGTTTATTTTGATTTATACAATATTGTTGAAATAAAAACATTAACAGAGGGCCGATCTTTTAATCGTCAAGTAATGATTAACTGGGAAATTTTGATGTTTTAACATCTTTTAAATAAAAAATCTGTCAAAGCGTTACTTGACGACTGAAAGATTGACCCTAAGTATTAAAATAAAAAAAACCTTAATAAAAGACTGATTTAATTGTATGAATAAGAAGAATGTTTATCTAGATTTAAAAAAATATTAGAATGTTAAATGAGTACCAAAATACTTACTTAAATAAACGTTTATTTTGCCGTACTGGTTTATTTTCATTTAAAAATTTCATTTTACAGTAAGTATGAAAATAAGGATGCTAGAAACAAACGCATTCTTACTTTTCTATACTGAGATAGATCGTAGCGGAGAGGAAGTAACTTGCGATATGTGTATGCACTCACATACGGAAAGGAACTGAAATGTTGAGAACCGCATTATTTTCCTGGGGTAATTCCGAAATACCAAAGGAGTAATTAACAAGATTAGCTATATTAATAACAAAACTGATAAATATTTTGTGTAAGGGGTTATTACGATCGAAAAAGAAACGTAAACCTTTGATCAAAGTGCAATAAAGTCGACTTTTGAATAATTTCGGAATTACCCCAAGATAAATCATTATTACCCCTATGCAAAAAAAAAAAAACTCAATATTTCAAATGCTTAATATAAGGAACCCAGCTACATATTTCAGAATCTTTAAATTTATTATCATAAATCTTTTCATTAATTAAAAAGAGGTTAAACAATAAAAGCAGTTTAAATATAATTGCTTTGAATAATTAACCGAAATGTGGACCACTAGTCATCTCATATAAATTCCTATCGGAATTACCCCAGTGCACCTTATATTAGAAGAAAAAGTACAGCCGGGGCAGCATGCGGCACACAAACATGACTAATTGACTACGCGCGCCTACACTCACCTGTGTGCATAACGCAAATGGTGCCTGTAGGTCTACTCGCGTTTTACGAACGACAAACGAAGTACGAACTTTCGTTCCGATTGATACTTACATAATAAAGATAGGCACATAAAAAAGGCACAATTAAGATAGACTACGGTTCATAGTCGTATACAATTTACCGGAGATGAGAAAAACAAACGTCAAAACACGATCATCGCATGCGATAAGGGAACGATGGTTGACCGGAGTAGCAAATTGTGCGATGAATCGTACGATTTATCGAATATCGTCGAACGGGAGTAGACCCCCTGGAGCGTACAGGCAAGCGATATGGGGTTAATGCGTGCGGAACAAGGATGCCAGAGTTAAAGTTTGAAGTTCTGTATCCATATTTTTTCCGTGATCAAAGGTTGATTGATGCATTCTTATATGTATAGCGTATGTACATCAGTTATAAAATATGTATACATATATATATATATCTACTTTTAATTGGTACGTTATCGTGTTTTTAATCATTTAGTGTATAATTTTTTTGAAAACATATGCAATTGCAACAACTACAGCGATGGATGCAGCGCCTGCAGCACCCAAATATGCTGGTGGTTGTGACATTACAATCATTTTTAGATGAACTGGTAAATTAGGAATTGTTCTTTTAAAGGATTCACGTTGTTTCACACGATTGTAATAATTTTCTAGTAAAGGACGTTTTCCAGCCTCCCAAAATCTACCTTCATATCCAAGTTCCCAAAGACGTTGTAGAAGAATTGCTAAATTTATATCAGCAATGCTAAAGTTTTCACAGCACAGCCAGTTACCTGGAAAATATCAACGTTATTGTTAGTCAGTAAATCACAGAAAAATTAAAAAAGGAGAAGTGGTAAGAGCTCTGTGGTAAGAGGGCGTGTTCGTGTCTCCGCGACATGAACAACGCGCTCATGTCATAAGCAAATGGTCGTCTCCGACAACTAGTAGTTACGCTTTTAACCATGATCGTGTTATTTATTTAAAATGCCGAGTTGTTCAGTGGTTTTTTTTTTTAAACCGAAGTCAACCGAAAACTTTATCAGTCTGGAATCACTTACCATAACAATACTAGCCTTTACCCGCGGCTCCGCTTGCGTTAAATTCTGTTAACCCACGTGACGGATCCTGTTAATTCAGTCCAGTCCAGTTCCATCCATCCATCCTTTCATTCTGACCAGTCCCAGTCCAGTCCCACTTCAACTCCCACTCCACTCCACTCCAATCCATCCTTTCATTCATCCATCCATCCATCGTACATTACTATCCGCTCGTGCAAATGCGTAGAAGCATCCAGGCGCGGTTCTAGGAGGGGGGGGTCACAGGGGTCATGACCCCCCCCAAAAACCATCCAAGCTGTACCTCAAAATTATCCTAACAACTAAACAAGAAAGATTAAGTGTTATTTCAAATAATGAGTTGTCACGACATCTACTCGTACGTAAAAAAGAACTTAACAGTATTTTGGAATTTTGTGTAAGAACCTACTAAAGTCCAATTTACAGCATGGGTAATGGGTGATATTTTGCCCAAAGAAAAGTATGGATGAAATTTCCAATTTAACGATAAAAACACACGACGGCGATATTTCATTTTGTTGAACAGTTTGCGCTACTTTGCAAGAGCCTGCCGCCGTTGCGATTAGACAAGGCACAAGCGATTGAAGCTTTGGAGGTGAAAAAATAAATAAAAATGAAAATTTCGCGCTCGTGCTCGCGCTTCCTCGTTAATGTGTATTTTGGGCTTCTGTTGTGCTTCATTTTTATATTAAGTATATCACTCGGCGCGGATAATAAATGGAATTAAAAATGGTGGCATTTATATTCTATGTGTCTCACGCTCACACAATAGGTACTTTACTTGTGAGCGAGAGGAAAATACAAATGCCGCCATTTTCAATCTCATTATTTATCTACACGAGTAGTACATAGCTTAAATCTCCAAAAAATACACTTAAATTGAAGTCAACTTTTCGCATGAATATGTAAAATTTCGCGCTCGCTTCGCTCGCGCTTGTACGCACCGGTAGTTTCTTCTTTATCAGCGCCCATTTTGGAAGTAACTATTCTGTTGCATATTATACTAACTCCAAAAATTTTTATGTTGTTGTTGCGTAAATTAAAAAAAAAAAACACCAGGTTTTGCTGGTACATTTGGCCCGTGAAACTGTGCGTAAGCCAAGCTGAAAATCTCACCCCCAAAATCTTGGGCTGGAACCGCGCCTGGAAGCATCGAATCTGTCAAAGAACATTCAGCGTTCATACATTTTTGGGCCTTTCCAGAAAAAAACATGTTATAAATTGTTAGAACTAGTCATTTTGAACAGTTCTTATTATTGCACCAAAGCTGTAGGGTCATTCTGTGACCTGCTATACGGGTTCGAAAAATACAGATTTTTATACGAGATTTCGTCATTTTGAGCAACAATTGGTCATTTTGAGCAATTGTTTTTATGGCATAAAAGTTGTGGGTCATTCTGTAACATTTTCTACAAGATCTTGTCATATAGAGCAATTGTATTAAGATACATCGCATAAACGCAAGCTCAAGTGCACAATAAGCTACCTGAGGACTACCTGAGGACCTATTCCATATTGTAGAACAATTGGTCAAGATGACAAGCTCTTGTATGAGAATGTTACAGAATGAACCACAGCTTTTGTGCCATAATAAAAATTGCTGTGACCAATTGTTGCTCAGAACGATGAGCTCTCGTATGAAAAACTCTATTTTTCAAAACCTTTAAACAGAGAATCACCACACAGCTTTATGAATGTGTTTGTCTCGCTCAGTCTCACTCGGGGTGGAGTTAACAGAGAAACCAGTGTCGTCCACAGGTTCCCTGAGCCACCTGAGCTTGCGTATATCTGATATTTGCGTCCTGCTCTAAATGGAGCCTTTGTAAAAAATGACAATTCAAAGGCTTATAACAGGTTACAGAATGACCCCACAGATTTGGTGCCATAATAACTATTGCTCCAAATGACCAGTTCTAACGATTTATAGCATTTTTTTTTTCTGACCGGCCGGCTTTCTTTCAGAAAAGGCCCAATTTGAATGATGTCCTTTATTTTTTCTTTCTTTCTTTCTTAAAACCTATACCAGTTTTTAAGTCTAATCATCAGCTTTCAAACACAAAAAGTTTCATAAAAAATCGGTCAAGTAGTTTTAGCGTGATGCTCGAACAAACAATTTCATAAGATAAGAAAAAAAGTAGCCTATATGTTAATCCAGGTTAAGTTTTATTTGTATTAATTTCATTAAATGGTAAATTCAAATTAATCAATTTTACTAGGTAGATAAAAATGAACACTTAAAAATTCATGTCTGGCGCAGAAGAAACTACGCAGTTGTCAGTTTTGTCATAACTTTCGTAGTGAGAACACGTATTTTTACTCGACTGCGCGACAGCAAAGATAAGGTTATGTTTTTCACGCATATCGTATCATCATCATCATTTCAGCCGAAAGACATCCACTGCTGGACATAGGCCTCCCCCAAGCATATGTTGGGGAGATATGCCATAATCGCCACGCTTAGCAGGCGGGTTGGCGATCGCAGTTGGTTGGTTAAATACTCAAGAGAACGCTGCTGCCCATCCTCTGGTGAATCCCTTAGTCGCCTTTTACGACACCCATGAGAAGATATAGGGTGGTGATATTCTTTACGTCCGGCACCACACGGAACATATCATATCGTATGGTATGTGGGAATCTTTATACACTCGAAGCTGTAATAGCTAAAGAAGCTCCGAGCGCAAAAATATTACAACTGAAGCAACTAACGACAAAACTCACCGTGTGTAAATAAAAGGGGCGTCAGTTAACTATTTTAATAAAACATGTGTTGGGTATGAGATATAAATTTTAGGATAGTTAGCTCTGGTTTCTGATCTTTGCTCAGGCTGCACAGGGTAAAAGAAATGAATACCACCAACCTTTCACTCCCACGCATTCGCTCTTGGCGCAGATCAGCTCAGCACGGCCGAATGTTCCAGTCCAACTAAGGTGATTGGGTAAATATAGCCACACCACACTCGTCACAGAAGGGTTTGAGAACGTCTCAGTAGCAATAGTTTATAGTATGTGAGTTAAATCGAAATTGAAGAAATGCTAGGAGCGCAACACGGTCACGTATGCATCAATCGGCGGCTACGATCCAACTGGTCATCCATGCCGGCGCAAGGGGCGCGGCGAGCACTAGCGTCACCGATCTGCAGCTTCCAAACGAGGGTAGTCGTAGAAAAAATGATGGTAAACAATTCCCTCTACCCCGCACTTTTATTTGAGCAAAGATCGAACATAACCCCCCACCGAAATTATTATCATAATTTCACATAAAATAAGATAAGATTACCAAGGGGTTATTAAAATGTAAAAATTGTCCTAAGACAAAATTATTAAAAAATCGGCCAAGAGCATGTCGGGCCATGCTCAGTATTATAGGGTTCCTTAAGTAGGTGTAATTCCAAACGAATCAAATCTAATTTTAATCATGGCTATTTTAGTTTTTGCAATAATCGGCAGCATTCGCGACTCAAAGCGTGTTGTTAGTAGCGCTATCTAGCGATAAATTCAAGAAGGCAAATTTAAGAAGTGTGTCATGACAAAGTTACTTTTTGTGATTTTTTTCAAATAGAAAGTAGCTAAAGGAGCATTATTTGCTCTGATCATTTTTCTCTAAGATCAATGACCTTTGAACTAGGACGTTTTAAGTATTTTTCAGTTTTCTCTCTATAACTCAAAAAATTATAATCACATTATACTCGAAATAATTTTAAAAGAGAGTTTTCACAAAGGTCTATCAATGTGGAAGATTATAAGTTTCTACGTTGCATAGTTTAGAAATGGCAGGGGGGGGACACACATTGCAAGCCACTTTGGCGGGCTATATTTCGCAGATGGTACACCTGATAAATAAAAACCGGCCAAGAGCATGTCGGGCCATGCTCAGTATTATAGGGTTCCTTAAGTAGGTCTACAAACGAATCAAATCGAATATTAATCATTGCTATTTTAGTTTTTGCAAACAGCACCACCTAGTGCTAAATTTATGAAGCTAAATTTAAGAAGTGTGTTTCTTTTTGTGATTTTTTTAAATAGAAAGTAACTAAAGGAGCATTATTTGCTATGATCATTTTTCTCTAAGGTCAATGACCTATGAACTAGGACGTCTTAAGTATTTTTCAGTTTTCTCACTATAACTCAAAAATTTATAATCACATTATACGTGGGACACTCAGAAAGTTTTGCGAAACTAAAAAAAATTGTTCTATACGTACATATATTTTTATCAAATCTTTTCAAAGTACTTTCCACCAGCCTCTATACAAAGATTCATGCGCCTAAACCAGTTTTCAAAACACTTTTTCCAGTCCGCCGCAGACACCTCGTTTACAGCCTGCTCGAACGCAGCCAGCGCATCTTCCGGCGACGAAAATTGTATCCCTTTGAGCTGATTTTTTATTTTTGGGAATAAAAAGAAGTCACACGGTGCTAGATCAGGGCTGTAAGGAGGGTGACCCAGGAGTTTGACTGGCGTGCTGTCCAGGAAGTCCCTCGTTTTGAGTGCGGTGTGCGCAGGTGCATTGTCGTGGTGGAGCAGTAGCCCGCGGAGCCCTGTGTTTGGTCGCTTGTTGCTTATAACAGAGAAAACTTCTGGCAAACATTTGGTAGTATACCATTCGGCATTAATGCTTCTTTGATCCCGTAAGGGAATTGATACCAAGTGGCCAGTCAAATTAAAAAAGCTAGCGATCAAAATCTTACCCCCGCTTCTAGATCGCTTCACTTTGGTAGGCGTTGGCTCATTTTGAAACACCCAAACAGTCGACTGGCGCTTGGTTTCTGGGTCGTATTGATAAATCCAGGACTCCTTACCTGTAACGATGTCGTAAACACGCCGAGACGAGCCTGCTTCAAATTTGTTAAGCATATCACGGCACCATTCCACCCGGGCCTGCTTCTGAGCATCGGTGAGGTTGTGCGGCACCCAGCGTGATACTATCCTCCTCACGCGAAGATGGCTGTGTAGAATCTCGTGAACGCTTCCCGATCCAATCTTCAATATGTGTTGAATCTCCTGATATGTAATTCGCCTATTGTCTTGGATTAAATTTTTCACTGCTAGCACGTTTTCTTCGGTAACAGCCGTCAAAGGGCGACCGCTTCTTTCGTCATCCCCCAAAGTTGGTCGACCGCGCTTGAATTCGTTATACCAACGATACACGGTTGCCTTGGAAGGGCCTTCATCCATGAATGCCATTTGAAGTCTATCGTACGATTCATCCGGTTTCAGGCGACACTTGAAATCGTATAAAATCATAGCTCTAAAATGTTCCCGGCGCAGATCCATATTTCAGTGAGACACAATACTTTGAATTAACTCGCAAAAAATGTGGAGGGAAATTTTGAAATTGGAACTTACTTATTTTTACTTATAAATAATCATATTTTCGAAAAACATTATAACTGGCCAGTCTCCCATATATAAAAACTTTTTTTCGCAATACTTTCTGAGGGGCCTGGTACTCGAAATAATTTTAAAAGAGAGTTTTTATAAAGGTCTAGCAATGTTGAAGACTATAAGTTTCTACGTTGCATAGTTTAGAAATGGCAGGGGGGGGGACACATTGCAAGCCACTTTGGCGAACTGTATTTCGCAGAGGGTATACCTGATAAAAAAGTTGTGTATGAAACATTACCTTCATTTTAGTAGACCTATTCAACGATACCCCACACGAGGGGGTGCAGCTAAAAAAATATTTTCATCGCCATTTCACATGTATAGGCGCCACCCCTAAAATACGAAATCAAGATTTTTTTATTCTTTTAAAATTGAGATCTATACCTATTCCATTTTTTGTCAAAATTTCATTTACTTATGTTTATAACTGTAGAAGTTATTAAGCGGTAAAGGATTAGGACAGACGGACAGACGGACGGACATGACGAAACTATAAGGGTTCCTTGTAGGACTTCGGAACCCTAAAAAGTGGTGTATCAAACATTACCTTCATTTTAGTAGACCTATTCAATGATACCGAGGGGTTTTCCATCCCCATTTCACATGTATGGACGCCACCCCTAAAATACGTAAAAACGATTTTTTTATTCTTTTAAAATTGAGATCTATATGTAGACTATTTTTTAACAAAATTTCATTTAATTATGTTTATAATTGTAGAAGTTATTAAGCTGTAAAGGATTAGGACAGACGGACGGACATGACGAAACTATAAGGATTCCTTGTAGGACTTCGGAACCCTAAAAAGCTATAAGATAAATCTATGTTAAACTATGTTACTAAGGATACTAATTTGTGTTGAATGTTTAATTTGAATAAGGAAACGAGGCTATTTTATTAATAGGTCTTTTCAAAAAACATCCTCTTTGCGTCCTCAACGACACGATTTATTCCGTCCGGCCCCTCATGGAGACGCTCCACTTTGGCACGGCTCCAACGAAGAGAAGAAGTTAAATCGGATTTTATGAGAACGAAGTCACCAACTTGAATGTCAGGTGGTGATTTGAACCACTTTGCTCTCTGTTGCAAAGTATGCAAATAGTCGTCAAACCATTTCTTCCAAAACGTTTGGGATATTTTTAGCATACACTGCCAACGACACAGATGTTTCATTATTAACAAGGAATTGAAGGAATGCTTGCTATTATAGGGTAAATTTCCTTTGGAGATTCTACCCCCCACCCTGAGGAAACCTAGGGGTTCCACGAAGTGTGCCAGATTCCGTAAGGACGCAACTTTGTTATTTTTAACTTGATTTATTTTAGTGCTATAAAATCTAAGTTGTATAGTTTTAATGATGACGTCATGGGACGTATTCAACACATTAGTTGAAATAGGGCCAACCAAAGGTTCACGTTTCAATTTTCGAAACGGCGAAAAATACTCGAACAATTTTTCAGAATAAGTGTCATCGTTGTTTTGAAAAGCAAATGAGAAAATATCTACGTTTGATTTTAATTCTAAGATATGATTTTCATTTTTTATATTAAAAGTGTTTATTGGCCACTGATGAACGTCATCAGCTAACCAAGCTGGGCCGTGGAGCCAGCGTTCAAGTCTCGGAATGGACAAAGGCTTGATTGTTGCAGCTTTATTTTTACTAATAAGCAGTCTAGTTTTCACAACTTTGTTTGAATTTACACTACGAATGTAAATGCATGCCGCATAACCACGGGTTGATGCGTCACAAAGAGCAATATGATGTGTATCACAAAATGTAAGTATAAGTATGTTCCTTTCGATTTATAAATTAGAAAGATATGACAATGATGTGATGAACGTCGACCACTTTTCACGCAACTCAGCTGGAAGCTGTTCGTCCCATCCTAAATACAACTTCCTTAAATCCTGCATTATGCATTTTGCGAGAACAGTGCAGGGAGATAAGAAGCCGACAGGATCGAATATGCTAGCGAGTAGCTTGAGTACTGACCGTTTTTTATAAGTATTTGTGGGTGACCACTCGAGACCTAAAACTTTGAGTGAAGAACACACGGTGTCATCACTAAAGTTTATTGCGAATGTTTGGTCGGCACCGATCCTGGACAGTAACTCAGGCGAGTTACTTGCCCACTTACGGAGATCGAACCCACCTAATTTTAATAGAGCTACGAGCTCGTCCTGTAACGTACAGGCTTCTTCTGTGGTTTGTGTTGACCACAAAAGATCGTCAACAAAAAACCTTGCATAAGAATGTTTGCAGCACGCGGGTACCGCTCGCCTTCATCACTCGCTAGCTGTTGCAAAGTGCGCACAGCAACAAATCCTGAGCTACTTAAGCCGTAGGAATTTGTTAATAATTAGTAAGTTTTAATTTCCTCTGAAGGAGACTCCCTCCAGAGTATGTGCTGGTGCTGGAGCAGCAGTCGGCAGGGTCTATCAATACCTGCCTATACATTTTAGATATATCGGTAGTGAGACAAATATCAAACAGGCGAAAGTTAATATAATTTTTAAAATGTCATGGAGGACTTTTCTACCTGTTAGTAAAGTGTCATTTAATGATACACTGGAAGTGACTGCCGATGCATCACATAACACACGCACGAGAGTGGTGGTGCTCGAGGCTTCCACAACAGTGATGTTGAATTAAATGTCTGCTGGGTTCCGTATCGAAACTGCACGGTTGCACGTCGCCTAGTCATTCATACTCGCGCATGAACTCAACGTAGGTCACGTGCAACTCGGGAGATCGAGCGAAACGTCGCTCCAGGTGATGGAACGCACGGCGTGGTTACTAGACTCACCGAGATCAGCACGATTCGGATCCAGCAGAATGGGAAACACATATCTGCTACCACTGTCGCGATAATGATAGGGTTGTCGCACGGCGACTCTTCAATTTCCTTAAATGATTTTAGACATGAGTTGATGGTATCACTATCGTTGGTGTACGACACCAGTTTGCAAGACATTGCAACGTTAGTTACGTCATCGGAAGTACACGGTACTTCTATTTTTCCACACAATACGTACCCGAATACACTGTTAAGTGCTGTGGGTAATGCAGGATTAACATTTATTTTAGTCCCGTCATAAAAGTCCGGGAATACATCGCCTGCAAGTATAATGTCCACTGGGGATTTTTTGTGGAAGTAAGGATCCACTAAAAGTAAATGTTTATATTTACTGCAAATATCCGAGGATATTTCTACAGTTGGTAAATCAAGTTATTCGTTGTAATATTATTGCGTCTATTTTAAACGTTGGATTGTCACAGTGCCTTGGTTTAATAGTGCATGATGTAATGCCAAAGTTTTTAAACTATTTCCGGCTAAGCCAAAAATATTAAAAGGACACTTTTGTCGTGGCAACCCTAGCCGCTCTAAACAATCCAATGTTATGAAGTTTGATTGAGCGCCCGAATCTATAAGAACGCGGCAAGCTTGCTCATTACCGAACGCATCAATAACATTTACGATAGCCGTACCTAGAAGTACTATATAGTTTTTAATATTGTCTACGCTGGAGCTGGACGAGTGAGATGTGTGCGTAGCTGTTGATAACTCAGTAGCGGTGGTAGTGTGCGCGGGCACGGCTCGCGAAACCGGTTTGCTATCTGAGTTTAGGTGTAATAATGAATGATGTCTTTTATTGCACGTAAAACATTTAAAATCATTTCGGCAATCGGAAGTCGCATGGTTTTGCTTGAGACAATTATGGCACAATTTCAAATGGTCAGCACGGCTGACTCGTTGTGCAGGGTTCAATTCACGGAATTGTACACACCGAAAAATCATATGATTTTGGCCACAATGGAAACAGCTGACATTATTACTACCTGCATTTTGTCTAGAATGCAACGTTTGAGAAAATGTCTTCTTATAATTATTGTCACTCGGCCGTTTGTTTACATTAGATGTAGACGGAATTTTATTTTGCGAAACAGAACAATTAGTAAAGGATTGGGAATGTTCCAATACTTTAATTTGATTATGCACGTGGGACATTAAACTTTCGTAGGTAGGTATAGATTTCTGATCGATGTTTTGTTCGAACGACTTTCTTGTGTTGGGATCTAGTCCCCTTAAATATGACACAGTACGTAGCTTGACAGATGTTCGATGTTTAAGGCATTAATAGCTCGATAAAAGTGATCGAAAGTCTCGATAAAATTATTAAAATTAATCGACGACTCCGACTTGAGCGCAGGAAAGTTCAACATTTTATCTAAGTATTTGCCTACGAGCATTCTATTGTCTTGATATTTATCAAGCAACGACTGCCATACTAAACTACCTAAGTGCGGAACCTTTTGTAGGTACACGATAACAAATAATGAAATTTGTCGATATTTGAAACACTTGTTTGATTATGCACCAGAGAACAAAATGTTTCGTCAAATGTAGTAAAATGCTCGATATTTCCGTCAAAGCTGAATAGTTCGAGTTTAGGTAAGCGTGGTCGAACGTAGACCTTAACGCTTTGCTCCTTCGTGTCAACGTGTGCACATGGTGGAACGTCCGCCATTTTAGAAGCACACAATTTGACATGATAGAATAAATCATCGAAGCCACAGATTAATGATATATGTACATCGAAGCTTTCCATGTCTTTAGTACAGAATTCAGCGTTAATTTAAATTCAAAAATATCCATACAAATATTTTCGAATGATTCACGCAATGAAGTTATTTCTGAGGCCGCAAAAGGAACATTTCCTCTAAAGCAGGATTAGATTCCATCTTTTTTGAAAGATCATATATTAATTGTAACTACGAGAAAATGCGTTGCTTTTTAGCTAAACATTTATTAATGTTACGCATTATTTCTAATTCCTTTTTAGAAGGAACTTTCTCTTCTGAGTTAGGCATTTTCGAGGGAAAATATTAAAATAAGCGATAGAAATGAAATAATAAATATAAATAAATATTTTTGGGACATTTTAACACTTCACCATCTAGTCCCAAATTAAGCAGAGCTTGTGCTATGGGTACTAGACAATGGATATAATACTAATATACTTTTTTTGTTGTAAATACATACTTATAATACATAAGAAACAACCAGACCAACACAAACACTCATGTTCATCACACAAATATTCGTGTCCTGTGGGAATCGAACCCACGACCTCGTGATCAGCAGTCCGAAACTCGAACCACTAGACCACAGAGGTCATCAAATAAGAAGTCAAACAATAAGAAACAAGCACGGCTTGTGTGCACAAATTGAACAAAGAAATTGTACGGCAACTTTGTGGTTTATTCAAAATGGCGTCCTAACGTCTAACTAAAAGCACGGCTGAAATCAGACTTTAGGATTTGAAATAAGTATTTGAAATATGAAAATAAGGTATTTTAAATCCGGCTCGAAGACCAAAATGTTGGGTATGAGATATAGGGGGCTGGTAAATTTTAGGATAGTTCGAAGGACCTGAAAGAATAATTATAGTTTTCCAAGTGTGGAATAAGCTACTCTGGTTTCTGATCTTTGCTCAGGCTGCACAGGGTAAAAGAAATGAATACCACCAACCTTTCACTCCCACGCAGTCGCTCTTGGCGCAGATCAGCTCAGCACGGCCGAATGTTCCAGTCCAACTAAGGTGATTGGGTAAATATAGCCACACCACACTGGTCACAGAAGGGTTTGAGAACGTCTCAGTAGCAATAGTTTATAGTATGTGAGTTAAATCGAAACTGAAGAAGTGCTAGGAGCCCGACACGGTCACGTATGCATCAATCGGCGGCTACGATCCAACTGGTCATCCATGCCGACGCAAGGGGCGCGGCGAGCACTAGCGTCATCGATCTGCAGCTTCCAAACGAGGGTAGTCGTAGAAAAATTGATGGTAAACAATTCCCTCTACCCCACACTTATATTTGAGCAAAGATCGAACAACATGCATTACAATGACAAAAGGCAAACCAAAAATCACAGGGGTTTTTTCCGGAATGCCGAACATTCTGCATAAAACTTTTTAAGCGACAAAAATCAACAATAATTAACATACTCTTACCTAATTGCATTTTAAAACACAAATTTTATTCCTAGTGACCGCCTCTAAAACTGCGTGTTTCCCGCCTAAGAGCAAGACAGCAGCGATTGTGCCATCTTGTTTTCGAGGCCGCTTCCTTTGACGTTCGGCCAGTTCGGCGGCACGCGCTTTGAGGTAGGTTTCAAAGTGTACAGTCGACCGCACGTCGGTTGTAACAGCCTGTAACCTTGACAGCGTCTTTATTTCGTGAGTGGTAAGGGTGGTTTTCGTAATTCAAGTGTTACCACTGACGTGCGGTCGACTGTACTATCACGTCCCGTGTGGCTCAGCCATAATGTAATAAAACTATGACTCAGCCGCACTCAAGGTCACGTGGGCCGACTGATGATTTAGAAATAGGCATTTTATCTTCAATGGTGCCGATTCTCTTGTACACCCACCTAAACCTAACTATAACTAAAATTTACAAATTTTAGTTTAGAAAATCATAAAACTTATTCTGTGTTTATCTTTTTCTTATTTTACAAAACTTGTTGACAGCTCTAATAATTGAGTTTGACGCATCTAAGTTGAATTGGCGGTGTTACCAGTACATCTTAAAAAATGTATTAAAGAGTAAATGGAATGACCGAAAGTTCACAAAAACAAGGAAATTAAATAATAATTATATTTGTAATTATTAGTTTATCATTAAAATTATGAAGAAAAAATCATGTCACGAAATAAAGTACATTTTTGTTTTATATTTTCAATAAAATATATAAATTGGAATAATGTGATCAGGTTATTATTACCTACGGCCCGTATTACAGAACGATACTCAAGCGTTGATCACAGTTTAAAACTAGTTTTGAGTTGAGCTTTGATTTTAGATCGTTCCTCAAGCAGAGATTTATTGATCACAGTTCAGATCACAATAATAAACTATTTCTTTAATTTAAAAAGCTGGAATTTCCCTTTTTAAAGACGTGGTTAAAAAGTTCTAGCACCCAGGACACGAAATTTCTGAAAAAAGTTGAATAAATTAGAATATAACATTGAATTAAGAAACCTATGGAAGTGGCACATTCTTCTATATCCACCTAGTTTATACAATTATCTATTAAATCGTTATTGAATTATGAAACTATTCTTTGTCTCTTGTTAACAAACGTGTTATGTCGTTTGGTGAAAGAGATCGCATGCTATTTGTATATTCTCTGTTTGGCAACATCTTTACGGGATGTCAAAATACCTACGCCGCGTGGCAACCCCGCTTACCCCGCAATGTGGCCCATAATACATGAGCTGTCAAGTAAACAAACTAGGGCTGTTGATATTTTTTAAATATCAGATTTTCGATCTATCGATTATTATTGAAAAAAAAAAGATATTTCGATATATTGGCCAAATTTCATGATTCTAGGTCAATGCGAAGTACCCTATAGGTTTTTTATGTGAGTTTGCGAGTATGAAAATGTGACATAGCCGTATGATTGCCTTGACCAAGAAGCTTGATTTTTTATGTCCTAGGGACAGCCGAACTTAGTATTTGATATAATTGCATTATTTATTACTATTTGAAAATGATTTTAATCAGCACACATCTCTGGTACGAAACACGAGCATCGATATCGATACTTTTTAGTTTTGATTATTTACTTCCCTAGCTATGGCCACCATAACGGTGGCCCAGATATTGTAGGTATACCACGCTTATTTCGTAGGTGTTACTGGTCCATAGGTACAAGTCAATGACTTCTTATCCTTTATTATATAGGTACCTCTTCTTTTCGAAATTATAAATTTCATTGTATGTTTCTATGAACAATTTACCTTTCTGCTGAATCTACAACAGCTGCAACCACATAGTAGGCATCCATTATTTATTTTAAACTACCTAAAAACTATAAAAATGAATAAAATAAGCTTTGCAATTTTAGTTGTTGATAACTAATTATAGTCGACATGTATTTTGATGCCTTCTAAAAATAGTCAGATTTAGGTTGACATTTCTAATATTAGGTGAAAAACGTCAATTACAGAATAGCAAAATGTCAATTTTTACTAAGTTGAATAACTAAACTAATTTTGGTCCTGTCAAACCAAAAATTAGTTTTAAAGTGAATTTCAGAATAGAAAACTTCGTTTGACAGGACTAAACTAAATTTAGGTGATTTTTAGTCTAGTTTAGAGAATTTTGTGACAAGAGAATCGGCACCATTATCGACATAATTTTAGTAGCCTCACCTTTAAGAAACTATGGAATAATCTTGATGATTTTAGAAGTTAGAAGTACCTACATAGAAGAAGATTTAATTAAATTGTAATGTGTTATCATTGTGTGAGTAAGATAGGTAAATACACGTAGGTACCTATACCTATCATTTTGCCGTATGAATTCAAAAACAAACACTGTTTCTCAGTAATTGTGGGTCCCGGTGGATACGGATGGTGGTTGCACCAATTAGGATTTCTTTTATCGACGACACAGAGCGTACCTACCTAAACATTCATGTGAACGTACATGAAAATCACGCGCCGCCTTGAAAATGTTGGTTTATGTTAATTAAGATTTTGAAATACATACAAGAATTATTTTTTACTTTTTAATTAAGGTTTTTGAAGTCGGTTTTATTTTTTGTTAAAAAACGTTTTTATTTCATACTTTATAGTTGATAATTGCGAGGGTTTATTCATAAATTATACAACCAATTTGTAAACATATTTTTTATTAGCCTATGCTGTGCTGAGCAAAGGTCTCGCTCATGTTCTTCCAAACGTCCAATCACTATCGTTAGAAAAAACACGCAAATCGGCCAAGAATTCTCAGAAAAACGAAACTATTAGTAGATCATCTAGGTAGGCGAAGCTAAAATAAACTGATTTATTGAAGCTGGTTAAAAATTACTCAACCTAATTCTATAAAATTTATATGGGACCACCGCGCGGGCTTCCTCTACCAAATAACAACCACGTAAATCGGCCCCGAAATCTCGGAGTAATCGGTGTAAATACATGAAAAAAAGGAAAAAAACCCGCCGAATACATCCTCCTCCTTTTTTTTAAGTTGGAAATAAAAATAAGCAAAAACTGTCCAATATACGGTGTAGGGTATTGTAGGTACCGAACAACTTTACTGATATGCTGATTAGGGCATGCAGTTTCATACATTTTCAGTTTCGAAATTGGCTTATGAAATTGGCCTCATCAGTTTCGAAATTTCGAAATTGTGGGCAATGTTTAAAACACCTCATAACTAAGCCTATCGCAGTCCACTACTGAATAAAGGCTGCTCTAAGTTGCTCCACAACAAAATAACCTTTATCTTTTCCATCCAGTCCACCCCAGCTACCTACATTAGGTCGTCGGTCCACCTGGCTGGAGGGCGCCCAACGCTGCGTTTTTGCGGTATTCAATCAAAGATTCGTCTGCTCCAACAGCCATCGATCTTTTGGTAGACTGGCCTACCCATTGTCACATTAGCTTGCTAAATCTACAGCCTATGCTACTCTCTGGTTCTTTCGGCCAGACTGTCAGTGTTCACGTCTCGGCATTGTAAGTAATGACAGGCAAGAGTAGTATAAACTAACTACTAGTCTACCAACCGGAATATAACAGGTCCCTAACTACCTATGTAGACAAATTCCTGCACAACCTCTAGCGTCGTTTCTTTGAAGAAGACCGATTGGGCTTGGCACGCTGCGCAACATGCGTTTTGAACATGATCTTGTCTACCATAGTCTTGTCCAGATTCATACTAAGACTGATACACTAAATGACTATATACTATATGCTATGTAGCATCTCGCTCAGCTGTTTCAGAGACTGCCATTACAATAAATCAATAATGTCATCGGCAAAGTGGAGACGTGAAATGTTCTCGTCTTTTCCATCACAACCCTTCCCCGTCTAATCCAGTGTCTTGAAAACATCCTCCAAGTCATCAATGAACAGCTTCGAAAGAGTATCGCCCGAAGGCCTTCTCATAGTACACAAATACACAGCAGCTAATTGATCTCTTCAGTCGTTCTTCTAATCTTCCGAAAAGAATGGTCTTCGATGCTATCCAACTCAACCCATTTGTCTACTACTGGTCATTTTTGGTCTTTTCCGAGATTCGCCACAATACTCGGTCCTCCGCCTTCCGCATTTATTCCATCCCAGATAGTTTTTCCAGGTCTTCAGTCCACCTGATTGGGAGCGTCCTAACCTACATTTGAAGATCTCCATTCAAGGACTTATTCACTGCCACTTCAGCTTGTTGATTCTAGAAGCTATGTCCAGTCACTGGTACATTTTTGGATAATCTCGTCACGGATCTTATTTTATCCTTCAAAGAAGTATAGCTTGCTGCGCGAGTCTAAATTTGTGGACTAGCCCAACTGTCAGCGTCCACGTCTCGACACAGTAGGCCATGACACGCAGAACGCACTGGTTAAAGACTTCTGTTTTCAAACATTATGGTTTAGGCGAAGAGAAGAAGGCGAAGTTTGCGAAATGCTGCCCAGCCCAACTGGATCGTTCTGCCTGATACTTATTTGAAGTTGTATCTACCAAACCAAATAACCTGCCCCAGATACCTGCACAGCTTCGAGGGAAGTACCTTCAACGAACCTCGGCACGACATGTATAATATGCATATTGAACATGCATGACATGCATGCATTGACTTTGGTCTTGTCCAGATTCATGCCGACACGATGCTGTAGCCTCTTCTAAACCTATTAGTTTTCTCTCGATTCGTGGAGTCTTCTGACGAGATAATTTGTGACGATCTTGGATAACAGCTCGTATACCCAGTATACGTGTTAAATTTCTTTGTATTTTAGTGGGCATGTTCAGAGATCACGGGTAAACTTGTATGGAAATGTTAATTCTGACTAATTTTAAAATGGGTTCTTTGGAAGTCATAAATTCAGCTGCTGATAAAGATTCTAAGTCGTTTTCAAATGCAGCCTGCAGCTGGAAAAGCTCTAGTTACTAATCTAGAGCAGATGTGGGAGTTCTATTGACGATTTAACATTACAGTCTTTTAATAAATGAGTTAAGCTCGCCGATGTACATAAACTTTCCTACTGTAATATAAATGTATATCTGTGTGTACAATAAAGAATAAGAATAAATAAATTTCGAAATTTCGAAAGTAGGGGTGTTAATTTCGAAATTGAAAAACTTGCAAATATGGTCCGAAATTTCGAAACTATGAAGTTTCGAAATTTCGAAATGCATGCCCTAATGCTGATATGATTGTAAATGATACGAGTCCATTGAAGACCAATAGTTTATTGCACTAAATTAACACCAAAGTTCAGACAGAAATACTTAGTTCTAAAGAATAAATAATATTGATATGATATTGATAGGTATGTCAGAACACACGGCGCGTTCGATGATCGGTAGTGAACTAACTTAAAAGTAAAAGTAAATGAAAATGAATTATGAATGTTGGCGGATAATGCTGACGCGGGTTGTACAATACTTTCGCAATGTTCGGTTGCACCGTACATGCTCCCGGGCGAGATGTAAGATGAAAGTGTAAGATGATAGACAAAAAATGAAAACAAAATGATAATAATAAATGATAAGGTGCATACATCGCTAATTGAAACAATTATCATGCTGCTTTAAAATACAAAAATTGCTATAATTAAATTATAAAATAAATTATAAAACTGACTTATTGTCCCTAATTCTCTGATAATACACTAAACACTGATTTAAGCACAGGAGAAGTTGCTTTGTCACATTTGTCACTGCTAGTAGGAATTTCTCCGATACTATGATGACACTCATTTAATTCTTTACGTGAACAGTTTAATCTTTCACAACACTTTACATTCTTCTTCTTCTTCGTGTCGACATGAGCTACATAATAATAATAGCTCATGTCGTGGGGAAAAGATTAGCCAGTCAGCAGGTTGATAGCGGGGCTGACTGCCCAGAGTGCGCCGGACGATCAATTAAATACTTCACATTGAATCCAGAACACTCATTTGGAACACTGACACTGACTGACTGGCTGGCTGCAGAACCGCAGGATCCTCCGCCCCTGGCGGTGACGTAGCGGCAGCCATCTCGCGCCTTCCCCATCTCAGGCGACGTCGTAGTCTGCGCAAAGCTACAATTATTCCAACCAATATCATTACGCCGATGATGCTGTAAATCGCTGCATAATGATGAACATCGTGAAACCTTATATCTTCTGTTAATGGAGTACTCTGTTTGATAACGTCCAATTGATTTTTTATGTTTGACCATTCTTGTTGCCTGGAGTCATAGTCAGTGGCGTTTGGAAGCGACTGATACGGTACGGGTGATATGTTTATGATATGATTTATAGGAGCAATCTCAAATGTTTCTATATCTGGTGAAATGTCGGTTTTGCTTGATCCATGCTTATGACTGTACGGTCGACCGCACGTCGGTGGTAACACTTTGACATTAGCAGCATCTTTATTTCGTAAGCAGTAAGGGCGGTTTTCGAATTGAAGCGTTACCACTGTCATGCAGTCTGCGGACTGATTTTTGTTTGGCATGTCCCAGTTTTTTCTGAATTCAGGCATAGACTTTGGTCGTCCTTGATATTGTATATGGATCTCTTAATGATACATAAAATAGTACCCAAACTTTGTTGAAGGCATGAATTGATATCGTTTTCCGTAAGGGATAATAAGGCGTCTTTCTTAAGGTTGATAGCGACATATTCTGATACAGGAACTATCTCAACCATTTGGTATCCCATCATATCCGGCTCGAAGGACCAAAAGATGTAGGGTATTGTAGGTACCGAACAACTTTACTCATATGCTGATATGATAATTGTAAATGATACGAGTCCATTGAAGACCAATAGTTTATTGCACTACATTAACACCAAAGTTCAGACAGAAATACTTAGTTCTAAAGAATAAATGATATTGATAGGTATGTGAGAACACACGGCGCGTTCGATGATCGGTAGTGAACTAACTTAAAAGTAAATGAAAATGAATTATGAATGTTGGCGGATAATGCTGACGCGGGTTGTATTATACTTTCGCAATGTTCGGTTGCACCGTATATACGGTTTATTTTATTATAACTGCAAGAGGACGGTCCGCTCTTTCCTTCAAAACATAACTTACGACGATCTGAGTTACGACGAAACAGAACAATACCTAACCTGAGTGCTGTGCCTGAGTGGTAATAAGAACACCCAAAAAGACAATCACACACACTCATATACGCACACGCAGGCCCGTACACCTACACCACAGTATGTACCCTACACACGCCTCTACATACATTAATACATCCCACGTGCACCCCACATTCACATAGGTATACATTCCAATAAACTCACACACCCCGACACACATTCACATACACGCACGCTTAACAAAATTTTTAATTGTTATAAGATTAATTGTAAAAGTAGCATTTAACATAGCAATTAATACAAAACATACCATTGTACGTATTGTATAATGTTGTACAGCTAAGAGAAAAAAACAGGCCAAGTGCGAGTCGGACTCGCGCAGTAAGGATTCCGTACCACCCATCGACCTGATACCCCATATAAACAGATTTAATTTACGAGAGTTCATCAAAGACATAAACGCACAGTGCCCGAAATATGAATTTTTGCATCTCTTTCTTACGCAGGTACCACCACACATGACTATGTTTGTCCTATTTTTAGTATTTGTTGCTAAACTACATAATATGCACTATAATCTGACCAAGTTTGACACTGGTATGTATTACCGTTTTGAAGATAGATCAGAAAAAAACTTTGAAAAAATGCATGTTTTTTGAGGTTTCTTGTATGGACCCCCTTTTGTTTTAGACTTTTTTTATGTTTTTAGTATTTGTCGTGATACCCCTCATAGCAACACATATTCTGAGAAAATTTCAATTGGTTACCTATTACTGTTCGAAAGATACGGCCCTGTGACAGACAGACGGACGGACGGACGGACGGATAGCGTAGGTAGAGTAATAGGATTCCGTTTGGCGCCCTTCGGGTACGGAACCCTAACAAGTTTATTTATCTATGAAAAATTCTATTTGGCTTTTTGATTGAACCCAACCCGTGAGTGATGAATTGAAAATCAAACCTTTACGGCCAAAATTAATATCCAATCTATCCACGATTTGCCCTACTAGAGATAGAAATTTGACAGTTGACAATACAAAATATGTCAAATTTCTATCTCTAGTAGGGTAAATCCTGGATAGATTGGATATTAATTTTGGCCGTTAGACGGTAAACGCGGGGCGACAAAAGGGCAATCTTGATTTTGTGATAATAATTAATGACGACACCTTGGGCCACGCAGGAAGCGTTTGCGAAAAAAAGACAATAGCGCGCAACATGGCATTCGACTAGGCTGGGCTGGATGCAATATGAGGCAGGCCTATGGGTTGTGGCATTCGGAGATATAGCTTGACCCCTTTATCTACTACACTTTCATAATCAATGCGCAGGTCATTATTGCATGTTTTGAACAACATTATGTAGATTTCCGAATACCACGCGCCACGCGTGCGAAGCCACGGTCAAGCTAGTATGTAATATGTGTACTGAGTATGTGTATAAATAATTACCTTCAGGTTGTTTTTTCAATTGGTCTTCAACTTGAGAAAAGACTTGATCAATAATATTTAAAACTTTAGTGTACTCTTCCTCATTAGTTATTATTTCATGTTTTCGGTCCTGTATCTCAGCTTTATAAAGCAATATACTTTTAGCTTGAGGGTTCTCTTCAGCTAGTTTTCTCAAATTTGTAGAATTGCCTAGGTCTCCACCTATAAATGAGTGCAGGTTTATAATTTTTACAATAATTGTAATTTTAAGTAGCCATGAATAAACCATGGACGAGAAAAAAAAAGAAGGACTCCGCGCAACATACATATAACGAAAGTGAAGCACCCTAAAGCGGGCTATTCAAAGCACTACCAGCAGGGCGGTCCATGCAGTCCCTGCAAAACCCTTTTGTGTGTATGTTTGTAGGGCTGACATTTTTAATCTGTGCCTTAGTATACAGATTAACAAAGTCGGCCCTGCAAATATACATAATTTATAATTTAGTAGGGACTCTGCAGGGACTGCTTGCAGTGCTTTGAGTAGGCCGCTTCACTTGTTTTTATGATGTGCCTCATGCATACACGTCGTAGTGCGCTGATAGTGCCATTACGCGGCGTTTCGTTTCTTAAATTACACATACATAGTTATACGTGCTTCACTTTTGTTGTTTCTGGCGCAGAGTCTTTTTTTTTCTGATCCGTGGAATAAACATGCTTAACGATCTGCAAATTAGCTTGTCATTTGTCAAACTGCCTGCTCTGTAAAATCATAGATGAATTCCTTCATAAGCTTAACAATTAAATACAGCGCGATATTGAAATAACTGAAAACCTCTTAAGGACGCGTTCGCAAAATTGATAGGTACAGAATCGAACTACTACATTGACACGGGTCATACACACAAGTGTACGCTCGCTAACTTCGATAATAGTAGTCAAGTGAACTCATTTTGATACTTTGAAAGATTCATTTTCTTTTACGTATTTCTTTGTAATAAAATTTTGGTAGGTACCTACTACCTACAAAAAACATATTTTTGCTGTTTATATTTTTACGAAATACCTCCGGACTTGATGGAGTGACCTGAAGGTGTACTTCAGTGACTGCTACTGGAACTTCTCGATGTGTTGTACTAGGTGAGGAGAGTTTGGGCTCGTTTTGTTAGTTATGATGAGAACTTACCTCCGGACCTGATGGAGTGACCTGAAGGTGTACTTCGGTGACTGCTACTGGAACTCCTTGACGTGTTGTACTAGGTGAGCCGAGTTTGGACTCGTTTTGTTAGTTATGATGAGATTTTACTTCCGGACCTGATGGAGTGACCTGAAGGTGTACTTCGGTGACTGCTACTGGAACTCCTTGACGTGTTGTACTAGGTGAGCCGAGTTTGGGCTCGTTTTGTTAGTTATGATGAGACCTTACCTCCGGACCTGAAGGTGTACTTCGGTGACTGCTACTGGAACTCCTTCACGTGTTGTACTAGGTGAGCCGAGTTTGGGCCGGAGGTAAGGTCTCATCATAACTAACAAAACGAGCTCAAACTCGGCTCACCTAGTACAACACGTCAAGGAGTTCCGTAGCAGTCACCGAAGTACACCTTCAGGTCACTCCATCAGGTCCGGAGGTAAGGTCTCATCATAACTAACAAAACGAGCCCAAACTCGGCTCACCTAGTACAACCCGTCAAGAAGTTCCAGTAGCAGTCACCGAAGTACACCTTCAGGTCACTCCATCAGGTCCGGAGGTAAGGTCTCATCATAACTAACAAAACGAGCCCAAACTCGGCTCACCTAGTACAACCCGTCAAGGAGTTCCAGTAGCAGTCACCGAAGTACACCTTCAGGTCACTCCATCAAGTCCGGAGGTAAGGTTTCATCATAACTAACAAAACCAGCCCAAACTCGGCTCACCTAGTACAACACGTCAAGGAGTTCCAGTAGCAGTCACCGAAGTACACCTTCAGGTCACTCCATCAGGTCCGGAGGTAAGGTCTCATCATAACTAACAAAACGAGCCCAAACTCGGCTCACCTAGTACAACCCGTCAAGGAGTTCCAGTAGCAGTCACCGAAGTACACCTTCAGGTCACTCCATCAAGTCCGGAGGTAAGGTTTCATCATAACTAACAAAACCAGCCCAAACTCGGCTCACCTAGTACAACCCGTCAAGGAGTTCCAGTAGCAGTCACCGAAGTACACCTTCAGGTCACTCCATCAAGTCCGGAGGTAAGGTTTCATCATAACTAACAAAACCAGTCCAAACTCGGCTCACCTAGTACAACACGTCAAGGAGTTCCAGTAGCAGTCACCGAAGTACACCTTCAGGTCACTCCAAGTCCAGGACGAATAGGCTTTTAGAAACCCTACTTACAATTTTTTTTATAGCGAAATAAAATAGAATAAAAATCATACTTTGTCAAGTATCAAATTTTGTTTATCGAATATTTTGTGTTTGTACAGCGATCTTTTTCAACTCGAGGCGCTCCAAACAGGCGATACGTGTCCACTCTCGACGGCGATCGCGCGCGGACTAGTTTCATTCAAAATGCTTGTGCAATAAATCAAGACGGGTATCAAAAATAAAATAACCCCTAATGCAATGGATTAAGATTCATCCAGAAGAGAAAAAGATGTGAAAAAATAAGTTTCGGTTTTAATTTTTTCTGCGACTATTTATGGCATTTAGATAAAAAAAAAAATAGCATTAAGAATTGAATATGTTTTCCAACAAATAGTATTTTTGGAAATAGTAAAATATGTTAATAATAGCACAAAAAATTTACCTAAACTCAACCCAATTTGTGAAAAATGGCAACGACAGATCGATTTTACATTATAAAAAACTAAAATTTTCGATGATCAAGTTCCTATCATTTGAAGATGAAGAACCAATCTATACGAGGTAGTTATTAGTTATATTGGATTTTGTTTGGTTATTCCTTAAAATGTACCGAAAAACATCATAATTTTGCCAGATATGAAAACGCGCCCTTAAGGGGTCATTGTATTCATCAGTATGAACAACTTGGTCCAACTGAGGTCCAAGAAGTCCAGCGAAATGGGTTTCCGTTTCAGGTGACCCATAAATGGCATCCTGAAGCTATCCAGCAACCGACTCGGGAACTTACCGATGCTTAAAAACAATGTAATTTAGTGATTTTGAAGAAAAAAAAACGCTACCAAATAATATTCATAATATTCTAATTAGGGTGTTAGGTCTTGCGTTCATTCTGTTACATGATATATATTCTTCTTTTATAGCATAATTATACCAATGAAGACCAAACACATAAATGACGACGGTAGAACCATAGTGATCCAAATATGCAGCTTTGTGAGAAAAACCGGTCAAGTGCAAGTCGAACTCGCATGGAGAGGGTTTCGTACCATTCTGTTCTCCGTGAGAACTTTAACAAGTTGTATTGTATCTACAAGTTGTTGATCTGTAACCGTGCCATATATATAGAGCAAATGATAAATAATGTGCTTAGTCACCTAAAAATACTTGAAAATTCTACGATTATTTAATACCCAAATTTTCACTTAGAAACATAATAATAATAATAATAACCCTCCGTCGTATCCTTACGTTGACGTCGTGGTAGGGCTTGTGCGCCTTAATGAGCGCTAGGGCTATACCGGTAGATACACTCATGCCGGGCAGGTCTAGGGTGAAAGGCCAGACCAAGAGGGGTACAAATTTGTTCTTGGTCCTCTCCCAGACCAAGATCACTTTCCTTGCCCAAATTACCATTCCCTTATCCCTATTCCTACGTTTCCTTCCTTACCTTGCCTAATCCCAATCCCCAATCCCTACCTAAGCTTCTAGTCAACCCCCAGGCTATAAGCTTCTCCATTTCCCAATCCCTCCAAACCAAGGTGAACCAGCATACGCCGAGGGTTTCATGGCTAAGGGAGAGCTTAGTCGTTAGTATGCGAACTCTGGACACTAGGGGACCTCCAGTTTAATTTACCCTTGCCACGGTGAACGCAGGGCTCTGCCGTGGCCGACGTATCTAGTCCCTAGCTTCTCGTGGGAACAATTATGATTACTAGATCTAAAACAAAAAAAGCTAAACAGGTAGATGCGCCACCTTTAGATAATGAAAGTACGCAAATGTCATACGCAAATTCCGATCTCCCGAATTCATTGTTTTCGTCTATCCCTTCGACTCGCCCCTCATACATGACAAGAAGAACAGTTAGCTTGTCCACCATCAGCACGCTTGATAGTGTTGTGCAAGATGTCAACCCTGACTCTGAACTTGCACCCATTACGAGCGCTTCTACCACGCGCAGACGATGGACACCTGATATGAATAAGTTCATACTGCGCACTTATCTTCAATTAACTGCATTAAATACAGACACAAGAACTTATCTCGAACCCCTTCACTTAAAATTCATAGAAAAATATCCGGAAATGCAAGTTAGCCGACAAAGAATAGGAGACCAACGGAGAGCTATAGTCCGCAATAAACTATTACCACAAAAAACAATCGACGAAATACACAGCGCAGTCAAAGAAGAACTAAATCAACTACAATCAAGCATTCATAACCAACAAGTAGAAACGTTAATCAGTCATACCCAACAAACTCTGACACCCACGCAATCAACACAAACGCTACAACATCCCATATACTTAGAAGCACCAAAGACACAAAGTAGAACACAAACTCGAATGAGATGGACCAATGAACACAACGAAGCAATAATGCGGTCTTATTATCGAGTAACAACTCTGGGCACAAACGAAACAGCATACCGAAAACTTATGTATGAAGACTTTATAAATAGATACCCATCACTCACTCACCTTAGTGAACAACGGATAGCTGATCAAAGAAGAGCAATAGTCAACAATAAATACATTAATAATAACAGATTAAATTCATTAAAATTAGAAGTATCTGAAGAACTAGGACTTAATAATAACTTAAGTATAGATACTAACGAAACTACAAATATAGTAAACAGCAACAATAACAACACTGATATACAATGTACAAACAACATTGATGTACTCTTAACAGACGAGCGCTCACAAAATACAATAACAAGTATATTTGAAACTAATTCTACAGAAGAAATCTTACCGGTCCAGAACACGAACTTAGAAAGAAATCCCCAAATAGATGAAACTTTCCAACAAGCATTTCAATTTTATAAAAACTCAAGCCCCACAAGTAGGGTTTACCTCCCCAAACAAAAACCATCTAAAAATCTTGCAAAAATAGTCAGTTACCTGAACAAAATAACTCTGCCGGAAAATCTTAACACAGACTCAAACTTTTATACGTTACAGACTATAATTTATTGTGCGGCGTGGACTGCTGCTAAGGTTAACGGCGCAAAGATAAATTTACAAACCTCAGAAAGCACTCAACGTGCAAAGAATGAATCTAAACCTAACTGGCAAAAACGCTTAGAACGCAAACTTGGCGATTTACGGAAAAAAATAGGTAGACTAACACAATTTACCAACGGAAATAGAAGTAGCAAAGTAATGAAACACGTAAATAATATCATCGAACAATACAAAATCCACACCATACACGAAGAACCAAACACACAAGTAGCACACACATTAGACACACTTAAACAAAAACTCTCAGTTGTATCAGGCCGCTTACAAAGATACAAAGCATGCACCCTAAGAAAACAACAAAATACTCAATTCACTTACAATGAAAAAGTTTTCTACCGCAACATCAGGCAGGCAACAACCAATGTTCAAGAAAACAGCATAAACGAGGACGAACTTAGCCGTCCAAATCCAGAGATATTCCAGAATTTCTGGGCAGGAATATGGGAAGACCCAACTGAGCACAATGCCCAAGCCGATTGGATACATACAGAATCAACAAATAACAACACAAACATTCAGGCAATGACATTTGAGCAGATATCCCCACAAATATTTCACAAAGTACTTTGCCGCTTACACAACTGGAAATCACCCGGGTCAGATTATATTCATAGCTATTGGTACAAAAAATTCACATCTGTACACAGTTATCTTTATAATCACATAAATAGCTTCATCCAAGACCCCAGGACAATACCACCTTATTTAACATCAGGTACAACATTTATGATACCTAAAGATCCCGAAGATGTCTGTAACCCAGCGAAATATAGACCTATTACATGTTTGCAGACTTTGTACAAGATTATAACAGCTTGTATTTCAGAAATAATATACCAACACACCGACGCCAACAACATCTTAGCTGAACAACAAAAAGGCTGTCGAAAATTCAGTCAAGGCTGCAAGGAACAGTTAATCATAGATTCTGTTGTCCTTAAAAAAGTTCAAAAAACCAAAACTGATCTATTTAGCATGTATATTGATTACAAGAAAGCCTATGACTCTGTTCCTCATTCTTGGCTAATCAAAGTTTTAGAAATTTACAAAATACATCCTACTATAATAACATTCCTCAAGACCATAATGACAAATTGGAAAACTGTACTTAGATTAACTACTCCAACCAAAACCGTAGAAACTGACCCAATCAAAATACAGAGAGGCATTTTCCAAGGAGATGCACTCAGCCCGCTGTGGTTCTGTCTTGCTCTTAATCCTCTCTCTAATATATTAACTACTCAACATCATTAGGAATACCTCTAATAGACACAAATACTGAGAGTCAGACTGAAGCACAAACACCTGTGCTAAATCATCTGCTTTATATGGATGATATTAAATTATACGCAAAAACCGAAAACCAACTTTATGAATTAGCTAACCTAACCGAACAATTCACAAATGACATAAAAATGGAATTTGGCATAGATAAATGCAAAATAAATTCAGTTAGAGCAGGGCAGAACTACCAACACCAATACACCTTAGGAACGGGAGAACAAATTGAACCGTTATGTGAGCAAGACACTTATAAGTACTTAGGGTACAATCAATCACTTCAAATTCAATATAAAGACACAAAACAAAAACTAATACAACAATTCCAACATCGATTAAATACTATATTAAAAACACAACTGTACTCACGAAACACAATAAAAGCAATTAACACTTTCGCTATACCCGTACTCACCTATTCATTCGGTATAATAAACTGGACAGTAACAGACCTAAAAAACTTACAACGAAAAATCAATACAACAATGACCAAATTCCGCAAACACCACCCAAGATCGTGTTCACAAAGACTTACACTACCGAGAAAAGAAGGAGGCAGGGGGCTTATTGATATTAGAAATTTACACAACAGGCAGATTACAACTCTTAGACAGTACTTCATTGGAAAAACTGAATCTTCCACACTACACAAATTAATTGCACAAAGCGATCGGCAGTTCACACCTCTCAATTTAAAGGAAACGACAGAACAGAACAACGAAATTCTGATCGACAACAAAGCCAAGCTACTAGAATGGAGCCAAAAGTCTCTACACGGAAGACATCACCATGATTTATGTCAAATAAATGTCGACAAAGAGGCGTCGAACACATGGTTGAATCGAGGGGATCTCTTCCCAGAGACTGAAGGCTTCATGATCGCGATACAAGATCAAGTAATTGAGACAAAGAATTATAGAAAATACATAATAAAGAATTTAGTCACTGACACTTGTAGAAAATGCAATAGCTCTCCAGAAACGATTCAACATATTACAGGTGCGTGTAAATCAATAGCCCAGACAGATTACAAACATAGACACGACCAAATAGCCAACATCATCCACCAAAAACTAGCTTATCAGTACAAATTCATAGATTCTGTTGTTCCGTATTACAAATACAACGCAGAAACGGTGTTGGAGAACTCATCAACAAAACTGTATTTTGACCGAGCTATCCTTACAGACCGAACTATCCATTTCAATAGACCAGACATAACATTAATAAACAAAATAAGCAAAACTGGATTTCTCATAGACATTGCGGTACCGAATACACACAACTTACAGACTACAATAGCAGAAAAACTTTCCAAATATACCGAATTAAAGGATGAAATTACCAGACTTTGGCATCTACAAAAAGTAGTAATAGTCCCTATTGTGCTGTCTACTACAGGAGTAATACCCAAACAGCTTCACCAGTCCCTTAACACCCTAAATCTCCATCCGTGCACCTACCACTTAATGCAGAAAGCGGCGATACTGAACACGTGCAGACTGGTAAGAAAGTTCCTGCAATGTGAACCAGATAATGAACTAACTCGTCATGATTAACTTTAATAGTTACTTCAACTCTTAACTTCACTGATAAACACTTGGCTTAGGCCCGTATCATCAGTTTTGCCGGCTTGCCGAGAAAAAATAAATAAACATAAATAATAATAATAAATATCTTTGGGACATTTTTACACAGCACCATCTAGTCCCAAACTAAGCAGAGCTTGTGGTATGGGTACTAGACAATGGATATAATACGTATATACTTTTTTTTTTGTAAATACATACTTATAATACATAAGCAACACACCCAGACCAACACAAACACTTATGTTCATCACACAAATATTTGTGTCCTGTGGGAATCGAACCCACGACCTCGTTATCAGCAGTCCGACACTCGAACCACTAGACCACAGAGGTCGTCAAAGTGAGGATAGAGTAAGGGTACATAGTGAGGGTTTGAAGATAAATCCCGAACGACTATGAAAATAAGTCATCGGCGGCATTGTCAAAGGGTGGAAATACCTGCAAATTGTTTTGGTTGTTATGCACCCATCGTTTTTGTGTCGCACGCGACACACGGAGGGAATTTGTTTGGTTACAAATAGATATTTAAAAAAAAAAATATGGTATTGATTTTTTTATTGATTCGTGTTCAGTACCAGTGGTATAGTCAACTCCTTAAATATGGCACGAATACAGATCAACACGTTGTATAGAAGAGTGTTTACTTGAGTAAAATTAATTACTTAAGCCACGATTTTTATTCTATAGTTTAGAAATTGCTTGAAGTTAGAACTGTCAAAAGTTAGAATTCTTAGCTGAGTAATAGTCACTATTTCCATTAATTCATTCATTTACTTAAGCATTAATAACTCATTAAGTTTGCGTTAGATTTTGCACTTAATGCATTGGAAGTTATGATTTTAACAGTGGAAGCATTGAAACGACTTTATCATTAACAATATTATTACCGGAGATTGAAGTTGCTGAGCCTAGAAATCGCAGTTTACTTTCGTGATGTGGACTTGAATTCGCAGAAATGATACCCTTCAAATACACAATAATTTTTGGCAATACCAGTCAAACACTCTATTAGGATGTTTGACTGGTATTGCCAAAAATTATGTTAAAGATTAACTTTTACTAAATTTTGTTAATTTAAATATAAATACCAGGCCCCTCAGAAAGTATTGCGAAAAAAAGTTTTTATATATGGGAGACTGGCCAGTTATAATGTTTTTCGAAAATATGATTATTTATAAGTAAAAATAAGTAAGTTCCAATTTCAAAATTTCCCTCCACATTTTTTGCGAGTTAATTCAAAGTATTGTGTCTCACTGAAATATGGATCTGCGCCGGGAACATTTTAGAGCTATGATTTTATACGATTTCATGTGTCGCCTGAAACCGGATGAATCGTACGATAGACTTCAAATGGCATTCATGGATGAAGGCCCTTCCAAGGCAACCGTGTATCGTTGGTATAACGAATTCAAGCGCGGTCGACCAACTTTGGGGGATGACGAAAGAAGCGGTCGCCCTTTGACGGCTGTTACCGAAGAAAACGTGCTAGCAGTGAACAATTTAATCCAAGACAATAGGCGAATTACATATCAGGAGATTCAACACATATTGAAGATTGGATCGGGAAGCGTTCACGAGATTCTACACAGCCATCTTCGCGTGAGGAGGATAGTATCACGCTGGGTGCCGCACAACCTCACCGATGCTCAGAAGCAGGCCCGGGTGGAATGGTGCCGTGATATGCTTAACAAATTTGAAGCAGGCTCGTCTCGGCGTGTTTACAACATCGTTACAGGTGATGAGTCCTGGATTTATCAATACGACCCAGAAACCAAGCGCCAGTCGACTGTTTGGGTGTTTCAAAATGAGCCAACGCCTACCAAAGTGAAGCGATCTAGAAGCGGGGGTAAGATTTTGATCGCTAGCTTTTTTAATTTGACTGGCCACTTGGTATCAATTCCCTTACGGGATCAAAGAAGCATTAATGCCGAATGGTATACTACCAAATGTTTGCCAGAAGTTTTCTCTGTTATAAGCAACAAGCGACCAAACACAGGGCTCCGCGGGCTACTGCTCCACCACGACAATGCACCTGCGCACACCGCACTCAAAACGAGGGACTTCCTGGACAGCACGCCAGTCAAACTCCTGGGTCACCCTCCTTACAGCCCTGATCTAGCACCGTGTGACTTCTTTTTATTCCCAAAAATAAAAAATCAGCTCAAAGGGATACAATTTTCGTCGCCGGAAGATGCGCTGGCTGCGTTCGAGCAGGCTGTAAACGAGGTGTCTGCGGCGGACTGGAAAAAGTGTTTTGAAAACTGGTTTAGGCGCATGAATCTTTGTATAGAGGCTGGTGGAAAGTACTTTGAAAAGATTTGATAAAAATATATGTACGTATAGAACAATTTTTTTTAGTTTCGCAAAACTTTCTGAGTGTCCCACGTATACATGCTGGAATTTTAATGGCTTCTTTCCCGAAAAGGGGTCACTGTACTCATCATTATGAACAACTATTAGGTAATATGGGATCAAACCTGGGCCCAACTCTGCTAATTACACTAAAAAACCAACCATCGCCATTCCACCGACACCCTACTGACACTCATAAACAACCGTGACAAAATGGGTAGTCTGCTAAAACTTAAATCTCGACGGAATGGCAATAGAATGGTAATGTCAAATCGATGTTGCCAATTAAAATCTACCATTAGTTGTATTGTTTTTTATCAACATTTTTTTTAGTTTTTATCAATGAAATATTTAAATTAAGGATTTTATTGATATTACCTACCTCTTAAGGGGTCATTATACTCATCCGTATGAACAACTTTTACATTTACGTTTTTAGCGTACTAAGCGGCAATACTATCGACATACGTGTTATTGAAAACCTCTTAAGGGGTCATTATACTCATCTGTATGAACAACTTTTACGTTTACGTTTTTAGCGTACTACGCGGTAATACTATCCGACATACGACGTGTTATTGAAAACCTCTTAAGGGGTCATTGTACTCATCCGTATGAACAACTTTTACGTTTACGTTTTTACCGTACTACGCGGCAATACTATCGACATATACGTGTTATTGAAAACCTCTTAAGGGGTCATTATACTCATCCGTATGAACAATTTTTACGTTTACGTTTTTAGCGTACTACGCGGCAATACTATCGACATACGTGTTATTGAAAACCTCTTAAGGGGTCATTATACTCATCTGTATGAACAACTTTTACTATGGGACCAATCCTAAAATCACAAAAAACGCAAACGTAAAATTTGTTTATAAGAATGAGTACAATGACCCCTTAAGAGGTTTTCAATAACACGTCGTATCTCGATAGTATTACCGCGTAGTAAGCTATTGATATACGTGTTATTGAAAACCTCTTAAGGGGTAATTGTACTCATCCGAATCATCATCATCACCATCATCAGAATAATAGTTATTTAGAGACCAATGGCTATCCAATGACTTTCCACTGAAGTACAATAAAATTGAAAACCATAAAATCAAAATTAAAATCAAAATAATTTATTTGTGAAACATAGGTAAAAGTTAAAAACTTTGTGGAAAATTAAAATATTAAGTCACACTATATTTAACCTTGAAAGGCATACAAATTACATAGTATAGAACACAGCATACATAGCATTTTCATTTTTATTCCATTAGTTTCTACCATTCAACTGCCATTGGACTATTTGCTATTCTGTAAACCAATAGTGTATCAATGTCTTCTCGATAGCTTAAGTTTCGGTAGTCTACTCGTTATTTGACGTTTCTGACAATCGTCTCTCAATGACTTTTTGCCATCGAACTAGAACTGAGAGGTCATTTTGCAAACATACCTTTTTTGCAGTTATTGTTGTAACAATTGAACTTTTTTTTTGTAAAATAAAGTTGAATTGTGTATTGTAGTAATTTAATTCGACGATAATATTCAATTTTAGACTATAAATGCGACCTTGACAATCAGTTACACAATCGATGGTCATGTACTATTGACTATCGACATATTATAGCAATACTATCGTTAGTGTCTATATAGTATTTGACACTAATAGTGCTATGAATAGTATTGCATAAAAAGCTATCAATACGGTCGATAGCAACGATCGCTTCGATAGTATCTAAAGCTAACCTTGAGAATCAGTTACTCTCTCGATAGTATCGATAGCATGGTACCTGCCAATATTATCGACATATATATTATCGTCAGTATAAACAACTTTTACTATGAACACAACCCTGAAATCGCGAAAAAAAACAGCTTATCCCTACATTTTCCTGATTTCGCGGCCCTACATTTGTGTTCACATAAATCGAAGAAATGTAGAGAACAGCAGTTTTTTTTACGTTTGAAATGTTTCAATTACTTTTCAACACACTTACTCGTTAAGTGGCTCTTATTGCACCACTTTTAGGTTCATAATGTAGCTTATAATAACGCCCGCGTGATTTTTACTTTATATCATCGCAATAGTGCTTTTTAGTTTTTACTTTAGGTAATTACAGTTTATTTTTTAATTTTATAAAAGCAGCAAAATATTTTGATGTCTACACAAAATTCAAAAAAATTGTGAACAAATCAACTATTTAATTTGTGTTATATAAACATTTAATTTCATTAAATTATTTACGTTTGTCAACAAATTAACATTAATTTGTGTTATAAATAATAAATTATATTTTTAATATTAGGTTGTTTGGCGGTTTCCTTCCACCAACTGCGCGCGCATACCTATACATCACCGTGCGATTACAGTGATCCGCTCGCCATTATTAACAAATTCAATATTTGCCTAAAATACGTTCATATGTTTTTTCCTCGCAAGTGTGTTGAAAAACGTCGTATGACACGCGTGAGCATTATAATAAATAATAATAAATAGCCAACTTAGCTTAAGTTACTTGAAGCGAAGTTCGCTACGTCGCCGCGTCGTTTGCGTAACTATTGGAACATGAAGCAACTACGTGAATCCTTAATTGATAAAAACCATCCATCGCCATTCCACCGACATCCTACTGACACTCCTATACAACTGTGACAAAATGGGTATTCTGCTAAAACTTAAATGTCAATCTCGTCGGAATGGCAATAGAATGGTAATGGGATATCAATTGTTTTCAAATCGATGTTGCCCATTTAAATCTACCATTAGTAGTTGTATTGTTTTTTATCAAACTTTTTTAAAGTTATTATCAATGAAATATTTAAATTAAGGATTTTATTGATATTACCTACAAAATTTTCATGTCTATAAAATAATTAAAACACATCAAACGTAAAAAAACAGCTGTTTCCTACATTTTGTCGATTTATGTGAACACAAATGTAGGGAAGAGCTGATATTTTTTTGGCGATTTTAGGGTTGGTCCCATAGTAAAAGTTGTTCACACGGATGAGTACAATGACCCCTTAAGAGGTTTTCAATAATACGTATATCGATAGCGTACTACATCGACACACGTGTTATTGAAAACTTCTTAAGGGGTCATTGTACTCATCCGTATGAAAAACATTTACGTTTACGATTTTAGGGTACTACGCGGCAATACTATCCACATAAGACGTGTTATTGAAAACCTCTTAAGGGGTCATTATACTCATCCGTAAGAGCAACTTTTGATACTTTTACGTTTACGTTTTTAGCGTACTACGAGGCAATACTATCGACGTACAACGTGTTATTGAAAATCTCTTAAGGGGTCATTATACTCATCCGTATGCACAACTTTTACGTTTACGTTTTGAGCGTAGGTTTTACCCGCCAATACTATAGACATAAAACGTGTTCTTGAAAAATGGCTTTAGGGGTCATTGTACTCATCTGTATGATCAACTTTTACTAAGGGACCAATCCTGAAATCGCAAAAAAAACGAATATGTACAATGACCCTTCAAGGGGTCATTGTACACATTCGATGTATGAAAAACATTTATAAGGGACCAAAGTTGAAATCACCAAAAAAAAATTATTTAAAAAAAATATGATGGCAAAAAAATCATCGTAAGACGATTGTGGGAAACGTCAAATAACAGCAGAATAGCAAATAGTCCAATGGCAGTTGAATTGTAGTCAATGGCAGTTCAGTGGAAAGTCATTGGAAAGCCATTGGTCTCAAAATAACTAGTAGAATACCAAATGGCTAAAACTATTCCACCGACACTCTACCGACACCCAACTGAAGCGTTTGTCAATTAGCAGACTCGGGGCCCTGAAATCACGAAAAAAAAAAAACCGTTGGTCCCTACATTTGTGACAACCTGCACGTCTGTGTTTCCCGATATGTATAATCTGGAGGCCTTCAAGACTCGAGTGAATAGGTGCTGGGCAAGCGTGTATCATCGTCGACCGCACCATTGCTTAACATCAGGTGAGGTGGCGGTCAAACGCAAGCCGCGCAAATGACGGAATCGCAGGTTTGAATCCTGCTCGTGAGTGATTTTTTCTTTCCACAATTTAAATCTTTATGTTATAGCAAGTTTTTTTTCATTATTAATGGGCTTAGGTTGTCTGCAGAACACCAGCCCTCCTAGCCAAGTGGATAATCTACAATTGTCAACGCTATAGAAAACAATAAAAATGTATGAGAATGACATATCTCAAGGAATGACTTTTTCGTTGAGATAATATGTCATTCCATTGGCTAGGGGGGCAGTTATGTAAAATGTCAGATACGCATAATGCCAGATTTGAAAAAAGGTCATACACACAAAACGTCATAAACACTTCATGGCTAATACACAAATGACAGATTTGCAGATAAAACAGTATTTGCAGATAAGGTTCATCATCATGATTTCAGCCAAAAGACGTCCACTACTGGACATAGGCGGGAGGCCTATGTCCAGCAGTGGACGTCTTTGGCAGTAAAGCATTTTGGGGGGATATGCCATAAACACCACGCTTGGCAGGTGGGTTGGTGATCACAGTTGGTTGGTTAAATACTCAGAGAATGCTGCTGCCCATCCATGAATGGTGGTGCAATTCTTTACATCCAGCACCACATCATAATATTAGAAATTACACATCCATCATGGCATCTATCAATTGAGTCAGTGTCACTTTATCAGTTTTTAAACACTTATATCATTTAGTGTAACAGAATATCAGTGGTGTGCATTGGCCTACATCATTTGAATTTAATTGTCATGTAAGTTATTGATTATTCTATGTAGGAAGATTAATTTAACATTAATAGGTCTATTATAAGATAAATAATCATCGTATTTTTATTGTATTGAAAAAGGATAATAACTTACACAACAATTGAATTTGAATGAGGAAGGCACTGGGTACTGCCTAGTTGCCTATATGCAATGTACCCCACTGCAGGATATTTACCATGTATTTCACAAAAAAGGAAATACAATGGGCATGGTAAATATCCCATAACATTAAATAATATAAGTGGTGTATTTTTGTTAGAAGGCAGTTATACACACCTACTTACTTTTAAGTATTTCTCGAACTGGCAGAATGAATGGTAGTTTAGGGGTCCCGCTTAAATGAGGATGAAAAAATGAGCCCACTGTAATCAAACCAGCTGGTAATGCTTCTATCATCTCACGGAATCTAGTGATATTATCTAGCACTTTACTCTCCGTTGAAACATTGATCAATGGTGTTAACTCTATAAAAAAAAAAACATAAGAAACATCACTTCCATCACTGATTCTCGAAATACAACATCTGGAAACAAACCTGGATCCAAATAAAATTCCAAATAATCCAAAATTCTTGTAGAGTCTGGTATCACTTCATTTTTAACTTTAAGTACTGGAATTTCACCACGAGGGTTAATATCTAAAAACCATGATGAATACTGTTCCCCTTTAGTTATATCCACGATTAGAGGTTCAAAATCAATATTCTTTTCATAAAGTGTCATTAAAACCTGTAAAAACAAGATTAAACAATCCCCGATTATAGATACATAGTAAATAGTTTTACATGGACACATACATACGATATATTATATACGATAAAATAAATCAATTTGTTACCTTTTGAGAATAAAAGCTGTAATAATTGCAGTAGAGATTTAAGTTTGATTTTTTACCGGCACTTGCACTAATATTAACTTTTGGTATAGGTATTTTTTCCAAATATTTTTGCACATAATGCATTTTTATTGGTAGAAGATCCTGCAAAAGTAAACTAAACTAAATTAGATGAATGAGAACGTATGGCTTCTACATGAAAAAATCTTCAAACTTCTACGCGGTATTTTCGCATTCAATTACTACTACCAACATAAGAGTATAAAAATCAGCTGACTGACAGTAGCAAAACTTAGCAAAAGTACAACTAGCGAGGCGGAACCGTAGACAGCTGTCTACGGCGGAAACGGATCATCTGTGCGGATCATGTATAATGATGCATTCACTTTGCATATTAATTGGCGCAAATTGCTATCTCACTAGACTTTTTCTTAATCGGACGTAGTGGTTATTACTTATTATTCTCTTTGTTGAATCGGACATTGAACGGAGCTTTCCGATCTAGCACAGTCACCAAAAGTACCAAAACGTACTACTTAGTTCGGTCTTTTCTAGTACTATTAGCAGAGTACAGTAGTACACTGACTGAATGGATAGTTCTTCTTTCAGTATATTAAAAAGTACTATGTGTTCTTCAAGAACACAGAGTACTTTTGGACTATAACATAACTGGCGAAATGTGGGTGTACTATACACCTCTGCCTACTCCTTCGGGGAAATACAGTCGTGATGTTATGTTGTTATATTGTTGTTCTTCAAGAAGTGATATCATAGATGGCGGGCGGAAAATGGGTTGGTCCCATCTGACGGCCAACTCTAGCACCGCGCGCGCTCATTGGTAAAATTAAATAGCGCGCGCTTCCCCGGTTTCCTGTAACACACTTCCGTCCCTTTTCACGAAATCACTCCCACAGATTCCAGGAAAGCGATAGGAGAGATGTTACACATCAAAAACTGTTTCATTAATACTTATACAACGATAATTTTTCGTCTGGTACCATAATTTATGAACTTCAGCATCATCATCATCATCATTTCAGCCGAAAGATATCCACTGCTGGACATAGGCCTCCCCCAAGCATATGTATGTTTATGGGGGGATATGCCATAATCGCCACGCTTGGCAGGCGGGTTGGCAATCGCAGTTGGTTGGTTAAATACTCAGAGAACGCTGATTACACCACTATACCATTATACCACTTCAGCATAAGTGTAATAAATAATAATAGCACAGTTTTACTTAAGATAGTAAAACTGTGCTAATAGTGAGTCAACACCCTTGTCGCGGCACAAAATGCCAACAGGCGACTACCTACTACCTAGTAGCAAAAAATATGCAAGGGTTGTTACAAAAGAAAATATCTTTTTGCAAACTAATATTACATTACCTATACCATTTCTATTCCTCGTCATATATTATATTATATTAGCACTTACAAGCTGTGCACTGCGGCTTCGCCCAATTCGCCGTGATTAAGTAACAAAAAAATATCCAAAGTTTTCATCAAAGATTTTCATTTAAAATATTTAGTAGTAATATAACATAACATCACGCCTGTATTTCCCCAAAGGGGTAGGCAGAGGTGTAAGGCACACCCACATTTCGCCAGTTATGTTATAGTCCCATGTAATGGGGGGCGAGCCTATTGCCATTAACCGGGCACAAATCCAGACTCCGGCTGCTACTGAGAATGTCTTAATGAAAAAACCCAATAACACTTTGCCCGACCCGGGAATTGAACCCAGGACCCCACGCTCAGCAGTCGCGCTTGCAACCGCTAGACCAACGAGGCAATTTGGTAGTAGGTCAGAATAAAATAAATTAAGCTAATGTATATTTTAGCCTAAAATATACATTCTGTTTTTAATTAATCCGCCTCGATACCGATGTGCAACCGGTAAATATTTAGGATATTTATTAAAAGATGTTTTTAATTGTCTTTTATTTAAGTTTTTAATTGTCTTTTATTGAACCTTATGATATAATTAATTATCATCCTTAGATTTAATTAAATTAAAAATCAAACACGTGGTAGTGATTTCGTGTTACCTGACACACCTTAACGGGAGTACCGGCGCGCAAGCGATGTCGAGCCGGACTACCGCAGGCGGCAGGCGTCGCGGGCATGGGGCGACCTCCGCTCTCCTTCATGCCGCACCCCATCGTTGCTCTGTCTGGCGGCCGAGTTGACTGACTAGCAGAGCAGGCGCGGTTCCAGCCCAAGATTTTGGGGGGGGGGGGTCAGCTTGGCTTACGTACAGTTTCAAGGTCCAAACGTAACAGCAAAACCTGTTTTTTTTTAATTTACGCAACAACGACAACAAAAATTTTTGGAGTTAGTATAATATGTAACAGAATAGATACTTCCAAAATGCGCGTTGACAAAGAAGAAACTACTGGCGCGTACAACCGCGAGCGCGAAATTTTACATATTCATGCGAAAAGTTGACTTCAATTTAAATGTATTTTTTGGAGTACATGGCTATGTACTACTCGTGCAGATAAAGAATGAGATTGAAAATGGCGGCATTTGTATTTTCCTCTCACGAACTCACAGCATTGTGTACGCGTGGGGACACATAGAATAAAAATGCCACCATTTTCAATTCCATTTATTATCCGCGCCGAGTGATATACTTAATATAAAAACCGGCCAAGAGCATGTCGGGCCATGCTCAGTATTGTAGGGTTCCTTATGTAGGTGTAATTACAAACGAATCAAATCGAATATTAATCATGGCTATTTTAGTTTTTGCAATAATCGGCAGCATTCGCGACTCAGAGCGTGTTGTTAGTAGCGCCATCTAGCGATAAATTCAAGAAGCCAAATTTAAGAAATGTTAAAGTTACTTTTTGTGATTTTTTCAAATAGAAAGTAGCTAAAGGAGCATTATTTGCTATGATAATTTTTCTCTAAGGTCAATGACCTTTGAACTAGGACGTTTTAAGTATTTTTCAGTTTTCTCGCTATAACTCAAAAAATTATAATCACATTATACTCGAAATAATTTTAAAAGAGAGTTTTCACAAAGGTCTGTAATGTGGAAGATTATAAGTTTCTACGTTGCATAGTTTAGAAATGGCAGGGGGGGGACACATTGCAAGCCACTTTGGCGGGCTATATTTCGCAGATGGTACACCTGATAAAAAAGTGGTGTATGAAACATTACCTTCATTTTAGTAGACCTATTCAATTATACCCCACACGAGGGGGAGCAGCGAAAAAAAATTTTTCTTCCCCATTTCACATGTATGGACGCCACCCCTAAAATACGTAAAAACGATTTTTTTATTCTTTTAAAATTGAGATCTATATGTAGACTATTTTTTAACAAAATATCATTTACTTATGTTTATAACTGTAGAAGTTATTAAGCTGTAAAGGTTTAGGACAGACGGACAGACGGACAGACGGACGGACATGACGAAACTATAAGGGTTCCTTGTAGGACTTCGGAACCGAAATGTACCACAACAGAAGCCCAAAATACACATTGACGAGGAAGCGTGAGCGCAACGAGCGCGAAATTTTCATTTTTATTTATTTTTTCACCTCCAAAGTTTCAATCGCTTGTGCCTTTAATATAGTGTCCAATCGCAACGGCAGGCTCTTGCAAAGTAGCGCAAACCGTTCAATAAAATGAAATATCGCCGTCCTGTGTGATATTATTTGTCGTTGAATTGGAAATTTCATCCATACTACTTTATTTTGAGCTAAATAATACCCATTACCCATGCTGTAAATTGAACTTTAGTAGGTACTTACACAAAATTCCAAAATAATGTTAAGTATATTTTTACGTACGAGTAGATGTCGTGACAACTCATTATTTGAAATAACACTTAATCTTTCTTATTTAGTTGTTAAGATAATTTTGAGGTACCTACAGCTTGGATGGTTTTTGGCGGGGTCATGACCCCTGTGATCTAGAACCGCGCCTGTAGCGGAGACATGACATTTACCACCGGTAGAAGAAGTGATTGATATGGTATGGGCAAAGGTTGCTCATCACGTGGGTCTACAGCTCGTTTCACCTACCATAAATAATACCCTACCCCTACAGGATCGATATGCCCAAATATGGCTAAGCAAATCTTCAAACGTTTTGCATTTTACGTAATGGTGATCAAATAGCTTCGTTTCTAAAAGACCCAAATAGGCACATCATGATCTGCCCAATTCTACGATCGGACTTCGATATCTAAATGTCAATTATACGAAATAGGTAAACTTCCTTTTTTTACTGTTTCTGTCTCGCTCACTCTCACAGTGGGGTGAAACGTGCAGAGAAATCAGTAGATATAGTCCACAGGTAGCTTATTGTGCACTTGAGCTTGTGTTTATGCGTTGTTTGTGCCTTAATAACAATTACCTGCCGACTGGCTAATCTTTTCCCCACGACATGAGCTATTATCATTATGTAGCTCATGTCGACACGAAGAAGAAGAAGAATAAAAATTGGTCAACATGACAAGCTCTTGTGTGAAAATTTTACAGAATGACCCACAGCTGATGTGCCATAATAAAAATTTCTCTTAATGACATTTGGTGCTCAAAACTATGAGCTCTCGTATGAAAATCTCTATTTTTCAAAGCCTTAAAATAGAACAGAGAATCACCCACAGCTTTTTTAATGTCTTTGTCTCGCTCACTCTTACTCGGGGTGGAGTTAGTAGAGAAACTAGTGTCGTCCACAGGTTGTGTACCTGAGCTTGTGTATATGCGTTGTTTGCGTCTTACACTAAATGAGGAGCTCATCTAAAAAAAGTCTATTTTTCAAAGCCCTCACACACAATGACCGTCACAGAATGATCCCACAGCTTTTGTGCCATAATAACAATCGCTCAAAATGACCTACCTATTGTTGTTCAAAATGAAAAGCTCTCATATGAAATTCTCTATTTTTCGAACCCTTGTAGCAGGTTACAGAATCATCCCACAGGTTTGGTGCCATAATAAGTGATTCTACCACGTCATTCCGACAGACAACATCTCTATTGCTCCAAATGACCAGTTCTAACGATTTATAGCATAATTTTTTTGCTAGCCAAAAAGATATAAAGTGGATTGCCTAGCTATAGGTGATTTTTTCATCGTAAATAATTGTAACTAAGCCGTCTTTTTTTTTTTTTTTTTTTTTTCTTCTGGCTTTGCACTGTTCGTGCTTTTAGCCACCGACAAATTATAAAAAACAGGAAACGAAACGCGAAAAAACAAATTGGATCGGAATTTGGAAAAGGAAAAGGAGATCAGTTATTATAGGAAACACAAAAAAATACATGAAAATATATATATAAAAAATATCATTTTATACTAAATAATGGTGAATTAATGTATTATTATGTACACAAGAATTATATTTTAATATCGTTATTTACAATAAAATGGGCAATGGATTTGTATATATCTATATTACAATTACCTAAGATACAAGAAATAGAGGTAGGAAAAGGAACTTGGAGGGACACAAGACTTTGAATAAGAGAGGTGTGGTCATACAGGGAGCAAGCAAAAATTAGGTGATTCAAATCACCCACATCAGCGCCACAGGCACACATAGGGCTCTGCACGATGCTAAGTCTAGCCAGATGAGCCGGAGTGCACACATGGCCCAAGCGCATACGTATAATGATGGAAGTAATTTTTTTGCTGAATTTAAATTTAGAAAACAATGGTTTTGTAGGGATATCAGGCTGAATTGAACGGTAAAATCGGCCCTTTTCTGAGTGCTTTGTCCAGAGCTCACCCCAGGATTCCTGTAAATGAATTCTGGGCAGCGCAGACAGGTCTTGAAAACTGTTTTTATAAGGGAATACATCTCCACAACTCACAGCCTCGTTAGCCAATTGATCTGCTCTTACATTACCCAAAATACCACAATGAGAAGGTATCCAAGCAAAATACACAGAAAACCCCTTCAAAGAACACTGTAAAAGTAGACACCGAGTTTCAAAAACTATATATGGATTTTGTGAATAAAAAGGAAATCTAGCTAAGGCTTGCAAGGCACTCATTGCATCAGTAAAAATAATTGCGTTTTGTAACCCCATGACTAAAATATATTCAACTGCTTTAAATAAACCAAAGCATTCCCCCGTAAATACTGATGTTTCAGGAGGAAGTTTAATCTTCTGTACCACATTGTAACGTGGGTGGTATACACCAACCCCCACACAACTATTGTGCCCATGCTTGGATGAATCCGAAAAAATATGATGGTATCCCCCCCAGTCCCTATCCATAATGTAATTGAAGTTTTGATTTTGACATGTGTCATTTTTGTAGATATTTAGGTTAAAGTGAATGTTTGGGGATAAAATTAAAGCATTGTATTTACAGTGAAATATTGGAAGAAGTTGAGAATTATGACAGGGAGCTTCAACTGAATTAAATTTTGTTAAACTTTTTACCAAGCAAGGGGTAGCTTTATTTCTCCAATAAACTGAAGAAACAACTTCATAGGACAGCCGGGAAACTATAGATTTTAAAGGGTGGTTAGCTAATTGTAAGCATCGGAATAAGAATCGGTCTGCTAGAAACTGTCTTCGCAAATGTAGGGGAGGGTCTCCGCATTCCACTTGTAGACAGTTGATAGGGCTAGATCTCATTGCACCTGAAATTACCCTCAATGCCTTAGACTGTACACCATCCAATTTTTTCAACCCAGCAGCACTGCCAGGCTCCAGCAAAAAGGTCCCATAATCTAATACACTTCGAATTAGAGTATTGTACATTAATTTTAATGAAAAAGGATGAGCACCCCACCAAACACCAGATAGACATCTGATGATGTTTATATTGCGCTCACATTTAGCTGCTATGTACTCACAGTGTGGAAGCCCTGTAAGATGTGAATCCAAAATAACACCTAAAAATTTTACTTGATTTTTAATAGGCATGGAGATGTTGTTAAACTGGACATTGACTGAAGGAGGTTTACGCATTCTAGTAAACAATACAATGCTGCTCTTATCAACTGAAAGTTCCAGACCATTATTTCCTAGCCAAGATTTCAACAAACACAAAGAGGAGGTTAAAGAAGTGCACATTTCCTGAACAGAATTTCCAGAAATATAAAAAAGTAAATCATCTGCATATTGAAGAATTTGTACTGATTCATTAAGGGAAGATTCTAAATCATAGGTGTAAATATTATAAAGAAGTGGACTAAGTACAGAACCTTGAGGAAGGCCTTTCCATACTAATCGGGTTAATTTGGACTCATCATCAAGGTACAGATTAATAGACCTTTCAGAGAGCATATTAATAACAAAATTTGTCATCATTGATGGAACTTTCAATGATTGAAGTTTTTGTTTCAGAACTGATACTAAAACATTATCATAAGCTGAGCTAATATCAAGGAATGCTGCGATTACAGATTTATTACAAGAGAAAGCTAAACGAATATTTGAAGTGAATACACTAAGGCTATCTAGTGTGCTCTTACCCTTCCTAAACCCAAACTGAGATGAAGCTAGTAAGTTTCTGCTTTCTACGAACCACTCCAAACGAATCTTAACAAGATGCTCAGTAATTTTGGCAAGAACTGATGAAAGTGCAATAGGACGATAAGAGGTGGCATTACAAGAAGGCTTGTTTGGTTTCAATATGGGGATAATGGTTTGAGATTTCCAGCTTGGAGGAATATTGCCAGATATCATCACAGTATTAATAAGATTTAAATAAACAGATAAGGCAGAGTCTGAAAGATTAGCTATAAAAGAATAGGGTATACCATCTTCACCAGGAGCTGAATCTTTGACATGTGAAAGAACACCCTTCAACTCGCCTAGTGAAAACAGGGAGTTAAGCTCAGAGTCACACATAGGTAAAGGAGGAGCATGAAGAAAAGAACTCTGTTCTGGAGCTGAAGGAGGGGCTAAGTTATCCATAAATTGATTAGCCAAGACTGGTGGCAATTTCGAAGTTGAAGATTCACTAAATGCAGACCTGAAGCGCCTAATATTACGCCACACAATAGAACAGTTAACATCTGGACAGATAGAGGCACAAAATTTCTGCCAGCCTTCGAATTTCTTTCGTCTAAGCAGTTCACGAGAAGTACGAGCTACTTCTAGATATACCTCGAAATTTTCTGTAGTCATACCACAAGAATAATTTTCCTCTGCTGCTTTTCTGTTTTTAACAGCCTGAGTACATTCAGCATCCCACCAGGGAGGGGAAGGAATCTTGCCCAATGCTCCATTTTTTATAGGGAAAGTAACCTCTGCGACCTCTATTAAAATGCTTGTAAATTTTTCAGATAATAATTGGGGATCCTGTACTGGAAAAGAATCAGCAAGTTCAAGAATTTTTTGCTCTACAGAACTTCTATATGAATCCCAGTCTGCATTATCTAATCTATACTTTATACGTGGTTTTGGAATATTAGTTACAGATTTCTTATATGGAAATGAAATAACTAGCGGATAATGATCACTACTATGGACAGAAGATAAACGAGACCAAGATAAAATAGATGCTATATCAGGTGTGCAAATTGAAAGATCAGGAGCACTCAACCCCTCATCTGGACTTGTGAGGCGAGTTGGAAGGCCGGTGTTTAAGATACACAGATTATGAGAATCCAGGATGTCCAAAAGTTTCTCTCCATAAAAGTTAGAAATAGAGCTACCCCAAGACTGATGATGGGAGTTAAAGTCTCCCATAATTAGGAATGGCTTAGGTAAAACCGATAACAAATTACTAACTTCCGATAAAATATTTACAGTAGGACGAGAAAAATATATACAGACTAAACAAATGTTATTTACAATAGCAGCGACAGCCGATATATCGTCGCTAAGAGGGGGAAGAGGAAAATTATTTACAGGAAAAGAATTCTTTATGAGTAAGGCAACTCCGCCAAACCCATCGCTTCTGTCTGTTCTCAGACAAACATATCCAGGAATTCTAAATGTGAACAGTGGCTTAAGCCATGTCTCACAAATAGCAACCGCACATGGTTCGAATTTATTTAAAATATGTGACAATTCCGTTTTTTTATTAATAATGCTACGACTGTTCCACTGTATAATCTTGGACAGGTGTAGGTCCATTATAGGTGAACAAGTTAGATAAATTTTCAATCAAAGGGGCAACGTTGGACGGTGAAATATTATTATTTTGTGTAAGTGTATTAATTAAAGTAATGATTAAAGCTAAAATTTGATTTTCATTGTTTGTTATATTTTGTAATGCACACCCATTAGAAAGAGATGGAGCGTCATTTTTAATCAGAGCTTGATGAGCTGCCTTATCATAACCCTTTGATGTTTTTGGAGGAGTTCGAGGTTTCATGAACACTGTTTTTTTATATGATCTAGATGAGGATAAAGGGGAAACTACAGAAGAAGAAGGTTTATTATGAGCTGATGGGGCAGACAATAAAATATCTGCATATGATTTCGACACTGGGGGGTGTAACTTTGATGCCTCAGCATATGAGACACAATTTTGAGCCATATAAAGTTTAATTGATTTCTGTCTTTCAAACTCGGGACATTTTTTATCAATTGCATAATGTAGGCCACCGCAAAGGCAGCATGCAGCATCAACCTCATCCTCTATACCACAAGTGTCGGCAGAATGACCCTGTCCGCACTTGTAACACCGAGGGGTTGACCTACATTGCACTTTTGTGTGTCCAAAGTGACAACATGAAAAACATTGAATCGTTGGAAAAGTGTACAAAGTTACTGGTAAAGAATTGTAACATACAAAAATTCTCTTCGGTAGCACCTGCCCATCAAAAGTTATTACTACTGTCTGAGAAGGCTTCCAAACAGGGGTTGGCCCCTGAACTTTATAGTTCAACCGTCGCGCTTTTAAAATTTTACCGCACCCTACGGGCACAGAAATGTTTTCAATGATCTCCTCAGGAGACCATTCAGTAGGTACACCCTTAACTATACCCATCCTACAAACATTAAAAGAAGGAATGAAGGCCCTTAAGTTCTCCTTAGTAAGACAAATATCATTCACAAAAGAATTTGCATCCTCATACTTAGAAAAAGAAATTGAAACTCGGTTCCTACCTATACGCTTTAAACTCCCATTTATAATATTTTGGAATGAACGTTTCTTGAGAAAATGTCCTAACGTGACTGGGTGAAGTGTGGTAGCTGGATTCCCCTCTTTTTGGATATGCACAACATAAGGTGCCAGATCTGTGGGCTCGTACGATGTCCTGGTTACCTGAGGCGCCTTTTGCGGATTATTTGAACTATTATCATCAATGTTTTGTTCAGGCCGTAAACCATTTACAGATTGTAAAGGTGAAGGACCCTCCTGGCATATTTCTTTTGAGGTGGTGGCAATTGATTCTGTAATTATTTGAGAATCACTGTCGCAATGACAGTGACTGCCTTTACTACTTTTCGCTGTACTATTACCTTCCTGACCATGCCGCCGTCTTTTGTTACAGTGTTTACACATTTTACGTGAAGCCCTCGTCCTTTTCCTCTCTCGAGTAATGGACCCATCCGTATCCATGCTGGATTCATTTTCCAAGGATACGGAGGAAACAATGGTGATATTTTCGCCTACCGAGGGGACTGGGTCCCCCCGGTCAGGCGGCTCCTTATCCATGGGTCAGAAACGAAAAAATTGTTAAAACTTACCTAAATATTCACAATACACTACAAACTAAATGAAATATAAACTAAATATATGATATTTACACAAATCTACTCAACTGGCCTCGTTTTACTAATAAAATATGAATTTTATCAAAAAGTTATATGAAAAACGCTCCCGCCTAATTCGAAAGTTTCCCGCCTTTTTCAAGAACAAATAATCCTAAGCCGTCTTAAATATATCATTAAAAATATTTAACGACAATAGGGTGTTTGACAGCAGGTATTGCCAAAAATTATGAAAATTGTACACAACATAGATTTTAGGTTGAAGATTAACTTTTACTAAGTTATGTTAATTTAAATATTATATATTCTAAATATATTTTTTTTCTGTTTGAAATTTTGATTTTTTAATCTGTTGATCACGTGATACAAAACGTCTTGAGACTTGGCCTCCATTTTGGGTGACGTCATAGTCCTATACGACGTAGGGCGAGCTAAATGTTGCTATGATCGTAAAAATAAAAGGTACCAGTTTTTGAACGAGTAGGTATATTATTAATAATAGGGTGTTTGACAGGTATAGCCAAAAATTATGAAAATTGTACACAACATAGATTTTAGGTTGAAGATTAACTTTTACTAAGTTTTGTTAATTTAAATATATTCTAAATATTTTATTTTTCTATTTGAAATTTTGATTTTTTAATCTGTTGATCACGTGATACAAAACGTCTTGAGACTTGGCCTCCATTTTGGGTGATGTCATAGTCCTGTACGACGTAGGACGAGCTAAATGTTGCCATGATCGTAAAAATAAAATTTACCAGTTTTTGAACGAGTAGGTATATTATTAATAATTTTATTCATGTTAATTGTTAATTTAGGTTCATTTTTATTTTATTGAGCCAGGTTATGTACTTTATAACTTACTAACAATTAAACTAATCAGTATTTGTAGGTAATTTGAACGTAATTTAAAAGCTTTTGTTTTGTATGTGCGTGATTCAAACACAAACTACAAAAAGTTTTAGTCATGTCTCATATGACAAAAAAAAACTGCGTTCCGATTTTTTACTTTTTGTCAAATTCGTACCTTTTTGGTAAGCGTGTCGTACTTTTATGGGAATTCCGGCAACACTGACCGGTAAACTGACCGGAACTAGAACAGTGACGTAGGTTGACGATAATGTCACGTGACTTAGCGTTTTAGTGCGAAATTAAAAATGAGAATTTAAAATCTTGATTATTTAATTTTACAAGCATATTTTAGTAATTGTTTTTTAATGACTGCTATAATTGGATGTTTCGCCATCGTTTTACGTACATTTTCAAAAATTGTCAAACACCGTATTATATTCATGTTAACTGTTAATTTAGGTTCATTTTTATTTTATTGTTTATTCATTTTGATTTTGTATGTGCGTGATTCAAACAAACTACAAAACGTTTTAGTCATGCCTCATGTGACAAAAAAAACCGCGTTCCGATTTTTTACTTTTTGTCAAATTCGTACCTTTTTGGTAAGCGTGTAGTACTTTTATGGGAATTCCGGCAACACTGACCGGAACTAGAACAGTGACGTAGGTTGACGATAATGTCACGTGACTTAGCGTTTTAGTGCGAAATTAAAAATGAGAATTTAAAATCTTGATTATTTAATTTTACAAGCATATTTTAGTAATTATTTGTTAATGAATGCTTTAATTGGATGTTTCGCCTTCGTTTTACGTACATTTTCAAAAATTGTCAAACACCCTATTATTGAGGGGACTTTTCTTTTTTGACGGAATTTTGACGGAAACACACCACAAATTCAACGGTATTTCAAAATTATTGTTGGCAACACTGAGGCCCGATTCAGTACCTTGCATTCTCTTTAGATTTGTGCTTGCATTGAATAAATAAACCATAGAGTTATTATACTGACGTTATGGAAATGTCTTTGAAATAAACCTATGGAAGCGGCGTATTCTTCTATATCAACCTAGTTTATACAAGTATTTATGAAATCGTTATTGAAAATTATAAAACTATTCTTTGTCTCTTGTTAACCAACGTGTTATGTCGTCTGGTGAAGGGGTGCGTTCACTATTATCGTCCGACGACGGCGGACGACGCCCGGAGCGTTGTTTGGTCGTTCAGTTACTCGGAGTGATCGTCCGGGCGTTCACACCAAACCGTTCAGTATTGTGGGCGGGCGTCGTCGAGCGTACGCACCGGTCACCCCGTGAAATAGTAGGGTAAAAGACGCTCTGCTGTCATGTTGACAGATAAAAGTATGAAATGACAGATAATTTGAGGTTTCGATTGTCATAATTGTCAGTGCTTCATTGTTCTAGTGTCAGTTTCATAAGGTCGCCCGAAGTCGTTCAGTAACTCTGAGAAAACGATCAGTGATCGAGCGATATTCGCACCGGGTGACTTTCACACTGAGTGCGTAGTAAGTGAACGTAGCCAAGGTGAAAGAGATCGCATGCTATTTGTATATTCTCTGCTTGGCAACATCTTTACGGGATGTCAAAATACCTACGCCGCGTGACAACCCCGCTTACCCCGCAATGTGGCCCATATATTGAATTAATAAACATATGGAAGCGGCGTATTCTTCTATATCCACCTACTTTACACAAATATCTATTAAATCGTTATTGAATAGGGTGTTTGACAGGTATTGCCAAAAATTATGAAAATTGTACACAGGGGGGAGGCCTATGTCCAGCAGTGGACGTCTTTCGGCTGAAATGATGATGATGATGATGAATCTGTTGATCACGTGATATAAAACGTCTTGAGGCTTGGCCTCCATTTTGGGTGACGTCATAGTCCTGTACGACGTAGGGCGAGCTAAATGTTTCCATGATCGTAAAAATGAAAGGACATGACAAGTGGGACTATGGGCGCGTGCCTAGGTGTCAAAATCAATGTGCAGCTATGATTTTTTTATTTTTGCAATTGCAGTACTCTACAGTTTACAGATAAAAAAGTTTCAGGAGTCTAAAAGCTCAAAAAAAACTGAAAAAAAAAAAAAATGTTCATTAAATGACTCTGCTTTTCGATACAATACGGCGCTAGGCGTTGTGGTTATCGAGTTAAAAAATGATTTACTACCATTCGACCCGCCATCAATGCGCTAACTGGCTTAGGAAACAAAAATAAAGTTGAATTGTAGGAAAGACAGGCAATATAAGTACCTACCTACAATTATTATTAGAAACAGTCCTGTGACTGAGACCACACCCACGACAGACATATGGCCTAGCAATCTCTCACTGTCGGCCTCTTCAGAAACAGAATAGCAAACAGATGAATCATGTATGAACAACAATGGTAATCGGGTTTTGAAGATGTCAGCCCATATAAAATAGCAATCGTCGTTAGAAATAGAACACAATAATCACACAGTACACAACGATCGCGTAAACACAACGATGTCGAGGAACTGCAATGCACAGTGATTATAGGTATTGCCTTTACTGCAACAAAACGTTGATTTATATTACATTATAATAACCCAAAGATAACCTGACGCCATGATTAGAGGTGCAAGTAGGGATGGCGATCTGAAATGTATAAATTGATAGTTGACCAACACACTAAAATCGAAATCAGTATAAAACGAAATAAGGCAATGTAATTGAGTAAATCCCCCATTTTTACGAATGAATGTTTAGTTGAAAATAACTCTTCACATTTTCATAATTAACCTATACTTATTATTATTATATCATAACATAAAAACTATAAAATATCATTTCAATAATCTGTTTGAATCTCGATTTCTTGTGAATCGATTTTTCATGCTTTGACTCGAATCGATTGAATTGTAGATATTTTTAAAAAGATTGCAGTCCCTACACAGCAGTCCGCCACTAGTGTCAGATGCAATGTCAATGAAATAAAATAACGTTCCTTTATACTTAGTAAATATTTTTAAAACATTACCTATATTGTGTATTGTCTCAATAAATGTAGACGAATCAATAAATAAACGTAATTATATATATTCCTTGTTTTTAACTTTCACTTGACCGAAAATAACTCTTTCATAGTTTATTGTTCCCATAATATGTAGGTTATCATGAGTTAGGTTAACGGATGATTATGGATTGTTATGGATACAACGAAACGTCAAAATCAGGAAGTGCATAAAAGCAAAGCGGAAGCAATACACATTCTGTTTTTTCAGATAATTAACCTTAGCTTTATTCGAAATAATAGAACAGTAATAAATTCTATTTTAATTTTTAAATCTTAGGCCCGTATTCCAGAAGGATACTCAAGCGTTGATCTCTGTTTAAAACTAGTTTTAAGTTGAGCTTTGATTTTAGAACGTCCCTCAAGCAGAGATTTGTTGATCACAGTTCAGCTGAGTTTAGTTTCGTTTTATATTGTCACCTGTTTCGGTATTTGGGCAGATATTTGATCTGTAATCACTCAAGCGTGGTCCAGACTACGCTTGAGTAGAGATTTATATTATATTTCAGGTCAAATTCGTGTGTTTTGTTGTTGAATTAAAGTTTATAATTACCGTTCTGGAATAAGACCGATACTCAAGTAACGATTCTATCCTTAAGTAGTGATCAGGTGATTGGAGTTTAAACTGTACTTGAGGAAGCTTCTGTAATACGAGCCTTAGTGTTAAACTTGTGATCCTTGCACATAGTTTCCTAAAGAGGTAGGCAATCACTGGTCATGTCCTTTACCAGTTTTTGAACGAGTAGGTATATTATTGATAATTATATTTATATTCATGTTAATTGTTAATTTAGGTTCATTTTTATTTTATTGAGCCAGGTTATGTACTTTATAACTTACTATCAATTAAACTAATCAGCATTTGTAGGTAATTTGAACGTAATTTAAAAGCTTTTGTTTTGTATGTGCGTGATTCAAACACAAACTACAAAACGTTTTAGTAATGTCTCATGTGACAAAAAAAACCGCGTTCCGATTTTTTACTTTTTGTCAAATTCGTACCTTTTTGGTAAGCGTGTCGTCCTTTTACGGGAATTCCGGCAACACTGACCGGAACAAGAACAGTGACGTAGGTTGACGATAATGTCACGTGACTTAGCGTTTTAGTGCGAAATTAAAAATGAGAATTTAAAATCTTGATTATTTAATTTTACAAGCATATTTTAGTAATTATTTGTTAATGAATGCTTTAATTGGATGTTTCGCCATCGTTTTACGTACATTTTCAAAAATTTTCAAACACCCTATTATGAAACTATTCTTTGTCTCTTGTTAACCAACGTGTTATGTCGTCTGGTGAAAGAGATCGCATGCTATTTGTATATTCTCTGCTTGGCAACATCTTTACGGGATATCAAAGTACCTACCCCGCGTGGCAACCCCGCAATGTGTACATGAGCTGTCAAGTAAAGAAACTAGGGCTGTTGATATTTTTTAAATATCAGATTTTCGATAAATCGATATTTTTAAATATACAATCGGGGTTCGATATATTGAGAAAAAATCGATATTTCGATATATCGGTCAAATTTCATGATTCTAGGTCAACGCGAAGTACCCTATAGGTTTTTTATGTGAGTTTACGAGTATCAAAATGTGACATAGCCGTATGATTGCCTTGACTTAGAAGCTTGATTTTTTAATGTCCTAGGGACAGCTGAACTTAGTATTTGATATAATTGCATTATTTATTACTACTTGAAAATTATTTTAATCAGCACACATCTCTGGTAAGAAACACGAGCATCGATATCGATACTTTTTAGTTTTGTTTACTTACTTCCCTAGCTATGGCCGCCACAACAGTGGCCCGGATATTGTAGTTATACACGCTTATTTCGTAGGTATTTCAAGTCCATAGGTACAAGCAATGGGCTCATAGTAAATGAGCGGTCAAGTAAACAAACTAGGGCTGTTGATATTTTATAAATATCAGATTTTCGATATATCGATATTTTTAAATATACATTCGGAGTTCGATTATATTGAAAAAAAAAACGATATTTCAATATATCGGCCAAATTTCAAGATTCTAGGTCAATGCGAAGTACTCTATAGGTTTTTTATGCGAGTTTGCGAGTATCAAAATGTGACATAGCCGTATGATTGCCTTGACTTAGAAGCTTGATTTTTTATGTCTTAGGGACAGCCGAACTTAGTATTTGATATAATTGCATTAATTATTATTACTACTTGAAAATGATTTTAATCAGCACACATCTCTGGTAAGAAACACGAGCATCGATATCGATACTTTTTAGTTTTGATTACTTACTTCCCTAGCTATGGCCGCCATAACAGTGGCCCGGATATTGTAGTTATACCACGCTTATTTCGTAGGTATTACAAATCCATAGATGTACAAGTCAATGGTACCTTGGCTTATTACTTTATTTTAAGCTAGGAACAAATTATAAGACGTGACTGAAAGTCGCGACCGTTGGTCGCGGCTGATGCTGTATCTGGTCAATGAAGTTACACCTATGTGTGCAAACTGTAAGCTATAAGTCGCGGACGTGTCCTTGACATGACCTTGAGCGATCGGACGTCTTACGAAAATCTGGCTCGCCGGATGTTTCAATAAGTCGCGGACGCCTTAGCCGCATGTGCACAGTGATCGGTCGCGTCCGAGCGGCTGTCAGTCGCCAACTGTCACTGCTTTGACGTATATTGTATGTTTTTTTACAGTATTTTGCTTTATTTTATTGTTAATGCATCTGACTAACTTACAAAAAGTTATTAAATAACAGTCAGTACTTTATAATTTTCTTTTGACATAATAATAACATGTAGAAGCTGCTATCAATTCAATACGTAGTATCTCTATGTAGTCTGTGGTTCCGTGTAAGACGGAGAAACGTCCGAGTAAGGCGACCAAAGACAATATAGACGCGACTGAACACCGCCGTCTGATGCGATCTTGCACACATGCGTAGCATCTCTACTTGGTCTGTGTTGCACACTAATAAGGCGCGACTGTCGGTCGCGATCGCGACCGTAAGTCGCGACTTATAATTTGTTCCTAGCCTTACTCTTTACTGTAACGTAGTGATTATTTTCTCTGTCTCTTCTGTGTTCTTTACGATTTGGTTTGATCTGTGGCTCGATTTCCACTGATTTCTTGTGAATTGTAATTTGTGTAATAATATTTTTGAAAAGACTATTTAAGTAAAAATGTTCTATTTTAGAAGTAAACACTATGCTTATAATTAAGTTTTGGCGTCAGTAATTTCTCTTCCATAAATTATCTCTAGCAACAATATAAATTGAACAGAAAATGGAGGTCTCAAACAACACCGACGCCGTAAACCTTGGCGTTGGTGAAGTGGAAGAAGAAATTGGGGAGGAATTAAAACAATTAGAGGAAGGAAAAGATTTTGATACGCGAAGTGAAGTGACTAGTACTTCTTCAAGCGAGTCAAGTACTCCTAGTATTAGTTCTGTTAGCACTAAATCCAAAGAGAGACGCGCGAATCGTAAACGAAGCAAGTCTGCGAGCCATTCACCTGTACAAAATAAACGACGATGCGTTACTAGTAACAGCAAAGTAAAGACCTACGATTACATGACTAAGTTGAATTATTTATTCAGAGACACACGTTTCTTTCTGATAAAATCTAATAATGCAGAAAATATAACTTTGTCGAAAGCGAAAGGTGTTTGGTCTACACTACCCCAAAACGAAGCTAATTTAAATCAAGCCTTTAGAGAATCAAGGAATGTGTTATTAATTTTTTCAGTGAAAGAAAGTGGCAAGTTTGCTGGATTTGCACGCCTAGGCAGTGAGTCACGACGTGATGTTGCCCCTGTATCATGGGTGCTGCCAGCTGGTCTATCTGCCAAGGTTTTAGATGGTGTCTTTAAAGTTGATTGGATTTGTCGCAAAGAGCTGCCTTTTAGTAACACTCTTCACTTATATAATCCATGGAATGAAGGAAAGCCAGTAAAAATTGGTAGGGATGGCCAAGAAATTGAGCCCAAAGTTGCTGAAGAATTATGTAGGCTCTTTCCAGAAGATGAAGGGATTGAAATGACTCCAATTCTTAGAAAATCCAAGGAGTCGTCTAAAAAAGGCTACTTGAAAAGTGGTGGCAACTATAGGACATATCGTGCTCCTTTGTCATCAAGAGGATCCAACTATAGAAACCGCTCCAACACATCATCCAGAAGTAGGAGAAAGATGTTTATGTCCCCAAGGAGTCGAATTTCATCCAGCTCTTACAAACGTCGCTCTCCCTCACCATATATGAGAGATCGTTTACCAATTTGGTTTGGACGCAACCGTGAAGGTTACAGTAGTAGCAGCACTGCAGCTGAAGCTTATGTGGCTGAATATATGCGATCAATGCACCATCAGTTGCCACCACTGCCTTATGTGCCTCCACCTGGATTTAGTGGTGCACTTGCATCTTATGATGGCATACCCCCACCCCCACCACCACCCCCTCCGCGATACTATGATATGGCGGATTATCCACGGTCAGTGTTAGTTTATGATAAAAGGTCGTATGAACGGTCTGTAGATGAGTTTCTTTGGCGTACTTCAGATCGCTCTCATGGCCGTAGTCGTGAACGTGAATCACACAGATCTTACCGTGATCGACGCTGAAACTGTGTCAACTGCTATGTATTGAAATTTCTGATATTTACTAATAAAAAAATTGCGTTTGAACTTTGAACTTTATTGATGAGTAAATATTTTTTTAGTGTTGTGATGAACTATGATAATAACGATTTTGAACTTTGATAGTTTTAACTTGGACAGTATGAGTAAATCATAGGTAAATGAAATGGGACTAATGAAAATAGGTACTATCAGTGGAGTTTTATATTTTTAATACAAGAAATCTCATTTTACATGGTATAAATTATCATGACAAATATAGATGCAAGTGTCATTTCCACAAATTGACTTTTTTATCATACTTTGATACAATGAAAGTGTAACATTATAGTATGGGAGGTAGCTATTGCATTTGAACAAGTATGTCACTGGCTGAAAATCTACAATAATAGTTTTCGACTAATACATAAGTGAACTGGCCGTCAGCTACTCCAGTAGCTCGAAAGATCAAAATGACAGCATGTTAAAGTTTTTTTTTTTTTTGGTTCTTGTGTTTTTATACCACGTCAAGATTTGTGGGATGATTGTTTTGATCATTTAAAAAAAAACAGTTGTATGGGAGAAAATAAGAACATTCCCCACAATGAACTGAGAGCACAGCATGTTTATGGTGCCGACTGACGGTCCTCTGTAATATACAGGATGTCCCATTGCTAAGCTTCATGGAGGGCTAGTATTTTAAATATTGGAAATATGAAATTTTGCTTAAAGGAAACAATATTTTTCCTTTTTCCCCCAATTCAATTGTTTTGGGGCGAGTGGTAATTAAAACTTCCTGTTGGACCCCATTTAAATGTTAAGGTTTAATTTTTTATTAAAATTATATTTGATTCATTTGATTTGGTTCACTATGGACATTTAACATGAAAGAACATCAAAACAACAGAACATCTGCATTCACAGATTTAAAAAAATGTCTTGCCTGAGCTCGGAATCGAACTAACAATCGAGAAGTACCATCTGTATTTTTTTTTCTGTCACTACTTTATTGCTTCTGGTGATGGTTCTTGATAGGGTCAATTATAAGGATAAAATCCGTCCCACAAACATAGTGTCTAAAATTAAAGGAAGTCCATGAAATATGTATAAAAAACAAATAAAAAACCGGCCAAGTGCGAATCGGACTCGTGCAGTAAGGGTTCCGTACCTCTCAATGACCTAATACCCTATACTGATTTAATTTACGAGAGTTTATCAAAAGACATCAACGCACAGTGCGCGAAATATGAATTTTTTGCATGTCTTTCTTACGCAGGTACACACGGCTACACATCAAGCTGTACATTTCCAGTATAAGCTGACCTCGCATTGTATAGGTTTTCCCTACAACGCGAGGTCAGCCTTTACTGGTTTTGTACAGCTTGATGTGTAGCCGTGTGTACCACCACAAATGTTCATGTTTGTCTTAACATAACATCACGCCTGTATTTCCCCGTAGGGGTAGGCAGAGGTGTAATAGTACACCCACATTTCGCCAGTTATGTTATAGTCCCATGTAATAGGGGGAGAGCCTATTGCCATTGACCGGGCACAAATCCAGACTCCGGGCTGCTACTGAGAATTTCCTAATGAAAAAACCCAATAACACTGCCCGACCCGGGAATCGAACCCAGGACCCCATGCTCAGCAGTCGCGCTTGCAACCACTATACCAACAAGGCAGTCTTATTTATAATATAATATGTTTGTCTTATTATTAGTATTTGTTGCTAAACTTCATAATATGCACTATAATCGGATCAAGTTTGACGCTGGTATATACGAGGGGAGGTCAAAAAGTTCTTTTTTTTTACCTGTCGCAAATTCATGACTCGATACAACTACAAATATCAAGTTTCAGCCCGATTAGTTTATTAACCTTTGAGATATCACAGGATGAACAAGTCAATTGGGAAATGAACACTAACTATGGAGAAAATCGAGTTTCATGCCGTGCTAAAGTTCCTCACTAAGCTAGGAAAAACGCCACAGATCATTATGGACGACATGTCATCTGTTTACTGGGAATCTTGCCCTGAAAAAACGATGATTTACAAGTGCCTTTAGTCTTTGCCTTTTCAAGCAAAGCAAAGATTCAATTGAAGACGATCAGCGCTCAGGCCGGGCGATTGTGGCAACTTCCTCAGATATTGCAAAAAAAATAATTAAAAACTTGTTCTTGAAGATGCTCGTCTGAATAAAAAACAGAAATTTTGAACATTCTCCATGACCATCTGGTCATGTCTAAGGTCAGTGTAAAATGGGTGATAAGAATGCTCACGCCACTTCAGAAACAGCAGCGGGTTGAGTGTTCGCACGAGTTTTTGGACCTGTGTAGTGAGAACAGGGATAAAATTACTAGCCGAATTGTGACTGGAGATGAAATTTGGGTTCATCGCTATGAACTTGAGTTAAAGCACGAGTCCATGCAGTGGAACAAAACAGGCGCAGCAACACCCAAGAAGTTCAATCAGCCGGAAAGATTATGGCTAAAGTTTTTTGGGATTCAGAGGGGATTTTATTGATCGATTATAAAGATAATGGTGTCAATATCATGAGACAATACCACGCAATGCTACTAGAAAAATTAAAAGATGCAATCAAAGATAAAAGGAGAAAGTGGTCTCGAGGTGTGCCCCTTTTGTAGGACAACGCACCTGTTCACAAGGATCGTGTTGCGATGGCTGCCTTACACAAGTGCGTCTTCAAAACTTTGAAACACCCTCCATAATGTCTAGATTTCGCCCCATCATATTATTATTTGTTCCCAAAAATTAAAAAAGAGCTTCGGGGATTTTTTTTACCGATGATGCAGAGATGAAGTCGGCTATTTTGAGGACCTTGACAAAACATTTTTTTTCAAAGGTATAAAAAATTATTTGAAAGATCTGAGCGTAGCGAGAGTAACAGGGTCCCGGTTGGCACCCTTCGGATACGGAACCCTAAAAAGTGTATATTGGGTAAAATTTGCTGCCGGTATTATATTTTTATTCAAATGTGACCTAGCTGTGTTAGATTTCGTGGTGTTCCTTCAATCTAGGACAATGTTTGTTGGGGTGATTTAATCCTTATTATCGACTCGTATCTATTGGTGGCATAATAATACAGAATGATGTTTTTTGGCATAGGTACTTGAAGGTTCGATTCCCGGCTCAAGAAAGACACATGAAAAATCCTTGAATGCAGTATTACTTGCTTTAAAAAATAAAATGGAAGTCTTAAAGTAGAATTTCCTATTTTCAAAATTTAAAGTTCTTTCCCTCCATGTACCATAGCGATGGGAAATCCTGTATACATATATACAACGTGTTATTGAAATAACTGAAAACCTCTCTAAGGGTCATTGTACTCATCAGTATTAACAACTTTTACCATAGGGCCAAACCTAAAATCGCGAAAAAAATAAGCATACATTTTTTTTCACGGTTTTAGGGTTGTGCCTTGTTCCCGTGGTAAAAGTTGTTCATACTGGTGAGTACAAAAACCCCTTAGAGGTTTTCAGTTATTTCAATAACACGTATAGCTGAGGGAGCGTTCAAGTATTACGTAACGAATTTGGGGGGTGGGGTGGGGGGTCTTCTGAAACGTTACGATGCGTTACAGGGTCGGGAGGGGGGGTTTGGACTACGCGTTACGTAACATTGTTTTAACCCTTGAGATTTAAATTAATTAGGACAAAAAAAGAAAAAAAACAAGACATTTTAAATGTTATTAAATAATATTAACGCGATTAAAACAATAACATAGGTATATTAGCTACTTTCCGGTACTTTACGCCACATAATTGTGACTTTCAGGTAAAAATGGTCACTTGGTGGTGGTTACGTAACGTTTTACTAGGGGGGAGGGGGGGGATAAAGAAAAATGTTACGGCGCGCTACATAGGGGGAGGGGGGTCAAAAATCTCCAAAAATTGCGTTACGTAATACTTGAACGCTCCCTGACTAGTTTTATTTTAAAAGTATGAAAGTTCAGCTGTTTAAAGCTCATGAGATAAAAATTACTTTGTACCTACTTGAAAATTTTGGCATGGTTTATTCTCTTCCATAATGTCAACGCCAATGTCAACTTCGCATATTGACTACTTCTCAAAATGACGACTTCGCGAAATGTCTATTTCTCAGAATGACATCTTCGCAAAATGTCTACTTTCTCAAAAAACAATGTAATCAAGTATTATAGTTTATGCAATGGTGCCAGACTTCAAAGGGATTTGTTGTCCTGTGACTTAGTTTGTTAAAATATACAACAAGATTTTAGGGTATCACTGATTTTCACTGTAGTTTTGAAAGCTCCTCTTCTTTCAAAGTTAGAATACAACGATTTGCAACTTGAGCAGTTTATTAAAAAAGTTATATTGTAAAATTTGCTGCCGAGATCTTATTTTTATTGAAATGTGACCTAGCTGTGTTAGATTTCGTGGTGTTCCTTCAATCTAGGACACAATGTTTGTTGGGGTCATTTAATCCTTATTACCGACTCGTATCTATTGGTGGCATAATAATATGAAGGTTAGATTCCCGGCTCAACGAAGACACTTTTGAAAAATGCTTGGATGCAGTATTACTTGCTTTAAAAAATAAAATGAAGTCTTCTTAAAGTAGAATTTCCTATTTTCAAAATTTAAAGTAAGGTCAAGGTGGCGAAGTCCGACATAGTTTATTGCAAGCTTGATTTGATAAACACCCTATGGCTAATTTTTTAACTTACTTGTATGTTTTGAATATTAATGATGACTAAAGATTCCTTATTTATCAGTTACTGTTACAAACATCAATGTAATTGTTGTCATCATGAAAATAAACGCGTTTTTTTAAAGGGTAGTAAGTAGACGGACTTTCCCGAGTAATTGGGGCAACTCCGTCATAAGCATAAATTGATTGGTTTTTAACAGATATTTGCAGCACCCATATTCAGTAAATATTCGAAATTAAAAGTTAATCAAATACATGCTTTAAGAACCATGATATAAGGTAGCAATCACAATCTATGGCGGTAAAATCATGAAGTGGGGTGAGTCCGGTATATTTGCAAGGGAAGGGATTGTCAACATTGAAATCAGTACAATTAATTATATTTGATTATTGTGACAGTAGGGTATAAAAGGTAAGTATGTTTGTTGGTTGCATCTAAAATGCAATTTGAAATTTGATAATTTTCGGTATTTATATGATACAAAGTAATACAAACCAGATCTAGAGGATCTTTAAACCATAGAAAAACTAAACGGTAACAAACAAACACACTTGGCTATATAGCCAAAAAAAAAAAAAAACAACAACAAATAAAAACAAACAAAACAAATAAATAACAAATATTTGTACTGTTTGAATAATAAATAAAAATCCTATATCTTTCTATTTTTTTTCAAATGAATTATTTTATATTGCTCATACAATAAAAAAAACCACCGTAAATACGAAACGAACTTGTTGCGGCATGTACTCTATTATATTAAAAATAATAATTAATTCCTGTAAATGCTTACAAAACAAAATATCTTTGGAAAATACCATAGACTAATAAAATAATTAGAAAAACAAGTAAAAAAATTACCAAACAATCAACAATATGACTTGCCTTAATTAGGTAACATTTTTAAGAACTTTCAATAATTCTTTAAAAAGATTAATAAATCAACAATGGACGGTGTATCCTTATTATGAAATAATTTGCCATAATAAATAATTACTACAACTAAAAATCTTTGGAAGATCAATATTACAATTACTTTGTCTATTTTGAAATGGCCGGTAGCCTCCCAAGAGTTTGATTTCCATTTTTTATTATTCAAATGATCCATGATCGTTATTCTTGGTAAGTTATAAATATGAGCAGCCTTATATTCACTTAATTCCCAACTCCGGACTGCTCGCATAGCGTCTAGCTAATTTTCTTTAGTGTAAGACGATTTGTTTGATGTTCTTTTGTAATATATAATAAAATAATGTTATTTAAATCGGATAAATGACTATTCTAGAAATTATATGAAACAAGACTCCTATCCTATCACATTATCATGATATATTTCTAATGAAGGCATATTAATAAAATCACATTACTTATAATTCACAAAAAAAACTGCGAATAAGGAGCTTTGACTGTATACCTAAATAATAACGTTTAACGAAAACGCTTATACCAAAAAAGGTTTACCACATCTGCCTTGGGGCAAGATCGGCACATGGCGGTCTTTCCCTAAAATACTAGACAGTCTTCCCCCAATATTGAATTTATACGTTAGGTTTTTAACACAACTAATATTTCTGTAAATATAGATTTAAATTCGATTTGAATAGAATAAAACAAAATAAAAAAATACAAGCTAGACACTTACCACTACAACACGTAAAAATCTGTTGACATTCACATTTCACGTTAGCAAAAATATCGACATGACTCACTTGTGTTTCAACTTGTCAACTACAAAAAATTAGGAGACCGTTTTATTGTTATTAAACTCAACACAGTGCCATCTATATTTTAAAGTTAGAACGATATAGTGGCTCCGTTTTACCAACCGAGCTGTTAATGTCGTAGCTATTCAGAAACAGCCTAGAGAGGCGGTGTACGGTGTTCCCCCGTAGACGAACTTCCCCACCTTGACCTTAAAGAAAACAAATGCCTTTGAAGGCTGGCACCATTGCATAAAAACCCGTAGGTATACCAAAAAATAACGAATTTTTACGTGTGTTTGCCAAATCTAAACAAGAAAGCAGATTTTGTGATAAGAAGATCGGATACCTACAGTTTATTCAAAAATGTCATTCTGCGAAGTGGACGTTTTGTGAAGTAGGCGTTTTGCGTCGTGTAGACATTTTGAGAAGTGGTTATTATGCGGCAGATCGTTTTAGCAAAATATGAAAACACTCGACCCAACGACGTCAATATATAGACACGCGATCTCATATAAGCAGCATGTTCCAAATTCAGTTGACGCAACCGTTGATAAAATTTAAGTGTGTTCGCGAGACAGCTGTCAAGTGAACTAATGACAGATGACAGTGTGGTTCCGGAACCACAACTTTGTGTAACCATGTTGTTCTTTTGAACAGCACATCTAGTACGTAGTACATATATATCGATGACTCAAACCATTTTTTTTTACAATTTTCACATGTTTTTACTGACTACATCGCGGTTAGCACGGTTGCGGCAACCGAAGCTCATTTTGCTAAATATTGAACATTATTCAACTAGGTACTAGAAATTAAATGTATTCGGTATAAAATTTCTCACAAAAATGCAATGGTACAGTCTAACAAAGCAATTGGTATACACGGTAGAGAGATATAAGTGAAGTTTTTTTAGATGATTATGGATGTTTTCGAGTGAAATATCATTTTAATAACGGACAAAGTTAAATTGTATTTATACAAAACCCTAATCAAACCATTCTATAATAACTTCCTGAAAAATTTCATCTATATCTGGTGACCTTGTATTCTAATTGCTTTGTTAAACTGTACCTCCCGTACTACGACGCCCGACAGTAGCGAAGCTGCTAACTCTTCTAAGCAAGTGGAGATAGAACGTGCGCGCGCACAGCTGTGTGTTCTAGGCAGTAGCGTAGCCGCTCGCTAATGGAGGGGGAAGTTAACGGTGACGTGGATGTCACGTTTTTTCTCTGCTTAGTCCATGGATATACAACTATATTCTTAGCTTATACCAAATCTTTAAAGTACTTAAGGGGTCATTAATCTCATTATTATGAGCAACTTTTAAGCCGGCTTTTCACTACGGTATCTATACTTTTTAGGGTTCCGTAGTCCTACAAGGAACCCTTATAGTTTCGTCATGTCCGTCCGTCTGTCCTAATCCTTTACAGCTACTACTTCTACAGTTATAAACATAAGTAAATGAAATTTAGATAAAAAATGGCTTAGATATAGATCTCAATTTTAAAAGAATAAAAGAATCTTGATAACGTATTTTACGGGTGGCGCCCATACATGTGAAATAGGGATGTTTTTTTTTTTTTGCTGCACCTATCTTGTGGGGTATCATTGAATAGGTCTACTAAAATGAAGGTACGTGGGACACTCAGAAAGTTTTGCGAAACTAAAAAAAATTGTTCTATACGTACATATATTTTTATCAAATCTTTTCAAAGTACTTTCCACCAGCCTCTATACAAAGATTCATGCGCCTAAACCAGTTTTCAAAACACTTTTTCCAGTCCGCCGCAGACACCTCGTTTACAGCCTGCTCGAACGCAGCCAGCGCATCTTCCGGCGACGAAAATTGTATCCCTTTGAGCTGATTTTTTATTTTTGGGAATAAAAAGAAGTCACACGGTGCTAGATCAGGGCTGTAAGGAGGGTGACCCAGGAGTTTGACTGGCGTGCTGTCCAGGAAGTCCCTCGTTTTGAGTGCGGTGTGCGCAGGTGCATTGTCGTGGTGGAGCAGTAGCCCGCGGAGCCCTGTGTTTGGTCGCTTGTTGCTTATAACAGAGAAAACTTCTGGCAAACATTTGGTAGTATACCATTCGGCATTAATGCTTCTTTGATCCCGTAAGGGAATTGATACCAAGTGGCCAGTCAAATTAAAAAAGCTAGCGATCAAAATCTTACCCCCGCTTCTAGATCGCTTCACTTTGGTAGGCGTTGGCTCATTTTGAAACACCCAAACAGTCGACTGGCGCTTGGTTTCTGGGTCGTATTGATAAATCCAGGACTCATCACCTGTAACGATGTCGTAAACACGCCGAGACGAGCCTGCTTCAAATTTGTTAAGCATATCACGGCACCATTCCACCCGGGCCTGCTTCTGAGCATCGGTGAGGTTGTGCGGCACCCAGCGTGATACTATCCTCCTCACGCGAAGATGGCTGTGTAGAATCTCGTGAACGCTTCCCGATCCAATCTTCAATATGTGTTGAATCTCCTGATATGTAATTCGCCTATTGTCTTGGATTAAAATTTTCACTGCTAGCACGTTTTCTTCGGTAACAGCCGTCAAAGGGCGACCGCTTCTTTCGTCATCCCCCAAAGTTGGTCGACCGCGCTTGAATTCGTTATACCAACGATACACGGTTGCCTTGGAAGGGCCTTCATCCATGAATGCCATTTGAAGTCTATCGTACGATTCATCCGGTTTCAGGCGACACTTGAAATCGTATAAAATCATAGCTCTAAAATGTTCCCGGCGCAGATCCATATTTCAGTGAGACACAATACTTTGAATTAACTCGCAAAAAATGTGGAGGGAAATTTTGAAATTGGAACTTACTTATTTTTACTTATAAATAATCATATTTTCGAAAAACATTATAACTGGCCAGTCTCCCATATATAAAAACTTTTTTTCGCAATACTTTCTGAGGGGCCTGGTAATGTTTCATACATAACTTTTTTATCAGGTATACCATCTGCGAAATACAGTTCGCCAAAGTGGCTTGCAATGTGTCCTCCCCCCCCCCTGCCATTTCTAAACTATGCAACGTAGAAACTTATAGTCTTCCACATTGATAGACCTTTATAAAATAAATATTTCGAGTTAATGTGATTATAATTTTTTGAGTTATAGTGAGAAAACCGCAAAATACTTAAGACGTCCTAGTTCATAGGTCATTGACCTTAGAGAAAAATGATCTTAGCAAATAATGCTCCTTTCGTTACTTTCTATTTAAAAAAATCAGAAAAATAAACTTTGTGTTATATTGATATGACACACTTCTTAAATTTAGCTTCTTAAATTTATCGCTAGGTGGCGCTGTTTGCAAAAACTAAAATAGCAATGATTAATATTCGATTTGATTCGTTTGTAATTAGACCTACTTAAGGAACCCTATAATACTGAGTATGGCCCGACATGCTCTTGGCCGGTTTTTTTATTTATATTATAAAGCTGAAGAGTTTGTTTGTTTGGTTGAACGCGCTAATCTCAGGAATGGTTGGAATTGAAAAAATATTTTAGTGTTGGATAGTGTTACAAATAGGTAGTAAAGCAAACTCGTTGCAGGTGAAGATAAGAATTTAATAAGCTTCCACATTACAATTTCAACTTAGTTCACAAAAAGAAAGCGACGCCATATCTTTAGGAATTTTGCACACACCATAGACAGGTAGAGGTAGAGTACGGACGTAGATAATATTCTACATAAAATCCCCTCTATACATAATCATCTAACAACCCCCCCTCTCAATTTCAAGTTACAAAATTATAATATCAATATTTAAAACCTAAACTTGAAATTGTACCTTTCTAGTTGGCAACCGTAATCTGTCTAATCAGCTGACCTTAAACACAAAATAACCTTAAGTTGTAAACATAATTCATTAAGATGTTTTACAAATGAACAACTTATGACAAAAATAATTGAATTTATCACAACACAATGTTTTTTTTTTTTTTTTTATGATAAATAGATCTGCTCTTGACCGCAATCTAGACAGCTTTGTCAGGATGTGGTCGACGATGGAGCGAGCAAACCTATTAGGTGCAGATTCACTCCAGCTTTAAAGGCGTTAGGGTTATAAGTGCCCGAAAATACAGATGCCAGCAGTGAATTCCACAACTTGGCTGTGCGCATTATGAAAGAGTTCTCAAAGCGCTTGGTCCTGATAGGAGGCATTTCTACCAAATGTGGATGATATCCTGCAGTGCGTCGTGTAGTCCGATGAAAGAAAGGAGATGGCGGAATAAGCTCATGGAGCTCGTGCGCACACTCTCCAAAGTACAGCCTGTAGAACACCGACAAACAAGCAACTGTGCGTCTATGGGGTAAGCTTTGTAGCTTAGATTTTGCTAGCAGTTTACAGTTTTCAGTTTCTCTATTTTGTAGATACACTATATCCCTTTTAATATCAACAAATTTTCTTTCTGGATAGTATATCCAAAATCCTTTTCTTTCTTCATATCCCACAAATATTCCCTTTTCACCTTTTGCATCCCATTTGAGCCTTTTCTGTTTTGGTATATGCACATATACTGAAGTATATATAATAATATTAAAGTATATATAATACTGAAGTATATATAATATTTTGTTCAAAGTTTTTATATCAAATTGTTTTCCTTCTAAGATTTCATATGGAGTTTTTCCTTCTATTCTACTCTTGCTTGTTCTGTTTAGTACATATACTGTCATGCTGACTGCCTCAGCCCATAATTCCTTCCCTAGATTTTTTCCGTTAAGCATGGTTCTTGCTGCCTCCACTAATGTCCTCATGTCCCTTTCCGCTTTACCGTTTTGTTCTGGGGTGAAAGTTACACTTGTCTGATGACAAACTCCTTGTTTACCAAGTAGTTCCTTCATTTCTCCATTCACAAATTCACTGCCATTATCTGTGCGGATTACTTTCACTTTGTTCCCAGTTTTTCTTTCTACATCCAAGATAAAACTCTGTATCTTCTCTTTAAGAAAATATACCCAGCGGTAATTTGAATGATCATCTTTTAATAACAGAAAATATCTTGCCCCTCCAACTGATTTTACCTCCATTGGTCCACATAAATCTCCATGAACCAACTCAAGAGTTTTACTAGTTATCGATTTACTTCCAGTAAATGGCAGTCTATGGATTTTTCCTTTTAAGCAATTTTCACATTGGTCATGTTCCTTTTCATCATAAACAATATCATTTTCCTTTAGAACCTTCTTTATATGTTCAAAGTTTTGATGACACAATCTCCTATGCCATTCAGTCAATGTTGCTAATCCACTCTCATTGTTTTCAATAAAGTCAATGATGTAGAAATGTCCTTCCTTTTTCGCAATAGCCCTTATTTCCTTGTTTTTTCGAATAAGACATTTATCCGCTTGCAGATTAATCTGGTAACCCATTTCTACAGCACTTTGGACAGAAAATAAATTCAATTTCAATTCTGGAACATACAGCACATTATTCAACGTAGTTATTCCATCATAACACTTTAATTTTATCTTTCCAGTCCCTTTTATTAGTAGTTGTCGCCCATCTTCAAATAATTCTTTTCTAAAAGTCATATGAGCACTTGCTCCGCTGTCCACTATCCACTTCTGTGTATTGAATTCTTCTCCAATGCATAACGCTGTAGTTACGAATGCATTATTTTCTCTGCCTTTTATTTTACCACAGTTTTCTTTTAAGTGGCCGATCCTCCCACATATAAAACATTTTCTTGTTTCTTTGAATGATTTGCAACTACTACTATAGTGCCCTGGTTTCCCACATTTATAACACTTAATGTCCTTTCTACTGCCCCCTTTCTTGGCTAATATAGCCACATTTTCACTTTCTTCAATTCTAGATTTAATTCTCTCTTCTTCTACAAGTAGCCTTGAAACTAAATCATCATATTTTTGTTTAGTGAAATCCACCGACTCCCAGGCTCTGACTAAATGATTATACTGTTCGGGGAGCGACATTAACACTTTAGTTATCATGAACTTTTCAGAAACTTCCTCTCCAGCATGTTTTAATTGACTTGTCATTTCCTGAACTTTTGCTAGAAACTCAGACATGTCACCACCCTGATATTTAAATTGGAAGAAGCACTGTTGTAGTAAGTGAACGCTTGTGTTCGACTGTATCTCATATACACTTAATAACTTCTTCCACATTTCACACGCTGTTTCACACGTCAAAACATGTATCATAGTGTTCTCACTTAACCTGGTAACAATAAGGCTTTGTGCTCTCGCATCTTTCTTGATCCACTCATCTTTATTAGTTGTAGTTTTTATTTCAGTGCCATCCACAATAGAGAAAAGACACATCCCCGTAACTGCACGGAAATCTGGAACTTCCAAACATTCCAGTTCTTTTGACCTTCGAGTTTTATTATTGAAGCTCCCAGCATCATTTGGTGTTGATCCATTTTCCCCGGTATCAACTTCTCTCCCGCGTCGTAGTCGAACTATTGTAGCACGCCGGATTCGTTTGTTGCGACGCCTTCGCCCCGACGCCACGAACCTCAAACGACCCACCAAAACGCCTCGACTCTTCTTACTCACCTACAACAGAGCTATGTGCGGACTGGGCCCATAACCTGTTACAAATAGGTAGTAAAGCAAACTCGTTGCAGGTGAAGATAAGAATTTAATGAACTTCCACATTACAATTTCAACTTAGTTCACAAAAAGAAAGCGACGCCATATCTTTAGGAATTTTGCACACACCATAGACAGGTAGAGTATCGACATATATAATATTCTACATAAAACCCCCTCTATACATAATCATCTAACAGATAGTCCACTTATCGAGGTTGTTAAAATGTTGCAAAAACGGGAAAAAAATATTTTGAGAGCTTCCGTTGCGTGCGTTTAATAGACGGTTAAAGCATAGAATATCTAATAGTACTATCGTAGTTAAAGTGACGCAAAAATCATGTATGACGGAATACTGAGTTAGTGAATGAGTTATTGAGTGAGTTGGTGAATGAGTTATTGAGTGAGTTAGTTAGTGAGTGAGTAAGTTAGTAAGTGGGTTAGTGAGTGAGTGAGTGAGTGTGTGTGGGTGAGTTAGTGAGTGAGTTAGTGAATGAGTTAGTAATTGAGTTAGTGAGTGGGTGAGTGAGTGAGTGGGTGGGTGAGTGAGTGAGTGATTGACCGACCGACTGACCGAACGACCGAACGACCGACCGACCGACTGACCGACCGACCTAGTAATAATAATAATGTCCTCCCGGCCGAATTTCGGTCACGGCGGCCAATCTCAATGGAGACTAGCCATCTGCGCGGGACATATTATAGTGCACAAGTGTGTGCGCAAACACACCGACCGACCTACGGAGCGACCGAACTACCGACCGACCGACTGACCGATGTTTTGTTTACTTAATTATCAATTATCTGAATTACAAGCGTGCGAAGCAGCGGGCAGAAGATAGTATAATATATATTACATCATCAGATATAATTTAATATCGCTCACCGCATAGAAATATACATAGCACCGTACTTTCAAATGGAACCCTTTACACTTAGATGTAATTTATATTACATCCCGAACTATAAATATTTTTTCGACCGACCGAGCGATATTTTCAAGTTTACACAGTTTCATGCCACCGAGTCGCCCTCACTTCGTGTCTGTGTGCAACCGAACTGAACGAAAATATATTATTATATCTCATAGTGTGAATCGCGGGATGTAATTTATATTTCGGGATATAATCCAATATATTATATTCCGTAGTCTTCTTCAATCGTGTCGACATGAGCTACATAATGATAATAGCTCATGCCGCGGGGAAAAGATTAGCCAGTCAGCAGGTTGGTAGCAGGGCTGACTGTCCAGGGCACAGAGGAACGTCGGTCGATCAATTAAATATGGTCACTCGTGGAGGCTATTCCGCAGTGAAAAGCCAGCTTTACTATGGGACCAATCCTGAAATCGCCTAAAAATATCAGCTGATCCCTACATTTGTGTTCACATAAATCGACAGAATATAAAGATCAGCTGATATTTTGTCGCGATTTCAGTGTTGGTCCCATAGTAAAACTTGTTCATAATGATGAGTACAATGACTCCTGAAGTGGTTTAGAATAAACTATGAATAAGGTTGTATAATAGATAGAAAATTATACCTATTGTAGTTGTAGTTAAACTACATGATTCTTGAATTCTGGGATCCCCCGTTACAGATTATGAGATAATAACTAAGCAACTTATAATAATTATTACTATGTTTGTACAACTTCTGATGGTTGTGTACCTAAATAACTGTGATATATTTATATTCCACCATTTTATCTGTTAAATATATGTAGAATTATGTGCCTTCTTTGGCAAATACATATCAACCAAAGAAATAAGACTCCAAAGTTGCTTTTTTAATAATAAGGATGTTTATTTACTTAGGTATGTTTGGGATAAGTATTTTTTGGGCAGTTTGGGCATAGACTTATATATTACTAGCAATACCAATACCAATTTGTAATTTTTGGTTTTTCTCAGCCAAAGGGTATCTGACTGTTATTTTTTAATAAGAAATCTTGAAATTATTACAAAAGAGTTATGCAACAGTCAATAAATATTAAAATATCCAAACTTATACAAGGTAATTTATTTAACTGAGACAGTAAGTATGGGCAAATCATAAATAGAGGAAACTTTCTTTGGAGACATTTGAAAAAAAGAAAGAAGATTAAAATATTTATTATTTGCTCTTTTTAGGGTTCCGTACCCGAAGGGTGCCAAACGGGACTCTATTACTATCGCTACGCTGTCCTTCCGTCTGTCTGTCACAGGGCTGTATCTTTGTAACGGTAGTAGATAACCAGTTGAAATTTTCACAGAATGTGTTACTATAGTGCCTATCACGACAAATACTAAAAATAAAAAAGTCTAAAACCAATGGGGGTCCCCATACAAGAAACCTCGAAAAACATGCATTTTTTTTAAGGTTTTTGTTCCTGTTCTATCTTCAAAACGGTAATACATACCACCGTCAAACTTGGTCTGATTATAGTGATTACTATGTCATCATCATCATTTCAGCCGAAAGACGTCCACTGCTGGACATAGGCCTCCCCCAATCATCGCCACAACGACCGGTTCTGCGCCTTCCACATCCAGCGGATTCCCGCGACCTTCACCAGGTCGTCGTCGGTCCACCTTGTGGGAGGCCTACCCACGCTGCGCCTTTCAGTATGCGGTCGCTGCTATAGAACTTTACTGCCCCATCGGCCATCCGTTCTGCGAGCAATGTGCCCCGCCCACTGAAAGAAAGAAAGAAAAACTTTTATTTGGCACAGAACAGTGACAGGACAGCACAACAATAACATTAATAAAAATACTAAAGTTAATTATAAGTAAAACATGAAGTTGCTGCCGGGCATGCCCATGCCAAAAGGGTTACCAACTCAGCATGCCACTCACTGACACTTAAGTTTGGCAATTCTTCGGGCTATGTCGGTTACTTTTGTTCTCCTGCATACTATGTAATTTAGCAACAAATACTAAAAATAGGGCAAACATGGACATACATATATGTGGTGGTGCCTGCGTAAGAAAGAGATGCAAAAATCCATATTTCGCGCACGGTGCGTAGATATATTATATATATTTGTGTGATGAACATAAGTGTTTGTGTTGGTCTGGGTGCTTCTTATGTATTATAATTACGTATTTACAAAAAAAAAGTATATAAGTATTATATTCATTGTCTAGTATCCATAGTACATGCTCTGCTTAGTTTGGGACTAGATGGTGCTGTGTAAAATGTCTCAAAAATATTTATTTATTTATTTATAAATATTTTGATGAACTCTCGTAAATTAAATCAGTTTCTATGGGGTATCAGGTCGATGGGTGGTACGGAACCCTTACTGCGCGAGTCCGACTCGCATTTGGCCGATTTTTTTATAAAAATGATGATACCTATTGAAATGTTTTTTTATTACATACATTTAAAGGTTCACACCACAGTTACTTTTATAGAGAAACATTTCCAGGTGTTAGTGGGTAAAATCAGGTTACAAAAGTAACAGCGGTGTAGATTGCACCAATACGTGCCCAACATAGGTACGTACCTAGTACCTACCAATCTTTGCCCAAGTTTTGGCCGGGACCTGTCGTGGGTGGTTGTGTGAATACAGAAGGTTCCCACGCCCCCGGCCATAAGTAGTTGAAGCATAGACCAATGTTGAAGAAACACCGTGGTGGTTTTAGTCGGTAAGAGTCCGACAATGGCACTGGCTCCGCCTACCCCGGGCGGAGTGAGTCCATGAGGATTTCTCCACGGCAAAAAAAAAAGTTTAAAAAGATTGGTGTAGATAAAACATTGCTGTTGGTAAAGTAATGATGAGAGATCGTGTCAACTTGTTCAAATTTTCATATTGTGTGCTCTCGACTCTCGATAGCATGATAGCAGGGATCTATGAATGTTTAGTCCTATTATGTAACAGGACATGGGAGGCTCGTAGATATTGTATCTAGCGCAGGCGCGAATCCGGATGGTGTGCGGGGGTGAGGCTGCGTCAGTCGGCGCTCGGCGTCTGGAGGTGCTTCGCGCTTCGCGCCGCGCCCCAAACAGCCGGAGCGTGGCTCGGGGCGTGGCGCTTACGTAAACACGCGTGGCACACAGCTCGTGTTGCAGGCGGCGCGGGGCCGCGCCACTGTCCGTCCTAGAAAGACCCCATGTTGGCCCGCGCCGCCTTATAAGTTCATGTGGATAGTAGCGCGCAGCTTGCCGCGCGGCCGCCGCTGCCACTGTCACCACCGCCGATTAACGCGCTTATAGGTACCTACCCATTTTATTGCATAAATGTAGTTGTTAACTAGTTACCTATTTTTTTTCCGAGACTGTTGTATCGAAAGAAAGAAATAAGGTACACTAGGTATGTACCATCTGTATGTACCTAACCTAAAAACTATTTACTATTGCAAAACTTACTAGATTTAAGTACCTACATAATATTAATCTGAGCTACATAAGCAAATAAGTGGTAGGTAGGTACATAAACAGCAGTAAACAAGTACCTAGCAGTAGGTAGGTACCTTCGTGCTCAAGTTTAGTGCTACAACATTTTACACAATGAACGCAAGACCGCAGACACCCCAATTAGAATATTATGAATACCTACTTCCTGGTTATATTTTTATTTATTTTCAAAATCACTTAAGTAGTTCGGTACCTATTACCTATATGGTTTTTAGGCATCAGTAAGTTTCCGAGATGGTTGCAGGATGCCGTTTAGGGGTCACCTGACACACGGAAACCCATTTTGTTGGTCTTCACGGACCTCAAGGACCTACTCGGGATCTGCTGATGTACTTATTCATCCTTAGTATCCAAAGAGTTTTGAAAAAAAAAACTAGTTAGAATGCAACATGGGTGCTTGACGGTGGTATAAAAACCATGCCAATCAACGATGTCTACATATATTTCGTTGATGCCAATCGATTCGCCTAGTTATTATTACTTTCAGGACTTTCGTTTACTATGTTACCTGTTGTACCTATATCTTCTTTAGAGGTGTTGTGTGTGTACATAAATAAATAAACTGCTCAATACAAGGACGCACTGTCTTATGAGGCTGTTTTTTGCCTTATTCATCACCTTACCTGTCACGGCTGCTTACTGCTATACAGTCATTTGTAGGTAAGTATACTGTTTTTCTTCTTAACTGTACCGACGTACGACCTTTTGCGAATCCGACCAAGTGCTAATTTAGTATGTATATTTTGATCAACTCTCTGAAATGAGTGTAGGTATTCATAACAAAGGCGGCGTCAGAAATGTTATAAAAACGGTAAGTAGTTTACTAGTTAGATAGGAGATATTCGATACCGAACACAGACCTAGATACCGAGTGATAATGCATTAGTCAAAGTCAAAATACCTACCTATTTATTAGTGTGATTTTTGTTGATACAGTAGGTCTTATACTTATTTTAACTCGAAAATCTACCCATACCTACACTATTTAACAATATAAGAAATTAAATAAAAGAGACTGCATACAATTTAACAAAAAAAAAAAAAACATGTCAATTCTGAAACATTAGTTAATAATAAAAAATAAATAGAAAAAAAAATTTTCTAGCATAAGTAGGTACCTACCTACATAAAATCGGTCACATTAAATTTTGTCAAGAAGGAATTCCCACATATTTGACATCTACCACCGCCTACCAATGCATGGTACCTAGTTGTGTAGCATTACCTAGCTTATTTAATAATTTGGAGTCATGCTGTTATATTTGAAGTATGCTCTAATTTATTTATTTATAATTTATGTACACACAATAACATAATATATGAAAGGAGACAGCATTAAAATTATTTAGTACATACAAAGGATAAACAGCATAAACAGTTCGCTATTTTTCTTGACGAACAATGCGGTCTTCGCATAGGTATGTAAAGAAAAGGTAGTGTTAGTGTATTCAGCGATATGTGGTTTACACAGTGGCGTGCATTGCATATAGGCAATTAGGCAATACTCAGTGCCTTCCTCATTCAAACTCAACAGTCGTGTAAGTTATTATATTTTTTTTAAAGTACGATGATTCTTTATCTTTTAATAAACCTATTAATGCTGAATAAATCTTCCTACATAAAAAAATCAATAACTTACACCTAAATTAAATTCAAGTGAAGTAGGCCACTGCACGCCACTGGGTTTACAACTTTCTGTTGGTTTAAGATTGCATATGGATCTAATGCATATTTTTTGTGCTCATATTGAACTAAGTTTACGGGACTTGTCGCGCACAATTAAATCAAAATATAACAAACATTTTGACTAACCTCGACTATTCGGTCAAGTTCTCAGCTATATAATGTACTCTGTGGTCAAGTTGCATTGGCCGTGGTCACGAGCAGACTTAAATGTAGTGGTTATATACTCTTTGAGCAGACTGACGTTTAGTCAAAATGTTTGTTATATTTTGATTTAATCACAGACCTTTTTAATCTGAGGATTTAATTGTGCGCGACAAGTCCCGTAAACTTAGTTCAATATGAGTGAAATTCGCGAAAGTTTAAAAACTTCTATTTTTGTGCTTTTAAAGTATCATATTTTTCGCAGGGATTAGCCCAAAAAATTACTACGTAACGTAATATGACATCTGCATACTGCAACTGCCATAATAGGTACGCAGTTACGACACCCAAAGACTTTGTATACTGAATTACTGACGGATTAACTAGCCTCCCTAGCCAAGTTGACAATTTACAATCGTCAACGCTAATAGAAAACAATCAAAATGTAAGGGAATGACATATTTTTATCATGTCTTACCAACGATCTCTATGTAAACATATAATTCAATGTGTCTTACAATTATTGTACTATCATCGGCAAAAGGAACCATAAGAAAAGCGACGTGTTTTGGAAAGTCATTTATGTAGATTAATAAAAACTTTTTAACAAAAAAAAACCGCCATCAAAAACCTTAACTAAAAAGACAAAAAAAAAATACTTGTACCTAACTACCTATATATTTCTAAAGCTTTTCATAAACCCACATTTTGAAGGCGGCGAATTTATATGGGACCACCACCGGGCGGGACCACGTAAATCGGTCCAGAAATACATACAAGGATTATTTATTACTTTTTAGTTAAGGTTTTTTTACTTATTTAAAAACAATTGTAGTGTTATGGTATCTGTTTTTTTTTAAAATACTATGCAAAACAACAAAGTCACGCGTCCTGTGACCTGTGACTATTGATCTGATTTGAATGAAGGATGAATTTAGAAAATCATGTTTTTTCTAGTTTTATTAGATATCGATAACTACCACGTCTGTGAAGTTTCACCTACAGTCAGTTTTGATTAAAGCTTATATCCCTTAAGGGGTCATTGTACTCATCAGAATGAACTATTTTTACCATGGGACCAACCCTGAAATCGCGAAAAAAAAAACACATATTCCCTACATTTGTGTTCATTCACATCAATCACCAAAATGTAGGGAACACCTGATATTTTTTTCGTTTTTTTTTACTGCCTCGTTGGTCTCGTGGTTGCAAGCGCGACTGCTGAACGTGGGGCCCTGGGTTCGATTCCCGGGTCGGGTAAAATGTTATTGGGTTTTTTCATTAGGAAATTCTCAGTAGCAGCCCGGAGTGTGGATTTGTGCCCGGTCAATTGCAATAGGCTCGCCCCCTATTACATGGGACTATAACATAACTGGCGAAATGTGGGTGTACTATTACACCTCTGCCTACCCCATCGGTGAAATACAAGCGTGATGTTATGTTATGTGTTAAAACATAGGTGAATAAAAAAAAATCGTTCTCATGAGTTAATAAAAGTCAATAACAATAGTTTATTCGTCAAAATACTTGCAATGCTGTCTGATTGATTCTGATATACTTCAGTCAGTTTAAGTAATAAAAATAAAAAATAAAGTCCCAAACTAAGCAGAGCTTGTGCTATGGGTACTAGAATTGTCTATCCATATGACTATTATTCTATTTTTTATGTATATATTTTTTTTTGAATTTTCTGAAAGGTTAGTTTTTTCCCAAAAGACTGGGAAAAAACTCGGGTTTAAACCCATTGGTCGGGAAAATACTTAATTGACAATATTTGATTAAAGTTATCAAAATAATACATAATTTCCATTGTATGTGTAACCATTTAGATGTTTAATTCATGTATAATATATTTTTTTATAGAAAAATCAAATTACGTTTATCATTTATGACGTGATTTCGATGATTAGATTATTATAAAATAATAGTTGCGAGCAGCACGTTTTGTTTGTTGTTATTTCCATGCATTTAGCTGTACACATTGATGCGTAGCGCTTGGGATGAACCTTATGCCATGATTATTTAAAGACTCTCTAAAAATCTTATAGTTATAGTTACTAAAATTATAAAAAAGAACATTAAAGGAAATCAAGTTTTGTCTGCTTTATATTAAAAAAATGTATACAAGAAAAAAGTAACCAAACAGTTGAAATTGCCTTGTAATACAAGATGGAAAAGCAATGCCACATCATTAGATGGCATGCAAAAGCCAAAAGCATCATTGCAAGCTCTAGCAGTCCTAAAAAAAACTACTTTTTCCAGAAGTACCAAATTAATATTGCTTTATGAAGATTAGGACAGGATTACACATAGGGAGGACCCATCTGAAGAATCTGAAAACCGCGGATGGTAAAATTGTCACCTCTAAGTTCGAGATGCTCGAAGAGGTTGAAAACTTTTATCGGCATCTGTATTCCACGAAAACGGCGAGACCAGCGGTTCCTAGCAATGACGACAAAAGAGCCCAGCTCACGCGCCATTACACCGAGGATGACCAGGGTGAGATTAAGGCGGCTCTCGAGCAGCTTAAGAACAACAAAGCTCCAGGCGATGACGGAATTACCACTGAACTCCTAAAAGCAGACGGGACTCCGGTCCTGAAGGAGCTACAGAGTCTGTATAGTTCCGTCATCCAACATGGCTCTACACCGGAGGCATGGAGTGGGAATGCGGTGGTACTGTTCTTCAAAAAAGGGAATAAAACCCTACTGAAGAACTACAGACCCATCTCACTCCTGAGTCATGTATACGAGCTGTTCTAGAGGGTCATCAAGAATCGTCTCGCCGAATGACTCAACGAATTCCAGCCACCAGAGCAAGCTGGGTTTCGAAAAGGCTACAACACCGTAGACCACATCCATACTGTTCGGCACATCGTACAGAAGACTGAAGAGTACAATCAGCCGCTATGTATGGCATTTGTGGACTACGAGAAGGCCTTCAACTCCATCGAAACTTGGGCAGTTCTGAATGCTCTGCAGCGATGTCACATTGGTGAACGGTATATAGAGATGCTGAGATGCCTATACAACATTGCTACCATGACTGTTCAGCTCCAGGACCAAAAGACGAAGCCTATCCAACTGCGCAGAGGGGTGAGACAAGGGGATGTTATATCCCCAAACTTGTTCACTAACGCATTGGAAGACGTCTTCAAGACGCAGGACTGGACCGGACAGGGTATCAACGTTAACGGCGAGAACATCTCACGTCTCCGTTTTGCCAATGACATCGTGGTAATGGCTGAATCGCTGGAACAACTGGGCGAAATACTGCACAGCTTAAACGGAGCCTCTTGGTGTGTCGGTCTCGGCATGAATCTGGACAAGACTAAAGTCATGTTCAATATGCATGTCATGCCGAGACCAATATTCGTCGAAGGGTCGGTACTCGAAGTTGTAACGAAAAACGTCTACCTAGGGCAGGTAATTCAGCTTGGTAGACACAACTTCGAGAAAGAAGCTGACAGAAGGATCCGTTTGGGCTGGGCAGCATTTGGTAAACTTCGCCGAATCTTCTCGTCACCTATACCGCAATGTTTGAACACAAAGGTCTTCAACCAGTGCGTCCTGCCTGTCATGACTTACGGTGCCGAGACTTGGACATTGACAGTTGGGCTAGTCCACAAATTCAAAGTCGCTCAGCGAGCTATGCTTGGAGTTTCTTTGAAGGATAAAATCCGAAGAAGAACAGTGACCGACATAGCTTGTAGGATCAGTAAGATGAAGTGGCAGTGGGTTGGCCATGTCTTTCGAAAGACCGATGGCCACTGGAGCAGATGAGTCCTTGAGTGGAGACCGCGGATCGGCAAACGCAGTGTAGGGCGCCCCCCAGCCAGGTGGACCGACGACCTGATGAAAGTAGTTGGGGGGGGGGGGATGCAGAAGGCAGAGGACCGAGTGTTGTGGCGCAATTTGGGAGAGGCCTAGGTCCAGAAGTGGACTGCAATAGGCTAAGTTGATGATGAAGTATTAAGAATTTAACATAAGTGTGTGAATTTAATCAATTGTGTTAGATATATACTGCTTAGAAAAAAACGAATTAATTAGATTAGGATCATATTAAATACACGTTTTGAAGGAAAATTTTAGCATCATATTACTTTAATTATATAAAATAGTATTTTCCCGCCTTTTGGGAAAAAACCCGTAAATTCCCATTTTTTCCCGTTTTTTCCCATATTTTTCTTTTCCACCCGTTTTTTTTTCTTTCCCTGCCCATCCCTAATTGGGATATAATACTTATATACTTTTTTTTTGTAAATAAAAACAATCCAAAGGTTGTCTGGAAGAGATTGCCTTGTGCGATAAGACCACCCATAGTACTTATTTAATCTTTCTGTAAACTATTGTCTTTATTTTCGTTTGGTGTAATGTACAGTAAAGAATATAATAAATAAATAATACTTATAATACATAAGAAACACCCAGACCAACACAAATATTTATGTTCATCAAACAAATATTTGTGTCTTGTGGGAATCGAACCCACGACCTCGTGATCAGTAGTCCGACACTCGAACCACCAGACCACAGACGTCGTCAAATTAAATCGTCGTCATCAATTATAATGTTGTAGATATACCCACATCATCATCATCATTTCAGCCGAAAGACGTACACTGTTGGACATAGGCCTCCCCCAAAAAGGGGGGAAATACCATAATCGCCACGCTTGGCAGGCGGGTTGGCGATCGCAGTTGGTTGGTTAAATACTCAGAGAACGCTGCTGCCCATCCTCTGGTGAATCCCTTAGTCGCCTTTTACGACACCCATGAGAAGAGATAGGGTACCCAATGTATATTATTTTTTCAATATTTAGATCAGCGGCAACACAGCCCCGTGTTGTCGCTGATTTAGATAATTTTATTAAATCTATTGTCTCTCAATCTGTACTATATAACCGGGTGTCATAGGTAACATGCCCAGTACCCGGGCTCTTAAGAAGTCAGCTGACTTATTGCACTTATAACTAAGCTCTCCAGTGGAATCAGTGTATAAGTATGTTTTCATTAAATCATAAATATACTTAAAAATACATTTAAAACTGATTTAAAATACTTAGGTTGCTAGTTTTCATATGAAAAATAAATTTTCGAAAAAGTACGTTTTCTCCAGTGTTCGGCCGCCCCAATCCAGTGCCTGACCACCTTAGGCCTAGTCTCCGGCCACCTAACAGAAATCTAGAGGCCGGACGCTAGGAATTAACTTTTCTAAATTGCTAGTGAATGGCCAGTGGGCTCTCAGAATATTTAAATAAGTGTTATTTTTGAAAGTTGATACAATTTATTTACTGATTAAAAATCACTAGTTATACTAAGATATATTATCCCTTTATACTGTGGTTATATCTTACGGGTTTACTCATGTTTATGCTCCGGGGACAGTAGCGTTCCCTACAAACACATACATTCGTAATACCAAAACAAAATTTAAATGAAACATATTAATTACATTTTGAAGTATGATTTGGAAAAGGCTTGTTTTTTTCAAAAAAAAAACAAACTACAAACAAACTTTGTTATTTTTTGTTTCAAAAAATCTTAAATTTAATTTATTTAAAAGAAACAGTGTATTATTTTTCATAAATATTGTTACGACGGAGGGTTAAGCAGAGTGGACGGAAATACTTCAACCTCGATTTTCCTGGACTTAGAGACGTTTTCAGCAGGCTGAAATGCATTTTCAGTCCGTATCAGAGGAGGCTCTATCACATACCAAAGAATCGAAATTTTGAGTAAGTTGCCGTTGTTTTCAGGCGCCTGAAACAAGTTTTCAGGCCGTTTCAGGAGCCAACAAATCCGATGCCGACATTTCCTGAAAACCCATTTTCAGGCGTTTTCAGGACCCCTTATGGCCATTTGACACCCACATGTAAAATTGTTGATGAGTGAGCGAGATAGAGCCAAATATCAGACAAGGATAGACGAAGAACCTTCTGGAAGAGAGTGAGCAGGATAGAGCTAATATAAGACAAGGATAGACGAGATTCGACAAGCTTCGAGAACATTCCATTCTAGAAGTGAGTGAGTGAGATAGAGGATAGATGAGGTTCGACGAGGTTCGAGAACTTTCTATTTCGAGAATGTGCAAGTGAGAAAGAGTTATCTTATGACAAGGATAGATGACGTTCGAGGACTTTCTAGTACCACGATTCGCGGCCTATATAAACGGCGCAGCTCAGCGCCAGGAGTTCAGTTGGAGTTCAGTTTGGATCAAGCGATACAAGCGATAACATCGAAGCGATATTCGGAGCGATTTAACTAGTAACTTTGTGTGTTAATAAGCGATTCAGTGTAATTGTTCAGTAATAAAGTGTTCTCTACGCATTTAATCGGCTTTCTATCTATATACGAACCCCCAGCTCGTAACATTTGGTGTCAGAAAGCGGGATAGAAAATGCCGATTACGCCAAGAGAGGAGGAACCAGCTGGTAACGAAACGCCGAGTCGGATGCAGACGAGACAGTTAACGGCGAGACAGACAGCTCAGGACGCATCAAGAACTATGAGTCAGGAGGAGGTCGTCCAGCAGGGACCTCAGCCTCAAGGTGGGAATAACGACATTGCTAGCTTATTCAATTTGATGCAGCAAATGGCAAGAAAGCAGGAAGAGCTAGCCGCAAGGCAGGAAGAGATAGCTGCAAGGCGGAAAGCGCATGCACGCGAACTAGCTGCAAGGTGGGAAGCGCATGCACGCGAACTAGCTGCAAGGCGGGAAGCGCATGCACGCGAACTAGCTGCAAGGCGGGAAGAGCGGTTCCGTAGATTGGAGAAGGTACTTGATCAAGAAGGAGCATTATTGAAGAAACTTCATCCCTCTTATAAAAACAAACAAGATGAGGTAGAGATTAAGGTTGATCAAGGTATCGCTAGTGAAGCAGACACATCCGAACAAGATGAAGCCGAGAAGAGCCAAGAATTGGACGATGAAGCAAATGAAGGTGAAGATGAAGTTAATATGTGTCAAAAAACTGAAGATGACTCAGAAGATACAGATGGCACGTTCAACCCGAGCGGGTCGGAGGAGGACGATAGCAACTTCTACCCGGAGGTGGGCAAGGGAGTGGTGGGCTCCACACAGCGCCACAAGTCGCTGAGCCGCTGCCGCTCCGATGGCGAGCCCGCCAAGCGCGGCCGCAAGGTCAAGGGCAAGAAGGGATGGCCAAGTAACCTGAGTCACGGTCGAAAAGCAGAGTCAAACAGCGAAGAAGAAAGTAAAAAGTCGGAGAATGAGAGCGAGAACGAGTCCGGAAGCGATACAAAGGAGTCCGAGCAGGAGCTCAAGTCGAAGCGTGGGCGGACAGCGGCAGCAGCACCGGCACTCGTGGCAAGAGGCCGCAAGGGTGCGCTGGCTAAGAATGTCAACGCTAAGGCCACGCCCGTCAAGCGGAAAGCACTCACACCACCTGCACAGAAGAAGGCACCTACTGCCAAAGACGCGGGGCCACCAGCAAAGAAGAACAAGAAGGCTTCCTCAGACAAGAAGCACGGCGAGGGCAGCGTGAAGCTCAAGGAAGAAAGCAGCGCCGAGGAGTCCAACACGCCCGTCGACGAGAAGACCAAGAGCTCGCCCACTGACGAAGAGATCAAGACGTATGACCCTGGAGGGTGCAAACTTTATTTGGATGGGCCGTCACGAAGATCAAAGATGTCACCTACTGAATTCGAAAGGACGGACGCAATCAACCGAAGATTGTACACATTGATCGACTGGCCCGGTACTACGGAGATAATGATGCTCGGGACGAGCATGTCTTAGGAGGGGGTAGTGTTACGACGGAGGGTTAAGCAGAGTGGACGGAAATACTTCAACCTCGATTTTCCTGGACTTAGAAACGTTTTCAGCAGGCTGAAATGCATTTTCAGTCCGTATCAGAGGAGGCTCTATCACATACCAAAGAATCGAAATTTTGAGTAAGTTGCCGTTGTTTTCAGGCGCCTGAAACAAGTTTTCAGGCCGTTTCAGGAGCCAACAAATCCGATGCCGACATTTCCTGAAAACCCATTTTCAGGCGTTTTCAGGACCCCTTATGGCCATTTGACACCCACATGTAAAATTGTTGATGAGTGAGCGAGATAGAGCTAAATATCAGACAAGGATAGACGAAGAACCTTCTGGAAGAGAGTGAGCAGGATAGAGCTAATATAAGACAAGGATAGACGAGATTCGACAAGCTTCGAGAACATTCCATTCTAGAAGTGAGTGAGTGAGATAGAGGATAGATGAGGTTCGACGAGGTTCGAGAACTTTCTATTTCGAGAATGTGCAAGTGAGAAAGAGTTATCTTATGACAAGGATAGATGACGTTCGAGGACTTTCTAGTACCACGATTCGCGGCCTATATAAACGGCGCAGCTCAGCGCCAGGAGTTCAGTTGGAGTTCAGTTTGGATCAAGCGATACAAGCGATAACATCGAAGCGATATTCGGAGCGATTTAACTAGTAACTTTGTGTGTTAATAAGCGATTCAGTGTAATTGTTCAGTAATAAAGTGTTCTCTACGCATTTAATCGGCTTTCTATCTATATACGAACCCCCAGCTCGTAACAATATGTTACAAGAGCAGAGAAAAACACTGTCCAATGCCAAAACAGTTTTAGTTGCATGAATTGTGTTTTAATTTGGTTTTATTTTGATATACATTTTATTTTGATTTATTTTATGCATAGACAGTGGCCGAAACTGGAACTATAGCCAGTGCTTCGGCCGCTTAGTCTTTTCAAGGGCCGGTGCACTAGACAATACTACCAGTAGTCCGGCCAGCGTATTCTCATACAAGATCTTGTACCTATAATATTTGTAGAGCTTATTTTTGCGGCCGGAGACTGGATATGAGGTTAACTAGAAATTGAAAGAGATAATACTAATACAATTTTCCTTCACAGCATGCTGATATATAATAAATAAAATGTACTAAATAATCTGATGTTTCGAAGCTAGTGTCCGGCCGGGGTAGGCCAGACACTGGAAGTAGCTTCTTTTTTGTTCCAGTTCACCGGCCCCCGATTTTTTTAATAACGGTACACAATAATGCATTTTTGACACCTAAATCGAGTAAATAGACGTATATACAGTCATAAAACATAAACCTATTTTGATATAATGATTGTAAGAACATGCAACTCACTATTTAAAAACACCTCTCCACTATTTTTTTGTTATCTAACTTGTCTATTCTACACGCGTGCACTTACCTCCGTTTTTAAATGCAAATTAAAACTCCGCTGATTACTTACGACAGATGCTGCTACGTCTAGGTTGTAGGTAATAAAACATAGTTTTTTATAAAATTCGTTGTAGGCTCAAAATCATATAAATATTCTTAATTTATTTAAAAATGATGTCGAGTGGACGGACATAGGTGGAGGCCGGTACACTGGACAGTTAACCCTACATATTGTATTTGTATCTACCTAAAAAGCAAAATATTAAATAAATACGTTGTCGCACTAGCGTGATTTCGAACTAGTGGTGTCGATCTTGTGTCGCACTTAGTTTGCGTGATTCGCACTTGGGTGGAGTTCTTCGAACCTGCGTGCATTCGATCTTCTGTGGTTCGCGCTACAGTTTTGTCGCACCAGCGTTATTCGCACTTTGTACTGTGGCGCTTTCGTAGTGCACTCGATTAACAGTCTACATTATTACGCAAGGTAAGGGCTCTTTGTAAGAATTTACTACGGGCCCCGCGCTTGCTTAATCCGGCACTGATTCGCACTGTATTGTCAATAGTACTACAATCAAACCTGGGTGAGTGAGAAATGGATAAACGAGAAAACTCTACAAGTGAGAGTAATTGCCAGGTCCCGTCATTTTAAGCCTCGACAACCTCTACAAGCGAGAAACAGAAACCTAGCTCTATATGAGAGAGTCGGTTTTCACGTCTGGACCTCTATAACTGAGACTGCCATGCCCACGGAATACTTGAATAATCATTTCCTCTATGGCCATGCCCTATACCTCTATAAGTGACAGTTGAGCGTGTTTATTATGTGTTATGACACTTTCTAAATTTCGCGGAACTAACGCACATATGGTTCGCCTAACTAACAAAAAAAAAACAACAAATCGAGCGTCTTTGTGTCCCACCCAGGTCATTGTTTTGCACCACATTCCTTTAGAATGGCCAAATGTGCATCTGCACCGACCTTTTTGTCAAACTTATTACAGTTGATATGTATCAATTGCAAAGAAAGTGTCTACAGCTATTTAGTTACCACTGTAAGTGAGAAAAACCGCTCCTGCACCTCTATAAGTGAGAAGCTTGGTTAAGTGAAAAACCTCCATAAGCGAGAAAAAGATTCTGGTCCCTTGAACTCTCGCTCATCCAGGTTTGACGGTATTAGATATTCTGTACTGTACTGTACTTTAGGTAACCTACCTTCCCACCCCGCTCCCGCGCGTACAACGCAGTTCAGGGAGGTAGGACTAAGGCGCTCGGCAAAGGATCAGAATTGGTAGAGAGCGTACCGAATACCCTACCGACCTTTTTGAACCTTCATATTATTTTGTGAGCGGGTTAGAGTACCGTTCTGTTGAGTCTACTCACCAATAAAGTGCTACTGAGACTGACGTAATGTTTTATGGACGATATTTTTTATTCCAGCATCAAGAGTGGAGATGCAGATGCGCACAGCCGTGATGGCGCTAGCAGCGCTGGGAGCGCTGGCAGCGGCGGCGGCGACGGCAGCGGCAGCGGAACGCGGCAGCGGCATCAAGGTGGGTGGTGGAGGCGTGGGCGGAGGTGCGCGCGACGCCGGCCGCGGCGGTGGCGTCCGCATCGGTGGTGATGGGCTGCGGCGCCCACGCACATCACCCGCGCCACCACCACCGCGCGCGCCCTCCTCCATCACAGCAGCGCTTGTCGTGCCACATAAAGCCTTTGGCACGCGTGATTACACTAAGGCCGAGAAGGCAGCGCTATCGAAATTGCCGCGTAAACTGAAACTCTTCTCGCACGTGCGTCTAAATATAACGCTTTCTACGCAAGGCTTGACGCCTAGTCCTATGTGTAAGTGATAGTATCTCATTATCCTAAAGCCTTGATAACTTCACATCTTTCCAACAAACACGTCATTGCAAACGCTGTCATATCTAGTTTACTAATTTCTGAACGCTTTCAGCTATCCTGGATTCGCTATGTAAAGAATTTCTAGCAGTCAATGTGTCTGCCATCCTCTATCTTATGAATCATGAACAATACGGGCGCTCTACTGCCTCTGCACAGTATTTTCTACAACTCGCCGGCTATCTTGGCATACCGGTAAAACATTTTATCTTTGCATACTTTGATATAAAATCACGCTTATAAACGATTACAATACATTATTTCTTAACTTTCTGTTACATTGATATGAAACTTTATTTTATCTATAGGTCATAGCGTGGAACGCAGACAACAGTGGACTTGAAAAGCGGGCGTCACATGCATCGTTGCGCCTGCAACTCGCTCCGTCAATAGAACATCAAACAGCTGCTATGCTATCGATACTAGAACGATATAAGTGGCATCAATTTAGTGTCGTTACCTCAGCGATTGCGGGCCATGACGATTTTATACAAGCTGTGCGCGAAAGAGTTACAGCGCTCCAAGTATGTACATTATACCTAACATAAAACCGTACTTCTGTGTGTACTACTACATCGGAAACAAGAAGCTAGGTACATTGACAGGAACAGTATTGTTTTCCTGTATCTCTCTTGTTTTAGGATTTGCTAGTACTGTCCCAGCCCAGTTAAATAAATCACCTGTACATGGATTGGTAGGGCGGGCATAGGCGGGCATTAATAGTAGATTACAAATGTGTAATTTGTGGCGGAAGCTACCTACCTAAATTTTTGGTCAGTTTGTATAGTGTTGCATAAAAATCGACTATAGATCTATCGATAGTACTAGCACCTGTGGTACTAGTACCCCATCCAAATCAGTCATCAACGATAGGCCGGGACGGAACGAAGGCGTCGGAAAGACGAGCGTCGACCGAAAGTGGACGGGGTCTAAATCCTAATTTTTTATTTATTAATGTATTTAAAAAAAAAAATAACAAAAAATAAGAACGACTTCTAAAACCTTAAAAAAACTAAAAAGTAAAAAATAATCATTGTATGTATTTTAAAATCTTAACATAAACCAACATTTTGAAGGCGGCGCGTGATTGACCCTTTGCGTCATGTAAATATAATGTACATTGTACAGTCGAGCGCATATCTTTAGTAATAAAAAACAGTTTATGTGAACGTCGCGCCGCCTTCAAAATGTTGGCGCCCAATCACTATCGTGAAAAAGAAGAACACGCAAATCGGCCAAGAATTCTCAGAAAAACGAACCTATGAGCAGATCATCTAGATAGGCGAAGCTAAAATAAACTGATTTATTGAAGCTGGTTAAAAAACTGCTCAACTAAAGTCAATAAAATGTATATGGGACCATCGCGCGGGCTTCCTCTACCAAATAAAAAAACAACCACGAAAATCGGCCCACAAATCTCGGAGTTATCGGTGTACATACATGAAAAAAAATCATCCATCCTCCTTTTTTGATGTCGGTAAAAAAAAAAAACCGCCGAATACATAACTTCCTCCTTTTTTTTAAGTCGGTTAAAAACGCCCGACTGCATGTTAAATTAACTGAAAAGATGTAAACAAGACGTATTTACGAACTATGGAATTAATGTTGCCTAACAATCGATAGACTATCAATGACCATCAATTGTCAATCGATAGTATCGAAAGACCCCAAATCATTCATGCTATCGATAGGCCTATCGATACTATCGATTAGAAGGTATGTAACAATACCATCTATAGTATCGATACTATTGCATGATTTCGAACAATCGATACTATCGATATAGTATCATAACAATTGTTTGATAATATCGATAAATAAATATATAAATAAATAAATATCTTTGGGACATTTTTTACACAGCACCATCTAGTCCCAAACTAAGCAGAGCTTGTGGTATGGGTACTAGACAATGGATATAATACGTATATACTTTTTTTTTTGTAAATACATACTTATAATACATAAGCAACACACCCAGACCAACACAAACACTTATGTTCATCACACAAATATTTGTGTCCTGTGGGAATCGAACCCACGACCTCGTTATCAGCAGTCCGACACTCGAACCACTAGACCACAGAGGTCGTACAGATACTGACGACAGTATTGTTACATATCTTCTAATCGGTAGGTACTATCGATAGGCCTATCGATAGCATGAAGGATTTGGGGTCTTTCGATACTATCGATTGTAAGGCAACATTGGTGCCGATTCTCTTGTCACAAAATTCTCTAAACTAGACTAAAAATCACCTAAATTTAGTTTAGTCCTGTCAAACGACGTTTTCTATTCTGAAATTCACTTTAAAACTAATTTTTGGTTTGACAGGACCAAAATTAGTTTAGTTATTCAACTTAGTAAAAATTGACATTTTGCTATTCTGTAATTGACGTTTTTGACCTAATATAAGAAATGTCAACCTAAATCTGACTATTTTTAGAAGGCATCAAAATACATGTCGACTATAATTAGTTATCAACAACTAAAATTGCAAAGCTTATTTTATTCATTTTTATAGTTTTTAGGTAGTTTAAAATAAATAATGGATGCCTACTAAGTGGTTGCAGCTGTTGTAGATTCAGCAGAAAGGTAAATTGTTCATAGAAACATACAATGAAATTTATAATTTCGATAAGAAGAGGTACCTATATAATAAAGGATAAGAAGTACATAAATCCATACAATGGGAAAAAAAAAATCTGTTTGACATTCAATTCTATCATCTTATGCTAATATGTGTCCCTAAAAAGCCTGAATTCACAAATTTTCCCTCTTTTGGGGAGAAAGTCTCCAAGTTTTGATCCTGCGTGGTACTTTTTGGCTTATATTCTAATTTATTAAACTTTTTTGAGAAATTTCGTGTCCTGGGTGCTAGTACTTTTTAACCACGTCTTTAAAAAGGGAAATTCCAGCTTTTTAAATTAAAGAAATAGTTTATTATTGTGATCTGAACTGTGATCAATAAATCTCTGCTTGAGGAACGTTCTAAAATCAAAGCTCAACTCAAAACTAGTTTTAAACAGTGATCAACGCTTGAGTATCGTTCTGTAATACGGGCCGTAGAAAATAATAACCTAGCTCTTTAATCTGATCACATTATTCCAATTTATATATTTTATTGAAAATATAAAACAAAAATGTATTTTATTTCGTGACATGATTTTTTCTTCTTAATTTTAATGATAAACTAATAATTCCAAATATAATTATTATTTAATTTCCTTGTTTTTGTGAACTTTCGGTCATTCCATTCACTCTTTAATATTTTTTTCAAGATGTACTGGTAACACCGCCAATTCAACTTAGATGCGGTTGGCGGGAAAATTCGTAAAGATCATGTTGTGGATTTTTTATTATTTTCCAAAATTTGTGTTTCTTCGAGTGTTAATGTGTAATAATGGTGGATTATTAAATGTTAAGTGCTCGTTAACGTGTACAAGTGTGGATAAATGATACAAAGTTGAAAAACATGACTTTCGTATTATCTCATCATCCCCTCAGAAACCTCGTAAAGATTCCATCACTTTACTAGGATACAATTACAAGTATAATATGTTCAATGATTACGACTGAAGGACATGTATCCATGGTCATGAATAAATTAAAAAAAAAAAAAAAAAAAAAAACTTAGATGCGTCAAACTCAATTATTAGAGCTGTCAACAAGTTTTCTAAAATAAGAAAAAGATAAACACAGAATAAGTTTTATGATTTTCTAAACTAAAATTTGTAAATTTTAGTTATAGTTTGGTTTAGGTGGGTGTACAAGAGAATCGGCACCATTATCGGCCAAAATTAATATACAATCTATCCACGATTTACCCTACTAGAGATAGAAATTTGACATATTTTGTATGAAGCTTATGTCAAATTCCTATCTCCAGTAGGGCAAATCGTGGATAGATAAGATATTAATTTTGGCCGTAAGTCCATAGTTCGTCGTAAATACGTCTTGTTTACATCTTTTCAGTTAATTTAACATGCAGTCGGGTGTTTTGGTTCTCCTGATTAACTTTTATTTTTAAATACATATACCAGGCCCCTCAGAAAGTATTGCGAAAAAAAGTTTTTATATATGGGAGACTGGCCAGTTATAATGTTTTTCGAAAATATGATTATTTATAAGTAAAAATAAGTAAGTTCCAATTTCAAAATTTCCCTCCACATTTATTGCGAGTTAATTCAAAGTATTGTGTCTCACTGAAATATGGATCTGCGCCGGGAACATTTTAGAGCTATGATTTTATACGATTTCAAGTGTCGCCTGAAACCGGATGAATCGTACGATAGACTTCAAATGGCATTCATGGATGAAGGCCCTTCCAAGGCAACCGTGTATCGTTGGTATAACGAATTCAAGCGCGGTCGACCAACTTTGGGGGATGACGAAAGAAGCGGTCGCCCTTTGACGGCTGTTACCGAAGAAAACGTGCTAGCAGTGAAAAATTTAATCCAAGACAATAGGCGAATTACATATCAGGAGATTCAACACATATTGAAGATTGGATCGGGAAGCGTTCACGAGATTCTACACAGCCATCTTCGCGTGAGGAGGATAGTATCACGCTGGGTGCCGCACAACCTCACCGATGCTCAGAAGCAGGCCCGGGTGGAATGGTGCCGTGATATGCTTAACAAATTTGAAGCAGGCTCGTCTCGGCGTGTTTACGACATCGTTACAGGTGATGAGTCCTGGATTTATCAATACGACCCAGAAACCAAGCGCCAGTCGACTGTTTGGGTGTTTCAAAATGAGCCAACGCCTACCAAAGTGAAGCGATCTAGAAGCGGGGGTAAGATTTTGATCGCTAGCTTTTTTAATTTGACTGGCCACTTGGTATCAATTCCCTTACGGGATCAAAGAAGCATTAATGCCGAATGGTATACTACCAAATGTTTGCCAGAAGTTTTCTCTGTTATAAGCAACAAGCGACCAAACACAGGGCTCCGCGGGCTACTGCTCCACCACGACAATGCACCTGCGCACACCGCACTCAAAACGAGGGACTTCCTGGACAGCACGCCAGTCAAACTCCTGGGTCACCCTCCTTACAGCCCTGATCTAGCACCGTGTGACTTCTTTTTATTCCCAAAAATAAAAAATCAGCTCAAAGGGATACAATTTTCGTCGCCGGAAGATGCGCTGGCTGCGTTCGAGCAGGCTGTAAACGAGGTGTCTGCGGCGGACTGGAAAAAGTGTTTTGAAAACTGGTTTAGGCGCATGAATCTTTGTATAGAGGCTGGTGGAAAGTACTTTGAAAAGATTTGATAAAAATATATGTACGTATAGAACAATTTTTTTTAGTTTCGCAAAACTTTCTGAGTGTCCCACGTATAAAATAAAAATTAGGATTCACGCCCCGTCCACTTTCGGTCGACGCTCCGCCTCCGTTCCGTCCCGCCCGCTGTGCGTTTGAGCCTTTATAATGGGAATACATAGTAAGTAGTCACACAGACAGCGGAACGTATTCTTCTGGCACCGTCATTCCGCCGCCATCCAGTACCGCGCGCGATCTGCCTGCAATATGGCAGTATGACATTATGACATACACGCCCCGTCCGCGTTCGGTCGACGCTCCGCCTCCGTTCCGTCCCGCCCGCTGTGTGTCTGCACCTTTAGGTTTGGTTTGTTGTAGTTTTTGATTGCCTTAAAATATTGATGATTGCTGAAGAATGTAGTTGAGGTTTGTCAAATTAATGATGTTTGCTATACAATTGTTACACGTAGGTACCTAGTACCTACTAGGTACATAATTGTTACACAATGTAACATTTTTATCGTCTTACGGCCATAATTAATATCCAATCTATCCACGATTTGCCCTACTAGAGATAGGTACCTATTTGACATAAGCTCCATACAAAATATGTCATATTTATATCTCTAGTAGGGTAAATCGCGGATAGATTGGATATTAATTTTGGCCGATAGGGTGGTTTGCCACTGGTCAAATTTCTTTGTCCAATCTCTTTGTTCAATTGAATTTCTTTGATGATCAGTGTTAAAATACACACATAACACATACAACATACATATAACATTTGATGAAAATCATTCAATTTCTTTTATCCAAGTCACATTGGACAAAGAAAGACGAGTGGCATACATAGGTACCACCCCTATATCGGTGGCCCAGGGCACAGATAATATAATACTATACTAGTACCCAGGAAGCTTTGGTCTATCTGTCATCGAGTTGGAAGTCCATTTTTTTACAGAACGTTGACATTTTAGATAAACTTCATGTAAGGGTGGTAGGTATGCCACTCGCCAAATTTCTTTGTCCAATTTCATTGTCCAATCCAACGACGTCAATATACAACGTGTATCAGAAATGCGTGGTCATATTTGAAGAGCTTATTCAGGGGATGCTATCTATAGTATTATATTATCTGTGCTATCGAACAACTTTTACTATGGGACCAACCCTCAAATCACGAAAAAAAAATCAGCTGATCCTTACATTTTGTCGAGCCACATCGATGATTTACTAGGGATCAGCTGATAGGTTTAATGAAAGAGAATAATACTAAAAACCTTTGTGTTGTGTTAATTTCCGGTAGTACTGTCTTTTCTTACCGACTTCTGGGTATACCATCTAATTTAGATACAAAGTATGATGGAATCTTATCTTTAGGTACTGTTCAATAACAGACCTTATTCAATTTGTTTTCTGGTTTATGCCGGAAAAATTATACATACGTGATACACGTGATCACGTGTATCATATAATAGTGATATTATTATCATTTGAAAATGGCCGCGGGGGTGTGCGGTGGGCAGAGTAGGCCGCGTCGATTAGAATAAATATGACAACAAAAATCACCAATACAACGTGTTATTGAAATAACTGAAAACCTCTTAAGGGGTCATTGTACTCATCAGTATGAACAACTTTTACTACGGACACAAACCAGAAATCGCGAATGGAAATCAGCTGATCCCTACATTTTGTCGATTCATGTGAACACAAATGTAGGTATCAGATGATTTTTATCACGATTTCGGGGTTGGTCCTATAGTAAAAGTTGTTCATACTGATGAGTACAATGACCCCTTAAGAGGTTCTGAGTGATTTCAATAATACGTTGTAAATTCTACATATTACTTGCCATACCAATTTATTACAATAAGTTGGGATGTCTGAAGTTTTAAGCCATTGAAATAACACATCGTAATTAAATTAAGTACTATATGAAAGGTTCAAAATAAATAAAAACATCAAACCGATGGCCAAATTACGATAGTTACCAATCCTAATAACACCATCAGACCCAAACGTCACCCGTATTTTGGGGGTATTTTTGATGTCGATTTGCTGGTCACACTGATAACAATACGTCAGGTTTTGTGTTCCAACATTACATTACGAAATTTTTTGTATTTATAATTTAAAATTACGTAAAATCAAGTACTTCTTTGTGAAATGTAATCCCGCAAGGTTTGTTTTGTGTCAGCGAGTTATTTTTACACGTTTTCACAACACAGGAAGGCATATTAAGACCATAAACAATCCTGTCAATGTAACGTCTAGCGCGTTCGGTTTCTCGCGTCGCACTGGAACGCGATCAGCTTCCTATTTCAAATTCAGCTTCCTTTACCCTGCTTCCTTGTGACAGCGCGGTACTCTGTCTATTTTTGTTCTGTTGGTCTAAGCAATAAAAAAATATTATTCCTCATCTCGCTCGTCATCTTCTTGTGCATGACTCTCAGAATTCTCGGCAAAGATCAGGGACTTATAAAACCCATGATAATAGGATGGGATTCCTTCGGCCTTACAAAGACTCATCAGATCAGCATGTAGAGCCTTGGGTAGTGGCAGAGAGTTGGCATAATGCTGCTTTCCACTCATGTTCAGTGGCAGAGTTCGGTGTGTTTGATACAGTCCGCACCCCGTTTCGTTCTTGCTGGTATTCTTTGTTGAGGTTGGGTATCCATTTGGGAATACTCTGCATCAAAATCATATTTATATCGTAGAACATGCCGCTACAAATAAGAAAAATTCACTTCCATACATAGATATACATATTACTAGCGCTTCCATAACTTTGGACTGCGATATTTTCTGCCCAGATTTTCGAGCTTATACAGCTTATAGAGCTAGGTTAATATTTTTATGAGTATAATTCCTTAGATATATTGTTACTATTTCCGCGAATCATATTGCGATCGATATAAAACGTGAAACAGAGCTACAATTAGCAAAAAACGCAAGAAATTTTGAATTTCGCGCGCTACCCTGTAGCATTCACCTTAAGTACTACCAAAGGTACTACCTACTTACTCAAACACGACATCACACGACATCTAGTCGTACGTAAAAAAATAACTAACATAATTTAGAGCTTTGTTTATTTACTGAAGTTCAATTTACAGCATATGTATTATTTTGCCCAAAATAAAGTATGAATGATATTTCCAGTTTATTGACAAATAATATCACATACGACGGCGGTAGTCCATTTTGTTGAACGGTTTGCGCTACTTTACATGAGCCTGCCGATGCCGTTGCGATCGGACACTATATCAAAGTTGCAAGCGATTGAAGCTTTGGCGGTGAAGAAAAAATTCACGCTCGCTTCGCTCGCGCTTCTTTATTAACGTGCATAGCCTACAACTCCAAAAAATACACTTAAATTGATGTCTACTTTTCGCATAAATATTAAAAATTCGCGCTCGCTTCGTTCGCGATTGTACGTTCGTTTCCTCTTTGTTGACGTTCATTTTGTAAGTAACCTCTTAACATCAGTAGGCCTAGTACGAGTTTGACACTTACCGATACTTCCATCGAATTCGACGACTTTCATTCATTAATTAGTAGCGCCCCTGGCGGATACGAGGAGGAACTAGTAGTTTAGGAATGAAAATCGACGAAAACTATGAAAGTATTATAAAGTGTCAAACTCGTACTAGGCCCCCAGGTGGGCTTTTAGCTCGTTTCGCCATCCTATACTATACAATACTATATATAAAATAAAATAAAAAGTAGCTATTCTGTTACATAATAAACTAACTACAAACTTTACCTTGTCTTTGCATAAATAAAAAAAGAAAAATTTGGTAAGCCAAGTTGACCCCCCCCAAAATCTTGGGCTGGAACCGCACCTGATTATGACGTACATCTGGTTGGGAGTATAATTATACAACCCTGTGTTATTTATGTTTAATTGTTGAATACACCTTGTAATAATTATTTTTGGGATTTTTCCTACATATTTGTAAGTAAGTAAAAACTTGGTACACCCCATGAGCCTACTAGGCTGAATCTACTCAGATTTAATTTTGAGTAAATGACGTGGCTGGCAAGGACTCCCTCGCCAGCCACGTCATTTACTCATTACAGCAGTAATTCGTGCAGTCCTTTGTTTAATATTCTCTGTAATAGTTTACCAGTGGCGGAATTACACATTTGCCGCCAGTAGGCTATTAAAATTTTGCCGCTCCTACCGACCGGGTGACCTCTACAAGTGTCAGTTCCTAGATTATTTTTAAAATCCAACGATTTAGCTAAGATTGCAGAAGAAATAGTTTTTGGGATTCTGAGCTAGTAAAAGCTCAATCATTTACGACTAATAAGGCCCGTAAGTTATGCCTACACAATAATGTAGATTCGGTAAACGTAATTTTTATTGTATCTAATTAGCTGGTAACAATCCGGCTGATGATGACGATGAAATTGAATTAAGGCGGCGATATACGTGAATTGGGCTTTTTTTTAAGTCACTTTTCCTCCGTAATCTTTATCGTAAAAAATCCAAAAAAAATATATGTTAATCTACATCTTATAATGCAGGTCCTCTTCAGCTCAGAAAATTGAAAATATTATTTGAAATATCTGAAATAAATATGCAAAGTAACCTCTGTTTAAAATTTTAATCGTTTTTTTCTCCTATACTATCAATCACAGGATTTTTTTATTGCTATCAGCATATAAAAAAATACAATACCGAGGGCACCTTCGGCTTACTTTTTCAAATTAAAATTCTACATTATTTTTTAACGATTTTTTTACGTAATCGATACTCGCAAATGGCTTGAGATCCCCTCGCTCGCCCTTTTAGTCCAGCGTTGCCGGCACGGGTATTTTTACCCGATTTCGGGTAATTTAGGCCTTAAGCGGGTTCTTGGCGGGTAACGATAATTGCCGGGTAATTTCGGGTATTTTTGCGACAGTCAAAAAAACGAGCATGTCGAGCCCCCCTTAGTGTTATGATCTGGGTAATTCTGAGTCCGAAGAATGAAATAAAGAGATACGAAAGCACCAAAGACCAGATAAAAAATTCGCGCTCGCTTCTCTCGTACTGTTAGATGTACTTCTGCTGATTTCCTCTTCCTTGACGTAACTATAATGCAAGTAACTATTGCGTTACATTTTCATTCACGCTTTCTTAATGTTTTTGCAAAAGTAAAAAAAAAAACAAAACGAGCTCGCTGCTTTCGCACCCTACTATCTTTCTTATGGCCCTATTGCAAAACGTTTTGGTGTTTGATTATTTTACAGCAGTATTTAAAAAAAAAAGGCTTCCTGCATTAGACACCACTTTGAGCCTCCAAAAAGGTTAGTCCACCACTGACATTCTTTAAAAATATACAAAAAAATATTCGCTACTTCAGGCCCCCTAATATTTCTATCACGTCAGTGTGGATCGACGCCCCTTATACCTGATTAAAAACTATAAACGATAAGGTAAAAAACATTTTTTTTTACCTATATAATATTTTTTTTGACAGAACTGGTAATTTCGGGTAATTTGCTATGTGGTTTCGGACTTTTTCTTTATGATTGCCGGTAACACTGGTTTAGTCAGTGCGGGACGTGTCGCTGTGCTATACGGACCTGTACTACGTTCTCTCATGATTTTTGGTGTGAAAAATACGAAGGATTTTTATTATAATTTTATTTAGAATGGCGCAGCGGCTGAGCGTATAGGTGGCGGGTTCGATTCCCGCATGGAACAAATATTTGTATGGACTATGGCCTACGTATAGTTACTACTTTTTACATTGTGTTATACGTATTAATAACTTTTTTATGTAGTTATGTTATATAATAAAAAATAGTGTACATAATAATTAAGAAGTGTATCCCTAAAACTTCATAGTATAATTGCTACTTTGTAAAAGTAAATACTATTATTTCATCATAAGTAAGGAAGTGCTACCCATAGTCACAGACAGTAAAAAATATAGACGTAATGCTGTGAACAATCATAGTGAAGCCAAAAAAACTATGCTCCTTCGTGTACAACCAGCGCTCACGTACACACCATGCAATTGAAGTATATTTGCTTTCGCGATGCTTACTTGACGATGTCGCGACATGTGTACTGAGAGTGAGCACGGTTTCAGGTGCATGTGCGTACGTGAGCACTGGTTGTACACGAAGGAGTTTTTTTTGGCTTCACTAAATTATTCGCGGCACTTCTTTTATATTTTGAAGTGAAACTTCTATATAGACGGGGGTATTAGGAATTTTTAGTCACGAAAAAGCGTTACGGCCGCTTGGAGGGGGTAGACAATAATTGCTTGGCGAGAGACGGCAGCGGCGGAGGGACAGAAAGGCTGATGATGTTGATGATAGATGATGATGGTGGTGATGATGATGATGACGATGATGATGATGACGGTGACGCTGATGATGATTATGATGGTGATGATGATAATGATGGTGATGATGATGGTGGTGGTGGTGGTATTGATAATGGCATTGATGACGATGATGATTATGATGATGATGATGATTATGATGATGATGACGATGACGATGACTATGATGATAATGATGATGATGGTAATGAAGATGATGATGATGACGATGAAGATGATGAAAATGACGATTACAGTGATGATTATGATGACGATGATGATGACAATGATGATTATGATGACGATTACGATGACGGTGATGATTCTGATGATGGTGATGATGGTGGTGGTGATGATGATGATGATGATGATGATGATGATGATGGTGAAACTTCTATATAGACGGGGCGATTAGGATTTTTCTCTCACGTAAAAGCGTTACGGCCGCGTGGAGGGGGTAGAAAAAGAAAAAAAAAACGATATAAAGCAGCGGAGGGAGAAAAAGGCTACGCAGGGGTCGTCCGAAATTGATGTTTTTTTGGTTCCGGATTGAATTCAGTTTTTTTGTTTCAATTAATCAACTCAGCCTATCGCAGTCCACTGCTGGACATAGGCCTCTCCCAAGTTGCGCCACAACTTTTTTTGTTTGATAAAATAAAATATGTTTTAATAAAAAATGCATTCATTAAAATGTACCTAACCTAACCAAAACATAATTTGCAGTAAACCTGCGAAAAAAAAACGAAATGTGTGCTGGGACACATAGTAGAAGTGAAACTTCAACGGACAAGTGGAAAAACGAATCTAAACGAACAAGTGGAAAAACGAATCGTAACGGACAAGTGGAAAAACAAATGGCAACTGACAAGTGGAAAAACGAATCGCAACAAAATTTTAAGTTGAAGTTTTACGGGCAGGTTTTCTAATTGAATAAGTACACGAACGACCTCGTTCCAGGTCTCTGCATGAAAGATAATTGCAGTAGATAGGTGGTAGTTGCCAACTATTTAAACATGAAACAAACATTGAACATGCCCTAGACAAACCCAACCATTTTCTTCGATTTGATAAACCACAAGTTCTGGCGAAAGAAAACCGATATACTGATATGTACCTAGAATGCTCGGTGAGGTTATTGAAATTAAAAAAACCGGCCAAGAGCATGTCGGGCCATGCTCAGTATTATAGGGTTCCTTAAGTAGGTGTTACAAACAAATCAAATCGAATATTAATCATGGCTATTTTAGTTTTTGCAATAGACGGCAGCATGGGCGACTCAGAGAGTGTTGTCTGTAGCCGCTAGATGGCGCTATACAGTGCCAAATGCAATAGACAGCACTTAACGGCAGCATTGGCGAATCAGAGAGTGTTGATAGACGCCGCTAGATGGCGCCAAATTTAAGAATTGTGTCGTGTCAACATAACATAAAGTTTCTTTTTGTGATTTTTTCAAGTAGAAAGTAGCTAAAGGAGCATTATTTGCTATGATCTTTTTTCTCTAAGGTCAATGACCTTTGAACTAGGACGTTTTAAGTATTTTTCAGTTTTCTCTCTATAACTCAAAAATTTATAATCACATTATGCTCAAAATAATTTTAAAAGAGAGTTTTTATAAAGGTCTATCAATGTAGAAGATTATAAGTTTCTACGTTGCATAGTTTAGAAATGGCAGGGGGGGAACACATTGCAAGCCACTTTGGCAGGCTGTATTTCGCAGATGGTACACCTGTAGGTGTAGCATGACCAATTCTATGTCTATTCTTCCAAGAGTAGACAAAGCTCTTTCTATACGTCAAGATATCTCTTCTTCTCGAGCATGAGGCGACCCGTCGACTCGAGTTTCTACGTACAACGTGACAGATCTTTTTCCATAGCAACGAGAACGTAGCTAGTGCCGTACAAATTCTACCAAATCCTACCATATTATTACGTTTCGTTATCTAGAAAAAAGGTGAATCGAATAAGTTTTGAAACATTTTGTACGTAATTCAAAGTAACAACAATACGCATTTTGTAGTCATGAATGTCAAGGTCGAAGGATTCGTTTTACCAAGTAAATTAATGTTAATTTAAAACAATGTAATTAAGTACCTAGTTCGCTTTGTTGTAAATAATTTCACTATAATGTTATTGGTTTTGTGGAAAAGCATGTTATTGATGTCAAAAAAGAAGTAAGTCATATTCCTATGTACCGATTATTAGCATTGTGATTAAGTATTGTGATTGAGTGTTCTTCATACAGTCCCAAACCATATTTGAGGCCAATATTAACTACCAGGCCCCTCAGAAAGTATTGCGAAAAAAAGTTTTTATATATGGGAGACTGGCCAGTTATAATGTTTTTCGAAAATATGATTATTTATAAGTAAAAATAAGTAAGTTCCAATTTCAAAATTTCCCTCCACATTTTTTGCGAGTTAATTCAAAGTATTGTGTCTCACTGAAATATGGATCTGCGCCGGGAACATTTTAGAGCTATGATTTTATACGATTTCAAGTGTCGCCTGAAACCGGATGAATCGTACGATAGACTTCAAATGGCATTCATGGATGAAGGCCCTTCCAAGGCAACCGTGTATCGTTGGTATAACGAATTCAAGCGCGGTCGACCAACTTTGGGGGATGACGAAAGAAGCGGTCGCCCTTTGACGGCTGTTACCGAAGAAAACGTGCTAGCAGTGAAAAATTTAATCCAAGACAATAGGCGAATTACATATCAGGAGATTCAACACATATTGAAGATTGGATCGGGAAGCGTTCACGAGATTCTACACAGCCATCTTCGTGTGAGGAGGATAGTATCACGCTGGGTGCCGCACAACCTCACCGATGCTCAGAAGCAGGCCCGGGTGGAATGGTGCCGTGATATGCTTAACAAATTTGAAGCAGGCTCGTCTCGGCGTGTTTACGACATCGTTACAGGTGATGAGTCCTGGATTTATCAATACGACCCAGAAACCAAGCGCCAGTCGACTGTTTGGGTGTTTCAAAATGAGCCAACGCCTACCAAAGTGAAGCGATCTAGAAGCGGGGGTAAGATTTTGATCGCTAGCTTTTTTAATTTGACTGGCCACTTGGTATCAATTCCCTTACGGGATCAAAGAAGCATTAATGCCGAATGGTATACTACCAAATGTTTGCCAGAAGTTTTCTCTGTTATAAGCAACAAGCGACCAAACACAGGGCTCCGCGGGCTACTGCTCCACCACGACAATGCACCTGCGCACACCGCACTCAAAACGAGGGACTTCCTGGACAGCACGCCAGTCAAACTCCTGGGTCACCCTCCTTACAGCCCTGATCTAGCACCGTGTGACTTCTTTTTATTCCCAAAAATAAAAAATCAGCTCAAAGGGATACAATTTTCGTCGCCGGAAGATGCGCTGGCTGCGTTCGAGCAGGCTGTAAACGAGGTGTCTGCGGCGGACTGGAAAAAGTGTTTTGAAAACTGGTTTAGGCGCATGAATCTTTGTATAGAGGCTGGTGGAAAGTACTTTGAAAAGATTTGATAAAAATATATGTACGTATAGAACAATTTTTTTTAGTTTCGCAAAACTTTCTGAGTGTCCCACGTATTGGAAGATTTTGGGATGTACAGAGTAGAGTTAACACCTACCTACCTTCACCGGTACCTCCTTGCTTTGATACCTTAGTAATTTATTATACTTTGTTTTTACTGTTGAAACATCGTCTCACTGCTCACCGTGTAAACAAAACTAATTTGTTGATTTTTTACTGTTTTCAGAAAACTTACAGATAGAATACAATGCAATATTCGTTAACAATACAAGACTGGAGCCTATTTACTAATTTTCATGTATAAACACTTGAAAACTAAATCAATAAAAAGTTGGTAAAACTCAAGAACTACATACAATATGATTGGAATATTATTAAAATATAGGAAGAAGTGAAGAAAATTTACACCAACAAATGCTTTAGCCGAGAAACACTGATACTGAATATACTTATTCATCTTCACCGGAGAGTTACCGTCACTAATAGTTTTCTATGATTTGCAATAATAAACTTTGTTAGTTTTGGTAAATTATTATTTTATTTGTTCCATTGTGAACATTGGATTCATTTACAGCTTGTGAAGTACAGCAAAATGTATAGGGGTATTATTGGACTAGACCATTTTATGTTCACCCGTTCAAAGACCCATGATTAGGACTGAGTCCCCTGCGTACCCTGGGCAGTCAGCCCCGCTACCAACCTGCTGACTGGCTAATCTTTTGCCCACAGCATGAGCTATTATCATTATGTAGCTCATGTCGACACGATAGAAGAAGAAGGACTGACTGACTGCCACAAATATTGCACCATCTCGTTGCCAATTTGTAGTTCTTGAAAACTAGCTCGGAGATCACAATTACAATTACAATTTGCTGCAATTAGATCACATAAAATGTGTTCTTGTCCGTATTAAAAACTATCTCACTAATATTATAAATGTAAAAGTTTGTGAAGATATTTGGATATTGAAAAATTTGTTACTCAACCACGCTGAAACGGCTGAACGGATTTGGATGAAATTTAGCACATAGACAATTACCCGGATTATAGTATTATATTATGTGTCCGGATTAATATATAGGCTACAACATAACATATTATTGCTTTTAGTGATAAGACCGCCAATTGTTAGTATTGTGCTCATGTTTGTTACAACTTTATTTTTAATTTTATGGTGTGCAAACAATAAAGTATACTAACATAACATAACATCACGCCTGTATTTCCCCGAAGGGGTAGGCAGAGGTGTAATAATAGTACACCCACATTTCGCCAGTTATGTTATAGTCCCATGTAATAGGGGGCGAGCCTATTGCCATACTCTATTTACTTTTTGTACCGAGAAAATAAACAGTTCCCGAGGGATGCACGATAAGGCTTTCTGTGATAAGCCGAAGAAGCCGCGGGCATTCAGCTAATTGTCTTATATGTAATCCTACTAATATTATAAATGCGAAATTATGGATGTTTGTTTGTTTGTCCTTCAATCATGTTCAAACGGATTTGGCTGAAGATTAGCACGTAGACCATAGGGTGTGCATTAACATAAAGGAAACCTTTTTATCCCGGGAAGACACAGTTCTCGGGGGATGCACGATAGTCATTCGATATACTTATTACGAATTACACGCGGGCAAAGGCTAGTTTTTGATAATAACTAAGGAGATAGCGACGATAGGAACCCGACATGTTATTATTGTTGTTCAAAAACTCCAATAAAACCAATTTAACAAGAATCTAGTCCTAATAAAACTAAAGAATAATTTTGTCTAGGTCTCATGAGATGTAGACTAATTTCTTCTATTTGAAGAGAAACATGTCTACCTCTAACTGTCAAAAGTAGAGAAAATATGTTCGTCATGCTCGACGTTGTAGACATGTGTCGATCGAAGTATAGAAACATTTCTTTTCTTCATTATTGACATCGGCATGCTACGGACGGAAGAAATCTTTCTACAATACGTCATTTTGTCTATTCTTCCGTCGACATAAGCTTTGTCTACAGCGGTCATGCTACGCCTGCTGATAAAAAAGTGGTGTATGAAACATTACCTTCATTTTAGTAGACCTATTCAATTATACCCCACACGAGGGGGTGCAGCGAAAAAAAATCCCCATTTCACATGTATGGGCGCCACCCCTAAAATATGTAATCATGATTTTTTTTTTTTTTTAAATTGAGATCTGCATGTAGACTATTTTTTAACAAATTTTCATTTACTTATGCTTATAACTGTGGAAGTTATTAAGCTGTAAAGGATTAGGACAGACGGACAGACGGACGGACATGACGAATCTATAAGGGTTCCTTGTAGGAACCCTAAAAACATCCTAATTTTAATAGTGAAGATGGTTGGCAACTACTACCTGTTTGGAACCCAGTCCTAAAAATAATCAAGTCCCAAACAGCACGCAACACTGTAAAAGATAATGATATTGTGAGTGATTACTGGGTGCATCGAAATGATTTTAATTAATAAAAATTATACGGTAGATTAAAATTTTTTTTTAGAAATGTCTGTAAAGACGGTTTTCATCTTAGTCTACCTGCGACCACGAAACGCTGCAAAGCTTTCGAAACGTCAGGAAAACCAATTTAAATAATATACGTGATATAATCCGATTAAACTTTGTTTTATTATAATGTTATTATATTGATTATTTAATGGCGACCAGTCACCAATAGCAATTTTTAGTAAACCCGACAACCTTCGAGATAGATTAAAAGGCGGAAAAATCGCCTAACTTGGCAACTGGCAACACTGCTAAACTTACTGAATGGTAGCGAGTTAGGTTAGGTTAGGTTACTGACCCTTGACAAATGCGTGTGAGTGAGATGGCATATACTGCTTTCTCTGTCACTTATAGGTTTCAGCACCAACACCAATTTGCAAAAAACAAAAAAAAAAGTGCTTTCATTAAAATGTACCTAACCTAACCAAAACATAGTTCGCAGTAAACCTGCGAAAAAAAACTAAATGTGTGCTAGGACACATAGTAGAAGTGAAACTTCAACGGACAAGTGGAAAAACGAATCGCAACGGACAAGTGGAATAACGAATGGCAACTGACAAGTGGAAAAACGAATCGCAACAAAATTTTAAGTTGAAGTTTTACGGGCAGGTTTTCAAATTGAATAAGTACATTAATAAGCTTGTATTGTACTTATTCAATTTGAAAACCTGCCCGTAAAACTTCAACTTGAAATTTTGTTGCGATTCGTTTTTGGGTCATTTTCAAAAAAAGTGTACACTATTAAAAATATGCTACAATTTTTTTATTCGTTCTTTATCCTTTTTCTGCTTCTAATTTACAATTGGTAATCTTTTAAGAATCGAAAAATAACAATAAAACTGGCTTAATCTGGATTACTTACTGAAATATAACTCATTTAGTAGGGAACAAAAACTATTCCATTCCGCAACCAATAGTTATTTACCATAAAAATAAAATAAAACACGTCTGGATTTTAAGAAATAGTTTATTTTGTGCAAAGTCTACCGTTCTTTAATAAAAAATAAAAAAAAATTAAATCAACCATAGCAAAATATGTGTTCATCATTTTAATTTCCATTACGTTACTCTTTGGACCAAATTAGTTTAATAATTTTTGGTATTTTTTCTTAATTACCATACAACATAGGAACTCTTTTTTGATTATAATAATCATACGATTACCTACACTTTAAATGATTAATAACACATAATATTTCGGAATAAAAATAATATTTAAAGCAAAATATAAAATGGGACAGTCACGGAATAGACTGTTCCTTTAACGGAAAAGAATTCTTAAGAATAATACACATTGACAAGAAAATGAGATCAAATTATTACAACATACACTTCTAATATAGTTATTTTAATTACTTAATTTTTCGCAAAAATATAAAGGACTAATAAAAAAGTACCACAAATTCACGTTAAGAATTAATTTAAAGTCCGGTACAAAAATTAAATATTGTTTAGTTCGATAGAAACTTAAAAACTAATGTATAATCTTCCTAAGAATTCCATTCCGAAACTTTTAAATTCCAATTCTACGTTACCTGCGTTTTGGTTACGGAACGGAAGTATCGGAAGCCTAACTTTATACTGTTTTACTATTTATTATTTTAAAATATATATAATTTAACAACCACCAACTAATAATAATTCAAGCATACGCTCCTACTGAAAAAGCAGGATTGCAGGAAATTGAATCATTCTACAGTTACCTAAGGCAAGCTATCCCAAACACAAACAAATATACTTTTATTATTGGGGATTTTAACGCTAAAATTGGTTTGCCACAAAAAGATGAAGATTTAGTAATGGGAAAATATGGATATGGAAAAAGAAACGAAAGAGGACAAAAGTTAATTGATTTTTGTTTCGAACATAAGTTCATCATATCTAACACAAAATTTAAAAAACAATCAAGAAGTAAATGGACCTGGCAGTCGCCTGATGGTAAAACTAAAAACTAAATAGACTTTATCCTGACAAAAGATATGAAAATAGTTAAAGATGTCAGTGTTCTAAATACTACATACTCATCGGACCATCGGCCAGTTAGATGTGAAATAAAATTAGAAGGAGTGTCTAAGCCAACCCGAAAGAATCTTACAAAACCTAAAACTACGCTTTTTACACCAATAGAAAAAGAATCTTTGAAAAATTTTTTAGAACAAGAAAAAATTACCATCAGCAGCGATTTCGAAGAAACATACAATAATCTAGTAATTAAAATACATAAATGTGTTGAAAAACTTCCAAACAAAGAAAAACACAAGGAAAACTTTTTTACTGAAGGTATATTAAAATTAATCGAAGAACGAGAAATCTTGAAAAAAATACATGACAGAACATTTGAACAAAGAAAACGACTACGAACACTCTACAGCAAAATTAAAGATAAACTGAAAAATAAACAGAAACAACACAGACTAAGAACATTGCGAGCCGAACTGGAATCGAGTGGGTCGAGTAAGAGAGCATTTAAAAAATTGAATGATTCAAGTAAATGGATAATGGACTTGAAACAAACAAATAATAAATCAGTAACCTCAAGGAAAGAATTACTAGAAGTGGCCAAAGAGTTTTATAGAGATCTCTACAAAAATAAAGACGAGAAAACTTTCCATAGACTCTCTAATTTGGATATGGAAGAAGAAGATATACCTCTATTTATACAGACAGAAGTTAGAAATGCTATCAAAAAAATGATAAGAGCCCAGGCGAGGACCATATTACAAACGATGTTATTAAGGCTTTTGATGAACCAATATTACCAATCCTTACCAATCTCTTCAACCAAGTAATGAAACAAGAGTACATACCTAACCCATGGAAAACGTGTAAAATTTCTTTAATATATAAAAAAGGAGACCCAAAAAATATCAATAACTATAGACCTATAAGCCTACTGTCAACTCTATACAAAACATTTACAGCAATACTGCTAAATAGAATTGAAACAAAACAAATTGACGAAAACCAACCTAGAGAACAAGCAGAATTCAGGAAGAACTACTCGACTACTGATCATATATTATTATTTACACTTACACAAATAATGGAAAAGTACGTAGAATATGGAAAAACAATATATATAGCATTTATTGACTACTGCAAGGCCTTCGACTCTATAAAACATGAAGCTCTATGGACTGCTCTAGCTGAACAAGGAATCTACCAAAAGTATATAAGACTAATACAAAACATCTATAAGGAATGCAATGCTAGAGTTAAATTAGAAAAAGAAGGCGAGATATTCTTCATAGAGAAAGGTGTCAGACAAGGGGATACTATATCACCGAAAATATTCATAGCGCTACTGGAACACATATTTAAAAAACTAACATGGGAAAAAAACGGTATCAACATAAACGGTGAGTGTCTGTCACACTTACGCTTCGCAGATGACATAATCATTCTTTCAGAAAGTCATTCAGAATTACAAGAAATGATCAGAGATCTCAATATACAGAGTATGAAATGTGGTCTCAACATGAACTCTGAAAAGACCAAAATAATGACAAACGGAGAATCAATACCGCTTATAGTTGATAACCAAAACATCGAGTATGTAGATAACTATATATATTTGGGCCAAAACATATGTTTCACCAATAGGAATATCAAAGAAATCGAACGCAGGATAACCATCGCATGGAAGAAGTATTGGTCACTAAAAGAGATATTTAAAGGCAGTTTCCCAAACGACATCAAAAGAAAACTGTTCGACTCGAATATATTACCGACTCTTTTATACGGATGCCAAACGTGGGCTACTACAGATGTCATGAAAACTAAATTAAGATCCTTTCAAAGAGCAGTAGAAAGAAGCATGCTTGGTCTAAAAATACGGGATCGTATCAAAAGCAGTGATATTAGAGCAAAGACCAAAGTTACAGATGCATTATACATGGCCGGAAAACTAAATGGAAATGGGCAGGACACATCGCGAGAACCACAGACAACAGGTGGAGCGAACGTGTCCTACATTGGTACCCACGGGACGGAAAGAGACTCCGTGGTAGACCACTACAACGATGGCGAGACGATATCGTCGCAATAGCTGGAAAATCTTGGACCAGGACGGCCCAAGAAAGAGAGAGATGGCAACAGATGGAGGAGGCCTTCATCCAGAGATGGGTGACCCCTTAACATATCATATTTATTAAGTTTATAGTAACATAATCATGTAACTGAATTTAGGGAATAAAGGCTATTTTTATTTTATTTTATTTATTTTATTTTAATGGCAATAGCTTGGGGAGATACCAAGCCCACAAGCTACCCCAAAGTCCCAAAAAGCCCCCCAAGCTACTTAAGGGAGGCCAATGTCCAGCAGTGGACCTCTTTCGGCTGAAATGAATGGCAATAGCTCGCCCCCTATTACATGGGACTATAACATAACTGGCGAAATGTGGGTGTACTATACACCTCTGTCTACCCCTTCGGGGAAATACAGGCGTGATGTTATGTTATGTAATCTTTTTCATTTCTGTAAGACATAAAAAAATAATTATAACTATATAACTCGCTCCTAGTTTATTGTTCCCATAATATGTAGGTTATCATGAGTTAGGTTAACGGATGATTATGGATTGTTATGAATACAACGAAACGTCAAAATCAGGAAGTGCATAAAAGCAAAGCGGAAGCAATAAACATTCTGTTTTTGGCTTTATTCGAAATAATAGAACCGTAATAAATTCTATTTCAATTTTTAAATCTTAGTGTTAAACTTGTAATCCTTGCACATAGTTTCCTTAAGAGGTAGGCAATCACTGTGGTCATGTCCTTTGCTGTTTGTTTTTTTTTTTTTGCATTCACAGCTTTGCCAATGAGAGTCCATTCGTTCGTAGCCAGTTGTCGAGTCTATTCTTAAATGAGTTTATAGATGTGGCAGCAACGACATCCTCCGGCAGCTTGTTCCAATTATGGACCACCCTATTACCAAGGGTGTGGTGTGCAGTGTTTGTTTTCGCTAGTATGCGACACAGTTATTTATCATGGTTTCTCCTTGCTCTAGGGATGGTCACCGTTTCAAAGATGCAGTGAATATCAGGAAGATTGTACTTTGATGTGGTAGGTAATTGTGTGTTTCGATGAGGTCGCCACGGAGGCGTCGTCGCTCCTCAAGGTTGTGAGGATTGATTAGGTAGGGTTTACCTATCACATGAAAGGTGCAGGACCGGTCGTTGTGGCGATGATTGGGGGAGGCCTATGTCCAGCAGTGGACGTCTTTCGGCTGAAATGATGATGATGATGATGATGAACCGACGAAAAAAAAGGAGGAGTTCTCAAATCGACGCGTATGCATGTTTTTTTATGTATGACCACGCATAATTTTTAACAGAGTAGTCCGATTTTAATGATAATTTTTTTAATGGATAGGGTATATCTCGAAGTTGCTCCCATTTAAATTTGAAAATCAACCCATAAGGGTAGGAAAACAGGATGAGTGCACTGAATCCGATTCTAGTGAAACTTGGCACACATAAATGTAGTTCTAGACACTACAACATTATGGAGAGCTGGAGTTTAGCCACAAAAAAATTAAAAATTAATCTTTTTGTCAAAAATGTAACCGTCGAAAATAGAAACTGAAAAGCGAAAAATAAAATGAAGCTTTTTAGTCTTAATTACTATTCTCCTAACTAAACTAATTTAAATAACTAATTATGAGTCGGCGCCAAACAAACAATCAACGAAGATCATTAAATTACTTTAAAGAAATAATAATAACAAACAAACATCAAATACAACGTGAAATTTTCAACGATAAACAATAACTTTCCAAAAATGCGTTCTCCGCTCGACCACTTGCAACTCGCACGCACTTTGCTTGTTTGTTTGGCACCGACTCACAATTAGTTATAAATAATTAGTTGGGAGAATAGTTATTAAGACTAAAAAGCTTCATTTTATTTTTCGCTTTTCTGTATCTGTTTTCGTCGGTTCAATTTTTTGTCAAAAAGTTTTTATATTATTATTAACTAGGTTACCTACATTGTTAAATAGAATGAATTAAGTATTACAATTTATTAAATTAAATTATTATCCACAGGATCGATTTAAGCTTACGATTTTGAATGCAATCGTAGTTAAGCGGTCTTCGGATTTAAATGAGCTAGTGACGAGCGAAGCGCGCGTGATGTTGTTGTACGCTACACGTGAAGAAGCCGCTGAGATCTTATCGGCAGCCGGTGACTTGCATCTTACGGGAGAGAATTTTGTATGGATAGTTACACAAAGTGTTCTTGGTTCGATGCAACAGCCGAATAAATTTCCCGTTGGAATGCTTGGTATGGATGCTTGCTGAAAAACGTACATTATTAACGTAATAAACAGCCGACGGGACGATAATGTAAACATTTTCTTTTCATTTTGCAGGAGTACATTTTGATACATCAAGTTCGTCGTTGATAGCCGAGATAGCAACTGCTGTAAAAGTATTTGCATACGGAGTCGAATCATATGTGTCAGAGCCAGAGAATATACGGTACCCGCTGGGAACACGGCTGTCTTGCAGCGGAGCCGGAGCAGGAGAAGCGCGATGGTCCACTGGAGAACGATTCTACCGACACCTGCGCAACGTAAGCGTTGAGGGTGAAGCTGGACGACCCAGCATAGAGTTCACACCCGACGGGGAATTGAAAGCAGCTGAATTAAAAATAATGAACCTACGACCTGCCCTTGGAGAACAGGTATACATACCCAACAAACAAAGGAATCCTATTATGCATATCTTATAGAAGTTGTATAGAAGTCATTCGGGGTAAAAGGACGCACTTTAACTTTTTTTTTTATGTTAAGCAGAAACTACGTAGGTAGGTACCTACTATGTGTCAGATACACATTCGTGCGCAATCTGGGGCCGTACTCCCGACTATTTTGAGTTCTGAACCAATTCGAGCTAGTGTCATTTCTTCTTAGTGTCAGAATTGACACTAACTCGAATTCAAATTCGATTGATACAGAACTCCATCCAGTCGGGAGTAAGGCCCCTGTACACAGCCACAGCACAGCACGCTAAATAGGCTTCTAAATTATAAAGAGTTCAATAAGATAAGTATGAAGATTCTTTATTTATTAAAGGCCTTCTGCACGGTCAGAACCAATCAATGTCACCTTGATTGAGTCAACCAAATTTTATTTTCATTCTTCTTAATAATCGGTTAATTTCTTTTCTGGCTAAATACCGAATCTTGGGGGAAAATCAATATGGCTTTAGAATGAGAGTGTCTACTGAGGACGCAGTCATGGACCTGAATAGTGACATTGCTACTAATATAGACAATAAGCGTAAATGTCTTGGCGTTTTTCTGGATCTGTCGAAGGCATTTGACACTGTCTCTGTCTCCATACTTATTAATAAACTGGAACGAATTGGTATTCGTGGAGATCCACTAAAAATCTTCAAGGACTACTCTCTCATGTGTTAAAATTGATTCACTTGTGAGTGGTGAAGAAGATCTGTCATTTGTAATTCCTCAGGGCTCGATTCTAAGTCCTACTCTTTTTCTTATCTACATTAATGAGCTGTGTCGACTATCAATACCTAATTGTTATTTTTTTATATACGCAGATGATACGGCTCTGGTTATAAATGGAGCAACTTGGGTCGAAACATTGGTCGAAAGAATAACGCAGAATGTGCAGTTATTATAACGGTCATGTCGTGGTTGTCAGAAAATCAACTAACATTGAAATTTATCTTACGTTCGCTCTTAAAAGTTAGTAAGTTTTGCCTCTGTCCTTTACAATTAAAGCCCATAATTGCATTGACCAAAATCTCAACTGCTCTTGTTTGACGCTAGCTAGAAGTAGCTGTGTTAAATATCTTGGTGTTATGATACTTGACACTCTCAGTTGGATTTTTTTTTTTTTTTTTTTTTTGCCGTGTGGAAATCCTCATGGACGCACTCCGCCCGGGGTAGGCGGAGCCAGTGTCGGACTCTTACCGACTAAAACCACCACGGTGTTCCTTCAACTACCTTAGCCGGGGGCGTAAGAACCCGTGAGTATTCACACAACCACCCCCGACAGATCCTGGCCCGCCACATGCAGGCGAGCCCCTTCTCCCCGTGCGGCCTTACGTTGGCCGCACCCTCCTTTGTGGCGCACACGGAACACTGCACGCCACCTCACCTCATGGGCCTTTACCAGCTGCGCCAACTACGCCGGCTGTGCCAGCTACGCCAGCGGCTGGTCGGGCAGCAGACTACCCCGAGTCTGCTGCTCGCAGGCCCTACCTCCCGTAATTTTTTATAGAGGTTTTCTTCTTCACGGTCCGGGCGGTGAAGCCATGACCCTCGGTCCCAAGAGGCGCGAGAACACTACTCAGCGGGCACTCCTGGGGTTACGAAATCGACGGGGGCAGGGAAAGACAGTCCCCCCGCTGCCTGCCCAGTGGCAGGGTGAGTGCACACCGGGCCCGCCCCTGCTCCTCCACTGTGCCCTCTGCTGATATCAGAGGGACACGTGGAGCAACTCCCTACTGGCCCAGAACGGGCCCCTCCCGTGCCAGAATATTCGCCACAGGCAATAAAATCCCCCGAAGGTTAATCCCTCAGCAGAATTTTATTGCCCGTGCCCAGGATGCACCGGCCAAACAACTGCCGATCCCTCCAGACGTGTCCAGAAGGACAAACAGCCGTCAGGCACACGTGGAGGTTTTCTGGCCATGTAACCTCTCTCACTGCACGTGTTAGAAAATTAATCTACATATGATTCAAAAAACTTGATAAATATGCAGACTTAGAGACACTCAAACTAGTTTACTTTGCTCTTTGCCAATCCTTAATAACATATTGTACGTACCTATATGTGCATGGGGTGGCTGCCGTAAAACTCTATTGATTAGGCTGGAGAGAGCTTAAAGAGCAGTATTAAAGTTATAATCTCAAAGCCAATACGATATCCCACGACTAAGCTTTATGATGACTGTGAGCTTCTAAAGAACCATCAGGAAACTTTTCATCCTACTTACAGTATTGCAGTATTGCGTAAACAATCATCCAAAAACTTCGAAGTCACCAACAGCTAACGTTGTGTAAAAAGCATTCTTCGTTCTCACATATACAAAACCTCATTAACCCAGAGACATTTTAATGTCGTATCAAAGGGAGATAATAGTAGTTTATGAAACTGTTGCATAATAGGGGTTATTAAAACACGAGTGTGAGTTTAATAGTATCACACGAGTTTTTAATAGTATCACACGAGTGTTTTAATACCTAATTATGTCGGTTTCATACACTATTTTATCTAAACTCATACAATTTTAAATAAAATACCAAAGTCAAAATCTTGGTAACATTGTCGTTGTTTTTCTTGATTTCTCTGGTAAAAGATTGTTCGTCATTTACGTTGCTGCATCCAGAAATTCAGGTGGGGTCATATTCTCCTCAGTTCAGTATCACTGCTGTAGTCAGATATTTTTGCCCAGAATAAATCTTTAGACATACAAAACCATAATAATAACGTAAACAATAACAATAAAACAAGTAACGATGACCATATCCAGTAGGCCGTGGCGCGCGGCCGCACACGCGCGCTGGCGCGCGCCTACACAGATAATAAAATATAGTCTGGCGAAAACATTATATGAATGAATGAAATGAATCATATAATCGGAACTAATTTTCTATCCTTGTCAGGATTCCGTCAATCTCTGTTTTATCATACAAAAAATATGCCTGTAAACACTTAAATATAATTAAAAGCAATATGATAATCAAAATTTCTGCCAAAAACGCGATTTTAAACGATAAAAATTTTCAATGTATGACAAGTGGCGCCACCCTGAATTTTGTGTACTCATTGGTGCTAAACTGTACGACTGCTAAAAAAAAGGTTTGAAAACTCCTTGGTTGGGTCGAAGTGGCATTAAAAACTCCTTAGTTGGGCTGAAGTGTGCGGTTATGGAAAAAAAATTAAATTACCGCATTGTTTTGTTCAGCAAACTGTATCGTAATGAAACTTTTTAAATTCATTACAGGTGCATGTGCGTAAAGTATGTCATTATGACATTACTTTTGAGTTCATAATTCGAATTTTACGATACGAGTGTAGATAAAAGTACAAATAAACCTACAAAGTGGGCCCTTTTCCGGGCTAATAAGTTATAAGTGTGGAAAAGCAGTAGGTAGTTTTTGGATATTTACAAGACCATTTTATTTGCTTGTTGGGTACCTAATTACATCATATCAGTCAGATTGTCAAGAATTCTTACACGATCTGGTAAAGATAAATAATTTTTCGTTGTCCATATCCACAGCTGGTGTGGGAAGAAATTGGTACTTGGAATTCTTATCCAAGAGAAAGGCTAATTATTAAAGATATAGTATGGCCTGGTGGCTTACATACTCCACCTCAGGGGGTGCCTGAAAAATTTCATATGCGTATTACATTCCTGGAAGAGCCACCGTACATCAACCTAGCACCCCCAGATCCTGTGAGCGGGCGGTGCTCTTTAGATCGAGGCGTCATTTGTCGCGTGGCGCCTGAAGTAGAAGTAGCCGGGTGAGTCCTTGATAATAATTATTACCATAAAATATAATAACTCATTCAATTTGTATATATTGGCCGTGATCACGAGCAGACCACTTGGCCGAAACGTCGAGGTTAGTCAAAATGTTTGTTATGTTTTGATTTTATTGTGCGCGACAAGTCCCGTAAATATTGTTCAATTTGTATATCTATGTCGTAGGATAATTGGACGAATCGAATCTTTGCGAAAATACTAGGATAATTGCAAAAGACCGGATAATTGGAATCTCGGAAAGATTTTCGTTATAACACGAGCAGAATCATTATAAAAATCCCAGTTTGTTTAGGACGATTGGAAACTTTCCGACGTTTGGACGATTCCAATTATCCGGTCCTTTGCAATAGTCCTAGGTAGGATTTTCGCAAAGATCCGATTTTTCCGATTATCCTACAACATATAGGTACCTCTATCTTCTTAATCTTAACTATTATAAAATTGTAAACGTCTGTTTGTTTGTTTGTTCCAGCATCACGCTAAAATACTGGACCGATTTTGATGTTTTTTTTTTGTTTGAAAGTTGATGATCTGACTTAAAAACTGGTATGGGTTTTGAGAAAGAAAGAAAGAAAGAAAAAAAGAAAAAATTTATTCGTGGGTTGCGTACTCACCCGACAGATCGAAGCTTCTATGCATTTGCACGAGCGGATAGTAATGTACGATGGAGTGGAGTGGAGTGGACAGGGGATGGGACTGGGGATGGGACTGGGGACGGGACAGGGGACGGGACTGGGGACGGGACTGGGTACGGGACAGGGGACGGAACATGGGACGGGAAATGGGACGGGACATGAGACGGGACATGGGACGGCACATGGGACTGGACATAGGATGGGACATGGGACATGGGACGGGACGATAGTGATTTAGTGATATAGTGAGATAGTGGGACAGTGGGACAGTGGGCCGTGGGACAGTGGGACAGTGGGCCGTGAGACAGTGGGATAGTGGGACAGTAGGACAGTGGCAGTGGGACGGTGGGACGGTGGGACAGTGGGGCAGTGGGGTAGTGGGGCAGCGGGGTAGCGGGAAAGCGGGGCAGTAGGCCAGTGGGGCAGTGGGATTGTGGGGCAGTGGGGTAGCGGTGCAGTGGGGCAGTGGGGTTGTGGGGCAGCGGGGCAGCGGAATTGTGGTGCTGCGGGCCAGCGGGGTGGGGCAGCGTGGAAGTGGGGCAGCGAGGCAGTGGGGCAGCGGGGCAGCGTGCCAGTGGGGCAGCGGAGCAGTGGTGTACCGGGGCAGCGGGGCAGTGGGGCCGTGGGATAGTGGGGCTGCGGGGAAGTGGGGCAGTGGGGTAGCGGGGCAGCGGGGCAGTGGGGCAGCGGGGCCGCGGGGCAGAGGGGCAGCGGGGCAGTTGGGGCTTGGGCCAGCGGGGCGGGCAGTGGGGCAGTGGGATAGTGGGGCAGCGGGGTAGTGGTGCAGCGGTGCAGTTGGGTAGCAGGGCAGTGGGGAAGTGGGGTAGCGGGGCTGCGGGGGGCAGCGGGGCAGGAAGTGGGGCAGTGGGTTAGTGGGGCAGTGGGGTAGCGGGGCAGCTGGGCAGCGGGGCAGTGGGGCAGCGGGGTAGCGGGGCAATGGGGCAGTGGGGCAGCGGGGCAGCGGGACAGTGGGACAGTGGACTGGACTGGAATGGACTGGACTGGACTGGACTGACGTGGGTTAGCAGAATTTAACGCGAGCGGAGCCGCGGGTAAAAGCTAGTACTATAATAAAATTGTAAAGGTCGAAAAGTCTGTACATTTAGTATTTTCGCGAAAACCGGCTAGAGCGACTAGAAATAAGCGATAGAACACGAATCAACCGTTTTTAAAATTTATGTCTGTCTGTCTGTCTGTTTGTTACCTCATCACGTGAAAACAGCTGAACGGATCGTAATGAAACTTTGCTTTTGTATTGGTATTAGTCTAACATAAAATATAGGGTATGTTTTATCTGAATCGGTTGACTAGATCCAGCGATACAGCTTGACCCCTCTATTGTATAAGGTTGCATACAAAGTAGAGGTCATGATTGTTGGTTGTTTGCAGGTTCCTAAAAATACAACTAGATAGAATTAGTATTATAGAAAATATAGAATAACATAACATAGTCAGCCCATCAGTGTCCCGCTGCTGGGCATGGGCTTCTTCTTGGAATGAGAAGAGTTAAGGAACTGGATATTTAACAATATAGATTATCATAAATAGGTTATCATAACATCATCAGCCCATTACCTACTGCCCCACTGCTGGGCACGGACCTCTTCTCGGAATAAAAAGAGATGTGGTTAGTGGTTCTCGGAGCGAGAAGAGTTAAGAAACTAGAAAATATAGAATAACTTAACGTAGGTAGTCAACCCATTACTGTCCCACAGCTGGGTATGGCCCTCTTCTCAAAATGAGAAGAGTTTATGAACTGGATATTGTTAGTATTATAGAATAACATAACATTATCAGCCCATTACAGTCCCACTGCTGGGCACGGGCCTCTTCTCAGAATAAGAAGAGATGTAGTTAGTGTTATAGAATAACTTAACATAATCAGCACAATTACTTCCCACTGCTGGGCACGAGCGTCTTCTCAGAATGAGAAGATTTTAAGGCTAATTCCTTGAAATTCCTTCACCTTAGCCGGTTGGTTGTAAAAACAAAATATAGTATGGTAGGTAAATAGTGTAGTCGTCTGTGTAGGCGCTTATATGTGTATATTAGAAGACATTGTGTTCATAAATATGACACAATGTTATTTTCCGACATCCACGCGGACGGAGACGCGGGCACAGCTAGTCTTCTATAATATTATAAATGGGAAAGTATGAATGTTTGTTTTTTCATTTGTTTGTCCTTCATCACGCTGGCACAGCTGAACGGATTTGGATGAAAATTTGCACACACATAGATATAACACAGATTAACATACTATAACATTACCATTAACATACTATACCTAGGCTACTTTTTATCCCGGGAAGATAAACAGATCTTGAGGGATGAGCAATAACATATTTCTGTGATAAGCCGAATAAATACGCGGGCGAAGTTCCGGGCCATAGGTATTAGCTATTAGTGACTCCGAGAGTTAATATAATAAAATAGTTAATATAATGAAATACCAGGCCCCTCAGAAAGTATTGCGAAAAAAAGTTTTTATATATGGGAGACTGGCCAGTTATAATGTTTTTCGAAAATATGATTATTTATAAGTAAAAATAAGTAAGTTCCAATTTCAAAATTTCCCTCCACATTTTTTGCGAGTTAATTCAAAGTATTGTGTCTCACTGAAATATGGATCTGCGCCGGGAACATTTTAGAGCTATGATTTTATACGATTTCAAGTGTCGCCTGAAACCGGATGAATCGTACGATAGACTTCAAATGGCATTCATGGATGAAGGCCCTTCCAAGGCAACCGTGTATCGTTGGTATAACGAATTCAAGCGTGGTCGACCAACTTTGGGGGATGACGAAAGAAGCGGTCGCCCTTTGACGGCTGTTACCGAAGAAAACGTGCTAGCAGTGAAAAATTTAATCCAAGACAATAGGCGAATTACATATCAGGAGATTCAACACATATTGAAGATTGGATCGGGAAGCGTTCACGAGATTCTACACAGCCATCTTCGCGTGAGGAGGATAGTATCACGCTGGGTGCCGCACAACCTCACCGATGCTCAGAAGCAGGCCCGGGTGGAATGGTGCCGTGATATGCTTAACAAATTTGAAGCAGGCTCGTCTCGGCGTGTTTATGACATCGTTACAGGTGATGAGTCCTGGATTTATCAATACGACCCAGAAACCAAGCGCCAGTCGACTGTTTGGGTGTTTCAAAATGAGCCAACGCCTACCAAAGTGAAGCGATCTAGAAGCGGGGGTAAGATTTTGATCGCTAGCTTTTTTAATTTGACTGGCCACTTGGTATCAATTCCCTTACGGGATCAAAGAAGCATTAATGCCGAATGGTATACTACCAAATGTTTGCCAGAAGTTTTCTCTGTTATAAGCAACAAGCGACCAAACGCAGGGCTCCGCGGGCTACTGCTCCACCACGACAATGCACCTGCGCACACCGCACTCAAAACGAGGGACTTCCTGGACAGCACGCCAGTCAAACTCCTGGGTCACCCTCCTTACAGCCCTGATCTAGCACCGTGTGACTTCTTTTTATTCCCAAAAATAAAAAATCAGCTCAAAGAGATACAATTTTCGTCGCCGGAAGATGCGCTGGCTGCGTTCGAGCAGGCTGTAAACGAGGTGTCTGCGGCGGACTGGAAAAAGTGTTTTGAAAACTGGTTTAGGCGCATGAATCTGTGTATAGAGGCTGGTGGAAAGTACTTTGAAAAGATTTGATAAAAATATATGTACGTATAGAACAATTTTTTTTAGTTTCGCAAAACTTTCTGAGTGCCCCACGTATGCTAGATAAACTGAAATAAATAACAGAACACAAATCGCTTTTTGGAATCTACGTCATAGAATAGGAAATAATACTACGTCTGTCTGTATGGATCATGATGTGGTAATAAATAACATATACACACAAACAAAACATAAATACCAGGCCCCTCAGAAAGTATTGCGAAAAAAAGTTTTTATATATGGGAGACTGGCCAGTTATAATGTTTTTCGAAAATATGATTATTTATAAGTAAAAATAAGTAAGTTCCAATTTCAAAATTTCCCTCCACATTTTTTGCGAGTTAATTCAAAGTATTGTGTCTCACTGAAATATGGATCTGCGCCGGGAACATTTTAGAGCTATGATTTTATACGATTTCAAGTGTCGCCTGAAACCGGATGAATCGTACGATAGACTTCAAATGGCATTCATGGATGAAGGCCCCTCCAAGGCAACCGTGTATCGTTGGTATAACGAATTCAAGCGCGGTCGACCAACTTTGGGGGATGACGAAAGAAGCGGTCGCCCTTTGACGGCTGTTACCGAAGAAAACGTGCTAGCAGTGAAGAATTTAATCCAAGACAATAGGCGAATTACATATCAGGAGATTCAACACATATTGAAGATTGGATCGGGAAGCGTTCATGAGATTCTACACAGCCATCTTCGCGTGAGGAGGATAGTATCACGCTGGGTGCCGCACAACCTCACCGATGCTCAGAAGCAGGCCCGGGTGGAATGGTGCCGTGATATGCTTAACAAATTTGAAGCAGGCTCGTCTCGGCGTGTTTACGACATCGTTACAGGTGATGAGTCCTGGATTTATCAATACGACCCAGAAACCAAGCGCCAGTCGACTGTTTGGGTGTTTCAAAATGAGCCAACGCCTACCAAAGTGAAGCGATCTAGAAGCGGGGGTAAGATTTTGATCGCTAGCTTTTTTAATTTGACTGGCCACTTGGTATCAATTCCCTTACGGGATCAAAGAAGCATTAATGCCGAATGGTATACTACCAAATGTTTGCCAGAAGTTTTCTCTGTTATAAGCAACAAGCGACCAAACACAGGGCTCCGCGGGCTACTGCTCCACCACGACAATGCACCTGCGCACACCGCACTCAAAACGAGGGACTTCCTGGACAGCACGCCAGTCAAACTCCTGGGTCACCCTCCTTACAGCCCTGATCTAGCACCGTGTGACTTCTTTTTATTCCCAAAAATAAAAAATCAGCTCAAAGGGATACAATTTTCGTCGCCGGAAGATGCGCTGGCTGCGTTCGAGCAGGCTGTAAACGAGGTGTCTGCGGCGGACTGGAAAAAGTGTTTTGAAAACTGGTTTAGGCGCATGAATCTTTGTATAGAGGCTGGTGGAAAGTACTTTGAAAAGATTTGATAAAAATATATGTACAGTCAACAAATCGGAATCATGACCCACTCAGCTGATAATTCGTTTGAAATCGTCAAAACAGTAAGGTTTTCTTCTATGCTGCACTTAGGACATTTTGAATATTACAGAAACTGCATTAAAACGGGTCAGAGGTCTGTGCCATTTTGAGCTTTGTTATCAATGCAATAGATTTATAATTGGATTGGAAATTATGTTTTTGATAAAGCAGGAATTATGTTTTGAATTTCGAATTAGCTGTCGTCTCACGTGGTTTTCCTACAAACAACTATATTTTTTAAGAAACCTATACTAATTTTTTCGATTACAGACCATTAATAAAATAAAAAATAAAATTACAAATAATAAAATGTCAAGTATGAAAAGGTGTCAAACAATACTCTTAACGGCTAAATATGTGGAACCTCGGACGAATAAAAAAGGCAGACGGAATCTCGCTATTAAATAAGTGAAGCATTCATAGCATGCCGGCTCGCTTAAAAGTATGGGCCGGCACGCACACATTCACATCCATAGTATGCCAAAAAGCCGCGATTACGCAAAAAATCTAGTGTTACGGTAGTCATTGTTGTAGCGTCATAAATAAAATAACAGTATAAATCTGGTGTGTTAATATGCTTTCGAAATTATAGTGGGTTCAAGAAAAAATGGAGTGCTTCAGTCTTTGTTTAGCGCGATTCCGTCCGCCTTTTTTATTCGTCCGAGTGTGGAACATACATTTAATTTATAATATTCTCTATACCATATTTCACGCAATAAATGATAAATAAATAAATAACAATATTTGAAGTTAAACGTCAAGAATAAAAGTTAGAAAAATAATTTTATTGGTAAACTAGCTGTAATTGTCAATAGCTAACAAAATTGATGACAAGTCAGTTGCCAGGGAAATATCTGTTTAAGCGAAATTCGACCCAATTGTATTAGAATGTCTGTAGGATATTAAGCTTATCGTGGGTCATGATTCCGATTTGTTGACTGTACGTATAGAACAATTTTTTTTAGTTTCGCAAAACTTTCTGAGTGTCCCACGTAAGTACATAAATAAGTTTGATTATAACATAACAACATAACATCATGCCTGTATTTCCCCGAAGGGGTAGGCAGAGTTGTAATAGTACATCCACATTTCGCCAGTTATGTTATAAGTCCCATGTAATAGGGGGCGAGCCTATTGCCATCAACCGGGCACAAACCCAGACTCCGGGCTGCTACTGAGAATTTCCTAAAGAAAAAACCCAATATAATAACACTTTGCCCGACCCGGGAATCGAACCCAGGACCCCACGATCAGCAGTCGCGCTTGCGACCACTAGACCAACGAGGCAGTTTGATTATGATCCGTATTAGGTTTATTCTCTTCTGTTTGGTGCCGGACACAAAAAATAGCACCACCCCATCTCTTTTCATGGGTGTCGTAAAAGGCGACGGGGTTCACCAGAGGATGGGCAGCAGCGTTCTCTGACGATTTATTCAACCAACTATGATCGCCTGCCCGCCTGCCAAGCGTGGCGATTATGGCATATTGGGCGAGTCGCCCTTTTGGTCGAGGCCTATGTCCAGCAGTGGACGTCTTTTGGCTGTGTCTGTAATGATGAAGTTTATTCGTGATAAGTATTAGCATAACTTAAAAACTGTACGTTTTATCACAAGTGGTTGAGTATCGTGTGCGTTACCCCAGCAAAATGTTGTGCTTTAGAAGGATGAGAGTATGATAGGCAATTAGAGTGTCGTGAGGTGTAAATGTGCGCAAAAAGCAAAATTTGTGCGTCTTTTACTTTCGGAAATATTCGTGAGAAACGGATTTTGCTGCGGTAACGTTACCCCAGCAAAATGTTTTTTTTAAAGTCGCTTCTGTTCGGAACCAAATATATGAATAGGTAGCCAGAATAGGTAGGTAGAATTCATCGCCTGGTAAATGTGCCCGAATAGCAAAATATGTGCGTCTTACGGTTTCTGAGTTATTCAAGATTTTGCTGGAGTAACGTTTTGAGGTTTCCCATATATCAAAAACGGCTTGACGCAGAAGTTTGAAAAAAATACCACTAATAGACCTTAACTGTGTGTATAATGTGTACTAGTAATTTTTTTTATCGTTCAACGAATACCTAGTTATTAATTCGTTTCAAAAATTACAATAATCAGATTCACAAGCAGACGAGTGAACTTAGAATCAAATATAAAGCTGTCGAATGTGCCCCTAGTATACCCTTATAAGAGCGGTACATTAAGGATAAGAAACCTTATGCTTAACGAAAGCGTTATGAAGTTTGATGAAATTTTACATGTCCTTACTTTAGCAATCGAATACGCAGCGCTCATACAACAAGGAAACGTGGAATTTTACATATAATTAGAATGTTTTATCAACAACTATTTCTGTAAATTTCAGTTTAGAATACCCATTATAAAAAAAAAAAAATGAAAAAACTGAAGTCTCCGAAATTTCCATTTAAGCCGATCAAGTTAGAATGGCTACGTAAAAGCGACCATGTCATACATATAGATAGCGTTCGCAAATTGGCAGCATAGTATTCGATTTATTGTACATGTAAGCAGAAAATTGTCATTCGTGTATTATTTTTATAAAGATACCTACCTACCTTTTTAATCGTAAAGTTTTTAGAATGTTTATGAAAATCTTCGTTAGGTACTTAGTTGAAATATCAACACGAAATATTTTTTCTTGAGATTCTTTATATACATATAGATCGCGCATGAAAATGTCCAAGTACCTACCTACAATAAAACCCTTGTGCCTAGGTAAAATTAAAATTAAAAAGCATAGTCAAAGATAAATTTAAATGTCTTAGTAATTTCAATGTTTCCACGCCTTCTTACACCTACGTTAAAATAATATAATAAAATTTCTTTATTTCTGGCAAGGCATAACTTTGACGTCATACACATGTACTCATATCACATTATTATAATTACCTACAATAATAAATAAAATAAAATAAAAAATAAAACAATTATTAAAATGATAATTATCAATAAAACTAACGAACCCATGGTATAATAAGAGGTGAAACATACCTATTATTATACCATGAACCTTTGACTGAAGTATATAGTCAAAGCCATGAACGAAATTACCTTGCGTGGAGACCGCGAATCGGCAAACATAGTATAGGGCGCCCCCCAGCTAGACAGACCGACGACCTGATGAAAGTAGCTGGGGGGGGGACTGGGTGCGGAAGGCAGAGGACCGAATGTTGTGGCGCAATTTGGGAGAGGCCTATGTCCAGCAGTGGACTGCGATAGGCTGAGTTGATGTTGATGAATCTACCTGGATTATTTTCCTAGGTATTCTTAAAATTTCTGAGTTCTCTTGTCCTACTAAGAGCTAAGTAGCGCAGTAAAAAAATAATTTCTCGCTGAATAGGTACATCATTTATCTAAAATTCGTTTTTAATCATTTTAGTTTAATCAGAAACTATTAACTCTGTAAATTATAGTTCGCTGTAGATGAAGATGGAAAAAAACCAGCCAAGTACGAGTCGGACTCCGCAGTTCGTACGCAGGGTCCGTACCACCCATCGACCTGATACCTCATAGAAACTGATTTAATTTACGAGAGTTCATCAAAAGACATCAAGGCATCGTGCGCGAAATATGAATCTTTGCATCTCTTTCTTACGCAGGTACTACCACATATCTGCCCTATTTTTAGTATTTGTTGCTAAACTACATATTATGCATATGCACTATAATTAGACCTTTAGACTGTAACGTTGTAACGTTATTTTTAGTACTTTTAATTTAAAATCATTATTATTAACCTTTTTTCTTTATTATTTCATTCATTTTAAAACCAAATTAGATTCGCGCGCGGCCTCGAGTCACGAGCGCACGCACACAGCGATATTTGTTATCGCCTAGCTCAGGCTCGAGTTAATTCTATAGTTCGTTCGTCCTGCACCGGCACACCGACTTTTGCCACCGTGGGGGGTGCACGTTTACGGCACCTCGTTATTAGGTGCCGTGACTTCAATCGTGTGCCCTCCACATCATTGGCATCGGTTGTCGCCTGTTTAGTAGGCTCTTAATGTGTTATTGTTTTAAATCCCCATATTGGGTAAGTGCTGAACAAGTATAACTTTTATTTTGTATTTCAGGTAGATGTAATAACGTTTTTCTGTGTTTAAATTTAACTTGACCTTTGAGCCTTCTGCTATATTTTGATATGTAACTTTTCTTTACCATTTGTTTTGCCTATTGTTTTAATTTAAATTCATTCAGTGCTTCTCACATTCCATGTAAACTCCGTTCTGATTGTGACAATCACACACCACCATCACTATCGCAATTGTACTCTCGCTTTGCTTATGCTTCCGGTGGTCGCAATCAGAGGAGACGCTTGTGGTCACGCCACTCACACTGGACATTCTTCCAGGGTGCTACGCTGTAGCTTATCATCATCACCATGCTGCGTGGTAGCTGCCTTGCTACATCTTAGCGGCGCTCCACGCGGCCTACCTACGCGCGGCCGTTCGCCGGCCCGGTGACGACCACCTGTCACCATCTCCTGGCGTGATCCAGCCGGCCCATCAACACCTCGGGCTCACCATCTCGGCGGTCTCCACCACTGCGGAGCTGAGCCAGGAGAGTACATGCGCTACCCTCCTTGGAAAGTGAAAACATAGTGACGGGTCTTCTACCTACCCACGACCTTCTAATTTAATAAATGTGTATCAATGTTTTGAATGGTTTTAATGAGTTACTTATATAACCAACCATCATTAACTCATATATATATACGTATCAAGACGGACGGACAGCGTAGCGAGAGTAATAGGGTCCCGTTTGGCACCCTTTGGGTACGGAACCCTAAAAAGTGTCGTTTATATTTTTTATCTTTGTAACAGATTGAATGTCTACTATTCATAGCGATGTATTATTTTCAAAAAGTTTTTATACGATCGATGACATTGTTTTTGATTGTGTTTATAAATAAATGTAATTTTTTACACAGCAAATTTTTTAAATTTTTTTTTATTTTTTAGTCCCAAACTAAGCAGAGCTTGTGTTATGGGTACTAGACAGTGGATTTAATATTTATATACTTATTTTTTTTTGTAAATACATACTTATAATACATAATGAACACCCAGACCAACACAAACACTTATATGTTCATCACACAAATATTTTTGTCCTGTGGGAATCGAACCCACGACCTCGTGATCAGCAGTCCGACACTCGAACCACTAGACCACAGAGGTCGTCAAATTTGATACGCCTTTGAAGCAATATCACTCTGAAAATAACTTATTTCTATAAATGATTACATATTTTATTTTAGTAGTAGGTTGTAGTAGTAGTAGTAGTAGTAGTAGTACTAGAGCTCCTTGTAAAAGATCTCGTCCGGGGAAGTACTACCCACTGTACTATTTTCTGCCATCAAACAGTGATGCTTGCATTGCTGTGTTACGGGGCGAAGGGTACGGGTGTCGGTGAAATTGCAATCACTTTCCATTTTCATGTACCTATCAGTTTGGCGAACGCGACTTGCGGTACCATTTAGGCAATAGCCAGGTTGTTGCGGATGGGATACAATTGTGTTACCTTATGTCATGTTTTTAGTTATTTAAGGCCTACCCCGCACTGCGATTTTTCCTCGCGCGAATTTTTATCGCAAAATCTGTAACACATGGAATCATATGCAGGTGCCCGCACTGCGAATAAAAATCGCGCTGCAAGAAAACATTTGCCGCAGATTACGCGCGACAACGCGCGACAGTATTCTGTAACACATGGAATCATATGCAGGTGCCCGCACTGCGAATAAAAATCGCGCGTTACGGTATGGGGGGGCGTCGGGGGTCGGGGTAAATAGGTGCCAGTCGGTCCGCCGACTCCGCGGCAGGCGGCAGCTCTCAGTCACGCATCAATGTTTGTAGTAGGATGTCGCGCTCTCCGTCTCACGCTCCGGCGTGGCAGTGCCAGAAAACGATGTCGATATAGAGCAATTAATAACGTAATATCTGTTTTTTTCTTATTTGCCTTCTTTAGTAAACAATCTTGGCATGTCTTTTTAATGCAATTCGTCAATAATAATTATCAAAAGACATTATGTTAACAATTTCACACACTAAATAACATTTATTAACCTAATTACATGTGCAGAACTAGTAGTTATTTGAATAAGAGGACGTGCTAAGATTGTTTACTAAATAAGACAACAGTTAAGAGTTTTGACGACGTCTGTGGTTTAGTGGTTCGAGTATCGGACTGCTAATCACGAAGTCGTGGGTTCGATTCCTACAGGGCACAAATATTTGTGTGATAAACATAAGTGTTTGTGTTGGTCTGGGTGTTTATATAAGTATTATATCCATTGTCGAGTACCCATAGTACCAGTGGCGTGCATTCCATATAGGCAAATAAGCAATGCCTACCCCGTTAGAATTTAATATTAACTATTACTAAATCAATTAATCAGCGTATTAAAAAAAAACAATTAACATATGTACTCAATAATAATGTATGAATTCAATGCAAAACGTACCTCAATGTGCAATGTGCGTTCGCACGATTGCCTGTCACGTTCACACACACAATCAAACCTTTTTGGTAACCATATACACTATTATACACACACACTACTTTAGGCTAATACCCGAAGTCATACGACAAAAAAATGAATCACGATATGGCTATGCGTAAATAACTAACATTTGACATTTCGCAATTTAGCCGTCTTATCATGCGTCACCTGCTTCTGAAAACGTCGCTGGTGACATAACTGAACGTAGCCCTAGTGGCAATAGTCGTGAGTTGTCCGTAACGTTTTTTACACGTAACTGTTATGCGTTAGTAGTTTTGAATCCTATTATTTTGTAACTAGATATTTCCATACAAAGTGATCGTTATAATAAAACTAAACCCAACATTTGAAAAATAGCGGCGAAATAAAGATAATTATTGTTTTATTGAAATTACTGCATTTAAGTGTTCATATTTATAATTTGTAAATGGTATTCGAAGGGTCGAATAAAAAGATTACAATATTTATTATTATTTTGATGATTGTTTGTACATTGCTACACATTCATCGTAAAATAATGAAGCTCAATATACGCTCATAACAAAATAACGATAAATAGATTTATAACGTTATTTAAATAATGTAATAACGAATGGTGTATAATAATTGTAGAAAATCTATTGTATTCGTGCTCCGAAAATCTATTGTGTAACTTTGTACGTAAAATAATCGTTACATTATTATGCCAACGTACTATGTATTCGATTATCACCCTCGTAAATATTTTCTCAAACCGACGTTAAATAACGCCCAACTCATAGATTTACTATGGCCCAACTCTAATTGGCTGTTGACACTTGACAGAACTTGACATATATGCGTGACGAATTGCATAAATCGTGTAATAATTAGTTCGTTTTATTTTGAATTGTGAAGTTTTTTGTAAAAATATTGATGTAAACATGGATAAATTAGAGTGCTCGGTTTGTGGGGAAGACTATGCTTAGAGAAATTACGAGAAACCCATTCAATCAGTTTTCGTTTGTTGACAAAACAAAAAAGTGCATTTCAGTAGACAAACACATCAAAATCTGTATTTGACTCAAGAAAAGGTAAAATCTTATGACTATTACATAACACGTTAATACAACTGTAACTGGGTGTCGTCATTCAAATTTAATAGTCTTTTGCTAGTGTCTCTTACTTTGAAACGTCGTTTTCGTGTCTGTTTTGTATGAAATGTGTGTAGGTAAGTATCAGATTTTTTAATAATTTTACACTATAGTAACTTGCTCCGTCTGCTTAGTGACTGCCTACCTAGGCCAAAAACCAATGCACACCACTGCCTGCTTAGTTTGGGACTGTGTGATGTGTGTGACTGGTGCTGTGTAAAATGTACCAAAACTATTTATTTATAAAAAAAGACGAGAGAAAAAACAGAACACAATGTGTTATTGAAATAACTGAAAACCTCTATGGGGTCATTGTACTCATCAGTATGAACAACTTTTACAACGGGACCAACTGTGAAATCACGAAAAAAATATCTACTGTCCTCTACATTTTTGTTCACATGAATCGACATATACAAATGTCGTATCTTGGTAGGTTATTTATAGCAGGACCAACTACACGTACAGTCGCCTGCATGACAGTGGTAACACGTCAATTCAAAAACCGCCCTTACTGCTTACGAAATAAAGATGCTGCTAATGTCAAAGTGTTACCACCGACTTGCGGTCAACCGTACTACATTATTGGACGATTCTTTTGTCATTCTGTAATATCCGAAAAGTTCCTTACATTTTGTCGATTTATATGAACACAAATGTAGGGAACAGCAGTTATTTTTTTGGCGATTTCAGAGTTGGTCCCATAGTAAAAGTTGTTCATACTGATGAGTACAATGACCCCATAGAGGTTTTCAATAACATATATACGTGTTATTGAAAACCTCTTAAGGGGTCATTATACTCAGACGTATGAACAAGTTTTACGTTTACGATTTTAGCGTACTACGCGACAATACTATTGACATACAACGTGTTATTGAAAACCTCTTAAGGGGTCATTGTACTCATCCGTATGAACAACTTTTACGTTTACGTTTTTAGGGTAATACGCAACAATACTACCGACATACAACGTGTTAATAAAAATCTCTTAACGGGTCATTATACTCATCCGTATTTACAACTTTTACGATAACGTTTTTAGCGTACTACGCGGTAATGCTATCGACATAAGACGTGTTATTGAAAACCTCTTAAGGGGTCATTATACTCAGACCTATGAACAAGTTGTAGTACTATTACGTTTACGTTTTTAGCGTACTACGAGGCAATACTATCGACATACGACGTGATAATGAAACCTCTTAAAGGGTCATTGTACTCATCCATATGAACAACTTTTACGTTTACGATTTTAGCATACTACGCAACAATACTATCGACATACAACGTGTTATCGAAAATCTCTTGACGGGTCATTATACTCATCCGTATTTATGACTTTTACGATAACGTTTTTAGCGTACTACGCGGTAATGCTATCGACATAAGACGTGTTATTGAAAACCTGTTAAGGAGTCATTATACTCAGACCTATGAACAAGTTTTAGTACTATTACGTTTACGTTTTTAGCGTACTACATACTCTGTGGTACTACGAGGCAATACTATCGACATACGAGTTACGACGTGATAATGAAACCTCTTAAGGGGTCATTATACTCATCCGTATGAAAAACTTTTACTATGGGACCAACTCTGAAATCGCCAAAAAAATAACTGCTGTTCCCTACATTTGTGTTCATATAAATCGACAAAATGTAGGGAATTTTTCGGATATTACAGAATGACAAAGGAATCGTCCAATAATGTAGTACGTGTAGTTGGTCCTGCTATAAATAACCTACCAAGATACGACATTTGTATATGTCGATACATGTGAACAAAAATGTAGAGGACAGCAGATATTTTTTTCGTGATTTCAGAGTTGGTCCCATAGTAAAAGTTGTTCATACGGATGAGTATAATGACCCCTTAAAAGGTTTTCAATAAAATGTTGTATGTCGATAGTACTGCCGCGTAGTACGCTAAAAACGTAAACGTAAAAGTTGTTCATACGCATAAGTGTAATGACCCCTTAAGAGGTTTCATTATCACGTCGTAACTCGTATGTCGATAGTATTGCCTCGTAGTACGCTAAAAATATAAACGTAATAGTACTAAAACTTGTTCATGCGTCTGAGTATAATGACCCCTTAACAGGTTTTCAATAACACGTCTTATGTCGATAGCATTATCGCGTAGTACGCTAAAAACGTTATCGTAAAAGTTGTAAATACGGATGAGTATAATGACCCGTTAAGAGATGTCGATAGTATTGTTGCGTATTACCCTAAAAACGTAAACGTAAAAGTTGTTCATACGGATGAGTACAATGACCCCTTAAGAATTTTTTTAATAACACGTATGTCGATGCAGTCGATGTATAACCGCGTAGCGTAGTACGCTATCGATATACGTGTTATTGAAATCCTGTTAAGGGGTTATTGTACTCATCCGTATGAACAACTTTTTTACTATGGGACCAATCCTGAAATCGCGAAAAAAAAATGTTCATATGGATGAGTACAATGACCCCTTAAGAGGTTTTCAATAACACGTTATATGTCGATAGCATTGCCGCGTAGTACGCTATCGACATTCAACGTGTTATTGAAAACCTCTTAAAGGGTTATTGTACTCTTCCGTATGAACAACTTTTACTATGGGATCAAACATGAAATCGCAAAAAAAAAAGTTATAAAATAAAATAAAAATGTCTAAGTATATTGTGCCAAAAAATATAAATAACATTTGGTACAAGTCGTCCACGTTACACCGGTTACACGTGCGTCTCAGCCGAGCACTGCTTAGAACTGGCCACAGAGTACATTGAACTCGAGAAAATCGCGAGGATTTTAATCGCAGTGCGGGGTACCTAAAATTTTGTGCGCGAATAATTACAGCGCGAATAAAAATCGCGCGAATAAAAATCGCTGTGCGGGGTAGGCCTTACGCAGCCGTAGCGTATTGGCGAAAGAGGCACAATGATAAAGTGATAGTGTCGTTCATTGCAAGCAAAAGCCGCGTCGCGCCTACAAAGCTAGTTACAATATCTAGACCTGAGTTACAGGGTGCCCTATTAGCGTGCCGCTTAGCTCACACTATTAAGCAAGAACACAGACTGATACCTACTGCTACCTTTTATTGGACTGACTCAACTACCGTTCTGCACTGGATTAGAAATGAAAGCAGGAACTATAAAGTATTTATTGCGAATAGGCTCGGTGAAATCGACGAGCTGAGCAAAATACAAGAGTGGCATTATGTACCTACCGACTTGAACGTCGCTGATCTCGCCTCGAAGAGTAAAGATTATGAACTAAAAAGTAATTGTGGGTGGTTCTTGGGACCTTCCTTTCTGCACGACGATGACACGAAGAACTGGCCGCAGGAACCTGAAAATAAAATAAAAATTAATGAAGAAATATTAGAAAAATAAATATAATAAATGTACATAACAGTATAAATAACTTACCTGTGCCGGAGCCGACGCGCTTCTCTAGTTGGTTGCGATTACTTCGAACAACTGGAACTGTTTTGCTGTTCATAGATAAATGTAAGAAGATAAAAACAAATGGACTTACCGACGAGTTGATGAAACGAGCTGAAACGTTATTATTTCAGCACTCGCAAGCTACCACTCTCCTTGGTGACATCTTGCTGTTGAAACAAAACAAGGAAATAAAACACGATAGCAGACTTCGCTCTTTGACACCCATATTGGACGATGCTGGGTTACTACGTGTTGGTGGACGGATAGGAGCAGCCAAGGGTGTAGCGATGGACACAAAATCACCTGTGATCTTAGATGGACATGACCACGTAGCTCGACTCATTGTCAAGTATTATCACAACCGCGCAGGTCATGGATGCAACGAGCTGGTGGTCAATGAACTGCGTCAAAAATATTGGTTGCTACGTCTACGCCCTACGGTCCGTACAGTTGCGACGCAATGCTTGATCTGTCGCATCAGGAAGGCTAATCCAAAGCCGCCACGACTTGGCGACCTACCTGAAGGTAGACTCACCCATCACCAAAGACCATTTTTGGGCCAGATGGATGAAGGAGGTGCTTCCCGATCTAATACCGCGCCGAAAATGGAGAGAGGAGGGTGCACAATTGAAGATCGGTGACATGGTAGTGATAGTTGATCCTAACTCCCCCCGTAATTGCTGGCCTAAAGGTGTTGTACAGTCCGTGTACCCCGGTGCTGACGGACGTGTAAGAGTTGTCGACATTAAAACCAAACAGGGCATACTTAAACGCCCTGCGGCTAGGGTAGCTGTATTTTAGTTCGGTGTTAGTTATTTGAGTTTGTCTTTTAGTTGTTAGTAGTTTTGTTGTAGTTTGGTGTTTACCGTTTTGAGTGTCGTACGACACTGAGGGGGAGAATGTTGCGGATGGGATACAATTGTTTTACCTTATGTCATGTTTTTAGTTATTTTAATAAATGAGTCTGGAGAAACGCAAATCGGTAGCTAATCCGTGCCTCCCGTCACCGTGGAATCCTACGCGCATGCGCGCGTATGTACTTGTATTGCCCGCGCGCCGGCACGCGCCGCTTACCGCGCAGCGCCATCGTCAGTATCTCGCCCTCAGCCTCAGCGCACGCGTTCTGCGCTCCGCCCGCGGTACCCACGCGTTAGTCGCCGATAGCGTTTCGTTCCCGATGCTTTAAAACCATAACCACTTCTATTCATTTACCCCTTCTAAACACGCACCGCGTGCTGTACGCGACACAGGTATTACAGTTGTTATTGACCTCTAGCTCGCTGCGTCTTCCTATATTATTAAAAGAAAAATATTTTAATTGTCTAGTGTTAATTAATGACCGAGTGAACTTCGCTCAGTATTTTGAGCTTAGCGAGTAATTATTTTTTTACCTACTGATGCGCCACTTAGCTCTTAGCCTTGTTACAACAAGTTACAAATCTAAAATAAATTATAAAATACTCTTGTGTACCCAACTGTACTAACTAAACTCTCATAAAATTCCGTTCATTTAAGAAGGTAAGTCATAAGTATGAGGCGGTCGCTTTTACGTGGCCATTCTAACTTGGTCGGCTTATATGGAAATTTCAGAGACTTCCGTTTTTTTCATTAAACTTTTTTTATAACGGATATTCTGAACTGAAATTAACAAAAATAGTTATTGACAAAACACTCTAATTATATGTAAAATTCCACGTTTCTTTGTTGTATGAGCGCTGCGTATTCGATCGCTAAATTAAGGACATGTAAAATTTCATCAAACTTCATAACGCTTTCGTTAAGCATAAGGTTTCTTATGCTAAATGTACCGCCGTTATATGGGTGTACTAGGGGCACATTGGACAGCTTTTTATGTGATTGTAAGTTCACTCGTTTACTTGGGAATCTGATTTTTCTAATTTTTGAAACGAATTAATTTCTAGGTATTCGTCGAACGATTAAAAAATAAAACTAGCACACATTATGACAAACAGTCAAGGTCTATTAGTGGTATTTCTTTCAATCTTCTGCGTCAAGCCGTTTTTGATATATGGGAAACCTCAAAACGTTACTCCAGCAAAATCTTGGGTCGGTATCTTTTGGTCTCTATCTCGATATGTATAGGTTGCCCGTAAGACTAGATCGCGAAATGACTTGATCTCGATTGGACTAGGTATCCTTACGTCTACATCTCGAAATGACTAGATGGACTGATTCGCTTTATGACTGGATCTCGTTTGGTTCACATCGTGTTTTGACATAATATCAGATTGACACGATATCGTTAGGACGTACAAGGAATACAAAAAGTGCTTATTGGTATTTATCTAAACTCCTTAGTTCCTAGAATAATAAATGCTTCATAAAGGTTTCATACAGGTTCAATACTATCTGGATGTAGGCTGTGGTTAAATAACAATTGAAAAGTTATAGATATCAATAGGTATGATATCTGTGGGTAAGATAAGATAATGTTTATTTGTCATAACATGAGTAAGGAATAATAGCAAGCAAGTAAGTAAGTTGATAGCAAGGAAGTATTCGACAGCAAATATCAGGGGGCCTAGTACGAGTTTGACACTTTATAATACTTTCATAGTTTTCGTCGATTTTCATTCATAAACTACTAGTTGCTCCTCGTATCCGCCAGGGGCGCTACTGATAAATGAATGAAAGTCGTCGAATTCGATGGAAGTATCGGTAAGTGTCAAACTCGTACTAGGCCATCAGGAGTTGTTAAGTAAACTAAAATCATCAGAAATATCAGTGTACCAGTTTTTGTGTAAGTGTAATATAAGTGTATTAAAATATAGGTTATTAAAATAGGTTGGATATTTTATTATTTTGTTTTATTTTCTCAATAGTGACCGACTGAAACTAGGTTTCCAGTCGAAACAAAAACCGAATTTCGGCTTCTATTTTAGTTTCCGAACCGAAACTTATTCAGATTATGTTAAAACTTTTGCATGTGGTTCACGGCGATTGCTTAAGGCGCATGTAGCAGCCAAGTGGTGCCCCCATCAGATAAAAAAATATTACTCGCTGAATACATCATTTATGAGGGTATCCATGAGGATTTCCACCCGAAAACAAAAACAAAAAAAAAAAAGATAAGGCTATTGTGTGTGCTTGGCGCACAGTGATCCAAAGAGTTAAAAAAAAACTAGCATAAGTACTATAGACAAAATCTACATAACCTTTGAATAATATCTCATTAATTTATTATTATTATTATTTATTTCAAATCGGATCACAAAAAATCCATGTGTTAGTAAAAATCTCTTATAGACTATGTTAGTAACATTCCTTCCACTACATACAAAATATACTTATTTAGTTACAATTATAATAATAAATTAAAATTAATAAATAAAAAAATTAAAATTAAATAATAAATTAAAATTTAATCTCAATTCCAGAAAGTAATTTAATAGTTAGAATTTCATTATAAAATGTCATTACATTACGGAAATAAAAACAATCAAATACTAGATTTTATATTTGCACTAAGAGACACTACTCAAATCGCTAGCGCTGCAGCGGTGGCGAACTGAAGGTTAACTGACGAAGCCATATGCGTCCGAAGTAAGCCGAAAGTAATCCGAGAATAGAGACTACACGAATTACAACAGAGCCGAAGTTTTTGCTGGTTTTTGACCGAAACCGCGGCCATACCTAGTTTTTTTTTTCTCTCTCAGTCACTCAGAGACGACGTCTGTGGTCTAGTGGTTCGAGGGTAGGACTGCTGATCACGAGGTCGTGGGTTCGAACTGAACTAGCAATCAAAACACACGCATTTCATTTTATTCCATCACGGCCATTCAACTCCGAACCTTAGTACAAACAACATTTATTATTATTTATTTTTGCCGAAACACAAAATTTGGTCACAATTTTTTCATTTATGTAAAGAAATACTTTACTGTACGTAACTGTACCTTTCAAAAACAATATACTGTGTAGACGTTATGCTATCTAGTCATATTGCGATCAAGGTGAAATGAGATATAGTCCAATCTACCTCGTCATTTCGAGATGTAGACGTAAGGATACCTAGTCCAAACGAGATCCAGTCATTTCGCGATCTAGTCTTACGGGCAACCTAGACATATCGAGATAGAGACCAAAAAATACCGTCCCAAAATCTTGAATAACTCAGAAACCGTAAAACGCACATATTTTGCTATTCGGGCACATTTACCAGGCGATGAAAGCTACCTATTCATGTATTTGGTTCCGAACAGAAGCGGTTTTAAAAAAACATTTTGCTGGGGTAACGTTACCGCAGCAAAATCCGTTTCTCACGAATATTTCCGAAAGTAAAAGACGCACAAATATTGCTTTTTGCGCACATTTACACCTCACGACACTCTAATCGCCTATCATACTCTCATCCTTCTAAAGCACAACATTTTGCTGGGGTATTAACGCACACTTGAGTATCTACATCCAAACATGAAGCTTGACCACTCTATTGTAGGTAGATGCATACAAAGTAGATATCATCCAGGGAAATCCAAATTTTTTTTTTGGATAACTAAGCTGTTTGCATTTTTTTTAAATTAAAACACAGAATTGAATAACCTATACCGGCCACATGTTTGACGTGGTGCATGTGATGGTAATCTAAAACAAGTCATAACTCCGACGAATCTACCTACGACAGTAATTTCATTGTGATTTAATTTAATGTTTAGTTTGGAGGCAGGAGCTGCTCATGGGAATAGTTCACTTTATCAGTGCTGCAGTGGCTTCTGTATTGATCTACTACAGCAACTGGCTGAGCAGCTCGGCTTCACGTACGAGCTGGTTCGCGTCGAAGATGGACGTTGGGGCACACTACATCATGGCAAATGGAATGGTCTTATCGCAGATCTAGTCAATAAAAAAACTGACATGGTAAGCAGTTCGCATACTTACTAGTTATCATGCACCTTATTGTAGGATTAGCGGCCTTTACGGATTGGAGCGTGCAGGATTGCGTGGGGGAAAACTTGCCCCCGCAGTGGTTCGCTTTCCCCTCCCGATGCCTTTACGTGCGCGTTCTTCCGCAAGGGAGTTGTCGTTTCACTCGCGATAAAGCGAGCGTGTAAAGGCCGCTTTATGATTATGTTTGCTACAATAGTACATTATGATACAAGTGAGCTAAGTTGACTATTATACTTAAGGCTGGATTGCAGCCCGAGCCGAAGGCGAGGGCGTAATGGAGCCGAAAGTATAATAGTGAATGCTCACGCGTGACATACGACGTTTTTCAACACACTTGTGAGGAAAAAAACATACACACATTTTAGACAAACATTGAATATGTGAAAAATGGCGCGCGGATTACTGCAATCGCACGGTGACGTACAGCTATGCGAGTATGCGCGCGCAGGTAGTCGAAGGAAACCGCCAAACAGCCTAATATTAAAAATATAATAAATAGTTTTTTTTATTTATAACACAAATTAATGTTATTTTTGACAAAAATTAATAATTTGATGAAATGAAATGTTTATTTATCATATTTTAATTAATACAGTTGATTTATTCCCAAAAATGTTAAATTTTATGTAGGCATAAAAACTCTTTGCTGCGATTTAAAAATAAACTGTAAAGTAAAAAGCACTAGTGCGATAATATAATTTAAAAAGCACGCATGCGTTATAAGCTACATTATGAACCTAAAAGCGGTGCAATAAGAGCCACTTTACGAGCAAGTGTGTTGAAATAGTACATTATGATACAAGTGAGCTAAGTTGACTATCATACTCAAGGCTGGATTGCAGCCCGAGCCGAAGGCGAGGGCGTAATGGAGCCGAGAGTATAATAGTCAAAGCTCACGCGTGTTATATGACGTTTTTCAACACACTTGCGAGGAAAAAAACATAAATTACACATTTTAGACAAATATTGAATTTGTGAAAAATGATGAAAATGGCGCGCGGATCGCGCGGTGACATACAGCTATGCGCGCGCAGGTGGTCGAAGGAAACCGCCATACAGCCTAATAAATTGATTTTTTTATTTATAACACAAATTAATATTAATTTGTTGACAAAAATTGATAATTTGATGAAATGAAATGTTTATATAGCATATTTACCCGACTGCGCCAGAAGGAGGGTTATGTTTTTCGAGTGTATGTATGTATGTATATTTCTTTGGCACGCTCTGTGGCCTAAACGGCTTGATGGATTCGAGATTGAGAGGTATCGGTAGATTCGTCTTAATTCTGAGAGTGACACTGGGTACATCAAAATTTAAAAAATTAAAATGGCCGCTTTTTGGCGCCATATTACCTCTTCAAAAAAAAAAATTTTCCGTCAAAAACTATCGAGTGGGGTATCAAAATAAAGGTTTTTATAAATGCTTCATAAAAATATATACAACTTATATGTTTGAATGTAATTTGGAATGAAAAATGCTAAAAAACAACAAAATATTCAACGTTAAAAATGAATTTTACCTGTAATTGGCTTAATGTAACCTATGCTAGCTGCTTATTAATTTTTATATAGCTGTTGGTTTTCCTAATTATAAATAAATAAATAAATAAATTTGACTTTTCAAAAAAAACATTAATAGTATGATAAATAAAACATGACAAAACTAAAAAAATTAATTAACAAAAACAAAAAACCCGACTGCGTGTAAAAATAACAGAAAAGATATAAACAAGACTTATCAACACGCAGGCGGAGGCTACCTATGAACTATTATGTAATTCATGACCAAAAACATACGTAGCCTCCGACTGCGTGTTGATAAGTCTTGTTTATATCTTTTCTGTTATTTTTACACGCAGTCGGGTTTTTTATTTTTGTTAATTAATTTTTTTATTTAATTAATACAGTTGATTTATTCCCAAAATTTTTTAATTTACTTCAGGCATAAAAACTCTTTGCTGCGATTTAAAAATAAACTGTAAAGTAAAAAGCACTATGCGATAATATAATGAAAAAACCGGCCAAGAGCATGTCGGGCCATGCTCAGTATTATAGGGTTCCTTAAGTAGGTGTTACAAACAAATCAAATCGAATATTAATCACGGCTATTTCAGTTTTTGCAATAGACGGCAGCATTGGCGACTCAGAGAGTGATGTCAGTAGCCGCTAGATGGCGCTATACAGTGCCAAATGTAATACACGGCACTTGACGGCAGCATTGGCGACCCAGAGAAACGACGCCGCTAGATGGCGCCAAATTTAAGAAGTGTGTCGTCAACATAACACAAAGTTACTTTTTGTGATTTTTTCAAATAGAAAGTAGCTAAAGGAGCATTATTTGCTATGATCATTTTTCTCTAAGGTCAATGACCTTTGAACTAGGACGTTTTAAGTATTTTTCAGTTTTCTGTCTATAACTCAAAAAATTATAATCACATTATACTCGAAATAATTTTAAAAGAAAGTTTTCACAAAGGTCTATCAATGTGGAAGATTATAAGTTTCTACGTTGCATAGTTTAGAAATGGCAGGGGGGGGACACATTGCAAGCCACTTTGGCGGGCTATATTTCGCAGATGGTACACCTGATAAAAAAGTGATGTATGAAACATTACCTTCATTTTAGTAGACCTATTCAATGATACCCCACACGAGGGGGTGCAGCGAAAAAAAATTTTTTTTCCCCATTTCACATGTATGGGCGCCACCCCTAAAGAACGTAAAAACTATTTTTTTATTCTTTTAAAATTGAGATCTATATCCAGACTATTTTTTAACAAAATTTCATTTACTTATGTTTATAACTGTAGAAATTATTAAGCTGTAAAGGATTAGGACAGACGGACAGACGGACAGACGGACGGACATGACGAAACTATAAGGGTTCCTTGTAGGACTTCGGAACCCTAAAAAGCACGCGTGCGTTATAAGCCACATTATGAACCTAAAGGCGATGCAATAAGAGCCACTTTACGAGCAAGTGTGTTGAAAAATATATTAAAATGATCCCTATAAGGCTTTTCACGCTTCACAGTCATCTTGCTCTAATTTTAAGCCTATTTTAAAGATTTAAAAAGATTTTAGGCGAAATTGAATAATGTATTCTATAAACATCCTTCAGAGTGAAAAATCACAAAAATTTAAACAATGTTTATATTTTCTTACTGTGAGTTTGCACTGACGAAACATTTACATAAAAACATGTTGAAAAGTCAGTTTTCTGTCAATGTATCGAATCGCGTTCGCATTATCACACAACTTGTTGAAACGAAACTTGTTTGACATTGCATAGTCTATTGACATGTTTCACAATTATTTCGATACACTTCAAAGTATCTGCTTTCGGCCATAGATGTTTATCGACCTCATTGGAAAACACAAAAAAACGAGATTTAATACAAGTAGCGAGACATGATTAAGCATCAGTGCGAACGTCAGCCGTGACAAATCTATAGACAAACATGTCAATGTATAAGTTTTTAGTCAGTGCAAACACAGACAATAACAAATCTTGAAATCTCTGTCAAATTTTCTGGGTTTATTCCACTTTGTTCACCTGGGTGAAATTACCTGGGTGAACAAAGTGGAATTTATGGTGTATTTATTTCACCTCGGAATCATTGCACCTAGGTGAGTTCACCTAGGTAAAATGATTCGACATAATTGGTGTCATTTGTTCACCTTGGAACTAAATCACCCAGGTGAACAGGGGCAACTATTTTTATTATTCTTGTGGACTTTAATCTCCCACATAAAACATGGCAAAACAACATTCAAATCAAAGCCAATTTATTATTTAATTCAATTTAATGTAAATTAGACGGTAAGCTATCATTTCACTACACATTTTTATATCGAATTTCATTTGGCAGAAAACTATTACAAAAATATTGTATAAAATAGGATAATTTTCAATTCATCACTTTTTGTTATTCGAAAAACGTTTCATCGAAAAAACTACTCGATTTCGTCTCCGTTCATAAAATAAAGCTACACCGAACTTACATTTCATAGAATATCATTTAATCAAAGTATCAATTTATTGAAACAATGTTTGGCGAATTGGTTATATCCGGAGTAATCCGGACCCCCTTGTGGTGAATTCACTCCTTACAAACCAAAATTCAAGTGATATTATAAGTTCGATTTGATTTGATAGTTGTTTTAGCATATTAATTTTATGTGGGTGATTAAAGTCCACAAGAACCAAGACACCAATTATGTCGAATCATTTCACCTAGGTGAATTCACCTAGGTGCAATGATTCCGAGGTGAAATAAAGACCCTATAAATTCCACTTTGTTCACCCAGGTGATTTCACACAGGTGAACAAAGTGGAATAAACCGTTTTCTGCAGTGCGAACGTAACAATCAACAAAACAAGTTGTGACATTAGTTTCATATGACAAGATTCGAGACATTACATGTTAAATGTTTTTTTGGTTCAAACCCACAGTTACTTACATGATTTATATAGAAAGAAAAACTATTTTTTTTTACTTTTCTCCTTCTACGCAACAAATCAGGACGAAAATATGTTTCAATTATTCGTAAAATGTTACCCTGAAGGATGTTTATAGAATACATTTTTCAATTTCGCCTGAAACCACTCGAAATCTATTAAAAAAAGTGCTAAAATTTAAGCGAGACGGCTGTGAAACGGAAAGGCCTGAAAAATTCTCGTGTCTCAGAGTTTCGTATAAAGAGATTCATTATTTATTTATTTGTATTTCAGGTACTAACGTCACTTATTATAAATTCAGATAGAGAGGCTGTAGTCGATTTCAGTGTCCCTTTTATGGAAACGGGTGTGGCGATCGTTGTGGCCAAACGAACGGGGATTATTTCCCCTACAGCTTTCTTAGAGCCATTCGACACTGCCTCGTGGATGCTTGTGGGGGCAGTTGCAATACAAGCGGCCACTTTCTCAATTTTTTTTTTTGAATGGCTGTCTCCTAGTGGGTTTGATTGTTCCACTGGAAATAATTCAAAACGTGTGCCACAGAATCGTTTTTCATTGTGTCGAACCTATTGGATTGTTTGGGCAGTTCTTTTTCAGGTAAGTGGTAAACTTATATGACTGATTTACTTACACCTATGATTTTAATATAATCCTGACGAGATTGGCATATTGCCTACACTTGCCTGAGGCCTGAAGCGCAGCGGGTTGTGGGTTCTTCTCCCACGCGGCTTTTTTTAACCGACTGCGCCAGAAGGAGGGTTATGTTTTTCGAGTGTATGTACGTATGTATGTATGTATATTTCTTTGGCACGCTCTGTGGCCTTAACGGCTTGATGGATTTGAGATTGAGAGGTGTCGTTAGATTCGTCTTAATTCTGAGAGTGACACTGGGTACATCAAAATTAAAAAAATTTAAATGGCCGCTTTTTGGCGCCATATTACCACTTCAAAAAATTTTTTTTTTTCCTTCAAAAACTATCGAGTGGGGTATCAAAATAAAGGGTTTTATAAATGCTTTACAAAAATATATACAACTTATATGTTTAAATGTAATTTGGAATGAAAAATGCTAAAAAACAACAAAATATTCAACGTTAAAAATGAATTTGACTTTTCAAAAAAAACATTAATAGTATGATAAATAAAACATGACAAAACTAAAAAAATTAAAATAAAAAAAAAAATTAACAAAAACAAAAAACCCGACTGCGTGTAAAAATAACAGAAAAGATATAAACAAGACTTATCAACACGCAGGCGGAGGCTACCTATGAACTATTATGTAATTCATGACCAAAAACATACGTAGCCTCCGACTGCGTGTTGATAAGTCTTGTTTATATCTTTTCTGTTATTTTTACACGCAGTCGGGTTTTTTGTTTTTGTTAATTAATTTTTATAAGTATTATTTACAGATAATTGCTCTGTCTGGGTGATTGTGAATGTAAAGATAGCAAGCGGTTTATAATAGTACATTATGATACAAGTGAGCTAAATTGACTATTATAAGTACTCGAGGCTGGATTGCAGCCCGAGCCGAAGGCGAGGGCGTAATGGAGCCGAGAGTATAATAAGCAATGCTCACGCGTGTCATACGACGTTTTTCAACAAACTTACGAGGAAAAAACATACATTTTAGACAAATATTGAATTTGTGAAAAATGGCGCGCGAATTACTGTAATCGCACGATGACATACAGCTATGGGCATGGGCGCGCAGGTGGTCGAACGAAACCGCCAAACAGCCTAAAGCCTAATATTAAAAATATAATGAATAGTTTTTTTATTTATAACATAAATTAATGTTAATTTTTTGACAAAAATAAATAATTTGATGAAATTAAATGTTTATTTATCATATTTTAATTAATACAGTTGATTTATTCCCAAAAATGTTTAATTTTGTTTAGGCACAAAAAGTCTTTGCTGTGATTTAAGGACGCGTTCTCAAAATTGATAGGTACAGAATCGAACTACTACATTGACACGGGTCATACACACAAGTGTACGCTCGCTAACTGCGAGAATAGTAGTCTAGTGAACTCATTTTGATACTTTGAAAGATTCATTTTTTTTACGTATTTCTTTGTAATAAAATTATAGTAGGTACCTACAAAAAAAATATTTTTGCTGTTTATATTTTTACGAATTACCTCCAGACTTGATGGAGTGACTTGAAGGTGTACTTCAGTGACTGCTACTGGAACTTCTCGATGTGTTGTACTAGGTGAGGAGAGTTTGGGCTCGTTTTGTTAGTTATGATGAGACCTTACCTCCGAACTTAATGGTGTGACTTGAAGGTGTACTTCGGTGACTGCTACTGGAACTCCTTGACGTGTTGTACTAGGTGAGCCGAGTTTGGGCTCGTTTTGTTAGTTATGATGAGACCTTACCTCCGGACCTGATGGAGTGACCTGAAGGTGTACTTCGGTGACTGCTACTGGAACTCCTTGACGTGTTGTACTAGTTGAGCCGAGTTTGGGCTCGTTTTGTTAGTTATGATGAGACCTTACCTCCGGACTTGATGGTGTGACCTGAAGGTGTACTTCGGTGACTGCTACTGGAACTCCTTGACGTGTTGTACTAGGTGACCCGAGTTTGGGCTCGTTTTGTTAGTTATGATGAGACCTTACCTCCGGACCTGATGGAGTGACCTGAAGGTGTATTTCAGTGACTGCTACTGGAACTCCTTGACGTGTTGTACTAGGTGAGCCGAGTTTGGGCTCGTTTTGTTAGTTATGATGAGACCTTATCTCCGGACTTGATGGTGTGACCTGAAGGTGTACTTCGGTGTCTGCTACTGGAACTCCTTGACGTGTTGTACTAGGTGAGCCGAGTTTGGGCTCATTTTGTTAGTTATGATGAGACTTTACCTCCGGACCTGATGGAGTGACCTGAATGTGTACTTCGGTGACTGCTACTGGAACTCCTTGACGTGTTGTACTAGGTGAGCCGAGTTTGGGGTCGTTTTGTTAGTTATGATGAGTCCTTTCCTCCGGACCTGATGGAGTGACCTGAAGGTGTACTTCGGTGACTGCTACTGGAACTCCTTGACGTGTTGTACTAGATGAGCCGAATTTGGGCTCGTTTTGTTAGTTATGAAGAGACCTTACCTCCGGACCTGATGGAGTGACCTGAAGGTGTACTTCAGTGACTGCTACTGGAACTCCTTGACGTGTTGTACTAGGTGAGCCGAGTTTGGGCTCATTTTGTTAGTTATGATGAGACCTTACCTCCGGACTTGATGGAGTCACCTGAAGGTGTACTTCGGTGACTGCTACTCCCCAAACTCGGCTCACCTAGTACAACACGTCAAGGAGTTCCAGTCGCAGTCACCGAAGTACACCTTCAGGTCACTCCATCAGGTCCTGAGGTAAGGTCTCATCATAACTAGTCAGTCGTCGTTCGCGCGCGAATGTGAGCGTACGTCTATTAGCGTACCTACCTACCTACTTTGTTTCGGTACAATGGCTTCAGATGTTGTGAAATGTGCAAATTGTAATATAGTGATAAACGAGCTACTAGCGTTTATACAGAACAAGGCGGATGTTATGGATGAGGTTTCCCTCACTCAGTTATGCTGTGAAAGTTTTACAGACAGTGAAATTGTGGCGGCGCGGCGAAAAGACTACTTTTCGATTCAGTTCCGAACTCAAAGCGAAAAATTCGCAAGAGTAAAGGAAAAAGTGCTCGAGACATCGATGATATCATAGGTCTTTTGAAACTCACTGATCCAGAGCTAGTACCCATCTTCGTAGCGCGTGACCTACGAAAATTACCACCGGTTACATTTGATCACGTAGACGTAACAAAACTATTAAAGGATATTCTCCTGCTGCAATCCGATATAAAGTTCTTAAAAATAACTGTGCCACTGAGACTCAGCTATTGGAGCTAAGAACTGAAATAGACAATCTGAAGAGTGCCTCAATCGTGTGCAATAACTTTGACTTTGTCAATAGAAGGCGAGGCGCCTTTATTGCAGATTTAGACAATTTTGACAGTGGTCCCATGTCACACTCGAACTCAGAAAGCAAGGATAAATCACCCGAATCAATGTCAAAGTCTAATATTAGTAACTATTTTCCTAAATATGTAGGTGTGCAGAAAAACTGTTATCGACTCCAGAAAATAATGACGGCGCGAAGCAATCAGCTGGTCGTGCGCACGTTACAGATAACGTAAGCCCGGACAATACTGTCTCGCTCGGGCAGCGGCTCGACAGTGATGCGTCAGAGCGAGTCTCCGGCCTGCCGAATGAACAATGCAGATCCCCTACCGCGCGTTCAAATCTCAGCAAGTCGAATATAAACACTGATCTATCGTCGGTAGCTCGAGGTGAGGAACGCAAGTCGATGGCGATGGCGGATGTTTTGAAGGCGAGTAATGAATGTAGAGAATTAGTAGGGGAAAAATGGAATCTTGTTTCAAATAAGAAGCGCAAGAAGCCCACAACAAGTGGAAAGATGGGAAAAGCTTACGTTGGGCCTGATGGAAATTTAAGGCAGCTATGATCAAAGTACCATTGTTTATCTCCAATGTGTAAAAATACGAATGAGAGCGATATTATTGCGTATATAAAGGAAAGCACTCGGGAAGATGTAACTCTGTTTAAAATTAATAGAAAAACGGAGAAGAGGTACAACTCTTTTAAGTTATATGTTCCTAAAACGAAACTGGAGTTATTTCTAGATAATAATTTCTGGCCCGACGGAATTACTTTTAGACGATTTGTGAATGAAACTTACAAGACGAAGACTGGCGTAATGAAGCAAGCACCGTCACAATAAATGGATTACAGCAATTATCAGACGAGTAAATTTGTAAGTTTTAATTGCAAATCGGTGAAACGGTCTGTCGAAGATATCAAACATCTGTGTCAGTCAGCCGACATAGTTGCCCTCCAGGAAACATGGCTGCTTCCCCATGACATACCCTATCTCGGTCAAATACATGACGATTTCGAGTACACAGGAAAGTCAGCCGTAGACACATCGGCAGGAATACTTTAGAGGGCGACCGTATGGTGGTGTTGCGATCCTGTGGCGTAAGCGAGCCTTTGAAGCGGTGACAGTAATCAGCTGTGTGAGTGCGCGCTTGGCAGCTATTAAAGTGTCGCTCGGAGATAGATTTATAATTGTGTTCAGTGTATACATGCCGACTGACATGAATGAAAACCTGACGGAATTCACTGAATGCTTAAGTGAAATGAGTGCTATTGTCGAAGTTAGTAACGATGAAACTGTTTACATACTTGGTGATTTTAATGCCCATCCCGGTAAGTCATTTTGTTGTGAACTTTTAGATTTTTGTTCTGAACAAAAGTGGATGTGTGCGGACATTGAAAAATTAGGTTTAGAGTCGGACAGCTATACCTTTATCAGCGACGCGCACGGGTGTCGGCGATGGCTTGACCACTGTGTCGTCACACATTCAGCGTGGTTAACAGTTACTGATATTGGTATAGTCCATGATGTGTTCTGGTCTGATCACTTTCCCATATTTGTCGAGTGTAGGTTAGATATAATTAAACCAAAGTTTGAAGTTCATAAAACGTCACGTAACAAAGTTATTTGGGGAGACAGGGACAGTGATCAAATAAGTGTATATAATGACGTGTGTAATAGTAGGTTAAGGTTGATTGATTACCCTCAGGAATTTGGTCTGTGCAGTAATACACATTGTAATAATACTGAACATAGGCTAATTTTTGACAGAATGTATGCAAACATTGTTGATATTTTGTCAGAAGCCGCTGTACAGAGCCAAGTGGAAACTCGGCCAAATAGACACGGTGGCCGTGTTATCGGGTGGAATAAATACGTACGGGACGCCCACGCGACGGCCAGGCTTAAATATCAGCTATGGATATGGCATAATAAACCAACTTCTGGTGATGTCTACAACGACATGTGCCTTACACGAAAGGTGTTTAAAAGCAAACTGCAGTGGTGCCAGAGTCATCAGGACCAAATCAGGCTTGATATTATAGCTTCTCATCATAAAGCCAACAATTTTCAGAAGTTTTGGAAAGCTACAAAAAAGTTTGACATTAAGCCTGGCCTTCCTGTGAGTGTTGGGGGTGCTGATCAACCGGACAGCATCGCTAATATGTTTGTGGACCATTTTAAAGTGGAGTCACCGCTGGGGTCACCGTTGCGAGTGCTCGATGACGGACGCTGTTGTGACTCTGATCTGGTTCGTTTTTCCGCCAAGCAAGTGTCAACCACAATAAAAAAAAATGACTAGAGGAAAGTCCCCGGGTCACGACGGTCTAAGCGTTGAGCACTTGCAGCACGCCGGTCCACACATATCTAGATTGCTGGCCATGTTTTACTCGCTGTGTATGTGTCACTCGTACCTCCCTTCTGATCTCATGCGAACTATTATAGTGCCTATTGTTAAGAACAAAACTGGTGACGTTGCTGATAAGTGTAACTATCGACCTATCTCCCTGGCTACTATTATTGCGAAGGTACTTGACAGCCAACTAGACGCGCGTTTGGATAGTTTATTGCATCTACACGATGCACAGTTTGGGTTCCGGAACAATCTTGGCACTGAAAGTGCAATTCTAGGCTTCAAGCATACGGTGCAATATTACACGAAGCGTCGAACGCCAGTTTATGCATGTTTTCTGGATCTCTCCCGTGCCTTTGACCTGGTCTCGTACGAAGTTATGTGGGAAAAGCTGCGGGAGAGAAAAGTGCCAGCGGAACTGTTGCGTATATTTCAGTACTGGTACTATAACCAGATAAACAGTGTGAGATGGGCCGATAAGCTCTCTGTCTCGTGCGGTTTAGAGTGCGGGGTTAGACAAGGGGGGATAACGTCACCAAAGCTGTTTAACCTCTATATCAACGATTTGATCGTTGAGCTCAGCAGCAAGAAAATCGGTTGTCGCATTGATGATGTCAGTGTTAACAATATCAGTTACGCTGACGATATGGTGCTGCTGAGCCCAACGGTTAAGGTGCTTAGAGAGCTGCTCAAGTGTTGTGAGGGCTATGCTCAGGCGCATGGCTTATCTTATAATGCCAAGAAAAGCGTTCTTGGTCTTTGAGGCCGACGGTGGTAAATGTCCAGAAGCCGTGCCCGTAATTATACTGAACGGTAATGAACTAAAACGGGTCTATCAGTTTAAGTCCCTCGGACATTATGTCACCGACGACCTTAAAGACCAGGTGGATATAGAGAGGGAACGTAGGGCGCTGGCAGTCCGATGTAACATGCTGGCACGCAGGTTTGCACGTTGTAGCAGGCAAGTTAAAATAACGCTTTTTAAAGCTTATTGTCAAGTCTTCTACACGTGCAGCCTGTGGACCAAGTATACTCAGCGGACTATCAGCGCCCTGCGGGTCCAATATAATAACGGTTTCAGGATGTTGATGGGGCTGCCCCGTTTCTGCAGTGCATCCGGTATGTTCACGCAGGCACACGTCGATGGCTTCCAGGCCATCGTCCGGCAGAAATCGGCCTCGATGCTCTGCAGAGTGCGGGCCAGCTCCAACTCCATCCTGAAGATCATAGCAGGGAGGTAGGAGTCTCCTATAATAAATTCGGTAATCCAGAAATGCATCACAGGCAACGAACTGGTTACCAAATATTAGTACCTAGTTTTAAGCTTTACTAACCATAGATATAAGGTCTTTCTTTGTTTTAATAACCTACTATGGATAACTTATCTGAAATAAATATTATTTTATTTTATTTATTTATTTTTATTTATAACTAACAAAACGAGCCCAAACTCGGCTCACCTCGTACAACACGTCAAGGAGTTCCAGTACCAGTCAACGAAGTACACCTTCAGGTCACTCCATCAGGTCCGGAGGTAAGGTCTCATCATAACTAACAAAACGAGCCCAAACTCGGCTCACCTAGTACAACACGTCAAGGAGTTCCAGTAGCAGTCACCGAAGTACACCTTCAGGTCTCTCCATCAGGTCCAGAGGTAAGGTCTCATCATAACTAACAAAACCAGCCCAAACTCGGCTCACCTAGTACAACACGTCAAGGAGTTCCAGTAGCAGTCTCCGTCATAACTTTTATTTTGCAATTCATACATTTAGATATCACTTTAATTGCGTAAATGCGTAAAAAATATTAGTATAATTAAAAAAAGCAATTGATAAGTTTAAATGTTGGTGTTATATACCAAATTACGTTTTCCCAACATAATTATACTTTAAGAATCTTGTGGATTGATTTGTTTAATTTGCCTTTTAAATAGGCAAATAAAATTAAACATATTAAAAACGAAAGTGAATAAACCGGAAAACATTGGTAAATAATAAATAAATAATCAGTTTATTCTCTCTTCACAATAGTTTTTAAAGTACTAGGTTTAGCTAATGTGGCAAAATTGTAAAAACCAACTTTGTGAGAGACTGGTGCCTGAAGTAGGTTTTTATTCAAAACCTGTGTTACAGGTCACCAGGGCCCTTCCGCAGCTAGCGTTGTATAATTTGGCCTTATACAGACATTTTCATTAGGTGAAAGAGCTTTACTTATATTTAAGACTACACAGATAAAACAATTAAAGAACACGGAAATACCAAATTATATGTGGGGAGTGTGGGTGTGTTTGTGTTTGATTTGTGTGGGTCAGTGTAAGTGTGAATGTAAATGTGTGCATGGGCCTAGAATGTGTGAGTAAGCTGAGCGTATCGAGTATAAAGAAAGAAGGGAGCCAAGGAGGAATTATAGTAGATGCTATAGTCTACGCGAGAGGAATCAAAAGACTCTCGGTTTCTTCGTAGTCTAAGTTTTTGAGGTATTTCGTGACTGACGTTTTACATTTTGCTTTGAGTTGAGGGTATATATTGAGGGTTTTATTTAATTTGTTGTATACGTATGGTCCGAGAAAACAGAAAGATCTATGTGAAAGAGCTGACTTAAAGATTTCCGATTGACAAACCCTGTCCACACGCCGCTTATCCCTGAGTAAGTTTTGGTTGTATTGCAACATTGAGTGTTTTTTAAGTACAGTATGCAATATGAAAGTTTGTCTGATCGTAAGAACATCCCATTCATTGTACAATTTAAATGTAGGGAAGCGGTAGGGGAGACCAGCACCCACCTTAAGAATGGTACGCTGAGCTCTCTCTGACTCAATTAAGTGGGACTTGGCGGCACCTCCCCATGATGTAGTACAATAATCAACCAGCGACTGACACAAAGCATAATAGACCATCTTGAGTACCCGTCGATCTGCAGTGTGTCTCTGCGTTCTAAAAATATATATCAACTTACGTAACCTTGTTGTAAGTATCTTCAGATGTGGTTTGAAGGGAGGTAAATAATTGTATAGGTACATCTTTGAATTTTAAATTCACGCCATCTATACGGTTTTCTAGACAACAGCGCATGAGTTTTTGTATCTTGGATCTTGCTAGTCAAATCTTAGCCTCGGTTGCATAACACGTAGATACTAGCGACGTCTGTGTTTTTGTTTTGTATATTGTCAAATATATTACTGGTAAATTCAAAATACGTAGTGGTCAAACGACGTTTGAGTATTATCAGTACTCGTCAATTTGGTCGGATAAGAATTGATGGTATTCCAAGCATTTTATTCTAAGATTGTACCCCCTGGACTAAAGTTTCGTTCAAAATGCTTGTGCAATAAATCAAGATATATCAAAAATAAAATAACCCCTAATGCAATAGATTAAGATTCATCCAGAAGAGCAAAAAATGTGAATAAATAAGTTTCGGTTTTAATTTTTTCTGCTACTATTTGTAGCATTTAGATAAAAAAAAACCGAGCATTAAGAATTAAATATGTTTGCCAACAAATAGTATTTTTAGAAATAGTAAAATATGTTAATAATAGCACAAAAAATGTACCTAAACTCAACCCGGTATCGTTAATTTTGTGAAAAATGACAACGACAGATCGATTTTACATTATAAAAAACTAAAATTTTCGATGATCAAGTATACCTATCATTTGAAGATGAAGAACCAATCTATACGAGGTAGTTATTAGTTATATTGGATTTTGTTTGGTTATGCCTTAAAAAGTACCGAAAAACAGCATAATTTTACCTGATAATATAATGTAAAAAGCACGCGTGCGTTATAAGTTACATTATGAACTTAAAAGCGGTGCAATAAGAGGCATTTTACGAGCAAGTGTGTTGAAAAGTAAAAAAAAAACACACGCCAATTCTTTAAATGGTAACTTTTTTTTCCACAAATTACTTATTATTTTGACGAATTAACGCATGCGGAGAGGAATCTAAAGATTTTTTTTTAACTATTTACAGGCATCAGTGCACGTAGACTCCCCTCGAGGTTTCACTGCCCGTTTTATGACCAACATGTGGGCCATGTTTGCGGTAGTATTTCTTGCTATATACACTGCCAACCTGGCTGCCTTTATGATCACTCGAGAAGAATATCACGAATTAAGTGGATTAGACGATCCACGGATAGCGAGGCCTCTAACTCAGCGACCACCGTTGAAGTTCGGAACAGTACCATGGTCTCACACAGACGCGACACTTGCCAAATATTTTACGGAGCCACATGCTTATATGGCACGGTAAGTTATTAAAAACATTGCTACCGGGCAGCCCGCCAAATTCAAAATTATTGGCGTTTTTTGCAAATTATAGCTTTATTTCAAGTTGTATATCGATCGAAATATGATTTGCGGTAGTAATAACAAAGAAAACTTGTAGATCTTATAGAGCTAGGTTAATATTTTGTTGAGTATTATGCAGTATTAGGATTATGAGTGTTATCATAGAATAAGTAATAATAGTCTTCTCTTTTCTTATGGTATTATATATTTATTTCTACTGTGAATCATATTTATACCTACCTATTATACCTACAAACTTTTCGCCGTAGTTTATTAGGTAGGTACGTTTATGTTAATATTTGTGTCATGTGCACAATCGGAGGACTGTTCAAAATATAAAAATACGCGCAGATTGTATTTCTGATAAAGGAGACGGTAATTTTTGGGATAATATTCTGATGAAATTAGATCACCAATCAATTCAGATTTTTACGGCACGCGTTTTTGAAAAAAGTTGAAAAAAAAAACCCAGGAAACTAAACGCACATTTCCTTTCCTCCCTCGTTTAACAAGCCATATAACATGTAAAATGTTGCAGTTTCTATTAAATATTTTGAGTTTTAATATAATTTAAGCTGTAGCTTCATGTTTTTAGGATGCAAAGTAATGATTATCATGTTATTATTACCAACAACCATATAACAATATCAAAACGTGGCAAAAAAGTCAGACCTGCGTATCCTGCGAATCTCCTCATTTCTGATTCGATCACGCAGGGACACTCCGAGCATAGCCCTCTCCATTGTATTGAGTGACTTTGAGCCTTGAATTTTTTTTTAAGAAGTTTGATTTTGTATCGATAAATTATAGTTTATGAGCCGGAGATTTGACAAAGATTACTTTTTATCCGAAAAAAATGCATGATTCCTGTGAGATAGCGTCCTAAAATCATGCTAAAATAAAGAACGAGGCGAGCGCGGGTAAAAGCTAGTCTAAAATAAATAAGATTTAATAATATGTTTGCAGATACAATCGAAGTACAGTAAGTGCAGGCGTCACGTGCATACTCACAGGAGAACTCGACGCCTTCATTTATGATGGCACTGTACTGGACTATTTAGTATCACAAGTAAGTTAAGTTACTTAGCTAGATATTTAATTTCAAATTCATGCAGGAAGTTCAAGTTAATTTGAAACGGTTTATTTTGTTTCAGGATGAAGACTGCAGGCTTTTAACTGTAGGTTCATGGTACGCAATGTCCGGTTATGGACTGGCATTTACGCGTAATTCTAAATATGTTAGTATGTTTAATAAAAGATTACTCGATCTAAGAGCCAATGGAGATCTCGAAAGATTACGGAGGTAAGAGAACAATTTGTAATTCATGGATAACCTTCGATCTGGATAGCGAACTATTTTCTTCTCTTCTCCTTTTTGTTCATCTTGGAGTTGCTTATAGAGAAAGGTTTAATCCTGTGTACGTGGATACTACTATCTGTTTGCTAAGAGAATAAATAAATAAATGAATAATAATATTTCTCTCTTCACAAAGTGAAGAATGAAAATGCCGAGAAATGAGTGAGAATGGTCTACCGTTATAAAAATGACGTAATAAGGCATTTGCAGCGTTGCTATTGGTCAGTATTGGTACAGTCGACTGCATGACAGTCGTAACACTTGAATTAGAAAACCCCCATTACTGCCAACGAAGTGCGTTACGAGGGAGCGCGACGAGGAAACAGCATTCTCGTAGCAGACAGAGTGCTGATTCCGACCTTGAAACTTACGTATACGCTATAGAAATAGCTATCGAATAGGTCGACTTTCATTCATAAATCAGTCCCTCCTCTCGATTCCGCCAGGGGCTCTACTGATTTATGAATGAAAGTCGACGCAATCGAAAAGTCGACGCAATCGATCGCGCATGCGTAAGTTTCATATCATGAATGTATAATAAATGTATTTTTATGACACCAATCGATAGAGCCGATTATTATTGGGATTAAATCACTCCAACAAACATTGTGTCCTAGTTGAAGGAAAATCACGAAATCTAACACAGCTTAGGTACATTTCAATTGACACCTAATAGCGGCAGCAAAAACCCAAAATGCAGGTTATTAACCGACTTCAAAAAAAGGAGGAGGTTATGTATTCCGCGGGTTTTTTTTTTTCATTTTATTTGTTGTTTATCCATATTTCATGGACTTCAGCATGTTCGTTCGTTAGACAGATTGTGTCCTTATTATCACTAGCCCTATCAAGATCTATCAACGGATGCCATAAAATAGAGGATGGTAGGTACGGTCGACCGCACGTCGGTGGTAACACTTTGACATTAGCAGCATCTTTATTTCGTAAGCACTGTCATGCAGGCGACTGTACTACCAGTATATGGGTACCTACTACATCTTCGCGATTGTGTTAGTTCTATTCCCAACACACGCAAGAGATTAAAAAAAAACTGAATGCAGAACTTCTTATTTTTAAAAATTAAATGAATTTTCCTATAAGTAAAATTTCATTATAATTTTTTATTTGCATTAAATGTGGTACAGTAGATGGTTAAGTACATTAAAATTTATAGAACAGGCACATTTTTTCCATAGTAAAATAGCATGCAAACTTATATTACTATTTATTTATTCATATTTCCGATATAAAGTACTTCCCTCCACCTTCCTCTTATCCTCTGTTACCAATAGATGGCGTTGGGATCGAAATAGATCGCACTACACACGTTTCGTTCCATGAAAATGAATAAGTTCATGAAATTGTTTTAGTTCAAATATAATCCTCCAGATCAGATCAGTATACTGTAGTTTCATCTGTAAACTACATGTATACACACACACATAGGGAAGGAGTATCACAGATCAACAATGGGACACCCTGTATTATAGTGGTTCAGCTTACACAGAGATATAGATTGATTCATAATGACATCATGCTATTGCTAATTATTATATTTACCGTTAAAAACTATAGTACTATGTGGTTCTACTCAACTCGTCAGTGATACTTATTAATAATTATTTTAGGTAGTTAATTTTAGAATTTGTTTTACTTTAAAGATATTGGATGACGGGGACGTGTAAGCCTAATAAGCAAGAACACAAGTCATCCGACCCCCTGGCGTTGGAACAGTTCCTGTCAGCGTTCCTGTTGCTGATGGCAGGCATACTGCTCGCGGCGCTACTGCTGCTGCTGGAGCACGTTTACTTCCGATACCTGCGCTCACACCTCGCCGCGTCCAGTGCGGGCCCCTGTTGCGCGCTGGTGTCTCTATCTATGGGTATGACCACAGAAATAGATAGAATGGAAAAGTGGGCAGGGCGCACGTGCCAACACTCTGCACCATAGTGCAGGGCATTTCAAAGCCTTTCTCAGTACACCTTATGACTTGTTCTATAAATACTGTAACAAAAACCCGCAAAAATGCCTTATTTTGCTGTTTCTAACTGCAGAAACAAAAGCTGTAAAGTACATTTGAATAAAGTTATTTTTTTAAAATTAATGACGTCAATATGTAAGGGGTAGTTTGTTCGAAGGTTGCCACGCATGAATCGCAAGTAAAATTGTGATTACAACCATTCTTACTCTATCTATTTCTGTGGGTATGACCGTATGACACATACACACATTATACAACTGTTCATCGTAATTCTGTGCTGCTTCTTGTAAATATGCAGGTTTTCCCGTCGTGAGCTCTCAAGTCGATTGCAGAATCAGTTAATGTTATTACAAAACCATTTTACATTGTGGCCATTCTAGGATTTGTCGACTATTATACTGAGACTTGCAACTTTGATGGTTATCCCCCATCAAACAACACAACAAATAACATTACATCACGCCTGTATTTCCCCAAAGGGGTAGGCAGAGGTGTATAGTACACCCACATTTCGCCAGTTATAAGTCCCATGTAATAGGGGGCGAGCCTATTGCTATTAACCGGGCACAAATCCAGACTCCGGGCTGCTACTGAGAATTTCTTAATGAAAAAACCCAATAACACTTTGCCCAACCCAGGAATCGAACCAAGGGCCCCACGCTCATCAGTCGCGCTTGCGACCACTAGACCAACGAGGCAGTCCCCCATCAAAGCCTTTTGTTTTCCAACGCGGTTTGGATTAGTTGTAACATAATGCACCGTTTACATTATCGGACGAGTAATTCCGCTTCCTACTAGGAAGAAGAAACTGCGCAATAAACTCCTCAGCAACACATTTCTGTCTGTAGTTGCAAAAGATTCTCTACAAATATAATTCTCATTATTTACAAAAAAACCGGCCAAGAACATGACGGGCCATGCTAAGTATTATAGGGTTCCTTAAGTAGGTCTAATTCCAAACGAATCAAATCGAATATTAATAATTGCTATTTTATTTTTAGCAAACAGCGCCACCTAGCGCTAAATTTAAGAAGTGTGTCATAGCAATATAACACAAAGTTTATTTTTGTGATTTTTTTAAATAGAAAGTAACTAAAGGAGCATTATTTGCCATGTTAATTTTTCTCTAAGGTCAATGACCTATGAACTAGGACGTCTTAAGTATTTTTCAGTTTCCTCGCTATAACTCAAAAATTTCTAATCACATTATATTCGAAATAATTTTAAAAGAGAGTTTTTATAAAGGTCTATCAATGTGGAAGACTATAAGTTTCTATGTTGCATACTTTAGAAATGGTAGGGGGGGGACACATTGCAAGCCACTTTGGTGAACTGTATTTCGCAGATGGTATACCTGATAAAAAAGTTATGTATGAAACATAAACTTCATTTTAGTAGACCTATTCAATGATACCCCATAAGAGAGGGTGCAGCGAAAAAAAAAAAACATCCCCATTTCACATGTAAAAACGTTATCAAGATCTTTTTATTCTTTTAAAATTGAGATCTATATCTAAACCATTTTTTAACAACATTTCATTTACTTATGTTTATAACTGTATAAGTTATTAAGCTGTAAAGGATTAGGACAGACGGACAGACCGGCGGACATGACGAAACTATAAGGGTTCCTTGTAGGACTACGGAACCCTAAAAATAACATAATATATGCAATAAAAAAATACAATAACTTACAAATTGTATAGAATATAAAATATGACAAAAACGAAAATAGTAGAAAAAAAAACTTGCCTTAAAATTAGCTTGAATACCAAAATGCTCAGTTACTCAAGAATAAGTCAGCAAATGTGGTTCGAGATAGCGTTTGAGCACAGATTTTCTTGCAATTTCAAGTTATACCTATTGCTGTTGAATTGAAGTTTATAAGTAATTCATCAACTCAGCCTATCGCAGTCCACTGCTGGACATAGGCCTCTCCCAAGTTGCGCCACAACACTCGGTCCTCTGCCTTCCGCATCCAGTCCCCCCCCAGCCACGTTCTTCAGGTCGTCGCTCCACCTGGCGGGGGGGGCGCCCTACGCTGCGTTTGCCGATTCGCGGTCTCCACTCAAGCTCCAGCTTACTGATCCTACAAGCTATGTCGGTCACTCCGATTCTTTTCCGGATAATCTCGTTACGGATTTTATCCTTCAAAGAAACTCCAAGCATAGCTCGCTGAGCGACTTTGAATTTTTGGACTAGCCCAACTGTCAATATCCACGTCTCGGCAGCGTAAGTCATAAAAGGCAGGACGCACTGGTTGAAGACCTTTTTCTTCAAACATTGCGGTATAAGCGACGAGAAGACTCGGCGATGTTGGCCAAATGCTGCCCAGCCCAAACGGATCCTTCTGTCGGCTTCTTTCTCGAAGTTGTGTCTACCAAGCTGAATTACCTGTCCTAGGTAGATGTATTCCGTTACAACTTCGAGTGCCGACCCTTCGACGAATATTGGCCTCGGCATAACATGTCTATTGAACATGACTTTAGTCTTGTCCAGATTCATGCCGAGACCGACATGCCGAGAGGCTCCGTTTAATCTGTGCAGCATTTCACCCAGTTGTTCCAGCGACTCAGCCATTACAACGATGTCATCGGCAAAACGGAGATGTGAGATGTTCTCGCCGTTAACGTTAATACCCTGTCCAGTCCAGTCCAGCGTCTTGAAGACGTCCTACAACGCGTTAGTGAACAATTTTGGGGATATTACATCCCCTTGTCTCACCCCTCTGCGCAGTTGGATAGGCTTCATCTTTTGGTCGTGGAGCTGAACAGTCATGGTAGCAGTGTTTTATAGGTATCGCAGCATCTCTATATACCGTTCATCAATGTGACATCGCTGAAGAGCATCCAGAACTGCCCAAGTTTCGATGGAGTCGAAGGCCTTCTCGTAGTCCACAAATGCCATACACAGCGGCTGATTGTACTCTTTAGTCTTCTGTACGATCTGCCGAACAGTATGGATGTGGTATACGGTGCTGTAGCCTTTTCGAAACCCAGCTTGCTCTGGTGGCTGGAATTCGTCGAGTCTTCCGACGAGACGATCCGTGATGACCCTCGAGAACAGCTATAGTTCTTATAAGAAATTACAGTATTGGAATAAGACCGATGCCCAATTAACGGTTCTATGCTTAAAAGTAATGAATGATCAGGTGATTAAAGATCAAAAAGATCAAACTATACTTGAGGAATAGTACCTAAATCCTTGTAATAAGAACCTAAATCACACGGTGTCATATCTCATCAGATACGTAGTCGGTCATCACCGAAGTAGCCAGGATATGTCTCCGAACTTGCTTATAACTTTTCAGACAGCTAAAATCTTTATATTTTTGTTTGAGACCCTAGTAGTGTGCGGACAGTCCAGCCCGGTCTGCATGTCCGCACACTACTAGGGTCACCGAGGTGGGTACTAACAAATCCGAAAAGGTTGTCAAGTACGACCTTTGAGGATTTGTTAGTACCTAACTCTTGTACAAGACTTGATCTCTGTGTCTTTGTGCTACATTTGGAAACAGGTATTTTAGGTCCTTCACACTTTTTTTTTTTTGCCGTGGGGAAATCCTCATGGACGCACTCCGCCCGGGGTAGGCGGAGCCAGTGTCGGACTCTTACCGACTAAAACCACCACGGTGTTCCTTCAATTACCTTAGCCGGGGGCGTGGGAACCCGTGAGTATTCACACAACCACCCCCGACAGGTCCCGGCCCGCCACAAGCAGGCGAGCCCTTTCTACTCGTGCGGCCTAACGTCAGCCGCACCCTCCTTGATGGTGCACACGGAACACTGCACGCCACCTCACCTTACGGGCCTTTACCCTAACTTTAGTAACTTTTACAAAACGTATAATAATTTTATTGTTAACAGGACAATCCCTTACATTTCACGGCGCCGTCGTGGAGGCGGCGGCGCTTGGTTTCGGAGATCGGAACACTTGCCGCTCTGCGGTTTGTGCTGCACAGGTGGGTACCTAATCAATCAATGGTTTATACATGTATATGGAATGGAATGTTGCACCTAGCGCAAGTACTGAGATTGCGTACCGTCGTCGTGCGTACTAACAATTTTTTTTTTTATGATCTGCTCTTGATCACAATCTAGACAAAATATTATAATATGTAAAATATTTTTTTTTTTCTTTCTATATTTGCATAATATGTAACATTTTATTTACTGAGGTCATTTTGAGGGGTGAATGTACTCGTCAAACGAACAACTTTTACTATGGACCAACCCTGAAATCGCGAAAAAAAAATCAGGTGGTCCTTAAATTTTATCGACATCACACTCCTTCTGGGGAAGTCGGTTAAATAGCGCGATGGCGAGCGATGCATCGAACGAGAAAGAAGAATAGTTTTCGACTTGTTGTAAATAAAAAATAAAAAACTATCTTGTGGGGAAAATACAATACAATACAATACAAATACTCTTTATTGTACACAAAAGAAGATAGCAACATATATGACTTATATAGAACACATGTACAATGGGCGGTCTTATCGCTCAAGGCGATTTCTTCCAGACAACCTTAGGATGGACAATATGGGCAAGCAAAGAGAGGGTTAGTACGCAGTGTAACAACATAATAGAATACATATCTACAAAATATCCGTCTCCTTCTAAGCAGTGCCGTACTGTAACTAACCTTTTAATCCTTTTATGCGCCCGTGCGAGGTTCTATAACAGCGCTTTTATAACCCAAAACTTGGTCCTGCTCCCCGATTCAGAACCATACGATAACCAGTTGTCGATCGATTCGGTTTGTTATATATTTTTCTCTCGTTGCGTGAATCATAAGACGAAACGAGATAAGAAACCGAATCAGTCGACAACTGGTTATCGTGTGGTTCTGAATCGCATAGCAGCAGGTCTGGTTATTTCTGCGCCCCTCCAGGGCCTGTTACCTGTGCCTGGGCACCGCCGGCACCGCCATAGTTACGGTACTGTTTCTAAGCCAACCTTTAGTCCATTCTTACATACATAACATCACACCTGTATTTTCGAAGTGGTAGGTAGAGGTACAGCTCTTGCGAAATGTTAGTATACTATACATAGTACCTACCTATACATTTCGCAAGTTATGTTATAAAGTCCCAAGTAACAGAGGCTATGGCCTTTATCCGGGCCAAATCTAGACTCCGTGTTGCTACTGAGACTTTCCATTCTTAACGTTTGTTCGGGGTTGGGGTAAGATAAAGGTAAACTCGTGTGAAAGATAATAAAAATCACTAGTTATATTCCAACAAGATACACAAAGAATGAGGTAAAAAGGATAGGATTTGAGTCACGTGCAGGTTAAGTATGACGTCAAACGGTGAACTGACTATTTACATAAGTTGTAATTTCGAACCATAAAGTGCGGTGTCGTAATTATAATGACAAGTAAAATGTGCTGTACAGTGGTTGACCCGTACCTACATGCTCCCGGGGGAAAAGATGGGGTTAGTAAGATCTTAAATTGATCATGCATGCAGCATGAGTTTTACCTGCAAGACAGCAAGGTGAAGACAATGTTCAATTTAATTACTAAATGATAAAATTGAGTTAGTCATGGTCATGAATGAAATAAACGAGGGTTGCTAAGTAATTGACTACACAACATAGTCACTGGAGTTCAAATCAGGAACGAAAAAAACGCGAAAAATTGGAAAAGAGGCCCTGAGGGTCTACTCGCGTTTGACGAACGGCAAACGAAGTAGGTACGAACTATCGTCACCTATCGTTCCGACTGATAATACCTACACAATCATGGTATAATAACACCAGGTAGTCTCTTCCCGTGACAGCTAGGTCACGTGATTGCCTCCGTACTACGTCATCGGCCGTGGAGCCAATAGCGGGCTGTTAGCGTGACACTTGTCAGTTTGATGTGCTGCCACTTTGTGAAAATAAATTACCCGAGCAAAATGCATTTTTTAGGGTTCCGAAGTCCTACAAGGAACCCTTATAGTTTCGTCATGTCCGTCCGTCTGTCCGTCTGTCCTAATCCTTTACAGCTTAATAACTTCTACAGTTATAAACATAAGTAAATGAAATTTTGTTAAAAATTAGTCTACTTACAGATCTCAATTTTAAAAGAATAAAAAAATCGTTTTTACGTATTTTAGGGGTGGCGTCCATACATGTGAAATGGAGATGAAAAAATTTTTTTCGCTGCGCCCCCTCGTGTGGGGTATAAATGAATAGGTCTACTATAATGAAGGTAATGTTTCATACACCACTTTTTTATCAGGTGTACCATCTGCGAAATATAGCGCGCCAAAGTGGCTTGCAATGTGTCCCCCCCCCTGCCATTTCTAAACTATGCAACGTAGAAAGTTATAATCTTCCACATTGATAGACCTTTGTGAAAACTCTCTTTCAAAATTATTTCGAGTATAATGTGATTATAATTTTTTGAGTTATAGAGAGAAAACTGAAAATTACTTAAAACGTCCTAGTTCAAAGGTCATTGACCTTATCGAAAAATGATGTTAGCAAATAATGCTCCTTTAGTTACTTTCTATTTGAAAAAATCACAAAAAGTAACTTTGTGTTATGTTGAACACACTTCTTCAATTTGGCTGCTTGAATTTATCGCTAGATGGCGCTACTAATAACACGCTCCGAGTCGCAAATGCTGCCGATTATTGCAAAAACTAAAAAAGCATAGCCATGATTAATATTCGATTTGATTCGTTTGTAGTTACACCTACTTAAGGAACCCTATAATACTGAGCATGGCCCGACATGCTCTTGGCCGGTTTTTCATTTACTTTCTTCTATAAAGAATCACTTTTTAACTAGTAATTTAATATAGTTTCCTTTATTGACTAATTAGATGAATAACACGAGATAACAAATAGTTAGGCTAGTTAGGAATTTATTTTATATTCGTTATGAACAAAAATCTACTTAAGTATATAGAAGATATCAATCAATGGCAGCACTGATCGTGACGTAGCTTGGAGGCATCGCGCTGTCATTGCGGGAAGAGAATACCTGGTGAAACATCTTATTATACCATGTACACAATAAAGATAGGCACATAAAAGGGCACAATAAAGATAGATTACGGTTCATAGTGCGGTAATAAGTGACGCCAAAGAAAAAAAATAATGAGGAAAAAACAAATGAATGACTGTTTTCAAAACTCAAATGTACCAGCTAAATTAAATTTGAATTTGGAATTCTTAACCAAAGAGGAGATATTTCAGATCAAAGTGTTTATAAAAAAGTTTTCCTGATCTTCTAAAGCTTTGCAGAGTTCGTGGTCGCAGGAAGACTAAGATGACAAATTCGCGAAAGTTTAAAAACTTCTAAGATGATAAGCGTCTTTACAGATATTTATAAAAAATATAAAATGAAAATAATAATAATAATATATTTTTTATTATATTTTTTCACTTGCAAAGTTAAGTTTGCCCTTCAATCAGATAAAACCTAAAACAATCGACATCTTGTTTATATACCTATACCTTTTTAGTAGGCGTTTTTTGTCGTACCTAGGTAATTGGGTTTTAGTTTTAACTTTCTTTTTATTTCGCAATTTCAGTTCATAACAATCATCACAAAAATCCCATCCCCCCACCCCTGAGCGAAATTCTGGATCCGGGACTGGTAAGAGTAACATTGATGTTTCTTTCTAAGATTCTGCTCTCTGGTGCGAGTGTTGAAAGTAGTTTACTGCAAACAGCGAAAGAAAATGTGTTTATTGACACAAACAATAAAATTAACTAAAAGGAAAAGGAAGGGTGGAAGGAACACCGTGGTGGTTTTAGTCGGTAAGAGTCCGACACTGGCTCGGGCGGAGTGCGTCCATGAGGATTTGCCCAGGGCAAAAAAAAAACCGGCCAAGAACATGTCGGGCCATGCTCAGTATTACAGGGTTCCTTAAAGGTCTAATTACAAACGAATCAAATCGAATATTAATCCATGCTATTTTAGTTTTTGCAAACAGCGCCACCTAGCGCTAAATTTAAGAAGTATGTCATATCAATATAACACAAAGTTTCTTTTTGTGATTTTTTTAAATAGAAAGTAACTAAAGGAGCATTATTTGCTAAGATTATTTTTCTCTTAGGTCAATGACCTATGAACTAGGACGTCTTAAGTATTTTTCAGTTTTCTCACTATAACTCAATTTATAATCACATTATACTCAAAATAATTTTAAAAGATAGTTTTTATAAAGGTCTATCAATGTGAAAGGCTATAAGTTTTTACGATGCATAGTTTAGAAATGGCAGGGGGGGGACACATTGCAAGCCACTTTGGCGAACTGTATTTCGCAGATGGTATACCTGATAAAAAAGTGATGTATGAAACATTATCTTCATTTTAGTAGACCTATTCAATGATACCCCACACGAGGGGGTGCAGCGAAAAAAAATATTTCATCCCCATTTCACATGTATGGGCGCCACCCCTTAAATACGTTATCAAGATTTTTTTTATTCTTTTGAAATTGAGATCTATATCTAAACCATTTTTAACAAAATTTCATTTACTTATGTTTCTAAGTGTAGAAGTTATTAAGCTGTAAAGGATTAGGACAGACGGACGGACATGACGAAACTATAAGGGTTCCTTGTAGGACTACGGAACCCTAAAAGACATTCAAGTATATTGGTAGGTACTAGACAATGGATTTCATTTTAAATTTTAAATTTCAATATTTTTTATTTCAAAACAACCTAATTACAGGCACTTTTGAAAGGTCAGGCTCTAGTTGCTCTAGTTAGATATAATTAAATTAAATTAAAATCATCTTTATTCAGGCAAATTACACCCATATACAACAAAAAACAAACAAGGTACCAATTATAAATAAATGTCACTTAATACACAAATACAAATCATTTATTCTGCAAATTGGATGTTAAAGATCACTTTTACAAGTCGGTTATTTATAATTAAACCGGCCAAGTGTGAGTTGGACTCACGCAGTAAGGGTCCCGTACCACCCATCTACCTGATACCCCATATAAACTGATTTAATTTACGAGAGTTTATCAAAAGACATCAACGATCGTACGCGAAATGTGAATTTTTGCAGCTACCACATAATAATATGTCTATTTTTGTCTTATTTTATTTGTTGCTAAACTAAATAGAATGCACTATAATCATACCATGTTTGACGTTGGTATGTATTACCTATTTGAAGATAGAGCAGGAACAAAAACAATGAAAAAAATGCATGTTTTTCGAGGTTTCTTGTATAGGAACCCCTTTGGTTTTATACTTTTTTTTGTTTTTAGTATTTGTTGTGATACTCCTCATAGTAACACATATTCTCTGAAAATTTCAACTGGTTGTCTATTACCGTTACAAAGATACAGCCCTGTGACAGACAGACAGACGGACAGCGTAGCGAGAGTAATAGGGTCCCGTTAGCACCCTTTGGGTATGGAACCCTAAAAACTACATGACATCGGTATTCCTATACATTTTGATTGTTTTCTATAGCGTTGACGATTGTAGATTGTCAACTTGGCTAGGGGGGCAGGGATAATAGTCTCTTTTAAAGTCCAGACAACAAGACAAGACAAGTTTGTTGTATTATTACAATAAATATGCATGGTAAAATGTATATAAACCAAATTGTCAGATTATCAATGATATTACATAAGTATGTAAAATCATTGGGGTATATAAAAACCGACTAAGAGCATGTCGGGCCATGCTCAGTTTTTTTTTTGTTTCGAATTGACTACTCACAGGAAGCACTAGAGTGCTCTTTCTGCTTAACCGGGCTTGGGGGCGGAGAGTCCCGTGAGGGACTCCATCCGCGGAAAGATTTCCTAACTACTAACTTACAAACTAATTTCGCGGTTGCAAAGCCGCATAAGGGCGTCCCCCAGGGAAGGGCTCGGACCTCGGCTTAGGGCATTGCTGGGGGACACCGTCACTACGTCCCCCGGCAGCCGTTGCTGCATCAGGAATTGTTTTCTCGAAAGCGGCGGACTTTCGGTATAACGGGGGGGGAGACGCGTTTCGCGAATCACCGTTAAGCGGCAAGCCTCGCCGGCGAGGGCTAGGACCTGCCTAATCCTAACTGATCGGCGATCAAAACTGCTCATGACGTGGAGTAGAGTAGGAGTAAGGGTAAGCATGCCGGTCTCGCGTGACGAGATTATCTCCGGTTGCGACACCGTGAGGGCGTCCCCAGGTGGGGAGCTCGACCTCGGCTCACGGTGCAGCTGGGGATTCCCCGCCACTGGTCCCCCCAGCAGCCGCTGCTGCATCGTGTTGGGTTTCTCGAGAGTCGGACTCTCGGTGGGCCATGCTCAGTATTATAGGGTTCCTTAAGTAGGTGTTACAAACAAATCAAATCGAATACTAATCATGGCTTAGTCGCCTTTTACGACTAACGGCCAAAATTAATATCCAATCTATCTACGATTTGCCCTACTAAAGATAGAAATTTGACATAAGCTCCATACAAAATATGTCAAATTTCTATCTCTAGTAGGGTAAATCGTGGAGAGATAGGATATTAATTTTGGCCGTAAGCCGACTAAGGGATTCATCAGAGGATGGGCAGCAGCGTTCTCTGAGTATTTAAACCACCAACTGCGATCGCCAACCCGCCTGCCAAGCGTGGCTTGGGGAAGGTCTATGTCCAGCAGTGGACGTCTTTCGGCTGAAATGATGATGATGATGATTAATCATGGCTATTTTAGTTTTTGCAATAGACGGCAGTATTGGGGACTCAGAGTGTTGTCAGTAGCCGCTAGATGGCGCTGTACAGCGTCAAATTTAAGAAGTGTGTCATGTGAACATTACACAATGTTACTTTTTGTGATCTTTTTAAATAGAAAGTAGCTAAAGGAGCATTATTTGCTAAGATAATTTTTCTCAAAGGTCAATGATCTTTGAACTAGGACGTTTTAAGTATTCTTCAGTTTTCTCTCTATAACTCAAAAAATTATAATCACATTATACTCGAAATAATTTTAAAAGAGAGTTTTTACGAAGTTCTATCAATTTGGATGATTATAAGTTTCTACGTTGCATAGTTTAGAGAAATGGCAGGGGGGGGACACATTGCAAGCCACTTTGGCGGGCTGTATTTCGCAGATGGTATCCTTGATAAAAAAGTTGTGTATGAAAAATTACCTTCATTTTAATAGACCTATTCAATGATAACTCACACGAGGGGGGTTTCATCCCCATTTCACATGTATGGGCGCCACCCCAAAATAAGGAAGCACGATTTTTTTATTCTTTTAAAATTGAGATCTATATCTAGACTATTTTTTAACAAAAAATCATTTACTTATGTTGATAACTGTAGAAGTTATTAAGCTGTAAAGGATTAGGACAGACGGACGGACATAAGGAAGCTATAAGGGTTACTTGTAGGACTACGGAACCCTAAAAAAAGAGACAATATTGCCTGTATCTAGCGAGCAGATCATTCCCAAGCTTTTTTATCATCAAGATAATCAGAAATTTTATAGTATCCTTTATTGCAAACTTAAATTTTAATAAAAGCTTTATAAATGACGGACCTCAGTGGGAAGTTTGTTGTAAAAACGTATACATTGACCCATGATTCCCATGAACGAGTTGCTTACTCACATAATACTTACCTATACAACGTGTATCAGAAATACGTGGTCATATTTGAAGAGCTCATTCAGAGCATAGCATAGAACTACTTTTACTATGGGACCAACCCTGGAATCGCAAAAAATATATCTGCTAAATCATCGATGTCGCTCGACAAAATGTTAGGATCAGCCAACGGATCAGCTGATATTTTTTACGCGATTTATGGGTTGTAAATGTAAATATGACCACGCATTTCTGATGACACGTTGTATACTTTTTTGTTGTTGTAAATACATCTATACTATAATAAAACTGTAAAGGTCGAAAAGTCTGTACATTGAGTTTTTTTTTCACGAAAACCAGCTAGGGGGACTAGAATATAGATATATAGATATAGATTCGTGTTCTATAGCTTACTATAGAACACGAATCAATCGTTTAAAAAATTTATGTCTGTCTGTCTGTCTGTCTGTCTGTCTGTCTGTCTGTTTGTTACCTCATCACGTGAAAACGGCTGAACGGATCGTGATGAAACTTAGCATTTGTATTGGTATTAGTCTAACTTAAAATATAGGGTATGTTTTATCTGAATCGGTTGAGTAGATCCAGCGATACAGCTTGACCCCTCTATTGTATTAAGTTGCATACAAAGTAGAGGTCATGATTGTTGGTTGGATGCAGGTTGCAGGTTCCTAAAAATACAACTGGATTCTATTAGTATTATAGAAAATATATAATAACATAACATAGCCCATCACTGTCCCGCTGCTGGGCCCTCTTCTTGGAATGAGAAGAGTTAAGGAACTGGATATTGTTAGTGTAATAGATTATCATAACATAATCAGCTCATTACCTACTGCCCCACTGCTGGGCACGGTCCTCTTCTCGGAACGAGAAGAGTTAAGAAACTAGAAAATATAGAAAAACATAACGTAGTCAACCCATTACTGTCCCACTACTGGGTATGGCCCTCTTCTCAAAATGAGAAGAGTTAATGAACTGGATATTATTAGTATTCTAGAATAACATAACATTACCAGCCCATTACAGTCCCACTGCTGGACACGGGCCTCTTCTCAGCATAAGAAGAGATGTGGTTAGTGTTATAGAATAACATAATCAGCCCAATTACTTCCCACTGCTGAGCACGAGCGTCTTCTCAGAATGAGGGAGTTTAGGGCTAATTCCAAGAAACTCCATCACCTTAGCCGGTTGGTTGTAAAAACAAAATATAGTATGGTCGGTAAATAGTGTAATCGTCTGTGCAGGCGCTTATATGTATATATTTGAAGATATTGTGTTCATAATTATGACAAGTTGTTATTTTCCGACATCCACGCGGACGGAGTCGCGGGCACAGCTAGTACTTAATAAAATACATAAGAAACACCCAGACACACAAAGACTTATGTTCATCACATAAATATTTGTCCTAGATTACGAAGATTAGAAGTCGATTGTGCTGTTCGGGCGCACATTTATGTCGTTCGATTTTATCGCTTCGCAGTTGTGGCGTGCGCGGCACGAGCGCGACATGGCGGTGGCGCGGGCGCAGCAGCTGGCGGCGGCGCTGGCAGCGCATGGGCTGGCCGCGCCGCCTCGCCGCCTGGCGTCCGCGGGCGCGCTGCTGGCGGGCCAGCACGACGCCACGCACGTGCGTACGCTGCACCCGCCCGCCGACCTGCTGCCCGACCTCGATAGACCGCTCTCTTGCGGTGATTTACGCTCGAGGTAGGCCATCCATCGTCTCTTCTATACCTTTAACAAGCCCTGAGACATAGCCGTTTTTTACTCGTCGTTGATTAAAAGCCGGTCACCTATTCAAAGTGGCAAACGCTTAGGAGAATGGGCTGTTTTGTATGGAGTTTATCCCAACCCTTGTAGCAATAGGTATATGACACTACGTAATCAAATATTGTACTTGTTGCCCTAATCACATATACAGGCTGACTAGTAATTTGACGTACCTACATATTCCTTGCAGGATGTGATAAGTTAAGAGAGCTAATTATTATTCCAAATTTAAGTATTTTTAAGGAATTAGATCTAATCATAGGATTAGTATTAGGATCTAATTTTAAGTTTCCTATCTTTTTACACACTGTTGTCATTTCTTACTTATTTCTCCTCTCGCAGGTCTGCTGGTAGAAATTTCTTTGAAATAAGCAGTACCTTTGTACTAAATAATTTTAATGCTGTCTCCTTTCATATGTTATTGTGTGTACATAAATTATAAATAAATAAATGACTTAGTCAGATATATTTATGGAATTATCGGATTTTCCATTATTCATTAGGAAATTTTCAGTAGCTGCCCGGAGTCTGGATTTGTGCCCGATTACTGGCAATAGGCTCGCCCCCTATTACATAGGACTAGGACTGATAACATAACTGGCGAAATGTGGGTGTGACTATAAACCTCTGCCTACCCCTTTGGGGAAATACAGGCGTGGTATTATGTTATCTACTGCGGCACAGATTTAAAAACCGGCCAAGAGCATGTCGGGCCATGCTCAATATTATAGGGTTCCTTAAGTAGGTGTAATTACAAACGAATCAAATCGAATATTAATCATGGCTATTTTAGTTTTTGCAATAATCGGCAGCGTTCGCGACTCAGAGCGTGTTGTTAGTAGCGCCATCTAGTGATAAATTCAAGAAGCCAAATTTAAGAAGTCTGTCATGTCAAAGTTACTTTTTGTGATTTTTTCAAATAGAAAGTAGCTAAAGGAGCATTATTTGCTACTATAATTTTTCTCTAAGGTCAATGACCTTTGAACTAGGACGTTTTAAGTATTTTTCAGTTTTCTGTCTATAACTCAAAAAAATATAATCACATTATACTCGAAATAATTTTAAAAGAGAGTTTTCACAAAGGTCTATCAATGTGGAAGATTATAAGTTTCTACGTTGCATAGTTTAGAAATGGCAGGGGGGGGGGACACATTGCAAGCCACTTTGGCGGGCTATATTTCGCAGATGGTACACCTGATAAAAAAGTGATGTATAAAACATTACCTTCATTTTAGTAGACCTATTCAGTGATACCCCACACGAGGGGGTGCAGCGAAAAAAATTTTTTCATCCCCATTTCACATGTATGGACGCCACCCCTAAAATACGTAAAAACGATTTTTTTATTCTTTTAAAATTGAGATCTATATACAAATGTTTTTTTAACAAAATTTCATTTACTTATGTTTATAACTGTAGACCAACAAGTCGTCGTTGGTCGTCGGTCCAAGGTGGACCGACGACCTGGTGAAGGTCGCGGGAATCCGCTGGATGCGGAAGGCACAGGACCGGTCGTTGTGGCGATGCTTGGGGGAGGCCTATGTCCAGCAGTGGACGTCTTTCGGCTGAAATGATGATGATGATGATAACTGTAAAAGTTATTAAGCTGTAAAGGATTAGGACAGACGGACAGACGGACGGACATGACGAAACTATAAGGGTTCCTTGTAGGACTACGGAACCCTAAAAAGGCGTGTCAGGATCGCAGACAATGCAGGCGCATAAGTTTTGAGAATTATGGCTGGTACACTAACCTTATTCACATTAAGATTGCGTAGCGTTTTATAAACCTCCTTCTGGTGGATGCGAATGTCTGTCATTCAAGTCTCGAGGAGGTGTTGTACCGCCAGCATCGAGATGTGTAGAATCTGCAAATAGAAAGGCAAACAAGTTTGCCTTCTCCTCAACGGTGTGTGCCAATAACCCATTTGGTATCAGTATAGTGGAGGTAATGAAGGGCGACAAAAATGCGAGACGGGAGGCTACTCCCGTGTGCCACCAGTGTGGCTGTAGTGAGGACACGGCCCTTCATACTCTGGCTCAGTGTCCTGCCTGGGTGATGCAGCGCCGGACTCTCACTGCAGCAATCGGGGGAGATCTCTCGCTGCCGGCCGTGGTCAAGGCCATGGCCGACAGTGAAGGAACAGGCGTGGGAGGCGGTCGCGTCGGCGGAGCGGGTCAGGGAGACAGATTCTCTCGCATATGCAATCCGCCGCAGGCGGACAGGTCGGCGCAGGTGTCTATGGCTGACTGATGAAATTAAGAGCATCATGCATAGAAAAGCCGCTGCGAAGTCAAAATATAAATACAGACACTGCAACAAGGTGTGTAGGGTTGCGCCGTCATATTAGGGCATGCAGTTTCATACATTTTCAGTTTAGACATTCACTTATGAAATTGGTGTCATCAGTTTCGAAATTTCGAAATTGAAGGAAATATTTAAAACACCTAATACTAAGTATATTGCAGTCCACTGCTGGATATAGGCTGCCCCCAAGTTGCGCTACAACACACAATCCTTTACCTTCCGCATCCAGTCCACCCCAGCTACCTTCTTTAGGTCTTCAGTTCACCTGGCTAGGGGCGCCCTCCGCTGCGTTTTTTGCGGTCTTTACTCAAGGATTCGTCTACTTCCAATGGTCATCGGTTCTTTGGCAGACATGGCCTGCCCACTGCCACTTTAGTTTGCTAATTCTATAAGCTATGTTCGACACTCTGGTACTTCTCCGGTTTCATCCTTCAAATAAATTCCATGCTTAGCTCGCTCTATAGTTTGCTGAGCGACTGAATTCGTGGACTAGCCAAACTCTCAGTGTTCACGTCTCGGCATTGTTACTTATTTCTTGAAGCACCAACAACACAACAACTCAACGCAGGACCGGTCGTTGTGGCGATGCTTGGGGGAGGCCTTTGCCCAGCAGTGGACGTCTTTCGGCTGAAATGATGATGATGATGATACTAACAACTATACACACTCCCTATGTAGACGAATTCCTGCATAACTTCTAGCGTCGTATCTTTGACGAGGACCAGCCTCAACACACTGCGCGACATATGTATTGAACATGATGTTGCCTGCCATGGAATGTAATCTGGACTAGAGTCCAGATTCATACCGAGACCGATACGCTGAGGGACATCATTTAGGCATGTAGCATCTCGCTCAGCTGTTTCACAGACTGTCATTACAACGATATCATCTGCAAAGCGAAGATGTGAGATGTTCTCCTCGTCTTTTCCGTCAATACGCTTCCGCGTCTAATCTAGTGTCTTGAAGACGTCCTCTAAAACATCAGTGAACAGTTTCGGGGATATAACATCTCAATCGTTTAAGAGTATCCAAACCCGCCCGAAGCCCTTCTCGTAGTCCACAAATACGCAGCAGCTAATTGCTCTCTTCGGTCTTTCTTCCAATCTGCCGAAAATAATGGATATAGTCTTCGATGTTATTCAACTTAACCAGTCTTAACCTATCTTTGTCTACTGCTGGACATATGTAGCTAGGTCTCTTCCAAGATTCGCCACGATCCTCGGTTGAACATGACCTTGGTCTTGTCCAGAGTCATGCCGACACGATGCTGTAGCCTCTTCGAATCCCGGTTTGCTTTCGGCTCGCGGCTAGAAATCGTTGAGTCTTCTGGCGCGTTCAGTCAACTTGTATACACGACTCAGGATTGAGATGGATGGTCTGTAGCTGACGTCTGACGATGGTGTGGTCCTCAGTAAGGACCACACCATCACCTTTCTTGAAAAACAGAACCAACGCACTCCTCATTCTTCATGACTCCATCATAGTGTCTTGTTAAATGAGAGAAACAGTTGTGCTGAGCCCTTTGGTCATTGTTGCTAGAAACTGATTAGAAGAGTCAATTTTCCCATCCGCGGATTTAAGTTTGATGAGATGGGTCCTTTTTATCTTGTGGAAATCCTCAAGAATCTTTATATAAATATAAAAGGGTTGTAATCTCAGGTTGTAATCATAACGAAATAAAAAATCGAACAAATCGAATTAAACGAATTTCAAAATGAAAAATCGGTTCTTCGGAATGCTATAGATTGTAGATTGTCATAAATTTAACTGCTGGCAAAGATTCTAAGTTGGTTTCAAATGTAGACTGCCGCTGAAAAAGACCTTATATAGACTAATCTTGAGCAGATGTAGAGATCTGGTGACGATTTAACATTACAAAGCTGTCTGTCTTCGATTCTGTCGATTTAGAAATAAATACGTTTCGAGATTTCGAAACTAGGGGTGTCAATTTCGACTTTGAAAAACATACAAATATGGTCCGAAAGGACAATGGGCAAAATGTATGGACCCCGTCCCCAGAGTTGTAGCATGTTCTCACATATCTTAAACGAAAGGTCACAATCGTATTATTTTATTCTAAGGCAGCAAATCTCTAACCACTGGGAGAAAAAAGTTATAGCCATTTGAAAATATTAACCAATGAGCAAGTCATCTAGGTAGATGAATTACTTATTAACCTCTCGTATGCCAAAACACCTTTTAAAACCGGCCAAGAGCATGTCGGGCCATGCTCAGTATTATAGGGTTCCTTAAATAGGTGTTACAAACAAAACAAATCGAATATTAAGACGGCAGCATTGGCGACTCAGAGAGTGTTGTCAGTAGCCGCTAGATAGCGCTATACAGTGCCAAATGCAATAGACGGCACTTGACGGCAGCATTGGCAACTCAGAGAGTGTTGTTAGACGCCGCTAGATGGCGCCAAATTTAAGAATTGTGTCATGTAAACATAACACAGAGTTACTTTTTGTGATTTTTTCAAATAGAAAGTAGCTAAAGGAGCATTATTTGCTATGACCATTTTTCTCTAAGGTCAATGACCTTTGAACTAGGACGTTTTAAGTATTTTTCAGTTTTCTCTCTATAACTCAAAAATTTATAATCGCATTATGCTCGAAATAATTTTAAAAGAGAGTTTTTACAAAGGTCTATCAATGTAGAAGATTATAAGTTTCTACGTTGCATAGTTTAGAAATGGCAGGGGGGGGGACACATTGCAAGCCACTTTGGCAGGCTATATTTCACAGATGGTACACCTGATAAAAAAGTGGTATATGAAACATTACCTTCATTTTTAGTAGACCTATTCAATGATACCCCACACGAGGGGGTGCAGCGAAAAAAAAATTGTCATCCCCATTTCACATGTATGGGTGCCACCTAGGGCATGCATTCCGAAATTCCGGAATCTCGAAACTCCGGAATCTCGGACAGATTTTTACGATTTTTCAGTTCCGGAATTGAGCAACTCAATATCGTAATTCCGATAATCTTAATTACTTAACAAAGTTACTTTTGGGATATATGTTTATAGCACATATCCATTAAAGGGCATGCAGTTTCATATATTTTCAGTTTCGAAATTAGCTTATGTAATTAGTCTCATGAGTTTCAATATTATATGAAATCATTAAATCAAATTAGCCTATCGAAATCTTCTGCTAGACATAGACATTTCCCCAAGTTGCGCGACGAGACTGAAACCTTCCTCCTTCCGCATCCAGTACAACTCGGCTTCTTTCTTTAGGTTGTTTGTTCATTTATCTAGATGGTCATACCCTGCGTTTTTCACGACCTTCTCTAAAGGATTCGCCTGCTCCAACGGCCATCGGTCCTTCAACAGCCATGAGTCCATGACCCAGCCCACTACCACTACAGCTTGCTGATATTGCGAGCTATGTCAGTCACTATAAATAAATAAATAAACTGTGGCTATTTTCCGGATAATCTCATTGCGGATCTTTTTATTTAAAGAATATCCAAGCATTTGCAGAGTGACTTGTGGACTAGTCCAACCGACGGTGTCCACAGCTCAGCATCGTAGGACACGACAGACAGGATGTACTGGTTGAAGACTTGTTTTCAGGCTTTGTGGTAGAGGCGACGAGAAGATTCGACGAAGGTTGCTAAATGCAGTCGGCTCCTTTCTGGATATTGTGTCTATTAAGCTGCACAATCTGATCTTAGTGTCCTGACATATTCCTGCATATTTTTGAGCGCTTTCTTATCGACAAGAACTGACCTCAGCGCAAGACCTTCTTGTCCAGATTCATCCCAAGAACTACATGCCAAGAGAGATTTATTCTATACAGCAGTTTGGTTAGTTGTTCCAGAGACTGCCGTTGCAACGATCTCATCGGCAAGCGGAGTTGTGACATGTTCTCGCCGTTTACGTTGATACCCTTTCCAGTCTAGTCCAGTGTTTTGTAGACGGCCTGCAAATCTTCAGTGTAGTTTTGGTGATATTACATACCCCTGTCTCACATGGATCAACTACTACTGCTCTTCAATGTGGCATCTTTTAAGAGCATTCAGAACTGCCCGAAGCCCTTCTTTCAAAAATGCCATACAAAGCGGCTAATAAAATTTTAGCTTTAGTATCATAAAAAATTGCGTCTTCTGTACTCTGCGGTAGAGAATGGTTGTGGTTTACAGTGCTGTAACTTTTTAGACACCTGGTTTGCTTCTATGGAATTCGTCGAGTCTCCTGACGAGACAATTTGTGACGAGCTTCGAGAACAGGTTATGTACATGACTCAGGAGTGAAATGCATCTGTTTTTCTTCAGCAAGGTTATTTCACCTTTCTTAAAGAACAGAACCACCGAACTATCGCTCCATGCCTTCGGTGTAGTGCCATGTTGAATGGCTGAATAAAACACTCTAGCTCTTACAAAACCAGAAGCCACGCTTGCACCCCTAAAATGAGTTCAGTGGTAATACCGTCATCATCATCACCCGAAGGTTTTTTGTTCTTTATCTGCCCAAGGGCCGCACTAATAATAATAACGCACTGGTCAACTTTTCAGAGATTCTTGAAATGGCGCGTGAATGTTGCTAGAAACCGCTGGTCTTGCTGTTCTCACGGGAAACTTTCAACTTCATCAAGCATCTCAATCTTGGAAGGATCGATATTTTTATCCGTGGCTATAAGTTTGATTATAGGGGTACTTTTTCACTTGTGTAAATCTCATAGATACAAAAATAAAAGTACTTACGATATCAAGTTTGGTAAAAATCTCGTTTATGTTTTGGAATTTTATTTCTTGTTGAAAATGGGTTGATGGGATCGTTAGATTTTCAGTATGCTGCTGCTGAGAGACAGATTCTCAGTCAGTTGCGAATGTAGCCTGCCGCTGAGACAACTCTTTCTAGAGTTGATTTGGATTCGACGTGTTTCTAAAACTATAAAGTTTCGAAATAAAGTAATTGAAAAAAAAAATACAAATTCCGGAACCAGTTCCGGAATTCCGGAGTTCAGTACCCAATATCGGAAATCAGTTCCGGAGTTGGAAACCTTCCGATATTGCATTGTATTGTGCCACCCCTAAAATACGTAATCATAATTTTTTTTTTTTTTTATTGAGATCTATATTGATATTATTTTTTAACAAAATTTCATTTACTTATGTTTATAACTGTGGAAGTTATTAAGCTGTAAAGGATTAGGACAGACGGACAGACGGACGGACATGACGAAACTATAAGGGTTCCTTGTAGGACTACGGAACCCTAAAAACGACGTCCATTGCTTAAATATGTGTTATTTTAATTGGCAGTTGAGCTCTTAAGTGATTTAAGACGCTGACAACAGCCAAATGCCCCAAATAGGCTTCTTTTAAAAACATTTTTAGCTGTATCTATTCAGTTTGTGGCAGTGAAAAAAATATATGTTAATCTTGATCGTATTTTCTGAAACTGTATTGTGCCCAAAACACGTTTTCTTGAAGTTTTCTCGATAGAAAAGAAGTGTAAACTAACCTCTTAAAAAATGCTTTAAAGCAAACAGTCTCTATTATTTACTAAATATTATAAATAAAATTAAGAAAACAATTGAGAAAGACAATAATCTAAACATTTGTTGTTTCCGTTTTTCAAATAAGCTTTTAGTTTTTTATTTAAAAATGTTTTTGTTAATTTTCATTCAAGTTGAGCGGCGTATCCGACGTCCCTCGGCTCGTTGCCTCTCTTTCAGTTCTGTACGAAACGACAGTGACCGCAGAGGTCTGATTTTTTGGGTGTTGTCAGCCTCTTAATGAGAATAAATCAGAAACACAAGTGCAGGCTGGTCGTGGTATTTGTAAAAATCCAAGCAACTGATATTAATTAAGTCGGTGTCACTCAGTTTGAGGAACTTAATGATAATTTTTCGTGTATCGTGTTTTATTTACTTTGGCTTAATTATGGGTTGATATTGTGTCTAACAGTTAAATCCTGAAATTGGTTGAAAAGCTGGTATTCCTAAGAAGAATTTTTTATTTTAGCTTATGTGAAGGTGCTACGCCTGACGCGGCGTAGTACGCGATGCTGTTCTAGAAATATGAAGCGGTTATTGAAGAACTACAGGTCCGCATGCCTATATGCATCCACGTGTACAAGATTTTTTAAATCGTTTAACACGCAGTTTCAATGACTTTCAAACTCTCGATAAAGCTGGTTTTTGGAAAGGCACACACTCTGCGCGGGGAAGACTAAGCTAGTTTCGGACTCTTACTGACTAAAACCTCCACGGCGCGTGGGCATGCAATAATAGACTCTGCATTTGCCAACCACCTCGGAAGGCCCCGGTTTGCCACTAGAAGGTGAGCCTCCTCTCCCGTGCAGACTAACGTCGGTCACACCCTCTTTGATGGTTCCCGCGGAACTCTGCGTGCCACCGTCACGGACCCTGATTGGACAGGCAGCGTACTGTTCCTAGTCCGCCACCTCGCTGTCCGGGTGATAAAGCAAAGGCCGTCGGTCCCAAAATGAGGCGCGAGAACACAACCGTAGAACTTCTGGGGTTACGAAATCGACGGAAGCAGGGAAGTACACAATTCCCCCGCTGCTCATCTAGTGGCATTGTGAGTGCAATCTACTACGCCAGAAAACCTCCTCGTGTGCCTGAGGGCTTCTGATCCTTCTCGATACGTCTGAAGGGAACAGCAGTTGTTGGGCTGGTGCACCCTGGGCACGGCAATAACTGTCCTTTGGACCGGGGGACCTTATTACCTGTGGCGAATATTCTGATACGAGAGGGGCCAGATGTGGGCCAGTGGGGAGTTGCTCCACGTGTCCCTCTGATGCCAACAGGTGACAAAGTGGAGGAGCAGGGTGGGCCCAGTGTGCACTCACCCTGCCACTGGGCAGGTAGCGGGGGGACTGTCCTTCCCTGCCCCCGTCAATCTCGTAACCCCAGGAGTTTCCGCTGAGTAGTATTCTCGCGCCTGTTGGGACCGAGGGTCTTGGCTTCACCACACGCACCGCGAGGAAGAAAACCTATATAAAAAATTACGGGAGGTGGGGCCTGCGAGCCGCAGACTCGGGGTAGTCTGGTAGTCGACCAGCAGCTGGCGTAGCTGGCACAGCTGGCGTAGCTGGAACAGCTGGCGTAGCTGACACATATGGCGTAGCTGGCATGTTTGGCGTAGCTGGCATGCTGGCCTAGCAACATGCTGACGTAGCTGGCACAGTTGGCGAAGCTGTTACGGCTTGCGTAGCTGGCACAGCTGGCGTAGTTGGCGCAGCTGGCGTATCTGGTGAAGGCCCGTATGTGCCACCTAAGAGGGTGCAGCCAGCGTTAGGCCGCTCGCGGAGAAGGGGTTCGCCTGCTTGTGGCGGGCCGGTACCTATCAGGGGTGGTTGTGTGAATAACCCGTGAGGGTTGCCATGCCCCCGCCTAGGGGAGTTGAAGGAACACCGTGGTGGTTTTAGTCGGTAAGAGTCCGATACTGACCCGGGCGGAGTGCGTTCATAAGGATATACCCATGGCAAAAAAAAGTGTGAGTGCAATCTGGCCCGTCCTTCACTGTCCCCTCTGCTAACATCAGACGGAAACGCGGAGCAATGCCCTATTGGCCCAGAACGCGCACGTCCCGATTCAAAATATTCGCTACGGAAAATAAGGTCCTTCGAAGTAGATTTATTGCCCGAATCCAGGGTGCACCAGCCCAACAAACTGCTGCTCCTTCCCGACTTATTGAGAAGGATGCAGAAGAGCACCCAGCGGGCCACTAACTGCGTTGGCCTAACGGGAAATCTTTAAATTGACTTCGAAGCCAAATGGGCTGATGCATGTTCAATTTATCCAATGAGGGTACTTTGATAAGTCACAATGTGACTAAAGTATGTGTTTGAATGTTTCATCTCGTGTCCAATAACACCTGCATTATAAAAGGCGTTTGCGAGATCACTGATAATGCTATCAATAGCGTGGCTAAGTTCTGGATAACAATAATACAGATTGAATCATAGACACGCCGTAAAAGATGCACCATGCTGCCATATTGATCATCGTTTTTACTAACATGCCAGAATGTCGATCCGAAAACAGTACCATTGCTCGAAACCAATTTTTGAGACATCGGGTCAAGTTCATGATGTCAATACTGAGGATCACGTTGCGGTGCAAGTTAACACTAGCAAAACACACTGATTAAAAACTTTGTGAACCTTTGTGAAGAGATAAAATAAAGACTAGTATTATTATGGAGGAACGAGGTTCGAACACAAAGGGCGCATCCTCCGACCAGGCTAGGTCTTATCACTATAATAAAACACGATACACGAAAAGTTAACATAAAGTTCAACAAACTTAGTGACACCGACTTAATATCAGTTGCTTGGCTTTTTACAAATACCCACGACCTGTCTGCACTTGTGTTTCTGGTTTATTCTGATTAAATCACTTAAGAGCTCAACTGCCAATTAAAATAACACATAGTTAAGCAATGGACGTCGTTTTTAAAAAGTGGTTTGGCATACGAGGGGTTAATAAGTAAGTCATCTATCTAGATGATTTGCTCATTGGTTAATATTTTCAAACGGCTATAACTTTTTTCTCCCAGTAGTTAGAGATTTGCTGCCTTAAAATAAAATAATACGATTATTAAGACCTTTCGTTTAAGGTATGTGAGATCATGCTACACCTCTGGGGACGTTTTGACCATTCTCCTTTCGAAACTATGAAGTTTCGAAATTTCGAAATGCATGCCCTACGTCATATTCATGACTCTATACAAAACGATGATCCAGCTAAAGTTTGGGAAATTCTTAAAACAATGGGAATTAGAAAATGGCGCCAAGATTCTATAGAATAGAATAGTTCATTTTTAGGGTTCCGTACCCGAAGGGTGCCAAACGGGACCCTATTACTCTCGCTACGCTGTCCGTCCGTCAGTCTGTCTGTCACAGGGCTGTATCTTTGTAACGGTAATAGATAACCAGTTGAAATTTTCACAGAATATGTGTTGCTATGAGGTGTATCACGACAAATACTAAAAAAAAAAAGTCTAAAACCAAAGGGGGTCCCCATACAAAAAACCTCAAAAAACATGCATTTTTTCAACGTTTTTTTTCCTGCTCTATCTTCAAAACGGTAATATTTACCAGCGTCAAACTTGGTAAGATTATAGTGCATATTAAGTAGTTTAGCAACAAATACTAAAAATAAGACAAACATAGACATATGTGGTGGTACCTGCGTAAGAAAGACATGCAAAAATTCATATTTCGCGCACTGTACGTTGATGTCTTTTGATAAACTCTCGTAAATTAAATCAGTTTATATGGGGTATCAGGTCGTCGAGAGGTACGGAACCCTTACTGCGCGAGTCCGACTCGCACTTGGCTGGTTTTTATTTTTTATCCTTTGGTGATTAAATGTCGAGTTGCTAAATCAACATTTCTCCTCTTCGTCCAATTGCAATAGGACTATTAAAGCTAACACATTAAATAATCTTTCATCTCTTCAAACTCCCGATTACTCACAATCTGTCTTTAATCAATTCTCTGCTGAAGAGCATTGTATCAATAACATCCAACGCTGTTGGAAGTGACTGTGTCAGCCGTAAGATGTTACTCCCTATCCTTGACGAAATCCTCCCCGTTATCTGCCATATCCTGAACTATCCTATGGCGTTTTTCCATCTATATGGAAGGATGCCCAAATAACCCCTTTGCCCAAAAAATCGAACCCTTTATCGTTTTCTGAATACCGCCCAATATCCATTATACCATTCCTCTCCAAGGTCCTCGAACGCCTTATCCACAACCAGCTTAGTACTTTCCTTTGTAATAAATTAATAGTTTAAATAATTACTTACGTACCGTAATTACCGTAATTACTTACGGTACTGAAACGTGGTCGCTCACAATGGGCCTCATAAGAAGGCTCAAAGTCACTCAAAGGGCAATGGAGAGGGCTATGCTCGGAGTGTCCCTGCGTGATCGAATCAGAAATGAGGAGATTCGCAGGAGAACGAAAGTAACCGACATAGCCCGAAGAATTGCCAAACTTAAGTGGCAGTGGGCGGGGCACATTGCTCGCAGAACGGATGGCCGATGGGGCAGTAAAGTTCTGGAGTGGCGACCGCGTACTGGAAGGCGCAGCGTGGGTAGGCCCCCCACAAGGTGGACCGACGACCAGGTGAAGGTCGCGGGAATCCGCTGGATGCGGAAGGCACATGACCGGTCGTTGTGGCGATGCTTGGGGGAGGCCTATGTCCAGCAGTGGACGTCTTCCGGCTGAAATGATGATGATGAATAGTTTAAAAAACACTAGAAAAACACGCTTATAACCTTGAAACCTGATCGTGTTCATAGTCCAGTCCGTGGCCTTTCTCACAAGTGCAAACACGACTATGATACGAATTGCAGCGTGCGATGGCCATCAGGGTGATTCGAGGATATCGTACAGTCTCCTTTGAGGCGGCGAGCCTTCTAGCCGGATCAATGCCCTGGGATCTTGAGGCGAGGGACCTTACGCTGAGGTATCATCAGCGTGAGGACCCACCTGATCGGAGTGAGGTCTGCCAGATTCTAGTGGCTGAATGGGAGGAGCGACTTACGCAACCCAGCGCAGGGCACGTCGCAATAGCGGCGGTAAGGCCCGTCATGGAGGAGTGGCTGGAGAGGGGCTATGGCGCCCTCACCTACCAGCTGACGCAGATACTCTCGGGACACGGTTGCTTCGGGAAGTATCTGTGTGTATAGGCCGGGAGCCGACACCCGAGTGTCATCACTGCGGGAGCTGCCTTGAGGACACGGTGCAGCACACACTGGCGGAATTCCCAGCTTGGGCCACGCAGTGCCGTGACCTTATCACTGCAGTAGGTGGCAGCGATCTCTCGCTTCCGGCCGTTGTTTTGTCTATGGTCGGGAGCGAGAACGCTTGGGAGGGCGTCGTCTCCTTGTGCGAGGAGATGATGCTCGCTAAGGAGGCGGCGGAAAGGGTCCGAGAGGCAATGCTCTTCCCACCCGCAGGAGACGGACCGGGCGTCGCAGAAAGGCGTACGCCGACCTGCAGCCACCCTAGGAGTGGGCCTGCGGACGACGGACTCGGGGTAGCCCGCCGCCCGATCAGTCAAGGCCCGTGACGGTGGCGCGTCGTGATCCGCGCGTGCCTGTCAAGAGAAGGGTGCGGCCGATGATGCCGCAGCGGGAGAAGGGGCTCGTCTACTAGTGGCGAGCCGGGACCTGCCGGGGATGGTTGGACGAATATAAGTTTCCCACGCCCCCGGCCAATGGTTGGAAGAGGAACACCGTGGTGGTTCGTTAAGAGTCCGACACTGGCTCCGCCTTCCCCGGGCGGAGTGCGTCCATGAGGATTTCCCCATATAAAAAAAAAGGCTAGATTGCAGCCCGAGCCGAAGGCGAGGACATAATGAAGCCGAAAGTATACCTAGTGAATAATAAATATTTTTGGGACATTTTTTACGCAACACCCAGACCAACACAAACACTTATCTTATCACAAATATTTGTGTCCTGTGGGGTTCGAACCCACGACCTCGTGATCAGCAGTCCGAACCTCGAACCACTAGACCACAGACGTCGTCGTGAATAATGCTCACGCGTTTCATACGACGTTGTTCAACATACTTATATACAAGGAAAAAAACACTAATTAACATATTTTAGACAAATATTAAATTTGACAAAAGCTGCACATGGATTTCTTATTTATTTATTCGCGCGCTGTGCCGGGTTATTCCCGTTGTCCTCCAGTCGTTCGCCCCCACTGGGGGTGGACGGGATTTTTTTTCCCGTTGTTCCCCATCGGGGACAATGGGAATTTTTATTCCCATTAAAATATTCTGATTATGGGTAGGTATTTCAAATTGCAATTTCGCATTGCTATCTTAACCCTTTTGTGTCACGGGAAGGGGTAAAACAATAGGCGGGAGGTAGTATTTTAGGCGCCAGTGCTTTGTGCCAAAAAAATCGTGATTACGTATTTTAGGGATACATGTGAAATGGGGATGAAAATATTTTCATAACGAAATTTTTTTTCTTGCACCTCCTCTTATGGGGTATCATTGAATAGGTCTACTAAAATTAAGGTAATGGTTCATACATCACTTTTTTATCAGGTGAACCATCTGCGAAATATAGCCCGCCAAAGTGGCTTGCTATGTGTCCCCATTGCCATTTCTAAACTATGCAACGTAGAAACTTATAATCTTCAACATTGATAGAACTTTGTAAAAACTCTCTTTTGAAATTATTTCGAGTATAATGTGATCATAAATTTTCGAGTTATAGTGAGAAAACTGCAAAATACTTAAGACGTCCTAGTTCAAAGGTCATTGACCTTAGAGAAAAATGGTCTTAGCAAAGAATGCTCCTTTAGTTACATTCTATTTGAAAAAATCGTAAAAGTACCTATGTGTTATTTTGTTATGACACACTTCTTAAATTAAGCGCTAGATGGCGCTATAGCGTATAGGCTCAGCGCCATCTAGCGCTACACGCTCTGAGTCGCCAATGCTGCCGTCTATTGCAAAAACTAAAATAGCCATGATTAATATTCGATTTGATTCGTTTGTAATTACACCTACCTACTTAAGGAACCCTATAAAACTGAGCATGGCCCGACATGCTCTTGGCCGGTTTATTTTCAGTTTTAAATAAGTTTCTTCATATTTATTGTATATACTTTATCCGTCTGAAATAAATAAAGTTTATTTATTATTTAATAATTTCTTAGCTTTTCTGATCACTGCACAACACATTATAATAAAACAAGTTTAACCAAATAACATCACGTATAATATTTAAATTGGTTTTCCTGACGTTTCGAAAGCTTTGCAGCATTCATGGTCGCAGTAAGACTAACATGAGAAGCGTCTTTACAGATATTTCAATAAAAAAATATTTTTATCTACCGTACAATTTTTTATTAATTAAAATCGTGTCGTATCGTATTTAAATAATATACGCGATGTAATCCGGTTAAACTTGTTTTATTATAATGTATTTATAATTTAGATATCTATGGGTGCAACTATTTTATTCTTCGAAACTTCTATGCAATTTTGTAGCTAAAGTACCTACGTATGGGAATCCTAAAAGGTACATAATTCTTTACTTTCCCATCTTTTCAGAGAACGGACGCGAGTAGAAATGGAAACAGTGCTGTGAGGCGTGTATAGCGCCACCTTATTTCAATTCCTGAAGGCTGTTCTTACACCAAGTTATACAAAACGAAATTAGTTATACCTAATATTAAATTACGGACAGATAAAAAAACGTTGTAATTATTAAATAAACTATTACAATTATTAAAACAGAGAGCTGGACGTAGATAGCGAAGCGTTGTTGTAGGACCCGCGCGCGGTGCAGGCTGGGCGCCGGGCGCGCGCCCCCGTGTTGTCTACTACAATAAAATATATTTTTTGGACAATATGCAGGGTTTTATTTTTGTAATTATGTAATGGATAAAAAGTGCGTTATTATTCTAAGTATACCATGTACGTTTCTGACTCTAGGCTCCAGGTTTGTTTGGGCTGGTGAACTGTACCTACGGATGGTACCTTCTACTGAATTCTTCAATAGTAGAGATGGGTAGGTCCGGAGATAATTCGGAGTTGGATCTGGATGTACATCCTGCTCTTAAGATGTACATCCAGGTTCCGTGTCCGTCAGACCCATATAGGTCCGGCTATTCTAACGTTTCTAACCATGATCATCGGATCTCGGAGTGCGGAAGTGCAATGCAAAGATATAATAACGCTGTGATCACGGCTGTGATTCAATAACCCGAACTGGGGCCTTACTCCCGACTGGATCGAGTTCTGTATCAATCGAATTTTCAATTCGAGTTAGTGTCAATTCGTACTGCATTTCTCTAGGAATTGGCATTAGCTCGCTCGATTTGGTTCAGAGTTCGAACCAGTCGGGAGCAAGGCGCCTATATTATGATTTGGTAGTCTTAATTTTGATAAGGTAAGTAAATATTGTACAAAACTAGATTATGAGATGAGGGAATCACTTCGATCACTGAATTACTTAAATATTAACTTCTTCTTCTTCTTTTTCGTGTCGACATGAGCTACATAATAATAATAGCTCATGTCGTGGGGAAAAGATTAACTATGAGTCAAATATTAACTATGAGTTAATGATTATACCGTTAAAATGAATCAACCCACTCCAATCGCGTATTCCCATTCCCCCGTACGTCTCACACCGACCCGTACGTACCCCCCGGTCCGCAATTTCCGATTCCGCCGCTCAGTGCGTGTCCGTTCTTTGCCGTTTGCCGCTCTGGCGTAGTGATGCGACTCGAGTCCAATTTTACTCGAGTGACTCGAGTGACATCGTAAAAAAACGTACTCGAGTGAAAAAAATATCGACTCGAGTTCACTCGGACTCGAGTCACTCGCCCACCACTCGAGTCACTCGCCAACCATTCTCCGAGACAAACAAGTTTAAACCTGCTTTTTAAAAGAGATAAGTTAAAGTGCGTTGTTGTCACACTTGTTTGAACTTGTTGCGTGTAGTGAACTGTTGTGTTAAATGAGTTATCGACGTTTATGAGTGAGTGAGGTGAGTGACCGAGTGACTCGTGAACCACTCGAGTGACTCGACCACTCGAGTGATTGAGTGATTCGTGAACCACTCGAGTGACTCGACCACTCGAGTGGTACTCGAGTAAACTTGTAAAATGACTCGAATGACTCGAGTGGCAAAATCGGACTCGAGTCGCATCACTACTCTGGCGTAGCGTAGATACTGTCGGAGTGGTCGGACCGGTATCAGAGTTGCGGTCGGATGTACATCCATCAATAACGCAAGTGATGCGAGTCCGAGATTCGTATCCATCCGGACCTTCCCACCACAGACTACTTAGAAGATACTACGTATCTTCCCACACATCGACCATACTGTCGATGTCTGTCAAAATATCTATGAAATTTCACTTGGCCAACTCCAAAAGTTCAAATTATCGCTTTTTCACGTCGAAATTATCGTTTTGTGACGACAAAATGATCGTACCTACAATCTGTAAGATTCAGTCAGGAATTTTTTTTTAATTTTGACCACTTTTGAAATGTCATTTGACTTTTTGGCGGGATTTCGACGACTGTTGTAATAATTATTAATATAAACGGTTTCACTCACGTTATTACTGACTGACTGACTGACTTAATGACTGACTGTTGTTGTTGACTGTTGTAATGTTTTTATTAGTAAAATTTTAAAAAATCTGGGTTTTTTAGATACGTACTGTACGTAGCTTTTGCCCTAGGGACATGGGAATTCCCTGTGGGTAATTATAGCAGCGCGAACCATGGGCGCCGGCAGGGAGGTGCCAGGGGGTGCACTTGCACCCCTTGGGAATCTCGGGATCAACAGGAATTATTGAAATAAAAAGCCGTCTGTTGGAAATCATTTTTTTATCCACAATAATTAGTAGGCAGTATTTACACAATTCTCATTTAACCGTATAGTTCGTAGTGGTCCCTAAAATGCCCCCGACATGAGAACCACCGTAAGCTCAGTTTGGTCCCATTTATGGGACGGAATAATATGTCAAACGTCACCCTAATTATATATATGAATATTTAATGTACTATCTATCGAATCATGTATGAGTACGCTAATTAGGACATTTAAATAAAAAGCACGTGTGTCAGTGCCATTACATCTTTAATATTTAGCGCGTGCGCGTTATAATATATACCTTTGAAAATTCCAAGTGAATACTGCGATAACCGCCATTTTTTAACAATGATGATCGAGGCTAAAAAACATAAAATTTGTCGATTCTGTACATCCAAACTTTACAGAATCAACTAATAAATCACTCATCATATAATAATTCGTGGGAATAATCCTTCATATTGGTAAAACTAGTAGTGATAACAAAGTTTTTCATATCTAAAGTAGAAGTTTCCCGCCGATTGCGCGTTTTTCGTTGTATATTATCACTTATCATACATGGTATCTAGTACGCGCAGTAAAAAATGCCAGAATCTATTGAAAAATACAATAAACTACAAGAAAATAGCCATGTTTTAACGTAGAAACACACACGTTGATAAAATATAACAAAATCTTTGTTATCACTCCCCAATTTGCGATTCAGAATTAGCCGCCATACCATAGATGACATAAGTTATTACTTTTTTTTTGGACAATGATGTGTCAATGCGATTATGTGTATCGATTATTTATTGGGTTTTTTTTCGAACCGATTAATAAAATAAGTATTATAAGAAATCGATATTTTCATATTTATGATATCAAATATTTCATGTATTTACCTACGTGAAAACAAAAATATATTTTTAAAATCATAGAAAATATTATTCGAAGTATTTTACCACATCTAGCTATAATAAAATTGTAAAGGTCGAAATGTGTGTACATTGAGTTTTTTTTTGCGAAAATAGGCTAGGGGGACTAAGCAATAGAACACGAATCATTCGTTTTTAGAATTTGTCTGTCTGTTTGTTACCTCATCACCTCAACAGCTGAACGGATCGTAATGAAACATTGCATTTGTATAGGTATTAGTCTAACTTAAAAGATAGAGTATGTTACGTCTAAATTGGTTAAGTAGATTCAGCGATACAGCTTGACCCCTCTATTGTATTGAGTTGCATACAAAGTAGAGGTCATGATTGTTGGTTAGTTGCAGGTTCCTAAAAATACAACTAGATGTCGTTAGTATTATAGAAAATATTGAATACCATAACATAGTCAGCCTATTACTGTCCCACTGCTGGTGGGTATGGGTCTCTTCTCGGAATGAGAAGAGTTAAGGAACTGGATATAAATCAAATGTAAGTACTTACAATTTAATTTTATACACACACAAAAAATTATTACCAGAACTAAAACTTACGGCACTGTTACCTATTTGAAATTTAACCGTCAGGACACTATTTTATGAAAACCGATAGAAATTTGATCCCACTTCTGATCTTATAAACGAGACTTGAGAATATTTTTTTATAAAAAGAAAACGATCAGCTAACTAAGCTAGTACAACGTTTAATTATTTAAACTTAATCTCTAACAAATTATCTTTAAAACTACGATGCCCTAATACGTCCAGCACGCCCGAATGTCAATAGCGAAGTAAAGTGCGCCTCTCGACTCTCGCCGCAGGCGCTCGGTGTTCCGCTCGACTGCACATTCCACCGTCTAGCCATGCTACGTCACGCAGACGCACCGCTTGGCCCCGCCCCCTGGCTTGGTATCTCCAACAATATATATAATTAATTCAAATATTTTCTCCAGGTATCTAGTTGACTTATCAGTGTTGCCAGATCTTATTTATTATCTTATATTTCTTAAATATTAAGGTATTTAATACTCGTTGGTGAAAATAAATCCTCCTTTTTGATGTACTGAGTACTTGGATTCTTGTTTTGCAACTTATAACAGCAGAGGACGGCATTTTAAATTAATAATAGCCCCAGCTTTGCATGCGTAGCATCTCTACTTGGTCTGTGAGCTTTGCACAGCGATATGTTCCGCGAGCAACTAAATGCGTCGTTTGATCTGGTTTGATCATATTAGGTTATGGCATAAAATAATAAAATAGATAATATTGTCTATTCTTATGGTTTTGGGCTGCAGGTTATGAGCTTCATGTTCAAAGTTGTGGCGCGCCCACCCCACCGTAGCTTTTCTAACTACTCTCTATTTCTGTGGTGTTAGACTTATGAAACACAGAGTACTTTTTAATTGTTATGAAATGAGTCACAGGTTCGAATCCTACTAGAGCCTCTGATCTTATTGACTTTATTTACGTGGCCGTAACGCTTTTTCGTGACAGAAAAATCCTAATAACCCCCGTCTGTATAGAATTTTCAATTCAAAAATATTGAAGGGTAAGGTGAATGCTACAGGGTAACCCGCGAAATTCAAAATTTCTTGTGTTTTTAGCAAATTGTAGTTGTATTTCGCGTTGTGTATAAATCGAAATATGATTTGCGGTAGTAATAACAATATATCTATTGAATGATCCTCATAAAAAATATAAACCTAGCTCTATAAGCTCTACAAGCTCGAAAATCGATAATTTGATTGTAAATTAATATTATCGAGCTCGTACAGCTTATAGAGCTTAGTTAATATTTTTATGAGTTATTCAGTAGATATATTGTTATTATTTCCGCCAATCATATTTCGACCAATATACAACAAGAAATAAAGTTACAATTCGCAAAAAACGCCGGAAATTTTGAATTTCGCGGGCTACCCTGTAGCATTCACCGTAAGCTACATTTGTTGATAATATAACAATTAATCCATACAAAATGTTTTATTTCTTTAATATTAATCATGTCGGGTAATTTGTGGGGAATTGATAAAAAAGCAGCGGGGAAAAGCGGCTTTTCGTGGCGGGGAATTCAAAAATATACATTAGCAGCACTGCATAAATGACAATTGAAAAGGAGGGTTGGCGGGAAAATTCGTAAAGATCGTGTTGTGGATTTTTTACACTGACTTATACCTATGGACCAGTAATACCTACAAAATAAGCGTGGTATACCTACAATATCCAGGCCACCGTTATGGTGGCCATAGCTAGGGAAGTAAGTAATCAAAACTAAAAAGTATCGATATCGATGCTCGTGTTTCGTACCAGAGATGTGTGCTGATTAAAATCATTTTCAAGTAGTAAAAAATAATGCAATTATATCAAATACTAAGTTCGGCTGTCCCTAGGACATAAAAAATCAAGCTTCTAGGTCAAGGCAATCATACGGCTATGTCACATTTTGATACTCGCAAACTCACATTAAAAACCTATAGGGTACTTCGCATTGACCTAGAATCATGAAATTTGGCCAATATATCGAAATACCTTTTTTTTTCAATATATCAAACTCCGATTGTATATTTAAAAATATCGATAGATCGAAAATCTGATATTTAAAAAATATCAACAGCCCTAGTTTGTTTACTTGACAGCTCATGTACTATGGGCCACATTGCGGGGTAAGCGGGGTTGCCACGCAGCGTAGGTATTTTGACATCCCGTAAAGATGTTGCCAAACAGAGAATATACAAATAGCATGCGATCTCTTTCACCAGACGACATAACACGTTGGTTAACAAGAGACAAAGAATAGTTTCATAATTTAATAACGATTTAATAGATATCTGTATAAACTAGGTGGATATAGAAGAATGGGCCACTTCCATAGGTTTAATTCAATGATTTTTTACATGTATCTGTCCGCGCGTAGCTCAAGGTTTCATCAGGATTCATCACGAAATAAATTTCTCTTTACTAGAAATTATGTATTTTCCGATTTTTACATGAACTGACCAGAAGAAGAAGTTTTACAACAAGAATGACAGCCCGCGCAAAGCACAGTGTCTCCATCTTTATATTACTACAATCAAATAGACCCAACGGAGTCACTAAAAACATTTTAATTTATAAATGAACACTAAAATAATTAACCAGTCGTCGTGATAAAACTAATATTAATTTAGATAATCTCTAAACATTATATAAACCAACAAATCATGCCAGATATTAAAATATGAAACAATATAAAGCGGAATTATCAGAACCACAAAATTAAATTAACAACATTTAAATTAATCATTTCATTAATCTAATTAGAATATTCGAATTATAATTATCATAATATTAACATTATTCACAACATTAATTTAATTAATACGGATCATCAAATATTAAACTTTGCTAAACAAAAAGGTATCATCTTTGATCTTTGATGATCTTTGCAAAGTACAACAAATACAACTTTGATGATCTTTGCAAAGTACAACAAATACAACAGCAAACTACATAGCAAATTCTAGAAATAAAGGATATTTCTTTCAAAATACTTCATAATTGTATAAACTAGTTACCTCAAAATGGCAATAGATAGCGTTGTAAGCATCGATATTCGATATAGCATAGACATTAATTGGTCTGAGTCCGAGTATAAATTAATATTTTAATGTTATAAGCTATGGAAAGCTATATTACTCTCAAATTACACTAGAGGGCGCAATGTTCAACCAACGCCAGGAAGAAACATTCAATACTGACCAGTAATAAAGATTAATATACTGTCAAAAAAGTGTAAACAAATTGATGGCAACACTAGCGCGGCCATAAGTACCTATGACATTCGCGTGCTGGACGTGGCGGTTCCGAAACCGAAGTAGTGGACAACCTATCCTCGATTACATGTAGTCTACCTAGGATCATATCAAGTACGTCGGTGGGAGGGCTATCGCGCTATTATTTCACATCCCTAGTCAGTGTTGCCAGGTCTCCCGATTTTCCGGGAGATTCACAGATTTTCTTAGAAATCTCCCGATCTCCCGATTTTGGACAAACATCTCCCGATTTTTTACAGTCCCTGTATAAAGCCTAATAATAGGAATAAGATCAAAACTTGGCAAAAAAATCCGTCACTCCCAGTGTATCGTATGTATGTTCACTAAACACAGCATAAAATAGACTATCACAAAATGATAAAAGCTAAGAATTAAATTTTTTTATTACACAGGGCAATAAAATGTAAAATATAATACCGTGATTACTTCAAAAACTTTGATTTTTGTTAAAAAACATCATCTCCCGTTTTTTTAATTTTTTCCTCAATACATCTCCCGCTTTTTTCATAATAAGCCTCCCGGATTTTGAAAATCGGACCTGGCAACACTGTCCCTAGTCAAGTCGATGACTATTGAAAATTGCCGGTAATAACGACTTATTATTATATTACGTGAACGGTGTCAATTTTGTCTGTATCATGTCCAAAGATATAATTGTTCTTACGCCAAATGGAAGAAGACAAAAAATACACTGTACACCTGATACAAGTATTTTACAGGTATGTAATAAATACAATAATGTCTAAGGTAGGTTTTTTTCTCTTGTCCTAGATAGTAAACAATCTTGGCATTTCTTTATTCGACTAACTACTGATATAATATGATTACTAGTTCTTCACATGTAACTAGGTTAAAAAATGTTATTTAGTGTGTGAAATTGTTAACATAATGTCTGTACTTTCCTTATATTTATTATTTTCTCGTTTTACTTTCTTTGTACGGTCGACCGCACGTCGGTGGTAACACTTTGACTTTATTTCGTAAGCAGTAAGGACGGTTTTCGAATTGACGTGTTACCACTGTCATGCAGTCGACTGTACATGGGCTAACTAGCTCTAGTAAAAGATTGGATATGCAATATATCATTCCAAGTAAAGATAAGTGTCCTATTAGCATATCCATATCCGCTTTATATATCCGGTACTGAAGTAACTTTACGTTGATGGTATGTCTGAGATTGATAACTCCAGCTTCTAAATAAATCCACCAGCGTGAGGCTGGATTGATTGTAGTAGCTGATTTGGTAGATCCGCGGAACGATTAAGTGACACAGTAACATAATAATTGAAGGGTACAGGCAAAGGACAGGGTATGTCCCCAGGAGTCAATCAAGAGAAAAACGCATTTAAAAATTGGAATGTCGCTAGTTCATTATTGAGAACAATGGACATAAAAATAAATCTGGCGATTGCAAACGAAAGTTTCATGATCAATGTATACATTGCCATTAAAAAACTAAAAAGTAAAAAAAATTATTGTATTCCCTGTTCTTTTCCTGTACCCTTCAATTGCTTTCCTTTCATACTTTACAGGCTTGGTACTGTCTATCAAATAAAAAAAATTACGCAATACTCAATATATTGAAAATGTAATTTATTTACTTAAAATGTGACTTATAATAATTAATATTATCAATAAATAACTATGAACTATGAACTATTAGGTCCTTACATATGAAATTATGGTGGTGGTGCTATTCTTTAAGTCCGTGTGGTGCCGGACTTAAAGAATAGCACCACCCTTATCTCTTCTCATGGGTGTCGTAAAAGGCGACTAAGGGATTCACCAGAGGATGGGCAGCAGCGTTCTCTGAGTATTTAACCAACCAACTGCGATCGCCAACCCGCCTGCCAAGCGTGGCGATTATGGCATATCCCCCCCTTAATTGAGGGAGGCCTATGTCCAGTAGTGGACGTCTTTCGGCTGTAATGATGATATGAAATTAGAGTTTTGTCGTACTGACCACTTCAATCTGAAATATCTCCTCTTTGGTTATGAATTCCAAATTCAAATTTATGAATTCATTTAGCTGGTACATTTGAGTTTTGAAAACAGTCATTCATTTGTTTTTTTCCTCATAATTTTTTTCTTTGGCGTCGCTTATTACTCGGTATATTTACGAGTACGACTTCTACCTACTACCTCTACGTGGCACCAGTGCTGCAGAAACAGTTTGAAGGATTAATGATGTGTATGGCGCTGGTGTCGCAAAAGCAAGCACGGTACGTTTTTGGTTTCAACGTTTTCGTTCTGGAAATTTCGACCTTCAGAACCAACCCCATGGACGGCCGGAGACCAAAGTGGTAAATGAAGAATTAAAGGCTATTGTGGAAGCGGATCCATCACAAAGCACTTCAGAGATAGCTGCAGGCTTCGGGGTAAGTGATAAAACTGTATTAATCCACTTGAAGCAAATCGGGAAAGTAAAAAATCTTGAACAATGAATACCTCATGAATTGAGTGAATCGAACTTGCAAACACGTGTTGACTGCTGTGTTACTTTGCTCAACCGACACAATAATGAGGGGCATTTTAAATCGAATCATTACTTGTGATGAAAAGTGGATACTGTACGATAATCGGAAGCGCTTGTCGCAATGGCTGAACCCTGGAGACCCAGCCAAATCCTGCCCTAAACGAAAATTGACTCAGAAAAATTAACTTGTGAGTGTTTGGTGGACTAGCGCCGGTGTCGTTCACTACAGCTTTCTAAAATCTGGCCAAACGATTACGGCAGATATCTGTTGTCAGCAACTGCAAACCATGAAGGAAGAACTAGCTGCTAAACAACCGAGATTGGTCAATCGCTCTAGGCCACTGCTGCTTCACGACAACGCAAGACCACACACTGCACAACAAACAACCACTAAGTTAGATGAGCTACAATTGGAATGTCTGCGACATCCACTGTACTCCCCGGACCTTGCTCCAACAGATTACCATTTTTTCCGGAATTTGGACAACTTCTTACAAGGAAAAATATTCAACTCTGAGGCGGCAGTCCAAACCGCCTTCAAAGAGTTTATTGATTCTCACCCCCATGGTTTTTTTAGTAAAGGGATCAATGAACTACCTATAAGATGGTAAAAGTGCATAGATAATAATGGTGCATACTTTGATTAATTAAATAAATTTTACAAAAAAAAAAAAACTTTATTGATCCCGTACAAAACGCCAATTTCATATGTAAGGACCTAATATTTATTGCATTCACAATCTATTACTTAGGTGGTAGACTTAAAACTATGAGATTATTGTGAACTCTGTCGGGCACGGCATAGAAAATATGTAGGAGAGGAAGCTGTCTTTTAGATAAAATAATTGTCTATGATTTATATTAATACAATTTTAACAAGTAAGTATATTTTTATTATTATTTTTAACGCATTTTACGCATGCGAAACTAAATCTAACGATTTAAATTGTGGAAAGAAAACATCGCTCACGAGCAGGATTCGAACCTGCGACTCCCGACTGGCAGGTTCGAATCCTGCACGTGAGCGATTCCTTCTATCCACAATTTAAAAGGTATATTTTTGTAATGATTTATCATCTAAATATTTATTAATATTATAATAGCATTTTTTCAATAATAGCTGTTTTAGTTTTTTATTAAATATATTTATTTTGCTTTCTTTTTTTATTGGCTCAGGTAATCTATTATATATTTTTATGGACATTACGTAAGGACTAGTTGAATGCATTTTTAAGTGGGAAGGTGATAAATTTAACCTAGATTTGTGTCGGAGTTCATAATTTAACTGTATATCTCCGTTTTGAGTAGAATTCTTGATGCTTCCGAACAAATTTACAATATAGCTGGAGCAGTACATCACTACTGACAATAAAGTATGGCAATTGTTCCTACATATGTAGCTGTCAATATTTCTGGATCTTCATGAGCAGGCAAACATCTAAAACGCCATCATACTGTGCCGCTATTTTGGGGTTGCTAACTCTCTGAGAATACCGTCTCACTGAAGAAGTGAATTTGTTAGGTATAAGAAGGCTGTAGTCGATCCCCGAGTGTCATCACTGCGGGAGCTGCCTCGAGGACACGGCACATTACACTGGTGGAGTGGGCAGCTTGGGCCTCGCATCGCCGTGACCTTATCACTGCCCTCTCGCTTCCGGCCGTGGTTCTATCTATTGTCGGTTGCGAGAGCGCTTGGGATGGCGTCGTCTCCTGCAAGGAGGTAATGCTCGCTAAGGAGGCGGCGGAGAGGGTTCAAGAGGCGACCACCTCTCTTCCCACCTGCAGGAGACGGACCAGGTGCCGCGGGAGGGTGTACGCCGACCTCCAGCCACCCTAGGAGTGGGCCTGCCTTTCAAATAATAAATAGTACAATGATTTGTTACATGATTTGGAAAGAATTGTGTGAGAATAATGTAGGTTAATGACACCACATAGTTCTTTTAATAAGACATGAAGGTTAATTCCTTTCAAAGATTTTTTGTTTTTGAAGTAGCTCAGTCATCTTTACAAGTTTGCTATATTTATGTGATTAACATAATCATGCCTTTGATTCTAGGTTTTAGAAGATGTTTGCCATAAGCAGGGTTTCCAGCCTTCAGACTATGATTTAAAGCATCATAACCATATTCTGGATTTAACAACTACTGTCAGGTTCTCTAATCTTCCCAACAAAGCTATGCTAGAAATGGTGGAAGCTGGAAGGAAAAGGGAAGAATCAGATGTCACTATTGGATTACAATTAGAAGATGGTAAAGTAAAAATATTTTGATCTCTTTTTAAACATACAATACCATCAATACTATACTAGGTATTGGGAATAAATTAATTGTATATCAAAAAACTTATTATACATCAAATCATATCCATTTTTTTTTCATGTAGGTAATGTATTAATATCTATAAAATAAAGCAACTGACTAACAAATCCAGTACAAGAAAAAATCAGAAACATACACACATCAAAAGTGTCTAGGGATAAAGTACATTTTTCGACGACGTCTGTGGTCTAGTGGTTCGAGTGTCGGAATGCTGATCACGAGGTCGTGGGTTCGACTCCCACAGTACACAAATATTTGTGTGATGAACATAAGAGTTTGTGTTGGTCTGGCTGTTTCTTATGTATTATAAGTATGTATTTACAAAAAAAAAATATACAACGGGTTTATTGAAATAACTCAAAACCTCTTAAGGGGTCATTGTCCTCTTCTTCAGTATGAACAACTTTTACTATGGGACCAAGCCCAAACTCGCGAAAAAAAAAACAGATGTTCCCTACATTTGTGTTCACATTAATCGACAAAATGTAAGGAACAGCTGATTTTTATTTCGCGATTTCAAGGTTGGTCCCATTCACGAAGAAAAGAAAGGAGCGGAGGTGCTGCAAGGCAATTTGGTCATGCGCCTTCAATTTGGTCATGACGTCACAGTGGGCGGAGCCGCAAAGCTTAATTTCAAATCAATCTTCACTGAGTTCGGTTCTGTTCGATTTTAATAGATTTTGAATATTTTTGTTGTTTTAACAATGAAATGCGCTGTTGTTGCATGTAAAAATTTCTCAGAATCAATACTAAAACATATTGATGGTTTACATTTCATGTACAAGTCCCATATATTTATATTTTCAATTTTAAAACATAAATGTTCTCGTTTCATCGCCAAATTATTGCTAGAGACATCTGTCGTCGAAAAGATGCATTCTAACCACTTTTCACCGATAACATGTTTTTAACATTATCAAAGCATATTCTGCATATTATGAAAAAAAAACTATTATATAAAATAAATAAATTGTTCTAGTTCATTTTACTTTCTAAAATGTTAGTTATTTCATAGATAAAATTACATAGTTACATGAAATAAGAGGAATATAAAATGAGAAGAGCCATCTGTCGGGGAGTAGAAGTAATAACTAGGGATGTGAAAAAATTACCGATTATTAAAAAAAAAAATATTTTTTAATTTTCAATCGATTTTTTTGGGTCAATTATTATTTCTAGAAAAATCGATTATTTAGAAATCGATTTTTTACTTTAAGCGTCGTGTGTTTTCGATTTTTTTCTACTATGTCTTCGTCAAGGTCAAGTCAAAAGTTTTATTGATACTGACTCATTAATTTGAGTTTTTTGAGTTCATTCATTTTGTTCCAATCTTCAGTATAATTTAAGTTCTTGTTCCGCATTCGTTGATTCGTTCATTTTATTATATTTTTTCGTAAATAAATTTGTGTTCGGACGCTTTTTTTTTTGTGCACAGATGTCTAGCACCAAACCAAATAGGTTGCCGAAGCTTCTTGTTTCTTAATTCCTTACCAAGCAATATGTCGTAAAAAAATAAGAAAATAAACGAAAGCTTCAGCTTTGGCTCTGAAGTAATAATAACTGTTGTAAAATTGATTTAATCTGTTCTTGATATTTTTATTTATTTTAATATCTATCTATATCTATCTTCTATCTATATCTATCTATACATATAATAAGAATGTAAGTCTGACGTGTCTGTACATTGTATATTTTTGCAAAAAAAAAAATAGGGAGGAATAAGAATAAGTAATAAAATAAATTTCGAGATTTTTTTTAATGTTTGTCTGTTTGTCTGTTTGTTTGAACGCGCATCACGTTAAAACTACTGGATTTATTTGAAATAATTTGTAACAAAATTATTGGGCATACTTTGAGGTTACACTTAGTCTTTATTTGATAAAAATCGGTTCACTCTATCAGAAGTTATGTCAATTTAAAGTTTGCTTACATGTAGCGGTACTATTACACAATAATAGGTAGCGCTAAGGCTGAGGGCACGAAACGAGTGGTGGCCGGCGATGAATAAAATGGATGAATGACATGAGTTATAAGAGGTTGTAAGTAATGAAATCTATATCTATTCTATATACATATAATAAGAATGTAAGTCTGACGTGTCTGTACATTGTATATTTTTGCATAAAAATTAATAGGGAGGAATAAGAATAAGTAAGAAAATAAATTTCGAGTTTTTTTATGTTTGTCTGTTTAATATACATTAGAGTAATACCAGGCAAGTACTTTATTATGTGCCAACGACTTAGTAACATCGCAATAATTATTTACAAGAAAAAAAATATAAGTTTGGCGCACACCTGCATGGAAACAAAAGCCGAAATTCAGTTGTTGGACCTCCATTGTTTTAGATGAGTGGGTACTAAGTCGGTACTTTTGAGTGCATAAAACAACGACTACTTTACTTATCTATACATACAATAAAATCCTTATGAAGAAAAAACTGAAAACTGTATTTTTTTAATAATAATTGCTATGCTTACTAGGAACGATAAATTGCAATTTTTAGAGTTGCTGTCTGTTTTTAATAGATAAACGCCAAAACTACTGGTGAATTAGTTGAAATTTGGCAAAAATTGCCGTTACAGACTGGCTCAGGTTATTTATAGTCTGCAAATCATCACGCTTTTGTGCATGGGAGGTGAGTAATACCACATTATGTCTAAAAAGCTGTTTTACAGCAAATATTATGATATGTTTCAATTTATATACTTACCCATAATTGTCACCATTATGTTAAAAGAATCATTTATTTTTATCGACCGTCACGCTATATCTCAAGGAAGCTAAACAACAGTTTTTTTAAACCAGAACGCTTATTTCGTAGGTAATTACTAATTTGCCTAGCGTCCTCACGGATGTCTTGCGAATGTTTGTTCTGAAATCGAATCCCAGCTTCCGTCTTAGATTTTAGGTTTGTTTTTTGTGATGAAGTTATGTTTTTTGCGATTGTTTACGATGCTCAGTATCTAAACACTGTACAAACAAAACACATGTATCATAAAAGTAAAGAAGGAATTCTAAACACAATAATAATAAAAGTCATCAAAGTTAGATGAGTTTTTGAGCAAATTAAGATGAGTTGTTCGGAAAAATGTTAATTAATTCATATTAAAAGATATCCTAACAATTGATATACTGTTTTATTTGGAATGAAATGTGCTATCTAAGCTCTATTTATTGTGATTATGGAATATCCCCCCAACATATGCTTGGGGAAGGCCTATGTCCTGCAGTCTTTCGGTTGGGATGATGATGATGATGAGGATCTAGCGCTATGTTTGCCGTTGCATTGAAGTTATAATTTGTGGAACAGCACCCGTCACAAAAAAAAAGTGAAGTCAACGACATGCCGAGGAAAAATAAAAAAATCTATCACGAAACCCGCACCTAAATCAACCAAAACTTCATAGCAATGCGTAAAGATGTCGTATCTATTGTTTGAAAAAAAAATCACATCAAATGGATAATAAGCTCATGAAAAACATCACAGCCGAAATAGATCATCATCAACCCAGCCTTTTCCAAACAGGTTGAAAAAAACTATTTTATGTGGCGCGACTCTTACCGTCTTACCTCCTACAATTCGATTACTTGGGGAAACCAATATTGTAAGTTTAAAGAAATACCTGTCGATTAATTCTTATGACTACCGGGACTGACAGTTTAACATACGTTTCTGGATTCAGAGAGATATCGATGTGTATGTAACAGTCAACCATCATCTAGCTAGGACATGAATACGCATTGAACGCGGGTCCTAAGCATAGTTTGATAGATGTATAATTTTGTCACCGGTTTCATGATTTAGGGTTTTTATTTGGAACAGCATTTTCCAATTAGAAAGAAAGAAAGAAAATATATTTATTTGCGTCTAGAGTGACGCACAAACTCACCAAAAATATAGAGAAAAAAAAAGAAAACAAATACTGGTACAAATATTCAAGTGGTAAGATATGCGTCACACCCGCGCAAAACGGCCATCGCCATTAGGTATAAGTATGCCATTACATATTAAATATTGGGTGTTGTAGTTTTTTACGTCCTTAGTTCACATTTTTTGTAACGTTGTCTGCACAATAGAATTTCTCCTGTAATGTGCGTGCGTTTACAGACACTACGTTTTATCCTGGAATCGAACTTGCCTTCAGTGGCAAGTATAAACAGTTTTATTTCCCTTTTCATCATTTGAACAAATTAAATGTAAAACAGAAGGAATTAAATCATTTCCAATACAAAGGAAACATTTATAAATTGCTAAAATGTTTTCCCAGTGAACAAAGTATAAATAATATTATAGTGTTATATTATTCCGTATCAATCAATCAACTCAGCCTATCTCAGTCCACTGCTGGACATAGGCCTATTCCGTATACCTACTAATAAAGAATGATTTTGCTACTTTACTACAAAGTTTTCTAAAAAAGAACTAGAAGACATCAGTAGATAATTATAGAAAATTACGATAGTGTTTATATGAATACGACATGGTGTTACATTCCGACATCCACGCGGACGAAGTCGCGGGCACTGCTAGTTTTCAAATAAATCTATTCTTGTGTGTGATTTTGATGAAACTTAAAATAATCGATTATTAATTAATCTTTTTTTTACAGCTAAGTCACATCCCTAGTAATAACTGATCATAAAAAATGTGTGCATCATACCAGCAAGACCACATCTATTTTTATCTAATGTACTAATTATTGCATGTTTAATGTATGATGATGAAAGATTGAATAATATTGTTGAATGTTTGACTGGTATTGTCAAATATTATGAAAATTGCACACAACGTAGATTTTATGTTGAAGATTAACATTCACTAAGTTTTTTATTTATTTAAATGTATTCTAAAATTTTTATTTTCTCGTTTGTCGTTTTTTTAAACTGTTGATCACGTGATACAAAACGTCTTGAGACTTGCTTTGCCGCTATTTCGGGTGGGTGACGTCAGAAAATTGTACTACGTAAGGCGATTTAAATGTTGTCATGATCGTAAAAATAAAAAGTACCAGTTTTTGAACGAGTGGGTATAATAATAATATATTCATGTCAGCCGATTTATTTTTTATTTTATTGAGCCTGGTTACTAACAACTACAACACTAGGTTTACTTTATAACTTACTAACCTGTCCCTGAAAGCTGTCTCTGAATGAGGTGATGCTAACTTGGTCAAGTTAAATGCTGTTAAACCCCAGGCGTGCCTTTTTCCTGCTAAACGGAGTCAATTCAAACTGACTCCAACTTTCCGTGATGTATCCGTGCCGGTAACAGACCAAATGGTTCGGCCAAATATCAGCTTGCAGCTCTCGATTCGATAGAGAGGCATGCCAAGAGGTGTTTTATTGGTATCGATGCGCTAGTCGACGCCAAACCACAAAGCCTCGAGCGTCGACGCAGAGTTGCTAGCCTATCGGTTGTTTATTGAATGCATTTCTTGAAGATACTATGTGAGCCTACAAGGTCACGCATCCCATGACCCTTGATTAGTTCACTTGAAATTACAAGTCTAAAAAATTCTATTTTGTATTGTTTTATTATTATAAAATATCGATACCCATCACGTCTGTGAAGTTTCAACAGTTAATTTGGTTTAAGCTTATACAATATGTACCAAAAACCCTGTTGTTCCTGTGAGGTACGTTATCAGAATCAATATTATTACAAAAATCTAAATCAAAATTGAAATCGAAATTAAATATTAAATCATTATTAATTGTAAATTGAAAGTGATTATAAATACAAAATGGATGCAAATCTGAAAATAAATGATTTTATTTATTATTTTTATTTATATCACTCAAAGCTTACTCACTCAGTGATTATATCAATAAAAATAATCAAATTAAATATTAAATCATTATTAATTGTGAATTGAAAGTGATTATGTAACTTTAATATCACATTTAATATTTGATTTAATTGTTTCGTACCTCACAGGAACAACGGGGTTTTTGTTCCATACTGTAGACACTCACACTATGTTGTAAAAAAAAAACGATCCCAAAATACTACTTAAGTTACCTACATTCATCAACCATACAGACCAATAGACGCCTAATGTGGAATACAATACGTACAATAAATTCTGTTTACTACTACTAGCTGAAGTACGGGGAAGCGAAGTACTGCAATCCTATTGGCCCTACCAAGGCGGCTATTGTCTAATCAGTCACATAAGTGGTCGAAACTGATTTAAAGTTTTCAAGTGTCGAATAGTGGCGACCTACATCAGTCCTATTAGACTGATGTGTTGACAGACACAGGTCGCCTGTTATGAGGTGTCTACGGGGTGTATCTCAGAGTAATTATTGAAGGGAGTAGCCATAGTTAAGAAATCTCGAACATATTCGTTTGCCACTTTTAGGGGGAGGAGAGGGTTACACACGTGCTCAAAATCACAATAAAGCAAACATAATTTTTGTCAATACAGTCGCACACATACGTAAACGTACACACAGAATAAAAATTCACTCACACATTGTCAAAATCGCGTAATAGCATTGCATACACGAAAATCTCGTAGTGAAAAAAAGGAAAAAAAAAAAAAAAAAAACGAGAAAATCGATATCGATAAAATTCTTAATAGATGTATGATTTACATTGTCTATTCGGAAATTCTACAGCTGTAAAATAGGACTATTAATTAACAATATTAATAAATAAAAAGTTAAAAACGTTTATTTTCTAATTAAATTAAATAAAAAAACCACTCACTCATACTACCACTCTCTTCACTCTACCATGCCTTAACGTGTTTTTTTTTGTGAAACGTAGCGGACTGATAATTTAGATAAATTTATTGTGTAGGTATGCGACACACAAAATACCTGTAAAATAAAAATATCAGAAAGAAAACAACATTTTGAGGGACAACAAGTTAGTCGTGCAATTATGTCTTTTATAAGTCTTTACTTTACCTTGATTTTCTCGTAACAAATCACTTATTTTACACTCTAACCTCAAAATTCACTAAACTTGTTTTCGATCTATCGCTATCAGCCATCAGCTTAGTTCGGATTAGCTCAGCAATTCCCGAAATAAACTTGCGTGGTGTAGCTGCTATCTGCTGTCAACTTTTAGTCATACATGAATGGCACCAGATTTGAAAACTGTATATTCGTATTCATATTCGCATCCGCGAATATCAATGACAAATATTCGAAAAATAATGATTGTCACATCAATAACATTCAAAATATACAAAAAAAAAAGTATTAAAAGTAAGAAAGAAAAATGATTTATTACCACAACAAAAAAACAAAATCAATTATTATTGCTAAAACTTATACTTAACGTGGTGGACTAAGGCCTTAGCCTTCTCGTACTGAGAAGAGGCCCGTGCCCAGCAGTGGGACAGTAATGGGCTGGTTATGTTTATTGCTTCTTCTTCTTCGTGTCGACGGTACAATAAATTTACTGATAGTGGCACAGTAATCACACGCTGCTGGCTCAGAAATTTGCCACGTCTTGTGCGTTGTCTGTGTTATTGATAAGTCACTCAATGTGCAAGTGCTTGGACACAAGGAGCAAGTGTGTATTGCTAAAATAATATTATACTATCTCCTACATTGTTATATCATGACGTTTTTTAAATCACATTAAAATCGGTTCAATAGTTTTAACGAGAAGAAAAAGAATTAAACGGACTGACAAATTCGCTTTCGAAATTGGTATAATAACTATTAGGATTATTTTGTCGTCAATTTAAAATACTAACTAAAATGTATACTCGAATAAATTTTTATTCAAATGATTTATCGACTATCGATATCAGATTAACATTTATTTACTTTCTCCGTACTAGGCTTACGACGTAAAGTCGGAAATGGACTCCTCACTAGATTAGTTCATTATTGAATATATGAAGGAGTAGTCTCATGGGGAATACCGATACGTCATAAAAGTAGATCCGCACTCCTTAGCGAGACTAGTGCGCTAAATTTGTTGTTTTGAAAATCTTAGATTTCTTTCAAATTTAAAGTTTTGGACTTATTTGCAAGTAAATACCGCACAATTTGGCATTTTTGGGAGCTCTGTTTGCACTAACAATTCTATAATTTGAGTCAAGATGACGTTCAACTTGTTTTTATAAACCTTTCGGAGCTGTACTCCTTAAACATTGGCGAGACGGCCTGAGAGGGGTACGCCCGCTAAGCCATCTCCAATATTTTTTCCTCCAATAAGTACAAATATACGATGTTGTATTATAAACATAATTTAGTTAAAATAAATTTTAATGTCTAACAGCAGTAAAATTCCAAAATTAATAATATTGTGTTATTTGATGTCAAATGTCTACTTTCATTTACTTGATTTTTTTTATTGTGCGCGTTAATTTCACTTTTAACACACCCCGGCCACTCAATACAATATGAATGCTAGCTACTTACGCAAGCTTACGTCTTATATAAACACGCACACACGTGAATGAATAGGGTTGCTTGCCGCTCGAAATGCCGACTGCGCTTCTCAGTAGTTCTCAGAGATGACGTTAGCATGTGTAGCGAAAGTTATTCTTGCGCACGAACGCAGTGACTTTGTACGGGCGGCGAAGAAAATAATTTAGTATTTTTAATTAGCTGCAGTAAATTGATAGTTTTATTTCGGATTACATCGCGTAAATTGCATCGGTTGTATCTGACGAAGTAATCCAGTAAAATTTATTTTATTGTAATGTGTAGTGATCGCGAAAACCTAATAAATTATTAAAGAAATTATATATTACACACACTGAAAAATTTACGCCTAAACGATTTATCTTTAAATTGGCGGTCATTGAACCGTATGACATTGAATATACGGAATCTCGGATTAAGTTTTGTTTTGCAAGCATTACAATTCATAATAATTGATTCCTCTCTAATCATAAGTAACATTAAACTCTCGCGTTAAGTAGATACCTACCTTTAATAAAATACAATAAATAGGTACTCAAAGGAATCTGCTTTCAAGCATTACAAGCAAATTATTTTTTCCTTTTTGTCATAACTGGCAAAGTACAAAAAAATCGTTTAATTGTAAAATTAAATGCTCGCTGTTCTGTAGTTCTACCTATAAAGGTTTTATTGTGGCTTACCTTATTTCATCCTTCGGAAATCGAAAAAATCTTCTGTTTCCTTGTCTAGATGTAGACACACATCCGTGTAAAGCACAATACACTACCATTTTCAATTAAAATACAACTACAAACACCAAAAAATATATTACGTAACGCACTCGACTGGCGATTGACATCCATTGAATATTGCAGTCCAATGTGCCGCCAAACTGCGGTCACGTGCGGGGCGCGGGTGAGGAACTTAAATTGGCGGGGGGCGGTGAGTGGCCGTTCTGTACGTTAGTACTATTAGATATTCTGTGCTTTTAAGTTATACAGATGGTAGGGACCAGCTGAAAATCAGTGCTGTGTATACCTACATGCACAGGAAGTACTGAGCTGGATCCCTTGCTACACATATTATGTAGTACACATGTTGTGTTCTCTGTAATTTGTCCTGTTACCTTTTCATGTAATATGTACATTTTATGTGTGTGGCAAAATAAATTGTTTAAATATGGTTTAAAATGGTATGTATAGTCGATGCCTACAGTATTATAAATTTTTATGTGTTCTCACCACACTAACGCACATAGAATGTTCTGGAATAAAATAATGTGCTTTGTACGCCACAGTGGCGAGTAGACAAACTAAAATGGAAAATTGTTAATGCTGTTACGCTGTGATAATTCATTTCACCGCTAGATGGATTTACTAATAATGGGCGGATTTTCCATAGTGAGGTGGAGCCATTGCTGAACCTCGTCCCCCTGTCACCCGCATTCAGGCGACGCTTCTTTCTAAAGAGATTTTGCCTTGCAACACCTCCGCTCCTTTCTGTTCTCCATGGTCCCATTGCAAAAGTTGTTCATACTAATGAGTACAATGACAGATTAAGAGGTTTTGAGTTATTTCAATAACATGTTGTATAAGTATTATATCCATTGTCTTATACCCATAGTGCAAGCACTGCTTAGATTGGGATTAGGTGGTGCTGTGTAAAAAGGTCCCAAAAGTATTTATTTAACCCGCCAAGTGGTCTCTGGACCACCGTTGGTCCATAACGTTTTCGTACAAAATGTAAGTTGGAACCATCGCGAGCCATAAGCGATGGCGCCCATCCATTCAATAAAAAATGCATTATTTTGACCCAAACCATAGTGTAATAAATAAATAATAATAATTTATTATAAGCACAGCCATACAACTTACATAAGAAATCTTAATAGCTAATTATAAGGCAATTTAGAAACAGTCATCATTGTCTGCTGTCTCTCAAACTAAGTAAAAAACCTGTATCTTGAGAGACAGTGTTTTAATAATAAATACTAATAGTGAGTCATCTCCTTTGTCGCGGCGCAAAATGCCAACAGCCGACTACCTACTACCTAGTAGCTAAAAATATGCAAGGGTTGTTACAAAATACCATATCTTTTAAAGATTTTCTTTTCTTTTTTGGATTTTTTCTTTCCACAATTTTAATCTTCAGATTTCACTTCGCATGCGTAAATGCGTTAAAAATAATAAAATATCTTTTGTAAAATAATATTACATTACCTATTTCAAAATTTGTATTCCTCCTAATATATTATATTCTATATGTACTTACAAGCTGTCGCCTGCGGCTTCGCCCAATGCGGTAGTTGAGTACAGTCAAAAATTACCAAAAATGTTATATTATTTAAAAGAAGGTACAGAAAGGACAACATTGTAGAAATAATAAACAAAATCCATAAAAAAATGGAAGAGATACACGCTTTTTAAGTTTTTGGAAGGGGCATTTTCTGTCCTTGACGTGCGAAACGGACATTGTTCAGAGAGATGTCAAGTTACTATGAAGGTTTTGAACATTCTTCAATAGTGCTGTCTCTGTCTAGTGAACAAATTTAAATCGCTTATAACTTGGACATTTTATGAAATATTTTATTGGTTTTTCACTGTTGCTTATTTTTCTTGAAAAGGTTTCTAGATTTCTAATAAAAACTAATTTTAAAAAAAATAGTCACCTTCCCTATACGCAGTGATTAAGTAACAAAAAAAACATCCAAAGTTTTTCATCAAACATTTTTCATTTAAAATATTTGGTAGTAGGACAGAATAAAATAAAATAGGCTAAAAATATACATTCTGTTTATTAACCGACGAAAAAAAGGAGGAGGTTCTCAATTCGACGCGTATATTTTTTTTTTTTTTAATGTATGACCACGCTTAACTTTTTACAGAGTGGTCCGATTTTGATGATTCTTTTTTAAATGGATAGGGTATATCTCGAAGTTGGTCCCATTTAAATTTCAAACTCAAAATCCACCCCTAAGGGTAGTAAAACAGGGGATGAGTGTTTGTTCACCCACTGAATTCTTACCTGTTAACCGATTCTGTTGAAACTTGACACACATAAATATAGTTCTAGACACTACGACATAATGGAGACCTGGAGTGAGATTTTAACCACAAAAAAATGAAAAATTAAACTTTTTAACAAAAAATTGAACCGACGAAAACAGAAACTGAAAAGCGAAAAATAACTAATTATGAGTCGGCGCCAAACAACCAATCAACGAAGATCATTAAATTACTTTAAATAAATATTAAAAACAACGTCACATCAAATACAACGTGAAATTTTCAACGATAAACAATAACTTTCCAAAAATGCGTTCTCCGCTCGGCCACTTGCAACTTACACGCACTTTGCTTGTTAAAAGTTCGTTTGGCGCCGACTCATAATTAGTTATTTTTCGCTTTTCAGTTTCTGTTTTCGTCGGTTCAATTTTTTGTTAAAAAGTTTTTCTTGAAAAGGTTTCGAGATTTCTAATAAAAACTAATTTAAAAAAAAATAGTCACCTTCCCTATACGCAGTGATTAAGTAACAAAAAAAACATCCAAAGTTTTTCATCAAACATTTTTCATTTAAGATATTTGGTACTAGGACAGAATAAAATAAAATAGGCTAAAAATATACATTCTGTTTATTAACCGACGAAAAAAAGGAGAAGGTTCTCAATTCGACGCGTATATTTATTTTTATTTTTTTATGTATGACCTAACTTTTTACAGAGTGGTCCGATTTTGATGATTCTTTTTTTAATGGATAGGGTATATCTCGAAGTTGGTCCCATTTAAATTTCAAACTCACCACTACGACATAATGGAGACCTGGAGTTAGATTTTAACCACAAAAAATTAAAAATAAAACTTTTTAACAAAAAATTGAACCGACGAAAACAGAAACTGAAAAGCGAAAAATAACCAATTATGAGTCGGCGAGTTTCAAGGGAAAAATAAACATTAAAATGATCACTCATCATAATACTACACGAAAATATTATTCAAAGCAATATTTTCGTATAAATAAGTATAGTTGAGCAATTAACCTGTCGCTTATTTAACAAAGTTTTAGCTCTTTACCCTAGATTCGACCGTCCCATTAGGTCAAGAATAATTATGATAGGTTTCTTGTATGGGGGTCCCCATACAAGAAACCTCGAATTGGTTTTTTTATTAATTAATCTGCCTCGATACAGATGTGCAACCAGTAAATATTTGGGATATTTATTATTAGATGTTTTTAATTGTCTTTTATTGAACCTAATGATATAATGAATTATCATCTATAGATTTAATTCAATTAAAAATCAAACACTTGGTAGTGATTTTGTGTACCTGACACGACTGACCTAAACGGAAGTACCGGCGCGCAAGCGATGTCGAGCCGGACTACCACAGGCGTCGCGCGCATGGGGAGACCTCCGCTCTCCTTCATACTGCACCCCATCGTTGCTCTGTCTGGCGGCCGAGTTGACTCACTATTAGAATACATTATGCCCAAACACTTGAGGGGTAACTATAAAAAATTATCCAGTTAATATTTACCAAATCTAGTCTTCCAGATTGACTTCTTACTTTAATTAATAATGATGTTTTAAGTTTTTATTGTAAAGATAAAAAAAAATTGGTTCCACCATTGAAACGAATCACACAATCACAGCGAATAGGCATGCTTAAAATCAGTTCATCAAAATCACTTTGAGGAATGGCCGCCCACGTTATTTGTTATTTCTAACAAGTCAAAAAGTTGTGGAGTATGAACGGCATCCATACTCGGCAGAGCTCTTCTTTGGAGCATTTCCCACTATTTGAAAACATTACAATTTTTCTTAATTTTTACAAAATATAAGGATAAGTTGTTAACTTAAACTTAGGAAATTAAAATAAGAAGCCAGTCTTAAGACTAGATTTGGTAAAAATTAATTGGATAATTTTTTATAGTTAAAAACATAGAAATTATACTTGAAATTATATTTGAGACATCCGATTTACCTCTCAATTAACACTGACTATTTTAGATCATATTATTATTACTATTTTGAATGAATTTATTATTAACTGTTTTACTATTAATTAATAATTGTACCTCTGAATTTTTTTAATATTTTATAACTACCTGCTATTATTTTTAAACTAATTGTCATTTAAATATGACTAATTTGCACGCCTTGCATGGGAAAATATGGAACAAGGACTTTTTATTTATATAACAACATCTATTATTTTACACATATTTGCAAATAAAATGATTTGATTTGATTTGATCCCTAGACACTTTTGATGTGTACCTAAATCAGAACTGGATCATATTTTTTTATTATATTAATTTAAATGTTAATTAATGTACAACAACATACACATGTGCATTGTCTCCGCAAGTGATGATATTTAAATGATCGTCCGGCGCATCCTGGGCAGTCAACCTTACTACCATACTGCTGACTGGCTAATATTTTTTCCCCGGCATGAGTTATCATTGTATACATCTTGTCCATACGACAGAAGAAGAATGAGTTTACAAAAATATAGTTTTAATATCAAAAATCAACTAAACTTTTAACTTAACTACAATAGTGCATCTCAAAACTTGTTCTGCAATATGTAGTTTCAGTTTTGTCGCAACAAACTGAACAGTTTTTCAGTCATTTTAGATTTGGCACAAGGCACAGAATTAATATAGTGCTGACCTACATGATAGCCACACTCCGCCCCGCGCAAACCGCGCCCCTGCAGCCCAACCCACAGCTCTGGAGTCAATGTGGAGGTGTGGCTCACGCTAGCATTCTCACCATGGAATTAAGCAATTTTGATGATGCTGAACTTTTGTGACCAAAGGACAGAATTCGTGACCAATTTGGGAAGTATAGCCCCATGTTGGTGAGTATGCTGGTGCGTTCACGCTAGTATCCTCACCTTCCGTACGGAAAAACCATTTGAGCTACAAATATAGTTTATGTGGCATGATTTTGTGACCAATTCGTGACGTTGAAGTGCCAAATCTAAATAGTAGAACCTCAAAGAAACAAAAGTTACAAGGGGTGCTCGCCTGCTCAGTGAATAACTTTGTAGGAGCCATGAGAATGTATATCCATGCCAAATCTCAACTCCGTAGCACTCGCAGTCTTCGAGTAAAATGGCTGTAACAGACATTCGGACGGACGGACGGACGGACATAGCGAAATTATAACGGTTACTTGTTTGACTACGGAACCCTAAAAAAGGAAGTAATACACTAAGTAACTAGTAATACTGCATTTAATGATTTTTCAAAAGTGTTTTACTAACAGGGGTTTGATTGAACCAACAACATGAACGGAAAAAATATCACCTTTTTTGTCATAAAATACAGGATAGTACTTCTTTGCAATGAGTGTTTGCAATAGTGATCATTCGATTCCTGGTTCCGTCAAAAGATTTTTTTAATAATCTGTGAATGCAGAAATTCTTATCAAATATAAAATAGAAATTTCATATTACCAATATTTAGAGAACTTTTATTCCATGTACCATTTCGATGGTACATCCTGTAAAATTAATTAATTATTATTATGCTTGTTTATTGAAGGTGAAAGAAGAACAGCCGATTTCCCACCCAACACATCACTTTACGACTTAGTAATATCATTGGCGCCAGGAGAATTGGATTCATTGCAGCATCCAACTATTTTGTATATGCGTCAAGAAGTGGTGGGGGAAAATGCACTCCGAGGAAAGACTTTGAGACAGTTAGGATTAATAAAGGGTAGAGCAATACTCAGATTGCTTAACAAACAAGAAGAAGCAAGGTCAGTAACCACATCCATTCATTATAAACAATTGTATGTTAGAGCAGTTCATAATAATTTAGTAGAAACAAGAATCTGCCAACCCTAATAATAGTTACACACGGCACCTTGATTCCTAGTAATATAATTTACCTACATCTATGATAGCGGATGCTATGTTCATACCAAAGACTTTGTATATACTGACGTAATAGACCACTACTGTGTGCGACTGAGATACCGATCTTTACGAAAAAACCTATATGCTAGAAAGAGACATAATAAAATGTCAGTAGAACCGATTTTGAAAATTGTAATCTCCCATAGCGTCCCATCAAAATATAATCTCGTATTATTTTATGATTTATTTTACAATCGTTCTGTATTTTATCCAATTAATATCGATAATCGTATTGGTGTATTGTTCTGTGTTATACTGCTGTGTAATTTACATTATTAACCTAAAGAAAGAGATGTTTCACAGGTAAGTATCTGCAGGACAATACTACTTTCATAATGCTTATTTTCATAGAAGTTATTCTTAGAATTATTTAGTAATACATTAAGAAAATGCAGTAAATAGCCTATTTTCTAAATAATATGTTATTTTAAATAATTATGTGTTAGATAAAAAAAATATTGTGTACGTGTAAATGAAACCGTTTCGCATATGGATTGCTCAAAATATATCGATATGTCGATAGTTTTAATTATATGTTTTTTGTACTACCTAGCACCATACATGTCACAAGTTAGTGTCCGTTACTGCTTTAAAAAAAATACAATCGAATTGAGAACCTCCTCCTTTTTTTGAAGTCGGTTGAAAGTATTGAAAGGTTGATTTAGTCCGGCCGCACATTGGAAGGAAATCACAATGATTCATTCATTGATCACGGAAAAAAACACTAAAAACCGGCCAAGTGCGAGTCGGACTCGCGCAGTAAGGGTTCCGTACCTCTCAATATATGTATATGTTTGTCTTATTTTTAGTATTTGTTGCGAAACTACATAATATGCACTATAATCTGACCAAGTTTGTCGCTGGTATATATTACCGTTTTGAAGATAGAGCAGGAACAAAAACGTTGAAAAAAATGCATGTTTTTTGAGGTTTCTTGTATGGGGACCCCCTTTGGTTTTAGACTTTTTTTTGTTTTTAGTATTTGTGGTGATACACCTCATAGCAACACATTCTGAGTAAAATTCAACCGGTTACCTATTACCGTTCAAAAGATACAGCCCTGTGACAGACAGACGGACGGACGGACAGACAGCGTAGCGAGAGTAATAGGGTCCCGTTTGGAACCCTTCGGGTACGGAACCCTAAAAATGGATGGGCACAAATGTTAAAACGAATAAGCACCGTATCTACTATTCTCCGCCAAATAGTGATGCTTGCATTGCTGTGTTTCGGTCAGAATGGTACGGGTGCCGCCGGTGTAATTACAATCACATGAGACTTTCCATCTTCATGTCTCAGTTTGGCGAACCGACTTGCGGTACCATTTAGGTAACAGCCTAGATGGTATTGCAGTTGTTATTGGCAAAGGTAACCACTTAACATATGGTGGGCCTTTAGTTCGTTTCGCCATCCTATACAATAAAATAAAAGCTGAAAGCCTCGAAAAAACTACAGGGTTTGCAGTAGATATTTTAAGGATAACTGTATCGTTTAATGAAATCACCAATTCACCAACGATCCATACCTACGGAATTTGTTCGGGTCGGTGTTTGTTTAATTCAGATCTTTACTTTAATAATGGTAAATATTCAAAGTGGTAAACCTACGAAGTGACGAGTATAAAGTAAAAGTCAAAAATAAATATAATACAAGAAGAGTTAGAGATAAAAAAACTAGTTCAACCGAAGATGACAAATTATTATGGAGACAGAATGTCAAAATTTTTAGTTCCAAAAATCCTATCCTATCCTATCCTACTTCCTACTAATATTATAAATGTGAAAGTTTGTAAGTATGGATGGATGGATGGATAGATGGATGAATGAAAGTGGAATGGAAGTGGAGGTGGAGCTGGAAGTGGAGGTGGAGTGAAGTGGAGTGGAGTGGAGCGGAGTGGAGTGGAGCAGAGGTGGAGGTGGAAGTGGACTTTACTCGCAAAATAATATACTACATTTAATATACTATAATAATATACTACAAATTATAAATATACTATAAATTTACATTAGTATTACATGTATTAATATAAATTAGTAGGATAAGTCTGATGTGTAACTTAAGTTGACTGGACAAGAAAACTTGTTAAGTTCATAGATATTGTAATTTTTCATAAAAATTCAATAATTTGACCAATTCCGGAATCGTGTATAGGAACTTAGTTCCGGGTTTGAAAACATTTCTATACACCTAATTAAAACTAATATGATTAATTGTAAAATGTTCCGTGTGGTGCCGGACGTAAAGAATTGCACCACCACCACCACCACTATCACCACCACCACTATCTTCTCATGGGTGTCGTAAAAGGCGACTAAGGGATTCACCAGAGAATGGGCAGCAGCGTTCTCTGAGTATTTAACCAACCAACTGCGATCGCCAACCCGCCTACCAAGCGTGGCGATTATGGCATATCCCCCCAATATATGCTTGGGGGAGGCCTGTGTCCAGCAGTGGACGTCTTACGGCTGAAATGATGATTAATTGATTTTTTTATTTCTTATTTATGTATTCCTTACCTTCGTGACATTAATAATCTAATTATAATATAGCCCTTAATTGCGTAACTCAATCTTTTAAAATAAATAAAATTATGTCTCAAATATCTGTAATTTTAAAACAATACTTACTTAATAGCTTAGCAGTTTTAAAATACTACCACTCCTTAAAAGTAAGGCCGGTTGAACTATATCGATAATGCGGAAACATCCATGTCACATCACTAAAAATCACTCCTACACGTCAATTTCGCACATATACTCATTTCGTTTTCGGTGACGTGATAATGAGGTGACAGTGTCTCTATTACGTCAGTATAATACCTTTATGGTTCATACCATAGAGTTACTTATACTATAGAGGAACTGTCACGTCAATATCGCGTCACCGAAAGCGAAATGAGTACATGTGCGAAATTGACACGTTGTAGGAGTGATTTTTAGTGATGTGACGTCCATCGTTTCCGCATTGTCGATATAGTTCAACCGGCCTTACTATTAAGGAGTGGTAGTATTTTAAATCTGCTAAGCTATTAAGTAACTATTCTTTTAAAATTACAGTAATTTGAGACCGATACATTTTTTTGTTTTAAAAGATTGAGTTACGCAATTGAGGTTCAATCGAAGGAGACGCAATGGTCCGTGTGGTGCCGGACGCAAAGAATTTCACCACCCTATATCTTCTCATGGGTGTCGTAAAAGGCGACTAAGGGATTCACCAGAGGATGGGCAGCAGCGTCCTCCGAGTATTTAACCAACCAACTGCGATCGCCAACCGGCCTGCCAAGCGTGGCGATTATGGCATATCCCCTCATGCAAAGCACAATTAAAAATCGGCCCCTAGTCCCCGGCGGCCCCGCTAGCCCTGGTTACGGTAGCGGCCTAGGTAACGGCGGGGCAGGGGGTGCTAAGAATCCCCGGCAGAGATCCGGCTACCATAACAAAAAAATGACTGGACCTGGCAGCATACAACACACGTACACTGCGGACCGACGAGAAGCTTGTCGAACTCAAGCAAGAATTGAGCAAGTTACGATGGGATATCGTAGGGTTATCTGAAGTCCGAAGAGAGGGGGAGGACACGATAATCCTCAAATCCGGTAACTTGCTCTATTTCCGGGAGGGCGATCAACTTTCCCAGGGCGGTGTCGGGTTTATCGTCCACAAGTCTCTTGTGAACAACATAGTGAAGATCGAGAGTGTTTCGACCAGGATGGCGTACCTTATACTCAGAATAACCGAAAGGTATTCGTTGAAGGTTATACAGGTATACGCCCCGACCTCGAATCACCCCGACGATGACCATGTATGAGGATATCTCGAGAGCCATGCATGGCTCTAAAACTCACTTCACTGTTGTCATGGGAGACTTGGCAATCGCTACGATGATGAGCTGCGAGTGGGGCAATTTGGATATGGATATCGGAACCACCGGGGTCATCTACTGGCCGGCTTTATGGAGAAGGAGGGACTCTATATGACGAACTCTTTCTTCAGAAAGCGTGAGCATAGGAAGTGGACCTGGTTGGGCCCTGATGGTGTAACAAAAAATGAGATTGACTTCATTATGTCGACGAAGAAGCAAATATTCAATGATGTATCTGTGATCAACGCGGTCAAAACCGGAAGCGATCACCGTTTGGTAAGAGGCACATTGAATCTGAACATCAAGCTGGAAAGATCTCGACTGATGAAGTCTACGCTCCGTCCAGCACCGATCCAAATCCAAAACCCCGAGAGCTTTCAGCTCGAAATTCAGAATCGTTTCGAATGCCTAGGGAGCACAGTGGACGATTACAACGATGGGTTTGTGGAAACTGTCCATACGGTCGGGTCTAGGATCTTTAGGACCCGTCGTACAAATAGAAACAAAAAGCTCTCTGACCACACTCTCGAGCTTATGGCGGAAAGACGCGAGATGATTCTGCAGTCCTCAGATGATGCGACTAAGTACCGGCAGCTCAATAGACAGATCTCAAAGTCCTTGAAAAGTGACCTACACCAATTTAATACGGAACGTATTAAAGACGCGATAGAGAAGAACAAGGGCTCCAAAGTCTTCGCAAGAGACCTGTCTATTGGGCAGAGCCAGCTTGCAAAACTGAGGACCGACGATGGCAGAGTCGTATCCTCCAAGCCAGAGCTATTGAAGGAGGTCGAGAAGTTCTATGGACAGTTATACTCGTCCACCCGGACACCCGCTGTAAATCGGGCTCACGACCCAAGAGCTCGATTGACCCGACACTATACCGAAGATATCCCGGACGTCAGCCTGTACGAGATTAGGATGGCTCTGAAGCAGCTCAAAAACAACAAGGCACCGGGTGATGACGGAATTACGGCCGAACTCTTGAAGGCGGGTGGAAAACCGATCCTTAAGGCCCTTCAGAAGCTGTTTGATTCCGTCATTCTCAAGGGAAGAACGCCACAGGCATGGAGCAGAGGTGTGGTGGTACTCTTCTTCAAAAAGGGCGATAATGCTCTACTGATGAATTATAGGCCCATCTCACTTCTGAGCCATGTCTACAAGCTGTTTTCGAGAGTCATTACGAACCGTCTTTCGCGCAGGTTTGACGACTTCCAGCCTCCCGAACAAGCCGGTTTCCGAAAAGGCTTTAGCACCGTAGACCACATACATACGCTGCGGCAGGTTATACAGAAGACCGAAGAGTATAACTTGCCTCTTTGTTTAGCGTTTGTGGACTACGAGAAAGCCTTCGATTCGATCGAGACTTGGGCGGTACTACAGTCTCTTCAACGGTGCCAGATTGACTATCGGTACATCGAAGTGTTAAAGTCTTTGTATGAAAACGCCACTATGTCAGTCCGATTACAGAACCAAGCCTCGAAACCTATCCTTCTGCAGCGAGGTGTGAGACAGGGAGATGTAATCTCTCCGAAACTGTTCACTGCTGCATTGGAGGATGTCTTCAAGGTTCTGGACTGGAAGGGGCTAGGCATTAACATAAACGGCGAGTACATCACTCACCTTCGGTTTGCCGACGACATAGTAGTCATGGCTGAGACCATGGAGGACCTCGGTACAATGCTCGATGACCTCAGTAGAGCTTCTGATAGAGTGGGTCTTAAAATTAATATGGAAAAGACAAAGGTTATGTCGAATTCCCATATAGCACCCATTCCCGTAAACATCGGAGAATCTACACTCGAAGTTGTTGACGATTATGTATACCTAGGACAAACTGTCCAGCTAGGTAAGTCCAACTTCGAGAAAGAGGTCAATTGTCGAATCCGACGCGGTAATAGAGGTGGTGATTAAAAGTTATAACCTTTAATTTAACTCAATAATTCTGTTTAACTCTTAACTTCATTAATAAATACTGAGATGTTCATTAAAAGTTATAACTTCTTAGTCATATCATAACACTCATAACAATGACCGTACTGTATACTCCTCGGATTTAACGTAAACAAGTAGGTACACTACCTTATGACTAACAATAATACATAGAATTGTGAGTCTTATAGTAGTAGAAATAGGTTTTATTATTAATTCAAACTAAAAAATAACTTTTAATGTTTACAAACTATTGTGAGTCTTATAGTAGTATAAATAGGTTTTATTATTAATTCAAACTAAAAAAATAACTTTTAATGTTTGATTAATGTTTACAAACTATAAGTTATAACAATAATATTTCATTCACTGTTTCAAAAGTAATACAGTCTGCACTTTACTCTTTGAACTAAACGAACACGTGAATTATTTACCCACCTTAAAAGTTATAATTTTAACTTTTAATTTAACAAGATATTTTCCTATAACTTTTAATATTTAACAATTAAACTTTTATAACTTTTAATCACATCTCTAGTTGGGCAGCGTTCGGGAAGCTACGCAATGTATTCTCGTCCAAGATACCGCAGTGTCTCAAGACGAAAGTCTTTGACCAGTGTGTGTTGCCAGTAATTACTTACGGTACTGAAACGTGGTCGCTCACAATGGGCCTGATAAGAAGGCTCAAAGTCACTCAAAGGGCAATGGAGAGGGCTATGCTCGGAGTGTCCCTGCGTGATCGAATCAGAAATGAGGAGATTCGCAGGAGAACGAAAGTAACCGACATAGCCCGAAGAATTGCCAAACTTAAGTGGCAGTGGGCGGGGCACATTGCTCGCAGAACGGATGGCCGATGGGGCAGTAAAGTTCTGGAGTGGCGACCGCGTACTGGAAGGCGCAGCGTGGGTAGGCCCCCCACAAGGTGGACCGACGACCTGGTGAAGGTTGCGGGAATCCGCTGGATGCGGGAATCCGCTGGATGCGGAAGGCACAGGACCGGTCGTTGTGGCGATGCTTGGGGCCTATGTCCAGCAGTGGACGTCTTTCGGCTGAAATGATGATGATGAATGACGCAATTGAGGGCTATATTATAATTACATTATTAATGTCACGAAGGTAAGGAATAAATAAGTAAGATAAAAAAAAACAGTTTATCAGGGTTTTAATTAGGTGTATAGAAAGGTTTTCAATCCCTGAACTAAGTTCCTATACACGATTCCGGAATTGGTCAATTTATTGAATTTTTATGAAAAATTACAATATCTATGAACTTAACAAGTTTTCTTGTCCAGTCAACTTAAGTTACACATCAGACTTATAAATTATAATATTATCGACTTAGATTTAGAAACATCAGTGTTTCGATAATTTCAAGTTATTAGTTAGTTTTTATTTCAAATAAAAACTAACTCATAACTTCGACTGCCTCGTTGGTCTAGTGGTCGCAAGCGCGACTGCTGAGCGTGGGGTCCTGGGTTCGATTCCCGGGTCGGGCAAAGTGTTATTGGGTTTTTTCATTAGGAAATTCTTAGTAGCAGCCCGGAGCCTGGATTTGTGCCCGGTCAATGGCAATAGGTTCGCCCTCTATTACATGGGACTATAACATAACTGGCGAAATGTGGGTGTACTATTACACGTCTGCCTACCCCTTCGGGGAAATACAGGCGTGATGTTATGTTATGTTATTTCAAATAGGCAAAGAATGAAATGTCGAGAATTTAGTTGCACGATTACAAAAACAAAGATATAGGATCTTTGTTTTTGGAATCGTGCAACTAAATTCTGAGGATGAAATTGGACGAGGAGCAAGAATCTGGCCATGACTTTCGATTCGATACATACGACCGAATCATGTAAAATCAAGTCCGCGTCAGCGGCAGGCTAACGGGCAAAATTAATATCCTATATATCCACGATTTACCCTATTAGAGATAGAAATTTGACATTAAGGTAACAGCCTAGTTGGTATTGCAGTTTTTATGGGCAAAGGTAACCGCTTAACATCAGGTGGGTCTTTAGCTCGTTTCGCCATTATATAACATGAAAAATAAATGTATAAAACTTTTTTGTTGTATTTTTTGTATCTATGAGATTTGCTTTAGTAAAAAATATCAAATACCTACCTACTCTACAAACCTAGTCCCTTCCATGATTAAGATGCTCTATGAAGTCAAAAGTTTCATTGTAATTTGTATTCCATGAGAACAGCAAGACCAGTGGTTTCTAGCAACAATGACCAAAGAGCCCAGTTCGCGCGCCATTAATACTGATGATCTCTCGATATACGTGCGTGGTCATATTTGAAGAGCTTATTCATTGAGTGCTATCGAACAACTTTTACTGAACCCTGAAATCTAAAAAAAACAGCTATTCCCTACATTTGTGTTCACACGAATCGACAAAATGTAGGGAACAGCAGATTTTTTTCGCGATTTCGGGGTTGCTCCATTTATAATAATATACTCTGTGGTTGCTCCCATAGTAAATGTTGTTCGTTATGATGAGTAGATTTACCACTTTGAATATTTACCATTATTAAAGTAAGACCTTTATATAAGAAACAAACACCGACCCGAACAAATTCCGTAGGTATGGATCGTTGGTGATTTCGTTGAACGATACAGTTATCCTTAAAATATCTACTGCAAGCAATGATTTTACATAAGTACAGATATGATATACCCTAACAAATCAAACGAAAAACATGTTCCGTGCGCAGCGGTCGCACACATACACAATGTTTTACATCACTTACATTTCACACATTGCCGTGTCGTGTGAAAGAGATGGTGTATGTAAACCAATATGAACAAAAAAGACATCTAGTGTTTGTCAGCTACGTGTAGTGTATGTGGCCATTTAGCCCAGCCAATCACAGCGCGCAGCAGCACGCAGGGTAGCCAATCACAGCACGCAGCAGCATGCAGAGTAACTAATCACAGCACTTTTGGCATAGATTAACGAAAACGAGTAAGTATACAGAAGGTACAAGTATTTTACGCGGCAAGTATTATAACCTACGATTAAAGATCCAACTTTAATCGTAGATTATACCAGGGTTAATGATTTAAATCAAGTGATTTTTTTATTAAAATGATTTTTTTGACAAACTTTATGGGTAGTCCCATATAGATAAGAAAAATTCATATTGAAATTTATACAGTTTTTATTTTTTACTGAATATTGAATAAAAATATGGCATTCAAACTACAAATTGTCAAGAAAATCGAGTTCGGAGTTGCTTCTATTAGATGTTGAATTTACTTTTTGGAACTGATTATAGACCAGTTATTTTTATTACTGGTCTACAATCAGTTTATTCAAACTTCTTAGAAGTTTGAATAAACTGTTTCCTACATTTCTGTTCTTAATTACTACTGTCATACTAAGATTTATTTATGGTTTTTTTAATTCTTACAAAGTTGCATACTAGTAAAACTTTTCGTAAAAATATTCATAATAAGTGAAGAAGTAGGTAAGAGTTTTAAGTAAATAGGGAGTAGGTCTTCTTCATGTTTAGTTTTTTTTATTTTGACGTTGTAATTTTTGTCATAAATATGGAAGATTCTATGTCAGTAGATTAACATTTATGAAAACCATTTAAAAATGATAACTAATTTTGGAGATAAAAAATGTTTTTTTATTTAAGTATCTAGTTTTTCTTCGGAACCATTGGGATTTTTGAGACAATATTTGGAACATTATCAGTTAAGAGTATGTAAATAATAAAAATCAAGTAAAAATCTTAAAAGTCAAATAAAAAGTGAAAAAAATCTAATAAATCATGATTTTTTTGATTAAAATTAAAAAAAAACTGTCAACCAAAAAGTCATTATTTTTATCAACCCTGGATTAAACCCCATACATACCCCTGTGACAGTATAAATTACATAAACTATGCTTTCATTAAATTGATCTCAATTCAAAATTCGTAATTTACTAACATTAGGCCGCGTTCAGTATTATCATCCGACGACGCTCGCAGCGTACTTTGGTCGTTCAGTTACTCAGAGTGATCATACAAACACCAAGGAACGCTCCGAGCGTCATCCGACGACGGGTGATAATATTAAACGCGGCCCAGGGCAATATTTACAAACAAAATGGATGCAAATCTGAAATAATGATGATCCTGTCTGGTGCGGGGAATTCAACCATTAAATTGTATGCTTTTTAAGGTGAATGCTACCGGGTAGTCAGAGAAATTAAAAAAAAATTGTGGGGGTATTTACAAATTGTAGCTCTATTTCGCGTTGTACATCAATAAAAAAATAACAATATATCTACTGAATAATACTCATAAAAAGATTAACCTAGCTCTATAATCTCGATAATCGATAATTTATTGTATTATTTCGCATTTACGCATACGGAGCAAAATCCAACGATTTAACGATCAGTTGATAGATCAAACTGTACTTGAGGAATGTTCTGTAATACGGACCTGAGCTGAGTAACTGAACGACCAAAGTACGCTCCGTGCGTCGTCGGACGATAATACTGAACGTACCACTTTTCTGCCTACGAGTCGCATCTGCATCTTTATAATCTATGTTTTGTCTTATCGCTCTCGGTACAATAAATATTTATTGTTTTTAAATAGAAATACGCCTATAATGCAAATAATTTTTTGGTATGTGATCCCTTTTTGTTTGTTTGCTTTCATGTCATAATTAGTACACTTTCTGTACATTCACGACGGCATTTTTGTAATTTTTTGTCACCGGTTACGCTCGGCGCCTTGCCTTGACGCGGACTAATAGCAAGATGTCACAATTAGCTTGTTTTCGAGTCTTCAGATATTCGCGCTAGTCACTCATCTGTACTTATGTAATATCATTGACTGCAAGACATACAATTATTTCGAGGCTCTCAGCTTATTCGTTTTAACATTTGTACCTATCCATTTTTCTTTAATAACAGCATTTACAGGAAATCTGGTAGTTATGAAGTTAGCCGGTCAATATTATGTAGCATTTTTAACCCGCCCGCACATTGTCATAAAATAGCACCGCATTTACATTTTAATATGTCAAAAGCAGACATACATAACAATATAACATCACACCTGTATTTCCCCGAAGGGGTAGGCAGAGGTGTAATAGTACACCCATATTTCGCCAGTTATGTTATAGTCCCATGTAATAGGGGGCGAGCCTATTGCCATTAACCGGGCACAAATCCATACTCCGGGCTGCTACTGAGAATTTCCTAATGAAAAAACCCAATAACACTTTGCCCGACCCGGGAATCGAACCCAGGACCCCATGCTCAGCAGTCGCGCTTGTGACCACTAGACCAACGAGGCAACGAGTCTGCTCGTATACGATTCGGAAAATTCTGTGGGGCTGGTACTAAAATTAACTGTATAATTATATATGTCATAGACGTACAACATACTATTATATCATCGTAAAAGTAAAACCATGTTATAGGTTCCGGCGCGTCAGAATTTTTCTGTGATCAATGAATGAATCATTGTGATTTCCTTCCAGTGTGCGGCCAGACTAAATCAACCTTTCAATACTTTCAACCGACTTCAAAAAAAGGAGGAGGTTCTCAATTCGATTGTATTTTTTTTGAAGTAGTAACGGACACTAACTTGTGACATGTATGGAGCTAGGTAGTACAAAAAATATATAATTGAAACTATCGACATATCGATATATTTTGAGCAATCCATATGCGAAACGGTTTCATTTTCACGTACACAATTTTTTTTTATCTAACACATAATTATTTAAAATAACATATTATCTAGAAAATCGGGTATTTACTGCATGTTTATTAATGTATTACTAAATAATTTTAAGAATAACTTCTATGAAAATAAGCATTTTGAAAGTAGTATTGTCCTGCAGATACTTACCTGTGAAACGTCTCTTTCTTTAGGTTAATAATGTAAATTACACAGCAGTATAACACAGAACACTACACCATTACGATTATTGATACTAATTGGATATAAAACTTTTTAACAAAAAATTGAACCGACGAAAGCAGAAACTGAAAAGCGAAAAATAACTAATTATGAGTCGGCGCCAAACGAACTTTTAACAAGCAAAGTGCGTGTAAGTTGCAAGTGGCCGAGCGGAGAACGCATTTTTGGAAAGTTATTGTTTATCGTTGAAAAATTCACGTTGTATTTGATGTCACGTTGTTTTTATTATTTATTTAAAGTAATTTAATGATCTTCGTTGATTAGTTGTTTGGCGCCGACTCATAATTAGTTATTTTTCGCTTTTCAGTTTCTGCTTTCGTCGGTTCAATTTTTTGTTAAAAAGTTTTATTTTTCATTTTTTTGTGGTTAAAATCTAACTCCAGGTCTCCATTATGTCGTAGTGTCTAGAACTATATTTATGTGTGTCAAGTTTTAACAGAATCGGTCAACAAGTAAGAATTCAGTGGGTGAATAAACACTCATCCCCTGTTTTACTACCCTTAGGGGTGGATTTTGATTTTGAAATTTAAATGGGACCAACTTCGAGATATACCCTATCTATTAAAAAAAGAATCATCAAAATCGGACCACTCAGTTAAAAGTTATGCGTGGTCATACATAAAAAAAAAAAAAAAAAAAATATATACGCGTCGAATTGAGAACCTCCTCCTTTTTTTCGTCGGTTAAAAATACAGAACGATTGTGAAATAAATCATAAAATAATACAAGATTATATTTTGATGGGACGCTATGGGAGATTACAATTTTCAAAATCGGTTTTCCTCTCATTTTATTATGTCTCTTTCTAGCATATAGGTTTTTTCGTAAAGATCTGTATCTCAGTCGCACACTTCAGTGGTCTATTACGTCAGTATAGAAATGTCTTTGGTTCATACACCGTAAGATTTATGACACTTCAGCAAAGCCAATGCAACATCGCTTACCCATCCACACCGTTCGTGCCAAAATGCAGAAATTCTGTGCTAAGAACATGTCACTTTCTCGTGGCCTAACTCAAAATTACTGAAAAAAAACAATTTGAATCCACGTTAAAAACTTCTCTATTTTATTGACTACTCGCATGCCAAATTTTATCCGGATAGGCCTTTGCCTAGAGCTTCATGTGAAAAATCTATCAAAATTGTTGTGAGGTGATTTTAGTACTGACTAAAAAAATTCTGATTTTACCTCCTATGGTGACAAATTGTTATCGAAGACGAAGTTTGGTCTCAGAATATTAAGTAAAACAATATACTACTATAATTTGTTATGGATTTATTTCTTTTGTACATTGGAGTTACATACTACTTTATACATAAACATGTATAAAAAACAGAAACAATAATATTAAAATATCATAAAAGTAGACTTAGGCGTCGAAGAATTCCTCCACATCACTGTCATCCGGAAGCGTGCCCAGAAGACTGGCAGCGTTGCCACGTTGAATGGCAACGCTTATTCTTTGCCCAAAGAACAAGCCAGCCCTCTGGTCACGCGAAGTGTCGACCAGCCTCTTAGATATTTCCTTGAAAAGGAGCCGTGCGCTCGGACCCCATGGCCCGAGCGTTTCGACCCCAAACGGCTCAAAATCATAGCATCCAATAAGATTACTATATTTGCGCCGCTTGAGGGTCTCCGCAGCTGCAGCGGCAGCACAGCCACAGCCCGCCGAGCTAGGAAGATGGGATGGAGCAAGGGTGTCGACACAGGTTGCGTCCCACACCAGAGGCCTACCCAACTTCCAAGGTAGAAACGTCATACCGTCTGGTCTCTTACCATCGTCACGTGCCAAGCCATTAGGTTCTAGTACGGCTGGTACGCCGGCGGTGGCAAGAGCACGACGAATGTCGTTAATATTGGCGTGCCGTGATATGCGACCTGCACTCCTGCAGCAAGAAAGGCCATGGTGTCCGAGGCTGTCGACAGCTTCACCACAATGACACCGATGTGGAGCAATGCATGGAGCGCCTAACCGTAGGCAGGTAGCGAACCGAAAAGTTGTGTTATCCAACATAGTACCTAAGTTGGGTGACGGGAGGGCCTGAAGCCACAGTCCCGCCTCCCACTCACCCACAGCCAGAAGACGGGCACGCTCGGCAGTATTCACTGACGTATTTAATAGATGATTCCGTGTCAAACTGCAGAGCGGCCCGTCCCACCGTCTCTGGAAAGATAGGATGAGGCGCAATTCCGTATTGGGACAGGCCATTTTCCAAGCGTTCAAAGCGTCGGTCAAACACGGTACCTCAAAATCAACCAGTGAGGATGCTAAAATTTTCCTGGTTAATTTCTCAGTACTGTGGACCGAGGACAGGAACGCCGGTAAACTAATACTGGAAATTTTGCGGACGCCGAGACCACCCATACGAATGGGAAGTGTGGCTTGTAACCAGGCTCGGTCGTCCAGGGCCACATTTAAAATTGAAGTTAATGTGTTACGTATAATTTTGTCTACTTTGTCCAAAAGTTGTGGATGCTTCCATAGGTGAGAAGAGCGTAGGATATACGTAAATTTAGGTCCAAAACAACAATATCGAATAATAGTATACGCCGAATGCATATTAATTTTAAAAAGCCTTTCCGAAATATCATTAAAATTTTGTATTTTCTCCTCAATGAAAGTTGAGAAGGATTCGTCTAGGATTGGAGATCCTAGGAGGTGAAGTGAACTTTTTTCAACTATTTTGATATTTGGCGCTATTGCATGAAATTTTTGGATCGTCAGTTGTCGGTCAGTCGAGTGGGGAAGATAGATTTCACATTTAGATGGATTGAGGTCAAGGCCAATAGAATGAAATTTTTGTTTTAGATACTCCAGATCTTTAACAACTGTCCACGTCACCTCCTAGAGTCCCGTCGTCTAAATACCACACATTGAATTTTGAATTTAGCTGTCGAATAATTGGATTTATCGCCAAACTAAAAATGGCCGGCCCAAGGGGGTCACCCTGTTGACATCCAACAGCAGATTCTAATAGGTGGTCCTTATAAAGTAATTTGGATGGATGCCGGTAGCATTGCCAAAGAAAACTGTAAATTTCGGGTATTTCTTTTTTTATTTCAGACAACAGGGTGTCCCGGTTTACAGAGTTGAAGGCATTTTTGATGTCAACCTTAAGGATGACCTCGCCTTCATTGCTATTTACAAAGGTGGATAAGGCGTGTACGGCAGCCTCACAGCCCCCTTTAGAGCCGAAACCTAACTGCAGGGGCTGGAATTTGCTGGCCAGAGTTTCGCTGTAATAGGCGCAGCAAATCTTGGCTGCCATACGCCGGTATGTGCAACCTACGGCAATGGGACGAATGCCGCCATCTTTCTTTCGCAGGGCACATAAATTGGCCCCGTACAAAATATCAATGACGGCTTCGTTCACATTGCCGGAGAGCATTAAATTGATCAGGGCCGTAAGCTCCCTCAAGAGCGACTCACCAGCTTCACCGGCGCCCGAACACGTAAGGTCTTTTACGTGCTGGGGAGTCAAGCCGTCGAGACCGCCCGCAGAACCGCTCCGGAAGGAGCCCACGGCTGTGACCAATTGGCGAGCTGTAACTGAAAGATTATGGGAATCAGGATCAGGGGGGTCGGGGAAGGAGAGGTCATCCGCAGGGGCTGGGTGCTTACTCTCCAGAGCAGAAAGTGTTTCTGAAGAGTAAGGCGCCACCACATCGCTACTGAAGATTATTCTGGCCGCGCCACTTATATCACCCTCGCTTAATTTTGATTCCACACGTTGCAAAAGCCCTTTATGCGAGAGGTGATTCTGTGCTGCTAATTTTGGGTTGAGAGATGGGATCGAAAAATTGCAGTTTTCTTTAATTTGTGCTGTTAGGGTTTTTTTTGATGCCAAATTTTTTTGTACATGCAGAATCCTATAAGGAAAGGTGAGTAGCTGTTCCCAGGCACTTTGTGAGTTTTCCCGGGCGGCGAGACGGACACAACGGGCTAAACTTAAGGCAACGAGCGGCCTCGCGCCGCGGGGTATTCTCTTTAAAACGGGGGTTGAATTTTTTAATTTGGATGATTTTTGCCAAAGGGGTTCACTAATGGTTGTACTAGGTACTGGGGATAAATGTGTAGTTGAAGGGCCTGGAGGTACATTGAGTGGTTTATGAACCTTGCCACAATGCACCTTTAGACCCCGTTCACCCTTAAAAAAACGTGCCTGAGAACAGTGTGGACATCTCTCCAAGACATCCAGCGATGTGGTAGGTTGACTACCACCATTTTAGGTGTCGCTACTGCCGACATTGCTTATCATCATTCCATTTTCTGATGTAACAATGCCCGGCGAAGCTCGTCCATGGTTTGGGGCCGAGTGTAGAAGCGCTGAGGCGCTGAAACACACGGCATACCTGGAGTGGGTCGACGCTCGAAACCGCAAAACTAAGGACTTAAGCGAGAAGAAGAGAGCTTTCAACAAGGCTGCCAAGTCCTGTAAGAAGGCTTTGCGCAGAGCACGATTTGACCACATAGGCCGAATAGGTAACAAACTTGCTTCTTACCCGTCGGGTAGTAAGGCGTTTTGGTCCCTGGCGAAGTCGGTCGAATCCAACTTCTGTCGCCCCTCACTACCTCCACTGCTGAAACCTGATGGGTCACTGGCCCACACTGCTGAGGAGAAGGCAAACTTGTTTGCCTCTCTCTTCGCGGATTCTTCACGTCTCGATGCTGGTGGCGCTACACCCCCTTCTCCACAAAATGGATGTGAGACTTGTATGTCGGATATTCGCATCCACCAGAAGGAGGTCCGTAAAACGCTACGCAATCTTGACGTGAACAAAGCCAGTGGCCCCGACGGTATACCAGCCATAGTCCTTAAAACCTGTGCGCCTGAATTGTCTCCGATCCTGACACGCCTATTTCGTCTCTCGATGGCGACTGGTAAAGTGCCAAAATCCTGGAAGCAGGCTAATGTGCAACCAGTGCCCAAAAAGGGCAGTCGTGCTGACCCTGCTAATTACAGGCCCATCTCAGTAACGTCCATACTCTGTAAGAGTATGGAACGAGTACTTAATAACAAGCTCCTAGGATACCTTGAAGCTAATGACCTTCTGAGTGACCGACAATACGGTTTCCGCCGAAACCGGTCTACCGGAGATCTTCTTGCGTATGCCTCCCACATTTGGAGCGAGGCCATCGAGAAACACGGAGAAGCGATTGCCGTTTCTCTTGACATCTCGAAGGCCTTCGACAGGGTCTGGCACGATAGCCTTATAAACAAGCTTCCTTCATTCGGCCTGCCTACTGATCTGTGTAATTGGATCTCAGACTTCCTGAGGGATCGGTCGATCCGAGTTGTCATTGACGGCTGCACGTCCGACCAATTGGCTATAAATGCCGGGGTCCCTCAGGGCTCAGTACTCTCCGCAACTTTGTTTTTGCTCCACATAAATGATCTGCTAAGACCCGGCACCTTTGGGTACGCAGATGACAGCACCGTTGTTGAGAGTTACACATCCAATGCACGAGCGAGTCGGACGCAAATCCAGTCTCTTAGAGAGGCCATGGTTGAACGCTTGAACTTGACCCTGAAAGCTGTCTCCGAATGGGGTGATGCTAACTTGGTCAAGTTCAATGCTGCTAAGACCCAGGCGTGCCTGTTTTCTGCTAAACGGAGTCAATTTGAACTTACTCCAACTTTCTGTGATGCATCCGTGCCGATAACTGACCACCTTGAGCTTCTTGGCGTGTCACTAACATCCACCCTAAACTTCGGCTCATACATAGAGTCCAAGGCTCAACTTGCTGCCAAAAAGCTGGGCATCCTCTCTAAGGTGAGACGGTACTTCACACCTGAACAGCTGCTCAATTTGTACCAAGCACAAGTTCGGTCCTGTATGGAGTACTGCTCTCATCTCTGTGATGGCTCGGCTAAATATCAACTGGCGGCTCTCGAGTCGATTGAGAGGCGCGCCAAGAGGCTCGTTGGCAACGATGCGCTGGTCGATGCCAAGCTACAAAGTCTCGAGCATAGGCGCAGAGTTGCTAGCCTATCGGTTTTTTATCGAATGCATTTCGGCGAGTGTGCGTTGGAATTGCACAATTTAATTCCCCCAAGCCCTTTCCATTATCGGACGACCAGACGCACGGCGATGCGCCACCGTTATATGGTAGATATTCCACCCTTACGCACGAACCGGTTTGCTAATAGCTTTATCATGCGTACCGCCAAAGAGTGGAATTCCCTGCCGGCGTCAGTGTTTCCCGAGAAATATAATCTGGTGGTCTTCAAGACTCGAGTGAATAGGTTTTTGCTGGGCAAGCGTGTACCATCGTCGACCGCACCATCGCTTAACATCAGGTGAGGTGGCGGTCAAACGCAAGCCCGTTAAGAATAAAAAAAAAAAAAAAAAAACAAAAAAAAATCATGTAAAACTATTTAAAAAAAACTACAATGAAACTAAAACTATAACTTACAAGCTAATCTAAAACACATAATAAATATACAAATGACATCATAGTATAAAAGCTGACGTTGACGTTTATTTTAGTGTGTGCTGTGTCCATGACAACCGTCGTCCAGGCGAGGCGGCATTATTGTTTATTATAATATGAACAAATTGATTATAGTTTTTATCCGCCTGTCACTCGGATAAACAATAAATTGGTAAAATAGATAAACGCCTTGCATTAGCATGCATTACATGTTGACACCTTGTCACCCAAGTCTACGCCTAGATCACTTTGTACTATTGCGTTGGTCGCGACTGGTTGTAAACAACGATGCTGATACACACAAGAGCAAGGTCTTTTCGTGGGCTTAACACTCAACTACAGGCCGTCATTTTAGAGCTTATCGGGGGTGGAATATTCATTTATTGATTTTAAATCGATTTTTCTTTTGCCCCGCCGAACTTGTAGGTATTTCTTACTTATTTTGGCATCATCGATGATTTTACATTCTTAAATTACCTTGCTAGACCAGGGTCGATAATTTTTAAAACAAAAAAAAATAATAGTAGGATGAAACCCATTAGAAAAGGAGGGGAATATTATAAAAATAAAAGGAAAAATAATTTACGGGCGATCTGAGGTCGGGAAGGGGATGGGGGTGAGTTTTTAAGGTTAAAAAACGGTTTTTCTCGATTTCCGGCAAAACTAAAAGTCCTATCGAAAAAAGTCAAATGGCAAAGTTGTAGGTAATAAAAAGATCTAAAACTTTTGTATTTACACTTTTTTCAAATAACCTCAAAATTTATGTGAAAATTCCAAAAAATCAAGTTTATCTTTTACAAAAAAATTTTTTTTTAACGAAATTTGCTGAAAACTTACCTTTTTATGTCCCAAATACGCTGTAATTTATTTGATTAAAAATATTTATTTTTTCACCTTATTTTGAATTAATATCGAAAAAACACCCTAATTTTCAATCGAAAATTCACCCGTCAAAATATCAGCTTTTTTCAAAAAGTTGGTATGGTTTCTGTTCGTTGAAATCTCTACTTTCCGATGGTGAAAAAAAAAAAATATGTTACTACAGTAAATCTTCTCAGAAAATGCAAAAAATAAAAAAATACTTGAATTCGATTTTTTTTTTTTAATTATTATAAATAATTTTGAGCTAAAAGATAAAAATAAAAAACCAAAAACTTGGTTTTTTGGATTTCTCACATAAATTTTGAGGTTATGCGAAAAAAGTGTAAATACAAAAGTTTTAGATCTTCTTATTACCTACAACTTTGCCATTTGACTTTTTTCGATAGGACTTTTAGTTTTGCCGGAAATCGCTATTTTTTTTTTTCACTTTTTATTATTTTTAAAGGCTTCTACCCTGTTCTATGCACGAATTGTTAAATTTTATGCTTCTACACACTTTTAATAATCTTTTTTAATGATCGTGCCTCGATACATTACAAGTTACAACATCTTTAAAAAAACCGGCCAAGTGCGAGTTAGACTCGCGCAGTAAGGATTCCGTACCTCTCAATGACCTGATACCCAATAAAAACTGATTTAATTTACGAGAGTTTATCAAAAGACATCAACGCACAGTGCGCAAAATATGAATTTTTGCATGTCTTCTTACGCAGGTACCACCACATATGTCTATGTTTGTCTTATTTTTAGTATTTGTTGCTAAACTACATAATATGCACTATAATCTGACCAAGGTTGAAGTTGGTATATATTACCGTTTTGAAGATAGAGCAGGAACAAAAACGTTGAAAAAACTGCATGTTTTTTGAGGTTTCTTGAAAGGGGTGGGTCCCTTTGGTTTTAAACTTTTTTTTGGTTTTTAGTATTTGTCGTGATACACCTCATAGCAACACATATTCTGAGAAAATTTCAATCGGTTACCTATTACCGTTCAAAAGATACAGCCCTGTGACAGACAGACGGACGGATGGACGGACAGCGTAGTGAGAGTAATAGGGTCCCGTTTGGCACCCTTCGGGTATGGAACCCTAAAAAGAACACTAAAGCTGTTGGAAGGCATGTTCCTTTTCACGAATCGTTTCTTGGACTTCTCTTTTTGTACATTTTTGTTCTCTGGGTGATTGATATACGAGTTATTTATAAGACCCCCAAAAAAAAAACTATCTCCCCCTTAAACCCCTTTTCAGTTAAGTTAACTTATAACACGTTGTATACACGGTGTCACGTTTCTTGTGGTCCAAACGAAAACCATTGATAAAGGGCACCAAGGGCTATCGAAAACAACATGTATGTTCCGCGAAAATCGTCTAACATAAACATAACCAGCCCATTACTGTTGGGCACGGGCCTCTTCTGGGTACGAGAAGGCTAAGGCCTTAGTCCACCACGCTGGCCTTTTTTTTTTTTTTTTTTTTTTTCGCCGTGGGGAATTCCTCATGGACGCACTCCACCCGGGGTAGGCGGAGCCAGTGTCCGACTCTTACCGACTAAAACCACCACGGTGTTCCTTCAACTACCTTAGCCGGGGGCGTGGGAACCCGTGAGTATTCACACAACCACCCCCGACAGGTCCCGGCTCGCCACAAGCAGGCGAGCCCCTTCTACCCGTGCGGCCTAACGTTGGCCGCACCCTCCTCTGTGGCGCACACGGAACACTGCACGCCACCTCACCCCATGGGCCTTTACCAGCTGCGCCAACTACGCCGGCTGTGCCAGCTACGCCAACTGCTGGTCGGGCAGCAGACTACCCCGAGTCTGCTGCTCGCAGGCCCTACCTCCCGTAATTTTTTATAGAGGTATTCTTCCTCGCGGTCCGGGCGGTGAAGCCAAGACCCTCGGTCCCAAGGCGGAGTGCGTCCACGAGGATTTACCCAAGGCAAAAAAAAAAAACTTAGTTACCTACTAAAGAAACCTGAAAAGTGCAAGTCTCATTCTATGAATTAGGCCCAAAATTAAATTTTACCGGTCTGTTTAGTTTTAGCGGTGTGTAGTGGAAATCCAATGAATAGCTCATCTGCCAACGATTCTGCATCTGACATTATTTTCTCTAGTTGGGGTCTTCTTTTTCTTGAAATCCTTTGTTAGAAAATTACTGCCACAAATGTTTTAATTGGTGTAGTTTTTTAATGGGTATGTAGGTACACCAAATCTTCTTTTCCAGCGCCACTTGCGTGCGTACAAAAATTAGCTTTTCTGGAAAAGCTTTAGTAACCCCCAGTTTCTGGAAGGCTGATCAATTTGATCTATTGTCAAATCTAATGTCAGCTCCTGTGATTGGTCCGCAAAAATACTAACAACCAATCACTTTGCTAGACCTGAGATTTGACAGTCGATTAGTTAATTTTTGTGTTGATCAGCCTTTCGGAAACTGGGGGATAGTCTCGTTCATTTTAATTCATTCATGTGTTTACGGGCACATTTGCATGATAAAACACAGACTGACACAATACTGACAAATAATAAAAAAATACCGATTATAGGCATTTTTTCCAGACTAATTACGTTTTTGTAACAAAAATGTAAAGGACATGTGATTAAATGAGCCGATTTTTTTTTGAACCAGTATCAATCAATCAATCAAATACTTTATTTCGGACAGCTAAAAGATCCATAATTTGTTAGTAACAGACATGAACTTAAATACTAATGTTAGTAACATAATAAAGTGACATATATATTTTCCCACAAGGTGGACCGACGACCTGGTGAAGGTCACGGGAATCCGCTGGATGCGGAAGGCGCAGGATCGGTCGTTGTGGCGATGCTTGGGGGAGGCCTATATCCAGCAGTGGACGTCTTTCGGCTGAAATGATGATGATGATATATTTTAATTTTTTGCATAGATCACCCGACAGCTAGGTGATCACTGCATGCACAATTTTTTTCATCATAGCAGAGGAAGTATCTGCTGCTATCGTCTTCAGGATATTGTTGTTACCCCTTATTCTTCTCAGTAGTGATGCCGTTTTTTTGCGGATCATAGCATTAAACCCATCGGTATGAGTTACCGCGAACATAGCTGAGGCACTGCATAAAAGAGGCAGTCGCAACAACATCCTAAAAGCATTATTGTCGTAGTATCATGTGTGGTTTGTCTGGTAGGGAAAATTATCTAGGATATGCCTACGAATCCAAAAAAAAATTAAAAGCACCCTTATTTAATAAAAGTTGCAGTTTGACACGGAATCATCTATTAAATACGTTAGTCAATACTGCCGAGCGTGCCCGTCTGCTGGCTGTGGGTGAGTGGGAGGCGGGACTGTGGCTTCAGGCCCTCCCGTCACCCAACTTAGGCACTATGTTGGATAACACAACTTTTCGGTTCGCTACCTGCCTACGGTTAGGCGCTCCATGCGTTGCTCCACATCGGTGTCATTGTGGTGAAGCTGTCGACAGCCTCGGACACCATGGCCTTTCTTGTTGCAGGAGTGCAGGTCGCATATCACGGCACGCCAATATTAACGACATTATTCGTCGTGCTTTTGCTACCGCCGGCGTAGCAGCCGTACTAGAACCTAATGGCTTGGCACGTGACGATGGTAAGAGACCAGATGGTATGACGTTATTACCTTGGAAGTTGGGTAGGCCTCTGGTGTGGGACGCAACCTGTGTCGACACCCTTGCTCCATCCCATCTTCCTAGTTCGGCGGGCTGTGGCTGTGCTGCCGCTGCAGCTGCGGAGACCCTCAAGCGGTGCAAATATAGTAATCTCATTGGATGCTATGATTTTGAGCCGTTTGGCGTCGAAACGCTCGGGCCATGGTGTCCGAGCGCACGGCTCCTTTTCAAGGAAATATCTAAGCGACTGGTCGACACTTCGCGTGACCAGAGGGCTGGCTTGTTCTTTGGGCAAAGAATAAGCATTCAACGCTTCCGGATGACAGTGATGTGGAGGAATTCTTCGACGCCTAAGTCTACTTTTATGATATTTTAATATTATTGAATCTGTATTTTATACATGTTTATGTTGTATATATTATATATTAATGTAGATAGGTAGTAGTTAATTATAAGATGTGTATTTATATTGTATAAAGTAGTATGTAACTTCAATATGTATATTTTCCCCACAAATAAAGTTAATCTCTGTGATTTAATAAATAAACATTTTAAAACCAGATATTTTTCAGCGTAATATTAGTTTTAATTAACGAAGTATTAAAAAAACTGCTAAATATTATTTTTCATATTCATAATATTTATTTGCATTCCACAATGTAAATTAGGTGGTAAACATAATGGCTTAATAGCTTGTCACAATTGGGCACAGCAAAATTCAATACAATTAAAATTTATGTCATTATAAACAACAGCAACTTGGGAGAGGCCTATGTCCAGCAGTGGACTGCGATAGGCTGAGTTGATTGATTGATTGATACATATAATCCAAATTTCAGATAATAAAAGCATAAGTATACACTTTAGTGTTATTTAATTATTTTTTAAACAATATCAGATTGTTTTAAATAAAATCAACTAAAGAACTCAATGATTTGGATGTATGGCATTGATTCCTTTGCCTCATAAAGATTTTTTCTTTTTTCTGAATACATTACCCACTGACCTATGAAACCTATGGACTAGAAATACTTACGAAATACGCATGGTATAAAACAGAAGTTTGTGTGATATACTTACAATAGCAGTGTCCGTAAAGTGGCGACCATTGCAAGGGATGTAAGTAATCGAAATCCATATTACATTTTCCTTACTTGTTGTCCATAGCACAAACAATAATGAAGTATTTCTAGTCCATAGGTTTCATATGTCAGTGGTCGACAATGATAATAATGACATCCAATAGAACAGTGTTGCAAGAATCAATAATTTATGTGGGTTGAAATTTTATTTTTTGAATTATAATTATTTAAAAAATTTATAACAATAGAAGGGTGCTTTAAAAAAAATTATACAAAGGCTCCTTAATTTATATAGTTTCATAAAACTAAAATCTCTTCTCGGTTCACAGCAGTTTCGAATTTCAGCCCAGCCTCCATACAAAAATATAACATGTCCTTTGTTTTTGTAAGACAATTTATAAAAAATATAAATATCGACAGTCGATAAAAAAATTTGAAACACTACTGAATCTACTAATACGTTATTTTATAAATTCTAGACTTAGATTTTTAACCAAAAACTGTAAAACGCGTAATTCCTATTCTGTAATAGCCTAACAATTGCCAATTTATGCTTACCTATATCATTCAAAGAGAATTTAGCCATGAAGATTCGCTTTTGACCATTTGACCGGCTGGGTTTTATACCACATATTTCACACACAGAAAGAAAAAAATGGCCGGCATTCAATGCAATGACAATCCAACCAACCAAACTAACAAGAAGTAACCTAATTCGTAAATTTAATAGCAGTCTTTGACAAGATACCTATAGACCAAATGTCAAGAACAAAAATTTGATACATTCAAAACCCTGCCGATTTGCGTAGTACACGCGAATTACGCACACACTCACATTCAAACCAAGCCGAACTGTTTATTGTATTTCGAATCACCGAACGTGTCACCACGACACTTAACTGTCAAAGAGCTTTGAAAAAAATCTTAAAATGCCTTCGTATGTCGTGAAACGGTGCAAAAATAATTCTACAGCGCATAAAAAATCAGATGGGTCATGGGATTACTTTTCACAAGTTAGTAATTTATTTTAATCATATTTTAATGTTTACAATTCATTTTCTTGTAACCTTACCGCGGCAAGGAATATTCCTGTGTTGCATGTTAATAAATTATAATTTACCCCAGGAATCGGGTAAAATTAATCGTCATGTTATTTTTACGCTTTTTTTACTTTTTAGCTTTCCGAAAGACCATAACAGAAAAAAAGAGTGGGTTGAAGTAATACGTAATAGCATAAATGAAAATAATTGGTCACCATCCAATTATTCACTCATTTGTAGCGAACACTTTGTTGAGCATGATTTATACATGACTAAAAACGTGATCCCTCCTTTTGGGCTGCGCCGCAGTCGGGTGAAAATTTCTATTAAAACAACATAATGAATCCTTCACATCTACCACAATGGAATCCAATGAAATGAGTAATTTTTGATAATTTTGCAAATAACTTACCAAGGAATAGTACACAAGTATCCAACCAACAGCAGTAATTTTAGTTTTAGTATAATGTTCCATTTTTTAAGTAACTACTATGAATAATTAAACCCTGATTAATTATATTTCAATTGTTTTTCTTACATCTAGCATTTTCTTCGCTGCAGTGAGATGAAAAGTTGTGTGTTTTGCACGGTTGCAAAAGTATTTGCGTCTCGTGCCTTTACATTTGTTTGATTATATTTTAGAATTCAATCTTAAATCCTTCGCTTGCTTTATTGAAGAAAACGCGCTAAATAACAACTTTACAGTCTTGCATAGCAAATAACTATTTTTTATTATATAGTTATATTCAATGTACGGCCAGGGACACGAATTATTTAGCAAATTGAGACACAAATTTTGCCGTATTTTGCCTTTCTAGCCCTGATCCTAGTCGTTGGTATACTGATAACGAATGACAATAATTGTGATTAGTAATATACAGAAAATTTAAATTGACAGTCAATTTGCTAAACAATCCCTTTCCGTGACTTTTCATAATTGGATCGTATTAATTATTTAAAGACTTGATATTAGTCGTGGTCAGTTGTTTGATATCAGGGGTAAAAAGATTTTATCTAGCAACACTCCCATCGCTGTCAATGTCACTCATACATTTGCAGACCCTGCATCAATTCAATGTTCCGCTGGAATTTGTCTTGAGTTTTTACTTGGTCTATGATAGCAGTATGGAATGGCTATCCAAACGCGTCAGCAGTAATTTTAATTTAATAAGACTATTTTCGACGACCTGGTGAAGGTCGTGGGAATCCGCTTGATGCGGCAAGCACAGGACCAGTCGTTGTGGCGATGCTTAGGGGAGGCATATGCCTCCCCTAAGCACGCGAAAGACGTCCACTGCTGGACATATGTCCAGCAGTGGACGTCTTTCGCCTGAAATGATGATGATTATGAAGACTATTTTTATATTGCATTGCTAATTTATCTTTCTATAGTGTCGACTGTCGGTACGATGTGTGCGCGTTCACCTTTATAAACTTTTTTTTATAGACAAGCTAACGTATCCGCTTTTTATCGACGACCAGTCGCTGATACAAAAGTTGCAGATATAAAAATGAAAATGGAGATAGATGAGCCTACAACTGACCACCCGGTTTCAGGACCTTCAGAAATTAAGCACACCCAATATCATGAACCTGATATTATAGCTAAATATAAAGAAAGTACTTTTCAACAAAAAAAAGCTGAAGAGCGTAAAGCAAGAAGCAGCCTTGAAGAAGGCGAAAGCTCAGCACAAAAAAATGAGAATCAAGAGATAACCATTAAGGAAGAATTAATGGACACTGATAAAGAGAAGAGCAATGTGTCATTTTCTTCACAATCAAGAGAATATTTGGAAAGACGGCTGAAAATTGAAGAAGAAGTCACTTTTGTAAGTATAAATTAATTTTGATGTGGTGGTCTTGGTTTATCCCAGTAATTATTATTTTATTCGAAATCATAATTAATAAATTTTAATGTATTACGTCGCGTCTATGAGTGCAAGCCTACCAAATGTAAACACATCTGAACAAGTTCGCAGTTGTTAGATTAAAATTAGCGATGGGTCATTAACGGTTTTCGTGTCAATCTAATGTAACAATTTTTTTCCGATAAATAACAGGTTGAAAAAGCTGTTAATTTTAGCAGGTTTGCAGATTTTTATTTTTTTCAATATTAACGTTTTTGCGTTTAAAACAATTTTCTTTAAAAAATAATATTAATCAACGTTATTCATACTGAAATAAAATTGAGTTGGTTTTTGGAAACAATCCGTTTATCAATACATAAGTTTTTTGTAACACGTTCGTTAAAAAAAAATGTGTGTGTTAAATGCATACAGTTTTATCGACTTGTTTTTTGAGCAATGAAAAACAGTTAATTCGTTTCTTGTGGAAAAGCTGTTTAAAAAAGCCTTTCGTTGATTCAATGCCCACCGCTAATTAAAATATATCTTTAACAATATATGTTAGATAAACTAACAGGTATAATCGACAGGACTAAATTATTTCATGAGATATTAATATATCTTGAATATCAGTTATCTGTTCTGATGTGTAAACTACTTTAAAGGTTCTAAAATGATAATGAACAGGGTCACAGCGGGTATTGTAAATAAAAGCCACATTAAGAGTCTCACTAACTCTAAAAACTCGAGTACCTAAGCTCTTACTATTCGAAAAGTAAATAAATAAAAACCGGCCAAGTGCGAGTCGGACTCGACTCACACAGGTTCCGTACCACCCATCGACCTGATACTCCATAGAAACTTTCCTTCATTCGTTCGTGAACTACCCATCCATGTCCCATGTCTACAATAAATATTCTGACAACATTTCAACCAGCTAACTACGGGCTACCTATTAGTAGGTACTATTACCGTCCAAAAGAAAAGATACAGCCCAGCCCTGTGACAGCGTATCAGCGTAACGATAGGGTCTCGAATGCCATACTTTTGGTACGAAACTTAACTTAACTTAACTTTATATTATTTTTTGTACCTATGTTACACAAATGAATAAATGACTTATGACTTATGACTTAACTAGAAATCTTACTATAAATGTTGTACTAAGCCGTGTAACATTCGAACAAAACATACAAAACATTGCACATTGTGTAGTTGTACCAACACGGCCTATACAACGTTTAGTAGTAAAGACTATCCCGTCTTTAACATTATCAGACAATCCTAACAATCTGGTCATTCGTATTTCACTTATTAATATAAAGTAACGCATGCGTGCGAATAGGCAATGCGGCCCCGCGCGTAAAGCGCAAGCTCCTCCCATTAGCTCAAGGTCGCTGGCTATTATCGTCGCCTTAACACAAATGAATCAGATGTGTAATGTATTGACCAGATGTGTAATGTATTGACCAGATGTGGTTATGTTTTTCATCTACACTCGTATCGTAAAATTCGAATTATGAACTCGAAAGTAATGTCATAATGACATACTTTACGCACATGCACCTGTTATGAATTTAAAAAGTTTCATTACGATACAGTTTGCTGAACAAAACAATGCGGTAATTTAATTTTTTTTCCATAACCGCACACTTCAGCCTAACTAAGGAGTTTTTAATGGCACTTCGACCTAACCAAGGAGTTTTCAAACCTTTTTTTTAGCAGTCGTACAGTTTGGCACCAATGAGTACACAAAATTCAGGGTGGCGCCACCTTGAAAATTTTTATCGTTTAATATCGCGTTTTTGGCAGAACTTTTGATTGTCATATTGCTTTTAATTATATTTAAGTGTTTACAGGTATATTTTTTGTATGATAAAACAGAGATAGACGGAATCCTGACAAGGATAGAAAATAAGTTCCGATTATAATGTTGTCGCCAGACTATATTTTATTATCTGTTTAGGTGCGCACCAGCGCGCGTGCGCGGCCGCGCGCCACGGCCTACTGGATTTGGACATCGTTACTTGTAAATGTATTGTTATTGTTTACGTTATTATTATGGTTTTGTATGTCGAAAGCTTTATTCTGGGCAAAAATATCTGACTACAGCAGTGATACTGAACTGAGGAGAATATGACCCCGCCTGAATTTCTGGTTGCAGCAACGTAAATGACGAACAATCTTTTACCAGAGAAATCAAGAAAAACAACGACAATGTTACTAAGATTTTGACTTTGGTATTTTATTTAAAATTGTATGAGTGTAGATAAAATAGTGTATGAAACTGACATAATTAGGTATTAAAACACTCGTGTGATACTATTAAAAACCTCGCCTACGGCTCGGTTTTTAAACTCACACTCGTGTTTTAATAACCCCTATTATGCAACAGTTTCATAAACTACTATTAGGTGTCAGTATTTATTTATTTATTTCCAAGAACATGGTACATCGAGGTCTTAAAGTAAATTATAATAGTCACACATATTCTACCGACAATTCCAATTTCATCTCGAAATGCGTTGTATTGTATCCATACATTTTTTAATTCTTCGTCTGTAGGAAATCTAAAACAAAATCATTATTACTTGTTGGTATACTTTTATGTATCTCGGCTGTTGCCGGAATGTGATAGGCAAACACGGGCCGAAGCCAAGTGCTAACCTAGGGGGTGTGAATTATGAGATGAGATATTGTGAACTTGTGATGAGCGCGTCGGTATTCGTGTGATGACTGGTGCTTGTGTGGATGATTCGGTTATGTGTGGTTGTGTGGCACTATCAGTTTGTAAAAAATTTCTTACAATCCTACAAGTGTTCAGGATAACGGCTTTTTGTAGGTTTTGATAGGTGTTAGGCGGTAGGTCTAGTGTTCTTAAAGATTGGTGAAGTTGTTTGGGGATGACACCGGTGGTTGATAAAACTATTGGAATTATAGTGACGTTGTTTAATCGCCACATGCTGGTTATTTCTATTTTTAAGTCTGTGTATTTTGACAGCTTTTCAGCTACGGTATTCTGTAGATTATGTGTGTTAGGCACGGCTATATCTATTATTTGCGCAGTTTTATTAATTTTGTCCAATAATGTAATGTCTGGCCTATTGTAGTGTGTAGTTCTGTCGGTGAGAATGGCACGGTCAAAATATAATTTGTGTGTGGTGTTTTCCAGAAAAACTTCGGGACAATATTTGTAGTAAGGTACTGGTGGTGTATCAATTAAATTATATTTAATAGCTAACTTTTGATGTATTATGTTGGCAACTTGATCATGTCGGTGCTTGTAATCCGTTTGAACTATAGCTTTACACGCTCCAGTTATGTGTTGGATAGTTTCGGAGGAACTATTACATCGCCTACAAGTGTCTGTGGATATAGGAATTCGCATAATATGCTTTTGATAATTACGGGTCTCTATGACTTGGTCCTGAATTGCTAACATAAACCCTTCAGTCTCAGGAAAGAGATCACCGCGACTCAACCATTCGTTCGACGCGGACTTGTCGACGTTGCTTTGGCTAAGGTCATGGCGATGCCTCCCGTGCAGTGACTTCTGGGTCCACTCTAATATTTTCGTTTGTCTGTCAATTTGTTTTTCGTTGCTTTGTGTTGTTTTATCTATCATATTTAACGGCGTATATTTTCGATCATTATAGACTATGGCTTTATGAAGGGATGATGTATTACTTTTTTTTTTCTTAAGGTACTAATTTGCTTATTGTGTAGGTTATTGATGTCTATTATACCTCTTCCCCCTTCTTTCCTTGGCAGTGTTAACCTTTGCACACAAGATCTAGGGTGGTGCTTTCTATGACTGGTCAAAGTTGTATTTATGACGCGTTGTAATTTTATAAGTTCGGTCTTGGTCCAGCTTATTATACCAAAAGAGTATGTAAGAACGGGGATGGCATAAGTGTTTATAGCTTTAACGGTGTTTTTAGCATGTAACTGAGTGTTAAATACAGATTTCAATCGGTGTTTGAACTGTCGCGTTAATTGAGCTTTAATTTCTTTGTGTTGTATTTGTTTAGCTTGGATGTATCCTAAATATTTATATGTTTCATTCTCATCTAAAGAACCTATAATTTCACCTGTCTGAACTTCATATGTGTTCATGAGAGTTTTCCCTGCTCTGAGTTAATCTTACATTTATCTATTCCGAATTCCATTGCTATATCATTTGAGTATTTTTCTGTAATATTAGCGAGTTCAAACAAATCATTGGGTGATGTGGAGTACAATTTAATATCATCCATGTAAAGGAGATGATTAATTTTAAATTCTTGATTATAGTTAAGTGCGTCAGTCGGTGTGTCATTAAATTGCAATAAATATCCAGGTTTTAGTGAATTAAGTTTATTGGAAAGGGGGTTTAAGGCGAGACAGAACCACAACGGGCTTAGTGAGTCACCTTGAAATATACCTCGCAGGATCTGAATAGGTTCTGTCTCAACCATTCCGGTAGGTGTCGTAAGACGTAGTCGTGTAATCCATAATTTAATTATACTACTCAGAAAGGAAATTAATTGTGGATGTATTTTGTATATATTTAAAACTTCTAGTAACCAGGTGTGGGGCACTGAATCATATGCTTTTTTGTAATCTATGTACATGGTGCATAGATCTTTTTTGTTGCGTTGGACATGCTTAAGTATGACGGAGTCTATTGTTAACTGTTCTTTACAACCTTGACTAAATCAGTCAAAAGAAGTCAGTTAAAAGAAGTCAGTCGTAAGATGTTCGCCTCGGCAGGCTCCCTGAGACGTCTTCGAAATTTTCTGCCTACTGCCACAAAAACTGCGTTAGCGCAATCTCTTCTCCTTCCTATCCTCGACTATGCTGATGCCAGCTATCTTGATCTCACTGAGGACCAACTTGGGAAGCTTGAGCGACTCCAAAATCTTTGTATTAGATTCATATTTGGTTTGCGTAAATATGATCATGTTTCTGAATTTCGTAAAAGGCTCAAATGGCTTCCCATTCGCTTTCGCCGGAATGCCCATATTCTTTCGCTGCTATATAATGTGCTCTTTAATCCTTTCACCCCGTTTTACCTTAAAGAGCGGTTCAAGTTCCTTTGTGACACACATTCTAAATCCTTGAGATCATCAGAAAATCTAAAATTAAGTTTGCCCTTGCATTTCACCACCTTTTTTGATAAATCCTTCACTGTACGAGCTGCTCGCCTGTGGAATGCATTACCTCTAAATGTGAGGCGTGCACAATCACTACCGGCTTTTTAAAAAATTAGTAAAGGAACACTACTTGTCAATCTGTTTCACTACTTCTTGAATTTGCTTAACTACTACACTTTATATTTGTATTTATTAGTATATTATATGATATATATTTCTCATACTTATTTAAGTAAATTCCATGTACTTTATATTATTATATTTAAGTAGGTATATTATGTACGAATCGTACCTACTTTTACACCGTACCTACCCACGATCGGTTCCCATTCTTCTAGTCCATCCAAAGGTTGTCTGGAAGAGATTGCCTTGTGCGATAAGACCGCCCATTGTACTTATTTTAATCTTTCTGTAAACTATTGTGTTTGTTTTCTTTTGGTGTAATGTACAATAAAGAATACAATAAATAAATAAATAAATAAATAAATTTCCTGCACCCTTTTTGTTCTTCTGTTAATATATTGTTTGTATCAAGATGTTTATAAATAACATGAGTAATACACGATGTTATAATTTTATAAATTGTTTGTAGACAGGTGATTGGTCTGTACTTAGCTGGATTGGTGGTGTCGTCGCGGTCTTTTTGTAACATGTATGTTATTCCTTCCATTATGTATATAGGCATCGTGTGTGGGTTTTTTATGAAGTAGTTTACGTGGTTATACAAGTATGGGTGTATGTGAGTTAATTTTTTATACCAGTAATTGTGTATATAGTCCGAACCTGGTGCTTTCCAGTTATGTAACTTCCCAAGAACTTCGTGGAAGGTATCGTATCTGCACATTTTCAAACTCCATTTGCTCCACGTTCATATTATTTTCCATCTCGGTTCTAATCCAGTCAGCTTCAGTGTTATGACAGATAGGGTTCTCCCAAATTCCAGACCAAAATCTCTTTATTTCGTCTATTGGTGGCAAAATATTGTTTGTATTATTTACGCTATCGCTCGGAACTGTATTCGTGGTAGTATTTCTCAACGTTCGGTAAAATTATTTTTGATTATTTCCAAATTGACTGTTTTGTGTTTTACGGAGTGTGCATTTTGTGTATCTCTTTAATACTATTTACTACCGATAATTTTTGTTTAAGGGTGTCTAAAAAGTGTGATAGTTGTGAATTTGGTTCTTCGTGTGATGAATGTGTTCTGTAGTGTTCTAATATAGCGTTTACATCTTTAACAAGTTTTCTACTTCTATTTCCGTTTATGTAATGAGTAAGCCTGCCTATTTTAGCCCTTAGATCATTAATTTTATTCTCTAGTCTTCTCTGCCATTTAGGTTTATACTCCTTACGTCGATTATCCGTATTTTGAGCAGTTTCGTACGACATCCTACTACCATTATATTTAGCTGCTGTCCAAGCAGCACTGTAAACTACTGTTTGCAACGTTTCAAAATCTGTATCAGTCTTAATGTATTCTGGTAAAATCATATTATTAATGTAACTAACAATTTTTGACAACTTTCTGGATGATTTTTGCTTGGGAATATAATTTCGTTTTGTAGGGTGTATTTCCGTGTAGTGTTGAAGTGTTTGTGAGAAAATTTCATCTATTTCATGATTTCTAGCATCTACCGTTGTTGGACCAATATTTTGTGTATTAGAGTGTGTGTCATTTAAGTTACTTAGGTTGTTGAATTCATTTTGACCGCTTGTGAATACTGTGTGTGAATTTGCTATAAATGTATGTGGATCTTGAGTGTCGGGTTGTATATAAGACTCTGTTTCATTTAATATTTTCTCTACAGATAATTTTAGAATTTGCAGCCTTGTTTCTGAAATCATTTTATTATTGAGGATGGCCCTTTTTTGATCAGATATTCACTGATCAGATAAATGTGAAAGATGTGGATAGTATTCTATGAACTTTTCTCTTAAGACGCTGACAACAGCCAAATACCCCAAATAGGCTTCTTTTAAAAACATTTTTAGCCGTATCTATTCAGTTTGTGGCAGTGAAAAAAATATATGTTAATTTTGATCGTATTTTCTGAAACTGTATAGTGCCCAAAACACGTTTCTTGAAGTTTTCTCGATAGAAAAGAATTGTAATCTAACCTCTTAAAACATGCTTTAAAGCAAACAGTCTCTATTATTTACTAAATATTATAAATAAAATTAAGAAAACAATTGAGAAAGATAATAATCTAAACATTTGTGGTTTCCGTTTTTCAAATAAGCTTTTAGATTCTTATTAAAAATTTTTTTTGTTAATTTTCATTCAAGTTGAGCGGCGTATCCGACGTCCCTCGGCTCGTTGCCTTTCTTTCAGTTCTGTACGAAACGACAGTGACCGCAGAGATCAGATTTTTTGGGTGTTGTCAGCCTCTTAACCGTTTTCTCCAAACAGTCATATCTGATTCCATTTTTGTGGTCAAATAGTAGCACTTGATTAGAGTTTCGTTATATTCATTTGACCATTTCATTCTACGTTTAGGTTGTGTTTGTTGATTAATTTCAGTTTGAGATATACTTGGATGATCTGGTGTTTGGTTGTGTATGAGTAAAACTGTACTGTGTGTTTGTAAATAATTGCTTACTTCTAACCGAATTGCTTCAATTGCAGTGAGATATAATAACTTTTTATGGACTATTGCTCTTCAAAGAAGAGCAATAGTCCATAAAAAGTCTCCAATTCTTTGTTTAGAAACATTCATGTTTGAAAATCTTTCGATAAATTGTTGATGAAGTGACGTTAAATATGAGTTTGTGTCTTTCTAAATGTGTGATAATGAAGTAAGTACGCAGGATGAATATATTCATTTCTTCGCTCCATCTTTTTCGCGTAATCGTTGAGACAGCAGCGGGTGAAGGATTATCGGCAGAAGTAGCCTCCAACACAACGTCTACTGACAATGGTGATGATGATGATGATCTTGATGAAACTGATAAATATGAAGGTGGTGTTGATACTAATGAAGAAAATATTGACCTCGGAGAGGTCGATGATGAGACTTGTGTAGTTTCATCATCTAAAGAAAGTGTGTTTGCCCGTAAAGCATTTTTTGTTTTTGATCTTGTTATCATAATGATCCCACGAGAAGCTAGGGACGTTGAAGTCGACCACGGCAGAGCCCTGCGTTCACCGTAGCAAGGGTAATTTTAAACTGAAGGTCCCCTAGTGTCCAGAGTTTGCATACTAGCGACTAAGCTCTCCCTTAGCCATGAAACCCTCGGCGTATGCTGTTTCACCTTGGTTTGGAGGAATTGGGAAATGGAGAAGCTCTTAGCCTGGGGGTTGACTAGAAGCTTAGGTAAGGATTGGGGATTGGGATTAGGCAAGGTAAGGAAGGAAATGTAGGAATTGGGATTAGGAAGAGGTAATTTGGGAAAGGAAATAGCTCTTGGTCTGGGAGTGGATCATTATTACTATTATTATATTAATTATGTCAGGTATGTAAAATAATAATTGAAAAAATACCGCTATCGATAAAAAAAAAAACACATCACTAAATAAATAAATACTTTTAGGACATTAAAACAACCTTTAAAAAACCATTAACATTATCATTCGAAATCGATAAAAATATCACAGTATACGCCACTAACTCAGTATAATAGTTGAATTATTTGCCGTTAGTTTTTCTACAATATCGCTATAAAAATTCTCTTACAACAAGTACAAAAGTAACAAAATTTACCGATGAAACGACAATAACATATTGGTATTTTCTTTCCGTGATTTATGCGATTAACATCCTTGTACCACACATTCCATCTTGCCAAAACAATAACAGAACTGTGTCAGAATAAATTTAGACGACTCTTGATAAATTAACCAATTTATTTCCGATACTTTTTCGCAAATTCTCACATGAACGTCCAAAAGTCATAACAGGCATTGAAATGCAATCAAGTTGAGTTGACACTGGTCAATGCATTAATTTGCATTACACTTCAGAATATTTTCACGAGTACTCCATACATTTTAATTCGGTAGGGTTAAAGAAGAATCAACTGTAGCCATTTCACATTTTGACATTTGAAACTAGTGACACGTTCGGACACAATAGAAACAGACAAGGATTTTTTGCCTCCTTTTTGGTTATTGAAGTTTATTACCAAATGTGAGATAGAAACATGTTGCAAAGTTTTTATTTTAAGCCAGGTATCTAAAGCTTTAGTTATTAATCTGAGGTTACGAGCGACTGAAAGTTGTCGATTAGTATCGATCGTTGCTTCTTATAAACGATAGTTAAATCGACGTTACTTTCGAAACGAAAAATATCACGATATACCCCCTGGTTTTTTTACCACAGTTAGGGCCCAAACTAAGGAAATCTGAATAAATAGCTTTTTATACGTCCAAGGAAGGTACGGAATACTCGGTGGGGCGAGTCTGACTCGCACTTGGACTTTTTTTAAAAATAAAAATGAATGATTGTGCTTTGTTATTAGGTTATTACCACGTTTTTACCCGCTTTCCTTCCTGTCTGTTCAGCAAAAAAAAATGCAATTGATTTAAACTATCTTCCTGATGAGCTAGATACTTAAAAATTGAAAGTTTAAACATAGCTCAGAACTGGATGACAATACAATATTAACTGGCTTTCGTTGTAAAAACGTGGTATAAAAAAGACGAGTGTGCCCATCAAACGGACCAAACGACTGAAGTAAAACTTCACTAAAAAAAAGCTCGCACCTCTCTCTCTTGCCCCTACAGTAATATACGAAACGTAACTCTCTCTCTTTCTATCTTCACTAACTTTTATCTTCCTCTCAACTTCCGTTCGCATCGCCCGATCACACTTTTCGTAACGCATTCACCAGCTTGCTCCCCAAGTCAAGCGTGCGTAAAGAAATTTTACTTCAAACTTCAAAAATATTTTTCATCATATTATTTTTTCCATACAAGTACATGTTTGTGTATAGGTATAATATGTATGACGCTGGAAGTATCATATAGACAAATAATAATAAAACTTTTTACTTTTAGTTGGGGGCTCAAAAAGCTGTAGCTTTTATGCAGCCAGATTTCATGGAAGAGGAAATTGGCGATCTTCCAGATGATTTTTATGAATTGACTATAGAAGAGGTACGGAGATTGTACCACGACTTACAACAGCATCGTATTGTCTTAGAAAATACACCACTTCTAACTTCATCAAAACAAAGAGATGTTGCGGAACAGGTAAGTACAATAAAATATGCGTAACTTTATTAATTAATTCTAAAGCTGGCTTTCCACGATCCGAAGTATCGCGGCCGTGCCATGTTTGCTCGAGACCTCGAGCTAACACGCCGCAGGAATAATCTCACCGGAGGCGTGCGGGTAGACGCGTGAGTACCTGATCCGACGTGAGTCGGTAAGAAACAATTCACACCTAGCGCATAGTCAGTCGCCGACTAAGCAGGCTCACTGTGAGTCCCAGTGTGAAATCTGACTACATTTTGCGTTCATACTATTTTGAAAATTATCTATATTATTAAAACCTATGAGTAATCAGCCAACCACATAACGCTAGCTTACATTCAGCGACTGACTGAGCGATCGTTACGTTTGTTTTTTTTTTTCGAATGGACGTTTCGCATGCAGTACACCTAGGTTAGGTACTATTACTGCTTAACCGGACTAGTGTGGCGGAGAGTCCCGTCAGGGTCTCCATCCACCAAAATTACGTTTGGTTTGAACCACAGCTGTGAACTGTCCCTAACTTCAAAGGAATGGCACGAGCGCGTGTATGGCGGCCTGTGACAGTTTCGTTCATTAGTTTGAGTTTGCTGCCTTCAACCATTAAATTTGATTCAGTTTGTCACGTCGTGTCTCGATGAGGGTAGCTCAGGCAGGAGACTGAGGGTCGAAGGTTCGGAGGCTTGACACGGTGACACACGGAACTAGTGGTGCAGGAACTGGTAATCACGAACTGATAGTCAGGAACTGTAGGAACTAGTGGTACAGGAACTACAGGAACGGAACTCAGAAGTATGGAGGTATAGAAACTCCTCTGAGGTATGGAGGGCACAGAGGGTCAGTAGTACGGAGGGTCGGAGGAGTGGTAGATCAACTCCGACGGTGAGCTGCTGCTAATACGTTGCAGCGAGCTCTGGCTGGTGGCAGGAATCAGGTAGGCAGGTGGTAGGTCGGCACAAACACAATAAAACACAACAAGGAACGTTTTTGGAATACTGTATCTCACTCAACTGGTAAATTGATACATTGACTGCTTGTTAGATAAAATAATATAATGAGTTACAAGACACAGTCTCAGACACAGTCTCAGACACATGAGTGTCTTTCAGCGTACAATATAGAACTGAGCTAAAAACAGTAGAAAATTAGCCATTTTTGAAAATAATTTTGAATTTGGATTGATGAAAGTATAATAAAGTGGCCAGAAAAACCAAATAGGGTGAGCAGCATAACGAGTTGGACCTCGTTACACTACCCAGGTGGGCCGGTGTAAAAAAATCTCCTAAAAGATTTTTTTACAAAACTTAAAATAAAAGTTACAAAATTAAAAAAAAATACAATTAGTTTAAAAAAAAATGGATATGGGTGATTAATTTTGAAATGTGGGTGATATTTATAATGTGTATTTACAATAGGTAAGCCTCAAGTTCAACAACATTCATACACTCTTTCATATCTTCCACAAATGTCTTAAAGTTAAAATTACATTAAATAAGACAAACAAAATAGAGAAATAGGTACTTAACAAAACCCTAAGTATTCTCAAGAGGCAAGCCTTTTTAATTAGTGTAGCCTTTCAGTTATGTCAGTCACCACCCGCTGGCATAATTGGTGATAAAGAAAAAACATGATTAAAAACTTAACTATATACCTAGCAATAGTATATGTGCTTTAAACACAATTTAAATACAAGCATGTTTTAATGCCTTGATATTAAAATATTTATAAAACAAAGAGAGGTCTTTGTAATAGAGTGATTGTTATCACAGCAAGTAATAGAGTAGGTAATTGTTATCACAGTACCTAAGTAATAGAGTAGGTAATTGTTATCACAGTACCTAAGTAATAGAGTAGGTAATTGTTATCACAGTACCTAAGTAATAGAGTAGGTAATTGTTATCACAGTACCTAAGTAATAGAGTAAGTAATAGAATAAGTGATTTTTATCACTGTAAGTAATAGAGTAAGTAATATAATAATAAAGTATGAATATAATAATTATAATTGTAATTATAATCAATTATAATTTGTATTTGATTAAATAGTAATTTAATAGTACTATATTGTATTCGTGATTAAATAGTATGATAAAAATAATTAATAATATATGATGGATTTTCATCCACGATAATGATGATACCTAATATAATGTATATGAATATAAAAAATAATTATATAATAAATTGAATAGTTTAATTAGATGTACGTTGTACTGGTTTTATATCTTTGATATGCCAGCGACCTAGGGATTTATTTGCGAAATCTGCAAGATCGTAAATGAGTGGTGATATTTTATTTGTTATAACGCATTTACTGAATTTTGGTGCTAATTTTGCCGAAAAATGTTTGTTTGAAGAGCTGATGGGATGATTTCTTTTCCAAACGACATCACCATTGTTAAATTCAAAATTTTGATGATGTTTATTGTAGTGATGAGCATTAGTTTGATGAGCGTGAAATAAGCGAGTTAGAACTCTTGAAAAGAATGAACTAAGTTGTCCCATATTTTCAGCATATTCATCTCTTGGTGAAAATATTAATTCTTCAGTATTATCTTTAGAATTATAAACCGAACCGCAAGGAACAAATTCTCGACCAAAAACTAAAAATGCTGGTGTATGTATATTTAGTAGTTTCATTTACTGCTGAATTTATTACAAATTGAATTTTGTTTAAATTTAGATCCCATGTTCTGTGATCATTATTAACAAAAAAAGCGACCGCGGTAATAATTGTTTTGTTATAACGTTCTACTGTGTTGACTTGTGGACAGTATAATGGAGTGTAATGTATTTTTGGTATATTATAAGCAGTGAATAAGTCTTTAAGTTCATTGCTTATCATTTGAGGACCATTATCTAAGATGATGGTTTCTGGTACTCCATATGTCATGTAAACTAAATTTTCTAAAATATGTCTTAATATGTTAGAAGTAGCTCTTTTGATAGGAAACAAAAGACAGTATTTAGAAAAACAACACGTAACAACAAATATGAATCTATTAAGTTTACGTGTCATGGGCTCATGGGTAATGGACCTATTAAATCGATAGATATGCATTGAAATGGACGTGAAACATTTTTTGGTTTACCCATAAGGCCTAAAGTTTGCTGAGTTTTATGTTTATAAGCTAAACAAGTTTCACAATTTGAAACAAAAGCCGCAACATCTTTGTACATGCCTGGCCAAAAATGTAATTGCTTTATGCGATTGTATGTTTTTAAAATACCGAAATGTGCCGAGGTTGGTGTTGAATGATTTCGTAAAATAATATCCTCCCTTGCCTCTAAAGGTATAACTTGTTTCCAATTAAACTCCGAATAAAATTGTGTATTTGAACGAGAGTATTTATATAGTTTATTATTATTAATTATATAATCCGGTGTGGAAGTAGGATTTGATTTACATTTCATTTTCTGAGTTCCGTTCCTGTAGTTCCTTTACCACTAGTTCCTACAGTTCCTGACTATCAGTTCGTGATTACCAGTTCCTGATTACCAGTTCCTGTACCACTAGTTCCGAGTGTCACGTCGTGTCTCGATGAGGGTAGCTCAGGCAGGAGACTCTGAGGGTCGAAGGTTCGGAGGCTTGACACGGTGACACACGGAACTAGTGGTACAGGAACTGGTAATCACGAACTGATAGTCAGGAACTGTAGGAACTAGTGGTACAGGAACTACAGGAACGGAACTCAGAGGTATGGAGGTATGGAAACTCCTCTGAGGTATGGAGGGCACAGAGGGTCAGTAGTACGGAGGGTCGGAGGAGTGGTAGATCAACTCCGACGGTGAGCTGCTGCTAATACGTTGCAGCGAGCTCTGGCTGGAGGCAGGAATCAGGTAGGCAGGTGGTAGGTCGGCACAAACACAATAAAACACAACAAGGAACGTTTTTGGAATACTGTATTTCACTCAACTGGTAAATTGATACATTGACTGCTTGTTAGATAAAATAATATAATGAGTTACAAGACACAGTCTCAGACACATGAGTGTCTTTCAGCGTACAATATAGAACTGAGCTAAAAACAGTAGAAAATTAGCCATTTTTGAAAATAATTTTGAATTTTGAATTTGGATTGATGAAAGTATAATAAAGTGGCCAGAAAAACCAAATAGAGTGAGCAGCATAACGTGTTGGACCTCGTTACAAGTTTACGCAACGACCATACAGCCTAATAGACGCCTAATGTTGAATTTAATGCGTACAATAAATTCTGCCACTAGCTGAGGCGGGGTACTGCAATCCCATTGGCCCTACCAAGGCAGCTATTGGCTAATCACTAACGCGGCAGTTTTGACGGCTCATGTAAGTGGTCCAAATTGTTTTGACGGGCGAATAGTGGTGACCTACATTAGTGAAATTTCATAGATGTGTTGCAGACATCGGTCGCCTGTTATGAGGCGTATATGGGCTTATTTTGTTATTCATTTATTAAAGACAACAAAGGGTCCAGTGTGTTAGTAACAAATTAACTTAGCCTATGTTAGTACCTTATGGTCTTTGAGTTTACGTTAGGTAATGAAAAGGACATTGCCCATTCTCTTAGGAGCTTTAGGCCCCTCAAAAAAAATTGCTATGTCACGGCGGTTTTAGTCTTATTTTGTAGACCAAGAATTATCTTTTATTATTCTGCAAACGATTTTAATTTTTTCACCCTGGTTTAAGAGAAATCTATTTTCTTCCAACTCCTTAACTGATTGATAAGTACGCTCAGTGCATCGTTGGGCGATATAACTGAACGCACCCATAAGGACATCCAGAGACACCATATATGGTTATTATTATTATTATTTGAGGAAAGAGGTAGGGTCTTGAACGCCCCTAAGCCACTGCGACCTAAAAGATCTATTGTGACGCCTCTTGCAGCATTACAGCACTTCCCCAAGCTGCAAGTCAATCATAAAGTCGACTATGACCTTGGGGGAGGAGGATTTGATCTCCTGCATTGAGATGACGTGGCCTCCAAGATGCTGGCTTCTGATGTGGTGCACTGCATCACATTCGCATAGGATATGGATGGGCGTCTCATCCTTTTCGCGACAAAACCTGCAAACTGTGGTATCACTGAGGCCCATCCTGTGAAGGTGTTTATTCAGCTTGCAGTGCCCAGTAAGGGTTCTTGTCAGGATTCTTATCTGATTTTTGTTCAACGAAAGCGCTTCTTTCGTAAACCTTTTTTTGAAGCCCACAAGTAGCGCTTTCGAGTGTTCTTGGCCTGGGGATTTTTCCCAAAGGCTAATACTTTGGTCAGTTCCCCAGTTTTTAAGGTAGGCTGTAGTGGTGCATTTAGGAATGCCACAGATTGGCTCCGGGCCCACATTGGGGCTTTCAGCACCAGCTCTAGCTAGTTCATCAGCGGCTTCGTTGCCCCTAATGCCACAGTGTCCAGGTACCCATCCTAGTGCCACCGAGTTTGCCGCTCCTAGTGAGTTTAATAGCTGGACACACTCCTTTACAAGTTTGGAGTCAATTTCCTCTGAATTTAAGGCTTTTAAAGCAGCCTGGCTGTCAGAGAAGATGAAGATTCGCCTATTAATATAGGTCCTCTGCAGACTTAAACGGACACATCCAATAATGGCAAATAATTCCGCTTGAAACACAGTGGTGTGCTGGCCTAGGTTGGCGAATTTTTTTACCTTTGGCCGCCCACCGTGGAATCCGGCTCCTGCTAGACCCTCTTTTTTTGATCCGTCGGTGAACCAAACAACATCAGTGGACTGAGGCTGGCCTGGCGTTTCGTCCTTCCACTCAGTCCTCTGAGGTATGAATACCCTAAACAGCCTATCAAAGCTGTATTCTTGTAACATTGCATCAGTGGGCATGGCAATGATGTCTTTCTTCATAAGGTTCTCTTGCAGTGCCCTCATGGCAGTCGACTTCCATCTTGTCCTTCCCGCTATTCTGGCCCTTATCATTGCTGCCCTAGCGTCCATTTGCACCTGCACATGCAAAGGAACGAGATTAAGCAGAGCCTCAAGTGCAGCGGTCGGAGTCGATGCAATTGCTCCTGTTGTTATGAGACACGCGAGTCTCTGGAGGCTTGAGAGAGCATCCCTGCAGGTAGTCTGATGGGTTTTTCCATGCCATACGACACAGCCATAGGTTATCATGGGCCTTACTATAGCAGTGTACAGCCACAGCGTTGCCCATGGTCTAAGGCCCCATTTCGAGTTGACCAGTCGGCAGGAAGTTCCCAAAGCAATTTTTGCTTTCCTTGTCACATGTTTAATGTGTGCATTCCACGTGAGTTTTTGGTCTAGGATAATGCCTAGATATTTGACCTCATCCGAAAAGTTGACCGTTTTACCGAAGAGGGTTGGTGGTTTTAAGCCATCCAACTTCCTTTTCTTTGTAAAAGGTACAATGACAGTTTTGTCTGCATTGACCGAGAGTTGGGAGTCTTTGCACCATCTTTCGATTATTCTGCAGGCCGTTTGCATCAGATCGGAGATGACTGATTGGCATTTGCCAACGGTAATCACTACCAGATCGTCCGCGTAACCTTGCGTGTAATAGCCAGCCCTATTGAGCTCGCTCAGTAAGCTGTCAACAACTAAAGACCATTCTAGGGGAGACAGGACGCCCCCTTGTGGGCAACCCCTGTTTAGTCTCATCCTTATGGTTGTGTCTAAGAGAGATGTTGACGCTACTCTGTTACGCAACATTGCTTCGATCCAGTAGATGGTCGTTCGGTCAATGTTGCGTTGCTCCATACTTTTTAGTATGACATTTGTTGAGGTGTTGTCAAATGCCCCCTCTATATCTAAGAAGGCGCACAGAGCAATTTCTTTGTCCTCAACAGCTTTTTCTATGTTATCCACTAAGTCCATCAATGCGGACTCCGTGGACTTTCCTTTCTGATAGGCATGTTGTCTCACGTGCAGGGGTTTGTCTACTAAGTAGGTAGCCCTGATGTGCTGGTTGAGTACCTTCTCCATGGTTTTGAGCATGAAGGAGGTAAGACTAATTGGTCTATAGGACTTGGGCATCGATTTGTCCCTGTCTCCCCCTTTGGGGATAAAGGTGACGGACACCCTAGTCCACGCTGTGGGTATGTAGACCCAGGCAAAGCTGGTTCGAAAAATCTTCAACAGCGTTGGTAGGATAATATCCAACCCCTTTTGTAGTAAGGCAGGGAAGATATTATCCTCCCCTCCGGTCTTAAAGGGCTTGAAGCTGTTAATGGCCCATTCGATCCGATCGGGTCTAAATATAAGAGAAGCCATCCTCCAGTCTTCTATCCTTGGTCTGTTGCTCCGAGGGTTTTGAGAGGTATGGCTTCCGTTACCATTTATTGGCACAGAGTCCGGAAAGTGCACTTTAGCTAAAAGCTTCAGTGTTTCCTCTGCGGATCTCGTGTAGGTCCCATCCGGGTATTTTAATAGCCCTAAATGGGATTGAGGAGACTTTGAGATTATTTTGTGGATCCTTGCTGCCTGTGAGGTACTCTTAATGTATTCACAGAACTCGCGCCAGGACTTTCTCTTGGCCTTCCTCAATTCTCTGTTGAACGCGGTCAGCGCCTTCCTATAGTCATCCCAGGTGTCGTCCCTCATGGCCTTGTTAAACAGGATTCGGGCGTTTCTCCTGAGTTGCTCTAGGTTCTTATTCCACCATGGAACATCTCTCATGGTAGCGGAGGTTTTTAGCGGACAGTTCTGGAAGAAAGCAGATTTAATACCGCCTTCAAGGTCCCCTACTGTAGCCTCCAACTGTTCAATAGATTTAACGCATCTATTGACCGATAGCAAATTCGATTTGAGACAGTCTCTGTAGCCTGACCAATTCGTTGCTTTTCGGTTTCTGTAAGAATTAGTCTCTCTCACCGCGGAGAGAGTTAGGTTAAACCTGATGTGTCTGTGATCAGACATGGACGCCTCCTCAGAAACGTGCCAGTTTTTTACACGGTGTTGTAAAGGACCCGTGCAGAAAGTAATGTCTAGCACCTCCTGGCGGGTGCTGGTTACAAAGGTCGGGGAATTGCCCCTATTAAGAACGAGAAGGTTGTTAGACAATAAGTAATCAAACAGTAACTCACCCCTAATGTTGGTGTCAGTGCTTCCCCAGCTTGTGTGGTGGGTGTTGCTATCACATCCCACTAGTAGTTGGGACTTCTGCTCCTGACAGTAGGTTACCATGTTGACCAGTTGTATGGTAGGGTTTGCTTCATCCCCTGGAAGGTATGCCGAGCAGGCGATTGGCCTACTTCCGTTTCCTGGCAGTTCTACATACGCAGCAACTATGTCATCCGTACATATGGAGGGAATCGGCACAAATCTCACACTTTTCTTAAAAAGTATGCAAGCTCTGGGTCTGCTGCCGTCGGTATAGTACAAAACTGTGCCCACGGAGCCGAGCCCCATAACCGTGTTTCCATTGATCCACGGTTCTTGAACCAAAGCCATATCAAGTTTATCCTCCACGAAACTTTTGCAAAGCGCAGCCGTCGCTGCCTTGGCATGTTTCAGGTTTACTTGTATGACTTTGAACATAATTGTTGTATAGGATTGGGTTTAGGACTAGGTTACGAAAAGGAGAGGGAAAGGGATAAAAACAAGTAAAAATATAAACTAGTGTGGGTTAGGTTAGGGTTGTGAGGTAGGAGGGTTTTTTAGGGGGTTTCGTGCAGCTTTCTTGCTGGTGTGCTCCCGGGCTAACGAGGGTGCTTGTGATGCCCCCCTGGTCGCCCTGGATTTTGCTCCACGACCCCTTTTTGCTCCTCTGGTGGGAATTGATGGCCCACCAGAAGGCCTATTGCTGAGCCTGATGGTGGAGCCACCAGGTCCAGAAGACCCACTAGGACCAGGATTTGGCATGATCGGCCAGTTCCTGGATGCCAGTGGCGTCGAAGATGATTCTGCAGCACCAGTCGCATCCCTGGGAGATTCAGCAGGTGCTGCAGTGGACGTTGAAGCCACGGGTTCAGCTTCTGGAATTTCCATGGCAGTAACCACGGACTGGGCAGCAGCCCGCCCAGATGCGGTATCGCCAGGTCCCTCCTCCACCTTACCCGTGTCGCTTGCTTGCGACTTAGGCTTCACCCGGAGCTGGACTTTGTGGAAGCTGATAAACAGACAGCAGGAGCTATCCATCAGCGGTCCCAGTGAGGATTCGTCGAAGGAGAAGGTTACTGTCTGACCCTTTTCCTCGACTTTCCTTTGGACCACTTTCCAGGTGGTGAAGTCTATGCCCTGATTTTGAGCTTTTAGGCGCGGTATAATTCTTTCCTGGGCTATTATGGCCCCAGGTATCCGCGCATATCCAATCCTGGGTTTAGGTAAGGCCTTTTCGTCGAGGACAGATAGGCTAGCACCCTCCCAGGGTCGGAGTGTAGGAACGTGCGTGATGAGCCATAACTTAGATGCCTCATCCGCACAGGTAAGCAAGAGCCCTCCGGCTCTTGTTGAACAGCCAAGGAATCTAGGGCCTTGACCATCCACCTCCTCATCAACGAGCTGTAGGATTTTTTCCTTTAGCTCCTCGATGCGTTTCTCGGACATAGGCCCAGAGGCGTCAATAACTCCCATACGGACAGCACCAACCACCTCCCGAAAAGTCGGCTAAGGAATAGGCTCGTTAAGCCTTGGTACCTTCGCCGGCTTCTCGACAGTCGAAGAAGTGCCATCAAGCCTGGGCCTTTTTTCCGCCCTGAGCCTCTTCTCTTCCTCAAGGCTGGCCAAGAATTCAGGGAACTCCTTTAGGTGGGTTTCGGAGAGGGATCTAGCCTCCTTGAAGCTTTTCCCTCTCTTCATCCACCAAGTGATTCTCCTCTTGGCCGCACCACTGAGTTTTTTGTGTGACCTCTTTCCTTCACTTTGAGCATTGGAAACGCCCTTGGTGTTGGGGAGGTCAAGCTTTGTGCTAAGGCCACTCGGCCCAGCACTAGGCTCAGAAACAACAGGAAAGGATGGGAGATTATGCCCGTCCTCCTGCAGTAGAATACGCTCCTCAAAGATATCTTCGAGGAATGTAGCCGAGGAGGGGCTGTTATGCTCTTCCTCGGAAAGAGGGGAGCTAGTAACGACTAGCTCCGGTTTATTTTTATCATAAGGGTCCATATGATTCCCACGAGTAGCTAGGGAAACTTTGTCGATCCCCGCAGAGCCCCGCATGCGGAGACAAGGCAAATTAATCTTCGAGGCTGCCTGGTATCGAGGATCCTCCGTTAGCGACTGAGCTGCTCCTCAGCCATTCATCCTTCAGCACGGGTCGGATGACACCTTGGATTGAGAATTTTTGGAGTCGAGGTTTACTCCTCCAGGAGAGAAGGGAATGGAGATGTGAAGGGATTGGAATAATTTAACAGTCAACTGCACACCGACGGCCACGGGACCAGCACGAGCAGAGTCTGTCTTGCATGTAGCTTAGATACATACAAGCCAGTACCGCTCGCGACGGCCCCGCAACCATCGATATGCCGTTGACTGTACGTGGACGGAACATGGGATCATAGGTGTGGATAGGTAACCTACACCTTGGATTGGGGTGGAGGCTACCCTTCCCTTGTCCGGGGTTCGCTTACGAACAGTCCCCGTCCCATGCAGCTGTAGCTGCATGAGACGGGGCGGGCTATCCGCAACCTGCCCACCCGCTCGGTAGCGTGGGAAGAGAGCTTCCACTGTGGCAAGCCTTACAAGCCTGATCTAGACAAAGCAATACTTGACACAGTCCGAGCAACCATATATGGTGTTGCAAGATATAATTATTTTGTTTAAAAAATATTGAAAGATTAAGTTTTTTGGGTGTATTAATTAATATCGATTTTATAAGTAATATTTCAGTTAATTTAAAATGATTATAACAATATTTACAATAAATGCATAGATATTAGTGGTGTGAAGATTATGCGGAGATTTTATTGAATCACCGGAGATTATCCGGATATTCTCCGGTTATTCAAAATACTCTAAATCTATATATATGAGAAGAAAAACCAAGCTAAAAAAAAAAAAAAAATTGCACATTTCACAGCACATTTGGGTGCGTTCTGCAACACTGCAACAAATGAAATAACTGGTAGTTTAGTGCAATCACCGATTAGTCTCCGGTACTCACTCTAACCGGTGATTATCTTGAGAACCGGTTCATACCACTAATAGATATTTTAAAGCAAAGAATCATCTTATTTTTCTTTACAAAAAGATTTCAAAAATATGTTTTGCAATTTCTTTTGATTTGACATCATATGAGTGATTTTTTATAATTTTTAACGGATTTACGCATGAGAACCGAAATCTAAAGATATAAATTGTGGAAAGAAAAAATAAGAAATCAATCAATCAAGATAAGTCTAGTATAATAGCATCTGAAACACAGTAAAAGTGAATTCATAGAAGTATCGCTATTTAGAATCGATTCCGATTATTTGTGGAAATAGTCTGATATCTGGCAACATTTTCGTTCGGTTTGAATAGAGGATATACTTACGATTCAGTTTAATACATATTTATTATGTTTTTTAATGCTAGGGTGAAAGAAATGTTGATAAAGAACACATAAACATGAAAAAATAAGACATAATTTTTGAATAACATACAGTTTTGACATGGCGCCAAAAATGGGCCCATCTGTGGGCATTTTCCTTTTTGACAGAAAAAGGTGTCATATGCTAATCCGGGTTATGAACTATCCGTGTGCCAAATTTCATCCAAATCCGTCCAGCCATTTCAGCGTCATTGAAGGACAAGCAAATTAACAAACAAACATCTATACTTTCGCATTTATTATATTAGTAGGACTGCCTCGCTGGTCTAGTATTCGTAAGCGCGACTGCTAAGCGTGAGGTCCTGGGTTCGATTTCCAGGTCAGGCAAAAAGTTTTATCGGGAATTTTCTGTCGAGAAAATTTCTTAGTAGCAGCCTGGAGTCAGGAAGTTGGCGGTGCTACACCGCCGTGCCTCAGAGAGCACGTAAAGCCGTCGATCCTGCGCCTGATCTCTCTCCAGTCGTGTCAGATTGCCGTCCCATCGGATTATCAGAGTAAGGGAATAGACCGTGCCTGTGTTTGCGCACACACTTGTGCACTATAATATTTCCCGTGCAGATGGCTAGTCTCCGTTGAGCTTGGCGGCCGTGACCATCATTCGGCTGGGTGGACATTATATTTAGTAGGATAGTAGCATTGGTAAAATATTATAAAAGCGGTCTTTTTTTTCGCGTATTTGGAAATAGCGATGATATTACCTCCTTTGTGATATATAGCGCCGTGGAAAGCCAGCTTTAAACTATATTATTACCATCGGATTAACCCCCTTTATGGTAAGCATAATTTAATTATTATGTATTAAAAGGAAATATTTGCGATATTGACACATGTTTTTTTTTTGTTATTTTATTGTTTGTGTTATTGAGGTAACAACATTTGTGGCACAAAGGGCTAAATATCTACCGCACAGATTGTTCAACTGCGGGGCTTAAACACCCTTTAGATTGTACTTATTTTATTGAACTATTAAAAATACATTTTGGTAATCATTTCAGGCGTCCCTTCAAAGGCTGAATGTATACAAAAATGTTGTAGTCCGAATACAATTCCCAGATCAAATAATACTTCAAGGAATCTTTTTACCTACCAACACGATTGAAGATGTCACTGAATTTATAAAGGGGCATTTAAGGAATCCGAATAAAAAATTTCATATATGTAAGTAAGCTACTCATAAGGAATATTCTAACTTAACTTTTCATTAGCTCAATAACTCATTTGTAAAATAAAGGTCGTCGCACGTCTTAACGACTCAACTCCAGCTTGACTCAAAGTAAAGCATTGAAGTGTGGGCTTTATATTGTGTCAGATTCAGTACAATTTTCGAAATTTAAGTGAAAGGAGTGGACGAAGCACGGCCCGCATGCCACTCGTTAGACCTACGTTGCCCAACCGTTGACCCCGTGTTTTTAGGGTTCCGTACCTCAAAATGAACCTTACTTTATAATTTGCACAATGGGTGTCATCATTCTCTGAGCCTTTTCCCAATTATATTGGAGTCGCTTTCCAGTCTAATCAGATGCAGCTGAACATCAGTATTTTATCCGGAACGACTGACATCAGACCGCCGCGCGCCGCAACCCAGTTACTGGGTAATACTGACATTCGTAGGTTAGAGACCACTGTCAGACTTTTGACTACCTGTAACGACTGCCATAGATATTCGTATGACAGCCGAGACCGACAGCTTAACGTTCTCTCCGAGGCCGAACATATTATTTTATAACATTTGTTTTCCTACGATACGTATTAAAAATCCCCTTAATAGTTAATAAGCGTCCGAAATGTCTTTCAAATGGCGTAAGACAATCTTGCAAGGGCAAGGGCAAAATAATTTTACTATGGACTTATCGGATGTATCCTAATGATCATAATAAAGATGTGTTTAAATTTTACTTGAAAAGACTCACGTGTTACTTGTTAAAAACTGGCGTGTTAGTGACACGCCAAGGAATTCAAGGTGGTCTGTTATCGGCACGGTTGCATCACGGAAAGTTGGATTCAGTTCGAATTGACTCCGTTTAGTAGAGAAAAGACACGCCTGGGTCTTAAGCGGCATTGAACTACACCAGGTTAGCATCACCCCACTCGGACACAGCTTTCAGGGACAAGTTCAAGCACTCAACCACGGCTTCTCTTTGAGACTGGATTTGAGGCCCACTAGCTCGTGCACTGGATGTATAGCTCTAAACAAGGTGCTGTCGTCTGAATACCCAAAGGTTAAGCAGGCTTAAGCAGATCGTTTATAGGCAGCAAGAACAACGTTGCGGAGAGTAGTGATCCTTGAGAGACCCCAGCAATTTTTTTTGCCAATTGGTCGGACGAGCACCCATCAATGACAACTCGGATCGACCAATCCCTATAGAAATCCAGTTACAGAGACCTGAAGGCAGGCCGAATGATGTACCGGCTGTATGTGGCGGAATGTATTGGCTCAGTGGCGATTTTATTTTTTGGTTGTTGGAGATTATTACATTACACAATTTTGTATGCATTTTAAAGGGAGTTTTAGACTTTTTTATGCTTGTGATACATTGCCTGTGTACTTGCTTGTAATCGAAGCGCCAGTGCGAGCGAAGCAAGTGCGAAAAATGTTCAGGTTTTTAAATGTATGGTATAATATATGATCAAACGAACTTCGAAAGTGACGTTCGATCGATATTATATGAATCGCTTCATTCGAAGATATAATATTAACAACGTAGTTTCTCTAACCTACAAGGCAACGTCGCACTTATTTTTTCAAAAATACCTCAATTTTTTTTTTTTTTTTTTTTTTTTCTATTCCCCCGCTCGATGCAGTCCTGTCAAACCTCATTCTTTTAGAGTTATAAAGAAAATCTAGCAAAAACTACGTAATGGGAATTTAGGGTGGGTGGGTATTTATATCTTCGAATGAAGCGATTCATATAATATCGATCGAACTTCACTTTCGAAGTTCGTTTGATCATATATTATATTTCATCGCTTCATTCTTCAGATATAATATTAACAACGTAAATGTTTAGAGAAAGTTTTTGCCGTTCTTAGAATCTAATAATAAAACATAATTATTTAATCAATTTGTTTATTAACTAAAGATATGCAATTACATTTTGTACTTATAGGTAAAGTATAATCTTATTAATTATAAATTTACAGAACCTATTTTAATATATTTTCTGAATTAATCAACTGCTTATTTAGACTAATGCATAATCATAATATTCTAATCAGTCATAGATAGATAGATAGATAAAACGTTTATTTAGTACAAAAACAAGACACAGGACATACAGGTAAAAATACAATAAGAAAGTGTGATATGTGTCTCAATATTGCGTTTTTCCTCTGGTAAAAACATTGTAAATTTTTTTGAATCATACATGAAACCTAAGAATTTACAAGTCTGTTGTGGTTCCAATGAACTCTTATTAAAATTAATAACAAAACCTAGGGATTCTAATAGTTTCACGGTCTGTGTTACGTTATCACGACATTCAACATAATTATCACCTATACATAATATATCATCCAGATATTGAACTGATTTATAGCCCTGGCACCTTAGGTAAGAGACTACCTCTTTCATAATCTTAGTAAAAGTTCTAGGTGCTATAGATAAACCGTAGGGCATAGAATTAAATTCATACAATATTTTTTATGCCTTATCGTCCTCGAAATAAAAACGTAAGTATTTACGATGATATTTTGTGATAGGAATTAAAAGATATGCTTCTTTTAAGTCTATACTGGCCATGAAACCGTTTTGTGGAATTAATTTAGAAACTGTTCTGTAATCTTCCATTTTAAAATGAAATGTTGATATAAACTTGTTTAGTGGCTTTAAATTCAAAATAAACCGCTTTTCACCGTTTGGCTTAGGAGCAAGGAATATTTTGGATATGAATTGATCTTCAGCCGGTGAACATGTTGAAATAGCGCCTAAATTAACCAATTTTTTGATGGCTACATACATGTCCTCTTTTTCTGTCTGTGAAAGACTATTACGAGGTAAAAAGGTTTGTACCGGGGTTTGAGAAAACGGTATTGAAAAACCATTACGAATCCATTCTAGAACGATATCATTAGATGTTATGTCTAGCCAGTGAGTATAAAAATGACGTATTCGTCCAGCGTGTACCTGTTCTATTGTTGAGGTTGAGCACGCGACTTGCTCGTGTTCGAAGCCCTCGTTTGCGTCATTGGCTGAGCCTTGCGAGTTACAGGGGCCTGTTTCCTCTGGCCTCCGCGCCCCCCCCTGTTCGACAGGTAACGCGAAGGACCTGGCCAGTTTTCCTGGTAGCGAGGTCGAGCGACTGTTGATTGAACTGTGTGTGAAGATTTTTGAGGCATTGGCGTCTTTTTTATTTGCAGGCCCTGCTTTTCAATAGCTTTTGAAGCTTTGATTTTTTCCGATAGTTTTATTCCAAATAAGGTGCTATCTCTTTCGTTATCTTTGATAACATTTAAAAAAGATTTTTCTAAGCCGGGTGTAACTAATTTTATACGAGCTTGAGTATCCGTATAGTGAAGGTGGGTCAAGATGCGACAACTGTCACTTAGCATTTTAATGGCTTGGATCTTTTCTTCACCAGTAATGAGAAGGGTCATTGCCCTGTTTACTGCCGAGATCCCGGCTCCGAGAAGCTGTTGCGCTAATTCCATTTTTTTGGCACGGTTTCTTGCCATGTCCGTTACCGCTGCTGCAATTTCAGCATTAAGTTTTGGTGCTTGCAACAGAGTACAGTTGGAGGGGACAAGATATTCTTTCAATAGCTTGTCCTTAATTTCCTTGGGAATCCCTCTTTTCAATATGGGTTGCCATCTTTGTGCCAAATTTTCGTGTATATTTTCTCCAAATTCCGGAGCGTCGTCAGTGGGCTCCCCTAACGCTGATAAAATTTCAGGATCAAGTTCTTGTACGACCGCAGGAACGTCAGTAATTTCCAGTAATCCTGGATCGGGAGCTGGTATCTCGGGAATGGCAGCCACTTCTAAGAGTGGTGGAGAGGTAGATGGATCCATGTCTACGTTATTGGCATCTAAAATAGTAAAATTACTTATTTTAGTTTACCCGTACTTTGACAAAAATGTCACCTTCGTTCTATCTCTCGGATAGACCCCAGGTTTTGTCTGGTTTTGCAAAATTGTTTAACTATCTTATGTAAGATATGCAATTTTTTTGCTTTTATGCCCTCGTGTTGACTCACGGCCAACCCCCAGGCTTGCCACGTTAATTGTTGAATCACGGCAATAAACAATTATTTGAAATGATCACTTGTCAATATTAAAACGGTATTGTAGCACATAATCAACAAATTAAATTAACATGGGTACTTACCGTCGCATGCGTTATCGTGATCCGCGTCGGACTCCGATGATTCTAAAACTCGCGCAATTCGACGACGATTTTGTTGTTCTTTTTGTTCGAGTTTACGAATCTTTTTACTATAATGTTCAATTTTATCTTTGGCACTACGTTTAGGCATAATTAATTATTAAATTTAGTATAGAAAACACTGAATAATAAAAGCGTTACTTTTGAAATCGTGGACTGTGAACTAAGGATACGTGTTACCGTTGCCTCGCACGAAAAAAGAATGAGGTTTGACAGGACTGCATCGAGCGGGGGAATAGAAAAAAAAAATGGAGGTATTTTTGAAAAAATAAGTGCGACGTTGCCTTGTAGGTTAGAGAAACTACGTTGTTAATATTATATCTGAAGAATGAAGCGATGAAATATAATTGACGACGTCTGTGGTCTAGTGTTTCGAGTGTCGGACTGCTGATCACGAGGTCGTGGGTTCATTTCCCACAGGACACAAATATTTGTGTGGTGAACATAAGTGTTTGTGTTGGTCTGGGTGTGTTTCTTATGTATTATAAGTATGTATTTACAAAAAAAACTATATAAGTATCATATCCATTGTCTAGTAGCCATAGTACAAGCTCTGCTTAGTTTGGGACTGATGGTGCTGTGTGAAAAATGTCTCAAAATATTAATTTATTATTTAATTTTAAGTAAATTTTAGGTGAGTTCAAAATATACCTATATACATAAGAAAAATTCAGTCACATGTGTTCATGTAGGTATTTGATGCTTGGGGTGCTGGCCAGAAAACCTCCACGTGTGTCTGACGGCTGCTTGTCCTTCTGAACACATCTGAAGGGAACAGAAGTTGTTGGGCCGGTGCACCCTGGGCACGGGCAATAAGTCTCCTTTGGACCGGGGGACCCTATTGCCTGTGGAGAATATTCTGGCACGGGAGGGGCCCGATGCGGGCCAATGGGAAGTTGCTCCGCGTGTCCCTCTGAGAAAGCAGAGGGCACTGTGGAGGAGCAGGGGCGGGCCCGGTGTGCACTCACCCTGCCACTGGGCAGGCAGAGGGGGGACTGTCCGTTCCTGCCCCCGTCGGTCTCGTAACCCCAGGAGTGCCTGCTGAGTAGTGTTCTCGCGCCTCTTGGCACCGAGGGTCTTGGCTTTACCGCCCGGACCGCGAGGAAGAAAACCTCTATAAAAAATTACAGGAGGATGGGCCTGCGAGCAGCAGATTCGGGGTAGTCTGCTGCCCGACCAGCAGCTGGCGTAGCTGGGACAGTTGGCGTAACTGGTAAAGGCCCGTGAGGTGAGGTGGCGTGCAGTGTTCCGAGTGCGCCACCGAGGAGGGTGCGGCCGTCATTAGGCCGCACGGGGAAAAGGGGCTCGCCTGCTTGTGGTACGATAATTAACTGTAGACATTAGATATCTTGATTAAATTAAATAAATTAAGTTTTTCTCAGACGAAATAGCTAATATAACGCGAGTTTGCTAATATAGTGACGTCACACGAAGAAACAACATGCCGAAACAGCGTTTTCATGCGTTCATAAAAATACAATTATTCATGTATTATTTTAAAGCTTTTTACGTCTCTAAAAAAATTAATCAACAATTTTTAACAACATAAATGCGTTTAAGGAGCAGTTTGAAACCCAAATGGAAATCAAAATCAATGCAAATAGCCTATTATAACGAATGGAACTTCGTTCCAACCGAGTGTCAAACGACACCTCTGTTTTTTAGGGTTCCGTAGTCCTACAAGGAACCCTTATAGTTTCGTCATGTCCGTCCGTCTGTCCTAATCCTTTACAGCTTAATAACTTCTACAGTTATTGTAGTATATTTATGACGGTATGTCCAATACTAATTGTTACTGTACTTGAGGGTATATTAAAATAAATCAGTATTTAACCAACCTACGTGTGTTTTACTGCATGGTGGCAGCGGTGCGTCGTTTTTAACGATTATTGCGCGTTAAAACGAAGTCGAACCAGTAAAATATTATGTAAAAGTACAGTGGTGCATTGATATTTTACGTATTTGACGTAAATATGGAACACGCGCGTCCTCCAGCGGAATTATCACTCGACGGCGGTCCGGCCGCACGCTCCGATGCGTGGCGGCAATGGCGGAAGCTGTTTGGAGTGTTTCTCAAAGCTTCTGGAGTGAGCAAAGAGCCTAAAGAAGTTCAGGCTAGTTTGTTGGTTAATCTCATTGGATCGGCCGGTTACGAGGCGTATACGACTTTCACGTTTGTGGAAGGTGAAAGTGAGGACGACATCAACTGTGTTCTGAAGAAATTTTATAAGTATTTCGGTGCGAAACCGAATATAACAGTGAGACGGTTTAAATTCTTTACTCGTAATCAGGAAGAAGGCGAAAATATCGACCAATACGTAACTGCGTTAAGGGTACTAAGTCAGCAATGTGAGTTCAGTGAATTGCACGAAAGCTTGTTACGAGATAGAATCGTGTGCGGTATCATCAACAACACAGTGAGAGATCGACTTCTTCGCACGGATGATTTGACATTAGCGAAAGCGATACAAATCTGTCAGGCGGCCGAGATGTCTAAGGAAGAAAGTAACTGCATTGATGGTGCTTCAAATACTATGCAAGTCAATGCAGTTCAGGGTGGAAGCGGTGCACGAGGTGCACGACGCGCGAGAGCACAGCGTCTGCAGCGTCATGATGTGGCGCGGGCGGTAGCGGCGGCGGTGCCGGCTGGCAGCGGCAGAGTCCGCGGGCCGAGGCTGGCTCGTGCGCAGCGGAGCGCCTGCCAGCGGTGTGGCAACGGGCGGTGTCTCGGCAGCGACCAGTGCCCGGCGCGTAACGCGTTGTGTTATTTTTGTGACAAAAGGGGTCATTATTCGCGAGTGTGCGAGCAAAAGAAAGTAATTCCAAAGGTGTTAAATTTGAGTGTTGATACCGCGAGCACCGATAGTGAGGATTGCAGTGAGGACATGTTCTATGTCAATACGATTGAAGAGGACAAAAATCTATGTGAGTCGTCTAATCAATGGATTGAAGTTGTTAAATGTAATGGTAAAAATGTTTCTAAAACGCATTATGTGAATTTAGGTTTATCAATTGCCAACCTTAAGCCGTTTACTAATCGTGTACATTCCTTTACAGGGAACCGTTTGCCAATCAAAGGCACTGTTATGCTGGCTTTTCTATTTAATAATAAACATTATTTTTTGTCATTTGTTGTTGCCGACTTAAACTGTCAGAATGTACTCGGTTTGGAAGGCTGTATTGCATTGGGTTTAATTAATCAAGTAAATGCAATACATATTGAACAGTACTCTGATTTGTTTAAAGGGCTTGGAAAATTACCTGGTAGTTATAGTATCGTAATAGATAAAAATATACAGCCTGTTGTTTGTCCTACTAGAAAAATTCCTCTAGGGCTTAAAGATAAATTAATGGACGAGTTATGTAGAATGGAGGGGTTGGGTGTAGTTAGGAAGGTTACACACCCGACTAATTGGGTTAATGCGATCGTTTTAGTCGCAAAAAAGGATGGCAGCATTCGTGTTTGTTTAGATCATCGACCTCTGAACCGCGCGGTGCAGCGTGCACAGTACACGCTGCCGACGGTGCCCGAGCTGGCAGCGCGGCTGCGCGGTGCTACAGTGTTCAGCGTGCTGGACGCACGTTGTGGATTTTGGATGGTGCAAATCGACTATACTAGCGCCGACCTTTGCACGTTTAGCACACCGTTCGGTCGGTATCAGTTTTTACGTTTACCCTTCGGGATAACGTTACCATACCACAAGCTCTGCTTAGTTTGGGACCAGATGGTGATGTTTAAAAATGTTCCAAAAATATTTATTTATAAACTGTGCTCCCGAAATTTTTCATGCGAAACTCAGGCAACAATTGGAAAACTTAGATGGTGTGGAGTCTTTTATTGATTACGTCATCGTTTGGGGACGTACTGTGGACGAGCACGATCGGAGATTGCAGTGTCTTTTACGACGAGCTAGGGATGTAGGCATAAAGTTTAATCAGGAAAAATGTAAATTTGGTGTACCGGAAATTACTTACCTAGGTCACAAGTTCGATGCGGATGGCATGAGAGCGGATGACTCAAAAATCAAAGCAATAATTGAGATGCCCTACCCGACTGATAGGAAAGCTCTGGAGAGATTTTTAGGCATGGTCAATTATTTAGCTAAATTTGTTCAAAATTATTCAGAGAGTGAGAATGTGCTTTGCTAAAGAAAGAATCCGAGTGGTTGTGGGGATCACAGCATTCCGAGGCTGTTGACAAGTTGAAAAGCAAGCTAAGCAGCGCGCCGGTGCTGGCGCTGTACAGCGAGAGCTTGCCCGTGGTGGTGTCGGTGGACGCGTCTAGCGTGGCGTTGGGCGCCGTGCTGCTGCAGGAGGGCCGCCCGGTGGAGTTCGCCTCGCTCACGCTCACCGACACGCAGACCAAGTATGCGCATATAGAAAAGGAGATGCTGGCCATTGTGTTTGGGGTCGAGCGGTTCAGGCAGTACATATACGGAAGGTCTGACGTCACCGTGCACTCTGACCACAAACCACTGGAAGTCTTATTTAGCAAACCGTTAGTTTCGGTTCCACCAGGCTGCAGAGGATGATGATGAGAGTGCAAGGATATGACTTTAAGGTAGTTTATACTCCGGGCAAATACATGTATATTGCGGACACGTTATCTCGAGCTCCTTTGAATGAAATGATGCATGACCGGGTTTCTGCTGAAGTTGAGGTGCAAACGTGTTTTCTGATAAATAATATGCCATACAGTGATACAAAAATCGAGATAATTCAAAAAGAAACAGAATTAGATAGTGACTGCAAATGGTTAATTAAGTACATAGTTAACGGCTGGCCTAAGAGTAGGCGTGATGTACAGGTAAAAATAAATGTTTTCTGGCCATATCGCGACGGACTTCATTATGTAGACGGTATAGTTTTAAAAGGCGAACGTGTGTTCATTCCACGTGCTTTACGAGAAAACATGTTATCGCGGGTCGACGAGGGACATTTAGGTATTGAGCGGTGCAAGCGTCGCGCACGCGAGGTGATGTTTTGGCCCGGAATGTGCCGCGACGTGGAGCGCGCGGTGCGGCACTGCGCGGCCTGCGCGCTGCACGCGGCCCGGCTGTGCCGGCACTACAGTGGCACAAACTAGCGTCTGACATTTTTGAATATAGAAAGAAAAGCTACATTATTTTAGTGGACTACTTTTCTAACTACGTCGAAGTGGGACAGTTAACGAGTATCAGCACCAAAAATGTAGTTAATTTTATGAAAGAGCAGTTCGCGCGTCACGGCATACCGGCAGAGTTAGTAACTGACAATGGACCGTCTTATAGCTCACAAGAATTTAAAAGGTTTATGTGTGATTGGTAAATACGGCATGAGACGTCATCACCGCATTACCCACAGTCCAATGGTAAAAGTGAACGAACTGTTCAGACTGTAAAAAATTTACTGAAAAAATCTGTAGATTCGGGACAGGATTTTTGCTTGTCTTTGTTGAATTTAAGGGCTACACCACGAAACGGGTTAGATTCACCTGCACAAGTTCTAATGGGTAGACGTTTAAATACAAAATTGCCAGTTAGTGCTAAGTTGTTAAGTGAGAAAGTAGACAATGAACAGAATTATAAAGCATTAATGTTGAATAAAGACAAAACTAAAAAGCACTATGATAGATCAGCGAAGTCGCTTGAACGGCTGTCCTTAGGTGATAAGGCAACTTTAATCAGTAACGGCGTCAAAAAACCGGTTTCCATAGTAGCACGTGCATCGCAACCTCGCTCCTATATTGTAGAAGATGAACTCGGCAGTCGTTTTCGGCGCACTCGTAGTCAGCTGCTTGTGCGTACGACTGAGCCTACGGCGAGGGTATTAGGGAACTCTCTGAAGTCAACGACTGTGTGCGCAGAAAATAGCAAGACACCATGTGTGGTTACGAGAGCTGGTGTTCGTAGACGTAGGCAAAAGGCGGTGAACAGGCAGCAAGAAATTGTTTTAGACTGTGAGAGCGACTTGTGTTCGTTACAGAATTCACAGGCACAGGCCGAGGCCACGACTCCGACACCGTCGGCATTACTGGATGTCAGTGACACCTATGAAAGTCCAGCTGAGAGTACTAGTGATCAATCACCATCGCCACCCGTGGTTTCTATTACGAGGTCTAATGTAAGAACTGCACGAATGCTAAAAGATATGGTTTCCGGACATGATTAGTTAGGATATAAATAAATAAATATAGGTAGGTATAGGAATAAATTAGGTGAGATTAAATTAAAGTTCACTTTATAAGTTAGATAGTAAGTAGCGGTACCGATTACCGATAATATTAGATAGCTCATGGAGTAATAAAAGTAAATGTGCAACTTTTGTAAGTAACAATTGTCTCAAATATTAACATAGATGTATTTTACTTATGTATACTTGTAGTATGTAAGTATCTACCTCTAGTACCTATTCTGCTCGAATTAGGTAATCAATCATTGTTAAATTGCTTTGTTTTCTTGAAGGGAAGAGATGTAGTATATTTATGACGGTATATCCAATACTAATTGTTACTGTACTTGAGGGTATATTAAAATAAATCAGTATTTAACCAACCTACGTGTGTTTTACTACAGTTATAAACATAAGTAAATGAAATTTTGTTAAAAAATGGTTTAAATATATATCTCAATTTTAAAAGAATAAAAAAATCTTGATAACGTATTTTAAGGGACGTGTGAAATGGGGATGATTTTTTTTTTTCGCTGCACCCCCTCCTGTGGGGTATCATTGAATAGGACTACTAAAATGAAGGTAATGTTTCATACATAACTTTTTTATCAGGTATACCATCTGCGAAATACAGTTCGCCAAAGTGGCTTGCAATGTGTCCCCCCCCCTGCCATTTTTAAACTAAGCAACGTAGAAACATAGTCTTCCACATTGATAGACCTTTATAAAAACTCTATTTTAAAATTATTTCGAGTATAATGTGATTATAAATTTTTGAGTTATAGTGAGAAAACTGAAAAATACTTAAGACGTCCTAGTTCATAGGTCATTGACCTTAGAGAAAAATGATCTTAGCAAATAATGCTCCTTTAGTTACTTTTTATTTTAAAAAACCACAAAAAGAAACTGTGTTATATTGATATGACACACTTCTTAAATTTAGCGCTAGGTGGTGCTGTTTGCAAAAACTAAAATAGCAATGATTAATATTCGATTTGATTCGTTTGTAATTAGACCTACTTAAGGAACCCTATAATACTGAGCATGGCCCGACATGCTCTTGGCCGGTTTTATTGTTTTAGTAATTTAGATTTCGATTATTTGACAATTATCTATGTTTAATTCTTTTTTTCTCTAATTGCATTTTATAATTATTAAATTTAAAATACAATACACTGCACCCCCATTTAGAGTTAGAGTTGAGACGTGTTGGTGTGGGATTTAGTCGATATGGTGTGCGAAGGCCTTTATAGTCTAATTTAAAAATATTTGATTAATGTTGTTTAATATGTTACAGTTACAACTCCCCTAAAGGAGACTCTCGAACCTACTGTGACTTTATTGGATGCAAAATTTGTGCCCTGTGTCCACATGCATTTTAAGTGGATAGAGGAGGACAAAACAAAACAATCATATCTGAAAGATGAGATATATAAAAAGAAAACAGCTTCAGATGCAGCCAGTATCTTGGCTTCCAAATACAGGTAAGATCTGGATACTTTAGTTAGTATGTTTAACGGCCAAAATTAATATCCAATCTATCCACGATTTATCCTACTAGAGATAGAAATTTGACATATTATGCTTATAGCTTATGTCAAATTCCTATCTCTAGTAGGGCAAATCGTGGATAGATTGGATATTAATTTTGGCCGTAATTCAATCCTGTTTAAACTCTACAAAACCTGTACTAAGAATATTTAATAAAAAGTGCACTGTTTCCTAGGGCACCCACAAGAAGAAAACCAGAAGACACACCTCAAGGTTCACATAAATTCAATGTAGCGTCGACATCCAAGAGTAGTAAATTGCCTAAATGGCTTAAGAATTGAAACTTGAAACAATATACGAGGTTCGTTGCAAAATAAATTAGATACCTACTCGAAAATTAAATAAAAAAACTATAATACAGGTATCGATCATTTCAAAGTACTTACTTATCTTGGACACGTACATACACTTTTCCATTCGTCTAAACCACTTGAAAAATAATAATGATCACTCTTCTTTAGACACTTCAGAAATTTTAAAGTTATAAGCAGCCAGGGATCTTCTTCGCTTTCAAACCGCTTGCTTTTAAATTTAAGGTAGGAGGTAAATATCACAAGATCCTAGGTCAGGGGAATATGGCGGGTAAGGTATCATAGACGCGATTTTTAAATAAAAATTGTCGAGTATTCTGGCAGAAGTGTGCGGAGTGGCGAGTGGCGTTGTCGTGATGCTAAAGAAGGTTCCTGACTTCAGCTGCTTGTCACACCAAGCTGACAACACTTGGGGCACATACTGTCACATATCATTCAGAGTTAACTATCTTTTGGTCCTCTAGCACTACTGTAGCAATGTGTCTCATCTTTCAGAAAAATTAGGCCACCATTTGTTTCTGTGTGATTAGCGCACGGTGACATTTCGTTGGAGTCGGCTCATCTTCAATGCGCCATACCGTTGACTGTCGCTTTGTTGAAGGATCATAGTTATTTATACATGTTTCGTCACCTGTCAGTATAACATACACGTTTTTTTTCTCGCCGGCGTCGAATTTATCTATGATAAATGAAGAAATAGGATAGGCTCGCCCCCTATTACATGGGACTATAACATAACTGGCGAAATGTGGGTGTATTATACACCTCTGCCTACCCCTTCGGGGAAATACAGGCGTGATGATATGTTATGTTGTTGTGTTAAATGAAGAAATTGAGGGAGGCCTTTGCCCAGCAGTGGGACAGAACAGGCTAACAAAAAAAAAAAAAAAATTATTTTTTCACTAATGCACGCAACGTTGTTTCTGCTCATTTTTAAGTTTGTGTGGCACAAGGGTGGATCCAGCCTTCGTGTCAGGGGGGGGTCGCGTACTTATATCCAGCCCCGGTTCTAAATTTTTAAAAGAAAGGTGCAGTCCGAATTGCTGCCCTCAAGAAAAAAACTTTCAACTAATAACATTCTAGGATTTTCGTAATTTTTGCTTAAACATGAATTGTAAGTTTTTAGAGCTTCAGAGTTCCTCTTTGTAGAATATTAATGTAACGGAATAGTTACTTGCAATACCTATACCTATGCTAAAAAAGATGACATGATAATATACATACTTATACTGGCGCGAGCGTAGCGAGCGCGAAATTTTTCTCAGTTTTGGCTTTGTCTCTATTAACGTACTTAACAGAAAATTTGCTTACGACATACCTACGTCCAGTACGCAGAAGAATGAAGGACAGAAAGGCAAGTGCGAGCGAAGCGAGCGCGAAATTTTTAGACTGTTTATGAACAAACTGATTGGCTCTTCACCAAAGCATATAATATATTCTATGTCAAAAGAGTATACATTTATTTGAGCGCAACCCGTTCTTGCGGCGCCTAGAGCGGCTTATAGTAGACGCTATAGCGTATAACTAAATATAGAGTCACAGCGAGCGCGATTTTTTTTTGATATTTTTTTGCATACATTATATTTACGTACTTGAGTTTTAAGAGATTTTTTAATTTGGATGTTATTTTTCCATTCCGATTTTCACTATTATTATTACATTCATTCATCATTGTAGAAAAAAACGATGGTTGGCCTAGGCCCAGGGGGGGTCATGACCCCCATGACCCCCCCCCCCTGGATCCGCGCTTGGTGTGGCACCAATCTAGAACAACACTTACAGAGATATCCAATACACAGTTCTCGCTCAAGCTTTACATATTATATAATTCATCGGTAGTCACGAAGAATTTTTTTCGCCAACCGCTGAAAATGCGGCCCAAAGTCCCACCGGCTGTCGAGGACGAGTCCCACACAGAGCATCAGACTTATGAAGAGCCATCTCGAGACCCAACCGCTGGATCCTTGCAACGACTAGCGCAATCCCTGCTGTCGCCAGCATGGTCACCTGCCGGTGCGTCTTCTCCCTCGCCGTGACCAGCGTGTCGGCAGCGTAGCACGTCACGCCAACGCCGTGGAGAAGCGCGCAGCACCCAATCGTAACCGATGTTCCACCAAGGGACACCGCAAGACATCTCTCGCCGACCCCATCCTTCCCGACCCGAGTAGATGACGGCCCTGTCCATCAGGTAGGCCCCGATAATGTGGCGAAGGTAGGTCGGCATCCGGTGGAATTCAAGTGCCGCCCTGATGCAACTCCAGAGCAAGGTGTTCAAAGCGTTGGCGATGTCGAGAGACACCGCCAAATTCATTTCCCCCGGGCCACTGCTTCCTCCGCCAGAGCTCTCACGCACATGATGGCGCCACAGTGGAGCGCCCCCAGCGGAAACCATACTGGTTTTCCGCCAGATTCGGCCCCATCCTAGACAAGCCGGTCTGCAATTATTCTCTCAAAGAGCTTGCCCACGTCATCCAACAACAGGATGGGGCGGTATGCAGATAGTGAGTCCGCAGGGCACTCCTCCTTCTTCAGCAGAACCAGCTTGCCAGTCTTCCTCCGTGGAAACTGGCCCCGCTCGAAGCATGCGCTTAAGAGCCCTCTCAATCGGGGCCCGAGGGCCGCTAAGAGCTAAGGACACATGCTCGACCAGGTATGCCGTCAGGTCCTGGGGCGGTGATTTTGGCCTGTAGCCGTTTCACCACCCCCTTCATTTCTTTCCGGGTCATTTCAGGCTCGTCGTCGTTGTCGTCCGCGTTAGAAACCATATAAGGAGGAACCATCGGCGGAGGGGTGTGCTCCGCCCTTGAAGGGAACAGAGCGCTCATCACGCCCTCCAAAAGCTCAGGCCGGAGAGTCTGGGACAGTGGGGTGTCTGGGGCCCACGGGTGAAGTTTGCCCCATACCAAAAGGTATGGACGGGCGTCCACGGATTGCCGTCCAGAGTCGCCCGCATGGCATCATATCCCGCCACTTTAGCCTCCGATATGGCCACCTGAAGAGCCACTTTCGCTACTCTCTACCCTTGTACAGCTCCTCCTCAATGGCTGCCTCCTCCGGGGTGCGGGGACGCCTCCTGAACCTGGTGTACCAGCGACGCTCGGCAATTTTTAGAATTTTAGCATACTTCAGAATCACACTGACCAAATTGCCTACTGCTACTTTGTAATTCTTACAAATAAATAATTAATGGCCCTGATTTTGGAAGCCCACTTTAATTTTTTCCTAGCTGAATGAGAATACTAATATCTCAGTATTAAAATATTTACTTTAATTGTTTTTTTTATTACGATACTCATTTTCACCCATGAAAATGGGTGATAGATAGATAGATAGAATATTCTTTATTGTACACCATTAACATTATTAAGCTTAGGACTAACACGTAAAATAAGGGTACATAATAGGGCGATAATGGGTTACAATCGGGTTAAAATCCAAATCACCTGGTTTTAACCCAAATGGAAAGAATGTGTTTTTACCCATTACCCATCTCTAGTTGGATATTTCGAAGATCGTCATGAGCAAGTGATTGTAAATACGTGGAGCCATGCAGATTGGCATGTTGATCCGTTCTGCAAAACATAGATTTTAGATTCAATTCGAATCGAACGCAGTAGAATCGGTTTTCGATTAAATCGAACATTGCAAGGTCCATTTCGGTTAATCGATTCGCAAGTTGATTTTTTAGGTGGGTTCTCAACGAGTAACACCAAATCGAGTAACAGTGTGACTCGATGGGAATTTTTTTCCCAACGTGTCACACTGTTACACTGGGTGTGACTCGTTGGGAACCCTTCTGGATAAAAAGGTTGCAACGAGTCACAGTGTGACGCGATGGGAATAAAAATCCCATCGAGTCATAATAATAATAATAAGCCTTTTTATTTCTTATTCTTGATCATATTTACATATCACTCTTACTATTTATTTTTTTGGGATAGGAACCCCTTCTCGGGTGTAGGACTCCTCCAGCTTGTTCCAGTTGTTTCTGTTTGCGGCTTCTTTCATCCATTGATCTCCTGCTGTCGCTATAATATCGTCTGTCCAACGTTTTCTAGGTCGCCCTTGTCGTCTCTTACCGCTGGGTCCTGTCCATCGGGTTGCCTCTATAGTCCATCTTTTGTCGGTATAACGGGCTAGGTGTCCAGCCCATTTCCACTGTAGTTTTAAGGCATACTGAAGAACATCAGTTAGCTTCGTTTTTAGTCTTATGTATTCACTTCTGACTTTCTGTATTTTTCTTATTTTGAGTACACTTCTTTCCATAGCTTTCTGGCATGTAACTAGCTTTTTTTGTATTTTTGTGGTATACGTCCAAGTCTGACATCCATAAGTGAGAGTCGGTAGGATACATGTGTCAAGCACGATCTTTTTTAGGTGGATGGAGAGATCGCCTTTTAAGATCTCTTTTAGGGCCCAGAATTTCTTCCAGCTCATATCTACCCTTCGTTCGACTTCGTCTAAAGTATTTTTATTACTGAATGATAATTGTTTTCCCAAGTACACATAGCCATTCACATATTCCAGAGCCTTTCCATTTAGATTGATTGGGTAAGCATTGCTGTTCGTCATTACTTTTGTTTTATCTTCATTCATTTTTAGGCCTACTTTTTCACTTTCAATAGTTAATGTGTATATCATTTCTTCCAGCTTGGTGCTTGTCTCTGCGAAAAGAACGATGTCGTCTGCAAACCTAAGGAGACTTAGGTGGCGCCCAGCTATTTTTATACCTTTTCCCTGCCAGTTAAGTTTTTCAAATATGCTTTGTAGCACTGCTATAAAAAGCTTTGGTGACAGTGGATCTCCCTGTCGTACTCCTCTACGAATTTGTATCTCCGATCCATGCTTTTCTAGTTTTACTCTACTGGTACTGACCGCCTTTGTAGATGTTTTTCAGGACTTCTATGTACTTTCTATGGATACCACATTTGATAAGGGCTCTCCAGATTGAATCGTGTGATATTACTATACGCCAAGGCGTTCGAAGTATCGAACGCCTTGGCGTAGTCGATAAAGGCCAGGTTCAAGGGTCTGTTGAACTCTTTGTATTTCTCCAGCACTTGTTCCACTACATGTATATGGTGTGTTGTGGAGAAACCAGATCGGAAGCCTGCTTGTTCAACAGGTTGGTGGCTATCAATTTTTGTGTTCATTCTGTTTTGCAAGATTGATGTAAATAACTTATATATACTTGAAAGAAGGCTGATAATTAACTATGTCTTGGGGGTCTCCTTTTATATAAAGTAATATTATATCTGATCTTTTCCATTGATCTGGTACTCGGCCCGAGTTTAGAACTATGTTAAACAGGTTGCTTAGTGGGCGTGCTAGTATAGTGGCTCCAATTTTTAAAGCTGCGTTTGGTATACCATCAGGTCCAGGGCTTTTTTCTGGCTTCAATCTTTTAATGTTGTCGATTATTTCAATTGCATCAATTAGTTCATGGTCTTCTTTTGCTTCTAAATCTTTAATTTCAACGCTCTCGTCGTCTACGCTGTGACATTCCGAGTTCTTTTCGTATAGTTTTCGATAGAATACTGTGGCGCAGTCGATAATGTTTTGCCTATTATTTGCTCCTTTAGTTTTTGTTTTAAGATTTTGAATCCACTTTTTATGTGTATTTAGTTCTTTAAAAGCTCTTTTTGTACTTCTGTAGCGTTTAAGGTTTTCTTCTATTATGTTATTTCTGTAATTTTTGTAGTCCTTTTTGATAGCTTTATTAGTTTGTTTGAATAGTTTACTTAGTTCATTTTTCATTTTCCTTGTTTTATGTTTCGTTTTCATAAGTTCTGATCGTCTGGATATGAGATCTGTTGTGGGTTTGCTAAATATTTTGTTAACTTTTTCTGGTTTTTCATTTTTTTCTTTTGTTTCTATACTCTTCTTGATGATAGATTCCATATTATTATAATATGATTGGACGTCTTCATTTAGGTTTTTTTTTTTTTATAGTACTGGATGGCGATACGAGCTAAAGGCCCACCTGATGTTAAGCGGTTACCTTTGCCCATAACAACTGCAATACCACCTATGCTGTTGCCTAAAAGGTACCGCTAGTCGGTTCGCCAAACTGAGACATGAAGATGGAAAGTCTCATGTGATTGTAATTTCACCGGCACCCGCACCCTTCAGACCGAAACACAGCAATGCAAGCATCACTATTTGGCGGAGAAGTAGGCACGGTGGTAGTACTTCCCCGGATGTAGGTTTTGTGTCTCTAGTTCTTGTATGGTGTTTTTTAAATTGACAGTATAAAATTTTCTTTCTTCCTCTGTTTTTAAAGTGCTGGAGGGTGGTTTGCAAAAGGCTCTGCTTTCCTTCATTCCTTGTAGGCAATACGTGGCTCTGACCAAGCGGTGATCCGATGGAAATTCGACTTTGTTTAATACCTTGACATTTTCAACATTTTTTGGGTAGTTTGATAAGATGTAGTCGATTTGATTTTTTGTGTTTTGATCGGGGGAAACCCATGTCCATTTGCGGCTATTTTTCTTTTTGAAATAGGTGTTCATAATTGACAACTTGTGTTCGTAAGCATATTGTATGAGTCTCTCTCCCCTTTCATTTCTGGTTCCGTTGCCATACATTCCCATTATCAGGTTTACACTTTTCTTCGGTTGTCCTACTTTTGCATTAAAATCCCCGATAACAAGGATATATTTACCGGTCAGGTTGTGGGCCTTTTCTAGAGTATCATAAAAGGACTGAATTTCCACATCTTTTGCACTGTCGGTTGGGGCATAAGCTTGTATTATGGACAGCACATTATTATTGTATTTCAAAAGAAGCATTGCTACTCGTTCTGATAACCCTATAGAATCAATGATATTATTCTTGTGTTTTTTCTTGATCAAAAATCCAACTCCATGCAATCCAGGTGTTTCTCCATTATAGCAGAATATATAGTTTTCATGTTCTTCAATGTTGCAACCCATTTTTTTTACTTCTGCTAAGCCTATTATATCCAATTCTATTTTTTGTAAAGAGTATAATAATTCTAAAAATCTCTCCCTTGATGATAAGGATCTCACATTATATGTAGCTATGTTTAGGGATTTGTTTCTAGTTTTTTCAGTCGCTGGAGGGTTGTGGTCATTTTCTCCCACGGTGACCGACCGGCTTGGGAGAGGTATGTTCGGTATTGTTTTTGGTAAGTTACTTTGATTGTTTGATTGGTTTCCAGTTTTTTTCTTTAATTGTTAGCTGCTAGCCTTTTCTTTGAGAGAGTTTGAACGCCCGCGGCCCATGTATTCAAAAGCGTTTGTTGTGTTTATCTTTTTTGATGCCATAAATGTAGATGTTGATTTATTGGTATTGTTACTCTGTTCAGGTGAAAATGAAGGTTCTCTCTTCCTTTTTAGGGTTCCGAAGTCCTACAAGGAACCCTTATAGTTTCGTCATGTCCGTCCGTCTGTCCGTCTGTCCGTCTGTCCTAATCCTTTACAGCTTAATAACTTCTACAGTTATAAACATAAGTAAATGAAATTTTGTTAAAAAATAGTCTGCATATAGATCTCAATTTTAAAAGAATAAAAAAATAGTTTTTGCGTTCTTTAGGGGTGGCGCCCATACATGTGAAATGGGGAAAAAATAAATTTTTTCGCTGCACCCCATCGTGTGGGGTATCATTGAATAGGTCTACTAAAATGAAGGTAATGTTTCATACACCACTTTTTTATCAGGTGTACCATCTGCGAAATATAGCCCGCCAAAGTGGCTTGCAATGTGTCCCCCCCCCCTGCCATTTCTAAACTATGCAACGTAGAAACTTATAATCTTCCACATTGATAGACCTTTGTGAAAACTCTCTTTTAAAATTATTTCGAGTATAATGTGATTATAATTTTTTGAGTTATAGACAGAAAACTGAAAAATACTTAAAACGTCCTAGTTCAAAGGTCATTGACCTTAGAGAAAAATTATCCCGGCAAATAATGCTCCTTTAGCTACTTTCTATTTGAAAAAATCACAAAAAGTAACTTTGACATCAATCAGACTTCTTAAATTTGGCTTCTTGAATTTATCGCTAGATGGCGCTACTAACAACACGCTCTGAGTCGCGAATGCTGCCGATTATTGCAAAAACTAAAATAGCCATGATTAATATTCGATTTGATTCGTTTGTACACCTACTTAAGGAACCCTATAATACTGAGCATGGCCCGACATGCTCTTGGCCGGTTTTTTTCTCGGTTTGTATCATTCTGATCTTTGACAATCAGTTTATCGAACCTGATGTAAGCAATTTTACCTTTCTTCCTTTCTTCTTCTAACTTTGGTTGCAATTGTTTTCTAATTTCGAGCACTTCTTTAGTATAGTCCTCCGATATATATATCCCCTCAGGTAGTTTCTTTTTGTTCTTCAATAGCTCTGTTTTTCTCCAGTTAGTTGTGAAGGAAATCAAAATAGGCCGGGTTTTATTGCTTTTGTGTCCAATTCTATGGGCTTCGTCTATTTCTTGCTCATGGATATTTACTTTGAACATAGAATCAAGTTTTCCTTTCATTACTTTAACCAAATTCGGTTCTTTCTGATTTTCTTCATTTATTCCAAAAAATAGCAGGTTATTTATTTTTGTCCATTTCTAGAACTTTTACTTTTTCTTTCAGCTGTACGACTTCCGTTTTCAACTGCTTATTTTCTTCAATGAGGCCTTTGAATCTATCGTCTATCTGCTGCATCACATTTGTTATTACGGATTCTGTTATGGTTTTTGTTTGTATATCCATTTGTTCTTGAATTTTTTCTAGTAGCATTTGCATTTGGCTATCCATGTTTCTTGTTTATTGGTATAAATATTTGTCAATACTCTCTCGATAGATAGTGTAATTTCCTTCAGTTTCCAAAATTAAGAATTTTCTACCAAATACTAAAATATTTTTGCAATGGTATCACTATCCGTTACTTCTGCGCCCTCTGGCGTCTAGTAGTAATATTTTTTAGTTCGTCTATTCACCACTTGGTTCTGTAGTGGCACTAGTTGTCGAACAGTAAATTATGAGTCAAAGGTCAACTATAAAAATATTTTTCGTAACGGTGTTTTTAGTTCTTGTATTTTAAAAGTAATTCACTGTTGTTGATAAAAACCGCACTCAAACTTGATATTTAACGTCAATGATTGGGTTTAAATGTTGTAGTGTTGTTACTCACACCGATTTATTGTTTAAAGAACTTTTAGTACTAAAATATATATCATGTCATAAATTGTTATCACCCTTGTCATAAATAGTCACAAATAACATCACTTGTAAATCATAGATATTACACTCGGTTGCACCACTATTAACTCCATTTAGGTTATTATTTAATTTAATATATAATAATTTTATCGAGTCATACTTATCTGTAAAATGAAAAATAGTACCCAGGTATTTTATAAATACTTGAGTTAAATAGATTAAAAAAGTTTTTATCGAATAAACTAAATAATAAAGCCACTTTTGAAACGTTAAAGACTAGGTGCTCAATAAATAGATTATAAGGGTTAGAAAATAAGAGATTTTGCAATAATCAAACAGTTACATTTATTTAACGATTAGCAAACGGCAATAATAGACTAATTAAAATCTGCCATAGACAACAGAGTCTACTCTTAGGCCCGTATTACAGAAGCTTCCTCAAGTACAATTTAAACTCCAATCACCTGATCACTACTTAAGGATAGAATCGTTACTTGAGTATCGGTCTTATTCCAGAACGGTAATTATAAACTTAAATTCATCAACAACATAACACACGAATTTGACCTGAAATTGAATAGAAATCTCTACTCAAGTGTAATCTGGACCACACTAGAATGATTACAGATCAAAACTCTGCTCAAATACCGAAACAGGTGACAGTATAAAATAAAGCTAAACTCAGCTGAACTGTGATCAATAAATCTCTGCTTGAGGAACGTTCTAAAATCAAAGCTCCACTCAAAACTAGTTTTAAACAGAGATCAATGCTTGAGTATCGTCCTGTAATACGGGCCTTAGGTGATACCGACGTAAGTTTGACACAAACTTTGTTTCTGAATACGAAATATGATGATCTGCTTAGCCGACACTCGGCTAAGAGTAGTCTTTGACTGTCTTATGTTCATGTCTCTGAATATAAACCTTAGATTCGTCTCTGAATATAAGCCTAATTCTGACGCGACCGGCGAACGCGGGGAGGTGAAGGAGTAAAAGAGGAGCGAGGCATCGCATTTCTAGCGAGGTGCAGAGATATTGTGATCAGGTTGTAGGTATATATTTTATTATATTTTATATACAATTTTAAGTTTAAATATATTCGATAAGTATAATATAATAACCGCGGTTTGATAAAGTAAAATGGTAGATTACTTTTATTCTCAGAAGCCCCTTACAAAACTTTCGTTTTGTGCACGTCCACACTACCAATCCACTCTTGTGTCTTCTTCGGACGAAATATTGGTGTCCTCCACGAAGAAGGACAGTCCCACTGTTTCTTTGTATATACAAATGTATTATTTTGTACTGAACTGCCGCTTGGCTCGGCGTCCGCCATTTTGGCTAGCGGACCAATTCATGCACTGAGGCTGACGCACACTAACTGACTGTAGGTACACAGCAGTGTATTGCCAGCGCCGAGAAAAGTTCATCCAACAATGTTGACATCGCCGCGAAAATATCATCAGATAATTAGGTATATAAAAAAAGCAAACAAAGTTCATTTTAATTTGAATTTTTTTTAAACAAATATCTTCAATTTATAACATTTCGGTATAAGTTTTTCATAGTGATATGGTTGATATAAAAAATGAAATGCGTGGAAAAACCCTTTTTTAGGTTTCCGTAGTCCTACAAGGAACCCTTATAGTTTCGTCATGTCCGTCCGTCTGTCCTAATCCTTTACAGCTTAATAACTTCTACAGTTATAAACATAAGTAAATGAAATTTTGTAAAAAAATAGAATAGATATAGATCTCAATTTTAAAAGAATAAAAAAATCATGATTACGTATTTTAGGGGTGGCTCCCGTACATGTGAAATGGGGATGAAAATATTTTTCAATGTAAGATTCAAGAGCCACAGGTATCATAGATATAACAGAAGACAACCCTGTAAGTATAATAAAACTTGAGTTACCTAGTAAATAAATCAGAAAACTGCAAGTCGGATTCTATGAATTAGGCCTAAAATTAAATCTTACCGGTTTTTTCAGTTTACCGGTTTTTTCAGTTTTAGCGGTGTTTAGTGGAAATACAATGAATATACTCATCTTTCAACGGTTCTGTAGTAAGTTCTACAGATGGAACGGCATTTCTTAGTTGGGGTCTTCTTTTTCTTGAAATCCTTTGTTAGAAAATTACTGCCACAAATGTTTTAATTGGTTTAGTTTTTCAATGGGTATGTACATCAAATCCTCTTTTCCCGTAACTTTCATCCATTGTTTACATCTATCAAAAATATTTATTGCATTATTATAATAGCAGTGCATTACACTAAGCAAAGAAAATTACAATTACAATTTGGCATAAAAGTACATACCCCTTGTACCTATATTACAAACATTAGCTTTTCTAGCAAAGCTTTAGATGGTCTCATTCATTTTAATTCATGTGTTTACAGGCATACGTACGATCTGCAAGGTTAAGCTGCACTTGCCGCAGTCAGTCTGTGGATGGGTGACCGTTTCGTTACACATCGACCCCTCCGTGCCTCGGAGAGCACGTTAAGCTGTCGGTCCCGGTTGTCATACGAATATCTATGGCAGTCGTTACGGGTAGTCAGAAGCCTGAAAGTCTGATAACTGGTCTAACCTCCGAATATTACCCAGTAACTGGGTTGCGGGGGTGAGATGGAAGTCGCTCCGTGTAAAATACTCATGTTCAGCTGCATCTGGCTAGACTGGAAGCCGACCCTAATATAATTGGGAAAAGGCTCGGAGGATGATGATTTGCATGATAAAAACACAGACTGACATAATACTGACAAATGAAAAAAATGAGTAGGTATAGGTATATACATTTTTGCCAGACTACGTTTTTTGTAATAAAAAATGTAAATTTGTTTTTTGTAAGTAAATTTATAAAAAATATAAATCGGCACGCAGTAAGGGTTCCACACCGTAAATGAAATATGAAGTTTTGCATCTCTTTCTTACGCAGGTACGTACCACCACATATGTCTATGTTTACTCTATTTTTATTATTTAATTTTGTTGCTAAACTACATAGTATGCACTACAATCAAACCAAGTTTGACGCTGGTATATATTACCGTTTTTAAGATGGAGAGGAACAAAAACGTTGAAAAAAATGCATGTTTTTCGTGGTTTCTTGTGGTTTTTTGGTCCCCCTTTGGTGATAGGGGTGGCCAATTTGATGTTCTTAGAGTTTAGGAGGCTACGTGGGATTTGTTAAATGACACTATACTTGTGGATTCGACTCATTAGACTTTTAATTAATTATCACACAAGATATTACAGACATGACCTATTATTAGAACGGTAATTATAAACTTTAATTCAACAACAAAACACACGAATTTGACCTGAAATATAATAGAAATCTCTACTCAAGCGTAGTCTGGACCACGCTTGAGTGATTACAGATCAAATATCTGCTCAAATACCGAAACAGGTGACAATATAAAACGAAACTAAACTCAGCTGAACTGTGATCAACAAATCTCTGCTTGAGGGACGTTCTAAAATCAAAGCTCAACATAAAACTAGTTTTAAACAGAGATCAACGCTTGAGTATCCTTCTGGAATACGGGCCTAAATGACACTGACACGGGCAGAGAGAATAAAATTGTTTTTCTGCCACAAACACACACACACACGTACACGTTTTGCTTTTGTTTCTTTAGTCTCCAATATTTATTTTGCAGTTTTTAACTATATTAGGAGTAAAGGCAAGTCAAAATAGTCAGACAAAGCTTTAAAATTTTTTTTAACAAAAAATAAAACCGCCTTCAAAAACCTTAACTAAAAAGTAAAAAATAATCCTTGTATGTATTTCAAAATCTTAACATAAACCAAAATTTTGAAGACGGCGCGTGACTGTCACTTTGCGTCATGTAAATATAATTTACTGTCGAGCGCTTATCTATAGTAAATAAAAATAAAAACAGTTTATGCGAACATACATGAAAAACACGCGCCGTCTTCAAAATTTTGGTTTATGTTAAGATTTTGAAATACATACAAGGATTATTTTTTACTTTTTAGTTAAGGTTTTTGAAGGCGGTTTTATTTTTTGTTAAAAAGTTTTTATTTCATACTTTTTAGTTGACAATTCACAGAAAAACGAAACTATTAGTAGATCATCTAGGTAAGCAAAGCTAAATTAAACTGATTTATTGAAGCTGGTTAAAAAACTACTCGACCTAAGTCAATAAAATTTATATGGGACCACCGCGAGGACTTCCTCTACCAAATAAAAAAACAACCACGCAAATCGGCCCAGAAATCTCGGAGTAATCGGTGTAAAAAAAACCCGCCGAATACATAACCTCCTCCTTTTTTGAAGTCGGTTAAAAAGTCTCTAGATCTACGGTTTTCATAAAGGGTAATCTAGATAGATAGATAGATAGATAGAATATACTTTATTGTACACCATGAAAATAGTAGTAAACAGGAACAGCGTATAAATTATGGGTACATGGGCGGTCTTATCGCTAAAAGCGATATCTTCCAGACAACCTTTGGATGGACAAAGAAGACGTAAGATCTAGATAATGGGGGCAGTCCGTGGCGTACTACTAAACTAAAATAAATAAATAGTACAAAATATATTACACATATAGGTATCATAAATATATATAATATATATATAAATAATCTTACAATTTAGAATAGAGATTGGATACATAGGCAATGTCTTAATAAATTACAATCTAATAAAACAAAGTTTAACCGGATTAAATCGCGTATATTATTTAAATTGGTTTCCCTGACGTTTCGAAAGCTTTGCAGCATTTCGTGGTCGCAGGTAGACTAAGATGACAAGCGTCTTTACAAATGTTTCTAAAAAATTATTTTAATCTAATTATTATTTTTAATTTAATTATTTTAATAATTTTTTAGTAATATTTGTAAAGACGCTTGTCATCTTAGTCTACCTGCGACCAAGAAATGCTGCAAAGCTTTCGAAACGTCAGGGAAACCAATTTAAATAATATACGCGATTTAATCCGGTTAAACTTTGTTTTATTATAATGTGTAGTGATCGCGAAAACCTAAGAAATTACAATCTATTTGGAAAGGTAGTATTCTTTAACTAATTTTTTAAATGAAAACAGTGACTGAGCTCGCCGTATAGACACAGGTAACTCATTCCACAGACGCACAGCCTGAACAGTAAAAGATTTATCATAAAATTTTGTAGAATGCATTGGCATCAGAAGCCCCAAGTTTTCTGATGATCTTAAGTATCGTGTATGTGTGTCATGAAGGAACTTGAAATGTTCTTTGAGATAAAGGGGGGTCTTGGGATTAAACAGAATACTGTAGAGGAGTGATAAAATATGGGTATTCCGGCGAAGACGTATAGGGAGCCACTTGAGCTTAGTGCGGAATTCGGAGACATGATCATATTTGCGTAAGCCAAATATAAATCTGATACAAACATTTTGAAGTCGCTCAAGCTTATTTAGTTGTGCCTCAGTAAGATCTAAATAGCTGGCATCGGCATAGTCAAGAATAGGGAGAAAGAGGGATTGAGCAAGCGCCGTTTTGGTAGCAGTAGGGAGAAAATTGCGTAGTCGTCTCAAGGACCACGCTAACGCAAATAATTTACGACTGACTTCCTGCATCTGATGATTCCAAGAGAGATTTTTGTCAATATAAATTCCAAGATTCTTGACTGAATCACCTAAAGGTATTGTGGTACCATCAGATACAATTGGAGGAAATTGTGACCAATCAATTCTGGAAGTCATCCCAGGGCTGCCAACAACAATGACTTGGGTCTTGGTAGGGTTCACCTTTAGTCCATGAGCAATACTCCACTCAGATATTCGTGCTAGATCTGAGTTCACCATTTTAACAGCCTCCGACAACTCTTCTAAAGGAGCCTGTGAATACATTTGTAGGTCATCTACATAGAGGTGGTAGGATGATAGAAGTTGATTTGAAATTGAGTTAATAAATATTGTGAAAAGTAAAGGAGAAAGAACGCCCCCCTGTGGTACGCCGGCAGAAGTATTACACCATGAGGACAGTACCATCAATGCAAATACGTTGCCGACGGCCACACAGGTAACTACGAAACCAATCAATTGCCGTTGGAGATATGTTGAGAGAGCGAAGTACGCCAAGCAGGATATCGAAATCGACGGTGTTAAAGGCATTACTAAAGTCAAGTAAGGAAAGTACCGTCAGATTTCCATTTTCCATACCTATCCTGATGTCATCCGTAATGTGAACTAAGGCTGAGACTGTACTATGTCCTGGACGAAACCCGGATTGGAAAGGATTAAGGAGGTTGTTTTTACAAAGGAAAGTACTAAGCTGGTTGTGGATAAGGCGTTCGAGGACCTTGGAGAGGAATGGTAATATGGATATTGGGCGGTATTCAGAAAACGATATAGGATTAGATTTTTTGGGCAAAGGGGTTATTTGGGCATCCTTCCATATAGATGGAAAAACGCCACAGGATGTGGACTAGTTCAGGATATGGCAGATAACGGGGAGGATTTCTGAGAATCGTAGAAGAAAGATTTCGGAGGAATCGACGGATTTCTAGATTTTTCAAGCTTAACTCACGGATTGAAAATCGGATCTGGCAGCACTGGTCACCTACCGGGCGATAGCTGAATTATATTTTACACTCTGTTTTTTTTATTTGTCTTATTTAGTAAACAATCTTGGCATGTCTTTTTTAATTCAATTTGTCAATAATAATTATTAAAAGACATTATGTTAACAATTCCACACACTTAATAAGATTCTTTAACCTAATTAAATGTGCAGAACTAGTAATTATATTTTATCAGTAGTTATTTCAATAAAGAGACATGCCAAGATTGTTTACTAAATAAGACAAGAAAGAAAACACAGACTTGAATAATTTAATACGTGTTTATTTATTTATTTATAATTTATGTACACACAATGACATATGAAAGGAGACAGCATTAAAATTATCTAGTACAAAGGTACTGCTTATTTCAAAGAAATTTCTACCAGCAGACCTGCGAGAGGAGAAATAAGTAAGAAATGTAGACAACAGTGTGTAAAAAGATAGGAAACTTAAAATTAGTTCTAATAAAGCAATAGATACTTAAATAAATACATATAAATTATATAGGTATAGGTAAATATGATATAAATATTATGCAATAACAAATTAAAAGGAAAGGTAATGCTCTTTAACACGTCTTTTGAAGACAGATATGGATTGAGAATTCGTATGTTAGGCGGGAGTGAGTTCCATAATCTTACTGCATGCACAGAGAAGGCATAAGAATAGAAATCCGTTTTGTGAGGTTGAAATTTAAGAACAGTTTTAAGGTGAGATCTGCAAGGAGCATCAGAAGGTTTGAAAAAAGAAAAACGCTCTCGTAAGTAGGATGGATATTTAGGATTGTAAAGGGTGTTATAAAGGAGACATAATATGCGAGTGTTCCTGCGAAGGCGAATCAGGAGCCACTTAAGTTCCTTGCGGAAGTGAGAAACATGATCGTATTTTCTAGGACCAAAAACAAAACGAATGCACAAGTTTTGCAGGCGCTCAAGCTTGTTTAGCAGCTCCTCAGTGGCATCCAAATAACAGGCGTCAGCGTAGTCGATAATCGGCTGAATCAGAGTTTGAGCGAGAGAAATCTTAGTCTTTAAGGGCAAGATATTCTGGAGACATTTTAGCGAATGAAAAGAGAAATGTACTTTAAGACTTACCTGATTGACGTGTGTACGCCAAGAGAGATTAGAGTCTAACATGACACCAAGATTTTTAGCAGATTCGGTATAGTCAATTTGCACACCATCAAGATACAGAGGCAAAAGGGTTGACATATCAAGCGAATTGCGTACAAACCTGCTACCTATGACCATGGCTTGAGATTTAGTGGGATTGATTTGTAGGCCATAAGACCTAGCCCATTCGCTAACACAAGCCAGATCAAGGTTCATTACAGCAATGGCTGAACCAGCATCCGCTGCAGGAAAATGACGGTAAAGCTGCAAATCGTCTGCGTAGAGATGGAAGTTTGAAGAAATCACTCAAGTGACAGAGTTAATGAAAATGGAGAAAAGAAGGGGAGAAAGGACGCCACCTTGAGGTACACCCGCAGCGAGATCACACCATTCAGAGAAGGTCTCTTCATGGCGGACGCACTGTGAGCGGCCCCGAAGATAAGAATCAAACCAGGTTAGAGAAGAAGAGGAAAAATTAATAGATTGGAGGATGCCCAGAAGGATATCAAAATCCACTGAATTAAATGCGCTGCTGAAGTCAAGTAAAACAAGGACAGTGAGGGACTTATTCTCCATCGCCCACCGGATGTCGTCAGTGACTTTTAAAAGTGCAGTAACAGTGCTGTGTCCCGGTCGAAATCCTGATTGAAAGGGAGAAATTAAACTAACCCTACTTGTGACAGAACTGCTCCTAAGCCACTAGGCGAAGCATCCACAGTCAATATTATTCTCGCGTTCGGGTCAAAATGAGCAAGCAAGAACCTGTTCCGATGTCATTAACTCTTTTATTTTCTTAAAAGCCCTGTCATGAATATCAGTCCAAATCCATTTACAGCCCTTTTTTAGTAAATCGTACAAAGGACTGAGTATAGTGGATGCGTTTGGTACGAAACTCCTGTAATAATTGATAAGCCCCAAGAACGACTGTAGCTGATTCACGTTTGTGGGAACTGGTGCTTCCAACATAGCCTTTACTTTTTCCGGCGCTTTTTTAACCCATTCTTAGTGATTATATAACCTAAATAACTGACTTCGTCCTGAAAAAAACTACACTTTTGTTTTTGTAATGTCAACTCTGCGTCCTCTAAGCGCTTCATAACAAAATTCAGCCTTTTTAAATGCTCGTTTCTATCCCTCCCAGTTACCAAAATATCGTCAAGCAGGCACAACACTCCGTCTATACCGGATAGCAAGCTCTCAATCGCGCGCTGGAAAATAGACGGCGCGCTGGCTAACCCAAACACTAAACGCGTAAATCTATACAGCCCGCGGTTAGTATTTATACAGGTCAGGTTTTTTGACCCATCATGTAATAAAAATTGGTTATATGCCATAGATAAATCGAGCTTGCTAAATTGTTGACCCCCATGGATTTTTGAAAACAGTTCGTTAGTCGTGGGAAGCGGATATTGTTCTACTAATAACTGTTTATTTATACTTATGGAGTAGTCTGCACACAACCTGACTTCCCCATTATGCTTTAGAACCGGAACTATCGGAGATGCGTATTCCGAAAATTCGATAAAAAAAAAAAAAGAAGAAAGAAAAATATTTATTTGACACAACTGAGACACATACAAAAGAAATATACATGAACAAGAAATAGATATAGTGAAGAAGTAACAAAGCGAGGAAAAAAGTCATTGACAGTCATGCGCCATGTGTGTGCGCGATAGGTTCAAGAATACCTAAATCGACCAACCTATCGATTTCTTTCTAGACCTTATCACGTAACGCAAATGCTACGGGGCGTGCCTTACAAAAAACTGGTTTTGCATCTTCTTTTAGTGACAATTTTATTTTATACTTGTTGAAAGTTCCCAAGTTATCTGAAAATAACTTTGAGTATTGTTGTTGGAAATTCTTCATACATAAATCTGAATCAACACAGAAATTGACCGGCGTCAACTGTAAGTTAAACAGTGATATATAATCCCTACCAAGAAGCGGCGGGCCTCCATTTCGGACCACGTAAATGTCAATAGTATGCGTTTGCTCCATGTAGCACATTGGTAACGGCAACGTACCAACGCATACTATTTTTTCCCCATTGTATGTCATCAGCTGTTTACACGTACTTGACAATGGCACATCTTTAAAATTACTTTTGTAAAAGCACTCTGAAACTACTGTCACCGCAGAACCGCTATCAATTTGGAATTTAAATGGGACGTTATAAATAAATACTGTGTCTACCATGGGTTCTCCCCTTAACGAACGAATATAATAAAACTTACCATCATCGTCATCCTCACCCCTGTCACCGCAATCCACCTGTACGCAATTAATTTTCGTGCACATTTTACGCAGGTGGCCTTTAACGTGACACTTTTTGCACGAATAGTTTGCAAATCTACATTCGGATGTTTTATGATTAGTAAATCCCCATACATTGCACCTCACTTTGCTTACACTACGATTTTTCCCGTTATTTATTTTGAAGACTTGATGGTCTGACGCGGACGCCTGCGGCAGTGCTCCTGCACTGGCCGCGGCGGCAGCGCGCGAGCAGCTGAGATTTTCCGCCATTTCGACGACCTTGGCCAGCGTGAGGTCGGTGAGGTCCTTTGTATAGAGTTTCTCCTTCTCCCGGCCTGGCTGCATCCCCATGATAAATTTATCGCGGAGAGCCTCCTCCACGTTTAGAAAGCCGCACTTTGCTGTCAACCCCCGCAGTGTCGCCGCCCACTGTGAGTGAGTTTCACCTGCATGCTGAGCGGCCGCGTAAAAATTGTGACGTTCACCAAACCCAACACATTTTAGGGTGAAATGATTGTCCAGCAAAGTTAGGAGATCTTCGTAAGGCACCTGTTCAATGTCTTTAGGCAATACTAAATCCGTCGCCAATTTAAAAGTACCCTCAGTGAGTGCGCTCAGTAAGATCGCTTTCCTTTTCTCGCCCGCAGAATCCGTCTTCACGTTGATGCCATTAGCCACAAAGTACTGGGCTATACAACCCTTGTACGTCTTCCACGTCTGCGTGTCGTGGTCGAAAGTATGTAAAATTCCATACTGTACACTAGACATTATTACACTTTAATAATTATTATAATCGCGGGTATTTTCTCGTCGCCACTGTTAAGTATGCGGACGGAGGGGCGGACAAGTGAAACAATCGTTAGGTAGAAACGCACTGATGTAATTCCGACAAGTTAGCAATAACATACTAGGAGCGCGTATGGAGGGGTGCGCACGCACACATACATAACAACTTTCATCTTCGAACTTTGCGGTATAGGCGACGAGAAGACTCGGTAAAGTTTACCAAGTGCTGCCCAGCCCAACTGGATTCTTCTGTCGGCTTCTTTTTCAAAGTTGTGTCTACCAAGCTGGATAACCTGCCCTAGGTAGACGTATTCTTGTACAACTTCGAACGCCGTCCCATCCCCATCACATTGGCCTTGGCATGATATGCATGTTGGACATGACTTTGGTTTTGCCCAGATTAATGCCGAGAACGACACGCCGAGAAATCTACCATATTATCCTAGTTTTTAGGGTTCCGTAGTCCTACAAGGAACCCTTATAGTTTCGTCATGTCCGTCCGTCTGTCCTAATCCTTTACCACTTAATAACTTCTACAGTTATAAACATAAGTAAATGAAATTTTGACAAAAAATGGAATAGATATAGATCTCAATTTTAAATGAATAAAAAAATCTTGATTACGTATTTTAGGGGTGGCGCCCATACATGTGAAATGGGGATGAAAATATTTTTTCACTGCACCCCCTCGTGTGGGGTATCGTTGAATAGGTCTACTAAAATGAAGGAAATGTTTCATACACAACTTTTTTATCAGGTATACCATCTGCGAAATACAGTTCGCCAAAGTGGCTTGCAATGTGTCCGTCCCCCCCTGCCATTTCTAAACTATGCAACATAGAAACTTATAGTCTTCAACATTGATAGACCTTTATAAAAACTCTCTTTTAAAATTATTTCGAGTATAATGTGATTATAATTGTTTGAGTTATAGTGAGAAAATTAAAAAATACTTAAGACGTCCTAGTTCATAGGTCATTGACCTTAGAGAAAAATTATCGTAGCAAATAATGCTCCTTTAGTTACTTTCTATTTAAAAAAATCACAAAAAGAAACACACTTCTTCAATTTAGCTTCATAAATTTAGCGCTAGGGGGCGCTGTTTGCAAAAACTAAAATAGCAATGATTAATATTTGATTTGATTCGTTTGTAATTAGACCTACTTAAGGAACCCTATAATACTGAGCATGGCCCGACATGCTCTTGACCGGTTATTTTGTATTTTACAGTCACTAAATTTCCCAAGAAAAATATTAGTTCAACAATTGGACACTGAATGTTCATAATTAGGGCACAGTGTTCAACTTCAGGGCAAAACCGCAATTTTTTTAGAAATTATTTTTTTATTAATTCCTGGTAAGCAATAATAAGGTTTGATTTAAACTTATCATTTGTTGAGTATATTAGGAAGCATTAACATTTTTTTCCCAAGAGTTATTGTAAGATATGACTGAGAAAAAAAAATTCAAACCTATTATAGTCTGTTAATCGTTCATTTATTGGTTCCACTACCCTATTTAATTTTGTGGGTCACACAAATATTTATTCCGTGTGGGGATCGAACCCACATTTGGCGTGGGTCAATAGAGAGGTGACCACCTTAACGACTATGCCACAAGTGCAGTCAAATTAATTGTTAATTTGAATAGACAAGAACATTAGCAGCTACAGTTAACCGTGGTTCATTGTTTACCTCTTCATTTTGGTTCACTGTCAAAGTACGGGGTCCCATCGACTTTGGATGCATGTTGCCAAACCCACGTTTATGATAGATCGACACAGATAGCATAAATAATAACGCTAGGAAACACAACACGAGGTGGTTTTATCTTGAATCCGATATGAAAAACACAAAGGAAGCAAGAAAAAAAATAAACTTGAATTTTTAATATCTTTTTTCGCAATAAAACACAAAAATTCACATAGCTTGAGTGTCCGTTGCGCGGGCTCGCTGGCGACTCCGGAGGGAAGTTCCATAACAAAAGCGCACAAGACGGCGGTAAATGCAAGAACTGACATAGTCGCGTTCTTGAGATACCTATGGTGGCTAACTGCACAGATCAGATAATAGTAGCTAGCTAACTGTTGCTGCTTGGTTCACTGATTACCACTCTACCCTACTGCAACTTATTTCGTGAAAAGTTAGTGGGCGGATTCAGTTTTGTGTAGAAAAGTGATAAAATTATGTGAATTAAGCAAGAACTGTCTGTGAAATAGTGGACGCTCAAACGCAAAATGTATGGACGGAGCCAACGGAGCATCCACCTTAACTCAAGTGTTTATAAAATACCTGGGTACTATTTTTCATTTTACAGATAAGTATGACTCGATGGGATTTTTATTCCCATCGCGTCACACTGTGACTCGTTGCAACCTTTTTATCCAGAAGGGTTCCCAACGAGTCACACCCAGTGTAACAGCACACCCCGGCCACTCAATACAATATGAATATGAATGCTAGCACCGCCTACATACGCAAGCTTACGTCTTATACAAACACGCACACACTTGAATGAATAGGGTTGCTTGCCGCTCGAAATGCCGACTGCGTTCCAAACGCTTCTCAGTAGTTCTCAGAGATGGCGTTAGGTTGTGTAGCGAAAGTTATTCTTGCGCACGAACGCAGTGAGTTTGTACGGGCGGCGAAGAAAATTATTTAGTACTAGCTGTGCCCGCGACTCCGTCCGCGTGGATGTCGGAAAATAACATCGTGTCATAATTATGAACACAGTATCTTCAAATATATACATATAAGCGCCTACACAGACGATTACACTATTTACCGACCATACTATATTTTGTTTTTACAACCAACCGGCTAAGGTGATGGAATTTCATGGAATTAGCCCTAAACTCCCTCATTCTGAGAAGACGCTCGTGCCCAGCAGTGGGAAGTAATTGGGCTGATTATGTTATTCTATAACAGTAACCACATCTCTTCTTATGCTGAGAAGAGGTCCGTGTCCAGCAGTGGGACTGTAATGGGCTGGTAATGTTATGTTATTCTAGAATACTAATAATATCCAGTTCATTAACTCTTCTCATTTTGAGAAGAGGGCCAAACCTGGTAGTGGGACAGTAATGGGTTGACTTCTAGTTTCTTAACTCTTCTCGTTCCGAGAAGAGGTCCGTGCCCAGCAGTGGGGCAGTAGGTAATGAGCTGATTATGTTATGATAATCTATTACACTAACAATATCCAGTTCCTTAACTCTTCTCATTCCAAGAAGTGGGCCATGCCCAGCAGCGGGACAGTGATGGGCTATGTTATGTTATTCTATATTTGCTATAATACTAATAGAATCCAGTTGTATTTTTAGGAACCTGCAACCTGCATCCAACCAACAATCATGACCTCTACTTTGTATGCAACTTAATACAATAGAGGGGTCAAGCTGTATCGCTGGATCTACTCAACCGATTCAGATAAAACATACCCTATATTTTAAGTTAGACTAATACCAATACAAATGCTAAGTTTCATTACGATCCGTTCAGCCGTTTTTACGTGATGAGGTAACAAACAGACAGACAGACAGGCATAAATTTTTTAAACGATTGATTCGTGTTCAATAGCTTATTTCTAGTCGCCCTAGCCGGTTTTCGCGAAAAAAAACTCAATGTACAGACTTTTCGACCTTTACAGTTTTATTATAGTATAGATTTTTAATTAGCTGCAGTAAATTGATAGTTTTATTTATTGTAAATTGTTACATAAAGATCTCGTACTACTGAATCACATTACTGAAGCTTATTAAAATACTATCAATCATTATATATGTATATTGGAAAATAATCATCATTTTTCATCATTTCAGCCGTAAGACGTCCACTGCTGGACACAGGCCTCCCCCAAGCATATATTGGGGGGATATGCCATAATCGCCACGCTTGGCAGGCGGGTTGGCGATTGCAGTTGGTTGGTTAAATACTCAGAGAACGCTGCTGCCCATCCTCTGGTGAATCCCTTAGTCGCCTTTTACGACACCCATGAGAATATATAGGGTGGTGCAATTCTTTACGTCCGGCACCACACGGAACGGAAAATAATATAAACAGTTAATTAATCCAAAAAAATTTATTATATTATTATTGCCATACAAATTATACATTATAATAAAACAAGTTTAACCGGATTACATGGCGTAAATTGCATCGGCTGTATCTGACGATGTAATCCAGTAAAATTTATTTTATTGTAATGTATAGTGGTCGCGAAAAACGAATAAATTATTAAATAAATTACACACACTGAAAAATTTACGCCTATACGATTTAAATTGGCGGTTATTGAACCGTATGCCATTGAAAATACGGAATCTCAAAAAAAGTTTTGTTTTGTAAGCATTACAATTTATAATAATTCATTCCTCTTATCATAAGTACGTAATTTTACAGTAAACAATCTCTCACTATAGTTGTAAAATTAAACTCTCGCGGTACTACCTTTAATAAAATACAATAAATAGGTACTCAAAGGAATCTGCTTTCAAGCATTAGGGGAAGATGGGGTGGCTTCGTACAATTTTTACTCAGAGCTTTGTAAAAAAAAAAACTAAACTATTTCATAACAACCTCAACGCTGCTGTATTACCTAGTTATCTGGCTATAATAAAGCTCAATGTCGGTGTTGATTTAATGCAGCACAACTGAGCAATAGCCGTTTAAAAAAAAAATGGAAAACGTATGAATGCACCCCACACGTGGGGTAGCTTCGTACATAGGATGGGGTACATTCGTTCATGGTGGGAGCCTTCGTACACAGTACTAAAAAATACATTTGTACAAAATATATATGTTTATTAAGTACATATAAATACATATTACTAAAATACAACATGACTTCTGAAAGATACCGTAAAATTTTGATTATAGTATGTTAACTATAATCAAAATTTGACGGTATCTTTCAGAATATCGGTATCTTTCTTTCTGTGTTCAGAAACAGTCTTAAAATCAATAGTTTTTTTCTGTCTTTTTGGAAAAGCTGTGATATTTGCCTCCGACAACAAACTTAGCGCGCTTTTCATTTCCTTTGCTCTACTTATTCTTGCTTTCTCTTGTTTCTTTATCTCTTCTACTTTTTAACATAACATAACATCACGCCTGTATTTCGTCGAAAGGGTAGGCAGAGGTGTTCCTATAGTACGTGCACTGATATTACGCCAGTTATGTTATAAGATCCATGTAATAAGGGGTCGAGCCTATTGCCATTAATCAAGCACAATTCCAGACTCCAGGCTGCTACTGAGAATTTGCTAATAAAAAAATCCAATGGCACTGTCCAACCCGGGAATTAAACCAAGGACCCCACGCTTAGCAGTCGCACATGGGACTACTAGACCAACCAGCTAGTCTTTTACATTTTTATTTTTTTAATTCAGTGTAAATCCTTGATTTTGCTGTAATTTTTCCTTTCTATGACTTTTTGGGCGCATTTTTATATACCTTGGAATAGGATCAAATCATTTCAGGTGTTAGCAGGCCTAAAACTGATGTTGATGGTGGATCAACAACCCAGTCTAACGGTTGTGAGAGTAGAGGGTGAAGCTGGCGAAGAACTCAGTGGAGGATCTTGTTGAATTAGATGTATTTCTGCGGGTATGGATGCGCGTTGCCATTTAGATCAGCTGTAGAAACTGCAATTTCTTCAGGCACGGTTTGATGCATGCTGCTGCTGTAGTGTAGAAATTGACTGATAAACCTAAACTGCTGCCAAATCCTCGTCACGGAAAGCCAGCTTGTTAAATGGCCATATTCCAGTCTTGAAATAATCTTCCAGGTGAAACAAACATCACAACTCACAAAGGGTGCCTTCGTACACGGTACGAACCCACCCCACCTAAATGTGTACGAAGGTGCCCCAACCCAAACAATCAACAAATTTATTAGTTGAAAAAAAAACAGTTGCCGTTATCCAGAAATAAATGATAACATAATAATTTCACACATCTATTTACCAACTACAATGAATATTGTTTACAATTTGATGAAAATTTATTAGGGATAATAAAGTTCAAAGTTAAGTCTTAATATTACTTACGCAGCGCGAAAATACGTTTCGACTCGGCTCAACTAAGCCATCGGCCGCACTGCCTGCTCCGTCCCGCGGGAACCCTATGCGTATGAGTGGGAAACACGAACATCAAGATAACCGTGCTAACGTATTAGGTAGTGGAAATACAGTCACTGTGCGAAAGCTCCCTGTTGAATTATTTCGTATGGATGACTATTGTGTTAGAAAGAAATAAAACTTTATACTGAGACGGAGACGCCATTTTATTGTTGTAAGCCACATTACATTATTACATGAAGTTTAGTTTCCGTGTGTGACAGGATATACTTTTTAAGCATAGATAAAAGTATCATAGACTAACTAAAATATTTGTTGTCTTTAACACCCCCCCTCAACAAATATTTTCTAACCATCTTATTAACAATTTTTCTATGCAAACACCTCTTATAAACTTATTACAATAACTATCTACTCCTAACTTCTTTTGTTTACCTTTTACATGTACTTAAAAAAACTTTTTTCAAACAACAATTTTCCCAATGGTTTTGTTAACATATCAGCAATATTGTCAGAAGTATTTATATATCTTAGTGAAATAAAACCATTACCAATTTGATCAACTATATACCTATAGGTACTTTATATCTATATGTTTCAATCTTTTATTGTTTTCTGAATTATATGCTAATTTAATTACAGACTGATTATCCTCATAAATGGTTATGTTATTCAATTTAATATCAAAATCAGACAGAACACTTTTTATCCACTTAGCTTCAACAATACACAAACTTAGAGCTATATATTCAGATTCAGCAGAAGAAAGACTTACACACATTTGTTTTTTACTACACCATGATACTGCACAACCAAATAGTTTAAATATATACCCAGATGTAGATTTCCTGTCATGTGTGTCACCAGCCCAATCCGCATCAACATATCCTTCCAAATCTGTATTATTTGCATTGTATACTAATGAAAGGTGTAATGTGCCTGCTATGTACCTTAATATTCTTTTTATCGACTTGTATAATAACTGACTGGCACAATGTTGGAATCTACTCAAAAAACTTACTGCTACACATATATCTGGTCTTGTACCACAAGCTGCATATAATAAAGAACCTATTAACTGTCTACACTTTGTTTCTATTTCACTACTTTCTGATTTTTCTCTTTGTAATAACTGAAAATTAAAGTTTTGATCAATAGGTGTACTGACAGGCTTACAGTCCAACATTTTATGTCTTTTTAGTACTGAAATTAGATACTTTTCTTGGTTAAGAGTTGTTATACCTTTTTCTTGGCTTATATTAATGCCTAGATACATTTTTGCTAACCCTAAATCTTTCATGTTAAAATTTTGACATAACTGTATTTTAAATTCTTGTACTTCTTTTTCTTCTGTCCCAAAGTAAAGAATATCATCTACATATAATAACACATACATAACTTTACCATTAATATTTCTGTAATATAAACAACAATCATTTTTTGATCTTTGAAAACCTTGTTTTATCATAAAACTATCAAATTTTTCATTCCAATATTTAGGGGATTTCTTTAAGCCATATAAAGACTTGTTTAGTTTGCAAATTTCTCCAGTATGTAGTTTAATATACACCGTTTCTTTAATATCACCATGAAGAAATGCTCCTACCACATCCATTTGAAAAACAGATTGTTTCATTTTGTTTGCTACAGCCATAAAAATCCTAAATGTTCCTAACTTTGCTACAGGGGAATACACATCCAGAATTTCATCCTGTTGCTCAAAGCCTCTTACTACCAACCTAGCCTTATATAATTTCCCTTCATCAGTATCTTTTATTTTAAAAACCCATTTAGTAGAAATAGCATTTGTTCCTTTTGGCAATTCTTCTACTACTGTAAATGTATTGTTTTCATTTAATGTTTCCATCTCCTTTTTAATAGCTTCTTGCCAGTCCTCTCGATCATAGCTGGTCAAAGCTTCTTCATATATTAACGGTTCATTGTTTGTTGCCAGGAAACTAGTATCATATTGTTCTAACCATTGTGGTTTTGTTTTCTTTCTTGATGGCTTATTATCTTGTTTCTTCTGATTACTTTCTTCTTGATTTCCTTGTGCTTGATTGCTTTGTGTACTCTCTTCTGTGTTTTCCTGTACTTGATTTTCTATTTCTTCTGGCCACTCTTCTAAATACTCTTCTGTCATTTGATCACCAGTAGTCTCATCTTCCATTGGTCTTGATTCCTCAATTTCTTCTTCTAGATATTCTATAGGCAATTGATGTTCTAGTATCTCTTCTGTTTCTTGTCTTTCTTCATTTCTATTCATGTTTTCACTAGTGACATTATTTTCTTTCAAGAATACTACTTCTCTCTTGATTTGAACATCATTTTCTTCTGGTATAAATATTCGATAGCCCTTTGTTGTTTCTCCAAACCCCACGAATACACCGGATTTAGACTTTGCATCCCATTTTAACCTTTTCTGATCTGGTACTAATATTTCTACTTTTGAACCAAAGCTATGTAATTTTTTTATATCAAATAAATCCTTATTATACCACAACTCGTATGGTGTTTTATTGATAACCCTACTTTTACCTGTCCTATTAAGGATATACACGGCAGTATTCACAGCTTCTGCCCACAGACTTTTTTGTAGACTACTACTTAATAACATTGTTCTAGCACATTCTGTTATTGTACGCATTTCCCTTTCTGCGCATCCATTCTGTTCTGGTGTATATGGTACACTCTTTTGGTGTACAATACCTAAACTATCTGTCAATGACTTCATCTGTTCATTAATAAACTCTTTACCGTTGTCAGATCTAATGATTTTTATTTTATGTCCTAAATTATTGGTAACATACTGTATAAATTTCCGAACACACTTTACTGTTTCCGATTTTTGTGATAAGAAATAAACTGTTCTGAAACGTGAATAATCATCCTTAATCAATAGATAATAACATGAACCACCCAATGAACTAACCTCCATAGGTCCACACAAGTCCATATGTAAAATCTCACCTGGTCTTTGACCTCTTACATCACTTAAAGGGAAAGGTTGCTTATGTAATTTACCTTTAAGACAATCTTCACATGTAGAAACCATATTATTTGATGGTATGTTAATGTTACTTCTCTTTAATATATTTTTAACCTGTTCAATGTCCTGATGACCCATTTTACTATGCCACTCTAACAAACTATCATTGACTTTACCAACACATGCACGATCATACTGTTTGTACCTAAATTCCATTATATATAACTTATCTTTTCGACTAGCTAATGCACATGCCTGTTTATTTTCCTTTTTCTTGAAAATGCAGTTCTCACTGTTCATTTCCAGAATATGACCTTTATCAGTAGCTGAACTAACTGAAAATAAGTTTAATTTTATATCTGGCACATACAAAACATTATATAAGGTTGTATTAATCCAGTTATAACCATTATATGCTTCTAAATATATATTGCCTGAACCTAAAGCATGAATAGCTGTACCATCTCCTATTACTATTTGTTTTGGTGACTGATAACTTTTATAATTAACAAAATATTTTATATTATGGCACATATGTTCTGAGGCACCACTATCCATAATCCATACATCACTACTTTGACATATTTGTGCGTTCAAGGCTGGGGGGACACACACATGAAACGCATTAGTATTTCTACCTTTATCTGACATGTTTTTAGTATTTTTATTTTTAAACCAACATTCATTCAAGTTATGACCAGACTTTTTACATGAACTACAATATTTATTATTTTGTGTAAATTTACCTTTACATTCGGCCTTGTTATGACCTCCTTTACCACACTTGAAACACTTTCGGCTCTTCTTAAATGCTTGGAGAGCTTCAGAGCTTGTCCCACTCTTCATACGCATTTCTTCAACCAGCAGCCTCGAAGACAATTCTGTTAAGGTATGCTTCTCTGCAGGAACAGATTCCCACGCTGATATAAAATGATTATATGAAGCTGGAAGTGCAGAAGTGATTTTTGTGATGGCCATACTTGTAGAAATTTCAACACCCAGAGACTTCAATGTAGACAGAGCCTCTTCAAACCGTCCTAAAAAATCTGTTACAGTTTCCCGTTCTTGAAACTTTAAGTTGTAAAACTTTTCTTGTGCAATGTGAATAGACAGGTTGCCCTTTTGTTCAAAAACTGTATGAAGTTTGTCCCACATTTCCTTGGCAGTAGTACTACTCAGCACTTGATTAATTGTTTTTTCCGCTAACCTTGTTACTATAATACTCTGAGCCTTTGCATCATTGTCGGCCCATGCCGCATATTCTTCTTTAGTTTCATCTGGTCTGGGAACGGAACCATCCACAATACCTAGGACTCCCGCCGCTCTCAGTAAAACCTTGACACGAAACTTCCACGCTGCCCATTGTCCCGGGTCACGTAGTTTAACCTCTTTGATAAATTCCGAGGTTGTGAATTCCATTCTTTTTACCTTTTCCAACTTGTATTGCACGCTTGACCACGCGCTGGAAACAATATTGCTTCGCTTTACCACGACTACACCGATCACCGGCTTTTGATGCTTGACCACACCACGTACTCACTTTCTACACAATAACTATGATATATGAGCGTGGCTGGGCCCATAACCTGTTGAATTATTTCGTATGGATGACTATTGTGTTAGAAAGAAATAAAACTTTATACTGAGACGGAGACGCCATTTTATTGTTGTAAGCCACATTACATTATTACTAAAGATGTTCGTTATATTAGGTAGCAGAAAATATAACCAATTATATACAAAAAGCAGGCGCATACTATTATTTCCTTAACACTAGTACCTGCTATCTGCTATAAATTTTTCGTCGTCTTGTTTACGATATTGAGTCGAGATATTTGTTGCTAGGTTGTGCCATACGATCAAGTATAGAATATAAGTACATTGTAATAAGGTCTATTTTCTAACGCACGTTGCAATTCGAGACTCGGCGGCGTAACTTTTGCTGACTTGATATTCATTATCATTTCAATAACAGGCGGCTTACATTACATTAACTAACGCAGCCTGCTATATAGCAAGTCAAGGAGCTACAACTAAAGGTGTTCACAACGGCTACATATCAAAGACGCGTTGTAACGACATGCTATATGTATAGCGCATAATATTTTTTATGCTATAATATAGCATACAGCACTCGTTAGAAATCTCAGTCCGCTTTCGGGGTTAGGCGCGGCGCGGCGCTCGAAACGCTACGAGTATGATGTGCGCGTTATTATATTCATTATCAGCAATGTGCGAGTGCGAGCACGAGCGCATAGGTGAACCACAGTCTGCGTTGTAGCTCCTTGACTTGCTATATAGCAGGCTGCGTTAGTTAATGTAATGTAAGCCGCCTGTTATTGAAATGATAATGAATATCAAGTCAGCAAAAGTTACGCCGCCGAGTCTCGAATTGCAACGTGCGTTAGAAAATAGACCTTATTACAATGTACTTATATTCTATACTTGATCGTATGGCACAACCTAGCAACAAATATCTCGACTCAATATCGTAAACAAGACTACGAAAAATTTATAGCAGATAGCAGGTACTAGTGTTAAGGAAATAATAGTATGCGCCTGCTTTTTGTATATAATTGGTTATAATTTCTGCTACCTAATATAACGAACATCTTTAGCTACAACGCAGACTGTGGTTCACCTATGCGCTCGTGCTCGCACTCGCACATTGCTGATAATGAATATAATAACGCGCACATACTCGTAGCGTTTCGAGCGCCGCGCCGCGCCTAACCCCGAAAGCGGACTGAGATTTCTAACGAGTGCTATGCTATATTATAGCATAAAAAATATTATGCGCTATACATATAGCATGTCGTTACAACGCGTCTTTGATATGTAGCCGTTGTGAACACCTTTAATTATTACATGAAGTTTAGTTTCCGTGTGTGACAGGATATACTTTTTAAGCATAGATAAAAGTATCATAGACTAACTAAAATATTTGTTGTCTTAACACTCCCTATGTGCGAATCCACCCCATCTTCCCCTACAAGCAAATTATTTTTTCCTATTTGACATAACTGGCAAAGTACAAAAAAATCGTTTAATTGTAAAATTAAATGCTCGCTGTTCTGTAGTTCTACCTATACCTAAAGGTTTTTTTGTGGCTTACCTTATTTCATCCTTCGGAAATCGAAAAAATCTTCTGTTTCCTTGTCTAGATGTAGACACACATCCGTGTAAAGCACAATACACTACCATTTTCAATTAAAATACAACTACAAACACCAAAAAATATATTGCGTGACGCACTTGACTGGCGATTGACATCCATTGAATCACAGAGTACATTATATGCATTGAATATTGCAGTCCAACTAGCCGCCAAACTGCGAGCACGTGCGGGGCGCGGGTGAGGAACTCAAGTTGGCGGGGGGCAGTGAGTGGCCGTTCTGTACGTTAGTACCATTGAATTAAGAAACCTATGGAAGTGGTACATTCTTCTATATCCACCTAGTTTATACAAATATCTATTAAATCGTTATTGAATTATGAAACTATTCTTTGTCTCTTGTTTGTCGTCTGGTGAAAGAGATCGCATGCTATTTGTATATTCTCTGTTTGGCAACATCTTTACGGGATGTCAAAATACCTACGCTGCGTGGCAACCCCGCTTACCCCGCAATGTGGCCCATAGTACATGACATTGAATTAAACCTATGGAAGTGGCCCATTCTTCTATATCCACCTAGTTTATACAAATATCTATTAAATCGTTATTGAATTATGAAACTATTCTTTGTCTCTTGTTAACCAACGTGTTATGTCGTCTGGTGAAAGAGATCGCATGCTATTTGTATATTCTCTGTTTGGCAACATCTTTACGGGATGTCAAAATACCTACGCCGCGTGGCAACCCCGCTTACCCCGCAATGTGGCCCATAGTACATGAGCTGTCAAGTAAACAAACTAGGGCTGTTGATATTTTTTAAATATCAGATTTTCGATCTATCGATATTTTTAAATATACAATCGGTGTTCGATATATTGAAAAAAAAAGATATTTCGATATATTGGCCAAATTTCATGATTCTAGGTCAATGCGAAGTACCCTATAGGTTTTTTATGTGAGTTTGCGAGTATCAAAATGTGACATAGCCGTATGATTGCCTTGACCTAGAAGCTTGATTTTTTATGTCCTAGGGACAGCCGAACTAAGAATTTGATATAATTGCATTATTTATTACTACTTGAAAATGATTTTAATCAGCACACATCTCTGGTACGAAACACGAGCATCGATATCGATACTTTTTAGTTTTGATTACTTACTTCCCTAGCTATGGCCACCATAACGGTGGCCCGGATATTGTAGGTATACCACGGTTATTTCGTAGGTATTACTGGTCCATAGGTACAAGTCAATGGTACATGAGCTGTCAAGTAAACAAACTAGGGCTGTTGATATTTTTTAAATATCAGATTTTCGATCTATCGTTATTTTTAAATATACAATCGGAGCTCGATATATTGAAAAAAAAAGATATTTCGATATATTGGCCAAATTTCATGATTCTAGGTCAATGCGAAGTCCCCTATAGGTTTTTTATGTGAGTTTGCGAGTATCAAAATGTGACATAGCCGTATGATTGCCTTGACCTAGAAGCTTGATTTTTTATGTCCTAGGGACAGCCGAACTAAGGCCCGTATTACAGAAGCTTCCTCAAGTACAGTTTAAACTCCAATCACCTGATCACTACTTAAGGATAGAATCGTTACTTGAGTATCGGTCTTATTCCAGAACGGTAATTATAAACTTTAATTCAACAACATAACACACGAATTTGACCTGAAATATAATAGAAATCTCGAAATTAGTTTTAAACAGAGATCAACGCTTGAATATCGTTCTGTAATACTGGCCTTAGTATTTGATATAATTGCATTATTTATTACTACTTGAAAATTATTTTAATCAGCACACATCTCTGGTACGAAACACGAGCATCGATATTGAACTAAGTTTACGGGACTTGTCGCGCACAATTAAATCAAAATATAACAAGCAGCCGAAACTGTCAGCATTGTGTGTCGTGATTCAGCATATCTTGTTACGGACAGCGACGTTACGAAAAACCAATATATTTTGATTTAATTGTGCGCGACAAGTCCCGTAAACTTAGTTCAATATGAGTGAAATTCGCGAAAGTTTAAAAACTTCTACGAGCATCGATATTGATACTTTTTAGTTTTGATTACTTACTTCCCTAGCTATGGCCACCATAACGGTGGCCCGGATATTGTAGGTATACCACGCTTATTTCGTAGGTATTACTGGCCCATAGGTACAAGTCAATGGTTAGTACTATTAGATATTCTGTGGTAACAGTGTGACACGTTGAAAAAAAAATTCCCATCGAGTCACACTGTTACTCGATTTGGTGTGACTCGTTGGGAACCCACCATTTTGACTACTATACCTTAGACCAACAGAAAAAGGTAGACGGCGCATGTGTTAACAAAAGCGTTCAAAGATGTGATGCATGCTTTACAAACTTGTGTGCGTGACCTTGTGTCGCACGCAGTTGCCATGCATCTGTGTGCTTAGTAAAAAATGTTGCCACCGAAAACAAATTTACCCCATTTTCACATATTAAATATTATATTTTAAGGACAATATGTAGCAATGTAAATAAAACATATTTTTCTAATGATACGTTTAATTAAAGAGAATAATACTAAAAACCTTTGTGTTGTGTTAATTTCCGGTAGTACTGTCTTTTCTTACCGACTTCTGGGTATACCATCTAATTTACATATAAAGTATGATGGAATCTTGTCTTTAGGTACTTTTCATTAACAGACCTTATTCAATTTGTTTTCTGGTTTATGCCAGAGAAATTATACATACGTGATACACGTGATCACTTGTATCAAATAATAGTGATATTATTATCCTTTGAAAATGGCCGCGGGGGTGTGCGGCGGGCAGAGTAGGACGCGTCGATTAGAATAAGTATGACAACAAAAATCACCACTACAACGTGTTATTGAAATAACAGAAAACCTCTTAAGGCGTCATTGTACTCATCAGTATGAACAACTTCTACTACGGGACCAAACCAGAAATCGCGAAAAAAAAATCAGTTGATCCCTACATTTTGTCGATTCATGTAAACACAAATGTAGGTAACAGATGATTTTTATCACGATTTCGGGGATGGTCCCATGGTAAAAGTAGTTCATACTGATGAGTACAATGACCCCTTAAGAGGTTCTCAGTGATTTCAATAATACGTTGTAAATTCTACAATAATTTATGAAAATAAATAATTACTTGCCATACCAATTTATTACAATAAGTTGGGGTGTCTGATGTTTTAAGCCATTGAAATAACACATCGTAATAATTAAATTAAGTACTATATGAAAGGTTCAAAATAAATAAAAACATCAAACCGATGGCCAAATTACGAAAGTTAGTAATCCTAATAACACCATCAGACCCAAACATCACCCGTATTTTGGGGGTATTTTTGATGTCGATTTGCTGGTCACACCGATAACAATACGTCAGGTTTTGTGTTCCAACAGTACATTACGAAATTATATTGTATTTATAATTTAAAATTACGTAAAATCAAGTACTTCTTTGTGAAATGTAATCCTTCAAGGCTTTTTTTGTGTCAACGAGTTATTTTTACACGTTTTCACAACACAGGAAGGCATATTAAGACCATAAACAATACCGTCAATGTGACGTCTAGCGCGTTTGGTTTCTCGCGTCGCACTGGAACGCGATCAGCTTCCTATTTCAAATTCAGCTTCCTTTACCCTGCTTCCTTGTGACAGCGCAGTACTCTGTCTACCTTTTTCTGTTGGTCTAAGTACTATACCTACGCGTGATTTGTCGTAGAATATTTTTTTCATCTTTTTTCTTTATGTGTAGGTAGGTACGCACATTCTACCATATTCTTGAATATGTCTCTCATTCACCCAGTCATGCTATATACCACTATTTATTTTCTCGCAGTCAATGGTAAAAAGTAGAGTACACAACTCGTGAAAAAAAAATTAATCTCGGGCCTTGTATCCCTCGCTCCGCTCAGGATTCTACTTTTGAACCACTCACTTCGCTCGTGGTTCAATCTTAGAATCCTTCGCTGCTCGGGATCCAACTTAGTCCCTCGAATTAAATTCCCTCTTTTTTCATTTGTTGTATAATCTACTATTAGCAGATCAGGCGAGAAAAAAAAAGTAAGATTATACAGCCTTATACAGCCAGTTATATAATAAAATATGAACCCAAAATAATATTATTAAGCAAACTTCAGTGATCTTCAAATATATGTACTCTAACGGCCAAAATGAATATCCTATCTATCCACGATTTGCCCTACTTGAAGAGATAGAAATGGGACATAAGCTCCGTATATATTATTCAAACCATCTATAGCAGGGCAAATCGTGGGTAGATAGAATATTAATTTAGGGCGTTGTAATTGTAGATTAATTATAAATTACCAGAAAAGTTATACTAGTATAGTATTATATTATGTGCTTTGGTTAAAAAAAAAAATACGATTTCACTGATTAATCATTATAAGGATAAGTATCTTGCTTTTTCTTTAAACAGCAGTTAAGTACGTACGTAAGTTTCCTTACTAAATCGCCAAATAAAATCAGCTGTTCCCTACATTTGTGTTCACATAAATCGACAAAATGTAGGGAACACCGATATTTTTTTTGCGATTTCAGGGTTGGTACCATAGTAAAAGTTGTTCATACAGATTCATACTGATGAGTACAATGACCCCTTAAGAGGTTTACAGTTATTTCAATAACACGTTGTTTAATGCAGATTTTTCGGAGAAGAAAGAACTGTTTTTATATTTTAATTAGAGTTTATTTTTATCAGTGTACAGAATATCAAACATGGCGTTCACAGATTATTAAGAGTATAAATAATCTAAAGGGGACTCTAAACGATCATGCCGCATGTCATGCGTTACGTGCTGTATGCATGATCGTCTAATTGTACTGATTGATTCGAATGGCATGCAAAGTACGTGATTGTCATCATCATGCACGCATGATAGTCTAGTTAACATGGTTAAAAAAAAAAAACAATTTTATTATATTAAAGTTGAATGAAAGAAGGTAATGTACCTAATTTACATCTCATAGGTTTAACATTTTCACATGTGTCATTAATGCTACCATCATCTCGATCTTCTTGGTAGTATCTATGTTCATATTGATTGTCACTTTTTACTACTGTTAATTTAGCACTCTTGATTTCATTATTCAGAAACAATTCTCCATCTTGATGTTCAAAGTTATTCACATTATCCTTACTTGTTTTTAAACTATTGTATTTATTTCTGAATGAAGTTTTTGTCATCTGGCATGTCACCTTATTTTTCTTCTCAGTAGGAACATTCATGTGACGTTGTAAACATTTGCTACCCTTCTCACAATACCCTTTAAGAAAATCTAAACAAAGCTTTGCCTTTTCATTCAATTTAACATGCAAATATGGACAATCTGTTTTTGTGCACGTTCCTTGTAAATAAAAATAACAGGTGGGCATTTTCTTTGTTGTTAAATCATGAGACAGCAGGCAGTCTTTGTCGTGACAGAGTCCTTTGATGAATTTTCGGCAAATAGAAACGTGTTTTTTATCATGCAGATATTCACAGCTCCCATGAGCATTCCTTAAACATTTTCCGAATTTACGAAATAATCGACACGGTATATTATTTTTCTTTAAATTACTTTTTATTTTCTTACATCTTGATCGGGTAATTTGATTTGATTTATTCACTTTATGTGCACTTTTTGTTATTATTCTATCTTGTTTCAAAAAACATACATTATTAAAATTTATGAGCTTAAAATCGTTTTTATTTCTATTGAACACGGGTGAACAGGTTTTCTTTTTATTAATTGGTGTATTAGAATTAGTTTCAATAAGAGATGTAGAAGTCGAATTATTGTTTGTCGTATTTTCAACACTTTCTAGATTTCTTTTGATATCGTTCCATGGCACTGACTTGTACTTATTTAATTTAAAAGTATTCTTAGTACTCTCCGGCATACATCCTTTTGATAGCTTGTTAGTTACATTCTGCCGTACTAAACAGTAACGAGATTGAGCAATTGGCGCTTGGAGAGATAACACTTCGTTTTCCACTGATTGTTGCTGATAGGTGGCCGTTAAATTCGATGTGTTAATTGCTTTTTGTTTATCATAAATAATGTCATCAAAATAAGAGGCTGACATATATTGGTTACAATCACCAACATCTTCAGATTTAAAAAAATTAGGGTTAACATAAATTTTGTTCTTATTGTGTACATTGTATTGACCATTCGATACAAGATGGGGAAATTTTGGGTTGACATGCATTATAGCACTGCTGGACAAATTATTAATCGGATTCCTATTAAAATTCGGATTTATATAAACTTTATTGTTACAATTATCTGCAATTTTTTTATTTAACGTTGATTTCGATTTATTTGGAACAGCCATTTTAACACAATGAGAACTGAAAGTATTTATTACCACTTTTACAGTTAATATTATCTATTAATACGGTTTTCAAGTTTTTTTCTATCTTTTCTAACAAGATTTCATTTAAAACTTCTATAATACTATTTAGTTCTGATTTCTTATTTCCATTGACCCACAGGATACTCATATGAAACGAGGGATTCTGAAAGATAAAACATAAAAAATAAATAAATTACAATATGGGCGTTTTTAGGGGTCGTTCCTCGTGGTCCCACTACTTTTCCCCACTGGTGGGACCACGAGGAAATGTTGTTCCTCATGGTCCCACTAAGCAGTGGGCCCACAAGGAATACTCTTTGCCGTTACTCGTTGTCCCACTACGTTGCCCCACTGGTGGGACCACGAGAGTGTCAAGCGGGTAGCATCAATACCACAGTGGTTCGAAAATCGGATTTCATACTATTCGACCCCCGCAGACTGCAGACTACTTTAATCAGCCGATAGTTTAGTTGGATTCCTAATCAGTACACGGAACGGAAGTCCGCACACTGGCAGAATCGATTTTCCATACAAAAATTACATCATCGAAATATCGGTCATCAGTTTAGTACGTAGGTAGTCCGCGGAGCTCTAAAAGCAGTATAATAAAAAAAAATTTATCTTTTGGTTTATGTATTCTGTATTAATTTCTTAGCTTTTCGCGATCACTACACATTATAATAAAACAAAGTTTAACCGGATTAAATCGCGTATATTATTTAAATTGGTATTCCTGACGTTTCTAAAGCTTTGCAGCATATCGTGGTCGCAGGTAGACTAACGGCCAAAATTAATATCCAATCTATCCACGATTTAACCTACTGGAGATAGAAATCTGACATAGAGCTTATGTCAAAATCCTATCTCTAGTAGGGCAAATCGTGAATAGATTGGATATTAACTTTGGCCGTAAGATGACCAGTGTCTACAGATATTTCTAAAAAAATATTTTAGTCTACCGTACAATATCATTGATTAAAATCGTTTCGATGCACGCAGTAATCACTCACAATATCATTATTTTTTACAGTGTTGCGTGCTGTTTGGGACTTTTTGGACTGGGTTCCAAACAGGTGGTAGCAGCGTGGTTGGCAGCTAGACTAGAATTTACGAGTGGCTTAAGCTTCAACTTAAAAAAATACGTTTTTTTTAATCGTCCAAATAAACCTGCAGTAAGTACATAAATTGTTTGTCTCCTATCAACTCCGAGGTACAAAAAATACATTGGTAAAAAAAATGTCGAGTTAAGGTTTTGAATTCGTAGTTAACCTATAGAGCGATAAAAATGCCGTGTAATAATGAATATATTATTAAAACAATACAACGCCAGTGACCAAAAAAAACCTACTATAATTAGTGTCTCCAAATGTGTTCCGGTGTGTTATTTTGATTTGATATAATATAGATTTTTTTGTTTACAATAATAGGCAACATAATTTACCAAGTTTTGCTGTGGCAACACCTAGCCTTAACCGCCAATGTCATTTTTGACATAATTCTTTTGTTTGTGGTTGTGACAGTTATCAGTTTACTTCGCAAATTTCGGGCATTTAATTTGATTTTTACACGGTAAGTACGAAAATATGGTTGGTTAGGTTCTTAATTCTAAATATACAGTCATTGACTGTAACAGAGTAATTCGAGTTTTAATAAAGAAATCGCACCTTATTAATGATCGGTATCCATTGTTGAAATTAGAATGTTCGAGTGTGTTTGTTCCAGTTCGTTATGTGTGTTATGTCACACACTGGAATTTTCTAAGGGAGATTGTACACAAAAAGGAGGGTAATAAATAATAAATATTTTTGGGCACAGCACCATCTAGTCCCAAACTAAGCAGAGCTAGTGCTATGGGTACTAGACAATGGACATAATACTCATATACTTTTTCTTTTTAATGCATGCTTATAATACACAAGATACACACGAATAAAAACATATAATTTTTAGGGTTCCGTACCCGAAGGGTGCCAAACGGGACCCTATTACTCTCGCTACGCTGTCCGTTTGCCATTTCTCCTTTTAGTCACTCCACATACTTCGATAGCACTATTCACGACATCTTTCTTAAAAACATAACTCCATAACTCTTTTATATCACACACATCATCTAATCCGTCAAACTTTTCACGCAATTATTATTTCCTTTCTTTACTTACAAATTAAAATTAGAATGCATTAAAGGTAACTATATAAAAATAGTTAAAACAAGAATAAATTAATCATTTCAAATCCATTATTATTCTAGACAGTAGGTAACATCTTAGGTAGATTTAATCTTAAGGCTAGTAAATCTTAAGATAAATAAATAAATAAAATAAAATAATTTGGGACATCTTACACAGCACCATCTAGTCCCAAACTAAGCAGAGCCTTGTACTATGGGTACTAGACAAGGGATATAATACTTATATACTATGATGATGAAATAAAAGAGCGTTGGAAGGTATACTTTCAAAGGTTGATGAATGAAGAGAATGTATGGTCTGGCCTACTTAAAGAGGTGCATGTAAATAGGGGTTTGGTGAATGAAATTAGTATGGATGAAGTCGGAAGGGCGGTTCGAGGTATGAAAAATGGGAAAGCAGTGGGACCAGAATGACCAGATGGTATACCAGTAGAAGTATGGAAATTATTAGGAGAAGATGGATGTTACTGGCTGACTTTATTCTTCAATAAACGTTGCATGAAGAAACGATCCCACAAGAATGGTGTTGAGGACTGTATGTTATTAATTAAAATAGATTGACTGATTCTGAATCTTATATTGTTATTTCACTTGAACAAAGGATAGCGGCGCGGCGCGCGTACAAATGGCACGGGTATCAGTTCCTGTGGTGAATTTTGCTCTGGCTGCGCTGTGTCGTGGCCGGCCGTCGCGCGCGCCTCCTTCCCCGCGTCCCGCACTGCACCTCCCGCCGCCGATATTAGTATTGTTCCAAACAAATGGTGTAATAGTACGCTAGTGCCCGTCTTCAAAAATAAGGGTGATGTACAAGACTGCAACAACTATCAAGGAATAAAGCTCATGTCACACAGTATGGGAGAAGGTGATAGACAAAAGATTGCGAGAGGAGAGTGAGATCACCCAAAACCAGATGGGATTTATGCCAGGTCGTGGGACAACGTATGCCATATTTGCACTCAGCCAAATATGCGAAAAGTATAGACGTGCGCATAAGAACTTGCACATGGTGTTCGTTGACCTAAAGAAGGCGCACGACAGAGTACCCCGCGAGGTCTTGTGGTTGGCGCTGAAAGAGAAAGGTGTGCCTGCAAAGTATGTGGAGTTAATTCGTGCTATGTACAGCCAATCTAGTACCCACGTTCGGTCCGCCGATGGCAACACCGACGAGTTCAGTGTGGCTGTAGGCTTGCACCAAGGGTCAGCTCTAAGTCCTTACCTCTTCTTGCTGATAATGGATGCTTTGACATCAGAAATCCAGGAAGAGGCACCCTGGTGCATGCTGTTTGCTGACGACATTGTCCTTGTTGGTGAAGATGGACTTGAGGTCCAGAGTAGATTGGCAAAATGGCAACAAAATCTGGAGAATGTTGGCTTGAAAATCAGCAGAACTAAAACGGAATACATGTTCTGCGATTTCGGCGGTCTTTCCGGTTTTGTTGCCATTGCGCTAGATGGCGTGGCCTTGCCAGTCTGCTCCGACTTTCGGTACCTCGATTCACTTGTGCAAAGCGATGGCGAAATAGACCGGACAGTCAAGCACCGAATTAACACAGGATGGTTGAGACTCCGGAATTCCTCTTAAACTGAAGGGGAAAATCTATAAGACCATGATAAGACCTGCTGTCCTGTATGGATCGGAATGTTGGGCTACGAAAGGAATTAATGAAAGGCAAGTGCATGCAGCTGAGATGAGAATGTTAAGAGGAATGTGTGGTGGAACGAGAATGGATAGGATAAGGAATGAATATGTAAGAGGGAGCCTGAAAGTAACACCAGTGACAGAGAAGTTAAGTAGCAACAGACTATCATGGTATGGACATGTGATGAGGAGGAATGAGGAGCATGTTACGAGGAAAGTTTTAAGTATTATGAATGTTGATGGCTATAAGAAAAGAGGGAGACCGAAGAAAATATGGATGGATTGTGTGAAAGATGATATTAATAGGAAGAAAGTTAACACGGAGATGACGGCTGATAGAGATGTATGGAAGAAAAAAATATGCTGCGCCGACCCCAAATAAATTGGGATAAGGGCAGGAGGATGATATGACTTATAATACATAAGAAACACCCAGACAAACACAAACGCATAACCTGTAGGTCAGCGGTACTCTAAATGTGTTCCGCGGAACCCTAGGGTTCCGCGATACCCCTGTAGGGGTTCCGCAAGAATTTAGAAAAAAAATCAAAACACCTCTCTCTGGTCACTGGTCGAACGTTTTGACTCCGCCCGCCGCGCGTATACTTGTGAGCGCGCAGTCCCTTTGATAAAAACCGCCTCTGAATTAGACGCTATAGTTGTGAACAAGCGACTTTCGGCTCTATCTTCAAAACATAAAGTCGAGATTGTTTACAACGCATTTTTTTGTATTTCTATTTTTATTTCCGCTTTTTGTTTATCAAAGGCGCCGACTCGAGTATTTTTGAGAATGTTCGAGTTCGAGTCTAGGACTAAGTATAAAAGCGGCGATCGCGCGTCGCGCCTCCCCCCTTGGGGGACGCCCGCTTGCGGTATTGAAACGGCGACTTTAGTTTTTAAGTAAGTATAGGATTAGGGAAAAACCTTCGGCGAATGGAGTCCCACATGGGACTCTCCGCCAACTAAGCCCGGTTAAGCAGATGTGGTACTTCGGTACCAACTGCGAGAATCCATTCGAAAAAAAAAAAAAAGTCGCGCCTCGTCAGTCAGTTGACGATTAGCGTTCGGAGCGATAAGTTCGTACCTACCTACTTACAAGCTGGCTAGCCTGCTGCCTGCTTGTAAGTCCTACTGTCTGCTGTATTCTGATTGTATCAGTTTTGTACATTTCTTCTTTGGACTAAACTTTGTCTCATAAACGCAGTAACGATTGTGCATTATTTTGACCCCACCATCCTGACGTGTAACATCTATACATATAATAAAATCGTAGAGATGAAAAAACTGTACATTAAATATTTTTTGAAAAAAATCACTGCTGCGAATACTAGGAACGATACTGATGCCAAAACTATAATTTTTAGAATTTCTGTCTGTTTGTCTGTTTATCTGTTTGTATGTTTGAGCATGACGCCAATACTACTCAACAGAATTAGTTGAAATTTGGCATAAATGTCGGTTACAGACCGGGTCAGGTTATAGGCTACAAATCATCACGCTTTTGTACATGGGAGGTGAGTAGAGTAACAAAAAGTCTACAATGTTATGTTTTACAGTTAATATATTGAAATGTTATAATTTATAGACTAAAAAAGACTAAAATAATTCGTTATCAGAACGTCAAAATTAATATTTAAAAAAATAACCATCACGCTATATATAAAGGGAGCTAAACGACAGATATTAACAATGAAAATGCTTATTTCGTAGTTTCGCGTAAATAATTACTCATCCTGGTGGCTTGGCGTGTGGATCACGATTGTGTTGTTCTAAGATCGAATCTCAGCCTCAATCTTAGTTTTTAGATTATTTTTTGCATTTTGTTATTTAAAAAAAAAACATCTTCAACATTCTTCAACAAATTAAGTTATTTAGCAACAACGTCCGCTAAAGAGCGGATTATTAAGTTATAAAACAATTAATGATCTATTTAGAACGCTATTTAGTATGAGGGGTGAGCAATAGTGCATTGTGTTGATTATTTTCTGCTTCCGTATTTATTTTTATTTATTTTACTTTCTACCACAAACAGTAGTTTTCTAACAGTAGTTTAGTAAAGTATTGTCTGCTAAAAAGTGCTTTACCTATTTAACAGTGAATTTTTTTTTGAAATCGGTGCAAAAAGTGCCATTGAACCACTTATTTTACTAACTGCCGAGTCCCCTAACCCAAAAAAGCGTGAAATTTTATTTGTATTGTTATCCTTAACCTATGGATAATATAACCAATTTACGACGACGTCTCCCGCTTACTTAGTTTTGTAAATAATTAACTTAATTTAAAATACTCCTTCTTTCCCAACCAGATGGCGTTAACGTCGAATTAGATCGCGCTATGGTTTCATTCACAAAATGTGATGTTATCGGTAGAGAAACGAGGTTACCTTTGTTGTCTTTCTATTTGATTCTTTAATTGTCTTGAAATACTTAGTACCTACGAATTGCGATATTTTACATTTTACACCTCACCAATTGGCGATTCTTACGGACCTATGTTGATATGCTGAACGCATTTTGAATAGCTGTTTTTTTTTTCACTTAAATACATGGTCGTTTCGATCGGCTGCAATTCATTGGTTGAGTACGGTTTACCGACCCCACAACCAAACCACGCGTTAATCGTGAATACGCCGCCGAAACTGACTACAGTACGGGCGCAATGTCTGTCATTGTTCATCATTCATCTGAGAGCAAAGACAGCTATTCGAAATTATCCTGCAGAGCGTTGAACTCTGCCAAGGGAAAATGTTCTTTTTGGATGCTCCTGGATGAACAGGCAAAACCTTTCTTACTTCAGGCATCCTTGCAGAGGTCAGAAGGCGACGAAAAATAGCCCTCGCAGTAGCGTCTTCCGGAATCGCCGCAACACTGCTCCCTGGTGGCAAAACTGCGCACACAATGTAAGAGCTTAGCGAACAGAAAGGCAGTGGAGGCTGTTGACCGAAGCCTGCAAGATATCCGCAGGAACCACAACATCATGGGTGGGGTAACAGTTCTCTTTAGCGGCGATTTTCGGCAGACGCTGCCTGTGGTGACGTGAGGTGCTAGGGCTGATGAGGTGAATGCTTCGTTAAAACGCTCTACTCTCTGGCCGCAAGTTCACAGATTGTGCTTGACGGTCAACATGAGAGCACGGCTTGGCGGGAATTCACATGCTCATGAATTCGCTGAAGTCCTTTTAAACATTGGAGTAGGAACTTATCCAGAGGAGAGTGGCCAGGTGGACCTACTGGAAACGCTTTGTAGAGTGGTCCCTACGGTAGAGGACCTAATTCGTTCTGTTTATGGGGACATCAACCGAATCTCGCACCAGCAGAATTCTTGGTTGTGTGAGAGGGCCATTTTAACACCAAAAAATGACCAAGCCGCTGCCATTAACGATAGCATTCTCTCAGAAATTTAAGGGAATGAAGTGGTTTATACTTCTATAAACACCGTTATAGATCTAGATGACGCTACTCACTATCCAGTAGTATTCCTTAACTCTCTCTCTCTGCAAGTGGACTTTCTGCCCATCTTATCAAAATTAAAGTCGGGGTCCGGTGTACTTTTGTGGAACTTAACACCGCCTAAGCTGTGTTATGGGACCCGACTCAAAGTCATATCCTTGCAGAGGCACATTATAGAGGCAGAGATTCTCACTGGGTGTGCCGCTGGCGAGATGGTGTTTATTCCACGTATACCACTGATTCCCCACAATTACCCTTTCCAATTCAAGCGCATACAGTTTCCTGTGAGTCTGTGCTTCACGATGACCATCAATAAGTAGCAGGGGCAGACACTGAAGGCTGCGGCTGTCGACCTCAGGACCAGCTGCTTCTCATATGGACAACTGTACGTCGCTTGCTCTCGCGTCACCAGCCCTGACACTCTGTACATTTTGGCCGCTTTTATGCTCAAAATTTGTTTTAGTCTTTGACTTTGCGCCCAGCGCTTTAACAAAAAAATAATGGCAAAAAATTAATTATTTCTATCATTTGTCCATTATCTTTGAAATTTGACTTATTTGAAAGTTAACCTTATGATAACGTGAGCAAAGCCACGGGTACAGCTAGTTATTAATAAAGAAGAATGGAACGTTGGCTTAAAGGTGTTAAACGTGTTGCAACAACATCTTCTAATGACGCTGAATGTTCAAAAGCAGTACGCGCGGAGAATACAGCAATTACCGATCCAGACGATGATGCCACGACGTCAAGCTCCACGGTTTCAAAGACGAAAAAAAGAAAGTATGATGAATCATATATCAGTTTCGGATTTGTTGATTCCAACGGCTCACCTCTCTGCATGTTATGTAGTAAACTGCTTCCTAATAGTTCCATGGCACCTGCCAAATTGCGCAGTCATTTAGAAACTGTACACCCCGAGACTAAAGACAAGAATAAAGAATTTTTTGTTCGTAAAAAAGAACAGTTATTGGAAAGTCAAAAAAATATGATGCATGTAACACAAACTATCAATGAAAAGGCCACAGAGGCATCATATTTAGTTAGCTATCGCATTGCACAAGCAGGTGAAGCGCACACTATCGCTGAGAATTTAATAAAGCCATGTGTGTTAGACATAACAAAATGTATGCTCGATGAAAAATCTGCAAAGCATCTTTCTACTGTACCGCTATCAAACGATACTGTTTCACGGCGAATCCATGATCTGGCAAGCTACGTCAAACAAGAAATAGTTGCACGTCTACAAAAAACACGATTCGCCTTGCAAATGGATGAGTCAACTGATGTCACTGGTCTGGCTATCTTGCTGGTTATCGTGAGTGTTGAATATAATACAACCTCTTTGATGAGTTTATTTTAAAATAATGTTTTTCTGATAGGTGTCAGCTTTTGTTTTATTTTTATTACTGTCAGTCTACTTCAATGTAAAACTATACGTCTTCTGTCAATACTTTTATTTTTCATTTTAATATATATTTTACCAATAAATATATCTATGTTCTAAAAACACTGAGTTTCTCAATACCTTCTCAAGCTCTAACAGGTTATGGGCCCAGAACACACGGAGTGAAGACTTTACAAGAAAAATAAGTAACCATGGCAGACGGTGATAATATACAAGGTACGTCTTCCAACAATATTTACGTTAACTTTACCAAACTAAAGGGTAAAGCCAATTATATGACTTGGGCATTCAGTATGAAAATGCACCTAATTGATTTGGACCTATGGTCCATTGTACAGAAAGATCGAGTAGACCAAACTAAATCAGATGAGATAAGAATGGACGAAAAAGCAAGATCTAAAATATGCCTTTCCTGCCATGAGCTGATCTATCCTGTAATAATGACAGCTAAAACTGCCCACGATACTTGGGACTGCCTCCAGAAAGCTTATGCTGATAGCGGCCTAACACGGAGACTAGCATTAATGAAGAAACTTCTTACAACAAAATTTGAAAACAATATAGAGCTGTATGTAAACAAATTACTAGCCACGGAACAAAAACTCCAAGACATCAACGCTGCTGTAGACGATGAGTTCCTTGCAATCATCATGCTAGCAGGATTACCTGATAAATATAATGCTCTAGTGATGGCACTGGAGCATTCCAAGTGCGAAATAACATCGGAAGCTGTGATGGCTGCACTTCTGAAGGAGGATCATCGTGATTCAGAAAGAAATAGTGCTAGTTCCCAAGATTCTGCACTTGCGATAACCTTTAATAACAAAAGTAGTTGAGACTTTAAAACCCAGTTGTTTTGTAATTACTGTCGAAAGCCAGGACATCTTAAATCTAATTGTAGGCTACTCAAAGCTAGTAACATTAAATACTCAAATGAAAAAAGCAACCTAAGCAATGAGGTAACACTACTTTTTAACGATGACCTCAACGCTAATTCCAACGTAAGTGCACCTGCCAATTCATACGAACCAATACCAAACACTAACCCTACAAGTGATGTCTGGTATATCGATTCTGGTGCTACTATCATATGACTAATAGATGCGATTGGCTACAAAACATTAAACCTATCAGGAAACCTATTAAAGTAGCTAATAATCAAACAATTTTTACAGATGGAGTGGGCACTGTGAATTTAAATATTTCTCCAAATGTATCAAAAATATCCAATGTTATTTATGTTCCAAACTTGTCAGCGAACTTACTATCAGTCAATGCAGTAGCAAAACAAGGACATGTTGTTATCTTCTCGCCAGCAGGAGCAAAAATATTAGAAGGCCCTACATGTAAGGTTTACGGAAATACTATAGCTACAGCTACAAACATAAATGGTATGTACAAACTTGATATCTCTGATATTATGCAAGCAAATCTTTCGGAAGATGCTAATAATGATAAGTCTGCAAACTTGTGGCATAAGCGACTTGGGCATTTAAACTATTGCTCTATGGAGCTACTACGTCGTAAACTGGCATCTGGTGTCTCATATTCAAAACCAGAAATACTGTTCAAGGATAATTGTGTTCCTTGCATAAAAGGAAAAGTAACCAAACTTCCTTTTAAATCTTCAACTAAAAGAGCGACTGATATTTTAGAATTAATTCATAGTGATGTTTGCGGACCTATGAGCACACAATCCCTTGGTGGCTCACTATACTTTTTAACCTTCACTGATGATTTTTCTAGAAAAACTTTTACTTTCTTATTAAAACAAAAGTTGGAAGTCGTAGAAAAATTTAATGAGTTTAAAAATTTGGTAGAAACTCAAACCGGAAAGAAGATTAAAATATTACGGTCTGACAACGGAACTGAATACATCAATTCCCGTCTTGAAAATCTTTTAAAACAAAACGGTATCATACATCAGTCCACCGTACCTTATAACGCACAACAAAATGGTGTGGCTGAAAGGGTTAACAGAACACTAGTTGAAAAAGCTAGATCTATGCTAGTAGACTCGAATTTGCCTAAAGCTTACTGGGGAGAAGCTATAAATACAGCCACTTACCTTAAGAATAGGTCCCCTACGAAAGCAGTTAGAGGAAAAACTCCAGAAGAATGCTGGAGTAGTCAGAAAGTTGATCTTTCCCATTTAAGAGTTTTGGGTGCAAATCATACACTTATAAAGAATGCCACCACCCTATATCTTCTCATGGGTGTCGTAAAAGGCGACTAAGGGATTCATCAGAGGATGGGCAGCAGCGCCCTCTGAGTATTTAACCATCCAACTGCGATCGCCAACCCGCCTGCCAAGCGTGGCGATTATGGCATATCCCCCCAACATTTGCTTGGGGGAGGCCTATGTCCAGCAGTGGACGTCTTAAGGCTGAAATGATGATGAATGATACACTTATATACCCACAGAACTTCGAAAGAAACTTGATCCAAAGGCAAAGTTGTGCATCTTTGTTGGATACTGTACTGAGACAAAAGGTTACAGAGTTGTAGACCCTAAATATCCAAAGAGGATCTTCAAGACAAGAGATATAAAATTCTTTGAAAATGAGTTCGTGCATAAGGAATCTACAGCATAATCAGATATTTAAAAAAACATGGGAATAAGACCTGAAGCTAAGGAAGAACATGAAACCGGAAGGTACTTTTATAATTCAGATGTGATGTTTGAGTCTACGCTTAGTCACCTTCCAACTATCCAAAAAAATAGTGTTGAAGAAATATCTGCTCAACCTTTAGCTACAGAAGAGGAAATACAACCTTCAGGTGAAATAATTCAAGAAGAAGAGACAATACCCCATGGGGAAGACTTCGTAGACCAAACCGAAAATGATGATGTTACAGAAGTTGTTCACAATTCCACAGAAGGCACTACCTCTGATATCACATCAAACCAAGACCAACCACAAGAAAGAAGATATCCTTCTAGAAACAGAACAACTAAAAAATGGCCTGATGACACATATTTGTACAAAGCTACAGAAGATGACACACCTTGCTCATACTACCAAGCAACCTTAAGCGACAATAAAAAATGTTGGTTAGAAGCCATGCAAAGTGAATTTAACTCTCTTATAGACCACAATACTTGGGTGCTGGTTGACAAACCGAAAGATAGGAAAATTATTTGGAGCAAGTGGATATTTAAAATAAAGAAGGATGCAAGCGGTCGCATCGCTCGGTATAAAGCAAGACTAGTGGCAAAAGGCTACACACAAACTTGCGGTATTGATTATGATGAAACTTTTGCTCCAGTGGCAAAGATGTCAACTGTGAGAATCTTGTTTGCTTTTGCTGCTCAATAGAACCTTTCAATGGATCAACTAGATGTTGAAACCGCCTTCTTGAATGGTGATTTGGAAGAACATATTTATATGGAACAACCCCAGGGCTTCATCAAAGACTGCAACAAGGGGAAGGTATGTCTCTTAAAGGAAGCACTATATGGCCTAAAGCAAGCACCAAGACAGTGGAATTTAAAGCTAAATGATGTTATGATACAACTGAATATGAAAAGATCACAACTTGACAACTGTTTATACTATAAAAGAGAAGGAACGTGCTTGTTAGTTGTCGCTGTTGTTGATGAATTGAAGTTGATCTTTGTTGATGACTTTTGCATACTAAGTAATAATGAAGAAATGAAGGCGGACTTTAAAAAGAATTTACAGCGATTCTTTAAAATCAAAGACTTAGGGTCGCTAAACAACTTCCTTGGAATGAAAGTAACAAAAGGAGAAAATCACATTTATGTTGATCAGGAAGAGCAAATTAAAAAGATTCTTGAGAAATTCAATATGATAAATTCAAAACCTGCGACCACTCCTGCGGATCCAGGATTGAAGCTGGTATACCCAACAAGCTCAGAATTAAAGGAAGCTGAACATTTACCTTACCAGAACCTAATCGGATCCTTGATGTACCTCGCAGTTGCAACCAGACCTGATATTACCCACACAGTTAGTGCATTAAGTCAATTTAATAATAACTTCGGAGTAATACACTGGAATGCTGCCAAGAGAGTACTCAGATACTTGAAAGGTACCATAAAACATAAATTGACATTTAGTAAAAGCAACAACTTTAAGCTGACTGGATATGCTGATGCTGATTATGGAGCCTGTACCACTGATCGAAGGTCATACACAGGCTATGTCTTCTGTTTGAACGGACCCATCTCTTGGGAATCACGCAAACAGAGAACAGTTGCCCTATCGACAACTGAAGCCGAATATATGGCTTTGAGCTCTGCAACTAAAGAAGCAATTTATCTCAAAAACATTTTAAAAGAAGTCTTTAGCCTGGACGATGGTGTTTGTATATACAGTGACAATCAAGGAGCACTGGAATTAACAAAGAATAATGTGCACCATTCTAGAACAAAACATATCGATATCAGGCATCACTTTATTAGGGATATTGTTGCTAATGGTACTATTACGGTTTTATATATTCCAACGGATGAAATGAAAGCCGATATATTAACAAAGTCTTTAACAAAAAACAAACACTTATTTTTTACAAAAACTTTAGGTTTACTTAATAAAGACAATAGCTAAAGAGCTAGTATTAAGGGGAAGTGTTGAATATAATACAACCTCTTTGATGAGTTTATTTTAAAATAATGTTTTTCTGATAGGTGTCAGCTTTTGTTTTATTTTTATTACTGTCAGTCTACTTCAATGTAAAACTATACGTCTTCTGTCAATACTTTTATTTTTCACTTTAATATATATTTTACCAATAAATATATCTATGTTCTACAAACACTGAGTTTCTCAATACCTTCTCAAGCTCTAACAGTGAGATATCCATATGAACGTTCTTTTGAAGAAGACATGCTTGTGTTCACCGCTGCCCACAAACACTACCGGGGAAGAAATTTTTAATAAAATAAACATATTTTTTAAAGAAAATAATCTTAGTTGGAACGATTGCATTGACATTTGTACAGATGGAGCCAAGGCGATGACAGGTAAAACAGCAGGAGTAGTATCACGAATAAAAAGTAAAGCGCCTAATTGTAGTTCCAGCCATTGTATTCTGCATAGACAAGCACTTGCGATGAAGCAAATGCCGTCAAATCTAAAATTAGTTATGGATGAAGCGGTAAAAATAATTAATTTTATCAAATCACGACCACTACAATCCCGATTGTTCTCATTATTGTGTGAAGATTATGGCAGCAAACATAAAACACTGCTGCTCCATATAGAAGTGCGATGGCTGTCTCGGGGTAAAACTTTAACAAGGCTATTTGAACTTAGAGCCGAGTTACAAATGTTTCTTTCAGCAGATACAGTTTCTTTTAATTTAAAAGACCGTTTGTATGATAAACCTTGGTTGTCCCGATTGTCTTTTATGGCGGATATCTTTCAAAAACTGAACGAATTGAATTTATCATTGCAAGGTAAACAGACAACAGTGTTCGAGGCCTATAACAAAATAACTGCCTTCAAAAGAAAATTAGATTTTTGGATTATTTGCGTTGGTAAGAGAGAAATAGAAAGCTTTACGTCACTCAGTGAGTTTGTTAGCGATAAGGACTCAGAAATGTTTCAAGATGATGTGTTTGAAGAATTGGTCCAATATCTCACTTCGATGCGCGCATCTTTTGAAAAGTATTTTCCCGAAGAACAGAATACAAAAATGAAGCTGAATTCATGGATTCATAATCCTTTTTTACCCAACTTGCAAAAGCCCGAAAGTATGTCAAACGAGATATATGAATCTCTTTTAGAAATGTCATCAGACACAAGTATGGAGTCACTGTTCAAAACGACGCCTCTCAACGATTTTTGGTGCAGAATCCGTGATGAATATCCAATGCTTGGCAGAATGGCTCTGAATATTCTTCTCCCGTTCCCAACAACATATTTGTGCGAAACAGGATTCTCAACCTATGCAGCCACGAAAACAAAATATCGCAATAAACTGGACGCCGAACCTGATATGAGACTTCAAATGTCTTCTATCAAACCTGATATCAACCAATTGATGAAAAATAAAAAAACAGTTTCATACCTCCCATTAGTTAAGATTTTTTCATTTTTAATATCTTCTATTATTGTACGTGGGACACTCAGAAAGTTTTGCGAAACTAAAAAAAATTGTTCTATACGTACATATGTTTTTATCAAATCTTTTCAAAGTACTTTCCACCAGCCTCTATACAAAGATTCATGCGCCTAAACCAGTTTTCAAAACACTTTTTCCAGTCCGCCGCAGACACCTCGTTTACAGCCTGCTCGAACGCAGCCAGCGCATCTTCCGGCGACGAAAATTGTATCCCTTTGAGCTGATTTTTTATTTTTGGGAATAAAAAGAAGTCACACGGTGCTAGATCAGGGCTGTAAGGAGGGTGACCCAGGAGTTTGACTGGCGTGCTGTCCAGGAAGTCCCTCGTTTTGAGTGCGGTGTGCGCAGGTGCATTGTCGTGGTGGAGCAGTAGCCCGCGGAGCCCTGTGTTTGGTCGCTTGTTGCTTATAACAGAGAAAACTTCTGGCAAACATTTGGTAGTATACCATTCGGCATTAATGCTTCTTTGATCCCGTAAGGGAATTGATACCAAGTGGCCAGTCAAATTAAAAAAGCTAGCGATCAAAATCTTACCCCCGCTTCTAGATCGCTTCACTTTGGTAGGCGTTGGCTCATTTTGAAACACCCAAACAGTCGACTGGCGCTTGGTTTCTGGGTCGTATTGATAAATCCAGGACTCATCACCTGTAACGATGTCGTAAACACGCCGAGACGAGCCTGCTTCAAATTTGTTAAGCATATCACGGCACCATTCCACCCGGGCCTGCTTCTGAGCATCGGTGAGGTTGTGCGGCACCCAGCGTGATACTATCCTCCTCACGCGAAGATGGCTGTGTAGAATCTCGTGAACGCTTCCCGATCCAATCTTCAATATGTGTTGAATCTCCTGATATGTAATTCGCCTATTGTCTTGGATTAAATTTTTCACTGCTAGCACGTTTTCTTCGGTAACAGCCGTCAAAGGGCGACCGCTTCTTTCGTCATCCCCCAAAGTTGGTCGACCGCGCTTGAATTCGTTATACCAACGATACACGGTTGCCTTGGAAGGGCCTTCATCCATGAATGCCATTTGAAGTCTATCGTACGATTCATCCGGTTTCAGGCGACACTTGAAATCGTATAAAATCATAGCTCTAAAATGTTCCCGGCGCAGATCCATATTTCAGTGAGACACAATACTTTGAATTAACTCGCAAAAAATGTGGAGGGAAATTTTGAAATTGGAACTTACTTATTTTTACTTATAAATAATCATATTTTCGAAAAACATTATAACTGGCCAGTCTCCCATATATAAAAACTTTTTTTCGCAATACTTTCTGAGGGGCCTGGTACTTGCCATGTGGTAAAGTAAGTAATAATTAGTAACTGTTACATTTTACTTTTATTATGCTTATATAATAAAGAATACACTTTTAAAAACTATTGTTTTATTGTAGAGTTCCGTCAAGTATTTTGCTTGCCAAAAGGGTCCGTGACCAAAAAAGTTTGGGTAGTGGGGCGTTTCACACCACGCGTGGTTCGAACCGCGGTGTGAATCGCTCAAGTACTCATTTTGAATGGGCCCTTTCGAACCGCGGTGTGAAACGGCCAAGACCTTTTTTATAATGGGCTGATTCGGACCGCGGTGTGAAACAGCCCAGTACTCTTTTACAATGGAGCGATTCGGACCACTATCAAAAGTATTAAAAAACTAGTACGTTTTGAATGATTTTTGTACAGACGGGTAGAAAATGTTTAGTGAAAAATATCAAAAAAAAATCGATTTAAATCCATAATATAATTCATAATAAATAAAATACATATTAAAAGTTTGTTATTAATTTAAATAATAATTATTACAAATCAAAATAACAAATATTGTTTTTTTTTTATTATGTGTTGATTACGTAGTTTACTTATAATAAAATCATATACCAATACAAAATGATACACAATACGTAAGTAGGCTACTAATAATTATAAAAAAGAGTATTAATTTAAAATATTATTGATAAGTAATCACAGATTGAGTGTAGATTACACACTTTTACTAATTACGAGTTATAAAAAATCACAGGTTGAGTGTTACATATTACTCGTTTGTCATTGGCTTGGCTTGAAATTAGCTTTGATATCACTATTACATTATAATAAAACAAAGTTTAACCGAATCACATCGCGTATATTATCAAAATTAAACAAATTTTATTAATCTACGCGATGTAATCCGTTTAAACTTTGTTTTATTATAATGTGTTGTGATCGCGAAAATCTAAGACATTATCACTAATAATTAAAAATCACAGGTTAAGTTTGATCACACATTTTTAAATAAATAAACACACATTTTTACTTTTGATTAATTATAAAATGACAGGTTGAGTGTAATAATGACACATTTCTACTTCTAACTTATTACTAAACATAAGGGATTGAGTGTGGGTTTCACACTTTACTTATAACTAATTATTGAAAATTACAAATTGAGTCTACACATTTTCAGTTATTACTACCTAATTATTTTGAAAATCACAGATTGAGTCACATATACTGGACTTGTTACTATTTTAAACACAGACCAGTAAGCTTCAAGACGCCGCATAAACAAAGTTTTGCATGAGAAAACAGTCGTAAAATATTGACGGGTACCGGGGGACGGACGGCGCGTTATGGTTGGTCGGCTCAAAATTTCGGTGGTATGATTCCGTGTGATTGGTGCCGTTCGCTGACGGACTGACGTCCTGATTGGCGGCGGGGCGTATGATATGCAGTATTACTGCATATGCTTTGCGACCGGGGGTATCCGGCTAGTCGGCGTCTAGAGACCAGTAGGTCTATGATTTTAAGTAACAGATAATTTGCATGTAAAAGTTATACAGTATTATTTAAAAAGAGATCATCAACAAAAATAAAACTCTTATATTTTAAACTCTCAATTTTTCCAAGCAATGACCGACAGTTATCTGGCCAGCCAATAACTCTTGTATAATGTTGTCAAAAAATGTGTCAATTTACTCAACCTGTGATTTTTAATATAATTATGTAGTCATCATCCTCATCCTCCGAGCCTTTTCCCAATTATATTGGGGTCGGCTTCCAGTCTAGCCAGATGCGACTGAACATCAGTATTTTACACGGAGCGACTGCCATCAGACCCCCGTAACCCAGTTACTGGGTAATACCGATATTCGGAGGTTAGACCAGTTGTCAGACTTTCAGGCTTCTGACTACCCGTAACGACTGCCATAGATATTCGTATGACAACCGGGACCGACAGCTTAGCGTGCTCTCCGAGGCACGGACAATATAATTATGTAGTAATAAGTAAAAATGTAGGTACTCACTCAATCTGTGATATTTAATAATCAGTTAAAAGAAAAAATGTGTAATCTGCACTCAACCTCTGATTTTTAATAATTTGGTATGAGTAAAAATATGTGATCAAACTCAACCTATGATTTTGACCTGTTTGTGATATCTAAATAAATTTTAAATGAGTAATATACACTCAACCTGTGATTTTTTATAACTATAATAAGTAAAAGTATGTAATCTACAATCAATCTGTGATTATTTATCGTTTATATTACACTTTTTTATAATAATCAGTTTACTACTCAAGTAATTTATACCATACCTATTGTAAGTGATTATATTATAATTATATGTTAAAATGAGTCTACACATAACTATTAATTATATTTGTAATATCCAATATTTTAATTAATAAAATACTAATAATTATGTTATGTAGGTATTTTATTTTAATATTTCTCACTAACCGTTTTTCTACTCGTCTGTACAAAAACACAAGAGCACACTATATTTTTAAACTTTTGATAGTGGTCCGAATCGCTCCATTGAAAAAGAGTACTGGGCTGTTTCACACCGCGGTCCGAATCAGCCCATTATAAAAAAGGTCTTGGCCGTTTCACACCGCGGTCCGAAAGGGCCCAAGCAAAATGAGTACTTGAGCGATTCACACCGCGGTCCGAACCACGCGTGGTGTGAAACGCCCCACTACCCAAAAGTTTCAGAACCGCTGCTGTAGGTAACATTAGTATAACTATTACAAACCTCATAGAATGTGGGTAACTGAAATTCAGTTAATACATCATCAACCTTTTTCGTTACATCTAGTAGGTATTTCTGTGTAAATGGATCCACTTCAATAGCGATAAATGTCCTTGAGTTATCTTCATTACAATATACTTTCACAGCAGCAAACCCAAGCTCAAAACTGAAATCATGAGAGATTGCAGGTTAATCAAATAGTATTGTAAACACCTACAATAATTTAAAGAATAATGTAATATTTCCTCTATTTTTATTACTATGTAAAATTGTATCATATTTAAGTATACATAGTGCTTTTTGAAAATAGTGTTGCAGGTTCAAATCCGAAACTATAAGGTAGGTACAGGATACGAGGTAGACATTCGTGATTTTATAATTTTGATATCTCAAAAAGGTTCCTAAAAATTAAATTGAAAAACAAGTCTTATTAACAAGTGACAAGTATGTAATCGGCGAGACGAGCAATCAGCCTAGAATTCTTTCAGAAATTTCAGTTATTCTAATAATAATTAATCTATCTTTGTATTATATACCCACGCATCTTACTGTACTCAGTCGCTATTGGTGAAGACCTATTATTGGCAGATTGTATCTTATATATCACTAGCTGTGCCCGCGACTCCGTCCGCGTGGATGTCGGAAAATAACATCGTGTCATAATTATGAACACAATGCACCCAACCAACAATCATGACCTCTACTTTGTATGCAACTTAATACAATAGAGGGGTCAAGCTGTATCGCTGGATCTACTCAACCGATTCAGATAAAACATACCCTATATTTTAAGTTAGACTATTACCAATACAAATGCTAAGTTTCATTACGATCCGTTCAGCCTTTTTCACGTGATGAGGTAACAGACAGACAGACAGACAATTTTTTTAAACGATTGATTATTATACTTTATTGTACACACAAATACACATTAATATTACAATAGGAAAGCTTATGTACATCGGCGAGCTTAACTCAAAAATGAGTTTTCTTACAGCAAACCTTAGAGCGATAGAGAGATGTTGATATATTAATAGAGGATAAAAACAAGTGTACAACAGAATAACAAAAATTATTATTGATTCGTGTTCTATTGCTTATTTCTAGTCCCCCTAGCCGGTTTTCGCGAAAAAAAACTCAATGTACAGACTTTTCGACCTTTACAGTTTTATTATAGTATAGATAGATTGTTATTTTAAAGTAATTGATGTTGGTCTTCCAATCAATAAATAAAATAAATTAATGAACAGTTTTAATAAAATAAAATAGAATCCTGCTAAATTACACGTTGCTACTGCTCCCAGCGAACATTGAGTGCAAGCGATTTTAGCCTTAGTGGTGGTTCATCGGAAAGATTTCTTAGTTTGAAATTGAAATTATAATAAAAAAACGTGAACCTACGTATTTTAAATTATAAACATAATTATTCACTTATAAACATAATACATATAATTATTCAATCGCTAATAAGTAGGTAGGTATTACCTACGTAATTTAAATCACAAACACCAATCATCTGGCATTAATAGTAAAAAAAACCTCGAATAGTCGAATGTGCAGCTTACTAATAAAAAAAGTTAATTACAAAACCAAAAACCCGACTGTGTGTAAATATACCTAACTGAAAAGATGTAAACAAGACTTGTGTAGGTACACACGGCTACACATCACGCTGTACATATCCAGTATAAGCTGACCTCGCATTGTGTAGGTTTTCCTTACAACGCGAGGTCAGCCTTTACTGGTTTTGTACAGCTTGATGTGTAGCCGTGTGTACATGTAGGTATATGTGAAAGTGGGGTGCTGGCCAGAAAACCTCCACGTGTGCCTGACGGCTGCTTGTCCTTCTGGACAGGTCTGAAGGGAAGGGCAGTTGTTTGGCCGGTGCATCCTGGGTACGGGCAGTAAAATCCTTTCGAGGGGATCTTCGGGGGGTTTTATTGCCTGTGGCGAATATTCTGGCGCTGGAGGGGCCCGTTCTGGGCCAGTGAGGAGTTGCTCCACGTGTCCCTCTGTTGCCAACAGAGGGCAAAGTGGAGGAGCAGGGGCGGGCCCGGTGTGCACTCACCCTGCCAATGGGCAGGCAGCGGGGGTCTGTCCTGCCCCCGTCGATCTCGTAACCCCAGGAGTGCCCGCTGAGTAGTGTTCTCGCGCCTCTCGGGACCGATGGTCTTGGCTTCACCGCCCGGACCGCGCGAAAATCTCTATAAAAAATTACGAGAAGTAGGGCCTGCGAGCAGCAGACTCGGGGTAGTCTGCTGCTACTGCACCAGCAGCTAGCGTAGCTGGCACAGCTGGCGTAGTTAGCGCAGCTGGTAAAGGCCCATGAGGTGAGGTGGCGTGCAGTGTTCCGTGTGCGCCACCGAGGAGGGTGCGGCCGACGTTAGGCCGTACGGGCATAAGGGGCTAGCCTGCTTGTGGCGGGCCGGGACCTGTCGGGGGAGGTTGTGTGAATACTCACGGATTCCCACGCCCCCAGCTAAGGTAGTTGAAGGAACACCGCGGTGGTTTTAGTCGGTAAGAGTACTAAGAGTCCGACACTGGCTACGCCTACCCTGGTCGGAGTGCGTCCTTGAGGATTTCCCCACGGCAAAAAATAAATAAATAAAGGTATATGTGAAAGTATCAAATCAACACGCAGTCGGAGGCTACGTATTTTTTTGGTCATGATTTACATAAGTAGTTCATAGGTTCACACATAAATATATAATTCATAAAGATATAAATTGTGGAAAGAAAAAATCGCTCACGAGCAGGATTCGAACCAAAGACGTACGTGGGACACTCAGAAAGTTTTGCGAAACTAAAAAAAATTGTTCTATACGTACATATATTTTTATCAAATCTTTTCAAAGTACTTTCCACCAGCCTCTATACAAAGATTCATGCGCCTAAACCAGTTTTCAAAACACTTTTTCCAGTCCGCCGCAGACACCTCGTTTACAGCCTGCTCGAACGCAGCCAGCGCATCTTCCGGCGACGAAAATTGTATCCCTTTGAGCTGATTTTTTATTTTTGGGAATAAAAAGAAGTCACACGGTGCTAGATCAGGGCTGTAAGGAGGGTGACCCAGGAGTTTGACTGGCGTGCTGTCCAGGAAGTCCCTCGTTTTGAGTGCGGTGTGCGCAGGTGCATTGTCGTGGTGGAGCAGTAGCCCGCGGAGCCCTGTGTTTGGTCGCTTGTTGCTTATAACAGAGAAAACTTCTGGCAAACATTTGGTAGTATACCATTCGGCATTAATGCTTCTTTGATCCCGTAAGGGAATTGATACCAAGTGGCCAGTCAAATTAAAAAAGCTAGCGATCAAAATCTTACCCCCGCTTCTAGATCGCTTCACTTTGGTAGGCGTTGGCTCATTTTGAAACACCCAAACAGTCGACTGGCGCTTGGTTTCTGGGTCGTATTGATAAATCCAGGACTCATCACCTGTAACGATGTCGTAAACACGCCGAGACGAGCCTGCTTCAAATTTGTTAAGCATATCACGGCACCATTCCACCCGGGCCTGCTTCTGAGCATCGGTGAGGTTGTGCGGCACCCAGCGTGATACTATCCTCCTCACGCGAAGATGGCTGTGTAGAATCTCGTGAACGCTTCCCGATCCAATCTTCAATATGTGTTGAATCTCCTGATATGTAATTCGCCTATTGTCTTGGATTAAATTTTTCACTGCTAGCACGTTTTCTTCGGTAACAGCCGTCAAAGGGCGACCGCTTCTTTCGTCATCCCCCAAAGTTGGTCGACCGCGCTTGAATTCGTTATACCAACGATACACGGTTGCCTTGGAAGGGCCTTCATCCATGAATGCCATTTGAAGTCTATCGTACGATTCATCCGGTTTCAGGCGACACTTGAAATCGTATAAAATCATAGCTCTAAAATGTTCCCGGCGCAGATCCATATTTCAGTGAGACACAATACTTTGAATTAACTCGCAAAAAATGTGGAGGGAAATTTTGAAATTGGAACTTACTTATTTTTACTTATAAATAATCATATTTTCGAAAAACATTATAACTGGCCAGTCTCCCATATATAAAAACTTTTTTTCGCAATACTTTCTGAGGGGCCTGGTATAGTGGAGGATAATTTCGATACCACGAGCAGTGTTCACGGTAGCTTAGTGGCTAAAGCACTGGCGTACTGAGCCAGGAGTCGCAGGTTCGAATCCTGCTCGTGAGCGATTTTTTCTTTCCACAATTTATATCTTTAGAATTCGCTTCGCATGCGTAAAATGCGTTAAAATAATCAAATAATTATATAATTCATTTTTAACATTGAAGATTTTGTTTTTTTTAGTATTTCTCCAAATTACATTTAAACATATAAGTTGTATATATTTGTGTAAAGCATTTATGAAACCCTTTATTTTTATACCCCACTCGATAGGTTTTGACGAAAAAATATTGTCTTAATATGGCGCCAAAAAGCGGCTGTTTTAATTTTTATAATTTTGATATACCCAGTGTCACTCTCACAATTTCTGAATCTAACAACATCTCTCAAGCTAAAATCCATCAAGCCGTTTAGGCTATAGAGCGTGCCAAAGAAATATACATACCTACATAGAAATATAACACATATGTCTATGCATACCTACATACATACACTCGAAAATCATAACCCTCCTTCTGGCGCAGTCGGGTAAAAATATAACACTAAACCATTTACGTTCAATACCAAAACGTTTTTTTTGCACCACCGTGTTAAGTTTTCTTTCGATTATTTATTATTTTTAACGCATTTTACGCATGCGAAACGAAATCTAATGATTTAAATTGTGAAGTAATCCTGCTCGTGAGCGATTTTTTCTTTTCACAATTTAAATCGTTTTCTTTCGATGTTGAGGAGATACAAATAGTATGCAAGTGTAAAAAATTATATGTTTTTATTCGTTCTATTATTGTTCATACACACACTACAGTAAACCATACCACCCATACTTACACTTTTTAGGGTTCCGTAGTCCTACAAGGAACCCTTATAGTTTCGTAATGTCCGTCCGTCTGTCCGTCTGTCCTAAACCTTTACAGCTTAATAACTTCTACAGTTATAAACATAAGAAAATGAAATTTTGTTAAAAAATGGTATAGATATAGATCTCAATTTTAAAAGAATAAAAAAATCTTGATAACGTATTTTAGGGGTGGCGCCCATACATGTGAAATGGGGTTGACAATTTTTTTTTCGCTGCACCCCCTCGTGTGGGGTATCATTGAATAGGTCTACTAAAATGAAGGTAATGTTTCATACATAACTTTTTTATCAGGTGTACCATCTGCGAAATATAGCCCACCAAAGTGGCTTACAATGTGTCCCCCCCCTGCCATTTCCAAACTATGCAACGTAGAAACTTGTAATCTTCCACGTTGATAGACTTTTATAAAAACTCTCTTTTAAAATTATTTCGAGTATAATGTGATTATAAATTTTTGAGTTATAGTAAGAAAACCGAAAAATACTTAAGACGTCCTAGTTCATAGGTCATTGACCTTAGATAAAAATGATCTTAGCAAATAATGCTCCTTTAATTACTTTCTATTTAAAAAAACCACAAAAAGAAACTTTGTGTTATATTGATAACCAAAGTAACAGCGCCACCTAGCGCTAAATTTAAGTAGTGTGTATATGACACACTTCTTAAATTTAGCGCTAGGTGGCGCTGTTTGCAAAAACTAAAATAGCAATGATTAATATTCGATTTGATTCGTTTGTAATTAGACCAGTAGGTCCTAGGGTTATAGGGTTCCTTACGTATAAGGAACCCTATAATACTGAGCATGGCCCGATATGCTCTTGGCCGGTTTTTTATATTAAAACACTATTATTCTTTACTCATGAAATCAAAACGTGAAACGAAAACAAAGACGACGCGCTAGATGTACGCCCTTAGCTTGAGCACTGGCTGAGCCGGTATAAACCGGTTTCTCTGCGTACGCGACGAAGCCGCCAGTGCTCACGCAAACACGCGTCTCAAGCTTGTAGTAGTGTACCTATCATAGCGCGGTTGAATGAAGTTTATACTCTGTTTGTTCCTTCTGTGGTGTGGACGTATCGTTTTTGTTAGAGACTACTCGGAAATTCGTGGACCACACGGCGTCCACCCGTGGACCACCTGTCGACACCGAGTGGACGCCGAACGATGAGGCGGTGCTGGTCGGGTGCCGACTGTGCCGAGTGGCTCTAATGAGTTGTAACCTTTATGGAGTGAAGCACCTCTACTACAAGGTAGTGTGTGGCTCGCCTTACCTCGTATAGTATATTTAGCCTAAGTTTAGCATAAGTTTATTTGGCTTAGTCACTATCTTTATGATGGTGTCTGATGCCGAGTTCCTACGCATCTTAAAAAACGTCCTCTTCAAGGACCCCACCTTCATTGCCAATCATGGCAATTTGTTCCGCGGCGCGTTGGCCGCCAAACAACGACCACCACCCGACATCCCCGACTCTCCAGAGTCTCCCGATACCCCCCCCCCCCTTAAGGAGGAATAGGCGCCCCGCCCGTTCCGACAGTGATGAGGAGAGGCCGAGATCTCCGCGTGGTCCGCCTAGGCGTTCAGCCAGCCTGGACCACAAAGACCGCACCCCCTCACCTCTCCCCACCCCAGCCCCCACTCAATACCCTGATCACTCCCCTGTTCCATCAGACCAAGAAATGTCCTCGGACAGTGAGGTCAATTCTGACGAGGCCGGTGCCTTTACCGCGGTTGTGGGTAAAGGTAAAAAACGCGGCCGAAAAACCAATAAGGCCGAGGCTCTCGCCTCAATGGTCTTGTATGGTCATTCCCAGCGTAACTGCTACGCTAAACCTAGGTGCGTAAAGTGCCTAGGTGACCATGGTACCAGTGAGTGCGAGTGTCCCAAGGAGAGGGACCTGTGCACCGAGCCCCCTAGCTGTGTCCTTTGTGGCCAAGCCGGGCATCCAGCGAACTATCGCGGATGCCCCAAAGCCCCTAAACAACGCAACGTCAAACTGACGAAGCGCACCTCAGATCGCGTTGCGATGGAAGCCCCCTCCCTTGCAACCCCTTACCCCTACCAACCCCCAAACCCTAGAGGCCCACTCGGGCCCTCCCCTAATTTCCGCGGCCCACTTGGGCCCAACCCCTGGTTTAAGGGAACCCAAAAGCCCCAATTCCCGCCTCTTCCGCCCTCTCGTCTCGCGCCCCCGGCCTCAGAGCCCCCCGCGCTGATGAACTTACCCATTCCCGCACCTTCTCTCAGGCCCAAAACTGCACCAGCAGCAAAAGCCCCCTCCCAGAGAACCCCCCCCTCAGGCTAGACCCTCTTTTGCAAACTCCTCCGGGCGTTTGCCAAGAGAGTACCTAGAACCCCAGTCTGGGGAATCCCGAATTGACGCCTCCTCGAACTTATGGGCCTTAACCGAAGGCAATCATCTCCAGGTACTTACCAAGTACCAAGACGTATTTAAAATCCTTAATTCCAGTTTTAATGGATAACACGGCCCCACTTAGATACAAACCCCGATCCCTAAATTTAGGCTTTTTCAATGCCCGAGGCATTAGCGGTCAACGCGATGACATAGCTGTCTTCTTGCGTGATCACCAACTAGATATTCTACTCGTTCAAGAGTCCTTTCTCAAACCTCACTGCCGTAATCCCAGCATAGCCAATTATAGGCTGATCAGAAACGATAGAACGTACGCCACACTAGGCGGAACGCTCATCTATTACCGCAATTCGCTCTATTGCATCCCCATAGATTCCCCAGAGCTAAAATGCTTGGAAACTTCAATCTGTCGCCTAGGCATGACAGGGCACCAGCCCATCACCATAGTCTCGGCTTATAGATCCCCCAACAGATCCGCGAGTCCGCTCGAGGACGATCTCAAATCCCTACTTGATCTCAGTAACTCGGTGATCATAGCAGGCGATCTAAACGCCAAACATCTTTCATGGAGCTGTGTCTCCAATACCCCCGCTGGTATTCAATTAGAAGCACTCAGCGACAAACTTTCATTTGACGTCATCGCCCCGATGCATCCCACTCACTACCCAGACACAGTAGGGCACCGCCCCGACACCCTAGACATAGCCCTCTTGAAGCGCGTAAACCTCGGTATACGCTCTATCGAGGTAATCCAAGAATTAGACTCAGACCATCGTCCTGTAATCATTCAACTGGGTCCCCGGGGTGGTCCCCCGGATCCCGGTACCCCCCCCCCCCCCCCCCCCGTAACTAAGACAATAACCGACTGGAGGAGACTAGAGGACCGCCTCAAATCTACTTCATCCCCCCTTCTAGATTCAATCCCTGACTCCATCGAGACAGTCGCGGATACGGTGGCCGCGATCGACTCGCTCACCAACCATCTACAGTCCGTAGTGGGCGAATGCTCACGGCAGGTTCCGATGCTGGATGACCAGCGTTTGAGACTGCCGGACGATGTTAATGAGTTGAGGACCGAGAGGAACGCGGCCATCCGTGCCTATGACGCTTTTCCCAACGAAGCCAACCGTGCTCATATGCGCTCTTTGCAGAATACTGTAAAAAGACGTGTAGCTCAGGTACGGGAGGATCGCTGGGACAAGGAAGTCAGCGAAATCCAACCGTCTCATATAGCCTTCTGGGCACTTCAACGCAAACTAAAATGCGATTCCGTAGCAACCATGCCCCCCCCTAAATCGACCCAATCAAAGGCCGGCCGGAAAGTAGCTAAAGGAGCATTATTTGCTATGATAATTTTTCTCTAATGTCAATGACCTTTGAACTAGGACGTTTTAAGTATTTTTCAGTTTTCTCTCTATAACTCAAAAAATTATAATCACATTATACTCGAAATAATTTTAAAAGAGAGTTTTCACAAAGGTCTATCAATGTGGAAGATTATAAGTTTCTACATTGCATAGTTTAGAAATGGCAGGGGGGGGGACACATTGCAAGCCACTTTGGCGGGCTATATTTTGCAGATGGTACACCTGATAAAAAAGTGGTGTATGAAACATTACCTTCATTTTAGTAGACCTATTCAATGATACCCCACACGAAGGGGTGCAGCGAAAAAATTTTTTTCAGCCTCATTTCACATGTATGGACGCCACCCCTAAAATACGTAAAAACGATTTTTTTATTCTTTTAAAATTGAGATCTATATGTAGTCTATTTTTCAACAAAATTTCATTTACTTATGTTAATAACTGTAGAAGTTATTAAGCTGTAAAGGATTAGGACAGACGGACAGACGGACGGACATGACGAAACTATAAGGGTACCTTGATGGACTTCGGAACCCTAATAAAAGGAAAAAGAAAGAAAATATGAGAAATTGAATGAAATGTGGTTTGTTATAAAATAAGTAGGTAAATAATTTTCAATGTTAGTTAGGTACTTGTTATAATTTCAGAATAATAAAAAGGATTTTGTGTATGTAGGTTATTGTCAACAGTGCACTCTTTTATTAATAATTATCCTATTAGCTATTATTTCGTTAACATAATTTGTTAAGGAAAAAAAAAACTGTTAATGTTCATACGACATTTTTTAAATTTTTTATAAAAAAAAAGATATTGTTTTAATTTTTTTTTTTTTTTTCAAAAACGGGGGAGATGTAGTGTGTGGCTCGCCTTACCTCGTATAGTATATTTAGCCTAAGTTTAGCATAAGTTTATTCAGTAAAGGATAGATATTGTACTTGACAACACGTCTTTCATTGATACCATAAGCCCCACATTGCAATTATTTTTTTCGTTTATTTTGTTAGGGTATGACATATCTATACTTTTAAATATCATTGGATTTCATACACTAACGGCCAAAATTAATATCCAATCTATCCACTATTTGCCCTACTAGAGATAGGAATTTGACATAAGCTCCATACAAAATATGTCAAATTTCTATCTCTAGTACGGTAAATCGTAGATAGATTGGATATTAATTTTGGCCGTTATAATATAACACTTGTTTTATACTTCACTTACCTTTCAACATTAGTGAGCAACTTGTGAAGCGATGAACTGAATGGTGATATCAAATGATACTTTAATACAAAAATTTTAGACAAACTGATATGAAAATCGTCACAATGATGACATGATTCAACTTTTGTTGCAATAACTTCTTCCAGTTTATTAATTAGGTCACAAATGACATTTACTTGTTGATCTAAAACATATTATATAAATTTTAACATAAGTTAACCACATTTTTGTTCTTCTAACAAGAATAAGAATACATACAATTCACATAAACATAAGTGGCCCAATTTCCCCTTACATGAGGAAATGATCGTGACCGGCCACCATGAAGCTGCGGATCATCTCTATGTATGTATTGAGGAACAACTGGAACTTTACTCAAGTTAGGTACAGGAAACTTTGGTCTGAAAAACAATAATTGTTTTACTTATCTGTCTTAACTAAGTTACTGCTGAAAACTAGGTAAGTAATTATTTGAATTAATTTCTTGGCCACAATTTTTTTACATGTTTGTGTATGTGTACTAATGTGTAGTACTAGTACACATACACATATTTTAATTATTTAATACAAATAATATGAGTACAAAAGCAATGGATACAGTATTCATTGTAAGACTTATGCTTGATTTCACCAATAATTAATAATAATTCTCTGGTTAATCGACCGGTTACCAACAATTCCAGTAGCTAAATTCGAGTAATCGGCTGTTTGACCAGGGAATTAACATTGATGAACTCTATCCTTATACTCCTACCACAGCCTTCTTTATTGTCTCAACCAGTGGCGGCTGTGCCTTAAGTGCACTCGTGCGCTGCACTACCAGTTCATAAATTCATAATACCTTTACAAAGAATCACAAAATATCTAAAACATCATTATTACGCATCTACTTTATACTTACGAATAGTTATGAAGTAATGACAAATCAATTTAATCTCTAAACTGATGAAGTTAAGACTTATTTTCGCTCGAACAAAAAAGCCCCGTGCGCTTCGCGGAGCGCAGGCAGAGCGCTCATACAACTTCTATGAAATAAGAGCTACATCCCCTGGCGCGTGAGACGGAAGATAATTAGTACATTTTTTTTTTTTTTTTTTGAGCAGAGTAGTTGTTGGGACCCTCCCAGCAATTTTCTACAACGGTAGTGTCATTCCAATCAGCTCTAGCGTCAAAAACCTTGGTTTACATTTTGATTCTTCACTTAACTGGCACATACAAGTCACCAAGGTAAGCCAAAAAGTCAACGGTACATTGCGTTCCCTCTACCGCCTGAGGAACTTTTTACCCGCCAAGACCAAAATAATGCTTGTGCAGACTCTAGTCCTTCCTATAATCGACTATGGTGACATGTGCTACTACGATTTGATTTCAGTCTTACTCAGTAAGCTCGACCGGCTGCTTAACAATTGTATCAGGTTCATTTACAACCTAAGAAAGTATGATCATGTTTCTTCACATAGGTCTCAACTTAAATGGTTGCCCATCCGTCAGCGGAGACAAGTACGTGCTTTGACTACGCTTTTTTCTTTACTTAATTCTCCTTCCCCCCCTCTTTACTTAACTCCCCACTTTCAATATTTATGCTCTACACACACTAGAAATCTACGGTCTTCTAATAATCGTCTTCTACATTGCCCTTATCATAGCTCTAATTTTGTTCACTCATCCTTTCATATTCAATCAATTCTTCTTTGGAATGAGCTACCTCTCGAGCTTAGGATGGCCACCAGTCAGGACTCTTTTAAAAGGAAAGTTCGGAAGTTCTTTCTAGATAAAGTTTTGGCAGAATCATCTCATTAGTATTTTATCTATGACTATAATAGTATATTATTATATATATTTAGTACTTATTGTATGTTATATATATATACCTGTGTATGTTTATCTATTGTTTTAGTGGTAATTTATTTCTCATCTTGTATTGTGTCGTGAATCAATATTGCACCTGCCTTGTCATCTCTGTATCACCCTAAGGTTGACTGGGAGAGAATGCCTAAGGCATTAAGTCCGCCTATGTACACATGTTGCATGAAATTTAAATAAATAAATAAATAAATTTACTATGAAGTAACTAGCCTAGATTCGTGCGCCGCACGGGTCGAATATTGCCGAGATTGACCGATCGTTGACGAAATGCACTTGATGCGAGCCGGCCGAAGGGCGGTAGGGGCGTTGCCCTCTCCTTGTCATAGTTCCCGCGCTCGTTTAACGTTCTCCCTGTTTTGTTAGTATTTAGTGTTTTTACGTTACTGTGACTTTTTAATGGTGTAAAAAATTAGCATTTACTTCAATGTTGGCTACTACAGTAGTAGTATTTATTAAAATTAAGCATTAATATAACTTTTCAAAACAACTTTTCTTAATTTAAAAGTGAATTAAATAATAAAAAGCTATGGTTGTGTGAATTTCTTTTGTTTTCTTACTACGTTTTTTTGAGAGTCTATTTGGACGGAAACTGGTACCTATTAAAGATGTTTATTGTATTTTTAATCATATTACTAACAGAAAATTTCTTATATACATTACTAACAGAAAATTTCTTTGACGAAAATTACGAAAATATAACACAAAGCCTAGCATGACACTCCGCAGTACACACACACAACTTATAAAACCTGATGTCACCAATTTTTATGAAAAGCTACGTCTAAATTATATTATACCAGACCTAATAAATAAACTACCAACAAAAATAAAAAATTACATAACACGAAACAACATAAAATCTAAACTTAAAAAACACCTTTTAGAGGAATTAAAACCTAATAATGACTTATAATTTTATAGCATTAAAAAAAAAAAAAAACATGCTGTATTTTTGTAAGAAATTTGCTATTGAGAAGAAATATAAATTAGTTGAGGGTATTTGAGAATTTTTGCACGGGGCGAGTGAGCGCGATGCGTCGTGTTCACCCACCCACCCTCTTGTTGTAATGAATGTCGACGGACCAAGCGGTGTACAGAAAAACCTAAACTGGTTTATGTTCTACACTGTATCTGCCAAACATATGTATTTTTTTTTGTGGAAATAAATAAATAAATAAATAATTTATTGTATCATTATTGTATTTTATATTGTAAATAAAACAATACAGTGCACCACCGGTTCTCTGACCCAGCAGCCGCCACTGTTCTCACTCAACAACAAATATAACATATAATTATACCTTTTGACAACTGTCAGATTCATTGCACTAGGCATGTAAACTAAAAAATCGGTTCCTACAATATTAAAAGAATCATAGCGAGATCCATACATTGATTTGTACAAAAAAAAAAAAAGGACTGTAAATTCGAATTACAGAAGCTTAGTGCCTATACAAAAACATAGATGAAAAACGTATGCAACAGTACAGACAAGGAAGCAGCTTGGAACTTATATTGTATTGTTTTTGTTGCTATTGTTGTAATGTTGTTTCTTGACGAAATAAATACATTGAATTGAAGTGTATTATAATTTATATTCGATAAGTATATTGTGTAGGTTATCATCATTATCAACTTCATTTAATTTTATAACATGATTATGATGACCAGCAAGTTAGTAGCAGGGTATCTGAAATGAATCTGGTGGCTCGTGTGTGTGCAATAAAGTTGGTAGGTAAATATCTTGATCAACAGGGATGGTTGAAATTTAGGGAAGGGTGTGCAAGGCGATCTTCATCAAAATCAAAACATTAATTTTTTCATACAACAAAGGTACCGTAAACTGCCCTAACTTTGCCCACAAGCCCTACTTTGCCTAAGGCATTAACTTAATTTTTACACGCACTAACACATTATAACTGAACCAAATGTTAGCGTCGTCATACTTTTTGAAGCTCCCCAAGTACGGAAATCATAGCTATTATAGTTTACTCAAAAAATTACTAGGCAAAGTAGGGCTTGTGGGCCAAGTTAGGGCAGTTTACGGTACAGTCAGCTGTAAAAAAATGAATACACTGCGAAATTAATATGTTAATTGAAGAAATAGAAATTGGATGGTGGAGTGTATAAGTACATATTTTTGCAGCTGACTATATCTAGTTTCTGTCAGCTAGTTTGACATTGACATTTGTTAACAGGAGAGTAATAGCCCCATAGACCAGTAAGCCTCTAGACGCCGGTTAGCTGGACACCCCCGGTCACAACGCATATGCTCTACCACTGCATATCATACGTCCCTCCGCCAATCGGAACGTCACTCAATCAGCGAGCGGCACCAATCATAAGGAATCATACCACCGAACTTTTGAGCCGGCCAATCATAACGCGCCGTTCGCCCCCCTGACCCCACCAATGTTTTACGACTGCATTTGAATACAAAATTTTGTTTATGCGGAGTCTTGAAGCTTACTGGTCTGTGAATAGCCCTAACTGGCTCTGAAACAGCCAGGTAGATTTACTCTTCAGTTAGGTGTTTTACTCATCAGTTGTCTCTTAACTGACTCTTGAAAGACTCAAATTTCTCGTAACTGTCGAGTGAATCTTACTTGACTGTTTAACTGTAGAGTAAGAAGCTAACTTGACTGTTTAACTGTAGAGTAAGAAGCTTACTTGACGATTGAAAGACCAGCCCTAAACAAAGTATCAGGTTAGTCTCATAAGATCGAATAGCCATTATTTGTAATTTATCAATTTCTATTATGTGAAATATATATTATATCTGTTGTAAGTTCTTTGTGAAATTAAATGTTTAAACCTCATTACCTACCTATTATGTTCATGGTCTTTATCTGTTTCACAATCACTATCTTCTGAGTTTGATCCATAATCACGTAAATAAGACAAAGCAGACATCAGAAATGACAATAATTCACAATTTGTTCACAATTAAAGTAATGCTTACCTCAAAATGACAGAAAACTCAAAGAAAGAATTAAGTATACAAAAGAAATCTGTGCCTCTGTGGGGATGAGAGAGCACAATTTTATTTATTGCAAAGATATTAACACAGTAATTATGATTATAAGAATTAATTAATCATTGGAATTGGGTTGGGTATTATCATAAACTTATTATACTGACTATTATAAATTATAACGCAGTGATTAAAAAACAGTATTATATTAACTTTGTTAAAAATGAATGACATTGACAATGTCAATGACTCAATGACATAATTTGACAAAGGTTTTAAGATTTTATCTTTGACTATGGAACTATTGGACTTGACATAAACGAAAAAAAAACCGTGTCGATTTTTGAAATGTCCGAGACATATTATGGCCGCCTAGTAGTCTTGTTTTTTACAAAAATATAATTGTAGTACTTATCGATAGAGTTGTTTCAGAATCGATAGAGTTGTTTTAGGGGGTCGAGTCACCCACGTCCATAGGAGAGTACCCCTTTTCTGAATCCCTACACGTGATCCCTGGGTAGTGCAAATCAGGTGACATACTGGTGGTAGGCCTCGGCCGACGGCTTGCGACCACCCACCAGGCAAAGACGTGCCGCCAAGCGACCCAGTCGTGTTCCGGTACGATGCCCAGTGTAGCCACTCGAGAGGATGGGTCGAAATAGTTGTTTCACTGCAAGCAGACCAATCTGACGCGCGCTGATACTGTCACATCGGGAGGCTAATCGCGGAGGGTAGCGCGATCCGAGGCACGGTGCACCGCTGGCCGACCGCAGGTAGTAGGGGGCCCAATTAGTGTGCTAGCCACACATGAAAGGCTGCCCCGCCAACTAGCGAAAAATCCCGGGATGCGCCATCGTGCCGGTCGGCGACCGGTTGATAGGGCCCGATGGACACTCCTGGGGGGGCTCGGGCGTCCCCGCAGTCTCCAGCTTAGTCCCCCAATGTTGTGACTTGTCAGTGTGTGTCTGAACGTTAGCAGCGTGGAACCTCATTTCACTGCCATCCCCTCACCTTCCTTCACTCGACCAAAATAATGACAAAGAGAAGCAAGAGAAAAATGGTTTTACAGCGGCTGCACTCCCTCTCTCTCAAAGTGCACCTCCACAAAAGCCGAGGTCTGCACTCAAATCTCGTTGCAGTCCACCACCACCTCGAGACTGATAAACCATCACTCCTGTTTCTCTCGGAGACGCAGATTGGATGTCCGTCTGACGTGTCGTACCTTTCCTACCCAGGGTTTACCCTGGAGCACAACTTCAAACCACGTGCGGGCGTATGCCTGTACGCCCGGGACGACATCTGCTATCGGCGTCTCCGAAACCTTGAAGATCCCAGTTTCTCCATACTTTAGGTTTTGGTTGACACAGGCATGGAGAAAATTCTGTATGCCTGCGTCTACCGTTCACATAGCGGAGATCAGGAGACAACCAGGCTCACACAGTACCTTAGTGAGGCGGCGGATGCGGCCCAGCGACGGTACCCTTCGGCCCAGTTAGTGATTCTGGGGGATTTCAATGCCCACCACCAGGAGTGGCTTTTCCCATACCAGATCACTGACCACGCAGGGAGAGAGACGCGAAAGCTGGCTTTAGCGTTAAATCTCACCCAGCTGGTCCAAGGGGCAACGAGGGTGCCTGATGTTGAGTCGCACACAGCCAACTGTTTGGACCTTCTGCTGACAACTGATCCAGACCGGTATTCCTTGTCGGTATCATCACCCTTAGGTAGTTCTGACCACTGTCTGGTGAAATCTGTATCCGTCTACTCTCCGCCCGATCCCAGCCCTAGAGGCATCCGGCGAGTGTGGCGGTACAAAGCAGCAGATTGGGATGAGATGCGGTCGTTTTTTGCATCTTATCCTTGGCAGCCGACTTGCTTCTCTTCTGATGATCCTTCAGTTTGTGCAAGCGCCGTGACGGACGTGTTGCGTAAGGGGATGGAGTATTACATTCCATTTTCTGATGTAACAATGTCTGGTGAAGCTCGTCCATGGTTTGGGGCCGAGTGTAGAAGCGCTGAGGCGCTGAAACACACGGCATACCTGGAGTGGGTCGACGCTCGAAACCGCAAAACTAAGGACTTAAGCGAGAAGAAGAGAGCTTTCAACAAGGCTGCCAAGTCCTGTAAGAAGGCTTTGCGCAGAGCTCGAACCGTATACCGTCGGGGCCACTGGCTTTGTTCACGTCAAGATTGCGTAGCGTTTTACGGACCTCCTTCTGGTGGATGCGAATATCCGACATACAAGTCTCACATCCATTTTGTGGAGAAGGGGGTGTAGCGCCACCAGCATCGAGACGTGAAGAATCCGCGAAGAGAGAGGCAAACAAGTTTGCCTTCTCCTCAGCAGTGTGGGCTAATGACCCATCAGGCTTCAGCAGTGGAGGTAGTGAGGGGCGACAGAAGTTCGATTCGACCGACTTCGCCAGGGACCTAAACGCCTTACTACCCGACGGGTAAGAAGCAAGTTTGTTACCTATTCGGCCTATGTGGTCAAATCGAGCTCTGCGCAAAGCCTTCTTACAGGACTTGGCAGCCTTGTTGAAAGCTCTCTTCTTCTCGCTTAAGTCCTTAGTTTTGCGGTTTCGAGCGTCGACCCACTCCAGGTATGCCGTGTGTTTCAGCGCCTCAGCGCTTCTACACTCGGCCCCAAACCATGGACGAGCTTCACCAGACATTGTTACATCAGAAAATGGAATGTAATACTCCATCCCCTTACGCAACACGTCCGTCACGGCGCTTGCACAAACTGAAGGATCATCAGAAGAGAAGCAAGTCGGCTGCCAAGGATAAGATGCAAAAAACGACCGCATCTCATCCCAATCTGCTGCTTTGTACCGCCACACTCGCCGGATGCCTCTAGGGCTGGGATCGGGCGGAGAGTAGACGGATACAGATTTCACCAGACAGTGGTCAGAACTACCTAAGGGTGATGATACCGACAAGGAATACCGGTCTGGATCAGTTGTCAGCAGAAGGTCCAAACAGTTGGCTGTGTGCGACTCAACATCAGAGAGAGATATTTTTGTGTGTGTTAATGGTGCCGATTCTCTTGTACACCCACCTAAACCTAACTATAACTAAAATTTACAAATTTTAGTTTAGAAAATCATAAAACTTATTCTGTGTTTATCTTTTTCTTATTTTAGAAAACTTGTTGACAGCTCTAATAATTGAGTTTGACCATTGAATTAAACCTATGGAAGTGGCCCATTCTTCTATATCCACCTAGTTTATACAAATATCTATTAAATCGTTATTAAATTATGAAACTATTCTTTGTCTCTTGTTAACCAACGTGTTGTCATCTGGTGAAAGAGATCGCATGCTATTTGTATATTCTCTGTTTGGCAACATCTTTACGGGATGTCAAAATACCTACGCCGCGTGGCAACCCCGCTTACCCCGCAATGTGGCCCATAGTACATGAGCTGTCAAGTAAACAAACTAGGGCTGTTGATATTTTTTAAATATCAGATTTTCGATCTATCGATATTTTTAAATATACAATCGGAGTTCGATATATTGAAAAAAATAAGATATTTCGATATATTGGCCAAATTTCATGATTCTAGGTCAATGCGAAGTACCCTATAGGTTTTTTATGTGAGTTTGCGAGTATCAAAATGTGACATAGCCGTATGATTGCCTTGACCTAGAAGCTTGATTTTTTATGTCCTAGGGACAGCCGAACTTAGTATTTAATATAATTGCATTGTTTATTACTACGATTTTAATCAGCACACATCTCTGGTACGAAACACGAGCATCGATATCGATACTTTTTAGTTTTGATTACTTACTTCCCTAGCTATGGCCACCATAACGGTGGCCCGGATATTGTAGGTATACCACGCTTATTTCGTAGGTATTACTGGTCCATAGGTACAAGTCAATGAGTTTGACGCATCGCATCTAAGTTGAATTGGCGGTGCTACCAGTACATCCTAAAAAAATTATTAAAGAGTGAATGGAATGACCGAAAGTTCACAAAAACAGAAGGAAATTAAATAATAATTATATTTGGAATTATTAGTTTATCATTAAAATTAAGAAGAAAAAATCATGTCCCGAAATAAAGTACATTTTTGTTTTATATTTTCAATAAAATATATAAATTGGAATAATGTGATCAGATTAAAGAGCTAGGTTATTATTTTCTACGGCCCGTATTACAGAACGATACTCAAGCGTTGATCACTGTTTAAAACTAGTTTTGAGTTGAGCTTTGATTTTAGAACGTTCCTCAAGCAGAGATTTATTGATCACAGTTCAGCTGAGTTTAGCTTTATTTTATACTGTCACCTGTTTCGGTATTTGTGCATAGATTTGATCTGTAACTGAACGGAACACTGTGTCACTCTAGTGTGGTCCAGACTACGCTTGCTTGAGTAGAGATTTCTATTTTACTTCAGGTCAAATTCGTGTGTTATGTTGTTGAATTAAAGTTTATAATAATTACCGTTCTGGAATAAGACCGATACTCATGTAACGATTCTATCCTTAAGTAGTGATCAGGTGATTGGAGTTTAAACTGTACTTGAGGAACCTTCTGTAATACGGGCCTAAGAGTACCTATCAAAGGAGATATATTGTTATTATTGCAGCGTATCATATTGTATATCCTAAACAACGAGAAACAGAGCTATTTGCAAAAAACGCAAGGACCTTTGAATTCCATGGGCAATCACAATAATAAACTATTTCTTTAATTTAAAAAGCGTTGGAATTTCCCTTTTTAAAGACGTGGTTAAAAAGTTCTAGCACCCAGGACACGAAATTTCTCAAAAAAGTTGAATAAATAATTAATAAATTAGAATATAAGCCACAGACCTATATAAGCCAAAAAGTACCACGCAGGATTACTCTGCCCCGGTCCCCCCCCACCACGCCTCAGATTCTACCCCGCAGGGCAGCAGGCCCGTTTCCCCCCGCGGCACGCCCCCCTCCGCTTCTCAGAGGAAAATACCCCCCCCCCCCCGCCTCCCTTATTCATACAGGATAAGGCGAAGTGGACCGAAGTGTCCAAATGGTGTACTGATCGTTAGATCATGTTCACCAGTGCCCGCACTACCCAACAGGGTAAGGTCTCAGTGCCTACCCCAACCGACTTCCGCAGCTTAACCAAGTTGCTGCGTGACCGTGGTGTGTCGTTCCACACGTACGCACTCCCAGAAGATCGCCTCCTTAGAGTGGTGATCAGAGGTATCCCCACCGAAATTCCCAGCTCTGATGTGCTGAGTGACCTCAAGTCACAAGGCATCCCAGCCGCCGAAGTGCACCGTATGTTCCGTGGTAAACACGGAGACCCATACGAATTGGTCTTGGTCATTTGCGAGGACGCAAAAGCCATTTTTAACATTAAAACGGTTTGCCACCTATCAGGCATTAAGATAGAGCGCCCGCACAAGTCCAGTCAGCCTGGTCAGTGCCACCGTTGCCAATTATATGGCCACTCACAGCGTAATTGCTACGCTAAGCCTAGGTGCGTCAAGTGCCTGGGTGATCACGGCACAAGGGAGTGCGAGCGTCCCAAAGAGAGGGACCAGTGCACAGAGCCCCCCCAGCTGTGTCCTCTGCGGGCAATCTGGACATCCGGCGAGTTATCGCGGATGCCCAAAAGCACCCAAACAGAAAAACCCCAAATTGGCGAAACGTGCCTCCGGACGCGTTGGTAGGGAAGCCCCCTCCTTCGGGACCCCTAACCCCAACACCCCCTATCAGCCCCCATTCCGTAGAGGCCCACCTGGGCTCACCCCTAATCAACTCGGCCCACCTGGGCCCATCCCCAAACAACTTGGCCCACTTGGGCAAAGTTTGGGCCCGATTCCAAATAGCCACGGGCCTCTAGGACCTAAAGCTAAACACGTGGGCCCAATTGGGCCCAACCCCTGGTTCAACAGGGGAGGCCAGCAGAGCCAATTCCCGCCCCTCCCCCCCTCTCGTTCAGCCCCCACGGCCTCTGCCCCCCAGCGCTAATGGACATGTTTTTTTTTTCCCATTGTATGGATTTATGTACTTCTTATCCTTTATTATATAGGTACCTCTTCTTATCGAAATTATAAATTTCATTGTATATTTCTATGAACAATTTACCTTTCTGCTCAATCTACAACAGCTGCAACCACATAGTAGGCATCCATTATTTATTTTAAACTACCTAAAAACTATAAAAATGAAGAAAATATGCTTTGCAATTTTAGTTGTTGATAACTAATTATAGTCGACATGTATTTTGATGCCTTCTAAAAATAGTCAGATTTAGGTTGACATTTCTAATATTAGGTGAAAAACGTCAATTACAGAATAGCAAAATGTCAATTTTTACTAAGTTGAATAACTAAACTAATTTTGGTCCTGTCAAACCAAAAATTAGTTTTAAAGTGAATTTCAGAATAGAAAACGTCGTTTGACAGGACTAAACTAAATTTAGGTGATTTTTAGTCTAGTTTAGAGAATTTTGTGACAAGAGAATCGGCACCATTGGTGCCGATTCTCTTGTACACCCACCTAAACCTAACTATAACTAAAATATACAAATTTTAGTTTAGAAAATCATAAAACTTATTCTGTGTTTATCTTTTTCTTATTTTAGAAAACTTGTTGACAGCTCTAATAATTGAGTTTGACGCACAGACCAAGTAGAGATGTTTGACGCATCTAAGTTGAATTGGCGGTGTTACCAGTACATCTTAAAAAAATTATTAAAAGAGTGAATGGAATGACCGAAAGTTCACAAAAACAGAAGGAAATTAAATAATAATTATATTTTGAATTATTAGTTTATCATTAAAATTAAGAAGAAAAAATCATGTCACCAAATAAAGTACATTTTTGTTTTATATTTTTAATAATATATAAATTGGAATAATGTGATCAGATCAAAGAGCTAGGTTATTATTTTCTACGGCCCGTATTACAGAACGATACTCAAGCGTTGATCACTGTTTAAAACTAGTTTTGAGTTGAGCTTTGATTTTAGAACGTTCCTCAAGCAGAGATTTATTGATCACAGTTCAGCTGAGTTTAGCTTTATTTTAAACTGTCACCTGTTTCGGTATTTGAGCAGAGATTTGATCTGTAATCAATCACTCTGGTGTGGTCCAGACTACGCTTGTGTAGAGATTTCTATTTTAATTCAGGTCAAATTCGTGTGTTATGTTGTTGAATTAAAGTTTATAATAATTACCGTTCTGGAATAAGACCGATACTCATGTAACGATTCTATCCTTAAGTAGTGATCAGGTGATTGGAGTTAAACTGTACTTGAGGAACCTTCTGTAATACGGGCCTAAGAGTACCTATCAAAGGAGATATATTGTTATTAGTGCAGCTTATCATATTGTATATCTTAAACAACGAGAAACAGAGCTATTTGCAAAAAACGCAAGGACCTTTGAATTCCATGGGCAATCACAATAATAAACTATTTCTTTAATTTAAAAAGCTGGAATTTCCCTTTTTAAAGACGTGGTTAAAAAGTTCTAGCACCCAGGACACGAAATTTCTCAAAAAAGTTGAATAAATTAGAAATAAGCTAAAAAGTACAAAGTACCACGCAGGATTACAAACTTGGAGACTTTCTCCCCAAAAGAGGGAAAATTTGTGAATTCAGGCTTTTTAGGGACACATATTAGCATAAAATGATAGAATTGAATGTCAAACATAGATTTATTTTTTCCCATTGTATGGATTTATGTACTTCTTATCCTTTATTATATAGGTACCTCTTCTCATCGAAATTATAAATTTCATTGTATATTTCTATGAACAATTTACCTTTCTGCTGAATCTACAACAACTGCAACCACATAGTAGGCATCCATTATTTATTTTAAACTACCTAAAAACTATAAAAATGAATAAAATAAGCTTTGCAATTTTAGTTGTTGATAACTAATTATAGTCGACATGTATTTTGATGCCTTCTAAAAATAGTCAGATTTAGGTTGACATTTCTAATATTAGGTGAAAAACGTCAATTACAGAATAGCAAAATGTCAATTTTTACTAAGTTGGATAACTAAACTAATTTTGGTCCTGTCAAACCAAAAATTAGTTTTAAAGTGAATTTCAGAATAGAAAACGTCGTTTGACAGGACTAAACTAAATTTAGGTGATTTTTAGTCTAGTTTAGAGAATGTTGTGACAAGAGAATCGGCACCATTGTCTTATTTTCAGAAGTTCAAAGATAAAAAATAGAACTCACAGGTTGATAATTTTATCTCTACTTTATGCATGGAAATGATTGCTGCGTATGGTTCATATTCATTAATTGATGAAATTATTCAATTATTTTCTCAGTAATTTCAGGAGCAGTTAATTCAAAATGATCTAGTGACACATTTACCTACTACTGAAAATGAAGTATGAATGGCGCTGGTGAAATAGAGCTGATCTTCTTCTTCTTCTATCGTGTCAACATGAGCTTCATAATGATAATAGCTCATGCCGTGGGGAAAAGATAAATAGAATAGAATAAAGAAAAATAGATAATATGATGGATGGAGCTGATGAGATCGTGAAATTTTATTTCACAATCAATTAAGCGATGTTGCAATCCTGGTTTGGAGTTTATTATTGTAATACTCTCGTTACGCGATTAAGTCCGAACAGTCTGTGGTTTCAATGACAGTAATCAATCTTAATACTGCTTGTTGGAATTCGCATTTAATATTATAATTTTTCATATGCCACTGAAATTATAACAAATCCAATTAGTTATTATCAAACACCAAACAAAGTTAAGTTTGAGTCATTCTCGTTAAATTATGCAAATTATTTATGTTATAATAATATTTTACTTTGTCTGATTTAAGCCAGAAATCGCATGTTTATGACGCAGCGTGACCGAGCATTGAAGATAGTTACTGTCAACATTTCAATGAACGCCCGTGGAGTGGCGCATGCGTTTATAGTTTGGCGTGGCGTTACACAAGTGTGTTTGTGGTGAGTTGATCAGTCTGTTTATTCTGCAATTCATACTGATTTGAGAGAATAGAAGGTAAAGCAGAGAATGCCTTATTGTTATTTTGGTAACCTATTCTTTAAATATGACATGTTAGGATAGGATGGACGAGCAGTCTTTTCGAGACAATATATTTTTCTAGAAAAGTTAGAATATTGTGGTTGTTCAGAAAAGACTAGAAGTAACGATTTTGAAAATAAAAAGAAAAAAAAGAGTATTTTCCTGTAAGAATAATAGAAAACAGACTCGACAGTGTGGGCGAGTTATAAGCTCTCAAAGTTTTGGTGATTCAGTTCTTGTAATACCGAATCTTATGCCTTTGAAGGAATGTCTTTATTCCTTCAAGCTTATGCCAATACCGTTGACGGTTTGACAATACCGTGGTAATAAAGTTACTTGTGTTGTTAATTATTTATTCAACTAAGACAAGCACAAAATCAATCACAAAAACCTTACACAGATTTGTCCGGATGTTGAAACAATTTTAAGTTTCAAAAATGTAATAATGCGCACAAGAGCAGTTCGATTTGAGATAAATGTTTTTGTGTGTTGTTGTTTTACTCACGCTACCTATCCAAAACATCCTTCCTTAAACGCTGGCTGGCCACCATGCGTATCCTTTATCCTGGTCTTGAAGGCTAGATCCCAGGCGGGTGATGCCATGATATGGCTAGATCCAAGGCGGGTGATGCTATACTATAATCAAAGCTAGATCCAAGGCGGGTGATGTCAAATCGTTTGACTAGATCCAAGGCGGGTGATGCTTATTCTGTAATCAAAGCTAGATCCCAGGCGGGTGATGTCAAATCGTTTGACTAGATCCAAGGCGGGTGATGCTATTTTGTAATCAAAGCTAGATCCTAGGCGGGTGATTTCAAATTGTTTGACTAGATCCAAGGCAGGTGACGCTTTTATGCAAATCAAATGGTAACAGCGCAGAGAGCGCGCTGGATCAGAGTGGCCGTGTGGGCGCGGATGAATTTGAAATTAAATTAATTTAGATATATGCTTTTTATTTGATTATAAAACGTATTTTAAACGATGTATTTATTATTTTCACTTAAATTTGATATTAAATGAGAATTATTGTTTATATTTAAAAGCGTGTAACTGACCATAAGATAATGTTATTTTTATCATTTTAAATTTGTTCAAATTCCGTAATTTATTTCATTTACCTAATTAAGATTTTTGATTTGTCATGAAATGTTTAATTTAATTAACAAGACATTAAATAGATCTAAACAGTATCTCATGATTGTAAGTGACGTTAGTTGAGGGTATATAAAAAGACGATTATTGTAAGCAGAGAGGTCATTCGATTGCGATCCGTCACAGAGTGAATATTGTATTTAGAATGTAATTATTCATAGTAATTGCGTCTGTATGTGCAGTGTGTCTATTTATAAGAATAAACAGTTATTGCGATTTAAAGTATTATTTCGCATCCATCTAATACCAAAAATGGACTCGGACTACCTTTGCGGCGAGAAAACGCCGATATATACTTTCTAAAAGCTACTGAATTATCTCAATTATTTTAAATAATAGGTTTTTAAATCTTTATTAATTTATGCAATAAGCTAAAATCTTTGAAGTTAAAAACGAAATCAAGGCATAAGTGTAAAGAAAAAAAAACATGCGTATACTCAACTTTATGGGCGGTAAGTCCTTTCACCGAGAGCGGGTTTAATCGCTATCACGGTTATATACCACTTCTGAACTATAAGCGGTCAAGAAATGACAACTCTTTTAAAGTTTGATCAGCTTATTGTATTTCACAAATACCCTTCTTAATACACGTCTTCACGTTTTGACTCTTGTAGGCCAACTGCCCGATTAGCACACGTACTACTCCCCACTTGGTGTTTGAACCGGAACAAACAAATAAAGGAAGTTGACAGTAATTCCGGAAGTAGTGCGTGTGCTAGTACAATATTTTTAGAAAATACATATTTAATTGTTACATAATTATTAACACTATTTACTTGAACAAAATAATGTATAGACATTTTATGTATACAAAATTAATAACCGGAAAGGCAAACTATCGCAACATCGTGTCAGAGACGATGATGGTAGGTACTTTGATAAGCATTTAGCTATTATTTAGTGTATCGGTTCTAACACCAGCAGGCCGGCCGTGTTGAAAATGTCCATACCTACTTCCTACTAATATTATAAATGCGAAAGTATGGATGTTAGTTTGTTCTTCCATAACACTGAAACGGCTGAACGGATTTGATGTACTGATTCTTAGCGATGGGTAACTAGACAAAATTTCAATAACCTAGCTAGCTGGCTATTTGTGGTTGAGTAGCCAGCTAGATAACCAGCTATTTCAGCTATTTGGCTATTGGATAAAACTGATAGCGCCTAGCGTCGTCGTAGCTACTAGCCGTCACAGCTACCAGTAGCTACTAGCTAGGTGGTTGTCTTGAGTTACGCTCAAGCTGCCCCGTTGCATTTATTAGTTCGATCCTCGCCGTGATAAGTTTAGATGTTAAGATATTATGATTTAGTTTTTGGTTTACCTACTTATTTTATTACGAACTTCTTGAAAAGAAATTACTTTCCTTCGTACGTATTATTACATATTACTAAAGACTACATATTTAACTGTCGAAAACATTGCAAATCTCTAACCTAACTGAGGAAAAATAAAAATAAAAATCAACTAAGAAAACTACAAACTACCATAAAAACTACAACAAAAGACCCTTCTTCTTTTGTTGTACAAACAAAATTATAGATCTCAAACGATTTTGAACCTAATTGACAACTAGGTAAGGTTTAAAATCGTAAAAATAAAGGCGCTAGCTAGCTACCAATAGCCAATAGCTATTTTACTTGGTCAGCTAACGGCAGCGCGGCAGCTACGCGGCTGCCCGCTACTCCGTAAACTTGTCAGTTATTTGTAGCGGTAGCCAATAGCTAGCTATCGTGTTGACAGATATCGTAGCCATGGCTATTTGTTGAATAGCCGCTATTTAGCTAGTTATTAGAGTAGCTACCCACCTCTACTGATTCTACTCGGGGTAAGAAAAATATATAAATAAAGTCAAAGCATATAATCTACTTCATTATAAGTACAATGACCCCTCTTAGTTTTCGAAACGATAACATTAAGTTTGAGAAAATCCACGAATAAATATTATTTGGACACCCATTTAGAAAGAAATGCAATAGTTTTAAGGACCTCTCGCTTGGCTCGTTTTAAGTCACATAGTGTGTTATCTTGGGTCGTTTTTGACGACACCCATATTGATTTTATTTAAAAAGTCACGTCCACCATCTTGGATCTCAAAATTGATGTTATATTCATAATCATCACCCCGGGAAATCTCGAAAACGATACCCATATTGATTTTATTTGAAAAGTCACGTCCGCCATCTTGGATCTCGAAATAGATGTTATATTCGTAATCAGTACCCCGGGTTTTCTCAAAAACTATACCCATATTGATTTTACTTAAAAAGTCACGTCCACCATCTCGGATCTCAAAATTGATGTTATATTCATAATCAGCACTCCGGGAAACCTTGAAAACGATACACGTATTGATTTTATTTAAAAAGTCACGTCCGCCATCTTGGATCTCGAATAGATGCTATATTCATTATCAGCACCCCGGAAACCTCGAAAAAGATACCCATATTGATTTCATTTTAAAAGTCGCGTCCGCCTTCTTGGATCTCAAAATAAATCTTATATTCGTAATCAGGACCCCCGAGAACCTCGAGAACGATATCTGTATTAATTTTATTTAAATAGTCGCGTCCGCCATCTTCGATGTCGAAGTAGATGTTGTATTCGTCATGCTCCACCCAATGCGGGCCCGACACGCACCGGCTCGGTGTGGTTTGCGCTTTAGAGTTCCTAAGACTGTGGTATAACCATGGGCGTATTCAGAATGTTGTCATCATTCAACGTAAATAGAAATAATCTACTTTTTCTTTGATTTGAATGAATGAGTTTTTTTTTTTTCAAAATACACGCTAAAAACGATAGACGACTGTGGGATTCCTGGGAATTATTTTTTCCCGATCTGACATTCATAGTCATCTTTGAGATCCAATAAAAAAACCAAATACATTCGTGCATACAACGCATGGTCACCCTAGTGTGTCAGTGCTTTGTAAATATGAAAACCATATGAAAACACTTTACCTGTGAAAAGATAAGCCACAGCCAGGATATGATTCTTTTTTACAACCACGTACGCAACAAAAATTCACCATTTTATAATAAAATATACTGAAAATTCAAAAACATGAAAAATTACAATTAACCGCCATAATTGTTGTCAATATGACAAATCAGTGTTGACATTTAAAGGTTAAAGTTTACACCAATATTATTTTATAAATTCAATAAGAATACGTAACAAAATAGTACGATCTACTTTTATTAATGGCTTACATCACTATTTCCCGGTTAGTAGAGCTTATTTGGTATGTTATGATCTGAACCTGGTGGCTGGTTATGGTATGATTTGGCACGATGACTGGAAGAGGAAGAGAGTTAGCAGATGTGTTAAAAAGACGACGAATAAGCATAGCGTGTTTGCAAGAGACTAAGTGGAAGGGTTCAAAGGCGAGAGAGATAGGAGAAGGTTATAAGTTTTATTATTGTGGAAGCGATGGAAAGCGTAATGGTGTAGGCATAGTGTTAGATAGTGAGTTGAAAGAATGTGTGATGGATGTTAAAAGGGTTAGCGATAGAATAATAGTTGTAAAAGTGATTGTGGAGAGTTTGGTCTTGAATGTAATTAGTGTGTATGCACCCCAGACAGGGTGTGAAGATGTAGTAAAAGAAAAATTCTGGGAGGACTTTGATGCCATGATAATGAATATATCAGAGAGTGAAGAGATATTTGTGGGCGGTGATTTTAATGGGCATGTAGGCAAATGTAATCAGGGGTATGAAAGAGTGCATGGGGGGTGGGGGTACGGAAACCGTAATGCTGACGGCGAGACACTGTTACAAGCTGCTACCGCATTCGACCTAGCGATAACAAACACGTGGTTCAAGAAAAAAGACGAACACCTCATAACCTATAAAAGTGGCCACCACACGACTCAGATTGATTACTTTCTCATTAAAAGAAATAGTTTTAATCGAGTCAAAGACTGTAAAGTGCTGCCGGGCGAATGTTTAGTCTCGCAACATAGACTCCTCGTAATGGAGGTGAAAATCAGTGTCCCGCTTAACAGGAATAAAGAACGGCCCCCACCTAGAACAAGATGGCGCATGCTGGAAAAGAAGGAGTTTGCGAGTGTTTTCAGGGAAAAAGTGGTAGATAAAATGATAGAAATGAAGGAAATGGAAGGGAAGTCTGTGAATGAATGTTGGAATGAAATAGCGGATGGTATAAGAAGAATAGCAAAAGATGTGTGTGGAGAATCGAAAGGGAAGGGTATAATTGATAAGGATACATGGTGGTGGAATGAAGAAGTGCAAAAGATACTTAAGGGAAAAAAGAGTGCGTTTAAAGAATGGCAGGATGTTGAAAACATAAATATAGATTTAAAAGAGATAAAGAAGAATATCTACAAAGAATGGAAGGGAAAGGCAAAAAGAACAGTAGCTGTGGCGAGAACTCGGGCTCAGGATGACTTGTATAACTCGTTGGAATTCCCTAGAGGCCAGAAAGAGCTCTATCGCATAACAAAGTCTAGAGAAAAGAGAGCAAGAGATATAATTCATATAAAATGTATAAAAGATGATGCAGGTATGGTCTTAGCAAAAGATGATAAAATAATAGAGCGTTGGAAGGTATACTTTGAAAGGTTGATGAATGAAGAGAATGTATGGTCTGGCCTACTTAAAGAGGTGCATGTAAATAGGGGTTTGGTAAATGAAATTAGTATGGATGAAGTCAGAAGGGCGGTTCGTGGTATGAAAAATGGGAAAGCAGTGGGACCAGATGGTATACCAGTAGAAGTATGGAAATTATTAGGAGAAGACGGATGTTACTGGCTGACTTTATTCTTCAATAAGTTGTTGCATGAAGAAACGATCCCACAAGAATGGTGTTATAGTACGCTAGTGCCCATCTTCAAAAATAAGGGTGATGTACAAGACTGCAACAACTATAGAGGAATAAAGCTCATGTCACACAGTATGAAAGTATGGGAGAAGGTGATAGAGAAAAGATTGCGAGAGGAGAGTGAGATCACCCAAAACCAGATGGGATTTATGCCAGGTCGTGGGACAACAGATGCCATATTTGCACTCCGCCAAATATGCGAAAAGTATAGACGTGCGCATAAGAACTTGCACATGGTGTTCGTTGACCTAGAGAAGGCGTACGACAGAGTACCCCGCGAGGTCTTGTGGTGGGCGCTGAAAGAGAAAGGTGTGCCTGCAAAGTATGTGGAGTTAATTCGTGCTATGTACAGCCAATCCAGTACCCACGTTCGGTCGGCCGCTGGCAACACCGACGAGTTCAGTGTGGCTGTAGGCTTGCACCAAGGGTCGGCTCTAAGTCCTTACCTCTTTTTGCTGATAATGGATGCTTTGACATCAGAAATCCAGGAAGAGGCCCTGGTGCATGCTGTTTGCTGACGACATTGTCCTTGTTGGTGAAGATGGACTTGAGGTCCAGAGTAGATTGGCGAAATGGCAACAAAATCTGGAGAACGTTGGCTTGAAAATCAGCAGAACTAAAACGGAATACATGTTCTGCGATTTCGGCGGTCTTTCCGGTTTTGTTGCTATTGCGCTAGATGGCGTGCCCTTGCCAGTCTGCTCCGACTTTCGGTACCTCGGTTCACTTGTGCAAAGCGATGGCGAAATAGACCGGACAGTCAAGCACCGAATTAACACAGGATGGTTGAAATGGCGGCAGGTCACGGGAACTACATGTGACTCTCGAATTCCTCTTAAACTGAAGGGGAAAATCTATAAGACCATGATAAGACCTGCTGTCCTGTTTGGATCGGAATGTTGGGCTACGAAAGGAATGAATGAAAGGCAAGTGCATGCAGCTGAGATGAGAATGTTAAGAGGAATGTGTGGTGTAACGAGAATGGATAGGATAAGGAATGAATATGTAAGAGGGAGTCTGAAAGTAGCGCCAGTGACAGAGAAGTTAAGTAGCAATAGACTGTCATGGTATGGACATGTGATGAGGAGGAATGAGGAGCATGTTACGAGGAAAGTTTTAAGTATGAATGTTGATGGCTATAAGAAAAGAGGGAGACCGAAGAAAATATGGATGGATTGTGTGAAAGATGATATGTATAGAAAGAAAGTGAACACTGAGATGACGGCTGATAGAGATGTATGGAAGAAAAAAACATGCTGCGCCGACCCCAAATAAATTGGGATAAGGGCAGGAGGATGATGACATCACTATTACGAATTTCACATTATCGTATTATAGAAGTGCGGTAATTAACGAATTTTAGAAACTATAATTTTGATTTAAAAACTACTATAGAAATTTTTATTTTACATTGGCAATTTTTTAGACAAGGACACACAAGTCGCTTCTCGGCTCTCCCTTTCTTTTGGTTTTCTGCTTACATCACTATTACATGAAAATAAACCTTAAGCCATAGACTTAAGGTATAGTTTTGTATTGATAAAAATATGTAGTACTTTGTCCAGGAATGCATGTAATACATACATATATAATGTTCTTGTGTGTAATACACAACTTTGTACACAACCACAGACTTAGGCCCGTATTCTAGAAGGATACTCAAGCGTTGATCTCTGTTTAAAACTAGTTTTAAGTTGAGCTTTGATTTTAGAACGTGAAAATTTGATGTGATCAACAAATCTCTGCTTGAGGGAAGCAGAGATTTGTTGATCACAGTTCAGCTGAGTTTAGTTTCGTTTTATATTGGTGTCGATTCTCTTGTTCACGAACTAAACTTATTTTAAACTATCGCTCTCTTTTACTAATAGTAGATACAAGAAAGGGATGGCAACCATTTTAGAGCTGTCAAATTAGACGGAATTAAAATTTCCATACAAGTTTAGTCGTGATCTCGGAACGTGCCCACTAAAATACAAAGAAATGTAACACGTAAACTAATTTGACAGTTCTAAAATGGTTGCCATCCCTTTCTTGTATCTACTTTTAGTAAAAGAGAGCGATAGTTTAAAATAAGTTTAGTTCGTGAACAAGAGAATCGACACCATTGTCACCTGTTTCGGTATTTGGGCAGATATTTGATCTGTAATCACTCAAGCGTGGTCCAGACTACGCTTGAGTAGAGATTTCTATTATATTTCAGGTCAAATTCGTGTGTTTTGTTGTTGAATTAAAGTTTATAATTACCGTTCTGGAATAAGACCGATACTCAAGTAACGATTCTATACTTAAGTAGTGATCAGGTGATTGGAGTATATACTGTACTTGAGGAAGCTACTGTAATACGGGCCTAAGAAGTGTACTACGTAACAACACAAAAGTACAATAATACGCTTCATTCGTCATTTGTGAGCTTCAGCCTGGCGCAACTCCCTAAGAAAAAATTGAAACATGATAATGTATGAAACGAGCGCTAAAAAACATGGCGGCTATCGCTGTCTTGCTTTAACATATATTCGACTCTATCACACGCATCTACTTGAACATAGCCGCTAACCGCCATCATTCTTGTTTGTTTTGGTTGTCTTAAGATTAATGTTTTTGCTTTAGGCCGTTGTTTTTTACTTTTATCGTGTGTTTCGCGGATTAATCACGTAAATTCGTGTTATGATTGTTTATGTGTACGTATTTGAAGTAGTTTTTGTCAATCGAATGTAAAATGTGTGAAATATGTAGTATAAAATCTAGCCGGACTGATGGCCAAAAGCGAATCTTCATGGCTAAATTCCCTTTGAATGAATACAGGTAAGCATAAATTGGCAATTGGTAGGCTATTACAGAAAAGGAATTACGTGTTTTACAGTTTTCTGTTAAAAATCTAAGTCTAGAATTGATAAAATAACAGTAGATTCACTAGTGTTTGTCGTTTTTAGGGTTCCGAAGTCCTACAAGGAACCCTTATAGTTTCGTCATGTCCGTCCGTCTGTCCGTCTGTCCGTCTGTCCTAATCCTTTACAGCTTAATAACTTCTACAGTTATAAACATAAGTAAATGAAATTTTGTTAAAAAATAGTCTGCATATAGATCTCAATTTTAAAAGAATAAAAAAATTGTTTTTACCTTCTTTAGGGGTGGCGCCCCTATATGTGAAATGGGGAAAAAAAAATTTTTTCGCTGCACCCCCTCGTGTGGGGTATCATTGAATAGGTCTACTAAAATTAAGGTAATTTTTCATACAACACTTTTTTATCAGGTGTACCATCTGCGAAATATAGCCCGCCAAAGTGGCTTGCAATGTGTCCCCCCCCCTGCCATTTCTAAACTATGCAACGTAGAAACTTATAATCTTCCACATTGATAGACCTTTGTGAAAACTCTCTTTTAAAATTATTTCGAGTATAAAGTGATTATAATTTTTTGAGTTATAGACAGAAAACTGAAAAATACTTAAAACGTCCTAGTTCAAAGGTCATTGACCTTAGAGAAAAATGATCATAGCAAATAATGCTCCTTTAGCTACTTTCTATTTGAAAAAAATCACAAAAAGTAACTTTGTGTTATGTTGACGACACACTTCTTAAATTTGGCGCCATCTAGCGGCGTCGTACAACACTCTCTGGGTCGCCAATGCTGCCGTCAAGTGCCGTGTATTACATTTGGCACTGTATAGCGCCATCTAGCGGCTACTGACATCACTCTCTGAGTCGCCAATGCTGCCGTCTATTGCAAAAACTAAAATAGCCGTGATTAATATTCGATTTGATTTGTTTGTAACACCTACTTAAGGAACCCTATAATACTGAGCATGGCCCGACATGCTCTTGGCCGGTTTTTTTTTATCGACTGTCGATATTTCCATTTTTTATAAATTTACTTACAAAAAACAAACTTATATTTTTAGTTCCAATAAACGTAATTAGTGGTGCCGATTCTCTTGTCACAAAATTCTCTAAACTAGACTAAAAATCACCTAAATTTAGTTTAGTCCTGTCAAACGACGTTTTCTATTCTGAAATTCACTTTAAAACTAATTTTTGGTTTGACAGGACCAAAATTAGTTTAGTTATTCAACTTAGTAAAAATTGACATTTTGCTATTCTGTAATTGACGTTTTTCACCTAATATTAGAAATGTCAACCTAAATCCGACTATTTTTAGAAGGCATCAAAATACATGTCGACTATAATTAGTTATCAACAACTAAAATTGCAAAGCTTATTTTATTCATTGTTATAGTTTTTAGGTAGTTTAAAATAAATAATGGATGCCTACTATGTGGTTGCAGCTGTTGTAGATTCAGCAGAAAGGTAAATTGTTCATAGAAACATACAATGAAATTTATAATTTCGATAAGAAGAGGTACCTATATAATAAAGGATAAGAAGTACATAAATCCATACAATGGGAAAAAAAAAACTATGTGACATTCAATTCTATCATTTTATGCTAATATGTGTCCCTAAAAAGCCTGTATTCACAAATTTTCCCTCTTTTGGGGAGAAAGTCTCCAAGTTTGTAATCCTGCGTGGTACTTTTTAGCTTAGCTTATATTCTAATCATTGACTTATACCTATGGACCAGTAATACCTACGAAATAAGCGTGGTATACCTATAATATCCGGGCCACCGTTATGGTGGCCATAGCTAGGGAATTAAGTAATCAAAACTAAAAAGTATCGATATCGATGCTCGTGTTTCGTACCAGAGATGTGTGCTGATTAAAATCATTTTCAAGTAGTAATAAATAATGCAATTATATCAAATTCTAAGTTCAGCTGTCCCTAGGACATAAAAAATCAAGCTAGGTCAAGGCAATCATACGGCTATGTCACATTTTGATACTCGCAAACTCACATAAAAAACCTATAGGGTACTTCGCATTGACCTAGAATCATGAAATTTGGCCAATATATCGAAATATCTTTTTTTTTTCAATATATCGAACACCGATTGTATATTTAAAAATATCGATAGATCGAAAATCTGATATTTAAAAAATATCAACAGCCCTAGTTTGTTTACTTGACAGCTCATGTACTATGGGCCACATTGCGGGGTAAGCGGGGTTGCCACGCGGCGTAGGTATTTTGACATCCCGTAAAGATGTTACCAAACAGAGAATATACAAATAGCATGCGATCTCTTTCACCAGTCGACATAACACGTTGGTTAACAAGAGACAAAGAATAGTTACATAATTCAATAACGATTTAATATATATTTGTATAAACTAGGTGGATATAGAAGAATGGGCCACTTCCATGGGTTTAATTCAATGATTCTAATATATTCAACTTTTTTGAAAAATTTCGTGGCCTGGGTGCTAGAACTTTTTAACCACGTCTTTAAAAAGGGAAATTCCAGCTTTTTAAATTAAGGTGAATGCTACAGGGTAGCCCGCGAAATTCAAATTATTTTGCGTTTTTTGCAAATTGTAGCTTTATTTCGCGTTGTATATCGGTCTAAATGTGATTAGCGGAAATCATAACAATATATCTACTGAATAATACTCATAAAAAATATTAACCTAGCTCTATAAACTGTACAAGCTCGAAAATCGATAATTTGATCGATAATTTTTTTTTTTTTTTTTTTTTTGATGATTTTTTTTTTTTTTTTTACTGATCTTCTATATGTTGTTAGGAGACAATGTGTAAAATTGTGGTCAGAATACTTTGATCAAAGGTCACTTACCAAGGGTATCTGGTACAAAACTATACAGCCTAACATCTCCCGATTACCGTGGATTGATCTAGCTGATATGAGCAGACCCGAAATTGTCATGGCTTTGAGACTTCGATCGGGACACATTCCATTGAACAGTTTTGCACATCTAATGGGTAAAGTGGAATCACCAAATTGTTCAGAATGCAATATAGTAGAAGATGTTCATCATGTTCTGATGGAGTGCGTCCGGAACGAAGTCCAAAGAAAACAATTTTTTTCTAAATTTAAATGTGAGGTAGGAAAGTGTAATAGCATACTCGCTTTCCCCCTATCGGAGGAGGCGAGAATGTTGTTTATGCTGGCTAAAATTGCTTTTGTTAATAGACAATAAGTTATATTAGCAATTATTTTAATGTTTTCAATGAGGGTGACATAATCACTGCGTGATAAAACCCTCTTAAAAAAATAAAGATTAAAAAAAAAAAAAAAAACTGATACATAAGCGGCTTCAGTGGGCCTAGTACGAGTTTGACACTTACGAAAACTTTCAAAGTATTCGTCGACTTTCATTAATAAATCTGTAGTTCCTCCTCGTATCCGCCAGGGGCGCTACTGATTTATGAATGAAAGTATTCGTAAGTGTGAAACTCGTACTAGGCCCACTGTGCTCTTAAAAATGTAATTTTTGAAAAGTGCATTAATTGTATGAAAGTGTAAAACCTAAGTTTCTGCAGATTGTGCGAAGAAAGCGCAGCAGCTGAGAAAAGGAAAATAAAGCCAAATGTTTTGTTTCATTTTAAAATCGTAATAGCAAATCTCATTGTATATTCAGGTTTAATTAGACTAGATTTTGACTATACAATGGAATGTCTCTTATTCCTACTTTCGCCAACGCGAACTTGGTGTCTTTTACCGAGTTAACGTTGGTGTAAGTAGGCCTACCCTAAAATTTAACAAGAAAGGAAAATTGGGAGGCCCTATACGCATTTTTTCTTGTAGCAATTTATCGATAAAAATATGCGCGAGTAGTACATCCCTATTTGGTTATTATGTTGGCAGCTCCGCCTTTACGTCATGTATCTAATGTCAGATTCATTTTTGTTTTGTTGGTAACATTTTTAGCGCTCGTTTCATATATTTGACGTTTGACGTTTTCCATCTTTTTCTATGGAAGTCCCGTCTCTTAAACGTAGTGGTTATTAGTGGTGTGAACCGGAGGCAATTTCAGCCTCCGGAGATTATGCGGAGATTTTATTGAATCACCGGAGATTATCCGGATAATCTCCGGTTATTTAAAATACTCTAACGGCCAAAATGTATATCCAATCTATCCACGAATTACCCTACTAGTGATAGAAAGGACATTGCCCATTCTCTTAGGAGCTTTAGGCCCCTCAAAAAAAATCGCTATGTCACGGCGGTTTTAGTCTTATTTTGTGGACTAAGAATTATCTTATATTATTCTGCAAACGATTTTAATTTTTTCACCCTGGTTTAAGAGAAATCTATTTATTTCCAACTCCTTAACTGATTGATAAGTACGCTCCGTGCATCTTTGGGCGATATAACTGAACGCACCCATAAGGACAACCAGAGACACTATGTATGGTGTTACAAGATATAATTATTTTGTTAATCGATTTTTGAAATCGATTTTGTAGTATTTTTTAAATAATAACATTGTAAGCTTTTAAGTTTTTGGGTTTTTTAATTAATATTATATAAGTAATATTTTAGTTAATTTAAAATGATTATAACAATATTTACAATAAATGCATAGGTATTTTAAAGCAAAGAATCATCTTATTTTTCTGTACAAAATATTTCAAAAATATGTTTTGCAATTTCTTTTGATTTGACGTCATATGAGTGATTTTTTATAATTTATAACGGATTTACGCATGCGAACCGAAATCTAAACATATAAATTGTGGAAAGAAAAAATAAGAAATCAATCAATCAAAATAAGTCTAGTATAATAGCATCTGAAATACAGTAAAAGTGAATTCATAGAAGTATCGCTATTTAGAATCGATTCCAATTTTTCTTGAAATAGTCTGATATCTGGCAACATTTTCATTCGGTTTGAATGGAGGATATCCTTACGATTCAGTTTAATACATATTTATTATGTTTTTTAATGCTAGGGTGAAATAAATGTTGATAAAGAACAAATAAACATGAAAAAATAAGACATAATTTTTGAATAACATACAGTTTTGACATGGTGCCAAAAATGCCCATTCGTGGGCATTGTCCTTTGACATATTTTGTATGGAGTTTATGTCAAATTCCTATCATACGTAGTATCTCTAAGTAGTCTGTGTGCCTAGTAGGGCAAATCGTGGATAGATTGGATATTAATTTTGGCCGTAAATCAATATATATGAGAAGAAAAAACAGGCTAAAAAAAAAAAAAAATTGGCACATTTGGGTGCGTTCTGCAACAAATCAAATAACCGGTAGTTTAGTGAAATCACCCATTAGTCTCCGGTACTCACTCTAACCGGTGATTATCCGGTTTGTTGAGAACCGGTTCACACCACTAGTGGTTATATTCTCTTTGGTGAGCTTAGCATTAGTTCTAAAATGTCGCATAATAATAATTGTGAACTACCGTTCGAACCATCAAGTGATGATACTATTCAGTGTTTATTTTTCTCTCCCGGACTTGGTACAGATGTAGCACTATGGGAAAACTTGTGTCAGCAGCTCAATGCGTCTATAAAGACTTTAACCGGTGATTATATCTGGCATCGAGATGAATTCATGGTATACGTTCCTATTACAAAAAATAGTAGCTACACAGGTATGTCGTATTCGCGAAGGTGAATTTTAGTTGAAAGTAAAGTAGTCCGAAGGGTTTCATTTTAGTAATATAATATTATCTATAATTAGGTTAAAATGCCCAATTGTCGGCCCCTTAACGTAAAACGCAACTTTCAGACCTACACCTTGAACAATCCCACAGTTTTTTCTGCTATTTTGGATTATTTAATAAATAAATTTTACGATATTGATGTTTAAGATCCTAGATAACAAAATAAAAAGTAATTAGCATTTTAAGTTTCGATGTGTCAATTTCCCTAATGTCGACCACCTTCATAGGTTCGACCGTCTTGTCCTAATCTCTGCCATTATAAAAGGTGTTCTAAAATGAATGAATACAAGCATTATATCAGCAGACAAGTTTTACTTGTTTGAAAATAACATTGCTATGTTACATAATTATAATTAACTTTAAGTTTGTTTAGAGATCAAATAAAAAATAAAAAACCAAATTACAGTTTTTATTCATTGGCCGGTCTTTCAATAGTCAAGTAAGCTTCTTACCCTATGGTTAAACAGTCAAGTAAGATTTACTTGACAGTTACGAGAAATTCAAGTCTTTCAAGAGACGTTTTCTCTGGCGACTGATGGAGAGATTTTTTTTCATATCGGTTCTACTATCATTTTATTATGTCTCTTTCACGCATGTAGACTTTTCGTAAAAATTGGTATCTCAACCGCACTGCACACACTGTGTTTAGTGTGTTTGTCAATTTCGCTAGTATAAGAGCTCATAATACAATAGGTAAACAATGGATGTCGTCTTAAAGGTGGTTTGGTACATGAGGGGATAATAAGTTTATGGTGCTTATAGTTTTAACACACTTAAATGATTTTTAAAGTTAATTCACTGTATTATTTCAATTTGCAGAAGTCCCTAATCATCTCTGTAGCACTACTTGTTTTGGCGATAACCTGGAAGATGAGTGGTTCATTGTTTATGTAGTCTTAGAAGTTTCCAAGAAATTCAAAAACGTAATCATTCAACTGAAAGACAATGATGGTGATTTTCTTCTGATAGAAGCTGCAAACTACTTACAATCTTGGGCAAATCCAGAAAACACTGAGAACCGAGTAAGTTATGAACAATTTAACGGTTTATTCGATTTTATGGTTTCTTAATTTCACCTCAGAATCATTTCACCTAGGTGATATCTCCTAGGTGAAGTGATTCAACATAATTGGTGTAATTTGTTCACCTTGGAACTGAATCACCCAGGTGAACAGGGGCAACTATTTTTATTATTCTTGTGGACTTTAATAACCCACATAAAACATGGCAAAACAACATTCAAATCAAAGCCAATTTATTATTTAATTCAATTTAATGTAAATTAGACGGTTAACTATCATTTCAATAAATATTGTATAATATATTATACAATAAAAAAAAAATCCTATTGGATAATTTTCCACAAGAATAATAAAAATAGTTGCCCCTGTTCACCTGGGTGGTTCTAGTGATTTTGAACCGGCCAAGTGTGAGTCGGACTCACGCAGTAAGGGTCCCGTACCACCCATCAACCTGATACCCCATATAAACTGATTTAATTTACGAGAGTTTATCAAAAGACATCAACGATGTACGCGAAATGTGAATTTTTGCATCTCTTTCTTACGTAGGTACCACCACATATGTCTGTTTGCCCTATTTTTAGTATTTGTTGCTAAACTACATAGTATGCACTATAATCTGACCAAGTTTGACGTTGGTATGTATTACCGTTTTGAAGATAGAGCAGGATCAAAAACGATGAAAAAAAATGCATGTTTTTCGAGGTTTCTTGTATGGGATTTATTGGTATAAAACCAAAGGGGGTCCTTTGGTTTTATACTTTTTATTGTTTTTAGTATTTGTCGTGATACTCCTCATAGTAACACATATTCTCTGAAAATTTCAACTGGTTATCTATTGCCGTTACAAATTACAAAGATAGAGCCCTGTGACAGACAGACGGACGGACAGCGTAGCGAAAGAAGTAATAAGTCCCGTTTAGCACCCTTCGGGTACGGGACCCTAAAAACCAAAATCAATGTGACTAGACCATATCTGTGTAACGAAACCATAGCGACTTCTAATTTTTCCACTAGCGCCATCTAGTTACGTTTGAGGGAACATTATGACTTTGTAAAAGTACGAACAAACAACAAATAACAGAATAAAGAGGATAAACTGCTTTTGTATCATGTTTTATTCTCTTCTTCTAAAACTAAGTACTTATATGTCAGTCTTCAGAATGTTGTAGAATTTTTCTGTATAAAATAATAACCCCACCTCGCAAAAACAAAAACAACATAAACAAGTATTCTCAGTTTAGATATAGTATTATATTATCTGTGGATTGGGTTTGATTTACCTACTTCAAAGTTATTTTCTTCTTTTTGGAGCACTTAAATAAAAGCTTGCTTTCAGTTATGTTATTTTTTATTAAAGATTATTATGTTTCTCACTCAGTCTTCTTATTGTAATTTTACACATTTAACAACTTTGATAAAGCGCCATCTGTTGGTTAATATAATATTAATCTCTATAGTTTTTAACGAAAATATCGTAATCAAACTCGGAAAACTTTATCGACATTCAAGTTATATTATTTGAAACTTGAACACACGTCATTTAACTTAACATCAAATGACGTGTGTTCAAGTTTCAAACAATATAACTTGTAAATATGTCAAACTTGGAGTAACATAATTTTGCTCTTTAAGTAGTTAGGTAGGTACGCGCTAGGAGGCGCGATCGCCCATTGTACTTACATAATATTTCTGTAAACTTCTGTCTTTGTTTTCATTTGGTGTTTGTACAATTAAGAATATAATAAATAAATATATGGCCACACTGAGACATCACAATTTTATTCTTATTTTACATTTATGAAAGCCAAAGAGATTTAATAGTAAATATTTAATGTCTTTGATGAAAGCCATTGACGTTTGACATTGGTGCCGATTCTCTTGCACACCCACCTAAACCTAACTATAACTAAAATTTACAAATTTTAGTTTAGAAAATCATAAAACTTATTCTGTGTTTATCTTTTTCTTATTTTAGAAAACTTGTTGACAGCTCTAATAATTGAGTTTGACGCATCTAAGTTGAATTGGCGGTGTTACCAGTACATCTTGAAAAAATTATTAAAGAGTGAATGGAATGACCGAAAGTTCACAAAAACAGAAGGAAATTAAATAATAATTATATTTGGAATTATTAGTTTATCATTAAAATTAAGAAGAAAAAATCATGTCACGAAATAAAGTACATTTTTGTTTTATATTTTCAATAAAATATATAAATTGGAATAATGTGATCAGATTAAAGAGCTAGGTTATTATTTTCTACGGCCCGTATTACAGAACGATACTCAAGCGTTGATCACTGTTTAAAACTAGTTTTGAGTTGAGCTTTGATTTTAGAACGTTCCTCAAGCAGAGATTTATTGATCACAGATTTGATCTGTAATAATAAATCACTCTGGTGTGGTCCAGACTACGCTTGAGTAGAGATTTCTATTTTAATTCAGGTCAAATTCGTGTTTTATGTTGTTGAATTAAAGTTTATAATAATCACCGTTCTGGAATAAGACCGATACTCATGTAACGATTCTATCCTTAAGTAGTGATCAGGTGATTGGAGTTTAAACTGTACTTGAGGAACCTTCTGTAATACGGGCCTAAGAGTACCTATCAAAGGAGATATATTGTTATTATTGCAGCGTATCATATGTATATCTTAAACAACGAGAAATAGAGCTATTTGCAAAAAATGCAAGGTCCTTTGAATTCCATGGGCAATCACAATAATAAACTATTTCTTTAATTTAAAAAGCTGGAATTTCCCTTTTTAAAGACGTGGTTAAAAAGTTCTAGCACCCAGGCCACGAAATTTTTCAAAAAAGTTGAATAAGTTAGAATCATTGAATTAAGAAACCTATGGAAGTGGCACATTCTTCTATATCCACCTAGTTTATACAAATATCTATTAAATCGTTATTGAATTATGAAACTATTCTTTGTCTCTTGTTAACCAACGTGTTATGTCGTCTGGTGAAAGAGATCGTATGCTATTTGTATATTCTCTGTTTGGCAACATCTTTACGGGATGTCAAAATACCTACGCCGCGTGGCAACCCCGCTTACCCCGCAATGTGGCCCATAGTACATGAGCTGTCAAGTAAACAAACTAGGGCTGTTGATATTTTTTAAATATCAGATTTTCGATCTATCGATATTTTTAAATATACAATCGGAGTTCGATATATTGAAAAAAAAAAAGATATTTCGATATATTGGCCAAATTTCATAATTCTAGGTCAATGCGAAGTACCCTATAGGTTTTTTATGTGAGTTTGCGAGTATCAAAATGTGACATAGCCGTATGATTGCCTTGACCTAGAAGCTTGATTTTTTATGTCCTAGGGACAGCCGAACTTAGTATTTGATATAATTGCATTATTTATTACTACTTGAAAATGATTTTCATCAGCACACATCTCTGGTACGAAACACGAGCATCGATATCGATACTTTTTAGTTTTGATTACTTACTTCCCTAGCTATGGCCACCATAACGGTGGCCCGGATATTGTAGGTATACCACGCTTATTTCGTAGGTATTACTGGTCCATAGGTACAAGTCAATGGTTAGAATATAAGCTAAAAAGTACCACGCAGGATTACAAACTTGGAGACTTTCTCCCCAAAAGAGGGAAAATTTGTGAATTCAGGCTTTTTAGGGCACATATTAGCATAAAAGGATAGAATTGAATGTCACATAGATTTTTTTTTCCCATTGTATGGATTTATGTACCTACTTCTTATCCTCTTCTTATCGAAATTATAAATTTCATTTTATATTTCTATGAAAAATTTACCTTTCTGCTGAATCTACAACAGCTGCAACCACATAGTAGGCATCCATTATTTATTATAAACTACCTAAAAACTATAAAAATGAATAAAATAAGCTTTGCAATTTTAGTTGTTGATAACTAATTATAGTCGACATGTATTTTGATGCCTTCTAAAAATAGTCGGATTTAGGTTGACATTTCTAATATTAGGTGAAAAACGTCAATTACAGAATAGCAAAATGTAAATTTTTACTAAGTTGAATAACTAAACTAATTTTGGTCCTGTCAAACCAAAAATTAGTTTTAAAGTGAATTTCAGAATAGAAAACGTCGTTTGACAGGACTAAACTAAATTTAGGTGATTTTTAGTTTAGTTTAGAGAATTTTGTGACAAGAGAATCGGCACCATTGTCAAACTTAATTACGCTATTGGACGCTATATAGCAGCACTGAGACCAAAAATCACAGTTTACCGACATTTCTGGTAGTTTTATTTACATATATATATCTATCTTAAATCTCTAATAGGCACAGGACCGGTCCTTGTGGCGATGCTTGGGGGAGGCCTATGTCCAGCAGTGGACGTCTTTCGGCTGAAATGATGAAATGATGATCTTAAATCTCTATATTTTATTTATTGTTATTTGTTGCTAAACTACATAGTATGCACTATAATCAGACCAAGGTTGACGCTGGTATGTATTACCATTTTGAAGATAGAGCAGGAACAAAAACGTTGAAAAAAATGCATGTTTTTCGAGGTTTCTTGTATGGGGACCCCCTTTGGTTTTAGACTTTTTTTTGTTTTTATTATTTGTCGTGATACACCTCATAGCAACACATTTTCTGAGAAAATTTCAACCAGTTACCTATTACCGTTCAAAAGATACAGCCCTGTGACAGACAGACGGACGGACGGACGGACAGCGTAGCGAGAGTAATAGGGTCCTTCGGGTACGGAACCGGAAACCACCGCACCAAGCAACCAAAAAAAAAGCCTTGTCTTGCCTAAGCAAGGTAAGTAGGTATTTATAAGGCGGCATTTGGGGCCCGTACAAAAGATATTCTTTTCTATACTCGTATTATTACCTATTCTATGGTCTGGGCCTGAATGTGGGTGATTAAAGGACACAAATAAAAAATAAAAATTGGGAGTCGCCTCTGTTCACACAGGTGATCTAATTCGAAGGTGAACAAAGTACACAAATTATTTCCACCTTGTGCACCCAGGTGAATTCACCCGGGTGATCTAATTCCGAGGTGAACAAAGGACACCAGTTTATTCCATTTAGTTAAACTCCACTTGTTGTTTGTGTGTTGTTTGTTTGTTTGTTAGTGGAATATACCGTGCTCAACCGCTCTCAACCCATAAAGGTATTATACTGACGTAATAGAGACACTGTCACCTCATTATCACGTCACCGAAAGCGAAATGAGTTTATGTGCGAAATTGACACGAGTAGGAGTGATTTTTAGTGATGTGACATGGACGTTTCCGCATTATCGATATAGTTCAACCGGCCTTACTTTTATGGAGTGGTAGTATTTTAAAACTGCTAAGCTATTAAGTAACTATTGTTTTAAAATTACAGATCTTTGAGACATAATTTTATTTGTTTTAAAAGATATTATAATTACATTATGAATGTCACGAAGGTAAGGAATACATAAGTAAGAAAAAAAAAACAATTAATCATCATTTCAGCCGTAAGACGTCCACTGCTGGACACAGGCCTCCCCCAAGCATATATTGGGGGGATATGCCATAATCGCCACGCTTGGCAGGCGGGTTGGCGATCGCAGTTGGTTGGTTAAATACTCAGAGAACGCTGCTGCCCATCCTCTGGTGAATCCCTTAGTCGCCTTTTACGACACCCATGAGAAGATATACGGTGGTGCAATTCTTTACGTCCGGCACCACACGGAACATTTTACAATTAATCATATTAGTTTTAATTAGGTGTATAGAAAGGTTTTCAATCCCGGAACTAAGTTCCTATACACGATTCCGGAATTGGTCAAATCATTGATTTTTTATGAAAAATTACAGTATCTATGAACTTAACAAGTTTTCTTGTCCAGTCAACTTAAGTTACACATCAGACTTATCCTACTAATTTATACTACTACATGTAATACTAATGTAAATTTATAGTATACTAGCTTTTACCCGCGGCTCCGCTCGCGTTAAATTCTGCTAACCCACGTCAGTCCAGTCCAGTCCATTCCAGTCCAGTCCAGTCCATTCCAGTCCAGTCCACTGTCCCACTGCCCCACTGCCCCGCTGCCCCACTGCCCCGCTGCCCAGCTGCCCAGCTGCCCCGCTGCCCCACTGCCCCGCTACCCCACTGCCCCACTGCCACCCCCCTGCCCCGCTGCCCCGCTATCCCACTGCCCCACTGCCCCTCTACGCCGCTGCCCCACTGCCCCGCTGCCCCGCTACCCCACTGCCCCACTGCCCCGCTGCCCCACTATCCCACTGCCCCACTGCCTTCCCTGCAGCCCGCCACTGCCCCACTGCCCCGCTACCCCACTGCCCCGCTACCCCACTGCCCCGCTGCCCCACTATACCACTGCCCCACAGTCTGCCCGCTGCCCCGCTTCCAGAGTGCCCCGCTGCCCCACTGTCCCGCTGCTCCGCTGCCCCACTGCCCCGCTACCCTGCTGCCCCACTGCCCCGCTGCCCCACTATCCCACTGCCCCGCTGCCCCGGTAACCCACTGCCCCATTGCCCTGCTGCCCCACTATCCCACTGCCCAACATCATGCCCGCTGCCCCACTGCCCCGCTGCCCCACTGCCCCACTGCCCCGCAGCCCCGCTGCCCCACTATCCAACTGCCCCCCTGCCCCGGTCACCCACTGCCCCGCAGCCCCACTGCCCCGCTGCCCTGCTGCCCCGCTGCCCCAATATCCCACTGCCCCACTTCCTGCCCCACTGCCCCACTTTCCCACTGCCCAACTTCCTGCCCCGCTGCCCCACTAACCTACTGCCCCGCTGGCCCGCTGCCCCACCGCCTCGCTGCCCCACTGCCCCGCTACCCCACTGCCCCGCTGCCCCAATATCCCACTGCCCCGGTACCCTACTGCCCCGCTGGCACGCTGCCCCGCTGCCCCACTGCCTCGCTGCCCCGCTGCCCCACCCCGCTGCCCCTCTGCCCCACTGTCCCGCTGCCTCGCTGCCCCGCTGCCCCACAAATTCCACTGCCCCACTACCCCGCTACCCCACTGCCCCACTGGCCCACTGCACCGCTGCCCCGCTGCGCCGCTGCCCCGCTGCCCCACTACCCCACTGCCCCACTGCCCCACCGTCCCACCGTCCCACTGCCACTGTCCTACTGTCCCACCGTCCCACTTTCTCACTGTCCCACTGTCCCACTTTCTCACTATATCACTATCGTTATCGTCCCGTCCCATGTCCCATGTCCCATCCTATGTCCAGTCCCATGTGCCGTCCCACTGCCCTGTCCCATGTCCCGTCTCATGTCCCGTCCCATTTCCCGTCCCATGTTCCGTCCCCTGTCCAGTCCACTGTCCCGTCCCCAGTCCTGTCCCCTGTCCCGTCCCCAGTCCCATCCCCTGTCCACTCCACTCCACTCCACTCCATCGTACATTACTATCCGCTCGTGCAAATGCATAGAAGCTTCGATCTGTCGGGTGAGTACGCAACCCACGATTTTTTTTTTTCTTTTTTTCTTTCTTTCTTTCTTTCTCAAAACCCATACCAGTTTTTAAGTCAGATCATCAGCTTTCAAACAAAAAAAAAATCATCAAAATCGGTCCAGTTGTTTTAGCGTGATGCTGGAACAAACAAACAAACAGACGTTTACAATTTTATAATAGTTAAGATAATATAAGATGAAGAAGGTAATTAAAAATTGTAGACTGAAAATTGTATTTTTTTAGTTACACCAAGATAACTTTATGCTTATTCGTATATTAAGATGGATACAATATAACAACGTTTAGGTACTTCTAAATTTTATTGCTTTTCATACAAAAAATTTGAGAAATCGCAATTTAGAGGTAGCTTCCAGTCCTTGTCTGTAAGTCGAAAGATTCTGATTTTCGGTTGGCTCAAAAGACTGCATTTCCAAGATGGCACCACCCACATACGACAGGATTTTTTTTCTACTCTGTACAATTCGGCCCGACCAAAAAGTTTTTAATGCAATTTCTTTAGCAGCCGTATTTTCTCTATGGAGGCGCGCGCTAGAGCGCATGCGTGCGAATGACAGCTGGATATGAGCGCCTTAATCACCTTAATGTATGCAAAATGTTGTAGAAAAATATAATTAAAAATCACCGGTTCCCGTCATCGTAGCGAGGTAAAATACATACCAGTTTTTAAGTCAAATCATTAGTTTTTAGTCAGAAACCCTTTCAACAAAATCGGTCTAGTAGTTATACAGTGATGCTGGAACAAACAAACAAACAAACAAACAAACAGACAACTGACATTTAACAATTTTATAATAGTAGTAGATTTATAATTTGTAGTATATTATTATAGTATATTAAATGTAGTATATTATTTTGCGAGTAAAGTCCACTTCCACCTCCACCTCCACCTCTGCTCCACTCCACTCCACTCCACTTAACTTCACCTTCACCTCCACCTCCACCTCCTCCTCCTCCTCCACTTCCACTCCACTTTCATTCATCCATCTATCCATCCATCGTACATTACTATCCGCTCGTGCAAATGCACAGAAGCTTCGTATCTCTCGGGTGAGGGAGGACGCACCCCACGAATCAATATTTTTCTTTTATTCTTTCTTTCTTAAAACCCTTACTAGTTTTTAAGTCATAAGCTTTCAAACACAAAAAGTTCCATCAAAATCGGTCCAGTAGTGTTAGCGTGATGCTCGAACAAACAATTTTATATAATTTTGTAATAGTTAAGGTAAGATAAGATAAAAAGTAGCCTATATGTTAATCCAGGTTAAGTTCTATCTGTATGCCAAATTTCATTAAAATCCATTTAGTAGTTTTTGCGTGAAAGAGGAACAAACATCCATCCATCCATCCATACTAACAAACTTTAACATTTATAATATTAGTAGTAGGATAGGATAGGATTTTTGGAACTAAAAATTTTGACATTCTGTCTCCATAATAATTTGTCATCTTCGGTTGAACTAGTTTTTTATCTCTAACTCTTCTTGTATTATATTTATTTTTAACTTTTACTTTATACTCGTCACTTCGTAGATTTACCACTTTGAATATTTACCATTATTAAAGTAAAGACCTTTATAAGAAACAAACACCGACCCGAACAAATTCCGTAGGTATGGATCATTGGTAATTTCAGTTATCCTTAAAATATCTACTGCAAATCCTGTAATTTTTTCGAGGCTTTCAGCTTTTTTTATATTTTATTTTATTGTATAGGATGGCGAAACGAACTAAAGGCCAACCATATGTTAAGCGGTTACCTTTGCCAATAACAACTGCAATACCATCTAGGCTGTTACCTAAATGGTACCGAAAGTCGGTTCGCCAAACTGAGACATGAAGATGGAATGTCTCATGTGATTGTAATTACACCGGCACCCGTACCATTCTGACCGAAACACAGCAATGCAAGCATCACTATTTGGCGGAGAATAGATACGGTGCTTAATCGTTTTAACATTTGTGCCCATCCATTTTTTAGGGTTCCGAAGTCCTACAAGGAACCCTTATAGTTTCGTCATGTCCGTCCGTCTGTCCGTCTGTCCTAATCCTTTACAGCTTAATAACTTCTACAGTTATAAACATAAGTAAATGAAATTTTGTTAAAAAATAGTCTGCATATAGATCTCAATTTTAAAAGAATAAAAAAATAGTTTTTACTTTCTTTAGGGGTGGCTCCCATACATGTGAAATGGGGAAAAAAAAATTGCACCCCATCGTGTGGGGTATCATTGAATAGGTCTACTAAAATGAAGGTAATGTTTCATACACCACTTTTTTATCAGGTGTACCATCTGCGAAATATAGCCCGCCAAAGTGGCTTGCAATGTGTCCCCCCCCCTGCCATTTCTAAACTATGCAACGTAGAAACTCTTAATCTTCCACATTGATAGACCTTTGTGAAAACTCTCTTTTAAAATTATTTTGAGTATAATGTGATTATAATTTTTTGAGTTATAGACAGAAAACTGAAAAATACTTAAAACGTCCTAGTTCAAAGGTCATTGACCTTAGAGAAAAATTATCCTGGAAAATAATGCTCCTTTAGCTACTTTCTATTTGAAAAATCACAAAAAGTAACTTTGACATCAATCAGACTTCTTAAATTTGGCTTCTTGAATTTATCGCTAGATGGCGCTACTAACAACACGCTCTGAGTCGCGAATGCTGCCGATTATTGCAAAAACTAAAATAGCCATGATTAATATTCGATTTGATTCGTTTGTACACCTACTTAAGGAACCCTATAATACTGAGCATGGCCCGACATGCTCTTGGCCGGTTTTTCTTTAATTAATAACAGCATTTACAGGAAATCTGGAAGTTATGAAGTTAGCCGGTCAATATTTTACAGCATTTTTAGCCCGGCCGCACATTGTCATAAAATAGCACCGTATTTACATTTTAATATGTCAAAAGCAGACATACGATTCGGAAAATTCTGTCAGTCTGCGGGGCTGGTACTAAAATTAACTGTATAATTATATATGCCAAAGACGTACAACATACTATTATAACATCGTAAAAGTACAACCATGGTATAGGTATAGGTTCCGGCGCGTCAGATTTTTTCTATGATCAATGAATGAATCATTGTGATTTCCTTCCAATGTGCGGCCGGACTAAATCAACCTTTCAATGCTATCAACCGACTTCAAAAATAGGAGGAGGTTCTTAATTCGATTGTATTTTTTTAAAGCAGTAACGGACACTAACTTGTGACATGTATGGAGCTAGGTAGTACAAAAAATATATGATTGAAACTATCGACATATCGATATATTTTGAGCAATCCATATGCGAAACGGTTTCATTTTCACGTACACAATATTTTTTTATCTAACACATAATTATTTAAAATAACATATATAGAAAATAGGGTATTTACTGCATGTTATTAATGTATTACTAAATAATTTTAAGAATAACTTCTATGAAAATAAGCATTATGAAAGTAGTATTGTTCTGCAGATACTTACATGTGAAACGTCTATTTCTTTAGGTTAATAATGTAAATTACACAGCAGTATAACACAGAATACTACACCAATACGATTATTGATATTAATTGGATAAAATACAGAACGATATATGAATAATACGTGAAATAAATCATAAAATAAGACGAGATTATATTTTGATGGGACGCTATGGGAGATTACAATTTTCAAAATCGGTTCTACTGACATTTTATTATATCTCTTTCTAGCATATAGGTTTTTTCGTAAAGATCGGTATCTCAGTCGCACACTGTAGTGGTCTATTACGTCAGTATAGAAATGTCTTTGTCTCAACCACACTTGCGTGATTGATTACAGATCAAATCTCTGCTCAAGCACGAATTTTTATTTTTTTATTTTCATTTTATTTTATTTAGAAAACCAACAGCGATACATATAATAAATTACAGAATATGTGTATTACAGTATTGTATGGCTAATAATAGGTTTCCCTGTGTAACCAACGAATCTATAACTGAGTACAATACTCGCCACGGATCTTTGTGTCTCGGAAGTTAGCTTCAGATTTGGTTTGCGCATTGTACAGTCGCCTATTTTATTATAATTTTAATGTCATCATTATGTAGCTAAACTTTTAAATAGCCAAACTCGAGTGCATATAATATTTACTTGTTTATGGAAAAAAAACGTCACAGTGAGGAAAATTTAAGTTTGATTAAAAATATGTAATGAAAATACCATTTCCATAATAATATATTGCCGTTATGTTCATTGCTATTTTTCTAAAAGTTAGCTATGGTAGTACGGGACTTTAATTCCTTGATTTTTAGGGTTCCGTACCCGAATGGTGACAAACGGGACCCTATTACTCTCGCTACGCTGTCCGTCCGTCCGTCCGTCTGTCTGTCACAGGGCTGTATCTTTTGAACAGTAATAGGTAACCGGTTGAAATTTTCTCAGAATATGTGTTACTATGAGGTGTATCACGACAAATACTAGAAACAAAAAAAAGTCTAAAACCAAAGGGGGTCCCCATACAAGAAACCTCAAAAAACATGCATTTTTTTCAACGTTTTTGTTCCTGCTCTATCTTCAAAACGGTAATATATCCCAGCGTCAAACTTGGTCAGATTATAGTGCATATTATGTAGTTTAGCAACAAATACTAAAAATAAGACAAACATAGACATATGTGGTGGTACCTGCGTAAGAAAGACATGCAAAAGTGCATATTTCGCGCACTGTGCGTTGATGTCTTTTTGTAAACTCTCGTAAATTAAATCAGTTTTTATTGGGTATCAGGTCGTTGAGAGGTACGGAACCCTTTCTGCGCGAGTCCGACTCGCACTTGGCCGGTTTTTTTGTACCTAACCTTACAACAAAACTTAAAACAGTTACAAAGTACCTACCTAACCTAATAATAAAACTTAAAACATAGCAAGTAAAGCTAAGCTACGAATAACGAAAACGGCTCTTGCTCTATCTATTTTAAGCTTACTGCGCAGCGGTTTTGTTGCTAATTTCAGAAACAAAGATCCGTGACGCGTATTGTAGATAACATTTTAGAATAAAGCTGAACTCCACAGACTACTAGGGGATACTACGTATCAGACGGACGACTTAGAACATTTTTTTTCGGCAATAGCAGAGTGCTTCCCTAGAGTTTGACATTTAACTTTTTTTTAAATTCGGCTTGATTTCGTAGGCACATTGTGGGTGAAGGAATTATCCATACGTCCAAGCGCGGCGCGGGGGGCGGGGTTTAGGCTTTCTATTGAACATTAATATTTATTTGATTATTTATAGGAATAATTCAATAAAAAAACATTTCTTTTAAACCATCTTTTTATTATTTAACTTTTAGACACAATAGTTAAACAATTCTGTTATGCCGAACACATACACTAATTTTTTTCTGACTTGTCTTATTTAGTAAATAATCTTGACACATCTTTTGCAATTCGTTAATTACAATTATTTTTAAGCCATAATAACTTACAACAATATAACACAATAATATTGTTACTTAATACGGGATATTTACCATGTACAACATTAAAAGACATTATGTTAACAATTTCATACACTAAATATATATTTTTTACCTAATAACATGTGCAGAACTTGTAATTATATTTTATCAGTAGTTGTTTGAATAAAGAGACATGCCAAGATTGTTTACTAAATAAGTCAAGAGAGAAAAAACTGGCCAAGAGCATGTCGGGCCATGCTCAGTATTATAGGGTTCCTTAAGTAGGTGTAATTACAAACGAATCAAATCGAATATTAACCATGGCTATGCTTTTTTAGTTTTTGCAATAATCGGCAGCATTCGCGACTCAGAGCGTGTTGTTAGTAGCGCCATCTAGCGATAAATTCAAGAAGCCAAATTGAAGAAGTGTGTTCAACATAACACAAAGTTACTTTTTGTGATTTTTTCAAATAGAAAGTAACTAAAGGAGCATTATTTGTTAACATAATTTTTCTCTAAGGTCAATGACCTTTGAACTAGGACGTTTTAAGTATTTTTCAGTTTTCTCTCTATAACTCAAAAAATTATAATCACATTATACTCTAAATAATTTTAAAAGAGAGTTTTTACAAAGGTCTATCAATGTGGAAGATTATAACTTTCTACGTTGCATAGTTTAGAAATGGCAGGGGGGGGGACACATTGCAAGCCACTTTGGCGCGCTATATTTCGCAGATGGTACACCTGATAAAAAAGTGGTGTATGAAACACACAGTCTATGATGAAACATTACCTTCATTTTAGTAGACCTATTCAATGATACCCCACACGAGGGGATGCAGCGAAAAAAATTTTTTCATCTCCATTTCACATGTATGGACTATTTTTTTACATAATTTCATTGACTTATGTTTATAACTGTAGAAGTTATTAAGCTGTAAAGGATTAGGACAGACGGACGGACATGACGAAACTATAAGGGTTCCTTGTAGGACTTCGGAACCCTAAAAACAGACTTAAGGTCCTTTACATTATGTTACAGCAGCCCTTAGTAGTTTCTCTCTTTTTGCTGATCAATGCAGAACCATTACATGAATGTAAGCTGTGAAACAAATCGTCGAGAATAGATATGAACTCCGATGTATTCTTCAGAGCTTCCCTTACATCAACATAGCAAGCTGTAAAAAATAATAATACTTAAATATTATTTTAAACGTATTTACGCAGGTTTTTTTTTTCTTTCCACTATTTAAATAGTTAATAATATAGATACTAAGTTATCCACTAAATAGCCCAACAGCTAATGCATTAAACTGATAAGAGAAAGATATGAACTGCATTCCTAAAGTATCTTTAATTTAGCTTAAGCCCGAACAGTGACTGTTCTGTCGCAGCACTGTAACTGATCAGGTGTTCACACAGTAGCAGTACTGTTATGCTCACTGTTTTGCCTCACTGTCCTGCCCTCGTGTGCAATAGGCATTTCTTAGCAGTCAACAGTAATATAAGTAATATGCAACTCACACTCAAGTCTTTCTTTTAAGTCACAAAAAAAGAAGGTTGTTGAATATATAAAAATGAACTAAAACTTACCGGGTTTGGAGTTTGTCTTAAGTTGTTGTTGGAGCCAATTGGTTCTAGCGGAGATTAATATGATGTACATACACCGTTTATTGGAAAAATTTGGCCCTAGCCGGGGCTGAGCGATTAAATCCATTAAAGGATTCTGAAACAGCTTGTTGTATGTGTGATCATTATTTTTCCTTTTTCTCGTATAATCATGATCAACGTGAGGCAGGCGTTTTTCTGTTAAAAATATAAATATGGTTAGGTACTGCAGAGGTTATTCTTGTTCTGTTGGGTCGACATGAGCTACATAATGATAATAGCTCATATCGTGGTGTAAAGATTGGTCAGTCAGATGTCTTTTAATAATTATTAATAATTTAAAGTGCAATTCAACTTACTTAAGTCTACATCTGTACGTGGAAGTTACCACATCTGTACTTGGTTCTCGTCTTTCATAAATAAAGAAGGATATGTAAGCCGAATGCAGCAGTCAGTCTTTTCAAAATGCTTGTGGCACACCCAGTTTCTGGAGGTCCTTCGGAGTCATATTTCAAACATAATCACTATTGACGCACTTCACCCACTGTTTGAGTCCTACTAGTGTCTTCGGGAATATCTGTAAAATTCCTTTTGTTGGACCAAGCAAGAATACAACAACGCCTAACATTTCGTAAACAAAGACGTATTACAGGTTTAATGGAGATAAAACAAGGAGAAAAATAGTCGTCGTTACTTGAATCAATCAACAATTTATAGTAATTATAAGTTTATAAGTAACTAAACCTCAAAAATTAATAAATGAAAAACCGGCCAAGAGCATGTCGGGACATGCTCAGTATTATAGGGTTCCTTAAGTAGGACTAATTACAAACGAATCAAATAGAATATTAATCATTGCTATTTTAGTTTTTGCAAACAGCGCCATCTAGTGCTAAATTTATGAAGCTAAATTTAAGAAGTGTGTTTCTTTTTGTGATTTTTTTAAATAGAAAGTAACTAAAGAAGCATTATTTGCTACGATCATTTTTCTCTAAGGTCAATGACCTATGAACTAGGACGTCTTAAGTATTTTTCAGTTTTCTCACTATAACTCAAAAATTTATAATCACATTATACTCGAAATAATTTTAAAAGAGAGTTTTTATAAAGGTCTATCAATGTTGAAGACTATAAGTTTCTACGTTGCATAGTTTAGAAATGGCAGGGGGGGGGACACATTGCAAGCCACTTTGGCGAACTGTATTTCGCAGAGGGTATGCCTGATAAAAAAGTTGTGTATCAAACATTACCTTCATTTTAGTAGACCTATTCAACGATACCCCACACGAGGGGGTGCAGCGAAAAAAATATTTTCATCGCCATTTCACATGTATGGGCGCCACCCCTAAAATACGTAATTAAGATTTTTTTATTCTTTTAAAATTGAGATCTATATCTATTCCATTTTTTGTCAAAATTTCATTTACTTATGTTTATAACTGTAGAAGTTATTAAGCGGTAAAGGATTAGGACAGACGGACAGACGGACGGACATGACGAAACTATAAGGGTTCCTTGTAGGACTTCGGAACCCTAAAAAAAGACAAGACTGAAGGGTTGTCTTATCGAGTTTCTGAATTTTCCCCATATGCACTAATTTGGCAAAAAAAATCCCCATTTTTTTCAACCAGGAAATTTTACAAATTGAAAAATATAAGACAGTGTTTATTCAAAAAATTGCTAAAAGAACATTTTATAGTGTATCGTGGATAATTTTTGAAACTTTCGGTGCTTCGTCTGTATTCAAACCTTCAATTATTTTCCCAGAGACATTATATAAACTATACAATATCTGTATTGTATCTGTGTTTTCCTTTCCCCAAAATTTGCCCAGGAATTTCACTCCCCAAAATTTCCCCAAGAATGATTTTTTTACCCATAATTGCGAAAAAACCCCCACCCCTAACCATGCAAGACTGATTATTATTTTCTAGGCTACGTTCACTTATAACGCACTCAGTGTGAAAGTCACCCGGTGTGAATATCGCTCGATCATTGACGATTTTCTCAGAATTACTGAACGACTTCGGGCGACTTTATGAAACTGACACTAGAACAATGAAGCACTGACAATTATGACGATCGAAACCTCAAATTATCTGTCATTTCATACTATTATCTGTCAACATGACAGCAGGGCGTCTTTTACCCTACTATTTCACGGGGTGACCGGTGCGTACGCTCGACGACGCCCGCTCACAATACTGAACGGTTTGGTGTGAACGCCCGGACGATCACTCCGAGTAACTGAACGACCAAACAACGCTCCGGGCGTCGTCCGCCGTCGTCCGACGATAATACTGAACGTACCCCTAAATGGCCAGCGGGGGGTAAGAGCCAAAGTAAGGGGAGGGCGGTAAATGACAATATCTAGGTTAGCGCTCATCTATGTTTGTCTATGATTATTCTGTATAGCGCAATTTTTTTGTTCGAAGATAACCTGCCGTGCTGAACTCAGCAAAACTGTGACCAATGAAGCTATGCTTAAGGAATAAAGCTCAATTCAAAACTATATAGTTTTAATGCTTGAGTTTTGTTCTGTAATACGGGCCTTAGAATGCACATTGATTTATTAGTATTGCAGTATTTGCAGTAAACATGCAAAATTGGAGAATTTCTCCAAATATTAATTTGAAACTGACTTAAGATTGCCTCGTTGGTCTAGTGGTCGCAAGCGCGACTGCTGAGGGTGGGGTCCTGGGTTCGATTCCCGGGTCGGGCAAAGTGTTATTGGGTTTTTTCATTAGAAAATTCTCAGTAGCAGCCCGGAGTATGGATTTGTGCCCGGTTAATGGCAATAGGCTCGTCCCCTATTACATGGGACTATAACATAACTGGCGAAATGGGGGTGTACTATACACCTCTGCCTACCCCTTCGGGGAAATACAGGCGTGATGTTATGTTATTAATTTGAAACATGTAGGTAATTGCAAATTCTGGTAAGTATGACTGTTTTCTTTAATTTCTTGCTTGTTGTTTCAGGTTTTCATTTATGATCATCATTTACATATAATTCAACCGAAAGTGGCTACTTTACAAACCAAGTTGCAGTTAGAGGAAGCTTTAAAAATTATAAAAGAAACACCAGAATTAACAAAAGCATCTCATGACATTCAACAAGCAATCTTAAAACGAATAGGAAACTATCCTGATAAAATATTGGAACATATTCATAGAAGTGTAGTGAAGTTGCCTTCCAACCTAGCTACGTTATTGACGATGGAACCTTCCCTTGTGGCACCAATTATCAATGCATATTGTACCCATGACATTATCGATGCAAAGTGCTGTAAAAACATAGATTTTGATGACTGTGTTATGGTTGAAGTAAAATTCACGAAATTTTTGTATGCAACACTAATGCACTCTAAACTAATTAATACTGCTAAACATTACATTGAATCGGAAAAGAACAAAAAGAACATTCTTGGCTTAAAACTAATGTGTGGATTTCATATTATTATGAACAAGGCCTCAGTAAATGATTTATACTCATCAAGAGAATATCATAGGTTTCTGAATAGCTTGAAGCAAAATGGATATTTCAGAAATAATATCGAAGGATCCAAAGATTATCAAATTTTACTACAAAGAGCCAAGCATTATTTTTCTGCTGTAGAATGTCCTATGAATTCTAATGTATCCCATAACATATCAGAACTTATTTCATCAGATGACTTTAAGAGAGTAAAAGATTCGCTAAAATGCAAATCAGTTGAACATGTGGGCTATGTAGAAGATAATGAAGACTGGTTAAATATACATCCAGAAGAATTGAACGACTTAATGTGTTCACGTTATGGTAAAAAATTAAGAAGTAATGATGTTGTTACAACTCAAACTATTACACAAGACTTGACGTCTTTTTTAAAGCAATCCTCAGATTTTGAAGGTATAGAAGTAGATCGCTTTGAAGAGTCCGAACAAGACGTTATTGACTTTGAATCAGACAAATTTGTTTCATGTATTGAAAACATGTTGAATATGTTAAGTACAGGTAGTAAAGAGGATACTGAAAGTATTGACAGTGAAGATTCTGATAATATGTATTATGGCGATGATGATGATGAAGATGACTGCGACAGAGAACTAAAAGCTAAACTTCAAAATTATCCAACAGAAAATCTAAAAGATAATAAAACCGTTCTTTCAAATATTATTCAGAGTATGAAAGAAGAAAAGGCATCAACAGGACCATCAAGCAACCTTATGAGGTCGCTGGGGGTAAGCAAAACTGAATTAATGGATTCCGATGACGATTAAGTCATAGAACAGTTTTATAAATATTATCATTATGTAGTCCTACATATAATGTCTTAATTACATGTAAACTTGCAAATTAATGTATTTAGTAGACATTGAATATGCAGCAAATTAAACAATTTCTTGTATAAATATCAAAATATTCCTTTATTTTTGATTTAGGACCTTTTTATGTGGCGTCTAAGTGCATAATGTCCTTTTCTGAGAATGTCCTTTCTTATAATGTCATTTTTGCCTTTTCTCGAAATATACCCGTCTCAACTAAGTATACAAAATTGTATGTTCAATAACATGAAAAGAAAAGTCGTATTAGAGATATCGTTTTGGATCCAAGATACAGAAAATATTTGGAACTTGTATAGAAAATTAACTAAGTCTACCGCAGACAATTACCTCAATGGCCCGTTCTTTCGTGTTATCGGTATAGGTACATGTTTGAAAAAAAAACCCGGCCAAGTGTGAGTCGGACTCACGCAGTAAGGGTCCCGTACCAGCCATCGACCTGATACCCCATATAAACTGATTTAATTTACGAGAGTTTATCAAAAGACATCAACGACGTACGCGAAATGTGAATTTTTGCATCTCTTTCTTACGTAGGTACCACCACATCAGTGGCGGTTCTAGGGGGGGGAGTCGTAGGGGTCATGACCCCCCCCAAAATCGTACACGTCAAATTGACAAATCTCCTAAAAATAGACGATAAAATTTACAAAAATAAATTAAATAAATTATTAACTTCCTGCTTAAACGTCCAAAAGGAAACAATGAAATCAAAACTAGGTTAGTACTACCTACTTACTCAAACACGACATCACACGACATCTACTCGTATGTACGTCAAAAAATCTTCAACTTTATTTTAGAGTTTTGTTTATGTACTGAAGTTCAATTTATTGAACATTTTGTTAAACGGTTTGCGCTACTTTACATGATCCTGCCGTTGCGATCGGACACTATATCAAAGACGCAAGCGATTGAAGCTTTGGCGGTGAAAAAAAATTCACGCTCGCTTCGCTCGCGCTTCTTCATTAACGTACATAGTCTACGGCTCCAAAGAAATACACTTAAATTGAAGTCAACATTACGCATAAATATGAAAAATTCGCGCTCGCTTCGCTCGCGATTTTACCCAACGTTCGTTTCCTCTTTGTTGACGTTCATTTTGTAAGTAACTATTCTGTTACATAATAAAATAATTCTAAACTTAATTTTAATTTGCCTTTGAATAAATTAAAAAAAAAAAAAAGTACCTTGAAACTGTATCTACGTAAGCCAAGTTGACCCCCCCCCCACCCCCAAGATCTTGGGCTGGAACCGCGCCTGCACCACATATGTCTATGTATGCCCTATTTTTAGTATTTGTTGCTAAACTACATAGTATGCACTATAATCTGACCAAGTTTGACGTTGGTATGTATTACCGTTTTGAAGATAGAGCAGGATCAAAAACGATGAAAAAAATGCATGTTTTACGAGGTTTCTTGTACCCCCCCCTTTGGTTTTATACTTTTTATTGTTTTTAAGCTATTGCATAGCTTCTATCGCGGGCCTTGAGCGTGGAGACGGAATCCAGAAATTCCGCAACGAAAATAACCTAACACCCCTCACTCCGACCGGCACAGCGGTGATACTTTTTAGTTTTACCATCTATCGATGAATAGCAGAACTTTTAATGACTTTTTGAAATATCACGCTTATCTCTTTAGTTCTGCAAATCGCCTCTAGTTGGCATTGGTTGTATCGGCGTTACTGCGCTTAAGCTATTCCATAGCTTCTATCGCGGGCCTTGAGGGTGGAGACCGAATCCAGAAATTCCGTAACGAAAATAACCTAACACCCCCCACTCCGACCGGCACAGCGGTGATACTTTTTAGTTTTGCCATCTATCGATGTATAGCCGACCTTTTAATGACTTTTTGAAATATCACGCTTGTCTCTTTAGTTCTGCAAATCGCCTCTAGGTGGCATTGGTTGTATCGGCGTTACTGCGCTTAAGCTATTGCATAGCTTCTATCGCGGGCCTTGAGCGTGGAGACCGAATCCAGAAATTCCGTAACGAAAATAACCTAACACCCCCCACTCCGACCGGCACAGCGGTGATACTTTTTAGTTTTGCCATCTATCGATGAATAGCAGAACTTTTAATGACTTTTTAACCGACGAAAAAAAGGAGGAGGTTCTCAATTCGACGCGTATTTTTTTTTTTTTTTTTTTGTTTTTTTTTTTTATGTATGACCACGCATAACTTTTTACAGAGTAGTCCGATTTTGATAATTCTTTTTTTAATAGATAGGGTATATCTTGAAGTTGGTCCCATTTAAATTTCAAAATCAAAATCTACCCCTAAGGGTAGGAAAACAGGGGGTGAGTGCTTGTTCACCAACTGAATTCTTACCTGTTAACGAATTCTGTTGAAACTTGGCACACATAAATGTAGTTCTAAACACTTCAACATAATGGAGACCTGGAGTTAGATTTTAGCCACAATTTTTTTTTAAATAAAACTTTTTAGCAAAAAATTGAACCGACGAAAACAGAAACTAAAAAGCGAAAAATAACTAATTATGAGTCGGCGCCAAACAAACAATCAACGAAGATCATTAAATTCCTTTAAATAAATAATAAAAACAACGTAACATCAAATATAACGTGAAATTTTCAACGATAAACAATAACTTTCCAAAAATGCGTTCTCCGCTCGGCCACTTGCAACTTGCTAGTTTGGCGCCGACTCATAATTAGTTATTTTTCGCTTTTTAGTTTCTGTTTTCGTCGGTTCAATTATTTGTTAAAAAGTTTTATTGAAATATCACGCTTGTCTCTTTAGTACTGCAAATCGCCTCTAGGAGGCATTGGTTGTATCGGCGTTACTGCGCATGCGTAATCCTCCTCTTCGCCCCGCAATCTGGTGACTCATGCCTGCTTAGAGTTTCGGCGTTAGGGCACCTCCTCTTTGTATTTACATAAAACATGCTATGCAATAGCTTTACCGCGGCAGTCTCCGAGTGCCACACGTCTTTTTAGGGTTCCGTAGTCCTTTAGGAAGGAACCCTTATAGTTTCGTCATGTCCGTCCGTCTGTCCGTCTGTCCTAATCCTTTACAGCTTAATAACTTCTACAGTTATAAACATAAGTAAATGAAATGTTGTTAAAAAATAGTATAGATATAGATCTCAATTTTAAAAGAATAAAAAAATCATGATTACGTATTTTAGGGGTGGCGCCCATACATGTGAAATGGGGATGAAAATTTTTTTTTCGCTGCACCCCCTCCTGTGGGGTATCATTGAATAGGTCTACTAAAATGAAGGTAATGTTTCATACATCACTTTTTTATCGAATGTACCATCTGCGAAATATAGCCTGCCAAAGTAGCTTGCAATGTGTCCCCCCCCTGCCATTTCTAAACTATGCAACGTAGAAACTTATAATCTTCCACATTGATAGACCTTTGTAAAAACTCTCTTTTAAAATTATTTCGAGCATACTGTGATTATAAATTTTTGAGTTATAGAGAGAAAACTGAAAAATACTGAAAACGTCCTAGTTCAAAGGTCATTGACCTTAGAGAAAAATGATCATAGTAAATAATGCTCCTTTAGCTACTTTCTATTTGAAAAAATAACAAAAAGTAACTTTGTGTTATGTTGACGACACACTTCTTAAATTTGGCGCCATCTAGCGGCGTCAAACAACACCCTTGGGTCGTCAATGCTGCCGTCAAGTGCCGTCTATTACATTTGGCACTGTATATTGCCATCTAGCGGCTACTGACATCACTCTCTGAGTCGCCAATGCTGCCGTCTATTGCAAAACTAAAATAGCCGTGATTAATATTCGATTTGATTTGTTTGTAACACCTACTTAAGGAACCCTATAATACTGAGCATGGCCCGACATGCTCTTGGCCGGTTTTTAGTATTTGTCGTGATACTCCTCATAGTAACACATATTCTCTGAAAATTTCAACTGGTTATCTATTGCCGTTACAAATTAGAAAGATAGAGCCCTGTGACAGACAGACAGGCGGACGGACGGACAGCGTAGCGAAAGAAGTAATTAGAGGTGGGTAGCTACTCTAATAACTAGCTAAATAGCGGCTATTCAACAAATAGCGGCTATTCAACAAATAGCCATGGCTACGATATCTGTCAACAGGATAGCTAGGCTATTGGCTACCGCTACAAATAACTGACAAGTTTATGGAGTAGCGTGCAGCCGCGTAGCTGTCGCGCTGCCGTTAGCTGACCAAGTAAAATAGCTATTGGCTATCGGTAGCTAGCTAGCGACTTTATTTTTACGATGTTAAACCTAACCTAGTAGTCAATTAGGTTTACAATCGTTTGAGATCTATAATTTTGTTTGTATAACAAAAGGAAGAAGGGTCTTTTGTTGTAGTTTTTATGGTAGTTTGTAGTTTTCTTAGTTGATTTTTATTTTTATTTTTCCTCAGTTTGGTCAGAGATTTGTAATGTTTTCGACAGTTAAATATGTAGTCTTTAGTAATCTATCTATACTATAATAAAACTGTAAAGGTCGAAAAGTCTGTACATTGAGTTTTTTTTCGCGAAAACCGGCTAGGGGGACTAGAAATAACTGTAGAACACGAATCAATCGTTTAAAAAAATTATGTCTGTCTGTTACCTCATCACGTGAAAACGGCTGAACGGATCGTAATGAAACTTAGTATTTGTATTGGTATTAGTCTAACTTAAAATATAGGGTATGTTTTATCTGAATCGGTTGAGTAGATCCAGCGATACAGCTTGACCCCTCTATTGTATTAAGTTGCATACAAAGTAGAGGTCATGATTGTTGGTTGGATGCAGGTTGCAGGTTCCTAAAAATACAACTGGATTCTATTAGTATTATAGAAAATATAGAATAACATAACATAGCCCAAAACTGTCCCGCTGCTGGGCATGGCCCTCGTGGAATGAGAAGAGTTAAGGAACTGGATATTGTTAGTGTAATAGATTATCATAACACTAATAATAATATACATATAATAAATATATAATAGATTATCAGCTCATTACCTACTGCCCCACTGCTGGGCACGGACCTCTTCTCGGAACGAGGAGAGTTAAGAAACTAGAAAATATAGAATAATATAACGTAGACAACCCATTACTGTCCAATACTAGGTATGGCCCTCTTCTCAGAATGAGAAGAGTTAATGAACTGGATATTCTTAGTATTCTAGAATAACATAACATTACCAGCCCATTACAGTCCCACTGCTGAACACGGGCCTCTTCTCAGCATAAGAAGAGATGTGGTTAGTGTTATAGAATAACATAATCAGCCCCATTACTTCCCATTGCTGGGCACGAGCGTCTTCTCAGAATGAGGGAGTTTAGGGCTAATTCCATGAAATTCCATCACCTTAGCCGGTTGGTTGTAAAAACAAAATATAGTATGGTCGGTAAATAGTGTAATCGTCTGTGTAGGCGCTTATATGTATATATTTGAAGATATTGTGTTCACGGCTTAACTTATCACGGCGAGGATCGAACTAATAAATGCAACGGGGCAGCTTGAGCGTAACTCAAGACAACCACCTAGCTAGTAGCTACTGGTAGCTATGACGGCTAGTAGCTACGACGACGCTGGGCGCTATCAGTTTTATCCAATAGTCAAATAGCTGAAATAGCTGGTTATCTAGCTGGCTACTCAACCACAAATAGCCAGCTAGCTAGGTTATTAAAATGTTGGCTAGTTACCCATCGCTAGAAGCAATAAGTCCCGTTTGGCACCCTTCGGGTACGGGATCCTAAAAAACCAAAATCAATGTGACTAGACCATATCTGTGTAACGAAACCATAGCGACTTCAAATTTTTCCACTAGCGCCATCTAGTTACGTTTGAGGGAACATTATGACTTTGTAAAAGTACGAACAAACAACAAATAACAGAATAAAGAGGATAAACTGCTTTTGTATCATGTCTTATTCTCTTTCTTTCTTTTCTTTTTATGATGTATAGATCTGCTCTTGACCGCAATCTAGACAGCTTTGTCAGGATGTGGTCGACGATGGAGCGAGTTGAACTTTCTCTTCTTCTAAAACTAAGTACCGTAAACTGCCCTAACTTGGCCCACAAGCCCTACTTTGCCTAGTTATTTTTTGAGTAAACTATAATAGCTATGATTTCCGTACTTGAGGAGCTTTGAAAACTATGACAACGCTAACATTTGGTTCAGTTATAAAGTGTCAGTGCGTGTAAAAATTAAGTTAACGCCTTAGGCAAAGTAGGGCTTCTTGGCAAAGTTAGGGCATTTTACGGTACTTGTATGTCAGTCTTCAGAATGTTGTAGAATTTTACTGTATAAAATAATAACCCCACCTCGCAAAAACAAAAACAACATAAACAGGTATTCTTAGTTTAGATATTGTATTATATTATCTGTGAATTGGGTTTGATTTACCTACTTCAAAGCTATTTTCTTCTTTTTGGAGCACCTAAATAAAAGCTTGCTTTCAGTAACGTTATTTTTTATTAAAGATTATTATGTTTCTCACCCACAGTCTTCTTATTGTAATTTTACACATTTAACAACATTGATAAAAAGCGCCATCTGTTGGTTAATATAAAATTAATCTCTATAGTTTTTAACGAAAATATCGTAATTAAACTCGGAAAACTTTATCGACATTCAAGTTTCAAACAATATAACTTGTAAATATGTCAAACTTGCAGTAACGTAATTTTGCTCTTTAAGTAGTTAGGTAGGTACGAGCTAGGAGGCGCGATCGCCTATTGTACTTACATAATATTTCTGTAAACTTCTGTCTTTGTTTTCATTTGGTGTTTGTACAATTAAGAATATAATAATTAAATATATGGCCACACTGAGACATCACAATTTTATTGGGTTGGCGGGAAAATTCGTAAAGATCATGTTGTGGATTTTTTATTATTTTCCAAAATTTGTGTTTCTTAGAGTGTTAATGTGTAATAATGGTGGATTATTAAATTTTAAGTGCTCGTTAACATGTAAAAGTGTGGATAAATGGTACAAAGTTGAAAAACATGACTTTCGTATTATCTCATCATCCCCTCAGAAACCTAGTAAAGTTTCCATCACTTTACTAGGATATAAGTATAATATGTTCAATGATTACGACTGAAGGACATGTATCCATGGTCATGAATAAATTAAAAAAAAAACAATTTTATTCTTATTTTACATTTATGAAAGCCATTGACGTTTGACATTGTCAAACTTAATTACGCTATTGGGCGCAGGGTCCTCAATCTTAAAACAAATAATCGGGTACAACAGCTTTTACAACGCTGCAAAAATACGTAGTACTTCGAATACTTGTAGATAACAGGTAAGATGGTGGTTTTTAATTTAGTAGCATTATATTTGTTATTGTTACGGACTAAAAGTAATAGATGGCGGATTTACCAAATTTAAGAAACGAGATACTGTAATAGTTTATTCAATATCGGATAGATGTCGCTACATGACCCCATATTTGATAATTGTTCCAAAGAGATTATGATTTCATTTCACGAGATAATTTTACTGATTTTTCACGAAATATTATAATAATAAATAAGTATCTTTTTCAGAGCCTATTTTGTTGATTCTTGAACATTAAAGTATTCTACTTTTACTGATTTTGACTGGTTGATTATAGTGCTAAAATTCGCAAGTCAGTAACAAGTGTTAATAGCAGTACTATCGTGCGGTCCGATTTATAAACGCAGGCCGTAAGTTCGATCCTCAAGAAATGATTCTCTTTTTGCATTTTTTATTTTTAGTTCTGTTGATGTACTAACAGCAGTTCCAAACTAAAAGTATCAGATGGCGCTAGTAAACGGTTACCAGTTTTGTGGTGGAAGATTGGTCTCTATTTCAGTATATTATAATGTACTCTGTGATTGGGCGCTAGATAGCAGCACTGAGACCAAAAATCACAGTTTACCGACATTTCTGATAGTTTTATCTACATATATCTATCTTAAATCTCTATATTTTATTTATTGTTATTTGTTGCTAAACTACATAGTATGCACTATAATCAGACCAAGGTTGACGCTGGTATGTATTACCATTTTGAAGATAGAGCAGGAACAAAAACGTTGAAAAAAATGCATGTTTTTCGAGGTTTCTTGTATGGAATCCCCTTTGGTTTTAGACTTTTTTTGTTTTTATTATTTGTCGTGATACACCTCATAGCAACGCATTTTCTGAGAAAATTTCAACCGGGTACCTATTACCGTTCAAAAGATACAGCCCTGTGACAGACGGACGGACGGACGGACAGCGTAGCGAGAGTAATAGGGTCCCGTTTGGCCTCCTTCAGGTACGGAACCCTAAAAACGACCGGGACCAACGGTAAAAAGTAAATTATATATTGAAAATTGCAAACTTTATTTATTTATTATAGCTGTGCCCGCGACTCCGTCCGCGTGGATGTCGGAAAATAACATCGTGTCATAATTATGAACACAATTTCTTCAAATATGTATATATAAGCGCCTACACAGACGATTACACTATTTACCGACCATACTATAATTTTGTTTTTATAACCAACCGGCTAAGGTGATGGAATTTCATGGAATTAGCCCTAAACTCCCTCATTCTGAGAAGACGCTCGTGCCCAGCAGTGGGAAGTAATCGGGCTGATTATGTTATTCTATAACACTAACCACATCTCTTCTTATGCTGAGAAGAGGCCCGTGTCCAGCAGTGGGACTGTAATGGGCTGGTAATGTTATATTATTCTAGAATACTAATAATATCCAGTTCATTAACTCTTCTCATTTTGAGAAGAGGGCCATACCCAGTAGTGGGACAGTAATGGGTTGACTACGTTATGTTATTCTATATTTTCTAGTTTCTTAACTCTTCTCGTTCCGAGAAGAGGTCCGTGCCCAGCAGTGGGGCAGTAGGTAATGAGCTGATTATGTTATGATAATCTATTACACTAACAATATCCAGTTCCTTAACTCTTCTCATTCCAAGAAGAGGGCCATGCCCAGCAGCGGGACAGTGATGGGCTATGTTATGTTATTCTATATTTTCTATAATACTAATAGAATCCAGTTGTATTTTTAGGAACCTGCAACCTGCACCTAACCAACAATCATGACCTCTACTTTGTATGCAACTTAATACAATAGAGGGGTCAAGCTGTATCGCTAGATCTACTCAACCGATTCAGATAAAACATACCCTATATTTTAAGTTAGACTAATACCAATACAAATGCTAAGTTTCATTACGATCCGTTCAGCCGTTTTCACGTGATGAGGTAACAAACAGACAGACAGACAGACATAAATTTTTTAAACGATTGATTCGTGTTCTATAGCTTATTTCTAGTCCCCCTAGCCGGTTTTAGCGAAAAAAAACTCAATGTACAGACTTTTCGACCTTTACAGTTTTATTATAGTATAGATAGAAGATATTCTTTATTGTACACACAGACCAGTAAGCCTCAAGACGCCGCATAAACAAAGTTTTGCATGAGAACACAGTCGTAAAATGTTGGCGGGGACCGGGGGGCGGATGGCGCGTTATGATTGGTCGGCTCAAATGTTCGGTGATATGATTGGTGCCGCTCGCTGACGTAGTGACGTCCCGATTGGTGGCTGGGCGTAAGATATGCAGTGCTACTGCATATGCTTTGTGGCCGGGGGTATCCGGCTAATAGGCGTCTAGAGGCTTACTGGTCTGTGATTGTACATTACACCAAACGAAAACAAAGACAATAGTTTACAGAAAGATTAAGTAAGTACAATGGGCGGTCTTATCGCACAAGGCAATCTCTTCCAGACAACCTTTGGATGGACTAGAAGAATGGAACTTACTCCAAGGAAACATTATTTTTAGGGTTCCGTAGTCCTACAAGGAACCCTTATAGTTTCGTCATGTCCGTCCGTCTGTCCTAATCCTTTACAGCCTAATAACTTCTACATTTATAAACATAAGTAAATGAAATTTTGTTAAAAAATAGTCTACATATAGATCTCAATTTTAAAAGAATAAAAAAATAAGGGGTGCAGCGAAAATAAAATGTGAGTGGCGTATCATTGAATAGGTCTACTAAAATGAAGGTAATGTTTCATACATCACTTTTTTATCAGGTGTACCATCTGCGAAATATAGGCCACCAAAGTGGCTTTCTATGTGTCCCGCCCCTGCCATTTTTAAACTATGCAACGTAGAAATTTATAATCTTCCACATTGATAGACCTTTGTAAAAACTCTCTTTTAAAATTATTTCGAGTAAAATGTGATTAGAAACTTTCTAGTTATAGAGAGAAAACTGAAAAATACTTAAAACGTCCTAGTTCAAATGTCATTGACCTTGACCAGAAAAATGATCTTAGCAAATAATGCTCCTTTAGCTACTTTCTATTTGAAAAAATCACAAAAAGTATCTTTGTGTAATGTTGAAATGACACACTTCTTAAATTTGACGCTATACAGCGCCATCTAGCGGCTACTAACAACACTCTGAGTCGCCAATGCTGCCGTCTATTGCATTTGGCGCTGTAAATTGCCATCTAGAGGCTACTAACTACACTCACTGAGTCGCCAATGCTGCCGTCTATTGCAAAAACTAAAATAGCCATGATTAATTTTCGATTTGATTTGTTTGTAACACCTACATAGGGAACCCTATAATACTGAGAGCATGGCCCAACATGCTTTTGTTCGGTTTTTTTTTTTAACAATAGGAATAACTGCATCCACAGATTGTTTTAAATGCTTACCTGGACCAGGAATCGAACCAATTCAAAATGCAAAAAATAGACACTGACCCCCTTATTACAAAACGTGGACTAAGGTGGTTTAAAATTATCACAGATATAGAACTAAATTTTAAACCATGGTTTTGGTAAATTTCTTATTACAAAAGCAGGTTTATCTCATAATTTGGTTTAAGTACGGCACTAAAATTAAACCTACGCGACCCCTAGTTTAACAACACTAAACCATACTATACTATAAACGTCAAATTGTAATTTTAGGTTATTTTCAGCTATGTTTGTTTTGTTTACTTATTACATTAAAAATCATTAAAATTACGTGAATATGGATGTTTTCGATTGTGCAGCTAATATAATTTTGCTATGGAGGTTTTGGCGACGTAAAAATATCAAGTTAATGTAAAACAATTTACAAGTTGTGTGGCGAAGAATTTTCATTTCATTGCATTTTTGGCTTAGACCAACAGAAAAAAGGTAGACAGAGTACCGCGCTGTCACAAGGAAGCAGGGTAAAGGAAGCTGAATTTGAAATAGGAAGCTGATCGCGTTCCAGTGCGACGCGAGAAACCGAACGCGCTAGACGTCAAATTGACAGTATTGTTTATGGTCTTAATATGAGGCTCCTGTGTTGTGAAAACGTGTAAAAATAACTCGCTGACACAAAAAAAGCCTTGCGGGATTACATTTCACAAACAAGTACTTGATTTTACGTAATTTTAAATTATAAATACAATATAATTTCGTAATGTACTGTTGGAACACAAAACCTGACGTATTGTTAGCGGTGTGACCAGCAAATCGACATCAAAAATACCCCCAAAATACGGGTGACGTTTGGGTCTGATGGTGTTATTAGGATTAGTAACTTTCGTAATTTGGCCATCGGTTTGATGTTTTTATTTATTTTGAACCTTTCATACAGTACTTAATTTAATTACGATGTGGTATTTCAATGGCTTAAAACTTCAGACACCCCAACTTATTGTAATAAATTGGTATGGCAAGTAATTATTTATTTTCATAAATTATTGTATAATTTACAACGTATTATTGAAATCACTGAGAACCTCTTAAGGGGTCATGCTACTCATCAGTATGAACAACTTTTACTATGTACCATCCCCGAAATCCTGATAAAAATCATCTTTTACCTACATTTGTGTTCACATGAATCGACAAAATGTAAGGATCAGCTGATTTTTTTTCGCGATTTCTGGTTTGGTCCCGTAGTAAAAGTTGTTCATACTGATGAGTACAATGACCCCTTAAGAGGTTTTCAGTATTTTCAATAATACGTTGTAGTGGTGATTTTTGTTGTCATACTTATTCTAGTCGACGCGTCCTACTCTGCCCGCCGCACACGCCCGCGGCCATTTTCAAAGGATAATAATATCACTATTATATGATACACGTGATCACGTGTATCACGTATGTATAATTTCTCCGGCATAAACCAGAAAACAAATTGAATAAGGTCTGTTAATGAAAAGTACATTAAGATAAGATTCCATCATACTTTATATCTAAATTAGATGGTATACCCAGAAGTCGGTAAGAAAAGACAGTACTACCGGAAATTAACACTACACAAAGGTTTTTAGTATTATTCTCTTTTATTAAACGTATCATTAGAAAAATATGTTTTATTTACATTGTCATACATGTACATATTGTCCTCAAAATATAATATTTAATATTGTTAAAATGAGGTAAATTTGTTTTCGGTGGCAACATTTTTTACTAAGCACACACATGCATGCCAACTGCGTGCGACACAAGGTCACGCACACAAGTTTATAAAGCATGCATCACATCTTTGAACGCTTTTGTTAACACATGCGCCGTCTACCTTTTTTCTGTTGGTCTAAGATTTTTGGAGAGACAACAAGCAGTGAACGTAATGTAAGAAGATTTGGCCTACAAATTTTGGGGATTACCCGGATTACCACTAAAATGTAAGTAGTATGCTATGCTAAATCACTGTGTAACAAGTTAATAACTTTCCAAATAAAACCACTATTGACACTCATATTTTACTAAAGAATCACCATTGTTTTGTTATAGATTCAAGTAGGAAGACAAAAGATATTCAGTAACTCGGACAAATATGCTCAAAGCTTGCAAAAACCTAGTTAAGACCATTTATCATAACAAGAAAGGTCAATGTTTTCATGGAACTGCAAATAAGGTTTACTATGATTTTCTAGTACTTACTAACGTCAAGAAAAGCAATGAGAAATAATGAGGTACCTATTTAAGTATGTAAGTATAATAATTTTCTACATTTATTGGAGAAAGTGATGACAAAAATATGAATGGGTACGCTTTAAGAAAACTCTGTCAGAGGACGGCTATTTACTATTGTGAATGGGTCTGGAAAATTGGCAGGAAGAGTCTCCCTGTAGTCCCTGTTGTCTGCTTATTTAATTTGTGATATCAATAAATGTTATCTTTTATTTTTCAGTGTAACATAAACTTGTTTAAGGAAAAATATAGTTGACAGTAAACTGTATCCTCCGGCCTCCGGCACAGATGTCCCCGGCCGTACTTTGAGGAGGCCGCTTAAAGGAATTCACATCGCAAATAACGTGTACAATGGAGTATAATGCGCACCAGTCTATGGCTGCTGTGTAGTTAGCGCCCCACACCTCGATTGACACCCGCATGCAAAATTTTGCTACTACAACAACAACACATACAACAACACACATACAACAACAACATACCACACAACTCGTTCGACAACAACAACTCGTACAACTCGTTTGCCCAGCGGCCATAAAGTTTGGTGCATACTATACAATGGAAGCATGTACACTGTGGTGTATTGTATTCCAAAAGTTGCAATGTGGGTAGTACTATTACACCTCTGCCTACCCCTTCGGGGGTCGTTCCTCGTGGTCCCACTACTTTGTCCCACTGGTGGGACCACGAGGAAATGTTGTTCCTCGTGGTCCCACTCAGCAGTGGGCCCATGAGGAATACTCTTTGCCGTTCCTTGTGGACCCACTGATGAAATTTGGTAATGCCCTTTATAAGTTCAAGAAAAATGGTATTTGTCATTATCACAAGTTTAAAGTTAGCATGACATTAAGTGGGACATATTTTCCACAGTTTACCCGTGGTACTACTGCTTGGTAGTACCATGTTCACATGTTTACATGTTCGACCGTTTATGGTGTACCTACTGCTCTTACCTTTAGGATAATAACTATACTTTACTAAACTACCATGCGTCAAAGAAAAGTACTAGGAGTACATAAACTATAGGGTACCTAGTTGTTCGTAGTTTCGCTCAGGTGCATTAGGTATTATTACCGGAATGTCCATTCACTGCTTAACTTGTAGCCCAGCAATGGGTACACTGGTGGGTATGGTGGTGGTAGGTGGTGGTTGTCACTGATGATGATGATTTAACTCGTTAAAACACTTATTAATCCTACTTATTATTCTAACAAAATGCAATTAACTAACCATTAACTCAGGTGTATTTTTATTTAGCCTGTTTTGGTAAGTAATTTCATCAGTGGGTCCACAAGGAACGGCAAAGAGTATTCCTCATGGGCCCACTGCTGAGTGGGACCACGAGGAATTACATTTCCTCGTGGTCCCACCAGTGGGGCAACGTAGTGGGACTACGAGGAACGGCAAAGAGTATTCCTTGTGGGCCCACTGCTGAGTGGGACCACGAGGAACAACATTTCCTCGTGGTCCCACCAGTGGGGCAAAGTAGTGGGACCACGAGGAACGACCCCCCTTCGGGGAAATACAGGCGTGATGTTATGTTGTTGTTGTTGCAGTGTTAAATTGCACAAATTCGCATCATTGCGTGCTGGGCCTTGCTACTGTTTTCAGAATGTTGTTAGCGTGTTAGAAGATAGAATGTTGAAACCCTTGATTATTAATAAAAGTTTGTAAAAAAATGGGCGGATTTTATTTTTCCATTCATACGAAAACTACGGTGACAAGTTCGCAGTGTTATTTTATTAGAAATTTGGTAGAAGTATCTCCTAGTTTGCTTATTTGTAGTGATGTTTATCACCCGTGCATAGAGATATCGATACTTTTTACTACATATAGGTAACTACGTAATTTCAATAACATAACATAACAACATAACCAGCCCATTACTGTCTGGCCTAGTGCGAGTTGGCGGACTACACACACCAATGAGAACTGTATGGAGCACTCTCAGGTGTGCAGGTTTCCTCACGATGTTTTCCTTCACCGTTAAAGCAAGTGATAATCGAATATAAATCCGCACATGAATTCGAAAAGTCAGAGGTGCGGGGCAGGATCGAACTCCCACCCTCCTGCATGGAAGGCAAGCGTAATATTAGTTTGATGTCGACATAACATTTGTTTGATGTAAATTAAGAGAACTCCAGAAAATCACAGAAATTATACGTAAAATATGTTACCGGGACTCATACCATATCACATCAGGCTAAGGGGACAGAGTGAATAGAGTTTTTTGCTTACAGTGCATGCTCTATTGTTGATTTAAAAATAAAATATATAAGGCAAACAAAGACATGTGTGGTGGTACATACTTGAATAAGAAAGAGATGCAAATATTCACATTTCATAGTAAGGTGCACGCTGATTGTGCATGATGACACTGACAGTGCTGCATCTTTGGTAAACTCTCACGAATATCTATTTCAACGGGGTATCAGGTCGATACGGAACCCTAACAAATCGCAGACGTTCTCAAAAAAGGCCAGGTTAAAAGCACTCTAAACCGACGAGCATGCCTGACGAGGTTAATGAACGTAGATGAAGCGAAGGTGTGTCAGGATCGTAGCAGGAGGAAATCCTTTTTTTTAACATAGGAAGGCAAACCGGCATGCGGGTTACCTGATGGTAAGCAATCTCCGCCGCCCAGTCCGTCCTTAGTCTCTGCCTACCCTTATGGGAAACAGGTGTGATAATATTATGTATGTATGTATGCGGCGCGTTCTTTTCATCAAAATGTATTTATTTATCCTATTGATGTATTCTACTACTTCCTACTAATATTATAAATGCGAAAGTATGGATTTTTGTTTGTTTAATGTTTGTCTTTCAATCACGCTAAATCAGCGTAACTTATTACGATGAAATTTAGCACACAGATAGACCATGTCCTGGATTAACACATAGGATACTTTTTATTGACATTTCACGAGAGCGAAGCCGCGGGCATCAGCTAGTAGGTAATAAGAGTACATTACATACTCAACAGTTCCTACTTTATCAACACTTTACCTACATATGTTCTCGTTTGATTTTATTTATTATCGTTTTTATTTGTCCTTGAAGGATTTTAACTTGTTTTTTTATGAACTTACTCATAAATGATACTATTCCAAATATTGTTGGGAAAATTCCAGTGGTTCCGAAGATTAAAGGTAATAAGTAAAAAACTTTGATAAATACAACATTTCACTCACACTCATTTAGCCAGGGGCCTTACTTCCGACTGGTTTGAGCTCTGAACCAAATCGAGCTAATGTCAATTTCTAGAGGAACGCAGTACGAATTGACACTAACACTAACTCGAATTCAAATTCAATTGATACAGCACTCGATCTAGTCGGGAGTAAGGCCCCTGGACACTCGCGATGCCATCTTTTTGTCATATGCTCTGGGACGTTAGTACTATTAGGTATTCTGTGCTCCGGGTTCCGTCTTTGGGTATATTTTTTATGTTGGATATGATATATTTAGTTTCTGTTAGTTTCTATAGACAAATTATTAAGTGGACCATGCTTTCAAAAGTGTGCAATCAAAATTTTACCTTAATTTTATAAATAAACTAGCTTTTACTCGCGGCTCCGCTCGCGTTAGATTCTGTTATACCCCCGTGACGGATCCTGTTAATAATAAGGTGTTTTCCTGTAACTATTACAAAATTGTAAATGTCTGTTTGTTTATTTATTCGAGCATCACGCAAAAACTACGGGACCTATTTTGTTTTTTTTTGTAAACAGGTATGCATTTTATGAAAAAAGAAAACGATTCCTGTAGGATGAATTGAAGAACAACGGAGTGAAGCCACGGGCAAAGTCCTGTCCTGTCCAGTCTAGTCTAGTCAGATCCAGTCCGATCTAGTTTGATCCAGTCCGATCCAGTCCGCTCCACTCCACTCCCAGTCCCACTCCACTCCACGCAACTCACCCACTTAGTCACTCAGTCACTCACTTACACACACTCACACCCACTCACTCACTCACTCAGCCAATCAGTCACCCACTCATTCACCCATCCACTCAGTCACTCTCTCACTCACCCTCTCACATACTCACTCACTCAGTCACACACTCACTCGCCCACTCACTAACTCACTCACTCGCCTAGTCGCCCACTCTCCCACTCGCTCATCCATCATACATTACTATCCGCTCGTGCAAATGCATAGAAGCTGTATCTGTCGGGTGAGGACGCACCCCACAAATAGTTTTTTTTTCTTTCTTTCTTTCTTTCTCAAAACTCATACCAGTTTTTAAGTCATGTTCAGTCATGATCATCAGCATTCAAACAAAAAAGTTTCATCAAAATCGGTCCAGTAGTTTTAGCGTGATGCTCGAACAAACAAAAAAACGGACATTTTCAATTTTATAATAGTTAAGGACGCGTTCGCAAAATTGATAGGTACAGAATCGAACTACTACATTGACACGGGTCATACACACAAGTGTACGCTCGCTAACTTCGATAATAGTAGTCAAGTGAACTCATTTTGATACTTTATAAGATTCATTTTTTTTTACGTATTTCTTTGTAATAAAATGTTGGTACACCTACTACCTACAAAAAACATATTTTTGCTGTTTATATTTTCACGAATTCCTCCGGACTTGATGGAGTGACCTGAAGGTGTACTTCAGTGACTGCTACAGGAACTTCTCGATGTGTTGTACTAGGTGAGCCGAGTTTGGGCTCGTTTTGTTAGTTATGATGAGACCTTACCTCCGGACTTGATGGTGTGACCTGAAGGTGTACTTCGGTGACTGCTACTGGAACTCCTTGACGTGTTGTACTAGGTGAGCCGAGTTTGGGCTCGTTTTGTTAGTTATGATTAGACCTTACCTCCGGAACTGATGGAGTGACCTGAAGGTGTACTTCGGTGACTGCTACTGGAACTCCTTGACGTGTTGTACTAAGTGAGCCGAGTTTGGGCTCGTTTTGTTAGTTATGATGAGACCTTACCTCTGGACCTGATGGAGTGACCTGAAGGTGTACTTCAGTGACTGCTACTGGAACTCCTTGACGTGTTGTACTAGGTGAGCCGAGTTTGGGCTCGTTTTGTTAGTTATTCTGATGTATGCGTATGAAGGTACATAGAAATATTTAATAAATATATTGTTACATATAAGTGGGTAGTGTTATGACACTGCTACTGTGTCATCTTTTGTACGTCAGTCGGAATATACTTGTAATCGTGTGAAGTAGTTTTATTCCTTGATCTGGTATCCTGGTCCCGGAGATCCCAAATACTTCAGTGGCGACGAAGACTATTAAAACCTACGTGTGTTGAAAGTGTGTAGTTATTTGTGAAAACATTCAAGATGACCATCGGTAAAATCGGAGAGTTCAAAGTGCAATCAGATGACTGGAAATTGTATGTGGAGCGTCTCGAAAATTATTTTCTGGTCAACGATATCAAGAATGAATTACGTGTGGCAACGTTGATAACCGTAATGGGAGCCGAGAGCTACGAGTTATTGGTAAATTTGTGCACGCCGCATAAACCAAGCACAAAGACTTTTGAATCGGTAACGGCCATAATGGAAAAACACTTGCAGCCAAAGCCGAGCGTGTTAGCCGAGAGATTTAAATTTCGTCAACGGAAACAAAACACAGGCGAAAGTATAGCAGAATACATGGCAGTTCTAAAAAAAAATACGAAAACTTGCGAATTTGGAACATGGCTTGAAGAAAGTATTCAGGATCAATTCGTGTGCGGGATAAGCAGTGAAGTCATTCGTCAACGTTTATTCGCCGAAGAAAAGTTGGACTATACAAAGGCCTATAGCATGGCTATGAGTATGGAAGCGGCAGAGAAAAATGCAGCTGTTGTCGAAGGTGGTACAAAGTCCATGGATAAGACAAGCACAGCGAGTGATTGCTTGGCGGTGATGACGACGACTCAAAGCGGGGCCCGCAGATCGGCGCACTATGGAGCAGCGGCGGCGCCGGCGGGTGCGCGCGGGGACAGGCGCCCGGCCACGCGCACCGGGCGCGCGCCGCGGCCTGCCGAGGGGACAGCGACAGCGTCCGCACCGGCGGAGCGTGCTCGGCGAGACCACCAGTGCAATGCCTGCGGAGGGATGCATGACACGGCGTGGTGTAAATTTACGCGATACGTTTGTCGCGTATGCAACAAGCAAGGACATCTGCGTCGCGTGTGTCCGTTAGAAGTAGGACACCATCACATGGAGCGAGTTCTTGCCTTAACAGGCGAATCGGACGGTGAACAAAGCGACGAGGTAATGACTGTCGATATTAATAACTTGTCTATTGCTCAGTGTCCACCAATATATTTGTCATTAAAAGTGCATGACAGAGAGATAAAGATGGAGTGTGACACTGGAAGTGCCATATCTTGTATTAATTATGAAACGTACAAAAAGATGTTTAGTGTTTTAAGAATAAATTCATGTAACATTGTGCTAAGATATTACACAGGGGAAATGGTAAATCCAATTGGGGTTATTAAGCGAGAGGTAAAATATAAAAACGAATGTAAAAAATTGGATTTGTATATCATTAGAGGGGGTAAAACTATATTAATCGGCCGACAGTGGATGGCCGAATTGAAAATACAATTATGCTCTAATTTGATGGGTGGGGTAGTGTCGGTAAATAGTTTGCAACAGAAGGAGTTCAATATGTCTGAATGTAGTTCCAGATACTGTAAGGTGTTTGAGGATGGTTTGGGTCGATTCACCGGTGGTGCAGTGGGCATCCACGTGCAGGCCGGCGCGCGCCCGGTGTTCATGCGCGCGCGCCCGCTGGCGTACGCGATGCGCGCGCCGGTGGAGCGCGCGCTGGAGCAGCTCGTGCGGGACGGCATCCTCACACCTGTGCACCGCTCGGACTGGGCCACACCTATCGTGCCAGTGGTAAAGAAAGACGGTACTATCAGAATTTGTGCTGATTATAAATTAACTTTAAATAAGGTTTTAGAAGTCGACCGGTATCCTTTACCGCGAGTGGAAGATTTGTTAGCTCGTTTACATGGGGGGGAATATTTTAGTAAAATTGACTTATCCCAAGCATATGCACAATTTGAATTAGATGAATCCAAGAAATTTACCGTTATAAATACGCATAAAGGTATGTTCATGTTTAATCGATTAATGTACGGTTTGTCGTCCAGCCCCGGAATATTTCAAAGACACCTAGAACAATTATTCGCCGATTTGCCTAGCGTAGGGGTGTTTTTGGATGATATAATTATCACGGGTGCAACAACCCAAGAACATATTAACAATTTATACAAGGTCTTTGATCGTTTAAATTCCTCTGGTCTCAAAGTAAAAAAAGAAAAATTTAGTTTTTTTGCGAAGAAAATAAGTTATTTAGGTCACATAATTAGCAAAGATGGAGTGCAAACATGTGCGGATAAAGTTAAGGCTATAATTGGTACTCCAGCCCCCTCAAATGTTTCAGAGTTGAGAGCATTTATAGGTATGACAATGTACTATGCCAAATTCCTTAAGACACATTCGGCGCGTCATCGTGACGCAGTCAACACTGTTCTGTTTAAGCGGATTAGAATTTGTGTTTTATGTGTGCAAATAAGTTTATCGTATGTATATGGTTGTGTAATTTAAAATTTGTGGTGTGTCCTTCCCGTGTTAGTGCATAGTTATTGATATAAAACGTTTTTACTTTACTTTCCAATACAATATTTTTTTCAGTTAGAACTGACATAAAATTGACATTGGTTTTTGTTATTTTCTTTCAATAACGTGATGGCCAGTGATAGCGAAGATGACGACGGCCTCCGTCATGAAAGTAACATAACATTACGAACGGTTGTACATAATAATGTTACGGATCTAGACTCTGATGATAATGAAATGGATTTATTGAAATATGGAAATACAAGAGTAAGGAGTTCTAGTACCGAGGATGCCGAAGATACAAATTTTATTACGGTCGGTAAGGGTGGGAAAAAGGCAAAATTAATGTCATCATCATCGAGATCTAACGCTATATTAAAGACTGATGATTTACTTAACGAGATGGATCAAAATAGTGATGTTAACTACGTGGAGGTGTCAATGATTAGTAAGGAAGTTCTGCCTAAGCAAATTGGAATGGCAAAACTTTTAAAGAATGAAAATATTCCAGGAATATTAAAAGCTACATACAAAAGTCCTTTTAAAGTTCTTATAAGGCTGATGAGTCTTGAGGCTGCCGATAAGATTATACAATCAGATTTTGTTAAACAAAAAGGTTGGGTGTGTAAGAAAACTGGCGAGGTTAGCGTTTCGTACGGATTAATCAAAGAAATTGATATAGAACTAGATGATGTAGATATTAAAAATATGTTACATTGTGATGTAGAGATTTTATCTGCCAAGCGTTTAAGCAGAAAAAATATGGAAGGGAAGTGGATAAAGTGTGAAAGTATCCGCATATGTTTCAAGTGTCCTACATTGCCTTCATATGTACATACGTATGGTTTAAGAATGAGAGTTGTACCATTTACTTTTCCTGTAACTCAGTGCTCTAATTGCTGGAGATTTGGTCATATTAAAGCCTTTTGTCCCTTGAAAAAACATATTTGTCCTAAATGTGGGGGAGAGCACGAAAATTGCGAGACACTCCAATTCAGATGTGTAAATTGTAAAGGTGATCACATGTCTATGGTGAAAAGTAAATGCCCTGCATTTTTAAGAGAAAAGGAAATAAGGGATGTGATGACAAAATATAATTGTACGTACAAGATTGCTCTAAATAAGATGAAAGAAAGTAGAAGCATTATAGAAAGCCCACCATTGTTTTCATTAGACGAGCGGACTCTAGCTAAAGATAATCTAGGAAGAAGATACTCAGATGTAGTTAAACAAACTGTTCCTTTGTCTGATAGTTCGTTTGGGGAAGAGGTTACTGAAGATGAAATAAAATCTCCCATTTTGAATAAAAATATTTACAAGCTTAAAAAAGTCACGAGTAAGATAACCAAGTCTAAGAACATTATGACTAGGCCTAAGAAAGTTGGATGCAGAGTACTGTCCAAGTCTTCTCAAAATCAGACCGCTAACAAAAACAAAGGACTTGTTGAGAAGACTCTGAATCCAGTGGAACTTGGCAGGGGTGCAACTAGTAAAAATATTGAAAACCCAAACTCTCCTAGAGAAAATAAATTTCCTTTTTCCCATTTTATTGAAAAAATTAAGGAAATATTTCTGTTAAATGCTGATTTTTCATCTAAAATTGTCATGTCGTTTAAGTATGTTGTATCTGAAATCAAGAGTTACATTATGAGTTATTTAAATATTGAAGTATTGATGGAGCTCCTGGGTTTACGACATAATGGACAGTAATTTTACAACACATCTTAGAAATATTAATATTTGCCAGTGGAATGCAAACAGTCTATTTCCGAAAATTCATGAATTCCAATTACTACTCTTACAAGAAAAGATTCATATCGCAATCATCAGTGAGACATGGTTATCATCAGACAAAAACATCTATATTAGCAATTATAATATATTTCGAAAAGATAGATGGGATTATAATAAAACAAAGTTTAACCGGATTAAATCGCGTATATTATTTAAATTGGTTTCCCTGACGTTTCGAAAGCTTTGCAGCATTTCGTGGTCGCAGGTAGACTAAGATGACAAGCGTCTTTACAAATATTTCTAAAAAAATATTTTAATTTACCGTACAATATTATTAATTAAAATCGTTTCGATGCACGCAGTAATCACTCACAATATCATTATCTTTTACAGTGTTGCGTGCTGTTTGGGACTTGATTATTTTTAGGACTGGGTTCCAAACAGGTGGTAGCTGCCAACCATCTTCTCTATTAAAATTAGGATGTTTTTTAATTGGTCATATCTTGAAGCGTGCTTCTATCAAAACCTATTTCAAGCCCCAAAGAAAGATCAGCCAACTCCTCAGACCGGTGAAATGTCACATTCCCTTACAAGATGCAGGGGTCTACAAGATTGATTGTGATTGTGGGTATATATATATATATACATAGGGCAAACAAAGCGTAGTATAGCCACTAGAATTAAAGAACATATAGCAGACGTCAAGAACAGACGCTCCACAAAGTCTGCAGTGTGTGAACATGCCCTAGACAAACCCAACCATTTTCTTCGATTTGATAAACCACAAGTTCTGGCGAAAGAAAACCGATATATACCTAGAATGCTCCGTAAGGCTATTGAAATTAAAAAACATCCTAATTTTAATAGAGAAGATGGTTGGCAGCTACCACCTGTTTGGAACCCAGTCCTAAAAATAATCAAGTCCCAAACAGCACGCAACACTGTAAAAGATAATGATATTGTGAGTGATTACTGCGTGCATCGAAACGATTTTAATTAATAATATTGTACGGTAGATTAAAATATTTTTTTAGAAATATTTGTAAAGACGCTTGTCATCTTAGTCTACCTGCGACCACGAAATGCTGCAAAGCTTTCGAAACGTCAGGGAAACCAATTTAAATAATATACGCGATTTAATCCGGTTAAACTTTGTTTTATTATAATGTGTATTGATCGCGAAAACCTAAGAAGTTATTATAGATGGGATTCTTATGGTGGATTGTGTGTTATTACTCATAAATCTATAAGAGTATTGCCAGAAATTTATCCTCACTCAAATTCAAGTATCGAAATGATAGTAGTAAAAGTTTTAAACGTACCTGGAGTCAAGAACATTATTTCTATCTATTGTCCTCCGTCTTCAGTTACCAGCCAGTCCGATTGGACACACATTTTTGGTATGTTTGACAAAGAAACAATAATTGTCGGGGATTTCAATGCGCATCATACAGCATGGTCATATAAGACGGATAAACGTGGAGAATGGTTATATACCTCCTATTTTGATAAAGATTACATCTTTTTAAATAATGGAAATGTCACTAGAATTAAATTTGTTAATGGGACTTTACAGCAGTCTTCACCAGACGTATCATTTGCATCAACAGACTTAGCATTAAAACTATCTTGGCGAACTACAAATGAATCTTTAGGCAGTGATCACGTCATCATCAAAATGAAGTATGGATATGAACCTACGAAACGTTTTACTAAGCGAAGTAACTTCAAGGAAGCTCGTTGGGATGAATATAATAAGAAGTCAGAATTGATTTTTACCAATTTTGGTATGTCATCTAATGTGCAAGAATGTTACGACTTATTTGTTGCAAAAATAGATCAGTTGGCGGAAGAAACAATACCATGGATAAAGATCTGTCAAGACCCTTCTACAAAATTTGTTCCTAAGTCTTATTGGAATTCACAGCTGTCTCTGGTTGTGGCGGAAAGACGCCTGGCACTTGCAAAATTGAGACGCAACCCTATCCCTGATAACTACAATCTTCTCATGACCAAAATTAATAAAGCTCGCAAATCTATCATGAAAGCTCGCTCTGAGGGATGGCGAGAGTTTTGTACAAGTGTCGATACGGAAACTTCAGCATCAGAGATGTGGAGAAAAATGAAGTGGGTCAAAGGTGGATCATTTAGTAACCGTGAAGTAGACTTTCAGAAATGTAAAGAGTTGTTGCAATCTTTAACCCCGGACTTTGCGTGTGAGGAACCTCCATTATTTAATGAAGAGACAAGAAGTGAGGTTGAAGTAGAAATTACATTAACAGAGTTAGATAACTCTTTTAAGCGTAAAGATTCTGCCCCAGGTGTAGACAATATTTCTTATTCTATGCTTTATAACCTGTCTCTTTCTGGTAAAAAGTTTTTGTTACATATTACAAATAAATACAAATACAAAACAACAATATACAATATTTACAACTTAGTTTTGAGTACATCTGTTATTCCAAGGCAGTGGAGAAGTATAAGATTGGTTCCGATTCCTAAGCCAGGTCGAGATCCGAACGCCTCTTCTTCTTTGCGTCCAATATCTTTGATGTCCTGTCCATGTAAAAATTTCCATGGAATTTTGCTAAAACGTCTGGAATGGTATGTTGAAAAGTTACAGTTGTTTTCACCATCTACAATTGGTTTTCGAAGATCACATTCATGCTTAGATAATCTCACAAGGCTTATTACAAATATTCAAATAGGTTTTTCTAAAAATATGGCTACCATAGCTTGCTTTGTTGATATTTGTAATGCATACAATAATGTAAATATCAATCACATGATAAGTACGTTGAACAAAATTGGGATAGGGGGCAAAGTTTGTAAATATCTCTGGGGTTTTTTAAGCCAAAGATTTTTACAAATTGAGAGTGGTTATAATAGTACTGTTAGACAAACCAGTATTGGCTTAGCACAGGGCGACCCATTATCCCCTCTTCTATTCAATATTGTTACCATGGAAATTTGCAAAATAATTTCATCTGTTAAAATTTCCCAGTATGCTGACGATTTTGTCCTGTATATTTCGTCTAACAAACATAATTTAGATTCGGCTCTTTGTCATTTAAGCACTGCTATTAAAATTATTGTGCAACATCTAGGAGAAATTGGGTTGTCTCTGTCTGAGTCAAAAACGTATATGTGTTTGTTTAATAGATCAAGAATTATGCCAAATATTCATTTTACAATAAATGACAAAGTTGTTAAGGTCATTGATAAAATTAAGTATTTAGGGCTGTGGCTAGATTCTTCGCTAAAATGGGGCGCACACATAAAAGAAATTTGTGAAAAGGTATATAAATATCTGAATATTTTAAAAAATTTAGCCGGCAAGTCATGGGGTGTCCATCCTAAGCATTTGCGAAGGTTTTATATTTCCCTTGTTAGGAGCAGAATCGATTATGCGAGTTTTTTATACGGGAACAGGAGCCCTACCACAACCTCTTATTACGATTCAATTGAGGACCTAAATTGATACGCTTTGCTTTTTCGTACCCTGACATCGAATACGCGTGACACTTTTCACACTTTAGGATCAGCCAGAACAAAGTCTAAACTGAGTCGCAAATCTTGCTTTCGTTCATTCAATTCGTACCGGGACCTCGATTGCACGGTCTGAACTGGTTCGCTATCTGTCAAATAATACGACTCAACTAAAGTTGATGTTTTCTTAGTAAGAAGTGAATAGTTTTCGTTATTGTATGACAAAGTTAAGTAAAAGTTTAATAATTTAAAGGTAATTAGTGTCTTATGTTAATTATAAAACTTAAAAACCTAGTATGATATTAATTATTGTGATAATTAATGGAGTGTGATAATAATGAGGAAAGTAGGTACTTCATGCTGCAATCAAACATGGTAAATAAAGGAACAGCCGGATTTATTGTTCAAATGGAAGAACAAGACTTCATTGTGGGAGCCGGCTTTCTAATCAATTTTTTTTTTTAGATCTGTGTAATGAACTAAGACCATTATGGGACCTCTTAAAGGTAAGAATCATAAATATTTAACTTATTTTAAGACTTCTCCTGCATAATACATATACATATAGAAAAACTCCCGAAAAGATGTAACTATCTAAGTAATAATATTAAATAGGTATGTACCTATTGCATTCTCTAATAGGATTAAGTAATGAAAAAAAACAGATTAATCTACCTAATAATCATCATCATCATCGTTTCAGCCAAAAGACGTCCACTGCTGGAGATAGGCCTCCCCCAAGTAGGGGAGGTATGCCATAATATAACTATCTACCTAATAATATAATAGATATAATACTATTTGTTACAATAAAGGTGTACACACCAGTAACAATAATAAAAACTTAGGAACAACATGTCACTATATATAATATTAACAACCTGCTACATCAACCTATCATAGTCTACTTCTAAATACCCATATGGATTATATATAATTACCACAAATAAATTATGAATACCTACCAATAATAAACCAATTCGTTTCAGATATTGACTGCTCTGTTGGTTTATGGAACAAGGTCACATGCAAGGCCAAAAAGAAACTTGAGTGCACATCAAGGGCGTCGCCAGCCAATGACCCAGGGGCGGGCAAGATGATGGATAGAAGCTATGATTTGTAGGTAAAATAAATACAATTAGTAACATTTTTATTGTTTACTAAAAAACAAAATAGGTTTTTGGCATTATTAATATTTTTATACAATAGAAAAAAAAAACTCATGTGCTTTCAATATGTTACCTATTAGAATTCTCTGTGTACATAATTTTTTAAATGAATATTCAAGTAGGTACCTACTTCCTTATAATGTAATATACAACGTCTTATTGAAATAACTGAAACCTCTTAAGGGGTCATTGTACTCATCAGTATCAACAACTACAAGGGACCAACCTTGAAATCATGAAAAAAATATCAGGTGTCCCCTACATTTTTGTTCACATGAATCGATAAAATGTAGGGATCAGCTGTTTTTTTTCACGATTTCAGGTTTGGTTCCGTAGTAAAAGTTGTTCATACTGATGAGTACAATGACCCCTTAAGAGGTTTTCAGTTATTTCAATAACACGTTGTATATTATAATGTGAACTAAAGGCTCTAAATAAAGACTCATATAACTATAGAATTGTTTTTATAACAGATAAATGTAACATGTTGCAGGAAATTCTTATTACGATGACATCAGTAATAAATGCAGCTCCCGGCACACCAGAGAGCCACTACACAGACTTGAATATCCAGGGAATAAGTGTCTTCGAGTGTATACTTAATCTGTAAAAAAATAAATTTATCTTATTATGCTAGTCCATTTAATAAATGAATATTCTTAGAACCCTATTTTTACCAATAATGCAAATGTTACGATTTTTGTAACTCAATCACAACGAAACAGGTGAGGATGACTGTTTGGGATGAGAATATGTCCATGGAATACCACAGGATTATTTTTATACCAGTCATCCCAAGGCAGAAATAGTAAAACTTCTAATAATAGTTAAGTACTTTAGTTTAAAAAATAAATAATAACATCTAAAGAGTTGCATAATAAAATAAATTAAACTTACTTCTTGAAATGGCTATCCATACTCCAAGTAATCCAGAGCCATCAGACTGGTCTCCTGCAGTCTTTTGCGGATAGAAGCTTTTATGAAACCTTTTTAGTTTAGATTTGTAGTAATTCCAGTCTGTGCTAAAATTAAATATCATTTTTAATTAATTATTCTAAGTACAGAAGGTTTAGTATTGAACCATATTTTCATGACAATATGTTTATCATATTACAAAAGAGTAGTTATAGCCTTGCAGTTAAGGTCTTAACCTTCTCATTCGGAGAAGAAGAGTACCCAGCAGTGGGACTGCTTATGTTAACTGTGTTACAGTGGGACAGTAATGGACTGCTTATGTTAACTATGCTAACATACCTATTTCACCAAGCTAACAAACTCACTCTTATAAAAATGGGTTTAACTCTACGTACCTTGCACCATACTTTCCAATCCTTTACTGCCATCACTGTGGGAAATCAAGCTAGGGCTACTCCTTTCCAAAACTTGCGTAATCCCTGGCTTGGGCCGATTTATTGTAACCCATAGTTGTCTTTATGTTCATTAAATAACTCCCATAGGTACTCGAGTTGACCAAAAATAGCTGTGCGGCGAGTAGTTTCACTGATACACTATTAAAATATTTCACCACTAATGTAAGCTTGGCGATTAAAAGTTAATACAAGATCTATATGTGTGTAGGTACCATTTACACATAACAACTAACCCCATTGTAAGCCCCATTGTTAAATCTATAATATAAAGCAAACAATCAGTCAGTGAATAAACAACTTCTAAATCACTTCCACAGACGTAGTAAAAAATATAGACGAAGAGCTGACAATCTAGTGAAGCCAAAAAAACTATGCTCCTTCTTGTACAACCAGCGCTCACGCACACACATGTACCTCAAACCGTGTTTACTCCTCTCACTACACATGTTGCGGCATATCGTCCAGTATACATCGCAAAAGCAAATATCCTTCAGGTGCATGGTGTGTGCGTGAGGCCGTGAGCGCTGGTTGTACACGAAGGATCAGTTTTTTTTGGCTTCACTATGATTATTCGCAGCACTTTGTCTATATTTTTTACTATGTCTGTGATCACTTCAAAACAACTAATATAAACAAACGCGTTGATATGACAGGTACGTTCTAAACCTTATTTAAAATTGTACGTCTTCCTGTTTATAGTTGAATAGTACTTCAAATCACCGAGTAGATTTAAAAAAAAGACGCGTTCATTCAATATGTGACTATTTTATGCACTAATCATTATTAATTAAGTTTTTTTATACTTAAATATTAAATAATATAATAACCGTAACTTTCCGTAAGTTCGCAGAGTTTGATTTCAGAACGCTATCGAGAGAATGAAATCCAATATGCGATATTCGTATAGCGTTGTCTCTTTCTAACACTGAGAAGCAGAACAGGACCAGAGACAAATTTCATTCATTCATTTTATGAACGAAAGATTCAATTTAGGTTTAGTTTTAACAAGGTCATGGTACGAAAATTAGCGATCCAATACTTGACTCTAAATTGATCTGTATTGTACAAAACCGTGCTATGCGAATATGTGGTGGTTTTATCCGTTCCACACCGATTTGTGTAATGGAGAGCGAACTTTGTCTGCCTCTATTGTCTGTGAGAAGAAATTGGCTAGCTTGTAGGTACTGGTTGAGGGTAAGCTCATTTACCAACAATGAAACAGTGAGTTTGTTGGAATCTTTATCCAGTTTGTGTGAATGTTTATTTGTGTGTACACAAATAAACATTTTGATTTGATTTGATTTGATTTGAACATTTACTGGCGAAACAAGAAAATTCCAATTTTGATTGATATTTTTCCAAAATTTAAGGATGATATTGTGCATAAATCTCCTATTCTGGAGATGTATTGTGTTGGTACATGGGTTTCGAATATAAATGTGAGAGATATTATTAACTGCGATATTGATCAGTTGAATGTGCCAAAACGACATACTAGTGTAACCAATTTAAGAATGTTGATTACTACTATGTTAGCTACTAGGTATGATAAATATTATTTTGTATTTACTGATGGATCAAAAGATTCACACGGTGTCGGAGCAGCATTTTTTGATTCGCAGACTCATTCTTGTCTGAAATTTAAGCTGTGCAATGATGCCTGTATTATGAGAGCTGAGTTGACAGCGATTACAGAAGCTCTGTCATATGTTCTCTCCCTGCCATACAAAAATGTAGTATTAATAACAGATTCAAAGAGTGCTCTTCAACATCTAGTTAGGTGCGTCACGGGATCTCGAGGCATGCCGTTAGCATACGAGGCTCTTAGAATATTACATGTGTTACAGCTGAAATTTGTAAATATAAAGCTTCAGCGGATAACTTCCCACGTAGGAATTATTGGGAACGATATTGCTGATAAACTTGCCGTAGAAGCAATTACAGATGGTATTGACATCCCGAGTGAACCCTATTCCACAGAACTGATTCCGAGCGTGAAGAAATTTTGCCTTAGTCTTTAGAAACATCATTACGAAATTATTACTGCGGAAAAGGGTCTGTGGTATAGGACGACTCACAAGGAGTTATCTCAGATTCCGTGGTTTGATGTTGCCAATCTCCCCAGAGAACTGCTTGTTTTAGCGTTGAGGATAAGATCTGGGCACATTCCATCCAATAGTTTTTTACATTTAGTTGGTGTTAATCATTCTCCTTTTTGTGTCACATGCTCTAATAAAGTCGAGGATATATATCATCTCTTGGTCGAGTGCGATGCATACGCCAATATTAGGGATTTATTATATAGTTGTATTGGTACAGATTTTTATAATGGTGGAATTAACATAATTCTACGCCAACCTGTATCTAAAAATGATGTAGCTGTATATAGATTCATAAAAGAAGTTTTTTTAAGCAGGTCCGAGGATATATGTTGATATTTATTGTACATAGTATAGTTTTGTATTTTTTATATAATGTAACAATAATTAGAGGTACCTATGAGGCTGGCATAGACACCGCGGTGTACTAAAGCCTCAAAAAAAAAAAGAATAAAAAAAAAAAAAAAACCTTAACAATGTCAGTAGGGCAAGCACGAACATTTGGAGCATTCGTAACGTAAGCGTGTCGAGTCCACGATACGATCACGCAGTATAACGCTAGTTCGTAGCACGAAGCACATTCGCCGTCGTATCGTGAGCTCGACACGAAGACGCAGGTGACGTCATGCTAACGTAAGTAGAGACGTGCCTTGTGAATGAACAAACACAGCATATTGAACGAATGGTTCGTTCTGAAACTAGATGAATTGTTATTGTAATTTATAACTTCGAAATTTTATTGGTATATTTGAGTGAAATGATGGAAATAATATAAAAAGATGTGTTTTATTCTGTTACATAGTAGTATCTTGAAAAAAAAAGCTTAATTACAATAATTTTCCTTAAATTTTCAAGTAAGAATTATGATATGTTTTTGGTTTTCGAACGGCATACTATCAGTTTGACAGATTTCTTCTACTAGGTACTTGTACGCGCGTAAAGTTCAAATTGTTTTATGTAAGCAACTATTCTTTATATAAACATATGAGGAGATAAGTTACATTCAACACATAATAATGCTAGAAGTTTTAAATAGGTAAAGAATGTGTAGTAAGCATAACAATGTGGTACTAAAATATAACTTAGGTTCACTTTAATGTTCCCTGACCTTGAGTTCTAAGCTTATTCTTTTGTTGATTTAAGAAATATCGCCGACGATGTTCCCCACGTAGGAAATTAAAAGCTTATTTACCAATGAGATTTTTTTTTTCTTAAATTCTGTTATAGTCAAATCTAGCAATTTTGTTGACCATATTTGTTTATTCATATGCCTGCTACTTGTTTCTCTGTAGGCAATCAATAAAAACAAATATATTTTAATAATAAAGTTAAAAGCACTTTATAAATTAAAATCATGTTGGTATTTTGGTAGGTACCTATAGATACTTATTACAATTGTGTATTGATGGGACGATATCCTACTTGTAAATGACATATTTACTTGCCTATTTGTTTATAAATTAGTACGAACAGTATGCAATTCCACTCATTTAGACAAACATTATGCACATTGGTAACATGTAAGAAAAATCACGATTATATAAATGAAGTACCAAAAAACACAATAATAATAGTTTTAGTGATACCACAACCACACTTTCCTTTCACAACACTTCGAGCATTCCGACAAAATCAGCCTAGTTTTTTTTTGTCATTTTCTGCACTTTCAATCAAATTTTGCAGCACAATAATGATATAACGCACTAAGTTTGAGTCTACATAGGTCCTCCTAGTGTTTTTACGTAAAATTGTGCCCTTAAAACCAATTAAATCCCATTTTAACACCACGACGCAAGTTCTCTCACCGACAAAATCTCAGTGACAAAACATTCGTATGTTCACGATAGCCAGCCTTCGTAATTCACGATACCGTACGTCAAAACAAGGTTCGTGCTGCCGATTTCAATACAACTATCTCAAGTTACGTTCACGTGACGCTACGGCTGCGATACGAAAGTAACGCTTTGACATTCGTGCTTCCAAATTTAGTTACTTTTACGTACGGAAGGGGCGCTTTTCTATTCTAGTACAAATTGTTGACGATGACGTTACGAACACGTACTCGCAAATTGTTCGTGCTAGTGCTACAGTACAATTCTCTCACCGCTGTATAAACTGCTCCGAGTAGATGTACCTTTCAACTGGTGTGGCAAGTGTGAAGAAGCGTTCAGACATGTGAAGCACCAACTAGCGTCTGGTGAGGTGTTATCCTTTCGCATGTCTCGGTGAGTGATTCGCGAGTGACTCTAGTCCGAGTGAACTCGAGTCGATATTTTTTTCACTCGAGTGCGTTTTTTTCGATGTCACTCGAGTAAAAGTGGACTCGAGTCACATCACTAATCTAAGGGGCGTCTTGCCACACTGACGCGTTAGAAATTTTAGGGGGCCTGAGGTGGCGAATATTTTTTTCTATATTTTTCAAGAATGTCAACCGTCACGAATGCCAGTAGTTTTGTTTTTCTTACTTTTGCAAAAACATGAAGAAAGCGTGAATGAAAATGTAATGCAATAGTTACTTGCATTATAGTTACGGCAAGGAAGAGGAAATCAGCAGAAGTACATCCACTTTGCTCGCACTGTTAGATGTACTTATAACTATAATGCAAGTAACTATTGCATTACATTTTCATTCACGCTTTCTTCATGTTTTTGCAAAAGTAAGAAAAACAAAACTACTGGCATTCGTGACGGTTGACATTCTTGAAAAATATAGAAAAAAATATTCGCCACCTCAGGCCCCCTAAAATTTCTAACGCGTCAGTGTGGCAAGACGCCCCTTAGAATAGTGATGTGACTCGAGTCCACTTTTACTCGAGTGACTCGAGTGACATCGAAAAAAACGCACTCTAGTGAAAAAAATATCGACTCGAGTTCACTCGGACTAGAGTCACTCGCGAATCACTCACCGAGACATGCGAAAGGATGTGTTTTTATTATTAAGAACGCTTTTCCATTTTATGTCGACTATGTTTTAAGCCTCAACTTATGGACAAAATAAAAAATTATTAATTCAAGGATTGTGGCAAGTGATTCGATAGAGGCGAGTGATCAAGGGACTCGCGAACCACTCGAGTGACTCGACCACTCGAGTAGTACTCGAGTAAGATTGTAAAATGACTCGAATGACTCGAGTGGTAAAATCGGACTCGAGTCGCATCACTACCTTAGATACCTGATTTATAACTTTAAACGAAAAGGTAAAATACATAATACTTATATTTTTTTTCGGAATCGGATAATTTCTTATGCGGTTTCGGACTTTTTATTGTTTGATTGCCGGCAACACTGGTACTGACTGCGTCGTCAGCGTCGTATAACCACGTATAACTGCACAGACTAAGAAGTGTACTACGTACAGACGACCCACTCCCATACAAAAAAATGGCCCGGGGTACGTTCACTTACTACGCACTCAGTGTGAAAGTCGCCCGGTGCGAATATCGCTCGATCATTGACGATTTTCTCAGAGTTACTGAACGACTTCGGGCGACCTCATGAAACTGACACTAGAACAATGAAGCACTGACAATTATGACAATCGAAACCTCAAATTATCTGTCATTTCATACTATTATCTGTCAACATGACAGCAGGGCGTCTTTTACCCTACTATTTCACGGGGTGACCGGTGCGATCGCCCGACGACGCCCGCTCACAATACTGAACGGTTTGGTGTGAACGCCCGGACGATCACTCCGAGTAACTGAACGACCTAAAAACGCTCCGGGCGTCGTCCGACGATAATACTGAACGTACCCCCGTAGTAGTTGGAAAAATTGAACATGACAGTTCGTTTTTTTTAAATTCTTTTGTTGAATTTTGGGCAAAGGCTCACACTGTATGCCTTATTTTAGCTGTTGTATTATATTGTTATTTCAACTTTAGTTCGTAAAATATAGCTAGTAGTGGTGTGAACCGGTTCTCAAAAAACCGGATAATCACCGGTTAGAGTGAGTACCGGAGACTAATCGGTGATTGCACTAAACTACCGGTTATTTGATTTGTTACAAGAATGCACCCAAATGTGGCAATATATATATATATATAATATATTTTTTTTTTTTTTTTTTCGTCTCATATATATAGATTTGGAGTATTTTGAATAACCGGATAATCTCCGGTGATTCAATAAAATCTCCGCATAATCTCCGGAGGCTGAAATTGCCTCCGGTTCACACCACTAATAGCTAGAGTCCTGTAACAGATGTCAAATACGTAAAAATACATTTAAAATTTACGTATTTGACTTCTGTCACAGGACTGAAGCTATATTTTACCAACTATACATTTTCGAAACGAGAACTGAGAATATGTAAATGAAACAACATATTTTGTTCAGATTTTTATTTATTAAATTATAGTTTTTAATACAATATGTCTTATTTTGCATTCTCGGAAGAGATTTTCTAATTAGCCTAGATATATCTGTGCCTTTCAATATTTTATATGAACACCAGTTGAAAATTAAAAAAATTAACAAGCCAAGGAAGGGCACTTCAGTTTTTTACCTGACTGCGCCAGAAGGAGGGTTATATTTTTTCGTGTGTTTCACAAGAAAGGAAGTCAAATGAGTAGGTACTTAGACAAAGTTTGTCAAAAAATATACTGTTTCAGCAGTATTTTTTAGGATGAAACTATCTTCTTTCCCATCAGCATATTGAGCTAGAACAAATTAATGACACTTGAATTAAACTTGGTACAAATCCGTGTGGTGCCGGACTTAAAGAATAGCACCACCCTTCTCTCTTCTCATGGGTGTCGTAAAAGGCGACTAAGGGATTCACCAGAGGATGGGCAGCAGCTGAGTATTTAACCAACCAACTGCGATCGCCAACCCGCCTGCCAAGCGTGGCGATTATGGCATATCCCCCCCTTAATTGGGGGAGGCCTATGTCCAGTAGTGGACGTCTTTCGGCTGTAATGATGATCTCTTCTCATGGGTGTTGTAAAAGGCGACTAACGGCCAAAATTAATATCCAATCTATCCACGATTTACCCTACTGGAGATGGAAATTTGACATATTTTGTATGGAGCTTATGTCAAATTCCTATCACTAGTAGGGCAAATCGTGGATAGATTGGATATTAATTTTGGCCGTAAGGGATTCACCAGAGAATGACCATCATTCTCCAAGTTTTCAAGCAATCAACTGCGATCGTCATCCCGCCTGCCAAGCGTGGCGATTATGGCATATCCCCTTTTTGGGGAGGCCTATGTCCAGCAGTGGACGTCTTTAGGCTGAAATCATGATGATGAATCAGCAGGTACCATATAAATAGAGATTTAAAATAGTTAATTAATCTTACCAATTTATAACGGCAGATGGGTAGATATGGTCATCATGTTTCCTTTTACAAGAATAATTATTATCACGATTCTGACATACATCTGAAAAAATAAATACTTTAGTATTCTATAAACTATTCTCATTCTTTATTGTACACCAGAAAAATGCAGTACCTATTAAATTATAAATAGAAATTAGGTACATGTATGTACGAGCGGGCGAGCTTAACTCAAAAATGAGTTTTCTACCAGCAAACCTTTGAGTGATAGAGATAGATTTTAAACTATTTTGTAAAACTCATTTTACATCAATATGGGATGATGGATCAGTGATCAATACTGTTTGGCATTAACTTTGCGGGTCTCAGTCAGTCTACTGCGTCAACAGCATATATTTCACTACAGTAAGTTTGCCAATAGTACATGATGCCTGGTCTAGTGACACGGCCTGTTAGAAATTCCAATAAAAAGCAATAGGTACTCGCTACCAAACTTGAGCGGGTTGGAGTGGATATGAGTATGCTCATTTTTAGGGGTCCGTATTTTACTACAGTAGCTGTACACCTAACATTTTATAAGTAGATTACGTACGAAACTTCATAAACTTTTGTATTCCTGTAGTTATTTCATCGGCCAAAAACAATGTAGGATAAGCACCAACTTTATGCCGATACTTCTCATTGATGAACCTTTTTTCAATGCTTCTGACACAAACATAGTTTGTGAAGATCTTGCACGCTAAACTGCGCAAATAAGCCACTTTAATTCCTATCTCACTAACGGGAAGCGAATACATCTTAGCGTCCTTTCGTTTGCTATCACAATGTTCGATACAACAATACAACACTTGTTGTACATCTTACTTGTACTATCACTGCAAAATATCACAGTTAAGAAATCATTAAGAGGATAAGTACAGAAATTAATCAACGCAAACTTTAATCAACAACATTATATGGAAAAATCGAAATCTCACAAAAACAACCAAAATTAACGTAAAAAATTAACAATGACCTTAGACCAAAGAGATTTAATATAGGGCATAGAGAGGCTATCAGACGAAAACTCAAAGAAAAACTGTGATCCCAAGTCACAATGACGACATCTAACGTGTAATAGCAGAAACACGTATTAAATTATTCAAGTCTGTGTTTTCTTTCTTGTCTTATTTAGTAAACAATCTTGGCATGTCTCTTTTTGAAAAAACTACTGATAAAATATAATTAATAGTCCTGCACATGTAATTAGGTTAAAGAATGTTATTAAGTGTGTGGAGTTGTTAACATAATGTCTTTTAATAATTATTATTGACAAATTGAATTAAAAAAGACATGCCAAGATTGTTTACTAAATAAGACAAATAAAAAAAACAGAGTGTAAAATATAATTCAGCTATCGCCCGGTAGGTGACCAGTGCTGCCAGATCAGATTTTCAATCCGTGAATTAAGCTTGAAAAATCTAGAAATCCGTAGATTCCCCTTTATGAAAACCGTAGATCTAGAGACTTTTTTAAAGCTTTGTCTGACTATTTAGACTTGCCTTTACTCCTAATATAGTTAAAATCTGGTAAATAAATATTGGAAACTAAACAAACATAAGCAAAACGTGTCTATGACAGAAAAACAATTTTATTAAGTCTAAAAGTTTATTCTCTCTGCCCGTGTCAGTGTCATTATCATTTAAAGTGTGTTTTTAACATAACATCACGCCTGTATTTCCCCGAAGGGGTAGGCAGAGGTGTAATAGTACACCCACATTTCGCCAGTTATGTTATAGTCCCATGTAATAGGGGGCGAGCCTATTGCCTCAGTGTGTTTTTATGTACATTAAATAGAGAGAATAACTTATTACGTTCAAAAATCCATAGATTTGCTATCGATATCCGTATAACCGTAGGCGACGTCAAAAATCCATAGATCTACAGAAAAATCTATAGGTCTGGCAACTCTGGGTGACGCTAAGTAGAAACTACGTAGACGGAGAAACTAATAGACCCAATGACAATTCCTTTCTCTTTCATTCAAGAAAGAGAGGGAAAATAACGTAACAAATGTTTTAAACAGAGACAAAAGTATGCCATTTTTTGTCCTTTATCCTGTAACCGGTTTATTCAAGGTTAGCAACTTGAATTGTGAAACAAATGTTGACAGTTGCTGTTCTCATCGTGTTTGATGTTAGTTTTTGTGTTAAAAAACTATTTTATCCAGTGAGTGGACAGACAAAAATAATCCTAATACACTCATTAAGGATTATACAATGGTGCGTTATCGTGTTATTTCCTGTAAGAGCGATAGTGGGAAGAAAATTGCCGGTGTGTCTTTTCACGCGTAAGTACAACGGTTTTTATAACTTGTAGTCCCTAAATATTTATTTCTCAGTGATGATAACATAAACCTTAGCATGTAGTAACAATAAGTCGAGTTAAAACTCAATAAATATAATGATTACTCAAGTTTTTATCATTTATAACCTATATTTTAGTATCACATATGTGTTGCCAGCTTCAGATGTGAAACACCCCGATTTTCAATAAAAATATTTACTCGACAGTGTAATGAACACAGTGTATTATGTATTTTAATTTAAGTATTTCTTAATTATTGGTGATCTACATTAAACATCTGGTTTATGATAGAATGTCTAGTTATTACGAGTGAGCACCTGTATTGATAATAAAACAAAATTATCTTTAGTTTTCCAGACGATCCAGACTTACGTAAAAAATGGATCCAAGCAACGGGAAGAAAACACTGGGCCCCAACAAAATATTGTAAACTCTGTAGCAAACATTTTTCCTAAAGTTTTCTGATAAAGAAGAAGAAAAAAACAGTTTTGTATCCTGATGCAGTACCAAATACGGTAAATATTTAATGCAATTTATCTTTTTATTAAAATAGTACATTACTGTCGAGGCCTGAATGAAGCAATTGACGGCCGAGTAATATTGGAGGTACGAGGCGAGGCCGAGTACCTCCGAAGTGATTTTAAAAGGATGAGGCGCCAGCCGAGTATGGTAAGGTAAGGTAGACTGCTATTTCGGCCGAGACTTGTATAGTGCTTTTCTCTCATTTGCGAGGAAACAATACACAAATTAATTCAATAGTATCTAATTTTCATTCGCGCTAATTCATCCGAGCGCGGTTCTTGTTCTGTTTTCAAAGTTTTGAAAAAAAAAATGCGCATCAGCCTTTATAATGATAAATATTTTGTACCTAAAAACACCTAATATAAGTAAGTGTATACTTTAAAACCCCGCTAGCATAATTTAATAGTAGTTTATGAAACTGTTGCATAATAGGGGTTATTAAAACACGAGTGTGAGTTTAAAAACCGAGCCGTAGGCGAGGTTTTTAATAGTATCACACGAGTGTTTTAATACCTAATTATGTCAGTTTCATACACTATTTTATCTACACTCATACAATTTTAAATAAAATACCAAAGTCAAAATCTTAGTAACATTGTCGTTGTTTTTCTTGATTTCTCTGGTAAAAGATTGTTCGTCATTTACGTTGCTGCATCCAGAAATTCAGGCGGGGTCATATTCTCCTCAGTTCAGTATCACTGCTGTAGTCAGATATTTTTGCCCAGAATAAAACTTTCGACATACAAAACCATAATAATAACGTAAACAATAACAATAAATTTACAAGTAACGATGTCCAAATCCAGTAGGCCAGGCGCGCGGCCGCGCACGCGCGCTGGTGCGCGCCTACACAGATAATAAAATATAGTCTGGCGACAACATTATAATCGGAACTAATTTTCTATCCTTGTCAGGATTCCGTCAATCTCTGTTTTATCATACAAAAAATATGCCTGTAAACACTTAAATATAATTAAAAGCAATATGACAATCTTTTGATCTTTTTTTTTTCTGCCAAAAACGCGATTTTAAACGATAAAAATTTTCAATGTATGACAAGTGGCGCCACCCTGAATTTTGTGTACTCATTGGTGCCAAACTGTACGACTGCTAAAAAAAAGGTTTGAAAACTCCTTGGTTAGGTCGAAGTGGCATTAAAAACTCCTTAGTTAGGCTGAAGTGTGCGGTTATGGAAAAAAAATTAAATTACCGCATTGTTTTGTTCAGCAAACTGTATCGTAATGAAACTTTTTAAATTCATAACAGGTGCATGTGCGTAAAGTATGTCATTATGACATTACTTTCGAGTTCATAATTCGAATTTTACGATACGAGTGTAGATAAAAAATAAAAACTGTCCAGCTATTTCTATTATTGTCGTGTTGGATATTACTGGCCTGTTATTTCGTTGCGTACGGAAAAGAGCCGATTGATGTATTCTTTTTTTAAATAATGAACCAATTTCCTAGCAAGTACAATACAATACAAATACTCTTTATTGTACACAAAAGAAAATAGCAACATATATGACTTATATAGATCACATGTACAATGGGCGGTCTTATCAAGTAGGAGAAAAGTTATTTGTAAAATAAGATTCATAGTTTTGTGGTGTACCTTGCAGATAAGAGTTGTTAGTAGCTGTGATGCAGATACATCTACAATATCAGATGCAGTATCAATACAGGAGCCAGAAACGGTCATCAAGGTATTCTAATTATGAAACATCAGATGTATTTAAAATTATTATCAGTGTATTTTTTTTTGTTCAACGAATGTTTTAGATTTCAGCGCCTAAAGAGAGTGACGTACCATCTACATCTTCAAGTGTTGTTTTTCAAGATGACTTAGATGGCACAAAAACAAAAAGCACCTCAAGAAGAAAATTACAATTTCCTGAAGAGGAAGATACACCGAGAAAGAAAAAACTCAAAGTGGATTTAAAGAAAAAAACAGAGGTTATTGCAAATCTCAGAAAAAAAATACGTTCTGTTCGGCAAACAAATAGGCGTTTATTGAAACGAAATTCCCAATTGTCAGACATCATTTCGGAACTTAAAATCAAATCCTTAATATCATATGAAGATGCTGACATGTTAAGCACCATTGATAGCGGAAACAAAGATTTCCTTAAACGTTTTTTTGGTGTGGTTGGGAAAACGAAGAAATATTCTCCTACATTAAGAAAATTCGCGCTATGCTTACACTTTATAAGTCCACGTGCATACTCTTACGTAAGAACTCAATTTAATACTTGCCTGCCACACCCACAAACTTTAGTAAGCTGGTATCATTCAGTAGATGGTAATCCCGGATTTACCAAAGAGGCATTGCATGCAATAAAATCAAAAGTTAATGCATCAGATAAAAAACTCCATGTATGCCTCTCATTTGACGAAATGTCAATTAGAAAAGCAGTAATTTTGGATGGCGGGGAATGTTTTGGCGCAGTTAATATTGGCGCGAATCTGGATGGTGATAATATTAGAATGGCCACTCAGGCTTTAGTTTTTATGGCTACAGCTCTAAACGAATCTTGGAAAATACCTGTAGGGTATTTTTTAATCGAAAGCGTAACTGCAGAACAGAAGGCACAGCTTGTTATTGATTGCATTAAGTTATTGTATTCATGTAAGGTGAATGTTATTTCAGTAACATGTGATGGATGTCCAGCAAATTTTGCGACTGCAAAAATATTAGGCTGCAAGATTGAACATGATAACGAAGTTGATACCGTGTTCAGAATAAATATAGACGGTGTTATCAACGAAGTCTGTTTCTTTCCTGATCCACCTCACATGGTGAAATTAATTAGAAATCTGCTAGGCAATAAAGGTGTTCTAAAAACTAGTGATGATCAAATGATAAAATGGTCATTTATTACATCATTCCATGATTTGCAGGAACAAGAAGGCCTTCACTTAGCAAATAAATTAAGAAAAGCTAGCAGATTATGAAAGTTAAATTAGCAGTTCAAACGTTCAGTAATTCAGTCGCTGACGCCATTGAATTTTGTGAAGAAATTGGATTAGAACAGTTCCAAGGATCAGCATCTACCGTTGATTTCATTAGAAGAATAAACAATCTGTTTGATATATTAAATAGTCGCAATATTAATGCGTATAATTATAAAAAGCCTCTTAATTCAAAAAAAATTTAAAGTATCAATGTGTTTTTAAATGACATGTTTATTTATTTAAACAATCTTAAAATGCGTAATGTTAATCAAAGTAATAGGAAGGCAGGTGTAATCGGACTAAAATGTTGCATTCGTAGTTTACAATTTTTATTTACTAAACTTATCACCAGCTCCGAGTTAAAGTTTTTACCTGCTTACAAATTAAGTCAAGATCACCTAGAATCTTTTTTTAGCGCAATCAGATCAAAAGGTGGATTTAACAATAATCCTTCAGCAGTGCAGTTCCGAGCTGCATACAAAAGGTTAGTCGTTCATGGGGAACTAAAACACATTGATACCGGAAATTGCACTTCTCTTGAAAATATAAGCATTTTATCATACAGTAACTCGCGTTATGAAAAATCAATCAATGCTACTTTACCCTTTTTGAGACGTTCCAGTGATTTAGAATACGAAAGCTTGCCTGAAAATGATTCTTTAAGCATTGAAACTGATCATGACTACCTTGCTGATCCTACTCGACTAACCAAATTCACTAAGCAAATAATTACATACATTGCTGGTTTTATTGTTACTAAAGTAGTTAAGATAGTGAAATGTGAGAATTGTTTGATGTCTATGATAAACACTGGTTCTAAAAATAATTTGAAATTTATTTTTAAAAAGGATAAAGGTGGTCTTTGTTATCCTGCCGTCGATGTAATTGCTGTTTGTGAAATTGCTGAAAACGTTTTTAAACAAAATATTATACAATCGGGCAGTAATCTACTAGGAAAAAAGAATCTGATACAACAATTAATCAACCAATGTCTACGTCAATGTATAGGAAAACATTTTTTTAAAGATCATGATGTTTTATACGATCATTCCCTCTAGGTGATCATAAAATCCTTTTAATCAAAGCTATTACCATGAAATACTTTCAAGTTCGAATATACAAGTATACAAAACAACTATCAGAGCCCAAAGAAAAAGTAAGAAATATGTTCACAAAATTAACATTGTTTCGCAATCAATAATGTGGTTTTTTTTTAAATTCTGTGTGTTTTCTAAGAGTGAGCGTTCTAAAGTCAGACCGTTTTTAACAACCGTTTTCTGATCTACGACGAAGGAATCGTTTTCATATTCTGATTAAAACAGGCATCGTTCCAAAATCTAGTCTTCGAATGTTTGATGCGAATTTATACTTAATGCCTCTGAAAATACAGTCGAACTTGCAATGTCTCACAAAACCAGTCTTCGTCCGCGACGATCAGAGCAAAGAAAAAACCGGCCAAGAGCATGTCGGGCCATGCTCAGTATTATAGGGTTCCTTAAGTAGGTGTACAAACGAATCAAATCGAATATTAATCATGGCTATTTTAGTTTTTGCAATAATCGGCAGCATTCGCGACTCAGAGCGTGTTGTTAGTAGCGCCATCTAGCGATAAATTCAAGAAGCCAAATTGAAGAAGTGTGTTCAACATAACACAAAGTTACTTTTTGTGATTTTTTCAAATAGAAAGTAGCTAAAGGAGCATTATTTGCCATGATAATTTTTCTCTAAGGTCAATGACCTTTGAACTAGAACGTTTTAAGTATTTTTCGGTTTTCTGTCTATAACTCAAAAAATTATAATCACATTATACTCGAAATAATTTTAAAAGAGAGTTTTCACAAAGGTCTATCAATGTGGAAGATTATAAGTTTCTACGTTGCATAGTTTAGAAATGGCAGGGGGGGGGACACATTGCAAGCCACTTTGGCGGGCTATATTTCGCAGATGGTACACCTGATAAAAAAGTGGTGTATGAAACATTACCTTCATTTTAGTAGACCTATTCAATGATACCCCACACGATGGGGTGCAGCGAAAAAAATTATTTTTTCCCCATTTCACATGTATGGGCGCCACCCCTAAAGAACGTAAAAACTATTTTTTTATTCTTTTAAAATTGAGATCTATATGCAGACTATTTTTTAACAAAATTTCATTTACTTATGTTTATAACTGTAGAAGTTATTAAGCTGTAAAGGATTAGGACAGACGGACAGACGGACAGACGGACGGACATGACGAAACTATAAGGGTTCCTTGTAGGACTTCGGAACCCTAAAAATGATAAATTTTGCTATGACCATAAAGTATCATTTTCAGGCAGTCTTCAAACCAGTTGCGAACGAGGACCGTTTCGAGACTTGGTTTCGTCGTGGTGAAAACGGCTGCGTTCCGTTTACCGTAAAATCGACAATGACCCACTCCTACTAGGAGTGAGCGTTTTAAAGACGGACCGTTTTTAACAACCGTTTTCTGATCTACGACGAAGAAACCGTTTTCATATTCTGATTAAAACAGTCGTCGTTTCAAAATCTAGTCTTCGAATGTTTGATGCGAATTTATACTTAATGCCTCTGAAAATACAGCCGAACATGCAATGTCTCACAAAACTCGTCCGTGACGAGCAGAGCAAAGAAAAATTATCTCTACCGTTATGGACATAAAGTATAACTTCAAATAATAATCTAATAACTCTTCGTTTCGTTCATAAAACAGTCGTCGTTGCACAAATCAGTCTTCGAATCATCATCATCATTCTAGCCCGGTATCACCCACTGATGGGTATAGGCCTGCTTTCTTTTCTACCAGTCTTCGAATGTGTGATGCGAATTTATACTTAATGTCTCTGAAAATACAGCCGAACAATGCAATGTCTTACAAAACCAGTCTTTAAACAGTCTTAACTTTTTTGAAAATCGAGAAATAGTAAAAAATTAGTCGATTTTTGCGGCTCTTCTCATGCGAACGCTCACATCTCGAGAAGTTACCAATATTTTAAAAAAAAACAAGTAACCCCCGAGGTGTGACTGTTATACATTTTAAAACTTGACTGTTATAATTTTATTGTTTAAATATTAATAATTAAGACTAGTTAGTTTCACCCTAACGTGGAGTACGCGCGCGCTTTGATAGAATTTGTGAAGAGATGCTTGATACGCGATTAGAAAATTAATACTTTTGTTTTCACAAATAATAAAAGGGCACCATTGTATGGAAACTATACCCAAATAGAGTTTTAACCCATCTCATATGCCTAGAAAGGGCTCAAAGATTCTTACTTAAAGTATTTTTCCGAAAATCCTATAGAAATTGTACTGAACAGCTCTATAAAGAATGTCAAATGCTGACAGTTAGACAAATATATGTACTGCATACAATATTACGACATCATAAAATAACACCAGCCAGCAACTCACATTCAACCAAGCGTAGGAAATACGAAGTATGTCCAAACATAGTCTCTCATTCAGCATTTCTACAACGACAATCACACGCACATACACGCACCAACACCCCCAACTCTCACACCTACACGACTCCTACACGTACACACTCCACACATGCGCATACATACATGACACCTATAGTTGCATTGCATGCTTTCATTACTATTAATAAATTTGTCAAATCAAAGTCAAACTATGTATCTGTTGTTTTAATGTAAACTATGTCACGATTTGTACAAATTTGATTTTTTATATACCTAGTTAAAATAAAAAAATCTTGTCTTGTTTTATTTTTAGGATCCTGAAATGAATTTACCCTACACCTACCATTTAACATCCCAAAACAGGGAGCGCAGGTACTGTGGCAACATTAAACATACTCATTGGAAACTATCTTTGTCTCAGTCGCCTTTACACAGGGGTACGTTCAGTATTATCGTCGGACGACGGCGGACGACGCCCGGAGCGTTGTTTGGTCGTTCAGTTACTCGGAGTGATCGTCCGGGCGTTCACACCAAACCGTTCAGTATTGTGAGCGGGCGTCGTCGGGCGATCGCACCGGTCACCCCGTGAAATAGTAGGGTAAAAGACGCCCTGCTGTCATGTTGACAGATAATAGTATGAAATGACAGATAATTTGAGGTTTCGATTGTCATAATTGTCAGTGCTTCATTGTTCTAGTGTCAGTTTCATGAGGTCGCCCGAAGTCGTTCAGTAACTCTGAGAAAATCGTCAATGATCGAGCGATATTCGCACCGGGCGACTTTCACACTGAGTGCGTAGTAAGTGAACGTACCCCAGTGCATTAGTCTATTAGTTTCTCCGTCTACGAGAAACTAGAAACTTGTGGTAGGGGTGTTACCATTTATCAGAGTATCGATAATATCGATAAATGTATTTTTTTTTTCACATTTGAAAAGATAAAAATAAGTGACAATAATTAGGAAAGCAATAAAATTATTCTAGTAGTTTCAGTGTTTACAACTTATTTATTCATAAAATTATGTTTAAATTATAGCAAACTCATTTAAGTAAATATAGGTTAGTTAACTTTTTTTACCATAAAACATAACATATAGTAACATACAACATCTCTCTATCGCTCTAAGGTTTGCTGTAAGAAAACTAATTTTAACATTGAAAATGTTTTTTCGATCGGTCCAGTAGGTCTACCATGAAAATGTCCAACCGAAACTTCGGAGCGAAACGAAACACGAACGAAATACCAAGTAAAAGCTACCATGAAGTTTCAACGGCTTTATCTATTTCGTTCGGGAACCATAAAGTTACTTCGTGATTGAATGAAAGATGAGAAGTCTGTTTTCGCTTACAATAGAACTCTGTTTTAAATGAAGTTGTATAAACCGGACACATCAAAAAGTACATTCGTTTGTATTAGTATTATGGTAAATTATGAACCATTGAAATATGTCGTATAAACATGACACAGATTAATGTAAATATGGCGCGAAATATAAACAATTCACTGTTCACAAAGCTTATTAGTGTGTTAACGGTGCAAGTATAGTATTCGGTTATTCATTGTGAAGTTTGTGAATTTGTAAGGAATACTCTTATGATAGTTACCTACTTAAGTAATTTGAATAAATCTTTAGTAGATCGTGGACCTTTACTGAGGAGTGGACTGTATATAGTTTTAAGAAAATAAGAGAAAATACTAAAAAATAGTATGAGACCTAATTTGAATCCTTGATTAGTAAAAAGCAATCCTAATTCCACCAACCTTAAGCTCCTCCCGTATCCTGGATCAGATCAGGCTTGCTAGTCCAAGAGGCAATTCGCTTGCACGTAGATGGAAGTACTTCACTCTGGTCTTCTAGAAGTGCTTTTGAGGACACAAATTTAGGCACACACGAGAGTTATGTAGGTATAGTTCGCTCTGATACGATCAGAGGATACATAATAAAAGTAGGCTGATAAAGGCGAGCACGGCTCCGCGACACAGCTTCCTTTACGGCAGTTGAACGTCAACTCATCATTCTAAGATGGCGGTGCGGCGAGGGCGTCACCGTCACTTCACCAAGAGTGAGGGTAGAAGAATAATGCTGAATGGATATAAAACTACCTTAAACTAAACAAGGATTCAACATACCCCCCACCGAAATCACTATGATGATTTCTCATATATAAAGAAAAATAGAAGATATAAAATGAAAAGGCTGGCTACGAGCCAGAAGATGCTTAGATCAGAATGGTTACGAACCCTGATAAGCAATGTGAATAATAGGAAAATAAACAAATTCAATTAATATGGACTAGGTAATTCTAAAGTAGAAATGTACCTATAACTTACGTATCTAATTTTGTTTAACTAAAAGGTAACATAATGAAAACTAATTTGCATATGGTAGTGGGCAAATTTTGTTTACTGATCTTTTAAAAACTGTTATTTTTTGTTCGTAAAGTAACGACGCGAACAATATTGTCAACACCGGGATGCATTTTATCAAGTCTAGCCAGCGGCCATGCGGATGGGCGCATGACATTTGATTTAACAAGAACCAAGTCTCCTTCCTTTAGATTGGGTGGCGACAAAACCACTTCGCTCTCTGTTGCAGAGTGTGAAGGTAATCATGCGACCAACGTTTCCAAAATAATTGGGTAATTCTTTGAAGCAATTGCCAACGTGACAACCTACTCAAAGAAACATCCTTTGAGTCGTATTCTGGAAACGATAGCATACTCTGACCAATTAAAAAATGACCAGCAATTATCACATCAAATTCTTTAGGGTTATGTGACATTGGACAGAGTGGGCGTGATTCTTTATTGGGCTGAAGTCTAGTTGAGGGTAACGTACCCATCTTTGGTTCAACAGTTGTTGGTTAAAATTTAAAACATTTAGCGCATTTTGACAATACTGATCGAATAACATGACGACCATTTTACAATCTAATATTACCTAGATAGGATTCCGTGCAACGTGCGCGGGCCTATATGCATATAAAGTTTATGATAATATTTTATTAAAATAAAGTCGTATGACATGCTTTTGGCAAAAGCACAGGATGCTTGGTACCATAAGGCAAGTCAGCCTGTGATATTCTACCCCCCACCCTGAGGAACTTACCATCATGGACGAAGGGTGAAAGTTTACGCATCGAAACTACGTAGCCTTTCTTTGAAAGCGTAGTTATTTCAGTGTCAAAGTAATTTGTTTGAATTACTCGAATTATAGAATCATGAGCTTGAGAAAGCTCAAGGGTTATAAGAGGCCCTGTGACTCTTTGTTTTGATTTTAAATAATTTTTGTAACGGAGGTACCAAGCTATAAACCATTGTAATTTATTATAAGATGAAATTTTATTAAATATTAATTCTTCTAAATTATTTTTGAAACTTTTACCGTTGTTGTCAGTTGCACTAAAACAAAAGATGTTGCAATTTGATTTCAGATCGCGTTCTTGATATAACCATGAAGGACCACGGATCCATTCAGGAGCAAATTTTACAAATTGATCGGGCAAAATGCATCGTGAACAAATATCAGCAGCATTCTCCTCACTGCTGATATGATACCAACAGTTAGGTTGCACAGTATCAGTTATTTGGCTGACCCGATTTGCAATGAAAGTTTTTAGTTTGTATGACGGCGTCTGAAGCCATGACAGAACAACACTAGAATCGCTGAGTGCAATAATGGAACAATCTAATTCTTTTATATTTTTAACAACAAAATTAACAAGCTTGGAGACCAGCACGGCTGCCATAAGTTTAAGTCTAGGGATCGACATCAATGGTTTCACCGGAGCCACCTTTGATTTGCCAGTTAGCAACCGAACTTTGCCATTGCCCGCATTATCAGTGCTGCGAACATGAATACAAGCTGCGTAGCCTAGGGATGACGCATCACAAAAGGCTATAAGCTGAACTGAATTAAAATGTATTAAAAATAAATGTCGTTCAATTCGCACTTCTGAAAGACAAGGCAAGGTTGAAAAGAATTTATGACAATGTTCTTTTAATTCGGTTGGTAAATAATCATCCCATTGTAAACTTAATTTCCACAAGTCTTGCATAATACACTTGGAAACAAACGTACATAGCGATGGTTTTAATAAAATTGGAGAAACGTATCGGCTAGTTTCGTCCCTAGAGTAATTTTCAATAAATATTTTTTCAGCAAGAACGTCTTGCGGATTTGAACGTTGAACCTCGCACGGCGAAGTTTCAACTTCACAAAATCGTTTGAGAGAATCATTGAGGAGATTTTCCTCGACAGTAAACGTTACTGCATGCAGGGAAGTAGTGGCAGTGGTCACGTGAAGGTCATTATTTCCTGACTGACAGAACCTTCCCGTTATCACATAACCAAAAATGCTACTTAACGCGACGGGTATATTAGACCCAAAGTTTAATTTCTTTCCGTCATAAATGTACGGAAAAATATCACCGGCTAAAATTATATCTATTTTTGAACGGTTATAAAATTGCGGATCAGCTAATATTAAATTTCGATATTCCTCAATTACATTTTGAGGTAACTGTATTGTAGGCAAATCTCCAGTTAATTTAGTAAGCACAACAGCATCAATATTAAAATATGGTTCATTACTATGACGCGGTTTCATAGTAAACGAAGTCATACCATGATTTTTTACACTTTCACCCGCGATTCCAAAAATATCAAAATAACATTTACGCGTTGACAACCCTAAGCGTTGTAAACAATCAATAGAAATAAAGTTAGTCTGAGCGCCAGAATCTATCAAAACACGACACGGCTGATAAGAATTGGTTTGATCTAAAATGTGCACCACTGCTGTACCTAATACGACTGTGCTAGGGTGTGTATGAACAGAAGCGGCATGGCTACTGTTACTCACACAGCTAACATTCGGTGCGGGAGCACTCAGTGACGTCTGTGGTGACGATAATTTTGCATTAGATGCGCTCGCGTCGCTGTGGTGCGAACTCAAAACCGGTTTGTTATTGTCAAGATGCAATAATACGTGATGTGATGCGTAGCATCTCTACTTGGTCTGTGGTGATGTGATTGTTGACAAACTAAACATTTAAATTGACTCTTGCATTCATTAATAGTATGGTTCTGTTTAAGGCAATTATGACATAACTTAAGTGCATTAACACGGTCAATGCGCTTATGAGTGGATAATTCACGGAATTTGTCACACCTAAATATCATATGATCGCCGTTACAATGCCAACATGAAAATGTGTTCTGAGAAGAAGATGCATGAGTGAATGATCTAGTTTTATCAGTTTTGTTTAATGGCTGCCATTTATTTTGTTGCAAGTTCACGGAACTTGAACTACTGGTATAAGACTCAGAGTGATCGAGTACTTTAATATGATTGTGAACAAAAGTTATCAAATCATTGAAAGTTGGAACTGATTTTTGATCCAAACTTTGTTCAAAGAATTTTCTTGTTTGAGAATCTAAGGCGCGAAGTGCAATGTGACACATTACATAACTATTTAAGTTTTCAATATTTAACGCTTGAATTGCTTTAAAAGAATGCTCAAATGTTTCAATGAATGTATTTAATTGAGTTGAAGACTCCTTATTTATCGGCGTAAATCCCAACATTTTATCCATGTACCTACCTAACAACATGCGGTTGTCTTGGTACTTATCAAGGAGACTTTTCCAGACTAAATCATAATTACTCGCAGTGATTGGTAAACTTTTAACTATATTTAATGCACTGCCTTTAGTACAGGAAAGTAGATAATGGTATTTATCGATGTTTGGTATATGTGGTTGGCTATGTACTAGTGAACAAAAGGTCTCATAAAATGTTGTGAAGTTTTCAATATCACCGTCAAACGTGAATAATTCTAACTTCGGTAAGCTCGGACGGGATTGATTTACGGTTGGAGTTTCAAACTTTACATTATTTACAGTTGCATTTTTTAATTTATTTGCAACTAATTTTATTCTAAAATAAATATCATCGAAACTTTTTAATTCCTGATTTTGTATGGTAGCATCTGGATTCGATTCGAGTTCAGTTTCAAAGATTTTAAAAACAACCTTTTCGAATCGTTTACGCACTTCATCAATGTCTGAGACACGTAATAAAAGTAACTCCTGTTTATCAGGTGTGGTAATGTCTTTTGACATTTCATAAACATGTTGTAGTTGCTCAAAGAGTACTTCTTTTTCTTGGGTTAAGTATGCTATCGATTGTGAGACATCTTTTTTAGGAGGCATGATTACGTTCAAATGTTATAAGTTGACAATATTATTTTAATGTAGGTAGGTACCTACTAAGGTTCTAGAAAGTTCAAAGTGAAAATTAGATACGTAAATTACTGAAGATGCAATTGTATTATGATTGATTAATTATAATATATGAAATGGTTTTATACACACTAAATACCTATCATTTACGTACGACGTAAATATATTGAGGTATTTAATGAAGACCGAATGAGTTTAAAATACCTATTTTTATGAAAATAGGTTCTGATATCCGGCTCGAAGGACCAAAAATGTAGCTCGTGGACCTTTACTGAGGAGTGGACTGTATATAGTTTTAAGAAAATAAGAGAAAATACTAAAAAATAGTATGAGACCTAATTTGAATCCTTGATTAGTAAAAAGCAATCCTAATTCCACCAACCTTAAGCTCCTCCCGTATCCTGGATCAGATCAGGCTTGCTAGTCCAAGAGGCAATTCGCTTGCACGTAGATGGAAGTACTTCACTCTGGTCTTCTAGAAGTGCTTTTGAGGACACAAATTTAGGCACACACGAGAGTTATGTAGGTATAGTTCGCTCTGATACGATCAGAGGATACATAATAAAAGTAGGCTGATAAAGGCGAGCACGGCTCCGCGACACAGCTTCCTTTACGGCAGTTGAACGTCAACTCATCATTCTAAGATGGCGGTGCGGCGAGGGCGTCACCGTCACTTCACCAAGAGTGAGGGTAGAAGAATAATGCTGAATGGATATAAAACTACCTTAAACTAAACAAGGATTCAACAGGTATCTAAAAATGCAACTTTCAAAGTATATATTTTATATGAGCATGTGTTTACAGTGCAAGTGTAGTATGCGGTTATTCATTGTGAAATTTGTGTTAGTCAAAGGAATACTCTTATGGTAGGTACCGACTTAAGTAATTTCTACACTTGAATAAAACTTTAGGTAGCTAAATATGCAACTTTCAAAGTACAATAATATTTTAGATGAGCAACAATCCCACCACTACTCAACTACAGTGATTTTTACCTACAAAGCTAGTTCCACTTATAATGGTTTTATTACCATTAACGTGTTTGTGTGATGATGTGGTTCAACGTAATTTGTTTTGTTAAAATTATAAATATTCGATATACCTACCTACTCTTGTAACAGGATCGATTGCTCTAATTTTTTTGGGTATAGGCAGCACTGCAGCAGGAGATCATCATGACATGAAGTTCCCGACCGAGTCTATATTATTATTTAGACTTAGGTAGATATCTAACTCGACAAAATGTATGAAACAGCTGATTTATTTTCACGATTTCACAGTTGGTCCCATAGTAAAAGTTGTCCAGAATGTTGAGAACAAAGACATTAAATATTTACTAGTGAGTTGAGCAGGAGCCTACCCTTAAAGTATTTTGGTTACTAAAAAAATTGTACCGTATATTAGAAAAACAATAATTATTTTTTATAATAAAAAACAACAAATACTTTCATTTTTAACACAATATGGCTTTAAAACATCAACATAATTACGATTGAATTACTTTTATGTCCATTAAAGTACTTTTAACTACAAAATTCATAGTTACGAAAGTAAAAAGTGACCTCTTTAGCTTTCGTGCAATTTAGGTTAAAATCACGAAAGAAGTGCTGTCAAAACGACGAAACTTCGGTTGCTCGAATCACTTCATGGTAGGGTTTACGACGAACTAAAGGTCACGTGTTCTCTTTCGGGCCCGATTTCGGAATGAATGTGTTTCATAGTAGGAAACGCACGTAATTTCGGACCGAAACTTCGGAATTACGTTTCATGGTAGACCTACAGTAGGGGCCAGTTTTCAGAAATAGTGCTAATTCGCTTTATCTACGGAAGTTTTAAGTGTATCAAAATAATTAGGGTGTCAAAATGCGCATTTTAAAAAGGGCTACAATACACAAAAATATTTTTTTGTAAAAAACAAAACCTCTTTTTTTTTTAAACGAAAAATGCTGAAAAAGTGGTCTTTTTTGCCGGCTTTTCTCATGCAAACGCTCATAATTCAAGAAATTATCAATATTTTTCAAAATGAAAAATATCCCGAAGTAGACGTCTTCTCTTCTAAAATGCTTATAGCATAATTTTGATGCAGCAGCTAGAAGCCATTTTCTTCTCTGCTATCTATTTGAACAAACCGTATCCACTTCTCACGTGCTACGTTATTTACTGGCGGAAACCTACAATAGCAGCAACATACTTGAACGTATAGCACTTGTTTATATACATATATTTAAATGACATGATTATGTTTGAATACAGTTTCAATACTTAAACAGTATTATATTTATTATTTACTATCGATAACAAAATCGATAAACATCACATCTCTAACAAGGCAGTAGTAAAGCTACTCAACAATAGATGGCGCTTATTACAATATTAGAACATGTTCTAGAATGATTTACGAAAATTATTTATTATATTTATTTACTAGTTAAATGTAAAAAATACTAACGAAAATAAACTGAAGTCAGATGCAGTAATTTTCCCATAACGTGATTTGCAATATCGCAATGCGCAACACGGCATATTTTCTCCAATTTTTTTTTTGTTGTAGCTATACTGTCAACACACGGATGCGCCCAACACGCAGGGGTATGACATTAGACCACAGTCTTTGCTTAGACCAACAGAAAAAGGTAGACGGCGCATGTGTTAACAAAAGCGTTCAAAGATGTGATGCATGCTTTACAAACTTGTGTGCGTGACCTTGTGTCGCACGCAGTTGCCATGCATCTGTGTGCTTAGTAAAAAATGTTGCCACCGAAAACAAATTTACCCCATTTTCACATATTAAATATTATATTTTAAGGACAATATGTAGCAATGTAAATAAAACATATTTTTCTAATGATACGTTTAATTAAAGAGAATAATACTAAAAACCTTTGTGTTGTGTTAATTTCCGGTAGTACTGTCTTTTCTTACCGACTTCTGGGTATACCATCTAATTTACATATAAAGTATGATGGAATCTTGTCTTTAGGTACTTTTCATTAACAGACCTTATTCAATTTGTTTTCTGGTTTATGCCAGAGAAATTATACATACGTGATACACGTGATCACTTGTATCATATAATAGTGATATTATTATCCTTTGAAAATGGCCGCGGGGGTGTGCGGCGGGCAGAGTAGGACGCGTCGATTAGAATAAGTATGACAACAAAAATCACCACTACAACGTGTTATTGAAATAACTGAAAACCTCTTAAGGCGTCATTGTACTCATCAGTATGAACAACTTCTACTACGGGACCAAACCAGAAATCGCGAAAAAAAAATCAGTTGATCCCTACATTTTGTCGATTCATGTAAACACAAATGTAGGTAACAGATGATTTTTATCACGATTTCGGGGATGGTCCCATGGTAAAAGTAGTTCATACTGATGAGTACAATGACCCCTTAAGAGGTTCTCAGTGATTTCAATAATACGTTGTAAATTCTACAATAATTTATGAAAATAAATAATTACTTGCCATACCAATTTATTACAATAAGTTGGGGTGTCTGATGTTTTAAGCCATTGAAATAACACATCGTAATAATTAAATTAAGTACTATATGAAAGGTTCAAAATAAATAAAAACATCAAACCGATGGCCAAATTACGAAAGTTAGTAATCCTAATAACACCATCAGACCCAAACATCACCCGTATTTTGGGGGTATTTTTGATGTCGATTTGCTGGTCACACCGATAACAATACGTCAGGTTTTGTGTTCCAACAGTACATTACGAAATTATATTGTATTTATAATTTAAAATTACGTAAAATCAAGTACTTCTTTGTGAAATGTAATCCTTCAAGGCTTTTTTTGTGTCAACGAGTTATTTTTACACGTTTTCACAACACAGGAAGGCATATTAAGACCATAAACAATACCGTCAATGTGACGTCTAGCGCGTTCGGTTTCTCGCGTCGCACTGGAACGCGATCAGCTTCCTATTTCAAATTCAGCTTCCTTGTGACAGCGCAGTACTCTGTCTACCTTTTTCTGTTGGTCTAAGAGTCTTTGCAGTTCATACAAAAAATAATGTATTGGCAAGCAGCCTTCATGTTTAGTTCCTGAGTGTATCAACAGATGGCTCTTTGTTCAAAACGGTGTGTATGTCAAAACCAATATATTTCTTTGTACGCAGAATTTCTACTACTCTTTACTTGAAGCTAAACCTTTTTTTTAAACAGAATAATGGGAAAAGCAAACTTTGAAAACACAAATATCAATAAAAAAATCTGAAATCTATATTTGCTCTTTAAAAAGTATTTTTTTTGTAGGATTTTCAAGTTTGGTTTATAAACTTTTGTAAAAGTATAATGGATTGTCATTCTGTCATGTGTCATGGCGCCGGGCCGGCAAAATTGCAGTTTCCTTTGTAAACTTTAGTTCAATTTAATGTAAATGATGAAAATTCATACTTTGATCCGTGCATTTATAGAAAATTTATACTTTGGACATTTATTCTATTTTGCTTCCGAACCGGACTTGATGCTATGGAATATTTACTTAGATATTGTGTTCGCCGTTGGATTACCTACCGTAGTAAGTTTATAATATTCTTTAATATGAACTTTGTCATCTAACTTGAGTTTGTCTTAAAAGGGTGTACAGTATTATTACTAAGAGACTGCTGAACAATAATAATAATGTATTTTCATTTGCAGGTGAAGATTGCAGTATAATTTTGCATTCGTTTCCCAACCCTGTTAATGAAGAAGGCTGATTTAGAACCTGGAACAGTTCGCTACGGCATTCGTACGCGGTGGTCGTGTGTTTATTTCCTTACGACGCGCGCGAACTATCTACGCTGTTGTTATTACCGGCGCGCGGCGGTCGGTGGCGGGGGTCCGCTGCGATAGTTATACCCAACGTATATTTGTATATACGGCTGGGTTGACTCACTACGCGCAACCGATAACGATGCTTATTGTTTACTTCAAATCAAATGAATGAAAACAAGGAAGACCAGGTGAATGCAATTACTATGTCGAGTAGCAGTCAATGGAGTGAGCAGGAAGTGCAGGAAAGAAGTTTAGAAGAGGCACAATTACAAGAGGAAGACACAATACAAATGGAAAGCGAAGTAAGTCAGAAGTCAGAGAAAAGGAAGGGAGATGAAGATGATACTGAATGGATGACAGTAAAATCAAAAGAAAAGAAATATAAGTCTGAGATAGATAAAATAGAGATGTACATAACATGTAGTGAACAATTGCCTAAGCAATTTGCTTTGGCCAGATTATTTAGAGATAACGGTATTACTAATATCCAGAGGGTGAAATATGTAAACCCATACAAAGTCCGTCTTGATATACAGAATGAGGTCAGCGCAGATAGATTAGAAAACTGTAAGCAATTACTTGATAAGGGTTGGCGTATGCAACGAGCAATGGAGAAGAATATATCATATGGCGTTATACGAGATGTGGATCTAGATTTAGCCGATGAGGATATACTTAAAAAAATATTATGTCCCAAACCAATCGAGTTAGTGTCAATTTTTCGACTCAACCGTCGAAGCACGAGTAAGGGTTGGACCCCAAGTGAATCAGTACGCTTATGCTTTAAGGGCGCTTTCCTACCGTCATACATAACTGTGGACAGTTTACGAATAAAAGTAGAACCATATGTCTTCCCCGTGTCTCAATGTTCGCAATGTTGGAAGTTGGGACATATAGCTAAGAGGTGTCCGTTAGGTAAAGTTGTCTGTCCGAAGTGCGGAGAAAACCATGCTAACTGCGAAACAACAGCTTTCAAATGTGTTAATTGTGATGGTGCGCACATGGCTATGTACAAAGGTTGCCCTTCTTTCATAAAAGAAAAACGGTTGAGAGAAATAATGGCGGAGTCTAACTGCACGTACAGAAAAGCCCTTACTATTAACGCAGCTCCAAGTTCTCCCATAGTTTCCATCCCTAATGTAACTTCCTTTCAACCGGTATTTACACGTCATCCGCTTGTAGAAGGGGTGTCTACTTTGCCGTGTAAAACATCAACTTTCGCTGACATCACGAAGACAAAGGCGACTATCCACAGTGGGGAACAGATTAATCTAGACTCTCATATATCTCCAAAAAAGCAACGACGGCGTAAAACAGGACAACCACTTAATTCTGAATTATATCTATACCCGGAACCTCAAGATACTGTTAAACAAAATGCAATGGATGAGGCAGCTGACAAAAAGAAAGAAAGAGAAGTGAATTTTGGTGAATTACTGAACAAATTGAAAGAGATCATGTTTTTGAAAAATACTACGATTCAATCTAAGGTGAAGAGTGTTTTAAAGTACTGTGTCGAATGGCTCATTTTAGTTGCAGTTGATAATATTTCAGATTGGCCAATATTAAAAAATGTAATTGATTTCTTCCTAAGCAATGGATAAAAAAGGAAAAAATGTAAAATTAACTATACTCCAATGGAACGCTCAGAGTTTTCGGCCTAAATTAGTAGCTTTTGAAAATATTTTAATTCAGGAGAAAGTCCACATTGCCGCTATTAGTGAAACCTGGTTAGAACCGGATAGCCATCTAAAGTTAACAAAGTATAATGTTTATCGCAGAGACAGGGACGATAAGTATGGTGGAGTCGCTATTTGTGTGCATAGATCGATTCACTCTAATGTTTGTAATGTTCAATGCATAAATCCTGGTATTGAACTTTTATGTATCAAAGTTTACAATTGTAGTCAAATCGAATTCGTTGTTGCTGTGTATTGTGCGCCATCAGTACGTACAAGCCAGCAAGATTGGGACTCAGTATTTTCTTGTATCAATGGAAGAAGTTTAGTTGTAGGAGATTTTAACGGGCACCACACCAATTGGTCATACAAAACAGATTCAAGAGGATCACAAATCTATGATGCGATTTTAGATAACAGGTTTGTGGCTCTGAATGATGGCAGTCCAACTCGTGTGAAGTTAGTTAATAATAAACTTCAACAATCTGCGCCTGATATAACGTTAGTTTCTTCCGATTTAGCTTTGACTTTTGACTGGCGTATTTTGAATGAAACACTTGGAAGTGATCACTTAATAATTAAAATTACTACTAGTTTTAATGTATTACCTGGAAATATTATTGGACGAAATTTTAAGAAAGCGGATTGGGATAGCTACAAGATTTTGCTTGAAAAACTATTTACATACTTTGACCGGTCAGGCAATCTACAAATAGATTACAATAGGTTTGTTGAGTATTTAGATATAGCGGCAGACATCCATATTCCTTATATCAAATTTAATATCGAGCCTAATAGCGTATTTACTCCCAAACCCTATTGGAATGCAGATCTATCCAGGTCAGTTGCAAAACGTAGATTAGCCCTTTCGACATTTAGACGTAACCCCACACCAGACAACCTAACGCTTCTTAATGGGAAAATAGGTGAGTCACAAAAATTATTGCGTAACGTACAAGTTAAAGCTTGGCAAGAATTTTGCACTTCCGTAGACGGTACGATTTCATTAAGTAATATGTGGAATAAAATGAAATGGCTTAAAGGGCGTAAAAGTGCTAGACAGTATGTCAACAGCGAAAGGGCTGGTAAACTTATCCGTAGCTTAACTCCTGATTACGCATGTCCGCGCGACCCTCCATTTGTTTCTATTAATATGAAATTAGAGACCCCAATCACGAAGCAAGAACTTAATGGCTGTATTCGCGCCAAGGACACATCACCTGGTTGTGACAAGATATCGTACTCGATGGTTAAATATCTTCCGGAGAACGGTAAATCTATATTATTATCGCTTTATAATAGTTCTTTGTCAACCGGTTTTGTTCCCAATCAGTGGCGAGACATCGCTATTACTCCCATACCTAAACCTGGTCGCAACCCGCAGTCGCCGTCGGCGCTCAGACCAATATCAATGTTGTCGTGTTTGTGTAAATTATTTCATAATATTTTAAAAAACCGAATTGAGTGGTTTGTAGAAAAAAAAAATATTTTATCACCTTATACTACGGGGTTTAGAAAAAATCGATCTACAATGGATAATCTCGTTAGTTTAGTTTCGCACATTCAAACTGGCTTTACAGAAAATAATACAACAATAGGATGTTTTTTGGATGTAGATAACGCATACAATAACGTAAATGTAATTTCATTGATGCAAACAATTGACCAAATGGGGGTAGGCTCTAAAATATGTCGATATCTTTGGAATTTTCTAAAGGAAAGGAAGTTAAAGATTTTAGTTGATAATTTATATATTTGTCGAACTACTGGCTGTGGGTTAGCCCAAGGTGACCCACTATCTCCGTTACTTTTTAATATAGTAACTTCGAATATCTGTATAAATATTTTAAACAGTGGCGTGTTGATATCACAATACGCTGATGATTTTGTTATATACTCTGTATGTAAGAACATAGAACAAGGTATTCATCATTTACAAAATTCATTAAATATTTTAGTCAAATTACTTTTAAATATAGGCTTAGAAGTCTCATCCGCAAAGAGTAAAGTTTGCGTATTTAAGAGAGGGTATAAAAGAGAACTTATTAATTTGCTAATTAGTGAAACGCCGTTGCAGGTAGTTGACAACATTAGATATTTAGGATTGTGGTTGGACCGCTCGCTAAGGTGGACAAAACATATTGGGGAAGTAGTTGAAAAATGTTTAAAATCATTAAAAGTCTTTCAAGTTCTTGCTGGGTCTGGATGGGGTATTCATCCGTATCATTTAAGGGTACTATACATTGCCATTATTCGTTCAAGACTAGATTACGGTAACTTTCTGTATGATAGTGGATGCAAAAATAACTTAGTCAAATTGGACAGATTGCAAAACCAGTGTATGCGAGTTATTGGTGGCTTTGTGAGGACTACACCAATACACGTGATGGAGTGCGAGCTTCACCTTCAACCTTTATATATACGCAGGTACTACTTAGCCGGAAAGTACTGGTTGAAGGTGAAGTCATTTAGAGGTAGTGAAATATTGCCCACGTTGGATAGTCTGGTTGAATCATGTCGAAGTTTATACTGGAGGCACAAAAAGAAACCATTGATTGTGACGGTTCATGAGTCTTTAAGTTCCTATCAAATTCATACGACGTATCAAATGGAAAGATTTTCGTTAGACACATGGGTTGGCAATGTGGACCTCTCTAATGTAGTTAGGCCTTATATCGATGTAGTAAGGAAACCGAAACATCAATATCAATGTTGTAATATTAGGCAACTTTGTAATCAATATTTAACTTCAAACTACTCGAATTTTTACACAGTGTATACTGATGGGTCTCAGGAAGGTAAAGAGTCGGGATTGGCTGTCTTTGATCCGCAAGCGAAGGCTTCCATAAAATTTAAATTAAATGTTAAAATTTCTATAATGTACGTTGAGCTATTAGCAATCTCAGAGGCTGTATCTTATATTGAGTCATTTGAATCAGGAAACTATGTAATACTAACGGACTCCAGGAGTGCTCTGCAACACTTGGCTCGGTGCACCTCGACTTTTCGAGGTACACCGATAGCCTACAAAATTTTGGAATCAATTCATAACCTCCAAAATATGAACATTGTACTTCAATGGGTACCATCCCATATTGGCTTGTATGGAAATGAAGAAGCAGATCGCTTGGCAAAAGAGGCAATTACAGATGGCATAAATTTTGACTGTTTACCTTATGGCAGTGATCTTATATATAAGGTTCGGGGTCAGTGTATTGATTTATGGTCAGAGTATTTTGATGAGAGGTCACTGAGTAAGGGGATTTGGTACAGAACAATCCAACACAGCCTTTCCCGCCTTCCCTGGTTTGTGGGTGCAGAGATGCATCGAAGGGACCTTGTGACAGCTTTCAGGCTTCGTTCTGGACACATACCCCTGAACAGCTTTGCCTTTTTAATGAGAAAATGTGAGTCACCTAATTGTTCAGAATGTGATAAGGTAGAGGACGTTACGCATATTTTAGTTGAGTGCGTCCGGAACGAAGTCGAAAGAATCATTTTCATGTTAGAGAATGATTTAGATTCACGTGATGTTGGTGTATTTAATTGCGTTTTGGCTGCCCCTTTGTCTAAGACAGCCAAAACATTGTATAAAATAGTACAACTAGGCATTAAACGTAGATAATGTATGTATTGAGTGTAACTATGAGGGTGACATGTTCTTTTAGATCAAACCCTCCATAAATAAATAAAGATTAAAAAAAAAAAAAAAAAAAAAGAACCTGGAAATTGGTGGAGATATTCTTGTTTTGGGTGGCTAATTTGTATTCAATGATAGAAAAGTATGTCTCAAACACTTTAAAACTAAATTTCACACAAGGAGCTGAAGATTAAGTGCTAATGTGGTTCCTACTTTGCACGCAAGGGCCTCTAAGGCGACATTCTGACCAAGGTATTTTTAAAAATATTTGCCATTATTTCTATGTTCACTACTACTACAGTTTTTAGTTAAATGTACAGTCAGTTTCAAAAATATCAGGATGAATACTGTTCAAAATTATCTTTGAAAAAATCTTGCATACTAAAATTTATCTCAATGGAATAAAATTCTTATCAGAATGAGAACATTGGCATGACACTCGAAATTGCGAGTGTTTTTTAGGACCAAATTACTTTAGTCAATCATATTTGTCATGTACAGTATGAGTGTTACTGATGTTTGCCGATATATCTGTGCCGATGCACAATATTTATTCGGCAGTACTGTACTGTTTTTTTTCCTGTAACTCACCTTGTGTCATTGAGATATAGTTTATTTTTCTTAGTTATTCAGATAATTTTGAATAGTCCATTTGTCCCAATATTTTTTACCCTGACCGTTCATAGGTAGTTTCTCTTTTGCACATGTTCATTTCAGACCAGTATTTCACCGTTCCATCTATCCAATACAATACAATACAAATACTCTTTATTGTACACAAAATAAAATAGCAACATATAATATGAATTATATAGAAGATATGTACAATGGGCGGTCTTATCAAGGTGATCCATCCATTTAACTTTCTTCTCTGTTACATGCTGATTTCCTTAAAATGTTTATTTTTGCTGAATAAATTAAAAATGAAAAACCTCATTGTTAAATGGCTAACATGGCTGGTCCATGGATCCAACCTGCATCTCCTCATTGAAAAGTTTATTCTTTTCGTCAATCTTGATAACATTTGTTGTACACAATATTGATGACACAACAGCCCTACTTATTTGCTTTATTGAAAGTAAAAAAAAATACATGTATTTAATTTACAGGCTCACCCCATAAGAATGCACTGTCAGATATTACCATGTGAATAGGAAGAATCCTACACTTGTCGAGCCTTCCATATCTACGGGTAAAGCAATTAAATTCTGTCCATGAGGTAATCTTTAACTATCTTACTGTCAAGTGCATTTTTTTTTTAGTAGTTTTATGACCTGTTTGCTAAGATCTTTTATCCAAGACTAGTAAAACCAGGGTGGTAAATCAAATGATTTAAGTCATTGATTTAAATCATTTTTTTTATAAAAATCTGTGATTTCAATCAAATATATTTTTTTCCATAAAATTTTATTGATTTATTTAAATCATAATGTTATGGGAATATAAATGCGTTAAAAATAATAAAATAAATGATAACTGGTTTTGGAGAGAAAAAAATTTTTTTTACTTATTTCGTTTTTTCTTTGGAACCATTGGGATTTTTAGACAATATTTAGAATATTATCAGTTATGAGTATGTAAATAATAACAAGTTTAAATCCTACAAAGTCAAATAAAAAGAGAAAAAAATCAAATAAATCAATGATTTTATTGATTAAAAAAAAACTGTCATAAACATAAAAATCATGATTTTTATCAACCCCGAGTAAAACACCCTAATACAGTGATGCAAACTAGGGTTCTGAGGGATTTGTGAGAAAATAAGAAAAGTTGTGTTGTTCAACTGTGTACCATTTCCCACACTTGTAAATGTTAACAAGCACTTAACTTTTAATAATCCACCATTATTACACATTAACACATGAAGAAACACAAATTTTTAAAATTAATACAAAATCCACAACATTCTCCTGAATTTTCCTGCCAGCCAAGTGCAATAATATACATTTAAGGAAATCGCGAAAAAAAATCAGCTGATCCCTACATTTGTGTTCATATAAATGATGTGTTATTGAAATAACTGAAAATCTCTTAAGGGGTCATTGTACTCGTCAGTATGAACAACTTTTACTATGGGACCAACCCTGAAACCGCGAAACAAATAAAGCCGATCCCTACATTTTGTCGATTTATCTGAACACAATAGGAACAGCAGATTTTTTATTCACGATTTCAGGATTGGTCACATAGTAAAAGTTGTTCGTCCCCTCCTCATCGTTTTCGAATCGACGAAATTTTCAGCATGTATAAACTCTTAGTAGAAAAAAAGCCACCGACAATACTAAATACCGATTTTTTTTTTCTCCACCGCATAACTCCTGATCTCACCAGGTGCTGCCTGCCAGATCGGCGGTTTTTAGGGTCCTTAGGCTGAAGTTAGCTTAGCTTTTTGGTTGTAAGCCCTCTGTATATTTGAAAGGTTTATTTGGTACATAATTTTACACTTGGCTTTACGATTTGTATAAGCATCTTGATTGTACGTTATTTGTATGAATTTATGTAATAACAGGTTATATTATTTTAACAGGTCTATTTCATCATCATCATCAGCCTATATTAGTCCACTGCTGGACATAGGCCTCTCCCATGGCACGCCACTGACATCAATCCTCGGTCACTCGCATCCGTATCATCACTCCATCGAGCCGGAGGGCGTCCTACCCTATGTTTACCGATTCGATTTAGTAAACCAATATCCACCAAAACCAGTGAACTTAAAAGCTTTCAGAAACAGGTAAATTGCTAACACTTCATTATCCTAGCTTTTTCCCAACTAAGTTGGTGCTGGCTTCCAATGTAACCAGATGCGGCTGAATACTTATCAGTATTGTACACGGAGTGACTGACATCAGATCCCCGCAACACAGTTTCTGGGTAATACCGACATTCGCAGGTTAGACCAGTTGTCGGACTTTCGGGCTTCTTTCTGATTACCCATAGCAACTGCCATAGATGTGCGTATGTCAGCCGGGACAGACAGCTTAACGTGCTCTCCGAGGCATGAAGGGGTCTCAATGTGCAACAAAATGGCCACCCACCCATCCACGGACTGACCGCGGCAAGTGTAGCTTAACCTCTGGGAGGTTATCCATATTATTACCATCATACAATCTGCGCGGTTGCTACTTAGCCATGAGCCCCTAAAATTAAGGTATCTTCCAGATTGATCCCATTTTTATCAAAATACAGTTTTGATAGTGGGGTCCATGTGGAACTGAGGGAACTCCTCAAATATTATAGGCATACATACACATAGTGATTTTGGTATTTTCATCAACAAATCAAGCATTTGCATTCAGAAAGTAACATTCGGTGAAAATCTGATCTCCGGATATAAAGAAGGGAACTCTTCAATGTATGACAGCATATCATATCATTGGGGATTGTAGCAATCGCTTGTCTTTCTATTGTTGATGCCAAAATTATAATATAAACTTTAAAAAAAGAAAAACTGACTTCAATAACCCTCCTTCTGGTGCAGTCGGGTAAAAAGTTTGAAAATATTTTGTGTGAAACAGTTTATAGGAAGTTGGTGCCAATTTTTTCTTAAATCAAACCGAAACAAAGGCACCGACTTCCTAAACTGTTTCACACAGTTTATTTTATTATTTTTGAAGATGGTTTTAACTTTTTTATAAAGTTTATTTTATACTAGCCTATGCCCGCGACTTCGCCCGCGTGAATGTCGTTTATCGCGCATCCCTCGGGAACTGTTCATCTTCCCGAGATAAAAATTAGCTTATATGTTAATCCGGGCTATATTCTATCTATATGCCAAATTTCATTAAAATCCATTTAGTAGTTTTTGCGTGAAAGAGTAACAAACATCCACACAAACTTTCACGTTTATAATATTAGTAGGATTATTTTCCTCATGTTTATGATCACATTTTCTAATAATTGTCATTGTACTCATATCATAACCTTATACTCAATAGATAACCAAAAATAACAAATGACTTATGTATTTCCAGATTTAGCTGCGCCTGCAAACACTTCAGGGGTAATTCTTACTTCCTTAAAGCATCCAGCTGCAATGACCAAAAAAGGTACGTATTTGTTTCATTTATTATGTATCAATGTATTGTAGTGAAACAGCCTCGTTGGTCTAGTGGTTGCAAGCGCGATTGCTGAGCGTGGGGTCCTGGGTTCAGTTCCCGGGTCGGGCGAAGTGTTATTGGGTTTTTTCATTAGGAAATTCTCAGTAGCAGCCTAGAGTCTGGATTTGTGCCCGGTTAATGGCAATAGGCTCGCCCACTATTGCATGGGACTTACACAACACAACTGGAGCAATGTGGGTGTCTGCCTACCTGAATACAGGCTTGATGTTTTGTTATTTTGTAGTAAAAAGTAAACAAGTTAGTTATGTTTTGGGTTGCCTACAGAGCGCTGAGATTTTTATGAGGGAATCCGCCGGATGCGGGAGGTGCAGGACCGGTCGTTGTGGCGATGCTTAAGACCAGCAGTGGACGTCTTTCGGCTAAAATGATGATCAAAGTCAAACTTTAATTAAATTTGCTATCTATAGTACGCAATATCCTCTCGTCCAAAATACCGCAGTGCCTCAAGACGTAAGTCTTTGACCAGTGTGTGTTACCAGTAATTACTTACGGCACTAAAACGTGGTCGCTCACAATAGGCCTGATAAGAAGGCTCAAAGTCAAACAAAGGGCAATGAAGAGGGCTATGCTCGGGAGTATCCCTGCGTGATCGAATCAGAAATGAGGAGATTCGCAGGAGAACGAAAGTAACCGACATAGCCCGATGAATTGCCAAACTTAAGTGGCAGTGGGCGGGGCACATTGCTCGCAGAACGGATGGCCGATGGGGCAGTAAAGTTCTGGAGTGGCGACCGCGTACTGGAAGGCGCAGCGTGGGTAGGCCCCCCACAAGGTGGACCGACGACCTGGTGAAGGTCGCGGGAATCCGCTGGATGCGGAAGGCGCAGGACCGGTCATTGTGGCGATGCTTGGGGGAGGCCTATGTCCAGCAGTGGACGCCTTTTGGCTGAAATGATGATGATGATGATGATCTATACTAATATTATAAAGAGGAAATATTTGTTTGTTTGTTCGTAATCGATAAACTCTGAAACTACTGAACTGAGTTTAATAATTCTTTCACCATTAGAAAGCTTCTTAATTCAGAAGTAGCATAGGCTATATCTTATTTCAGTATGCGGGCTAAGCTGCGGGCAAAGTAAAGTTTCTAATGAACCAGCAACATAACTAATGAACCAGCAAGATAACTGAACTATCTCATAACAAGGTTTTCTTTTTTCAGCATCAAACATAATAACCCGCAAAACACTATCAAAACATTACAACAACAAAAAGACAGTTATGCCACACGACTAAAGGAAGCACATAGAAAGTAAGAAACTTTCTGAAAATACAACTTTTCTGAAATGTTTACAGAAATTTACGACATTGGCAGCCTCCAAAATTCAATGAAAAGGAAGGAAAAATGGGAAGAAGATTCACCAAAGACGAAAAAATCATGGCTCCTCAGCTTATACAAACAGGGCTCAAAAGCATATAGATCTCTAACTCTGCTTACTTCCTGTGTCGGTTTAAGACCAGGATAAAACAAAAAGATATTTGAACAGTTGAAGAAAAGGGTCAATAACGTCGTGTATTCTTTCTTCTATTCAATGAAATATCAATAATGTTTCATTATGATTTCAATAGAAAAAGAGATGAGATTACTGGATTTGTTAATAATGGAAGACAAACAAAGAGAAACATAGCTGACCATGCTCTTGTATTTATGTTAGGGGAGTTATGAAAATTACAAGCAACCACCACCGGCTTATACATTTTCCAGAGGAACAACAAGAGGAGATTTAAAACTTTTATTAACAAAATATTATAACCGAATTGCAGTAATGTGGATTGAATGTGCTTGCAACTGTCTGTGACCAGGGGACTGCAAATGTTAGTACTATAAACGAATTGATAGAAGAAACTCGTGTTAATTAAATAATTAACACGAGTTCTTATATAAGAAGAATACAAAATTTCAAGGATCAAGTATTTGTAATAAATGGAAAGGTATTCATGCCACTTTTTGATCCCCCGCACTTAATCAAAGGGATTAGGAATAATTTTATTACGAAGGATTTGCAGTGCACTATAGACAATTAAGTTAAAATTGCATAATAGTGGTCCCACCACTTAATTAATCTTCATCCCTCACATAAAGGAATCTTACGGAAGCTCACATTAACCCCCAAAATGAAGGTTAAGATGGCAACCCAAATATTCAGTCGAACTGTTGCTACCAATATGGGATACTTAGCTGGTGAGTAGTTATTATAAACAGTAATCAGATTAGTGAGCTTAATTACCTAAAGTCAATGATTTATTTTGTTTATCCACCAGCAAACAGGCAAATATCTACCTGACTCAAATCCAAACTAATATTATAAAATCAAAAGTAACTCTCTCTGTTTCTTTATTACGTTTTGAGGAAACGTGGTACAGAGATAGTCTGGAACCCGGAGAACAACCTAGCTACTTTTTATACTGCGAAGATAAAAAAAAAACCTGCTGAATGGCGATAACGTCTTTGTGTGATAAACCGAATTACACGAGTGCGAAGCAGTGGGCAGAAGCTAGTAATTAATAAACCAAACTTACCTTCAAAGTTTTGAACACCAATCATCTGATCACTGGTTATATGCATCAGTAATTTGCTGTTTGTTGACCATCTTCGAAATGTATTTAAAAGTCATATTTTTAGTTTTATTTCTACTTTTTCAGATAAAAGAATACTTTCAGTGGAGTGCAAAAATACCGCCGAAGTATTGCTGGTTTTCGATGAACTCTTCGATTCTATGAATGGCAGTCATGATAACTCGAAAAAAAGCAGCGGAAAAGTTATTTCTCTTAAGAGCTTTCTCACACCTAAATCTGATCATAGTAAGGTATGGGCAAGGGCAAGAAAAGTATTAAAATGTAATAAAAATGAAAATTGTACTAAAACAATTTTGTAACAGTAATCATTTTCAACTTTTTTACTTGCCCAGACCGCAAAAGTGATTCGACAGTTTTTTTTTAGTTCTGTATGAGATTTTACATACAACATTCGGCTGTTGCCGTGATGTGAATAAGTTGTTGACTGGCATCAGGACATAAAATTCGGACAAAGAAGATACTGTGAAAGAACTAGCAATTGAATATTATAAAAAAAACGTATTTGCAAATCATAACACTGCATTTGTTTATGACTGTACAGAGAAATATATCAGTGCAGCGTGTACGGGCAGATGAACACAGTTTAAATTTTATTTATGATATTAAATAAAACGCAGTTTTATGATTTGCATTTTGTTTTCAATAGTCTGCATTTTATATCTGATGCTCAGATTGGCAATTAATCTGAGATCCGATGCCATTCTTCAACACATTCACACCATGCCACCAGCTATTTATAAAAAATCATTAACAGAACTCTAATAAAAATTCTGTCAAAGCGCTTCTGTTGTCAGGCAAGTCAAAAAGTTATTTCTAAATTCCAATACTGTGTACGTCCACATCTTACAATCACAATCAATTCAATTACATCTTACAATGTAACTGTTATTTTAAGTATTATAAAAACCTGAACGCGAGAACCCTGGTACCATAACACAATATATACCTTGGGTACCAGAGTTCATCGAAACACTTCTTTTTCACACTTTTTTTTTGGGTTATATTGTGATAAGTCTTATATTATCTAAATAATATAATTTATTACTTTAAGTGTCGCATTCAGAATGATTTAACATTAAGCTTTATTTAAAAACCAATGTAAAGACATTTTATTTAATAGTGACGAAAACGACCTGAATTATTATGTTTTTCTATCTTTAAATTGCTCACCTACCCTTCCGAACAACGTTAAAGATGTTTTCTGCGATACAAGATGTGGTAACAGCTATTTTAAAAAGAAAAAATTATTTACCTTGCATAAAGAATTATACTAATCGATTTTATTGATTTGCCCAGACCACAGAAGTACTATGACAGAATTTTGGTTTGAGTTCTGTATAAGTTTTTTATAAATAACAACGGTGATGTACTAGTGTGTAATGTTTTTGTAACGTTGTTGACTAGCATCAGGACAGACAAAGAAGATATGTGAAATAACTGGCTATTGAATATTATAAAAAAGCTTGTAAAACTACATTAAATTTGCAAACCATAATACTGCATTTTATTTTATATCCCAAATTACACCTAAGTTAAAGCTCTAAATGAGATTTTGTGTAATAAAACTAATAACTAGGTGAGGTAAATTAAATTAAATACCTCACCTAGTTCTTAGTTTTATTGCACAAAATCTCATTTAGAGCTGAAATAATTGTTCTAAAGGTTATTGTAGGGGTCATGCGAGGTCACATATACCTACTATAGTTATAGGTATGTAGATAGCACGTTGTAGTTCCTGAAGTTAACACCGGAGGCGCTCCTATCATCTTTTTGACTGATTACTCTATTCTCAGCTATATAATGTACTCTGTGCATTAGACTGAGAGACTTGTTACCAATTAGTAACAAGTATTGGATTACGATTTTGGTCGTCTTGTCCTGTCTATCACTAGTAAATATTTAATGTCTTTGCCTTAGACTATATAGAGATACTACGTATGACGGTCGAAAATTATCTATGGTCTTGGCAAAGGGCCTAAACGGGGTGAAGACTGTTACAAGGGGGCGAGGGTCTCCTGTCATGTATGATTTTTCTAACCATAGAGTACATCTGTATACGGTTGAAATTATTTGTTCCAAGTTTATCACCCGTGTATAACTGGTTCATTCGTTGCTGACGCGGCCTGGAAAAATCTTTTTACCATATTTTTTTTAAACTTTATAAATGTTTCAATCAATCAAAATCATGTCAAAGCCAAATAATTTGACTAAGCTAAACCTGTTCAATTTTAGTGCTCGAGAGGTACATAGCGATGGCAGGTTTAAAGGAAAGGTGGCAATAGTTACAGCCTCGACTGAAGGGTAAGTCATAATATTATTGTAACCTCAGATTAAGAACCAGGTACCTACCTACCATGTTGAAAATTATTATGATCACTATCTACCTAAAGATTACTCCTACACGATTACGAAGCAATGAGAATAGGTAATAAGGTTACCTTACTTAACAAATTAATGATTAAAAATTAAAATCAATTTGAAATTTGACCTAGAGTACAAAAGCTAAAGTAGTTAAATCACCGAGGTTATTACTCAGTGAGTTTTATCAGATACAAAGAGAATATAATACTACGTAATCAGATAGAGGTACCATAGGCACAGATAATATAATTATCCATAGGTAAACTGACAGGTGCGTCAGGAATAGCGTAGCTTCCATTGACTTGTACCTATGGACCAGTAATACCTACGAAATAAGCGTGGTATACCTACAATATCCGGGCCACCGTTATGGTGGCCATAGCTAGAGAAGTAAGTAATCAAAACTAAAAAGTATCGATATCGATGGTCGTGTTTCGTACCAGAGATGTGTGCTGATGAAAATCATTTTCAAGTGTAATAAATAATGCAATTATATCAAATACTAAGTTCGGCTGTCCCTAGGACATAAAAAATCAAGCTTCTAGGTCAAGGCAATCATACGGCTATGTCACATTTAGATACTCGCAAACTCACATAAAAAACCTATAGGGTACTTCGCATTGACCTAGAATCATGAAATTGGCCAATATATCGAAATATCTTTTTTTTTTCCCATATATCGAACTCCGATTGTATATTTAAAAATATCGATATTTCGAAAATCTGATATTTAAAAAATATCAACAGCCCTAGTTTGTTTATTTGACAGCTCATGTACTATGGGCCACATTGCGGGGTAAGCGGGGTGCCACGCGGCGTAGGTATTTTGACATCCCGTAAAGATGTTGCCAAGCAGAGAATATACAAATAGCATGCGATCTCTTTCACCAGACGACATAACACGTTGGTTAACAAGAGACAAAGAATAGTTTCATAATTCAATAACGATTTAATAGATATTTGTATAAACTAGATGGATATAGAAGAATGGGCCACTTCCATAGGTTTCTTAATTCAATGGTAGCTTCAGAGACATGACATTTACCGCTGATAAGGGCAGCGGTAAATGTCATGTCTCTGCGTAGCTTAGTAGCTGAGCTGTATAGTGATCGATTTGTGGTCAGGTCAGGAGCTTAATAGTAACGTCACCTTGTAAAATAATGATACCGTATCTGAGACCGGTACCGGTTCTACCGGCGGTAAATGTCATGTCTCTGTACCTTATTTAAAGTTAGAGTTGTAAAGTGACGGTCATATGCTATAAGCGTCCGTCATTTATAATAAATGCTCGGTCACAATCGATGGACATATAGGTATTATTTATTTGTTTGCTATCGACAATTACGACTATTTACGACATTATCTCTTTAAAATACAAAGCACAGTAAACAGTTTTAGTTCAGTTATAATAGGTTATAACATTTTAGTTATTTTATACAGTTTTTCAACAAAAATGTGACTCAAACTTTGAAAAAATGCGAAATGTTGGGCGGCTTGAATTTATAATAACAAAAACTTTTTAACAAAAAATAAAACCGACTTCAAAAACCTTAACTAAAAAGTAAAAAATAATCATTGTATGTATTTTAAAATCTTAACATAAACCATAGACCAAGTAAAAACTCAAGACAAATTCCAGCGGAACATTGAATTGATGCAGGGTATGCAAATGTATGAGTGACATTGACAGCGATGGGAGTGTTGCTAGATAAAATATTTTTACCCCTGATATCAAACAACTGACCACGACTAATATCAAGTCTTTAAGTAATTAATACGATCCAATTATGAACAGTCACGGAAAGGGATTGTTTAGCAAATTGACTGTCAATTAAAATTTTCCGTATATTAATGATCACAATTATTGTCATTCGTTATCAGCAGTATACCAACGACTACGATCAGGGCTAGAAAGGCAAAATACGGCAAAATTTGTGTCTCAATTTGCAAAATAATTCGTGTCCCTGGCCGTACATAGAATATAACTATATAATAAAAAATAGTTATTTGCTATGCAAGACTGTAAAGTTGTTATTTAGCGCGTTTTCTTCTATTAAAGCAAGCGAAGGATTTTAAGATTGAATTCTAAAATATAATCAAAAAAAATGTAAAGGCACGAGACGCAAATAATTTTGCAGCCGTGCAAAACACACAACTTTTCATCTCACTGCAGCCAAGAAAATGCTAGATCTAAGAAAAATAATTGTAATATAAAATAATCAGGGTTTAAATTCATAGTAGTTACTTACAAAATGGAACATTATACTAAAACTAAAAATAAAATTACTGCTGTTGGTTGGATACTTGTGTACTACTCCTTGGTAAATTATTTGCAAAATTATCAAAAATTACTCATTTCATTGGATTCCATTGTGGTAGATGTGAAGGATTCATTATGTTGTTTTAATATAAATTTTCACCCGACTGCGGCGCAGCCCAAAAGGAGGGATCACGTTTTTAGTCATGTATAAATCATGCTCAACAAAGTGTTCGCTACAAATGAGTGAATAATTGGATGGTGACCAAATATTTTCATTTCTGCTATTACGTATTACTTCAACCCACTCTTTTTTTCTGTTATGGTCTTTCGGAAAGCTAAAAAGTAAAAAAAGCGTAAAAATAACATGACGATTAATTTTACCCGATTTCTGGGGTAAATTATAATTTATTAACATGCAACACAGGAATATTCCTTGCCGCGGTAAGGTTACAAGAAAATGAATTGTAAACATTAAAATATGATTAAAATAAATTAAAATAAAAAAACAAAATAAAATAAAAAGTAATTCCATCTGATTTTTTATGCACTGTAGAATAATTTTTGCACCGTTTCACGACATACGAAGGCATTTTAATATTTTTTTCAAAGCTCTGACAGTTAAGTGACACGTTCGGTGATTCGAAATACAATAAACAGTTCGGCTTGGTTTGAATGTGAGTGTGTGCGTAATTCGCGTGTACTACGCTAATCGGCATTGTTCTTGACATTTGGTCTATAGGTATCTTGTCAAAGACATAAACAACATTTTTAAGGCGGCGCGTGGTTGACCCTTTGCGTCATGTAATGTACAGTCGAGCGCAATATCTATAGTAAAAACCTGCCGAATACATAACCTCCTCCTTTTTTTGAAGTCGGTTAAAAACTGTTTCTGTGAACGTAAATGAAAATCACGCGCCGCCTTCAAAATGTTGTATATGTTAAGATTTTAAAATACATACAATGATTATTTTTTACTTTTTAGTTAAGGTTTTTGAAGTCGGTTTTATTTTTTGTTAAAAAGTTTTTATTTCATACTTTTTAGTTGAGGGTTGATCCATAAATGTTTATATAACCAATTTGAGAATATATTTTTTACTAACCTTTGCTATCCCACTGCTGGGCAAAGGTCTCGCTCATGTTCTTCCAAACTTCCAATCACTATCGTGAAAAAAGACACGCATATCGGCCAAGAATTCTCAGAAAAACGAACCAATGAGCAGATCATCTAGATAGGCGAAGCTAAAATAAGCTGATTTATTGAAGCTAGTTAAAAAACTACTCAACCTAAGTCAATAAAATTTATATGGGACCACCGCGCGGACTTTCTCTACCAAATAAAAAATCAACCACGTAAATCGGCCCACAAATCTCGGAGTAATCGGTGTACATACATAAAAAAATAAAAAAAAACCCGCGGAATACATAACCTCCTCCTTTTTTTGAAGTCGGTTAAAAACGGTCATCTCTCACTCATTCCATAGCAAAGACATCAAATCAAAGGCTTACATACCTACGTTTTGTCGAATCGCTGGCCTACCGTGCCTCCGCCCGCACCACTATAGCGGTGGGTAATCTTTATTCTGGTAAGTGAATTGCTCCACTTATCCCGACTTCGGTTCCTGTAACGGTTCCCCTTAGTTATTCCTTTATTCCATTGGCACCGTTGGCTCCATTGGCTCACTAGCTCATTTTGGTTCCACAATTTTTTTTATTCATTTGGTTCACTGAATCATTTGTCACATTTTGAACAGTAGGTTCCTCTCTATTTGTGCCTGTTATGGACCAGTCTTTTTGGAAATAATCCTGTTCATCCCCCCTAAGGCCAGGCGGTGGTAATTTTTTTTATGGAATAAACATTTGAACAGCGAAAATAATTGAATACAAGTGAAGTGAACATACCCAATGGTCAGCACTGGGCATCTCCAGCCTTTTCCTCCATTGCCCTAATAAGGCAAAAATGAAAAAAAACGAAATGTTAATTCAATACCACTATTTTCAATATTGCTTTTGGTTCAGAGAGGCACAGGCGGCCTCCTCAAGTTTGCCCCCTTGTCACGCGTCGCACGTTTGATTAATAAAATTATAGTTGATGAAGACATTGACATATTTTTTGATAGTTTGCCCAAGTTCATGGGAGTAGTACAGAGGTGTATAGAAAAAGGAATAGTACTGTAAGCTATAATGTATTATAATTGTAAGTTTTATGTTATGTTTTGTAACATCCCCTTGGAATAAATTCTGTTATGGTGTTACAAAAATTGCGAATAAATAAATAAAATATTAAGGCAATGGAGGGAGATACTGGAGACGCTCCTGTGTTCACATCACTTGGTATTTAATTATTTTCACTGTTTAAAATGTATATTCCAAGAATACAATTACCTACTGTTCAAAATGTGCCAAATGATTCAGTGAACCGAATGGATAAAATGTTCTGTGGGACCAAAAATAAGCGAGTGAGCCAATGGAGCCAACGGAGCAAATGGAACAAAGGAATAACTAAGGGGAACTGGTATCGGAACCAGAGTCGGAATAAGTGAATCAATTCACTTACTGGAATAAAGATTACCCACCGCTAGTGGTGCGGTCGGAGGTGCAGGAGTCCAGTGATTTGGCAAAATATAGGTATGCAAGCCTTTGATGTTTTTGCTAAGGCATGAATAAAAGAAATAGTCGTGTTGTTATTATAAATTCACTCAAACCATAATCACTTAATGATATTATTTCAATTAAACATCTCTACATCTATTTTTGTTTTATTTTTCTTTATAAACTCACTGTCCCGTTATTTCCTAATGCTAAATAACTATCGGTCATAGAAATAATACTGCCTAGTACCGTTTAAATCCAATTTGTCCATAATGACAATATTTGACGAATGTGACCGGTCAAATAGAGAATATGTCCAATTTTCTCGGTCACATTCGTCAGACACATACAATGTGACGGTCACTTTACAATTCTATTTAAAGTACTAGTGATGGGATGTAGTTCATTTTTGTCATTGTGAGTGAGTCAATAAATACTCAGTTCCTTCTTTTTAGGGTTCCGTACCCGAAGGGTGACAGACGGGACCCTATTACTCTCGCTACGCTGTCCGTCCGTCTGTCTGTCACAGGGCTGTATCTTTTGAACAGTAATAGGTAACCGGTTGAAATTTTCTCAGAATATGTGTTACTATGAGGTGTATCACGACAAATACTAGAAACAAAAAAAAGTCTAAAAACAAAGGGGGTCCCCATACAAGAAACCTCAAAAAATATGCATTTTTTTCAACGTTTTTGTTTTTGCTCTATTTTCAAAACCGTAATATATACCAGCGTCAAACTTGGTCAGATTATAGTGCATATTATGTAGTTAGCAACAAATACTAAAAATAAGACAAACATAGACATATGTGGCGGTACCTGCGTAAGAAAGACATGCAAAAATTCATATTTCGCGCACTGTACGTTGATGTCTTTTGATAAACTCTCGTAAATTAAATCAGTTTTTATGGGGTATCAGGTCGTTGAGAGGTACGGAACCCTTACTGCGCGAGTCCGACTCGCACTTGGCTGGTTTTTTATGGTTCCGTCCCCGAAGGGTACCAAACGGGACCCTATTACTCTCGCTACGCTGTCCTTCCGTCCGTCTGTCAGTCACAAGGCTGTGTCTTTTGAACGGTATAAGGTAGCCGGTTGAAATTTTCTCAGAAAATGTGTTGCTATGACCCCTACCACGACAAATACTCAATACCCATACAAGAAACCTCGAAAAACATGCATTTTTTTCAACGTTTATTCCTGCTATATCTTCAAAACAGTACCTAATAACCAGCGTCAACATGGTTTGATTAAAGTGCATACTACGTAGTTTAGTAACAAAAAAAAAAAGAAATTGGGTAAACATAGACATGTGTGGTGGTCTAAGAGTCCTCCTAGCTAGATGAAATTACAAATCGCCCCCCAAGCCTTTACACAACGCCCCCATTTTTTTTCCTAGTCTCTTACTGCCCCCCTTTAGGCATGCAGCTGATGCAGCGCCCACAAGGGGGTGTTATCGCCCACTTTGGGAAAGACTGGTCTAAGGCATATTCAGAGACTAATATTTTTAGAGACGTATTGGTATTCCGAGACGAATCTAAGCGTGAACTCATGCTTACAACTGTCAAAATGCAGTGCAATTTGACAGTTGTAAGCATGAGTTCACGCTTAGATTCGTCTCTGAATGTAAGCCTAAGACCTGTAGTTTAAGAGATACGGCCATCAGAAGTTTTGCCCATTTATTTGTCTAGATCTCATTGAACCCTTTCATTCGAGTACTAACACGATGGGTCTAAGACCTGAGGATTTAGAGATATGGCCATTAGAAATTTTGACACATTTATTTGAGAAGAGCTCATCGAGCCCTTTTATTTGAGTACCTACAGGATGGGTCTAAGATCTATGGTTTAAGAGATACCTATGGCCATCAAAAGTTTTGACCATTTAGGTATTTGAGTGATCTCATTGACAGTGCACACGGGTGCTCGTATGGCACTCGATTTGTTTTAACTGCGCTTATTAAGACAAGTAAGTACTTTCCAAATCTATCTATACAACAATGAAACTGTAAAGGTCGAAAAGTCTGTACATTGAGTTTTTTTTTCGCGAAAACCGGCTAGGGGGACTAGAAATAAGCTATAGAACACGAATCAATCGTTTAAAAAATTTATGTCTGTCTGTCTGTTTGTTACCTCATCACGTGAAAACGGCTGAACGGATCGTAATGAAACTTAGCATTTGTATTGGTATTAGTCTAACTTAAAATATAGGGTATGTTTTATCTGAATCGGTTGAGTAGATCCAGCGATACAGCTTGACCTCTCTATTGTATTAAGTTGCATACAAAGTAGAGGTCATGATTGTTGGTTGGATGCAGGTTGCAGGTTCCTAAAAATACAACTGGATTCTATTAGTATTATAGAAATTATAGAATAACATAACATAGCCCATCACTGTCCCGCTGCTGGGCATGGCCCTCTTCTTGGAATGAGAAGAGTTAAGGAACTGGATATTGTTAGTGTAATAGATTATCATAACATAATCAGCTCATTACCTACTGCCCCACTGCTGGGCACGGACCTCTTCTCGGAACGAGAAGAGTTAAGAAACTAGAAAATATAGAATAACATAACGTAGTCAACCCATTACTGTCCCACTACTGGGTATGGCCCTCTTCTCAAAATGAGAAGAGTTAATGAACTGGATATTATTAGTATTCTAGAATAACATAACATTACCAGCCCATTACAGTCCCACTGCTGGACACGGGCCTCTTCTCAGCATAAGAAGAGATGTGGTTAGTGTTATAGAATAACATAATCAGCCCAATTACTTCCCACTGCTGGGCACGAGCGTCTTCACAGAATGAGGGAGTTTAGGGCTAATTCCATGAAATTCCATCACCTTAGCCGGTTGGTTGTAAATACAAAATATAGTATGGTCAGTAAATAGTGTAATCGTCTGTGTAGGCGCTTATATGTATATATTTGAAGATATTGTGTTCATAATTATGACACGATGTTATTTTCCGACATCCACGCGGACGGAGTCGCGGGCACAGCTAGTATAACATATGTTATTTTACTGCAGCTAATCATTATTCTTTGTCATTGTAAATTGTACAATACTATTGAAAAAAAAGATCGACAGATAATGTTAATTTTTATTTTTATAAACGAATTGTAGATTATCATTTCATACCGCTTTCTTTTGTTCTCTGCTTGAGTATATCTTAAAAAAAACCTGCCAAGTCCGAGTTGGCCTCACGCAGTAAGGGTTCCGTACCACTCATAAACCTGATACCCCATAGAAACTGATTTAATTTACGAGAGTTCATCAAAATTTGTCTACTATAATTCTATAATTTAATTTTTCATGGCTTAATTGGTAGAACATAGTGAACTGCATATTCACTCAATATCTTGCATATTTATGTACATACTTTGTTCAGCAATAAAGTTTTGAATTGAATTGAATTAAAAGACATCAACCATAGACTTCATCAACGCACCGTGAGCGAAATATTAATTTTTGCATCTCTTTCTTACGCAGGTACCACCACACATGTCTATGTTTACCCAATTTCTTTTTTTTCTTGTTACTAAACTACGTAGTATGCACTTTAATTAAACCATGTTGACGCTGGTATGTATTAGGTACTGTTTTGAAGATAGAGCAGGAATAAACGTTGAAAAAATGCATGTTTTTCGAGGTTTCTTGTATGGGTATTGAGTATTTGTCGTGGAAGGGGTCATAGCAACACATATTCTGAGAAAATTTCAACCGGCTACCTTATACCGTTCAAAAGATATCTCCTAAGCCATAGATCTTAGACCCATCGTGTTGGTACTCAAATAAAACGGCTCGACGAGCTCTACACAAATACATGACAAAAAATCAGCCAAGCGATTTTCGACCTTATTGACAAATATTAAACTTCATAGAATTTGATAGTTATCATTAGTACCTACTAGTCCAAAAATTTGAAGGAAATTGTCTTTCCTAAAATGTCACTAAAGTCGATAATCGCTTAGCAGAAGTTTTTACTATGTATTTGTGTTAAGGACCGACCGAAGGTTCGTGTGATGTTTGCCTAAATAATACTAATATGAAATATCAATACTGATTGTATTTACTTGATTAACTATCTGTAATGTGAATACTATTAATGGTTGTTGTATTGACTCTAAATAAATATATGCATGGCAACTGGTGGGGATGGCGCCCCGCTCACAGAGTACCTTGTATATACGCCCCGCTCCTCACTCACTAGTTCACTCCTGTTTCACATATCATGTGGAGCGGACGTTGAGTCCATCACTCCACCAAGTGCTGTGTATACCTAAATACCGAATTATTGTGTTCTTATTTTATCCCGAATACCACAAATGGCGACGAGGATAAATTTCGTGAGTACCTAAACAGTGTAAATTATAAATATTGCGTGCATGTCGGATATCAATAGGCTGACTACCAGAAAATAACAGAACTTAAATACTCAAATAACTGAACTTAAATACTCAAATAACTGAACTTAAATACTCAAATAACTGAACTTAAATACTCAAATAACTGAACTTAAATACTCAAATAACTTATTACGAGATTCAAATTACTAGTTGTTAAAAAAAAACAAAAAAAAACGTTACGTATAACAAAATATTTCTTAACAAAAAGAAAGAGTATAAGTAGACTTATGTTTATTTAAATATAGGTACTATTATAAGCTTTTATTAAGCTTGCTTCGTAGTTGTCTGTCTACTATAAATCTTGTATGTCAATTTTAAGCAGTTTCTGTTATACAAAAAGGGTGAAATTTTGCATAGTTTATAAGTATTGTGGCGGGTAGCCTAGATCGCCTAGTTTTTCCAATGCACCATTACAAGGCTTCAAGTCGAAAATAAAACACCGTGTCACATAGGTCTGAAGTACGGGAGGGAGCGTGCCAGAGCTTGTTCTCCTTGGTTCCTTTTTCCTATGTTTCTTCAGTGAAGCCCGAACTCCGAATGAATGCTCGAGCTTTTTTTTTTTTTTTTTTTTTTTCGAATGGGTTCTCTCAGATGGGACCGAAGTCCCATTTCTGCTTATTACAAACTAAATACGCGGTATTAATAATACCGCGCAAGCGGGCGTCCCCCAAGGGGGGGGGCTCGAAACTCGCTGGGGCATTGCAGAGGGGACCCCGCCGTTCCTATGTCCCCCTAGCAGCCGTTGCTGCATCGAATTGGTTTCCTCGAAAGTAGCGGACTTTCGGTCTATCTATCGGGTGACGTGCTAAACGCCGTTAAGCGGCAAGCCTCGCCGGCGAGGCTAAGACCTACCTGAAACCTAAACAGTGGCTACGCAATAGCCTGCTCCTAGGAACTACTCTAGAGCATAGGGCCGGTCTCGCGTGACGAGATTATCTCCGGTTGCTTACACCGTGAGGGCGTCCCCAGGGGGGAGCTCGGACCTCGGCTCAGGGTGCAGCAGGGGGACCCCGCCACCGGTCCCCCCAGCAGCCGGTGCTGCGTCGGCATGTGTTTCTGTTTCTCGAGAGTCGGACTCTCAGATTCTGTGTGTGTGTCGCGTCGGTCCTCGCCGGCGGGTACGATATTTTGGACGACGGCGTCGGAGTGTGCTTGTGCTTTTATCTGACTCCTGGAGGAGTGTGATATCGTCATCGGGTTCAATGAGTGTGTGTCTGGGACGTCGGATTTTGCTAATAGCAGATGGCTGGTAGACGGTGGCCGCCACGACCAAGGGATTGGGGTGCTTGGGAGCGGAATCGAAATAGCGTTTAGAGACACGCTTGAAAAACTGCTTGATGGTCGGCAGTTTGAGGTTTAGGTGGAGTTGGACATTGCGTAAGTACCAGGTGGCGCCTACGGCCCTTCGCATAAAACGATTTTGGATGGTTTGGAGCATTAATGCTCGAGCCGAGTGGCCCTTCTTTTATACACGCGGGCGACAGTTTTCGAGAAAATTCTGCCTCACCCCCTCCGACACAACATCGTTTATTTTACTAATTATTCATACATATACAGTGTTTTCCTTATGTCTAGGTTATTCCTTATCTATTTACATTATTGTACATATGCGATGACGCTTGGTTTGGCTTTGGCGGCGCATTTTCGTTAAGTGCGCCACTTTATACTACCTCGCCCCCCGCTTCCCTGTGCTCTGATTGGTCACGGGTTGCGACATCGCTGATGCAACATTTTTCTCTACCTCGCCACCCGCTTACCTGTGTCCTGATTGGCTGCGGGTTGCGAAGCCAAAATAAGCGTGAACGCTTACTTTTTATCTTTCTAGGACACCTAACTAAGTCCTAAAACCTATATTCTACCTTATTCATTCATACCAAGTGTTTACCTTACCAATGAAACACTAAAACATTTATTTTTCCACCTTAATATCTACTTAATTACTAATGATAGGTCTAACCTAGGGCTTAATTCTAGTGTACCTATACCTATGTCTTATTTCTACGTTAATACAGTTATTCATGCTAAGAAATAGGTGATTAATTGTTCAAAACATTAACAAAAGAACACTAACTAACGCGACCTTGTGATTGGTGCACTTCCCCTCTCCCCCGCCGTCGTAACTTGTGATTGGTCGGGGTCCGTCGTGCACATTTCTCCCGCCGTCGCAGCATGCGATTCCACTGGGAGCACGACGATCTTCTTGCACGGTCTTCTCAGCACGTGTCCGCTGCCCGTAGTGACGTCCACGACGCGTACCTCGTTGTCTTGGCCCGGGTAGACTCTGGTTACTCTTCCTCTCGGCCAGGCGTTTCTCGGCAGGTTCGGGTCGCAGATGATGACCAGGTCACCGATTTTAGGTGGTGTCCCGGTGGCGTGTGGCTCCCGCCGGTGTTGGAGCAAAGGGAGGTACTCCTTCACCCAGCGCCTCCAGAACTCGTCCGCGAGCTGCTGCGCGCGCCTCCACTGTTTGCGCGCAGAGTGGTCATCTTCTGTGAAGCTTCCTGGTGCTGGAACGTGACTGTTGGGCCCCAAGAGAATGTGGTTGGGGGTCAATGCTTCTGGTTCTTCCGGTGAGACCGCTACATGGGTAAGCGGTCGCGAGTTGACGCCGTTCTCAGCCTCGACGAGTAGCGTGTGCAGGGTTTCATCACTCGGGTGTTTTTCATGCAGCGTGACGCGCAGGGCTTCTTTGACGCTACGCACCAGTCGTTCCCACGCACCGCCCATGAAAGGTGAGGCGGGGGGAATGTAGCGCCAGTTGATGCTGCGCGCGTTGGCTTCTTCTTGTGCGGCTTCCCAGGCTTCTTTCAGCTCCTTTTCTGCTGCCTTGAAGCACGTCGCGTTGTCCGACCATAGTTCAGTCGGGACACCTCTTCTTCCGATGAATCTTCTTAGTGCGGATATGGCTGAGTCCGCACTCAGTGACGCGATTGGGTACACCGTACCATCCTTCGACCTGATACCCCATAGAAACTGATTTAATTTACGAGAGTTTATCAAAAGACATCAACGATCGTAAGCGAAATGTGAATTTTTACATCTCTCTCTTACGTAGATTCCAACACATTTGCCTACGTTTGCCCTATTTTTAGTATTTGATGCTAAACTACATGGTATGCACTATAATCAGACCAAGTTTGACGCTGGTATGTATTACCGTTTTGAAGATAGAGCAGGAAAAAAAACGTTGGAAAAAAAGCATGTTTTTCGAGGTTTCTTGTATAGGTATATATAGTATAGTATTTGTCGTGATAGACACCATAGTAACACATATTCTGTGAAAATTGGTTATCATATCAACTGGTTATCTATTACTATTACCATTACAAAGATACAGCCCTGTGACAGACAGACGGACGGACGGACATTCATTAAAAAAAATCATTTTTCATTGTACATTCCTTTGGTAAATTATGTAAAAAGGAAAAAAATAACCACCCCCCCCCCCCCCTGGATAAGCCCTTCTACCCGCAGCTCCGCTCGCATTAGACCAATTATTATGAATCCAATCAATTATTATTAGTCCAATTAGCACAGAGCCGTTTTTTTTAACAATTCTATCATTTCTAGGATTGGTTACGCTATAGCTAAACGACTGGGAAGCGAAGGAGCTTCAGTAGTCATAAGTAGCAGAAAGGAAAATAATGTAGAAAATGCAGTCAAAAGTTTGCGTAGTGAGGGCATTACTGTTGAAGGAGTTGTATGCCACGTGGGTGACGAAAATCAACGAAAACAGTTATTTCATGTCGTAAGTATGTTAATGTAATGTTATGCAAGAACATCTTGCATAACATTTAATTAGGGGTACTAATTATCATTAAAATGTTTATCTGTTTATCTGGTAGCCTAGACACATGAATAAATATCCACCAAAAGCATAGCTACACACAAGCGTCCCGCTGCACGGTGTTCCCGTCCGTAGGACATAGCCCCGAAATTTTCATATTAAATTAAGGAGTCATTCGTAGTTGAACCGTTCATTAATAGAACCTACTTAACGATGGTATGTAAGAAATCCTGATAGATACCTGAATAACTTTAAATACTTATTAATGTTTGAAGTGAACACATCTCCAATAATCCTGAGTCCTGAGGACTGCTATAAGTTCCCTGTAACAGCCAACGAAATATATGTTAATACATAGACATCGTTGGTAGCTGCCTTTATACACTCGAACTTATCGCGAAGGATTGGAGCGTGCAGGGTTGCGTGCGGGAAAACTTGCCACCTTGAAAACATCCTTTCCCGTGGACGATGCCTTTACACGCGCGCTCTTTCGCACAGGGATTGTGGTTACGATCACGATAAGAGCGAGAGTGTAAAAGCCGCTAATAGCTTACAGCCTTACTTATAAAAACAAACTAATTATCTTCTTAGCAACCAATTAACTAATCACTACTTAACTGCTTAATTAATGATTAAATATTTTCTACTCAAAAACATTAATTAGGCGCAACTTAACTAATGAACGGTTAATGAAACAAAATAAATTTTACTCTGTTAACACCGCCAGATGTTGACAGCATACAATATTTTTTGCCGCGAATGTTCTGCCCAAAACGTTTATTGGGTCAGGATAACGTACCGCCTTTAACTTGGCCACTAGGCATTATAACCGAGGTGTTCCCTGGATCGGATGGCATAGTTCGAGTGGCTTCAGTCAGAACCGTGTCAGGCACATATAAACGTCCTGTCACCAAGCTTTATCCTTTGCCAACTCAAAAAAATAATTCATAGATTATTACTAGTTAATAATCTCATTATTACTAGTTAACATAAACATAACATAACATAACATAACATCACGCCTGTATTTCCCCGAAGGGGTAGGCAGAGGTGTAATAGTACACCCACATTTCGCCAGTCATGTTATAGTGCCATGTAATAGGGTGCGAGCCTATTGCCATTAACCGGGCACAAATCCATAGTGTTAATAATCTCATATTTGTTTAACTTATTTATATTATTTCATAATCAGACCGCATTTAACTATCTGGAATATAAATTCAGAGTGCTATTAATTTCCTGATAAATTGTTTCAAGCTACTATTAGTTCTCTGATATTTTCAGACCGCTGTATTTATTTAACTTCACCGCTTAGAGCATCTCTACCCCAACAGGTCCTTAATTGAGTTTCATTTAACTTCATAATTATTTTCTTTTCGAAAGCTCTGGACCTTTCAAGTCGGGGAGTATGGTGTAGCGAACGTCCCACCAGCGCCATCTATCTAGTCAATGGGTCAACTTGGGGGTGACGTTTTTTGCAACACTGCTCGCAGGCATTTTCTATAGTCGCTAATTGATCGCGCACACCGCCGCGTACGCAAATTACTGCTGCGTCGAAATCCTTGGTTTACTACTATTGTGAACCATCTCCACTCTGGAGCGCAATATTCCCGCATATACACAACTACAAATCTAGCCTAGATACGTCAGTGCATTGTGATCGAATACTGGTGGTCACCACGAAGAAGGAATCAACGGAACCTGCTGAAGATCTCAAGCTGCAGCCAGAAGCAATCCGGTAAGCGAATTACAGATTTGCCAGTTGGCTTTGTTGTTGGAGGACCCCTCAAATTCTTTCACATAGGCTAGATAGAATAGACGAAATTGGACTGACACGCATCCTCGTGTTGGTCGTATAAGTTCTCATCCCCGCCACTGGAGTACGACTATTTACACGCCTGCTCCAACAATGCACTTAAATTATAATAGGGAAATGATGCGTACTTCTCAAGTGGGCACATTCATTAGTAATAGGTACTTATGATAATTTCAGTTGTATGTCCTTACGGCAATGTCAGCCTTTAATTTTTCTGAACAAAATTTCACATCAAATGATAAAATTCATGGTCTTCCTTTTATTTGTGACACTATGTTATTTAGCAAAAAATAATCCTTATGATGAAGCCTTTCGATCGGTATGATAAAGCTACAGAGTGATTATTTTTGTCATGTAACGGGTTCGATTTCCGGTTCAACCATGTAATTATTTAAATATCTATGAATGCAGTTTAAATTGTTTTTTAAATTCAAATAATGTCTTCTTTCAGTAAAATGTGTCATCTACAATATTCAAGGTACTTTCCCTCCATGTGGCATATCCGTGGGACGCCCTGTATATCTGGTAGTTAAACCACTTTACTATTGAGTCCCGCCGGCGTATACCCAGTCATGTACATAAAATGTCAGTTAAAAACAAAAATCTGCAAAATAATTTTATACCAAAAGAAGAGCTTCCCGTGTTTATAAAAAAACATTTAATTTATTTCGAATTTGTTTGATTTTATTAAAATATAAACGATTTGCCTTCAAATCGCTCTGCTGTAAAATTACTATAATGTCAGTTGACTCATTATACTTAGTAGGTATCGATTTGTACACGCAATTACCTCATACGAAATTTTATCGTATAGTAATGATCAGCAGAATCCATTTCTAGTCAAAAAAGGACCCTTAAATTACCCCAAAAAATTCAAGTCTCTATGTCTATGAAACTCGATTTTCGATCCACTGTGCGACGCGACGTCTATAAATTCAATAAAAATGACTTGCTTGTTTATTTAAATTTAAATTGGGAATGTAATTGGAATTTAGCTTCCAAAAATTTAAGGATCATGAAAAACTGTTAGCATGTGCTAGAAGCACATAAATATATGTCTTCAAGAGAAGAAATAAAATAAAAAAACCGGCCAAGTGCGAGTCGGACTCGCGCAGTAAGGGTTCCGTACCTCTCAATATGTCTATGTTTGTCTTATTTTTAGTATTTGTTGCGAAACTACATAATATGCACTATAATCTGATCAAGTTTGACGCTGGTATATATTACCGTTTTGAAGATAGAGCAGGAACAAAAACGTTGAAAAAAATACATGTTTTTTGAGGTTTCTGGTATGGGGACCCCCTTTGGTTTTAGACTTTTTTGTTTTTAGTATTTTTCGTGATACACCTCATAGCAACACATATTCTGAGTAAATTTCAACCGGTTACCTATTACCGTTCAAAAGATACAGCCCTGTGACAGACAGACAGACGGACGGACGGACAGCGTAGCGAGAGTAATAGGGTCCCGTTTGGAACCCTTCGGGTACGGAACCCTAAAAAGAGATAAAAAATACATTATTTTTCTTCCAAATACTTTGTTTCCCTATTTAAAAAATGTGATATTATATTTTTCTCAAAAAAAGTTGGCAACCCTAGTGACACAGTACAACAATAAAAACAAAATTAGGTCATACCTATTTCAACAAATATAATATACTTTTTCGACTATAAAATGACGTTAAATGAATGGTTGAATAAGTTAATTAAAGTACAGTAATAAAGCATACAAAATCGAAATAAAATATATTTTATAAAAACAAAAAGAGAAAAGAGTTCGTGAGGCTCGAACCATCATCCTATGCATTCACTATCAGCACCTAAAACGTTAGGCTACCGCCACTGTGAATTACGGAGCCAAATTTACGACTACTTAGGCCCATATTACAGAAGCTTCCTCAAGTACAGTTTAAACTCCAATCACCTGTGGGCCTAGTACGAGTTTGACACTTACGAATACTTTCAAAAGTATTCGTCGACTTTCATTAATAAATCTGTAGTTCCTCCTCGTATCCGCCAGGGGCGCTACTGATTTATGAATGAAAGTCGACGAAAACGATGAAAGTATTCGTAAGTGTCAAACTCGTACTAGGCCCACTGATCACTACTTAAGGATAGAATCGTTACTTGAGTATCGGCCTTATTCCAGAACGGTAATTATAAACTTTAATTCAACAACAAAACACACGAATTTGACCTGAAATATAATAGAAATCTCTACTCAAGCGTAGTCTGGACCACGCTTGAGTGATTACAGATCAAATATCTGCCCAAATACCGAAACAGGTGACAATATAAAACGAAACTAAACTCAGCTGAACTGTGATCAACAAATCTCTGCTTGAGGGACGTTCTAAAATCAAAGCTCAACTTAAAACTAGTTTTAAACAGAGATCAACGCTTGAGTATCCTTCTGGAATACGGGCCTTAGACTTACCTACGTACGTCGTCGTCGTACGTCTGTGCCTTCTAAGTACATTTAGACTAAATCGAAATTATGTAAATATTTTGTCCCACAATTTTTACAAAATCACTTTGTTACAAAAAAGTACCTGTTACCTACTATTATTTCTTGTATGCTATTACATTATTTTGCAGCTATACAAATTTTTATAATGTCATATATTTTACAGAAGCCCAACATTGGACTCGGTTTCTACATGGGATTTTAGACCTTAGACCTGCGGGATTGTGCTCAAATATTTATGAAAGACATGCCTAATATATCCATAATAATGTTTCAGTACAATTTTTTAATTATACCCAATTTTTATTTACAAACGCGAAACAACAATAATTCAAAAAAACCGGCCAAGAGCATGTCGGGCCATGCTCAGTATTATAGGGTTCCTTAAGTAGGTGTAATTACAAACGAATCAAATCGAATATTAATCATGGCTATTTTAGTTTTTGCAATAATCGGCGGCATTCGCGACTCAGTGTGTTAGTAGCGCCATCTAGCGTTAAATTCAAGAAGCCAAATTTAAGAAGTGTGTCATTTCAAAGTTACTTTTTGTGATTTATTCAAATAGAAAGTAGCTAAAGGAGCATTATTTGCTATGATAATTTTTCTCTAAGGTCAATGACCTTTGAACTAGGACGTTTTAAGTATTTTTCAGTTTTCTCTCTATAACTCAAAAAATTATAATCACATTATACTCGAAATAATTTTAAAAGAGAGTTTTCACAAAGGTCTATCAATATGGAAGATTATAAGTTTCTACATTGCATATTTTAGAAATGGCAGCGGGGGGGACACATTGCAAGCCACTTTGGCGGGCTATATTTCGCAGATGGTACACCTGATAAAAAAGTGGTGTATGAAACATTACCTTCATTTTAGTAGACCTATTCAATGATACCCCAAAGGAGGGGGTGCAGCGAAAAAAAATAATTTTCCATCCCTATTTCACATGTATGGACGCCACCCCTAAAATACGTAAAAATGATTTTTTTATTCATTTAAAATTGAGATCTATATGTAGACTATTTTTTAACAAAATTTCATTTACTTATGTTTATAACTGTAGAAGTTATTAAGCTGTAAAGGATTAGGGCAGACGGACGGACATGACGAAACTATAAGGGTTCCTTGTAGGACTTCGGAACCCTAAAAATGGACAAAACAAGCACAGGTCCATCTAGCAACGCGGATCATCGCGGAATGAGAGTGAGCGCGAGGCAAAATATGAGGATGGCTGGGAAGGAGTGAAGCGGCATGAAGTGAAGCTACATCGAATGAAAATGTAATAAGCGACATATTAGAAAAACAATAATTACCCAGAAATTATGTGCATTTTCAAAAAAAATACTTTTGTTAAACTTTTCATAATAATAAATCAATATTTAGGTGAAATATCATACCAAAATACTATTAAGTGTACGATATATGTACGAAACTGTTTATTTTCCGAGGTATTTTTGAATTTTTTTATGGTCGAGTCTCATTAATCTGAGGGTCGAGTCAAATAAGTGCAAAGAGATTTAATATTAAATATTTAATGTCTTTGAATAAGTGCATTCGTGTTTTAAACTCGGTCAATTGTCACGTATATCCTTGAGTATCATGTTTTTTAATTTCAGTACCATACAGTGATTAGTTTTATAAGCAGGTTTGAAATTATTTAGCAAGAATAATGGGTTTCGGGGCCTTAAGCATAACTTTTAAGACTGCTCTCTGCGCTCCCTCGAGACGAAGCATGGAGTTTTTTGTTTTTAAAGGTGCCACCCCATACTGATATACAATAGGCTACGAGTGATTGTACTAACGCAATGTATATAGACTTTAGGAGCGGCACATCTACTACGTTTCTTAGCTTCTTCATCGGAAACATCAGCTTACGAACACGAGACACCAATACACCATCACATTCGATATGTTCGTGCCAACTTAACGTGTTGGCAATTTGAACTCCTAAATATCTGACACAAGAGGCTTTCTAAATATGTGGGCACCTGCAGGCACTGGGTGTGGGGAAAAGGCAGCTATGGGCTTTAATATCACCAATGTTTGGTTATGTTGAGCGTCAGTTATACACATACACAGGTTATATTTTTTAAACTTATAGTTTTTTGTATCACTACGAGTATAACATTTTTTTTAATATACACTAAGTGTGTGTATAGTCTTGCCAGTGATTCATCGAAATTTTTTATTCTTTAAAATACAATATGTGCCAAGCCTACTACGTATACATATGTGAAGATGGCGATCCGCACGAAAATAAAAACGAAAATTATAATATTTAAAAGAGTCGATCCGCATGTTTCGTGCCAATCCAATTCGTGCGGATTGACCACTAACCCGGTTTTTAGGGTTCCGTAGTCCTACAAGGAACCCTTATAGTTTCGTCATGTCCGTCCGTCTGTCCGTCTGTCCTAATCCTTTACCGCTTAATAACTTCTACAGTTATAAACATAAGTAAATGAAATTTTGACAATAAATTTAATAGATATAGATCTCAATTTTAAAAGAATAAAAACATCTTGATTACGTATTTTAAGGGTGGCGCCCATACATGTGAAATGGGGATGAAAATATTTTTTTCACTGCACCCCCTCGTGTGAGGTATCGTTGAATAGGTCTACTAAAATGAAGGTAATGTTTCATACACAACTTTTTTATCAGGTATACCATCTGCGAAATACAGTTCGCCAAAGTGGCTTGCAATGTCCCCCCCCCTGCCATTTCTAAACTATGCAACGTAGAAACTTATAGTCTTCAACATTGATAGACCTTTATAAAAACTCTCTTTTATAATTATTTTGAGTATAATGTGATTATAAATTTTTGAGTTATAGTGAGAAAACTGAAAAATACTTAAGACGTCCTAGTTCATAGGTCATTGACCTTAGAGAAAAATTATCGTAGCAAATAATGCTCCTTTAGTTACTTTCTATTTAAAAAAATCACAAAAAGAAACACACTTCTTAAATTTAGCTTCATAAATTTAGCGCTAGGTGGCGCTGTTTGCAAAAACTAAAATAGCAATGATTAATATTCGATTCGTTTGTAATTAGACCTACTTAAGGAACCCTATAATACTGAGCATGGCCCGACATGCTCTTGGGCGGTTTTTTTTATTATTATTGATTCGCATAATTTGAAATTGTCTTGGGCGGTTTTTTTATTATTATTGATTCGCATAATTTGAAATTGATAAAATTTTATGGAAATTATTTTATCGTATGTTAATTTTTATTTAAATTTTGATTTGTTTTTAAATTTTATGTACGATTAATTGAAAATCAAAATATTTGCACGACTGAAATGTCGAATGTAGTGATAACCAATTTTAACTTTAGACGAACTCAATGTTACCTATGTTCTTGCAAATAAATACATCATTAATATATCATTCATTCATTCAAAGTAAAGTAACACAAAATGAAAAAACTAAATGTGTGCTGGGACACATAGTAGAAGTGAACCTTCAACGGACAAGTGGAAAAACGAATCGCAACGGACAAGTGGAATAACGAATGGCAACTGACAAGTGGAAAAACGAATCGCAACAAAATTTTATGTTGAAGTTTTACGGGCAGATTGTTAATGTACTTATTCAATTTGAAAACCTGCCCGTAAAACTTCAACTTTAAAGTTTCACTTCTACTATGTGTCCCAGCACACATTTAGTTTTTTTTCGCAGGTTTACTGCAAACTATGTTTTGGTTAGGTTAGGTACATTTCAATGAAAGCATTTTTTTTTTTAAACACCTTTTTTCGCGATTCGCGTTCATAATGATGAGTACAATGATCCCTTTTCGGGAAATAAGCGATTCAAATTTCAGCATGTATAGAAGTTTCACCATAACCATCATCATCATCGTCACCGTCATCATCATCGTCACCGTCATCATCATCATACTGATCATCGTCATCATCATCGTCATCGTCATAATCATCGTCATCATCATCATAATCCTCATCATCATCATCGTCATCGTAATCGTCATCGTCATCATCATCATCATTACAGTTACCGTCGCCGTCGGTGACGGCGACTCAACGTCATCATCATCATCATCACATCACCACCATCATCATCATCACCATCATCACCATCTTCAATGCCATAATCACCATCATCATAATCGCGATCAAATCGCGGATGTTCTCAAAAAATGCCAGGTTAAGAGTTCTCTAAACCGACGAGCATGCATGACGAGGTTAATGGACGTAGATGAAGCGAAAGAGGTGTGTCAGGATCGTAGCAGGTGGAAATCCATAGTCTCTGCCTACCCCAATGGGAAACAGGCGTGATAATATGTATGTATGTATGTATCATCATAATCGTCATCATAATCGTCACAGTCACCGTCGCCAACGGTGACGGCGACTCATCGTCATCATCGTCGTCATCATCACCATCATAAATGCCATAATCACCACCACCACCATCATCGTCATCATCACCATCATTATCATCATCACCTTCACCGTCATCATCATCATCATCATTATCGACATCATCATCATCATCACTATCATCACCACCATCATCATCACCATCATCACCACCATCATCACCACCATCATCACCACCATTATCATCATCAGCCTTTCTGTCCCTCCGCCGCTGCCGTCTTTCGCCAAGCGATATATATATAGTCTACCCCCTCCATGCGGCCGTAACGCTTTTTCGTGACTAAAAATTCCTAATACCCCCCGTCTAAATAGAAGTTTCACTACAATAATTTATTGTATTTCGTGTATATTTGATTGCAAATATGTTTTCATTATTTACAAACTTAAGTAGGTAATATAACTCATTTCTAATTAAGAAAATGCAAAAATATAAATTCTAAAAGAAAAGTATTTTACTGGGGATCGATCTCTGTATACAGACCCGAAGTCGACCCCTAAATCACTAGACTAGGTACGTATACTGTTACGAGACATCCGAAAATAACCGTGCATATTGTAAAAATTTACAAGTTACTTGCCGGCTAAAACTTTTTTCATTCGAACTCGCAAGCGAGCGGCGGCGCGGTCACAGGCGCGATGGCGCGCGGCGCGATGTTATTATGAAGTGTCCCCGCGCTCCCTTTGCATTATTCTGATCGGCAACGCCCATTCGAGCAAGGTCATTGAGATACCGCGCGCCCTTAAGTTCACATTTACAGCGATCAATTGAAGTGTATAATTTAAAAACGAAAATGACAAAAAAAAATATAAATTCAGTAAATCACAACACAACACAATGTAAAAAAAATAGAAGTAGGTATAATAAAAATCCCTATTCTCATAGTATAAGTTGCTCATGTACAATGACCCCTTAAGAGGTTTTCAGTTTTCAATAACACGTTGTAGGTATACCTACTTCATTATAACATTAGACAAATAACATTATAACGTCGCGTTATTTCGATATATGCGTACCTATTTACCTATACCACAGTTTTAGTGCCTATACTAAGCTTCGTTATTCTACGATATATGCAAAGAAATCTAATCTATTAACTAAACACTGAAATGCAGTCAATTGACCTATACAACAATAAATGTCGTTATTTGACTAATGTTATAATGAATGGAATATAATTTACCTACTTACATTTATTTCAGCTGGCTGTGCCATATCTATGGTATAATTATTGCAAGCTCCTATTCATGCTTAATTACCTACAAGATTTCCCAGATTTGACATAGGCCAAAATCTGGCTACACCCATGATTGTATAAATAAATGAAGCTCATTTCATTGTTATTTCAGGCGAAAAGCAAATTTGGAGGACTAGACATACTTGTTTCCAATGCCGCGGTTAATCCCGCCGTTTCGCCAATTCTAGAGGTAATAAATACTTTAAGCTTAGTGCTTACACCAATGATTTTACATAAGTACAGATATGATATACCCTAATAAATCAAACGAAAAACATGTTCCGTGCGCAGCGGTCGCACACATACACAATGTTTTACATCACTTACATTTTACAACATTGCCGTGTCGTGTGAAAGAGATGGTGTATGTAAACCAACATGAACAAAAAAGACAGCTAGTGTTTGTCAGCTACGTGTAGTGTATGTGGCCATTTAGGCCAGCCAATCACAGCACGCAGCAGCATGCAGGGTAGCCAATCACAGCACGCAGCAGCATGCAGAGTAACTTATCACAGCACTTTTGGCATAGATTAACGAAAACGAGTATATACAGAAGGTACAAGTATTTTACGCGGCAAGTATTATACCCTACGATCACAGAATATCTAATAGTACTACGTACAGAACGGCCACTCACCGCCCCCCGCCAATTTAAGTTCCTCACCCGCGCCCTGCACGTGCCCTCAGTTTAGCGGCAAGTTGGGCTGCAATATTCAATGGATATCAATCGCCAGTCGAGTGCGTTACGCAATATATTTTTTGGTGTTTGTAGTTATACTTTAATTGAAAATGGTAGTGTATTGTGCTTTATACGGATGTGTGTCTACATCTAGACAAGGAAACAGAAGATTTTATCGATTTCCGAAGGATGAAATAAGGTAAGCCACAATAAAACCTTTATAGGTAGAACTACAGAACAGCGAGCATTTAATTTTACAATTAAACGATTTTTTTGTACTTTGCCAGTTATGAAAAAAAGGAAAAAATAATTTGCTTGTAATAATAATAATATAATCTTTATTTTGGATCAAATTAGGTATCCATATTTTGTTAGTAACATAAAAGCTGCTTGAAAGCAGATTCCTTTGGGTACCTATTTATTGTATTTTATTAAAGGTAGGTATCTACTTACCGCGAGAGTTTAATTTTACAACTATAGTGAGAGATTGTTTACTGTAAAATTACGTACTTATGATAAGAGAAATATAAATTATTATAAATTGTAATGCTGGCAGATTTAATTTTATTACCAAGCTTCGTTAATATATCATATTCATCATACAATACATCGATAATTCGATAGGTATCATTACCAACCGCTCGTGCTATCAAGTGCCTCGGCTCGGGTCCGGGACGTAGGGCCCAAATGTCAACGCCATTTTTTTTTTTTTTTTTTTTTTTTTTTTTATTCTTAACGGGCTTGCGTTTGACCGCCACCTCACCTGATGTTAAGCGATGGTGCGGTCGACGATGGTACACGCTTGCCCAGCAAAAACCTATTCACTCGAGTCTTGAAGACCACCAGATTATATTTCTCGGGAAACACTGACGCCGGCAAGGAATTCCACTCTTTGGCGGTACGCATGATAAAGCTATTAGCAAACCGGTTCGTGCGTAAGGGTGGAATATCTACCATATAACGGTGGCGCATCGCCGTGCGTCTGGTCGTCCGATAATGGAAAGGGCTTGGGGGAATTAGATTGTGCAATTCCAACGCACACTCGCCGAAATGCATTCGATAAAAAACCGATAGGCTAGCAACTCTGCGCCGATGCTCGAGACTTTGTAGTTTGGCGTCGACCAGCGCATCGTTGCCAACGAGCCTCTTGGCGCGCCTCTCAATCGACTCGAGAGCCGCCAGTTGATATTTAGCCGAGCCATCACAGAGATGAGAGCAGTACTCCATACAGGACCGAACTTGTGCTTGGTACAAATTGAGCAGCTGTTCAGGTGTGAAGTACCGCCTCACCTTAGAGAGGATGCCCAGCTTTTTGGCAGCAAGTTGAGCCTTGGACTCTATGTATGAGCCGAAGTTTAGGGTGGATGTTAGTGACACGCCAAGAAGCTCAAGGTGGTCAGTTATCGGCACGGATGCATCACAGAAAGTTGGAGTAAGTTCAAATTGACTCCGTTTAGCAGAAAACAGGCACGCCTGGGTCTTAGCAGCATTGAACTTGACCAAGTTAGCATCACCCCATTCGGAGACAGCTTTCAGGGTCAAGTTCAAGCGTTCAACCATGGCCTCTCTAAGAGACTGGATTTGCGTCCGACTCGCTCGTGCATTGGATGTGTAACTCTCAACAACGGTGCTGTCGTCTGCGTACCCAAAGGTGCCGGGTCTTAGCAGATCATTTATGTGGAGCAAAAACAAAGTTGCGGAGAGTACTGAGCCCTGAGGGACCCCGGCATTTATAGCCAATTGGTCGGACGTGCAGCCGTCAATGACAACTCGGATCGACCGATCCCTCAGGAAGTCTGAGATCCAATTACACAGATCAGTAGGCAGGCCGAATGAAGGAAGCTTGTTTATAAGGCTATCGTGCCAGACCCTGTCGAAGGCCTTCGAGATGTCAAGAGAAACGGCAATCGCTTCTCCGTGTTTCTCGATGGCCTCGCTCCAAATGTGGGAGGCATACGCAAGAAGATCTCCGACGCCATCTCTGAGAACTACTGAGAAGCGTTTGGAACGCAGTCGGCATTTCGAGCGGCAAGCAACCCTATTCATTCACGTGTGTGCGTGTTTGTATAAGACGTAAGCTTGCGTATGTAGGCGGTGCTAGCATTCTTAATGTATTGAGTGGCCAGGGTGTGCTACGATTAAAGATTCAACTTTTATCGTAGATTATACCAGGGTTGATTGATTTAAATCAAGTGATTTTTTTGACAAACTTTATTTTTTTCCGTAAAATTTCATTGATTTATTTAAATCATAATGTTATGGGACCAGATAAGTAAAATTCATATTAAAATTTATACAGTTTTTATTTTTTACTGAATATTGAATAAAAATATGGCATTCAAACTACAAATAGTCAAGAAAATCGAGTTAGGAGATGCTTCTATTAGATGTTGAATTTACTTTTCGGAACTGATTATAGACCAGTAATTTTTATTACTGGTCTATAATCAGTTTATTCAAACTCCTAAGACTTTTATCTTAGAAGTTCTAATTAATAAACTGTTTCCTACATTTCTGTACTTAATTACTACTGTCATACTAAGATTTACTTATGGTTTTTTTTAATTCTTACAAAGTTGCATACTAGTAAAACTTTTCGTAAAAACATTCATAATAAGTGAAGAAGTAGGTAAGAGTTTTAAGTAAATAAGGAGTAGGTCTTCTTCAAGTTTTGTTTTTTTATTTTGACGTAGTAATTTTTGTCATAAATATGGAAGATTCTATGTCAGTAGATTAACATTTATGAAAACCATTTAAAAATGATAACTAATTTTGGAGATAAAAAATGTTTTTTTACTTATCTAGTTTTTCTTCGGAACCATTGGGATTTTTGAGACAATATTTGGAATATTATCAGTTAAGAGTATGTAAATAATAAAAATCAAGTAAAAATCTTAAAAATTCAAATCATCATTTCAGCCGTAAGACGTCCACTGCTGGACACAGGCCTCCCCCAAGCATATATTGGGGGGATATGCCATAATCGCCACGCTTGGCAGGCGGGTTGGCGATCGCAGTTGGTTGGTTAAATACTCAGAGAACGCTGCTGCCCATCCTCTGGTGAATCCCTTAGTCGCCTTTTACGACATCCATGAGAAGATATAGGGTGGCGCAATTCTTTACGTCCGGCACCACACGGAATGAAAAATTCAAATAAAAAGTGAAAAAATCAAATGAATTTTTTGGATTAAAAAAAATAAAAAAACTGTCATAAACAAAAAAGTCATGATTTTTATGAACCCTGGATTAAACCCCATACATACCCCTGTGACGGTATAAATTACATAAACTATGCTTTCATTGTTTTAAAGTAGCATGTGACATTTGAAAAACATTATGACTGTGTCACTGTGTCATTTTGTATGGAAACATTACACTACACTTCACTGTGTTTTAAGATAACAACAATAATGTGTAAATTACAAACATAATGTAACTCAGAATAAATTATTTTGCTACTGTGAACATAATAATTAATAGAAGTTATTGTCTGCAAAATATTACATATTTTTCCAAATTTTCCGAGTGAACAACAATTCAATGTTTGCTACACGCAAGTTTCTTATTGCATAGATTTTTTTCTTTTGTAAATTTTGTAAATATGCATGTAAGTTTAAGAACTTTGCTATAAGCTGTAGTATATTTAATACTCAGATAAATAGCTGAATATATATTTCACCAGAGGATGGGCAGCAGCGTTCTCTGAGTATTTAAACAACCAACTGCGATCGCCAACCCGCCTGCCAAGCGTGGCGATTATGGCATATCCCCCCATTTGCGGGAGGCCTTTGTCCAGCAGTGGACGTTTTTCGGCTGAAATGATGATGATGATGATGCTTTCATTAAATTGATCTCAATTCAAAATTCGTAATTTACTAACATTAGGCCGCGTTCGTATTATCGTCCGACGACGCCCGCAGCGTACTTTGGTCGTTCAGTTACTCAGAGTGATCATACAAACGAACGCCCAAGGAACGCTCCGAGCGTCATCCGACAACATCGGGTGATAATATTAAACGCGGCCCAGGGCAATATTTACTAACAAAATGGATGCAAATCTGAAATAATGATGATCCTGTCTGGTGCGGGGAATTCAACCATTAAATTGTATACTTTTTAAGGTGAATGCTACCGGGTAGTCAGAGAAATTAAAAATTTCTTGTGGGGGTATTTACAAATTGTAGCTCTATTTCGCGTTGTACATCAATAAAAAAATAACAATATATTATCTACTGAATAATACTCATAAAAAGATTAACCTAGCTCTATAATCTCGATAATCGATAATTTATTGTATTATTTCGCATTTACGCATACGAAGCAAAATCTAACGATTTAACGATCAGTTGATAGATCAAACTTTACTTGAGGAATGTTCTGTAATACAGACCTGACTGAGTAACTGAACGACCAAATTACGCTCCGTGCGTCGTCGGACGATAATACTGAACGTACCACTTTTCTGCCTACGAGTCGCATCTGCATCTTTATAATCTATGTTTTGTCTTATCGCTCTCGGTACAAAAAATATTTATTGTTTTTAAATAGAAATACGCCTATAATGCAAATTTTTTTTGTACTTGCTAGTGGTATGTGATCCCTTTTTGTTTGTTTGCTTTCATATCATAATTAGTACACTTTCTGTACATACACGACGGCATTTTAGTAATTTTTTGTCACCGGTTACGCTCGGCGCCTTGCCTTGACGCGGACTAATAGCAAGATGTCACAATTAGCTTGTTTTCGAGTCTTCAGATATTCGCGCTAGTCACTCATCTGTACTTATGTAATATCATTGGCTTACACTTTTTTTTCTAGTTCGTCTGGTGCCGGACATAAATAATTGTACCATCCTATCTTTTCTCATGGGTGTCGTAAAAGGCGACTAAGGGATTCACCAGGGGATGGGCAGCAGCGTTTTCTGAGTATTTAACCAAACAACTGCGATCGCCAACCCTGCCAAGCGTGACGATTATGGCATATATATGACCTTTGGGGTATTTCGGCTGAAATGATGATGATGAACACTTTTTGAATCGTAGATAAATAGAATTAAATCCGTTTAAACTTTCCAAGATAAACACGTAACGACAGACAGACGCGGCGGAAGGTTTTTATGTTATGCGACTAGTCTATGACCGCGGCTTTGCGTTCGTATAATTCGGTATATCACAGAAATACTGTGTATCTTCCCGGGATAAAAAATACCTAGCCTAAATGTAAATCCGGGTTGTGGTTAATTTGTGTGCCGAAGGACAATGCAACGAAATGCTTCGCGCAAAAACCCATAGTTGATTAAGATGGTTTATAGATATGTATAAATCTACTAACCAATTTAAAAATATATTTACTAACAATAATGGATCGATGTAATCTGACAAATAAATGAATTATTATTATAGAAGGTAGACAAACGAACCGGACATAGAGGAAAAGTACAAAGTATAAGATAGCAAATTTTACTCAAAGGAAACATCTCTCAGGCGCTGCTGGGACGTTTTTCACCTAGAAAATCGTTAATACCGATGGGAAAAAAAAGTCCCTGTGAAACAGTATAGATAATAGATATGTCATACCCTAACAAAACAAACGAAAAAAAATATCCGTTCGCAGCGGCAGCACAATACACATAAACTAATACAAAGTAAGTAAGTTGGTTACTTTAAGTTACTTTCGCGTCATAATTGGAATACTTTCTGTTCACACACGACGGCATTTTAGTTTTTTTTGTCACCGATCACGCTCAGCGTCTTATTTGATGCGAATTAATAGAAAAACGTCCTAATTAGACGAGTCTTCAGATTGCGAGCGCAGCAACATATCTGTACTTTTAAATATCGTAGAGGAAACCAAGTCTTTTTGGACTCTATTTTTGATCTGTGAAGGTTTAAATTCTATTGAACGGTGCATACCTACGCAGCGGGGCCTGAGGGAGTTTTCCCGCGCAAAATCGTAATGCCTGAGAGGTCATTCCTTTATATTTAAAATAGCAGTGTCCGCAACTCCGTCCGAGTGAATGTTGGAAAATAGCATCATGACAATGTTTGCCCTACCTACAATACAGAAACAACCAGAAGCCGTGAACGCACCTAAAACTGAAGCGTCAAAAACTACTCTTAAAGAGAGAGCGGGGGCTCTCTCGGCCGGGCGCATAGGTATTGTTCGTGGAGCCCACTCTATTAACATACCTTTACCTAGCTCAACTCAATGCATGCAACTTCGATTTGTTAGCGCGAAACAGTGTCCACAGCACAGACCTACACAGTAATTAATGAAACCGATTGGATTTTTTTTCCAAAAATTAAGGTACATTTTTTACTAGGATAATTTTTATTTATCGTGTGCTGAACATACTCCGTCAATAAATCCCTCGTTAACCAGTTATCCTGTAGATATTTTTTCCGCAGTATATCATTCTGTATACAAGATGTTGATCTATAACCGTGCCATATTTCTAGAGAAAATTTTAAATAATGTGCTTAGTCATGTAAAAATACTTGAAAAAAATTCACTTAGAAACATAGCGAGGGTTTGAGAATAAATCCCGAACGACCCTGAAAATAAGTCATCGGCGGCATTGTCGAAGGGTGGAAATACCTGCAAATTGTTTTGGTGGTTTCGCACGCATCGTTTTTGTGTCGCACGTTGCACGCGACACCCGGAGGGAATTTGTTTGTTTACAAATAGGTATTTAAATAATAAAAAATAATAAAACATTTTTTATTGATTTGTGTTCAGTATCAGTGGTATAGTCACCTCCTTAAATATGGCACGAATACAGATAAACATGTTGTATAGTTTAAACGGATTCATCTAAAAAGGAGATGTTTCAATTCGGGCCAGGTCCATGTACACTGGCACTGTACAGAAACCAAAAGATTGAGAAAAATTCAAATCGAATTTGAGAAAAATACAAATTATTGTTTTTTGTGTGTTCACCTATTTTAAAATATATTGTACATAGACCTGGCCGGGACTCCGTACATTTTGAAACATCTCCTTCAAGCATTCAAGCGTATCGATTAACGGCCAAAATTAATATCCAATCTATCCACGATTTACCCTGCTAGAGATATAAATTTGTCATATTTTGTATCAAACCGTGCCTCCGCCGTAGTGAATATGCGGCCATGACAAAATCATAAACTTATTATCACAGATTTGACATCTACCACCGGTAGAACGGCGGTAGATGTCAAATCTCTGCTTATTACTCAGATTAATCTGAGGCTTATTATACTGACTGTAGGGGTGATCCCTACACTATGCGATGCTTGCTTGATAGTGCTATGATAATGCTAGATGCTTTCTAGACCCGGTGTTCTAATTACTGTATGTAATAAAACAACCGAAGTGATTGACTGAGTTTATTCAACTGTGTGTGTAAAACTAATAACCTAGATTTATATTAATTGATGCGACAGAGTCAGCAATAAAACCTCGTACGGTTGCCCGTACATCTTGCCCACTAAAAGAGAAAAACAAATAGTAACTAGAAACACAAAATATAAAATTGTTACAATACAAATTAATCTACAATTTCTTGATATAATGTGCTACTGATAGTTGGAACCTCAAAAGTGACTGTTCTTGACCGAGTATCCATTGGCGAAGCTACTTGCTTAGCTGTTTCATTGATGCTGGTTCTGATTGTCCGATCTGTTCGCTGTCGCCGCGATCTTCTTCTTGTAATCCAAAGGATAATTATGGTGCCGCATATTGATAAATGATAATATTCCAACTAGTAGCACATGATGTAACATGACATCATAAATGCTGAGCTTCTGCAAGGAATCCCTCTTTAGCTCACTGATCTGCGTTTCTAGGTCTGTCCAGCTCTGTTCATTGCTTTGCTTTGATGTGCATCCTTGACCTACACTTATAAATCAAGGTTGTAACTTGAGTATCAGCTGTGCAAAAAAATGCGTATTCTGCATTCTTGACGACACGATGATAACCACCTGTTTACGAGACCTCTCGTATTTCTATGTTTTGATACATGAGAAGTCTATTTTAATGTTGAAGTTCATTAGTTCATTAGTTCTGTTACGTTGCGACTTGTAGGTTGATATGTGACATACTGAGTGACGTGCCTACGTTTGAAAACCGCACCGATATGTAGACATATTTAAATAATATGACTGTTTTCCATTCATGTTTAATGTATTTTAGATCTGCTTTTTGACCAAATACAGACCCTGCTGACTGCTGAATGCGAAGATATTATAATATTGAGCTTCCTGATTGACGCTTGACTGTGGACTGGTCATCTGGGCGACTCGTTCCGCTTGTCGTTTGCGTATTTGTATGCGAGATCTCGCTAATGGGTAACAACACTAACTTATTGATCGGTCTTCTGATGATTTTATTCCGGCTTTTTAGGGACACTACTCTGATATATCCGTCCCTTCCGAGGTGAAGCTCGGTAACTCTTCCAATTGCCCACTTGCCAGGAGGCATGTTATCTTCCTTGATGATAACAATGTCATTAACCTCCAAATTCTTGCTAGGTGTTCTCCATTTAGATCTTGTCTGGAGCTGCTGTAAGTACTCACTGGACCAAATTTTCCAAAACTGCTTATTCATCGCCTGAATAAGTTGCCATCGCATTGATAAATGTGTGATATCGGGGTCCATTTGTGGTCTTGATATAATTGAATCTCCAACTAGGAAATGACCTGGTGTAAGGCACAAATCATCGGGATTTTCAGTCGGCGCTAATAAAGGTCTGGAGTTCATGCATGCTTCAATTTGACATAATATGGTGCTGAATTCCTCGAAAGTAAGTTTCTGATCTCCTATGACACGTTTAAGGTGGTGCTTCATTGATTTAACTGCAGCTTCCCACAAACCTCCTGCATTTGGCCAGTAGGGCGCGTTGAAGTGCCATTGTATATCCATTTCCTTAACATTATTGGTAAAATTAATGTTGATTGTGTCTGCTATTGCTTTGTACTCTTGCTTAAGAACTCGCGATGCTCCAACAAAGTTCTTGCCGTTGTCGCTGTAGACATGCCGAGGAGTACCCCTGCGCGCGCACATTCTTTTGAACGCTGCAAGGAATGCTTGAGTGCTTAAGTTAGACACTAGCTCTAAGTGTACTGCCTTCGTTGTCAGACAAATAAAGACTGCTATATATCCCTTTGCCCTTATTTGCCTTGATATCCACATGACCCGTGAAATCCACTCCAGTATTGGTGAAGGGGCGAGACGGAGTAACTCTGGGTTGCGGAAGATCTGCCATAATTTGCTTCATTCCTTCTTGACTAAAACGTCTGCACCTTACACACGTTCTGACTTGCTTCTTGACTGCACGGAAACCTCCGAGGACCCAATATTTGTCTCTGATGAATGATAACGTAAGTCTGGGGCCACCATGTAGTGTCGTGATATGTGCTTGATGTAATAATATTAAGAGCTCAGTGAAACGACCTTGCGAATGTAAAATGATAGGATATTGCTTTGCTGCGTAACTTACGTTCGCATTCTCAAGTCGTCCACAAACCCTCAAAATTCCTTCTTTGTCCACAAAGGAATTAAATTTTTCTAAAATGCTGTTGCTCCGAACGCGTTCATTTGACCACCGATAAATATCAATAGCCTGAATAGCTCTAATAATTATATTATAAGCGTGCTGTATTTCCGATGACATCAGTTTGTTGTCACCTGACGATGCTCTACTTTTTCGATTTTGCAGTCGTTGAATAAAACGCATTATCCAACCGATTGTTTTTATAACTCGAGTTATGGAGCTATTATTTTGCAGTAATTCCATCATAATTGAATAATTTTTGTATAAAGCTGTGTTTACACATGCCTTCTTTACTTCAATATCTGGAACTTCATAATTTGATATAACGATGTCCTCCAAGTTGTTGCTCGATAACCAATGTGGACCCTCCCACCATAATTTATGTTCTTGCAGTGCTGTTGTTGATAATCCCCGGGTAGCGCAGTCTGCTGGATTGTTCTCTGACCTTACGTGACGCCACCGGGAAGCGGGTTTCTGCAAATCCTGCTGTAAATTAGGCCCACATTCCATCAAATCGTTGAGACTTTGACTATTAGTGATCGTGTCAGCTTTTCGCATGTGTCCCAATTCCAAGTACTCGTGTATAAATTTTTTGAATGATTCTGATAATGATTTATTTCGAGGCATCTTTCGTTCTAGGCTATGAAATTGTGCTACAGCCTTTTGCTTAGAAGAACCAAGATGCTGCTCGAAATTTGGTTTCATAGGCAATCCTACTTCGTATCGACCATCTTCCAAACGCCGAGTTGTTGCTTGATAAAAGTCCTCACAGGACTGGTCTTGGTCTGTCATGGTCGGGGAGGATTGGCTGATATCTTCAACTTCCCAAAATCTTGATAAGTCTTCGACTTTGTTTAGTGTGACATGACATTGGAAAGTCTTCACGTTTCCTGACAAAATCCAGCCTAATCTAGTTTGTTGTGCTATATGGGCCTGTATTGGCCCTTTGATAAGGCCATTCATGATAATTTCCGAGTACACGCTTGCATCCAACAATAAATCAAAAGGTTTAGACGAGTTGTACTCAGGATCTGCTAGGCCAATGTGCTGGATGTGAGGCCAAGACTGCTTGCTAAATGTGGCGTTAGGCAGGTTATTGACGACCTTTGATATGATTAATGCTTGTGTAGTGAAATCGTAATCACCGTAAATAGATTGGCACTCCATTGTGACTATGCCTTTACAGTGTTTAGATCCAGGCCCTATGCCAGCTACCGATGCTTGATAGCGGTGACGTTGAAGTCCTAACATCTGGACTGCCTTCTCAGATATTAAGGATATTTGAGAGTCTTGATCAAGAAGTGCTCTCAATGTGATGTAAGAATTGTCTGCCGATTTGATCCTTAGAGATAAAGTAGTCAGCAGAATTTCTTCATCATCCGCGGCTACGTGATTTACCTTATGTTGTTTTTTAGCATGATTTTGATATTTTTCAGCAGATTTCAAAATTGATTCGGTTGACATACTTGACGATGCTGGTTTTATTTGTTCCGCATTGTCATGAAGAATTGTGTTGTGGTCGCCGTGGCACAGTTTACATTTTTTCAAATATGTGAATGAACTATCGAACATTTGTTTAGCATATTATCAGTGATATTTTGTGTTTTTGTGTGACTCAATCCGGCTCGAAGGACCAAAAATGTAGGGGTTAAGGATCACCCCACCACTATGCGATGCTTGCTTGATAGTGCTATGATAATGCTAGATGCTTGCTAGACCCGGTGTTCTAATTACTGTATGTAATAAAACAACCGAAGTGATTGACTGAGTTTATTCAACTGTGTGTGTAAAACTAATAACCTAGATTTATATTAATTGATGCGACAGAGTCAGCAATAAAACCTCGTACGGTTGCCCGTACACTGACTTTCTAGCATGTAGGTTTTTTCGTAAAGATCGGTATCTCAATCGCACGTGTTCATCTATTACGTCAGTATAATAAGTTTATGGACAAAATACGCTCAGATGTTAATGCCATACCTATATCATTAATCTGTGGTTAACGCACTGAATTATATATAATATGTTTAGGTTAACGCGATTTATTTTCTAGACTGATGAAAATGTATGGGATAAGATATTTGAAATCAATGTGAAGTGCTCTTGGCTATTAGCAAAGGAAGCATATCCCGAACTTATGAAGAGAGGTGGGGGAACTATTGTATTTGTATCGTCAATCGCGGGGTATCAACCGATGGAGGTAAATTCCTATTACAAATTGATTTTCAATCAAAAATAAAAATATACTTTATCAAGCTCGCTTTAGTAGCTTTGCAACTAGTATAAATTTTATTATTTTTCAGCCACTAGGCCCTTACAGTGTCAGTAAAACAACACTTTTGGGTCTGACCAAAGCAATAGCAAATGAAGTTGTCCATGATAATATCAGAGTAAATTGTGTTGCTCCTGGAATAGTTGCTACAAAATTTGCATCTGCTGTAAGTATTGGAAAATAAACCACCATAAAGGTAAATCAATAAAATAAGATAATATTCTATCTATCTTTTCAGATCACAAGTTCAGAAGCAGGTAAAGAAAAAATTTTGTCTATAGTTCCAATGAAAAGATTAGGGAAACCGTCGGAGATTGCTAGCGCAGTGGCTTTTCTAGCTTCTGATGATGCAAGTTACATAACTGGAGAAACCATAGTGACGGCGGGAGGAGCATATGCTCATCTTTAAGATTCGTATACTGCGATGTAGGGATAAGCGTCTAAGCGCATAATGTCCTTTTCTCATAATGTCCTTGTTGTCTTCCTTTTCTCAAAATATCTCTACCTCAAAACAATCCGTTTCTATAATTTTCCAATTCGCTAAATGTTTCCGAATTAAGTACTAACGAGACCTTCAAAAATACAACTAATATTTATACCCATACATATTATACACATACATAAATATATTTAGCTCGAAGCTGTGTTTTTATTTTATTTTTCATAATACCTAGTAATTAGGTAGTCATTTTTCAAAATTAACAGTAAATGAAATAATTGGAAACAAAAAACGTAGGTATAGTCAGGTTCAAAACTGATGTAGCCCGCTAATGATCATATTCCTATGAACATACAGTGCATACCTACGTCTGTTTGTGTGAGTGATGTCTTAACGCACTCAACCTAATAATGACTAATAAGACCTCACACACACACAGTCCGTTGTCAAATCCAGTCTCGCATTGATGGTTTTTCACTTCGATGCATGCAGTAATCACTCACAATATCATTATCTTTTACAGTGTTGCATGCTGTTTGAGACTCGATTATTTTTAGGACTGGGTTCCAAACAGGTGGTAGCTGCCAACCATCTTCTCTATTAAAATTAGGATGTTTTTAATTTCAATAGCCTCACGGAGCATTCTAGGTTATGTTTTTTCATGTGTTTCACAAGAAAGGAAGTCAAATGAGTAGGTACTTAGACAAAGTTTGGCTTGGTATGGTCACAGATAATACTTATAATACTATAGTATGGTGAACCCGATGTACAGGCTACGTGAAAGAGTTTCCCTCTTGATGTCTTACTATTCAAGCTAGCACAATTCTCCAAGTTGAAAAGATTGTCAAGAAAGATACTATTTCAGCAGCATTTTTTAGGATGAAACTATCTTCTTTCCCATCAGCATATTGAGCTAGAACAAATGACACTTGAATTAAACTTGGTACAAATGGTACATTAAAGTTCGAGATTTAGAAAAATATAATTATATTATATTTTTATATTAATATTCATGATGATGAATCTGGTTTAAATAAAGTAAAACACTAATGTTTACTTTTATTTCATAACTAGCTGTGCCCGCGACTCCGTCCGCGTGGATGTCGGAAAATAACATCTTGTCATAATTATGAACACAATATCTTCAAATATATACATATAAGCGCCTACACAGAAGATTACACTATTTACCGACCATACTATATTTTGTTTTTACAACCAACCGGCTAAGGTGATGGAATTTCATGGAATTAGCCCTAAACTCCCTCATTCTGAGAAGACGCTCGTGCCCAGCAGTGGGAAGTAATTGGGCTGATTATGTTATTCTATAACACTAACCACATCTCTTCTTATGCTGAGAAGAGGCCCGTGTTCAGCAGTGGGACTGTAATGGGCTGGTAATGTTATTCTAGAATACTAATAATATCCAGTTCATTAACTCTTCTCATTTTGAGAAGAGGGCCTTACCCAGTAGTGGGACAGTAATGGGTTGACTATGTTATGTTATTCTATATTTTCTAGTTTCTTAACTCTTCTCGTTCCGAGAAGAGGTCCGTGCCCAGCAGTGGAGCAGTAGGTAATGAGCTGATTATGTTATGATAATCTATTACACTAACAATATCCAGTTCCTTAACTCTTCTCATTCCAAGAAGAGGGCCATGGCCAGCAGCGGGACAGTGATAGGCTATGTTATGTTATTCTATATTTTCTATAAAACTAATAGAATCCAGTTGTATTTTTAGGAACCTGCAACCTGCATCCAACCAACAATCATGACCTCTACTTTGTATGCAACTTAATACAATAGAGGGGTCAAGCTGTATCGCTGGATCTACTTAACCGATTCAGATAAAACATACCCTATATTTTAAGTTAGACTAATACCAATACAAATGCTAAGTTTCATTACGATCCGTTCAGTCGTTTTCACGTGATGAGGTAACAAACAGACAGACAGACAGACAGACAGACATAAATTTTTTAAACGATTGATTCGTGTTCTATAGCTTATTTCTAGTCCCCCTAGCCGGTTTTCGCGAAAAAAAACTCAATGTACAGACTTTTCGACCTTTACAGTTTTATTATAGTATAGAAGTAATTAGCAGGTCCTATCTCTTCTCATGGGTGTTGTAAAAGGCGACTAAGGGATTCATTCACCAGAGAATGACCATCATTCTCTGAGTTTTCAAGTCAACTGCGATCACCAACCCGCCTGCTAAGTGTGGCGATTATGGCATATTCACTTTTTGGGGAGGCCTATGTCCAGCAGTGGACGTCTTTCGGCTGAAATCATGATGATGAATCAGCAGGTACCATATAAATAGAGATTTAAAATAGTTAATTAATCTTACCAATTTATAACGGCAGATGGGTAGATATGGTCATCATGGTTCCTTTTACAAGAATTATTATTATCACGATTCTGACATACATCTGAAAAAATAAATACATTAGTATTCCATAAACTATTCTCATTCTTTATTGTACACCAGAAAAATACAGTACCTATTAAATTATAAATAGAAATTAGGTACATGTATGTACTAGCGGGCAAGCTTAACTCAAAAATGAGTTTTCTACCTGCAAACCTTTGAGTGATAGAGATAGATTTTAAACTATCTTGTAACACTCATTTTACATCAATATGGGATGATGTATCAGTGATCAATACTGTTTGGCATTAATTTTGCGGGTCTCAGTCAGTCTACTGCGTCAACAGCATATATTCCACTACAGTAAGTTTGCCAATAGTACATGATATCTGGTCTAGTGACACGGCCTGTTAGAAATTCCAATCAAAAGCAATAGGTACTCGCTACCAAACTTGAGCGGGTTGGAGTGGATATGAGTATACTCATTTTTTTACTACATTAGCTGTACACCTAACATTTTATAAGTAGATTACTGATTACGTACGAACCTTCATAAACTTTTGTATTCCTGTAGTTATTTCATCGGCCAAAAACAATGTAGGATAAGCACCAACTTTAAGCCGATACTTCTCATTGATGAACCTTTTTTCAATGATTCTGACACAAACATAGTTTGTGAAGATCTTGCACGCTAAACTGCGCAAATAAGCCACTTTAAGTCCTCTCTCACTAACGGGAAGCGAATATATCAACGTCCTTTCGTTTGCTATCACAATGTTCGATACAACAATACAACACTTATTGTACATCTTACTTGTACTATCACTGCAAAATATCACAGTTTAGAAACCATTAAGAGGATAAGTACAGAAATTAATCAACGCAAACTTTAATCAACAACATTATATGGAAAAATCTAAATCTTACAAAAACAACCAAGTCCAAAAATTAACAATGACCACAGACTACATAGAGATACTACGTATGCGTAGCATCTCTACTTGGTCTGTGGTATGACGGTCGAAAATTATCTATGGTCTTGGCAAAGGGCCTAAACGGGGTGAAAACTGTTACAAGGGGGCGAGGGTCTCCTGTCATGTATGAAATTTCTAACCATAGAGTACATCTGTATACGGTTGAAATTATTTGTTCCAAGTTTATCACCCGTGCGTCTGTCTTGTTCAGCGACTCGTAGCGAACATATACTCTTTGGTAGCGAAGTGCGCGCCCCGCTCCAACCACCGACAATCAATATGGCCGACTTTGGTGGGGTGACAATCTGTCATAGCGAAGTGTTGCCATTTTATTCCGCCGATTCCTAATAATACCATATATAATGTTCTTGGAATTCACAACCAAAAATGAACACGCACTAGATGTATTTGGATACATGCAAAGAAATTGAACTAAAGCATACAATTTCTTTGGATACATGCAGTCATATATTTATCGAAAGCATGATTATCGTCAAATTAGCTAAAAGCCGTAGATTTTGCTACGGCCCTTGGGGTCACAGCCGTAGGCCATGGATTTTGTAATATTTTGGCTTGTAAACCGTAGAACATGGTAATAGTAGTAGTAGTATAGTAGTATAACGGGCTGGTTTCCGCAACTCCACGATCAAGCGTGTATTTTGCGTACGGGTGGGAACTTACTCGATCCACCCTAACTCCTCGAAAAAGGCCAGCAACGCTTTGGTGTTGCTGGTGATCTCTCTGAGGGTACCTGGGTTACCGAAGTACTTGGCCCTGTATGTGGCGACCTCAGGGCAGTCTAGAAGCACATGGGCTGCTGTCTCGTCTTCCACCATGCAGGCTCTGCACAGTGGGCTGTCCGTGACACCTATGACAAAAAGATGTTTGTTAAAGGACCCGTGGCCAGTAATAGCAGCTGTGACTGTACGCAGCTGTTGTTTTGACAATCGGAGGGCCTGTTTCGTAAACCGGCCGTCGATTGTGGGAAGTGCCTCCTTGGCCTGCCTGCACTCACCATGGTCTTTCCATAGTTTGTAGTGTTTGTCCTTGGTGCGTTTCCTTACCAAGTTGCGTAGGTATCCAAAGGGGAGTGGCACTATGGGTTCAGGTCCCACGACTACCATACTCGATCCCCTTCTGGCCAGTTCATCCGCTGCGTCATTGCCTCGGGAACTGCTGTGTCCTTTGATCCATTAAATGGTTATGTTATTGAGATTACCTACCTGGTTGAGGTTTTGCTGGCACTCGTGTATCAGCCCCGAGTTTACCGTATGGCTGCTTAGTGCTTGTAGTACGGACATGCTGTCCGAGAGTATACGAATTGAGTGGTCTTTAACCTTCCTGGCTATAATCGCCGAAGCTGCCAGGGAAATGCCCATGCACTCGGCCTGGAACACCGTGTTATGGACCCCCAATGGTGTGGCTATGTGTATATTGAGGTCTTCCGAGAAGATCCCGGCACCCGTACCTGTACCTGTTTTGGATCCATCCGTGAAGATTCGCACCTCTGCAGGGCACAGCCCTTCGCATCGGTGATCCTCATACAGCTGGATTTTGTACTTCTTGTCGAAAATAAATTGCTTGGGAATCCGGTCGTTAATGGATTTCAACAGAGGGAATTCATTGCTGAGTTCCTCTATCAACGCGGTGTGTTGTGTACTACTCTTACTCCATAGATTTAGTGTTTTTAGACGTACTGCCGCCATCGCCGCCTCCTGTTGTATAAAAAGGTGGAGCGGTGGAATTCCCAGCATGGCTTCGAGTGCTGCAGTCGGGGTAGTCCTCATGCAGCCTGTAATCGCCACACAGGCAAGTCTTTGCATGCGCTGTAGTTTGTTCGAAGCTGTAATCAGCTTGGTTCTAGGCCACCAAACTACGGCCCCATAGGCAATCATGGGGCGGATTACCGCGCTGTATAGCCATAGTATAATTTTAGGGGATAGGCCCCACTTCTTACCTATCATTTTCCTGCATTGCCAGAAGGTGATGGAGGCCCTGTTTAGTTTGTTTTCTAGGTGATTACTCCAACTTAGCTTACTGTCTAAGATGACACCGAGGTACTTGACTTCGTTAACATGGTAATAGCCGTAGCATTGGCAGCACTAATTCTGACCTACTTATGTCAATGACCTCAATGACCCACTTATGGATGACAAAATAGCACAGATTAAGTACAAAATGGTGTCAAGTGGCGCCAAGGTACATACTTTGGAACTACGGCTTTCCCAGGCCTGACGGTGACTGATGTGATTGTGCACACTAAAAAGCCGCGACCGACGGTCGCGACTGTAAGTCACGTCTTAAGCTAGGAACAAATTATAAGATGCGACTGTAAGTCGCGACCGTCGGTCGCGGCCACAGACCAAGTAGAGATGGTCGCGGCTTTTGAAAGATGTTTCTAACAGCTCTAACTCGAAGTAAAGAGGCGGTTTTGTTTAGTAAACATTTATTATGAACTTGCACAATACAACATGACGCCATAGACATGCGGACACGGAACAGAGTAGACACACAGAGTACAGTGTTACCATAACTAAATTAAATATATATTCTAATAAAATTGCTGTTGTCTATTTAATTTCCACACACCCCCTCAACAGTAATTTTATTTAACCATATCAAGAAATATTTTAATTTATTATAACGTTAGTCTACCCCTTAACAAATTGCAAACAGACTTCCCCTTAACATGAAATTGACATCTCATAACACATCTTATCTTTGACTTACATTAATGTCTAGTTTAATAGTTTTATTACAATTTTGACTTACTATACTACACCCCCTTAAACATTAGATACTTATGGAACATAATATGACCTATCTTACTAAACTTTAATACAAAATTAAATCTCTTAGTTTAGTAAACAATTGTTTTCCTAGAGGTTTTGTAAACATGTCTGCTATGTTACAATTTGTTTTTACATAATTTATTGTTACTATGCCTTTATTAATATTATCCATTAGCCAATGATATTTAATATCCATATGTTTCAATCTCTTATTATTATCATTGTTTTCAACAATTTTAATGACACTCTGATTATCTTCTAAAATATTACAAGTTATTTTATAATCAAAATCTAACAATAGTTTCTTTAACCACATTGCTTCTGCCACAGTTAAAGTTAAGGCTACATATTCAGCCTCACAGGAAGATAATGATACACAAGATTGTTTCTTTGTTCCCCATGAAATAGGACAATCACAAAAATAAAATATTTGACCTGAAGTGGACTTTCTGTCCCTGGCATCTCCTGCCCAATCTGCATCACTATAACCCTGAAAATTTATATTATTACACATATATGTTAAAGATAAATCAATAGTCCCTTTAATGTACCTTAATATTCGCTTTAAACATTGATACAAGGCCTTACTAGCACAATGTAAATATCTACTTAGGAAACTCACTGCTACAGACAAATCAGGCCGAGTATTGCATGCATAAAGCAAACTTCCTATCAAACTTCTACAATTATTTTCTATCTCTACAGATTCTGGTTTATCTCTCTTTAACAAATCAAAATTAAAGTTCTGTTCAATAGGTGTTGATACACTTTTACATTCTGACATTTGATAACTATCTAATAATTTTTGCAAATATTTCTTTTGATTTATTACAACTACATGATTCTTAAGATCCTGTTTAATGTTTATCCCCAAATAGTTACTTGCTAAACCCAAATCTTTCATCTTAAAGTTCTCACTTAGAGCATTTTTAAATGAGTTTAATTGACTTTTGTTATTTCCAAAGTAAAGCAAATCATCTACGAACAGTAGTACATATAAGTAGTCATTACCCTTTCTTTTAATATATAAACAAGGATCATTTTTAGACCTCTCAAAATTTTCATTTACAATAAAGTCATTAAATTTAGTATTCCAATTTCTAGGTGACTTTTTAAGACCATAAATTGACTTTTTTAATTTACATATTTTGTTATTAGGTAATCTCATAAAAACAGTCTCTTTAATATCGCCATAAAGAAAAGCTCCAGTTACGTCCATCTGATATACTGGTTGTTTCTTCTGAGCAGCGACTGCCATCAGGGTTCGAAAGGTAGTCATCTTTGCCACAGGTGCATAGGTATTGTTGTCACAGTTCTTTTGCTCGAAGCCACGAGCCACTAGTCTCGCCTTGTAGATGGAATTTCCTTCCGTTTCCTTTATCTTGAATACCCATTTGCTACTCACTATCTCCTCACCATCTGGAACATCTTCTATTTCCTCCCAAGTATTATTTTCTTCTAGAGTTTTCATCTCTGTCTTAATAGCTTCTTCCCATTTAGTTTTATCTGGTCTTTTCATAGCTTCTGCATAGGTAATCGGTTCTTCGCATGAGATACTTATGAAACTATTGTCACTATCCTCCGATTGTTGATTTATTTTGTAGTCTTCCATCCATGCAGGTGTTCTTATCATTCTTTTGGGTCTTTCTTCATATGCGTTAATTTCTTCTTCCATTACTTCATTTGTTACTACCGGTATTTCTTCCCTTACTTCTTCTAATAAAGACTCCTCATATTCTTCATTTACTGATTGCTGATCAGATGCACTTTCATAGTTTTCCTCCTTATCATAATCTTCTCGGTTTTCTTCTTCTGTACTTTCCTGATTATGTTCATTAGAATCAAATGTTATTACTTCTATTTTCTCTATTTGTTCGTTCTCAATTTTCTTTATATTTTCTTCTCTCTTATTTCCTTTTACACAGGATATGCATGTTTCTTCAATTCCTTTATTATATGTAATATTACATTTATAGTATAGTATAGTTCTTACTTGATTAATGTCCTGATGACCGAGCTTTGCATGCCATTCTGACAAATTTGTACTACACTTGCCAACCATAGCTATTTCCTTCTCATATTTAAATTTCATAACATACATCTTCCCTTCTCTTTTTGCTATAGCACATATATCGTCATGCTTAACAAATTTGCTCTCATTAGCAGTCGTTATTAGTTTGTAGCCCTTATCTAATGCTGCACTCATAGAGAATAAATTTACCTTCATATTAGGCACATATAAGACACTGTATATTGTAGTTGGTATCCAATTGTCCCCATCATATGCACTCAACTTAATGTCTCCTTGTCCCAATGCTTTAATTACTGAACCATCCCCAATTATCACATCTTTAGGCACTTGAAAGTCGTTGTACATTGAAAACATTTCTTTTGATTTACACATGTGCTCGGAGGCACCACTGTCCAAGTACCAATTATTATTGTGAGGTTCGCAGTCAGCTGTTAATGCACTTATTGGAGCAGTTGTAACAAAGGCATTTTGTTTATTTTCATTTTTATTGTTCTGGGGTATTACTTTTTCTTTATTAAACCAACAATTTTCTATTTTGTGTCCATGTTTTTTACACTTTTTACAAAAGACTTTAACACTGTTATATTTAGATTTACAGTCAGCTTTGAAATGTCCTAGCTTTCCACACTGGAAACACTTTCTTGGTGCACTTTGTGCTTTAAATGCTGATGTTGACGCTTCTTCACTTTGTTTATTTCTTTGTTCCTCAATAATGAGCCTCGCTGTCAATTCTGCAAGTGTTTTTTGACTAGTTGGTACAGAATCCCAAGCAGAAATGAAATGACGGTAATTTTCTCCAAGCGATGAGATTATTTTTGTTATCACCATGCTATCTGACATAGTTCCTTGTGCTTGTTTAATACGCGCCACTAGATCCTCTATTCTGGCTATAAACGTCGTAACGTTTTCTTTGTCTGACAACTTTATTTCAAAAAACTTTTGTTGCAGAAGGTGCAATGATACATCGGAATTTTGTTCATAAACCGTAGTTAATTTAGTCCGCATTTGTTCTGCTGTTTCGCAGTTTTGTATATGTATCATCACTGTCGGTGACATTCGGGTTACGATAACGCCTTGTGCTTTGGCGTCGGCTTGCAGCCATTTCTGTTTGTTGATATCGTCCTCCACCGGACATTTGTATGATCGATCTATTACTCCAAAGACATTGATCGCTTTCAATATAACCTTGATCTGGAATTTCCACGTCGGCCAGTTGTGGACTCCTTCCAATCTAATAGTATTCGATGTTAACTGATAATTTGATCCAAAAATTTCGGCGTCCATTTTGTCTTTTATTTCTTCCTTGCTTGACCACAAGTGTTCCTTGAATTTTTCACTTTACCGTGATATACCTTTGACCAGGTATTCGCCTCAATGACTCCTGGGTTAGGACTGGGCCCATAACCTTTTGAAAGATGTTTCTAACAGCTCTAACTCGAAGTAAAGAGGCGGTTTTGTTTAGTAAACATTTATTAAGAACTTGCACAATACAACATGACGCCATAGACATGCGGACACGGAACAGAGTAGACACACAGAGTACAGTGTTACCATAACTAAATTAAATATATATTCTAATAAAATTGCTGTTGTCTATTTAATTTCCACAGCGGCTTATGCTGTATCTGGTCAATGAAGTTACACCATTGAATTAAGAAACCTATGGAAGTGGCTCATTCTTCTATATCCACCTAGTTTATACAAATATCTATTAAATCGTTATTGAATTATGAAACTATTCTTTGTCTCTTGTTAACCAACGTGTTATGTCGTCTGGTGAAAGAGATCGCATGCTATTTGTATATTCTCTGTTTGGCAACATCTTTACGGGATGTCAAAATACCTACGCCGCGTGGCAACCCCGCTTACCCCGCAATGTGGCCCATAGTACATGAGCTGTCAAGTAAACAAACTAGGGCTGTTGATATTTTTTAATTAACAGATTTTCGATCTATCGATATTTTTAAATATACAATCGGAGATCGATATATTGAAAAAAAAAAGATATTTCGATATAAGTATTGGCCAAATTTCATGATTCTAGGTCAATGCGAAGTACCCTATAGGTTTTTTATGTGAGTTTGCGAGTATCAAAATGTGACATAGCCGTATGATTGCCTTGACCTAGAAGCTTGATTTTTTATGTCCTAGGGACAGCTGAACTTAGTATTTGATATAATTGCATTATTTATTACTACTTGAAAATGATTTTAATCGGCACACATCTCTGGTGCGAAACACGAGCATCGATATCGATACTTTTTAGTTTTGATTACTTACTTCCCTAGCTATGGCCACCATAACGGTGGCCCGGATATTGTAGGTATACCTTGCTTATTTCGTAGGTATTACTGGTCCATAGGTACAAGTCAATGAGTAACACCCAGGGCCCTGACAGTCGTTAGTTCGTTTTCCTGCCATATGTCGCCACCGGTCGCGGTTTCGAAATTTATTATCTGTGGGATGTTTGATGCCATGACGTTCTAGTTATTATTGTCTTTGATTATTGTGTTAACAGCGGATCCAGTGCCAGTATTATTATTATTATTTTTTTTTTTTTTATAGTATAGGATGGCCATAGACCAGTAAGCCTCTAGACGCCGGTTAGCTGGACACCCCCGGTCACAACGCATATGCTCTACCACTGCATAGCATACGTCCCTCCGCCAATCGGAACGTCACTCAATCAGCGAGCGGCACCAATCATAAGGAATCATACCACCGAACTTTTGAGCCGGCCAATCATAACGCGCCGTCCGCCTCCCTGACCCCACCAACGTTTTACGACTGCATTCGAATACAAAACTTTGTTTATGCGGAGTCTTGAAGCTTACTGGTCTGTGAGGATGGCGAAACGAGCTAAAGGCCCACCTGATGATAAGCGGTTACCTTTGCCCATGACAACTTCAATACCACCTAGGCTGTTGCCTAAATGGTACCGCAAGTCGGTTCGCCAAACTGAGCCATGAAGATGGAAAGTCTCATGTGATTGTAATTTCACATTATCGTTTTATCTTGTAATATCTTCGCTGTTTTAGCTTGAGGTGATTTCTTCGAGACTCCAAATTCGACACAGTTTAATGATAAGATAATTCTCGAGTTACCGCTTCTGTTTTCAGTGCAGTTGTATGCGTGAAACTTTTCGTCATAGGAAACAAGTGAAACTAATGCTATTTCTTATCCCCAAGAATGATAATTTAGAGCTTTGTTGTTGACATTCTTTGTGCCTACTAAATATAATATGAAAATGATGAGGATCTTGTTTTATTTCCCTTAATCTAATCTTAAAAAGTACCTACCTATAACTACAGTATATATGGACCTACGACGACCTACAAATATAGCTATAGCTAGCTACCTACCTACACGCGATGGTAGTGACAAAATGCAGGGCGGCAATTTAAAAGCATTTTGAAACTAAGTTATGGAGTCACTGTCGCATCTGTAGCTAGCTACTAATATAGTAATATGTAATAATATAGTAATCTGTGACCTATATGTGCAAACCATAAAGGTATTATACTGACGTAATAGAGACACTGTCACCTCATTATCACGTCACCGAAAACGTAATGAGTACCTATATGTGCGAAATTGACATGTGTTAACGTGTAGGAGTGATTTTTAGTGATGTGACATGGACGTTTCCGCATTATCGATATAGTTCAACCGGCCTTACTTTTAAGGAGTGGTAGTATTTTAAAACTGCTAAGCTATTAAGTAACTATTGTTTTAAAATTACAGATATTTGAGACATAATTTTATTTATTTTAAAAGATTGAGTTACGCAATTAAGGGCTATATTATAATTACATTATTAATGTCACGAAGGTAAGGAATACATAAATAAGAAATGAAAAAATCAATTAATCATCATTTCAGCCGTAAGACGTCCACTGCTGGACACATGCCTCCCCCAAGCATATATTGGGGGGATATGTCATAATCGCCACGCTTGGTAGGCGGGTTGGCGATCGCAGTTGGTTGGTTAAATACTCAGAGAACGCTGCTGCCCATTCTCTGGTGAATCCCTTAGTCGCCTTTTACGACACCCATGAGAAGATATACGGTGGTGCAATTCTTTACGTCCGGCACCACACGGAACATTTTACAATTAATCATATTAGTTTTAATTAGGTGTATAGAAAGGTTTTCAATCCCGGAACTAAGTTCCTATACACGATTCCGGAATTGGTCAAATTATTGAATTTTTATGAAAAATTACAATATCTATGAACTTAACAAGTTTTCTTGTCCAGTCAACTTAAGTTACACATCAGACTTATCCTACTAATTTATATTACTACATGTAATACTAATGTAAATTTATAGTATATTTATAATTTGTAGTATATTATTATAGTATATTAAATGTAGTATATTATTTTGCGAGTAAAGTCCGGTTTGCTAATAGCTTTATCATGCGTACCGCCAAAGAGTGGAATTCCTTGCCGGCGTCAGTGTTTCCCGAGAAATATAATCTGGTGGTCTTCAAGACTCGAGTGAATAGGTTTTTGCTGGACAAGCGTGTACCATCATCGACCGCACCATCGCTTAACATCAGGTGAGGAAGCGGTCAAACGCAAGCCCGTTTAACATAAAAAAAAAAAAAAGTCCACTTCCACCTCCACCTCTGCTCCACTCCACTCCACTCCACTCCGCTCCACTCCACTCCACTCCGCTCCACTCCACTCCACTCCGCTCCACTCCACTCCACTTCACTCCACCTCCACTTCCACCTCCACTTCCACTCCACTTTTTCTGTCTCCATAATAATTTGTCATCTTCGGTTGAACTAGTTTTTTTATCTCTAACTCTTCTTGTATTATATTTATTTTTGACTTTTACTTTATACTCGTCAATTCGTAGATTTACCACTTTGAATATTTACCATTATTAAAGTAAAGATTTTTATATGAAACAAACACCGACCCGAACAAATTCCGTAGGTATGGATCGTTGGTGATTTCATTAAACGATACAGTTATCAAAGTTTAACCGGATTAAATCGCGTATATTATTTAAATTGGTTTCCCTGACGTTTCGAAAGCTTTGCAGCATTTCGTGGTCGCAGGTAGACTAAGATGACAAACGTCTTTACAAATATTTCTACAAATAATCAAGTCCGAAACAGCATGCAACACTGTAAAAGATAATGATATTGTGAGTGATTACTGCGTGCATCGAAACGATTTTAATTAATAATATTGTACGGTAGATTAAAATATATTTTTTTTAGAAATATTTGTAAAGACGCTTGTCATCTTAGTCTACCTGCGACCACGAAATGCTGCAAAGCTTTCGAAACGTCAGGGAAACCAATTTAAATAATATACGCGATTTAATCCGGTTAAACTTTGTTATTTTATTATAATGTGTAGTGATCGCGAAAACCTAAGAAGTTATTATGATACAGTTATCCTTAAAATATCTACTGCAAACCCTGTAGTTTTTTCGAGGCTTTCAGCTTTTATTTTATTTTATTGTATAGGATGGCGAAACGAACTAAAGGCCCACCATATGTTAAGCGGTTACCTTTGCCAATTACAACTGCAATACCATCTAGGCTGTTACCTAAATGGTACCGCAAGTCGGTTCGCCAAATTGAGACATGAAGATGGAAAGTCTCATGTGATTGTAATTACACCGGCACCCGTACCATTCTGACCGAAACACAGCAATGCAAGCATCACTGTTTGGCGGAGAATAGTAGATACGGTGCTTATTCGTTTTAACATTTGTGCCCATCCATTTTTAGGGTTCCGTACCCGAAGGGTTCCAAACAGGACTCTATTACTCTCGCTACGCTGTCCGTACGTCTGTCTGTCACAGGGTTGTATCTTTTGAACGGTAATAGGTAACCGGTTGAAATTTACTCAGAATATGTGTTGCTATGAGTTGTATCACGACAAATACTAAAAACAAAAAAAAGTCTAAAACCAATGGGGAACCCATACAAGAAACCTCAAAAAACGTTTTTGTTCCTGCTCTATCTTCAAAACGGTAATATATACCAGCGTCAAACTTGGTCAGATTATAGTGCATAATATGTAGTTTCGCAACAAATACTAAAAATAAGACAAACATAGACATATTGAGAGGTACGGAACCGTTACTGCGCGAGTCCGACTCGCACTTGGCCGGTTTTTATTCGTTAATAACAGCATTTACAGGAAATCTGGAAGTTATGAAGTTAGCCGGTCAATATTTTACAGCATTTTTAGCCCGGCTGCACATTGTCATAAATAGCACCGTATTTACATTTTAATATGTCAAAAGCAGACATACGATTCGGAAAATTCTGTCAGTCTGCGGGGCTGGTACTAAAATTAACTGTATAAATGTAAAATAAGCATTATGAAAGTAGTATTGTCCTGCAGATACTTACCTGTGAAACGTCTCTTTGCCATAGACGTACAACATACTATTATAACATCGTAAAAGTACAACCATGGTATAGGTTCCGGCGCGTCAGATTTTTTCTGTGATCAATGAATGAATCATTGTGATTTCCTTCCAATGTGCGGCCGGACTAAATCAACCTTTCAATACTTTCAACCGACTTCAAAAAAAGGAGGAGGTTCTCAATTCGATTGTATTTTTTTTAAAGCAGTTACGGACACTAACTTGTGACATGTATGGTGCTACGTAGTACAAAAAATAAATAATTGAAACTATCGACATATCGATATATTTTGAGCAATCCATATGCGAAACGGTTTCATTTTCACGTACACAATATTTTTTGATCTAACATATAATTATTTAAAATAACATATTATATAGAAAATAGGGTATTTACTGCATGTTATTAATGTATTACTAAATAATTTTAAGTATAACTTCTATGAAAATAAGCATTATGAAAGTACTATTGTCCTGCAGATACTTACCTGTGAAACGTCTTTTTCTTTAGGTTAATGATGTAAATTACACAGCAATATAACACAGAACACTACACCATTACGATTATTGATATTAATTGGATAAAATACAGAACGATCATGAAATAAATCATAAAATAATACGAGATTATATTTTGATGGGACGCTATGGGAGATTACAATTTTCAAAATGGGTTCTACTGTCATTTTATTATGTCTCTTTCTAGCATATAGGTTTTTTCGTAAAGATCGGTATCGCAGTCGCACACTTTATTCGTCTATTACGTCAGTATAGAAATGTCTTTGGTGCAAACTGTCAGCTATAAGTCGCGGACGTGTCCTTCACATGACCTTGAGCGCTCGGACGTCTGACGAAAATCTGGCTCGCCGGATGTTTCAATAAGTCACAGATTAATGATATTATATGCAACTAAGATATGCAATAAGTCGCGGACGCCTTAGCCGCATGTGCACAGTGATCGGTCGCGTCCGAGCGGCTGTCAGTCGCCAACTGTCACTGCTTTGACGAATATTATATGTTTTTCACAGTATTTTGCTTTATTTTGTTGTTTAATGCATCTGACTAACGTACAAAAAGTTATTAAATAACCAGTCAGTACTTTATAATTTTCTTTTGGCATAATAATAACATGTAGAAGCTGCTATCAATTCAATACGTAGTATCTCTATGTAGTCTGTGGTTCCGTGTAAGACGTAAGATGGTGAAACGTCCGACAATATAGACGCGACTGAACCATTGACTTGTACCTATGGACCAGTAATACCTACGAAATAAGCGTGGTATATGTCCGCGCGTAGCTCAAGGTTTCATCAGGATTCATCACGAAATAAATTTAACTTTACGACAAATTATGTATTTTCCGATTATTACATGAACTGACCAGAAGAAGAAGTTTTACAACAAGAATGACAGCCCGCGCAAAGCACAGTGTCTCCATCTTTATATTACTACAATCGAATAGACCCAACGGAGTCACTAAAAACATTTTAATTTATAAATGAACACTTAAATAATTAACCAGTCGTCGTGATAAAACTAATATTAATTTAGATAATCTCTAAACATTATATAAACCAACAAATCATGCCAGATATCAAAATATGAAACAATATAAAGCGGAATTATCAGAACCACAAAATTAAATTAACAACATTTAAATTAATCATTTCATTAATCTAATTAGAATATTCGAATTATAATTATCATAATATTAACATTATTCACAACATTAATTTAATTAATACGGATCATCAAATATTAAACTTTGCTAAACAAAAAGGTATCTTCTTTGATCTTTGATGATCTTTGCAAAGTACAACAAATACAACAGCAAACTACATAGCAAATTCTAGAAATAAAGGATATTTATTTCAAAATACTTCATAATCTAAAAGTATAAACGTTGTATAAACTAGTTACCTCAAAATGGCAATAGATTGCATTGTAAGCATCGATATTCGATATAGCATAGACATTAATTGGTCTGAGTCCGAGTATAAATTAATATTTTAATGTTATAAGCTATGGAAAGCTATATTACTCTCAAATTACACTAGAGGGCGCAATGTTCAACCAACGCCAGGAAGAAACATTCAATACTGATATATTAAGTTCTGTCAAAAAACTGTAAACAGATTGATGGCAACACTAGCGCGCCCATATATACCTACAATATCCGGGCTACCGTTATGGTGGCCATAGCTAGGGAAGTAAGTAATCAAAACTAAAAAGTATCGATATCGATGCTCGTGTTTCGTACCAGAGATGTGTGCTGATTAAAATCATTTTCAAGTAGTAATAAATAATGCAATTATATCAAATTCTAAGTTCGGCTGTCCCTAGGACATAAAAAATCAAGCTTCTAGGTCAAGGCAATCATACGGCTATGTCACATTTTGATACTCGCAAACTCACATAAAAAACCTATAGGGTACTTCGCATTGACCTAGAATCATGAAATTTGACCGATATATCGAAATATCTTTTTTTTTTCAATATATCGAAGACCGATTGTATATTTAAAAATATCGATAGTTCGAAAATCTGATATTTAAAAAATATCAACAGCCCTAGTTTGTTTACTTGACAGCTCATGTACTATGGGCCACATTGCGGGGTTGCCACGCGGCGTAGGTATATTGACATCCCGTAAAGATGTTGCTAAACAGAGAATATACAAATAGCATGCGATCTCTTTCACCAGACGACATAACACGTTGGTTAACAAGAGACAAAGAATATTTTCATAATTCAATAACGATTTAATAGATATTTGTATAAACTAGGTGGATATAGAAGAATGGGCCACTTCCATAGGTTTAATTCAATGGACTGAACACGCCGTCTGATGCGATCAAAGACATTTCTATACTGATATAATACCTTTATGGATGCGATCGTGACATGGGTATTATTTATGGGCATTTATCCGGATAAATACTAAAAATGGATAAATACTCATAAATATCCATTTTCAATCGAGTTTTTATCCAAAACAGCGGATAAATATTTTATACGTACAATTTTCGTTTTTTGTATGATATGTAACATAAATTTGCTTATTTTACACACAAAATAATTGGTTATTAAATGAAAATCTGAAATGATAGAATTGCGCCTTATTTTAATCAATTCTCTACACTATTATTACTCATGTCGTAAATGTCGAAAAGTCTGTTTATTAGGTTTTTTTCACGAAAACTCGTTACGGGTCAATAGAACACGAATCAACCATTATTTTAAATCATGTCTGTCTATCTGTTTGTTATCTCAGCACCTGAGAACGGCTGAAAGGATCGCGATGAAACTTTACAGTTGTATTGGTATTAGCCTAACTTACGGTACCTATATTCCACTTTGTTGTGTGGAAAAATTGAGGTATGTGTTAAATCCTGGAATACAGCTTGACCCCTTTTATGTATGAAGTAACATATTAAGTAAACGGCATGATTTAAAGAAAAAAAGGAAAGAAAAATGGTTACTTGTCTCAGTTAACGGCGCGCGCGCGGCTTGTTGGTTGGTTACGGTTTCCTAAATATACAACTAGTCCAGTTATTTAGTTGAACTAGATACTTGTTGTTTTTGAGTTTTGTTTTCATTAAAATTAGCTAGAGGCATGAAAAATTAGAAATATAACACAAATCAACAATTTTCATAATTTATGGATTTCTGTGTGTTTGTACCTCATCACGTAACAATGGCTGAACAGATCATAAAGAAACGTTGTACTTACATATGTATTAGCTTAACTTACAAACTCAGGTGCGATTTATCTCAATCTGTTAGGTAAATCCTGGAATACAGCTTGACCTGTCTATTGTATGAAATTGCATACGAAGTAGAGGGTATGATTGTTGGTTGGTTGCGGTTTCCTAAAAATACAACTAGTCTAGTTATATAGTTGAACTAGATGTTGTTATTATGTTTTATTTTCATGAAACCCGGCTAGGGGGGATAAAAATGAGAAATATAACAAAAACCATCAATTTTTGGAGGTATGTTTTATCTCAATTAGTTGAGTAGACCCTGAGATACGTCTTGAACCTTCTGTTGCAAAATTACGAGCATTTCTTTTATGCGACTGCCCAGTCGCATAAAAATAATGGTCGTAATTTTGAAATAGTGTGCAAAGGAGAAATTATCTGAGACCTCTTCACGCTTAAAGATTACGTACGCTAAAAAGGAGTACTTAGGTATCATTCATCTAAAATACTCATCAAAATCACAGATTGATCAATCAAAGTAACCCATTGGAGTCAGAATCTGAATTTTATGGCCGGTTCACATTATTCTAGCAGCATTCCAATCCAGGCTTGGTTAATTTGGTGATATTAACATCCCCAATGCCGTTTCAACTGAATTTGTAGCTTTCTTTTTTCAATACAACCTCTCGAATAATTTCACTGCATTTTTCGGGTGTCTTGAGGTATTCAATGATATGCACAATATATTGATTTGAGCGTTCTTTGCCTTTTGCAGTAGTTGGACGGACAAGTTCGTTGAAATCGTAAGACATGTGCGATAGCAACTCTATATAGTTTTGTAGACATGTTTATCAGATCTTTTGCTTTTATTTTATCGGGATATTATGGAACTACCTACCTACTAACTTACTCTGTGAATGGGGCCTCATAATGGAAGATTGTAGCCAGCCTGACTCAGTCTAATACAAAGAAAAACCACCACCTTCATCTTCCTTGCCTTGCCTTCTGGCACCTGCTGCATGTGCATATATTGGTGGGTGGAAGGGCGGTGCTGCGTATTGCATCAAAGCTTGACGGCCTTGTTTTGAAAGAATTAACACTAAATATTGTAACTTCATATTTTGCATGTTATGGATTTCCGCAGAGTAACGCCTGATTCCATTCTTAATCAGAATTTTGGAAAGTTCATGGTATATATGGGCGCGCTAGTGTTGCCATCAATTTTGTTTACACTTTTTTGACAGAACTTAACATATTAATCTTTATTACTGGTCAGTATTGAATGTTTCTTCCTGGCGTTGGTTGAACATTGCGCCCTCTAGTGTAATTTGAGAGTAATATAGCTTTCCATAGCTTATAACATTAAAATATTAATTTATACTCGGACTCAGACCAATTAATGTCTATGCTATATCGAATATCGATGCTTACAACGCAATCTATTGCCATTTTGAGGTAACTAGTTTATACAATGAAGTATTTTGAAATAAATATCCTTTATTTCTAGAATTTGCTATGTAGTTTGCTGTTGTATTTGTTGTACTTTGCAAAGATCATCAAAGTTGTATTTGTTGTACTTTGCAAAGATCATCAAAGATCAAAGAAGATACCTTTTTGTTTAGTAAAGTTTAATATTTGATGATCCGTATTAATTAAATTAATGTTGTAAATAATGTTAATATTATGATAATTATAATTCGAATATTCTAATTAGATTAATGAAATGATTAATTTAAATGTTGTTAATTTAAATTTGTGGTTCTGATAATTCCGCTTTATATTGTTTCATATTTTAATATCTGGCATGATTTGTTGGTTTATATAATGTTTAGAGATTATCTAAATTAATATTAGTTTTATCACGACGACTGGTTAATTATTTTAGTGTTCATTTATAAATTAAAATGTTATTTAGTGACTCCGTTGGGTCTATTTGATTGTAGTAATATAAAGATGGAGACACTGTGCTTTGCGCGGGCTGTCATTCTTGTTGTAAAACTTCTTCTTCTGGTCAGTTCATGTAATAATCGGAAAATACAAAATTTTGAGTTATGAGAAATTTATTTCGTGATGAATCCTGATGAAACCTTGAGCTACGCGCGGACAGCAGCGGTGGGATTCCCATATGCCAATAATCCGGAGTACCATCATGGAAATTAATATTCAGAGGAGGCTCACCAAGATCTCTGGAAGACCACAAATTCACAGGTCATGAGTTTCGTTTATTCTGTTGGTTGTTAAATTAAACAAGCTGACCTTTCATAGATTAATTGCTTGCAACCATTTCATCAACTTTTTGTTGTGGGTACCTACTTAAATGTAGGAAATTGAAAAATGTAATAATTGAAGGAAATAATATAACAATTATTAATAATAATATTGTGGTGGTCTTGTGTATTCATTTAGATAAAACCAGAGCCAGATTCAATATTGACATGAACTTTTACATGAAGGCTTTTTATATATTTTACTATTGAAAGAAATGGTCATGCTTGGTAGCAAATGAAAACAGAACTAATTTATACTTTTTCCAGGGATCCCGGTACTCTGTTGATGTCCTTTGATCAGATGCATGGTCACCCGAGTATGTCACCACAGCGTGGGTTCTATTCTATTCAGAGGAATGAAGCATGAGGCCTGATGCTTCATGTAGTGGTAAAGGCTCTGATTGCAGGTATTTATTCAGAGTTTATTTGGTCTAAATTGTAATTGCGATTTGAATACGCTTAAATACTTTGCCTATGTGGAATTAATTACGATATTAATTATTTTATGTAAAAAAATTTGTGCGATTCTAAACTGGTACAGTCCACGTATCAGAGTATTCAGAGTGCATCTTTGCATCATTTGATCCTTCTAAACTAAGCTGAAGAAATTGGCTTATTTTATTTATTTGATGGTATTTTTTTTTTTTTTTTCTTCGTTTGTTTTATTTTTATATAAAGTTATGAGAATGAGTTTGCTGATAATAATTGATATGCCATGCTGACATTATCAGATTTATTATTTATTTGGAACATATTTTTTATTTTTTTATTTTGCGTAGGTACTATTAATTTTACAACTTCTATTTTTAAGTTGTACGTTGAATAAGCTAACTTGAACTCTTATAACGTCGTTATTAAAGATCTAAAGTGATTGTAACATGTGATTAGGACAGTGATTCTCTCTCTGTAATTTTATGCGGTTTGAAAATTTTATTAATTTTGTGCCTAATAAGTGAAAAGCTAATTTAGGGTGCAGTCATCTTTGCAATCATTAGATTGATAGATTAATTGATTGATAAATAATATTCTAATAGATATTGATATTATTGAATTAAAAAGTTAACAATCAGACTCTGAGAAGATTCTTCATTTTTTTTTTTTTTTTTTTTTTTTTTTTTATTTGGAGCCATGTGAAATTTACCAGATTATCCAACTTAATACAGAATCGGGCCTGAGAATGGGATTATCCTGGGCCAGGCTTAAACACATTTTTTTTTTTAAGTCCATGGTGATTGACGCTAGACCTGGCTTAAACGAGCCTGTGTCTAAACATGTTCTAAGAGGGTACCTGCTTAAAGGTTTATATTTGTATGGAAATAGATAGCTATTTTAATTGCAATCTGAATATTACATTTATGTTCCAAGTTAATTAAATTGCAGTCAAACACCATCAGTGTTGCAATACATTTATGTTGATAAGGACTTTAATTTTCAAATAAGTTTTGTTCTCTTTACATTTTTCTAAATAATAATAAATCAAACTGGAATAACCAAATAATTATATTGATATGACAAATGGTTATTATTGATTAATTTTAGAAAATTAATTGATTTTTGTTACTTGGTGAAAACCGTGATTCAGAATTGTTGGATGTACATAAAACATTAAAATAACTATTACTAAAAATGAATTAGTTAGACTTTCAGTACAATTGCTATTACAAGTAGAACTACTTAAATTTAATCTATTGGATGCAATAATTATAATTTATTATTGTCATCATAAAAAGGTAATGTTGACTGAAATCACACTCATTGCCATACCGATAAACTTGTTGATATGGTAAATAATGAGTTGATCAATTAAATTGTTTTAGTTATTCAAGTTATATTCACATTGTCACAATCTTCAATCAATCTTTTAATATTTCATTAAATGTTTAGGCATTTAGTCTCGGCCCCTGTACAATTTTATGCTTAAAGAATGAATGAATAAATGTGAACTTTTATGATTTTAGAAGATAATAAAAGTGCTGAGGAGTCATTTATGAGGCCTCACTAGTTATTATTATAACTCCAAGCAAAGTCGAGCTTGAGATTCATTCTCGTTAAATCATGTAGATTCTTTATGTAATAATAATTACTTTGATATGTCTGATTTGAGCCTCAAAATGACATGTTTATACGCAGCGTAACTGAGCATTGAGCATACACTACACTCTCATCAGTATTTCAATGAGCGCCCGTGGAATGGCGCATGGCGTGGCGTTTCACAAGTATATCGGTTAATTTTGCCATTTCACACTGATATTATTGGTCACTAATACCTATTATTGATCTGTTGCATGACCTAGAGCTGAAGGCCTAGTAAAGCAGAGTATGCTTTTATTATTATTACTGCTTGTTTATTTTTGTTTCTATTCTGTAAAATATGGCAAGGAAGAATTGGATGGTCGAGCGGTATTTGCAAAGAAAATATGAAAAAAATAAAAAAATAAAAAAAACGACCGTATGGGCGAGTGTATACGCTCATACAGTTTTGATGATTCAGCTTTTTTACCACCGAATTTTATGCTACTGTTTATGCCCTGGTATTAAAGATTATCTGAGTAACTGTTTCGCTATAAGAAAGAAAAATGTTGAAGTTGTTGTCGTTGTTGTTGTGTTTACTTAAAGACCTATCCAAACATCCCTTCTCAAACGCTGGTTGGCCACCAAGCGTATCCTGGTTTATTCCCGGTCTTGGCTAGATCCCAGGATGGGTGATGCCTATGGGGCAAGACGCCGGAATGGATGATGCCCACGGTTTGGTAGCTTGATCCCGATGTGGGTGATGGCTAGAGATGGTTACTGAGCTCATGCAGGTTATGGTTAACATATTTGGGTTTATATTTTTACATTTTTGGGTAATGAGTAGATAATTGAATAATAATTTTTATTATGCTGTGTGACATTGTTTGCCTGTGATAAATAATCAATTAATTAATAATTTTATAATAAACGTTGAAGATGATAATTAGGTCTTCAAGACTCGAGTGAATAGGTTTTTGCTGGGCAAGCGTGTACCATCGTCGACCGCACCATCGCTTAACATCAGGTGAGGTGGCGGTCAAACGCAAGCCCGTTAAGAATAAAAAAAAAAAAAAAAAAAAAAAAATTACTAATGTTATGATAAATATGATTACCCATAAAATTGCTTTTGTGAGACTTAAATTGAGAGAACTGAGATTTTCCGATTTATATATATTTATGTTACTAGTAAGTGATAATTAAAGAAAATGTTTTGATTTATTTTGCAATGTAGATACGGTCTGTCAAAAAAGTCTAAAAACCGAACAAATTTTCTATCTTTGTAGGTATTGTGTCAATTTGTGTATTTGATCATGCAAAAAATGTGCCTGGAAACACAAATAGAATTTATATGAATATTTTACATTTTCAATGTACGACTGGTGGCGCTGCCTCATTTTGTGTACTCTTTTATGCCAAGCTGTAACTCAATGTCTTTAGGTAATTTAGAAGCGCCGAGAGCGCGCTTGAGTCAGTCTGGCCGTATGGGCGCGCTAGTGTTGCCATCAATTTTGTTTACACTTTTTTGACAGAACTTAACATATTAATCTTTATTACTGGTCAGTATTGAATGTTTCTTCCTGGCGTTGGTTGAACATTGCGCCCTCTAGTGTAATTTGAGAGTAATATAGCTTTCCATAGCTTATAACATTAAAATATTAATTTGACCAATTAATGTCTATGCTATATCGAATATCGATGCTTACAACGCTATCTATTGCCATTTTGAGGTAACTAGTTTATACAATTATGAAGTATTTTGAAAGAAATATCCTTTATTTCTAGAATTTGCTATGTAGTTTGCTGTTGTATTTGTTGTACTTTGCAAAGATCATCAAAGTTGTATTTGTTGTACTTTGCAAAGATCATCAAAGATCAAAGATGATACCTTTTTGTTTAGCAAAGTTTAATATTTGATGATCCGTATTAATTAAATTAATGTTGTGAATAATGTTAATATTATGATAATTATAATTCGAATATTCTAATTAGATTAATGAAATGATTAATTTAAATGTTGTTAATTTAATTTTGTGGTTCTGATAATACCGCTTTATATTGTTTCATATTTTAATATCTGGCATGATTTGTTGGTTTATATAATGTTTAGAGATTATCTAAATTAATATTAGTTTTATCACGACGACTGGTTAATTATTTTAGTGTTCATTTATACATTAAAATGTTTTTAGTGACTCCGTTGGGTCTATTCTATTGTAGTAATATAAAGATGGAGACACTGTGCTTTGCGCGGGCTGTCATTCTTGTTGTAAAACTTTTTCTTCTGGTTCAGTTCATGTAATAATCGGAAAATACATAATTTGTAGTAAAGAGAAATTTATTTTGTGATGAATCCTGATGAAACCTTGAGCTACGCGCGGACATGTGTTATCCTACTATATAGATTCATGTTATTAGTATCTCTACCAGGGTTGCCAGACGAGTCAAAATAAATGATCGTACTGACGTTCAAAAATTATTGTACAGTCTAACAAAGCAATTAGTATACGGGTTCGCCAGATATAGATGAAGATTTCTCAGGAAGTTATTATAGAATGATTTGATTAGTGTTTTGTATCAATACAGTTTAACTTTGTCCGTTATTATAATGATAGTTCACTCGAAAACTTCATTTATATCTCTCTTCCCTGTATACCAATTGCTTCGTTAGACTGTACGTACCAGACGAAAAATTAAGCTTAACTAGGGCTACGTTCAGTTACTACGCACTCAGTGTGAAAGTCGCCCGGTGGGAATATCGCTCGATCATTGACAATTTTCTATGAGTTACTGAACGACTTCGGGCGACCTTATGAAACTGACACTAGAACAATTTATGACAATCGATAACACGTTGTATATATATATATATATATATATATATATTATTTATTTTCTTAATTTTTTTTATAGTATAGGATGTGCGAAACGAGCTAAAGGCCCACCTGATGTTAAGCGGTTACCTTTGCCCATGACAACTTCAATACCACCTAGGCTGTATTGAAGTTGTCATGAAATAAAAACAATTTGAATACAATCGATCATTTTATAAACTCGATTTTGTTTTATTCACATTTAAAATACCTATTTAAGTATTTACTAAATTAAATTAACTTAAAAAAGTAAAAACCAACTCAAAAATGAATGAGATATGTGTGAAACAGGTTAGGAAGTAGGTGCCTTTTATTCTGTTTGATTTTGTTGTGAGAGCTAGGTTAATATTTTTTTATGAGTATTATTCCTTAGATATATTGTTACTATTTCCGCCAATCATATTTTGACCGAAATACAACGCGAAATAAAGCTACAATTTGCAAAAAACGCCTAAAATTTTGAACTTCGCGGGCTGACCTGTAGCATTCACCTTAAGAAATTAACAAAACCAAAAAACCCGACTGCGTGACAAAATAACTGAAAAGATGTAAACAAGACTTGTGTAAGTACATCTGAAAGTATCAAATCAACACGCAGGCGGAGACTACGTATGTTTTTGGTCATGAATTACATAAGTAGTTCATAGGTAGCCTCCGCCTGCGTGTTGATTTGATACTTTTACATGTAATTACCTACACAAGTCTTGTTTACATCTTTTCAGTTATTTTGACACACAGTCGGGTTTTTTGGTTTTGTTGATTAACTTTTTTTTTTTTTTTTTTTAGTTTTGTCATGTTTTATCGCCCTGTTAATGTTTATTATGAAAAGTCACACATAAATATAATTCATTTTTGACGTTAAATATTTTGTTGTTTTTTAGCATTTCTCGTTCCAAATTACATTTAAACATATAAGTTGTAAATATTTTTGTAAAGCACTTATTAAACCCTTTATTTTGATAGGTACCACACTCGATAGGTTTCAAGGAAAAAAAATTTTTGAAGACATTTAATATGGCGCCATTTTGATTTTTGTAATTTTGATATACCCAGTGTCACTCTCACGAGTCGAAGGGGAATCTAGCGACACCTCTCAAGCTAAAATCCATCAAGCCGTTTAGGCTACAGAGCGTGTCAAAGAAATATACATACATACACTCGAAAAACATAACCCTCCTTCTGGCGAAGTCGGGTAAAAATTGGCACCGATTTCCTAAACTGTTTCACACAAATTATTCCATTCTTTTTGAAGTCAGTTTATACTTTTTTTTCAGCGACGACACAGCCCCTAGACGCCACATAACAGGCGACCGATTTCTATCACACATAAGGGAAAAATCCTGTATGTAAGCCGCCACTCAAACAATTTGAATCAGTTACGACCACTTCTGTGAGCCGTTGACACTTCCGTGTTAGTGAACACAAAATTTACAAATAAATGTTATAATGACTTCTTACACAGTACGATTGTGTTGTAAAAACAGCAAGACTTTGAGTGTCCAGAAAGACGGCATAACATTTCATCGTTAAGTTAATAATGTCATTATCCAATTAGATTTTTCAACTGATTTAATATTTAATGAGAGTTCATCTTATACTGGTTAATTCGTAACGGACACCAAAGGTGCAGACGGCACGTTGATGTCTTTCACAAAACATCTCTTTCTTACGCAAGCACTTAATACACTATCTCTTTCCCTCTATTTAATTGTCAATGTAACTAGTGATGTACTAAATCTGTTATCGATGAAACAAAGTTCTCCATACTATCAACGAAATTGAAAAATATAGGTAGTAGAATATTTTGCGATCTACAAAAAAAAAAAAAACTGATTTCAAACTTTCAATCTTTATATACCTATAACAGCCAGGGAGTCTACAACGATAAACGAACTTTTGTTCCGACCGATACGTACACGATAAATGATATATGTACCTTTTTTAGGGTTCCGTAGTCCTACAAGGAACCCTTACAGTTTCGTCATGTCCGTCCGTCTGTCCGTCTATCCATCTGTCCGTCTGTCCTAATCCTTTACAGCTTAATAACTTCTACAGTTATAAATATAAGTACATGTAATTTTGTTAAAAGATAGTTTAAATATAGATCTCAATTTTAAAAGAATAAAAAATGCGTGATTATTTATTTTAGGGGTGGCGCCTATACATGTGAAATGGGGATGAAAATATTTTTTTCGCTCCACCCCCTCGTGTGTGGTATCATTGAATAGGTTTACTAAAATGAAGGTAATGTTTAATACAGCACTTTTTTATCAGGTGTACCATCTGTGAAATATAGCCAGCTAAAGTGGCTTGCAATGAGTCCCCCCCCCTGCCATCTCTAAACTATGTAACGTAGATACTTATAATTCTCCACGTTGATAGACCTTTGTAAAAACTCTCTTTTAAAATTATAAGTTATGTTAGAAATCGTAAAAATAAAGAAAGTTGCTAGCTAGCTACCAATAGCCAATGGTGCCGATTCTCTTGTACACCCACCTAAACCTAACTATAACTAAAATTTAAAAATTTTAGTTTAGAAAATCATAAAACTTATTCTGTGTTTATCTTTTTCTTATTTTAGAAAACTTGTTGACAGCTCTAATAATTGAGTTTGACGCATCTAAGTTGAATTGGCGGTGTTACCAGTACATCTTGAAAAAATTATTAAAGAGTGAATGGAATGACCGAAAGTTCACAAAAACAGAAGGAAATTAAATAATAATTATATTTGGAATGATTAGTTTATCATTAAAATTAAGAAGAAAAAATCATGTCACGAAATAAAGTACATTTTTGTTTTATATTTTCAATAAAATATATAAATTGGAATAATGTGATCAGATTAAAGAGCTAGGTTATTATTTTCTACGGCCCGTATTACAGAACGATAGGGGAGACCTAGGAGGGTTGTGACAGTTTTTACTTTTGGGGCCATATTTCGCTCAAGAAACATTCCACAGTTATGACCCATGTGATTAATTTAGCGGCATTCCTTCTGTTTTCAAACCAATCACCAAAACTAATTTAAGTATTATGGTTTCTGAGAAAATCGACAAAATTAAAGACCACTCCCCCTGTCACAACTCTCCTACTACCGAGGTAAGTTGTGACGGGCACCGAGGTAAGTTGTGACAGCATTATATTAGATATAAAAAATATCATAACACTTAATATTAATAAATCAAACATGTTTTTTTTTAGGAAAAAGTACTTTTATTATGCTTAAGTATGAATAAAATTAACATATTAACATTCTCATAATAAATACCTAAAATTATAGTTTTAATTAGCCTAATATGGCATCGCTTTGAGATCAATCATTATTATTATTATTATAATCAGTCCAAAATCTTAATTTAATTAGATTCACAATTATGGCAAACGTAATGCCGCTCGTCTCCAGTACAATCTACGTGTGCCCAGCCTTTGCATTCTAGGCATTGGACCCACTGCTCATTCGATCTGCTGTTTGCATAGGCTTCAAGGCAAACCAAGCAAAAACAATTGTTTTCTGCTTCTTCTTCGTCACCACTTGTTATAACCTCTTCTTATAAGTCTTCTTGGCAGTTTTAGATTTCTTCTTTCCTTCGCTGAAGACACGCTTCTTAACATTCTTAGACTGCCTATTAGCCTCTATTGCAGCTATTTCATCCTTCATGGGAGTGTCATTAAGGACAGCAGATTTGATTTTACGTCGGTTTGGTTGACTGTTTTTCCTTGGCGGAGCTTTCGGCAATGGCCTAACTGATTCCGGCGAGAAAACATTAGAAACAGTGGCAAGTGGACTAGGAGCTGTAGATGTGGATGCAATTGGTTCAATAGCAATATTATTCAGAACTGGGGTATGGGCTGTGGACGTGGAGGCAACAGGTTCATTGGCATTATTATTCACAACTGATGAATTGCTAGATGGCATGCTTAGATCTGCAGATACCTGGAGTAATGGCTCTTGCTTCATCATTATCAACTGCATCAGGGTAAAAATTTGGAGTTATGGTACTTTCTGCTGGATTGTCAACAATTTCTGAAACGGATTATTCTACTTCTGGATTGGGACGATCAGTGACTTGACCTGGAAGGAAATCAGAATCTTGAAATATGTCTGTGTTAACTGGCCATGTTCCAGTTGCAGCAAAACCAGCACTGATATTAATATAGGAGAGTTGTGACAGGCTGTCACAACTCGCCTAGGTGTTTCAAATGACGACTTGATCTGAATAATAATTCATATTTTCTAAATACGATGCGCACACAAAAAATTATTGCAACGTTTTGAGAGTTGAATAACCATACAAATTAAGAAAAAATAAGAAAGCAAAGCACATATAAAAAGAAATGATATAAATTCAAATAAAATTTTGAAGAAAAACTTACTTTTTGATTTTTTTTGCACACAGCCGTCGTATTTACGCAACAGCGACTCGTGCGTCGCCGACAAGTACTGAGTCGAGTAGCGCGTATCGAAAGCGTCATGCATGCGGTGTAGCCAGCTCGCTACCTATAATAGGTTGGGAGAAATCGTGGTTGTCACAACTCACCTCTGTCACAACTCTCCTAGGTCTCCCCTACTCAAGCGTTGATCACTGTTTAAAACTAGTTTTGAGTTGAGCTTTGATTTTAGAACGTTCCTCAAGCGGAGATTTATTGATCACAGATTTGATCTGTAATCAATCACTCTGGTGTGGTCCAGACTACGCTTGAGTAGAGATTTCTATTTTAATTCAGGTCAAATTCGTGTTATGTTGTTGAATTAAAGTTTATAATAATTACCGTTCTGGAATAAGACCGATACTCATGTAACGATTCTATCCTTAAATAGTGATCAGGTGATTGGAGTTTAAACTGTACTTGAGGAACCTTCTGTAATACGGGCCTAAGAGTACCTATCAAAGGAGATATATTGTTATTATTGCAGCGTATCATATGTATATCTTAAACAACGAGAAACAGAGCTATTTGCAAAAAATGCAAGGACCTTTGAATTCCATGGGCAATCACAATAATAAACTATTTCTTTAATTTAAAAAGCTGGAATTTCCCTTTTTGAAGACGTGGTTAAAAAGTTCTAGCACCCAGGCCACGAAATTTTTCAAAAAAGTTGAATAAATTAGAATATAAGCTAAAAAGTACCACGCAGGATTACAAACTTGGAGACTTTCTCCCCAAAAGAGGGAAAATTTGTGAATTCAGGCTTTTTAAGGACACATATTAGCATAAAATGATAGAATTGAATGTCACATAGATTTTTTTTCCCATCCTTTATTATATAGGTACCTCTTCTTATCGAAATTATAAATTTCATTGTATATTTCTATGAACAATTTACCTTTCTGCTGAATCTACAACAGCTGCAACCACATAGTAGGCATCCATTATTTATTTTAAACTACCTAAAAACTATAAAAATGAATAAAATAAGCTTTGCAATTTTAGTTGTTGATAACTAATTATAGTCGACATGTATTTTGATGCCTTCTAAAAATAGTCGGAGTTAGGTTGACATTTCTAATATTAGGTGAAAAACGTCAATTACAGAATAGCAAAATGTCAATTTCTACTAAGTTGAATAACTAAACTAATTTTGGTCCTGTCAAACCAAAAATTAGTTTTAAAATGAATTTCAGAATAGAAAACGTCGTTTGACAGGACTAAACTAAATTTAGGTGATTTTTAGTCTAGTTTAGAGATTTTTGTGACAAGAGAATCGGCACCAATAGCTATTTTACTTGGTCAGCTCACGGCAGCGCGGCGGCTGCCCGCTACACCGTAAACTTGTTGGTTATTCGAAGCAGTAGCCAATAGCTAGCTATCGTGTTGACAGATATCGTAGCCATTGATCGAAGTAGCCATGGCTATTTGTTGAATAGCCGCTATTTAGCTAGTTATTAGAGTAGCTACCCACTTCTAAGCCTTACTCCTGACCCCGCCTGGATCGAGTGCTGTATCAATCGAATTTGAATTTGAGTTAGTGTCAAATCGTACTGCTTTTTTCTAGGAATTGAAATTAGCTCGATTTGGTTCAGAGCTTGAACCAGTCGGGAGTAAGGCCCACGATGTTAATTTACAACTTCCACACGGACAGGGTCACAAGCACAGCTAGGAATGAATAATTTAGTAAAATAACAACTTTTGTGTCACATTCGATTTTATTTAAGATTTGCACGGATGTGTAATATTTCTCCATGAAGCTACTTGGTCTTTTACTTCTTTCGAAGGCCTCTTTGCGAAAAACTTCCTCAATTAAAATCAATCGCACTATTACATCCCTGAAAATGTTTGGTTTTGTTACATACATACATATTATCACGCCTGTTTCCCATTGGGGTAGGCAGAGACTATGGATTTCCACCTGCTACGATCCTGAAACACCTCTTTCGCTTCATCTACGTCCATTAACCTCGTCATGCATGCTCGTCGGTTTAGAGAACTCTTAACCTGGCATTTTTTGAGAACATCCGCGATTTGATCGCGATACGTTCGCCGAGGTCGTCCCCTTCCAACTCTTCCATCCACACTCGCTTCGTATACTTGTTTCGTCAATCTTTTGGTTTTGTTAAAATCTATTAAATATCACAATAATACTGTCAAACGTGGTTTGACACGTAAACACTGAAAAAATTACTCAGTACTATCAGAATTTCGTTTTCAATTACTACTAAAATAAAATAATAAAAAAGATTTCAATACCCAAAAGAGACCTCTTGAGCAGTCGCATAATTTGAGGTTACATTGACGACAATTGTACAGTTTACTGTCTAATTCAACATTGTTTATATAAAAACAATCAGAAATATATCAAATAGGTTAGGTAAGGTTAGAACTGTGAGCGAGCGAAGTGAGTGGTGCCGCGGTAGCTGCCAGCGAGTATTAGAACCAAATTACAGTTATTAGTTGTTATATTCATTAGTCACAAAATTTGTTTTATTTGATTATATCGAATGGTATTTATAATGGCTTTATTATAAAAGCTCAAAGTTACAAATGCACTATTCGAAGGCTATACATATATAAAATTAATTTATTAAAAAAATGATTAGTGGTGATTAGATATTTTTTTTTTTAGTCCTTTAAATTTAAGTTATTTTTGAGTAGGTTATTTTCTTTTGAATAACGTTGTATTTACGTGCTAATTAGCTGTTATAGTTTGCAATAATATTTGTTTTTGTTCCATGCTCTGTTCACTTTTAAATGTTAAGTAGGTACAATAATATTTATACCTAGACGTAGTACCTAGTATGTTAATGTAACATTTTGTGTAATATTGCTGGGTAAAATAAATAATATAATACTACTACTAAATTAATTATTTTATTATTTAATATTTATTTACTATATAAACGGACAATTACCTCTTTTAAAATATCCGCTTTACAAAATAATAACTCCATATTCAACACCAAATAAATACATAAAGATATTTTTAAAGATATAATTATCTTAATTCTGAAAGTACAGAGCACCCATCTTACTTTCAAAATTAAGATAATTTTGAAAGACTCCCTCCCTACATGTAATACTTACTATTATTATTAGTATATTAATTACTTTATTATTAAATAATATTAAAAGAAATAAGAAGCTAAAATCCTTATAATTAATACTACGTATTACATAAAAATAATATCGATAAAATAATATTTTATCGATATTATATCGTGTTGAATCTAAACCTGTCTCGTCTCTAACCCTACAAAGTTTGAAGTTTCTATGACATAATGACATTGTCAGGGCCAACCGGATCGCAGTACCCCGCTTCCTCATACCTCAGCTAGTGGCAGAATTGTTTGTACGCATTAAATTCAACAATATCCGTCTAGGGGCTGTGTTGTCGCTGTTTTTTTTAGTTTATTTTATTTTGAGTGGCATAAACAATTATATTTAAAAGTATAGATATGTCATAACCTAACAAAATCAACGAAAAATATGTTCCGTACGCAGTGGCAGCACATTTTGGGAGAATACCCTCTCAAACATAAAAATAATTTTCAAAATCGGTTCACAATTGACGAAGATATCGGTGAACATACATAAAAAATACATACAGTCGAACATAAACCTTATTTTTTGAAGTCGGTTAATAAAACCACAACATCTACGAATTAAAACGTTTATTATCCATTTTAACCCAGGAATCATCACAATTTTTCTGAAACAACTTTATCGATAAGTACTACAATTGTATTTTTGTAAAGAACAACACTACTAGGCGGCCATATTATGTCACGGACATTTCAAAAATCGACACGGTTTTTTTTTCGTTTATGTCAGGTCCAATAGTTCCTTAGTCAAAGCTGACTACCCGTAACGACTGCCATAGATATTCGTATGACAACCGGGCACAGATATGACATCTACCTGCGGTAAATGTCATGTCTCTGCAACCGGGACTGACCGCTTAACGTGCTCTCCGAGGCACGGAGGGGTCTCGATGTGTAACGAAACGGTCATCCATTCACAGACTGACCGCGGCAAGTACAGCTTAACCTTGCAGATCTTACAATCCGCGCAGTCGTTTCATCGATATGCTACGCAATCGACTGATTTACGGCAGTATCGATTTATAGATTGAAAATCATTAGTTTTTAGGGTTCCGTTCCCAAAGGGTGCCAACGGGACCCTATTACTCTCGCTGCGCTATCTATCCATCCGTCCGTCCGTCTGTCTGTCACAGGGCTGTATCTTTGTAACGGTAATAGATAACCAGATGAAATTTTACTATGGTGCCTATCATGACAAATACTAAAAACAAAAAATTAAAGGGGTTCCCATACAAGAAACCTCCAAAAATATGCTTATTTTTAACGTTTTTGTTTCTGCTCTATCTTCAAAACGGTAACACATACCAGCGTCAAACTTGGTCTGATTATAGCGCATACTATGTAGCTTAGCAACAAATACTAAAAATAGGCCAAACATAGATGTATGTGGTGGTACCTACCTACGTAAGAAAGAGGTGCAAAAATTCGTATTTCGTGAAAGGTGCGTTGATGTCTTTTTATGAAGTCTCGTATATTAACCGCTGTTTTTCAGTTGTACCCAAGGGAACACCTTGGTGCACTTTGGGACGGCGTGGCGTACCCTATAGGGTACGCCACGCCAAATTTACCATTTTTTATTTATTTATTCAAAGACAATTTTGGAGTTAGTTTATCATGTAACAGAATAGTTACTTACAAAATAAACGTCAACAAAGAGGAAACTAACGTTGGGTACAAACTTCACTACAAACGCGAGCGAAGCGAGCGCCAATTTTTCATATTTATGCGAAAAGTTGACTTCAATTTAAGTGTATTTTTTTGGAGTTGTAGATCATGCACGTTAAGGGCGCGTTTTCATATCAGGCATAATTATGCTGTTTTTCGGTACATTTTAAGGAATAACCAAACAAAATCCAATATAACTAATAACTACCTCGTACAGATTGGTTCTTCATCTTCAAATGATAGGAACTTGATCATCGAAAATTTTAGTTTTTTATAACGTAAAATCGATCTGTCGTTGCCATTTTTCACAAATTGGGTTAAGTTTAGGTACATTTTTTGTGCTATCATTAACATATTTTACTATTTCTAAAAATACTATTTGTTGCCAAACATATTCAATTCTTAATGCAATTTTTTTTTTTTTATCTTAGTTCCATAAATAGTCGCAGAAAAAATTAAAACCAAAACTTATTTTTTTCACATTTTTTTCTCTTCTGGATGAATCTTAATCCATTGCATTAGGGGTTATTTTATTTTTGATACCCGTCTTGATTTGTTGCACAAGCATTCTGAATGAAACTAGTCCGCGCGCGACCGCCGTCGAGAGTGGACACGTATCGCCTGTTTGGAGCGCCTCGAGTTGAAAAAGATCGCTGTACAAACACAAAATATTCGATTAACAAAATTTGATACTTGACAAAGTAAGATTTTTATTCTATTTTATTTCGCTATAAAAAAAATTGTAAGTAGGGTTTCTAAAAGCCTATTCGTCCTGGACTTGGAGTGACCTGAAGGTGTACTTCGGTGACTGCTACTGGAACTCCTTGACGTGTTGTACTAGGTGAGCCGAGTTTGGGCTCGTTTTGTTAGTTATGATGAAACCTTACCTCCGGACTTGATGGAGTGACCTAAAGGTGTACTTCGGTGACTGCTACTGGAACTCCTTGACGGGTTGTACTAGGTGAGCCGAGTTTGGGCTCGTTTTGTTAGTTATGATGAGACTTTACCTCCGGACTTGATGGAGTGACCTGAAGGTGTACTTCGATGACTGCTACTGGAACTCCTTGACGTGTTGTACTAGGTGAGCCGAGTTTGGGCTGGTTTTGTTAGTTATGATGAAACCTTACCTCCGGACTTGATGGAGTGACCTGAAGGTGTACTTCGGTGTCTGCTACTGGAACTCCTTGACGGGTTGTACTAGGTGAGCCGAGTTTGGGCTCGTTTTGTTAGTTATGTTGAGACTTTACCTCCGGACCTGATGGAGTGACCTGAAGGTGTACTTCGGTGACTGCTACTGGAACTCCTTGACGGGTTGTACTAGGTCAGCCGAGTTTGGGCTCGTTTTGTTAGTTATGATGAGACCTTGCCTCCGGACCTGATGGAGTGACCTGAAGGTGTACTTCGGTGATTGCTACTGGAACTCCTTGACGGGTTGTACTAGGTGAGCCGAGTTTGGGCTCGTTTTGTTAGTTATGTTGAGACTTTACCTCCGGACCTGATGGAGTGACCTGAAGGTGTACTTCGGTGACTGCTACTGGAACTCCTTGACGGGTTGTACTAGGTGAGCCGAGTTTGGGCTCGTTTTGTTAGTTATGATGAGACCTCGTTCCGGAGGTAAGGTTTTTTTTGCATAGAAAATGGCGGCACAAATGGCAGCGTGTACAAGTAAACTAGAAAATGTCAAAATGTATTGCATTTTGTTTACTTAGCGGTGAAACGTTACGCCATTATTATTGTGTTTCGATCTTGAATGGTTTTTACGTGTTTTTAGAACACAAGACGGCATTTTTTTAATGTTTTGTCGTCATTAAGCACGGAGTAATATACGTTTGCATCGCACTGAGCGTAAAGACCGACTGGGATCACTGTGGCCCATGGACCTCAGAGCGTGCGTGATAAGATTTCTTTTAGAGGGCCGCTCTAGTTATAATTCCTCAGTGGCCACACTCTTAAATTTCGTGTAATCGAATTGGAACCTTAACTAAATTAGAAAATAGGGGTTTTTTTCGCCTGGGGACGGCATGCACGGGTGGGTACCGTAGGTAAAAAAGGTATTGACGTTTGGGCGCACACGAGTGGATCCTTGTGAGTTATAGAAGTTTAAGCAGGAAGTTAATAATTTATTTAATTTATATTTGTAAATTGTCTATTTTTAGGAGATTTGTCAATTTGACGTGTTCGATTTTTGGGGGGTCATGACCCCTACGACCCCCCCCCGCCTAGAACCGCCACTGCGTGCCATCATTGTAGGAGTAAAATATGCACTGTAATTTTAGGTTTGAAGGTAAAAAAAATAGGATTAAATTGTTAAAAGTCAGTAATATTTAAATTGAATGATTTTTTTTCCGGATAATCAATCATTCTTTAGTTTATTTTCTGCTAGTAAAACTTGAAATGTCGTGCACGATACTATATGTATCGAATAAAATATATCGATATCTAAATTATCTAATGATTCGATGATGTCGAATTGTTCGATATATGTGCGTACAGGTAAATATCGAATATTTATTAAAAGTCGATATATATCGAGCATCCCTATTTTCTACCTCGAGTTATTTCCTTATTTCTAATGACAGAATTTTTTCCCGATTGACGTTTAAAAAATGGAAGAAGAACAATGTTTACATGAGTGTGAAAACTACATTCAGAGACACAACATTTCATTATTATTAAAAGATTGTATAGTGCAGTTATGTGTAAATAAGCCAGAAAATCCCGTGTCTTTTTTGAGACAGTATTTTCAGAAATTAGAACGGGTGAGTCAAATTTTACGACATTAAATACTAATATAATTAATTTACAGACCTTTTCTATTGATAAGCCTGAACTTCTATTACAATTATTAGAAAAAACACTTCTAATAAAATCTTTATAACATTTTGCACAGACTTATTAAAATATGATACACCCATCATGACCTTCATACTTGGTAATACCTATGGTTATCATTCAGGTGCTTGTTTCATTGTACTTATGTGGTGCCGAGTTTATTAAAAAGTAACTCTCAGAATTATCACCCATTATTGTCCCACTGCTGAACATGGGCTTCCTCTAAGAATGAGAAGGGTCCTTAATCCACCAAGCTAGCCTAGTGCAGGTTGGCAGACAACACATTATTGAAAACTACACTTGATGTTATCACGGCCCAGATAATTTCATTTTGGGGGATGATGTGTGGTGGTGGCGAATAGTGTGTTGGTGGTTGTGTCAGTGTGATGTGTGGTGGTAGTTTTATGTTCATGAAAATGACATGATGCTATGCTATTTTCCGACATCCATGCCGACAGAGTCCACCGTACCTAATTCTCCGCCAAAAAGTGATGCTTGCATTGCTGTGTTTCGGTCTGAAAGATACGGGTGCCGGTGAAATTACAATCACATAAGACTTTCCATCTTCATGTCTCAGTTTGGCGAACCGACTTGCAGTACCTTTTAGGCAAAAGCCTATGTAGTATTGCAGTTGTTATGGGCAAAGGTAACCGCTTAACTTTAGGTGGGCCTTTAGCTCGGTTCGCCATCCTGAACAAAAAAACAGAGGGGGTGCAGCAAAGAAAATATTTTCATCCTCATTTCACATGTATGGGCATAAGATGGTAACTATGGAAAAACTCCAATGGGCCATCCGGAGCTTCCATCCTTTCAAAGCAGCGGGCCCGGACGGAGTGTTCCCTGCCCTACTACAGTGGGGCGGAACGTCCGTTGCCAGAAGACTGTTGCCCCTAATGAGAGCGTGCCTGGCCTATAGATACGTTCCCAAAGGATGGAGGGAAGTGAAAGTTATATTCATCCCAAAGCCAGGTAAGGGCGATTACACAAACGCCAAATCCCACCGACCAATCAGTCTGACCTCCTTTTTGCTAAAGACCTTGGAGAGGCTCTGCGAAAGGGAGCTGAGGGACGGCGCGCTTAAAACTATACCACTGCACGGCAACCAACACGCATACAGCTCAGGTAAGTCCACAGAATCTGCTCTCCATCTGGTGGTTAGTCAGATAGAGAGAGCGATACACAACAAAGGTACTTGCCTGGGAACTTTTATAGACATCGAAGGAGCATTCGACAAAACAAACTTCTCCAGCATAAGAACAGCCCTCTCCAAGCACGGAGTGGAGCAGGTACTAACTGACTGGATTGCAAACATGTTAAGTAAACGGGTGGTTCGTCTTGAAGGAGAGCAACAGATGGCCATGATAGCTAGAGGCTGCCCCCAGGGAGGGGTGCTGTCTCCCCTTCTGTGGAATCTGGTAATTAATGATCTCATTACCAAACTCAACGACAACCACTACTACACAATAGGATATGCAGATGACCTCGCCATCCTCGTATCGGGTAAGGTGACTGGGACCATCTGCAACCTCACCCAACAAGCGCTTCGTATTGTAGAATGCTGGTGCAGAGAATTTGATCTTTCAGTGAATCCCACCAAAACTGAGTTAGTCATGTTCACCCAAAAGCGAGCATTAGGACCCTATTGCTTACCCAAACTGTTCAGTACTGAACTCCAGCTGGCCAACGAAGTTAAGTACCTCGGTGTCATTTTAGACAGTAAGCTAAGTTGGAGTAATCACCTAGAAAACAAACTAAACAGGGCCTGCATCACCTTCTGGCAATGCAGGAAAATGATAGGTAAGAAGTGGGGCCTATCCCCTAAAATTATACTATGGCTATACAGCGCGGTAATCCGCCCCATGATTGCCTATGGGGCTGTTGTTTGGTGGCCTAGAACCAAGCTGATTACAGCTTCAAACAAATTACAGCGCATGCAAAGACTTGCCTGTGTGGCGATTACAGGCTGCATGAGGACTACCCCGACTGCAGCACTCGAAGCCATGCTGGGAATTCCACCGCTCCACCTTTTTATACAACAGGAGGCAGCGATGGCGGCAGTACGTCTAAAAACACTAAATCTATGGAGTAAGAGTAGTACACAACACACCGCGTTGATAGAGGAACTCAGCAATGAATTCCCTCTGTTGAAATCCATTAACGACCGGATTCCCAAGCAATTTATTTTCGACAAGAAGTACAAAATCCAGCTGTATGAGGATCACCGATGCGAAGGGCTGTGCCCTGCAGAGGTGCGAATCTTCACGGATGGATCCAAAACAGGCACAGGTACGGGTGCCGGGATCTTCTCGGAAGACCTCAATATACACATAGCCACACCATTGGGGGTCCATAACACGGTGTTCCAGGCCGAGTGCATGGGCATTTCCCTGGCAGCTTCGGCGATTTTAGCCAGGAAGGTTAAAGACCACTCAATTCGTATACTCTCGGACAGCATGTCCGTACTACAAGCACTAAGCAGCCATACGGTAAACTCGGGGCTGATACACGAGTGCCAGCAAAACCTCAACCAGGTAGGTAATCTCAATAACATAACCATTCAATGGATCAAAGGACACAGCAGTTCCCGAGGCAATGACGCAGCGGATGAACTGGCCAGAAGGGGATCGAGTATGGTAGTTGTGGGACCTGAACCCATAGTGCCACTCCCCTTTGGATACCTACGCAACTTGGTAAGGAAACGCACCAAGGACAAACACTACAAACTATGGAAAGACCATGGTGAGTGCAGGCAGGCCAAGGAGGCACTTCCCACAATCGACGGCCGGTTTACGAAACAGGCCCTCCAATTGTCAAAACAACAGCTGCGTACAGTCACAGCTGCTATTATTGGCCACGGGTCCTTTAACAAACATCTTTTTGTCATAGGTGTCACGGACAGCCCACTGTGCAGAGCCTGCATGGTGGAAGACGAGACAGCAGCCCATGTGCTTCTAGACTGCCCTGAGGTCGCCACATACAGGGCCAAGTACTTCGGTAACCCAGGTACCCTCAGAGAGATCACCAGCAACACCAAGGCGTTGCTGGCCTTTTTCGAGGAGTTGGGGTGGATCGAGTGAGTTCCCACCCGTACGCAAAATACACGCTTGATCGTGGAGTTGCGGAAACCAGCCCGTTATACTATACTATACTACTATACACATGTATGGGCGCCACCCCTAAAATACGTTATCAAGATTTTTTCATGCTTTTAAAATCTTATTGGGTCAGGAAATTAAACAAGTAATGTTATCACAGTTACTAACTTTTATTCTTTTAATGCTGTACACTTGTCTCTTCATACAGTGCTCCAGCGCGACTGCCTGCTCGAGGCATCCCCACCATTAAATGTGGAAGATGTTGTCACGTGTCAAACCATCCCACCATTTAAGTGGGGAGGCCTCAATCAAATCAGTAGCTAATAAAAAGTCAATTGATCTACTGAAATACATTGACAAACTAATTAATTACTAATAAATTCGACTAACAAGAGATAATTAAAATAATTAATTAATCAACCATAAAACATATTACATACAAATTAATTAGTCAGTGCTTAACTTTCTAATGTAGATAGATTGATAGACTATTATAATATTTCTTAAAACCAAAGTAGACAATACAACATCTTTAATGTACTAGGACCTTACAGCTCAGCAGTCCTATTTCAAGCGAGTCCCATCGCATTGCTTTTTCAAGCGAGTCCCATCGCATTGTTTTTTTTTTATAACAACAATTCTATCATCAAAGATTACAATAACAACTACAACATATATTAATAACATTTAGAACTAGCACGCTTAGATCACAATTAATCATCAATACTCACTTTATTACTACTACTGTTTTTACTTTATTACTATATAAATTATTCAAAACATACATAATAAATTATTGCTTGTAATCATAATCAAATATTATGGAACCTTCTTTTATCGTGTCGACATGAGCTACATAAAGTTAATAGCTCATGCAGTGGGAAAAAGATTAGCCAGTCAGCAGGTTGGTAGCGGGCCTGACTGCCCCAGGGTGCGTCGGACGATCAATTAAATATCGTCACTTATGGAAGCTCCTTTAGTGCATGCACTATGGGGTTAATCGATGTCTTAGACTTTCAACATTCTCATATAAATCCGATTCTAAATCTCTATAGCAACAATACCTTCATTTTTTCTGCCATGTTTACGAATCAGAGGTGTGTTCTCAACCAGGAATCATATTGTCCAAGAGTGCTATGAATTATTTTGAGGCTATAAATTATTTATAGTATTGTGTGTTAGCTGCACGATTTTTGTCTAGCAAGTCGAATAAAAATCCCGCTTAGAATGGCATTATTTGCGTGTGCTGCCTAACGTTTGTATAAATGTGAAAACAATGTTTAGCAAATAGCAGGATATATAGGCCTCTAATACACTATAATAGTCCTACAAAAAAGTAAGTCCGCGACACCATATTTCTAACTTTTATATTTTAACAGACAAAGTACACTCTAAGCCGGTGGGTGTACTCTAGAATCATGAAATTTTACACAGGAGTTCCTTATTGCAGAGGTGAGCACTAAGAAAGGGTTTTTGAAAATTCACGTCCTATGGGGGTTAAATACGGGGCTTCAGACCCCTCTTAACTACTACACTTCCTAATCAAAGCGCAGGTCATTATTGCATGTTTTTTTTTAACAACATAATGTAGATTTCTGAATTTCACGCACGCGAAGCCGCGGGCAAAATCTAGTTAACTAATATTATAAAGAGGAAATATTTGTTTGTTTGTAATCGATAAAGCCGTTTCATACTGAACTGATTTGCTTTATTCATAAGTAACATAGGCTACATTTTATTTCAGTACTCGGGTGAAGCTGCTGGCACAGCTAGTTATTAATGTATCAGGCCTCTGTGAATGAATGTCCTAACAAAATGGGATGTACTAACATAATCCTCTACTACGTATCAGGGTTGTTGCGAATATCAGCATCAGCATCAGCATCCGCTGATCAACAGCATCATTTTCAACATCAGCATCATCATCCGCATTAAATGATGCTGATATTTATGCTGATGTTCATGTTGTAACGTGACCGAAGGGGGAGGGGCTTATGTCTTTGTCTTTATTCCTCCTAGGCTTATGGCATATGTTTTTGTTTCGCTTGTGAGTTTTGACCGCTAGTATAGACGTTATTAATCTGAGGCTAGTATAATAAGTTTATGGTTTTTACCAATCATAGCACATATTATTGCACTTCGGTGATTTTTAGCAAAACCAAAACAAACTTGTCTATTACGACAAATGTCAACAGCAGACAGTACAGTTGAAAGAGGCGTTCTAACAAAAAGGGTAATGTGGAGCTATTATAGTCAGCTAATAAAAAGCCAAGGATGAAAATAATTTATGCTGGATTGCCTTTGCTGGATAAAAATAATCAAGCTCTTCATTAACGAATGCAAATCATAAAAGAAGCATTTCAGGCAGGCACATTTTTTTAAACAAAGAAATATTGGCATTTGCATTAACATTTTTTGCGTTAGCGCTGCTCTTTTGTGCACTCAAAGTCAGGCATCATTCATCATCATCATGTCAGCCGAAAGTCGTCCACTGCTGGACATAGGCTTCTCCAAGTAGTTTGGGGAAATATGCCATAATCGGCACGCTTGGCAGGCGGGTTGGCGATCGCAGTTGGTTTTTTAAATACTCAGAGAACGCTACTGCCCATCCTCTGGTGAATCCCTTAGTCACCTTTTACGACACCCATGAGAAGAAATAAGGTGGTGCAATTCTTTACGTTCGGCACCACACGGAATAAAGTAGGTCCAGTTTAAATAATTTCACTTACAAAATGTTTCTTTCTTTATATGCAAAAACTTTGTATATTTATCTCTCCTTTGTTTAAGCATAGTGAAAGAAAGCTCAAATGCTTTTATAGAAAAGAAAAGCCCTAAAAATCCTTTTAAAATGCGCCTAAAATGGAGTAACGTTTTCGGTAATCCTAAAAAAAAAAGTTTCTTTACGGGTTTGTCTCGTGTAGATTTTCAATGTTCATGTTATGTTTTTCATAATTTACCAGATTTTAGTTAATAATTCGTAAAGAAAAATGTAGGGTCGTGATTTTTTTTCCTAGGGCTCTATGAAAACATGAAAAAGTTTCATTTGTTATATTAATTTGCCCTTAATTTTAAAATTTGATTAATCACCGTAAAGGTTTAGAAAAGGCACTATTTTTAGCCTTTAACCAATATCGGATTTTTATAAAAAAATATAATAAATAAATTCAAATACATTTTTATATAAATTCTTAAGGATCAGTACACATTTCCAATTCGAAAAAATCAGCATCAGCATCAGCATCCGCTGATGTGATAAAATTCTGGATCAGCAACAACCCTGCTACGTATATGTCCGCGCGTAGCTCAAGGTTTCATCAGGATTCATCACGAAATAAATTTCTCTTTACTACAAATTATTTATTTTCCGATTATTACATGAACTGACCAGAAGAAGAAGTTCTACAACAAGAATGACAGCCCGCGCAAAGCACAGTGTCTCCATCTTTATATTACTACAATCAAATAGACCCAACGGAGTCACTAAATACATTTTAATTTATAAATGAACACTAAAATAATTAACCACTCGTCGTGATAAAACTAATATTAATTTAGATAATCTCTAAACATTATATAAACCAACAAATCATGCCAGATATTAAAATATGAAACAATATAAAGCGGAATTATCAGAACCAGAAAATTAAATTAACAACATTTAAATTAATAATTTCATTAATCTAATTAGAATATTAGAATATACATTAATATAATAGAATTATAATTATCATAATATTAACATTATTTACAACATTAATTTAATTAATACGGATCATCAAATATTAAACTTTGCTAAACAAAAAGGTATCTTCTTTGATCTTTGATGATCTTTGCAAAGTACAACAAATACAACTTTGATGATCTTTGCAAAGTACAACAAATACAACAGCAAACTACATAGCAAATTCTAGAAATAATGGATATTTATTTCAAAATACTTCATAATCTAAATACTTAATTCATCGTATAAACTAGTTACCTCAAAATGCCAATAGATTGCGTTGTAAGCATCGATATTCGATATAGCATAGACATTAATTAGTCTCGAGTCCGAGTATAAATTAATATTTTAATGTTATAAGCTATGGAAAGCTATATTACTCTTAAATTACACTAGAGGGCGCAATGTTCAACCAACGCCAGGAAGAAACATTCAATACTGACCAGTAATAAAGATTAATATATTAAGTTCTGTCAAAAAAGTGTAAACAAATTGATGGCAACACTAGCGCGCCCATATATACATAACATAACCGTGTGTCCTCAGCAGTTACTCCCTATACTCGTTTTGGTGTCTGGTCATTACCTGGTGTTTTGTATCTGTATATTATCAGATCCACTTGTCGTGTTTCTAAATCAATTAGTGGTCTGATGACCAAGCCGGTCACAATTTCTGCATTTTGCAGGAGGCTTATCACATTTTAAACTTGGGTGTGCAACCTCGTTGCAATTGTAACATTTTAAATTAGATTTGGTATTCATACCTGCAGGCGTAGCATGACCGCTGTAGACAAAGCTTATGTCGACGGAAGAATAGACAAAATGACGTATTGTAGAAAGATTTCTTACGTCCGTAGCATGACAATGTCAATAATGAAGAAAAGAAATGTTTCTATACTTCGATCGACACATGTCTACAATGTCGAGAATGACGAACATATTTTCTCTACTATTGACAGTTAGGAGTAGACATGATTCTCTTCAAATAGAAGAAATTAGTCTACATCTCATGAGACCTAGACAAAATTATTCTTTAGTTTTATTAGGACTAGATTCTTGTTAAATTGGTTTCATTGGAGTTTTTGAACAACAATAATAACATGTCGGGTTCCTATCGTCGCTATCTCCTATCTCCTCCATTAATTTAAAACGCATCCTTCGACCTTGACATTCATGACTACAAAATGCGTATTGTTATGTTTGAATTACGTACACAATGTTTCAAAACTTATTCGATTAACCTTTTTTCTAGATAACGAAACGTAATAATATGGTAGGATTTGGTAGAATTTGTACGGCACTAGCTACGTTCTCGTTGCTATGGAAAAAGATCTGTCACTTTGTCTACGTAGAAACTAGAGTCGACGGGTCGCCTCATGCTCGAGAAGAAGAGATATCTTGACGTATAGAAAGAGCTTTGTCTACTCTTGGAAGAATAGACATAGAATTGGTCATGCTACGCCTACTGGTTTTATTTAGATGGGTCTGGTCGAATCAGATTGCTTCCAAATCGTTGATCGTATGGTTTCCGCGTAGTCTTGAAGGTATCTGCTCTGATCACTTTTAACAGTCCTAAAATACTTATGTACCTGTTCAGGTTCATCAACTTAGCTGCCTGAGCGCCAACCTTCACAGCACGATCCTCTTTTCCATACCGAAGGCAGTCTACTGCCTGCTATCCGATTCCTTACTCCTTGATACTCCATAATCTGATTCTGACCCATTTCCTCGAATTCTTCTTCCCCTTGATTGGTCATATTACCGATACTCCTCAACCTTTTAACCTCGGGTTTCTTTTATATTGGGTCCCTTACCTTGGGACCCCTTTCCAATCGACCCTTTACCTCGGGTTTCACTTCCATCGGGCCCTTTACTTCGGGTACCCTTTTCATTAGACCCTTTGCCTCAGGTTTCATTTTGGTCAGGTCCCTTACCTCGGGTTGCCTTTCCATTAGACCCTTTGCTTTGGGTTTAATTTTGGTCAGGTCCCTTACCTCGGGTTGCCTTTCCATTAGACCCTTTGCCTCGGGTTTTATTTTAGTCAGGTCCCTTACCTCGGGTTGCCTTTCTATTAGGCCCTTTACCTCGGGCAATTCAATCATGGTTATCCATCACTACGTGATCTGAAACTTCCATAATAAGCTTAATACCTGTCACATGCTACCACGAATAAAGTTCAAGTGAATCTCATTTTGTTACTGTAAATAATTTGTACAATAAATTTACGACGCAAAACATAAAATAACAGATGCAATATAGGTACATTAATCTCAATCTCTCATTAATCTTCTCTCAATCGATCCCGTTAATTTTGCTAAATAAATCATTGGTTTTTTTTTTAGATCTTTTAATTTAGATTTTAAAATTAACTTTCCTTAAAATCATAACTGTCGTTCGCAATACCTACAATCGGTGTAAATAATCATCATAATAATCTTTCTAATTCAAATTCATTTATTGTGGACCAGGTTCATAAGATGTATACAAATTAATATAATAGGATCAGCCATATCCCGCCATTGAGGCATATAATCATAATTTATTAAATAACATAACATAATATACATTAATAACTAAACAAAAAAACAAAAAAAATCATTCATAAGCATGGCCAATTTATTTACCATCAATAAATAAAATACCTATTGATCTATTTCAACAAGCTTCTCGTAAAGTTTATTTTTAACCGACGAAAAAAAGGAGGAGGTTCTCAATTCGACGCGTATATATATATATTTTTTTTTTTATGTATGACCACGCATAACTTTTTACAGAGTGGTCCGATTTTGATAATTCTTTTTTTAATCGATAGGGTATATCTCGAAGTTGGTCCCATTTAAATTTCAAAATCAAAATCCACCCCTAAGGGTAGTAAAACAGGGGATGAGTGTTTGTTCACCCACTGAATTCTTACCTGTTAACCGATTCTGTTGAAAATTGACACACATAAATATAGTTCTAGACACTACGTCATAATGGAGACCTGGAGTTATAGATTTTAACCACAAAAAAATGAAAAATAAAACTTTTTAACAGAAAATTGAACCGACGAAAACAGAAACTGAAAAGCGAAAAATAACTAATTATGAGTCGGCGCCAAACAACCTATCAACGAAAATCATTAAATTACTTTAAATAAATAATAAAAACAACGTGAAATTTTCAACGATAAACAATAACTTTCCAAAAATGTGTTTTCCGCTCGGCCACTTGCAACTTGCACGCACTTTGCTTGTTAAAAGTTCGTTTGGCGCCGACTCATAATTAGTTATTTTTCGCTTTTCAGTTTCTGTTTTCGTCGGTTCAATTTTTTGTTAAAAAGTTTTATTGAATCTTTTTTTATATCAGAAATATTTCGCAATGAATGTGGAGGATTATTTACAATATGCGGATCTATACAAAAAACCGGCCAAGAGCATGTCGGGCCATGCTCAGTATTATAGGGTTCCTTAAGTAGGTGTAATTACAAACGAATCAAATCGAATATTAATCATGGCTATTTTAGTTTTTGCAATAATCGGCAGCATTCGCGACTCAGAGCGTGTTGTTAGTAGCGCCATCTAGCGATAAATTCAAGAAGCCAAATTTAAGAAGTGTGTCATTTCAAAGTTACTTTTTGTGATTTTTTCAAATAGAAAGTAGCTAAAGGAGCATTATTTGCCATGATAATTTTTCTCTAAGGTCAATGACCTTTGAACTAGGACGTTTTAAGGATTTTTCAGTTTTCTGTCTATAACTCAAAAAATTATAATCACATTATACTCCAAATAATTTTAAAAGAGTTTTTGCAAAGATCTATCAATGTGGAAGATTATAAGTTTCTACGTTGCATAGTTTAGAAATGGCAGGGGGGGGGACACATTGCAAGCCACTTTGGCGGGCTATATTTCGCAGATGGTACACCTGATAAAAAAGTGATGTATGAAACATTGGTGTCGATTCTGTTGTTCACGAACTAAACTTATTTTAAACTATCGCTCTCTTTTACTAAAAGTAGATATAAGAAAGGGATGGCAACCATTTTAGAACTGTCAAATTAGTTTACGTGTTACATTTCATTGTATTTTAGTGGGCACGTTCCGAGATCACGACTAAACTTGTATGGAAATTTTAATTCAGTCTAATTTGACAGTTCTAAAATGGTTGCCATCCCTTTCTTGTATCTACTATTAGTAAAAGAGAGCGATAGTTTAAAATAAGTTTAGTTCGTGAACAAGAGAATCGACACCATTACCTTCATTTTAGTAGACCTATTCAATGATACCCCACACGACTAGGTGCAGCGAAAAATTTTTTTGCATCCCCATTTCACATGTATGGACGCCACCCCTAAAATACGTAAAAACGATTTTTTTATTCTTTTAAAATTGAGATCTATATACAGACTATTTTCAAAGAAAATTTCATTTACTTATGTTTATAACTGTAGAAGTTATTAAGCTGTAAAGGATTAGGACAGACGGACGGATATGACGAAACTATAAGGGTTCCTTGTAGGACTACGGAACCCTAAAAATGCTCTCATGTAGGTAGTAGTTGTTTTTTTACTGAATTTAATTTTATGAATACTGCTGTTTCGTACACATGGAACGGTTAAAACTTTTAGATTCATAAAATGTGGCTTACATGAATCCGTTTGTTGTAGATAGCAAATAGATCTAATGCAACGTTTTTGGGCTCTAAATGCACGTTCTTTTTCTACCGAGTCGCCCCAAAAAATTATTCCATAACGTATCTAGTTGACGCAGCGTAACCGTGATAGGAAGTTAACAAAACAGACTTTTATTTTATTTTTTTGTGCTTGCCTTGCCACTTGCTTATATATAGATATTTTATTCTTTTAATGCTGTACACTTGTCACTTCATACAGTGCTCCAGCGCGACTGCCTGCTCGAGGCATCCCCGCCATTAAATGTGGAAGATGTCGTCAAGTGTCAAACCATCCCACCATTTAAGTGGGGAGGCCTCAATCAAATCAGTAGCTAATAAAAAGTCAATTGATCTACTGAAATACATTGGCAAACTAATTAATTACTAATAAATTCGACTAACAAGAGATAATTAAAATAATTAATCAACCATAAAAAATATAACATACAAATTAATTATTCAGTGCTTAACTTTCTAATGTAGATAGATTGATAGACTATTATAATCTACTACTATTATAAAATTGTTAAATGTCAGTTGTCTGTTTGTTTGTTTGTTCCAGCATCACGCTAAAACTACTGGACCGATTCTGATGTTTTTTTTTTTTTTTGAAACCTGATGATCTGACTTAAAAACTGGTATGGGTTTTGAGAAAGAAAGAAAGAAAGAAAAAAATTAATTCGTGGGTTGCGTACTCACCCGACAGATCGAAGCTTCTATGCATTTGCACGAGCGGATAGTAATGTACGATGGAGTGGAGTGGAGTGGACGGGATGGGACTGGGAACGGGACACGGGACGGGACTGGGGACGGGACAGGGGACGGGGCAGGGGACGGGACATGGGACAGGACAGTGGGATGGCACATGGGACTGGACATAGGATGGGACATGGGACATGGGACGGGACGATAGTGATATAGTGAGATAGTGAGACATTGGGACAGGATATGGGACATGGGACGATAGTGATATAGTGAGATAGTGAGACAGTGGGAAAGTGGGACAGTGGGATAGTGGGACAGTGGGGCAGTGGGGTAATGGGATAGTGGGGCAGTGGGGCAGCTGTGCAGTGGTGCAGTGGGGTGGCGGGGCAGCGGGGCAGTTGGGCAGCGGGACAGCGGGGCAGTGGGTGTAGCGTTAACCCGCTACGGATAAAAACTTTTTGCATTTTTTATTACTACCTTTTTTTGTAAATTCTTTATAAAAAATTCACTTTGCGTGTCATTTTTGAACTTCGATTTCGTAAATTTCTATCGTCAATTTTTTATTATCAAAGCGCGTCATTGCAGATTTGGTAGCCATCGGAACAGATTTTTTTATTGTGTTCGTTCATTTACACCAAAATTTTGCTGATGTGATCATAATTGTCCGGTTTTGCACCGTTGTTTGGTTATCCAGTCGGCTACATTTTATATTTGTAAAAAGGTGTCGATGTTAGTTTGTTCTCTCCTGTTATTTTGACGTTCATATCAGTACATAAGCCGGATTTCGGCTTCACCCCGTGGGACCAGCTGCATGGAGTCTGGTTTTGATCCGGCACCAAAGCAGTGTTGCTGAGGTTCCAGGACGGCAGATTTGAGGAAGAAAGAGCCAAATCTTCGTCGCTGTACTCCACCCAAATTGCCTTCCGGGAGTGCTATATCCCTACCATCTTCACAAGGACAGCTGTTTTATTCAAGACCTCGCTTTTATTTTCTTTTAAAGTAGTGGTATATAGCAGCGTATTTTTTTTCCTGTTTAGTTTTACATTTCTTGCCATCCGCGGTATATTATAATATTTTATTTTATGTAAGGGGACGGAAAAACTAAACGTTGCATGCAATCTTTTATTTTTTTCGAGACAGTTTGTGTTTAGCTCGATTAACATCCCGGTCAATCTATACGTAAAATCTCGACTCTGCAATGCCTTTTTTTCGTATTATCTTTTTTTAACCTTTTGTACCTTTTTTAAATATTTTGATCCAACTCTGCAATGCCTTTTTAGGGTTCCGAAGTCCTACAAGGAACCCTTATAGTTTCGTCATGTCCGTCCGTCTGTCCGTCTGTCCGTCTGTCCGTCTGTCCTAATCCTTTACAGCTTAATAACTTCTACAGTTATAAACATAAGTAAATGAAATTTTGTTAAAAAATAGTCGACATATAGATCTCAATTTTAAAAGAATAAAAGAATCGTTTTTCGGTATTTTAGGGGTGGTGTCCATACATGTGAAATGGAGAAAAAAAAAAATTTTTCGCTGCACCCCCTCGTGTGGGATATCATTGAATAGGTCTACTAAAATGAAAGTAATGTTTGATACACCACTTTTTTATCAGGTGTACCATCTGCGAAATATAGCCCGCCAAAGTGGCTTGCAATGTGTCCCCCCCCCTGCCATTTCTAAACTATGCAATGTAGAAACTTATAATCTTCCACATCGATAGACCTTTGTGAAAACTCTCTTTCAAAATTATTTCGAGTATAATGTGATTATAATTTTTTGAGTTATAGAGAGAAAACTGAAAAATACTTAAAACGTCCTAGTTCAAAGGTCATTGACCTTAGAGAAAAATTATCATAGCAAATAATGCTCCTTTAGCTACTTTCTATTTGAAAAAATCACAAAAAGTAACTTTGAAATGACAAACGTCTTAAATTTGGCTTCTTGAATTTATCGCTAGATGGCGCTACTAACAACACGCTCTGAGTCGCGAATGCTGCCGATTATTGCAAAAACTAAAATAGCCATGATTAATATTCGATTTGATTCGTTTGTAATTACACCTACTTAAGGAACCCTATAATACTGAGCATGGCCCGACATGCTCTTGGCCGGTTTTTAAGATATTATCTTTTTTACCCTTTTGTACCTTTTTGTTTTAAAATATTTCGACCTGTTATTTTTTACCTTAAATTAAACGTGTTTGTGATGTGAAAAGTGTTTTCTTCCATTTTTTTTACGTTACAAATTGGCGCCCGAATTTAAGTAAGTATTTTATTTTCATTAATACTGATATAACTATTTTTTTTTTGTTATCTTGTGTGTGGTGCTCCTAGCGAGCAAAATTTTTATCGATTTTTTTTCCTCTTTCTATGTTTCAGGTTTTAGAGTCGTACAGAGTCCTGAATAGAAGTTGAAGGAATAGCGTGTTTCTCGAAAGATCCATTTAATGTTTCTCATCTCACGAAATTGCTTGAAGAAATCATCATACTTTGCTTTAATACATTGTTTGTGAAATACAATTTTTAATAAGAACCTTGTAACTATTCCCAATATTGAACTCTTTTATTATTCCTTCCAAATAATAAATTATAACCCGAATTTTATTCTGATCCTGTTGTTAGCCTTAGTTAGTTTCCCGTAGCGTGTGTTTGGTGTGTGGATGTTTAGGCGTCGGGACCAAAGGTAAGCTTTTTGTACGATTGTTTGTGTGTTTATTTTTTATTTTTAGGACCGTTTCCAATCGTACGTGTCTGTTCGGTGACAAGGTGTAATTATACACCCCGCCGTCAGGTCCACTCTATGCGCCTGCACGACGTCAAGGTTGTCACACAAGTACACCCATCGTGTCACATGTCAAACAACGTTACACGTTAACTTTTTATGGGTACTAATATATTTTATCTTTGGTTAATGTTTTTTCTAGGTATGACTGGCTTGTTCCTCTTAAGAGGGTTGACACCAGTTCGGTCGTTGAAGCCCTGGAATCTGAAACTTTTTTTTTTTGGTTTCAGAGTTCCAAAGTCTGTTATCTGTGACGATGCTACCGTTTTTCGTAGTAATCAATTTTTAAACTATCTTAGGTCTTTTCACATTGATTCCCCGTCGTTTACCCCATATTATACACCTCAAGCTAATACTGTAGAACGCTATAACCAAAGTGTCATTACGTGTTTGAGCATTTTGGTTGGCGAGAACCAAAGGAATTGGGCAAAGATAAACTATATCTCAATTTTTGTATTAATTTAGCCACTGGTTTTACGCCAAACTTTCTCATATTCGGTAGAGAAGTCTATATGGATTCATCCCGCGCTATTAGCCAGACTCCAAGCAATAATTTAGCTGGATGTCGGGAAATACACGCTAAGAATCTAACTTCCCTAGCCGATGTTTATGCGAAAGTAGCTGACAATCTCTCTACTGCCTTTCTCCGAAATGCTCGAACGTATAACGCGAACCGTACAGCGGTTACTCTTAACGTTGGTGACATTGTATGGAGGCGTAATTTTTCTAAATCTTCATCTGCTGAATACTTTTCTGGTAAACTCGCTCCCCGCTTTATTAAATGCCGTGTTATTAGGGTCGTTTCTAGAACCACTTATGTCCTTCAAGACTGTGGAGTCGGTATCATTTTTTCTATTGTTTAGACACTCATTTCACTTGAATTTTGAGTTTCATTCAGTAATCTATCCAATATTACAGGATTTCCTCTTGGTTAATAACTTAAGAATTCCCTCCCTTTGTATATTTATCCTATTACAAGTTGTCCTCTCACTTTCGAACCTTCTGTTATGTGATATATTCTAATTCTTTTGAATAATTCACTATAAATTATTTTTCGATATGTCATCCTTTTATCTGGTGAAAGTTACACCACATCCTGTAGGACATTCGTTTACTATTTAATTTCACGTCTGGAATTTATTTATTTCCTCTCTTGTTTTAATACTTATTCGTTGACTCCGTGTTGTTTTGTTTGACTGGAGTCGTATCTTTGACTGAGGTCGTATATTTTTTTGACTGAAGCCGCTGGTATTTTCCTTTGACGGAATTTTTTTGTTTGAAGTTTCGTTTATTTTTATTTTTTTCTTATTATTTAGGGATCTCCAAACTATAATTTGGTCAGTTTGGTCTAATGTGATTTATATTTCCTAGCTTTAATGTTTTCCGTTATTCATAAGTTAAGGCGGCGCATCTGAAGCTCGCACTGATAACGTTTAGGTGAAGGTCGACTTTCATTTTTATTCAGTATCAGCTGCACTTCGTTGTTGTTAATAAGAGTAATTTAGTTTATATATTAAAGTATATTTGTACTAAGTTAGTTTAATTTAAGTTAGTTTAATTTAAGTTAGTTTATTTAACAAGGTTTATTTAATTTCAGTAAGGTTTTAGGTTTTTTCTTTTCGTGTTATCACTCCTTTTGGAGATGTCTCTTTTCTTTTGTTTGGTCTCTCACTTTGTGTTGGCTCTCTCCTTTAATAATAATACATTAACTCAGGGTTGTCACATCCTTTTAGGGTTGTCACATCCTTTTAGGGTTGTCACATCCTTTTAGGGTTGTCACTTCCTTTTAGGGTTGTCACATCCTTTTAGGGTTGTCACATCCTTTTAGGGTTGTCACATCCTTTTAGGGTTGTCACATCCTTTTAGGGTTGTCACATCCTTTCAGGGTTGCCATACAGTATATTTTTTTTTGTTGGAAAAGGGGTACTGTAGCGTTAACCCGCTACGGATAAAAACTTTTTGCATTTTTTATTACTACCTTTTTTTGTAAATTCTTTATAAAAAATTCACTTTGCGTGTCATTTTTGAACTTCGATTTCGTATATTTCTATCGTCAATTTTTTATTATCAAAGCGCGTCATTGCAGATTTGGTAGCCATCGGAACAGATTTTTTTATTGTGTTCGTTCATTTACACCAAAATTTTGCTGATGTGATCATAATTGTCCGGTTTTGCACCGTTGTTTGGTTATCCAGTCGGCTACATTTTATATTTGTAAAAAGGTGTCGATGTTAGTTTGTTCTCTCCTGTTATTTTGACGTTCATATCAGTACACAAGCCGGATTTCGGCTTCACCCCGTGGGACCAGCTGCATGGAGTCTGGTTTTGATCCGGCACCAAAGCAGTGTTGCTGAGGTTCCAGGACGGCAGATTTGAGGAAGAAAGAGCCAAATCTTCGTCGCTGTACTCCACCCAAATTGCCTTCCGGGAGTGCTATATCCCTACCATCTTCACAAGGACAGCTGTTTTATTCAAGACCTCGCTTTTATTTTCTTTTAAAGTAGTGGTATATAGCAGCGTATTTTTTTTCCTGTTTAGTTTTACATTTCTTGCCATCCGCGGTATATTATAATATTTTATTTTATGTAAGGGGACGGAAAAACTAAACGTTGCATGCAATCTTTTATTTTTTTCGAGACAGTTTGTGTTTAGCTCGATTAACATCCCGGTCAATCTATACGTAAAATCTCGACTCTGCAATGCCTTTTTTTCGTATTATCTTTTTTTAACCTTTTGTACCTTTTTTAAATATTTTGATCCAACTCTGCAATGCCTTTTTTAAGATATTATCTTTTTTACCCTTTTGTACCTTTTTGTTTTAAAATATTTCGACCTGTTATTTTTTACCTTAAATTAAACGTGTTTGTGATGTGAAAAGTGTTTTCTTCCATTTTTTTTACGTTACATGGGGTACTGGGGCAGCGGGGCAACGGGGCAGCGGGGCAGTGGGGTACTGGGGCAGTGGGATAGTGGGGCAGCTGGGCAGTGGGGTAGCGGGGCAGTGGGACAGCGGGGTAGTGGGGCAGCGGGGCGGCTGGGCAGTGGGGCAGCTGGGCAGCGGGGCAGTGGGGCCGTGGGATAGTGGGGCAGCGGAGCATTGGGGCAGTGGGGAAGCGGGGCAGTGGGGAAGCGGGGCAGTGGGGAAGCGGGGCAGCGGGGCATTTGGGCAGCGGGACAGTGGACTGGACTGGACTGACGTGGGTTAGCAGAATTTAACGCGAGCGGAGCCGCGGGTAAAAGCTAGTACTTCATAAAACCAAAGTAGACAATACAACATCTTTAATGTACTAGGACCTTACAATCTAAACCAATTTTTAACAAAATTTCATTTACTTATGTTTATAACTGTAGAAGTTATTAAGCTGTAAAGGATTGGGACAGACGGACGGACATGGACATGACGAAACTATAAGGGTTCCTTGTAGGACTACGGAACCCTAAAAAAGATTCACGCGGGCACTGTAAGTTTTTGAAATAAAATTAAAAGTTGTATATTGTTGTGTATTTGTAGGTATTAAAATAGCTATTACGGGTTAACGTTTTTCTACCCAACATGTTCAGATTGTTCCTGTAGCATAATGGGATATTTAATACTATAATGCATCAGAAAGGAAAATAATTATATTATGAACTTGTTTTTATTTCAATATTTTCCTTAAGTATTGCCTTACTCATAGGTGTTGGGTTCGCCGAATGATAAACTAGTGAAAAAGCTGGCTGCAGTCAGTCACTCACTTCATAAAACGGTTACTATTTACAATAATGAATAAATTTAAAGTAATGTATTGATAAATTTTATTCAATCAGTACCTACTGTAGTGTATACAATATGACACTGCCTAACCTGTGTTTGATGGTAAGTAGATATATTATAATGTAAATTCTAATTTTAAATAAATATAAATAAATATCTTTGGGACATTTTTACACAGCACCATCTAGTCCCAAACTAAGCAGAGCTTGTGCTATGGGTACTAGGCAATGGATATAATACATATATACTTTTTTTCCCAGACAACACAAACACTTATGTTCATCACACATATATTTGTGTCCTGTGGGAATCGAACCCACGACCTCGCTATCAGCAGTCCGACACTCGAACCACTAGACCACAGAGGTCGTCATTTTGCTTGTTATAAGTAATTTATTTAGAAAATGGTTGAACCCAATATTCTTTCTGTCTTCTACGTCTTCGGACGTGTCTTAAAAAAGCAAGAATTTGCCCACGTTCCAAAAAATCCTTCGTACGGTCGACCGCACGTCGTCGGTGGGAACACTTTAACATTAGCAGCAGCAGCATGTTTATTTCGTAAGCAGTAAGGGCGGTTTTCGAATTGAAGTGTTACCACTGTCATGCAGTCGACTGTACCTAGCGTATTAGAAAAAGCGAACACCCTGGAACTGCGCCGGTCTGAGTTACTACCGACAAGTGCAAAAGCAGATCATCCGTTTTATTACTGATAAATGACTGTAGTAAAATTACGGACCTCTGGACAGTAAAATCCAGTGTAGGGCACAAGCGGCCTAATTACTAAGGTACTTTCTAGTTTTTGAGGGTTCACTGCAGCCCCAGTTCATATAATAAAATAAAAACAAACAAACGAACATTTTTCAATACATTAAAAAAGAAATTGCAACTCGTTTACGTGGGACACTCAGAAAGTTTTGCGAAACTAAAAAAAATTGTTCTATACGTACATATATTTTTATCAAATCTTTTCAAAGTACTTTCCACCAGCCTCTATACAAAGATTCATGCGCCTAAACCAGTTTTCAAAACACTTTTTCCAGTCCGCCGCAGACACCTCGTTTACAGCCTGCTCGAACGCAGCCAGCGCATCTTCCGGCGACGAAAATTGTATCCCTTTGAGCGGATTTTTTATTTTTGGGAATAAAAAGAAGTCACACGGTGCTAGATCAGGGCTGTAAGGAGGGTGACCCAGGAGTTTGACTGGCGTGCTGTCCAGGAAGTCCCTCGTTTTGAGTGCGGTGTGCGCAGGTGCATTGTCGTGGTGGAGCAGTAGCCCGCGGAGCCCTGTGTTTGGTCGCTTGTTGCTTATAACAGAGAAAACTTCTGGCAAACATTTGGTAGTATACCATTCGGCATTAATGCTTCTTTGATCCCGTAAGGGAATTGATACCAAGTGGCCAGTCAAATTAAAAAAGCTAGCGATCAAAATCTTACCCCCGCTTCTAGATCGCTTCACTTTGGTAGGCGTTGGCTCATTTTGAAACACCCAAACAGTCGACTGGCGCTTGGTTTCTGGGTCGTATTGATAAATCCAGGACTCATCACCTGTAACGATGTCGTAAACACGCCGAGACGAGCCTGCTTCAAATTTGTTAAGCATATCACGGCACCATTCCACCCGGGCCTGCTTCTGAGCATCGGTGAGGTTGTGCGGCACCCAGCGTGATACTATCCTCCTCACGCGAAGATGGCTGTGTAGAATCTCGTGAACGCTTCCCGATCCAATCTTCAATATGTGTTGAATCTCCTGATATGTAATTCGCCTATTGTCTTGGATTAAATTTTTCACTGCTAGCACGTTTTCTTCGGTAACAGCCGTCAAAGGGCGACCGCTTCTTTCGTCATCCCCCAAAGTTGGTCGACCGCGCTTGAATTCGTTATACCAACGATACACGGTTGCCTTGGAAGGGCCTTCATCCATGAATGCCATTTGAAGTCTATCGTACGATTCATCCGGTTTCAGGCGACACTTGAAATCGTATAAAATCATAGCTCTAAAATGTTCCCGGCGCAGATCCATATTTCAGTGAGACACAATACTTTGAATTAACTCGCAAAAAATGTGGAGGGAAATTTTGAAATTGGAACTTACTTATTTTTACTTATAAATAATCATATTTTCGAAAAACATTATAACTGGCCAGTCTCCCATATATAAAAACTTTTTTTCGCAATACTTTCTGAGGGGCCTGGTATTTAAAGTTTCTTTCCTCTGTAAATGTTTAGTACTTACAGACAAATTCAGAAACACTTGCTTGCAAAGGTTCTGGGGCTCAAGTCTGCTAATTGACATTTGCTTCAATTGTATGTCGATAAAGTGTCGGTGGAATTGGTATTTTACTAGTTATTTAGCGACCAATGGCTTTCCAATGACTTTCCACTGAACTACCATCGACTACAATTCAACTGCCATTGGACTATTTTCTATTCTGTAAACCAATAATGGTGCCGATTCTCTTGTACACCCACCTAATCCTAACTATAACTAAAATTTACAAATTTTAGTTTAGAAAATCATAAAACTTATTCTGTGTTTATCTTTTTCTTATTTTAGAAAACTTGTTGACAGCTCTAATAATTGAGTTTGACGCATCTAAGTTGAATTGGCGGTGTTACCAGTACATCTTGAAAAAAATATTAAAGAGTGAATGGAATGACCGAAAGTTCACAAAAACAGAAGAAATTAAATAATAATTATATTTGGAATTATTAGTTTATCATTAAAATTAAGAAGAAAAAATCATGTCACGAAATAAAGTACATTTTTGTTGAAATAAAATATAAAACAAAATTGGAATAATGTGATCAGATTAAAGAGCTAGGTTATTATTTTCTACGGCCCTTATTACAGAACGATACTCAAGCGTTGATCACTGTTTAAAACTAGTTTTGAGTTGAGCTTTGATTTTAGAACGTTCCTCAAGCAGATATTTAATGATCACAGTTCAGCTGAGTTTAGCTTTATTTTATACTGTCACCTGTTTCGGTATTTGAGCAGAGATTTGATCTGTAATCAATCACTCTAGTGTGGTCCAGACTACGCTTGAGTAGAGATTTCTATTTTAATTCAGGTCAAATTCGTGTGTTATGTTGTTGAATTAAAGTTTATAATAATTACCGTTCTGGAATAAGACCGATACTCATTTAACGATTCTATCCTTAAGTAGTGATCAGGTGATTGGAGTTTAAACTGTACTTGAGGAACCTTCTGTAATACGGGCCTAAGAGTACCTATCAAAGGAGATATATTGTTATTATTGCAGCGTATCATATTGTATATCTTAAACAACGAGAAACACCGCAAAACGGAGTCCATTCCACCTGGCTCCTACTTTCCAAAGTACACCTATTAGCATCGCCGACCACCTAGACCTTGGCATGGAGTTGACAACTAACCTCAACTTCGGCACCACAATCGAGGCAAGGGCTCAAACTGCGGCCAAAAGTTGGGCATTCTTAACAAGGTGAAGCGATACTTCACTCTTGGACAGCTTTTCACTTTATATAAAGCACAAGTCCGATCGTGTATGGAGTATTGCAGTCACTTGTGGGATGGCTCCGCCAAATACCAGCTTGCGGCTCTTGACTCGATTCAACGCAGAGCTGAAAGGTTAATTGGTGATGAACTGTTAGCAAAATCTAAGCTACAAAGCTTAGCCCATAGACGCACAGTTGCTTGTTTGTCGGTGTTCTACAGGCTGTACTTTGGAGAGTGTGCGCAAGAGCTCCATGAGCTTATTCCGCCATCTCCTTTCTTTCATCGGACTACACGCCGCACTGCAGGATATCATCCACATTTGGTGGAAATCCCTACTATCAGGACCAAGCGCTTTGAGAACTCTTTCATAATGCGCACAGCCAAGTTGTGGAATTCACTGCCGGCATCTGTATTTCCGGGCACTTATATCCCTAACGCCTTTAAAGCTGGAGTGAATCGGCACCTAATAGGTTTGCTCGCTCCATCGTCGACCACATCCTGACAAAGCTGTCTAGATTGTGGTCAAGAGCAGATCTATAAGTAAAGCATAAAAAAAAAAATTAAAAAAAAAAAAAAAACAGGGCTATTTGCAAAAAACGCAAGGACCTTTGAATTCCATGGGCAATCACAATAATAAACTATTTTTTTAATTTAAAAAGCTGGAATTTCCCTATTTAAAGACGTGGTTAAAAAGTTCTAGCACCCAGGACACGAAATTTCTCAAAAAGTTGAATAAATTAGAATATAAGCCAAAAAGTACTAAGTACGCAGGATTACAAACTTGGAGACTTTCTCCCCAAAAGAGGGAAAATTTGTGAATTCAGGCTTTTTAGGGACACATATTAGCATAAAATGATAGAATTGAATGTCAAACATAGATTTTTTTTTCCCATTGTATGGATTTATGTACTTCTTATCCTTTATTATATAGGTATCTCTTCTTATCGAAATTATAAATTTCATTGTATATTTCTATGAACAATTTACCTTTCTGCTGAATCAACAACAGCTGCAACCACATAGTAGGCATCCATTATTTATTTTAAACTACCTAAAAACTATAAAAATGAATAAAATAAGCTTTGCAATTTTAGTTGTTGATAACTAATTATAGTCTACATGTATTTTGATGCCTTCTAAAAATAGTCAGATTTAGGTTGACATTTCTAATATTAGGTGAAAAACGTCAATTACAGAATAGCAAAATTTCAATTTTTACTAAGTTGAATAACTAAACTAATTTTGGCCCTGTCAAACCAAAAATTAGTTTTAAAGTGAATTTCAGAATAGAAAACGTCGTTTGACAGGACTAAACTAAATTTAGGTGATTTTTAGTCTAGTTTAGAGAATTTTGTGACAGCTTAAGTTTCGGTATTCTACTCGTTATATGAAGTTTCTAACAATCGTCTCTCAATGACTTTTTGCCATCGCACTACACCTGAGAGGTCATTGTGCAAACATATATTTTTTGCAATTATTGTTCTTACAATTGAGTTTTTTTTTGGTATAACGAGGTTCAATTGTGTAATGTTGTAATTTAATTCGACGATAATATTCAATTTTAGACTAGCATTGCGACCTTCAGAATCAGTTACACCACAGGGCAATACTATCGATAGTATCGATATAGTATTGGACACTAATAATGCTATCAATAGTATCGATACTGTAGTAGGTATCGATAATATTGCATAAAAAGCTATCGATACCATCGATAGTGTCGATAACTTTGATACTATCGATAGTTGACCTTGAGAATCAGTTACTCTATTGATTGGCCTATCGATAGTATCGATAGCGTGGTACCTGCCAATACTATCGACATATAGCAATACTATCGATAGTACCTATTGATAGTATTGGTCACTAATGGTGCTATCAATAGCATCGATAAGATCGATAGTATTGCATAAAAATCTGTTGATAGTATATTGGTCGGTACGACGCTATTGATACTATAGATAGGCCAATCAATAGAGTAAGTATTTCGTTGGTACAGTCACTGTCGGTGTCCAATACTATCGATGGTGTTGTTACAGAATGAGTTATTGAAATAACTGAACACCTCGTAAGGGGTCATTGTACTCATCAGTATGAACAAATTTTACAATGGGACGAAATCTGAAAACGCGAAAAAAAAATCTGCTGTTCCCTACATTTTGTTGATTTATGTGGAACACAAATGTAGGGAACAGATGTTTTTTTCGCGATTTCAGGGTTGGTCCCATAGATATATCTACGTTGATAGACTTTTGTAAAAACTGTAAAAAATGACATTATTTTTCGAGTTATAGTGAGAAAACTGCAAAATACTTAAGACGTCCTAGTTCAAAGGTCATTGACCTTAGAGAAAAATGATCTTAGCAAAGAATGCTCCTTTAGTTACTTTCAATTTGACATAATCATAAAAAGTACGTATGTGTTATTTTGTCATGACACACTTCTTAAATTTAGCGCTAGATGGCGCTTTATACAGTGCCATAAGTATTAACAATATTCTGCGTCGCCAATGCTGCCGTCTATTGCAAAAACTAAAATAGCCATGATTAATATTCGATTTGATTCGTTTGTAATTCACCTACTTACGGAACCCGATAATACTGAGCATGGCCCGACGTGCTCTTGGCCGGTTTTTGAATAATGAACCAATTTCCAAGCAAGTGGGAGAAAAGTTAATTATTAAAAATTAATGACGTCAACATGGGTGGCGTGGTTTGTCCGAAAGTTGCCACGCATGAATCGCAAGAAAATTGTGATTACAACCATTCTATCTATCTATTTCTGTATACATATATACGTAACTTGTTATGCCAAAGTAGATTAGGAATTAAAAATATATTCGAATCAAAGGGATGCCTCTTCAGGTGATAGCGACATGAATACTACACACTGAATACTTTGATTGACCAACCCTAGAAATTGTTTATAATGACAGCTCGGTTTGAAATAAAAGCGGAAAAAATATTCTTTTCTTTCTCCCACTTGCTCAGAAACTGTGGAACCAACTTCCGTCAGTGGTTTTCCTGGACACATTCGATAAAGGAGCCTTCAAGAAAAGAGCATACGTCTTTTTACATTTAAAAGGTCGGAAAAGCATCGGCGCCTCCCCTGGTGTTGCGGATGTCCATGGGCTGCGGAGATTACTTACGATTAAGTGACCCGCTTATGCTTGCGTTTGCTCCCCTTACGTTTAAATAAAATCCCGGGCTTTCTAAACCGCGTTTTGTGTGTCGAAGGGTTACGGCACGACCACTACATCGGCGCGCCTAGCAAATGCTCTTGAAGAGTAGAGTTCATACATTTGATTTATGAGCTTCTTCAGTTGTCGTCTCGTAAGTGTATTTGGAAATCCTAATCTTGACTAAACTTATTCTTAACATTCTGTTCCTCTCCATTTTAAGGAACAAGTAAAGGCAGCGCAAGCCGCAGCAGCTGCATCAGAAGGTGAAGCAGATGGAGAACTTTCACCACTGCCGGTGCCAGGAGGACAGCCTCCGCGCAGACGTGGCGGTATTAGTGCCGAACCGGTCACGGAGGAAGATGCTACCAGCTATGTTAAGAAGGCAGGTTTATTTTTAGACATTGGTTGATGTATTGTTTTAAAATCTTTTATACAACCTTATTCTAAGTTTATACCAAACCTTTTAAGAGGTAATTGTACTCAACAACATTATGAACAAATTTACAATGGAACCAAACCTGAAATCGCAAAAAAAAATATGCTGTTACCTACGTATGTCACATAAATCGACAAAATATAGGGAAAAGCTGTGTTTTTTTAATTTCAGGGTTGGTACCATAGTTTTCTTCTATCGTGTCGACATGAGCTACATAAAGTTAACAGCTCATGCCGTGGGGAAAAGAGCCAGTCAGCAGGTTGGTAGCGGGGCTGACTGCCCAGGGTGCGCCGGAAGATCAATTAAATATCGTCACTCGTGAAGGCTCTTTTAATGCACCCCATGATAAAAATTATGGTTAATAATGCCCCCCATAATGGTCCCATAGTTAAAATTGTTCATAATGATGAGTGAGTACAATATATTCCATAATATTAGCACTGCCTCGGTGGTCTAGCGATAACGTGTTCAATCACAGATCGTGAGGTCCTGGGTTCGATTCCCAGGTCTGACAAAGTGTTATTGAGATTTTTTTATCAATACAGCCCAGAGTCAGGAAGTTGGCGGTGCTATACCCCCGTGCCTCGGAGAGCACGTAAAGCCGTCAGTCCCGGTCGTGTCGTATTACAATCCCGTCGGATTATGAGAGTGAGGGAATAGAGAGTGCACCTGTGTTTGCGCACACACTTGTGTGTCCCGCACAGATAGCTAGTATCCGTTGAGATTAGCCCCCGCACTAGTACAGAACGGCGAAAATTGTCTCAATGTTATTGTTTTTGTAAATTAATTTTATTAGATATTCATCAATGAATATTATATGTAGCCTTATGTACCTAAACATATAAATAATATGTATAAGCATAGTTAACTGACTAATGGCCGCCGAACCGCTGGCGGTTGCCGACAATCGCGTGGCGCCATTGAATTAAGAAACCTATGGAAGTGGCCCATTCTTCTATATCCACCTAGTTTATACAAATATCTATTAAATCGTTATTGAATTATGAAACTATTCTTTGTCTCTTGTTAACCAACGTGTTATGTCGTCTGGTGAAAGAGATCGCATGCTATTTGTATATTTTCTGTTTGGCAACATCTTTACGGGATGTCAAAATACCTACGCCGCGTGGCAACCCCGCTTACCCCGCAATGTGGCCCATAGTACATGAGCTGTCAAGTAAACGAACTAAGGCTGTTGATATTTTTTAAATATCAGATTTTCGATCTATCGATATTTTTAAATATACAATCGGAGTTCGATATATTGAAAAAAAAAGATATTTCGATATATTGGCCAAATTTCATGATTCTAGGTCAATGCGAAGTACCCTATAGGTTTTTTATGTGAGTTTGCGAGTATCAAAATGTGACATAGCCGTATGATTGCCTAGGGACAGCCGGACTTAGTATTTGATATAATTGCATTATTTATTACTACTTGAAAATGATTTTAATCAGCACACATCTCTGGTACGAAACACGAGCATCGAGATCGATACTTTTTAGTTTTGATTACTTACTTCCCTAGCTATGGCCACCATTACGGTGGCCCGGATATTGTAGGTATACCACGCTTATTTCGTCGGTATTACTGGTCCATAGGTACACACGGCTACTCATCAAGCTAGACTGTTTGGACTTTGTACTATTAGAAGTTGAACGCTGCGAATCGTGCGAGAGGGCACGATATATTTTTGTTATGTCGTCCCACTCACGGCACCGGTGGCGGCGGCGGCGGCGGTATGCGCAAGCGGCGCGCCATTCATGCAGCGCTCTATTCATACTATACCATACCTACCTATAGATATGTATTATGCATGAATATTATTTTTAAGCTAGTTGAGCTCGTAATAATATGGGTTGCACTAAACTTACAAGTTTGTTTTACGATATTATGCGGTTGCGCTGCACCTTTGCACCATATTACCTACTATTGTTTGTTCTGTGCCAATACATATATTATTTATCATCAATCATTATTTTATTAGTGTTAGCAAAAACGATGACTATTTAGAAAATTACTCGCTTAAGTTCACTCAACACAAACTCACTCAATTATCTACTTTTTCTCTTTTATTATTATTATTAAGAGTGTAAAAGTAATAAGGGTTTTTTGTTTAATTTTACTCATAAAAGTAAACAAAAAACTTGAAGCCTTAACCTTACTAGGTTAGCTGGTAAAGTCCCGTGAGGTGAGGTGGCGTGCAGTGTTCCGTGTGCGCCACCGAGGAGGGTGCGGCCAATGCTAGGCCGCACGGGGAGAAGGGGCTCGTTTGCTTGTGGTAGGCCGGGACCTGTCGCGTGAATATTCACGGGTTCCCACGCCCCCGTCTAAGGTAGTTGAAGAAACACCGTGATGGTTTTAGTCGGTAAGAGTCCGACACTGGCTCCACCTACCCCGTGCGGAGTGCGTCCGTGAGGACTTCCCCACGGCAAAAAAAAAGGTAGGTATATAATATATATATTTATAAATGCGAGTGTTTCTGTCTTTCTGTTTGTTACGTTTTCACGGCTAAACCCCTGAACTGATTTTGATGCCATTTTGTATAGAAATAGGTTGAACCCTAGGCAAGAACATAAGCATCGTTACTATTTTTAATTTACCCCTAAAGAGCTAAAATAAAATGAAAAAATAAACCACCTTTTCTACCGTGCGCACTGGCAGTAGTGTCCATTGCTAAGTTTTATCATATTAAGTAGGTATGTTTTTTGATAAAACAGGTCATAGTCGTTTAACTAACAAATGCAGTAAAGGCATTTTAGTTTTCCAATGCTAAACAAAATAAATAGCTAAATAACTTGATAAAGTGTTATGGGCATCATATACGGGAAGACTACACTTTTACGAAGTTTTGTGTGTTGTGTTTATGTGAGTGTAAAACCTGCATTGCGCAATTATTTTAATTCTAAATGCTAAACTGTGTTCGTTTGCCCTTTCTTTACGTCACAACTTCACAACAGAGCATTCAACGTGATTTTGCACAAACGTAGTTGGAAGCCTGGGAAAATCTTAGACCAACAGATTCTATTGGTCTAAGGGAAAATATATCATTTCATAGGGACAAACGATTTGTCTGCCTGTAAGTAGATAAACATATCTGTTTGATACACTTTACAACAAAATTACTGAACCGATTAGGGGTAGCTTGAAACTATAAGATCGTGTCCAGTAAAGTGGAGGAATACTGATTCCTTGCTTTATTTTTCATAGGTTAAATACAAAAACAACGTTGAACTATTAAAAATCAACTCTTTATTTCAATGTAATAACAACATTAGTTACCTCTTTCTTTTAAGGCAAATAAAACTTTATGACTAAAAAGTTTAGCTAAGGGCCTACTCAGATATACCGCTGTGGGTATTAGCGAAAAATTGCGAGTGATATTCCGCCGGGTATTTGTAGTCTAGTTTCGCGATAGCCACGGAAGTTCATACAAATACCTACCTACCAGGCGGAATACGACTCGGTATTTTTCGCTAACCACAGCGGTAGCGAATTTTGCTTTTGTTTATCTAAATAGGCCTAAATAGAGTTACTCATTGCATGGGTCATCAATGTGTCTCCGAAATTACACGACAGGAAATAAAATCAGTATAAAAGTCTAAAAATAATTAAAAATCAAATGTATAGTTTAATATCAGATGTCACAGCCTTTATGTGGTGAATATTTTTGTATCATTATTTTTATTATATAAAATAACTAAACAAAAAAAACATTATAATAAAACAAAGTTAAAACAAACATATTATTTCAAAATCTAAATGTAACTTCAAGTTGCCTTAGGAGCCAACAATAGTTAAAAATATTAATACAACACAGTTGAAATGAGAGATTTTAATCAACACAAAAATAAATCGTATTCATCCAGTTACAATCCTCTGTACTAATGGGTATGAGAAACATCCTCAAGCTACAGTAATTTTGTGTAAACAGTTAAATAGTGTTATATTTACGACTTGAAAAATAACAGACAGTAGCAAGGTCAACTATTTTTTTTTTTAATATTTACAATCAAATATAGAACAGACTGTCCATATTAACATAGGTAGCTATGACTTACCTCGAGAGCCGAACAATAGTAACAATATAAAAATTGACAATAAAAATAGTTACAACAGTTTAATACATAGGAGTAATATAAATCAACACTTGACAAAAAATTGGTAATGAGATCATGAATTAACAAAGTTATTGATATTTAGAAATTAACACACAGTCAACTGAATCAGAACAATAATCAAACATAAGTAAGGAGCTCTCCACATATCGAACGCGGTGCGGGGCTGCACAACCGCGGTTGCCAAATGTTTATGTAACATGAGACAATCCACACCAAACGCGTCACGTGGCCAATGCACACCAGAGGGCCTAGTGCGAGTTTAACACTTACCACATACTTCTACCGTATTTATAAATGAAAATCATTAAATTTGATAGCTGTATCAGTAAGGGTCAAATCCGCACTCTGAAGCGGCACGGGGTGGTCACTTCACTTACCACACCGCGCCACCCCGCATCGCGTTCGATGCAATCAGATCGGATGTGGTGCATTCAGTGCTCCTCAGTGATTATAAAAAAATAAAATTATGTGTTTCTACAGAAGCTTTAAATGCTTAAAAAAATCAAAACCAACGATCGAAATTAAGATAATTATCACAGTTTTAAATATAAGCATTAAAAACAAATACAAAAAAGATACACTATTAAAATCGTTTTACCTAATTTGGTTAGTTTTATAATGGGTAAACTAATAAGTTTACCGTAACCTACGAAGTTACCTTACCTCATTATCTCACTCTTATCAGAAGTGTGCAAGATGGTAAAATTTACCATGAATATTTTCGGATTAAAAAGTTTTTTTCGTCAACAATAAATATGACGACATTATTTTACCAATCGAAATCTTAATACTGCAAACAAAAATTTACTCTAGTCTGAGCACGGGCAGGAAAAAATTAAATTTTTTTGGCCGGGATCCTAGTCTTTAGCCCAACGGCCTGTAATCTTCGTCGGATTGTTTGAGTTGATACCTGAAACAATAGTAAAAAATATATTTTCTGAAAAAAGAATTACAACTAATATAGTTAAGAGCCCTTTAACATTTTTTTGACAAAAAAATAACTAAAAGTGGATTTTTGGCGTTCTCATACTATTAGATAGAAAGATCTATAGAAATTTCCATTACTGAATTGGATAACGCGATACTGAGCCCACCAGCCCGCTGAGGCGGAGCCAGTGTCGGACTCTTACCGACTAAAACCACCACGGTGTTCCTTCAACTACCTTAGCCGGGGGCGTGGGAGCCCGTGAGTATTCATCCAACCACCCCCGACAGGTCCCAGCCCGCCACAAGCAGGCGAGCCCCTTCTCCACGTGCGGCCTAACGTTGGCCGCACCCTCCTAGGTGGCGCAAACGGAACACTGCACGCCACTCCGAAGCTCTCAAAGGGAGTATTTTTTTTTGTTTTTGCACCATTTTTCATTTATGCTCTGCTCATATTGGTCGTAGCGTGATGTTATATAGCTTAAAGCATTTCTCGATAAATGGATTATCCAACACAAAAATAATTTTTCTATTCCAACCAGAAGTTCCTGAGATTAGAGCGTTCAACCAAACAAACAAACTCTTCAGTTTCATAATATAATATATAAAATATAAATATAATATATTTAATGTATATAATAATATTTTAAATTAATATAAAAATAAATAGTATTTTTTCCCGTTTTTGCAACATTTTTCCTTTATGCTCCGCTCCTATTAGTTGTAGCGTGATGTTATATAGCTTAAAACCTTCCTCAATAAATGGACTATCCAACACAAAAAGAATTTTTCTATTTCAACCAGTAGTTCCTGAGATTAGTGCGTTCAACCAAACAAACAAACTCTTCAGCTTTATAATATAAAATATATATTTTATATATAGTATTTTTTCCCGTTTTTGCAACATTTTATTCATGCAAAAAAAAAATGTTTATTAATAATGTATAATATTATTATATACATTATATATTTTATATATTGTATTATATAGCTAAAGAGTTTGTTTGTTTGTAGAACGCGCTAATCTCAGGAACTACTGGTTGGAATAGAAAAAATATTTTTGTGTTGGATAGTCCATTTATCGAGGAAGGTTTTAGGTTATGCAACATCACACTATGACCAATAGGAGCGGAGCATAAATGAAAAATGTTGCAAAAACGGGAAAAAATACTATATGCTATACTTATATATTATGTAAAATATTTTAAAATATTTTTTTTATTTAAAATATTATTATATACAATATATATTAATTATATATATGTATATATATATTATTATATTATATTATGAAGCTGAAGAGTTTGTTTGTTTGGTTGAACGCGCTAATCTCAGGAACTGCTGGTTGGAATTGAAAAATTATTTTTGTGTTGGATAGCCCATTTATCGTGAAAGGCTTTAAGCTATATAACATCACGCTATGACCAATAGAAGCAGAGCATAATTGTAAAAGGGTGCAAAAACGGAAAAAAAATATTCCTTTTGAGAGCTTCCGTTGCGTGCGCTGCGTAAACGGTTAAAGTTACACAATGTTTTTAATATTTATGACGCATAATACTTTAAGATACTTTGATTTAAAAAAACTCAGTTTTTGTCTGATTTTTGCATCCTACACGCGAACTAATAAATACGCTTAATTGATTTGTTAGTAGTTTACTGTTGGAAAACAGTTGTGACTTGTGAGCGTCTGTTTTTTTTTTCAGATTTAATAAAATAAACGTAGGTAATTAGAAAAAGTAGTCAACTTACGCTATATTGTGTGGCAGTAAACTGCGTGTTCAAAAATGGCTGATTATTATGTTCCGCTACAATAGCAACACCTTGCTCAGCGTTGGTAGCGCGTTGGTAGAGCTGCCGGTGGTGAGCTGATAGGTCACCCCCCAGTCTCCTCATTGCGTCGCAATGTTGTCCTCTAAAACAAAATGATATTTAACTTATATTTTATATCAACAGATACCTACTTAAATACTGTTGCAAAAAACATAGGTATACCTAAGTTTGTCTAATTTGTTATATAAATAATAAATAAATAGATAGCTCATTCATATAACTTGGGTCTCTTAAGGACGCGTTTGCAAAATAAATAGGTATCGAATCGCATCAATTGCACCTCTTTATTGACACGCCTCAAACACACACGCATAGATAGATAGCTTCAGGAATAATAAGTAGGTATTTTTGATACTTTGAAAAATATAACTATTTGTTTTCTCTTATATTTTCGTGTTACGTGGATTTTTTTGTGCTATAAATCAAGACAGTGAAATTAAGGGAAGATAACCCTTACTGCAAAATATTCACGCGTAAAAATAAAATATGTGAAAAAATTTACGTGATTTAATATTTTTTTCTGAGACTATTTGTAACATTTTCATAGTTTTATCACCTTTTTGAGTTGAACATGTCTGCTTACCGGCTGTATTTTTAAACAACTATAACTACATATGTTACTATTAGAAGAAAAATTTTCCTAAACTCAATCCGATATCGTTAATTTATAAGAAGAGGTAACCAACGGAAAATCGTTTTTACAATGTTAAAAACAAACAAAAACAAAAATTTCAAGAAAGAAATAAAACACAATTTTAAGATAAAGAAATAATCTATCCGTGGTAATTATTAGTTACATATGATTTTGCTTTATTTTGTCACAAAATCTACCGAAAAATAGATTATTTCTGTCAGATTTGCAAACGCGTTCTTAAGGCAAGAGTGAATACCTAGGCTAGGCTATTGCTGAGCCAGCGAAATACATCCTTTGATCCTTGACCTCACGTCACTAGTCAGTGTCGTCGGGGTTATCTATTGCCGTGCGGCACGTTGTCACTAATGTATTAAAAGTAACACTCACCGTTATTCCGGTCTTTCTTTCAATCTCTTTAATAGTATATCCACCTTCCCGCAACACAACTATCAGCTGGCGCTGTTGTAGGGTTAATTGTGGCGCCAATAATATTTGCGCAACACTCACTACTCTCAGTAGCATAAAAACATACACAGTAAAAAAACAATTTGAGAACGGAACAACTACGTAAGAATTTTTGCTCTGTAGGAACAATAACCCCAGCCGCGTTAATCCCAGTCGAGCGATATTTGGGACCTAACTGACGTCACTGAGATGAGCAATATTTTTTTGCAAAAAAAGTGCGTCTGTGTGTGTAGGCGCAACGCAACAAACGCTGTGATTGGCCGACGCCACGATACTTAGTCCCTTTCCGACGATTCTCTGTATTGCATGTAGCGCAGTTATGGGTATATAGGGTGTCTAGCTTGATGTGTAGCCGTTTGTACAAGTCAATGCGTGGCGCATACGTATTACGTACGCAGCTACTTCAGACTGACGCACGTAACTACTTCGTAATTCGTGTTGAAATGGCTTCTGGTCACAGACCAGTAGGCTTACTGGTCTATGCTTCTGGTAGTTAATGTGTAAGTAGTAGATGGATGTAAATCAAGCAGGAGAAATAAAAACCGTTTTTTTTTTCCATTTACCAGCTGATGATTAAAATAATTATTTGCGTTGAGTAGGTAATAATTATTTCTAATTGCGCGTTTTGTGAATTTAGTTATGATATTAATAGATGTACCCAGCGTTGCCAGTTTTTTTTTTTGTTCCAAGTCGGGATTCTGAAACTTTTTGAGTGAAAATTGCGGGATTCTTTCGTCGAAAGCGGGACATGGTAAAAAACTTATATAATCAGAAGTTTTTAAATATTTATCTTTTTATTTGAGTTTTAAGTTACGTTTACGTGACAATAGACAGCAAAAATAGCCATAGAAAATGTATTTAAAAAAATATTTTATGATATTTTAAATCAGATTTACCCTATCGTTAGGTAGTTGATGCCCGATTTCACCGACATCTCCTAACTTTAAAGGATCCTTTAAGCATGGTTAGAGGGCGGTTAGGAGATGGTTTCCGTTTCACCAACAGTTAGGGGTCACATAAACGTTAAAAGCTCCCCTAAATTTAGGTAGTCGAAATTCGGGCCCTTAAACCGGCACATACGTAAGTGATCTCTCAAGCAACGAAGATGTATTGTGATTTAGATGAACTTTTTGAAAATTTAGAAACTATTTCTAGTATATTCACAGTAATTAACATCTGTAGACCAAAAATATATCGGAAACAACCAAATTACATTGAAAGTTTTGATGAAACGGACTTTTTTCGAAGATATAGGTTACGTAAATCTTCAGTGTAGTATTTATTGGAAAAAATTGAGCACACCTTGGAATGTTTTCATCTATTTATTTCAATTGATTAATTTAGTTAAAGTCATTAATTAATTTGCTTAATTTCATTAATTAATTTGATTAATTTAATTTAATTTAAAATATAATAAATTAAATCATGTGTAGTCAAGGCATTTTTATACATAATGGACTTCTTAAAAATGTATGTATCTAGATATATTATACAAGAAAAAAAAAAAAATTAATTAATTTGATTAATTTCGTTAAATTTATTAATTAATTTGCTTAATTCCATTAATAAATTTAATTAATTTAATTAAATTTAAAATATAATTAATAATATCATGTGTTGACTACACAATAAAAGGCATAAAAAGTCATCAATTATAATTCTAATAATAATGTAAAAATATGTATAATTCATAACTAATATTTATATTGCACCTGTGGCAGCACACTATACCTGTAATATAATACCAAAATAGCTGTGTACACAAATAAACATTTTGATTTGACTTGATTTTATACATTACTTTGTTAAAATAGCAACACAGAAAATCTCACTTTATCTCACGCACGCACGAAGGAAGTTTCAAAAATAAGAATATGACCACAGATGATACGCGAGGTTTCGTAATGTATACACAGAGTTAATATAAAAAAATAAATTGAATAAATAGAGTTAATAATAATATAGAGTAAATATGAAAGAAATATGAAAAATAATAAAAATATTAATGAAATACTGTACTTTAATGCTATCAAAACACTATTTTTAAAATAATTATATCCATATAAGTGTATACTTCAGAGAATTTGATGAAAAACAATCATATTTAAAAGTATCGATAAGTTCAAAGACGAATCAGTCACTATTATCCAAAAAAAATCGTCACATAGCTAAGTGTCCCCTTAGTAAGGTGACAAAATGATGGTGAAACGAAATTTAATTTAGGGGCTAGTTTAGAGGAGCTTTTAAGCTAAGGATCACATAGTTAGGTGGCACTTTAAGGGATGTTGGTGAAATCGGGCATGAGTCTTCTTATGCCCGATTTCACCGACATCTCCTAACTTTAAAGGATCCTTTAAGCATGGTTAGAGGGCGGTTAGGAGATGGTTTCTGTTTCACCAACAGTAAGGGGTCACCTAAACGTTAAAAGCTCCCCTAAATTTAGGTAGTCGAAATTCGGGCCCTTAAACCGGTACATACGTAAGTATCTCTCAAGCAACGAAGATGTATTGTGATTTAGATGAACTTTTTGAAAATTTTGAAACTATTTCTAGTATATTCACAGTAATTAACATCTGTAGACCAAAAATATATCGGAAACAACCAAATTACATTGAAAGTTTTGATGAAACTCACTTTTTTCGAAGATAAGGTTACGTAAATCTTTAGTGTTGTATTTATTGGAAAAAATTAAGCACACCTTGGAATTTTTTCATCTATTTATTTAAATTGATTAATTTCGTTTAATTCATTAATTAATTTGCTTAATTCCATTAATTAATTTGATTAATTTAATTTAATTTAAAATATAATAAATAAAATCATGTGTAGTCAAGGCATTTTTATACATAATGGACTTTTTAAAAATGTATGTATTTAGATATATTATACAAGAAAAAAAAATTATATCTTTATTTAATTCAATTAATTAATTTCATTAATTTCGTTAAATTCATTAATTAATTTGCTTAATTCCATTAATAAAAAATATAATTAATTATATCATGTGTTCACTACACAATAAAAGGCATAAAATGTCATCACCACACAATTAACGTCATGTCTTGTACATCATACCTATGTTTGACAAATAAATAATTTTGAATTTGAATTCAATTATAATTCTAATAATAATATATAAATATGTATAATTCATAACTAATATTTGTATTGCACCTGTGGCAGCACACAGAGAGACTATATATATATAATACCTGTAATATAATACCAAAATAGCTGTGTACACAAATAAACATTTTGATTTGACTTGATTTTATACATTATTTTATTAAAATAGCAACACAGAAAATCTCACTTTATCTCACGCACGTACGAAGGAAGTCTCAAAAATAAAAATATGACCACAGATGATACGCGAGGTTTCGTAATGTATACACAGAGTAAATATAAAAAAATATATAAAAAAATAGAATAAATAGAGTTAATAATAATATGGAGTAAATATGAAAGAAATATGAAAAATAATAAAAATATTAATGAAATACTGTATTTTAATGCTATCAAAACACTATTTTTTAAATAATTATATCCATATAAGTGTATACTTCAGAGAATTTGATGAAAAACAATCATATTTAAAAGTATCGATAAGTTCAAAGACGAATCAGTCACTATTATCCAAAACAAATTGTCACATAGCTAAGTGTCCCCTAGTAAGGTGACAAAATGATGGTGAAACGAAATTTAATTTAGGGGCTAGTTTAGAGGAGCTTTTAAGCTAAGGATCACATAGTTAGGTGGCAGTTTAAGGGATGTCGGTGAAATCGGGCATTAGTCTTCTGAATAATAATAATAAAAAAACAAAAATCACAGTCAAAAAAAGTTTTATTCGTTAGAAAAATTTGGTTCAAATAATATATCTAAGGAGTGAGTGTTACAAATTGTAACTTGTGAGTTATCCCGAAAAGCGGGACTGAGCCTGTCCCGCGCGGGACAATCGGGACGTCTGGCAACGCTGGTACCTACGTTACTCGTGTATAAGAACAACTTCAATTACTTGCTTTCAAAGTTGGTTCCATTTTTATTTTAGGCAGGTCACAGACTACTTATTAGTTACGTTAGGTTATGTAGCTAAATAAGTACATTGACCCCTCGAATTAATTTTAGTTATTTTTAGACATAAACACTTCATAACTTATGTAGGTACCTACTGTTAGTTTCGGTATTTTTCATGTATTTTCGCTATGTAGGTATGTGTCCGTTTGCCTAGGGTTCGTGTAGACTACAGCAACTAGAATCGACTATTCACAAGCGACTGTAAATAGGTGTATTTGAATAAAAACCAATTGAATTAGATATTTTATCTACACTCGTATCGTAAAATTCGAATTATGAACTCGAAAGTAATGTCATAATGACATACTTTACGCACATGCACCTGTAACGAATTTAAAAAGTTTCATTACGATACAGTTTGCTGAACAAAACAATGCGGTAATTTAATTTTTTTTCCATAACCGCACACTTCAGCCCAACTAAGGAGTTTTTAATGCCACTTCGACCCAACCAAGGAGTTTTCAAACCTTTTTTTTAGCAGTCATACAGTTTGGCACCAATGAGTACACAAAATTCAGGGTGGCGCCACTTGTCATACATTGAAATTTTTTATCGTTTAAAATCCAGTTTTTGGCAGAACTTTTGATTGTCATATTGCTTTTAATTATATTTAAGTGTTTACAGGCATATTTTTTGTATGATAAAACAGAGATTGACGGAATCCTGACAAGGATAGAAAATTAGTTCTGATTATAATGTTTTCGCCAGTCTATATTTTATTACCTGTGTAGGCGCGCGCGAGCGCGCGTGCGCGGCCGCGCGCCACGGCCAATATATAGTAATCTATGGCCACGGCCTACTGGATTTGGTCATCGTTACTTGTTTTATTGTTATTGTTTACGTTATTATTATGGTTTTGTATGTCGAAAGTTTTATTCTGGGAAAAAATATCTGACTACAGCAGTGATACTGAATTTCTGGATGCAGCAACGTAAATGACGAACAATCTTTTACCAGAGAAATCAAGAAAAACAACGACAATGTTACCAAGATTTTGACTTTGGTATTTTATTTAAAATTGTACGAGTTCAGATAAAATAGTGTATGAAACTGACATAATTAGGTATTAAAACACTCGTGTGATACTATTAAAAACCTCACCTACGGCTCGGTTTTTAAACTCACACTCGTGTTTTAATAACCCCTATTATGCAACAGTTTCATAAACTACTATTATTTAGGTAGGTACCTAAATATTGTGTACCTACTTGTATTTTTATCCAAAGATGCAGCCCTGACACCCGTATTCAAGAACAATCCTTATGTAAGTGTATTCGTTCTCACTGCAAAGTGTCTGAGAAAGTGTCGGAGATTTCCATAGACTCGTTTCATAAACAATACTTAAGTATTTCTTCACTCAGTGATCGCATAGGGACGAATTCGGCATTTTGATTGGTCGGTTCCGGGGCTAGCTTCAGGTAGTCATTTAAACATGTGTTGATTTTTGAAACTTGGGTTTTGTTGCGTGCGCTCCTTGCAGTAAAATTTTTGTAGGTACCTGCTACAGTTTTTGAATATGAGAATATGAATCTTAACTATTATAAAGTTGTAAACGTCTGTTTGTTTGTTTGTTTGTTTGTTCCAGCATCACGCTAAAACTACTGGACCGATTTTGATGTTTTTTTTTTTGTTTGAAAGGTGATGATCTGACTTAAAAACTGGTATGGGTTTTGAGAAAGAAAGAAAGAAAGAAAAAAAAAAAAATCGTGGGTTGCGTACTCACCCGACAGATCGAAGCTTCTATGCATTTGCACGAGCGGATAGTAATGTACGATGGAGTGGAGTGGAGTGGACAGGGGATGGGACTGGGGACGGGACAGGGGACGGGATTGGGGACGGGACAGTGGACGGGACAGGAGACGGAACATGGGACGGGAAATGGGACGGGACATGAGACGGGACATGGGACAGGACAGTGGGACGGCACATGGGACTGGACATAGGATGGGACATGGGACAGGACATGGGACATGGGACGGGACGATAGTGATATAGTGAGATAGTGGGACAGTGGGACAGTGGGCCGTGGGACAGTGGGACGGTGGGACGGTGGGGCAGTGGGACAGTGGGGTAGTGGGGCAGCGGGGCAGTTGGCCAGTGGGCCAGTGGGGTAGCGGTGTAGAGGGGCAGTGGGGCAGCGGGGCAGTGGGGTTGTGGGGCAGCGGGGTAGCGGGGCAGCGCGGCAGCGAGGCAGTGTTGCAGCGAGGCTGTGGGGCAGCGTGCCAGAGGGGCAGCGGGGCAGTGGAGAACCGGGGCAGCGGGGCAGTAGGCCAGTGGGATAGTGGGGCAGCGGGGCTGTGGGGCAGCGGGGCAGTGGGTTACCGGGGCAGTGGGGCAGCGGGACAGTGTGGCATCTGAGCAGTGGGTCAGTGGGGCAGCGGCGCTGGCTGTGGGATAGTGGGGCAGCGGGGCCGTGGGGTAGCGGGGCAGTGGGATAGTGTGGCTGTGGGGCAGTGGGGTAGCGGGGAAGCGGGGCAGCGGGGCACGCAGTGGGGCAGTGGGGTAGCGGTGAAGCGGGGTAATGGGGTTGTGGGGAAGCGGGGCAGTGGGGCAATGGGATTGTGGGGCAGCGGGACAGTGGGGCAGCGGGGCGTGGCAGCGGGGCAGCGAGGCAATGGGGCAGCGGGGCTGTGAGGCAGTGGGGCAGCGGTGCAGTGGGTTACCGGGGCAACGGGGCAGTGGGGTAGCGGTGCAGTGGGGCAGTGGGATAGCGGGGCAGAGGGGCAGCGGGGCAGCGTGACCGTGGGGCAGTGGGGCAGTGGGGAAGCGGGGCAGTGCGTCATTGGGGCTGCGTGGCAGGCTGTGGGGCTGTGGGATAGTGGGGCAGCGGGGCAGTGGGGCAGCGGGGCAGTGGGGTTGCGGGGCAGATGGGCAGCGGGGCAGTGGGTTAGCGGGGCAGCGGGGCAGTGGGGCAGCGGGACAGCGGGGAAGCGGGGCAGTGGGTCAGTGGGGCAGCGGGCAGGCTGTGGGGCAGTGGGATAGTGGGGCATCGGGGCCGTGGGGTAGCGGGGCAGTGGGATAGTGGGGCAGTGGGGCAGTGGGTTAGCGGGGCAGCGGGGCCGTGCGGGGCAGCGGGTCGGGCATTGGGATAGTGGGGCAGCGGGGCAGCGGGGCAGTGGGGTAGCGGGGCAGAGGGGCACTGGGGCAGCGGTGCAGCGGGGTAGCGGGGCTGTGGGGCAGCGGGTTAGCGCGGCAGTGGGGCAGTGGGGTAGCGGGGCAGTTGGGCAGCGGGGCATTTGGGTAGTGGGGCAGCGGGGTAGTGGGGTAGCGGGCAGAGGGGCAGCGGGGCAGCGGGGCAGTGGGGCAGCGGGGCAGTGGGGGCAGCGGGGCGGTGGGGCAGCGGGGCAGTGGGGTAGCGGGACAGCGGGACAGTGGGACAGTGGACTGGACTGGAATGGACTGGACTGACGTGGGTTAGCAGAATTTAACGCGAGCGGAGCCGCGGGTAAAAGCTAGTATAATATATAGTTCTTTGTAAGTCATTGATAATATATGAATAAAAGAAGAATACGGAAATAATATCTTCGAATAAAATGGATTTAAAATAAATAAAGTAAAATGGAAATTACATCTCCGGATAAAATGGAAATAAAATAAATAAAAATACCATGTACCTAATGGAAATTACATCTCCATATAAAATGAAAATAAAATAAAATAATTAAAAGTAAAATAACTGAATGAAATAAAAAATGCCATCTCTGGAAAAAATGGGTAAAATATAAAATAATTAAAATAAATTAAACAGGAAATGACATCCCCGGATATAACTAAAATAAAATAAAATAAATAAAATGGCAATTAAGTACATCATTCTTCCTGTTCCGGAAAACTTTTCAGCAAAACAAAAATAAAGTTATAGGTATATATTTTTAATTATAAATAAATATCAATTCGTCTAAATAATTATTAAATTCCTCGTCACCATAACACAATTTTTTATTAAACTAACAGAAATACGCAACAGGCAACAACAACAATGTTATATTATATCGAGATTATGAATTCGCCTACACTATGCGTTCCGTAAAATAGCTAACGGGTAACCTTAGCTAAGGGTGCACTTTATTAGTTGCATAGTGTCGCTCAACACTCAAGTAAGGTTTATGAAACGAAATTTCGTCCACTGTGCGTTAGAGCCTACTGTGCGTTCTCATAGTATCGTTCATGAATACGGGTGTTAACGTTCTTGCGATTGCTGCAAGGTTACGCGGACTCACGCGGTCACGTCACGCGCAGCTGCGGCGCAATAAGAGTTTTACGCTCCAACGTTTAGTTACATTTTCGCACGCAGCGGTCGGCGACATGAAAGAGTAGGCTATTAAGAGGCTGACAACACCTAAAAAATCAGACCTCTGCGGTCACTGTCGTTTCGTACAGAACTGAAAGAGAGGCAACGAGCCGAGGGACGTCGGATACGCCGCTCAACTTGAATGAAAATTAACCAATTTTTTTTTTAATAAAAAACTAAAAGCTTATTTGAAAAACAGAAACAACAAATGTTTAGATTATTGTCTTTCGCAAATGTTTTCTTAATTTTATTTATAATATTTAGTAAATAATAGAGATAGTTTGCTTTAAAGCATGTTTTAAGAGGTTAGTTTACAATTCTTTTCTATCGAGAAAACTTCAAGAAAACGTGTTTTGGGCACAATACAGTTTCAGAAAATACGATCAAGATTAACATATATTTTTTTCACTGCCACAAACTGAATAGATACAGCTAAAAATGTTATTGAAAGAAGCCTATTTGGGGTATTTGGCTGTTGTCAGCGTCTTAAAGCAGTAGGTATGGAATATTTTACAGGGAGTGCAATATCTGTTACGTAGTAACTAATAGGTAATCTGTGGCTGCGCTTCAACTAGATACCGCCAGCCGCAATTTACCAGCTTGCTAGTAAATTGCGGCAGCAAAAGCTACGCCGAAGTCGGCGTACTTGAGTCAGTCTCTTAGCAACACCTTAGCACCAATGTTAGACGTTGACGTACCCCGTGTCAAATAATCCAGCTAATAATCCAGAAAAATGCCGGTTTGCGTATTAAAACTGTGTGAAAACAATATGACAAGAAATAAGATAGACACTGGGATCACATACCATCAATAAGTATGTTATAATTGGTTAATTCCAACATAAAATAACAAAACTAAATTATATTAATCAGTGCTACCACACGTACGCGTACATCAAAGTTAGCTTCCTCGTTGTTTTATTGTTCCTCCTACTCCTATTCCTATCCTCGGACGAATCTATACTATAATAAAATTGTAAAGGTCGATAAGTCTGTACATTGAGTTTTTTTTCGCGAACCGGTTAGCGGCCAAAATTAATATCCAATCTATCTACGATTTACCCTAGAGATAGAAATTTGACAGAAGCTCCATACAAAATATGTCAAATTCCTATCTCTAGTAGGGCAAATCGTGGATAGATTGGATATTAATTTTGGCCGTAAGGGGACTAGAAATAAACAATAGAACACGAATCAATCGTTTTTAGAATTTAATTCTGTCTGTCTGTCTGTTTGTTACCTCATCACGTGAAAACAGCTGAACGGATCGTAATGAAACTTTGCATTTGTATAGGTATTAAGTCTAACTTAAAAGATAGGGTATGTTTCATCTTAATCGGTTGAGTAGAACCACTGATACAGCTTGGCCCCTCTATTGTATTAAGTTGCATACAAAGTAGAGGTCATGATCGTTGGTTGTTTGCAGGTTCCTTCGTTAGTATTATAGAAAATATTGAATAACATAACATAGTTATGACGCAAAGGGTCAATCACGCACCTCCTTCAAAATTTTGGTTTATGAAAATATTTTGAAATATGTACATACAAGGATAATTTTTTACTTTTTAGTTAAGGTTTTTGAAGTAGTTTTTGTTTTATTTTTTACTAGCTGTGCCCACGACTCCGTCCGAATGGATGTCGGAAAATAACATCCTGTCATATACATAAATAAATAAACACAATAATAATATACAACGTGTCCCAGAAATCAACGTCAAGCCGAAAACGGGCAATAGGCCAAGTCGTGACAGTCATTAGAAAAATATATATAAAAATCTTGGTCATGTACTATTCAAATTGTATGGATTCAAAAATAAATCTCAAAAAGTGACACCCTGTGAAGATTCTTCAAGTCCTGTGACTACAAATATTAACATTCCGTCAGTTTTTTTCTGTGACGTAACCATGAATAACTCTTCTGTAAATTACAGTTAAAAGTTAAAACATAACTACCTCATTTTTAAATAAAATGTTAGATTTTTGCCTAACATTGAATTCAAAATTATTACATCACCCAACTTTAACCGCGTGTAGTGTAAAAAAAATGTACTACACTATTTTGGCAAGTAACTTTAAAAGATGGCGCGTTTAGTCTGGATTCCAAAATGGTATGCCACTTACTAATTGCTACTTCTTAATTGAGGAAAAAAAGTTATTTGTTAGTTTTAGGTGCGTTTGAAATAAAATTCAGTTGCTGGATTTATTTAGTTATAATTTTTATTAAATCAGATTTATCGAGTTTATATTAAATGTTCGAACTGTTTGCCTTCAGCTGCACATTAATAAATACTCGATGATCGGGATAACGCTCAGCATTTGGATATCTTTTACGATACATTCTTGCTGCAGCATTGGCGTTGCATAAGCATTCTCCATTACGGTACCGAGACGTGGACACTGACAGTTGGGCTAGTCCACAAGTTCAAAGTCGCTCAGCGAGCTATGGAGCGAGCTATGCTTGGAGTTTCTTTGAAGGATAAAATCCGTAACGAGATTTTCCGGAGAAGAACCGGAGTGACCGACATAGCTTGTAGGATCAGTAAGCTGAAGTGGCAGTGGGCTGGCCATGTCTGTCGAAGGACCGATGGCCGCTGGAGCAGACGAGTCCTTGAGTGGAGACCGCGAATCGGCAAACGCAACGTAGGGCGCCCCCCTGCCAGGTGGACTGACGACCTAAAGAACGTGGCTGGGGGGGACTGGATGCGGAAGGCAGAGGACCGAGTGTTGTGGCGCAACTTGGGAGAGGTCTATGTCCAGCAGTGGACTGCGATAGGCTGAGTTGATGAGTTGATGAAGCATTCTCCATAAATGAGATGCATGTTGGCGTATTCCTGTGCGGTGTATCGAGATGGCATGATAACAAACTACACAAAACACTGGATTACGATTAAAACAAGTCCGGGGTCGTCAGAAACAGTGCAGATAAATCCAAATCACAATGCAAATGAAGTCCAATAAACAAAGCCACAGTTGTAAGTACGAAGTCACTACAAATACAGAAAAATGTTTAGTAAACGAAAGAGCGTAACGTGCTGCAGTATTGCACAATTTACCTAACGCATCCCTGTTTCGCCAGAGTGGCGTCTCTATCTGTTTCACTCACACAGACGAAATTATGTGTCAATCCGTCTCGCTCTGAGATAAAAGTAGCGTCACTATCTATCTCGATCACACTTAACAATGTAGCATCACCATCTGTCTCGCTCGCACTAGTCAAATAACGTCACTCTTCGTCTCAATCGAACTTGACGGAAATCCGGATTATTAAAAAAAAAAAATGTTTTTCCTCAATTAAGAAGTAACAATTAGTAAGTGGCATACCATTTTGGAATCCAGACTAAACGCGTCATCTTTTAAAGTTACTTGCCAAAATGGTGTAGTACATTTTTTTTACACTACACGCGGTTAAAGTTGGGTGATGTAATAATTTTAAATTCAATGTTGGGCAAAAATCTAACATTTTATTTAAAAATGAGGTAGTTATGTTTTAACTTTTAACTGTAATTTACAGAAGGGTTATTCATGGTTACGTCACAGAAAAAAAACTGACGTTGTAGTCACAGGACTTGAAAAATCATCACAGGGTGTCACTTTTTGAGATTTATTTTTGATTCCATAAAATTTGAAAAGTACATGACCAAGATTTTTTTTTATATTTTTCTAATGACTGTCACGACTTGGCCTATTGTCCGTTTTCGGCTTGACGTTGATTTCTGGGACACGTTGTATATGAACACAATGTCTTCTAATATACATAAGCGCTTACACAGACGATTACATTGTTCACCTACCATTCTATATTTTGTTCGTACAGCCAACCGGCCATGGTAATGGAATTAGCCCTAAACTCTTCTTATTCTGGGAAGACGCTGGTGCCCAGCAGTGGGACAGTAATTGTGCTGATTATGTTTGGTAATTCTATAACACTAACCACATCCAGTTCTTTAACTCTTCTCATTGTAAGAAGAGGCCCGTGCTCAGCACTAGGACAGTAATGGGCTGATAATGTTATGTTATTCTATAACACTAACAATATCCTGTTCATTAACTCTTCTTATTTTGAGAAGAGACCCATACCCAGCAATAGGACAGCTGTAATGAGCTGACTATGCTATGTTATTCTATATTTTCTTAACTTTTCTCGTTCTAAGAAGAGGTCCATGCCCAGCAGTGGGACTCGTAATTGGCTGATTATGTTAAGATAATCTATTACACTAACAATATCCAGGTCCTTAACTCTTCTCATTCCGAGAAGAGACCCATGCTCACCAGCAGTGGGACAGTAATGGGCTAAATATAATGTACAGTCGAGCACATATCTATGTAGGTATAGTAAAAAACAATATAAGTGAACGTAAATGAAAATCACGCGCCGCCTTCAAAATGTTGTTAAAAAGTTTTTATTTCATACTTTTTAGTTGATAATTGCGAGAGTTGATTCATAAATGTTTGCTATAACCATTGCTAACCTATGCTGTCTCACTGCTGGGCAAAGGTCTCGCTCATTTTCTTCCAAATGTCCAATCACTATCTTTAAAAAAAAACACGCATATCGGCCAAGAATTCTCAGAAAAACAAAACTATCTGCAGATCATCTAGGTAGGCGAAGCTAAAATAAACTGATTTATTGAAGCTGGTTAAAAAACTACTCGACTTAAGTCAATAACATGTATATGGGACCACCGCGCGGGCTTCCTCTACCAAATAAATAAAACAACCTTGTAATGTAAATCGGCCCAGAAATCTCGGAGTAATCGGTGTGCATACATGAAAAAAAAAACCCGCCGAATACATAACCTCCTCTTTGTTTTAAAGTCGGTTAAAAACACCCTTTTTACCCGACTGCGCCAGAAGGAGGGTAATGTTTTTCGAGTGTATGTATGTATGTATGTATGTATATTTCTTTGGCACGCCCTGCAGCCTAAACGGCTTGATGGATTTTAACTTGTGAGGTGTCGTTAGATTCGTCTTAATTGTGAGAGTGACACTGGGTATTTCAAATTTTAAAAATTAAAATGGCCGCTTTTTGGCGCCAAATTACGGCTTCAAAAAAAAAAAAATTCCCTCGTAACCTATCGAGAGGGGTATCAAAATAAAGGGTTTCATAAATGCTTTTCAAAAATATATACAACTTATATGTTTAAATGTAATTTAGAATGAGAAATGCTAAAAAACAACAAAATATTCAACGTTAAAAAGTTAATTAACAAAACCAAAAAACCCGACTGCGTGTGAATATAACTGAAAAGATGTAAACAAGACTTGTGTAGGTATATCTGAAAGTATTAAATCAACACGCAGGCGGAGGCTACGTATGTTTTTGGTCTTATTAGGTCGCAGTGGCTTAGGGGCGTTCAAGACCCCTACCTCTTTCCTCAAATAAAAATGTTTTTGGTCATTAATTACATATGTAGTTCATAGGTAGCCTCCGCCTGCGTGTTGATTTGATACTTTCAGATATACCTACACAAGTCTGTTTACATCTTTTGAGTTATATTCACACGCAGTCGGGTTTTTTGGTTTTGTTAATTAACTTTTTTATTTCAAAATTTTTAGTTCTGTCATGTTTTATCGCGCTATTAATGTATTTTTTTTAAAGTCACACATAAATATATAGGGTACCCAATTCATTTTTAACGTTGAATATTTTGTTGTTTTTTAGCATTTCTCATTCCAAATTACATTTATATATTTTTGTAAAGCATTTATAAAACCCTTTATTTTGATACCCCACTCGATAGGATTTGAAGAAAAAAAAATTATTTTATGATTTAATATGGCTCCAAAAAGCGGCCATTTTGATTTTTATAATTTTGATATACCCAGTGTCACTCTCACAATTAAGACGAATCTAACGACACCTCTCAAGCTAAAATCCATCAAGCCGTTTAGGCCACAGAGCGTGCCAAAGAAATATACATACATACATACATACATACACTCGAAAAACATAACCCTCCTTCTGGCGCAGTCGGGTAAAAATGAATTTGACTTTTCAAAAAAAACATTAATAGTATGATAAATAAAACATGATGACAAAACTAAAAAATTTCAAATAAAAAAATTTATTAACAAAAACAAAAAACCCGACTGCGTGTAAAAATAACAGAAAAGATATAAACAAGACTTATCAACACGCAGGCGGAGGCTACATAGGAACTATTATGTAATTCATGACCAAAAACATACGTAGCCTCCGACTGCGTGTTGATAAGTCTTGTTTATATCTTTTCTGTTATTTTTACACGCAGTCGGGTTTTTTGTTTTTGTTATTTTTTATTTTTATTAACACGCTTATATTAGGTCGACCTGTATCTAACTAACTATGTAATGGAATCTATGGTAACTAATTTAACCATCTTCCAAGGGTCGTAGCGTGATGAAAATTGGCAGCTGTATGTAGTTCTGATGACAATACAATAATATGGTACTGTCGAACTGATCTGATGATGGAGCCGGAAGATATGAACTTGAACTTCATGATGGAAAATTGTATCATAGCTGTTTTGGATTTCTTAGAAAAGTCTTGTAATGAACTTTGACCACGATTAGGTTTCAAGGTCTGATGATGAAGCCGGAAGATAGGCACTGGCATTCCATGATGGAATATCGTATCATAGTCGTGTTTGCACTTGTGAGAAAGGCCACGTAATCACTTGGTGGTCTCCAGATTGAAGAACTATATTGTTCTAAGCTGACAGATAAAACACCATGCAATACAGACGCACTGGCGGAGATGGAGAGGATGCGGGCTCATTCGCCTACTTAAAATAAATCTATAAATGTTAAAAATATTTTAGTTTTTCTAGTGTTTTTTAAACTATTAATTTATTTATTCGTCCATGGTTCTACTAAGGCAGAGTGATAAGTCTGGTAAAAATCAACATAGGAATAAAGTTATCGCAAATTTAATATTACCCTTTTATTTACAACTCTTTTAGAAGGTTAAATGTTAATTTTCAGCTAGTACCGTCAGTATTTTTTTTTAGAAAGCCAATAAAGAAAAACACTACATTACGTAATTATTTTATAATTTTTAACGCATTTTACGCATGCGAAGCGAAATCTAAAGATTTAAATTGCGGAAAGAAAATTGTGGACTTTGATTTAACTGCAAAGTTAGTCGAGTCGGTTAAGAAACAATGTTTCTTAATAAGATATCGCTGACGTCACCCAAAGACGTATAGTGGAGGATAATTTCGATACCACGAGCAGTGTTCACGGTAGCTTAGTGGCTAAAGCACTGGCGTACTGAACCAGGAGTCGCAGGTTCGAATCCTGCTCGTGAGCGATTTTTTCTTTCCACAATTTAAATCTTTACTACATTACGTTTTCGCAAACATGGAGAAAAGTGAATTACGTGTGATGATTAAACTTTATTTTTAGCGTAAAAACACTATTACAGAAATAAAACAAAAGATAGACAAATATTATGGGGACTCCGCTCCGTCGATAAAAATTATTCATAAGTGGTTTACCAATATTCGTAGTGGTCATACAAGCACAAGTGATGCTGAACGTCCAGGACGCCCTGTTGAGGTCTCAACACCAGAGATGATCGTCATAATCCATGACATCGTGTTAAATGACCAAAAATTTAAGTTCGTAAGATAGTTGAGATAGTAGGCATCTCAGAAGCACGTGTGCGCAATATCTTTTACATCAACATTTAGACATGAAGAAGGTCTCCGCGAGTTGAGTGCCGCGTTTATTCACTGTGGATCAAAAACGCATGCGTGTGACCACTCCAGAGTCAGGTTTAGCGCTGTTTCAACTCGATAAAACAGTTTTTATGCATCTTTTCATAACTGTAGACAAAACATGGACCCACCACTATATACCAGAAGCCAAGGAACAATCGAAACAGTGGATTGCTTCTAGCAAACCTGCGCCGAAGAAGGCCAAAGCAGTTTTATCGACCAACAAAGTGATGGCCATTGTTTTTTGGGATGCACGTGGTATATTCCACATTCATTATCTTTACAGAAAGGTGAAAGGGACTGCCGACGAATGTTATGCCAATTTATTGGACCATTTCCACAGTTTTAATGGAAAAATAGCCGCATTTGACTGAGAAGAAAATCGTTTTCCATGAAGACAATGCACGAGTGCACACCTGCGCTAATGACATGACAAAGTTCCATGAGTTACACTATGAGTTATGTTCTCACCCACCACATTCTCCGGATTTAGCCCCCTGCGACTATTTCCAAAAAATAAATATTTTCCGTACGCAGCGGCAGCACAATACACATAATCTAGTGCAAAGTAAGTAGGGTTGCTAGCCAGAAAACCTCCACGTGTGCCTGACGGCTGCTTGTCCTTCTGGACACGTCTGGAGGGAACGGCAGTTGTTTGGCTGGTGCATCCTGGGCACTGGGGATTTTATTGCCTGTGGCGAATATTCTGGCGCGGGAGGGGCCCGTTCTGGGCCAGTGGGGAGTTGCTCCATGTGTCCCTCTGTTGCCAACAGAGGGCACAGTGGAGGAGCAGGGGCGGGCCCGGTGTGCACTCACCCTGCCACTGGGCAGGCAGCGGGGGTACTGTCTTTCCCTGCCCCCGTCGATCTCGTAACCCCAGGAGTGCCCGCTGAGTAGTATTCTCGCGCCTCTTGGGACCGAGGATCTTGGCTTCACTGCCCGGACTGCGAGGAAGAAAACCTCTATAAAAAATTACGGGAGGTAGGGCCTGCAGCAGACTCGGGGAAGTCTGCTACCCAACCAGCAGCTGGCGTAGCTGGCACAGTCGGCGTAGTTGGCGCAGCTGCTAAAGGCCCATGAGGTGAGGTGGCGTGCAGTGTTCCGTGTTCGCCACTGAGGAGGGTGCGTTAGACCGCACGGGTAGAACGGGCTCGCCTGCTTGTGGCGGGCCGGTACCTGTTGGCGGTGGTTGTGTGAATACTCACGGGTTCCCACGCCCCCGGCTAAGGTACACCGTAGTGGTTTTAGTCGGTAAGAGTCCGACACTGGCTCCGCCTACCCCGGGCGGAGTGCGTCCATTAGGATTTCGCCACGGCAAAAAAAAAAAAGTGCAATGTAAGTAAGTTAGTTACTTTAATTTTTTTTTTTTTATCGATGAAATTATAAAAATACAGTTTACATACTCTAGATATACCCAAACCACGATTCGACAAACTGATCCTTCGGTCAAAGGTACGTCGGTAAAAGAACCCGTCGGCAAATAGTGTTTCGACGAAAAAAAATTCGGGGAAACGTGCGTCGGCTAAATGTACTTTCGACCAAGTGTTGCTTCGGGAAATGATACGTTCGACGAATAGTTGTTGGTAAAACGTGTTTCGGTGGATCGTATTTCGGTGAAACGTAGTGCTCCCCCTTTGAACTAGGACGTCTTAAGTATTTTGCAATTTTCTCTCTATAACTCGAAAATTTATAATCGCATTCTACTCGAAATAATTTTAAATGATAGTTTTTACGGAGGTCTATTAACGTGGAAGATTATGAGTTTCTACGTTGTACAGTTTAGAAATGGCAAGGGGGGGGGACACATTGCAAGCCATTTTCGCGGTTTATATTTCGCAGATGGTACACCTGATAAAAAAGTGATGTGTGAAACATTACCTTCATTTCAGTAGACTTATTGAATGATACCGCACATGAGTGGGAGCAGCGGAAAAAAATATGTTATCCCCATTTTACATGTATAGGCGCCACCCCTAAAATAAATAATCACGATTTTTTTTCTTTTAAAATTGAGATCTATATCTGAACACGTTTTGAGCAAAATTACATGTACTTATATTTAATAACTGTAGAAGTTATTAAGCTGTAAAGGATTAGGACAGACGGACGGACATGACGAAACTATAAGGGTTCCTTGTAGAACTACGGAACCCTAAAAAAACACACATTGAGAAGTGATGTATACAGTTTGTAACAAAAACCCTGTTGTTCGTTATTCTAAGTTATCAGAATCGATATTCATTCATACATTAGGAAACAACACATTTGGAAAATCTCTTCAGTAAAAATAATCATATTAAATCTTTATTATATGTGAATTGATTCTTCATCACGTTTTGAATGCCACGAAATATTTTTTTACTGATATTTATAGGAAATACAATACTATTTTAGTCCTTAGGGAGTATGTGAAAGAAGATGCCACACATGTTCACATTACAGCTTGTATTTTTACAAAAAAACCACTGAACAACACGGCATTTTGTTAAAACCGGGGAAGCACCTTATACTCTCACGGTAAAGTCTCATAAAAAAATCTCTATTTCAAATTCTATCGTCTCTATCCATATAATGTAAACTGTTTTGGATTTCCAAAGAATGGGGCCATATATACAAAAAATAACCATTCTCTATTCCAACTAAAGAAAAAAATATAAAATTATGAAGTTAGAGTACTGGCTGATTTATAGGTCATTATTGTAATGAGGTTGTATCATGTGGATTTCTGACAAAACTACTGAATGAATTTACATGAAACTTTGGAATTATCAATATGAAACTACACGTAATCTAATGGCAATGTAATTTTATGAGTCCTACATGACATTTATAACAAAAAAAAAACTCAAACTTTATATTGTACATACCGTACCAAAACATGATTTTCTGAACGTCCTACAGAGTTTATAACTACTAAATAGATTATAATGGATTTTACAAGAATTCTGCATGAACCTTCATTGATTTAGTAATGTATAAACTGTATTGGTATATGCCGCTATAATTATACAAAAAAAAATACATAAATGACGAAAAAAATTTGCGATAATTTTACTACGTAATTTTGTCACCATAAAAATCTAATTTCGTGATATTATTCCGTGAAAACTATTATTTACCAATAAACTACGTATTTTTATGATTATTATTTATAAACTTACCGATAGCAATGAGCACTAAAACAAACACAAAATAACTATTTCACTCACTGACACGAACAATAAACAATGGCGGCGGCCATCTTGACTGCAGACTTGCGAGTGCGTTCCGCAGAAAATAAATTTTAATATGTTAACCATTCTACAGATAATACATTTTTATTTTCAAAGACGAAGTTTTTAGTGGGCCACACTCTTAAATTTCGTGTAATCGAATTGGAACCGTAACTATATTAGAAAATAGGGTTTTTTTTCGCCTGGGGACGGCATGCACGGGTGGGTACCGTAGGTAACTAAGGTATTGACGTTTGGGCGCACACGAGTGCATCCTTGTGTGCTATAGCGGTTCCTTCGCCGGTTGACATTCGACCAAATTACCATGGTATTATATTATCTGTGACCAAATACAGAAACTCGCACTAAGCTTATTTTAAGCGAGATGCAGGCGCGCGTTCCACGCCCCCTATCCATATCTCTTTATTTCACATATCTATGAGTTGTGCCTAGAAAATAAAGGTAGAATAGTTCTCAGGCCTCCTTAATATTTGAGGATTCGAATACAGTTGCGATATTTTTTTAGGTGGTGCCAAAAGATTATAAAACTATGGGTGCTCTGTCACGTGCTATAGCTTCAAATGTTCTCTTTACACATTTGGACGAATCTGAACGTGCCGATATGTTCGATGCTATGTTCCCTGTCCAGTGTCTACCTGGAGAAACGGTCATCAGGCAGGGAGACGAAGGAGATAACTTTTACATTATTGATTCTGGAGAAGTCGAAGTAAGTATCAAGTTTTATTCAATAAATATCATAACAATTATTGACATATAAAACTGAATAACTCTAAATATTCAGGTGTTAGTGAATGGAGAACCTGTTACAACTATTGGAGAGGGAGGCAGTTTTGGAGAACTAGCTCTCATATACGGTACACCGCGGGCAGCCACTGTGCGCGCACGCACTCCTTTGAAGCTATGGGGCTTGGATCGCGACTCTTACCGACGTATACTTATGGGCTCAACTATAAGAAAGCGGCGCATGTACGACGAATTCTTGTCACGTGTGTCGATATTAGGTAAGAATAACTCATTGTCATTGAACTATAGGCGAGGTTCCATTATATTTTACTCGGGGTGGTGTGGCTGACGCTAGCATACTCACCGTGGAATTAAGCTAATTTGACTAAGTAAATTAAACCAATCCTGTGTGACCAATTCGTGACAATTTGTGTCCAAAGCACAGAATACGTGACCGCACACTTTGGAAGTTATATACTCATATTGGTGAGTATGCTGGTGTGGCGTTAACGCTAGCATCCTCACCCTCCGTAAGGAAAAACAGTTTAATTTCTAGCTTAAACGGTTTTCCGTACGGGGGCGAGGTGCCGTGGTTTATGTGGCCTGATTTTGTGACCAATTCGTCACGTTGATGAGCCGAATCTGAATAATAAAGCCTCAAAGAAACAAAAGTCATAAGGGGTGCTTGGTGAGTAAACTAGCGTGAGCATTTCACATATCTTATTATTCCGAAAACATCATTTTTTAATTTGTGTCTAGATTTTGCGATGAGTTTGTGCTGAAGAACGGTCATAAACTTGATTTAATTTATAGCGTAGAAAGACTTCGAATCGTACCTAAAATGCTACATAGGTACATTTACCTTGCTCAGTACAGTCATGCACAGCTAAGTTTATCGGACTAAGAAATAACGACCAAAAAGCTAAGGTAGGTAACTTTATTGTCGATGAAATAATAATAATTCCACAACAAGGTCCTTACTTCTTTACATAATGCAAAAAACTCACCCCTCTTAATCTGACTGACAAAACCCAACAAAAGAACGAAGTACAGAACGACAAACATACCAAATTAAACGAATGGACCCGGAAGGCGTTACACGGTCGACATCTTCACGACTTGAACCATGCCACCGTCGACAAGACAGCGTCGAGCGATCGGCTTAAGCGTGGAGAATTGTTCCCCGAAACGGAAGGGTTCATGCTAGCAATACAGGATCAAGTGATAGAAACGAAGAACTACAAAAAGCATATTATGAAATTACCTAATTCATCCAATGACTCCTGCAGAAAATGCAAAGGGTCTTCTGAAAAAAATCAACATATAACAGGAGCGTGCAGAGCAATAGACCACTTGATCAACGAGGCAGTTTTACCCGCAATCAAAAGCGTCCAAAACTCTGGATCAATGCCGCGCGTACCTAACCTACCTACGCTCGCTACGACACGGACTGCGTATGCGAGCGGATGTCGTTCACTCCTAGCACCAGCTGATATTTTATTTGAATTACATTGCGAATTAAAAAAAAATCAAAAAAAATGGGTCTTTTTGCAAATATTTTTTATTTAACTGCTCAAAGCTTTAAGCTGGCTGGGCAGCATTTGGCAATCTTCGCCGAGTCTTCTCGTCGCCTATACTGCAAAGTTTTATGACAAAGGTCGCCAACTAGTGGGTCCGAAGGACCGATAGCCGCTGGAGCAGACGAGTCCTTGAGTGGAGACCGCGAATCGGCAAACGCAGTGTAGGGTGCCCCCCAGCCAAGTGGACCGACGACCTGATGAAAGTAGCTGGGGGGACTGGATGCGAAAGGCAGAGGACCGAGTGTTGTGGCGCAATTTGGGAGCTATGTCCAGCAGTGGACTGCGATAGGCTGAATTGATGAAAAAATTGTGCTCCCTTTGAAAATAAAGCAGTTATACGACTATTGCCACGCGGACAATTGAATATGAGACAGATGTTACTCAAGGTTACACTAGCGTAGAAGATGGGGACTAAATTTCTCTCGAGTTTATATTCCCATAATTGTACTATTTTGTATGTATAAGTTATACAGACCGAGAAAAAAGATTTTTACTTGTATTACAGCTCCAGTGATGGATGTATCCGACGTACGGTCGACCGCACGTCGGTGGTAAAGTGTTACCACCAAAGTGTCAAAGTGTTGACATTAGCAGCATCTTTATTTCGTAAGCAGTAAGGGCGGTTTTCGAATTGACTGTACTTATGCATGTTATGAAGAATACAACTTTTTCAACCATTATATCTCAGAAACGGTGACGTTTAGGAGAAAAATTGTAGAGACAATTTTATAGATAATTGCATAATCTACAATTTTTGTCTGACCTATTTTTATCATAAAACTTACCGTTTGGCTAAAAAACGCAAACACCTATATTTGCGAACTTTGACCTTGAATCAAAAAATATCCAAGTGTGACTGTGATTGGGACTTTTAACATTTCATTTATAATAGTCCAGTCAAAATAAGTTTTGAGATTGCAATAAAGATAGATGAATAAATTGGTTTCGAAATAATAGTATTGTAATTTTGATAGACATTCGTCGTGAATTCATGGTTATATGGGCCTTATACCATAAGAAATACCTAAAGTTGTGTTCTTACTGTTTTACGCTAAACCAAAGATGTACTTTTGGTGAAAAGTTAGATTTATATCCATGGACACCTTATAATTCGCGTTAATAGTTGTTTAGACGCGTTAATAGTTGTTTAGACGCGTTAATAGTTGTTTAGATCATGTAATTTTAAAGACAAAAATACCTATAAATACGTTTATAATTGAATCCATAATTACTGATCATGTACCAATACTATGCTGTGCTGAAGTTAAAAACGTTAATAAACCACTAAAAAGACAAATAGTAAAACTTGACTATGAGGCCATAAGATTGGCTTGTGAACATCTTGATTTCACATCTATTTTTAACGCTGTTAACCCCAATGCTGCCATGGACATATTTATATCTAAAATTTCTAATATTATTCAGATAAACCAAAAAAAAATTAATGTCACAAATAGATACAGAATCCTTAAACCCTGGATGACAATTGGACTCATCAGATGTACTCGCAACAGGGATCGCATGCATAAAAAACTAAAGCAAAATCCGAATAATGTGGTACTTGAAATGACATACAAACGATATAGAAATTTTTATAACAACCTCATTAAGAAACTGAAGCGAGAATATGAAAAAAACCTTCTCAAAAAAGCAGGCAAAAATAACAAAAATATATGGAATGCTATTAACAATATCACAAACAGAAATATCAAAAAAGATAATTCATTAGATCTACTTACAATTGAGTCTACTCCGTGTTCATCTGTCAATGCCACAAATAAGTTCTTTGCCACTATTGGGGAAAACTTAGCAAACAAAATCACTCCTCCGAGCGGTTCAATTCAATTTAGTTCGGTACCGCACAGTGTTTCGTCACTAACCAGCAACTCATTTGTTCTACTTGACACTGATGAGCAAGAAATTGAGAACCTAATCACTGGCCTTAAGAGTGACTGTGCGGTAGGTGATGATGGAATCTCATCTGAAATACTTAAATTGATAAAAAAGTATATAGTTCCACCGCTTGCTTATATATTTAATTTGTGCCTAAACTGGGGCATATTTCCAAACTCCTTAAAACGATCTATAGTTCGACCCATTTACAAGGGTGGAGACGGAAGCCGTGTCACTAACTATCGCCCTATTTCTATTCTGACATCGCTATCAAAAGTTTTTGAAAGGATAATTAATACAAGACTAATAAAATACCTAGAAAAATATAATCTACTCTCGAAAAACCAATTTGGTTTCCGTTCAGGCAAGTCCACTGAAGATGCCTTAAGTAATTTTACTGAACACATTGTTACAACCATAGATAGCAAAAAAAAGTGCCTCACTATATTTCTTGATCTGGCGAAAGCTTTTGACACGGTTTCTGTTCCCACCCTGGTAAATAAGTTGCATCAGTTCGGCATCCGAGGCAATCAACTCAAGTTGCTTAATGATTACCTATCTGGAAGAATACAAAAAGTGAAAATTGGCAATTATATAAGTGATGGTTTACCTGTTACCCATGGAGTGCCACAGGGTAGTATTCTGGGTCCAACGTTGTTCCTAGTTTACATTAATGAACTAACACTTCTTAATATTGAAAACTGCAAAATTATTTCCTACGCAGATGATACTACCCTGACATTCCATGGTGATACTTGGAATGATGTTTACCAAAAGGCACAGCATGGTTTTAACATGGTCACTAAATGGCTTGCCATAAATCATCTCTCACTTAATACTGAGAAAACTAAATACATCTCTTTCTCAATTCGTAACCCCAAAAAATCGTTACAAATGACAAATCATGATAATAATAATATTATCGCCCACACTTGTCACACCGAAATTGATAATTGCTCTTGTCTCCCATTGGCATCCGCTGATTTTATTAAATATTTGGGTATCATATTTGACAAAAATCTTAACTTTAAGAATCATATTATTAATCTTTCAAACAGAATTAGAAAACTAATATATATATTTATTCAAATCAGACACTCAGCCAATACCAACATAATGAAAATGGTTTACTATTCCCTGTGTCAAGCGGTTATAACGTACTGCATCACCTGTTGGGGCGGTGCAGCAAAAACGCACAATTTAATCATTGAAAGAGCACAAAGAGCTTTATTAAAGGTAAGCTTCTTTAAACCTAGGTATTTTTCTACAACCGAACTGTATAAAGACTGCGGAGTGCTAACTGTGCGCAAACTCTTTTTATTATTATTAATTATGAGACAACACTCTAGTGCCCGGCTAAATATCCCGCCTGTAAAAGAAAACAAAAGAAGAAGACACCTTGAATTATATCAATCAGTGCCTTGTAGAACATCTTTTGCTCAACGGTTTAGCTTGTTTCTAGGACCAAGACTATTTAATATTGCTAATAAAAAATATCAGATTTTCCCCATGACCAAAGTGGACTGTAAACAAAAAGTTATTACCTGGCTCCTATCCCTAACATATGATGACACTGAAAATCTATTAATTGTACCTGCATAATAATTAAATAATTAATATTAAATAATGAACGTAAATATGTTACAATTTTTCTTATATGTAATTTTTTTCCGGTGACGGTTATCCTCCACGCCACGTACACTACCACACCTCTTAAACTTACACACCCTCCACAACATCTACAAACCTCTCACATACACAAGTACACTCATAACTAGTCATACATAACACATAATAGTAGATTGTGATACAAGTGAGCTAAGATGTTCATTATACTTGAGGCTGGTTTGCAGCGCGAGCTGAAGGCGAGGGCGTCGTGAAGCCGAGAGTATAATGAGCAATGCTCACGTGTTTTATAAGACGTTTTTCAACACACCTAAGAGAAAAAATTAAAATTGAAAATCAAACATATTTTATACAAAATGAAAAATGGCGCACGGATTTCTGTAATCGCACGCCACGCCATACATGTGGCTGAGTGACGTATGGCTTTGAGTGCGTAGATGGTAAAAGAAAACCGCCAAACAGCCTACTATTAAAAATATGATACATGGATTTTTTCATTTTAATTTATAACACAAATTAATTTCTAATTTGTTGACATAAATATATAATTTGATGTAGTGAAATGTTTATTTATCTTATTAACACAGTTTATTTACTCACAAAAATGTTACTATTGTTAAGACATAAATACTATTCGCTGAGATTTAAAAATAAACTGTATAGTAAAAAGCATAAGTGCGATAATGTAATGTTAACAGCACGCATGCTTAATTAATTTTTTTTTCTTTCATTCAAATTTTTTCTTCATGCTCTTAATGAGCTGCATTATTAACCTAAAAACGGTGCAATAAGAGCCAGTGTGTTGAAAATGTATTTAATACTTACATTTTTCTATTGTTTCTCATTATTACTAAACTATTCTTAGTTAATATTCTTTTAATTATAAATGTAAAAAAAAAAAAAAACAACTTACCTTACTTTGCACTTAGAACGTACCCACATATTTTTTATAAAATATAAAACATCAAAAACTTAATACGGGATTGTTGTTAGGACTAATTATTTTCGGCTTCCTGACCTTGAGGGTGGGCGCTGATACCTATGTTACAAGATATTCATTTATCTTAGTTTAGGTATCAGCTGCAACCTTAACTTGTAAATGTATCTACCTTGCCATTGTTTTAACCCTATGTTATAAGTAAACGTATGTAAATTTTAAGGTGCAAATAAAAGATTTTTATTTTTTTATTTATTAATTATGGTACATAAGTTATCCCTTTAGGTTTAAAATTCTTAACATTACGTTGATTTTTCTTTGACAGTGTAAAACATCAGACTTACAAAATCTTACTTTTGGGGATTTTTCCGTTTTTACTCTCCAAATGTAAGCCTCCAACTTGTGTTCGTTTTTCACCTAGGTGACTGTTTAGGAACCTATTTAAAACATGTTTTTTAAAGATTTCCGTATTATACATAAAAGATATATGGTATTTTTTTCTTGATCATGCAAAAACATTTATACCATCTATTATAAATGATAATTATCCCTCGTTTTAATGATCAAAAATTTATAAAATCTAAGTCACATAATCAGTTTACTAATTCATTACATTTAAGGCGGCGATATACGTGAATTGGGCTTTTTTTCGGTTTTTTAAGTCACTTTTTCTCCGTAATCTTTATCGTAAAAAATCCAAAAAAAATACATGTTAATCTACATCTTATAATGCAGGTCCTCTTCGGCTCAGAAAATTGAAAATATTATTTGAAATATCTGAAATAAATATGCAAAGTAACCTCTGTGTAAAATTTTAATAGTTTTTTTCTCCTAAACTATCAATCACAGGATTTTTTTATTGCAATCAGCATATAAAAAAATACAATACCGAGGGCACCTTTGGCTTACTTTTTCAAATTACTTTCCTAATTATTTTTTAACGATTTTTTTACGTAATCGGTACTCGCAAATGGCTTGAAATCCCCTCGCTCGCCCGTTTAGTCAGTGCGGGACACAGAGTACATTATAATATACTGAAATAGAGACCAATCTTCCACCACAAAACTGGTAACCGCTTACTAGCGCCATCTGATACTTTTAGTTTGGAACTGCTGTTAGTACATCAACAGAACTAAAAATAAAAAATGCAAAAAGAGAATCATTTCTTGAGGATCGTACTTACGCCCTGCTTTTATAAATCGGACCGCAAGATAGTACTGCTATTAACACTTGTTTCCGACTTGCGAATTTTAGCACTATAATCAACCAGTCAAAATCAGTAAAAGTAGAATACTTTAATGTTCAAGAATCAACAAAAAAGGCTCTGAAAAAGATACTTATTTATTATTATAATATTTCGTGAAAAATCAGTAAAATTATCTCGTGAAATGAAATCATAATCTCTTTGGAACAATTATCAAATATGGGGTCATGTAGCGACATCTATCCGATATCGAATGAACTATTACAGTATCTCGTTTCTTAAATTTGGTAAATCGCCATCTATTACTTTTAGTCCGTAACAATAACAAATATAATGCTACTAAATTAAAAATCACCATCTTACCTGTTATCTACAAGTATTCGAAGTACTACGTTTTTTTGCAGCGTTGTAAAAGCTGTTGTACCCGATTATTTGTTTTAAGATTGAGGACCCTGGTGCGGGACGTGTCGCTGTGCTATACGGACCTGTACTACGTTCTCTTATAATTTTCGGTGTGAAAAATACGAAGGATTTTTATTATAATTTTATTTAGAATGGCGCAGCGGCTGAGCGTATAGGTGGCGGGTTCGATTCCCGCATGGAACAAATATTTGTATGGACTATGGCCTACGTATAGTTGCTACTTTTAACATTGTGTTATACGTATTAATAACTTTTTTATGTAGGTATGTTATATAATAAAAAAAAGTGTACATAATAATTAAGAAAAACTCCCTAAATCTTAATAGTATAATTGCTACTTTTGTAAAAGTAAATACGATTATTTCATCATAAGTAAAGAAGTGCTCCCCATAGTCACAGACAGTAAAAAATATAGACGTAATGCTGTGAACAATCATAGTGAAGCCAAAAAAACTATGCTCCTTCGTGTACAACCAGCGGTCACGTACACACCATGCAATTGAAGAATATTTGCTTTCGCGATGCTTACTTGACGATGTCGCGACATGTGTACTGAGAGTGAGCACGGTTTCAGGTGCATGTGCGTACGGAGCACTGGTTGTACACGAAGGAGCATAGTTTTTATTGGCTTCACTAAATTATTCGCGGCACTTCTTTTATATTTTTTACTATGACTTGTACGTTATTTTTGAACCAGCGCGGTAATGACTTTATTTATAAGAAAAATAAGTAAAAACATAAATTCAAATAGTAAGTAGGTATGAATCGATCTCAGACTAAAGTAATGAGTATTAGTATAGTATTAGGTAAAGTGGGTTAGTGGTCAATCCGCACGAATTTGATTGGCACGAAACGTGCGGATCGACTCTTTTAAATATTGTTTTTTTTTTTGGGAGTAGTAGGCTATTGGCACACATTGTTTTTTATGGAACAAATTTACGAAAAAAGGTACTGTAGCGCACAAAAGTAGTAGGATTAATAATATTTTTTAAATGAAGTGACACGAATTAATCAAAAATATCTATGTTAAAAATATAAAATTTTGATAAACGTCTAGTCTTAGATTTCGTTGTGACGTGATTTAAAACTTAAAGTTGCCAAAATTAGTACATTTTGCTATACAGCATGACTGGATGAATAAGGGACATTATAAAATTCAAGAATATGGTAGAATGACCGTACGTATAATGAAAAAATATGTTAAAAATACTTCACGATAAATTACGTGTACAGGAGTAAAAAAATCGCCCACGCTCATCACGGCTGAATGCGACTTTCAAGGGGTCTGCTGACTAGTGCAAAAGGCAAAGAGGGTGGAAATACCAACCAATGGACACTTTCGGCTACTTACATCACCTTACTGTATGCAACTTTGATTTGTAAGAGCAGAATAGTGGTCACAGTAATTGCTAAATTTGATTGAAAAAATATTTCAAAAAGTAAAGTAGGTACCAGTTGTTTACATACAACATGTTGATCTGTATTCGTGCCATGTTTAAGGAGGTGACAATACCACTGATACTGAACACGAATCAATAAAAAAAATCAATACCTTTTTTTTACTTAAATACCTAATAAACAAATAAATTCCCTCTGTGTGTCACGTGCGACACAAAAACGAGGCGTGCGAATCCACCAAAACAATTTACAGATATTTCCACCCTTTGACAATGCCGCCGATGACTTATTTTAGAGTCATTCGGGATTTATTCTCAAACTCTCTCTACAATTCGAAGTGAAAATTTGGGTATTAAATAATCGTAGAACTTTTCAAGTATTTTTAGACGACTAAGCACATAATTTATCATTTGCTCTAGAAATATGGCACGGTTACAGATCAAAATTTTGTATTTGGAATGAAAATCAGTGACTGAATATTTTCGTTTAATAAGTTCTTTGTTCAACCAATCAAACTGTATACATAATTACATACATTTAATATTAAACTAGTTTAAATCCAGGCAGTAAAATATATAGACAAAGTGCTGCGAACAATCATAGTGAAGCGAAAAAAACCGTGCTCCTTCGTGTGCAACCAGCGCTCACGCACACACCGTGCACCTGAAGGATATTTGCTTTCGCTATGCTTACTGGACGGTACCGCGACATGTGTACTGAGAGCGGTGAGCACGGTTTGAGGTGCATGTGTGTGATTTTGGTTTCAGCCTTTTCACCTTTCCTAGTTGACGGTTCTTCCGCCATTATATTAAGTACCAGAATACCAGCGTCAGGTATAATACCTGGCACATGCTGAGCTGGACACCCATTTGGTACAATACTGAGACACATATCACACTGTTTTATTGTATTTTTAGTTGTATGTCCTGTGTCTTGTTTTTGTACTAAATAAACGTTTTATCTATCTATCTAAGTAGGTATTAATGAACTTCGAAGCTATCTGAAAATAGCATAATATATTTGATATGAGAGCAATATTCCTTGAGAGCAATATTAATAAAAGAGTGAAACAATTTACAGCTTGCCGGTTCATTAATTAACTTTGTGATTGATAGTGTAGAGGTGCGTCCACTAGGGGGCGCTGTAATATATTACTTCTAATGGTCATTGAATACTCTAATACTACTAAATAAATACTGATTTATTAATTCTAATTATTATAAACATCATTTAATTCTTATAAAAAATGTGCTCTGACAAAAGAATGGGCCGGGAAAAGTACGATTTAAAAGCCCCGCTAAAAGACAGCGTTTTAAAATAATATGAAGATAAATTCAACAAAATTTACTTATTATTTTACACCAATCTATTTCTTTGTTTTAGTTGCAGCACTTAGCACTGGTTCACATTAATGATGATCAATATGTTTAAAAAAATTTAAGCTCACACATTTACTTGCTAAGGAACATTATTGCACATGCAGCGTCAATCAATGGCAGATTAAACTTCAGTGTTACCATGTCTAGCCGAGTCGAAGTAGCCAAAAATATGGCGCAAAGTAGCCTAATTTCGCCTTAGTTTTTTTTTTTGTAAAATTGCCTAAAATCGCCTCATTGAAAGTCGAGTAGTCTAAAAAACCTATTTTTTAATGATAATGATAATTTATTTAACCAAATTAAGCATATTTTACAAGGTAACACTGCTGGGCCCCACACTAGGATTCCCTGTGTCGTGGGCACCAGTATCTTCCAAAATGATTTGACTATTTAACATACATGCTATAGTTACATTCATACAAGCTATAGTTATATTAATTAGGTAAGTAAAAGATACAGTATTTGTGAGTTAGTGTGTGTATATGTGAGAGTTCATTAATTTTTCGATCTTTTTTATCGTCGTGTTTTCACGACTGTACTTTGATATTTTTTATTCTTTAAAATACAATATGTGCCTATTATTTACAATATGTGCCAAGCCTACTACGTATACATATATGAAGGTGGCGATCCGCACGAAAATAAAAACGAAAATTCTAATATTTAAAAGAGTCGATCCGCACGTTTCGTGCCAATCCAATTCGTGCGGATTGACCACTAACCCAGTTTTTTATTATTATTGATTCGCATAATTATAAATTAATAAAATAGTATGGAAATTATTATTGGCAGGTCATAGCAGCACTTTTTAGGGTTCCGAAGTCCTACAAGGAACCCTTATAGTTTCGTCATGTCCGTCCGTCTGTCCGTCTGTCCGTCTGTCCTAATCCTTTACAGCTTAATAACTTCTACAGTTATAAACATAAGTAAATGAAATTTTGTTAAAAAATACTCTGCATATAGATCTCAATTTTAAAAGAATAAAAAAATAGTTTTTACGTTCTTTAGGGGTGGCACCCATACATGTGAAATGGGGAAAAAAATATTTTTTTCGCTGCACCCCCTCGTGTGGGGTATCATTGAATAGGTCTACTAAAATGAAGGTAATGTTTCATACACCACTTTTTTATCAGGTGTACCAACTGCGAAATATAGCCCGCCAAAGTGGCTTGCAATGTGTCCCCCCCCCTGCCATTTCTAAACTATGCAACGTAGAAACTTATAATCTTCCACATTGATAGACCTTTGTGAAAACTCTCTTTTAAAATTATTTCGAGTATAATGTGATTATAATTTTTTGAGTTATAGACAGAAAACTGAAAAATACTTAAAACGTCCTAGTTCAAAGGTCATTGACCTTAGAGAAAAATGATCATAGCAAATAATGCTCCTTTAGCTACTTTCTATTTGAAAAAATCACAAAAAGTAACTTTGTGTTATGTTGACGACACACTTCTTAAATTTGGCGCCATCTAGCGGCGTCGTACAACACTCTCTGGGTCGCCAATGCTGGCGTCAAGTGCCGTGTATTACATTTGGCACTGTATAGCGCCATCTAGCGGCTACTGACATCACTCTCTGAGTCGCCAATGCTGCCGTCTATTGCAAAAACTAAAATAGCCGTGATTAATATTCGATTTGATTTGTTTGTAACACCTACTTAAGGAACCCTATAATACTGAGCATGGCCCGACATGCTCTTGGCCGGTTTTTTTTGTTATTATAACTGTAACTACCTATGTATCACAATATACAATAAATTGAATTGAATTGAATTGAAGTGATTTTATTGCATGTTAATTTTAATTTGTTTTTAAATATTATGTACTATTAATTGAAAATCAAAATATTTGCACGACTGAAATGTCGAAAGTAGTGAAACCCAATTTTAACTTTAGACGAACTCAATGTTACCTATGTTCTTGCAAATAAATATATCATTCATTCACTCATTCAAAGTAAAGTAGCACAGAATAAAATAATTGTATTTTCTGTATATTTGATTGCAAGTATGTGTTCATTATTTACAAACTTAAATAGGTAATATAACTTATTTCTAAATAAAAAAATGCAAGAATATAAATTCTAAAAGGAAAGTATATTAATGGGGATCGATCTCAGACTATACAGACCCGAAGTCGACCCCTAAATCACTAGACTACGTATACTGTTATAGTTGCCGGCAAGAGTCGTGAGCACAGATTCCACTGCGCAAGTGGTCGAATCTCTGTTCACAGTACAATCAACCAGATACGGGCATTTGCATTGGCTTAAATATATGATAAAGTATAATTTATTATACATAGAAAACGGAATACTAGAACACGGTGACAACAGAGACTACCTCGCTAGTACAATTTGTGCTCACGTCTCGTGCCGGGAACTATACGAGACATCCCAAAATAACCGTGCATATTGTAAAAATTTACAAGTTAGGTACTTGCCGGCTAAAACTTTTTTCATTCGAACTCGCAAGCGAGCGGGCGGCGGCGCGGTCACAGGCGCGCTAGCGCGCGGCGCGATGTTATTATGAAGTGTCCCCGCGCTCCCTTTGCATCATTCTGATCGGCAACGCCCATTCGAGCAATGTCAACGAGATCATGCGCGCCCTTAAAACATCCAAATTGCGCGCCTGGGTCGATTTCATGTTTCGAATTAAAATGACACATTTTTGACGATTTTTGTAAACCCCCGTTTTATTGTTATCTGAAGGTATTTAACGTTTGCTATAATGAAGTTATACACATACTATGTAAAAATACAGGGCGCATCTTGTTAAAAATAGAAGAAAACCAAAAAAATAGAAACACGAATGAATAAGTTTTTACACAAATGAAATTCTTTAATCGCGAATGAAATGTGTAGGACACTAATGATTTGCTAGCTGGACAACATTCATAACCATGATTTTATAAAACAAAAATACATAACAAGGTCTTGAATGAAGCGGGCGATGGTGATTCTAAGGTATCTAAGTGAGAAATAAAAACAAGGAAACTTGGATACGTTTTTTGAAGTGAAACTTCTGTATAGACGGGGGGGGTATTAGGAATTTTTAGTCACGAAAAAGCGTTACGGCCGCATGGAGGGGGTAAACAATATATCGCTTGGCGAGAGACGGCAGCAGCGGAGGGATTGAAAGGCTGATGATGATGATGATGATGATAATGATGGTGATGATGATGATGATGATGGTGAAACTTCTATATATAGAAGATAGATATATATATCTTCTTCTATATATTAGGATTTTTCTCTCACGAAAAAGCGTTACGGCCGCGTGGAGGGGGTAGACGATATATAGCGGCGGAGGGAGAGAAAGAAAAATGGATGTTTTTTTTGGTTCCGGATTTAATTCAGTTTTTTTGTTTGATAAAATAAAATATGTTGTAGTGTAGGGATTATTTAATGAGATCCGCACACCAACATTCGCTATATCACAAAATCACAAACTCAATTTTATGCAGCGCGAACGGGGTCTGAGGTGCGGGCGGCGTGACCGCACGGAAGCCCGCCACGGACAGTTAGCGTCAGCGGTAAGCGCTGTGATTGGTCACCGCATTGACAGGCTCACTTGGCGCGATATTCAAACTGTATGCGCGCTACAATGTTTAAATAAAAAATGCATTCATTAAAATCACTTAAAATGTACCTAACCTAACCAAAACATAATTTGCAGTTAACCTGCGAAAAAAAAACGAAATGTGTGCTGGGACACATAGTAGAAGTGAAACTTCAACGGACAAGTGGAAAAACGAATCGCAACGGACAAGTGGAAAAACGAATGGCAACTGACAAGTGGAAAAACGAATCACAACAAAATTTTAACTTGAAGTTTTACGGGCTGATTGTTAATGTACTTATTCAATTTGAAAACCTGCCCGTAAAACTTCAACTTTAAATTTTGTTGCAATTCGTTTTTCCACTTGTCAGTTGCCATTCGTTTTTCCACTTGTCCGTTGCGATTCGTTTTTCCACTTGTCCGTTGAAGTTTCGCTTGTACTATGTGTCCCAGCACACATTTCGTTTTTTTTTATTCAATTTGTATCTAATAAGTTTTTATGACAATAGTTAACTGCAATCTTGATATATCATAATCCAAAAATTCCAAATATTACGTAGCATTATTTCAGCAAAAATGTATTGAATACATTAATTAATAAAAAAAAATAACATTAGGTAAATTTTTTTTATGAACAGAATGTAACATACTTTTTATTATATTTCTATATACAACCTAATTCTTAGCTTATACTAAACCTCTTAAGGGGTCATTGTACTCATCATAATGAACAACTTTTACTATGGGAACAACCCTGAAACCGAAAAAAATATCAGCGTTTCCCTACATTTGTGTTCATATAAATCGACATAATTATAGGGAACAGCAGATTTTTTCGAGATTTCAGGGTTGATTCCACTGTAAAATGTGTTCATAATGATGAGTACAATGATCCCAGAGATTTAGTATAAACTAAGAATAAGATTGAATATTTGTATAAGTAGGTATTTCTACTAATTTCTTATAATATATATTTTTAATGATTTAAATAGTGGAAAGAAAAAAACGCTCACGATAACGATTCGAACCTGAGAGTCCTGGCTCAGTACGCCAGACTTTGGGTGACGTCAGCAATATCTTTTAAGAAACAGTGATTCTTCTTTTTTTTTCCACTATTTAAATACCGAAAACATGGTTTTGTGGGGCACAGTGATATTGCAGAATTTATACATGTATGAATAAATAAATAAATACTAAATAAATCGTTAGATTTCGCTTCGCATGCATAAATGCGTTAAAAATAATAAAATATATAATTTTGTCAATCCATTTTTTTTTGTTGTATTTGCAATCAGTTTATACAATTAAAAAGATGGTTTGAGTGATTTTCAAGGTGATCTACATGAGGGTACTTTATTGCTCTAGGCGCTATGTATGGCACGTTTTTAACGTACTTTTGTGTAAAGTTGTAAAACAAAAGTTGTGTAGTTAGACGTCATTTAATACTCATACTGGACTGGTAATCTGAAGGTCAAGCCGCAAGTGCCATATGGTACCCTTTTTTTTTTTTTTTTTTTTCCGTGGGGAAAATCCTCATGGACGCACTCCGCCCGGGGAAGGCGGAGCCAGTGTCGGACTCTTACCGACTAAAAACCACCACGGTGTTCCTCTACCGACCCTTGGCCAGGGGCGTGGGAAACTTAACTCGCCCAACCATCCCCGGCAGGTCCCGGCTCGCCACTAACAGGCGAGCCCCTTCACCCCGTGCGGCACCCACATCGGCTGCACCCTCCTCTTGACTGGCGCGCGCGGAACACGACGCGCCACCGTCACGGGCCTTGTCTGGTCGGGCGGCGGGCCACCCCGAGTCCGCCGCCCGCAGGCCCACACTTAGGGTGGCTGGAGGTCGGCATACCTGCGACCTGCAACATTCCTGCGACGCCCAGGTCGCCTTCTGCGGGAGGGAAGGGAGGTAATCGCCTCTCTAACTCTCTCCGCCGCTTCCTTAGCGAGCATCACCTCCTCGCAAAAGGAGACGACGCCTTCCCAAGCGCTCCCGCTCCCGACCATCGACTGAACCACGGCCGGAAGCGAGAGATCGCTGCCGCCTACTGCAGTGATGAGATCACGGCGCTGCGTGGCCCAAGCTGGGCACTCCTCCAGTGTGTGCCGCGCCGTGTCCTCTGGGCAGCTCCCGCAGTGATGACACTCGGGTGTCGGCTCCCGGCCTATGCGACACAGATACTTCCCGAAGCAACCGTGCCCCGAGAGTATCTGTGTCAGCCGGTAGGTGAGGGCGCCATGGCTCCTCTCCAGCCACTCCTCCATGACGGGCCTTACCGCCGCGATTGTGGCGTGCCCTGCGCTGGGTTGCGCAAGTCGCTCCTTCCATTCAGCCGCTAGGATCTGGCGCACCTCGCTCCGATCAGGCGGGTCCTCGCGCTGATGATACCTCAGCGCAAGGTCTCTCGCCTCCAGATCCCAGGGCATTGATCCGGCAAGAAGGCTCGCCGCCTCGAAGGAGATCGTACGATACCCCCGTATCACCCTGACGGCCATCGCACGCTGCGGCCTACGCAGCAGCGCGACATTGCCTGGCGTCAGGGCGTTTGCCCACACTGGGGCCCCATAAAGGGCCATGGACCGTACGATCCCCACGTAGAGCCTCCGGCAGGAGGCATTTGGCCCTCCCAAGTTTGGCAGCAGCCGCGATAGCGCAGCCGTGGCCCCTAACAGCTTGGGCGCCAACCGCTTAAAGTGCGGACCAAAGTCCCACCGGCTGTCGAGGACGAGTCCCAGGTACTTCATCGTCGACTCGATACCGATGCGGACGCCTCCTACCACTATATGGGATCCCAGAGGCGGCTTCTTCCGAGGCCCATGAAAACACAGGGCCTCAGACTTATGTAGAGCCACCTCGAGACCCAACCGCCGGATCCTTGCAACGACTAGCGCAACCCCCGCTGTCGCCAGCATGGTCGCCTCCCGGTGCGTCTTCCCCCTCGCCGTGACTAGCGTGTCGTCAGCGTAGCACGTCATGCCAACGCCGTGGAGAAGAGCACCGCGCAGCACCCAGTCATAGCCGATGTTCCACAGAAGCGGTCCCAAAACCGATCCCTGTGGGACACCGCATGACATCTCTCGCCGACCCCATACTTCCCGACCCGGGTAGATGACGGCCCTGTCCGTCAGGTAGGCCCCGATAATGTGGCGAAGGTAAGTCGGCACCCGATGGAATTCAAGTGCCGCCCTAATGCAACTCCAGGGCAAGGTGTTGAAAGCATTGGCGATATCAAGTGATACCGCCAAAACCACCTCCCCCCGGGCCACTGCTTCCTCCGCCAGAGCCCTCACGCGCATGATGGCGTCCACAGTGGAGCGCCCCCGGCGGAAACCAAACTGGTTGTCCGATAGATCCGGCCCCATCCTAGTCAGGTGCTGGACAAGGCGGTCTGCAATTACTCTCTCAAAGAGCTTGCCCACCTCGTCCAGCAACACGATGGGGCGGTACGCAGATGGTGAATCTGCAGGGCGCCCCTCCTTCTTCAGCAGGACCAGTTTTCCAGTCTTCCACCTCCGTGGAAACTGGCCCCGCTCGAAACATGCGCTCAAGAGCCCTCCCAATCGGGGCCCAAGGGCCTTCAGAGCCAGGACCCATGCTCGGCCAGGTATGCCGTCGGGCCCTGGGGCGGTGTTTTTGGCTTGAAGCCGTTTCACCGCAGCCATCAATTCTTCCCGGGTCACTTCGGGCACGTCATCGTCATCGTCCGCGCTAGGCACCATGTCAGGAGGAACCATCGGCGGAGGGGTGTGCTCCACCCTTGAAGGGAACAGAGCGCTCACCACACCCTCCAGCAGCTCGGGCCGGAGACTCTGGGATAGTGGGGGGGCCCACGGGCGAAGTTTGCCCCGTACCATACGGTATGGACGCCCCCATGGATTTGCGTCCAGAGTCGCCCTCATAGCGTCAAAGCCTGCTACTTTGGCTTCTGCTATGGCCGCCTGAAGGGCCACCTTTGCTGCTCTGTACCCCTCGTACAGCTCTTCCTCTATGGTTGCCTCCTCTGGGGTGCGGGGACGCCTCCTGAAGCGCCTCCTGAACCTGGTGTACCGGCGTCGCTCGTCAACACATGCAACTCGTAGTCGCGCTATGTCCGAGGACCACCAGTACATCTGGCGCCTTGCAGGACCGGGTCTTGCCCTAGGCATCCCCGCATCGCACACTTGCGACATTGCCTCCTGGAACCACTCGGCCTCCACATCGGTATCGACAGGCCTGTCTGGTACTCTCACCCAGGCCTGTACTATCGAGGCCTCCAGGAGGGCCTCCCGGTCTAGCTTGGCAAGAGCCCAACGCGGACCTACCCCGGCCGGGGCCGCCTGGACTGGACTTATAGAGGTCTGGGCGGAGACGTCGAATCGGATATATCTATGATCCGACAGCGTCTCTACCTCCTCCATCACACGCCAGCCCTGGACATGGCGCTCCACAGCGGGACTAGCGAACGAAATGTCCACTATAGACCCGCCCCGCTGCCGCACGCATGTCTGGACGGAACCCCGATTAAGAAGCAGTAGGCCATACTCCACAGCCCACTCCTCCAACACCTCACCCCACGCATCCGTGGCCGGGGAACCCCAAGCCGTGGATTTGGCATTGAAGTCCCCGAGGACGAGCACTGGGTGTGGGCATATGGTACCCTTACATTATACCCTTTTAACCTTTTTCAACTTCGTTACTTTTTTTTTTTAATTCTTATCAGTCATTTTAAAGACCACGTCATTTGTGTAAAATTCAATTTCATTAGTGTTATGCTAAAAACGACACGCATGAAGTGGCACAAATCAAATTTTGAGCGAAAAATCTTATTTAAAACATCATAGAACATCCTAGACGCCATTTCAAGGAAACAAAATATCCGTGTTTTTAGATACTACCATACGCGCATTATAGTGAATTTATTGTTAAAAAAACTCGTTGTTATACTTCTATAAACACGAATGATTGTATTTTTGTCTTGAGCATTGAAACCCAATCATATATAGATTTCTCACCGGAATAACAAAGCGTGCGTCTGCTTTCACCGAATGTTCAGGTGCCCTTGGGGCTCCTCTGCGTATTGCAGGAGTAAGGCATGGGCAGAAATTCACAGGTTTATTTTAATAGATTTTTTTTGTTGATCTACACTAATGATTGAAAAAAATTATCGTATAATGAATCGCAGAGAAATCATGTTCTGCTTTGTGGTAGTTAGTACCTATAGGTGTCACTCGACTTTATGGTTATTAATGTGTAACCGAATGAAATTAAAGTACAATTTCACCAGATCATATTTTTTTAAATTCACTTTTTGTTGAAAAAGCAACAAAAAACCAGGTGCCACGAATGAAAAATTTGACAGTTTTTTTTGATTATCTTAAATATGAAATGTAATAGTGTAATATTTGTAACTGTACCATATAAAGGCATAACATAAGTATCACATCAAATGAGAACTATGTAAATTTCAGCAAAATTGTAGAAATTATTTCATGAAAACACTTTTTACGCTTCGTTTGAAATCGACCCGCCTAACGCAGCGTCATCGCATCGCCGCCGCCGGCAAGTGGCCGGTGTGAGAGAGACAGAGCTATCGGAAGCGAAAAGGACGAGACTACCTATTATCTATCACTGTCTATCACTTAGGAACTAGAACTAAAGAAAGAGTATATCACTCAAGACTCACTGCTATTAATGCACGTCAATTTTGACGTCAATATTGTCAGATTGTGCGGCTGCGGGCTGCATTTTTCTTATTATACCATGGCAATAATGATGTTCAAAATTACGGTGAGACACTTCAGACAGTTGTAGTTGGCTATAAACCGTAGACATTTTGTAAATTCAGTGTGTTTTGAAAAGATAATTTGTTTCATTTCTCTGAGAATGAGCAACTTTTAAGGCCAGGATATTCGAGCGCAGTAGGCATCTAACGCTACCTCTCTCACCGCGCGGCGAGTCGCGCGGACGCGCATTTCAAATGAACTCGCTGACCCCGCTTTGCAAAATTTTGCGTAACTGTATAAATAAATAGCAGTAGTTCCAGTTTAACATAAATTTGCTTTATGAAACTCATGTTAATGCTTTGAGGGTTTCGTTTTAAAGTAATAAATTTATTGATACAGTTTTATATAACACACAATTTATTTTATTACTTACCTAATCTTGTTTCTGTTTTCAACGAATCTTATGTATTACTAGCAGTGCTCTTGCGGCTTTGCTCGCGTAAGTATAATGTTTCCCGTTGTAGTTTTGTGAAAAGAAAAATACGTATTTCTTTAATTTGAAGAGTACTTGTGTCAAGTGTGACCCCAGGAAAAAAAATCCTGGTAATTTTAACACCCCTTTTTAGGGTTCCGTAGTCCTACAAGGAACCTTTATAGTTTCGTCATGTCCGTCCGTCTGTCCGTCTGTCCTAATTCTTTACAGCTTAATAACTTCTCCAGTTATAAACATAAGTAAATGAAATTTAGTAAAAAAATAGTCTAGATATATATCTCAATTTTTAAAGAATACAAAAATCGTGATTACGTATTTTAGGGGTGGTGCCCATACATGTGAAATGGGGTTGAAAAATTTTTTTTCGCTGCACCCCTTCATGTGGGGTATCATTGAATAGGTCTACTAAAATGAAGGTAATGTTTCATACATAACTTTTTATCAGGTGTACCATCTGTGAAATACAGCCCACCAAAGTGGCTTGCAATGTGCCCCCCCCCCTTCCATTTCTAAGCTATGCAACGTAGAAACTTATAATCTTCCAAATTAATAGACCTTTATAAAAACTATCTTAAAATTATTTCGTGTATAGTGTGATTATAAATTGTTGAGTTATAGTGAGAAAACTGCAAAATACTTAAGACGTCCTAGTTCATAGGTCACTGACCTTAGAGAAAAATTATAGTAGCAAATAATGCTCCTTTAGTTACTACCTATTTAAAAAAATCACAAAAAGTAACTTTATGTTATATTGATATGACACACTTCTTGAATTTAGCTTCTTAAATTCAGCACTAGGTGGCGCTGGTTGCAAAAAATAAAATAGCATTGATTAATATTCGATTTGATTCGTTTGTAATTAGGAACCCTATAATACTGAGCATGGCCCGACATGCTCTTGGCCGGTAATTTTTTTTTTTTTTTGAAAAATAAAAAGAAACGTAATTAATTAATTGCTTTAAAGATTAGATACCGAGTTGCGACTCAATCCAGCTACGTAATAATATTCTCTCATGCAAAATGTATTTAAACCCTATTTTATCCTCTTACTGGAATAATTTTGGAAAAAGAAAAGATAAATGTGTCATTATTTACTTTAAAGATTATTTTTACCAAGGTTTGAGTAAATTGATCCAGGAGAAAAGATTTATCATATAAACTGTAATACCCTATTTCACGCCCTTGGGTTTAAAATTTCCAAAAATCCGTTCTTAGTGGGTGTTTACGTTACAAAAGGAACGTACGGTCCAAATTTCATGTTTCTAACTTGAGTAGTTTCGGCTGTCAATGTCAAACTGTTACCACTGACGTGCGGCCGACCGTACCCATAGTACAAACTCTGCTTAGTTTGGGACTAGACGGTGCTGTGTAAGATGTCCCAAATATGTATTTATTTATTTATCTCCTTTCTTTTATAACTGACTAGCGGCCCGTCCCGGCTTGGCACGGGTGGACATGAAAATATAGCCTATATAGCCTATGTTACTCAGGGTGAATGTAGCTTTCTAATGGTGATTTTTTTTTTTAAATCGGCGCAGTAGTTTTCGAGTTTATTCATTACAAACATACACACAAAAATACAAATCTTTCCTCTTTATAATATTAGTATAGATAGATACAGCTCTTCCGCATTGATCATTTTCGAGGTTTCTTGTATGGGGAGGGAACCCCCTTTCATTTTAGATTTTTTTAGTTTTTAGTATTTGTCGTAATAAATATTATGGTTATGGTTAAAAACCATAGTAACACATATTTTGTGAAAATTTCAACTGGTTATCTATTATCGTTACAAAGATACAGCCCTGTGACAGACAGACAGACGGACGGATGGACAGCGTAGCGAGAGTAATAGGGTCCCGTTGGCACCCTTTGGGTACGGAACCCTAAAAACAAGTTTTTCGCGAAATCATGATGATAATTTTCAGAGCGTTGGTGGGAAAAAAAATTAAACACACAACACGTATCAAATATGATCACGCATTTCTGATACACGTTGTATAATTATAACAATAGATAATTTTGTCAGCAGGCACGTTATAGAATTGGATAGAAGCTATTTTAGCATCACAATTATAACCAATGTCTGCATATCAGGGGAAAATCTTGTGATTTAAATAAAGGACACATGGACTCTCGATCACTGAGAGTACTTTTATTTAGGTTAGTGATTAGTGAGTCACTTCAATAACATCACACAGTAAAAGGACAAGCCCTGTCAGGTTATAGGTCGTTAGACTTCAACAACTCGCAGTTCTAACAAGTCCTCGCTTCGTCGACTGACAGTTAGTTTTATAACTTCGGTACAATGAACTTTCAAAGTTCTTCAACTAGAAAAGAGCTAGTAATCTTCCAACGGCTAAAGAGATGTTCTTGAATCATAGCTATGAACACTTTCAATCAAGTCACATTTCAAACAAAAACAAACTAAAGCAAAATCGGTTAATTCGTTTGGGACCTACGATACCACAGACAGATACCTAGCCGGTTAAAAATTGAAAATTGTAGGTAGATACGTACTGTTCACCTAATTTTTTTTTTTGTAAATAAGCCTTTTGATCTTGGTATTGATGAACTGAAAATATAAAAAAGATACTTAGCAAAAATTATTTTTGATGCAGTTGCACTACTGTTATTTCTGTATTGTAATAATAAAAACGTAAAAATTTACTAGTGTACCTATATTTACTTTCAATTCAATTCAATTCTTTATTTACGTAAATATTCATACATAAGATGGTACAGTCACTGATGGGTCAGTGCACTTCAGTGGTAACAATTGAATTACGAAAACCACCCTTACTGCTTACGTAATAAAGACGCTGTCAGTTCATCGATAGAACTGAAAATATAAAAGAGTTACTAAGCAAAAAATATTTTTGATGCAGTTGCACTACTGTTATTTCTGTATTGTAAAAATAAAAACGTAAAAATTAACTAGTGTACCTATATTTACTTTCAATTCAATTCAATTCTTTATTTACGTAAATATTCGTACATAAGATGGTACAGTCACTGATGGTTCAGTGCACTTCAGTGGTAACAATTGAATTACGAAAACCGCCCTTACTGCTTACGAAATAAAGACGCTGTCAAGTTCAAACTGTAACCACTGACGTGCGGTTGACTGTACAAATTGTATTTCTTTTATATTACTATTACTGTAAATTTATGATTTTTTAGTTAGTTTATAAATACATAAAATAATAATCAAACTAACTTTATTAATTTTTTCCAAGTTCCGCATTTCATATATGGATATTTTTTTATTACCCATAATATTAATAAATACCTAAGTATATTAAAAACTATATACAATTTAAACTAATGTTTACAGTACTAGAACCTACAACAATATTTACAAACAGATTTTCAAAACTACGTATTTACGATCAACGAATAACAGTTTGTCGGATATTTCGATCGATTAGCGGGGGAACGCAGCGAGCCAGCAAAAGCGACACAGGTCCTACCTCGGAGACGCCTGGCGGGCTATTGAAGCTAGCGCGTTAGCGACTTTTGTTATATAATATCGTTAAAAAAAAATTGAAATATTTATAGATTTTTTATTCATTTATTATGAATTAAAATGGCATTGCCTATTTTTTGACATGGTTTTTGTGAGTAAAAGTTTGATATACTTTAAATACGACTTGAAAATCGATGAAAAATTTCCCTGTTTTCGTAATTTTTTATGATCGAGTGAAATTGTAAGTATCGTGTTTTCAATCATTAATTAATAAATAATGTTTATCAAACCACAACATACATTTTTATCAGAACAAAAAAAAGAATATTTGATTGTTTACCGTTCAATCAAAAATTGGTCGATTTCGGATATCCTGGCCTTAATACATACAAAGTTATCTATCTTCTTTTCGTACCTTTTGTTATGAAATAAAGCATCCTTTACAGTAGTAAAGTAAAGTGACCAAGCGCGTGACGCATACAGCGGAGGGTTCCGTAGTTAATTATTTATTTATTTCAGTTTCTGTTATACAGGAATAATTTTTAATCACCATCCAAATTTTAATATCTTTGATGAAAATAATAAAATACATGTTTTTGTTTTTAGTACCACTGTTTGTATGTCGCTGACTCGCTGGTAGTCGTCGTTGGATGCGTGAAGTAAAACGTTTTCATTATTTTACACAAGGCCAATAGGCAATACCTTGTGTAATTAATCATTATTATTACCTACTTATCTGATTATGATATACACTGTTTCTGAAATAAAACTAAGAAGCATAATACTAAGAAGTTTTATTTATTATTTAGAATTGATTCATACACATACACACTTGTTCATAACAAATTCGAGTAAATCGTATACAGCTACGATCGAAGATTTCCTCATTATTTTCATAGCCAGGTGTTATTGATAATGGTTACTTACGTGGCTATCGCTTTTTATATCAAAAACTGCTGTGAAAAACGAACATACACACGGACGCAAAAATAATCTTATAAGGGTTTCAGTTTTCACTGTCAAAGTACTGAACCCTAATAATTAAAAATAACAAAAATGAATAATGACAAATGTCAAAGGAAGACAAATAACTCTTGTCGCAACCATCGAGATGTACCTATGGAGGCGCCCTATTCTTCTATATCTACCTCGTTTATTCTATTAAGGGCCGAGTTCGCGGACAATGAAATAACCACTGTTTGCAAAATCAACCTGTTATTCAACAACAGATGTTTAACCGGGACCCGGGAATTTTCGTGTTCACGACTCCTATCCGATCATTGATTCTGAAACCGAGCGTTCTGGGAATGAAAGAACGAATGATGTAACACGATTAATCAAAATGGTAACTAAATGGCAACAACACTATGAAAAGAACGACAATATAAAACGGTTGCATATCAGGTAACTCTTCCAAAATTAAAAATCCTAGTATAATGCTAGTCTATACATTTGACATATCTTTTTAATTTGGCAGGATAAGCGGTCTTGGTTGTCATAGCAACCAATTAAATACACCATTTTGATGTTTGAATATTAGGCCACTTACAAACTCGAAGTGTATCGGGCGGTCGCGTTTCTTGAAACATGATAAAATTTTGGTAGTTGCGCTTACCCAAAAGTAGCGGTAACATTGTGCAGGTTTCGCGCGAGCATCGTTAATCAGCCGCATTCATTATTATTTTTATTAATTATACAAAAAATTATAAATGAAAAAATTACGTACTACCCCAATACGACAAAAACAGTTATGTTTACACATCTTTCATAAGTTTTCTCAAAGCATAAGCAATATATTTCTTTGTATAAGTTCGTAAAATAAAAATGCACGCTCGAAAAACGGCAACGTGTTCCGGCCCTTATTTTATTCGGTTTTTATTGTAAATTTTATGAATATGATAAAATGCAATTGTTTTGTTATATTGGAGAGTAATAATCCTAATATTAATATTTTATGCAGCATAGACTCTTCAAAAATTACGAAAAACAATCAAATACAGAATATCAATGAATAACCTCAACAATTTCAACCATCAAACGTCAAAAATGTCATGTTTAAATACCCGGTTAGTACTTAAACGACGTCCCCGACTTCGGTTAGAAAAATCGAATGATTACTGTGATATAACGGTTGGTTATCGTTGGTGAACACCAAAGTTCGGGTTAAACATCTGGTTTTTACATAAACATCTGTTATCTTCTGGGTGAACTTGCCCCTAAGTATCTATCTATATTCAAGTATCTATTAAATCGTTATAGGAATATGAATCTATGCTTTGTCTCTTGTTAACCAACGTATAATGTCGTCTGGTGAAAGAGATGGCATGTTATCTGTATGTTCTCTGTATGGCAACATTTTTACGTGACGTCAGAATATCTACTGCACGTGGCGAAAATCTGCCATTTTAGGGGCAATGGTTTTGTATTTTGTATGTGTGCTGTCAAGTAAACAAACATTTAAGATTTGGATTGCGATTTTTGGCTTTAAAAACGGTCCTAAAATTATTATTTGTGCTGTGGACACCAAATGCAAATGTAATATGGAATAAAATAAGTTTCGGTTACTTACATTTCTTGCAATGGCCGCCATTTTACGGGTCCGGCTATTGTAAGTATAGCACACAGGAGTCTGTTATATGCAAAGACATTTCCATTCCTACGTAATAGACCACCACAGTGTGCGATTGAGATACCGATCATTACGAAAAAACCTACATGCTAGAAAGGGACATAATAAAATGACAGTAGAACCGATTTTGAAAATTGTAATCTCCCATAGTGTCCCATTAAAATATAATCTCGTATTATTTTATGATTTATTTCACAATCTTTCTGTATTTTATCCAATTAATATCAATAATCGTAATGGTGTAGTGTTCTGTGTTATACTGCTGTGTAATTTACATCAATAACCCAAAGAAAGAGACGTTTCACAGGTAAGTATCTGCAGGACAATACTACTTTCATAATGCTTATTTTCATAGTAGTTATTCATAAAATTATTTAGTAATACATTAATAACATGCAGTAAATACCCAATTTTCTATATAATATGTTATTTTAAATAATTATGTGTTAGATAAAAAAATATTGTTTACGTGAAAATGAAACCGTTTGGCGTAAGGATTGCTCAAAATATATCGATATGTCGATAGTTTCAATTATATATTTTTTGTACTACCTAGCTCTATACATGTCACACTCAGTTTAGTGTCCTTTACTGCTTAAAAAAAATACAATCGAATTGAGAACCTCCTCCTTTTTTTGAAGTCGGTTGAAAATATTGAAAGGTTGATTTAGTCCGGCCGCACATTGGAAGGAAATTACAATGATTCATTCATTGATTACAGAAAAATTCTGACGCGCAGGAACCTTATACCATGGTTATACTTTTACGATGTTATAATAGTATTTTGTACGTCTATGGCATATATAATTATACAGTAAATTTTAGTACCAGCCCCGCAGACTCACAGAATTTTCCGAATCGTATGTCTGCTTTTAACATATTAAAATGTAAATGCGGTGCTATTTTATGACAATGTGTGGCCGGGCTAAAAATGCTGTAAAATATTGACCGGCTAACTTCATAACTTCCAGATGTCCTGTAAATGCTGTTATTAAAGAAAAATGGATGGATACAAATGTTAAAATTAATAAGCACCGTATCTACTATTCTCCGCCAAATAGTGATGCTTGCTTGCTTGTGTTTCGGTCAGAATGGTACGGGTGCCGGTGTAATTACAATCACATGAGACTTTCCATCTTCATGTCTCAGTTTGGCGAACCGACTTGCGGTACCATTTAGGTAACAGCCTAGATGGTATTGCAGTTGTTATGGGCAAAGGTAACCGCTTAACATATGGTGGGCCTTTAGCTCGTTTCGCCATCCTATACACGGTTTGCAGTAGATATTTTAAGGATAACTGTATCGTTTAACGCAATCACCAACGATCCATACCTACGGAATTTGTTCGGATCGGTGTTTGTTTCAGTCAGATCTTTACTTTAATAATGGTAAATATTCAAAGTGGTAAATCTACGAAGTGACGAGTATAAAGTAAAAGTTAAAAATAAATATAATACAAGAAGAGTTAGAGATAAAAAACAAGTTCAACCGAAGATGACAAATTATTATGGAGACAGAATGACAAAATTTTTAGTTCCAAAAATATTTAATAAAATGGACTTACTTAGGCAAAAGCCTAAAATAAGTAAAAACCTGTTTAAATCAAAACTGAGGGATTTGCTTCTTGATGACGAGGAGACGTCACCAGGCAGTGTAAAAAAAAAACAAATCTGAAAACCAATCTCTTCTGTTATCGAGAAATTAATTCACAGTAAACTATATTATAATCATATAACTTATTTGTTGCTAATTAAGTTTGTTTTCATGTTGCATGTTTAAGTAAGGGTAAGATAGTATATGTCCGCGCGTAGCTCAAGGTTTCATCAGGATTCATCACGAAATAAATTTCTCATAACTCTAAATTATGTATTTTCCGATTATTACATGAACTGACCAGAAGAAGAAGTTTTACAACAAGAATGACAGCCCGCGCAAAGCACAGTGTCTCCATCTTTATATTACTACAATCAAATAGACCCAACGGAGTCACTAAATACATTTTAATTTATAAATGAACACTAAAATAATTAACCAGTCGTCGTGATAAAACTAATATTAATTTAGATAATCTCTAAACATTATATAAACCAACAAATCATGCCAGATATTAAAATATGAAACAATATAAAGCGGAATTATCAGAACCACAAATTTAAATTAACAACATTTAAATTAATCATTTCATTAATCTAATTAGAATATTCGAATTATAATTATCATAATATTAACATTATTTACAACATTAATTTAATTAATACGGATCATCAAATATTAAACTTTACTAAACAAAAAGGTATCTTCTTTGATCTTTGATGATCTTTGCAAAGTACAACAAATACAACTTTGATGATCTTTGCAAAGTACAACAAATACAACAGCAAACTACATAGCAAATTCTAGAAATAAAGGATATTTATTTCAAAATACTTCATTGTATAAACTAGTTACCTCAAAATGGCAATAGATTGCGTTGTAAGCATCGATATTCGATATAGCATAGACATTAATTGGTCTGAGTCCGAGTATAAATTAATATTTTAATGTTATAAGCTATGGAAAGCTATATTACTCTCAAATTACACTAGAGGGCGCAATGTTCAACCAACGCAAGGAAGAAACATTCAATACTGACCAGTAATAAAGATTAATATATTAAGTTCTGTCAAAAAAGTGTAAACAAAATTGATGGCAACACTAGCGCGCCCATATATACATATGTATGAGCGCATCTCGCCGTTAAACTTGATAGTTTGGTGAGTTTTCTAGTAAATTAAAACTAAAGAAATTGTACCTGTGATTGAATAAATAAATAAATAAATTAAAAAAAAAAACTCATCATAACGAACAACATTTACTACGAGAGCAACCACAGAGTACATTATTATAACTGGAGCAACTCTAAAATCGCGAAAAAAATGTGCTGTTTACTACATTTTGTCGATTCGTGTGAACACAAATGTAGAGAATAGCTGTTTTTTTTTTTAGATTTCAGGGTTGATCTCGTAGTAAAAGTTGTTCGATAGGACTCAATAAATAAGCTCTTAAAATAAGACCACACACGTATATCGGGAGATCATCAGTATTAACGGCGCGCGAATTGGGCTCTTTGGTCATCATTACTAGAAACCACTGGTCTTGCTGTTGTCATGGAATACAAATTCCCATGAAACTTTTGACTTCATAGAGCATCTTAATCATGGAAGGGACTAGGTTGCTATCCGCGGCTTTAAGTTTGATCAGATGGGTCCTTTTTATTACTAAAACAAATCTCATAGATACAAAAAATACAACAAAAAAGTTTTATACACTTATTTTTCATGTTATATGATGGCGAAACGAGCTAAAGACCCACCTAATGTTAAGCGGTTACCTTTGCCCATAACGACTGCAATACCAACTAGGCTGTTACATTTCATGAAATTCTCATGTGATCATTCAATTTGTAAAAATATACCATATTTTGAAAATGGGTTCTTGCAAATGCTAGATTGTCAAGTATGCGAATGCTAAGAGATAGATTCTTAGCCGGTTGCAAATTTAGCCTGCCGCTGAGAAAACTCTTTCTTGAGCTGACGCGGACTTGATTTTACATGATTCGGTCGTCTGTATCGAATCGAAAATCATGGCCATGTTTAACTTACATAACATTGCGTAACTCTCTCTTTTAAAACAAATAAAATTATGTCTCAAATATCTGTAATTTTAAAACATTAGTTATTTAATAGCTTAGCAGTTTTAAAGTACTACCACTCCTTAAAAGTAAGGCCCGGCCGGTTGAACTATATCGATAATGCAATAACGTCCATGTCACATCACTAAAAATCACTCCTACACGTGTCAATTTCGCACATCACATATACTCATTTCGCTTTCGGTGACGTGATAATTAGGTGACAGTGGTGCCGATTCTCTTGTACACCCACCCAAACCTAAATATAACTAAAATTTACAAATTTTAGTTTAGAAAATCATAAAACTTATTCTGTGTTTATCTTTTTCTTATTTTAGAAAACTTGTTGACAGCTCTAATAATTGAGTTTGACGCATCTAAGTTGAATTGGCGGTGTTACCAGTACATCTTATTTTTTTTATTAAAGAGTGAATGGAATGACCGAAAGTTCACAAAAACAAAAGGAAATTAAATAATAATTACCTATATTTGGAATTATTAGTTTATCATTAAAATTAAGAAGAAAAAATCATGTCACGAAATAAAGTACATTTTTAACCGACTTCAAAAAAAGGAGGAGGTTATGTATTCGGCAGGTTTTTTTTTTTTTTTTTTTTTTTTTTCATGTATGTACACCGATTACTCCTAGATTTCTGGGCCGATTTGCGTGGTTGTTTTTTTAATTGGTAGAGGAAGTCCGCGCGGTGGTCCCATATAAATTTTATTGACTTAGGTCAAGTAGTTTTTTAACTAGCTTCAATAAATCAGTTTATTTTAGCTTCGCTTACCTAGATGATCTACTAATAGTTTCGTTTTTCTGTGAATTATCAACTAAAATGTATGAAATAAAAACTTTTTAACAAAAAATAAAACCGACTTCAAAAACCTTAACTAAAAAGTAAAAAATAATCCTTGTATGTATTTCAAAATCTTAACATAAACCAAAATTTTGAAGGCGGCGCGTGATTTTCATGTATGTTCGCATAAACTGTTTTTTACTATAGATAAGCGCTCGACAGTACATTATATTTACATGACGCAAAGGGATAGTCACGCGCCGCCTTCAAAATTTTGGTTTATGTTAAGATTTTGAAATACATACAAGGATTATTTTTTACTTTTTAGTTAAGGTTTTTGAAGTCGGTTTTATTTTTTGTTAAAAAGTTTTTTGTTTTATATTTTCAATAAAATATATATATTGGAATAATGTGATCAGATTAAAGAGCTAGGTTATTATTTTCTACGGCCCGTATTACAGAACGATACTCAAGCGTTGATCACTGTTTAAAACTAGTTTTGAGTTGAGCTTTGATTTTAGAACGTTCCTCAAGCAGAGATTTATTGATCACAGTTCAGCTAAGTTTAGCTTTATTTTATACTGTCACCTGTTTCGGTATTTGAGCAGAGATTTGATCTGTAATCAATCACTCTAGTGTGGTCCAGACTATGCTTGAGTAGAGATTTCTATTTTAATTCAGGTCAAATTCGTGTGTTATGTTGTTGAATTAAAGTTTATAATAATTACCGTTCTGGAATAAGACCTATACTCATGTAACAATTCTATCCTTAAGTAGTGATCAGGTGATTGGAGTTTAAACTGTACTTGAGGAACCTTCTGTAATACGGGCCTAAGAGTACCTATCAAAGGAGATATATTGTTATTATTGCAGCGTATCATATTGTATATCTTAAACTACGAGAAACAGAGCTATTTGCAAAAAACGCAAGGACCTTTGATTTCCATGGGCAATCACAATAATAAACTATTTCTTTAATTTAATAACAAAAAATAAAACCGACTTCAAAAACCTTAACTAAAAAGTAAAAAATAATCATTGTATGTATTTTAAAATCTTAACTTAAACAACATTTTTAAGGCGGCGCGTGGTTGACCCTTTGCGTCATGTAATGTACAGTCCAGCGCAATATCTATAGTAAAAAAACCCGCGGAATACATAACCTCCTCCTTTTTTTGAAGTCGGTTAAAAACAGTTTATGTGAACGTACATGAAAATCACGCGCCGCCTTCAAAATGTTGTTTAAGTTAAGATTTTAAAATACATACAATGATTATTTTTTACTTTTTAGTTAAGGTTTTTGAAGTCGGTTTTATTTTTTGTTAAAAAGTTTTTATTTCATACGTTTTAGTTGAGGGTTGATTCATAAATATTTATATAACCAATTTGAGAATATATTTTTATGAACCTTTGCTATCCCACTGCTGGGCAAAGGTCTCGCTTATGTTCTTCCAAACGTCCAATCACTATCGTGAAAAAAAAACACGCATATCGGCCAAGAATTCTCAGAATGAGGAACCAATGAGCAGATCATCTAGATACGTAAAGCTAAAATAAACTGATTTATTGAAGCTGGTTAAAAAACTACTTAACCTAAGTCAATAAAATCTATATGGGACCACCGCGCGGACTTTCTCTACCCAATAAAAAAACAACCACGTAAATCGGCCCACAAATCTCGGAGTAATCGGTGTACATACATGAAAAAAAAAAAAAAAAAAAAAAAAAAAAAACCCGCGGAATACATAACCTCCTCCTTTTTTTGAAGTCGGTTAAAAAGCTGGAATTTCCCATTTTAAATACGTGGTTAAAAAGTTCTAGCACCCAGGACACGAAATTTCTTAAAAAAGTTGAATAAATTAGAAAAAGCTAAAAAGTACCACGCAGGATTACAAACTTGGAGACTTTCTCCCCAAAAGAGGGAAAATTTGTGAATTCAGGCTTTTTAGGGACACATATTAGCATAAAATGATAGAATTGAATGTCAAACATAGATTTTTTTTCCCATTGTATGGATTTATGTACTTCTTATCCTTTATTATATAGGTACCTCTTCTCATCGAAATTATAAATTTCATTGTATATTTCTATGAACAATTTACCTTTCTGCTGAATCTACAACAACTGCAACCACATAGTAGGCATCCATTATTTATTTTAAACTACCTAAAAACTATAAAAATGAATAAAATAAGCTTTGCAATTTTAGTTGTTGATAACTAATTATAGTCGACATGTATTTTGATGCCTTCTAAAAATAGTCAGATTTAGGTTGACATTTCTAATATTAGGTGAAAAACGTCAATTACAGAATAGCAAAATGTCAATTTTTACTAAGTTGAATAACTAAACTAATTTTGGTCCTGTCAAACCAAAAATTAGTTTTAAAGTGAATTTCAGAATAGAAAACGTCGTTTGACAGGACTAAACTAAATTTAGGTGATTTTTAGTCTAGTTTAGAGAATTTTGTGACAAGAGAATCGGCACCAGTAACTGGATATGAAACTCGTTACTCGTTAAAATGGCTGGCGGTCTAAAAAATATTTTATTTATTTATATTATTAGAAATTCTTATTATAGGGTAAGCTTTTAATTTATTTGAACAAAAATTATTGCTATTAATATTTATGAAAACATCCTAGAAAAATGTAATGTACGAGGGTAAAAATTAAATAAATCTTTACAAAAAAAACCTGCCAAGAGCATGTCGGGCCATGCTCAGTATTATAGGGTTCCTTAAGTAGGTGTAATTACAAACGAATCAAATCGAATATTAATCATGGCTATTTTAGTTTTTGCAATAATCGGCAGCATTTGCGACTCAGAGCGTGTTGTTAGTAGCGCCATCTAGCGATAAATTCAAGAAGCCAAATTTAAGAAGTGTATCATTTCAAAGTTACTTTTTGTGATTTTTTCAAATAGAAAGTAGCTAAAGGAGCATTATTTGCCATGATAATTTTTCTCTAAGGTCAATGACCTTTGAACTAGGACGTTTTAAGTATTTTTCAGTTTTCTCTCTATAACTCAAAAAATTATAATCACATTATACTCGAAATAATTTTAAAAGAGAGTTTTCACAAAGGTCTATCAATGTGGAAGATTATAAATTTCTACATTGCATAGTTTAGAAATGGCAGGGGGGGACACACATTGCAAGCCACTTTGGCGGGCTATATTTCGCAGATGGTACACCTGATAAAAAAGTGGTGTATGAAACATTACCTTCATTTTAGTAGACCTATTCAATGATACCCCACAGGAGGGGGTGCAGCGAAAAAACAATTTCATCCCCATTTCACATGTATGGACGCCACCCCTAAAATACGTAAAAATGATTTTTTAATCTTTTAAAATTGAGACCTACCTATATGTAGACTATTTTTAATAAAATTTCATTTACTTATGTTTTATAACTGTAGAAGTTATTAAGCTGTAAAGGATTAGGACAGACGGACAGACGGACGGACATGACGAAACTATAAGGGTTCCTTGTAGGACTTCGGAACTCTAAAAAGAGTATCAAAGTTATCTTGGGGACTATGTATGTAGTGATTTAGTAGTAACAATGTAAATACTGTGGTAAAATATCATTCTCTATGCCAGTATAATTTTGAACTTATCGTGCATTTTGAACACAGTATTTAATATCTACCCAATTTAATGATCTTGACCGGAGATTATTGCTACTAAGATTAAAACGCATTAAAATAAGCCATTATGTACACAATCACCAGTTTTCAATTTATTGTTGACACCTAAATTTAAGTTAATTGCTTTATTGTCCAATTACTCAATTATAATAAACTATAAATCGGGGATTATTGTGAATTTATGTTTTTTAAACGTATTTCTATCTTAATCTAAATTATCACCCAATTTACATTTATTGCAATCATATATATAACTATTATACATACTTAATAGAGAACAAAAGGCACCTCGTCCGGTCTCTTATTACCTGCACCCGCGCGCTTGTTTTCGGAACTTTATGTATCGTCGCTTTAGCTGCACGTATCATTACGCATTTCCTAAGAGTGATAGTACCTGACTAAGGTCCGTATTACAAAACGTTCCTCAAGCACAGTTTGATCTTCAATCAACTGATCACTACTTAAGGATAGAATCGTTACTTGAGCACCAGTCTTATTCCAATACAGTAATTGTAAACTTCAATTCAACAACATAGTACACGAATATAACGCGAAATAGGAAATAAATCTCTACTCAAACGTGGTCTCGACCACACTTGAATGATTACAGATCTAATCTCTGCTTAAATACAGAAACAGGTGACAGTATAAAATAAAGCTAAACTCAGCTGAACTGTGATCAATAAATCCCTGCTTGAGGAATTTTCTAAAATGAAATCCCAACTCATAATTAGTTCAGACAGTGTAGACAGTGATCAAAGCTTGAGGCACGTTCTACAGAACGGCCTACTATACAGGCCTAAAAGTTATACATTTTCGCGACCGACGACTTCATTCAAAATATTGTTATGTAATGAATACTGATCAAGGAGGTACGAACACATATTTTTAAAAGATGATGCTGTATTTTTTGTCGATAGGATCATGGTATAATAAGATGTTTCACCAGGTATTCTCTTCCCGCGATGACAGCGCGATGCCTCCAAGCTACGTCACATTCAGTGTTGCCATTGATTGATATCTTCAATATATTTCAGGAGATTTTTTGTTCATACTGAATATAAAATAATTCCTAACTAGCCTAACTATTTGTTATCTAGTGTTATTCATCTAATTATTTATTAAAGGAAATTGTATAAAATTACTAGTTCAAAAGTGATTCTTTATAGTACAGCAAGTAAATGAAAAAATGCATTTTGCTCGGGTAATTTATTTTCACAAAGTGGCAGCACATCAAACTGACAAGTGTCACGCTAACAGCCCGCTATTGGCTCCACGGCTGATGACGTAGTACGGAGGTAATCACGTGACCTAGCTGTCACGGGAAGAGACTACCTGGTGAAACATTCTATTATACCATGGATCAGCGCCGGCTCTAGCCCATGTAGCGCCCGGGTGCAATCAATACCCTGCCGCCCTGTAGTAGACACACGTTCAAAATGGAATACTTATCTACAGTTATATTTTGCTCGTTGATCGGAAATTTGGGTGCAAATCGGAAACTACGGACGCATGGTCTTTGAGAGCGCCGCGAGTGACGCCATGACGTAGGCCCTTTGAAGGCGTCGCAAGCTCGGCGACCCCTAAGACCCTGCGCCCGGGTGCGCCGCACACCCTGCACCATAGGTAAAGCCGGCCCTGCCATGGATAGGATATTGTTATGTGATGTTAGAAAAAATAGTTCAAAATTCTTGAAATTTCGAACCCAATTTTAAGTTTGAAAAGGTTTTTATTCTGAGGGTTTTTGTTTTATTTCCGGTTTTTTCCCGGTTATTATGTTTATTGGTAATGACACGCTATAGTTTACACAAAATAATTATGGTCTAATCAGCCTCCCATACCCGCCCTCTTGCAGGGGCGGCAATTGCTTTGATGATTTCTGCTGTACCCGACTGTGAAAGTGAATCGGATTCTGATTTGGAGGTGGTTCCTGGAGACACAGTAACTGACCAGGTTGATGAACAACCATGGCACTCATCTAAATCCCAACAATAAATTTTATAACGTTTTCTTCAAGAAAATAGTAAATATCTTAGTTATAAATCACGAAAATATATAGTTTTATTGTATTTTTTCCCAATACTTCAAGCCATTATTATTATTTTTTAATGATGAAGAAACCTAGCCTAATGTTAACCAGGGAGTTGTTAAGAGTAAAAAAAAATGACAAAAATTTGACCGGCTGGATCAGCAAAATATGTGCCCCTATGTGCAGCGTTTCCTCGGCCTACCCCGTCGATGGATTCCTCTCTTAGGCACCCAATGTGTAACGATCCTTGCCCACCTTTCTGGATGCATTCTGCTGATATGCCCCGACCACTCCCATTTTAACTTGGCAGACTGGTTCCCTACATCGGCAATACCGGTCTTGGAACGTATCGTGGACTCGTGGTGTTACGAATCCGATCACGAAGTCTTATTACAATAACATCATCATATATTAAAGGATTATTTCTAACAAGCCTGTGCCCGCTGCTTCACCCGCGTGGATGTCGTTTATCGCTCATACCTCCGGAACTGTTTGTCTTCCCGGGATAAAAAGTAGCCTATATATGTTAATCCGGGTTATGTTCTATCTGTATGCCAAATTCCATTAAAATAATACATTAGTTTTTGCGTGAAATAGTAACAAACATATTATTATATCCTCACAAACTTTCACGTTAGGTAATAAGTTCCACAATAAAAAGTGCGATATATCCCTAGTCCTATCCTATCCTATAGGATAGGATAGGACTAGCCTATGTCCGCGACTTCGCCCGCGTGAATGTCGTTTATACCGCATCCCTCGGGAACTGTTCAGCTTCCCGCGATAAAAAGTAGCCCATATGTTAATCTGGGTTATGTTCTATCTGTATGCCAAATTTCATTAAAATCCACACAACAGTTTTCCGTGAAGGAGTAACAAACTTCCATACGTCCTCACAAACTTTCACGTTTATAATATTAGTAGGAAGTAGGATAGGATGTGAGATAGGATACTCTTGTTGTAAATATTTGTGCCATTGGGTCACCGAAGATCTTAAAGATAATTGTGATATTCAGATCGAACGTAGGTCGCTGCCTGTCCGTTGTAACATGCTGGCCCGCAGGTTTGCACGATGTACGAAATCAGTTAAAGTAACGGGCGGTGTTTAAAGATTATTACTGTCAGTCTTTCTACACGTGCAGCCTGTGGGACAATTGTACTCAGCGGGCACACAGCGACCTGTATGTACAATATAAGAACACACTTAGAATACTGCTGAGGCTGCCGTGGTAGTGTAGTGCGTCAGGTATGTTTGCCGAAACAAATATTGATGGTTTCATTAGAAAAAGATGTGCCACTCTGATGACACGTCTCCGCGGCATTAACAACACTATCCTCAGTGTGTTCGCATATTGGTGGGACTCCCCGATGTTGTGAAGATGGATGCAGCTCCACACTGTAATTTAAATTATTTTGTTCTTGATTTTTATTTTTTAACTTACACTCGATATATTAAGTGAATTGTTAATAACACTACTATGGACTCTGTCTGAAATAAACATTTATTTATTTATTGCAATTGGAAGTACCTAATACAACATTTGTGTACTTTACAGAAAGCTTAGAGAAATGGGAACGGCTAACAGTTGCAGATGCCTTAGAACCTGTCTCATTCACTGATGGAGAGATCATAGTCAGGCAAGGTGAACCTGGCAACGACTTTTACATAATAGTTGAAGGTAATGTTGCAAAAGACTAGTAAAAATAATTAAACATCCTTCGCCTTTCTCTGCTCAGTTTAGGTTGACATCCATTCTTAACCAGTGGCGTAGTATATTGTGCAACGTAACAAATACCCTGTTGTTCCTGTGAGCTACGTTATCAGAATCGATATTCATACGTAAGGAAACAACTCATTTGGAAAAACTCATCAATAAAAATGATAAAATTTAATAGTAATCATCATTATTAAAAGTGATTATAACACTTTCAATTTAAAATTAATAATGAATTAACATTAAATTAAATTATTTTTATTGATAAGTCACTGAGTGAGTATGTTTTGACTTATTCACTTGTTCACTTTCAATTCACAATTAATAATGATTTCATATTTAATTATATTATTTTTATTGAAGTGTTTTTCCAAATGAGTTGTGTCTTTTCGCATGAATATTGATTCCGATAACGTAGCTCACAGGAACAACAGGGTTTTTGTTACATACTATTGTATAGGAAACAACCTATCGATGTAACATGAAATATATTCCCATCAACGTTATAAGAGTACTGACACAGTAAATATATAGCTATATATTTATTGTGTTATTGATCCTTCGTGGTATTGCCCCATCGAAGAACTAAATCTTCGAGGGTAAAGGCGGATGTACACGAGATCACTAAGTGATGCGTAATTGGTTATGTATCACTTAATGATACATCATTGGCGTTACGAGTATATGTACAGTCAACAAATCGAAATCATGACCCACTCAGCTGATATTTCGCTTGAAATCGTCTAAACAGTAAGGTTTTCTTCTATGCTGCACTTACGACATTTTGAATAAAACAGAAATTGCATTAAAACGGGTCAGAGATCTATGCCGTTTTGTGCTTTGTTATCAATGCAATAGATTTATAATTGGATTGGAATAGTACATTACTGTCGAGGCCTGAAATGAAGCAATTTACGGCCAATGAGATAATATGTACTACGTACTAGAGAAGACACCTCGAACAAAATGTTTGTAGCACGTTTTAGAGCTCCTGCACTCTCACTCGCTTAGCCACACTCGCCGCGCGCATGCACCGCTGCAAGCAAGTTGCGCGATATTTTTTGTTCGTAATGTCTACTCTAGTACGTAGTACATATTACCTCAGTGTTTACGGCCGAGTAATATTGGAAGTACTTCCCAAGTGATTTTGAAAGGACGAGGCGCAAGCCGAGTCCTTTTTAACTAAACGAGGCCGTTAATTGCTATTTCGGCCGAGACTTGTATAGTACTTTTCTCTCATTTGCGAGGGAACACAACACAAATTAATTCAACAGTATCTCATTTTCATTTACACCAATTCGCCCGCGCGCGGTTCTTATTCTATTTTCAAAGTTTTGAAAAAAAAAATGCGCATTCAGCCCGTCATCATCCTCCAAGCCTTTTCCCAATTATATTGGGGTCGGCTTCCAGTCTAGCCAGATGCGGCTGAACATCAGTATTTTAAACGGAGCGACTGCCATCAGACCCCCGCAACCCAGTTACTGGGTAATACTGACATTCGGAGGTTTAGACCAGTTGTCAGACTTTCAGGCTTCTGACTACCCGTAACGACTGCCATAGATATTCGTATGACAAACCGGGACCGACAGCTAAACGTGCTCTTCTTTTAAAATTGAGATCTATATCTAAACCATTTTTAGGGTTCCGTAGTCCTACAAGGAACCCTTATAGTTTCGTCATGTCCGTCAGTCTGTCCGTCTGTCCGTCTGTCCTAATCCTGTACAGCTTAATAACTTCTACAGTTATAAGCATAAGTAAATGAAATTTTGTCAAAAAATGGCTTAGATATAGATCTCAATTTTAAAAGAATAAAAAAATCTTGATATCGTATTTTAGGGGTGGCGCCCGTACATGTGAAATGGGGTTGATACATTTTTTTTCGCTGCACCCCCTCGTTTGTGGTATCATTAAATAGGTCTACTAAAATGAAGGTAATGTTTCATACACAACTTTTTTATCAGGTATACCATCTGCGAAATACAGTTCGCCAAGGTGGCTTGCAATGTGTCCCCCCCCCCCCTTCCATTTCTAAACTATGAAACGTAGAAACTTATAGTCTTCCACATTGGTAGACCTTTATAAAAACTCTCTTTTAAAATTATTTCGAGTATAATGTAATTATAAATTTTTGAGGTATAGTGAGAAAACTGAAAAATAAACTTACCCTATAGACGCACAGTTGCTTGTTTGTCGGTGTTCTACAGGCTGTACTTTGGAGAGTGTGCGCACGAGCTCCATGAGCTTATTCCGCCATCTCCTTTCTTTCATCGGACTACACGACGCACTGCAGGATATCATCCACATTTGGTAGAAATCCCTCCTATCAGGACCAAGCGCTTTGAGAACTCTTTCATAATGCGCACAGCCAAGTTGTGGAATTCACTGCCGGCATCTGTATTTCCGGGCACTTATAACCCTAACGCCTTTAAAGCTGGAGTGAATCGGCACCTAATAGGTTTGCTCGCTCCATCGTCGACCACATCCTGACAAAGCTGTCTAGATTGCGGTCAAGAGCAGATCTATTTATCATAAAAAAAATAATTAAAAAAAATACTTAAGACGTCCTAGTTCATAGGTCATTGACCTTAGAGAAAAATTGTCATAGCAAATAATGCTCCTTTATTTACTTTCTATTTTAAAAAAATCACAAAAAGAAACTTTGTGTTGACACACTTCTTAAATTTAGCTTCTTAAATTTAGCGCTAGGTGGCGCTGTTTGCAAAAACTAAAATAGCAATGTTTAATTTTCGATTTGATTCGTTTGTAATTAGACCTACTTGGAACCTTATAATACTGAGCATGACCCGACATGCTCTTGGCCGGTTTTTTTAACAAAATTTCATTTACTTATGTTTATAACTGTAGAAGTTAGGTAACATAACATAACATCACGCCTGTATTTCCCCGAAGGGGTAGGCAGAGGTATATAGTACACCCACATTTCGCCAGTTATGTTATAAGTCCCATGTAATAGGGGGCGAGCCTATTTCCATTAACCGGGCACAAATCCAGACTCCAGGCTGCTACTGAGAATTTCCTAATGAAAAAACCCAATAACAAATATTTTTGGGAAATTTTTACACACCACCATCTAGTCCCAAACTAAGCAGAGCTTGTGCTATGGGTACTAGACAATGGATATAATACTTAAATACTTTTTTTTTGTAAATATATACTTATAATATATAAGAAACACCCAGACCAACACAAACACTTATGTTCATCACACAAATATTTGTGTTCTGCGGAAATCGAACCCACGACCTCGTGATCAGCAGTCCGACCCTCGAACCACTAGACCACAGACGTCTGTGTATTAAAGTGTCTGTAAGATATTAAGATTATCATGGGTCATGATTCCGATTTGTTGACTGTACCTACACGAGATTACTAAGTGATGCATCACTAAATGATCTGTAAAACTGGACTAGTCACTGAATGTGTAATTTGCCACATTTACATTCAGCCGCTTCTCCTGCCGCTCGCGCTGCAGCGCTGCCGACAATACTTCCAGAAATACTTCTGTCGCAGCATCGACGGCTGACGTTTATATATATTACTAGCTTTTACCCGCGGCTCCGCTCGCGTTAACTTCTGCTAACCCACGTCAGTCCAGTCCAGTCCATTCCAGTCCAGTCCACTGTCCCACTGTCCCGCTGTCCCGCTGTCCCGCTGTCCCGCTGTCCCGCTGCCCCGCTGCCCCACTGCCCCTCTGCCCCGCTGCCCCACTATCCCACTGCCCCGCTGCCCCACAGCCCCGCTGCCCCACTGCCCCGCTGCCCCACGGCCCCACCGCCCCGCTGCCCCACTACTCCGCTGCCTAGCTGTCTCACTGCCCCAATGCCCAGCTGCCTCGCTGCCCCACTGCCCCGCTATCCCACTGCCACGCTGCCCCACTACCCCACTGCCCCCAACTGCCCCGCTACGCCACTGCCCAGCTACCCCGCTGCCCCACTGCCCCGCTGCCCGGCTACCCCATTGCCCCGCAGCCACGCTACCACACTGCCCCACTGCCCCGCTGCCCCACTATCCCACTGCCCCACTGCCTGCCCCGCTGCCCCCCACTGCCCCGCTGCCCCACTGCCCCGCTACCCCACTGCCCCGCTGCCCCACTATCCCTCTGCCCCGCTACCTCACTACGCCACTGCCCCGCTGCCCCACTGCCCCGCTGCCCCACCTGCCCCGCTACCCCGCTGCCCCACTGCCGCGCTGCCCAGCTGCCCGGCTGCCCCATTGCCCCGCTGCCACGCTACCCCACTGCCCCGCTGCCCCACTCCCACTGCCCCACTGCCTGCCCCGCTGCCCTCCTCTGCCCCGCTAACCCGCAGCCCCGCTGCCCCACTGCCCCGCTGCCCCAATATCCCTCTGCACCGCTACCCCACTACGCCACTGCCCCGCTGCCCCACTATCCCACTGCCCCACAGCTTGCCCCTCTGCCCCGCTTCCCCACTGCCCCGCTGCCCTAATTCCCCGCTGCCCCGCTGCCCCTCTACCACACTGCCCCACTATCCCACTGCACCGCAGCCCCGGTAACCCACTGCCCCGCTGCCCAGCTGCCCGGCTGCCCCACTGCCCCACTGCCACACTGCCCGCTGCCCCACTATACCACTGCCCCACTACCTGCCGTGCTGCCCCACTCCCCTACTTCCCCGCTACCCCACTGCCTCGCTGCCCAGCTGCCCCTCTATCCCATTGCCCCACAGCCCCGCTGCCCCTCTATCCCACTGCCCCGCTGCCCCTGTACCCCACTGCCCCGCTGCCCCCCTGGCACGCTGCCCCGATGCCCGGCTGCCTCGCTGCCCAGCTGCGCTACCCCGCTGGCCCACTGTCTCGCTGCCTCGCTGCCCCGCTGCCCCACAACCCCACTACCCCACTGCCCCGCTACCCCACTGCCCCACTATCCCACTGCCCCACTGGCCCACTGCCCCGCTGCCCCACTACCCCACTGCCCCACTGTCCCACCGTCCCACCGTCCCAGTGCCACTGTTCTACTGTCCCACTATCTCACTATATCACTATCGTCCCGTCCCATGTCCCATGTCCTGTCCCATGTCCCGTCTCATGTCCCGTCCCATGTTCCGTACCCTGTCCCGTCCACTGTCCCGTCCCCAGTCTCGTCCCCTGTCCCGTCACCAGTCCCATCCCCAGTCCCATCCCCTGTCCACTCCAGTCCACTCCACTCCATCGTACATTACTATCCGCTCGTGCAAATGCATAGAAGCTTCGATCTGTCGGGTGAGTACGCAACCCACGAATTAATTTTTTTCTTTTTTTCATTCTTTCTTTCTTTCTCAAAACCCATACCAGTTTTTAAGTCAGATCATCAGCTTTCAAACAAAAAAAAAAACATCAAAATCGGTCCAGTAGTTTTAGCGTGATGCTGGAACAAACAAACAGACGTTTACAATTTTATAATAGTTACTAGCTTTTACCCGCGGCTCCGCTCGCGTTAAATTCTGCTAACCCACGTCAGTCCAGTCCAGTCCAGTCCATTCCAGTCCAGTCCACTGTCCCACTGTCCCGCTGCCCCGCTGCCCCACTGCCCTGCTGCCCCACTGCCCCGCTGCCCCACTATCCCACTGCCCCACTGCCCCGCTGCCCCACAGCCCCGCTGCCCCGTTGCCCCACTGCCTCGCTGCCCAGCTGCCCCGCTGCCCCACTGCCCCGCTGCCACACAGCCCCGATGCCCCACTCCCCCGCTGCCCCTCTGCCCCACTGCCCCGCTACACCACTGCCCCGCTGCCCCGCTGCCACACTACCCCGCTGCTCCGCTGCCCCACGGCCCCGTTGCCCAGCTGCCCGCTGCCCCACTGCCCCGCTACCCCACTGCCCCACTGCCCCACTATACCACTGCCCCACTGTCCCCCACTGCCCCAATGCCCCGCTGCCCCGCTACCCCACTGCCCCGCTGCCCCGCTACCCCACAGCCCCGCTAGCCCGCTACCCCACAGCCCCACTGCCCAGCTGCCCCGCTGCCCCACTGCCCCGCTGCTCCGCTACCCCACTGCCCGACTGCCCCACTAACCCGCTGCCCCGCTACCCCACTGCCCCGCTACCACACTGCCCCGCTGCCCCACTGCCCCACTGCCACAATATCCCACAGCCCCACTGCCCCGCTGCCCCGGTAACCCACTGCCCCACTGCCCGCCGCCCCGTTGCCCCGGTAACCCACTGCCCCGCTGCCCCGCTGCTCTACTGCCCCGCTGCCCCACTGCCCCGCTGCGCCGCTGCCCCCGCTGCCCCGCTGCCCCGGTAACCCACTGCCCCGCTGCCCCAATGCCCCGCTGCCCAGCTGCCCCGCTACCACACTGCCCCACTGCCCCACTATCCCACTGCCCCACTGGCCCACTGCCCCGCTGCCCGCTGCCCCGCTGCCCCACTACCCAACTGCCCCACTGCCCCACTGTCCCACCGTCCCACTGCCACTGTCCTACTGTTCCACTGTCCCACTGTCCCACTGTTCCACTGTCCCACTATCTCACTCTATCACTATCGTCCCGTCGCATGCCCATGTCCCATCCTATGTCCAGTCCCATGTGCCGTCCCACTGTCCTGTCCCATGTCCCGTCTCATGTCCCGTCCCATTTCCCGTCCCATGTTCCGTTCCCTGTCCCGTCCACTGTCCCGCCCCAGTCCCGTCCCCTGTCCCGCCCCAGTCCCGTCCCCTGTCCCGTCCCCAGTCCCATCCCCAGTCCCATCCCCTGTCTACTCCACTCCACTCCACTCCATCGTACATTACTATCCGCTCGTGCAAATGCATAGAAGCTTCGATCTGTCGGGTGAGTACGCAACCCACGAATTAATTTTTTTCTTTCTTTCTTTCTTTCTCAAAACCCATACCAGTTTTTAAGTCTGATCATCAACTTTCAAACAAAAAAAAAACATCAAAATCGGTCCAGTAGTTTTAGCGTGATGCTGGAACAAACAAACAAACAAACAGACGTTAACAATTTTATAATAGTTAAGATTATAATAGTTAAGAAGACAAAATAATATACTTAAAGAAGAAGGTAATTAAAAATTGTAGACTGAAAATAGTATTTTTTTAGTTACACCAAGATAACTTTATGCTTATTCGTATATTAAGATGGATACAATATAACAACGTTTAGGTACTTCTAAATTTTATTGCTTTTCATACAAAAAATTAGAGAAATCGCAATTTAGAGGTAGCTTCCGGTCCTTGTCTGTAAGTCGAAAGATTCTGATTTTCGGTTGGCTCAAAAGACTGCATTTCCAAGATGGCACCACCCACATACGACAGGATTTTTTTTTCTACTCTGTACAATTCGGCCCGACCAAAAAGTTTTTAATGCAATATCTTTAGCAGCCGTATTTTGTCTATGGAGGCGCGCGCTAGAGCGCATGCGTGCGAATGACAGCTGGATATGAGCGCCTTATTCACCTTAATGTATGCAAAATTTTGTAGAAAAATATAATTAAAAATCACCGGTTCCCGTCATCGTAGCGAGGTAAAATACATACCAGTTTTTAAGTCAAATCATAAGTTTTTAGTCACAAACCCTTTCAACAAAATCGGTCTAGTAGTTTTATAGTGATGCTGGAACAAACAAACAAACAAACAAACAAACAGACAACTGACATTTAACAATTTTATAATAGTAGTAGAAGATACTGCTTCATTACTCACTTCGCATTCGACCGCGACGTTGCTACGGCTTCGGCGCTTTGCCGCCTAAATTTTATTAATTATGTCCACGTTTTCAATAGATTTATGATACAAAAAAGTAAACCGTTGCCGTAAAAGATGGTGGTAGATATCAATACATCGTAATAACGCTTTTAGTACCATATTTACTTATAAGTATACATGCTGAAATTTGAGTCGCTTAATTCCCGAAAAGGGGTCATTGTACTCATCATTGTAAACAACTTTTACTATGGGACCAACCCTGAAATCGCGAAAAAAAAATCAGTTGGTCCCTACATTTGTGTTCACTTAATTCAATAAAATGTAGGGACCACTTGTTTTTTTTTCGCGATTTCAGGGTTGGTCCTATAGTAAAAGTTGTTTACAATGATGAGTACAATGACCCCTTTTCGGGAAATAAGCGATTCAAATATCAGCGTGTATAAAAAAGAATACACACGTGCTTCCACTTCGTGTTCACGGCGGCAACTGAGCAAGAGCATGAGAGCAGTCAGCATGGCCACTGGCCAGCATGGAAACACTCAATCGCGCTCCCGCTGCACTCTGCTTTGACTTCCACACGAAAAACCGCTTATTTGGGGAGCGCCGGCACCGCGAGTAGCAGCTGCCGGGGCAGGAGAAGTATCTCGTTTACATAGTCGTACTACCCACTTACACGCCCAATTCCCTGCTCACTGCCGTGGAAGTGGGCTAAATGTAATTGGGGCAATTCACGTCAACATCACTTAGTGATCAGCCTGTATCTACACTGTATCACGTAAAGATGTATCACTCAAGTAGTGAGCAAAACTTAGTGATCTGCCTGTATCTACACTATATCACGTAAAGATGTATCACTCGAGTAGTCAGCATCATTTACGGCCAAAATTAATATCCGATCTATCCACGATTTGCCCTACTAGAGATAGGAATTTGACATAAGCTCCATACAAAATGTGTCAAATTTCTATCTCCAGTAGGGTAAATCGAGGATAGATTGGATATTAATTTTGGCCGTTAGTGATCAGCCTGTATACTTATGTTAATATTATTATTTTTGGAGAAATAAATAAATTGAAATTGTATCTACACTGTATCACGTAAAGATGTATCACTCAAGTAGTGAGCATCACTTACGGCCAAAATTAATATCCAATCTATACACGATTTGCCCTACTAGAGATACAAATTTGACATAAGCTCCATACAAAATTTGACAATATCCTATCTCTAGTAGAGTAAATCGTGGATAGATTGGATATTAATTTTGTCCATTAGTGATCTCGTGTACATCGACCTTAAGACATCGAGGTATCAAATGTCGAGGAAACGTTCGAAATAAATCTACATGTATTATAACATTCAAAACCGTACTAAAATATTATTAATTTATCAACGTTTTGGTCGTAACATGGCATCTAATATCGTAACATCTTGCTAGAATCTCTTATATCTAGCCGTCCTAAAGATATCAGATTGAGAAAGAAAAATCGAGGGTTTGTAGAGATTTTAGTAAACATGTGTATATTTATCTTCCAGGGACTGCGGTCGTTCTACAGCAAAGAAGTGGTCAGGGCGAAGGGTCCGCGGTAGAAGTAGGTCGATTAGGCCCTTCGGATTACTTTGGAGAAATCGCACTGTTATTAGACAGACCACGAGCAGCAACGGTGCGCGCGGCTGGCTCTCTTAAATGTGTCAAGTTAGATCGTGCCAGGTTAGTCAAAAAGAAATTCTTGGTCACTATATCTACGTGTATCAGAAATGCGTGGGTCATATTTTAAGAGCTCATTCAGGGCATTGCAAAGAACAACTTTTACTATGGGACCAACCCTGAAATCGCTAAAAAAATATATCAGCTAATCCTTACTAAATCATCGATGTCCCTCGACAAAATGTAAGGGGCAGCTGATATTTTTTTCGTGATTTCAGGGTTGGTGCCATAGTAAAAGTGTTCGATAGCAACCCCTGAATAAGATCTTCAAATATGACCACGCATTTCTGTTTTTTTATTTTTTTATAGTATAGGATGGCGAAACGAGCTAAAGGCCCACCTGATGTTAAGCGGTTACCTTTGCCCATAACAACTGCAATACCACCTAGGCTGTTGTCTAAATGGTACCGCCAGTCGGTTCGCCAAACTGAGACATGAAGATGGAAAGTCTCATGTGTGTGTAATTTCACCGGTACCCGTACCCTTCAGAACGAAACACAGCAATGCAAGCATCACTATTTGGCGGAGAAGTAGATACGGTGATAGTACTTCCCCGGACGAGCTCTTTCACAAAAGAGCTTTACTACTACTAACTATACAAGTTCTATAAAGAGAGAGACTAACTATACAAGTTCTATAAGATAGGTGCTGGTGATTACTGATACGAAACCACGAAAAAAAATGTGATTCTTTTTTTAGATTTTTTCATGTATTTTTTCTTTGCATTTTTCATACATAACCAGCTTTGGGCAGTTAAATAAAACTCATTCATAATGAAAAGTGCAAAAAAAATATGAAAAAATCTAAAAAAAGAATCGCATTTTTTTTTCGTGGTTTTGTATCAGTAATCACCAGCACTATCACCTATCTTCGTTTTCGGAAGCGTTTCCCTGACACCCTGTATAGTACCGCCAATGTACCCTTCATGGGCGCCGGCAGAAATAATTTCCAGGTGGTGCAGATTTTAGTTTTCTTACAATCTTTGCCGTATATGATTGTTAATAAAAAGATGAAATTTTAGTCGGAATGTTCGAGACATTTACAAATTTCTGACTATTCATTATGAATTTATTTTATAGGTACCCATACCCAGTCGTCACGGCTCACACCTATTTGTTCACGACGATCGAAATTTAAAAATGCTAAGTTGGTGGGCTAGGAGTACCGGGATCGATATTAATCGATTTCCACTACTTCTCTGAACGCACCCTTTAAAGTATCGCTACTCCACACCAGATAGCACCAGCATAAATGGGATGAACTTAATTGAGAAAGCGCAATACAGTTTCTAAGCAGTGCGAAAGAGACCGACTCTTGTCAAAGTCAATCGCGAATGAACTAGAAAGATCATAAATGTGAAAGAGACATAGATAATAGATTACAGGGACAGAGCTACGTTCGAGAACGTTTGGGAATCTGGAACCTTCCTTACATTTTGATTTAAAAGGGGGCTAGGTCGCGTTCCGAGTCAGTCAGTTTTCGATTGAAGTTCGAACAGTTCGTTGCGAGTGAACAAATCGCGAGTAGTGACTAATAGTTATCTTCAGTGCACAGTGCGTTCGTTTGAAAAATTAATAGTTCCCGCCATATTCGTTTCCATAGATTAGTGTTTTTAGTGTTGTTATAGTGTTGCCGTATTTTAATTTCGTAAAATATATAGATAATTCATACAGTCCAATAATTCAAGAATGATTGCTTGATAACATGTGCAAGAGCGAGCTAATTAGTCAGTGTCAGTGCGCGCCGTAATTAATTAATCAGTGCAAGCAAGCAGTGACAAGTGAGCTAACGTGTGTTTCTTTTCTTTATTTTAAAAGTAAAAATAATTATAATTTTGTTATAAAATATGAGTGACATAAGGCGATTTTTGTGCAAGAGAAAAAAGATTGAAAATGAACAGTTTAATGCTAAAGATTGTCCAAGTACTTCGGCACAGCAAAGTACTAGTAAAACTGAATTAACAACACAACAAACTTCAGTTAATATTTATGATGTGGGTTTATATCTGGATTCTAACGTACCTACCTATCAGTGATGAAATACGGTTTAAAGTGCTCGAAAAACCGTTGAAACCTCCGCAAGATTATGATTTCAAGCAGGACATCGATCATAAAAACCAAACACAACAACGTGCATTTCGCCACGAGTGGCTCACAGCATACCCTTGGTTAGCCTATTCTGCTCAGGCTAAAGGACCACTTAGGGCACGCCGCAATAGCGGCGGTAAGGCCCGTCATGGAGGAGTGGCTGGAGAGGGGCCATGGTGCCCACACCTACCGGCTGACCCAGATACTCTCGGCGCACGGATGCTTCGGGAAGTATCTGTGTCGCATAGGCCGGGAGCCGACGCCCGAGTGTCATCACTGCGGGAGCTGCCCAGAGGACACGGCGCAGCACACACTGGCGGAGTGCCCAGCTTGGGCCGCGCAGCGCCGTGACCTCATCACTGCAGTAGGCGGCAGCGATCTCTCGCTTCCGGCCGTGGTTCTGTCTATGGTCGGGAGCGAGAGCGCTTGGGAAGGCGTCGTCTCCTTCTGCGAGGATGTAATGCTCGCTAAGGAGGCGGCGGAGAGGGTTCTAGAGGCGTTGACCTCTCTCCTCATCCGCAGGAGACGACCTGGGCGTCGCAGGAGGGCGTATGCCGACCTCCAGCCACCCTAGATGTGGGCCTGCGGGCGGCGGACTCGGGGTGGCCCGCCGCCCGACCAGTCAAGGCCCGTGACGGTGGCGCGTAGTGTTCCGCGCGCGCCAGTCAAGAGGAGGGTGTGGCCGATGTGGCTGCCGCACGGGGAGAAGGGGCTCCCCTTTTAATGGCGAGCCGGGACCTACCGGGGATGGTTGGGAGAGTAAAAGTTTCCCACGCCCCCGGCCAAGGGTCGTTAGAGGAACACCGTGGTGGTTTTTAGTCGGTAAGAGTCCGACACTGGCTCCGCCTACCCCAGGCGGAGTGCGTCCATAAGGATTTTCCCCACGGAAAAAAAAAAAAAATGAAAAAGGCTAAAGGACCACTTTGCCGTACATGTGTATTATTTCCCGCACAAATTCATCGAGGCAGTACTCAGGGGCCATTTATCGTTCGACCATGCAAAAAATATCAAAAACTTCATGAGTGTGCGAAATCTCATGCAAATAGCCAGTGGCATCGTGAATCAGTTATACGTTCTAAAAAAAAAACTGGAAATCATGCAACAAAGAAAAAAAAAGACGTTTATGAACAGATTGATACTGAATATCACAGGGAAATTTCAGAAAACAGAAAAAAACTTCAACCCATTATATCTTCGGTCTTATTTTGTGCTACGCATGATTTACCCCTTCGAGGAAAAACAGAAGATGGTCAGTTTTCAAAGACTTACTACATTTCCGAGTTGAGGCAGGAGATACGGTTTTAAAAGACCACTTTGCAACTGGTTCGAAAAATGCCCTCTATGTATCCCATCAAGTACAAAACGAAATTATTGAAACCTGTGCTGATGTTCTTCGTGAAACCATTACTGATGAAGCAAAAGAAGCGGCATACTTTTCAATCTTGGCTGACGAGACAGCGGATATAAGCGGGACTGAACAGCTTTCAATGGGCATAAGATACGTCAAGTTTGACCAAATGAAACACAGTTACGTAATACTTGAAGAAATTTTGGGGTACAGACCACTTCAAAAATTAGATGCTGCATCGATTTCTAAAGTTGTAATATCTTTTTTGACATCATGTGGTTTAGATCTCAACAAAATGGTTGGGCAAGGGTATGATGGTTGCTCCACGATGGCTGGACATGTTGGTGGAGTTCAGAAAATAATTGATGATAAATATCCCAAAGCAAAGTATTTCCACTGTGCTAGTCACATATTAAATCTTGTTGTCAATGATTTGAATAATTTGAGTGAAATAAGAAATACTGCTGGAATTAAGGAAACTATAACTTTTTTTAGAGAGAGCATTTTACGGCGAAAAAAATTTCCAAATATTCCCTTGTTTTGCGAAACCAGATGGTTTGCAAAGTACAAAAGTATTCGAATTTTCGCTCAAAATTTCACCAAAATTGTAGAAGCATTACAAGACCTCTCAGATGATTAAGCCACTAATTCTAAGACAAAGGTTAGAGCTTACCAACTGCGCACTGCTTTGACCACCACAAATTTTATTGTGGCATTGCATATTATTGCTACTTACTCGGCAAAGCTTGAGCCTGTCTGCAACCAGCTTCAACAAGTGGATTTTAACATTAATTCAGTGAATGACCACATTTGCAAACTCACTAAAATAATAGAGGGTCACAGACAAAACACATCGCAGGAATTTACTGCTATATTTGGAGAAGCTAAACAAAGTTGCGAAGATCTTAATATTGAGATTAAATGCCAACGAGTTACGAAACGACAGGCTCATCGATCCAACCACCCATCCGAAAACGTTGAAGAATTTTACAGAAGAGCTTTATACATCCGATACCTTGATTCGATCATTTCTTCTTTAAAAGACAGATTTTCTGAAACACATAAAAAATAATTTTCTCTCTTACAACTACACCCAAAAATAATAAAAGGCCTCAGAGAATTTCTTAGAACTGCAAAAGACATTGAAAATTTGTATGGCTATCTTTTACCTAATTTTATTTCAGAAATCACGACTTGGTTTGAAATGTGGAAATATCCACAGCCAGCGGCAAATGATATCAGTGGAGTTGATCGTTATGAAAAACATCTTATAGACTACATCGACGAGGCAAAAGATTTCTTTCCTTCGGTAGCAGAAGCGATCAAGATTGGCCTTAGTCTACCCGTCACAACGTGCACAATAGAAATATCTTTTAGCACACTGAGAAGAGTTAAAACTTGGAATAGAACCACAACAGGTGACGAGCGACTGTCTGGATTATGCTTGTTAAGTGTCCACCGAGGCAAGATAACCAAGGACAATAAAGATAACTTTATAGAAAATGTCATTAATAAGTTCGGTCAAAAACCCCGCCGGCTGCAGTTGCTTTTTAAATGAGAATTGTGTAATTACTGCCTACTAATTATTGTGAATAAAAAAATGATTTCCAACAGACGGCTTTTTATTTCAATAATTTCTGTTGATCCCGAGATTCCCAAGGGGTGCAAGTGCACCCCCTGGCACCCCCCTGCCGGCGCCCATGGTACCCTTATTTTACATGTTAGTCCTAAAGGCCTAAGTTTAATAATGTTAATGGTGTACAATAAAGAATATTCTATCTATCTATCTATAGTCATATAATTCAAAAGCTCCATTGAAACAACCGTCGTTTTTAGGGTTCCGTAGTCCTACAAGGAACCCTTATAGTTTCGTCATGTCCGTCCGTCTGTCCGTCTGTCCTAATCCTTTACAGCTTACTAACTTCTACAGTTATAAACATAAGTAAATGAAATTTTGTTAAAAAATGGTTTAGATATAGATCTCAATTTTAAAAGAATAAAAAAGTCTTGGTAACGTATTTTAGGGGTGGCGCCCATACATGTGAAATGGGGATGAAAAATTTTTTTTCGCTGCACCCCCTCTTGTGGGATATCATTGAATAGGTCTACTAAAATGAAGGTAATGTTTCATACATCACTTTTTTATCAGGTGTACCATCTGCGAAATATAGCCCACCAAAGTGGCTTACAATGTGTCCCCGCCCCTGCCATTTCCAAACTATGCAACGTAGAAACTTGTAATCTTCCACGTTGATAGACTTTTATAAAAACTCTCTTTTAAAATTATTTTGGACTATAATGTGATTATAAATTTTTGAGTTATAGTAAGAAAACTGAAAAATACGTAAGACGTCTTAGTTCATAGGTCATTGACCTTAGATAAATATGATCTTAGCAAATAATGCTCCTTTAGTTACTTTCTATTTAAAAAAATCACAAAAAGATACTTTGTGTTATATTGATAACACAAAGTAACAGCGCCACCTAGCGCTAAATTTAAAAAGTTTGTCATATCAATATATGACACACTCCTTAAATTTAGCGCTAGGTAGCGCTGTTTGCAAAAAATAAAATAGCAATGATTAATATTCGATTTGATTCGTTTGTAATTAGACCTACTTAAGGAACCCTATAATACTGAGCATGGCCCGACATGCTCTTGGCCGGTTTTTTTGATCCATGCTACTTATTACTTATTTATGTAACTGTTTTTCAGGTTCGAGAGAGTGCTGGGCTTATGTGCTGACATCTTAAAACGTAATATTGCACAGTACAACAGTTTTGTGTCACTGTCTGTATAACATTGTGTTCATGGTCATTAAAAAAACATGTAGTTAAGAAGCAGAACAGATATTAGTAACGCGACAAGTGATGTTTTCGGTACTTAAGTACTTTTTTAATAAACTTATTCAAAAACTAAAACTTGGTTACCATCTTTGTAAGTTCGAATAATTTTACAATATACCTAGGTACTTGCCAATGAGAATGTTTAATCATTGTTTTTTTTATTAAGTTGTCCGTAGAGTAGAAGTATGTAATATAAGTAGTTAGATTAGAATAACGAAGCGGCGCGATGGCGAGTACCTACAATTTAGTGTTGAAAACAGAATTTGGTGTGTGTGGCCCGTCCCCGTTATAATTTAGTTTAATTTTATTTTTTTAAAGGATAACTAACGTAACTTATCATATCTATCAGTGCTCAACAGACCTCCACAGTGATTTATAAGACCTAAAGATTAGACTTCCTCGTTTTTTAACCCGTTTTGGTAAGATAATAGTGATAAAAATGCAAGAGTAAAACTCCCAGGTGTATCTTGCTTAGTTATGATTTTATTAATGGAGGTATTTAGTACAACTTCTTACCTCGAAATATGGTCCTATGCTTTCTGCCGGAAAAGCATGAAACTTTGCATGCATGTAGTTTTTACCCGACTGCGCCAGAAGGAGGTTTATGTTTTTCGAGTGTATGTATGTATGTATGTATGTATATTTCTTTGGCACGCTCTGTGGCCTAAACGGTTTGATGGATTTGAGATTGAGAGGTGTCGTTAGATTCGTCTTAATTCTGAGAGTGACACTGGGTACATCAAAATTTAAAAAATTAAAATGGCCGCTTTTTGGCGCCATATTACCTCTTCAAAAAAATTTTTTTTCCGTCAAAAACTATCGAGTGGGGTATCAAAATAAAGGGTTTTATAAATGCTTTACAAAAATATAAACAACTTATATGTTTAAATGTAATTTGGAATGAAAAATGCTAAAAAATAACAAAATATTCAACGTTAAAAATGAATTTGACTTTTTTAAAAAAACATGAATAGTATGATAAATAAAACACGACAAAACTAAAAAAAAAAAAAAAAAAAAATTAATTAACAAAAACAAAAAACCCGACTGCGTGTAAAAATAACAGAAAAGATATAAACAAGACTTATCAACTATGGCATGCAGTTTCATACATTTTCAGTTTCGAAATTCGCTTATGAAATTGGTGTCATCAGTTTCGAAATTTCGAAATTTCGAAATTGAAGGAAATATTTAAAACATCTAATACTAAGCATATCGCAGACCACTGCTGGATATAGGCTGCCCCCAAACTGCGTTACAACACACAATCCTTTACACCTTCCGCATCCAGTCCACCCCAGCTACCTTCTTTAGGTCTTCAGTTCACCTGGCTGGGGGCACCCTCCGCTGCGTTTTTTGCGGTCTTTACTCAAGGATTCGTCTACTCCAATGGTCATCGGTTCTTTGGCAGATATGGCCTGCACATTGCCACTTTAGTTTGCTAATTCTACAAGCTATGTTGGACACTCTGGTACTTCTCCGGTTTCATCCTTCAAATAAACTCCAAGCATAGCTCGCTCCATAGTTTGCTGAGCGACTTTGAATTCGTGGACTAGCCAAACTCTCAGTGTTCACGTCTCGGCATTGTTAATTATTTCTTGAAGTTATACTAACAACTAGACACACTCCCTATGTAGACGAATTCCTGCATAACTTCTAGCGTCGTATCTTTGACGAGGACCAGCCTCAACACACTGCGCGACATGTGTATTGAACATGATGTTGCCTGCCATGGTCTTGTCCAGATTTATACCGAGACCGATACGCTAAGGGACATCATTAAGGCCTGTAGCATCTCGCTCAGCTGTTTTAGAGACTGTCATTACAACGATATCATCTGCAAAGCGAAGATGTGAGATGTTCTCCTCGTCTTTTCCGTCAATACACTTCCGCGTCTAATCTAGTGTCTTGAAGACATCCTTTAAAATATTAGTGAACAGTTTCGGGGATATAACATCTCAATCATTTAAGAGTATCCAACCCCGCCCGAAGGCCTTCCCGTAGTCCACAAATACGCAGCAGCTAATTGCTCTCTTCGGTCCGTCTTCCAATCTGCCGAAAAGAATGGATATAGTCTTCGATGCTATTCAACTTAACCTATCTCTGTCCACTGCTGGACATATATAGGTAGGTCTCTTCCAAGATTCGCCACGACCCTCGGTCCTCCGCCTTCCGCATTTTGTCCACCCCAGATACTTTTCCCAGGTCTATGGTTCACCTAGCTGGGAACATCCTACACTACATTTGAATATTTCCACTGAAGATTTCCACTCGAGCACTTATCCACTGCCACTTCAGCTTGTCGATTCTACAAGCTATGTCGGTCACTTTGGTGCATTTCTGGATAATCTCGTTACGGATTCTATTTTATCCTACAAAGAAGCTTGTTGGGCGAGTTTGAATTTATGGACTAGCCCAACTGTCAGTGTCCACGTCTCGACACAGTAGGCCATGACAGGCAGAACGCATTGATTGAAGACTTCCGTCTGCAAACTTTATGGTATATAGGCGACGAGAAGACTCAGTGAAGTTTGCGAAATTCTGCCCAGCCCAATTGGATCCTTCTGCCGGACACTTATTTGAAGTTATATCTACTAAGTCGAATAACCTGCCCTAGGTAGATATATTCCTGCGACTACAACTTCAAGCGAAGTACCTTCAGCGAACCTCGGCACGACATGCATATTAAACATGACCTTAGTCTTGTCCAGAGTCATGCCGACACGATGCTGTAGCCTCTTCGAATCCCGGTTTGCTTTCGGCTCGCGGCTAGAAATCGTTGAGTCTTCTGGCACGTTCAGTCAACTTGTATACATGACTCAGGATTGAGATGGATGGTCTGTAGCCCTCAGTAAGGACCACACCATCACCTTTCTTGAAAAACAGAACCAACGCACTCCTCTTTCTTCATGACTCCATCATAGTGTCTTGTTAAATGAGAGAAACAGTTGTGCTGAGCCCTTTGGTCATTGTTGCTAGAAACTGATTAGAAGAGTCAATTTTCCCATCCGCAGATTTAAGGTTGATGAGATGGGTCCTTTTTCACTTGTGGAAATCCTCAAAGTTACATATAAATATAAAAGGGTTGTAATCACAGGTTGTAATCATAACGAAATAAAAAATCGAACGAATCGAATTAAACGAATTTCAAAATGAAAAATAGGTTCTTCGGAATGCTAGATTGTAGATTGTCATAAATTCAACTGCTGGCAAAGATTCTAAGATGGTTTCAAATGTAGACTGCCACTGCAAAAGCTCTTATATAGACTAATCTAAAGCAGATGTGGAGCTCTGGTGACGATTTAACATCTTTGATAACGGAACTAATAGTCAAAGTTTAACATTACATTGCTGTATGTCTCTAAATAAATAAGTTTCGAAATTTCGAAACTAGGGGTGTCAATTTCGAAATTGAAAAACATACAAATATTGTCCGAAATTTCGAAACTATGAAGTTTCGAAATTTCGAAATGCATGCCCTATTATCAACACGCAGGCGGAGGCTACCTATGAACTATTATGTAATTCATGACCAAAAACATACGTAGCCTCCGACTGCGTGTTGATAAGTCTTGTTTATATCTTTTCTGTTATTTTTACACGCAGTCGGGTTTTTTGTTTTTGTTAATTAATTTTTTTACATAATTATGTGCTTCAATTTGAAAGAAGAAACACGTCGAGACATCATTGTTTCCCCACCTCCACCAAGGGCGGATCCAGCCTTTGTGTCAGGGGGGGGGTCGCGTACTTATATCCAGCCCTGGATCTAATTATTTTTGATGCAGAGTTAGACGCCGCCCTTTAGAAAAAAACTTTCGACCAATAAAATTCTAGGATTTTCGTAATTTTTGCTAAAACATGAATTTAAGTGAATTTTAAACCTTTGAATTTTCTCTTTGTAGAATATTAATGTAACGGAATAGTTACTTGCAACGCCAAAAAAGACGAAACGACAAAATACACAGGCGCGAGCGAAGCGAGCGCTAACTTTTTTCCAATTTTGGCTTTGTTCCTATTAAAATACTGAACAGAATAGTTGCTTACAATACAACATACGTCCAGTACACAGAAAAAGGAAGGATAGAAAGACAAGCGCGAGCGCAGCGAGCGCGAAATTTTTTGGACTGTTCTCCAACAAACCGATTAGCTCTTCACAAAAACTGTGAAAACATAGACATTCTGTGACAAAAGTGTACGCATTTATTTGACCACAACCCATTCTTGCGGCGCCTAGAGCGGCTAATAGTAGACACCATAGCGTAGATAAGTAAATATAGATTCACGCTATGGCAGTCCTACACCTGTATGGGCAATAAATAATAAATAAATATTTTGGGACATGTTTACACCGCACCATCTAGTCCCAAACTAAGCAAGGCTTGTGCTATGGGTTCTAGACAATGGATATAATACTTACATACTTTTTGTTTTCTTAAATAAATACTTATAATACATAAGAAACACACCCAGACCAACACAAACACTTATGTTCATCACACAAATATTTGTGTTCTGTGGGAATCGAACCCACGACCTCTTGGTCAGCAGTCCCTCACTCGAACCACTAGACCACAGACGTAGTCAAGCAATGAAGCAGAGCTCAAGCGCGAGCGCAGCGAGCTCGAAATTTTTTGGTACTTTTAGCTCCGGATTTTCAAAAAACGAATTACTTATCATCTAATATTGATGTTTTAAGGTTCTTGAATTATTTTTACTTCGGCCAGGTTTTGTAAAGCTAACATCGTAGTTATTTCTGTTGTTGATGGTAAGCTAAGTATTCAATCGATTCGTTGTCGATATTCAGGCGATTGGACGTAACGGAGTGATTGGAGAAGAGATGCTGCAAAATCAAACTTTAAATCACGCGAATATTATTCACAATGAACGAACGGATTCGGGTGCGGCGTCAATTTAGTAATTTTTATGTGTGTATCTTGTTACATTAGTATGTACTCGTAACAGTCTTAACACATACAAACATTCATTCATTCATTGTATATTCATTTACGGCCAAAATTAATATCCAATCTATCCACGATTTGCCCTATTAGAGATAGAAATTTGACATAAGCTTCATACAAAATATGTCAAATTTCTATCTCTAGTAGGGTAAATCGTGGATAGATTGGATATTAATTTTGGCCGTTAGTAAATTATGTACACAGGAAAAAAACTGTGGTTGACCTAGGCCCAGGGGGGGGTCATGACCCCCATGACCCCCCCCCCTGGATCCGCCCTTGACCTCCACTCCTCTTTCGTGGCTCTAATCGGATAGTGTGAATGACTGCTTTTACTGTACGGTTTGGTGTGAACGCTCGGATCAAAGATAATATAGAATCATATTAAATCACTACGTTTATCCGACGTTTGCTCCGAGTAGGGCCCAGCACGCATTGCGGTTTGGGTTTATAAAACTTGAAAAAAAAACTTGCCAGTAGGGTTTCCGCGTAGGGTTTGCGTGATGGGTGGGCTGGGCCACAGATTAATGATATATGGGCTGGGCCTAACAACGACCAAAGTCACACTCCGTGCATCGTCGAGCGACATAAATGTACGTAGCCAATGCGGGTGCACCATACGCCCTCTCGCTCGGAGAATAGGGGTTGCCAGAAAATCATATGTCTCTTAACTATAGATCACATTAAAACGATACTGACAATAAATATTTTAACGAATAAAAATTACACAATCAGCCCATTGCTGTCCCACTGCTGGGCAAGGGCTTCTTCTCAGAATGAAAAGGTTAAGGCCTTAGCGTACTATGCGGGTAGCCGCAATGTCTAGTACCCATAGTACAAGCTCTGCTTAGTTTGGGACTTGATGGTGCTGTGTAAAAAAGTACCAAAGATATTTATTATTATTATTATCGGTATATCTTTATTTTCTCCTCTTTTTGGGAGGGCGAAGAACCTCGTTGGCGGGCCGAAGCCAAGCGTGAGAGGGGACAATTAAAATTAAATGGAGTAAGTGGATGATAATGTTGAAGATGTTAAGAATTTTCTAGTGATACGACAAGTGTTAAGGATGGTGGCTTTTTGAAGTATGTGTAGTGTATATGTAGGCATGTTTAAGGTGTTCAGGCTTTGTTGTAGAGATTTTGGTATAAGTCCAGTAGAAGACAGGACTAAGGGGACGATGTTAACTGTTTGTGCCATTGAGTTTTTAATTCTATTGCAAGATCTTGATATTTACTAAGTTTCTCTGATATTGTGTTTTGTATGTTGTGGGAGTTCGGAATAGCTAAATCAATTAAGTAGACGACTTTGTTTGATTTGTCGTGTACAGTAATATCCGGTCTATTGTAGTGAATCGTTTTGTCTGTTATGATCGTTCTATCCCAATTCCCAATAGATTTTGTAATTTCGGTTTTCTAATATAGTTTCAGGTTTGTATTTATAGTATGGGCATATTTCTGTTATACGTTGGTATTTGTTTGCTAAGTGTTGGTGAATTATTGCGGCAACTTGGTCGTGTCTATGTTTGTAGTCAGTTTGTGCTAATGATTTACAAGCTCCTGTGATGTGCTGGATGGTTTCTGATGCGGTATTACAATGTCTGCATAAGTCAGTAGGCTGGTTGAGATCTCTTATGATGTATTTCCTATAGTTCCGGGTAGCTATTATTTCATCTTGAATCGCACACATGAAGCCTTCTGTTTCGGGGAAAAGTTCACCTCGTTTGAGCCATTCGTTCGACTTCTCTTGGTCGACGTGTGGTTGGCACAAGAATGATCGGTGTCTCCCGTGAAGAGATTTTCCATCCCATGCTGCAATTTTTTGTTGTGTGTTTGTGATGATTTCATTTATTTGTATGTTTAGGTCCTGTAAGTTGAGGGGTGTGAGTTTAGTGTCTAATTCTGTAATGTGTTTATGTAATACTGAATGTTCGGATTTGTTATGAAAATAATTTCTAAGTGTTTTTATTTGTTTGTTGTGTAGGCTGCGTATATCGATTAATCCTCTTCCTCCTTCATGGCGTGGTAGGGTGAGTCTCTGTATGCATGATTTGGGATGATGTTTTCTATATTTTGTGAGATGTGTATTAATAGTACGCTGTAGTTTTGTGATGTCAGTCTTTGACCATTTTATAATGCCAAAAGAGTATGTAAGAATTGGTATAGCGAATGTATTGATAGCTTTTATGGTGTTTCTAGAGTTTAGGTGAGATTTTAATATCAGATTTAAGCGATGAGAAAATTTATTTAGTAATTCTTGTTTGGTTGTTTTTTGTTGGATTTTTCTAGATTGCTTAAAACCTAGGTATTTGTATGTGCTATTTTCATCCATAGGTTCAATAACTTCGCCAGATTCGAGTGTGTAACTATTGTTTTGAATTTTTCCATCAACAATTGATAGTATTTTACATTTATCAACTCTAAACTGCATATTAATGTCTTGTGAGAACTGTTGTGTGGTATCAGCTAATTTGAATAATGTGTCTTTGTCGGTAGCAAATAGTTTTATATCATCCATATACAACAGATGAGATACAGTGTGTTGTGTTCCATTATTTGGGGGTGCAGATCCTATATTAGTATTATTTAGGAGTTGGGAGAGAGGATTGAGAGCCAGGCAGAACTATAACGGGCTTAAAGCATCGCCTTGAAAAATACCACGTTGGATACGAATCGGTTCAGTAGTTAAAGACTGGGTTGAAGATTGTTTTACTTTGAGTATGGATTGCCAAGTTGTCATAGATGTTTATAAGAAAGATATAAGAGTAGGATGTATTTTGTATAAGTGTAAGACATGTACGAGCCAGCTGTGGGGAACTGAGTCAAAGGCTTTTTGATAATCAATAAACATTGTGTGTATATCTGTTTTATTTTTAACTGCACTATTCGTGTGCGTCATCCCAGCGAAAAAGTGTCGAATTTCTTCATTCGAGATAAGTAAATCGTTAGTGTATGACGTCGTGTAATTGTGTATGAACATTTCAGATTTGTGTGTCCAACCCTTTTTGGGATATTCATCAAAAACGTTTTCCGCTGGAACGACGTCTTCCCAGCGAGACTTTTTTTTTCCAAAGGACGTAAGTAAAATAAAATAGTTACATGGATTAGAGTATAACGAAAGGTAAATGTGTATGCATAAATGAGATTTGTGTGTCTAAAGACTCCGAAGATATTCAAGTTTCCGCTGCGGTGACGTTTGGCTGATTGCTGGATATCATAAACGGTTAGGCGAATAGTTGTGACTTTTTTTATACATGTTGCGATTCTTTTGTGTGTAATGTTTGTGAAAACAGACTTCGAAAAAAAATTACCGCTAGGAAGCTATAAATTTTAAAATGAAATCAGGTTATTAGGTCCTAGTACTGCGAATATGAGCTCCGAAGCCTAAATTTTAAAGTTTATTTGTACCTTATAAATGCTCACAATGTCATGTTAAGTCTCATCGATGTACTGTAAGTAAATAATGAGTTATGAACAAAATTGCTAGGTCTGGGCCACGATGTTGTTCGCCATTCGATTGGACGAGTTTACTATGGGTTGGCAAATTAAAAGGTATCCCATTCGTTAGTGTATTAGTTCAATTATCCATCTGTAAAATTGTAGGCCAATACACTAAATAATTAAAGAAATATAATCAAAAAACCAATGAGAAGCGCAATACAGAGATAAACCAACCAAGTTTGAATGTGTACTAAAAAGCGGCCGCGCGATACATGGTGCTTACCTTCCAAAATTGTTAGTATACTTATTGTTATTGGTGTGGTACTTTGGTACAGGTGCGTACACAATAATTAGTAAAAATTAAAAACAACTGCAATTTAATTAGTTTTATTTTCAAAAGTATCAATTTACTAATGATTATCGATTGTAGATATGTATAGGTATTTAAAAACTCGTGCAAAAAATTCAACAACAAAATAATAAAAATCAACATAAAAGATATAGAAAAAGTATTTATACAAAAAATAAGTACCTATAGCTATTTTTTTAATTAAATTACTTAATAAAACAAAGTTTAACCGGATTAAATCGCGTATATTATTTAAATTGGTTTCCCTGACGTTTCGAAAGCTTTGCAGCATTTCGTGGTCGCAGGTAGACTAAGATGACAAGCGTCTTTACAAATATTTCCACCACGAAATTAAATAATAAAATAATAATGAATTAATTATAATAAAACAAAGTTTAACCGGATTAAATCGCGTATATTATTTAAATTGGTTTCCCTGACGTTTCGAAAGCTTTGCTGCATTTTGTGGTCGCAGGTAGACTAAGATGACAAGCGTCTTTACAAATATTTCTAAAAAATTATTTAAATTTATTTATTTATTTAAACTTCATGCAACATGTGTACATAGGCGGACTTAATTAAATTATTATTATTTTATTTTTATTTATTTATTATTATAATGTGTAGTGATCGCGAAAACCTAAGAAGTTATTATGAATTAATTAATTGAATATTTCCACGTGTTTTTTTGACCACGAAATGCTGCAAAGCTTTCGAAACGTCAGGGAAACCAATTTAAATAATATACGCGATTTAATCCGGTTAAACATTGTTTTATTATAATGTGTAGTGATCGCGAAAACCTAAGAAGTTAAATTACTTAATGTTTAAAATCACAGATCAGTTACAATAATTGACTCATTCTTAAGCTCAGTAGGTAAAAGGAACGTAGATAACGTTAATGTAGGTTGTTATGTTTATTAAAATTAAAGATTATGTATATTATTCGTAATCAGCTCTACATAGATAATAAATTAACTGAAAAAACATAAATTTTGGATAATACCGACATTTGAGTTTCTATTCTCTTAATTATTAAAATCACAGATTATAATATTAGTAATAATAATTGACTCGTATTAAAGCACATTTAAGTAAGTGTAGGTACTTACTTAAATGTGCAGTAGGTAGTATGTAGGTAGGTACCTACACTGTAGTACATTTTAAGTGCATATAGATTAAGGGCTAAGGCTCGATTACACCAAAGTTAATTCTCTGGGTAAACGGCCGTTTACTGATCATTACAGTATTTGTTTTGAGTAATCAGCCGTTAAATCAGAGGATTAACGGTGATCAACACCGACATAAGTTCACCAACAAAATAACAGATTATTTATTATTTTTAAAGCATTTACGCATGCGAAGCGAAATCTAACGATTTTTTTTTCACAATTTGAATCGTTAAAATAACAGATGTTTAATTTATATTTTGTAAATATCCGTTTAATTTATAAAACGGCTGATTAAAACTTAAAATTAGAAGTTAGTTATTTTGTTAGTGAACGACGTCGTATGGCGTCAAGCAGACGACGTTCTTATTGAGTGATCGAAAACGTCAATTTTATGAAATATCACATATCTACTATGCAAAAGAAATATCAAGTAAACGATGTTCTCGATCACTCAAAAAGACTGTCATCTTACGTCGACTGTCGAGAATCACAAATCGCACAAACGAAATAAATGATAATGAAACATTTTTGATAGCACATACAGATATAGTATACATATACACATAGTTACAGAATTTTCAGTATCATTATTCACATGTATAAATAATAGCATGGGGCATTACATTTCTAGTAACTTTCTGAATTTTGCTGTAGGTACATATCGTCTTTATAAAGATTTTTTTTTTTCGAATTGTCTATCGCAGCTGGTACCTAGGTACCATTTCTGCTTAACCGGGCTGGTGGCGGAGAGTCCCATGTGGGACATATCTATAAACAAAACAGTCTTATATATACCAATTCCTGGGAAATTTGATAAATTTTAACTTTTAAGACGATTTAATTCAATAACTCAACAATTTGCAGCAGTACGGATGTTTTTAAGCTATTGTATAGCTTCTATCGCGGGCCTTGAGCGTGGAGACCGAATCCAGAAATTCCGTAACGAAAATAACCTAACACCCCTCACTCCGACCAGCGGTGATACTTTTTAGTTTTGCCATCTATCGATGAATAGCAGAACTTTTAATGACTTTTTGAAATATCACGCTTGTCTCTTTAGTTCTGTAAATCGCCTCTAGGTGGCATTGGTTGTATCGGCGTTACTGCGCATGCGTAATAAGCTATTGCATTGCATAGCTTCTATCGCGGGCTTTGAGCGTGGAGACCGAATCCAGAAATTCCGTAACGAAAATAACCTAACACCCCCCACTCCGACCGGCACAGCGGTGATACTTTTTAGTTTTGCCATCTATCGATGAATAGCAGAACTTTTAATGACTTTTTGAAATATCACGCTTGTCTCTTTAGTTCTGCAAATCGCCTCTAGGTGGCATTGGTTGTATCGGCGTTACTGCGCATGCGTAATCCCCCTCTTCGCCCCGCATTCTGGTGACTCATGCCTGCTTAGAGTTTCGGCGTTAGGGCACCTCCTCTTTGTATTTACATAAAAAATGCTATGCAATAGCTTTACCGCGGCAGTCACCGAGTGCCACACGTCTTTTTTATTTTTTTATTAAATTGGTTCACTGTTGCCACCTATGCTTATACAGTTAACTACCAGTATGGTATGGCCCACCGTGAACCACAAGATATAAAGTGAACTAGTTGAATTATTTACTGACTAAATCCCTGTTTCTTGAATTGAAAACTCAAGTTTCAATCAACTTTAATATAAATGCTTTTGTCATGTATATTAAGGACAATAAAGATAATGTTTGTTATATAATTTAAGTCTCCATATACCGCGGGGGACGTTACAAACATACAATTCACAGACACAAAATACACCCAGACTCAGAACAACTATTTGTGGGTCACAAAAATATTTATTGCATGTGGGGATCGAACCCACAACATTTGGCGTGGTGTCAATAGAGAGGTGACCACCTTAACGACTATGCCACAAGAGCAGTGAAATTAATTGTAAATGTGAATAGACGAGAACATTAGCAGCTACAGTGAACCGTGGTTCATTGTTTACCTCTTTATTTTAGTCCACTGTCAACGTACGGGGTCCCATCGACTTTGGATGTATGTTGCCAAACCCACGTTTATAATAGATCGACACAGATAGTATAAATAAAAACGCTACGAAACACAACACGTAGGTAGTTTTATGTTGAATCCGATATGAAGAACAAAGGAAGTAAGAAAAAAATTCAACTTAAGTTTTTAATAACTTTTTTCGCAATAAAACATAAAAATTCACTATGCTTGAGTGTCCGTTACAAAACAAAAACAAAATAGTCATACAAATCACTGTATGATTTTTTTGTTTTTACTTCTTCAAGTTAAACGGGTGGACACACGGGCGGAACCTGTAAAAAAAGAAATTCAAATCCATTTGTCTGTCAGAACTTTGTAACTTCTAAACCAAAGATGTTAATTACCTACATGGAAATCTCACATAATACGTAAAACTTTAGCACCACAGTCGTGGTCTCATTACCATACTCTACCTCTACAATATTATTATTTGTTCTTAGTGACCCCATGTCAATAACTGAATAGTACCTACTTATTTTGAAATAATTGAACTGATGACTGTGTAAAGTAAAATGAGAAAATAAAAACTAAAGAATTGTGTACGCACATGTACCAAAATAAAAACGGTACTATACTGACAATTTTGGAAGGTAAGCACCATGTATCACGCGGCCGCTTTTTAGTACACATTCAAACTTGGTTGGTTTATCTCTGTATTGGGCTACAATTTTACAGATGGATAATTGAACTAATACACTAACTAATGGGATACCTTTTAATTTGCCAACCCATAGTAAACTCGTCCAATCGAATGGCGAACAACATCGTGGCCCAGACCTAGCAATTTTGTTCTTAATTCATTATTTACTTACAGTACATCGATGAGACTTAACATAGCATTGTGAGCATTTATAAGGTACAAATAAACTTTAAAATTTAGGCTTCGGAGCTCATATTCGCAGTACTAGGACCTAATAACCTGATTTCATTTTAAAATTTATAGCTTCCTAGCGGTAATTTTTTTTCGAAGTCTGTTTTCACAAACATTACACACAAAAGAATCGCAACATGTATAAAAAAAGTCACAACTATTCGCCTAACCGTTTATGATATCCAGCAATCAGCCAAACGTCACCGCAGCGGAAACTTGAATATCTTCGGAGTCTTTAGACACACAAATCTCATTTATGCATACACATTTACCTTTCGTTATACTCTAATCCATGTAACTATTTTATTTTACTTACGTCCTTTGTAAAAAAAAAGTCTCGCTGGGAAGACGTCGTTCCAGCGGAATACGTTTTTGATGAATATCCCAAAAAGGGTTGGACACACAAATCTGAAATGTTCATACACAATTACACGACGTCATACACTAACGATTTACTTATCTCGAATTAAGAAATTCGACACTTTTTCGCTGGGATGACGCACACGCACTATTCATAACAATTGCATCAATAGTAAGTTGCTCCTTACAACCCTGACTATTTTTCCTACATCCTTTTTGTTGCTCAGCTAATATGTTAAAATTATCTAAATGTTTGTAAACAACTTCACTTATTCAAAAAATTCAAAATAGTTTATTGTGCTTTAAACAAAAAGTTTTACAATTTAGTGCTTGGCGTCTCCTTTTAAGCAATTAATGCCTGTGTTAGGAGACTTATACATGCTGTCAATATCACTCCATCATACATTACTATCCGCTCGTGCAAATGCATAGAAGCTTCGATCTGTCTGGTGAGTACGCAACCCACGAATTAATTTTTTTCTTGTTTTCTTTCTTTCTCAAAACCCATACCAGTTTTTAAGTCAGATCATCAGCTTTCAAACAAAAAAAAAATCATCAAAATCGGTCCAGTAGTTTTAGCGTGATGCAACAAACAAACAGACGTTTACAATTTTATAATAGTTAAGATTATTCTAAATAAATAAATAAAATAAAAATAAAAAATGATTGAAGGACAAACAAACAAACATCCACTTTTGCATTTATAATATTAGTAGGATTACATATAAGAAAATTTGCTGAATGCCCGCGGCTTCTTCGGCTTATCACAGAAAGCCCTTTGTAATAGTGATGCGACTCGAGTCCACTTTTACTCGAGTGACATAAAAAAAAAACGTATTCGAGTGAAAATAATCAGTTCACTCGGACTCGATTCACTCGCCAATCACTCACTAAATAACGTAATGTTATTTGGTTTTATGAATAGACCATATTTGCTCATTTTTATTAGCATATAATATTAATTTCGATATATAAATGTTGATTTTGTAAGACTGGCGATGTATTGAAATAAAACTTCAAACTTGTCGAGCATTAGTTTCCTATGACGAAAAGTTCACGCACAATACTGCACTGAAAATAGAAGCGGTAACTCGCGAATTATCTTATCATTAAACTGTGTCGAATTTGGAGTCTCGAAGAACTCGACTCAAGCTAAAACAGCGAAGATATTACAAGATAATACTGGCACTCGATCAGCTGTTATCACATAGAGTTGTGTCACTCATACATGAGGCACCTCAAATGTCCCATACAAAACGACAGAATGTCGTAACCAGTGATGGGCAGTGGATAAATATCAAAATGATAAAAACTCGGATATTTATCAGAAATGGATAAATACTCGTTTTTACCCGTATTTATCGGATATTTATCCAAAATGGTGGATAATTATATTTTATGCGTCTCTGATAGATATTTTTCTGGTTTTGCTTACTTAGCTCTTCCACCCCCCGCGCCCCGTAATATCTAGAACTTAGCTTTGCGTCGCAATGTGGTTTGAAACTAGAATTTAATACTATTACCTAGGAATTTCAAGTTCTCTTTGATTTATATATTTAATTTTGTTGAGGGATGGAAATCATTGGCAAATAGATACGCACGATCCGCTTGGCAGTCAAAATATTTTTTTTTTTTTAATGCTCCGTGTACCATATTTCAGAACTGCATGGAACTGTAAAGCGTGTGTGATTGATATAGTGTACTGTCCTAACGTAGTTGTACACCATGAACTTTACAATCTTCTGATAAAGAATGGAATCAGGCGTTACTCTGCGGAAATCCATGACATACAAAATATGAAGTTACAATATTTAGTGTTAATTCTTCCAAAACTAGGTCGTCAAGCTTTGATGCAATACGCAGCACCGCCCTGCCAGTCCTGCCACTCACTAATATATGTATTTGCAGCAGGTGCCAGAAGGCAAGGCAAGGAAGATGAAGTAGGTGGTTTTTCTTTGTGTTAGACTGAGTCAGGCTGGCTACAATCTTCCATTATGAGGCCCCAGTACATTCACAGAGTAAGTTAGTAGGTAGGTCCATAATATCCCGATAAAATAAAAGCAAAAGATCTGATAAACATGTATACAAACTATATAGAGTTGCTATCGCACATGTCTTACGATTTGAACGAACTTGTCTGTCCAACTACTGCAAAAGGCAAAGAACGCTTAAATCAAGATTTTGTGAATATCATTGAATACCTCAAGACACCCGGAAGATGCAGTGAAATTATTCGAAAGGTTGTATTGAAAAAAGAAAGCTACAAATTCAGTTGAAACGGCATTGGGGATGTTAATATCACCAAATTAACCAAGCCTGGATTGGAATTCTGCTGGAATAATGTGAACCGGCCATAAAATTCAGATTCTGACTCCAATGGGTTTTTTTGACTGATCAATCTGTGATTTTGATGAGTATTTTACAAGAATGATACCTAAGTACTCCTTTTTAGCGTACGTAATCTTTAAGAATGAAGGAGGTCTCAGATAAATTCTCTTTTGCTTACTATATCAAAATTACGACCATTATTTTTATGCGACTGCCCACAGTAGAAGGTTCAAGACTTATCTCAGGGTCTACTCAACTAATTGAGATAAAACACCTGCAAAAATTGATGGTTTTTGTTATTTTTCTCATTTTTATCCCCCATAGCCGGGTTTCACGAAAATAAAACTCAATAACAACATCTAGTTCAACTAGATAACTAGACTAGTTGTATTTTTAGGAAACCGCAACCAACCAACAATCATACCCTCTACTTCATATGCAACTTCATACAATATACCCTCTACTTCGTATGCAACTTCATACAATAGACAGGTCAAGCTGTATTCCAGGATTTACCTAACAGATTGAGATAAATCGCACCTGAATTTGTAAGTTAAGCTATTACATATGTAAGTACAACGTTTCTTTATGATCTGTTCGGCCATTGTTACGTGATGAGGTACGAACACACTGGAATACATAAATTATAAAAAAAATGATTTGGGTTATATTTCTCATTTATCATCCCTCTAGCTGATTTTAATGAAAACAAAACTCTATAACAATAGGTATCTAGTTCAACTAAATAACTGGACTAGTTGTATATTTAGGAAACCGTAACCAAACAACAAGCCGCGCGTGTGCCGTTAACTGAGACAATAAACCATTTTTCTTTCTTTCTTTTCTTTCAATCATGCCCTTTACTTAATATGTTACTTCATACAATAGAGGGGTCAAGCTGTATTTCAGGATCTACCACATACCTCAATTTTTCCACACAACAAAGTGGAATATACCGTAAGTTAGGCTAATACCAATACAACTGTAAAGTTTCATCACGATCCTTTCAGCCGTTCTCACGTGCTGAGATAAACAGATTGACAGACATGATTTAAAATAAAGGTTGATTCGTGTTCTATGGACCCGTAGCTAGTTTTCGCGAAAAAAACCTAATAAACAGACTTTTCGACATTTACGACTTAAGTAATAGTGTAGAGAATTGATTATATAAAGGCACAATTCTATAATTTCAGATTTTCATTTAATAAACAATTATTTTGTGTGTAAAATAAGCAAATTTACGTTACATATCATACAAGAAACGAAAATTGTACGCATAAAATATTTATCCGCTGTTTTGGATAAATACTCGAGTAAAAATGGATATTTATGAGTATTTATCCATTTTTAGTATTTATCCGGATAAATGCCCATCAATAGTCGCAACATCTCAAAAATAATTTTTGTACCACTACACTGGGACAAACACCAAATGAACCGAGATGTGACGACTTGAAGCATGTACCATGAAAGAACGGCGTTGCTTCATAACTTCACTCACTCAGACCGACTGTGACACAGACGCGTGCATGAATAGGACAATATGAGGGAGAATAGGACAAATGAAGTTCGTAACATTGAATATTTGGAATATTCGACAATTTTCGGTTGTTTGGTGTCGCTGGTCATAGCCAAAGTTTTGGCGTGGTTTTTTTCGTTTAGTTTGATTTAAATTTGATTTCCAATATGTGATTGCCATATCCTTTTATTTTTGTTTAATTATTATAATTTTGAAATTAATAATATTATTTTTAAATACCCAAGACTTATTTAATCGGCCGTTTAATCAGCAACACACTATAATTCCCTGGTTAAACGACAGTTTAGCCAAAATTCCAGTACATTTTTCGTGTAATCAGCTGTTTAAGCAGATAATTAACGTTAACGAACACTTGTATTAGGCCGGTCTTCATCAAAGTTAATTCTCTGGTCAAACAACCGTACAACCACTATTCCAGTATATTTTTCAAATAATCGGCCGTTTAATCAGTAACCAACGATAATTTTCTGGTTAAACCTCTGTTTAGCACCGATTTCAATAGATTTTTAATGTAATCAGCTGTTTAATCAGAGAATTAACGTTGATGAATACTGCTCTTAGGCTATCATTTAATTAAACAGCCGATTAATTTAAAAATAACTGGAATCGCGGGTAAACGGTTGTTTAACCAGAGAATTAACTTTGATGAAGACCGGCCTAAGACAAGTGTTCGTTAACGTTAATTATCTGCTTAAACAACCGATTACACGAAAAATGTACTGGAATTTTGGCTAATCTGTCGTTTAACCAGGGAATTATAGTGTGTTGCTGATTAAACGGCCGATTAAATAAAAAATAAATTGGAGTCTTTGGAATTAACAATGTTGATATTGTATTCTATAACGCAACGCACGCAATACTTTTGCCAACCAATATAAGAATCGGATCTATATCGAAAACGACCTACCTATACTAACTAACTACCTACGATATCACCAAAATTATGCTCATCTGTCGATACTTATATAGTTTCAGAAAATATATAGTTTCAAAATCCGATTTCAAATATCGATATATAGTTTCGATTTGATACTCGGCAAAAGCTATATTACCCACTCCTATCTTAGACAATATAAGCTCTACTCAATGTATTAATGTATTTCAGTGTATTATATGTCTCGGCAACATGACATTGTCCCATGAAGTCCCATCTCATTTGAAGTGTGACAATGTCTTAATGTATTTCAATGTATCAAATGTCTCAGCAACATGACATTGTCCCACCTCATTTGAAGTGTGACAATGTCCCACCTCATTATGCAGAATGAGTTACTCATACAAACTCATTGATTTTGCGTGTCCTACCCAACTCTATTATCACAATATTCAAAGACAATAATAACTAGAACGTCATGGCATCAAAAACCCCACAGATAAAAAAATCGAAACCGCGACATGTGGCAGGAAAACGAACTAACGTCTGTCAGGGCCCTGGTCGCGACCATGAAGTTCGACCGACAGTCGCGTCCACAGACCAAGTAGAGATGCTACGCATCAGACGACAATCTCCGAACAAGAAATTTGGTCAATACGGAACCAAAGAGTTACCTCAATAATAGAAAATGACAAGCACAGATAATACATTTTTTTCAACTTCCAACCAAGCAATAGGTTTTTAAATTTCGGCCTTGGATACAAGGCTTTTGCCTCTTATTCATGCGTAGGTAGGTACCTATACATGCATTGCTAATATTTTATTTTTTATAGTGAAAGTGAAATAAAAACCATTACTTTTACATAAATCTGTTTATTTTTCAATTTTCTCCAATAAACATTGTATTTTTTCAGTTATTTCTAATCAGAATAAAATTCTACATTTTCTTGTTTCATTTGCATCCACAGGATCTTCCTAGCCACAGGAGTCATCGTCTTCAGTGTTGAATGGACTGTTATTTGATTGTACATTACCTGCAAGGAAAATTAAGGCTTTTAACTACTTGGTTTAACATTAATATCTACAATGTTATCATTGCATTTACATAAATCAAACAAAATGAAAGAAAGAAATAAAATAATTATTTTAATCTTGTTACAGGCGAGAGAAAAAATAACACATTAAAAATAATATGCCTGTAAAAGACTAAAAAGGCCCCCATCTCAGCAAATGCTACAACACCGAAATGTTGCAGCACTGGTTTTCAGATCGGTCTCGGAATGAACATTATAACCTAATTTAAATGTACTTGTAATTTAAAGTATAGCCTAGTGGTTGAATGCTTGCCATCCTTGCAGGGGGATCTGAGTTCGTACCCGGCCCACACCTTTGGCTTTTCGAATTCAAGTGCGAATCAGAATTTGATTGTCACTTTTTACTTTAACGGTGAACGAAAACATCGTGAGGAAACCTACCCACTTGAGAGTGCTTCATACAGTTCTTGATGGTGTTTAGTCCACCAACCCGCAGTAGGCCAGCGTGGTGGACTCAGGCCTGAATCCTTCTGAGAAGAGGCCCGTGCCCAGAAGTGGAACAGTAACGGGCTGATAATGATGAACCATTTTTTAATAGAAATGTCTTTAGAACTTTACCCTGCCTACCGTCATGCTCAAACATTTCTCAGTTGATTGTGACATTCACACACAGCTTACTTTGTTGAGGCCAACTTATAATATTATTATTCATATTATTTTGTTTTTAAATATAAATGCCATTAAAGAAAATGAAAAAAGCTGTTGCTTACCTCATTTAACAAATGATTTCCAACAAAACTGTATGTAGGCGGTGGCATCTCAGTATCTGAAATAATAAAAATTAGTTTTACAACAGCATTAATATTATTAAGATTCCACACCCGAAGGGTCCAAATGGAATCCTATTGCTGTGGCCAAGGGCAGATCCAGGATTTGTTTCTGAGAGGGGCACAAGGGCCAGATAGGCAAGGAGTACTTAGAAGTGTCCCCTATAGTATTGCATTATGTGTGATATTTTATGTTTTCCAACTTGTGGTAGCATGTAGTACACTTATGTATGCAAAAAGAAACAAATAATATTCAAGCGGCATTGTATTAATCTCCCAACTCCTAGTTTTATTTGAACCATCTGGTGGGAAGGGCTTGTTTCCCTGTGTATCAATTCATTAAGCTTCGTTTGGCCCCCAGAAGCCTGAAATAATCGTTTTCTGTAGTGTGTACTGCATGCAGATTGAAAAGTTCATTGTCAAATATTACACTTTAACATTGAAATGAAATATATTATTATTTGCTTACCTGATGTGATCATATAACAGTGGCTTGATGTGCTAGTGGCTAGTAGTAGGCTTGTTTGTTGGGCAGACGTTAACAAACATTTCGTAACCGTAATTCGTAATGTACGTTTTTATTTAGTTATATTAAACTTTGTAGAAAACTGAATAGTATATTTCAACTTTTAAATGGGATAGGTACATAGTTTAGACTGCCCATTTTACAAAGAGAATTACTTCAATAATTGAGATTACACATGTACACTACACATAGGTATATAACAACAATATAATATATACAGAGATACAGACCAGAAGGGGAAGGCCGAGGGGGACGAAGTAACTGTCAAAATCTATTATTGAACCCATCTAGAATCATAGACATAACGTTGAAAATTTTTGTTCTAAGATTACTACCCGTGGTCGCGTCTTATTAGTGTGCACAATCACATCAGACAGCGTGTTCAGTCGCGTCTATATTGTCTTTGGTCGCCTTACTCGACTCTAGGACGTTTCACCGTCTTACACGGAACCACAGACTACATAGAGATACTACGTATTGAATTGATAGCAGCTTAGTACATGTTATTATTATGCCAATAGAAAATTGTAAAGTACTGACTGGTTAACCTAGCTCTATAAGCTGTACAAGCTCGATTATATTAATTTACGATCTAATTATCGAGCTACTAGAGCTTATAAAGTTAGGTTTATATTTTTTATAAGTATTATTTAGTACATATATTGTTATTACTACCGCAAATCGTATTTTGATTGATATACAACTCAAAACGGACCTCCAATTAGCAAAAAACGCAAGAAATTTTGAATTTCGCGGTCTACCCTGTAGCATTCACCTTAAAGGCAGAAAAGTATGAAAATTTATCACTGTAATTCTACTGTATTTCTATAAACTGGAATACCGTATTTCTGGTAATTTTGACTACTACGTGACTACTACTAATATATTAATCTGTGATTTTGACCCACTGTGCAACATATTTTCGTTTTATCGATCTGGTAACACTGTACGTAGCGTTGTATCCCTAATAAAAAGACTTGGCTTAAAGGTCTTAGCAACCAGGCCATAAAAATTATAAAAAAAATAAAATGTATCAAGGGCTACGTTCACTTATTACGCACTCAGTGTGAAAGTCACCCGGTGCGAATATCGCTCGATCATTGACGATTTTCTCAGAGTTACTGAACGACTTTGGGCGACCTTATGAAACTGACACTAGAACAATGAAGCACTGCCAAATATGACAATCGAAACCTCAAATTATCTGTCATTTCATACTTTTATCTGTCAACATGACAGCAGAGCGTCTTTTACCCTACTATTTCACGGGGTGACCGGTGCGTACGCTCGACGACGCCCGCTCACAATACTGAACGGTTTGGTGTGAACGCCCGGACGATCACTCCGAGTAACTGAACGACCAAACAACGCTCCGGGCGTCGTCCGCCGTCGTCGGACGATAATAGTGAACGTACCCCCTAATATCCCTATTAGTCTGTGGTTTGGTTTATTAGATGTCAATATGCGTAGCATCTCTACTTGGTCTGTGATGGTCTGTGCTGTGATGTCAATCAAAGATACACATATAATACGACGATACGTGATGTCAATTTTATTGATACTGATCAATACTGTTAAGTTAATGCTAAAAATAATAGTTGATGTTGAATTGGTTGGTTGTAGCTGCTGTATCAAACATAGTTTTGTTATTTAAAAATACTGCAACCCGATTTTTCATACATATGTGTGCGATTGCTGATAAGCGTACATAATTTTAGTGAAAATATTATTTTGTGAGAAGAAAAAGGTTTGAAATCAGATAAGACAATATGGATATTATTGAAACAATAAAGAAAGATAAAGCGTATTTGAAATGTAAGCTCATAGTTAAAGGTTGGGAAAAGGACTTCAAGTTGAAATATAGTCGAACACCTACTAAGTTTGATATTAAAGAAGCGCCGGCGAAAATCAAATATGCCTATAAGAAGTACTTTCAACTAAAGAGTAACGCTCTTGAGAATTCTCTGTCGATTTGTGATTACGATGATGAGTCCATCATGTCGCCAGAACCCCTACATCAGTTTGAAAACATCAACAGTGAGCCTTTAAGTCCACAGCTGGAATTTCCTGCCCTACCAAGTGGTCCAGAATTAGTGAAGCTATTATCAAGTACAAGTCTTCAACAGAATACTAAAACTTTTACTCCATTCACAGAAAATCTGTCTAAGAAACTGTTCCAAAATAGAAATTTTTGTCTGAGAAACCCCAGAAAGCTTACACTAACCAGAACACAACCCACGTTTGAAGACAAATCATTTAATACTGCTGCATTACGATCCAACATCAGCCAACAGCCTTTAAACAATGACATTGATTCAACAAAAGTAAGTATGAATACTAATTTTGCTAGTTCATTTAAAATTATTGAAGAACAAATTGATGACCCAAGTATTGCAATGCCTAGTTATCCAGCAAGAAAAACTGACTGTTTGGCTAAACCATTGATGAGACAATTGAATGTTGCATGGCTTGACAGAGCTACTGGTCTTGTAGCACAAGAAAATGAACATTCTAAAGATCCTGTAAAGTTTGGAATAGGCAACATCAAAGTTTTTGACATGAAAGACAAAAGTTGTGACTATGTAGAAAATAGTGAATCAGAGGAAGAAGATATTATTGTCAATGCTAAATTGAAACCTGCCCTCAAAAAGAGGAAAATAGGAAATGCCAATATAGGTGTTAATAAAACACAACATCAATTGAGTTGTGGAAGTAAAAAACAAATTGCACAAGACCATCTTTGCGAAATAAATAATAAAGTAAAAGTCAAGAGACAAACTAAAAACAATGATAGCAATGTAAAAGAACAACCTCTAGATATTCAAGAATTTATTCCTTATGGGCTGGAAAAGGATATACAGCCTCGTCACTTGCAAATCACTAATGCACTCAAGAATATAAAGTCTACAGTTAATAATTGCAACAAATTCGATAGCTCCAAAGAGAATAGCTTAGAAAATAAAATAAAATGTGGAACATTAAATGAAAATTTTGTGAAAATCAATATTGAAAAAAAAGTGTTTGCACGTGGGAAGAAGAACATTAATTATTCAAAGTATAAAAAACAACTATGGAAGAGTAAAAAGAGTCTTCATAGTGGTATGGAGTTCCCTGAATCTGGTAAGATGGCATGCTTTAAGTGTGGTGATTCTGGGCATATGGCTAGGTACTGTAGATCACATAAAGGAGAAACACTTTTGCCACTCGAAAGTTACAATGAAAATGATATACCTACCTTAGAAGATATGCAAAAGTATGCATCTGAACCGAGTTGCAGCAATCAATCAATAACTGAGCAGTTACATGAATTGATGTATGAACCTAGTCGAATTCCAGATTCTTTTATGGAAATGTTAGCTGAATCTACAGACGGAGATGGCAGCGGCATTAAACCACTGTACAATAACTATGAAGAAAATATATCAGTTGATTTAAATAAGGCACTTCATAAGTTTGGTCATGAAACATTTCGCCCTGGACAAGAGAATGTGATAAAACGAATTTTGTGTGGAAAGTCCACTTTACTAGTTTTGTCTACAGGAGGTGGAAAATCACTTTGTTACCAACTTCCTGCTTATCTCTACAGTAAACACTATAATTGTATAACATTGGTAATTTCTCCATTAGTGTCTCTTATGGAGGATCAAGTCTTAAATGTACCAGAATTCTTAAAAGCAGGTTGTTACCATACAAATCAATCTCAGACTCAGCGTGGTAAAATATTACAGTGTTTAAAGGATGGTTTATTAAATATCCTTTTAATATCTCCTGAAGCCTTAATAGCAGGAGATTCATCTAATGGATTATCAGGTCTGTTCAAGTCTCTTCCTCCAATAGCTTTTGCATGTATTGATGAGGCACATTGTGTATCACAATGGAGTCATAATTTTAGGCCTAGTTATCTTATGATCTGCAGGGTTCTAAGAGAAAAATTAAATGTTAAATGTATTCTTGGATTAACTGCCACAGCAAGTCAGACAACTATTAAAAGTATAATCAGCCACATCAATGTCCCTGATGGCGCAAGTGGAGTTATTAGGAATCCAGCCCTGCCTGACAACCTTTGTTTATCAGTTTCTGTGGAAAAAGATAAAGACAGAGCTTTGGTATCATACCTGTTATCAGAACAAATTATACAATTTAATGCTGTAATAGTTTATTGCATAAGGAGGGATGAATGTGAAAGAGTGGCAGCTGTGTTAAGATCTTGCCTACAAGAAACTGGTAAAATTAACATGGAGAGTAAAAAGAACAAAAGGAAAAGGATGTCTTATATAGCAGAAGCTTATCATGCTGGCATGTCTGCTGCACAAAGAAAAAAAATACAAAAACATTTTATGGATGGCACACTAAGAATAATAGTTGCGACTGTTGCTTTTGGCATGGGCATAAACAAATCAGATATAAGGTGTATTATACATTATAACATGCCAAGCAGTTTTGAATCTTATGTGCAAGAAGTTGGAAGAGCTGGAAGGGATGGAAAACTTTCATACTGCCATATCATTTTAAGTAATAGTACTAATGACAAAAATGAACTTTTAAAGCACATACATGCAAACTCTATTGATAGACCTACAATAAGAAAGTTGCTTTCTAAGGTGTTCATTCCTTGTGAATGTGTTAAATGTCAGAATGGTTCATCAACTACATACTGTAATGGTCATGAGGTTGGGATTCCGATTGATGCAACAGTAGAGGAACTAGATTTACCTTCAGAAAACATTGCTACATTGTTATGCTATGTTGAACTTCATCCTAAAAAATATATTAAGTTTCTGAATAAAGCCTACATTAACTGTAAAATATCATCCTATGGGGGACCGAAAAAAATACATGATGCAGCAAAATCGTGTCGACCACTGGCTATGGCACTTCTATTGGAAAACAAAAAGGACCCTGACATCATGGGTAGGAGTGTTCTAGAATTTAATGTCATTGAAGTAGCTGCAACTATTGGCTGGGAGAGTGGAGTAACCAAATACCAACTGAAAAATTTAGAATGGAACACTGAATCAGGAATATCGCAAAGATCTCATTTAAAAGTCGAATTTAATACCCTTGGTTTTAGAATCAGAGCTAGAGGAGACCTAAATTCCACAGAACTTGATAGCATATTGGATGATTTGCATAATTCTGTGCTTTCCCAAGAAAAAGCGCGATTGTATCAGTTAGAAGAATGTAATATAGCATTCCACAAATCAGGGAATTATTCTTTAGAAAATATTCAGTTATCCAATGAGGTGCATTTAAAAACATCAAATGAGTTAAAAAACACGATTAGAGATTATTTTGAAAGACATCATTTACCTGCTAATATGACTGTAGAAGAAAGACCTTTAGATGTAGAGAGGGTCGCATCAGACGTTTGCTCTTTAATATGTACATACAAAGATTGTAATTTTTCTGGAAGAAGTGTAGCAAGAATATTTCAAGGAATCTCTTCTCCCAATTATCCTGCTATTGTATGGGGTAGATGCAAATTTTGGAGGTCTCATTTACACGAAGACTTCAATGGACTGATCAAAATAGCAACTCAACAAATCATTCACATGAAGATGTAACATAATTTTAAAACTGTAACCACAAAATTAAAAAAAAAGCGGATTTACTGACATATCCGCATCCTGCTCTATTCGCATTTTACTGTTAGAAAAAGTCATGATTTTACTGAGATAAATTGGTATTGTTTTCGGATAATGATTTGGCCTCCACTTTTTCAATCAATGTAAAAAATGAAAAATGAACATAAAATATAAATATAACGAGAATATAACCATTACGTTTAGTACCCCCTTTCCTATTAACCTTGAAGAATCCTATTTTACTATACTATATGCATAGAAATATATATTACTAGCGTAAGGACCCGACCGACCGCGCGACTAAATGGCACCAGCGCGCTGGCCCTAAAATATAGGTTTAGGGCCAACGCGACTCACGGCTAAAATTAATATCCAATCCATCCACGACTTACCCTAGATAAGCTCCATACAAAATATGTCAAAATCCTATCTCTAGTGGGGCAAATCATGTATAGATTTGGATATTATTAGGCCGTAAGTCGACAGTGGTCCGCAGACAAGAGAGATCGAGTATTTGCTCGTCATAAATATGCCTAGTTGCGTGGTAAAAGACTGCAAACATTACGATACAAAGGTTAAAAAGCGGCCGAGTGCAGTAAGGGTTCCGTACCTCTCAACGACCTGATACTCCATAAAAACTGATTTAATTTAGTTACGAGAGTTTATCAAACGACATCAACGCACAGTGCGCGAAATATGAATTTTTGCATGTCTTTCTTACGCAGATACCACCACATATGTCTATGTTTGTCTTATTTTTAGTATTTGTTGCTAAACTACATAATATGCACTGTAATATGACCAAGTTTGACGCTGGTATATATTACCGTTTTGAAGATAGAGCAGGAACAAAAACGTTGAAAAAAATGCATGTTTTTTGAGGTTTCTTGTATGGGGACTCCCTTTGTTTTTAGGGTTCCGAAGTCCTACAAGGAACCCTTATAGTTTCGTCATGTCCGTCCGTCTGTCCTAATCCTTTACAGCTTAATAACTTCTACAGTTATAAAGATAAGTAAATGAAATTTTGTTAAAAAATAGTCTGCATATAGATCTCAATTTTAAAAGAATAAAAAAATAGTTTTTACGTTCTTTAGGGGTGGCGCCCATACATGTGAAATGGGGAAAAAAAAATTTTTTTCGCTGCACCCCCTCGTGTGGGGTATCTTTGAATAGGTCTACTAAAATGAAGGTAATGTTTCATACATCACTTTTTTATCAGGTGTACCATCTGCGAAATATAGCCCGCCAAAGTGGCTTGCAATGTGTCCCCCCCCTGCCATTTCTAAACTATGCAACGTAGAAACTTATAATCTTCCACATTGATAGACCTTTGTGAAAACTCTCTTTTAAAATTATTTCAAGTATAATGTGGTTATATTTTTTCGAGTTATAGACAGAAAACTGAAAAATACTTAAAACGTCCTAGTTCAAAGGTCATTGACCTTAGAGAAAAATGATCAGAGCAAATAATGCTCCTTTAGCTACTTTCTATTTGAAAAAATCACAAAAAGTTACTTTGACATGACAGACTTCTTAAATTTGGCTTCTTGAATTTATCGCTAGATGGCGCTACTAACAACACGCTCTGAGTCGCGAATGCTGCCGATTATTGCAAAAACTAAAATAGCCATGATTAATATTCGATTTGATTCGTTTGTACACCTACTTAAGGAACCCTATAATACTGAGCATGGCCCGACATGCTCTTGGCCGGTTTTTTTAGTATTTATCGTGATACACCTCATAGCAACACAATTTCAGAGAAAATTTCAACCGGTTATCTATTACCGTTCAAAAGATACAGCCCTATGACAGACAGACGGACGGACAGCGTAGCGAGAGTAATAGGGTCCCGTTTGGCACCCTTCGGGTACGGAACCCTAAAAAGGAACGTGGGATATCATATCATTGGTAAGTAGGTAACCTTGCATTACTTTTGTTGCAATTAAATTATTAAATAAATAATTTTTTAAAGCTTTAAATATTTTACTATAGAAGTCCGCAATGGCGGCCATTGTGTGGCCGGCAGTGCGCGCAAAGTAACCTTGTACAGACGTCATTTTTAGGGTTCCGAAGTCCTACAAGGAACCCTTATAGTTTCGTCATGTCCGTCTGTCCTAATCCTTTACAGCTTAATAACATCTACAGTTATAAACATAAGTAAATGTTTTTTTTTTTAATAGTCTACATATATATCTCAATTTTAAAAGAATAAAAAAATCATTTTTACGTATTTTAGGGGTGGCGTCCATACATGTGAAATGGGGATGAAAATTTTTTTTTCGCTGCTCCCCCTCGTGTCCGGGTATCATTGAATAGGTCTACTAAAATGAAGGTAATGTTTTATACACCACTTTTTTATCAGGTGTACCATCTGCGAAATATAGCCTGCCAAAGTGGCTTGCAATGTGTCCCCCCCCTGCCATTTCTAAACTATGCAACGTAGAAACTTATAATCTTCCACATTGATAGACCTTTGTGAAAACTCTCATTTAAAATTATTTCGAGTATAATGTGATTATAATTTTTTGAGTTATAGAGAGAAAACTGAAAAATACTTAAAACGTCCTAGTTCAAAGATCATTGACCTTAGAGAAAAATGATCACAGCAAATAATGCTCCTTTAGCTACTTTTTTCTGGGTTGGTCGCATAGTACCTAAAGGTTGTTCATAATGATGAGTACAATGACCTCTTATCAGGTTTAATATAAACTAAGGATAAGGTAGGTGTTTTTTTTTTTTGCCAGTATATGGTCGCATAGTACCTAAAGGTTGTTCATAATGATGAGTACAATGACCTCTTATCAGGTTTAATATAAACTAAGGATAAGGTAGGTGTTTTTTTTTTTTGCCAGTATACCTTCTCACTTTTTAATTGATTATTTTGATTGCCTCGTTGGTCTAGTGGTAGCAAGCGCGATTGCTGAGCGTGGGGTCCTGGGTTCGATTCTCGGATCGGGCAAAGTGGTATTGGGTTTTATCATTAGGAAATTCTCAGTAGCAGCCCGGAGTCTGGATTTGTGCCCGGTTAATGGCAATAGGCTCGCCCCCTTATTACTCTGCCTACCCCTTCGGGGAAATACAGGCGTGATGTTATGTTATGTTACCTTCTCTCGACACGTACCTATTTACAGTCTACCGCACGTCAACGATAACAGTTTGAACTTGATAGCGTCTTTATTTCGTATGCAGTAAAGGTGGTTTTCGCTATGCAAGTGTTATCACTGACGTGTGGTTGACTGTACGTCTATAGTATTTATCTACCGGATACCTGTAGATAGATACTATAGTAGTTTTATTTGGTTTTTTTTTGACTTTTTCATAATAATATTATGTACCTACTTGTTTTATTCAGATAGGTGTATAGTATACCTTGCTCATGGTATAGACCTGCTAGCAGAGAATAACAGTCTTGCTTCCCTCGGCTCGAAATTGAAGTTAGTTGATAATAATTGGTGCAAAGCGTGCTAAATCAGTACGACTATTTAGCTCATAGCTTTTTTTGCAATCACCAGTATAAATATTTATAGGAGGTTTATTTAGTTATTACATTTAGTTATTATATACTTCCTAATATACCTAGTTACAAAAGTGAAGAATGAGAAACCATATGCCATATGCGCTTCACCAAAGCCGGCAAGGACCAATTTCGTGGAGCTTTCCGACTGACCACAGTATAAGCGTAACAGTACAACCATTATTGTTGCCGAAAATTTATTTATGTTATTTTGGAAAGGAGTGGTCTATGTTACTGTATTTACGTGGCACGCCAATCAGAACTCTTTCGGTGCAAGATGAAGAAAATGTGAACCCTTCATCACTCTCACAGAAACAATCAAACTGACTATTTTCAAGCGGGTTCTAACAAAAGTTCACTTAGATTCATAGAATTTTATTTGGTGATTTTATGCAAGTAAAAAACTTTATAAGTGGTGAAAAATATTACTGATAATAGGTATTAAAAAAATCCGAATATTTCTTTCACATGTGTAAAATTAGTAGGATTTTAATTGATTTGTTTAATTTAAATGGCAATAGCCGGTGGTATGGCCGGTCAATGGCAATAGGCTCGCCCCCTATTACATTGGACTATAACATAACTGGCGAAATGTGGGTGTACTATTACACCTCTGCCTACCCCTTCGGGGAAATACAGGCGTGATGTTATGTTATGTGTTGTGTTTAATTTAGTCTATCACAGTCAGTTACCGCACAACCTCTCCTTATCAAGCAGCATTGCCAGACGTACGATAAATTATCGTACATGTACGATAATTTCGCCACTGGTATGATGTACGATACAAATTGTATTATCGTACGCAAAAGTACGATAATTTTGACTTCTGAAACCGTGGAACTAAAAAGAAAGGTCATCACTATACTCTTTAAAATGAACGAAGAAAAGAGGAGGGCCTAAAATTTGATATTCGTACGATAATTTTTCGTTTCGTACGATAACATTTATTTATTTATTAACCCTCCTATACCCGCGCCAATTTTTGTTACACCTATACCCACGCACGGAGTCACAGATCGAAAATTCAGGACCGTATTTCATGAAAATTTTGTAGGCAACTCCATATATAAAACTAGAAGATATACAGAAATAAAAATACCATTTATTACTTATTTATTTATCATATTAATATCTAGCCATCTTGCGTCCTTCTGTGCACTAACATCGTGCAACATCACCCACTGCGGTCACCAACCCGCCTGCCCAGCGTGGTGACGTGACTATGGGCATACATCCCAAATGAACACACAACAAATCTTGCATAAACAGCCTTCAAAATTCGTTTTTTTTTTTCTTATGAACAAAAGAATATATTTTACGAAAATAAATGTCATTATTTGGCTTACACATGAGCTTCGCCAAAACAGTCATATACTTACACAAAAAGTTGCACCTATACCCGCGACGGTCTCACGACCGATTGACGCCAAATGCGGCTACACGTGCACCTTGCTCGACCGCGCAGCATGCACTAAAGAGAAGCTAGCAACAAATCCGGCAGCTAGCAAAATATTACAATTCGCATGGTTTCTGAGAAAAAAAACTTACGAAAATGTTTTTCGTCGGTTACACAAACCAACGCGCAGGTATAGGAGGGTTAAATTCATGCAATATGTGTACATAGCAGGGTTGTTGCTGATTCAGAATTTTATCACAGCGGATCCTGATGCTCATGCAGATTTTTGACATTGACATGGCTGATTTTTTGTATCGGGAATATGTTCCTATCCTTATGAATTTAAATAAAAATGCTATTTGAATTTATATAAAAATTCGATATTGGTTCAAGGCTAAAAATGGAAGGAAAAGCCTTAAAAGGAATTTTAAGGCTTTTCTTTTCATATAAAAGCATTTGAGCCTTCTTTCACTGTGCTTAAAAAAACGAGAGATAAATATACGAAGTTTTTGCATATAAAGAAATGAACTTTTTGTAAGTGAAATTATTTAAACTGGACCTACTTTGAGCGCACGAAAGAGCAGCGCGAACGCAAACGCCAATATTTCTTTGTTTTTAAAAATGTAGAGCTTCCCTTCCCTTGCTATCTTAACGCTTTTGTTATGATTTGCATTCGTTAGTGCAGAGCTTGATAAAAATAAAAGGTAATCCAGCATAAATTATTTTCATTCTTGGCTTTTTATTAGCTGACTATAATGCTCCTTTAGCTACTTTTTTCTGGGTTGGTCGCATAGTACCTAAAGGTTGTTCATAATGATGAGTACAATGACCTCTTATCAGGTTTAATATAAACTAAGGATAAGGTAGGTGTTTTTTTTTTTTGCCAGTATATGGTCGCATAGTACCTAAAGGTTGTTCATAATGATGAGTACAATGACCTCTTATCAGGTTTAATATAAACTAAGGATAAGGTAGGTGTTTTTTTTTTTTTGCCAGTATACCTTCTCACTTTTTAATTGATTATTTTGATTGCCTCGTTGGTCTAGTGGTAGCAAGCGCGATTGCTGAGCGTGGGGTCCTGGGTTCGATTCTCGGATCGGGCAAAGTGGTATTGGGTTTTATCATTAGGAAATTCTCAGTAGCAGCCCGGAGTCTGGATTTGTGCCCGGTTAATGGCAATAGGCTCGCCCCCTTATTACTCTGCCTACCCCTTCGGGGAAATACAGGCGTGATGTTATGTTATGTTACCTTCTCTCGACACGTACCTATTTACAGTCTACCGCACGTCAACGATAACAGTTTGAACTTGATAGCGTCTTTATTTCGTATGCAGTAAAGGTGGTTTTCGCTATGCAAGTGTTATCACTGACGTGTGGTTGACTGTACGTCTATAGTATTTATCTACCGGATACCTGTAGATAGATACTATAGTAGTTTTATTTGGTTTTTTTTTGACTTTTTCATAATAATATTATGTACCTACTTGTTTTATTCAGATAGGTGTATAGTATACCTTGCTCATGGTATAGACCTGCTAGCAGAGAATAACAGTCTTGCTTCCCTCGGCTCGAAATTGAAGTTAGTTGATAATAATTGGTGCAAAGCGTGCTAAATCAGTACGACTATTTAGCTCATAGCTTTTTTTGCAATCACCAGTATAAATATTTATAGGAGGTTTATTTAGTTATTACATTTAGTTATTATATACTTCCTAATATACCTAGTTACAAAAGTGAAGAATGAGAAACCATATGCCATATGCGCTTCACCAAAGCCGGCAAGGACCAATTTCGTGGAGCTTTCCGACTGACCACAGTATAAGCGTAACAGTACAACCATTATTGTTGCCGAAAATTTATTTATGTTATTTTGGAAAGGAGTGGTCTATGTTACTGTATTTACGTGGCACGCCAATCAGAACTCTTTCGGTGCAAGATGAAGAAAATGTGAACCCTTCATCACTCTCACAGAAACAATCAAACTGACTATTTTCAAGCGGGTTCTAACAAAAGTTCACTTAGATTCATAGAATTTTATTTGGTGATTTTATGCAAGTAAAAAACTTTATAAGTGGTGAAAAATATTACTGATAATAGGTATTAAAAAAATCCGAATATTTCTTTCACATGTGTAAAATTAGTAGGATTTTAATTGATTTGTTTAATTTAAATGGCAATAGCCGGTGGTATGGCCGGTCAATGGCAATAGGCTCGCCCCCTATTACATTGGACTATAACATAACTGGCGAAATGTGGGTGTACTATTACACCTCTGCCTACCCCTTCGGGGAAATACAGGCGTGATGTTATGTTATGTGTTGTGTTTAATTTAGTCTATCACAGTCAGTTACCGCACAACCTCTCCTTATCAAGCAGCATTGCCAGACGTACGATAAATTATCGTACATGTACGATAATTTCGCCACTGGTATGATGTACGATACAAATTGTATTATCGTACGCAAAAGTACGATAATTTTGACTTCTGAAACCGTGGAACTAAAAAGAAAGGTCATCACTATACTCTTTAAAATGAACGAAGAAAAGAGGAGGGCCTAAAATTTGATATTCGTACGATAATTTTTCGTTTCGTACGATAACATTTATTTATTTATTAACCCTCCTATACCCGCGCCAATTTTTGTTACACCTATACCCACGCACGGAGTCACAGATCGAAAATTCAGGACCGTATTTCATGAAAATTTTGTAGGCAACTCCATATATAAAACTAGAAGATATACAGAAATAAAAATACCATTTATTACTTATTTATTTATCATATTAATATCTAGCCATCTTGCGTCCTTCTGTGCACTAACATCGTGCAACATCACCCACTGCGGTCACCAACCCGCCTGCCCAGCGTGGTGACGTGACTATGGGCATACATCCCAAATGAACACACAACAAATCTTGCATAAACAGCCTTCAAAATTCGTTTTTTTTTTTTCTTATGAACAAAAGAATATATTTTACGAAAATAAATGTCATTATTTGGCTTACACATGAGCTTCGCCAAAACAGTCATATACTTACACAAAAAGTTGCACCTATACCCGCGACGGTCTCACGACCGATTGACGCCAAATGCGGCTACACGTGCACCTTGCTCGACCGCGCAGCATGCACTAAAGAGAAGCTAGCAACAAATCCGGCAGCTAGCAAAATATTACAATTCGCATGGTTTCTGAGAAAAAAAACTTACGAAAATGTTTTTCGTCGGTTACACAAACCAACGCGCAGGTATAGGAGGGTTAAATTCATGCAATATGTGTACATAGCAGGGTTGTTGCTGATTCAGAATTTTATCACAGCGGATCCTGATGCTCATGCAGATTTTTGACATTGACATGGCTGAATTTTTGTATCGGGAATATGTTCCTATCCTTATGAATTTAAATAAAAATGCTATTTGAATTTATATAAAAATTCGATATTGGTTCAAGGCTAAAAATGGAAGGAAAAGCCTTAAAAGGAATTTTAAGGCTTTTCTTTTCATATAAAAGCATTTGAGCCTTCTTTCACTGTGCTTAAAAAAACGAGAGATAAATATACGAAGTTTTTGCATATAAAGAAATGAACTTTTTGTAAGTGAAATTATTTAAACTGGACCTACTTTGAGCGCACGAAAGAGCAGCGCGAACGCAAACGCCAATATTTCTTTGTTTTTAAAAATGTAGAGCTTCCCTTCCCTTGCTATCTTAACGCTTTTGTTATGATTTGCATTCGTTAGTGCAGAGCTTGATAAAAATAAAAGGTAATCCAGCATAAATTATTTTCATTCTTGGCTTTTTATTAGCTGGCTCCACATTGCCCTTTTTGTTAGAACGCCTCTTTCAACTGTATTGTCTGGTGTTGACGTTTGTCGTAATAGACAAGTTGGTTTTGGTTTTGCTAAAAATCACCGAAGCGCAATAATCTGTGCAATAAGCGCAATAATCTGTATAATAAAAACTCGCAAGCGAAACAAAACAATGTGCCCCTGCCCCTTTGGTCGCATTACGTTACGACACGAACATCAGCAACAAATTGTAACGGAATTGGAGGAGGCTGGCAAGGTGGCGCGGTGAAGTTGGCAATACTTGATTGGTGCGGTGAGGTTGGCGGTACAGGAGTGGCGCGATGAGCCGAGGAGAGAAGAGGGGATAAAGATATATAAGTGGTGTCATATTAAAAAATGTCTCTTTATTATTTTTCTGCAATTAGTGTAACACAAGTAATAAACCGTGATTATATTTTCTTAGTTTGATTGTGTAACTACCCTTCTCTCACAGTCAGAAGTGGTATTTAAATTTAAATTAAATTTAAAAAACCCAAGATGAAGAGATCTCAAGAATTGCCAGGGTACTATGTACGAGCAAAAAGAAGCCGAGAATCGCACGTAAGTGAACCCACCAAGAGTAAATCTAGTACAGTTTCTGTAAATGACCTAATCCAAAGAAAAGTAGATCGAGCTATTAAAAATTCTTTAAACAATGACAAAGATGTATTGCGAACCAGATTTAACAAATTACGAAACACTGAAAAATTGGTGCCCGATTTTGATCCTGAAAATCGTGATTTGAATATAAAAAGTTTTATTAATAAAATAGAGCAATTGGGGGTAATTTACCGTTGGAATGACGAAACTAAATCGTTTATTTTACAATCAAAATTACAAGGACAGGCTAGACTTTGGTTCAATAGATTAGATTCCTACGATCATTCTTGGGAGGATTGGAAAACTATGATTACGAAAGCCTTCCCACGTTATCACGATTTTGCTAGCCTGTTAGATGAGCTTATGGCTAGAAATAAACTGTCTGCCGAATCTATGACCAAGTATTTTCAGGAGAAGCTAGCTATGTGTTTTAGATGCCAACTAAGCGATCAAGCTGCAGTTTCATGTATTGTGCGAGGGCTGCCACAGGAGCTTCAGGCGAATGCACAAGCATTTCAATGCTCTAGTCCAGACGAGCTGTATGAAGGTTTCCTGTCTGCCTTTGATACTTACCAAGCAAACCCGCATAAATCACAAAACCTAAAAGCGGTGAGAGGTGAAACATCTGCCAATCTGTTACAAAAGGATTTTAATCCAAGGAAACCACCAATCTGCTATCGCTGCAATGAGGTAGGACACGTGGCGACTACGTGTAAGTTGCCGGATAGGCGGAAGTGTTTCAGGTGTGGCAAAGTTGGGCATGTGGCCACTGCATGCAGTTCGGTAGATGAAAATCAGTCAGTAGCAAGGAAAATCCAGTTGTTGTCGCATTTAAACGACGCATATAAGAAGACCGTCAGAGTAAACGGTGTTCATATGAAAGCATATCTAGACACCGGTAGTGAGGTTAACGTTATTTTTAAAGGAGCGGTTGACGCTATAAAACTTAAAGCGAACCCAACCAACACTGTTCTTAAAGGATTCAATGATTGTTCTGTTCGTGCGACAGGAGAGGTTCAGTTTGATCTTTTGGTAGATAATTTGCAAATTAAGACTACAGCCGTAGTCACAGATGTAGATTTGGGAGACGTTGTCTTAATAATAGGCCAGACTGTTATAAACCGAGAAGATATCATGCTTAACGTTTCCAAAAATGGAGTTAATTTGGCCAAAGTACTAGATACCCCAGGTGATTTAATGAATATAGATGTGTGTGATGAAGCGAGCTGTTTCAGAGTTGAGCTTATAGAAGATACAATTGTACCCGTTGGAGACAATTTAGTACGAGTAGCCGTTCATGGAGCTGGTTCCGGAGACTACTGCTCGAAGCCCAGGCAGTACAGCATGGGCAACGTCGTCTACGCCGTGGCGAGTACAGTACTTCGGAGCGGAATAGGCTACGTAAGGGTCTGCAACATCGGTGCTGGTCCTATTGCTTGGAAGAAAGGGATGATCATTGCCAGGGCTGAGAAGTGCACGCCGGATACAGAGGTGAGTTCAAATTACTTAATTTTGAGTAGAGGAGAGTGTGGTGATAATAATTATAATTTTGATCACGACTTAGCCACTTTAAATGTAGGAGATATTGGGATAGACAATTTAAATAGCTTAGTTGACCTACTTAAATCGCACAAAGATTGTTTTGCTAGTACTAATCAAGAAATAGGTTGCACTAATTTAGGAGAAATGTCAATTGAGCTAAGTTCAGATAAACCTGTAGTTCGAAAACCGTATAGATTAGCACACACTGAGAGAAAAGTAGTTACAAAGATTGTAGACGATTTGATAAGCGGCGGTATAGGGAATCAAATTCGCAATACGCATCTCCTATAATTCTTGTGCGTAAGAAAAGCGGTGAGTATCGACTATGCGTCGATTATAGAGATTTGAATGCAATAACAATTAAAGACCGGTTTCCTTTGCCTCACATAGATGACCAACTATCAAAACTAGCGGGTAAAAATTATTTTACTAATCTTGATTTATTTTCTGGTTACCACCACATTAGAATTAGTTCAAATTCCATTAATAAGACCGCTTTTGTTACGCCAGACGGTCTTTATGAATATTTGAGGGTACCATTCGGATTGGCTAATGCACCGTCAGTTTTTATGCGAGTAATTCAAAAATTATCAAAACTTGTGGGTAGTGATGAAATTATTACATTCATGGATGACATGTTATTATCAACTTCGAGCGTATCGGGCGGCTTAAAATTGTTACAAAATGTCCTTGATCAATTGCGGAAGGCAGATTTAAAATTAAATATGAAAAAGTGTGCTTTTCTAAAATCAAAAGTGTCATTTCTCGGTCATGAAATTAGTGCGGACGGTGTGAGACCCGGTTATCATAAAATAGAAGCAGTATTCAATTTCCCTAAGCCTATTAATATACATCAATTACGTCAATTTCTAGGACTATGTAGTTATTTTAGGAAGTACATAAATAAATTTGCCCACATAGCAAAACCGTTAACTGATTTGACAAAAAAAACTTCAGAATGGATGTGGCTTGATAAACATAATAATTGTTTTAACGAGTTAAAACAAAAATTATGCTCGCGACCGGTTCTTGCCTTGTATGACCCCTTGTTGCCTTGTGAAATTCATACGGATGCTAGTAAGATCGGAATAGCAGGTATTTTATTTCAGATGCAAAACAATAATGAATTGAAACCCGTATTTTATTTTAGTAGGGTAACTTCACGTGAGGAATCTATATATCATAGTTACGAACTTGAGACGTTAGCCGTTGTGGATTCGTTGAAGCATTTTCGAGTCTACGTTTATGGACATTCTGTTAAAGTTGTTACGGACTGTTCTGCTGTTAGATACACTTTACTAAAAAAAAGATTTGGTTCCCCGGATCGCGCGTTGGTGGCTTACAATACAAGAATATGATATTCAGATTGAATATAGGCCAGGACATCGTATGAAGCATGTCGATGCTTTGAGTCGTAACCCGACAAATGCTAACGTTTCTATAAATGTTAATAGCTTAGAGTCCTCGACTGCTTGTAATATAAATATGATATCTAGTGATGATTGGTATTTGACTATACAGTTGCAAGATGATAAATTGCGTAATATTATAAAACAGTTATCGGAAGGTAATGCATGCAACGATGTTAGAAATAATTATAAAATAAAAAACGATCGATTGTACAGGAAAACTTCGAACGGTGATAGGTTAGTAGTGCCAACATTTGCTAGATGGAAATTTATGCAGAAGTTCCATGATCAAATAGGGCACATAGGAATCAATAGGTGCGAGGAACTCATTAAGTCAGATTATTGGTTTCCCAAAATGACACGGTTTATAAAAAAATACGTGAGGTCTTGCTTGGAGTGCGCTTATGCCAAGGGCAATCATGGAAAACCAAGTGGCGAATTGCACCCAATACCTAAGCCTTCTGTCCCAATGGAAGTAGTCCATATCGACCATTTAGGCCCATTTTCTAGAACTAAGAAAGGTTATCAATACATTCTCATGATCGTAGATTCATTCTCGAAATTTCTTTTAGCCCGTCCAACTAGGACTATCAATTCCGTGGAGACAGTCACTGTTCTCAAGGATGTATTTAGTTTATTTGGTTATCCTAAAAAGGTGATATCTGATAGAAATTTGGCCTTTACTAGTAGAGTCTTTAAGGAGTTTGCGGTGCAATATCAATTTCATCATACGCTTAACGCTATAGCATGTCCGCGGGCTAACGGTCAGGTCGAACGTTACAATCGAACCTTGTTAGACTCCATGCGCACTCGTAACATAGATCCTAACATGTGGACCGAATGCATACCTGATTCAGTTTGGGGTATGAATAACACAATCAATGAAAGCCTAGGTTATCATCCATATGAAATCATGTTTAGCCATAAAGGTAGACTAATGCCTAATCTAGTGGGGAATGAAGACTCTATATCCGTAGGTAATAAACGTCAAAATGCTTCCAAGCGATTAGAGCTACAAGCTGAAATTATGAAGCGAAATTATGACAAACGTCATAAGCCTGAAAAAACTTTCAATAAGGGCGATCTAGTTCTTTGGAAACAAGCACCTTCTGGGGGAGAAGTTAAAGTGCAAGTTTTGTACTCTGGGCCTTATATTGTTCAAAAAGTCCTTAATAATGGTCGTTATGAAATAAGAAGTGTGAAGGGTATGCGTGGTTACAAAAAGTTCTTTGGAATAGTGGCTGCGGATTCTCTTCGTGCCTATCGAAGTGCCCCAGAGTGTAGCGAGACAAGTAGCGATGATGACGCAGTCACTAGGGATGACTTGATTGATTTACTAGAGAGTTAACTTTGTGTGTGCACCAATTGCGGTGCAATTGTTTCAGGATGGCCGACTGTAACGGAATTGGAGGAGGCTGGCAAGGTGGCGCGGTGAAGTTGGCAATACTTGATTGGTGCGGTGAGGTTGGCGGTACAGGAGTGGCGCGATGAGCCGAGGAGAGGAGAGGGGATAAAGATATATAAGTGGTGTCATATTAAAAAATGTCTCTTTATTATTTTTCTGCAATTAGTGTAACACAAGTAATAAACCGTGATTATATTTTCTTAGTTTGATTGTGTAACTACCCTTCTCTCACAAAATATCAGCATCAATTAAAGCGGATGCTGATGTTGAAAATAATGCTCATGATCAGCGGATGCTGATGCTGATATTCGGAACAACCCTGGTAGATAGCTTGCTAATTTTACAAGCTATGTAGGTCATTTTGATTCATCTCCGGATAATCTCGTCGAAAATCTTGTCCTTACAAACTCCAAACATAGCTTACTGAGGGACGTTGGATTTGTGGTCTTTTTTATGTGAGAAAATCCTCACTCCGCTCGGAGAAGCCGGAGCCAGTGTCGAACTCTTACCGATTAAAATCACCACGGGGTTCCTCTAACTAGACCAACTGTCGGCACCTGAGGCCATGACAAGCAGGACGCAATAATTGACGACTACTTTTGTCTTCAGACTTTCCCAAGAAACGCAAAGATTCCAAGGCTTCATTCAGTGAAAAATTTCGGGGATATTAAATCCCTATCTCACCATAGTTGAATTGGCTTTATTTTATGGCTCTATTTCCCTTAGAACTAGGCCTGTTGCCTGCTTTTAGGAGTTCATTGGTAGTCCCATAATCACTCAAAGCTTTGTTGTTTTTATCTACTCAAGTGTCACCCAAATCTCGCTCTGGTCAACGTCTAGGAAATCCCTGATGTAATAGCGTGTTCTTTCGTCGTCGTTGCTAGAAACAGCTGGTCTCGCTGACCTCATGGAACACAAATGCCAACAGAAGTTTTCGACTTCATCGAACTTCTGGAGGCTCTACGAAGAAAATTTATAATTAATGCTTACTTGGACGGTAGTTGATTTAAATCACAAAATATCCTACTATAGTCTAAAATGTACACTATAATGGGAGTTATAATTAGCTTTAAAACCTCTGCACTAGGGCTTCGATTCCGAGATTCCGAGATCTCGAAATATCGGAATCTCGCTACATTTTCTACGTATTTATAATATCGGTATTAGAGAGTAAAATATCGGAATTCCGATATTTCGATATTTTCCAGAAAATGTATGAGAACATCAAAAAATCAGAGAGCTAGTTATTGTTTAAGCAAAGACTAGTGGTGTGCCTCGAACGGAGACCTTAAAACAAACTTTTTAATTTGTAATGTATTTTCTATTCATAAATCTTATATTTGTTGAATATTGATCCTTGGCAGAGTTAGAAGACTAGCTAGAAAGTGCGAGTGAGAAAATGCTTTTGCTTTTATTGCTTACAAAGTTTTTTTCACTTATTAAGGTGAATGCTACAGGGTAGCGCGCGAAATTCAAAATTTTCGAAGTTTTTTGCTATTGTAGCTTTATTTCGCAATTTATATCGGTCAAAATATGATTGGCGGAAATAATAACAATATATCTACTGAATAATACTCATGAAAAATATTAACCTAGATCTATAAGCTGTACTAGCTCGATGACATTAATTTACGATCAAATTATCGATTTTCGAGCTTGTAGAGCTTATAGAGCTAGGTTAATATTTTTCTGAGTACTATTCCTTAGATATATTGTTATTATTTCTGCCAATCATACTTTGACCGATATAAAATGCGAAATAAAGCTACAAATTGCAAAAAACGCCAAAAAATTTGAATTTCGCGGGCTACCCTGTAGCATTCATCTTAATGCCAATTTTTAAGTTGTTTTTGAACTACAGGCCCATCTCCTTTCTGAGCCATGTCTACAAGCTGTTTTCGAGAGTCATTACGAACAGTCTTTCGCGTAGGTTTAACGACTTCCAGCCGCCCGAACAAGGCAGCTTACGAAAAGGGTTTAGCACCGTAGACCACATACATACACTGCGGCAGGTTAGGTTATACAGAAGACCGAAGAGTATAACGTGCCTCTTTGTTTAGCGTTTGTGGACTACGAGAAAGCCTTCAATTCGACCGAGACTTGGTCTGTACTACAGTCTCTTCAACGATGCCAGATTGACTATCGGTACATCAACGTGTGTTTGTATGAAAACGATTACAGGATCAAGCCTCAAAACCTATCCTTCTGCAGCAAAGTGTGAGATAGGGAGATGTGACCGAAACTGTTCACTGCTGCATTGGAGGATGTCTTCAGGTTTCTGGACTGGAAACGGTTAGGCATTAACATACACGGCAAGTATATCACTCACCTTCGGTTTGCCGACAACATATAGTCATAGCTAAGATCATAGAGGACCTCAGTACAAAGCTCGATGGCCTCAGTAGAGCTTCCTATAGAGAGGAAATATGTCGAATTCCCAATTTCCCATTTCCGTAAATATCGGAAAATCTACACTCAAAGTTGCTGACGATTATGTATAGGTAGGCACCTAGGACTTTGACTAATCAAAGACCTAGGACAAACTGTCCAGTTAGGTAGGTCCAACTTCGAGAAAGAGGTCAATCCTTGAATTCGACTCTGTTGGGCAGCGTTCGGGAAGCTACGCAATATCTTCTGGTGCAAATACTGCAGTGTCTCAAGAAGAAAGTCTTTGACCAGTATGTGTTGCCAGTAATTACTTACGGTACTGAAACGTGGTTGCTCACAATTGGCCTGATAAGAAGGCTCAAAGTCACTCCAAGGGCAATGGAGAGGCTATGCTCGGAGCGTCCCTGCGTGACTGAATCAGAAATGAGGAGATTCGCAGGAGAACGAAAGTAACCGACAAAGCCCGAAGAATTGCCAAACTTAAGTGGCAGTGGGTGGGGCACATTGCTCACTGAACGGATAGCCGATGGGACAGTAAAGTTCTGGAGTGGCGATCACGTACTGGAAGGTGCAGCGTAGGTAGGCCCCCCACAAGGTGCCCGACGAGCTGGTGAAAGTCGCGGGAATCCGTTGGATGCGGAAAGCGCAGTTCCGGTCGTTGTGGTGATGCTTGGGGGATGCCTATGTCCAGCAGTGGACGTCTTTCGGCTGAAATGATGATGATGATAACAGGCCGTACATGGTTATTAGATCATAAAGACCCATTAGTTTTCAAAAGCAACACTTTTGGCATAATCTCCACTTTTTACTCTACAAACAAGATTAGGTTTTCATTTTTAATCAAGTCCTAGTAGTATTTAAAAATATTGTGTCTCAATATCGGAATCTCGGAATTCCGATATTTTGAAGTCAATATCGGGTCCAATTCCGATATTGGAAAAAAAGGCGATATTGAGAAGCCCTACTCTGCACACAATGTAGTTGCAACGTTACAACTGACAAAGTTTTTCTTTAACCAATATCATATATACCAAAAACTCTAGTAAGAAAGGATTTTCTAAGGTCACCATAGCGTCAGCGGACATTTAACCATTACTTCTTCATATACATGTATATATATATATATATATTATTGTTATATTATTGTAAATATTTTATCAAAAGTAGATTTTGCTTTCAAAAAAGTGGTTTTTATTACGCAGTGTGTAGTTTAAATTAAGTTAGTGGTGTGTAGTATACACTACTACATAATCAAATCTATTCATTATTATACATAGGTTTAAGGACAATAATGGTAAATACGCAAATACGTCTTTGTGAACTATTTGAAAGAAAGAAAGATAAAACATTTATTAATAAAATTGATTATTTACTAGAACTTGTCTTAAAGTGGCGATAAGTGCATTTTACGTAAAATTAGCTTTAGTAAGCAACTCCACCCGTGTGGACCTATAAAAGGTGTCCTCAATTAATAACGAAACGAAAAAAAAATTGTTATAGGAATAATCTACCTCCGCCAAATTTCATCCAAATCCGTTCACCCGTTAGAGTTTGAGTCACAAATACACACCCCTAGTCCCTACATACAAACATTCTTTCGCATTTATATTATAATATAAGGTAAAGTAATGTAATTTACATCACAAATAATACTACGTCCAAGGAATGAACTAAATAGTGCCAATTTAATCGATCTACTGCATTGTTTATGCTGTGGCGTGGACAGGGTTGATGAAAATCATGTTGTTTTTGTTTATGACAGATTAAAAATCATGTTTTTAGGGTTCCGAAGTCCTACAAGGAACCCTTATAGTTTCGTCATGTCCGTCCGTCTGTCCGTCTGTCCTAATCCTTTACAGCTTAATAACTTCTACAGTTATAAACATAAGTAAATTAAATTTTGTCCAAAAATAGTCTGCATATAGATCTCAATTTTAAAAGAATAAAAAAATAGTTTTAACGTTCTTTAGGGGTGGCGCCCATACATGTGAAATGGGAAAAAACAAATTTTTTTCGCTGCACCCCCTCTTGTGGGGTATCATTGAATAGGTCTACTAAAATGAAGGTAATGTTTCATAAATCACTTTTTTATCAGGTGTACCATCTGCGAAATATAGCCCGCCAAAGTGGCTTGCAATGTGTCCCCCCCCCCTGCCATTTCTAAACTATGCAACGTAGAAACTTATAACCTTCCACATTGATAGACCTTTGTGAAAACTCTGTTTTAAAATTATTTCGAGTATAATGTGATTATAATTTTTTGAGTTATAGACAGAAAACTGAAAAATACTTAAAACGTCCTAGTTCAAAGGTCATTGACCTTAGAGAAAAATGATCAGAGCAAATAATGCTCCTTTAGCTACTTTCTATTTGAAAAAATCACAAAAAGTAACTTTGTGTTATGTTGAACACACTTCTTCAATTTGGCTTCTTGAATTTATCGCTAGATGGCGCTACTAACAACACGCTCTGAGTCGCGAATGCTGCCGATTATTGCAAAAACTAAAATAGCCATGATTAATATTCGATTTGATTCGTTTGTACACCTACTTAAGGAACCCTATAATACTGAGCATGGCCCGACATGCTCTTGGCCGGTTTTTATTTTTATTGTATTCAATTTTTATTCGACTTTGATGGATTTAAACTAGATTTTCATTATTTAAATACTCATAACTGATAATATTCCAAATATTGTCTAAAAAATCTCAATGGTTCGCAAGAAAAATCTAAATAACAACTCCAAAACTAGTTATCATTTTTTATATGGTTTTCCTAAATGTTAATCTACTGACATAGAATCTTCCGTATTTATGACAAAAATTACTATGTCAAGATAAAAATTATAACTTGAAGAAGACCTTGATTACTAATCCTTATTTACTTAAAACTCTTAGGTACTTATTCACTTATTATGAATATTTTTACGAAAAGTTTTAGTAGTATGCAACTTTGTCAGCTTAAAAAAATAAGTAAATCTTAGTATGACAGTAGTAATTTAGTACAGAAATGTCGGAAACAGTGCATTCTAACTTCTAAAACTTTACTGGTCTATAATTAGTTCCGAAAAACAAATTCTAATTCAAGCATCTTCCAACTCTATTTTCTTAGTGGCTATTTGTAGTTTGCTATTGGCATTTATTCAATGTTTAGAATAAATGGTAATAGCAATAGTAAATAATAAAAACGGTATAATTTTTAATAAGTATTTTTCTTTTCTAGTCTCATAACATTATGATTTAAATAAATCAATGAAATTTTATAGAAAAAAAATATCATCATTATAATATTATTAACATTATGATTTAAATAAATCAATCAATCCTAGGCGTGGATTTACCGCAGGGAGTGAATGACCGGAGCGGAGCGGAGGTACCGACGCGTTTCGCGTCGCCTGCGGCTATGCGGGCGCATCGAGAATAAATACGTCGCGCTGAATTGGCGGGGGCTGGGGTAGCGTTTCTTAGCTCACGGCTCTGGGATAACCTCGCCTTAATACGTTCTTTAAATTAGAGGGGACCCGAGTTTACAATACCGAACGGGACAAACATCAAATGTTTGTCAGGTAGGAACAGTTTTTCCTCGCAAGTTTTCCACATTTTCTCACCTTTTAAACCTTCCCTGGACTTCCACAAATATTTTAAAACTAAAATTAGCCAAATCGGTTTAGCCGTTCTCGAGTTTTAGCGAGACTAACGAACAGCAATTGATTTTTATATATATAGATAGATTAAAAATGACCAAAGTTCGGGAAAATTAGTGAAAAAAAAAGTTAATTAACAAAACCAAAAAACCCGACTGCCTGTAAAAATAACTGAAAAGATGTAAACAAGACTTGTGTAGGTAAGTCCATGTGAAAGTATCAAATCAACACGCAGTCGGAGGCTACGTATGTTTTTGGTCATGAATTACATAAGTAGTTCATAGTTCATAGCATAAGTAGCCTCCGCCTGCCTGTTGATTTGATACTTTCACATGGACTTACCTACACAAGTCTTGTTTACATCTTTTCAGTTATTTTTACAGGCAGTCGGGTTTTTTGGTTTTGTTAATTAACTTTTTTATTTTAAACTTTTTAGTTTTGTCATGTTTTATCGCTCTGATTCATTTTTAACGTTAAATATTTTGTTGTTTTTTAGCATTTCTCATTCCAAATTACATTTAAACATGTAAGTTGTATATATTTTTGTAAAGCATTTATTAAACCCTTTATTTTGATACCACACTCGATAGGTTTCGAAGGAAAAAAAATTTTTGAAGCCATTTAATATGACGCCAAAAAGCGGCCATTTTGATTTTTGTAATTTTAATATACCCAGTGTCACTCTCACGGTTCAGACGAATCTAACGACACCTCTCAAGTTAAAATCCATCAAGCCGTTTAGGCTACAGAGCTTGCCAAAGAAATATACATACATACATACACTCGAAAAACATAACCCTCCTTCTGGCGCAGTGTATATCAAAATTATAAAAAGTAAAACGGCCACTTTTTGGCGCCATATTACCTCTACAATTATTTTTTTTCCGTCAAAACCTATCGAGTGGGGTATCAAAATAAAGGGTTCTATCTACACTAACGTAAAATTCGAATTATGAACTCGAAAGTAATGTCATAATGACATACTTTACGCACGAACACACAAACGAACGCACAAAGTTTCATTACGATACAGTTTGCTGAACAAAACAATGCGGTAATTTAATTTTTTTTCCATAACCGCACACTTCAGCCCAACTAAGGAGTTTTTAATGCCACTTCGACCCAACCAAGGAGTTTTCAAACCTTTTTTTTAGCAGTCGTACAGTTTGGCACCAATGAGTAGGTACCACGAAGAAAAGCTGTTCTCCATGGTAGGTACACAAAATTCAGAGTGGCGCCACATTGAAAAAATGTATAGTTTAAAATCGCGTTTTTGGCAGAAGTTTGGATTGTAATATTGCTTTTAATTATATTTAAGTGTTTACAGGCACATTTTTTGTATGATAAAACAGAGATTGACGGAATCCTGACATGGATAGAAAATTAGTTCCGATTATAATGTTTTCGCCAGACTATATTTTATTATTTTATTATCATGACCTACTGGATTTGGTCATCGTTACTTGTAAATTTATTTTAATTGTTTACGTTATTATTATGGTTTTGTATGTCTAAAGTTTTATTCTGGGCAAAAATATCTGACTACAGCAGTGATACTGAACTGAGGAGAATATGACCCCGCCTGAATTTCTGGATGCAGCAACGTAAATGACGAACAATCTTTTACCAGAAAAATCAAGAAAAACTACAACAATGTTACCTAGATTTTGACTTTGGTATTTTATTTAAAATTGTATGAGTTTAGATAAAATAGTGTATGAAACTGACATAACTAGGTATTAAAACACTCGTGTGATACTATTAAAAACCTCGCCTACGGCTCGGTTTTTAAACTCACGCTCGTGTTTTAATAACCCCTGTTATGCAACAGTTTCACTATATTAGACTGTACGTTTTGGATCATGAATTACAAAAGTAGTTCATAGGTAGCCTCCGCCTGCGTGTTTATTTGATACTTTCACATATACCTACATGTACCTACACATGTCTTGTTTACATCTTTTCAGTTATATTTACAAGCAGTCGGGTCTTTTGGTTTAGTTAATTAACTTTTTTTAGTTGAACTTATTGGACAACAATATTCCATTTATTTCAGCTTGCAGGTAATTTTTAACCATTACTTAGAAAGTTGAACTACTAGTTGGAATATTTTTGTCCAATTAACTAGTTCAACTGATTGAAGTTATAGTTGAACTAAATGAAATAGGTCGTGAACAAAAAGTTAACCGTGGAACACCTAGGTGAACTACGTAGGTAGACCCCGGGTACGAAACCGATTTACAGAGAAATAAAGTTCTTGGTAGATCCACTTCTTCAAAATTGGTTCCAATGAGAAAAATAATTCCCAATAGATCCAGTAAAGATCTCATGGATTTACATAATGGATCTAACGAGAAAGAAAGTTCTCAATAGATCCAATTTTTAAAAATTGGATCTAAAGGGAAAAAAAATCTCCATATATCCATTATGGATCTAGACTATGGATCTAACGAGAATGATCCGGATTCAGAGTTGAAAAATTTATCGATATCTTGAATCATCTTATTCCACCCTTACCTATAGGTACAGAGCTGAAAAAAGACGTGCCACGGCCGCCAACGTTCGCATAATGAAGACATCCGGTGACGTCATGCGACAAATAGAGTAGTAGCACTATTCATCATGAACCTCATATCGAAGTTTACTTTTTGTATTTTGTTTTCATTATTATAATGAATAACTGCTTTAGTTTTCCTTACGAGAAATAAAACAAGATGTAAAAATATTGTAGGAGACTTTTATTTCTCGTCGTAAATCTGTAAATAAAAGGTAACATAGCCTTGTCAAAATATTTATCGACATGACCTTTTACTCATCTCTGTTTCTTTCGATACAATTTTAACTTGGCGCTGAGAGAGGCACCGCTCTTTGTAGGGCTTGGCGGTGAAAAGGTTAATTAATTCGCCTCGATACAGATGTGCAACCGGTAAATATTTGAAATATTTATTATTAGATGTTTTTAATTGTTTTTTATTCAACCTAATGGCATAATGAATTATCATCCTTAGATTTAATTCAATTAAAAATCTCAAACACGTGATTTCGTGTACCTGACACACCTAAACGGGAGTACCGGCGCGCAAGCGATTTCGAGCCTGCCCCCCTCGCAGGCGACGCGGGCAGGGGGGGGACATCCGCTCTTCTTCATACCGCACCCCATCGTTGCTTTGTCTGGCGGCCGAGTTCACTCACTATTATAATTTATTACATTATGGTTTTACTACGGGAACGCATGTCGCTAGTTTTCCGCCACCAACACATAAATACGCAATCACGCCCACTATGTTTCTAACATTCAATGCAAAATAAATGAAACCTAAAAAAAAATCCGCTGCTAGATATGCTGGAAAATAATTTTTTTGTGACTCTACGTCCAAAACAACACTGATGATCAAGCAAAAGGTTCGTGCACTGGTGTCTTAAAAGACACCTGTACGCGGTGACAAGTTCACGCACCTTTGCCACTTCTATTATCTTTATTTAGATTTCTATGTTCGTGAATATTCATGATCATGTCGAGTGACGAGGAATACGTAATTTTGTATAATTTTGAGATTTCGATGACGGCGTGAACAATATTGAGTACAACTATATTTTAAAAACAATAATTTAACTTACAATTTAACACGATTTTTTTTTGTAAACATCGATCTTACAAAAATGTTTAGAACGAAGTTCCTTACCGCGGCTTGTGGTAGGTGTGATTCGGGAGAAAATGTAACTTAACTTCAGATTAAATAAAACATACAAAAAGACATGTTTTACTGGGGATCGGGCTTAGGCCCTTTTTTATTTTTTCGTGGGGAGAATCCTCATGGATGATGGACGCACTCCGCTCGGGGAAGGCGGAGCCAGTGTAGGAGTATTACTGACTAAAACACCACGGTGTTCCTCTACCGACCCTTGGCCGGGGGCGTGGGAAATACTCCCGTATTCGCCCAACCATCCCCGGCAGGTCCCGGCTCGCCACGAGCAGGCGAGCCCCTTCACCACACCACAGCAAACCACATCGGCCGCACCCTCTTCTTGACTGGCGCACGCGGAACACTACGCGCCACCGTGACGGGCCTTGACTGGTCGGGTGGCGGGCTGCCCCGGGTCCGCCGCCCGCAGGCCCATACCTAAGGTGGCTGGAGGTCGGCATACGCCCTCCTACGACGCCCAGGTCGCCATCTGCGGATGGGAAGCGAGGTCATCGCCTCTCGAACCCTCTCCGCCACCTCCTTAGCGAGCATTACCTCCTCGCAGAAGGAGCGCTCTCGCTCCCGACCATAGACAGAACCACGGCCGGAAGCGAGAGATCGCTACCGCCTATTGCAGTGATGAAGTCACGGCGCTGCGCGCCCCAGGCTGGGCACTCCACCAGTGTGTGCTGCGCCGTATCCTCTGGGCAGCTCCCGCAGTGGTGACACTAGGGCTTCGGCTCCCGGCCTATGCAACACAGATACTTCCCGAAGCAACCGTGCCCCGAGAGTATTTGCGTCAGCCGGTAGGTGTGGGCACCATGGCCCCTCTCCAGCCACTCCTCCATGACGGGCCTTACGCCGCTATTGCGGCGTGCCCTGCGCTGGGTTGCGCAAGTCGCTACTAGGATCTGGATCCGGACCTCGTTCCGATCAGGTGGGTCCTCACGCTGATGGTACCTCAGCACAAGGTCTCTCGCCTTCAGATCCCAGGGCATTGATCCAGCTAGAAGGCTCGCCACCTCAAAGGAGATCGTACGATATCCCCGTATCCGTATCCCCGTAAGCTGTCCTGTTGTGGCGGTCCAAAAAGTTATGGAGGGCCGTCGGCTGCTGGTGGGGTGGGTCTCGGCGCAGGTGAAGTTTCTGCCAGCCAGGCCTCTTAGGTGTTACCGGTGCCTGGCGGGTGGTCGCGCGGGGGCGCTGTGTACCGCGGGAGTCGACCGCAGTGGAGTTTGTTTCCGCTGCGGTCAACACGGGCACAAATCCAGCTCGTGTGAGGCCACGCCGCACTGCATTATCTGTGCGGCGGCAGGCAAGCCGGCGGAGCACCTTTCGGGCAGTAATGCCTACGCCGAGCCCATTAAGAAGGGTAGCAGGGACCGCAGAAAGAAGCCCACACCCGAAAATAGCAAAAAGCCGCCACAAGGAGGCGAGGAGGAGGCGTCAATGGATATCCAGTAATGGCTCCAAATCTGCGCCTCCTCCAAGCCAACATCAATCACTCCGCCAGGGCTCAGGACCTTTTGTTCCAGTGCATGGCGGAGTGGCTGATCAATGTCGCCGTGGTCGCCGAGCCGTACTATATATATCCCGCCCAGGGACAACTGGGTTAGTGATAGCGACGGCTTGGTGGCCTTAATCTCGAGGGCCGCTGCGCTGCTGACAGGCTGCAACGTCGCGCTGCAGGATAGGCCGCAGCGTGCGAGGCCGAGGTTGCCGAGGCCTGGGTAGCCGAGATTGACGACGCCTTTGACAAGTGCGGCTTCCACCGCGTATGATGGCGCACGCACTTGCTCCGAATTCTGCGGATTTCTGCGGTCCGCAGCCAATGGCGGGCGCAACGACCTCCCCTCGGAGACGTCGTACCACCTCGCCAACTCCTCCCGGATCATCCTACGGATCTGGTTGGGCTCGACCGCCTGCGTAGGCCGCTCAGTATGATTCGAGACTTTGCGCCGGCGGCTATCTTTCTTGAGCTCTGCCCTGAGCTCGTCATGCACCAAACGGAGCTGGGCCACTTCAGCCGCCAAGCGGGTGTTCTCGGCCTGCAGTTTGGCCGTCTCCTCAGAGGAGGTGCGCTGCAGCATTGCCTCCGCAGCCTCCACGATAGAGGCCGTCGCCACTTTAAGGGCCTTTTGGCTGACGCCACTCCGGCCCTTGGACACCTTGGTGACCCTCTGAGTGGCCATGACGGCAACCTGCAGCTGCCGGCCAAGCGCCTGGGCAGACATAACCTCCGGCTCCACACCCGCAGCATCCACAGACGACACTGAAGGCTTAGTCACCTTTCCGGCCTTAACCTTCCGGGTGATTTCAGTGACTTCACGCTCGTCGTTTGCAAGTCTCCTCTATTTGAGCGGCTGCGTACTCCTTTCGAGCTTCAGCCAGGCCCACCAAACGCCCCTTGGTCACAGACTGACCCTTGCCATGACCAGCAGAGTTGATCTTGGGGGGCCGAAGCCTCCTCTCCACCGCTCGAGGCCGGGTCCGTCTCCAGGTGCACCGCCACCGAGCGTGAGCGTTTGCGCCAGAGCTTGGATCGCTTGGCGCTCTTGAGACTCGACGCTCGACTCGCTTACTTTAGATGCGTCGTCGGACCCCGGCGACACACCAAGTTTTGTGAGCATAACGACGGGCACTTTGCCCGCCGCCACTCCCTTCTTGCTCAATGAAGTGTCAGATTCTGACACCGCATCCGCCGACATTGAATCAATTAGTATAAGGTCATTATCCATAATTTTTCCCGCGAGTATGGGGGATATAAACGGTCCATCCGGGCAGTTTCCCCTGTACCCGAATAAGCCTTTTTTTGCCGTGGGGAAATCCTCATGGACGCACTCCACCCGGGGTAGGCGGAGCCAGTGTCGGACTCTTACCGACTAAAACCACCACCCGTGAGTATTCCCACAACCACCCCCGACAGTTCCCGGCCCGCCAAAAGCAGGCGAGCCCCTTCTCCCCGTGCGGCCTAACATTGGCCGCACCCGCCTAGGCGGTGCACACGGAACACTGCACGCCACCTCACCTCGAGGGCCTTTACCAACTACGCCAGCTGCTGGTCGGGCAGCAGACTACCCCGAGTCTGCTGCTCGCAGGCCCCATCCTCCCGTAATATAGAATTTAATATTTTTTATAGAAGTTTTTTTCCTCGCGGTCCGGGCGGTGAAGCAAAGACCCTCGGTCCCAAGAGGCGCGAGAACACTACTCAGCGGGCACTCCTGGGGTTACGAGATCGACGGGGGCAGGGAAGGACAATCCCCCCGCTGCCTGCCCAGTGGCAGGGTGAGTGCACACCGGGCCCGCCCCTAGCCTAACGTAACCCACCAGGGGGTCGGCTAGTACTCTGGCGGAGGTCAATTCAATTCGGTACGGTACGGTTGGTAACCCTACTATTGTCGCGGCACCGCATTTTATGAATGTTAAAATATGAAGTGCTGTATATATATAATATATATTTTCCGTGATTGAGATCACAGTCAAGCCAATTCAAGGTACTGATTAGTATAAATAGTATTCAATATAAAAAAAAAACAAGAAAAGGTGGTACAAAAAGAGGTGTCGTGGGACACCCGGTTGGAACGAAGTTCCTTTTGCTATATATTATGTATTAATAACAGGCACAATGAAACAAATTATAGTAATTTATTTAAGAATACATATAGGTATATCATATTCACGCGAAACTTAATTTGGGTACAGCGCCAGCTGTCAGCGAACTGGTATACTACACAGTTACGAACTAGTAAGAAAACTTTTTTTTCTGTCTCGTATAGACGGCGTTAAGCATAATAAAGCAAGCCAAACGGCCAGTATTGACAATTATTTTGGCCTAGCTATCATTCGCCAAGTGACTGGAGTGTAACGCGTTAAGGAACTTCGTTCCAAAAACCATTTGTCATACTCTTTCCATTCGCTCAGTTATCTTATTTAAGGTAGCTATAGAACCTTTAGGATCTGGTGATAAGGAACTCCATTGTGTTGCAACACAATTGACAAATTTGTGGTGACCACAAGTTAATTTATCTTTGATTTCATTATTAAACACTATACATGACCCTAACACATTATAAAACTCTAAACTTAGTCCATCTATCCATTCTTTTAAATCTTTTTCTATTCTCTGAACATTTGACTGTGCAATTTTTTGCAACAATACAATCTCGTCATCATCAGGAAGAAAGTTATTTGGTTTGATATTTGAAAAGTTTTTGTATGAATTTTGAGATCCACTATGAATAATACTAGATTCCCTAAATGACAAGTCTTTGCCAGAAAAGAATTCTAGTGGAGATATGAGAAATTTCGTTGATACTATTATCCTATTCTGTTCAAATAAAGCAACTTTCCAAATTCCAGGTAACAGAGGTACCTTTAAGTTAGGTTTTATAAAATTTGTAAGATTATTTTCATCCACGTGTATGCTATTAACATCACTAATGGCCCCAGTGGGATCTAACCAAATTAAAGTTAAATTTCCATTCTTCTTATCCATTTGAGCTGAAAACTGATAAAGCAAAATGGGTTCAGACAGAGGACCTAAAACATTTGCTAAATTCCTAAATGTCATTTCTTTCTGATCGTATTCAGAACTTACTTTAAATATTTTAATATTATCTACATAAGGGTTCTCGAAATTTAATTCCATATGTTTTTTAGGTTTATACCAAGTCTCTATTAATATTTCTATATGATCGTGTACAATTGCTTTATGTAATATTAAATTTCCCTTATAAATATCTGCATGATTATAAGAATAAATTTCAATTATGACGTCAGGTTCTATTGTACAACCTTCCTCTAACAAAATTCTTGCATTATGACGAACAATACTTCCAGCGTGAGTTAAAATGATGTCATCTGAACTGGCTGTTAAATCTTCTATATTGTATATGCTTTGCCAATATGCCTCTAAATTGGACATCAAATAGTGATCTTTAAATCCGATATATTGCTCCACTCTATTTATTATTTCTTGATTAATTACGGGTTCAAATTTTCTAGCAAAAAATAATTGGCGGTCTTGAGTGTTTTGTATTCTCGGCCAGTCTTCAGTTCTAAAATCGTTAGGGGAACACCCGCACCAATCAACCACGTGTTTATATTGACATTTACAACCAAGTTTTCTTTTCCAATTAGTAACGTGCAAATTATTGTCGACATACGAATCACAGAAATGTGAATTTCTTAATGCTGTGTGGAAAAACGACTCTGCTGGTAACAGGGTATGCTGAAATATAACATCCAATCCTGTTAAGAGCTCATCTCGTTTTCCAACTACATATGAGACAAATTCTGGAGACAACGCAATCCAATCACTTCCACCGTCTATTACTATTCCTCTAGGTAACTTTCTTTCGCCTACACGCCACATGTGCGTGTCACATTCAATAAATGTTTTGTCCAGGCCTTGCTTCTTGATAAACCTCTGTACTTCTCGTCCATGTGATTTCACAAAGTTAAGACCTTTATTTGCCGACAGGAAAATTTCTAATTCTTCCAATGACTTTATAGGAAAATCACTTTCACTTAAATTTATAACAAAATCCCATTGCCAGCCCAGTGCCATAAAATCTTTCATAGATGCAAGTAGCATTTTAAGCAATGATGCACCACCCCATATAGTAGAAAACCTTCTTGTGGCTAATTTAATATTGGGAAACTGTTCTAAGACGGACAGTTTCCTATGTAAATAGTCTTGACGCTGAAACAAACAAAAATGCTATTACTATATTACAATATTAAATTAAGGCACCTACCATTGTATGTCTTATTATTATTATACTTTATTGTACACACATATACACATTTTTATTACAGTAGGAAAGCTTATGTACATCGGCGAGCTTAACTCAAAAATGAGTTTTCTGACAGCAAACCTTAGAGCGATAGAGAGATGTTGATATATTAATTGAGGATAAAAACGGGATAATATAAAAGGGATGATCACGTCTGAAACAATCCTCGGAGGTTGCCCCTGATCCAAATGAGATTGGTTCTTCCACCGACCCAAATACCGGGCCAAACCATTATTGTTCCCCTTCCATATGAATGAACTTCCTAACAAAATTTCAACGTTCGTCAAACGTTCTTGACGTCCAGAGGTCCTAACTCGAGTACATCTTGTATCCGGCCTCATACCGAAACAAGATTCATCGGAAAAGCAAACACAACGCCAGTCTTCTTCCTCCCAATTTCTATGTTCACGAGCCCATTCCTTTTTTTCTTTCTTTCTTTCATTGTAACCGGGCCCTACAATTGCGGGTACCTATAGCACATAGGTGGAACTCTCAGCGGCCTTCAGGAACACAGAGGCATTTCACGTAAGCGATTTCGGATAGTTTGGTCGCTTATCAGCAAGCCTGAAGAGCTGTGGAGCCTCGTAGCCAACATCATGGCGGTCATGGTACGATTCCATCGAACAGTATTTTGGATGTACCGGTCCTGTCTACGAGTGCTGATGTCCATGTCGCTCGGCCACGCTGCCCGTGATACGATAGCGTTTTCAGGGGCAGCTTATGACGCTCGGTGTAGTTCTAAGAGCGACAGCCACAGTACGTTGCCTGGAACCAGCTTGCAACATTCCGACAGATCTCATCATCTCTTCTCGTGTCAAATGATGTCGTCGCTCCATATCGATGCAATTTTTTTTCAGTTCCGATTCAGAAATTGTAACGGTTTTGTAAAAACGCTATTACACACTTTTATAGGAATATTTTCTATTATTAATCAAAATTTAAAGAAAAAATAATTATTCAAATAGTGAAATTCACTAAAAATAATCAATAACGGTCCAAAAAAGTTAAAATAATAATCCTAAATTGCGGCGATACTCTAAAATGTACTTGATCCCTAGACACTTTTCTGTAAGTTAACTGTGCTTCATCAAATTGTGTAGGTACTAAAATTGAGCAGAGTCGTTTTAAACTGTTGATCTTTGACTAATACGTCTTTACGTGCAGCTATAGTAGAATCAGGTGTTCTTATTCGCCGAATAGTAGAATTGGTATTCGTAATCGTAAAAGTAGTATTCGTTGCATCACTAATTTGTATGTGTGTGCGTAGAGCTGAGGTGATGTGAATGTGAGTATAAGCCGGCTAAAACGCGTTGCCTCTGATGCGCGACTCCACGAGTCGAGCTCGCGCACTCGGTAGCATTTGCGGTTCCGCGTACGTACGGAGAGACGTAAGGGCTGTGGTGAGGGGAAGGGAAGAGACGAAATCTATTTCGTAGCGCTGCTATGGTGGACTCTTAATATTTAAATGCACAAACAAAAAATAAAAACATTTAGAAATATATAAAATAGTAGCCACTAAGATCGGGAGTTTTAGTAGCAGTAGAGCTCCTTTGTGATAGAGTTCTTCCGGGGCAGTACTACCACCGTACCTACTTCTCCGCCAAACAGTGATGCATGCTTGCATTGCTGTTTTTCGGTATGAAGGGTACGGATGCCGGTGAAATGAAAATTTCAATCAAAAAACTTTCCATCTTCATGTCTCATTTTGGCGAACCGACTTGCGGTACCATTTAGGCAACAGTCTAGGTGGTATTGCAGTTGTTATGGGCAAAGGTTTCGGCTTACATCAGGTGGGCCTTTAGCTCCTTTCACCATCATATAATATTAAAAAAAGAAACTTTTACAAAGTTCATTAAGTTATCGGTGGCCAGGGCCTCAGAGAGAGAGCAAGTTCCTAACGATATTCATTATGTTATAATTTATATGTACATTTATATAAAGGCTTTCTAGCCTATATAGGTACTAAGTTTACAAAATACTTTTCTAAGTATTCTGTAAACTTAGTAACTACATAAAAACACGCATTGAATTTATAGATATTTTTCGAGATTTGCAATATTCTTAAAAATCGTGGCACGAGACTGTCGGCTGTTACAGGGAACTGTTTCATCTAGGTACATCTTATATTTCATGATTTTATTACTTTTCCGTCGTAAAAGTCTTTGTGTCCAGCCTATTCAGAAGTCTTATGCCCGATTTCACCATCATCCCTTAAACTGCCACCTATGTATGGGATCCTTAGCTTAAAGGCTCCCCTAAACTAGCCCCTAAATAAAATTTCGTTTCACCATCATTTTGTCACCTTACTAGGGGACACTTAGCTATGTGACGATTTGTTTTGGATAATAGTGACTGATTCGTCTTTGAACTTATCGATACTTTGAAATATGATTGTTTTTCATTAAATTCTCTGAAGTATACACTTATATATGGATATAATTATTTAAAAAATCGTGTTTTGATAGCATTAAAATATCGTATTTCATTAATATTTTTATTATTTTTCATATTTACTCTATTTATTATAGAATAAAAAAAGTTTTTTTTTATATTTTACTCTGTGTATACATTACGAAACCTCGCGTATCATCTGTGGTCAGATTTGTATTTTTAAAACTTCCTGCGTGCGTGCGTGAGATAAAGTGAGATTTTCTGTGTTGCTATTTTAATAAAGTAATGTATAAAATCAAGTCAAATCAAAATGTTTATTTGTGTACACAGCTATTTTGGTGTTATATTGCAGTACAGGTATTATAGTCTCTCTGTGTGCTGCCACAGGTGCAATACAAATATTAGTTATGAATTATACATATTTATATATTATTATTATTAGAATTATAATTGATGACATTTTATGCCTTTTATTGTGTAGTCAACACATGATTTTATTTATTATATTTTAAATTTAATTAAAATTTTTAATGGAATTAAGCAAATTAATTCATGAATTTAACGAAATTAATAAAATTAATTAATTGAATTAATTGATCGTCCGGCGCACCCTGGGCAGTCAGCCCCGCTACCAACTTGCTGACTGACTAATCTTTACACCACGACATGAGCTATTATCATTATGTAGCTCATGTCGACACGACAGAAGAAGAATTGAATTAAATAAATAGTTTTATTTTCTATAGTATACTTATCTACATACATACATTTTTAAGAAGCACATTATGTATAAAAATGCCTTGACATGATTTTATTTATTATATTTTAAATTAAATTAAATTTATCAAATTAATTAAAGCAAATTAAATAATTAATTTAACGAAAGGACATTGCCCATTCTCTTAGGAGCTTTAGGCCCCTCAAAAAAAATTGCTATGTCACGGCGGTTTTAGTCTTATTTTGTAGACCAAGAATTATCTTTTATTATTCTGCAAACGATTTTAATTTTTTCACCCTGGTTTAAGAGAAATCTAATTTTTTCCAACTCCATAACTGATTGATAATTACGCTCCGTGCATCGTTGGGCGATATAACTGAACGCACCCATAAGGACATCCATAGACACCATGTATGGTGTTGCAAGATATAATTATTTTGTTAATCGATTTTTGAAATCGATATTTGTAGTATTATTTAATTAATAAGATTGCAAGCTTTTAAGTTTTTGGGTGTATTAATTAATATCGATTTTATAAGTAATATTTCAGTTAATTTAAAATGATTATAACAATATTTACAATAAATGCATAGGTATTATCATCTTATTTTTCTGTACAAAAATATTTCAAAAATATGTTTTGCAATTTCTTTTGATTTGACGTCATATGAGTGATTTTTTATTATTTTTAACGGATTTACGCATGCGAACCGAAATCTAAAGATATAAATTGTGGAAAGAAAAAATAAGAAATCAATCAATCAAGATAAGTCTAGTATAATAGCATCTGAAACACAGTAAAAGTGAATTCATAGAAGTATCGCTATTTAGAATCGATTACGATTATTTGTGGAAATAGTCTGATATCTGGCAACATTTTCGTTCGGTTTGAATGGAGGATATACTTACGATTCACTTTAATACATATTTATTATGTTTTTTAATGCTAGGGTGAAAGAAATGTTGATAAAGAACACATAAACATGAAAAAATAAGACAATTTTTTTGAATAACATACAATTTTGACATGGCGCCAAAAATGGGTCCATCTGTGGGCATTGTCCTTAATCAATTTAAATAAATAGATAAATAAATAATTAATTAACTTAATATTTTTTAAATTCTTGTATAATATATTTATATACGTTACATACATTTTTAACCACCATTCATACATATAATAGGTTAGGTACTCTACCTAACAACTGTATGGTTATCATATTAACATCGTTATGTATCTTCGACTAAACCAAGAAAAAACACCATGTTCATAGGTTTAGTTTATTTTATGGGCTACTTATAAAAAACTTTAATGTGTTGGTACTCACCTATTATTAGGAAATTCTATGCTGAATTTTTTCCAATAAATACAACACTGAAGATTTACATAACCCTATATCTTCGAAATAAGTCAGTTTCATCAAAACTTTCAAAGTAATTTGGTTGTTTCCGATATATTTTTGGTCTACAGCTGTTAATTACTAGAAATAGTTTCTAAATTGTCAAAAAGTTCATCTAAATCACAATCCATCATCGTTGCTTGAGAGACACTTACGTATGTGCCGGTTTAAGGGCCCGAATTTCGAGTACATATATTTAGGGGAACTTTTAACGTTTAGGTGAAACAGAAACCATCTCCTAACCGCCCTCTAACCATGCTTAGAGGATCCTTTAAAGTTAGGAGATGTCGGTGAAATCGGGCATTAGTTTTGTAAATCAGGCGATATTTATTATGTTATTATTTACACGATTATTTCGTAAATAAATATTCATAGCTGAAGTCACATATAATTAATATAATTATTATTAGAAATTAATATAATCTTGTTGTGCAATAAAGAGGATTTGTATTGTATTGTCACGGATATTCTGCAACGATGTTATTTTTGATAAATGAGCGATTCTCTGTAAACTCGTTATCAGCTCTAACAAAGCTGCCCGCCGCGGCATTTTCCTATCAATTATATGAAAATTTGTTACTAAGTTAACGTTAAAGTTTGTTACTACCCAATAAAGTATTCTTTAAACTTGATATTCAAAACTATTAATTAATTTACATATCAAGTCCATTACGTGGCCTTTCTTACAAGTGCAAACACGACTATGATACGATACAGGGAACTGTTTTTTCTTCGTGATATTGAATCTGTTGCCTTTCAGCGATCCACATCTTAATCCCTAGCATGAGTTTTTGCGATATCGTGTAGCTAATTACTAGGGGATCTTGTTCAATTCGCGTGTCGTGCCTAGATCGGCCTTCATAAAGGAGACAGCGCTCGAAGTTATGCAGGAATACGTCTATTTATACATACATAGTAGTTTATAGTAAGTCCTTTCATGCCACACGACCCGGGGAGGCAGTTTGGTTATGCGGGGCTAGCATACACTTAAAACTATGTCGATCGCCTAAAGGGCCGCAGAACTGCTACTCATGACACCCACTTCCGTGTCTACCTACTTCCTTTTATACTCTACGTCGCTGATGTCCGGGAATACCTGGGACATTACCGCAACTCAAGGGCCGTGCAATCGGACGATACACTCTGTCAGGTTACCTACTGTATATTTTGACTAAATCACTAATAATAAACAAAACTACTGCAATGCATTTTATTTCGTGACAACTGATAAGTTGAACTATATTTACGGGACTTTCACGCACAATTAAATCAAAACAAAACGAATATTTTGGCTAACCTCGACAAATAAATATATATAAAAAAAACTTAGTTCAGTATGAGTGAAATTCACGAAAGTTTAAAAACTTCAACTGATTAGTTTATTTATACACAAGCGATAAAAACAATAGTTAGGTACATAAAATATATCCAACTCAACAGATAAACTGTAAATAAAAATGATCATCCGAGAACAGTATAAATAAAATAAATAAATAAATATATTTGGGACATCATTACCAGGGTTGTTGCGGATGCGGATGTGGATTTCAAGATATTATAAAGTTCTTTCAATTTTAAGTAAACAAAGTAACAAACGCTGTAAAGCTGTAATTGATCCACAATGGACAGCTCGTCAATAACTATAACGAAACAAACATGACGTGTAGGATCTTGTACCCAATCCAAAAGTGTCTTCCTATTGGTAAATTAGCGAACGAAGATAGCAATGAGTAAAAACGCGCGAGGCACGTGCCACTCCGGCACCGCCTACTTTCTTTACATGCCATGACTTGTTTGTTCAAGTTTGTTGTTATGAATCCGCATCCGTGAAAGCTCCGCATTAATTGATGCAGATGCGTATGCGAATATCCGTAACACCCCTGATCATTACACAGCACCATCTAGACCAAAACTAAGCAGAGCTTGTACTATGGGTACTAGATAATGGATAGTATATCGTCGGCCTCGACGCTCGATCCACAAAGAACATTTTTATTTTACTTCACAATAGTTGTTTAACTGTACTCAAACAAAACAACGTTTACAATCAGCTTTACGCAATTCCTATAAAATGGTAGGGTTAAAATTGATTGCCGTGCCCTCTTTTAAGGGTTCTGTACCCAAAGGATGCCAACGGGACACTCTCTAGCTACGCTGTCCTTTCGTCCGTCTATGCGTCCATCCGTCACAAAAATCTAAAACCAACCGACCAAAAACCATACAAGAAACCTTGAAAACATGCATTTTCTTCGACGTTTTGTTCCTGCTCTATCTTCAATGGTAATACATACCAGCATCAAACATAATGATTAATATAAACGCATCAAACATGGTGTAATGTGAATAATTATAGTGTATACTGTATAGTTTAGCAACAAATACTACAAATAGGGCAAACATAGACATATGTGGTGGTACCTACGTAAGAAAGAGATGTAAAAATTCATATTTCTCTCTCGGTGCGTTTGTCTTTTGATTAGCTCTCGTAAATTAAATTAGTTTCTAAGGGTATCAAATCGATGGGTGGAACTCTTACTGCGTGAGTCCGATTCGCACTTAGCCGGTTTTTTCTATTTCGCTCACACGCTTCCGTCCACTGCAGCATGTCATTGAAAGCAAGACATTATAAAGTTTATGTTAAATAAATAATTTATTACTATTAGGTATTTTATATAACGAGATGTTGCCCAATAGTCGAAATTTGACCGTATTCCATTAATTTTTTATGATTGAATCTATGCCAAAAATAATACCATTTCCATTTTTTTTTATTGATATTTATTTATTTAATTAATTCTTTATGCACAACAGGGTACAAAGGCGGTCTTAACGCCATAGGCGTTCTCTACCAGACAACCTTAGGGTAATGCAGAGACAAAGAATAAGGTAAGGTAGGTTAGGTGATATGATAACACTAAAGCTCGTCAATAGCTACTAAACAAATAAAAAAGTTAATTAACAAAACCAAAAAACCCGACTGCGTGTAAGTGTAACTGAAAAGATGTAAACAAGACTTGTGTAGTACATGTAGGTACATATGTGAAAGTATCAAATCAACACGCAGTCGGAGGCTACGTATATTTTTGGTCATGAATTACATAAGTAGTTCATAGGTAGCCTCCGCCTGCGTGTTGATTTGATACTTTCACATATGTACCTACATGTACTACACAAGTCTTGTTTACATCTTTTCAGTTACACTTACACGCAGTCGGGTTTATTGGTTTTGTTAATTAACTTTTTTATTTTGAAATTTTTAGTTCTGTCATAGGTATTTTACCGCTCTATTTGTGTTTTTTTTAGAAAAGTCACACAAGTGTTATTAATCTAAGCACAAATGTAATTCATTTTTTAACATTGAATATTTTAGAAGTCGAAACGTCGAGGTTAGTCAAAATGTTTGTTATATTTTTATTTAATTGTGCGCGACAAGTCCCGTAAACTTAGTTCAATATGATTGAATATTTTCTTGTTTTTAGCATTTCTCATTCTAAATTACATTTAAACATATAAGTTGCATATATTTTTGAAAAGCATTTATAAAACCCTTTATTTTGATACCCCACTCGATAGGTTCAAATTTTTTTTGAAGCCGTAATTTGGTGCCAAAAAGCTGCCATTTTAATTTTTATAATTTTGATATACCCAGTGTCACTCTCACAATTAAGACGAATCTAACGACACCTCACAAGTTAAAATCCATCAAGCCGTTTAGGCTGCAGGGCGTGCCAAAGAAATATACATACATACATACATACACTCGAAAAACATAACCCTCCTTCTGGCGCAGTCGGGTAAAAAAAACAAAAATCAGTTGACAAACAGAGGGGATAATGGCACTGAAGCGTTTTTTCTTTGCCTTTTTATATGTATTTAGATAATAGCTGTGTGCGCGACTTCATTCGCGGGATATTTATGATAATTAAAAAACCGGCCAAGTACGAGTCGGTCTCGCGCATTAAGGGTTCCGTTCCACCGAAACGATTATATCCATAATAATAATAATAAATAAATAAATAATAATAATGAAAAAAAAAAAAATTTAAACCGTCAGAATAAGAAAACCCCTCCAAACAATTGTCAGATTATGGGTCAGCACGACTAGGACATCGAGCTGAACCGTCTGTATAATAATCTGACGCGCTCGAGTATTTCAAAATGGCGATTTTTTTTTGCATTTTCAATAAGCCGCTACGAGCTTGCGTCACGTCCGAATCGTCAGTCTTTGGTATGACAGCTTCTTTAGGGTTCACTTAACATCCCCCCTGAAAACAAGACGCGCTCGAAAAAAAATATTTTTTACCCTTCCGTACGGCCACCCCCACCATGGAAACCGTCAGATTAACATACCTCCGTCATCAGAGATACGTACGACAACTACACTATCAATATCTGACGCGCTCGAGTATTGCCATGTGGCTGTTTTACATTTTTGAAAGCCTGTAGGCGCTCCCCCCTCCGGTGAAGGGGGGTCATCACATAATATTTTTTTCTTCCTACCATCTAATCTTCAAAACCCAATAGGTCCCCACGACGCTCGAGTAAATCCCCATTTAGCATCGTGGGCTCCCCTACTATTATATTCTCTTTGGTCGTTTAGGGACAAATGAGCTTGCGTACGCACACATCACGCTTAATATACAGAATAAAGTTAGGCATGTTATGATTCCGTAAATCGAAATGCAAACGACTAAAGATTGCCTACCATAGTCATGCGACCATAGACATGAACAATGAGCGAAGCAGGGAAGAATTGCTATGTTAGTTATGGCAACCGGAAATACTTACATAATTATTATCTACTACTATTACTACTACTGCTCAGATGAATTCATCTGAGTGTACATAAGTTTAAGTATTTGGAGTTTTCTCACACTATTTTATTGATCTGGTAACCCTATACCAGAGGAGTCCCACTTTATTTCATGCTACTTTGTTAAAGGTTCATTTAATTGTCTAACCATAGGTACATTACAGTGATGTGAAAAAATAAACAAAAGTTGCACTGTGTTTTCCCTTGGTTAGCAAACAAATGTTACAAATATAAATGTGTGTAACGTTACAAATATAAATTTTGTGTAACTTGTGTACAAACAAAAGTTTCACTATGTTTCGTCTTGGTTGGCAAACAAATGTTACAAATATAAATGTTGTGTAACTTGTGTACGAATCTTTTTGCTACTTACCTTATCAACATGGATGTAAAAGTAATGATTGCTTCTGTATAAAGCATTAATCAACCGATGAACTTGTCTTAGTGCGCGTCCATTCAATGTCAGTAGGAACACAATTTGTACGGTGTCTTTTTTATTGCTTGTTGTTTTCGGTACCCGTGGCGTAAATTCTGTAATGAAATGTTATCAGAATCAGAATTTTTTGTTTGTGATACATACAGCGGCATCGGCATGTTTAGAAACCTTGTGTAACAAACGTCTCTATTTTTCTATAATCATGTATTTTATTTTATATAACACTATATAGTACTACATACTATATCTTATATGATTAGTATTTTATATCAGTAAAGTAAACAGATCTGTTTTATTCCTACCTAATAATGCACTGTTGACAATAAATGTAAGTACTCAAAATTGAGCCGTAATTATTAATTTCCAAAAAAATCAAAATTCAAAATTTTATTTCAGTAGCATATACAATCTACAGTTATATCTTACGTTGGGGTCTCCTTTTAAGTAGATTTTAGGTAGATTTCCAGTAAAGTAACTTTGTTTTAACATTATTATTTTTATTTATTATAACTAATCAGTGAAATCGTAATATTTATATGGATCAGTAACTTGCTTTTTAGGGTTCCGAAGTCCTACAAGGAACCCTTATAGTTTCGTCATGTCCGTCCGTCTGTCCGTCTGTCCTAATCCTTTACAGCTTAATAACTTCTACAATTATAAAAATAAGTAAATGAAATTTTGTTAAAAAATAGTCTACATATAGATCTCAATTTTAAAAGAATAAAAAAATAGTTTTTACGTATTTTAGGGGTGGCGTCCATACATGTGAAATGGGGATGGAAAATTTTTTTTCGCTGCACCCCCTCGTGTGAGGTATAAATAAATAAATAAATATTTTTGGGACATTTTTTTACACAGCACCATCTAGTCCCAAACTAAGCAGAGCTTGTATTATGGGTACTAGACAATGGATATGATACTTGTATACTTTTTTTTTTTTAATATATACTTATAATACATAAGAAACACCCAGACCAACACAAACACTCATGTTCATCACACAAATATTTGTGTCCTGTGGGAATCGAACCCACGATCTCGTGATCACCAGTATAGTATAGTATCCTCGTATCATTGAATAGGTCTACTAAAATGAAGGTAATGTTTCATACACCACTTTTTAGGGTTCCGAAGTCCTACAAGGAACCCTTATAGTTTCGTCATGTCCGTCCGTCTGTCCGTCTGTCCGTCTGTCCTAATCCTTTACAGCTTAATAACTTCTACAGTTATAAACATAAGTAAATGAAATTTTGTTAAAAAATAGTCTGCATATAGATCTCAATTTTAAAAGAATAAAAAAATAGTTTTTACGTTCTTTAGGGGTGGCGCCCATACATGTGAAATGGGGAAAAAAAAATTTTTTTCGCTGCACCCCCTCGTTTGGGGTATCATTGAATAGGTCTACTAAAATGAAGGTAATGTTTCATACATCACTTTTTTATCAGATGTACCATCTGCGAAATATAGCCCGCCAAAGTGGCTTGCAATGTGTCCCCCCCCCTGCCATTTCTAAACTATGCAATGTAGAAACTTATAATCTTCCACATTGATAGACCTTTGTGAAAACTCTCTTTTAAAATTATTTCGAGTATAATGTGATTATAATTTTTTGAGTTATAGACAGAAAACTGAAAAATATTTAAAACGTCCTAGTTCAAAAGTCATTGACCTTAGAGAAAAATGATCATAGCAAATAATGCTCCTTTAGGTACTTTCTATTTGAAAAAATCACAAAAAGTAACTTTGTGTTATGTTGACGACACACTTCTTAAATTTGGCGCCATCTAGCGGCGTCGTACAACACTCTCTGGGTCGCCAATGCTGCCGTCAAGTGCCGTGTATTACATTTGGCACTGTATAGCGCCATCTAGCGGCTACTGACATCACTCTCTGAGTCGCCAATGCTGCCGTCTATTGCAAAAACTAAAATAGCCGTGATTAATATTCGATTTGATTTGTTTGTAACACCTACTTAAGGAACCCTATAATACTGAGCATGGGCCGACATGCTCTTGGCCGGTTTTTTATCAGGTTTACCATCTGCGAAATATAGCCCGCCAAAGTGGCTTGCAATGTGTCCCCCCCCTGCCATTTCTAAAATATGCAATGTCGAAACTTATAATCTTCCACATTGATAGACCTTTGTGAAAACTCTCTTTTAAAATTATTTCGAGTATAATGTGATTATAATTTTTTGAGTTATAGGGAGAAAACTGAAAAATACTTAAAACGTCCTAGTTCAAAGGTCATTGACCTTAGAGAAAAATGATCTTAGCAAATAATGCTCCTTTAGCTACTTTCTATTTGAAAAATCCGAAAAAGTAACTTTGAAATGACACACTTCTTAAATTTGGCTTCTTGAATTTATCGCTAGATGGCGCTACTAACACACTGAGTCGCAAATGCTGCCGATTATTGCAAAAACTAAAATAGCCATGATTAATATTCGATTTGATTCGTTTGTAATTACACCTACTTAGGAACCCTATAATACTGAGCATGGCCCGACATGCTCTTGGCCGGTTTTATTCCTTTTTAAAGCAGTTAAGTACCAATTTCATACTTGCTCCAATTCCAAGGAAACTTGTAAAATTTACATAAACTATTCCTCTCATTATTTGTGCAGTTCACAACACAAGTCTTATGACCCATTTCCATCATTTTTTTTTCCATTTCCATTTTTTTTCCATTTCATCGAAGTTAAATGGAAGTATTAAATGACAGTTCTTAAATCTAGATTCATGCTTGATCATTATTCTAGAATTGGAATTTTTATTTGACAGCACGTTTGGTGCTACGACTGATCTATAGGACGTTGCGCGATAGATCTCGCGTTTAATTCCCTCTCGGAACAAATATTTGTTTTGCCAACTATAAAGTTGTTTCTGGTCTGCCATGTGAAATTTGAGCCTAAGGCCGACATGATCTAGATTTTGATTAGATCTACCTTTAGAATGCATTTAAAATGACTTCATATGATCCCAGAAAGTACCAAAATAAAACGAGCTCGCTTCGCTCGCGCTTTTCGCATAGTAATTTTTCAAGCAGTGTTGGATCAGTGGTCGTTTCCACATCTATGCATTGCGTTTGGGGCTTATAAAAATAATTACGGGCTCGCGTTGCTCTCGCAGTATGTCGCGAGTTCCGTGCTCTATGCTGTCGCATTCTTTATAAAATTATTCTAAGCAAACGACCTTTAAAATGTATTTAAAATTATGTCATCTGATCCCAGATAATACATACGAAACAAAAAAAAACGCGCTCGCTTCGCTCGTGCTGATCGCCTAGACGTGCTTCATACATTGTGGGATCTTATAGATGTCAATATGTCGTAGGAATTCTCTAAAAAGTTTAAAATAAAAAGCAAAATTAAAAAAAATTGAAAAAACCCACGACGGCTGTAAACGAAATCGAAAAACCGGCCAAGAGCATGTCGGGCCATGCTTAGTATTATAGGGTTCCTTACGTAGGTGTTACAAACAAATCAAATCGAATGTTAATCATGGCTATTTTAGTTTTTGCAATAGACGGCAGCATTGGCAACTCAGAGAGTGTTGTTAGTAGCCGCTAGATGGCGCGCGCTATACAGCGCCAAATGCAATAGACGGCAGCATTGGCGACTCAGAGTGTGTTGTTAGTAGCCGCTAGATGGCGCCAAATTGCAGAAGTGTGTCATGTCAACATAACACAAAGTTACTTTTTGTGTTTTTTTTTCAAATAGAAAGTTGCTAAAGGAGCATTATTTGCTAAGATCATTTTTCTCTAAGGTCAATGACCTTTGAACTAGGACTTTTTAAGTATTTTTCAGTTTTCTCTCTATAACGCAAAAATTTATAATCACATTACACTCGAAATAATTTTAAAAGAGTTTTTACAAAAGTCTATCAATGTGGAAGATTATAAGTTTCTATGTTGCATAGTTTAGAAATGGCAGGGGGGAGGGACACATTGCAAGCCACTTTGGCGGGCTATATTTCGAAGATGGTACACTTGATAAAAAACCGGCCAAGAGCATGTCGGGCCATGCTCAGTATTATAGGGTTCCTTAAGTAGGTGTTACAAACGAATCAAATCGAATATTAATCATGGCTATTTTAGTTTTTGCAATAGACAGCAGCATTGACGACTCAGAGAGTGTTGTTAGTAGCCTCTAGATGGCGCGCGCTATACAGCGCCAAATGCAATAGACGGCAGCATTGGCGACTCAGAGTGTTGTTAGTACTAGATTGTATTACTAGATGGCGCCAAATTTAAGAAGTTTGTCATGTCAACAACATAACACAAAGTTACTTTTTGTGATTTTTTCAAATAGAAAGTAGCTAAAGGAGCATTATTTGCTATGACCATTTTTCTCTAAGATCAATGACCTTTGAACTAGGACGTTTTAAGTATTTTTCAGTTTTCTCTTTATAACTCAAAAATTTATAATCACATTATACTCGAAATAATTTTAAAAGAGAGTTTTTACAAAGGTCTATCAATGTGGAAGATTATAAGTTTCTACGTTTTATAGTTTAGAAATGGCAGGGGGGGGACACATTGCAAGCCACTTTGACGGGCTATATTTCGCAGATGGTACACCTGATAAAAAAGTGATGTGTGAAACATTGCCTTTATTTTAGTAGACCTATTCAATGATACCCCACACGAGGGGGTGCAGCGAAAAAATATTTTTCATCCCCATTTCACATGTATGGGCGCCACCCCTAAAATACGTATTCACGATTTTTTTATTCTTTTAAAATTGAGATCTATATCTAGACTATTTTTTAACAACATTTCATTTACTTATGTTTATAACTGTAGAAGTTATTAAGCTGTAAAGGATTAGGACAGACAGACAGACGGACGGACATGACGAAACTATAAGGGTTTCTTGTAGGACTACGGAACCCTAAAAAAGTGATGTATTAAACATTACCTTCATTTTAGTAGACCTAATCAATGATACCCCACACCACACGAGGGGGTGCAGCGAAAAAAAATGTTCATCCCCATTTCACATGTATTGGCGCCACCCCTAAAATAAGTAATCACGATTTTTTTATTCTTTTAAAATTGAGATCTATATCTAGACTATTTTTTAACAAAATTTCATTTACTTATTTTAATAACTGTAGAAGTTATTAAGCTGTAAAGGATTAGGACAGACGGACGGACATGACGAAACTATAAGGGTTCCTTGTAGGACTACGGAACCCTAAAAAGGATTAAATAAAAAATTTGAAAAACCCCCGACTAAAAGAAAGTAAGTAACGGAAGATATTATTACAAACCCAAGAAAATCCGTCGGGGGCTGCCATTCTCTGCCCTGAAATAAACGTATACGTTGCAATTTAAGACTCAGTGACTAATTGAAATTACGTTGGGTACAGTCTAACAAAGCAATTGGTATACAGGGTAGAGAACTATAAATGAAGTTTTCTCAGAAGATTATGGATGTTTTCGAGTGAAATATTATTTTAATAACGGACAAAGTTTAACTGTGTTTATACAAAACCCTAATCAAACCATTCTATAATTACTTCCTGAGAAATCTTCATCTATATCTGGTGACCCTGTATACTAATTGCTTTGTCAGACTGTACGTAAATAAATGTATCTTTAATTGATATTACTACATCTCTACGAGATACATAATAGCTGCTACATTTTCATTGAAATTGGGAGTAGAGGTGCGATGACAGCCCCCGACGGATTTTCTAGGGTTTGTAATTATATCTTCCGTCCAATTCCATATCAATGTTACACATTTCTCTCAATTTTACAAGCTTTTATTTAACTTGCAATGTATGTATGTATGTAATTTGTTACGGTGGAATCTTGCAATTCAATTTTGAAGCAGATATCTTCAACCGATTGAGCTGAAATTTTGTATACACGTTTAGTTTGAATGACAATGCATGGTTAGCTATGTGAAGTCATTCTAAATCCAACATGGCGGAAGACCCAAGATGGCGGACTAATTATTTTTAATGCATTCTTACAATATGGGTATCAAATGAAAGGGCTTGCTGAGAATAACTCGAAAATTAAGGTGACGTTGCTCTAAATCCAATATGGCGGACTTCTAAAGATGGCGCACTAAGTTTCTTATGGTTTCCTACAATATGGATATCAAATGAAAGGACATGCTGAGAATAACTCGAAAAATAAAGTGACGTCTCTCTAAATCCAATATGGCGGACTTCTAAAGATGGCGGACTAAGTTTTTTATGCTTTCCTAGATTGAGATGTAATTTTGTATACACGTTTAGTTTAGATGACAATGCATGGTTCGCAGTATGACGTCATTCTAAATCCAACATGGCGGAACACCCAAGATGGCAGACTAGTTATTTTTAATGCACTTTACAATATGGGTATCAAATGAAAAGGCTTGCTGAGAATAACTCGAATAATAAAGTGACTTCACTCTTAAATCAAATATGGCGGACTAAGTTTTTATGGTTTCCTACAATATGGGTACCAAATGAAAGGACTTACTGAATATACGAATGCGAATTAAAAAACCTGTGTAGCTGTAACTAAAAAATAAATTAAAAGTAAAAAAACTTTATTAAAAATAAGCTTTCATTTAAATGCGCTAAAAAGAATAAAATAAACTTTTCCTTTAAAACTTTTACTATCAACTTATAACGTCATCGTTACAAAATTAGTATGATATAAAAGCTTGTTGCGAGATTTACCTGTGTAGATAAACAAGTAAATTGAATACTCAAATTACAATCAGCGCCTGGCATTGACAACCTTACTAATGGGATTCTCAGGAGATGTAGATTGGCATTTATAGCTCCAATCACTTTTCTGTGTAATCTTAGCATTAGTACGGGGGTCGTACCAGAACCATTTAAAGAAGCTGTAGTCTGTCCTATTTTTAAAGCAAATGATCCCACACAACCCTCTAACTATAGACCAATTACTCTCCTTAGCAGCGTCTCTAAAATTCTCGAGAAAGTTGTCAACAAAAGACTTTTGAATTATCTCGAAAAGAGCGACCTACTTGCTGCCCATCAGCTTGGTTTCCGTTCTGGCAGATCTACCGAGGATGCCATCACTTTTCTAACTGAGACCATAGCCGAAAAACTTGATGAGGGTCAAAAGTGTATTGGTGCATTCCTTGATCTTGCCAAGGCGTTCGACAAAGTTTCGCGACCGATACTGCTAAAAAAACTTGAACATTTAGGAATACGTGGGCTAGCACTATCCTGGTTTAGCTCATATTTGTCGACGCGCAAACAAAGGGTTAGAGTCAACTCAATTTACAGTAATTTCAATTAAATCAGTTTTGGCATGCCTCAGGGTAGTGTTTTGGGTCCAAAGCTATTTTTAGCTTATGTCAACGACTTACTGAACATCGAACTGGCACAGGCCGAGCTTGTTGCTTTTGCCGATGATACAGCCATTGTCTTCCACGGTAAAGACTGGCAAACGGTGAGTGATGTGACCGAGAAAGGCCTACGTCTGGTAAACAACTGGCTCAATAATAATTTGCTTACTTTATGTTGACAAAACTAAACTGATTTACTTCCGAATTACAAAAAAAACTGCCCCGCAAGTCACTCTACTCGTCAAATTGCATTCATGTAAAACAACAGACATGACATGTAAGTGTCGCACACTCAAACCAGTCACCCACTTAAGATATCTTGGCATTATTATTGATGAAAAACTATCGTGGGAGCGACAGGTAAAAACACTGTGTGGAAGAGTTAGAAAAATAATGCATGTCTTTAAAAAGCTGCAACGTGTGGCGGACACGCGAATAAAACGTCTTGTGTATACTATACTGCCTTAGCACAATCTGTCCTACTATATGGGGTTGTTATCTGGGGTGCAACAAATTCGTGTTTTTTAATCTCCTTAGAGCGAGCACAATATGCGTTCCATAAGTTGCCTTTCAAAAGCCATTCCGCTACCCCACCATACTTTTGTACAAAGAATGCAACTTGCTAACTGTTCGCCAACTATTTATTGTATCGGCAACACTAAGATACCACAAAACAGCTCTAGCCTATGTATCTGATACCAACGCTAGACGTATTGCATGGCGTACTCCGTTAGTACGAACAAAGTTTGCCCAAAGAGCTTTCACATTCATTGGTCCCTACATTTATAATAAAATTCATAAGCATCTCAAAGTCATCCATCCAGGCGCGGTTCCTGCCCAAGATTTTGGGGGGGGTCAGCTTGGCTGACGTATAGTTTCAAGGTCCAAATGTACCAGCAAAAAATGTTTTTTTTTTTAATTTACGCAATAACGACCACAAAAATTTTTGGAGTTAGTATAATACGCAACAGAAAAATTACTTCCAAAATGCGCGTTGATAAAGAAGAAACTATCGGCACGTACAAGCGCGAGCGAAGCGAGCGCGAAATTTTACATATTCATACGAAAAGTGGACTTCAATTTAAGTATATTTTTTGGGGTTTTAGGCTATGTACTACTTGTGCAGATAAAGAATGAGATTGAAAATGGCGGCATTTGTATTTTTCTCTCGCTCACAGTATTTTGTGAGCGTGAGACACATAGAATAAAAATGCCACCATTTTCAATTGCATTTATTATTCGCGCCGAGTACTTAATATAAAAATGTAGCATAACAGAAGCCCAAAATACACATTAAAGAGGAAGCGCGAGCGCAAAGAGCGTGAAATTTTCATTTTTATTTATTTTTCACCTCCAAGGCTTCAATCGCTTGTGCCTTTAAGGCCAGGATATTCGAAATCGACCAATTTTTGATTGAACGGTAAACAATCAAATATTCTTTTTTTTGTTCTGATAAAAATGTATGTTGTGGTTTGATAAACATTCTTTATTAATAAATGATTGAAAACACGATACTTACAATTTCACTCGATCATAAAAAATTACGAAAACAGGGAAAATTTTGATCGATTTTCAAGTCTTATTTAAAGTATATCAAACTTTTACTCACAAAAACCATGTCAAAAAATAGGCAATGCCATTTTAATTCATAATAAATGAATAAAAAATCTCAAAATATTTTAATTTTTTTTTAAACGATATTATATAACAAAAGTCGCTAACGCGCTAGCTTCAATAGCCCGCCAGGCGTCTCCGAGGTAGGACCTGTGTCGCTTTTGCTGGCTCGCTGCGTTCCCCCGCTAATCGATCGAAATATCCGACAAACCTTTATTCGTTGATCGTAAATACGTAGTTTTGAAAATCTGTTTGTAAATATTGTTGTAGGTTCTAGTACTGTAAACATTAGTTTAAATTGTATATAGTTTTTAATATACTTAGGTATTTATTAATATTATGGGTAATAAAAATAGAAGAAATAAAAAAATATCCATATATGAAATGCGGAACTTGGAAAAAATAAATAAAGTTAGTTTGATTATTATTTTATGTATTTATAAACTAACTAAAAAATCATAAATTTACAGTAATAGTAATATAAAAGAAATACAATTTGTACAGTCAACCGCACGTCAGTGATTACAGTTTGAACTTGACAGCGTCTTTATTTCCTAAGCAGTAAGGGCGGTTTTCGTAATTCAATTGTTACCACTGAAGTGCACTGAACCATCAGTGACTGTACCATCTTATGTATGAATATTTACGTAAATAAAGAATTGAACAAAGTTTAACCGGATTAAATCGCGTATATTATTTAAATTGGTTTCCCTGACGTTTCGAAAGCTTTGCAGCATTTCGTGGTCGCAGGTAGACTAAGATGACAAGCGTCTTTACAAGCATCATCATCATCATCAGTCATCTTAGTCTACCTGCGACCACGAAATGCTGCAAAGCTTTCGAAACGTCAGGGAAACCAATTTAAATAATATACGCGATTTAATCCGGTTAAACTTTGTTTTATTATAATGTGTAGTGATCGCGAAAACCTAAGAAGTTATTATAAAGAATTGAATTGAATTGAAAGGAAATATAGGTACACTAGTTAATTTTTAAGTTTTTATTTTTACAATACAGAAATAACAGAAGTGCAACTGCATCAAAAATATTTTTTGCTTAGTAACTTTTTCAGTTCTATCGATGAACTGACAGCGTCTTTATTACGTAAGCAGTAAGGGTGGTTTTCGTAATTCAATTATTACCACTGAAGTGCACTGACCCATCAGTGACTGTACCATCTTATGTATGAATATTTACGTAAATAAAGAATTGAATTGAATTGAAAGTAAATATAGGTACACTAGTTAATTTTTACGTTTTTATTATTACAATACAGAAATAACAGTAGTGCAACTGCATCAAAAAATAATTTTTGCAAAGTAACTTTTTTATATTTTCAGTTCATCGATACCAAGATCAAAAGGCTTATTTACAACAAAAAAAAAATTTGGTGAACAGTACGTATCTACCTACAACTCAATTTTTAACCGCCTAGGTAACTGTCTGTGGCATCGTAGGTCCCAAACGAATTAACCGATTTTGCTTTAGTTTGTTTTTGTTTGAAATGTGACTTGATTGAAAGTGTTCATAGCTATGATTCAAGAACATCTCTTTAGCCGTTTGCTCTTTTCTAGTTGAAGAACTTTGAAAGTTCATTGTACCGAAGTTATAAAACCAACTGTCAGTCGACGAAGCGAGGACTTGTTAGAACTGCGAGTTGTTGAAGTCGAACGACCTATAACCTGACAGGGCTTGTCCTTTTACTGTGTGATGTTATTGAAGTGACTCACTAATCACTAACCTAAATAAAAGTACTCTCAGTGATCGAGAGTCCATGTGTCTTTTATTTAAATCACAAGATTTTCCCCTGATATGCAGACATTGGTTCTGGTATATGGTAAAATAGCTTCTATCCAATTCTATAACGTGCCTGCTGACAAAATTATCTATTGTTATAATTATACAACTTGTATCAGAAATGCGTGATCATATTTGATACGTGTTGTGTGTTTATTTTTTTTCCGACCAACGCTCTGAAAATTATCATCATGATTTCGCGAAAAACTTGTTTTTAGGGTTCCGTACCCAAAGGGTGCCAACGGGACCCTATTACTCTCGCTACGCTGTCCGTCCGTCCGTCTGTCTGTCTTTCACAGGGCTGTATCTTTGTAACGATAATAGATAACCAGTTGAAATTTTCACAAAATATGTGTTACTATGGTTTTTAACCATAACCATAATATTTATTACGACAAATACTAAAAATTAGAAAAATCTAAAATGAATGGGGGTTCCCTCCCCATACAAGAAACCTCGAAAATTATCATTTTTTTCAACATTTTTGTTCCTACTCTATCTTCAAAACTATAATACATACCAGCGTCAAACTTGGTCTGGTTATAGTGCATATTATGTAGTATAGCAACAAATACTAAAAATAGGGCAACATAGACATATGTGGTGGTACCTACGTAAGAAAAAGATGCAAAAATTAATATTTCGCACACTTGGCCGGCTTTTTTACTTAAAATACTATATTTTTACCTTCAATATACTATATTTTTAATGTCCTTTCCTGAAAATTACTATCTATATATTACCAATTGGTAACCCTTATTGTAAGTAGGTAGGCTAGGTAGAGGTGTATACACCCACATCATATTAATAAATAATGAATTATTGTATTGTAATGAATTTTATCCGAATTTATTTATTTATTATTATTTATTTGTCTAACGTAACTGGCGAAATGTGGGTGTTCTATACACCTCTGCCTACCCCTTCGGGGAAATACAGACGTGATATTATGTTGTTATTTTGTCTAAAGTGCACTATACTGTAAAACAACGACTGTACACTGTGTACAGCCCAATAGATGCCTAATGTTGAATATAATGCGTTCAATAAAATCTGCCACTAGCTGAGGCGGGGTACTGCAATCCGATTGGCCCTACCAAGGCGGCTATTGGCTAACCACTAACGCGGCAGTTTTGACGGCTCATGTAAGTGGTCGAAACTGATTTGACGATTTCAAGTGTCGAATAGTGGCGACCTACATTAGTGAAATTTCATAGATGTGTTGTAGACATCGGTCGCCTGTTATGAGGCGTCTATTGGCTGTATGGTCGTTGCTGTAAAACCAAGTATTTCGAATGTGTTCAAGTTTTTTGACACACTTATTTTATCCATGTAGGAATGCAAGGCCCTGATACAACGTTATTACGCGATTAACGCGCGAATATGCAAACCGATCATCACACGTTCCCGTGATGACGAGAATCGAGTGTCCTAATAGGATGATAGCATCTTTTCATGCATTTAGCTCGTAACATCGCGTTGTCACCATAATGACAAGATAGTGCGATGTCACGGACAAAATGCTCGAACAAAATTCACGCGAGCTTACGATGGTCACGTAGTCGCTTTGCATTAGGACATCGCTTTAGAGATGCGATGATAGCGTGAATGCCAGTTAGGACACTTGTTCGGCAGCGGTATGATTGTTCATGCTTTCGCATGAACAAAGTTCGCGTGAACTTGCGATAGTCGCGTAATCGCGTTATATTAGAACGACGCCTAAGCGTAGTGCGGAAAAGCTGTATCTATCTATACTAATAATATTATAAAGAGGAAAGATTTGTATTTTTGTGTGTATGTTTGTAATGAATAAACTCGAAAACTACTGTGCCGATTAAAAAAAAAAATTCACCATTAGAAAGCTACATTCACCCTGAGTAACATAGGCTATATAGGCAATATTTTCATGTCCACCCGTGCCAAGCCGGGACGGGCCGCTAGTCAGTTATAAAAGAAAGGAGATAAATAAATACATATTTGGGACATCTTATACAGCACCGTCTAGTCCCAAACTAAGCAGAGTTTGTACTATGGGTAATTTCGGCCGCACGTCAGTGGTAACAGTTTGACATTGACAGCCGAAACTACTCAAGTTAGAAACATGAAATTTGGACCGTACGTTCCTTTTGTAACGTAAACACCCACTAAGAACGGATTTTTGGAAATTTTAACCCCAAGGGCGTGAAATAGGGTATTACAGTTTGTATGATAAATCTTTTCTCCTGGATCAATTCACTCAAACCTTGGTAAAAATAATCTTTAAAGTAAATAATGACACATTTATCTTTTCTTTTTCCAAAATTATTCCAGTAAGAGGATAAAATAGGGTTTAAATACATTTTGCATGAGAGAATATTATTACGTAGCTGGATTGAGTCGAAACTCGGTATCTAATCTTTAAAGCAATTAATTAAATATGTTTCTTTAAATAAAAAAAAATAATAAAAAAAAACCGGCCAAGAGCATGTCGGGCCATGCTCAGTATTATAGGGTTCCTAATTACAAACGAATCAAATCGAATATTAATCAATGCTATTTTATTTTTTGCAACCAGCGCCACCTAGCGCTGAATTTAAGAAGCTAAATTCAAGAAGTGTGTCATATCAATATAACATAAAGTTACTTTTTGTGATTTTTTTAAATAGGTAGTAACTAAAGGAGCATTATTTGCTACTATCATTTTTCTCTAAGGTCAATGATCTATGAACTAGGACCTCTTAAGTATTTTGCAGTTTTCTCACTATAACTCAAAAATTTATAATCACATACTCGAAATAATTTTAAAAGAGAGTTTTTATAAAGGTCTATTAATTTGAAAGATTATAATAATTGTATAATTTATTAATAAAGTAATAATAATAATTCATTTAATTAATTCTAATTTTTTAATTGTAATAATGTGATATGGGTGTATTGGGTGTATGTGTATGTCGTCGCCTTGCCTGAAATAAAGATTTTTATTTTTTATTTTTTATATAAGTTTCTACGTTGCATAGCTTAGAAATGGAAGGGGGGGGGACACATTGCAAGCCACTTTGGTGGGCTGTATTTCGCAGATGGTACACCTGATAAAAAAGTTATGTATGAAACATTACCTTCATTTTAGTAGAACTATTCAATGATACCCCACACGAAGAGGTGCAGCGAAAAAAAAACTTTCAACCCCATTTCACATGTATGGGCACCACCCCTAAAATACGTAATCACGATTTTTGTATTCTTTTAGAATTGAGATCTATATCTAGACTATTTTTTAACAAAATTTCATTTACTTATGTTTATAACTGGAGAAGTTATTAAGCTGTAAAGGATTAGGACAGACGGACAGACGGACGGACATGACGAAACTATAAGGATTCCTTGTTGGACTACGGAACCCTAAAAAGGATGTTAAAATTACCAGGATTTTTTATCCTGGGGTCACACTTGACACAAGTACTCTTCAAATTAAAGAAATACGTATTTTTCTATTCACAAAACTACAACGAGAAACATTATACTTACGCGAGCAAAGCCGCAAGAGCACTGCTAGTAATACATAAGATTCGTTGAAAACAGAAACAAGATTAGGTAAGTAATAAAATAAATTTCGTGTTATATAAAACTGTATCAATAAATTTATTACTTTAAAACTAAACCCTCAAAGCATTAACATGAGTTTCATAAAGCAAATTATGTTAAAATGGAACTACTGCTATTTATTTATACAGTTACGCAAAATTTTCGCAAAGCGGGGTCAGCGAGTTCATTTGAAATGCGCGTCCGCGCGACTCGCCGCGCGGTGAGGGAGGTAGCGTTAGATGCCTACTGCGCTCGAATATCCTGGCCTTAATATAGTGTCCAATCGCAACGGCAGGCTCGTGCAAAGTAGCGCAAACCGTTGAATTGGAAATTTCATCCATACTTTATTTTGAGTAAAATAATACCATACCCATGCTGTAAATTGACCTTTAGTACTTAGGTACTTACACAAAATTCCAAAATAATGTTAAGTATTTTTTTACGTACGAGTAGATGTCGTGAGTTCGTGACAACTCATTATTTGAAATAACACTTAATCTTTCTTGTTTAGTTGTTAGGATAATTTTGAGGTACAGCTTGGGTGGTTTTTGGGGGGGGTCATGACCCCTGTGACCCCCCCCCCCCCCTAGAACCGCGCCTGCATCCATCTGACGCACCATGGGTGCAAAAAAGCGCTTCATAAGTGGCTCGTGACCGAAAGCTACATAGATACAGAAAATATTCTAAAGATTCCTACATGACACTGACCACACTTTCTCATTCACATAAAGTTACCCACACTCACACATTCCCCACCACACTTACACCATACACACTACACTCACTAAGTACACTTACACATAAATAACTGAACATATGCTCATCCACCCTCACATCTGTATGAAACCCTTTTGTTTTTCTTTAATTTTCCTCATATTTGTTTTACCTATTGTCAATTAGAAATTTAGAATAGCTTTGCCCACAATTTATTCACATTTGCTGGAACTTTTTATGTATTGTGTCATTCATCACTCACTTATGTTTTTTTTTTTTTCCTCGAATACCTAATGGAAGTAACTAATCCCTATGTGACAGAGAATCCTAGTGTAGGGATTAGTGTTCTAACCTTATAAGCACCTTTTTTGTTATTGTTATAACTGTACCACAAGAACTGATGTTATGTGAATAAATAACTTATAAACTTGATCTGAATGATTTTAATTAAAAAAAATTGTAACTAAGTAAATAAGAGTACCTACTTAAATCTCGCGATAAGCTTTTATATCATATAAATTTTGTAACGTTGACGTTATAAGCTGATAGTAAAAGTTTTAAAGGAAAAGTTCATTTTATTCTTTTTAGCGCATTAAAATGAAAGCTTGTTTTTAATAAAGTTTTTTTAAAGATATAAATTGTGGAAAGAAAAAATCGCTCACGAGCAGGATTCGAACCTGCGACTCCTGGCTCAGTACGCCAGTGCTTTAGCCACTAAGCTACCGTGAACACTGCTCGTGGTATCGAAATTATCCTCCACTATACGTCTTTTGGGTGACGTCAGCGATATCTTATTAAGAAACATTGTTCCTTAAGGGCGCGCATGATCTCAATGACCTTGCTCGAATGGGCGTTGCCGATCAGAATGATGCAAAGGGAGCGCGGGGACACTTCATAATAACATCGCGCCGCGCGCTGGCGCGCCTGTGACCGCCGCCGCTCGCTTGCGAGTTCGAATGAAAAAAGTTTTAGCCGGCAAGTAACTTGTAAAATTTTACAATATGCACGGTTATTTTGGGACGTCTCGTAGCAGTATACGTAGTCTAGTGATTTAGGGGTCGACTTCGGGTCTGTATAGTCTGAGATCGATCCCCATTAATATACTTTTCTTTTAGAATTTATATTTTTGCATTTTTTTATTTAGAAATAAGTTATATTACCTACTTAAGTTTGTAAATAATGAACACATACTTGCAATCCAATATACACAAAATACAATTATTTTATTTTGTGTTACTTTACTTTGAATGAATGAATGAATGAATGAATATTATATTAATGATATATTTATTTGCAAGAACATAGGTAACATTGAGTTCGTCTAAAGTTAAAATTGGGTTTCACTACTTTCGACATTTCAGTCGTGCAAACATTTTGATTTTCAATTAATCGTACATAATATTTAAAAACAAATTAAAATTAACATGCAATAAAATAATTTCAATTCAATTCAATTCAATTTATTGTATATTGTAATACATAGGTAGTTACAGTTATAATAACAAAAAAAAAAGTGCTGCTATGACCTGCCAATAATAATTTCCATACTATTTTATGAATTTATAATTATGCGAATCAATAATAATAAAAAACTGGGTTACTGGTCAATCCGCACGAATTGGATTGGCACGAAACGTGCGGATCGACTCTTTTAAATATTAGAATTTTCGTTTTTATTTTCGTGCGGATCGCCACCTTCATATATGTATACGTAGTAGGCTTGGCACATATTGTAAATAATAGGCACATATTGTATTTTAAAGAATAAAATATATCGAAGTACAGTCGTGAACACACGACGATAAAAAAGATCGAAAAATTAATGAACTCTCACATATACACACACACACTCACAAATACTGTATCTTTTACTTACCTAATTAATATAACTATAGCTTGTATGAATGTAACTATAGCATGTATGTTAAATAGTCAAATCATTTTGGAAGATACTGGTGCCCACGACACAGGGAATCCTAGTGTGGGGCCCAGCAGTGTACCTTGTAGAATATGCTTAATTTGGTTAAATAAATTATCATTATCATTAAAAAATAGGTTTTTTAGACTACTCGACTTTCAATGAGGCGATTTTAGGCAATTTTACATAAAAAACTAAGGCGAAATTAGGCTACTTTGCGCCATATTTTTGGCTACTTCGACTTGGCTAGACATGGTAACACTGAAGTTTAATCTGCCATTGATTGACGCTGCATGTGCAATAATGTTCCTAAGCAAATAAATGTGTGAGCTTAAATTTTTTTAAACATATTAATCATCATTAATGTGAACCAGTGCTAAGTGCTGCAACTAAAACAAAGAAATAGATTGGTGTAAAATAATAAGTAAATTTTGTTGAATTTATCTTAATATTATTTTAAAACGCTGTCTTTTAGCGGGGCTTTTAAATCGTACTTTTCCCGGCCCATTCTTTTGTCTGAGCACATTTTTTCGATTTTTTGAGTCACGCCATATTATGTCAAACAAGATTACCCTTTGGAAGTACTCAATAAACGCAAGGAATTACAAACTCAATTAAAAAAAGAAAAAGAATTGGGGAAAAAGGCATTCATTAAGTACGATAGGCTTATTGTATTGGATAATAAAGAAAACAACACATCTCTTAGCCAATCAAACAAAAGAAACTTGTCAGAGTCCCCAGAATCAACAACAAATGGCAGGCAGAATAATGAATGTAACAAGAAACAACCATTGAAGAAAAATAAAACTGCCGAAATTATGAAGAACTTTGTAATACAAAAACCAAAACTAATATACAACGTAGAAAACAACCATCAAGAAAAAACACAGAATAAACAAGTAGTTACCGAATAGCAACCACTAACGCGCCCCCCTCACGATCTCCCAGTACGGCTAGTCACCGCGGGAGAGTTAGACTACAACCTTCCAAGGCATCAAAAAAATAAGCAGCAGAAGAATAGGTATACCACATCTGGAGGCACACCTGTAGCAAATAAAAGCAATTTTTATATTTGTACTCTCAATGCGAAAACATTATCATCAGCAGAAAAACTTATAGAGCTAAAAACAGCGCTACAGAACATTAACCACGACTTAGTAGGACTAAGTGAAGTCCGCAGACTAGGAGAAGACATTATTGAGGATGACGATTACATAATGTACTATATAGGAAAAACCAAAGGCCTATACGGTGTGGGCTTCCTTGTCAAGAAAAAATACAAAGAAAATATAAAAGCATTCACTGGAATATCGGAGAGAGTCTGCATACTGGAAATAGAACTTGAAAACCTACTCTTTGCAATAATACAGGCGTACGCACCCACAGAGAGCGCATCTCAAGAAGATATAGACAATTTTTATCAAGACCTAGCGAAAGCTCACTACTCTATCTTTACAAAACACATAATATCTATGGGGGATTTCAACGCACAGATCGGGTTACCCAAAAAACACGAGTATTCAGTTACCGGTACACATGGTTTTGGGAAAAGAAGCATTCGCGGTGAAAGACTTATCCAATACGCATACGAATATAACTTGAAAATAATTAACACTATGTTCAAGCTAAAAGACACCAACAGATGGACATGGATCTCTCCTGACAGAAATACTAGAAACGAGATTGATTTTATCATGTCTACAAAACCCAATTTATTTTCTAAGTATGAAGTACTCTCCTCATTCAGCTTCGGATCCGATCACAGATTGCTAAGAACTACCATTAACCTAAAACCAACAACAAAAAGCAGACGTAACTTTTCTAACGTATCAACAACGATGAAGACGTTGAAAGAGCAAGAAACATACCTTGAAAAATTAAACAATTATATACCAGACCTCGTAACGTCAGCTGTAAATCACAAAGTTGATGAATACTGTCAAAAAATCACGCATTTAATATTAGCAAGTTTAAAAAGCTCAAAAACAAAAGAAAAACGCACAATCTTGTCAGGGGAAGCACTAAAGCTCATGAAAGAAAGAAACACACTACAAAATAAACCTAAACTGGACAAGTCCGAAAAAGAGGAGCTGAAAAAACTTTATAAAGTAACAAATAAGGAAATAAAAAGATGCTACGATACCTATAGAATTAATACTATACAAAAACACCTCGAAAAATCTAGATCCGCCAAAAAAGCATACAAAGAACTGAATAGATCAAAGAAATGGATTCCTTCACTTCAGCCTGGCTCTACCAAATGCAAGTCACGCATGGAGATCATAAACGTAGCCACGGACTTTTATGCTAAACTGTATAGCGACCCGGACTCGTTACAACGAGTAAGAGTCAGTTACGAACGCAGGAACATCTTGCCTGTTCAAGAGTTTACGGCACCTGAAATCCTGAAACAAATAATGAAGCTGAAGTCTGAAAAAAGCCCGGGACCAGACGGCCTCACAAACGAATGTATCAAATTGGCAAGGACTCTACTACTGTCACCTATCACGTTACTATGGAACAAGATTTTAAACGATGAAGTAGTACCATATTCGTGGACGGAATCTGAAATAATTCTGCTCTATAAAAAAGGCGATCCAGCGGACATAGGGAACTATCGCCCCATAAGCCTGATGTCCTGTCTCTACAAATTATTTGCCTCTTGCCTGCTTGAAAGAATATCCTCAGACATTGACTTACACCAACCGATCGAACAGGCAGGATTCAGAAGCGGTTTCAGCACAGTTGATCATATTCAGGTAGTTGACCAAGTGATAGAAAAATACTTGGAATATAATAGACCATTATATGTAGCTTTCATTGACTACAAAAAAGCTTTTGACTCTATATCACACGACAGTATCTGGGAAGCATTAGAAAATCAAAACGTAAACGAAAAATACATAAACATTTTAAGAAAGATCTATGCCAACAGCTCGAGTAGAGTCAAGCTAGATAGAACAGGCACGAAAATCAACATCAAGAGAGGCGTGAGACAAGGCGACCCACTCTCACCAAAATTGTTCATTGCGGTCTTACAACATATAATGAAAGGATTACCATGGTCAAAGCAAGGCATTAATATAAACGGAAAGTTTCTTAGTCACCTGAGGTTCGCGGATGACATTATCCTGTTCTCGGAAAACCCACAACAATTAAATAGTATGATAAATGATCTACACCGAGCCAGTATAAAAGTTGGATTGGAAATGAATCTCGACAAAACAAAAGTTACCACTAATCACCTAACGACACCCATCTTGGTTAACGACATACCTCTCGAGTTTGTCCAAAAGTATGTTTATCTAGGCAAGCAAATCTCTTTCAGCAAAGAAAGAAATTTAGAAGAAGTAGACAGAAGAATTGCGATTACCTGGAAAAAATACTGGTGCCATAAGGAAGTTTTCAAATCGCAGCTCCCACTATCGACTAAAAAAATTGTCATGGATTCCGAAATATTACCATGTCTCACCTACGGCTGCCAGACTTGGACATTCAATCGCAAGATTACCAACAAAATCCAGACTACTCAAAGAAGAATGGAGAGAAGTTGCTTGGGTATAAAATTAAAAGACAGGGTGAGGAATGTCGATATTCGGAAGAAAACTAAAATAACAGATGCCCTAACCTTCTCACTTCAAAGAAAATGGAAGTGGGCAGGTCACGTGGCCAGGCTTAAAGATGGAAGATGGACAGGGAGTGTAATAAAATGGTCTGGACCACGAGGCAAGAGAAGCAGAGGCAGGCCTAGCGCTAGATGGGTAGATGAGATAGTGGAGATAGCGGGTCAAAGCTGGCTAAACACAGCCAGCAACAAAGAGTACTGGCATTCCTTGGAGGAGGCTTTTACCCGAAGGGGATCCGTACAAATTACATATTAATATTTTATGTTAAAATCTCTGTATATTGTAATTGTGTATTTGTAATTTGCATGGAAATAAATAAAGCTTTATTATTATTATTATTATTTGTATGAATGTAACTATAGCATGTATGTTAAATAGTCAAATCATTTTGGAAGATACTGGTGCCCACGACACAGGGAATCCTAGTGTGGGGCCCAGCAGTGTACCTTGTAGAATATGCTTAATTTGGTTAAATAAATTATCATTATCATTAAAAAATAGGTTTTTTAGACTACTCGACTTTCAATGAGGCGATTTTAGGCAATTTTACAAAAAAAACTAAGGCGAAATTAGGCTACTTTGCGCCATATTTTTGGCTACTTCGACTTGGCTAGACATGGTAACACTGAAGTTTAATCTGCCATTGATTGACGCTGCATGTGCAATAATGTTCCTAAGCAAATAAATGTGTGAGCTTAAATTTTTTTAAACATATTGATCATCATTAATGTGAACCAGTGCTAAGTGCTGCAACTAAAACAAAGAAATAGATTGGTGTAAAATAATAAGTAAATTTTGTTGAATTTATCTTAATATTATTTTAAAACGCTGTCTTTTAGCGGGGCTTTTAAATCGTACTTTTCCCGGCCCATTCTTTTGTCTGAGCACATTTTTTATAAGAATTAAATGACGTTTATAATAATTAGAATTAATAAATCAGTATTTATTTAGTAGTATTAGAGTATTCAATGTCCATTAGAAGTAATATATTACAGCGGCCACTAGTGGACGGATCTCGACACTATCAATCACAAAGTTAATTAATGAACCGGCAAGCTGTAAATTGTTTCACTCTTTTATTAATATTGCTCTCAAGGAATATTGCTCTCATATCGAATATATTATGCTATTTTCAGATAGCTTCGAAGTTCATTAATACCTACTTAGATAGATAGATAAAACGTTTATTAAGTACAAAAACAAGACACAGGACATACAAGTAAAAATACAATAAAACAGTGTGATATGTGTCTCAGTATTGTACCAAATGGGTGTCCAGCTCAGCATGTGCCAGGTATTATACCTGACGCTGGTATTCTGGTACTTAATATAATGGCGGAAGAACCGTCAACTAGGAAAGGTGAAAAGGCTGAAACCAAAATCACACATATGCACCTCAAACCGTGCTCACCGCTCTCAGTACACATGTCGCGGTACCGTCCAGTAAGCATAGCGAAAGCAAATATCCTTCAGGTGCACGGTGTGTGCGTGAGCGCTGGTTGTACACGAAGGAGCACGGTTTTTTTCGCTTCACTATGATTGTTCGCAGCACTTTGTCTATATATTTTACTGCCTGGATTTAAACTAGTTTAATATTAAATGTATGTAATTATGTATACAGTTATCAAACTCCAACCAATCATGGTTGAACAAAGAACTTATTAAACGAGAATATTCAGTCACTGATTTTCATTCCAAATACAAAATTTTGATCTGTAACCGTGCCATATTTCTAGAGCAAATGATAAATTATGTGCTTAGTCATCTAAATATACTTGAAAAGTTCTACGATTATTTAATACCCAAATTTTCACTTCGAATTGTAGAGAGAGTTTGAGAATAAATCCCGAACGACTCTGAAAATAAGTCATCGGCGGCATTGTCAAAGGGTAGAAATATCTGTAAATTATTTTGGTGGATTCGCACCCCTCGTTTTTGTGTCGCACGTGACACACAGAGGGAATTTATTTGTTTATTAATAGGTATTTAAGTAAAAAAAAGGTATTGTTTTTTTTTATTGATTCGTGTTCAGTATCAGTGGTATTGTCACCTCCTTAAACATACAGATCAACATGTTGTATGTAAACAACTGGTACCTACCTTAATTTTTGAAATATTTTTTCAATCGATTTTAGCAATTACTGTGACCACTATTCTGCACTTACAAATCAAAGTTGCATACAATAAGGTGATGTAAGTAGCCGAAATGTTCCGTGTGGTGCCGGACGTAAAGAATTGCACCACCCTCTTTCTTCTCATGTGTGTCGTAAAAGGCGACTAAGGGATTCACCAGAGGATGGGCAGCAGCGTTCTCTGAGTATTTAAACAACCAACTGCGATCGCCAACCCGCGTGCCAAGCGTGGCGATTATGGCATATCCCCCCTTTTCGGGAGGCCTTTGTCCAGTAGTGGACGTTTTTCGGCTGAGATGATGAAGTAGCCGAAAGTGTCCATTGGTTGGTATTTCCACCCTCTTTGCCTTTTGCACTAGTCAGCAGACCCCTTGAAAGTTGCATTCAGCCGTGATGAGCGTGGGCGATTTTTTTACTCCTGTACACGTAATTTATCGTGAAGTATTTTTAACATATTTATTCATTATAAGTACGGTCATTCTACCATATTCTTGAAATTTATAATGTCCCTTATTTATCCAGTCATGCTGTATAGCAAAATGTACTAATTTTGGCAACTTAAAGTTTTAAATCACGTCACAACGAAATCTAAGACTAGACGTTTATCAAAATTTTATATTTTTAACATAGATATTTTTGATTAATTCGTGTCACTTCATTTAAAAAATATTATTAATCCTAATACTTTTGTGCGCTACAGTACCTTTGTTCGTAAATTTGTTCCATAAAAAACAATGTGTGCCAATAGCCTAATACTCCCAAAAAAATAACAATATTTAAAAGAGTCGATCCGCACGTTTCGTGCCAATCAAATTAACTAACCCACTTTACCTAATACCATACTAATACTCATTACTTTAGTCTGAGATCGATTCATACCTACTTACTATTTGAATTTATGTTTTTACTTATTTTTCTTATAAATAAAGTACCTACTCATTACCGCGCTGGTTCAAAAATAACATACAAGTACAGACAAAGTAAAAAATATAAAAGAAGTGCCGCGAATAATTTAGTGAAGCCAATAAAAACTATGCTCCTTCGTGTACAACCAGTGCTCCGTACGCACATGCACCTGAAACCGTGCTCACTCTCAGTACACATGTCGCGACATCGTCAAGTAAGCATCGCGAAAGCAAATATACTTCAATTGCATGGTGTGTACGTGACCGCTGGTTGTACACGAAGGAGCATAGTTTTTTTGGCTTCACTATGATTGTTCACAGCATTACGTCTATATTTTTTACTGTGACTATGGGTAGCACTTTCTTACTTATGATGAAATAATCGTATTTATTTTTACAAAAGTAGCAATTATACTATAAAGTTTTAGAGAGTTTTTCTTAATTATTTTATGTACACTTTTTTTATTATATAAGTATAACATACCTACATAAAAAAGTTATTAATACGTATAACACAATGTTAAAAGTAGCAACTATACGTAGGTCATAGCCCATACAAATATTTGTTCCATGCGGGAATCGAACCCGCCACCTATAGCTCAGCCGCTGCGCCATTCTAAATAAAATTATAATAAAAATCCTTTGTATTTTTCACACCGAAAATTATGAGAGAACGTAGTACAGGTCCGTATAGCACAGCGACACGTCCCGCACTGACTAAACGGGCGAGCGAGGGGATTTCAAGCCATTTGCGAGTATCGATTACGTAAAAAAATCGTTAAAAAATAATTAAGAAAGTAATTTGAAAAAGTAAGCCGAAGGTGCCCTCGGTATTGTATTTTTTTATATGCTGATTGCAATAAAAAAATCCTGTGATTGATAGTTTAGGAGAAAAAAACGATTAAAATTTTACACAGAGGTTACTTTGCATATTTATTTCAGATATTTCAAATAATATTTTCAATTTTCTGAGCCGAAGAGGCCCTGCATTATATGATGTAGATTAACATATCTTTTTTTTGGATTTTTTACGATAAAGATTACGGAGGAAAAGTGACTTAAAAAACCGAAAAAAAGCCCAATTCACGTATATCGCCGCCTTAATTTCGATACCACGAGCAGTGTTCACGGTAGCTTAGTGGCTAAAGCACTGGCGTACTGAGCCAGGAGTCGCAGGTTCGAATCCTGCTCGTGAGCGATTTTTTCTTTCCACAATTTATATCTTTAGAATTCGCTTCGCATGCGTAAAATGCGTTAAAATAATAAAATAAAGTTTTTTTACTTTTAATTTTTTAACTTGATTAATTAGATATTATCAAAACATGGCTTAGTAACTAAACGTTTAAATAATTCACGGGTCCCGAAAATACGTTTTTTATTGCGGCCGCTAGGCAGCACCCCTGTCTTGCACATAGCCAATATTTCAATAGTAAACATCCGAATGCAAATGTTTAAATATTTTGTTTTAAAATATTAATATTGAAATCGAATGAATAGGTAGGTATCTAATAAAAAATATATGACAACTAAAATGATTATTTTACTATTAACTCGTTGCACAATTCTGAACGCAACTTATTTCTCTACTTTTTATTCCCTACTAATTATTTGTGCGGTTGTGTGCCTGTTGGCCAGCACGCTTGCACACACACAGATATTTTTTGGGCGTCACTTTAAGCTGATCTGTTAAAGGGTATACTATCAGTCTAGGCGTTATATGTTTATGACCTACCCTTTTATTCAACCCATCAACGCGTTGCACTTTTGGGTCTTTTAGTAAACTCTCGAATATCAGTTTCTACGTGGTATCAGCATAAAATCGTATTATTACCTATTCTATGCAGTGACGTAGCTATGTAAACAAGGGCCCCGGGGTAAAAAGTTAAAAGTTGAACATTCTTTTATTCAACTAGGATATTACATGTATAATTTTTTCGAACGTCGTTCATGGGGCCGAGGGGCTCCTTGAGCTTGTGGGCCCAGGGCCACTGCCCCGCCTAGCCCTACGGCAGCTACGCCACTGATTCTATGGTATCAGGTCGGTGGGTGGTACGGACCCTTACTGCGCGAGTCTGACTCGCACTTGGCCGTTTTTTAGCGTTCCGTAGTTTCTACAAGGAACCCTTATAGTTTCGTCATGTCCGTCCGTCTGGCCGTCTGCCCGTCTGTCCTAATCCTTTACAGCTTAATAACTTCTACAGTTATAAACATAAGTATATGAAATTTTGTTAAAAGAATTAAAAAATCTTGATTAAGTATTTTAGGGGTGGCGGGGTATACATGTGAAATGGGGATGAAAATTTTTTTTTCGCTGCACCCCCTCGTGTGGTTTATCATTGAATAGATAGATAGATAGATAGATAGAATATTCTTTATTGTACACCATTAACATTATTAAACTTAGGACTAACATGTAAAATAAGAGTACATTGGCGGTCTTATCGCTAATAGCGATATCTTCCAGACAACTTAAATAAAATAATAGGTCAATAAATAAAAATAAATTGAAGGTATATGATATGATATTAAAATGAAGGTAATGTTTCATACACAACTTTTTTATCAGGTATACCATCTGCGAAATACAGCCCGCCAATGTGGCTTGCAATGTGTCCCCCTCTGCCATTTCTAAACTATGCAATGTAGAAACTTATTATCTTCCACATTGATAGACCTTTATAAAAACTCTCTTTTAAAATTATTTCGAGTATAATGAGATTATAAATTTTTGAGTTATAGTGAGAAAACTGCAAAATACTTAAGACGTCCCAGTTCATAGGTCATTGACCTTAGAGAAAAAATATTATAGCAATTAAAGCTCCTTTAGTTACTACCTATTTGAAAATATCACAAAAAGTAACTTTGTGTTATATTGATATGACACACTTCTTAAATGTAGCTTCTTAAATTCAGCGCTTGGTGGCGCTGTTTGCAAAAACTAAAATAGCAATGATTAATATTCGATTTGATTCGTTTGTTTGTAATTAGGAACCCTATAATACTGAGCATGGCCCGACATGCTCTTGGCCGGTTTTTTTGTTACAATTCAGTTCAAAATGTTATCACTTTTATGACTATAATTTCACCTTTTAGTTTTTTCGTTTGCACATAAGTTTATAGAAGAAATACGTTTATGTCATCTGAATGGACCTCACGACACAGGGTATCCTAGTGTGGGGCCCAGTGAAACTATATAATTTAGTACATAAGTGAACCTATGTAATACTGAGTTATGAAAATATTGCACTTGTATTTGTAACTGAATAAATTTTATCTTATCTTATGTATGGATGTGGTTGTTGTATATTTTTGTAATAATGTCACAATTTTTACCCGACTGCGCCAGAAAAGGGTTATGTTTTTCGAGTATATGTATGTGTGTATGTATGTTTGTATGTATGTATATTTCTTTGGCACGGTCTGTAGCCAAAACGGCTTGATGGATTTTAGCTTGAGAGGTGTCGATGGATTTGTCTTAATTGTGAGAGTGACACTGGGTATATAAAAATTATAAAAATTTAAATGGCCGATTTTTGGCGCCATATTATATTAATTTCGATATTCAGTTTGAAAACCTAATACTGAAACAAATTACAATAAATGAACAACGTTAACTTACTTGCTAATCCAGTTTCATAAACATTCATTGTGAAGTAACCCCCACACTGTTGCGTTAAATTTCCAGGGCATTTCATGTCACACAGATCACCAGCAAGAGCCGCTGAAGGCTGCGGTTGATTATCTCCACAAAAACACTCCGACCTGGAAACATTGCAAAATAAGATAAACAAATATAAATATAATTTAAGTGGCCACACCACACCAACAAAATAAAACACACAAACATACAATAAAATAAAATATATTAACAAAACATTTAAACCCTCGGGATGTTTTGATGGTAAAATATATTTTTTTCCCACTTGCTCGGAAATTGGTTAATTGTAAAGAAATACATCAATCGGCTCTTTTCCGTACGGAAAGAAATAACAGGCCAGTAATATCCAACACGACTAAAACCACCACGGTGTTCCTTCAACTACCTTAGCCGGGGGCGTGGGAACCCGTGTGTATTCACACAACCACCCCCGACAGGTCCTGGCCCGCCACAAGCAGGCGAGCCCCTTCTCCCCGTGCGGCCTAACGTTGGCCGCACCCTCCTAGGCGGCGCACACGGAACACAGCACGCCACCTCACCTCATGGGCCTTTACCACCTGCGCCAACTACGTCGGCTGTGCCAGCTACGCCAGCTGCTGGTCGGGCAGCAGACTACCCCGAGTCTGCTGCTCGCAGGCCCTAGGGCAGCAGACTACCCCGAGTCTGCTGCTCGCAGGCCCTACCTCCCGTAATTTTTTATAGAGGTTTTCTTCCTCGCGGTCCGGGCGGTGAAGCCAAGACCCTCGGTCCCAAGAGGCGCGAGAACACTACTCAGCGGGCACTCCTGGGGTTACGAGATCGACGGGAGCAGGGAAAGACAGTCCCCCCGCTGCCTGCCCAGTGGCAGGGGTGAGTGCACACCGGGCCTGCCCCTGCTCCTCCTCTGTTGGCAACAGAGGGACACGTGGAGCAACTCCCCACTGACCCAGAACGGGCCCCTCCCGCGCCAGAATATTCGCCACAGGCAATAAAATCCCCCGAAGGTTAATCCCTCGAAAGAATGTTATTGCCCGTGCCTAGGATGCACCAGCCAAACAACTGCCGTTCCCTCCAGACGTGTCCAGAAGGACAAGCAGCCGTCAGGCACACGTGGAGATTTTCTAAATTGCACGCCGTAGCCGCGACAATGAGGTTCCCACTCAGCATGATGCTGTGTTACAGAGCAAGCCACAACTAGGGCATGCAAAATTCGGGGTGCTGGCCAGATAACCTCCACGTGTGCCTGACGGCTGCTTGTCCTTCTGGACACGTCTGGAGGAAACCGCAGTTGTTTTTTTTATTTTATAATATAGGTTGGCGAAACGGACCTTTAGGTCCACCTGATATTAAGCGGTTACCTTTGCCCATAACAACTGCAATACCATCTAGGCTGTTACCTAAATGGTACCGCAAGTCAGTTCGCCAAACTGAGACACGAAGATGGAAAGTCTCATGTGATTGTAATATCACCGGCACCCGTACCCTTCAGACCGAAACACAGCAATGCAAGCATCACTGTTTGGCGGAGAAGTAGGTACGGTGGTAGTACTTCCCCGGACGAGCTCTTTCACAACGGAGCTCTACTGCTACTAAAACTGTTTGGCCGGTGCATCCTGGGTATGGGCAATGGAATCCTTTCGAGGGATTAACCTTCGAGGGATCTTATTAATCTTAATTTATCTTGCATTGTATGCTAGAAACATGGTGGGCGTGATTACGTATTTATGTGTTGGTGGCGGAAAACCGGCGACATGCATTCCCGTAGAGAAACACAGTAGATGCAATTTCTATTAACTTATTATTTTGATTTCTATGTTCACAATGATTTTACATAAGTACAGATATGATATACCCTAACAAAACAAACGAAAAACATGTTCCGTGCGCAGCGGTCGCACACATACACAATGTTTTACATCACTTACATTTCACAACATTGCCGTGTCGTGTGAAAGAGATGGTGTATGTAAACCAATATGAACAAAAAAGACAGCTAGTGTTTGTCAGCTACGTGTAGTGTATGTGGCCATTTAGGCCAGCCAATCACAGCACGCAGCAGCACGCAGGGTAGCCAATCACAGCACGCAGCAGCATGCAGAGTAGCTAATCACAGCACTTTTGGCATAGATTAACGAAAACAAGTAAGTATACAGAAGGTACAAGTATGTTCCGCGGCAAGTATTATACCCACGGAATAAAAAACTTCTTAGTTCCATGATTATACCCTACGATTAAAGATCCAACTTTAATCGTAGATTATACCAGGGTTGATTGATTTAAATCAAGTGATTTTTTTATAAAAATGATATTTTTGACAAACTTTATTTTTTTCCATAAAATTTCATTGATTTATTTAAATCATAATGTTATGGGACTAGATAAGAAAAAATCATATTAAAATTTATACAGTTTTTATTTTTTACTGAATATTTAATAAAAATATGGCATTCAAACTACAAATAGTCAAGAAAATCGAGTTCGGAGTTGCTTCTATTAGATGTTGAATTTACTTTTCGGAACTGATTATAGACCAGTTATTTTTATTACTGGTCTATAATCAGTTTATTCAAACTTCTAAGACTTTGTCTTAGAAGTTTGAATAAACTGTTTCCTACATTTCTGTACTTAATTACTACTGTCATACTAAGATTTATTTTACAAAGTTGCATACTTGTAAAACTTTTCGTAAAAATATTCATAATAAGTGAAGAAGTAGGTAAGAGTTTTAAGTAAATAGGGAGTAGGTCTTCTTCAAGTTTAGTTTTTTTTATTTTGACGTTGTAATTTTTGTCATAAATATGGAAGATTCTATGTCAGTAGATTAACATTTATGAAAACCATTTAAAAATTATAACTAATTTTGGAGATAAAAAATGTTTTTTTACTTATCTAGTTTTTCTTCGGAACCATTGGGATTTTTGAGACAATATTTGGAATATTATCAGTTAAGAGTATGTAAATAATAAAAATCAAGTAAAGATCTTAAAAAGTCAAATAAAAAGTGAAAAAAATCTAATAAATCATGATTTTTTTTATTAAAATTAAAAAAAAACTGTCAACCAAAAAGTCATGATTTTTATCAACCCTGGATTATACCCCATACATACCCTTGTGACAGTATAAATTACATAAACTATGCTTCCATTAAATTGATCTCAATTCAAAATTCGTAATTTACTAACATTAGGCCGCGTTCAGTATTATCGTCCGACGACGCCCGCAGCGTACTTTGGTCGTTCAGTTACTCAGAGTGATCATACAAACAAACGCCAAGGAACGCTCCGAGCGTCATCCGACGACGGGTGATAATATTAAACGCGGCCCAGGGCAATATTTACTAACAAAATGGATGCAAATCTGAAATAATGATGATCCTGTCTGGTGCGGGGAATTCAACCATTAAATTGTATGCTTTTTAAGGTGAATAGTCAGGTGGGTAGTCAGAGAAATTAAAAATTTCTTGTGTATTTACAAATTGTAGCTCTATTTCGCGTTGTACATCAATAAAAAAATAACAATATATCTACTGAATAATACTCATAAAAAGATTAACCTAGCTCTATAATCGATAATTTATTGTATTATTTCGCATTTACGCATACGAAGCAAAATCTAACGATTTAACGATCAGTTGATAGATCAAACTGTACTTGAGGAATGTTCTTTAATACAGACCTGAGCTGAGTAACTGAACGACCAAAGTACGCTCCGTGCGTCGTCGGACGATAATACTGAACGTACCACTTTTCTGCCTACGAGTCGCATCTGCATCTTTATAATCTATGTTTTGTCTTATCGCTCTCGGTACAAAAAATATTTATTGTTTTTAAATAGAAATACGCCTATAATGCAAATAATTTTTTGTACTTACAAGTGGTATGTGATCCCTTTTTGTTTGTTTGCTTTCATGTCATAATTAGTACACTTTCTGTACATTCACGACGGCATTTTTGTAATTTTTTGTCACCGGTTACGCTCGGCGCCTTGCCTTGACGCGGACTAATAGCAAGATGTCACAATTAGCTTGTTTTCGAGTCTTCAGATATTCGCGCTAGTCACTCATCTGTACTTATGTAATATCATTGTATGTTCACGAATCATGTTCTAAAGTCTGTGTCAAACTGTCAACCCAATTAAATAATTTATGTAATTGCCACTTACACAAATTACAACTTTACCTACATGAAAACTAAGTCGAGCTCAGAATGACAAAAGCGGTTAAAAAGGTCTTGAAAAATATTTACTTTGCAAGGGAAATTTATTTTTGTGTTATGAGAAATCGGGTTTCTAATCCGAAATCATATAAATTGAAATTGGATTGACATTGATTTTAGTTGGTCCACGACGCAAATCGGTAGAATTTCTTCGCATCGCTCCATTAGAACGTAGGTACGTACAATTCGAGTCGACAATCGATGCGATATCGTTCGCATCTCGCATCGCGTCGCGTCATGAGTAAAGTCACTTAGAGCCGACCCTTGGTGCAACTGGTGCAAACCTACAGCCACACTGAACTCGTCGGGGTTGCCAGCGGCAGACCGAACGTGGTTACTAAATTGGCTGTACGTGGGACACTCAGAAAGTTTTGCGAAACTAAAAAAAATTGTTCTATACGTACATATATTTTTATCAAATCTTTTCAAAGTACTTTCCACCAGCCTCTATACAAAGATTCATGCGCCTAAACCAGTTTTCAAAACACTTTTTCCAGTCCGCCGCAGACACCTCGTTTACAGCCTGCTCGAACGCAGCCAGCGCATCTTCCGGCGACGAAAATTGTATCCCTTTGAGCTGATTTTTTATTTTTGGGAATAAAAAGAAGTCACACGGTGCTAGATCAGGGCTGTAAGGAGGGTGACCCAGGAGTTTGACTGGCGTGCTGTCCAGGAAGTCCCTCGTTTTGAGTGCGGTGTGCGCAGGTGCATTGTCGTGGTGGAGCAGTAGCCCGCGGAGCCCTGTGTTTGGTCGCTTGTTGCTTATAACAGAGAAAACTTCTGGCAAACATTTGGTAGTATACCATTCGGCATTAATGCTTCTTTGATCCCGTAAGGGAATTGATACCAAGTGGCCAGTCAAATTAAAAAAGCTAGCGATCAAAATCTTACCCCCGCTTCTAGATCGCTTCACTTTGGTAGGCGTTGGCTCATTTTGAAACACCCAAACAGTCGACTGGCGCTTGGTTTCTGGGTCGTATTGATAAATCCAGGACTCATCACCTGTAACGATGTCGTAAACACGCCGAGACGAGCCTGCTTCAAATTTGTTAAGCATATCACGGCACCATTCCACCCGGGCCTGCTTCTGAGCATCGGTGAGGTTGTGCGGCACCCAGCGTGATACTATCCTCCTCACGCGAAGATGGCTGTGTAGAATCTCGTGAACGCTTCCCGATCCAATCTTCAATATGTGTTGAATCTCCTGATATGTAATTCGCCTATTGTCTTGGATTAAATTTTTCACTGCTAGCACGTTTTCTTCGGTAACAGCCGGCAAAGGGCGACCGCTTCTTTCGTCATCCCCCAAAGTTGGTCGACCGCGCTTGAATTCGTTATACCAACGATACACGGTTGCCTTGGAAGGGCCTTCATCCATGAATGCCATTTGAAGTCTATCGTACGATTCATCCGGTTTCAGGCGACACTTGAAATCGTATAAAATCATAGCTCTAAAATGTTCCCGGCGCAGATCCATATTTCAGTGAGACACAATACTTTGAATTAACTCGCAAAAAATGTGGAGGGAAATTTTGAAATTGGAACTTACTTATTTTTACTTATAAATAATCATATTTTCGAAAAACATTATAACTGGCCAGTCTCCAATATATAAAAACTTTTTTTCGCAATACTTTCTGAGGGGCCTGGTACATAGCACGAATTAACTCCACATACTTTGCAGGCACAGCTTTCGCTTTCAGGGCCCACCACAAGACCTCGCGGGATATTCTGTCGTACGCCTTCTCTAGGTCAACGAACACCATGTGCAAGTTCTTATGCGCACGTCTATACTTTTCACATAATTGGCGGAGTGCAAATATGGCATCCGTTGTACCACGACCTGACATAAATCCCATCTAGTTATGGGTGATCTCACTCTCCTCTCGCAATTTTTTCTCAATCACCTTCTCCCATACTTTCATACTGATTGTGTGACATGAGCTTTATTCCTCCAAAGTTGTTGCAGTCCTTTACATCATCCTTATTTTTGAAGATGGGCACTAGCGCACTTTTACACCATTCTTGTGGGATCGTATCTTCATGTAACAACTTATTGAAGAATAAAATCAGCCAGTAACATCCATCTTCTCCTAATAATTTCCATACTTCTACTGGTATACCATCTGGTTCCACTGCACTGGCACAAAATAACGGCACTGTCACTCCTACCGGCATGCGGCACCACCACAGAGTACATTGTAATATACTGAAATGGGCACCACTAAATCCAATGATTTCGCTTGCGTGTATTACGTCGGACGGAATAGTTTGCAATATTCGGCCGAATACCGAATTGCGAAAAAATTGGCCGAATAGCCCAATACCGAATAGTTGCCGAATATTCGTGGCATCTCTAGTATATACTTATATTTTATCTTGGAGAAATACATGGTTCCTCCGTGATAAAACACCACGGGAAAGAAGCCGCAGGTAAAAGCTAATTACTTATTATATTTAGCGCAGGCGCCTTTTAATAAATACCTTTAAAAACCCAAATTTATAATGCGATAACCGCCATTTATCGCCAGCGATGAAGGAGTATAAATAAATTAATTGTTTAAAAAACACTAGTTAACACGCTTCTACCCTATTTACACGTCATTATACGTGGCGTGCATTGCATATAGGCAATTAGGCAATACCTACTGCCTTCCTCATTCAAATTCAATAGTGGTGTAAGTTATTATATTTTTTTCACAGTACGATGATTATGTATCTTAAAATAGACCTATTAATGCTAAATTAATCTTCCTACATCAAAAAATCAATAACTTACACCACAATTAAATTTAAGTGAAGTAGGCCAATGCACGCCACTGAATATACATCGTATATAGATATATCAATATTATTCTGTTTACACTCTCCATGTACAGGTCTATACCTATACATTTTATACAGGCACCTATGTCAATATTTACACTATTCAATATATAATAGGTTTGTTATAACCTTGAAACCTGATCGTGCTCCAAGTCCATTACGTGGCCTTTCTCACAAGTGCAAACACGACTATGATACGATATTCCATCATGGAATTCCAGTGCCTATCTTCCGGCTTCATCATCAGACCTTGAAAACTAATCATGGTCAAAGTTCATTACAAGACTTTTCTAAGAAATCCAAAACAGCTATGATACGATTTTCCATCATGAAGTTCCAGTTCATATCTTCCGGCTCCATCATCAGATAAGTTCGACAGTACCATATTATTGTATTGTCATCAGAACTACATAAAGCTGCCAATTGTCATTACGCTACGACCCTCGGAATATGGTTAAATTAGTTACCTTAGATTCCATTAAGTACATAGTTACATAGGTACAGGTCGACCTAATAAAAGCGTGTTAAAAACATTAAAATTGTGGATTCTGTACACCAATCTTCACAGAATCGGTCAGTAAATGACGTGTCATAATATAATAATTCGTGATTATTCTTAGTAGTATTGGCTAAACTAGTAGTGATAATAAAGGTTTTATTATTTCTAATAGACGCAGAGTTGCCAGCTGAGGTGAGAACCTTAAAGCACCATGTGGTGGGTCATGTCAAAGTTACAGCTAACTATTAGATAAAACATGAAAAATACATGTTTTACTTGGGATCGCACCTGGGCTCTGTGGTATCTCAGTCTGACGCTCGGTCAAAAAATAAGAATTTTAAGGATAACTTCGTTCCAGACGGGAGTGCCTGACTGCACATGTTTTTTATGATTTGTTCTTACCGAAATACTACTGTAGGTACGAACAAGCAATTTTTAATAAATCATAAAAAAACATTCCTGCCACCGTCCAACGATGCAGACAGAGGCATAAGAAAAGACAATAATACTAGTATAGAAAAGAATCTCTTTTATACCGACCCCAAACGCCGCCTTATAAATACCTACTTCCCCCTTCAGCTTCTAACGTCCCTCTGTCGTCCGCGCGTGCTGCTGCTAGCTGCTAAATATTTAAAGCGTTATCTGTCGGTTTAGTTAGAAACAATATTTTAGACTTTTCTTTACCATGAAATCATTATTTTATCCAGTTTTACATAGAAATTATTTTTTATTTACTTAATACTTACATTATTTTTTATATACAGGGTGTTAGGGAAACGCTTCCGAAAACGTAAATAGGTGATAGTGCTGGTGATTACTAATACGAAATCACGAAAAAAAAAGCGATTCTTTTTTTAGATATTTTCATTCGTTTTTGCATTTTTTATTATGTATGAGTTTTATTTAACCGCCCAAAGCTGGTTATGTATGAAAAATGCAAAAAAATAAATACATGAAAAAATAAAAAAAAAGAATCGCATCTTTTTTTTCGTGGTTTTGTATCAGTAATCACCAGCACCTATCTTCGTTTTCGGAAGCGTTCCCCTTACACCCAGTATAGTTAGGTAGGTACTAGGTACCTAGTTTACATAAGACGACGGGCACTCAATGAAACAAGTTAAGTACCTATAATTGACCGACAATGACAGAGAGAAATCAATAGACGTCGTTTATAATACTCATTCATGTTTATCGAATGTCTGTATAGTCCGAGAGCTAGGTAATTTCTGTTTTCGATTACACTACTACACTAATCTTTTATGGTGGCAAGTGAGTGACACATAGAGGAAATGAATATAATAGAGGGGAATTGTGGGCGGGATAGGCGCGCCGCGCTTTTGAGCAGACGCGCCAATGTAACCAAAATCCGCGACATTGCGTCCAGGCTGTGACAGAGTACGTTGCTGTGCGAAAAAATTATAATTATGCCGTCTTGCGCCATTATATCATGCCGAAAAAGAAGCGAGGTGTGTAGTTTAACTATAGGAGGGATTTCTTTTCATTGGTAAGTCTAAAAACCTTTAATTAGTTGTGATATTTGCAAATATTTTCTTAGTATTATGTGATTCATGACAAAAACGATGTTATCGCAAACTGATAAAAAAATATACATTGCTTATAAAACATGGATATCGTACTTTCACTACGTGAGTAACCGCGTAATGTATTGCGTTTCTTTCGATGTCGCCTTCAATTTATTTGCCTGACTGTCACCAAAATCCCCGTGTATCGATAGTGTAGTAACATATTGAATGCATTATCGATATAATTAATTCGGTGTATACTTTCTGTTTTAAAATAAATATTCCTCATTTTTATTATTTTAAATGCATAATAATTTTATTTTTAGGTAGATTTTTTTCAAAACCACTTTAAAAAAAGTAAAAACCGACTTAAAAAAGAATAAAAAATAAAATTTGTGTGAAACAGTTTTGGGAGTTTGCCTTTGATTCGGATAGATTTAAGAAAAAACTGAAAAAAATATTTTTTTTTTTTGATGTCTGTTTTTTTTTAGTTTATTATTTTGAGTGGAATTAACAATAGAAAGACAAGCGATTGCTATAATCCCCGATAATTTGCTGTCATCCATTGAAGAGTTCCCTCTTTATCTCCTATGACCTTCATCAGATCTTCACCAAATGATTTTTTCTGAATGCAAATGCTTGACTTGTTGATGAATATACCAAAATCGCTATGTGTATGCCTATAATATTAGAGAAGTTACCTCAACTTCACATGGATCCCATCATCAAAACTGGATTTTGATGAAAATGGAACCAATCTGGAAGTATATCCTTTCAAATAAATAAATAATTTTCGAAATCGGTTTCTAAATGACGGAGTTCTGAGGTAACAAACATACAAAAAAAAAACGTACAATTGAATTGAGAACCTCCTCCTTTTTTGAAGTCGGTTAAAAATCGGGTTTTAGGCTCGGTTTCCACCAAAACGCAGAGACGAGATGTGTCGCAAGCCACCAATAAGACTGCGTTAGATATAGAATAGCTGGTTGACTGGGAGAGAAAGCCAAAGGCATTAAGTCCACCTATGTACATGTATTAATGTTGAAGCTAGGCGGTGAAATATGAAAATAACGCAATCCTATTGGTTGTTCGAAACATATCCTCTCCTCTTCGTTTTGGTGGTTAAATACCTTTGTTATGTATGGAGTTTGGATTACACCCGGTTTTAACAAGTGCTTAAGGGGAATGTACCAGCCAAGTGTTGCCTCCGTCAGTAAAAAAAAAATATCACTCGCTGAATACATAATTTATCGAAAATTCGTTTTTAAAAGTTGAAGTACAGTTCAATCAGAAACTATTAACTCTGTAAAATATATTTCGCTGTAGTTGTAGATAGAAAAAATGCCAAAAGTGGCCGTTTTTCGCATTTTTTCTATGTACAATTACAGCGAAGTATAATTTACAGAGTTAATAGTTTCTGATTAAACTACAGTACCTGTACCTACTTGTATTCAGCGAGTAATAATTTGTTTACTGATTGGGGCGCCGCTTGGCTGCTATATTGCCCTTAAACGTGGTCTAAACTTTCGTAATAAGGGACATATTATTTTATTTTTAGTTTTCAATACAATACAATACAAAAAAACAAAAAATTTACAAAAAACTAACAAATTTTGACGACTTTAGTATGTTGGGCAGTAATTATTTTATAAGTTACGATTTAAAAAGAAAACCAATCCTTAAATATGCAGAATTGTATATCTTATTTACGCAAAACACCAAACCAGGTCTTATAACAAATTTAAAGATGGTTAAAAATCGAAAAACTACTTTTTATTTTTCGCCATACCTCGCGCTGCTTGTTTTAAAACGTGTCAGACGTTATTTTCAATAATTAAGTATATCATGAAACAGTAACTTTCCAATTCCCTATGTAGGACAAATTATTTTTATTCCAAGACCATATGCGAAAATCGTTGAAAATATCGATAACATTCATAAAATTAGTTTTTTGTACATGGACATCACTAAAGACCTGTTCGAATGTAGTGGTGCGTTCGCACATGGTCGACGTTTATGTGTGACAGACGTGACAGCTAATAGTAGGGCCGCGTTCAGTGTAGTATTTCTTGCACGCGTATGCGTTTAGATATCTAGATACAAGCTAGATACAGTGCTTATGTAGTAGTGAGACGGATAGTGGGAGAGTTAGGCGACACGGGTTTCCGAAGAAACTGTGTACTATACCAATTCCATTCTTATTCAAGTATTCCGTGGAGTGACACTACATAATGCGTTATGTTCTCCGTTTACCCGTGTATTGTTAGTGATATTTTACACTGCAATGGTAGGTACCTACCTACGTTACTTTAATAGTAAAGTATCACATCATTAATATTTAATCAAATAAGGAAAACGTTTATAAGTACCTTGTAAGAGTATCATTGGCCAGCAGTTACTAATGCCAATCTTGGTGTGGTAGTTAATTCAGGTTCAATCAACCCAGCCTATCGCAGTCCACTGCTGGACATAGGCCTCTCCCAAGTTGCGCCACAACGCTCGGCCCTCTGCCTTCCGCATCCAGTCCCCCCCAGCCACGTTAAATTCAGGTTAAAGTTTATTTAATGGGCTTGGGTTTGTCATAAATACACTAGATTGAGACCGTGTTATAGCTATATCTCTAGTGAGATAGTTATGATGCGCTTTCGTATCTTACGGTAAATAAACTAACGGCCAAAATTAATATCCAATCTATCCACGATTTGCCCTAGCAGAGATAGGAATTTGACAATTTGGAATTTGGCCTATGTCCAGTAGTGGACGTCTTTCGGCAGTAATGATGAATTTGACATAAGCTCCATACAAAATCTGTCAAATTTCTATCTCTAGTAGGGTAAATCGTAGATAGATTGGATATTAATTTCGGCCGTAAGAACTTTTCGTAGGTACTTATATTACTAGGGATATAAACAAACGGCTTTACTTTTCTTACCGCGACATATACCCACATATCTAAACAGCACACATCATTTCAACTAGATTATAGGTATAACTTAGTTATCATTTATACTTTCTAGTGATGCAACGAATACTACTTTTACGAATACGAATATCAATTCTCCTATTCGGCGAATACGAATACCTGATTCTACTACAATAATATAATATAAAGCCTCTTTATTCCTTAACTAAACAATAACAAATTAATTATTTTTAACGCATTTATGCATGCGAAGCGAAATCTAACGATTTAAATTGTGGAAATAAAAAATCGCTCACGAGCAGGATTCGAACCTGTACAAAACAATAATGTACATAAGATTTTTATAATTAGTGGGTGAATTAATCAAGGACCTCTCTTTGCTTCTTTTGCCACTCTTTCCGGTCTTGTGCTGTTGTAGGTAGTAAACACCACCATTCACAAGAAGATAAAATGATGAATGATAGACGCTTTAAAACACTCTCAGAAGTGGAAATGGGCAGGGCACGTAGCACGTTCTGTTGACACAAAATGGGTTAAAAGAGCAACCACGTGGACAGGCCCGAAAGGCAAAAGAAGACAAGGACGGCCCCGAGAAAGATGGGTCGATGAGATAGAAAAAGTGGCGGGCCAAAATTGGCCTACAACAGCACAAGACCGCATCCTACTATAGCTGCACGAAATTATTCGTCAAAGATAAACAATTTAAAATGACTCTGCTCAATTTTAGTACACAAGTTGTTGAAATACAGCAGTGAGCTTACGTTTTATTATAAATAATTGAAATACAGTTAACACACAGAAAATTGCTTTGTGGTGACTGATCCTTGTAACTATTACATGCTCACTCCTACCTACCAATTTTAGTCTCTACAAACAAAAACTAAAAAAAGGTCGCCACAATTGCTGACCATCTGTAAATGTAAACAAAAGATGAGAAAGTTTAATAATTTTATGAATGAATCTTTGTGTCTTTGCCGACACGGTCGCAATAGTTGCAAGTCGCAACACTCGCAACGCAATATCTGCATGGAATTTCTAGGAATTTCTTTATTTACGAATGTCATGAAAGTATTCGGCGAATACGAATATTCGTTAATTTGATGGTATTCGGCGAATACGAATACTAGTATTCGTATTCGATGCATCACTAATACTTTCGACTTACGAACAAGACTGGCGACGTCGAGTACGCCCCGCAGTATCGTTAAAGTGGTCTCCTCTTTTCTTACAGACAGGAAAATCAAGGTGGTGGTCGACGGCGCGCTCTCAAGCGCGCGCCCGGTGGCAGCGGGAGTACCGCAGGGAAGCTGCATCTCGCCCGCGTGTTACTCATGTTACACTGACGCCATACCTACCACTCCCGACGCGACGCTCGCGCTGTACGCTGACGACGCCGCATTCGTGACGGTTTCGATGAACGCGAAGCATGCGGCCGTCAAAATGCAGCGCGCACTTCAAGCTCTCCCCGACTGGCTGAAGAAATGGAGGCTGTCGGTTAACGTGAGTAAGACGCAGGCCCTTCTCACCGGGAATGCCGCCCACCCACCACCGTTGAAGCTACAAGGAGTCGACATAGCGTGGTCACCCCAGGTAACGTACCTAGGGGTCACCATAGACCGTCGACTCTGCATGGGACCGCACGTCCGCAAGGTCGCCGCCAAGGTGAGGACAACCCGCGCCTTGCTCCACCCAGTGCTCTCATCTCGCCTCTCGCTGCGGACCAAGCTGGGTGTGTACAAAACATACATCCGCTCCCAGCTCACATACGCCACCCCAGCTTGGCTCGCCCTCACTAGCGAGACCAACAAGAAAATACTTCGCGCGCAGCAATCAATGGCGCTGAGAAAAATAGTTGCTGCCCCTCGCTATGTGAGGAACCATGCCATCCAGCGAGACCTCAAGATCGAGAGCCTGGAGGATTTCACCGCGCGCCTGGCGAAGAAGATGTTCGCGCGTGCTGACGCGTCGGCTTGGCCCCATGTCAAGGACCTGGCGCCCTGGCACGCGCGGCCTCCCGACGCCAAACGCTACCCACGTGACCTCATTGCGGACGATGCTTCCCCCCCACCGGACTGACGCCTGAGTAAGTCATAACATGTAACACGTGACTTACTCAAACACAGAGCACTCCACACCCAGAACATGCACCCTAGCGCGCAACGTGTGCTAAGTTAATATAGGCACGGAGCGCGCTAAACAGACACACATAACTGTACATGCTTCCATACACACACGCAGAATGCGCGTCGCGGGCGCGCACTTCATGCGTTCACATGGGCGGTGTTACTCACAGTACAAACCGTCTATACATACGAAACGGCCCCTTGCTTGGATCGTGATTGGCTTGTTCTGATTACGTTGTAAGCGGGGGTCAACATTTCCCTGTAGAGGGCGCCAAACAAGTCGACGCCTATGTCGCTGGTCGGCATCTGCTGGGCTTCCCTCGGGGCAACCGGGGGTTCCACCTGGTAGGGCCTGACCGCCAAGGCGTCGTGAAGAAACGCACCCGTGAGAACGGTGTGCGTGGCGCTCCTACAGGCACATTCATAGCAACCATACACATAGCTGTGTTGCAACCTGCTCTCACGACAGGCAGCACACAGCATTAGGTTTGGGCATAGCCCAACACAAGGACATGCCCGTTGTCACGGGCATAGATCGATCCCTCGGGAATGGGATTTATCCCGTGTCCCGATCCTCGCGCCCCCTAACGGGGGCGCCGAGAAGACCCCAGAAGAACATCGGTTCAATTCGATGCAGCAACGGCTGCTAGGGGGACATAGGAACGGCGGGGTCCCCCTGCAATGCCCCAGCGAGGTTCGAGCCCCCCCCCCTTGGGGGACGCCCGCTTGCGGTATTGAAACCGCGTCTTTAGTTTGTAAGTATTTAGGATTAGGGAAAAACCTTCGGCGTATGGAATCCCACATGGGACTCTCCGCCAACTATGCCCGGTTAAGCAGAAATGGTACTTCGGTCCCACGTGCGAGAATCCAGTCGAAAAAAAAAAAAAAAAAACGAACTTCGGTCTTGTCTGTCGTGAGCCGCCGTACTGAATGGAACTCCGGATAAGGTATGATGTTGATTCTTCATAAAATGTCGTATTATTATAAATGTGTATAACCTTTAAAATGTGGTAACGTCTCCTAGATATTCTGATACTCTGATCGGTGTCTGGATAATTGTGTTAGACTAATCAAATACTCCGTGATATCAGTAGTATATTATTCTACCGCCATATTCCATAGTAATTGGTATTTGATGTAAAAGGCGGGATCTTAGCTAACGGGTCCAGTACCCTCATTATCTAATGATTTGATGTGACATTATACAAACCTAAACTTATTGGGTGTCTATTCTTTTAATAGCAATAACTAATGTTATTACTTATCTTGTACATATTTATTTATTTATTTATTTAATTCTTTATGCACAACAGGGTACAAAGGCGGTCTTAACGCCAAAGGCGTTCTCTACCAGACAACCTTAGGGTAATGCAGAGACAAAGTATAGGGTAGATGCACCAGTAAAGTAGTAAAATATGTTTCGTACTACGGACTTATAATTACATATAATAAAAATAAAAAATAAAAATAGATAAATACACCACCACACTATATATACATATTCCATTTTGATGAAATTATTAAATGAAAATAAGAGAAAGTTTAGAACTGCGTTTATTAGTTGAGAGATTACCACAGACAAGACAGAATTGACATTCACAAATAGTGATGTTATTTACTTGTAGTGTTGTGCTAATCGACATAGAAGAAAGTATTAAAACTTATAATTACAACACTCTTACCAAATTTTTACCTTTCTTCACAATTTTATCAAGAACTTTAAAACAGTATGCACAACCTAAAGATATAACTACACATTACTTTCGATTTGACCTACATACATAATTTGATCAAAGTTACTCTCTTGCCTAAAGAAAATTCTAAAAGAAAACAAACAAAAGCGTTTTCACTTAAGTTTTAAAGAAAATAATTATTTAAGTTTTAAAACCCCTATCTTACTTCTAAGATATTGAAATTTATCTCTAGGAAGAGCTTTTGTAAATAAATCAGCATATTGCTCTTTTGTACACACATATTTTAAATCTATTTGTTTCTCTACAAACTTCTCTTTAATAAAGTTATATTTTACATCTATATGTTTACAGCGTTTATGATAGTCCACATTTTTAATTAAACAGATTGCACTTTGATTATCTACATGTAAACATACTGAATCTTGATTAAATGCACTTATTTCAATTAATAGTCTTTTTAACCAAATAGCTTCTTTTGTAGCAGAACATGCAGCCATAAACTCGGCTTCGGTAGTAGATAAAGCAACACTCTGTTGATGTTGTGTTGCCCATGTTATGGCGGCTCCATTTTTTATGAAAACATATCCAGTTAGTGACCGACGTGTACATGTATCTTTGGCATAATCTGCGTCACTGTAAGCTTCAACTTTGTTATGCGGTGATAATGTGTAACATAAACCATAATCCTTGGTTTCTTTTAGATATTTCATGATTTTCTTGACGACATTCCAATGAGTGTGATCATAACTATTGAGATATCTACTCACCAGACTGACTCCATACATGATATCGGGTCTGCTTACTGTAGCCAGGTGCATTAGTGATCCAACAGCTTCTCTATATGGAATATCCTTATCTGGCGCCACAGAGCTTTTCTCCAGTGAGGTATGGGGGTCTACTGGAATGTTGTTACAAGTAGCATTTTGCATATTGAATTTATATAATAATCGCTCAATATATTTAGATTGGTGAATGAATATGCATCCTTCGGACTTTTCTATTTGTAAACCTACAAAATTCTTTGGTACACATTGTTTAATTTCAAAATTTTTATTCAACTCGCACATGACATTTTTTATTGAATCATTAGAGCTTGATAGTAGGAGACCGTCATCAACATACAATAACAAGTATACCTTGTTATTGTTTACATTTCCAATATAAACACATCTATCTGCATGACTACTTTCAAAACCAAATTTCTTTAGTAAACTATCAAATTTGTGATTCCAGCACCTAGGTGCTTGTTTCAGACCATAAAGTGAACGATTGAGTTTACATACCAGATTTGATGAAGCTTCCAACCCTTCTGGTGATGTCATGTATATGTTTTCTTTTATATCTCCATATAAGAATGCTGTTTTGACATCAAACTGAACTATTTGTAGGTTATGTTGAGCGGCTTCTGAAAGTAAAACTCTAACAGAATCGTATCTTACAGTTGGAGCGAACGTTTCAGTGTAGTCTATGCCTTGTGTTTGTCCACAGCCTTTGGCACATAGTCTTGACTTGTATAGCGGGCCAGATGGCTGGTCTTTTATTCTGAAAACCCATTTACAGCCAATTATCCGCACTCCTTTTGGTTTTTCCACTAATTGCCATGTCTTATTTTCTGCATGTGCTTTTAACTCATCTTTTATTGACTGTTTCCACTTTGACGCATTCACATTATCTGAAGATATTGCTTCACTGTATGTTTGAGGGGTGTCCTGATGCTCTGAAATGTCATCTGTGCATATATATGTATTAACTGAATTTTTATGTATTCCTGTTCTTGATCTTGTTGTTATATTTCTATTTATCTCTGTTAGGTCTATTGTTTCATTTGGTTCATATAAAGATCCTTCATCGGAGTGATAAGAGTCATCACTTGTTTCATTTTGTTCAGATGATTCTAATGTTATGTCACTATTGATAGAATCATTTATATTTTTAACAGGTTCTGATGGTGACTCTGATAATGGTAGCATAGCATAATTTCTTTTAACAGAATTTTCCAGAAATATCACATCTCTACTAATTAAAACCTTTTTAGTTTTAGGGTCTAAAAGCCTGTAACCTTTAGTCTGTTCACTGTAACCAATAAATATCATTCTACTTGCCTTAGTGTCCCACTTTTTGGCTTTTTCTTTTGGTACATGCACCATTGCTTCACATCCAAAGATTCTCATATAGCTAATATTTGGCTTTTCACCGGTCCATAACTCTTCAGGTGTTGAAAATGCTAAAACTCTTGTTGGGCAGCGATTGGTGATATATGCTGCTGTTGACACTGCTTCTGCCCAATACTGCTTCTGTAATTTGGCATTAATAAGCATACAGCGAGCTCTCTCTAGAATGGTGCGATTCATCCTTTCTGCTAACCCGTTTTGTTGGGGTGTATAGGGAGTGGATGTTTGATGTGTAATTCCATATTTTTTTAAGAAAAATTTAAACTCATTACTTAAATATTCTCTACCATTATCTGTTCGGAGAGTCTTTATAGATAAATTAAGTTGATTTTCAACCAAGGCCTTAAATTCTTTAAATTTCTCAAACACATCTGATTTGTTCTTTATTAAATAAACAAATACTTTCCTGGAGAAATCATCGATGAATGTCACAAAGTAGTGTGCTCCTCCAAGGGACTCGACCTCCATGGGACCGCAGACATCTGAGTGCACAAGTTCTAGCATGGCTTTTGCTCGGGAACCTTCTGAAGGAAAAGGATTTCTTGTCTGTTTTCCTTCCAAGCATGATATACATATTACTTTGTCTTTATTCTCCATTTTCACTCCTATTCTTTCAGATAATTTATTTAGGTCTTCAAAGTTCAGATGTGCCATTCTCTGATGCCATAGGTAACAATCATTATCTTTTGCTGCAGATATGTATGCTGGAATAGTATGTATATTTAGCCGGTACATATTGTTTGTTAATTTTGCAGCTGCTACTTGCTCATTATTTTTATTATATATCCTGCAGCCTTCTTCGTCAAACTGCACTTGACAGCCACTTTTTATTATTTGACTTACAGAAAGAAGGTTGATGGCTAGCTCAGGAACATAGAGAACATTCTGTACCTTAATCATTTCAGACTTGCCGTTCTTATCAATCACATTTAAATTCACCTTTCCACAAGCTTTCACTATAAGTTTCTTGTCATCAGCCACTTTAATCGTGCTAACTGGAGGTGTAACTTCATCATAGAGCCAGTCACGGTGCATTGTTAAATGCATTGATGCTCCCGAGTCGATAAACCAGCCACTGTCATTGCTTGTTGTTGCAGAAAAGACAGCAACGTAGCCAGAGTTCTCATTTGACTTTTGTTCCTTCTGTTTGTTTCTACAATATTTACTTATATGCCCATATTTATTACATACAAAGCACCTTGGACCTTTGCTAGATTTGTTCAATTTATCTGAAGCTTGTTTGGCATGCTGCATGTTATTTTTCTTGTTTCTATTAACATATAGTGCAGCAGACTCTGAGTTTCTAACATCTTGTAGAAGCTTAGTCTTCACATAATCAGCTGTGATTGCCGCACCGGAGCTCTCTAGTGCCATAATCATTGGTTGGTACATCTCGGGTAAGCCGGCCAGTAACAAGGTTCCTAGCCATTCGTCGTTTACAATGAAACCAATGTTTCTTAATTTATGGGCAGTTGTCATAATTTTACTGACATAATTTTCAATGTTTTGACAGCCATCAAGTGTTGTGGTGATCAAATCTCTCAACAATCCAACTCGGCGTGTCAATCCTTTGTCATCGAAAGCTTTAGCTAAATTATCCCACACCGCCTTCGCTGTTTTAGCCTCTTGTATGTGTATATAATTGATGGGATTAACCAGTAAAATTATCTTTGATTTCGCTTTCGTGTCCATTTTGGAGTCAACTTTTTCGACTGAAGTGATGCAACTCCATAAATCCTCATGTTCAAGATATGTTTGAACTGCAAATCTCCATGTAGGATAATTATCTCTTCCAGTCAGCTTTTCAATCAGTGCCATCGTATGATTTGAAGACATTTTTGCTGATAAAGATTGCACAATTGCACCACTACACGACCACGTTCCGATTTTTTAGGTTATACTTGATAAACTGAACTACTTTACAAAAATACTACTTTGATAACTTTTACTTTTACTGACTTTAGCTTTTTTACTATTTAATTTGGAAGAATCAGGGGGATCTGGGCCCATAACCTGATGAAATTATTAAATGAAAATAAGAGAAAGTTTAGAACTGCGTTTATTAGTTGAGAGATTACCACAGACAAGACAGAATTGACATTCACAAATAGTGATGTTATTTACTTGTAGTGTTGTGCTAATCGACATAGAAGAAAGTATTAAAACTTATAATTACAACACATTTCCTATATATATATATATTCCACTTTATTTGTATGTATTTCTTGTATTGAAGAACTACCTGTATTTAAAAGAGTATCTATGGAGTTTCTTGCCGGTTCTTCTCCATATCACCATTTGGAACCGAGCATTTAGATCAATAAATATTATCAAGTTAATACTGGTTTATTTTGTGTTTACCCGTTTCCTGATTTAGTTATATAGTCAGTGTGGTTGTTATATGAAGTAACAGTTACAGTGACCTATATACTGTTTGTTTATAGCTATGCTTAATACTAACAAGTGCATGAAAAATAACTAGTCCGCCATGTTGGATTTAGAATGACGTCACAAAGCTAACCATGCATTGTCATCCAAACTAAACGTGTATACAAGATTTCAGCTCAATCTAGGAAAGCATGTAAAACTCAGTCCGCCATCTTTAGAAGTCCGCCATATTGGATTTAGAGTGACGTCACTTTATTTTTCGAGTTATTCTCAGCAAACCCTTTCATTTGATACCCATATTGTAAGAGTGCAAAAAAAATAACTAGTCCGCCATCTTGGGTGTCCCACCATGTTGGATTTAGAATGACGTCACACAGCTAATCATGCATTGTCATCCAAACTAAACGTGTATACGAGTCCATTAAAAATAACTACTCTGCCATCTTGGGTGTTCCGCCATGTTGGATTTAGAATGACGTCACACAGCTAACCATGCATTGTCATTCAAACTAAACGTGTATACAAAATTTCAGCTCAATCTAGGAAAGCATAAAAAACTTAGTCCACCATCTTTAGAAGTCGGCCATATTGGATTTAGAGAGACGTCACTTTATTTTACGAGTTAATCTCAGCAAGCCCTTTCATTTGATACCCATATTGTAGGAGTGCATTAAAAATAACTAGTCCTCCATCTTGGGTGTTCCGCCATGTTGGATTTAGAATGACGTCACATAGCTAACCATGCATTGTCCTCCAAACTAAACGTGTATACAAAATTTCAGCTCAATCGGTTGAAGATTAACGTCCAAAATTAATATCCAATCTATCCACGATTTATCGACCTGGAGATAGAAATTTGACATATTTTGTATGGAGCTTATGTCAAATTCCTATCTCTAGTAGGGCAAATCGTGGATAGATTGGATATTAATTTTGGCCGATATGCTTCAAAATTGAGTTGATAGATTCCACCCTAACAAATTACATACATACATTGCAAGTTAAATAAAAGATTGTAAAAAAGTCAAAGATGAAATCACACAGAGAGTGAGCGCTTATAAGAAAAGGATTGCGATGCATCCTAATAAACTTGCATCAAGCCTGATGAACGTGGCTGGGGGGGACTGGATGCGGAAGGCAGAGGACCAAGTGTTGTGGCGCAACTTGGGAGAGGCCTATGTCCAGCAGTGGACTGCGATAGGCTGAGTTGATATATTTGATAAGCCTGATGAAAATTAAAACATTCACAAGGCTCAAAAGATTGGCTCCACAAGACTTACATTATAATTTGATGTGGATGTGTCAATGAGTAAAGTGCCTTAAAGTAAAGCTTAGCCCTCTTAACTCAACATCAACAAGTAAAACCTAGCCATATAAAAGACAAACTCACGCATATTGTACTCCGGCGTAAACAAATCCAGCTTGTATGCATATATCCAAACATGCATTTGGTGAATTAGTGTTCACATAATTGCCATAGAAACCTGTCAGCAAACGCATTTTCTTCTCATCTGCATAGCATCCTAGATGTCTACCATATGTTGTTTCACCATGAAGACAATAATTTGGCAATTCCTTTGAATATAAATTTCCGTCTTGTATAACACATGTTTTGTTGACGATTTGCTGTTTGCAACTCTGTGTCTTAGCACGATGAATTGCAGATATTGCTTCTCTACTTTTGATCTCACAAGGTGGTTTGAAATCGAGTTCCTCTAGCCTTAGATAGGTAATAAGTTTGTTGTGATTTTTATTAATTGTAGATAAGTCTTCATCATCACTAAATACAAAACTTTTTTTTCTAGCCGAAACTTCACCCACCACTTGTCGAGCAGTCGATACATAACCATTCTTTTTTAATAAGTTATCATTTATAGATGGAAAGAAACTAATTGCGATAAAAATGTGTACAAAAAAAGCTAGTAAAACTGTTATCACTAAACACTTTGTGTACTTATAATATAATCTTCTAAAAGTTAACGCCATGTTTACGATGTTTCATTTTCTAGACTCAACAAATTTTCAAAAAACTAAACTATCTAGATCACATTTACTGAATGTTGTTATTAGGTCTTCATCGTCATTTTGTTATAAACAAAAACAGGTGATCTTATTGGTTGTTGTCACGGGTAGTAATTTTAGAACAAAAATTTTCAACGTTATGTCTATGATTCTAGATGGGTTCAATAATAGATTTTGACAGTTACTTCGTCCCCCTCGGCCTTCCCCTTCTGGTCTGTATCTCTTTATATATTATATTGTTGTTATATACCTATGTGTAGTGTACATGTATAATCTCAATTATTGAAGTAATTCTCTTTGTAATTAACTCTTTGTAAAATGGGCAGTCTAAACCAAAGACATTTCTATACTAACGTAAAGTATAATACCTTTATGGTCTAAACTATGTACCTATCCCATTTAAAAGTTGAAATATACTATTCAGTTTTCTACAAAGTTTAATATAACTAAATAAAAACGCACATTACGAATTACGGTTACGAAATGTTTGTTAACGTCTGCCCAACAAACAAGCCTACTACTAGCCACTAGCACATCAAGCCACTGTTATATGATCACATCAGGTAAGCAAATAATAATATATTTCATTTCAATGTTAAAGTGTAATATTTGACAATGAACTTTTCCATCTGCATGCAGTACACACTACAGAAAACGATTATATCAGGCTTCTGGGGGCCAAACGAAGCTTAATGAATTGATACCAATGATATTACATAGTACTTATGTAAAATCATTGATTGATACACAGGGAAACAAGCCCTTCCCACCAGATGGTTCAAATAAAACTAGGAGTTGGGAGATTAATACAATGCCGCTTGAATATTATTTGTTTCTTTTTGCACACATAAGTGTACTACATGCTACCACAAATTGGAAATCATAAAATATCACACATAATGCAATACTATAGGGGACACTTCTAAGTACTCCTTGCCTATCTGGCCCTTGTGTCCCTCCCAGAAACAAATCCTGGATCTGCCCTTGGCCACAGCAATAGGATTCCATTTGGACCCTTCGGGTGTGGATTCTTAATAATATTAATGCTGTTGTAAAACTAATTTTTATTATTTCAGATACTGAGATGCCACCGCCTACATACAGTTTTGTTGGAAATCATTTGTTAAATGAGGTAAGTAACAGCTTTTTTCATTTTCTTTAATGGCATTTATATTTAAAAACAAAATAATATGAATAATAATATTATAAGTTGGCCTCAACAAAGTAAGCTGTGTGTGAATGTCACAATCAACTGAGAAATGTTTGAGCATGACGGTAGGCAGGGTAAAGTTCTAAAGACATTTCTATTAAAAAATGGTTCATCATTATCAGCCCGTTACTGTTCCACTTCTGGGCACGGGCCTCATCTCAGAAGGATTCAGGCCTGAGTCCACCACGCTGGCCTACTGCGGGTTGGTGGACTAAACACCATCAAGAACTGTATGAAGCACTCTCAAGTGGGTAGGTTTCCTCACGATGTTATCGTTCACCGTTAAAGTAAAAAGTGACAATCAATTTCTGATTCGCACTTGAATTCGAAAAGCCAGAGGTGTGGGCCGGGTACGAAAACAGATCCTCCTGCAAGGATGGCAAGCATTCAACCACTAGGCTATACTTTAAATTACAAGTACATTTAAATTAGGCTATAATGTTCATTCCGAGACCGATCTGAAAACCAGTGCTGCAACATTTCGGTGTTGTAGCATTTGCTGAGATGGGGGCCTTTTTATTCTTTTACAGGCATATTATTTTTAATTTTATTGTTGATGTGTTATTTTTTCTCTCGCCTGTAACAAGATTAAAATAATTCTTTTATTTCTTTCTTTCATTTTGTTTGATTTATGTAAATGCAATGATAACATTGTAGATATTAATGTTAAACCAAGTAGTTAAAAGCCTTAATTTTCCTTGCAGGTAATGTACAATCAAATAACAGTCCATTCAACACTGAAGACGATGACTCCTGTGGCTAGGAAGATACTGTGGATGCAAATCAAACAAGAAAATGTAGAATTTTATTCTGATTAGAAATAACTGAAAAAAAACAATGTTTATTGGAGAAAATTGAAAAATAAACAGATTTATGTAAAAGTAATGGTTTTTATTTCACTTTCACTATAAAAAATAAAATATTAGCAATGCATGTATAGGTACCTACCTACGCATGAATAAGAGGCAAAAGCCTTGTATCCAAGGCCGAAATTTAAAAACCTTTTGCTTGGTTGGAAGTTGAAAAAAATGTATTATCTGTGCTTGTCATTTTCTATTATTGAGGTAACTCTTTGGTTCCCTATTGACCAAATTTCTTGTTCGGAGATTGTCGTCTGATGCGTAGCATCTCTACTTGGTCTGTGGTTGTTGTTTATTTGTCTGGTTTTTTTTTTGGGATTTGAGAATTTATTGTATTATCTATGGCTTACTGTGTGAGAATGGAACCACAGACTACTAGTGGATACTACGTATAATGCACAGACTAATAAGAAGTGGTATAATGGAACTAAGAAATAATCAGTGTGACCGTTTTAAAAAAAAGGTAATCAACAAAAAATAATGTTTTCAGTACTAAAAATACTAAAATACGTAAGCAGAATTATACTAAAATTGTACTAAAAAAATTCTAATGAAATACCTAATTTTTTTTTAATATCAAATATCAAATTTCAATATATAGTCCATCCATGCATATCGCATCGGTTCACACTGTTTAAAGCTTGCTAAAACAAACAAAAATTAAATTAAAAGAATCGATGGCCTAATCGATTCCGTGCATACATACACCCCTATTTCAACCGGTACAACTCTAATAACGTCATTCAGTTTGGAGTCGTCTCTTCTACATTCTGCAAAAAAGAAATTGGGATGGCAGGGCGCGACCCTTGGCTGCGCTCTGTCTTAAATGGGTGGGTGGGTGATAAATATCTCGGATGTAATATCTCGTATAATTATGGTTGAACTTCACTTACAGGTAAGTTCTTTTAACCATAAATTATACTTCTATATTACATCCGAGATATTTCTTAACAAAGGTAGATGTTTAGCGACTTTTGCGGAATGTAAGGTCAAGTTTACATCAAAATAATGGTTTTTCTTGTTAATTTATCAACAACAAAAAAACCTTACTTTTATAATATTCAAAATCAGTACATTCTGTAGTATGTGTATTTGCAATCGCTAATAAGATACATTGAACACAGCCCCGGTGAAGGATATGTCTTCTTCGAGGTTGGCAAGAAGTTGATTATAAAACACAAAGAACTACCTGTCCATCAGCTATTTTCTTAATTAATAAAAAAACAGGCCATTACTTTTGGCCGAGGATGAGAAGGCGTGACATGTGCCGTGTGTTGTAAACACATCCATGTCGACGCCGCGCCGCACCGCGCCGTTGTCATTTAGCATCTGCTTAGTCCAGCGGCTCTGTAAAGTTGCACTATAGACAGGCTTTTTATGATTAGGAAAATATTACCAGTGTTGAGTAAATGGTACCAAGCCGTTTTATATCCATAAAATACGGAGCTTTTGTGGAGCAAATGGCCTTGCGTTCTCGAACTGATGGAACAATCAGTTTTGGGTTGCGACTAGTAGGCGCTGAATCTTTAATAATATGTATTATGAATTTGAAATTGCAATGCAAGATAAGAATCTTGTGCAAATAGCATTAAAGCTAATAAACAATGAGCTGCATTCGTTGTCCTGTTGACAGTTCAAAATTAGTTACTCACAGAAGGTATACAATGGCAAGTTATCATCGAAGTAAATTTATAAAAAAGGAAATTCAATTAAATTTATTTAAAAAATAAATTAGATCCAGTCACTGCAAAGCATCTTGGGAAACTAGGTTTCATTAATGGGACTTCAATGTGGCCATTTCCAAGAGGCACTGAATAAAATTAGAGAACTAAACTTAGATTGATTGAGTCTCTGATTAATGAGAAATGTAGTCTATATTATATTTCTTTTGGAAAAGAGATTGAAAAGCACATGACATCGTCGCTTTTACTATTCATACATAAAATAAATGATATCTCATGATATCATTTATTTTATATCTTTCCCTAATTGCTCTCGATTTAAAATACCAACATTAGGTTAGTTAAAGTTATGTAATTTTTTTTTTGTTGTTGTTGATAAATTAACAAGAAAAACCATTATTTTGATGTAAACTTGATCTTACATTCCGCAAAAGTCGCTAAACATCTACCTTTGTTAAGAAATATCTCGGATGTAATATAGAAGTATAATTTATGGTTAAAAGAACTTACCTGTAAGTGAAGTTCAACTATAATTATACGAGATATTACATCCGAGATATTTATCACCCACCCTCCCATTAAGACAGAGCGCAGCCAAGGGTCGCGCCCTGCCATCCCCAAAGAGAATATAACCACTACGTTTTGTTTCATCAGCATTTTTCGGGATTGGGTAATCTTGCACTATTTTTGTTTTTTGTGGATCTGGCTTTATACCTTCAGTCGAAACAATATGTCCTAAAAATTGAATTTCTTTTCTCAAGAAATCACATTTGCTCGGGTTTAATTTTAAATTTACTTTTCTAAGTCTGGCCAAGATATCTATAAGATTATTATTGTGGATATCTAAACTACGCCCAAAGCAAATTAAATTATCTAAATAAATGAATAGCTTTTCATATGCAAGCCCCGACATTGCTACTGTAATTAGACGAGAAAATGCGCTCGGGCTAATTTTTTTATTCCATACATAGACCAAGTAAAAACTCAAGACAAATTCCAGAGGAACATTGAATTGATGCAGGGTCTGCAAATGTATGAGTGACATTGACAGCGATGGGAGTGTTGCTAGATAAAATCTTTTTACCCCTGATATCAAACAACTGACCACGACTAATATCAAGTCTTTTAATAATTAATACGATCCAATTATGAAAAGTCACGGAAAGGGATTGTTTAGCAAATTGACTGTCAATTTAAATTTTCCGTATATTACTAATCACAATTATTGTCATTCGTTATCAGTATACCAACGACTAGGATCAGGGCTAGAAAGGCAAAATACGGCAAAATTTGTGTCTCAATTTGCTAAATAATTTGTGTCCCTGGCCGTACATAGAATATAACTATATAATAAAAAATAGTTATTTGCTACGCAAGACTGTAAAGTTGTTATTTAGCGCGTTTTCTTCTATTAAAGCAAGCGAAGGATTTAAGATTAAATTCTAAAATATAATCAAACAAATGTAAAGGCACGAGACGCAAATAATTTTGCAGCCGTGCAAAACACACAACTTTTCATCTCACTGCAGCGAAGAAAATGCTAGATGTAAGAAAAACAATTGAAATATAATTAATCAGGGTTTAATTATTCATAGTAGTTACTTAAAAAATGGAACATTATACTAAAACTAAAAATAAAATTACTGCTGTTGGTTGGATACTTGTGTACTATTCCTTGGTAAATTATTTGCAAAATTATCAAAAATTACTCATTTCATTGGATTCCATTGTGGTAGATGTGAAGGATTCATTATGTTGTTTTAATAGAAATTTTTACCCGACTGCGGCGCAGCCCAAAAGGAGGGATCACGTTTTTAGTCATGTTCATAATCATGCTCAACAAAGTGTTCGCTACAAATGAGTGAATAATTGGATGGTGACCAATTATTTTCATTTATGCTATTACGTATTACTTCAACCCACTCTTTTTTTCTGTTATGGTCTTTCGGAAAGCTAAAAAGTAAAAAAAGCGTAAAAATAACATGACGATTAATTTTACCCGATTTCTGGGGTAAATTATAATTTATTAACATGCAACACAGGAATATTCCTTGCCGCGGTAAGGTTACAAGAAAATGAATTGTAAACATTAAAATATGATTAAAATAAATTACTAACTTGTGAAAAGTAATTCCATCTGATTTTTTATGCGCTGTAGAATTATTTTTGCACCGTTTCACGACATACGAAGGCATTTTAAGATTTTTTTCAAAGCTCTTTGACAGTTAAGTGTCGTGGTGACACGTTCGGTGATTCGAAATACAATAAACAGTTCGGCTTGGTTTGAATGTGAGTGTGTGCGTAATTCGCGTGTACTACGCAAATCGGCAGGGTTTTGAATGTATAAAATTTTTGTTCTTGACATTTGGTCTATAGGTATCTTGTCAAAGATTACAGTATCCAAATTTTGATGATAAAAATACAATTGTTTTACAAACTGATGCATCTGGTTATGCAATCGGATCTGTATTATGTGAATGACATAACATCGTCCGACTTTGGATTGTCACTTTTAATAGTTTTAACAACCATAAGGTCAAAAAAGGTTTAACTATGATAAAGACAAAAAATATGAATTGCGTCTCCGTCTTCCTAAGGCGATCCAAGATTTTGCGTTCTTTGTCTAACCAGCCTTGACAGACGGTATTGCTAATCTATTTAGTTCTTAATCTGTGATTAATATATACTCGGACTCAGACCAATTAATGTCTATGCTATATCGAATATCGATGCTTACAACGCAATCTATTGCCATATTGAGGTAACTAGTTTATACAATGAATTACTTTTAAATTATGAAATCTTTTGAAATAAATATCCTTTACTTCTAGAATTTGCTATGTAATTTGCTGTTGTATTTGTTGTACTTTGCAAAGATCATCAAAGATCAAAGAAGATACCTTTTTGTTTAGCAAAGTTTAATATTTGATGATCTGTATTAATTAAATTAATGTTGTAAATAATGTTAATATTATGATAATTATAATTCGAATATTCTAATTAGATTAATGAAATGATTAATTTAAATGTTGTTAATTTAATTTTGTGGTTCTGATAATTCCGCTTTATATTGTTTCATATTTTAATATCTGGCATGATTTGTTGGTTTATATAATGTTTAGAGATTATCTAAATTAATATTAGTTTTATCACGACGACTGGTTAATTATTTTAGTGTTCATTTATAAATTAAAATCTATTTAGTGACTCCGTTGGGTCTATTTGTGTTGTAGTAATATCAAGATGGAGACACTGTGCTTTGCGCGGGCTGTTATTCTTGTTGTAAAACTTCTTCTTCTGGTCAGTTCATGTAATAATCGGGTAAATAATAATAATAATAAAAAATATTTTCACTGAAAAAATATATACAAATATTTAAAATTTAACGGAAATTTCCAACAGTTTTCAACCCACAACAACACAATAGACCAAAAAATAAAATGATTTATAAGAAAACACCACCCAGTGTCAAAATCTACCACACCATAGACATGCAAATATAATAGCAATGTTGACGAGAAGTCGGGCGAGAGCTCGGAGCGCACGCCCACCACCTTCGGCTTCGTCGCTCAGCTCCGCCTCGCAGCCGCTGGAACCCGCCTCATCCGTGAGTGACTGCCACGGCGGTATGGCTGGTTTAGGTCGTGTAGCTCTGTCATTATTATAAAACTTGACGTGAGCTAGACGACATGCCGCAACCGCCGCACAGTACAGGATGGAGTGAGTATCGACGAGGTCTTCGCTGTCATCAAAATAAGTTGACAGCAGCGAATCCAGAGCACATACCAGCGCCTTGTTCTTTCTACACATGGGCAAACGAGGTACCCGTGGTCGGAGTTCTGGGGGTGTGGACCGATACTCCCGAATCGCATCCTCCAATGCGCTCCTCAAATGCTCATTGCACTGGGTACTTACGTTTGTAGCCCTGTCATCATTCTCCTCCTCAGCATGATTTGACCGCAGCGGGATCACAGGTTGTGCTTGCGGTTGTACCGCCGGCTGCGGTTTCCGATTTTACCACTCGTGTCATTCGAGTCATTTTACAATTTTACTCGAGTACTACTCGACTCGGAAGGCAGAGGACCGAGTGTTGTGGCGCAACTTGGGAGAGACCTATGTCCAGCAGTGGACTGCGATAGGCTGAGTTGATACTACTCGACTGATCGAGCCGTTGAGTCACTCGAGTGGTTCACGAGTCACTCGATCACTTGCCTCTAACGAGTCACCTGTCATAATATTTGAATTCATTATTTTTTCATTTTGTCAATAAGTTGAGGCTTAATAAAACGAAAAGTTTGAAGTTTTATTTCAATACATCGCCAGTCTTACAAAAATCAACATTTATATATCGAAATTAATATTATATGCTAATAAAAATGAGAAAATATGGTCTGTTCCACCAAATAACATTACATTATTTGGTGAGTGATTGGCGAGTGAATCGAGTCCGAGTGAACTCGAGTCGATATTTTTTTCACTCGAGTACGTTTTTTTTCTATGTCACTCGAGAAAAGTGGACTCGAGTCGCATCACTATTACAAAGTAAATTCATATTTTTATGGTGTGCAAACCAAACAATAAAGTATACCTACTCTATCTACTTTTTGTACCGAGATAATAACCAGTTCCCGAAGGATGCGCGATAAGGCTTTCTGGGATAAGCCGAAGAAGCCGCGGGCATTCAGCAAATTTTCTTATATGTAATCCTACTAATATTATAAATGAAAAAGTATGGATGTTTGTTTGTTTGTCCTTCAATCATGTTCAAACGGATTTGGATGAAGATTAGCACGTAGACCATAGGGTGTGCATTAACATAAAGGAAACCTTTTTATCCCGGGAAGAAAGTTCCCGAAGGATGCACGATAGTCATTCGATACTTATTACGAATTACACGCGGGCAAAGGCTAGTTTTTGATAATAACTAAGGAGATAGCGACGATAGGAACCCGACATGTTATTGTTGTTGTTCAAAAACTCCAATGAAACCAATTTAACAAGAATCTAGTCCTAATAAAACTAAAGAATAATTTTGTCTAGGTCTCATGAGATGTAGACTAATTTCTTCTATTTTAAGAGAAACATGTCTACCCCTAACTGTCAAAAGTAGAGAAAATATGTTCGTCATGCTCGACGTTGTAGACATATGTCGATCGAAGTATAGAAACATTTCTTTTCTTCATTATTGACATCGGCATGCTACGGACGGAAGAAATCTTTCTACAATACGTCATTTTGTCTTTTCTTCCGTCGACATAAGCTTTATCTACAGCGGTCATGCTACGCCTGCAGGTGTTGCCCAAAATGTTGCTATGTCCCGGAATCCATGCAAAGCATTGACTTGTACCTATGGACCAGTAATACCTACGACATAAGCGTGGTATACCTACAATATCCGGGCCACCGTTATGGTGGCCATAGCTAGGGAAGTAAGTAATCAAAACTAAAAAGTATCGATATCGATGCTCGTGTTTCGTACCAGAGATGTGTGCTGATTAAAATAATTTTCAAGTAGTAATAAATAATGCGATTATATCAAATTCTAAGTTCGGCTGTCCCTAGGACATAAAAAAATCAAGCTTCTAGGTCAAGGCAATCATACGGCTATGTCACATTTTGATACTCGCAAACTCACATAAAAAACCTATAGGGTGCTTCGCATTGACCTAGAATCATGAAATTTGGCCAATATATCGAAATATCTTTTTTTTTTCAATATATCGAACACCGATTGTATGTTTAAAAATATCGATAGATCGAAAATCTGATATTTAAAAAATATCAACAGCCCTAGTTTGTTTACTTGACAGCTCATGTACTATGGGCCACATTGCGGGGTAAGCGGGGTTGCCACACGGCGTAGGTATTTTGACATCCCGTAAAGATGTTGCCAAACAGAGAATATACAAATAGCATGCGATCTCTTTCACCAGACGACATAACACGTTGGTTAACAAGAGACAAAGAATAGTTTCATAATTCAATAACGATTTAATAGATATTTGTATAAACTAGGTGGATATAGAAGAATGGGCCACTTCCATAGGTTTAATTCAATAATGCAAAGCTGATTACAAGCCCTTGCTGATAACATTTGTACAATAGATTTCTTATAGATATTACCAAGGGATAAACTGTTTTACATTTTAATGGAAATTTGCTAAGAGCTTGCAAAACACTCAAAGCGTCTGAAAATATGACCGTCTTTTTTAATTTCATAATGTGTATATATTCTACAGCTTTGAATAAACCAAAGCATTCTCCTGTGAACACTGATGATTCAGGCGGAAGTTTAACCTTTTGAACTATATTGTATTGAGAATGAAAAACTCCGACTCCTACACAACCAGAATCATCGTGTTTGGACGCATGGAGGAAGGCTGAGCAAAGCTAGCATTAATCAAGATATGATGCATCCGATAATCATACCTCATGAAGGTCCCTTAACTAACTTAATAATAGATCATGTGCATACACTTACCTTCCACGGAGGAGCACGAGTGACGTCAGCAGCAATACGGCAGAAGTACTGGATCATCGGTGGTAATCGAGCTGTAAAAAAGCGTATACGTACCTGCGTAACATGTCGCAAACATAATCCAAGCAAAATGACACAGCTGATGGGGGATTTACCTACACAGAGGTGCAACGTAGCAAAACCGTTTCATCATACAGGCGTAGATTTCACCGGGCACGTGTTCATAAAGGCCAACAAGGGTCGTGGTATCAAGACCACAAAGGGATACATCGCAGTATTTATATGTATGGCGACCAAGCTTGTTCATTTAGAGTTGGTCTCCGATCTTACATCGTCAGCATTTTTGGCTGCTTTGCGGAGAATGGCAGCAAGGAAAGGTTCTCCGCGACATATGTACAGCGACAACGGTACCAACTTTGTCGGTGCCAACAAAATTCTACAACAAGAATTCGAACAGATACAGCAATCATTTGATCAAGATTTCCTCAGTGAAATATCAAGCATGGAGATTGAATGGCACTTTAACGCGCCCTCGTGGCCTTCAGCAGGTGGCCTATGGGAAGCGGCGGTTAAAAGTTTAAAATATCATTTACGAAGAGTTGTTGGAGATCAAAAACTCACGTTCGAAGAGTTCTCCACAATACTGGCGCAGTTGGAAGCAGTTCTCAACTCAAGACCGCTGTGCCCTCTGACGGAAGATCCTAACGACTTGAATTTTTTAACTCCGTCGAGCTTCATCAACCTCAATCAGAGCATGACTATCTTAGAAACTGAAAGAGACATGCGAACAAGATGGCATTTAACTCAAAAAATTGTACAAGACGTTTGGAAACGATGGCATTTGGAATATCTCAGTCAGTTATCATTAAGAAGCAAATGGAGACATTGTCAAAACGACATCAAGGTCAATGACATCGTAACAATCAATGATGCGAACTTACCTCCTGGAAAATGGGCATTAGGCCGCGTCGTTCAGCTGCATCCCGGTAATGACGGCCACGTCAGGGTGGTCACATTAAAAACAAAGAATGGACTAATCAAGCGTCCTATCATCAAGTTGTCAGTACTTCCTGTAAACGATAGAGTCAACCAACAAGAATCGAACTCCGACCAAGCGGAGATCTTAACCGCCACAGACGAACAAGAAAGAGATCAAATTTAAATTTACTATCACTAGCAATGTTACGTATATCGTTTATGAGCATTTTTACCGCATCGCATTGTGTTTACATTGAAGAAAATCAAGGCCTCTATTTTGTAAAAAATTCCAACATGCAATTAATTAGAGACGAGTGGAAGATCGTAACATACTACGACATGGATCCTTATTGGCAAGGGACCACATCATGCAGTAAATACATAAACTAGTTAGATCAATTATGCAACAGGCTTAAAGATAGTTCTCACTGTGACGTAATACAAGTACAACTACAGCATGAGTTATCAGAACTGGAGTACTACAACCACCTGTTGCTAAGTCAGCATACCAGCACGCGCCACGCACCGTCCTTGCGCCGGCGCAGGCGAGGCCTTATCGACGGTGTCGGGTATCAAGCGAACAGTTTGTTTGGTGTTCTCGACGAAAGATTTGCCGAGCAATATAAACAAGATAGAACCAATTAATCACATAATTAACGTAGGCATTCCAACCCCACTGATACAAAATTATTCACTTCATTCCAATAACAAAGAATTGGAGGACATCAAGAAACAAATAATCAACATGAAAGCAAGTGAACATTTATCACAGCAAGTGTCGTACCACGACATCCATCACTACACAGCATTTTATGTGGTGATTAGCATCGTAATCGTAGTTGGAGCAGTTATTGTGGTACGTCGGGTCCGCAGCAGGCGGGCAACATTCCATGCGGTGGCAAGCGCCGCATTTGCGAGCTCTCAGCCCCCCGAACACGCAGAGTCGGCCGGGCCCTCTGGTTCGCCGTCCGCAGTGCAAGTTTTTAGTATTAGTGCGCGTAATCAGTGCAAAGTGCGACCCGGACTTTAGTGAGGTCTCTAAAGTTGATAAGTGTACGACACCTATTCGTCGTAAAACCGAGTTCAATTAGAGACTATAAGCATAATCTAAAGAACAAGTGGCATCATCTTGTCAAAATTCATATTTTCATCTCTCATTCATCATTCCGCTTGGGAGCATGTACGATGCAACCGTACATTTTCTCAGGTCAGCGTTTTAACGCGACTCATGAATTTCTTTTAATATTTAGACCAGTTCGCGACGAGCGATCAAGTAAGCCGCGCGTTCTCACATTTTACGTGACTAACAAGTGTCGCGTATTAGCAATATCATTTCCACTCACATACCTACAGTTCATTCAGTTCATTAACTTTCATAAATATTCGGACAATATAACATTTCTTTTCCTGAGCTATCGTATTTTATTTCTACCAGCATCATCATCAAAAGAAGTGCAGTCTAACAAGAGACTGTACATCTTTTTTGATCTTTTTTTATCAATAAAGATATCGTTAATGCGGATAAAGTTCTCATTGCTGCAAATATTGGGGTTTAATATGCGTAGCATCTCTACTTGGTCTGTGGGTTTAATGCATATTTTCTCTTAATATTCGTAACTTCGTAATAGCAATTTCAGAATCGGTGTTACTAGTAAATAATTTTATTTACCCTATTAAGGGTGGTACGCCACCGGTCAAATTTCTTTGTTCAATAATACTTTGATCAAAGAAATTGGATGATTATTTTATTATTTTTAACGCATTTACGCATGCGTAGCGAAATCTAACGATTTAAATAGTGGAAGCCAGGAGTCGCAGGTTTGAATCCTGCTCGTGAGCGATTTTTTCTTTCCACAATTTAAATCATTAAAGTGGATGATTTTCATCAAATGTTGTATGTATTTTAATACTGATCCTCAAAAAAATTCGATTGGATAAAGAAATTGGACGAGTGGCATACCACCCTAAGTCGAAATTATTTCTAGTGTTCAAAGGAATTTATTGTTCTTTAAATATTTCAGGTTTCCCTCTGATCCAGAAGTTTAAAAAAAAGGGTTTAATGCGACTGCACCTCAAAATTGGGAGCCAAAAAAAAACCATGGAACTCAAACAGTTCATTACTTACTTAATAATCGAGATTGTATTTTTTATTATTAAAAATATATGTGTTGAATGGTGTGTTGAACCTAAGTACTTATTTCTTCATCCCTATATTTTTTGGATTATTAGGTGAACGTTTTAGACGAAGCAGAGATCTCACCTCTGACTTCGAATTTTTGTATGGATCAGAATTTTATTATCACTTAGGTGAAGAAAAACATCGTGAGGAAACCCGCATACCTGAAAGTGCTCCATACAGGCCTCGATGGTGTAGGTATGCAGTCCGCCAACCCGCACTAGGCGTGGCCCTAACTAAGGCCACAACACTAAGCCCCTTAACATTTTCATTCTGAGAAGAGGCCCTTGCCCAGCAGTGGGACAGCAATGGGCTGATTATGTAATCTTTAGTCGTTAAAATATTTATTCTCAGAATCGATTTTATTACCCTAAGGTTAAGAGACATGTGATTTTCTGGCAACCCCTATTCTCCGAGCGAGAGCGCGTATAGTGGCCATGCGTATTGCAAGTCGTCTGTGTTCCCTATCAACTGCATAGCTGCGTCATTTTCTACTTATTTATTTTGTTCAGTCCAAAGAGTAAAATAAGTTAATTGAGAAAGAGTGGCAACTCTACAGAAAAATTGGAATGTATGGGAAGTGCTGCCACCCTGAGTTTGGAAGATGAACTAAACCTATACACTATAGGTACCTGTATATATTAATATAGGTATATCTATTTTTAGTATTTTTATTTATAGTTCTTTTTGAGGATTTTTCGTAGACTTAATTTTAGAAATCTCACTCAACTAAATTAATTTATACCTACAGAATTTTGGCCTTGTTATTGAAGGCAAACAATCTATTGAGTGAGAGATCTTTTGAGTCTAGACTAGACTATGAGAAATAAAAATCACTTTTACAAAGATCAACATTTTGTTTTATTGATATGTAGGTAAACATAACATAAATCCACACATAAATCATTTAACATGATAATATTTTGTTTTACTTATTAATTTTATGCTTGGTATAATAAGCTTGCGCTGCGTTTTTAGTTTTGTCTAAACCTGCATATGTAATTTTACCCTCTAAAATCCTATTTATTGACCTGCACCAACTATAAATAATAATATTAATTGACGTATCAACAAAACATTCTTTTAAATTATTTCTATGTTCATTGCAATCCATGAACGAAAAATCTGTGAACAATTCGATAAAACATTTAATTCTTTCTTTTATTTTTATTTTGTGGCAATCATTACTAAGAAAAGCAACTGTTGTTTCCTGAATTTCTTGAAAACAAGCTACTAAGTTCTCGGACGGATAGCAGAGCCATCGCTTATTTTTATCATATTCTTTACTTCTTATGTACTTATATAACTCCTTGTCCGAGTTACTTAGGAGCTTGCTTTTACATTTTTTGCAGCCTTTGACAACTTTTCTTAAGCACTTTGTTAAGGCCCACCCGCAGACATATGTTCTTTGATCAGCCCCGGAATCTGAAATACTTCTAGTATTTTGCATAACATTAAGAGGCTGATCAATTACAATATTTTGGGATTGCAAGGGAGCACTATTTATCAGTTTATTTGTGACGTAAAAGGAAAGGGACTGCAAACAATCATTTGTATCCTCTTCGCAGTTAGCGTTTATTGAATGATTGCTGCTAAAATTGTTTAATAATAATGTTTTAAATGCTCCCTCGAATCCCACGCAGTTGGGCGTTACATTTCGGGCACCCAAACTGCGAATACATCCAAAGAAATTTTCGAGTGGGTCCTGGTTAAAATTGCGTGTTTTCATTGCGTCAAATGAGTATTTTTTGAATAACAATTGCCATAAATATTTAAAGCCTTCGATTGTTCTAATCAAATTATTTATAGTTGGTACAGACTTTTCAATTTTCTCCCCATCACTTTTTTTAACAATAAATTTTATAGTTTTTAACATTTTTAAGCCTTCTTGCCATAAATCATGATGAGGAGAATTTCGCTTAACAGCAGCTTTATATATTTTTCCATCAGCTGGCAAATAAGTTGTAGAATTGAAAGAATCAAATAATTTATCGACTAAAATAACAAATGGAATGAGGTCCCTACATTCGGAGGGTATGTCTCCTCTTGCAGCTAAATTATCTGTAGCCACTGCCATACTGTGACTTAGCACTTGTGCCGCATTTTTCACTCTCATTTTTTTTATTTTTCCTGGCTCTATATGTTCCACTGTTAATTTCGGTAGAATACGTAACTCTCCATGCGATTTGTCAGCTTCATATACCCTTTGAATGTATTCCCACTTTATTATTTTTAATTGATTCTCATGCAGATATTGCATTTCTTTATTAAGTAAATTATTTCTAATACCTTTTAATAGATGGGGAATATCAAACAACGGGATTATTTCATTATTTTCAACATTGATGACATCCTGTCGCCATTCTTTCCCTGCCTGAAAATATGCAGTTTTGGTTTCCGCTATTAAGCTATTAACTGCGCTTACATTAACAGAGCTTTGATCGCAAATTATTGCTATTATTTTTAACCCAGTACTTTGAACGTTTTTTATAATATCTACTATCATTTCTTTCAATTTTGGTGTTTTTAAGGTTTGGGTAAAATAATAAGCGACTGGCTGCTTGAAATTTTTTTTTACACCCTTAACCATAAACACTAATGCGTGATTTACAAATTTTTCTGACTTTTCATTTCCACCATAATTTTCAAATCCTACGAGATCATCTGTGTGAACATTATAATGGATTTGTGGAGCAATTGACATCTCATCAAAAACCAAGGTACATAGGCGGTCATGTTGCAACATTTTCGACACAGTAGTCTTCAATTCTTTAAAAATTAATGTGTTTATGCCAGGAGACAATTTAACTTGAGCAAGCAATGATTTTAAAACTTTCTGGGAAGGCAATGTAAAATGCTTACACATTAATTTATAGCCTTTAGGGCTTTTCTTGTAGAGGGATAACGATAAAATCTTTTCCTCTAAAGTAAATCTACGCCCCTTCTTTTTCTTCTGTCCTTCTATGCATTGCATCCTGGTAAATAATTTGGCAGACTCAGACATATTTTGAGTTAATTTTTCAAAATCCTTTTTTACTCTTAACTTCTGTACTTGCCGAAGATGCAACTTGAAGTTTTTTAATTTGAGGCGCAATCTCCTTATTTCGTTGCGCATCTGTTTTCCTTTTCTTGAGCATATTTGAGCTTTATCTGAAATTTAAGATAGTAATTAATGTTCATGTGAACTTCAGTATATTACTATAACTTTAAATTACGGGTACTGGGTGAAACCGGGTAAATAGGAATGCAGGGGTGAATAGCGACAAAAGTGGGCAAGGATTTTAATATTGAAATAAGATAGTTTGTTGCCTACAAATACTTTAGAATTTTTACCAATTTATGGCAGAACATTAATGAAGTATTTGTGGGCAACAAAGTATCTTATTTCAATGTTAAAATTCCTGGCCACTTTTATACCTATTCAACCCTGCATTCCTATTCCGTTTTACGGTACCTACTGTCTTTGGCAATATCTGTCACTGACAATTAGGACTTTAAACTTAAATATTAAGATTGCTATCACAGGAGATAAAAAATTAAATAAGGCATGTCATATTTTAAACTCCTTTTTTAACACACACATGAGATAGGTATTTATTAAAAACAGCAAATAAGTTAAATAAGAGAGAAAAAAAAAATGTTTACTAAATATGTACACATAAGGAAGGATCCAGCTAAATATAAGAGCTGGTCTGTGCCAAAAGTCTGGATGGAATCACCAATCGGAGAAAATAAAATTGCTACACTCTGACAAAAAAATGTTTTCAATAAATTTTGTTTAATGTCCAAGATTCAGTTTGCATCTATAATACTAGAGTGGAACGAAGTAAATAGGTGGTAAGTTAACTGGAGTAAAAGTATTATAATATTACCTGCTTCAAATTTCATCAGCGGTGTTTGAGCATGCCTCTTTTCACTTGATGTTACGTGAATCGTTGAGGTAGATCCAGATGGTTCTGGAATAACTATTGAATCATCTGCAGAAGACGGTCCAGATTTGAATGGACCAGGTAAGTTTACTGATGCAACTGCAGAGGTATTTCCAAACAAAGACATACTTGGTATATTGGTTATATCAACCATTGGTCCAGACAACAATGGTTCTCTTCTAAGGCAACAGTAGTTATGATCTGTCTCTACAAATGTAGTAAGTGATGGCTGCACACCTGTAATATAAAACTGCAATTTTATCATCAAAATCAATAAGTTCAGCAAACTTAATCCTACTACACACATACAACATATTATTGAAATAACTGAAAACCTCTTAAGGGGTCATTGTACTCATCAATATGAACAACTTTGACTATGGCACCAGCCCTGAAATCGCGAAAAATAAATCAGCTGATCCCTACATTTTGTCGATTTATGTGAACGCAAATGTAAGGATTAGCTGATATTTTTTTCGCGATTTCAGGGTTGGTCCCATAGTAAAAGTTATTCATACTGATGAGTACAATGACCCCTATAAGAGGTTTTCAGTTATTTCAATAACATGTTGTAATATTATAAATGTGAAAGTTTGTGAAGATGTTTGTTTGTTTGACTCAATCATGCATTAACCATTGAACTAATTTGGATGAAATTTGGCACATAGATACACCACAACCCGAATTAACATACATATAGGGTGGAATGCCCTAAACCCGGCTCCCACCTAAAGTCGTCAGTCTTATCAATGATCTTATGTCGGCATAGAGGGCCGACCTCAGGGAGTTCGCTTTTTTGAACAAATCCAAGGTCACCCATTCATACTTTTAATAATTATTTTGTTAAATTAGTAAAAAAAAAAATAAAAAAAAAAATGTAAAACAGCATGAAAATTAAAATTCACTACCCTGAAACCACCACACTAACATGAAAATGTTACTTTGTTTATTTTTAATTCCTTAAACTTGAGATCACCCATAGAAGCTCCATGAAAATAAGTATGTGGACTTTAGAAAAAAATGATTACGAGGTTAGGGCTAGACCTGCCGGCTTTAAGCAAATTTCGTATCTAGCAATTTAAACCTACATAACATAAAAACTAACTTTAGTTTAGCTTATGTTTGATCAAAACTATATACATTTTGAACCCCTTCGCAGGAATAAATAACATCTTAAAAGCTAGCCAGTAAGATAAAAAATTGTAACACAATTGAAAAGTCAACATTGCTTAAGGTGCCGACTTTAGGGCATACCCTATGCAACTTTTTATCCTGCGAAAATCAACACTTCCCGAGGAATGTATGATGTAAGTCTTAATTGATTTAATGAACAATCATTCAGGTTTTAAGGTATTATAAATTGAATATGAGGCCATTGGTGCAGTTTGCTATGATTTTTAATGTAGCTACATCAAACTTTTTTTTTATAGTATAGGATAGCGAAACAAGCCAAAGGCCCACCTGATGTTAAGCGGTTACCTTTGCCTATAACAACTTCAATACCGCCTAGGCTGTTGCCTTAGTGGTACCTACGGCAAGTTGGTTCCCCAAACTGTACATGAAGATGGAAAGTCTCATGCGATTGTAATTTCACAGCAACCCGAAAGCCTTCAGACCACTGTTTGGCAGAGAAGTAGGTAAGGTGGTAGTACTTCCCCGGTTATTATTTTCATTATATCAATGTATTTGATTATAATGAATATAATACTCTTACCATAAACTACGAATCAGAATTATGAGTGGTTGAATACTTAGTACTAATCAGTAACCACACAATTTACTGCTAAATTGAACTTGGTTGTTGTTGTTGTATAAATCTAGATTGATTGCTTAAACACGAGTTCTGTATTGAATTGTACTTACGATTCAAACGAATTGTTGGTATTGCAGACCAAATAAGACGACCACCAGTTGTCTTACAAGTGGGTTCAAAGTGGTGGTCACATATTCTCTTGTTCATGTATATCTTCTTACTATCACGTTCTGTAAGCTTGTCGTCAACCGCTGATAGCCATGCAGAAAACAAATCAGGGCGCTTCACGGGATTCGGGAAGCGGTGAAGAGGTACACTGTTTTCGGCTGAGGAGGGAATTTAATTCATTTAGTTTACAACCATCTGCGTAATTAATAACTTATAATTCACCCTATCTAAACATTATGAAAATAAACACTTACCTAGAAAATCACAGCCGAAAATGCAATACTTTTTTCGCAGTACACTCATGGTCCAAAATCAACAAAACAACAATAACGATCAACTAACAACTTGTAACAAACTTAATTAACAAACAAAGATAACAAATAACGATAACAAGTAACAAAAATAATGATATTAACACAAGTAATCGAAATAACCACGAAAATCGCATCAACTTCCAAAAGCAAGTCAACAATGAATGACATTAATTATGACAGTACTGACAGCAGAGTATATACGAACAAGATGGCTGCCAAGTTAGTTTTTACAATCAGTTTCCAGATGTCGCTGTCGGTGAAGAACAACGCTGTTGTTCTAAGAGAACTTCAGTCTTTGTTCATCGGTCAGTCTGCGTCAGTAATTCTTAGTTCAGTCAGACCTAGAGTCAGACAGTCAGCCTGAGTGCTATTGGATTAGTTATCAGTTTAATATCAGTTTTTATACCTGTCTTGTCTTGTTTTGTTTTAATTTTTGCATGCTGCTAGCTTGAACAATAATAAAATGTACTTATCTTTTCTTTTTCCTAAATTACTCCTAAAAGAGGGTGCATTAGGGTTATATAAAACACACTGACCTTTAACTATCAATATAATTACAATTTTGTATAAGAAAGCGATAAAAATACGATCTTTTTTTCCTAGATCTCGATAGTTTCAAATTGCCATCTGGCAACACTGATGGCGGTTGCCGGTTTTCTATACAATTATTTATACAAATATATATAGCGTATGGACGTCAAAGAAAAGAAGTACGAGGGGAAACTGTCACTTTCATTAGTTACATCCATAGACAATCAGATGCTTATTGCGAGGATTTTATGTACTGAGATCACCACCCATGATATATCATTAATCTGTGGTGGAAATATTGGATTATCGGTCGAAGATGGAGGCTGCTGAATCTGAAACTGGTGTAAAAAATCACTTGAATAATGTTTTATCAGACGAGGAAATTGCTAATTTACCTAAACCTGTTGCGGGAAAAATCAACGCCTATATTGACCACAAATTTGAAGAATATTTAACAGCCAAAGCTCTGCATGAAACTAACAAGACCCAGATAGGTACGTAAACCGGTGTTTTCTGACGCTTTCACTCAAATCACTCGATGCGATGCTTCATTTTCTTTATCCAAAACAGGAATTCCTTTAAAAAAATGATTATTGTCATTCATACTTCTCATTTAACTAAATTAACATTGATTTTTATCCTTACAGTATTTTATATTTTAACCCACCATGGTATCCCCGTTGATTATTATTTATCGTATGAAATACCTACTTAGCTTAGAAATTAATTTACTGCAGTATGTTAAAATTTGCGACACTAAAGGCTAACGCTGAATGGATACTCAAAAACACGTGGAAACTGCTCAAGCATTACTTTAATTTAGAATGACCAAATGATTCGTAGTTTTTGTGCCATTTGAGGTTTAAACCCCTACCCCTACTAGTGATGCGACTCGAGTCCGATTTTGCCACTCGAGTCGTTCGAGTCATTTTACAATTTTACTCGAATACCACTCGAGTGGTCGAGTCACTCGAGTGGTTCACGAATCACTCAATCACTCGAGTGGTCGAGTCACTCGAGTGGTTCACGAGTCACTCGGTCACTCACCTCACTCACTCATAAACGTCGATAACTCATTCAACACAACAGTTCACTTGAGTTCACTACACGCAACAAGTTCAAACAAGTGTGACAACAACGCACTTTAACTTATCTCTTTTCAAAAGCAGGTTTAAACTTGTTTGTCTCGGAGAATGGTTGGCGAGTGACTCGAGTGGTGGGAGAGTGACTCGAGTCCGTCGAGTCGATATTTTTTTCACTCGAGTAAGTTTTTTTACGATGTCACTTGAGTAAAATTAGACTCGAGTCGCATCACTACCCCCTACCCCTTCGGGGAAATACAGGCGTGATGTTATGTGTTATTTTATGAGGTTTAAAAATTCAATTTGATACATTTTGAAGTAACATATTGCTTTTCTAAGGCGACACTCTGAGCCTTTATGTATATACTAAATCGATTTTACAATCATAATAATATCCGTTTCTGTGTCAGGAATCAGCACATATATTGTGACTTGTTGTTAACCAGTTTTCATTCATTTGTTCTACATGTTACACCAGAAGCACATACATATTAGCAATGGGTGTTCAATTAACAAACATAACATCACGCCTATATTTCCCCGGAGGGGAAGGCAGAGGTGTAATAGTACACCCTCATTTCGCCAGTTCTGTTATAGTCCCATGTAATAGGGGGCAGGGCATATAAAAATCATGATTTTTTTGTTTATGACATTTATTTGGATTTTTAGTTTTTTTTCACTTTTTATTTGACTTTGTTGGATTTAAACTTGATTTTTATTATTTACATACTCATTACTGAAAATATTTCAAATATTGACTACAAAATCACATTGGTTCCGAAGAAAAAATGAAATAAGTAAAAAAAATATTTTTTTCTCCAAAACTAGTTATCATTTGTTAAATGGTTTTCAAAATTACCTAAGTCAAAATAAAAATAAAATTAACTCGCAGAAGACCTGTCTACTACTCCTTATTTACTTAACTTTTACTTATTCACTTATTATGAATATTTTTACGAAAAGTTTTACTACCTAGTATGCAACTTTGTAAGAATTAAAAAAAAGCATAAGTAAATCTTAGTATGACAGTATTAATTAAATACAGAAATGTAGGAAACAGTAACTTCTAAGACTTTTTAGGTGGTCTATTAATCAGTTCCGAAAAGTAAATTCAAAATCTAATTGAAGCATCTCCTATCTGAGAATTATAATAATAACTAATTGAAACATCTCCTAATTTTCTAGACTAGGTATTTGTAGTTTGCCATTTTATTCAATATTCAGTAGAAAATAAAACAAACTGTATAAAAGAAATTAAACTGTATGATTTAAATAAATCAATGAAATTTTATGGAAAAAAATCAAGTTTGATTTAAATCAATCAACCCTGTAGGGGGCGAGCCTATTGCCATTGACTAGGCACAAAGCCAGACTCAGGGCTGCTACTGAGAATTTCCTAATGAAAAATCTCAATAACACTTTGCCCAACCCGGGAATCAAACCCAGGACCCCACGCTCATCAGTCGAATTAACAAACTAGTTATATCTAGTTTTTGCCTTCAACGGCATTCGTGGTAGTCTTTTATGTTGGTTCATTTGGTACACATAATGAACCATACTCAAAAAGTCGTGATAAATGGATCTCAATCAGAACAAATTACTGTTACATCCGGAGTCCCACAAGGCTCAATTTTGGGTCCCTGTTTATAAATGACATCAATACTTGTTTTATTCACTCCAACTTTCTACTATATGCTGACTACTTAAAAGCTTACAAAACAATGACAAATATTAGGTAGTGATTATATGTTATTCCAAAGTGACTTGATCGACTCTCACAATACTGCATGGTGAATAAACTCTTTTTGAGTTTATTATAATGCAACTCAATCAGCTTCACAGAAAAAACCGGCCAAGTGTGAGTCGGACTCACGCAGTAAGGGTCCCATACCACCCATCGACCTGATACCTCATATAAACTGGTTTAATTTACGAGAGTTTATCAAAAGACATCAAAATCGTATGTGAAATGTGAATTTTTGCATCTCTTTCTTACGTAGGTACCACCACGTATGTCTGTTTGCCCTATTTTTAACCGACTTCAAAAAAAGGAGGAGGTTATGTATTCGGCGGGTTTTTTTTTTTTTTTTTCATGTATGTACACCGATTACTCGGACATATGTGGGCCGATTTACGTGGTTGTTTTTTTATTTGGTGGGGGAAGCCCGCGCGGTGGTCCCATATAAATTTTATTGACTGAGGTTGAGCTGTTTTTTAACCAGATTCCATAAATCAGTTTATTTTAGCTTCGTCTATCTAGATGATCTGTTCATAGGTTCGTTTTTCTGAGAATTCTTGGGCGATTTGCGTGTTTTTTTTTCACGATAGTGATTGGACGTTTGGAACAACATGAGTGAGACCTTTGCCCAGCAGTGGAATCAACTAAAAAGTGTGAAATAAAAACTTTTTAACAAAAAATAAAACCGACTTCAAAAACCTTAACTAAAAATAAAAACTTTGACAAAAAAAAACCGACTTCAAAAACCTTAACTAAAAAGTAGAAAATAATCATTGTATGTATTTTAAAATCTTAACATAAAACCAAAATTTTGAAAGCGGCGCGTGATTGACCCTTTGCGTCATGTAATGTACAGTCGAACGCAATATCTATAGTAAATACAGTTTATGTGAACGTACATGAAAATCACGCCCCGCCTTCAAAATTTTGGTTTTATGTTAAGATTTTAAAATACATACAATGATTATTTTCTACTTTTTAACCGACTTCAAAAAAAGGAGGAGGTTATGTATTCCGCGGGTTTTTTTTTTTGTTTTTTTTTTTTTTTTTTTCATGTATGTACACCGATTACTCCGAGATTTGTGGGCCGATTTACGTGGTTGTTTTTTTATTTGGTAGAGAAAGTCCGCGCGGTGGTCCCATATAAATTTTATTGACTTAGGTTAAGTAGTTTTTTAACCAGCTTCAATAAATCAGTTTATTTTAGCTTTACGTATCTAGATGATCTGCTCATTGGTTCCTCATTCTGAGAATTCTTGGCCGATATGCGTGTTTTTTTTTCACGATGGTGATTGGACGTTTGGAAGAACATGAGCGAGACCTTTGCCCAGCAGTGGGATAGCAAAGGTTAATAAAAATATATTCTCAAATTGCTTATATAAACATTTATGAATCAACCCTCAACTAAAAAGTATGAAATAAAAACTTTTTAACAATAAAAACTTTTTAACAAAAAAAAACAAAACCGACTTCAAAAACCTTAACTAAAAAGTAAAAAATAATCCTTGTATGTATTTCAAAATCTTAACATAAACCAAAATTTTGAAGGTGGCGCGTGACTGTCCCTTTGCGTCATGTAAATATAATGTACTGTCGAGCGCTTATCTATAGTAAAAAACAGTTTATGCGAACATACATGAAAAACACGCGCCGCCTTCAAAATTTTGGTTTATGTTAAGATTTTGAAATACATACAAGGATTATTTTTTACTTTTTAGTTAAGGTTTTTGAAGTCGGTTTTGTTTTTTTTTGTTAAAAAGTTTTTTAGTTAAGGTTTTTGAAGTCGGTTTTTTTTTTGTTAAAAAGTTTTTATTTCATACTTTTTAGTTGAAAATTGCGAGGGTTGATTCATAAATGTTTATAAAACCAATTTGAGATAAAAAAAAATATTAACCTTTGCTATCCCACAGCTGGGCAAAGGTCTCGCTCATGTTCTTCCAAACGTCCAATCACTATCGTGAAAAATAAAACACGCATATCGGCCAAGAATTCTCAGAAAAACGAACCAATGAGCAGATCATCTAGATAGGCGAAGCTAAAATAAACTGATCTATTGAAGCTGGTTAAAAAACTACTCAACCCAAGTCAATAAAATTTATATGGGACCACCGCGCGGACTTTCTCTACCAAATAAAAAAACAACCACGTAAATCGGCCCAGAAATCTCGGAGTAATCGGTGTACATACATGAAGAAAAAAAAAAAAAAAACCCGCCGAATACATAACCTCCTTCTTTTTTTGAAGTCGGTTAAAAAGTAAAAACTAATAATCATTGTATGTATTTTAAAATCTTAACATAAACTAACATTTTGAAGGCGGCGCGTGATTGAAGGGAGTACCCCCTTTGGTGTTATTTTTTGTTTTTAGTATTTGTCGTGATACTCCTCATAGTAACACATGTTCTCTGAAACTTTCAACTGGTTATCTATTACCGTTACAAAGATACAGCCCTGTGACAGACAGACGGACGGACAGCGTAGCGAGAGTAATAGGGTCCCATTAGCACCCTTTGGGTACGGAACCCTAAAAAAGACAGTACAGCTTTATGTATTATTTAGGCAATACACACTTAAAAAGTGTCTCTGTACTGCATGATCTTGGTGTTACTCTGGATGCTAAGCTTCATTTTTTTATCCACGTAGAAATCATTAAATCTGCTTATCATATGTATTGTAATAATAATAAAAAAAGTATTTAAAATAATTTATTTATACTAGGATGTGAGACTATGATTAATAGAATACATAAAAGGTGTGTGAACTCCTAAATATATAAAAAAAATATTTCGGGCGCCAGGAGTCACACTTAAAAAAAAAAACCAGGATTTGCTGAATGAGTAGAGTTGAAACTTTTAATCTTTCAGCGGGAGAACTTCAATAAAAACCAGATTTCAAGACACTAGTTTTATTTTCTGTAGGCTTTTAAAATGAGCTAATAAATCCCATTGTGGAATTGTATTAAACATTTACTATCATTATCATTATTATTGCATCCTTTAAAGTTAATTTAAATTTATTATTAGGTACGATACTTCATGGTATTGAGAGAACCGCATTAAACTCCAAAAATTAACATACCGAAATAAACCCAAAATAAATCCCGAATAAACCACGAAATAAGCGCCAACAATTGGGCTGTAACAAAAATCGCTCCAATAGGGTGTTTGACAAGTATTGCAAAACATTATGAAAATTGTACACAACGTAGATTTTAGGTTGAAGATTAACTTTTAATAAGTTATGTTAATTTAAATATATTCTAAATAAATATCTGTGGGACATTTTTTTTTTTTTTTACACAGCACCATCTAGTCCCAAATTAAGCAGAGCTTGTACTATGGGTACTAGACAATGGATATAATACTTATATACTTTTTTTTTTTTGTTTTAAATACATACTTATAATACATAAACAACACCCAGACCAACACAAACACTTATGTTCATCACACAAATATTTGTGTCCTGTGGGAATCGAACCCACGACCTCGTTATCAGCAGTCCGACACTCGAACCACTAGACCACAGAGGTCGTCAAAAAAAAAAAAATAACTTCTTAGGTTTTCGCGATCACTACACATTATAATAAAACAAAGTTTAACCGGATTAAATCGCGTATATTATTCAAATTGGTTTCCCTGACGTTTCGAAAGCTTTGCAGCATTTCGTGGTCGCAGGTAGACTAAGATGACAAGTGTCTTTACAAATATTTCTAAAAAAATATTTTAATCTACCGTACAATATTATTAATTAAAATCGTTTCGATGCACGCAGTAATCACTCACAATATCATTATCTTTTACAGTGTTGCGTGCTGTTTGGGACTTGATTATTTTAAGGACTGGGTTCCAAACAGGTGGTAGCTGCCAACCATCTTCTCTATTAAAATTAGGATGTTTTTTAATTTCAATTGCCTCACGGAGCATTCTAGGTACATATCGGTTTTCCTTCGCCAGAACTTGTGGTTTATCAAATCGAAGAAAATGGTTGGGTTTGTCTAGGGCATGTTCACACACTGCAGACTTTGTGGAGCGTCTGTTCTTGACGTCAGCTATATGTTCTTTAATTCTAGTGGCTATACTACGCTTTGTTTGCCCTATGTATGATAACCCACAATCACAATCAATCTTGTAGACCCCTGCATCTTGTAAGGGAATGTGACACTTCACCGGTCTAAGGAGTTGGCTGATCTTTCTTTGGGGCTTGAAATAGGTTTTGATAGAAGCACGCTTCAAGATATGACCAATTCTGTCGGTGACCCCTTTGATGAATGGTAGAACAGCAGGTCGACGATCAACTGTGCTGGGTTTCAGGCGGCGTTTGCGATGGGGATGTGGAGCTTGCAAGTTATTATGCTTGAGAACATGCTTCACATGTTAAAGTTCCCCTGTCAGGTGGTCGGCATCGCAGATGCGGTGTGCTCTCTGTAACAAAGATTTGGCCACGGTAGCTAACTGACAAGGATGGTGGTGAGATTCACCGTTCAAGTACCTGTCTGTATGGGTAGGCTTTCTATACACTGTATGACTAACAGAATGATCAGGATTATGGATAAGTTGTATATCAAGAAAAGCTAAGGATTTGTTTGTCTCCAATTCCATAGTAAATTGAATTTTACTGTGTATATATATAGAATTTAGATGTTCCAGCGGCTACCTACTGTGGGATAATGATTTTTACCTTCAAGTCGACGGTGTGGCCATGGGTTCACCGGTATCCCCGGTGGTAGCGGATATCTTCATGGAGGATTTTGAAGGGAGAGCTCTCCTGACCGCCCCGGCTATGCCGAAGATCTTCAAGAGGTACGTTGACGACACTTTCACCATCTTGCCTCACAGTAGTGTCTCTGCTTTCTTAGAACATCTAAATTCTATACACAGTAAAATTCAATTTACTATGGAATTAGAGATAAACAAATCCTTAGCTTTTCTTGATATACAACTTATCCATAATCCTGATCATTCTGTTAGTCATACAGTGTATAGAAAGCCTACCCATACAGACAGGTACTTGAACGGTGAATCTCACCACCATCCTTGTCAGTTAGCTACCGTGGCCAAATCTTTGTTACAGAGAGCACACCGCATCTGCGATGCCGACCACCTGGCAGGGGAACTTTACCATGTGAAGCATGTTCTCAAGCATAATAACTTGCAAGCTCCACATCCCCATCGCAAACGCCGCCTGAAACCCAGCACAGTTGATCGTCGACCTGCTGTTCTACCATTCATCAAAGGGGTCACCGACAGAATTGGTCATATCTTGAAGCGTGCTTCTATCAAAACCTATTTCAAGCCCCAAAGAAAGATCAGCCAACTCCTTAGACCGGTGAAGTGTCACATTCCCTTACAAGATGCAGGGGTCTACAAGATTGATTGTGATTGTGGGGTTATCATACATAGGGCAAAAAAAGCGTAGTATAGCCACTAGAATTAAAGAACATATAGCTGACAAAGTCTGCAGTGTGTGAACATGCCTTAGACAAACCCAACCATTTTCTTCGATTTGATAAACCACAAGTTCTGGCGAAGGAATACCGATATGTACCTAGAATGCTCCGTGAGGCAATTGAAATTAAAAAACATCCTAATTTTAATAGAGAAGATGGTTGGCAGCTACCACCTGTTGGGAACCCAGTCCTTAAAATAATCAAGTCCCAAACAGCACGCAACACTGTAAAAGATAATGATATTGTGAGTGATTACTGCGTGCATCGAAACGATTTTAATTAATAATATTGTACGGTAGATTAAAATATTTTTTTAGAAATATTTGTAAAGACACTTGTCATCTTAGTCTACCTGCGACCACGAAATGCTGCAAAGCTTTCGAAACGTCAGGGAAACCAATTTAAATAATATACGCGATTTAATCCGGTTAAACTTTGTTTTATTATAATATTCTAAATATTTTATTTTTCTGTTTGTAATTTTGTTTTTTTAATCTGTTGATCACGTGATACAAAATGTCTTGAGACTTGGCCTCCATTTTGGGTGACGTCATAGTCCTGTACGACGTAGGGCGAGCTAAATGTTGCCATGATCGTAAAAATAAAATCTACCAGTTTTTGAACCAGTAGGTATATTATTAATAATTATATTCATGTTAATTGTTAATTTAGGTTCATTTTGATTTTATTGAGCCAGGTTATGTACTTTATAACTTACTAACAATTAAACTAATCAGCTTTTGTAGGTAATTTGAACGTAATTTAAAAGCTTTTGTTTTATATGTGCGTGATTCAAACACAAACTACAAAACGTTTTAGTCATGTCTCATGTGACAAAAAAAAACCGCGTTCCGCGTTTTTTAACTTTTTGTCAAATTCGTACCTTTTTGGTAAGCGTGTAGGACTTTTATGGGAATTCGGGCAACACTGACCGGAACACTGACCGGAACTAGAACAGTGACGAAGGTTGACGATAATGTCACGTGACTTAGCGTTTTAGTGCGAAATTAAAAATGAGAATTTAAAATCTTGATTATTTAATTTTACAAGCATATTTTAGTAATTATTTGTAGTGATGCAACGAATAGTACTTTTACGAATACGAATACGAATATCAGTTCTCCTATTCGGCGAATACGAATACGAATACGAATAGCTGACTCTACTACAATAATATATAATAAAGCCTCTTTATTCCTTAATTAAACAATAACAAAGTAATTATTTTATAATTTTTAACGCATTTACGCATGCGAAGCGAAATCTAACGATTTAAATTGTGGAAAGAAAAAACCGGCCAAGAGCATGTTGGGCCATGCTCAGTATTATAGGGTTCCTTAAGTAGGTCTAATTACAAACGAATCAAATCGAATATTAATAATTGCTATTTTAGTTTTTGCAAACAGCGCCACCTAGTGTTAAATTCATGAAGCTAAATTTAAGAAGTGTGTTTCTTTTTGTGATTTTTTTAAATAGAAAGTAACTAAAGGAGCATTATTTGCTGTGATCATTTTTCTCTAAGGTCAATGACCTATGAACTAGGACGTCTTAAGTATTTTTCAGTTTTCTCACTATAACTCAAAAATTTATAATCACATTATACTCGAAATAATTTTAAAAGAGAGTTTTTATAAAGGTCTATCAATGTTGAAGACTATAAGTTTCTACGTTGCATAGTTTAGAAATGGCAGGGGGGGGGACACATTGCAAGCCACTTTGGCGAACTGTATTTCGCAGAGAGTACACCTGATAAAAAAGTTGTGTATGAAACATCACCTTCATTTTAGTAGACCTATTCAACGATACCCCACACGAGGGGGTGCAGCGAAAAAAATATTTTCATCGCCATTTCACATGTATGGGCGCCACCCCTAAAATACGTAATCAAGATTTTTTTATTCTTTTAAAATTGTGATCTATATCTATTCTATTTTTTGTCAAAATTTCATTTACTTATGTTTATAACTGTAGAAGTTATTAAGCGGTAAAGGATTAGGACAGACGGACAGACGGACAGACGGACGGACATGACGAAACTATAAGGGTTCCTTGTAGGACTTCGGAACCCTAAAAATCGCTCACGAGCAGGATTCGAACACTTGAGTGTTCACGGTAGCTTAGTGGCTAAAACACTGGCGTACTGAGTCAGGAGTCACAGTTTCGAATCCTGCTCGTGAGCGATTTTTTCTTTCTACAATTTAAATCGTTAATAACAAAGTACATAAGATTTTTATAATTAGTAGGTGAATTAATCCCTCCTTTTTGCCACTCTTTCCAGTCTTATGCTGTTGTAGGACTTGTAAGCCAGTTTTGGCCCGCCAACAAAAAAAAAAAAAAACAAAATACAAATATGCTAGCGCGCAATGGAAAGAAGCATACTGAATATAAAACTTATGGACAAACAAAAAAACACCACCATTCGCAAGAAGAAAAAAGTGATAGACGCTTTAAAAACACTCTCAGAAGTTGAAGTGGAAATGGGCAGGGCACGTAGCACGTTCTGTTGACACAAAACGGGCTAAAAGAGCAACCACGTGGACAGGCCCGAAAGGCAAAAGAAGGCAATGACGGCTCTGCTCAATTTTAGTTACACAAGTTGATGAAATACAGCAGTGAACTTAAGTTTTATTAAAAATCATTGAAATACAGTTAACACACAGAAAATTGCTTTGTGGTGACTGATCCTTGTAACTATTACATGCTCACTCCTACCTACCAATTTTAGTCTCTACAAACAAAAACTAAAAAAAGGTCGCTACAATTGCTGACCATCTGTAGATGTAAACAAAAGATGAGAAAGTTTTATGATTTTATCAATGAATCCTTGTCTTTGCCGTCACGGTCGCAATAGATGCATGGAATTTCTAGGAATTTATTTATTTACGAATGTCATGAAAGTATTCGGCGAATACGAATATTCGTTAATTTGATGGTATTCGGCGAATACGAATATTCGTATTCGTATTCGTTGCATCACTAATTATTTGTTAATGAATGCTTTAATTGGATGTTTCGCCATCGTTTTACGTACATTTTCAAAAATTGTCAAACACCCTATTAATTTAGAAAACAAACAAAACAAAAGCGAACGTCAATGAATTCCGACCGCATGGTATTTACTTACCGCTTATTTCATAAAAAATATTACACATCGATGCCTGTTGATGACAAGATCGATGTGATTAGGTGGATATTAGTCTGTAACAAGTAAAATTACGAATATTTTAGCATCATGAGCCTCCAAAATCTGACCGGACAAAATGCCGTCTCAGGAAGAAATATTACTACTCACCAGACTAAAATTCAGCAATCCACATTAACAAAAGGTTCATCCCCTTGAATAAAAAAAATACTAGCCCATTCCGATGATAAAAACGTGGAATGGGACTGGATTAAAAATTGAATTAAAATAAGATTAGATAACTCAATCCATCTTGTAAATAGGTTTTGTCGCAAAGTGACACATCGCTCCAATGTTGCCACTCCGAAAATTAAAAATTACACTAAAAATCACAGATATTTTATAATTTTATTCAACATGTGACAACGTAAAAAAACGCACGTTACAGTATGGATATGTTATGTGTAACAGTAGGGATTTTAAGCAACCATCCACTTGGTATTTATATATGTCACTGATAATGCCACGTCTGGGAGTTTGCAACAATTATTTGGAATCCTTATTGTAGAAATGATTGTACTGTTTTGTATTATTACAATACCATCTTAACCGACCACATGATTATCTTCTGGGAGATCAAAACTTTTTGTCATTGGAATCAAGGAGACTGCTTCTTGGTGCAATGTTCTTGCACGGTATAGTCCACAACAAGTATGACTGCCCAGAAATAACTAACCAGCTCTGTTACATTGTCCTTAGAACAGTTGTGCGTAGGCAGGTGCTCTCGCAATGCTTATTAGCCATAAATACCGGCCATATATGTAGATCAAATGCTGGCTTTCGAGCACTACTGTGCCAACTTATAGATATTTATAATTCTAAAGTTAACATTGATGTTTTTAATCTCAGCAATCAAATTTAGGAAATGCTTAAATCTTTTATAGTGCCCATAAAGAGTTTCCTCATTTTTTCTGTCTTGTGAGTTTGTTCCTTTTCAGTTTTTTTTATCTCACGTAGCATACCTATGATAGTAACACGTGGATAATGATGTTAGTAGTATAATAAGTATCTGTTTTTTAATTTAAGATAATGATGTTAATAAGTAACTGTTTTAAACCTAATGTTAGTATTAATATTGTACTACTGTTTATTATCCCAAAAAATAAAATAAATTTCAACCATTGTTCTTCTGTCAACGTTTCAACTGTTTATCGTCTATAAATCAACTAGTTGAGTTCATCAAGTACGTTTATGAATTTAACTAATCAATGTACTTGTTTACTAAACTACTAAAAACTAAGAACACGCCGTGTTGAAAATAACATTGGAGACTGCTTGACGGTCATGTTTTTAGGGTTCTGCTGTTCCTAAAAGTAACCCTTATAGTTTTGTCATGTCCGTCTGTCCAAATCTTTTACAGCTTAATAACTTCTACAGTTTTTTTTTTTTTTTACAACTTTTTATATATAGTATGTAACAAAAACCCTGTTAACTACTGTTGTTGTTCCTGTGAACTACGTTATCAGAATCGATATTCATGCGTAAGGACACAACTCATTTGAACAAACTCTTCAATAAAAATAATCAAATTAAATATTATATCATTATTAATTATAAAGTGAAAGTTATTTATTACCTCTGTTAGTCTATATGGAGCGTTGACGAGAAGTCAGAGCGAGATAGCAACACAGAATAAACAGAATCCACATCCTACTGAAATTGCAAGCCGCGCGCTATGTCCAAAAAGTAAATAAGTGTCCCGCCCCCGCCTCACTTCCTTGCCGCGAAATGTTGCTAGCTCAGACATTATTAATCCGTTTTAGGGGTAAACATTGAGAACATTGGAGGTAGGATGATAATAAAATAAAAATTGTCCATTCACAGGAATTCATATTTTGTAACTATTTACTTCGACAGCTAAAATGGTGGACGTGACTTTTTCTATAAAATTAATACCGGTATCGTTTTCGGGGTTTCTGGGGGTTCTAATTACGAATGTAACATCTATTTTAAGATTCATGATGGCGGACGCGACTTTTTGAAGTAATACTTCTTTACGCACGCTTGACTTGGGGAGTAAGCTGGTGAATGCGTTACGAAAAGTGTGATCGTGCGAGGCGACTTTTATTTTGAGATACAATGTGGCGGACGCGACTTTTTAAATAAAATCAATATGGGTATCGTTTTCGAGGTTTCCCGGGGTGCTGATTGCGAATACAAGATCTATTTAGAGATCCAAGATGGCTGCCGTAATTTTTTAAATAAAATCAACATGGGTATCGTTTTCGATTTTTTCAGGGGTGCTGATTGCGAATGTAACGTCTACATTGCCATTCGTCGTCATTGTCGTCGTCATTGCGTACCTACATGTAGGCACGCAATGATTACGTAATCGTAAAACACTAATAAACACATCATTATCCTCCGAGCCTTCTTCTCAACTTGGTTGGGGTCAGCTTCCAGTCTAACCAGATGCGGCTGAACAACAGTATTTTACACGGAGCGACTGCCATCAGACCGCCGCAACCCGCAACCCAGTTACTGGGTAATACCGACATTTGGAGATTAGACCAGTTGTCAGACTTTCGGGCTTCTCACTACCCGTAACGACTGCCATAGATGCTCGTATGGCAACCAGCTCCCCGATTCAGAACCACACGATAGCCAGTTGTCAACCGATTCGGTTTGTTATCTCTTTTTCTCTCGTTGCGTGAATCATCAGACGAAACGAGATAACAAACCGAACCGGTTGACAACTGGTTATCGTGTGATTCTGAATAGCTTAGCAGGACCGACAGCTTAACGTTGAAAACACTAATAAACACATCATCATATTAAAGTACTCTTCGTTAGAATAAGTGGAGTAAGACATTTTCACAAAACACTAATCAATCGCGGCAGTTAAATTTCGCATTATATCGAATACGTGCATTCATAACCAATTTGGGCGTGAGACTAAAGAAATTAAAAGCGATCGGTCTGTGTTGGCTGGCGCACGTCGGCTTTTTAAAAGGGATAGGTACATACATCAATACACGGCGGCGCTGCGCGTGTACTCAAAGGCAGCTAAATCCTCATGGACGCACTCCGCCCGGGGTAGGCGGAGCCATTGTCGGACTCTTACCGACTAAAACCACCACGGTGTTCCTTCAACTACCTCTGGGAACCCTCTGTATTCGCACAACCACCCCCGACAGGTTCAGGCCCGCCACAAGCAGGCGAGCCCCCTTCTTTCCGTGTGGCCTTACGTCGGTCGCATCCTCCTCGGTGGTGCACACGGAACACTGCACGCCACCTTACCTCACGGGCAGCTCCGCCAACTACGCCAGCTGTGTCAGCTACGCCAGCATGCCAGCCAGGCCAGCATACCAGCTACGCCAACTGTGTCAGCTACGCCAGCTATGCCAACTGTGCCAGCTACGCCAGCTGCTGGTCGGGCAGCAGACTACCCCGAGTCTGCTGCTCGCATCCCCATCCACCCGTAATTTTTTATAGAGGTTTTCTTCCTCTTAGTTGGTATTGCATATACAGCGCCATCGCCACCTAGCAAGTTCTGGCGTGTACGAATTTGTGGTTAAACTATACCAAGAAAAAATATTTTTGGCGATTACAAACTTAAATTTGCTGTTGGAGAATCGACCGTTATGTAAACCGAAGTATGGGAGTTTTTTTAAAAGTAAAATAACACGCGATAGAGCTTCGACCTAGTTAGACCTAGTTTGGTACGTAACAAAAGAGAGGCCGAATGTTTTTTTTTTTTTTACGAATGTACTCTCGCAGAATTGGTACCCAAAATGGATACCCTAACTGCTTAACCGGGCGGGTGGCGGAGAATGAATCCCGTTAGGGACTCCATCCGCCGAAAAAATCCCTAAAACTAACTTATAACTAAAAACGCGGTTGCAAAAACCGCATAAGGGCGTCCCCCAAGGGAAGAGGCCGAATGAGACGCGCGTTGGTTTAAATACACTTTCTTGCCGTCGTGTCATCTCGGAGTGGAGGTGGGTAGGGCGTGTCGATAATGTTACCATCGTAGCCAGCGTCTGTCCAGCGTTGGTGTAACATTTATTTTGGCTTGCACAAATCATTGACAGCATAGCATAAACACAAAACACAGATAATACAATAAAAAATAAACTACATATTTTTTTTAATTTTTTTTTCTACTGCAAAGTTAAGTTTGTCCTTCAGTCTGTCTTACCATTTCGTTAGCAATGTTCGGTTCTATAATTTATGAATTGCAGTAAGTAAGCATTAGTTATTAATAAAAATAAGGCAAATACAGACATGTGTGGTGGTACTTGGTTAAGAAAGAGATGCAAATAAAGATATAAACGTGCAGTGCTGCACTTTTGGTAAACTAAATTAAATCAGTTTCTACAGGGTATCAGGTCGATAGGTGGAATGAAACCTTTAGTGCGCGAGTCCGCCTCGCACTTGGCTGGTTATTTTTACTAAACCTACAAAGTGCATTGTTTGACTTGGAAAATTTGTGATCACAGTACCCTGTATGTGGTCTGGGAGCACTACGTTTCACCGAAATACGATCCACCGAAACACGTTTTACCGACAACTATTCGTCGAACGTATCATTCCCCGATGCAACACTTGGTCGAATGTACATTTAGCCGACGCACGTTTCCCCGAATTATTTTTCGTCGAAACACTATTTGCCGATGGCTTCTTTTACCGACGTACCTTTGACCGAAGGCTCAGTTTGTCGAATCGTGGTTTGGGTATATCTAGAGTATGTAAACTGTATTTTTATAATATTATCGATTAAAAAAAAAAAAAACAGTAACTAACTTACTTACTTTGCACATTTTTTTTTCTTTTTGCCGTGGGGAATTCCTCATGGACGCACTCCGCCCGGGGTAGGCGGAGCCAGTGTCGGACTCTTACCGACTAAAACCACCACGGTGTTCCTTCCACTACCTTAGCCGGGGGCGTGGGAACCCGTGAGTATTCACACGTAACCACCCCCGACAGGTACCGGCCCGCCACAAGCAGGCGAGCCCCTTCTCCCCGTGCGGCCTAACGTCGGTCGCACCCACCCTCCTCAGTGGCGCACACGGAACACTGCACGCCACCTCACCTCATGGGCCTTTACCAGCTGCGCCAACTACGCCGGCTGTGCTAGCTACGCCAGCTGCTGGTCGAGCAGCAGACTACCCCGAGTCTGCTGCTCGCAGGCCCTACCTCCCGTAATTTTTTATAGAGGTTTTCTTCCTCGCAGTCCGGGCGGTGAAGACCCTTGGTCCCACGAGGCGCGAGAACACTACTTGGCGGGCACTCCTGGGGTTACGAGATCGACGGAGGCAGGGAAAGACAGTATCCCCGCTGGCAGTGGCAGAGTGAGTGCACACCGGGCCCACCCCTGCTCCTCCACTGTGCCCTCTGTTGGCAACAGAGGGACACGTGGAACAACTCCCCACTGGTCCAGAACGGGCCCCTCCCGTGCCAGAATTTTCGCCACAGACAATAAAATCCCCCGAAGGTTAATCACTCGAAAGGAAATTATTGCCCGTGCCCAGGATGCACCGGCCAAACAACTGCCGTTCCCTCTAGACGTGTCCAGAAGGACAAGCAGCTGTCAGGCACACGTGGAGGTTTTCTAGCCAGCACCCCTACTTACTTTGCACTAGTTTATTGTATTGTGCTGGCGCTGCGTACGGAACATATTTTTCGTAGGTTTTGTTAGGGTATGACATATCTATACTATTTTTATAATTTTATCGATAAAATTATAAAAATACAGTTTACATACTCTAGATATACCCAAACCACGATTCGACAAACTGAGCCTTCGGTCAAAGGTACGTCGGTAAAAGAAGCCATCGGCAAATAGTGTTTCGACGAAATATAATTCGGGGAAACGTGCGTCGGCTAAATGTACATTCGACCAAGTGTTGCATCGGGGAATGATACGTTCGACGAATAGTTGTCGGTAAAACGTGTTTCGGTGGATCGTATTTCGGAAAAACGTAGTGCTCCCATGTGGTCTAGGGTTTAGGTTTTCAAACATTTTCCAAAATATGCCTATTAATTATCATTTAATTAAGTGACATGTTTTTTTTGCCAGCACTTGTATAACCTGGCCATTCTTCTAGTTCCCGCTTGATGTTGAGTTTCGAGACAACCTGTATTTCATTGTGTTAAAAAGTCTAATATGTGTGTTCATGTTTTTAGGCGATAAAGTATCAACGTTAGAAGCCCAGTTTCTTGAACTTACGGCTAAGTATGACGATGCAGTAAAAAAGTTGTCAACATCCGATGAAACCGTAACTGAACTGAGCCAGCAAGTTGAATCTTTGAACACAAAATTAGAAAAAGCTCATGATAAAATAATCCGTCTAGAAAATGAAATAATTTCTCTCAAAAGTTCAAGAGACGCCGCCGTTGATGAAAGAAATGACTTGACAAGAATATTACAAAGGCGTGATGCCGAAATTGAAAGACTTACTTCAAGTGAATCTGCATTGTCTCAACAATTACGTGCAGCAATTGATGCCAAATGTGAAGCCCTAGCATTAAATGATGATATACAAAGCAAAGAGCTTTCACTACAATATCGTGAGAAACGTATTGAGCAGGAAAGAACCTTACTTAATTCCCAAATCGCTGGCTTGACAGAGGAAGTTAATAGGCTTACTTCAGAACTTCAAACTGTAAGATTGAACAATACCAGTCGTTCAGTGAACTTGGAAACCCAGCTAGCTGAAAAAATTGAAGAGTTGAATGCTGCAAATGAGAATATAATTCAATTAAATGATGCTAAAAAGAGTCTTAATAGCAGAGCTGAAAATCTTTCTCAACGCCTTATCGAACAACGAGAAATAGAAAATAAAATGACAGAAAATTACAAACAAGAATTGGAGGCTAAAACTAAACTGGCAGACTTATTCAAAACTATGCATGATGATGCTGAAGCTAAAACCCTAGAATTGACTGAAGGTATAGCAGAATTACAAAAGTTGTTAAATGAAGCCACCGAAAAGTATGGTGAATTGGAGACTAAATATAAACAAGCAGATTTAGATCATGAAGAATTAATGGAAAAGAAGAATGAAATAATTAATTCTTTAAAAAATGAATTGGAACATGCAAATGACCTGCTTAAAGCTGCTAATGCTCAAAGTCTTGATATGGCATTAAGTGATTTAGCTCCATCAGCAGCAACAGCAAGTAAACTTCTGAAATCAGGTATGTCGCTCACCCAGATATACTCTCAGCTGGTGAAAGTAACTGATGAATTGACTCAAGAGAAAGAAGATAATAGAAGGTTAAATATCACTATTAACACAATTGTCCAGGAGTTGGAAGAAAAAGCTCCACTTCTACAAAAACAAAAAGCAGAATTTGAAGAAGCATTGGAGAGTAATACAGCTTTGTCCCAGCAAATAGAATCTGTAGTCATTGAATGTAATAGACTCCGGGATGACTACAGTGAATCATCCAAAATTGCTAACCACTACAGTCGTGAAAATACCAAGCTTAAAGGTGAATTGGCAGATTTAGGAAGGCAAGTTTGTTTCTTGTTGAAAGAAGTTGAACATAGTCGCGGAGGTCTATTACCTAACGGTGATCATGATTCCTCACAAACAGCTTCCAACACGTCAGAATTAAGTTCATCGAGAATTATATCTAAAACTTTAGTAACGTTCAGTGATATTCAAGAATTACAATCAAATAATCAAAAACTTTTACGAATGATTCGTGAAATGACTGAAAAGCAAGAAGAATTTGAACGCCATAAAGAACAATTTGAGACTGGCGAAATGCAAAATAAAATAGAATCTTTAAAAAATAGAGTAGTTGAGCTAACTGAAGCTCAAGATCGCCAAACTAAAATGGTCAATGGCCTTATTAGACAAAGAGACATGTTTAAAAAACTTTATCATGATCATATGAAAGGCAAACGTCATGAGTTATCTGCATCTGAGGCTGCAGAATTGGAAAAGAGTGGAATATTTTCAATGGAGTCTGTACCAGAAAATGTTACTAAGTCTCCCATACCAGAGACATCTTCATATGAAATAAAGTACAAAGAAACAGAGAAACATTTAGTACTGTTAAAAGAAGAATATAAGACTTATAAAGAAGAAAAAGTAACAAATGAAAGAATGTTGTTTGAACAAATTGATAATATGAGACAAGAGATAGGAAAACTAACTGCTGCAAACAGTAAATGTTCTTCAACTTCGGAGTATAATAATGAAAGACTTAAAATTTTGCAGACCAACATCACAACTTACAAGAAACAAATTTCTTCTTTGGAAGAAAAGAATAAAGCATATAATGCAACTATTGCAAAGCATGAAGTCTCATTGCAACATTTAAGAGATGAGGCTTTAAATGCCCAAAGTAAACTTGCTGCTGCTGAAATACAACTAGAAAATTTGAAACTCGAAGTTAAATTGCTTAAAGATGTTGAGTTACGCATTCAAACTGAAAAAGAAATGTTAAATAGAGAAAGACAAGGCCAATCTTTATTGCTTAAAAACTTAGAATTAATTAAGGCTAGCTTAGAGCGTGTTGAAGCCGAAAATCACGCAAAAATAGAAACACGGTTAGATGAAGCTACTAGAGAATGTTCTGCTTTAAGGAGAAGACTTCAAGAAGAACAAGACCGATTTAGGGAGTTAGCAGCTCATCTCGAACGACAAACAAATACTGCGAAAGAAAGAATGCAAGAAGAGAAGAATGCAGCTGATATATTGAGAAAAGAAATGACAGAAATGAGACAAGACTTAATCGAGAAAGGCAAAGCAAATGAGGAACTTACCAAGAAACTTAAAGTTGCCCTTTCTCCTAATATGGATGGGTCATGTAATACAGTTAAGAAAATAAAAGATTTGGAAAATAAATTGTCTGATAAACAAGGAGAACTTATATCGCTCCAAGAGCAACTAAATGTTGCAAAAGAACACATAAAACAATATTGTGACATTTCAGAGAGTGCAGAAAAGGAACTTAAAGCTCTTAGCAGTAAATATGAATCTTATAAAACAGAGACTGAAGCGAAACTGTCTGACTATACCAGCAAATTACAAAGTTTGGAGGATAAATGTTCAGAGTTGGAGGCTGAATTATCGTTGCATGCTATAGGAGAACATTCAACCAGTAACAATGCATTAAAGAATGAACTAGCTAATATTAAAGAAGAATTAAATAATGCTATAGTCAACGCAAATGGCTATCGCTCCGAACTCGAAGCTGCACGTGCTGAAATAACCAAGTTATCAGAAGCAGTCCAAAATGCTGAAGAAAAGTATACTCATGAAATGATTTTGCATTCCAGTGACATACAAGTTTTATCTCAAGTCAAGGAAGACTTCCTGAAAGCACAAAATCAAATTAATGAATTGAAAGCTTTAAAAAATCGAGCTATAGAAGATTTGGAAAATGAAAAGAAATCATGGCTTGATAGACAACAAATACTTATCAGTGAAAACGGGCAGCTAACTGAGCGCTTGAAAGACTTAAATGATCAAAATGGTCTTTTGCATGATCAAATACAAGCTTTGGGTACACAGCTGTCAGTGACTCATGCTTCTCATAGATCAGAGAGCTTTAATGAATCTGCAAACGATTCTAATATTAATATCTCCATAAGTGAAGAAGATGGAAAATCGTCGGAACAATTATTCCAAATAGTAAAGTATTTGAGGAAAGAAAAAGATATTGCAATGGCAAAATTTGATATACTACAAGCTGAAACTATGAGACTTAAATCACAGTTAGAGATAGCGGAGAAACAGCTTGATGATACAAAATTGACTCTAGCAGCAGAACGAGAAAAATCTGAAGTGAGCATGGTTACAGTAAACAGGCAATCTGATATACTACGAAAAGTCGAAACCTTAAATGCCTTGACAGACAGTAACAGAATTTTAAGAGAAGAGCGTGATATTTTATCTTCTCGCGTTGAAGAGCTGGCAACTACAGCAAAAGCAATGGAATCTCAACTAGCACCATTGCAGGATAAAATTTCTGACCTTTCATCGAAAAATGAAACTTTACAATCAGAAAACAATGCTTTGAAAGCAGATTGCGCAAGGTGGAGAACTAGAGTAAATGCCTTAGTTGAACGAGCTAACAAAACCAGCCCTGAAGATTGGAAACGACTTCAAAATGAAAGGGAAACACTAGCAAAAATGTTGACAAATGAAAAAGAAAATGTTAGGAAGCTTAATGAGGAACTTAGTATTATCAGAGTGGAAAAGACTAAGATTGAGGAACAATATTCCATATTATCAAGACAGCAAAACAATTTAGCAGAGGAGAACAAGAAACTAAATGAAGAGTTGCAGACTCTTAAGGATGATATGGCGCGTGTTACTGAAGAGGTTACAAGAATCAAAACTGAATATTCTTCGATCGTTGCCTCTAATGAAAAATTAACTGAAGAACTGACTAATAAAGATGCCTCATTAACTGATATCAGAAATAAAGAAAACCAGATCAGAAAAATTGCAAAAAAATACAAAGGTCAATATGAAGAGTTGGTAAAAACAGTAGAAGAGGAAAAGAAAAAGAATGAATGTGATATTGCTGCTGCTGATGCCGCAGTAACAGAAAGTAATAAGAAATTCGAAGAACATGTGGCCGAGCTTCAAGCAAAATTGGAAACTGAAAAGACAAATACTGAAAAATTAAAACAAGAACTAGAAACACTTAGGACAGCAAATATGGAAAAAGAAGAAAAATCTAAACAAGTGTTGAAACAAGCCAAAAGTAAAATAGTTCAACTGACTGAACTCAAAAATACTTTAAGCCGAGAATTAGACGAGTCTCGTAACAAAATAGGTGCAATTGAGCAAAGCACGCGTGATGAGCAGGATGTGAGATTAGCTTTAATAAAATCTCAATACGAGGGACGCGTCTCACGATTAGAGAAAGAGCGGAGCGAAGCACAAGCTGAGAAAACTAGAGAGGTGGAAGTGCTTCATCAAAAAGTAACTATGCTTCAGCGGCAGCTCGCTACTCAAGCTTCTGCGTCTAAGCAACAAGCGACTACTGAGAAAACCACTACGGATCCACCTACTGCTAATATTAAACCTATGGCAGGTGGGTATATTTACATATTATTTTTTAAGATAATAGTATTTAAAGCAGCAGTTAAGGGCTGCAATATACATGCCGTTTTCACCCGGTCCGTTAAGAAAAGAATTGATAACGGGTGCATCGTCACCACTGGCTGCTGCTGGCTCAGAGAACCGGTGGTGCACTGTACTGTTTTATTTAGTGTTATGATTTAAAATACAATAAAAACGTTTGGTACCAGTTTCCGTCCAAATCGACTTCACCAAAAACATGCAAAGAAAAACAAATCCACACAACCATTTATTTTTATTGTTTAATTCACTTTTAAATTAAGGAATGGCCTAGTCGGTCTAGCTAATAATTTTATTCCCACTTTGTTTTGAAATTTTTTATTATTTTCTATTAATAAATACTACTACTCTAGTAGTAAATATTAAAGTTAATGCTCAATTTTACACCAATTCACAGTAACGGTAACGTAAAAACACTAAATAATAACAAAACAAAGAGAAATTTAAACGAGCGCGGGAACTATGACAATGAGAGGGCAACTCCCCCACCACCCTTCCGCCGGCTCACATCGAGTGCATTTCGTCAACGATCGACAAATCTCGGAAATCTTCGGTGCTGTGTGGTGCACGAATATATAATCGTGACACGCTATGATGGCGTTTTTGACGTTTGCCTGATCATGAAGATTGTAAATATTGACAGCTACGTATGAAGGAACAATTGCCGTATTTATTGTCAATGGTGATAGGCTGCTACAACAATAATATTTTCAGAATTTCGAATCTATTATTCAAATTCTATTTATTTATACTGTTTTTTTATGTATATCACAGAAAATTTGATTAAACGACCCGCAGTTGACCATATTTTTAGATAATAATTTGAAATGTGTCACAACACTATTGAAAAATGAAAAAAACGCCATCATAGCGTGCTGCGGGTATAGGCTATTTACTCCATAGTAAATTACAAATCAATGAGAGGGCAACTCTTCCCACACACCTCGGCCGGCTTGCATCGAGTGCATTTCTTCAACGATCGACCAATCTCGGAAATCTTCGGTGTCGTGTGGCGCACGAATCTAGGCTAGTTACTTCATAGTAAAGTACAAATTATCTTCCGACTCACCAGTCAGGTGATGTAGCTCGTATTTCATTGAACTTGTATGAGCGCTCTGCGTGCGCTCTGCGAAGCGCACTTGATTTTTTTGTTTGAGCGAAAATAACATTCATCGGTTTGGAGATCAAATTGGTTTGTCATCACTTCATAACTATTCTAAGGTATAAAGTAGGTGCATAATATTGATGTTTAAGATATTTTGTGTTATTTTATTTTGAAGGTATTATGAATTTATGAACTGGTAGTGCAGCGCACGAGTGCACTTAAGGGACAGCCGCCACTGATTGTCACACACATACGTTTGTGAAGTTTGATTGATTTTCAGTTTGTTCCCCAGACTACATAGAGATACTACCATATAGTTTGTCAAAGGACCAACTCAAGGAGGATACTCTTTGCAATAGATAATACATTAATATTATCTATGGCATTTTGGATTGTTGACCACAGATTATTATCGGTAAAGGGTCTGACCGCCAACGGGTTGTTTGTGGCGATAAATGACAAAACTATGTAAGCCACGCCTCTTTCTTACCGGCTCTCAACGGATCGACGGCGACACTCACCGGTAGTATTCTTACCGGCCCTTCTTAACGGAACAGAACGGGCGTGTGTGTGGCGATACCAGGCCCCTCAGAAAGTATTGCGAAAAAAAGTTTTTATATATGGGAGACTGGCCAGTTATAATGTTTTTCGAAAATATGATTATTTATAAGTAAAAATAAGTAAGTTCCAATTTCAAAATTTCCCTCCACATTTTTTGCGAGTTAATTCAAAGTATTGTGTCTCACTGAAATATGGATCTGCGCCGGGAACATTTTAGAGCTATGATTTTATACGATTTCAAGTGTCGCCTGAAACCGGATGAATCGTACGATAGACTTCAAATGGCATTCATGGATGAAGGCCCTTCCAAGGCAACCGTGTATCGTTGGTATAACGAATTCAAGCGCGGTCGACCAACTTTGGGGGATGACGAAAGAAGCGGTCGCCCTTTGACGGCTGTTACCGAAGAAAACGTGCTAGCAGTGAAAAATTTAATCCAAGACAATAGGCGAATTACATATCAGGAGATTCAACACATATTGAAGATTGGATCGGGAAGCGTTCACGAGATTCTACACAGCCATCTTCGCGTGAGGAGGATAGTATCACGCTGGGTGCCGCACAACCTCACCGATGCTCAGAAGCAGGCCCGGGTGGAATGGTGCCGTGATATGCTTAACAAATTTGAAGCAGGCTCGTCTCGGCGTGTTTACGACATCGTTACAGGTGATGAGTCCTGGATTTATCAATACGACCCAGAAACCAAGCGCCAGTCGACTGTTTGGGTGTTTCAAAATGAGCCAACGCCTACCAAAGTGAAGCGATCTAGAAGCGGGGGTAAGATTTTGATCGCTAGCTTTCTTAATTTGACTGGCCACTTGGTATCAATTCCCTTACGGGATCAAAGAAGCATTAATGCCGAATGGTATACTACCAAATGTTTGCCAGAAGTTTTCTCTGTTATAAGCAACAAGCGACCAAACACAGGGCTCCGCGGGCTACTGCTCCACCACGACAATGCACCTGCGCACACCGCACTCAAAACGAGGGACTTCCTGGACAGCACGCCAGTCAAACTCCTGGGTCACCCTCCTTACAGCCCTGATCTAGCACCGTGTGACTTCTTTTTATTCCCAAAAATAAAAAATCAGCTCAAAGGGATACAATTTTCGTCGCCGGAAGATGCGCTGGCTGCGTTCGAGCAGGCTGTAAACGAGGTGTCTGCGGCGGACTGGAAAAAGTGTTTTGAAAACTGGTTTAGGCGCATGAATCTTTGTATAGAGGCTGGTGGAAAGTACTTTGAAAAGATTTGATAAAAATATATGTACGTATAGAACAATTTTTTTTAGTTTCGCAAAACTTTCTGAGTGTCCCACGTATATGACTTTTGTATTGAGTTCTGTCCTTCCGTTTTCATTGTTTTCGTAACGGATCGGGTGGAAACATGAATATTGCCGCCCTAAGTATGTTATAACAGTATAAAAATTGAGGGTCTACTCACACTATAACAGGCTTTATTGTGCTGACAAATTATAAAAAAGTAGAGTTAAGAGTTCCTAAAATAACGAAAAAACGTGTTTATTTAAATAATTTACGCATGATGAGCGAAATCTTAAGATATAAATTGTGGAAAGAAAAAACACTTCTGATTACTTATAACTGAGGAATAAATGTAACGTCTTGACAAATTGTTTATTCTACAACTGTCAAAATGTCAAACTTATTCCTCAGTTAAAAGCTACGATGAAAGAAGCTACTTACATCTTTCATCGTAGGTTAAAAGTTAAGTGGATATTGAAAGACTGACACTAAATGTCATTATCATCACCATCATCATCATTTCAGCCGAAAGACGTCCACTGCTGGACATAGGCCTCCCCCAAGCATCGCCACAATGACCGGTCTTGCGCCTTCCGCATACAGCGACGACGACCTGGTGAAGGTCGCGGGAAATATCATTATAAAATCAATTAACTTAGTAGTAGTAGGTACCTACTGCCAAGATACACCGGAAATTCTTACGGTACCTACCTAATACGTAGGTAACCGCTGGTTATTTAATTATTTTGTTGATAATGCTATCAGGCGTAGTACAACAAAGTGTGACTGCAAGTCGGCGCGGGGGTGAGACACCTTTGGCATCAATCCGCCCGATGGCCCAAGTGGGACCTACTGCGCCTCACGACGCCCACACGACCGAGTACATGCCGGCATCATCTTCACGACCGCTTCCTCGTGCCGCCCTAGCAGCGTCTACAGCACCACCAGAGTCCACACAGGTTGGCGCTACACACATTAACTTTTTTTTTCGTTTTAATGAAAAAATATACGTGTTGTGGCTTTAGAAATCTTATCTTCGATGCAACCTTAATCTATCCATGGTATAATAAGATGTTTCACCAGGTATTCTCTTCCCGCGATGCCTCCAAGCTACGTCACGATCAGTGTTGCCATTGATTGATATCTTCAATATACCTGCGGAGTTTTTTTTTTTTTTTTTTAATTTTTTTTAGATAGAATTTACTTTATTGTACACCATGAAAATAGTAGTAAACAGGAACAACGTATAAATTATGGGTACATGGTCGGTATTTTCAATTCATAATGAATATAAAATAAATTCCTGACTAGCCTAACTATTTTTTATCTCGTGTTATTGTTGTGACAGACGATGATAATTGTTTAATCTATGAATCTTTAGATATAAGATACACCAGTTTTCAATTTTATCTGTTTTATAGGAAAAACCCCAAAAATACTTACTATAATAACTTCTTAGGTTTTCGCGATCACTACACATTATAATAAAACAAAGTTTAACCGGATTAAATCGCGTATATAATTTAAATTGGTTTTCCTGACGTTTCGAAAGCTTTGCAGCATTTCGTGATCGCAGGTAGACTAACGGCCAAAATTAATATCCAATCTATCCACGATTTCCCCTACTGGAGATAGAAATTTGACATGTTTTGTACGGAGCTTATGTCAAATTCCTATCTCTAGTAGGGCAAATCGTGGATAGATTGGATATTAATTTTGGCCGTAAGATGACAATCGTCTTTACAGATATTAAAAAAAAAAAAAAAAAACTACCGTACAATATTATTAATTAAAATCGTTTCGATGCACGCAGTAATAACTCACAATATAATTATCTTTTATAGTGTTGCCTGCTGTTTGGGACTTGATTATTTTTAGGACTAGGTTCCAAACAGGTGGTAACTGCCAACCATCTTCTCTATTAAAATTAGGATGTTTTTTTAATTTCAATAGCCTCACGGAGCATTCTAGGTACATATCGGTTTTCCTTCGCCAGAACTTGTGGTTTATCAAATCGAAGAAAATGGTTGGGTTTGACTAGGGCATGTTCACACACTGCAGACTTTGTGGAGCGTCTGTTCTTGACGTCAGCTATATGTTCTTTAATTCTAGTGGCTATACTACACTTTGTTTGCCCTATGTATGATAACCCACAATCACAATCAATCTTGTAGACCCCTGCATCTTGTAAGGGAATGAGACACTTCACCGGTCTGAGGAGTTGACTGATCTTTCTTTGGGGCTTGAAATAGGTTTTGATAGAAGCACGCTTCAAGATATGACCAATTCTGTCGGTGACCCCTTTGATGAATGGTAGAACAGCAGGTCGACGATCAACTGTGCTGGGTTTCGGGCGGCGTTTGCGATGGGGATGTGGAGCTCGCAAGTTATTATGCTTGAGAACATGCTTCACATGGTAAAGTTATGGACCCCTGCCAGGTGGTCGGCGTCGCAGATGCGATGTGCTCTCTGTAACAAAGATTTGGCCACGGTAGCTAACTGACAAGGATGGTGGTGAGATTCACCGTCAAGTCCCAAACAGCAGGCAACATTGTAAAAGATAATGATATTGTGAGTGATTACTGCGTGCATCGAAAGGATTTTAATTAATAATATTGTACGGTAGATTAAAATATATTTTTAGAAATATCTGTAAAGACGATTGTCATCTTAGTCTACCTGCGACCACGAAATGCTGCAAAGCTTTCGAAACGTCAGGAAAACCAATTTAAATAATATACGCGATTTAATCCGGTTAAACTTTGTTTTATTATAATACTTACTATGTCAAAAATAGACTAAGAACCATTGTGTCTTACTAAATGACTTTCAAAATGTCATGTCATGGCAGAATATTTCATTTGTTTTTGTTATTTCTTTACATCGAACATGTATAAGAAGTCGGATTTTTCGAACTCAAATAAAACCAAAGAAAATGGACCTACAACTTTGGTGGCATAATAAAAAATGAGAGCTAGATTTATATTTTCTATGAGTATTATTCAGTAGATACATTGTTATTACTATCGCGAATCATATTTTGATTGATATGCAACGCGAAATAGAGCTAAAATTAGCAAAAAACGCAAGAAAATTTGAATTTCGCGGGCTACCCTGTAGCATTCACCTTAAGCGAAGTTATTTAAATCTTGTATCGATCTTTCAAAATGGATACATAAACTACTCAACTCCACCATATATTTTTCCATTCTCCCTACTTCAAGAAATGATGAAGAAAAATGGAAAGAAACAATGTACTTTTTTGGAGTTTGGCGACCAGATCGGTCCTTAATATAAATTTACTAATCTTCTACTTAATAAAACTCTGAAACTGTCAGACAAAGCACGTTCTAAGCCGGTGGGTCTACTCTAGAATCATGAAATTTTACACAGGAGTTCCTTATTGACAAGGTGAGCACTAAGAAAGGGTTTTTGAAAATTTATCCCCTAAGGGGGTTAAACATTCAAGACCCCCTCTTAACTACTACACGTTCCTAATCAAAGCGCATTTCATTATCGTATGTTTTCTACAACATGATGTATATTTCCGAATTCCACGCGTGCGAAGCCGGACCAATAACTAGTTCTTAATATTAAAGAAAATATACGAAAATAGAGAATCCCCCCTTTATCTCCGAAACTACCGGGTCTAAAATTTTGCAAAAAATAGGGAATGAAGGGCCTCTCTTATAGTTTACAGGAAAACCTAAACGAGGAACCAAGTCTTAAGTTCTCACGGAATACGTAATGGTACGGAACTCTCTCCACGCGAGTTCGACTCGCACTTGACCGGTTTTTATGAAAAATTTCAGGATATGGATACCAGCGAGGCCGGCATGGGCAGTTCAGGTTCAAGTGACAGTACGGCACAACCTTCATCGCACTCGCAAGCGCCGCAACAGGTAAGATGAAAAGCCAGAAATATGTTAAGAAAATATAGGTCTTTATTTTAATAGCAACAAATTGCTTATGATGAAAGAAGGCTAAAAAAACATTGAGCAAGAAGGATGAAAAAGAGCACAAGGTAGACATAAGTTTTCTTAGTGAGATTTATTCTTTACAACAAAAACTATTAATAGAAAAATTGCATTTAAATTATAATTAGCAACAATAGCAACTAAGTTATTCATTCAATTACAAATGTGAAAAGTGATTTAGTGAATGATTTATTCAGGATTTCACTTTAAAAAAATCTTAATTATAAATTACGTGAGACAGAACAATCTACGTGCAGTGATGTCACTCCATAGATCAGCTGTTTGTGTTTTTCTTGTCACCTAGTTGCTTTGATTCAATTTTCTCTAAGTTTAGGTTTATTAGGCATGGTTTAAAATAATTTGTTTGGAATCTTACATGACATGTATAACTCTTTATTTTAAAGAATTTTCTTTCCAGTCAAATTAGGATTTAACCTCTGAATGAAAGATTGAAAGATAGTTTATTGCGTGAACCTTTGTTTTGATGTTCTACTATAGTAGTTTATGAAATTGTTGCATAATAGGGGTTATTAAAACACGAGTGTGAGTTTTTAATAGTATCACACGAGTGTTTTAATACCTAATTATGTCAGTTTCATACACTATTTTATCTACACTCATACAATTTTAAATAAAATACCAAAGTCAAAATCTTCGTAACATTGTCGTTGTTTTTCTTGATTTCTCTGGTAAAAGATTGTTCGTCATTTACGTTGCTGCATCCAGAAATTCAGGCGGGGTCATATTCTCCTCAGTTCAGTATCACTGCTGTAGTCAGATATTTTTGCCCAGAATAAAACTTTCGACATACAAAACCATAATAATAACGTAAACAATAACAATAAATTTACAAGTAACGATGTCCAAATCCAGTAGGCCAGGCGCGCGGCCGCGCACTCGCGCTGGTGCGCGCCTACACAGATAATAAAATATAGTCTGGCGACAACATTATAATCGGAACTAATTTTCTATCCTTGTCAGGATTCCGTCAATCTCTGTTATCATACAAAAAATATGCCTGTAAACACTTAAATATAATTAAAAGCAATATGACAATCAAAAGTTCTGCCAAAAACGCGATTTTAAACGATAAAAATTTTCAATGTATGACAAGTGGCGCCACCCTGAATTTTGTGTACTCATTGGTGCCAAACTGTACGACTGCTAAAAAAAAGGTTTGAAAACTCCTTGGTTAGGTCGAAGTGGCATTAAAAACTCCTTAGTTGGGCTGAAGTGTGCGGTTATGGAAAAAATATTAAATTACCGCATTGTTTTGTTCAGCAAACTGTATCGTAATAAAACTTTTTAAATTCATTACAGGTGCGTGTGCGTAAAGTATGTCATTATGACATTACTTTCGAGTTCATAATTCGAATTTTACGATACGAGTGTAGATAAAAATAATATAACAAACTACAAAAAATATAACCTGTGTATGTGTATAACTGACGCTCAACATAACCAAACATTGGTCATATTAAAGCCCATAGCTGCCTTTTCCCCACACCCAGTGCCTGCAGGTGCCCACATATTTAGAAAGCCTCTTGTGTCAGATATTTAGGAGTTCAAACGAACATATCGAATGTGATGGTGTATTGGTGTCTCGTGTTCGTAAGCTGATGTTTCCGATGAAGAAGCTAAGAAACGTAGTAGATGTGCCGCTCCTAAAGTCTATATACATTGCGTTAGTACAATCACTCGTAGCCTATTGTATATCAGTATGGGCTGGCACCTTTAAAAACTAAAAACGCCATGCTTCGTCTCGAAGGAGCGCAGAGAGCAGTCTTAAAAGTTATGCTTAAGGCCCCGAAACCCGTTATTCTTGCTAAATAATTTCAATCCTGCTTACTGCTTAACTAATCACTGTATGGTACTGAAATTAAAAGACATGATACTCAAGGATATACGTGACAATATGACCGAGTTTAAATTTAAAACACGAATGCACTTATTTGACTCGACCATAAAAAAATCAAAAATACCTCTGAAAATAAACAGTTTCGTACATATATCGTACACTTAATAGTATTTTGGTATGATATTTCACCTAAATATTGATTTATTATTATGAAATGTTTTACAAAAAAAATCTTTTTTGAAAATGCACATAATTTCTGGGTAATTATTGTTTTTCTAATATGTCGCTTATTAAATTTTCATTCGAAGTAGCTTCACTTCATGCCGCTTTACTCCTTCCCAGCCACGAAGAAAAGAAAGGAGCGGAGGTGCTGCAAGGCAATTTGGTCATGCGCCTTCAATTTGGTCATGACGTCACAGTGGGCGGAGCCGCAAAGCTTAATTTCAAATCAATCTTCACTGAGTTCGGTTCTGTTCGATTTTAATAGATTTTGAATATTTTTGTTGTTTTAACAATGAAATGCGCTGTTGTTGCATGTAAAAATTTCTCAGAATCAATACTAAAACATATTGATGGTTTACATTTCATGTACAAGTCCCATATATTTATATTTTCAATTTTAAAACATAAATGTTCTCGTTTCATCGCCAAATTATTGCTAGAGACATCTGTCGTCGAAAAGATGCATTCTAACCACTTTTCACCGATAACATGTTTTTAACATTATCAAAGCATATTCTGCATATTATGAAAAAAAAACTATTATATAAAATAAATAAATTGTTCTAGTTCATTTTACTTTCTAAAATGTTAGTTATTTCATAGATAAAATTACATAGTTACATGAAATAAGAGGAATATAAAATAAGAAGTGCCATCTGTCGGGGAGTAGAAGTAATAACTAGGGATGTGAAAAAATAATCGATTATTAAAAAAATAGATATTTTTTAATTTTAAATCAATGTTTTTGGGTCAATTATTATTTCTAGAAAAATCGATTATTTAGAAATCGATTTTTTACTTTAAGCGTCGTGTGTTTTCAATTTTTTTCTACTATGTCTTCGTCAAGGTCAAGTCAAAAGTTTTATTGATACTGACTCATTAATTTGAGTTTTTTGAGTTCATTCATTTTGTTCCAATCTTCAGTATAATTTAAGTTCTTGTTCCGCATTCGTTGATTCGTTCATTTTATTTTGTTTTTTCGTAAATAAATTTGTGTTCGGACGCTTTTTTTTCTGTGCACAGATGTCTAGCACCAAACCAAATAGGTTGCCGAAGCTTCTTGTTTCTTAATTCCTTACCAAGCAATATGTCGTAAAAAAATAAGAAAATAAACGAAAGCTTCAGCTTTGGCTCTGAAGTAATAATAACTGTTGTAAAATTGATTTAATCTGTTCTTGATATTTTTATTTATTTTAATATTTTCAAATAAATCTATTTTTGTGTAATCGATTTTGATGAAACTTAAAATAATCGATTATTAATTAATCTTTTTTTTACAGCTAAGTCACATCCCTAGTAATAACTGATCATAAAAAATGTGTGCATCATACCAGCAAGACCACATCTATTTTTATCTAATGTACTAATTATTGCATGTTTAATGTATGATGATGAAAGATTGAATAATATTGTTGAATGTTTGACTGGTTTTGTCAAATATTATGAAAATTGCACACAACGTAGATTTTATGTTGAAGATTAACATTCACTAAGTTTTTTATTTATTTAAATGTATTCTAAAATTTTTATTTTCTCGTTTGTCGTTTTTTTAAACTGTTGATCACGTGATACAAAACGTCTTGAGACTTGCTTTGCCGCCATTTCGGGTGGGTGACGTCAGAAAATTGTACTACGTAAGGCGATTTAAATGTTGCCATGATCGTAAAAATAAAAAGTACCAGTTTTTGAACGAGTGGGTATAATAATAATATATTCATGTCAGCCGATTTATTTTTTATTTTATTGAGCCTGGTTACTAACAACTACAACACTAGGTTTACTTTATAACTTACTAACCTGTCCCTGAAAGCTGTCTCTGAATGAGGTGATGCTAACTTGGTCAAGTTAAATGCTGTTAAACCCCAGGCGTGCCTTTTTCCTGCTAAACGGAGTCAATTCAAACTGACTCCAACTTTCCGTGATGTATCCGTGCCGGTAACAGACCAAATGGTTCGGCCAAATATCAGCTTGTAGCTCTCGAATCGATAGAGAGGTATGCCAAGAGGTGTTTTATTGGTATCGATGCGCTAGTCGACGCCAAACCACAAAGCCTCGAGCGTCGACGCAGAGTTGCTAGCCTATCGGTTGTTTATTGAATGCATTTCTTGAAGATACTATGTGAGCCTACAAGGTCACGCATCCCATGACCCTTGATTAGTTCACTTGAAATTACAAGTCTAAAAAATTATATTTTGTATTGTTTTATTATTATAAAATATCGATACCCATCACGTCTGTGAAGTTTCAACAGTTAATTTTGTTTAAGCTTATACAATATGTACCAAAAACCCTGTTGTTCCTGTGAGGTACGTTATCAGAATCACCATTATTACAAAAATCTAAATCAAAATTGAAATCGAAATTAAATATTAAATCATTATTAATTGTAAATTGAAAGTGATTATAAATACAAAATGGATGCAAATCTGAAAATAAATGATTTTATTTATTATTTTTATTTATATCACTCAAAGCTTACTCACTCAGTGATTATATCAATAAAAATAATCAAATTAAATATTAAATCATTATTAATTGTGAATTGAAAGTGATTATGTAACTTTAATATCACATTTAATATTTGATTTAATTGTTTCGTACCTCACAGGAACAACGGGGTTTTTGTTCCATACTGTAGACACTCACACTATGTTGAAAAAAAAAAACGATCCCAAAATACTACTTAAGTTACCTACATTCATCAACCATACAGACCAATAGACGCCTAATGTGGAATACAATGCGTACAATAAATTCTGTTTACTACTACTAGCTGAAGTACGGGGAAGCGAAGTACTGCAATCCTATTGGCCCTACCAAGGCGGCTATTGTCTAATCAGTCACATAAGTGGTCGAAACTGATTTAAAGTTTTCAAGTGTCGAATAGTGGCGACCTACATCAGTCCTATTAGACTAATGTATTGACAGACACAGGTCGCCTGTTATGAGGTGTCTACGGGGTGTATCTCAGAGTAATTATTGAAGGGAGTAGCCATAGTTAAGAAATCTCGAACATATTCGTTTGCCACTTTTAGGGGGAGGAGAGGGTTACACACGTGCTCAAAATCACAATAAAGCAAACATAATTTTTGTCAATACAGTCGCACACATACGTAAACGTACACACAGAATAAAAATTCACTCACACATTGTCAAAATCGCGTAATAGCATTGTAAACATACACGAAAATCTCGTAGTGAAAAAAAGGAAAAAAAAAAAAAAAAGAATCGAGAAAATCGATATCGATAAAATTCTTAATAGATGTATGATTTACATTGTCTATTCGGAAATTCTACAGCTGTAAAATGGGACTATTAATTAACAATATTAATAAATAAAAAGTTAAAAACGTTTATTTTCTAATTAAATAAAATAAAAAAACCACTCACTCATACTACCACTCTCTTCACTAAAAATAAAAATAACAGAAAGAAAACAACATTTTGAGGGGAAGTTAGTCGTGCAATTATTTCTTTTATAATTCTTTACTGTACCTTGATTTTCTCGTAACAAATCACTTATTTTACACTCTAACCTCAAAATTCACTAAACTTGTTTTCGATCTATCGCTATCAGCCATCAGCTTAGTTCGGATTAGCTCAGCAATTCCCGAAATAAACTTGCGTGGTGTAGCTGCTATCTGCTGTCAACTTTTAGTCATACATGAATGGCACCAGATTTGAAAACTGTATATTCGTATTCATATTCGCATCCGCGAATATCAATGACAAATATTCGAAAAATAATGATTGTCACATCAATAACATTCAAAATATACAAAAAAAAAGTATTAAAAGTAAGAAAGAAAAATGATTTATTACCACAACAAAAAAACAAAATCAATTATTATTGCTAAAACTTATACTTAACGTGGTGGACTAAGGCCTTAGCCTTCTCGTACTGAGAAGAGGCCCGTGCCCAGCAGTGGGACAGTAATGGGCTGGTTATGTTTATTGCTTCTTCTTCTTCGTGTCGACGGTACAATAAATTTACTGATAGTGGCACAGTAATCACACGCTGCTGGCTCAGAAATTTGCCACGTCTTGTGCGTTGTCTGTGGCATTGATAAGTCACTCAATGTGCAAGTGCTTGGACACAAGGAGCAAGTGTTTATTGCTAAAACAATATTATACTATCTCCTACATTGTTATATCATGACGTTTTTCAAATCACATTAAAATCGGTTCAATAGTTTTAACGAGAAGAAAAAGAATTAAACGGACTGACAAATTCGCTTTCGAAATTGGTATAATAACTATTAGGATTATTTTGTCGTCAATTTAAAATACTAACTAAAATGTATACTCGAATAAATTTTTATTCAAATGATTTATCGACTATCGATATCAGATTAACATTTATTTACTTTCTCCGTACTAGGCTTACGACGTAAAGTCGGAAATGGACTCCTCACTAGATTAGTTCATTATTGAATATATGAAGGAGTAGTCTCATGGGGAATACCGATACGTCATAAAAGTAGATCCGCACTCCTTAGCGAGACTAGTGCGCTAAATTTGTTGTTTTGAAAATCTTAGATTTCTTTCAAATTTAAAGTTTTGGACTTATTTGCAAGTAAATACCGCACAATTTGGCATTTTCGGGAGCTCTGTTTGCACTAACGATTCTATAATTTGAGTCAAGATGACGTTCAACTTGTTTTTATAAACCTTTCGGAGCTGTACTCCTTAAACATTGGCGAGACGGCCTGAGAGGGGTACGCCCGCTAAGCCATCTCCAATATTTTTTCCTCCAATAAGTACAAATATACGATGTTGTATTATAAACATAATTTAGTTAAAATAAATTTTAATGTCTAACAGCAGTAAAATTCCAAAATTAATAATATTGTGTTATTTGATGTCAAATGTCTACTTTCATTTACTTGTTTTTTTTTATTGTGCGCGTTAATTTCACTTTTAACACACCCCGGCCACTCAATACAATATGAATGCTAGCTACTTACGCAAGCTTACGTCTTATACAAACACGCACACACGTGAATGAATAGGGTTGCTTGCCGCTCGAAATGCCGACTGCGCTTCTCAGTAGTTCTCAGAGATGGCGTTAGCATGTGTAGCGAAAGTTATTCTTGCGCACGAACGCAGTGACTTTGTACGGGCGGCGAAGAAAATAATTTAGTATTTTTAATTAGCTGCAGTAAATTGATAGTTTTATTTCGGATTACATCGCGTAAATTGCATCGGTTGTATCTGACGATGTAATCCAGTAAAATTTATTTTATTGTAATGTGTAGTGATCGCGAAAACCTAATAAATTATTAAAGAAATTATATATTACACACACTGAAAAATTTACGCCTAAACGATTTATCTTTAAATTGGCGGTTATTGAACCGTATGACATTGAATATACGGAATCTCGGATTAAGTTTTGTTTTGCAAGCATTACAATTCATAATAATTGATTCCTCTCTAATCATAAGTAACATTAAACTCTCGCGTTAAGTAGATACCTACCTTTAATAAAATACAATAAATAGGTACTCAAAGGAATCTGCTTTCAAGCATTACAAGCAAATTATTTTTTCCTTTTTGTCATAACTGGCAAAGTACAAAAAAATCGTTTAATTGTAAAATTAAATGCTCGCTGTTCTGTAGTTCTACCTATAAAGGTTTTATTGTGGCTTACCTTATTTCATCCTTCGGAAATCGAAAAAATCTTCTGTTTCCTTGTCTAGATGTAGACACACATCCGTGTAAAGCACAATACACTACAATTTTCAATTAAAATACAACTACAAACACCAAAAAATATATTACGTAACGCACTCGACTGGCGATTGACATCCATTGAATATTGCAGTCCAATGTGCCGCCAAACTGCGGTCACGTGCGGGGCGCGGGTGAGGAACTTAAATTGGCGGGGGGCGGTGAGTGGCCGTTCTGTACGTTAGTACTATTAGATATTCTGTGCTTTTAAGTTATACAGATGGTAGGGACCAGCTGAAAATCAGTGCTGTGTATACCTACATGCACAGGAAGTACTGAGCTGGATCCCTTGCTACACATATTATGTAGTACACATGTTGTGTTCTCTGTAATTTGTCCTGTTACCTTTTCATGTAATATGTACATTTTATGTGTGTGGCAAAATAAATTGTTTAAATATGGTTTAAAATGGTATGTATAGTCGATGCCTACAGTATTATAAATTTTAATGTGTTCTCACCACACTAACGCACATAGAATGTTCTGGAATAAAATAATGTGCTTTGTACGCCACAGTGGCGAGTAGATAAACTAAAATGGAAAATTGTTAATGCTGTTACGCTGTGATAATTCATTACACCGCTAGATGGATTTACTAATAATGGGCGGATTTTCCATAGTGAGGTGGAGCCATTGCTGAACCTCGTCCCCCTGTCACCCGCATTCAGGCGACGCTTCTTTCTAAAGAGATTTTGCCTTGCAACACCTCCGCTCCTTTCTGTTCTCCATGTTCCCAGCCATCCTCATATTTTGCCTCGCGCTCATTCTCATGCCGCTGTGATCCGCGTAGCTAGATGGACCTGTGCTTGTTTTGTCAATTTTTTTGAATTATTTTTGTTTCGCGTTTGTAAATAAAAATTGGGTATAATTAAAAAATAGCTTTGAAACATTATTATGGATATATTAGGCATGTCTTTCATAAATATTTGAGCACAATCCCGCAGGTCTAAGGTCTAAAATCCCATGTAGAAATCGAGTCCAATGTTGGGCTTCTGTAAATGTAACATTATAAAAATTCGTATAGCTGCAAAATAATGTAATAGCATACAAGAAATAATAGACATAGAGACTTGAATTTTTTGGGGTAATTTGAAGGGTCCTTTTTAGGGTTCCGTAGTCCTACAAGGAACCCTTATAGTTTCATCATGTCCGTCCGTCTGTCCGTCTGTCCTAATCCTTTACAGCTTAATAACTTCTACAGTTATAAACATAAGTAAATGAAATTTTGCAAAAAAATAGTCTAGATATAGATCTCAATTTTAAATGAATAAAAAAATCGTGATTACGTATTTTAGGGGTGGCGCCCATACATGTGAAATGGGGATGAAAATTTTTTTTTCGCTGCACCCCCTCGTTTGGGGTATCATTAAATAAGTCTACTAAAATGAAGGTAATGTTTCATACATAACTTTTTTATCAGGTTTACCATCTGCGAAATATAGCCCGCCAAAGTGGCTTGCAATGTGTGTCCCCCTCAGCCATTTCTAAACTATGCAACGTAGAAACTTATAATCTTCCACTTTGATTGACCTTTGTAAAAACTCTCTTTTAAAATTATTTCTAGTATAATTTGATAACAAATTTTTGAGTTATAGAGAGATAACTGAAAAATACTTAAAACGTCCTAGTTCAATGGTCATTGACCTTAGAGAAAAATGATCTTAGCAAATAATGCTCCTTTAGCTACTTTCTATTTTTAAAAATTACAAAAAGTAACTTCGTGTTATATTGAAAATAAAAACTTCTTAAATTTGGCGCTGTACAGCGCCATCTAGCGGCTAGTAGCTACACTATCTGATTCGCCAATGCTGCCGTCTATTGCATTTGGCACTTTATAGCGCCAGCTAGCGGCGGCTACTAACAACACTATCTGCGTCGCCAATGCTGCCGTCTATTGCAAAAACTAAAATAGCCACGATTAATATTCGATTTGATTTGTTTGTAACACCTACTTAAGGAACCCTATAATACTGAGCATGGCCCGACATGCTCTTGGCCGGTTTTTTGACTAGAGATGGATTCTGCTGATCATTACTATACAATAAAATTACGTATGAGGCAATTGCGTGTACAAATCTATACCTACTTAGTATAATGAGCCAACTGACATTATAGTAATTTTACAGCAGAGCGATTTGAAGGCAAATCGTTTATATTTTAATTATTCATAAATATTTAAAATCACTTAATTTAAGATTTTTTTTGTGTGTCAAGTCATTTGTTTTGATTTCATACAGAGCATAAATGGTCCACTTTATATGCATCACTGTAAGTTGGTTGTTTTATGTAACTAATTTTTGTATTAATATTAATTGCGCTTAATTTATGGCATGCGGTGCTCTTCTGTAAGTAATGGGGCACTTAGATTAAGTTTGAAGTGTGTTAATTTTTTCATGTACAGTGTACTCATTGTTGAAGAGCCAAATAAATAAATAAATAATACTATTGGACCAACCTTGAAATCGCGGAAAAAAAAATCAAATGCTCCCTACATTTGTGTTCACATAAATCGACAAAATGTAGGGAACACCTGTTTTTATTTTGCGATTTCAGGGTTGGTCCCATAGTAAAAGTTGTTCATGCTGATGAGTATCATGACCCCTTAAGAGGTTTTCAGTTATTCCAATAACACGTTGTGTATCCTTTACCAAAATTGGAATGTAAGAAAGTGGTGAAGGAATATTTACAGAATTTATTGTACGGTCGACCGCACCTCAGTGGTAACAGTTTGACATTGACAGCGTCTTTATTTCGTAAGCAGTAAAGGCGGTTTTCCAATTCAAGTGCTACCACTGTCATGCAGTCGACTGTACGAACAGACTGAAGGCTTGTTTCTGAGAGAAACACAATAACTATGACAGTTACAATGTTCACGCTTCCCGCCGTATTTCGGTACAACACACACACCCCGCATATACCTACAACTACGCACAACAACAACATTATAACATCACGTCTGTATTTCCCCGAAGGGGTAGGCAGAGGTGTATAGTACACCCACATTTCGCCAGTTATGTTATAGTCCCATGTAACAGGGGGCGAGCCTATTGCCATTGACCGGGCACAAAATCCAGACTCCAGGCTGCTACTGAAAATAGGGTGTTTGACAATTTTTTGAAATGTATGTAAAACGATGGCGAAACGTCCAATTAAAGCATTCATTAACAAATAATTACTAAAATATGATTTTAAAATTAAATAATCAAGATTTTTATTTCTCGTTTTAAATTTCGCACCAAAAAGCCAAGTCACGTGACATTATCGTCAACCTACGTCACTGTTCTTGTTCCGGTCAGTGTAGCCGGTGTAAATTCCCTTAAAAGTACGTTATGCTTACCAAAAAGGTACGAATTAGAGGAAATGTTAAAAATCTGAGAAAAAACGTAAGATTCCAGTTTACGAAACAATGTAGTTAGAAGGCGATGTCGAGAGTTATTTTTATTTTGATATTGCTTTTATTTTTCGTTAAATTTTTATGTTTCCTTCGAGATGGTTGCAGCGGTGCGAGCGCTGAAAACGGAACGTAGTTTTATTTCTGGCATGAAACATGACTGAAAAGTTTTGTATTTTGTTTTTGAATCATGCACCTACAAAACAAAAGCTTGTAAATTACGTTCATAATTACGTACAAATGCTCATAAGTTTAATTGTTAGTAAGTTATAAAGTATTATAACCTGGCTCGATAAAATAAAAAATAAACTGGCTGACATGAATATGTTATTATTATAAAAACTCGTACTCTTTATTTTTACGATCATGGCAACATTTAGCTCGCCCTATGTCGTACAAGGTTCTGACGTCACTCTAAATGGCGGCCAAGTCTCAAGACGTTTTGTATCACGTGATCAACAGATTAAAAAAACGAAATTTCAAACAGGAATATAAAAAATTTTTAATCAATTTAAATTTGAAAAACTTAGTAAAAGTTATTCTTCAACCTAAAGTCTACGTTGTGTGCAATTTTCATAATTTTTGGCGATACCAGTCAAACACCCTATTTCCTAATGAAAAAAACCCAGTAACACTTTGCCCGACCCGGGAATCGAACCCAGAGGGTCTACTCGCGTTTTACGAACGACAAACGAAGTGCGAACTTTCGTTCCGACTGATACCTACACAATAAAGATCGGCACATAAAAAAGGCACAATAAATATAAACTATGGTTCAGAGTCGTATAAAATTGATCGGAGATCAGAGAAACAAACGTCAAAGCACGATCATCGCATGCGATATGGGAATGATGGTTGACCGGAGTAGCAAATTATGCGATGATTCGTACGATTTATCGAATATCGTCAAACGGGAGTAGACCCCCAGGACCCAGGCCCCACGCTCAGCAGTCGCGCTTGCAACCACTAGACCAACTACGCACAATACACCCTATACTCTTTTACACATCTAACACGAACAAACACTCAGCTCATACCCTTACACATCTAGTCCTTTATGTATGGCCAGGCCTGGCTCACTCCACCACGTGACTATAAAAATATACCTACGCTCCGGGACCGCGTCGACGCGGTCGAGCGTCAGGTGTTGCGCGCACGCTCGCGTTACAAAAAAGTGTCTACTTAGGTTTACTTTAGATTTTATTAATAGTTTTAAATTATGGGTAGGTAGGTAGTAAGAAAGCGAATATCATTTGGTTGCATAGGTACATATACCTACATAGTGACAGATTTATCATTATTTACGCATCAGCATAACTAAAGGTAAGATCATCATCATCATCATCCTCCGCGAGCCTTTTCCCAATTATATTGGGGTCGGCTTCCAGTCTAGCCAGATGCGGCTAAACATCAGTATTTTACACGGAGCGACTGCCATCAGACCCCCGCAACCCAATTACTGGGCAATACTGACATTCGGAGGTTAGACCAGTTGTCAGACTTTCAGGCTTCTGACTACCCGTAACGACTGCCATAGATATTCGTATGACAACCGGGACCGACAGCTTAACGGGCTCTCCGAAGCACGGAGGGGTCTCGATGTGTAACGAAACGGTCACCCATCCACAGACTGACCGCGGCAAGTGCAGCTTAACCATGCAGATCGTACAATCCGCGCAGTCGTTGCATCGCTACGAGCCCCTCAAATTCTCAAAAAAAAAAAAAGGGTAAAATGGTGGTGGTAAAATGCGTAAAAAAATAATAAATAATTAGTAAGGGTAGGCATATCTATACGACTTTGAATTAACTGCAATGTTAGTCGAGTCGGTTAGGAAACACTGTTTCTTTATAAGATATCGCTGACGTCACCCAAAGATGTACCAAGTGGATGAGAATTTCGTTACCACGAGCAGTGTTCACGGTAGCTTAGTGGCTAAAGCACTGGCGTACTGAGCCAGGAGTCGCAGGTTCGAATCCTGCTCGTGAGCGATTTTGTCTTTCCATAATTTAAATCGTTAGTTACAATAAATATCTGAATGCATTAGTTAGTAATTACACAAAAAAAGCGCGAAACGTTACGTTATCATCATCTATAAATTCTAAACACGGGTATGCTTGGCGCACTCCACACAAGTGGGTACTTTTAAAATGTACGCCTGGGGCTGCGACCGGTCCATGCGGCCAAACATCTAACAGCTAACAGCGAGGAGTTGCCCGCACGCTTGCCACGCATGGTTGTAATTCTCTATCTACCTACTTATGTTGCTAAAGGCAGAAGCAAATAAGTAAGGATAATAGTAAGCCATTAGGGCAAACAAACACAGAAAAAAGACAGCAGTGTCTACTTGTCTAAATGTATGAGAGCTGCAAAAGAAAAAAAAACAGGTTGTGTAATTTTATACATAACTAGCTTTTACCCGCGGCTCCGCTCGCGTTAAATTCTGCTAACCCACGTCAGTCCAGTCCAGTCCAGTCCATTCCAGTCCAGTCCACTGTCCCGCTGCCCCGCTGCCCCACTGCCCCACTGCCCCTCTGTCACACCGACCCACTGCCCCAATGCACAGCTGCCCCATTGCCCCGCTGCCCCGCTACCCCACTGCCCCACTGCCCCGCTGCCTCACTATCGCTTTGCCCTACTGCCTGCCCCTCTGCCCCGCTACCCCACTGCCCCGCTACCCCACTGCCCCGCTACCCCACTGCCCCGCTACCCCACTGCCCCGCTGCCCCACTATCCCACAGCCCCGCTAACCCAATGCCCCGTTGCCCCACTATCCCACTGCCCCGCTGCCCCACGGCCCCACAGCCCCGCTGCCCCGCTGCCCCGCTGCCCCACCCCGCTGCTCCACTGCCCCACTATCCCACTGCCCCGCTGCCCCGGTACCCCACTGCCCCGCTGCCCCGCTATCCCACTGCCCCACTGCCTGCCCCGCTACCTTACTGACCCGCACCCCACTGCCCCGCTGCCCCACTATCCCACTGTCCCTCTGCCCCGCTACCCCACTGCCCACTATCCCACTGCCCCACTGCCCCGCTTCCCCACTGCCCCGCTGCCCCACTGCCCCGCTGCCCCGCTGCCCCACTGCCACGCTGCCCCGCTGCAGCACTATCCCACTGCCCCGAAGCCCCGGTAATTCACTGCCCTGCTGCCCCACTGCCCCGCTGCCTCCCAACCCCACTGCCCTGCTGCCCCGCTGCCCCTCTAACCCGCTACACCACTGCCCCGCTGCCCCAATGCCCCGCAGCACCACTATCCCACTGTCCCGCTACCCCACTGCCCCACTTCCCCGCTGCCCAGCTGCCCCACAGCCACGCTACCCCACTGCCCCACTATCCCACTGCCCCGCTTCACCACTGCCCCGCTGCCCTGCTGCCCCACTGCCCCGCTGCCCCACCCCGTTGCACCACTGCCCCGCTGCCCAGCTGCCCCGCTGCCCCGCTACCCCACTGCCCCACTGCCCCTCTGCCCCACTATCACACTGCCCCACTGCCTGCCCCGCTGCCCCGCTACCTCACTGCCCCGCTACCCCTCTGCCCCGCTGCCCCCACTATCCCACTGCCCCTGTGCCCCACTATCCCACTGCCCACTATAGCACTGCCCCACTGCCCCGCTTCCCCACTGCCCCGATGCCCCTCCGCCCCGCTGCCCCACTGCCGCGCTGCCCTACTGCCCCGCTCTCCCGGTAACCCACTGCCCCGCTGCCCCACTGCCCCGATGCCCAGCTGCCCCGCTAACCCACTGCCCTGCTGCCCCGCTACCCCACTGCCCCACGACCCAGCTACCCCACTGCCCCGCTGCCCCACTATCCCGCTGGCCCACTATCCCACTGCCCCACTGCACCGCTGCCCCACTATCCCACTGCCCCGGTAACCAACTGCCCAGCTGCCTTGCTGTCCCGCTGCCCCGCTACCCCACTGCCCCACTATCCCTCTGCCCCACTCCCCAGCTGCCCCGCTGCCCCGCTACTCCACTGCCCCACTGCCCCGCTGCCCCGCTATCCCACTGCCCCGCTGCCCCGGTACCCCACTGCCCCGCTGGCAAGCTGCCCCGCTGCCCCACTGTCCCTCTGCCTCACAAACCCACTGCCTCACTGCCCCACTATCACACTGCCCCGCTGCCCCACTACCCCACTGCCCCACTGCCCCACTGTCACACCGTCCCACCGTCCCACTGGCACTGTCCTACTGTCCCACTGTCCCACTATCCCACTGTCCCACTATCTCACTACATCACAATCGTCCCGTCCCACAATCTCACTATATCACTATCGTCCCGTCCCATGTCCCATGTCCTGTCCCATGTCCCATGTCCTGTCCCATGTCCCATCCTATGTCCAGTCCCATGTGCCGTCCCACAGTCCTGTCCATGTCCCGTCTCATATCCCGTCCCATTTCCCGTCCCATGTTCCGTCCCCTGTCCCGTCCACTGTCCCGTCCCCAGTCCCGTCCCCTGTTCCGTCCCCAGTCCCATCCCCAGTCCCATCCCCTGTCCACTCCACTCCATCGTACATTACTATCCGCTCGTGCAAATGCATAGAAGCTTCGATCTGTCGGGCGAGTACGCAACCCACGAATAATTTTTTTTCTTTTTTTCTTTTTTTCTTTCTTTCTTTCTTTCTCAAAACCCATACCAGTTTTTAAGTCAGATCATCAGCTTTCAAACAAAAAAAAAAACATCAAAATCGGTCCAGTAGTTTTAGCGTGATGCTGGAACAAACAAACAAACAGACGTTTACAATTTTATAATAGTTAAGATACACATTTTCTGTTAGTTTAAATCCTTTATATTATTGAAATAATCAGCTGGTTACATAACAAAAAAAATCTTTTTTTACACTTATCATGTGATTATTTTACTATACAACAAAAATGAAACATTTATTTCGGTAGGTTAAGTCTTCACCAAAATGTGCAGTCAACTCCAAGAGCTATGATTCCGGGCCCGAGCTGCATACCATGCCGCCGTCCGAGTGGAGTCACGTGACGCGGCCCGCACTTTGTACTCTCGCACCCAGTCTCGGTTACCAGCCCTAGGCGAAACACATACGACGCGTCAACGTGTCCGTGATTTAGCGGTTCAGTGTAACATCGACTTTCTTTTACACGCGTAGGACTCAATTTAGCTTGTATTGTATTTTGTAAATATCTTTAAGAGTAATTTAGCGAGCTTTCTTAGGGAGTGCGCCTTCTGTACTTGTACTATTATTTGTTCTATGGTATGGCTTAAAATATGTTTGGAGATGAATAAAATATCTTCTTCGATAGTTATTTGCGTGTAATATAGACTTGGGTTTTACAAAGTTTAATGCGTGTATGTCAACAGTTGAGCGACTTAAGACTTAATGCCACAGTTGCGCCGACTGGCGGTGAAGTTTAGAGGTACGCCCCGTACCCCTCTCCTCAGCCATTCAGTGCAGTGCTGATGGCTTGTTATTTGAAGATGATGCGTAGACATTTAAAGTATCAAATGTAGTTCCTATTTTTTTTTTCTAAAAGGCATTAATTACTTGATATAAAAAAATAATTGAATAATTGTTCTAAAATTGTATACTTAAATTTGTGGGAAGAAGGCACCGGAACTAGCATAGACACCGTCGGTAACTCTATCTTAGTAAGATACAGAAGCGAAGCGTTTGCGCATGATTGTAAATAAGTCATCAGTTCGCGCGTCCGTAAACATCTGTGATGCGATGTAGTACCTCGGCAGCCCCACCAGCACCCTGAATGCATTATTATATTGAACGCGCAGAGCATTGTATGCCTTCTGCGTGTAACTAACCCGATAAATATGCATCATTACTCTTTCTTCCATACTGTCTTCACACATGGCAAGCTAAAACTTAAAAAATTGTTTTTATAGTGATTATTTTTGTTAATAAGTACTCGTATTGATCAAATTAATATAATACCTTAGATACGTAAGTAGCGACATCTATCCTATGCCCTTAGAAGGGTTGTCGAAAAGTTCGGTGTAGAAAACAATAATCGGATGCGGCGATAAAATACTACTAAACGGGGGAGCCATTACTTTTAAAAACGTTTTTCTGACAGAATTTTGGATACTATAATTTATTTTAATTATATTTTATTTTATTTATTTGCACACCCCGGATGAGACAATAATATGTACCTACTCATCCTTGACATATTTCTTTATATGAACATTTTAAAACATCGCAAGGTAAACCATCATAATGAGAAATATCGCACAATAAAATAAATAAATATATTTTTGGGACATCATTACACAGCACCATCTAGTCCCAAACTAAGCAGAGCTTGTACTATGGGTACTAGACAATGGATATAATACTTATATACTTTTTGTTTTGTAAATACATACTTATCTATCTTCTATCTATCTATACTATAATAAAACTGTAAAGGTCGAAAAGTCTGTACATTGAGTTTTTTTTCGCGAAAACCGGCTAGGGGGACTAGAAATAAGCTATAGAACACGAATCAATCGTTTAAAAAATTTATGTCTGTCTGTCTGTTTGTTTGTTACCTCATCACGTGAAAACGGTTGAACGGATCGTAATGAAACTTAGCATTTATATTGGTATTAGTCTAACTTAAAATATAGAGTATGTTTTATCTGAATCGGTTGAGTAGATCCAGCGATACAGCTTGACCCCTCTATTGTATTAAGTTGCATACAAAGTAGAGGTCATGATTGTTGGTTGGATGCAGGTAGCAGGTTCCTAAAAATACAACTGGATTCTATTAGAATTATAGAAAATATTATTATTATTATTTTTTATCTTTAAGGTCTTAATAGTTAATTATTGGTACCTTAATATAATTACGATCTAGTCTACAAGACTAATAAGTAATTTTATGCTAACTTAAACTGCTAGATAATAATATTATTTCTAAGAATGTGTCCACTGGCACTATCTTAGCGTCTCTTAGGGCGAAGTCACTTTTTTCATGTGTCTTTAATTAATATTGTCTACATCACTATTTTAATTTTAACACTACACTAACTCAAAAGGCTTTGTCCTTTTCAGTCTCCTCACTAAGCCTGTGTTGTCGAGGAGCTGGATAGCCTCAACGTTCACATGATGATGAAGTCTATATTCATGAGCTTCGGCATACTTTTGGATGATATCTTTAACGAAATCCATTTTGAGGTCCCGGTGAAGATCTTCATTTCTGATATACCAGGGAGCGTTCACGATGTCCCTGAGCACTTTGTTTTGGAAACGCTGTATTATTTTTATGTTAGTTTCTTTGGTACAACCCCATAGTTGTATGCCATAAGTCCATACTGGCATTAGAACTTGCTTATACAACAATAGCTTGTTATGTATTGACAGCTGAGAATGTCTACCAAGGAGCCAATACATATTTTTGTGGCGGTAGCCCAATTCTTCTCTCTTCTTCTTGACGTGAGCCTTCCAGCGTAACTTAGCGTCAATGGTCATACCTAAGTATTTAGCTGTGTTAGCGTGTGGTATTGGTTGGTTATTTATGAACACTGGATGGTACTTGAACTTTTTGTTTGTAAAGTCGACATGGACCGACTTGGATTCATTGAGCTTAATGCGCCACTTCTTAGTCCAGTTATACACAAGATTAACTGCATCTTGGGCTTTTTCTCCTGCTTCTTCGTGACTGTTTCCTGTAGCCATTATAGCTGTGTCGTCAGCGAAAGTTGCAATTGTGTTATTTTGTAGTTTTGGGATATCACACGTGTACAGTAGGTATAGGACCGGACCTAAGACACTTCCTTGTGGTACCCCAGCTCTTATCTCTTTAAGTTCAGAATAGGCATCCTCTTGTCTGACTCTAAAGACTCTGTTGGATATATACGACTCAAGTATATCTGAAAATTGTTTGGGCAAGTTAGCTCTGAGTTTGCATAAGAGGCCTTTGTGCCAAACTTTATCAAAGGCTTGTGCCACATCTAAGAAAATTGTAGAGCAAACTTTCTTTTCTTCTAACGTTCTCTCAATGACATTTGTTATTCTATGAACTTGGTCTATTGTTGAGTGATTTTTTCTAAATCCAAACTGATGCGATCGGGAATTAGATTATTTTCATCCAACAATGGTGATAGTCGCTTAAGCAATAGCTTTTCGAACAATTTTGATAGTATGGGAAGCAAGGAAATTGGTCGATACGATGTAGCTTCGTGAGGAGGCTTTCCTGGTTTTGCTATCATAATAACTTCGGTAACTTTCCACAAATTAGGCACATATTTTAATCTTAATGCAGCATTTATGAGAGTTGTTAGTTTGACTATGGCTTTACGTGGTAAATTGTGCAGAATATCTCCTGTGATTAGATCATATCCTGGTGATTTTCGGGGGTTAATGTTTAGTTTAATTTCTCTAGCAACTTCTTTTGGTGTTGTAAGTTTTATCTCTAGCTCTTCTTGCAGGATGTCATCCTCAGAAAGGTCGTCGAAATGACCTTCATGTGGTTTGAATATACATTCCAGGTGTTGTGAAAATCTTTGTGCCTTTTGTTCGTTATTAATAGCCCATTTTCCGTTTTCTTCCTTGATAGGAGGGATTTGCAAAACAGGTCCCCTCAATTTTTTTGTAGCTTTCCAGAGCGAGTAGTTTGTACTGATATAATTGGTTAGCTTTCTCAGATCAGAGTTCATAGACGTGTCAATAAAATCTTTGATTTCTCTCTGAAGTCTTTTAGTAAGATTATTTAGTAGTCTTTTGTCTTCTGGAAATCGAGTCAGGTGCCATCTGCTTCTTTGAAGTCTTTTTCTGTGTAGAAGATCTAAAATTTCTTTAGGGTATGAGGTTGCCTTTGATCTTCCATATAACTCGGGTGTATTGCTCCATGCTGCTTGTTGAATGTCTGCTATATACTTTTTCAACTCTGTGTCTATATGCTCTGGATTTTTTTGTGGAACTTTGAGGTTTATACTATCGTCCAAATCAGATTTGAAACTTTCCCAGTCAGTTTTTTTATTAACTAATCTTAATTTATTTTCTTTAAATATTACGTGCTCACTTAATGTTAGTATTATAGAAGAATGGTCCGAGTTCATATCATACATTTCGTTAACATCTAAATAGTTCGCTGATATATTTTTGTACACAAAAAAGTCAATTAGATCAGGTTTTCTTTGTGGATCGGTAGGCCAATAGTTTGGCTTTCCTGTGGATGCAAAATCACATTACATCTCTTTTATCGCACTAAAAAGTTCTCTTCCTTTAGTATTTGTGATCCTAGAGCCCCAGTGGACGTGCTTAGCGTTAAAATCACCCCCAAGGATGAATCTATCGCCAAGTATCTTGAGGAAGAATAGATATTTCTCTTTTTTCAACTGATACCTTGGCGGAAAATACACGGCTGCAATTGAAAAAGAGTATCGCTTGGTTTTGACACGTACGGATACAGGCTGAATTTCTGGCTCCTCGTATTTACTTTCTTCTTGATGGTAAAGATGTTCTTTTATTATGACAGCACTGCCACCGCTTGCAGTATTGTTTGGGTGAAGTGCATGGTATACCTTGTAACCTTTAAATTGTATGTGAGATTGCTTAGTAAAGTGTGTTTCAGCTATTAAACACAAGTCAATGTTTTCTGTATGAAGGACTACTTCTAATTCTTTTTGATGCTGTAGCAGCCCATTAGCATTCCATAACATAATTTTTAGTGTTCTAATCATTTTTTAGTTAGAGGAGCAGCATTCCTAGTGCCGTTTTCAATTTTTTTCAGGCGGAAATCAAATGTACACATAGTCTTAGAATCTCGTCCAGTTTTCCGTCTAGAGCGTTTTCTAATGGTTTATTATTACTTACATTAGCGTTGTTTCGTGCCATCTGTGCGTAGCTGATGTTTTTACTGACCTGTTGGTTTTTCTTTGTGGCGGGTATCGTTTTGTTACCAGGTACTGTCTGCTGCATAGAAGTAGTAGATTTTTTCTCTCTTTTGTTTTTGATGTTTTGCATTTCTTTGGCAACCATACAACCTCTGTAGTTGGCAGGATGTGGTGCGCCACAATGCACACACTTTGGTTTTTCCTCTGCAGGTTTTTTGCAGTCTCGTGTTAGGTGTTTACCTGTGCATTTAACACATCTTGGTTCCTTGGAGCAATACTTTTGCGTGTGTCCATAAGCCTGACATCTCTTGCATTGAGGAATCAGTCTAGATGTTTTAAGGGGTTGCATTTCAACTTTGCATCCCAGTATTGATTTTATCCTATAGATATTATTGATAACCTCCTCATTTTTAAAAGTAAGCATATACATATTGAGGGGTACCTTGTCCTTCCATCTCAGTTTGTTTACAGCTTCTTCAATTTTGTAACCTTTGCTCTGTAGGTCTTCGACTATTCTACTTGGCTCACAGGTAAAGTGCAATTTCTTTACCATAACTCGTATGGGTCTATCTTGCTTGTTTTCATAAGAATGCCATAGGCAGTTGTTATGACTTAGAAGCTGTGTGATAGCCCTATACGACTCATCATTTGAGGCATTTATTTTAACGGCTTCTCCGTTCATCATTTTAATAGTAAATGAGTCTTGTATTCTGTTTTCAGATAGAAGATCATAAAAAGATTGGTAGTTTTTGACCCCATCTACTATTATAGGCGGAGGTAGCGGTGGTTTCTTCACCTTTTCCTCCTCTTGAGTTGGTACCTTGCTAGTACCTTTTTCCTCTTCAATTATCTGTGTGGGTGATGCATTCAATTTTCGTTTTTTCCGGCCTTTCACTCTTATCCACTCGGTTTCTTTAGCAAGTTCCTCTTCATCTGTACAATATTCAGTACATGAAGTGGGCTTCTCTTTCGCTGTATCCGCTGTTTTATCTTCTATGAACTTCTTCAGTTGTTGTTGAAGATTTTCTATTTTGGTTTCTAATTGAGTTACAATACCTTCAAGATTTTCTCGTTCGCTTTTTTCTTCTATATAATATTTATGTAACAGGCGTTCTGTTTCAGTTTTAATTTGAATAGTAGATTTCGAGACAGCCATGACTGCAGAGAGTACTTCGCCTTAACAAATGTTTATATATTTTTGCCGTCATACGTGAGGCCTTGCGTAATAACTAGGTCATTGCGGCCGGCCGCGACGACGGCGTTGTTTTGATGTGTAAGCACTTTTCACACACGCGAGCGCGACTGCGCGACGTCTGCTCTCAGCGAGAATCGAACAACCAACCCAATAGAAAATATAGAATAACATAACATAGCCTATCACTGTCCCGCTGCTGGGCATGGCCCTCTTCTTGGAACGAGAAGAGTTAAGGAACTGGATATTGTTAGTTTAATAGATTATCATAACATAATCAGCTCATTACCTACTACCCAGTGGGGCACAGCAGCAGCCACTACTGGGTATGGCCCTCTTCTCAAAATGAGAAGAGTTAATGAACTGGATATTATTAGTATTCTAGAATAACATAACATTACCAGCCCATTACAGTCCCACTGCTGGACACGGGCCTCTTCTCAGCATAAGAAGAGATGTGGTTAGTGTTATAGAATAACATAATCAGCCCAATTACTTCCCACTGCTGGGCACGAGCGTCTTCTCAGAATGAGGGAGTTTAGGGCTTATTCCATGAAATTCCATCACCTTAGCCTTTTAGGTTGTAAAAACAAAATATAGTGTGGTCGGTAAATAGTGTAATCGTCTGTGTAGGCGCTTATATGTATATATTTGAAGATATTGTGTTCATAATTATGACACGATGTTATTTTCCGACATCCACGCGGACGGAGTCGCGGGCACAGCTAGTACTATAATAAAACTGTAAAGGTCGAAAAGTCTGTACATTGAGTTTTTTTTCGCGAAAACCGGCTAGGGGGCTAGAAATAAGCAATAGAACACGAATCAATCGTTTTTAAAATTTATGTCTGTCTGTCTGTTACCTCATCACGTGAAAGCAGCTGAACGGATCGTAATGAAACTTTGCAATTGTATTGGTATTAGTCTAACTTAAAATATAGGGTATGTTTTATCTGAATCGGTTGAGTAAATCTAGCGATACAGCTTGACCCCTCTATTGTATTAAGTTGCATACAAAGTAGAGGTCATGATTGTTGGTTGTTGCAGGTTCCTAAAAATACAACTGGATTCTATTAGTGTTATAGAAAATATAGAATAACATAACATAGCCCATCACTGTTCCGCTGCTGGTCTGGTCTTCTTGGAATGAGAAGAGTTAAGGAACTGGATATTTTTAGTGTAATAGATTATCATAACATAATCAGCTCATTATCTACTGCCCCACTGCTGGGCACGGACCTCTTCTTGGAACGAGAAGAGTTAAGAAACTAGAAAATATAGAATAACAACGTAGTCAACCCATTACTGTCCCACTGCTGGGTATGGCCCTCTTCTCAAAATGAGAAGAGTTAATGAACTGGATATTGTTAGTATTATAAAATAACTTAACATGACCAGCCCATTACAGTCCCACTGCTGGACATGGGCCTCTTCTCAGCATAAGAAGAGATGTGGTTAGTGTTATAGAATAACATAACATAATCAGCCCAATTACTCCCACTGCTGGGCACGAACGTCTTCTCAGAATGAGGGAGTTTAGGGCTAATTCCATGAAATTCTATCACCTTGGCCGGTTGGTTGTAAAAACAAAATATAGTATGGTCGGTAAATAGTGTAATCGTCTGTGTAGGCGCTTATATGTATATATTTGAAGATATTGTGTTCATAATTATGACACGATGTTATTTTCCGACATCCACGCGGACGGAGTCGCGGGCACAGCTAGTAATACATAAGAAATGTCACTCGATCCCAAAAAAGTACGCATTTTGCAATCGTGTATTATGACATTTCTTATCAATCCTACGAATCGAACCACGATTTTTCGATCCAGTGGAGAGTACGGATTTCTTGATCACAATGAATGTTTCGTTCGTAGTTAGTTTCAATTCTTGCCACCACACCACACGATCGTACGCTTGTGTACATTAGGCAATGTAGGCGTTGACATTATGCAGCGACTACACAGCCCTAGACGGCTATTATTGAGTTTAATGCGTACAAATAATTCTGCCACTAACTGAGGTATGAGGAAGCGGGGTACTGCAATCCGGTTGGCCCTGACAATGTCATTACGTCATAGGAACTTCAGACTTTGTAGGGTTAGAGACGAGACAGGTGTAGATTCAACACGATATAATATCGATAAAATTTTATAAATGTATACAGGATGTCCCGAAACTCAACGTCAAGCGGGTACTGGGCGATAGGCTAGGCTATACTAGTTCTAGCAAAAATTTAAAAAAATCCATGTTACTTGGTTAAGTGATTATAGCAATACTTTTGAAAATGTTGAAAATCAACACCCTCGATCACATATTTAGGTACTGTGATCACAAATTTTGCAATTTTGCAGTTTTTTTTTTTAAATGTAATCCTTATTAAATATGCTATTGATTGCAGTCACAAATCTAATAATTCATATCGTCGGTTTAGTTAAAAAAATTAAGTATGATTGAGTCGTGGTTAAAAAACGTTTTGTAAGATAACTTTGTCACTTAATCTTTAAAAAAAAATGTACTGTACTACCCTAGGCAAGTTATTTTAATAAATGGCCCATTTAATCAAGATTTCAAAATGGTACAACACTTGCTACTTACCTTTCACAAAAAATATCATTGCTTATTTACTTGCAAAAGCATATCATTTCAAAAAATCTTTTACCTGAATACTGCTTTTTGTGTGCAAAAAGGTCTGCTTCACCATAGTGTTAGCTAGACAGACAGATGTGATAGAGAGTGACGCCGTTCGAAGTTTAATACAGTGAAACGGACTGACATTTTATTTTTAGAGAAAGCGAGACGGATAGTGACGCCAATGCACTCAACCTAGACGTCGAGTGATCATTACCTCAACATACATACATAACATCACGCCTGTATTTTCCCGAAGGGGTAGGCAGAGGTGTAATAGTACACCCACTTTTCGCCAGTTATGTTATAGTCCTATATAATAGGGGGCGAGCCTATACAACCTAGCCTATACCTCAACATATTTGAGACATATCTACCTTTAAATAAGATATGTCTCAAGTATGTTGAGGTAAACAAATTTTTGGGTACGCTAGCTAGCTAGCGCCCATCATCCACCAATATAATAATCAAACATTTTATTAAATTTATTTTTCTTGTAGTCGATTTTTGTATCTAATAGTTAAATACAAAATAAGGCCTTTTCCTTTCTCCAGCTGAACTATGTTGCTGTGCCCGACAGGGTCCATGATTATTGTAAAAGGACGGAAAATATTTAGAACTGTCAAATTAGTCACCTAAGCCTCTTCTCTACAATCACTCTATCGCTCAAAGGTTTGCTGGTAGTAAACTAATTTTTGAGTTAAGCTGGCCTTTGTACATGTAATTTCTATTTATAAGTTATCACTTTATTTTTCTGGTGTACAATAAAGAATAAGAATTAGTCTATGGCATTGTCATGTACGTTAAAATGGTCGTGGTGTATAGCAATTGTAGCTAAATTAACATTCAAAATAAGCACGTGGACTTATTTGCCAGGACTAAAATCATAATCGTCTTTTTATAATGATTTTTGCTAGAAAGAGACTTACCCCCAGATTCTGGAAGGCTGACCAACGCAAAAATTAACTAATCGACTGTCAAATCTCAGGTCAAGCGATGTGATTGGTTGTTAACATTTTCGCCGGCTAATCACAGAAGCTGACTTGATTAGATTTGACAATAGATCAAATTGATCAGCCTTCCAGAAACTGGGGGTTAGTGACATTAAATTAGTTCGTAAACATCCGAATCGGCACCAATATTAAGCAATATTTGAAAGTGTGTTTATTTTACTTTATAGGCGGTGGCGATGGTTATGCCGCGTATCGAGCAACCCAGCGGGATTGCCTCTGGCAGTGTGACAGGTGTGTCCGCGGCTAGCTCAGCAACGGCATCCAGTGTGCCGACTCCACCCGCATCGGCAGCACCGCTTACCGGTACCTATTTTATTTACATTACTAGCTTTTGCCTGTGACTTCGCACGCGTGGATTCTGAAATCTAATCTAATTGAAAACATGATGTTTTTTTTTTTTTTTTTTTTTTTTTTATTATTTATTTGCCTTCATGTACAAGGTATATGCATGCATTACATTTTCATGGCACAATTAAATACTATTAGTACATGAACCCTGCAAGGGCACTGCAAATTTAAGTAGGTAGGTATACTAATGAGTCTAAAAATAGGTTTGTTATTAATTCATTATACATAATTATTATCTCAAATTATCATATATTAAAATTATCATAAATAAAAAAATTACAAGTATATTAATTGGATTATTGATCATGCAAGTCATAATTTTGTTATTAGAATTTATTTAGTTTTATACATCCATATAACTATATAAATAACAGGGCCGATCGATTCATAGTTTATCAGATTTAAATTCTTCGATTGTGTAGTAGCTTTTCTTTATTAAAAGAGATTTTAACTCTCTGCAGAACATTGACTGTTTTGGTTCGGATTTTAAACGTTCTGATAGTTTGTTATAAATTTGGAGTCTGAAATATGGACTTTTGCCGAAAATGTTTAAAGTAGTGGGAGGTAGTATTAATGTGTTCTTGTTTCGTCTATTGTAGTTTTCATGAAGTTCACTGTTAGATGTGAAAAGGTGTCTGTTCTTCCTAACAAATATACAGCTTTGCATTATATATATCGAAGGCAGTGTAAGAATTTCCTGTTTAACAAAGTGCGGCCTACAACTCTGTCGTTGCTTTATATTCATTAAAATTCTTATGCATTTCTTTTGTTGAATGAAGAGGTCCATGAAGTCTGTACTTTCTCCCCACAAGATAATACCATAGTTGAGCCAGGAGTAGGCATACGCGTAATAGGCAGATAAGGTAGTTTTATAGTCCGTGTTACATTTCAATACGCTGAGTGCATATATAAACTGTGATAACTTTGTTTTTGTATTTTCTATGTGTTTCTTCCAATTTAAATTTGAGTCTAATGTTAGTCCTAAAAGTGTAAATTCGTTTATTTCTTGTAATTTTATTTATTGCGTTAGTGGCTTTAGGTTTAGTGGCGGTCTTTGATAAGTTCTGAATTGACATACTTTAGTTTTAGATAGATTAATTTCCAAGTTATGTTCGTTAAGCCACTGTTTAGTTTCTGTAAAAGTTTTTATAATAGCTAAGTAATCAATATTTTCTGGAGTTTTAAATAATAATGAAACATCGTCCGCAAACAAAACACACGATGAACTAATGGTTTTTGGCAAATCATTTATGTACAATAGAAATAAAGTACATCCTAGTACACTTCCTTGAGGTATTGAATTATTTATAGTTAGCATGCTTGATCCTACGTTATAGATTTCCCGTTTATCACTATCAAAGTATTCCACTTCTACGAACTGTACTCTGTCTTGTAAATATGATTTGAGCCAACTAAAAGCTTTCCCTCTTATACCATGCACATAACATGCAGTAATGACCTGCGTTTTGGTTAGAAACGTACAGGAAGTCAAGCTGTATATCCGAGTGACAAAACCCATTGGCCTGCCGCATATTGCCAGGTCACGCGTTGTTGTCTTTTGATTGATTTTCTTCTAAAAACACTTAAACATTTAAAAAAACTTAGATCTGACTTCAAAACTGACATTTTATTACAAACTTTCATCACCTTAGGGAATGAATTTCATCCTCAGTTGTCAGCTGTCCGAAGTCTCCACCTCCGTCCACCTTTTTTCTTTTTTTTTTTCCCCGTGGGGAAATCCTCATGGACTCACTCCGCCCGGGGTAGGCGTAGTGAGCCAGTGTCGAACTCTTACCTACTAAAACCACCACGGTGTTCCTTCAACTACCTTAGCCGAGGGTGTGGGAACCCCCGGCTATGTGGGGTGTGAGTATTCACACAACCAACCCCCACAGGTCCCGGCCCGCAATAAGCAGGCAAACCCCTTCTCCCCCCGTGCGGCCTAACGTCGGCCGCACCCTTCTCGGTGGCGCACACAGAACACTGCACGCCACCTCATGGGCCTTTACCAGTCACGCCAACTACGCCAACTGTGCCAGCTACGCCAGCTGTGTCAGCTACGCCAACTGTGCCAACTACGCCAGCATGCCAGCTACACCAACTGTGTCAGCTACGCCAGCTGTGCCAGCTACGCCAACTGTGCCAGCCGTGCCAGCAACGTCAGCTGTTGTCGGGCAGCAGACTACCCCGAGTCTGCTGCTCGATGTTTATAGAGTTCTCCTCATGTTTTTATTTTTATTTTTAAATAGCTGTGCCCGCGACTCCGTCCGCGTGGATGTCGGATAATAACATCGTGTCATATTTATGAACATAATGTCTTCTAATATACATACACAGACGACTACACTATTTACCTACCATACTATATTTTGTTTTTACAACCAACCGGCTAAGGTGATGGAATTTCATGAAATTAGCTCTTAACTCTTATCATTCCGAGAAGACGCTCGTGCCCAGCAGTGGGAAGTAATTGGGCTGATTATGTTAAGTTATTCTATAACATTAACCACATATCTTCTTATTCTGAGAAGAGGCCCGTGCCCAGCAGTGGGACTGTAATGGGCTGATAATGTTATGTTATTCTATAATAATAATAATAACAATATCCAGTTCATTAGCTCTTCTCATTTTGAGAAGAGGGCCATACCCAGCAGTGGGACAGTAATGGGTTGACTACGTTATGTTATTCTATATTTTCTAGTTTCTTAACTCTTCTCGTTGCGAGAAGAGGTCCGTGCCCAGCAGTGGGGCAGTAGGTAATGGGCTGATTATGTTATGATAATCTATTTATGATAAACTATGTTGTTAAATATCCAGTTCCTTAACTCTTCTTATTCCAAGAAGAGGCCCATGCCCAGCAGCGGGACAGTAATGGGCTGATTATGTTATGTTATTCTACATTTTCTATAATACTAACACCATCTATTTGTATTTTTAGCAACCAACCAACAATTATGACCTCTCTTTGTATGCAACTTAATACAAAAGAGGGGTCAAGCTGTATCTATCTACTCAATCGATTCAGATAAAACATACCCTATATTTTAAGTTAGACTAATACCAATACAATTGCAAAGTTTCATTACGATCCGTTCAGCTGCTTTCACGTGATGATGTAACAAACAGACAGACAGACATAAATTTTAAAAACGATTGATTCGTGTTCTATTGCTTATTACTAGTCCCCCTAGCCGGTTTTCGCGAAAAAAACCTCAATGTACAGACTTTTCGACCTTTACAGTTTTATTATAGTACTAGCTTTTACCCGCGGCTCCGCTCGCGTTAAATTCTGCTAACCCACGTCAGTCCAGTCCATTCCAGTCCAGTCCACTGTCCCGCATCCCCGCTGCCCTGCTACCCAACTGCCCCACTGCCCCGCTGCCCCGCTACCCCACTGCCCCACTGCCCCGCTGCACCGCAGCCCCACTGCCTCGCTGCCCAGCTACCCCGCTGCGCCTCTGCCCCGCTGCCCCGCTACCCCATTGCCCCACTGCCCCACTACCCCACTGCCCCTGCCCCGCTGCCACACTAGCCCACTGCCCCACTGCCCAACAGTCCCACTGCCCCAATGCCCTACTGTCCCACTGTCTCACTATATCTCTATATCAGTATCGTCCCATGTCCTATGTCCCATGTCCTGTCCCACTGTCTCACTATATCACTATCGTCCCGTCCCATGTCCCATCCTATGTCCAGTCCCATGTGTCGTCCCACTGTCTTGTCTCATGTCCCGTCCCATTTCCCGTCCCATGTTCCGTCCCCTGTCCCGTCCCCAGTCCCGTCCCCTGTCCCGTCCCCAGTCCCATCCCCTGTCCACTCCACTCCACTCCATCGTACATTACTATCCGCTCGTGCAAATGCATAGAAGCTTCGATCTGTCGGGTGAGTACGCAACCCACGAATTAAATTTTTTCTTTCTTTCTCAAAACCCATACCAGTTTTTAAGTCAGATCATCAGCTTTCAAACAACAAAAAAAAATCATCAAAATCGGTCCAGTAGTTTTAGCGTGATGCTGGAACAAACAAACAGACGTTTACAATTTTATAATAGTTAAGATAGATTAATATATTGGTGGTTTTCTTCCTCGCGGTCCGGGCTGTGAAGCCAAGACCCTCGGTCCCAAGAAGCGCAAGAACACTACTCAGTGGGCACTCCTGGGGTTACGAGATCGACGGGGGCAGGGAAGGACAGTCCCCCCGTTGCCTGCCCAGTGGCAGGGCCCACCCCTGCTCCTCCACTGTGCCCTCCGCTGCACCGTCTGTTATTTTGCCTTAGTTGCGGCTATCCTTATTTTTTGAGGCTTTTAGAAAGATAATAACCAAACAAAACTTCTATTAAAACCCCCGTGGTTTTATGTGTCATAGTTTTCAAAATATTTAGAAAATCGAGAAAAATCCATAGAAACCATAGAAACGTGTTTTAGGCTCTCATAATGAACATTTTACAATAAATGTTTCATGGCACGCTAGCCATTAACTTAATGCATCATTACATCTATTTTAACTTAAAAAAATGCGTTCTCCTAGGCGTCAATTTTAATTTTTCTATGATTTCCTAATAAAAAAAATTATGGTCATTCTTAACATGGTCGCATTTTATTTTTGTGTGTAAATGTTTAGTACAATACTAAGTATTACCACAAAAAAAATAAGAAGCAACGAACACAGGAACTCGGAGATATTCATTTTTAAAGTTTTAATTTAGGGTTGTCAACTAATGTAGGCGCCTTTAACAAACGACCAATTTCGCTCGGAATAAATTTGCTTCTTCAATTATTATAATTTCCTATTACTATTTCTGAAGCATTATCCTTGGTCTACTCATGTCTTAACAAACACGCTTTTATTAGATTCACCTGTAACTAACAAATCATGAAACAAATCTTGTTTATTATTCTTTTTTGTTTTGTAAGTGCATGCACTTACATCAAAATGAATCTTCGATGAAGAATATTATGTGGAATTGGGCCTAAGGGGTCCGCCCTCGTTAGATAGAATGTCAAAACCCAATTTCCATACATAATATCTGGAGAAGCGGGGGTGAGGTGTCATGGAGCCGTCAAAGACCCATGGCACTGCTTTGCCTCAGCAGGTACTGACCCGTCCTGCTGGGGGATGTCCTTCTGGGCCCCGACCAGAGGACTTAATGCAAGGGGGGCATGAGGGCGCCAACCCTCATGCTGGTCAGCTAGTGGCAACTCCAACGACTAACAACGAAAGCACGAACACGGATCTGAAGAAATCACTCACGAAATTGAAATTTATAAAATTTTGGTAGATAAGGCACATTTGCACGGGGTTCATAAAAGACCTTTGGATCTCGATTCAGAGGAACGATGCCTAATCGTGTTAAATGCTTTATATCCAAATGGAATTCCGAACAATATCGATAGCCAAAACAATGAATTTAATTACAATCTTTCAAAATTTTTAAGTAAATGTGAAACTTTATATCGTAGTAGTAAACGGAATTTCAAACGATTTTGTAATAAAAACAAACACTGGCTTTCCACTATTTTTGATATTGAATTACCAAAAGTGAATATCGAGGAAAGTCCTTTACCACAACAAAATATTATAGAATTGTATGAGGCACATTTTTTACTAAAAATAATCCTTCAACTTCGAGAAGTAGTAGCTATGCCTTACAAAAAACTTTAAGACCCCAAGAACTTGAAGTCCCGATACCTGAAACTTCTTTTGGCGCTCATTCCAGTTTCACATCAAATACACATTTATTACAAAATAATCCTTCGACTTCGGGAACTAGTAGCTTTGACTTACAAAAAACTTTAAGACCCCAAGAACTTGAACCTTCAATAGATCCGAAACCTGAAACTACTTTTGATGTTTCATCCAGTTCCACATCTACATTTTATGAAAATTTAAGTGATCGCCAAAAGCGCCGTGCACGGAAAGATCTTGAGGAATCGCTTGACGGAGAACCTCATTCAAAACTAATTAAAGTTATGTCAAGAATAGTAACATACGAAACCGGCGAAAAACTAAATAAAAGTTCTGCTCAGGAGTTTGAGTTTATAATAAAGGAATCCTTGAAAAGTCCAACTCGGCCTAAAAAAATCGCGGGAACCATAAAGTCAAAATCGGAACCCAAACCTTATTCTCCTGATGAAGCTCTTTGTTTAATGATTGATATAAAACTATCAGTGGAGGACTATATCTACATGCAACAAGGTGCCAAATCTCGAGGATTTAATATTTACCCTCCCTATTATAAGATACGAAAAGCTAAAAAACATTGTTATCCTGATGTTGAAATTGAAATATCAGAACGAGAAGCCAATGTACCTTTAAATGATTTACTTATCGTATGCACACGTTTCGACGAATCATTGACTTGCGACCAAAGGGTTTCGGAATATTGCAATCAAAAACAGTTAGATACACTTCACTGCGTTTTTGAGGGTTCATGGGGTTTTGATGGTAGCACAGGACAGTCAACATATAAGCAAACGTTTTCTGATAAAATTGATGACGAACACTGCCTCTTTGCTACTACCTACATTCCGTTGCGCATAAAAAGTCTTGATGGTTTTGTCTTATGGTCAAACCCAAATCCACAATCTTTTAGATTTAGCCGACCAATAAAAATACAATACAGATCAGAATCAAAAGATCTGATTCTGGATGAAAGGAACCGGGTAGAAGAAGAAATTAAAAATCTTTCACTAATTTATTCGGAAATTTCTGCTGGATATGTCGTTGTCGGAGATCCAAAATTATACCTCACCATAATTGACGGAAAAGTCTTTAATTTCATCACAAATACCAGCTCACAATTACGGTGTGCGTGTTGTGGAGCTACTTGCACCGAGTTTAATAAACTTGACGAAGTGGCAAAAAACCATTAAATTAGGAAGCTTTACTTCACGGAATAAGCCCACTGCATGCCTGGATCAGATTATTCGAATTTTTGCTGCATTTAGGCTATAAAAATGATCCAGACGTGCAAAAATGGACGGTTACAAAAAACTCCCCCGAAGGTCGTATTGTGGAAAGAAGAAAAAAACAAATTCAAACGGACATTAGAAACAAAATGGGTTTGCTGGTAGATGTAGTAAGGCCTAATGCAGGAACAACCAATGATGGCAACACTGCCCGTACTGCATTGTCAGATTTAAACCGGAAAACATTTGCAGATATTCTTGGAATTGAGGAATGGCTTGTTGAGGATTTACACACCATTCTTGTGACATTATCAAGCGAGTTGGAAATCGATTCTCAAAAGTTTCAATATTTTTGTGAAAATCTCGCTGTTAAATACGTGCAAAAGTACAACTGGTGTTATATGTCAGTTACTCTGCACAAGATACTGATGCATGGAGCAAAAATAATAGAATCCATTTCCTTACCCATTGGAATGCTGTCAGAACAAGCCGGTGAATCAAGGAACAAGTTTTGGAGTTACGACCGTGAGCATCATACCCGAAAATTAGATCGCAAAACAACAGTGTTCGACTTGTTTCACCGCGCGCTAGAGTCTTCCGACCCATTCCTATCGCTGATGTCCATTGGCAACCGACATAAAAAGAATAAACGTTCCGTTCTTCCCGGCAAGGTTCTGTCACTCTTAAAACCGACAATGGAGAATATTATTACCCATGATCCATTACCGCAAAGTTTTGCTGATATTCCTAATACTGAATTGGTAACAGACGCTTCTGATGATAATATACTCGTATTATCATCAGAAGAAGTTTTGACAAACTCCGATGATGACTGCTAGGTTAGCGTCACGTATCGTTGTAGTCTTAGAGCATTGAGAACATTATAGTAATTGTTTTCAGACAACAGAAACCCAGAAAGAGACACAGAAAGACACGAGAAAGAGTTTACTCAAAGTTAGTTAAATACTTGGGAAATATCTGGCACTTTTATTTTATTTTTTTATTTATTCAATTGCGAAAACCCTAGTTCCATAGAAATTTCAAAAATATTTAGAAACTCTCTATCTTCGTATTCCTGCTATTGACGCATGTCATATTTTAGTGTATCATTACGCATATATTTAAATGAAAATAAGATGCGACCGTGATAAAAAAACATGAAAAAAAAATGTTTTGTGTTAATCGGTAAAAGTAAAAAATCTCCTAATATATCAAAGGTACGATGCCCCATTTTTTTAATATATATTATGCTGTTACTTTATTTAGGGCCGAGTTCGCGGACAATGAAATAACCACTGTTTGCAAAATCAACCTGTTATTCAACAACAGATGTTTAACCGGGACGCGGGAATTTTCGTGTTCACGACTCCTATCCGATCATTGATTCTGAAACCGAGCGTTCTGGGAATGAAAGAACGAATGATGTAACACGATTAATCAAAATGGTAACTAAATGGCAACAACACTATGAAAAGAACGACAATATAAAACGGTTGCATATTAGGTAACGCTTCCAAAATTAAAAATCCTAGTATAATGCTACTCTATACATTTGACATATCTTTTTAATTTGGCAGGATAAGCGGTCTTGGTTGCCATAGCAACCAATTAAATACGCCATTTTGATGTTTGAATATTAGGCCGCTACAAACTCGAAGTGTATCGGGCGGGCGCGTTTCTTGAAACATGATAAAATTCTGGTAGTTGTGCTTACCCAAAAGTAGCGGTAACATTGTGCAGGTTTCGTGCGAGCATCGTTTATCAGCCGCATTCATTTTTATTTTCATTAATTATACAAAAAAATATAAATAAAAAAAATTACGTACTACCTCATTACGACAAAAACAGTTATGTTTACACATCTTTCATAAGTTTTCTCAAAGCATAAGCAATATGTTTCTTTGTTTATGTTCGTAAAAGAAAAATGCACGCTCGAAAAACGGCAACGTGTTCCGGCCCTTATTTTATTCGGTTTTTATTGTAAATTTTACGAATATGATAAAATGCAATTGTTTTGTTATATTGGAGAGTAATAATCCTAATATTAATATTTTATGCAGCATAGACTCTTCTAAAATTACGAAAAACAATGAAATACAGAATATCAATGAATAACCTCAACAATTTCAACCATCAAACGTCAAAAATGTCATGTTTAAATACCCGGTTAGTACTTAAACGACGTCCCCGACTTCGGTTAGAAAAATCGATTGATTATTGTGATATAACAGTTGGTTATCGTTGGTGAACACCAATGTTCGGGTTAAACATCTGGTTTTTACATAAACATCTGTTATCTTCTGGGTGAACTTGCCCCTTAAAGGACTAACTAAATATGTATTACTGATTACAACAATTTTCGAAAATAAAAATTAATTTTGTTTTTCTCACTTTTCAATGAAACCTTAATAACTTTATAATTATACAAAAAAATACTATAGGTATTTCTGCCAAACCTTTATTGTTACTATAGCTATCGAATAAAAACATAAAATGGACATGGCCGCAACTAAGGCAAAATAGCAGACTGTGCGCTGGCGTCAGAGGGACACGTAGAGCAATTCCTAACTGGCTCACATCGGGCCCCTTTCGTGCCAGAATGTTCGTCACAGGCAATAAGGTCCCCCGGTCTATAGAAGAGTTATTGCCCGTGGCCACGGTACATCGGCCTAACAACTACAGCAACTAGAATCGACTAATTCACAAGCGACTGTAAATAGGTTTATTTGAATAAAAATCAATTTAAATTAGAAATTTTATTTAGGCAGGTACCTAAATAAATATTGTGTACTCATTTTTATCGAAAGATGGAGCCCTAACGTTACTGCGATTGCTTCAAGGTCACGCGGTCGTGCGCAGCTGCGACGCAATAATAACTTTACGCTCGAACTTTTAGGTACATTTTCGTACACAGCGGTCGGCGACGTGAAAGAGTAGGCTATTAAGAGCGTATGTTCGATTTAGCGCAAGTCAAAATCTGCACGATCTATCGAATGGCACACTCACTACGCCACGATACAATGGTTCCTCTGTGTGCGTGAGTGCTGAACCGTTAGCACGAATAATTTTGATACTTATATTTTTTTAGGATCTATTTTATGTCTTTTTTTTATGAATGAAAATTTAAAAATTAAATATGTTTTTTTGTAAATATTATAACGGATTCGGATTCTACTTATCAATGCAAATATAAAATCCTGCCTCAGTGTTTTCATTTAACAAGTATTTTCAAAGATATAGATAGCGATTTGAAGTTTTTTTTGTATGGAGAGAAAATTAAAACCTTATACATTACCTTAAAGTTTCGTGTATAGATCCATATAGTGCTAGTGCCAAACTACACTAAATACATACTCTGTTGCTTCAAAAATCTTCGATTTGTTTTTAAAAATAATTTTTATTTTTAAAAAATCGTCAGTTAAATATAAAATTAACATTGGAGTCTTACGCTAAAACCGCACAATACCTCAAAGATTTATTTGTAGATTCATATGTTAGAGATGTCAAACTATAATAAATACATACTGTAATGCTGTAATGCTTCAAAAATGTTCAATATGGTTTTACAAGTATTTTTAGAGATACAGTCATTTGAATTTTTTTATGTATGGAGAGAAAGATGTTTTACGCCAAAACCTTACGTTACATCAAAGTTTCGTGTATATATGCATATAGTGTTTGTGCCGAACTACAATAAATGTATACTCTGTTGCTTCCTAAATCTTTGATTATGCTTTTAAAAATCATTTTTATGAAGAAAAAATTATCGACAGTAGGAGATAAAGTGTTAATTAACATTTTTACGCCAAAAACTCACAATACCTCAAAGAGTAATTTATAGATCCGTATAGTAGAAGGCCAAACTACAATAAATAATAACTTTAATGCTTCCAAAATTTTACGTTTTACAAGTTTTTTCAGAGATCTAGTAATTTAAAGTTTTTTTATGTATGTAGAGAAAAGCGTGTTACGCCAAAACCTTACGTTACCACAAAGTTTCGTGTGTATATTTGCATAGTATTTGTGCCGAACTTCAATAAATGTACTCTGCTGCTTCGAAAATCTTCGATTAGGCTTTTAAAAAACATTTTTATGATAAAATAATGTTGTAATTATAAGTTTTAATACTTTCTTCTATGTCGATTAGCACAACACTACAAGTAAATAACATCACTATTTGTGAATGTCAATTCTGTCTTGTCTGTGGTAATCTCTCAACTAATAAACGCAGTTCTAAACTTTCTCTTATTTTCATTTAATAATTTCATCAGGTTATGGGCCCAGATCCCCCTGATTCTTCCAAATTAAATAGTAAAAAAGCTAAAGTCAGTAAAAGTAAAAGTTATCAAAGTAGTATTTTTGTAAAGTAGTTCAGTTTATCAAGTATAACCTAAAAAATCGGAACGTGGTCGTGTAGTGGTGCAATTGTGCAATCTTTATCAGCAAAAATGTCTTCAAATCATACGATGGCACTGATTGAAAAGCTGACTGGAAGAGATAATTATCCTACATGGAGATTTGCAGTTCAAACATATCTTGAACATGAGGATTTATGGAGTTGCATCACTTCAGTCGAAAAAGTTGACTCCAAAATGGACACGAAAGCGAAATCAAAGATAATTTTACTGGTTAATCCCATCAATTATATACACATACAAGAGGCTAAAACAGCGAAGGCGGTGTGGGATAATTTAGCTAAAGCTTTCGATGACAAAGGATTGACACGCCGAGTTGGATTGTTGAGAGATTTGATCACCACAACACTTGATGGCTGTCAAAACATTGAAAATTATGTCAGTAAAATTATGACAACTGCCCATAAATTAAGAAACATTGGTTTCATTGTAAACGACGAATGGCTAGGAACCTTGTTACTGGCCGGCTTACCCGAGATGTACCAACCAATGATTATGGCACTAGAGAGCTCCGGTGCGGCAATCACAGCTGATTATGTGAAGACTAAGCTTCTACAAGATGTTAGAAACTCAGAGTCTGCTGCACTATATGTTAATAGAAACAAGAAAAATAACATGCAGCATGCCAAACAAGCTTCAGATAAATTGAACAAATCTAGCAAAGGTCCAAGGTGCTTTGTATGTAATAAATATGGGCATATAAGTAAATATTGTAGAAACAAACAGAAGGAACAAAAGTCAAATGAGAACTCTGGCTACGTTGCTGTCTTTTCTGCAACAACAAGCAATGACAGTGGCTGGTTTATCGACTCGGGAGCATCAATGCATTTAACAATGCACCGTGACTGGCTCTATGATGAAGTTACACCTCCAGTTAGCACGATTAAAGTGGCTGATGACAAGAAACTTATAGTGAAAGCTTGTGGAAAGGTGAATTTAAATGTGATTGATAAGAACGGCAAGTCTGAAATGATTAAGGTACAGAATGTTCTCTATGTTCCTGAGCTAGCCATCAACCTTCTTTCTGTAAGTCAAATAATAAAAAGTGGCTGTCAAGTGCAGTTTGACGAAGAAGGCTGCAGGATATATAATAAAAATAATGAGCAAGTAGCAGCTGCAAAATTAACAAACAATATGTACCGGCTAAATATACATACTATTCCAGCATACATATCTGCAGCAAAAGATAATGATTGTTACCTATGGCATCAGAGAATGGCACATCTGAACTTTGAAGACCTAAATAAATTATCTGAAAGAATAGGAGTGAAAATGGAGAATAAAGACAAAGTAATATGTATATCATGCTTGGAAGGAAAACAGACAAGAAATCCTTTTCCTTCAGAAGGTTCCCGAGCAAAAGCCATGCTAGAACTTGTGCACTCAGATGTCTGCGGTCCCATGGAGGTCGAGTCCCTTGGAGGAGCACACTACTTTGTGACATTCATCGATGATTTCTCCAGGAAAGTATTTGTTTATTTAATAAAGAACAAATCAGATGTGTTTGAGAAATTTAAAGAATTTAAGGCCTTGGTTGAAAATCAACTTAATTTATCTATAAAGACTCTCCGAACAGATAATGGTAGAGAATATTTAAGTAATGAGTTTAAATTTTTCTTAAAAAAATATGGAATTACACATCAAACATCCACTCCCTATACACCCCAACAAAACGGGTTAGCAGAAAGGATGAATCGCACCATTCTAGAGAGAGCTCGCTGTATGCTTATTAATGCCAAATTACAGAAGCAGTATTGGGCAGAAGCAGTGTCAACAGCAGCATATATCACCAATCGCTGCCCAACAAGAGTTTTAGCATTTTCAACACCTGAAGAGTTATGGACCGGTGAAAAGCCAAATATTAGCTATATGAGAATCTTTGGATGTGAAGCAATGGTGCATGTACCAAAAGAAAAAGCCAAAAAGTGGGACACTAAGGCAAGTAGAATGATATTTATTGGTTACAGTGAACAGACTAAAGGTTACAGGCTTTTAGACCCTAAAACTAAAAAGGTTTTAATTAGTAGAGATGTGATATTTCTGGAAAATTCTGTTAAAAGAAATTATGCTATGCTACCATTATCAGAGTCACCATCAGAACCTGTTAAAAATATAAATGATTCTATCAATAGTGACATAACATTAGAATCATCTGAACAAAATGAAACAAGTGATGACTCTTATCACTCCGATGAAGGATCTTTATATGAACCAAATGAAACAATAGACCTAACAGAGATAAATAGAAATATAACAACAAGATCAAGAACAGGAATACATAAAAATTCAGTTAATACATATATATGCACAGATGACATTTCAGAGCATCAGGACACCCCTCAAACATACAGTGAAGCAATATCTTCAGATAATGTGAATGCGTCAAAGTGGAAACAGTCAATAAAAGATGAGTTAAAAGCACATGCAGAAAATAAGACATGGCAATTAGTGGAAAAACCAAAAGGAGTGCGGATAATTGGCTGTAAATGGGTTTTCAGAATAAAAGACCAGCCATCTGGCCCGCTATACAAGTCAAGACTATGTGCCAAAGGCTGTGGACAAACACAAGGCATAGACTACACTGAAACGTTCGCTCCAACTGTAAGATACGATTCTGTTAGAGTTTTACTTTCAGAAGCCGCTCAACATAACCTACAAATAGTTCAGTTTGATGTCAAAACAGCATTCTTATATGGAGATATAAAAGAAAACATATACATGACATCACCAGAAGGGTTGGAAGCTTCATCAAATCTGGTATGTAAACTCAATCGTTCACTTTATGGTCTGAAACAAGCACCTAGGTGCTGGAATCACAAATTTGATAGTTTACTAAAGAAATTTGGTTTTGAAAGTAGTCATGCAGATAGATGTGTTTATATTGGAAATGTAAACAATAACAAGGTATACTTGTTATTGTATGTTGATGACGGTCTCCTACTATCAAGCTCTAATGATTCAATAAAAAATGTCATGTGCGAGTTGAATAAAAATTTTGAAATTAAACAATGTGTACCAAAGAATTTTGTAGGTTTACAAATAGAAAAGTCCGAAGGATGCATATTCATTCACCAATCTAAATATATTGAGCGATTATTATATAAATTCAATATGCAAAATGCTACTTGTAACAACATTCCAGTAGACCCCCATACCTCACTGGAGAAAAGCTCTGTGGCGCCAGATAAGGATATTCCATATAGAGAAGCTGTTGGATCACTAATGCACCTGGCTACAGTAAGCAGACCCGATATCATGTATGGAGTCAGTCTGGTGAGTAGATATCTCAATAGTTATGATCACACTCATTGGAATGTCGTCAAGAAAATCATGAAATATCTAAAAGAAACCAAGGATTATGGTTTATGTTACACATTATCACCGCATAACAAAGTTGAAGCTTACAGTGACGCAGATTATGCCAAAGATACATGTACACGTCGGTCACTAACTGGATATGTTTTCATAAAAAATGGAGCCGCCATAACATGGGCAACACAACATCAACAGAGTGTTGCTTTATCTACTACCGAAGCCGAGTTTATGGCTGCATGTTCTGCTACAAAAGAAGCTATTTGGTTAAAAAGACTATTAATTGAAATAAGTGCATTTAATCAAGATTCAGTATGTTTACATGTAGATAATCAAAGTGCAATCTGTTTAATTAAAAATGTGGACTATCATAAACGCTGTAAACATATAGATGTAAAATATAACTTTATTAAAGAGAAGTTTGTAGAGAAACAAATAGATTTAAAATATGTGTGTACAAAAGAGCAATATGCTGATTTATTTACAAAAGCTCTTCCTAGAGATAAATTTCAATATCTTAGAAGTAAGATAGGGGTTTTAAAACTTAAATAATTATTTTCTTTAAAACTTAAGTGAAAACGCTTTTGTTTGTTTTCTTTTAGAATTTTCTTTAGGCAAGAGAGTAACTTTGATCAAATTATGTATGTAGGTCAAATCGAAAGTAATGTGTAGTTATATCTTTAGGTTGTGCATACTGTTTTAAAGTTCTTGATAAAATTGTGAAGAAAGGTAAAAATTTGGTAAGAGTGTTGTAATTATAAGTTTTAATACTTTCTTCTATGTCGATTAGCACAACACTACAAGTAAATAACATCACTATTTGTGAATGTCAATTCTGTCTTGTCTGTGGTAATCTCTCAACTAATAAACGCAGTTCTAAACTTTCTCTTATTTTCATTTAATAATTTCATCAAATAATAATATCGACACTAGGAGATAAAGTGATAATTGGCATTTTACGCTAAAACCTTACAATACCTCAAAGAGTCATTTATAGATTCGTATAGTAGAGGTGCCAACCTAAAATAATCCCACAGTGCGCCGCCGCCGCCGACGGTTTTTAGACGACGCCGCCGCTGATTTGCGTATAGGCGTAAAATCGGCGCGAGTTCTAAATGTTTTAGAACTTAGTTTTAGGAAACCCTACAACAGCCTTACACTCTTCTCTAATATATTTCTAACTTTCAAACATAGACACGTTTAAGTACCTAGACCTAGTACATAAGAATAATAAAACCGGCCAAGTGCGAGTCGGACTCGCGCGGTAAGGGTTCCGTACCTCCCAACGACCTGATACCCCATAAAAAGGGATTTAATTTATGAGATTTTATCAAAAAACATCAACGCACAGTGCGCGAAATATGAAATTTTGCATGTCTTTCTTACGCAGGTACACAGGGCTACACATCTAGCTGTACGTTTCCAGTATAATATTTGGTACCCATATTGTAGGAAACCATAAAAAACTTAGTCCGCCATATTGGATTTAGAGTGACGTCACTTTATTTTTCAAGTTACTCTCAGCAAGCCCTTTCATTTGATACCCATATTGTAGGAGTGCATTAAAAATAACTAGTCCGCCATCTTGGGTGTTCCGCCATGTTGAGTTTAGAATGACGTCACATAGCTAACCATGCATTGTCATCCAAACTAAACGTGTATACAAAATTTCAGCTCAATCGGTTGAAGATATCTGCTTCAAAATTGAGTTGCAAGATTCGACCTTAACAAATTACATACATACATACATTGCAAGTTAATAAAAAGCTTGTAAAAAGAAGGCAATTTCATAGAGCAAACTTTGAACAGAAATTTAAACTTTTTTCGTTCAACAGATTCGGCTATGACAGACGGACAGACAGACAAGAGAGTGAACCTATAAGAGTTTAGTTTTTTCCTTCCAGTTACGGAACCTTAAAAATACATTATTTATAAATAAAAAGCCAACGATTTTGATTTTTTTTCTACTAAACTCAAATAACTTACGTTTGTTTTTATTAAAACCCTAACCACTAATTTTTTAATCCAAAACCCTAAAACATTAAGGACCACTTGCGCCATCGTTCTTAAATGTGTTTAAATTGTATTTAAACACATTTTCTCATTTAAGTCAAACATTCTTCTTGCACCAAAATATTTGGTGTACTAAATACGTTTAAGAACCCGTTAAACTTAAATGCTCTGTTGATCTTATTTAACGCTGCTAAACGCGTTTAGGAACTGTCTTCAACAAAATATGGTGGGGATTTTTTGTTCGTATTGAGGTTGTTTTGAAATAAGTATGGATTTTTATGAATTGTTCTCTCACAATGATAAAGAAAATTTAATTATGTTATTTTACGGCAATTTTTAGTAAGAAACAATTTATTTCGAGAATATTTCTTCTTACAAAAACCACTCCGTATATATAACAATAAATAACATCGCACTTGATTAGCAAAACTGACAGATTGGTACATTTAAATATAATTTATACCTATAACTTATTTATAAATTAAAGGTTGGTTGGTACCTTAGCTACTCATTTATTATGATTTTTTTGTATCCTGCCTGCCCCGACCACGGTAGGTATATTGTTATCTATATTACTCATTTTATGTTAGGTTACGAACAATGCTGTCTCGCCTACGAGATCCCGTTACGGCGCAGCCCTCTGGTTCTTCGAATTCGTTTTTTTACGCAAAATCCCACAAACTTATCCAACCCGGTGGCCGGCGGCGCTGTGATCGACGACGACACGATGCACTATCACTAGGAGAGACAAGGAAAGAACGAGAAAGAATGACAGTTTGATAAATGTTTCAAGTAGTACAATTTTTGCTCACCGAGTCAGTTAAGTTTGCGGAGCTATAGAGAACTGATTTACCGACACGATAATTGCATTCAACTAAATTGACATCTGTTACGCCTGGTACAAGGCAACCCTAAATGCGTTTAAGCTAAACATGTTTAGGGTGTTAAACACATTTAACTAAATGAATTTAAAAAATATTTAAATAGAATTTGGTACAAGCGGCCCTAAGTTCCAAACTTGAATCGATTCCACACTCTAGAACACTTGTAACATACCGAATTTCACACGGGCGAAGCTGCGGGTGGAAGCTAGTGTAACATAAATATACCTTTTAGCTCTTGCCTTAGCCAAATTTTCAGATTTTTTGCGTTTTCTCTTTCCAAAAAACGCCTTTGTTTTATTTCCCATACCTTAAACATAATTTTTTGTCACTATAAAACAATGTCAGTCATAAAAAAATACTTACCAAGTACTTATGATAATACTTTAAAATTTTGTCGGTCATCAAAAATTAAATATTTTATTTACCAAAGTACTAAGATTTGACGATCGCCCTAAAAACTTGCAGTATCCGTGTATAAACGCACGGCAAAGGTCGTCAACCCCCGACGGAGCGCCGAGCGACGTGACCACTCTCTGAAAGGGCTCGCGGCGAAGTGATTTGAATCGATTCGAACGCGAAGTATTATAGTACTTTTAAAATATTTATAAAAAAATTATAGAGCTAATTTAGTTGAAATTTTCAAGTGTATGTTTTTAAAGAATATGTTCTTCTATTATAGTAATTTATTGTTATATTAAATTATGTAAGATATAGTGGTGAAAATAATAATTGTATCGACTATTTTTTCTGAATAATTTCACATTGTTTGGATTTTTATTTCTTATGTATTCAGCCTAAAATGAAAAATCCTTTCTAGTAACTATTTTTACAAGGATCTTCCCAGTTGGTTAAAAAATTTCGTTTCTAGGTCTGTCAGTGGTTTCAGATATTTGAAGCTTCGAAATTGACTCTGAAAGTGAAATTAAGAAATCCTCTGTTCAGTTATCTTGATAGATTTCACAAATACTCTAATAATCGAACAAAATAAACTATCTTCTATTTAGACAATAACATTTCCTAAAATTATTAGTAATTGATATGTTCGTAGGATAAGTGGTTGATGAATAATCAGATTTGAAAAATTACGTTTTTGAGCAAAACAGCCCACGGACCGAGCATACGCTCTTAAAGCAGTAGGTATGGAAGATTTTACAGGGAGTGCAATATCTGTTACGTAGTAACTAATAAGTAATCTGTGGTACAACCATAAAGGTATTATACTGACGTAATAGAGACACTGTCACCTCATTATCACGTCACCGAAAACGAAATGAGTATATGTGCGAAATTGACACGTGTAGGAGTGATTTTTAGTGATGTGATATGGACGTTTCCGCATTATCGATATAGTTCAACAGGCCTTACTTTTAAGGAGTGGTAGTATTTTAAAACTGTTAAGCTATTAAGTAACTATTGTTTTAAAATTACAGATATTTGAGACATAATTTTATTTATTTTAAAAGATTGAGTTACGCAATTAAGGGCTATATTATATTTACATTATTAATGTCACGAAGGTAAGGAATACATAAATAAGAAATAAAAAAATCAATTAATCATCATTTCAGCCGTAAGACGTCCACTGCTGGACACATGCCTCCCCCAAGCATATATTGGGGGGATATGTCATAATCGCCACGCTTGGTAGGCGGGTTGGCGATCGCAGTTGGTTAGTTAAATACTCAGAGAACGCTGCTGCCCATTCTCTGGTGAATCCCTTAGTCGCCTTTTACGACACCCATGAGAAGATGTTGGTGGTGGTGCAATTCTTTACGTCCGGCACCACACGGAACATTTTACAATTAATCATATTAGTTTTAATTAGGTGTATAGAAAGGTTTTCAATCCCGGAACTAAGTTCCTATACACGATTCCGGAATTGGTCAAATTATTGAATTTTTATGAAAAATTACAATATCTATGAACTTAACAAGTTTTCTTGTCCAGTCAACTTAAGTTACACATCAGACTTATCCTACTAATTTATATTACTACATGTAATACTAATGTAAATTTATAGTATATTTATAATTTGTAGTATATTATTATAGTATATTAAATGTAGTATATTATTTTGCGAGTAAAGTCCGGTTTGCTAATAGCTTTATCATGCGTACCGCCAAAGAGTGGAATTCCTTGCCGGCGTCAGTGTTTCCCGAGAAATATAATCTGGTGGTCTTCAAGAATCGAGTGAATACGTTATTGCTGGGCAAGCGTGTACCATCGTCGACCGCACCATCGCTTAACATCGGGTGAGGTAGCGGTCAAACGCAAGACCGTTAAGAATAAATAAAAATAAAAAGTCCACTTCCACCTCCACCTCTGCTCCACTCCACTCCGCTCCACTCCACTCCACTCCACTCCGCTCCACTCCACTTCCACCTCCACCTCCACTTTCATTCATCCATCTATCCATCCATCCATACTTACAAACTTTCACATTTATAATATTAGTAGGAAGTAGGATAGGATAGGATTTTTGGAACTAAAAATTTTGACATTCTGTCTCCATAATAATTTGTCATCTTCGGTTGAACTAGTTTTTTTTTATCTCTAACTCTTCTTGTATTATATTTATTTTTGACTTTTACTTTATACTCGTCACTTCGTAGATTTACCACTTTGAATATTTACCATTATTAAAGTAAAGATCTTTATATGAAACAAACACCGACCCGAACAAATTCCGTAGGTATGGATCGTTGGTGATTTCATTAAACGATACAGTTATCCTTAAAATATCTACTGCAAACCCTGTAGTTTTTTCGAGGCTTTCAGCTTTTATTTTATTTTATTTTATTGTATAGGATGGCAAAACGAACTAAAGGCCCACCATATGTTAAGCGGTTACCTTTGCCAATAACAACTGCAATACCATCTAGGCTGTTACCTAAATGGTACCGTAAGTCGGTTCGCCAAATTGAGACATGAAGATGGAAAGTCTCATGTGATTGTAATTACACCGGCACCCGTACCATTCTGACCGAAACACAGCAATGCAAGCATCACTATTTGGCGGAGAATAGTAGATACGGTGCTTATTCGTTTTAACATTTGTGCCCATCCATTTTTAGGGTTCCGTACCCGGGTTCCAAACGGGACCCTATTACTCTCGCTACGCTGTCCGTCCGTCCGTCCCTCCGTCTGTCTGTCACAGGGCTGTATCTTTTGAACGGTAATAGGTAACCGGTTAAAATTTACTCAGAATATGTGTTGCTATGAGGTGTAACACGACAAATACTAAAAACAAAAAAAAGTCTAAAACCAAAGGGGGTCCCCATACAAGAAACCTCAAAAAACATGCATTTTTTTTCAACGTTTTTGTTCCTGCTCTATCTTCAAAACGGTAATATATACCAGCGTCAAACTTGGTCAGATTATAGTGCATATTATGTAGTTTCGCAACAAATACTAAAAATAAGACAAACATAGACATATTGAGAGGTACGGAACCCTTACTGCGCGAGTCTGACTCGCACTTGGCTGGTTTTTAGGGTTCCGAAGTCCTACAAGGAACCCTTATAGTTTCGTCATGTCCGTCCGTCTGTCCGTCTGTCCTAATCCTTTACAGCTTAATAACTTCTACAGTTATAAACATAAGTAAATGAAATTTTGTTAAAAAATAGTCTACATATAGATCTCAATTTTAAAAGAATAAAAAAATCGTTTTAACGTATTGTAGGGGTGGCGTCCATACATGTGAAATGGGGATGAATAATTTTTTTTCGCTGCACCCCCTCGTGTGGGGTATCATTGAATAGGTCTACTAAAATGAAGGTAATGTTTCATACACCACTTTTTTATCAGGTGTACCATCTGTGAAATATAGCCCGCCAAAGTGGCTTGCAATGTGTCCCCCCCCCCCTGCCATTTCTAAACTATGCAACGTAGAAACTTATAATCTTCCACATTGATAGACCTTTGTGAAAACTCTCTTTTAAAATTATTTGGAGTATAATGTGATTATAATTTTTTGAGTTATAGAGAGAAAACTGAAAAATACTTAAAACGCCCTAGTTCGAAGGTCATTGACCTTAGAGAAAAATTATCATAGCAAATAATGCTCATTTAGCTACTTTCTATTTGTTAAAATCACAAAAAGTAACTTTGACACTTCTTAAATTTGGCTTCTTAAATTTATCGCTAGATGGCGCTACTAACAACACGCTCTGAGTCGCGAATGCTGCCGATTATTGCAAAAACTAAAATAGCCATGATTAATATTCGATTTGATTCGTTTGTAATTACACCTACTTAAGGAACCCTATAATACTGAGCATGGCCCGACATGCTCTTGGCCGGTTTTATTCTTTAATAACAGCATTTACAGGAAATCTGGAAGTTATGAAGTTAGCCGGTGAAAATTTTACAGCATTTTTAGCCCGGCCGCACATTGTCATAAAATAGCACCGTATTTACATTTTAATATGTCAAAAGCAGACATACGATTCGGAAAATTCTGTCAGTCTGCGGGGCTGGTACTAAAATTAACTGTATAAATGTAAAATAAGCATTATGAAAGTAGTATTGTCCTGCAGATACTTACCTGTGAAACGTCTCTTTGCCATAGACGTACAACATACTATTATAACATCGTAAAAGTACAACCATGGTACAGGTTCCGGCGCGTCAGATTTTTTCTGTGATCAATGAATGATCCATTGTGATTTCCTTCCAATGTGCGGCCGGACTAAATCAACCTTTCAATACTTTCAACCGACTTCAAAAAAAGGAGGAGGTTCTCAATTCGATTGTACTTTTTTTAAAGCAGTAACGGACACTAACTTGTGACATGTATGGTGCTAGGTAGTACAAAAAATATATAATTAAACTATCGACATATCGATATATTTTGAGCAATCCATATGCGAAACGGTTTAATTTTCACGTACACAATATTTTTTTATCTAACACATAATTATTTAAAACAACATATTATATAGAAAATAGGGTATTTACTGCATGTTATTAATAATAATAATAAATAATAAAATCATTTATTGCAGGCATACACCCATATAACTTACACATACAATTTTAATTTAACGAACACAAATAGTAATTAAAAGATTAAGTAAATAATTTAATTCAATTAAATAATCAAAACAATTTAATAATTTATACTAATTATTAAAAAATGTATACTAATGTATTAATAATGTAATTATAATGTATTATTAATTTATTAATTTATTGTTTTATTATTTTATTTTGTGTTTTATAATGTATTATTATTTAATGTATTACTAAATAATTTTAAGTATAACTTCTATGAAAATAAGCATTATGAAAGTACTATTGTCCTGCAGACCTGTGAAACGTCTCTTTCTTTAGGTTAATGATGTAAATTACACAGCAGTATAACACAGAACACTACACCATTACGATTATTGATAGTAATTGGATAAAATACAGAACGATCATGAAATAAATCATAAAATAATACGAGATTATATTTTGATGAGACGCTATGGGAGATTACAATTTTCAAAATGGGTTCTACTGTCATTTTATTATGTCTCTTCTAGCATATAGGTTTTTTCGTAAAGATCGGTATCGCAGTCGCACACTTTATTGGTCTATTACGTCAGTATAGAAAAGTCTTTGGGTACAACTAACTAAAAACGTTGCTGAACAGGTACTACAGCAGGAACGTCGACCTCTGCCGCGAGCTCGCAAGCATCAGGTAGCGTGAGCACATCTCATGGCCCGCCCGGCGTGAGCACTTCGCAGCCGGTAGCCGGCGTGAGCACGTCGCACGCGCCGCCCGGCGTCAGCACGTCGCATCCGCCGCCCGACGCGCGCCCTGCCAAGCGCCGTTTGCAACAGCGCCCGCTCGCTGCTAAGAGAACTAGAGTACAAGTACGTTTAACAGTAATAAACATCCGCCTAGGGGCCTAGTACAAGTTTGACTCTTACGAATACTTTCGTAGTTTTCGTTGATTTTCATTCATACATCAGTAGTACCTCCTCGTATCCGCAAGGGGCGCTACTGATTTACCAATGAAAGTCAACGAATTCTATGAAAGTATTCGTGTCAAACTCGTACTAGACAGCTTCTCTCAAGCCAACCGTGCTGAGCACGACGCAATACGACACGACGCGAGAAACACGAAGGATTGAAGGCCTAAGAAGTTGGGTATCATTTTAATAAGACTTTATTTTTACTTGATTATTATATTAATATGTAAATAAGGTAACGTAGGAACAATCTTGTTTACGTGACGTCTTTTTTTAATCCAATAAAATTGCTTGACAATATTGCTCCAACAACTTGGTGTGTTCCCATACCATAAACTTATTATACTAGCGTAATAGACAAACAGTCACCTCATTGTCGCGCCACCGATAGCGAAATGTGTGCGAAATTGACGTGTAGGAGTGATTTTTTTGTGATGTGACATTGACGTTTCCGCATCATCGATATCAAAATCGGCTATACCTATGAGGAGTCGTAGTATTTTGAATAGGTTTACGGACGAGAAAAAATAAAAGACTCCGCGCTACATACAACGAAAGTGAAGCACCCTAAGTAAGCCGACCCGCTGCTTTACACGTGCCTCACACATCGACAGCCATTACGTGGCACAATAGCATCTGTTACATCATGTGAAAAATAAATAAAAATATTGCCATCTTGTGTTGTAAATAAATGGTGTTAAAAAGGTGTAAAAAAAATACAATATCCCAAAAAAAGTTTCAATGAATAACATATGTTAGTTTCAACAATGATTCCGCTAGTAAAGAAGAAGAGTTTAATGACTTGGTAACCTCAAGCGGGATATTTGTAAAGAAGTGTTCAAGCGCGTTGGCGGCTTCTGCATTATCAGAGATAGTTTGATTATTTATTTTCAATGACAATTCAGTATCCCGTTGTTTAATTTTGCCAGTTTCTGTATTTATAATCTTCCATACCGTTTTGATTTTATTGTCGGATCTGTTTATTTGTCTACTGATTTGTTGAGATTTAGCTAACATACAAACCCTTTTGAAAAATTTAGAGTATCTTCTGACGTAGTTGTGAAACGGTATTACCACTGTACTCCTTTTAGGAGTGCAAACGTGGCTCTGCAGGCGTAGCATGACCGCTGTAGACAAAGCTTATGTCGACGGAAGAATAGACAAAATGACGTATTGTAGAAAGATTTCTTCCGTCCGTAGCATGCCGATGTCAATAATGAAGAAAAGAAACGTTTCTATACTTCGATCGACACATGTCTACAACGTCGAGCATGACGAACATATTGTCTCTACTTTTGACAGTTAGGGGTAGACATGTTTCTCTTCAAATAGAAGAAATTAGTCTACATCTCATGAGACCTAGACAAAATTATTCTTTAGTTTTATTAGGACTAGATTCTTGTTAAATTGGTTTCATTGGAGTTTTTGAACAACAATAATAACATGTCGGCTTCCTATCGTCGCTATCTCCTTAGTTATTATCAAAAACTAGCCTTTGCCCGCGTGTAATTCGTAATAAGTATCGAATGACTATCGTGCATCCTTCGGGAACTGTGTCTTCCCGGGATAAAAAGGTTTCCTTTATGTTAATGCACACCCTATGGTCTAAGTGCTAATCTTCATCCAAATCCGTTTGAACATGATTGAAGGACAAAGAAGCAAACATCCATACTTTTGCATTTATAATATTAGTAGGATTACATATAAGAAAATTTGCTGAATATGCCCGCGGCTTCTTCGGCTTATCACAGAAAGCCTTATCGCGCATCCCTCGGGAACTGTTTATTTTCTCGCTACAAAGAGTATACTTTATTGTTTGCACGTCATAAAAATATTAATTTACTTTGTAATAGTGATGCGACTCGAGTCCACTTTTACTCGAGTGACATCGAAAAAAAACGTACTCGAGTGAAAAAAATATCGACTCGAGTTCACTCGGACTCGATTCACTCGCCAATCACTCACCAAATAACGTAATGTTATTTGGTTTTATGAACAGACCATATTTGCCAATTTTTATTAGCATATAATATTAATTTCGATGTATAAATGTTGATTTTTGTAAGACTGGCGATGTATTGAAATAAAACTTCAAACTTGTCGTTTTATTAAGCCTCAAAGTATTATATTATCTGTGCCTCAACTTATTGACAAAATGAAAAAAATAATGAATTCAAGTATTATGACAGATGACTCGTTAGAGGCGAGTGATCGAGTGACTCGTGAACCACTCGAGTGACTCGACGGCTCGATCACTCGAGTAGTACCTACTCGAGTAAAATAGTAAAATGACTCGAATGACACGAGTGGTAAAATCGGACTCGAGTCGCATCACTACTTTGTAAAACGCATCCTTCGACCTTGACATTCATGACTACAAAATGCGTATTGTTGTTGCTTTGAATTACGTACAAAATGTTTCAAAACTTATTCGATTCACTTTTTTTCTAGATAACGAAACGTAATAATATGGTAGGATTTGGTAGAATTTGTACGGCACTAGCTACGTTCTCGTTGCTATGGAAAAAGATCTGTCACTTTGTCTACGTAGAAACCCGAGTCGACGGGTCGCCTCATGCTCGAGAAGAAGAGATATCTTGACGTATAGAAAGAGCTTTGTCTACTCTTGGAAGAATAGACATAGAATTGGTCATGCTACGCCTACTGGTTTTGAAAGCGCTAGTTTGTTTTATTCCGCCATTCAACAAGGCACTACACCGAATCAACGCAGGCATGGAGTGGTTCTGTTCTTGAAGAAAGGTGAAATAACCTTGCTGAAGAAATACAGATGCATTTCACTCCTGAGTCATTTAAACAAGCTGTTCTCGAAGCTCGTCACAAATTGTCTCTTCAGAAGACTCGACGAATTCTATGCGTGCTCTTTAATGGATGTGTGTTAAAAACAAATAGCCGAAAAGTAACTTTGTTAAGTAATTATGAATATCGGAATTACGATATTGAGTTTCTTAATTCCGGAATTGAAATATCGTAAAAATCTGTCCGAGATTCCCGAGTTGCGAGATTTCGGAATTCCGGAATGCATGGCCCTACTTATAACCTCTGATCGTAATATGCGAGTGTTTAGTAAAGTGAGTTTCTGAAATAAGGCAAACTTCAATGTTTTATGTTTTTAAGACTACCTCAAGTTCATGGTGTTCGATGAGTCCATTACAATTCTATGCCATTATTTTAATTAAATTATTCATTTCTTTCCCATAGCTATAGCATGTTTGGCGCTATTTTATAATTCTTTTAGACGGCCATCACATGATGACAGGCATTTTATTTAGTACTAGCTTCTGCCCGCTGCTTCGCACGCGTGTAATTCAGTTTATCACAGAAATACGTTAGCGTATCCCTCGGGAACGTTGGTAGACTTCTGGATTTTCTTAACAATTTTGACATTCAATCCTTCATGACTTTTGATTTGATGTAAAGTAGTGTTCAGTTGCATCAAAGGACCAAATGAAACACTCACTCACTCACTTGCTCACTCACTCACTCACTCACTTGCTCACTCACTCACTCACTCACTTGCTCACTCACTATTCCGTCATACATGATTTTTGCGTAACTTTAACCGGCTACGGAAAGCGTGAGCACAGGAAGTGGACCTGGTTGGGACCTAATGGTGTAACAAAAAATGAGATTGACTTCATTATGTCGACGAAGAAGCAAATATTCAATGATGTCTCTGTGATCAACGCGGTCAAAACCGGAAGCGATCACCGTTTGGTAAGAGGCACATTGAATCTGAACATCAAGCTGGAAAGATCTCGACTGATGAAGTCTACGCTCCGTCCAGCACCGATCCAAATCCAAAACCCCGAGAGCTTTCAGCTCGAACTTCAGAATCGTTTCGAATGCCTAGGGAGCTCAGTGGACGATTACAACGATGGGTTTGTGGAAACTGTCCATACGGTCGGGTTTAGGATCTTTAGGACCCGTCGTACAAACAAACAAGAAGCTCTCTGACCACACTCTCGAGCTCATGGCGGAAAGACGCGAGATCATTCTGCAGTCCTCAGATGATGCGACTAAGTACCGGCAGCTCAATAGACAGATCTCAAAGTCCTTGAAAAGTGACCTACGCCAATTTAATACCGAACGTATTAAAGACGCGATAGAGAAGAATAAGGGCTCCAAAGTCTTCGCAAGAGACCTGTCTATTGGGCAGAGCCAGCTTGCAAAACTGAGGACCGACGATGGCAGAGTCGTTTCCTCCAAGCCAGAGCTATTGAAGGAGGTCGAGAAGTTCTATGGACAGTTATACACGTCCACCCGGAAACCCGCTGTAAATCGGGCTAATGACCCAAGAGCTCGATTGACCCGACACTATACCGAATATATCCCGGACGTCAGCCTGTATGAGATTAGGATGGCTCTAAAGCAGCTCAAAAACAACAAGGCACCGGGTGATGACGGAATTACGGCCGAACTCCTGAAGGCGGGTGGAAAACCGATCCTTAAGGCCCTTCAGAAGCTATTTGATTCCGTCATTCTCGAGGGGAGAACGCCACAGGCATGGAGCAGAGGTGTGGTGGTACTCTTCTTCAAAAAGGGCGATAATGCTCTACTGAAGAATTATAGGCCCATCTCACTTCTGAGCCATGTCTACAAGCTGTTTTCGAGAGTCATTACGAACCGTCTTTCGCGCAGGTTTGACGACTTCCAGCCTCCCGAACAAGCCGGGTTCCGAAAAGGCTTTAGCACCGTAGACCACATACATACGCTGCGTCAGGTTATACAGAAGACCGAAGAGTATAACTTGCCTCTTTGTTTAGCGTTTGTGGACTACGAGAAAGCCTTCGATTCGATCGAGACTTGGGCGGTACTACAGTCTCTTCAACGGTGCCAGATTGACTATCGGTACATCGAAGTGTTAAAGTCTTTGTATGAAAACGCCACTATGTCAGTCCGATTACAGGACCAAGCCTCGAAACCTATCCTTCTGCAGCGAGGTGTGAGACAGGGAGATGTGATCTCTCCGAAACTGTTCACTGCTGCATTGGAGGATGTCTTCAAGGTTCTGGACTGGAAGGGGCTAGGCATTAACATAAACGGCGAGTACATCACTCACCTTCGGTTTGCCGACGACATAGTAGTCATGGTTGAGACCATGGAGGACCTCGGTACAATGCTCGATGACCTCAGTAGAGCTTCCGATAGAGTGGGTCTTAAAATGAATATGGACAAGACAAAGGTTATGTCGAATTCCCATATAGCACCCATTCCCGTAAGCATCATCGGAGAATCTACACTCGAAGTTGTTGACGATTATGTATACCTAGGACAAACTGTCCAGCTAGGTAAGTCCAACTTCGAGAAAGAGGTCAATCGTCGAATCCGACTCGGTTGGGCAGCGTTCGGGAAGCTACGCAATATCTTCTCGTCCAAAATACCGCAGTGTCTCAAGACGAAAGTCTTTGACCAGTGTGTGTTGCCAGTAATTACTTACGGTACTGAAACGTGGTCGCTCACAATGGGCCTGATAAGAAGGCTCAAAGTCACTCAAAGGGCAATGGAGAGGGCTATGCTCGGAGTGTCCCTGCGTGATCGAATCAGAAATGAGGAGATTCGCAGGAAAACGAAAGTGACCGACATAGCCCGAAGAATTGCCAAACTTAAGAGGCAGTGGGCGGGGCACATTGCTCGCAAAACGGATGGCCGATGGGGCAGTAAAGTTCTGGAGTGGTGACCGCGTACTGGAAGGCGCAGCGTGGGTAGGCCCCCCACAAGGTGGACCGACGACCTGGTGAAGGTCGCGGCAATCCGCTGGATGCGTAAGGCACAGGACCGGTCGTTGTGGCGATACTTGGGGGAGGCCTATGTCCAGCAGTGGACGTCTTTCGGCTGAAATGATGATGATGATGATGAACCGTCTACGATACTCGCGCAACGGAAGGTCTCAAAAGGAATAATTTTTTCAACATTTTTCATTTATGCTCCGCTCCTTTTGGTCGTAGCGTGATGTTATATAGCCTATAGCCTTCCTCGATAAATGGACTATCCAACACAAAAAGATTTTTTCAATTCCAATCAAATTCAAATAAACAATCAAACAAACAAACTCTTCAGCTTTATAAAATAAATATATATTTTGTCAACCTTTTCTTCTAGAGTTTATTTGTTTGTTACTGGAAGTACTTGTTTTGTTAAAATCTAAATCAAATGTTTTTTATTTCAAATAAACCAAATTACAGGCACTTTTGAAACGTCAGGCTCTAGTTGTTAACGTTCGTTGCCAACGTTTGTGCATTAACTAATATTCTTATTATTAGTTTCGGTACTTGGATGGTTTTTCCGAAGAAATCTGCTTTTTTCATGTTCTTATTTTTAATATTTTGCATTTCCTTGGCTACTATGCATCCTCTATAATTGGCAGTGTAAATAAATAAATATATATTTTAGGATATACTACACATTAAACAAATTTTTTTTTGAATCTTTAACAACGAACAATTTCGACAACAAGGCTCCCCCTTCAAGAAACGAGCATACGTCTTTTTAAAAGGTCGGCAACGCGTCAGTGACTCCCCTGGTGTAGCGGATGTCCATGGTCGGCGGAGATTGCTTACCATTAGGTGACCCACTTGATCCCGTTACCATCACAGCATAATCTAACACAAGGTTTATATGGACAACAGATTTTTATCATTCTGTACTTATTTATTTATTTTATTTATAATTTATGTACACACAATGACATATGAAAGGAGACAGCATTAAAATTATCTAGTACAAAGGTACTGCTTATTTCAAAGAAATTTCTACCAGCAGACCTGCGAGAGGAGAAATAAGTAAGAAATGTAGACAACAGTGTGTAAAAAGATAGGAAACTTAAAATTAGTTCTAATAAAGCAATAGATACTTAAATAAATACATATAAATTATATAGGTATAGGTAAATATGATATAAATATTATGCAATAACAAATTAAAAGGAAAGGTAATGCTCTTTAACACGTCTTTTGAAGACAGATATGGATTGAGAATTCCGTATGTTAGGCGGGAGTGAGTTCCATAATCTTACTGCATGCACAGAGAAGGCATAAGAATAGAAATCCGTTTTGTGAGGTTGAAATTTAAGAACAGTTTTAAGGTGAGATCTGCAAGGAGCATCAGAAGGTTTGAAAAAAGAAAAACGCTCTCGTAAGTAGGAAGGATATTTAGGATTGTAAAGGGTGTTATAAAGGAGACATAATATGCGAGTGTTCCTGCGAAGGCGAATCGGGAGCCACTTGAGTTCCTTGCGGAAGTGAGAAACATGATCGTATTTTCTAAGACCAAAAACAAAACGAATGCACAAGTTTTGCAGGCGCTCAAGCTTGTTTAGCAGCTCCTCAGTGGCATCCAAATAACAGGCGTCAGCGTAGTCGATAATCGGCTGAATCAGAGTTTGAGCGAGAGAAATCTTAGTCTTTAAGGGCAAGATATTCTGGAGACATTTTAGCGAATGAAAAGAGAAATGTACTTTACGACTTACCTGATTGACGTGTGTACGCCAAGAGAGATTAGAGTCTAACATGACACCAAGATTTTTAGCAGATTCGGTATAGTCAATTTGCACACCATCAAGATACAGAGGCAAAAGGGTTGACATATCAAGCGAATTGCGTACAAACCTGCTACCTATGACCATGGCTTGAGATTTAGTGGGATTGATTTGTAGGCCATAAGACCTAGCCCATTCGCTAACACAAGCCAGATCAAGGTTCATTGCAGCAATGGCTGAACCAGCATCCGCTGCAGGAAAATGACGGTAAAGCTGCAAATCGTCTGCGTAGAGATGGAAGTTTGAAGAAATCACTCTAGTGACAGAGTTAATGAAAATGGAGAAAAGAAGGGGAGAAAGGACGCCACCTTGAGGTACACCCGCAGCGAGATCACACCATTCGGAGAAGGTCTCTTCATGGCGGACGCACTGTGAGCGGCCCCGAAGATAAGAATCAAACCAGGTTAGAGAAGAAGAAGAAAAATTAATAGATTGGAGGATGCCCAGAAGGATATCAAAATCCACTGAATTAAATGCGCTGCTGAAGTCAAGTAAAACAAGGACAGTGAGGGACTTATTCTCCATCGCCCACCGGATGTCGTCAGTGACTTTTAAAAGTGCAGTAACAGTGCTGTGTCCCGGTCGAAATCCTGATTGGAAGGGAGAAATTAGAGAATTAGATGTCAAGAAGGTGGAAACCTGTCCATGGACAATGTGCTCGAGAACTTTAGAGAGAAAAGGGAGAATGGAGATAGGTCTAAAGTGGGATAAAGCAGATGGATTGGTAGTTTTGGGTAAAGGTATTATGTAAGCTTGTTTCCAAACTGAAGGAAAAGAACTACAGGTTAAGGAGTGATTAAAAATATGAGTGAGAATAGGAAGTAAATGAGGAAGAATAAGGCTTATCATTCTCGAACACAAGTAATCAGGGCCGACTGCTGCAGATGTAATAGCGAATAACGATTTCTTGACATCATCAACCGAGACAGTGGTAAGGTTAAAAGCAGAAGATATAGGTACCGGTAAACTAGAGAGGTCGCAGAGTGTAACAGTTTTAACGCTGGGATCAAAGGAAACAGGCGGGAGAGAGAAATGTTTATTGAGATCGTTTAGATTAACATCACTACTAGCGCTGATGGGAGATTTACCGATACCTACTGACTTGAGGAATCTCCACACGTCTGAAGAGTTACGGTTATCCAGAGATTCGTGAAAGTAGCGCCTCTTAGCATCTCGACACAGACGATTGCAGCGGTTGCGCAGAAGTTTATAATAATTGAGATTAATCGCAGAGGGTCTGCGCTTATATCTCCGTTTGGCTTTATCCCTGCGGGCCATAAGGTCTTTGATGAAAGGAGTAATCCATGGAGCAGGGTTATACTTAATCTTAACACGTCGGAGTGGTGCATGCTTGTCAAACAACTGGAGAACTGATGCATTGAAACAGTTCACCTTATCGTCAATGCTGGCGCTCTCGACCACCGAAGTCCAGTCAATAACACCAGCATCGCGCCGCAAAGCCTCCAGGTCAATGCTATTATAACTACGAAGTTTGAGAAATTGAGATTTACGCTTAGGAGTGCGAATATGGTACGACAAATAGATAAGATCGTGATAAGAGAAAACTGCAGTGAGTTGACCGAAGCATGAAACTTTATTAGGAGCAGAAACAATCATGAGATCTAATAAAGACGGCGTGCAGTTAGGAAAAAAGTGGGTAGCAGATGAAGGTAGAATCTCAAGATTGAAAGATGACAAGAGAGATTGAAGTTTATGAGTCCGGGAATTATTTTTAATTAAACATGTGTTAAAGTCGCCCATGATGATTACATGTTCATAAATGGGACATAGTTCGCTAAGAATGCAATCAAGAGAGTCGAAATAGTCTATGTTTAGGTTGGGGCTATAGAAAGTTGATAACAAGATTTTGGTATGATTGACAGTTATCTCAAGAAACATATATTCAGCCGATTCCGAATACTGAGTGGGAGAAGATTTGACAATCTTGAATGGTATGTCAGCACGTAGATAGATGGCAACACCGCCATTAGCTTTGCCCGTTCTGTCGTTTCTGACCAAGACAAAACCAGGAAGTACATACTGACTGGAGGGGAGAGAGGGTTTTAAGAAACTCTCAGATATGAGTAGCGCATCAAGATGAGCACTGCTAAAGGATGCCAGAAGTTCAGAATAATGACCAGGAACACTTTGAGCATTAATATGAGCAATATTAAGGTTTTTAGGAAACTTAGAAAAAAGAGAGGAAATGTTATCGTGCAAAGTAAGAGCTGGAGAAGAGTCACTATCCGCACTGACAAAACTGCAACTAGCTGAAGAGCATGAGAAGAAGCTGTCGTTAAGATCAGCAGCTTCATCCATTAATAAGGACAGAGAATAAGCATAAACAATAAATACACTATAAATATATATATATACAAAGCTTAAATTACACCTAAAATAAAAACTTGTAAGTTAATTTATACAAGAAACAAAAACCACCCCAACTCGCTGGTAAAAAAGAAAATTAAAATTATAAAAATGAAATCACATTATTTTTAACTAAAAGAGTTACAGTCCGACCATGAATACAGATGTCTTTGAGTCCGACAAAAAAGACAAAAATATATATATGTTGAAAACATTGGGATATTATGGCGGTACTAGTTAAACAGTAAACAATTTATGTACAGTCAACAAATCGGAATCATGACCCACTCAGCTGATAATTCGTTTGAAATCGTAAAAACAGTAAGGTTTTCTTCTATGCTGCACTTAGGACATTTTGAATATTACAGAAACTGCATTAAAAAGGGTCAGAGGTCTGTGCCGTTTTGAGCTTTGTTATCAATGCAATAGATTTATAATTGGATTGGAAATTATGTTTTTGATAAAGCAGGAATTATGTTTTTAATTTCGAATTAGCTGTCGTTTCACGTGGTTTTCCTACAAACAACTATATTTTTTAAGAAACCTATACTAACTTTTTCGATTATAGAACATTAATAAAATAAAAATAAAAATGACAAATAATAAAATGTCAAGTATGAAAAGGTGTCAAACAATACTCTTATCGGCCCAATATGTGGAACATACGTTTAATGTATAATATCCTCTGTACCATATTTTACGCAATAAATTATAAATAAATAGCAATATTTGGAGTTAAACACTGTTAAACATCAAGAATAACATTTAGAAAAATAATTTTATTGGTAAACTAGCTGTCACTGTCTATAGCTAACAAAACTGATAACAAGTCTGTTGCCAGGGAAATATCTGTTTAAGCGAAATTCAACCTAATTGTATTAGAATGTCTGTAGGATATTAAGCTTATCGTGGGTCATGATTCCGATTTGTTGACTGTACCTAGTTAGCTACACATTTTCAGATAACATTTTGCAAACCGCTTCTTGATAGTAGGTACCTAAGGTTTGGCAGAAAATAGTACAGAAAACGGGAGCAACACTAGTCATATAGCCATTGAATTTAAACACTGAATAAATGATAATAAAAATATATATACGTTCCGTAAACTCATTAATGTAAGTCGGACTGCGATAAGAAATTACAAACTAGGTAAATAAAAGTTTATTTAGCAAGATTAGTAAATTAACCGCTACGCACATAATCACAAACGTGCAGCACTGACGAAACGTCGAACAGGGCTGCGTTCACTCATATCGCCCGACGTCGTCGGACGACGCTCGCTGCAAAGTACGCTCCGGGCGACGTCGGACGATAAAACTGAACACACCCCAGGTGACATTTAATTTGTATGACAGCTGGCAGGTAACAAGACGGATGACAGCTGACTCGAGCTTACTGACAGAAATTGACAGATAGTCTCGGAAAGAATGAAATGGTATGGGTACCTACAAAACTTGTTTATAAACGACATGATAGTAAATAAGTACCCGGCTTAAAGATAATAGTTAAAGATATAAAGCGGCCAATTGTAGAAGTAACAACAGTTGAACACAGGATCATAACTACTTTTGCCTACGCGTTTTCTTCTGACGCTTGACGATAGTTTCAGTCGCCGTGCTCTTTGGAGAACCAAGCTCTTCAGACTGCGCAGAATCCTCAGTGTCGACAATACAAGCAGGATATCGAGCAATCAGTTCCTGGAGTTCAATCATTGTCTCAATTTTACGACGTGATTTGTCAGGACATAATATCACAATCTTGCCCTCGACTGACCAGCAGTTTTTCACATTAAAGTGCTTACGTGCAGCAGTAAATGTTACATGACGAGCTTGAGTCAGAAACTCGGAGATTGTGATGCCGGAGCCCTTTAGTGCTTTTTTGCTATCCCACACCAGTTGACGATGTTCCAAGCTAAAGAATCTGACGAGGATGGGTCGAGTCTTACGCTGTGAGGAGCCAAGTCTGTGACAAACATGGATAATTTCTTTACCCACATCTGTCAACTTAATTTGGTCGACTATGACTTTGTGAACGGCATCATAAAGATTCTCATCCTGTTTTTCGGGAACACCATGAATTAATAGGACTTTTCTACGCATGACTGTCTTGTGTCTGTCAAGCCCAAGTGCGAGAAGCTCGATCTGAGCCTTTAATTTGGAGAGAGCCTGCCAAACAAACAGTTTGAATTCTGAGAACTCACGTGAAATAGATGTTATATCAGAATGTACCGGTTTGGATCCAGAGGTGGCCTGCTGCAGTTTTTCTTCGTACTCACGCATCCGGGATGCAAACAACTGTTCCAGATCTTCCAATCCAGTTGCGAGTTTGGAATCCATGATGCTTCAGTAGTGGTACTTTTAAATGCAGTTTAGAGTGATAGTAAAGCTGGATAACAGTAAGTAGCGAGTATCGGGTGGTTATGAACACAACTAGGTGTTAAATTTCATTAGAAAGTTATCTAAACTATATATTATTAATTTTAATTAAAACAGCAAGAAAAAAAACGTGTTACTGCTGTGCCTACCCACATAAGAAAAAAAAAAAAAAAAAAAAAAAAAAAAAAAAAAAAATTAAAAAAAATTTGTTTGCTTATGTGTACTTCAGTCTCAATAAAATCACAAAAGCATATCATTATTATTTATTTATTTATTTAAGCAAGGCACACCAACGACATATTTACAATTTAAATCTATAATTAATGTTTATAAGTCTTTAGTACGGTGTAAACACGTCACTTATAGGTATGCACACCATTCTTAGTATTACGAGTATTCATGCAATAATTATTCTAAACGTAACATTAAATTAATTATCATAATTTATCGATACCACATTGCAAAAAAATATAGTAATTCAAAAATCATTAACTTCATTATAAATACACAATGATTAGAATGTTTAAATATAAATAGGTAATCATGGAAATTAATCATTAAGCCAAAGTCAAATCAAATAAATAAATTAAAAAAACATAATTTTGTTACAAATAAATAAAAAAGTTGAATTATAAATGGATTTCTAAACACTGCACAATATTATCAGTTCGTCCGTCCTTTCTTACTCCTTACATCAATTCTATCCATTCCATTTGTTATTACTCCTTGTCTATTCAAAACTCACAACTGGCTCTCGTTCGTTCACCAAATCACGATGGATGGTTCTCTTACCGGCTTCCGATAAAACCAACCTAACTATAAGAAAGTGACAACTTTCAAGTGTGAGTTATCATAATAATCGAAAAGTAAGCTTGCCGACCAAGAAAAGTGAGTACCTACGTTTAATTTCCATTGTCCTAATGTCCTATACCGGCGCACTAGCTATTGTTACAGGTTAATTATGGTATACAGCCATTTATCGAAGGAATTAACAATTATTATTATTTGGTCGGGTCTTACAAACCGAATCCTAAAAAATGTTTTGGTCTTTCAATAGATTCTCAAACATTTTTGGTCTTTCGAGCCAAATTCATTATAACCCACACTAGGATTTGTCCTGTATCGTAGGTGCGTTTACAGACAGAAATTTCACAAAAATCTGGTGGCCATACAAATCTATACTTATACTTATTTACTTATCTATACTTTTTTATATATATTTTTTTTATATTATAAAGCTGAAGAGTTTGTTTGTTTGGTTGAACGCGCTAATCTCAGGAAATACTGGTTGGAATTGAAAAATTCTTTTTGTGTTGGATAGTCCATTTATCGAGGAAGGCTATAGGCTATATAACATCACGCTACAACCAAAAGGAGCTGAGCATAAATGAAAAATGTTGCAAAAACGGTAAAAAAAGTGAGTGCTTCCGTTGCGTGCGCTGCGTAAACGGTTATAGTTACGCAAAAATCATGTATGACGGAATTGCTCCCCTTTAAAAGTTCAAAAAAAAAGTCTGCGACAGCATATGTCTATCTTTTAAGGTTGACTCAATATAACCCTTTTTATGGTAATAAATATTTGTTCTGAAATAATGCGTTATTTCCGAAGGTGTTTTTATAAACATGATATTAATCCATATCCAAATAAGTACGTTATTCATCACAAGTATTTCATTTTGAACAAAATTGCCCTTTACATCATTTGATTTCAATGAATATCTTTAGGAGATAAAGAAAGAAAGAGATATCATAGTTTTAAAATATAAATATTTAGCTTTACGCGGACTATGGGTGAACGCGCTCTCAACCCGGTGCAACCATGCCGCGCGGCTCAGACGCGTGCATAGAGTACTTTTTAATATTCTGAAAACGCTTGGTCGGCTCCCTACGGAATGGTTGTGTTCAGATAACTGCTTTTTAGGGTTCCGTAGTCCTACAAGGATCCCTTATAGTTTCGTCATGTCCGTCCGTCTGTCCTAATCCTTTACAGCTTAATAACTTCTACAGTTATAAACATAAGTAAATGAAATTTTGTTAATAAATAGAATAGATATAGATCTCAATTTTAAAAGAATAAAAATATCATGATTACGTATTTTAGGGGTGGCGCCTCCATGAGAAATGGGGATGAACATTTTTTTTTCGCTGCACCCCCTCGTGTGGGGTATCATTGAATAGGTCTACTAAAATGAAGGTAATGTATCATACATCACTTTTTTATCAGGTGTACCATCTGCGAATTCCACGCGTGCGAAGCCGCGGGCAAAAGCTAGTATTTAATAGAACCCGTGACAATTCGGTCCGTGAACGACTGCACCACTCGCTGTCTGCGCGGTTACTACAGGGTATACTAATCTATAGCTGTGACTAACGATTGATTGACGAAATCCCAATACACAGTAAATCACGGTCATTCATGACTGATGGTTAAAAAAAAACTATCTAACTATCTTGGTATCTGGATATTCGTTAATCAATTTCATCATTCACTCCATCACTAAATTAGACGGTAGGAGTTCTGTCAGTCATAGGTTTAACCATAAAGTTATTATACTATACTGACGTAAGAGAGACACTGTCACTTCAGAGCGTATGCTCGGTCCGTGGGCTGTTTTGCTCAAAAACGTAATTTTTCAAATCTGAATTTTCATCAACCACTTATCCTACGAACATATCAATTACTAATAATTTTAGGAAATGTTATTGGGTAAATAGTAGATAGTTTATTTTGTTCGATTATTAAAGTATTTGTGAAATCTATGAAGATAACTGAACAGAGGTTTTCTTAATTTCACTTTCAGAGTCAATTTCGAAGCTTCAAATATCTGAAACCACTGACAGACCTAAGAAACGAAATTTTTTAACCAACTGGGAAGATCCTTGTTAAAATAGTAACTAGAAAGGATTTTTCATTTTAGACTGAATACATAAGAAATAAAAATCCAAACAATGTGAAATTATTCAGAAATTATAGTCGATACAATTATTATTTTCACCACTATATCTTACATAATTTAATATAACAATAAATTACTATAATAGAAGAACATATTCTTTAAAAACTTACACTTGAAAATTTCAACTAAATTTGCTCTATAATTTTTTTATAAATATTTTAAAACTACTATAAAACTTCGCGTTCGAATCGATTCAAATCACTTCGCCGCGAGCCCTTCCAGAGAGTGGTCACGTCGCTCGGCGCTCCGTCGGGGGTTGACGACCTCTGCCGTGCGTTTATACATGGATACTGCAAGTTTTTAGGGCGATCGTCAAATCTTAGTACTTTGGTAAATAAAATATTTTATTTTTGATGACCGACAAAATTTTAAAGTATTATCATAGGTACTTGGTAAGTTTTTTTTTATGACTGAAATTGTTTTATAGTGACAATAAATTATGTTTTAGACGGTATGGGAAATAAAACAAAGGTGTTTTTTGGAAAGAGAAAACGCAAAAATTCTGAAAATTTGGCTAAGGCAAGAGCTAAAAGGTATATTTATGTTACACTAGCTTCCACCCGCAGCTTCGCCCGTGTGAAATTCGGTATGTTACAAGTGTTCTAGAGTGTGCAATCGATTCAAGTTTGGAACTTAATGTTTTAGGGTTTTGGATTAAAAAATTAGGGGTTAGGGTTTTAATAAAAACAAACGTAAGTTATTCGGGTTTAGTAGAAAAAAAAAACAAAATCGTTGGCTTTTTATTTATAAATAATGTATTTTTAAGGTTTCGTACCTAGAAGGAAAAAACTAAAACTCTTATAGGTTCACTCTCTTGTCTGTCATAGCCGAATCTGTTGAACGAAAAAAGTTTAAATTTCTGTTCAAAGTTTGCTCTATGAAATTGCCTTCTTTTTACAAGCTTTTTATTAACTTGCAATGTATGTATGTATGAATGTAATTTGTTAAGGTCGAATTCTCAATTTTGAAGCAGATATCTTCAACCGATTGAGCTGAAATTTTGTATACACGTTTAGTTTGGATGACAATATTGACAATGCATGGTTACCTGTGTGACGTCATTCTAAATTCAACATGGCGGAACACCCAAGATGGCGGACTAGTTATTTTTAATGCACTCCTACAATATGGGTATCAAACGAAAGGGCTTGCTGAGAGTAACTTGAAAAATAAAGTGACGTCACTCTAAATCCAATATGGCGGACTAAGTTTTTTATGGTTTCCTACAATATGGGTACCAAATGAAAGGACTTGCTGAGAATACGAATGCGAGTTAAAAAATCTGTCCAGCGATAACTAAAAAGTAAAAAATTAATTAAAAGTTTTTTTTTTTAAACATGGTTTTTTTTTAATGCGCTAAAATGAATAAAATAAACTTTCCCTTTAAAACTTTTTATTATTTAACCCTATGCCCGTGACTTGCATAAGCATTAGCAGCCCATTACTGTCCCACTGCTGGGCACGGACTAGTTTTTGTAATTTATGGTACAGAAATATGGAACATGAATGGTGCAACGGTCGGTTGGTCGCTACTTTACTTTTTAGGGTTCCGTACCCGAAAGGTGCTAAACGGGACCCTATTACTCTCGCTACGCTGTCCGTCCATCCGTCCGTCTGTCTGTCACAGGGCTGTATCTTTTTAACGGGAATAGATAACCGGTTGACGGACGGACGACAAATACAATAAAAACAAAAAAAGTCTAAGATTTTAGACTTTTTTACCTATACAAGAAACCTCAAAAAATATGCATTTTTTTAACGTTTTTGTTCCTGCTCTATCTTCAAAACGGTAATATATACCAGCGTCACACTTGGTGAGATTATAGTGCATTATTATTTAGTTTAGCAAAAAATACTAAAAATAAGACAAACATAGATATACCTGCGTAAGAAAGACATGCAAAAATTCATATTTCGCGCACTGTGCGTTGATGTTTTTTGATAAAGTCTCGTAAATTAAATCCGTTTTTATGGGGTATCAGATCGTTGAGAGGTACGGAACCCTTACTGCGCGAGTCCGACTCGCACTTGGCCGGTTTTATTATTCTTATGTACTAGGTCTAGGTACTTAAACGTGTCTATGTTTGAAAGTTAGAAATATATTAGAGAAGAGTGTGAGTGCTGTTGTAGGGTTTCCTAAAACTATGTTCTAAAACATTTAGAACTCGCGCCGATTTTACGCCGATACGCAAATCAGCGGCGGCGTCGTCTAAAAACCGTCGGCGGCGGCGGCGCACTGTGGGATTATTTTAGGTTGGCACCTCTACTATACGAATCTATAAATGACTCTTTGAGGTATTGTAAGGTTTTAGCGAAAAATGCCAATTATCACTTTATCTCCTAGTGTCGATATTATTATTTTTTCATAAAAATGTTTTTTAAAAGCCTAATCGAAAATTTTCGAAGCAGCAGAGTACATTTATTGAAGTTCGGCACAAATACTATGCAAATATACACACGAAACTTTGTGGTAACGTAAGGTTTTGGCGTAACACGCTTTTCTCTACATACATAAAAAAAAACTTCAAATTACTAGATCTCTGAATAAACTTGTAAAACGTAACATTTTGGAAGCATTAAAGTTATTATTTATTGTAGTTTGGCCCTCTACTATACGGATCTATAAATTACTCTTTGAGGTATTATGAGTTTTTGGCGTAAAAATGTTAATTAACACTATCTCCTACTGTCGATAAATTTTTCTTCATAAAAATGTTTTTTAAAAGCATAATCAAAGATTTTGGAAGCAACAGAGTATACATTTATTGTAGTTCGGCACAAACACTATATGCATATATACACGAAACTTTGATGTAACGTAAGGTTTTGGCGTAAAACGTCTTTCTCTCCATACATAAAAAAATTCAAATGACTGTATCTCTAAAAATACTTGTAAAACCATATTGAACATTTTTGAAGCATTACAGTATGAATTTATTATAGTTTGGCATCTCTAATATATGAATCTATAAATAAATCTTTGAGGTATTGTGCGGTTTTAGCGTAAAACTCCAATGTTAATTTTATCTTTAACTGACGATTTTTTTAAAATAAAAATTATTTTTAAAACTAAATGGAAGATTTTTGAAGCAACAGAGTATGTATTTAGTGTAGTTTGGCACTAGCACTATATGGATCTATACACGAAACTTTAAGGTAATGTAAGGTTTTAATTTTCTCTCCATACAAAAAAAAACTTCAAATCGCTATCTATATCTTTGAAAATACTTGTTAAATGAAAACACTGAGGCAGCATTTTATATTTGCATTGATTAGTAGAATCCGAAACCGTTATAATATTTACAAAAAAAAATATATTTAATTTTTAAATTTTCATTCATAAAAAAAAATATTCATAAAATAGATCCTAAAAAAATTAAAGTATCAAAATTATTCGTGCTAACGGTTCAGCACTCACGCACACAGAGGAACCATTGTATCGTGCCATAGTGAGTGTGCCATTCGATAGATCGTGCAGATTTTGACTTGCGCTAAATCGAACATACGCTCTTCATTATCGCGTCACCGAAAGCGAAATGAGTATATGTGCGAAATTGACACGTGTAGGAGTGATTTTTAGTGATGTGACATGGACGTTTCCGCATTATCGATATAGTTCAACCGGCCTTACTTTTAAGGAGTGGTAGTATTTTAAATCTGCTAGTAACTATTCTTTTAAAATTACAGATATTTGAGACGGATTAATTTTTTTGTTTTAAAAGATTGAGTTACGCTATTGAGGGCTATATTAAATTACATTATTAATGTCACGTAGGTGTATAAAAAGGTTTTCAATCCCGGAACTATGTTCCTATACACGATTCCGGAATTGGCCAATTTATTGAATTTGTATGAAAAATTACAATATCTATGAACTTAACAAGTTTTCTTGTCCAGTCAACTTAAGTTACACATCAGACTTATACATTATAATTTTATCGACTTAGATTTAGAAACATTAGTGTTACGATAATTTCAAGTTATTAGTTAGTTTTTATTTCGAATAAAAACATTAGGCAATGGCAATAGGCTCGCCCCCTATTACATGGGACTGATAACATAACTGGCGAAATGTGGGTGTACTATTACACCTCTGCCTACCCCTTCGGGGAAATACAGGCGTGATGTTATGTTATGTTATTTCAAATAGGCAAACAATGAAATGTCGAGAATTTAGTTCCACGATTACAAAAACAAAGATATAGGATCTTTGTTTTTGGAATCGTGCAACTAAATTCTGAGGATGAAATTGGAGGAGGAGCAAGAATCTGGCCATGATTTTCGATTCGATACAAACGACCGTTTCATGTAAAATCAAGTCTGCGTCAGCTCAAGAAAGAGTTTTCTCAGCGGCAGGCTAAATTTGCAACCGGCTGAGAATCTATCTCTCAGTATTCGCATACTTGACAATCTAACATTTCCAAGAACCTATTTTCAAAAAGAAGCTAAATTTTGATATTTTTTGTATATTTTTACAAATTGATTGATCACATGAGACATTCCGTCTTCATGTCTCAGTTTGACGAACCGACTTGCAGTACCATTCAGGTAACAGCCTAGTTAGTATTGCAGTTGTTATGGGCAAAGGTAACCGCTTAACATCAGGTGGGTCGTTAGCTCGTTTCGCCATCATATAACATCTATATACTATAATAAAACTGTAAAGGTCGAAAAGTCTGTACATTGAGTTTTTTTTCGCGAATACCGGCTAGGAGGACTAGAAATAAGCTATAGAACTCGAATCAATCGTTTAAAAAATTTATGTCTGTCTGTCTGTTTGTTACCTCATCACGTGAAAACGGCTGAACGGATCGTAATGAAACTTAGCATTTGTATTGGTATTAGTCTAACTTAAAATATAGGGTATGTTTTATTTCAATCGGTTGAGTAGATCCAGCGATACAGCTTGACCCCTCTATTGTATTAAGTTGCATACAAAGTAGAGGTCATGATTGTTGGTTGCATGCAGGTTGCAGGTTCCTAAAAATACAACTGGATTCTATTAGTATTATAGAAAATATAGAATAACATAACATAGCCCATCATTGTCCCGCTGCTGGGCATGGCCCTCTTCTTGGAATGAGAAGAGTTAAGGAACTGAATATTGTTAGTGTAATAGATTATCATAACATAATCAGCTCATTACCTACTGCCCCACTGCTGGGCACGGACGTCTTCTCGGAAGGAGAAGAGTTAAGAAACTAGAAAATATAGAATAACATAACGTAGGTAGTCAACCCATTACTGTCCCACTACTGGGTATGGCCCTCTTCTCAAAATGAGAAGAGTTAATGAACTGGATATTATTAGTATTCTAGAATAACATAACATTACCAGCCCATTACAGTCCCACTGCTGGACACGGGCCTCTTCTCAGCATTAGAAGAGATGTGGTTAGTGTTATAGAATAACATAATCAGCCCAATTACTTCCCACTGCTGGGCACGAGCGTCTTCTCAGAATGAGGGAGTTTAGGGCTAATTCCATGAAATTCCATCACCTTAGCCGGTTGGTTGTAAAAACAAAATATAGTATGGTCGGTAAATAGTGTAATCGTCTGTGTAGGCGCTTATATGTATATATTTGAAGATATTGTGTTCATAATTATGACACGATGTTATTTTCCGACATCCACGCGGACGGAGTCGCGGGCACAGCTAGTGAAAAATAAATGTATAAATCTTTTTTGTTGTATTTTTTGTATCTATGAGATTTGTTTAGTAAAACCACCTGATCAAACTTAAAGCCGCGGATAGCAACCTAGTCCCTTCCATGATTAAGATGCTCTATGAAGTCAAAAGTTTCAAGGGAATTTGTATTCCATGAGAACAACTAGACCTGTGGTTTCTAGCAACGATAACCAAAGAGCCCAGTTCGCGCACCATTAATACTGATGATAGCCCAGTTCGCGCACCATTAATACTGATGATCTCCCTCCCGATATACGTGCGTGGTCATATATGAAGAGCTTATTCATTGAGTACTATCGAACAACTTTTTCTACGAGGTCAACCCTGAAATCTAAAAAAAAACAGCTATTCCCTACATTTGTGTTCACACGGATCGATAAAATGTAGGGAACAGCAGATTTTTTTCGCGATTTCAGGTTTGTTCCAGTTATAATAATGTACTCTGTGGTTGCTCCAATAATAAATGTTGTTCGTTATGATGAGTAGATTTACCACTTTGAATATTTACCATTATTAAAGAAAGACCTTTATAAGAAACAAACACCGACCCGAACAAATTCCGTAGGTATGGATCGTTGGTGATTTCGTTAAACGATACAGTTATCCTTAAAATATCAACTGCAAAACATATAATTTTTTGGAGGCTCTCAGCTTATTAGTTTTAACATTTGTACCTATCCATTTTTCTTTAATAACAGCATTTACAGGAAATCTGGAAGTTATGAAGTTAACCGGTCAATATTATGTAGCATTTTTAACCCGGCCGCACATTGTCATAAAATAGCACCGCATTTACATTTTAATATGTCAAAAGCAGACATACGATTCGGAAAATTCTGTCAGTCTGCGGGGCTGGTACTAAAATTTACTGTATAATTATATATGCCATAGACATACAACATACTATTATAACATCGTAAAAGTACAACCATGTTATAGGTTCCGGCGCGTCAGAATTTTTCTGTGATCAATAAATAAATAAATATCTTTGGGACATTTTTACACATCACCATCTAGTCCCAAACTAAGCAGAGCTTGTGGTATGGGTACTAGACAATGGATATAATACTTATAAACTTTTTTTTTTTTTGGTCAATGAATGAATCATTGTGATTTCCTTCCAATGGGCGGCCGGACTAAATCAACCTTTCAATACTTTCAACCAACTTCAAAAAAGGAGGAGGTTCTCAATTCGATTGTATTTTTTTAAAGCAGTAACGGACACTAACTTGTGACATGTATGGAGCTAGGAAGTACAAAAAATATATGATTGAAACTATCGACATATCGATATATTTTGAGCAATCCATACGCCAAACGGTTTCATTTTCACGTACACAATATTTTTTTATCTAACACATAATTATTTAAAATAACATATTGTATAGAAAATAGGGTATTTACTGCATATTATTAATGTATTACTAAATCATTTTAAGAATAACTTCTATGAAAATAAGCATTATAAAAGTAGTATTGTCCTGTAGATACTTACCTGTGAAACGTCTCTTTCTTTAGGTTATGATGTAAATTACACAGCAGTATAACACAGAACACTACACCATTACGATTATTGATATTAATTGGATAAAATACAGAACGATTGTGAAATAAATCATAAAATAATACGAGATTATATTTTGATGGGACGCTATGGGAGATTACAATTGTCAAAATCCGTTTTACTGTCATTTTATTATGTCTCTTTCTAGCATATAGGTTTTTTCGTAAAGATCGGTATCTCAGTCGCACACTGTAGTGGTCTATTACGTCAGTATATACAAAGTCTTTGGGTTCAACCATGGTTTGATTGACGTCTGCATAAACATGTGTAATGGACGCCTAAGGGTTCCTTGTACTACTACGGAATGGATCCTAAGAAGAGCAAATGTTTCCAAAGAAAGTTTTAATGTATCTCTTGATTTAAGATTTGCCCTTACTATAGTTAAATAAATCACCCTGCATACCCACATTTATATATTCAAATCAATTGCTTGCTGCACTTTACAGTATATTATAAGACGCACTGAAAAAACTAAAACAAGCATTAAAAACATCTATCTTACAATATGCAGACAAGTCCATCTAGATTAGATACACGAAGACATCAATGTAATATTTTCAATTATTTTTAAAACCTTGTATTAATCTGCAGTCAAACTTAACGTTCTCACCTACTTGACTCATTTTGTATGGTCCAGGGCTTTGAACGGTCAGTGGAAGTAGAATACCAAGTACCGACATCGTCACGCTGCGATCAAGAGGACGAGGGCGTCATCGTTGTTGACTCAGAGGAAGATGATGAACGATGCACTGGCACTATGTATAGGGTATGGTTTTAGCCACGATCAATAAAATAAAATAAAAATGAAATAAATGTTCATCAGGAATTAAATTCTACCTTTTCAACATTAATAGGAGGGTGAAGAAGACGAAGATATTGACGAGGAACAAGAGGTCGAGGCAGGTGAAGAAGAGGAAGAAGTCGAAGGAGACGACGGAGAGAACGCTGCCCGACAGGTAACTATTGATTCAATCCGTACAGTCGGCCACAACATTTAAATTACGACAACTCGTTACTGCTTACGAAATAAAGACGCTGTCAAGGTCAAACTGTTACCAATGACGTGTTGTTGACTGTACTTAAGAGCCACGTAGATTTCACAGAAAATTTGAAGCATTATGCACGAAGAAACGGTTAGCCAGCAATCAACAGTCGTGACCGGCTACTTTCGGATTTCTGTAGTAAAATATAGTGTTTTCAGTCTAACATCCGTAGCAGGCCTACGACACTACATACATACTAGCGAACAGATTTATTTACCTACACTACTACAGAAGCATTAGCATAGATTACATAATTATGAGTTACTACGAAACAGATATTGCACTCCCTGTAAAATATTCCATACCTACTGCTTTAATAGCCTAATCTTTCACGTCGCCGACCCTATATATTCACCCGGTCATGCTACATACCACTATTTATTTTCTCGCAGTCAATGGTAAAAAGTAGAGTACACAACTCGTGGTAAAAAAATTCATCTCTGGCCTTGTATCCCTCGCTCCGCTCATGATTCTATTTTTGAACCATGAGCATAGCGAGTCTAAAGAGTCTAGAATTTAAGAATACTTCGCTGCTCTCGGGATCCAACTTAGTCCCTCGAATTAATGTCCCTTTTTTTCACTTGTTGTATAATCTACTATTATCTACACTCATATCGTAAAAATCGAATTTATAAACTAAAAAGTAATTTCATAAATTTCATTACGATACAGTTTGTTGAACCAAATAATGCTATAATTTATTTATTTTTTCCATACACTAGTAAAAAATTATATAAAAAAAAAAAACATTTATTCAGGACCAAAACAAAAAATCACTTACCACTTGTAACGGTTAGAGGCTGCACAGGTAGGCTGTGCAGTCCGTTAACAAAATAGGTAGGTGTCACTGCGGTGTTAGGCACCACAGTGACCGATAGGGTAGTGTGTAGAGAGAGGATTTATTAAGGCCATGACGTAAGCAAAAATAAAATCGAATTTGGGAGTGGCCAGCAAATATGGGCGTTAATTTCTTCAAATTTTGAACCAATGAGTATTTAGTTCCTCACTCAAACTTGTGACAGTCGTGACGTTACGTCTGACAAATTATCATGCAAATTATAGATCTTCGTAAACTTAGACACGGCAAGGTGAATTCTTAGGAATTAAATATGTACCTAAAATAAATATTGATGAAACATTTAGATATTTTCCTCAAAAAAAAAAACTACCAAAGTACGAGAGTGGAAAAAAGTTCTAACTGTTTTAGTGATGACTTAGACGTTATAGATAGATGGTGATCAGGGTCTGATGCTGAGGCAAGCAAGAAAGATATATGACGTTAAATTGTGAAGGGATTGATTCTGAGCTACTTTCACTCGTTCAATCGATATAATTTTTTTGTATAAGTACGATGTAGTACCGTTTGTACCGTATTAAGTGCGAATCGCAGTCGGTTGCCGCTGCGTGCGCGCGCGTCCACTACGACGCGCTGCACTGCTTTCCGGCGCGGCTAGGTCAGTGTAAATCGTACATTAGTGTATGAATGTGTAAAGTGAATGAATAAATGGGTGTGGCGGGGGTTTTTTAAATTATATTAATTTATATTATTTATATAGGTTTTCTTCCTCACGGTCCAGGCTGTGAAGCCCTTGATCGTAAAAGGAAGTGCGGGAAACAACCACAGCACTCCTGACGTGGGTAGAGAAGGACGTTGTGCCCTTCACTGCCCAGCCAGTGGTAGTGTGTGTGCACGTCCTTGCTCGTCCATTACCTGTTTCAATCAGAGCGACACGCGGAGCAACGCCCCATAGGCTCAGACCGGGCCCCTTCCGTGCCAGAATATTTGCTAAGGACAATGTAAAGGTTCCCTGAAGAAGAGTTATTGTCCGTGCCTAGTGTGCACCGGCCCAAAAATCTGCTATTGCTTCCAGACTTATTGAGAAGGATCAGCAGCTATCGGGAACAAAATGAGGTTTTCTGGCCCAGCACCCCAGTCTGCGCATCCCTATACCACCTCGTCACGACTTCAGGTGGTGAGAGTCGGCTACTTTCCACCTGATGGTTTACTCCTTATCGGTAAACCACGGCAAACGCCTTGACCTCCAAGTCCGTCCTGCCTGCAAATTCGCACTTCAGCATCAGAAATTGTGCGGTATCCACGTATGAACCTGACTGTCATGACTCTCTGCGATATAACGCCATCGGCAGGTCATGCTTGGTCTGCATAGGTTCAGTAACAGCCAGCTAAGGTTGGACGCTGTTGGCTGTGCAAATTAGCTTTAGGGCAAGTTTCACAAAATTCTCGCCTGAGTTCCACCTTGAGTCCAAGATCAGGCCCAGATACTTCGTACGCTTTCGAACCGCTATACTGGCATCCCTTACAGTGTGGAAGCGCGCCGCTTTCTCAACGTTTCTTTCTCGGCTTGTGACGAGAATGTCGAGCGCAACATATGACGCCCATTCCGTAGAGAGACCACCACGTGAGGTCAAATCATAACCTACGTTCCACAGAAGCAGTCCCAAAACCGACCTCTGTGAAACACCGCACGTGATGGCACATGAATGCACGAGTTGGGCATTACGTCCCTGGTAGCTGACACACTGCCACCTCAAATAGTCTGCCAACAGCTGGCCTGAGGTATGTACCTGCTGAGCACCCGGTGAAAATGAAGTTCCTCTCCAATGCAGCTGAATGGCACCTTGGCGATGTCAAGTAACACCACCAACAGTATCTCTTCCTGCGCAACCGCGTCCTTTACCTCGACCTTTATTTAGACGCACAATGGCATCTACGGAAATCGTATTGGGCGTTCGACAAGTATGGGCCAACCGTATTTAGGAGCCGGATGATGCGGTTAGCGAAAATTCTCTCTAGTATCTTCCCAACCTCGTCCAACAAACTATCGGCCTGTATACCTAAAAAGACTCCGGGGGTCGTCCGACCTTCCGCAGGCACACCGTCTGGTCCTGGGACAGTCTTTTTGGCCAATCCAACTCTGCATCTGAGATCGGGGGAAGAGTCTCCGACTCTACGTCCTGGTCGCCTTCTGGTGGAGCTGTAGTTGGGTACGGAAACTTCACCCGCCAGGAATAAGGGCCCCCACAACTTCAATCAGAAGCCAAGGCCGGAAAGTTTTTATCATTGAGGGAACTCACCTTGGACGCGGAGTTTATTCTGCACCATACGATATGGGTACCCCCAAGGGTCGTAGTGTAGGCCATCTAGCACCTCGACCCTCACCTGCTTTATGGTTTGACCGATCACCCACAATAAAGCCTCCCGAGAACCTCGGTAGGACCCATACAGCCGAGTCTCCTGCTCGTGATTATGTTGAGATAATCTGCGGTATTGCGAGTATATTCTCCGAGCAATAATACAAACCTCACGCAGGTCCGCCAACTCCTAGGACCACCAGTAGTCTTCCCTTTTTGGAGGCCGGGCCGCCATCGCGTACGTGGCATGGCTGTATCACAAATAGCATCATGAAAATGTTCAGCCTCGACAAAGACCCCTACACCTCTTTCTCCAATAAGTAAACAACTTTGTCTTCTAGATGTTAGAAGACAAACCTGCGAAGTATACAATTATTACATACATACATACATACATATTATCACGCCTGTTTCCCATCGAACAATACAATACAATTATTAACTTTGCAAATTATGCCTAACTAAGGGCTCGTTTATGGAGACGCGGCGCGTTGCGCGTCGTGTTGTACGTCGCATCGCACAGTGTTTCCCGGGGTTTTCCGTTCATGGAGAGGCGGCGCGTGAAGCACGGCGATAACAGAGACGGCGCTCGTGGCGTTAACGTGTAATTATAAACATGGTGATATGCAGTCTCGTTTGCGAAGACGAAGGGCGATGCGCAGTGCGTGCTCCTGCAACCTTTCCATGCAACGACGCGTGCAATACCGTGGTTGACGCGGCGTCTACCGCAGCAGTGCCCGCTGCGTGCCCTGCCGCGAGCAACACTACATATAAAATAAACGCTTCTACGTGAATGCTCCCATACGTGCCCATACATTTGTATTAACCGCGCTACGTGACAACGACGCTAATTAATGGTACGGTAGCTATGCTTATTTAGTACATTTCTTCTACTATTATTAAACATGTACGAAGGAATTGGTGATACAGTCGACTACACGTCAGTTGTACACTTGAATTACTACGAAATAATAAAGACGCTGTTAAGGGAAAACTGTTACCCACTGAATAATTAACAAAAAATATTGTTTAAATTAGTTAGCACATATCGATATAAAGAGTAAAGTTTAAAAGTTTATTACTGCTACGTAGTATTATATCCTCTTTGGATACTGCGACACTAATCCCACTGCCATATCTAAACTTTATAATTTCTATGTAGGTGACAATTGTAGGTACAAAGTTATCCATATTTTTTTATAAAATTACTTATGTAAATCAGCTTTAAATTCGCCAATCGGTATGTATGACCGGTAAGTAAAGTTTTTCATTGATAATATTGTTATTTATCACAAAATAATTCAATTATGAGTGCTGAAAAAAATTACACAGACCCGACGTCTGAACGGCCCCAATTCTACGGGCCGACTAAATTGCGCAAAGATTTCTTCTTGGAATCTTATTTTTGGTGCTAAATATTTAATTTATTATTAATGTAAAAAAAATAATTAACAAACTCACTAGATTATATTAAAACCTATCTTTTAAAAGAATAATTGTTTAAATAGGACAAAGCTAGCTTCTAATATCATAATTAATTCGTTCAAAAATGGTACCTGTTTCGTATTTTTTTACAACAGCATTTATTAATGAAAACAACTGCTAGGAAATTCACTAGACTAGACAAAGGGTTAAGAAACCATAAATATTTTTTTCAGAATTTTTGCTCGCTTAGTTTCAGGATAAATATGGTTCAAACTTCAGCATTTTGCGTCGGTCATGCCCTTAAAGGTCTTGCTCGAAGATTTAATACATTTATTTTAAGTTAGAATAATCGGGTAAGGCTATCACTAAACTGAACGCTCGCGCACTTTGGAAGGAAGATGGAAAGGGTACCGTCCCTTGTTTCCGCCACGTGGATGGTACGGGCAGGCCGGCGGCGGCGGACCGCAAGACCGCAGGTAGACGCTGCCTCGTGGTTGCAGCGGGGTCAGGAACGGTACGTATCAGCAGTCAGCCGGGACGTAACCGGTATGTACAACTCTGGCCGGAACGTAGGATTCAGGCCGGAACGTAGGATTCTGGCTGTAACGTAGAAGACCGGCCGGAACGTAGAAGAACAGCCGGAACGTAGAACCCTGGAAGAGTGAAAAAAAAAGCTTGTACTTTACCACTTTGTCGACGTGTTTAATACCCATCCCAAATTCCATCTTTCTAGTACTAAGTCTCTGAGCTAAGCCGTGGACAGATAGACAAACAGACGGCATGGCGAAACTATTAATGTGGCTATGGCTTCCTTGTGGACTACGGAACCCTAAAAATAAACAAATGAACATATTGACGCGTGCAAAATTATTATTGTTCGTCATCGATTCTTGAAATTATAATTAATAACATAACAAACATAACATAACATAGCCTCGTTTCTGCAGTGCCTCAGCTATGTTCGCGGTAACTCACACCGATGGGTTTAATGCTATCATCCGCAAAAAAACGGCATCTCTATTGAGAAGAATCAGGGGCAGTCCCAACAATATCCTGAAGGCGATAGCAGCAGATACTTGCTCTGCTATGATTAAAAAATTTGTGCATAGAGTGATCACCTAGCTGTCGGGTGATCTATGCAAAAACAATATTATAATATATGTCACTTTATTATGTTACTAACAATAGTATTTAAGTTCATGTCTGTTACTAACAAATTATGGATCTTTTAGTTGTCCGAAATAAAGTACTTGATTGATTGATTGATTGATAACATCACGCCTGTATTTCCCCAAAGGGGTAGGCAGAGGTGGTGGTTACACCCACATTTCGCCAGTTATGTTTTGTTGTTGTTATGAGCTTATTAATTGTTGATTTAAATTGACAAAATTAGTGGAAGGTACAGTCTGATAAAGCAATTAATATATATTAGTAAAAGATTCGTCCATCAATGCCTTTTTTGCCGGCCGCTGCAGGAATGTACTATTTTGCTGATGAGTAATAATAAAAGTAAGGTGGTGTAGTCGATGGAAGTGTATAATATAGTATTGTCGTGCAGGAGTCTCCGGCGCAGTCCCCGGAGGCGGGCGAGGACGCGGAGGAGGGCGAGGACGGAGGGGCTGCGCGCGCCGAGGCCGACAGCGAGCCTACGCCCGCCATCCAACAGATCGAAGCTATCAGCAGTGGCACTGAACGTACGTTATTATTCCTTTTATCTTACTGACGCTTCTTTCTTACTGAATACAGAATATACGGGCTAAAAAGGCACAGCAAGTGGCCTTTTTTTTTTTCGTAAAAAATCTTTGCTGGTTCGCCCACGCTTCCGTACTAACGAAAAAGTACGTACGAACGTACTTTCCGACATTTTGGCAATATTGATTTGAAAACGATTCCACAAAATAGAAAAAAAAAGCTTATACCCGTCTGAATTTTACTCAAAAGTAGATTTTTTCGAAAAGTCGCCTTTTTGGTTAACACGGCTGCACGATATTTCATACAAACTTTCAACCCCTATTTTAAGGGGTTAAGAGTTGATTTTCCAAAACACTGAAAGACCTACCTATTTCTGAATTATTTCTTATAGAACTGACTTAAAAAATGACGGATTTTCATACAAACTTCTAACCTCTATTTTACCCTCTTATGGTTTGATTTTCCAAGAACACTCCTAAAAAAATAAAGTTTCTAAATGAAAAATATACCACATAAAACTTCAGACTTTGCCAACTTAATAAAGTTGAAATATGAAAGTAATTTCAAAAAATCTCATCATAAAGTTAAAATCAAAAGACTATTATAATTTCTTGCGCTCGCGACGTGGGCTCTGTACCACATATACAGATACATACATATCAGTACCGCAACGCAATATCTAATTAAGTAATGAAAATTTCTATAGATCTTTGTATCGAATAGAATAAGAATGCCAAAAATCCTCTTCTTGATGTTTTCGTCAAAAAAGTATGAGACAAGATTATAAAATGAAAATTAGAACATGACAAATGTTTGCGTATGCACAGAGCGTTATTGTTTTGTGCTATTGAGTTTAACTAAACGCTGATTGATAGTTTACAAAGGTTACCTATAGCTAAAGTCTATTGCGATTTATTTTGTCCATGTTTTGTTACATTTCACTTTTGTTTTTGTTTTAGCAAGTGGAACGTTATCTTTGGGCGGTAACAACGGCGATGATGGTGACGACAGTATAGTGCCATCGACACCAACCCTTTATGTACCAAGACGCAATGACGGGTACGTATCAGACTAGTCATTAGAAACTACGTAATTTTGTTTTTGTTAGAACCTATAAAAACGTTTACCTATGTAATTTTGAGTAAAAAATATGAGATGAGGGATCGTCGTACCGAGTGGGGAGAGAGTCGCACAGTCACTTGGTGCATGGCGACACGTCATCACACCGTACTAGATGTATCATACTATCATATAGCGTGGTGACGCGTGGCGTGGTGATGTATCGCCACGCCAACAGTCGGTCTGACCCGCCGCATTAGACGTTTCACATCAATAAATAAATCTTCTTCTATCGTGTCGACATGAGCTACATAATGATAATAGCTCATGCAAAAGATTAGCAAGTCAGCAGGTTGGTAGCGGGGCTGACTGCTGGAGGCTCTTTTAATGCACCGCAAAACCAAATAAACCAAACCAAAATAAATAAGTAGGACCGTAGGAAGAGTTTGATTGATTGGTCGACTAATAGAGAGTGCACCGCGCAGGTTCGGCGAGGCGGTGGTGTCGCCGGTGGGCGCGGGCGGCGGCGCGGCGCGCTTCACGTTCGCGGAGGCGAGCGCGGCGCTGGCGCAGCACCACGACACGCACGCCGACCTGGCGCCCGCCATGCCGCCCGCGCCCGCCGCGCCCGTGCCACCAGGTGAGCGTCGCTACAAGTACCGCCTTATCCCCATCCCCCCTCATTTTTGCCTGTTCGTTATTAATTTAGTTTTCTCCCTTTTAATTTCCAGACGTACCTTCATACTCTCTTTGCTAAGTGATTCTATTATGTGTTTCATTTCGTTCGGTTCTTCTGAAAGTACTATGTCGTCTGCAAATCGTAAGTGAGAAAGAAGTTTCCCACATGTCTTTATCACTCTATTTTCCCATTCTAAAGTTCTAAAGATTTGTTCAAGAACTGCAATGACAAGCTTCGTATTTCAAAAGTTGGAACTTTTCGATTTTAATTCTTGCGTTACTTTTATTGTATATTTCCTGCACAGAATACACAGAATCCACATCCTACTGTAATTGCAAGCCGACGCGACTTTTTAAATAAAATCAATATGGGTATCGTTTTTGAGGTTTCCCGGGGTGCTGATTGCGAATATAACATTTATTTTGAGATCCAAGATGGCGGACGCGATTTTTATCATAAAATCAATATGGGTATCGTTTTCTCACGTCACGTCACGTCCGCCATCTTGAATCTCAAAATAGATAATATATTCGTAATCAGCACCCCTGAAAACCTCGAAAACGATACCCTTATTGATTTTATTTAAAAAGTCACATCCGCCATCTTGAATCTCAAAATAGATGTTATATTCGTAATCAGAACCCCGAGAAACCTCGAAAACGATACCCATGTTGATTTTATTTAAAAAATCGCGTCCGCCATCTTGAATATCAAAATAGATGTTATATTCGCAATAAGTACCCCGGAAACCTCAAAAACGATACCCATATTGATTTTATTTAAAAAGTCGCGTCGGCTTGCAATTACAGTAGGATGTGGATTCTGTGTATTCTGTGCAGGAAATCTTAACTATTATAAAATTGTAAACGTCTGTTTGTTTGTTTGTTTGTTTGTTTGTTCCAGCATCACGCTAAAACTACTGGACCGATTTTGATGATTTTTTTTTTGTTTGAAAGCTGATGATCTGACTTAAAAACTGGTATGGGTTTTGAGAAAGAAAGAAAGAAAGAAAAAAAGAAAAAAATAATTCGTGGGTTGCGTACTCACCCGACAGATCGACGCTTCTATGCATTTGCACGAGCGGATAGTAATGTACGATGAAGTGGAGTGGAGTGGAGTGGACAGGGGATGGGACTGGGGACGGGACAGGGGGCGGGACTGGGGACGGGACAGTGGACGGGACAGGGGACGGAACATGGGACGGGAAATGGGACGGGACATGAGACGGGACATGGGACAGGACAGTGGGACGGCACATGGGACTGGACATAGGATGGGACATGGGACAGGACATGGGACGGGACGATAGTGATATAGTGAGATAGTGGGACGGGACGATAGTGACATAGTGAGATAGAGGGACAGTGGGATAGTGGGACAGTGGGACAGTAGGACAGTGGCAGTGGGACAGTGGGGCAGCGGGGCAGTGCGCCAGTGGGGCAGTGGGATAGTGGGGCAGTGGGGTTGTGGGGCAGCGAGGCAGCGGGACAGTGGAGCAGCGGGGCAGCGGGGCGGGGAAGCGGGGCAGCGAGGCAGCGGGCAGTGTGCCAGCGGGGCAGAGCGGGGCAGTGGGGTACCGGGGCAGCGGGGCAGTGGGATAGTGGGGCAGTGGGGCAGTAGAGTAGCGGGGCAGTGGGGTAGCGGGGCAGAAGGGGAGTGGGGCAGAGGGATAGTGGGGCAGCGGGGCAGCTGGGCAGCGGGGAAGCGGGGCAGGTGGTTACCGGGGCAGTGGGGCAGTGGGTCATCGGGGCTGTGGGGCAGCGGGATAGTTGGGCAGCGGGGCAGTGGGATAGTGGGGCAGCGGGGCAGCGGGGCCGTGAGGTAGCGGGGCAGTGGGATAGTGGGGCAGCGGGGCCGTGGGGTATCGGGGTAGCGGGGCAGTGGGGTAGCGGGGCAGCGTGGCAGCGGGGCATTGGGGGAGTGGGGCAGTGGGATACTGTGGCAGTGGGGCAGAGGGGTAGCGGGGCATCTGGGCAGCGGGGAAGTGGGGCAGTTGGTTACCGGGGCAGTGGGGCAGTGGGATAGTGGGGCAGTGGGTCATCGGGGCTGTGGGGCAGCGGGAAAGTGGGGCAGCGGGGCAGTTAGGTAGCGGGGCAGTGGGATAGTGGGGCATCGGGGCAGTGGGGCAGCGGGGCCATGGGGTAGCGGGGTAGCGGGGCAGCGGGGCAGTGGGGCAGCGGGGCAGTGGGGCAGCAGGGCAGTGGGTTACCGGGGCAGCGGGGCCGTAGGATAGTGGGGCAGCGGGGCAGTGGGGAAGTGTGGCAGTGGGATTGTGGACAGTGGGGTAGCGGGGCAGTGGGGCAGTGGGGTAGCGGGGCAGTGGGGCAGAGGAGCAGCGGCGTGGGGCAGCGGGGCAGCGGGGCAGTGGGGCTGTGGGGTAGTGGGGCAGTGGGGTAGCGGGGCAGTGGGGCAGCGGGGCAGTGGGGTAGCGGAGCAGTGGGGCAGCGGGGCAGTGGGGAAGTGGGGCAGCGGGACAGTGGACTGGACTGGAATGGACTGGACTGACGTGGGTTAGCAGAATTTAACGCGAGCGGAGCCGCGGGTAAAAGCTAGTATACAATAAAAGTAACGCAAGAATTAAAATCGAAAAGTTCCAACTTTTGAAATACGAAGCTTGTCATTGCAGTTCTTGAACAAATCTTTAAAACCTCGTCTCTCTCTCTCTTTTAGCACAGTCTAAAGAGACTGCTAAAAACTAAGAAAAGCCCTTAATAGTAATCAAAAGTAGGAAAATCAAAACTCATAAATTGGCAACATTAACAAAATGGACACATCATTCTCTATGAAAATTTAAATTGAACAATTTATTCAATAATTAAATAACCTGATAGCTGAATGTGCTACTTGCACATGGAATGTGATCCCATCCTGTTTCTTTTTTAGTCCAGCTGCATTATTACAGGTAGGAACGACACAAGACGGCATAATCTAATTTAATTTGACACCGAAAAACACGTTACGCGATACGAAGTTGACAGAGTGACTGATTGGCTGCGCGTGAAACTACTCTATTTAAGAGTAGTTTTTGACGCTTCAGTATTAGGCGCGATCACGGTTTCTGGTTTATTTTAATTCTATGATTTCCTGTATTAGATCGATGTAGTTACTATTTACGCCTTGAGTTGAAAGGGTCGCCAAATTGCGCTGTGCGATATTGGCTATGTGCAAGATGGCGTTGGGGACAGTCAAATCGATCGCAGCGCACGCTGTGGCAGAAATGTGGAACATATCAGGGCTATGTTTTCTATTTTTACGCTAAATTCGCTGTCTTTTCGATTTTGATGAGCTAAAGAATGAAATGGGTCATAAGACTTGTTGTGTGGTGAACTGCACAAATAATGAGAAGAACGTGATAGGTATGACGTCGTAGTACAATCATTGCGAACACTTTGTCTTTGAGACATGACATTACAATTATGGGTCTGTAATTTGATATAAGTTTTGGGTCTCCTTTTTAGGTTTCCGTACCCAAAGGGTGCTAACGGGACCCTATTGCTCTCGCTACGCTGTCCATCCGTCTGTCTGTCTGTCAAAGGGCTGTATCGTTGTAACGGTAATAGATAACCAGTTGAAATTTTCACAGAATATGTGTTACTATAGTGTATAACACGACAAATACTAAAAACTAAAAAAAGTATAAAATAAAAGAGGGCCCCAGACAAGAAAACTCGAAAAAAAAAATATTTTCAACGTTTTGCTTCATGCTCTATCTTTAAAGTGGTAAAACACACAAGTTTCAAACTTGGTCTGATTATCGTACATACTGTGTAGTCTAAGAACATATAATCAAAATATATAATAAAATAAATAAATAAATATCTTTGGGACATTTTTACACAGCACCTTCTAGTCCCAAACTAAGCAGAGCTTGTACTAGGGGTACTAGACAATGGATATAATACTTAAATACTTTTTTTTTGTAAATACATACTTCTAATACATAAGCAACACCCAGACCAACACAAACACTTATGTTCATCACACAAATATTTGTGTCCTGTGGGAATCGAACCCACGACCACGTTATCAGCGGTCCAACACTCGAACCACTAGACCACAGAGGTCGTTATAAAAATCGTCGTAATATAAATTTAAGACAGGTATACGTAAATCCCAAAATGAAAAAACGAATGAAATGACTGAACGCACACTTGGGAGAGGCCTATGTCCAGCAGTGGACTGCGATAGGCTGAGTTGATGATACGTAAAAAAAACCGGCCAAGTGCGAGTCGGACTCGCGCAGTAAGGGTTCCGTACCTCTCAACGACCTGATACCTCATAAAAACTGATTTAAATTACGAGAGTTTATCAAATCAAAAGACATCAACGTACAGTGCTCGAAATGTGAATTTTTGCATGTCTTTGTTACGCAGGTACTACCACATATGTCTATGTTTGTCTTATTTTTAGTATTTGCTGCTAAACTACATAATATGCACTATAATCTGACCAAGTTTGACGCTGATATATATTACTGTTTTGAAGATAGAGCAAGAACAAAAACGTTGAAAAAAATGCATGTTTTTTGAAGTTTCTTGTATGGGGACCCCCTTTGGTTTTAGACTTTGTTTGTTTTTAGTATTTGTTGTGATACACCTCATAGCAATACATATTCTGAGAAATGTTCAACCGGTTACCTATTACCGTTCAAAAGATACAGCCCTGTGACAGACAGACGGACGGACGGACAGCGTAGCGAGAGTAATAGGGTCCGGTTTGGCACCCTTCGGGTGTCGGGGTCAATGGGCTAGCGCGTAATAGCAAAATTATGTTACTCACCAAGTTTGAAATATTTATTATTTACCCTATGTAAATGTTATATTCAACAACAGATGATGCTTTTTTTTTCGAATCATGAAAATTACATTATTTTTATCTTATTATTCATTTATTAAAGACAACAAAGGGTCCAGTGTGTTAGTAACAAATTAACTTAGCCTATGTTAGTACCTAATAACTAGAAGAGATTTGGTCCGATCGACCAGTGCCCACACGAGCCGGCTATCAGTCCGTGCTGCAATCGCACGCAGGATGGTGTTGGGGCTGCCGCGCACCCTGCGCAGTAGTGAGGCTGACTTCTTGCGCCAGACGGCGTTAAACCCGTCGGTATGCGCTTCGGCGAACATCGCCGACGCACTACAAAGCGCGGCAGCCTCAACAGCGCCCTGAACGCATTATTATATAGGATACGCAGAGCATTGCAAGCCCTTTGGGTATATCCAAACCACAGGGCCCCCGAGTACAGCGATGTGCAGTATGCCTTAAAAAGGGCTATTTTGACTGCGACTGTACATCGAGAGAACCTGCGGGCCAGCATGTTCGCCCGAACTGACAATGCCCTGCGCTCCCTTTCCAAATCTATATTGTCTTTCAGGTCATCCGTTACCAGGTGGCCCAAGTATTTAAATTTATAAACCCTGTTTATCGGGAGACCTTTCAAGAAGAGAGGAGGGACCGTAATGGGACACCTGGCACCAGACCTGAAGACAATAAACTCGGTCTTCTTGCTGTTGTAAATTAAGCCGTATGTCACAGCATACGACTCGCACACTTCCAGTAACTTACGGACGGTACCCACCGAGGGAGCCAGTAGCACCATGTCGTCTGCGTAGCTTAGGTTGTTAAAATAAACTCCATCTACATAGCAGCCAACATGCATGCTGCTGAGTCGCTCGATCAGTGAATTCATATATAGACCGAAAAGCAAGGGCGAGGACAATCCCCCCTGTCTTACCCCGCACTCCGGCCTACACGGTTCCGAAAGCTCTCCTGCCCATCGCACTCGAGATTCTTGGTGTAAGTACCAGTGCTTTAGAAGTGATGCGAACTCTGGTGGCAGCGCTGTATCTTTTAGCTTTTGCCAAAGTACATCGTATGAGACAAGGTCAAAGGCCTTGGATAAGTCCAGGAAAACCGCATATACGCGTATGAAGATTGTGAGTATGTAACTTATTTAATAAACAAAAACACAATTTAAAAAAAAATTATAGGTATAGAACTATAGATTAACGATAAGAATATCAATAATGATAATTTCTGAGTTTAATTATGATATTTTCATTAAAAATCTATAGAGATAAATTTTATATTCAACAACAGATCTACCACATTCTGAAGACTGACATACAAGTACTAAGTTATACATGATACAAAAGTAGTTTCTGTAGAGGACAACCAAAACAACAACAACCCAAGGAGATAAAGAAAACAAATGATTCGTTGTAAGGCACTTGCCATATGCATTAATTTTGAATTGCACACTCGTTCTAACGTAGCTCTGTTCTAGGCGACTAACACAGACCTACTAGACTTGCAATACGCATGGCCACTATACGCGCTCTCGCTCGGAGAATAGGGGTTGCCAGAAAATCACACGTCTCTTAACTTTAGGGTAATAAAATCGATTCTGAGAATAAATATTTTAACGACTAAAGATTACATAATCAGCCCATTGCTGTCCCACTGCTGGGCAAGGGCCTCTTCTCAGAATGAAAATGTTATGGCCTTAGTGTTGTGGCCTTAGTTAGGGCCACGCCTAGTGCGGGTTGGCGGACTGCATACCTATACCATCGAGGCCTGTATGGAGCACTTTCAGGTATGCGGATTTCCTCACGATGTTTTTCTTCACCTAAATTATAATAAAATTCTGATCCATACAAAAATTCGAAGTCAGAGGTGAGATCTCTGCTTCGTCTAAAACGTTTACCTAATAATCCAAAAAATATAGGGATGAAGAAATAAGTACTTAGGTACAACACACCATTCAACACATATATTTTTAATAATGAAAAATACAATCTCGATTATTAAGTAATGAACTGAGCTACCTCTCGAGCTTAGGATGGCCACCAGTCGGGACTCTTTTAAAAGGAAAGTTCGGAAGTTCTTACTAGATAAAATTTTGGCAGAATCATCTCATTAGTATTTTATCTATGACTATAATAGTATATTATTATATATATTTAGTACTTATTGTATGTTATATATATATCTATGTATGTTTATCTATTGTTTTAGTGGTAATTTATTTCTCATCTTGTTTTGTGTCGTGAATCAATATTGCACCTGCCTTGTCATCTCTGTATCACCCTAAGGTTGACTGGGAGAGAATGCCTAAGGCATTAAGTCCGCCTATGTACACATGTTGCATGAAGTTTAAATAAAAATAATAAAAAATATAAAACTGTTTGAGTTCCATGGTTTTTTTTTCGCTTCCAATTTTGACGTGCAGTCGCATTAATCCCTTTTTTTTTAAACTACTGGATCAGAGGGAAACCTGAAATATTTAAAGAACAATAAATTCCTTTGAACACTAGAAATAATTTCGACTTAGGGTGGTATGCCACTCGTCCAATTTCTTTATCCAATCGAATTTTTTTGAGGATCAATATTAAAATACATACAACATTTGATGAAAATCATCCAATTTAACTATTTAAATTGTGGAAAGAAAAAATCGCTCACGAGCAGGATTCGAACCTGCGACTCCTGGCTTCCACAATTTAAATCGTTAGATTTCGCTACGCATGCGTAAATGCGTTAAAAATAATAAAATAATCATCCAATTTCTTTGATCAAAGTAACATTGAACAAAGAAATTTTACCGGTGGCGTACCACCCTTAATCTTAGACCAACTGAAAAAGGTAGACAGAGTACCGCGCTGTCACAAAGAAGCAGGGTAAAGGAAGCTGAATTTGAAATAGGAAGCTGATCGCGTTCCAGTGCGCCGCGAGAAACCGAACGCGCTACACGTCACATTGACAGTATTGTTTATGGTCTTAATATGCCTTCCTGTGTTGTGAAAACGTGTAAAAATAACTCGCTGACACAAAAAAAGCCTTGCGGGATTACATTTCACAAAGAAGTACTTGATTTTACGTAATTTTAAATTATAAATACAATAAAATTTCGTAATGTACTATTGGAACACAAAACCTGACGTATTTTTATCGGTGTGACCAGCAAATCGACATCAAAAATACCCCCAAAATACGGGTGACGTTTGGATCTGATGGTGTTACTAGGATTAGTAACTTTCTTAATATGGCCATCGGTTTGATGTTTTTATTTATTTTGAACCTTTCATATAGTACTTAATTTAATTACGATGTGTTATTTCAATGGCTTAAAACTTCAGATACCCCAACTTATTGTAATAAATTGGTATGGCAAGTAATTATTTATTTTCATAAATTATTGTAGAATTTACAACGTATTATTGAAATCACTGAGAAACTCTTAAGGGGTCATTGTACTGATCAGTATGAACAACTTTTACTATGGGACCATCCCCGAAATCGTGATAAGAATCATCTGTTATCTACATTTGTGTTCACATAAATCGACAAAATGAAGGGATCAGCTGATTTTTTTTTCGCGATTTCTGGTTTGGTCCCGTAGTAAAAGTTGTTCATACTGATGAGTACAATGACCCCTTAAGAGGTTTTCAGTTATTTCAATAACACGTTGTAGTGGTGATTTTTGTTGTCATACTTATTCTAATCAACGCGTCCTACTCTGCCCGCCGCACACCCCCGCGGCCATTTTCAAAGGATAATAATATCACTATTATATGATACACGTGATCACGTGTATCACGTATGTATAATTTCTCCGGCATAAACCAGAAAACAAATTGAATAAGGTATGTTAATGAAAAGTACCAAAAATAAGATTCCATCATACTTTATATCTAAATTAGATGGTATATCCAGAAGTCGGTAAGAAAAGACAGTACTACCGGAAATTAACACAACACAAAGGTTTTTAGTATTATTCTCTTTTATTAAACGTATCATTAGAAAAATATGTTTTATTTACATTGCTACATATATGTGAAAATGGGGTAAATTCGTTTTCGGTGGCAACATTTTTTACTAAGCACACAGATGCATGGCAACTGCGTAAGACACAAGGTCACGCACACAAGTTTGTAAAGCATGCATCACGTCTTTGAACGCTTTTGTTAACACATGTGCCGTCTACCTTTTTCAGTTGGTCTAAGCCCTTAATAGGGTAAATAAAATTATTTACTAGCAACACCGATTCTGAAATTGCTATTATAAAGTTACGAATATTAAGAGAAAATATGCATTAAACCCCAATATTTGCAGCAATGAGAACTTTATCCGCATTAACGATATCTTTATTGATACCTACTATGTTACCCATAACTCAAATATATTGAATTTCGTCTACTTACAAGTGAAATGATACGCCGGCAGTTTTTTGTGCGTTGTGACTTTTGCAGCACAAGATACTGCAATATCCCACTATCCACACACTCACTTGATGACGGCGTTTTTATATTTATTGAGTCTTTGTCTCGGAACACAAAAATACTCACACAAATCACAAAAACATACAGAACATAACCTAAAGTAAAGATTTATTTATGTACTATGTGTCACATTTGACACTTAGTACAGTAAAGCGGTATAAAAACCGGCCAGGACGATAAGGACAAAATAGTAATCTAGCATCTTCTTCTTTCATAGGTATTACGTAATTTAACGTTCTCTTTCTAACTGGCCGTAATGTCAGTGATTAACTATCTGGAGGTTTATAATCTAAGGCGACTAATACGTTTTTCTTTGTTCAGGATGTCAGTATCAGTTCTTCATAGGTTGAGATCTTGATCTGAAGCGTAGAACGAGTGACGATCGAATGAAATTCTGCCCACCAAAAATGCCTCGGTGTACTTCTCATCGCCCCGCAAGGGGCGCGAGGAATCGGGCTCGGGGGTTAGGGCCCCCTTTCCCGAGGTTGTGGGGTCGCGGCCCATAAAAATATGGGCCGGTAGTGGGGTTGCGTTGTTTACCCTTTTTTTGGCTGGCGGGCCGGATTAAAAATGTTCCTTATGGCCGCGGGATTTCTCCGCGGCAACATGTGTTATTGTTTTGTGTCTGTGGGGGCGCCTGAAGTGTTTCACGCTGCCCAGGCGACCAGTCCCCCGCTAGGTGAGACCCCCAGTTACCTGAGGGAGGCCCGGCGAGGGACGATCAGCTACAAGGGCAGCGGCTTTGTTTGGCGCCTTCCTACAGATAGTGATTGTCCCGTGACTCACAGCGTTCTCAGAGCTAGCCGATCGCGCTCCGAGACACGGGACGAATATGTGTGTGTGAGCGACATTGAGGTGTGAGTACGTCGCTCAGTGAGTATACACTATCATACGCTCACCCGCCCGTGAGACGTAATCGGCGTACGTCAGTATTTACTTTAGCGTGTAAAGTGAATGCGTGTGTGTGCTACGCATATTTGCGCCTAAGAAAACTTAGTAGCAATATGCGTAGTGGGTGCGAGTATCGTTGTGGAGTCATTTTGTGTGAGCAGACCACGTGTAACGTGATTTATGGTCTGCTCAGGCGTCAGTCCGGTGGTGGGGCGGTCACGTCCGCAATCAGGTCGCGCGGGAAGCGCTTGGCGTCAGGGGGGCGCGCGTGCCACGGCGCCAGGCCCTTGATATGGACCCAGGCGGATGCGTCGGCACGCGCGAACATCCTCTCCGCTATTTTCACGGCGAAGTCGTCTATGCTCTCGACGCGCAGGCACAGAATATCTAATAGTACTACGTACAGAACGGCCACTCACCGCCCCCCGCCAATTTAAGTTCCTCACCCGCGCCCTGCACGTGCCCTCAGTTTAGCGGCAAGTTGGGCTGCAATATTCAATGGATATCAATCGCCAGTCGAGTGCGTTACGCAATATATTTTTTGGTGTTTGTAGTTATATTTTAATTGAAAATGGTAGTGTATTGTGCTTTATACGGATGTGTGTCTACATCTAGACAAGGAAACAGAAGATTTTATCGATTTCCGAAGGATGAAATAAGGTAAGCCACAATAAAACCGTTATAGGTAGAACTACAGAACAGCGAGCATTTAATTTTACAATTAAACGATTTTTTTGTACTTTGCCAGTTATGACAAAAAGGAAAAAATAATTTGCTTGTAATAATAATAATATTATCTTTATTTTGGATCAAATTAGGTATCCATATTTTGTTAGTAACATAAAAGCTGCTTGAAAGCAGATTCCTTTGGGTACCTATTTATTGTATTTTATTAAAGGTAGGTATCTACTTACCGCGAGAGTTTAATTTTACAACTATAGTGAGAGATTGTTTACTGTAAAATTACGTACTTATGATAAGAGAAATATAAATTATTATAAATTGTAATGCTTGCAGATTTAATTTTATTACCAAGCTTCGTTAATATATCATATTCATCATACAATACATCGATAATTCGATAGGTATCATTACCAACCGCTCGTGCTATCAACTTGATAGCACGAGCGGTTGGTACAAGTGCCTCGGCTAGGGTCCGGGACGTACGGCCCAAATGTCAACGCCATCTCTGAGAACTACTGAGAAGCGTATGGAACGCAGTCGGCATTTCAAGCGGCAAGCAACCCTATTCATTCACGTGTGTGCGTGTTTGTATAAGACGTAAGCTTGCGTATGTAGGCGGTGCTAGCATTCTTAATGTATTGAGTGGCCAGGGTGTGGCGCAGGTCCCTGTGGAGCACAGAATTCCTCACGTAGCGAGGAGCATTAGTGATACGGCGCAGCACTAGATTTTGCTGCGCCCGGAGCTTTTTTCGGTGTGTCTCGCACGTGAGGGCGAGCCATGCTGGCGCGGCGTAGGTGAGCTGGGGGCGGATGTACGTCTTGTACACCCCCAGTTTGACTCGCAGCGGGAGGCGCGACGAGAGCACGGGGCGAAGCAGGTGGCGGGTGGATCGCACCCGCGCGACAACATTGCGGACGTGTTGGCCCATTGTGAGCCGGCTGTCGAGCGTGACCCCCAGGTACTTAGCCGTGAGGGTCCACTCGATGTCGGCGTCCTGGAATTTAAGGTTGGGTGGGTAAGAACGGCTCCTTGCCGTTACAATCATCGCCTGTGTCTTACCCACGTTTACCGACAGTCTCCACTTGCTGAGCCAGTCGGGAAGGTCGTCCAGGGCGCGCTGCATTTTGATCGCCGCGTGGTTGGCGTTTAATGACGTCGTAATGTACGCGGCGTCATCAGCATACAGCGCGAGTGTCGAAGTGTGCGTGGCGGGAATGTCGTCGGTATAGACGGAGTATAACACAGGCGAGATGCAGCTCCCCTGCGGTACCCCGGCGGCGACGGGGCGAGCGCCGGAGAGCTGGTCCTCCACCGCAACCTTAATGGTCCGGTCCTGTAGGAAATGGGAGACCACCCGCACGATGCGGCGGGGCGTCGACGATAGTGACAGTTTGTAGAGCAGACCGGTATGCCAGACTCTATCAAACGCCTTCTCCATGTCGAGGAATACTGCAGCTGCGTATTCCCGTTTATTGATGGCCACTGTCAGAAGGTGCAGTACCCTCGACAGCTGGAGCGTCGTGCTGTGTTCAGCGCGGAACCCGAATTGTTCCGGTCTTGGTGTCACGTGCGGTGTCATATATCGCAGCAGGAGCATTTCGAACACCTTGGAGGTGGTCGGTAGGAGGGTGATCGGCCGATAGCCCTCCGGCTTCCTGGGATTTTTCCCGGGCTTTGGGATCATCACGACTCTCCCCACCTTCCATGTCTGTGGAAAAGTCCCGGTGCGGAGAATTCCTGTGTAAAGCCGCGCTAGTGCAGCCACTGATCGTGGCGGCAAGTGGCGCAGCGCGACGTTTGTGATCTCATCCACACCGGGGGCCTTCTTTGGCTTAGTGCGGAGAATCGCGCGTCGCACTTGGCCCGGGGAAATGAAAATTGGGTCTTCCTCGGGGGCTATCGGCGTGTTGAAGTACTCTCCAAGGTGTTTCTCGACTGCTGCGACGTGTTCTTCGTCGTTTGTCGGGTTCGGCGTGAATTGACGCTCCAGGTGAGAGGCGAAGATCTCTGCCCGGTCTGCTGCAGTGTATCTTAACGCCCCGTCGCTGTTAAGCAGCGGTCTCACCGGAGCTGGGGTGTTCTTGAGGCGTCGGCACACTCGGTGAACCGACGTCCAGTCGCAGTCGGCTTCTATATACGTGGGACACTCAGAAAGTTTTGCGAAACTAAAAAAAATTGTTCTATACGTACATATATTTTTATCAAATCTTTTCAAAGTACTTTCCACCAGCCTCTATACAAAGATTCATGCGCCTAAACCAGTTTTCAAAACACTTTTTCCAGTCCGCCGCAGACACCTCGTTTACAGCCTGCTCGAACGCAGCCAGCGCATCTTCCGGCGACGAAAATTGTATCCCTTTGAGCTGATTTTTTATTTTTGGGAATAAAAAGAAGTCACACGGTGCTAGATCAGGGCTGTAAGGAGGGTGACCCAGGAGTTTGACTGGCGTGCTGTCCAGGAAGTCCCTCGTTTTGAGTGCGGTGTGCGCAGGTGCATTGTCGTGGTGTAGCAGTAGCCCGCGGAGCCCTGTGTTTGGTCGCTTGTTGCTTATAACAGAGAAAACTTCTGGCAAACATTTGGTAGTATACCATTCGGCATTAATGCTTCTTTGATCCCGTAAGGGAATTGATACCAAGTGGCCAGTCAAATTAAAAAAGCTAGCGATCAAAATCTTACCCCCGCTTCTAGATCGCTTCACTTTGGTAGGCGTTGGCTCATTTTGAAACACCCAAACAGTCGACTGGCGCTTGGTTTCTGGGTCGTATTGATAAATCCAGGACTCATCACCTGTAACGATGTCGTAAACACGCCGAGACGAGCCTGCTTCAAATTTGTTAAGCATATCACGGCACCATTCCACCCGGGCCTGCTTCTGAGCATCGGTGAGGTTGTGCGGCACCCAGCGTGATACTATCCTCCTCACGCGAAGATGGCTGTGTAGAATCTCGTGAACGCTTCCCGATCCAATCTTCAATATGTGTTGAATCTCCTGATATGTAATTCGCCTATTGTCTTGGATTAAATTTTTCACTGCTAGCACGTTTTCTTCGGTAACAGCCGTCAAAGGGCGACCGCTTCTTTCGTCATCCCCCAAAGTTGGTCGACCGCGCTTGAATTCGTTATACCAACGATACACGGTTGCCTTGGAAGGGCCTTCATCCATGAATGCCATTTGAAGTCTATCGTACGATTCATCCGGTTTCAGGCGACACTTGAAATCGTATAAAATCATAGCTCTAAAATGTTCCCGGCGCAGATCCATATTTCAGTGAGACACAATACTTTGAATTAACTCGCAAAAAATGTGGAGGGAAATTTTGAAATTGGAACTTACTTATTTTTACTTATAAATAATCATATTTTCGAAAAACATTATAACTGGCCAGTCTCCCATATATAAAAACTTTTTTTCGCAATACTTTCTGAGGGGCCTGGTAGTTCTCCCAGCTCTCGGTGGTATGGTCCTTTAATTCGGCCTTTACCTTTTCCGTGAGTCGGTTGAGCTGGGTTTTCAGCGCTGGGTCTCTAATGATTTGCCACCGTCTGCGCAGCTACCTCTTCGCGACAATCATGCGCGTGAGGTGTGCGGGGAGCGTCGAGTAACGCCCCTGTGGTGCTGGTGTTGAGTCGGTTGCCGCTTGGAGGGCACATTGCATGCTGACGGTGAGCTCGTTCGCCAGCTCATCGACATCAGCGGCATCGGTAATAGGCCGAGTGGGCGTGGTGGTCTCCATTTTCGCCGCAAAGGCTGTCCAGTCCGTGCGGCGACGTGGCGCGGGACGAGCATAACGGGTGGTGTGTCCTGTAAGGGTGACGAGTACTGGCTGATGATCAGACAGTAACTCGTCATCCAGCGTCTCTTGCGCGATCTGGCAGGTCAGGCCGCGGTGGACGACAATGTCCAGGACTTCCGGTGAGTGTTGAGCAATGGTTGGGTACCTGCTGGTTGGCATCTCGGGCCCGGACACTTCGTAGCCGCGGTTTTCCGCGTCATTGAAGAGTCGTCTCCCGTCACTGTTTGTAGCGTGTGAGTTCCACGCTGGATGCTTACAGTTCCAGTCACCGGCGATGATGGTGGGATGGGGCGCTGCTAGCAGCGCGTGTACGTCGGCAATTTCCAGTCTGTTTTGTGGCGGCTTGTAGGCCGCGTACACGCACAGGTCCTGGCCGGCGACGTGGAGTTGCACACCCAGCGCATACATGCTGTTGAGCTGAGGCAGTGGTAGCTCCTGGTGGACGACTCTTCTCTTCACTATGACCGCCAGACCGCGGTATGAATGTGTGGCCGTTTGCTCGTCCTTTCTATAGACGAGATATCCTGGGAAACGTAGTGGGATTGCAGGTCCCAGTTTCGTCTCGCTTATAAGCGCCACGTCGATGTTCTGTTCCTGCAGGACTGGGCGGAGGAGGGCGACCTTATCCCTGAGGCCGCCGGCGTTCCAGTGTAGGATCCTCAACGACTGGGTCATTGCGCTGGTGTGTACTGGCCGATCAGGGTGGCCATGCCGTTGAGGACCGCACGTACTGGGTCTTCTCCCCTGCGCAGGGCGTAAAGTACGTCCTGCAAGACCCGTATGGCGACCTCGATAATGTCCGAGTTGGTGTTGACGCTTGGATGGCGTTGGACATCATCAGCGGCACCCTGGGTCTGGGTATAACGAACCTCCCGAGGTGCCTCCGCCGACGCCGCATTGCCTCGCATCGGTTTGAAAATTCTATGTGCTCCAGAGGTCGCTTTTCGCGTGTTACCGTGTTTGTTTACATCGGTTTTGCGATCCTCCGGAGCTAAATTTGTGTTTATTTGGGTGTCGTGGGCCCCCATGGCGCCATGGGCACCGTGGGTGCCGATTTGCGGTGGGCGTTCCTTACCCCTCTGTTGCGCGGGCGCTGATTGGTCGGCGTGTCCGCGCAACAGGTGGCTGCGGTTTGTCGGCGGTTGGGATTGGCCGGCCTTAGTTTCGCTTTCTGCCGCGGCGGCAGAATGGCGTGGCATGCGCATTTTATCGCCGGTGTCGTTTTCAATACGATTACCGGCGATGTTTATGTTTGTTTGGGGATCTTGTTTTTTGCGTTTTTTGCCGCCACGCTTCTTCCTCCGCCCGGAAGAGGTGGTGGCTGCTTCGCGCACCTGGGGCCCATTTGCCGCCGCCATCAGGGTAGTTGATAGTAGCTCCCCTTCCGGGGTGGGGTTAAGCCTCTCGGTGGTCTCTGTGTGAGGCCGGCGTGAGTCCCCCCCGGTGATGGCGACGGTGCCCGCTCTTTTGTTCCTCAGCTCTTTTATTAGCACTGGGCATTTTGAGTGGTTAGCTGCGTGAGGGCCCTCGCAATTTGTGCAGGTGGCAGGCCACCAAAAATGCCGCTTATGCACCCGCTTAAGTACAATTCAGCGGGGCACTAGTGGCGCGTAGTGCGCCCTGCGGCTGCTCCGTTCTTCCAACATTTTTACAAGTCATAGCTAGTTGTATTTATGTATGGCTTATGACCTGTGCATGGTTCATAGTTTATGACTCATCAACTGTGATTGGCTGGTGATCTATACCTAGTTATAGCGTGATTATAGCTAGATTTCATGCCTTTGTTACTTTGTGCATAACGCTTCAGCTGTGTTAGCACAAGTTTTCAGTTAAATTAATTAAGTTCAGGCTTGCGTCCGAAACAGTTTCTATGGGATATCAGGTCGGTCGATGGGTGGTACGGAACCCTTACTGTGTGAGTCGAGTCCGACTCGCACTTGGCCGGTTTTTTTGAATAACAGCACAATGTCCGAGCATGTTCACTGTTTGGATATTTCTTTTGTTGTGTTAAGTTAAATAAATTAGTTAATGTGTTAATTAGAGTATCTTGTCTTTGCCGGCAATAATCATCTCATTCGTGATGCCGTTCGATGCGGAGCTTTTTTCTGATTTTAATACAATAATGGAGCATTAAAATTATTTTATGTTGAATTTAGGCACCTCATATAGTAAAGGTGACTATTTTGTTTTACTAGAAATCTCGAAACTTTTTCAAGAAAAATAAGCAACAGTGAAAAAACCATGAAAAAATTAATTAATGTCCATGTTCTAACTGATATAAATTTGTTCACTAGACAGAGACAGCATTATTAAAGAATGACGTCATTGTTCAAAACCATCATAGTAACTTGACATCTCTCTGAACAATGTCCGTTCCGCACAACAAGGAGAGTAAATGCCCCTTCCAAATACTTAAAAAGCGTGTATAAATGGATTTTGTTTATTCTTTCTACAATGTTGTCCTTTCTGTACCTTCTTTTAAATAATATAACAATTTTGGTAATTTTTGACTGTACTCAAATACCGAATTTTAAATAATATAACATTTTTGGTCATTTTTGACTGTAGTCAACTATTGGATTGTTTTAGGAGATGATTGTGATTTTTCTGTAACTTTAAGAGATAAAGTAAGGAATAGCGTGATAAGGGAGTGTTGTGGAGTGAAAGAAGATGTAGTGACAAGGATTGAGAAAGGTATGCTGAGATGGTTTGGACATATAGAGAGGATGGACGAGAGGTGATTGACGAAACAAGTATACGAAGAGAGTGTGGATGGAAGAGTTGGAAGGGGACGACCTCGGCAAACGTATCGCAATCAAATCGTGAACGTTCTCAAAAAATGCCAGGTTAAGAGTACTCTATACCGACAAGCATGCATGACGAGGATAATGAACGTAGATGAAGCGAAAGAGGTGTGTCAGGATCGTAGCAGGTGGAAATCCATAGTCTCTGCCTACCCCAATGGGAAACAGGCGTGATAATATGTACGTATGTGATGTACGATGTGGTTTACGATAGAGGTTATGTTTTTAAAATACTTTTCAGAATGTCCACAGTAGTTTTTTGTTCCTATCACTCGATCTCGGTATTAGGTATTAGTAAGCGTTCGTTCACCCAAATATGCGGGAATTGAGAATCTTCACTGAAATAACCAGCAAAAATTGTTTGTTTCATAAAAGATATTTACTTGTCCACAATATACAACGTGTTATTGAAATAACCGAAAACTTCTTAAAGGGTCATTGTACTCATCAGTATGAACAACTTTCACTATGGAACCAACCCAGAAATCGCGAAAAAAACAACTGTTTCCTACATTTTGTCAATTTATGTGAACACCAATGTAGGTAACAGCTGTTTTTTTTTTCGCGGTTTCATGGTTGGTTCCATAATAAAAGTTGTTCATACTGATGATGAGTACAATGAATGACAATGATTCTTTAAGAGGTTTTCTGTTATTTCAATGGCACGTTGTATTATAATATTTACTTGTTTTTCTTTAGCCATCACTTATTTACACTCAATATAAGCACTTTCTTTTTTTTTACTATCTTTTTATACGGAGTCAAAGTTGACTGGCATAAAGCTGATTGGCTGCCAGATCGTATGCTTTTAGTTAATTCTTTGTTTCGTTATGCCTTACTAGGAATGCATTATTAATTATTTAAATACATAATACACTGACAGTAACCATCTTGATAACTGCAACTTTGGAAATACATAACCCTCTGAGAATGATTTAGAGTCACATTACATTTCTCAATTTTTTTTGTGTGTTTTTGTGTTATTGTGTTGTGTGTGTTGTGCTGGACTCGGAAGGCAGAGGACCGAGTGTTGTGGCGCAACTTGAGAGAGACCTATGTCCAGCTACTGCTATTCTATCGCAGTCTACTGACTGCGATAGGATTATGATGAGTGTAAACAAATTAAATTAACCTTATACAATTTAGGTGCGGAAGGAGCCGAGATAAGAGACTGGGAGGAATCGCGAGTTGAGGAGGAAGCGACGGCTGTCAGTTCACAGGGCAGTGAACCGTCATCCCCACATCAAGTATGTATTTACAAAAAGTTGTTTATAATTACTATGGGTTTGACATACACCATTTTCGAAATAATTATGTACTTAAATAAGGAAAAAGCTACTCATTTAATAGTATCACTGAATAAGGGCTTTGACGCCAACAAATGCGCTAGGCCAATTATAAGTCACTAGCTGATGCCTGCGGCTTCGCTCACAGCGCCACCTATCGGGTCCAGATGTTGTGATTTTATTTTTTTGACACTAAACCTACATACATTGTGAACATGAGTCAATTTTGTCCATAAATGTATAATTTACTAGACTGCCCGTGGCTCCGCCCACTTATAATTTGGCGCATCACAAACAGACTAGACGTGGGCGCCGCGTTGAAAAATGTCGGCGGCGGCATGCTGAACTTTTTCAGCCGGCGGTGGCGTGCTAAACTTTTTCCGTCGGCGGTGCGCGGCGTGGCATTTTTATAAGAAAATCTTCGAGACAATTTAAATATACTACGGCAGTGATCTCTCGCTTCTCGCTTCTAGTTGTGGTTCTGTCCATGGTTGGAAGCGAGAGCGCTTGGGAAGGCGTCGTCTCATTCTGCAAAAAGGTGATTCTCGCAAAGCAGGTGATGGAGAGAGAACGAGAGGCGACCGGGATAGACCGGGCGTCGTAGGCGTACGCCGACCTCCAGCCACCGTAGAAAGGGCCTGCGTGTCGAGCGAGCCGTCAGACCGGCCAAGTAGTTGTGTTCCGCGCGTGCCAGCCAGGAGGAGGGTACGGCCGATGTGGATGCCGCATGGGGAGAAGGGGCTAGCCTATTAGTGGCGACCCGGGACCTACCGGGGTTGGTTGGGTGAATACAAAGTTTCCCACGCCCCCGGCCAGGGGTAGTTAGAGGAACACCGTGGTGGTTTTAAAGAGTCTGACACTGGCTCCGCCTTCTCCGGGCGGAGTGCGTCCATGAGAATTTCCACACGAAAATAAGCCATATTCGGGTACAGGGGTTACTGTCTGGATGGAACTTTTATATAAATAAATAATAAATAAATAAATAAATTTATTGTGCAAAAAGATACATTTTACAACTTAAAAATACATACACATTCAATTTACATTAATTCCATAATTTTATTAGAAACATCTGTGTCTGAACTAGATAAGAAATATCTGTCTCTCAGACAACAGAAAGAAGAAAGAAAGAAAATGTGTTTATTGGCACAAACAATCAAATTAACAAAAATTAAAAATAACATAAAAAATAAAACATATGTGAGTGCCAAAGGCCCACCAGCTCAGCATAATGTTAGGTACAGGTACTGACTACCCAACGCTGATTTTCAGCTGCGACCCACGAGTGCCATACGCTCGAAACAAAATGAAGACAGTGTAATTACAATTATAATAAAGGGTAAAAATATATATACGTACATAAAAATCAGCATATAAATATGAGAGTATACTGCCTGTCTAATATACATATATAAAACAAATACAAACTGTAGGCGAGTAAAACTATAAAATATTAATAACAATGAGACAACAAATTGTTGTAATTGCAAATTGCAATTTAAATAATATTAAGTAATAATAATTAACAATGGCTCTTATTATATGGCGGATAAGTTAGCACGAACATCCTCGAATTCTTTTTGATGATCGAGTAGAAATACTTTTAGTTTGGACTTAAATGCTGAGCAACTTATAGACCTTTTAATAGGGGGAGGAATATTATTCCAACATTTTGTGGCTGCATAGCGAAAACTGCCCCTGAAAGCCGCCGACCTGTGCCGCTGGATAAAAAGCTGTTGAGAACACTGTCTTCCCTCTCGGTTATGATGCCTACTTGTCCACGAAAGTTTATTATATAAGTACGCAGTTGACTGAGATTTAACGGCTCCAAACAGCGCTCTTCCCTATGTTGAAGCCACTTAAATATAAATTAGTTTATCTATACAAGCCTTACAAGCATTTACAATATAAATGACGTAATAATTGAAATTCAATAAAAATAAAAAGTGTCAAAAATTGTCCTCCCTGTGTAAAATGGTAAATGAGTGAGTGTAGTAGGAGGTAAGCTAATTTACTATGGCTAGTAAGTTTTCAGTCTCATCGTAGCTTAGCTTTTGGATATATTCAATGATCTTATATTTACATTTCTTTCTATTTAAGGAATATATGTTGATGGTTTTATTGACCTTATTATACAAAAATGAGCCCAAAAAACAGTAAAATTTGTTAACATATGTATGCTTAACGGTCGGTAGATCACTGCATGATATGGCATTACGTCTGCGCTTAGATAAATAGCAACATATGTCATTATTGATATTAGCGTGTTGCTTCAAGGCTATGTGCAATACAAACAGCTGGCGGACTGTGAGGACTTCACAAGATTGGTACAGTAAGTACGTTGGAAACATATACGGGCGAAAAGTGCTGACTTTCAGTACGGCTCTTTGTGCAATTTCCAAGGGGTTTAATATAGTTTTTGCCGCACCTCCCCATGCTGAAATACAATAACCCAATACCGATTGACCAAGTGCTAGGTAGACTTGCTTGACTAGTTTAGGATCACCTACATGTCTTAAATTTTTGAAAACGAATATGAGTTTTCTTATCCTGGATGTAACCAACTCTACATGAAATCGGAAAGATAGATTATTGTATATTAATATTACTAAATATTTTATTTTCATAGTATTGACTAAAGCAGGGCAAGAACAGATGTCATTATTACAACAATTATGTGCTATTATGGAAATAGGTGGCGGAGAAGGGTTACAATTACGCATGGAAAAGGTGATGTATTGAGTTTTGGCTGAGTTAAGAGTCAGAATATTTTGCTGCAGCCAATGGGTTACAATATTAAATCCATGTTGCGCACTTTTATAAACATCCTCCCATGTCTCAGCAGAAAACAATAGTACTGTATCGTCGGCGTAGGATATAATTTTACCACCGGTAAGTTTTACCTCGCATAAGTCGTTCAGATAAACTAGGAAAAGACTCGGCCCCAAAATACTACCCTGTGGTACACCAAAGGAGATTGGTAAAACCCTACTTATAAATTCGTTTATTTTGACACACTGGGTGCGGTCAGAGAGATAGTCTTTAAATATTTTGTGTTGATCTCCTCTAATGCCTAATCGATCAAGCTTTTGTAAAAGCAGTGGCACGGAGAACTTGTCGAAGGCTTTGGCCAGATCCAGAAATATACCTATAGTCTTTCTACCCGCATCCAAATTCCTAACCACATAATCTACAAGAAACCAAACTGATTGTTTGAGAGATATCTTCCCATACTCATGGGAATTATATGGATAATATAATTACAAAAAAAATGAAATTCTGGGGGTGGATCAGACTGACGAAGCATCGGTTAAGTATAGCCAAAAGTTGTTCTGGCTAGACTGGGCGCATTGTTACGCTCTGAAGATGCATCCGAGGCTATAAATGTTTCGAGAATCGGTAGCTTCAGGAGCTCCTCATGGCTCTGGTGCAAGCGCTCACGCTCTGAGCCAGTGCACTCAGGTTTGGACGTGCCTTCTGGTAATTAGGCCGTTCCGGCCTGAAATACCATGACCTCTGGACGTGGCAAGGGCCGGCTCAAGTCAGCGGGAAAATATGAGTGCCTGACAAAGGCCAGGAGAGAGCATACAGAAGGTGGCTGAAAAAGTGGAAAAGATTGCGAAAGGACGAGCAGGAGGTGGACGAACTAACTCGGAAGGTCACAACCGGAATAGTGACCCTCCCGTCAATGCACTTCGTGGACGCCACGGAAATGGAGGGGTGGACGAGCTAACTCGGAAGGTCACAAACGGACGCCAAGGAGATGGAGGCTTACGATATTTCTGCCCAGGAATTCAACCGGCAGATGCAGAAGGCCGTGGAGGCCAGTAAAAGCTTCTCCAAGTTGACCAAGGGCCTAAGCGGTGTCAAAATCGCTTTAATAAAAAAAAAGTTTTGCATCTGTGACAGCAACATAAAAGCCACGAAATTATAAAGGGTTCGAGAGTCAACCAAAACTTACGTGTTTGAATCAAACCGTTTGACCGTCTCGGGGTTCTCTAGGGCCCTCAAGACACAGTAACCATGCCATACAGTACGGAAACTATGTACAAACGCTCGAAACGACGCACTCACACAGACTCACCCGTCAACAAGGCCCCAAAGCGGGTTGTTTGCACTGACAGCACTGCGATATCCGCTTAGGTTCTTGTTGAAACGTGCTTCTGTGTGAGTGATTAAATCCGGAGCGTTAGGACGTAGTTTCCGTACTGTATGTTATGTTTACTATGCTTGAGACAACCCCGAGATGGTCAAACTGTTTGATTCAAACACGTATTTTACGCTATGTACGTTGGCTTTCGTATAGGTGCGGCACGCTGGGGGCGACCCTATAAGGTTGTGATGGGCAAACTACGCCCATGGGTCCCCCCGTTGACGGAGACATTGGATCCGGACTTGTTGGGAAGAGTCGTCAACACCCTTTTCCCTGCAGTCCGGGACAGTTCCTCAATGGCATCGACTCCTGCAGTTTGGTCGGATGAGATGGAGGTGACAGAAGGGGAGTTGGACCGAGCCATTAATCGCCTTAAGGCTCGTAATACCGCGCCAGGTCCCCACGGTATACCGGGTCGGGTGTGGGTGTTGACATCGGATGTGCTAGGGGACCGCTTGAGGCGGCTTTTCAACTGCTGCCTCAGAACAAGTGTGTTCCCTGCTGGCTGGAAGGAGGCTGGATTGGTTCTCTTAAAGAAGCAGGGTAGGGCTGCAGAATCTCCCTCTGCATACCGTCCCATATGTCTGCTTGATGAGGTTTCAAAGCTATTTGAGAGAATAGTTGCCGCTCGCCTCGTCAAGCACCTGTCGCGGGTGGGTCCCGACCTCGCCGATAGCCACCGATGCGATGGCTTCCGGCAGCGGCGTTCCACTGTAGATGCGATACTTCGTGTCCGCTCGCTTTCGGAGCAGGCGGTATCCCGGGGTGGGGTAGCGTTAGCGATTAGCCTAGACATCGTGAATGCTTTTAACTCCCTGCCTTGGGACGCGATTAGGGAGGCCCTTGTACACCATCAGGTGCCTCCCTATCTGCAGGGCATTGTCGGGGCCTATCTTCGCGATAGGCAAATACAGTATGTGGGTAGGGACGGTAGTGTTCATCGGAGGAACATTACGTGTGGCGTTCCACAGGGGTCGGTTATGGGCCCACTCTTGTGGAACCTTGCATATGACGCGGTCCTACGTGTCGATCTTCCCGCTGGTGTGTGTGTTGTTTGTTACGCAGATGACACCTTGGTCATTGCCAGCGGGGATAACTTTGAGGGAACCAACCATCCGGCTTGCAGAGCTGGGAGTGGCAACGGTCGTGGCCAAAATCCACGAACTGGGTCTGGAGATAGCGCCTCACAAGACCGAGGCACTGTGGTTTCATAAACTGCCACGCAGCAGACAACCACCCAGTTCGTCGGTTTGCGTCGGTGACGCACAAGTCCAAGTGGGCCAGAGTATGAAATACCTTGGCCTAACCCTGGACAGTCGCTGGGGCTTTGAAGGGCATTTCGGACGCCTTGTTCCCCGAGTCGAGAGGGCAATGGGTGCCTTGCACAGATTGCTCCCTAATCTAGGGGGACCACGAGAGGAAGTTCGTCGCCTCTATGCGGGGGTCGTGCGATCGATGGCCCTTTATGGGGCGCCTGTGTGGTCAAATAGACTGTCAGGCGTCCGGCGCTGCAGAGCTAAGTTTAATAGCTTGCAGCGTAAAGTGGCCATCCGTATCGTACGAGGATATAGGACGATCTCATTCGAGGCGGCAACTCTCTTGGCGCGCTTTCCTCCCTTAGACATACTGGCGGATATGGATGCGAGGGTCTATGACCGAATCTGTGCCATCCGCTAGAGCGGTAGCGTGAGCGGCTTTTAGAGCCGCAGTATGTTCACAAGCGTGTGGTTGAAGCCATCCTGCCGTGCTTCGAGGCTTGGCTGAGTAGGAGTGAGCGCGTCACCTACCGGCTTACCCAGGTATTCACCGGGCACGGTTGCTTCGGTGAATACCTGAATAGGATCGGACGTGAGGCCATGGCGAATTGCCACCATTGCGGAGCTGACCAGGATACCGCCCAGCACACACTCGGAGAGTGCCCTGCATGGAGTTCTGAGCGGCGTGTCTTGGTCGAGCAAATCGGGCAGGATCTCTCTCTGCCAACGGTAGTGATGGCTATGTTGGCAGAGATAGAAAATTGGAGGGCAGTAGTCTCTTTCTGTGAGACCGTCATGGTACAGAAAGAGGCTGCGGAGCGGGATCGAGAGAGGGCTGATCCCGCTCGGAGAAGGCGGCGCCGGAGAGGCAACCGCTCCGGTGCCTAGCCCATCAAGGCTACACACCGTGCCCCCTGCTCTGTCGATAGGACAGGTGTGCAGGGGGCCTTTGAGGTCAAGGGCGTCCAGTGTGGGGACTTTAGGCGTCCACTGGGTGGTCTCAGGGATGACGGTGACCCGCTGTGGTATTGTGTCGCCCTATGCTTTCGCATCGAGAAGGTGTTCAGGGAGACAGTCTTCCCTGGGACGTGCCTTACAGGCGTAGCACAGGGAGGGGCACCGGTAGCATACCCATTCCCGGAGTTCCCTCACTATTGTGCTGAAGATGGTAACCGGGGAGGTTTTAGTGCGGTAAAAATCCCACACACCCCAGCCTCTACCCCACGAGGCCGGTAGCCTTTTGAAGGTTTCTTCCTAGAAAAAAAAAAAAAAAAAAAAAGGTGCGGCACGCTATGATGGCGTTTTTGACGTTTGCCTGCTCATGAAGATCCGTAAATATTGACAGCTACGTATGAAGGAACAATTGCCGTACTTTATTGTGAACTAGCTGTGCCCGCGACTCCGTCCGCGTGGATGTCGGAAAATAACATCGTGTCATTATTATGAACACAATATCTTCAAATATATTCATATAAGCGCCTACACAGACGATTACACTATTTACCGACCATACTATATTTTGTTTTTACAACCAACCGGCTAAGGTGATGGAATTTCATGGAATTAGCCCTAAACTCCCTCATTCTGAGAAGACGCTCGTGCCCAGCAGTGGGAAGTAATTGGGCTGATTATGTTATTCTATAACACTAACCACATCTCTTCTTATGCTGAAAGAAGAGGCCCGTGTCCAGCAATGGGACTGTAATGGGCTGGTAATGTTATGTTATTCTAGAATACTAATAATATCCAGTTCATTAACTCTTCTCATTTTGAGAAGAGGGCCATACCCAGTAGTGGGATAGTAATGGGTTGACTACGTTATGTTATTCTATATTTTCTAGTTTCTTTCTCTGCCCAGGCACGGACCTCTTCTCGGAACGACACCTAGGTGAAATGATTCGACATTATTGGTGTCATTTGTTCACCTTGGAACTAAATCACCCAGGTGAACAGGGGCAACTATTTTTATTATTCTTGTGGACTTTAATCACCCTCATACAGCAATATAAATTTTCGAATTTCGAATCTATTATTCAAATTTTATATATTTCTACTGTTTTTTTATGTATGTCACAGAAAATTTGATTAAATAGCGCTTAAACAAAATGGCTAGACGTAATGTTTATTGAATAATTTGATAAATTATTTACTTTATGTAGATATTATTCATAATAGCTAGTTGGAGTTGGTCAAAGTAATAAACCTGGTCCCAATCGCTAATAATTTGAATTGTGTCACAACACTATTGGAAAAAAAAAAATACCGCAGTGTCTCAAGACGAAAGTCTTTGACCAGTGTGTGTTGCCAGTAATTACTTACGGTACTGAAACGTGGTCGCTCACAATGGGCCTGATAAGAAGGCTCAAAGTCACTCAAAGGGCAATGGAGAGGGCTATGCTCGGAGTGTCCCTGCGTGATCGAATCAGAAATGAGGAGATTCGCAGGAGAACGAAAGTAACCGACATAGCCCGAAGAATTGCCAAACATAAGTGGCAGTGGGCGGGGCACATTGCTCGCAGAACGGATGGCCGATGGGGCAGTAAAGTTCTGGAGTGGCGACCGCGTACTGGAAGGCGCAGCGTGGGTAGGCCCCCCACAAGGTGGACCGACGACCTGGTGAAGGTCGCGGGAATCCGCTGGATGCGGAAGGCACAGGACCGGTCGTTGTGGCGATGTTTGGGGGAGGCCTATGTCCAGCAGTGGACGCCTTTCGGCTGAAATGATGATGATGATGACTATGGGAAAATTTCAAAAACGCCATCATAGCGTGCCTCGGTATAGTAAGTAGTAGCTCTCCTTGCAGAATATATCCATGTTTAAAACGATGTCTTTATTTATGCCATAGTTTGGACCAAGTAAATCCTACTTCCTGCTTATAATAGAATATAATGTATACAATCCTACTAATATTATAAATGTGAAAGTTAAAAGAAGTAAGGATGTATGGATGTGTTGATGTTTGTTAAGGTGGCCACTGACGATGCTTCCAACCGTACGATTGGCGTGGTTATATTCCAAAATCTGTCCGTGAATGTTGAAAATGTATACTATTTTTAAAACGACGTCCTGGCTGTGGAATTCCAATCGGGTAGAAATCCACCAAGCCACGCCCCTTGGACGTCACCGCGTTGTGGTTTTCGAGTGATCGTCAATGCGAAAAACTTGCACTACGCCACCCGGAAGATGTCGAAACGCTCCGTGAATGTGCAAAACTACGTCCATTTTTATTTCATTCCGCGTTGCGCCGCCGCATGCGTAGCATCTCTAGTACCACAGAGTACATTTGTATATATGAGATAGAGTGATCACTCTGAAGATGTAGCACAGTGGCACCGCCTGGTGGTCGGAACAGGCAACTTTTGCAATTATATATAGCTATACATGCATATATAGTCTCTGCAGTCTGCTGTACTTATTATGTTTTAATTTTATAGTACATAATCGGAAATAAAGGATAAACATGTTACCCTTGATTGCCAACTATGTACTATATTATTTTCCTTTATAGGCATGTAGAAAATAAAACAAACCGTTAAAAAACAATTATTTATTTCTTTAACCGATGTTGAGAGTGAATCAATTATAGGTCCTTGGGTGTGAGAGCCATGTGGGCCAGTACAGTTTGTTAACTCTTGTAAAGGTTTCCTTCTTAATGACTGATAACCTGAAACAAGTATAAAAATATAAATACTTAGGTAATATTTTTATAAAATCACTGCTGAAAGAGGGAGTGGGCCATAATTCATGTAGCCCCAGTGATGAATGACTCGCATTTTAGTTTCTGTATTGCATCACTATTATAATCATTAAAATATATTTTTGCGAAGGTTGGTTCCTATTCCGCACTTAAGCAAAACATTACAGAGTGATGGAATAACAAACAGACAAAAAAATTACAGGCAATCTTATTTATTTTTATTGCCTTTTAAAAGATTGGTCACAGACTAGTGGAACGCAATTCAGGAATCTGATATACAAGTAGGAAATTGCTGAGGGAAATATGTATGTACCTAGTGCAATAATGAAAACAGAGCTTGACTTACGAGTTATGCAGCTTCGAACGCACCACTTTCTGGTCGACATATTAAGAAATATCATAATCAAAACACTGCAGCACTGCAATGATCCAAACAGTCGTTCAGGAGTAGCTTTTTTCATAATATACAAAAGTACTCTGTGGTAGCAATTCCGCCAAAATCCAATAGTTTCCCAGTGCAGTTACGAAAAGCGGTATCGTCGAAGTCATTAACAGTAGCCGGATAGTCGAAAATTGTACATATTTGAAAACACTTTGTAAAATTAACACTAACACAGACAGGTTATACTTAGTGATGCGACTCGAGTCCAATTTTACTCGAGTCACATCGTAAAAAACCGTACTCGAGTGAAAAAAATATCGACTCGATTTCACTCGGACTCGAGTATAGATGTAAAATAACGGTAGACTACCGTTATTAAACAAAAATTTCCGTTAGCTACCAATAAACAGCCGGTTAGCTACGGTTATTTATCCGACTGCGACGTGAAAAGGGTGGTTATGTAGAACAGTTTTTCAAGCATGACTTATTTTTAATGCGTTCGTTTACGAATATTGTAGCTACTCAAATATAAATGTTAATCAAATGTAAATTTTACTATTTTTATTATTATTTTAATTATTAATACTTATTCAATAAATAAATTAATAAATATCTCAAATAAATAGATAAGATTTGATTTAATTAATAAATTAATAATGTGCAGTGATCGCGAAAACCTAAGAAATTATTAATTAATAAAAAATATTATTGTTTTTTTTTTTAATTTATAGAAATTATAATCGAAAACAGTTGATCATACGAAAAACTAAACTAGAAAGAGAGTATGTAGAAAAAATATTTATTATTATTAAATAATTAATATTTAATTTATTTAATTTTTGTTTTATTTTCAATTTGGTTGATTTTATTTGATTTGATAAATAGATAAGAGATATAAGTAGATTGTGTATGTTTGGTAGCGAGCAGTGGAAGTGTGAAGTGTTGTCATGTGTGATGATGATGACGACGATGATGATGACGATGACGATGATGATGATGATGATGATGACAATGAAGATGACGACGATGATGACGATGGTGATGACAATGATGATGGTGACGATGAAGATGACAACGATGATGACGATGATGATGATGATGAAAGCAGCTACTTTCAATGCTCCAATTCAATTCAATTCAATTCTTTATTTGCGTGAATATTGAATACTCCATATTCTATACTCCATACCAGAACGGCCGCTCCTCGAACCAATAGGAACTTTACTACCACTAGCAGCTTTACAATTTTTGAGTAAAAACTAACACGTATACAATTATGTAATTATCAACATGTCATATAAATGACAAGCACTATAAAGCACTTATAGCGAATATCCTATTATTGTCACACTTCGAATCAGTAATTTTTTTCGAACTTAACCACAAAATATTAAATAAGTACCAAAAAGTGCGAATTACTGGTACCTATTTTAAACAATTAGTTATACGGAAAGAGTATTTTATTGTCCTTCAAATACCCTGGGTTTGGTTGTGCGACATCAACTTTTGATGGGTAGACTAAGTGCCATACATTAGAGGGTATTGTCCTTTAAAAATATTTTCAATAAAACAAAGTAGGTATATCCATTATCTAATAATTGCACGAGGTGAATTTTCGGTTCGATAAAAGAAAACATGTTATTAACCGTAGTTACCCGAAAAAGTGGTTAATAACCGTTAATAACAAAAGGAACCGTTAGCTACCGTTAGGTAAAAATCGTTATTAACCGGCTTTGCATCTGTAGACTCGAGTCACTCGCCCATCACTCGCCGAGACAAACAGGTTTAAACCTGCTCTTTTAAAGAGATACGTTAAAGTGCGTTGTTGTCGTGTTCGGGAAAGGGGGCCCCCAACCTCCGAGCCCGATTCCTCGCGCCCCTTGCGGGGCGCTGAGAAGAAGACCCGTTGTTGTCACACTTGTTTGCACTTTTTGCGTTTAGTGAACTCATGTGAACTGTTGTGTTGAATGAATTATCGACGTTCATAAACGTAAATAAGATAGAAATTGTTTATAAAAGTGATTGTTTTGTTTCAAAATGAGTGACGATAATACAGCAGCTACAACAAAGTCACTAGTGTGGAATTATTTCGAAAGAAAAAAAAGTGATTTGTAAAATGTGTAAAAACAATTGGTAATACAACAAAGCTGATTGCACATATACGAGGAAAACATCCACTTAAATACAAAGAAACTTAATAAATTCAAAGATTGTGACAAGTGAATCGAGTGAGGTGAGTGACCGAGTGACTCGTGAACTACTTGAGTGACTCGACCACTCGAGTGGTACTCGAGTAAAACTGTAAAATGACTCGAATGACTCGACTGGCAAAATCGGACTCGAGTCGCATCACTAGGTTATACTTTACCGGTGTTGCCAATGCAAGTCTTTAGGCGGCCGTGCACGTTCAGTAGAAAAGCCGTATTTGTATGGAAAAAGAATTAACGGTTGGCCGTAATCATAGAAATTTAAATAATAAGGTAATAGAAATGATATCTAATGTCTTTTTCTTCCGGAACGCATGTCGCCGGTTTTCCGCCACCAACACATAGATACGCAATTACGCCCACCATATTTCCAGCATTCAATATACAAAGTAAATTACGCCTAAAAACAATTTCACTGTTAGGGACTTTACTCATGACGCGATGCGATGCGAGCGATATCGCATCGATTGTCGACTCGAGTTGTACGTACGTTCTAATTGATACCAAAAATATTTCCAACAGATTACTTGTTGCGAAACAGAAGTCGCTCATCGATATCCCGTACAGAGAATCGCATGCAAGTCGAAACAAGTGCCATCGCTCGCACGCCCACGTACATTTATTTGAAATAGGATCGCAGATCATTAGAACGTTTATGCAATTCGATATCGAGCAGATCTGTAAGCGATATCGTCAATCCATGCGATCTTGTCTGAAGACATTTGCGATTTTCAATACATTTTCTTCGAACACATGTTGTTGCGATATCTGACCGATATCGGTAATCGATGCAATTCTGCGTCTAGTCGCGCCATGAGTAAAGTCCCTTAGATATGCGACAAAATATAACTTTAGTGACTCTGCGTCCAAAACAGCACTGGTGATCAAGCAAACTATTCACGCACTGGGCTCTTATGAGACACCTGTACGCGGCGACAAGTTCACGCACTTTTACCATTTCTATTACCTTATATTATTTTGATTTCTATGGCAAAAATTAAGTACATTTCAAAATCAGCCAAATGGTGCTGTTTTTATGTTTTTTATGCAAAATTAATTGATCATCAATTACTCTTTTTTGGTTTGAAAAAAAAGTAGGTGTGACAACATTTAATTTTCAACGGGAATTCTAATCGGGAAATCCCCGTCCATATAACAGATAACTTTGCAAGGTTAGAATTCGAATTCACAAAGAAAGATGAACACACACAAAATGTATTTGGTTGGATACATGCAATGATATATTGATCAAAAACATGATTACCGTCAAACTTGCTGAAAGCCGTAGATTTTGCTACGGCCATAGGGTTATAGCCATAGGCTGTGGATTTTGTATTTTTTTGGCCTGAAAACCGTAGAACACCATAATTTCCGTAGCATTGGCAACACTGTACTTTACTGATGTGCAATAATGTGCATCTATGGGTTGGCGGGAAAATTCGGAAAGACCGTGTTGTGGATTTTGTATTATCTAAATTTGTGTTTCTTCGAGTGTTAATGTGTAATAATGGTGGATTATTAAATGTTAAGTGCTCGTTAACGTGTACAAGTGTGGGTAAATGGTACAAAGTTGAAAAACGTGACTTTCGTATTTTCTCATCATCCGCTCAAAAACCTGGTAAAGTTTCCATCACTTTACTAGGGTGAGTAAACTAAAGACTTGGCTGGAGGGTCTAAGCAACCAGGCCATAAAACTACTCACATATAACAAATAAATGACTTGGCTTAAAGGTCTTAGCAACCAGGCCATAATAATAAAATAAAATAAAATGTGCATCTATCTATTCCGTTTTACGAAGAAAACATTATTTTAGTGTTCAAGTAATTTTTTTGTCAAGAGTTAAATTATATTAGAAAAGTTAAAAATGCCCTTAAATAAAAAAAATAACATTGTTAAATATCATTAAATATTTAAAATACATAGTTTATACATTTTGTGAAATATATAAAATTGAACAAAGCACCAACTAGCGGTCGGAACATGCAACTCTAGGATTATAACCCGACTAAATGAAATATTTTGACAGATAGAAGTAAAGACACTAATCTACTGACGTATGTAAATTTGTTGGTTTATAATTCACCTCTTTTCTTCTAAGTTATACCACCATGTCTAGTACGTCTGTGGCCGCTGCAAGTGAAGGACGCAGATACTCGGCCCGCATTTTTGCAACATCGAAACTTTTGGCTATGTGCAAGTAGTTCACGCATTTAGTTTACCTGTATTTCTATCAATTACCTACAATGACGTGAGCGCGTTGATGAAATTCTAGAACCAAGAACGTATACGCGATGGATTGATCGTCAGTGTGCTAAAAAATAGGACGTCTTTTTGTTGGAAGTGGACATTAAAACGACGTCGGAATGGTTACGTCGTCAGTGCCCACCTTTACACTTTCACGCAAAAACTACTGTATGAAATTTGACATACAGATAGAACCTAACCAGGATTAACATATAGGCTACTTTTTATCTTATCTTATATATTATAAAACTGTAAATGTCTGTTTGTTTGTTTGTTCGAGCAGTACTGGGCCGATTTTGATTAAACGTTTTGTGTTTGAAAGCTTATGATTAGACATAAAACTGGTATGGGTTTTAAGAAAGAAAGAGAAAAAGAAATTATAAATTCGTGGTGTGCGTCGGATAACGCCCGACGAAGCTTCTTTCTACGCATTTGCAACCGTGGATAGAAATTATAGATAGATAGGTAGGTAGATTAACGGCCAAAATTAATATCCAATCTATCCATGATTTGCCCTACTAGAGATAGAAATTTGACATAAGCACCATACAAAATATGTCAAATATCTATCTCTAGTAGGGCAAATCGTGGATAGATTGGATATTAATTTTGGCCGTTACTAGATTGTTAGATTGGTAGATTTTGTCGATTGGTAGTTTGGTAGATTGTTAGATTGGGTTGATGGTAATTTGGTAGATTTGGTAGATTATTATTTGAGTTTCCATGAAGTTTCTTGCTGGCTTTTCTCCATAGGACCGACTTTTTTGGAACCGTGCAACTAGATTCATAACTAACGTTTTGAAAGTGCATGTAAATGCTTATTCGAAATAAAAACTTTTGACTTTAGAAATGTACGCGTGATAGATAGATTGGTAGGTAGATTTGGTAGTTTGGTAGATTTGTTCGATTGGTAGATTGGTAGATTAATAGATTTTGTAGTTTTGGTGGATTTGGTAGTTTGGTAGATTTGGTTGATTGGTAGTTTTTTTTTTTTTTTGATAGATAATTATTTTATATTTCGACTGAACAGTCTCGAACGGATTAACGAACAAGCACTCCTGCATTGTGTATCAGAAATGCGTGGTCATATTTTAAGAGCTCATTCAGGGCATAAAATAGAACAACTTTTACTATGGGAACAACCCTGAAATCGCGAAAAAAAATTCAGTTGTTCACTACTAAATCATCGATGTCGCTCGACAAAATGTTAGGATCAGCTGATATTTTTTTCGCGATTTCAGGGTTGGTCCCATAGTAAAAGTTGTTCGATAGCATCCCCTGAATAAGCTCTTCAAATATGACCACGCATTTCTGATACACGTTGTATTTTATCTTGGAGAAATGCACGGTTCCTCCGGGATAAAACACCGGAGCAGCGAACACGAGAGCGAAGCCGCGGGTAAAAGCTAGCAATAAATTATTATTATTATTAAGAGCCTGTACAGTCCCACTGCAGGGCAAAGGCCTCCCTACTCTCCTTCCACCTCTCTCTGTCTGTGGCTAATAAGGACCAGTCTTTTTGAAAGTTGTCCAGTTCATCCCGCCATCTCCGTCTGGGCCTGCCGCGTTGGCGATAAATATTTGAAACATTTTACACGGTACCATGTAGTTCCAAACTAAGCAGAGCTTGTACTATGGGTATGATTGACAATGGATATAATACTTATATAGGTACTTTTGTAAATACATACATAAGAAACACCCAGACCAACACAAACACTTATGTTCATCCAGCGACGACACAGCCCCTAGACGCCACATAACAGGCGACCGATTTCTATCACACATAAGGGAAAAATCCTGTATGTAAGCCGCCACTCAAACAATTTGAATCAGTTACGACCACTTCTGTGAGCTGTTGACACTTCCGTGTTAGTGAACACAAAATTTACAAATAAATGTTATAATGACTTCTTGCACAGTACGATTGTGTTGTAAAAACAGCAAGACTTTGAGTGTCCAGAAAGACGGCATAACATTTCATCGTTAAGTTAATAATGTCATTATCCAATTAGATTTTTCAACTGATTTAATATTTAATGAGAGTTCATCTTATACTGGTTAATTCGTAACGGACACCAAAGGTGCAGACGGCACGTTGATGTCTTTCACAAAACATCTCTTTCTTACGCAAGCACTTAATACACTATCTCTTTCCCTCTATTTAATTGTCAATGTAACTAGTGATGTACTAAATCTGTTATCGATGAAACAAAGTTCTCAATACTATCAACGAAATTGAAAAATATAGGTAGTAGAATATTTTGCAATCTACAAAAATAAATAAAAAAAACTACGATTTCAAACATTCAATCTTTATATACCTATAACAGCCAGGGAGTCTACTCCCGTTCAACGATAAACGAACTTTTGTTCCGACCGATACGTACACGATAAATGATATATGTACCTTTTTTAGGGTTCCGTAGTCCTACAAGGAACCCTTACAGTTTCGTCATGTCCGTCCGTCTGTCCGTCTATCCATCTGTCCGTCTGTCCTAATCCTTTACAGCTTAATAACTTCTACAGTTATAAATATAAGTACATGTAATTTTGTTAAAAGATAGTTTAAATATAGATCTCAATTTTAAAAGAATAAAAAATGCGTGATTATGTATTTTAGGGGTGGCGCCCATACATGTGAAATGGGGATGAAAATATTTTTTTCGCTCCACCCCCTCATGTGTGGTATCATTGAATAGGTCTACTAAAATGAAGGTAATGTTTCATACAGCACTTTTTTATCAGGTGTACCATCTGCGAAATATAGCCAGCTAAAGTGGCTTACAATGTGTCCCCCCCCCCCTGCCATCTCTAAACTATGTAACGTAGATACTTATAATTCTCCACGTTGATAGACCTTTGTGAAAACTCTCTTTTAAAATTATTTTGAGTATAATGTGATTATAAATTTTTGAGTTATAGAGAGAAAACTGAAAAATACTTAAGACGTCCTAGTTTAAAGGTCATTGATCTTAGAGAAAAATGATCTTAGCAAAGAATGCTCCTTTAGTTAGTTCCTTTAGTTAGTCCTTTAGTTAGTTAGTGTTCCTTCGTGACACGCATTCGAGGCTCTTAAGGTCATCAGAAAACCTCACGTTGGCGATACCATCGCATTCCACAAATTTCTTTGGTAATTCTTTTACAGTTCAGGCTGCTCGCCTGTGGAATGCTTTGCCAGTACAAGTGAGGCGTGCTCAATCTTTGCCTATATTTAAAAAACTGGTAAATGATCGCTACCTATCATCACTGTAATTTCCGGCAGGTACATTATGTAATATTTAGACATATTGTATTGTATTTATTATGTTTATTGTATCTTATATTTATGTAGTTTTGTTATTGTATTGTATTGTATTTATTGATAACAATTGTTACAAGTCATTTTTTTTTAAATTAATATATATATGTATAGTATATAGATATATGTATAGTATTTATGTTATGTAGTATATGTATTCTATTATGTTGTTACACTGCGTACTACCCCTCTCTTTACTTGCCCATATTGTCCATCCTAAGGTTGTCTGGAAGAAATCGCCTTGAGCGATAAGGCCGCCCATTGTACATGTGTTCTATATAAGTCATATATGTTGCTATCTTCTTTTGTGTACAATAGTATTTGTATTGTATTGTATTGTTGAAAAAAAATTACTTTCCTTCGTACGTACGTATTTTTACATTTATTACGTATTACTAATTACTACATATTTAACTGTCGAAAACATTGAAAATTTAAAATTAACTAATAAAATTACAGTAAAAACTACAACAAAAGACCCTTCTTTTGTTGTACAAACAAAATTATAGATCTCAAACGATTTTAAACCTAATTGACTACTAAGTTAAGTTAGAAATCGTAAAAATAAAGAAAGTCGCTAGCTAGCTACCAATAGCCAATAGCTATTTTACTTGGTCAGCTCACGGCAGCGCGGTGGCTGCCCGCTACACCGTAAACTTGTTGGTTATTCGAAGCAGTAGCCAATAGCTAGCTATCGTGTTGACAGATATCGTAGCCATTGGTCGAAGTAGCCATGGCTATTTGTTGAATAGCCGCTATTTAGCTAGTTATTAGAGTAGCTTCCCACTTCCAAGCCTTACTCCTGACCCCGCCTGGATCGAGTGCTGTATCAATCGAATTTGAATTCGAGTTAGTGTCAAATCGTACTGCTTTTTTCTAGGAATTGAAATAAGCTCGATTTGGTTCAGAGCTTGAACCAGTCGGGAGTAAGGCCCACGATGTTAATTTACAACTTCCACACGGACAGGGTCACAAGCACAGCTAGGAATGAATAATTTAGTAAAATAACAACTTTTGTGTCACATTCGATTTTATTTAAGATTTGCACGGATGTGTTTCTCCATGAAGCTACTTGGTCTTTTACTTCTTTCGAATGGCTCTTTGCGAAAAACTTCCTCAATTAAAATCAATCGCACTATTACATCCCTGAAAATGTTTGGTTTTGTTAAAACCTATTAAATATCACAATAATACTGTCAAACGCGGTTTGACACGTATACACTGAAAAAATTACTCAGTACTATCAGAATTTCGCTTTCAATTACTACTAAAATAAAATAATAAAAAAGATTTCAATACCCAAAAGAGACCTCTTGAGCAGTCGCATAATTTGAGGTTACATTGACGACAATTGTACAGTTTACTGTCTAATTCAACATTGTTTATATAAAAACAATCAGAAATATATCAAATAGGTTAGGTAAGGTTAGAACTGTGAGCGAGCGAAGTGAGTGGTGCCGCGGTAGCTGCCAGCGAGTACTAGAACCAAATTACAGTTATTAGTTGTTATATTCATTAGTCACAAAATTTGTTTTATTTGATTATATCGAATGGTATTTATAATGGCTTTATTATAAAAGCTCAAAGTTACAAATGCACTATTCGAAGGCTATACATATATAAAATTAATTTATTTAAAAAATGATTAGTGGTGATTAGATTTTTTTTTTTTTTTTGTCCTTTAAATTTAAGTTATTTTTGAGCAGGTTCTTTTCTTTTGAATAACGTTTTATTTACGTGCTAATTAGCTGTTATAGTTTGCAATAATATTTGTTTTTGTTCCATGCTGTGTTCACTTTTAAATGTTAAGTCGGTACAATAGTATTTATACCTAGACGTAGTACCTAGTATGTTAATGTAACATTTTGTGTAATATTGCTGGGTAAAATAAATAATATAATACTACTACTAAATTAATTATTTTATTATTTAATATTTATTTACTATATAAACGGACAATTACCTCTTTTAAAATATCCGCTTTACAAAATAATAACTCCATATTCAACACCAAATAAATACATAAAGATATTTTTAAAGATATAATTATCTTAATTCTGAAAGTACAGAGCACCCGTCTTACTTTCAAAATTAAGATAATTTTGAAAGACTCCCTCCCTACATGTAATACTTACTATTATTATTAGTATATTAATTACTTTATTATTAAATAATATTAAAAGAAATAAGAAGCTAAAATCCTTATAATTAATACTACGTATTACATAAAAATAATATCGATAAAATAATATTTTATCGATATTATATCGTGTTGAATCTAAATCTGTCTCGTCTCTAACCCTACAAAGTTTGAAGTTTCTATGACATAATGACATTGCCAGGGCCAACCGGATCGCAGTACCCCGCTTCCTCATACCTCAGCTAGTGGCAGAATTGTTTGTACGCATTAAATTCAACAATATCCGTCTAGGGGCTGTGTTGTCGCTGTGTTCATCACATAAATATTTGTGTCCTGTGGGAATCGAACCTACGACCAGCAGTCTGTTTCTTCTGCATAACTTTGTTAATTAAAATAATTGACATTTAATCCTAATTAGTACAATCCCATAAAAAAAATTCAAGAAACTTCTTGGGATCGTTGCTGGGAATAAATTGGCAATATTTCCATGAACATTCGCAATAGACTGGGAATTTTCGTTCCTATGGCTTTTTCATAGCTAATCTTATTTAGGTTATATAGCTAATTACAAATGGAATGCAATCCAATAAAAAAATAGTCACATGTGAGGCACTGACCTCAATCCCCAATTTATTTCTAGTTTATTCCCACTCTGGGAAAACATATCTAGCAACACGAGGTGAGAATGTTCTTGGGCATGGAACATCACTAGTCGTGAGCTCTATAGAAAACAAAAACTGTTTTCGAAACCACCATAATATAGGTAATAATGATATTTTTTGCAAAAATTATACTTTAATTCCCGGCTGAACGGCTTTTATTGTAAAAGCATCTGGTTCAGCCAGTACAGATTTTTTGCTCTCTATAAATAAATAAATAAATATTTTTGCTATTTTTTTATATTTTTTTCTCTATAGTTTATAATACTATTGATTTTTATAAAACTAATAATTAACACTGTTCTGGCTATTGTCCCGCTTTTTGGGGAAGGCCTATGTCCAGCAGTGGACATCTTTCGGCTGTAATGATGATGATGGCTTTTGTCCATGTGACAATAAAAATTGGTTCGGATGGTGGGTACTGAAATTAGAACTTACTTTAAAACATTGAATTGATTTTTTTTGAATAAGGATTAAATTGAGACAGGCAGCATTTTTATTTTTGGCGGTTACTGGTTTTTCACACTATACGTAACCGGTTGGGTTACGTACAGGCACGGCGCGCGAATAAAGAAATCCGCGCATCATTTTTCACTAATTTAATATTAGTTTAAAATATCATCATCATCAACTCAGCCTATCGCAGTCCACTGCTGGACATAGGCCTCTCCCAATTTGTGCCACAACACTCGGTCCTTTGCCTTCCGCATCCAGTCCCCCCCAGCCACTGACGAAGCAGACGAGTCCTTGAGTTAGGACCGCGAATCGGCAAACGCAGTGTAGGGTGCCCCCCAGCCAGGTAGACCGACGACCTGATTGAAAGTTTAAAATATGGTTATGACTATTTTATTCCTCGCAAGTGTGTTGAAAAACGTCGTATAAAACGCTTGAACTTTGGTCATTATACTGTCGGCTTTATTACGCCCTCTCCTTCGGCTCGGGCTGCATTCCAGCCTCGAGCATAGTGACCAGCTTAACTCACTTGTATCATAACATAACATCACGCCTGTATTTCCCCGAAGGGGTAGGCAGAGGTGTATAGTACACCCACATTTTGCCAGTTATGTTATAGTCCCAACCCATGTAAAAGGGGGCGAGCCTATTGCCATTGACCAGGCACAAATCCAGGCCCCGGGCTGCTACTGATAATTTCCACACTTGCATTTGCTCACTTGTATCATAATGTAATATTATATGAATGTAACTAAAAGCAGGTGGCGGAAGAGGGCCGTGAGGCGGAGGCGAGCGCGCCGGCGGCGGGGGCGCGCCGCGCGCAGGCGCCGCAGCACGCGCACTCGCCGCACTCGCCACACTCGCAGAATCAGCGATGGATGCGTGCCGCTGGTATTGTATTACTTACTTTCTAAACTACTTTATACTCACTACTTGCCCCTTTTTCAGATAGATCAGTGTTTCCTAACCTTGGCTCCGTGGGCCCCCAGGAGTCTGTGAGCAAATCTCAGGGGGTCTGTAGGCCGCATAAATAAACAAATTAATAGAAATTATAAATTTTTATTTTCTTTTCCAGGAGTCTGTGAAGATCATTTTTGATTCCTAAGGGTTGTTAAAAAAAGATTAGGAAACGCTGATATACAACGTGTATCAGAAATGCGTGGTCATATTTTGAGAGCTCATTCAGGGCATACAACCATGGAAGGCAGATGGCAGGCAACCATGAAATCGCAAAAAAATAAAACTTTTTAACAAAAAATTTAACCGACGAAAAGTGAAACTGAAAAGCGAAAAATAACTAATTATGAGTCGGCGCCAAACGAACTTTTAACAAGCAAAGTGCGTGTAAGTTGCAAGTGGCCGAGCGGAGAACGCATTTTTGGAAAGTTATTGTTTATCGTTGAAAATTTCACGTTGTATTTGATGTGACATTTTTTTTATTATTTATTTAAAGTAATTTAATGATCTTCGTTGATTGGTTGTTTGGCGCCGACTCATAATTAGTTATTTTTCGCTTTTCAGTTTCACTTTTCGTCGGTTCAATTTTTTGTTAAAAAGTTTTATTTTTCATTTTTTTGTGGTTAAAATCTAACTCCAGGTCTCCATTATGTCGTAGTGTCTAGAACTATATTTATGTGTGTCAAGTTTCAACAGAATCGGTTAACAGGTAAGAATTCAGTGGGTGAACAAAAACTCATCCCCTGTTTTACTACCCTTATGGGTGGATTTTGATTTTGAAATTTAAATGGGACCAACTTCAAGATATACCCTATCCATTAAAAAAAGAATCATCAAAATTGGACCACTCTGTAAAAAGTTATGCGTGGTCATACATAAAAAAAAAAAAAAAAAAAAAACATTATATACGCGTCGAATTGAGAACCTCCTCCTTTTTTTCGTCGGTTAAAAAACAGCTGCTCCCTAGAAAATCATTGATGTCCCTCGACAAAATGAAGGGTATAAGTTGTTCAATACCATTCCCTGAATGAGCCCTTAAAATATGACCACGCATTTCTGATACACGTTGTAGATTAATGAGACTTCATTCTACCTTGAGCAACTAACTACATCTAAACAAGTTTTTTTTTTCTTATTTTTTTTTCTCCGTTAACATTAAATTATATCTTCGAGGTTTCATGATTACGAAGAGTTTTCACATCAAATACTTACGATCACTTTGTTATACAAATTGTTTAATTAAAATTCGAAACTAAATAATTGTGCTGAACAAGGATGACGCTGAAATATTCAGCTTGTGTTAAATGCCATTCAGCTGTGTAAATATGAATATAAAATTGCAGATAGCGAGAGTGGAACACGTGGCCGAGGCATGCGATCCCGTGGACGACCTTCTAGAAGATCCCACAACTATATGAGGTTCTAAGGTGTTAAGTGTAGTTGTAAGACGTGAAATCCTATTATATCGAGATACATTTTTTAATCTTAGTTAGTATTTTCCGTAAATAAAAGAAGAAACTGTTTAATGTTGCTATTTCAGCACGGTTATCAGATTGTATGTTTTCTTTAACGATTACACCTATGACCTATAGTACAGTCAAAATGCAACATGCGTTAACTTCGAATCGTCAGCAATTACAACGCTATGTTTTTGATTTAATAAAAAAAATAAACACAAAATAATATAACACATAAACAACACAACAATAACACATAATTTGTTTTTCACGCATATATAATAAAATTAATCAAATTATTCCCATTTATAGACTCACATCACACGAAATAAAAAATAAAATTAAAAAATGGCTTCAACCCTTAACATATAACGAAACTGAAAATATGCTAGTAATTTTATCATAAATAGTTAATGTAACAATATAGAATCTGATTAATGGTTACCACAAAACACGCACACTTACCCCCACCACCCTACACACTCACCCCATACACACATACACATCATCCTTCACTCAAAAACACCCTACCCATCCACTCTCCCAATCTCAAACACATACTTCGCTTGCTGTTGTTAACGTTAAATAACTAAAATTTCACGGTTGTATTCTAAAACTGAGCCGTAGAAACTCCCGACTCCTAAGATACAGGTCTGCGTACCTAGTTTAGGGGCCGGAAAAATATCATTAAATCTTAAGACTTGATTGTACAACCTGCTGTTGTTCCTCGTGCTCTTTATTGTGTTTTAAGTACAAATAAATAAATTTATTATTTTAGAGCAGTACCTATATAGAGTCGAGGCTTGTTTCTTACGCGAAACAAAATGAAACGTGTGTCACGTTTTTGCTTTTAACATCCAATTGAAAGAAATATTAACTACCGTGATTCTAATAGCTAATATACGAACATAACAACCTTTTTGTTAACCCCTCAAGCGTTTGATTTAAAAAAAAACAAAATGGCGATCGCGTCCTTGAACTTGCCCATTTTGTACCTACTTGCATTTCTTATAAGATTTTTCAATATTCTAATGAGAAACCTATACAAAAATGTTATTGTTTCATAATCTCGATAATATTTCCTACCTATTTTTATAATTTTCATGTCATTTGCATGAAAATAAAAAAATTACAAAGAGGGTAGAAAAATATTTTTGCAAATGGCGGCAATTTTGAATTTTGTCAACTTTAAACCCTAATTTGGACGTGAAAATTGTATGAAAATGTCAAAAACTGTACAAAAATAGAATAATAATTTATTCTACTTGCATATTGATGGTTATCCAAAAAAAAAATATTGTTATTCATATACAAAAAAATAAACCCTTTTTTATCACACACGTTGAAGTACAAAATGTCGTCATAAAAAAGCACATTAAGTGGTTTTTTTATTTATTTGAAATTTTGGTTGCCTTTTGAGTTTAAATGGTGTAGCCCTGTTATTCCTGTACAACATAACATATAAATAACATTGATAGATGTCTTTATCTCGTAGCAAAAGACGATAAGACAAGACTTTATAAGACTTGCCGCCAGGCGGCAGTTATCGCTTTCGCCCAAGGCATTTCTTTACCGTCAGCGAACGCTATAGTGGATTGGAATATAATTTACTTTTGTCAAGATTTTTTACCACCGTGAGATGAGTTTATACATTTGCAGTAGCCATATAATAACAATAAACGGGGAGAAATTTAAAGGCTGTTACTGGAGGGAAAGTACCTTAAAATAATAATGATAACAGTGAATTTTACTCGAAGGAAGCATTTGCTGAAATTGTAATCGCTTTTTCTCCGAAAAGGGGTCATTGTACTCATCTTTATGAACAACTTTTACTATGGGACAAACCCTAAAATCGCGAAAAATATATAGTCCCTACATTTATCGATTTAAGTGAACTCAAATGTAGAGACCAGCTGTTTTTTTTTTTTCACAAAATCAGGTTTGGTCCCATAGTACAAGTTGTTCATAATAACGATGAGATACTGATGAGTACAATGACCCCCTAAGAGGTTTTCAGTTATTTCAATAAAACGTTGTATACGTAATAAACAACGTGAAATATAATTAATAGATTCAATTTGTAAAAACAACGCACATTTTGAATTTCGCAGGCTACTGCGAAGCAATCCTATAAAGGAATATGCTGAACCTTTACGATATTATTTCAAACAAATAATTAAGTAAATATTAATATCTTATGTCACGCTTGACATTTTACAAGTGAAAACTTATTAGTATAATCGACATCTTATAACTTTTAATTACTATGAGACAACATTCTCTGAGTACTGAGAATATAAGGAAAGAACTGCGTTAAAGTGATATACGTATTTAAATCGACCACGATTTTTTCAGAATTAGGAAACGAACATTAATTATCACTGTTTATTACAACTTCGCATACGACTTAAGATTTCCATTTAGTAACATCTAAAATTACATTGTTATGCTAATTCAATATAAATATGAGCTACATATACATTATATTGTGTTAAACATGCAGACCCTTTTTTCGTCGTTTTAAGGGGTGGCATTGTCATGATTCAAAATATTTTCATTTGTGTATACGTCGCGACGTAGATCTAATTTTATTATATATAATTTTTCATCATGTTTACTAGTTTCTGCTGTAGGAAAAACACGATTCAATAGATCCAAAGGTCTGTTTTTGCACTATTTCGCTTGGCATTTGGAAATCCCAAGTTTTTCTAAATTTTTTTTACGAATAAGATACATCTTGTACTTTTCTAGATTCTGGTGTAAAATATTTTTATTTACATATTTATTCGCCGAAACATTTGCGAATATGTAAAAACACTACGACAAAATGTAACGACACTGGTACTAATAATATACTTAATCAATAAACATGAGAAAATAATGACACAAATTCTAAGAATAATATAAAGAAAAAAGTAACCGTGCTGTAATATCCAGATGTACTTAAAATGATAAGTAACACCCATATTCTTAGTTGTTTCCTCAAATTTTTCTGGACTCAAACTCAGTCAAGGATGCCTTCAAGGGTTCCTACAAATAATAACAAGTGATGGAGATTTTTTGCAACTGTGAAAACGGCGGAAGAAATATTGTATTGACTGAGGTTGAGTGGAGTAGAATAGAATATGCGTGTAAATGTCGTTTTCTATTTGTGTATTTTGTTTATATCTATCATTCGATGCATTTCCATTATTATTTAAGAGGCCTTTCACGTTTCATAGCCGTCTCGTTCTAAATTCAAGAGATTTTAGGCGAAATTGAAAAATGTATTCCATAAACATCCTTCAGGGTAACATTCGAATATTTTAAACATATTTTCGTCTTGATTTGTTGCTTATAATGAGGAAGAGGAAAAAAAATATTACTTTGTTTTACTTTCTATATAAATCATGTATGGAAATAAAACCATTGTTTAAATGTTTGTGACGACACTGTAGGATGTTCATAGAAAACATTTTTCAATTTCACCCAAAATCTCTTTAAATCTTTAAAAAGGCTTAAAATTAGAACGAGATGGCTGTGAATCATGAAATACCTCTTAATTACGTCTAACAAACAATATTGCCATCGTAGCTATGTACAGTACGGGTAATGTATAACTGTGCCCCTCTGAAGTTTTACGTAAGTAGCAGTGGGGATTATTCCCAACGTTCCGAATAAATCATAATTATTATTCCCTACGGCCAGCAGTAATGGGGGTTGGGATAAAAAATATATAATTTTACACACTATAGGCCTCCTCCAGCAGTGGGGCAGTGGAGGCCTATGTCCAGCAGTGGACGTCTTTCGGCTGAAATGATGATGACACACTATAGTTCCCAACGACCACGGCGTGATGGTCGTTATATTAATCCCATCGACCACCACATAATGATGGATAATTCAACATAAAAAAACATGATAAATCTCTTACGTTTCTTACTGCATATTATAAATATCCCTCTTGCTCGGTGCAGAAGACAGTCGGTGCCATAAATGTTTTGCATTCGTGGTTATTTTTATAACAATTTTCGATACTTGTACATCATCATTTCAGCCGAAAGACGTCCACTGCTGGACATAGGGCCTCCACCAAGCAATGCCACAACGACCGGTCCTGCGCTTTCCATATCCAGCGGATTCCCGCGACCTTCACCAGGTCGTCGGTTCACCTTCTGGGGCCTACCCACGCTGCGCCTTCCAGTACGCGGTCGCCACTCTAGAACTTTACGGCCCCATCGGCCATCCGTTCTGCGAGCAATGTGCCCCGCTCACTGCTACTCAAGTTTGGCAATTCTTCGGGCTATGTCGGTTACCTTCGTTCTCCTGCGAATCTCATCATTTCTGATTCGATCACGCAGGGACACTCCGAGCATAGCTCTCTCCATTGCCCTTTGAGTGAATTTGAACCGTCTTATCAGGCCCATTGTGAGCGACCACGTTTCAGTGCCGTAAGTAAATACTGGCAACACACTGGTTAAAGACTTATATTTGTACATACACCTGCGCGGTCGTTCGGAAAGCCTTATTTCAGAAGGGCACAGTTACATTACTCGCGAACTTTATATTTTATATTATTTAATATGACATTCATAATACGACTATTGTTAGTAATAAATAACTTCGGTTTAAGTAATGTTTAAAAAATCTACCAACATAACTTATTTTAATGATTAGAAGTAAATACCAACAAATTTCTGTTATCACTGAAGTTGTTGATATTTTAAAGACTCACAAGTATTTGAACAGTTGGTTACATACTTACTAATATACTGCATTTACATTTTGGATAACGCGTAACCAAACAAGAAATTCGCGTTGTCATCGTAAAAAATATTAATAAGAATAGAATACTATTTCGATTTGTTTTTCTATACTAAGAAGTTTCCGATGTTATTAAATGTACCGTGCAGCAATGGGCATTTTCGACCAAAGGTCCAATTCTCGTAATTTAAAATGTTCAAAATACAGTACCGATCTAAACTCAATATCCTAAATGTCACAACTAAATTTCAAACAGGACCTACTCACACACTACAGGATCTACTGTCAAGAGATAGATGTTTACAACATTGAGATTTCTATGGTCTTTTATTACTGAAATCTATGCATACATTTTTAAGACCCTGCCCCTGCACGAATTGTAGGTCCCTGGACTGGGGCGTAGTGGGGAGCTGGAGCACTGAGGCGCGCGCGCACCGGCCCGTGATAACAATTAGTTATGTAAAACATTAAATTAATGTAATTTTATAAAAAAAAATGAAATGGATTACTTGGCTTGCGATAAAATATATCGTGGAAGTTTCAAAATCATGTTCTATATAAAGGACATTGCTAAAGATCCTTAGTGACTCCGCCCTTTGGCGTTACAAATTAAAGTTGATGCTCACCATATACAACTCAATGAAGCCAATGTATTGCAATTCATTCATAAACACGGACAGTACTAAATATAATTTTAGATTTTCTAAATATTTACTATTTTGACACATATAATCTGTGCTATTTTGCTGTCATGTTTTGCTTTTTTTTGTTATGTCAAACAACCTACATTGTCGTCAAGTTGTCAGTCGATGCCAATTTTTTGGTTTTTCTTGTGTGAAAAGGAGTCTATAATAGTGAATCATAGACTATAGAGTATCGAAATAAAAATATGGATGATACACGAATATCATGGATGATACAATTTTATCCGGTTACGTCATTAATGTATTGATACTCCTTAAAATATAAAAAATGGTTCTTGTACTGTCCGCATTAAATACAATATATATTATGAAACGAAAAAAATCGCATGTAATTTTCGTATATTGTTCATCTTTGTAACAGTTTAGGGCTATTTTTATCAATGTCCTTTTCGTCATAAAATGAATTCAAAGTGTCAAAAATTGGCTATGTTTGGATTTTTTTTCTATCAAGCGAAGTTATTTAAATCGTGTACCGATCTTTCAAAATGGATGCATAAACTACTCAACTCCACCATATATTTTTTCCATTCTCCCTACTTCAAGAAATGATGACGAAAAATGGAAAGAAACAATGTACTTTTTTGGAGTTTGGCGACCAGATCGGTCCTTAAAGAAAATTGCATTAAGATTAGATACTATTATAAGACTATATTTAAAAAATACGAGAACTGGCCTTCGGGTGTGGAGAAGATGATACAAAATAAAAGCAAATCGAGAATATATTTTTGGGTAACTAATAAGGAAAGAATAAACAGATTGACTGTCATCAATTGCGGCACAAATATGTTTGTGTAACCGATACCTTAGCCAGAAAGGTATCGAAGGGAGCAAGGGCGGAATTAGTAGTTAGACTGGATTTGCATTCCCAAATTTTACCTTGCTATTAATACATTATTCTAAGTTTTTTACTGGCCAAACCCTTGTCTGAAATGGTAGTAAATAAGCCATTAATAATTTAAAAAAAAAATATGATTTTGGTGAGGTATATAGCAATTATTTCAATTTGTAATCTTATTAAACTGAAAATAAAATATAAAATTTAAGATTATGACAGTCTTATCATTTTTTAACCGACTTCAAAAAAGGAGGAGGTTATGTATTTGGTAGAGATGGGTAATGGGTAAAAACCCATTCATTCCATTTCAGTTAAAACCGGGTTTGGGTTTTGGGTTTTAACCCGATTATAACCCATTATCACCTATTTTCATGGGTGAAAATGAATATTGTAATAAAAAACAATTAAAGTAAGTATTTTAATACTGTGATATTAGTATTCACATTCAGCTAGCAAAAAATAAAAGTGTGCTTTCAAAATCAGGGCCATTAATTATTTATTGGAAGAATAACAAAGTAGTAGTTGGCAATTTGGTCACTTGATTCTGAAATATGATGAAAATCTAAAAATTCTAAATTGTTCCCGGTATTGTAAGGCACCAGGGCCCCGAGTCTGCTAATTGACAAACGCTTCAGTTGGGTGTCGGTAGAGTGTCGGTGGAATAGTTTTAGCCATTTGGTATTCTACTAGTTATTTTGAGACCAATGGCTTTCCAATGACTTTCCACTGAACTGCCATTGACTACAATTCAACTGCCATTGGACTATTTGCTATTCTGCTGTTATTTGACGTTTCCCACAATCGTCTTACGATGATTTTTTTGCCATCATATTTTTTTTTAATAATTTTTTTTTGGTGATTTTATCTTTGGTCCCTAATTAATGTTTTTCATACATCGAATGTGTACAATGACCCTTTAAGTCGTTTTTTTTTGCGATTTCAGGATTGGTCCCTTAGTAAAAGTTGATCATACAGATGAGTACAATGACCCCTAAAGCCATTTTCAAGAACACGTTTTATGTCTATAGTATTGGCGGGTAAAACCTACGCTAAAAACGTAAACGTAAAAGTTGTTCATACGGATGAGTATAATGACCCCTTAAGAGGTTTCATTAACACGTCGTATGTCGATAGCATTACCGCGTTGCACGCTCAAAACGTAAACGTAAAAGTAGTGCATACGGATGAGTATAATGACCCCTTAAGATATTTTCAATAACACGTTGTACGTCGATAGTATTGCCTCGTAGTACGCTAAAAACGTAAACGTAAAAGTACCAAAAGTTGCTCTTACGGATGAGTATAATGACCCCTTAAGAGGTTTTCAATAACACGTCTTATGTGGATAGTATTGCCGCGTGGTACCCTAAAAACGTAAACGTAAATGTTTTTCATACGGATGAGTACAATGACCCCTTAAGAAGTTTTCAATAACACGTGTGTCGATGTATAACCGCGTAGCGTAGTACGCTATCGATATATGTGTTATTGAAAACCTCTTAAGGGGTCATTGTACTCATCCGTGTGAACAACTTTTACTATGGGACCAGCCCTAAAATCGCCAAAAAAATATCAGCTCTTCCCTACATTTGTGTTCACATAAATCGACAAAATGTAGGAAACAGCTGTTTTTTTTACGTTTGATGTGTTTTAATTATTTTATAGACATGAAAATTTTGTAGGTAATATCAATAAAATCCTTAATTTAAATATTTCATTGATAATAACTTAAAAGAAGTTTGATAAAAAACAATACAACTACTAATGGTAGATTTAAATGGGCAACATCGATTTGAAAACAATTGATATCCCATTACCATTCTATTGCCATTCCGACGAGATTGACATTGAAGTTATAGCAGAATACCCATTTTGTCACAGTTGTATAGGAGTGTCAGTAGGATGTCGGTGGAATGGCGATGGTTGGTTTTTATCAATTAAGGATTCACGTAGTTGCTTCATGTTCCAATAGTTACGTAAACGACGCGGCGACGTAGCGAACTTCGCTTCAAGTAACTTAAGCTAATTTGGCTATTTATTATTATTTATTATAATGCTCACGCCTGTCATACGACGTTTTTCAACACACTTGGGAAAAAACATGTGAACGTATTTTAGGCAAATATTGAATTTGTGAATAATGGCGAGCGGATCACTGTAATCGCACGGTGATGTATAGGTATGCGCGCGCAGTTGGTAGAAGGAAACCGCCAAACAACCTAATATTAAAAATATAATTTATTATTTATAACACAAAATGTTAATTTGTTGACAAACATAAATAATTTAATGAAATTAAATGTTTATATAACACAAATTAAATAGTTGATTTGTTCACAATTTTTTTAAATTTTGTGTAGACATCAAAATATTTTGCTGGTTTTATAAAATAAAAAAATAAACTAAGTACCTAAAGTAAAAACTAAAAAGCACTAGTGCGATAATATAAAGTAAAACCACGCGGGCGTTATTATAAGCTACATTATGAACCTAAAAGTGGTGCAATAAGAGCCACTTAACGAGTAAGTGTGTTGAAACATAATTGAAACATTTCAAACGTAAAAAAAAACTGCTGTTCTCTACATTTCGTCGATTTATCACAAATGTAGGGCCGCGAAATCGGGAAAATGTAGGGATAAGCTGTTTTTTTTCGCGATTTCAGGGTTGTGTTCATAGTAAAAGTTGTTTATACTGACGATATTATATATGTCGATAATATTGGCAGGTACCATGCTATCGATACTATCGATAGAGTAACTGATTCTCAAGGTTAGCTTTAGATACTATCGAAGCGATCGTTGCTATCGACCGTATTGATAGCTTTTTATGCAATACTATTCATAGCACTATTAGTGTCAAATACTATATAGACATTAACGATAGTATTGCTATAATATGTCGATAGTCAATAGTACATGCCCATCGATTGTGTTACTGATTCTCAAGGTCGCATTTATAGTCTAAAATTGAATATTATCGTCGAATTAAATTACTACATTACACAATTCAACTTTATTTTACAAAAAAAAAGTTCAATTGTTACAACAATAACTGCAAAAAAGGTATGTTTGCAAAATGACCTCTCAGTTGTAGTTCGATGGCAAAAAGTCATCGAGAGACGATTGTCAGAAACGTCAAATAACGAGTAGACTACCGAAACTAAAGCTATCGAGAAGACATTGATACACTATTGGTTTACAGAATAGCAAATAGTCCAATGGCAGTTGAATGGTAGAAACGAATGGAATAAAAATGAAAATGCTATGTATGCTGTGTTCTATAGGTACTATGTAATTTGTATGCCTTTCAAGGTTAAATATAGTGTGACTTAATATTTTAATTTTCCACAAAGTTTTTAACTTTTACCTATGTTTCACAAATAAATTATTTTGATTTTATGGTTTTCAATTTTATTGTAGTTCAGTGGAAAGTCATTGAATAGCCATTGGTCTCTAAATAACTATTATTCTGATGATGATGATGATGATGATGATGATGATTCGGATGAGTACAATGACCCCTTAAGAGGTTTTCAATAACACGTATATCAATAGCTTACTACGCGGTAATACTATCGAGATACGACGTGTTATTGAAAACCTCTTAAGGGGTCATTGTACTTATTCTTATGAACAAATTTTACGTTTGCGTTTTTTGTGATTTCAGGATTAGTCCCATAGTAAAAGTTGTTCATACAGATGAGTACAATGACCCCTTAAGAGGTTTTCAATAACACGTATGTCGATAGTATTGCCGCGTAGTACGCTAAAAACGTAAACGTAAAAATTGTTCATACGGATGAGTATAATGACCCCTTAAGAGGTTTTCAATAACACGTATATGTCGATAGTATTGCCGCGTAGTACGGTAAAAACGTAAACGTAAAAGTTGTTCATACGGATGAGTACAATGACCCCTTAAGAGGTTTTCAATAACACGTATATGTCGATAGTATTGCCGCGTAGTACGGTAAAAACGTAAACGTAAAAGTTGTTCATACGGATGAGTACAATGACCCCTTAAGAGGTTTTCAATAACACGTATGTCGATAGTATTGCCGCTTAGTACGCTAAAAACGTAACTGTAAAAGTTGTTCATACGGATGAGTATAATAACCCCTTAAGAGGTAGGTAATATCAATAAAATCCTTAATTTAAATATTTCATTGATAAAAACTAAAAAAAAGGTTGATAAAAAACAATACAACTAATGGTAGATTTTAATTGGCAACATCGATTTGACATTACCATTCTATTGCCATTCCGTCGAGATTTAAGTTTTAGCAGAATACCCATTTTGTCACAGTTGTTTATGAGTGTCAGTAGGGTGTCGGTGGAATGGCGATGGTTGGTTTTTTAGTGTAATTAGCAGACTTGGGGCCCAGATGTACTGGTGGTCCTCGGACATAGCGCGACTACGAGTTGCGTGTGTTGCCGAGCGACGTCGGTACACCAGGTTCAGGAAGCGTCCCCGCACCCCGGAGAAGGCAGCCGTTGAGGAGGAGCTGTACGAAGGGTACAGAGTAGCGAAGGTGGCTCTTCAGGTAGCCATGTCGGAGGCTAAAGTCGCGGGATATAATGCCATGCGGGTAGCTCTGGACGGCAGTCCGTGGGGACATCCATACCTTATGGTACAGGGAAAACTTCGCCCGTGGCCCCCCCACTGTCCCAGACTCTCCGGCCTGAGCTTTTGGAGGGCGTGGTGAGCGCTCTGTTCCCTTCAGAGGCGGAGCACACCCCTCCGCCGATGGTTCCAGGGTGCTCAATCTTAGAACAAATAGTGTGCGTCATCCCAGCGAAAAAGTGTTGAATTTCTTAATTCGAGATAAGTAAATCGTTAGTGTGTGGCGTCGTGTAAATGTGCATGAACATTTCAGATTTGTGTGTCCAACCCTTTTTGGGATATTCGTCAAAAACGTTTTTCGCTGGAACGACGTCTTCCCAGCGAAACTTTTTTTTTCCAATGGACGTAAGTAAAATAAAGTAGTTACATGGATTAGAGTATAACGAAAGGTAAATGTGTAGGTATGCATAAATGAGATTTGTGTGTCTAAAGACTCCGAAGATATTCAAGTTTCCGCTGCGGTGACGTTTGGCTGTTTGCTAGATATCTTAAACGGTTAGGCGAATAGTTGTGGCTTTTTTTTACACATATAGCGAATCTTTTGTGTGTAATGTTTGTGAAAACAGGCTTCGAAAAAAAATTGCCGTTAGGAAGCTATAAATTTTAAAATGAAATCAGGTTACTAGGTCCTAGTACTTCGAATATGAGCTCCGAAGCCTGAATTTCAAAGTCGATTTGTACCTTATAAATGCCCACAGCGTCATGTTAAGTCTCATTGATGTACTGTGAGTAAATCATGAACTATGAACAAAATTACTACGTCTGGGCCACGATGTTGTTCGACATGCGATTGGACGAGTTTACTATGGGTTGGCAAATTAAAAGGTATTCCATTCGTTAGTGTATTAGTTCAATTATCCATCTGTAAAATTGTAGCCTAATACACTTAATAATTAAAGAAATATAATCAAAAAACCAACGAGAAGCGCAATACAGTGATAAACCAACCAAGTTTGAATAGCTACTAAAAAGCGGCCGTGTAGTACATGGTGCTTACCTTCCAAAATTATTAGTATACTTATTGTTATTGGTGTGGTACTTTGGTACAGGTGCGTACACAATAATTAGTAAAAATTAAAAACAACTGCAGTTTAATTTGTTTTATTTTCAGAAGTATTAATTTAATAATGTTTAATGATTGTAGAATATGTGTATAGGTACCTACTTCAAAACTCATCAAAAAATCAACAACAACAATAAAAATCTACCTACTAAAATCAACATAATAGATATAGAAACCGGCCAAGAGCATGTCGGGCCATGCTCAGTATTATAGGGTTCCTTAAGTAGGTGTTACAAACAAATCAAATCGAATATTAATCATGGCTATTTTAGTTTTTGTAATAGACGGCAGCATTGGTGACTCAGATAGTGTTGTTAGTAGCCGCCGCTAGATGGCGCTATAAAGTGCCAAATGCAATAGACGGCAGCATTGGCGACTCAGAGAGTGTTGCTACTAGCCGCTAGATGGCGCTGTACAGCGCCAAATTTAAGAAGTTTGTCATTTCAATATAACACAAAGTTACTTTTTGTAATTTTTTTTAATAGAAAGTAGCTAAAGGAGCATTATTTGCTATGATCATTTTTCTCTAAGGTCAATGACCTTTGAACTAAGACGTTTTAAGTATTTCTCTCTATAACTCAAAAATTTATTATCAAATTATACTCGAAATAATTTTAAAAGAGAGTTTTTATAAAGGTCTATCAATGTGGAAGATTATAAGTTTCTACGTTGCATAGTTTAGAAATGGCTGGGGGGGGGACACATTGCAAGCCACTTTGGCGGGCTATATTTCGCAGATGGTACACCTGATAAAAAAGTTATGTATGAAACATTACCTTCATTTTAGTAGACCTATTCAATGATACCCCACACGAGGGGGTGCAGCGAAAAAAAATTTGCATCCCCATTTCACATGTATGGGCGCCACCCCTAAAATACGTAATCACGATTTTTTTATTCATTTAAAATTGAGATCTATATCTAGACTATTTTTTTGCAAAATTTCATTTACTTATGTTTATAACTGTAGAAGTTATTAAGCTGTAAAGGATTAGGACAGACGGACGGACATAACGAAACTATAAGGGTTCCTTGTAGGACTACGGAACCCTAAAAAAGTAATTGGAATTTCTCTGAGCATTTAACCAACCAACTGCGATCACCAACCCGCCTGCGAAGCGTGGCGATTATGGCATATCCCCCCTTTTTGGGGGAGGCCTATGTCCAGCAGTGGGCGTCTTTTGGCTGAAATTATGAAAAAATGATGATATAAATTATACGTAACCAGCTCTACGTAAATAATATAGGTAGTTTGTACGCTAACATTTATTCATTAAAACTTAGATGAAATTAACTAAAAAAACATAAATTTTGGATAACACCGACACCTCAGAATAACCAGAAGCCGTGAACACGCCTAATACTGAAGCGTCTAAAACTACTCTTAAACAGAGTAGTTTGACGCGCAGCCGATTGGTCGCTCAGCGAACGTCGAATCGCGTAACGTGTTTTACCGGTGTCCAATTATGTAAAATTATGCAGTCTAAGGCCTTAGCCTTCTCATACTGAGAAGAGGCCCGTGCCCAGCAGTGGGACAGTAATGGGCTGGTTATGTGTGTGTATGTATGCAGTCTTGTGTCGTTCCTACCTGTTAGTTTTAGCAGTCTCCTTAGACTGTGCTAATAGAGAGAGAAACATTTATTTTGAGATCCAAAATGGCGGACGCGACTTTTTAAATAAAATCACTATGGGTATTATTTTCGAGATTTTCGGGCGTGCTAATTACGAATTTATCATCTATTTCGAGATTCAAGATGGTCGACGCGAGTTTTTAAATTAAATCAATATGGGTATCGTTTTTTGGTTACCCGGGGTGCTGATTGCGAATGTAACATCTATTTTGAGATTCAAGATGGCGGACATGACTTTTTAAATAAAATCAATATGGGTATCGTTATCGAGGTTTTCAGGGGTGCTGATTGCGAATATAACATCTATTTTGAGATTCAAAATGGCGGACGTGACTTTTTAACTAGAATCAATATGGGTATCGTTTTCGAGGCTCCAAAGCTGGTTATGTACGAAAAATGCAAAAAATATATATGAAAAAATCTAAAAATATAATCGCATTTTTTTTGTGGTTTCGTATCAGTAATCACCAGCACTATCACCTATCTTCGTTTTCGGAAGCGTTTCCCTGACACCCAGTATATTGTTCAGGTTATTCTATTTACTAACAATTGTTAGTAAATAAAATAACCTGAATTTTTTATGTTTAAAATGAACGACTCGCCGTACACAGATAAGTCCTTAGCGGTTTTCGTGTACGGCAATATCGTTGATCGTGTAGAACAATGTATATTGTAAATAAATAAATCTCGCAATAGATATTATATTTTTGATCAGAATCCCGAGAAACCTCGAAAACGATACCCATATTGATTTTATTTAAAAATTCGCGTCCGTCATCTTGGATCTCAAAATAGATATTACATTCGCAATTTGCGACCCTGAAAACCTCGAAAACGATACCCATATTGATTCTATTTAAAAAGTCGCGTCCGCCATTTTGAATCTCAAAATAAATGTTACATTCGCAATCAGCACCCCTGAAAACCTCGAAAATGATACCCATATTGATTCTATTTAAAAAGTGGCGTCTCTCATCTTTGAATCTTAAAATAGATGTTACATTTGTAATCAGAACCCCGAGAAACCTCGAAAACGATACCTGTATTAATTTTATATAAAAAGTCACACGTCCGCCATTTTGGCTGTCGAAGTAAATAGTTACAAAATATTCATTACTGTGAATAGACAATTTTGATTTTATTCTATTATCCTATCTCCAATGTTCTCAATGTTTACCCCTGAAACGGATTAATAATGTCTGAGCTAGAAACATTACGCTGGTGTGAAGTGAGGCGGGAGGGGGACGTTTGTTTAGTTTTTGGATACAGCAAGCGGCTTGCAAATACAGCTGTACGTGGTTTCTGGTTATTCTGAGAGCGACACTTAAGCTTCTACATTATGTACTTAGGTAAGTACCTCCATTTTAGTACACATTAAATGCATATAGATTAAGGGCTAAGTTCACCAACAAAATAACATGTTAAATGAAAATTTTGTAAATACACGTTTAACTTTTAAACGGCTGATTAAAACTTAAAAGTCAGTAATTTTGTTGATGAACAAGGTCGTATGGCGGCTATGGCGTCAAGCAGACAACGTTCTTTTTGAGCGAACGAAAGCATCAATTTGAAGAAACATCACATACTCTCGTTTCGGAGGCTAAGACACATTTTGGGTCGCTGCGCCAGCGGAGTAAGTAAGTAAGTATCACATACTCTCAGAACTTTATAAATTCTAAACCAAATGCGATAATTACCAACATGGAAATATCACATAATACGTAAAACTTTAGCCCCACAGTCGTAAATGATCTCGTTACCATGCTCTAGTTACAAAATTATGATTTGTTCTTAATGGCCAAATAATAATATTGTAATTGTGAATAACTGAATAGTACCTACTTATTTTGGAATACTTGCACTGATGACTGTGTTAAATGAGAAAATAAAAACTAAAGAATTGTGTACGCACATGTACCAAAACAATAACAGTACCTACTATACTAACAATTTTGGAAGGTAAGCACCATGTACTGCACGGCCGCTTTTTAGTAGCTATTCAAACTTGGTTGGTTTATCACTGTATTGCGCTGCTCGTTGGTTTTTTGATTATATTTCTTTAATTATTAAGTGTATTAGGCTACAATTTTACAGATGGATAATTGAACTAATACACTAACGAATGGAATACCTTTTAATTTGCCAACCCATAGTAAACTCGTCCAATCGCATGTCGAACAACATCGTGGCCCAGACGTGGTAATTTTGTTCATAGTTCATGATTTACTCACAGTACATCAATGAGACTTAACATGACGCTGTGGGCATTTATAAGGTACAAATCGACTTTGAAATTTAGGCTTCGGAGCTCATATTCGAAGTACTAGGACCTAGTAACCTGATTTCATTTTAAAATTTATAGCTTCCTAACGGCAATTTTTTTTCGAAGCCTGTTTTCACAAACATTACACACAAAAGATTCGCTACATGTGTAAAAAAAGCCACAACTATTCGCCTAACCGTTTAAGATATCTAGCAAACAGCCAAACGTCACCGCAGCGGAAACTTGAATATCTTCGGAGTCTTTAGACACACAAATCTCATTTATGCATACACATTTACCTTTCGTTATACTCTAATCCATGTAACTACTTTATTTTACTTACGTCCATTGGAAAAAAAAAAGTTTCGCTGGGAAGACGTCGTTCCAGCGAAAAACGTTTTTGACGAATATCCCAAAAAGGGTTGGACACACAAATCTGAAATGTTCATACACATTTACACGACGCCACACACTAACGATTTACTTATCTCGAATTAAGAAATTCAACACTTTTTCGCTGGGATGACGCACACGAACAAATAATCGGGTACAACAGCTTTTACAACGCTGCAAAAAAACGTAGTACTTCGAATGCTTGTAGATAACAGGTAAGATGGTGGTTTTTAATTTAGTAGCATTATATTTGTTACTGTTACGGACTAAAAGTAATAGATGGCAGGTTTTACAAATTTAAGAAACGAGATATTGTAATAGTTTATTCAATATTCGATAGATGTCGCTACATGACCCCATATTGGATAATTGCTCCAAAGAGATTAAAATTTCATTTTACGAGATAATTGTACAGATTTTTCACGAAATATTACATTATTAAATAAGTATCTATTTCAGAGTCATTTTTGTTGTCTTTTGAATAATAAAGTATTCTACTTTTATTGATTTTGACTGGTTGATTATAGTGCTAAAATAAAAGCAGGGCGTTCTTTCGATCTTCACGAAGCGTTTCTCTTTTTGCATTAGGTGATAGTTTCACACTGAAAGTATCAGATGGCGCTAGTAAGCGGTTACCTGTTTTGTGGTTGAAGATTGGTCTCTATTTCAGTATATTACAATGTACTCTGTGGATGGTTCCTAATGGTGTGGTGTAGTAGTTGTAAGCTATATTTAATCTGTATTATTAAGACAATATATTCAGTCTATCAGCAGCTAACACGCGTTTCACTTGTCTCCCAAATACACCACCTTACATGGCGACCGTGCAGGTAACAGGAGAGCCTGTAGGTGCGCGCGTGTTCCATAAATGGACTCGTAACGTGTAATAGCAACTCGATACTGTGTGCGGACTTTGGGTACAGATGGAATATTTAATTGCAAGTCATATGTATTACGCATTTGACCCGTTTCAGTTTGTCATTTTCTTATAATTGTTTTGAGCAACAAAATGGGTGCCCGAAGTTCTAAAGAAGAGGTTATCATAGCCCAGACTGCCGGAGTCGGTTCGAACCTTGCTCGAACAGAACAGCTGCACGAGACGACTAACACGATTCTTGTAATTATATGCACAATATTGGCAATTGGAATATTGGTGGTTATATATAAATTGTACAAACGATGTCATGCAAAGCAAATTGAGAGAAAGTTGGATCAGATGACGCTGAAGAGGTATTCCAGTCTCCTTAAAAGGGCCCAGGCCCAAGTAACCAGTCACCAGCCGCAATTGGGAAAACCAGAGGTCATCGTGTAAAATGGCGTCCCTATAACATCAAGACGTGCATTTGAATTCTTTCGGGTGTGATTTCAAAATAAAATCAAAATTTCGAGTGTTCTAGTGCGGTATATAGATAAAAATACACGGAAAAATACACTGAAATGAACTGTAAGTAGAGCAAGGTAGTATCAACATTATTATAAAAAAAAAAAAAAAAAAAAAAAACATTATTGTGTGATTCCTTGTTAATTTTTTTTTTTTTCGTTTGGGTTGATATACCAAGGTATTTGTGTTGTTTTCATTTATACTCTTAAAAAGTTTATAAAATATTGTAATGATAATAGGTATGATATGGCAGAGGAATTGGTTCTAATATTAAATGAGCTTCAAAATATAAGAAAGTACTGATTAAAATCGGTCCCAGCCGTAAGTAGGCAAGATATTAGAAACAAAGAAAAACGAAGCTTAGAATGTTTTATAATAAATATATAGCTATAAAAGAAAAGTTCCGACAAAAGAAATTTTATTAATTAGTAAAATTTGAGAAGAGTTTAATAGCTTATAATCAGAAGTAGTTTTATTGTGTAGTGACTAGTGAGGAAACGATCGAGTTCGAATCATATTCTAGCAAAATGGCAGTGGAAACTTTTAATTTGAAAATTGTTTTGAGCCTTCTGCCAGTTATGAATCATACTGAGGACAATACTAAACAGTTAATTGAGAGTATCGATTATTATAATTCTTTATTAAGTAATTCTGAATGTAAACATAAATTAATACAATTTGTTTTAAAGATTAGATTGTCGCAGCAAGCTAAGTTAAAATTAAAATCTAAATATGATACGGTCGAAGAGCTTATAGTGGATATGCGAAAGTTATTATTACCTCAAAAAAGTCACACGGCCTTACAAACTAAATTGCAGCAATGTCGGCATAATAATAAAAGTATTTCAGATTTTGGCAAAGAAATATCAGAAATATTCGTGGACTTGACAATCTCGCAGGCCGGTGGAAACTCGAGTAATTACGACGTTTTGAGACCGTTAAATGAAAAAATTGCGATTAAAAGATTTGCTGACGGCCTACGTGATCGTCGTTTGAGCACAATAGTAGCAGCGCGTAATTTTTCTTCTTTGACAGAAACCATTCAGGCAGCGCTGGACGAGGAGGTATTTTCTCCTGGTGGCTCAGACGATTCTAGGGGTATGTACCAACAAACTATTTATTCATCTAGGAGAGCTCGAGGGCGGTTCAAAGCGCAACAGAATTCTGGTTCAAGAGGACCAATGCAAAATGTATACTCGAATCAGCAGCGAGATCCTCAGTCGCAGGTGCAGAACTTTTCAAATAATTATCGTGGTAATAGTTTTAATAACCGTTTTCGCGGCAGAAGTAGGCAAAATCGAGGTCGTGCTTTCGTTGATAACTTTATTTTAAGATTTGGCATATCACGTGAAATAGCAACCGACCGTGGTTCAGAGTTCATTTCCAGTACAATGAAAGAGATATGCCAACTCTTAAAAATCAATCAACTTTCATCTACAGCGTATCATCACGAGAGCATTGGAGCATTGGAGAACACACACAAAACTATGGGTGCGTATTTAAGAATAAACTGCCAAAATCAGACGGGAGCGTGGAGTAGTTGGTTACCATATTGGTGTTTTGCATATAACAACACAGTTCATACAGAAACCAACTATATGCCACATGAATTAGTGTTCGGTAAGCGATGTTTATTGCCAGCTAACTTTAATAGCGGTAACGTAGATCCGCTATACGCTCATGACAACTACGCATTAGAGTTAAAATACAGACTTCAAGTAGCTCAAAAGGATGCTCGCGATAATTTAATACAAAGTAAAATTAAGAGGAAAAATTATTATGACACTGATATAAACCCGGTGTATTATAAGAAAGGTGACTTGTTATTGTTAAGGAATCCGTCAGAAAATAAAATGGATTCAATCTTTTTAGGACCATATCTAGTGATGGACGATTTGGATTGTAATGTTAAAATCATAAAAAATGGGAAGGAAGATATTGTTCATAAAAATCGCACTAAATTTTATAAAAGTGCCTAGTTTATAAGTTTGTATTACGTATTAAATAATAAAATGCAAAATATATCCATATTTATAAACTTTACTCGTGTATTGGTAACAATATTACTAAGTACCTAGGTACATGTTTATCATAATTTTTAATCTTGTGTATTTGTACAGAAAATTTTACATGCTATATTAATGTAAATTTCAATTATAAAATTATAAACATGTATCACTGAATATAGTCTAGATTCTACGCAGATAAAAAAAAAAAAATATTCTTACATATAGTTTTTTTTTTTCTCCAAATGAAGAGGTGTGGTGTAGTAGTTGTAAGCTATATTTAATCTGTATTATTAAGACAATATATTCAGTCTATCAGCAGCTAACACGCGTTTCACTTGTCTCCCAAATACACCACCTTACATGGTGTCTAACGCGGATGACAACGACGACGTGCCCGAAGTTACCCGGGAAGAATTGAAGAGGGTGGTGAAACGGCAACGGACTAAAAACACCTTCCCAGGACCTGACGGCATACCTGGCCGAGCATGCCTAGCTCTGAAGGCCCTCGGGCCCCGATTGGCAGGGCTCTTAAGCGCATGTTTCGAGCGGGGCCAGTTTCCACGTAGGTGGTAGACTAGCAAGCCGGTCCTGCTGAAGGAGGGGCACCCTGCGGACTCACCATCTGCATACCACCCCATCGTGGTGTTGGATGAGGTGGGCAAGCTCTTTGAGAGAATAATTGCAGACCGCCTTGTCCAACTCTTGACTAGGATGGGGCCGGATCTGGCGGAAAACCAGTATGGTTTCCGCCGGGGGCACTCCACTGTGGACGCCATTATGCACGTGATGGCTCTGGCGGAGGAAGCAGTGGCCCGGGAGAAGGCGGTTTTGGCGATGTCTCTCGACATCGCCAACACTATCAACACCTTGCCCTGGGGTTGCATTAGAACGGTACTCGAATACCATCGGGCCGACCTACCTTCGCCATATTATTGGGGCCTACCCGACGGACAGGGCCGTCATCTACTCGGGTCGGGAAGGATGGGGTCGAAAAATGGGAGAAGCGACTTGCGCAACCCAGCGCAGGGCACGCCACAACAGCGGCGGTAAGGCCCGTCATGGAGGAGTGGCTGGAAAGGAGTCATGGTGCCCTCACCTACCGGCTGACCCAGATACTCTCGGGGCACGGTTGCTTCGGGAAGTATCTGTGTCGCATAGGCCGGGAGCCGACACCCGAGAGTGTCATCACCGCGGGAGCTTCCTAGAGGACACGGCGCGGCACACACTAGAGGAGTGCCCAGCTTGGGTCACGCAGTGCCGTGACCTCATCACTGCAGTAGGCGGCAGCGCTCTCTCGCTTCCAGCCGTGGTTCTGTGTATGGTCGGGAGCGAGAGCGCTTGGGAAGGCGTCGTCTCCTTCTGCGAAGAGGTGATGCTCGCTAAGGAGGTGGCGGAGAGGGTTCGAGAAGCATTGACCTCTCTCCCCGACCATAGGAGACGACCTGGGCATCGCAGGAGGGTGTATGCCGATCTCCAGCCACCCTAGGTGTGGGCCTGTGGGCGGCGGAATCGGGGTGGCCCGCCACCCGACCAGTAAAGGCCCGTGACGGTGGCGCGTAGTGTTCCGCGCGCGTTAGTCAACAGGAGGGTGTGGCTGATGTAGTTACCGCACGGGGAGAAGGGGCTCGCCTATTAGTGGCGGGACCTACCGGGGATGGTTGGGAGAATAAAAGTTTCCCACGCCCCCGGCCAAGGGTCGTTAGACGAACACCGTGGTGGTCAAAAAAAAGGTTATGATCAAAATGTTACAATATCGGGTAGTAGGTAGATAAAAATACAAAACACGTGGACCCTCACCGTGATAAACAAGCTAGAGTGAGATGAGAGTATATAGGGACGCGGGGAATTGCGGCCGCATCCCACTGGCATCTCGCGCGTTCCTTGCCTCCCTGCGTGTGCGTGCCTCTTATTGCATGTTAAAAAAAAGTTTATTAACAAAACCAAAAAAAGTCTGAGGCTACGTATTTTTTAAGTAGGTATTGTATTTACTTTATTATATTGCGTAAAAACTAAAAGATTACCTTTCCGGGATTTCAGATTTCATACCTTAGGTATTATTTACTCTATGTATATTACTTTCTTATAGTTTAGGTAAATAAAGTCTGCCTATTCCGAATTTCTAATGTCTTTCGATTGTACTAAATATTTTTAGTCTAATAATTTTAGTCGGTTCATTATATCGAAAAATTTTACTTTTAAGTAATGCAATTCTTTAGTGTTGTGAATGAGCAATTTATTTTATAGTTTGTAAGTCACAAAAATATAAAATAATTATAAATAAATAGATAAACAAAAAATAATAATTGTAAGCGCGAAGTTGATCCTATCGAAGTGTTATTTATTTAGGGATTTCACGTTAAGAACAATAAATATAATGTTAGTAGAATTTATTGAATTATTGAAATAAAAATCTATATCAATATGTTGTTTGATTTGGATCCTGTTTACCACCGCATACAGTGTGGTACTTGTACTAAGGTAATGAGCGCCCAGGACAAGATTTGAATTTTTCGCCCCCCAAAACTCATGGCCAGTGCAATATTGAATTTTGCGCCGCCAAAACTTATTTTGTAGGAAGGGAACAGTAAAAAATCGTGTTTTAATTTTGGGTAAGTTCTTAATGTGGCCGTACCCTAGCAGTCTGCGAGGCGAGCCTGCAGTCTGCGAGTACGCCCCCCCACCCCTTGAGATCTGTGCCCCTTGCAGCCGTCCCCGCGGCCAGCCCCTAGCTAGCGACGCTGACCGTATTATGCATCGATTATATTACTAACTTTCACTCTTTCGCTTCAAGATAGGAACTATGACGGGTGAACAGTGAACAAGGAAATGCATTGGAAGGAACGGATGCCACTTTTTAACGGCTTTAGTCAAATCTGGATAAAGTCTTGGAAAACGAACTTAGGCCTTAGGATGGACGGAAATGGACGGAAGCAGTGGGAATATGTCACATGTTAGCGTAGGTGTCCTCATGACCATTGCTGCGGCACTCGTTTACCTATTTGTGACAATGCAGAATTTAAAGCTTTAGAAGTGGAACGAAGACTTTCATCATCATCATCCTCGGAGCCTTTCTTTTTCTTTTGCGGTTGGCTTCCAGTCTAACCAGATGCGGCTGAACATCAGTATTTTACACGGAGCGACCGCCATCAGACCCCCGCAACCAAGTTATTTACTGGGTAATACCACAGTCTAGCCACTCCAAACAGTCGTCCAACGCGAGAGTTAAGTGTCCCACCCAAGCTGCCTTAAAAACTCAAACAATGTCCCGAGTTGCCTTTAAAACTGTCAATGTCAATTTTCGTTGAACCACCGTATGGAGCAGATATAATTACACTGTAAATAAATAAATAAATAAATAAATTTTTATTCACAAAAAGTTTTACATCAAATATCTGTAAAGTCCCTGACTTCTGAGCTAGGTACAAACCTGTGTTACAGAAGTCATTAGTCAAAGTCATATTATTTCGGTCATGAATTATATTTATTTATATTTATTATCTCTCACACATCATACACCAGTAGATATAACAATTATTAGTATCACAATAAGATAGATAATCTGTGGGAGACTGGTGCCTAAACTAAGCCGAAGCCTGTATCTTAGGACACCAGTTCCCCCCTCATAAGAAAAGGATAACAATATGCCGTGGGTGGGTTACATTGATGCTATTTGTGTAGATATTTAACAGAGCTTATTTTAATCTAATCTAATAAGTACTTTACAGCTTTTTTATTTTAATCTTTTTATAAAAAATAGTAAGAGAAGGTGATGTGGGTATAAGAGCTGCGTGTGTGTGGGTGTTGGAGAGTGTTTTATTTGTGCGTATTTGTGAAGATGTGGGTGCAGCTATGCATATGTGAGTGGGCGTGTTATGTTTTTTTTTTTTTTTGTTTTTTTTGATAATTATGATATGATATAAAGGCTTTGAGTATATACCATAGGAGGGAGTAATAACAGGCGTACCCCTCTGCCATGTTAAAGTGGCGTATGCCCATTGACGTTTATAAAAACTAGTTCACTCGCAATATCTGGCCATTCTGTGTCGCTTTGTGTCGCTTTATACCACTCATACAAAAATGGTTATTTGTTCGGTGTTTCTGTGCAAAAGGTGATCTACTACCTCAAACCTGCGGGAGCATGGAGTTTCCTCTCACATGTAAATATTATTTCTGTCTAAAATGCATACATTTTGCATAAAATCGAAGATAACTAAATAAAAATTATACCTCCGTACCACGTTTTATTTCGACAGAAAAATTATAGTACAAGACGTAGTGTGGGGACATGGTGAATAGTAGCTGAATGAACGAAATTAAAAAGTGGTTCACCGGTTGTCATACTATTACTTGGTGCTTTATCTTATTGTTTTATTTTATAATAATGCCTTGTTAACTGAAAATAATTAAATTATTTTGAATTTAAAATTGAAAAAAATTGTATATATATCAAAAATTGCTAGTGCGTCTGTTAGTAATTGTGTAACTTCTGAACGACTTGACCGATTGAGGTCATATTCACATGCTCAGATGAACAACCTATAGATGGTTAATCACCGACATTTCAGCTAGTTAGATAGAGAACGTTAAATTACGTAATATCTATGAAAGAAGGAGACGATAGATTAATATTTTGTCCTTATCGTCCTGGCCGGTTTTTTTAAAACTACAATACTAACCCCCAGTTTCCGAAAGGCTGATCATCACAAAAATTAACTAATCGACTGTCAAACCTCCTGAGATTTGACCTGTCAAGCGATGTGATTAGTTGTTAGTATTTTTGCCGATCAATCACAGGAGCTCACATTAGATATGACAATAGATCAAATTGATCAGCGTTCCAGAAACTGGGGGTAAGTAATAAGCAGGGATGTTATGGAGCTCCGTAACCGTAACCGTATCCATCCATCCATCATCATCATCAGCCTATCGCATTCCACTGCTGGACGAAGGCCTCTGCAATAGACTTTTATCCTCGGCTACTCATCTCTCATCCAGTTTCTACCATAAAGTGTACAGTAGCCCTAGCACGAACAATTTGCGAGTACGTGTTCGTAACGTCATCGTCAACAATTTGTACTAGAATTGAAAAGCGCCCCTTCCGTAAGTAAAAGTAACTAAATTTGGAAGCACGAATATCAAAGCGTTACTTTCGTATCGCAGCCGTAGCGTCACGTGAACGTAACTTGAGATAGTTGTATTGAAATCGGCAGCACGAACCTTGTTTTGACGTACGGTATCGTGAATTACGAAGGCTGGCTATCGAGAACATACGAATGTTTTGTCACTGAGATTTTGTCGGTGAGAGAACTTGCGTCGTGGTGTTAAAATGGGATTTAATTGGTTTTAAGGGCACAATTTTACGTAAAAGCACTAGGAGCACCTATGTAGACTCAAACTTAGTGCGTTATATTATTATTGTGCTGCAAAATTCGATTCAAAGTGCAGAAAATGACAAAAAAAACTAGGCTGATTTTGTCGGAATGCTCGGAGTATTGTGAAAGGAAAGTGTGATTGTGGTATCATTAAAACTATTATTATTGTGTTCTTTGGTACTTCATTTATATAATCGTGATTTTTCTTACATGTTGCCAATGTGCATAATGCTTGTCTAAATGAGTGGAATTGCATACTGTTCATACTAATTTATAAACAAATAGGCAAGTAAATAAGTCATTTACAACTTTTACAAGTAGGATATCGTCCCATCAATACACAATTGTAATAAGTATCTATAGGTACCTACCAAAATACCAACATGATTTTAATTTATAAAGTGCTTATAACTTTATTATTAAAATATATTTGTTTTTATTGATTGCCTGCAGACAAACAAGTAGCAGGCACATGAATAAACAAATATGGTCAGCAAAATTGCTAAATTTGACTAAAACAGATTAAGAAAATTGTTTTCTCTTGGTAAATAAGCTTTTAATTTCCTACGTGGGGAACATCGTCGGCGACATTTCTTAAATCAACAAAAGAATAAGCTTAGAATTCAAGGTCAGGGAACATTAAAGTGAACCTAAGTTATATTTTAGTACCACATTTTTATGCTTACTACACATTCTTTACCCATTTAAAACTTCTAGCATTATTATGTGTTGAATGTAGCTTATCTCCTCATATGTTTACATAAAGAATAGTTGCTTACATAAAACAATTTGAACTTTATGCGCGTACAAGTACCTAGTAGAACAAATCTGTCAAACTGATAAGGTAAGCCGTTCGAAAACCAAAAACATATCATAATTCTAACTTGAAAATTTAAGGAAAATTATTGTAATTAAGCTTTTTTTTTCAAGATACTTCTATAAAACAGAATAAAACACATCTTTTTATATTATTTACATCATTTCACTCAAATATACCAACAAAATTTCGAAGTTATAAATTACAATAACAATTCATCTAGTTTCAGAACGAACCATTCGTTCAATATGCTATGTTTGTTCATTCACAAGGCACGTCTCTACTTACGTTAGCATGACGTCACCTGCGTCTTCGTGTCGAGCTCACGATACGACGGCGAATGTGCTTCGTGCTACGAACTAGCGTTATACTGCGTGATCGTATCGTGGACTCGACACGCTTACGTTACGAATGCTTCAAATGTTCGTGCTTGCCCTACTGTTATTAAATTGTAACATGAAAATTTGAGAAAGTAAATACCTACTTTTTAATTATTATTATAAAATTAAATACTCATGATTTCTTTTTAAATACGCCTTATTTCCTAAAATTTATTTAATTCAATAACGTATCAAAATTAAAGTTCAATTATTATCTGCTACAATGCTGTACTAAATACCTACATGTAATTCCATAACCTATCTACAACTACAACCTACAAGCTTTTCAGTAGTAATCAGAGATGGCGTGCTTGTATAGCGACATTAATTCAAATTCAAATTCATTTATTGTGGATCACAGGTTCATAAGATGTGTAAAAATTATTAATAGGATCAGCCATGTCCCGCCATTGAGGCATACAATCATAATTTAATTAAATAACATAACATAATATATATATATATATATTAGCGACTGGCGATTGACGTCCATTGCAATCTTGTGGTCCACTTGCCATCAAACTGCGGGTGCGTGCGGGGCGCGGGTGAGGGATCTTAAATAGGCGGGGGGGGCGGTGAGAGGCTGTTCTGTACTTTAGTATTATTAGGTATTCTGTGCTAGAACTAGAATTATATACATAATATACACGCTGAAATTTTCATCGCTTTCATCCCGCGGTGTCCTACTCTATCTCAGTAGTTACTATCTTTTAGTCAAACCAGTTTACAAAAAAAAACCTAGAATACAAAAACTGCCAAGTGAAAATAAATAAGTTATGAAATCGTTGAAATTTGTAGTAAGGGACAAACACACGAAAGTAGTTAAATACGGCGGCCGGTCGGCGGCGGCGCGGCGTCGGCGGTGGCCGGAGCTACTGCGCGTTATCGTACCTAGGTAGGTATTTTATTTAGGATTTATTAAATAAATTAATAAATTTGTAGGTAAATGAATGGTTTAGGACAGTTAAAGAAAAGACAATAAATTATGTTTCTGTGGTTTCTAAAGATTTGTTTGAATGCCATGTAGGCAGGTAAATGATCGACGTGACATAAGTAGGTACCTAGGTATGTTCAAGTTTGCAGGAATACAACAGCTGCCCCAAATAAATACCCAGTAAGGGGTTGTAACTAAATTTTACAGAAGCGCGTAAAAACATAAGATGACAAATACGTAGACAGTGTTTAAAAAGTTTGTAGGTACGTCGACTGCAGGACAGTGGTAACACTTCAATTCGAAAACAGCTCTTACTGCTTACGAAATAAAGATGCTGCTAATGTCAAAGTGTTGCCACCGACGTGCGGTTGACCTTACGTCCTACTGTTATGGAGTCGCTACACCGCGGTATTTAATCGATATAAATTTCAGCGTGTATAATATGTGTATATCTTAATATTTTAAGAAAATATGTAAAATAGTCATAATCATCGTGTACATGACTGTTACAAATGTTATAAAAAAAATAGCAAATAATTATATTCTATTCTACATATAATAAATTTTAACACAGTGTTTTATTTTTCATTTTCAAACAATGAATAACTACAATTATGTTTTCTACGATATCAAATCAATTCCTGTATCATTCAGTTTATCGGTCTTTATTAGTCTTTAATCATACCCCATCACTAGTTTTTTTGCGTCTGTTGACATACGTGAACAATTATATACGACGATAAAGTTGTTAGTGTGCGTGTTTTTTGTTTGTATTCTGAGTTTGTTTTAGTGTGAGTTCATTGCGACACGATATATTTTTGCACTTGTGTGCTATTACCTGTAAATGTGTGCTGTACGTGTTTTCCTCGTACCCCACCAAAGTTGGCAGAAAAAAATGTTTGTGAATTTGCGCGTTGCGACCTCCTATGGTATATACTCAAAGCTGTGCGCGCGACTTCATTCCAGTGTTGCCAACCCGTACGATAATTATGGGGCCGTACGATAATTTAGTCATTGGTACGATGTACGATAGCGAAGATCTAAATTACGTTAAACGTACGATAATTTTGAGCATTGGATAAATAAAACATCTATGCGCAAAATAGGCATTGACTTGTACCTATGGACCAGTAATACCTACGAAATAAGCGTGGTATACCTACAACATCCGGGCCACCGTTATGGTGGCCATAGCTAGGGAAGTAAGTAATCAAAACTAAAAAGTATCGATATCGATGCTCGTGTTTCGTACCAGAGATGTGTGCTGATTAAAATAATTTTCAAGTAGTAATAAATAATGCAATTATATCAAATACTAAGTTCGGCTGTCCCTAGGACATAAAAAATCAAGCTTCTAGGTCAAGGCAATCATACGGCTATGTCACATTTTGATACTCGCAAACTCACATAAAAAACCTATAGGGTACTTCGCATTAACCTAGAATCGTGAAATTTGGCCAATATATCGAAATATCTTTTTTTTTCAATATATCGAACTCCGATTGTATATTTAAAAATATCGATAGATCGAAAATCTAATATTTAAAAAATATCAACAGCCCTAGTTAGTTTACTTGACAGCTCATGTACTATGGGCCACATTGCGGGGTAAGCGGGGTTGCCACGCGGCGTAGGTATTTTGACATCCCGTAAAGATGTTGCCAAACAGAGAATATACAAATAGCATGCGATCTCTTTCACCAGACGACATAACACGTTGGTTAACAAGAGACAAAGAATAGTTTCATAATTCAATAACGATTTAATAGATATTTGTATAAACTAGGTGGATATAGAAGAATGGGCCACTTCCATAGGTTTCTTAATTCAATGAAAATAGGCTAGCAAAACGCATTTTTCGTAAGGAAAAATTAAACGTAAGCAACACCAACAGGCATGTTTCTCTCTCCCTCACTCATATTATGCGTTAGTATTTGTTAAAACGAGAAAACAACAGTAGCTCACTCTATCTCACTGCTACGCTTTTTTATATGGCCTGATTGCTAGGACCTTTTAGCTACGTCTCTAGTAAAACAACCCTTATTAAAATGATGATAAACTAGAAGTTTCTGAGCGATTGATCGTTGCCTCGTATGACTATCTACAGTATCTACCCAATGTTCTGCCAGAAAAGTGATTTTTAAAGTTAATATTTTATAATGTATGACTACTAGTGGCGCTCTTAAACTGTACAATTAATAAAAAGTAAGGCTTTGATAGCGTCCTGGACTGCCTGTGCGACTGACTCAAGTTTATCAAGTTATATGCAGATGATAGCCCTTCATTTATTAGTTTATACAGTACCATAGGTATACCCCCTGGAACGGGCCTACCTGCCTTGAACCCTACCTGCTATCCATGCACTCAGCTGGATAATTATGTGAAAAGCCTAAATACACCTGTTATATTTATTAAATTGTAGATAATAAATTTGACATAAACAAGTGCTCAGAGAACATCCAAAGAGTATTCAACAAGTAGAACTTCAGACGTTCTGCCAAAAACAGCAGTTAGGAATTATTGAAGTCAGCTAACAGCCTTTTATTTTTACAAATACAAATCATAACAGTTCTGTTGCGTAAGTAGAGTAAGAAAAGCAAAATAAAAGAGTTTTATGAGTAACAGAGCTGACTTATACCTAACTTGAGTGTGTGAATCAGTAAATTAAATCTTGCCAAGTGTGGTAAGAACTAAATCCAGCCATGCTGTAGATAAAGCCTAAAATTGCTTTAGAGTACACTTAAAATACATCGTATTGTATTAAGAAATATTTGCACTCGCGCTGCTCTCTTGTATCGCACGTGCGCTATAGGTACTGTAGGTCAAAGTCAAAGTCAAAGTCAAAGTCAAAGTATTTTATTGTGAGACAGTGGTTAAAAGGTGTTATTACTAAAGAGCATGGTGTGCAATCTCACTGCTCGACCATGTTAGGCGTACAATAATTTATAATAAAATTTATAAAACCATTCAATTAAATAAATAATAATAATTTAACAGACAGATAAAATATACGAGCTAAAATTGCTATAAATAAGATTAAAATTTACAATTAATTATTCATATAAAATTACAACAACTGAAAAAACAAAAATCATAAAAATTAAAAATGTTACATAACTTATTAATATTGTGTCATATTACCTGCATCAAAAAACTAAAATGATTAATCGTACCTTTGAGTAAATATGTACTACGTACTAAAGACGACACCTCAAAGAAATTTTTTGTAGCACGCCTTAGAGCTCCCGCACTCTCACTCACTTAGTCTGTGCCAGGCCGCTTGCCGCAACGTGACGTGACCAAGTGCTCAGTTTCATTACCTAAATATGCCTTCGTGTGTATTGAGATACTGTTCTAACAACTCGAGAAACATAGGTAAAAGTCAAGGAGTGACTTTTCATCAGTAAGTTCTATATAATGGTGCCGATTCTCTTGTACACCCACCTAAACCTAACTATAACTAAAATTTACAAATTTTAGTTTAGAAAATCATAAAACTTATTCTGTGTTTATCTTTTTCTTATTTTACAAAACTTGTTGACAGCTCTAATAATTGAGTTTGACGCATCTAATTTTTTTTTTTTTTTTTTTAAATTATTATGGCCTGGTTGCTAAGACCTTTAAGCCAAGTCATTTATTTGTTATATGTGAGTAGTTTTATGGCCTGGTTGCTTAGACCCTCCAGCCAAGTCTTTAGTTTACTCACCCCAGTAAAGTGATGGAAACTTTACCAGGTTTTTGAGCGGATGATGAGAAAATACGAAAGTCACGTTTTTCAACTTTGTACCATTTACCCACACTTGTACACGTTAACGAGCACTTAACATTTAATAATCCACCATTATTACACATTAACACTCGAAGAAACACAAATTTAGGAAAATAATACAAAATCCACAACACGATCTTTCCGAATTTTCCCGCCAACCTTGACGCATCTAAGTTGAATTGGCGGTGTTACCAGTACATCTTAAAAAATTTATTAAAGAGTGAATGGAATGACCGAAAGTTCACAAAAACAAGGAAATTAAATAATAATTATATTTGTAATTATTAGTTTATCATTAAAATTATGAAGAAAAAATCATGTCACGAAATAAAGTACATTTTTGTTTTATATTTTCAATAAAATATATAAATTGGAATAATGTGATCAGGTTATTATTATCTACGGCCCGTATTACAGAACGATACTCAAGCGTTGATCACAGTTTAAAACTAGTTTTGAGTTGAGCTTTCATTTTAGATCGTTCCTCAAGTAGAGATTTATTGATCACAGTTCAGATCACAATAATAAACTATTTCTTTAATTTAAAAAGCTGGAATTTCCCTTTTTAAAGACGTGGTTAAAAAGTTCTAGCACCCAGGACACGAAATTTCTGAAAAAAGTTGAATAAATTAGAATATAAATTGAATTAAGAAACCTATGGAAGTGGCACATTCTTCTATATCCACCTAGTTTATACAAATATCTATTAAATCGTTATTGAATTATGAAACTATTCTTTGTCTCTTGTTAACAAACGTGTTATGTCGTTCGGTGAAAGAGATCGCATGCTATTTGTATATTCTCTGTTTGGCAACATCTTTACGGGATGTCAAAATACCTACGCTGCGTGGCAACCCCGCTTACCCCGCAATGTGGCCCATAGTACATGAGCTGTCAAGTAAACAAACTAGGGCTGTTGATATTTTTTAAATATCAGATTTTCGATCTATCGATTATTATTGAAAAAAAAAAGATATTTCGATATATTGGCCAAATTTCATGATTCTAGGTCAATGCGAAGTACCCTATAGGTTTTTTATGTGAGTTTGCGAGTATCAAAATGTGACATAGCCGTATGATTGCCTTGACCTAGAAGCTTGATTTTTTATGTCCTAGGGACAGCCGAACTTAGTATTTGATATAATTGCATTATTTATTACTATTTGAAAATGATTTTAATCAGCACACATCTCTGGTACGAAACACGAGCATCGATGAGCATCGATATCGATACTTTTTAGTTTTGATTATTTACTTCCCTAGCTATGGCCACCATAACGGTGGCCCGGATATTGTAGGTATACCACACTTATTTCGTAGGTATTACTGGTCCATAGGTACAAGTCAATGACTTCTTATCCTTTATTATATAGGTACCTCTTCTTATCGAAATTATAAATTTCATTGTATGTTTCTATGAACAATTTACCTTTCTGCTGAATCTACAACAGCTGCAACCACATAGTAGGCATCCATTATTTATTTTAAACTACCTAAAAACTATAAAAATGAATAAAATAAGCTTTGCAATTTTAGTTGTTGATAACTAATTATAGTCGACATGTATTTTGATGCCTTCTAAAAATAGTCAGATTTAGGTTGACATTTCTAATATTAGGTGAAAAACGTCAATTACAGAATAGCAAAATGTCAATTTTTACTAAGTTGAATAACTAAACTAATTTTGGTCCTGTCAAACCAAAAATTAGTTTTAAAGTGAATTTCAGAATAGAAAACTTCGTTTGACAGGACTAAACTAAATTTAGGTGATTTTTAGTCTAGTTTAGAGAATTTTGTGACAAGAGAATACACCCACCTATACCTAACTATAACTAAAATTTACAAATTTTAGTTTAGAAAATCATAAAACTTATTCTGTGTTTATCTTTATCTTATTTTAGAATGCTTGTTGACAGCTCTAATAATTGAGTTTGACGCATCTAAGTTGAATTGGCGGTGTTACCAGTACATCTTAAAAAAAAAAAATAAGAGTGAATGGAATGACCGAAAGTTCACAAAAACAAGGAAATTAAATAATAATTATATTTGGAATTATTAGTTTATCATTAAAATTATGAAGAAAAAATCATGTCACGAAATAAAGTAAATTTTTGATTTATATTTTCAATAAAATATATAAATTGGAATAATGTGATCAGGTTATTATTTTCTACGGCCCGTATTACAGAACGATACTCAAGCGTTGATCACAGTTTAAAACTAGTTTTGAGTTGAGCTTTGATTTTAGATCGTTCCTCAAGCAGAGATTTATTGATCACAGTTCAGATCACAATAATAAACTATTTCTTTAATTTAAAAAGCTGGAATTTCCCTTTTTAAAGACGTGGTTAAAAAGTTCTAGCACCCAGGACACGAAATTTCTCAAAAAAGTTGAATAAATTAGAATATAAGCCAAAAAGTACCACGCATGATTACAAACTTGGAGACTTTCTCCCCAAAAGAGGGAAAAATTGTGAATTCAGGCTTTTTAGGGACACATATTAGCATAAAATTCAATTCAAAAAAAATCCTGTAATGGTAGTTATAAGAAAGATAAATAAATAAATAATAACAATAAAATGATAGAATTGAATGTCAAACATAGATTTTTTTTCCCATTGTATGGATTTATGTACTTCTTAACCTTTATTATAGGTACCTCTTCTTATCGAAATTATAAATTTCATTGTATGTTTCTATGAACAATTTACCTTTCTGCTGAATCTACAACAGCTGCAACTACATAGTAGGCATCCATTATTTATTTTAAACTACCTAAAAACTATAAAAATGAATAAAATAAGCTTTGCAATTTTAGTTGTTGATAACTAATTATAGTCGACATGTATTTTGATGCCTTCTAAAAATAGTCAGATTTAGGTTAACATTTCTAATATTAGGTGAAAAACGTCAATTACAGAATAGCAAAATGTCAATTTTTACTAAGTTGAATAACTAAACTAATTTTGGTCCTGTCAAACCAAAAATTAGTTTTAAAGTGAATTTCAGAATAGAAAACTTCGTTTGACAGGACTAAACTAAATTTAGGTCATTTTTAGTCTAGTTTAGAGAATTTTGTGTCAAGAGAATCGGCACCATTATCTTTTAACAAACGTAATTTAATTTAATTGTATCAATTGTGAATTTTGGTGACGCGTCACAGAGGTGGCGGCCATGTTTCGGTGAAAGTCTAACCGCAGACGTGACACTGGTGCCGATTCTCTTGTCACAAAATTCTCTAAACTAGACAAAAAATCACCTAAATTTAGTTTAGTCCTGTCAAACGAAGTTTTCTATTCTGAAATTCACTTTAAAACTAATTTTTGGTTTGACAGGACCAAAATTAGTTTAGTTATTCAACTTAGTAAAAATTGACATTTTGCTATTCTGTAATTGACGTTTTTCACCTAATATTAGAAATGTCAACCTAAATCTGACTATTTTTAGAAGGCATCAAAATACATGTCGACTATAATTAGTTATCAACAACTAAAATTGCAAAGCTTATTTTATTCATTTTTATAGTTTTTAGGTAGTTTAAAATAAATAATGGATGCCTACTATGTGGTTGCAGCTGTTGTAGATTCAGCAGAAAGGTAAATTGTTCATAGAAACACAATGAAATTTATAATTTCGATAAGAAGAGGTACCTATATAATAAAGGATAAGAAGTCATTGACTTGTACCTATGGACCAGTAATACCTACGAAATAAGCGTGGTATACCTACAATATCCGGGCCACCGTTATGGTGGCCATAGCTAGGGAAGTAAATAATCAAAACTAAAAAGTATCGATATCGATGCTCGTGTTTCGTACCAGAGATGTGTGCTGATTAAAATCATTTTCAAATAGTAATAAATGCAATTATATCAAATACTAAGTTCGGCTGTCCCTAGGACATAAAAAATCAAGCCTCTAGGTCAAGGCAATCATACGGCTATGTCACATTTTGATACTCGCAAACTCACATAAAAAACCTATAGGGTACTTCGCATTGACCTAGAATCATGAAATTTGGCCAATATATCGAAATATCTTTTTTTTTTCAATAATAATCGATAGATCGAAAATCTGATATTTAAAAAATATCAACAGCCCTAGTTTGTTTACTTGACAGCTCATGTACTATGGGCCACATTGCGGGGTAAGCGGGGTTGCCACGCGGCGTAGGTATTTTGACATCCCGTAAAGATGTTGCCAAACAGAGAATATACAAATAGCATGCGATCTCTTTCACCAAACGACATAACACGTTTGTTAACAAGAGACAAAGAATAGTTTCATAATTCAATAACGATTTAATAGATATTTGTATAAACTAGGTGGATATAGAAGAATGTGCCACTTCCATAGGTTTCTTAATTCAATGTTATATTCTAATTTATTCAACTTTTTTCAGAAATTTCGTGTCCTGGGTGCTAGAACTTTTTAACCACGTCCTTAAAAAGGGAAATTCCAGCTTTTTAAATTAAAGAAATAGTTTATTATTGTGATCTGAACTGTGATCAATAAATCTCTGCTTGAGGAACGATCTAAAATCAAAGCTCAACTCAAAACTAGTTTTAAACTGTGATCAACGCTTGAGTATCGTTCTGTAATACGGGCCGTAGATAATAATAACCTGATCACATTATTCCAATTTATATATTTTATTGAAAATATAAAACAAAAATGTACTTTATTTCGTGACATGATTTTTTCTTCATAATTTTAATGATAAACTAATAATTACAAATATAATTATTATTTAATTTCCTTGTTTTTGTGAACTTTCGGTCATTCCATTCACTCTTTAATAATTTTTTTAAGATGTACTGGTAACACCGCCAATTCAACTTAGATGCGTCAAACTCAATTATTAGAGCTGTCAACAAGTTTTCTAAAATAAGAAAAAGATAAACACAGAATAAGTTTTATGATTTTCTAAACTAAAATTTGTAAATTTTAGTTATAGTTAGGTTTAGGTGGGTGTACAAGAGAATCGGCACCACTGGCGCCGATTCTCTTGTCACAAAATTCTCTAAACTAGACTAAAAATCACCTAAATTTAGTTTAGTCCTGTCAAACGACGTTTTCTATTCTGAAATTCACTTTAAAACTAATTTTTGGTTTGACAGGACCAAAATTTGTTTAGTTATTCAACTTAGTAAAAATTGACATTTTGCTATTCTGTAATTGACGTTTTTCACCTAATATTAGAAATGTCAACCTAAATCCGACTATTTTTAGAAGGCATCAAAATACATGTCGACTATAATTAGTTATCAACAACTAAAATTGCAAAGCTTATTTTATTCATTTTTATAGTTTTTAGGTAGTTTAAAATAAATAATGGATGCCTACTATGTGGTTGCAGCTGTTGTAGATTCAGCAGAAAGGTAAATTGTTCATAGAAATATACAATGAAATTTATAATTTCGATAAGAAGAGGTACCTATATAATAAAGGATATGAAGTACATAAATCCATACAATGGGAAAAAAAATCTATGTGACATTCAATTCTATTATTTTATGCTAATATGTGTCCCTAAAAAGCTTGAATTCACAAATTTTCCCTCTTTTGGGGAGAAAGTCTCCAAGTTTGTAATCCTGCGTGGTACTTTTTAGCTTATAATATTCTAATTTATTCAACTTTTTTGAAAAATTTCGTGGCCTGGGTGCTAGAACTTTTTAACCACGTCTTTAAGAAGGGAAATTCCAGCTTTTTAAATTAAGGAAATAGTTTATTATTGTGATTGCCCATGGAATTCAAAGGTCCTTGCATTTTTTGCAAATAGCTCTGTTTCTCGTTGTTTAAGATACCTATACATATGATACGCTGCAATAATAACAATATATCTCCTTTGATAGGTACTCTTAGGCCCGTATTACAGTAGCTTCCTCAAGTACAGTTTAAACTCCAATCACCTGATCACTACTTAAGGATAGAACAGAACGGTAATTATTATAAACTTTAATTCAACAACATAACACACGAATTTGACCTGAATTAAAATAGGAATCTCTACTCAAGCGTAGTCTGGACCACGCTTGAGTGATTACAGATCAAATATCTGCCCAAATACCGAAACAGGTGACAATATAAAACGAAACTAAACTCAGCTGAACTGTGATCAACAAATCTCTGCTTGAGGGACGTTCTAAAATCAAAGCTCAACTTAAAACTAGTTTTAAACAGAGGTCAACGCTTGAGTATCCTTCTGGAATACGGTCCTTAGGCCCGTATTACAGAAGGTTCCTCAAGTACAGTTTAAACTCCAATCACCTGATCACTACTTAAGGATAGAATCATTACATGAGTATCGGTCTTATTCCAGAACGGTAATTATTATAAACTTTAATTCAACAACATAACACACGAATTTGACCTGAATTAAAATAGAAATCTCTACTCAAGCGTAGTCTGGACCACACCAGAGTGATTGATTACAGATCAAAACTGTGATCAATAAATCTCTGCTTGAGGAACGTTCTAAAATCAAAGCTCAACTCAAAACTAGTTTTAAACAGTGATCAACGCTTGAGTATCGTTCTGTAATACGGGCCGTAGAAAATAATTACCTAGCTCTTTAATCTGATCACATTATTCCAATTTATATATTTTATTGAAAATATAAAACAAAAATGTACTTTATTTCGTGACATGATTTTTTCTTCTTAATTTTAATGATAAACTAATAATTCCAAATATAATTATTATTTAATTTCCTTCTGTTTTTGTGAACTTTCGGTCATTCCATTCACTCTTTAATAATTTTTTCAAGATGTACTGGTAACACCGCCAATTCAACTTAGATGCGTCAAACTCAATTATTAGAGCTGTCAGCAAGTTTTCTAAAATAAGAAAAAGATAAACACAGAATAAGTTTTATGATTTTCTTAACTAAAATTTGTAAATTTTAGTTATAGTTAGGTTTAGGTGGGTGTACAAGAGAATCGGCACCACTATCGAGTTATAATACCAAATGGCCATGTATTTTACCCGTATTTTCTATTAACTTACGGTATTTTTTCGTATTTTATTTTTAATACGATTTTAGTAGGTTTCTTTTAGAAAGAAGTGTCATCATTAGTGACATTAATATGAATTTAATTAATAGAATAGAATAGAATATATTTACAGTAGAATTCATTTATAACGACTTCGCTTATAACGACTAACCGGTTTTAGCGACGATAATGTTTACTCAAGTTAGGTTTCATAGTTAGGTACTGAGAAAATATAACCGTTTAGTGCGACTCCGGTTTAAGCGACCAACTGCTTATAGCGACCATTATTTATGATATTACGTCCGGTAAAAACGACGCGCAATGTTTTGTTTACACAACCTACGCACCAAAACCTTGACGCCCCATCTTCAACCCGCCACGCGCGCTTCACCTCTCCTTATTGGCACGCGTAAATCACAGTTAGTGTTTGTCACCTGTTATGACAAGTTCTTAAAGCTCGACAAAATAGGTTTTGTGAAGCGAAAGTGTTTACAATTGAAGAAAAAAATTAAAATAAAGCATATGTGATTCCTACAAAATGTTTTATTTACCTTAATAGGAAAATCAAACATTCGCATTTATTGTACATAACCTTGTATACATAAGTTAAGTACATGTATACTTGAGAAATGATCCTGCCGTTTTGTACGTCATCCGGTTAGTACGACATAGTATCGCCGGTCCCTTGAAGGTCGTTATATCCGGATTCTACTGAATTTGTTTAAAAACATGTTATAAAAAGGTCTTATAGTATCTTATAGTGAGTATTGTACTGATGACCATCAGATAATCACTGGGTATTTTCCATACTTTTTTTACACCCTAAAGCATTTAATCGAGAATGAAGTATTTACAAATTTAAATCAACATTCACAGAATCAGCCATCAACATTCAACCACAGAATCCATTTAATTCGGGCCATAATAAATCAGTACACAAAAATTAGATTGCACCACGAAGCAAGATTACCATACTAAACGCCAGAAACTAACTAAACTTATTTTATTTAAAGGAAATTAAAATATTGTGTTGCAGTTTAATACTCCTTTTATGTATACGCCTTGTAGACACAATAGGTACCTACCTATCAAGTAGGCAGAATAAACAGACTGTCGCATCTGCGCGCATGGATGGGCGTGTTTATGTTCTATGATGACATAAACACGCCCCGCTTACCCCGCGCTTGCCCCGCGGTGAGCAAACTGGGCGATATTTTTTCTTTATGATGTCGTCTCTAGTACGTAGTACATATTTACTCAAAGAATCGTACCAATCTTTTAAATGGTGAATCTTTCGGATAAAAACTCATTAACTGTATAATACGGCCTAGTTACCAAAAAATCATTCAACCTTTTCTTGAATATTTGAGCACTTTCGACCTCTCTTATTTGCTTTGGAAGATTATTATATATTCTCGAGGACATGCCAAAGAAGCTTTTGGAATATAAGGCTGTTTTCGAGGGCATATTATTTACAATTTTGTCAGCATGTCGACAGGAACGTAGGCTACCGAACTTAGATTTATTCATTTTAACAAATGTTGCGACTTCATAAATATACAGGGCAGGGAATGTTAAAATTTTCAGTTTTTTAAAATGGGGCATACAGCTATCTGGCACGTGTATGCCACAAATCGCTCTAATACTTTTTTTTTGTGCTCTAAAAGCAAGTTCTCTATCAGTAGCGTTTCCCCAAAAAATCAATCCGTATCTGAGTGTAGATGTCACATAAGCATGGTAAGCAGTTAGTACAGCTGTTTGATTAACAATTTTTGATATTCTGTATAGAGCGTAAGAAAATTGATTTAATTTTTTACAAACAGTACTAATTTGCGTTTTCCATGACATATTTTGGTCAATCCATAAACCAAGAAATTTTATTGTATCTGTTACCTCAATTTTTTTCATTTTATAATTAACGTTTAATGTCAATGGGGTTTTTCTTTGATCAAGCTTGGTCAAGCCTTACTCTAACTTCATGGTCCAGCCCAACCAGTTTCAAAACAATTTGGATGTACCTTAAACTTCTTTTAAAATGGGATGATGTTTTTGCGAACTCCAAAAAAAAACTACAGACGCTACACTCTCGCTACTGTGCTTTTGTCAATTTCACCTAATGAAAAACGCAATTAATTTAGGTGCAGTCCAAAGACCCCCAAATTCCAAGTATATGAAAAGATAAAGCCTAAAACTCCTTTTACAACATATTTTAAAACTGTGACGTTTTCAGAAAATCCCAAAATAAATACGCGCTCGCTCCGCTCGCGCTGCTCTTTAATACCTATAGAGAATTCCTATTTACCCTCCCCTAGGACAAAAGCTAGATACAATACGTATCTAAAGACACAGACAAATTTAAATTCTACTATTCAAAACATTACAACAGTAGTCGCAAACCTGCCAAAAAGTCAAACGACATTTCAAGTGGTCTTAATAATATTTTTTTCCTGACAGCATAGGTATTACAGATTGTACGATAATTTTGTCTAAAAACGATAATTTCGACGCGAAAATGCGATAATTTGAACTTTTGGAGTTGGCAACACTGATCTGACCTGAGCTGTGGCTGAGTTACACACCACTAATTAGCAATCCTTTAAGGGATCACTGTACTCACTGTTGCCAGGTCTCCCGATTTTCCGGGAAATTCACAGATTTTCCTAAAAATCTCCCGGTCTCCCGATTTTCGACAAAGATCTCCCGATTTTTTACAATCCCTATATAAAGCTAATAATAGGAATAAGATCAAAACCTGGCAAAAAAACTGCATAAAATGAAACTGACGGATAAGTTGCTGCCTTGAATATTTCCGTCACTTGTTACACAGTGCAGTAAAATATCAAACTGCTTTGATTTTAATATTATAGCTGGAATGTTAGCAAAATGTAATACCGGGATTACTTCAAAAACTTTGATTTTTGTTGAAAAACATAATCTCCCGATTTTTTCCACTGTTCCTCAATACATCTCCCGCTTTTTTCATAATAAGCCTCCCGGATATTGAAAATCGGACCTGGCAACACTGACTGTACTCATAAAATCAACTTTTACTATGCACAGAACATTATACTCAAGAGAAGAACAACAACTTCATACAACTATATTGCTTACATGAGAGCACACTAGCGCGCCCGTTTATGCCATCGGAAACTTTCGTGGAGCGCGGGAATGGCGGGAATTTTGAACAGTTGTTAGTTTATTTTTAATTTCTTATACCTACAACAAATTTTCATTTTGCAGTTTTTAAACAATGTATGCATTATAAAATGTTTATAATACATACTCGTGCAAGAACAGCAAAATGAAAATTTGTTGTAGGTTTAAGAAATTAAAAATAAACTAACATCTGCATTAAAAATTCGCCGTAATAGAATGTCAAAGAAAACAAAGTTTTAGACATTTTTAATACATTTATTTTTCCTTTCATTGCTTTTAAATGCTAAATAAATTTGCGGCGTTCTCTACTACCGTTTCACAGATATTGTACTGGACGTAGTTTAGACTGCTTCTTTCATCATAGTATTCCTTAAAATGATGTAAGTATAAGAATGATATAATATTTCAGTGTTTGGATCCGCAAGCATAATATTTTTACAATTAAAGCAACCAATTACCATATTTTTATTATAAAATTGCAAACTTATGTTTACTTATGTGTTTATGCACATGCTAGCATTTCACCAGAACACTGAGTTATGTATGTCAATCTCTTCTTCACCCTCGACATTCAATATAACTAGATAAGATGTAGAGAAGGGTTTACAATTATTTTGTATCTCTTATTTTTAATAAATACAAAAAAGTTACCACAATTTTCGATATTCACATGAGTATATACTTAGATTTATCAAGATACTGGTTTAAGCGCTGCAATAAATTGAACTGATGTGGGGTTTGGATTATATCTACAGTTAATTTCTACTAATGTACCCAAATTTAATTGTTATTAAATTGCATTCCTAGATTTGACAATTATTATCCTAAAAATTCTTATATGCCCATAACGGGCTGATTGATGTATGCAACACTATCATGTAACAACTGTAACTACTAAATCAAATAGAGCTTACTTTACTTAACAAAACAGTTGTGGTAGCAGATCTTGTTTAAACCTCTTTACAGTGTTCGTATATTAGGGCATTTTTGTTCAAATGTGTACTGTGTGTACCCAATATTTTAGGATAAATATATGAGTATTTTTTCAGTTTTGTTACATAAATACTCATACCACAACATGCTCATAAATGTAAATAAACAGTTGTTCTAATAACTAAGATTGATAAATTATTCTTAATAAATCATTCTGATATGCAAATCAACAAGATATAGTCCATTTTTCAATAAGATATGATTTTTTGGGACAAGAAAGCGAGTCATGAGTCGCTTTTGTGACATTTTGCAGTTTAGTAATAATAACAAAGTTATTCCTTGTGTCTTACAATTTATGTAAATGATGGCTTCATTCACTTTACCATCGTTCAACTTTTTATAAATCTTTGTTTCGAATTAAATAAATAAATAAATTGTCTTAGTAAATATGAAATACTTAAAAAATTAGGGAGTTCAGTACTTAGTTTCATCTTATTTTACAATTATTACAGTAAAATCACTAAAATAAACTAGTTTAGACCAAGATTACATAATACATTTTTTAAATAAACAGAAAACTATAATAGATGACCTTTGGTTTCTTAATAATTTATAGGACAGCGCAAAATGCAAAGGGCACTCTTTATTGTAAATGCCCATTATATTTATTACTAGACTTTGACCGCGGCTTTGCTCTGGTATAATTTGGCTTATCACAGAAAGACTTATCACGCATCCCTCGGGAACTGTTTATTTTTAACCGACGAAAAAAAGGAGGAGGTTCTCAATTCGACAATTATTTGTAAATATATATATATATATATTTTTTATTATTTTTTATTTATGACCACGCATAACTTTTTACAGAGTGGTCCGATTTTGATGATTCTTTTTTTAATGGATAGGGTATATCTTGAAGTTGGTCCCATTTAAATTTCAAAATAAAAATCCACCCCTAAGGGTAGTAAAACAGGGGATGAGTGTTTGTTCACCCACTGAATTCTTACCTGTTAACTGATTCTGTTGAAACTTTACACACATAAATATAGTTCTAGACACTACGACATAATGGAGACATGGAGTTAGATTTAAACCACAAAAAAATGAAAAATAAAACTTTTTAACAAAAAATTGAACCGACGAAAACAGAAACTGAAAAGCGAAAAATAACTAATTATGAGTCGGCGCCAAACAACCAATCAACGAAGATCATTAAATTACTTTAAATAAATAATAAAAACAACGTCACATCAAATACAACGTGAAATTTTCAACGATAAACAATTACTTTCCAAAAATGCGTTCTCCGCTCGGCCACTTGCAACTTGCACGCACTTTGCTTGTTAAAAGTTCGTTTGGCGCCGACTCATAATTAGTTATTTTTCGCTTTTCAGTTTCTGTTTTCGTCGGTTAAATTTTTTGTTAAAAAGTTTTATCTTGGGATAAATCCGGGTTATTATCTACCGTGTGCTAAATTTCATCCAAATACATTAACGGCCAAAATTTATATCCAATCTATCCACGACTTGCCCTACTAGAGATAGGAATTTGACATAAGCTCCATACAAAATATGTCAAATTTCTATCTCAGGTAGGGTAAATCGTGGATAGATTGGATATTAATTTTGGCCATTAGCTATTTCAGTGTGAATAAGTAACAAACATCAAAATCTCTTCAACAAATCTTGACAAATTTTCACATTTATGTTTTTAGGATTTAAATTGTTAAAAAAATATTTCTATAGCATTTAGCGTCCTTAACCAACTCTTAGAACTTCATGGCATTAAAATATAATTTCATTGATTGAAATAAATTATATGAGGCCTGGTTGAGGTCATGTTTGTGAGGAATTCCTTCCCTCTGTTTTGATTTGGAGTATGTCTGTTCGCGGAGTCAAACAACTGCTCAATATTTGAAATGACTGTAGCTGTAGCAATGGCGTCTTGCAGTGATTCATCTGAAAGTAAAAATATATATTTAAAAACAATTATTTGATCATAGAAATCAATTATTATTACTGTAAATATCATTGCCATAATCACCAAGCTTGTCTGACGGATCTGTGATAATAATTTACTGCCAAAATTAATATCCAATCTATCCATGATTTGCCCTACTAGAGATATAAATTTGACATATTTTGTATGGAGCTTATGTCAAATTCCTATATCTAGTAGGGCAAATCGTGGATAGATTGGATATTAATTTTGGCCGTTAGAGTTATTCACTGTCAGTCAAAGTAAGCGCTGGCAATACTCTTGACAGGATTCCTTTTGCGCCATTTTACGACATCCACAGGTGGTAAGGAGGTGGTCTATTCTTTTTTTCCCGTGGGCAAAATCCTCATGGACGCACTCCACCCGGGTAAGGCGGAGTCAGTGTCACTGCCACTGATCTGATTTATGAGAGTTAACCAAGATGCAGTGTGTTGATGTGTTTCAAGATACTACACATGACCGTGATTGCCGTATGTTGTTAAACTATATAGTACGCACTACAATAACACATTCTGATGCTTTTATGTATAGCCATGTTAAGATAGAGCAGGAACTTGAAAAAATGCATTTTTTTCGAGGATTCTAGTATGGGGGACACACTTTGAGCTTAGACTTTTTAATTTTTAATATTATTTGCCATGGTAGAGGCCATAGTAACACGTCATCTATGAAAATTTCAATTGACTACCTTAAAAAGATACAGCCCTGTGACAGACAGACGGACGGACAGCGTAGGCAGAGTAATAGGGTCCCATCAGCACCCTTTGGGTATGGAATCCTAAAAAGGTTTAGACTTACCTCCTTAATGAGTACAGCTAATTATTTGCTGTGACATGATCCCCCGATCATTAAAAGGCTATTGGTTGTTTGAAATGTCTCCAAAGCCATAAAATTAATAGCATGGCTAGCTATTTCTGATGTTCGATCTTGATGAGCATGATCTCGGTAGCCATCTAACAGCAGATTTGTAACATCTCTTATAAAGCTTCTGTTTGGGTGTGAGTTCCACTCCTTTTTTGCATCAAGGATCAACAAGATACTTTTCCTCCTCCGTGACTCCTGGAAATGTGCAATTAATAATATCAAAGGACTGTTATTCACACATTTCTGGCTTTCACTAGTAGGTTCTACCATCGAAAAGTCAGAGATGAGAGGCAATGCGCCACCCTTACACGGTTGATATTCCACCCTTATGCACAAAGCGTTTTTCTAACACTTTTATTATGCACACCGCTAAGTAGTAGAATGCCTTGCCTTGCTTATCTGTGTTTTCCTATAGGTATAATCTGGTAGTCTTCAAGGCACGAATGGTACACCATCGTCGACTGCACGATCACTTAACAACAGGTGAGGTAGCAATCAAATGCATGCCCATTTTTTAGTAAAATAATTATAATAAATACAAATTTCATCCAAATCGGTCCAGTCGTTTAGGAGGAGTTAGGTGACAGACAAACGTACAGAAGAATTATATGTATTAAGATTTAAATTGATAAAAATATAAAGATTTTAATTATTTTAAAATAAATATTAAAATTATATATTAAAAATATTAATATTGACTTTTTCCAATTACCTTTTTCAAGCTTGGGCTGTCAAGATGATTATACATATAAATGATGCTGAATATTTAACTCTTCTTTGGATTTGGAATACCGGGATGTACTTCCATTTGCACTTCAACGGTTGACTTTGGTTGCTGAAACATACAAATTCACTACCTTAATTTATTGTATACTATGATACGTTTGAATATTTAGGTGATTTTATTTCAATTTTGTTTTTGAGAAAATCATTAATACTGCATATCTCCAGTAGGTATAAAGAAAAAAAAAGAAGTAAAAATGATTTATTGCCACAACTAGCCATGCAGTAGTCTGTTTTCTCTCTCTTGTCTTATTTAGTAAACAATCTTGGCATGTCTCTTTATTCAAATAACTATTGATAAAATGTACCTAATTACTAGATCTACACATGTAATTAGGTTTAAAAAAATATATTATTATAATGGTGTTGATTCTCTTGTTCACGAACTAAACTTATTTTAAACTATCGCTCTCTTTTACTAAAAGTAGATACAAGAAAGGGATAGCAACCATTTTAGAACTGTCAAATTAGTTTACGTGTTACATTTCTTTGTATTTTAGTGGGCACGTTCCGAGATCACGACTAAACTTGTATGGAAATTTTAATTCCGTCTAATTTGACAGCTCTAAAATGATTGCCATCCCTTTCTTGTATCTACTATTTGTAAAAGAGAGCGATAGTTTAAAATAAGTTTAGTTCGTGAACAAGAGAATCGACACCATTATCTCCTTTATTTAGTTATTACCTTATAAATTACATTTTTAAATATTTTTTATAAAAAGAAAAAAAAACACCTAAATATTCAAACGTATCATAGTATTTTTTTTTTTTTTTTTATAGTATAGGATGGCGAAACGAGCTTAAGGCCCACCTGATGTTAAGTGGTTACCTTTACCCACGACAACTTCAATACCACCTAGGCTGTTGCCTAAATGGTACCGCAAGTCGGTTCGCCAAACTGAGACATGAAGATGGAATGTCTCATGTGATTGTAATTTCATTAACATAAGTGCAAAATCATTAACATAATGTCTTTTTACAATAGTTATTGACGAATTGTATTAAAAAGACATGCCAAGATTGTTTACTAAATAAGACAAGACAAAGAAAGAAGAAACAGGGTGTAGCTAAGTACAAATAAAAATAACTAAAAAGTATCTTAATTTTAAGAAATCTTATAATAGTGTCAACAATTATAAGAAAAGTAATGCTGCATGTTGTAGCTGCGGCAAAGAGGTTGACAATCAGCATAAAGCAAGTCAATAAAATACTACTCACTTCCGATTGTTGTTCTTCTCTAGATGGATTACACTATTCATTTCAAAATCGGGCTAATATATTTTGAGCTCCGGTAGGAATAGCAAACTTACTTAAGTAATCTTTTTCTGTCACTGCTGGTAAATTGCGAATCATCAAAACATCACACCACCACGTAGCATCTTATGCTGTTTGTACTTCTCCAATAATTTATCCAGGCCCAATCATCCAAGAGGTCCAATCATCATCATCGGGATGACAAAATGTTGCCCAAACTTTAGTCCTGAAAAATGTATTTGTATGAAGTGTTAAATTCCAACTATTATACCTAGCCTTATTAATTAATGGCACTTTAGTCATCTACTTACATAAGAGACCCATTCATGGACGGGAGAGGAAACCTGTGAAAGAATCTTCCTTTGAGGTTATCCCGTATTTTGCGCACTTTACACTTTTTTTTCCAGCCATGGTGGAAAAACAATCCAAAAGCGTCAGTATCGAACAAATACATATAATGAAATCAATCAGATAAACTACACAAAAGCTTGAATTTCACAATGGAGTCTCTATCTCATAAATTGTTGTAACATAAGGAAAAAGTGTAAATTATTAAGATTTTACCGGAGAAGAAAGAACTGTTTTTATGTTTTAATCAGAGTTTATTTTATTAATTTTATAGCACATCAAACATGGTGTTCACAGATATTTTTTATAGAGAGAGAGAATAGATAATCTAAGGATTAGTAGACATGTCAACTTATATCAAGGCAAAGGTTTAAAATTATACAGCCTAGTCATTTGCTAACACACCCCCTTAATTTTACAACATTTGTCTTTTACAATATAAAATCAATTTTGTTATTATTTTACAATTTTGAGAATACTACCAGTTATACAGTTTTACATATTTTAAATTTAGAATATCAAATGAACTTTAATTTAACAATTTTAACTTTTAATTATCTACTTTTACTTTTAATTATTAATTAATATTAATTTAATTTAACAACATATTCTTAAATTTTATGAACTTTTGTGATCCCAAACTTTTAGTCATACAATCAGCTAAATTATTATCACTTTTTACATAGTTTATATTTATCATTTTTTTATTAATTATATCCTTTAAGAAATAATATTTAATGTCGATATGTTTTGTCCTCTTAGAATTTTCATAGTTCTTTGCAATGCATATGGCGCTGCAGTTATCTACTAAAAGTGTATTGGATTCTCCAGAGCAGTTTAGATGTTTTGCAACTCCTTTTATGTTGAGTAGGTCCTGTGCAGTGACAGCTGCTGCCACGTACTCGGCTTCTGCTGTTGAAAGTGCCACGCAAGGTTGTTTCTTTGATGACCAAGCCACAGGATTATTTCCATGAAGTATGACACTTCCACTGACACTCTTTCTATCTGTGTTGTCGCTTGCCCAGTCTGCGTCCGAGTATGCTCTTATGTTGTAGTTCTTACTTTTGGTATATATTATTCCTTGTTCTTGAGTACCTTTTAGGTATCGAAGAATTCTTTTAGCAGCCTTCCATGCAGACTCGTTGAACTTGTCAAGGTATCTACTAAGGTAAGTGACTGAATAAGTAAGATCTGGTCTTGATATAGTAGTTAAGTAGAGTAGACTTCCTATCAGCTCTCTGAATAGATCTTTCTTTTTCTACTTCTGTATTTATTTTAAAATTTACTTCCATTGGAGTCTTTGCTTCCTTGCATTCTGTCATGTTAAATTTTGTAAGTATTTTTTCAATTAATTTTGTTTGTTTAATTTTTATTTTATCTTTACTTCTTTGTATTTCTATACCTAAAAATGATTTCGTTTCTCCTAAATCTTTTGCATTGTATTCTTTCTTGAGTGCTTCTATAATTTCTTCACTTTCTTTTCCTATTATCCAGATATCATCTACATATATTATTATCCAACAATTTTCTTTGTAGTATAAGCATGAATCATATTCTGACCGCTTAAATCCTTTTTCCTTTACAAATTTATCTATTGTATCATTCCAGCACCTTGGTGACTCAGTAAGACCATATAATGCTTTATTCAATTTTAATACTTTGTTTTTATTTTCAGGTGTGTATCCTTCAGGCGGCTTGATGTATATTTCTGATTTTACTTCGCCATTTAGGAATGCTGTTGGAATGTCAAGCTGTCTTATTGATAAGTCTTCATTTACTGCTTTAGATATCATCAGTCTTATGCTTGGCATTCTTGCAACAGGTGAGTACATTTCTGTATCATCATGATTTTTCTGCTGAAAACCTCGTACAACCAGTCTAGCCTTTTTAGTTCCATCTTCTTTTTGCTTAAATATCCATTTAGTGTCTATTGGTTTTTTATTTTCAGGTAAGTCTGTTTCTGTCCAAGTTCCAAGTTTTATTAAAGCATTTAACTCTTTTTCTATAGATTGTTTCCATTCTTTATTTTCAAAAGCTTCTTTATAGGAATTTGGTGCTTCTGCAGATGTTGTTTCATTTATTGCTATGTTGGTTTCATAATTTTTTAGGTATGTAGGCTTCTTAACGACGCGACCAGTTTTTGTTCTAATTGGTATTTCGGATTCTTCTGTGTTTATTTCTCCTTCTTCTGTGTTTATTTCTTCTTCTTCTGTGTTTATCTTTTCTTCTTCTGTGTTTATCTTTTCTTCTGTTCTTATTTCTTCTTCTTCTATGTTTGTTTCTTCTTCTGTGATTATTTCTTCTCCTTCTTGTGTTATGCCAGAACTTGGTATTATTGTTTCTGTAACATTGTTTTCAGGTTGAACTTTTTCTTCTTTTATTTTACCGAAGATAACATCTCTTCTAATTTTAATTTCTTTTCTTGCAGAATCCCATAGCCGGTAACCCGTTGGAGCGTAGCCGACCATGATAAGTTCTTCACTTCTTTCATCTAACTTTTTGAGTGGAGTTAGATGTTTTGCATAAGCGGTGCAACCAAAGGTTTGTATATTTTTAACATTAGGTTTTCTTCCTGTCCATTTCTCCACAGGTGTCATTGTCTGCCCCTGTTTTGGTGTTCTATTAAGAAGGTAAGTTGCTGACCATACCGCTTCTCCCCACATATTCTTATCTATTTGAGACTGGAACAACATGGCTCGCACTTTTTCCATGAGGGTGCGGTTAAAGCGTTCAGCCTTTCCATTTTGTTGTGGGCTGTATATGACAGTGTAGTCTAACCTTATTCCTTTTCTTCTGCACCAATTTTTAAGTTGGGCACTTGTATATTCCCCGCCATTGTCACAACGAATAACGCTGACCTTTTGATTTGTGTGTCGCTCCACTTCTTGTATGTATTCTGTCAGATGGGTGAACACTTCACTTTTATGTGCAATCAGGTTAGTTTTTGTAAAGTTGGTGTAGTCATCAATACAGGTAAGCACATATCTTTTATCATCCCATGTTGCAGGTGTAACTGGACCGCACACATCAGTATGTATGGTATGTATTATTCTTTCAGCTTTGTGTCTTGTATGGAATGGCAGTCTTGTTTGTTTAGCTTTGATGCATATATCACAGTTTCCGGACATTTTATCTATTTGTTCATTACTTATGTTTATTCCTTCAACTGTTTTTATAATGTTTTTTAATGTTTCTTTTCCAGGATGACCATATTTTACATGCCAGTCTTCAGGAGTTTCTAATTTACAGGATAACATGGCATCTTCAGAATTTGTAGTTAAGTTTACATTGTATAAACCATTTTCATTTTTTATTCCTTTTAAAATAATATTTTCATTTTTCTTTATTGTTACATTATCTTTTGTAAATATTACTTTTCCATCATTTTCAGTAATGGCGTGGACTGACAGAAGACTTTTCTTCAAATTAGGCACAAATAAAACATTTTCAAAATTCACATTTTCTGTTTCAATTTTACCCATGACTTTTGACTTTAAAACATTGTCTTTATTTGCTGTTTGTATGTTAATTGAGCAATCTTCTTGTTCTTTCAGAAGTACCTCCTTGTTGGTCATATGGGAAGAACACCCGGAGTCAATCACAAATGTTTCAGTCAGGAGCGAGACGGCATCCTTATTTTTCTTTTTATTATAATAACAATCTTTTTCTTTATGATTAAATTTGTTACAAATTGAACACTGTTGTTTTCCTTTGAAAAAACAATTTTTCTCTTCATGATTATCCTTTTTACAAATTGAGCATCTTTTATTCTTGTTTTTGTATTTCTTGTTTGTCGACGCCTTGTATGCAACTAAATTTTGTTGATCTTCACTGTTTTTATTTCTCTGTTGTTCCACTAATAAACGTGCAGTAAGGTTATTCACAGTCTGTTCCGATTTAGGGGTCGATTCCCATGCCGTTACAAAATGTTTGTATGTATCCGGTAGAGTTGAAAGTATTTTGGATATTATCATGTTGTCATTAATCTTTTCACCGAGACTGTTCAGTTGATAGGCATAGTTTTCTAGCATACCTATATGGTGGTTCATATCCTTACTGTTGTCATATTTGTATTGGAAGAAATCTTGTAATAATTGGCATTTTTGTTGACTGTTTTGTTGTTGGAACATTATAGTGAGCTTATCATACATTTCTTTAGCTGTGTTGCACGACATCAATGACGACAATAGTTTTCGATCGACGGTGCTTGTTATTATGCGTTGTGCTTTTGCATCCAACTGCATTTCATTATCATCGGATTTTGTTGGGCCTTTTGTTACGATATTGTATATTCCTTCACTCTTCAAGGTAATAATTAACGTGAATTTCCACGTGGGATATGTTTTTTCGTCTGTTAGACGTGGTATATGTTTGATGGCAGTAATGGCAGATTCCATTTTCGTGAACACTGTATTGTATTGGTATCACGAGTTTTTTACCGCTCTTCTTCTCACTGATTTTAATGAACGGGCTGGTAACCACGCTCTGCTACCATATTAAGATTTTACCGGAGAAGAAAGAACTGTTTTTATGTTTTAATCAGAGTTTATTTTATTAATTTTATAGCACATCAAACATGGTGTTCACAGATATTTTTTATAGAGAGAGAGAATAGATAATCTAAGGATTAGTAGACATGTCAACTTATATCAAGGCAAAGGTTTAAAATTATACAGCCTAGTCATTTGCTAACATAAATTTCACACTAATGAGTCTCTATCTTTCAGCAAAATTCACAACATTGAACTTTAGGAAACAATCCGGCAGAAAAACAAGATTAATCAGGCATAAATTCGAAATAAAAATTAGGAAAATCCGATTATTATTTTTTGACAAGTGTAGTAAGTGTTGCCATTTCATAAAAGTGAATCCTATCATAATTTAGGTAATCTTCAAACACTGAAATATACTAAAATGGTAGATATGTATTCAATCGCGCTTGTGTCTACTATCTCATTCTTTCGTAGAGCGCTGTTCCGTTTTTGCAAATCCTTCCAGTGCTGGCATTCGTCGCTTAGGAAGTTGACACCCCCTTACTATGAGACCACCAACACCAACCTCAGATTAATCTGAGCAACTGAGCAAAAAACAGCTGTTCCCTACATTTGTGTTCACATAAATCGACAAAATGTAGGGAATAGCCACTGAGGAATGGAGTAGCTGATTTTTTTCATGATTTCAGAACACTACCTACGTTAATAAAATAAGGCGTTATTAGTCTATAAAGACACCTACTCTTCGATCAATATAGACAACTACTGTTTGATCATATTATTCATCGAAGCACCTACTACTTGGTGGGAGCTGTTACTCGAGTGTCTAAAATTTTAAACAAAAAATAATGAACAACTTTCAAGGTTGTCTATTTACTATTTGTCTAAATGAGATATTGATTTTCCATCCTTCTTATCTAGGTGTCCTACTAGGTAGGTACCTACATACCTATCTAATTTTGAAAACATACTTGTAAGTACCTAGTCAGTCATCTTATTCCACATCCTACAATGACACTAGATCACAAATTATTGGAAAATAATGAAAGTGTTGGTACGCTACTTTGTAAACTGTACCTAATAGACAAGTAAATAATCATAGGTTTTTGCTGGGCAAGCGTGTACCATCGTCGACTGGACCATCGCTTAACATCAGGTGAGGTGGCGGTCAAGTGCAAGCACATAAAGAAAAAAAAAAACAAGCTAATATCTTTACAATTGTAATTCCTGTTGAACAGCCTTACTAGGTAAAAGGTAATAGATACTAGACAAATGTACATATTTTATAACATATGTGCAGGATGAGATACTTACTTATACTATGACTGAGAAGTTTCCATTCTTGTAAGTAGTATGTTATGTAAATTTTAAATACTTAGCTTTATTCATGTAGCATGTGCAGTACCTATATACAGCCTTCAGAATATGTGTTGAGTGAGGATGAGGATGGTAGGTAATTTTTCTTGAAAAAAAAAACAACTTCTATTTATTAATGTTTATTGTTTTGATACAGGAATAATTGCATGCCTAAAACCAAACAAATAATTAGAAAGATTGCAATATTTTCTCCATATAGTGGTATGTAGGTAATACTATCATAACACAATGTGAAAGTGCCAATAATTATTCAAAATCACCTTGCTAACATAATACATCATTAATCTAAACCTTAAAATTAAGTTTCACCATATGGTCAGATAAATCAACACAGTACAATTAAAATAATGAAAATATCATTTAATATTAGAAAGTTAATATCCATAAACATTTTCATCGGAAAATGCTATATAGAGAAAGAAGTCTTCGTCATGATGCTCTTGATAAAGAGATCCCATTGTGGCAGATGTTGGAGGAATGACATTGTTGACAAAGAAGAACAATGCATCCTCTGGTCGTAGATGAATGCGTTTTCGGATCAGGAAGTAGAATTGTCCAACTGTTAGATCGGATGGTACCAAATACTTCTTTTTATCGAGGTCTCCGAGTCTAGCCTTCGGGGCTTTCTCAACAATTACCGGAACACGATCAGGATACTTCCTGCGAATTTTTTCGCCTTCGGTCTTTCTCTTTTCAAAAGAATGTTCTTCTTTATATTGGAATTTCATGATGAGATGTTGCTAACTCCACAATTTTCAAAACTATCACCAATAAAGTCGGATCTGATATCTACTGCGACTTGTTTTTTGTTTTTGCGTTTTATGACTATACGAAGTAATGACGCAATCAGCTGATATGCAGTAGTGATGGGACTCCAGTCCACTTTACTTGAGTGACTCGAGTGACAACGAAAAAAACGTATTCGAGTAAAAAAAAACTCGAGTTCACTCTAACTCGAGTCACTCGCCCATCACGCACCGAAATATGCGTAGACTAAAGCTCAATTATTAAGCTAAAGATTAATTAGGACTAGTAGTACGAGAGCCAATTGTAAAAAAGTCTTCAAATAACGATTTTCGTGGGACCTAGTTCCGCCATACGGACAACTGGTATGTACTTATTCGGCATGTTTTTCTGAACACAAAAAGTGCAGTAGTCACTTCCTAGGGGTATGGGGGGGTAGCTATGACGCAGCAAAGATGGCGGCCGGGCTATTCTGTTTATCGATATTTCTAGATAACTACTGGACCGATTCTCATAAATAAGGTGTCAAATGAAAGAACATACAATGCACATTATTTCATTTCATACATTTGTTCATGTGAAGCCAATACCAACAGAAATATTAACAAAAAACTACATTTTGAAAAATAAAATTCCTATTAATATGTAAATAGCTCGGTAACCGTCAGGATTATGGAAATTACGTTTATGTAAACCGTATTGCTATTTTTATCATCTTTCTAATGAGCCTTAAATCAATACAATCAAGTAATAAATAACGGAGCTACAGTCGTTTTAGTGAGCGTCGGTAGCGCCGAGCTGTCGACGGTAGCTGAGCCCTTGGTACGAATAATCTCGAATTGAGAACAGCTTCTTGAGTCGAAATGTGGTCCCATCCGGCAGAAACCATGAAACTTGGCATGCATGTAGCTTTTATATTATGTGCTTCAATTTATAAGTAGAAACACGTCGAAAAAGTATTGTTTCCCCCCTCTACCCGTCCTTTGTGTCCTCAATCGTAGTTTTTTTTAATTTTCTATGAAAACGGTTAATGTTTCGAGAAAACGGTCAAAGACCAATATATTTTTCATTAAATTATCTACAATATTGTCATTGGATGTATGTTGATAGGACTTAGGGTTTTCCAAATAAACTAACATTTATTGATGTAAATACAGGGTTTCAAACAATTTAATGAAACTTCCCATCAAGTATAATTAAAATTTTATTTACTTTTATTTATGACTTATGCATATGCATATGTTTGTGTAGCAATCTCTCCGGCCCTTATAACAGGCCAGTGTAGCTTAGCCTAAGTAGATATCAAACTGTAATGCAGCTGTGACAGGAAAATTTCGTCAACCCCTTTACGGAAGCTGAGGTTTCCTTTTCCGTACTCCATAATAGAGTCCAAACACCATCTTCTTTCTTTCGTCCCCAGTCCTTGAAGTTAGGATATTCAGGGGTTGCTAATTGCTATCAAGCTTTGACCCCAGATCGGTCCTGCCTGTAAACATGCTCCTTTCGCATGCCGTAAAAGAGTGGCAAATGTTGTCGACAGCTTATCCATCCGCACAGCCCTTTCCTTGATAAATAACGCCTTTCTTGCTTGGTCTTTCACGTCGCTTGTGCTGTCGTAAGTCACGATATCATATCTTGCCAAAAGATCACTTCTCCTCCACCGGCACCTTGGACACCTTGGACCGTGTTTAGGGGGCCCTGGTCTACTTACATACATGATAAATAAGAGGGTGGTCACTGGCAAGGGGAGACCTAGTTCTTGAAAAATACCCGGTAGAGTTATTACTCTGTCACTGCTAGTGGTAACCAGCAGTGACGAAGTAATAACTCTACCGAGTCAACAACGGAAATCAAGTGAAGTAGGTAAGTACTAGGTACATAGGTGTTTAAGTGACGAAATACAACGTGTATCAGAAATGCGTGGTCATATTTGAAGAGCATATTCAGGGGATGCTATCGAACAACTTTTACTATGGGACCAACCGTGAAATCGCGAAAAAATTATCAGCTGATCCTTACATTTTGTCGAGCGACATCGATGATTTAGTAGGGAACAGATGATAATTTTTTCGCGATTTCAGGGTTGGTCCCATAGTAAAAGTTGTTCTATGCTATGCCCTGAATGAGCTCTTAAAATATGACCACGCATTTCTGATACACGTTGTATAATAACAATCGACTTCACTTGAGAATTTCGTTTGATCATTGAATATGACACAAAACATAGCTTGTGTCTTGTGTGCACCAGCCTACTACGTACTGACTGTGGATCCGCACAAATAATTTTCCCCACGATAAATCATTATGCTTCTCCTTTGTGTTGCTTTACCTATAAGTAAATTTTGCTGTGCTTTTTTTATAACATTGGAGGGCAAACGAGCAAGCGGGTCACGTAATGGTATGCAATCTCTGCCACCCATGGACATTCGCTTCACCAGGGGAGTCGCCGATGCGTTGCCGACCTTTTAAAAAGACGTATGCTCTTTTCTTGAAGGCTCCCATGTCGAATTTGTTCGGGAAAATCGCTGACGTAAGTTTGTACCACAGTTTTGCTGTACGATGCAAAAAATGGCGTGTGAAATGTACAGTAGTAGACCGCCAACTATCAATATGGTGAGGATGGAATTTGGATTTATAGCGGGTGGTACGATAGTGTAAGTCGGCGGCATAGAACTCGCCTTGCCAGCGACCACCCTCATATTTATCATGTATGTACTTAGTGGAATAATGTCAGTGATCAGTGGTACTCACCTACTTAACTTCACTTCCGTTGTTGACCTGGTAGAGTGATTACTCCGTCACTGCTGGACACCACTAGCAGTGACGGAGTAATAACTCTACCTGGTACTTTTCAAGAACTAGGACTCGCCTTGCCAGCGACCACCCTCTTATTTATAAATCATGTATGTAAGGAGACCAGTGTCCCCTAAACACGTTCCAAGGTATCCAAGGCGCCAGTGGTGGTAGTTAGTGGAGGAGAAGCGATCTTTTGGCGAGATATGATATCGTGACTTATGACAATACAAGCGACGTGGAAGACCAAGCAAAGAAGGCGTTACTTATCAAGGGAAGGGCTATGCGGATGGATAAGCTGCCCACAACATTTCCCACTCTTCTACGGCATACGAAACGAGCATGTTTACAGGCGGGATTGATTTGGGGTCAAAGCTTGATAGCAATTAGCAACCTCTGGATATCCTTACTTCAAGGAAAGATAGTGTTTGGACTCCATTATGGAGTACAGAGAAGGAAACCTCAGCTTCCGTAAAGGGATTGACGAAATGTTCCTGTCACAGCTGCATTACAGTTTGATATCAACGTAGGCTTCGCTACACTGGCCTATTATAAGTGCCGGAGAGATTGCTACACAAACATATGCATATGCATAAGTCATAAATAAAAATACATAAAAAATTTACTGGACTTGATGGGAAGTTTCATTAAATTGCTTGAAACCCTGTATTTACATCAATGAATGTTAGCTTATTTGGAAAACCCTAAGTCCTATCAACATACATCCAATGACAATATTGTAGATAATTTAATGAAAAATATATTGGTCTTTGACCATTTTCTCGAAACATTAACCGTTTCCATAGAAAATTAAAAAAAAATACGATTGGGGACACAAAGGAAGGGCAGAGGGGGGAAACAATACTTTTTCGACGTGTTTCTACTTATAAATTGAAACACACAATATAAAAGCTACATGCATGCCAAGTTTCATGCTTTCTGCCGGATGGGACCACATTTCGACTCAAGAAGCTGTTCTCAATTCGAGATTATTCGTACCAAGGGCTCAGCTACCGTCTACAGCTCGGCGCTACCGACGCTCACTAAAACGACTGTAGCTCCGTTATTTATTACTCGATTGTATTGATTTAACGCTCATTAGAAAGATGATAAAAATAGCAATACGGTTTACATAAACGTAATTTCCATAATCCTGACGGTTACCGAGCTATTTACATATTAATAGGAGTTTTATTTTTAAAATGTAGTTTTTTGTTAATATTTCTGTTGGTATTGGCTTTACATGAACAAATGTATGAAATGAAATAATGTGCATTGTATGTTCTTTCATTTGACACCTTATTTATGAGAATCGGTCCAGTAGTTATCTAGAAATAACGCTAAACAGAATAGCCCGGCCGCCATCTTTGCTGCGTCATAGCTACCCCCCCCCATACCCCTAGGAAGTGACTACCGCACTTTTTGTGTTCAGTAAAACATGCCGAATAAGTACATACCAGTTGTCCGTATGGCGGAACTAGGTCCCACGGAAGTGTCGAAAATCTCAATCCGGGAGGTGACAGTGAATCAAAAAAAAATATTGGACTAACGGATTATGTGGGTCTGTTGATAGAAAGCCTAAAAAAATACAAATATTGAAAATATATTGTTTATAATATTTTATATTTAGTTATTAAAATTAGGATTTTATATCTGTGAGTCACGTGACAACAAACACCAATCAGGAGACGTGACGTCATTGTTCAACTGACGGTTGTAACTGACGGTCAATAAATGTCAAAAGTTTTGTTGTCATTTGTTGTTGGTGTGCTATGGGTTATTTCTGAGGATGAATTTATAATATACTGCTGTTTTTCGAAAGTTTAAGAAGTTTAGTAGCTGTGGTGTTGAAGTCGAAAATGGAGACAGGTTTTTATAAGGGCGACAGTGCGAACTTGCCCAAAATAGACGCTCTTATGGTGGAAACCTATTTTGCCACCAATCCCGATTTTTGTTCGTCCGAATAGAGAAACATTAAAACTTCTGCGTGAGTATAACGTTTTAAACGTAGTACAATCTCATAATTTGTGTGAAAAGTTAATACTTTAAACATTAAACTTCCTTTTTGTTTTGCTCAGGTCTTCAAGAGAAACTTATGGAGATGACGCTATCGGTTACATACAAGTCGTAGCGCTGACTTGTGTACAGTAAAGGCAAGGATTTGCCCGAAGCATAAAGTCCACGCCAAGCCCTACAGTGTTACTTTAACCTTTGAATGAAAATGAAGCCAAAGTCATGGATGTACAATGTCACGATTGCGCAGCTTCACTGGGTGGATGCAAGCACGCGATTGCCTTCCTTATGTGGCTTCACAGAAGTGGAGATCCTTCATCGACATCCAGAGAGTGCTATTGTAGAAAACAGCAAATTAAGCACAGGTTGTTGCTACTTTTATGTTTTAAAGACTTTATACCTGTCTATTAAGTAATGCCTTATTTTCATTTACACTGAATACCTATGTAACACATATTTTCTTCTGCAGGTTGGAAGTACATTGAAATTCATCAAAGCTAAACAGCTTTCAAAAACAAAACGGTAGATAGGTACCTACCTTACTAAAGTTTGAAATAACCAAGTGTAAGAAATGCTGAGTTTTTATCACAAGCAGGGCAACAAAAACTTGATAACTGCTAACTAATGAAGCACCAACCTGGGTATGAGCCATGTGATGTAAAAATGTTTTCATTGCATTATTTACAACCACAGACATAGTAAAAAATATAGACTAAGTGCTGCGAACAACCATAGTGAAGCCAACAAAAACCGTGCTCCTTCATGTACAACCAGTGCTCACACACACACACACCATGCACCTGAAAGATATTTGTTTTCGCGATGCTTACTGGAAGATGCCGCGGCATGTGAACTGAGATAAGTGAGCACGGTTTAAGGTGCATGTGTATGCGTGAGCACTGGTTGTACATGAAGAAGCACGGTTTTGTTGGCTTCACTATGGTTGTTTGCAGCACTTAGTCTATATTTTTTACTATGTCTGTGTTTACAACAAACAACATGATTGCAATATTTATCTGGAATCAATTAAAGATCTGCTCACCATATAAAAAATATTGAGTTTAATACTACAGACCAATACAAGATTACACTGGTATGAACCCTTTGTTCTGTGTTGTTTGTATGGGAGGATAACAGCATTCATAGCTTATGAAGCCAGTAGATGTAACACCCCTGATGGTACATTAATTGCTAAAATAATGGGTGGATGAACTCCAGATATGCCATCAATGCGAAGAGGCTGCATCCTAGAAGAGAAAGTAAGAGAAAAAGTGGAGAAAATGCTCAGAAAAAACAAATGTGAATTGTTTTTATCCAAAGAAAACCCTATGCTGGCTGTGTCTCTAAATAGTGTTTACAACAGTGACAGTTCAATAGAAATAAAACATCCAGTCACTGAATAATCCAGTGGAAATTATTTATAAAGTGGAAAATTATCGGATAAGTGCTATTGCCAAGTGCAGATGCAAGTGCACATACCAAGGCCTACAAAGTGCTACTTTTGTGTTGCATTTGAAACCAACAAAAATGTGCAATATATTCAAGTAAAACTGTAAAAACAAAAAAAAAAACAAAAAAACTGAAAAAACTGAACTGAACTGTTAAAACTGTATATTATTGTTATTTTGTGTGTTGTGTGGCTGTAGTAAATAAACCATTTTTCTTTCTTTCTTTTCTTTCAAGTATAGTCTGTTTTTTTCTTTCTTTAAACAATCTTGGCATGTCTTTTTAATGCAATTTGTCAATAGTAAATATTAAAAGACATTATGTTATGTGGACTGGATGCAGAAGGCAGATGACCGAGCGTTGTGGCGCAACTTGGGAGAGGCCTATGTCCAGCAGTGGACTGTGATAGGCTGAGTTGATTATGTTAACAATTTTACACACTAAATAATTTTTTTTTACCTAATTACATGTGCAGAACTAGTAATTATATTTTATCATTAGTTATTTGAATAAAGAGTTGTGCTAAGATTGTTTACTAAATAAGACAGGAGAAAAAACAGAATATATCATTTTAAATGTTATAACAATTTTTTATAAAAATAATGTTTACCCTTTGCTTAATCAAACTAGGGCTACAGATCTGTAGTAATTTTTGTTTTGAATAAAAGTCTTATAAGAATTTCAATGTTTATTTATTTTTCATTACATAATAAAACATAAAAGCCACCATTCACTTAAACCAGCAAAGTAATCCTACAATGTGTTATTGAAATAACTGAAAACCTCTTAAGGGGTCATTGTACTCATCAGTATGAATAACTTTTACTATGAGACCAAACAAATAAAAATCGCGTAAAAAATCCCCACATTTTGTCGATTTATGTGAACACACAACTGTAGGGGAACAGCTGTTTTTTTTTCGCGATTTCAGTGTTGGTCCCATAGTAAAAGTTGTTCATACTGATGAAAACAATGACCCCTTAAGAGGTTTTCAGTTATTTCAATAACACAGTGTATAAATAACCCTTATAAGAAAAAAAAGACTTATAGAATTTATACAGGCATTTTTAAATACTGCTTTACTTATTATATAATAGCATGTTATAAGCCATAATAGACTAAAATTATTCTCAAGTGCAGTATACAAGACTAACACTAACAAATGTTTTTTTCAATTAAATTCATTTATTTTGTAAAAATGTGGTAAATACAGGTGGTAGGGTACTAAGATTAGTTCGAAACATTAACCATTTCACATTATGGCATACGTTTTTTTTTCAATAGCACTACTAGCGGCCCGTCTCGGCTTCGCATGGGTGGACATAAAAATATAGCCTATGTTACTCAGGGTGAATGTAGAATAAGAATAATAGAATAATCTTTATTTTCTAAATAGTTTACAGGTTTACAATTCGCATGAAGCTAGTTATACAAACTATACTTATTTCTATGGTAGAGCACCTGTTACAGATAGTTTCAAAGACTTCCTGCACTAGGCTAGGCCTGTATCGCAGGAAGCTTAATTTATTTTTCCTCAATTAACAACTAATAATACCTATTGTACAGTCAACAAATCGGAATCATGACCCACTCAGCTGATAATTCGTTTGAAATCGTCAAAACAGTAAGGTTTTCTTCTATGCTGCACTTAGGACATTTTGAATATAACAGAAACTGTATTAATACGGGTCAGAGGACTGTGCCATTTTGAGCTTTGTTATCAATGCAATAGATTTATAATTGGATTGGAAATTATGTTTTTGATAAAGCAGGAATTGTTTTGAATTTCGAATTAGCTGTCGTTTCACATGGTTTTCCTGCAACCAACTATATATACTAACTTTTTCGATTACAGAACATTAATAAAATAAAAATAAAAATGACAAATAATAAAATGTCAAGTATAAAATGGTGTCAAACATTATTTGGAGTTAAACATCAAAAATAAAAAATAGAAAAAAACAATTATAAATTCTGCGGAAGACCACGTAGTGACTAATCAATTATCTGGTCGAATTTCTGCTAACATGTGGGCCTGGTGAGTGCCGGAAATGTAGGCGAACTCGTCCAGATTTCTTCTCGTGCAAATTCAGTTGACTTATTAGAAGAAACTATGTTACCGACGGTGCGAACGGTTTACCCGCGAGAAGAAGTTCCGAACTTCTACGTTCACGATACCTGTCCAATGCATACAGCAAGAGTTGTCACCAGATTTCACCAGCATTTTCATAGCCATCTAGGTCCCCGGATCCCAATCCAAATGAAAATGTATTGGGCTTGATGGTCCAAATGTGGGATAATAGAAACCAGAGGACAAGGCAAGCACTTGAACAACGTTGTAACAAAATTTGGGATTATATGAGAGGAACGGACATTTGCAGTCGCCTAATCGGATCGATGCGTTCCAGACTATTGGACGTTATTGAAAACTATTTTGCTTACTCTCGTTTTTAGGATAAATTAATTGTCATTCATTAATGTTATTGTGAATATTTTATTAACTATTTAAACACAGTCTTTTATTGTGTATTTCCCTTATCTCTTATTTAATTATGTTTTATGCAGTGGGTATGGTGACTAAATAATAAGAAGTGCTTATTATTGTGTGATTTCACAAAACTGTCGTCGCATCAATCGATGTATTTGATCGACGCCATTCGGGTATTATTACGCAGTAATACCCTTGCAATATGGCATCGCATTTTTATAAGAAGTCAGTCCATCATGAGGTATCGAAACTCAATGTGTCTATTGTCCGCCATCAGGCGTGTTAGCATTTGAAATTTATAACTTCACGTGCTTCACATGTTATGGTTAATGCCAAACGTGTTAAAGAAAGTTCACGTTCTATATGCGTAGCATCTCTAGTACGTCTGTGCGTTCTAAATGTAGTGATTATATTATCTTTGGTGCGTTCTATGCACGAAAGGAGATGGCATAGGGCACAGACCTACATAGGGAGACGACAATTTTATTGGTAAACGAACTGTCACTGTCAATGGCTAACAAAATTGATAACAAGTCTGTTGCCAGGGAAATATCTGTTTAAGCGAAATTCAACCTAATTGTATTAGAATGTCTGGAGGATATTAAGCTTATCGTGGGTCATGATTCCGATTTGTTGACTGTACATTAAAAAAAAAGATTATTTGGTATGAAAGAGCAAATAATCTTTCTTTATTTGCTCTTTCATACCAATACCATTTTTGTAGCTTCCTAATGGTGATTTTTTTTTAATCGGTACAGTAGTTTTTGTGTTTATTCATTTCAAACATATACACAATGAAGTCGGTTAAAAATACAAATCTTTCCTCTTTATAATATTAGTGTAGATAGTGTAGATGAGTTTATTCATTACAAACATACACACAAAAATACAATTCTTTCCTCTTGTGTAGATTTCATAAGAGTATTTGATCCTATTATTATACTTATTAAATGCTATTTAGAACATTATGTAAGCTTATAACTGCATTTTACAAGACTATTAGTACAGACTCTGAATTTATTCTTATATTATTATTAAAAACTTTTACTGTGGGACACAACCTGAAAAAGCAAAAAAAAAAGCGCGTCCCTACCCTACATTTTTGTTCACATAAATCGACAAAATGCAGGGAACAGCTGATATTTATTTCGCTATTTCAAGGTTGGACCCATAGTAAAAGTTGTTCATACAATGATGAGTACAATTACCCCTTAAGAGGTTTCCAGTTATTACAATAACAGGTTGTAAATTGAAATGTTTTTTATTTCAAATAAACCTTGTTATCTTGTGTATTATAAGTATGTATTTACAAAAAAAAATGTACTTATGTATTATATCTATTGTCTTGTTCCCATCATAGTACAAGCTCTGCTTAGTTTAGGAGAAGATAGTGCTGTGTAAAAATGTCCCAAAAATATTTAATTTTACAGGCACTTTTGAAACGTCAGGCTCTAGTTGCAAGGTTCCAAATTGAATTGGTACTAACAGTTCATACAGATCAGTAAAAACTAAAATGTGTAAGAAAATTACACAATGTCAAAAAAGCTGTTATAATAAAAAATAAATTCTCGCAATCTTCGAATCAATCTCTCCACATGTATCCTTAAACTGGCTATTTCTTTGGTTTGATTGGCTTCCATCTTAGATAATTTTGCCCCGCTAGGAACACTAGAAGATCTCAATAAATGAATCCCTTTTGTCCATAGCAATGGCTCTAAATGTTTAAAACCTCTATCTGCTAGGATGTGAGCACCAGGTGGTAAGTTCTTCAAGAAACCACCTGACACCTGACCTTGATGGGGGGGACTTTTTTAAAAGGAGATCTATATCTCCTTTTAAAAAAGTCAAGTCAAAGTAAACTTTTATTGCTATCAATATTGGCTGCATTAACTTTAATGGGTGAGGTTACAGAGTTTCATTGGCTAATATGAGTTTCACTACTTTTACTTCTGTATTTCTTAGTTATGTATACTTGGATTGACTTATTCACCAACTTTGGTGGATCCGTTGGCATCTCTTGAACTTCATCTGGTTAGGTTTCTCCTGATGTATGTACTTCGAACTGCCACTTGTTCTTCAGATGTATCTGTAAAAATATAGTTTTCTGTATTACACTTATATTAGGTTTACAGAACAATTTTCTGCAATAAAACTTCGGGCTTATTGTTTTTTACTTAATGCAGAGTTGCTCCTAACCTGCATTTCACTATTACAAACTAACTAATAAAACTCACAGTAACAACATGGTTATAGACGCAGTATCTCAGTAGCTAAAAAAAAACTTTTGGTGTTGCATCTTTTGATCTAGTTGTTTATGACTGAAATATATTTTAATTCTGTAGCAGCAGGATATCTTCACTACATGCTATTGTAAGAAATATTAAGGTAATCTTAACTAAAATGTAAATCCCTATACATAAGTAGTAACCAACTTACTTAAAGTTCCAGACGAGGGTGTGCTGTTCATAACAGCCAGTTCTATTTCACTTCTTAATAATAACTGATTGTCAAGTTCTGTCCTTTGTCTTTGTAGGTGATGATCATCAAGAGGCTTGGTTATAGTTGATATTTTTCTGGTGGGTTGACAATCAAATTTTGACAGCAATTTTGGGTTTCATTAAATTTCTCTTAACAGAACCTAATAAATGGTATTCCATGTAGTTATCCATGTCATTTGGGAGCTGAAACATAGATAAAATAAGTACATATTACCTCAGTAATAAAATGTTGTTTATTGTTAAACTCAAGCTGCGTCTCCTAAGACATAAGTCATTTATTCATTTGTGTAATATAGGTACAAAAAATAATATAAAGTTCTTAAATACAATAAAGAGTCTGCTATGTTATGCCAGCAGGCGTACAAATGTGTATTTAAAATCTAAATGAGAAATTTGAATCCATATGCTAGTAAAAACATATTTAATTATACAATTCGAAATGTCACATAATACTACTAATAAATAATGAAATGTAATGGTGTTATAAAATAAAAAATGTCAAATGGTATTCTTGGTCACTAATCATAATATTATTAAATTAATTGGGCATTTTTCCTGCGACCATATTTTTGTTATTTCTAACATCTAACATGTTATTCTAACAAAATAACATGTTAGCTTGGCTTAGCTGTTTGGCTACATTTGATTGGCAAGCAAAATGTTAACATGTTTTGTTAGATTTTGGTCGCAGGAGACACGACTCACACGGCTTCAAGCTAACAACATAACCTTAAAAATATAGGTTTGTTTAGTGAAATTATTTAGATGGAACATGGTGATAGGTATTGCAATGAGTTGTTACTCACATCGAAATGATCTTCACAAAAAATATATTTGATTTCGCCGACACATCTTCCACATTCAGTCGAGCAAGTTCCAACCACTTTTTTCGCAATTCTGTTTTTACAGGGACATGTATAAACAGTTTTGTGGGTGTTTTGATTGTAGTATTCTCGCAATAAGGCACGGAGCAGCACTGTTAATAGTTTTTCACATTCATAATTGAATAAACGTAAAAATCTAACTTCGCTACAAAATGACAATACTTGCTTTGTTCACGGGTAGTAATCTTAGAACAAAAATTTTCAACGTTATGTCTATGATTCTAGATGGGTTCAATAATAGATTTTGACAGTTACTTCGTCCCCCTCGGCCTACCCCTTCTGGTCTGTATTATTCAGCGTTGCCGGCACGGGTATTTTTACCCGATTTCGGGTAATTAAGGCCTTCAGCGGGTTCTTGGCGGGTAACGATGACTGCCGGGTAATTTCGGGTATTTTTGCGACGATCACAATAAAGAGCATCTCGAGTCCCCCTCAGTGTTATGATCTGGGTAATTCTGTGTCCCCCATCATTTTATCATGTGTCCTTTGCCAATTGTCACTAACTGTAATATGTAGGTCATTACAGTAATTGTAGGAATTGCACGCGGGACAGAGAAGATACTCAATAAAAGCCGGCAAAATCACAATCACATATTTTCCATCTTTATGGCTCAGTTTGGCGAACGCAATATTAGTAACAAATTGTTGTAGTTTTTTATTGATGGATCCAGTGATCAAAGACAGTTCTTTAGTTTTCTTTATCATTCTACATCATTCTGCTTCTTTAATGTGCTGCTCGTATAATAATAATATTTGAAATGCATAAATCTTTGTGAAGCGCTATCTCACTTTGTTCATGCATAGTCCAAAAAAATCTTGGTTAAGCAAAATCCTGAATCCACACAGGTTGACATTCTTGAAAATTATATAAAAAAAATCGCCACCTCAGGCCCCCTAATATTTCTATAACGTCAGTGTGGCGCGACGCCCCTTAGATACCCGATTTAAAACTATAAACGAAGAGGTAAAAAACATAATACTTTTTTTTTTTGACATAACGGGTAATTTCTAATGTGGTTTCGGACTTTTTCTTGTTTGATTGCCGGCAACACTGGTAATATTGTTGTTATATACCTATCATATGTATAAATGTACTCTGTGATACCTATGTGTAGTGTACATGTATAATCTCAATTATTGAAGTAATTGTCTTTGTAATTAACTCCAATTAACTCTTTGTAAAATGGGTAGTCTAAACTATGTACCTATCCCATTTAAAAGTTGAAATATACTATTCAGTTTTCTACATAGTTTAATATAACTAAATAAAAACGTACATTACGAATTACGGTTACGAAATGTTTGTTAACGTCTGCCCAACAAACAAGCCTACTACTAGCCACTAGCCACTAGCACATCAAGCCACTGTTATATGATCACATCATCAGGTAAGCAAATAATAATATATTTCATTTCAATGTTAAAGTGTAATATTTGACAATGAACTTTTCAATCTGCATGCAGTACACACTACAGAAAACGATTATTTCAGGCTTCTGGGGGCCAAACGAAGTTTAATGAATTGACACTCAGGGAAACAAGCCCTTCCCACCAGATGGTTCAAATAAAACTAGGAGTTGGGAGATTAATACAATACCGCTTGAATATTATTTGTTTCTTTTTGCAAACATAAGTATACTACATGCTACCGCAAGTTGGAAATCATAAAATATCACACATAATGCAATACTATAGGGGACACTTCTAAGTATTCCTTGCCTATCTGGCCCTTGTGCCCCTCCCCGAAACAAATCCTGGATCTGCCCTTGGCCACAGCAATAGGATTCCATTTGGACCCTTCGGGTGTGGAATCTTAATAATATTAATGCTGTTGTAAAACTAATTTTTATTATTTCAGATACTGAGATGCCAACGCCTACATACAGTGTTGTTGGAAATCATTTGTTAAATGAGGTAAGCAACAGCTTTTTTCATTTTCTTTAATGGTATTTATATTTAAAAACAAAATAATATGAATAATAATATTATAAGTTGGCCTCAACAAAGTAAGCTGTGTGTGAATGTCACAATCAACTGAGAAATGTTTGAGCATGATGTTAGGCAGGGTAAAGTTCTAAAGATATTTCTATTAAAAAATGGTTTATCATTATCAGACCGTTACTGTTCCACTTCTGGGCACGGGCCTCTTCTCAGAAGGATTCAGGCCTGAGTCCACCATGCTGGCCTACTGCGGGTTGGTGGACTAAACACCATCAAGAACTGTATGAAGCACTCTCAAGTGGGTAGGTTTCCTCACTATGTTTTCGTTCACCGTTAAAGTAAAAAGTGACAATAAAATTCTGATTCGCACTTGAATTCGAAAAGCCAGAGGTGTGCGCCGGGTACGAAATCAGATCCCCCTGCAAGGATGGCAAGCATTCAACCACTAGGCTATACTTTAAATTACTAGGTTATAATATTCATTCCGGGACCCATCTGAAAACCAGTGCTGCAACATTTCGGTGTTGTAGCATATGCTGATATGGGGGCCTTTTTAGTCTTTTACAGGCATATTATTTTTAATTTTATTGTTGATGTGTTATTTTTTCTCTCGCCTGTAACAAGTTTAAAATAATTATTTTATTTCTTTCTTTCATTTTGTTTGATTTATGTAAATGCAATGATAACATTGTAGATATTAATGTAAAACCAAGTAGTTAAAAGCCTTAATTTTCCTTGCAGGTAATGTACAATCAAATAACAGTCCCTTCAACACTGAAGACGATGACTCCTGTGGCTAGGAAGATCCTGTGGATGTACATCAAACAAGAAAATGTAGAATTTTATTCTGATTAGAAATAACTGAAAAAAAACAATGTTTATAGGAAAAAATTTAAAAATAAACAGATTTATGTAAAAGTAATGGTTTTTATTTCACTTTCACTATAAAAAATAAAATATTAGCAATGCATGTATAGGTACCTACCTACGCATGAATAAGAGGCAAAAGCCTTGTATCCAAGGCCGAAATTTAAAAACCTTTTGCTTGGTTGGATGTTGAAAAAATGTATTATCTGTGCTTGTCATTTTCTATTATTGAGGTTACTCTTTGGTTCCCTATTGACCAAATTTTTTGTTCGGAGATTGTCGTCTGATGCGTAGCATCTCTACTTGGTCTGTGGCTTTGTTTGTGCTTTGTTTGTTTATTGAACCACAGATCACTATAGTGTCACAGAGTAAATAGTGTAGCGTAATGAACAATGACGTCATAGTGTCACGTGATCAGATTGCCGCGTTTTTGTGGTATGATTTTTATTTACATGATTATATATTTTTTAAATATATTTAGAGCTAAAATAAAATAATTATATTAAATTTACGGACTTATTTTATCCAAATAAAGAGTTTAAAAATATATTTGAAAAATAGTCCACTCCCGGATTGGCACCCGTACTATAGAGAGTAGTAAAGAGTTAGGTTAAATTAATCAAAACCTTCAACGCCGCCTTGGTGCTTGAATGTCCAAAAGACCAATTTTACCAAAAACGACTTTTCGGTTTCAAAACTTAGAAAAGGTGATTACGTCTTATAAAATTTAATTTATTTTAATTTATCTTTGATACATCATGCACTAACAATAAAAATAAAATGTCCTATCACCAAAATAAAAATTGTTTTGAGTGCTAGTTTGTTCTAACTCCATAATTTGCTCAAAAAAACGCTCCCAATCATCATGTTGCGTGCTTGTGTGTCCAACCTCCATCGGCCAACCAATCGCAGCCAAGTATTTAGCTGTGAAGTATGAATTCGCCACCTGGCTTGTGTATAATGTTTATTTTGTTCACGAGTTAGCGGCGTTTTTAATATTTCTGCGATAAACTAATAGTTTAAATACTTTTTATTCAAATGTAGTGCTTTAGAATTTAGTAACAACTAAGAAAAAAACTATTCAAACAGGTGGAATTGGATTTATAAAGGTACGTTGGCATTTCATTTACATAATTTTATTTTTCTGTGTAAGAATTTAGCCGGTATGTCATATACAGGATGAATCTGATCGATTGTATTGAAAACTCTCCACACATTATTTATTTAGCCCAATGTAATTTTTTTTATACATGTACATTTTATTTTGTATCCACTGTATAAATAGATATAATAGTAAAACTTTTTTTTTTTTTTAAGATATATTTTAAAATGTAAATAATATATGTACCTATAAGATAAATGATTAAAGGAATAATAATATAATATTCTATTTTGATACATAATGGGCTGGTTAAAAAAAAACGCTCCCAATCATCATGTTGCGTGCTTGTGTGTCCAACCTCCATCGGCCAACCAATCGCAGCCAAGTATTTAGCTGTGAAGTATGAATTCGCCACCTGGCTTTTGTATAATGTTTATTTTGTTCACGAGTTAGCGGCGTTTCTAATATTTCTGAGATAAACTAATAGTTTAAATACTTTTTATTCAAATGTAGTGCTTTAGAATTTAGTAACTAACAACTAAGAAAAAAACTATTACAAACAGGTGGAATTGGATTTAGAAAGGTACGTTGGCATTTCATTTATATAATTGTATTTTTCTGTGTAAGAATTTAGCCAGTCATATACAGAATGAATCTCATCGATTGTATTGAAAATTCTCCACACATTATTTATTTAGCCCAATGTAATTTTTTTTATACATGTACATTTTATTTTGTATCCACTGTATAAATAGATATAATTTTTTTTTTTTTTTTTTTTTAAAGATATATTTTAAAATGTAAATAATATGTGTACCTATAAGATAAATGATTAAAGGAATAATAATATAATATTCTATTTTGATACATAATGGGCTGGTTAAAAATGTATGTATATAGATATATTACACAAGAATTGAAAATAAATAAAAAATATATATATTTTTAATAAATTAATTTGATTATTTTGGTTAAATTAATTAAATAATTAATCTGACAAGGATGGTGGTGAGATTCACCGTTCAAGTACCTGTCTGTATGGGCTTTGGCTTGGTAGTAGTGGGGCTGCTTTCTTAGAACATCTAAATTCTATACACAGTAAAATTCAATTTACTATGGAGTTGGAGGCAAACAAATCCTTAGCTTTTTTTGATATACAACTTATCCATAATCCTGATCATTCTGTAAGTCATACAGTGAGAAAGCCTAACCATACAGACAGATACTTGAACGGTGAATCTCACCACCATCCTTGTCAGTTAGCTACCCTGGCCAAATCTTTGTTACAGAGAGCACACCGCATCTGCGATGTCGACCACCTGGCAGGGGAACTTTACCATGTGAAGCATGTTCTCAAGCATAATAACTTGCAAGCTCCACATCCCCATTGCAAACGCCGCCTGAAACCCAGCACAGTAAAGGGGTCACCGACAGAATTGGTCATATCTTGAAGCGTGCTTCTATCAAAACCTATTTCAAGCCCCAAAAAAATATCAGCCAACTCCTCAGACCGGTGAAGTGTCACATTCCCTTACAAGATGCAGGGGTCTACAAGATTGATTGTGATTGTGGTATTTGTGATACATAGGGAAAACAAGCGTAGTAGCCACTAGAATTAAAGAACATATAGCTGACGTCAAGAACAGACGCTCCACAAAGTCTGCAGTGTGTGAACATGCCCTAGACAAACCCAACCATTTTCTTCGATTTGATAAACCACAAGTTCTGGCGAAGGAAAACCGATATGTACCTACAATACTCCGTGACGCTATTGGAATTAAAAAACATCCTAATTTTAATAGAGAAGATGTTTGGCAGCTCCCAACCACCTGTTTGGAACCCAGTCCTAAAAATAATCAAGTCCCAAACAGCACGCAACACTGTAAAAGATAATGATATTGTGAGTGATTACTGCGTGCATCGAAACGATTTTAATTAATAATATTGTACGGTAGATTAAAATATTTTTTTAGAAATATTTGTAGAGGCGCTTGTCATCTTAGTCTACCTGTGACTACGAAATGCTGCAAAGCTTTCGAAACGTCAGGAATACCAATTTAAATAATATACGCGATTTAATCCGGTTAAACTTTGTTTTATTATACATAAGGAGATTTTTGTTCATAATGAATATATAATAAACTCCTAACTAGCCTAACTATTTGTTATCTCGTGTTATTCATCTAATTAGTTATTAAAGGAAACTGTATAAAATTACTAGTTCAAAAGTGAAGTAAATGAAAACATGCATTTTGCTCGGGTAATTATTTTCACAAAGTGGTAGCACATTAAACTGACAAGTGTCACGCTAACAGCCCGCTATTGGCTCCACGTCCGATGACGTAGTACGGTACGGAAGCAATCACGTGACCTAGCTGTCACGGGAAGAGACTACCTGGTGAAACATCTAATTATACTATGAGACTGGCTATGTTGAGCAATATAAATATTAATAATTAATATTGGTGTCGATTCTCTTGTTCACGAACTAAACTTATTTTAAACTATCGCCCTCTTTTACTAATAGTAGATACAAGAAAGGGATGGCAACCATTTAAGAGCTGTCAAATTAGACGAAATTAAATTTTCCATACAAGTTTAGTCGTGATCTCGGAACGTGCCCACTAAAATACAAAGAAATGTAACACGTAAACTAATTTGACAGTTCTAAAATGGTTGCCATCCCTTTCTTGTATCTACTTTTAGTAAAAGAGAGCGATAGTTTAAAATAAGTTTAGTTCGTGAACAAGAGAATCGACACCATTGTCGTTTTATTAAGCCTCAACATAATAACCTCTTATATTATTATATAATATCATTGTACTTAACTTATAAAAAAAATAATAGATAAATAATAAATTCATGGATAAAGTCACAAGTTGTGAGTTGTTGTTGTTGTTGTGTGTTGTTGTTGTCAGTAGTTGTGGATGTTTTTTCACAAGTTAAATGAGGCGAGTGACTCGGAACTAGTTGGAACCACTCGATTGGTAAATTACTCTAATGACTCGAGCGGATTCGAGTTGCGCCACTAAACGCAGACAACGCAGAAGACGCAGTCATATAGTGTTGCCGTTCTCAAATCCAGTGAACTACTAAAATAAAATGTCTACTCTATACAAAACTACCAAAATCTACCAGACAAATGGCCTTTTTTGAGATTGTATTGGTACATACTCAAAAAAGTAACACTAGATGCTTTGCTTTAATTTTATCAACCGACGAAAAAAGGAGGAAGGAGGTTCTCAATTCGACGGCTAATTTTTTTTTATGTGTGCCCACGCATAACTTTTTACAGAGTAGTCCGATTTTGATGATTCTTTTTTTAATGGATAGGGTATATTATCTCAAAGTTGGTCCCATTTAAATTTGAAATTCAAAATCCACCCCTAAGGATAGGAAAACAGGGGATGACTGCTTGTTCACCAACTGTTTTCTTACCTGTTAACCGATTTTGTTGAAACTTGGCACACATAAATGTAGTTCTAGGCACAAGAACATAATGGAGAATAATGGAGTTAGATTTTAGCCACAAAAAAAATTAAAATTAAGTTTTTTAACAAAAAATTGAACCGACGAAAACAGAAACTGAAAAGCGAAAAATAAAATTAAGCTTTTTATTTTCAATGTATGATTAGTAGCCATAGACAAAGTAAAACTCAAGACAAATTCCAGCGGAACATTGGAGGTTTTTAATCTGAGATGCAGGGTATGCCAAGAACATTATATATCTATGTATTACATACATTCCTGGACAAAGTACTACATATTTTTATCAATACAAAACTATACCTTAAGTCTATGGTTTAAGGTTTATTTTCATGTAATAGTGATGTAAGCAGAAAACCAAAATAAAGGGAGAGCCGAGAAGCGACTTGTGTGTCCTTGTCTAAAAAATTACCAACGTAAAATAAAAATTTCTATAGTAGTTTTTAAATCAAAATTATAGTTTTGTAAAATTCGTTATTACCGCACTTCTATAACACGATAATGTGAAATTCGTAAAAGTGATGTTATCCATTAATAAAAGTAGATCGTACTATTTTGTTACGTATTCTTATTGAATTTATAAAATAATATTGGTGTAAACTTTAACCTTTAAATGTCAACACTGATTTGTCATATTGACAACAATTATGGGGGTTGTACTTTTTCATGTTTTTGAATTTTCAGTATATTTTATTATTAAATGGTGATTTTTTGTTGCGTACGTGGTTGTAAAAAAGAATCATATCCTGGCTGTGGCTTATCTTTGCACAGGTAAAGTGTTTTCATATGGTTTTAATATTTACAAAGCACTGGCACACTAGGGTGACCATGCGTTGTATGCACGAATGTATTTGTTTTTTTTATTGGATCCCAAAGATGACTATGAATGACAGATCGGGAAAAAATTATTCCCAGGAATCCCACAAAGTCGTCTACCGTTTTTACCGTGTATTTTGAAAAAAAAAAACTCATTCATTCAAGAAAAAGTAGATTATTCCTATTTACGTTGAATGATGACAAAATTCTGAATACGCCCATGGCTGTTCCACAGTCTTAGGAACTCTAAAGCGCAAACCACACAGAGCCGGTGCGTGTCGGCCCCGCATTGGGTGGAGCATGACGAATACAACATCTACTTCGACATCGAAGATGGCGCACGTGACTATTTAAATAAAATTAATACAGATATCGTTCTCGAGGTTCTCGGGGGTCCTGATTACGAATATAAGATTTATTTTGAGATCCAAGAAGGCGGATGCGACTTTTAAAATGAAATCAATATGGGTATCGTTTTCGAGGTTTTCGGGGTGCTGATTATGAATATAGCATCTATTTTGAGATCCAAGATGGTGGACGTGACTTTTTAAATAAAATCAATATGGGTATCGTTTTCGAGGTTTCCCGGGGTGCTGATTATGAATATAACATCTATTTCGAGATCCAAGATGGCGGACGTCACTTTTTAAATAAAATCAATATGGGTGTCGTTTTCTAGGTTTCCCGGGACGCAAATTACGAATATAACATCTATTTCGAGATCCAAGATGGCGGACGTGACTTTTTAAATAAAGTCAATATGGGTGTCGTTTTCGAGGTTTCCCGGGATGCTAATTACTAATATAACATCCATTTCGGCTCATTCAAAGGGTTCAGAACGCTTGTGCTCGATTTTGTTACAGAATTCCTTCCAGAAGCCACGTAACACCTTTTCTTAACAAGCACTATACACTAAAAATGAAATCGAGACGCAAACTACACTTGGCTTGCCTCTTGTTCGGTGTGGCTAAATACCAAAAGCCGGACTACCTGTACAACAAGCTGAGTTGGGTGGGTAGTAGACGAGAATGCGGGAGAAGACAGTGTTCACAGCCACTCTCAATTCAGCTCCACCGTACAGCGGCTTTTAGAGGCACCTTTCGGTATGCGGCATCCAAAGTGTGGAATAACCTGCCACCACCTATTAGAGCAATCAAGACGATCGAAACTTTTAGAAGACGCTTACGGCAGTATCTAATAGATGCGCAACGGAAGCTAGACATGATTAATGTTAATGTTTCTATTATATGATAATTATTATAAATGTATAGGTACATAACTATATGCAGGTTGTAGGTATTGCACATGCTCGGTGGTTTCCTTTTGCTGCTTATCGTGTCCGTAACTCTGGGGGTGCTATTGCATCATCCGCGACAAGTGCGTGCCATCGCAGTTCGGAGACCTACAAACAAAACACAACACAATATATCCTTTTTCCAACTTGTCGTGCTCTGCTTATTCTCGTTGCGTTTCTACTTACCCAATGTGGCTGGCCTGCTTGCGACTGCGGCGCACGGTGTCGGGATCGTAGCATTTTTTTTCTCTCCCTCCTGTAAAAGCCTGGCAGACAAACGTCTGTGTTTGTAGTTTGGCATCTCGATGTTGAAGCACAACTAAAAAAACAGGATAATGATGCTTAATCAGGAATCCCCAACAATGCTCTGCAAATATTAATATTAGTACTACAAAATGACAATTACCTTTAATCAACTTCGGACATCTCCATCTATTATTTCTCGTATTCTTATTCTTATTCTTTATTGCACACAAAAAAAAAAAAACACAACTATACATAATAGTTTTGAAATTACATGGACAAAGGCGACCATAACTCACTTTACTTCATACTTCACTTTTTTTTCTAGTAATGTTTGGTTGATTAATTATACCATGGTTGATTACTTGGTTTCAATATATATATGTAACAACTGCCGGTAAAATGTCTGTCGCGCTCGGCTGCCCGCAGCGCATTGTGAGATTTGTGGGTAAATGCGTGCAAACGAACCTGTGACATGTATAGGTATTTATTAATTGATGACGTCCTTTCTACTTATTTCTCATTTATTTGTTATTACTATTTTAACACGTATATATATATATATCACGATATTCATATTTTATATTATATTATTATTGCGAAAAACTTTCTTTTTATTTTTTATCTATGTTTAGTTTACTCACTGTAAAACTGATTTTCGTCCGTGACACTTTCAAACAAGGTCCAGTTGAAAACCAGCGCCAGACACTAGTTGTCTGGCATTTTTGCTGAACTGAGCCTATTTAGTGCAGCCGCGGGGCACACAATTATACTTTTAGGAGTCTGTGTTGTTTAAAATTGTATATTATTGTTATTGTGTGCCTCTGGCTGTAGTAAATAAACCATTTTTCTTTCTTTCATTTTGAAATCCAAGATGGCAGACGCAACTTTCTGAATAAAATCAATATGGGTATCGTTTTCGAGGTTTCCTGGGATGCTAATTACGAATATAACATCTATTCGAGATCCAAGATGGTGGACGTGACTTTTTAAATAAAATCAATACGTGTATCGTTTTCAAGGTTTCCCGGAGTGCTGATTATGAATATAACATCAACTTTGAGATCCAAGATGGTGGACGTGACTTTTTTAATAAAATCAATATGGGTACAGTTTTTTAGGTTTCACGGGGTAATGATTACGAATATAATATCTATTTCGAGATCTAAGATGGCGGACGTGACTTTTCAAATAAAATCAATATAGGTATCGTTTTTGAGGTTTCCCGGGGTGATGATTATGAATATAACATCAATTTTAAGATCCAAGATGGTGGACGTGACTTTTTAAATAAAATCAATATGGGTGTCGTTTTCGAGGTTTCCCGGGATGCTAATTAAATAATGGGACCAACCCCGAAATCGCGAAAACACAACTATTCCTCACATACGATTTAAATTGTGGAAAGTAAAAATCGCTCACAAGCAGGATTCGAACCTGCGATTCCTGGCTCCTTACATTTTGTAGTGTAACGTGAACACAAATGCAGGGAACAGCTTATTACTGATGAGTACAATGACCCCTTAAGAGGTTTTGAGTTATTTCAATTACACGTTGTATAATATCTTTGCACACGTAGAATTAGCAAAGTTGGCAATGGTGTCGATTCTCTTGTTCATGAACTAAACTTATTTTAAACTATCGCTCTCTTTTACTGATAGGAGATAACAGAAAGGGATGGAAACAATTTAAGCGTTGTCAAATTAGTCGGAATTTAAATTTCTATACAAGTTTAGTCGTGATTTCGGAACGTGCCCACTAAAATACAGGGAAATGTAACACGTAAACTATTTTGACAGTTCTAAAATTGTTGTCATCTCTTTCTTGTATCTACTATTAATAAAAGAGAGCGATAGTTGAGTTGTTGAAGTAGCGTGAACAAGAGAATTGACACCAATGATCCATGAAAATAAAATTAATAAAACATCGACTTTGCCTACCGTAAACCAGCAGGCCGTGTTGACAATGTCCATACCTACTTCCTACTAATATTATAAATGCGAAAGTACGGATGTTAGTTTGTTCTTCCATAACACTGAAACGGCTGAACGGATTTGATATACTGATTCTACTCGGGGTAAGAAAAATATATAAATAAAGTCAAAGCATATAATCTACTTCATTATGAGTACAATGACCCCTCTTAGTTTTCGAAACGATAACATTAAGTTTGAGAAAATCCATGAACAAATATTATTTGGACACCCTAGTAGAAAGAAATGCAATAGTTTTATGGACCTCTCGCTTGGCTCGCTTTAAGTCACATAGTGTGTTATCCTACAATATAGATTCATGGGGTATGCAAATGTATGAGTGACATTGACAGCGATGGGAGTGTTGCTAGATAAAATCTTTTTACCCCTGATATCAAACAACTGACCACGACTAATATCAAGTCTTTAAATAATTAATACGATCCAATTATGAACAGTCACGGAAAGGGATTGTTTAGCAAATTGACTGTCAATTTAAATTTTCCGTATATTAATAATCACAATTATTGTCATTCGTTATCAGTATACCAACTAGCATCAGGGCTAGAAAGGCAAAATCCGGCAAAATTTGTGGCTCAATTTGCTAAATAATTCGTGTCCCTGGCCGAACATAGAATATAACTATATAATAAAAAATAGTTATTTGCTATGCAAGACTGTAAAGTTGTTATTTAGCGCGATTTCTTCTATTAAAGCAAGCCAAGGATTTTAAGATTGAATTCTAAAATATAATCAAAAAAATGTAAAGGCACGAGACGCAAATAATTTTGCAGCCGTGCAAAACACACAACTTTTCATCTCACTGCAGCCAAGAAAATGCTAGATGTAAGAAAAATAATTGAAATATCAATCAGGGTTTAATTATTCATAGTAGTTACTTACAAAATGGAACATTATACTAAAACTAAAAATTAAATTACTGCTGTTGGTTGGATACTTGTGTACTATTCCTTGGTAATTTTTTTGCAAAATTATCAAAAATTACTAATTTCATTGGATTCCATTGTGGTAGATGTGAAGGATTCATTATGTTGTTTTAATAGAAATTTTCACCCGACTGCGGCGCAGCCTAAAAGGAGGGATCACGTTTTTAGTCATGTATAAATCATGCTTAACAAAGTGTTCGCTACAAATGAATACAAGTGAATAATTGGTTGGATGGTGACCAATTATTTTTATTTCTGCTATTACGTATTACTTCAACCCACTCTTTTTTTCTGTTAAAGTCTTTCGGAAAGCTAAAACCAAAAAAAAGCGTAAAAATAACATGACAATTAGTTTTACCCGATTTCTGGGGTAAATTATAATTTATTAACATGCAACACAGGAATATTCCTTGCCGCGGTAAGGTTACAAGAAAATGAATTGTAAACATTAAAATAAATTACTAACTTGTGAAAAGTAATTCCATCTGACTTTTTATGCGCTGTAGAATTATTTTTGCACCGTTTCACGACATACGAAGGCATTTTAAGATTTTTTTCAAAGCTCTTTGACAGTTAAGTGTTGTGGTGTGTTTCGGTGATTCGAAATACAATAAACAGTTCGGCAAGGTTTGAATGTGAGTGTGTGCGTAATTCGCGTGTACTACGCAAATCGGCAAGGTTTTGAATGTATCAAATTTTTGTTCGTGACATTTGGTCTATGTATGTAATACATACATATATAATGTTTTTTTTTTTTTTTTTTTTTTTTTTCTTCTGGCTTTGCACTGTTCGTGCTTTTAGCCACCGACAAATTATAAAAAACAGGAAACGAAACGCGAAAAAACAAATTGGATCGGAATTTGGAAAAGGAAAAGGAGATCAGTTATTATAGGAAACACAAAAAAATACATGAAATATATAAAAAATATCATTTTATACTAAATAAAACTAAATAATGGTGAATTAATGTATTATTATGTACACAAGAATTATATTTTAATATCGTTATTTACAATAAAATGGGCAATGGATTTGTATATATCTATATTACAATTACCTAAGATACAAGAAATAGAGGTAGGAAAAGGAACTTGGAGGGACACAAGACTTTGGATAAGAGAGGTGTGGTCATACAGGGAGCAAGCAAAAATTAGGTGATTCAAATCACCCACATCAGCGCCACAGGCACACACAGGGCTCTGCACGATGCCAAGTCTAGCCAGATGAGCCGGAGTGCACACATGGCCCAAGCGCATACGTATAATGATAGAAGTAATTTTTTTGCTGAATTTAAATTTAGAAAACAATGGTTTTGTAGGGATATCAGGCTGAATTGAACGGTAAAATCGGCCCTTTTCTGAGTGCTTTGTCCAGAGCTCACCCCAGGATTCCTGTAAATGAATTCTGGGCAGCGCAGACAGGTCTTGAAAACTGTTTTTATAAGGGAATACATCTCCACAACTCACAGCCTCGTTAGCCAATTGATCTGCTCTTACATTACCCAAAATACCACAATGAGAAGGTATCCAAGCAAAATACACAGAAAACCCCTTCAAAGAACACTGTAAAAGTAGACACCGAGTTTCAAAAACTATATATGGATTTTGTGAATAAAAAGGAAATCTAGCTAAGGCTTGCAAGGCACTCATTGCATCAGTAAAAATAATTGCGTTTTGTAACCCCATGACTAAAATATATTCAACTGCTTTAAATAAACCAAAGCATTCCCCCGTAAATACTGATGTTTCAGGAGGAAGTTTAATCTTCTGTACCACATTGTAACGTGGGTGGTATACACCAACCCCCACACAACTATTGTGCCCATGCTTGGATGAATCCGAAAAAATATGATGGTATCCCCCCCAGTCCCTATCCATAATGTAATTGAAGTTTTGATTTTGACATGTGTCATTTTTGTAGATATTTAGGTTAAAGTGAATGTTTGGGGATAAAATTAAAGCATTGTATTTACAGTGAAATATTGGAAGAAGTTGAGAATTATGACAGAGAGCTTCAACTGAATTAAATTTTGTTAAACTTTTTACCAAGCAAGGGGTAGCTTTATTTCTCCAATAAACTGAAGAAACAACTTCATAGGACAGCCGGGAAACTATAGATTTTAAAGGGTGGTTAGCTAATTGTAAGCATCTAAATAAGAATCGGTCTGCTAGAAACTGTCTTCGCAAATGTAGGGGAGGGTCTCCGCATTCCACTTGTAGACAGTTGATAGGGCTAGATCTCATTGCACCTGAAATTACTCTCAATGCCTTAGACTGTACACCATCCAATTTTTTCAACCCAGCAGCACTGCCAGGCTCCAGCAAAAAGGTCCCATAATCTAATACACTTCGAATTAGAGTATTGTACATTAATTTTAATGAAAAAGGATGAGCACCCCACCAAACACCAGATAGACATCTGATGATGTTTATATTGCGCTCACATTTAGCTGCTATGTACTCACAGTGTGGAAGCCCTGTAAGATGTGAATCCAAAATAACACCTAAAAATTTTACTTGATTTTTAATAGGCATGGAGATGTTGTTAAACTGGACATTGACTGAAGGAGGTTTACGCATTCTAGTAAACAATACAATGCTGCTCTTATCAACTGAAAGTTCCAGACCATTATTTCCTAGCCAAGATTTCAACAAACACAAAGAGGAGGTTAAAGAAGTGCACATTTCCTGAACAGAATTTCCAGAAATATAAAAAAGTAAATCATCTGCATATTGAAGAATTTGTACTGATTCATTAAGGGAAGATTCTAAATCATAGGTGTAAATATTATAAAGAAGTGGACTAAGTACAGAACCTTGAGGAAGGCCTTTCCATACTAATCGGGTTAACTTGGACTCATCATCAAGGTACAGATTAATAGACCTTTCAGAGAGCATATTAATAATAAAATTTGTCATCATTGATGGAACTTTCAATGATTGAAGTTTTTGTTTCAGAACTGATACTAAAACATTATCATAAGCTGAGCTAATATCAAGGAATGCTGCGATTACAGATTTATTACAAGAGAAAGCTAAACGAATATTTGAAGTGAATACACTAAGGCTATCTAGTGTGCTCTTACCCTTCCTAAACCCAAACTGAGATGAAGCTAGTAAGTTTCTGCTTTCTACGAACCACTCCAAACGAATCTTAACAAGATGCTCAGTAATTTTGGCAAGAACTGATGAAAGTGCAATAGGACGATAAGAGGTGGCATTACAAGAAGGCTTGTTTGGTTTCAATATGGGGATAATGGTTTGAGATTTCCAGCTTGGAGGAATATTGCCAGATATCATCACAGTATTAATAAGATTTAAATAAACAGATAAGGCAGAGTCTGAAAGATTAGCTATAAAAGAATAGGGTATACCATCTTCACCAGGAGCTGAATCTTTGACATGTGAAAGAACACCCTTCAACTCGCCTAGTGAAAACAGGGAGTTAAGCTCAGAGTCACACATAGGTAAAGGAGGAGCATGAAGAAAAGAACTCTGTTCTGGAGCTGAAGGAGGGGCTAAGTTATCCATAAATTGATTAGCCAAGACTGGTGGCAATTTCGAAGTTGAAGATTCACTAAATGCAGACCTGAAGCGCCTAATATTACGCCACACAATAGAACAGTTAACATCTGGACAGATAGAGGCACAAAATTTCTGCCAGCCTTCGAATTTCTTTCGTCTAAGCAGTTTACGAGAAGTACGAGCTACTTCTAGATATACCTCGAAATTTTCTGTAGTCATACCACAAGAATAATTTTCCTCTGCTGCTTTTCTGTTTTTAACAGCCTGAGTACATTCAGCATCCCACCAGGGAGGGGAAGGAATCTTGCCCAATGCTCCATTTTTAATAGGGAAAGTAACCTCTGCGACCTCTATTAAAATGCTTGTAAATTTTTCAGATAATAATTGGGGATCCTGTACTGGAAAAGAATCAGCAAGTTCAAGAATTTTTTGCTCTACAGAACTTCTATATGAATCCCAGTCTGCATTATCTAATCTATACTTTATACGTGGTTTTGGAATATTAGTTACAGATTTCTTATATGGAAATGAAATAACTAGCGGATAATGATCACTACTATGGACAGAAGATAAACGAGACCAAGATAAAATAGATGCTATATCAGGTGTGCAAATTGAAAGATCAGGGGCACTCAACCCCTCATCTGGACTTGTGAGGCGAGTTGGAAGGCCGGTGTTTAAGATACACAGATTATGAGAATCCAGGATGTCCAAAAGTTTCTCTCCATAAAAGTTAGAAATAGAGCTACCCCAAGACTGATGATGGGAGTTAAAGTCTCCCATAATTAGGAATGGCTTAGGTAAAACCGATAACAAATTACTAACTTCCGATAAAATATTTACAGTAGGACGAGAAAAATATATACAGACTAAACAAATGTTATTTACAATAGCAGCGACAGCCGATATATCGTCGCTAAGAGGGGGAAGAGGAAAATTATTTACAGGAAAAGAATTCTTTATGAGTAAGGCAACTCCGCCAAACCCATCACTTCTGTCTGTTCTCAGACAAACATATCCAGGAATTCTAAATGTGAACAGTGGCTTAAGCCATGTCTCACAAATAGCAACCGCACATGGTTCGAATTTATTTAAAATATGTGACAATTCCGTTTTTTTATTAATAATGCTACGACTGTTCCACTGTATAATCTTGGACAGGTGTAGGTCCATTATAGGTGAACAAGTTAGATAAATTTTCAATCAAAGGGGCAACGTTGGACGGTGAAATATTATTATTTTGTGTAAGTGTATTAATTAAAGTAATGATTAAAGCTAAAATTTGATTTTCATTGTTTGTTATATTTTGTAATGCACACCCATTAGAAAAAGATGGAGCGTCATTTTTAATCAGAGCTTGATGAGCTGCCTTATCATAACCCTTTGATGTTTTTGGAGGAGTTCGAGGTTTCATGAATACTGTTTTTTTATATGATCTAGATGAGGATAAAGGGGAAACTACTGAAGTAGAAGGTTTATTATGAGCTGATGGGGCAGACAATAAAATATCTGCATATGATTTCGACACTGGGGGGTGTAACTTTGATGCCTCAGCATATGAGACACAATTTTGAGCCATATAAAGTTTAATTGATTTCTGTCTTTCAAACTCGGGACATTTTTTATCAATTGCATAATGTAGGCCACCGCAAAGGCAGCATGCAGCATCAACCTCATCCTCTATACCACAAGTGTCGGCAGAATGACCCTGTCCGCACTTGTAACACCGAGGGGTTGACCTACATTGCACTTTTGTGTGTCCAAAGTGACAACATGAAAAACATTGAATCGTTGGAAAAGTGTATAAAGTTACTGGTAAAGAATTGTAACATACAAAAATTCTCTTCGGTAGCACCTGCCCATCAAAAGTTATTACTACTGTCTGAGAAGGCTTCCAAACAGGGGTTGGCCCCTGAACTTTATAGTTCAACCGTCGCGCTTTTAAAATTTTACCACACCCTACGGGCACAGAAATGTTTTCAATGATCTCCTCAGGAGACCATTCAGTAGGTACACCCTTAACTATACCCATCCTACAAACATTAAAAGAAGGAATGAAGGCCCTTAAGTTCTCCTTAGTAAGACAAATATCATTCACAAAATAATTTGCATCCTCATACTTGGAAAAAGAAATTGAAACTCGGTTCCTACCTATACGCTTTAGACTCCCATTTATAATATTTTGGAATGAACGTTTCTTGAGAAAATGTCCTAACGTGACTGGGTGAAGTGTGGTAGCTGGATTCCCCTCTTTTTGGATATGCACAACATAAGGTGCCAGATCTGTGGGCTCGTACGATGTCCTGGTTACCTGAGGCGCCTTTTGCGGATTATTTGAACTATTATCATCAATGTTTTGTTCAGGCCGTACACCATTTACAGATTGTAAAGGTGAAGGACCCTCCTGGCATATTTCTTTTGAGGTGGTGGCAATTGATTCTGTAATTATTTGAGAATCACTGTCGCAATGACAATGACTCCCTTTACTACTTTTCGCTGTACTATTACCTTCCTGACCATGCCGCCGTCTTTTGTTACAGTGTTTACACATTTTACGTGAAGCCCTCGTCCTTTTCCTCTCTCGAGTAATGGACCCATCCGTATCCATGCTGGATTCATTTTCCAAGGATACGGAGGAAACAATGGTGATATTTTCGCCTACCGAGGGGACTGGGTCCCCCCGGTCAGGCGGCTCCTTATCCATGGGTCAGAAACGAAAAAATTGTTAAAACTTACCTAAATATTCACAATACACTACAAATTAAATGGAATATAAACTAAATATATGATATTTACACAAATCTACTCAACTGGCCTCGTTTTACTAATAAAATATGAATTTTATCAAAAAGTTATATGAAAAACGCTCCCGCCTAATTCGAAGGTTTCCCGCCTTTTCATATATAATGTTCTTGGCTTAAACTACTTTCAGTGTTGCCAACCCGTACGATAATTATGGGGGCGTATGATAATTTAGCCATTGGTACGATATACGTTAGTGAAGATCTAAATCATTACGTAAAACGTACTATTACCGTAATATACTATTTTGAGCATTGGATAATAAAAACATCAATGCGCAAAATACTCAAGCAAAACACATTTTTGATAAGGAAAAATTAAACACAAAGAACACCACCAGACAATTTTCTCCCTCCCTCACTTATACGTTTGTGTTTGTAATTAAGGCCCGTATTCCAGAACGATACTCAAGCGTTAATCACTGTTTGAAACTAGTTTTGAGTTGAGCTTTGATTTTAGAACGTCCCTCAAGCAGAGATTTGTTGATCACAGTTCAGCTGAGTTTAGTTTCGTTTTATATTGTCACCTGTTTCGGTATTTGGGCAGAGATTTCTGTAATTACTCAAGCGTGGTCCAGACTACGCTTGAGTAGAGATTTCTATTATATTTCAGGTCAAATTCGTGTGTTATGTTGTTGAATTAAAGTTTATAATTACCGTTCTGGAATAAGTCCGATACTCAAGTAACGATTCTATCCTTAAGTAGTGATCAGGTGATTGGAGTTTAAACTGTACTTGAGGAAGCTTCTGTAATACAGGCCTAAGACGCGACAAATTTAGTTAAAAAGTTCTTTTTCATTATTTATTAAAATAAGTATAATTTCTAAATTTTAGTTTTATGTTATGATCGTTTCTAGTTTCTTTGGAGCAATAGATTTTTATTGATATTATTCATACTACCTTTTTATTGATAATGGTACCCCAATTATTCTGCTCAATATATGGTAACTCGTTGTAATCCAAATGCCGTTAGATAATCAAGTACTTTCATCAATCACGTGAATGGTACATAAATAATAATAATGCTAATACACACATTATTTTGATTCAAACCAAATGAAAATTTATGGTTGCCATGGTATCTTTGTCAAACTATTGTATTTTTTTACGAAACGTTTTTTATAAAACGAAAATCGATTTTATCTCAGAAAGTGCACCATTGGGGCACCATATGTCTTTGGAAAAAATGTGGCACTACTACTACTAGGTAGATACCAATTATAGGAATGACTACCAGAAACAGACTGCCTGACTGACTGCCTCGTTGGTCTAGTGGTCGCAAGCGCGACTGCTGAGCGTGGGGTCCTGGGTTCGATTCCCGGGTCGGGCTAGCAGCAAAGTGTTATTGGGTTTTTTCATTTGAAAATTCTTAGTAGCAGCCCGGAGTCTGGATTTGTGCCCGGTTACTGGCAATAGGCTCGCCCTCTATTACATGGGACTGTAACATAACTGGCGAAATGTGGGTGTACTATACACCTCTGCCTACCCCTTCGGGGAAATACAGGCGTGATGTTATGATTAGATTAGATTAGATTATTTTTATTGGTAACAATAATTAATTACACGTCATGTTATGTTATGTTACCAGAAACAGGGCGAAACTCAGGCGCGAGGCGGTGGGGGAATTCGAGTGTCCATTTCCATACTAAGAAAACACTTTTTATCGATTTTCTCCTGAAATATGAGTCCAATTAGAAAACGTCTCATTACTATATTTGTAGGTTTTTAATAAAGACACACGTTCGCATTAAGACGGTCGCGACCGTAAGTCGCGTCTTATAATTTCAAGACAAAACTCCGTTTTCGTAAAACCCCAAAAAAAATTTTGCTTGCTCGCGCTGGTCATTATTACCTACAAGGAATTCCTGATTTCCCCCAAAGAGAATATAACCACTACGTTTTTTTTATTTCCCCTCCGCCCCCCGGAAGCTACGGTACGGTATCTAAAAACAAAGAAAAATTAAAATTCCACTAATAAAAATGCTACAACAGGGGGCCTAGTACGAGTTTGACACTTACGAATACTTTCATAGTTTTCGTCGACTTTCATTCATAAATCAGTAGTTCTTCCTTGTATCCGCCAGGGGCGCTACTGATTTATGAATGAAAGTCGACGAAAACTATTTAAGTATTCGTAAGTGTCAAACTCGTACTAGGCCCCCAGTCGTCCAATCGACGTGATAATTCGCACAGACTACTTAGAAGATACTACGTATATAATTCGATAACGTAGTGGTTATATTCTCTTTGAATTTGAACTTTTGGAGTTGGCCTTGGCAACACTGTGCTTACCTTTTTGACACAGACTACTTAGAAGATACTTTTTGAGGCTTTGGCGTGGGTCGTGAATTTCTATTTCTTGTGCATTTGTGATACTTTCAATTTTCAACTACCTAATATGCGTAAAAGGAAATCGGTAAAGAAAACTGGCGATGATTCGGATGGTTCTGAACCGGGAGTTGAACCAGAAGAATTTCAAGACTCGGGCGAAGATTGGACGCCGGATGCTGATTCTGTAAGTATAGTAGGTATTCAATTTACACAATATTTTTTGCAAAACAATTGGTGTCTTAAAAGTTCTCAGGTATACCATTACAATCTAGTGAAAAATCATCTTTTAGTTTAGTTTCAAATGGTTCAAGGTTATTTATAAATATTGGTGTCAAAATAATGTTAGGTTAGGTTCGTTCTCAGACCAAAAGAATAAGATAGACGGAGCGCGTAGAACTAGTGAAAAAGCCAGAAAAAAAGAATACAAAATGGCAAAGGAGTACCTACCAGCGATGCCGGTCGTACGATAACTATAGAACATATACGATAATTCGCCTCTGGTACGATGTACGATACAAAGTACAGTATCGTACGCACCCCGAAAGCGACACCGACAAAAATTACGATTATTTTAAAAATTAGACATGATAGACACTAGATATACCATAAACTATGGGAGGACCTAAAAAATTAAGGGAATATCCAAATCTCTATGAAACGTCACATTTGCTCAACACTGTACATCTTTCACGTAATTCCATAATCCTACTAATAATATACAATGTGTTGATCTGTATTCGTGCCATATTTAAGGAGGTGACTATACCACTGATACTGAACAAGAATCAATCTTCTTCTTCTATTGTGTCGACACGAGCTACTTGAAAGATGATAGCTCATGCCTTAGGAAAAACATTAGCCACTCACAAGAATCGATAAAAAATCAATACTGTTTAAGTACCTATTTGTAAACAAACAAATTCCCTCCGTGTGTTGCGTGCGACACAAAAATGATGGGTGCGAAGCCACCAAAACAATTTGCAGGTATTTCCACCCTGTGACAATGCCACCGATGACTTATTTTCAGTCTTTCGGGATTTGTTCTCGTGAAAATTTGTATATTAAATAATCGTAGAATTTTTCAAGTATTTTTAAATGACAGCACATTATTTATTATTTGCTCTAGAAATATGGCATGATTACAGATCAACAACTTGTATATTCAAAAGTATGGATGTTTGCTTGTTTATCCTTTAATCACACTGAGCACACAGACATACCATTACCCAGATTAGCAGATAGGCTACTTTTTATCCCAGGAAGATAAACAGTTTCTGAGGTTGAGCGATAACATTCTTCTGTGATAAACCGAATTATACTCGGGCGAAGATTCCATAATGTCAGTACAATATAAATAAATATTTTTTCCATCTAGTGCCAAACTAAGCAGAGCTTGCACTATGGGTACACCCCTAAGGCGACACTCAGACCAGACTTTTTTTGTAAATACCTACATACTCATAATACTTAAGAAACACCCAGACTAACACAAACACTTAGTTCATCACATAAATATTTGTGACCTATGGGAATTGAACCCACAACTTCGTAATCAGCAGTCCGACACTTGAATCTCTAGACCACAGATTTCGTCAAATAAAAAAAAATTTTATTAGACTTGTAAAATCAACCGTATGTCAGTGGTAACAGTTTCGACATTGACAATGTCTTTATTATGTAAGCAGAAAGGGCGCTTTACGAAATTCAAGTGTTACCACTAATGTGCGGCTGACTGTACTCATCTGACAACCCTGGAAAAACTAAGGTCCGTATTATAGAACATTCCTCAAGTACAGATTAAACTTCAATCACCTGATCACTACTTAAGGATAGAATCGTTACTTGAGCATTGGTCTTATTCCAATATGGTAATTACAAACTTCATTTCAACAACAGAGCACAGAAATATAACCTGAAATAGGAAATAAATCTCTACTCAAGGGTTGTCTCGACCATACTTGAGTGATTATAGATCAAATCTCTCCTCAAATACCGAAACATGTGAGAGTATAAAATAAAGCTAAACTCAGCTGAACTGTGATGTCAATCTCTGCTTGAGGAATGTTCAACAAAATAAAAAAAGTAAAATAAATCCCAACTCAGTTTTAAACAGTGACCAACGCTTCAGGATCGATCTGTAATAGGGCTTAGGTATTTCATACTTGTATGATAATTTTTCGACTGGTATGATAATTTTTGAACGTCAGTACGATAATTCACTTTGACGTGTCTGGCAACCCTGGTACCTCCTATTCCGCCCACAGTGGTCAATCTTATTCTTTTAGTTGGAGAATTAGATACGCTCCATATTGCAGCTCGCGAACACTGTGGGCGGAATAGTAGGGTAAGCAGAGGATTCGCTTTGTGAAAAAAGCATTTCTCTATGTTGCCGTTAACTGTAAAATATGCACACATTTAGTTTGAAATCTGTTGTTATTCTTGTTATGGTGATGAAACACTTAAGATTGTAAAATATTAATCATCCTTTGATAGAATGAACAACCTGGACGTGGAACTCGTAAAAGAACATCTAAGCCATCTTCACTGACATCAGTGAATAACACCAAAAAGAAACGCAAAAACTCTTCATCTGAAGAAAGTGAGGCTGAAGGGGAAGAAGATGAAGAAGCTGAAGACGAGGAAGGAGAACTAGATGAGGAAGAAGGCTCCGATGATGAGAAAAATGGGTCTGATGGAAACAAGTCTGATTCAAGTCAGTCAAAAGATGTACCAAAGCATTTCCATGTAAGTAATATTTTGTTTAACTCTGCTCTTTGACTTAAGTTTTGCTGATTTAATATTGATTTAATATTTCCAGTCTGGGAACTTTGTATTGTTAAAATCCGATGTTAAATGGGATGGGGACACTGTCACCTCTAAGTTGGATGAACTAAATTTGTGGAAAATAGATGGAAAAGCTCTATTGCAAAAATTTATTCCTATGGAATCAACTGGAAAAATTTTGCACAAATGCACATGTGTGGTAAGTATTATTCACGGTTGGTAGATTGGGGGTTTTTTCTTAGTTTTTGGGAAAAAAATTGTTCTTGGGGTAATGAAAATACACAGACACTGTACTAGTCTATAATAATGTCTGTCTGAATACGAAGTATCAAATTTTTTGAACATCATCCATGAATCCATGATACAGTATAAGTACATTTTTTAAATATACATAGTTTTATATTTTTCGTTTTGCTTTATTTTTCTGTTAGAAAAAAGAATGGGAAAAAATACATTAATATGGGGAAAATTCAGGAATTCGATCTCGCAACCCTGGTATTATTAAAAATAGTATCTGAGAAGCTTGTGAACAAAACCAGGTACCCAAAACATCTCTTAAGCTTTAGAGATAGCTCCACGGGGTACTCTTGTACAATTGTTCTGAGCCCAATACCATTACGATCTCAAAAAATACACATAGCACTCAATTTCAATTATCAAGAACTAGACCAATGCCGATTGATTAGAATTGTTTTCAATAATAATCCTACAGATGTGTTTGCTCTTCGATGAAGAATACTACTTTTCTTCGAAGTGTTTGCTAATAGGGTGTTTGACTGGTATCGCCCAAAATTATGAAGATTTCACACAACATAGATTCTAGGTTGAAGATTAAGTTTTACCAAGTTAAATGTATTCTAAATATTTTCTTTTCCTGCTTGAAATTTCGTTTTTAGGGTTCCGTAGTCCTACAAGGAACCCTTATAGTTTCGTCATGTCCATAACTTCTACAGTTATAAACATAAGTAAATGAAATTTTGTAAAAAATAGGTTTAGATATAGATCTCAATTTTAAAAGAATAAAAAGATCTTGATAACGTATTTTAGGGGTGGCGCCCATACATGTGAAATGGGGATGAAATTTTTTTTTTCGCTGCACTCCCTCGTCTAGGGTATCATTGAATAGGTCTTCTAAAATGAAGGTAATGTTACATACATAACTTTTTTATGAGGTATACCATCTGCGTAATACAGTTCGCCAAAGTGGCTTGCAATATGTGTCCCCCCCTGCCATTTCTAAACTATGCAACGTAGAAACTTATAGTCTTCCACATTGATAGACCTTTATAAAAACTGTTTTAAAATAATTTCGAGTATAATGTGATTATAATTTTTTGAGTTCAGTGAGAAAACTGAAAAATACTTAAGACGACCTAGTACATAGGTCATTGACCTTAGAGAAAAATGATCTTAGCAAATAATGCTCCTTTAGTTACTTTCTATTTAAAAAAATCACAAAAAGAAACTTTGTGTTATATTGATATGACACACTTCTTAAATTTTGCGCTAGGTGGCGCTGTTTGTAAAAACTAAAATAGCAATGATTAATATTCGATTTGATTCGTTTGTAATTAGACTACTTAAGACTACTTAAGGAACCCTATAATACTGAGCATGGCCCGACATGCTCTTGGCCGGTTTTTTTAATAACAGTTCCAATAATACAGTCAGTACTTTTATTTACACAAAACTAAATAATAGTTTTTATAAAAATCAGTGATTTAAATCAAACTTGATTTTTTTCCATAAAATTACATTGATTTATTTAAATCATAATGTTATGGGACTAGAAAAGAAAAAATCATATTAAAAATTATACAGTTTTTATTTTTTACTGCATATTGAATAAAAATATGGCAATAATAAACTACAAATAGTCAAGAAAATCGAGTTAGGAGGTGCTTCAATTAGATGTTGAATTTACTTTTCGGAACTGATTATAGACCAGTAAAGTCTTACTAGTTTTAAATAAACTGTTTCCTACATTTCTGTACTTAATTACTACTGTCATACTAAGATTTACTCATGGTTTTATTAATTCTTACAAAGTTGCATTCTAGTAAAATTTTCGTAAAAATATACATATTATGTGAACACGTAGGTAAGATTTTTAAGTATATGAGGAGTAGTAGGTAGGTCTTCAAGTTTTGTTTTTTTATCTTGACATATTAATTTTTGTCATAAATATGGAAGATTCTATGTCAGTAGATTAACATTTATGAAAACTATTTAGAAAATGATAACTAATTTTGGAGAAAAAAAATGTTTTTTTACTTATCTAGTTTTTTCTTCGGAACCATTGGGATTTTTGAGACAATACTTGGAATATTATTATTATTATGAGTATGTAAATAATAAAAATCAAGTAAATATCTTTAAAAGTCAAATAAAAAGCTCGGATAACTTTATCGTCGCTGAAACTCGGGTAATTACTTACCTGAAGGACCATTTTGCGAAAACTGTTGATCTTTAAGGTCGCACCTGAAGGATTCGGGAGCTATGCGGTGGGGAAACAAAAAAATAGGGAAAAATATGGTATTTCTTTTTTATCGTATTCATCTCGGACGAATAAAAAAGGCGGACGGAATCTCGCTAAGCAAGTGAAGCATCCATAGTATCGCTCGCATAAAAGTACGGTCCGGCACGCACACATTCACATCCAAAGTATTCCATAAAGCCGCGATTACGCAAAAAAATCTAGTGTGACGGTAGTCATTGTTGTAGTATCACAAATAAAATATCAGTATAAATCTGGTGTGTTAAAATGCTTTCGAAATTATAGTGGGTTTAGGATTTTTTTGTTTTTCAGTCTTTATTTAGGGAGATCCCGTCCGCCTTTTTTATTCGTCCGAGGTATTTATGTTACCAATACACCAAAAAAACATTAAGGCTCGTATTACAGAAGCTTCCTCAAGTACAGTTTAAACTCCAATCACCTGATCACTACTTAAGGATAGAATCGTTACTTGAGTATCGGTCTTATTCCAGAACGGTAATTATAAACTTTAACTCAACAACAAAACACACGAATTTGACCAGAAATATAATAGAAATCTCTACTCAAGCGTAGTCTGGACCACGCTTGAGTGATTACAGATCAAATATCTGCCCAAATAACGAAACAGGTGACAATATAAAACGAAACTAAACTCAGCTGAACTGTGATCAACAAATCTCTGCTTGAGGGACGTTCTAAAATCAAAGCTCAACTTGAAACTAGTTTTAAACAGAGATCAACGCTTGAGTATCCTTCTGGAATACGGGCCTAAGTCAATCGGTTGGTGGAAAGGTGTCACCAGCCTCAATAATAATTAATGAATTAATAATAAAAAACGTGTGCGTCAGGAACGAAGTTCCTCGCGCGCACTAGAAAGAGAAAGAAAGAGAGAGCTCGACACAGAACAAGATAGAATGGTTGTAATCACAATTTTACTTACGAAAAACGCGTGGCAACTTTTGGACAAACCACGCCTCCCATGTTGACGTCATTAAGTGAGGGGACATCGACGGTTTGTCAGAGTTATCGATAGACAATACGTGAAGTTTATCATTCACTATAATTCATAATAAAATGTGAATAGATGATTAACTCCAAGCTAAGGCACAATTACTTATAAAATGTTAATAAAAACAAAATATTTCACTTTTCTTACTGCAAACGTTTATTTAATAAAAACTAAGCTTTCACATAACAATTAAAATGAACTAATTTAAATGATAATTATTGCCATTACAATTGGATCTTTTGGAAATCTGAAATATTACTAGATCTTTCAGTTGAACTATTTGGGTCTATAACCAAGGAATTTGTATTACTAGCAAATAAATAAATAAAATCTATTATTAATTATATGGTGATAGCCTAGTGGTTGAACGATTGCCTTCCGTGCAGGAGGGTCTGAGTTCGGACCCGGCCCGCACCTTTGATTTTTTGAATTCATGTGTGGATCAGAATTTGATTATCACTTGCTTTAACGGTGAAGGAAAACATCGTGAGGAAACCTGCATACCTGAAAGTGCTCCATACAGTTCTCGATGGTGTGTGCATTCCACCCAGCGTTGCCAGACGTGCAATAATTATCGTAAATTTACGATAATTTCAAGTCCTTTGCGATAAAATATAAAAGCAAGGTATCGCACGATAATTTTACTAATTCATACGATAATTTAAATAGCACTGCGATCATTTTGAGGCAGATTGATTACAACCAAAATTAGCAATAAATTAACATTCACTATGTGTGACGCATACGACAGACTGAATAAGATACGCTGGACTCGCGCAAAGTAAGAGTTCCGTACCACCCAAAGACCTGATACCCCATAGAAATTGATTTAATTTACGAGAGTTTATCAAAAGACATCAACGCACAGTGCGCGAAATATGAATTTTTGCATCTTTTTAACCGACTTCAAAAAAAGGAGGAGGTTATGTATTCCGCGGGTTTTTTTTTTTTTTTTTTTTTTTTTTTTTCATGTATGTACTCCGATTACTCCGAGATTTGTGGGCCGATTTACGTGGTTGTTTTTTTATTTGGTAGAGAAAGTCCGCGCGGTGGTCCCATATAAATTTTATTGACTTAGGTTAAGTAGTTTTTTAACCAGCTTCAATAAATCAGTTTATTTTAGCTTTGCGTATCTAGATGATCTGCTCATTGGTTCCTCATTCTGAGAATTCTTGGCCGATATGCGTGTTTTTTTGTCACGATAGTGATTGGACGTTTGGAAGAACATGAGCGAGACCTTTGCCCAGCAGTGGGATAGCAAAGGTTAATAAAAATATATTCTCAAATTGGTTATATAAACATTTATGAATCAACCCTCAACTAAAAAGTATGAAATAAAAACTTTTTAACAAAAAATAAAACCGACTTCAAAAACCTTAACTAAAAAGTAAAAAATAATCATTGTATGTATTTTAAAATCTTAACTTAAACAACATTTTGAAGGCGGCGCGTGATTTTCATGTACGTTCACATAAACTGTTTTTAACAGACTTCTTACTATAGATATTGCGCTCGACTGTACATTACATGACGCAAAGGGTCAAGCACGCGCCGCCTTAAAAATGTTGTTTAACTTAAGATTTTAAAATACATACAATGATTATTTTTTACTTTTTAGTTAAGGTTTTTGAAGTCGGTTTTATTTTTTGTTAAAAAGTTTTTATTCTTACGCTGGTACCACCACATATGTCTGTTTCTCTTATTTTTAGTATTTGTTGCAAAACTACATAATATGCACTATATCATCTGTCCAAATTTGACGCTCGTATGTATTACCGTTTTGAAGATAGAGCAGGAACAAAAACGTTGAAATAAATGCATGTTTTTTGAGGTTTCTTGTATGGGTATGGTTTCTGGTATAGTCTTAAACCAAAGGGGTCCCCCTTTGGTTTAAGACTTTTATGTTTTTAGTATTTGTCGTGATACCCCTCGTAGCATCACATATTCTGAGAAAATTTCAACCGGTTACCTATTACCGTTCAAAAGATACAGCCCTGACAGACGGACGGATGAACGGATGAATGGACGGACGGACAGTATAGCGAGTAATAGGGTCCCGTTTGGCACCCTTCGGGTACGGAACCCTAAAAAAGACCGAAAAACACTAAAAAACTATGTTTTGCTTTCAACTGCATACCTGCGTCCTTTTCTGCTGTTCTACTCATTTATATTATTCGGTCGATGTTCGTCGGTCGGTCTGTCAGTTCATTCCTAGTTCAGTCAGACCTAGAGTCAGCCAGTCAGACTGAGTGCTATTGGATTAGTTATCTGTTTTGTATGCCTGCTTTGCATTGTTTCGTTTTAATTGTTGCACTCTGCTAACTGGAACCATAATAAGAACTTTATATTTTATTTTTATGATTTTATTTATAACTTATCTATAAATAAAAATGAATATTTCTTTGTATGTCCCTGTTTGTCCCGTACGTGTTCTTATAACATTCATCCGATTGCAATGACAATCTTGGTGAGTTGTTGTCCGAGAGCCCGCGAAGGTAAGGTAAGTAAAACAAAAATAGCTTTGCAACGCATGCCGGGCACAGCTGGTGTTAAAAACAACACACTAATCGTTAGAAGCTAAGGACATAAACCTTAAAATCACTGAGGTATTATAACTAGAGCGGCCCTCTAAAACAAATCTTATGTCGCACGCTCTGAGGTCCATGGGCCACAGTGATCCCAGTCGGTCTTTACGCTCAGTGCGATGCAAACGTATATTACTCCGTGCTTAATGACGACAAAACCTTAAAAAAATGCCGTCTTGTGTTCTAAAAACATGTAAAAACCATTCAAGATCGAAAAAAAAAAATAACGGCGTAACGTTTCACCGGTAAGTAAACAAAATGCAAGCCTGGTGGCCTACAGGGAGTAGGCTTAGGGTGTGGCAGAGGGGAGCAAAAATGTGGTCAGAATTAGGTTATCTTTGCCCGTTCCCGAGATATCAGCTCTTTAAGGTTCTCGAGTGGCAGGTTCTATTCCCGCCAGCAGTAAGACGGGTGATAGGAAGCGACAAGCGTTGCAGTTCAGGTGGATTTGGGAGGGGTTAAGGGATGGACGAAATCGCGGTGGAAGGGAGGGGGAACGTGTTTCCCGCGGGTTTAACTAGATAGTGCTTTGGGTTTGGCGGGGAGGAACGGAGTGGGGGTTTTTATTAAGTATGGTGACCTAGAGGGAGTATGCTTACGTGGTGGCAGAGGGGGGCAAAAATGTGGTCAAAATGAGGTTATCTCTGCCCGTTCCCAAGATATCAGCTCTTTAACGTTTTCGGGTGGCAGATTCGATTCCCACCAGCAGTAAGACGGGTGATAGGGAGCGACAAAGGTTGCAGTTCGGGTGGGTTTGGGAGGGGTTGCGGGATGGAAGAATTCGCGGTGGAAAGGGGGAACGTGTTTCCCGCGGGTGTAGCTAGATTTTGCTTTGGGTTTGGGGGGGAGGACCGGAGTGGGGGATTGTTTTATGTATGGGTGACCTAGAGGGAGCAGGCTTAGGGAGTGGCAGTGGGGGGCAAACATGTGGTCAGAATTTAGTTATCTCTGCCCGTTCCCAATATATCAGCTCTTTAAGGTTCTCGGGTGGCAGGTTCGATTCCCGCCAGCAGTAAGAGGGGTGATAGGTATTTACCACGAGTAAAACTAGGTGGAGCTAGTAGGAGCCAAGAAATTTTGCCTAAATAATATGCTTGATACTAATTTAATTTAGCATGCTTTCAATCAACCTTCCCCACATTAAACTATAGGATTCATCTGATACGAGCCATTATTCATAAATATGCAAAAATTCGTTTAAACTACGAAGCAAAAGTAAACAATGATTATTTATCTGAGCGCCAGAAACTAAATAAACTTATATTTTTTAATGGAAAATAAAGTTCTGTTATTCAAATGATATGAATGAACTTTTATTTTAATTCGTTCCTTTGAAAAAACTCAATATTTCGAATAGGCAGAATAAACACGAGTGTCGCATCTATGAATCGCTAGCCACCCGCCGCGCACCCCGCACATTCCCCGCGCTCTGAGCCGAGCGCACTGTATATTGTGGGCGACAGCCGCTCCAGTTATAATACCTCAGTGCTTAAAATATCAATATGATTACAATTTTGTATAAGAAAGCGTATGCGATAATTATGCGTTTTTTTTTTTTCCTAGATCTGAATATAATAGATAGCAAACGCGATAGTTTCAAACTTGGTTGCCATCTGGCAACACTGATTCCGCCAACCAGCAGTAGGCGAGCGTGGTGAACCTAGCAGTGGGACATAGTAATGGGCTGATTGATGATGATGATATGGTCAAACGTTCTACACGAGCAGCTTGTGGGTCAGCAAAACACAGAGATCGCTCAATGCGCAAAAGCGCGTCCAGTATAATATTGGATTCCAGGATTCAGGATGTTGTTATGATGCTCCGCTTCTGTAGTGCCTCTAAAATGTTTACAGAGGCTCGGCTTGATGGCTTCCATGCTATTATGCGCAAACAAATCGCCTTATTGCTAAGCTGAGTGTGGGGCAGCACTAATAGTATCCTGAGAGTTATTGCTGATAAGGTTGCCTCTGCAATAATGAAGGCTTTCATTCGGGTTCTGATCAGATAGTATTAGCTATCCGACCAAACCATCACAAATACGATCATACCAAACACTATGTTATGGGAGAACAATATTCTGTCAGTTACTAATTGAGTTAATTATAATTTAATATATAATTATATAACAATGCGATATAAAAACATTAATTATTTAGTAACACCAGCTTTGTTATATATTTTAAAGTATTTTAGTTTTACTTTCGAAAACATCGACTATAAATATCGACATAGGAAATCACTAGTGCAATCGAGGCGCCAGCATGGCGCCGACAGACCGCGACCGCGGTTCAATCCGTGATTTTAAAATGTCGTTTTGAATGGAAATAAATACTCACGTGTGATAAGAAATGCCTCCTTTTTCACATTTACTTAACAGCTTTTGTTTCTGCAGTTAGAAGTAGCGCAATAAGGCATTTTTGCGGGGTTTTATTACAGTGTTCACAGAAACAAGTCATAAGGCGTACTGAGAAAGGTTTTGAACGTTTTGTGCGCTTTAGTGCACAATGTTGGCACGCGCGCCCCGCCCACTTTTCCATTCTATCTTGTTCTGTGGAGCTCGAGGTGTGTGTATGTATCACCCACTGCTGAATATAGGCCTCCTTTCGTTTTTGCCAGCCTCTTCAATCTTGTGTATCCCTCATCCAGGTGTTACCTGCGGCTTTGGCGATATCATCAACCCAGCGCGCTTTCGGACGGCCCGGGTTTCTCCGACCTGACCTTGGCCACCACTCGGTCAACGCTTTACTCCATTGGCCATCTCTACACCGAGCCAGATGTCCTGCCCAACTCCACTTTAGCTTAATCGCCCTATCACCGAAGTCTTAGACTTTCGTCTGACGACGGATGTCGGTGTTTCGGACTCGGTCGAGAAGATTTAAGCCAAGCATAACACGCTCCATGGCCCGTTGTGCCACTCGCACTTGGTGGACAGTCTCCATTGTAAGCATCCATATCTCGGCACCATAAGTCATAGTTAGCAGGACACACTGGTTAAATAGAAATGGACACTTAAACTCTCTCACCGCCTGAGTTTCGCCTTGTTTCTGGTAGTCATTCCTATAATTGGTATCTACCTACTAAGTGCCACATTTTTTCCAAAGACACATGGTGCCCCAATGGTGCACTTTCTGAGATAAAATCGAATTTCGTTTTATCGTAAAAAAAATACAATAGTTTGACAAAGATACCATGGCAACCATGAATTTTCATTTGGTTTGAATCAAAATAATGTGTGGAATTAGCATTATTATTATTTATGTACCTTTCCCGTGATTGGTGAAAGTACTTGATTATCACAGTTGATTATCTAACGGCATTGGATTACAACGAGATACCATTATACCATATATTGATCAGAGTAATTGGGGTACCATTATCAATAAAAAAGTGGTTTGAATAATATCAATAAAAATTTGTTGCTCCAAAGAAACTAGAAACGATAATAACATAAAACAAAAATTTAGAAATTATACTTATTTTAATAAATAATGCATAAAAATGATTTCAAAAATAACTTTTCAACTAAATTAGTCCTATATACTAAAATAAACATGTAATAATAAGAAAAAAAAGGTTTATTTCGACCAAAAAAGGTTGTTAAGCACAAAGAAAATTACAAAATTAAAAAATAAATAAAAACACACAAAATAAATACACAATAAATAAAAATAGCTTAATTGCTAATAGTACATACTAAGCTACTTAGCCACAATGATTTTTTTTTCCTTAAACCAAAAATATGAACTACTCATGAAAATTCTTGAAACTTATTGAAATACATCATCACTGTTGTCATCATCATCATCCTCGTCGTCGTCATCATCACTACATTCTATGTCAGAATCTGGTACTGTGGTGACATCAATGAACTCAGTTTCATTTTCGTCACGCATTAATAAGTCACCAAGTTCCTTAAAAATAGACTGTTTAACTTTTGGAGTCATTTTTGGCCGAATAATTGTCAGCAAAGGATCTGAGGATAGCAGAAGGTTGTGCAAAATGTCTTCATTAGTTGCCAAACTACTGCACTTTCGGGTATGGCTTTCCCTATACTTCCGAAAGTCTTTGTTCCTCGCTTCGGAGGCTTCTTCCGATAGGAAGCCTATAGGCACTATAGATAAATGCTCTACTATCTGCAGACCATGAATCAAAAGCTTGTGCAGACTAGATGGCATATTATACCATGGGTACAATTGCACAAAAAGTTCTGCAGTTTCACAGCAGTACTCTCCGAATTTTATTATATTTATTTTCTCTCCTGAAGAAACACAATGCAAAATCACAGCTATTCTCCTGATCAAATTAATATCTAACCCAGTAATTCGAGCAGTCTTCTCAGGGTTGGAAAAAAATCGCCTTGCTGAATTGCCACAATTGGTATTGCCACTGTTTAACTACATCCAGCAGCAAACCGGTTTCTCTTCTACAGGTTTCTTTAATTATTTCTTTTCGTTCTTTCACTTTTCTCTTAATTTCTTCGCCTTTAGCCTGCCATGATTTAATTTCAATTTTATAACAGATGTGCAGTAAGCACTCCATGGACCTAATCCAAGCATGCAGTGAACTAAGGCCATACATATATAAGTCTTCGTTCACTGGCTTCTTCCTCACATCCACTAAATTGTTCATTTCTGTTGGACGCGCTTTGCATATATCATAGACAGCTGATGATGTTTCTGATATATACGAGTGTATTTTGCCATCGATCATAGTCAATATGAAATTATGGCTAACTTTGAACCCCCCACAGTCAGTTGGAGATACCTCAGCCATCTCAGACTCTATTTCAGCCATCTCACGCTTGACATTAAATTCAGTCTCTTTCATAAATTTAAAAGAAATTGGGCAGCAGTATCCTGTTGAAGATGGCCGCTCATTCTCCCATATGACGTTTCCGTCTGCAATGATAAGCCGCAGAGGTACAAGACTCGCCATAAATATGCTACCCCAATCATTTTCACTAATACTGGTTCTCTGGTGGTAAATACTCTGGCTAGAGGCTCCATCAAAACCCCACTTGCTGATCAACTGTAGTTGTTGACCTGCGTCACAACTGAAGTAAGCTTCACTGTGATGTCAACCAGTGCTTTTATTTTTATTTTGGCAGAATTCTCCGTGATCGTTATATACTCTTTTTTAGGGCAGCACTCGGTTTTCTCCTTCTGTAGCATATAATAGCTCGGATACTTCATAAGCCCCTCTCTTAAACTAAAATCTCTAAGAGTAATGTAGCGCCATTTTGATAACCGCAATGTGACAAATAGCGCTAAAGCTTTTTGCAGAGAAACTTCGTGGACTGACCTACTTTGTTCACTTTTAGTCATATTCAAAAATGTGGAGACCTTATTTGGGTTCTCTAATAAGTACTTCATAATAGCAGCTTCATCACTTTTCCCTGAAGTCTTTAGAACATACACTGCTGAAAATAAAATTTCATCGGAACTACACAATGTACGAGTATCTTCGGTGCGTCTTCTTTTCTGACGGTTACTTAGATCCTCAAAAGACTTGCGAGGAGTTTTTTCAGTTGATGTCGAAGCATCTGATTTTGAAGGCGTAACTGGCTCTTCAGTCAAATCAACATTAGGGTCGATGAGCATGTTATCCTTGAAAGAATCTGGCCATTTAATATCTGATTCTAACCACTTAGTATTTTTGTTCATAAACTTGTCGACAGTTCTTTTAGCTTGGGACCATTTTGCGTAAATACGGAAGCAAAAATTACGACACCAAGCTTGTAAGTCTTTTTCAACACTCTCTGTTAATTGCACTTCACAACTTGATTTGATGTATTAAACAATCGACTATGGTCACTAAAATCGTCTTGGTTGCGTAAAGCAACATAGAGATCAAGGTACGTAGTAAAACCGCGGAAAAACATAGTAACAACACGCTTGGAAGAAATTGTTAAAATTATAAATTGATAATTAGGCGTTGCCACTATTCTGCAAATAAAAGGTTCGCAAGTAGCGGGTGGCTCACCAAGCTGTTGTTATTGAACAGCCAATCAGAGAGCAGATACGTAATATTGTTTGTCACGCTAATTGTTTCATCGCAATTAGCTATTGTATAAATCACCAAGATAGAGGCAAATTTGTACTTGTTAATATTGTTATTGGTGTCGATTCTCTTGTTCACGAACTAAACTTATTTTAAACTATCGCTCTCTTTTACTAAAAGTAGATACAAGAAAGGGATGGCAACCATTTTAGAACTGTCTAATTAGTTTACGTGTTACATTTCGTTGTATTTTAGTGGGCACGTTCCGAGATCACGACTAAACTTGTATGGAAAATTTAATTTCGTCTAATTTGACAGCTCTTAAATGGTTGCCATCCCTTTCTTGTATCTACTATTAGTAAAAGAGGGCGATAGTTTAAAATAAGTTTAGTTCGTGAACAAGAGAATCGACACCATTGTTAATGTTTATTTAGTCTATATGACTAATTTAGTTGAAAAGTTATTTTTGAAAACATTTTTTGCATTATTTATTAAAATAAGTATAATTTTTGCTCTAATTTTGTTCACTCATCCTTTCATATTCAAACAATTCTTCTTTGGGATGAGCTACCTCTCGAGCTTAGGATGGCCACCAGTCGGGACTCTTTTAAAAGAAAAGTTCGGAAGTTCTTTCTAGATAAAATTTTGCTAGAATCATCTCATTAGTATTTTATCTATGACTATAATAGTATATTATTATATAGATTTAGTACTTATTGTATGTTATATATATACCTATGTATGTTTATCTATTGTTTTAGTGGTAATTTATTTCTCATCTTGTTTTGTGTCGTGAATCAATATTGCACCTGCCTTGTCATCTCTGTATCACCCTAAGGTTGACTGGGAGAGAATGCCTAAGGCATTAAGTCCGCCTATGTACACATGTTGCATGAAGTTTAAATAAATACATTTTTAAATGTTTATTTTATGTTGTGATCGTTTCTAGTTTTATTGGAGCAACAGATTTTTATTAATATTATTCAAACCACCTTTTTATTGATAATGGTAGGTACCCCAATTACTCTGCTCAATATATGGTAACTCGTTGTAATCCAAATGCCGTTAGATAATCAACTGTGATAATCAAGTACTTTCATCAATCACGGGAAAGGTACATAAATAATAATAATGCTAATACAAATATTTTGGAGGTAAATGTACCTAGGTACACATACACACATTATTTTGATTCAAACCAAATGAAAATTCATGGTTGCCATGGTATCTTTGTCATACTATTGTATTTTTTTATAATAAAACAAAAATCGATTTTATCTCGGAAAGTGCACCATCGGGGCACCAAGTGTCTTTGGAAAAAATGTGGCACTTAGTAGGTAGATACCAATTATAGGAATGACTACCAGAAACAAGGCGAAACTCAGGCGGTGGGGGAGTTTATGTGTACATTTCCATACTAAGAAAACACTTTTTATCGATTTTCTCCTGAAATATGAGTCCAATTAGAAAAAGTCTCATTACAATATTTGTAGGTTTTTGATAAAGAAATACGATCGCATGCCCAGGATGCACCGGCCAAACAACTGTCGTTATCTCCAGACGTGTCCAGAAGGACAAGCAGCCGTCAGGCACACGTGGAGGTTTTCTGGCCAGCACCCCACGATAAAGTTACCTGAGCTTTTTTGATCGTCCCTAATTAGTCCACTAGACGAACAGACTGTTCAAAATGATCTGAACAACTAAGGGTCGGTTGTTGGTACATTTTAGCTAACGTTGTAACCGACGTTAAATTTAACGAAACTATAACCACTACCATCCCTTTACCGAAGGTCAAGTTACGTATAGCGTTGCAAGGGTCTTTTGTTAAATTTTTTAGCTAACATTGTAACCAACTATTATGCCGACAATGATTCTAATTTTCTCATTCGTCCACTATACAACCAGTTTTGTGTTAATAAAAGTACTGACTGTATTATATTGGAACTGTTTAGTGTTATACTGAATTATTTACATATCATTATGTGTTTATTTAATTAGATTTTGCAAGCAAAAACTTCGATAAAGAGTACTATTCTTCATCGAAGAGGAAATTCTTCGGCGAAAATCTGTCATCATAAAATTAGTACCAACTGTTTAATTTCATTTAAAATTAACATAATTATCATTTTAATTTACAGTACTCTGGATGGAATGTTGACAACAGAGATAATTATTACCCTATCACTGAAATACTGGACCGGAATCCTCGCACAGACTCCAAGGAAATATGTGTAGCATTAGATCTAAATGATCTTATCAAAGTAAGAGACAAGTAAATCCTTGGTGTTTTTACTGAATTCAGTTAGATAAGTGAAAGTAAATTAATTAATAATTCCTTAATTCCTGATTACTTTGTGTTATTCAACTTCATTCCAGATTACTTTGTGTAATATTTTATAAGATGGGGATTAATTAAATGTTCAATTCTACAAGTTTTATTGTTAGTTTTATTTTTATATTAATATTTTATTGAAGTAAAACTTCTTTACGCACGCTTGACTTGGGGAGTAAGCTGGTGAATGCGTTACGAAAAGTGTGATCGGGCCAGGGGCGGATCTATATAAGGACTTTTTGGGCTGCAGCCCAGGGCCCCGTGAATATAAAGGGCCCCCATTGGGGAATGAAGACATTGGACCTTATTGCGACAAAAAAAAAAAACTAAAAAAAAAAAGAATATTTTCATAAGGTTGGCAACCAGACAGATCAATTAGACCGTTTGCGCGCCTATCGAACGGAATGGGGGATTCTCTCTTTTTTTCCTGTACCTCTACCTAGTTACCGAAAATAGTTTTTTGACAAAATAGCAAATAGTTGATTAATTAGGCAGGCTCCCAAGTAGTATTAGCCCAGGGCCCCACAAACTCACGGTCCGCCCCTGGATCAGGCGATGCGAACGGAGGGGGTAGTGCGGGACGCGGGGAACGAAGGCGCGCGACGGCCCACAGTGGACGGAAAAAGAAGGTTCCCTTCCATAGGATTTAAAAAAAAAACAATTTTTTTTTGATAGTTTCAAGTATACAGTTTTGTCGAGTACATTAAAACATTGAATAAAAGTAGTTACGGTTTTTTTCCCGAGTCTATACCATTAAAAAATGACTTTATATATTTCAAATGTATGAAAATGGAATTAGTTTTGCTCATAACTTTTTTCTGTCTTGGTTTGTAAAGCTAAAACTTTTAGGTATTGTTGCCGAGCCTATAACAAAGCCACCTGACCTTTGACCTTGAACCCGAACTTCCCCGTTCAAAAGATATGAATGAATTAAAAATGCATATTTGGACCATGGTATAATAACACCAGGTAGTCTCTTCCCGTGACAGGTAGGTCACATGATTGCCTCCGTACTACGTCATCGGCCGTGGAGCCAATAGCGGGCTGTTAGCGTGACACTTGTCAGTTTGATGTGCTGCCACTTTATGAAAATAAATTACCCGAGCAAAATGCATTTATTCATTTACTTTCTTCTATAAAGAATCACTTTTTAACTAGTAATTTAATATAGTTTCTAACTAATTAGATGAATAACACGAGATAACAAATAGTTAGGCTAGTTAGGAATTTATTTTATATTAATTATGAACAAAAATCTCCTTAAGTATATTGAAGATATCAATCAATGGCAGCACTGATCGTGACGTAGCTTGGAGGCATCGCGCTGTCATTGCGGGAAGAGAATACCTGGTGAAACATCTTACTATACCATGATTTGGACAATGTTTTAACACGCGGTAATGTACCTGAAAAATAAGTTTTTTTTTTTTACCCCCAGTATTGATCCCTGATAGACAACAAACTTATGTGACTATTGATCTTGACGAAAAACGTCCTTATTCAAAGCGTATGAATAAATTCATAATTGAATTTACATAACAAATAATGCGATATGAATGAATAATGTATTTATTTGCAAGAATAGATCTATGGGTTTCACGTAAATATTTAACATAACATAACATCACGCCTGTATTTCCCCGAAGGGGTAGGCAGAGGTGTATCTGTATAGTACACCCACATTTCGCCAGTTATGTTATATAAGTCCCATGTAATAGGGGGCGAGCCTATTGCCATTAACCGGGCACAAATCCAGACTCCGGGCTGCTACTGAGAATTTCCTAATGAAAAAAAACCAATAACACTTTGCCCGACCCGGGAATCGAACCCAGGACCCCATGCTCAGCAGTCGCGCTTGCGACCGCTAGACCAACGAGGCAGTCAGTATTAGTCGGTCAGTATTTGTACTGCTGCATTTCAGCCGTAAAAATATTTAGATTTTACATCTTGGTTATATTAGCATGCAGTACACATTTAGTAATTAGCAAAAACATAACAATAGTAATAGTAATTTCAAATATGTGGGCCTAGTACGAGTTTGGCACTTACGAATACTTTCAAAGTATTCGTCGACTTTCATTAATAAATCTGTAGTTCCTCCTCGTATCCGCCAGGGGCGCTACTGATTTATGAATGAATGTCGTCGAATTCGATGGAAGTATTGGTAAGTGTCAAACTCGTACTAGGCCTAATGATATCAATATATGAGTATGAGTTGAGTTGTATGAGTATGAAATCAAAGATTCAGTAGAAGAACCAATCACAATTAAATTAGTCAATGTCACAGTCAGACAGGTTGCCTATGTCTAGAAAGTCTATATTTTCTATATCTGAACCATAAAGGTATTATACTGACGTAATAGAGACACTGTCACCTCATTATCACGTCACCGAAAGCAAAATGAGTTTATGTGCGAAATTGACACGTGTAGGGGTGATTTTTAGTGATGTGACATGGACGTTTCCGCATTATCGATATAGTTCAACCGGTCTTACTTTTAAGGAGTGGTAGTATTTTAAAACTGCTAAGCTATTAAGTAACTATTTTTTTTAAATTACAGAAATTCGAGACATAATTTTATTTGTTTTAAAAGATTGAGTTACGCAATTAAGGGCTATATTATAATTACATTATTAATGTCACGAAGGTAAGGAATACATAAGTAAGAAATAAAAAAATAAATTAATCATCATTTCAGCCGTAAGACGTCCACTGCTGGACACAGGCCTCCCCCAAGCATATATTGGGGGGATATGCCATAATCGCCACGCTTAGCAGGCGGGTTGGCGATCGCAGTTGGTTGGTTAAATACTCAGAGAATGCTGCTGCCCATCCTCTGGTGAATCCCTTAGTCGCCTTTTACGACACCCATGAGAAGATATAGGCTGGTGCAATTCTTTACGTCCGGCACCACACGGAACATTTTACAATTAATCATATTAGTTTTAATTAGGTGTATAGAAAGGTTTTCAATCCCGGAACTAAGTTCCTATACACGATTCCGGAATTGGTCAAATTATTGAATTTTGATGAAAAATTACAATATCTATGAACTTGACAAGTTTTCTTGTCCAGTCAACTTAAGTTACACATCAGACTTATACATTATAATTTTATCGACTTAGATTTAGAAACATCAGTGTTTCGATAATTTATAGTTATTAGTTAGTTTTTATTTCAAATAGGCAAAGAATTAAATGTCGAGAATTTAGTTGCACGATTCCAGAAACAAAGATATAGGATCTTTGTTTTTGGAATCGTGCAACTAAATTCTGAGGATGAAATTGGAGGTGGAGCAAGAACCTGGCCATGATTTTCGATTCGATACAGACGACCGAATCATATAAAATCAAGTCCGCGTCAGCTCAAGAAAGAGTTTTCTCAGCGGCAGGCTAAATTTGCAACCGGCTAAGAATCTATCTCTTAGCATTCGCATACTTGACAATCTAGCATTTGCAAGAACCCATTTTCTAAATATGGTATATTTTGAAAACTCACCAAACTATAAGTTTAACGTCGAGATGCGCTCATACATATGTATATTATCTTACCCTTACGTAAACATGCAACATGAAAACAAACTTAGCAACAAATCAAACCGTAGGTATGGATCGTTCGTTGGTGATTTCATTAAACGATACAGTTATCCTTAAAATATCTACTGCAAACCCTGTAATTTTTTCGAGGCTTTCAGCTTTTTTTATATTTTATTTTATTGTATAGGATGGCGAAACAAACTAAAGGCCCACCATATGTTAAGCGGTTACCTTTGCCAATAACAACTGCAATACCATCTAGGCTGTTACCTAAATGGTACCGCAAGTCGGTTCGCCAAACAACATGAAGATGGAAAGTCTCATGTGATTGTAATTACACCGGCACCCGTACCATTCTGACCGAAACACAGCAATGCAAGCATCACTATTTGGCGGAGAATAGTAGATACGGTGCTTATTCGTTTTAACATTTGTGCCCATCCATTTTTCTTTAATAACAGCATTTACAGGAAATCTGGAAGTTATGAAGTTAGCCGGTCAATATTTTACAGCATTTTTAGCCCGGCCGCACATTGTCATAAAATAGCACCGTATTTACATTTTAATATGTCAAAAGCAGACATACGATTCGGAAAATTCTGTCAGTCTGCGGGGCTGGTACTAAAATTAACTGTATAAATGTAAAATAAGCATTATGAAAGTAGTATTGTCTTGCAGACCTGTGAAACGTCTCTTTGCCATAGACGTACAACATACTATTATAACATCGTAAAAGTACAACCATGGTATAGGTTAAGGTGCGTCAGATTTTTTCTGTGATCAATGAATGAATCATTGTGATTTCCTTCCAATGTGCGGCCGGACTAAATCAATCTTTCAATACTTTCAACGGACTTCAAAAAAAAGGAGGAGGTTCTCAATTCGATTGTATTTTTTTTAAAGCTGTAAGGGACACTAACTTGTTACATGTATGGTGCTAGGTAGTACAAAAAATATATAATTGAAACTATCGACATATCGATATATTTTGAGCAATCCATATGCGAAACGGTTTCATTTTCACGTACACAATATTTTTTTATCTAACACATAATTATTTAAAATAACATATTATATAGAAAATACGGTATTTACTGCATGTTATTAATGCATTACTAAATGATTTAAAGAATAACTTCTATGAAAATAAGCATTATGAAAGTTGTATTGTCCTGCAGATACTTACCTGTGAAACATCTCTTTCTTTAGGTTAATAATGTAAATTACACAGCAGTATAACACAGAACACTACACCAACACGATTATTGATATTAATTGGATAAAATACAGAACGATTGTGAAATAAATCATAAAATAATACGAGATTATATTTTGATGGGACGCTATGGGAGATTACAATTTTCAAAATCGGTTCTACTGACATTTTATTATGTCTCTTTCTAGCATATAGGTTTTTTCGTAAAGATCGGTATCTCAGTCGCACACTGTAGTGGTCTATTACGTTAGTATAGAAATGTCTTTGATCTGAACTACAAGGTACTAACAATAACATTTTGGCTTCATCTGATAGAGGTTTAGTACGTGTGCGTCATCCCAGCGAAAAAGTGTCGAATTTCTTAATTCGAGATAAGTAAATCTTTAGTGTATGACGTCGTGTAATTGTGTATGAACATTTCAGATTTGGGCCATTCTCAAAAACGGAATTCAAATTTAAAAAATAAAAAATGTTTTTTGATATGATTCAAAGTAGTCTGAAATGAAAGGTATATTAAGTTACAATACGTTGCATTTATGAGCCGAGCTAAGTCCACTGTAATTTTTCCAAAAAAAAGGAAAAATAAAAACAGTTCTCCATGGAAGTGACACTGATACACGGAAGTGACATATTTGTAAAATTTGAAGAAAATATTAATAATTTAATGTGAAATAAAACAGTTTTATAATTAATAACATTATTAGTTATGTAATAACTTTGGTATTTATTACAATTAGTATTTGTAAGTATGAATTTATACTTAAATATGCTTTTAACATTATAATAGTATTTATAGGAACAAAAGTCAGTTACAGCTAAGTTGAGGGAATGAACTTAATAAGTTATTCTTGAAATATGTTAAATTTCTTCGACCGCGATGTGGTTGTGGTAAAGTACCAATAATATTTTCATCGCTGACCTCTGAAATGTGTTCACATTGTGGCCAAACAAACTCCGTGTACTCCTCATCATACTTTTTCTTCCTCAAAAACTTAATCACAAACTTAGAATCTAGTACGGTGACATTTTGAACAATGTAAAACACTTGTCTTTTTGCATGTAAATTTTATCACAGCCCAGTCGTCTTCAATCAATTCCCGGTTAGGAGTTATATCTGATATTTGAGATTTGTCAGATGTGTTGGGGTTTTCAGTTATCTCAGTATGTTCTGGCACACCATGTGGGATGTCATAACTGGAACTAGGAAGAGATGTGTTAGTTTCTTCTATTATTACAGTATTTTCTAACACTCCACGTGGGCTCGTCTGCTCCAACGGCCATCGGTCCTTCGACAGACATGGCCAGCCCACTGCCACTTTAGCTTACTGATCTTACAAGCTATGTCGGTCACTCCAGTTATTCTCCGGATAATCTTGTTACGGATTTTATCCTTTAAAGAATTTCATTTCATCGTTCCTCGAATTGGTTTTAAATCTTTAGGTACGTCATAGAGTCAATTTGTACGATATCACGATCTTGTACCAACGTGTACGTAATGTTTGATTCTTGTGAGCATAGTATCTGCAATAAAGTATGTACATCCGTAAAATCGTTTCCTTGGGATACAATTCTATCAGCAGTTCTTTTAGTATAACCGCCTACACCATCTGGTGCCCCTTTGCCATGGCCAGGAGCCGAATATGACCATTCAGCTTTTTTCATATAAAAAACTTTTTGAATTAATAATAACATAACATAACATCACGCCTGTATGTCCCCGAAGGGGTAGGCAGAGGTGTATAGTACACCCACATTTCGTCAGTTATGTTATAGTCCCATGTAATATTGCGAGCCTATTGCCATTAACCGGGCACAAATCCATACTCCGGGCTGCTACTGAGAATTTCCTAATGAAAAAACCCAATAACACTTTGCCCGACCCGGGAATCGAACCCAGGACCCCACGCTCAGCAGTCGCGCTTGCGGCCACTAGACCAACGAGGCAGTCAATTGAATTAATAATATACCTAGATAATTGGCAAATTATTAAAAAGCGATCGTAGTATTTCACCTCCATGGACATAAGATCACCTCCGTGGATCTTCACATGGAACGGTAATCCACGTGTGTGACATCCATGGAGGTGACATTTTAAACTTCGATACCGTTTTTTCATAACCTCAAATACTGAATACAAAAAACGACGAAGTACCAAGATACCTGCTGTAATGACCCATTATTTTAAGATATTTAATAGATCTTATTTATATAAAAACTATTTGACACGTAATCCACAAAAGTGACCAAGATAGCATGCTAATTTAAAAAAAATCTTACCTTGTAGGTCTGTACACCAAAACAGTGATCCCAGAAATGACAAACTGTCAAAAATTTTAAAGATGGCTTTGGGTTAGTTGTCTGGATGCATTCAGAAACTGTTTTCATTGATTTGAGGAATTGTTACAGCGTTCAAAAACTATATACACGGAGGTGATGTTTGTATTATGCACAAAAGTTATGAAATATTTAGAATCCGTTATATTTACTATGTTTTAATTGTTTGGTGTTTTTAAGATAGTTCACTTTATTGTATATCGAAAAATAAGACGAATAATTTTATTTATTACTGTTAAATTTATTTTATTTAAGTCTACATTATCGTAAAATGAGTTTGCACACGACATGGAGGTGACGTTTTCGTCACTTTCTTAATGATAATTCAAAAAGATGTATAAATTGTGTAAGTTTTAACAAAAATCCTATTTATTTGAACTACCTCAATGAAATATAAATGGAAATGAAATAAGTAATACAAGTATTTTATTTAATAAGATAAATGCACATTTTTTTTTTACAAAAATGAGAATGGCCCATTTGTGTGTTTAACCCTTTTTGGGATATTCGTCAAAAACGTTTTCCGCTGGAACGACGTCTTCCCAGCGAGACTTTTTTTCCAATGGACGTACGTAAATTTAAATAGTTACATGGATTAGTGTGTAACGAAAGGTAAATGTGTATGCATAAATGAGATTTGTGTGTCTAAACCCTAACGCCTTTAAAGCTGGAGTGAATCGGCACCTAATAGGTTTGCTCGCTCCATCGTCGACCACATCCTGACAAAGCTGTCTAGATTGCGATCAAGAGCAGATCTATATAACTATCATAAAAAATATACAAAAAAAAAGACTCCGAAGATATTGAAGTTTCCGCTGCGGTGACGTTTGGCTGTTTGCTGGATATCTTAAACGGTTAGGCGAATAGTTGTGGCTTTTTTTACACATGTTGCGATTCGTTTGTGTGTAATGTTTGTGAAAACAGACTTCGAAAAAAAAATACCGTTAGGAAGCTATACATTTTAAAATGAAATCAGGTTATTAGGTCTTAGTCCTTCGAATATGAGCTCCGAAGCCTAAATTTCAAAGTCGATTTGTACCTTATAAATGCCCACAGCGTCATGATGTACTATGAGCACAGACCAAGTAGAGATGCTACGCATACGCACACGCACTGTGAGTAAATCATGAACTATGAACAAAATTACTAGGTCTGGGCCACGATGTTGTTCGACATGCAATTGGACGAGTTTTCTAGTGTGCGTCATCCCAGCGAAAAAGTGTCGAATTTCTTAATTCGAGATATGTAAAGCTTTAGTGTGTGACGTCGTGTAAATGTGTATGAACATTTCAGATTTGTGTGTCCAACCCATTGACTTATACCTATGGACCAGTAATACCTACGAAATAAGCGTGGTATACCTACAATATCCGGGCCACCGTCACAGAATATCTAATAGTACTACGTACAGAACGGCCACTCACCGCCCCCCGCCAATTTAAGTTCCTCACCCGCGCCCTGCACGTGCCCTCAGTTTAGCGGCAAGTTGGGCTGCAATATTCAATGGATATCAATCGCCAGTCGAGTGCGTTACGCAATATATTTTTTGGTGTTTGTAGTTATATTTTAATTGAAAATGGTAGTGTATTGTGCTTTATACGGATGTGTGTCTACATCTAGACAAGGAAACAGAAGATTTTATCGATTTCCGAAGGATGAAATAAGGTAAGCCACAATAAAACCTTTATAGGTAGAACTACAGAACAGCGAGCATTTAATTTTACAATTAAACGATTTTTTTGTACTTTGCCAGTTATGACAAATAGGAAAAAATAATTTGCTTGTAATAATAATAATATAATCTTTATTTTGGATCAAATTAGGTATCCATATTTTGTTAGTAACATAAAAGCTGCTTGAAAGCAGATTCCTTTGGGTACCTATTTATTGTATTTTATTAAAGGTAGGTATCTACTTACCGCGAGAGTTTAATTTTACAACTATAGTGAAAGATTGTTTACTGTAAAATTACGTACTTATGATAAGAGAAATATAAATTATTATAAATTGTAATGCTTGCAGATTTAATTTTATTACCAAGCTTCGTTAATATATCATATTCATCATACAATACATCGATAATTCGATAGGTATCATTACCAACCGCTCGTGCTATCAAGTGCCTCGGCTCGGGTCCGGGACGTAGGGCCCAAATGTCAACGCCATCTCTGAGAACTACTGAGAAGCGTTTGGAACGCAGTCGGCATTTCGAGCGGCAAGCAACCCTATTCATTCACGTGTGTGCGTGTTTGTATAAGACGTAAGCTTGCGTATGTAGGCGGTGCTAGCATTCTTAATGTATTGAGTGGCCAGGGTGTGCCACCGTTATGGTGGCCATAGCTAGGGAAGTAAGTAATCAAAACTAAAAAGTATCGATATCGATGCTCGTGTTTCGTACCAGAGATGTGTGCTGATTAAAATTATTTTCAAGTAGTAATAAATAATGCAATTATATCAAATTCTAAGTTCGGCTGTCCCTAGGACATAAAAAATCAAGCTTCTCGGTCAAGGCAATCATACGGCTATGTCACATTTTGATACTCGCAAACTCACATAAAAAACCTATAGGGTACTTCGCATTGACCTAGAATCATGAAATTTGGCCAATATATCGAAGTTTTATTTTTTTTCAATTAATCGAACACCGATTGTATATTTAAAAATATCGATAGATCGAAAATCTGATATTTAAAAAATATCAACAGCCCTAGTTAGTTTACTTGACAGCTCATGTACTATGGGCCACATTGCGGGGTAAGCGGGGTTGCCACGCGGCGTAGGTATTTTGACATCCCGTAAAGATGTTGCCAAACAGAGAATATACAAATAGCATGCGATCTCTTTCACCAGACGACATAACACGTTGGTTAACAAGAGACAAAGAATAGTTTCATAATTCAATAACGATTTAATAGATATTTGTATAAACTAGGTGGATATAGAAGAATGGGCCACTTCCATAGGTTTAATTCAATGGTCCAACCCTTTTTGGGATATTCGTCAAAAACGTTTTTCGCTGGAATGACGTCTTCCCAGCGAAACTTTTTTTTTTCCAATGGACGTAAGTAAAATAAAGTAGTTACTTGGATTAGAGTATAACGAAAGGTAAAGACTCGATATTCAAGTTTCCGCTGCGGTGACGTTTGGCTGTTTGCTAGATAATCTTAAACGGTTAGGCGAATAGTTGTGGCTTTTTTTACAAATGTAGCGAATCTTTTGTGTGTAATGTTTGTGAAAACAGGCTTCGAAAAAAAATTACCGTTAGGAAGCTATAAATTTTAAAATGAAATCAGGTTACTAGGTCCTAGTACTTCGAATATGAGCTCTGAAGCCTAAATTTCAAAGTCGATTTGTACCTTATATATGCCCACAGCGTCATGTTAAGTCTCATTGATGTACTGTGAGTAAATCATGAACTATGAATAAAATTACTAGGTCTGGGCCACGAATGCCACGATGTTGTTCGACATGCGATTGGACGAGTTTACTATGGGTTGGAAAATTAAAAGGTATTCCATTCTTTAGTGTATTAGTTCAATTATTCATCTGTAAAATTGTAGCCGAACACACTTATTAATTAAAGAAATATAATCAAAAAACCAACGAGAAGCGCAATACAGTGATAAACCAACCAAGTTTGAATAGCTACTAAAAAGCGGCCGTGCAGTACCTACATGGTGCTTACCTTCCAAAATTGTTAGTATACTTATTGTATTGGTGTGGTACTTTGGTACAGGTGTGAGGTGCGTACACAATAATTAGTAAAAATTATAAACAACTGCAGTTTAATTTGTTTTATTTTCAGAAGTATTAATTAAATAATGTTTAATGATTGTAGAATATGTGTACCTATACCTACTTCAAAACTCAACAAAAAATCAACAACAACAATAAAAATCTACCTACTAAAATCAACATAATAGATATAGAAAAAGTAATTGGAATTTCTCTGAGTATTTAACCAACCAACTGCGATCGCCAACCCGCCTGCGTAGCGTGGCGATTATGGCATATCCCCCCTTTTTGGGGGAGGCCTATGTCCAGTAGTGGGCGTCTTTTGGCTGAAATGATGAAAAAATTATGATATAAATTATACGTAACCAGCTCAACGTAAATAATATAGGTAGTTTGTACGCGAACATTTATTCATTAAAACGTAGATGAAATTAACGAAAAAAACATAAATTTTGGAAAACATCGACACCTCAGAATAACCAGAAGCCGTGAACACGCCTAATACTGAAGCGTCTAAAACTACTCTTAAATAGAGTAGTTTGACGCGCAGCCGATTATTTGCTCAGCGAACGTCGAATCGCGTAACGTGTTTTACCGGTGTCCAATTATATTAAATTATGCAGTCTGAGGCCCGTGCCCAGCAGTGGGACAGTAATGGGCTGGTTATGTGTGTGTATGTATGCAGTCTTGTGTCGTTCCTACCTGTTAGTTTTAGCAGTCTCCTTAGACTGCTAAAAGAGAGAGAAACATTTATTTTGAGATCCAAAATGGCGGACGCGACTTTTTAAATAAAATCACTATGGGTATTATTTTCGAGGTTTTCGGGGGTGCTGATTACGAATTTATCATCTATTTAGAGATTCAAGATGGTCGACGCGAGTTTTTAAATTAAATCAATATGGGTATCGTTTTCAGGGTTACCCGGGGTGCTGATTGCGAGTATAACATCTATTTTGAGATCCAAGATGCCGTCGCAACTTTTTAAATAAAATCAACATGGGTATCGTTTTCGAGGTTCCTCGGGGTTCTGATTACGAATATAACATCTATTTTGAGGTACAAGATGTCGGACGCGACTTTTTAATTAGAATCAATATGGGTATCGTTTTCGAGGTTTTCAGGGTCGCTGAATGCGAATGTAACATTTATTTTGAGATTCAAGATGGCGGACGCGACTTTTTAAATAAAATCAACATGGGTATCTATCGTTTTCGAGGTTTCCCGGGGTGCTGATTGCGAATATAACATCTATTTTGAGATTCAAGATGGCGGACGTGACTTTTTAAATAAAATCAATATGGGTATCGTCTTCGAGGTTTCTCGGGGTTCTGATTACGAATTTAACATCTATTTTGAGATTCAAGATGGCGGACGTGACTTTTTAACTAGAATCAATATGGGTATCGTTTTCGGGGTTTTCAGGGTCGCTGAATGCGAATGTAACATTTATTTTGAGATTTAAGATGGCAGGCGCGACTTCTTAAATAAAATCAACATGGGTATCTATCGTTTTCGAGGTTTCCCGGGGTGCTGATTGCGAATATAACATCTATTTTGAGATTGAAGATGGCGGACGTGACATTTTAAATTAAATCAATATGGGTATCGTTTTCGGGGTTTCTCGGGGTTCTGATTACGAATTTAACATCTATTTTGAGATTCAAGATGGCGGACATGACTTTTTAAATAAAATCAATATGGACTCGTTATCGAGGTTTTCAGGGGTGCTGATTGCGTATAACATCTATTTTGAGATTCAAAATGGCGGACGTGACTTTTTAAATAAAATCAACATGGGTATCGTTTTCTAGGTTTCTCAGGGTTCTGATTACGAATTTAACATCTATTTTGAGATTCAAGATGGCGGACGTGACTTTTTAACTAGAATCAATATGGGTATCGTTTTCGGGGTTTTCAGGGTCGCTGAATGCGAATGTAATAGAAATGAACTTTATCGCATTAATTGTGGTACATAAAAGATCTTACAATAATAATTTTTGGTCAGCACAATTTACCTCATACTGCTTACAATAGAATCTTCAAGTTAACAAATTACATGCATAAGGTACAGGAATTAGATGTCATTATATTTTATTACTTAATTTTCTCATTGAATACACGATAAAAAAAAATGTCACATACCCACAAACCTACCCAGAAGTGGCGCCAAATCTTACAATATGCCAAAATAAAACATGTAATTGATTCATTAAGGTCTGTGAAATAAAATTATTAAAGTAAAATGTCAGAAATAGTTTTTTTTTTTTTTTTTTTTTAATCTTTATATTTTATTAAGGGGTTTTTATCCACACGGATATGCCAACCCCATAGTACCTTATACACTGTCTAATACATACATATTTGATACAAATTAACAAAAAGAGGAAAAAAAAATCACTGACTAAGCAGCAAACCACACAACTGTTTTGCAGCAACTGACTTAGGATTTCCTAAAATAGTCAATACAAGTCCAACGTCTAGTGAATTCAACTTTAATACTTTCATAACAGATTCTCTTTCTTTTTTTTTTTCACACAATCCATCAGCAAATGCTGCACATCTTCTAATTTATTACATACATCACAATTGGGAGATGCTGCCTTCCGCATTAAGAATGCGAATTTTGCTGAAGGATAGTGCCCAGAACGAAGTCTCAGTGCTAACTTAATATAACTTCTTGTTAACTTGCCCTCATCAAACCATGGCGCACGAGGAGGCTCACTCTGAATTATTTTGTACCATATACCTTTTTCTTTAGAAATCTCATCAAAGTAATCTTTCCATTTGTTAAAACACCTAGATTTAAATTTTGAAAAATATTCCCAATGGTCCGGTAAATACGAAATTTCACTACCTACTTCAACAGCTAACTTTGATATACGGTCAGCCTCCTCGTTGCCTTTTAAACCTATGTGCGCTGGAACCCATTGCAATACAAGTCTCGTATAGTCTTTATTAAAAGAGTAAATCATTTTAAGAATATCGTAGGCTATCGATGCACCTCTAAAACCAGAGACGCATCGAGCCACGTGTAGTAAAGCACTTTTACTGTCAGTAAAAATTACAACTTTATCTAAATTATTGCTATAGGCATAAAGTAAAGCTTGATAAATTGCAATAAGTTCCAAAGACATTATACACACATTATCATTAATTTTAAAACTACATTTATAATCTAAATTTTGATAGTAGAAACCTGCCCCTAACCCGTTTACACTTTTTGATCCGTCTGTAAAGATTTTACACCAATTACTATTATAGTTAGAAGATAATTCTGCAACCACTTCACTTAACAAAATATTAGGGTCGTAATAGTTTTTTGAATGTTTAATACAATCTAAATCGCTTTTAATCACATCTTTAATCTGTATAGCTGTTACCCAAACATCCAAAGTAAACATTTTTAACACGTTTGAGGAAACAATAGATAATTGGTCTGTTTCATTTGAGCTAACACCCAATAAAGGTTTTTTTTTATTCGCCCAATAACTGTTTTGGGAAAGGGAGCTTAATTCAGTAATTGTATTTATACTGGTATTGTTAGACCATGACTTAGCTTTTAAAATATACTTATATGCGAGGTACTGCCTTCTTAAAAATAATGGTGGAATGTGTAATTCACTTTCCATCACATGGATTGGCGAGCTTTTAATGAATCCCCCTATCACTCTAAGCGCTTGGTTTTGCAGTTTATCTAATTTTGATACATGAGTCTTTGCACTAGAATCATACAAGAAGCAGCCATAATCAAGTCTACTTCTTATTAGTGAGATATATAATCTACGTATATGCTTAGTGTGTACCCCCCATGTACTACCCGCTAACAGCTTTAATAGATTTAAATATTTTGAACATTTATTCATTATCTCATTAATGTGTTTCCCCCAACGTAAACTTCTATCTAGCCATATTCCTAAATATTTAATACATTCTGTCAAAATTACTGGTTGACCATATACTTTTAAAGAAGGCAATATTCTCCGACGGCCTCTACTAAAGGTACAACACCTGGATTTGGTGGGAGATAGCGTCAATCCAATCTCACTCAAGATTTCAACTAAGCAGTCCAACGCATCTTGCAGATAATTTTCGCATTCCTTAATTTGTTTATCACTAATGAAAATGACGAAATCATCTGCATATTGTGATATCATTACATTTTGTATCTGACGACATATTTTGTAGGTTGCTAGGTTAAACAATAGGGGAGAGAGAGGATCCCCTTGCGCAAGTCCTTTATTAGTCCACCTATAATCAGTTTTTTCATTATTACTAGACTTAATTCCCAAATGTCTTTCATTCATAAACGACCAAAGATAGGTACAAATTTTGGATCCAACTTGGATCTCATCTAAAATATTCGTAACTACATCAATTGACACATTATTGTAAGCATTTTCAATATCAAGAAAACACGCGACTGTAGGGATGTTTTTAGTAAAACCTATTTGGATGTAAGAGATCAGTCGAGTTAATGAGTCCAAACATGATTGTGATTTTCTGAACCCTACCGTGTAAGGTGAAAAGAGATTTTTCTTTTCCGCATACCATTCTAAGCGTCTAAAGATCATATTGTGAAAATTTTTGCATACACAAGATATTAACGCAATAGGTCTTAGCTGAGTTTCAGTACTGTTGTTGTTTTTGCCTTTGGGTATGGGAATTATTAGAACATTTCGCCATTGATGAGGGACAGTGCCAAATTTAAATATATTATTATAAATGTTTAACAAAAAAATCTTTCCTGAGTCTGGTAAATTATATATCATTGAATACGAAATGCCATCCTGTCCCGGCGCTGAGTCTTTCTTTTTTAAACAATTTTCAAGTTCTTGTCGCGTAAAATCGGATTCTAACATGTCATTTCTTGATTTAAAGCTAGGAATACAGCCTGAAACGTAGTCTGGAGTGAGGGATTGCAACAGTTCATTTTGTTTTTCAATTGGAGGACACGACCCTAGTTGTTTAAAACCCTTCATCCACCTCATACGGCGCCACATCTCAGAGACCGTCGTTACCTCATCCATAGAATCACAGAAATTTTGCCATCCAAGATACCGTGCTTTACTAATAGCTTTTTGGGATTCACTAGTTTTAGCTTCTAAAAGATTTAAATTTTCTGGCGTGGGATTTCGACGGAAATTATACAAAGCCAACCTACGCTGTGCCACTATTTTCGATAATTCAGGGGACCAATACTTTTTGGGCTCAAACTTAGCTTTAGGTTTATTACAAAATTTTATAAATGGAATGTGCTTGTTAGCTGCATTTTCAATTTGATTTATAAAGAAATCATACATTAGTTGCACATTATTAGGGCATTCATTGTAATCATTAATTTTTTCCGAAATGGTTTGTCTGTATTCCTTCCAGTTAGCATTTTTAAAATTACGTCTTTTAACAATATGAATACTAGTAGATATGTTGGCTGTCATTTTAATAATAAGGTGATCACTTCCCAGATTTTCATTAAATACCTGCCAATCAAATTTAATTGCAACATCTGAAGAGACAAAAGATATATCTGGTGCAGTTTTCTGTAAGTTCCCATTAACTAGTTTAACCCGTGTAACCATGCCGTTGTTAAGAGATATAAAGTCATTTTCAAGGGCTGAGTCCATTATTTGTGTACCTCTTAAGTCTGATTTTGTCGACCAGTTAAAGTGATGACCATTAAAATCCCCAGCTAACATTGTCTTCTTAGAGAAGACTGAAAAAAGTTCATTCCAATCAGAGGGCTCAGTTTGTACAGACGAAGGACAGTAAAGCGACACAACATATTCTAAATCTTTGCAATTTATCAATTTAACACAAACTATTTCAATTCCTGCGTTACTGATATTAAATGGGACTAAGTGAGACTGAATCGACTTATGTACCACCACAGCAACCCCACCATAACCATCATATCTATCGTTCCTGTAAACGTTAAATCCGCTAATATTTACATCATGGTCGCAATTGAACCAAGTTTCGCTAATAATTGCAATATGTATATTTTCTCGACATAAAAGATCTGAAAAAGATATAAGTTTGGGACTTAGACTCTGTGAATTCCATTGATATATTTTCAACTTTATAACATTATGTAAACTATCCATTAATAAAACTATTTATGTATTCTAATATTCCTTCTCCTAGTATCATATTGACAATAAAGTTTTTCAATTCCTCACCAATAATTTTAAACATCGATAAAACTTTTTCCTCAAATGTAATTCTGGACATAACGATGCCTTTTATTTTCAGCCAAACCTTTTTGAATTCAAATTTATATAACAGTTGTGCACTTCTCTTCTTACTCTCTTTTTCATTATTTGAATTGCACGTTTCTTCTTCTATCGGCTGCTCTATAAAATCATAATTTCTTCCTTTGCTTGTTGTTTTGTTTATTTTTTTCCTAGACTTCTGTTTTTGAATACTAATATTTTCGTTTGAGTTTGTTTGTTCCACTTCTTCAAATTCCTCGTCAATAGACTGTGGTCCCCGATGAATTAAGGCCTTAGTTACAATGCTACTATACGTTTCTTTGACATTGCTAGGTATTATTGTACGCTGAGTAATGGATAAGTCTTGTATATCGTCATTTATAAGTATATTTTCTTTGTATTTTCTCTCCGTAAAAATTTGTAAGGCACTCCTATAATTCACTTGTTCTTCACTCATAATTTTCCGAATTGTTTTTTCTTTTACAAAATAAGGACAATTTTTATCCAAAACGAAATGGTTTCCTTTACAGTTCAAGCATTTAAACTCTTTTATGTTACAATTCTCGTGGTTCCCTCCACATTTCGGACACACCACTTTTTTAGTAGGACAATACTTAATGATGTGTCCAAACTGCCAGCACCTTGAACACTGTGTTACTGGAAACACATACGCTTCAACTTGAAAACGGCAGTCGTAGGCATATATATATTGTGGCAATTTATTACCTTTAAAACTCACTCTTATAGATTCACAATCAATCCATTTTCCTTCAGAACTTAGACGTTTCAATCTTCTTACAGATATGACTTCAGTGTTTGATTTTAAGATTTTCAAAAGTTCTTCTTCACTCATGTCAAGGTCCACCCCTTTCACTATTCCATATGTTATCAACATTTCATGAGTTAATTGACATCGTAAACCCATATCTTTGAATTTTTGGCAATTTAGCAGGTTTAGAGCATCTTCTTCTTTCTGACATTGGATCAGGAGCCCTACCACAACCTCTTATTACGATTCAATTGAGGACCTAAATTGATACGCTTTGCTTTTTCGTACCCTGACATCGAATACGCGTGACACTTTTCACACTTTTGGATCAGCCAGAACAAAGTCTAAACTGAGTCGCAAATCTTGCTTTCGTTCATTCTATTCGTACCGGGACCTCGATTGCACGGTCTGAACTGGTTCGCTATCTGTCAAATAATACGACTCAATTAAAGTTGATATTTTCTTAGTAAGAAGTGAATAGTTTTCGTTATTGTATAACAAAGTTAAGTAAAAGTTTAATAATTTAAAGGTAATTCGTGTCTTATGTTAATTATAAAATTAAAAAACCAAGTATGATATTAATTATTGTGATAATTACCTAAAAGTGACTTTTCCTAAAAATACTTTTGTATTATTTTAGATGTCTGACAATTCTATTTTATTTGAGTTTATGGAGTGTGATAATAATGAGGAACTTCATGCTGCAATCAAACATGGGAAATAAAGGAACAGCCGGATTTATTGTTCAAATGGAAGAACAAGACTTCATTATGGGAGCCGGCTTTCTAAACAATTATTTTTCTTAGATCTGTGTAATGAACTAAGACCATTATGGGACCTCTTAAAGGTAAGAATCATAAATATTTAACTTCTTTTAAGACTTCTCCTTCATAATACATATACCTATGTAAAAAAACGAAAAACTACCGAAAAGATGTAACTATCTAAGTAATAATATTAAATAGGTATGTATTGCATTGTCTAATAGGATTAAGTAATGAAAAAAACAGATTATCTACCTAATAATCATCATCATCATCATTTCAGCCAAAAGACGTCCACTGCTGGACATAGGCCTCCCCCAAGTAGGGATATGCCATAATATAACTATCTACCTAATAATATAATAGATATAATTTGTTACAACAAAGGTGTACACACCAGTAACAATAATAAAAACATAGGAACAACATGATACTATAATACAATATTAACAACCTGCTACGTCAACCTATCTTAGTCTACTTCTAAATACCCATATGGATTATATATAGGTACAACCACGAATAACTTATGAAATACCAATAATAAACCAATTTATTTCAGATATTGACTGCTCTGTTGTTTTATGGAACAAGGGCACATCCAAGGCCAAAAGGAAACATGAGTGCACATCACAGAGTACATTGTAATCACATCAAGGGCGTTGCTAGCCAATGACCCAGGTTCGGGCAAGATGATGGATGCTATGATTTGTAGGTAAAATAAATACAATTAGTAAAATTTCAATTGTTTACTAAAAAACAAAATAGGTTTTTGGCATTAATAATATATTATTATTTTCTACAATAGAAAAAAAAATGAATGTGCCTATGTGCTTTATTCAATATGATACCTATTAGAATTCTCGGTGTGTACCTACATAATTTTATCAATGAATATATAAGTAGGTACCTACTTTCTTATAATGTAATATACAACGTGTTCTTGAAATAACTGAAAACCTCTTAAGGGGTCATTGTACTCATCAGTATAAACAACTTTTACTAAGGGACCAACCCTGAAATCAAGAAAAAAATATCAGGTGTCCCCTACATTTTTGTTCACATGAATCGATAAAATGTAGGGATCAGCTGTTTTTTTTCACGATTTCAGGTTTGGTCCCATAGTAAAAGTTGTTCATACTGATGAGTACATTAACCCCTTAAGAATGTAATATCATTGGTTAAGAGGTTTTCAGTTGTTTCAATAACACGTATATTATAATGTGAACTAAAGGTGCTAAATAAAGACGCATATAAATATATAATTGTTTTTATAACAGATAAATGTAACATGTTGCAGGAAATTCTTATTACGATGACATCAATAATCAAATGCAGCTCCCGGCACACCAGAGAGCCACTACACAGACTTGAATATCCAGGGAATAAGTGTCATCAGAAGGACATTGGGTGTCTCTTAGCACATTTTCTTTGTCTTCGAGTGTATACTTAATCTGTAAAACAATAAATTTATCTTAAATAAGTATTATGCTAATCCATTTAATAAATTAATATTCTCAGAACCCTATTTTTACTAATAATGCAAATGTTACGATGTTTGTAACTCAATCACAACGAAACAGGTTAGGATGACTGATTGGGATGAGAATATGTCCATGGAATACGACAGGATTAGTTTTATACCAGTCATCCCAAGGCAGAAATAGTAAAACTTCTAATTACAGTTAAGTAATTTAGTTGAAAAAATTAATAATAACATCTAAAGGGTTGCATGGTAAAATAAATTGAACTTACTTCTTGAAATGGCTATCCATACTCCAAGCAATCCAGAGCCATCAGACTGGTCTCCTGCAGTCTTTTGCGGAGAGAAGCTTTTATATTATTTGTAGTAATTCCAGTCTGTCCCTAAAATTAAATAATATATTTTTTAATTAATTATTCTAAGTACCAAATAATAATAAATCCTTGTTCAATTTTTGAAAAGATACAGTGAAGGTTTAGGTTTGAACCATATTTTCATGACAATATGTTTATCATATTAAAAAAAATTGTGATAGCCTTGCAGTTAAGGCCTTAACCTTCTCATTCAGAGAAGAAGAGTACCCAGCAGTGGGACAGTAATGGACTGCTTATGTTAAAGATAGATATAAGATAGAATATTCTTTATTGTACACCAATAACATTATTAAACTTAGGACTAACATGAAAAATAAGGGTACAACTAACTATGTTAACATACCTATTTCACCAAGCTAACAAACTCACTCATATAAATATGGGTTTAACTCTACGTACCTTGCACCATACTTTTCAATCCTTTACTACCATCACTGTGGGGAATCTAGCTTAGGGCTACTCATTTCCAAAACTTGCGTAATCCTTGGCTTGGGTCGATTTATTGTAGCTCATAGTTGTATTTAACTCCCATAGGTACTCGAGTTGACCAAAAATAGCTGCGGCGGGTGGTTTCACTAATAACTGATACACTATTAAAATATTTCACCACTAATGTAAGCTTGGCGATTAAAAGTTAATACAAGATCTATATGTGTGTAGGTACCAGTTACACATGACAAATAACCCCATTGTAAGCCCCATTGTTAAATCTATAACATAAAGCAAACAATCAGTCAGTGAATAAACAACTTCTAAATCACTTCCACAGACATAGTAAAAAATATAGACGAAGTGCTGCGAACAATCTAGTGAAGCCAAAAAAACTATGCTCCTTCTTGTACAACCAGCGCTCACGCACACACATGTACCTCAAACCGTGCTCACTCTCTCTCACTACACATGTTGCGGCATATCGTCCAGTATACATCGCAAAAGCAAATATCCTTCAGGTGCATGGTGTGTGCGTGAGCGCTGGTTGTACACGAAGAATCCGTTTTTTTTGGCTTCATTATTTTTATTCGCAGCACTTTGTCTATATTTTTTACTATGTCTGTGATCACTTCAAAACAACTATTATAAACAAACGCGTTGATATGACAGGTACGTTCTAAAACTTATTTAAAATTGTACGTCTTCCTGTTTATAGTTAAATAGGAATATTTCATACTTCAAATCACCGAGTAGATTTAAAATAAAGACGCGTTCATTCAATATGTGACTATTTTATGCACTAATAATTATTAATTAAGTTTTTTTATACTTAAATATTAAATAATATAATAACCGTAACTTTCCGTAAGTTCGCAGAGTTTGATTTCAGAACGCTATCGAGAGAATGAAATCCAATATGCGATATTCGTATAGCGTTGTCTCTTTCTAACACTGAGAAGCAGAACAGGACCAGAGACAAATTTCATTCATTCATTTTATGAACGAAAGATTCAGTTCAGGTTTAGTATTAACAAGGTCATGGTACGAAAATTAGCGATCCAATACTTGACTCTAAATTGATCTGCATCGGAATTGGTTCGCTACGTAAAAGGTTGTGGTAAGGCTCCAGAGCTTTAAATGTACTTTTATATTTGATTCTAAGGATGTCCTTTATATTTTCCGATCGCAATAATCTAGCCATCGCCATTGGTTTTGGTATCTCTTCTAAAGAAGTAACACAAACTTCATGATTTGCGATTATTTCAGCCACAGAGTTGTTTTCTTTGTCCACTCCCGTACCATTTCGTTTTTCAAAGGATTTACTCCTTAATAATCGTTTAGGTCTCCTGCTTACCGTTATAAAATCATCATTATCGCTATGGTCATCTTCTCTCTCTTTTCTCTTCTCCACATTCCGCGTTATTTCATTACCGCTTCTTCCATTAACCAGATTTTCGTCTTCCTTCTTATTCATCACACTAATCTCTCGTTCGCATTTTTCTAAAAACTCTGATTCACTCAAATCGTCTTCACTTTTACTATCTTCCATTTTTCACAAAAAAATACAAGTGGGTACTAGTAAAAATATAAAATGTTTCTCGCTACGAAAGCAGTTACGCGTGCGTACAGCCTAACGTCTCGCGACACACTGCAGAAATAGTTAATCATAATAAATGTCAAGGAATATTATGTCAATTTTGTATTGTAATATTTGTAATATTCATTTAAATAATAAAAAGTGTTTTTCCTTGGAAATTCTGTATAATATAATTTGATAAAAGTGGCCGCTTGCAGTATGTAAATTCCTATTACTGTCAGATATTTGTATTTTTTGAATGTTGTCCTAAATGAAACATCATTTCTTATATTATGAATGGTTCGAATACATCTTTTTTAACCGACGAAAAAAAGGAGGAGGTTCTCAATTCGACGCGTATATTTTTTTTATTTTTTTTATGTATTACCACGCATAACTTTTTACAGAGTGGCCCGATTTTGATGATTCTTTTTTTAATGGATAGGGTATATCTCGAAGTTGGTCCCATTTAAATTCCAAAATCAAAATCCACCCCTAAGGGTGGGAAAACAGGGGATGAGTGCTTGTTCACCCACTGAATTCTTATCTGTTAACCGATTCTGTTGAAACTTGGCACACATAAATATAGTTCTAGACACTACGACATAATGGAGACCTGGAGTTAGATTTTGACCACAAAAAAAGTTAAAATAAAACTTTTTAACAAAAAATTGAACCGACGAAAACAGAAACTGAAAAGCGAAAAATAACAAATTATGAGTCGGCGCCAAACAAACAATCGACGAAGATCATTAAATTACTTTAAACAAATAATAAAAACAACGTAACATCAAATACAACGTGAAATTTTCAACGATAAACAATAACTTTCCAAAAATTCGTTCGTCGCTCGGCCACTTGCAACTTGCAACTTGCACGCACTTTGCTTGTTAAAAGTTTGTTTGGCGCCTACTCATAATTTGTTATTTTTCGCTTTTCAGTTTCTGTTTTCGTCGGTTCAATTTTTTGGTAAAAAGTTTTATTGAAGTACCAAGGTAGAATTTATCTCCACGGAATTTCCCCAGTATATTATGCCACAATTGAGGATGGAATAAATTTTAGCATAATATGCAGATTGAGCTGTTGAAATATTCGTTGTATTAATCAAAACTTGTAGAGTGTAACAGGACTTACTTACTTACTTACTCCTCTGGCTCAGCGACCCAAAGTGAGTCATGGCCTCCGAAACGAGAACTCTCCACTTTCCTCGATCTTGCGCGATATCTCGCCAGTTGGTAGCTTGAAGCTCACGTAGATCAGTCTCCACAGCATCTCCCCAGCGATATCTGGGGCGACCAACTGGTCTACGTCCGGTTGGTTGGCCCAGATACGCTTTCTTGGCTCCTCGATCTTCCCCCATGCGTTCGACGTGGCCGAGCCATCGCAAACGTTGCGCCTTGATTACGCCAATGATATTAGGCTCGTCCACTAGCTCTTCGATTTCGGCATTCTTCCGGACTCTCAGCGTACCATGCTGTGTTTTTGTCGGCCCCAGGATTTTACGGAGTACCTTCCTTTCTGTAACCAAAATCTTGTCCTCCTCCTTAAGCGTTAGTGTCCAAGCCTCACAACCGTATATTAAAATTGGTCTTATAACGGTTTTGTAAATGCGCAGTTTGGTTTTCCTACTGAGAAGCTTGGACACTAGCACCTTGTGTAGGGCTGCACTGCATCGCAGGGTGTTTTGGGTGCGAATCTGGATTTCCGCATCCCGGGTATTCGTATCTGTTACAGTGCAACCAAGGTATTTAAATTTGGCCACCCCCTTAAATGTGACATTGCCATCATAAAGGTAACAGGACGATCTCAGTTTATTGTTTACCGTTTCAATATGTTGCTTCCAGTTCAAATGGTTGTCAATATGTAGTCCTAGAAATTTAGAACAATTTACTTCCTCTAAGACATTATTATTATATTGTAGATCAAGTTTCCTGTGTGGTGCCTGATAGGGACGAAACTGGAGATATTTTGTTTTATTTATGTTTATTTTTAAGTTTAGTGTTTTTAACCAGTCAATTACCTTTGTTATCGTCATGTTTATTCTACTTTGATAGTCACTCAATGTCATATTGTTTGCTGTAATAAGAATTGAAGCATCATCAGCAAATAAAACGCACAAGTCTTGAATTACGGTGGGAAAGTCGTTGATATAAATGGTGAATAGAAGTGGACCTAAAATGCTTCCCTGTGGTACTCCCACTTTTATGTTAGCATAGGATGATATACTAGGTATTAACGTCTTGGTTTTACTGTCTCTATATATTATTTCTGTAGCTTGTGTGCGTTTAGTTAGATAAGTCTGCATCAGTTTATGCGGTATACCTCTTATTCCCATATTGTCCAGTTGTCTTAGAAGTATGTCGTGATTTACACAGTCAAACGCCTTGGACATGTCTAAGAGTAAGGCAGTTGCTGGCACATTTAGATTTATAGCTTCTACTATACCTTTCAGTATTTTGAAAATAGCTAAAGTCGTCGACCGATTTTTCCGAAATCCACATTGAGCATCATTAATTAAATTAAACTTATCTAAATAAATGGTGAACCGGAGATGAATTATTTTCTCGAACAATTTATAAAAAAACAGGTAAAAGAGCTACGGGTCTATAATTATCCATTGAGGTTTTTTCTCCTTTTTTGTATAGAGGCTTTACCACTGCTTCCTTTAATCTATCTGGAAAGATACCGCTTTCAATAGTGAGATTGATTGTATATGTCAACGGTAAGACAATTGCTGGGGCAGATATTTTAACCATTTGAGTCGTAATTCCATCATTTCCAGTGCTTTTTTTGTTTTTTAGTGACTGTATGCATTTAAATAATTCTGTTTCTGTAACCGGCTCCAAAAACATAGAATTATTGGCACTTGGCCTATTGTGTCTATACTGAGATGCGTCAAAGTTTGGATCATAATTTTGGCATGTGTAAAAAAGATTGAAATGTGAAGCGATTTTATCGGGATTAAATAACTTTTCATTTCCACTGTTTATAGAAGTAATTATTTGATTACTCTTGCTATCACCTGTTAAAGTTTTAATAAGATTCCATATTCCTTTTGTCTTATTGTCATATCTTTCAATCATCTGTATATTAGCTTGTTTGACCCTTTTTGTAATAACTTTCTTAAGTACTCTTTTATAATTATGTAACATATTTTTCCGACTGCTTTAAATATAGTCTTCGTTTTGTCTTACACGATATTCTTATGCCCCTTGTCGTCCAGTATTTAGTGTCATTTGATTTGATTTTAATTCTTAACAGGGGGAAGCACAGATCGTAAAAGAGCTTATATTCTTGTAAAAAATAGTTATAGGCAGTATTGGGATCTGCTGATTCAAAAACTTCATTAAAACTTAATGTATAAATGCAGGAAAGGAATTTTCTAACATTGTCCAGGTGGTAGTCTCTCTCAAACATGAATTTCGTTTCGTCTTTATATTTAACATTCAAATTAGTATGAATATTATTTACTATACATATAAAAAATTTAGTGACGTTATGTTATAACAATAGATTAAGAATAGTAAGGTTCAGGCTACAAACGCGTTTTGAAGCGTTACAAAAAATCTTTAAGATCTTTTTAAGATGGGGGACGTGACTTTTTAAATTAAATCAATATGGGTATCGTTTTCGTGGTTTCCCGGGGTTTCGATTGCGAATATAACATCTATTTTGAGATTCAAGATGGCGGACGCGACTTTTTAAATAGAATCGATATGGGTATCGTTTTCGAGGTTTCCTGGGGTGCTGATTACAAATATAACATCTATTTTAAGATCTAAGATGGTGGACGCGACTTTTCAGCACTCCGAGAAACCTCGAAAACGATACCTATATTGATTTAATTTAGAAAGTCACGTCCGCCATCTTGGATCTCAATATAAATGTTATATTTGTAATCAGCACCCCAGGAAACTTCGAAAACGATACCATATTGATTTTATTTAAAAAGTCACGTCCCCCATCTTAAAAAGATCTTAAAGATTTTTTGTAACGCTTCAAAACGCGTTTGTAGCCTGAACCTTACTATTCTTAATCTATTGTTATAACATAACGTCACTAAAATTTTTATATGTATATAAAATAATATTGGGTGTCTGGGAAACGCTTCCGAAACTGAAAGGCTATTATTATACTACCTAAACACAGTCGAATACCAATAACCATTAGCCTTATACTCATTGTTTTAGTGATTTGGTATTTTGCAAACCCGCAATGTAAAGCGTACAAAACTTTGGATCAATGCCGCGTGAACCTAACTTACCTAAACTCGCTACGACACGGACTGCGCATGCGAGCGGATGTCGTTCACCCCTAGCGCCAGCTGATATTTGATTTACATTGCGAACTTTAAAAAATTAAGTAAATAAATGAGGTTTTTTTGTAAATCAGTTTTATTTAACTGCCCAAAGCTGGTTATGTACGAAAAAAGCAAAAAAATATACGAAAAAATCTAAAAATAAACGCTTTTTTTTGTGGCTTCGTATCAGTAATCACCAGCACTATCACCTATCTTCGTTTTAGGAAGCGTTTCCCTGACACCCAGTTAGGGCATGCAATTCGAGTGTTCGAGTATCCGTTTAATTCGAGTATTCGCCTTTTTTACTATTGGAATAGTAAGAGCTTAGGTATTTGAGTTTTTCGAGTTTTCCGAATAACGGCTAGAAATAAAATATTAGAACGCAATTGAATGTTTAGAAGCACGCCATTACGTAAATTAACAAAACGAATCATGCGATTTGCCTAAATTCATCTAACCGGGCTGTTTTTGAAACGATTTTGTACATAACCAAGATGTTCTATTCGGAATCGGAAGATACAAACGATGACGATGATGATAATGTGCCAGAGCAAGTCGATAAGATTAGGCGAGAGAGATTAGGTAACAAAGGACAAAAACGACATTAGGGACCCCTCATCCCTTCTGCGCAGTTGGATTGACTTCGGTTTTGACTGGATCTGAACAGTCATAATAGCAGCGTTGTACAGGCATCTAAGCATCTCCGTCCGCCCGCGTGTATGTCGGAAAATAACATTGTAATATATACATATGTATAAGCGCCTACACAGACGACTACACTATTTACCTACCATACTATATTTTGTTTTTACAACCAACCGGCTAAGGTGATGGAATTTCATGGAATTAGCCCTAAACTCTTTTCATTCTGAGAAGACGCTCGTGCCCAGCAGTGGGAAGTAATTGGGCTGATTATGTTAAGTTATTCTATAAAACTAACCACATGGCTTCTTATTCTGAGAAGAGACCCGTGCCCAGCAGTGGGACTGTAATGGGCTGATTATGTTATGATAATCTATATTGTTAAATATCCAGTTCCTTAACTCTTCTCATTCCAAGAAGAGACCCATGCCCAGCAGCGGGACAGTGATGGGCTGACTATGTTGTGTTATTCTATATTTCCAATAATACTAACACCACCTAGTTGTATTTTTAGGAACCTGCATCCAACCAACAATCATGACCTCTACTTTGTATGCAACTTAATACAATAGAGGGGTCAAGCTGTATCGCTGAATCTTCTCAACCGATTCAGATAAAACATATCCTATATTTTAAGTTAGACTAATACCAATACAAATGCATAGTTTCATTCCGATCCGTACAGCTGTTTTCACGTGATGAGGTAACAAACAGACAGACAGACATAAATTTTAAAAACAATTGATTTGTGTTCTATTGCTTATTTCTAGACGGTTCCGGTATCCGGTTTTCGCGAAAAAAACTCAATGTACAGACTTTTCGACCTTTACAATTTTATTATAGTATAGATTGTATTGGTTTTCTCGTCAATATTGGTGTCGATTCTCTTGTTCACGAACTAAACTTATTTTAAACTATCGCTCTCTTTTACTAATAGTTGATACAAGAAAGGGATGGCAACAATTTTAGAACTGTCTAATCAGTTTACGTGTTACATTTATTTGTATTTTAGTGGGCACGTTCCGAGATCACGACTAAACTTGTATGGAAATCTAAATTCCGACTAATTTGACAACTCTAAAATTGTTGCCATCCCTTTCTTGTACCTACTATTAGTAAAAGAGAGCGATAGTTTAAAATAAGTTTATTTTGTGAACAAGAGAATCAACACCATTGCTAGTGGTTTTCAGTGAGTCGAATCGATTTTGAAGTTCCGATTGAAATTTTTTAGAGCCCAAAACCAGTTTGGAGTGATGAAGGTCGAAGAGTAAGCTTTTTAAGTGCGTCCTTTTAGCTCTAATATTGTTATTTAGAGTGCCTCGGATAAGCCAGTGTTCGCTTCCGGTGTTGAACGTTGTTTTCACTTGGGGAAATCATGCACAGGGAAAGCGGAGTCTGAGTCTTGTCGACAACCACAGTGTTCCTCTAACGACCTTTGGCCGCAGCGTGGGATAGGATACGCCAACCACCCTTGACAGGTCGCGATTCACCATTAGTAAGCAGTCAGGGCTCGCCCGGGAGATGGGATTCCCGGTGCGGCCTACCCAACGTCAACCGCATCCTCCATCACTAGTTTTTAATGATTATTTATTATTATTTCTTAAAAAATCTAACATTTATTCGTAAAACTCGAAAAACTCGAATATTTTCGAGTAGTTGATTAACACTATTCGAAAAACTCAAATAGTAAAATCGAGCGAATATTGCATGCCCTACATTGTTAGAAAATAAAATAACCTGAATTTTTTATGTTTAAAATGAACGACTCGCCGTACACAGATAAGTCCATAGCGGTTTTCATGTACGGCAATATCATTGATCGTGTAGATCAATGTATATTGGAAATTAATAAATAAATAAATCTCGCAATAGATATTATATTCGTGATCAGAATCCCGAGAAACCTCGAAAACGATACCCATATTGATTTGATTTAAAAATTCGCGTCCGCCATCTTGGATCTCAAAATAGATATTACATTCGCAATTTGCGACCCTGAAAACCTCGAAAACGATACCCATATTGATTCTATTTAAAAAGTCGCGTCCGCCATTTTGGATCTCAAAATAAATGTTACATTCGCAATCAACATCCCTGAAAACCTCGAAAACGATACTCATATTGATTCTATTTAAAAAGTGGCGTCTCCATCTTTAAATCTTAAAATAGATGTTACATTTGTAATCAGAACCCCGAGAAACCTCGTAAACGATACCTGTATTAATTTTATATAAAAAGTCACACGTCCGCCATTTTGGCTGTCGAAGTAAATAGTTACAAAATATTAATTCCTGTGAATGGACAATTTTGATTTTATTATCATCCTATCTCCAATGTTCTCAATGTTTACCCCTAAAACGGATTAATAATGTCTGAGTTAGCAACATTACGCGGGTGTGAAGTGAGGCGGGAGGGGAACGTTTGTTTAGTTTTTGGACACAGCATGCGGCTTGCAAATACAGCTGTACGTGGTTTCTGGTTATTCTGAGACCGACACTTAAGCTTCTACATTATATACTTAGGTAAGTACCTCCATTGTAGTACACATTAAATGCATATAGATTAAGGGCTAAGTTCACCAATACGTAAAACTTTAGCCCCACAGTCGTAAATGATCTCGTTACCATGCTCTAGTTACAAAATTATTATTTGTTCTTAATGGCCAAATAATAATATTGTAATTGTGAATAACTGAATAGTACCTACTTATTTTGGAATACTTGCACTGATGACTGTGTTAAATGTGAAAATAAAAACTAAAGAATTGTGTACGCACATGTACCAAAACAATAACAGTACTATACTAACAATTTTGGAAGGTAAGCACCATGTACGGTTGACCGCACGTCGGTGGTAACACTTTGACATTAGCAGCATCTTTATTTCGTAAGCAGTAAGGGCGGTTTTCGAATTGAAGTGTTACCACTGTCATGCAGTTGACTGTACTGCACGGCCGCTTTTTAGTAGCTATTCAAACTTGGTTGGTTTATCACTGTATTGCGCTTCTCGTTGGTTTTTTGATTATATTTCATTAATTATTAAGTGTATTAGGCATTGACTTGTACCTATGGACCAGTAATACCTACGAAATAAGCGTGGTATATATGGGCGCGCTAGTGTTGCCATCAATTTTGTTTACACTTTTTTGACAGAACTTAATATATTAATCTTTATTACTGGTCAGTATTGAATGTTTCTTCCTGGCGTTGGTTGAACATTGCGCCCTCTAGTGTAATTTGAGAGTAATATAGCTTTCCATAGCTTATAACATTAAAATATTAATTTATACTCGAACTCAGACCAATTAATGTCTATGCTATATCGAATATCGATGCTTACAGCGCAATCTATTGCCATTTTGAGGTAACTAGTTTATACAATGAATTATGAAGTATTTTGAAATAAATATCCTTTATTTCCAGAATTTGCTATGTAGTTTGCTGTTGTATTTGTTGTACTTTGCAAAGATCATCAAAGTTGTATTTGTTGTACTTTGCAAAGATCATCAAAGTTGTATTTGTTGTACTTTGCAAAGATCATCAAAGATCAAAGAAAATACCTTTTTGTTTAGCAAAGTTTAATATTTGATGATCCGTATTAATTAAATTAATGTTGTAAATAATGTTAATATTATGATAATTATAATTCGAATATTCTAATTAGATTAATGAAATGATTAATTTAAATGTTGTTAATTTAATTTTGTGGTTCTGATAATTCCGCTTTATATTGTTTCATATTTTAATATCTGGCATGATTTGTTGGTTTATATAATGTTTAGAGATTATCTAAATTAATATTAGTTTTATCACGACGACTGGTTAATTATTTTAGTGTTCATTTATAAATTAAAATGTATTTAGTGACTCCGTTGGGTCTATTTGATTGTAGTAATATAAAGATGGAGACACTGTGCTTTGCGCGGGCTGTCATTCTTGTTGTAAAACTTCTTCTACTGGTCAGTTCATGTAATAATCGGAAAATACATAATTTTTAGTAAAGAGAAATTTATTTCGTGATCAATCCTGATGAAACCTTGAGCTACGCGCGGACAGCAGCGGTGGGATCCCATATGCCAATAATCCGGAGTACCATCATGGAAATTAATATTCAGAGGAGGCTCACCAAGATCTCTGGAAGACCACAAATTCACAGGTCATGAGTTTCGTTTATTCTGTTGGTTGTTAAATTAAAAAAAGCTGTCCTTTCATAGATTAATTGCTTGCAACCATTTCATCAACTTTTTGTTGTGGGTACTTAAATGTAGGAAATTGAAAAAATTAATAATTGAAGGAAATAATATAACAATTATTAATAATAATATTGTGGTGGTCTTGTGTATTCATTTAGATAAAACCAGAGCCAGATTCAATATTGACATGAACTTTTACATGAAGGCTTTTTATGTATTTTACTATTGAAAGAAATGGTCATGCTTGGTAGCAAATGAAAACAGAACTAATTTATACTTTTTCCAGGGATCCCGGTACTCTGTTGATGTCCATTGATCAGATGCATGGTCACCCGAGTATGTCACCACAGCATGGGTTCTATTCTATTCAGAGGAATGAAGCATGAGGCCTGATGCTTCATGTAGTGGTAAAGGCTCTGATTGCAGGTATTTATTCAGAGTTTATTTGGTCTAAATTGTAATTGCGATTTGAATACGCTTAAATACTTTGCCTATGTGGAATTAATTAAGATATTAATTATTTTATATAAAAATTGTTTGTGCGATTCTAAACTGGTACAGTCAGTGTATCAGAGTATTCAGAGTGCATCTTTGCATCATTTGATCCTTCTGAACTAAGCTGAAGAAATTGGCTTATTTTATTTATTTGATGGTATTTTTTTTTTTCGTTTGTTTTATTTTTATATAAAGTTATGAGAATGAGTTTGCTGATAATAATTGATATGCCATGCTGACATTATCAGATTTATTATTTATTTTGAACATATTTATTTTTTGCGTAGGTACTATTAATTTTACAACTTCTATTTTTAAGTTGTACGTTGAATAAGCTAACTTGAACTCTTATAACGTCATTATTAAAGATCTAAAGTGATTGTTGGTTCTTTACACGTTTGTTCGGGAAACAACATGTGATTAGGACAGTGATTCTCTCTCTGTAATTTTATGCGGTTTGAAAATTTTATTAATTTTGTGCCTAATAAGTGAAAAGCTAATTTAGGGTGCAGTCATCTTTGCAATCATTAGATTGATAGATTTATTGATTGATAAATAATATTCTAATAGATATTGATATTATTGAATTAAAAAGTTAACAATCAGACTCTGAGAAGATTCTTCATTTTTTTTTTTTTTGTGGAGCCATATGAAATTTACCAGATTATCCAACTTAATACAGAATCGGGTCTGAAAATGGGATTATCCTGGGCCAGGCTTAAACACATTTTTTTTTTAAGTCCATGGAGATTGACGCTAGACCTGGCTTAAACGAGCCTGTGTCTAAACATGTTCTAAGAGGGTACCTGCTTAAAGGTTTATATTTGTATGGAAATAGCTATTTTAATTGCAATCTGAATATTACATTTATTTTCCAAGTTAATTAAATTGCAGTCAAACACCATCAGTGTTGCAATACATTTATGTTGATAAGGACTTTAATTTTCAAATAAGTTTTGTTCTGTTTACATTTTTCTAAATAATAATAAATCAAACTGGAATAACCAAATAATTATATTGATATGACAAATGGTTATTATTGATTAATTTTAGAAAATTAATTGATTTTTGTTACTTGGTGAAAACCGTGATTCAGAATTGTTGGATGTACATAAAACATTAAAATAACTATTACTAAAAATGAATTAGTTAGACTTTCAGTACAATTGCTATTACAAGTAGAACTACTTAAATTTAATCTATTGGATGCAATAATTATAATTTATTATTGTCATCATAAAAAGGTAATATTGACTGAAATCACACTCATTGCCATACCGATAAACTTGTTGATATGGTAAATAATGAGTTGATCAATTAAATTGTTTTAGTTATTCAAGTTATATTCACATTGTCACAATCTTCCATCAATCTTTTAATATTTCATTAAATGTTTAGGCATTTAGTCGGCCCCTGTACAATTTTATGCTTAAAGAATTAATGAATAAATGTGAACTTTTATGATTTTAGAAGATAATAAAAGTGCTGAGGAGTCATTTATGAGGCCTCACTAGTTATTATTATAACTCCAAGCAAAGTCGAGCTTGAGATTCATTCTCGTTAAATCATGTAGATTCTTTATGTAATAATAATTACTTTGATATGTCTGATTTGAGCCGCAAAATGACATGTTTATACGCAGCGTAACTGAGCATTGAGCATACACTACACTCTCATCAGTATTTCAATGAGCGCCCGTGGAATGGCGCATGGCGTGGCGTTTCACAAGTATATCGGTTAATTTTGCCATTTCACACTGATATTATTGGTCACTAATACCTATTATTGATCTGTTGCATGACCTAGAGCTGAAGGCCTAGTAAAGCAGAGTATGCTTTTATTATTATTACTGCTTGTTTATTTTTGTTTCTATTCTGTAAAATATGGCAAGGAAGAATTGGATGGTCGAGCGGTATTTGCAAAGAAAATAGGAAAAAAAAAACATAAAAAAACGACCGTATGGGCGAGTGTATACGCTCATACAGTTTTGATGATTCAGCTTTTTTACCACCGAATTTTATGCTACTGTTTATGCCCTGGTATTAAAGATTATCTGATTAACTGTTTCGCTATAAGAAAGAAAAATGTTGAAGTTGTTGTCGTTGTTGTTGTGTTTACTTAAAGACCTATCCAAACATCCCTTCTCAAACGCTGGTTGGCCACCAAGCGTATCCTGGTTTATTCCCGGTCTTGGCTAGATCCCAGGATGGGTGATGCCTATGGGGCAAGACGCCGGAATGGATGATGCCCACGGTTTGGTAGCTTGATCCCGATGTGGGTGATGGCTAGAGATGGTTACTGAGCTCAGGTTATGGTTAACATATTTGGGTTTATATTTTTACATTTTTGGGTAATGAGTAGATAATTGAATAATAATTTTTATTATGCTGTGTGACATTGTTTGCCTGTGATAAATAATCAATTAATTAATAATTTTATAATAAACGTTGAAGATGATAATTAATTACTAATGTTATGATAAATATGATTACCCATAAAATTGCTTTTGTGAGACTAAAATTGAGAGAACTGAGATTTTCCGATTTATATATATTTATGTTACTAGTAAGTGATAATTAAAGAAAATGTTTTGATTTATTTTGCAATGTACATACGGTCTGTCAAAAAAGTCTAAAAACCGAACAAATTTTCTATCTTTGTAGGTATTGTGTCAATTTGTGTATTTGATCATGCAAAAAAATGTGCCTGGAAACACAAATAGAATTTATATGAATATTTTACATTTTCAATGTACGACTGGTGGCGCTGCCTCATTTTGTGTACTCTTTTATGCCAAGCTGTAACTCAATGTCTTTAGGTAATTTAGAAGCGCCGAGAGCGCGCTTGAGTCAGTCTGGCCGTATGGGCGCGCTAGTGTTGCCATCAATTTTGTTTACTATTTTTTGACAGAACTTATATTAATCTTTATTACTGGTCAGTATTGAATGTTTCTTCCTGGCGTTGGTTGAACATTGCGCCCTCTAGTGTAATTTGAGAGTAATATAGCTTTCCATAGCTTATAACATTAAAATATTAATTTATACTCGAACTCAGACCAATTAATGTCTATGCTATATCGAATATCGATGCTTACAGCGCAATCTATTGCCATTTTGAGGTAACTAGTTTATACAATGAATTATGAAGTATTTTGAAATAAATATCCTTTATTTCCAGAATTTGCTATGTAGTTTGCTGTTGTATTTGTTGTACTTTGCAAAGATCATCAAAGTTGTATTTGTTGTACTTTGCAAAGATCATCAAAGTTGTATTTGTTGTACTTTGCAAAGATCATCAAAGATCAAAGAAAATACCTTTTTGTTTAGCAAAGTTTAATATTTGATGATCCGTATTAATTAAATTAATGTTGTAAATAATGTTAATATTATGATAATTATAATTCGAATATTCTAATTAGATTAATGAAATGATTAATTTAAATGTTGTTAATTTAATTTTGTGGTTCTGATAATTCCGCTTTATATTGTTTCATATTTTAATATCTGGCATGATTTGTTGGTTTATATAATGTTTAGAGATTATCTAAATTAATATTAGTTTTATCACGACGACTGGTTAATTATTTTAGTGTTCATTTATAAATTAAAATGTATTTAGTGACTCCGTTGGGTCTATTTGATTGTAGTAATATAAAGATGGAGACACTGTGCTTTGCGCGGGCTGTCATTCTTGTTGTAAAACTTCTTCTACTGGTCAGTTCATGTAATAATCGGAAAATACATAATTTTTAGTAAAGAGAAATTTATTTCGTGATCAATCCTGATGAAACCTTGAGCTACGCGCGGACAGCAGCGGTGGGATCCCATATGCCAATAATCCGGAGTACCATCATGGAAATTAATATTCAGAGGAGGCTCACCAAGATCTCTGGAAGACCACAAATTCACAGGTCATGAGTTTCGTTTATTCTGTTGGTTGTTAAATTAAAAAAAGCTGTCCTTTCATAGATTAATTGCTTGCAACCATTTCATCAACTTTTTGTTGTGGGTACTTAAATGTAGGAAATTGAAAAAATTAATAATTGAAGGAAATAATATAACAATTATTAATAATAATATTGTGGTGGTCTTGTGTATTCATTTAGATAAAACCAGAGCCAGATTCAATATTGACATGAACTTTTACATGAAGGCTTTTTATGTATTTTACTATTGAAAGAAATGGTCATGCTTGGTAGCAAATGAAAACAGAACTAATTTATACTTTTTCCAGGGATCCCGGTACTCTGTTGATGTCCATTGATCAGATGCATGGTCACCCGAGTATGTCACCACAGCATGGGTTCTATTCTATTCAGAGGAATGAAGCATGAGGCCTGATGCTTCATGTAGTGGTAAAGGCTCTGATTGCAGGTATTTATTCAGAGTTTATTTGGTCTAAATTGTAATTGCGATTTGAATACGCTTAAATACTTTGCCTATGTGGAATTAATTAAGATATTAATTATTTTATATAAAAATTGTTTGTGCGATTCTAAACTGGTACAGTCAGTGTATCAGAGTATTCAGAGTGCATCTTTGCATCATTTGATCCTTCTGAACTAAGCTGAAGAAATTGGCTTATTTTATTTATTTGATGGTATTTTTTTTTTTCGTTTGTTTTATTTTTATATAAAGTTATGAGAATGAGTTTGCTGATAATAATTGATATGCCATGCTGACATTATCAGATTTATTATTTATTTTGAACATATTTATTTTTTGCGTAGGTACTATTAATTTTACAACTTCTATTTTTAAGTTGTACGTTGAATAAGCTAACTTGAACTCTTATAACGTCATTATTAAAGATCTAAAGTGATTGTTGGTTCTTTACACGTTTGTTCGGGAAACAACATGTGATTAGGACAGTGATTCTCTCTCTGTAATTTTATGCGGTTTGAAAATTTTATTAATTTTGTGCCTAATAAGTGAAAAGCTAATTTAGGGTGCAGTCATCTTTGCAATCATTAGATTGATAGATTTATTGATTGATAAATAATATTCTAATAGATATTGATATTATTGAATTAAAAAGTTAACAATCAGACTCTGAGAAGATTCTTCATTTTTTTTTTTTTTGTGGAGCCATATGAAATTTACCAGATTATCCAACTTAATACAGAATCGGGTCTGAAAATGGGATTATCCTGGGCCAGGCTTAAACACATTTTTTTTTTAAGTCCATGGAGATTGACGCTAGACCTGGCTTAAACGAGCCTGTGTCTAAACATGTTCTAAGAGGGTACCTGCTTAAAGGTTTATATTTGTATGGAAATAGCTATTTTAATTGCAATCTGAATATTACATTTATTTTCCAAGTTAATTAAATTGCAGTCAAACACCATCAGTGTTGCAATACATTTATGTTGATAAGGACTTTAATTTTCAAATAAGTTTTGTTCTGTTTACATTTTTCTAAATAATAATAAATCAAACTGGAATAACCAAATAATTATATTGATATGACAAATGGTTATTATTGATTAATTTTAGAAAATTAATTGATTTTTGTTACTTGGTGAAAACCGTGATTCAGAATTGTTGGATGTACATAAAACATTAAAATAACTATTACTAAAAATGAATTAGTTAGACTTTCAGTACAATTGCTATTACAAGTAGAACTACTTAAATTTAATCTATTGGATGCAATAATTATAATTTATTATTGTCATCATAAAAAGGTAATATTGACTGAAATCACACTCATTGCCATACCGATAAACTTGTTGATATGGTAAATAATGAGTTGATCAATTAAATTGTTTTAGTTATTCAAGTTATATTCACATTGTCACAATCTTCCATCAATCTTTTAATATTTCATTAAATGTTTAGGCATTTAGTCGGCCCCTGTACAATTTTATGCTTAAAGAATTAATGAATAAATGTGAACTTTTATGATTTTAGAAGATAATAAAAGTGCTGAGGAGTCATTTATGAGGCCTCACTAGTTATTATTATAACTCCAAGCAAAGTCGAGCTTGAGATTCATTCTCGTTAAATCATGTAGATTCTTTATGTAATAATAATTACTTTGATATGTCTGATTTGAGCCGCAAAATGACATGTTTATACGCAGCGTAACTGAGCATTGAGCATACACTACACTCTCATCAGTATTTCAATGAGCGCCCGTGGAATGGCGCATGGCGTGGCGTTTCACAAGTATATCGGTTAATTTTGCCATTTCACACTGATATTATTGGTCACTAATACCTATTATTGATCTGTTGCATGACCTAGAGCTGAAGGCCTAGTAAAGCAGAGTATGCTTTTATTATTATTACTGCTTGTTTATTTTTGTTTCTATTCTGTAAAATATGGCAAGGAAGAATTGGATGGTCGAGCGGTATTTGCAAAGAAAATAGGAAAAAAAAAACATAAAAAAACGACCGTATGGGCGAGTGTATACGCTCATACAGTTTTGATGATTCAGCTTTTTTACCACCGAATTTTATGCTACTGTTTATGCCCTGGTATTAAAGATTATCTGATTAACTGTTTCGCTATAAGAAAGAAAAATGTTGAAGTTGTTGTCGTTGTTGTTGTGTTTACTTAAAGACCTATCCAAACATCCCTTCTCAAACGCTGGTTGGCCACCAAGCGTATCCTGGTTTATTCCCGGTCTTGGCTAGATCCCAGGATGGGTGATGCCTATGGGGCAAGACGCCGGAATGGATGATGCCCACGGTTTGGTAGCTTGATCCCGATGTGGGTGATTGCTAGAGATGGTTACTGAGCTCAGGTTATGGTTAACATATTTGGGTTTATATTTTTACATTTTTGGGTAATGAGTAGATAATTGAATAATAATTTTTATTATGCTGTGTGACATTGTTTGCCTGTGATAAATAATCAATTAATTAATAATTTTATAATAAACGTTGAAGATGATAATTAATTACTAATGTTATGATAAATATGATTACCCATAAAATTGCTTTTGTGAGACTAAAATTGAGAGAACTGAGATTTTCCGATTTATATATATTTATGTTACTAGTAAGTGATAATTAAAGAAAATGTTTTGATTTATTTTGCAATGTACATACGGTCTGTCAAAAAAGTCTAAAAACCGAACAAATTTTCTATCTTTGTAGGTATTGTGTCAATTTGTGTATTTGATCATGCAAAAAAATGTGCCTGGAAACACAAATAGAATTTATATGAATATTTTACATTTTCAATGTACGACTGGTGGCGCTGCCTCATTTTGTGTACTCTTTTATGCCAAGCTGTAACTCAATGTCTTTAGGTAATTTAGAAGCGCCGAGAGCGCGCTTGAGTCAGTCTGGCCGTATGGGCGCGCTAGTGTTGCCATCAATTTTGTTTACTATTTTTTGACAGAACTTATATTAATCTTTATTACTGGTCAGTATTGAATGTTTCTTCCTGGCGTTGGTTGAACATTGCGCCCTCTAGTGTAATTTGAGAGTAATATAGCTTTCCATAGCTTATAACATTAAAATATTAATTTATACTCGAACTCAGACCAATTAATGTCTATGCTATATCGAATATCGATGCTTACAGCGCAATCTATTGCCATTTTGAGGTAACTAGTTTATACAATGAATTATGAAGTATTTTGAAATAAATATCCTTTATTTCCAGAATTTGCTATGTAGTTTGCTGTTGTATTTGTTGTACTTTGCAAAGATCATCAAAGTTGTATTTGTTGTACTTTGCAAAGATCATCAAAGTTGTATTTGTTGTACTTTGCAAAGATCATCAAAGATCAAAGAAAATACCTTTTTGTTTAGCAAAGTTTAATATTTGATGATCCGTATTAATTAAATTAATGTTGTAAATAATGTTAATATTATGATAATTATAATTCGAATATTCTAATTAGATTAATGAAATGATTAATTTAAATGTTGTTAATTTAATTTTGTGGTTCTGATAATTCCGCTTTATATTGTTTCATATTTTAATATCTGGCATGATTTGTTGGTTTATATAATGTTTAGAGATTATCTAAATTAATATTAGTTTTATCACGACGACTGGTTAATTATTTTAGTGTTCATTTATAAATTAAAATGTATTTAGTGACTCCGTTGGGTCTATTTGATTGTAGTAATATAAAGATGGAGACACTGTGCTTTGCGCGGGCTGTCATTCTTGTTGTAAAACTTCTTCTACTGGTCAGTTCATGTAATAATCGGAAAATACATAATTTTTAGTAAAGAGAAATTTATTTCGTGATCAATCCTGATGAAACCTTGAGCTACGCGCGGACAGCAGCGGTGGGATCCCATATGCCAATAATCCGGAGTACCATCATGGAAATTAATATTCAGAGGAGGCTCACCAAGATCTCTGGAAGACCACAAATTCACAGGTCATGAGTTTCGTTTATTCTGTTGGTTGTTAAATTAAAAAAAGCTGTCCTTTCATAGATTAATTGCTTGCAACCATTTCATCAACTTTTTGTTGTGGGTACTTAAATGTAGGAAATTGAAAAAATTAATAATTGAAGGAAATAATATAACAATTATTAATAATAATATTGTGGTGGTCTTGTGTATTCATTTAGATAAAACCAGAGCCAGATTCAATATTGACATGAACTTTTACATGAAGGCTTTTTATGTATTTTACTATTGAAAGAAATGGTCATGCTTGGTAGCAAATGAAAACAGAACTAATTTATACTTTTTCCAGGGATCCCGGTACTCTGTTGATGTCCATTGATCAGATGCATGGTCACCCGAGTATGTCACCACAGCATGGGTTCTATTCTATTCAGAGGAATGAAGCATGAGGCCTGATGCTTCATGTAGTGGTAAAGGCTCTGATTGCAGGTATTTATTCAGAGTTTATTTGGTCTAAATTGTAATTGCGATTTGAATACGCTTAAATACTTTGCCTATGTGGAATTAATTAAGATATTAATTATTTTATATAAAAATTGTTTGTGCGATTCTAAACTGGTACAGTCAGTGTATCAGAGTATTCAGAGTGCATCTTTGCATCATTTGATCCTTCTGAACTAAGCTGAAGAAATTGGCTTATTTTATTTATTTGATGGTATTTTTTTTTTTCGTTTGTTTTATTTTTATATAAAGTTATGAGAATGAGTTTGCTGATAATAATTGATATGCCATGCTGACATTATCAGATTTATTATTTATTTTGAACATATTTATTTTTTGCGTAGGTACTATTAATTTTACAACTTCTATTTTTAAGTTGTACGTTGAATAAGCTAACTTGAACTCTTATAACGTCATTATTAAAGATCTAAAGTGATTGTTGGTTCTTTACACGTTTGTTCGGGAAACAACATGTGATTAGGACAGTGATTCTCTCTCTGTAATTTTATGCGGTTTGAAAATTTTATTAATTTTGTGCCTAATAAGTGAAAAGCTAATTTAGGGTGCAGTCATCTTTGCAATCATTAGATTGATAGATTTATTGATTGATAAATAATATTCTAATAGATATTGATATTATTGAATTAAAAAGTTAACAATCAGACTCTGAGAAGATTCTTCATTTTTTTTTTTTTTGTGGAGCCATATGAAATTTACCAGATTATCCAACTTAATACAGAATCGGGTCTGAAAATGGGATTATCCTGGGCCAGGCTTAAACACATTTTTTTTTTAAGTCCATGGAGATTGACGCTAGACCTGGCTTAAACGAGCCTGTGTCTAAACATGTTCTAAGAGGGTACCTGCTTAAAGGTTTATATTTGTATGGAAATAGCTATTTTAATTGCAATCTGAATATTACATTTATTTTCCAAGTTAATTAAATTGCAGTCAAACACCATCAGTGTTGCAATACATTTATGTTGATAAGGACTTTAATTTTCAAATAAGTTTTGTTCTGTTTACATTTTTCTAAATAATAATAAATCAAACTGGAATAACCAAATAATTATATTGATATGACAAATGGTTATTATTGATTAATTTTAGAAAATTAATTGATTTTTGTTACTTGGTGAAAACCGTGATTCAGAATTGTTGGATGTACATAAAACATTAAAATAACTATTACTAAAAATGAATTAGTTAGACTTTCAGTACAATTGCTATTACAAGTAGAACTACTTAAATTTAATCTATTGGATGCAATAATTATAATTTATTATTGTCATCATAAAAAGGTAATATTGACTGAAATCACACTCATTGCCATACCGATAAACTTGTTGATATGGTAAATAATGAGTTGATCAATTAAATTGTTTTAGTTATTCAAGTTATATTCACATTGTCACAATCTTCCATCAATCTTTTAATATTTCATTAAATGTTTAGGCATTTAGTCGGCCCCTGTACAATTTTATGCTTAAAGAATTAATGAATAAATGTGAACTTTTATGATTTTAGAAGATAATAAAAGTGCTGAGGAGTCATTTATGAGGCCTCACTAGTTATTATTATAACTCCAAGCAAAGTCGAGCTTGAGATTCATTCTCGTTAAATCATGTAGATTCTTTATGTAATAATAATTACTTTGATATGTCTGATTTGAGCCGCAAAATGACATGTTTATACGCAGCGTAACTGAGCATTGAGCATACACTACACTCTCATCAGTATTTCAATGAGCGCCCGTGGAATGGCGCATGGCGTGGCGTTTCACAAGTATATCGGTTAATTTTGCCATTTCACACTGATATTATTGGTCACTAATACCTATTATTGATCTGTTGCATGACCTAGAGCTGAAGGCCTAGTAAAGCAGAGTATGCTTTTATTATTATTACTGCTTGTTTATTTTTGTTTCTATTCTGTAAAATATGGCAAGGAAGAATTGGATGGTCGAGCGGTATTTGCAAAGAAAATAGGAAAAAAAAAACATAAAAAAACGACCGTATGGGCGAGTGTATACGCTCATACAGTTTTGATGATTCAGCTTTTTTACCACCGAATTTTATGCTACTGTTTATGCCCTGGTATTAAAGATTATCTGATTAACTGTTTCGCTATAAGAAAGAAAAATGTTGAAGTTGTTGTCGTTGTTGTTGTGTTTACTTAAAGACCTATCCAAACATCCCTTCTCAAACGCTGGTTGGCCACCAAGCGTATCCTGGTTTATTCCCGGTCTTGGCTAGATCCCAGGATGGGTGATGCCTATGGGGCAAGACGCCGGAATGGATGATGCCCACGGTTTGGTAGCTTGATCCCGATGTGGGTGATGGCTAGAGATGGTTACTGAGCTCAGGTTATGGTTAACATATTTGGGTTTATATTTTTACATTTTTGGGTAATGAGTAGATAATTGAATAATAATTTTTATTATGCTGTGTGACATTGTTTGCCTGTGATAAATAATCAATTAATTAATAATTTTATAATAAACGTTGAAGATGATAATTAATTACTAATGTTATGATAAATATGATTACCCATAAAATTGCTTTTGTGAGACTAAAATTGAGAGAACTGAGATTTTCCGATTTATATATATTTATGTTACTAGTAAGTGATAATTAAAGAAAATGTTTTGATTTATTTTGCAATGTACATACGGTCTGTCAAAAAAGTCTAAAAACCGAACAAATTTTCTATCTTTGTAGGTATTGTGTCAATTTGTGTATTTGATCATGCAAAAAAATGTGCCTGGAAACACAAATAGAATTTATATGAATATTTTACATTTTCAATGTACGACTGGTGGCGCTGCCTCATTTTGTGTACTCTTTTATGCCAAGCTGTAACTCAATGTCTTTAGGTAATTTAGAAGCGCCGAGAGCGCGCTTGAGTCAGTCTGGCCGTATGGGCGCGCTAGTGTTGCCATCAATTTTGTTTACTATTTTTTGACAGAACTTATATTAATCTTTATTACTGGTCAGTATTGAATGTTTCTTCCTGGCGTTGGTTGAACATTGCGCCCTCTAGTGTAATTTGAGAGTAATATAGCTTTCCATAGCTTATAACATTAAAATATTAATTTATACTCGAACTCAGACCAATTAATGTCTATGCTATATCGAATATCGATGCTTACAGCGCAATCTATTGCCATTTTGAGGTAACTAGTTTATACAATGAATTATGAAGTATTTTGAAATAAATATCCTTTATTTCTAGAATTTGCTATGTAGTTTGCTGTTGTATTTATGATACTTTATTGTACACACAAATACACATTAATATTACAATAGGAAAGCTTATGTACATCGGCGAGCTTAACTCAAAAATGAGTTTTCTTACAGCAAACCTTAGAGCGATAGAGAGATGTTGATATATTATTAGAGGATAAAAACAAGTGTACAACAGAATAACAAAAATTTTGACTACATAACTTATCTAACAAGATTAAACTATTTACAAGTAAAATAATTATATTAAGATATATATACTTATATACATAAATAGGTACATAAATATGTACATAAAATACATACATATATATATATATATAAAATACGTATATATATATAATACATATGATTTATGGTGAAAGAAAATGCTCCTTAATTCTTCTCTTGAAGACATCCAGTGAAGGGCTATCGCGTAGAGAGTGTGGAAGAGAGTTCCACAGGCGCACTGCATGAATGGTGAAAGAACCGTCGTAACGGCTAGATGTGTGATAGGGCATACGGAGGAGAAGGGAAGAGGATGAGCGACAGGGCTTTCCCCTGGGGACAAGATACTCAAAGCGTTCCCGGAGATATGATGGAGAATTAGGATTGTGAAGAACAGAGTAGAGAAAAGAAAGAATGTGAGTATCTCGACGACGTCGAATAGGCAGCCACCTCAATTGCGTCCGGAATTCCGACACATGGTCGTATTTCCGAAGGCCAAAAATGAAGCGGATTGCCAAATTCTGCAGTCGTTCGAGTTTATTGAGAAGTTCCTCTGTTGCATCAAGAAAACAGATATCAGCATAGTCCAGAAGTGGAAGAAGAAGATATTGGGCAAGAGTGATTTTAGTAGGAAAAGGTAGGAACTTCTGGAGCCGTTTGAGAGACTGGAAGGAGTAATACACCCTCCTGCTTACTTCCGCAATGTGAACGTTCCAAGAGAGATTGCATTCAATAAAGACACCTAAGTTCTTGGCACTTTTGGAATATATTATAGGGACGGAATCGTACAATACCGGCGGAAGAGACTGCTTACCCAAGAGATCAAGATAATATTTGCCACCAATAATGAGAGCTTGTGATTTAGTAGGATTGACCAGCAGGCCAAAAGATTTAGCCCACTCATTGATATTTTGAAGATCACTATTGATGGCATCAATGGCCTCAGGTAGCTCGTCGATTTTGAAATGACGATAAATTTGCAAGTCGTCTGCGTAAAGATGGTAGCGTGAAGATAAAATTTTAGTGATTTCGTTAATAAAAACTGAAAAAAGAAGAGGAGAGAGGACGCCACCTTGAGGCACGCCCGCAGCTTGATCACACCATTCTGAGGAAACCTCATTGGCGTGAACCGACTGCGATCGGCCCCGAAGATAAGAAACAAACCAGTCAATTACAGAAGAAGATATATTTAAGGAGGCCAAGATACCTAGGAGGATGTCAAAATCAACTGAGTTAAAAGCACTGCTAAAGTCCAGTAGTACCAAAACTGTAAGTAGCTTGTTTTCCATGGCCAGCCGGATATCATCAGTAATTTTAACTAGAGCCGTTACAGTGCTATGGCCAGGGCGGAACCCAGATTGGTACGGACTTAACAGGCTGTTAGAGGAGAGATAAAAGGACAGCTGATTCTGAACAACGCTCTCAAGGACCTTAGACAAGATTGGTAGGATGGAAATTGGACGAAACTGGGATACAGAGGTGGGATTTGAAATTTTGGGTAATGGTAGGACATGAGCCTTCTTCCAAGCTGAGGGAAAGGAACTTGTGTCAAGGGAATGATTTATAATGTGGGCAATGACGGGAATAAGGACATTTAAAATGGGGACAATCATCTGGATATGCAGACCATCATCACCCACCGCTTTAGTGGAAATGGATAGAATTGATTTTTTTATAACTCCCTCTGTAACCCGGCGAAAAGAGAATGAAGTACATTTTGGCATAGAAATATTGGAGAGACTATTTAAAGTAGAAGTTTTTATATTGTCATCAAGGATAACTGGTGATTTCGAGAAATGCATATTAATTGCGTTAAGGTCCATATCAGGTGTAACATCATTATGGGCTTTGCCGATGCCAAGGGACTTAAGAAATTGCCATACTTGTGCTGTGTTGACATTTTGAACAGAGTGGTGAATGTGGCGCCTTTTAGCATCTCTACACATACGACTGACCCGATTACGCTGAGTCTTGTAAAAAGACCAGTTCTCATCCGTCGGAAACTTTTTGTACCGCCGTTTAGCTTTGTCCCTTATCGACATCGCTTTTTTAATGTTGTCAGAAAGCCAGGGAGCAGGTAAATGTTTAACTCGCACCTTTTTCAGGGGAGCGTGTATATCGAAAAGCTGTAAAACTAACTTATTAAAAGCCGTCACTTTTGTATCTATATCATTGCAGCTATAAACAGGGGACCAGTCAATATCACTCGCATCCGCCCTCAAACCATCCAGATCAATGTTCTTGAAACTGCGAAGGAAAAGAAATTTGGATTTGCGTTTAGGAGAACGAATTTTATATGATAGAAATATTAGGTCATGGTAAGAGAAGGGCGCGGGCAGCTGACCATGTGCGATTACCTTACTAGGGTCAAAAACAAGAATTAAATCTAGGAGTGAAGGAATGGAGTGGGGAGCATGATGCGTGGTATTAAGCTGAAGGATATGCATGTTGACAGAAGAGACAAGAGTTTGGAGTTTACGGCTGCGTGCATCATTCTTAAGCAGGCAAGTGTTGAAGTCTCCGAGGATAATGGTGTGGTCGTATAAAGAAGAGAGATTCTCAAGCTTAGACTCAAATGAAGAAAAGTAATCTATGTGGCAAGAAGGACTGTAGTAGACACCTAATAGTAATTTTGTATGGTTGAAATTAATTTCGATAAAAAGGTGCTCAGCAAAATTTGAATAAGTACTTGGAGACTGATCAACGACTTTATAGGCGATATCTTCACGGAGATATATGGCGACCCCTCCACATCTCTTGCCAGTCCTGTCATTACGCACCAGCCTATATCCAGGTAACGCATACTGTATAGAGGGAAGAGCAGGCTTAAGAAAGGACTCAGAGACAAGAACAGCATGAATATGATCAGAGTCGAAAGAAGACAGTAAGTCAGAATAGTGAGCGGGGACGCTTTGGGCATTTATATGAACGACATTTAAAAAATTTCCAAGGTCACAAAAAATAGAATAAAGATGGTCGCGCAGGAGAAGAGAATTATCAGTATTGTCACTGAACGCACTGGCATAGCTTCCATCAGAAGCACAAGAAGAAGAACAAGATACAAAACTGTCATCATAATTATTATCGAACATAAGATACACACAATAAATATAATATATTAATAAAATATATCTATAAAATAATAAGTATCGTAGCTAATAACTAAACTAACAACTAAACTAACTACTAAAATACTGTTGTACATCATCCTCGATGCTTTTGTATTTGTTGTACTTTGCAAAGATCATCAAAGTTGTATTTGTTGTACTTTGCAAAGATCATCAAAGATCAAAGAAAATACCTTTTTGTTTAGCAAAGTTTAATATTTGATGATCCGTATTAATTCAATTAATGTTGTAAATAATGTTAATATTATGATAATTATAATTCGAATATTCTAATTAGATTAATGAAATGATTAATTTAAATGTTGTTAATTTAATTTTGTGGTTCTGATAATTCCGCTTTATATTGTTTCATATTTTAATATCTGGCATGATTTGTTGGTTTATATAATGTTTAGAGATTATCTAAATTAATATTAGTTTTATCACGACGACTGGTTAATTATTTTAGTGTTCATTTATAAATTAAAATGTATTTAGTGACTCCGTTGGGTCTATTTGATTGTAGTAATATAAAGATGGAGACACTGTGCTTTGCGCGGGCTGTCATTCTTGTTGTAAAACTTCTTCTACTGGTCAGTTCATGTAATAATCGGAAAATACATAATTTTTAGTAAAGAGAAATTTATTTCGTGATCAATCCTGATGAAACCTTGAGCTACGCGCGGACATATACCTACAATATCCGGGCCACCGTTATGGTGGCCATAGCTAGGGAAGTAAGTAATCAAAACTAAAAAGTATCGATATCGATGCTCGTGTTTCGTACCAGAGATGTGTGCTGATTAAAATCATTTTCAAGTAGTAATAAATTATGCAATTATATCAAATACTAAATTCGGCTGTCCCTAGGACATAAAAAATCAAGCTTCTAGGTCAAGGCAATCATACGGCTATGTCACATTTTGATACTCGCAAACTCACATAAAAAACCTATAGGGTACTTCGCATTGACCTAGAATCATGAAATTTGGCCAATATATCGAAATATCTTTTTTTTTTCGATATATCGAACTCCGATTGTATATTTAAAAATATCGATAGATCGAAAATCTGATATTTAAAAAATATCAACAGCCCTAGTTTGTTTACTTGACAGCTCATGTACTATGGGCCACATTGCGGGGTAAGCGGGGTTGCCACGCGGCGTAGGTATTTTGACATCCCGTAAAGATGTTGCCAAACAGAGAATATACAAATAGCATGCGATCTCTTTCACCAGACGACATAACACGTTGGTTAACAAGAGACAAAGAATAATTTCATAATAGTATATATAATAGTAATATATTCATAGTATAAACTAGTTGGATATAGAATAATGGGCCACTTCCATAGGTTTAATTCAATGGAATTAGGCTACAATTTTACAGATGAATAATTGAACTAATACACTAAAGAATGGAATACCTTTTAATTTTCCAACCCATAGTAAACTCGTCCAATCGCATGTCGAACAACATCGTGGCCCAGACCTAGTAATTTTATTCATAGTTCCGTGGGGAAAATCCTCATGGACGCACTCCGCCCGGGGAAGGCGGAGCCAGTGTCGGACTCTTACCGACTAAAAACCACCACGGTGTTCCTCTACCGACCCTTGGCCAGGGGCGTGGGAAACTTTACTCGCCCAACCATCCCCGGCAGGTCCCGGCTCGCCACTAACAGGCGAGCCTCTTCATCCCGTGCGGCACCCACATCGGTCGCACCCTCCTCTTGACTGGCGCGCGCGGAACACGACGCGCCACCGTCACGGGCCTTGACTGGTCGGGCGGCGGGCCACCCCGAGTCCGCCGCCCGCAGGCCCACACTTAGGGTGGCTGGAGGTCGGCATACGCCATCCTGCGACGCCCGGGTCGCCTTCTGCGGGAAGGAAGGGAGGTAATCGCCTCTCGAACTCCTCGCCTCCTTAGCGAGCATCACCTCCTCGCAAAAGGAGACGACGCCTTCCCAAGCGCTCCCGCTCCCGACCATCGACTGAACCACGGCCGGAAGCGAGAGATCGCTGCCGCCTACTGCAGTGATGAGGTCACGGCGTTGCGTGGCCCAAGCTGGGCACTCCTCCAGTGTGTGCCGCGCCGTGTCCTTTGGGCAGCTCCCGTAGTGATGACACTCGGATGTCGGCTCCCGGCCTATGCGACACAGATACTTCCCGAAGCAACCGTGCCCCGAGAGTATCTGTGTCAGCCAGTGTAAGTAATTGGAATTTCTCTGAGTATTTAACCAACCAACTGCGATCGCCAACGCACCTGCCAAGCGTGGCGATTATGGCATATCCCCCCTTTTTGGGGGAGGCCTATGTCCAGCAGTGGGCGTCTTTTGGCTGAAATGATAAAAAAATTATGATATAAATTATACGTAACTAGCTCTACGTAAATAATATAGGTAGTTTGTACACTATCATTTATTCATTAAAACGTAGATGAAATTAACTAAAAAAACGTAAATTTTGGATAACACCGACACCTCAGAATAACCAGAAGCCGTGAACACGCCTAATACTGAAGCGTCTAAAACTACTCTTAAATAGAGTAGTTTGATGCGCAGCTAATTAGTCACTCAGTGAACGTCGAATCGCGTAATAAATAAATCGCGTTTACCGGTGTCCAATTAAATTAAATTATACAGTCTTGTGTCGTTCCTACCTGTTAGTTTTAGCACAGTCTCCTTAGACTGTCCTAAAAGAGAGAGAGAGAAAGAAACGAGGTTTCCCGGGGTGCTGATTGCGAATATAACATCTGTTTTGAGATTCAAGATGGCGGACGGGATTTTTTAAATAAAATCAATATGGGTATCGTTATCGAGGTTTTCAGGGGTGCTGATTATAGTTGTAAAATAACGGTAAACTACCGTTATTAACTAAAAATTTCCGTTAGCTACCAATAAACAGCCGGTTAACTACGGTTAATTATCCGACTGCGACGTGAAAAGGGTGGTTATGTTGAACAGTTTTTCAAGTATGAATTATTTTTAATGCGTTCGTTTACGAATATTGTAGCTACTCAAATATAAATGTTAATCAAATGTAAATTTTACTATTTTAATTATTAATACTTATTCAATAAATAAATTAATAATATGTCAAATAAATAGATAAGATTTGATTTAATTAAATCATTAATAATGTGTAGTGATCGCGAAAACCTAAGAAATTAATAATTAATTAAAAATATTATTGTTTTTTTTTTTTTTACTTTAGAAATGATAATCGAAAACAGTTGATCATACGAAAAACGAAACTAGAAAGAGAGTATGTAGAAAAATTATTTATTATTATTAAATAATTAATATTTAATTTATTTATTTTTTATTTTATTTGGTTGATTTTATTTGATTTGATTTGATTTGATAAATAGATAAGAGATATAAGTAGATTGTGCATGTTTGGGAGCGAGCAGTGGAAGTGTGAAGTCTTGTCATGTGTGATGATGATGACGACGATGATGATGACGATGACGTTGATGAAAATCAAGATGACGACGATGATGACGATGACGATGGTGACGACGATGATGACGATGATGATGATGAAAGCAGCTACTTTCAATGCTCCATACCAGAACGGCCGCTCCTCCAACCGATAGGAACTTTACTACCACTAGCAGCTTTACAATTTTTGTGTAAAAACTAACACATATACAATTATGTAATTATCAACATGTCATATAAATGACAAGGACTATAAAGCTCTTATCGCGAATATCCTATTATTGTTACACTTCGAATCAGTAATATTTTCGAACTTAACCACAAAATATTAAATAAGTACCAAAAAGTGCGAAATACTGGTACCCATTTTAAAACAATTAGTTATACGGAAAGAGTATTTTATTGTCCTTCAAATACCCTGGGTTTGGTTATGCGACATCAACTTTTGATGGGTATTCTAAGTGCCATACATTAGAGGGCATTGTCCTTTAAAAATATTTTCAATAAAACAAAGTAGGTATATCCATTATCTAATAATTGCATGAGGTGAAATTTCGGTTCGATAAAAAAAAACATGTTATTAACCGTATGAACCCGAAAAAGGTCAATAACCGTTAATAACAAAAGTAACCGTTAGCTACCGTTAGGTTAAAATCGTTATTAACCGGCTTTGCATCTATAGTGCTGATTACGAATATAACATATATTTTGAGATTCAAGATAGCGGACGTGACTTTTAAATAAAATCAAAATGAGTATCGTTTTCGATGTTTCTCGGGGATGATTACGAATAGGTATAACATCTATTTAGAGATTCAAGATGGCGGACGCGACTTTTTAAATTAAATCAATATAGGTATAGTTTTCGGGGTTTCCCGGGGTTTTGATTGCTAATATAACATCTATTTTGAGATTCAAGATGGCGGACGCGACTTTTTAAATAGAATCAATATGGGTATCGTTTTCGAGGTTTCCTGGGGTGCTGATTACAAATATAACATTTATATTGAGATCCAAGATGGCGGAACGTGACACTTTAAATAGAATCAATATGGGTATCGTTTTCGATGTTTTCAGGGGTGTTGAATACGAATATAACATCTATTTTTAGATCTATTTAAAAATGGCGAAAAATGTTATCGTTCCGCCCTTAACACGTATCGTAAACCTATCCATTCAGAATGGTATTTTGATATTTTCCCTAATATGTTTAAAATATCTATTATTCATCCAATCCAGAAGGCTGAAGGAATACTGTCCTAGCAACTACCGCCCTATTTCAGTGTTGCCAGTCCTATCAAAGGTCTTAGAGAAAATTATGAACAAGAGACTACTTTCATATTTAAACAGGGAAAACATTTTGGCTAGTAATCAGTATGGCTTCAGAACTGAAAAGTCGACAGCACAGGCAGTTACTGAACTTACTAATTTTGTAGCTGGCCACATTGACAAACAAAACAAATGCGTTGGAGTATTTTTAGACCTGGCAAAGGCGTTTGATACAGTCTCTGTTCCTATCTTAATAAACAAAATGGAAAAAATTGGTATAAGGGGCATTACATTGGATTTGTATAGTGATTACTTAAAAAACAGAAAACAACGAATTACAATAGATGGTTATTTTAGTAATGATGCTCCAATTCCATTTGGCGTGCCCCAAGGAAGTGTACTTGGCCCAACACTTTCCTTATTTATATTAATAATCTATGCAAGTTAGAGCTACAGAACTCCAAAATTTTTACTTTTGCTGATGACACGACAATAATTTTCCAAGGTAAAACATGGGATGAAGTTAAAATTCATGCAGAAGCAGGTCTTCAAAAACAAAGTTCATAACTTTTGCTAACACGGAAAAAACCCTAAAAACCACTCAACATTTTAAAATACAGTTACACTCATGTCACAACACCAATACTAATACGTGCGGTTGTAACTATTTGGACAGAGTTAATACAATAAAATACCTTAGAATTTTACTCGATGAGAAATTGACGTGGTGCCCATATATTGATCTAATAGCAGGGAGAACAAGAAAGTTGATACATGTTTAAAAAAAACTAAGGCACGTGGCGGACCTTCCCCTCCTCAAAACTGTTTATTTCGCATTAGCTCAGTCTATCCTATCATATTGTATCACGTCATGGGGGGAGCACGGAAAACCCATCTTATAACACTGGAGCGAGCACAGCGAGCATTACTTAAAGTTATGACCTTCAAACCATACAGGTATCCCACATTTGACCTCTACTCTGAATATGATGTTTTGACTATAAGGCAGCTGTTCGTTAAAGATACTGTAATGGCGCAACATCGAAACTAGGGCATGGCGGTATTCGAAATTCTTGTAATACCGGTTTTCATTCGGTATTGAAATTTTAAATACCGGAATTCCGGTTATTTCGGTATTTTCGGTATTGTTATAAGAAAATTATCCATTTTCAGAAAACAATACATAATCGTGATTTGTCTCGTTTTGCTAGTGTAAAAACAGAATAAAAATAAAGTTCCTTTTTATTAATATACTTTTAGGTGGAGTAAATTAATGTCTAAATACAAAATACAACATAAATAAAATTAAAAAGATACAGTTCGAAAAACGTGATGAGGGAATATTGTGGAGTGAAAGAAAATGTAATATGAAAGATTTAAAAAGGAGTTTTAAGATGGTTTGAGTATGTAGAATAGGATGGACGAGTGGAGATTGACGAAACAAGTATACGAAACGAGAGTGGATGGAAGAATTGGAGGGAGCCAACCTCGGTAGGGCACGCCACCATGGCGCCCTCACCACCGGCTGACGCAGATACTCTCGAGGCATGGTTGCTTCGGGAAGTATCTGTGTTGGATAGGCCGGGAGCTGCCTTGAGGACACGGCGCAGCACACACTGCCGGAGTGCCCAGCTCGAGCTAGTACCACTGCCGCTGTGACCTCATCAATGCATTAGGTGACAGCGATCTTTCGCTTCCAGCTGTGGTTCTGTCCATGGTCGGGAGCGAGAGCGCTTGGGAAGGTACCGTCTCCTACTGAGGGGAGGTGATGTTCGCGAAGGAGGCGGTGGAGAGGGTATGATGACTTCTCTTCCCACCCACAGGAGTCGGACTGGGCACTGCAGGAGGGTGCACCTCTAGCCACCTGTGGATTGGGCCTGCGGGTGGCGGTCTTACGCTAAGACCACCGTCCGACTAGTCAAGGCCCGTGATGATAGTGCATTGTGTTCTGCGCGCGCCACTCAGGAGAAGGGTGCGGCAGATGTTGAGGCCACACTGGGAGAAGGGTTGGTTGGGCAAATACATATTTTCCTACGCCCCCGGCCAAGGGTCGTTAGTGAAACACCGTGGTGGTGGTTTTAGTCAGTAAGAGTCCGACACTGGCTCCACCTTTCTCAGATGGAGTGTTTCCATGAGGATTTCCCCAAGGAAAAAAGGGCTGAACTCGGTCAAGGGACTGTAACCAAATAGTGGGCGTTCAAAAAGGCTGGGTTAAGAGCACTTTTAACTGACTTGCATGCATGTGGCATGATGAGATTAATTAATGTAGATGAAGTGAAATTATTTATCAGGATCGTAGTGGGTAGAAAACCATAGTCTTTGCCTACCCGAGACAGAAAGTATGGATGTATGTTACAAAACTATCAAAGAAAATCACAGTACTGTAAAACTCCAAAGCTGTCATTTGTTCAACTTGTAATTTTGAAATCTCATCATCATCATCATCATTTCAGCCGAAAGACGTCCACTGCTGGACATAGGCCTCCCCTAAGCATCGCTACAATGACCGGTCCTGCGCATTCCGCATCTAGCGGATTCGCGCGACCTACACCAGGTCGCCTTGAAATCTAATATCAATCAAATAGGTATAGTTAAGACCATTTTAAGACCATTAACAATCAAAGTATCACAAATAATCAGTTGTAAAAATAATCAAGTTATTCAACACTAAAATTTTCAAATTGTCTAAAATAATCATCTAGAACGTCTAGAACGAACAAACAATCAACCATAAAAGTTACACGGCGTGGGTCGCCAAAGGAATGGCAATGTTTTGTATGTACATCTGACTCTTGTTGCGCAGTCGACGTGGGGTTGGAAATTTTTAATTAAAGCAAAATACCGAAAAACCGGTATTGGCGATTACAATACCGGTATTAGGAAATGCCAAAAAACCTCCGGTATTCCGGTTTTTCGGTAATACCGAAAACCGATATCCATGCCCTAATCGAAACCTTAAATATCAGGATAAATTAATTACTAAAAGACTTATGGGTAGGGTTTGTCCTATTATTTGGTATTCAACATTTTTTATTAACAAATTCCAATGTTATTTAGGTCCTATGTTGTATAACAAAATAATAAAATTGTTGAAATATACCCATTGAATAACCATTCATGTAAGAAGGCTCTTGTATCTTGGCTAAAGTCACAAAACTATGAGGAGATAGAAAATTTATTTGTTACTCTGCAGTAATTTTTATACGTTTGCATTATTTCAAAAATCATAATTTATTGCAGAATTTTTAAACACCTACAGCCTTACTAATAAAAATATTTAACACAACTGATTAACAACTGTATACTTATACATTGTATAAGCTATGGATAAGAGTTACACACTCCCTTTACTAATAATCAGTGAGCAGGCATTGTATAGTTATAAATTGGCTATAACAAAAACCACTGGCAACTTTCTTCGGAAACGTTTTGAAACTCGATTACAAAATTAAAGAGACTTTGTGACAAGTGTGTAAAAAGCGTATCATTTTTTTTTGTGATAAATACCATAAAATGGTGGCCGATTTATTGTTTTGTAATATATCTATAAATAAGTTTTATGTTTTCCTAACAATAAAAACAGAAAATTATTTTGACATTTTAAGTTTATGAACGCACTTTTCAACTGAGTTTCAAACATTGTCTAACGCTCCGACACTAGAGTTGGGTAGGACACGCAAATTCAATGAGTTTGTATGAGTAACTCATTCTGCATGATGAGGTGGGACATTGTCACACTTGAAATGAGGTGGGACAATGTCATGTTGCTGTGACATTTAATACACTGAAATACATTAAGACATTGTCACACTTCAAATGAGATGGGACAATGTCATGTTGCTGAGACCTAAAATACACTGAAATACATTGAGTTGAGCTTACATTGTCTAAGATAAGAGTGGGTAATATAGCTTTTGCCGAGTATCAAATCGAAACTATATATCGATATTTGATATCGGATTTTGAAACTATACATTTTCCGAAACTATATAAGTATCGACAGATGAGCATAGTTTTGGTCATATTGTAGGTAGTTAGTATAGGTACGTCATTTTCGATATAGATCCTATTCTTATATTGGTTGGCAAAGGTATTGCGTGTGTTGCGTTATAGAATACAATATCAACATTGTTAATTCCAAAGACTCCAATTTATTTTTTAATTAATCGGCCGTTTAATCAGCAACGCACTACAATTCCCTGGTTAAACGATAGTTTAGCCAAAATTCCAGTACATTTTTCGTGTAATCGGCTGTTTAAGCAGAGAATTAACGTTAACGAACACTTGTCTTAGGTCGGTCTTCATCAAAGTTAATTCTCTGGTCAAACAACCGTACACCCACTATTCCAGTATATTTTTAAATAATCGGCCGTTTAATCTGCAACCAACGAGAATTTTCTGCTTAAACCTCTGTTTAGCACCGATTTCAATACATTTTTTATTTAATCGGCTGTTTAATCAGAGAATTAACGTTGATGAATACTGCTCTTAGGCTGGCGTTTAATTAAACAGCCGATTAATTGAAAAATAACTGGAATCGTGGGTAAACGATTGTTTAACCAGAGAATTAACTTTGATGAATACTGCTCTTAGGCTGGTGTTTAATTAAACAGCCGATTAATTGAAATATAACTGGAATCGTGGGTAAACGGTTGTTAAACCAGAGAATTAACTTTGATGAAGACCGGCCTAAGACAAGTGTTAGTTAACGTTAATTCTTTGCTTAAACAGCCGATTACACGAAAAATGTACTGAGATTTTGGCTAAACTGTCGTTGAACCAGGGAATTATAGTGTGTTGCTGATTAAACTGCCGATTAATTGAAAAATAAACTGGAGTCTTGGGTATTTAAAAATTATATTATTAGTTTAAAAATTATAATAATGAAAACAAAAAAAAAAGGATCATATTGGAAATCAAATTTAAATCAAACTAAACGAAAAAAAACCCCGTCAAAACTTTGGCTATGACCAGCAACACCAAATAACCGAAAATTGTCGAATATTCCAAATATTTAATGTTACAACTTCATTTGTCCTATAGTCCCTCATATTGTCCTATTCAAGCACGCGTCAGTGTCACAGTCGGTCTGAGTGAGTGAAGTTATGAAGCAACGCCGTTCTTTCATGGTACATGCTTCACATCTCGGTTCATTTGTGTTTGTCCCAGTGTAGTGGTACAAAAATTATTTTTGAGGCGTTGCGACATTCTGGCGTTTTGTATGGGACATTTGAGGTGCCTCATGTATGAGTGACACAACTCTATCCGACACATCTGTTAGTTTACAACAAAGAGATTTTTTATGCTAGTTTGTGGGGCAGGGATCTTACCTGATTGTGAATAGCCATAATTACCTGACGATTAAATAAGTACAATACGATTTTGATGTATAGACTATGTTTCTGGTGAATAAATAATTTACTTACTTATTATGCTTGTATTTTTTGATAAAATTGTTAGAACTGTGTGAAATCAAATAATGGCGAATATTAATGGGAATATTGCATTTATTTTACTGAATCTATTTCATGCGAAAGTCTAATTGTCTGATAGCCTGACATTCGAAACGAATTTTGGTAACGGTTTATCTAATTTTCTTGCTTTTTCTGTTCTTCATGATCCATTTTATCAAAAAATTCGAAATAATGTAAGATATACGCTTGTTATACAAGGGTCGGGGACTGAATAACGGTTGCGTAATATCTCATACAATTTTGACACCCATTATAACAGATGTATACAACTGAACTGCCAAAAATCATTTATTGGTAATGAAAGCGTTATAACTCTGGTATACATCGTGGGTAAATCTTTATTAGTAAGGCTGTTAAACTAAACGTACTTAAAACCAAGCTTAACTTTTGCATAATAATATAATTTAGTATAGAGGTTTACTAAACTAAATTGTTAAAATGTCCGAGGTTCATATAGTTAATTGTTAAACTGATTCCTACAAATACAAAGGTGAGGGTAAAAGTAAAATAAATAAAGTCCGATGTTCCGAGTACGAATATTGTCAACAACTTGAATTATATTATATACCCGCAATTTATATAGTAGCATTAATTTTTTTGTTATAATTTGATTATGCTTAACTTTAAGATATGTTTAGACATACTAGTGTACACGTGTGTTGATAAGTGACATGGGAAGAAATAAACTAACGTCTAAGGTACAGGCTCGGCCTAGTTTAGATGTTAGTGGTAAATTTGAACTATGTTCATGTACACAGAAATGAACTAATATATTAAAGATATTACCTTTATACTATGTTCTTAAACGATTAAAAAAAATATTATCTAAAAAAATATTATTATATCTAAGATGTGACGTGACTTTTCAGCACTCCGAGAAACCTCGAAAACGATACCTATGTTGATTTAATTTAGAAAGTCACGTCCGCCATCTTAAATCTCGCAATAGATATTATATTCGTGAACAGAACCCCGAGAAACCTCGAAAACGATACCCATATTGATTTTATTTAAAAAGTCACGTCCGCCATCTTGAATCTCAAAATAGATGTTATATTCGTAATCAGAACCCCGAGAAACCTCTAAAATGATACCCATGTTGATTTTATTTAAAAATTCGCGTCCGCCATCTTGGATCTCAATTTAATATATTTATTTATTTTTCTCCTCACAATACAGAATACATGATAAAAAGATTTCATACAAATTACATGATTTAATACAGTCTGGTATAATATGAGGAGCTGCTGTCTGATGTAGGGATAAATCCGTATCACAGATCACCAGGACCTCACCCCATAGATATTACATTCGCAATTTGCGACCCTGAAAACCTCGAAAACGATACCCACATTGATTTTATTTAAAAATTCACGTCCGCCATCTTGGATCTCAATATAAATGTTATATTTGTAATCAGCACCCCAGGAAACTTCGAAAACGATACCATATTGATTTTATTTAAAAAGTCACGTCCGCCATCTTGAATCTCAAAATAGATGTTATATTCGCAATCGAAACCCCGGGAAACACTGAAAACGATACCCATGTTGATTTAATTTAAAAACTCGCGTCCACCGACCACCAACTTGAATCTCGCAATCCTCTATTGTGTGTAATTTTGGCTATCATACAAAAATATTTGCAGCGCAACGGAGCTCCATACAAAGATGGGCATTCTCCTTTAATAAATTTTAATTATTGAGATGATTTAATTCAATAACTCAACTATTTGGGGCAGTAGCAGTAGGGATGTTTTAACAAAAAAAAGTAAATTTGTTCATTGTTACTGCCTATGCATATACATACAGTTAACACCAGTATGGCCCACAGTGAACCAGTCGAATTAGGTAGGATGCTAGGATGGTACCTAATTAATGAACCACCAAAAGTTTGAAGCGTCGCTGCTCTAATATTTATAAAAAAAAACAGTCTTATACAACGTGTATCAGAAATGCGTGGTCAGTGGTCATATTTTAAGAGCTCATACAGGGCATTGCATTGCATAGAACAACTTTTACTATGGGACAAACCCTGGAATCGCAAAAAAAATATCAGCTGTTCCCTACTAAATCATCGATGTCGCTCTACAAAATGTAAGGATCAGCCAACGAAATATATGTACATAGACATCGTTGGGATCAGCTGATATTTTTTTCGCGATTTCAAGTTTGGTCCCATTATCCCATAGTAAAAATTGATCGATAGCACCCCCTAAATAAGCTCTTCAAATATGACCACGCATTTCTGATACACGTTCTATATACTTATACCATAATAGTGGTGCGCATAAGCTCGCGGCTGTGTCCAGGAGATTGGCGCGCTCGGACAAGCTGACTCACGTTATGGGTAAAGTTGGGAAAAACGACTTAAAATCGTAAGCGTGTTTGGCGACCGAAGACGACCTCTGTGGTCTAGTGGTTCGAGTGTCGGACTGCTGATCACGAGGTCGTGGGTTCGATTCCCACTGAACACAAATATTTGTGTGATGAACATAAGTGTTTGTGTTGGTCTGGGTGTTTCTTATGTATTATAAGTATGTATTTACAAAAGAAAAGTATATAAGTATTATATCCATTGTCTAGTACCCATATTACAAGCTCTGCTTAGTTTGGGACTAGATGGTGCTGTGTAAAAATGTCCCAAAAATATTTATTTATATTTATTTATTATTTAATGTTGTGCTTTTTTATGCCAACGAATTTTTATACGCTTTTGCTGCTTTTCACTTCTAAAAAAATTGACTTTTATTTGTCTACATTACACTATTCTATTTACATTTAAACTATTTACAAAGTTCACTAAAAACTATACAAACCACTGAGGAATTATAACTGGAGCGGCTGTCGCCTACAATATACAGTGCGCCCGGCTCAGAGCGCGGGGTGCGCGGCGGGCGCGGCGGGCGGCTAGCGAGTCATAGATGCGACGTAATCTGCACAGATGCGACACTCGTGTTTATTCTGCCTATTCGATATATTGAGATTTTTCAAAGGAACGAATTAAAATAAAAGTTCATTCATATCATTTGAATAACAAAATTTTATTTTCCATTTAACAATATAAGTTTGTTTAGATTCTGGCGCTCAGATAAATAATCATTGTTTACTTTTGCTTCGTAGTTTAAACGAAGTTTTGCATATTTATGAATAATGGCTCGAATCAGATGAATCCTTTGATTTAATGTGGGGGGGTTGATTGAAAGCATGCAAAATTAAATTAGTATCAAGCATATTATTCAGGCAAAATTTATTAGCTAGCTCCACCTAGTTTTACTCGTGGTAAATACCTATCAACCCTCTTACTGCTGGCGGGAATCGAACCTGCCACCCGAGAACTTTAAAGAGCTGATATCTCGGGAACGGGCAGAGATAACCGAATTCTGACTACATGTTTGCCCCCCACCACCACCCCCTAAGCCTGCTCCCTCTAGGTCACCCATACATAAAACAATCCCCCACTCTGTTCCTCCCCCCCAAACCCAAAGGACAATCTAGCTACGCCCGCGGGAAACACGTTCCCCCCCTTCCACCGGAATTCGTCCAACCCGCAACCCCTCCCAAACCCACCCGAACTGCAACCCTTGTCGCTCCCTATCACTCGTCTTACTGTTGGTAGGAATCGAACCTGCCACCGGAAAACCTTAAAGAGCTGATATCTCGGGAACGGGCAGAGATAACCTAATTCTGACCATTTTTTTGCCCCCCTCTGCCAACCTCTAAGCCCACTCCCTCTAGGTCACCCAGACTTAATAAAAAACCCTCACTCCGTTTCTCCCCCCAAACCCAAAGCACTATCTAGTAACACCCGCGGGAAACACGTCCCCCCCCCTTCCACCGCGAATTTGTCATCCCTTAACCCCTCCCAAATCTACCTGAACTACAACGCTTGTCGCTCCCTATCACCCGTCTTACTGCTGGCGGGAATAGAACCTGCCACTCGAGAACCTTAAAGAGCTGATATCTCGGGAACGGGCAGAGATAACCGAATTCTGACTACATTTTTGCCCCCCCTGCCACGCCCTAAGCTTTCTCCCTCTAGGCCACCATACATAAAAAAAATCCCCCACTACGTTCCTCCCCTCCCCAAACCCACGACCCCCTCCCTTCCACCTCGAATTCGTCCACCCCTCAAAATTTGCTTTGGTGGCCGCACACCCGTGTTCCGTGCGCTATATCTGCCTTATTCAGTAATCGGAGTACCAGACATCGTGTCCGTTCTGTAACAATTTTTTTTCTTAGTCTATGATATGCATAGAAAATGGCGGCACAAATGGCAGCGTGTACAAGTAAACTAGAAAATGTCAAAATGTATTGCATTTTGTTTACTTACCGGTGAAACGTTACGCCGTTATTATTGTGTTTCGATCTTAAATGGTTTTTACATGTTTTTAGAACACAAGACGGCATTTTTTTAATGTTTTGTCGTCATTAAGCACGGAGTAATATACGTTTGCATCGCACTGAGCGTAAAGACCGACTGGGATCACTGTGGCCCATGGACCTCAGAGCATGCGTGATAAGATTTCTTTTAGAGGGCCGCTCTATTTATAATTCCTCAGTGATACAAACAAACAAACTACAATCGTCGCGTAATTACCAAGGAGAACATTCAAAAACGCATTCACTCGTTGACGACGAAAAATAAACTAAGCGCCAAGGCAAAAGCAAATTAATCAAGGTCAAAAACGTTTAAAATGTTTAAACGATACGAAAATAATCAACAAAATAAAAAAGTGCTTTCTCTAAACAAATTTTACGTAAACGAATAAAATTTAATTCTGCCGGTTTCAAACCACCACCAGTCAACTTTGAAATTGAGTCTTATTTTCATAGAAATAAGGTTACATTTCAATCGTACTATTGAAAGCATAAGTTCCTCTCAACATGAGTTATATTACATGTTATGTATTATATATCTATATATATATATATATGAATGTATATATTCTTATGTATCTATTATATATATTTAAGTATCTATATATTATTTATATTATTATTAGCTAGTACTGTAAGTAAATAAAGTAGGTTTAATTTCTATCGCTCTAAGGTTTGCTGTTAGAAAACTCAGTTCTGAGTTAAGCTCGCCGATGTACATAAACTTTCCTACTGTTATATAAATGTATATCTGTGTGTACAATAAAGAATAAGAATAAGAATAAGTTTGGTTTACGAAAAACTCTAAACGAAATCTGCTTTAATCACAAAGCGTACTTGTACGCTTTTTTTTAATTAGACTTTTTTAAGCGCTTTTTGTTTAAACGCCCACTTCTAGTTATGGCGTAGACGGAGAATTAGTTTCTCCGTCTACGAGTTATGGGCACAGATATGGGGCCGGCACAGTGTTGCCATATGCACCGTAATTACGGCAAATCTGCCGTAATTTTGGCTTTTATTTTTATTTCTGCCACCTGTAATTTTTGGAATCCAACCTCGAACTGGTGGTTTTCCAAAAAAATTAAAAATTTGTATCACTTTAATGTGCTACTCAAGTCAGTGGTGGTGGATGTACCTAGTAGTAGCATGCAAAATTCAAAATTTCGTGTGTTTTTTGCTAATTGTAGCTCTAATTCACGTTGTAGGTTGTTGTAACAATATATCTACTCAATCTGCGAAGGAGGAGGAGGAGGTGGAGGTGCGGGAGGCCTATGTCCAGCAGTGGACGTCTTTTGGTTGATATGATGATGATGATCTATTGAATAATGCTCATAATAACATTAACCTAGCTCTATAAGCTCGATAATATAATTGATAATTTGATAGTAACTTTATATTATGGAGCTTATAAAGCTAGGATGTTATACTACTAGTACTAAATACCTACTACTACTCACTATATTATTACGATATTATGATTATTGTCGCGAAAAATATTCCGATCAATAGGTACCTATATAACGTGAAATATAGCTACAGCTTGCAAAAAACGCAAGAAATTTTGAGTTTCGAGGGTTACTACGTCGCAATCACCAGTATTGCCTTCAATTATAGGCAGAAAATTCTGAAAATTTATCACCGTAAATCTGCCGTATTTCTTTAAACTGATTTACCGTATTTCTGGTAATTTTGACCCACTGTGCACCGTATTTTCGTTTCATCGATCTGGCAACACTGGGCCGACAGTCTACAATCATCTGCCAGAAGTGCCAGAGCCACAGACCAAGTAGAGATGCTACGCATGCCAGAGCATATCACTAGCATACGTAGCTACAATGCTTTTAAAATAAAATTAAAATACTGGCTCGTAGAGAATACGTTTTATACAATTGAGGAGTTCCTAGCTCCTAGTCGCAATTAAATTATATTATGAACCGTTATATATAGATTGATTTTATATTTTTTATTTTATTGTTTTTATTGTAATAGATGTGATCATTTTATTCGCATGTTGATGTTTTAATTTATTTTATTTTTATTAATCAAATTGTAGATGAATTAATTATCAAAGGTTTTAATGTTAGATATAATAATTTATATTGAATTTATTTTTATTTTGAAATAGTGAGTTTTATTATGTTCATCATGAATAATGAAATATGTACCTACCAATGGTATATATCAATTGTGACGTATAATTTTAACTAATTATCAATAAAATGTTTATCTGTTACCTGGGAAATTTAATAAAAACTATTAATTAAGACGATTTAATTCAATAACTCAACAATTTTGCAGCAGTACGGATGTTTTTTAGGGTTCCGAAGTCCTACAAGGAACCCTTATAGTTTCGTCATGTCCGTCCGTCTGTCCGTCTGTCCTAATCCTTTACAGCTTAATAACTTCTACAGTTATAAACATAAGTAAATGAAATTTTGTTAAAAATTAGTCTACTTATAGATCTCAATTTTAAAAGAATAAAAAAATAGTTTTTACGTATTTTAGGGGTGGCGTCCATACATGTGAAATGGAGATGAAAAAATTTTTTTCGCTGCACCCCCTCGTGTGGGGTATCAATGAATAGGTCTACTAAAATGAAGGTAATGTTTCATACACCACTTTTTTATCAGGTGTACCATCTGCGAAATATAGCGCGCCAAAGTGGCTTGCAATGTGTCCCCCCCCTGCCATTTCTAAACTATGCAACGTAGAAAGTTATAATCTTCCACATTGATAGACCTTTGTGAAAACTCTCTTTTAAATTATTTCGAGTATAATGTGATTATAATTTTTTGAGTTATAGAGAGAAAACTGAAAATTACTTAAAACGTCCTAGTTCAAAGGTCATTGTCCTTAGAGAAAAATGATATTAGAAAATAATGCTCCTTTAGTTACTTTCTATTTGAAAAAATCACAAAAAGTAACTTTGTGTTATGTTGAACACACTTCTTCAATTTGGCTTCTTGAATTTATCGCTAGATGGCGCTACTAACAACACGCTCGGAGTCGCGAATGCTGCCGATTATTGCAAAAACTAAAAAAGCATAGCCATGATTAATATTCGATTTGATTCGTTTGTAATTACACCTACTTAAGGAACCCTATAATCAGCTATATAATGTACTCTGTGCCTATAATACTGAGCATGGCCCGACGTGCTCTTGGCCAGTTTTTTTATTTTTATTAAATTTGTTCACTGTTACCACCTATGCTTATACAGTGACCCAGTAGAATTATTTACTGACCAAATCCGTTTCTTGAATGAAAAACTCAGTTTCAATCAACTTTAATATGAATGCTTTTGTTATGTATATTAAGAACAATAAAGATAATGTTTTTTTACATAATGTAAGTCTCCATATATATACCTACTGCGGGGGACGTTACAAAGATACAATCACAGAGTACATTATATAGCTGAGAATAGAGTAATCAGTCAAAAAGATGATAGGAGCGCCTCCGGTGTTAACTTCAGGAACTACAACGTGCTATCTACATACCTATAACTATAGTAGGTATATGTGACCTCGCATGACCCCTACAATAACCTTTAGAACAATTATTTCAGCTCTAAATGAGATTTTGTGCAATAAAACTAACAACTAGGTGAGGTATTTAATTTAATTTACCTCACCTAGTTATTAGTTTTATTACACAAAATCTCATTTAGAGCTTTAACTTAGGTGTAATTTGGGATATAAAATAAAATGCAGTATTATGGTTTGCAAATTTAATGTAGTTTTACAAGCTTTTTTATAATATTCAATAGCCAGTTATTTCACATATCTTCTTTGTCTGTCCAGATGCTAGTCAACAACGTTACAAAAACATTACACACTAGTACATCACCGTTGTTATTTATAAAAAACTTATACAGAACTCAAACCAAAATTCTGTCATAGTACTTCTGTGTACTGGGCAAATCAATAAAATCGATTAGTATAATTCTTTATGCAAGGTAAATAATTTTTTCTTTTTAAAATAGCTGTTACCACATCTTGTATCGCAGAAAACATCTTTAACGTTGTTCGGAAGGGTAGGTGAGCAATTTAAAGATAGAAAAACATAATAATTCAGGTCGTTTTCGTCACTATTAAATAAAATGTCTTTACATTGGTTTTTAAATAAAGCTTAATGTTAAATCATTCTGAATGCGACACTTAAAGTAATAAATTATATTATTTAGATAATATAAGACTTATCACAATATAACCCAAAAAAAAAGTGTGAAAAAGAAGTGTTTCGATGAACTCTGGTACCCAAGGTATATATTGTGTTATGGTACCAGGGTTCTCGCGTTCAGGTTTTTATAATACTTAAAATAACAGTTACATTGTAAGATGTAATTGAATTGATTGTGATTGTAAGATGTGGACGTACACAGTATTGGAATTTAGAAATAACTTTTTGACTTGCCTGACAACAGAAGCGCTTTGACAGAATTTTTATTAGAGTTCTGTTAATGATTTTTTATAAATAGCTGGTGGCATGGTGTGAATGTGTTGAAGAATGGCATCGGATCTCAGATTAATTGCCAATCTGAGCATCAGATATAAAATGCAGACTATTGAAAACAAAATGCAAATCATAAAACTGCGTTTTATTTAATATCATAAATAAAATTTAAACTGTGTTCATCTGCCCGTACACGCTGCACTGATATATTTCTCTGTACAGTCATAAACAAATGCAGTGTTATGATTTGCAAATACGTTTTTTTTATAATATTCAATTGCTAGTTCTTTCACAGTATCTTCTTTGTCCGAATTTTATGTCCTGATGCCAGTCAACAACTTATTCACATCACGGCAACAGCCGAATGTTGTATGTAAAATCTCATACAGAACTAAAAAAAAACTGTCGAATCACTTTTGCGGTCTGGGCAAGTAAAAAAGTTGAAAATGATTACTGTTACAAAATTGTTTTAGTACAATTTTCATTTTTATTACATTTTAATACTTTTCTTGCCCTTGCCCATACCTTACTATGATCAGATTTAGGTGTGAGAAAGCTCTTGAGAGAAATAACTTTTCTGCTGCTTTTTTTCGAGTTATCATGACTGCCATTCATAGAATCGAAGAGTTCATCGAAAACCAGCAATACTTCGGCGGTATTTTTGCACTCCACTGAAAGTATTCTTTTATCTGAAAAAGTAGAAATAAAACTAAAAATATGACTTTTAAATACATTTCGAAGATTGTCAACAAACAGCAAATTACTGATGCATATAACCAGTGATCAGATGATTGGTGTTCAAAACTTTGAAGGTAAGTTTGGTTTATTAATTACTAGCTTCTGCCCACTGCTTCGCACTCGTGTAATTCGGTTTATCACACAAAGACGTTATCGCCATTCAGCAGGTTTTTTTTTTATATTCGCAGTATAAAAAGTAGCTAGGTTGTTCTCCGGGTTCCAGACTATCTCTGTACCACGTTTCCTCAAAACGTAATAAAGAAACAGAGAGAGTTACTTTTGATTTTATAATATTAGTTTGGATTTGAGTCAGGTAGATATTTGCCTGTTTGCTGGTGGATAAACAAAATAAATCATTGACTTTAGGTTATTAAGCTCACTAATCTGATTACTGTTTATAATAACTACTCACCAGCTAAGTATCCCATATTGGTAGCAACAGTTCGACTGAATATTTGGGTTGCCATCTTAACCTTCATTTTGGGGGTTAATGTGAGCTTCCGTAAGATTCCTTTATGTGAGGGATGAAGATTAATTAAGTGGTGGGACCACTATTATGCAATTTTAACTTAATTGTCTATAGTGCACTGCAAATCCTTCGTAATAAAATTATTCCTAATCCATATGATTAAGTGCGGGGGATCAAAAAGTGGCATGAATACCTTTCCATTTATTACAAATACTTGATCCTTGAAATTTTGTATTCTTCTTATATAAGAACTCGTGTTAATTATTTAATTAACACGAGTTTCTTCTATCAATTCGTTTATAGTACTAACATTTGCAGTCCCCTGGTCACAGACTGTTGCAAGCACATTCAATCCACATTACTGCAATTTGGTTATAATATTTTGTTAATAAAAGTTTTAAATCTCCTCTTGTTGTTCCTCTGGAAAATGTATAAGCCGGTGGTGGTTGCTTGTAATTTTCATAACTCCCCTAACATAAATACAAGAGCATGGTCAGCTATGTTTCTCTTTGTTTGTCTTCCATTATTAACAAATCCAGTAATCTCATCTCTTTTTCTATTGAAATCATAATGAAACATTATTGATATTTCATTGAATAGAAGAAAGAATACACGACGTTATTGACCCTTTTCTTCAGCTGTTCAAATATCTTTTTGTTTTATCCTGGTCTTAAACCGACACAGGAAGTAAGCAGAGTTAGAGATCTATATGCTTTTGAGCCCTGTTTGTATAAGCTGAGGAGCCATGATTTTTTCGTCTTTGGTGAATCTTCTTCCCATTTTTCCTTCCTTTTCATTGAATTTTGGAGGCTGCCAATGTCGTAAATTTCTGTAAACATTTCAGAAAAGTTGTATTTTCAGAAAGTTTCTTACTTTCTATGCGCTTCCTTTAGTCGTGTGGCATAACTGTCTTTTTGTTGTTGTAATGTTTTGATAGTGTTTTGCGGGTTATTATGTTTGATGCTGAAAAAAGAAAACCTTGTTATGAGATAGTTCAGTTATCTTGCTGGTTCATTAGTTATGTTGCTGGTTCATTAGAAACTTTACTTTGCCCGCAGCTAAGCCCGCATACTGAAATAAGATATAGCCTATGCTACTTCTGAATTAAGAAGCTTTCTAATGGTGAAAGAATGATTAAACTCAGTTCAGTAGTTTCAGAGTTTATCGATTACGAACAAACAAACAAATATTTCCTCTTTATAATATTAGTATAGACCATCATCATCATTTCAGCCAAAAGGCGTCCACTGCTGGACATAGGCCTCCCCCAAGCATCGCCACAATGACCGGTCCTGCGCCTTCCGCATCCAGCGGATTCCCGCGACCTTCACCAGGTCGTCGGTCCACCTTGTGGGGGGCCTACCCACGCTGCGCCTTCCAGTACGCGGTCGCCACTCCAGAACTTTACTGCCCCATCGGCCATCCGTTCTGCGAGCAATGTGCCCCGCCCACTGCCACTTAAGTTTGGCAATTCATCGGGCTATGTCGGTTACTTTCGTTCTCCTGCGAATCTCCTCATTTCTGATTCGATCACGCAGGGATACTCCCGAGCATAGCCCTCTTCATTGCCCTTTGTTTGACTTTGAGCCTTCTTATCAGGCCTATTGTGAGCGACCACGTTTTAGTGCCGTAAGTAATTACTGGTAACACACACTGGTCAAAGACTTACGTCTTGAGGCACTGCGGTATTTTGGACGAGAGGATATTGCGTAATATAGATAGCAAATTTAATTAAAGTTTGACTTTGATCATCATTTTAGCCGAAAGACGTCCACTGCTGGTCTTAAGCATCGCCACAACGACCGGTCCTGCACCTCCCGCATCCGGCGGATTCCCTCATAAAAATCTCAGCGCTCTGTAGGCAACCCAAAACATAACTAACTTGTTTACTTTTTACTACAAAATAACAAAACATCAAGCCTGTATTCAGGTAGGCAGACACCCACATTGCTCCAGTTGTGTTGTGTAAGTCCCATGCAATAGTGGGCGAGCCTATTGCCATTAACCGGGCACAAATCCAGACTCTAGGCTGCTACTGAGAATTTCCTAATGAAAAAACCCAATAACACTTCGCCCGACCCGGGAACTGAACCCAGGACCCCACGCTCAGCAATCGCGCTTGCAACCACTAGACCAACGAGGCTGTTTCACTACAATACATTGATACATAATAAATGAAACAAATACGTACCTTTTTTGGTCATTGCAGCTGGATGCTTTAAGGAAGTAAGAATTACCCCTGAAGTGTTTGCAGGCGCAGCTAAATCTGGAAATACATAAGTCATTTGTTATTTTTGGTTATCTATTGAGTATAAGGTTATGATATGAGTACAATGACAATTATTAGAAAATGTGATCATAAACATGAGGAAAATAATCCTACTAATATTATAAACGTGAAAGTTTGTGTGAATGTTTGTTACTCTTTCACGCAAAAACTACTAAATGGATTTTAATGAAATTTGGCATATAGATAGAATATAGCCCGGATTAACATATAGGCTAATTTTTATCTCGGGAAGATGAACAGTTCCCGAGGGATGCGCGATAAACGACATTCACGCGGGCGAAGTCGCGGGCATAGGCTAGTATAAAATAAACTTTATAAAAAAGTTAAAACCATCTTCAAAAATAATAAAATAAATTGTGTGAAACAGTTTAGGAAGTCGGTGCCTTTGTTTCGGTTTGATTTAAGAAAAAATTGGCACCAACTTCCTATAAAATGTTTCACACAAATTATTTTCAAACTTTTTACCCGACTGCACCAGAAGGAGGGTTATTGAAGTCAGTTTTTCATTTTTTAAAGTTTATTTTATAATTTTGGCATCAACAATAGAAAGACAAGCGATTGCTACAATCCCCAATGATATGATATGCTGTCATACATTGAAGAGTTCCCTTCTTTATATCCGGAGATCAGATTTTCACCAAATGTTACTTTCTGAATGCAAATGCTTGATTTGTTGATGAAAATACCAAAATCACTATGTGTATGTATGCCTATAATATTTGAGGAGTTCCCTCAGTTCCACATGGATCCCACTATCAAAACTGTATTTTGATAAAAATGGGATCAATCTGGAAGATACCTTAATTTTAGGGGCTCATGGCTAAGTAGCAACCGCGCAGATTGTATGATGGTAATAATATGGATAACCTCCCAGAGGTTAAGCTACACTTGCCGCGGTCAGTCCGTGGATGGGTGGGTGGCCATTTTGTTGCACATTGAGACCCCTTCATGCCTCGGAGAGCACGTTAAGCTGTCTGTCCCGGCTGACATACGCACATCTATGGCAGTTGCTATGGGTAATCAGAAAGAAGCCCGAAAGTCCGACAACTGGTCTAACCTGCGAATGTCGGTATTACCCAGAAACTGTGTTGCGGGGATCTGATGTCAGTCACTCCGTGTACAATACTGATAAGTATTCAGCCGCATCTGGTTACATTGGAAGCCAGCACCAACTTAGTTGGGAAAAAGCTAGGATAATGAAGTGTTAGCAATTTACCTGTTTCTGAAAGCTTTTAAGTTCACTGGTTTTGGTGGATATTGGTTTACTAAATCGAATCGGTAAACATAGGGTAGGACGCCCTCCGGCTCGATGGAGTGATGATACGGATGCGAGTGACCGAGGATTGATGTCAGTGGCGTGCCATGGGAGAGGCCTATGTCCAGCAGTGGACTAATATAGGCTGATGATGATGATGAAATAGACCTGTTAAAATAAGATAACCTGTTATTACATAAATTCATACAAATAACGTACAATCAAGATGCTTATACAAATCGTAAAGCCAAGTGTAAAATTATGTACCAAATAAACCTTTCAAATATACAGAGGGCTTACAACCAAAAAGCTAAGCTAACTTCAGCCTAAGGAACCTAAAAACCGCCGATCTGGCAGGCAGCACCTGGTGAGATCAGGAGTTATGCGGTGGAGAAAAAAAAAATCGGTATTTAGTATTGTCGGTGGCTTTTTTTCTACTATGAGTTTATACATGCTGAAAATTTCGTCGATTCGTAAACGATGAGGAGGGGACGAACAACTTTTACTATGTGACCAATCCTGAAATCGTGAATAAAAAATCAGCTGTTCCTATTGTGTTCAGATAAATCGACAAAATGTAGGGATCGGCTTTATTTGTTTCGCGGTTTCAGGGTTGGTCCCATAGTAAAAGTTGTTCATACTGACGAGTACAATGACCCCTTAAGAGATTTTCAGTTATTTCAATAACACATCATTTAATTTTATATGAACACAAATGTAGGGATCAGCTGATTTTTTTTCGCGATTTCCTTAAATGTATATTATTGCACTTGCCTGGCAGGAAAATTCAGGAGAATGTTGTGGATTTTGTATTAATTTTAAAAATTTGTGTTTCTTCATGTGTTAATGTGTAATAATGGTGGATTATTAAAAGTTAAGTGCTTGTTAACATTTACAAGTGTGGGAAATGGTACACAGTTGAACAACACAACTTTTCTTATTTTCTCACAAATCCCTCAGAACCCTAGTTTGCGTCACTGTATTAGGGTGTTTTACTCGGGGTTGATAAAAATCATGATTTTTATGTTTATGACAGTTTTTTTTTAATCAATAAAATCATTGATTTATTTGATTTTTTTCACTTTTTATTTGACTTTGTAGGATTTAAACTTGTTATTATTTACATACTCATAACTGATAATATTCTAAATATTGTCTAAAAATCCCAATGGTTCCAAAGAAAAAACTAAATAAGTAAAAAAAATTTTTTTTTTCTCCAAAACCAGTTATCATTTATTTTATTATTTTTAACGCATTTATATTCCCATAACATTATGATTTAAATAAATCAATAAAATTTTATGGAAAAAAATAAATTTGATTGAAATCACGGATTTTTATAAAAAAAATGATTTAAATCAATGACTTAAATCATTTGATTTTGACAGACCGGATTGTCCCATCCAGAGACATTGGGTGGAGGTCGCTATAGGTTTAAATAAATAATTTGTTCAGTAATTTAAGTACTAATAACACTAATCTAGCATATAAGCACAATCTGTTACTAACTCATCACTAACAACTTATGGGCTATGCCTGAAATAAAGACATTTTTTTATTTTTTTATTTTATTTTTACTAGTCTTGGATAAAAGATCTTAGCAAACAGGTCATAAAACTACTAAAAAAAAATGCACTTGACAGTAAGATAGTTAAAGATTACCTCATGGACAGAATTTCATTGCTTTACCCATAGATATGGATGGCTCGACAAGTGTAGGATTCTTCTTATTCACATGGTAATATCTGACAGTGCATTCTTATGGGGTGAGCCTGTAAATTAAATACATGTATTTTTTTTAACTTTCAATAAAGCAAATAAGTAGGGCTGTTGTGTCATCAATATTGTGTACAACAAATGTTATCAAGATTGACGAAAAGAATGAACTTTTCAATGAGGAGATGTAGGTTGGATCCATGGACCAGCCATGTTAGCCATTTAACAATGAGGTTTTTCATTTTTAATGTATTCAGCAAAAATAAACATTTTAAGGAAATCAGCATGTAACAGAGAAGAAAGTTAAATGGATGGATCACCTTGATAAGACCGCCCATTGTACATATCTTCTATATAAGTCATATTATATGTTGCTATTTTAGTTTGTGTACAATAAAGAGTATTTGTATTGTATTGTATTGGATAGATGGAACGGTGAAATACTGGTCTGAAATGAACATGTGCAAAAGAGAAACTACCTATGAACGGTCAGGGTAAAAAATATTGGGACAAATGGACTATTCAAAATTATCTGAATAACTAAGAAAAATAAACTATATCTCAATGACACAAGGTGAGTTACAGGAAAAAAAAACAGTACAGTACTGCAGAATAAATATTGTGCATCGGCACAGATATATCGGCAAACATCAGTAACACTCATACTGTACATGACAAATATGATTGACTAAAGTAATTTGGTCCTAAAAAACACTCGCAATTTCGAGTGTCATGCCAATGTTCTCATTCTGATAAGAATTTTATTCCATTGAGATAAATTTTAATATGCAAGATTTTTTCAAAGATAATTTTGAACAGTATTCATCCTGATATTTTTGAAACTGACTGTACATTTAACTAAAAACTGTAGTAGTAGTGAACATAGAAATAATGGCAAATATTTTTAAAAATACCTTGGTAGAGTGTCGCCTTAGAGGCCCTTGCGTGCAAAGTAGGAACCACATTAGCACTTAATCTTCAGCTCCTTGTGTGAAATTTAGTTTTAAAGTGTTTGAGACATACTTTTCTATCATTGAATACAAATTAGCCACCCAAAACAAGAATATCTCCACCAATTTCCAGGTTCTAAATCAGCCTTCTTCATTAACAGGGTTGGGAAACGAATGCAAAATTATACTGCAATCTTCACCTGCAAATGAAAATACATTATTATTATTGTTCAGCAGTCTCTTAGTAATAATACTGTACACCCTTTTAAGACAAACTCAAGTTAGATGACAAAGTTCATATTAAAGAATATTATAAACTTACTACGGTAGGTAATCCAACGGCGAACACAATATCTAAGTAAATATTCCATAGCATCAAGTCCGGTTCGGAAGCAAAATAGAATAAATGTCCAAAGTATAAATTTTCTATAAATGCACGGATCAAAGTATGAATTTTCATCATTTACATTAAATTGAACTAAAGTTTACAAAGGAAACTGCAATTTTGCCGGCCCGGCGCCATGACACATGACAGAATGACAATCCATTATACTTTTACAAAAGTTTATAAACCAAACTTGAAAATCCTACAAAAAAAATACTTTTTAAAGAGCAAATATAGATTTCAGATTTTTTTATTGATATTTGTGTTTTCAAAGTTTGCTTTTCCCACTATTCTGTTTAAAAAAAAGGTTTAGCTTCAAGTAAAGAGTAGTAGAAATTCTGCGTACAAAGAAATATATTGGTTTTGACATACACACCGTTTTGAACAAAGAGCCATCTGTTGATACACTCAGGAACTAAACCTGAAGGCTGCTTGCCAATACATTATTTTTTGTATGAACTGCAAAGACCGTGGATACAATTCAGAGACACAAAATACGCCCAGACTAAGAACTACTATTTGTGGATTACATAAATATTAGCTATGTGTCGTTCGTTCAATTTTGGAGATCCAGATCAATACTGACCTGTTGAGAAAATGACCCGGGTCTTATGACCCGTTCAATCGATTGATAGTTTGACGCGCGGAAACTAGGTAGATCCCTACCTACTTGATTCACTCATGATCCAAACATTATGATTCAATAGCTCATAGCTCAATCAATCCGTATATTTTAATCAATCACTAGCTAGTAGTTCGTGTGTACGGTTTTCAGATCGGATTATGAATGAGTAAAGTAAACACTTTACAGCTCGCTTATCAAATATAGACCTTAATATCTTTACTATAATAAAGGTTTTTTATTACTTTAACACTTAAAACATTTTAGAAATCACCATGAACAAGCAAAGCAATAAAAATATACTTCTAATACGTCATGAAGAGACGCAGGTCACCAGGTCACTAAAATTTAAAATTGATTGATTGAATAAAAATGATTTCCAAGTATTATTTAGTTCATTTTCAGAACATAAATCAAATCTTCGGAACTTGCTCAGTACGATATTATACTTTAACACTTAAGCAATAGAGCTTTAATAAAATGCAATACAATAATGCAACAGATAACAGATTGTGAGTAAACACTGCTGCGCTTTTCAAATTTAAATAGACCTTTACACTTTTACTATAAGGTAGATTTTTTATAACATTAGCAATTAGCATGCGTTCGGTGACAATTTAAATCCCGCCGCCGCCGCGACGCACCACCTGCCGCTCGCGTTCACCCGTTCACCGTTCGCCTACGCAGAAATCGAATGAACGAATCATTATTTTCGTAGGGATCCGATAGTTCGCGAACTGATGGAGACCCGGGTCAATTGATTCGTTCAATCGCGAACGACACATAGCTAATAAATATTTATTCCGTGTGGTGATCGAACCCACAACATTTGGCGTGGTGTCAATAGAGGTGATCACCTTAACGACTATGCCACAAGTGCAGTCAAATTAATTGTTAATTTGAATAGACGAAAACATTAGCAGCTACAGTGAACCGTGTTTCATTGTTTACCTCTTCATTTTGGTTCACTGTCAAAGTACGGGGTCCCATCGACTTTGGAGGCATATTGCGAAACACACGTTTATACTAGATCGACACAGATAGCATAAATAAAAACGCTAGGAAACACAACACAAGGTGGTTTTATGTTGAATCCGAAATCCGATATGAAGAACACAAAAAAGCAAGAAAAAAAATTAAACTTGAGGTTTTCAATATCTTTTTCGCAATAAAACACTAAATTTCACATAGCTTGAGTGTCCATTGCGCGAGCTCAGCTCGCTGACAACTCCGGAGGGAAGTTCCTTAACAAAAGCGCACCTGGACGGAGGTAAATGCAAGAACTGACAACGTCACGTTCTTGAGATACCTATGGTGGCTAACTGTTGCTGCTTGGTTCACTGATTACCACTCTACCCTACATTTAAATATCACTGCACCAGATATACATGCTGAAATTTTAATGGCTTCTTTCCCAAAAAGGTGTCGTTGTACTCATCATTATGAACAACTTTTACTATAGGACCAACCCTGAAATAGTGAATAATAAATTGGTCACAAATGTGGGTGCCAACTGTATTTTTTTTGCGATGAGAGCCTAGAGAACTTCAACTGGCTATCTATTACCGTTCAAAAGATACAGACAGACAGATGAAAGGGGGGACAGACAGCATAGCAAGAGTAATAGGGTCCCATTTGGCACTCTTTGAGTATGGAACTCTAAAAAGGGAGGATTGTATCTAGATTGATTGATTGATTTTGGAGGATTGTTGCCTCGTTGGTCTAGTGGTTGCAAGCGCGACTGCTGAGCATGGGGTCCTGGTTTCTATTCCCGGGTCAGGCAGTGTTATTGGGTTTTATCATTAGGAAATTCTCAGTAGCAGCCCGGAGTCTGGATTTGTGCCCGGTCAATGGCCATAGGCTTGCCCCCTATTACATGGGACTATAACTTAACTGGCGAAATGTGGGTGTATTATTTACACCTCCGCTTACCCCTTCGGGGAAATACAGATGTGATGTTGTGTTATGTATCTAGCTAGACTGAAGATTAAAAAGACACTGGTAGTTATTTAAAATTATTTTAATAAGTAATAACTACTATACACATACATTCTACACATATTGTCATAAAAATCACCATGGTCGAACAGGGCTTTGGCTTGCATGTGTTAAAATCCATGTATTTAATGGTTTTGGTTTCATTGCCATTTGTTTATGACGAGGATATTTTGGACAAATAACATATAACCTCTCATCTCTAACAACAAAGTAGCATGATTTACACCGACGGCGAACGCGACCCTTCACTTTGAAACTGCAGATTGAATTGATTATAGGAAGAGCTGGCTGTAACAACCGATCTCTTCCAAACTGTTGGAACGTACTCAACATCGACAACTGTACATGGCTGGTAGGAAAACTTTTAATAGATGATAATGTTCTCACAACAGACAGAAGTCTTTGCATCATTCCTGAAATATGAATTAAACGATTTAAGTATAAACAGAAAATTAAACGGGACTGTTTCACAATGGACTTCCTTGCATTTTAAAGAACTTTTAATACCTGTTTTAGGTCTTAACTTCTTAAGGTAGATATAAACAGACTTTCGGTTTTATTCAATACACACAGACCAAGTAGAGATGCTACAATACACATAACCTCAACTCAACTAAATTTTGTGGTTTGTTGCACTTTTTTTTTTTTTTTAAGTATTGTGGCCTGGTTGCTAAGACCTTTAAGCCAAGTCATTTATTTGTTATGTGAGTAGTTTTATGGCCTGGTTGCTTAGACCCTCCAGCCATGTCTTTAGTTTACTCACCCTAGTAAAGTGATGGAAACTTTACCAGGTTTTTGAGCGGATGATGAGAAAATACGAAAGTCACGTTTTTCAACTTTGTACCATTTACCCACACTTGTACACGTTAACGAGCACTTAACATTTAATAATCCACCATTATTACACATTATCACTCGAAGAAACACAAATTTAGGAAAATAATACAAAATCCACAACACGATCTTTCCGAATTTTCCCGCCACCGCCAACCCTTTGTGGCAGTGACAGCCAGTCAGGGTTGCCAGACGCGTCGAAGTGAATTATCGTACTGACGTTTAAAAAAATTATCGTTAATCTCAGATTAATCGTTAATTAATAACGTACCAGACAAAAAAATATCGTACAAGCATGAAATACTTGGTTTTTAAAGGGTTTTCAGATGAGTATAGTCGACCCATAACATAACATAACTGGCGAAGGGTGTGTACTGTTACACCTGTGCCTACCCCTTCGGGGAAATACAGGCGTGATGTTATGTATGTTATGTTATGTTTATAGTCGACCCAAGTCGACCGCACTTTAGTAGTAACACTTGAATTTCAAAAAACCACCCTTTTACCCGACTGCGCCAGAAGGAGGGTTATGTTTTTCGAGTGTATGTATGTATGTATGTATATTTCTTTGGCACGCTCTGTAGCCTAAACGGCTTGATGGATATTAGCTTGAGAGGTGTCGTTAGATTCGTCTTAATTGTGAGAGTGACACTGGGAATATCAAAATTATAAAAAATAAAATGGCCGATTTTTGGCGCCATATTAGGTACATCTTCAAAAATATTTTTTTTCCTTCAAAACCTGTCGAGTGGGGTATCAAAATAAAGGGTTTTATAAATGCTTTACAAAAATATATACAACTTATATGTATAAATGTAATTTGGAATGAAAAATGCTAAAAAACCACATTAATAGCGCGATAAAACATGACAGAACTAAAAATTTTAAAAATAAAATATAATTGACAAAACCAAAAAACCCGACTGCTTGTAAATATAACTGAAAAGATGTAAACAAGACTTGTGTAGGTACAGTCAACAAATCGGAATCATGACCCACTCAGCCGATAATTCGTATGAAATTGTCAAAACAGTAAAATTTTCTTATTAGCATCGTGCTGCACTTAGGACATTTTGAATATTAAGGAAAATGCGTCAATACGGGTCAGAGTACTATGCAATTTTGAGCTTTGTTATCAAATGCAATAGATTAATAATTGGATAAAAAGTTACGTTTTTGATAAACAGAATTATGTTTTGAATTTCGAATTAACTGTCGTTCCGCATAGTTTACCTATAAAAAAGAAGTAAACTTTTTATTTTCAAAAACCTATACGAACTCTTTCAATTTCAGAAGAATGTCAATCAAATTAACTGACTGAAACTAACTGTCACTGTACAATATAATTGATAACAAGTTTGTTGCCAAGGAAATATCTTTGAGTTAAACTCGACCTAATTGTATTGTATGTGTAAAGGTTGTCGGTAGTGGCGTCCAATGAAAGACGTATTGTTAGGTAAAAGTACGTTATATTGTCTTCACATCCAACTTAAGACTAAGCGCGCTAACAACTTGAAAGTACATAATTCTTACTTACTTATAATTAGCTTACGTTTATGTAATATGATTAACCTACACACTACACGACCCCCTTATTTTTTTTAAATAAAATAATAATAAATCATTATTTTATTTTCATACAAAATGAGGAAGTACATACCTAGAAATAAACAAGTCATTACAATGCGAATTACAATAAGTAGATACATTCTGTAAGTAATTCAAAACAATTCTCGTAATCGAGTTGGTATCATCTTGGACGAATGAGGTATCATATAACATTTCCATTCCCAGGGCTCCGTTCCCACGCCTGGCACCTAATGATAACGCTTAGTGCGATTTTTATGTACTGTTACATGTTTATTGTTAATTTCTATAATTATATTTTATGTTAAGTCTTGAATAACACGATAAGGGCCTGTATACACTGAGTCTAACTTACGTGCTTCTTCATTTCTTAACAAAACTAAATCATTTATCTTATAACTTATATCATTACTATTCTTATCATATTTTAGCAAACTAACCATTATAGTCATCGAAATTATATAGTGGTTGAACACTATTTGTCAAATTACTAGATAATAATATGCACTTTCGCCCGAATACTAACTCGAAAGGAGTGTAACAAGTCTCATTGTATTTATCATTTGTTGAACACCTGCGTGCCCAGTGCCCAAAATACGGCAATAAATGAAAATCATTTAATATAGTCTTCGACTCATCACTAGTGATAGTCTGTACTCCGCTTAATATATTAATAATGTGCGGTCCGGACCGCTGTCTTTTTATATTTTTTATTAAATACGATGTAAAATCGTTTTGTATTAAAGCTTTTTTAACTTTATTTATTTCACTTAATTGTACCAAATCTTTCAACAGTGCGCCTCGCGCAAAAGTTGATAAAGAGTTTGGATTTATAAAAATTGTACTTTTGGGGTTTTGATACACAAAACAATGTTTTGTTTTTCAGTATCTCGCGCGCATCTTTGTCAGTTACTCCTTTTCTTTAACTCAATATCGTCCTTGGTACGTTTGAGAACCTCGACGACAGCCGGTTGATCGGACCGGGTATCGTGGGAAATTAGTTTGAAACTTTATATCCTTGAAGTCAGTTAATTGTTCTACCTTTTTTTCCATACTTCGCGTCATCACACATGCCATACTTTCACTCATGCCTTTAAAATCCTCACTTGTTATAAGAACTCGAGATAACATATTTGCAGCTATATTATCCAAGCCCTTAACATACACACATCACGTCAAAATCATAATCTTCTACTCGTAATCGAAACTTGTTAACCGACTTGATGGGGTAGTCATAGTCATGTAGTCATATTAAATAGATATAATAACGAATTATACTGTACAGTCCGAATTATTACCGTTTGTACCTACTGTATAATAAACTTACGGCCATATAAATACGGCCTAAAGTGGAATCCTTCCATAAAAACGAGATGCAATTGAACCTTCTAAAAATACGCCACTTATTATCTCTTTAGGCAAAACAATCGCTATCTACTGACACGGGGATGTATCTTATTACTTTGCATCGTGGTTATCGTGGTGGTACGAATATAACATGGTCGATGAATATAGGCATTCTCTTTGCCATTACTAAACAAACTTAAACTTTTATTACGATAGTCTAACTTAGCCCTAAATTAAAAAATCTTATCCCACAATTCCGTCTGTATATCAGGGTTTTTTTTTTGAAAACCATAAATTTATTAAATAACACTACATTTTCGCTCAATAATTTCAAATAAACATAACCAACACAAGTTAATTTTCCTCCTATCCCTTAATAGTAATTTTGACTTGTGAAATTTTATGTGTCTCTGTAATAAATACGATAATTTTATAATTCTAATTGATGCACCTGATTCAATAAAATTATGAATTTTTGTACCGTGTAATACAAATGTTGCGTGATTAACGCCTTCTAAAGTGAACACCTGCTTAGGCACGAAAGACATGGTTCAGTGAATCATCTTACTCTGGTTCATTTACTGAATTATTTTGAAAGTCCTCTATTGAATCCTAGCGACCTAATTAATAGGTATACGCACTTAATTAAATGGTCGACTTCGATCAGAAAAATTATCTCGATACTGATTATTGCCATTAAATCCAGCACGATTTCCACGACTAGGAATCCTTTTTTTTTTTTGATAACTACCTACTATTACTGCGACCACGATTATTATACGTCATGAAATATAAGATGAGCATGTTGATTTTTATCTAACATGCTGCTAAATCGATGGCATCGATTAAACGGCGAGTCATCTTCTCATCATCATTATTCATCAACGGCACTGTTTTGATTTCGTACTCCATTTTTGCTTTTATTTTCTCCTTATCGAAATCAATAATTTTTGGTAAATCAAAGTTATTTTACTAACTAATTCTTTTATTAGTGTAATTGTATAAGACCACTGCTTGGTTTTAATTTCAAATATTATGTTCAACCACAAAATATTCGTATTCTGTACACAAATTATTCGATTCTAATATTTTTATTTTCATTATTCCTTTTTTTCTTCTTTTTGGACCTACTTAATTTACGTAAATTAACATATTTAAATCTTATCTAATCTAGCATATCTATATATGATTTAGGATCTATATCCTAATTCTGTAGTCTAACAATACATTTTTAAACACTTTTATTATACCTAAAACTTACTGCCTCAAAATAAATTTTCCGTAAACACTCTTTATTTCGCACTTTTTTTTTTCCACTCACTTTATTTTTGAATTAGTTTTTTCTTTTTACACTTTTTCATCTTGATTTTGAACTCGTCACAGTCTTTTAAATAATCTTCTAAACAGCGCCCGCATTCTCTGCAATACGACCCCTGCGCGCCGACATCTTAATTTGCAGGCGTTGTAGAATGTGTCCGTCCACTTCCGCATTAATCCATCGCTTGTGGCACTTTTTGTAGAAATGATAAGCGCCATATAATGCAGCTATTCCAAAAAAACGCCATCAAAATTGAGTGCTGAGACGATTGCCAATGTCCTTTAGAAGCTCATCATTGGAACTCGCTCCGGCCGCATTCTGCGCGACGATGACCTCTTCCTTTGAGTAGGATTTTCCCATGACAAAAACACCGAAAATTTATCAAAATTATCCATCTGACCCACTGCAACCGATGGCCATGGTCCCTGGTGGCAGGGTCGCCATGTAAAGGTTGTCGGTAGTGGCGTCCAATGAAAGACGTATTGTTAGGTAAAAGTACGTTATATTGTCTTCACATCCAACTTAAGACTAAGCGCGCTAACAACTTGAAAGTACATAATTCTTACTTACTTATAATTAGCTTACGTTTATGTAATATGATTAACCTACACACTACATATGTTTGTAGAAAATTAAGCTTATGGTGGGTCATGATTCCGTTTGGTTGAGTGTACATGTAGGTATATGTGAAAGTATCAAAACAACACGCAGGCGGAGGCTACCTATGAACTACTTTTGTAATTCATGACCAAAAACATACGTAGCCTCCGACTGCGTGTTGTTTTGATACTTTCACATATACCTACATGTACCTACACAAGTCTTGTTTACATCTTTTCAGTTATATTTACAAGCAGTCGGGTTTTTTGGTTTTGTCAATTAACTTTTTTATTGCTTACGAAAAAGAGACGCTGTCAAACTGTTTGGTTACAACTGACGTCAACGTACCTCTTGAAGATCTTCGGCATAGCCGGGGCGGTCAGGAGAGCTCTCCCTTCAAAATCCTCCATGAAGATATCAGCTACCACCGGGGATACCGGTGAACCCATGGCCACACCGTCGACTTGAAGGTAAAACTCATTGTCCCACAGTAGGTAGCCGCTGGTAAGGCAGTGTTCAAGCAGCTCTGCATATGCTAGAGGCATGTCATTGTCACTTAACCGCTTCTTTACAAATTCCAGGCAGTCCTTTACTGGAAGGTTGGTGAATAAGGACTGTACATCAAAACTGACCATCACTTCATTTTCAGTGATTTTGAGGTCCTTGATTTGGCTGACAAAATGATAAGAATCCTTCACATATGTGTTAGACTTGCCACGAAGCCGTGAGAGTATCTTCGCTAGGTGTTGTGCCAGTTTGTAAGTTGGTGTATCAATCTGGCTGACTATTGGTCGCAGTGGAACATTATCTTTGTGTATTTTCGGCAGCCCATACAGTTTTGGTGGTTTGGCGCAAGACGGAGTGAGAATGTTTACGTCTAATTCTAAAGTATCGGAGTATTTTGATATTAATTCTTTAGTTTTCTTGAGAATTTTATCAGTAGGGTCTTTGTTTACTTTTTTGTATGTTGCATTATCCGACAAAAGCTCTTGAATTTTCCGTTTGTAATTAGACGTGTTCACTACAACCGTTGCGTTACCCTTATCGGCATGAAGGATAGTCAGGTCTGGGTCTTCACGAACGTTTTTTAAAGCAAGATATTCGCCACGAGAAAGATTCTGTTTTGGTGGTTTACTTCGACGTAGAATGGTTGAGACGTCTTGACGGATCGCCTCCAAATCATCTTTTTTAACGTTGTTTTTTATAAGACAATCCTCGACCTTACATATTATATCTTCGTACGGAATTTTTGTGGGTGCTAACCCGAAATTAAGGCCCTTTTTTAAAACTTTTACGGTGTTTTCATCCAGAGGTTTATCAAATCAAATCGAAGAAAATGGTTGGGTTTGTCTAGGGCATGCTCACACACTGCAGACTTTGTGGAGCGTCGGTTCTTGACGTCAGCTATATGTTCTTTAATTCTAGTGGCTATACTAAACTTTGTTTGCCCTATGTATGATAACCCACAATCACAATAAATCTTGTAGACCCCTGCATCTTGTAAGGGAATGTGACACTTCACCGGTCTGAGGAGTTGGCTGATCTTTCTTTGGGGCTTGAAATAGGTTTTGATAGAAGCACGCTTCAAGATATGACCAATTCTGTCGTCGACCTGCTGTTCTACCATTCATCAAAGGGGTCACCGTTGTATTAAGTTGCGTACAAAGTATAGGTCATGATTGTTGGTTGTTTGCAGGTCCCTAAAAATACAACTAGATAGTGTTAGTATTATAGAAAATATAGAATAACATAACATAGTCAGTCCATCACTGTCCCGCTGCTAGGCATGGGCTTCTTCTTAGAATGAGAAGAGTTCAGGAACTGGATATTTAACAATCATCATAAATACATAATCAGCCTATTACCTACTGCCCCACTGCAGGACACGGACCTCTTCTCGGAATAAGAAGCGATGTGGTTAGTGGTTCTCGGAACGAGAAGAGTTAAGAAACTAGAAAATATAGAATAACATAACGTAGTCAACCCATTACTGTCCCATGGCCCTCTTCTCAAAATGAGAAGAGTTTATTAACTGGATATTGTTAGTATTATAGAATAACATAACATTATCAGCCCATTACAGTCCCACAGCTGTGCACGGGCCTCTTCTCAGAATAAGAAGATATGTGGTAAATGTTATAGAATAACTTAACATAATCTGCCCAATTACTTCCCACTGCTGGGCACGAGCGCCATCTCAGAATGAGAAGAGTTTAGGGCTAATTCCATGAAAATCCATCACCTTAGTCGGTTGGTTGTGAAAACAAAATATAATATGGTAGGTAAATAGTGTAGTCGTCTGTGTAGGCGCTTATGTATAATTAGAAGACATTGTGTTCATAAATATGACACGGTGTTATTTTCCGACATCCACGCGGACGGAGTCGCGGGCACAGCTAGTAATGAATAAAATAGTTTGTGTAAATTTTACAAGTTTCCTGGAAATTGCGGGTGGAATTTGGAAAGGAAAAACTGGGTACTTAACTCTTGTTTATAGGAAAAAGTAAGTACCATGAGAGTACCATTAATTTGTGATATATCGATCGGCAGGTTCTTTGTTCACGCATTTACGGCCAAAATTAATATCCAATCTATCCACGATTTACCCTACCGGAGATAGAAATTTGACATATTTTGTATGGAGCTTATGTTACGTCCTCAAAGCGTAAAGTTAATAGAAGAGGAAACGGCAAATCAGAACGTGATTTATATGACATCGTGGAGTTATTAAAAGTAGTAGACCCTAAGCTAGTTCCCATATTTGTGGCTCGAGATTTGGAAAAACTTCCACCAGTCACTTTTGATCATTTAGACGCTACCCGCCTTTTAAAAGATATTCTCATAATTCAGAGTGAACTCAAAAGTATAAAAGAAACTTATGTCACGAATGAGCAACTACTGTCGGTAAAAGATGAGATAAATAGTCTCAAAAACTCTTCCTTGATAAGTTGTGCCAACATAAATGTAAAGTGCAATGAAAACTTGATAACAAATAATAACAAGTGTTATGATGGTGGTTCGTCGACCGACCTACCCCAAGTTGTCGCAGATAGTCAATTCGATGAAGTATTTGTAGATGTAGCCCCTGCTGGTAGTGATTTGAATTTTCATACTAATATCTCGCTCGCTCATGTTGTCGATGCGTGCGCATCATGCTCGCACTCGCGCGTGGAGGCCGCTGAGGTTTCGGACGCAGTGCTTGCTACTAGTTTGAATGAGGTGCGTGAGTCAGTGGGCCTTATCGGCGCGTGTTACGAAAGAACGGGAGGGGATACCCACACCGCGGAATTAGCTCCCGTGTCAACATCACAGAAATTAAAAACATTTGCAGGTGTATTACAAGAAAAAGGGACAAATAATGAAGATGATCAGCAACAAACATGGTCTTTGGTCCAAAAGAAAAAGTCATTAAAAGAAAGGTTTATAGGAATAAGAGGGCGGGCTAATATAGGTTCTATGGGGAAGTTCAGAGCTGCCGACATTAAAATTCCTTTATTTATCAACAATGTTGACAAGAGTACGTCAGAGAACGACATACATACGTACATTACGGCTAGAACGCAAACTATAGTTGGCATAGAAAAGATTATAATGAAAAAACAGAAAGACTACGACGCCTATAAAATACTCGTGCCCAAACATAGATTATCTTTATTTTTGGATGATAATTTATGGCCAGAAGGTGTATCATTTCGTAGATATGTAGACTTTAGGAAACGAGTAAATTCAGATACTAAAAATGGATCACAAAAATAGCAACTGGACATCAAAAATAAATACTTTTGTCACCTTTAACTGTAAGTCTATAACTCGATCAGTTGATTATGTAAGATTACTGTGTCAAACATCTGATATTATCGCAATTCAAGAGACTTGGCTGCTGCCTCACGATATCCCTTTTCTGGGCAGTATCGACTCTGAGTTTGAGTTCGTGGGTAAATCTGCAGTGGATACGTCGGTGGGAATACTGCGAGGTCGACCGTACGGTGGAGTCGCAATACTGTGGCGTAAAAGCGCCTATGATAACGTGTCCTTAATAAAATGTGAAAGTGTGCGTCTTGTGGCTATTAAAATAACCGTAGGCGCTAAATCTTTTGTGGTGTTCTCAGTCTATATGCCAACTGAGTCAGTGGAAAACCTTACTGAATTTGTGAACTGCTTAAGTGAGATCAATGCAATTATTGAAAGTAGTTGTGTTGATGCTGTATTTATCTTGGGAGATTTTAATGCACATCCTAATGGCCTATTCGGTAAGGAACTTTTTAGTTTTTCGTCTGAAGTGCAATGGCAGTGCGCTGATGTCACAGTACTTGACAGTGAATCGGATACATATACCAGGCCCCTCAGAAAGTATTGCGAAAAAAAGTTTTTATATATGGGAGACTGGCCAGTTATAATGTTTTTCGAAAATATGATTATTTATAAGTAAAAATAAGTAAGTTCCAATTTCAAAATTTCCCTCCACATTTTTTGCGAGTTAATTCAAAGTATTGTGTCTCACTGAAATATGGATCTGCGCCGGGAACATTTTAGAGCTATGATTTTATACGATTTCAAGTGTCGCCTGAAACCGGATGAATCGTACGATAGACTTCAAATGGCATTCATGGATGAAGGCCCTTCCAAGGCAACCGTGTATCGTTGGTATAACGAATTCAAGCGCGGTCGACCAACTTTGGGGGATGACGAAAGAAGCGGTCGCCCTTTGACGGCTGTTACCGAAGAAAACGTGCTAGCAGTGAAAAATTTAATCCAAGACAATAGGCGAATTACATATCAGGAGATTCAACACATATTGAAGATTGGATCGGGAAGCGTTCACGAGATTCTACACAGCCATCTTCGCGTGAGGAGGATAGTATCACGCTGGGTGCCGCACAACCTCACCGATGCTCAGAAGCAGGCCCGGGTGGAATGGTGCCGTGATATGCTTAACAAATTTGAAGCAGGCTCGTCTCGGCGTGTTTACGACATCGTTACAGGTGATGAGTCCTGGATTTATCAATACGACCCAGAAACCAAGCGCCAGTCGACTGTTTGGGTGTTTCAAAATGAGCCAACGCCTACCAAAGTGAAGCGATCTAGAAGCGGGGGTAAGATTTTGATCGCTAGCTTTTTTAATTTGACTGGCCACTTGGTATCAATTCCCTTACGGGATCAAAGAAGCATTAATGCCGAATGGTATACTACCAAATGTTTGCCAGAAGTTTTCTCTGTTATAAGCAACAAGCGACCAAACACAGGGCTCCGCGGGCTACTGCTCCACCACGACAATGCACCTGCGCACACCGCACTCAAAACGAGGGACTTCCTGGACAGCACGCCAGTCAAACTCCTGGGTCACCCTCCTTACAGCCCTGATCTAGCACCGTGTGACTTCTTTTTATTCCCAAAAATAAAAAATCAGCTCAAAGGGATACAATTTTCGTCGCCGGAAGATGCGCTGGCTGCGTTCGAGCAGGCTGTAAACGAGGTGTCTGCGGCGGACTGGAAAAAGTGTTTTGAAAACTGGTTTAGGCGCATGAATCTTTGTATAGAGGCTGGTGGAAAGTACTTTGAAAAGATTTGATAAAAATATATGTACGTATAGAACAATTTTTTTTAGTTTCGCAAAACTTTCTGAGTGTCCCACGTACGTACGTAAGTGACGCACATGGGACTACTAGTTGGTTAGACCATTGCGTGGTGACTGATGCGGCTTGGAAATCTGTTAGAGAAGTAAGTGTATTGTATGACGTTTCCTGGTCGGACCATTTGCCTTTAGTAATTAAATGTGATCTGGAAGTATTGAGGCCAAAAATCGCTTCTGTGTTGCCCAATAAGTGCAATCAAGTAATATGGGGGAATAGGGACTTGTCACAAATTGAAATTTATACAGAATATTGCAACTCAAATTTAAAGAACATAGACTTTCCGATAGAATTTAGAAAATGTTGTGATAATAAATGTAATAATATAGAACACCAAAGAATTATAAATAAGATGTATACGGATATTGTGGGTATTCTGGGTGAGGCTGCAATAGCTAGTCATGACGCGGTGAAGCAGCGCAGAAACTGTTACAAAATAGGTTGGAATAAATATGTTAAAGATGCACACGGGCAGGCTCGGCTTGATTTTCAGAACTGGACTTTAAGTGGTCGCCCTAGATCAGGAATATTATATGAAAAAATGACAGTTAGCAGAAAATTGTTTAAAAGTAAATTAAAATGGAGTCAAAATAATAAAGACCAAGTAAAGATGAATATTCTTGCTAGTCATCATGATGCGAAAAATTTTAGCAGCTTTTGGAAGACTACGAACAGTTTGAATCCCAAGACGAGTTTGCCAGTGAGTGTAGAAGGAGAAAGTGACCCTAACAACATAGCAAACCTATTCAAGACATCTTTCAAGGTGGAGTCTCCTTTAGGACCGTCTACTAGTGGATCGGAGGTCTTGGAGGGGTCCGGAGACGGGCTTATTAGGTTCACGGCTAAGGAAATAGGTAATGTTATAAAGTCCCTAAAAAAGGGAAAGTCACCAGGACATGACAGCTTGAGCATAGAACATCTACGATATGCGGGTAAACACTTACCGAGAGTCCTGGCAATGTTATATAGCTTTTGTACGAGTCACTCATATCTTCCAGATGACCTAATGAAAACTATTGTGGTCCCTATAGTAAAGAACAAGACCGGAGATATGAGCGATAAAAGTAACTACAGGCCTATTTCCTTGGCGACTATTATTGCTAAAGTGTTGGACAGTTTGATTGATCAACAGTTGGATAAGCATTTAGAAATTCACGACGCTCAATTTGGTTTTAAGAAGCACTTATCCACGGAAACAGCAATCCTCTGTCTCAAACATACTGTCCAATACTATACCAATAGGAAAACACCGGTGTACGCATGTTTTCTGGATCTCTCCAAGGCTTTTGACCTAGTATCTTATGACTGCCTTTGGAAAAAGCTCTCCCATGACACCAACCTTCCAAAGGAATTAATTAGTATATTGAAATACTGGTATAATAATCAGTATAACTATGTCAGATGGGCGGGTGTCTTGTCGGAGGCATACAGGTTGGAGTGCGGGGTGAGGCAGGGGGGACTCAGCTCACCCAAGCTTTTCAACCTGTACGTTAATAAGCTGATTTGTGAGCTCAGCAACACCAAAGTCGGGTGTTCTATTGACGGAAAATGTGTCAACAATATCAGCTACGCGGACGATATGGTGTTGCTGAGCCCATCAATCAGTGCCATGAGAAGGCTCGTTCGTACCTGTGAAGACTATGCGGTCGAACATGGTCTCAGGTACAATGCAGCCAAAAGTGAGCTGATGGTTTTCAAGGCGGGAAATAAAACCTATGAGGAGGTGCCACCAGTTACTTTGGGGGGAGTCTCACTTAACAAAGTGAACCAATTTAAGTACCTGGGACACTGGGTGACCGATAGTCTATGCGACGATGTTGACCTGGAAAGGGAACGCAGAGCATTGGCAGTTAGGTGTAACATGCTGGCCCGCAGGTTCGCACGATGTACAAAAGATGTTAAAATTACACTTTTTAGGGCATACTGCCAGTCTATGTACACGTGCGCACTGTGGGTCCGCTATACACAGAGCTCGTACAATGCTCTGCGTGTCCAATATAACAACGCATTCAGGATAATGTTGGGGCTACCGCGCTACTGCAGTGCGTCGGGCATGTTCGCGGAAGCACGTGTGCCAGATTTTTACGCACTTATGCGAACGCGAATAGCGTCCTTGATGCGGCGGGTGCGCGCTAGCTCCAACAGCCTTGTTGCGCTTGTGGCAGGTAAAATGAACAGCCCTATAATGTGGCATTGGATGACGACTCACCGAGCGTCATCAGACTATGTACAGTAGTAGTAAATATAATATTATATGTTTTGTGTATGTTAAGAGTAAAATGTTTGTGTTATGTTGAGTGTATGGTATATATATTTTTCTAGTGTATTTTTAAATATGTGTATGGTAGTTTATGTGTAATTTGTATTATGATCTGTTGTGTTTTCTATGTTAGTGTGTTTTATGTAATAATTCTATGGGCTATTTACTGTCTGAAAATAAAGATTATATTATTATTATTATTATTATGTCAAATTCCTATCTCTAGTAGGCCAAATCGTGGATAGATTGGATATTAATTTTGGCCGTTAGTTTACCTGTATTTCTATCAAGTACCTACAATGACGACCACACACAGAGTGGGTGCGTGTCGGGCCCGCGTCTGGTGGAGCATGACGTGTTGTATTCAACATCTACTTCAACATCGAAGATGGCGGACGCGACTATTTAAATAAAATTAATATAGATAGATAGATAGATAGAATATTCTTTATTGTACACCAATAAAATTATTAAACTTAGGACTAACATGTAAAATAAGGGTACATTGGCGGTCTTATCGCTAATAGCGATATCTTCCAGACAACCTTTGGATGGACAAGGAAGACGTGAAAAATAGATGGGGGCAGTATGTGGTGGATATAGATATCGTTCTCGAGGTTTTCGGGGGTCCTGATTACGAATATAAGATTTATTTTCAGATCCAAGAAGGCGGACGTGACTATTATAAAATCAATATGGATATCGTTTTCAAGGTTTCCCGGGGTGCTGATTATGAATATTATAGCGGACAGCCATAACCAGCCGTCATCTGGGTGCGATACTCCTCGCCCCGCACCAACCCCACCGCCGTGTCGACGCTCGGAGCGAATCAGAAAGCGCTCGGTCGCACATCGTTTCCCCGCCGCCGCCGGCCAAATCCCAGAGTAGTCCAATTTGAGTTGTCGAAGCATATGGCCGCGCGCCGACACGATCGCGTCGTCCGTCACGTTTTCGCATTTATTTTAAGTTTTTCTAAATCTCTGATCTCTGGTAAAATAATTAAAGTGTGTTTGGTGAACCATTTCGTGTTTATTTTATGTAACACACCTATAACTGGCGCCCAACGTGGGGCAGAACTTAGTGTACCTAACTGGTATAAAACCTAAACGTGTAAATTCAGTGATTAAATTCTCTTTAAACTCAGTAATTAAATTATCTGTGAACTCAGTGTGAACTTTGCAATTGTTATAGAACTTCATTTAAAATACGTGGTGATATACCTACCTACCTCGGTAAAGCACGATTCTCGAGGTTCGTGAAGTATGTTCGTCAACGGCCTCGTGTCCCGGGTGTAGGGGGAGCGGGGTGCCGCCCCGCCCAGTGAGGGAAGTATATTCGTTGTTCGCCCCGTGTTCCCGATTGCAGTTTTATCCGGTTCACACTACCTATCTATGCAGTTGAGCATTTTATTAGTTTATTCTTGCGAACATTTTATTTATTTACGATTTCCGTAAACAGTCTTGTGTCGAATGGTGTCGCGTATCGCCGCCTTATTGTAGGTACCTACGGTGTGATAACGAGGTTTTGATCAGGCGCGGTTCCAGCCCAAGATTTTGGGGGGGGTCAACTTGGCTTACGTACAGTTTCAAGGTCCAAATTTACCAAAACATTTTTCTTTTTATTTATGCAAAGACAAGGTTTTTTTTTTTTTTTTATAGTATAGGATGGCGAAACGAGCTAAAGGCCCACCTGATGTTAAGAGGTTACCTTTGCCCATGACAACTTCAATACCACCTAGGCTGTTGCCTAAATGGTACCGCAAGTCGGTTCGCCAAACTGAGACATGAAGATGGAAAGTCTCATGTGATTGTAATTTCACCGGCACCCGCACCCTTCAGACCGAAACACAGCAATGCAAGCATCACTATTTGGCGGAGAAGTAGGCACGGTGGTAGTACTTCCCCGGACGAGCTCTTTCACTAAGGAGCTCTACTACTACTAAAGTAAGGTAAAGTTTAAAGTTATTTTATTATGTAACTGAATAGTTATTTACAAAATGAAAGCCAACAAAGAGGAAATCAACTTCTGGAACAAACGCGAGCGAAGCGAGCGCGAATTTTTCATATTTATGCGAAAAGTTGACTTCAATTTAAGTGTATTTCATGGAGGTGCAAGCAACGTGCGTTAATGAAGAAGCGCGAGCGAAGCGAGCGTGAATTGCTTTTTTCACCGCCAAAGCTTCAAAATCTTGCGCCTTAATTTTTTTTTTGTTTTTATTATTATTTCGAGTATTTATTTATTTATTCATGAACAATTCACATTGTATTTGAATGTCACTTATATAGTGATAGTGATATAGTGTCGGATCGCAACGACAGGCTCATGTTAAGTAGCGCAAACCGTTCAACAAAAACCGACTTCAAAAACCTTAACTAAAAAGTAAAATATAATCATTGTATGTATTTTAAAATCTTAACATAAACCAAAATTTTGAAGGCGGCGCGTGATTGACCCTTTGCGTCATGTAATATACAATCGATCGCAATATCTATAGTAAAAACAGTTTATGTGAACGTACATGAAAATCACGCGCCGCCTTTAACATTTTGGTTTATGTTAAGATTTTAAAATACATACAATGATTATTTTTTATTTTTTAGCTAAGGTTTTTGAAGTCGGTTTTATTTTTTGTTAAAAAGTTTATATTTCATAGTTTTTAGTTGAAAATTGCGAGGGTTGATTCATAAATGTTTATATAACCAATTTGAGAATATTTTTTTATTAACCTTTGCTATCCCACTGCTGGGTAAAGGTCTCGCTCATGTTCTTCCAAACGTCCAATCACTATCGTGAAAAAAAAACACACATATCGGCCAAGAATTCTCAGAAAAACGAACCAATGAGCAGATCATCTAGAAAGGCGAAGTTAAAATAAACTGATTTATTGAAGCTGGTTAAAAAACTACTCAACCAAAGTCAATAAAATTTATATGGAACCATCGCGCGGACTTTCTCTACCAAATAAAAAAACAACCACGTAAATCGGGCCACAAATCTCGGAGTAATCGGTTTACAATTGTAAATACATGAAAAAAAAAAAAAACACGTGTGGCACTGGGAGACTGCCGCGGTAAAGCTATTGCATAGCATTTTTTATGTAAATACAAAGAGGAGGTGCCCTAACGCCGAAACTCTAAGCAGGCATGAGTCACCAGATTGCGGGGCGAAGAGGGGGATTACGCATGCGCAGTAACGCCGATACAACCAATGCCACCTAGAGGCGATTTGCAGAACTAAAGAGACAAGCGTGATATTTCAAAAAGTCATTAAAAGTTCTGCTATTCATCGATAGATGGCAAAACTAAAAAGTATCACCGCTGTGCCGGTCGGAGTGGGGGGTGTTAGGTTATTTTCGTTACGGAATTTCTGGATTCGGTCTCCACGCTCAAGGCCCGCGATAGAAGCTATGCAATAGCTTAAGCGCAGTAACGCCGATACAACCAATGCCACCTAGAGGCGATTTGCAGAACTAAAGAGACAAGCGTGATATTTCAAAAAGTCATTAAAAGTTCTGCTATTCATCGATAGATGGCAAAACTAAAATGTATCACCGCTGTGCCGGTCGGAGTGGGGGGTGTTAGGTTATTTTCGTTACGGAATTTCTGGATTCGGTCTCCACGCTCAAGGCCCGCGATAGAAGCTATGCAATAGCTTAAGCGCAGTAACGCCGATACAACCAATGCCACCTAGAGGCGATTTGCAGAACTAAAGAGACAAGCGTGATATTTCAAAAAGTCATTAAAAGTTCTGCTATTCATCGATAGATGGCAAAACTAAAATGTATCACCGCTGTGCCGGTCGGAGTGGGGGGTGTTTGGTTATTTTCGTTACGGAATTTCTGGATTCGGTCTCCACGCTCAAGGCTCGCGATAGAAGCTATGCAATAGCTTAAGCGCAGTAACGCCGATACAACCAATGCCACCTAGAGGCGATTTGCAGAACTAAAGAGACAAGCGTGATATTTCAAAAAGTCATTAAAAGTTCTGCTATTCATCGATAGATGGCAAAACTAAAATGTATCACCGCTGTGCCGGTCGGAGTGGGGGGTGTTTGGTTATTTTCGTTACGGAATTTCTGGATTCGGTCTCCACGCTCAAGGCTCGCGATAGAAGCTATGCAATAGCTTAAAAAAACCCGCCGAATACATAACCTCCTCCTTTTTTTGAAGTCGGTTAAAAATGAACTACCGCCGTCGTAATGATGTTATTTGTCATTAAATTGGAAATATCATTCATAATTTATTTTGAGCAAAATAATACCTATGCTGTAAATTTAAATAATGTTAGGTATTTTGTTACGTACGAGTACGAGTAGAGGTCGTGTTTGAGTAAGTAGGTAGTACTTACCTACTTTTGATTTCATTGTTTGCTTTTGGACGTTTAAGCAGGAAGTTAAGAACTTATTTAATTTATTTTAGTAAATTGTCTATTTTTAAGAGATTTGTCAATTTGACGTGTACGATTTTGGGGACTAGACTAGACTAGAACCGCCACTGGTTTTATCTTACCTAGACCCAGTATCCCCTAGTAGTCTGTGCCTAGACCTAGGTTATTCGTACGGACCTAACCGGACTGTCGAATTGACTAATGACGGTTTTTATAGCGATTTGTAACGTGTTTGAACTTTGTGTCTGACTTTGGACTGAATTATTAAGTTGGTGTTTCGTGTTGTTTTAGAACTGACCAATACCTAGGTATTCAGTGCTTAGGTCAGTAGGTAATCTAAATACCTATCTAAAAGTGGTTTAGATATTTTTGTGTCGTGAACTTTGGACATTTTACGATGTTGCTAACGAGATCGCGCACCGCGAGTCCGGCGTCCGCCAGCGCCCTGTCTGATGATGCGGCGCCGCCCTCAGCGTCTGTGCAGGAGTCAGCTTCGCACGGCTCCGCTGCCGCTGCTGCCACTGCGCATGCGCCCGTGGTGGACTCACCGTCTGCTGCTGGTATTGCTGCAGCCGCTCCAGTCACGATGACGACCGACCAACTTCTGCTACTGATAAACAGGCTAAGTCGCAGCGATCCTGTAAGTTCACCTGTGCCAGCTTATTCTGGCAACTTTTCCAAATGTACAGCGCGATTTGATGGAGAAAAGTCTAGCAACATTGAGGCCTATCGACGCTGTTGAGACCATGAATCTATATAGTAGGATAACGCACTATGTGACTTAAAACAAGCCCAGCGAGAGGTCAATAAAACTATTGCATTTCTTTCTACTAGGGTGTCCAAATAATATTTATTCGTGGATTTTCTCAAACTTAATGTTATCGTTTTGAAAACAAAGAGGTGTCATTGTACTCATAACGAAGCAGATTATATGCTTTGAACTTATTTATATATTTTTCTTACCCCAAGTGGAATCAGTATATCAAATCCGTTCAGCCGTTTCAGTGTTATGGAAGAACAAACTAACATCCATACTTTCGCATTTATAATGTTATTAGGAAGTAGGTATGGACATTGTCAACACGGCCTGCTGGTTTACGGTAGGCAAAGTCGATGTTTTATTAATTTTACTTTCATGGGTCATTGGTGTCAATTCTCTTGTTCACGCTACTTCAACAACTCAACTATCGCTCAATTTTAGAACTGTCAAATTAGTTAACGTGTTACATTTCATTGTATTTTAGTGGGCACGTTCCGAAATCACGACTAAACTTGTATGAACATTTAAATTCCGACTAATTTGACAGCGCTTAAATTGTTGCCATCCCTTTCTGTTATCTCCTATCAGTAAAAGAGAGCGATAGTTTAAAATAAGTTTAATTCATGAACAAGAGAATCGACACCATTGCCAACTTTACTAATTCTACGTGTGCAAAGATATTATACAATGTGTAATTGAAATAACTCAAAACCTCTTAATGGGTCATTGTACTCATCAGTAGTTAGCTGTTCCCTGCATTTGTGTTCACATTAATCGACAAAATGTAAGGAATAGTTATTTTCTCGCGATTTCGGGGTTGGTCAAAATTAGCATCCCGGGAAACCTCGAAAACGACACCCATATTGATTTTATTTAAAAAGTCACGTCTGCCATCTTGGATTTCAAAATAAATGTTATATTCGTAATTAGCATCCCGGGAAACCACGAAAACGATACCATATTGATTTTATTTAAAAAGTCACGTCTGCCATCTTGGATCTCGAAATAGATGTTATATTCGTAATCAGTACCCCGGGAAACCTCGAAAACGATACCCACATTGATTTTACTTAAAAAGTCACGTCCACCATCTTGGATCTCAAAATTGATGTTATATTCATAATCAGCACCCCGGGAAACTTCGAAAACGATACACATATTGATTTTATTTAAAAAGTCACGTCCACCATCTTGGATCTCGAAATAGATGTTATATTCATAATCAGCACCCCGGGAAACCTCGAAAACGATACACATATTGATTTTATTTAAAGTCTCGTCCACCATCTTGGATCTCAAAATTGATGTTATATTCATAATCATCACCCCGGGAAACCTCAAAAACGATACCCATATTGATTTTATTCAAAAAGTTGAGTCTGCCATTTTGGATTTCAAAATGGATGTTATATTCGTAATTAGCATCCCGGGAAACCTCGAAAACGACACCCATATTGATTTTATTTAAAAAGTCACGTACGCCATCTTGGATCTCGAAATAGATCTTATATTCGTAATCAGGACCCCCGAGAACTTCGAGAACGAAAGCGCGGGAAACTTCTAACTTGGCGGGCGCGTTTTTTTTGTTTTCAAATAATTTATTTATTAATTTATGTTACAGATCAGTTTGGTAGTAGTATAATTGTATATTTGTGTATTGTAGTTTTTAAATTTAGCTTTAGTGTTCATTCTTTTGCTGTAGTGGTAAGTTTTTAGTTTTATTTCTGGTCGTTCAATGAATGATCCGCCTGATCCGGGGGGCTTTGTCCCCCCGGCAGGTAATTATGTGACAATCCAGTCGAATGAGTCTGGAATGGATACCGATACATCCACTTCGGCCCGGTCCTTAAAGAGAAGTCGAATACACATGTGCAAGCACTGCAACAAACGCCGTAGGAAGCACCACGGTTCGGAGTCGTCGGGCTGTAGCTGTACTATTGAAAACATTTCGCAGTTACAATCATCACCTGAAGTAACTAAATTAGATAATGCACCAACCACCCAAGATCCTATTGCGTCATCCACTCAATCTCCAATTCCCTCCCCTGTGGGACGACAGCTTTATGAAAAAAGCGATGCTGCTCCTTTCATAATACATATACAAAAAATTCAATCGACACCTAATGATGGCACTACACTGCACCCAGTTACTTTTGGCAAATTCTTAAAGCAGAACACTTTTCAGAACATTATTAATGGCAGTGTGAAAAAGATAGGCCGTAATAAAATTTCTATTGCATTTTCTTCTTTCTCTGATGCGAATTCTTTTATTCAACACAACAGCTTGGAGGCTCAGAAGTTAAAAGCTTTTATACCTACATTTAATGTAACAAGAATGGGATTGATTCGTGGGATTCCTTCAGAATGGTCTCCGGAGGAAGTTATGGATAACATTTCAGTTCCTATAGGGTGTGGTCCAATAATTAAAGTCAGACGTCTTAATTATAAAACATTTATTGACGGATCTGCTGTTTGGAAACCTTCTCAAACAATTGTTGCAACATTTGATGGGCAGATTTTACCAAAGCGTATTTTCATGTGCTACAATGCACTTCCGGTTGATCTTTACATTTTTCCTACAATTCAATGTTTTAATTGTTGCCGGTTTGGTCATACAAAAATGCAGTGTAGATCCAAACCCCGGTGTTTTAAATGTGGACACAACCACACAGCAGATAGCTATAATTTAGAGCCTGAAAATGCATCTTGTTGCTTATGTTCTGGGTATCATTTTGCAACTGATAAGTCATGCCCTGAATTTCTAAGACAGAAAAATATAAAAACCTATATGGCCCAAAATTCTATATCTTATGCTGAATCTTCTAAATTACATCCACCGGTTTCAAAATCATTTGCTGATACACTACTATCTCCCCCATCAAGAGATTCTTCCGATAAGCCCTTTATTTCTTTTCAAAATAAAACATCCCCTTCTGGTCCTTCTGGTTATAAAAAAACTGTCTTTCTTAAACCTCGTTCTCCTCATAAACCTATCCATGGTTACAACAAAGATGCCCACAATGCAATCATTAATGATTATGCCATTCCAGAACCTTCAAATGGTTGTGCTCTAAATAATCAAAGCAAAGATGAATCTGATACTCAATTTTCACTGAATGATTTTATTACAGCCCTTTTAAGTCTTTTTGCACAGTTCAACTTTTCACCGTCCAACGTTGCCCCAGTCCTCAATAAACTCTCCCAGTCTGTCCATAATGGACCAACAAGCCAAACTCATTCAATGGAACTGCCGCAGTCTAAATAATAAAAAAAGTGATTTAATTTATCTAATAAATAAATACAAGCCTTTCGCCTTTGCCTTGGCAGAGACATGGCTTAAACCAAATCAAGTTTTTAATATTCATAGCTATGTAATTATTAGAGATGATAGACCTGATGGGTATGCTGGTGCAGCTATACTTATTAAGGATTCTATTCCCTTCTCAGTAATTTCATTACCTCCTCATAGTGATGGAATATCAATGGTAGCAATTGTATTTAATAATATTTGTCTTGTTTCTATTTACATTCCCTACCCTTCTTCTTCTATACTTCAAGAGATTGATAATCTCTTTTCTTTTCTTCCTAAACCTTTCCTAGTACTGGGGGATTTCAACTGCCATCACCAATCTTGGGGTAGTTCAATTTCTAATAATTATGGTGAAGAGTTATTAGATCTAGTAGATCTGCACAATCTATGCATTTTAAATTCGGGTTCTCCTACTAGGCGTACTGGTCCCAATGAGATTCTAAGTGCAGTTGACCTGTCTATCTGCTCTCCTAACTTGGCTTCTTCAGTAATATGGCAGACTTTAACCTCTACTTTTGGTAGTGATCATTTTTCTATTCTCATTTCTTTCCCTTTCTTAAAACAAACTTCTAAGATAAAAAGATCAAATTTAAAATACAAAATCCCTAACAGAAGTAGTTATGACTGGGATAAATATAAAAATAAAGTTGACAGCAACATATCTTCTCTTCCCGTTATCTCCAATGGTAATGAAAATCAGTGTGCAGAATGTTTAGCGCATATTTTGATTAATGCAGCAGACGAGGTTTTTCCTGTTAAAAAGAACAATATTAGTACAATTCCCAAGCCCCCTTGGTGGGATTCTGAGTGTTCTGAGGCTGTCAATAAACGAAAACAAGCTGAAGAAACATATAACCTCAACATGTCCTTTTCTAATTTTGATTCCCTCTGTATCATTATCACAGAAACTCGTAAGCTTTTTAAAAAGAAAAAATATGAAGGTTGGCAAAAATTCTGTTCTTCAATTTCTCCTAATACACATCCCACAATAGTCTGGCGTAATATTCGCAGATTTCGATCAGTTTTCAATAGACCTTTTTCTTCTCCTATTTCTGATTCACTTGCACATGACTTCTTAGATAAACTAGCTCCTCCATGGGTTCCTCAGGCTTTTAACTTAATTCGGCACAATGATCCCAGTAGCCTAAGTACCCATAATGACTTAGACTGCCCGTTTACATTAACTGAACTGAATGGTGTTATCATTAATACTGTAGATTCTGCTCCAGGCATTGACGGCATACCTTACTCCTTTTTTGCCAAATTAAGTGATAATGCTCTCAGTTACTATTTGAATCTTATTAATTCTATAATGAAAACAGGAAACATCCCAGTTGAATGGAAACGTCAAATGGTATTGCCATTTCTTAAGCCTCATAAACTACCATCCGATGTTTCTTCCTACCGCCCCATAGTTTTATCTTCCATTCTAATTAAGTTAGCAGAACATTTAATAAAAAATCGCCTTGAGTGGTATGTAGAAAGCAAAGGTTTATTGGCAGCTTCACAATACGGTTTTAGAAAGGGTAAAAGTACCATGGACTGCCTAAGTATTTTTACTACTGATGTCCAGTTATCCTTTTCTAATAATGAATCCACCATAGCTGTTTTTTTAGATATCAATGCAGCATATGATAATGTTTTGCTATCTGTTCTACAGGACAAAATGCATGCCTTACAAATTCCGATCAATCTGTCCAATTTCATTATGAATATACTATCCGAACGCTCAGTAATTATGTCAGTTGCTGATCATCAATTAACTCGTCTTGTATGGAAAGGTCTTCCACAGGGTTCAGTGCTGAGTCCATTGTTGTATAATATTTACACTTTTGATTTAGATTCGTCTTTTACCAACCAAGTTAAAGTTCTCCAATATGCTGATGACTTATTGTTGTATTTTTCAAGTAATTCTGTTGAACATGCCTGTTCCGTGCTTACTTCTGCCTTAAGTACTTTAGCATCATGGTTACATTTAAACGGCTTAGATTTATCCGCTTCCAAAAGTGCAGCTGTTTTATTCACCCGTAAAAGAATTGTTCCTCAAGTGAATGTGTTATATAATGACAACCCTATCCCAGTAAAAGATAATTTTAAGTACCTAGGAGTAATCTTAGACTCACAGCTTACTGGTGTTCCACACTGCGATTATGTTATTAGTAAATGTGAACACCACTTAAATATTCTTAGATGTCTTTCCGGTGTTTGGTGGGGTGCACATCCATTCTCTTTGAAACTTATTTACAATGCTATTATTAGAAGCATTTTGGATTATGGACTATACAATTTAGAACCTGGTAGTGTTATGGCTTTAAAAAAATTAGATCGTATCCAATCTAAAGCTCTTCGTATTATATCAGGTGCGATGAAGTCCAGTCCCATTAACGCACTTCAAGTTGAGTGTGGCGAACCCCCTTTGCATTTAAGAAGGCAGTTCCTATCTGATAATTTTCTCTTTAGAATCATTCAGTTTACGGATCACCCTCTCATTCCAAAACTGGAATCTTTAGTATCGTATATTCAGTCTTCTAATTACTGGACTCATAAATCTGTGCCATGTTTAGTCGTAAGTTACCAAAAATTCCTCTCTTTATCATCTCCTACTCACCGTTCCAATAAACTTCCTTTATTCACCTGCACTTATGACTGTCTTCAGTTTTCTCCTGATATAAAATTTAACTGTTTTGATAAATCGGACCCTACTGTTAGCTATAATTTTAAAACTTTTCTTGCTGAGAATTTTGAAGGTTTCCATCATATTTTTACAGACGCTTCCAAGCCATCTCCGTCTGAATGTGTTGGAATTGGTGTCTATCATTCTCAGTATAATATTGTCCAAAAAATTAAGCTTCCTCCGGAGACATCTGTTTTTACGGGTGAATGTTTTGGCCTCCTCAAAGCAGTTGAATATGTTAACTTATTAAAAATTAAAAAATCCGTTATATCCTCTGACTCTTTAAGTGCTCTACAAGCCATTGGTAAATTTCCATTTAAATTAAAATCCCAATTACCTGTAATTTTTGGAATAAGAGAATTCGTATTTAGAGCCATGTCTAAGGATTTGGTCCTAAAATTTGTCTGGATTCCTGCTCATGCTGGAATCCATGGCAATGAAATTGCTGATGGTCTTGCCAGTGACGCGGTGCAGTGTGAGGATTTGTTTCCATACACAAATTTCTGTTCTGACCTTATAGCTTTACCAAAATCTTTTCTACGTGACTCCTGGAAGGAAGCTTGGGATACGAGCAAAACATTAAAAGGTCGTTACTTTTCAAAGATTCAGCCTGACATTCCTGTAAAGCCGTGGTTCTTTCGGGCAAAGTTTGGCAAGGTGGAGACCTCTATATTAATACGAATCAGGCTTGGTCATGTTTGTTCTCCAGCCCACCTTGCCAAAATACATATTGTTGACAGCCCCGTTTGCACATGTGGTATTGATGTAGGAGATTTAAATCACATTTTCTTTGCTTGGCCTCTGTATGACCGTGGTTCCTTCTTAAATAATCTTGTTTCCCTCTGTACTCCTTTCCCTACTTCTATTCTCTCATTACTTTGTACAAACAATCTTCAAATTTATAAATGTATAGCCTCTTTTATTTCTGTAAATAAAATTAGAATTTAATCCACCTAATGTAAATTGCTCATCTTCATACATCCTTTCTCCTTTTACAACCCATCTCATCTTTGAACAACCATCCTGATCCTATCCACGTTAAATCCGTTCTGTTTCCTTAAAATTTTTGTTTCCCTTCCTTTTATTATCGTCGTTCTTCCTAAAATCTACCAAAACCGTCATTGGCGAAATGCACAAACCGTGCAAAGCCATTAAAAAAAAAAAAAAAACTTCGAGAACGATATCTGTATTAATTTTATTTAAATAGTCGCGTCCGCCATCTTCGATGTCGACGTAGATGTTGTATTTGTCATGCTCCACCCAATGCGGGCCCAACCCGCACTGGTTCTGTGTAGGTTGCGCTTTAGATCCTAAGACTGTGGTACAACCATGGGCATATTCAGAATTCTATCATAATTCAACGTAAATAGTAATAATCTACATTTTCTTTGATTTGAATTAATGGGTTTTTTTTCAAAATACACGCTAAAGGCGATAGACGACTTTGTGGGATTAATAATTATATTTTCCTGATCCGTCTTTCATAGATCTTTTGGATATCAATAAACAAACCAAATACATTCGTGCATACAGCGCATGGTCACCCTAGTGTGTAAGTGCTTTGTAAATATGAAAACCATATGAAAACACTTTACCTGTGAAAAGATAAGTCACAGCCAGGTTATGATTTTCTTTACAACCACGTATGCAACAAAAATTCACCATGTTATAATAAAGTATACTGAAAAATCAAAAACATAAAAAAATACAATAAACCGCCATAATATTGTTGTCAATATGACAAATCAGTGTTGACATTAAAAGGTTAAAATTTACACCAATATAAATTTATTAATGCAATAAGAATACGTAACAAAATAGTACGTTCTACTTTTATTAATGGCTTACATCACTATTACGTATTTCATATTATCGTGTTATAGAAGTGCGGTAATAACGAATTTTACAAAATTATAATTTTGATTTAAAAACTACTATAGAAGTTTTTATTTTACGTTGGCAATTTTTTAGACAAGGACACACAAGTCGCTTCTCGGCTCTCCCTTTCTTTTGGATTTCTGCTTACATCACTAAATAAACCTTAACACATAGACTTAAGGTATCATTTTGTATTGATAAAAATATGTAGTTTACTGTCCAGTAATGTATATAATACATACCTACGAATAAAGAGCTTCTTAAATCGTTGAATACATATATATATATATAATGTTCTTGGTTATGAGACATGATTAAGGCTGAGTTGCACCAAGTAACTATAACCATAACCAATGCCTAACCAGCGTCAAATCTCTGGTTAAGTAAAAAATGCGTTGCACCATTTTGACAATGGTTAAAATGACGTCACAAATAACGATAACATTAACCGCCCAACTTCGGGCGGTTAAGGGCTATAGTTACGGTTAAATGCAGTTTGTTGTGTGTCAACTGCTATGCATATATTATTTTAATAAAAAAATACTGTTTTTAGTGGAAAAAATCATATAGGTAACGATTTAATATAATTCATTTCATCCGCGATATTTGGACAAACTGAATTTGGAGTTATCACAATATCATCATCATAAAGCGATTCCATCTATTGAGGTCAATATCATGGATCTAAGCCAGTCATTATCATCTTTTGATTCTGGAGGGAGTCATGTGAGGTTGGCCTCCTTCTGTGCGTCTTATTTCCTGGCACTTTCTTGTGGCCTCCTTATTTTCCATCTGTTTTTTTTTGCTTATCAAAATATACTTGTGTTTCTCTACAAGGGGTTTGTAATCAAGGAACATCATTATTATTAGGTACTAAAATTAACACTTCTCTCTCTGAAAACACGATAAAGTAATTAATTAATTAATCATAATAACATTGTGCCTTCCTATTCCTATTTGCAAGTTCACCCCTTGTTGTACCAGGCCCCTCAGAAAGTATTGCGAAAAAAAGTTTTTATATATGGGAGACTGGCCAGTTATAATGTTTTTCGAAAATATGATTATTTATAAGTAAAAATAAGTAAGTTCCAATTTCAAAATTTCCCTCCACATTTTTTGCGAGTTAATTCAAAGTATTGTGTCTCACTGAAATATGGATCTGCGCCGGGAACATTTTAGAGCTATGATTTTATACGATTTCAAGTGTCGCCTGAAACCGGATGAATCGTACGATAGACTTCAAATGGCATTCATAGATGAAGGCCCTTCCAAGGCAACCGTGTATCGTTGGTATAACGAATTCAAGCGCGGTCGACCAACTTTGGGGGATGACGAAAGAAGCGGTCGCCCTTTGACGGCTGTTACCGAAGAAAACGTGCTAGCAGTGAAAAATTTAATCCAAGACAATAGGCGAATTACATATCAGGAGATTCAACACATATTGAAGATTGGATCGGGAAGCGTTCACGAGATTCTACACAGCCATCTTCGCGTGAGGAGGATAGTATCACGCTGGGTGCCGCACAACCTCACCGATGCTCAGAAGCAGGCCCGGGTGGAATGGTGCCGTGATATGCTTAACAAATTTGAAGCAGGCTCGTCTCGGCGTGTTTACGACATCGTTACAGGTGATGAGTCCTGGATTTATCAATACGACCCAGAAACCAAGCGCCAGTCGACTGTTTGGGTGTTTCAAAATGAGCCAACGCCTACCAAAGTGAAGCGATCTAGAAGCGGGGGTAAGATTTTGATCGCTAGCTTTTTTAATTTGACTGGCCACTTGGTATCAATTCCCTTACGGGATCAAAGAAGCATTAATGCCGAATGGTATACTACCAAATGTTTGCCAGAAGTTTTCTCTGTTATAAGCAACAAGCGACCAAACACAGGGCTCCGCGGGCTACTGCTCCACCACGACAATGCACCTGCGCACACCGCACTCAAAACGAGGGACTTCCTGGACAGCACGCCAGTCAAACTCCTGGGTCACCCTCCTTACAGCCCTGATCTAGCACCGTGTGACTTCTTTTTATTCCCAAAAATAAAAAATCAGCTCAAAGGGATACAATTTTCGTCGCCGGAAGATGCGCTGGCTGCGTTCGAGCAGGCTGTAAACGAGGTGTCTGCGGCGGACTGGAAAAAGTGTTTTGAAAACTGGTTTAGGCGCATGAATCTTTGTATAGAGGCTGGTGGAAAGTACTTTGAAAAGATTTGATAAAAATATATGTACGTATAGAACAATTTTTTTTAGTTTCGCAAAACTTTCTGAGTGTCCCACGTATATTATGTAGGTAGTAGGTACAAGGTATTTAAGTAAAATTAAATTAATTCACTACTTTTTAGACTACAGATGCATATCTGTAGTCTAAGAATAAGTTGTATTTTTAGTTTGTAATAGGAACTGAATAAATAAAATAAAATCTTGTAAATTATGAAAGGTAAATTCACTTTGTATTGAAGTTTTGGAGAAAATTGGTAATGGGGATTCCTACTGAATTCTCCATATTTTTTATTTTGTTTTCACTGAAGAGCTCGTTCGCCAAATATTTAAATATTTTTAGCAGAAAAGTTATTTTTGAAAAAATACCACGCGTTTAATCTAGAGATGTGTAACTCAGGAGTAATTAATAGACCCTCCTACTCCTTTGTTCTTTTTGGGCTTTGCTGCAATCAGGTAAAAAAGATTTACATCTATTACAATGAGCACTATTCAATCAGTACCACATGTTTCCCAAATGCACAAAAAAACTATCCAAAAACCAAAAAAACATATCAAGAAACATCAAAATACATCTCAAGTCAATGAATCAAAGATCATTTTAGAGTAACTGAACCATGCAAAGATTTAGAGTGAGACGGGTATTGCACTATAAGATTAATCGGAAAGAGAGGGAGAATGAAGGTTAGTTCACGCAACGGTACTCCATTTCAAATTGTGTGATGCACCCTTTAACTTTTACATTTTACATGCCGGTGCAACCAAAAATAGTTAAATTCTGTGGTCAAATGTTACTGTTAAAATTAACTTTGACAGATACTATAACGTCGTGTTTTTTTTTTTTTTTTTTTTTTTTTTCTTCTGGCTTTGCACTGTTCGTGCTTTTAGCCACCGACAAATTATAAAAAACAGGAAACGAAACGCGAAAAAACAAATTGGATCGGAATTTGGAAAAGGAAAAGGAGATCAGTTATTATAGGAAACACAAAAAAATACATAAAAAATATCATTTTATACTAAATAAAACTAAATAATGGTGAATTAATGTATTATTATGTACACAAGAATTATATTTTAATATCGTTATTTACAATAAAATGGGCAATGGATTTGTATATATCTATATTACAATTACCTAAGATACAAGAAATAGAGGTAGGAAAAGGAACTTGGAGGGACACAAGACTTTGGATAAGAGAGGTGTGGTCATACAGGGAGCAAGCAAAAATTAGGTGATTCAAATCACCCACATCAGCGCCACAGGCACACACAGGGCTCTGCACGATGCCAAGTCTAGCCAGATGAGCCGCAGAGCACACATGGCCCAAGCGCATACGTATAATGATAGAAGTAATTTTTTTGCTGAATTTAAATTTAGAAAACAATGGTTTTGTAGGGATATCAGGCTGAATTGAACGGTAAAATCGGCCCTTTTCTGAGTGCTTTGTCCAGAGCTCACCCCAGGATTCCTGTAAATGAATTCTGGGCAGCGCAGACAGGTCTTGAAAACTGTTTTTATAAGGGAATACATCTCCACAACTCACAGCCTCGTTAGCCATTGATCTGCTCTTACATTACCCAAAATACCACACTGAGAAGGTATCCAAGCAAAATACACAGAAAACCCCTTCAAAGAACACTGTAAAAGTAGACACCGAGTTTCAAAAACTATATATGGATTTTGTGAATAAAAAGGAAATCTAGCTAAGGCTTGCAAGGCACTCATTGCATCAGTAAAAATAATTGCGTTTTGTAACCCCATGACTAAAATATATACAACTGCTTTAAATAAACCAAAGCATTCCCCCGTGAATACTGATGTTTCAGGAGGAAGTTTAATCTTCTGTACCACATTGTAACGTGGGTGGTATACACCAACCCCCACACAACTATTGTGCCCATGCTTGGATGAATCCGAAAAAATATGATGGTACAGTGAAATATTGGAAGAAGTTGAGAATTATGACAGGGAGCTTCAAATGAATTAAATTTTGTTAAACTTTTTACCAAGCAAGGGGTAGCTTTATTTCTCCAATATACTGAAGAAACAACTTCATAGGACAGCCGGGAAACTATAGATTTGAAAGGGTGGTTAGCTAATTGTAAGCATCTGAATAAGAATCGGTCTGCTAGAAACTGTCTTCGCAAATGTAGGGGAGGGTCTCCGCATTCCACTTGTAGACAGTTGATAGGGCTAGATCTCATTGCACCTGAAATTACTCTCAATGCCTTAGACTGTACACCATCCAATTTTTTCAACCCAGCAGCACTGCCAGGCTCCAGCAAAAAGGTCCCATAATCTAATACACTTCGAATTAGAGTATTGTACATTAATTTTAATGAAAAAGGATGAGCACCCCACCAAACACCAGATAGACATCTGATGATGTTTATATTGCGCTCACATTTAGCTGCTATGTACTCACAGTGTGGAAGCCCTGTAAGATGTGAATCCAAAATAACACCTAAAAATTTTACTTGATTTTTAATAGGCATGGAGATGTTGTTAAACTGGACATTGACTGAAGGAGGTTTACGCATTCTAGTAAACAATACAATGTTGCTCTTATCAACTGAAAGTTCCAGACCATTATTTCCTAGCCAAGATTTTAACAAACACAAAGAGGAGGTTAAAGAAGTGCACATTTCCTGAACAGAATTTCCAGAAATATAAAAAAGTAAATCATCTGCATATTGAAGAATTTGTACTGATTCATTAAGGGAAGATTCTAAATCATAGGTGTAAATATTATAAAGAAGTGGACTAAGTACAGAACCTTGAGGAAGGCCTTTCCATACTAATCGGGTTAACTTGGACTCATCATCAAGGTACAGATTAATAGACCTTTCAGAGAGCATATTAATAATGAAATTTGTCATCATTGATGGAACTTTCAATGATTGAAGTTTTTGTTTCAGAACTGATACTAAAACATTATCATAAGCTGAGCTAATATCAAGGAATGCTGCGATTACAGATTTATTACAAGAGAAAGCTAAACGAATATTTGAAGTGAATACACTAAGGCTATCTAGTGTGCTCTTACCCTTCCTAAACCCAAACTGAGATGAAGCTAGTAAGTTTCTGCTTTCTACGAACCACTCCAAACGAATCTTAACAAGATGCTCAGTAATTTTGGCAAGAACTGATAAAAGTGCAATAGGACGATAAGAGGTGGCATTACAAGAAGGCTTGTTTGGTTTCAATATGGGGATAATGGTTTGAGATTTCCAGCTTGGAGGAATATTGCCAGATATCATCACAGTATTAATAAGATTTAAATAAACAGATAAGGCAGAGTCTGAAAGATTAGCTATAAAAGAATAGGGTACCTATACCATCTTCACCAGGAGCTGAATCTTTGACATGTGAAAGAACACCCTTCAACTCGCCTAGTGAAAACAGGGAGTTAAGCTCAGAGTCATACATAGGTAAAGGAGGAGCATGAAGAAAAGAACTCTGTTCTGGAGCTGAAGGAGGGGCTAAGTTATCCATAAATTGATTAGCCAAGACTGGTGGCAATTTCGAAGTTGAAGATTCACTAAATGCAGACCTGAAGCGCCTAATATTACGCCACACAATAGAACAGTTAACATCTGGACAGATAGAGGCACAAAATTTCTGCCAGCCTTCGAATTTCTTTCGTCTAAGCAGTTTACGAGAAGTACGAGCTACTTCTAGATATACCTCGAAATTTTCTGTAGTCATACCACAAGAATAATTTTCCTCTGCTGCTTTTCTGTTTTTAACAGCCTGAGTACATTCAGCATCCCACCAGGGAGGGGAAGGAATCTTGCCCAATGCTCCATTTTTAATAGGGAAAGTAACCTCTGCGACCTCTATTAAAATGCTTGTAAATTTTTCAGATAATAATTGGGGATCCTGTACTGGAAAAGAATCAGCAAGTTCAAGAATTTTTTGCTCTACAGAACTTCTATATGAATCCCAGTCTGCATTATCTAATCTATACTTTATACGTGGTTTTGGAATATTAGTTACAGATTTCTTATATGGAAATGAAATAACTAGCGGATAATGATCACTACTATGGACAGAAGATAAACGAGACCAAGATAAAATAGATGCTATATCAGGTGTGCAAATTGAAAGATCAGGAGCACTCAACCCCTCATCTGGACTTGTGAGGCGAGTTGGAAGGCCGGTGTTTAAGATACACAGATTATGAGAATCCAGGATGTCCAAAAGTTTCTCTCCATAAAAGTTAGAAATAGAGCTACCCCAAGACTGATGATGGGAGTTAAAGTCTCCCATAATTAGGAATGGCTTAGGTAAAATCGATAACAAATTACTAACTTCCGATAAAATATTTACAGTAGGACGAGAAAAATATATACAGACTAAACAAATGTTATTTACAATAGCAGCGACAGCCGATATATCGTCGCTAAGAGGGGGAAGAGGAAAATTATTTACAGGAAAAGAATTCTTTATGAGTAAGGCAACTCCGCCAAACCCATCACTTCTGTCTGTTCTCAGACAAACATATCCAGGAATTCTAAATGTGAACAGTGGCTTAAGCCATGTCTCACAAATAGCAACCGCACATGGTTCGAATTTATTTAAAATATGTGACAATTCCGTGTTTTTATTAATAATGCTACGACTGTTCCACTGTATAATCTTGGACAGGTGTAGGTCCATTATAGGTGAACAAGTTAGATAAATTTTCAATCAAAGGGGCAACGTTGGACGGTGAAATATTATTATTTTGTGTAAGTGTATTAATTAAAGTAATGATTAAAGCTAAAATTAGATTTTCATTGTTTGTTATATTTTGTAATGCACACCCATTAGAAAGAGATGGAGCGTCATTTTTAATCAGAGCTTGATGAGCTGCCTTATCATAACCCTTTGATGTTTTTGGAGGAGTTCGAGGTTTCATGAATACTGTTTTTTTATATGATCTAGATGAGGATAAAGGGGAAACTACTGAAGAAGAAGGTTTATTATGAGCTGATGGGGCAGACAATAAAATATCTGCATATGATTTCGACACTGGGGGGTGTAACTTTGATGCCTCAGCATATGAGACACAATTTTGAGCCATATAAAGTTTAATTGATTTCTGTCTTTCAAACTCGGGACATTTTTTATCAATTGCATAATGTAGGCCACCGCAAAGGCAGCATGCAGCATCAACCTCATCCTCTATACCACAAGTGTCGGCAGAATGACCCTGTCCGCACTTGTAACACCGAGGGGTTGACCTACATTGCACTTTTGTGTGTCCAAAGTGACAACATGAAAAACATTGAATCGTTGGAAAAGTGTACAAAGTTACTGGTAAAGAATTGTAACATACAAAAATTCTCTTCGGTAGCACCTGCTCATCAAAAGTTATTACTACTGTCTGAGAAGGCTTCCAAACAGGGGTTGGCCCCTGAACTTTATAGTTCAACCGTCGCGCTTTTAAAATTTTACCACACCCTACGGGCACAGAAATGTTTTCAATGATCTCCTCAGGTCCTCCTCTCCCCACCCATCCTACAAACATTAAAAGAAGGAATGAAGGCCCTTAAGTTCTCCTTAGTAAGACAAATATCATTCACAAAAGAATTTGCATCCTCATACTTGGAAAAAGAAATTGAAACTCGATTCCTACCTATACGCTTTAGACTCCCATTTATAATATTTTGGAATGAACGTTTCTTGAGAAAATGTCCTAACGTGACTGGGTGAAGTGTGGTAGCTGGATTCCCCTCTTTTTGGATATGCACAACATAAGGTGCCAGATCTGTGGGCTCGTACGATGTCCTGGTTACCTGAGGCGCCTTTTGCGGATTATTTGAACTATTATCATCAATGTTTTGTTCAGGCCGTAAACCATTTACAGATTGTAAAGGTGAAGGACCCTCCTGGCATATTTCTTTTGAGGTGGTGGCAATTGATTCTGTAATTATTTGAGAATCACTGTCGCAATGACAGTGACTCCTTTTACTACTTTTCGCTGTACTATTACCTTCCTGACCATGCCGCCGTCTTTTGTTACAGTGTTTACACATTTTACGTGAAGCCCTCGTCCTTTTCCTCTCTCGAGTAATGGACCCATCCGTATCCATGCTGGATTCATTTTCCAAGGATACGGAGGAAACAATGGTGATATTTTCGCCTACCGAGGGGACTGGGTCCCCCCGGTCAGGCGGCTCCTTATCCATGGGTCAGAAACGAAAAAATTGTTAAAACTTACCTAAATATTCACAATCTACTCAACTGGCCTCGTTTTACTAATAAAATATGAATTTTATAAAAAAGTTATATGAAAAACGATCCCGCCTAATTCGAAGGTTTCCCGCCCAAAGAGAATATAACCACTACGTTTAAGAGACGGGACTTCCATAGAAAAAGATGGAAAACGTCAAATATATGAAACGAGCGCTAAAAATGTTACCAACAAAACAAAAATGAATCTGACATTAGTTACATGACGTAAAGGCGGAGCTGCCAACATAATAACCGAATAGGGATGTACTACTCGCGCATATTTTTATCGATAAATTGCTACAAAAAAAATGCGTATAGGGCCTCTCAATTTCCCTTGTTAAATTTTAGGGTAGGCCTACTTACACCAACGTTAACTCGGTAAAATACACCAAGTTCGCGTTGGCGAAAGTAGGAATAAGAGACATTCCATTGTATAGTCAAAATCTAGTCTAATTAAACCTGAATATACAATGAGATTTGCTATTACGATTTTAAAATGAAACAAAACATTGGGCTTTATTTTCCTATTCTCAGCTGCTGCGCTTTCTTCGCACAATCTGCAGAAACTTAGGTTTTACACTTTCATACAATTAATGCACTGTTCAAAAATTACATTTTTAAGAGCACTGAAGCCGCTTATGTATCCGTTTACGTAAACTGTTGCTTATTTGTCAAATGATTTGAAAAAGTTCTCAATCTCTTCGTCGAGAATTTGTGCCTCCTCGGGAATAACCGGAAGAGCAAAATTGTCCAAAATTGTATATTAATTATCAACGGCGTCTTGAGATTTCTCTACGTCTTATTCGTGATTCGGTTCGGAAGTAAATGTAGAAGAATCTGCAATTTAAAAAAATTAGTCATTCAATAAGTTCACTATGTTCTAACAAGTGAAGGCATCCCAGAAAAAAAAAAACTTACAAGATTTACTAGTCCAAGAGCCACAGGTGTCATAGATATAACAGAAGACAATCCTGTAAATATAATAAAACTTGAGTTACTTACTAAAGAAACCAGAAAAGTGCAAGTCGCATTCTATGAATTAGGCCTAAAATTAAATCTTACCGGTTCGTTTAGTTTTAGCGGTGTGTAGTGGAAATCCAATGAATAGCTCATCTGCCAACTGTAGTAAGTCTTACAGATGGAACAGCATTTTTTCTTAGTTGGTTCCTCTTTTTCTTGAAATCCTTTGTTGAAAAATGACTGCCTCAAATGTTTTAATTGGTGTAGTTTTTTCATGGGTACATACTCCAAATTCACTTTTCCAGTAACTTTAATCCATTCTTCACATCTAGAAAAAAACATTTATTGCATTATTATTACTAGCCACTGCTAAGCATTACACTAAGCAAAGAAAATTACAATTTGGCAAAAAAGTACATAAAATGGGGGCGCCAGTTGTCTTACATTACAAAAATTAGCTTTTCTGGCAAAGCTTTAGATGTTCTCATTCATTTTAATTTATTCATGTGTTTACAGGCACATTTGCATGATAAAACATAGACTGACACAATACTGACAATTTAAAAAAAACCGAGTACCTATAGGCATTTTTGCCAGATACTAATTACGTTTATTGTAACTAAAAATATAAGTTTGTTTTTTGTAAGTAAATTTATAAAAAATGTTAAAAAAATGTTATTGTAAATTTATAAATTTATAATATCGACAGTCGATAAAAAAACACGACAAACACTAGTGAATCTACTGTTACGTTATTTTATCAATTCTAGACTTAGATTTTTAACAGAAAACTGTAAAACACGTAATTCCTTTTCTGTAATAGCCTACCAATTGCCAATTTATGCTTACCTGTATTTATTCAAAGGGAATTTAGCCATGAAGATTCGCTTTTGGCCATCAGTGCGGCTAGATTTTATACCACATATTTCACACATTTTACATTCGATTGACAAAAACTACTTCACATACGTACACATAAACAATCATAACACGAATTTACGTGATTAATCCGCCAAACACACGATAAAAATAAAAAACAACGGCTTATAGCACAAACATTCATCTTAAGACAACCAAAACAAACAAGAATGGCGGTTAGCGGCTATGTTCAAGTAGATGCGTGCGATAGAGTCGAATATATGTTAAAGTAAGACAGCGATAGCCGCCATGTTTTTTAGCGCTCGTTTCATACATTATCATGTTTCAATTTTTTCTTAGGGAGTTGCGCCAGGCTGTTCCCGCCTTTTTTCTAACGTAGTGTTTGGTGCACGTGAGGCTAAGTATCAGTGTGAACGTCAGCCGTGACAAATCTATAGACAAACATGTCAATGTATAAGTTTTTAGTCAGTGCAAACCATGAATCTATACAGGGTGTCAGGGAAACGCCTCCGAAAACGAAGATAGGTGATAGTGCTGGTGATTACTGATACGAAACCACGAAAAAGACAAAAGGCGGGAAACCTTCGAATTAGGCGGGAGCGTTTTTCATATAACTTTTTGATAAAATTCATATTTTATTAGTAAAACGAGGCCAGTTGAGTAGATTTGTGTAAATATCATATATTTCGTTTATATTTCATTTAGTTTGTAGTGTATTGTGAATATTTAGGTAAGTTTTAACAATTTTTTCGTTTCTGACCCATGGATAAGGAGCCGCCTGACCGGGGGGACCCAGTCCCCTCGGTAGGTGAAAATATCACCATTGTTTCCTCCGTATCCTTGGAAAATGAATCCAGCATGGATACGGATGGGTCCGTTACTCGAGAGAGGAAAAGGACGAGGGCTTCACGTAAAATGTGTAAACACTGTAACAAAAGACGGCGGCATGGTCAGGAAGGTAATAGTACAGCGAAAAGTAGTAAAGGGAGTCACTGTCATTGCGACAGTGATTCTCAAATAATTACAGAATCAATTGCCACCACCTCAAAAGAAATATGCCAGGAGGGTCCTTCACCTTTACAATCTGTAAATGGTTTACGGCCTGAACAAAACATTGATGATAATAGTTCAAATAATCCGCAAAAGGCGCCTCAGGTAACCAGGACATCGTACGAGCCCACAGATCTGGCACCTTATGTTGTGCATATCCAAAAAGAGGGGAATCCAGCTACCACACTTCACCCAGTCACGTTAGGACATTTTCTCAAGAAACGTTCATTCCAAAATATTATAAATGGGAGTCTAAAGCGTATAGGTAGGAATCGAGTTTCAATTTCTTTTTCCAAGTATGAGGATGCAAATTCTTTTGTGAATGATATTTGTCTTACTAAGGAGAACTTAAGGGCCTTCATTCCTTCTTTTAATGTTTGTAGGATGGGTGGGGAGAGGAGGACCTGAGGAGATCATTGAAAACATTTCTGTGCCCGTAGGGTGTGGTAAAATTTTAAAAGCGCGACGGTTGAACTATAAAGTTCAGGGGCCAACCCCTGTTTGGAAGCCTTCTCAGACAGTAGTAATAACTTTTGATGGGCAGGTGCTACCGAAGAGAATTTTTGTATGTTACAATTCTTTACCAGTAACTTTGTACACTTTTCCAACGATTCAATGTTTTTCATGTTGTCACTTTGGACACACAAAAGTGCAATGTAGGTCAACCCCTCGGTGTTACAAGTGCGGACAGGGTCATTCTGCCGACACTTGTGGTATAGAGGATGAGGTTGATGGTGCATGCTGCCTTTGCGGTGGCCTACATTATGCAATTGATAAAAAATGTCCCGAGTTTGAAAGACAGAAATCAATTAAACTTTATATGGCTCAAAATTGTGTCTCATATGCTGAGGCATCAAAGTTACACCCCCCAGTGTCGAAATCATATGCAGATATTTTATTGTCTGCCCCATCAGCTCATAATAAACCTTCTTCTTCAGTAGTTTCCCCTTTATCCTCATCTAGATCATATAAAAAAACAGTATTCATGAAACCTCGAACTCCTCCAAAAACATCAAAGGGTTATGATAAGGCAGCTCATCAAGCTCTGATTAAAAATGACGCTCCATCTCTTTCTAATGGGTGTGCATTACAAAATATAACAAACAATGAAAATCTAATTTTAGCTTTAATCATTACTTTAATTAATACACTTACACAAAATAATAATATTTCACCGTCCAACGTTGCCCCTTTGATTGAAAATTTATCTAACTTGTTCACCTATAATGGACCTACACCTGTCCAAGATTATACAGTGGAACAGTCGTAGCATTATTAATAAAAAAACGGAATTGTCACATATTTTAAATAAATTCGAACCATGTGCGGTTGCTATTTGTGAGACATGGCTTAAGCCACTGTTCACATTTAGAATTCCTGGATATGTTTGTCTGAGAACAGACAGAAGTGATGGGTTTGGCGGAGTTGCCTTACTCATAAAGAATTCTTTTCCTGTAAATAATTTTCCTCTTCCCCCTCTTAGCGACGATATATCGGCTGTCGCTGCTATTGTAAATAACATTTGTTTAGTCTGTATATATTTTTCTCGTCCTACTGTAAATATTTTATCGGAAGTTAGTAATTTGTTATCGGTTTTACCTAAGCCATTCCTAATTATGGGAGACTTTAACTCCCATCATCAGTCTTGGGGTAGCTCTATTTCTAACTTTTATGGAGAGAAACTTTTGGACATCCTGGATTCTCATAATCTGTGTATCTTAAACACCGGCCTTCCAACTCGCCTCACAAGTCCAGATGAGGGGTTGAGTGCTCCTGATCTTTCAATTTGCACACCTGATATAGCATCTATTTTATCTTGGTCTCGTTTGTCTTCTGTCCATAGTAGTGATCATTATCCGCTAGTTATTTCATTTCCATATAAGAAATCTGTAACTAATATTCCAAAACCACGTATAAAGTATAGATTAGATAATGCAGACTGGGATTCATATAGAAGTTCTGTAGAGCAAAAAATTCTTGAACTTGCTGATTCTTTTCCAGTACAGGATCCCCAATTATTATCTGAAAAATTTACAAGCATTTTAATAGAGGTCGCAGAGGTTACTTTCCCTATTAAAAATGGAGCATTGGGCAAGATTCCTTCCCCTCCCTGGTGGGATGCTGAATGTACTCAGGCTGTTAAAAACAGAAAAGCAGCAGAGGAAAATTATTCTTGTGGTATGACTACAGAAAATTTCGAGGTATATCTAGAAGTAGCTCGTGCTTCTCGTAAACTGCTTAGACGAAAGAAATTCGAAGGCTGGCAGAAATTTTGTGCCTCTATCTGTCCAGATGTTAACTGTTCTATTGTGTGGCGTAATATTAGGCGCTTCAGGTCTGCATTTAGTGAATCTTCAACTTCGAAATTGCCACCAGTCTTGGCTAATCAATTTATGGATAACTTAGCCCCTCCTTCAGCTCCAGAACAGAGTTCTTTTCTTCATGCTCCTCCTTTACCTATGTGTGACTCTGAGCTTAACTCCCTGTTTTCACTAGGCGAGTTGAAGGGTGTTCTTTCACATGTCAAAGATTCAGCTCCTGGTGAAGATGGTATACCCTATTCTTTTATAGCTAATCTTTCAGACTCTGCCTTATCTGTTTATTTAAATCTTATTAATACTGTGATGATATCTGGCAATATTCCTCCAAGCTGGAAATCTCAAACCATTATCCCCATATTGAAACCAAACAAGCCTTCTTGTAATGCCACCTCTTATCGTCCTATTGCACTTTCATCAGTTCTTGCCAAAATTACTGAGCATCTTGTTAAGATTCGTTTGGAGTGGTTCGTAGAAAGCAGAAACTTACTAGCTTCATCTCAGTTTGGGTTTAGGAAGGGTAAGAGCACACTAGATAGCCTTAGTGTATTCACTTCAAATATTCGTTTAGCTTTCTCTTGTAATAAATCTGTAATCGCAGCATTCCTTGATATTAGCTCAGCTTATGATAATGTTTTAGTATCAGTTCTGAAACAAAAACTTCAATCATTGAAAGTTCCATCAATGATGACAAATTTTATTATTAATATGCTCTCTGAAAGGTCTATTAATCTGTACCTTGATGATGAGTCCAAGTTAACCCGATTAGTATGGAAAGGCCTTCCTCAAGGTTCTGTACTTAGTCCACTTCTTTATAATATTTACACCTATGATTTAGAATCTTCCCTTAATGAATCAGTACAAATTCTTCAATATGCAGATGATTTACTTTTTTATATTTCTGGAAATTCTGTTCAGGAAATGTGCACTTCTTTAACCTCCTCTTTGTGTTTGTTGAAATCTTGGCTAGGAAATAATGGTCTAGAACTTTCAGTTGATAAGAGCAACATTGTATTGTTTACTAGAATGCGTAAACCTCCTTCAGTCAATGTCCAGTTTAACAACATCTCCATGCCTATTAAAAATCAAGTAAAATTTTTAGGTGTTATTTTGGATTCACATCTTACAGGGCTTCCACACTGTGAGTACATAGCAGCTAAATGTGAGCGCAATATAAACATCATCAGATGTCTATCTGGTGTTTGGTGGGGTGCTCATCCTTTTTCATTAAAATTAATGTACAATACTCTAATTCGAAGTGTATTAGATTATGGGACCTTTTTGCTGGAGCCTGGCAGTGCTGCTGGGTTGAAAAAATTGGATGGTGTACAGTCTAAGGCATTGAGAGTAATTTCAGGTGCAATGAGATCTAGCCCTATCAACTGTCTACAAGTGGAATGCGGAGACCCTCCCCTACATTTGCGAAGACAGTTTCTAGCAGACCGATTCTTATTCAGATGCTTACAATTAGCTAACCACCCTTTAAAATCTATAGTTTCCCGGCTGTCCTATGAAGTTGTTTCTTCAGTTTATTGGAGAAATAAAGCTACCCCTTGCTTGGTAAAAAGTTTAACAAAATTTAATTCAGTTGAAGCTCCCTGTCATAATTCTCAACTTCTTCCAATATTTCACTGTAAATACAATGCTTTAATTTTATCCCCAAACATTCACTTTAACCTAAATATCTACAAAAATGACACATGTCAAAATCAAAACTTCAATTACATTATGGATAGGGACTGGGGGGGATACCATCATATTTTTTCGGATTCATCCAAGCATGGGCACAATAGTTGTGTGGGGGTTGGTGTATACCACCCACGTTACAATGTGGTACAGAAGATTAAACTTCCTCCTGAAACATCAGTATTTACGGGGGAATGCTTTGGTTTATTTAAAGCAGTTGAATATATTGTAGTCATGGGGTTACAAAACGCAATTATTTTTACTGATGCAATGAGTGCCTTGCAAGCCTTAGCTAGATTTCCTTTTTATTCACAAAATCCATATATAGTTTTTGAAACTCGGTGTCTACTTTTACAGTGTTCTTTGAAGGGGTTTTCTGTGTATTTTGCTTGGATACCTTCTCATTGTGGTATTTTGGGTAATGTAAGAGCAGATCAATTGGCTAACGAGGCTGTGAGTTGTGGAGATGTATTCCCTTATAAAAACAGTTTTCAAGACCTGTCTGCGCTGCCCAGAATTCATTTACAGGAATCCTGGGGTGAGCTCTGGACAAAGCACTCAGAAAAGGGCCGATTTTACCGTTCAATTCAGCCTGATATCCCTACAAAACCATTGTTTTCTAAATTTAAATTCAGCAAAAAAATTACTTCTATCATTATACGTATGCGCTTGGGCCATGTGTGCACTCCGGCTCATCTGGCTAGACTTGGCATCGTGCAGAGTCCTGTGTGTGCCTGTGGCGCTGATGTGGGTGATTTGAATCACCTAATTTTTGCTTGCTCCCTGTATGACCACACCTCTCTTATCCAAAGTCTTGTGTCCCTCCAAGTTCCTTTTCCTACCTCTATTTCTTGTATCTTAGGTAATTGTAATATAGATATATACAAATCCATTGCCCATTTTATTGTAAATAACGATATTAAAATATAATTCTTGTGTACATAATAATACATTAATTCACCATTATTTAGTTTTATTCAGTATAAAATGATATTTTTTTTATTTATATATTTTCATGTATTTTTTTGTGTTTCCTATAATAACTGATCTCCTTTTCCTTTTCCAAATTCCGATCCAATTTGTTTTTTCGCGTTTCGTTTCCTGTTTTTTATAATTTGTCGGTGGCTAAAAGCACGAACAGTGCAAAGCCAGAAGAAAAAAAAAATTTAAAAAAAAATGCGATTCTTTTTTTAGATTTTTCATATTTTTTTGCATTTTTCATTATGTATGAGTGTTATTTAACTGCGCAAAGCTGGTTATGTATGAAAAATGTTAACAAAAATGTATGAAAAAATCTAAAAAAAGAATCGCATTGTTTTTTCGTGGTTTCGTATCAGTAAATACCAGCACCTATCTTCGTTTTCGGAAGCGTTCCCCTTACACCCAGTATAGTAGGATAACGCACTATGTGACTTAAAACAAGCCCAGCGAGAGGTCCATAAAACTGTTGCATTTCTTTCTACTAGGGTGTCCAAATAATATTTATTCGTGGATTTTCTCAAACTTATCGTTATCGTTTTGAAAACTAAGAGTCTAAAGTCATTGTACTCATAATGAAGTAGATTATATGGATTGTAGATTGTATTGCTTTGACTTTATTTATATATTTTTCTTACCCCGAGTAGAATCAGTATATCAAATCCGTTCAGCCTTTCCAGTGTTATGGAAGAACAAACTAACATCCATACTTTCGCATTTATAATATTACTAGCTTTTACCCGCGGCTCCGCTCGCGTTAAATTCTGTTAACCCACGAGACGGATCCTGTTAATTCAGTCCAGTCCAGTCCAGTTCAATCCATCCATCCTTTCATTCAGACCGTCCAGTCCAGTCTATTCCAGTCGAATCCAGTCGTGTCCAGTCCAGTCCCAGTCCCACTCACCCTTACATTCACTCTCACACTCACCCTCACCCTCACACTCACACACACTCACAATCACGCTTACACACACTCACGCTATCCCTCAAGTTTACCTTCACGCACACACTCACGCTCACACTCTCCCTTACCCTCACACTCACATTCACCCTCACACTCACTCACCATCACACTCACATTCACCCTCACCCTCACACTTACCCTCACATTCACCCTTACCCTCATCCTTAAACTCACACTCACCATTACACTCACCCTCACATCACTCTTACCCTCACACTCACCCGCACCTTCACACTCACCCTCACATTCACCATTACCCTCACACTTAGCATCACACTCACCCGCACCCTCACACTCAACCTTACACTCACCCTCCTACTCACACTAACCCTCAAACTTACCCTCACCCGCACCCTCTTTGTGTTTTTTCATCATTCATCCATTACTATCCGCTCGTGCGAATGAATTACGAATTTAGTTTTTTCTTTCTTTCTCAAAACTCATACCAGTTTTTAAGTCTGATCATCAGCTTTCAAACAAAAAAAGTTTCATCAAAATCGGTCGAGTACCTAGTTTTAGCGTGATGCTCGAACAAACAAACAGACATTTTCAATTTTATAATAGTTAAGATCAATAAGAAGATAAGATAAGAAGAAGTAAATTGTAGACTGATAATAGTATTTTTTTAGTTACACCAAGATAACTTTATGCTTATTCGTATAATAAGATGGATACAATATAACAACGTTTAGGTACTTCTAACACAATTTTATTGCTTTTCATACAAAAAATTTGAGAAATCGCAATTTAGAGGTAGCTTCCGGTCCTTGTCTTAAGATTCTGATTTTCGGTTGGCTCAAAAGAGTGCATTTCCAAGATGGCACCACCCACATACGACATGTCACAGGATTCTTTTTTTCTACCCAGTAGGTACAATTCGGCCCGACCAAAAAGTTTTTAATGCAATTTCTTTAGCAGCCGTATTTTGTCTATGGAGGCGCGCGCTAGAGCGCATGCGTGTGAACAGCTGGATATGAACGCCATAAGCTAGGAACAAATTATAAGACGCAACGATTTAAGAAGCTACTATAAGGCCCGAATTCCAGAAGGATACTCAAGCGTTGATCTCTGTTTAAAACTAGTTTCAAGTTGAGCTTTGATTTTAGAACGTCCCTCAAGCAGAGATTTGTTGATCACAGTTCAGCTGAGTTTAGTTTCGTTTTATATTGTCACCTGTTTCGGTATTTGGGCAGATATTTGATCTGTAATCACTCAAGCGTGGTCCAGACTACGCTTGAGTAGAGATTTCTATTATATTTCAGGTCAAATTCGTGTGTTTTGTTGTTGAATTAAAGTTTATAATTACCGTTCTGGAATAAGACCGACACTCAAGTAACGATTCTATCCTTAAGTAGTGATCAGGTGATTGGAGTTTAAACTGTACTTGAGGAAGCTTCTGTAATACGAGCCTAAAGCCCGTATTCCAGAAGGATACTCAAGCGTTGATCTCCATTTAAAACTAGTTTTAAGTTGAGCTTTGATTTTAGAACGTCCCTCAAGCAGAGATTTGTTGATCACAGTTCAGCTGAGTTTAGTTTCGTTTTATATTGTCACCTGTTTCGGTATTTGGGCAGATATTTGATCTGTAATCACTCAAGCGTGGTCCAGACTACGCTTGAGTAGAGATTTCTATTATATTTCAGGTCAAATTCGTGTGTTTTGTTGTTGAATTAAAGTTTATAATTACCGTTCTGGAATAAGACCGATACTCAAGTAACGATTCTATCCTTAAGTAGTGATCAGGTGATTGGAGTTTAAACTGTACTTGAGGAAGCTTCTGTAATACGAGCCTAAGGCCCGTATTCCAGAAGGATACTCAAGCGTTGATCTCTGTTTAAAACTAATTTCAAGTTGAGCTTTGATTTTAGAACGTCCCTCAAGCAGAGATTTGTTGATCACAGTTCAGCTGAGTTTAGTTTCGTTTTATATTGTCACCTGTTTCGGTATTTGGGCAGATATTTGATCTGTAATCGCTCAAGCGTGGTCCAGACTACGCTTGAGTAGAGATTTCTATTATATTTCAGGTCAAATTCGTGTGTTTTGTTGTTGAATTAAAGTTTATAATTACCGTTCTGGAATAAGACCGATACTCAAGTAACGATTCTATCCTTAAGTAGCGATCAGGTGATTGGAGTTTAAACTGTACTTGAGTAAGCTTCTGTAACACGAGCCTTAGTCTTCTTTATTCGTAGATAAGACGCGACTTACGGTCGCGACCGTCGGTCGCGGCTGTTGCTGTATCTGGTCAATGAAGTTACACCTACCTGTGCAAACTGTCAGCAATAAGTCGCGGACGTGAACTTGACATGACCTTGAGCGCTCGGACGTCTTACGAAAATCTGGCTCGCCGGATGTTTCAGTAAGTCGCGGATGCCTCAGACGCATGTGCACAGCATAAAGGTATTATACTGACGTAATAGAGACACTGTCACCTCATTATCACGTCACCGAAAGCGAAATGAGTATATGTGCGAAATTGACACGTGTAGGAGTGATTTTTAGTGATGTGACATGGACGTTTCCGCATTATCGATATAGTTCAACCGGCCTTACTTTTAAGGAGTGGTAATATTTTAAAACTGCTAAGCTATTAAGTAACTATTGTTTTAAAATTACAGATATTTGAGACATAATTTTATTTGTTTTAAAAGATTGAGTTACGCAATTAAGGGCTATATTATAATTACATTATTAATGTCACGAAGGTAAGAAATACATAAGTAAGAAATAAAAAAATCAATTAATCATCATTTCAGCCGTAAGACGTCCACTGCTGGACACAGGCATCCCCCAAGCATATATTGGGGGGATATGCCATAATCGCCACGCTTGGCAGGCGGGTTGGCGATCGCAGTTGGTTGGTTAAATACTCAAAGAACGCTGCTGCCCATCCTCTGGTGAATCCCTTAGTCGCCTATTACGACACCCATGAGAAGATATAGGGTGGTGCAATTCTTTACGTCCGGCACCACACGGAACATTTTACAATTAATCATATTAGTTTTAATTAGGTGTATAGAAAGGTTTTCAATCCCGGAACTAAGTTCCTATACACGATTCTGGAATTGGTCAAATTATTGTTTTTTTATGAAAAATTACAATATCTATGAACTTAACAAGTTTTCATGTCCAGTCAACTTAAGTTACACATCAGACTTATCCTACTAATTTATACTACTACATGTAATACTAATGTAAATTTATAGTATATTTATAATTTGTAGTATATTATTATAGTATATTAAATGTAGTATATTATTTTGCCGTGTGGTATCCGGCAAATAAAAAGAATAGACCACCCCCCTTCTACCCATGGGTGTCGTAAAAGGCGACTAAGGTTTGAAATCAGGAGGATGGGCATCAGCGTCCTTCTGTGCACCAACATCGTGCAACATCACCCACTGCGGTCACCAACCTGCCTGCCCAGCGTGGTGACTATGGGCATACATCCCTATGAACGCACAAAATATACAACGGCCCCCAGTTCCCGGTGGTCCCTCTATTCCCGACTACGGTAGCGGTCGTGGTAACGGTGGGACAGGGGGTGCTAGGAATCCCCGGGTTACGGCAGGCTACCAAAACCGACGACTATATCTGGCAGCGTACAATGGAAAAACGTTGAGACTGGACTATCACCTCGCCGAGCTTGAAGTGGAGTTAAGTCATATAAAATGGCATATACTGGGGTTATCCGAAGTCCGTAGAGAAGGGGAGGACACGATTACCCTGGAGTCAGGAAACTTACTCTACTTCCGCGAAGGTTTAGCTCTCCCAAGGTGGTGTTGGTTTTCTTGTCAATAAGGCCTTCGTAAACAACGTTGTGGAAATCGGTAGTGTGTCGACACGGGTAGCGTATCTTGTACTAGGGTCGATTTCATGTTTCGAATTAAAATGACACATTTTTGACGATTTTTGTAAACTGCCGTTTTATTGTTATCTGATGGTATTTAACGTTTGCTATAATGAAGTTATACACGTGCGATGTAAAAATACAGGGCGCATCTTGTTAAAAATATAAGAAAACCAAAAAAAGAGAAACACGAATGAATTAGTTTTTACAGAAATGAAATTCTTTAATCGCCAATGAAATATGTAGGACACTAATGATTTGCTAGCTGGACAACATTCATAACCATGATTTTGTAAAACATTTTATTGGAAAATACATAACAAGGTATTTAATGAAGCGGGCGATGGTGATTCTAAGGTATCTATCTAATCTAGAAATAAAAACAAGGAAACTTGGATACGTTTTTAAGCTATTGCATAGCTTCTATCGCGAGCCTTGAGCGTGGAGACCGAATCCAGAAATTCCGTAACGAAAATAACCTAACACCCCCCACTCCGACCGGCACAGCGGTGATACTTTTTAGTTTTGCCATCTATCGATGAATAGCAGAACTTTTAATGACTTTTTGAAATATCACGCTTGTCTCTATAGTTCTGCAAATCGCCTCTAGGTGGCATTGGTTGTATCGGCGTTACTGCGCTTAAGCTATTGCATAGCTTCTATCGCGGGCCTTGAGCGTGGAGACCGAATCCAGAAATTCCGTAACGAAAATAACCTAACACCCCCCACTCCGACCGGCACAGCGGTGATACTTTTTTAGTTTTGCCATCTATCGATGAATAGCAGAACTTTTAATGATTTTTTGAAATATCACGCTTGTCTCTTTAGTTCTGCAAATCGCCTCTAGGTGGCATTGGTTGTATCGGCGTTACTGCGCATGCGTAATCGCCCTCTTCGCCCCGCAATCTGGTGACTCATGCCTGCTTAGAGTTCCGGCGTTAGGGCACCTCCTCTTTGTATTTACATAAAAAATGCTATGCAATAGCTTTACCGCGGCAGGCTCCGAGTGCCACACGTCTTTTTTTAAAATTCAATTTGTATCCAATACGTTTCTATGACAATAATTAACTGCAATCTTGATATATCATAATCCAAAAATTCCAAATAATATTATGTAGCATTATTTCAGCAAAAATGTATATATACTTTAAAGAATTAAAACAAAATAACATTAGGTAAATTATTTTTATGATCAACAGAATGTAACATACTTTTTATTATATTTCTATATACAACTTAATTCTTAGCTTATACTAAACCTGTTAAGGGGTCATTGTACTCATCATAATGAACAACTTTTACTATGGGAACAACCCTGAAACCGAAAAAAATATCAGCGGTTCCCTACATTTGTGTTCACATAAATCGACATAATTATAAGGAACAGCAGATTTTTTCGAGATTTCAGGGTTGATTCCACTGTAAAATGTGTTCATAATGATGAGTACAATGATCCCAGAGATTTAGTATAAACTAAGAATATGGTTGGATATTTGTATATGTAGGTATTTCTACTGATTTCTTATAATATATATTTTTAACGATTTATTTAGTGGAAAGAAAAAATCGCTCACGAGCAGGATTCGAACCTGCGACTCCTGGCTCAGTACGCCAGTGCTTTAGCCACTAAGCTTAAGTTCACGGTAGTGAACACTGTTCGTGGTATTGAAATTAACCTCCATTTTGGTACGTCTTTGGGTGACGTCAGCGTCATTAAGAAACAGTGTTTCTTATTTTTTTTTTCACTATTTAAATACCGATAACACGGTTTTGTGGGGCATAGTGATATTGCAGAATTTATACATGTATGAATAAATAAAATACGTGTGGCACTCGGAGACTGCCGCGGTAAAGCTATTGCATAGCATTTTTTATGTAAATACAAAGAGGAGATGCCCTAACGCCGAAACTCTAAGCAGGCATGAGTCACCAGAGTGCGGGGCGAAGAGGGGGATTACGCATGCGCAGTAACGCCGATACAACCAATGCCACCTAGAGGCGATTTGCAGAACTAAAGCGACAAGCGTGATATTTCAAAAAGTCATTAAAAGTTCTGCTATTCATCGATAGATGGCAAAACTAAAAAGTATCACCGCTGTGCCGGTCGGAGTGAGGGGTGTTAGGTTATTTTCGTTACGGAATTTCTGGATTCGGTTTCCACGCTCAAGGCCCGCGATAGAAGCTATGCAATAGCTTAAGCGCAGTAACGCCGATACAACCAATGCCACCTAGAGGCGATTTGCAGAACTATAGAGACAAGCGTGATATTTCAAAAAGTCATTAAAAGATCTGCTATTCATCGATAGATGGCAAAACTAAAAAGTATCACCGCTGTGCCGGTCGGAGTGGGAGGTGTTAGGTTATTTTCGTTACGGAATTTCTGGATTCGGTCTCCACGCTCAAGGCCCGCGATAGAAGCTATGCAATAGCTTAATAAATAAATCGTTAGATTTCGCTTCACATGCTTAGATGCGTTAAAAATAATAAAATATATATTTTTGTGTATCAATTTTTTTTTTGTTGTATCTGCAATCAGTTTATACAATTAAAAAGATGGTTTGAGTGATTTTCAAGGTGATCTACATGAGGATACTTTATTGCGCTAGGCGCTATGTATGGCACGTTTTTAACGTACTTTTGTGTAAAGTTGTAAAACAAAAGTTGTGTAGTTAGACGTCATTTAATACTCATACTGGACTGGTAATCTGAAGGTCAAGCCGCAAGTGCCATATGGTACCCTTCCATTACACCCTTTTAACCTTTTTCAAATTGGTTTTTTTTTTTTAATTCTAATCAGTCATTTTACAGACCACGTCATTTGTGTAAAATCAATTTCATTAGTGTTATGCTAAAAACGACACGAATGAAGTGGCACAAATCAATTTTTTTGCGAAAAATCTGATTTAAAACATCATAGAACATCCTAGACGCCATTTGAAGGAAACAAAATATCCGTGTTTTTAGGTAATACCATACGCGCATTATAGTGAATTTATTGTTAAAAAACTCGTTTTTATACTTCTATAAACACGAATGATTGTATTTTTGTCTTGAGCATTGAAACCCAAACATATATAGATTTCTCACCGGAATAACAAAGCGTGCGTCTGCTTTCACCGTATATTCAGGTGCCCTTGGGGCTCCTCTGCGTAGTGCAGGAGTAAGGCAAGGGCAGAAATTCACAGGTTGTTTATAATAGATTTTTTTTGTTGATCTACACTAATGATTGAAAAAAATTATCGTATAATGAATCGCAGAGAAATCATGTTCTGCTTTGTGGTAGTTAGTACCTATAGGTGTCACTAGACTTTATGGTTATTAATGTGTAACCGAATGAAGTTAAAGTACAATTTCACCAGATCATATTTTTTTAAATTCACTTTTTGTTGAAAAAGCAATAAAAAACCAGGTGCCACGAATGAAAAAATTGACAGTTTTTTTTGATTATCTTAAATATGAAATGTAATAATGTAATATTTGTAACTGTACCATATAAAGGCATAACATAAGTAGCACATCAAATGAGGACTATGTAAATTTCAGCAAAATTGTAGAAATTATTTCATGAAAACACTTTTTACGCTTCGTTTGAAATCGACCCACTAAAGCTAAATGATAGGTACAAGCTGAAAATAGTGCAGGTATATGCGCCGACCTCGACACACTCTGACGATATAGCCGAAGCGATGTACGAAGACATAGCTAAGGCTATGAATAGTACCGCTAAGGCTCACTACAACGTTGTTATGGGTAGTGATGTCCGAGTCAGGTAGAATCGAGTACTTACTCGAGTACCTTGTAAGTACTCATGTACTCGAGTTCTCGAAATAAAGTACTCGAATACCTAACCGAGTACTAAAATCGCGACTTTTTGTTGTTGAGTATAAAGCCAGTCAACATGTGCGCTGCAGCCGGGGAGGCTTTAGTAAAGAATCAACCTTTTTTTTATTGGTCGCAGCCAGCGAGCTGGCTACATCTGTCTTTTTGTTTTCAATTATCCGTAAACGAAGAAAGTGACCATGAGACAAGTAGGTAGGTATATACAAAATTACAAACTGTGAATATGTAAGTGAGATGGACGTATATTTCTATTCGTCGTGTAGATAATATAAAGTAAACAATAGTACTAAAAAGAGTAATTTGTGGTTGGCATAAATACGAGTTAAAGTTTAAAAAAAAAACATTTTGAATTATTCTTTTAACCCATTGTATGAGACAAGCGGGCCTAAAAGTTACTGGTGGTTAATTAATCATAATAATAGAAAAGAGTCTGTGATTGTGTGGAACCTGTAAAACATAAATATTATTTTGACCAATAGTGAAGTCACTGCTATAACTTTACTATACATGTTAAAAGTTTATTTAAAATTGTTTTGATAACAATCTGTCACTAAAATAACTAAGGTGAAAACGTCAGAAACCGGCCAAATCCAAGTTGTAGAACTTTTCGCAAATTGAGATTTCTTCAGATCGTAAAAACTAATAATATTTGGCGAACTGAATGACGTCTTTATTTTTTCTAGATCAACAGTCGTAAAGTTTTTTTAACTATTAGTCTGTGTTTATATAATGTATCGCAAACTTGATTGTAATTTTTCTATTTAGATCTCATTAAATTATCCTACTAATTATAATGTTTAATTTTAGGAAGATTATTTAGTAACTTGTATATACTTGAAATATATATTATATTTTTTATTTTGAAATTGACTGATCAATAAACAATATTGTTATTTTATGAAAAAAAAATTTGTTGCTTGTGTCATTGGAATTGAGAATCGTTAAGGTATTCGAATATTTCGAATCTAATGAAGTACTCAAGTACCGGATCTGGTACTCGAGTACTAGACTCGAGTCAGTGACTCGAGTACTGACTCGATTCTTTTTAAAACGAGTACTAAAGTACTCGAGTACCAAAATTGGCGGTCTCGGCACATCACTAGTTATGGGGGACTTCAACGCTAAAGTGGGAGTACAAGAACGCGGCGAATCGAGAATCGGACCTTACGGTTTGGGGCGCAGAAACCACAGGGGCCAAATGTTGGTCAACTTCTTGGAGTCCCAGGGGCTCTTCTTAATGAACTCCTTCTTTAAGAAGAAGCCCCAAAGAAGATGGACCTGGAAAAGCCCCGACAAGGTGACAAGGAACGAGATAGACTTTATCATGACGGATAAGAAGCACATATTTAGAGATGTCTCTGTGATCAATAGGTTCAACACCGGAAGCGATCACCGACTTATCCGAGGCACTCTAAATATCAATTTTAGAGCTGAAAGAACGCGCTTGATTAAGTCTACTCTCCGACCATCGCCGCTCCAAACCAGTTTGGGCTCCGAAAGGTTCCAAGCGGAACTTCAAAATCGATTCGACTCGCTGGAAACCACGGGCAATATTGAGGAGAAAACCAACACCATGGTCAAAACATTGCAGGAACTGTCTCGAAAATTCTTTCCGCCGCAGCGTGGAAGCGAGATGCCCAGGCTTTCGACTGAGACTCTCGATCTGATGAGGAAAAGACGGGAAATGTCAGCCGCGCATTCGTTTTCTTCAGATAATAGGTCCTTAAACCTACAGATTAGGAAGCTGATGCGACGTGACCTCCGCCGCTCCAACACCCGCGCCATTGAGGCTGCGATTGAGCAAAATGGGGGGTCGAAAGTTTTCGCTCAGCAGCTAGGGAGGACCCATCTGATGAAACTGAAAGCTGCGGATGGCAAAATTGTCACTTCTAAGATCGAGATGCTTGATGAGGTCGAAAACTTCTATGGGCATTTGTATTCCACGAAAACGGCGAGACCAGCAGTTCCTAGCAATGACGACAAAAGAGCCCAGCTCACGCGCCATTACACCGAGGATCTTCCGGACGTTGACCAGGGCGGCCCTCGAGCAGCTTAAGAACAACAAAGCTCCGGGCGATGACGGCATTACTACTGAACTCCTAAAAGCAGGCGGGGCTCCGGTCCTGAAGGAGCTACAGAGTCTGTTTAATGCCGTCATCCAACAAGGCTCTACACCGGAGGCATAGAGCGGGAGTGCGGTGGTACTGTTCTTCAAAAAAGGGGATAAAACCCTACTGAAGAACTACAGACCCATCTCACTCCTGAGTCATGTATACAAGCTGTTCTCGAGGGTCATCACGAATCGTCTCGCCGGAAGACTCGACGAATTCCAGCCACCAGAGCAAGCTGGGTTTCGAAAAGGCTACAGCACCGTAGACCACATCCATACTGTTCGGCAGATCATACAGAAGACTGAAGAGTACAATCAGCCGCTGTGTATGGCATTCGTGGACTACGAGAAGGCCTTCGACTCTATCGAAACTTGGGCAGTTCTGGATGCTCTTCAGCGATGTCACATTGATGAGCGGTATATAGAGGTGCTGAGATGCCTATACAACGCTGCTACCATGACTGTTCAGCTCCAGGACCAAAAGACGAAGCCAATCCAACTGCGCAGAGGGGTGAGACAAGGGGATGTAATATCCCCGAAATTGTTCACTAACGCGTTGGAGGACGTCTTCAAGACACTGGACTGGACTGGACAGGGTATCAACGTGAACGGCGAGAACATCTCACATCTCCGTTTTGCCGATGACATCGTTGTAATGGCTGAGTCGCTGGAACAACTGGGCGAAATGCTGCACAGCTTAAACGGAGCCTCTCGACGTGTCGGTCTCGGCATGAATCTGTACAAGACTAAAGTCATGTTCAATATGCATGTCATGCCGAGGCCAATATTCGTCGAAGGGTCGGCACTCGAAGTTGTAACGGAATACGTCTACCTAGGGCAGGCAATTCAGCTTGGTAGACACATCTTCGAGAAAGAAGCCAACAGAAGGATCCGTCTGGGCTGGGCAGCATTTGGCAAACTTCGCCGAGTCTTCTCGTCGCCTATACCGCAAAGTTTGAAGTCAAAAGTCTTCAACCAGTGCGTCCTGCCTGTCATGACTTACGGTGCCGAGACGTGGACACTGACAGTTGGGCTAGTCCACAAGTTTAAAGTCGCTCAGCGAGCTATGGAGCGAGCTATGCTTGGAGTTTCTTTGAAGGATAAAATCAGAAACGAGATTATCCGGAGAAGAACCGGATTGACCGACATAGCTTGTAGAATCAGTAAGCTGAAGTGGCAGTGGGCTGGCCATGTCTGTCGAAGGACCGATGGCCGCTGGAGCAGACGAGTCCTTGAGTGGAGACCGCGAATCGGCAAACGCAGCGTAGGGCGCCCCCCTGCCAGGTGGAACGACGACCTATTGGTATTGGTATTGGTATAACGGGCCATTTTCCGCAACTCCACGCTCGGCGTGTATTTTGCGTGTGGGTGGGAATAACTTGTTTACTCGAGCCACCCCAGCTCCTCGAGGAAGCAGCAGACGCTTGATGTTGCTGACTGTCTCTCGGAGAGTACCCGGATCTCCGAAGTACTTAGCCCTGTATGAGGCGACCTCCGGGCAGTTGAGAAGCACGTGGGTCTCCATGCAGGCTCTGCACAGAGGACTGTCAGTCACACCTATGACAAAGAGGTGTTTGTTAAATGAACCGTGTCCGGTGTAGGCGGCTGTCACCGTACGTAGGTGTTGTTTTGACAGCCGGAGGAGCTGTTTGGTGATCTTACCGTCGATGACGGGGAGTGCTTCCTTAGCCTGTCTGCATACCTCGTGGTTTATCCAGGAGTAGTTGTGTTTGTCTCTAGTGCGTTTCCTTACCAGAGTACGTAAATGACCGAAAGGGAGAGGTATTATGGGTTCAGGTCCTACCGCGTCTGTACTCGAACCCATCCTAGCGAGTTCATCCGCTGCGTCATTGCCTCTAGAGCCACTATGACCTTTAATCCATTGTAGGGTTATATTGTTGGAGCTGCCTACCTGATTTAATTTCTGGTGGCATTCGTAGATGAGCCCAGAGTTGACAGTACAACTGTTGAGAGCCAGTAGAACCGCCATGCTGTCGGAGAGTATTCTAATAGAGTGATCTTTTACCTCCCGTGCCATGACTGCTGCAGTTGCCAGTAAGATGCCCATACACTCAGCTTGAAATACCGTGTTGTAGACACCCAGTGGCGTAGAGATGAATATGTTTAGGTCTTCTGAAAAGACCCCACATCCTGTACCTGATTCCGTTTTGGATCCATCTGTAAAGATCCTAAGTTCTCTAGGATTCAAACCCTCGCACAGATGGTCCTCATACAGTTGGATCTTGTATTTTTTGTCAAAAATGAACTCCTTCGGTATGCGGTCGTTAATTGCTCGCATAAATGGTAATTCCTCAGAGAGTTCATCGAGTATAAGAGTGTGGTGTGTTTTGTAGTTTCTCCAGAGACCCAGCGATTTAAGCCGCACCGCCGCCACTGCAGCCTCTTGTTGGACAAATAGGTGCAGTGGAGGAAGGCCTAGTAAGGCTTCCAGCGCTGCCGTTGGAGTTGTTTTCATGCAGCCCGTGGTGGCCACACAGGCGAGTCTCTGGAGCCGTTGCAGTTTGTTTGCGGCTGTAACTAATTTAGTTCGCGGCCACCAAGCCACTGCACCATATGTTATCATGGGTCGGATCACTGTTTTGTACAGCCATAAGATTACTTTAGGTGACAGTCCCCACCGTTTGCCTATCATCCTCCTACACTGCCAAAACGTGATACTGGCCCTGTTTAGTTTGTTTTCGACGTGACTACTAGGGCATGCATTTCGAAATTTCGAAACTTCATAGTTTCGAAATTTCGGACCATATTTGCATGTTTTTCAATTTCGAAATTTCGAAATTTATTTATTTAAAGACCGTGTAATGTTAAATCGTCAATAGAATTCCCACATCTGCTCTAGATTAGTAACTAGAGCTTTTCCAGCAGCAGGCTGCATTTGAAAACGACTTAGAATCTTTATTAGCAGCTGAATTTAAGACTTCCAAAGAACCCATTTTTAAATTAGTCAGAATTAACATTTCCATACAAGTTTACCCGTGATCTCTGAACATGCCCACTAAAATACACTGAAATTTAACACGTATACTGGGTATACGAGCTGTTATCCAAGATCGTCACAAATTATCTCGTCAGAAGACTCCACGAATCGAAAGAAAACTAGGTTTAGAAGAGGCTACAGCATCGTGTCAGCATGAATCTGGACAAGACCAAGTCATGTTCAATATGCATATTATGCATGTCGTGCCGAAGTTCGTTGAAGGTACTTCCCTCGAAGTTGTGCAGGTATCTGGGGAAGGTTAGTCGGTTTGGTAGATACAACTTCAAATAAGTATCAGGCAGAACGATCCAGTTGGGCTGGGCAGCATTTCGCAAACTTCGCCTTCTTCTCTTCGCCTAAACCATAATGTTTGAAAACAGAAGTCTTTAACCAGTGCTTTCTGCGTGTCATGGCCTACTGTGTCGAGACGTGGACGCTGACAGACACTGCTAAATTTGTGGAGTAGCCCAACTACTCCACAAATTTAGACTCGCGCAGCAAGCTATACTTCTTTGAAGGATAAAATAAGATCCGTGACGAGATTATCCAAAAATGTACCAAAGTGACTGACATAGCTTGTAGAATCAACAAGCTGAAGTGGCAGTGAATAAGTCCTTGAATGGAGATCTTCAAATGTAGGTTAGGACGCTCCCAATCAGGTGGACTGAAGACCTGGAAAAACTATCTGGGATGGAATAAATGCGGAAGGCGGAGGACCGAGTATTGTGGCGAATCTCGGAAGAGACCAAAAATGTACAGCAGTAGACAGATGGGGTGAGTTGGATAGCATCGTAGACCATTCTTTTCGGAAGATTGCAAGAACGACTGAAGAGAACAATTAGCTGCTGTGTATTTGTGTACTATGAGAAGGCCTTCGGGCGATACTCTTTCGAAACTGTTCACTGATGACTTGGAGGACGTTTTCAAGACACTGGATTAGACGGGGAAGGGTTGTGATGGAAAAGACGAGAACATTTCACGTCTCCACTTTGCCGATGACATTATTGTAATGACAGTCTCTGAAACAGCTGAGCGAGATGCTACATAGCATATAGTATATAGTAATTTAGTGTATCAGTCTTAGTATGAATCTGGACAAGACTATGGTAGACAATATCATGTTCAAAACGCATGTTGCGCAGCGTGCCAAGCCCAATCGGTCTTCTTCAAAGAAATGACGCTAGAGGTTGTGCAGGAATGTGTCTACATAGGTAGTCAGGGACCTGTTATATTCAGGTTGGTAGACTAGTAGTTAGTTTATACTACTCTTGCCTGTCATTACTTACAATGCCGAGACGTGAACACTGACAGTTTGGCTAGTCCACATATTCAAAGTCGCTCAGCGGATTATGGAGCGAGCTATGCTTGGAGATTCTTTGAAGGATAAAATTATCCGAAAGAACCAGAGAGTAGCATAGGCTGTAGATTTAGCAAGCTAATGTGACAATGGGTAGGCCAGTCTACGAAAAGATCGATGGCTGTTGGAGCAGACGAATCTTTGATTGAATACCGCAAAAACGCAGCGTTGGGCGCCCTCCAGCCAGGTGGACCGATGACCTAAAGTAGGTAGCTGGGGTGGACTGGATGGAAAAGATAAAGGTTATTTTGTTGTGGAGCAACTTAGGAGCAGCCTTTATTCAGTAGTGGACTGCGATAGGCTTAGTTATTAGGTGTTTTAAACATTGCCCACAATTTCGAAATTTCGAAATTTCGAAACTGATGAGGCCAATTTCATAAGCCAATTTCGAAACTGAAAATGTATGAAACTGCATGCCCTAGTGACTACTCCATGTCAGCTTGCTGTCAAGTATGACGCCAAGGTATTTAACCTCGGCGGACAGCTGGAGTTCTGTATTGAACAAACTAGGGAGGCTATATGATCCTAGTGCTCGTTTGTGCGTGAACATGATAAGTTCGGTTTTGGTGGGGTTTACCGATAGTTCATATTCTCTGCACCATCGTTCTACGATACGTAGTGCTTGTTGAGTAAGATTGCAGACAGTACTCGTGACCTTTCCTGGAACAAGGATTGTAAGGTCATCTGCATATCCCACCGTGTAAAAGTCTCTCGCGTTTAGTTTTGTGATGAGGTCGTTGATGACCAGGTTCCATAACAGGGGGGATAGTACTCCTCCTTGTGGGCAGCCTTTAGCTATTATGGCTGCCTTGACTTCACCTTCTAAGCATACTACTCTTTTGCTGAGCATGTTGGTGATCCAGTCTGAAAGCAATGGTTCCACTCCATGTCTGGAGAGGGCATTACTTATGCTGGAGAAATTTGTTTTGTCGAAAGCACCTTCGATGTCAATGAAGGTACCCATACAAATGCTTTTATGTTGAATGGCTTCTTCTATCTGGCTAACAACCAAATGAAGGGCCGATTCTGTAGATTTGCCGGAACTATAGGCATGTTGATTCGCATGTAGTGGTATGTGTTTTAGGGCGCCGTCCCTCAGCTCCCTTTCGCATAGCCGTTCCAGCGCCTTTAACATAAAGGAGGTTAGGCTAATGGGTCTGAAGGATTTTGCATTTGAGTAATCACTCTTGCCTGGTTTAGGAATGAAAATGACTTTCACTTCGAACTGTTATAACCCTGCTTTTTTATACGTAGCAAAAACAAATGTAAGGAATGCATTTCTGCATTCATAAAGGTCCTTTGTGTAACTAAGATTTATGGGCAAGCGGCTGGCGCCAGCGCCGAAATGTCAAGAGGAACCCTTCAGAGTTCAGGTAGTAATCTGTGCCTTCAGTCTCATTCCAACATCTACTAGAGCCACACGTTTTTCATTGTTTTGTTATTTTTGTTCTATATCCTAATTAAATTTTTGTGGTTAAACTATCTATATTATTTTGAAAAGCCTAATCCGAACCACGGTCTAACATTGGTGGCAGCGGTGGGATACAAATTCCCACGGTCCGTCTCCGCCCTACTAAATCAGTCACGACTTTTCCTTGTGCAAGTGCTTCAAATACTGTAAAAAGTGAGTTAAGTGACAATTATATCTGTGAATGAACTGTGTTATCGATAGATCACAAACTATCCAAAACACCCACCGAGTCCAGTATCCAGGAATGCAGCAGCTCGTCACACTCATCTGCCTATCGTAAATTCGTGAGTCAATAAATCTTCAATAGCGACGCCACATAGTCGCATTTCGACACCCACAATACCATAATATGCCTAAAGCCTGCAGACCAGAAATCAACTCCCCGAACACATCCGCAGCAACAATGGACCTGAACAGTCTGTTTAAGTTCATCAAGCCCTACGACGGGACACGAGAAACCCTCAACTCTTTCCTGACGAACTGCAACAACGCGTACAGCCTAGCTTCAGAAGACCAGAAACGAATTTTGTTTAAATATATTTTAAGTAGGTTACATGGTAAAGCGGAAGTTGTTTGCTCAATTAAAGAATTCAGTAATTGGGAGCAACTAAAAGAGTTTCTCAAGATCCAATTTTGCAATAGAAAACACTATTCCCATCTCCTCACGGAGCTGCAAGAGAGCAAACAAGGCCCGCAAGATAGTGTGAATCAATTTTCTTTAAAAATCGAGACATGCCTGTCACACTTACTCACTGAGGTATCGTTATCCACAGTAAAAGCTATCGAATTACCCGGCCGTACAGCGGCAATGGAAGATCTAGCTCTCCATCACTTCATGATGGGATTACTCCCCAGAATATCCAACATGGTGAGATGTAGGTCTCCAAACACTTTAAATGAGGCTGTAAATTATGCCGTAAACGAAGAGCGCATTCAACAGTCGTTGCATAAGATAAATAAATCAACAGAAAATAGGTTTTCTAAATCAGATAAATATGTTCCTAAGACCCAACAACGTCTAAATTATTACAATAAATATGATACAAATAATTCTAATAAATCCGATTTCTGCCGATATTGCAAATTCCCAGGGCACACAATTGAAAATTGCCGCAAACGGGAGTACAATAACAACCGTTTTCGTAATACCGAACAACCCTCGACTTCCGGTTACAAACCACCACAGACAATTAACTTTGTCGAAGAATCAAATGACGAGGACCCCGAATCTTATGACGAAATTTATAATAACTCAAAAAACTAATAAGTGGCTCGTATAGGTGTCGTGCGAGACACAACCTGCTAAACCTACCTGACACTGTTTCCTATCATACTAAAACTATCCAACCTACTAAATCTACAAAACCCACTGAATCTACTAAATCCACTGTATCTGCTACATCCACTGTATCCATTAAATCTACTAAACCCACTGTGCCTACTAAATCCACTGTATCCATTAAATCTACGAAGCCCACTGTGCCTACTAAATCCACTGAATCTACTAATCCCACTGAAATATTCGAAATCACAACCGATCCTACCAAAACTCTACTTCCACACATCCTTATTAATACTTCTGTCTCGGACCTACCGTTATCCCTCTTAGTAGACTCTGGATCAGCAATAAGTCTCATAAAGACAAGCTGTATTCAGAAATATCCTAAACTTACAAATGAAAAAATAAACCTTAAAGGAATAGAACCCGAACAGGGAACAACGGTAACCCTAGGTCACTTTCAACTTGAACTTTACATACCTGACTCTCCTCAAAAGTACATTAACCACAAATTCCACGTCGTAAACCAAATAAATCTACCTTACGACGGTATCATCGGAAGCGATATGTTAAACGCTTTCGGTTGCAATATCAATTACGTAACAAATAAACTTACGTATAACAAAATACATCTCCCACTTCAATTTCATGAACCTATCTATTCTATCCCAGCTAGATCCGAAATGATTATAGAATGCTCTATTTCCAATCCTGAAGTCAAGGAAGGCTTAATTATCGACCAAACCCAACATAAAGATATATTGATAGCCAATTGCCTAGTCAGAACAAAAGAAAACAATAGGATAAACGTAACTGTTGTTAACTTATCTGAACATTCTCTACCGCTAAGTTCAAATTTAAATCTAACACTGATTCCGTTTGAAACGTCTTTTACAACTTCTCAAGGTGATCAATACTCCGTCAACACCTTACAAACTCAGAACTCCTATCCTCGCACTCAAGAAGTCCTTAAACAACTTAGGACATCCCATCTAAATTCTGAAGAAATCGACGCTCTTCATCAAGTCTGCTCCTATTATTCAGACATATTCTATTTACCTGACGATCCGTTAACATCAACAAATGCTTTACAACATGCAATAAAAACAACTAGCGACGCACCGATTCATGTAAAATCCTATAGATTTCCTGAGTGTCATAAAAAAGAGGTTCGAAAACAATTAAACAAAATGTTGAAAGATGACATCATAAAACCTTCAATATCCCCATGGTCCGCACCCATCTGGGTCGTCCCAAAAAAACTAGACGCCTCCGGACAACGGAAGTGGAGAGTTGTCATAGACTATAGAAAACTTAACGATGTTACAATTGGCGACTCTTATCCTATACCTAACATCACTGAAATACTAGATCAACTAGGTAAATCTAAATACTTTTCGACCCTAGACCTAAAATCTGGATTTCATCAAATAAAAATTGCACCTGAAGATGCAATGAAAACTGCTTTTAGCGTACCTGAAGGACACTTCGAATTTAATCGAATGCCTTTTGGACTCAAAAATGCCCCGTCAACGTTTCAGAGACTTATGAACACAGTACTTTCAGGACTACAAGAAGTTCGATGTTACGTCTATTTAGATGACATAGTTATTTATGCGTATGACCTAGATTCCCATATTAAGAACCTAGAATTAGTATTTCAGCAACTCAGACACTTTAACCTGAAACTTCAGCCTGATAAGTGCGAGTTCCTACGAAAAGAAGTTTCATATCTTGGTCATCAAATTACAGACGATGGCGTAAAACCAGACCCAAAAAAAATTAAAGCTGTATCAAATTTTCCAATACCTAAGTCTGCCAAGGACATCAAATCCTTCCTAGGTCTCATGTCCTATTATCGCAAGTTCATACCTGACTTTTCTAAATTCGCTAAGCCCCTAACTTCTCTCCTGAAAAAGGACACACCGTTCATTTGGCAAAATGAACACCAACTGGCTTTCGAAACCCTGAAGATTAGACTTATGTCTCCACCTTTATTAGCGTATCCTGACTTTTCCAAGCAATTTATACTTACATGTGACGCATCGAATTATGCTATAAGTGCCATACTCTCTCAAGGAGATAACGGCAAAGAGAGACCTATAGCTTATGCGTCTCGAACCCTTAATAAAAGTGAAATTAATTATAACACCACTGAAAAAGAATTGTTAGCAATCATTTTTGGCTGTAAAACTTTTAGACCATATTTGTATGGTAGCAAATTTCATATCGTTACCGATCACCGCCCTCTAAAGTGGCTCTTTAATCACAAAGATCCTTCAAGTAAATTACAAAGATGGAGATTAAAACTGGAAGAGTATGAGTATGAAATCGTTTATAAAAAAGGAAAACTTAACTCAGCCGCGGATGCACTATCTAGATACCCATGTGCACCAACCCCTGTAAATACATTAGAACTTAATGATTTAAAACTTATTCCTGTCTTACCCATATCAGATCCTATGACTATAAATAGTTCTACCTCTCCAAAACCCGGTCCTTCACGTACAAATCCTTTAGACACACAGCTTTCGCGTAGTCGTTCCAACATTGACGATCACGACCTACCTCCCGTAAATCCTCAAAACTTACAAAATCCTGAAATTCATGAAAACTTACCAAGTCCTAACATCCATGAAAACTCATACTCCGATTTCCTGAAAGCTACTTCTAATAAGAATCATACATATAATACTGTTATACATGAATATACAAACCCTCTACTATCGTCTAACTCAAAATTGATTGTCATCCCCACATCAATCGATCTCGATGAATCAAACCCTTATATCGAAGAAATCCTTGGTCAACACGGTGACAATTCTGAATTTTTGAACCAAGAAAGAACACTGCACTCCTTCCAAAACCTGAAATCAAAAAACAAATCATACTATTTCCTTTTCACCAAAGTACATCACTTTGATGAACTTCCATATCCAGACATATTCAAATCGTTAAAAAATCTGAGAAACGAGTTATTGATTGGATCAAATGAAACTCCCAATGAAATTGCTATCTCAGACTTCAAAGATCCCTTTGTCAAATTATCATATACTAAAATTTATAACATTTTAGCATATGTGTTCCACAACACAAACATCGTAATTAGCGTTTATAAGAATACAATTATTTTCCCAGTTCCGAGTGAAATACCTAAAATATTAAAACAAAACCACGACTTACCCATAGTTGGTCACGTCGGACAATCTCGAATGTACAACCGTATCAAAGAAAGATATTATTGGAAGAACATGAAATCAGACATAGAAAACTATGTTAAGAAATGTTCACAGTGTCAATTAAATAAAGCGCTTCGTCAAACCAATCGCGCTCCGATGCAAATAACTTCTACTTCCACTGCACCTTTTGAGCGCGTTAGTCTTGACATCGTGGGGCCACTCCCCGAAGCAGGTCCATTCAAACTTAAATACATACTTACCCTCCAAGATGACCTAACAAAATTCTCTTTTGCCTATCCCATATCGAATACCTCAGCAGAAGAATGTTGTGAATGCCTGGTCCACTTCATTTCCTTATTTGGCATACCAAAAAAAATATTAACTGACCAAGGAACCAACTTTACGGCTGACTTATTCAAAAAGACCTGTGAATTCCTTAAAATAAAACAACTGTGGTCCACACCTTACCACCCTCAGACACAAGGCGCCTTAGAAAGAAGTCATTCTACTCTTAAAGAATATCTAAAATCTTACGTTAAAATTATCATATACTAAAATTTATAACATTTTAGCATATGTGTTCCACAACACAAACATCGTAATTAGCGTTTATAAGAATACAATTATTTTCCCAGTTCCGAGTGAAATACCTAAAATATTAAAACAAAACCACGACTTACCCATAGTTGGTCACGTCGGACAATCTCGAATGTACAACCGTATCAAAGAAAGATATTATTGGAAGAACATGAAATCAGACATAGAAAACTATGTTAAGAAATGTTCACAGTGTCAATTAAATAAAGCGCTTCGTCAAACCAATCGCGCTCCGATGCAAATAACTTCTACTTCCACTGCACCTTTTGAGCGCGTTAGTCTTGACATCGTGGGGCCACTCCCCGAAGCAGGTCCATTCAAACTTAAATACATACTTACCCTCCAAGATGACCTAACAAAATTCTCTTTTGCCTATCCCATATCGAATACCTCAGCAGAAGAATGTTGTGAATGCCTGGTCCACTTCATTTCCTTATTTGGCATACCAAAAAAAATATTAACTGACCAAGGAACCAACTTTACGGCTGACTTATTCAAAAAGACCTGTGAATTCCTTAAAATAAAACAACTGTGGTCCACACCTTACCACCCTCAGACACAAGGCGCCTTAGAAAGAAGTCATTCTACTCTTAAAGAATATCTAAAATCTTACGTTAACAACGACCAAACAGATTGGCATAAATACGTTTACACAGCAATACTTGCTTATAACACTAATGTCCATACAACTACTCAGTTTACACCTTACGAACTGCTGTTTGGCCACAAACCCTATTTACCAGACTCAATTTATGAGCTAAATTCCACCAGTACTTACCACGAATATATCAAGATGCTAAATCATCGTTTAAAATTGTCCCATAACAAGGCCCTCGAAAATATAGCAAAATCTAAAGAAATATCGAAAGGATATTATGACCGACGATCTCGACCAGTAACGTATAAAGTTGGTGACATAGTGTACCTAAAAAATCACTTAAGAATGCGAAAAGCATTATCACCGGTGTGGAAAGGTCCTTATAAAGTAGTCAAAATTCATGGCAACCACACACTTTCTCTCCTAATCAATAGGAGACATGTTAAACATCACTACGATGAAGTAAAATTAGCTAGTCGTAATCCACCTAGCTTATAAGTTTCTTTTTCTTTTTATTAGCATTTTTATTACTATAACGCCATTTTATTAAAAAAAAAAATCACTTAGCATAATATTAGAAAACCTATGTTCTTACTTCACATCACACAATGCTCGTTAAATGTGCTCCAACTAAGTATGCTAAGCCTAGTCTATTAAGTTAAAATATGACAACCTTCTGCAAATATTGTTATCAAAAGATCTGTTTTGTATTTGTGTTTTTTTTTATTTGTTTGTGTGTGTTACTTTGCCGAAAACATTAAAAACATTTACCTAATTATGTGCTGAATTTCGTATAAACTTATATATGTATAAATAATATCCACTCATTAATGCACCTACGGAAATTGTATCTTTAATTTTTAAACAGTCAATATATTAAATAGTAAGTATAAAAACATTCCTGTCCCTGTAATTCATTATGTTAATCTAAGTCTTATGCCCTCTTTCTACCAAACCATTATTATATATAGCTTAAGTCAAAGTAGATCTAAGTATACAAATATTCCTAGTTTTTATTTTCATTATATTCACTTAGAATTTAGTTTAATTAAGTAATTACTCTTATTGTAATATTCAGGAAACGTCTAATTCACTATCCACATTGGATTCAATTATTTCATGTTTATATAAGTCTTGTTTATCATGTATTTTACTGCTTCCATAGAAAACGTCTGGCTCACTGTAATAAATTTAAACCCACATAACTCACGAAACAATGAGAACATAATTAAATTGGCGCCCATACCGCACTTAAAATTTTGAAAGAATTTGTTTGTAAACTTCGCTTTTGTAAAGCATAAGTTTCCACTTAAACGGGGGGCTGTTATAACCCTGCTTTTTTATACGTAGCAAAAACAAATGTAAGGAATGCATTTCTGCATTCATAAAGGTCCTTTGTGTAACTAAGATTTATGGGCAAGCGGCTGGCGCCAGCGCCGAAATGTCAAGAGGAACCCTTCAGAGTTCAGGTAGTAATCTGTGCCTTCAGTCTCATTCCAACATCTACTAGAGCCACACGTTTTTCATTGTTTTGTTATTTTTGTTCTATATCCTAATTAAATTTTTGTGGTTAAACTATCTATATTATTTTGAAAAGCCTAATCCGAACCACGGTCTAACAGAACGTATCTAAAGGCCAGGCACGCTCTCATGATGGCGGCTAGTCTTTTGATGACCACTACACCACCCCATTGCAATAATGCAGGAAAGATGTCATCTGGACCAGCCGCTTTAAAGGGATGGAAGCTTTTGATGGCCCAATGGAGTTTTTCCATTGTTACCAGCTCGTGTACGTATTGCCAATCGTGTGTAGATGGGTTGTTTGGGACATCACGCCAGTTTATTACCTGAGTAAAGACGCATCCAGGGAAGTGAGTTTCAAGAAGGACGCGTCTGGTTTCTTCCGCTGATGTTGTAAACGTGTTGACCGACGACCTAAAGAACGTGGCTGGGGGGGACTGGATTCGGAAGGCAGAGGACCGAGCGTTGTGGCGCAACTTGGGAGAGGCCTATGTCCAGCAGTGGACTGCGATAGGCTGAGTTGATTGATATTATTTTGCGAGTAAAGTCCACTTCCACCTCCACCTCAACCTCTGCTCCACTCCACCTCCACTTCCACTCCACTTTCATTCATCCATCTATCCATCCATCGTACATTACTATCCGCTCGTGCAAATGCATAGAAGCTTCGTATCTGTCGGGTGAGGGAGGATTCACCCCACGAATCAATTTTTTTCTTTCTTTCTTAAAACCCTTACTAGTTTTTAAGTCTAATCAAAAGCTTTCAAACACAAAAAGTTTCATCAAAATCGGTCCAGTAGTGTTAGCGTGATGCTCGAACAAACAATTTTACATAATTTTGTAATAGTTAAGATAAGATGAGATAAAAAGTAGCCTATATGTTAATCCAGGTTAAGTTCTATCTGTATGCCAAATTTCATTAAAATCCATTCAGTAGTTTTTCGTGAAAGAGGAACAAACATCCATCCATCCATACTTACAAACTTTCACATTTATAATATTAGTAGGATAGGATAGGATTTTTGGAACTAAAAATTTTGACATTCTGTCTCCATAATAATTTGTCATCTTCGGTTGAACTAGTTTTTTTATCTCTAACTCTTCTTGTATTATATTTATTTTTAACTTTTACTTTATACTCGTCACTTCGTAGATTTACCACTTTGAATATTTACCATTATTAAAGTAAATACCTTTATAAGAAACAAACACCGACCCGAACAAATTCCGTAGGTATGGATCGTTGGTGATTTCATTAAACGATACATTCAACTCAGCCTATCGCAGTCCACTGCTGGACATAGGCCTCTCCCAAGTTGCGCCACAACGCTCGATCCTCTGCCTTCCGCATCCAGTCCCCCCCGGCCACGCTCTTTAGGTCGTCGTCGTCGTATGTCGTCGTTAAACGATACAGTTATCATTAAAATATCTACTGCAAACCCTGTAATTTTTTCGGGGCTTTCAGCTTTTTTTATATTTTATTTTATTTATTTATTTATAGGATGGCGAAACGAACTAAAGGCCCACCATATGTTAAGCGGTTACCTTTGCCAATAACAACTGCAATACCATCTAGGCTGTTACCTAAATGGTACCGCAAGTCGGTTCGCCAAACTGAGACACGAAGATGGAAAGTCTCATGTGATTGTAATTACACCGGCACCCGTACCCGTACGTTAGTACTATTAGATATTCTGTGCCCGTACCATTCTGACCGAAACACAGCCACAGACTACTAGGGGATACTACGTATAACACAGCAATGCAAGCATCAATATTTGGCGGAGGATAGTAGATACGGTGCTTATTCGTTTTAACATTTGTGCCCATCCATTTTTAGGGTTCCGTAGTCCTACAAGGAACCCTTATAGTTTCGTCATGTCCGTCCGTCTGTCGTAATCCTTTACAGCTTAATAACTTCTACAGTTATAAACATAAGTAAATGAAATTTTGTTAAAAAATAGTATAGATATAATAACTTCTTAGGTTTTCGCGATCACTACACATTAAAATAAAACAAAGTTTAACCGGATTAAATCGCGTATATTATTTAAATTGGTTTCGAAATGCTGCAAAGCTTTCGAAACGTCAGGGAAACCAATTTAAATAATATACGCGATTTAATCCGGTTAAACTTTGTTTTATTATAGTATAGATATAGATCTCAATTTTAAAAGAATAAAAACATCTTGATTACGTATTTTAGCGTTTAGTATCCGTGGTACCACCGGTCGTACCACCAGTGGTACCACGGTTATTTTTTCCTAACCGTGGTACCCCAGTCTACCACCAGTAGTACCACAGTTACTTTTTCATAACCTTGGTACCTCAGTGGAACCACGGTTATTTTTTCCTAACCCTAGTACCACTAAACAGTTTACAGAATTTTATTTATTATTCTTTGCTTATATTTTTAAAATAAAATTACTCAAAATTGACAAAAGTGATTCCCATTCAGTCACACCCTTTTGAGTCACGCTGTGACACGATGGGAAAAAATCCCATCGAGTAACACTCACCCAATGCAACTTTTTCAATGAGTCAAACCATTATTCGTGGTGTGGTGTGACCACAGACGTACTGGAGATTGGGTGTGACTCAGTGGGTCAAAAAAAGTTGCATTATGTCACAGATATAACTTAATTTTAGACTACTAGGTACTTTCTTTATAGAAGTGATAGATCTTCGTTTTGGATGACAGCTGTCAAACGCCAAAACATCCTCTATTGGCAGCAAATGTCAAAAATATGTGAAAAGCAGATTAAAACATTGGCTGTCATTTTTGACATCGGCTGGTTGCAAAATGACAAATGACTCATCAGATGACAGCTGATGTCAGAAACTAGTCAATGTAATTTCTGGCATTTATATAGGTAAGACTAAGCAGCATTGGTCATTGTTTACATCCGGGGTGCGTTCACTATTATCGTCCGACGACGGCGGATGACGCCCGGAGCGTTGTTTGGTCGTTCAGTTACTCGGAGTGATCGTCCGGGCGTTCACACCAAACCGTTCAGTATTGTGAGCGGGCGTCGTCGAGCGTACGCACCGGTCACCCCGTGAAATAGTAGGGTAAAAGACGCTCTGCTGTCATGTTGACAGATAAAAGTATGAAATGACAGATAATTTGAGGTTTCGACTGTCATAATTGTCAGTGCTTCATTGTTCTAGTGTCAGTTTCATAAGGTCGCCCGAAGTCGTTCAGTAACTCTGAGAAAATCGTCAATGATCGAGCGATATTCGCACCGGGTGACTTTCACACTGAGTGCGTAATAAGTGAACGTATTCACATTCTTTTCATCATCAGCTATCAATAGAGTATATTTTGGCGTTTGACAGCTGTCACCTGTCAATTTGACAGCTGTCATCCAAAACGAAGATCTATCACTTCTGTAAAGAAAGTAGTAGTCTTAAATTAAGTTATACCTGTGACAAAATGCAACTTTTTTTGTCCCACTGAGTCACACCCAATCTCTAGTAGGTCTGTGGTCACACCACACCACCAATAATGGTTTGACTCATTGAAAAAAAGTTGCATTGGGTCACAGTGTTACTCGATGGGATTTTTTCCCATCGTGTCACAGCGTGACTCAAAAGGGTGTGACTGAATTGGAATCACTTTTGTCAAATTTGAGTAATTTTATTTTAAAAATATAAGCAAAGAATAATAAATAAAATTCGCTAAACTGTTTAGTGGTACTAGGGTTAGGAAAAAATAACAGTGGTTCCACTGAGGGACCAAGGTTTATTTATTTATTTATTATTAATAATACACCAACAGTTATAAACATCAGACATTATCTTATTCTAATATTACAGGTACATTATCCGATGCTTAAACAAATTAAAGGCGTACATAACATTCATAGGAGCTGTTTTATCATTATGCTTACCCGGTCAAAAATAAAAATAAAGTTTTTAAAAGAAGTACAAAAATAAAGTTTTTAAAAGAAGTACAAAAATAAACGGAACCTTGTTATCTTATTATTATTATAAGCCTGAAGTGTCCCACTGCAGGGCAAAGGCCTCCCTACTCTCCTTCCACTTCTCCCTGTCTATTGCTACAAGCGTCCAGTCCTTTTGGAAGGAGTCCAGCTCATCCCGCCATCTCCGTCTGGGCCTGCCGCGTTGACGTCTGCCATGTAAAGGGACCCATTGAGTTGTTAGTTTGGCCCAGTGGTCGTCTGACATGCGGCAGATATGTCCAGCCCAGTTCCACTTTAGAGTGGCAGCCTTACGGGTGACGTCAGCTATTTTTGTTCTGGAACGGATCGTTGTGTTTCTTGTTTGTTATCTTAACTATTATAAAATTGTAAACGTCTGTTTGTTTGTTTGTTTGTTCCAGCATCACGCTAAAACTACTGGACCGATTTTGATGATTTTTTTTTTGTTTGAAAGCTGATGATCTGACTTAAAAACTGGTATGGATTTTGAGAAAGAAAGAAAGAAAGAAAAAAAGAAAAAAATTAATTCGTGGGTTGCGTACTCAACCGACAGATCGAAGCTTCTATGCATTTGCACGAGCGGATAGTAATGTACGATGGAGTGGAGTGGAGTGGAGTGGAGTGGACAGGGGATGGGACTGGGGATGGGACTGGGGACGGGACAGGGGACGGGACTGGGGACGGGACAGTGGACGGGACAGGGGACGGAACATGGGACGGGAAATGGGACGGGACATGGGACAGGACAGTGGGACGGCACATGGGACTGGACATAGGATGGGACATGGAACAGGACATGGGACATGGGACGGGACGATAGTGATATAGTGAGATAGTGGGACAGTGGAATAGTGGGACAGTGGGACAGTAGGACAGTGGCAGTGGGACGGTGAGACGGTGGGACAGTGGGGCAGTGGGGTAGTGGGGCAACGGGGCAGCGGGGTAGTGGGCCAGTGGGGTAGCGGGGCAGTGGGGCAGTGGTCTTGTGGGGCTGCGGGGCAGCGAGGCAGCGGGACAGTGGGGCAGCGGGGCGGGGAGGCTAGGCAGTGAGGCAGTGGGGCAGCGTGCCAGCGGGGCAGCGGGGCAGTGGGGTACCGGGGCAGTGGGATAGTGGGGCAGCGGGGCAGTGGGACAGTGGGGTAGCGGGGCAGTGGGCCAGTAGGGGAGTGGGGCAGCGGGGCAGCGTTGCAGTGGGGCAGCGGGGCAGTGGGTTACCGGGTCTGCGGGGCATTGGGGTTGTGGGATAGTGGGGCAGCGGGGCAGCGGGGCTGTGGGGAAGCGGGGCAGGCTGTGGGGCAGTGGGATAGTGTGGCAGCGGGGCAGTGGGTCTGTGGTGTAGCGGGGCAGCGGGCTGTGGGGCGGCGGGGCTGTGGGGCAGCGGGGCAGTGGGTTACCGGGGCATCGGGGCAGCGGGGCAGTGGAGCATAGGGGTAGCGGGGCAGTGGGGACAGCGTGGCATCAGTTGGGCAGTGGGTTAGTGGGGCAGCGGTGCAGTGGGGGCTGTGGGGCAGTGGGGTAGTGGGACAGCGGGGCAGCTGGGCAGCGGGGAAGTGGGGCAGCGGGGTATTGGGGCAGCGGGGTAGCGGGGCAGTGCGGCAGCGGGGCAGCTGGGCAGCGTGTCAGCGGGGCTGTGGGGCAGCGGGGCAGTGGGGCAGTGGGGTAGTGGGGCAGCGGGGCAGCGGGCCAGTGGGGTAGCGGGGCAGTGGGGCAGTGGTCTTGTGGGGCAGCGGGGCAGCGGGACAAAGGGGCAGCGGGGCAGCGGGGCGGGGAAGCTGGGCAGCGAGGCAGTGGGGCAGGGTGCCAGCGGGGCATCGGGGCAGTGGGGTACCGGGGCAGTGGGATAGTGGTGCAGCGGGGCAGTGGGCCAGTGGGGTAGCGGGGTAGTGGGGAAGCGGGGCAGCTGGGCATCGGGGCAGCTGGGCAGTGGGGTAGCGGGGCAGTGGGCCAGTAGGGGAGTGGGGCAAAGGGTTAGTGGGGCGCCGGGGCAGTGGGGGCAGCGGTGCAGCGGGGCAGTGGGGCAGCGGGGCAGTGTGTTACCGGGTCTGCGGGGCAGTGGGGTTGTGGGATAGTGGGGCAGCGGGGCAGCGGAGCAGTGGGGCAGCGGGGCAGCGGAGCAGTGGGGCAGCGGGGCAGTGGGGCAGCGGGACAGGGGGGCAGTGGGGACGCGGGGCAGGCTGTGGGGCAGTGGGATAGTGGGGCAGCGGGGCAGTGGGTCAGTGGGGTAGCGGGGCAGCGGGATGTGGGGCGGCGGGGCAATGGGGCAGCGGTGCAGTGGGGCAGCGGGGCAGTGGGGCAGCGGCGCAGTGGGGCAGTGGGGCAGCGGGGCAGTGGGGCAGCGGGGCAGCGGGACAGTGGACTGGACTGGAATGGACTGGACTGGACTGGACTGACGTGGGTTAGCAGAATTTAACGCGAGCGGAGCCGCGGGTAAAAGCTAGTAAAAACTAAAAATACGACAACGTTTTCTGAAAAATTAAACTAAACAATAATTTATAAGACGATTAAGTAAAACTTACAAGCAGGATGTTATACAATAAAAATAAAAATAAAGAGAAACAATGTCATGAAGTTACACGAAAATTTTCAAATATGGTTTTTCGAATGCCACCCAAGGTGTCATGAAATATATCTAATTTAGAACTATGATGATGATTGAGTGTGTTAAATTGACTGAAAATTCGATTAAGAGGACCGTGTGCACCAATATTTGTGCGACAGAATGGAAGGCAAAAAGTTTTGGTTACGGCGGAACGGGGTACATTACGGGGAACTGTTAAGGGAATTTGTACTAAAAGTTGGCTGCAGTCGATTTTACCATTGAGAATTTTATACAAAAATATAGTATCATGCATTATGCGACGGTTACGCAGCGATGTCATTTTAAAGAACGATAGCCGGTGGTCGTAAGGACATCTGTGGGATATACCATGGGTATTAAAAGCCAGGGAGCGTGTGAACGAGTGTTGTATACGTTCAATACGCTGAGAATGAACGGTATAGGAGGGACTCCACACTGTACAAGCATATTCTAAATTGCTTCTAACCAATGTTTTCTATAGAAGTAGCTTGGTTTGAGGTCGCTTAAAACCGTTAGAGTTGCGTTTAAGAAAGCCGAGCATCTGAGCTGACTTTTTTACTATTGAGTCAATATGGGATGTGAACCGCAGTTTGCTATCAATGATAATTCCTAGGTCTTTAACTTCACAAAGTGATTCCAATTTTTTACCCTGCAGCTTGAAGTCAAATGTTAAGGGATTTTCTTTCCTAGTAAATGTAATGTGATGATTACATTTGGAGACGTTAAGGATCATACCATTATTAATACACCAGAGGTTAATATTCTTTAGGTCGTTTTGAATGTGTGTCATATCTTCGTAAGTTTCGACAGTTCTATAGATTTTAAGATCATCAGCGTACATGGAGAACTTGCAGTATTGAATATTAGAGGTGAGGTCATTGATAAATATGAGAAAAAGTATGGGACCAAGATGAGACCCTTGAGGAACTCCTGAAGTAGCATAATAAGAGCGAGATTCAAATCCTCCCACTGCAACCAACTGAGATCGTTTTGACAGATAAGACTCCAGCCATCGCAACAAAGGTCCACCAATACCAATTAGTTCCAGTTTTCTTACTAACAGAAAGTGATCAACTTTATCAAAAGCACTGCTTAAATCTGTGTAAATGGCATCCACCTGACGTCCACTATCAAGTTCTCGTGAAAGATCGTTTAAGTATGTTACCAAGTTAGTTTCAGTGGAGCGACCATACATGAACCCATGTTGATGTGTTGAGATACATGAATTAGCGTGGAGCGAAATAGCTGGACATACAAGGGATTCAAATATCTTAGAGAAACAGGAAAGAATTGATATCGGTCGATAGTTTTTAACATCTGAATTGTCACCTTTCTTATGCACGGGGACAATCCTGGCTTTTTTCCATTCTTCTGGAAAAACACCCCATTTTAAAGAACAGTTAATTAAAATACGTAAGGGTAGTGATAGCACGGGCCCACAACGTTTTATAAAAACTGGGGGAATATTGTCAGGACCAGCACCCTTAAATATATCAAGCTTTTTTATTTTATTACATATGTCTATTTCATTAAAATGAAGTAGAGAGATATATGAGTTATAATTAGTAATGGAAGTTTCAACTGGTGTCAATTGTTGGCTATTACTAGAGAAAACCGATGAAAAATGGGTGGCAAAGGTATCTGCAATTTGAGCCCCAGTAGCGACAACGGTATTGTTAAGATGGACTGATGATGGGATAGTAGTTCTACCTTTTCGTTTATCTTTAATATAACGCCAGAACTGCTTAGGGTTTTTAGATATATTAGATTCTATCCTTGTTTTGTACTCACTAAGATTTTTCTGTAATAATAATTGACAATGGCCTCTCAAGACTTCAAATTCATATTTATCCCTAGGATTATGAAATTTTTTATATCTTATTCTACATTTGTTTTTTTCTGACAAAAGTTTTATAAGTATAAAACTAAACCAAGGGGGGTATTTGGACCTTTTGGGCGCGTGTTTAGGGACGAATTTTACAACAATATTAGTAAGAATCTCATAAAATTTAGATACCATTATATTTATATCTTTCATATCACTGAACAACTCTAACCAGTTCGTATTTTTTAGCTCTAAAATTATGTTTTTATAGTCTGCTTTAAAAAAATTAAAGTCAGCTCTGTGTTTAGGGCGTAGGTATTTAGTATCAACAAAGGGTACATATAAGAGCAACGGAGGATGTTTTCGATCAAGTCGACTCAGTAATTGGGGAGCATTTTCTACGTAACATAGTGGCAGATTGCTTAAAATTAAGTCTAATATTTTGTCATCCTCATTAAGAATACTATTAAACTGAGAGAGGTTATTCAGTGACATAAAGTCAACCAAGGAATGTCCCAAATTGTTGTGGTAATTTACAGGAAGAGTATAAGAACTGTCGCCTTGTTTAAGCCATCCTATAGAACTCAAGTTAAAGTCGCCTAATATAATAACATCGTCCTCAAAGTTTACAATATGGTTAACATTGTCAAGAAATTTAATTAAGGATTCTTGTTTGACTGGCGGTGGTAGGTAAACGACACATAAAGCAATAGTTTTAACAACATTATTCAGACTGATTTCGATTTTGATCCACATGTCTTCTAAGTCACTTTCCCAATTAAATACCCTTACTGATGGCAAGTTAGAAGAAACCGCAATTAAAACACCACCGCCATCCAATTTGGAACCCTTAGAACATAAACGGTCTCTTCTATAAACATTGTATCGAGAGTCAATGAATTCACTATTATGTATATTAGAATTTAGCCAAGTTTCAGTAAAAACGATAATATTGTAATTACATAATAATATATTAGAGTATACATCATTAGTTTTTGAAGGTTATGAAAAAGTAACTGTGGTACCACTGGTGGTAGACTGGGGTACCACAGTTAGGAAAAAATAACCGTGGTACCACTGGTGGTACGACTGGTGGTACCACGGATACTAAACGTATTTTAGGGGTGGCGCCCGTACATGTGAAATGGGGATGAAAATATTTTTTTCGCTGCACCCCCTCGTGTAGCATTGAATAGGTCTATTAAAATGATGATAATGTTTCATACACCACTTTTTTATCAGGTGTACCACCTGCGAAATATGCCTGCCAAAGTGGCTTGCAATGTGTCCCCCCCCTGCCATTTCTAAACTATGCAACGTAGAAACTTATAATCTTCCACATTGATAAAACTTTGTGAAAACTCTCTTTTAAAATTATTTCGAGTATAATGTGATTATAATTTTTTGAGTTATAGACAGAAAACTGAAAAATACTTAAAACGTCCTAGTTCAAAGGTCATTGACCTTAGAGAAAAATGATCATAGCAAATAATGCTCCTTGTGCTACTTTCTATTTGAAAAAATCACAAAACGTAACTTTGTGTTATTATGACATGACAAAATTCTTAAATTTGGCGCCATCTAGCGGCGTCTAACAACACTCTCTAAGTCGCCAATGGTGCCGTCAAGTGCCGTCTATTGCATTTGGCACTGTATAGCGCCATCTAGCGGCTATTGACAACACTCTCTGAGTCGCCAATGCTGCTGTCTATTGCAAAAACTAAAATAGCCATGATTAATATTCGATTTGATTTGTTTGTAACACCTACTTGAGGAACCCTATAATACTGAGCATGGCCCGACATGCTCCTGGCCGGTTTTTCTTTAATAACAGCATTTACAGGAAATCTGGAAGTTATGAAGTTAGCCGGTCAATATTTTACAGCATTTTTAGCCCGGCCGCACATTGTCATAAAATAGCACCGTATTTACATTTGAATATGTGAAAAGCAGACATACGATTCGGAAAATTCTGTCAGTCTGCGAGGCTGGTACTAAAATTAACTGTATAATGATATATGCCATAGACGTACAACATACTATTATAACATCGTAAAAGTACAACCATGGTATAGGTTCTGGTGTGTCAGATTTTTTCTGTGATCAATGAATGAATCATTGTGATTTCCTTCCAATGTGCGGCTGGACTAAATCAACCTTTCAATACTATCAACCGACTTCAAAAAAAGGAGGAGGTTCTCAATTCGATTGTATTTTTTTTAAAGCAGTAACGGACACTAACTTGTGACATGTATGGAGCTAAGTAGTACAAAAAATATATAATTGAAACTATCGACATATCGATATATTTTGAGCAATCCGTATGCGAAACGGTTTCATTTTCACGTACACAATATTTTTTTATCTAACACATAATTATTTAAAATAACATATTATATAGAAAATAGGGTATTTACTGCATGTTATTAATGTATTACTAAATAATTTTAAGAATAACTTCTATGAAAATAAGCATTATGAAAGTAGTATTGTCCTGCAGATACTTACACAGGTAACGTCTCTTTCTTTAGGTTAATAATGTAAATTACACAGCAGTATAACACAGAACACTACACCTATACGATTATTGATATTAATTGGATAAAATACAGAACGATTGTGAAATAAATCATAAAATAATACGAGATTATATTTTGATGGGACGCTATGGGAGATTACAATTTTCAAAATCGGTTCTACTTCTGATCTTCCACTTTATTTTTTATTTTTTGACTCTTCGCTAATTTTCTAAATTTCCCAGAATTGCTGAATGTCCTGCGAGTTGCTCAGGACATTACATTGTAATGAGGACACTTGACCACCTCCGTATATGATCCACCCTAGCGGAGTTTCTTGTAGAACTGGCTTTGATGAGTTTTCGCCCTTGAGCAACCCACCTAATAATATTGTGTCCCACGTCCTGTACGCGCCAAGTTTTGTATTTTTATTTAAATACCATGAAAAGCATGTACGAGTGTGTACTGCGCTGTACCTTAATTTTAAAAAAGAGTACAGCTTACCATTTTCATAAAAATGCTAATTGAATATGGCGGGTACAGAACGAGCTCGTCCTGTACGCGCCATAATGATTTAATGATGATCGGTCTTTTGTTATGATATAAAACGGATGTACCGAGGATGTTCTCCACATAACTGCAATCGGTGTTCAATAACTATTTATAAATGGATTAAAATATGCATTTCAAGTTGGCGCGTACAGGACGAGTTTCGTCTCTAGAGCAAAGCACGTGATGCATAGCAGCAATTGATGCATGTACCGTATATGCTAGTTGAGGTACTGTCCCAATAGTTGTTATTCGCAACTGATAAATATAAATATTTCCAATAACAAGATTCTAACCTAAAAAAAATTATAAATATAGTTGTATACAGACTTAAAAAAGTCTAGAATTGACACTTCATATTTTTTTAAAGGACAGTGAGCGGATACGGTCCCAGCTCTGCCAGCCATTTAATGAAGGGGACATGAAAGAAGAAGCAAAATTTAATGTTTTTTATTAAAGTAAAATTATTTGTATCATTGTTTATAATTTTTAGGGTTAGCCGCAATGCAGCTGACCGCACGTTGTGGTTGCGAATGCGGCCAGACGGAACGTGGGCAGCCGCGTTCGCAACCGCAAAGTGCGGTTATCCGCACGGCTAGCCGCATTGCGGCTACCCGCACAGTGCGTAAGTACCCTTAGGCCTCGTCGCATTATGCACTAGCCGCAAATAATAATAATATGTATATACATACATACATATTATACGTATTATCACGCCTGTTTCCCATTGGGGTAGGCAGAGACTATGGATTTCCACCTGCTACGATCCTGACACACCTCTTTCGCTTCATCTACGTCCATTAACCTCTTCATGCATGCTCGTCGGTTTAGAGAACTCTTAACCTGTCATTTTTTGAGAACATCCGCGATTTGATCGCGATACGTTCGCCGAGGTTGTCCCCTTCCAACTCTTCCATCCACACTCGCTTCGTATACTTGTTTCACCAATCTCCTCTCGTCCATCCTCTCTATATGTCCAAACCATCTTAACATACCTTTCTCAATCTTTGTCACTACATCTTCTTTCACTCCACAACGCTCCCTTATCACGTTATTCCTTACTTTATCTCTCATTATTACTATCACATTTCCAATTTCCATCTTCATGTCTTAGTTTGGCGCACGAGACTTGCAATACCGTTTAGGCAACAGTCGAGGTGGTATTGTACTTAATATAGGCAAATGTTGATCATCAGGTGGGCCTATAGCTCGTTTCACCTACTATAGTCTTGTACCTATAATAAATGTGTAGGTATATAATCCATTGTGAGAGGAATAATTGAATAAATTATTATTATTATAAATAATATCCTACCCCTACAGGATCGATATAAAATAAATAAATATTTTTGGGACATTTTTACACAGCACCATCTAGTCCAAAACTATGCAGAGCTTGTGCTATGGGTACCAGACAATGTATATAATACTTATACACTTTTTTTTATATGTCCAAACATGGCTGAGCAAATCGTCAAACGTTTTGCATTTTACGTAATGGTGTGTATTAGCTGGTTAATTCATCAAATAGCTTCGTATCTTAAAGACACAAATAGGCACATCATGATCTGGCCATTTTTCTACGATCGGACTTTGACTGATAGATGTCAATAATAGGTAAACTTCCGTTTTTTAATGTCTCTTTCTCGCTCACTCTCACAATGGGGTGGAACAAGCCGAGAAACCGGTAGATATAGTCCACCTGGTAGCTTATTGTGCACTTGAGCTTGTTTTTATGCGTTGTTTGTGCCTTAATAACAATTGGTCAAAATTACAAGCTCTTGTATGACAATGTCACAGAATGACTCACAGCTTTTGTGTCATAATAACAATCGCTCAAAATGATCTATTGTTGCTCAAAATGACAAGATCTCATATAAAATTATCTGTTTTTCAAACCCTTGTAGCAGGTTACAGAATCAACCCACAGCTTTGGTGCCATAATAACTATTGCTCCAAATGACCAATTCAAACGATTTATAGCATTATTTTTTTCTGGCCGGCACTTTCAGAAAAGGCCCAATTTGAATGATGTCCTTTTGCTTGTTCTTTCATGTCCCCTTTATTAAATGGCTGGCAGAGCTGGGACCGTATCCGCTCACTGTCCTTTAAAAAAATATGAGGAAGTGTCAATTCTACACTTTTTATAGTCTGTGTACAACTATATTTATAAAAAAAATGTTGGTTAGAATCTTGTTATTGGAAATATTTATATTTATCAGTCGCGAAGAACAACGATTAGGACAGTACCTCAACTAGCATATACGGTACATGCATCAATTGCTGCTATGCATCACGTGCTTTGCTCTAGAGACGAAACTCGTCCTGTACGCGCCAACTTGAAATGCATATTTTAATCCATTTATAAATAGTTATTGAACACCGATTGCAGTTATGTGGAGAACATCCTCGGTACATCCGTTTTATATCATAACAAAAGACCGATCATCATTAAATCATTATGGCGCGTACAGGACGAGCTCGTTCTGTACCCGCCATATTCAATTAGCATTTTTATGAAAATGGTAAGCTGTAGTCTCTTTTTAAATTAAGGTACAGCGCAGTACACACTCGTACATGCTTTTCATGGTATTTAAATAAAAATACAAAACTTGGCGCGTACAGGACGTGGGACACATAATATTGAACCATTAACTTGCGCGCTAAGCAACAAGTGCACTGGCCCGCTAATGTTAAAGTATGGATCAGCTAATTTTAAAGTTTCTATGTATGACCAATCCGATGTGTCGAACGATTTATATGGAATATCTTTCAGTAAATTGTTCATGATAAGTACATCGGTGGCAAACGTAACATCATTATACATCAGCTTGCAAGTTATTGCGATCATGCCTTTACAGTTGTTTTCGACTTCCCCTACGCCGAATATCATGCCGTTAAACTTTGATCTTGCTAATCCTAATTTTTGTGCAGCACTCTCTCTGATCAGGGAAACTTGAGATCCTGAATCTATGAGGGCTCTTAAAACGTGACAGGATCCATCACTTGCTAACACTTCAACTAATGCTGTTGCCAGCAATACTTCACTCGAACCTGGGGGTCTACTCGCGTTCGACGATATTCCATTAATCGTATCGTTCATCGCACAATTTGCTACTCCGGTCAACCATCGTTCCCATATTGCATGCGATGATCGTGTTTTGACGTTGGTTTCTCTGCTCTCTGATCAATTTCATACGACAATGAACAATAGTCTATCTTTATTGTGCCTATTTTATGTGCCTATCTTTATTGTGTAGGTATCAGTCGGAACGAAAGTTTGTATTTCGTTTGTCGTTCGGCAAACGCGAGTAGGCCCCCAGGATCGTTTTGAGAGACATGTGCTGTTATAGGCACGTGTTCTGCTTGATTTAGGTCGGTCGTTAACGTTGTTATTATAGCTGCATTACTTGTTTCCGATATATTTTTTGGGCATGCGTCATGTAAAACCGAGTGGTGATTTCCTGCGCATTTGCGACATCGCCTAACGGAAATGTACTGCTGACCATTATGGTCGAACAAGCAATTTGTGCATAATTTTAATTTTAAAACAGTGTCTAATTTTGCTTGATTAGGCAACTCTAAAAAATTAACGCAATTAAATAATGAATGTTGTTGACCGCCAAGCTGACAACTAAATGTTGACACGTGTAAGGCTTTTGTTTCTAATTGAGGCTTGTAATTTTTGGCGAAATTAGGATTGTATCGCCTTATCTTTTGATTTTCAGATTGATAATGATTGCTGGATGTATAACTGTTAGATTTCGGTGCTGCTTGATCTATCTTCCTGCGAGAAGTTTCTAGGCTGGTGAACTTACTCTCCAAGTAATCCAAAAAATCTTGCAACACTGGTAGCTCTCTCGAATTCTTCAAGGAATCGATGTAATCTCCGTAGGTTTCGCTATCCAGCTTCTGTGTCAATAAGTGCACCAGAAGCGGATCCCAAGTGCTGATATCAACCTCTAAAAAAACGAACGGCATGTAAGCTTTCCAGGGCAATGTCATGCAACTTTTTAATATGACCCAGTGATTGCTGCTGTGAACTGGGTAAACCCAGGATAGTATTCATGATAGTAGTGAAAATTAGTTTTTTGTTGTTGTACCTATGATTTAGGATTTCCCAACACGTACTGTAGTTATCAGAACTGATGGGAAGATGTTGTATAAGTCTTACCGCCTCGCCCCTTAATTACTTTGCCCTTCAAAAATTGCATTTTTTGCGCGTGGGACAAGGAAGGGTTGTTATGGATCGTTTCGGTAAAGAGATTCTTAAACGATGTCCATTGCTGATAATTGCCTGAAAATACTGGTATATCAATTTTCGGCGTAGAATGCTCTCTATGTGATACACTCCAAAGCTTTTTGTTGATAGTTTTCTTCAGATGAAAATATGATTGCTCATGCTTGCTATAAATGTGTGCGTCAACCCAGCGAAAAAGTGTCGAATTTCTTAATTCGAGATAAGTAAATCGTTAGTGTATGACGTCGTGTAATTGTGTATGAACATTTCAGATTTGTGTGTCCAACCCTTTTTGGGATATTCATCAAAAACGTTTTCCGCTGGAACGACGTCTTCCCAGCGAGACTTTTTTTTTTCCAAATGACGTAAGTAAAATAAAATAGTTACATGGATTAGAGTATAACGAAAGGTAAATGTGTATGCATAAATGAGATTTGTGTGTCTAAAGACTCCGAAGATATTCAAGTTTCCGCTGCGGTGACGTTTGGCTGATTGCTGGATATCATAAACGGTTAGGCGAATAGTTGTGACTTTTTTTACACATGTTGCGTTTCTTTTGTGTGTAATGTTTGTGAAAACAGACTTCGAAAAAAAATTACCGCTAGGAAGCTATAAATTTTAAAATGAAATCAGGTTATTAGGTCCTAGTACTGCGAATATGAGCTCCGAAGCCTAAATGTTAAAGTTTATTTGTACCTTATAAATGCTCACAATGTCATGTTAAGTCTCATCGATGTACTGTAAGTAAATAATGAATTATGAACAAAATTGCTAGGTCTGGGCCACGATGTTGTTCGCCATTCGATTGGACGAGTTTACTATGGGTTGGCAAATTAAAAGGTATCCCATTCGTTAGTGTATTAGTTCAATTATCCATCTGTAAAATTGTAGCCCAATACACTTAATAATTAAAGAAATATAATCAAAAAACCAATGAGAAGCGCAATACAGAGATAAACCAACCAAGTTTGAATGTGTACTAAAAAGCGGCCGCGCGATACATGGTGCTTACCTTCCAAAATTGTTAGTATAGTACCGTTTTTATTTTGGTACATGTGCGTACACAATTCTTTAGTTTTTATTTTCTCATTTTACTTTACACAGTCATCAGTTCAATTATTTCAAATTAAGTAGGTACTATTCAGTTATTGACATGGGGTCACTAAGAACAAATTATAATATTGTAAAGAGACCACGACTGTGGTGCTAAAGTTTTACGTATTATGTGAGATTTCCATGTAGGTAATTAACATTCTTGGTTTAGAAGTTACAAAGTTCTGACAGACAAATGGATTTGAATTTCTTTTTTTACAGGTTCCGTCTGTGTGTCCATCCGTTTAACTTGAAGAAGTAAAAACAAAAAAATCATACAGTTAGTGATTTGTATGATTATTTTGTTTTTGTTTTGTAACGGACACTCAAGCATAGTGAATTTTTGTGTTTTATTGCGAAAAAAGTTATTAAAAACTTAAGTTTAATTTTTTTCTTACTTCCTTTGTTCTTCATATCGGATTCAACATAAAACTACCTCGTGTTGTGTTTCCTAGCGTTTTTATTTATGCTATCTGTGTCGATCTAGTATAAACGTATGTTTGGCAACATACATCCAAAGTCGATGGGACCCCGTACGTTGACAGTGGGCTAAAATAAAGAGGTAAACAATGAACAAGGGTTCACTGTAGCTGCTAATGTTCTCGTCTATTCACATTTACAATTAATTTCACTGCACTTGTGGCATAGTCGTTAAGGTGGTCACCTCTCTATTGACACCACGCCAAATGTTGTCGGTTCGATCCACACACACACACACAGCATGCAGTTAATTTATTATCTACGTAGAGCTGGTTACGAATAATATACATAATCTTTAATTTTAATAAACATAACAACCTACATTAATGTAGATACCTACTAAGCTTATGAATGAGTCAATTATTGTAACTTATCTGTGATTTTAAACATTAAATAATTTAATTAAAATAATAGCTATACTTATTTTTTGTAAAATACCTTTTCTATATCTTTTATGTTGATTTTAGTATGTAGATTTTTATTATTTTGTTGTTGTTGATTTTTTTGCACGAGTTTTTAAGTACCTACCTATACATACACATATCTACAATTGATAATCATTAGTAAATTGATACTTTTGAAAATAAAACTAATTAAACTGCAGTTGTTTTTCATTTTTACTAATTATTGTGTACGCACCTGTACCAAAGTACCACACCAATAACAATAAGTATGCTAACAATTTGGGAAGGTAAGCACCATGTATCGCGCGGCCGCTTTTTAGTACACATTCAAACTTGGTTGATTTATCTCTGTATTGCGCTTCTCATTGGTTTTTTGATTATATTTCTTTAATTATTAAGTGTATTGGGCTACAATTTTACTTATTGATATTTTATTATTGATTACGGATAATTGAACTAATACACTAACGAATGGGATACCTTTTAATTTGCCAACCCATAGTAAACTCGTCCAATCGAATGGCGAACAACATCGTGACCCAGACCTAGCAATTTTGTTCATAATTCATTATTTACTTACAGTACATCGATGAGACTTAACATGACATTGTGAGCATTTATAAGGTACAAATAAACTTTAACATTTAGGCTTCGGAACTCATATTCGCAGTACTAGGACCTAATAACCTGATTTCATTTTAAAATGTATAGCTTCCTAGCGGTAATTTTTTTTCGAAGTCTGTTTTCACAAACATTACACACAAAAGAATCGCAACATGTGTAAAAAAAGTCACAACTATTCGCCTAACCGTTTATGATATCCAGCAATCAGCCAAACGTCACCGCAGCGGAAACTTGAATATCTTCGGAGTCTTTAGACACACAAATCTCATTTATGCATACACATTTACCTTTCGTTATACTCTAATCCATGTTACTATTTTATTTTACTTACGTCCTTTGGAAAAAAAAGTCTCGCTGGGAAGACGTCGTTCCAGCGGAAAACGTTTTTGATGAATATCCCAAAAAGGGTTGGACACACAAATCTGAAATGTTCATACACAATTACACGACGTCATACACTAACGATTTACTTATCTCGAATTAAGAAATTCGACACTTTTTCGCTGGGATGACGCACACGTGGTTTACCTAGGCCCAGGGGGAGGTCATGACCCCCATGACCCCCCCCCTGGATCCGCCCTTGGCTTGAGGCGCTGATGTCCCACTGCTGACACTCCAATGCTCGGGATGCCCTTTAACTCGCTAGTGGAATCTTGGTTCTGGAACTCCACCCTTTGCTGCTAGGGTATTGTGTCCAAAACGATATGCTAAAGTTCTGCTGCTAAAAACTATGTTCAAAGTTCACACGTAACACTGTAAACCAATGTGCTGATTGCTGAACGAGTTCTCTCACAAGTTCAATACACGTCACTCCACGGAGAAAAACGAATACTTAAGGCCAGGATATCCGAAATCGACCAATTTTTGATTGAACGGTAAACAATCAAATATTCTTTTTTTTGTTCTGATAAAAATGTATGTTGTGGTTTGATAAACATTATTTATTAATTAATGATTGAAAACACGATACTTACAATTTCACTCGATCATAAAAAAATACGAAAACAGGGAAATTTTTTATCGATTTTCAAGTCGTATTTAAAGTATATCAAACTTTTACTCACAAAAACCATGTCAAAAAATAGGCAATGCCATTTTAATTCATAATAAATGAATAAAAAATCTAAAAATATTTTAAATTTTTTTTAACGATATTATATAACAAAAGTCGCTAACGCGCTAGCTTCAATAGCCCGCCAGGCGTCTCCGAGGCAAGGCTCGGAACCGGTTTGAAAAATACCGGTTATTACCGGTTTATTGCGGTTAAGCTCCGAACTTTTCTTGAGAACGCGAACGTTTAAAGAACTTTATCTTTACCTAAATTAACCGGTTTAATCGACGAGCGCCAAGTAAGAAATAAATGAAAAGTAGATACATACCCATTTTTAGGGTTCCGAAGTCCTACAAGGAACCCTTATAGTTTCGTCATGTCCGTCCGTCTGTCCGTCTGTCCTAATCCTTTACAGCTTAATAACTTCTACAGTTATAAACATAAGTAAATGAAATTTTGTTAAAAAATAGTCTGCATATAGATCTCAATTTTAAAAGAATAAAAAAATAGTTTTTACTTTCTTTAGGGGTGGCGCCCATACATGTGAAATGGGGAAAAAAAATTTTTTTTCACTGCACCCCCTCGTGTGGGGTATCATTGAATAGGTCTACTAAAATGAAGGTAATGTTTCATACATCACTTTTTTATCAGGTGTACCATCTGCGAAATATAGCCCGCCAAAGTGTCTTGCAATGTGTCCCCCCCCTGCCATTTCTAAACTATGCAACGTAGAAACTTATAATCTTCCACATTGATAGACCTTTGTGAAAACTCTCTTTTAAAATTATTTTGAGTATAATGTGATTATAATTTTTTGAGTTATAGACAGAAAACTGAAAAATACTTAAAACGTCCTAGTTCAAAGGTCATTGACCTTAGAGAAAAATGATCATAGCAAATAATGCTCCTTTAGCTACTTTCTATTTGAAAAAATCACAAAAAGTAACTTTGTGTTATGTTGACGACACACTTCTTAAATTTGGCGCCATCTAGCGGCATCGTACAACACTCTCTGGGTCGCCAATGCTGCCGTCAAGTGCCGTGTATTACATTTGGCACTGTATAGCGCCATCTAGCGGCTACTGACATCACTCTCTGAGTCGCCAATGCTGCCGTCTATTGCAAAAACTAAAATAGCCGTGATTAATATTCGATTTGATTTGTTTGTAACACCTACTTAAGGAACCCTATAATACTGAGCATGGCCCGACATGCTCTTGGCCGGTTTTTTTAATGTTTTGCAGCGGAACTGATTGATGCAATAAATGTTCGTCCCGAAACAGAAATATTCTTTCTAATGTTTTTTTTTAGCTTTTTCCGTTATCTTGCGATCAGTCATGTGGACTATAAGCAGATTAGATGTAGTCAAGTCAGAAGTGTATGTAGGGTGCTACTTCCGGCGGAGGCCGCCTTTTCTTAAGTGTAGTCCGTATGCTTTCAGGGATGGTAAGCTGTCCTGCTAGCTGGTTTGGGTGTTTTTGTAGACGTGACTTATAGCTGGCTCCATGGCAGTTGATAACTTCTTTAAACATAGGTAGGTTCAGGATTTCGTGTACCTCCTTTGTTTTGATAAACCACGGTGCGTTCGATATTTGTTTGAGGATATAGTTTTGCACCCTTTGTACTATCGTTATATTGGAGGCACAGGCTGAGCCCCATAGTTAAATACCATAGGTCCAGTTTGGCTTTAACATTATTTTGTATATGAGAATCTTGTCAATTGATAGTTTTTGGTTTCTACCCATCAACCAGTAGATACCCTTATACTTTAGGTTGATCTCATCTCTTTTTGTTTGGATGTATTTTTTCCATGTGAGTTTGCAGTCTAGGTGCATACCTAAGTATTTAACTGCGTTTTGGTGTGGGAGTTGTATACCATTTAGAGTAACTGGGGCGCAGTCCTCTTTGCGAAGAGTAAAAGTTATTTGCACCGATTTCGATACGTTAGCTGCAATTCTCCATTTAGTCAACCATTTCTCCATTTTATTTAATCCAACTGGATTGCAAACATGCAGGAGCCTGGAGGCTTGAACTGGACATGGGCTTGAAGCAAGTAAGGCTGTATCATCTGCTAAAGTCGCAGCTGTAATCTCTAGACTTTGTGGTAGGTCAGTTGTATATAGAGTGTACAAGACGGGCCCAAGTACAGACCCTTGTGGCACTCCTGTGGTAATTTTATGAAAGTCTGATGTGCAATCGTTTTCTTTGACTTGAAATAAGTACTCTGCTAGATAGATATGATTTGAGGGTTCCAAAATATGTATGTGATAGTAGGGTTTTTATTTTACATAGCAACCCTTTATGCCAAACCCTATCAAAGGCTTGCTGTATGTCTAGGAAAGCTGATGAACAATACTTCTTTTTTTCAAATGTCTTCCTGTTAGTTCTGCACACTCTATGAACTTGTTCCGTAGTGGCGTGTTCTTTCCAAAAGCCAAATTGATGGTCGGGAATTATGGACTTTTCTTTCAATACATCAGTGTGTCTATACAGGAATAGTTTTTCAAAGAGTTTGGGCATAATCGGTAGTAGGCTAATGGGTCGGTATGAAGTAAGTTCGTGGCTAGGTTTGCCAGGTTTGTGGACCATTATAATTTGGGAGACTTTCCACAGGTCTGGAAAGTACTCTTTTCAATTAACTTTCGAAAGTAAATCCAATCTGTGCGTTTGTTGTATAATTTTAGATTCCTTTCAATATTAAGAACTGTAGTACCAATGGTCAATATAACCGGAACATGATTTGCGTCGGCGTCTATGCATCTTTTGATGTGGTAGAAAAGTCTGGAAAGGCGCTTAGTCACAAAGAAACCTATGAAGTCAGGTAGTCTGTTGGGGTCAGTAAGCCAGTTTGTAGGTTCTGCGGTTGAGATTGTAGAAAGATTGTTTCTATCTAGGCTTTTCTTCAACTCTCGACCCATAGTGTTTGTCAATCTAGACGCCCAATGGACATGCTTTGCATTCCAATCTCCCCCGACTAGAAAGCCCGGGCCTAGAGTATTGAGGAACTCATTATATTGCACCTCTGGCTGTATATGGCAGAGACATTGAAAGCTCCATTTCGGTCTTCTATTGCAATAGACGTTGCTCGTATGTGGACTTTTTTGAACTGTGGTAGTTCGTAATACTTAGTGTTAGATCTGACAATAATGGCCGCTCCAGCTTTTGCAGTGCCATCTGGGTGATTAGTGGTGTAGATATTGTAGTTTTGTATTCTTATACTACTATTTTCAGTGAAATGTGTTTCAGACACTAGCAGTATGTCTATGTTGTGTGATTGGAATAAAATTTTGACCTCCTCCTTCAATTAATCAATCAACTCAGCCTATCGCAGTCCATTGCTGGACATAGGCCTCTCCCAAATTGCGTCACAACACTCGGTCCTCTGTCTTCCGCATCCAGTCCCAGATCTGCTCCTTGTTTGGAGGCAATCCATCTAGGTTCCAGGCTGCAATCTTAAGGGAAGTTATTATGGATCCCCAGACACTAGTGTTGTTATGAGACTGATTACGGTACTCATTTGTTGTAAGATGATATCTAGCTTTTCTGCTTGTTTTAAGAACATCTATTCAATTGTATGATGTGATGAAGGGGTCTCTGCTTCTTTGCTGTTTTGTTAGCTTTTAGTACATCGGCATATCTTTTCCTTTTATTGGCGTATGTGTTCAAACTAGCCTTTTCTATGTTTGGCTGTGGTGGGAGTTGGCTGGAGCTGGCAGGAATTGTATCATCAGTTTTTGTATTTTTATCCTTAATATTATAGCGTGATCTTTTATTGAATTTTCTGGCATATATTTTTCTGTATACTTCACAACCTTTGAAGTTTGCTGGGTGAGCGCCGAGATAGAGAGCGCATGTTGCTGGAGTGTAATGGTCAGTCTTTGGACATGCGGAGATTCTGTGAGATTCTGAACATTTCACGCAACGGTATGGCCGCATGCTAAAGTTTTTAAAGTGGCCTCTAGCATTGTACAACTATTTTGCGTTTTCGTGGGTCTTCTATAGTGACTGAGTGGTGGTATATATTTTTTATGTTTTTACAGCTTTGTTGTCGGAGCCCTGTTGTATGTTGATAAAAAATGTAGAGGTGGGTTTCTTTTCAGGCCCATACTTTGCGTTTATAATTTCTCCGATCACTGTGTTTCCCGTCTCTTCTATTGTTTTTTTATTTCACTAATTGGCGTGGTGTGGTGGAGATTTCTAATGACAATTCTGTAGGGTCGTTTGTCTTTACTGTTGAAAGTGTGTCCATTAGTGTCCAATTAATCTTTTTTGTCTCACAATATCAATTATATTATTATATGCATCTATTTTTGCACAATTGATCCTTAGTTGGTTTTTGTTTGCTATTTTGTAGAAAAAGTTTTCTTTGTCTACAACACTTTCGAGTAGTTCCGAGAGTTTGTTGACATCCTCAATACCATAGAGGATTATTTCTGGAGGTATCGAGGCTTTTACTTTAGCATTATTTTGGGCAGTGTTGTATTCTTTTTCATCAATAGGTAGTCCACTAAATTGGTTATTGGTTACTAACCTTTCAGGAGATGGAGAGGATACTTTTTCCTTTTGGAGTTTCGTAATACTGGGGCTCTTTGCCATGTAGGAGGATTGGCATGTGCTGTGGGGCTCATTGTTTCCAAGTTGGGGGTGTTCCAGTTATCAATGTGGGTGTGGCTGGTCTGGACTTGGTTGATAATATTAGTCGTAGAGCTTAGTGATAGACTCATAGGTCTAGTCACAAAGAGACTTGGGTGAAAGGCTTGCTGAACTAGCTTCGTTTTGCTTGTATTGGGGGTCGTTAGATCCATATAATGCTGCAGCACATTGACCCACCCCACCCAGAATACGTGGGGCATGCTCAGGGAAGGATTACCCTCCTGAGATAGTTCTATATTCTGTTCTGCAGACATGGTTGTATCGGGACACTAATGGCAAGAATTTCCGATGTACTTGCATCCGTTCTTTTTAAGAGTATTTAAGCCTCGAGGCTCACGGTAGCCTGGTAGGGTTAGGTTGATAATTGAGTCGTGTCATGCAGTAACCAATCTAGTGCATAGAGAGTTCCCATTCACCCGACCAGCTACAACACAAAACGACACCATTGACTGCCGCCCTGGCTCGGCGTTGACGTCTTTTTCTGGCCGCCTAATTGTTGGGTAATACCATAAGAATAGATAATCTTTTCTTATGGTAATACCAAGGTTTTGGTAGGTATTTGACGTAGTTCGCAGCTAACCCTCCTCTTTTTTCATCCGGGCTTGGGACCGGCAATGGCAGAGTACTACTAAATAAAAATGAAAACTAAACAGCGTATGTTTGTATTAACCGGTTTTTATTGCTCTAAACCGGTTAATCCGAGAAAACCTTTATGTAAATGTTCTTCAAAATACCGGTTTAAAAAAACCGGTTATGCGAGCGAAACCGAAATTTAAAGGTTTTGCGTCAAGTACATGATAACGGTTTCAAAATTTAACCGGTATCCGAGCCCTGCTCCGAGGTAGGACCTGTGTCGCTTTTGCTGGCTCGCTGCGTTCCCCCGCTAATCGATCGAAATATCCGACAAACTGTTATTCGTTGATCGTAAATACGTAGTTTTGAAAATCTGTTTGTAAATATTGTTGTAGGTTCTAGTACTGTAAACATTAGTTTAAATTGTATATAGTTTTTAATATACTTAGGTATTTATTAATATTATGGGTGATAAAAAAATATCCATATATGAAATGCGGAACTTGGAAAAAATTAATAAAGTTAGTTTGATTATTATTTTATGTATTTATAAACTAACTAAAAAATCATAAATTTACAGTAATAGTAATATAAAAGAAATACAATTTGTACAGTCAACCGCACGTCAGTGGTTACAGTTTGAACTTGACAGCGTCTTTATTTCGTAAGCAGTAAGGGCGGTTTTCGTAATTCAATTGTTACCACTGAAGTGCACTGAACCATCAGTGACTGTACCATCTTATGTACGAATATTTACGTAAATAAAGAATTGAATTGAATTGAAAGTAAATATAGGTACACTAGTTAATTTTTACGTTTTTATTTTTACAATACAGAAAGTGCAACTGCATCAAAAATATTTTTTGCTTAGTAACTTTTTTATATTTTCAGTTCTATCGATGAACTGACAGCGTCTTTATTACATAAGCAGTAAGGGTGGTTTTCGTAATTCAATTGTTACCACTGAAGTGCACTGACCCATCAGTGACTGTACCATCTTATGTATGAATATTTACGTAAATAAAGAATTGAATTGAATTGAAAGTAAATATAGGTACACTAGTTAATTTTTACGTTTTTATTATTATAATACAGAAATAACAGTAGTGCAACTGCATCAAAAATAATTTTTGCTAAGTAACTTTTTTATATTTTCAGTTCATCAATACCAAGATCAAAAGGCTTATTTACAAAAAAAAAAATTACGTGAACAGTACGTATCTACCTACAATTTTCAATTTTTAACCGGCTAGGTATCTGTCTGTGGTATCGTAGGTCCCAAACGAATTAACCGATTTTGCTTTAGTTTGTTTTTGTTTGAAATGTGACTTGATTGAAAGTGTTCATAGCTATGATTCAAGAACATCTCTTTAGCCGTTTGAAGATTATTAGCTCTTTTCTAGTTGAAGAACTTTGAAAGTTCATTGTACCGAAGTTATAAAACTAACTGTCAGTCGACGAAGCGAGGACTTGTTAGAACTGCGAGTTGTTGAAGTCTAACAACCTATAACCTGACAGGGCTTGTCCTTTTACTGTGTGATGTTATTGAAGTGACTCACTAATCACTAACCTAAATAAAAGTACTCTCAGTGATCGAGAGTCCATGTGTCCTTTATTTAAATCACAAGATTTTCCCCTGATATGCAGACATTGGTTATAATTGTGATGCTAAAATAGCTTCTATCCAATTCTATAACGTGCCTGCTGACAAAATTATCTATTGTTATAATTATACAACGTGTATCAGAAATGCGTGATCATATTTGATACGTGTTGTGTGTTTAAATTTTTTTCCCACCAAAAACTTGTTTTTAGGGTTCCGTACCCAAAGGGTGCCAACGGGACCCTATTACTCTCGCTACGCTGTCCATCCGTCCGTCTGTCTGTCTGTCACAGGGCTGTATCTTTGTAACGATAATAGATAACCAGTTGAAATTTTCACAAAATATGTGTTACTATGGTTTTTAACCATAACCATAATATTTATTACGACAAATACTAAAAACTAAAAAAATCTAAAATGAAAGGGGGTTCCCTCCCCATACAAGTGTTAGAATAGCTATGTTATTCAATTTGTTTTGAATTATTTTATGATTTAATTTAACGTTTTTGTGCTGTATTAATTTGTTTTATATTGATTTCTATTTCCAATAATATCCGAGTCAAATTAATTATTTCCAAATGTTATAATGAATAATAATGTTATTTATTTGTTTTTGATACCTACTTAATTTTTATAATACCTTTCCAACATTTTTATTTAAAAAGGAATATTCTTAAAAATGAATTAAGGGAACGTGTATTGACTCGATTTTGCTGATCTATAAAAGATCTGTGGTTTTGATTAGTGGGGGCATTCAGATTGTTGCAACGGTCAGTATTGATGTAACCTTTGTAGTATTTTCTGTGAATTGTAGAAATCCTTGATTTCCAATAGTTGTGAACTGAGTTTAAATTGTTATATATTAATGCCATGTGTTAAAGTGACTAACATGAAAAATACACGAGTTCTCTCGTGGTGGAAAGTGAATATGACTTTTATTTACCTTCTGTATAACTGTTTTGCCACCGATATGCAGACATTAGTTTATTGTAAAAAGTGTTGTCTAACACAAGAAACCTCGAAAATGATCAATTTTTTCAACATTTTTATTCCTACTCTATCTTCAAAACGGTAATACATACCAGCGTCAAACTTGGTCTGATTATAGTGCATATTATGTAGTATAGCAACAAATACTAAAAATAGGGCAACATAGACATATGTGATGGTACCTACGTAAGAAAGAGATGCAAAAATTAATATTTTGCGCCCGGTGCGTTGATGTCTTTTGATGAACTCTCGTAAATTAAATCAGTTTCTGAGGGGTATCAGATCGAGGTACGAAACATTCACGCGAGCTTACGATGGTCACGTAGTCGCATTGCATTAGGACATCGCTTTAGAGATGCGATGATAGCGTGAATGCCAGTTAGGATACTTGTTCGGCAAAGGTATGTTTGTTCATGCTTTCGCATGAACAAAGTTCGCGTGAACTTGCGATAGTCGCTTAATCGCGTTATATTAGGACGACGCCTAAGTGTAGTGCGGAAGAGCTGTATCTATCTATACTAATATTATAAAGAGGAAAGATTTGTATTTTTGTGTGTATGTTTGTAATGAATAAACTCGAAAACTACTGCGCCGATTTAAAAAAAAAATTCACCATTAGAAAGCTACATTCACCCTGAGTAACATAGGCTATATAGGCTATATTTTCATGTCCACCCGTGCCAAGCCGGGTCGGGCCGCTAGTCAGTTATAAAAGAAAGGAGATAAATAAATAAATACATATTTGGGACATCTTACACAGCACCGTCTAGTCCCAAACTAAGCAGAGTTTGTACTATGGGTACGGTCGGCCGCACGTCAGTGGTAACAGTTTGACATTGACAGCCGAAACTACTCAAGTTAGAAACATAAAATTTGGACCGTACGTTCCTTTTGTAACGTAAACACCTACTAAGAACGGATTTTTGGAAATTTTAAGCCCAAGGGCGTGAAATAGGGTATTACAGTTTATATGATAAATCTTTTCTCCTGGATCAATTTACTCAAACCTTGGTAAAAATAATCTTTAAAGTAAATAATGACACATTTATCTTTTCTTTTTCCAAAATTATTCCAGTAAGAGGATAAAATAGGGTTTAAATACATTTTGCATGAGAGAATATTATTACGTAGCTGGATTGAGTCGAAACTCGGTATCTAATCTTTAAAGCAACTAATTAATTAAGTTTCTTTTTATTTTTCAAAAAAAAAAAAAAAAACCGGCCAAGAGCATGTCGGGCCATGCTCAGTATTATAGGGTTCCTAATTACAAACGAATCAAATCGAATATTAATTAATGCTATTTTATTTTTTGCAACCAGCGCCACCTAGTGCTGAATTTAAGAAGCTAAATTCAAGAAGTGTGTCATATCAATATAACATAAAGTTACTTTTTGTGATTTTTTTAAATAGGTAGTAACTAAAGGAGCATTATTTGCTACTATAATTTTTCTCTAAGGTCAGTGACCTATGAACTAGGACGTCTTAAGTATTTTGCAGTTATCTCACTATAACTCAAAAATTTATAATCACACTATACACGAAATAATTTTAAGAGAGAGTTTTTATAAAGGTCTATTAATTTGGAAGATTATAAGTTTCTACGTTGCATAGCTTAGAAATGGAAGGGGGGGGGGGGGGGCACATTGCAAGCCACTTTGGTGGGCTGTATTTCACAGATGGTACACCTGATAAAAAGTTATGTATGAAACATTACCTTCATTTTAGTAGACCTATTCAATGATACCCCACATGAAGGGGTGCAGCGAAAAAAATTTTTTCAACCCCATTTCTCATATATGGGCACCACCCCTAAAATACGTAATCACGATTTTTGTATTCTTTAAAAATTGAGATATATATCTAGACTATTTTTTTACTAAATTTCATTTACTTATGTTTATAACTGGAGAAGTTATTAAGCTGTAAAGGATTAGGACAGACGGACAGACGGACAGACGGACGGACATGACGAAACTATAATACTTACGCGAGCAAAGCCGCAAGAGCACTGCTAGTAATACATAAGATTCGTTGAAAACAGAAACAAGATTAGGTAAGTAATAAAATAAATTGTGTGTTATATAAAACTGTATCAATAAATTTATTACTTTAAAACGAAACCCTCAAAGCATTAACTGAGTTTCATAAAGCAAATTTATGTTAAACTGGAACTACTGCTATTTATTTATACAGTTACGCAAAATTTTGCAAAGCGGGGTCAGCGAGTTCATTTGAAATGCGCGTCCGCGCGACTCGCCGCGCGGTGAGAGAGGTAGCGTTAGATGCCTACTGCGCTCGAATATCCTGGCCTTAAAACTCGTGAGGACCCGCACGATAGCTCGAAGGACCATGTAAAGTTATGGAGTTAGCTCAATGATACTCAAAATACCATTTAATTCATTTATTAATGGACCAAAGGTTAAATTAAGAATACAAAAGTGCGAGGGAGCACACGCGGGGACCGCTTATTAGGTACTAACGACTCGTCCGATGAATTTAAGTAAAACTGCTAATTCCGCAATCTATACAGTTTCATCCGATGAATTTAAGTAAAACTGCTAATTCCGCAATCTATACAGTTTCACCGTACAGTATAAGATCCTTGCACACGTGGAATTAGCAAAGTTAGCAATGGCGTCGATTTTCTTGTTCACGAACTAAACTTATTTTAAACTATAGCTCTCTTTTACTAATAGGAGACAAAAGAAAGAGATGGCAACAATTTAAGCGCTGTCAAATTAGTCTGAATTAAAATTTCCATACAAGTTTAGTCGTGATCTCGGAACGTGCCCACTAAAATACAAATAAATGTAACACGTAAACTACTTTGACAGCACTAAAATTATTGCCATCCCTTTCTTGTATCTTCTATTAGTAAAAGAGAGCGATGGTCGAGTTGTTTACGTAGCGTGTATAAGAGACTCGACACAAATGACCAATCAAAGTAAAATGATTAAAACATCGACTCTGCCTACCGTAAACCAGCAGGCCGTGTTGACAATGCCCATACCTACTTCCTAAGAAGAAGAAGACTAATATTATAAATGCGAAAGTATGGATGTTAGTTTGTTCTTCAATCACACTGAAACGGCTGAACGGATTTGATATACCTACTGATTCAACTCGGGGTAAGAAAAAAAATATAAACAAAGTCAAACATATAATCTATGTCAATAAGAGTACCTACAATGATCCCTCTTCGTTTTCGAAACGACAACATTTTCAGCGTGTACATCTTTTTATCTTAACTATTATAAAATTGTAGATGTCTGTTTGTTTGTTTGTTCCAGCATCACGCAAAAACTGCTGGACCGATTTTGATCAATTTTTAAGCTATTGCATAGCTTCTATCGCGGGCCTTGAGCATGGAGACCGAATCCAGAAATTCCTCCGACCGGCACAGCGGTGATACTTTTTAGTTTTGCCATCTATCGATGAATAGCAGAACTTTTAATGACTTTTTGAAATATCACGCTTGTCTCATTAGTTCTGCAAATGGCCTCTAGGTGGCATTGGTTGTATCGGCGTTACTGCGCATGCGTAATCCCCCTCTTCGCCCCGCAATCTGGTGACTCATGCCTGCTTAGAGTTTCGGCGTTAGGGCACCTCCTCTTTGTATTTACATAAAAAATGCTATGCAATAGCTTTACCGCGGCAGTCTCCGAGTGCCACACGTATTTTATTTATTCATACATGTATAAATTCACATATAATAATACACATAGAGAATGATACAAAACATTTTAATTTTATTTTATTTGTGAATATTATTATTATTACATTAAAATATGTTGTATTTCGTTTCGCATTCACGCGTTTTGTGTATCGAAACATCCTTGACGTGCGCATGTCAAAATGTCAATTTCAATCATTGACATATGTTAGACTTATAGTTCACTAGTGATGCGACATCTCATTATAATAATTATATTTCAGATCAAGTGATATTATGAATTTATGACTCGTAAACGAAACATCAAAATATATTACGAAATATTTCTCACTATTACACGCAACATCACTTATGATGTTGATACTGCAAGTTACAATTGTTTATGCTATAAGAAGGCAAAACAAGCTAAAGGCCTATCCATAGAGGAAATGAAATTCAAGTATTCCGTGGGCCTATCTGATACCAAGCCGTTAGCTTTAAAAAATGCTGTGGAAATAAAAACTTGCATTGCATTGCAATTCGCGTTCGCACAAACTGATACATCAAAGAGTATATAATCACTACGTTCTACTGATACATGAAAATAATCAGTAGGTCAATTCACGCAACTAAAGAAGTGCCGTTGCAGTTAAGTTTCGATCAAAACAATGCTTTTCGTGTTCTCTTATCTACGTCAATCGCTGTCAGAAACGAACTGCAGCGTCGCTGCAACTTGATCGCCGCGTCATGAGATAACGTGAATTAGGGCCCAGTTTCCTGTGATTGTAATTTCACTAGCACCGTACCATTCAGTTTGGGCGTGGTGAATTGTGATTTGTTCCGTGTGGTGCCGGACATAAAGAATTGCACTACCACTCATGGGTGTCGTAAAAGGCGACTAAGGGAAAATGGAAGGGAGAATGGGCAGCAGTGTTCTCCGAGTATTTAACCAACCAACTGCGATCGTCAACCGGCCTGCTAAGCGTGGCGATTATGGCGTATCCCCCAGCATGCTTGGGGGAGGCCTATGTCCAGCAGTGGACGTCTTTCGGCTGAAATGATGAATTGTGATTTGTGAATGCAAAATGGCATTTAACATTTCGCGTGATATTAATAAACTTATAATAAAACAAAGTTTAACCGGATTAAATCGCGTATATTATTTAAATTGGTTTTCCTGTCGTTTCGAAAAAACGTATTAATAAACTTGTAACTACGTGCGTCAGGCTTGATTGAATGCCAAGCTCCAGGTGTGCTAGGACTAGTAAATGAAAACTCTTAGACTGTATTTCAGGACTGGTTGAATTTTTGTTGTTGTGGTGGTATAAAGGATTAAGAATAAATAAATAATAATAAATAACTCAATAATTATGATAACATTTAATAATGTCCTGAAAATTCGAACTTGACAGATGGTCACTCGATCAATAAATACAAACATATTATAGATTTCAATTATCGTCTCAAATACACGGCTGATAGACACAGGACTCAAACTGCATTGATGTACTGCTGTATAGGAATGCAAAGATCGCCTTCTTAAAGAAATTGATATGATATTGAGAGTGATATTAACAACTGAAAGGGGCCGGGCCAGCCGAATTTAAATTACTTATATACTACTATATATACTACTTATTACTTTAATTATTTATTACTTATATTTAGAGGGTTTAATTTGAAAAGAAAGCAGTACAAGTGTTCGAAATTCGCCGGAGATTATTTCGTACCTAGGATAGGTATTGATAGCTTTCGTGGTTATCCAGTTAAAGCTGTCGATAGTTTTCAGCCCGGCCCCTTTTACACCTTAATATCTCGGAAAATATTAGGTTTTAAGATTAAATTAAGCACTATGTACGTGTATTTTACTGAGTACATCCCATCTGTGGCACCACTTAGCAAGTTTGGTAGTTGTGGTACAGATGGGGCCGGGCTGAAAACGTCAGGCTGGCCCGGCCCCCTTTATATGCTTCTATTCTTTTTATTAGAGCGGTACATTGAAAATGTAGTAAGTACAAATGCTTCTGAAGAGGAGTACATTCGGATAATACATATCTTGCGACCTAAAGCCACCGGGGCCGGGCCAGCCTGACGCACGTAAACTTGTGTGATATTAAGCGCATCACTAACGGTCAGTCAAGTCATCATATTTGAATCATAAATAAATAGTATACTATAAAACTTGTGAAGTTAGGCCTCGTTTATGGACACGCGGGGCGTAGCGCGAGGCGTCACGCGGCTCTCCGTGGCGACACCAGCGACGGGGCCCGCAGCGGTGCCCGCGGCGTCACACGCGCAAATATAAAGACATGGCGATCACCTATAGTCAAAGGCGATCACAGACTCCACCGCCGTGGGCCCCACCGCGGGCACCGCATCGTTGCCTGCTGCGTGCGCTGCCGTGAGCAACGCTCCTATAAAAAATCGCTTCTCCGTGAACGCTCACATATTTATTTATTTATATATGCTTTATTGTACACCATAAAAAAACATACATGGCCATAAGTTTGAATTCTCCGCGCAACGCACCGCCCGACATGCTGCGCACCGCGACACACATGTCCATAAACAAGCCCTCAGCCGAACGTGTGTCCAGAAGTGGAACATTCCCAAGAAATGGTGTATCACATTGGGGGAAATCGTCCATTTTTAATAAGGGGCAGAATAAAGTCGAGGCACATGTGCCAACGACCAATCCAACGAAACTATTCTAAATACATCTTATTTTATGGTGAACCTAGCAGTAGCTGTGCAATCAACTCTATATTAGGATATTGCTGCAGTTGTATTATAGGTAATCGAACAGTTGGTGACAAAAAGTCGTGCAATGATTTTGATATGGTACCTTGGTTGGGCATGACAACAGAATAATATTGATGCACCGGCAGCATTTCTCGATACAGTTTTGATTACGTATGAAGATTAAGTTTTTGTATGTAGCTGAGGCTACATACAAAAACTTTTATTTTCAATTTAAATAGAAACCGCAAGTTCTAAAGACATTAAGAAACATGTTAAGTTAACAGTAATAATACAGCAATATAATGCTGCAATGGAATGCTTGTACACAACTCTTATTGGGTGGGTTAAAGTTCTATGGAGAGTCGGGCATTGTCCTTTGGCAACACTGCCTTCATTTGGAGTCACCGAGTCACACAGGTTCGGTTTTTTCACCGTTTCACCGTTTTTTTAGGTACATTATAGGTAGCTGTATCTACAAGTAGTAAGTAATATCATCAATAAGCAGATCATTATCAGGACCATCAATATTTGAATTTTCTTAAAAGATTTTTTTTTATAACAAGAAATATAATTACATATTGCAATAACATACAATAGAAAAACATAAATTATGGTAAGATTACACAACATATTTTTTACAACACTTTATCATCAGGTATCTTCACGGTTGAGATCTTGTGAAATGGTTGGCTCTTGGAGATCTACTGAGCTGAAAAAAATATTTTTTTTTTACCTTATTGTACCTACTGCAGCGACCATACACCCCATAGACGCCTCATAACAGGGACCGAAGTCTGCAACACATCTATGAAATTTCACTAATGTAGGTCGCCACTATTTCCCACTTGAAATCTTCAAATCAGTTTCGACCATTTACATGAGCCGTCAAAACTGCCGCGTTAGTGATTAGTCAATATCTGCCTTGGTAGGGCCAATCGGATTGCAATACCCCGCCTCATCTAATGGCAGAATTTATTGTACGCATTATATTCAATCATAGACCAGTAAGCCTCTAGACGCCGCTTAGCTGGACACCCCCGGTCACAACGCATATGCTCTACCACTGCATATCAAACGTCCCTCCGCCAATCGGAACGTCACTCAGTCAGCGAGCGCCACCAATCATAAAGAATCATACCACCGAACTTTTGAGCCGGCCAATCATAACGCGCCGTCCGCCCCCCTGACCCCACCAACGTTTTACGACTGCGTTCGAATACAAAACTTTGTTTATGCGGAGTCTTGAAGCTTACTGGTCTGTGTATTCAACATTAGTCGTCTATTGGGCTGCATGGTTGTTGACCTCCTGATTTTGACATGTGACGAGAACGTCACATGTAAATTATTTAGAAGTGTCTGAAATATAATTACCTCATTCCTTCAATTATATGATTGACATCTTCAAACTGAATGGGTACCGGCTCAATGAGAACATTGTTTTCATCATCACTAATCTCTATTATTTCCTCTACAGTTGGTATATGTGCGACATCAGATGATTCCTCATTATCGCTTTTAACTTGTCTCGTATTTGCATCATCGGTCTTTATTCCAGCTATTCCTATAAAAATAAAATAGGTATGTATATTAATAGGTGCGGATCCAGGATTTTGTTATGAGAGGGGCTTGACTCAGCTGAGGCTAGGTAAGCTTTATCAAGATTAACACTAAAACGCCAAAAAACACAAACTTAAATTTTGGTTATTATACGTATAAGACGAGGAATTCCGAAGATATTGTACCGACCGAGCGCATATTTTTTACGTGCGTCAGGCTGGCCCGGCCCCGTGGCTTTAGGTCGCGAGATATGTATTATCCGAATGTACTCCTCTTCAGAAGCATTTGTACTTACTACATTTTCAATGTACCGCTCTAATAAAAAAAATAGAAGCATTTGAAGGGGGCCGAGCCAGCCTGACGTTTTCAGCCCGGCCCCATCTGTACCACGAAAACTACCAAACTTGCTGAGAAAGTGGTTCCACAGAAGGGATGTACTCCGTAAAATACACGTACATAGTGCTTAATTTAATCTTAAAACCTAATATTTTCCGAGATATTAAGGTGTAAAAGAGGCCGGTCTGAAAACTGTATCGACAGCTTTAACTGGATAACCACGAAAGCTATAAATACCTATCCTAGGTACGAAATAATCTCCGGCGAATTTAGAATACTTGTACTGCTTTCTTTTCAAATGAAACCCTCTAAATATATAAATATAAGTAATTTAAATTCGACTGGCCCGGCCCCTTTCAGTCGTTAATATCAGATATCACTCTCAATATCATATCAATTTCTTTAAGAAGGCGATCTTTGCATTCCTATATAGCAGTACATCAATGCAGTTTGAGTCCTGTGTCTATCAGCCGTGTATTTGAGACGATAATTGAAATCTAAAATATGTTTGTATTTATTGATCGAGTGACCATCTGTCAAGTTCGAATTTTCAGGACATTATTAAATGTTTCATCATAATTATTGAGTTATTTATTATTATTTATTTATTCTTAATCCTTTATACCACCACAACAAAAAAAAACAATCAGTCCTGAAATACAGTCTAAGAGTTTTCATTTACTAGTCAAGACCCCAAGCACACCTGTGCCCTGTTTATCAAAAGTTACAAGTCTACAAGCTACAAATTACAAGAACATTTTTACAAAACTAAACTTGTAAGCTACAAGCTACAAGTGATTCCTCTCGTAATATCAAGTGGTTTTTCACACATGTATTATGGTTTTGTTTATCAAAAAATTTCTTGTAACTTGTAGCTTTGTTGCTTACAAGTCTAAGAGTGGCCGATGACTCTTAATACTACTTTACAAGTGAACAAGAAACGTTTTTTTTACTATTTCTAGCCAGAATGTGGTCAAATGGTTCCAGTAACGATGAAGAAATAAGAATTACTTAACCTAGCATACAAGCAAATAATTGTACCCAAATTAAAACGACCTACGAATTAAATATAAAGGTTAAATACAAACTGCACAATTGGGCTTACAATCTCGAATTTGGGCCTATCGGTAGGGACTAGGGACCAAATGGCCTATTGCAATAGTAAATAGGCAACAACTTGCCGATTCAGTCTTAAGATTCAGAATTACAGGTAATGAAATAGAACATTTGATAAATAAATCATTCTGTATTACATGGCAGGCACCACTAATATGAGTGTTTCGCCAATAAACATTTACAAAAAAATATTAAGAGCTTCCCCCAAATTTGTAAGAGAATCATCATTCATTGATGATCAGTCTGCCCTTATTTTTTATAAAATTTGCGTAGCGTACCTAATGACATGTGCAACGCAAAATGTGTATACCTACTTATATCAAGTTTATTTATTTGGGAAAACAAACTTAATTTTATCAATGTGTGGAAAGAACCTTTGAGTCCTTGAGTGGAGACCGCGAATCGGCAAACGCAGCGTAGGGCGCCCCATATGGAACGAAATCTATCGCTAATGGACTTAGGGTTGCATAAAAATGAAATACGTTTTTTTGTAAATATTATAACGGATTCGGATTCTACTCAGCAATGCAAATATAAAATGCTTCCTCAGTATTTTCATTTAACAAGTATTTTCTAAGATATAGCGATTTGAAGTTTTTTTTTGTATGGAGAGAAAGTTATATTGGCGTTTTACGCCCAAACCTTACATTACCTTAAAGTTTTGTGTATAGATCCATATAGTACTAGTGCCAAACTACAATAAATACATACTCTGTTGCTTCGAAAATCTTTGATTTGGATTTTAAAATCATTTTTATATTTAAAAAAAATCGTCAGTTGGAGATAAAATGAAAATTGGCGTTTTACGCTAAAACCTCACAATACCTCAAAGAGTTATTTATATATTCGTATAGTAGAGGTTCCGAACTACAATAAATACATACCTTGATGCTTCGAACATGTTCAATTCGGTTTTACAAGTATTTTCAGTTATATAGTGATTTGAAGTTTTTTTATGTATGGAGAAAAGGAGTTTTACGTCAAAACCTTACGTTATCTCTAGGTTTCGTGTATTTATTTGTATAGTATTTATGCCAAACTACAATAAATGTCTACTCTCTTGCTTCGAAAATTTTCTATTTGGCTTTTAAAAACCATTTTTATGAAAAAAATAATTTATCGACAATTGGAGATAAAATGTAAATTGGCGTTTTACGCTAAAACCTCACAATACCTCAGAGTCATTTATAGATTCGTATAGTAGAGACACAGTCTAAGGAACTCTAGCTCTGCTCTTTCCTACCAGTCGTCCAACGGACACGTCTAGACAGAGCAATCGTGTGGGGTGTAAAGGTGGGCACTGACGATGCTTCCAACCGTACGAATGGCGTGGTTATATTCCAAAATCTGTCCGTGAATGTTGAAAATGTATACTATTTTTAAAACGACGTCCTGGCTGTGGAATTCCAATCGGGTAGAAATCCACCAAGCCACACCCCTTGGACGTCATCGCGTTGTGGTTTTGGAGTGATCGTCAATGCGAAAAACTTGCACTACGCCACCCGGAAGATGTCAAAACGCTCCGTGAATGTGCAAAACTACGTCCATTTTTTAGGGTTCCGAAGTCCTACAAGGAACCCTTATAGTTTCGTCATGTCCGTCCGTCTGTCCGTCTGTCCTAATCCTTTATAGCTTAATAACTTCTACAGTTATAAACATAAATAAATGAAATTTTGTTAAAAAATAGTCTACATATAGATCTCAATTTTAAAAGAATAAAAAAAATCGTTTCTACGTATTTTAGGGGTGGCGTCCATACATGTGAAATGAGGATGGAAATTTTTTTTTCACTGCGCCCCCTCGTGTGGCGTATAATTGAATAGGTCTACTAAAATGAAGGTAATGTTTCATACACCACTTTTTTATCAGGTGTACCATCTGCGAAATATAGGCCGCCAAAGTGGCTTGCAATGTGTCCCCCCCCCTGCCATTTCTAAACTGTGCAATGTAGAAAGTTATAATCTTCCAAATTGATAGACCTTTGTGAAAACTCTCTTTTAAAATTATTTCGAGTATAATGTGATAATAATTTTTTGAGTTATAGAGAGAAAACTGAAAAATACTTAAAACGTCCTAGTTCAAAGGTCATTGACCATAGAGAAAAATGATCTTAGCAAATAATGCTCCTTTACCTACTTTCTATTTAAAAAAATTACAAAAAGTAACTTTGTGTTATATTGAAATTACAAACTTCTTAAATTTCGCACTGTACAGCGCCATCTAGCGGCTAGTAGCAACACTCTCTGAGTCGCCAATGCTGCCGTCTATTGCATTTGGCACTTTATAGCGCCATCTAGCGGCGGCTACTAACAACACTATCTGAGTCCCCAATGCTGCCGTCTATTGCAAAAACTAAAATAGCCATGATTAATATTCGATTTGATTTGTTTGTAACACCTACTTAGGGAACCCTATAATACTGAGCATGGCCCGACATGCTCTTGGCCGGTTTTTATTTCATTCCGCGTTGCGCCGCCGCATGCGTAGTACGTCTAGTACGTCTGTGGCCGCCGCAAGTGAAGGACGCAGATACTCAGCCCGCATTTTGGCAACATCGAAACTTTAGGCTATGTGCAAGTAGTTCACGCATTTAGTTTACCTTTATTTCTATCAAGTACCTACAATGTAGGGCATACAATATCGGAAGGTTTCCAATTCCGGAACTGATTTCCGATATTGAGTACTGAACTCCGGAATTCCGGAACTAGTTCCGGAATTTGTATATTTTTTTATAATTTCTTTATTTCGAAACTTTATTGTTTTAGAAAGTTCAAATTTTTGATTAGACTTTATTTATAGAAACACGGCCGTGTCATGTTTAATCACCGAATCCAAATCAGCTCTAGAAAGAGTTTTCTCAGCGGCAGGCTACATTCGCAACTGACTGAGAATCTGTCTCTCAGCAGCAGCATACTGAAAATCCAACGATCCCAAGAACATTTTTAACAACAAACAAAATCCCAAAATATAAGATAGATTTTTACCAAACATGACACCGTAAATACTTTTTTTTTGTATCTATGAGATTTACAAAAGTGAAAAAGTACCCATCTAATCAAACTTATAGCCGCGGATAAAAATATCGGTCCTCCTAAGATTGAGATGCTTGAAGAAGTTGAAAGTTTCCCGTGAGAACAGCAAGACCAGCGGTTTCTAGCAACATTCACGCGCCATTTCAAGAATCTCTGAAAGGTTGACCAGTGCGTTATTAGTGCGGCCCTTGGGCAGATAAAGAACAAAAAACCTTCAGGTGATGATGATGACGGTATTACCACTGAACTCCTTTTAGAGTTGCAAGCGTGGCTTTGGTTTTGAAAAAGCTAGTTTGTTTTATTCCGCCATTCAACAAGGCACTACACAGAAGGCATGGAGCGGGAATTCGGTGGTTCTGTTCTTCAAGAAAGGTTAAATAACCTTGCTGAAGGAAAACAGATGCATTTCACTCCCGAGTCATGTATACAAGCTGTTCTCGAAGCTCGTCGCAGAGTGTACAGAAGACGCTAATTTGTATAAAACTAAAGCTAGAATTGAATTCGCCGCTTTATATTATTACGATATTTTTTTTACCGACTTCAAAAAAAGGAGGAGGTTATGTATTCCGCGTTTTTTCATGTATGTACACCGATTACTCCGAGATTTGTGGGCCGATTTACGTGGTTGTTTTTTTATTTGGTAGAGAAAGACCGCGCGGTGTTCCCATATAAATTTTATTGACTTAGGTTGAGTAGTTTTTTAACTAGCTTCAAGAAATCAGTTTATTTTAGCTTCGCCTATCTAGATGATCTGCTCATTGGTTCGTTTTTCTGAGAATTCTTGGCCGATATGCGTGTTTTTTTTTCACGATAGTGATTGGAAGTTTGGAAGAACATGAGCGAGACCTTTGCCCAGCAGTGGGATAGCAAAGGTTAATAAAAAATATATTCTCAAATTGGTTATACAAACATTTATGAATCAACCCTCAACTAAAAAGTATGAAATAAAAACTTTTTAACAAAAAATAAAACCGACTTCAAAAACCTTAACTAAAAAGTAAAAAATAATCATTGTATGTATTTTAAAATCTTAACATAAACAACATTTTGAAGGCGGCGCGTGATTTTCATGTACGTTCACATAAACTGTTTTTACTATAGATATTGCGCTCGACTGTACATTACATGACGCAAAGGGTCAACCACGCGCCGCCTTAAAAATGTTGTTTATGTTAAGATTTTAAAATACATACAATGATTATTTTTTACTTTTTAGTTAAGGTTTTTGAAGTCGGTTTTATTTTGGTTAAAGAAGAGCTTTTGGCAATAGGGTGTTTGACAGGTATTGCCAAAAAATATGAAAAATTTACACAACGTAGATTTTAGGTTGAAGATTAACTTTTACTAAGTTATGTTAATTTAAATATATTCTAAATATTTTATTTTTCTGTTTGAAATTTTGATTTTTTAGTCTGTTGATCACGTGATACAAAACGTCTTGAGACTTTCCATTTTGGGTGACGTCATAGTCCTGTACGACGTAGGGCAAGCTAAATGTTACCATGATCGTAAAAATAAAATGTACCAGTTTTTCAACGAGTAGGTATATTATTAATAATTATATTCATGTTAATTGTTAATTTAGGTTCATTTTTATTTTATTGAGCCAGGTTATGTACTTTAAAACTTACTAACAATTTAACTAATCAGCATTTGTAGGAAAATTTGAACGTAATTTAAAAGCTTTTGTTTTGTATGTGCGCGATTCAAACACAAACCGATGAGATCGTTGCAACGGCAGTCTCTGGAACAACTATAGCATAAATGGAGCCTCTTGGCTTGTTGGTCTTAGGAGGAATCTATAGACAAGAAAGTCTTGCGCTGAGGTCGGTTCTTGTCGAAGAGAAAGCGCTCAAAAATGTGCACGAATAGGTATGTCAGGGCACTAAAATCAGATTATTCAGCTGGGTAGACACAACATCGAGAAAGGAGCCGACTGAATTTAGCAACCTTCGTCGAATCTTCTCGTCGCCTCTACCGCAAAGTCTGAAAACAAAGCTTCAACCGTCCTGCCTGTCATGACTTACGGTGCTGAGACGTGGACACCACTGACAGTTGGGCTAGTCCACAAATTCAAAGTCGCTCAGCGAGCTATGCTTGGAGTTTCTTTGAAGGATAGAATCCGTAACGAGATTATCCGGAGAAGAACCGCAGTGACTGACATAGCTCGCAAAATCAGCAAGCTGAAGTGGTAGTGGGCTGGGTCATGGACTCATGGCTGTTGAGGAACCGATGGCCGTTGGAGCAGCCGTATCTTTTAGAGGAAGCCGTGAATAACGCAGCGTATGACCATCTAGGTAAATTAACAAACAACCTGAAGAATGTAGCTGAGTTGTACTGGATGCGGAAGGAGGAAGATTCAGTCTTGTCGCGTAACTTGGGAGATGTCAATGTCCAGCAGAAGATTTCGATTATTTGATCTAAATATTGCATACGATTTTGAAACTCATGAGACTAATTACATAAGCTAATTTCGAAACTGAAAATATATATGAAACTGCATGCCCTTTAATGGATATGTGCTATAAACACATAGCCGAAAAGTAACTTTGTTAAGTAATTATGAATATCGGAATTACGATATTGAGAGTCTCAATTCCAGAACTGAAAAATCGTAAAAATCTGTCCGAGATTCCGGAGTTTAGAGATTCCGGAATCTCGGAATGCATGCCCTACTACAATGACGTGAGCGTGTTGATGAAATTCTAGAACCAAGAACGTATACGCGATGGATTGATCGTCAGTGTGCTAAAAAATAGGACGTCTTTTTGTTGGAAGTGGTCATTAAAACGACGTCGGAATGGTTAAACGTCGTCAGTGCCCACCTTAAGGGGTGAGAGAGGGGAAGGTGCTCGCCCCAACTGCCATACATCTCGTTTGGGTTGACGAATTTTGTTGTTAAGTATTTCGTTTACAATGGTTTATATTCCGGGGTGCTGGATTACGAATACAACATCTGCTTCGACATCCAAGATGGCCGACGCGATTTTTATATATAAAATTAATACGTATCGTTTTTGAGGTTTAGGGGGAGCAGATTACGAATATAGCATCTATTTCGAGATTCAAGATGGCGGACGAGACTTCTTAACTATTATAAAATTGTAAACGTCTGTTTGTTTGTTTGTTCCAGCATCACGCTAAAACCACTGGACAGATTTTGATGATTTTTTTTTTGTTTGAAAGCTGATGATCTGACTTAAAAACTGGTATGGGTTTTGAGAAAGAAAGAAAGAAAGAAAACAAGAAAAAAACTAATTCGTGGGTTGCGTACTCACCCCAGATCGAAGCTTCTATGCATTTGCACGAGCGGATAGTAATGTACCATGGAGTTGAGTGGAGTGGAGTGGACAGGGGATGGGACTAGGGATGGGACTGGGGACGGGACAGGGGACGGGACTGGGGACGGGACAGTGGACGGGATAGGGGACGGAACATGGGACGGGAAATGGGACGGGACATGAGACGGGACATGGGACAGGACAGTGGGACGGCACATGGGACTGGACATAGGATGGGACATGGGACGGGACGATAGTGATATAATGAGATAGTGGGACAGTGGGACAGTGGGACAGTGGGACAGTGGGACAGTGGCAGTGGGACGGTGGGACGGTGGGACAGTGGGGCAGTGGGGCAGCGGGGCCGCGGGGCCGTGGGGCATTGGGGCAGTGGGGTAGCGGGTTAGCGGGCAGTGGGGTTGTGGGGCAGCGAGGCAGCGGGACAGTGGGGCAGCGGGGCGGCGGGGCGGGGAAGCGGGGCAGCGAGGCAGTGGGGCAGCGGGGCAGCGTGCCAGCAGGGCAGCGTGGCAGTGGGGTTCCGGGGCAGCGGGGCAGTGGTATAGTGGGGCAGCGGGGCAGTGGGGTAGCGTGGCAGTGGGGCAGCGGGGCAGCTGGGCATCTGGGCAGCGGGGCAGTGGGGTAGCGGGGCAGCGGAGTAGCGGCGCAGAGGGGCAGCTGGGCAGCGAGGCATCTGGGCAGCGGGGCATTGGGTTACTGGGGCAGCGGGGCAGTTGGGCAGTGGGATAGCGGGGCAGCGGGGCAGTGGGTTAGCGGGGCAGCTGGGCAGTGGGCTTCCGGGGCAGCTGGGCAGTGGTGCAGTGGGATATTGGGGCTGCGGGGTATTGGGGCAGCGGTGCAGTGGGGCAGCGAGGCAGTGGGGCAGTGGGGCAGTGGGTCAGTGGGTCAGTGGGGCAGCGGCGAAGCGGGGCAGTGGGGCAGCGGGGCAGGCTGTGGGTCAGAGGAATAGTGGGGCAGCGGGGTAGTGGGGTAGCGGGGCAGCGGGCCAGTGGGATAGTGGGGCAGTGGGATAGTGGGGCAGCGGGACAGTGGGGTAGCGGGTCAGTGGGGCAGTGGGGTAGCGGGGCAGCGGGGCAGTGGCGGGCAGCGGGGCTGGCAGTGGGGCAGTGGGATAGTGGGGCAGTGGGGTAGCCAGGCAGCGGGGCAGCTGTGCAGCGGGGCAGTGGGGCATTGGGGTAGCGGGGCAGCGGGGCAGTGGGTTAGCGGGGCAGCTGGGCAGCGGGGCAGCAGGGCAGCGGGATAGTGGGGCAGCGGGGCACAGGGGCAGTGGGGTAGCGGGGCAGTGGGGCTGTGGGGCAGCGGGGCAGCGGGGTAGTGGGGCAGCGGGGCACATGGGCAGTGGGGTAGCGGGGCAGTGGGGCAGCGGGGCAGCTGGGCAGCGGGGCAGCTGGGCAGCGGGGCAGTGGGGCAGCGGGGCAGTGGGGCAGCGGGGCAGAAGGACAGCGGGGCAGTGGGATAGTGGGGCAGCGGGGCAGTGGGGCAGTGGGGCAGAACGGCAGCGGGGCTATGGGATAGTGGGGCAGCGGGGCAGTGGGGCAGCGGGGCAGTGGGGCAGTGGGGCAGCGGGGCGGCGGTGCAGTGGGGCAGCGGGTCAGTGGGTCAGTGAGGCAGCGGCGAAGTGGGGCAGTGGGGCAGTGGGGCAGCGGGGCAGGCTGTGGGTCAGAGGAATAGTGGGGCAGCGGGGCAGTGGGGTAGAGGGGCAGCGGGCCAGTGGGATAGTGGGGCAGTAGGATAGTGGGGCAGCGGGACAGTGGGGCTGTGGGGTAGCGGGTCAGTGGGGCAGTGGGGTAGCGGGGCAGCGGGGCAGTGGCGGGCAGCGGGGCTGGCAGTGGGGCAGTGGGATAGTGGCGCAGTGGGGTAGCCAGGCAGCGGGGCAGCGTGGCAGCTGGGCAGCGGGGCAGTGGGGCATTGGGGTAGCGGGGCAGTGGGGCAGTGGGTTGGCGGGGCAGTGGGGCAGCTGGGCAGCGGGGCAGTGGGGCAGCAGGGCAGCGGGATAGTGGGGCAGCGGGGCACAGGGGCAGTGGGGTAGCGGGGCAGTGGGGCAGCGGGGCAGCTGGGCAGCGGGGCAGTTGGGCAGCGGGGCTGTGGGGCAGCGGGGCAGCGGCGAAGCGGGGCAGTGGGGCAGCGGGGCAGGCTGTGGGTCAGAGGAATAGTGGGGCAGCGGGGCAGTGGGGTAGCGGGGCAGCGGGATAGTGGGGCAGTGGGATAGTGGGGCAGCGGGACAGTGGGGCAGTGGGGTAGCGGGTCAGTGGGGCAGTGGGGTAGCTGGGCAGCGAGGCAGTGGCGGGCAGCGGGGCTGGCAGTGGGGCAGTGGGGTAACCAGGCAGCGGGGCAGCGTGGCAGCTGGGCAGTTGGGCATTGGTGTAGCGCGGCAGCGGTGCAGTGGGGCAGTGGGTTAGCGGGGCAGTGGGGCAGCTGGGCAGCGGGGCACCTGGGCAGCGGGGCAGTGGGGCACCTGGGCAGCGGGGCAGTGGGGCAGCAGGGCAGCGGGATAGTGGGGCAGCGGGGCACAGGGGCAGTGAGGTAGCGGGGCAGTGGGGCAGCGGGGCAGCGGGGCAGCGGGGCACATGGGCAGTGGGGCAGCGGGGCAGCTGGGCAGCGGGGCAGTGGGGCAGCGGGGCAGAAGGGCAGCGGGGCAGAGGGATAGTGGGGCAGCGGGGCAGTGGGGCAGCGGGGCAGCGGGGCAGTGCTCAGTGGGGCAGTGGGGCAGCGGGACAGCGGGACAGTGGGACAGTGGACTGGACTGGAATGGACTGGACTGGACTGGACTGACGTGGGTTAGCAGAATTTAACGCGAGCGGAGCCGCGGGTAAAAGCTAGTTTTAAATAAAATCAATATGGGTATCGTTTTCGAGGTTTTTGGGGGTGCTGATTACGAATATAAGATCTATTTCGAGATTCAAGATGGCGGACGCGACTTTTTAAGTTAAATCAATATGGGTATCGTTTTCGAGGTTTTCGGGGGTGCTGATTACGAATATAAGATCTATTTCGAGATTCAAGATGGCGGACGCGACTTTTAAAATAAAATCAATATGGGTATCATTTTCGAGGTTGTCGGGGGTGCTGATTACGAATATAACATCTACTTTGAAATCCAAGATGGCGGACACGACTTTTTAATTAAAATCAATATGGGTATCATTTTCGAGGTTTTCGGGGGTGCTGATTACGAATATAACATCTATTTTGACATCCAAGATGGCGAACGCGACTTTTGAAATAAAATTAATATGGGTATCATTTTTGACGTTTTCGGGGGTCCTGATTACGAATATAACATGTATTTTGAAATCCAAGATGGCGGACGCGACTTTTCAAACAAAATCAATATGGGTACAGAATATCTAATAGTACTACGTACAGAACGGCCACTCACCGCCCCCCGCCAATTTAAGTTCCTCACCCGCGCCCTGCACGTGCCGTCAGTTTAGCGGCAAGTTGGGCTGCAATATTCAATGGATATCAATCGCCAGTCGAGTGCGTTACGCAATATATTTTTTGGTGTTTGTAGTTATATTTTAATTGAAAATGGTAGTGTATTGTGCTTTATACGGATGTGTGTCTACATCTAGACAAGGAAACAGAAGATTTTATCGATTTCCGAAGGATGAAATAAGGTAAGCCACAATAAAACCTTTATAGGTAGAACAGCGAGCATTTAATTTTACAATTAAACGATTTTTTTGTACTTTGCCAGTTATGACAAAAAGGAAAAAATAATTTGCTTGTAATAATAATAATATAATCTTTATTTTGGATCAAATTAGGTATCCATATTTTGTTAGTAACATAAAAGCTGCTTGAAAGCAGATTCCATGGGTACCTATTTATTGTATTTTATTAAAGGTAGGTATCTACTTACCGCGAGAGTTTAATTTTACAACTATAGTGAGTAAACAATCTTTACTGTAAAATTACGTACTTATGATAAGAGAAATATAAATTATTATAAATTGTAATACTTGCAGATTTAATTTTATTACCAAGCTTCGTTAATATATCATATTCATCATACAATACATCGATAATTCGATAGGTATCATTACCAACCGCTCGTGCTATCAAGTGCTTCGGCTCGGGTCCGGGACGTAGGGCCCAAATGTCAACGCCATCTCTGAGAACTACTGAGAAGCGTTTGGAACGCAGTCGGCATTTCGAGCGGCAAGCAACCCTATTCATTCACGTGTGTGCGTGTTTGTATAAGACGTAAGCTTGCGTATGTAGGCGGTGCTAGCATTCTTAATGTATTGAGTGGCCAGGGTGTGGTATTGTTTTCGAGGTTTTCGGGGATGCTGATTACGAATATAATCTATTTTGAGATCCAAGATGACGTACGTGATTTTAAAATAAAAACAATGTGGCCATCAGAAGTTTTGACCATTTATTTCTCTAGAGCTCATCGAGCCCTTTCATTTGAGTACTAACACGATGGGTCTAAAAGCTCAAGTTTAGGATATAATTATATGGGTCAACACGATGGGTCTAGGTGCTTTAGGAGATAATAATAATTATAGCCATCAGAAGTTCAGTCCAGTCCAGTTTTGTTCAGTCTAGCTCAGTTCAGTCAGTTTAGTCGAGTTAAGTCAAGTTGAGTTGAGTTTAGCCTAGTTGAGTCGAGATGAGTCGTGTTGAGTCGAGTGGAGTCGAGTTGAAAAGAGGTGGGTCGATTTGAGTCGAGGTGAGTCTTGTTGAATCGACTGGAGTCGAGTCGAGTTGAGTCGAGATGAGACAAGTTAAGTCTAGTTGAGTCGAGTTGAGCCGACTGGAGTCGAGTGTAGTCGAGTTAAGTCGAGATGAGTCGAGTTGAGTCGACTAGAGTCGAGTGTAGTCGAGTTGAGTCAAGTTGAGTCGTGTTAAGTCTAGTTGAGTCGAGTTGAGCCGACTGGAGTCGAGTGTAGTCGAGATGAGTCGAATTGAGTCGAGATGAGTGAAGTTGAGTCGAGTTAAGTCTAGTTGAGTCGACTGGAGTCGAGTTGAGTCGAGATGAGTCAAGTTGAGTTGAGTTGAGTCCAGTTAAGTCTAGTTGAGCAGACTGGAGTCGAGTTAAGTCTAGATTAGTCGAGTAGAGTCGAGTTGAGTCGAGATGAGTCTAGTTGAGTCGACTGGAGTCGAATGAAGTCAAGTTGAGTCGAGTTGAGTCGAGTTAAGTCGACTGGAGTCGATTTGTTTCGAGTTTAGTCGAGATGAGTCAAGCTGAGTCGAGTGGAGTCGAGTTGAGTCGAGGTGAGTCAAGCTGAGTCAAGTTCAGTCAAGTTCAATCCAGTCCAGTCAACTTTAGTTCAGTTCAGTCTAGTTCAGTCCAATTCAGTTGAGTCCAGTTAATTTCAGTCCAGTCCAGTTCATTTCAGTTTAGTTCAGTTCAGTCTAGTTCAGTTTAGTCCAGTTGCAAAGGCGTAGAAGCTTCGTATCTGTCGGGCGTTACCCGACGCAGGTCACAATTTTTTCTTTCTTTCTTAAAAGCCATACCAGTTTTTAAGTATAATCATCATCAATCAAAAAATGTTTCATCAAAATCGGTCCAGTAGTTTTAGCGTGATGCTCGAACAAACAAACAGACATTTACAGTATTATAATATTTAGATAATAAATAAAATGTTTATGTTAATATTTATTATTATTACCAATAAGTGAATACGGGACAAAGTAAAACAAATAAACTCAAAATAAATGTGACAACCCTGCGGTATGACGTAATGTCTAGACAGAAGCGGCATTTCCCGCAACTTCAAAGGCGATGGACCACTGGTTGTATTAATTACGCTGTGGTAGAGATGTCAAACTATAATAAATACATACTTTGATGCTTCGAAAGTGTTCGTTTATAAGTATATCTATATAGAATTAGTGCCGAACTACAATAAATGCATACTCGGTTGTTTCATAAATCTTCTATTTGGTGTTTATAACATTTTTATATGTAACTAGCTTTTACCCGCGGCTCCGCTCGCGTTAAATTCTGCTAACCCACGTCAGTCCAGTCCAGTCCAGTCCATTCCAGTCCAGTCCACTGTCCCGCTGAACCGCTGCCCCACTGCCCCGCTGACCCACAGCCCCGCTGCCCCACTGCCCCACGACCCCGCTGCCCCGCTAACCCACTGCCCCGCTAACCCAATACCCCACTGCCCTACTGCCCCGCTGCACGGATGCCCCGCTACCCCACTGCCCAGCTGCCCCGCTACAACACTGCCCCGCTGCCCCACTATACCACTGCCCCAATTCCTGCCACGCTGCCCCCCACTGCACCGCTTCCCCGCTACCCCACTGCCCCGCTGGCCCACTGCCCCAAAGCCTGCACCACTGCCCCGCTTCCCCACTGAACCGCTGCCCCACTATCCCACTGCCCCGCTGCCCCACTATCCCACTGCCCCACAGCCTGCACCGCTGCCCCACTACCCCGCTTCACCACTGACCCGCTGCCCCACTGCCCCTCTACCCCACTATCCCGCTTCCCCACTATATCACAGCCCCGCTGCCCCACTATCCCACTGCACCACAGCCTGCCCCGCTTCCCCACTGCCACGCAGCCCCACTGTCCCGCTGCTCCACTGCCCCGCTGCCCAAATGCGCAGCTGCCCCACTATCCCACTGCCCCGCTACCCAATTATCCCACTGCCCCACTGCCTGCCCCGCTGCCCCAGTCCCCAACTGCCCCACTGCCCTAGTCCCCAACTGCCCCGCTACCCAGCCGCCCCGCTGCCCCACTATCCCACTGCCCCACTGTCCCACTGCCTCCCTACCTCGCTGCCCCACAACCCCACTGCCCCACTGGCCCACTGCCCTGCTATCCCGCTGCCCCACTATCCCACTGCCCCACTGGCCCGCTGCCCCACTTCCCCACCGTCCCACTGCCACTGTCCCACTGCCACTGTCCCACTGTATCACTGTCCCACTGTCCCTCTATCTCACTATATCACTATCGTCTCGTCCCATGTCCCATCCTATGTCCAGTCCCATGTGCCGTCCCACTGTCCTGTCCCATGTCCCGTCCCATGTTCCGTCCCCTGTCCCGTCCACTGTCCCGTCCTCAGTCCCGTCCCCTGTCCCGTCCCCAGTCCCATCCCCAGTCTCATCCCCTGTCCACTCCACTCCACTCCACTCCATCGTACCTTACTATCCGCTCGTGCAAATGCATAGAAGCTTCGATCTGTCGGGTGAGTACGCAACCCACGAATTAATTTTTTTCTTTCTTTCTTTCTTTCTCAAAACCCATACCAGTTTTTAAGTCAGATCATCAGCTTTCAAACAAAAAAAAAAACATCAAAATCGGTCCTGTAGTTTTAGCGTGATGCTGGAACAAACAAACAAACAAACAGACGTTTACAATTTTATAATAGTTAAGATGAAAATAATTTTTCGTAAATTTTTTAACTCGAAAAGTATTAAAAATAGAAAAAAGTGTAGAATAATAAAACAATCATGTTAATTAGTAGAATCTGATTCTAGTAGTTTTGAGCCCTAAGGCCAAAAATGTTGATATCGTCCCACAGTACGCCCCCCTGCCAGGTGGAACGACGACCTAAAGAACGTGGCTGGGGGGGGGGACTGGATGCGGAAGGCAGAGGACCGAAGGTTGTGGCGCAACTTGGGAGAGGCCTATGTCCAGCAGTGGACTGCGATCACGACCGATTCGAACCTCACTCCACATCCGCATGCGAAAATGCTTTGAAAATAATAAAACTAGTTAATGTAACGTAATTTCGCTATTACACGCTAGATGGAGTTATTAAGTTTTGAATCAAAACATTATAATTTTATACTAGCTTTTACCCGCGGCTCCGCTCGCGTTAAATTCTGCTAACCCACGTCAGTCCAGTCCAGTCCACTGTTCCACTGCCCCGCTGCCCAGCTGCCCCACTGCCCCGCTACCCCACTGCCCCGCTACCCCACTGCCCCGCTACGCCGCTGCCCCACTGCCCCGCGGCCCCGCTACCCCACTGCCCCGCTGCCCCACTGCACCACTGTCTTCCCCGCAGCCCCCACTGCCCCGCTACCCCACTGCCCCACTGTACCACTGCCCCACAGCCTGCCCGCTGCCCCGCTTCCTGACTGCACCGCTGCCCCACTGTCCCGCTGCCCCGGTAACCCACTATCCCACTGCCCAACATCCTGCCCGCTGCCCCACTGCCCCACTATCCAACTGCCCCACTGCCACTTTCACCCACTGTCTCGCTGCCCCACTGCCCCGCTGCCCCACTATCCCACTGCCCCACTTCCTGCCCCGCTGCCCCACTATCCCACTGCCCCACTTCCGGCCCCGCTGCCCCACTATCCTACTACCCCGCTGCCCCGCTACCCTACTGCCCCGCTGGCACGCTGCCTCGCTGCCCCGCCCCTCTGCCCCGCTGCCTCTCTGCCCCACAACCCCACTGCCCCACTACCCCGCTAACCCACTGCCCCACTGGCCCACTGCACCGCTGCCCCGCTGCCCCACTACCCCACTGCCCAACTGCCCCACAGTCCCACCGTCCCACTGCCACTGTCCTACTGTCCCACTATCTCACTGTCCCACGGCCCACTGTCCCACTATATCACTATCGTTATCGTCCCGTCCCATGTCCCGTCCCATGTCCTGTCCCATGTCCCATCCTATGTCCAGTCCCATGTGCCGTCCCACTGTCCTGTCCCATGTCCCGTCTCATGTCCCGTCCCATTTCCCGTCCCATGTTCCGTCACCTGTCCAGTCCACTGTCCCGTCCCCAGTCCCGTCCCCAGTCCCATCCCCAGTCCCATCCCCTGTCCACTCCACTCCATCGTACATTACTATCCGCTCGTGCAAATGCATAGAAGCTTCGATCTGTCGGGTGAGTACGCAACCCACAATTTTTTTTTTTTCTTTTTTCTTTCTTTCTTTCTTTCTCAAAACTCATACCAGTTTTTAAGTCAGATCATCAGCTTTCAAACAAAAAAAAACATCAAAATCGGTCCAGTAGTTTTAGCGTGATGCTGGAACAAACAAACAAACAGACGTTTACAATTTTATAATAGTTAAGATTATAATAGTTAAGATAATATAAGATGAAGAAGGTAATTAAAAATTGTAGACTGAAAATAGTATTTTTTTAGTTACACCAAGATAACTTTATGCTTATTCGTATATTAAGATGGATACAATATAACAACGTTTAGGTACTTCTAAATTTTATTGCTTTTCATACAAAAAATTAGAGAAATCGCAATTTAGAGGTAGCTTCCAGTCCTTGTCTGTAAGTCGAAAGATTCTGATTTTCGGTTGGCTCAAAAGACTGCATTTCCAAGATGGCACCACCCACATACGACAGGATTTTTTTTTCTACTCTGTACAATTCGGCCCGACCAAAGTTTTTAATGCAATTTCTTTAGCAGCCGTATTTTCTCTATGGAGGCGCGCGCTAGAGCGCATGCGTGCGAATGACAGCTGGATATGAGCGCCTTAATCACCTTAATATATGCAAAATGTTGTAGAAAAATATAATTAAAAATCACCGGTTCCCGTCATCGTAGCGAGGTAAAATACATACCAGTTTTTAAGTCAAATCATAAGTTTTTAGTCACAAACCCTTTCAACAAAATCGGTCTAGTAGTTTTATAGTGATGCTGGAACAAACAAACAAACAAACAAACAGACAACTGACATTTAACAATTTTATAATAGTAGTAGATGATAAAGCTACAAATTTACAATTTTCGGATGTTTTCCTTTACTTGTGCTGAAAGATCTTGCTTCTTGCCAAATTTCATGATTCTAGGTCAACGGGAAGTACCCTTTAGGTTTTCATGAGTGAGTTTGCGAGAATCAAAATATGTGACATAAATGCCCGTATCGTGTGATTGCGTTGACTTAGAAGCTTGATTTTTTTACTCCTAGGGACCGTAAACCTTAGTATTTGACATAAATTACAACTTGATATCTCAACCCGTTTTTGATACAAAAATTCTTGACAGACGGACAGACAGACAGACAGACGGACACCAAAGTGATCCTATAAGGGTTCTGTTTTTTTCTTTTGAGGTACGGAACCCTAAAAAAGGGTCAAAGGGGGACCCCATACAAGAAACCTTAAAAAACATGCATTTTTCAACGTTTTTGTTCCTGCTCTCATACCAGCGTCAAACTTGGTCAGATTATAGTACATATTATGTAGTTTAGCAACAAATACTAAAAATAGAACAAACATAGACATATGTGGTGGTACCTGCGTAAGAAAGAGATGCAAAAATGCATATTTCGCGCACTGTACGTTGATGTCTTTGATGAACTCTCGTAAATTAAATCAGTTTCTATGGTGTATCAAGTCTTTTTTTTATAGTATAGGATAGCGAAACGAGCTAAAGGCCCACCTGATGTTAAGTGGTTACCTTTGCCCATAACAACTGCAATACCACCTAGGCTGTTGCCTAAATGGTACTGCAAGTCGGTTAGCCAAACTAAGACATGAAGATGGAGTCTCATGTGATTGTAATTTCACCGCTGCACGAGTCCGACTCGCACTTGGCCGGTTTTTTACAGATATACAACACGATCGATACCGTAGGCGTCAGCTAGTTTATCAAATTTTCATACACGAACCTTTGGACGGGAACATTGGTGTATCTCGTCGTACTCGACGACGCCTAGTTTGATCACTTCTCCGGACCTGTGTCATACTTTGAAAATCGATATTGTATAGAGTTCCAGCAAGAAGCAGGGTACAATCATTATCACCAGCATTAAATGCAGCTTCTAATTCCAAGTTACTTCGCTCGTCGTATTTCCACCATCCTGGAAAATAATAATAACATAATAAATATTTTGAGACATTTTAACATAGCACCATCTAGTCCCAAACTAAGCAGAGCTTGTACTATGGGTACTAGTACTAGATAATGGATATAATACTTCTATATGTACTTTTTTTTTTGTAAATACATACTTATAATAAATAAGAAACACCCAGACCAACACAAACACTTATGTTCATCACACAAATATTTGTGTCCTGTAGGAACCGAACCCACAACCTCGTGATCAGCAGTCCAACACTCGAACCACTATAGCCTAAGAGCTCGTGAACCCCAGACCTTCGTTATTTTATAAAAGCTGAAAGTTTGTCAGCGCATGCTCCCAACACAGGTAAGAACGATGGACCATTATGAAGTTTGGGTTACCGTGGCTTTAGCAGGTAAACGGTACTAAAAGTGTGTAAAATACCGATCTAAATTCATCAAATAATAAAGTGTGATTTTTTTGTATTACCTTCAGAATATTATTAAAAATCACGTCATTCATTGCCAGACACTGAACATCGTGGCAACCCCTTGCCAGACACCCTTAATGTTCATGAAATTACAATAATTCTACTTACGTTAGAGCAGCGGTTCTCAAACTTTTTTGGTCACGGAACCCTTTTGACAAGCAAAATACTTGACGGAACCCTACAATAAAACAATAGTTTTTAAAAGTGTATTCTTTATTATATAAGCATAATAAAAGTACAATGTAACAGTTACTAATTATTACTTACTTTAACCACATGCCAAGTACAATAATAGAAGATATTAAAAATGAAAAAATCTTAACTAATGGGAGGTATGAAACTGTTTTTTATTTTTCATCAATTGGTTGATATCAGGTTTGATAGAAGACATTTGAAGTCTCATATCAGGTTCGGCGTCCAGTCTATTGCGATATTTTGTTTTCGTGGCTGCATAGGTTGAGAATCCTGTTTCGCACAAATATGTTGTTGGGAACGGGAGAAGAATATTCAGAGCCATTCTGCCAAGCATTGGATATTCATCACGGATTCTGCACCAAAAATCGTTGAGAGGCGTCGTTTTGAACAGTGACTCCATACTTGTGTCTGATGACATTTCTAAAAGAGATTCATATATCTCGTTTGACATACTTTCGGGCTTTTGCAAGTTGGGTAAAAAAGGATTATGAATCCATGAATTCAGCTTCATTTTTGTATTATGTTCTTCGGGAAAATACTTTACAAAAGATGCGCGCATCGAAGTGAGATATTGGACCAATTCTTCAAACACATCATCTTGAAACATTTCCGAGTCGTTATCGCTAACAAACTCACTGAGTGACGTAAAGCTTTCTATTTCTCTCTTACCAACGCAAATAATCCAAAAATCTAATTTTCTTTTGAAGGCAGTTATTTTGTTATAGGCCTGGAACACTGTTGTCTGTTTACCTTGCAATGATAAATTCAATTCGTTCAGTTTTTGAAAGATATCCGCCATAAAAGACAATCGGAACAACCAAGTTTTATCATACAAACGGTCTTTCAAATTAAAAGAAACTGTATCTGCTGAAAGAAACATTTGTAACTCGGCTCTAAGTTCAAATAGCCTTGTTAAAGTTTTACCCCGAGACAGCCATCGCACTTCTGTATGGAGCAGCAGTGTTTTATGTTTGCTGCCATAATCTTCACACAATAATGAGAACAATCGGGATTGTAGTGGTCGTGATTTGATAAAATTAATTATTTTTACCGCTTCATCCATAACTAATTTTAGATTTGACGGCATTTGCTTCATCGCAAGTGCTTGTCTATGCAGAATACAATGGCTGGAACTACAATTAGGCGCTTTACTTTTTATTCGTGATACTGCTCCTGCTGTTTTACCTGTCATCGCTTTGGCCCCATCTGTACAAATGTCAATGCAATCGTTCCAACTAAGATTATTTTCTTTAAAAAATATGTTTATTTTATTAAAAATTTCTTCCCCGGTAGTGTTTGTGGGCAGCGGTGAACACATAAGCATGTCTTCTTCAAAAGAACGTTCATATGGATATCTCACGATAACCAGCAAGATAGCCAGACCAGTGACATCAGTTGACTCATCCATTTGCAAGGCGAATCGTGTTTTTTGTAGACGTGCAACTAGTTCTTGTTTGACGTTGCTTGCCAGATCATGGATTCGCCGTGAAACAGTATCGTTTGATAGCGGTACAGTAGAAAGATGCTTTGCAGATTTTTCATCGAGCATACATTTTGTTATGTCTAATACACATGGCATTATTAAATTCTCAGCGATAGTGTGCGCTTCACCTGCTTGTGCAAAGCGATAGCTAACTAAATATGATGCCTCCGTGGCCTTTTCATTGATAGTTTGTGTTACATGCATCATATTTTTTTGACTTTCCAATAACTGTTCTTTTTTACGAACAAAAAATTCTTTATTCTTGTCTTTAGACTCGGGGTGTACAGTTTCTAAATGTCTGCGTAATTTGGCAGGTGCCATGGAACTATTAGGAAGCAGTTTACTACATAACATGCAGAGAGGTGAGCCGTTGGAATCAACAAATCCGAAACTGATATATGATTCATCATACTTCCTTTTTTTCGTCTTTGAAACCGTGGAGCTTGACGTCGTGGCATCATCGTCTGGATCGGTAATTGCTGTATTCTCCGCGCGTACTGCTTTTGAACATTCAGCGTCATTAGAAGATGTCGTTGCAACACGTTTAACACCTTTAAGCCAACGTTCCATTCTTCTTTATTAATAATGTTACACGTCAGGATGGTAGGGTCAAAATAATGCACAATCGTTACTGCGTTTATGAGACAAAGTTTAGTCCAAAGAAGAAATGTACAAAACTGATACAATCAGAATACAGCGGGCAGTAGAACTTACAAGAAGGCAGCAGGCTAGCCAGCTTGTAAGTAGGTAGGTACAAACTTATCGCTCCGAACGCTAATCGTCAACTGACTGACGAGGCGCGACTTTTTTTATATAATAGCGCTTTTATACTTAGTCCTAGACTCGAACTCGAACATTCTCAAAAATACTCGAGTCGGCGCCTTTGATAAACAAAAAGCGGAAATAAAAATATAAATACAAAAAAATGCGTTGTAAACAATCTCGACTTTATGCTTTTGAAGATAGAGCCGAAAGTCGCTTGTTGACAACTATAGCGTCTAATTCAGAGGCGGCTTTAATCAAAGGGACTGCGCGCTCACAAGTATACGCGCGGCGGGCGGATTCAAAACGTTCGACCAGTGACCAGAGAGAGGTGTTTTTTTTTTTTTTTCTAAATTCTTGCGGAACCCCTACAGGGGTATCGCGGAACCCTAGGGTTCCGCGGAACACACTTAGAGTACCGCTGTGCTAGAGGATCTTGCTTCTTGCTAAATTTCATGATTCTAGGTCAACGGGAAGTACCCTTTAGGTTTTGATGAGTGAGTTTGCGAGTATCAAAATATGTGACATAAATGCCCATATCGTTTGATTGCGTTGAAGAAGCTTAATTTTTTTTAGGGTTCCGTAGTCCTACAAGGAACCCTTATAGTTTCGTCATGTCCGTCCGTCTGTCCGTCTACCGTCTGTCCTAATCCTTTACAGCTTAATAACTTCTACAGTTAAGAACATAAGTAATGTTAAAAAATGGTTTAGATATAACGAGTTCAAGCAATTTTTATCAAATTGTAGTCCTGATATAATAGAATACGCATCCAGTCAGCAAATCCAGTTCCATTTTATTCCACCATACGCTCCGCATTTTGGTGGCCTGTGGGAAGCGGGGGTAAAATCATGTAAGTACCACTTACGCAGAGTAGTGGGAAACGCGCATCTTACATTTGAGGAATTTAGCACGGTATTAACACAAGTAGAAGCTGTCCTAAATTCCCGTCCTATAACCCCTCTATCCGCAGATCCAGACGACTTTCTTCCCCTTAGCCCAGGTCACTTCCTGGTTGGTCGTCCGCTTACAGCGCCCACCTGCACTGACTTGACGGAAACACCCACGCACCGCCTCTCACGCTATCAGAGGCTAGAACAGATCCGGCAGCATTTCTGGTCCCGCTGGGCGAAAGAGTATGTCTCTGAGCTGCAGGTTCGAACAAAATGGCGCAGTCACTCCACTGGACTTCAACCTAATACGCTGGTACTCATCAAAGACAACAACTTGCCACCACTTAAATGGCAACTGGGGCGCATACTCCAGACGATTCCTGGCAAAGACGGAGTTTCAAGAGTGGCAGATATACGCACTTCATCTGGCATTATAAGGCGAGCCTTCGCGAAAATCTGCCCCCTCATCGACCAAGAAAGGACAGAAAGCCACACAGTGCAGGACCCTTAGAAAGCTAGTGCTTTCAAGGCCGGGGGCATGTTGAAGACCGAGTACCGACTATACATCATCTGTGGTTTGGCATCACTATCTTACGTTGTCTGTGGCGTCATGAAGTTGCCTCGACATGCATGAGCCAATTACAGCTGCGCGCAATCACGTGAAGGTAGCAATATTGTTCCTTTCTCCCTCTATCCTCGAATCTTGTAATATAATCACTACGAAAAATATACGCTTGAAAGTTTTGGCAACGGACACATCTATTTTATTTTACGGTTCCCGAACAATCCTGAAGAAGTTGAAGGCCGGTAGGAGGCGATCGCACAAGCCCCTACACCAATCGATCCTGTTTCTAATACTGATCAAAAACTTCTATGGGACCAACCATCGCTAGAGTACTCAAAAAGTCACAAATTGCAAAAAACTTTTCCCTTACATTTTGTATGAAAATTTTACGCAAAACCTTTTTTGTGACCGTTGAGATCTTTTTGTTGACTGAATAAAAAGATAAGTTTAAAAACAATTCAAATATCGAACTCGTTATTATTAAATAAAAAATAATAACCGGCGAAATCACCATTATTGGTGCATTAAAAATAACTAGTTCGCCAAGTTGGATTTAGAATGACGTCACACAGCTAACCATGCATTGTCATCCAAACTAAACGACCTCTGTGGTCTAGTGGTTCGAGTGTTGGACTGCTGATCACGAGGTCGTGGGTTCGATTCCCACAGGACACAAATATTTGTGTGACCAACATAAGTGTTTGTGTTGGTCTGGGTGTTGCTTATGTATTATAAGTATGTATTTACAAAAAAAAAAAGTATATAAGTATTATATCCATTGTCTAGTTAGTACCCATAGCACAAGTATCATTGTTTGGCGGCAGAAATAGGTACGGTGCTAGTACTTCCCCGAATGAGCTCTTTAAAAAGGAGCAACATTTTCTTCTTCTGTTTGTAATAATAATAATAATCTTACTAATGACTTAGCACACGAGGTTGTCGACATGTGGGACGTGGATTCGGCAATCATTGTGCCGATAGTCGTAACGGCCAATGGTCTCATAGCCAAGAGCCTCGACCAACAGCTTAAGAGGCTCTCGTTAGGTGGCTGGGTCAAGGGCCAGATTCAGAAGGCGGTTCTCCTCGACACGGCACGTATTGTGAGGAGGTTCCTGTCTCTGGGGCCCTAACCGCCGGTAGCTTGGACCCTGCTCCCGATGCCGGTGGAACACTATTTTTTATATTTTTTAATGTTTTTTTTTCTTTTTACAAAAATTTAAAAAAAATGTAATTTATAAGGTAATAACTAAATAAAGGAGATAATAATCTCTGAAGCCCTGACCGCCGGTAGCTTGGTCCCTGTACCCAATAGCACAAGCACAAGCTCTGCTTAGTTTGGGACTAGATGGTGCTGTGTAAAAATGTCCTAAAGATATTTATTATTATTATTTATTAAACGTGTATACAAAATTACAGCTCAATCGGTTGAAGATATCTGCTTCAAAATTGAATTGCAAGAATCCACCATAAGAAACTTATATACATACATACATTGCAAGTTAAATAAAAGCTTGTAAAAAGCAATGCTTGTGTGGATTTATTTTGTTTTCTTTGCACATTTTTGGTGGACAGTCGATTTGGACGGAAACTGGTATCAAATATTTTTATTGTATTTTTATTCATAATCTTAACTATTATAAAATTGTAAACGTCTGTTTGTTTGTTTGTTTGTTTGTTCCAGCATCACGCTAAAACTACTGGACCGATTTTGATGATTTTTTTTTTGTTTGAAAGCTGATGATCTGACTTAAAAACTGGTATGGGTTTTGAGAAAGAAAGAAAGAAAGAAAAAAAGAAAAAAAATAATTCGTGGGTTGCGTACTCACCCGACAGATCGAAGCTTCTATGCATTTGCACGAGCGGATAGTAATGTACGATGGAGTGGAGTGGAGTGGAGTGGACAGGGGATGGGACTGGGGACGGGACAGGGGACGGGACTGGGGACGGGACAGTGGACGGGACAGGGGACGGAACATGGGACGGGAAATGGGACGGGACATGACGGGACATGGGACAGGACAGTGGGACGGCACATGGAACTGGACATAGGATGGGACATGGGACAGGACATGGGACATGGGACGGGACGATAGTGATATAGTGAGATAGTGACAGTGGGACAGTGGGCCGTGGGACAGTGGGATAGTGGGACAGTGGGACAGTAGGACAGTGGCAGTGGGACGGTGGGACTGTAGGACAGTGGGGCAGTCGGGCAGTGTGGCAGTGGGGTAGTGGGGCAGTGGGCCAGTAGGGCAGTGCGGCAGTTGGGTAGCGGGGCCGTGGGGCAGTGGGGCAGTGGGGTAGCGGGGCAGCGGGGCAGTGGGGCAGCGGAGCAGCTGGGCAGCGGGGCAGTGGGGCAGCGGGGCAGTGGGACAGCGGGGCAGTGGGGCAGCGGGGCAGTGGGGCAGCGGGGCATTGGGTTACTGCGGCAGCGGGGCAGTGGGATAGTGGGGCAGCCGGGCAGTGGGGCTGTGGGGCAGCGGTTTAGCGGGGCAGCATGGCAGTGGGGCAGCGGGGCAGGCTGTGGGGCAGTGGGATAGTGGGGCAGCGGGGCAGTGGGGCAGTGGGGTAGCGGGGCTGCGGTGCAGTGGGACAGTGGGGGGTAGTGGGGCAGCGGGGCTGTGGGGCAGTGGTCTAGCGGGGCTGTGGGGCAGGGTGGCAGTGGGGCAGTGGGGTAGTGTTGCAGCAAGGCAGTGGGGTAGTTGGGTAGCGGGGCAGTGGGGCAGTGGGGCAGCTGGGCAGAGGGGCTGTGGGGCAGCGGGGCAGTGGGGCAGCGGGGCACTGGGGAAGCGGGGCAGTGGGGCAGCGGGGCAGGCTATGGGGCATTGGGACAGTGGTGCAGCGGGGAAGTGGGGCAATGGGGCAGCGGGGCAGTGGTATAGTGAGGCAGCGGGGCTGTGGGGTAGCGGGGCAGTGGGGTAGCGGTGCAGTGGGGAAGTGGGGCTGTGGGACAGTGGTGCAGCGGGGCATTGGAGCAGTGGGAGTATGGGGCAGCGGGGCAGTGGGGCAGTAGGGCAGCGACGCATCGGTGAAGTGGGGCAGCGGGGCAGCAGGACAGTGGGGCAGCGGGGCAGTGGGGCAGTAGGGCAGCGGGGCAGTGGGGCAGCGGGGCAGCGGGACAGAGGGGCAGCGGCGCAGCGTGCAGTGGGGAAGCGGGGCTATGGGGCAGCGGGGCAGGCTGTGGGGCAGTGGGACAGTGGTGCAGCGGGGAAGTGGGGCAATGGGGCAGCGGGGCAGTGGCATAGTGAGGCAGCGGCGCAGTGGGGTAGCGGGGCAGTGGGGTAGTGGGGCAGTGGGTGGCAGCGGCGCAGTGGGGTAGCGGGGCAGTGGGGTAGTGGGGCAGTGGGTGGCAGCGGGGCAGGCAGTGGGGCAGTGGGATAGTGGGGCAGCGGGGCTGTGGGGCAGCGGGGCAGCGGGGCAGTTGGGCAGCGGAGCAGCTGGGCAGCGGGGCAGCGGGACTGTGGGGCAGCTTGGCAGCGGGGCAGCGGTACAGTGGGGCAGTGGGGAAGCGGGGCAGTGGGGCAGTGGGGCAGCGGGGCAGGCTGTGGGGCAGTGGGATAGTGGTGCAGCGGGGAAGTGGGGTAGTGGGGCAGCGGGGCAGTGGGATAGTGGGGCAGTGGGGTAGCGGGGCAGTGGTTGGCAGCGGGGCAGTGGTATAGTGGGGCAGCGGGGCAGCGCGGCAGCGGTGCAGTGGGGCAGCGGGGCAGATGGGCAGCGGGGCAGTGGGGCAGCGGGGCCGTGGGGCAGTGGGTTAGCGGGGCAGTGGTGCAGTGGGGCAGCGGTGCAGTGGGGCAGTAGGGCAGCGAGGCAGCTGGGCACAGAGGCAGCGGGGCAGCGGGGTAGTGGGGCAGCGGTGCAGTGGGGCAGTGGGGCAGCGGGGCAGCTGGGCACCGGGGCTGCGGGGCAGCGGGGCAGCGGGGCAGTGGGGCAGTGGGTCAGCGGGGCAGTGGGGCAGTGGGCAGTGGGATAGTGGGGCAGCGGGGCAGTGGCGTAGCGGGGCAGTGGGGCAGTGGGGCAGCGGCGCAGCGGGGCAGTGGGGCAGCGCGGCAGTGGGGCAGCGGGCAGTGGGCAGTGGGATAGTGGGGCAGTGGGGCTGCGGGGCAGTGGGGTAGCGGGGCAGTGGGGCAGCGGGGCAGCGGGGCAGTGGGGCAGCGGGGCAGCGGGACAGCGGGGCAGTGGGACAGTGGACTGGACTGGAATGGACTTGACTGGACTGGACTGACGTGGGTTAGCAGAATTTAACGCGAGCGGAGCCGCGGGTAAAAGCTAGTACTAAATAAAACAGTACAGAGCACCACCGGTTCTCTCAGGCAGCAGCCGCCACTGGTTAAGTGACGTATAGCTATGCGCGCGCAGATGGTGGAAGGAAGCCGCCAAACAGCCTAATATTAAAAATATAATAAATAGATAAATATCATATTTTAATTAATACAGTTGATTTATTCACAAAAATGTTTAATTTTGTTTAGGTATAAAAACTCTTTGCTGAGACTTAAAAATAAACTGTTAATTAAAAAGCACTAGTGCGATAATGTAAAGTAAAAAGCACGCGTGCGTTATAAGCTGCATTATGAACCTAAAAGCGGTGTAATAAGAGCCACTTTACGAGGAAGTGTATTGAAAAAATATTATATAAATTCCGTTCCCAAGCTCACTGTTAATTATTTTTTCGTGGCTCGTAGAAAACAATGCGTGGATGATGTTGGTGATAAAATAACGGAGTAAATAATCATACTAATACATACCATTTCTGCCCTCATAGAACCACTGATATATTTCGTGGGTGGGATTAATGTTTACTTGATCAGCTGACACTGGCCCCAGTAATATTGGTTTATCTAGGTAATTTGGTGGTATTTCTGCTCTGCACATTGCACACTTTTTACTTTGAAATGCAATACCCTGAAAAATAAAATTTCAGTGATAAAATAAATGAAAAGACAAAATTTGTCAAGTAGGTATATTTGAAATTGACTAGTAGATACTACAGATGTTTAGAAGAATGCACAATCCTTGTCCATACTACATAACATTTTAACCCTTTCACTGCGGCAGGGTCGTAATACGGAGTCGTTGGTCGTTTCGTCCAAGGATTTAACGTCCCAAATGGACGGAACGGTGAATTAAAAAGTATTGTGGTCTGCGTTTCGTCCAAATGTCTTTATAATCAGTTTAATTCATCAAAGTAAGGTTAGCAAGAAAAGTGTTAAGTAGATTTTATTAAATTTATAATGACATTTTGTATTTGAGCAGTAAAAATTGACCGTGTTACGTAGGTACATAAAAGAAAGTGGTATTAAAAATATTTCAACCTGTTTTTGTTGATTGTTTAAAATATTACCTAAGTTAAGACATATTCTATATTTTTTTTGTTTTATATTGTTTTTTATATTCTATTTTAGATAGGACGGATTTTTTAAATCATATTGATTTACCAAAGTCTTTGTGCTTTTTCAATTTAAACCTGTTTTTGTTCATTGTTTAAAATTATTTCCTAAGTTAAAAGACTGATTCTCAATCCTTTTGTTTTTATTTTAGATAGGGACTAATTTAAAAAAAACTGTCCAAGTGCGAGTCGGAATCGCGCACCGAGGGTTCCGTACCTTTCTTGGACGTATAAGAAGTTATTTAGTTGTTCATCTAGCTATAACTGTGGTTAAATAAGGTAGCCTTTAGATTTGAGTTGCTTGAATGAAAGATAAATTGCGGTTTACGATTGATGACGTATTATAAAAAACTACTTACTAGATCTCGTTCAAACCAATTTTCGGTGGAAGTTTACATGGTAATGTATATCATATTTTTTTTTTTAGTTTTATCATTCTCTTGTTTTAGAAGTTACAGGAGAGGGGGTCACTTTTTACCACTTTGGAAGTGTCTCACGCGCAAACTATTCAGTTTAGAAAAAAAATATATTAGAAACCTCAATATCATTTTTGAAGACCTATCCATAGATACCCCACACGTAAGGGTTTGATGATTTTTTTTTTTTAATTTCAGTTCTTAGTATGGGGAACCCCCAAAAATTATTGTTATTTTCTATTTTTGTGTGAAAATCTTAATTTGGTTCATAGAATACATCTACTTACCAAGTTTCAACCGTATAGTTCTTATAGTTTCGGAAAAAAGTGGCTATGACATACACGGACAGACAGCCAGACAGACGGTCATGACGAATCTATAAGGGTTCCGTTTTTGCCATTTGGCAATGGAACCCTAAAATCATATTGGTTTAACTGTGTTATTTTTATATTAACCTGTTTTTATTGATTTTTGTAAAATTATTTACGTACTCTTAACTGATTCCCACAATCGCTTAGTTCAAAGGTCATTGACCTTCGAGATAAATGGTCTTGTCAAATAATGCTACTTTATTTACTTTCTATTTAAAAAAATTACAAAAAGTAACTTTGTGTTATATTGATTTGCCACACTTCTTCAATGTAGCTTAAACGAGCAGAGAAAGCGGTAGATATAGTCCACAGGTAGCTTATTGTGCACTCGAGCTTGTGTTTATGCGTTACTTGCGCCTTAATAACAATAGGTCAAAATGACAAGCTCTTATATGAAAATGTCACAGAATGACCCACAGCTTTTGTAATATAATAAAAATTGCTCCAAATGACCAACTGTTGCTCAAAACGATGAGCTCTCGTATGAAAATCTCTATTTTTCAAAACCTTAAAATAGAACAGAGAATCACCACACAGCTTTTTGAATGTCTTTGTCTCGATCACTCTCACTCGGGGTGGAGTTAGCAGAGGACCTGAGCTTGCGTACATATGCGTTTTTTGCGTCCAGCTCCAAATGAGGAGCTTTTGTAAAAAAATATATTTTTTAAAGCCTTATAACAGGTCACAGAATGACCCCACAGCTTATGTGTCATAATAACAAACGCTCAAAATGACCTATTGTTGCTCAAAATGACAAACTCTCATGTAAAATATCTGTTTTTCGAACCCTTGTAACAGGTTACAAAATCACCCCACAGCTTTGGTGCCATAATAAATATTGCTCCAAATGACCAGGCCTAACGATTTATAGCATTATTTTTTTCTGGCCGAGACCAAGTGGATGAGAATTTCGTTACCACGAGCAGTGTTCACGGTAGCTTAGTAGCTAAAGCACTGGCGTACTGAGCCAGGAGTCGCAGGTTCGAATCCTGCTCGTGAGCGATTTTTTCTTTCCACAATTTAAAAATCGTTGTAATTTATAGTCCAAAAGTGGCCTTTTTTGCACTTATTCGATCTACAACTACAGTGAACTATAATTATATTACAGAGTTAATAGTTTCTAGTTAAACTACAGAACCTGTACTTCAATTGTTACAAACGAATTTTCGATAAAATATGTATTCAGCGAGTAATCGTTTTTTAGGGTTCCGTACCCAAAGGGTGCCAAACGGGACCCTATTACTCTCGCTACGCTGTCTGTCACAGGGCTGTATCTTTGTAACGGTAATAGATAACCAGTTCAAATTTTCACAAAATATGTGTTAATATAGTGCCTATAAACTTCAAAATCGACAAATACTAAAAACAAAACAAAAAAGTCTAAAACCAAAGGGGGTCCCCATACAAGAAACCTCGAAAAACATGAATTTTTTTTCAACCTTTTTGTTCCTGCTCTATCTTCAAAACGGTAACACATACCAGCGTCAGACTTGGTCTGAGTATAGTGCATACTATGTTATTTAGCAACAAATACTATAAATAGGGCGAACATAGACATAGGTGATGCTACCTGCGTAAGAAATAGATGCAAAAATACATATTTCGCACACGGAGGGTTGATGTCTTTTGAACTGTTACTGTGCGAGTCTGACTCGCACTTGGCCGGTTTTTTACTGATGGGGGCGCCACTTGGCTGCTTCATGCCCCTTAAGGGTCTGAATTAGGGTATGCATTTCGAAATTTCGAAACTTCATAGTTTCGAAATTTCGGACCATATTTGCATGTTTTTCAATTTCGAAATTAACACCCCTACTTTCGAAATTTTGAAATTTATTTATTTAAAGACTGTAATGTTAAATCGTCAATAGAACTCCCACATCTGCTCTAGATTAGTAACTACAGCTTTTGAAAACGACTTAGAATCTTTATCAGCAGCTGAATTTATGACTTCCAAAAAACCCATTTTTAAATTAATCAGAATTAACATTTCCATACAAGTTTACCCGTGATCTCTGAACATGCCCACTAAAATACAAAGAAATTTAACACGTATACTGGGTATACGAGCTGTTATCCAAGATCGTCACAAATTATCTCGTCAGAAGACTCCACGAATCGAAAGAAAACTAATAGGTTTAGAAGAGGCTACAGCATAGTGTCGGCATGAATCTGGACAAGACCAAAGTCATGTTCAATATGCATATTATGCATGTCGTGCCGAGGTTCGTTGAAGGTACTTCCCTCGAAGCTGTGCAGGTATCTGGGGCAGGTTATTCGGTTTCGTAGATACAACTTCAAATAAGTATCAGGCAGAACGATCCAGTTGGGCTGGGCAGCATTTCGCAAACTTCGCCTTCTCTTCGCCTAAACCATAATGTTTGAAAACAGAACCTGCGTTGAGGCGTAAGACAAGGAGACGTGATTTCTCCAAAATTGTTTTCCAGCTCATTGGAGGATATGTTTAAAACAATGGACTGGAATTAATGCGGTATAAATATCAACGGCGAGTACATCTCGCACTTGCGGTTTGCAGACGACATCGTCATTATGGCTAATCACTGCAGAACTTGCGACAGATGTTGGCTGGCCTAACTGATTCTTCCCTACGCATCGGTCTCCGGATGAACTTGGATAAAACCATACTCATGTTCAATGAGCATGTAACTCCGGAGCCGGTTGTTGTTGATAACAACGTTCGGTGACGCAGTCGAAGTTGTTTGTGTTTGTGTTTACCAAACTTTTCAGTTCGGTAAAAACAAATTTGAAAGAGAAAATAGCAGAAGCATACAGCTGAGCTGGACCGCATTCGGGAAACTTCATCGAACCACAGAAAACTTCCACAGAACCTTAAGACTAAGGTCTTCAATCAGTGCGTCATGCTGTCATGACTTACGGAGCCGATACGTGGACACTCACGGTACGGATAGTCCACTAATATAAATTAGCTCAGCGTGCTATGGAAAGGGCTATGCTCGGAGTTTCTCTGAAGGATCGAATCCGAAACGAGGTGATCCGACAGAGAACCAAAGTTGTCGACATAGCGACAGACGTGTTCTTGAGTGGAGACCGTGAATCGGTAAACGCAGGGTAGGACGCCCTCAGGCTTGGTGGAGCGATGACATTGGCAAGGTGGCTGGTAGCAATTGGATGCCAGCGGCCGGCGATCGATGTCAGTGGCGTACCATTGGAGAAGCCTATATCCAGCAGTGGACTAATATAGGCTGATGATGATAGATTATGGCAATGACGATACAGCCCATAGACGCCTCATAACAGGCTACCGATGACTGCAACACATCTATGAAATTTCACTGATGTAAGTCGCCACTATTTGCCACTTAAAAAATCTTCAAATCAGTTTTAACCACTTACATGATCCGTCAAAACTGCCGCAATAGTGATTATCCAATAGTCGCATTGGTAGGGCCAATCGGATTGCAGTACCCCGCCTCAGCTAGTGGCAGAATTTATTGTACGCATTATATTCAACATTAGGCGTCTATTGGGCTGTATAGTCGTTGGATTATGGTGAGATTTAGGAACGCAAATCTTCAATCTAATAAAAGTACATTTTGGCTGTTGGTGTATTGATCTTGTTGTTCCGCAGTAGGTACTACCCGTGATAATGCACACAATTTGATGTGTAATTTGTATAAAGGTTTCACCAGTTAGGTACATTAAAAAAGAATAACACTCATGAATTTAGTAATTTTCCATACTTTGTACCGGGTTTGGGGTTTTCTTTATACTTCATTTCTTTTAATGAAATATCAAAAGATAAATCTGAAGCAGACGCATTTGAGTCTACCTATGGAGTAGACGCATTCGGATCTAATGTAGGAGATGCTGGTGGCAGTGGCACACATAAAGTTTCAGTATACTATAATTCATCAGCAGAATAACTGAAAAAAAATAAAAAATAGAAATAACTTATTTTTTCTTTCTTTAACTGACTCATTTTCTGACTGACTTATTTGATTATAATTATATTATGGCCTGAAAATTACAAATTAGTATCACCCTATTAATTCTACCGTATTCTGGTTTTCAGAAGTGCAGGTTTCCTTGGGCGTTGTCCTAAAACAACGCGACTACGCGACCATCACAAATGCGCACGAATTTTACACGAGCCCGTGATCAATAATACTTGCAAATTGTAGGCATTGCGATATTCTGTTTTTCGAAAACAAGGTCATTTTTAGGTTACCGGTATTAAAACGGTAACCTAAATAGAGGTAACATGTGTTTTTTCCTTGGTTACCCAGATAGCGGTAACCTCAACCTTAATAAAACTTTTTAACAAAAAATTGAACCGACGAAAACAGGAACTGAAAAGCGAAAAATAACAAATTATGAGTCGGCGCCAAACAAACTTTTAACAAGCAAAGTGCGTGCAAGTTGCAAGTGGCCGAGCGACGAACGAATTTTTGGAAAGTTATTGTTTATCGTTGAAAATTTCACGTTGTATTTGATGTTACGTTGTTTTTATTATTTATTTAAAGTAATTTAATGATCTTCGTTGATTGTTTGTTTGGCGCCGACTCATAATTTGTTATTTTTCGCTTTTCAGTTTCAGTTTTCGTCGGTTCAATTTTTTGTTAAAAAGTTTTATTTTAACTTTTTTTGTGGTCAAAATCTAACTCCAGGTCTCCATTATGTCGTAGTATCTAGAACTATATTTATGTGTGCCAAGTTTCAACAGAATCGGTTAACAGGTAAGAATTCAGTGGGTGAACAAGCACTCATCCCCTGTTTTCCGACCCTTAGGGGTGGATTTTGATTTTGAAATTTAAATGGGACCAACTTCGAGATATACCCTATCCAATAAAAAAAGAATCATCAAAATCGGGCCACTCTGTAAAAAGTAATGCGTGGTCATACATAAAAAAAAAAACAAAAAAATACAAATATACGCGTCGAATTGAGAACCTCCTCCTTTTTTTCGTCGGTTAAAAATAACCAACAATCTCCGATACCTGTACCGTAATTTATAACGGTTTTCGGTCCCTGGCCGCGGGTACAGCTAGTACTACCTAAACACAATCGAATATCAATATTTTTGTGTAAATAAATGGGGTTTTTTGCAAATCAGTTTTATTTAAATGCCCAAAGCTGGTTATGTATGAAAAATGCAAAAAAATATGAAAAAATCTAAAAAAAAGTTTCAAATTTTTGTTTGTGGTTTCGTATCAGTAATCACCAGCACTATCACCTATCTTCGTTTTCAAAAGCGTTTCCCTGACACCCAGTATTTACTTAAAACTCTTAATTAAAAAAATGTGTTTATCTACACTCGTATCGTAAAATTCGAATTATGAACTCGAAAGTAATGTCATGATGACATACTTTACGCACATGCACCTGTTATGAATTTAAAAAGTTTCATTACGATACAGTTTGCTGAACAAAACAATGCGGTAATTTAATTTTTTTTCCATAACCGCACACTTCAGCCTAACTAAGGAGTTTTTAATGCCACTTCGACCTAACCAAGGAGTTTTCAAACCTTTTTTTTAGCAGTCGTACAGTTTGGCACCAATGAGTACACAAAATTCAGGGTGGCGCCACTTGTCATACATTGAAAATTTTAATCGTTTAAAATCGCGTTTTTGGCAGAACTTTTGATTGTCATATTGCTTTTAATTATATTTAAGTGTTTACAGGCATATTTTTTGTATGATAAAACAGAGATTGACGGAATCCTGACAAGGATAGAAAATTAGTTCCGATTATAATGTTGTCGCCAGACTATATTTTATTATCTGTGTAGGCGCGCACCAGCGCGCGTGCGCGGCCTCGCGCCTGGCCTACTGGATTTGGACATCGTTACTTGTAAATTTATTGTTATTGTTTACGTTATTATTATGGTTTTGTATGTCGAAAGTTTTATTCTGGGCAAAAATATCTGACTACAGCAGTGATACTGAACTGAGGAGAATATGACCCCGCCTGAATTTCTGGATGCAGCAACGTAAATGACGAACAATCTTTTACCAGAGAAATCAAGAAAAACAACGACAATGTTACTAAGATTTTGACTTTGGTATTTTATTTAAAATTGTATGAGTGTAGATAAAATAGTGTATGAAACTGACATAATTAGGTATTAAAACACTCGTGTGATACTATTAAAAACCTCGCCTACGGCTCGGTTTTTAAACTCACACTCGTGTTTTAATAACCCCTATTATGCAACAGTTTCATAAATTACTATTGTTGATATATTTGATTCATTTAATTTTATGGAAAGGAAAAAAATCAAAAACCCACAAATATGATATCCCCATCAATTTTGTCACTTAAACATCAAACCATATTTACCTTTACACAGAGGAAACAGAAGACATGCCCACAAGGTAACTGTGTTGGATGGTTACATTTTTGTAAACAAACAGCACAATCCAATTCTGAAAATAATAATAATACGTATGAAAATCAACAAGAGGAGCTCGTGGCGAAGTAATAACAAAATTAAGCTGTGCTTGCCGCGGTCAGTCCGTGGATGAATGATTTTGATATAATAAACAATATCCATGGAGTTTCTTGCGGTTCTTCTCCATAGGACTCACAATTTGGAACCGTGCAACTAGAGCCTGACGTTTCTAAAGTGCATGTAATTATGTTTATTAGAAATAAAAAAAAACATTTGAATTTGATGGGTGACCATTTCGTGACACATTGTCACCCCTCCGTACCTTCGGTTTTAACTGATTCACACACAATCGAATTCGAATCCGGTAATACTTTGTTTTATTATAATGTGTAGTGATCGCGAAAACCGTGCATTGTTCATGAATAAATAAATATTAAATAATAAAATCAATACAATTTTTTTTTTTTTGTTAAATACCCATTTGTAAACATACAAATTCCCTCCGTGTGTCGCGCGTGCGACACAAAAACGATGGGTGCGAATTGCCATTGACAATGCCACCGATGACTTATTTTCAGAGTCGTTCAGGATTTATTCTCAAACCCTTGCCACAGATAATATCAACTCAGCCTATCGCAGTCCACTGCTAGACATAGGCCTCTCCCAAGTTGCGCCACAACACTCGGTCCTCTGCCTTCCGCATCCAGTCCCCCCCAGCCACGTTTTTCAGGTCGTCGGTCCACCTGGCGGGGGGGCGCCCTACGCTGCGTTTGCCGATTCGCGGTCTCCAGTCAAGGACTCGTCTGCTCCAGCGGCCATCGGTCCTTCGACAGACATGGCCAGCCCACTGCCACTTCAGCTTACTGATCCTACAAGCTATGTCGGTCACTCCGGTTCTTCTCTGAATAATATCGTTTCGGATTTTATCCTTCAAAGAAACTCCAAGCATAGCTCGCTCCATAGCTCGCTGAGCGACTTTAAATTTGTGGACTAGCCCAACTGTTTTTTTTTTATTCACGGTCTCCACTCAAGAACACGTCTGTCGCTATGTCGACAACTTTGGTTCTCTGTCGGATCACCTCGTTTCGGATTCGATTCAGAGAAACTCCGAGCATAGCCCTTTCCATAGCACACTGAGCTAATTTATATTAGTGGACTATCCGTACCGTGAGAGTCCACGTCTCGGCGCCGTAAGTCATGACAGGCAGGACGCACTGGTTGAAGACCTTTGTCTTCAAACTTTGCGGTATAGGCGACGAGAAGACTCGGCGAAGTTTGCCAAATGCTGCCCATCCCAAAGGGATCCTTCTGTCGGCTTCTTTCTCGAAGTTGTGCCTTTATTATCTGCCCTAGGTAGACCAACTTCGAGTGCCGACTCTTCGACGAATATCGGCCTCGGCATGACATGCCTATTGAACATGACTTTAGTCTTGTCCAGATTCATGCCGAGACCGACACGCCGAGAGGCTCCGTTTAAGCTGTGCATTTCGCCCAGTTGTTCCAGCGACTCAGCCATTACAACGATGTCATCGCAAAAGCGGAGATGTGAGATGTTCTCGCCGTTTCGTCTTTTTTGGCGTGTAGGTATTCAAGTAACTATTCCGTTACATTAATATTCTACAAAGAGAAAATTCAAAGGTCTAAAATTCACATAAATTCAAATTTTAATAAAAATTACGAAAATCCTAGTATTTTATTGGTTGAAAGTTTTTTCCTAAAGGGCGGCGTCTAACCCTGCACCAAAAAAAAATAGATCCGGGGCTGGATATAAGTACGCGACCCCCCCCTGACACAAAGGCTGGATCCGCCCTTGCTTGTACCCTTGCTATGTTTCTAAGTGAAAATATGGGTGTTGAATAATCGTAGAATTTTTCAAGTAGTACTCAGAGTAGTATATACCAGCGTCAAACTTGGTCAGATTATAGTGTATATTATGTAGTTTAGCAAAAAATACTAAAAATAAGACAAACATAGACATATGTGGTGGTACCTGCGTAAGAAAGATATGCAAAAATTCATATTTCGCTCACTGTGCGTTGATGTCTTTTGATACTCTTGTAAATTAAATCAGTTTTTATGGGGTATCAGCTCTCGTAAATTAAATCAGTTTTTATGGGGTATCAGGTCGTTGAGAGGTACGGAACCCTTACTGCGCGAGTCCGACTCGCACTTGGCCAGTTTTTATTATTTGTTGCTAAACTATGTAGATAGAGCAACATTGAAGATAGAGCAGGAACAAAACGTTGAAGAAAATACATGTTTTCGAAGTTTCTTGTATGGTTTTTGGTCGGTTGGTTTTAGACTTTTGTGACTGACAGACGGACGGACGCATACACGGACGGACGGACGGAAGGACAGCGTAGCTAGAGAGGGTCCTGTTGGCACCCTTTGGGTACAGACCCCAAATAGAGAGCACGGCAATCAATTTTAACACTACCATTTTATAGGCATTGCGTAAGGCTGTTTTTTTTTTTTGTTGCTTCGGCTTGTGAAAATCGGCGGATTAATTATATTTTTCCCGTTATCCTCAAAATATTTCCGTCTAGTAAAAAAAAAAATTTTTTTGAAAGTTTGTGACCCTCCCACTCACTTACGTCACGCTCAAATCGTCAGATTAGTGAAATGCACACTTTTCGGCATGTAATTAACCCACCATAACTTAATTTGTAACTATCGATTTTTTTTACTATTCTGATGGGCTACCCTGGACGCGCGTCCCTATATAGAGGGCTTATATATGGTGGAGGTACTCAACAGGGTCCCAGGTATGCCCCCTTATGTTAATCTGCTGCGCTTGAATAAATCCCGAAATCCCTTCTAGGGCTCCCCTACTATTAGGTATTTTATACAACGAGGGCGCCCAATGGTCGAAATTTGACCGTATTTCATTTAATTTTTATGATTGAACTATGGCGAAAAAAATACCATTTCTATATTTTTTATTGATATGATAACACTAAAGCTCGTCAATAGCACAATAGCTACTAAACAAAAAAAAATCGGTTGACAAACAGAGGAGATAATAGCTCTAAACCGTTTTTTCTTTGCCTATTTACTATTTATACAGGAAAAAAAATTAACTAGTGCGCAAATTTTTTTTGATGGTTCGGTTCGGTATGAGTAATAGAACACATTTCCATTAATTGTTCAATACTTTTTTTTATTTTTTTTATCCGACTTAAAATCAGCAAAATATGGACATAATCTGTTCGTAATAACATCAATGAAAGCGCGCGACGGCTGGCTCATGCGGCTGCGGGTTTGCATCGAGGTTACAACCCCCTCCCGGACGGCCGCGTAAAGTATTGAACAATTAATGGAAATGTGTTCTATTACTCATACTGAACCACCAAAAAAAATTTGCGCACTGGTTAATTTTTTTCCTGTATGTATATATGAGCGCGCTAGTGTTGCCATCAATTTGTTTACACTTTTTTGACAGAACTTAATATATTAATCTTTATTACTGGTCAGTATTGAATGTTTCTTCCTGGAGTTGGTTGAACGTTGCGCCCTCTAGTGTAATTTGAGAGTAATATAGCTTTCCATAGCTTATAACATTAAAATATTAATTTATACTTGGACTCAGACCAATTAATGTCTATGCTATATCGAATATCGATGCTTACAACGCAATCTATTGCCATTTTGAGGTAACTAGTTTATACAATGAATTACTTTTAGATTATAAAGTATTTTGAAATAAATATCCTTTATTTCTAGAATTTGCTATGTAGTTTGCTGTTGTATTTGTTGTACTTTGCAAAGATCATCAAAGTTGTATTTGTCGTACTTTGCAAAGATCATCAAAGATACCTTTTTGTTTAGCAAAGTTTAATATTTGATGATCCGTAATAATTAAATTAATGTTGTAAATAATGTTAATATTATCATAATTATAATTCGAATATTCTAATTAGATTAATGAAATGATTAATTTAAATGTTGTTAATTTAATTTTGTGGTTCTGATAATTCCGCTTTATATTGTTTCATATTTTAATATCTGGCATGATTTGTTGGTTTATGTAATGTTTAGAGATTATCTAAATTAATATTAGTTTTATCACGACGACTGGTTAATTATTTTAGTGTTCATTTATAAATTAAAATGTATTTAGTGACTCCGTTGGGTCTATTTGATTGCAGTAATATCAAGATGGAGACACTGTGCTTTGCGCGGGCTGTCATTCTTGTTGTAAGACTTCTTTTTCTGGTTAGTTCATGTAATAATCGGGAAAATACATAATTTGGAATAATTAGAAATTTATTTCGTGATGAATCCTGATGAAACCTTGAGCTACGCGCGGACAGCAGTGGTGGGATCCCATATGCCAATAATCCGGAGTACCATCATGGAATATAATATTCAGAGGAGGCTCAGCAAGATCTCTGGAAGACCACAAATTCACAGGTCATGAGTTTCGTTTATTCTGTTGGTTGTTAAATTAAACAAGCTGACCTTTCATAGATTAATTGCTTGCAACCATTTCATCAACTTTTTGTTGTGGGTACTTAAATGTAGGAAATTGAAAAATTTAATAATTGAAGGAAATAATATAACAATTATTAATAATAATTTTGTGGTGGTCTTGTGTATTAATTTAGATAAAACCAGAGCCAGATTCAATATTGACATGAACTTTTACATGAAGTTTTTTTTACATATCTATTGAAAGAAATGGTCATGCTTGGTAGCAAATGAAAACAGAACTAATTTATACTTTTTGCAGGGATCCCGGTACTCTGTTGATGTCTACTGATCAGATGCATGGTCACCCGAGTATTTCACCACAGCGTGGGTTCTATTCTATTCAGAAGAATGAAGCATGAGGCCTGATGCTTCATGTAGTGGTAAAGGCTCTGATTGCAGGTATTTATTCAGAGTTTATTTGGTCTAAATTGTAATTGCGATTTGAATACGCTTAAATACTTTGCCTATGTGGAATTAATTAAGATATTAATTATTTTATATAAAAAATTGTTTGTGCGATTCTAAACTGGTACAGTCAGTGTATCAGAGTATTCAGAGTGCATCTTTGCATCATTTGATCCTTCTAAACTAAGCTGAAGAAATTGGCTTATTTTATTAATTTGATGGTATTTTTTTTTTTTCGTTTGTTTTATTTTTATATAAAGTTATGAGAATGAGTTTGCTGATAATAATTAATATGCCATGCTGACATTATCAGATTTATTATTTATTTTGAAAATATTTTTTTATTTATTTTTTGCGTAGGTACTATCAATTTTACAACTTCTATTTTTAAGTTGTATGTTGAATAAGCTAACTTGAACTCTTATAACGTCATTATTAAAGATCTAAAGTGATTGTTGGTTCTTTACACTTTTGTTCGGGAAACAACATGTGATTAGAACAGTGATTCTCTCTCTGTAATTTTATGCGGTTTGAAAATTGAATTAATTTTGTGCCTAATAAGTGAAAAGCTAATTTAGGGTGCAGTCATATTTGCAATCAATAGATTGATAAATAATATTCTAATAGATATTGATATTATTGAATTAAAAAGTTAACAATCCGACTCTGAGATGATTCTTCATATTTTTTTATGTGGAGCCATGTGAAATCTACCAGATTATCCAACTTAATACAGAATCGGGTCTGACAATGGGATTATCCTGGGCCAGGCTTAAACACATTTATTTTTCTTGTCCATGGAGATTGACGCTAGACCTGGCTTAAACGAGCCTGTCTTGTGTCTAAACATGTTCTAAGAGGGTACCTGCTTAAAGGTTTATATTTGTATGGAAATAGATAGCTATTTTAATTGCAATCTGAGTATTACATTTATGTTCCAAGTTAATTAAATTGCAGTCAAACACCATCAGTGTTGCAATACCTTTATGTTGATAAGGACTTTACTTTTCAAATAAGTTTTGTTAGTTTACATTTTTCTAAATAATAATAAATCAAACTGGAATAACCAAATAATTATATTGATATGACAAATGGTTATTATTGATTAATTTTAGAAAATTAATTGTGTTTTGTTACTTTGTTACTTGGTGAAAACCGTGATTCAGAATTGTTGGATGTACATAAAACATTAAAATAACTATTACTTAAAATGAATTAGTTAGACTTTCAGTACAATTGCTATTACAAATAGAACTACTTAAATTTAATCTATTGGATGCAATAATTATAATTTATGATTGTCATCATAAAAAGGTAATATTGACTGAAATCACTTTCATTGCCATACCGATAAACTTGTTGATATGGTAAATAATGAGTTGATCAATTAAATTGTTTTAGTTATTCAAGTTATATTCACATTGTCACAATCTTCAATCAATCTTTTAATATTTCATTAAATGTTTAGGCATTTAGTCGGCCCCTGTACAATTTTATGCTTAAAGAATGAATGAATAAATGTGAACTTTTATGATTTTAGAAGATAATAAAAGTGCTGAGGAGTCATTTATGAGGCCTCACTAGTTATTATTATAACTCCAAGCAAAGTCGAGCTTGAGATTCATTCTCGTTAAATCATGTAGATTCTTTATGTAATAATAATACTTTGATATGTCTGATTTGGCCTCAAAATGACATGTTTATACGCAGCGTAACTGAGCATTGAGCATACACTACACTCTCATCAGTATTTCAATGAGCGCCCGTGGAATGGCGCATGGCGTGGCGTTTCACAAGTATATCGGTTAATTTAGCCATTTCACACTGATATTATTGGTCACTAATACCTATTATTGATCTGTTGCATGACCTAGAGCTGAAGGCCTAGTAAAGCAGAGTATGCTTTTATTATTATTACTGCTTGTTTATTTTTGTTTCTATTCTGTAAAATATGGCAAGGAAGAATTGGATGGTCGAGCGGTATTTTCAAAGAAAATATGAAAAAAAAAAACGACCGTATGGGCGAGTGTATACGCTCATACAGTTTTGATGATTCAGCTTTTTTACCACCGAATTTTATGTTACTGTTTATGCCCTGGTATTAAAGATTATCTGAGTGACTGTTTCGCTATAAGAAAGAAAAATGTTGAAGTTGTTGTCGTTGTTGTTGTGTTTACTTAAAGACCTATCCAAACATCCCTTCTCAAACGCTGGTTGGCCACCAAGCGTATCCTGGTTTATTCCCGGTCTTGGCTAGATCCCAGGATGGGTGATGCCTATGGGGCTAGACGCCGGAATGGATGATGCCCACGGTTTGGTAGCTTGATCCCGATATGTGGGTGATGGCTAGAGATGGTTACTGAGCTCAGGTTATGGTTATATATTTATATATTTCTAATATATTATTACATATTTGGGTTTATATTTTTACATTTTTGGTAATGTGTAGATAATTGAATAATAATTTTTATTATGCTGTGTGACATTGTTTGCCTGTGATAAATAATCAATTAATTAATAATTTTATAATAAACGTTGAACATGATAATTTATTACTAATGTTATGATAAATATGATCACCCATAAAATTGCTTTTGTGAGACTTAAATTGAGAGAACTGAGATTTTCCGATTTATATATATTTATGTTACTAGTAACTAATAATTAATGAAGATGTTGTGATTTATTTTGCAATGTAAATACGGTCTGTCAAAAAAAGTCTAAAAACCGAACAAATTTTCTATCTTTGTAGGTATTGTGTCAATTTGTGTATTTTATCATGCAAAAAATGTGCCTGGAAACACAAATTGAATTTGTATGGATATTTTAAATTTTCAATGTAGGTACGACTGGTGGCGCTGCCCCATTTTGTGTACTCTTTTATGCCAAGCTGTAACTCAATGTCTTTAGGTAATTTAGAAGCGCCGAGAGCGCGCTTGAGTCTGGCCGTATGGGCGCGCTAGTGTTGCCATCAATTTGTTTACACTTTTTTGACAGAACTTAATATATTAATCTTTATTACTGGTCAGTATTGAATGTTTCTTCCTGGAGTTGGTTGAACGTTGCGCCCTCTAGTGTAATTTGAGAGTAATATGGCTTTCAATAGCTTCTAACATTAAAATATTAATTTATACTCGGACTCAGACCAATTAATGTCTATGCTATATCGAATATCGATGCTTACAACGCAATCTATTGCCATTTTGAGGTAACTAGTTTATACTAGTTTTTACTTTTAGATTATAAAGTATTTTGAAATAAATATCCTTTATTTCTAGAATTTGCTATGTAGTTTGCTGTTGTATTTGTTGTACTTTGCAAAGATCATCAAAGTTGTATTTGTCGTACTTTGCAAAGATCAAAGAAGATACCTTTTTGTTTAGCAAAGTTTAATATTTGATGATCCGTATTAATTAAATTAATGTTGTAAATAATTTTAATATTATTATAATTCGAATATTCTAATTAGATTAATGAAATGATTAATTTAAATGTTGTTAATTTAATTTTGTGGTTCTGATAATTCCGCTTTATATTGTTTCATATTTTAATATCTGGCATGATTTGTTGGTTTATGTAATGTTTAGAGATTATCTAAATTAATATTAGTTTTATCACGACGACTGGTTAATTATTTTAGTGTTCATTTATAAATTAAAATGTATTTAGTGACTCCGTTGGGTCTATTTGATTGCAGTAATATCAAGATGGAGACACTGTGCTTTGCGCGGGCTGTCATTCTTGTTGTAAGACTTCTTTTTCTGGTTAGTTCATGTAATAATCGGGAAAATACATAATTTGGAATAATTAGAAATTTATTTCGTGATGAATCCTGATGAAACCTTGAGCTACGCGCGGACATATACTATAGATAATAGCTGTGCACGCGACTTCGTTCGCGCGATATTTAGGATAAGTAAAAAACCGGCCAAGTACGAGTCGGTCTCACGCATTAAGGGTTCCGTTCCACCGAAACGATTATTTCCACAATAATAATAAATAAATAATAATAATGAAAAAATATATTTTTAAACCGTCAGAATAAGAAAACCCCTCCAAATAATTGTCAGATTATGGGTCAGCACGACTAGGACATCAAGCTTCAGCTTGTATCATAACACTACTCAACACATAACAAACTTTTTATTTTATCTGAGTTCCTACTATGTGATTATAATTCCTTGTTATTGACCTAATACAAATATGTAAATAGGATTTTTACATAACATCTCATTTTTAAGATAAATGAAATTAGTCAAGAATATGATTTTCTTGCAGAATCAAGTTCATCCGTTAGGTTTCATTGATGCTTTGATTGAAAAGGTGAAGTTTTTTTAGTGTAGCTGGCTTTCCTCTTGTAGTGAGATCCTGTAGTTTCTCTAACAAGGCTCCAACAGTAATCTGCGGGCATAGCAGGCTCCCATCGGAAACGTTTTTCGATTGCAGCCACATCTTGATGAAAGCGTTCCCCATGTTCATCGCTAACTGATCCCATGTTTTCGGGGAAAAAGTCCAAGTGCGAATGAAGGAAATGCAGTTTTAATGAGATATTGCATCCCATTTTATGGAAACAGTCCAGCATCAGTTAAATTTTTTGGCGAAAGTCAGCGGATTTGTTGTTACCAAGAAAATTCTTTGTCACGTCAATAAAAGCATCCCATGCTTGTTTTTCAGTATGGTTAAGAGTAGACGTAAAAGACGAATCTTCAAACAGCTTTTTTATTTCCGACTTACGAATACGCCGGGGCTCTTTGATTTTTGCCTCACTAAGCTTTGGAAACTTTTGCTTGAGAAATTGTAATGTAGGACCATCCTTATTTAAGCGTTTTACGAAAAAAATTATGAGGCCCAATTTAATCTGTAACGCCGGCAAAATAATTTTAGCGGGCTCAACCGAAGGATCAAATTTAACATTTTTCTGTCCCAGTACGAGAGAGTCACGTGATGGCCAGTTTTCTTTTATAAAATGTTGTGATCGCGCTCGGCTGTGCCACTCGCAAAGAAAGCAGCAGTATTTGGTATAGCCTGACTGCAAGCCAGTTAACAAAGCAACTACTTTAAGATCTGCACAAATTTGCCATTTATGATTATTGTAATTTTTTTTTTCTAATACGAGTTTCATATCATCGTATGTTTCTTACAAATTAGTATTTTGTTTTTCGATTTTGGCGTAAATTCGCCACAAATGTAACAAATTAAGTTAGGACTGTTAACACACATGCATGACATTTTCAAGTTTACCAATCAAACTAACGTATAAAGTAAGTTTTGTTAGTAAAATAATCTAATTTTCAAAATACCCGCAATATAAAAATCAAACTTACGTCAAAAACTTAAAATTCATATTTCTCAGCATGGTATAATAACACCAGGTAGTCTCTTCCCGTGATAGCTAGGTCACGTGATTGCCTCCTTACTACGTCATCGGCCGTGGATCCAATAGCGGGCTGTTAGCGTGACACTTGTCAGTTTGATGTGCTGCCACTTTGTGAAAATAAATTACCAGAGAAAAATGCATTTTTTCATTTACTTTCTTCTATAAAAAATCACTTTTTAACTAGTAATTTAATATCGTTTCCTTTATTAACTAATTAGATGAATAACACGAGATAACAAATAGTTAGGCTCCTTAAGAATTTATTTTATATTCATTATGAACAAAAATCTCCTTAAGTATATTGAAGATATCAATCAATGGCAGCACTGATCGTGACGTAGCTTGGAGGCATCGCGCTGTCATTGCGGGAAGAGAATACCTGGTGAAACATCTTATTATACCATGTTTCTCAGTTTCTAGACGTAATATCAAAATAAAATGTCTACATATATTTATTATTAGTCAACCTCGATATGAAACAATATGAACCACAATAGCAATTTTTTTTACATTTTAAAAAATTTGCCACGAGCGTGCGCGCGTGACGCAATCACGCCGAATCGTCAGTCTTTGGTATGACAGCTTCTTTAGGGTTCACTTAACATCCCCTCTGAAAATCAGACGCGCTCATATTTTTTTTTTCCTGCATTTTCCCTCTTCCGTACGGCCATCCTCACCATGGAAACCGTATCTCCGTCATCAGAGACACGTGTGACATCTACACTATCAATATCTGACGCGCTCAAGTATTTCCATGTGACTGTTTTTTTTACATTTCTGAAAGCTTGTAGGCACTCTCCCCACCAGTGAAAGGGTATATATCATATAATCTTTTTTCTTTCTACCATCTAATCTTCAAAATCCAATATGTCCCCACAACGCTCGAGTAAATTCCCATTTAATTTAGCATCGTGGGCTCCCCTACTATAAGGAGTAATTATACAGTTATTTGTATGCTTATGCTTTAATATTGTTATGCATTTATAATATTATGCTTATTGTTTATTATTATGCTTTAGTAGTCTAGTTTAGTATGTTTTTAAATTGTTATGCTAACTGTAATTATGCTTGAAAAATTATGCCAATACATTTATGCAGAATTAATATTATGCGAAACAATGATTAGGATAAGTATGCAATGATAAATTATGACATTAAATTTTATGCGAGTCAATAGTGAACCATAACTGGGTTGCAGGGGTCTGATGGCAGTCACTCTGTGTAAAATACAGATGTTCAGCCGCATCTGGTTAAATTGGAAGTCGGCTTCAAGTCTAACCAGATATAATTGGGAAAAGGCGAGGAGGATGATTACCTAGTATGAAAACCATGACTGCCTTTTTTTCTGTCTCTGGATTAGGGTAAAATTATTTTAGTTAGGTTTACTTACTACTTAGTTACTCAAATATAAATAAGGGTCAAGAAAGATAACAGCGTGGATTGCAAGATCTGCGAGGCTAAGCTGTGCTAGCCACGGTCAGTCCTTGGATATCCCTCTGTGCCTAGAATGGTTGGAGTGTAGCCTTAGGGGTCTATCTATCCGCTCCTAAGGCGACACTCTGACCAAGCTGGTTAGATTGGCAGCCGACCCCAACATAATTGGGAAAAGGCTCGAAGAAAGAGAAAGAGATTTTGAATTAGTAAGTGTTGTTATTAGTTTTTATGTCCCCACAAGGTGGACCGACGACCTGGTGAAGGTCGCAGGTATCCGCTAGATGCGTAAAGCGCAGGACCGGTCGTTGTGGCGATGCTTGGAGGAGGCCTATGTCCAGCAGTGGACGTCTTTCGGCTGAAATGATGATGATGATGATGATGAACCATTCTTAACTGCCACAATACATGCGGAAGACATTCACTACATTTGGGCTTGTGATGCATGTTTAACATCAATGTAATTTTTAAATTAAAAAAAGTGTACCAGATTTGTGGCTTCCGTGTTTTTCGTTCATCTTGCGTTCTCTTTATATAACTCGTTAGGCAGTGTATTATGTACCTAGTTATTTTACCCGGATTAGAATTACGTTCATGTTGATTTTAATGTAAAACAAAGCTAATGTAACCACTTATATTTAGTTAATAAAACAAAGACCCACAGACTACTTAGAAGATACTACGTATCAGACGGACGACTGCCTTGAAATTTTTTCATCGATTAAGTAATCTGTAGCAGGGGGAAAATAGAATTTGACATTTGCAAGTAGGTAGGTTTTCAGTATCTATATATCTATAGGTAGATAGGTATAAATGATACTAGTGTATAGATAGGTAGGTACTAAATGTTTTATTATATTTACGTGGGCTTATAGGTAAAATTCACTAAGTGACATTTTTAGCAAAATATACATCACTTTCGGCTGATAGGGAATTGGATGGAAAAAAAAACTGATTTTTGCCAAAAATGTCACCTAATGAATTTCACCTTTATACCCATACTGTTAGGTACGTACAGTACTGGACTGTGTCTGGGATATTAAAATTTAAACAACAGAACATTTTTTAGTTGATTTATTTTTCAGTTTTTTTATATATTTTTCATACGCCATTTTTTGAATTTGCGGCAGTACCCCCACTCGTTTTTCGAGCCGCACAATATCGGTTCCCCCTAAAATTTTATTAATTGTGTTACACCAGTTATGGATGGCAAATTTCACAACAATTAATGCAAATTGATTGTTTCGGTGTTTCGGGCAGTTTATTTCGTACGTCATTTTTGATTTAATTTCTTTTAAAATAGTTTTGGAGATATAATTTATGTGAGGGCTATTTTCCAGAAAATTATTTGTCGTTTCCATAACTGTGCCGAAACACCGAACTGCTTTCTCAGATGGGTAGCTTAGTCGCTTTTTACATTGGTTGTACTCCCTGTGACTCACCCATTCATGAATTTGAAGAGGTGATTCAGATGTCAATAAATTTTTACATTCGTCACAGGGAGTTCTTTCTAACACTTTTCTCACTACCCATCCGGCAGTGTACGCCCGAGAATGGACTTCCAGGCGTTGTTGTCTTGCCCGATTGACAACTTCATTCACATTGTCAGGATGATCAGGCAAATTTGACTTTGACCGAGTTGGTGAAGTTGGTGAGGTTGTTTCAGTCTCACATTCGGCTTCAAAAGTGGAACTTGTTTTCAGTTTTAAAATTTGAGACATGCTCAAAAGTTGGTCTGCCCGATCATCCTCACAGTTAAATGTATCATTGTGAAATTTGATCATCCGTGTTATCAGAAGTGATCTGAATGTGCAAATGAAGCTGTAGCAGTCTGGGTCATTGTGTCTGAAGTTATACGCCCTCACTTGCCCAAAAAAGTTTTCAACTGGATCAGAGTTGAAATAGCGAGGACGCATAACTTTTAGACCCTGCTCTTGAAAGAACTGCCACAGCCTCATTAAACTTTTCAAGGTAGTAACACAGCTTTTTAATGTGGGCACTGATATTGTGTTGCCTTTTTCATCCAGAAATTGAATTTTTTCTAAAATGTTAATGGCGTCCTTCCAGAATGAATGGTGCTTAGTTGTGGAAGTAACTGCCCTCCGCAGGTCCTTTCCTTTTGTATGCTTATGGTGGAGGGCAGCACCATTGATGCTGTCAAATAGGTTGTCGAAAAACTTCACTGTTTTTGCTGTGTTTGGCATGGTGTCACTCACTGGTCTTCCATCGGCATAGTGAGCTGGAAATAGAAAATGATTATATTTAAGGTTTGTAGTATATCATAGAATCATAGTCAAAATAAAGAAAAGAAGAATAGGAGCCCACCTAACCAATTACAAAATTAATATGACTTTTTACCATCTGAAAAAAAAAACAGGGTCTGTCATGTAATAATAGATTTATGAAAAAAATAAAGTGAAAACAAAAAATCTGCTGTTTTGACATGTTGTCGAGCAACATTGATGACTGTTGTAGGAAACAGTAGCCCTAGCACAAACCATAGAAAAAGTTGTTCTTTATGATAAGTACATTCACCCCTTCAAAGGTCCCCAGGCCCCAGCTTATGTTACATCTTATCAGTTTTTCAAATATATCTTTAACAAGATATGGCTCAGATAGTTTTTTAATAGTATAGAAAAAAAAACTTACAAAACTGTGAAGTATACGAAAGGGCAGCAGATACGGTGGAACTGAACACACGCGCGGCAGTTTTGACCTGCAAATTTTTCATTTCAATTAATGCTTACAAATCTGAAAAGCAATGCAGTAAACAATAAACTGGGTGTTTATTAGTAATACCGTGCACTACATCATTTTACTGTGCAGTATAAATTGGCCGTTTTTATTAGCATGGCATATACTTAATTATTGACCAAGCAACTAGGTTTCCAAATCAACAGTAGCATCACAGGAACATACTACCATTCCAAAATGAGACAGTTAGGTCAAGTGAGAAGTTCATTTATAAATAGTATTAAAGTTGTTTTGGAATGCAAAGAAAATACAAACCTTCATTTTATTTCTATTGCTCATTTTCTCAGGAATGACATGATGATCATTAAGTTTGTGAAGAAGTCTTGAGTCAGCATGGTTACAGTCTGTCAAATACACGTCTACAATATCCTGCCATTTGGAAATTTTTCCATCCAATTTAATACATTTGTTAAGGAAGTTATTTCTGAAACCCTTAATTATGTGTGAGGGGTCGTAGATAATGTTTAATTTTAGTCCGCATAACTCCACAGTGTCATCTGAAAGACAATAATTATAAATTAGATTGGAATTTAAAATTCAACAAAAAATGTTTAATGTTATGATATCCTGATGTATGGTCTATGTATGTGCTATTGGCACAGATAAAGAATGGGACTGAAAATAGTAGCATTTGTATTCCCCTCTCGCTCACACATATAGTATTGTGAGAGTGAGAGGCACATAGAACAGTAAAAGTGCCGCCATTTCCAATCCCATTCTTTATTTGCATGAGTAGTATGTGTATTCTTTACCAACCTGTTGGCAGATCTGCAATGAGTTGTGCTCGCCTTGTCTCTTGTTGAAGCTCCCCAAGAGCTCTGCGAAATGTCGATCCCTGATCGCAGATTGTAGCAATGGGCCTAAGCCCAATCTCTATGGATGCAGTGACAACTTTTTTTATTATGCGTTTCAGCTCAGCTGGATTAGTTGCACCTTTACAAAAGTAAAAGGCAAATGGTTGCTGCCATTTATATACAGCTCCTCTTAACATAAAGACAAGAGCTTGGTCTGCAAACTCTTTATGTTTTTGATCGAAGTGCACAAATCCATTAATATTATCTTTGTTTTGATTGAAACTTAGCCGTTCATCAAGGTGCATCTCATCAAAAATTATGGAGCAAAATTTTTTGTTAGTGTTCCATGTGGCAACCTGAAAACAAAATAAATGTTACTTTTTCATTGTGCACTAGACACATGTGGGATATATCACACTATACACATAAGTTTGAAAATGACATACCTCTTTCTTCATTACTTCAATAAGCACAGAATTTATCCCAACTTCAATATTCAGCTGTGATATTAGCTTATTCAATGTGGATTTTGAAGGTAAGATGAATATTTTCCGTAGAAATCTGTAACACTTTGGGCTCTGTTTCATAATAGATAGTGCAATTAGTTTTTCAGAGTCTGTAAATCTGTGGGCCTGTTTCTTATTCATACAAAGGTTTATTTGCATCTGCATTATTTGCTTAGCATATGGGTTCATCTTACAAGTAAGCCCTTCAAAAGAGTTCTCCTTAGAAAATTTCAGTGCCCTTTTTGCCCTCTTCAGATAATCAATTTGGTGCTTAGATTTATTGTATATCTTATACAGCTTTGCACAATTGGGTGTTAATTGGTTTATTTTACTTATTAGTCTTTTTCTTGATGCCTTTGGTGTTTTTAGGAGAATCAAACCTGGGCCTGCAAAAAAACTTCATCTCATTATCAATATTCATTTGAGATTATAATTTGGAGTCAGTGTTTCATAAACAGCTACCAGTTGCTGACTGCCTTGTTGGTCTAGTGGTCGCAAGCCCAACTGACGAGCGTGGGGTCCTGGGTTCGATTCCCGGGTTGGGCAGTGTTATTGGGTTTTTTCATTAGGAAATTCTCAGTAGCAGCCCGGAGTCTGGATTTGTGCCCGGTCAATGGCAATAGGCTCGCCCCCTATTACTTGGGACTATAACATAACTGGCGAAATGTGGGTGTACTATTACACCTCTGCCTACCCCTTCGGGGAAATACAGGCGTGATATTATGTGTTATGTGTGTGTGTTTCATAAACCAAGGAGTCTTCAAGTTTCAATTGATTAGGTTAAAGTAGCATTCAATAGCTAGGTAAGCATGCACTATTGTCAACCATTTCATTGCTTAATACTTTGTGAGATAGTGGTCCAACACAAGCCTATTTATACTAATATTATTAAGAAGAAAGATTTGTTTGTTTGTTTGTAATCGATAAACTCTAAAACTACTGATTTTAATAATTCTTTCACTATTAGAAAGCTACTTTATCCAGTATAACAATTATACAATATAACATAACATAACATCACGCCTGTATTTCCCCGAGGGGGTAGGCAGAGGTGTATAGTACATCCACATTTCGCCAGTTATGTTATAGTCCCATGTAATAGGAGGCGAGCCTATTGCCGTTAACCGGGCACAAATCCATACTCCGGGCTGCTACTGAGAATTTCCTAATGAAAAAACCCAATAACACTAACAAACACACACTAACACACTTTTATACAATATAAAATGTCGAAAACTTAGTACAATAATAATAAAAACTTATTTCAAGAAACCAACCTTTTGCTTGAGAACTGGTTGATGGATGAGCAATTAAAATTGATTCTGTTGGTGAATAATGACCAGAGTCCTTGCATATGGAAGCTACAGCTGTAACAATATATACATACCATACATTAAGACCACATTTACTATGTACTCAAGTGCAAAAAAATTACACATGGCAAAAATTGAAATTTACAAGTAACCAACCTTTTGCTTGAGAGCTGGTAGATGGATGAGCAATATAAGGTGATTCTTCTGCCGAGTGATGACCAGAGTCCTTGTATATGGAGGCTGAATCTGTAAAAACATAAATACCATACATTAAGACCACATTTACTACATACTCCTGTGCAAAAAATGACACATGGCAAATTGACATTTACAAGTAACCAACCTTTTGCTTGAGAGCTGGTAGATGGATGAGCACTATAAGGTGATTCTTCTGCAGAGTGATGACCAGAGTCCTTGTATATGGAGGCTGAAGCTGTAAAAACATATAAATACCATACATTAAGACCACATTTACTACATACTTCTGTGCAAAAAATGACACATGGCAAAATTGACATTTACAAGTAACCAACCTTTTGCTTGAGAGCTGGTCAATGGATGAGTAATGTAAGGTGATTCTTCTACAAAGTGATGACCAGAGTCCTTGCATGTGGAGGCTGAAGCTGTAACAACATATACATACATCATTGCCATAATTATTATACTAGTATAAGTCATAAGTATTAGTGTTTTTTTTATATTTAATCTGTATTTCTTGGTGGCTTACCACTGAATCTCGCAACCTTTGGAATTGGTTCTTCATCTTTGAAATAGGAATGGTCTGAATGTCTTTTCTTGGTTATTTCTTCACATTTGTTGGCTGAAATGGGATTAAAGACAGTTGACTTATACATTTTATATTGAATTAGCATGAACAATATTTAAAAAAAAACAGTTAATATCGTTTTAGGCTACTTACAAATATCATCAATGTGTAGTGCGGGAACCCCATTGGTAATTTCCTCAGGTGTAAACAATGATGGGTAGGCACCATACCTCAGTCGGGAATTCGGCCTGGTAAACCTTTTCTCAAAATGTATGTGACAAACCGAGAGTTTAGCAAGTTTTACTTTCGGTACATTTTTGAGATTTTCAGAGTTTATACAGTCCAACCACTTATTAAGTCTAATATCATCACTCACGGGGAAATAATGTAAAAATGCGTCCTCTCGCTTATTACTACAACCAACAACACAGCACTTTGGTGTCCGCATAATTGTTGCTCTCCGTTTATAGTTTTGCACCAAAAATAAACGACTTTAATTAAATCCTCGGAAAATCAATTACAAAAACTCGACGAAAACAACAGAATTTACGGAATTTATTTACTCACAGGAGAAAAAATAACTAACTGACGCTACTACTGACAGCTAACCACAGACTACTTAGAAGATACTACGTTGCAGCTAACTACAACCAGTCAAAGATGGCGGCGACCCAGGCCACCGCGGGGGAGGAATGCGGTGCGCGGAGGACGCGGTTCTATTTTCCCCCTTCGCTCTACAGCAAAAATATTTTCTATGGAAGTGAACCGGCGGTGCAAAGACCGTAGTATCCCTCACAGACCAAGTAGAGATGCTACGCATGTATCCCTATTAGATCTGTGACAAAGACAAACGCACGGTCTTTGCAGTTCATCAGTGTTGCCAGATGGCAAGATTGAAACTATCGCAGATCGAGGAAAAAATTATCGTATAATTATCGCATACGCTTTCTTATACAAAATTGATATTATAAGGTTTATGTTCAAAGGTTCTAACGATTAGTGTGTTATTTTTAACACCATAGCTGTGCCCTGCAAAGCTATTTTTGTGTGTTTATGCGATGCAAAGCTATTTTTGTTTTACAAAAACCTTCGCGGGCTCTCGCACAACAACTTACCGAGATTGTCATTCCAATCGGATGAATGTTATAAGAACACGTACGGGACAAACAGTGACAAACAAAGAAACATTCATTTTTATTTATAGATAAGTTATAAATAAAATCAGAAAATTATTAGAAAAATAAAATAAATATTTATTATTGTTCCAGTTAGCAGCGTGTAACAATTAAAACGAAACAATGCAAAGCAGGCATACAAAACAGATAACTAATCCAATTGCACTCAGTCTGAATGTCTGACTCTAGATCTGACTGAACTAGGAATGAACTCACACAGACCGAATAAAATAAACGAGTAGAACAGCCAGAACAGGACGCAGGTATGCAGTTGAAAGCAAAACATAGCTTTTTTCGGTCTTTTTTGTGCATCTTGTTCAGACTGTCGTATGCGTCACACATAGTGAGAGTTAGTGAAAGAAACGAGAATAATGCCTTAGCTTATTGTTAATTTTAGTTGTTGTCACTCTGCCTCAAAATTATCGTAGTGCTACTTAAATTATCGTATGAATTAGTAAAACTATCGTGCGATACCTTGCTATTATTTTTATCGCAAAGGACTTGAAATTATCGTAAATTTACGATAATTATCGCACGTCTGGCAACGCTGCAGTTCATACAAAAAATAAGAGGTTGGCGGGAAAATTTGTAAAGATCATGTTGTGGATTTTTTTTTATTTTCCAAAATTTGTGTTTCTTCGAGTGTTAATGTGTAATAATGGTGGATTATTAAATGTTAAGTGCTCGTTAACGTGTACAAGTGTGGATAAATGGTACAAAGTTGAAAATCATGACTTTCGTATTATCTCATCATCCCCTCGGAAACCTAGTAAAGTTTCCATCACTTTACTAGGATACAAGTATAATATCTTCAATGATTACGACTGAAGGACATGTATCCATGGTCATGAATAAATTAAAAAAAAAAAAAAAAAAAATACAAAAAATAATCTATTGGCAAGCAGCCTTCAGGTTTAGTTCCTGAGTGTATCAACAGATGGCTCTTTGTTCAAAACGGTGTGTTTGTCAAAACCAATATATTTCTTTGTACGCAGAATTTCTACTATTCTTTACTTGGAGCTAAACCTTTTTTTTACAGAATAATGGGAAAAGCAAACTTTGAAAACACAAATATCAATAAAAAAATCTGAAATCTATATTTGCTCTTTAAAAAGTATTTTTTTTGTAGGATTTTCAAGTTTGGTTTATAAACTTTTGTAAAAGTATAATGGATTGTCATTCTGTCATGTGTCATGGCGCCGGGCCGGCAAAATTGCAGTTTCCTTTGTAAACTTTAGTTCAATTTAATGTAAATGATGAAAATTTATACTTTGATCCGTGCATACTACTTTGGACATTTATTCTATTTTGCTTCCGAACCGGACTTGATGCTATGGAATATTTACTTAGATATTGTGTTCGCCGTTGGATTACCTACCGTAGTAAGTTTATAATATTCTTTATAAACTTTGTCATCTAACTTGAGTTTGTCTTAAAAGGGTGTACAGTATTATTACTAAGACTGCTGAACAATAATAATAATGTATTTTCATTTGCAGGTGAAGATTGCAGTATAATTTTGCATTCGTTTCCCAACCCTGTTAATGAAGAAGGCTGATTTAGAACCTGGAAATTGGTGGAGATATTCTTGTTTTGGGTGGCTAATTTGTATTCAATGATAGAAAAGTATGTCTCAAACACTTTAAAACTAAATTTCACACAAGGAGCTGAAGATTAAGTGCTAATGTGGTTCCTACTTTGCACGCAAGGGCCTCTTAAGGCGACACTCTGACCAAGGTATTTTTAAAAATATTTGCCATTATTTCTATGTTCACTACTACTACAGTTTTTAGTTAAATGTACAGTCGGTTTCAAAAATATCAGGATGAATAGACTGTTCAAAATTATCTTTAAAAAAATCTTGCATATTAAAATTTATCTCAATGGAATAAAATTCTTATCAGAATGAGAACATTGGCATGACACTCGAAATTGCGAGTGTTTTTTAGGACCAAGTTACTTTAGTCAATCATATTTGTCATGTACAGTATGAGTGTTACTGATGTTTGCCGATATATCTGTGCCGATGCACAATATTTATTCTGCAGTACTGTACTGTTTTTTTTTTCCTGTAACTCATCTTGTGTCATTGAGATATAGTTTATTTTTCTTAGTTATTCAGATAATTTTGAATAGTCCATTTATCCCAATATTTTATACCCTGACCGTTCATAGGTAGTTTCTCTTTTGCACATATTCATTTCAGACCAGTATTTCACCGTTCCATCTATCCAATACAATACAAATACTCTTTATTGTACACAAAATAAAATAGCAACATATAATATGACTTATATAGAAGATATGTACAATGGGCGGTCTTATCAAGGTGATCCATCCATTTAACTTTCTTCTCTTTTACATGCTGATTTCCTTAAAATGTTTATTTTTGCTGAATAAATTAAAAATGAAAAACCTCATTGTTAAATGGCTAACATGGCTGGTCCATGGATCCAACCTGCGTCTCCTCATTGAAAAGTTTCTTCTTTTCGTCAATCTTGATAACATTTGTTGTACACAATATTGATGACACAACAGCCCTACTTATTTCTTAAACAAATCATGCTTTATTGAAAGTAAAAAAAAATACATGTATTTAATTTACAGGCTCACCCCATAAGAATGCACTGTCAGATATTACCATGTGACTAGGAAGAATCCTACACTTGTCGAACCTTCCATATCTACGGGTAAAGCAATGAAATTCTGTCCATGAGGTAATCTTACTGTCAAGTGCATTTTTTTTTTTAGTAGTTTTATGACCTGTTTGCTAAGATCTTTTATCCAAGACTAGTAAAACCAGGGTGGTAAATCAAATGATTTAAGTCATTGATTTAAATCATTTTTTTTTTTATAAAAATCTGTGATTTAAATCAAATTTATTTTTATCCATAAAATTTTATTGATTTATTTAAATCATAATGTTATGGGAATATAAATGCGTTAAAAATAATAAAATGAACAATAACTGGTTTTGAAAAAAAAAATAATTTTTTTACTTATTTAGTTTTTTCTTTGGAACCATTGGGATTTTTAGACAATATTTAGAATATTATCAGTTATGAGTATGTAAATAATAACAAGTTTAAATCCTACAAAGTCAAATAAAAAGTGAAAAAAATCAAATAAATCAATGATTTTATTGAAAAAAAAAAACTGTCATAAACATAAAAATCATGATTTTTATCAACCCCAAGTAAAACAGTGATGGAAACTAGGGTTCTGAGGGATTTGTGAGAAAATAAGAAATGTCGTGTTGTTCAACTGTGTACCATTTCCCACACTTGTAAATGTTAACAAGCACTTAACTTTTAATAATCCACCATTATTACACATTAACACATGAAGAAACACAAATTTTGAAAAATAATACAAAATCCACAACATTCTCCTGAATTTTCCTGCCAGCCAAGTGCATATACATTTAAGAAAATCGCAAAAAAAAATCAGCTGATCCCTACATTTGTGTTCATATAAATGATGTGTTATTGAAATAACTGAAAATCTTTTAAGGGGTCATTGTACTCGTCAGTATGAACAACTTTTACTATGGGACCAGTGGCGTGCAGTGGCCTACTTCACTTGAATTTATTTTTGGTGTAAGTTATTGATTTTTTTATGTAGGAAGATTTATTCAGCATTAATAGGTTTAATAAAGGATAAAGAATCATCGTACTTTGAAAAAAATATAATAACTTACACCACTGTTGAGTTTGAATGAGGAAAGCACTGGGTATTGCCTAATTGCCTATATGCAATGCACGCCACTGTATGGGACCAACCCTGAAACCGCGAAACAAATAAAGCCGATCCCTACATTTTGTCGATTTATCTGAACACAATAGGAACAGCTGATTTTTTATTCACGATTTCAGGATTGGTCACATAGTAAAAGTTGTTCGTCGATGAGGAGGGGCATCGTTTTCGAATCGAAGAAATTTTCAGCATGTATAAACTCTTAATAGAAAAAAGCCACCGACAATACTAAATACCTATTTTTTTTTCTCCACCGCATAACTCCTGATCTCACCAGGTGCTGCTTGCCAGATCGGCGGTTTTTAGGGTCCTTAGGCTGAAGTTAGCTTAGCTTTTTGGTTGTAAGCCCTCTGTATATTTGAAAGGTTTATTTGGTACATAATTTTGCACTTGGCTTTACCATTTGTATAAGCATATTGATTGTACGTTATTTGTATGAATTTATGTAATAACTGGTTATCTTATTTTAACAGGTCTATTTCATCATCATCATCAGCCTATATTAGTCCACTGCTGGACATAGGCCTCTCCCATGGCACGCCACTGACATCAATCCTCGGTCACTCGCATCCGTATCATCACTCCATCGAGCCGGAGGGCGTCCTACCCTATGTTTACCGATTCGATTTAGTAAACCAATATCCACCAAAACCAGTGAACTTAAAAGCTTTCAGAAACAGGTAAATTGCTAACACTTCATTATCCTAGCTTTTTCCCAATTAAGTTGGTGCTGGCTTCCAATGTAACAAGATGCGGCTGAATACTTATCAGTATTGTACACGGAGTGACTGACATCAGATCCCCGCAACACAGTTTCTGGGTAATACCGACATTCGCAGGTTAGACCAGTTGTCGGACTTTCGGGCTTCTTTCTGATTACCCATAGCAACTGCCATAGATGTGCGTATGTCAGCCGGGACCGACAGCTTAACGTGCTCTTCGAGGCATGAAGGGGTCTCAATGTGCAACAAAATGGCCACCCACCCATCCACGGACTGACCGCGGCAAGTGTAGCTAAACCTCTAGGAGGTTATCCATATTATTACCATCATACAATCTGCGCGGTTGCTACTTAGCCATGAAAAAAAAATGCTAGGTCTCATAATTACCAACGTGTCCATAATTTAGGTAATAGCACATGCCGTGTTCTAATTATTGGCCTTAAGTAAAATCTACTTATTATTTTACTCACATACATTTTTTTTTTACCTGTTACGGTTATGAATATATTTAAATATATATTTATTTATTTAATTCCTTTCACACTCTTAATATAGGTACTTGCCTACTTATATATATATATATATTTTGTGGATATTATACTCACATTAAAAATAACACACTAACGCAAAGCAATCATTCTTAATTTTTCTCATGTATCTGGTCTGCTCGACGTCCGTATGTCACTGCAGGGATCCAGCAGAATACCAGCGTCAGGTATAATACCTGGCACATGCTGAGCTGGACACCCATTTGGTACAATATTGAGACACATATCACACTTTCTTATTGTATTTTTACCTGTATGTCCTGTGTCTTGTTTTTGTACTAAATAAACGTTTTATCTATCTATCTATAAAGTAACATTTGGTGAAAATCTGATCTCCGGATATAAAGAAGGGAACTCTTCAATGTATGACAGCATATCATATCATCGGGGATTGTAGCAATCGCTTGTCTTTCTATTGTTGATGCCAAAAATATAAAATAAACTTTAAAAAAAGAAAAACTGACTTCAATAACCCTCCTTCTGGCGCAGTCGGGTAAAAGTTTGAAAATAATTTGTGTGAAACAGTTTAGGAAGTCGGTGCCAATTTTTTCTTAAATCAAACCGAATCAAAGGCACCGACTTCCTAAACTGTTTCACACAATTTATTTTATTATTTTTGAAGATGGTTTTAACTTTTTATAAAGTTTATTTTATACTAGCCTATGCCCGCGTGAATGTCGTTTATCGCGCATCCCTCGGGAACTGTTCATCTTCCCGAGATAAAAATTAGCCTATATGTTAATCCGGGCTATATTCTATCTATATGCCAAATTTCATTAAAATCCATTCAGTAGTTTTTGCGTGAAAGAGTAACAAACATCCGCACAAACTTTCACGTTTATAATATTAGTAGGATTATTTTCCTCATGTTTATGATCACATTTTCTAATAATTGTCATTGTACTCATATAGAGATGGGTAATGGGTAATAACCCATTCTTTCCATTTAGGTTAAAACCGGGTGATTTGGGTTTTAACCCGATTATAACCCATTATCACCTATTTTCATGGGTGAAAATGAGTATTGTAATAAAAGACAATTAAAGTAAGTATTTTAACACTGAGATATTAGTATTCACATTCAGCTAGCAAAAAAGAAAAGTGTGCTTTCAAAATCAGGGCCATTAATTATTTATTGAAAGAATTACAAAGTAGTAGTTGGCAATTTGGTCACTTGATTCTGAAATATGATGAAATTCTAAATTGTTCCCGGTACTGTAAGGCAACAGATGTACTGGTGGTCCTCGGACATAGCGCGACTACGAGTTGCGTGTGTTGCCGAGCGACGCCGGTACACCAGGTTCGGGAAGCATCCCCAGCAGTTGAGGAGGAGCTGTACGAAGGGTACAGAGTAGCGAAGGTGGCTCTTCAGGTGGCCATATCGGAGGCTAAAGTCGCGGGATATAATGGCTCTGGACGGCAGTCCGTGGGGGCGTCCATACCTTATGGTACGGGGCAAACTTCGCCCGTGGCCCCCCCACTGTCACAGACTCTCCGGCCTGAGCTTTTGGAGGGCGTGGTGAGCGCTCTGTTCCCTTCAACATAAATAACATAATATCACGCCTGTATTTCCCCGAAGGGGTAGGCAGAGGTGTATAGTACACCCACATTTCGCCAGTTATGTTATAGTCCCATGTAATAGGGGGCGAGCCTATTGCCATTGACCGGGCACAAATCCAGACTCCGGGCTGCTACTGAGAATTTCCTAATGAAAAAACCCAATAACACTTTGCCCGACCCGGGAATCGAACCCAGGACCCCACGCTCAGCAGTCGCGCTTGCAACCACAAGACCAACAAGGCAGTAGTTGTTCCCTTCAAGGGCGGAGCATACCCCTCCACCGATGGTTCCTCATGGTGTCTAACGCGGATGACAACGACGAAGTGCCCGAAGTGACCCGGGAAGAATTGAAGAGGGTGGTGAAACGGCAACAGGCCAAAAACATCGCCCCAGAACCTGACGGCATACCTGGCCGAGCATGGGTCCTAGCTCTGAAGGCCCTTGGGCCCCAATTGGGAGGGCTCTTAAGCGCATGTTTCGAGCGGGGCCAGTTTCCACGGAGGTAATAGACTAGCAAGCCGGTCCTGCTGAAAAAGGAGGGGCGCCCTGCGGACTCACCATCTGCATACCGCCCCATCGTGTTGTTGGACGAGGTGGGCAAGCTCTTTAAGAGAATAATTGCAGGCCGCCTTGTCTAACACTTGACTAGGATGGGGCCGGATCTCGCGGAAAACCAGTATGGTTTCCGCCGGGGGCACTCCACTGTGGACGCCATTATGCGCGTGATGGCTCTGGCGGAGGAAGCAGTGGCCCGGGATGAGGCGGTTTTGGCGGTGTCTCTCGACATCACTAACAGTATCAACACCTTGCCCTGGAGTTGCATAAGGGCGGTACTCGAATACCATCGGGTGCCGACCTACCTTCGCCATATCATCGGGGCCTACCTGACGGACAGGGCCGTCATCTACTCGGGTCGGGAAGGATGGGGTCGAAAAATGGGAGAAGCGACTTGCGCAACCCAGCACAGGGCACGCCACAATAGCGGCGGTAAGGCCCGTCATGGAGGAGTGGCTGGAAAGGAGCCATGGTGCCCTAACCTACCGGCTGACCCAGATACTCTCAGGGCACGGTTGCTTCGGGACGTATCTGTGTCGCATAGGCCGGGAGCCGACACCCGAGTGTCATCACTGCGGGAGCTTCCTAGAGGACACGGCGCGGCACACACTAGAGGAGTGCCCAGCTTGAGTCACGCAGCGCCGTGACTGCATCACTGCAGTAGGCGGCAGCGCTCTCTCGCTTCCAGCCGTGGTTCTGTCTATGGTCGGGAGCGAGAGCGCTTGGGAAGGCGTCGTCTTCTTCTGCGAGGAGGTGATGTTCGCTAAGGAGGTGGCGGAGAGGGTTCGAGAAGCATTGACCTCTCTCCCCAATCGCAGGAGACGACCTGGGCGTCGCAGGAGGGCGTCTGCCGATCTCCAGCCACCCTAGGTGTAGGCCTGCGGGCAGTGGACTCGGGGTGGCCCGCCACCCGGCCAGTAAAGGCCCGTGAAGGTGGCGCGTAGTGTTCCGCGCGCGCCAGTCAACAGGAGGGTGTGGCTGATGTGGTTACCGCACGGGGAGAAGGGGCTCGCCTATTAGTGGCGAGCCGGAACCTACCGAGGATGTTTGGGAGAATAAAAGTTTCCCACGCCCCCGGCCAAGGGTCATTAGAGGAACACCGTGGTGGTTTTTAGTCGGTAAGAGTCCGACACTGGCTCCGCCTTCCCCGGGCGGAGTGAGTCCATGAGGATTTTCCCCACGGAAAAAAAGTTTAAGATCAAAATGTTACAATATCGGGTAGTAGATAGATAAAAATACAAAACACGTGGACCCTCACCGTCACAAACAAGCTAGAGTGAGATGAGAGTATATAGGGACGCGGGGAATTATTGCGGCCGCATCCCACTGGCATATCACGCGTTGCCTCCTTGCCTCGATGCGTGCCTCTTATTGCATGTTAAAAAAAAGTTAATTTGGAAAACAAAAAAAGTCTGAGGCTACGTATTATTTTGGTCATGAATTATACAAGTAGTTCATAGGTAGCCTCCGCCTGCGTGTTGATTTGATACTTTCCCATATACTTACCTACAAAAGTCTTGATTACATCTTTTCAATTGTATTTACACGCAGCCGCGCAGTCGGGTTTTTTAGAATTATTAATTAACTTTTTTATTTCAATTTTTTTAGTTTTTTCATGTTTTATCGCGGTATTAATGTTATTTATTTTTTTAACTACACGCATAAAAATAATTCATTTTTTACGTTGAATATTTTGTGTTTTTTTAGCATTTCTCATTCCAATTTACATTTAAACATGTAAGTTGTACATATTTTTGTAAAGCATTTATAAAACCCTTTATTTTGATACCCCACTCGATAGGTTTTGAGGGGAAAAAAATTTTTGAAGACATAATATTTTGATATACCCAGTGTCACTCTCACAATTAAGACGAATCTAACGACACCTTTCAAGCTAAAATCCATCAAGCCGTTTAGGCTACAGAGCGTGCCAAAGAAATATACATACATACAAACATCCATACATACATACATACAGACATATATACACTCGAAAAACATAACCCTCCTTCTGGCGCAGTCGGGTAAAAATCGAAATCTAAAGGAATTAGTTTCCACCCGCTCAAAACACCCAGTGGGTGGAATGAAATGGGTGATAACTGGGTTTTAACCCACTCGCGGGTTATAACCCGGGTGATTACCCATCTCTATACTCATATCATAACCTTATACTCAATAGATAACCAAAAATAACAAATGACTTATGTATTTCCAGATTTAGCTGCGCCTGCAAACACTTCAGGGGTAATTCTTACTTCCTTAAAGCATCCAGCTGCAATGACCAAAAAAGGTACGTATTTGTTTCATTTATTATGTTTCAATGTATTGTAGTGAAACAGCCTCGTAGGTCTAGTGGTTGCAAGCGCGACTGCTGAGCGTGGGGTCCTGGGTTCAGTTCCCGGGTCGGGCGAAGTGTTATTGGGTTTTTTCATTAGGAAATTCTCAGTAGCAGCCTGGAGTCTGGATTTGTGCCCGGTTAATGGCAATAGGCTCGCCCACTATTGCATGGGACTTACACAACACAACTGGAGCAATGTGGGTGTCTGCCTACCTGAATACAGGCGTGATGTTTTGTTATTTTGTAGTAAAAAGTAAACAAGTTAGTTATGTTTGGGGTTGCCTACAGAGTGCTGAGATTTTTATGAGGGAATCCGCCGGATGCGGGAGGTGCAGGACCGGTCGTTGTGGCGAGGCTTGTGGGAGCCTAAGACCAGCAGTGGACGTCTTTCGGCTAAAATGATGATGATCAAAGTCAAACTTTAATTAAATTTGCTATCTATAGTACGCAATATCCTCTCGTCCAAAATACCGCAGTGTCTCAAGACTTAAGTCTTTGACCAGTGTGTGTTACCAGTATTTACTTACGGCACTAAAACGTGGTCGTTCACAATAGGCCTGATAAGAAGGCTCAAAGTCAAACAAAGGGCAATGAAGAGGGCTATGCTCGGGAGTATCCCTGCGTGATCGAATCAGAAATGAGGAGATTCGCAGGAGAACGAAAGTAACCGACATAGCCCGATGAATTGCCAAACTTAAGTGGCAGTGGGCGGGGCACATTGCTCGCAGAACGGATGGCCGATGGGGCAGTAGTTCTGGAGTGGCGACCGCGTACTGGAAGGCGCAGCGTGGGTAGAGGCCCCCCACAAGGTGGACCGACGACCTGGTGAAGGTCGCGGGAATCCGCTGGATGCGGAAGGCGCAGGACCGGTCATTGTGGCGATGCTTGGGGGAGGCCTATGTCCAGCAGTGGACGCCTTTTGGCTGAAATGATGATGATGATGATGATCTATACTAATATTATAAAGAGGAAATATTTGTTTGTTTGTTCGTAATCGATAAACTCTGAAACTACTGAACTGAGTTTAATAATTCTTTCACCATTAGAAAGCTTCTTAATTCAGAAGTAGCATAGGCTATATCTTATTTCAGTATGCGGGCTAAGCTGCGGGCAAAGTAAAGTTTCTAATAAACCAGCAACATAACTAATGAACCAGCAAGATAACTGAACTATCTCATAACAAGGTTTTCCTTTTTCAGCATCAAACATAATAACCCGCAAAACACTATCAAAACATTACAACAACAAAAAAGACAGTTATGCCACACGACTAAAGGAAGCACATAGAAAGTAAGAAACTTTCTGAAAATACAACTTTTCAGAAATGTTTACAGAAATTTACGACATTGGCAGCCTCCAAAATTCAATCAAAAGGAAGGAAAAATGGGAAGAAGATTCACCAAAGACGAAAAAATCATGGCTCCTCAGCTTATACAAACAGGGCTCAAAAGCATATAGATCTCTAACTCTGCTTACTTCCTGTGTCGGTTTAAGACCAGGATAAAACAAAAAGATATTTGAACAGTTGAAGAAAAGGGTCAATAACGTCGTGTATTCTTTCTTCTATTCAATGAAATATCAATAATGTTTAATTATGATTTCAATAGAAAAAGAGATGAGATTACTGGATTTGTTAATAATGGAAGACAAACAAAGAGAAACATAGCTGACCATGCTCTTGTATTTATGTTAGGGGAGTTATGAAAATTACAAGCAACCACCACCGGCTTATACATTTTCCAGAGGAACAACAAGAGGAGATTTAAAACTTTTATTAACAAAATATTATAACCGAATTGCAGTAATGTGGATTGAATGTGCTTGCAACTGTCTGTGACCAGGGGACTGTAAATGTTAGTACTATAAACGAATTGATAGAAGAAACTCGTGTTCATTAAATAATTAACACAAGTTCTTATATAAGAAGAATACAAAATTTCAAGGATCAAGTATTTGTAATAAATGGAAAGGTATTCATGCCCCTTTTTGATCCCCCGCACTTAATCAAAGGGATTAGGAATAATTTTATTATGAAGGATTTGCAGTGCACTATAGACAATTAAGTTAAAATTGCATAATGGGACCACTTAATTAATCTTCATCCCTAACATAAAGGAATCAGATTAATGAAAAATCTTACGGAAGCTCACATTAACCCCCAAAATGAAGGTTAAGATGGCAACCCAAATATTCAGTCGAACTGTTGCTACCAATATGGGATACTTAGCTGGTGAAGTGGTGAGTAGTTATTATAAACAGTAATTAGATTCGTGAGCTTAATTACCTAAAGTCAATGATTTATTTTGTTTATCCACCAGCAAACAGGCAAATATCTACCTGACTCAAATCCAAACTAATATTATAAAATCAAAAGTAACTCTCTCTGTTTCTTTATTACGTTTTGAGGAAACGTGGTACAGAGATAGTCTGGAACCCGGAGAACAACCTAGCTACTTTTTATACTGCGAAGATAAAAAAAAACCTGCTGAATGGCGATAACGTCTTTGTGTGATAAACCGAATTACACGAGTGCGAAGCAGTGGGCAGAAGCTAGTAATTAATAAACCAAACTTACCTTCAAAGTTTTGAACACCAATCATCTGATCACTGGTTATATGCAACAGTAATTTGCTGTTTGTTGACCATCTTCGAAATGTATTTAAAAGTCATATTTTTAGTTTTATTTCTACTTTTTCAGATAAAAGAATACTTTCAGTGGAGTGCAAAAATACCGCCGAAGTATTGCTGGTTTTCGATGAACTCTTCGATTCTATGAATGGCAGTCATGATAACTCGAAAAAAAGCAGCGGAAAAGTTATTTCTCTTAAGAGCTTTCTCACACCTAAATCTGATCATAGTAAGGTATGGGCAAGGGCAAGAAAAGTATTAAAATGTAATAAAAATGAAAATTGTACTAAAACAATTTTGTAACAGTAATCATTTTCAACTTTTTGACTTGCCCAGACCGCAAAAGTGATTCGACAGTTTTTTTTTAGTTCTGTATGAGATTTTACATACAACATTCGGCTGTTGCCGTGATGTGAATACGTTGTTGACTGGCATCAGGACATAAAATTCGGACAAAGAAGATACTGTGAAAGAACTAGCAATTGAATATTATAAAAAAAACGTATTTGCAAATCATAACACTGCATTTGTTTATGACTGTACAGAGAAATATATCAGTGCAGCGTGTGCGGGTAGATGAACACGGTTTAAATTTTATTTATGATATTAAATAAAACGCAGTTTTATGATTTGCATTTTGTTTTCAATAGTCTGCATTTTATATCTGATGCTCAGATTAGTGGCGTGCATTGGTTTTCGGCCTAGGTAGGCAGGCACTAAACAGACAGAGCAAGTTACTAGTATAAAATTAAAAAATCTCGTACACATACGTTTTAAAGTGAGACACTGGTAAAAGACCATTACATTTGAATGAGGGCACCCAGTTAGTTCAGTTACAAATGTATTAACGTGTAATAGTCATAACATTTTACCTTTTCTTGAGTCGGAGACAGATTTTATTTCGTATTTGTCTACTAATATACACTTTTTTTGTTTTGTCAACAAACGAAAACTGACTGAAAGGGTTTCTCGTAATTTCTCTAAACACATATACCGAGCACTGTAATTCATCCATGTTTACATAAGTTTCATTACAAAAACCTTCACAAATCACAATAAAACGAACTACCTAATTAGTTTTTCTCTGTCTACGTAATTAATACACGATTTATGCAATTCACCTTTCTATTCTATTCTATATTTTTTAATGGCAAGCTATGCCGATGTCGACAATTCTGCCAATGTCAGATGTGCAGTGGAAAAGCAAGTGTTTTAAAGAATAATTTATAAAACTTGATTGACAGTGAAACTCAATGTGTATCTTGTTGACGGAGTTAGTAGTACACTGAAACAAGCAAACATATAATATACTTAAATAATATAATTTGTTAAAAACAGTAAAATAAACATATACCACACCCACATAAACAGGAGAATGTTAAACTATTCTGAGGTTTATAATTTAATATTGTTGTGGCGAATAAAAATCATAAGAGCCTGTTGCAACTCAGGTGAGGAATAAGTTAGTAGAGATGGAAAATTAATTGGAACGGGAATCTTTAATTTAGGGAGGTGACTATATAAGTCGAGAGATGGGATGTTATTTGAGCAGTCGAAAAATATATGCTCCAAGCTACCCTCATCCAACCCGCATGAATGTTCACCTTTGACTAGATTCCATTTTCAAAGCAATTCACCCGCGCAAATAAAAACAAGAATGTCTAATACTGTCATGTGTCAATGTCAACTGCCAATAAATTAGAGTTGGGCGTTATTTAACTTCGGTTAGAGAAAATGCTTACGAGGGTGATGATAATCGTTTTGTGTAAATAGTAGTTTTGTGGATGTAGTAATGTAACGATTAATTTACGAACAAAGTTACAAAATAGATTTACGGAGCACGAAAAGAACAGATTTTACACAATTATTATATTCAATTCATTATTACCTTAGATAAATAACGTTATAACGCCATCGATAATTCGATATAAGCGTATACTAAGTTTCGTTATTTTACGATAAATGTGTAGCAATGTATGGTCGACCGCATGTCAGTGGTAACAGTTTCGACATTGACAGCGTCTTTATTTCGTAAGCAGTAAGGATGGTGTTGTAAGTGTTACCACTGTCATGCAATCGACTGTACAAAAAAAACATTGTAATATATTTACCATTTACACTTAAATATAAATAATACAAAACAATTACTATCTTTACTTCGCCATTATTTTTCTAATGTTGAGTATAGTTTTATTATAACGATCACTTTGTAGTTTGTATGGAAATAACTAGTTACACACAAAACGGTTACGTGTGAAAAACGTTACGAACGACCCATGACGCGACGAGTCGACAAGGCTACACCTGTAGAGCTGATATTGCGGATAAATTGCGAATTGTCAAATGTTAGTGTGTTACGCATGGCCGTATCGTGATTTATGTTTTTGTCGTATTACGTCGCTAAAGTAGTGTGCAAGTGTATATAGTTACGCCAAATGGTTTGATTGTGTGTGAAGTTACAGGCATTCGTGCGGCTGACCTGCCTAATGCCTGCACCTAGTATGAAGTTTCGCATTGAATTCATACATTATTATTGAATACCTATGTTAATTGTTTTTATTTAATACTCTGATTAATTTATTTAGTAGTAGTTATAAGAGTAGTTAATACTGAATTGTAACGAGGTAGGCATTGCTTATTTGCCTATATGCAATGCACGCCACTGCTGCCACACTAGTTGGGAATTGCACAATTAAGTCATCCAGTTCGCCCATGGAATCGATCTTCCAACGTGTTTTATTGGATGTAATGATGACTATCTTGCCCTCGACAGACCAGCAGCTCTTCATGTCGAAGTGTTTTCGGGCAGCCATAAAAACCCCACGCCTTGTTTTGGTCAAACATTCTGACACTGTGATACCTGTGTCCTTCAGAGACTTCTTGTTGTCCCAGACAAGACGCCGATGCTCCATGTCATGAAATCTGACCAAGACTGGTCTGGTTTTGCCCGGGCTGGCCCCAAGACGATGGCATACATTAATGTTGTGCATAGTGAGTATCGGGGAGTTTCATTTTGTTGGTTACAATTTCAAGTACCGAATCCAACAGCGTTTCATTGGACTTCTCAGGAATTCCATGTAGCAGCAAAACCTTATTCCTCATCTTAGTTTCATGTATGTCTAGACCCAATGAAAGAAGTTCAATTTGTGTTTTGATTCATGTTAGGGAAAATCAAATTCAATATTTTTAAGGTAGAATAAAGGTATTGACCATTTTGACGTCATAATGGAGGGACCAAGTATTTTTTTAAATTATTATGTATACATTGAGGTATCTAAAATTATTGCATAGGTAGCAAATAGTAGAATAACAGTATTAAACTTTTATGTATGTAGATTGGAAATCCAAGACTTGGTCCCTTCATTTTGACGGACACAATTCTAACTACTCATGGCGACAATTAAAAAAGAAACCGCATTTGTTTGCTTCAGATTTTGCAAAAGTCGAAATTAACACAATTTAAGACACTTATAGAAATGAAATGAAATGTTTATTTGTACGAAACATGGAAACAAAGAAACAAACAAAAACAAACAAAAAGCAAACAAAAAATAACAGAAAAGATATAAACAAGACTTATCATCACGCAGGCGGAGGCTACCTATGAACTATTATGTAATTCATGACCACAAATATACGTAGCCTCCGACGTGTTGATAAGTCTTGTTTATATCTTTTCTGTTATAAGTTCCGCCGCAGTCTCCATTTCATGTAGTTCTCTGTGTACGATTCAATCTGCAATAAAAAGTGTTATTGTATCTGACTAAATTTTATTGCAGGTGGATTTTGGGCAAAACATCCATGTTTTAAATCATTTTATGATGACTTAAGATTGAAGCTTGAACACATTTTTCATCGATAAAATCTCAAACTTATGACAACACTACCGACGTTCAACTATTCAACACAACAAGCAATAAAATTCAAACATTGAGCATTTGTTTCTTGTTGAGTACCTACCCATCCTTAACCTATTATTAAATAATTAATTGTTAGAACCTGAAATTAAACATCTAAACATTTTGAAATAGTATTTGGAAATAGCAAAAATAAATATGTACTCACATTAAAATGATCTTCTCATTAGCTTACACCACCTATTTCTCACTTTTTTGTCATTTGGGACATGAATAAAATATTTTTCTGGAGCGTTACTTGTTGTATTGGTACATAGAGGTACTATACAATATCTATACGAAAGTATTTTTCCATATTTACCAAAATATACGAAAATAACGAGAGTAACGCACAAATACTGTGTGAGATTGTATAGGCGGGCGAGTCATGTCGAACCATGTGACGTCATGCGTCGAGCGGCTAATCTTTTAGTCAATTTAAGAGATCCTAATTTTAAAAAATTGTTACAAATACAGTTTTTAAGATATCGCTAAAATTCTTTCACTAGTATTTTTTGTATTTTAAGTTTGATTTTTCTGGATTATAAAATAGTGAAACTCATCTTCCTCATTGCTTCCAGAGATAAAAAGTAGCCTATACATACACGCATAGAAATATAACACATAGAAACCCAGTAGACGCACGCAGAGCGACGCAAATCCAGGTTAGCCTTAAAAGGCTAACCAAGCCTATCAGTACGTTAGTGCTCAAGGTCAAGTCTTAGTGCGAGCCGCTCCCGCCATTTATAAAAAACCGGCCAAGAGCATGTCGGGCCATGCTCAGTATTATAGGGTTCCTTAAGTAGGTGTAATAACAAACGAATCAAATCGAATATTAATCATGGCTATTTTAGTTTTTGCAATAATCGGCAGCAATCGCGACTCGGAGCGTGTTGTTAGTAGCGCCATCTAGCGATAAATTCAAGAAGCCAAATTTAAGAAGTGTCAAAGTTACTTTTTGTGATTTTAACAAATAGAAAGTAGCTAAAGGAGCATTATTTGCTATGATCATTTTTCTCTAAGGTCAATGACCTTTGAACTAGGACGTTTTAAGTATTTTTCAGTTTTCTCTCTATAACTCAAAAAAATATAATCACATTATACTCGAAATAATTTTAAAAGAGAGTTTTCATAAAGGTATATCAATGTGGAAGATTATAACTTTCTACGTTGCATAGTTTAGAAATGACTGGGGGGACACATTGCAAGCCACTTTGGAGGGCTATATTTTGCAGATGGTACACCTGATAAAAAAGTGGTGTATGAAACATTACCTTCATTTTAGTAGACCTATTCAATGATACCCCACACGAGGGGGTGCAGCGAAAAAAAATTATTCATCCCCATTTCACATGTATGGACGCCACCCCTAAAATACGTAAAAACGATTTTTTTATTCTTTTAAAATTGAGATCTATATGTAGACTATTTTTTAACAAAATTTCATTTACTTATGTTTATAACTGTAGAAGTTATTAAGCTGTAAAGGATTAGGACAGACGGACGGACATGACGAAACTATAAGGGTTCCTTGTAGGACTTCGGAACCCTAAAAAGTGACTTACTGTGCAGTGAAAGGGTGTCACAACTCGTCACATAATAACAAAAAACATTTATAGATCTCATTTCACGGGTAAGTAGAACCTGGCATGTTATAATCTTGAGTCAAAACACAAAAATAATTCATAAACTTGACAGACGCCATAACAATGAAAATGTTGCTAGGTATGGGAAAAATATTTTACCCCATTTTTTTTTTTTCGTAAACACAATTTGACAAAAATAATATAATTTAATTTTTGTGTAATGTAATAATATAATTTTTGTATATTTTCTAAGAGTATTTTGTCAATCTGTGTTTTATCTTGCAAGAGATGTGTCTGTATTATATATATTGAATTTATATGATTATGGCTTTACAAAATTCAGCCAAAAACGCGATTTTAAAAGTTATAAATTTATCAATGTATGACCACAGACAGTAAAAAATATAGACTAAGTGCTGCGAACAACCATAGTGAAACCAACAAAAACCGTGCTCCTTCATATACAACCAGTGCTCACGTACACACCATGCACCTGAAGGATATTTGTTTTCGCGATGCTTACTGGACGATGCCGCGAGTGCCGCGACATATGAACTGAGAGGGGTGTGCAGGGTTTAAGGTGCATCTGTGTGCGTGAGCGCTGGTTTGTACACGAAGGAGCACGGTTTTATTGGCTTCACTATGATTTTTCTCAGCACTTCGTCTATATTTTTTACTATGTATGTGTATATGACTATTGGCGCCCCCATTTTATGCACTCTTATACCAAGCTATACTTTTATTAGTAGTGTTTTAGGATAAATAAAATGGGTACCCTTTTCTTTTTTATGCTAAATAATTATAAATCACGTATTTTGCATTTGCCAAATGATTATTATATAAGGGTTGCCATTACCTAAATCTTGTTTTATTTTATTATTTTTAACGATTCACATGCGTAAATATGCGAAGCGAAATCTAAAGACATGAATTGTGGTAAGAAAAAATCGCTAACGGGCAGGATTCGAACCTGCCGCATCGACATCAAGTCTACGATGAAGTACCTGGGACTCGTCCTCGACAGCCGGTGGGACTTTGGGCCGCACTTTAAGCGGTTGGTTCCCAAGGTGGGACCGCGGCTGCTGCCAAACCACCCATTTCGTCGTAATGCAAGCACCCGTTCTTAATGGTTTAATCATTCAGTTGACGTTTTCTGAACTTAGCCTTAATAAATTAATAAATGAATAGGTAGATATCTAATAAAAAGTATCTGACAGCTAAACGATTATCTTACTATTCACTGGCTGCAAAATTCTGAACGCAACCTATTTTTCCCTACTTTTTCGGGTAAATGTAATTTACTTGCAACATTATTTGTGCGCTTGTGTGCCTGTTGGTGAGCTCGCTTACATACACGTAGATCTTTTTGGTGCGTCACTATAAGTTGATCTGTTAAAGGGAACTATCAGTACCTGGGACTCGTCCTCGACAGCCGGTGGGACTTTGGGCCGCACTTTAAGCGGTTGGTTCCCAAGGTGGGACCGCGGCTGCTGCCAAACCACCCATTTCGTCGTAATGCAAGCACCCGTTCTTAATGGTTTAATCATTCAGTTGACGTTTTCTGAACTTAGCCTTAATAAATTAATAAATGAATAGGTAGATATCTAATAAAAAGTATCTGACAGCTAAACGATTATCTTACTATTCACTGGCTGCAAAATTCTGAACGCAACCTATTTTTCCCTACTTTTTCGGGTAAATGTAATTTACTTGCAACATTATTTGTGCGCTTGTGTGCCTGTTGGTGAGCTCGCTTACATACACGTAGATCTTTTTGGTGCGTCACTATAAGTTGATCTGTTAAAGGGAACTATCAGTCTATGTGTTATATGTCTATACATATACGTTTATGAGACCCTGGTATGTGTTATGCCGAAACGAACAACAACCATTGTTGTCATCAAATAATATCTTTTTCGTTTATCACGCATCCCTCGGGAACTCTTCCCGCATTAGTTCGACGTTTATGACACATGTTGTAGTTATATATATTTCTATTTTACTTCTCCTCTTTCTATATTAATTTCAATATTAGATTAATTGAGATTTTCAGACCATTCTCTGTCCGGCAAAAAGAAATCGCAGTATTCAAAAGCTTGACGTTTCTGACTGTACTTTTAGATTTTCCGATTGTTAGTAGGTTAAAAACCTACTAACAATCGGGGGCGAGTTTTACCATCTAAATTTCAAGGGGGCGAGTGGGTACACTTGGCCAATCAGGGGCGAGTGGTGCCTAGCCTACACCATCAATGTCCCTACTAAGTAGGTATGTCGCGGCCACGCCGTCACCGTAAAATTCAATAATTTGTAAAACTCCTTTTTAGGGTTCCGTAGTCCTACAAGGAACCCTTATAGTTTCGTCATGTCCGTCCGTCTGTCCGTCTGTCCTAATCCTTTACAGCTTAATAACTTCTACAGTTACAGTTACATAAGTAAATGAAATTTTGTTAAAAAATAGTCTACATATAGATCTCAATTTAAAAAGAATATAAAAAAATCGTTTTTACGTATTTTAGGGGTGGCGTCCATACATGTGAAATGGGGATGAAAAATTTTTTTTCGCTGCACCCCCTCGTGTGGGGTATCATTGAATAGGTCTACTAAAATGAAGGTAATGTTTCATACATCACTTTTTTATCAGGTTTTTTTTTCGAATGGATTCTCGCAGGTGGGACCGAAGTCCCATTTCTGCTTAACCGGACTTAGTTGGCGGAGAGTCCCATGTGGGACTCCATTCACCGAAGGTTTATTCCCTACTCCTAAATACTTACAAACTAAATACGCGGTATCAATACCGCGCAAGCGGTCGCCCCCCAAGGGGGGGGCTCGAACCTCGCTGGGGCATTGCAGGGGGACCCCGCCGTTCCTATGTCCCTCTAGCAGCCGTTGCTGTATCAAATTGGTTTCCTCGAAAGTAGCGGACTTTCGGTCTATCGGGTGACGTGCTAAACGCCGTTAAGCGGCAAGCCTCGCCGGCGAGGCTAAGACCTACCTAAAACCTAAACAGTGGCTACGCAATAGCCTGCTCCTAGGAACTACTCTAGAGCATAGGGCCGGTCTCGCGTGACGAGATTATCTCCGGTTGCTACACCGTGAGGGCGTCCCCAGGGGGGAGCTCGGACCACGACTCAGGGTGCAGCAGGGGGACCCCGCCACCGGTCCCCCCAGCAGCCGCTGCTGCGTCGTCGTGTGTTTCTGTTTCTCGAGAGTCGGACTCTCGGATTCTGTGTGTGTGTCGCGTCGGTCCTCGCCGGCGGGGACGATATTTTGGACGACGGCGTCGGAGTGTGCTGGTATTTTTATCTGACTCCTGGAGGAGTGTTATAGCGTCATCGGGTTCGATGAGTGTGTGTCTGGGACGTCGGATTTTGCTAATAGCAGATGGCTGGTAAACGGTGGCCGCCACGACCAAGGGATTGGGGTGCTTGGGAGCGGAATCGAAATAGCGTTTAGAGACACGCTTGAAAAACTGCTTGATGGTCGGCAGTTTGAGGTCTAGGTGGAGTTGGACATTGCGTAAGTACCAGGGGGTGCCTACGGCCTTTCCCATAAAACGGTTTTGGATGGTTTGGAGCATGTGAATACTCACCGGCTTAACGTGTGCGAACACAACGCTAGCAGAGGCGAGTATGGGGCGGATACAGGTGGTGTATATCCTTACTTTGAGAGGAGTGGGCAGCTTACTGTGCGCATTGAGTAGGGGGTGGAGACGTCCGAGGACGAAGGCGGCACGGTTTTTCACCTTGCGGATATGCGGTCTGAATGTCAGTCTACGGTCAAGGATCACGCCAAGGTATTTGGCTTCACGTTGCCATGGGATCTGTTTTCCGAACATTGTGACTGGTACGCTCATTTCTTTGCGATACTGTGACAGGGGTTTCTTATCGAAGAGGACTGCTGCACTTTTTCCGGGATTGACTTCAATTCTCCATTTCCGGAACTATTCACCTAGGGTGTTGGCTGCGGATTGGAGGGTACGAGAAATAGCGACATGGGTCATGCCGGAGTAATAGATTGCCGTGTCGTCGGCGAAAAGGGCAATACGGGCTGCACCGCATTTTGGAATATCGCTGGTGTACAGCGTGAACAGTAGGGGGGAGAGCACGGAGCCTTGTGGCACACCGGCGTGAATGGGATGGGGGGAGGAGAGAGCCCCTTCTATGCGATAGCGAAAGGTACGATTCGATAAGTAGTCTCGGATGATAAGCACGAGACGATGTGGCACGTTCATAGTGTACAACTTATATAATAAGCCGTTGTGCCACACTTTATCGAAAGCCTTTGCCACGTCGAAAAAGAGAGTACCGGTCATTTGACCGCGTATGAAGCCTGCACTGATGTGTTCTACAATGCGGTACAGTTGATTAACGCAGCAGTGCTTTGTACGAAAGCCAAACTGCTCGTCGGGAAGGAGTTTATTTGAGTCGGCGAAATCTTTAAGTCGCTTATAAATAAGCTTCTCGTAGATTTTACCGAAGACATTGAGAAGACTAATCGGCCGGTAACTACTCGGCTCGGCTTTTGGCTTGCCCGGTTTGGGAATACCGATTACCGTGGCTTGTTTCCAAGCCTGGGGAAAGATGTTGTTTTTAAATGCCGCATTGAAGATGACGGTCATTAGAGCGATTAGGGTGGCAGGGAAACGTTTTAGCACCTTATTGGTGATCCCGTCTGCGCCTGGGGCTTTTTTGGGCTTTAGATCCTTCACTATAGAGAGAACTTCGTCAGGGGTGATCGGTGGGAGCAGGTCATCAGGGTCATCTATTGGGGGGGGGGGAGGGCTGACCTACGCTCTACTTCTGAATTTACCTTGTCAAGGTGGGTTTGGCTTACGGGAAGCGTACTGAGAGTGCATTGGGACTCCTAGCTGTCGGCTAAGCATTCGGCTTTTTCGTCATCTTCAAAGGCCGGCCTTTGATTGGGTCGATTTAGGGGGGGCATAGTTGCCGTGGTCTCGCATTTAAGTCTGCGTTGAAGTGCCCAGAAGGCTACATGAGACGGTTGGATTTCGCTTACTTCCTTGTCCCAACGATCCACCCGCAACTGAGCTACACGTCTCTTTACAGTATTCTGTAAGGAGCGCATATGGGCACGGTTGGCTTCGTTGGGAAAAGCGTCATAGGCACGGATGGCCGCGTTCCTCTCGGTCCTCAACTCATTAACATCGTCCGGCAGTTTCAAACGCTGGTCATCCAGCATCGGAACCTGCCGTGAGCATTCGCCCACTACGGACTGCACATGGTTGGTGAGCGAGGTGATTGCGGCCACCGTATCCGCGACTGTCTCGATGGAGTCAGGGATTGAATCTAGTAGGGGCGATGAGGTAGATTTGAGGCGGTCCTCTAGTCTCCTCCAATCGGTTATCGTTTTAGTTACGGGTGGAGCACCGGGATCCGAGGGACCACCCCGGGGACCCAGTTGAATGATTACAGGGCGATGATCTGAGTCTAATTCTTGGATTACCTCGATAGAGCGAATACCGAGGTTTACGCGCTTCAAGAGGGCTATATCTAGAATGTCGGGCCGTTGCCCTACTGTGTCAGGATAGTGAGTGGGACGCATCGGGGCGATGACGTCAAAGGAAAGTTTGTCGCTAAGTGCTTCTAATTGAATACCAGCGGTATTATTGGAGACACAGCTCCATGAACGATGTTTGGCGTTTAGATCACCTGCTATGATTACAGAGTTACTAAGATCGAGTAGGGATTTGAGGTCGTCCTCGAGCAGACTCGCGGGTTTATTTGAGGATCTATAAGCCGAGACTATGGTGATGGGCTGGTGCCCTGTCATGCCTAGGCAACAGATTGAAGCCTCCAAGCATTCTAGCTCTGGGGGATCTATGGGGATGCAATATAACGAATTGCGGTAATAGATGAGCGTTCCGCCTAGTGCGGCGTACGTTCTATCGTTTCTGATCATCCTATAGTTGGCTATGTTGGGATTACGACAATGGGGTTTGAGAAAAGACTCTTGAACGAGTAATATATCAAGTTGGTGCTCACGCAAGAAGACAGCTATGTCATCGCGTTGACAGCTAATGCCTCGTGCATTGAAAAAGCCTAAATTTAGGGATCGGGGTTTGAATCTATTGGGTGGGGGCGTATTATACATTATAACTGGAATTTAGGATTTTGAAAATGTCTTGGTACTTGGTAAGTACCTGGAGGCGTAGCTCATGGTTGCCTTGGGTTAAGGCCCAAAGGTTTGAGAAGGCGTCTATACGAGATTCCCCTGACTGGGGTTCAAGGTACTCTTTTGGCAAAAGCCCGGGGGAGTTTACAGAAGAGGGTCTAGCCTGAGGGGGGGTTCTCATGGAGGGGGCTTTTGCTGCTGGTGCAGTTTTGGGCCTGAGAGAAGGTGCGGGAATGGGTAAGTTCATCAGCGCGGGAGGCTCTGAGGCCGGGGCGCGAGACGAGAGGGCGGAAGAGGCGGGAATTGGGGCTTTTGGTTTCCCTTAAACCAGGGGTTGGGCCCGAGTGGGCCGCGGAAATTAGGGGAGGGCCCGAGTGGGCCTCTAGGGTTTGGTGGTTGGTAGGGGTAAGGAGCTGCGTGGGAGGGGGCTTCTCTCGCAACACGATCGGAAGAGCGTTTCGCCGATTTGGCGTTGCGCAGTTTGGGGGCTTTGGGGCATCCGCGATAGTTAGCTGGATGCCCGGCTTGACCGCAAAGGACACCACTAGGGGGCTCAGTGCACTGGTCCCTCTCCTTGGGACGCTCGCACTCGCTAGTCCCATGATCGCCTAGGCACTTAACGCACCTGGGCTTTGCGTAGCAGTTACGCTGGGAATGACCATACAACTGGCAACTGTGACATTGACCAGGCTGGTTGGATTTGTGGGGGCGCTCGAACGTGATGCCTGATAATTGGCATACGGTCTTGATGTTATATATGTCCCTAGCTTTTTCGCTAGGGTGGCATATGACAAGGATCATATTGAAGGGGTCACCATGTTTACCACGGTACATACGGTGGGTTTCCTTTACAGGGATCCCTTGACGATCGAGGTCGTCGTGTACTTCCGCGCATCTAACTTCGGTAGGGACCCCTCGGATTACGACTCTGAGGAGACGGTCCTCCGGGAGGGCGTAGGTGTGGAAGGACACCTTACGTTCGCGTAGCAGCCTGGTAATGTTGCGGTAATCGATGGGGGTGGGGACAATGACTTTAATGCCCTGCTGTGTAGCGCGGGCACTGGTGAAATTTATTTTATATTCATTGCACCAGTCAGTAATTCTGGTCCAATAAGCCTTATCCTGAATGAATAAGGGAGGCGGGATGGGTACCTTCTTCTGAGAAGATGAGGTATGGACATGAGGGGAGGAAGGCCTGTTATCCTGCGAGGAGGAGTTAGAGGCGGGTCGGGGGGTAGGGGCCGGGGCAGAGTTAGCCTCGGAGAGCTTTAATGATTTTGAGGCGAGAGCCTCGGCCTTGTTAGTTTTACGGCCGCGTTTTTTACCTTTACCCACAACCGTGGTAAAGGCACCGGCCTCGTCAGAGTTGACCTCACTGTCCGAGGACATTTCTTGGTCTGAAGGGATCGGGGAGTGATCGGGGTTTTGGGTGGGGGCTGGGGTGGGGAGAGGTGAGGGGGTGCGGTCCTTGTGGTCCAGGCTGGCTGAACGCCTAGGCGGACCACGCGGAGATCTCGGTCTCTCCTCATCGCTGTCGGAACGGGCGAACGAACGAACGAACGCCTATTCCTCCTTAAGGGCGGGGGGGTATCGGGAGACTCTGGAGAGTCGGGGATGTCGGATGGTGGTCGTTGAGTGGTGGCCAACGCGCCGCGGAACAAGTTGCCATGATTGGCAATGAAGGTGGGGTCCTTGAAGAGGACGTTTTTCAAGATGCGTAGGAACTCGGCATCAGACACCATCATAAAGACGGTGACTAAGCCAAGAGCCTAGTATCTTGTGAAAGGGGGCAGAATTTACTGGCGGCCTAGCATGGGGTTTGATCCCGGGTGGGAGTTCCCGGGAGTGTGTTCAAACCCTCCCCGTCGGGTATAGACGGGGAGGTTGTGTGCCTACTGGTGAGCCCTAAGCTTGAGCTCCTGTTTGCCAGTCTTAATGTGCAAACAGGTCCCTGAGTCTCTAGTGTGCAATGGGTGTAAACCCCTAGAGAGTGCTAGATAGGACGAAACGGGGTTAAAGCTAGGGAAGACTAGGAGATCCCCCAAGGCCTTCTGGTCCTAGCTCCTTCCGATTTTTGCTTTGCCCTGAAGGAGCGCAGCTGGCGTGTCGGGTCAACGCCCCTCGGTTTGTTAGCACCGTTAGGTATCCACCGAGGACCACAGTAAATAAGTGGATTTATTCCTGAAGGGACACTACGTTTTTGACGAAACTCTCTGTTTAAAGAGATAAAAGCGCGCTCGCTGTCTTGAAAAAGACAGCGAATGTGCTTATCGGGCTGCAGTCGGCGGGGCGACTGCGGAGGGCGCTACGGTGAGCCGTAACGAAATATTCGAGCACGGGACTCGACACGACAGGACGGAGCGCGAGCAACACGACCTCTCGGGGCGAGCGTCAGAGCGGGAAAAGGTTTTATCAGGTGTACCATCTGCGAAATATAGCCCGCCAAAGTGGCTTGCAATGTGTCCCCCCCCTGCCATTTCTAAACTATGCAACGTAGAAACTTATAATATTCCACATTGATAGACCTTTATAAAAACTCTCTTTTAAAATTATTTCGAGTATAATGTGATTATATTTTTTTGAGTTATAGAGAGAAAACTGAAAAATACTTAAAACGTCTTAGTTCAAAGGTCATTGACCTTAGAGAAAAATGATGTTAGCAAATAATGCTCCTTTAGCTACTTTCTATTTGAAAAAATCACAAAAAGTAACTTTGACATGACACACTTCTTCAATTTGGCTTCTTGAATTTATCGCTAGATGGTGCTATTAACAACACGCTCTGAGTCGCAAATGCTGCCGATTATTGCAAAAACTAAAATAGCCATGATTAATATTCGATTTGATTCGTTTGTAATTACACCTACTTAAGGAACCCTATAATACTGAGCATGGCCCGACATGCTCTTGGCCGGTTTTTTTCTGTTGACTGAGAACTGGGTGAAGTGATCGGAAAGGTGAGGATTAGAGGGTTATTATTATTGAGATGAGACGGTGGTACGCTTCTTAAATCTGGAAGATAAAAAAATAACCACTTTTCTTGTTTCTCCTAACCTTTTCTATAATTTTATTTATAATAATTCACCTTTTTTGTATTTAGAATTATTCACATATTTTATTTTTGACATCTTCTAGATATTTGACGTAGTGATTGACATAAGTAGGTAACATGAAGATGTTTGAATTTTATTCAAAATGATTGTGTAATTTTATAATTATTATCTTATCACAAACAAAACATAATACATATAACGCGTTTATCACTTGTTGAATATATCTGAAGATTGAACTGAATACCCCGACCCCGCCACCGTAGGTACTTACTAAAATGAGTGCAGAGTCAGAAAACATTGAGACCAAGACCAACGTCTTATCCAAGATGAATACGTCAAAGCCAGACAATACATCCAAAACGAACCTTAACAAAGTCACCAAGACAATCGTTACATCGCCAGACATCTACAAGCCCGTTGGACCTTACAGGTTTGTTATTTGTAGACATTTATTTAATAATTAGGTTACCTTATATGTAATTAGGTAAAGAATTTTTTATAGATACCTACGTTATTTTGTGCTCAGGCGTATAGTTATCGTATCGTACCTATTATTTTTTTCCATTTTTAGGGTGCGGTAGTCCTACAAGGAACCCATAAGTGTTAAACTATAAAGTTTCGTCATGTCCGTCTGCTTAATAACTTCTCCAGTTATAAACATAAGTACCTAAATGAAATTTTGTTAAAAAATAGTCTAGATATAGATCTCAATTTTAAAAGAAGAAAAAATCGGGATTACGTATTTTAGGGGTGGTGGCCCATACATGTGAAATGGGGGTGAACTTTTTTTTTTCGCTGCTCCCCCCCTCTTGTGGTGTATCATTGAATAGGTCTACTAAAATGAAGGTAATGTTTCATACATAACTTTTTTATCAGGTGTACCATCTGCGAAATACAGCCCGCCAAAGTAGCTTCCAATGTGTCCCTCCCCTGCCATATCTAAACTATGCAACGTAGAAACTTATAATCTTTCACATTGATAGACCTTTATAAAAACTCTCTTTTTAAATTATTTCGAGTATAATGTGATTATAAATTTTTGAGTTATAGTGAGAAAACTGCAAAATACTTAAGACGTCCTAGTTCATAGGTCATTGACCTTAGAGAAAAATTATCATAGCAAATAATGCTCCTTTAGTTACTACCTATTTAAAAAAATCACAAAAAGTAACTTTATGTTATATTAATATGACACACTTCTTAAATTTAGCTTCTTAAATTCAGCGCTAGGTGGCGCTGGTTGCAAAAAATAAAATAGCATTGATAAATATTCGATTTGATTAGTTTGTAATTAGGAACCCTATAATACTGAGCATGGCCCGACATGCTCTTGGCCGGTTTTTTATAAGATATCTCTACTTTCAAAGTTATAATTATTACCTACTGAGTTACCTACCTACATAAATGTATATCTATTTTTTTTTTTTTTTTTTTTCGAATTGGCTACTCACAGGAAGCACTATAGTGCTCTTTCTGCTTAACCGGGCTTTGGGGGCGGAGAGTCCCGTTGGGGACTCCATCCGCCGAAATATTTACTAACTACTAACTTATATACTAATTTCGCGGTTGCAATGCCGCATAAGGACGTCCCCCAGGGAAGGGCTCGGACCTCGGCTTAGGGCATTGCTGGGGGACACCGCCGTCACATCCCCCGGCAGCCGTTGCTGCATCGGAAAATGTTTTCTCGAAAGCGGCGGACTTTCGGTATTACGGGGGGAAATGTATATCTATCTTCTACGAGACTTTTATAGACAGATGTCGTGACCTGACTGACTGATTCACAAGTAGCAAGCATCCACTAAGAAAGGGTTTTTGGACATTTTAACCCTGAGTGGGTGTTAGAGTTTGTATGAAAAATCTTTTCTCCTGGATCGATTCACTCAAAACTTTGGAAAAATATTATTATTTCTTATTTTTTCCTAAATTACTCCTAAAAGAGGGTTATAAAATGGGAGAATATTACTGCGTAGCTGGATTGAGTCAAAACTGTTATATAATCCTTAAAGCAATCGATGAATTAGGTACCTACCTACGTCACCTATAGGTACGTGTTTTAGAATTTTTCTAAAATTAAACTCAACGGGGATAAAAAGGGGTGTTAAATTTTCTATGCAAAACCTTCCCGGGGTGACATTTGACACTATTACTCTTCAAATTAAATCATAATATTAAGAAATACGTATTTTTCTTTTCCCAAAACTACGACGGGGATCAGTAGGTATAGGAAAGGGGCAAGTTTTAAAACTTTTACGCGGGCAAAGCGGCAAAGCCACAAGAGCACTGCTAGTTAGATTAAATATAATATAACTACATAATATTTAGCATAACTCGCATACCTATTTGTCGATAAAATACTTGTCTGTTAAGAAAGACATGACAAAAAAATCTAGTGTTTTATTAATAAATATTTCAGTAGGTAGATAGGTACCTACCGTAGATATTATTATGTAATTACTTAGTAAAATTTGAAAATAATAGGTACCTTTCTATCTTACATGATTTTTTTCAACCAGGTTTTTTTTTTTTAAATGGTACCTACCTTTTACCTCAGAACTTTAAATTATTTTGGTCTGAGCCTCTTCATTATTTCAGCTGAAAGACGTTCACTGACTGTCCTGAGCTTCTTACTAAATTACATACATACATTAGTGTCCGACCGAAACAGGATTTTCAGCCGAAACCGAAACCGAAACCGAACCTTGGGCCTTGGTCCCAGTTTCGGCCGAAACCGAAACCGGTTTTTTGAATTTTTATAGCATGTTAAATCTATTGTAGTTTTACGCATATATAGATAGAATATATATAGAATATTCTTTATTGTACACCAATAACATTATTAAACTTAGGACTAACATGTAAAATAAGGGTACATTGGCGGTCTTATCGCTAATAGCGATATCTTCCAGACAACCTTTGGATGGAAAAGCAAGACGTGAAAAATAGATGGGGGCAGTATGTGGTGCACTTTCAAAAAATTTACTAATATTTAATATAATAAATAAATAAATAGACAGATAATAAAAATAATAATATATATACAGTTAACACGTGTAAAAAAATAAAATGCAACAATTAAAGTATGTAAACAAATTGGTCAAGTGTGAGTCGGACTCACGCAGTAGGTTCCGTACCACCCATCGACCTGATACCTCATAGTAACTGATTGATTTTCAAGAGTTTATCAATGGCAATTTGCTCGCCCCCTATTACATGGGACTATAACATAACTGGCGAAATGTGGGTGTACTATTACACCTCTGCCTACCCCTTCGGTGAAATACAGGCGTGATGTTATGTTATGAGTTTATCAAAAGACAACGAGCATACGTGAAATGTGAATTTTTGCATCTCTTTCTTACGTAGGTACCACATATGTCTATTTTTCCCTGTTTTTAGTATTTGTTGTTAAACAACATAGTATGCACTATAATCAGACAAGTTTGACGCTGGTATGTATTACCGTTTTGAAGATAGAGCAGGAACAAAAACGTTGAAGAAAATACATGTTTCTCGAGGTTTCTTGTATGGGGACCCCCTTTGGTTTGAGACTTTTTTTTATTTTTAGTATTTGTCGTGATAGGGGTCATAGTAGTATTAAATAATGAAGTTGAACTAGACAACTTTACCGTACTACTGTACTACGTGTCCGAATTGACTAAGCACCTCGCGTACTAAAGGGAAAAACCGGCCAAGAGCATGTCGGGCCATGCTCAGTATTATAGGGTTCCTTAAGTAGGTGTAATTACAAACGAATCAAATAGAATATTAATCATGGCTATTTTAGTTTTTGCAATAATCGGCAGCATTCGCGACTCAGAGTGTGTTGTTAGTAGCGCCATCTAGCGATAAATTCAAGAAGCCAAATTTAAGAAGTGTTTCATTTCAAAGTTTCTTTTTGTGATTTTTTCAAATAGAAAGTAGCTAAAAGAGCATTATTTGCTAAAACCATTTTTCTCTAAGGTCAATGACCTTTGAACTAGGACGTTTTAAATATTTTTCAGTTTTCTCTCTATAACTCAAAAATTTATAATCACATTATACTTGAAATAATTTTAAAAGAAATTTTTCACAAAGGTCTATCAATATGGAAGATAATAAGTTTCTACGTTGCATAGTTTAGAAATGGCAGGGGGGGGACACATTGCAAGCCACTTTGGCGGGCTATATTTCGCAGATGGTACACCTGATAAAAAAGTGGTATATCAAACATTACCTTCATTTTAGTAGACCTATTCAATGATACCCCACACGAGGGGGTGCAGCGAAAAAAAATTTTGCATCCCCATTTCACATGTATGGACACCACCCCTAAAATACGTAAAAACGATTTTTTTATTCTTTTAAAATTGAGATCTATATGTAGACTATTTTTTAACAAAATTTCATTTACTTATGTTTATAATTGTAGAAGTTATTAAGCTGTAAAGGATTAGGACAGACGGACAGACGGACGGACATGACGAAACTATAAGGGTTCCTTGTAGGACTTCGGAACCCTAAAAATGCGTAAAAATGGTAGTTGTGTAACGGATTTACGGGGTGGATCGAATACGGGTACAAAATGTAATCCAACAACAATTACAAAAAAATATAGTAATGTTTGAATCAAACATCACAGGTATCTTCACACATCTTTTAAGTTTAACATTAATTTCTACAAAAATTCATATTGCATAAGTTCTAGGGAATAACTCAACAGAACCAAGTAAAATATCCAAAGAATTATATTCAATTACAACTTACAACCTATGGCTAGCAAACTCAACTGGCAATCACGTTCACTCACTCGAAGTTAGCCGAATTATGCGCGACAATAAACGAACACCTAGTTTCGGCGGGGCCGAACGTTCGGCTAATTATTGGCCGAAACCGAAACTGTGGCCAAAACTAGATTTTTTGGCCGAAACTAGCCGAAACCAAAACCGAAACCGAACCTTCGGAAGGTCCTTAACATACATACATATTATCACGCCTGTTTCCCATTAGGCAGAGACTATGGATACCTGCTACGATCCTGACACACCTCTTTTGCTTCATCTACGTCCATTAAACTCGTCATGCATGCTCTTCGGTTTAGAGTAGGTACTTCTTAACCTGGCATTTTTTGAGAACGTCCGCGATTTGATCGCGATGCTTTACTTAATTAAACACAATTTATTCGACAAGCTAACTACTCAAGGGCGGATCCAGGGGGGGGGGGTCATGGGTGTCATGACTCCCCCCCTGGGACTAGGCCAACCATAGTTTTTTCCTGTTTACATAATTTATATACAATGAATGAATGAACGTACATGCATGTGTTACATACTAATGAAACATGATAGATACACACATAACATTACTAAATTGAACTCTCACCCGAACCCGTTCGTTCATTGTAAAAAATATTCGCGCGATTTAAAGTTTGATTTTGCACAACGCCTACGCCGCAAAGTTTTTCTCGGATCTTCCCGTTGCGACACCGTCGATTGAATACTTAGCTAACCATCAACAACAGTCTACCATGTTAGCCTTATAAAACCTATCCTAAGTAAAAATAATTCAAGAACCTTTAAATATCGATATTAGATGATAAGTAATTCTTTTTTGAAAATCAGAATGAAAAAATAACATCCCAATTAAAACAGCTCTTAAAACTCAAGTAATCTGTGTTTGCAAAAAATACCAAAAAAAATCGCTCAAGTTCTTTGCCTATGCAGGTGTCGTACTGCCGTGAAGTGCCGTGTCGTGAATTCATGTTTTAGCAAGAAATTATTAGTTTTTTCCTAGAAGGCGGGAAATCGGATCCTGGGTCAGAGTGTCGCCTTAGGGGCGCCCTTGTAACTACTTAGGTATTTTCAAAAGACCGCTCTCGTAAAGAAATACCCACCGACTATGTAGGTAGGTACTCGTATATTAATTATCAACTTCCAGAAAATATCGAATGTACCCATAGAAATCGAAATAAAGATAATAGAAGAGGCAAAGGCGCCTGAACTTGTCGCCGCATACTGGGGCCGTATTATGAGCTTTTAAAAAACCATCACAGATTAATGATATATGTACTTGAAAACCATGCAAGTTCCAGGCAATCCATTTAACTGCCTTGTTAAATGTCGTATTAAGACATGCAAAAACCTGGCTGACTTCTGGATGGATAAGTTGTCTATGGCTGTCTTTTAACTTTTGACGGTGACGTTTAGGAACAAGATAAATTTTTTTGTCGGTAAGTTACGGTTTTAATTTTGTAATGTATTGATATTAAAAATTCAAAATATTAGTTGCATGAACACAAAAGTGTAATGAAATATTTAAAACAACGTATTTTGCCTGCAACAAAAATAATAATGTGTTGATTTTACCACATTTTGCTAAATTTATATTTATATGAATGGTTCGCGGTCTTACGCTTCCGAACGACACCCCATTTAAAAGTCAGCGGGAAGTTAATCGTAGGCGGGAACAAAGAGATTTCAATACATCTTATTCTTTTCTTATTACTTTAAATTAAAGTTTTAAACAATTCGTATTAGAATGGCGTATATGCTATGTGTGATATTATTTGGTTTAAAATATGTAATAAAATACAAAGAAAATAATTTTCCATTTCATGTTATTTAGTTCAGAGAACGAGATCTCTAGTCGTCGTCGGCGCGTTACCTATAGTCAATTAGAGGTATTGTGGGAGTTTTTAAATTCCCACAAAGACAGCAATGGGCTATAATAAATCTGCTCAAGCTCGCGAATTCTTAAAGCGGATGTGGGAAGACGCCACAGTATGCTTAAACGCTAAAGGGCAAGGTGCCTTGAAAAATTGGAAGGAATGGACGAATGTTAGTATTTTTGACATATTAAATGAAAAATCCTCTCTCCTACTCCTACATAGAAATTTTAAAATCTTTTTTCTTTTAGTATTGGGTTGATTATATACAAATCAAAACTTATTTCAGTCACCACAGGCTACTAGCCCTACAGGTAGTGAAAATTATATAATAGAGGACAGTCTACCAGCAGCACCATACCTACTTGGTGATAGATGACAATATACAATATTTATAATAATGACAACTTGAGTACGAACTAGATCAACCATCATCATCACAAGCTCCACAGGGTCTGATAGACCATCATCTGACAAATAGTGCGGGTGTGCTAGGTCTTCCTATACGGCAGCGACGCCGGAGAGACGGGGTCCCCCTTTTTTTTTTTTTTTTTTTGAGACGGAGAAAATGCCTATCGCATGTCACACCACCCGGGGAGGCGGTGTGGGTATGTGGGACTCGCACCCACTAAAAACTCCGCCGTGTGCCTACTCTCGCCTTGGGTGGATGGGCTACGAGAACTGCAATGCATGGCATTCGCAACCCATCCAGCGCGGCCCACTTCAGGGCCTTCCACTTACAACCTAAACTCTCCTTCAGCGATGTCCGGGCACACGTGGGACATCACTGCAGCTCGAGGGCCTTGCAGCATGGATGATAGAATCCCCAATCTATCACCCACTGGCCTCTCTTAGGGCGGCATCAGGTCGCCATAAAGCCGCCTACGCCGTCCCGTCCTCCTGCGGCGGATCCGATCAGCGAGTGAGTCTTCCTCCCTGACCCGCAGACGGGGTCCCCCTAACCCAAGATGAGGCTCGCTGTAATCGCAAATGGATCGCATTTTTCACGCATTCGTCTCCTTTTCTCCCGTTGTGAGTGTCTTTGCCCTGAAGCGTCGCTTTCCAGAAACGCAAATACTTCGTAATCATCGCACATGTTAGTGTTAGCATTATTATTGTGGATTATAATTACCAAACGAACTCAAAGCAATTCAATAAAAGGTACTCCAAGACAGCTTTTACTGACTGGTTTCTAATGACTGAAAAAAACAGAAATTAAACGTCAAATCAGCGTTCATATTACGGTTATCGCCAGCCAGTCAGCCAAAATACGGACAGAAGTCGGCTTCTAGTGTCACGTGACCGCTGACTCGCTGGCAATTGAGTTACTAATACGAATTTGCCAGGCAGTTCACTTTACAGCGAGAACTGCCTGGATATAAGAGTTCATAATAAGGCCCCTGGTGTCTTTTACGACCCCAGTGCATGAACCATTTGCTTGATCATCAGTGCTAATTTAGACGTCGCAGAGTCACTAAAATTGTATTTTGCAGCATAGGTATCTAACAGCGCATTTTTTTAGGCTTAATTTATTTTGTATTGAATGCTAGAAACATGGTCGGCGTGATTGCGTATTTATGTGTTAGTGGTGAAAAACCTGCGACATGCGTTCTCGTAGTAAAAGACAGTAGACAACATTTCTATTACCTGATTATTTAGATATCTATAGAATGTACCTAATAATGTAAGGGTTGTCGGTTTCAGCCAAGCTATATTGGCCGATAAAACACTTTACGTGTCTGGGGTACTGGGACTGGACCCTCAGGCACAGTTAATTGGGGGCGGTGCCGAAGCTGAAGCGAGACAGGCTCTCGACAACCTGAAGCATGTGCTCGAGGCTGGTGGGGCTTCTCTCGAGTCTGTCGTGAAAACCACAATCCTGCTAGCTCGGATGGACGACTTTCAAGTCGTAAACCAGGTTTATTCAGAGTGTGAGTATGGAATTTTATTATAGTAAGTAGGTTTAGTAGTAGTAGAGCTCCTTCTGAAGGTATCTCGTCCGGGGAAGTACTACCACCGTAGGTACCTATTTCTGCCGCCAAACAGAGATGCTTGCATAACTGTGTTTCGGCGTGAAGGGTACGGGTGCCAGTGAAATTACAATCACTACATGAGACTTTCCATCTTCATGTCTCAGTTTGGCGAACCGACTTGCGATACCATTTAGGCAACAGCCTAGGTGGTATTGCAGTTTGAATTCCATCGGGTGCCGAGTGACTTACCTTCGCCACATTATCGGGGCCTACCTGACGGACAGGGCCGTCGTCTATCCGGGTCGGGAAGTATGGGGTCGGCGAGAGATGTCATGCGGTGTCCCACAGGGATCGGTTTTGGGACCGCTTCTGTGGAACATCGGCTATGACTGGGTGCTGCGCGGTGCTCTTCTCCACGGCGTTGGCATGACGTGCTACGCTGACGACACGCTAGTCATGGCGAGGGGGAAGACGTACCGGGAGGCGACCATGCGGGCGACAGCGGGGGTTGCGCTAGTCGTTGCAAGGATCCGGCGGTTGGGTCTCGAGGTGGCTCTACATAAGTCTGAGGCCCTGTGTTTCCATGGGCCTCGGAAGGGGCCGCCTCTGGGATCCCATATAGTGGTAGGAGGCGTCCGCATCGGTATCGAGTCGACGATGAAGTACCTGGGACTCGTCCTCGACAGCCGGTGGGACTTTGGTCCACACTTTAAGCGGTTGGCGCCCAAGCTGTTCGGGGCCACGGCTGCGCTATCGCGGCTGCTGCCAAACTTGGGAGGGCCAAATGCCTCCTGCCGGAGGCTCTACGTGGGGATCATACGGTCCATGGCCCTTTATGGGGCCCCAGTGTGGGCAGACGCCCTGACGCCAGGCAAAGTCGCGCTGCTGCGTAGGCCGCAGCGTGCGATGGCGGTCAGGGTGATACGGGGGTATCGTACGATATCCTTCGAGGCGACGAGCCTTCTAGCCGGATCAATGCCCTGGGATCTGGCGGCGAGAGACCTTGCGCTGAGGTATCATCAGCGCGAGGACCCGCCTGATCGGAGCGAGGTCCGCCAGATCCTAGTGGCTGAATGAGAGGAGCGACTTGCGCAACCCAGCGCAGGGCACGCCGTAATCGCGGCGGTAAGGCCCGTCATGGAGGAGTGGCTGGAGAGGAGCCATGGCGCCCTCACCTACCGGCTGACACAGATACTCTCGGGGCACGGTTGCTTAGGGAAGTATCTGTGTCGCATAGGCCGGAAGCCGACACCCGAGTGTCATCACTGCGGGAGCTGCCCAGAGGACACGGCGTGGCACACACTGGAGGAGTGCCCAGCTTGGGCCACGAAGCGCCGTGACCTAATCACTGCAGTAGGCGGCAGCGATCTCTCGCTTCCGGCCGTGGTTCAGTCGATGATTGGGAGCGGGAGCGCTTGGGAAGGCTTCATCTCCTTTTGCGAGGAGGTGATACTCGCTAAGGAGGCGGCGGAGAGAGTTCGAGAGGCGATTACCTCCCTTCCCTCCTGCAGAAGGCGACCTGGGCGTCGCAGGAGGGCGTATGCCGACCTCCAGCCACCGTAAGTGTGGGCCTGCGGGCGGCGGACTCGAGGTGGCCCGCCGCCCGACCAGTCAAGGCCCGTGACGGTGGCGCGTCGTGTTCCGCGCGCGCCAGTCAAGAGGAGGGTGCGACCGACGACCGATGTGGGTGCCGCACGGGGTGAAGGGGCTCGCCTGTTAGTGGCGAGCCGGGACCTGCCGGGGATGGTTGGGCGAGTAAAGTTTCCCACGCCCCTGGCCAAGGGTCGGTAGAGGAACACCGTGGTGGTTTTTTGTCGGTAAGAGTCCGACACTGGCTCCGCCTTCCCCGGGCGGAATGCGTCCATGAGGATTTTCCCCACGAAAAAAAAAAAGGTGGTATTGCAGTTGTAATGGGCAAAGGTAACCGCTTAACACCAGGTGGGCCTTTAGCTCGTTTCGCCATCCTATAGGTAGGTAGCAATGTTGCCAACTCTGTAATTTTATTTTCCCCTTGTTTCATTGAAAAATACCCAACCATATTCGCAAAGTTTTCCCTTAAAAAGTGTTATGGTCTTGTCTTTTTTTTTTTTTTTTTTTTTTTGCCGTGTGGAAATCCTCATGGATGCACTCCGCCCGGGGTAAGCGGAGCCAGTGTCGGGCTCTTACCGACTAAAACCACCACGGTGTTCCTTCAACTATCTTAGCCGGGGGCGTGGGAACCCGTGAGTATTCACACAACCCCGACAGGTCCTGGCCCGCCACAAGTAGGCGAGCCCTTTCTCCCCGTGCGGCCTAACGTTGGCCGCACCCTCCTAGGCGGCGCACACGGAACACTGCACGCTACCTCACCTCATGGGCCTTTACCAGCTGCGCCAACTACGCCAGCTGTGCCAGTTACGCCAGCTGCTGGTCGGGCAGCAGACTACTCCGAGTCTGCTGCTCGCAGGCCCTACCTCCCGTAATTTTTTATAGAGGTTTTCTTCCTCGCGGTCCGGGTGGTGAAGCCAAGACCCTCGGTCCCAAGAGGCGCGAGAACACTACTCAGCGGGCACTCCTGGGGTTACGAGATCTACGGGGGCAGGGAAAGACAGTCCCCCCGCTGCCTGCCCAGTGGCAGGGAGAGTGCACACCGGGCCCGCCCCTGCTCCTCCACTGTGCCCTCTGCTGATATCAGAGGGACACGTGGAGCAACTCCCCACTGGCCCAGAACGGGCTTCTCCCGCGCCAGAATATTCGCCACGGGCAATAAAATCCCCCGAAGGTTAATCCCTCGACAGGATTCTATTGCTCGTGCCCAGGATGCACCGGCCAAACAACTGCCGATCCCTCTAGACGTGTCCAGAAGGACAAGCAGCCGTCAGGCACACGTGGAGGTTTTCTGGCCAGCACCCCGTTATGGTCTTGTCTTAGACCAACAAAAAACTAGTCTGTGGATCTTGTATACAGTGATATTAGAAAAAATTCTTCTTATCGATGTAATTTATATTAAATGTTATAATAAAACAAGTTTAACCGGATTACATCGCAGATATATTATGAATGAAAATGTTTTATTTTTATGTTACTTATAATAATTGCAGGGCAGGTAATTCAGCTTAGTAGACACAACTTCGAGATAGAAGCCGACAGAAGGATCCGTTTGGGCTAGGCAGCATTTGGCAAACTTCGCCGAGTCTTCTCGTCGCCTATACCGCAAAGTTTGAAGACAAAGGTCTTCAACCAGTGCGTCCTGCCTGTCATGACTTACGGTGCTGAGACGTGGACACCACTGACAGTTGGGCTAGTCCACAAATTCAAAGTCGCTCAGCGAGCTATAGAGCGAGCTATGCTTGGAGTTTCTTTGAAGGATAAAATCCGTAACGAGATTATCCGGAGAAGAACCGGAGTGACCGACATAGCTTTGTAGGATCAGTAAGCTGAAGTGGTAGTGGGCTGGCCATGTCTGTCGAAGGACCGATAGCCGCTGGAGCAAACGAGTCCTTCAGTGGAGACCGCGAATCGGCAAACGCAACGTAGGGCGCCCCCCCGGCAGGTGGACCTGAAGAACGTGGCTGGGGAGGACTGGATGTGGAAGGCAGAGGACCGAGTGTTGTGGCGCAACTTCGGAGAGGCCTATGTCCAGCAGTCAACTGCGATAGGCTGTGTTGATGATAATAATTACTATTATCTATAACTCATAATATAATATAATATAATATTATCTAAATAAATAACTATGAACCATGATTTAAATTGATTTTCCTGACGTTTCGAAGCTTTGCAGCGTTTGTGGTCGCAGGAAGACTGAAGCCCGTATTACAGAAGGTTCCTCAAGTACAGTTTAAACTGCAATCACCTGATCACTACTTAAGGATATAATCGTTACTTGAGTAGGTATCGGTCTCATTCCAAAACGGTAATTATAAACTTTATGACCTAAATTAGAATAGAAATTTCTACTCAAGCGTAGTATGGACCGCACTAGAGTGATTACAGATCGAATCTCTGCTTAAATACCGAAAAAGGTGACAGTATAAAATAAAGCTAAACTCCGCTGAACTGTGATCGATAAATATCTGCTTGAGGAACGTTCTAAAATCATAGCTAAACTCAAAACTAGTTTTAAACAGTGATCAACGCTTGAGTATCGTTCTGGAATACGGGCCTTAAGCTAAGACCCACCACACCACTTGCGACCACGAATGCTGCAAAGCTTTCGAAACGTCAGGAAAATCAATTTATAGTACATCGTGATTCAAGTGAGCTAAAATGTTCATTATACTCGAGGCTGGATTGCAGTCCAAGCCGAAGGCGAGGGCGTAATGAGGCCAAGAATGTTATAAACATAGCTCATGCGTTACATACGACTTTTTTCAACACACTTGCGAGGAAAAAAAAGCTTTAACATAGTTTAGACAAATATTTAAATTTGTGCAAAATGGCGCGCGGATTTCTGTAATCGCACGCCGTGCATGTGGCTGAGTGACGTATAGCTATGCGCGCGCAGGTGGGCGAAGGAAGGGGTGCTGGCCAGAAAACCTCCACGTGTGTCTGACAGTTGCTTGTCCTTCTGGAATCGTCTGCAGGGAACGGCAGTTCTTAGGTCGGTGCATCCTGGGTACGGACAATGGAATCCTTTGGGGTTTTATTGTCTGTGGCGAATATTCTGGCACGGGAGGGGCCCGATGTGGGCCAGTGGAGAGTTGCTCCACGTGTCCCTCTGGTGCTAGAGAAGGGCACAGTGGAGGAGCAGGGGCGGGCCCGGTGTGCACTCATCCTGCCATTGGGCAGGCAGCGGGGGACTGTCCTTCCCTGCCCCCGTCGATCGTAACCTCAGGAGTGCCCGCTGAGTAGTGTTCTCGCGCCTCTTGGGACCGAGGGTCTTGGTTTCACCGCCCGGACCGCGAGGAAGAAAACCTCTATAAAAAATTACAGGAGGCGGGGCCTGCGAGCAGCAGACTCGGGGTAGTCTGCTGCCCGACCAGCAGCTGGCGTAGCTGGCACAACTGGCGTAGCTGGCACAACTGGCGTAGCTGGCACAACTGGCGTAGCTGACACCGTTGGCGTAACTGGCACAGCTGGCGTAGCTGACACAGTTGGCGTAGCTGGCACGCTGGCCTGGCAGCATGCTGGCGTAGCTGGTATAAAGGCCCGTGAGGTGAGGTGGGGTGCAGTGTTCCGTGTATGCCACCGAGGAGGGAGGAAGAGTAGCTGACACAGTTGGCGTAGCTGGCATGCTGGCCTGGCTTAATGCTGGCGTAGCTGGCACAGTTGGCGTAGCTGTCACAGCTGCATAGCTGGTACAGCTGGCGTAGATGGCACAGCTGGCGTAGGTGACGCAGCTGGCGTAGCTGGTAAAGGCCCATGAGGTGAGGTGGCGTGCAGTGTTCCGTGTGCGCCGCCTAGGAGGGTGCGGCCAACGTTAGGCCCCACGGGGAGTAGGGGCTTGCCTCCTTGTGGCGGGCCGAGACCTGTCGGGTGGTTGTGTGAATAGTGAGTATTCCACGCCCCCGGCTAAGGTAGTTGAAGGAACACCGTGGTGGTTTTAGGTAGTCGATAAGAGTCCGACACTGGCTCCGCCTACCCCAGAAAATATAATAAATAGTTAAAAAAAAAAAAACACAACAACACACGACAAAAAATAATATTTTGATTAAATGAAATGTTTATTTATCACATTTTAACTAACACAGTTGATTTATTCACTAAAATGTTTAATTTTGTTTAGGCATAAAAACTCTTTGCTGTGATTTAAAAATAAACTGTAAAGTAATAAAAACTTTTTAACAAAAAATAAAACCGACTTCAAAAACCTTAACTAAAAAGTAAAAAATAATCATTGTATGTATTTTAAAATCTTAACATAAACCAACATTTTGAAGGCGGCGCGTGATTTTCATGTACGCACGGCTACACATCAAGCTGTACATATCCAGTATAAGCTGATCTCGCATTGTACGGAAAACCTATACAATGCGAGGTCAGCTTAAACTGGATATGTACAGCTTGATGTGTAGCCGTGTGTACATAAACTGTTTTGTCAATCACGCGCCGCCTTGGCGCGTGATTGACCCTTTGCGTCATGTAAATATAATGTACAGTCGAGCGCATATCTATAGGAAAAAACAGTTTATGTACATGAAAATCACGCGCCGCCTTCAAAATGTTGGTTTATGTTAAATGCGAGGGTTCATTCATAAATGTTTATATAACCAGTTTGAGAATATATTTTTTATTAACCTTTGCTATCCCACTGCTGGGCAAAGTCTCGCTTATGTTCTTCCAAACCTCCAATCACTATCGTGAAAAAAAACACGCAAGTCGGCCAAGAATGCTCAGAAAAACGTACCAATGAGCAGATCATCTAGGTAGGCGAAGCTAAACTAAACTGATTTATTGCAGCTGGTTAAAAAACTGCTCAACCTAAGTCAATAAAATATATATGGGACCACCGCGCGGGCTTCCTCTATCAAATAAAAAAACAACCACGTAAATCGGCCCATAAATCTCGGAGTAATCGGTGTACATACATGAAAAAAAAACCCGCGGAATACATAACCTCCTCCTTTTTTTGAAGTCGGTTAAAAAGCACGCATGCGGTATAAGCTGCATTATGAACCTAAAAGCGGTGCAATAAATGCCACTTTACGAACACAAGTGTGTTGAAAAATAATGTAAAATGTGTTATGATCGCGAAAACCTAAGAAAATATTATATTAAATGCTTTAATCACTTGCAAGAGTTGAAAGCAATGTTTGCGGTCAGGGTTAAATATAGCGTTCTATTCCTAATTTGATGAATGGGTTTGATGATTTTTTTATTCTCTTTCAGTTTTCCCAAAAGATTGCCCGGCGCGCGCTACCTATCAGGTGGCCAAACTGCCAAAGGATGCAGCGGTGGAAATAGAAGCTATTGCACTGAGTGGAGACCTAGTGGTCGCCGAGGCTGGCCCCTGTCCTTGTGCACGCACTTAGAATAACAGACAAAAACAAATATTGTACTGAAGACATGCACAATGTTATCAAAAAGGATGGTCAAAAGTTGTTTTTTTTTTTTTTTTAATTATTGCAGTAATTTGTATGATTTATTTGTGAAGTACTAATATTATGTTACCTACTTGCTATATCAAATTGCTCATGTAAAATAAAATACCTAAGTATATTATTATAAAACTATATATTTTGTCTATAATTCGTAAATAGAGATGTTATGGATATGATATTTTGGATCCGAGATATGGTTATAGGAATAAAATTATATAGGTTTCGGATACGGCTACAGATATGTAACTATTTCGGATTATCCGTTAGTTTCGGATAGTTTCGGTTACGGATATTAGATTGAAGTAAAATATAAACACAAATAATATGTAATAATTTGTTTTTATTTATAGGTTATGAAAGAGGTTAGGTATGTTATGACTAGAAATAACTGTGGGTTTACACCAAAAAACATTTAACATGTGTCGAAATTTGTCATATGAAACTAATGTCACAACCAACGATGTCTATCTAAACAAGTTGTGACCACTGAGGTAGTATGTACGTAGTACATACTACCTCAGTGGTCACAACTTGTTTTGTTGTTTGTTACGTTTGCACTGCAGAAAACTGGGTAAATTCTTTGACAGATTTCAAGATTTGTTGTTGGCTGTGTTTGCACTGACTAAAAACTTATACATTGACATGTTTGTCTATAGATTTGTCACGGCTGACGTTCGCACTGATGTGTCATGTGTCAAAACTTGTATAAATCTCGTTTTTAGGGTTCCGTAGTCCTACAAGGAACCCTTATAGTTTCGTCATGTCCGTCCGTCTGTCCGTCTGTCCGTCTGTCCGTCTATCCGTCTGTCCGTCTGTCCTAATCCTTTACAGCTTAATAACTTCTACAGTTATAAACATAAGTAAATGAAATTTTGTTAAAAAATGGTTTAGATATAGATCTCAATTTTAAAAGAATAAAAAAATCTTGGTAACGTTTTTTAGGGGTGGCACCCATACATGTGAAATGGGGATGAAAATTTTCTTTTCGCTGCACCCCCTCGTGTGGGGTATCGTTGAATAGGTCTACTAAAATTAAGGTAATGGTTCATACATCACTTTTTTATCAGGTGTACCATCTGCGAAATATAGCCCACCAAAGTGGCTTACAATGTGTCCCCCCCCCTGCCATTTCCAAACTATGCAACGTAGAAACTTGTAATCTTCCACGTTGATAGACTTTTATAAAAAATCTCTTTTAAAATCATTTCGAGTATAATGTGATTATAATGTTTTGAGTTATAGTGAGAAAACTGAAAAATACTTGAGACGTCCTAGTTCATAGGTCATTGACCTTAGATAAAAATGATCTTAGCAAATAATGCTCCCTTAGTTACTTTCTATTTAAAAAAATCACAAAAAGAAACTTTGTGTTATATTGATAACACAAAGTAACAGCGCCACCTAATATATGACACATATATTCATATGACACACTTCGTAAATTTAGCGCTAGGTGGCGCTGTTTGCTAAAACTAAAATAGCAATGATTAATATTCGATTTGATTCGTTTGTAATTAGACCTACTTAAGGAACCCTATAATACTGAGCATGGCCCGACATGCTCTTGGGCGGTTTTTTGTGTTATCCAATGAGGTCGGTAAACATGTATGGCCGAAAGCAGATACTTTGAAGTGTATCGAAATTAATTGTGAAACATGTCAATATACTATGAAATGTCAAACAAGTTTCGTTTCAACAAGTTTTATGATAATGCGAACGCGATTCGATACATTGACAGAAAACTGACTTTTCAACATGTTTTTATGTGAATGTTTCGTCAGTGTAAACTCACAGTAACAAACAAACTGCAAGATTCAGGTGGCGCGCGAGCGATGAAACAAAAACCTGTCGAAACATGTCGTTTTATTTAGACTCCGCTCTTATACGAAATTATCCGAAACTTGTGAAACGGAAACGAAACGGCTATGGATATATTTTTATTTCGGATATCCGATAGTTTCTGTTACGGTTACGGAGCTCCATACCATCCCTGTTCGTAAACTACAAGATGTTGATCTGTAACCGTGTCGTATTTCTAGAGCAAACGATAAATAGTGTGCTTAGTCTTGTAAAAATATTTGGAAAATTCTACGATTATTTAATACCCAAATTTTCACTAAGAAACATAGCGGGGGTTTGAGAATAAAGCCCGAACGACTCTGATAATAAGTCATTGGCGGCATTGTCAAAGGGTGAAAATACCTGCAAAATGTTTTGTTGGTATCGCACGCATCGTTTAGGTGTCGCACGCGACGCACGGAGGGAATTTGTTTGTTTACAAATAGTATTTAAACATAAAATAATTTTTTTGGTATTGAATTTTTTATTGTTTCGTGTCCAGTATCAGTGATATAGTCACCTCCTTAAATATGGCACAAATACAGATCAACATGTATTTTATTTATTTATTTATTTATTATTTATTTATTTCAAGTATAATGCACAACATTACAGTTTAATTAAAACTAATGCGTTGTACATATAACTAACATATAAACAATTATGTATAAAAATAGAAAATAAAGTAACATAAAAACTTTAGAAATAAAAATAATAACACTAATTTATTAGGCATCCATCATCTCACAAAAACTTAAACATTCACGACACACATCTATCCATCTCGACGCAAACAAATCGCACTCAGACGCCGAAGTCAGGAGAGCATTTAGCATTGTAAGCGCACGAACGAGTGGAGAGTTAGCATGCGACACAGTGCGTGTTTCTGGCACAGCCAATAATGGGTGGATACGTGGTCTGAGTTGGTATGTAGGCACGATTGGTATAAAAAGACGCACTACTTGAGACACTAGTTCTGGACAATCAACTTTACCCCGTAGTATCTTACAAGCAATTTAATTTAACTTAAATTTATTGATAGTCTGTCGGATAAAATGTGTTTGGTTAAAAGAGCCTTTGAAATCGATGTATAATGACAACATCAACAAAATTATAGTATCAGAACGCGGGTAAAAACAAAATGAAAATCAGCTTCCCTTTTATTAATCTAATTTTAGGTGGTCTAAATTAATGTCGAAATCTATTTTACTATAATAAAATTGTAAAGGTCGAAAAGTCTGTACATTGAGTTTTCTTTCGCGAAAACCGGCTAGGGGGACTAGAAATAAGCAATAGAACACGAATCAATAGTTTTTAGGGTTCCGTAGTCCTACAAGGAACCCTTATAGTTTCGTAATGTCCGTCCGTCTGTCCGTCTGTCCGTCTATCCGTGTGTCCGTCTGTCCTAATCCTTTAGAGCTTAATAACTTCTACAGTTATAAACATAATTAAAAGAAATTTCGTCAAAAAATGGTCTAGATATAGATCTCAATTTTAAAAGAATAAAAAAATCTTGATTACGTATTTTAGGGGTGGCGCCCATACATGTGAAATGGGGATGGAAATATTTTTTTCGCTGCACCCCCTCGTGTGGGGTATCGTTGAATAGGTCTACTAAAATGAAGGTAATGTTTCATACACAACTTTTTTATCAGGTATACCATCTGCGAAATACAGTTCGCCAAAGTGGCTAGCAATGTACCCCCCCCCCTGCCATTTCTAAACTATGCAACGTAGAAACTTATAGTGTTTAACATTGATAGACCTTTATAAAAACTCTCTTTTAAAATTATTTTGAGTATAATGTGATTATAAATTTTCGAGTTATACTGAGAAAACTGAAAAATACTTAAGACGTCCTAGTTCATAGGTCATTGACCTTAGAGTAAAATTATCGCTGTTTCCTTGTGGTCATACTAGTTTGTCATACCAGTATGACCACGAGGATATACATGTCCTCGTGGTCATACTGTACATAATATTTTCAGAAAAAAGATTTTGCTTCCTCCTGTATATATAAATACTTTTCCGCGTGTTGACTTAATAATGTAACAGAGTTGGCAATTAAGATAAATATAAATAAATTGTCGCGGGAATCCGCTGGATGCGGGAAGCTGCAGGCCGGGACTTGTCGGGAGTGATTGTGCGAATATCAACGGGTTCTCACGCCCCCGGCCAAAGGTAGTTGAAGGAACACCGTGGTGTTTTTAGTCGATAAGAGTCATTGACATTGGCTCCGCCGTCCCCAGGCGGAGTGCTTCTATGAGAATTTCCCCACGGCTTTGTAAAGTCTCATTAACATCCGTTCGGCCGTTTCCACCTGATGAGGTAACAAACAGACCGACACAAATTCTAAAAGCTATTCTTATTTAAAGCTATACTTTGTTCACAGATTATTTTTGTTTTACTCTATTTTTATACGTGGAGACTTGTAATTGACTGTCAGTCTAGCACATTGTTCTTATTCTGTTTTCTTTAGCTGTAAGTCTTCCATACAAATTAAATAAATAAATAAATAGCTGGTTTTACGGATTACGGATTTAATCGCGTATATTATTTAAATTGGTTTTCCTGACGTTTCGAAAGCTTTACAGCATTTCGTGTGTGTGTGCAGTTTAAATTGTTTTTTAAATAATAACTTCTTAGGTTTTCGCGATCACTACACGTTATAATAAAACAAAGTTTAACCGGATTAAATATCGAATATTATTTAAATTGGTTTCCAATTGGTTTGGTTTAATTTTTTGTTTTTTAAATTCAAATAATGTCTTCTTTCAGTAAAATGTTCCATCTGCAATATTCAAGGTACTTTCCCTCCATGTGGCATATCCGTGGGACGTCCTGTATACCACTACGCGATTTATACAATGTGTTATTGAAATAACTGAAAACCACTTAAGAGGTTATTGTACTCATCAGTATGAACAATTTTTACCGTGGGACCAACCCTGAAATCGCGGGAAAAAAACAGCTGTCGCCCTACATTTGTGTTCACATAAATCGACAAAATGTAGGGTCAGCTGATTTTTTTTCCTGATTTCAATGTTAGTCCAATAGTAAAAGTTGTTCATACTGATAAGTACAATGACCTCTTAAGAGGTTTCAGTTATTTCAATAAAACGTTGTATACACGAAAAGCCATCTATTGACCGAAAATGGTACAAACGAATACAATGATAAGTTCTTCTTGAACACTTTAAATTATTATTTCTTTTGATTGAGTGAACCGATTGTAATGAAACAAAAATTAAATGTTACTCCGACTGTTCGCACAATATTTGTCTACACATGTTAACCATATTGGTTCTGCACTTTTTACGTGAAGCGTGCACAAACAAACCGAGAAAACTTCCAAAATATTATAGAAATGGGTTCTATTGGATAACCAACATCAAGGATAACCTATTACTCCACGACATTTTTTTATTTTTTATTTTCAATATACAGAAAATCCACGTCTACAGATTTATATGTATAGATAGAGGAAGATGTGAAATGGTTAATCGAGCTTACACATAGAGAAATAAGTATTGTTTTTTTTTTTTATTACTGTAATCCTAGATTTTGAGGTATTCGCCAGGTCCGTTATTGTTATCATCATATTTATCATATTTTTATTGAAGAGATAAAGAAAAAAAATCATGCCGATAGTTATTCGTTAGGGACCTAGGATCAATAGTAGTCCATGATTCTAGATAAAGATAAAGATAAAGATCATTTATTTGTCAAACATGCGTTTGCATACAAATTAAAGCATGCAAGATATAAAATAAATTGAAGCACCTACATGTTTTGCCTATCAAGGCGTACAAATTTAAGTATTTTTGTTGAATTAAAAGTTTTTCCCAAGTTCTATCTAGTTATTTATCGCTCTATATTTTTGTTTTCTTAAGGACTGGTCATTTACCTATTTGTTTTTCTTATAGGAGGTGTCGAAATATGAGTATGACCACGAGGACATATATATCCTCGTGGTCATACTGGTATGACAAACTAGTATGACCACAAGGAAACAGCGAAAATTATCGTAGCAAAGAATGCTCCTTTAGTTACTTTCTATTTAAAAAAATCACAAAAAACAAACACACTTCTTAAATTTAGCTTCATAAATTTAGCGCTAGGTGGCGCTGTTTGCAAAAACTAAAATAGCAATGATTAATATTCGATTTGATTCGTTTGTGATTAGACCTACTTAGGGTTCCTCCCTATAATACTGAGCATGGTCCGACATGCTCTTGGCCGGTTATTTTAAAATTTATGTCTGTCTGTCTGTTTGTTACCTCATCACGTGAAAACAGCTGAACGGATCGTAACGAAACTTTGCATTTGTATTGTTATTAGTCTAACTTAAAATATAGTATGTTTTATCTGAATCGGTTGACTAGATCCAGCGATACAGCTTGACCCCTCTATTGTGTAAAGTTGCATACAAAGTAGAGGTCATGATTGTTGGTTATTGCAGGTTCCTAAAAATACAACTAGATAGTGTTAGTATTATAGAAAATATAGAATAAGTTATCATAGTCAGCCCATCACTGTCCCGCTGCTGAGCATGGGCCTCTTCTTGGAATGAGAAGAGTTAAGGAACTGGATATTTAACAATATAGATTATCATAACATAATCAGCCCATTACCTACTGCCCCACTGCTGAGCCACTAACCACATCTCTTCTTATTTCGAGGAGAGGTCCGTACCTCTCCTCGAAATAAGAAGAGATGTGGTTAGTGCCTAGTGGTTCTCGGAAAAAGAAGAGTTAAGAAACTAGAAAATATAGAATAACATAACGTAGTCAACCCATTACTGTCCCACTGCTGGGTATGGCCCTCTTCTCAAAATAAGAAGAGTTTATTAACTGGATATTGTTAGTATTATAGAATAACATAAAATTATCAGCCCATTACAGTCCCACTGCTGGGCACGGGCCACTTCTCAGAATAAGGAGGGATGTGGTTAGTGTTATAGAATAACTTAACATAATCAGCCCAATTACTTCCCACTGCTGGGCACGAGCGTCTTCTCAGAAAGAGAAGAGTTTAGGGCTAATTGCATGAAATTCCATCACCTTAGCCGGTTGGTTTTATAAACAAAATATAGTATGGTATTGTACTATTGATTTCTATGTACTTTATTATTATTTCTCTGTGTGTGCATAAATTTAATAAATAAAAAAATAAATAAATAAATATGGTCGGCAAATAGTGTAGTCGTCTGTGTAGGCGCTTATATGTATATATTAGAAGACATTGTGTTCATAAATATGACACGATGTTATTTTCCGACATCCACGCGGACGGAGTCGCGGGCTCAGCTAATATAAAATATAACATTAATCAACATGAATGAAAAGAAACAGAGAGAGTGAGGAATAGCGTGATGAGGGAATATTGTGGAGTGAAAGAAAACGTTATATCAAAGATTGAGAAAGGTATGTTAAAATGGTTTAAGTATGTAGAATAGATTGAGGAAACAATATATGAGACGAGAGTGGATGGAAGAGTTGGAGGGAGCCAACCTCGGTAGGGCACGCCATGGCACCCTCACCTACCGGCAAACGCAGATAGCAACTATGCCCCGAGAGTATCTAGGTATACTCTCGGGGCATAGTTGCTTCGGGAAGTATCTGTGTTATATAGGCTGGGAGCTGCCTTGAGAACTCGGCGCAGCACACACTTACAATCATCAAATGCCTCCAGGCCGTCTCAAAATTCGCAAATGCTTTTTGCGCCGCACACGAGCTATCAAAGACCATCCAGCTGCCACCAGATGCAAATTGTGGACTGAAAAGCACCCTCCACCTCCTGGCTTTATTACTCCACAGGAGAAGTTACCACCAGGATACGATCTACAGTGGCCAGTGTGGAAGTCACTTAATCGCCTTCGCACCCAGGTTGGTCGCTGTAGACTTAATATGTGTGAATGGGGGTTTAGGGACCCTAGTCTTGCACACTGTGACTGCGGTGACCTAGAGCAATCCATGTCGCACATGCTAACGGGTCCCTTGTGCCCGAATACCTGCACAAGAGATGATCTATTCGCCGCCACTGAAAACGCCATTGAAGTGGCCACTTTTTATTCCAACAATATTTGAACCATTGACACGATAAGAAGAAGAAGCACACACTGGAGTGCCCAGCTCGGGCCAGTAGCATTGCCGCTGTGACCTCATCAATGCAGTGGCAGCGATCTCTCGCTTCCGGCTGTGGTTCTGTCCATGGTCGGGAGCGAGAGCGCTTGCGAAGGTACTGTTGCCTACGCCGTGTACGCCGACTTCCAGCCACCCTAGGAGTAGGCCTGCGGTAGGCGGTCTTGGGGTAGCCCAACGCCTGATCAGTCAAGGCCCGTGACGGTAGTACATTGGTATTCTGCGTGCGCCATTCCCTCCTGAAAGGGTGCGGCAGATGTTAAGACCACAGTGAAAGAAGGGGCTCGCCTGCTTGTGGCGAGCCGTGACCTGTCAGGGATGGTTGGGCAAATACATATGTTCCCACGCCCCCAGCCAAAGGTCGTTAGAGGAACACCGTGGTGGTTTTAGTCAGTTATGCTTTTATTCAAAGACGAATCTAAGCGTGAACTCATGCTTCCAACTTTCAAATAGCACTGCGACTTTGAATAAAAGCCTAAGATTCCGACACTGGTTCGGCCTTTCTCAGATGGAGTGTGTCCATGAGGATTTCCCCTAGGAAAAAAAAGGGCTGAACTCTGTGAAGGTACTGTAACCAAATAGCGGGCGTTCAAAAAGGCTGGGTTAAGAGTACTTTTAACTGACGTGCGTGCATGTGACATGATAAGATTAATGAATTTAGGTAGATGAAATTAAATTGTGTATCAGGCTCGTAGTGGGCAGAAAACCATAGTCTTTGCCTACCCCAATGGGAAACGGACGACATAGTAAGTATGTACCAATGTATGTAATAAAATAATCAAAGAAAATCATAGGTACCTACTGTAAAACTCTAAAGCTGCATGACAACTGTTCAGCTTGGAAGAATAATAGATGATGACGGCATTCGTCACACTTTCGTCGAATAAACTACTTGCAAATAAAAAATCCGTTTAATTTTACAAAATAGTTTTAAACATGTTTAAACCATAACTATTTTTAAGGCTATAAAACATGGGATGTACGGTTATCTTTTTTGCAGGAAGGTTTCAATGAAAATTTAGTTTTATTAATTTTGGTACAAACGCACTTTTAGAAAATGTTTCATTTTATGTAGGTATTTACAAACTTTTAGGCTATACTTTACGAGAATTTAAAGAGTAAATTTAGTTATGAAATAATTCGAGGTTAAACGTTAAAAGCCCCGGACTACATGTGAACATTCAATTTGTAAAAAATAGGGTAGTGGAACCAATAAATGAACGATTAAGAGACTATGGTAGTAGGTTTGAATTTATTTTTCTGTCATTTCTTACAATAACTTTTGGAAATATTTTTATAATGCTTCCTAATATACTCAACAAATGATAAATTTGAATTAAACCTTATTATTTCTTACCAGGAATTTATAAATATAAAAAAAAAAAAGAAAAAATTTTAGTTCAGGCAAATTCACCCATAGTGACCACCATATGAGTTAGTTAGTTAAGTACACACGGCTACACATCAAGCTGTATATATCCAGTAAAGGCTGACCTCGCGTTGTAAGGAAAACCTATACAATGCGAGGTCAGCTTATACTGGAAATGTACAGCTTGATGTGTAGCCGTGTGTACAGTCTCTTATTTTAAATTAATACTAACAAGAACATCAAATACGTAATTAGGATATATTATTTATTATATAATTTAAAAAATAATTTTAGTAATACATTATTATTCAATTAAATCAAGTTTTTATATTCAATTTTAAGTTAAATACTTATATTGGTTGTCAAAATTAAAAAAAAAGATATAAGAAACAGTACAGGGACATGATTTTTGCAATATTTATTTTTCATTATTAACCCTTAATCTGGCAAGACAATATTTTTTTTAAATTTAGATTTTTTTAAATATATTTGTTATTATTAGAGGTTACTAAAACCAGGAAAAATTATAATAAAAATCTTGTATATCTAGATTTTGATAAAATGTATGTTCATCAGTATACTGGACATTGCTAGGTTGGCCGTAAAGTAACTGAAAATATTGATGTGCAGTATAATGGACACAACACACTTCTTTCGGCTGAAATGATGAATGATGATGATGATAATGGACACTGCCGAATTAAGGTCTCAAATGTGGTTTTTTGTAACCTCCCTTATTCGGTTTCATATGGTTAAATTGTCTCCTATTATCCATCTTTCTGCCTTTATACGATCTTGTTATTTTATCGGTGCTGTATCTCAATCTCGTCTTTAGTAGCTAAGCAGTTCATCCCCACCTTCTCTACAAAAGGCCTCACTTTGTAGTATTGATCTGAATCAGGACAGGAGTTGTCAATGAAATGGATAAACCTGAACATGGCCTACCTTTTCAGAGACATAAGGTCAACGATTGGTGGATATCGCAATTCTTTTGACCAATAGTTCACGTAAGATGGCAAACATACAACGCCCTTATGCAGGAGTATTGAAATAAAATCTTTCATTATGTCTTCTGAAACATTTATTGACCATCCAGTAGTTTGCATTGAATATGGGTTTGTATTATGAACTATATTGTATTGGAATATATTAGCAGAAAAGCACTTATAAGATTATTCTATGGGTGTATCCTCAGTAGGCATGTCAGAAACTAATTCACAGTTCTTTATTTCAGCCTTGTGCAGGAATCTGCCTTTTTTCAGTTGTTATTGTTGCCTTGCACTTCCTTGATGTGATATTTAATACGAGAATGGGTAAGAACAGATTATTTTCACTTGGACCTGGTCTTCACAACATTAGGCCCTGTGATTATATCTTGAACGGTCGGTATGGATTGAATTGACGACAAGGTTGGAATACTATGAAAATTCATCTGGCTGGTTGAAATTTTGATAGTATACAGGCATAGGCAACATTTCTCTGATAATTGGTGTTAGTGGCACTGGAAACTCTTCGGCTTCTGGCTCGCTGTTAGGTATTTCATCATCAGAAGTATACTTTTTTTCATCGTTACTATTGAAAAAAATATTTTCATCGTATGATGACGATATGGGGGTGAATCTTGAGAATGGGCGTATTCAGTTGATTCCCTTGGCATATTTTATTTTAGTGAATTTTTTACAAGTAATAATAAAACATGAAATTTGACTAAATTATAAACACATTAATCATTTTGGCACCAATTTTGGCCAAGCTGTTCCAAAGATATACCACAATTTGCAGTTTTATTAGGCAGGGGAATCAATAAAGACGACAGGGGAATCAAAACTAAAAAACGTTGATTGAAATTTATGTTTATTATTAATTTAGTATAGTAAATCAAGACCGTTATTACATATTTTTAAGGGATACTCTAAGGAACACTAAAGAAACTACTACAACAACATAATTATGTATTTTCTTAGATTTTAGTTTTTCTCTAGAGAAATTGTATTAATTAAAAATCAGCCTTTTGCTCCATACATTGGCAATTTGGCACTTTTATTCGTAGCTACTTTTATGGTTGATAATAAAACACATACAAAAAAAACAATTGAGTACATAAAAACTTATTGAAAATGCGACTACAGAGTGAAAATCAATTTTAGTTTAGGAAATCGGTGGCAAAAAAAAACAAACGAAACCAAAGTCACCGACTTTGTTTCTGTTATTGGGCGGCAAACAAGCAGACGGCCTACCAGAAGGTAAGTGGTCACCGCCACCTATGGACATCTGCAATAACAGAGGCGTTGCAAGCGCATTGCAATCCTAGAGACAAAGGTGAAATGTCTCATGTGAACGCTCATCCATTCTGATCTCAATAAAATTTGAGATAGAGATAATACGGGACTGTGTTTATGAAAATTATAGAAAAACCGGCCAAGTGTGAGTCGGACTGACGCAGTAAGGGTTCCGTACCACCCATCGACCTGATACCCATAGAAACTGATTTAATTTACGAGAGGTCATCAAAATATATCAACGGACCGTGCGCGAAATATGAATTTTTGCCTCTTTCTTACGCAGGTACCACGACATATGTCTATGTTTGCCCTATTTTTAGTATTTGTTTCACTATATTTAAACAAAATTCAACGCTGGTATGTATTACCGTTTTGAAGATAGAGCAGGAACAAAAACGTTGAAAAAAATGCTTGTTATTCGAGGATTCTTGTATGGGACCCCCTTTGGGTTTTATTTTTTATTTTTAGTATTTGTCGTGATAGAAGTTATAGCAACACATATTCTGAGAAAATTCCAACTGGCTACCTATTACCGTTCAAAAGATACAGCCTTGTGACAGACAGACAGATGGACGGAAGGACTGCGTAGCGAGAGTAACCTGGGAAGGGTAGGACTAGGGAGTCCCGTTTGGTCCCTTTGGGTACGGAACACTAAAAAGGCACATGATATTATTCATAATGACAGCCTCAGTAATTTTCAAGTCTACGCAAGCTATCCTCACGAATATTTTTGTGTCGTAATAAATTATCTTCTTTTTATTACTTTATATGACTTTTTATTAATGATTAAAAATTAATATTACTATGTATTTGAAAGAAACAATACTAATTGAAGGAAAACCTTTCTGTTTTTCAAGGTAAATTAGGAAAACGTTGGTTACCCTGGCGCAAATACCAGGGGATCAAGTCCAAGGGAATCAAAAAAAGTATGTTTTTCGTCGATTTTGCTTAAAATAATATGATTATAATAATAACAATTAAATGACCAAATAATGGTCGCTTATGCGGTTCTATTTACTATACTAAACCATTTCTAAATGATCAAAAAATAATTATAAATGTGGTCAGGGTAATCAACGACCTAGTGGAACAAAGTCAGGGGGATTCAAATGTTTACCTTCGTAACTTTGAACTGGAGTGACGAGAGGTTCTACCTTCTTCCACGATGTTCGAAGCGCGACTAGCACTCGCATATCGACATGGACGCAAACTTCTACAACGTTCCACTAGTGATATACGTGTAGTTTTGTGACGCGCCAGTGGAATCAACGTTTAGCCCTGGACAAACCTTAGATATCTAATAACTTCAAATAAAACTACGATAAACACACATACAATTATTTTTTTCAATCTACAACTAATCCCCTAGCGGTTAGATCACATAAATAACTTAGTTTCCTTTCATAAGTCGGTGTTTTGAGGATAGTTTTCATAAAAAAAGTAGCGCGGACCCGCCAGGGGTATCAATTTTTAGGGCTTTGAAATTTTTTTTCGAGTATATGTATCCAAATTAGGCACTATCACTATCGTGCCCCAGTTAGATCATAGATTAAAGTAACCTAAAAAAAATTGTGGGGGTCCAAGTTTTAATGTCAAATGCCAAGAGATGTTAAATAGGTACCTAATTGAGGAGAACCAGTGGGTCGCAGTGTGCAGCTGGGAATCGTATTCCAGACATTTTTATCAGCAATGTATTGTTTTATATCATAACTAGCTTTTGCCCGCGACTTCGTCCGCGTAGAAGTCGAAAATGATTCTAATAGATTTTTAGTTGGTGTTTTACGTTATTAATTTTGCAATTATTATGTTGAAATACTTATAAAATATAACAATCTTTATTATAGTGTAGGGATTTAATGGTTAAATGAAAATAAAATAAAATTTCGTTCTTAGATTAATAACACAAAATATACCTAATCCGAGCGCACAATTTGATGCAACAAATAGGGCGCCCAGGTGGGCATACAACGCCCGGCCGCTCCGTAGCGGTCCGCACGCATCTCCCGGAAAATAATAAAATGTGACGATTTGTTCGTCACAACACATCGGAAATACATAAAAAAAACGGCCAAGAGCATGTCGGGCCATGCTCAGTATTATAGGGTTCCTTAAGTAGGTGTAATTACAAACGAATCAAATCGAATATTAATCATGGCTATTTTAGTTTTTGCAATAATCGGCAGCTTTCGCGACTCAGAGCGTGTTGTTATTCAAGAAGCCAAATTGAAGAAGCGTGTCATTTCAAAGTTACTTTTTGTGATTTTTTCAAATAGAAAGTAGCTAAAGGAGCATTATTTGCTATGATCATTTTTCTCTAAGGTCAATGACCTTTGAACTAGGACGTTTTAAGTATTTTTCAGTTTTCTCTCTATAACTCAAAAAATTATAATCACATTATACTCGAAATAATTTTAAAAGAGAGTTTTCACAAAGGTCTATCAATGTGGAAGATTATAAGTTTCTACATTGCATAGTTTAGAAATGGCAGGGGGGGGACACATTGCAAGCCACTTTGGCGGGCTATATTTCGCAGATGGTACACCTGATAAAAAAGTGGTGTATCAAACATTACCTTCATTTTAGTAGACCTATTCAATGATATCCCACACGAGGGGGTGCAGCGAAATAATATTTTTTTCCCCATTTCACATATATGGACGCCACCCCTAAAATACGGAAAAACGATTTTTTTATTCTTTTAAAATTGAGATCTATATGTAGACTATTTTTTAACAAAATTTCATTTACTTATGTTTATAACTGTAGAAGTTATTAAGCTGTAAAGGATTAGGACAGACGGACAGACGGACAGACGGACGGACATGACGAAACTATAAGGGTTCCTTGTAGGACTTCGGAACCCTAAAAAGTGTATAAACATCACTTTTCACAATCAAGCTTTGAATATTTTTTAGTATTTTGACCTTTTAAGCAAATAAAAACAATCGTTTCATTTCGTACTCAGTAAAAGCTCAGTGTTGCCAGATATTAAAGAAATGATTTTCCCATTTTAACTGTTTTAATTGCTCCGATTGATGAATTTATAAAGTAGTAACTGATATTAACGTATGTAATACGCACTCGTATATGTACGTACAGTCGACCGCATTTCAATTGTAACACTTGAATTTTGAAAAACGCCCTTACTGCTTACGCAATAAAGATGCCATCAAGGTCAAACTGCTACCACTGACGTGCGGTCGCCTGTACGTGAGTAAGTTAAAACATTTATTTACCTAAAATGTGTTTTTTCAAAGTTGAACTCTAAACGAACTGTATCATATTTTTTTAATCATAACGTTTTTCACGTGTTATTGTTTAAAAAAGTCCTACTGACCCAATTATTGCTGAAAAATAGTTTATAAATAATAACTCTCATCCGTAGGAAAGAAAGTCAGGAACAATCCAAAAAAATTTTTAGGGTACATCAACTTTTTTTCTTGCAGCCCCATTTTATAGTGGTGTGCGTGTGTAAACGTATCAGCGCTAGCAAACATAATGATTTTTTTGCATCAGTATTGCTAGCGCGTAATGTATGAAACTATCCTTCTATGTGTAGTAATTCTATGATTTCGTTATATTTTGTGAGCACGATGCTCGGCCTTTGATTTGGTGAAAGTTACACGGGGGTATTATCTTTTTACAACGAAATTGAAATACTACACACCTATCGCAGTATTTCTTGTAAACAATATTTTTTGTATTTCCTTCGGGAGCTAGAATACCAGGCTACTCTGTGCGCTTACTCTGGAGCATGCCACATACAACTGGCCGTGAGATAAGCAGCTTTCCCTCAAGTCTATTCCCGCTACCACGCTGCAAAGCTTTCGAAGCGTCAGGAAAACCATCATCATCATCCTCCGAGCCTTTTCCCAATTATATTGGGGTCGGCTTCCAGTCTAGCCAGATGCGGCTGAACATCAGTATTTTACACGGAGCGACTGCCATCAGACCCCCGCAACCCAGTAACTGGGTAATACTGACATTCGGAGGTTAGACCAGTTGTCAGACTTTCAGGCTTCTGACTACCCGTAACGACTGCCATAGATATTCGTATGAAAACCGGGACCGACAGCTTAATTTAAATAATATACGCGACGTAATCCGGTTAAACTTGTTTTATTATAATGTGTAGTAATCGCGAAAACCGAATGAAATTATTATGAGTATCAAATTTCAAATAAACCTAATTACAGGCACTTTTGAAACGTCAGGCTCTACCTACAGATGTCTTTTACGACACCAGTGCGCGAACCATTTGCTTGATTATCAGTGTTGTTTTGGACGCAGAGTCTGTAATTTGCAGCATATCTAGCACCGGATTTTTTTAGGCTTTTTTTTTATTTCTATATTTTTCTTAATTTATTTTGCATTGTGCTAGATACATGGTGGGCGTGATTGCGTATTTGTGAGTTGGTGGCAGAAAACCGCCGACATGCGTTCCCGTAGTAAAAGACTGTAGATAACATTTTTATTATCTTATTATTTAGATTTCTATGGCAAACCTACCTACACTAAAGTCCGTTTTTCTATACTATCCCATTTAGTAAACAATCTTTCCGTACCTTCATTTCAGTTCATTATGATACAATTGAGCTAAATTGGTCATTATACTCGAGATGCCATAGGCTATCACTGCTGTGTTTTGGATTTGCGTCATACTTGTAAAAGTGTTATTAAACTTGATTAAAAAAAGTTAAGTGCGACTTTGTATTCTGTAGCATAATAATTGTAGGCCCACGAGGGAGATTATGAGGCGTGAGTAAGGCGGAGACGGCATAATTTATACGTGTATGTTGGGTAGCGGCCGTAAGCTAAGTATTGCGTGTGTTTAAGAACAAAGAGCTTTTACCGTTAACCATGCAGGCAAGCTTTGTTTGTTAACCCCACTTCCATATTTATAGCGGGCTAATTATAATAATTAAAACAAAAGAATTAAGTGCAAATGTAAGATTTTTTATCGAAGGTTAGGTTGGTAAACTGTTTTATAAAAAGTTTGTAGGTACTAGCTAGGTAGATCCATTACCAGTAGCTACTGCGGATGCTGGAATGAAAGAAATGAAAGAAGGACTGTAGGTATTTTTCTCATCATTTTATTTTTTACCAGCTGCTGGAAATAAAGCTATCCTAACTATTTAACCTGTAGCTGTTAGCGAATATTGCAATATCTGGCTGAGCACTTTATGACTCCGTCATGAGTAGGCATGCAATGTAATATAATACTATAAATATTATAATACTCGAATATTCGAGTACCTACCTATTCGTTTAATTCGAGTATTCGCCTTTTTAGGGTTCCGAAGTCCTACAAGGAACCCTTATAGTTTCGTCATGTCCGTCCGTCTGTCCGTCTGTCCGTCTGTCCTAATCCTTTACAGCTTAATAACTTCTACAATTATAAACATAAGTAAATGAAATTTTGTTAAATAATAGTCTACATATAGATCTCAATTTTAAAAGAATAAAAAAATAGTTTTTACGTATTTTAGGGGTGGCGTCCATACATGTGAAATGGGGATGCAAATTTTTTTTTCGCCGCTCCCCCTAGTGTGGGGTATCATTGAATAGGTCTACTAAAATGAAGGTAATGTTTGATACACCACTTTTTTATCAGGTGTACCATCTGCGAAATATAGCCCGCCAAAGTGGCTTGCAATGTGTCCCCCCCCTGCCATTTCTAAACTATGCAACGTAGAAACTTATAATCTTCTACATTGATAGACCTTTATGAAAACTCTCTTTTAAAATTATTTCGAGTATAATGTGATTATAATTTTTTGAGTTATAGAGAGAAAACTGAAAAATACTTAAAACGTCCTAGTTCAAAGGTCATTGACCTTAGAGAAAAATGGTCTAGCAAATAATGCTCTTTTAGCTACTTTCTATTTGAAAAAATCACAAAAAGAAACTTTGAAATGAAACACTTCTTAAATTTGGCTTCTTGAATTTATCGCTAGATGGCGCTACTAACAACACACTCGGAGTCACGAATGCTGCCTATTATTGCAAAAACTAAAATAGCCATGATTAATATTCTATTTGATTCGTTTGTAATTACAACTACTTAAGGAACCCTATAATACTGAGCATGGCCCGACATGCTCTTGGCCGGTTTTTTTTACTATTCGAATAGTGAGAGCTTAGGTATTCGAGTTTTCCGAATAATTACTAGAAATAACATATGCTAACGCAATTGAATGTTTTGAAGTATGCCATTACGTAAATTAACAAAATGAATCATACGATTCGCCTAATTCGTCAAACTAGGAAACCATTATGAATATAACCAAGATGTTCTATTCGGAAGATACTAAGATAATGTGCCGGAGCAATTTAAATCAATACGAGCATTAGAGAACAATAATCAAAGGAAAAAATCCATTTTGGGGATCTTACATCCCCCTATCTCACCCCTTTGCCACAGAATATCTAATAGTCTAATAGTACTAACGTACCTTTGCGCAGATGGCTTGGCTTCGTCTTTTATTCCTGGATCTGAACAGTTATCGTAGCTTTATTGTACAAGCATCTAGGCATATCTATATACCGTTCGTCGATGTAATAAAATTGAAGAACATCCAGAACTGCCCAAGTTTCGATGGAGTCGAAGGCCTACACGTAGTCCACAAATGCCATACACAATGGCTGATTATACTCTTCAGTCTTCTGTATAAAGCCTTTTCAATACCCAGCTTGCTCTGGTGGCTGGAATTAGTCGAGTCTTCTGGCGAGGCCACTCGTGATGACCATCAAGAACAGCTTGTACACGTGACTCAGGAGTGAGAAAATGGCACTTTAGTTCTTCAGCACGGGTTTTATCTCCTTTATTGAAGAACAGAATCACCGCACTCCCGCTCCATGCCTCCGGTGTAGAATGATGGAATTTAACAGATTCTTTAGCTCCTTCAGGAGCGGAGCTCCACCTGCTCTTAATAGTTCAATGTTAATTCCGTCACCACCCGAAGGAAGCTTTTTTGTATCTTAGCAAATAATGCTCTTTTAGCTACTTTCTATTTGAAAAAATCACAAAAAGAAACTTTGAAATGAAACACTTCTTCAATTTGGCTTCTTGAATTTATCGCTAGATGGCGCTACTAACAACACACTCGGAGTCACGAATGCTGCCTATTATTGCAAAAACTAAAATAGCCATGATTAATATTCTATTTGATTCGTTTGTAATTACAACTACTTAAGGAACCCTATAATACTGAGCATGGCCCGACATGCTCTTGGCCGGTTTTTTTTACTATTCGAATAGTGAGAGCTTAGGTATTCGAGTTTTCCGAATAATTACTAGAAATAACATATGCTAACGCAATTGAATGTTTTGAAGTATGCCATTACGTAAATTAACAAAATGAATCATACGATTCGCCTAATTCGTCAAACTAGGAAACCATTATGAATATAACCAAGATGTTCTATTCGGAAGATACTAAGATAATGTGCCGGAGCAATTTAAATCAATACGAGCATTAGAGAACAATAATCAAAGGAAAAAATCCATTTTGGGGATCTTACATCCCCCTATCTCACCCCTTTGCCACAGAATATCTAATAGTCTAATAGTCTAATAGTACTAACGTACCTTTGCGCAGATGGCTTGGCTTCGTCTTTTGTTCCTGGATCTGAACAGTTATCGTAGCTTTATTGTACAAGCATCTAGGCATATCTATATACCGTTCGTCGATGTAATAAAATTGAAGAACATCCAGAACTGCCCAAGTTTCGATGGAGTCGAAGGCCTACACGTAGTCCACAAATGCCATACACAATGGCTGATTATACTCTTCAGTCTTCTGTATAAAGCCTTTTCAATACCCAGCTTGCTCTGGTGGCTGGAATTAGTCGAGTCTTCTGGCGAGGCCACTCGTGATGACCATCAAGAACAGCTTGTACACGTGACTCAGGAGTGAGAAAATGGCACTTTAGTTCTTCAGCACGGGTTTTATCTCCTTTATTGAAGAACAGAATCACCGCACTCCCGCTCCATGCCTCCGGTGTAGAATGATGGAATTTAACAGATTCCTTAGCTCCTTCAGGAGCGGAGCTCCACCTGCTCTTAATAGTTCAATGTTAATTCCGTCACCACCCGAAGGAAGCTTTTTTGTTCTTAAGCTGCTCGAGAAACTCCCTAATCTTGTTCTGGTCCGGGAGATCCTCAGTGTGATGATCCGTGAGTTGGACTCTTTGGTCGTCGTTTGCTAGATACCGTTGGTCTCGTGGAATATATAAATTGACATAGAAGTTTTCTACATCAACGTGCATCTCGATGTTAGGTGACAATTTTGCATTCCGTGGCCTTCAGTTTCTTCAGATGGGGCTTCTCTAGCTGCTCTGCCGTGTCAGGCCTATCTCTTGTATCTCACGAAACATAGTTTTGAGATATCACCGTTTAAAGTTTTTTACAGATAATTGCGATTATCTTAAATGTTTCAAAACTTTCGGGAAATATTTTTACATAATTGGTTGTATTAAAGTCTGAGGAAAACCGGGTAATTTATAGATTTTTGAAAAATTCGTAATTTTCAGAGTTATTAGCTATAACAGAGATAGGTGTGACAAGCTCTCTATACATTGGTTGTTACGCGGTGCTCTCTATCTTAAGATACGTGACTTAGCCGCAACAAGTGTAATATGGAATGTTTTGCTAAACACAGGTATCTTTAACTAAAGCTTGTCTGACTGATTATTTAGTATTAAATTAAATTAGTTTATAATGGAATAGAAAAAATAGTACTCATCTAAACAAATGAATAATGACTTATGACTTATCTAGTAAAAACTCAATTTTTCAAATGCATTAAAATATCCTTTTTAATGAGTCAAAAAGTAAAACGAAAACTCAAACTTCTTCTAACCAAGATTCGATAACTTTTAAAACAAATAAACTTCATAACTAACATAAAAATTGGAATGAGAACTTAGTATTATCAAAATTATTTTGGATACAAAAGAAAACTAAATCCTAGATATGTAAGATCTTATCTAAATCTACATCTGCATCTAAGTCTGCTTTCTTTCTTTCACTTACACTCCTTCGCCTTACTTCCCGGGGTACTTCTTTTTTAACTAAGTCCAACACACTTTTGCAATACACATGCAAATCTTTGAATTATTTTTCATCGTATGATTTCTTGACGACTATGTAAGTTGAGCATCTTCAAAATTCAACTATTCTTAATGCCTAAATACGTGGATTGAAAAGTTCGTGGTCTTATATAAAAATAATAACGCAATCGAAATGTTTTTGATCTCATTATAATCGTCAACCCTTCAGATGATTTTACGCTAAATTTCTTTGTTGTATTACTTTTGCTTCGTGACTTAGAAGGATTTAATCAGAGCCAGATGATAAATTTCTTGCATTCGAAAAAAAATATCTTAACAATGCGCTGTCAGTACGTGTCCGTTTTAAATTTTGTCCAAAATAGCACAAAACTACATAGTGACGGAATAAAGAGAATCTATTGCATCCGATGCTGTAGTTAATAATCTGTTAGTTGAATTAAATCCCAGTAGACAGAGCGTTGAATAGTCCTCTACTGGAAATAGCCTTCAACTTCCACTATAGCACAAAACACCGAAAAGATATTTAATCTGATGGTAGGAAATCAATAATGAAATATCAAAGAAATAGCTAGGTAATAGATGTTTTTAAAAAGTGATAAAGAAGCAATATTTGCCATAAATTCTGATTTCTCAAGGTATCTAAGAGAAAGATACCGATGCCCTTTTGAGTCGAACAAAAACACAACCGGCTAAGCACTTCACGCAATTTTTTATTTCGTTTGATGCCGAATAATAAATAAATATATAAGAAATTTTACGCAAATTAGTTGTCATAAATAAAACTAGGGTCCAGCTAAGACAACAGAATAGTAAGACCAAAAAATACTTAAAAGAAAAGTATAGATCAGAACTACTAGCCTCGAAGCAACATAGGGTGATTATTTTAAAAATAAGGTAATGGTGGCAGTTTTTTGGGTCTAAGTCGACTGCTGATTAAAGGGTATCGTCATAAACTGCATTTATAACTGCACTGTTTTATAAAAAAAAATTAGTTATTGAATAAACGTCAAACAATAAAAATTACCAACGAAGTTACTAAAAACTGTTTAGTTTTATCTAAGCACAATTCGAGCATTCTGAAATTATCTGAAACTCTGAAACCATGACTGAAATCCATAATTTAAGGTGCCAGTTGGCTTTTCATTGCCTTGTTTAGGACCTATTTACTTCAATTTCCTGTGTAATAAAATAATTGTTGATTAACACACATTTTCATAAAATAACCAGTGGAAAACTAACCACAGACAGTGCGTATTTTGAAGGCTTTTGAAAATTATTTTAAAGAACGTACACTTTTCAAAAACCCGGTAAATGAGATACATCAAGCTGATATACTAACCAACAAAAATAGGTTTGTGAACATTACTCCTGCATATTCGACCGCGATTTTTTTAATCCACCTATTGATTTCAGAAAGGTAGTTATTTTTCTTCAGCTGGTCCACATATTGCCGTGGGCTATTACTTTTAGAACCATGTTTGTTAATGAAGCTCTCATAATATCCACATCATCATCAGTTAATACGCGCACTACAGTCACGTATAAATAATGTATCTAGTAGTTAGCAGAGTTAGGATTTCCTCGTTGCGCTCGCAACTTATCACGCGTAATTGATGTAACTTAAGATACAGTATTTTACCACAACTAACAATGGCAAAATCATAGTTTCAAGAGTTAGGTGATAGGCAATTGTGACTAATTGGTAATAGTTAATTAAAATATTATTTTACTGGGTGATAGAGGATCATGAAAAAATACGATTTAGACCTGTTACGCGTAACTCATGTATCTTAAGATAACAGACCTGCGAGTGACACGGCAGTGCTGTGCGAAAACTTTCAACCCCCTATTTTACTTAATCACATCTTCAATGGCGTGAGTGTTGGAGCGGCGGAAGCCGCATTGCGTTTGATCGAGGACGTGGGTTAGGCTCATAGGCTGCATTCGCCAACCACCCCCGACAGATCTCAACTCGCCATTAGTAGGCACGCCGCTTCTACTCGCGCAGCCTACCTAACGTCGGCAGCATCTTCCTCGGAGGTGCACGCGAGACAATGCGTGCCTCCGTCACTAGTTAAAAAAAATATTACAATTATTCGTAAAACTCGAAAAACTTGAATACATTCGAACAGTTGATCAACACTATTCGAAAACCTCGAATAGTAAAATCGAGCGAATTTTGCATGCCCTAGACTCATGAGTCGCGCCATCTTATCATCACTAAGGCAAACGTTAAATTGCTTTTCAATTATTAATAACCACAGCTAAGCCTATATTTGACTCATATTATAAGGCCATTTAGTTGAATGGTAAAATCCCTATCCAGCAACTAGATTGGGGCCATCCATAAATTACGTCACACGAATTTGATGATTTTTGGAGCCCCCCGTCCCTCCCCTAGTGTGACGTCACATTTTTTGCTATTTTTAATTTTGATGTTATTAAATTAAGAGTCCACCATAGCAGCGCTACGAGATAGATTTCGTCTCTTCCCTTCCCCTCACCACAGGCCTTACGTCTCTCCGTGCGCGTACGCGGAACCGCAAATGCTACCGAGTGCGCGAGCTCGAGTCGTGGAGTTGCGCATCAGAGGCAACGCGTTTTAGCCGGCTTGCACTCACATTCACATCACCTCAGCTCTACGCACACACATACAAATGCTAACGCATTGTGCATGTACACGACAAATACAAGTAAGAATCAGGTGAAAGAAGAAGAAAGAAAGAAAAATAGTTTATTGTCACAGTTAACGACGCGCAACATTTAAAACACAGTGATAAACACAAGCAGGCAACTTATAGGTGGGGTTACATAAAAATTAAAAACAAAAGACACATAGGTAAAAAATTAAGAAGGGACAGTCGATACAAAATATAAGAAAAGTATAGTTGACCGCATGACAGTGGCAACACCCAAGTCTGAAAACCGCCCTTACTGCTTACGAAATAAAGGTGCGCTCGTTTTTATTAAAAAATATCTGTGCTAGGTAATAGGTGTAGATACCTAAATGAAATGATGATGATGATGGAATGATTGTAGGTACCTATGAGCTATATCTTAATATATATAAATCTCGTGTCACAATGTTTGTCCTCAATGGACTCCTAAACCACTTAACCGATTATAATAAAAAATTCGCACACCATGTGGAGTTCGATCCAACTTGAGAGATAGGATAGTTTAAATCTCAAATTATAGTCGTAATTTTAATTTATTGCTAATTATTTGTCTGTTATTATTTGACAGTCACAATTATCTGTTAACTCCAAATGATTCTAACAGATGTCGATACCTTTCGACTGGGTTGAGTAAGTAATGAATAGATGGCGCTGCTATGGTAAATCTACGAACGTGTCATATAAGCTACATTTATTTATTTACCCGGTAGGTGGCGCTGCAGTCGTTGTGTCACCAAATTTGATTTGCTGAACAATTGATAACATGGGACGGGACATGGGACGGACGGGACAGGACATGTGACATGGGGGACGGGATATGGGACGGGACGGGACGGGACATGTGACATGGGGGACGGGACATGTGACATGGGGGACGGGACATGTGACATGGGGGACGGGACATGGGACGGGACGGGACGGGACGGGACATGTGACATGGGGGACGGGACATGTGACATGGGGGACGGGACATGTGACATGGGGGACGGGACATGGGACGGGACGGGACATGGGAAGGGACATGGGCCGGGACGGGACATGGGACATGAGACGGGACGGGACGGGACATGTGACATGGGGGACGGGACATGGGACGAGAAGGGACATGGGCCGGGACGGGACATGGTACATGAGACGGGACATTGGACATGGGACGGGATGGGACATTTAACATGGGACGGGACGGGACATGGGACGGGACTGGACATGGGGTGAGATAGTGGGATAGTGGGATAGTGACTGGACTGGACTGGACTGGACTGGACGGTCCGAATAAAAGGATGGATGGATGGATGGATGGAACTGGACTGGACTGGACTGAATTAACAGGATCCGTCACGTGGGTTAGCAGAATTTAACGCGAGTGAAGCCGCGAATATTTATTTCTTCTGTACATCTGATTGTCGCCTAACTCCTCCTAAACAACTGAACCGATTTGGATGAATTTTTTGTGAATATTTCAATGGTTTCCTGGATGGTGTGAAAACACAATTGGATCCGGTAGGTGGCCCTTCTGTCTGTATGTCACTGATCTTCTCCTAAATGGCAGGGACGATTTTAATTATATGTGGCGCTGCTTTTCCGGGCAGGACGACGTCTGCCGGGTCCGCTAGTTCTAAAATAAAATACTCTGGAGACCTGGGGATATTTTTGACTAACAGGTACCAGGTAACATAAGTAGCTAAATGTACCAACATTACATAACAACATAACATAACATCACGCCTGTATTTCCCCGAAGGGGTAGGCAGAGGTGTATAGTACACCCACATTTCGCCAGTTATGTTATAGCCCCATGTAATAGGGGGCGAGCCATTAACCGGGCATAAATCCAGACTCCGGGCTGCTACTGAGAATTTTCTAAAGAAAAAACCCAATAACACTTTGCCCGACCCGGGAATCGAACCCAAGACCCTATGATCAGCAGTCGCGCTTGCGACCACTACACCAACGAGGCAGTCTAAATGTACCGAAATAAAATAATGTCGGTAGGTAGGTCAGTATATACCTACCAATGATTTTTTTACCTACTTATATACCTACAGCTAATTCACAACTTTCTACTATACACTTATACACGCAGTAGGCACAAATATTTAATAAAATATATTTTTTTATCTGGTAGGTACCTACCTTGAAACTTTTGGCCGCAATTATGCTTATTTTTTTGTTTTTGGGAATATTATAAGACGGAACGCATAGAAAACTTTGCCATTATATTTATTACTACCAAACGCTTTGAATTTTGGAATTTGGCACCCCGAAATAGAAAAGTATCTGAAAAAAGTGATAAAAGAGCCGGGCAAAGTTATCTGCAAACCCAACATTGCTCACCTTTGATTTTTCTGAAACTATCAGTTTTATGGCTCTGGTAATAAGACATGTTATAACATAACATGACATCACGCCTGTGTTTCTCCGAAGGGGAAGGCAGAGGTGTATAGTACACCCACATTTCGCCAATTATGTTATAAGTCCCGTGTATAGTATAGTATAGTACTACTAGCGGACCCGGCAGACGTCGTCCTGCCCGGAAAAGCAGCGCCACATATAATTAAAATCGTCCCTGCCATTTAGGAGAAGATCAGTGACATACAGACAGAAGGGCCACCTACCGGATCCAATTGTGTTTTCACACCATCCAGGAAACCATTGAAATATTCACAAAAAAATTCATCCAAATCGGTTCAGCTGTTTAGGAGGAGTTAGGCGACAATCAGATGTACAGAAGAAATAAATATTCGCGGCTTCACTCGCGTTAAATTCTGCTAACCCACGTGACGGATCCTGTTAATTCAGTCCAGTCCAGTCCAGTTCCATCCATCCATCCATCCATCCTTTTATTCGGACCGTCCAGTCCAGTCCAGTCCAGTCCAGTCACTATCCCACTATCCCACTATCTCACCCCATGTCCAGTCCCGTCCCATGTCCCGTCCCGTCCCATGTTAAATGTCCCATCCCGTCCCATGTCCAATGTCCCGTCTCATGTACCATGTCCCGTCCCGGCCCATGTCCCTTCTCAAGTCCCGTCTCGTCCCATGTCCCGTCCCCCATGTCACATGTCCCGTCCCGTCCCGTCTCATGTCCCATGTCCCGTCCCGGCCCATGTCCCTTCCCATGTCCCGTCCCCCATGTCACATGTCCCGTCCCCATGTCATATGTCCCGTCCCCCATGTCACATGTCCCGTCCCGTCCCGTCCCGTCCCATGTCCCGTCCCCCATGTCACATGTCCCGTCCCCCATGTCACATGTCCCGTCCCCCATGTCACATGTCCCGTCCCGTCCCGTCCCATATCCCGTCCCTCATGTCACATGTCCTGTCCCGTCCGTCCCATGTCCCGTCCCATGTTATCAATTGTTCAGCAAATCAAATTTGGTGACACAACGACTGCAGCGCCACCTACCGGGTAAATAAATAAATGTAGTTTATATGACACGTTCGTAGATTTACCATAGCAGCGCCATCTATTCATTACTTACTCAACCCAGTCGAAAGGTATCGACATCTGTTAGAATCATTTGGAGTTAACAGATAATTGTGACTGTCAAATAATAACAGACAAATAATTAGCAATAAATTAAAATTGCGACTATAATTTGAGATTTAAACTATCCTATCTCTCAAGTTGGATCGAAGTCCACATGGTGTGCGAATTTTATTATAATCGGTTAAGTGGTTTAGGAGTCCATTGAGGACAAACATTGTGACACGAGATTTATATATATTAAGATAGTATAACGGGCTGGTTTCCGCAACTCTACGTCCAAGCGTGTATTTTGCGTACAAGTCTCATGTAATAGGGGGCGAGCAAATTGCGGGTTGGATCTAATATCGTTTGGCAAGAGTTCGGGGTTAAAAGGGGTTAAAGTTGGTAGGGGTTGGGACCCTGATTATGGGGTGCTGGCCAGGAAACCTCCACGTGTGTCTGACGGCTGCTTGTCCTTCTGGACACGTCTAGAGGGAGCGGCAGTTGTTGGGCCGGTGCACCCTGGGCACGGGCAATAAGTCTCCTTTGGACCGGGGGACCTTATTGCCTGTGGCGAATATTCTGGCACGGGAGGGGCCCGATGTGGGCCAATGGGAAGTTGCTCCGCGTGTCCCTCTGAGAAAGCAGAGGGCACTGTGGAGGAGCAGGGGCATTATGTGAATACTAACGGGTTCCCACGCCCCCGGCTAAGGTTGTAGAAGAAAAAAAAAAAAATGGGTCCCTGATTATACAGGTGCTCGGCCAGATTACCTCCTCGTGTGCCTGACGGCTGCTGGTCGTTCGATTCCGAAAAATTGGTACTATGGAGAAGAGCCGGCAAGAAACTCCATTTCTTTATTCTCATTTCTTTTCAAATTATAAATGGTACAATCTTCGTTACTTACATGATATAGAAATATTTGTGTAAGAGCAATGTAGGTAAATGACTGAGACAAATTCACTGAAGAAAACTAATTAATGATTTATAATGATAGATGCTTATACGTGATTTCACAGAAAAACAGTCAATTGAATAATTTGTTATCACTTTGGGCAATGTTATGCAGGCTTGAAAAACATGTTAAGGAGTCGTTTATAATCAAAGTCAGATATCACCACTTTGACTTACTTATGGCAAATTAAATACTAAAGTTTACTACTATTAAAGTAGAAGTACTAAGTATAGTATTTATTACACATAAATAAGTATAGTAAGTTTAGTATTTATTCCGTTTCGTTACACATCGAGACTTCGAGACCCCGTTCGTGCCTCGGAGAGCACGTAAAGCCGTCGGTCCTGCGCCTGATCTCTCTCCGGTCGTGTCGAATTGCCGTCCCATCGGATTATGAGAGTGAGGGATAGAGAGTGCACCTGTGTTTGCGCACACACTTGCGCACTATATATACACACCGGCACAATTAGCGGAACACAAAAAAAGCAGGATTTTAAAATATTTTACTTGAGGAACTGGCCAGTTATGATATTTTTTTAATTTATTGTCAAATTTGAAAATAGAAAATTAGATGACATACACTTTTTTCATTCATTTGTTTTATTTTCCCGAACAATACGTTTTGTCAACTTGTTCGAGTAATAACTACGTAATTGTAATTTTTTTTTAAAATTGCACTTAATGGTTTTTTATAAATTTGTTATTCTATAGGCAATTTTGTTTATTAAAAGCTCTTTATTATGCCTGACTTAACATCACTGGAAATCATTAGGGCTGATGAAATGAGAAGAAATGGCCATACCTACAAATCGATTGCCTCAAGGCTTCGTCGACCAGTATCAACGATTCATCGCATCATCCAGCGGTACAGATCGTCTAATTCTCTTGTGAGGAGGAGGGGTCAAGGTAGAAAAAGATGTACATCGAGGCGAGATGACAGTTTTTTACAACTTGGAGTTCGTAGGAATACGCGATTAACGGCTGTACAAGCTCGAAATGAACTGGAAGACGTTCGAGGAGTACGAGTAAGTGAACGTACAGTTCGCAGGAGATTTGAAGAAGTTGGTTTAGGGTCGTAAATACCTGCCAAAGGCCCAAAACTTGAGAGACGTCACCGCGTAAACCGATTAAGCTATGCGCGAGAACATCGTCATTGGGATTTGAACGAATGGCAGCAGGTTCTCTTTACTGATGAGTGCAGAGTTCTTTTAAAACAGATCGATGGGAGACAGCGAATATGGAGACGCAAAGGAGAACGCCACATACAGTCTAATTTTGAACACACAGTGGCTTATGGTGGCGGCTCAATTATGGTTCAGGAAGGGATATGTTTGGGAGCTCGCACGGAGTTAGTGATAGTCACAGGAGGGACCATGACAGCAGATCGATACATCAGAGACATTTTAGAAGAACATATTGTACCATTTGCCCCATTTATTGGTGACGACTTTATTCTAATGCAAGATAATGCTCGTGCTCATAGTGCACAATCGGTACAGGCATATCTGAGCCACGTAGGTATACCGGTGATGCAGTGGCCAGCAAATTCCCCCGATATGAATCCGATAGAGCATGTCTGGGACTTGCTAAAAAGAAGGGTTAAATCCAGAATGCCACCGCCCAACAATCTGAATGAACTTGGAAACGCATTACTTGAGGAGTGGGAGCGGTTGCCTCAAGAAATCATCGATAACATAATCTGTAGCATGCCCAGACGAATGGAAACCGTAATCAGAGCAAGAGGGGGAAACACTCGTTATTAATTTTGCTTTAATTTTATTGTTAAGTATATCATTTAATGCTTACTTTTTTTTATTTTTTGTGATGGTTCATAATCATCTAAAAATTTCACTTATTTCAAATTTCTTTATTTTTCAATAAAAAATAACGAAGACTTTTCAAAGTCGTTGTTAAAAGATGTTAATCAATTTGTTATTTTGTGTCTAATTACATTTTCGTCAAATATATGCGTTATTATCTCATAGTCTCACTTTTTTTTCTGTTCCGCTAATTGTATGTGTGTATATAATATGTCCCGCACAGATGGCTAGTCTCCATTGAGATTGGCCGCCGTGACCGAAATTCGGCCGGTAGGACATTATTACTATTATTACTATTATGAGGTGGAGACCATGTATGAGGATATCTCGAGAGCCATGCATGGCTCTAAAACTCACTTCACTGTTGTCATGGGAGACTTCAACGCGAAACTGGGCAAGCGCTACGATGATGAGCTGCGAGTGGGGCAATTTGGATATGGATATCGGAACCACCGGGGTCATCTACTGGCCGGATTTATGGAGAAGGAGGGACTCTATATGATGAACTCTTTCTTCAGAAAGCGTGAGCACAGGAAGTGGACCTGGTTGGGCCCTGATGGTGTAACAAAAAATTAGATTGACTTCATTATGTCGACGAAGAAGCAAATATTCAATGATGTCTCTGTGATCAACGCGGTCAAAACCGGAAGTGATCACCGTTTGGTAAGAGGCACATTGAATCTGAAAATCAAGCTGGAAAGATCTCGACTGATGAAGTCTACGCCCCGTCCAGCACCGATCCAAATCCAAAACCCCGAGAGCTTTCAGCTCGAACTTCAGAATCGTTTCGAATGCCTAGGGAGCTCAGTGGACGATTACAACGATGGGTTTGTGGAAACAATACGGTCGGGTCTAGGATCTTTAGGACCCGTTGTACAAATAGAAACAAAAAGCTCTCTGACCACACTCTCGAGCTTATGGCGGAAAGACGCGAGATGATTCTGCAGTCCTCAGATGATGCGACTAAGTACCGGCAGCTCAATAGACAGATCTCAAAGTCCTTGAAAAGTGACCTACGCCAATTTAATACGGAACGTATTAAAGACGCGATAGAGAAGAACAAGGGCTCCAAAGTCTTCGCAAGAGACCTGTCTATTGGGCAGAGCAAGCTTGCAAAACTGAGGACCGACGATAGCAGAGTCGTATCCTCCAAGCCAGAGCTATTGAAGGAGGTCGAGAAGTTCTATGGACAGTTATACACGTCCACCCGGACACCCGCTATAAATCGGGCTAACGACCCAAGAGCTCGATTGACCCGACACTATACCGAAGATATACCGGACGTCAGCCTGTACGAGATTAGGATGGCTCTGAAGCAGCTTAAAAACAACAAGGCACCGGGTGATGACGGAATTACGGCCGAACTCCTGAAGGCGGGTGGAAAACCGATCCTTAAGGCCCTTCAGAAGCTGTTTGATTCCGTCATTCTCGAGGGAAAAACGCCAAAGGCATGGAGCAGAGGTGTGGTGGTACTCTTCTTCAAAAAGGGCGATAATGCTCTACTGAAGAATTATAGGCCCATCTCACTTCTGAGTCAAGTCTACAAGCTGTTTGCGAGAGTCATTACGAACCGTCTTTCGCGCAGGTTTGACGACTTCGAGCCTCCCGAACAAGCCGGATTCCGAAAAGGCTTTAGCACCGTAGACCACATACATACGCTGCGGCAAGTTATACAGAAGACCAAAGAGTATAACATGCCTCTTTGTTTAGCGTTTGTGGACTACGAGAAAGCCTTCGATTCGATCGAGACTTGGGCTGTACTACAGTTAGAGCATGCAATATTCGCTCGATTTGTCGAGTTGATCAACACTATTCGAATTTTACGAATAGTGTTGATCAACTATTCGAGTTTTTCGAGTTTTACGAATACTTTTTAGATTTTTTAAGAAAAAATAATTAATTATTATTTATTTACTGTTGCATTGGAGGATGTCTTCAAGGTTCTGGACTGGAAGGGGCTAGGCATTAACATAAGCGGCGAGTACATCACTCAACTTCGGTTTCCCGACGACATAGTAGTCATGGCTGAGACCATGGAGGACCTCGGTACAATGCTCGATGACCTCAGTAGAGCTTCTGATAGAGTGGGTCCAAAAAATGAATATGAACAAGACAAAGGTTATGTCGAATTCCTATATAGCACCCATTCCCGTAAACATCAGAGAATCTACACTCGAAGTTGTTGAGGATTACGTATACCTAGGACAAACTGTCCAGCTAGGTAAGTCCAACTTCGAGAAAGAGGTCAATCGTCGAATCCGACTCGGTTGGGCAGTGTTCGGGAAGCTACGCAATATCTTCTCGTCCAAAATACCGCAGTGTCTCAAGACGAAAGTCTTTGACCAGTGTGTGTTGCCAGTAATTACTTGCACTGAAACGCGGTCGCTCACAATGGGCCTGATAAGTAGGCTCAAAGTCACTCAAAGGTCAATGGAGAGGGCTATGCTCGGAGTGTCCCTGCGTGATCGAATCAGAAATGAGGAGATAAAGTAACCGACATAGCCCGAAGAATTGCCAAACTTAAGTGGCAGTGGGCGGGGCACATTGCTCGCAGAACGAATGGCCGATGGGGCAGTAAAGTTCTGGAGTGGCGATCGCGTACTGGAAAGCGCAGCGTGGGTAGGCCCCCCACAAGGTGGACCGACGACCTGGTGAAGGTCGCAGGAATCCGCTGGATGCGGAAGGCGCAGGACCGGTCGTTGTGGCGATGCTTGGGGGAGGCCTATGTCCAGCAGTGGACGTCTTTCGGCTGAAATTATGATAATGATGATAAAAAGTGTATCCACAGTGTTGATACAACTTTGCCAGGTGTGTGTAGATTCCACAGGTGCCCAGCAGCATAGCTGGCGGGTGAGCCGCTGGCTGGTGGTACCTGATGGAAATTAGCGACAGGCCGGTGGTAAAGCCGGTGGTATATGTGGATGCTCCATAACATTTCCATCTTAGTTGGAACACATAGCGAAGTCATTGCGTGTATATTTTTAATGGATTTAATATTTTTGCCTATCGGTTTATGTCGGCCTCAAATACCAACGTTCTAAAACTAGAAATGGCTTGAAAATTTAATACGAGCAAAATTAAGAACATTGACAAATGTATAAATTTGCCCATTTCTTCAACTGTAATTTTTCAAAGTAAGATTTTTTACCTATACATATATATAAATAAATTCGTTCTTAGATACATTTCTCATGTTGTTATTCACTCGAATTATGTTTATTATAACACTACGTATCCAGTGACGCTGGCGTTGTAGGTACTATTTCCCGCCATCCACGCGATTTCCAACCCCGGGTGCGCTTGAGCGGGCTCATTCGTTGCCAGATTCACAAGTTCAATGAATGAATAGGTAGTTTAGGTTTTACTGCAAATATTTGTCGTATTTACTGTAGTAAACCGCACGTCAGTGGTAACAGTTTGACCTTGACACTGTCTTTATTTCGTAACAGTAATTCAAGTTTTACCACTGCAGTGCGATTGCTGCTGATATCACTACCCCTTGCCTTGCCTTCCCCTTTTAGGATAAAACTTAGTAATAATTTTGGAGCATAACTTATTATATTTGGAGCGGCTGCGCCCCCCCCCCCCCCCCAAGGTTGCCATAACTACGTCCGGAGATTTCCGGACATGTCCGGAAATTTGGTTCTTTGTCCGGAATGTGGGGTTAATTCTAAGGTGTCCGGAATGCGGGGGTAATTCTAAGGAGTCCAGAATTTCTTCACTCTCAACTCAACATCCGCAACCGTCGCAAAATTAGAAATTTCAAAGAAAATATTTGGATTTTACTGCAAATTTCCAGGAGTTTCTCCGGATTTTCTTATTTTGATCTAGCAACCAACCCTACCCATGGGCCACTTTATGCGCCCCAATGGTTGGGAACCCATGTTACAGATATAATGTAGGTAATAGGTAGGCACTTCTCTCTTTCTCTCATTTTACGCGCGAACATTCAAATATTTTGCATAACATAAATAATATTATTTTGCACACATTTTTCTTGGCTTCCCTATCTTTAAATAGGTACACATTTTTTTTCTTTTACCTTCACTATCACATACATACATACATACATACATATTATCACGCCTGTTTCCCATTGGGGTAGGCAGAGACTATGGATTTCCACCTGCTACGATCCTGACACACCTCTTTCGCTTCATCTACGTCCATTAACCTCGTCGTGCATGCTCGTCGGTTTAGAGAACTCTTAACCTGGCATTTTTTGAGAACATCCGCGATTTGATCGCGATACGTTCGCCGAGGTCGTCCCCTTCCAACTCTTCCATCCACACTCGCTTCGTATACTTGTTTCGTCAATCTCCTCTCGTCCATCCTCTCTATATGTCCAAACCATCTTAACATACCTTTCTCAATCTTTGTCACTACATCTTCTTTCACTCCACAACGCTCCCTTATCATGTTATTCCTTACTCCTTCACTATCAAATGGTGTGTATAATAAATGTACTAATATCGTAAATGCGTATTCTATTAGTATTCTGTCAGGACCGCAGCCGAGCGCAGGTCCACCTCGTACAAATGCCGCAGCAGACTGATTCAGTGTTGCCAGGTCCAATTTTCAAAATCCGGGAGGCTTATTATGAAAAAAGCGGGAGATGTATTGAGGAAAAATTGAAAAAATCGGGAGATGGTGTTTTTCAACAAAAATCAAAGTTTTTGAAGTAATCACGGTATTATATTATGCCACCATTCCAGCTGTAATATTAAAATTAAAGCAATTTTTTTTTACATTTTAATGCCCTGTGTAATAAAAAAAAATTATTTAAACTTTATCATATTATGATAGAGTCCATTTTACGCTAGGTGATTAGTGAACATACGATACACTGGGAGTGACGGAAATATTCAGGGCAGCAACTTATCCGTCTGTTTCATTTTATACAGTTTTTTTTGCCAGATTTTGATCTTATTCCTATTATTAGGCTTTATACAGGGATTGTAAAATATCGGGAGATTTTTGTCTAAAATCGGGAGATCGGGAGATGTTTAGGAAAATCTGTGAATCTCCCGGAAAATCGGGAGACCTGGCAACAGTGGACTGATTGAACGAATTGAAAGAGACAGCGTCCAACGAATTCCGCGCGCTAAAAAGGGACAGCGAATGTGAGCGTGCGAGTATTTTAAAAGGTCGTAAGCACCGAATCATTTACTTGTTTATTACACGAAAACTACTCAATAAATCAAAAAATTGACTTGCACACTACATATCAAAATAAAAATGACATTGAAATACCGTAGGGTGTCTGAGATCCTGGACAAAACGTGTGCAAAACAATGAATTTTCATGTTATTTTTCCGTCGAGATTTTTTTTTCCAATCGTGTTTTTACGCTTATGCGATCAAAGAAAAAATGTTTTTTTTTTTTTAAACCTCTAACTCGTAGCTTTCGTAGATATACGAGTTGTGATACGACTTTGGTGACCAAATCCGTGCTGCGGCCTCTTAAAACAGAACTTCCAAAGTGATTACACCTTAAAGCCGTCGCCACTGAATAATATTGTAATCGAAAAAACCCGCCAAGTGCGAGTTCGACTCACGCAGTAAGGGTTCCGTACCACCCATCAACCTGATACTCCATAGAAACTAATTTCATTTAAGAGTTCATCAAAAGACATCAACGCACCGTGCGCGAAATACGAACTTTTGTATCTCTCTTTCTTACGCAGGTATCACCACATAATATGTCTGTTTGCCCGATTTTTAGTATTTGTTGCTACACTATATTTTGTCGATTTATGTGAACACAAATATAGGGATCATCTGATATTTTTTTCGCGATTTCTGGGTTAGTCCCGTAGTACCTAAAATAGTTGTATTGTATTGTATTTATTTTTTGATAATCAATCAAATCAATCAACTCAGCCTATCGCAGTCCACTGCTGGACATAGGCCTCTCCCAAGTTGCGCCACAACGCTCGGTCCTCTGCCTTCCGCATCCAGTCCCCCCCAGCCACGTTCTTTAGGTCGTCGGTCCACCTGGCAGGGGGGCGCCCTACGCTGCGTTTGCCGATTCGCGGTCTCCACTCAAGGACTCGTCTGCTCCAACGGCCATCGGTCCTTCGACAGACATGGCCAGCCCACTGCCACCTTAGCTTCCTGATCCTACAAGCTATGTCGGTCACTCCGGTTCTTCTCCGGATAATCTCGTTACGGATTTTATCCTTCAAAGAAACTCCAAGCATAGCTCGCTCCTTAGCTCGCTGAGCGACTTTGAATTTGTGGACTAGCCCAACTGTCAGTGTCCACGTCTCGGCACCGTAAGTCATGACTGGCAGGACGCACTGGTTGAAGACCTTTGTCTTCAAACTTTGCGGTATAGGCGACGAGAAGACTCGGCATAGTTTGCCAAATTTTTGATAACAATTGTAACAATTCTGTTGTTCATAAGAGACCCCTTTTCGTTTCCAAAACCAACGAAAATTCACCGTGTGTACTCAGATCAAGTTTGACGCTGATGTATTATCGTTTTAAAGATAGAGCAGGAACAAAAACGTTGAAAATAATGCATGTTTTTCGAGGTTTTTGGAGTCTTAACTATTATAAAATTGTAAACGTCTGCTTGTTTGTTTGTTTGTTCCAGCATCACGCTAAAACTACTGGACCGACTTTGATGATTTTTTTTTTGTTTGAAAGCTGATGATCTGACTTAAAAACTGGTATGGGTTTTGAGAAAGAAAGAAAGAAAGAAAAAAAGAAAAAAAAAATCGTGGGTTGCGTACTCACCCGACAGATCGAAGCTTCTATGCATTTGCATGAGCGGATAGTAATGTACGATGGAGTGGAGTGGAGTGGACAGGGGATGGGACTGGGGACGGGACAGGGGACGGGACTGGGGACGGGACAGGGGACGGGACATGGGACGGAACATGGGACGGGAAATGGGACGGTACATGAGACGGGACATGGGACAGGACAGTGGGACGGCACATGGGACGAGACATAGGACTGGACATAGGACTGGACATAGGATGGGATATAGGACAGGACATGGGAAATGGGACGGGACGATAGTGATATAGTGGGACAGTGGGACAGGACATGGGACATGGGACATAGGACGATAGTGATATACTGAGACAGTGGGACAGTGGGAAAGTGGGACAGTGGGACAGTGGGGCAGTGATGCAGTGGGACAGTAGGGCAGTGGGACAGTGGGGCAGTGGGACAAATGGGGGAGAGGGACAGAGGAGCAGTGGGGCTGTGGGACAGTGGGGCTGTTGGTCAGTGGGGCAGTGGGGCAGTGGGGCAGTGGGACAGAGGGGCAGTGGGGCAGTGGGACAGTGGGGCAGTGGTTCAGTGGGGCAGCGGGGTAGTTGCAGCAGGGCAGCGGGGCAGTGGGGCAGCGGGGTAGGGGCAGCCAGGCAGCGTGGCAGTGGTACAGCGGGGCAGTGGGGAAGTGTGGAAGCGGGGCTGCGGGGCAGTGGGACATCGGGGCAGTGGTGCAGCAGGGTAGCGGGGCAGTGGAGCAGCGGGTCAGGGGCAGTGGGACAGAGGGCTGCGGGGCCGTGGGACAGTGGGATAGTGGGGCAGTGGGGCAGTGGGACAGTGGGGCAGAGGGTTAGGGGCATTGGGACAGCGGGGCAGTGGGGCAGTGTGGAAGCGGGGCAGCGGGGCAGTGGGACATCGGGTCAGTGGTGCAGCGGGGTAGCGAGGCAGTGGGGTAGCGGGGTAGGGGCAGTGGGGCAGCGGGGCAGTGGGACAGCGGGGCAGTGGGGCAGTGTGGCAACGGGGCAGCGGGGCAGTGTGACATCGGGGCAGTGGTGCAGCGGGGTAGCGGGGCAGTGGGGCAGCGGGGCAGAGGCAGTGGGACAGAGGGCAGCGGGGCAGTGGGACAGTGGGGCAGTGGGACAGAGGGGCAGTGGGACAGTGGGACAGCGGAGTAGGGGCAATGGGACAGCGGGGCTGTGGGGCAGTGTGGAAGCGGGGCAGTGGGACATCGGGGCAGTGGTGCAGCGGGGTAGCGAGGCAGTGGGGCAGCGGGGCAGGGCCAGTGGGGCAGCGGGGCAGTGGGGCAGCGGGGCAGTGTGGCAGCGGGACAGCGGGGCTGTGGTGCAGAGGGGTAGCGGGGAAGTGGGGCAGCGGGGCAGGGGCAGTGGAGCAGAAGGGCAGAGGGGCAGCGGGGCAGTGGTGCAGCGGGGTAGCGGGGTAGCGGGGCAGTGGGACAGCGGGGCAGTGGTGCAGCGGGGTAGCGGGGCAGTGGGGCAGTGGGGCAGCTGGGTAGGGGCAGCGGGGCAGCGGGGCAGTGGAGTAGGGGCAGCGGGGCAGCGTGGCAGCTGGGTAGCGGGCCAGCGGGGCTGTGGGACAGCGGGGCAGTGGGGCAGCGGGGCAGCGGGGCAGTGGGGGTAGCGGGCAGCGTGGCAGCGGGGCAGCGGGGCCGCGGAGCAGCGGGGCAGCGGGGCAGCGGGACAGCGGGACAGTGGGACAGTGGACTGGACTGGACTGGACTGGCCTGGACTGGACTGGACCGGACTGGACTGGACTGGACTGGACTGGACTGGACTGACGTGGGTTAGCAGAATTTAACGCGAGTGGAGCCGCGGGTAAAAGCTAGTACTTAATATTATCAGTTACCTGTATTCTGTATATTACCTAACTAGGATTACCTATAATGATTTGATAATTAATACTCCATAAATTAATTAAACGAAAGAAAGGTCTTTCACTAAACCATTTGCGACTCAAAGAATGTAGTAGGTACTATATTCGTTTAATAGGAAAAACGCGATGGGGGTGCGAGGTCAGTTTAGCGGGCTGCCTCCTTCCATAATAGGTAGGTAAGTACGATACGATCTCGGGGAGTCGTGTAACGGCCAGTCGACCCGAGTTACTGCGGACAGCTGGTCAAGCGTCCACCGGGCCAGCAAACAACATCGCGCCCAATTTTCACTGAGATACATCTTCCACCTTTTAGTCTTCGTACTCATGGCCGCTGCCTAACTTTGCAGTCTCCCGACCATGGGTTGTACCAGCAGCGCTCCAAACATGGTCAACTCGAGTAAGGCAGGTATGATAATGTGACATTTGGATAATAACCCTTTTCATTAAATAAGTAAAAGTGAAGTAACTAGGTAGGTAGTCTTATTAGCCGACTACGGCAAAGCCAAACGAAGGGTTAAATATAATTTTTTTACTAATGATATTTTAATGGAACTTAAGATAGTACCTACCTACTCAATACATTTTAATCAAACACTTGTGGTGTAATGTATCCTGGTTGAACTTACAATTACTTACCCAAGTAGGTACTTTAATTATATACCTTCTCAAGTACCTATTTATTTTATTTTTACACGAAAATAATAAGAGTACAAACGTGCGTTTCATCCAATGTTTCATGTTTATAATTCAGTTAGTAAAGTACTTATGTAGGTGTACAGTAGGTACCATAGTTAAGCTGGGCGGAGGACCGAGTGTTGAGGCACTTGTGGCGCATCTTGAGAGAAGCCTTTGTCATGTCCACCAGTGGACTGCGATAGGCTGAGTTGAATAAAAGCACCTACCTATCTAAGTAATAGGTATTTTTCCCAACGCAAAATAGTCTCCACCATTTTCTATAACATATTTTTTCCATAACAGTACACTTCAGCCCAACAACTAAGGAGTTTTTAATGCCACTTGGCCCAACCAAGGAGTTTTCAATCCTTTTTTTTTTGCAGTCTTACAGTTTGGCACAAAATAGTAGGTACACAAAATGCAGGACGCTACTAGTCGTACATTGAAAACTTTTATCTTTTAAAATCGCGTTTTGGCCAAAACTTTGGATTGTCATATTGCTTTTAATTATATTTATGTGTTTACAGGCATATTTTTTGGATGATAAAACAGAGGTTGACGGAATCCTGACAAGGATAGAAAATTAGTTCCGATTATGTTTTCACCAGACTATATTTTATTATCTGTGTTGACGCGCACTGAGGCGCGTGCGCGCGCCATGTGCTACTGGATTTGGTCATCATAAATTGTGAATTTATTGTGATTGTTTACGTTATTATTATGTTTTTGTTAGTCTAAAGTTTTATTCTGGGCAAAAATATCTGACAACAGCAGTGACACTGAACTGAGGAGAATAAGAACCCGCCTGAATTTCTGGATGCAGCAACGTAAATGACGCACAATCTTTTACCACAAAAATCAAGAAAAACTAACGACAATGTTACCAAGATTTTGACTTTGGTATTTTATTTAGATAAAGTAGTGTATGAAACTGACATAACTAGGTATTAAAATACTCGTGTGATACTATATTTATATTTTACTAGCTTTTACCCGCGGCTCCGCTCGCGTTAAATTCTGCTAACCCACGTCAGTCCAGTCCAGTCCATTCCAGTCCAGACCACTGTCCCACAGCCTCGCCGCCCCGCTGCCCCGCCCCCGCTGCCGCCCCGCTGCCTCGCTACCCCACTGCCCCGCTGACCCACTATCCCACTGCCCCACAGCCCCGCTGCCCCGGTACCCAACTGCCCCGCTGCTCCGCTGGCACGCTGCCCCGCTGCCCCATTGCCTCGCTGCCCCGCTGTCCCGCCCCCGCTGCCCCACTGACCCACTGCCCCGCTGCCCCACTATACCAATGCCCCACTGCCCCACTGCCCCGGTACCCCACGGCCCCGTTGCCCCGCTGGCACGCGGCCCCGCTGCCCCGCTGCCCCACTGCCTCGCTGCCCCGCTGCCCCACAGCCCCGCTGCCCCTCTGTCCCGCTGCTTCGCTGTCCCGCTGCTCCACAACCCCACTGCCCCACTGCCCCACTACCCCATTGCCCCACTATCCCACTGGCCCACTGCCCCGCTGCCCCACTACCCCACTGCCCCACTGCCCCACTGTCCCACCGTCCCACCGTCCCGCTGCCACTGTCCTACTTTCCCACTATCCCACTGTCCCACGGCCCACTGTCCCACTGTCTCACTATATCACTAAATCACTATCGTCCCGACCCATGTCCCATGTCCTGTCCCATGGCCCATCCTATGTCCAGTCCCATGTGCCGTCCCACTGTCCTGTCCCATGTCCCGTCTCATGTCCCGTCCCATTTCCGGTCCCCTGTCCCGTCCACTGTCCCGTCCCCAGTCCCGTACCCTGTCCCGTCCCCAGTCCCATCCCCAGTCCCATCCCCTGTCCACTCCACTCCACTCCACTCCATCGTACATTACTATCCGCTCGTGCAAATGCATAGAAGCTTCGATCTGTCGGGTGAGTACGCTACCCACTTTTTTTTTTTCTTTCTTTCTTTCTTTCTCAAAACCCATACCAGTTTTTATGTCAGATCATCAGCTTTCAAACAAAAAAAAAATCATCAAAATCGGTCCAGTAGTTTTAGCGTAATGCTGGAACAAACAAACAAACAGACGTTTACAATTTTATAATAGTTAAGATAAGATTAAGAAGATAAGATAATATACTTGAAGAAGAAGGTAATTAAAAATTGTAGACTGAAAATAGTATTTTTTTAGTTACACCAAGATAACTTTATGCTTATTCGTATATTAAGATGGATACAATATAACAACGTTTAGTACTTCTAAATTTTATTGCTTTTCATACAAAAAATTAGAGAAATCGCAATTTAGAGGTAGCTTCCGGTCCTTGTCTGTAAGTCGAAAGATTCTGATTTTCGGTTGGCTCAAAAGACTGCATTTCCAAGATGGCACCACCCACATACGACAGGATTTTTTTTTCTACTCTATAAAATTCGGCCCGACCAAAAAGTTTTTGATGTAATTTCTTTAGCAGCCGTATTTTCTCTATGGAGGCGCGCGCCAGAGCGCATGCGTGTGAATGACAGCTGGATATGAGCGCCTTATTCACCTTGATGTATGCAAAATGTTGTAGAAAAATATAACTAAAAATCACCGGTTCCCGTCATCGTAGCGAGGTAAAATACATACCAGTTTTTAAGTCAAATCATAAGTTTTTAGTCACAAACCCTTTCAACAAAATCGGTCTAGTAGTTTTATAGTGATGCTGGAACAAACAAACAAATAGACAACTGACATTTAACAATTTTATAATAGTAGTAGAGTAGATGAATAATTTCCCAAAGGTGGCAGGCCAGCGAGTTTTACGCGCGTGTTTTTCGTATAGTATTTGTTTTTGTTTTGCTAAACTTCACCGGAGTGCAAGGATCTATTCTATGATTTATTAAAACTCGCAAGCGAAACAAAAACGTGGCATAAGCCCCGCCCCCTTCGGTCAATTCGTGACACGACTCAGATTAAATGACACGAACATCACCATAAAATGTCAGCACCGATTAATGGGTACGCTGATGTCGAAAATAATGCTGATGTTCCGCGGATGCGGATGCTGACTGTTTCTGATATTCGCAACAACCCTGAAAATATGTTGTTCAGTTTTTACTCTCTTGTCTTATTTAGTCAACAATCTTTTTTTTTTTACTTGTGGAAATCCTCATGGACGCACTCCACCGGGGAAAGCGAAGCCAGTGTCGGACTCTTACCGATTAACGGCCAAAATTAATATCCAATCTATCCACGATTTACCCTACTGGAGATAGAAATTTGACATATTTTGTATGGAGCTTATGTCAAATTCCTATCTTTAGTAGGGTAAATCGTGGATAGATCGGATATTAATTTTGGCCGTAAAACCACCACGATGTTCCTCTTCCAACCGATGGCCGGGGGACCGCGGGCGTGGGAAACTTATAGTCGTCCAACCATCCCCGGCAGGTCCCGGCTCGCCACTAGTAGGCGAGCCCCTTCTCCCCGTGCGGCTTTCGGCCGCACCCTTCTCTTGACTGGCGCGCGCGGAACACGACGCGCCACCATCACGGGCCTTGACTGATCGGGCGGCGGGCTACCCGAGTCCGCCGCCCGCAGGTCCACTCCTAGGGTGGCTGGAGGTCGGCGTACGACCGGGCCCTCCTGCGACGCCCGGTCCGTCTCCTGCGGGTGGGGAGAGAGGTCGTTGCCTCTCGAACCCTCTCCGCCGCCTCCTTAGCGAGCGTCACCTCCTCGCAAAAGGAGACGATGCCCTCCCCAAGCGTTCTCGCTTCCGACCATAGCCAAAACAACGGCCGGAAGAGTCAACAATCTTGGCATGTCTCTTTATTCAAATAATTACTGATAAAATGTAATTAGGTATTAGTTCTGCACATGTACCTAATTAGGTTAAAAAAATATATTTTAATCATTATTATTTACGAGTCGCATTTAAGACATGCCAAGATTGTATACTAAATGAGACAAGTAAGAAAAAAAAATGTGTTTTGTAAGTACCTACATAGGTACCTATTTTGTAGAATTCTAAATTATTAGGTAGGTACCTAGTTAATTCTTTAACTATAAGTACGGGATGTTGATCTGTAACAATGCCATATTTATAGAGCTAATGATAAATAATGTACTTCTAAAAATACTTAAACAATTATACGGTTATATAATAACCATATTTTCACATAGAAACATAGCGAGGGTATGAGAATAAATCCCGAACGACTCTGAAACCGGCGATATTGTCAAAGAGCAGAAAATTCTGCCCATTTTTTTGGTGGTCTCGCACCACTGAGGTAGTATGCACTAGACATCGTTGTCTCGCACGTATTGTTTTTGTGTCACGCGCGACACACGGGGGGATTTGTTTGTTTACAAATAGGTATTTTATTTATATAAAATTATTATATTTTAGTATTGAGTAGGCCTATGTCCAGCAGTGGTCGTCTTTCGGCTGAAATGATGATGATGATGATAAGTAGTGAAGTCACGGATGTTGCGGATAGCTACACAAAAATCTAATTGAAGTCGATAAATTATTCTTAAACTTACCTTTACTCTTGGACGAATTTTACTGTTTTACTACAAAAAAGATAGGTAGGTACCTAGGTAGTAGGTACGTAAATAAACGCATCTACGCGTTGAAATGGTGTCTAATGTTATTTTTGTGGTAAGACGGATGTTCTATTGTTTCAGAAAAAAGCATACAGTTTCAAGAAGACATGAGCGACGACCAGTCGAAAGAGACAGATGAAATCATTTATAGAGCGGGAAACGATACAAACGAAAAAACCGTGCTTCCTTCGTGTGATACTTTAGCAGAACATTTACATGTAGTTAGAAATAAATATACTCCTAGTTTAAAAACAGAAAGAGGTAGGTACCTATTGTTGTTTTTGACTAGCATTTATTAAGACGGTAAATTATGTATTGTTAGAAGCATTTTTAGAAAACTTTTGTATTCGACGCTAGCGTCGTATAAGTAAAAGAAGAAAATCTGAAATGCGTGGTCGTTTTTAGAGCTCATTCAGAGACATAGAACAACTTTTACTATGGCTTTTACTTATTTATACCTTTGAATAGCAAAAAAAAACTGCTGTTCCCTAGAAAAACATCGATGTCGCTCGACAAAATGTATGGATCAGATGATGTACTTTAAAAAATTCATTGATCAGATGATATGTTTTTCGCGATTTCAGGGTTGACCCCGTAATAAAAATTGTTCGATAGCTGTTGGCGACGAACAACTTTACACTTTGAAAGTGAAGTGAAATAAAAAAGTTAATTAACAAAACCAAAAAACCCGACTGCGTATAAATATAACTGAAAAGATGTAAACAAGACTTGTGTAGGTACATGTAGGTATATGTGAAACTATCAAATCAACACGCAGGCGGAGGATACCTATGAACTACTTTATGTAATTCATGACCAAAAACATACGTAGCCTCCGCCTGCGTGTTGATTTGATAGTTTCACATATACCTACATGTACCTACACAAGTCTTGTTTACATCTTTTCAGTTATATTTATACGCAGTCGGGTTTTTTGGTTTTGTTAATTAACTTTTTTATTTAAAAAATTTTAGTTCTGTCATGTTTTATCGCCCTATTAATGTAATTCATTTTTAACGTTGAATATTTTGTTGTTTTTTAGCATTTCTCATTTCAAATTACATTTAAATATATAAGTTGTATATATTTTTGTAAAGCATTTATAAAGCCCTTTATTTTGATACCCCACTCGATAGGTTTTGAGGGAAAAAAAAAATTTTGAAGACTTAAAATGGCGCCAAAAAGCGTCCATTTTATTTTTTATAATTTTGATAGACCCAGTGTCACTCTCACAATTAAGACGAATCTAATGACACATCTCAAGCTAAAATCAATCAAGCCGTTTAGGCTACAGAGCGTGCCAAAGAAATATACATACCTACATACATACATACATATATACATACATGCATACATACATACACTCGAAAAACATAACCCTCCTTCTGGCGCAGTCGGGTAAAAAGAAGCTGTGACCAAAGACCAAAGTGATTGTGCATGCGAACATTACTCTGATTATACCTAGTAGCGGTAAAATTATACATAAGGTTGATTGCATAACTTTTTTGTTCTGTTGTTAAATCAAGTAGGTAGTTTGTATTTCATTAGTTAGATTTTATTTTCACTATTCACTTTTTCCCTTTGTAATTATTTTATTATTGAAAATATTTAGGTAAATAAGTTTTGCACATACGGACTAAAGTCCTAGGGTTCTTAGGAGACTGTATTTTACGACCATATATGTCAATGACAAAGAAAGAAAGAAAGAAAGAATCATTTATTTGCGAAGAATACAGGTGGTACCAGATATAAAAATTGGTGGTTTAGGAACATTGCTATATTCTGCTTGTATTAAGCATGCAAAAATCCAGTATAGATGAAACCAAATGAACTATTTTATTGGGATATTTTCTTTTTTCTTAGTCATTTGACTAGATTTAACTATATTTACGGGCCTGAACCAAGTAAATGTAGCGTGTGGTGTGTAAAATGTAATGTGTTAATGGTGTGTTTAATTTTCTTCTATTTGCATGAACTTTCTTACGATACGGCACGTGTTCAAAATTGCTGCTTTTTAGGGTTCCGTAGTCCTACAAGGAACCCTTATAGTTTCGTCATGTCCGTCTGTCCTAATCCTTTACAGCTTAATAACTTCTACAGTTATAAACATAAGTAAATGAAATTTTGTTAAAAAATAGTATAGATATAGATCTCAATTTTAAAAGAATAAAAAAATCATGATTACGTATTTTAGGGGTGGCGCCCATACATGTGAAATGGGGATGAAAATTTTTTTTCGCTGCACCCCCTCGTGTGGGGTATCATTGAATAGGTCTACTAAAATGAAGGTAATGTTTCATAAATACATTTTTTATCAGATGTACCATCTGCGAAATATAGCCAGCCAAAGTGGCTTGCAATGTGTCCCCCCCTCTGCCATTTCTTAACTATGCAACGTAGAAACTTATAATCTTCCACATTGATAGACCTTTGTAAAAACTCTCTTTTAAAATTATTTCAAGCATATTGTGATTATAAATTTTTGAGTTATAAAGAGAAAACTGAAAAATACTTAAAACGTCCTAGTTCAAAGGTCATTGACCTTAGAGAAAAATGATCATAGCAAATAATGCTCCTTTAGCTACTTTCTATTTGAAAAAATCACAAAAAGTAACTTTGTGTTATGTTGACGACACACTTCTTAAATATGGCGCCATCTAGCGGTGTCTAACAACACTCTCTGGGTCGCCAATGCTGCCGTCAAGTGCCGTCTATTACATTTGGCACTGTATAGCGCCATCTAGCGGCTACTGACATCACTCTCTGAGTCGCCAATGCTGCCGTCTATTGCAAAAACTAAAATAGCCGTGATTAATATTCGATTTGATATGTTTGTAACACCTACTTAAGGAACCCTATAATTCTGAGCATGGCCCGACATGCTCTTGGCCGGTTTTTTTGTAAAGTAATGTAAAGAGATTCTTTCAGGTCTATTATTTTTAGGCTATGGAGAAGATGGTTAGGAATAACACCTGTTGTAGAGAGGACTATAGGAACTACATAGACTTTTTCTTGTCTCCAGATTCTGGACACATCTTCTTTGAGTTCTGCGTACTTGCTTATTTTTTCGCTTATTGTCTTCTGTAGGTTATGGGTATTGGGAACTGCAATGTCTATTAGGTACGTGATTTTATTTATTTTATCCTGCAGTGTTATATCCGGTCTATTATAGTGAATGGTTCTATCGGTAAGTATGGCGCGGTCGTAGTATAGTTTGTGTGTGGAATTTTCCAAGCCAGTTTCTGGTGTGTATTTGTAGTAAGGAGTGTTTGTGTTTTGTATGAGTGTATATTTGAGTGCTAGTTTTTGATGAATGACGTTTGCTACTTGGTTATGTCTGTGTGTGTAGTCTGTCTGTGTAAGTGTGGTGCATGCTCCTGTTATGTGTTGGATAGTTTCTGGTTGAGTGTGGCACTTACGGCATTTATCGTTTGATAAGGTGGGGTCTTTGATTATGTATTTCCTGTAGTTTTTTGTGTTGATGATTTGATCTTGTATAGCTATTATAAATCCTTCTGTTTCTGGAAATAAATTGCCTACTTTAAGCCATTTATTTGATGCTATTTCGTTAACATGGGCTTGTTCTAGATCATGAGGATGACGACCATGAAGTACTTTCTTCTTCCAATCTTCAATTTTTTGTTTTTGTGGGTCACTATTACTAGTTGCGTGTGTATTTGTATGTATATTTGTTTGATCATTTAAGTTCAGTGGAGTGTAGTTTGAATCATTTTGGGTAATTGCTTTATGAATGTTACTTGTGTGAGATTTTATGTGAAAGAATGTTTTAAGCCTACTAATTTGCTTTTGCCAAAGGTGATGGATGTCTATTAAGCCTCTGCCTCCATTTTGTCTTTTGATAGTTAGCCTTTCTATTGCAGATTTTGGGTGAAGGTTATTGTGTTTTGTAAGTGTTGTGCGTGTGTTTCTTTCTAACTGTTTTATATCTGTTTGGCTCCATTTTATCACTCCGAATGAGTAGGTTAATATTGGAATGGCGTAGGTATTTAAAGCTTTAATGAGATGTTTCCCAGCAAGTTGGGTTTTACACACGGCATTTATTCTTCTTTTGTACTCTGTTGTTAATGTCTGCTTAATTCTAATGTGATCTAATCCTTTCAGTTGCGTGTATCCTAAATATTTATATAAATCTGTCGGTTCCATTGCTGTTATTGTATCAGTATTGTTTACTACATAGTCACCAGGTCGTATCTTGCCACGTATTATGTGTAGTGTTTTACATTTATCTAACCCAAATTGCATGTTAATATCATTACTAAATTCTGCTGTTGTCTTTACTAGATTTTTCATTTCTTTTTCGGATTTTGCATATAATTTAATGTCATCCATATATATTAGATGTGAGATAGTCGTTTCTTCTGTACTATGTTTAAGACAATATCCGGCCCGGCAACTTTGTAGTAGATGTGATAACGGGTTCAGGGCGAGACAGAACCACAGGGGGCTCAGCGAATCACCCTGATAAATACCTTTTCTTATAAATATTTGTCTTGTTGTGACAGTGTTATGTGTGTTACTTAGATGTAATGTTGTTTTCCAAAGTTTCATAATACTTCGCAAAAAATCTAATACTTTTGGGTTTATTTTATAAATTTCTAATATTTTTATTGACTGGATACTTTATTGAATGGAATACTGTCAAAAGCTTTTTTATAATCTATATAAGTGCAATGTAGATTTCTACTTTTTATGGTAGCATGCTTATGTATAGTAGAGTCTATTACTAACTGTTCCTTGCATCCCATATGGCCTCGCCTGCATCCCTTTTGCTCTTCCGCTATTATATTGTGTTGTTCGATGTGTGCATTGATTTTTGATGTGATTGCTGATGTAAGAATTTTATAAATTGTGGGTAGGCATGTTATTGGTCTGTATTGAGAGGGTTGTGTAGAATATTTGGATTTTGGAAGCATATAAGTTATTCCTGTAGAAATAAATTCAGGCATATTCTGTTTTTTTAATATGATATCTGTTAAGTTTGTAGCAATGGATTTGTGTAGTGAAATCAACTTTTTGTACCAGTAATTATGTATTTTATCTACACCAGGTGATTTCCAATTATGTAACCTAGTTGTAATATTTGTTATCTCCACAAATTCCATTTCTTCTATTATACTCCATTTAGTTTCTTCTTCTGTTATCCAAGTTGCTTTGTCATTCTCAAATCTACCTCATCCCCCCAACTAGATTCAATCCCTGACTCCATCGAGACAGTTGCGGATACGGTGGCCGCGATCACCTCGCTCACCAACCATGTACAGTCCGTAGTGGGCGAATGCTCACGGCAGGTTCCGATGCTGGATGACCAGCATTTGAAACTGCCGGACGATGTTAATGAGTTGAGGACCGAGCGGAACGCGGCCATCCGTGCCTATGACGCTTTTCCCAACGAAGCCAACCGTGCCCATATGCGCTCTTTGCAGAATACTGTAAAAAGACGTGTAGCTCAGGTACGGGAGGATCGCTGGGACAAGGAAGTCAGCGAAATCCAACCGTCTCATTTAGCCTTCTGGGCACTTCAACGCAGACTCAAATGCGAGCCCACGGCAGCCATGCCCCCCCTAAATCGACCCAATCAATGGCCGGCCTTTGATGATGACGAAAAAGCCGAATGCTTAGCCGACAGCTTGGAGTCCCAATGCACTCTCAGTACGCTTCCCGTAAGCCAAACCCACCTTGACAAGGTAAATTCAGAAGTAGAGCGTAGGTCAGCCCTCCCCCCCCCCCCAATAGATGACCCTGATGACCCGCTCCCACCGATCACCCCTGACGAAGTTCTCTCTATAGTCAAAGATCTTAAGCCCAAAAAAGCCCCCGGCGCAGACGGCATCACCAATAAGGTGTTGAAACGTTTCCCTGCCACCCTAATCGCTCTAATGACCGTCATCTTTAATGCGGCATTTAAAAACAACATCTTTCCCCAGGCTTGGAAACAAGCTACGGTAATCGGTATTTCCAAACCGGGCAAGCCAAAAGCCGAGCCGAGTAGTTACCGGCCGATTAGTCTCCTCAATGTCTTCGGTAAAATCTACGAGAAGCTTATTTATAAGCGACTCAAAGATTTCGCCGACTCAAATAAACTCCTTCCCGACGAGCAGTTTGGCTTTCGTACAAAGCACTGCTGCGTTAATCAACTGCACCGCATTGTAGAACACATCAGTGCAGGCTTCGTACGCGGTCAAATGACCGGTACTCTCTTTTTCGACGTGGCAAAGGCTTTCGATAAAGTGTGGCACAACGGCTTATTATATAAGCTGTACACTATGAATGTACCACATCGTCTCGTGCTCATCATCCGAGACTACTTATCGAATCGTACCTTTCGCTATCGCATAGAAGGGGCTCTCTCCTCCCACCATCCCATTCACGCCGGTGTGCCACAAGGCTCCGTGCTCTCCCCCCTACTGTTCACGCTGTACACCAGCGATATTCCAAAATGCGGTGCAGCCCGTATTGCCCTTTTCGCCGACGACACGGCAATCTATTACTCCGGCAAGACCCATGTCGCTATTTCTCGTACCCTCCAATCCGTGGCCAACACCCTAGGTGACTGGTTCCGGAAATGGAGAATCGAAGTCAATCCCGAAAAAAGTGCAGCTGTCCTCTTCGATAAGAAACCCCTGTCACAGTACCGCAAAGAATTGAGCGTACCAGTCTCAATGTTCGGGAAACAGATCCCATGGCAAAGTAAAGCCAAATACTTTGGAGTGATCCTTGACCGTAGACTGACATTCAGACCGCATATCCGCAAGGTGAAAAACCGTGCCGCCTTCGAACGTCTCCACCCCCTACTCAATGCGCACAGTAAGCTGCACACTCCTCTCAAAGTAAGGATATACACCACCTGTATCCGCCCCATACTCGCCAATGCTAGCGTTGTGTTCGCACACGTTAAGCCGGTGAGAATTCACATACTCCAAACCGTCCAAAACCGTTTTATGCGAAGGGCCGTAGGCGCCCCCTGGTACTTACGCAATGTCCAACTCCACCTAGACCTCAAACTGCCAACCATCAAGCAGTTTTTCAAGCGTGTCTCTAAACGCTATTTCGATTCCGCTCCCAAGCACCCCAATCCATTGGTCGTGGCGGCCACCGTCTACCAGCCATCTGCTATTAGCAAAATCCGACGTCCCAGACACACACTCATTGAACCCGATGACGCTATTACACTCCTCCAGGAGTCAGATAAAAGCACAAGCACACTCCGACGCCGTCGTCCAAAATATCGTCCCCGCCGGCGAGGACTGACGCGACACACACACAGAATCCGAGAGTCCGACTCTCGAGAAACAGAAACACATGCCGACGCAGCACCGGCTGCTGGGGGGATCAGTGGCGGGGTCCCCCTGCTGCACCCTGAGTCGAGGTCCGAGCTCCCCCCTGGGGACGCCCTCACGGTGTAAGCAACCGGAGATAATCTCGTCACGCGAGACCGGCCCTATGCTCTAGAGTAGTTCCTAGGAGCAGGCTATTGCGTAGCCACTGTTTAGGTTTTAGGTAGGTCTTAGCCTCGCCGGCGAGGCTTGCCGCTTAACGGCGTTTTAGCACGTCACCCGATAGACCGAAAGTCCGCTACTTTCGAGGTAACCAATTCGATGCAGCAACGGCTGCTAGGGGGACATAGGAACGGCGGGGTCCCCCTGCAATGCCCTAGTGACGTTCGAGCCCGCCCCTTGGGGGGCGCCCGCTTGCGCGGTATTTATACCGCGTATTTAGTTTGTAAGTATAGGGATAAAACCTTCGGCGAATGGAGTCCCACATGGGACTCTCCGCCAACTAAGTCCGGTTAAGCAGGAATGGGACTTCGGTCCCACCTGCGAGAACCCATTCGAAAAAAAAAAAAAAAAAGTCGGTCGGTCGCATTGATGCGCTTGCGTGGCGGCAGACGTAGGTAGGTACAGCAAAATACAGAGTTGAAATGTGTTAGACAGGACAACAAAATCTTGAAGGTTTGTTTTTGGTAAATGTATTATGTTTTGTAAAAAGTCATAGAACAAAAGTTGTTGTTTATGATGTTAGTAACATAGTCCTGAGAGGTTAACGGTGTTTTACAAATAACCCTGTATAATGTTCTTGCATAGGACTTCTGAAATATTTTATTTTGAAATTTTAGGTTAGGGTTGTGAATTCAGTTTGCAACATGCAATATTTGACAAGCAAACATTGCGCATCGTGACGTGACGTATACGCGGTGTAAATGTAGGTAAAAATCTAGGTATGTGGTAAAAATACATGCAATTTAAAACTAGTAACTTGGATTTTATTTTCGAAGAAGGATATTGTGTGGAATTGGAACGGGGTCCACCCTCGTTAAGCATTGCTGAAACTTGATTCCTATAGATAAATCTGGAGAAGTTGGGGTGAGGTGTCAAAGAAAACCAATGGCACGTAAAATAATAAGCATTAAACAACTGAAATGTATAAATTTTTGTGACAACCCTATTTCCATAGAAATGTTAAAAAAATTTGAAACGCAATATCTCGTAAAATAGTTATTGAGTATTTTCTCAACTCGAAGGTACATAAGTACATATTACTTTAGTGTATTTTGGTGGTTAAAAAAATGCTAATATTATATGGCCAATTCTTTTTTGTTTAAAATTTACAAAATAATTATTTTCTCGCTGTCAGTGCAGCTAGAGACTTGCAATTTTCACACCTAATGCGTTTGAAATTGACCATTAATAAATATCTATTGACAAACTGGAGTTTAATATTTTTTTGGGAAATACAGACAAAAATATTTTTCATGAAGTTTGATGACTTTACAAAAAACATCGATATCTTCAAAATTAAGTAAAATATCGAAGCAGGTGTTTCTTATTACCTATGCTTTATTATGATTGAATCCATTCAAATCGAACATAAAACATGGATGACCAAGTGTTTTTTATTTTATTTTAGACAATCAAGAAGATATACATTTTATTGAAATTATAAATAAAACGAGTTCAAGTCATACACTACACGAAGAAGAACAAAAACCTAAATTAGAAGAAATAGTAGAAAAAGCAGTAGAGTTGTATACTTCAGAAAATACAAATGAAACAAAACCTGTTTTAAAAGTAGCAGAAGAATCTGAAACAAGCCATGGAAATATTGACAACAACATTAATGAAAATAATGATGTAGAAGACAATAAAGAACACGGTGTAGTCGAACAGGACAAAGAAAAGTTAGTATAAAACGGACTTAGGCTTATATTCAGAGACGAATCTAAACGTGAACTTATGCTTCCAAGTCTTCCAACTAGCACTGCGTTTTAACAGTTGGAAGCATGAGATCACACTTTGGTTCGTCTCTGAATATAAGCCTTAGTCCCTACATAATTTATGTAAGTATGTACAGTCACAACACTCACAACACGCGAATCATCTTAACTTGGCCGTGTTATACAAATCGGGTAACTTTTTCATGTACGACAGTTTGAGTCTGTAGCAGCAATTTTGCTCTTTTATCGCCTGTGTGTGAATTGAAATCTCGCTGACGCTTTCACACCAAAAGATGTACATCACGAGCTCGCGCCGGCACGCGCTGTCCGGCACCGATCTGCGATGTATATCGCGGGTAGGTGGTAGTAGTAAGTGAGCGTGATCCCTGTCGCCATGTTCCTTTACTCATTTTGTCAAATAAATACTCCATTCATGCAGCAATAAAGTTCATTTTGTTCTGTGTCGGCGCGAGACATCGCGAGGTAGAGCGTGGCAGAGCGTGGCTGGGCGTGGCGTGGCAGAGCGCGGCCGAACGTGGCGTGGCCGAACGTGACAGAGCGAGACCGGGCGGGCCGGTGCGAGATTTTTGTATCCGTTACGCAATGTAATAAATACTCTATTCATGCAGCAATAAAGTTTAATGTTGTACCAACAAATATTTCAATTCTCGCCTCGCACATCCAGACCTTACACACCGAAGATGGGCGTGACGTGAATTTAAATTTTGCTATACAAATTTCAATTCTCGCTCGGCCCATCCACGGCACGCCTCGCCGGTGTGAAACCACCTTTATTCTATTGTATCAGCTTTTTAACATCGAAATATATCTCACATTGTAGCATATCATTTTATTGTGTCTGCTTTTTACCCGACTGCGCCAGAAGGAGGGTTATGTTTTTCGAGTGTGTGTATGTATGTATGTATATTTCTTTGGCACGCTCTGTAGCCTAAACGGCTTGATGGATTTTATCTTGAGAGGTGTCGTCTTAATCGTGAGAGTGACACTGGGTATATCAAAATTACAAAAATACAAAATGGCCGCTTTTTGGCGCCATATTAAATGTCTTTAAAAAAATGTTTTTCCTAGAAACCTCGAGTGTGGTATCAAAATAATGGGTTTAATAAATGCTTTCCAAAAAAAAAACAACTTATATTTAAATGTAATTTGGAATGAGAAATGTTAAAAAACAACAAAATATATATAAATAGCTGAAAATAATCACGTGAAATTTTTAGGACTCTGGTTAGACCAAAATATGTCATGGCGACAACACATTGACCATACCTACTGTGAAAAAACTTAGTCAATATCATTATGTCCTCCACAATCTAAGTCATCATCATCCTCCGAGCCTTTTCCCAATCATATTGGGGTCGGCTTCCAGTCTAGCCAGATGCGGCTGAACATCAGCCACAATCTAAGTAAAATATCAAATCAAGACACTGTTCTCGTTGCATTTCATGCATAAATGTTTCATCAACACTGCGCTACGGTTTAATATTTTGGGGAAATTCCCCAGATAGAGATGAAAAAATGTCTTAGAGCAGATTGCCGAATTCAAACTACTGACAGCTGTAAGACGTATTTTGTTTCACTTAAAATATTGACCATCCCATGCTTATATATTTTTGAGGTAGCATTATTTGTTATTCAACATTTTAACTTTTTCGAAACTCTAACTAATGTACGCCTTCAAAATATTATTCGTGTGAAACCTCATAAGACAGCACTTTATTCAAATAGCTTTTTAGGTAGATATGGCTCCAAAAATATTTAATAAATTGCCTAAAAACATTAAATTGACTGATGGATGATATAGTTACGTACATTTAAAAAGAAGCTCAAAGATTTTCTTGTTCTGATAATCATTTACTGAATAGTAAGCTTACTATTCAGTAAATGATTTTCTGAATGATAGGGCAGGAGCCCCGGTTTTGGCCACCACACCGGTTTTGGCCGTTTGCTATTTTAATTGTTGATAATTATGGCATAGAAAATAGATTAGTTTTCTATCAATGGAAAATCCTTCGTCTATGGTTCTTTTTGAAAAGTGAGAGCTGTGGTGCTGAAAGTGTATGGAAACTTTTTGCGAAAATTGTAAAACCAAAAGTTAAAATATCACAAAAAGTAATTTTGTGTATATTGATATGACACACTTCTTAAATTCAGCGATAGGTGGCGTTGTTTGCAAAAACTAAAAAAGCAATGATTCATATTCGATTTGATTCGTTTGTAATTAGGAACCCTATAATACTGAGCATGGCCCGACATGCTCTTAGCCGGTTTTTTTTTATTTTATTTTTATAATATAAGTTATAGGTTCTCGTTACGTACGAGTATGAAACATTAAATATAGATGTCATCATCATCATCATTTCAGCCGAAAGACGTCCACTGCTGGACATAGGCCTCCCCAAACATCGCCACAACGACCGGTCCTGTGCCTTCCGCATCCAGCGGATTCCCGCGACCTTCACCAGGTCGTCGGTCCACCTTGTGGGGGGCCTACCCACGCTGCGCCTTCCAGTACGCGGTCGCCACTCCAGAACTTTACTGCCCCATCGGCCATCCGTTCTGCGAGCAATGTGCCCCGCCCACTGCCACTTAAGTTTGGCAATTCTTCGGGCTATGTCGGTTACTTTCGTTCTCCTGCGAATCTCCTCATTTCTGATTCGATCACGCAGGGACACTCCGAGCATAGCCCTCTCCATTGCCCTTTGAGTGACTTTGAGCCTTCTTATGAGGCCCATTGTGAGCGACCACGTTTCAGTACCGTAAGTAATTACTGGCAACACACACTGGTCAAAGACTTTCGTCTTGAGACACTGCGGTATTTTGGACGAGAAGATATTGCGTAGCTTCCCGAACGCTACCCAACCGAGTCGGATTCGACGATTGACCTCTTTCTCGAAGTTGGACTTACCTAGCTGGACAGTTTGTCCTAGGTATACATAATCGTCAACAACTTCGAGTGTAGATTCTCCGATGTTTACGGGAATGGGTGCTTTATAGGAATTCGACATAACCTTTGTCTTGTCCATATTCATTTTAAGACCCACTCTATTAGAAGCTCTACTGAGGTCATCGAGCATTGTACCGAGGTCCTCCATGGTCTCGGCCATGACTACTATGTCGTCGGCAAACCGAAGGTGAGTGATGTACTCGCCGTTTATGTTAATGCCTAGCCCCTTCCAGTCCAGAACCTTGAAGACATCCTCCAATGCAGCAGTGAACAGTTTCGGAGAGATCACATCTCCCTGTCTCACACCTCGCTGCAGAATGCAGAAGGATAGGTTTCGAGGCTTGGTCATGTAATCGGACTGACATAGTGGCGTTTCCATACAAAGACTTTAACACTTCGATGTACCGATAGTCAATCTGGCACCGTTGAAGAGACTGTAGTACCGCCCAAGTCTCGATCGAATCGAAGCCTTTCTCGTAGTCCACAAACGCTAAACAAAGAGGCAAGTTATACTCTTCGGTTTCTGTATAACCTGCCGCAGCGTATGTATGTGGTCTACGGTGCTAAAGCCTTTTCGGAAACCGGCTTGTTCGGGAGGCTGGAAGTCGTCAAACCTGCGCGAAAGACGGTTCGTAATGACTCTCGAAAACAGCTTGTAGACTTGACTCAGAAGTGAGATGGGCCTATAATTCTTCAGTAGAGCATTATCGCCCTTTTTGAAGAAGAGTACCACCACACCTCTGCTCCATGCCTTTGGCGTTTTTCCCTCGAGAATGACGGAATCAAACAGCTTCTGAAGGGCCTTAAGGATCGGTTTTCCACCCGCCTTCAGGAGTTCGGCCGTAATTCCGTCATCACCCGGTGCCTTGTTGTTTTTAAGCTGCTTCAGAGCCATCCTAATCTCGTACAGGCTGACGTCCGGTATATCTTCGGTATAGTGTCGGGTCAATCGAGCTCTTGGGTCGTTAGCCCGATTTACAGCGGGTGTCCGGGTGGACGTGTATAACTGTCCATAGAACTTCTCGACCTCCTTCAATAGCTCTGGCTTGGAGGATACGACTCTGCTATCGTCGGTCCTCAGTTTTGCAAGCTGGCTCTGCCCAATAGACAGGTCTCTTGCGAAGACTTTGGAGCCCTTGTTCTTCTCTATCGCGTCCTTAATACGTTCCGTATTAAATTGGCGTAGGTCACTTTTCAAGGACTTTGAGATCTGTCTATTGAGCTGCCGGTACTTAGTCGCATCATCTGAGGACTGCAGAATCATCTCGCGTCTTTCCGCCATAAGCTCGAGAGTGTGGTCAGAGAGCTTTTTGTTTCTATTTGTACAACGGGTCCTAAAGATCCTAGACCCGACCGTATTGTTTCCACAAACCCATCGTTGTAATCGTCCACTGAGCTCCCTAGGCATTCGAAACGATTCTGAAGTTCGAGCTGAAAGCTCTCGGGGTTTTGGATTTGGATCGGTGCTGGACGGGGCGTAGACTTCATCAGTCGAGATCTTTCCAGCTTGATGTTCAGATTCAATGTGCCTCTTACCAAACGGTGATCACTTCCGGTTTTGACCGCGTTGATCACAGAGACATCATTGAATATTTGCTTCTTCGTCGACATAATGAAGTCAATCTCATTTTTTGTTACACCATCAGGGCCCAACCAGGTCCACTTCCTGTGCTCACGCTTTCTGAAGAAAGAGTTCATCATATAGAGTCCCTCCTTCTCCATAAATCCGGCCAGTAGATGACCCCGGTGGTTCCGATATCCATATCCAAATTGCCCCACTCGCAGCTCATCATCGTAGCGCTTGCCCAGTTTCGCGTTGAAGTCTCCCATGACAACAGTGAAGTGAGTTTTAGAGCCATGCATGGCTCTCGAGATATCCTCATACATGGTCTCCACCTCATCGTGGGGGTGATTCGAGGTCGGGGCGTATACCTGTATAACCTTCAACGAATACCTTTCGGTTATTCTGAGTATAAGGTACGCCACCCTGGTCGAAACACTCTCGATCTTCACTATGTTTTTCACAAGAGACTTGTGGACGATAAACCCGACACCGCCCTGGGAAAGTTGATCGCCCTCCCGGAAATAGAGCAAGTTACCGGATTTGAGGATTATCGTGTCCTCCCCCTCTCTTCGGACTTTAGATAACCCTACGATATCCCATCGTAACTTGCTCAATTCTTCCTCGAGTTTGACAAGCTTCTCGTCGGTCCGCAGTGTACGTGTGTTGTATGCTGCCAGATCCAGTCTTTTTTTGTTATGGTAGCCGGATCTCTGCCGGGGATTCTTCGCACCCCCTGCCCCGCCGTTACCTAGGCCGCTACTGTAACCAGGGCTAGCGGGGCTGCCGGGGAATAGGGGCCGGTTTTTATTCGTGCTTTGCATGTTTGGGGGGATATGCCATAATCGGAAAATAATCGGAAATAATTTGGAATGAGAAATGTTAAAAAATAACAAAATATTTAACGTTAAAAATAAATTATATTTATGTGTGACTTTTCAAAATAAACATTAATAACGCGATAAAACATGACCAAATTATATTTTTTTTAATAAAATAGTTAATTAACAAAACCAAAAAACCCGACTGCGTGTAATAATAACTGAATAGATATAAACAAGACTTCTGTAGGTAAGTAGGTACATGTGAAAGTATTAAATCACACGCAGGCGGATTCTACCTATGAACTACTTGTAACCTATGACCTGCCGAACATAACATACCAAACTTATGGTGAAGTGAAGTGCTGTGCGTGCGTTAGTATAAGTGCAGGGGAACAGACAGAGACGTTAACAATCTCGCTTGAATCGCCGTAGTTAGAGGTTGTGCTAGACTTAAGTAATATTAGTAATCTGTTGTAATCATTATTATAATAAAACTTGTAAAAAGGACACAAATTGCCTTATTGAAACTCCTACCCAACGGCCAACTACGTAATTTACTTATGTAATTCATGACCAAAAACATACGTAGCCTCCGATTGCATGTTTATTTAATAACCTACACCTACACAAGTCTTGTTTACATCTTTTCAGTTATTGTTAAGTCGGGTTTTTTGGTTTTGTTAATTATTAACATTGAAATAGTACAAAGTACATTTAGTAATATAATTGTTCGATCTTTGCTCAATTAAAAGTGTGGGGTAGAAGGAATTGTTTACCATTAATTTTTCCACGACTACCCTCGTTTGGAAGCTGCAGATCGGCGACGCTAGTGCTCGCCGCGCCCCTTGCGCCGGCATGGAGAGCCAGTTGGATCGTGGCCGCCGATTGATGCATACGTGACCGTGTCGCGCTCCTAGCACTTCTTCAGTTTCGATTTAACTCACATACTTACAAGCTATTGCTACTGAGACGTTCTCAAACCCTTCTGTGACGAGTGTGGTGTGGCTATTTACCCAATCACCTTAGTTGGACTGGAACATTCGGCCGTGCTGAGCTGATCTGCGCCAAGAGCGACTGCGTGGGAGTGAAAGGTTGGTGGTATTAATTTCTTTTACCCTGTGCAGCCTGAGCAAAGATCGGAAACCAGAGTAGCTTACTCCACACTTGGAAATCTAATTATTCTTATCAGGTCCTTCGAAATATCCATAAATTTACCATATCTCATCCCCAACATTTTGGTCTTCGAGCCGGATTTAAAATACGTTATTTTCATATCCTCAAAATATATTTCAAATCCTCGTCTGATTTCAGCCGTGCTTTAGTTAGACGTTAGGACGCCATTTTGAATAAACCACGTTGCCGTGCAATTTCTTTGTTCAATTTGTGCACACAAGCCGTGCTTGTTTCTTATTATATTTCAATTCCATAGCTTATTTTAATATTTTCCCTCGAAAATGCCTAACTCAGAAGAGAAAGTTCCCTCTAAAAAGGAATTAGAAATAATGCGTAACATTAATAAATGTTTAGCTGAAAAGCAACGCATTTTCTCGCAGTTACAATTAATATGTGACCTTTCAAAAAAGATGGAATCTAATCCTGCTTTAGAGTAGATGTTCCTTTTGCGTGCCTCAGAAATAACTTCATTGCGTGAATCATTCGAAAATACCTGCATGTATATTTTTGAATTTAAATTAACGTTAGACTCCGATGCTGAATTCTCTACTAAACACATGGAAAGTTTCGATGATTTATTCTATCATGTCAAATGCTTGTGCTTCTAAAATGGCGGACGTTCCACCATGTGCACACGTTGACACGAAGGAGCAAAGCGCTAAGGTCGACGTTCGACCACGCTTACCTAAACTCGAACTATTCAGCTTTGACAGGAATATTGAGCATTTTACTACATTTTACGAAACATTTTGTTCTCTGGAGCATAATCAAACAAGTTTTTCATATATCGACAAGTTTCATTATTTGTTATCGTGTACAAAAGGTTCCGCACTTAGTTTAGTTAAAAGTGTGCCTATTAAGTCAAGTAATAACGAAGTAGTATAATTGTACCAGGCCCCTCAGAAAGTATTGCGAAAAAAAGTTTTTATATATGGGAGACTGGCCAGTTATAATGTTTTTCGAAAATATGATTATTTATAAGTAAAAATAAGTAAGTTCCAATTTCAAAATTTCCCTCCACATTTTTTGCGAGTTAATTCAAAGTATTGTGTCTCACTGAAATATGGATCTGCGCCGGGAACATTTTAGAGCTATGATTTTATACGATTTCAAGTGTCGCCTGAAACCGGATGAATCGTACGATAGACTTCAAATGGCATTCATGGATGAAGGCCCTTCCAAGGCAACCGTGTATCGTTGGTATAACGAATTCAAGCGCGGTCGACCAACTTTGGGGGATGACGAAAGAAGCGGTCGCCCTTTGACGGCTGTTACCGAAGAAAACGTGCTAGCAGTGAAAAATTTAATCCAAGACAATAGGCGAATTACATATCAGGAGATTCAACACATATTGAAGATTGGATCGGGAAGCGTTCACGAGATTCTACACAGCCATCTTCGCGTGAGGAGGATAGTATCACGCTGGGTGCCGCACAACCTCACCGATGCTCAGAAGCAGGCCCGGGTGGAATGGTGCCGTGATATGCTTAACAAATTTGAAGCAGGCTCGTCTCGGCGTGTTTACGACATCGTTACAGGTGATGAGTCCTGGATTTATCAATACGACCCAGAAACCAAGCGCCAGTCGACTGTTTGGGTGTTTCAAAATGAGCCAACGCCTACCAAAGTGAAGCGATCTAGAAGCGGGGGTAAGATTTTGATCGCTAGCTTTTTTAATTTGACTGGCCACTTGGTATCAATTCCCTTACGGGATCAAAGAAGCATTAATGCCGAATGGTATACTACCAAATGTTTGCCAGAAGTTTTCTCTGTTATAAGCAACAAGCGACCAAACACAGGGCTCCGCGGGCTACTGCTCCACCACGACAATGCACCTGCGCACACCGCACTCAAAACGAGGGACTTCCTGGACAGCACGCCAGTCAAACTCCTGGGTCACCCTCCTTACAGCCCTGATCTAGCACCGTGTGACTTCTTTTTATTCCCAAAAATAAAAAATCAGCTCAAAGGGATACAATTTTCGTCGCCGGAAGATGCGCTGGCTGCGTTCGAGCAGGCTGTAAACGAGGTGTCTGCGGCGGACTGGAAAAAGTGTTTTGAAAACTGGTTTAGGCGCATGAATCTTTGTATAGAGGCTGGTGGAAAGTACTTTGAAAAGATTTGATAAAAATATATGTACGTATAGAACAATTTTTTTTAGTTTCGCAAAACTTTCTGAGTGTCCCACGTATAATTCCCGGATAGTAGAGCTTATTTGGTATGTTATGATCTGAACCTGGTGGCTGGTTATGGTATGATTTGGCTAGAGAGATTGCAATGAAACCGTAGGTGGCGGTTAACCACCAACAAAAGCATTCCCAAGGAGGGTTGATGTCAGGCAGGCGGCCGGTCGTAAAACTGAAGCCGAAACCTTTTAGCAGCATGATGAGTATAAAAGATTGTTTTGATGTTAGGACTAGGGCGTACCCCGTAGGCGACGCGCAGGGGCAGCAACCGGCCACTGTGGGAAGCGGACAAGGGTTGTCGCACCATAACGGGCGGGTGCGACGTAAGAAGCAAGCTCGGAGAATGAGGGATGTTAGACTGAGGTGTGCGAGTTGGAATATAGGTACGATGACTGGAAGAGGAAGAGAGTTAGCGGATGTGTTAAAAAGACGACGAATAAGCATAGCGTGTTTGCAAGAGACTAAGTGGAAGGGTTCAAAGGCGAGAGAGATAGGAGAAGGTTATAAGTTTTATTATTGTGGAAGCGATGGAAAGCGTAATGGTGTAGGCGAGACACTTTACAAGCTGCCACCGCATTCGACCTAGCGATAACAAACACGTGGTTCAAGAAAAAAGACGAACACCTCATAACCTATAAAAGTTGCCACCACACGACTCAGATTGATTACTTTCTCATTAAAAGAAATAGTTTTAATCGAGTCAAAGATTGTAAAGTGCTGCCGGGCGAATGTTTAGTCTCGCAACATAGACTCCTCATAATGGAGGTGAAAATCAGTGTCCCGCTTAACAGTAACAAAGAACGGCCCCCACCTAGAACAAGATGGCGCATGCTGGAAAAGAAGGAGTTTGCGAGTGTTTTCAGGGAAAAAGTGGTAGATAAAATGATAGAAATGGAAGGGAAGTCTGTTAATGAATGTTGGAATGAAATAGCGGATGGTATAAGAAGAATAGCAAAAGATGTGTGTGGAGAATCGAAAGGGAAGGGTATAATTGATAAGGATACATGGTGGTGGAATGAAGAAGTGCAAAAGATACTTAAGGAAATAAAGAGTGCGTTTAAAGAATGGCAGGATGTTGAAAACATAAATATAGATTTAAAAGAGATAAAGAAGAATATCTACAAGGAATGGAAGGGAAAGGCAAAAAGAACAGTAGCTGTGGCGAGAACTCGGGCTCAGGATGACTTGTATAACTCGTTGGAATTCCCTAGAGGCCAGAAAGAGCTCTATTGCATAACAAAGTCTAGCGAAAAGAGAGCAAGAGATATAATTCATATAAAATGTATAAAAGATGATGCAGGTATGGTCTTAGCAAAAGATGATGAAATAAAAGAGCGTTGGAAGGTACTTTGAAAGGTTGATGAATGAAGAGAATGTATGGTCTGGCCTACTTAAAGAGGTGCATGTAAATAGGGGTTTGGTAAATGAAATTAGTATGGATAAAGTCAGAAGGGCGGTTCGAGGTATGAAAAATGGGAAAGCAGTGGGACCAGATGGTATACCAGTAGAAGTATGGAAATTATTAGGAGAAGATGGATGTTACTGGCTGACTTTATTCTTCAATAAGTTGTTGCATGAAGAAACGATCCCACAAGAATGGTGTAATAGTACGCTAGTGCCCATCTTCAAAAATAAGGGTGATGTACAAGACTGCAACAACTATAGAGGAATAAAGCTCATGTCACACAGTATGAAAGTATGGGAGAAGGTGATAGAGAAAAGATTGCGAGAGGAGAGTGAGATCACCCAAAACCAGATGGGATTTATGCCAGGTCGTGGAACAACGGATGCCATATTTGCACTCCGCCAAATATGCGAAAAGTATAGACGTGCGCATAAGAACTTGCACATGGTGTTCGTCGACCTAGAGAAGGCGTACGACAGAGTACCCCGCGATGTGGTAGGCGCTGAAAGAGAAAGGTGTGCCTGCAAAGTATGTGGAGTTAATTCGTGCTATGTACAGCCAATCCAGTACCCACGTTCGGTCGGCCGCTGGCAACACCGACGAGTTCAGTGTGGCTGTAGGCTTGCACCAAGGGTCGGCTCTAAGACCTTACCTCTTCTTGCTGATAATTGATGCTTTGACATCAGAAATCCAGGAAGAGGCACACTGGTGCATGCTGTTTGCTGACGACATTGTCCTTGTTGGTGAAGATGGACTTGAGGTCCAGAGTAGATTGGCGAGATGGCAACAAAATCTGGAGAACGTTGGCTTGAAAATCAGCAGAACTAAAACGGAATACATGTTCTGCTATTTCGGCGGTCTTTCCGGTTTTGTTGCTATTGCGCTAGATGGCGTGCCCTTGCCAGTCTGCTCCGACTTTCGGTACCTCGGTTCACTTGTGCAAAGCGATGGCGAAATAGACCGGACAGTCAAAGCACCGAATTAACACAGGATGGTTGAAATGGCGGCAGGTCACGGGACCAGGACACCGCACAACACACGCTTGAGGAGTGCCCTGCGTGGAGCTCAGAGCGGCGGGACCTGGTTGGGCAGATCGGGCAAGATCTTTCTCTGCCAGTAGTAGTGTCTGCTATGCTGGCAGAGCCGACGGCTTGGATGGCCGTGGCTTCCTTCTGTGAGACTGTCATGATCCAGAAGGAGGCCGCAGAGCGGGATCGGGAGAGGGCCAATCCCGCTCGGAGACGGAGGCGCCGGAGAGGCAATCGTCCTGGCGCCCAGATAGGGCTACACGCCGCATCCCCTGTCGTCATGTACTGGCAGGGGACCATTGGGGATCGTGGACGCTAAGAGTGGGGGACTCAAGGCGCCCATTACACGACCCTGTGGAGGACAGTAGTACGTGGTGGTCGCGTACTGCTGTGGTGTGGAAAGTACCGCTTTCCCGGGACGTGCTTTGGCACAGCACCAGAGGGGCACCGGCGCGGTCCACAGGAGTTCCCGGAGCTCCTCTATTGTGTGCTGAGGTCGGCCACCGTGTGGTTTTAGTCGGTAGGAGTCCGACATACCCCTTCGTGTTCCCCAGACAAAGGGTATCCATGAGGATTTCCAATCGAAAACAAAAAAAAAAAAAGGTCACGGGAACTACATGTGACTCTCGAATTCCTCTTTCTTCTTCTTCCTCTTAAACTAAAGGGGGAAATCTATAAGACCATGATAAGACCTGCTGTCCTGTATGGATCGGAATGTTGGGCTACGAAAGGAATTAATGAAAGGCAAGTGCATGCAGCTGAGATGAGAATGTTAAGAGGAATGTGTGGTGTAACGAGAATGGATAGGATAAGGAATGAATACGTAAGAGGGAGTCTGAAAGTAGCGCCAGTGACAGAGAAGTTAAGTAGCAATAGACTGTCATGGTATGGACATGTGATGAGGAGGAATGAGGAGCATGTTACGAGGAAAGTTTTAAGTATGAATGTTGATGGCTATAAGAAAAGAGGGAGACCGAAGAAAATATAGATGAATTGTGTGAAAGATGATATGCATAGAAAGAAAGTGAACACGGAGATGAAGGCTGATAGAGATGTATGGAAGAAAAAACATGCTGCGCCGACCCCAAATAAATTGGGATAAGGGCAGGAGGATGAATAACGAAGTAGTATGGCAGTCGTTGCTTGATAAATATTAAGACAATAGAATGCTCGTAGGCAAATATTTAGATAAAATGTTAAACTTTCCTGCGCTCAAGTCGGAGTCGTCGATTAATTTAAATAATTTTATCGAGACTTTCAATCACTCTTATCTAGCTATTGATGCCTTAGAAATCGAACATTTGTCTAGTTACGTATCGTGTCATATTGCACTAAGGCTCGTATTACAGAAGCTTCCTCAAGTACAGTTTAAACTCCAATCACCTGATCACTACTTAAGGATAGAATCGTTACTTGAGTATCGGTCTTATTCCAGAACGGTAATAAAATTATAAACTTTAATTCAACAACATAACACACGAATTTGACCTGAAACTGAATAGAAATCTCTACTCAAGTGTAGTCTGGACCACACTGGACTGATTACAGATCAAAACTCTGCTCAAATACCGAAACAGGCGACAGTATAAAATAAAGCTAAACTCAGCTGAACTGTGATAAATAAATCTCTGCTTGAGGAACGTTCTAAAATCAAAGCTCAACTCAAAACTAGTTTTAAACAGAGATCAATGCTTGAGTATCGTCCTGTAATACGGGCCTTAGAGGACTAGATCCCAACACAAGAAAGTCGTTCGAACAAAACATCGATCAAAAAAACCGGCCAAGAGCATGTCGGGCCATGCTCAGTATTATAGGGTTCCTTATTACAAACGAATCAAATCGAATATTAATCATTGCTATTTTAGTTTGTAACGTTGCGTCAAGACCATAGACCAGTAAGCCTCTAGACGCCGGTTAGCTGGACACCCCCGGTCACAACGCATATGCTCTACCACTGCATATCATACGTCCCTCGGCCAATCGGAACGTCACTCAGTCAGCGAGCGGCACCAATCATAAGAAATCATACCACCGAACTTTTGAGCCGGCCAATCATAACGCGCCGTCCGCCCCCCTGACCCCACCAACGTTCTACGACTGCGTTCGAATACAAAACTTTGTTTATGCGGAGTCTTGTAGCTTACTGGTCTGTGGTCAAGACACACCTTTACAAATAATAAATAAAACCTACGGAACCTTGCAATTTTAATATAACTCGTTAGGGTTTTCTATCGCACGCAATCCTTAGCGCTTATCTCTAAAAAACGACTAGCTTCCGAACGCGGCTAGTTCGGTCTAGGGCTGTTGATATTTTTTTTTTAAATATCGAATCTTCGATATATCGATATTTTTAAGTATATCAAATGGGGTGCATTAAAAGAGCCTCCATGAGTGACGATATTTAAATGATCGTCCGGCGCACCCTGGGCAGTCAGCCCCGCTACCAACCTGCTGACTGGCTAATCTTTTTCCAACGGCGTGAGCTATTATCATTATGTAGCTCTAGCTCATGTCGACACGATAGAAGAAGAAGAATATATCAATATCGGAGTTTGATATATCGAAAAAAAAATCGATATTTCGATATATCGATATTTTTTACCGACGAAAAAAAAAGGAGGAGGTTCTCAATTCGAAGCGATTTTTTTTTTTTATGTATGCCGTCGCATAACTTTTTACAGAGTAGTCCCATTTTTATGATTCTTTTTTAATGGATAGGGTATATCTCGAAGTTGGTCCCATTTAAATTTGAAAATCAAAATCCAGCCCTAAGGGTAGGAAAACAGGGGATGACTGCAGTGCAGTGGGTGAACATGCGTTCACCCACTGAATTCTTACCTGTTAACCGATTCTGTTGAAACTTGGCACACATAAATGTAGTTCTGGACACTACAACATTATGGAGACCTAGAGTTAAATTGTAGCCACAAAAAAATTTCAAATGAAACTTTTTGACAAAAAATTTAACCGACGAAAACAGAAACTGAAAAGCGAAAAATAAAATGAAACTCTTAAGTCTCAATAACGATTCTCCTAACTAAACTAATGTAAATGACTAATTATGAGTCGGCGCCAAACAAACAATCAATGAAGATCATTAAAATTTTCAACAATAAACAATAAATTTCCAAAAATGCGTTTGGCGGCGACTTATAATAAGTTATTTACTTTAGGTATAGTATTATATTATCTGTGTATAGTATTATATTATCTGTGCTTTAGTTTAGTAAGGAGACTAGTTATTAAGACTAAAAAGCTTCAATTTATTTTTCGCTTTTTAGTTTCTGTTTTCGTTGGTTCAATTTTATGTCAAAAAGTTTTAAATATATTAATATCGGAGTTTGATATATCGAAAAAATATATCAATATTTCGATATATCGGCTTTATTAAAAAAATCGTAATTCAATCGTAATCGTAATTAATTAAGAGGGGCTCGTAGCGAAGCAACGACTGCGCGGATTGTACGATCTTCAAGGTTAAGCTGCACTTGCGGTCAGTCTGTAGATGGGTGACCGTTTCGTTACACATCGAGACCCCTCCGTGCCTCGGAGAGCACGTTAAGCTGTCGGTCCCGGTTGTCATACGAATATCTATGGCAGTCGTTACGGGTAGTCAGAAGCCTGAAAGTCTGACAACTGGTCTTACTAAGAACTACCTATCTATCTATACTATAATAAAACTGTAAAGGTCGAAAAGTCTGTACATTGAGTTTTTTTTCGCGAAAACCGGCTAGGGGGACTAGAAATAAGCTATAGAACACGAATCAATCGTTTAATAAATTTATGTCTGTCTGTCTGTCTGTTTGTTACCTCATCACGTGAAAACGGCTGAACGGATCGTAATGAAACTTAGCATTTGTATTGGTATTAGTCTAACTTAAAATATAGGGTATGTTTTATCTGAATCGGTTGAGTAGATCCAGCGATACAGCTTGACCCCTCTATTGTATTAAGTTGCATACAAAGTAGAGGTCATGATTGTTGGTTGGATGCAGGTTGCAGGTTCCTAAAAATACAACTGGATTCTATTAGTGTTATAGAAAATATAGAATAACATAACATAGCCCATCACTGTCCCGCTGCTGGGCATGGCCCTCTTCTTGGAATGAGAAGAGTTAAGAAACTGGATATTGTTAGTGTAATAGATTATCATAACATAATCAGCTCATTACCTACTGCCCCACTGCTGGGCACGGACTTCTTCTCGGAACGAGAAGAGTTAAGAAACTAGAAAATATAGAATAACATAACGTAGTCAACCCATTACTGTCCCACTACTGGGTATGGCCCTCTTCTCAAAATGAGAAGAGATAATGAACTGGATATTATTAGTATTCTAGAATAACATAACATTACCAGCCCATTACAGTCCCACTGCTGGACACGGGGCTCTTCTCAGCATAAGAAGAGATGTGGTTAGTGTTATAGAATCACATAATCAGCCCAATTACTTCCCACTGCTGGGCACGAGCGTCTTCTCAGAATGAGGGAGTTTAGGGCTAATTCCATGAAATTCCATCACCTTAGCCGGTTTGTTGTAAAAACAAAATATAGTATGGTCGGTAAATAGTGTAATCGTCTGTGTAGGCGCTTATATGTATATATTTGAAGATATTGTGTTCATAATAATATGACACGATGTTATTTTCCGACATCCACGCCGACGGAGTCGCGGGCACAGCTAGTAACCTAATAAAAATTACTATAATCTATGAAGATTATAGTAATTTTTATACCACAGAGGTATATCTATACAAAATTACATATCGTTTTTTAGGGTTCCGTACCCAAAGGGTGCAAACGGGACCCTATTACTCTCGCTACGCTCTCCGTCCGTCCGTCCGTCCGTCTGACTGTCACAGGGCTGTATCTTTGTAATGGTAATAGATAACCAGTTGAAATTTTCACAGAATATGTGTTACTATTTCGTCTATCACGACAAATACTAAAAATAAAAAAAAACATCCCCATACAAGAAACCTCGAAAAACATGCATTTTTTTCAACGTTTTTGTTCCTGTTCTATCTTCAAAACGGTAATACATACCAGCGTCAAACTTGGTCCGATTTTAGTGCATACTATGTATTTTAGCAACAAATACATAGACATATGTAAAAACAGGCCAATCATAGACATATGTGGTGGTACTTACGTAAGAAAAAGATGCAAAAATTCACATTTCGCGTACGTTCGTTGATGTCTTTTGATAAATTCTCATAAATTAAATCAGTTTCTATGGGGTTGATGGGTGGTACGAACCCTTACTGCGTGAGTCCGACTCACACTTGACTGGTTTTTTTAAGATAATAAGTAAATAAGTAAACTAGGAATAGAGAAAAAACATAATGTAGTGTAAATGAAGTTTACGATGATTTTGTAGATTACATAATTTACGAAAAAATTAATAAAAATAAAAATTTATTAAAAAAATATCGATCATCGATATCTACATTTCAGTATCGAACTATCGATATATCGTCCAAAAAAATATTAATAATAAATATCGATATTTCTAAATAAAAATATCGATATTTCGATATATCGATATTTTATCAACAGTCCTAGTTCGGTCCGTTCGAGGATGAAACCTGCTCATACGACTGTTATCGCTTGGACGTGCGCCTGTGTCACTCGATCTCAATTTATGAAATATAACGACTTTTTATTATTTAAAGAGTGTTGTGCTAGTGATCCCGCTGGGGTGAGTTCTCATATTGTTTACCGTATAGTGCCCAATCTGTAACTGTTCTTTTTTCTTCCTTCCGCTGTAGTGCTGCTTAGCGTTATAATAATATAACTTTGTAACTGGACCTTGACCCGACGGGATTCGGAGTGTCTAATGCCAAGCCGCTAATGCCCATCTTTCGGGGTTCCAGGATCTCTGCTTACTCACAGCTTCAGTTCGGCTACGCTGTTGCTACTGCTGCTGTTGGACCACACTAGGCCGTTGACTACCGACGCCAGGAGTTGACCGAAGAGTTGCCGGCAGTTTCAGACCAACGAACCGTTATCACGTTACGTCAGGCCAGTGTACCTACCTTACTCCTGTATTTACCCAAGTAAAGAAACAAGATTACTGAACCCACTAGCTGTTTCAATCACTAATTACCTACTACAAAATCACAAGGTTACAAGTTTTTGCAAACAGCGCCACCTAGCGCTGAATTTAAGGGGCAGCATTGAGAAAAATAGGGATTTTATAATCAAAATATTTTTATTTGTGGATACGAAGTAGATCTAATTTTTATATATCTGATTTTTAGGGTTCCGTAGTCTTACAAGGAACCCTTATAGTTTCGTCATGTCCGTCTGTCTGTCCGTTTGTCCGTCTGTCCTAATCCTTTACAGCTTAATAACTTCTACAGTTATAAACATATGTAAATTAAATTTTGTTAAAAAATAGTCTAGATATAGATCTTAATTTTAAAAGAATAAAAAAATCGTGATTACGTATTTTAGGGGTGGCGCCCATACCTACATGTGAAATGGGGATGAAAAATTTTTTTTCGCTGCACCCCCTCGTGTGGGGTATCATTGAATAGGTCTACTAAAATGAAGGTAATGTTTCATACATCACTTTTTTATCAGGTGTACCATCTGCGAAATATAGCCCGTCAAAGTGGCTTGCAATGTGTCCCCCCCCCTGCCATTTCTAAACTATAAAACTTAGAAACTTATAATCTTCCACATTGATAGACCTTTATAAAAACTATCTTTTAAAATTATTTCGAGTATAATCTCTTAATATATATAAATCTCGTGTCACAATGTTTGTCCTCAATGCACTCCTAAACCACTTAACCGATTATAATAAAATTCGCACACCATGTGGAGTTCGATCCAACTTGAGAGATAGGATAGTTTAAATCTCAAATTATAGTCGCAATTTTAATTTATTGCTAATTATTTGTCTGTTATTATTTGACAGTCACAATTATCTGTTAACTCCAAATGATTCTAACAGATGTCGATACCTTTCGACTGGGTTGAGTAAGTAATGAATAGATGGCGCTGCTATGGTAAATCTACGAACATGTCATATAAGCTACATTTATTTATTTACCCGGTAGGTGGCGCTGCAGTCGTTGTGTCACCAAATTTGATTTGCTGAACAATTGATAACATGGGACGGGACATGGGACGGACGGGACAGGACATGTGACATGGGGGACGGGACATGTGACATGGGGGACGGGACATGTGACATGGGGGACGGGACATGGGACGGGACGGGACATGTGACATGGGGGACGGGACATGTGACATGGGGGACGGGACATGTGACATGGGGGACGGGACATGGGACGGGACGGGACATGGGAAGGGACATGGGCCGAGACGGGACATGGGACATGAGACGGGACGGGACGGGACATGGGACGAGACGGGACTTGAGAAGGGACATGGGCCGGGACGGGACATGGTACATGAGACGGGACATTGGACATGGGACGGGATGGGACATTTAACATGGGACGGGACGGGACATGGGACGGGACTGGACATGGGGTGAGATAGTGGGATAGTGACTGGACTGGACTGGACTGGACGGTTCGAATAAAAGGATGGATGGATGGATGGATGGAACTGGACTGGACTGGACTGAATTAACAGGATCCGTCACGTGGGTTAGCAGAATTTAACGCGAGTGAAGCCGCGAATATTTATTTCTTCTGTACATCTGATTGTCGCCTAACTCCTCCTAAACAGCTGAACCGATTTGGATGAATTTTTTTGTGAATATTTCAATGGTTTCCTGGATGGTGTGAAAACACAATTGGATCCGGTAGGTGGCCCTTCTGTCTGTATGTCACTGATCTTCTCCTAAATGGCAGGGACGATTTTAATTATATGTGGCGCTGCTTTTCCGGGCAGGACGACGTCTGCCGGGTCCGCTAGTGTGATTATAAATTTTTGAGTTATAAAGAGAAAACTGAAAAATACTTAAAACGTCCTAGTTCAAAGGTTATTGACCTTAGAGAAAAATGGTCATAGCAAATAATGCTCCTTTAGCTACTTTCTATTTGAAAAAATTACAAAAAGTAACTTTGTGTTATGTTGTTGACATGAAAAACTTCTTGAATTTGGCGCCATCTGGTAATACAATCTAGTACTAACAAAACTCTGAGTCGCCAATGCTGCCGTCTATTGCATTTGGCGCTGTATAGCGCGCGCCATCTAGAGGCTACTAACAACACTCTCTGAGTCGCCAATGCTGCTGTCTATTGCAAAAACTAAAATAGCCATGATTAATATTCGATTTGATTTGTTTGTAACACCTACTTAAGGAACCCTATAATACTGAGCATGGCCCGACATGCTCTTGGCCGGTTTTTTCATTATATTTACTAGATTTTGGTGTAGGGAAAACACGATTCAATAAAATTTGCTCGATCGATTTATTTTCCAAAGTATGGTCCGTTTTAACATTATTTTGCATTGCATTTGGAAATCCCAATAATTTTTACTGTTGTTTTTTGCGAATACGATACATCTTGTGCATATCTAGATTATGGTGTACCAGATTTTTATTTACATGTTTATTCGCTGAGATATTAGCAAAAATGTAAAAAAAACATCAAAACAGCGTGATTCCACTCTGTTCTCGCACGCGCAATTTGCCGTGTGTTAGTAAGGGACGGTTACAAATTCAATGCAGCACCTTAAGAAGCTGAATTTAAGAAGTGTCATATCAATATAACACAAAGTTACTTTTTGTGATTTTTTTAAAAAGGAAGTAACTATAGCATTATTTGCTAAGACCATTTCTCTCAAAGGTCAACGACCTTTGAACTAGGACGTCTTAAGTATTTTACAGTTTTCTCACTATAACTCGAAAATTTATGATCACATTATACTCGAAATAATTGTAAAAGAGAGTTTTTAATAAGGTTTATCAATGTGGAAGATTATAAGTTTCTACGTTGCATAGTTTAGAAATGGCAGGGGGGGGACATATTGCAAGCCACTTTGGCGGGATGTATTTCGCAGATGGTATACCTGATAAAAAAGTTATGTATGAAACATTACCTTCATTTTAGTAGACCTATTCAATGATACCCCACAAGAGGGGATGCAGCGAAAAAAAAATGTTCATCCCCGTTTCACATGTATGGGGGCCACCCCTAAAATAAGTAATCAAGATTTTTTTATTCTTAAAAAATTGAGATCTATATTTAGACGATTTTTTAACAAAATTTCATTTACTTATGTTTATAACTGTAGAAGTTATTAAGCTGTAAAAGATTAGGACAGACGGACAGACGGACGGACATGACGAAACTATAAGGGTTCCTTGTAGGACTACGGAACCCTAAAAACTATACCAACCTATGAAAGTTTAATGTCCCATGTACATAATCAAATAAAAGTATTGGAACATTTTCAATCATTTCAAAGTTCTTCTGTTTCCCATAATAAAAATCCGTCTACATCTAATGTAAACAAACGGCCGAGTGATAATAATAAGAAGACATTTTCTCAAACGTTGCATTCTAAACAAAATGCAGGTAGTAATAATAATGTCAGCTGTTTCCATTGTGGCCAAAATAATATGATTTTTCGGTGTGTACAATTCCGTAAATTGAATCCTGGACGAGTCAGCCGTGCTGACCATTTGAAATTGTGCCATAATTGTCTCAAGCAAAACCATGCGACTTCCGATTGCCGAAGTGATTTTTAATGTTTTACGTGCAATGAACGGCATCACTCATTGTTACACCTAAACCATAAGAATAGACAATTTAATACTATATAAACTATTTTATGGTCTGACGACTATTTGCATACTTTGCAACAGAGAGCAAAGTGGTTAAAATCACCAACTGACATTAAAATTAGTGAATTAGTTCGTATAAAATCTGATATAACTTCTTCTCTTCGTTGGAGCCGTGCCATAGTGGAGCGTCTCCATTAGGGCATGCATTCCGAGATTCCGGAATCTCGGACAGATTTTTACGATTTTTTAGTTCCGGAATTGAGACTCTCAATATCGTAATTCCGATATTCATAATTACTTAACAAAGTTACTTTTCGGCTATGTGTTTATAGCACATATCCATTAAAGGGCATGCAGTTTCATATATATTTTCTGTTTTGAAATTAGCTTATGTAATTAGTCTCATAAGTTTCAAAATTTTATGCAATATTTAGATCAAATAATCGAAATCTTCTGCTGGACATAGACATCTCCCAAGTTGCGCGACAAGACTGAATCTTCCTCCTTCCGCATCCAGTACAACTCAGCTACAATCTTCAGGTTGTTTGTTCATTTACCTAGATGGTCATACGCTGCGTTATTCACGGCCTCCTCTAAAGGATTCGGCTGCTCCAACGGCTATCGGTTCCTCAACAGCCATGAGTCCATGACCCAGCCCACTACCACTAGTGCTTGCTGATTTTGCGAGCTATGTCAGTCACTGCGTTTATTTTCCGGATAATCTCACTGCGGATCTTTTTGTTTAAAGAATATATAAGCATACTTCGCTGAGTGACTTGTGGACAAGTCCAACTGACAGTGTCCACTGTTCGGCATAGTAGGACACGACAGACAGGACGTACTGTTTGAAGACTTTTTTTCAGACTTTTCGGTAGAGGCGACGAGAAGATTCGACGAAGATTGCTAAATGCAGTCGGCTCCTTTCTCGATGTTGTGTCTACCAAGCTGAATAATCTGATTTTAGTGCCCTGACATATTCGTGCACATTTTCGAGCGCTTTCTCTTCGACAAGAACCGTCCTCAGCGCAAGACTTTCTTGTCTATAGATTCATCCCAAGACCAACAAGCCAAGAGGCTCCATTTATGCTATAGTTGTTCCAGAGACTGCCGTTGCAACGATCTCATCGGCAAGCGGAGTTGTGAAATGTTCTCGCCGTTTACGTTGATACCCTTTCCAGTCTAGTCCAGTATTTTGTAAATGGCCTGCAAAGCTTCAGTGTAGTTTCGGTGACATTACATAACCCTGTCTCACAAGGATCAGCTACTACTGCTCTTCAATGTGGCATCGTTTAAAAGCATTCAGAATTGCCAGAAGCTCTTCTTTAAAAAAAAAATCGTAATAATATTAGGCGGCGAATTCAATTCTAGCTTTAGTTTTATACTAATTAGCGTCTTCTGTACACTCTGCGACGAGCTTCGAGAACAGCTTGTATACATGACTCAGGAGTGAAATGCATCTGTTTTCCTTCAGCAAGGTTATTTAACCTTTCTTGAAGAACAGAACCACCGAATTCCCGCTCCATGCCTTCTGTGTAGTGCCTTGTTGAATGGCGGAATAAAACAAACTAGCTTTTTCAAAACCAGAGCCACGCTTGCAACTCTAAAAGGAGTTCAGTGGTAATGACCGCACTAATAACGCACTGGTAACCTTTCAGAGATTCTTGAAATGGCGCGTGAATGTTGCTAGAAACCGCTGGTCTTGCTGTTCTCACGGGAAACTTTCAACTTCTTCAAGCATGTCAATCTTAGGAGGACTGATATTTTTATCCGCGGCTATAAGTTTAATTAGATGGGTATTTTTTCACTTTTGTAAATCTCAAAGATGCAAAAAAAAAAGTACTTACGGTATTAAGCTTGGTAAAAATCTATCTTATATTTTGGAATTTTGTTTCTTTTTGAAAATGTTCTTGGGATCGTTGGATTTTCAGTATGCTGCTGCTGAGAGACAGATTCTCAGTCAGTTGCGAATGTAGTCTGCCGCTGAGAAAACTCTTTCTAGAGCTGATTTGGATTCGGTGATTTAACATGACACGGCCGTGTTTCTATAAGTAAAGTCTAATCAAAAATTTGAACTTTCTAAAACAATAAAGTTTCGAAATAAAGAAATTATAAAAAAAATACAAATTCCGGAACCAGTTCCGGAATTCCGGAGTTCAGTACCCAATATCGGAAATCAGTTCCGGAATTGGAAACCTTCCGATATTGCATGCCCTAGTCACCATAAGGGGCCAGACAGAATAAATCGTGTCTTAACGTTGAGGACGCAAAGGGGAAGTTTTTTGAAAAGACCAGCCCCGTTTCCTTATTCAAATTAAACTAAACATTCAACATAACTTAGTATCCTTAGTAACTTAGTATAACATATAGATTTATCTTATAGCTTTTTTAATAATTTTGTCTTAGACAATTTTTACATTGTATTGGTAATCTTAAAAATCTTATCTTATCTTATCTTATGTGAAATTATAATTATAATTTCGGTGGGGGGCTATGTTCGATCTTTGCTCAATTAAAAGTGTGGGGTAGAAGGAATTGTTTACCATTTCCACGACTACCCTCGTTTGGAAGCTGCAGATCGGGGACGCTAGTGCTCGCCGCGCCCCTTGCGCCGGCATGGAGAGCCAGTTGGATCGTGGCCGCCGATTGATGCATACGTGACCGTGTCACGCTCCTAGCACTTCTTCAGTTTCGATTTAACTCACATACTTAAAAACTATTGCTACTGAGACGTTCTCAAACCCTTCTGTGACGAGTGGGCTATTTACCCAATCACCTTAGTTGGACTGAAACATTCAGCCGTGCTGAGCTGATCTGCACCAAGAGCGACTGCGTGGGAGTGAAAGGTTGGTGGTATTCATTTCTTTTACCCTGTGCAGCCTGAGCAAAGATCGGAAACCAGAGTAGCTTACTCCACACTTAGATTTATCTAATTATTCTTATCAGGTCCTTCGAAATATCCTTTAATTTACCAGCCCTTATATCTCATCCCCAACAATAATAAATAATGTAACTATAATGCTTTTTAGGGTTCCGTACCCGAAGGGTGACAGACGGGACCCTATTACTCTCGCTACGCTGTCCGTCCGTCCGTCTGTCTGTCACAGGGCTATATCTTTTGAACGGTAATAGGTAACCGGTTGAAATTTTCTCAGAATATGTTTTGCTATGAGGTGTATCACGACAAATACTAAAAACAAAAAAAAGTCTAAAAACAAAAGGGGTCCCCATACAAGAAACCTCAAAAAACATGCATTTTTTTCAACGTTTTTGTTTTTTCTTTATCTTAAAAACCGTAATATATAACAGCGTCAAACTTGGTCAGATTATAGTGCATATTATTTAGTTTAGCAACAAATACTAAAAATAAGACAAACATAGACATATGTGGCGGTACCTGCGTAAGAAAGACATGCAAAAATTCATATTTCGCGCACTGTACGTTGATGTCTTTTGATAAACTCTCGTAAATTAAATCAGTTTTTATGGGGTATCAGGTCGTTGAGAGGTACGGAACCCTTACTGCGCGAGTCTGACTCGCACTTGGCCGGTTTTTATGTTACATGAACATAATTATATCATAAGATAAAGTCACAGGGTTGTTATGATTTAATTAAATCGCCACAATAAAATTATTTCGAACGAAAAATTTCCACGTTTTCGTATGATTCTAATGTAGAAAAAACATACAAACATACCCGCAGCGGCATTCGCTTCGAGCGGACGCGTGCAGAGTTAATAGTTATTCATAACTCATTAGCTAACGAGCCTATTGTTTACTTTACGTTCGTCGCTGGCCTTTAAGTTGGCTGGCACATCGTTAGCTATTAGAATATGCGTTACATAGTTGTGTATCATGGAGGATGATAATGAACTAATTAGCGAGAATATTGATCCGGTGCGTATTATGTATAGCAGTAACAATTCTGAAACGGACATGGCAGAAGCTGATGAAGAACAATGTGATTTAAATGATGATTTGTATGAGAAGAAGTTTGAAAATAAGATGAGACCTATAAAACGAAGTAGGGAGGAAGACGAGGAAGGATGGACAACAGTAAAAAGCAAGGAGAAGAAGTTAAAAGAAAGTCACGTCCAGGTATATATTTCCTTTAATGAGAAGTTTCCGAGACAATTTGCTCTTGCGAGATTATTTAAAGAAAAAGGAAAACCGGCCAAGAGCATGTCGGGCCATGCTCAGTATTATAGGGTTCCTTAAGTAGGTGTAATTACTAATTACAAACGAATCAAATCGAATATTAATCATAGCTATTTTAGTTTTTGCAATAATCGGCAGCATTCGCGACTCAGAGCGTGTTGTTAGTAGCGCCATCGCCATCTAGCGATAAATGCAAGAAGCCAAATTTAAGAAGTGTGTCATTTCCATTGACTTGTACCTATGGACCAGTAATACCTACGAAATAAGCGTGGTATACCTACAATATCCGGGCCACGGCTTCTAGGTCAAGGCAATCATACGGCTATGTCACATTTTGATACTCGCAAACTCACATAAAAAACCTGTAGGGTACTTCGCATTGACCTAGAATCATGAAATTTGGCCAATATATCGAAAAATCTTTTTTTTTCAATATATCGAACTCCGATTGTATATTTAAAAATATCGATAGATCGAAAATCTGATATTTAAAAAATATCAACAGCCCTAGTTTGTTTACTTGACAGCTCATGTACTATGGGCCACATTGCGGGGTAAGCGGGGTTGCCACGCGGCGTAGGTATTTTGACATCCCGTAAAGATGTTGCCAAACAGAGAATATACAAATAGCATGCGATCTCTTTCATCAGACGACATAACACGTTGGTTAACAAGAGACAAAGAATAGTTTCATAATTCAATAACGATTTAATAGATATTTGTATAAACTAGGTGGATATAGAAGAATGGGCCACTTCCATAGGTTTCTTAATTCAATGGTCATTTCAAAGTTACTTTTTGTGATTTTTTCAAATTGAAAGTAGATAAAGGAGCATTATTTGCTATGATAATTTTTCTCTAAGGTCAATGACCTTTGAACTAGGACGTTTTAAGTATTTTTCAGTTTTCTCTCTATAACTCAAAAAATTATTATCACATTATACTCGAAATCATTTTAAAAGAGAGTTTTCACAAAGGTCTATCAATGTGGAAGATTATAAGTTTCTACATTGCATAGTTTAGAAATGGCAGGGGGGGGGACACATTACAAGCCACTTTGGCAGGCTATATTTCGCAGATGGTACACCTGATAAAAAAGTGGTTTATCAAACATTACCTTCATTTTAGTAGACCTATTCAATGATATCCCACACGAGGGGGTGCAGCGAAAAAATTTTTTTTTTTCCCCATTTCACATGTATGGACGCCACCCCTAAAATACGGAAAAACGATTTTTTTATTCTTTTAAAATTGAGATCTATATGTAGACTATTTTTTAACAAAATTTCATTTACTTATGTTTATAACTGTAGAAGTTATTAAGCTGTAAAGGATTAGGACAGACGGACAGACGGACGGACTTGACGAAACTATTAGGGTTCCTTGTAGGACTTCGGAACCCTAATAAAAGATATAATAAAAGTGAAATACATAAACGATTGCAGAATACGTATAGATTGTATGGATGAGGTCAGTGCATTTAAATTAGAAACTTGTAAAGATTTAATCAACATTGGATGGAGATTTCACAGACCAGATTTAAAAAGTTACTCATACGGTGTCATCAAAGATGTAGATTTAGAACTATCAGATGACGATCTTAAGAATTGTATAACTTGCCTTGAATCTTTTGAGCTAGTTTCGTTGCAGCGACTCAAGAGGCGTAATATTAATGATACGCAGGAAGAATTATGGATCGCAAGTGAAGCGGTTCGTTTGTGCTTCAAAGGTGATCTTTTACCAGCATATGATTTCGCAGAGGGTTTGAGGATTAAGGTGGACCCTTTTGTATTCCCCGTGACGCAATGCTCACGTTGTTGGAAGTTTGGCCATCCGCCAAGAGTGTGCCCTTCTAAGAAGATATTATGCCCAAAATGCGGTAGTAATCATCCAAACTGCGATACCCAGAGATTTAAATGTTTAAACTGTGGTGGGCAACACATGGCGCTGTCAAAAACATGTCCTGCTTTTTTGAAAGAAAAGAAGCTCAAAGATCTTATGGCAGAGTTTAATTGTACATATAGAAAAGCTTTATCTCTTTATGTAGTGCCTTCTCCACCTAGAGAAAAGATAGAGCCTGAAAATATTAGTGGTACAATGACATCTGAGTTGTTTTCTGCACGCCCTTATAAAATTGAACCTACCGTCTCAAGTACACCTCTTTATACTTATGTGATCAAAACCAAAGCGATGGTACATAGTTCAGCTACTCCAAAGACCGAACCACATACTCAACCACACGACAAAAAACGGGATGTTAAGAAAAATGATTGGAATATCTTATTCTCAACTGAACCGAAGGAATCATGTGTGCGTGATAGTCCCACCATGACTCAGAAGAGAGAGGTACACTTTGATGAGCTTTTGTCTAGACTTAAAGAGATAATATTTTTGAAGAGAGGTACTATAGCAGAGAAAATTAAGATGGTTATACAATGTTGTATAGAATGGTTAATTTTGGTTGTTGTGGATAATGTGTTGGATTGGCCTATGTTGAAGAAACTTTTTGATTTATTTAAATCCGTTAATGGATAACTACAAAGCTGGGATTAAATTAAATATTCTACAATGGAATGCTCAAAGCGTAAAACCTAAGCTGATTTCATTGGAACAGCTGTTGATTCAAGAACATATACACATTGCAGCGTTGAGTGAGACATGGTTAGATCCAGAAAGTGACATGAAGCTAAGTGCCTATAAAATTTATCGCAAAGACAGGATTGATGGCTATGGGGGGTTGCAGTTCTAACCCACAAATCAATTAAATCACAACTGTATGAGGTCCAACTCAGCAATCAAGGTATCCAATTGGTCTGTGTACGATTATTTAACTGTGCCGTCATTGAAAATATTATTTCTGTTTATTGTCCACCTTCGGTAAGAACCGTTCAAAATGACTGGGATACTTTATTTTCTATGTTTACCGAAAAAACATTAGTCTTGGGAGATTTCAATGGGCACCATTCAAATTGGTCGTGTAAAACGGATAGTAGGGGCGTTCAAATATTTGAGGCATTAATGGATAATCAATTGGTTAGCTTGAATGATAGCAGCCCGACTCGATTAAAATTTGTTAACTCAGTATGTCAAAAATCCTCACCAGATATATCTTTAGTATCATCTGATATTGCATTAGTATTCGACTGGTCCGCTATGAATGAAACATTAGGCAGTGATCATTGTGTCATTAAAATTACCTCAAATATTCAGCCTAGTCCTACTCAAATATTCCGTAAGAATTTCAAAAAAGCTAATTGGGCTTCCTACAGTAAGTTGCTCAACACCCTTTTGACAGATTTTGAATTTTCAGGGGACTTACAAAATGATTATAATACCTTTATTGAACATATTAACTTAGCCGCCGAGGTTTGTATCCCTTCAGTCAAGATTAACCCGAACCCTGATAGTAAATTCTTGCCTAAACCATATTGGAATCCAAAGTTGTCTAAATGTGTAGCAGAACGGCGACTAGCCTTAGCCGAATTTAGACGTCATTCTAACCCTCAGAACTATGACAAATTACAGAGTAAGATTAGCGAAACCCAGAGACTGTTTCGCAGAGCTCAATTTGAAGGGTGGTCTGATTTTTGTTCGTCATTTGACCATACTACGTCTCAATCTACCTTATGGCGGAAAATGAAGTGGCTAAAGGGATACAAACGATCAACAAATTACGTAGATAAATGTAAAGCTTCTGATCTGCTTCTTAGTTTAACGCCGGATTTTGTGTCTCCGAGAGAACCAACTTTCTGTGTGGATAATCCAGAACTTAATGTAGTTATTACTCCTTCAGAGTTTAATAAATGTGTCAAATCTAAGGATACTGCTCCTGGTTGTGACAATATATCTTATTCCATGATAAAGAGATTGCCAAAAAAGGGGAAAGAGATACTGATCCTCCTTTATAATAAGTTTTTTGTATCAGGGTTTGTTCCTAAGCAATGGCGGGATATTGTGATTGTGCCAATCCCCAAGCCGGGACGTGACTCTCAAAGTTTATCATCTCTGCGACCTATTTCAATGATCTCATGCGTCTGCAAAGTTTTTCATAACATTTTAATGAACAGATTAGAGTGGTTTATCGAAAAACATAATTTCTTATCAAATAACACCACAGGCTTTAGAAAATGCCGTTCAACAGTAGATAATTTATCCATCTTAGTGTCCCGTATTCAGATTGGCTTGTCTAAAAAACTTATTACTGCAGCCGTTTTTATTGACATTAACAACGCGTATAATAATGTAGACGTCAGAGGTTTATTGGAAATCATGCATCGAATTGGTGTAGGATCCAGGATCTGTATTTATATCTGGAACTTTCTCAAATTGAGAAATCTTAAAATTACAGTTGACGATTACGTTATGAGGCGCACTTCCGGTCGGGGATTGGCGCAGGGCGATCCATTGTCACCCTTACTTTTTAATATTGCAACCATGGTAATTTGTCAAAGTATTAGTGGCGTGTTTATTTCGCAGTATGCGGATGATTTTGTATTGTACACCTCTTGCAGTGACTTATCGTCGACACAGCAGCGATTACAACCAGCGCTCAATAAAATGGCTAAAGGTTAGCCATTGGCCTTTTGGATTTGGGTCTCGAAATATCCCCTTTAAAGTGTAGTGTTTGTATTTTTAGGGGAGGCTTTTCTAGAGAAGCCATAGATTTGAATATTAACGATGTATCGTTGCCGGTGGTGTGCAATGTGAAATATTTGGGGGTTTGGCTTGACCGATCGCTTAGGTGGACTAAACATATTAACGAGACCCGCCAAAAAGTTTTAAAAGTGTTAAATGTTTTTAAAGTTCTTGCTAGAACCAGCAGGATGGGGAGTACATCCCAAGCATCTAAGGCGATTGTACATATCATTGATTCGGAGTAGAATCGATTATGCTTGCTTCCTGTACGATAGTAGCTGTGAAACTCACTGTGAAATTAAATTGGACAGGGTTCAAAACGTTTGTCTGAGGGTTATTGGTGGCTTCATTAAAAGCACAGCCATTCACGTTATGGAAAATGAATTGTGCCTACAACCGTTGCAGTTCCGCAGACATTATCTTGCTGGCAAATATTGGCTCAAATTAAAATCTTATGCTGATAACAGTATTATCGCTGTGTTAGATGAACTACACACACTTTGTCAACAGACACAATGGCGAAGAAAAACTCCCTTATTAGTAAAAATTCACGAGTCTCTTAATTCATTTTCAGTTCACACAAGTCCACAGTTGGAAATGTTTTCATTGGACACTTGGGTTCACAAAATTGATTTATCTAAAATTATAATCCCTAGAATAGATGGTTTAGATAAGGCTACCAAACTGTTGGACTCAATGAGAAATGTTCTTTATTTTTAAGGAACACGTATTCGGGGTTTTATAGAATTTTTACAGATGGATCAAAGGACAAGACAGGTTCTGGAGCGGCTTTTTTCGACCCACAAGCTAAGAGTTCAGTACAATTGAGCGTTAATACAATATTTAATATAATGTGTACTGAACTTGTAGCAATTGGGGAAGCTTTATCATACATTGAATCGTTTGAAAGCGGGAATTTTGTGGTATTGACCGATTCCAAAAGCGCTCTCCAACATTTGGCTCGGTGTACCACGACTTTTCGGGGTGTTCCGATTGCCTATGATGTGATTTGTTCCATCTGTAAACTTGTTTCTGAAAACAAGAATGTAGTGCTACAGTGGATACCGGCTCATATTGGCTTGGAAGATAATGAAATAGTTGATCAACTAGCTAAAGATGCTTATAATGTGGATTTGGTTTGTTCATATCTTCCGGTACACAATGATTTCCTATATATCGTGAAAGAGCAATGCACCAAAATGTGGAACGAATACTTCGATCACAGGTCATTGTGTAAAGGAATATGGTATCGAACGATCCAACCAGCCCTTTCTCGGTGTTCATGGATCGACCAAGCCAATATGTGCCGGTCAGAAATAGTTATAGCTCTTCGGCTTCGTTCGGGACACATTCCATTGAATAGTTTCGCTTTCCTTATGGGTAAAGCTATTTCACCTAATTGTCCAGAGTGTAACGTGGTAGAGGATGTTTACCATATACTGATGGAATGTGTTCGGAACGCGGCCGAAAGAAGTACATTAATGTCCAAGTCATTAAATATCGGAAAATGTAACAGTATACTGGCGTCCCCTTTGTCAAAAGATGCAAGACTGTTGTACAAAGTAGTACAAAAAGGACTTAGATCTTAAGATTTGGTTTGTACCGATGAGGGTGGCGTAATCAGGTATGATTAAACCCTCAATAAATATTAATAGAATAAAAAAAAAAAAACCGGCCAAGAGCATGTCGGGCCATGCTCAGTATTATAGGGTTCCTTAAGTAGGTGTAATTACAAACGAATCAAATCGAATATTAATCATGGCTATTTTAGTTTTTGCAATAATCGGCAGCATTCGCGACTCAGAGCGTGTTGTTAGTAGCGCCATCTAGCGATAAATTCAAGAAGCCAAATTTAAGAAGTGTGTCATTTAAAAAAAAAACATTTTTTTTTTTATTTTTTTTTTTTTAAATTCAAAATTCTTTATTTTGTCTCAAATTATTACCAGTAACATAAAATTGAGGCAGTCCCAGTAAGTAATAAACAATACTTGTGTTGGGGCTGTCCCGCTTCTTCCCTTAAATTATACTTAATACATAATAACAATGAGACCATTATTAAATACAATTCAATAAATTTCAAAGTTACTTTTTGTGATTTTTTCAAATAGAAAGTAGCTAAAGGAGCATTATTTGCTATGATCATTTTTCTCTAAGGTCAATGACCTTTGAACTAGGACGTTTTGAGTAATTTTCAGTTTTCTCTCTATAACTCAAAAAATTATAATCACATTATACTCGAAATAATTTTAAAAGAGAGTTTTCACAAAGGTCTATCAACGTGGAAGATTATAAGTTTCTACATTGCATAGTTTAGAAATGGCAGGGGGGGGGGACACATTGCAAGCCACTTTGGCGGGCTATATTTCGCAGATGGTACACCTGATAAAAAAGTGGTGTATCAAACATTACCTTCATTTTAGTAGACCTATTCAATGATATCCCACAAGAGGGGGTGCAGCGAAAAAAATTTTTTTTTCCCCATTTCACATGTATGGACGCCACCCCTAAAATACGTAAAAACTATTTTTTTATTCTTTTAAAATTGAGATCTATATGTAGACTATTTTTTAACAAAATTTTATTTACTTATGTTTATAACTGTAGAAGTTATTAAGCTGTAAAGGATTAGGACAGACGGACAGACGGACGGACATGACGAAACTATAAGGGTTCCTTGTAGGACTTCGGAACCCTAAAAAGGTCGTTGAGAGGTACGGAACCCTTACTGCGCGAGTCTGACTCGCACTTGGCCGGTTTTTATGTTACATGAACATAATTATATCATAAGATAAAGTCACAGGGTTGTTATGATTTAATTAAATCGCCACAATAAAATTATTTCGAACGAAAAATTTCCACGTTTTCGTATGATTCTAATGTAGAAAAAAATACTATTTCTATTTATTGTAAACTTTTAGATTGTATTGTGTACATTAATTAATGTATGGGACCACCGCGCGGACTTTCTCTACCAAATAAAAAAACAACCACGTAAATCGGCCCACAAATTTCGGAGTAATCGGTGTACATACTTGAAAAAAAAAAAAAAACCCCGCGGAATACATAACCTCCTTTTTTTGAAGTCGGTTAAAAAACGAATTTTCGATAAATGATGTAGGTACTCGGCGAATAATTATTTTTTTACTGATAGGGGTGCCACTTAGCTCTTAGTAGCGCCTTGATAACTGATACTATATCTACCCTTATATATTTCTATACAGAGAGGACCATCCCAGAGAAGCTTCAAGTCCAAGTCAATCCGAGAGCAGCCGTGCGACGCGATGGGAGGCTCTTGCGGACATAGCTGCAGAACTACCCCCTTCTCTTACAGTTGATCCTATCACTGGACAAATTTATACGGTTACCAAATAAAGATATTTTTTTTTATCAAAATGTTTTTTACTGTAGATTTTTAGGGTTCCGTACCCAAAGGGTGCCAACGGGACCCTATTACTCTCGCTACGCTGTCCGTCTGTCTGTCTTTGTAACGGTAATAGATAACCAGTTTAAATTTTCACAGAATATGTGTTACTATGATGCCAATCACGACAAATAATAAAAAAAAAAAAAAAAAAAAAAAAAAAAAACCAAAGGAGACCCGTTTTTGTTCCTGCTCTATCTTCAAAACGGTAATACATACCAGCGTCAAACTTGGTCTGATTATAGTGCATATTATGGAAATTAGCAACAAATACTAAAAATAGGACAAACATGGACATTGTGGTGGTACCTGCGTAAGAAAGAGATGCAAAAATTCATTTTTCGCGCACTGGTGCCTTGATGTCTTGATGAACCTCGTAAATTAAATCAGTTTCTATGGGGTATCAGGTCGATGGGTGGTACGGAACCCTTACTGCGCAAGTCAGACTAGCACTTGGCCGGTTTTTTAAATACATTAGTTTCGTGATGATTTTGTACGTACTTGTGGTGCATTATGTATGTAACAGTTCATGTTTATTAGATATTTTTAACTGTATACCAAATTATAATTTAGCTCTTAATTTCTGAAGTTGGTTGTTTATATGTCGAACAATGGAGCAATGTGGGTAACTGAGGCTTTTACTATATTTGTGTTGTTGATCAATAAAAATACTAGCCTGCTTTTGTTTCTCTTTATATTAAACTTAATAACTAAAAACAATAAACTTTAAGTTAAGTGTTCTTTACTTTCATCAAAGCCAACCCATTCTCGTCAGTTGTCCCCCCAAATATTATAACACATAAAGAAGATGGCACAAGACTATCCCAAATAGTCTTAATCCACCTGTTGACTTGCTCCATTACTTCTACTTCCTTTTCATTACTAATGTCAAGTTTCAAGTGGGCCATAGCCAGGTTATGGTCAGTTACTGAGTCTGTGAATGAGCTAATTACTTCTTCCACACTGTCAACGGTTACTAACTTTATCTTCTTAGGATTTGCCTTTTTTAACTGAGCAGACATACTTTGCTTCGCTTTTGTTAAATATGTGTGATAGTCGCCAGTTATGTTATCACAGCCTATAATTACAGATGATTTCTTTTGTTCCAGCATGTGATTGAATATTGATAGGGCATACTGTGGTGTTTTCACCATTTTTATAATATTTTCTTTAAACTTTTCTCTGTTTGTGTGTACAGCATCTCCAAATTCAATACTTTTTCTTAATTTAAGCTGTACTAGCTTTAATGCTGCTAAAGAATCTTCAGTGGAGCAGTGACCATCTTTACCCATTTGAATATCTTCTTTCAAAAACTCTCTAGATAAGGTTTTTAGTTTTGGTTTGCGATTTCTTTCACCAGTAAAATTATATAATAAACTTGTGTCTATTATGTAAGGATGCATCATTTTCAAAGCATGCATATCTGTGTTTAGTGATTGGCCTACTAAGATGGCATCACAAGGCAATATTGCTCTTAAATCATTCTGGACATCATGAAGCCGCTTGGTAACATCATTTAATAATGTTTTCGTTATACCTGAAAACCTGGTTAAATAATCTGTGATGTCATTATAAGGCTTCACTAATGAGTCATATACAACTTCATGCTTTTCATTGACCACTGAAATTCGTGTCAGTTCTGACCCTGCATTAGTTAAACACATTTCACAATCTATACCAAATAGTGGTGATTTAGCAGTAACTGGTGCATATTCATCTTTGGTCAGTACATAGTCAGAATATGCATCACTTAATTTTCCTTTCAAAGGTACTGGATAATTTTCTTCAATCAATTGCCAGGCTGACAATACCAGTTGGGTTCTAGGAAATTTATCTTCAGTTTTAATACTAATATCATTTGTGATTTCATTTCCTATTGGAAAAACTGCTTTCATCATTATCATTAAATCCTTTCTTACTTCAAGAGCTAAGTTCATACTTCCATATTTTTGAATAATGGTTTCTTTTTCTGCTTCTGATAATGGCACTAAAGCAAGTTCTTGAACTAAAGAACCCCCGTAAACTGATGGAGTTAAAATTTCTACAAAATCACTGAATATATCATTTGTATTTTGAAATTCATCTTTGTATTGTTCCCAGTGCTTAATAGAGATTCCTTCTAAAATTAAACAAGTAGTTTGTTTGATTGCTTCACATTTATCTAAGACATACCAGCGTGGTGATTCTGTTAGGTTAAGATTACCCAAAAGAGAGTGTAGTAGTAAATATTGTAGGTCTGTGAGTGTTAATGGAACTCTTTCACTAGTTCCAGTGGATACAGAAGCATACTCTCCATTGGCTTTTAAACGAAATTTTGGTATTGCTTTCTTCTGTTTTTTCATTACTCTGTCTGAAGTTTTGATGCTTACACCATTTTCTATGGTTGATTCTACATCTGCAATTAAAAATAATAAATAACCTATAAATAAAAATAAAATAAAAAATTCAATGTACAATAATAAAATACTTTAAAAATTATTAATTATTAACAATTTTGCTACATATGTACAAACGGCTACACATCAAGCTAGACACCCTATATACCCATAACTGCGCTACATGCAATACAGAGAATCGTCGGAAAGGGACTAAGTATCGTGGCGTCGGCCAATCACAGCGTTTGTTGCGTTGCGCCTACACACACAGACGCACTTTTTTTGCAAAAAAATATTGCTCATCTCAGTGACGTCAGTTAGTTCCCAAATATCGCTCGACTGGGATTAACGCGGCTGGGGTTATTGTTCCTACAGAGCAAAAATTCTTACGTAGTTGTTCCGTTCTCAAATTACTTTTTTTACTGTGTATGTTTTTATGCTACTGAGAGTAGTGAGTGTTGCGCAAATATTATTGGCGCCACAATTAACCCTACAACAGCGCCAGCTGATAGTTGTGTTGCGGGAAGGTGGATATACTATTAAAGAGATTGAAAGAAAGACCGGAATAACGGTGAGTGTTACTTTTAATACATTAGTGACGTGCCGCACGGCAATAGATAACCCCGACGACACTGACTAGTGACGTGAGGTCAAGGATCAAAGGATGTATTTCGCTGGCTCAGCAATAGCCTAGCCTAGGTATTCACTCTTGCCTTAAGAACGCGTTTGCAAATCTGACAGAAATAATCTATTTTTCGGTAGATTTTGTGACAAAATAAAGCAAAATCATATGTAACTAATAATTACCACGGATAGATTATTTCTTTATCTTAAAATAATGTTTTATTTCTTTCTTGAAATTTTTGTTTTTGTTTGTTTTTAACATTGTAAAAACGATTTTCCGTTGGTAACCTCTTCGTATAAATTAACGATATCGGATTGAGTTTAGGAACATTTTTCTTCTAATAGTAACATATGTAGTTATAGTTGTTTAAAAATACAGCCGGTAAGCAGACATGTTCAACTCAAAAAGGTGATAAAACTATGAAAATGTTACAAATAGTCTCAGAAAAAAATATTAAATCACGTAAATTTTTTCACATATTTTATTTTTACGCGTGAATATTTTGCAGTAAGGGTTATCTTCCCTTAATTTCACTGTCTTGATTTATAGCACAAAAAAATCCACGTAACACGAAAATATAAGAGAAAACAAATAGTTATATTTTTCAAAGTATCAAAAATACCTACTTATTATTCCTGAAGCTATCTATCTATGCGTGTGTGTGTTTGAGGCGTGTCAATAAAGAGGTGCAATTGATGCGAATCGATACCTATTTATTTTGCAAACGCGTCCTTAAGAGACCCAAGTTATATGAATGAGCTATCTCTTTATTTATTATTTATATAACAAATTAGACAAACTTAGGTATACCTATGTTTTTTGCAACAGTATTTAAGTAGGTATCTGTTAATATAAAATATAAGTTAAATATCATTTTGTTTTAGAGGACAACATTGCGACGCAATGAGGAGACTGGGGGTGACCTATCACCTATCAGCTCATCACCGGCAGCTCTACCAACGCGCTACCAACGCTGAGCAAGGTGTTGCTATTGTAGCGGAACATAATAATCAGCCATTTTTGAACACGCAGTTTACTGCCACACAATATAGCGTAAGTTGACTACTTTTTCTAATTACCTACGTTTATTTTATTAAATCTGAAAAAAAAACAGACGCTCACAAGTCACAACTGTCTTCCAACAGTAAACTACTAACAAATCAATTAAGCGTATTTATTAGTTCGCGTGTAGGATGCAAAAATCAGACAAAAACTGAGTTTTTTTAAATCAAATTATCTTAAAGTATTATGCGTCATAAATATTAAAAACATTGTGTAACTTTAACCGTTTACGCAGCGCACGCAACGGAAGCTCTCAAAAGGAATATTTTTTTTCCGTTTTTGCTCCCTTTTTCAATTATGCTCTGCTTCTATTGGTCATAGCGTGATGTTATATAGCTTAAAGCCTTTCACGATAAATGGGCTATCCAACACAAAAATAATTTTTCAATTCCAACCAGCAGTTCCTGAGATTAGCGCGTTCAACCAAACAAACAAACTCTTCAGCTTCATAATATAATATAATAATATATATATACATATATATAATTAATATATATTGTATATAATAATATTTATAATAAAAAAATATTTTAAAATATTTTACATAATATATAAGTATAGCATAAGTATAGTATTTTTTCCCGTTTTTGCAACATTTTTCATTTATGCTCCGCTCCTATTGGTCATAGTGTGATGTTGCATAACCTAAAACCTTCCTCGATAAATGGACTATCCAACACAAAAATATTTTTTCTATTCCAACCAGTAGTTCCTGAGATTAGCGCGTTCATCAAACAAACAAACTCTTTAGCTATATAATACAATATATAAAATATAATAATAATATTATATATTACTAGCTTTTACCCGCGGCTCCGCTCGCGTTAAATTCTGCTAACCCACGTCAGTCCAGTCCAGTCCATTCCAGTCCAGTCCACTGTCCCACTGTCCCGCTGCCCCACTACCCACTGCCCCACTGCCCCGCTGCCCCGCTACCCCACTGCCCCGCTGCCCCCTGCCCACTGCCCCGCTGTCCCACTATCCCACTGCCCCACAGCCCCACTGCCCCACTGCCCCGCTGCCCCGCTGCCCCACTGCCCGCTGCCACGCTGCCTGACAGCCCAGCTGCCCCGCTGTCCCACTATCCCACTGCCCCACTGTCCCACTGCCCCGCTACCCCGCTACCCCACTTCCCCACTATCCCACTGCCCCACTGGCCCTCTGTCCCGCTGCCCCACTATCCCACTGCCCCACTGTCCCACCGTCCCACCGTCCCACTGCCACTGTCCTACTGTCCCACTGTCCCATTATCCCACTGTCCCACTGTCCCACTATCTCACTATATCACTATCGTCCCGTCCCACTGTCCCACTATCTCACTATATCACTATCGTCCCGTCCCATGTCCCATGTCCTGTCCCATGTCCCGACTCATGCCCCGTCCCATTTCCCGTCCCATGTTCCGTCCCCTGTCCCGTCCACTGTCCCGTCCCCTGTCCCGTCCCCAGTCCCATCCCCAGTCCCATCCCCTGTCCACTCCACTCCACTCCACTCCATCGTATATTACTATCCGCTCGTGCAAATGCATAGAAGCTTCGATCTGTCGGGTGAGTACGCAACCCACGAATTAATTTTTTTCTTTTTTATTTCTTTCTTTCTTTCTCAAAACCCATACCAGTTTTTAAGTCAGATCATCAGCTTTCAAACAAAAAAAAATCATCAAAATCGGTCCAGTAGTTTTAGCGTGATGCTGGAACAAACAAACAAACAAACAAACAGACGTTTACAATTTTATAATAGTTAAGATTAATAAACATTTTTTTTTTGCATGAATAAAATGTTGCAAAAACGGGAAAAAATACTATATATAAAATATATATTTTATATTATAAAGCTGAAGAGTTTGTTTGTTTGGTTGAACGCACTAATCTCAGGAACTACTGGTTGGAATAGAAAAATTCTTTTTGTGTTGGATAGTCCATTTATTGAGGAAGGTTTTAAGCTATATACCATCACGCTACAACTAATAGGAGCGGAGCATAAAGGAAAAATGTTGCAAAAACGGGAAAAAATACTATTTATTTTTATATTAATTTAAAATATTATTATATACATTAAATATATTATATTTATGTATATTTATATTTTATATATTATATTATGAAACTGAAGAGTTTGTTTGTTTGGTTGAACGCTCTAATCTCAGGAACTTCTGGTTGGAATTGAAAAATTATTTTTGTGTTGGATAATCCATTTATCGAGAAATGCTTTAAGCTATATAACATCACGCTACGACCAATATGAGCAGAGCATAAATGAAAAATGGTGCAAAAACGAAAAAAATACTCCCTTTGAGACCTTCGCAGTGGCGTGCAGTGTTCCGTTTGCGCCACCTAGGAGGGTGCGGCCAACGTTAGGCCGCACGTGGAGAAGGGGCTCGCCTGCTTGTGGCGGGCTGGGACCTGTCGGGGGTGGTTGGATGAATACTCACGGGCTCCCACGCCCCCGGCTAAGGTAGTTGAAGGAACACCGTGGTGGTTTTAGTCGGTAAGAGTCCGACACTGGCTCCGCCTCAGCGGGCTGGCGGGCTCAGTATCGCGTTATCCAATTCAGTAATGGAAATTTCTATAGATCTTTCTATCTAATAGTATGAGAACGCCAAAAATCCACTTTTAGTTATTTTTTTGTCAAAAAAATGTTAAAGGGCTCTTAACTATATTAGTTGTAATTCTTTTTTCAGAAAATATATTTTTTACTATTGTTTCAGGTATCAACTCAAACAATCCGACGAAGATTACAGGCCGTTGGGCTAAAGACTAGGATCCCGGCCAAAAAAATTGAATGTTTTCCTGCCCGTGCTCAGACTAGAGTAAATTTTTGTTTGCAGTATTATGATTTCGATTGGTAAAATAATGTCGTCATATTTATTGTTGACGAAAAAAACTTTTAAATCCGAAAATATTCATGGTAAATTTTACCATCTTGCACACTTCTGATAAGAGTGAGATAATGAGGTAAGGTAACTTCGTAGGCTACGGTAAACTTATTAGTTTACCCATTATAAAACTAACCAAATTAGGTAAAACGATTTTAATAGTGTATCTTTTTTGTATTTGTTTTTAATGCTTATATTTAAAACTGTGATAATTATCTTAATTTCGATCGTTGGTTTTGATTTTTTTAAGCATTTAAAGCTTCTGTAGAAACACATAATTTTATTTTTTTATAATCACTGAGGAGCACCGAATGCACCACATCCGATCTGATTGCATCGAACGCGATGCGGGGTGGCGCGGTGTGGTAAGTGACCACCCCGTGCCGCTTCAGAGTGCGGATTTGACCCTTACTGATACAGCTATCAAATTTAATGATTTTCATTCATAAATACGATAGAAGTATGTGGTAAGTGTTAAACTCGCACTAGGCCCTCTGGTGTGCATTGGCCACGTGACGCGTTTGGTGTGGATTGTCTCATGTTACATAAACATTTGGCAACCGCGGTCGTGCAGCCCCGCACCGCGTTCGATATGTGGAGAGCTCCTTACTTATGTTTGACTATTGTTCTGATTCAGTTGACTGTGTGTTAATTTCTAAATATCAATAACTTTGTTAATTCATGATCTCATTACCAATTTTTTGTCAAGTGTTGATTTATATTACTCCTATGTATTAAACTGTTGTAACTATTTTTATTGTCAATTTATATATTGTTACTATTATTCGGCTCCCGAGGTAAGTCATAGCTACCTATGTTAATATGGACAGTCTGTTCTATATTTGATTGTAAATATTAAAAAAAAAAATAGTTGACTCTGCTACTGTCTGTTATTTTTCAAGTCGTAAATATAACACTATTTAACTGTTTACACAAAATTACTGTAGCTTGAGGATGTTTCTCATACCCATTAGTAGAGAGGATTGTAACTGGATGAATACGATTTATTTTTGTGTTGATTAAAATCTCTCATTTCAACTGTGTTGTATTAATATTTTTAACTATTGTTGGCTCCTAAGGCAACTTGAAGTTACATTTAGATTTTGAAATAATATGTTTTTTTTGTTTAGTTATTTTATATAATAAAAATAATGATACAAAAATATTCACCACATAAAGGCTGTGACATCTGATATTAAACTATACATTTGATTTTTAATTATTTTTAGACTTTTATACTGATTTTATTTCCTGTCGTGTAATTTCGGAGACACATTGATGACCCATGCAATGAGTGACTCTATTTAGGCCTATTTAGATAAACAAAAGCAAAATTCGCTACCGCTGTGGTTAGCGAAAAATACCGAGTCGTATTCCGCCTGGTAGGTAGGTATTTGTATGAACTTCCGTGGCTATCGCGAAACTAGACTACAAATACCCGGCGGAATATCACTCGCAATTTTTCGCTAATTCCCACAGCGGTATATCTGAGTAGGCCCTTAGCTAAACTTTTTAGTCATAAAGTTTTATTTGCCTTAAAAGAAAGAGGTAACTAATGTTGTTATTACATTGAAATAAAGAGTTGATTTTTAATAGTTCAACGTTGTTTTTGTATTTAACCTATGAAAAATAAAGCAAGTAATCAGTATTCCTCCACTTTACTGGACACGATCTTATAGTTTCAAGCTACCCCTAATCGGTTCAGTAATTTTGTTGTAAAATGTATCAAACAGATATTTTTATCTGCTTACAGGCAGACAAATCGTTTGTCCCTATGAAATGATATATTTTTCCTTAGACCAATAGAATCTGTTGGTCTAAGATTTTCCCAGGCTTCCAACTACGTTTGTGCAAAATCACGTTGAATGCTCTGTTGTGAAGTTGTGACGTAAAGAAAGGGCAAACGAACACATTTTAGCATTTAGAATTAAAGTAATTGCGCAATGCAGGTTTTACACTCACATAAACACAACACACAAAACTTCGTAAAAGTGTAGTCTTCCCGTATATGATGCCCATAACACTTTATCAAGTTATTTAGCTATTTATTTTGTTTAGCATTGGAAAACTAAAATGCCTTTACTGCATTTGTTAGTTAAACGACTAGGACCTGTTTTATCAAAAAACATACCTACTTAATATGATAAAACTTAGCAATGGACACTTCTGCCAGTGCGCACGGTAGAAAAGGTGGTTTATTTTTTCATTTTATTTTAGCTCTTTAGGGGTAAATTAAAAATAGTAACGATGCTTATGTTCTTGCCTAGGGTTCAACCTATTTCTATACAAAATGGCATCAAAATCAGTTCAGGGGTTTAGCCGTGAAAACGTAACAAACAGAAAGACAGAAACACTCGCATTTATAAATATATATATTATATACCTACCTTTTTTTTTGCCGTGGGGAAGTCCTCACGGACGCACTCCGCACGGGGTAGGTGGAGCCAGTGTCGGACTCTTACCGACTAAAACCATCACGGTGTTTCTTCAACTACCTTAGACGGGGGCGTGGGAACCCGTGAGTATTCACGCGACAGGTCCCGGCCTACCACAAGCAAACGAGCCCCTTCTCCCCGTGCGGCCTAGCATTGGCCGCACCCTCCTCGGTGGCGCACACGGAACACTGCACGCCACCTCACCTCACGGGACTTTACCAGCTAACCTAGTAAGGTTAAGGCTTCAAGTTTTTTGTTTACTTTTATGAGTAAAATTAAACAAAAAACCCTTATTACTTTTACACTCTTAATAATAATAATAAAAGAGAAAAAGTAGATAATTGAGTGAGTTTGTGTTGAGTGAACTTAAGCGAGTAATTTTCTAAATAGTCATCGTTTTTGCTAACACTAATAAAATAATGATTCATCATCATCATTTCAGCCGAAAGACGTCCACTGCTGGACATAGGCCTCCCCCAAGCATCGCCACAACGACCGGTCCTGTGCCTTCCGCATCCAGCGGATTCCCGCGACCTTCACCAGGTCGTCGGTCCACCTTGAGGGGGGCCTACCCACGCTGCGCCTTCCAGTACGCGGTCGCCACTCCAGAACTTTACTGCCCCATCGGCCATCCGTTCTGCGAGCAATGTGCCCCGCCCACTGCCACTTAAGTTTGGCAATTCTTCGGGCTATGTCGGTTACGGTCGCAGTGTCTCAAGACGAAAGTCTTTGACCAGTGTGTGTTGCCAGTAATTACTTACGGTACTGAAACGTGGTCGCTCACAATGGGCCTGATAAGAAGGCTCAAAGTCACTCAAAGGGCAATGGAGAGGGCTATGCTCGGAGTGTCCCTGCGTGATCGAATCAGAAATGAGGAGATTCGCAGAAGAACGAAATAATGATTGATGATAAATAATATATGTATTGGCACAGAACAAACAATAGTAGGTAATATGGTGCAAAGGTGCAGCGCAACCGCATAATATCGTAAAACAAACTTGTAAGTTTAGTGCAACCCATATTATTACGAGCTCAACTAGCTTAAAAATAATATTCATGCATAATACATATCTATAGGTAGGTATGGTATAGTATGAATAGAGCGCTGCATGAATGGCGCGCCGCTTGCGCATACCGCCGCCGCCGCCGCCACCGGTGCCGTGACTGGGACGACATAACAAAAATATATCGTGCCCTCTCGCACGATTCGCAGCGTTCAACTTCTAATAGTACAAAGTCCAAACAGTCTAGCTTGATGAGTAGCCGTGTGTACATAGCAGATTGAGCCAAAAAAAATGATGAATTAAATTCAGTTTAGGCATGGTTAACTCTGGACACATCTATATCTAGAAGTGGGCGTTTAAACAAAAAGCGCTTAAAAAGTCTAATTAAAAAAAAAGCGTATAAGCACGCTTTGTGATTAAAGCAGATTTCGTTTAGACTTTTTCGTAAACCAAACTTATGCTTTCAATAGTACGATAGAAATGTAACCTTATTTCTATGAATATAAGACTCAATTTCAAAGTTTTAAATTTTATACGTTTACGTAAAATTTGTTTAGAGAAAGCACTTTTTTATTTTGTTGATTATTTTCGTATCGTTTAAACATTTTAAACGTTTTTGACCTTGATTGATTTGCTTTTGCTTTGGCGCTTAGTTTATTTTTCGTCGTCAACGAGTGAATGCGTTTTTGAATGTTCTTGGTAATTACGCGACGATTGTAGTTTGTTTGTATAGTTTTTAGTGAACTTTGTAAATAGTTTAAATGTAAATAGAATAGTGTAACGTAGACAAATAAAAGTCAATTTTTTTAGAAGTGAAAAACGAATAGCGGCAATAGCGTAAAAAAATTCGTTGGCAGAAAAAAGCACTACGTTTAAACACGCTTACGATTTTAAGTCGTTTTTCCCAACTTTATCTATATCTTCGGATATACAGGGTGTCCCACGGATATGCCACATGGAGGTAAAGTACCTTGAATATTGTAGATGGAACATTTTACTGAAAGAAGACATTATTTGAATTTAAAAAACAATTTAAACTGCATTCATAAATATTTAAATAATTACATGGTTGAACCGGAAATCGAACCCGTTACATGAGAAAAATAATCAACCTGTAGCTCAATCATACCGATCGAAAGGCTTCATCATAAGGATTATTTGTTGCTAAATAACATAGTGTCACAAATAAAAGGAAGACCATGAATTTTAACATTTCTAATACAAAATTAATCAATTTATCAAATGCTCAAAATGCGTCCCTTCCTGTTGAATACAAAGTCGCACTCTTTTGATTATTTCGCTCGCTGTCGATTTTTTGATCTTATTGTGGTGGATATTTAGAATAATACGTCTAAGTTCTGTTTGTAGCTCGTGGACACTTTCATACTGGTTCTTGTAAACTAATTTTTTTACATAACCCCATAAAAAAATCTTAGAGGGTTAGATCTGGGGATATCGGCGGCCATCTTATTTGTCCATTTGTCCTGATCCAGGGATGAAAGTGTTCATTGAGATAGTCCCTTGATCTGTGACTGTTATGAGCCGGAGCCCCATCTTGCTGAAAAGTAAGGTTTTGTCATTCTGCAACCGGAAGATTACTATCTCATTTCTAAAAATCTCAAGTATTTCTAAATACCTTTCCGTATTCAAATGCGCTTCGTAAAAATGTACTAAAAGGACCCGGTTTTTTACAATCCCACACCAACAGTTGAACGTTGAACATAAAACACACTTGATTATTAGTCTCGCGGATACGTAAGGGATTCTCCTTGGATCAAATGCGATTATTGTGTCGGTTGTACATACCATTATTGCTGAAGTTTATCTCGTCTGACCAGATAATATTATTTAGAAAATACTGATCCTCTAGGATAAGCCTTTCGATTTCATGGCAGAAAATAAGTCGTCTTTCAGCATCACCGGGCAGTAATTTTCGTACTAATCACCCTTCAATGTAACTTTTGAATTTGTATTTTTTTAGTACATGGTGTATTTCTATCAGGATATCTTTCGCGGTGCCATTGTAAGGCTAATGTTATATTTTTGTGGTTCAAAAAGTATACTTAATGAAAGCAAAGACATTAAAATACTTACCCCCAGTTTCTGGAAGGCTGATCAACGCAAAAATTAACTAATCGACTATCAAATCTCAGGTCAAGCGATGTGATTGGTTGTTAACAATTAACATTTTCGCCGGCCAATCACAGAAGCTGACATTAGATTTGACTATAGATCAAATTGATCAGCCTTCCAGAAACTGGGGGTTAATCTACTTAATTACGTGGGACACTCAGAAAGTTTTGCGAAACTAAAAAAAATTGTTCTATACGTACATATATTTTTATCAAATCTTTTCAAAGTACTTTCCACCAGCCTCTATACAAAGATTCATGCGCCTAAACCAGTTTTCAAAACACTTTTTCCAGTCCGCCGCAGACACCTCGTTTACAGCCTGCTCGAACGCAGCCAGCGCATCTTCCGGCGACGAAAATTGTATCCCTTTGATTTTTTATTTTTGGGAATAAAAAGAAGTCACACGGTGCTAGATCAGGGCTGTAAGGAGGGTGACCCAGGAGTTTGACTGGCGTGCTGTCCAGGAAGTCCCTCGTTTTGAGTGCGGTGTGCGCAGGTGCATTGTCGTGGTGGAGCAGTAGCCCGCGGAGCCCTGTGTTTGGTTGCTTGTTGCTTATAACAGAGAAAACTTCTGGCAAACATTTGGTAGTATACCATTCGGCATTAATGCTTCTTTGATCCCGTAAGGGAATTGATACCAAGTGGCCAGTCAAATTAAAAAAGCTAGCGATCAAAATCTTACCCCCGCTTCTAGATCGCTTCACTTTGGTAGGCGTTGGCTCATTTTGAAACACCCAAACAGTCGACTGGCGCTTGGTTTCTGGGTCGTATTGATAAATCCAGGACTCATCACCTGTAACGATGTCGTAAACACGCCGAGACGAGCCTGCTTCAAATTTGTTAAGCATATCACGGCACCATTCCACCCGGGCCTGCTTCTGAGCATCGGTGAGGTTGTGCGGCACCCAGCGTGATACTATCCTCCTCACGCGAAGATGGCTGTGTAGAATCTCGTGAACGCTTCCCGATCCAATCTTCAATATGTGTTGAATCTCCTGATATGTAATTCGCCTATTGTCTTGGATTAAATTTTTCACTGCTAGCACGTTTTCTTCGGTAACAGCCGTCAAAGGGCGACCGCTTCTTTCGTCATCCCCCAAAGTTGGTCGACCGCGCTTGAATTCGTTATACCAACGATACACGGTTGCCTTGGAAGGGCCTTCATCCATGAATGCCATTTGAAGTCTATCGTACGATTCATCCGGTTTCAGGCGACACTTGAAATCGTATAAAATCATAGCTCTAAAATGTTCCCGGCGCAGATCCATATTTCAGTGAGACACAATACTTTGAATTAACTCGCAAAAAATGTGGAGGGAAATTTTGAAATTGGAACTTACTTATTTTTACTTATAAATAATCATATTTTCGAAAAACATTATAACTTGACAGTCTCCCATATATAAAAACTTTTTTTCGCAATACTTTCTGAGGGGCCTGGTACTTTAATCTCTTTGCTTCCATTAAATCAAAATTATTTTGATATGCCATGGTTATGTAAAAAATTCACAATACAATGCAAAAATCCTACAATGAAAATCACATAAACAAAAGAATAAAAGTTTGAAAATGGAACACATTTTTGATAGTATATACCTAGTAATAATTTACGCGTCTTTCAGCTCAGGATACGGCTCGATTTGTTGCATACAACCAGGTACCTACCTAGTAATTATGTATCTCTTTATCATTTCAACATGCACTTAAATTATAATAGGGAAATGATGCGTACTTTTCAAGTGGGTACATTTATTAGTAATAGGTACTTATGATAATGTCAGTTGTATGTCCTTACGGCAATTTCAGCTTTTCATTTTTCTGAACAAAATTTCACATCAAATGTTATTAATTCATGGTCTTCCTTTTATTTGTGACAGTTATTTAGCAAAAAAATATCCTTATGATGAAGTCTTTCGATCGGTATGATAAAGCTACAGAATGATTATTTTTCTTATGTAACGGGTTCGATTTCTGGTTCAACCATGTAATTATTTAAATATCTATGAATGCAGTTTAAATTGTTTTTTTAAATTCAAATAATGTCTTCTTTCAGTAAAATGTTCCATCTACAATATTCAAGGTACTTTCCCTCCATGTGGCATATCCGTGGGACACCCTGTGTATCCCAAAGAGGATATGTATCACTCCTTCACTTAAAAAAAAACATATCCTATATCAGAGTAAATCCAAGCCCAACATTCGACACTGAGGACAATGATATGAAACAAAACAAAAAACTAAGTTTACATAAGTCATTTTAAATAATACTTGATTTTTTAATACACCTTTAATTTTTTTTATAGATGTTCCTAAGCCAGTAAAGCATGAAAGGAAATCAATTATTATGTTACTGTGTCACTTAATCGTTCAGCAGATCTAACAAATCTGCTACATTATATCCAGCCTCAGTGGATTTATTTAGAAGCCGGAGTTATCAATCGCGGGGTGTAGGGGTAGAACCCCTCCTGTGAAGGAAAAGTTGCGGAACCGCCCCCCCCCCACTTCCGAGTTTTTTGTTTTCTACCCTAACTTGAATTTTCTGTCGGAAACATCGATTTCAGGGAGTAAGCAAGAAGTAAGTGGAAACGAAACCTCGTTTCTGAGTTATGGCTTCAGCCCCCCCGCCCCTTTACGAGATTTTTTTACAAGTTTTTGAGGTTCAAAAAAGGATTTTCAAGGTGAGAAAAAAATGACAAATTATTGTAACTTAAAACACTAAAAGTTGCTTAAAAGGCGTAGTTGGAGCCCCGCGGGGCTCAATGGTTTAAAAAATGAATAACCACGAAGGAGATGGCGGGGTCTGAGTTCACTCGCTTTGCTCGCTCACTTGACCCCACCATCCCCTTCGAACCTAACCTGTCCGAGTCGGGGTGCCCCAAGTCCTGAGCTCGCTTCACTCGCTCTTGTAACCTAATTTCTAGTAACAATAATAACATTGCCTTTTGTACACACATACACTAACTTTCTACACAACTCGAGGAGAAATGGAATGAATGAAAACGAAAGTCAGCCATAAACTTCTAACCTAAATCTATCAGAGTCGGATCCGCCCATGAAGGATTTTAATAATTTGTGGAATCTCTGAACTCTGTGCTAGAAATTGATAAAATATTGGAAATTATCTGAAATTATTGGTGAAATTGAAAGATTTTTTTCGCGAAAACTATTGATTTCCGCAACTTGAGATTTTGCATGAAGTCTTAATTATAATGTAAACTTTCTGTAAAAAAAATATGAACTTCCAACTCAACGTCAATTAATCTAAAGCTTAGCCAGGAACTTAAATTACATACAAAAATAAATTGAGTTCTAAAGCGAAATTATAAGGTTATGAATTAAATAATCAGCACCTAATTATGAAAAATCTTGCATAGACCTGATAATAAGTTGTTGCATTTTAAATCTATAGAGATTTTAATGATTATAGATTACGTTATTACCAACTACAATTACGTTATTATTACCATCATATCAAAATATTCCACAAACCGGAATCGGAAGAGAAGACTACTACTCTACTCTCTACTTACTTTTTTCTAGTTGATTATGGGCACGTCGCTTTCTTGATTTAGGAACAATATCTGAATTGTTTTTACTCATTTTAATTCAGGTAAAGCGTATATCGACGACACAGATTAATGATATATGCACAGACTCACGGGTGATAAACTTGGAACAAATAATTTCAACCGTATACAGATGTACTCTATGGTTAGAAATTTCATACATGACAGGAGACCCTCGCCCCCTTGTAACAGTCTTCACCCCGTTTAGGCCGTTTGCCAAGACCATAGATAATTTTCGACCGTCATACGTAGTATCTCTATGTAGTCTGAGGTCATTGTTAATTTTTTACGTTAATTTTGGTTGTTTTTGTAAGATTTCGATTTTTCCATATAATGTTGTTGATTAAAGTTTGCGTTGATTAATTTCTGTACTTATCCTCTTAATGATTTCTTAACTGTGATATTTTGCAGTGATAGTACAAGTAAGATGTACAACAAGTGTTGTATTGTTGTATCGAACATTGTGATAGCAAACGCAAGGACGCTAAGATGTATTCGCTTCCCGTTAGTGAGATAGGACTTAAAGTGGCTTATTTGCGCAGTTTAGCGTGCAAGATCTTCACAAACTATGTTTGTGTCAGAAGCATTGAAAAAAGGTTCATCAATGAGAAGTATCGGCTTAAAGTTGGTGCTTATCCTACATTGTTTTTGGCCGATGAAATAACTACAGGAATACAAAAGTTTATGAAGGTTCGTACGTAATCAGTAATCTACTTATAAAATGTTAGGTGTACAGCTAATGTAGTAAAAAAATGAGTATACTCATATCCACTCCAACCCGCTCAAGTTTGGTAGCAAGTACCTATTGCTTTTTATTGGAATTTCTAACAGGCCGTGTCACTAGACCAGGTATCATGTACTATTGGCAAACTTACTGTAGTGAAATATATGCTGTTGACGCAGTAGACTGACTGAGACCTGCAAAGTTAATGCCAAATGGTATTGATCACTGATCCATCATCCCATATTGATGTAAAATGAGTGTTACAAGATAGTTTAAAATCTATCTCTATCACTCAAAGGTTTGCTGGTAGAAAACTAATTTTTGAGTTAAGCTCGCCCGCTCGTACATACATGTACCTAATTTCTATTTATAATTTAATAGGTACTGCATTTTTCTATTTTTCTGGTGTACAATAAAGAATAGAATAGTTTATAGAATACTAAAGTATTTATTTTTTCAGATGTATGTCAGAATCGTGATAATAATTATTCTTGTAAAAGGAAACATGATGACCATATCTACCCATCTGCCGTTATAAATTGGTAAGATTAATTAACTATTTTAAATCTCTATTTATATGGTACCTGCTGATTCATCATCATGATTTCAGCCGAAAGACGTCCACTGCTGGACATAGGCCTCCCCAAAAAGGGGATATGCCATAATCGCCACGCTTGGCAGGCGGGTTGGCGATCGCAGTTGATTGCTTGAAAACTCAGAGAATGATGGGCATTCTCTGGTGAATCCCTTAGTCGCCTTTTACAACACCCATGAGAAGAGACAGTACCTGCTAATTACTATTACGAAATAAAAGTAAACATTAGTGTTTTAATTTATTTAAACCAGTCGCATCATCATGAATGTTAATATAAAAATATAATATAATTATATTTTTCTAAATCTCGAACTTTAATTTACCATTTGTACCAAGTTTAATTCAAGTGTCATTTGTTCTAGCTCAATATGCTGATGGAAAAGAAGATAGTTTCATCCTAAAAAATACTGCTGAAACAGTATCTTTTTTGACAATCTTTTCAACTTGGAGAATTGTGCTAGCTTGAATAGTAAGACATCAAGAGCGAAACTTTCACGTAGCCACCATCGTAGCCGTAGCTTTCATCGGGTTCACCATACCAAGCCAAACTTTGTCTAAGTACCTACTCATTTGACTTCCTTTCTTGTGAAACACACGAAAAACATAACCCTCCTTCTGGCGCAGTCGGGTAAAAAACTGAAGTGCGAAGAGCACTTGGCATGGTAATTTTTTTAATTTTCAACTGGTGTTCATATAAAATATTGAAAGGCACAGATTTATCTAGGCTGATTAGAAAATCTCTTCCGAGAATGCAAAATAAGACATATTGTATTAAAAACTATAATTTAATAAATAAAAATCTGAACAAAATATGTTGTTTCATTTATATATTCTCAGTTCTCGTTTCGAAAATGTATAGTTGGTAAAATATAGCTTCAGTCCTGTGACAGAAGTCAAATACGTAAATTTTAAATGTATTTTTACGTATTTGACATCTGTTACAGGACTCTAGCTATATTTTACGAACTAAAGTTGAAATAACAATATACAACAGCTTAAATAAGGCATACAGTGTGAGCCTTTGCCCAAAATTCAACAAAAGAATTAAAAAAAAACGAACTGTCATGTTCAATTTTTCCAACTACTACGGGCCATTTTTTTGTATGGGAGTGGGTCGTCTGTACGTAGTACACTTCTTAGTCTGTGCACAGACTACTAGGGGATACTATGGATATATGTACATCGACGGTGACCACAGATTATCAGATTAATGATATATGTAGAGCTGTAGCAAACCGTATATATTCGGTACTGAGTAACGGGTACGCCATCTAGTACCGAGTAACGAAACGTTACACACGAATGCATCTCGTTACTCGTATTTTTCGTAGTATGGGTACCTACACTGTTTCAAAATAGTAAATCCATTGTAAGTTTAGTAGATTCCGTCAACAGTTCACTTGTAGTACACTTTACCTATTAAATCAAACTAAAATTAGAATAACTTAAACACAAGTCTGGTTTAAAAGACGGAAAAGTGAAAAAATGCACCTTACGCAGCTTGGTGTGTAATGTAGAAGTATGTCTTCTACGAATTACGAATGTTGCGACGCCGTGACGTCATACTTTACGCATACGACTTGATTCGTTGCTCTAACATAAGTAACATAACATAGCATGTTATGAGGTATCAGAAGTAACGAGTAACTTAACGATACGATAGTAACGAGTACTCATTCTTATAGTAACGAATACATACGGGTACACTTTTTTTCGTTACTTTTACACCTCTAGATATATGTATGGTGACACATAGGACCAGTGTTGCCAGATCGATGAAACGAAAATACGGTGTACAGTGGGTCAAAATTACCAGAAATACGGTAATACGGCAGATTTACGGTGATAAATTTTCAGAATTTTCTGCCTATAATTGAAGGCAATACTGGTGATTGCGAAGTAGTAACCCTCGAAACTCAAAATTTCTTTCGTTTTTTTGCAAGCTGTAGCTATATTTCACGTTATATACCTATTGATCGGAATATTTTTCGCGACAATAATCACAATATCGTAATAATATAGTGAGTAGTAGTAGGTATTTAGTATGTACTAGTAGTATAACATCCTAGCTTTATAAGCTCCACAATATAAAGTTACTATCAAATTTTCAATTATATTATCAAGCTTATAGAGCTAGGTTAATGTTATTATGAGCATTATTCAATAGATCATCATCATCATATCAACCAAAAGACGTCCACTGCTGGACATAGGCCTCCCGCACCTCCCCCAAGATTGAGTAGATATATTGTTACAACAACCTACAACGTGAATTAGAGCTACAATTTGCAAAAAACACACGAAATTTTGAATTTCGCATGCAACTAGGTACATCCACCACCACTGACTTGAGTAGCACAGTAAAGTGATTCAATTTTTTGGAAAACTACCAATTCCAGGTTGGATTCCAAAAATTACGGTAACTTTCATACACCGTAATTTATGACTACGACTACTTTTAACTTTTTTACTTTTAACTTTTTTGACTACTACTTTTTTTTTTTGTTTTTTTTTTTACTGGTGGCAGAAATAAAAATAAAAGCCAAAATTACGGCAGAACTGCCGTAATTACGGTGTATATGGCAACATTGCACGCCCTAGTGACACTGACACCAGTGTTGCCAACTCCAAAAGTTCAAATTATCGCATTTTCGCGTCGAAATTATCGTTTTTCGACAAAATTATCGTACAATCTGTAATACCTATACCGTCAGGAAAAAAAAATATATTTTGACCACTTTTGAAATGTCGTTTGACTTTTTGGTGGGATTTCGACGACTGTTGTAATATTGAACAATAAAAAATAAAAAAAACGACGACATTACAACTTTAAAACCATTATGACGGACTTGTAATTAATTGTAATGTCTTTGTACACGATATCTTGTGGCGAATAAATGATTTGATTGATTGATTGATTGATAAAACTACTTCGACTATTGTAATGTTTTGAATATTAATATTTAAATTTTTCTGTTTTAAAATAAAAGAAAAAATATTTATTTGCTTCAAAAGTGACGCACAAAATAATAATAATACGTATTGTATCTAGCTTTTGGCCTAGGGGAGGAGGAATAAGAATTCCATAGAGCTATTAAAGCGCAGCGCTAGCGGAGCGAGCTCGTTTTTTTTTTGCGATTTTCTGAAAACGTCAGAGCTTTTAAAGTATGTTTTAAAAGGAGTTTTAGGCTTTGTTTTTTCATATGCTTGTCATTTGAGGGTCATTGGACGGTACCTAAATTAATAGCGTTTTTCATTATGGTAAAATTGACAAAAGCACAGTAGCGAGAGCGAAGCGTCTGTAGTATTTTTTTTTTGGAGTTTGTAAAAACATCATCCAATTTTAAAAGGAGTTTAAGGTATGCCCAAATTGTTTTTTAACTGGTTGGGCTGGACCTATGTACCTATATCGCACGTGCGCTACAAGAGAGCAGTACGAGAGCAAATACTTCTTAATACAATACGATGTATTTTAAGTATATTCTAAAGCAATCTGATAAAAATAAAAGGCTGTTAGCCTTTGAGTATATACCATAGGAGGTCGCAACGCGCAAATTCACAAACATTTTTTTCTGCCAACTTTGGTGGGGTACGAGGAAAACACGTACAGCACACATTTACAGGTAATAGCACACAAGTGCAAAAATATATCGTGTCGCAATGAACTCACACTAAAACAAACTCAGAATACAAACAAAAAACACGCACACTAACAACATTATCGTCGTATATATTTGTTCACGTATGTCAACAGACGCAAAAAAACTAGTGATGGGGTATGATTAAAGACTAATAAAGACCGATAAACTGAATGATACAGGAATTGATTTGATATCGTAGAAAACATAATTGTAGTTATTCATTGTTTGAAAATGAAAAATAAAACACTGTGTTAAAATTTATTATATGTAGAATAGAATATAATTATTTGCTATTTTTTTTATAACATTTGTAACAGTCATGTACACGATGATTATGACTATTTTACATATTTTCTTAAAATATTAAGATATACACATATTATACACGCTGAAATTTATATCGATTAAATACCGCGGTGTAGCGACTCCATAACAGTAGGACGTAAGGTCAACCGCACGTCGGTGGCAACACTTTGACATTAGCAGCATCTTTATTTCGTAAGCAGTAAGAGCTGTTTTCGAATTGAAGTGTTACCACTGTCCTGCAGTCGACGTACCTACAAAGTTTTTAAACACTGTCTACGTATTTGTCATCTTATGTTTTTACGCGCTTCTGTAAAATTTAGTTACAACCCCTTACTGGGTATTTATTTGGGGCAGCTGTTGTATTCCTGCAAACTTGAACATACCTAGGTACCTACTTATGTCACGTCGATCATTTACCTGCCTACATGGCATTCAAACAAATCTTTAGAAACCACAGAAACATAATTTATTGTCTTTTCTTTAACTTTCCTAAACCATTCATTTACCTACAAATTTATTAATTTATTTAATAAATCCTAAATAAAATACCTACCTAGGTACGATAACGCGCAGTAGCTCCGGCCACCGCCGACGCCGCGCCGCCGCCGACCGGCCGCCGTATTTAACTACTTTCGTGTGTTTGTCCCTTACTACAAATTTCAACGATTTCATAACTTATTTATTTTCACTTGCCAGTTTTTGTATTCTAGGTTTTTTTTTTGTAAACTGGTTTGACTAAAAGATAGTAACTACTGAGATAGAGTAGGACACCGCGGGATGAAAGCGATGAAAATTTCAGCGTGTATATTATGTATATAATTCTAGTTCTAGCACAGAATACCTAATAATACTAAAGTACAGAACAGCCTCTCACCGCCCCCCCCCGCCTATTTAAGATCCCTCACCCGCGCCCCGCACGCACCCGCAGTTTGATGGCAAGTGGACCACAAGATTGCAATGGATGTCAATCGCCAGTCGCTAATATATATATATATATATTATGTTATGTTATTTAATTAAATTATGATTGTATGCCTCAATGGCGGGACATGGCTGATCCTATTAATAATTTTAACACATCTTATGAACCTGTGATCCACAATAAATGAATTTGAATTTGAATTAATGTCGCTATACAAGCACGCCATCTCTGATTACTACTGAAAAGCTTGTAGGTTGTAGTTGTAGATAGGTTATGGAATTACATGTAATTATTTAGTACAGCATTGTAGGAGATAATAATTGAACTTTAATTTTGATACGTTATTGAATTAAATAAATTTTAGGAAATAAGGCGTATTTAAAAAGAAATCATGAGTATTTAATTTTATAATAATAATTAAAAAGTAGGTATTTACTTTCTCAAATTTTCATGTCACAATTTAATAACTGTACACTTTATGGTAGAAACTGGATGAGAGATGAGTAGCCGAGGATAAAAGTCGGTGGCGTTCTATTGCAGAGGCCTTCGTCCAGCAGTGGAATGCGATAGGCTGATGATGATGATGGATGGATGGATACGGTTACGGTTACGGAGCTCCATAACATCCCTGCTTATTACTTACCCCCAGTTTCTGGAACGCTGATCAATTTGATCTATTGTCATATCTAATGTGAGCTCCTGTGATTGATCGGCAAAAATACTAACAACTAATCACATCGCTTAACAGGTCAAATCTCAGGAGGTTTGACAGTCGATTAGTTAATTTTTGTGATGATCAGCCTTTCGGAAACTGGGGGTTAGTATTGTAGTTTTAAAAAAACCGGCCAGGACGATAAGGACAAAATATTAATCTATCGTCTCCTTCTTTCATAGATATTACGTAATTTAACGTTCTCTATCTAACTAGCTGAAATGTCGGTGATTAACCATCTATAGGTTGTTCATCTGAGTATGTGAATATGACCTCAATCGGTCAAGTCGTTCAGAAGTTACACAATTACTAACAGACGCACTAGCAATTTTTGATATATATACAATTTTTTTCAATTTTAAATTCAAAATAATTTAATTATTTTCAGTTAACAAGGCATTATTATAAAATAAAACAATAAGATAAAGCACCAAGTAATAGTATGACAACCGGTGAACCACTTTTTAATTTCGTTCATTCAACTACTATTCACCATGTCCCCACACTACGTCTTGTACTATAATTTTTCTGTCGTAATAAAACGTGGTACGGAGGTATAATTTTTATTTAGTTATCTTCGATTTTATGCAAAATGTATGCATTTTAGACAGAAATAATATTTACATGTGAGAGGAAACTCCATGCTCCCGCAGGTTTGAGGTAGTATATCACCTTTTGCACAGAAACACCGAACAAATAACCATTTTTGTATGAGTGGTATAAAGCGACACAAAGCGACACAGAATGGCCAGATATTGCGAGTGAACTAGTTTTTATAAACGTCAATGGGCATACGCCACTTTAACATGGCAGAGGGGTACGCCTGTTATTACTCCCTCCTATGGTATATACTCAAAGCTGTTAGCTGACTTAAGTAGTTCCTAACTGCCGTTTTTGGCAGAACGTCTTTTTCGGCTTGTTCATACTCTTTGGATGTGCTCTGAGCACTTTTTTACGTCAAATTTATTATCTTCAATTTAATAAATATAACAGTATTTAGGCTTTGCACATAATTATCCAGCTGAGTGTATGGATAGCAGGTAGGGTTCAAGGCTGGTAGGCCCGTTCCAGGGGGTATACCTATGATACTGTATAAACAAATAAATGACGGTCCTTCATCTGTATATAAAGTTGAGTCAGTCACACTGGCAGTCCAGGACGCTATCAAAGCCTTACTTTTTATTCATTTTACAGTGTAAGGGCGCCACTAGTAGTCATACATTATAAAATATTAACTTTAAAAATCACTTTTCTGGCAGAACATTGGGTAGTCATACGAGGCAACGATCAATCCCTCAGAAACTTCTAGTTTACCATCATTTTATTAAGGGGTGTTTTACTAAAGACGTAGCTGGTCCTAGAAATCAGGCCGTATAAAAAAGAGTAGCAGTGAGCTAGAGTGAGCTAATGTTGTTTTCTCGTTTTAACAAACACAAACGCATAATATGAGTGAGGTAGAGAGAAACTTGCCTGTTGGTGTTGTTTGCGTTTAATTTTTCTTTACAAAAAATGCGTTTTGCTAGCGTATTTTGCGCATTGATGTTTTATTTATCCAATGCTCAAAATTATCGTAGTTTTAACGTAATTTAGATCTTCGCTATCTTACATCGTACCAATAACGAAATTATCGTACGCCCCCATAATTATCGTACGGGTTGGCAACACTGACTGACACAAACAGTTTTTGTTATGCTATGCGGAGCTAAGTGTTACAAACTCTTGGATCAGCCAACCCAGAGACAAGTACTTAACAGCGGAAGGAACGAATGAAGTCACCATGTCTTGTATTTAGTCGATTATTATACTTTTAATTCATCGTATTTATATCCAGTCAATTAAATTACTTAATAAATCTAGTCACTAGCCAACATGATCATATTATATAATATTAGGTTTATTATCGATTTACTTAACAATGTATCGATTTGAGAATTAATAACTATTTTATCATGTTGGCAACACTGATTCCTAGAAATTATAAAATAACGTGCAACTGTCATTTGGGGCGCTGTCCACTGTGGCTGTCCATATTGAAACTCCGAGTAAAGAACATGTCCTGACGCTTCGTGTATTCTTTACCTACACCCAGGTTCAGGAGAACCCGCACACCAAGGTTCACTTCCAGCAACCCCTTCGTTACATCTCAGAAGTGGGATTTACCATCTGTGCCTTTTCTAATACCATGTTTTCAAGTTTCACAGTGAATCGTGTTGGTCTTGAAGGTCTCCTCCAGGCTCTTCACAATGTAAATTTTAGCTTCCATAGCTCTAAACTAGAAGAAGTTAGCAAATTCACCCTTATATTTTAAGACATAGACTCGAACATTAATAGAGTCTCATTCAAAATAAGAGCTATATCAAAAAATCCTAAGACATCTGAAAAAAAACAACTAGTTACAGACCTATAACTGCACTTGTTACCTACTCCGCGTATGCTTATGCATGCCTCAAATATTGTGTCATGGGTTAATATTATAGACGCGCCCACAGTATGTATCTGACAGAGAACAATTAGAATTTTAGTAAACATTTAAGAAACCGACAGTTGTTAACTCCTATATTCGAGAACTGAAAATGCTAACCTTACCCTGTATTAACATTTTTGAAATATGGAAATTTTGTGCTTAAATACCCGGAGTTCTATACTGAATGATAAGACCAACAAACTAGAATTAGGGACACTTGGACATAAAATTAAAATAAAATCAAATCAAATCGCGGACGTTCTCAAAAAATGCCAGGTTAAGAGTTCTCTAAACCGACGAGCATGTATGATGAGGTTAATGGACGTAGATAAAGCGAAAGAGGTGTGTCAGGATCGTAGTAGGTGGCAATCCATAGTCTCTGCCTACCCCAATGGGAAACAGGCGTGATAATACGTATGTATGTATGTATGTAAACGTAAAAATAGACTAAACCTACTAACTTGGCGATTGGAAAAACATTCCTCTAGTACCTTTGCCATGCCTATAAAAGTATACAATTAGTCAACAAATCTATTTTAAAATGTGAATACATATAATAGCTTAATAAACGAAAAAGCAAGAGCTAGTATAGTATAAAGGAATATGATGATAAAATAAACTATCAATTTAATATAAATGTTCTTAAAAACTATACAGCTATTTTAACATATTAATTGGCTATGTTTTGGTATTCCAAAAAATATGAAGTATCTGTAGCCAAACCTAATCCCCTCGAATTATACAACATTATCGTAACCATTAAAATTAATATTAGCCTGTTATTTTCATTCAACCGTAAACCTTATTTTCAACATTATCAGGTGCATGCATGTCCTCTCTTTGTTTACGATGAAAGTGTATGTGAGTGAAGTGTGAGAGGGTGAGTATGAGCGTGTAAGTGTAAGTTGCATTAAAATAGTGATGAACATTCGCAATAAATTTGCAGATGTGCTATCTGTGAATGATTTGAATGCATCCATTAAGTTTGTAAGCGTAATCACTGTGCTATATGCAGTAAAAGTTCAGTCTCCTCATAGTTAAGTTTTAGTAGGTATTCATACACTTTTTTCTTATATTGAATTTATCTTAAGGGGGTATATATTTAAGGCTCTATTTATTTTATTATACAAAAGGGTCCAATAAAATGTTTGGATGTTTGTTATTTAATCACGCGTTAACCGTTGAACAGATTTAGATGAGATCTGGCACACAGATAGACCATAACCGGAATAAATGTATAGGTTAGAAAAAAAGAGACATAGTAAACATCTTGTATATGGTACCCAATTAAATATATCATTCATTCACTTAAATCCCTATTAAAGTAAAAAAAAAAAGTCAATAACTTAATAAAAAATAGTAAAATATCCTTTAACAATATATAAATAAATACTTAAATTACATGTAAATTTAAAAAATGTTGCCTTTGAATGATAACAATGAATAAAATATCCTAGAACGACTTATAAATAATGAATAAATAAAAAATAATAAATAAATAAATAAATCAAATATAAGCAAGAAAGAACATGAATAACCTAATTTAAAAAAATTGTACTACAGTAAATATTTACCTAATAATTTAAAAAGTAGTAACCACACAATTCATCAAAATGATAATTTTTAATAAAACAAAAGCAAAGAATTATAAATAACAGAATAATTGGATAAAACATTTAATTGCAATCAAACACAAACAAGCGCTTTTCCTCTTCTCGCCTACAAAACTGTGCTGTGCCTGACAGGGTCCATTAATTGATCCTTAGTCTACCAAATGTTCGAATATTAATTAAATTATGGAATGCAATAAATAACAAGTACATTGCGTAATGTCTGTGTGACTTACGTAATGTCTGTGTGACTTGCGTAATGTCTGTGTGACTTGCATAATGTCTGCGTGACCTACGTATTGTCTGTGTGACCTACGTAATGTCTGTTTGACTTGTGTAATGTCTGCGTGACATCGTAAGGTCTGCGTGACTTCGTAATGTCTGCGGGACTTCGTAATGTCTGCGTGACGTACATAATGTCTGTGTGACCTAGGTACGATCGACCGCACGTCGGTGGTAACACTTTGGTATTAGCAGCAGCATCTTTACTTCGTAAGCAGCAAGGGCGGTTTTCGAACTGAAGTGTTACCACTGTCACGCAGTCTACTGTACGTAATGTCTGTGCGATATAGAGTTATATGACAAATATAATACATAAAGAATTGAGCTAGATCTTTATGACCATTAAGTTAATTGAAAAATATAATATCTAGAAAATTGAACTAGGTCTGTGTGACCACGAGGTAATTGACCAATTTAGTATCGAGGAAATCAAGCTAAATCTATGTGACGAGTTATTTAAAAAATATAGCTAATATCTAGGAAATTTCAATTTGTATGACCACGAGTAATTTGGAAAATATAATATCGAGGAAATTGTTGTTTAAATAATGAGATGAAATTATTTATTCTACAAAATTGGATATTATATTATTATATTTCTTTATTTTAATTTGAAAACTAGATAACGTCGTCATAACTACTTTAATAACATATAGTAAACTAAGCTATGCGGAACGGTAGACTAGATCTGTGTGAACTTACTTGATGAAATCATGAAATGATATTATTTATTCTGCAAAATTGTATGTTGGAATTACATGTTGATTTTAAAACTAGATGGTGTCATCATACTTTAATATGTTGTAGTCTACTAAGCTGTGTAACGGTACCTACCTTGTCTTCTTTTTCTAGTAGAAGTAAAGGCAGAAAATAAAATGAAAAATACTTATCGAGAGCAGATTTATTAATACAACAAGAAGTAGCTGTTAAAAAGTAAAGTCTTCAATTAGTCGATCGCATTTTAAACACTGTTAAATGAAAGCTTCGAACTGGTTATGTTGAAGTAAAACAATACCTAGTTACTATTAAATAGTTCTGTTCTTGAAAGGAATTATGGTAATATTACAATAGTATCTAACTGCAGCATATTTATGAAGTCGAAGGAGTACAATACGAATAGGATAAAGTAAAAGAGTATTAAAAAAATCATTTACTGCGTAAAATGTTTTATTGTTTCAGATAGACTGTGGTGACAACCTGATTGATTGCCGTGGGTCACGGCTGTTGCAGGATGGCCGAATGTTACAAACTCTTGGATCAGCCAACCCAGAGACAAGTACTTAACAGCGGAAGGAACGAATGAAGTCACCATGTCTTGTATTTAGTCGATTATTATACTTTTAATTCATCGTATTTATATCCAGTCAATTAAATTACTTAATAAATCTAGTCACTAGCCAACATGATCATATTATATAATATTAGCTTAATTATCGATTTACTTAACAATGTATCGATTTGAGAATTAATAACTATTTTATCATGTTGGCAACACTGATTCCTAGAAATTATAAAATAACGTGCAACTGTCATTTGGGGCGGAGAAAAGTGTAAAGGTAGCCATCAGGGGGCTGCCCGTGGACACTACGCCAGAAGAAATCGAGGAGGAGCTACATGCGTTAGGTTTTGAGCCGGAGTTTGTCCGCCACATAAAGTTCCCGTAAGAGTTCCCGGCCCCACATCTTTCTGCTGAGCCAGTATCTTCCTTACCCGATTTGCATGCTGGCAGGACTCGATGTTGCCACAGAATTTTCGCCATCCCATGGTACTATAGAGCCTGATGCATTTTTTATATATATTTCATAAACATCGATGTTAAAACATCGATGTTTATGAACGATACATCGATGTTTTGAAACATCGATGTTTTGAAACATCGATGTTTTTTTCCATCCCTACCGGCGCACTCTGGGCAGTCAGCCCCGCTACAAACCTGCTGACTGGCTAATCTTTTCCCCACGACATGAGCTATTATTATTATGTAGCTCATGTCGACACGAAGAAGAAGAAGTGGTGGATTTAAAAAATTCTCAAAGATAGGCTTTTAAATTTTTGCCGCCCCTCTAAAATTATCAGTTCCTAGATTATTTTTATAATCCAGCAATTTGGTTGAAATTGCACAAATAATAGTTTTTCGGTATATTTCTGAACTAATCAATGAAAGACGAAAGTTATCGGAAAGATGTCTTGTCTTGAAAAAAAACCAAAAAACCCGACTGCGTGTAAATATAACTGAAAAGATGTAAACAAGACTTGTGTAGGTATATCTGAAAGTATCAAATCAACACGCAGGCGGAGGCTACCTATGAACTACTTATGTAATTAATGACCAAAAACATACGAAGCCTCCGCCTGCGTGTTGATTTGATACTTTCAGATATACCTACACAAGTCTTGTTTACATCTTTTCAGTTATATTTACACGCAGTCGGGTTTTTTGGTTTTTTTAATTAACTTTTTTTTGGTTTTGTTAATTAACTTTTTATTTTAATTTTTTTAGTTCTGTCATGTTTTATCGCGCTATTAATGTTATTTTTTAAAGTCACACATAAATATATAATTCATTTTTAACGTTGAATATTTTGTTGTTTTTTAGCATTTTTCATTCCAAATTACGTTTAAACATATAAGTTATATATATTTTTGTAAAGCATTTATAAAACCCTTTATTTTGATACCCCACTCGATAGGTTTTGACGGAAAAAAAAATTTTTTGAAGACATTTTTTGGCGCCAAAAAGCGGCCATTTTAAATTTTAGAATTTTGATATACCCAGTGTCACTCTCACAATTAAGACGAATCTAACGACACCTCTCAAGCTAAAATCCATCAAGCCTTTTAGGCTACAGAGCGTGCCAAAGAAATATACATACATACATACATACATACACTCGAAAAACGTAACCCTCCTTCTGGCGCAGTCGGGTAAAAATGGCAACGACAGATCGATTTTACATTATAAAAAACTAAAATTTTCGATGATCAAGTTCCTATCATTTGAAGATGAAGAACCAATCTATACGAGGTAGTTATTAGTTATAATGGATTTTTTTTGGTTATTCCTTAAAATGTACCGAAAAACAGCATAATTTTGCCTGATATGAAAACGCGCCCTTAAGGGTGGTACGCCACCGGTCAAATTTCTTTGTTCAATGTTACTTTGATCAAAGAAATTGGATGATTATTTTATGACACATAATGCCACAGCGAGACTAGCAATGTACGTGGGACACTCAGAAAGTTTTGCGAAACTAAAAAATATTGTTCTATACGTACATATATTTTTATCAAATCTTTTCAAAGTACTTTCCACCAGCCTCTATACAAAGATTCATGCGCCTAAACCAGTTTTCAAAACACTTTTTCCAGTCCGCCGCAGACACCTCGTTTACAGCCTGCTCGAACGCAGCCAGCGCATCTTCCGGCGACGAAAATTGTATCCCTTTGAGCTGATTTTTTATTTTTGGGAATAAAAAGAACTCACACGGTGCTAGATTAGGGCTGTAAGGAGGGTGACCCAGGAGTTTGACTGGCGTGCTGTCCAGGAAGTCCCTCGTTTTGAGTGCGGTGTGCGCAGGTGCATTGTCGTGGTGGAGCAGTAGCCCGCGGAGCCCTGTGTTTGGTCGCTTGTTGCTTATAACAGAGAAAACTTCTGGCAAACATTTGGTAGTATACCATTCGGCATTAATGCTTCTTTGATCCCGTAAGGGAATTGATACCAAGTGGCCAGTCAAATTAAAAAAGCTAGCGATCAAAATCTTACCCCCGCTTCTAGATCGCTTCACTTTGGTAGGCGTTGGCTCATTTTGAAACACCCAAACAGTCGACTGGCGCTTGGTTTCTGGGTCGTATTGATAAATCCAGGACTCATCACCTGTAACGATGTCGTAAACACGCCGAGACAAGCCTGCTTCAAATTTGTTAAGCATATCACGGCACCATTCCACCCGGGCCTGCTTCTGAGCATCGGTGAGGTTGTGCGGCACCCAGCGTGATACTATCCTCCTCACGCGAAGATGGCTGTGTAGAATCTCGTGAACGCTTCCCGATACAATCTTCAATATGTGTTGAATCTCCTGATATGTAATTCGCCTATTGTCTTGGATTAAATTTTTCACTGCTAGCACGTTTTCTTCGGTAACAGCCGTCAAAGGGCGACCGCTTCTTTCGTCATCCCCCAAAGTTGGTCGACCGCGCTTGAATTCGTTATACCAACGATACACGGTTGCCTTGGAAGGGCCTTCATCCATGAATGCCATTTGAAGTCTATCGTACGATTCATCCGGTTTCAGGCGACACTTGAAATCGTATAAAATCATAGCTCTAAAATGTTCCCGGCGCAGATCCATATTTCAGTGAGACACAATACTTTGAATTAACTCGCAAAAAATGTGGAGGGAAATTTTGAAATTGGAACTTACTTATTTTTACTTATAAATAATCATATTTTCGAAAAACATTATAACTGGCCAGTCTCCCATATATAAAAACTTTTTTTCGCAATACTTTCTGAGGGGCCTGGTACAATAACCTAGCAATGTTACCTATTTCTTCTCTTTCTTATGTGTAATTAGAGCAATACCTACTGGTTACTGTCGTGCTAGTACCATCCCCTGCTATACCCTTTTGTGTTCATGTTGTGCGCTTCAATAATATTGTTTCTTTTTTTGTCATAATTTTATTATTACACTTGTTTGTCTTTTTGTTGCTATTGTTGTTGTGTATGTGTTTGTCGATTTGTGTCCAATAAATGTGTTTCTTTCTTTCTTTTTATTATTTTTAACGCATTTACGCATGCGTAGCGAAATCTAACGATTTAAATTGTGGAAGCCAGGAGTCGCAGGTTCGAATCCTGCTCGTGAGCGATTTTTTCATTCCACAATTTAAATCGTTAAATTGGATGATGTTCATCAAATGTTGTATGTATTTTAATACTGATCCTCAAAAAAAATCGATTGGATAAAGAGATTGGACAAAGAAATTGGACGAGTGGCATACCACCCTAAGTCGAAATTATTTCTAGTGTTCAAAGGAATTTATTGTTCTTTAAATATTTCAGGTTTCCCTCTGATCCAGTAGTTTAAAAAACCGGCCAAGAGCATGTCGGGCCATGCTCAGTATTATAGGGTTCCTTAAGTAGGTCTAATTACAAACGAATCAAATCGAATATTAATCATTGCTATTTTAGTGTTTGCAAACAGCGCCACCTAGTGCTAAATTTATGAAGCTAAATTTAAGAAGTTTGTTTCTTTTTGTGATTTTTTTTAATAGAAAGTAACTAAAGGAGCATTATTTGCTTAGATCATTTTTCTCTAAGGTCAATGACCTATGAACTAGGACGTCTTAAGTATTTTTCAGTTTTCTCACTATAACTCAAAAATTTATAATCACATTATACTCGAAATAATTTTAAAAGAGAGTTTTTATAAAGGTCTATCAATGTTGAAGACTATAAGTTTCTACGTTGCATAGTTTAGAAATGGCAGGGGGGGGACACATTGCAAGCCACTTTGGCGAACTGTATTTCGCAGAGGGTATACCTGATAAAAAAGTTGTGTATGAAACATTACCTTCATTTTAGTAGACCTATTCAACGATACCCCACACGAGGGGGTGCAGCTAAAAAAATATTTTCATCGCCATTTCACATGTATGGGCGCCACCCCTAAAATACGTAATCAAGATTTTTTTATTCTTTTAAAATTGAGATCTATATCTATTCCATTTTTTGTAAAAATTTCATTTACTTATGTTTATAACTGTAGAAGTTATTAAGCGGTAAAGGATTAGGACAGACTGACAGACGGACAGACGGACGGACATGACGAAACTATAAGGGTTCCTTGTAGGACTTCGGAACCCTAAAAAAGGGATTAATGCGACTGCACGTCAAAATTGGGAGCCAAAAAAAAACCATGGAACTCAAACAGTTCATTACTTAATAATCGAGATTGTATTTTTTATTATTAAAAATATATGTGTTGAATGGTGTGTTATACCTAAGTACTTATTTCTTCATCCCTATATTTTTTGGATTATTAGGTAAACGTTTTAGACGAAGCAGAGATCTCACCTCTGACTTCGAATTTTTGTATGGATCAGAATTTTATTATCACTTAGGTGAAGAAAAACATCGTGAGGAAACCCGCATACCTGAAAGTGCTCCATACAGGCCTCGATGGTGTAGGTATGCAGTCCGCCAACCCGCACTAGGCGTGGCCAACACTAAGGCCTTAACATTTTCATTCTGAGAAGAGGCCCTTGCCCAGCAGTGGGACAGCAATGGGCTGACTATGTAATCTTTAGTCGTTAAAATATTTATTCTCAGAATCGATTTTATTACCCTAAAGTTAAGAGACATGTGATTTTCTGGCAACCCCTATTCTCCGAGCGAGAGCGCGTATAGTGGCCACGCGTATTGCAAGTCTAGTAGGTCTGTGCATTAAACTGATCATTTTGACACACGTCAAATCGGGCCTTTAAGATACTGGCAAGATAATTTAAAACTTCATTGTTATTCTAAATGTTTGAAGTTGATTGATAGAGACAGAATAGTGTTCTATTCTAATTAGGTTTTTTTTTATTAAACAGGAAATAGGATACTTACAGGATATTTACTTAAAGGTTTGTAACAAGATTTTGAAGTAGAAATATTTCTGTACTTTTACAAGGTAGATTAGATTGCTAGTTTTTTTCAAGCAGCCAAAGTTTTTTCTATAAATCCTCTCATATCTTTAAGTTCTGTTTCTGAAGAACTATGCGTCAATCCTTGGTACGTCGCAAATTCGACATGTTTCATGAAAGTTTTGAGGAATGAGGCAGTCATTTGTCCCCATTTGAAGGGAACTACTGGATCGCAGTCACCATGGGCTTGAAATATCTGAAACAAGTAATCAGTAGTATTTTTATTTATTTATCATCATAATATGCCTTAAAATAATTCAAAACCGGCGCTAGCGAACCTTTTTCAAATTACCAGCTATGTTTTTTCCAATGCTCATAACCGGATATTTATAATCGTCAAATTCGCAAAAAGTGGCTAAAGTACCACCACCAACCACCACCATGCACCATGCAGGTGTTGTTAGTGTCGAAGTCGTAATAATACTATAATTAAATCATCATCATCATTTCAGCCGAAAACGTCCACTGCTGGACATAGGCCTCCCCCAATTAAGGGGGGATATGCCATAATCGCCACACTTGGTAGGCGGGTTGGCGATTGCAGTTGGTTGGTTAAATACTCTTTATTAGAATAAAATAAGTTTTGGACTACTGGACTAGCGACCGCATTTTTTTTTACCGCGGTGAAAATCAGCATTTCGTGGGGAGCCAGTGTCGGACTCTTACCGACTAAAAAACACCACGGTGTTCCTCTAACGACCCTTGGCCCGGGGCGTGGGAAACTTTTACTCTCCCAACCATCCCCGGTAGGTCCCGGCTCGCCACTAGAAGGCGAGCCCCTTCTCCCCATGCGGCAACCACATCGGCCGCACCCTCCTGACTGGCGCGCGCGTAACACTACGCGCCACCGTCACGGGCCTTGACTGGTCGGGCCCTCCCTAGTCCGCCGCCCGCAGGCCCACATCTAGGGTGGCTGGAGGTCGGCACACGCCCTCCTGCGACGCCCAGGTCGTCTCCTGCGGATGGGAAGAGAGGTCAACGCCTCTCGAACCCTCTCCGCCGCCTCCTTCGCAAGCATTACATCCTCGCAGAAGGAGACGACGCCTTCCCAAGCGCTCTCGCTCCCGACCATAGACAGAACCACGGCCGGAAGCGAGAGATCGCTGCCGCCTAGTGCAGTGATGAGGTCACGGCGCTGCGTGGCCCAAGCTGGGCACTCCGTCAGTGTGTGCTACGCCGTGTCCTCAGGACAGCTCCCGCAGTGATGACACTCGGGCGCCGGCTCCCGGCCTATGCGACATAACAACAACAACACAACTTCCCGAAGCAACCGTGCCCCGAGAGTATCTGCGTCAGCCGGTAGGTGTGGGCACCATGGCCCCTCTCCAGCCACTCCTCCATGACGGGCCTTACCGCCGCTATTGCGGCGTGCCCTGACTAGCGACCGCTGCGCTATCTACGCTTTACGCCTAGTGACGGACAATCCACCCAGTTTAAACTCAGTGTTTGGGTTATAACCCGATAGACGCCCGCAAAAACCCCATAGACGCCCGTAATAACCCAACTACTGGGCGTTTACTTATTTTGACAACAATATGTGAATAAATTGTTATTGAATTACTATTAAACGGTTTTATGTAGCTTGCCCCATTTGTTGTTTTTTGGGTCAAATTTATTCATTGAAATTTTACCCCTTTCCCGTTGACAGATTGATCTGATTTAAATAATATACGCGATTTAATCCAGTTAAACATTGTTTTATTATAAGATTGATCTGATATTTGATCTGGTACACACCTTTAGTTTTGATCACGATACAATTGAATATATATTATATTGAATATATATTGTTAGTACTGTGCTCATGTTTGTTATAACTTTGTTTTTATTTTTATGGTGTGCAAACAATAAAGTATACTCTATCTATCTATCTATCTATATTCAGTATTATTGTTAATCCAAGATGGCCGCCGCCACAAAATGGCTGATTACTTATTTTTTCACAACCCCCTCAATATGGGTATGAAATGATAGGACTCGACTAGTAGAACACAGTACTCTATGAAACAAAATCCAACTCCAATATGGCCGCAAGCAAAATGGCCCATTACATATTTTTCACAACCCTTATCCGTATCCGCGGATATCAGAGGTAAAATTAAGATCTGTATCCCTATCATAGTATTTTTGGCGGATCTTTTACATCAGCGGTACTCTAAGTGTGTTCCGCGGAACCCTAGGGTTCCGCGATACCCCTGTAGGGGTTCCGCAAGAATTTAGAAAAAAAAAACAAAACACCTCTCTCTGGTCACTGGTCGAACGTTTTGAATCCGCCCGCCGCGCGTATACTTGTGAGCGCGCAGTCCCTTTGATAAAAGCCGCCTCTGAATTAGACGCTATAGTTGTGAACAAGCGACTTTCGGCTTTATCTTCAAAAGCATAAAGTCGAGATTGTTTACAACGCATTTTTTTGTATTTATATTTTTATTTCCGCTTTTTGTTTATCAAAGGCGCCGACTCGAGTATTTTTGAGAATGTTCGAGTTCGAGTCTAGGACTAAGTATAAAAGCGCTATTATATAAAAAAAGTCGCGCCTCGTCAGTCAGTTGACGATTAGCGTTCGGAGCGATAAGTTCGTACCTACCTACTTACAAGCTGGCTAGCCTGCTGCCTTCTTGTAAGTTCTACTGCCCGCTGTATTCTGATTGTATCAGTTTTGTACATTTCTTCTTTGGACTAAACTTTGTCTCATAAACGCAGTAACGATTGTGCATTATTTTGACCCTACCATCCTGACGTGTAACATTATTAATAAAGAAGAATGGAACGTTGGCTTAAAGGTGTTAAACGTGTTGCAACGACATCTTCTAATGACGCTGAATGTTCAAAAGCAGTACGCGCGGAGAATACAGCAATTACCGATCCAGACGATGATGCCACGACGTCAAGTTCCACGGTTTCAAAGACGAAAAAAAGGAAGTATGATGAATCATATATCAGTTTCGGATTTGTTGATTCCAACGGCTCACCTCTCTGCATGTTATGTAGTAAACTGCTTCCTAATAGTTCCATGGCACCTGCCAAATTACGCAGACATTTAGAAACTGTACACCCCGAGTCTAAAGACAAGAATAAAGAATTTTTTGTTCGTAAAAAAGAACAGTTATTGGAAAGTCAAAAAAATATGATGCATGTAACACAAACTATCAATGAAAAGGCCACGGAGGCATCATATTTAGTTAGCTATCGCATTGCACAAGCAGGTGAAGCGCACACTATCGCTGAGAATTTAATAAAGCCATGTGTGTTAGACATAACAAAATGTATGCTCGATGAAAAATCTGCAAAGCATCTTTCTACTGTACCGCTATCAAACGATACTGTTTCACGGCGAATCCATGATCGGGCAAGCTACGTCAAACAAGAACTAGTTGCACGTCTACAAAAAACACGATTCGCCTTGCAAATGGATGAGTCAACTGATGTCACTGGTCTGGCTATCTTGCTGGTTATCGTGAGATATCCATATGAACGTTCTTTTGAAGAAGACATGCTTATGTGTTCACCGCTGCCCACAAACACTACCGGGGAAGAAATTTTTAATAAAATAAACATATTTTTTAAAGAAAATAATCTTAGTTGGAACGATTGCATTGACATTTGTACAGATGGGGCCAAGGCGATGACAGGTAAAACAGCAGGAGCAGTATCACGAATAAAAAGTAAAGCGCCTAATTGTAGTTCCAGCCATTGTATTCTGCATAGACAAGCACTTGCGATGAAGCAAATGCCGTCAAATCTAAAATTAGTTATGGATGAAGCGGTAAAAATAATTAATTTGATCAAATCACGACCACTACAATCCCGATTGTTCTCATTATTGTGTGAAGATTATGGCAGCAAACATAAAACACTGCTGCTCCATACAGAAGTGCGATGGCTGTCTCGGGGTAAAACTTTAACAAGGCTATTTGAACTTAGAGCCGAGTTACAAATGTTTCTTTCAGCAGATACAGTTTCTTTTAATTTGAAAGACCGTTTGTATGATAAAACTTGGTTGTTCCGATTGTCTTTTATGGCGGATATCTTTCAAAAACTGAACGAATTGAATTTATCATTGCAAGGTAAACAGACAACAGTGTTCCAGGCCTATAACAAAATAACTGCCTTCAAAAGAAAATTAGATTTTTGGATTATTTGCGTTGGTAAGAGAGAAATAGAAAGCTTTACGTCACTCAGTGAGTTTGTTAGCGATAACGACTCGGAAATGTTTCAAGATGATGTGTTTGAAGAATTGGTCCAATATCTCACTTCGATGCGCGCATCTTTTGTAAAGTATTTTCCCGAAGAACATAATACAAAAATGAAGCTGAATTCATGGATTCATAATCCTTTTTTACCCAACTTGCAAAAGCCCGAAAGTATGTCAAACGAGATATATGAATCTCTTTTAGAAATGTCATCAGACACAAGTATGGAGTCACTGTTCAAAACGACGCCTCTCAACGATTTTTGGTGCAGAATCCGTGATGAATATCCAATGCTTGGCAGAATGGCTCTGAATATTCTTCTCCCGTTCCCAACAACATATTTGTGCGAAACAGGATTCTCAACCTATGCAGCCACGAAAACAAAATATCGCAATAGACTGGACGCCGAACCTGATATGAGACTTCAAATGTCTTCTATCAAACCTGATATCAACCAATTGATGAAAAATAAAAAACAGTTTCATACCTCCCATTAGTTAAGATTTTTTCATTTTTAATATCTTCTATTATTGTACTTGGCATGTGGTTAAAGTAAGTAATAATTAGTAACTGTTACATTGTACTTTTATTATGCTTATATAATAAAGAATACACTTTTAAAAACTATTGTTTTATTGTAGGGTTCCGTCAAGTATTTTGCTTGTCAAAAGGGTTCCGTGACCAAAAAAGTTTGAGAACCGCTGTTTTACATGAATAAATTTCATTACGTATGTAGCCTCCTCACGTTAAATTATATATTTTAATATTCTATAATTTCAACATATATTATTATAAATTTACTTATTTACAAACTATATACAAAGAAAAGAAAAGAAAAGAAAAGAAAAGAAAGAAAAATAGTTTATTGTCACAGTTAACGACGCGCAACATTTAAAACACAGTGATAGACACAAGCAGGCAACTTATAGGTGGGGTTACATAGAAAGTAAAACCAAAAAAACACATAGGTAAAAAATTAAGAAAGGACAGTCGATACAAAAAATAAGAAAAGTATAGTTGGCCGTATGACAGTGGCAACACCCGAGTCTGAAAAACCGCCCTTACTGCTTACGAAATAACGGCGCCGCCAGAGCCAAACTGTTACCACTGACGTACGGTCGACCGCACCTAGAATTACATAATAAAATAAAATATCTTATTATTAATATCTATTTACAACTATTAAAATACACACAAAACAATGACAACTTAAATTATCCATTAGTATATTGTTTACATTCACAAGCTGTGAAACGAGCTAGCCGCCCCGCGCCGGCGAACCCGTTACGATCATGTGGCCGGCGCGTGCGCATACACGTGCCGCCTCCGCGCCGCCACTCATGAACCAGCAGTCGGCCCACTACCATCGTACGCGAAGCCCGTGTCGCCTGCTAACAGCGCGCATACCGTTATTTCGTGTCGCTAATATTTACTGTTTTATGTTTTGCGTTAATGTTTACTCTGTCGCTAATATCTTCCGTTCTACTCCTTCAATCTCTATAGCTTTTGACTTTGTGTTGTGTTGTGTGACTGTTTATTCAGTGTTTGTAACTTTTTTAGTTTTTTTTTTTTTTTGAATGGACTCTCGCAGAATTGGTACCCAAAATGGATACCCTAACTGCTTAACCGGACTGGTGGCGGAGAATCCCGTTAGGGACTCCATCCGCCGATTTTTTTTCCCAAACCTAACTTATAACTAAAAACGCGGTTGCAAAACCGCATAAGGGCGTTCCCCAAGGGAGGGCTCGAAGAACGAGCCCTCCCTTGGGGGAGGCCCCGCCGCTATGTCCCCCTGGCAGCCGTTGCTGCATCGGAAATAGTTTTCTCGAAAGTGTAGTGTTTGTAACGGTGACATTAATTATTATATACTGTGCTACATACTCGGCCTTTATTTACTTCACCGAGTGACCTACACGCTTACGCCACACAACCACAATAACATACCACTATAACTAGTGGATGCTATAACTGGTGAACCCGACGTGATACAAAGAAACAATGAGTGACAGTGATTCCGCGCATACCGCATCGGAGCGGCCAAAGTCCAAGTCCAACGTGACCCAGAGAGCGCCTCGAACAAAGCGCGTTTCCATTGACTCTGCACACGATATTTATCGAATGGCAATTAAGCTATCACCATTTTGGTCGGAGGAGCCAGAGATCTGGTTCGCTCAAATTGAGGCCCAATTCGCGAACGCAGGAGTGACGGATGACGTCACAAAATTTAAGCACGTCATCGGACATCTTGACCCACAATTTTCTAAAGAGGTCAAGCATGTGATTATGTCACCTCCAGCTAAAAACCGGTACGATAAGCTGAAGTCGGAGTTGGTGAAGCGCCTCTCAGCCTCCCAAGAATAGAAGGTGAAGCAACTCCTGATCCACGAGGAGCTGGGAAACCGGAAGCCGTCGCACTTTCTTCGCCACCTTCAGGGATTAGCAGGACCTAACATACCTGAAGAATTCCTGCGCACTATCTGGACCAGCCGACTTCCCACAAATATCCAACCGCTTCTTGCTTCGCAGCCACATAGCACAATTGAGGCATTAGCTGAACTGGCAGATCGCGTTCAAGACATCGCCTCACCACCTAGTCAGGTGGCTTCGACCTCAGCCTCAGGATACAGCATCAGTGAGATGCAATCTAAAATAGCTGAGCTGAAGCGTGCCATGAGGGACCTAACCACGCAGCTGCGAGATAGCCGCTCAAGAGGCCGTTCGAATACCAGGGATCAGAGCCGCAACCCCCGCCATCGATCATCGTCCCGTTCGCACTCGAGCTACCGCAACTACCCGCTGTGCTGGTACCATTCTAAATTTGGTGTCAAAGCCAGCCGTTGCGTGAAGCCTTGCGACTTCAAGGCGGAAAACTCAACGGGCAGTCATTAATGGCGACAGACGATTGCCCATCTTCAGTAGGTCACCTCTTCGTTACCGACCGCAGCACGAATACCCAGTTCCTGGTGGATACTGGCAGTGACCTTTGTGTCTACCCTTGTTCTGCACTTCGGGAGCGTCGAGCCAAGACAGACTTCCAGCTTAGCGCAGCCAATGGAACCATTATCGAGACATTCGGCTTTATTGAGCTTAGCTTAAATTTAGGCTTAAGGCGTAAATTTGCTAAGAAGGATAACGGCTGGCGCCCTTGCGGTGATTATCGCATGCTTAATGCACGGACTATCCCAGACCGTTATCCTATTAGGCATATTCAAGATTTCGCCCACTCTATTGCTGGCTGTACTATTTTCTCGACCATTGATTTGGTGAAAGCATACAACCAGATACCGGTTAATGAGGCTGATATACAGAAGACCGCTATTACAACACCCTTTGGATTATATGAATTCCCTTTTATGACTTTCGGTTTGAGAAACGCAGGCCAAACATTCCAGAGGTTCGTTGACGAAAAAAAAAACGACGACTAGAGACGACGAGAGGTCTCGAATTTTGTTATCCCTATTTGGATGACTATTTGGTATTCTCCAAGGACGAGGATGAGCACGAACTTCATCAACTCTTCATACGTATGAAGGAATATGGCGTACTCGTCAACACCTCTAAATGTGTTTTCGGAGCAAGTTAGGTAACATTCTTAGGTTACCAAATCTCCGCATCCGCACCAAACCTCTGGAAACTAAGGTCCAGACCATAAATGACTTCCCTGTCCCTAAGACAGTCAAGCAACTTAGGCGTGTTCTAGGGATGCTTAACTTTTATAGGCGGTTTCTACCTCATTCTGCCTCAATTCAAGCCCCTTTAAACGCATTGTTGACTGGCAGTGTTAAAGCATCTCACCCTGTTGTCATATCTGGTGATGCACTGCTAGCTTTTAATAAATGCAAGGAGTCTCACTAATGCTACACTACTTGCCCACCCAGATTGTCAGGTCGAACTCGCTCTGATAACAGACGCGTCTGATTTGGCAATGGGTGCAGTTTTGCAGCAATTTAAAGACGAGGTTTGGCAGCCCTTAGCATTCTTCTCGCGGAAGTTGAACCCCTCAACAAAAGTATTCACCCTAGGACCGCGAGCTCTTAGCCATATACGAAAGCATTAAATACTTTCGTCATATGCTAGAGGCAAGACATTTCGTCGTGTTTACTGACCATAAGCCGCTCAGTTTTGCTTTCAGCGAAAGGAAAGCTAACTGTTCGCCTCGGCAGTACCGTCACCTCGACTATATCTCGCAGTTCACGACCGACATTAGACACATTTCAGGAAAGGACAATGTTGTCGCTGACCCACTGTCACGTGTCGAGGAACTGCAGATACCAATCGACTTAGACGTGCTGGCATCATCTCAAGCGTCTGATCGAGAGTTGGCTCAACTTCTGGAAGGAGAATCTTCACTCCGCCTAGAAAAGTTAAGGATCCCAAACTCTCAAACCGAGCTTTATTGTGACGTCAGCACTACCTCACCTAGGCCCTTCATTACCAAGCCTTTGAGGAAACAACTCTATGACGGTCTTCACAGTCTCAGCCAGGCGCCAGTGCTTCCGCCAAACTGGTTGCAGAGCGATTTGTTTGGCCTGGTGTGCGCAAAGACTGTCGAGAGTGGTCTCGACAATGTTTGGCATGTCAAAGCGCCAAGGTCCATCGTCACGTGTCTTCTCCATTGGGCACGTTCGATCTACCTCGCACCCGATTTGCCTTCATTCACGTGGACATTATTGGCCCTCTTCCTATTTATCAGGGCTACCGCTACTGTCTAACTGCTGTGGATCGTTTCACACGCTGGCCAGAGGTCACGCCAATGGTGGATATGACTGCTGAAACAGTTGGGAAGGCATTAATATCGTGGATATCCAGATTTGGATGTCCAACTGATATTGTCACCGATCGCGGTCGACAGTTTGAATCTTCACTTTTCCAATATCTTGGAAAAATGATTAGATTCAAACACCGCAGAACAACCGCGTATCACCCAGCTTATAACGGACTAGTGGAACGATTCCACAGACAGTTAAAAGCGGCCATAATGTGCCACGCAGATTGCAATTGGGTGGACACATTGCCTTTGGTGCTGTTGGGCATTAGAAGCTCATTTAAAGATGACCTTCAAGCTTCTTCTGCCGAGTTGGTTTATGGAGAGCCGTTACGTTTACCTGGAGAATTTTTCCAGACAACGGCTTCCCACTCCACCGATATATCGGACTTCACCACTCGGTTGCGCCAATTTGCATCAAAGCTACAACCTTCACCCGCTGCACGTCACAATAAAGACAAAGTCTTCATATACAAAGATTTAACTACATCTAGTCATGTATTTTTAAGGGACGATGCATTACGTGCATCCTTGCAGCCTCCTTACTCCGGTCCCTATATAGTGCTTAAACGTAGCGATAAATAAAATATTCAAAATTTTAGTTAAGGGTAAAAGCATCACAGTATCCATAGACCGCCTCAAACCGGCCTATACACTGGTAGATCCATCTCCTAACCCTATCCCCACTCCTACTCCCTCATTTAACCCCACTCCTTGTCCCTTACCTGATCCTGTTCCTATCGGGCAGAATGCCCCAGCTCAGGATGTTGTCAAAAGGACGCGTTCAGGCCGCATAGTTCACTTTCCTGATTACTATCGCCCGTAGTGACGGTCTCTGGAGGGGCCTCCTCACGTTAAATTATATATTTTAATATTCTATCAATCAATCAATCAACTCAGCCTATCGCAGTCCACTGCTGGACATAGGCCTCTCCCAAGTTGCGCCACAACGCTCGGTCCTCTGCCTTCTGCATCCAGTCCCAGCCACGTTCTTTAGGTCGTCGGTCCACCTGGCAGGGGGGCGCCCTACGCTGCGTTTGCCGATACGCGGTCTCCACTCAAGGACTCGTCTGCTCCAACGGCCATTGGTCCTTCGACAGACATGGCCAGCCCACTGCCACTTCAGCTTACTGATCCTACAAGCTATGTCGGTCACTCCGGTTCTTCTCCGGATAATCTCGTTACGGATTTTATCCTTCAAAGAAACTCCAAGCATAGCTCGCTCCATAGCTCGCTGAGCGACTTTTAATTTGTGGACTAGCCCAACTGTCAGTGTCCACGTCTCGGCACCGTAAGTCATGACTGGCAGGACGCACTGGTTGAAGACCTTTGTCTTCAAACTTAGCGGTATAGGCGACGAGAAGACTCGGCGAAGTTTTTTTTTTTTTTTTTCCCAAATGCTGCCCAGCCCAGACGGATCCTTCTGTTGGCTTCTTTCTCGAAGTTGTGTCTACCAAGCTGAATTGCCTGCCCTAGGTAGACGTATTCCGTTACAACTTCGAGTGCCGACCGTTCGACGAATATTGGCCTCGGCATGACATGCATATTGAACATGACTTTAGTCTTGTCCAGATTCATGCCGAGACCGACACGTCGAGAGGCTCCGTTTAAGCTGTGCAGCATTTCGCCCAGTTGTTCCAGCGACTCAGCCATTACAACGATGTCATCGGCAAAACGGAGATGTGAGATGTTCTCGCCGTTAACGTTGATACGCTGTCCAGTCCAGTCCAGCGTCTTGAAGACGTCCTCCAACGCGTTAGGGAACAGTTTCGGGGATATTACATCCCCTTGTCTCACCCCTCTGCGCAGTTGGATTGGCTTCGTCTTTTGGTCCTGGAGCTGAACAGTCATGGTAGCAGCTTTGTATAGGCATCTCAGCATCTCTATATACCGCTCATCAATGTGACATCGCTGAAGAGCATCCAGAACTGCCCAAGTTTCGATAGAGTCGAAGGCCTTCTCGTAGTCCACGAATGCCATACACAGCGGCTGATTGTACTCTTCAGTCTTCTGTATGATCTGCCGAACAGTATGGATGTGGTCTACGGTGCTGTAGCCTTTTCGAAACCCAGCTTGCTCTGGTGGCTGGAATTCGTCGAGTCTTCCGGCGAGACGATTCGTGATGACCCTCGAGAACAGCTTGTACACATGACTCAGGAGTGAGATGGGTCTGTAGTTCTTCAGAAAGGTTTTATCCCCTTTTTTGAAGAACAGTACCACCGCACTCCCCCATGCCTCCGGTGTAGAGCCTTGTTGGATGACGGAATTAAACAGACTCTGTAGCTCCTTCAGGACCGGAGCCCCGCCTGCTTTTAGGAGTTCAGTAGTAATGCCGTCATCGCTCAGAGCTTTGTTGTTCTTAAGCTGCTCGAGGGCCGCCCTAATCTCGCCTTGGTCAACGTCCGGAAGATCCTCGGTGTAATGGCATGTGAGCTGGGCTCTTTTGTCGTCATTGCTAGGAACCGCTGGTCTCGCCGTTTTCATGGAATACAAATGCCCATAGAAGTTTTCGACCTCATCAAGCATCTCGATCTTAGAGGTGACAATTTTGCCATCCGCGGCTTTCAGTTTCATCAGATGGGTCCTCCCTAGCTGCTGTGCGAAAACCTTCGACCCCCTATTTTGCTCAATCGCAGCCTCAACGGCGCGGGTGTTGGAGCGGCGGAGGTCACGTCGCATCAGCAATATTCTATAATTATCTATAATTATAACATATTATAAATTTACTTATTTACAAACTATATACAATATCTTATTATTAATATCTATTTACAACTATTAAAATACACACAAAACAATGACAACATAAATTATCCATTAGTATATTGTTTACATTCACAAGTTGTGCATTGGAAACGAGCTAGCCACCCCGCGCCGGCGAACCCGTTACGATCATGTGGCCGGCGCGTGCGCATACACGTGCCGCCTCCGCGCCGCCACTCATAAACCAGCAGTCGGCCCACTACCATCGTACGCGAAGCCCGTGTCGCCTGCTAACAGCGCGCATACCGTTATTTCGTGTCGCTAATATTTACTGTTTTATGTTTTGCGTTAATTTTTACTCTGTCGCTAATATCTTCCGTTCTACTCCTTCAATCTCTATAGCTTTTGACTTTGTGTTGTGTTATGTGACTGTTTATTCAGTGTTTGTAACTGTGACATTAATTATTATATACTGTGCTACATACTCGGCCTTTATTTACTTCACCGAATGACCTACACGCTTACGCCACACAACCACTATAAACTAGTGGATGCTATACGTATATAAAATTCTTCAAATCAAATTACTTTTCGTTTCTTAAAATCGCATATTATTAATGAAGTGGCGAGAGACGGCAGCGGCGGAGGGACAGAAAGGCTGATGATGATGATGATGATGATGGTGGTGATGATGGTGGTGATGATGGCATTGATGATGACGATGGCGATGATGATGATGATGGTGACGATGAGTCGCCGTCACCGGCGGCGACGGTGACGATGATAATGATGATGCCGATGCCGATGATGATTTTGATAATGATGATGATGACGATGAAGCTGACGATGACGATACGATGATGACGATGATTATGATGATGATGACGATTACGATGATGATGATGGTGGTGATGGTGATGATGATGGTGGTGGTGGTGGTGGTGGTGATGATGATGATGATGGTGAAACTTCTATATAGACGGGGGTATTAGGATTTTTCTCACGAAAAAGCGATACGGCCGCGTGAAGGGGGTAGACGATATATAGCAGCGGAGGGAGAGAAAGGCTACGCAGAGATCGTCCGAAATGGATGTTTTTTTTGTTCCGGATTGAATTCAGTTTTTTTGTTTGATAAAATAAAATATGTTTAAATAAAAAATGCATTCATCAAAATGTACCTAACCTAACCAAAACATAATTTGCAGTAAACCTGCGAAAAAAAAAAAAGAAATGTGTGCTGGGACTAGGGCATGCAATTCGAGTGTTCGAGTATTCGTTTAATTCGAGTATTCGCCTTTTTTACTATTCGAATAGTAAGAGCTTAGGTATTCGAGTTTTTCGAGTTTTCCGAATAACGACTAGAAATAAATATTCGAACGCAATTGAATGTTTTGAAGCACGCCATTACGTAAATTAACAAAACGAATCATGTGATTCGCCTAATTTCGTCTAACCAGGCTGTTTTTGAAACGGTTCTGTACATAACCAAGATGTTATATTCGGAATCGGAAGATACAAACGATGACGATAAAGATAATGTACCGGAGCAAGTCGATAAGAGTGAGAGAGATTAGGGAACAAAGGAGAAAAACAACATTGGGTATCCCTCATCTTCCTCTGCGCAGTTGGATTGACTTCGGTTTGGAGTTCTGGATCTGAACAGTCATAATAGCAGCGTTGTACAGGCATCTAAGCATCTCTATACAGTTTTTCGATTTGACATAGTTGAACAGCATCCAGAACTGCCCAAATTTCGATGGAGTCGAAGGTCTTCTCGTATTCCACAAATGCCGTACACAGCGGTTGACTCTTCAGACTTTTGTGTAAAGTCTTTTCGAAACTCGGCTTGCTCTGGTGACCAGAAATTCGAGTCTTGGCGAGACGATTCGTGATTGACCCTCGAGAACAGGATGTATACGTGACTCAGGATTGACATGGGTCTGCAGTTATTTAGCACGGTTGTAACTTGTAACCCCTTTTTTTGAGAACAGAATCACCGCACTTCCGCTCGATGCATCCAGTGTAGAGATTGTTGGATGAGGAATTAAACTTTAGCTTCTCCAGGACCGGAACTCCGCCTGCTCTTTGGAGTTCAGTGGTAATTCCGTCATCACCTGGAGCTTTCTAAGCTGCTCGAGGGCCTCCATAATCTCTGTGTGAAGCTTATACTCTGCTCGTTCCTCTGTGGTGCGGACGTGTACAAAAAAAATACAAATACAAAAAGGTTTATTTCATCAACAAGATACAGGTAACATTAGTTGGTGATTGGAGCCTCCTTTTAAGGGATTCTATCGCGCATCTAAAATTCTCGAAACTCGGCGGTAAACTATATAATAGCATTATTGATGCTAAATCATTATGTATATCTATATCCATGTCGTGCAATTTATCTTTGGCATTGAAGAATCTAGCTAAATTTTCGTGAATATCATCACCTTCGCTCATTTTATTGATTGTGAGCTGCTTCAATAAGGTAGCCTTTCTAGCAGGTCCCTTCGAAGCATAAATCGATTCTAATTTCATCCAAAGTTCCTTTGACGTCTTGCACCCTCTTACATGTCGTAATTCATTTGAGCTCATCACTAGAACTAACTCTGCCTTTGCCTTACAGTCCTTTGACTCCCAAATCACTGCCTCAGCTACTTCGGCAGGCTTTGGCTTGCTGCCATCTACATACTCCCATAAATCGTTTTTTACTAATATCGCCTGAGCCTGGATCCTTCACGATTCGTAGTTATTACGATTAAGCATCTCAATCCTTACCGTATTCATCATGGCTCTCCTCCAACTCAACTGCGGCGATCAAAAAAACTCCTCGTACCCTTTTTCGTACACTACTATCTTGTTTCCACTTTATGCTACTGGGCCCATATCCATTGTAGCGTAACAGCTAGACATCAGCGTACAGCAATGGAAATTAAAATATTATTCGGGAGTTATGTTTTAATAGCAACCAGCTTTACGTGATTTTATTTTGTAAACGAGGTGACATTTCCATGATAGGATATTTCGAAACTAACATTTATTTTTTTTATCATGCCAGGTACAATTTATATTACCTATAGGATTTACTTAACAGTCTCCAAAAACAAACACTAATCTATGCTATCTTGTGTCATAATCATAATCATATTTATTTGCGTTCAATGTAGGTACATACATAAGATGGAATACAAAAGAAAAAAACACACACACACTCACATTAAACTATAAACAAAAACACGCACAGTGCAAGTCAAAACACATCGCGGTACTATTAGTAGTAAGTAGTAACGCAAAGCGTCAACTGTCGGTCCAAGGTCACGCGCACCGGCGCCGACAGAGTACGAAATACTACTAAAGTTGTAATCCGTATCCGCGGATTTTGACACTAATTATCCGTATCCGCGGATTTACATTTTGAACGAACATCACTAGTTGCTATTAAATTTAAAAAAATTAAAATACGTTTATTTTCAGACAAAGTCCATAGCGTTAGTAACAATTTGCTAAACAGGTACAGTACAGGTACGGATGCCGGGATCATCTCGAAAGACCTTAATATACACATAGCCACACCACTGGGGGTCCATAACACGGTATTCCAGGCCGAATGCATAGGCATTTCCCTGGCAGCTTCGGCAATCATAGCCCGGGAGGTTAAAGACCACTCAATTCGCATACTCTCGGACAGCATGTCCGTGCTGCAACTACTAAGCAGCCACACAGTAAACTCTGGGCTGATACACGAGTGCCACCGAAACCTCAACCTGGTAGGTGATCTCAATAACATGGATAATTGATAATTTAATGGATCAAAGGACACAGCAGTTCCCAAGGCAATGATGCAGCGAATGAACTCGCCAGAAGGGGATCGAGTATGGTCGTGGTGGGACCTGAACCCATAGTGCCACTCCCCTACAAATACCTACGTAACTTGGTACGGAAACGCACCAGAGATAAACCCCACAAACTATGGAAAGAACATGGTGAGTACAGGCAGACCAAGGAGGCACTTCCTACAATTGACAGCCGCTTCACGAAACAAGCTCTCCGATTGTCAAAATAACAGCTGCATACAGTCACAGCTGCTATAACTGGCCACGGGTCCTTTAAAAAACATGTCTTTGTCATAAGTGTTTCAGACAGCCCACTGTGCAGAGCCTGCATGGTGGAAGACGAGACAGCAGCTCATCTGCTTCTAAAACATAAATTAATGTTTCCGGATAAAATTGCCTTCAACGGCATTCGTGGTAACCTTTTACGTTGGTTCATTTCGTACATAACGAACCGTACTCTTCGTTCTTCTTTGTTCTTTTTTTTCTTGTATTGCAATTGTTTTGTAAGCTTTTAAGTCTTCAGCTTATAGTAGAAAGTTGGAGTGTATAAAACAGGTATTGATGTCATTAATAAACAAAGTAAATAATAAGGGACCCAAAATTGAGCCTTGTGGGACTCCAGATGTAACAGTAATTTGTTCTGATTGATATCCATTTATCACGACTTTTCGTACTCAAAAAGTGGTGATAAATGGCCTTTATAAAAACTCTCTTTCAAAATTATCTTGAGTATAATGTGATTATAAACTTTCGAGTTATAGCCAGAAAACTGAAAGTTCAAAGGTCATTTAACTTAGAGAAAAATTATCTTAGCAAAAAATGCTCTTTAGTTACTTTCTATTTTAAAAAATCACAAAAAGTAACTTTGTGTTATGTTGACATGACACTTCTTAAATTTAGCGCTATACAACGCCATCTAGCGGCTATTAACAACACTCTCTGAGTCGCCAATGCCGCAGCAAAAATATATATATTATATTATTATATACCTATATTTGTCTATTGCAAAAACTAAAATAGCCATGATTAATATTCGATTTGATTTGTTTGTAATTACACCTACTTAAGGAACCCTATAATACTAAGCATGGCCCGACATGCTCTGGCCGGTTTTTAGTTTAGTTTTATTTTTATCTCACGTACGATATGCTATCTATGATAGTGGATGTGGATAATTATGTTAGTAGTCTAGTAAGTAACTCATATTGAACTGTTTTATAGTAAGTAACTGTTTTATAATTTAAGATAATGATGTTAATAAGTAACTGTTTTAAACTTAATGTTAGTATTAATATTGTACTACTGTTTTATCCCAAAAAAAACTAATATTTACTAACCGGCATTTCCAAATTAGATTTTACGGAATCTGGAAAGTGTGCATGTCTAGGTAACCAGCAAGATAGTGACATCACTCCAGCTAATGGTTCTGGATATGTCAATCCAGCATGAAGTGCTAGTGCTCCTCCTTGAGAAAATCCACCCAATAATATCCTGTTGGGGAGGATGCCAGCCTGAAATACAAAAGCCATAAATAAGTAAAGTTATACACTATGTAACAAAAACCCCTTGTTCCTTGTAGGGTCATTTACATATAAATATGGAAAAAAATTAAGTAGTAGTCAATTATTTTTCAAAGTCAAAATAGCTATTCTTCTGTCGTGTCGACATGAACTACATAATGATAATAGGTCATGTCGTGGTGCAATAAAAAAAAATTTAACAAAAACAAAAAACCTGACTGCGTGAAAAATAACAGAAAAGATATAAACAAGACTTATCAACACGCAGTCGGAGGCTACGTATGTTTTTGGTCATGAATTACATAATAGTTCATAGGTAGCCTCCGCCTGCGTGTTGATAAGTCTTGTTTATATCTTTTCTGTTATTTTTACACGCAGTCGGGTTTTTTGTTTTTGTTAATTATTTTTTATTTTTTTTAGTTTTGTCATGTTATATTTATCATACTATTAATGGTATTTTTTGAAAAGTCAAATTCATTTTTAACGTTGAATATTTTGTTGTTTTTTAGCATTTTTCATTCCAAATTACATTTAAACATATAAGTTGTATATATTTTTGTAAAGCATTTATAAAACCCTTTATTTTGATACCCCACTCGATAGTATTTAACGGAAAAAAAATTTTTTTTGAAGAGGTAATATGGCGCCAAAAAGCGGCCATTTTAATTTTTTAAATTTTGATGTACCCAGTGTCACTCTCAGAATTAAGACGAATCTAACGACACCTCACAATCTCAAATCCATCAAGCCGTTTAGGCCACAGAGCGTGCCAAAGAATATACATACATACATACACTCGAAAAACATAACCCTCCTTCTGGCGCAGTCGGGTAAAAATTTGCCAGACAGCAGGTTGGTACGCGGCTGACTGCCCAGGGTGTGCCGTACGATCAATTAAATACCGTCACTTGTGGAAGCTCGTTAAATGCACCCAAAAAAAAAAAAAATATATAAAATTAACACATTAAAAAATGTTTTCAACATCTGAATTTGCAAGTACATAACTAACCGGCCTACGGCCGCATAAGTATAGCGGTCTTTGACATGGTAGCCGCCAAATTTTCAAAGGATTTTGCTGTCTTTGATTACACGCGCCGCACCTAGGGGAACGTACCCGTACTACGTGACCCATTTTGTTTTACAATTTTTTACCCCCTTCCCCCCCACCCTTTTGGTGACCACCCGTAGTATATGCCAAGAATTCCTCCCTTCCCCTCTAGTTTTCACGTAGTAAATTAGTAATTCATAAATAAACAAAAAATAAAAAAAAATAAAAAATATTTATTTCAGATAAGTTATCCATAGTAGGTTAGTAAAACAAAGAAAGACCTTATATCTATGGTTAGTAAAGCTTACAACTAGGTACTAGGGCATGCATTTCGAAATTTCGAAACTTCATAGTTTCGAAATTTCGGACCATATTTGCATGTTTTTCAATTTCGAAATTGACACCCCTACTTTCGAAATTTCGAAATTTATTTATTTAAAGACTGTGTAATGTTAAATCGTCAATAGAACTCCCACATCTGGTCTAGATTAGTAACTAGAGCTTTTCCAGCAGCAGGCTGCATTTGAAAACGACTTAGAATCTTTATCAGCAGCTGAATTTATAACTTCCAAGGAACCCATTTTTAAATTAGTCAGAATTAACATTTCCATACAAGTTTACCCGTGATCTCTGAACATGTCCACTAAAATACAAAGAAATTTAACACGTATACTGGGTATACGAGCTGTTATCCAAGATCGTCACAAATTATCTCGTCAGAAGACTCCACGAATCGAAAGAAAACTAGGTTTAGAAGAGGCTACAGCATCGTGTTGGCATGAATCTGGACGAGACCAAAGTCATGTTCAATATGCATATTATGCATGTCGTGCCGAGGTTCGTTGAAGGTACTTCCCTCGAAGTTGTGCAGGTATCTGGGGAAGGTTATTCGGTTTGGTAGATACAACTTCAAATAAATATCAGGCACAACGATCCAGTTGGGCTGGGCAGCATTTCGCAAACTTCGCCTGCTTCTCTTCGCCTAAACCATGTTTGGAAACAGAAGTCTTTAACCAGTGCGTTCTGCGTGTCATGGCCTACTGTGTCGAGACGTGGACGCTGACAGTTGGGCTACTCCACAAATTTAGACTCGCGCAGCAAGCTATACTTCTTTGAAGGATAAAATAAGATCCGTGACGAGATTATCCAAAAATCAGATTACCAAAGCAGAGTACTAGTGTTGCTTGTAGAATCAACAAGCTGAAGTGGCAGTGAATATGTCCTTGAATGGAGATCTTCAAATGTAGGTTAGGACGCTCCCAATCAGGTGGACTGAACACCTGGAAAAACTATCTGGGATGGAATAAATGCGGAAGGCGGAGGATCGAGTATTGTGGTGAATCTCGGAAGAGACCAAACATGTCCAGCAGTAGACAGATGGGGTGAGTTGGATAGCGTCGTAGACCATTCTTTTCGGAAGATTGGAAGAACGACTGAAGAGAACAATTAGCTGCTGTGTATTTGTGTACTATGAGAAGGCCTTCGGGCGATACTCTTTCGAAACTGTTCACTGATGACTTGGAGGACGTTTTCAAGACACTGGATTAGACGGGGAAGGGTTGTGATGGAAAAGACGAGAACATTTCACGTCTCCACTTTGCCGATGACATTATTGTAATGACAGTCTCTGAAACAGCTGAGCGAGATGCTACATAGCATATAGTATATAGTCATTTAGTGTATCAGTCTTAGTATGAATCTGGATAAGACTATGGTAGACAAGATCATGTTCAAAACGCATGTTGCGCAGCGTGCCAAGCCCAATCGGTCTTCTTCAAAGAAACGACGCTAGAGGTTGTGCAGGAATGTGTCTAAATAGGTAGTTAGGGACCTGTTATATTCAGGTTGGTAGACTAGTAGTTAGTTTATACTACTCTTGCCTGTCATTACTTACAATGCCGAGACGTGAACACTGACAGTTTGGCTAGTCCACAAATTCAAAGTCGCTCAGTGGATTATGGAGCGAGCTATGCTTGGAGATTCTTTGAAGGATAAAATTATCCGAAAGAACCAGAGAGTAGCATAGCTGTAGATTTAGCAAGCTAATGTGACAATGGGTAGGCCAGTCTACCAAAGGATCGATGGCTGTTGGAGCAGACGAATCTTTGATTGAATACCGCAAAAACGCAGCGTTGGGCGCCCTCCAGCCAGGTGGACCGATGACCTAAAGTAGGTAGCTGGGGTGGACTGGATGGAAAAGATAAAGGTAATTTTGTTGTGGAGCAATTTAGGAGCAGCCTTTATTCAGTAGTGGACTGCGATAGGCTTAGTTATTAGGTGTTTTAAACATTGCCCACAATTTCGAAATTTCGAAATTTCGAAACTGATGAGGCCAATTTCATAAGCCAATTTCGAAACTGAAGATGTATGAAACTGCATGCCCTACTAGGTACTAATATTTGGTAACCAGTTCGTTGCCTGTGATGAATTTCTGGATTACCGAATTTATTATAGGAGACTCGTACCTCCCTGCTATGATCTTCAGGATGGAGTTGGAGCTGGCCCGCACTCTGCAGAGCATCGAGGCCGATTTCTGCCGGACGATGGCATGGAAGCCATCGACGTGTGCCTGCGTGAACATACCTGATGCATTGCAGAAACGGGGCAGCCCCATCAACATCCTGAAACCGTTATTATATTGGACCCGCAGGGCGCTGATAGTCCGCTGAGTATACTTGGTCCACAGGCTGCACGTGTAGAAGACTTGACAATAAGCTTTAAAAAGCGTTATTTTAACTTGCCTGCCACAACGTGCAAACCTGCGTGCCAGCATGTTACATCGGACTGCCAGCGCCCTACGTTCCCTCTCTATATCCACCTGGTCTTTAAGGTCGTCGGTGACATAATGTCCCAGGTACTTAAACTGATAGACCCGTTTTAGTTCATTACCAAATAAATAAATAAATATGGTTTTAAATATTTTTTTGCAACAGAAAGATTATAAAATCGCTCATATAAATATGTCTTTGCGCGTATATGTGCGTCAGTATTGCTGTGAGTTTAAAAAGCGCTAAGCGCTGCGCGCCATATTTGAATATAGCTCGAGAGCGCGAGATTTCTCTAGAGGATATTGACAAAATGACGAGAACAATATGAGTTATAGGTAGTACATGTAATGTATTATACATATATGTATATATGTGTATGTATTCTTATGTATCTATTATATGTACTTAAGTATCTATATATTATTATTAGCTAGTACTATATGTATGTAAAGTAGGTTTAATTTATGTTGTACACTTGTTTCTGTCCACTAAATTCAACATCTCTCTATCGCTCTAAGGCGGCCCATACACCTAATTGCGTAATATTAATATTGCACTATTATTATCAAACTAGCATAATTTAAACAATATAAATTGTCCAGCAATTTCTATTATTGTCGTGATGAATATTGCTGGCATGTTATTTCGTCGCGTACGGAAAAGAGCCGATTGATGTATTCTTTTTTTTGATGATGAATGAACCAATTTACGTCAATTAATTTGCTAATTTAGTTGGAGAAAAGATGAATATTTTATTGTTGTGTACTGGAATGAAGTACCTATAATTTATTACCAATTATTATTGATGCTGATTATTGATTGTTTTAAGTTACTTTCAATGTAAAGAAGTAACTCATTACTTTAGTAAGAATTAAGAGGTTACAGCTCATTAGAGCCACTCGGCACCCGACCAGCACCGCCTCATCGTTCGGCGTCAACTCGTTGTCGACAGGTGGCCCACGGGTGGACGCCGCGTTGTCAACCAGTGAACCTCGCTTGGTCAACGAGTGGACATCGCGTGGTCCACGAATTTCCAAGTAGTCTTTAATTCATTTAGAAAACAAAAACGATAAGTTACGTTTCTCCTAATACAGGCATTATTTGTTATACTCGAAATCATTTTAAAAGAGAGTTTTTACAAAGTTCTATCATTGTGGAAGATTATAAGTTTCTACGTTGCATATTTTAGAAATGGCAGGGGACACATTGCAAGCCACTTTGGCGGGCTATATTTCGCAGATGGTACACCTGATAAAAAAAGAAATGTGTGCTGGAACTAGACGTGTGCGCCGATGCCAAAATCTCCGGCGGCGGGCGCCGGTAAAAATCGGCGGTGGCGGCGTGTTTTCGGCGTGATTTCCGCGCGGAGAATTTAAATAAAACTTTTTAGGTTTTTATTAAAAATTCAGATACAATACAAAAAATCAATTAAATCAAATCAATACATATTAATCAACAATCAACAAAAACAACAAAATAAAAGTATTTTTAATTAACGGCTGCCTTGCAACGGCTGTAATAATTGTCATGAACAAATATAATTTTGTAATAAAATATAGAATAAATCATCATCATCATTTCAGCTGAAAGACTTCCACTGCTGGAAAGTTTTATACACTTCGGTCTTCTGTATAACCCAAAGATATTTCCTAACTTTAAGGTATAACCTGCCGCAGCGTATGTATGTGGTCTAAGTTGCTAGTATTTTCGGAATCCGGCTTGTTCGGGACGCTTGAAGTCGTCAAACCTGCGAGAAAGACGGTTCGTAATGACTCTCGAAAACAGCTTGTAGACGTGGCTCAGAAGTGAGATGGGCTCATAGTTCTTCAATAGAGCATTATTGCACTTTTGAAGAAAAGTACCACCACACCTCTGCTTCATGCCTGTGAAACCTCGAGTATTTCGGAATCCAACAACCTTTCAAGGGCCTTAAGGGTCGGTTTTCCACCCGCCTTCAGGAGTTCGGCCATAATTCGCCATCACCATTATTGTTTTTGAGCTGCATCAGAGCCATCGTAATCTCGTGACGTCCGAAATATCTTCGGTAGTGTCGGGTCAATCGAGCTCTTGGCTCGTTCGCTCGATTTGCAGCGGGTTTATGGGTGGACGTGTGATAACTGTCCATAGAACATCTCGACCTCTCTCAAGAGCTCTGGCTTGAAGGATACGACTCTGCCATCGTCGGTCCTCAGTTTTGCAAGCTTTTGACTTTGCCTAATAGACAGGTCTCTTGCAAAGACTTAGGAACCATCCTTGTTCGTCTCTATCGCGTCTTTAATACGTTCAGTAATCGGCGTAGGAAACTTTTCAAGGTCTTCGATCTGTCTATTGTGCCGCCTGTACTTAGATGCATCATCTGAGGACTGCAGAATCATCTCGCGTCTTTCCACCATGAGCTCGAGAGTGTAGTCAGAGAGCTTTTTGTTTCTATTTGTACGACAGTATGGACAGTTTCCACAAACCCAACGCTATAATCGTCCACTGAGCTCCCTACACATTCGAAACGATTCTGAAGTTCGAGCTGAAAGCTCTCGGGGTTTTGGATTTGGATGTGCTGGACGGAGCGTAGACTTCATCAGTCAGGCTTCGTGTAGGCGGTTAATCCTAATAATTAATAAATATGTATTAAGACCGGTCGCTGTGGCGATGCTTGGGGGATGCCTATATCCAGCAGTGGACGTCTTTCGGCTGAAATGATGATGATGTAACTTTAGATAAGTAAGTTAGATAGATATTCTAAATAGAAAGGTGTAATCCGACTTAATATTGTTCGTTTTTTTTTGTAAGTTATTGTATGGAAATATGAAATATCTTGAAATATGAATGGTGTAACGGTCGGTCGGCCGTCACTTTATTATTTTTTGTAACTAGGTCTAGGCATGGTATAATAACACCAGGTAGTCTCTTCCCGTGACAGCTAGGTCACGTGATTGCCTCCGTACTACGTCATCGGCCGTGGAGCCAATAGCGGGCTGTTAGCGTGACACTTGTCAGTTTGATGTGCTGCCACTTTGTGAAAATAAATTACCCGAGCAAAATGCATTTTTGCATTTACTTTCTTCTATAAAGAATCACTTTTTAACTAGTAATTTAATATAGTTTCCTTTATTAACTAATTAGATGAATAACACGAGATAACAAATAGTTAGGCTAGTTAGGAATTTATTTTATATTCATTATGAACAAAAATCTCCTTAAGTATATTGAAGATATCAATCAATGGCAGCACTGATCGTGACGTAGCTTGGAGGCATCGCGCTGTCATTGCGGAAAGAGAATACCTGGTGAAACATCTTATTATACCATGGGTCTAGGTACTTAGACATGTCTATGTTCGAAAGACAGAAATTCAGTAGAGAAGCATGTGAGTGATGTTGTAGGGTTTCCTAAAACTAAGTTCTAAAACAATTAGAACCCGCGCCGATTTTACGCCGATACGCAGATCGGCGGCGGCGGCGTAAAAAAACGTCGGCGGCGCGCCGGCGCGGCGCACATGTCTAATAGACAGTTTCCACAAACCCATTGCTATAATCGTCCACTGAGCTCCCTAGACATTCGAAACGATTCTGAAGTTCGAGCTGAAAGCTCTCGGGGTTTTGTATTTGGATCGGTGCTGGACGGAGCGTAGACTTCATCAGTCAGGCTTCGTGTTCGCGGTTAATCCTAATAATTGATAAATAAGTATTATGTAACTTTAGATAAGTAAGTTAGATAGGTATTCAAAATAGAAAGGTGTAACCTAACTTCATATCGATCGTTTTTTTTGGTATAAATTACGTAATTACGTACTATTCTTTTTTGTGTATGGAAATATGAAATATGAATGGTGTAACGGTCGGTCGGTCGCTACTTTACTTTTTTTATAACTGGGTCTAGGTATATGTTTATGTTCGAAAGTGAACCTTCAACGGAGAAGTGGAAAAACGAATCGCAACGGACAAGTGGAAAAACGAATGGCAACTGACAAGTGGAAAAACGAATCACAACAAAATTTTAGGTTGAAGTTTTACGGGCAGATTGTTAATGTACTTATTCAATTTGAAAACCTGCCTGTAAAACTTCAACATAAAATTTTGTTGCGATTCGTTTTTCCACTTGTCAGTTGCCATTCGTTTTTCCACTTGTCCGTTGCGATTCGGTTTTCCACTTGTCCGTTGCGATTCGGTTTTCCACTTGTCCGTTGAAGTTTCACTTCTACTATGTGTCCCAGCTAGGGAATGCAATATTCGCTCGATTTTAATATTCGAGTTTTACGAATACTTGTTAGATTTTTTAAGAAAAATGAATAAATAATCATTAAAAACTAAAGATGTAGGATGCGGCTGACGTTAGATAGGTCGCACGGGGAGACTTTTCCCAGGCGAGCCCCTGCTCGCTTACTAATGGTTAATCACAAGATGCCCAAGGGACCGTTAGGTTAGTCGCATATCGAAACGGTAATTTATATTACGTTAAGGAACGGTGTGCTCAAGCTGCAGCAATTTCAACTGAAAATGTTGATATTGAAGTATGGCACGAGCGTCTAGGTCATCTTATGTACATCGGCGAGCTTAACTCAAAAATGAGTTTTCTTACAGCAAACCTTAGAGCGATAGAGAGATGTTGATATATTATTAGAGGATAAAAACAAGTGTACAACAGAATAACAAAAAATTTCTTAATACAAAGGATCTAGTTAAGTTAATAAAGCATTGCGGATTAGGTACAAAAGTTAACTTAACAGAAGTCAACAGGTTGCGTAATTGCGAATGTTGTTTTTGCGGCAAAATGAATTCCGAACCTTTTTCTAATTCAAGTCATCGTGGACCATGTGACGAGAAACTTAAGATAATTCATTATGATGTTGTCGGACCAGTGAAAAACACGGCTTTAGGAGGCGTAAAGTATTTTGTAACATTTATCGATGATGCTTCAAGGTGGTGCGAAGTATATTTACTAAACAAAAGAGTTCTGTTTTGAGCGTTTTTAAAGTATATAAAGAATACGTGGAAAACATGACCGGAAAAAGAATTAAGTACTTGCAAAGTGATAACGGAATCGAATACTGTAATAGGGAATTTTTTTCGCCAATAAACTTGGCTTTGTGAGACAGGTCTTATTTATTTTTGAACTTTCAACTTTGAAGCTAGAATAACAGACAACTACTAATGTTAAGCTGTATTTTATGTATTTTTAACCCGTTCGTTTTTTCAGTGTGCTACTACAAAAAACGTGATTATTAGGGTTCCGTACCCGAAGGGTGCCAAACGGGACCCTATTACTCTCGCTACGCTGTCCGTCCATCCGTCTGTCTGTCACAGGGCTGTATCTTTTGAACGGTAATAGGTAACCGGTTAAAATTTTCTCAATTTTCTCAGAATATGTGTTGCTATGAGGTGTATCACGACAAATACTAAAAACAAAAAAAAAACAAAAACCAAAGACCATACATGAAACATAAAAAAACATGCTTGAAAAAACCCCATACAAGAAACATAAAAAAACATGCATTTTTTTCAACGTTTTTGGTCCTGCTGTATCTTCAAAACTATAATATATACCAGCGTCAAACTTGGTCAGATTATAGTGCATATTATGTAGTTTAGCAAAAAATACTAAAAATAAGACATACATAGACATATGTGGTGGTACCTGCATAAGAAAGAATTTTAATGAATTTTTAATGAATTCTTAGCGAAAGAAGGGATCAGTAGAAGACTGACAATCCCTCGTACCCCTCAGCAAAACTGTGTAGCCGAGAGGATAAATAGGACTCTTGTTGAAATGGCGAGATGCATACTATTGTCATCGGGACTTTCAGGAGGCTTTTGGGCGGATGCAGTTATGACTGCATGTCATATTAGAAACAGATGTCCGTCTAGTGCGATTGATGGTGAGATACCATATGAAAAATTCTTTGATCTACCTGTAAAGATACATTATTTGCGACCTTTTGGACCCAAGGTGTTTGTTCTTGATAAGGACATAAATAAGGATAAGTTCGCACCTCGAAGTAAAAAGGGAATATTTGTAGGTTACCCAAGAGATCGAAGAGGATACAGGGTATGGTTACCAGACGATCGAAAAATGATTGTAACTAGAGATATAAAGTTCTTAGACTTAGAAAAACCTGAACATGGAGAATCTATTGACCCTTTTCAGGTGGTAAAGAGGTCACAAGAAGACGAACCAATAAAGTACGTAGAGTTGGAAATCAATTCATGTTCTCCTCCATCTCGTACTGAACATAGAGAAGAGTGTGTAGTACCAGACAGATCAGTCCAGCGTACATCTTCAATAAATGATGATACTCGTTTAGAGGTACCATCAGAGGAGGAAGTAAGGAGAGCTCCAGGTAGACCTAGAATCGAGAGAGGCCACGTGGGAAGACCGAAGAAAATACACAGGACAAGAAGTGTGCCGAGGATGGAGCGAGAGCTGGAAGAGGGAGAAGGGAGAGATGAAGTAGGTGGAAATAATGAGAGTGGGAACAGTGATGACCCACCATTACCAGCAGATACTTCTGACGAATTTGTCGACTGTGAAGATCTTGTAGCTGTAGCTGCGGATATATCGTTACAGGAAGCGTTATCCTGTAACGAGCGGAAGCTATGGGAGTATGCCATTTTATCAAAGGTACGAAGTCTAGTTAAAAATCAAACCTGGAAAATAGTCAAAAAACCGCAGAATCGTGATGTAGTAGGATGTCGCTATGTTCTTACTACGAAATTAAATGTGGACAAGACTGAAAAGAAGAAAGCAAGATTGGTAGCAAAGGGCTTTAGTCAGCGTTATGGTATTGACTATCGCGAAACTTTCGCTCCCGTTATGAGGCTTGACACAGTAAGATTACTAGCAGGATTAGCCGTAGAGTTGGATATGGAGGTCCATCAAATAGATATCAATACTGCTTATTTAAATGGATATCTCGAGGAGGAGGTATACATGAAAATACCAGAGCTTCTAGAAGAGAGTCTAAACAAATTGGTACAGATGGAAGAAGATAGCAAAATAAAAGAGCAGGCTGAGCAAATGCTAGAGGATATCAGAGCGGCTGGTGATGTTTGCAGGCTACGAAAATCTTTATATGGTTTGAAGCAAGCTGGACGTCAATGGAATATAAGGTTGAACGAAAAACTCAAGAAAATTTATCTGAAGCAATCTTTGAATGAACCTTGTTTTTATTTTAGAGACATAGATCGCGAAACAAAACTCTTTGTTTGTGTCTATACGGATGAAATTTTGGTCGCAAGTCAAAGAAGAGGTTGCATTTAAGATTTTAAAAGGGAACTGGCAAAAGAGTTCGAACTAAAAGACTATGGAGTTATGGAGTTGCTAAGTTTATTTTAGGCATAGATATTGTCAGAAGTGACAACGTCATCAAGTTGACACAAACACAATATATTGACAATATTGTAAATAAATTTGGTCAACAAAACTGCAAAGAAATACATTCGACGCCAATGGAGGTAGGTTTGAAATTACAAAAAACTGAGAAAGTTGATTGTAATCTACGGTATCGGGAGTTAATAGGATGTCTTATTTATCTATCCGTAGGAACCAGACCAGATATCGCGAATGCGGCAGTTTGTAGACAAGGCGGATCAAACATGTTAGAAATCAGTGATTAGGATCCTTCGTTATCTTAAGAGGACCCGCGAGCGCGGCCTCGTTTATAGGAAAACAGGTAAATGTGTCTTTGGCTATTCTGATAGTGATTGGGGAAATTGTATTATGAATAGGAAAAGTTTCTCAGGTTATGCGTTCATTTTAGCCGGAGCAGCTATTTCATGGAAATCGCAAAAGCAACAATGTGTAGCGACTTCAACCTGTGAGGCGGAATATGTCAGTTTAGCATCGAGTATGAAAGAGGCTATTTACTTGAATAGCTTGCTAACTGAAATCGGGTTAGCTTCTTTTAGCAAGGTAAAGTTGCATGCGGATAATCAGGGAGCGATTACATACACTGGCGGAGTGCCCAGCTTGGGCCGCGCAGCGCCGTGACCTCATTACTGCAGTAGGCAGCAGCGTCCTCTCGCTTCCGGCCGTGGTTCTGTCTATGGTCAGGAGCGAGAGCGCTTGGGAAGGCGTCGTCTCCTTCTGCGAGGATGTAATGCTCGCTAAGGAGGCGGCGGAGAGGGTTCGAGAGGCAATAACCTCTCTTCCCATCCGCAGGAGACGACCTGGGCGTCGTAGGAGGGCGTATGCCGACCTCCAGCCACCCTAGGTGTGGGCCTGCGGGCGGCGGACTCGGGGTGGCCCGCCGCCCGACCAGTCAAGGCCCGTGACGGTGGCGCGTTGTGTTCCGCGCGTGCCAGTCAAGAGGAGGGTGCGGCCGATGTGGGTGCCGCACGGGGTGAAGGGGCTCGCCTGTTAGCGGCGAGCCGGGACCTGCCGGGGATGGTTGGGCGAATACGGGAGTATTTCTCACGCCCCCGGCCAAGGGTCGGTAGAGGAACACCGTGGTGGTTTTTAGTCGGTAAGAGTCCGACACTGGCTCCGTCTTCCCCGGGCGGAGTGCGTCCATGAGGATTTTCCCCACGAAAAAAAAAAAAAAAAAAAAAAAAAAGGGAGCGATTACATTATCAAGAGATCCAGTCTTCCATGCCCGCAGTAAGCACATTAGTATCAAGTATCACTTCTTAAAGGAGACCTTGCGTGACAATAAAAATATCGTGCTCCGATATATCCCAACAGATTTGATGCTTGGTGATATATTAACTAAACCCCTGCCTAAGCAGAAACATTATTTTTGTATGGATGGTTTAGGGGTTACTTAGTTTTTATATTCCCATGTATTTTGGATTGCTGTATTGTTTTACCTTGTTAGTTTAAGTTGTGTAAGAGCTGTTGTGTTTGCGAGGTACAATTTAAGGGAGCGTATTAAGTAAATCCTATAGGTAATATAAATTGTACCTGGCATGATAAAAAAAAGAAATGTTAGTTTCGAAATATCCTATCATGGAAATGTCACCTCGTTTACAAAACAAAATCACGGCTTTACAAAACATAATATTTTTATTTCCATTGCTGTACGCTGATGTCTAGCTGTTACGCTACAGAGACGATATAAGTTAAATTTAAAAAAATCGCAATGGACAAGTGGAAAAACTAATGGCAACTGATAAGTGGAAAAACGAATCGCAACAAAATTTAAACTTGAAGTTTTACGGGCAGGTTTTCAAATTGGGTAAGTACATTAACATTCTGCCCGTAAAACTTCAAGTTTAAATTTTGTTGCGATTCGTTTTTCCACTTGTCAGTTGCCATTCGTTTTTCCACTTGTCCGTTGAAGTTTCACGTCTACCATGTGTCCCAGCTAGACATGTGCGCCGCGCCGGCCAAGTGCGAGTCGGACTCGCGCAGTAAGGGTTCCGTACCTCTCAACGACCTGATACCCCATAAAAACTTATTTAATTTACGTGAGTTTATCAAAAGACATCAACGCATAGTGCGCGAAATATGAATTTTTGCACGTCTTTCTTACGCAGGTACCAGCACATATGTCTATGTCTTATTTTTAGTATTTGTTGCTAAACTACATAATATACACTATAATCTGACCAAGTTTGACGCTGTTATATATTACCGTTTTGAGGATTGAGCAGGAACAAAAACGTTGAAAAAAATGTATGTTTTTTGAGGTTTTTTGTATGGGGACCCCCTTTGGTTTTAGACTTTTTTTATTTTTAGTATTTGTCGTGATTAGGGCATGCAATTCGAGTGTTCGAGTATTCGTTTAATTCGAGTATTCACCTTTTTAGGGTTCCGAAGTCCTACAAGGAACCCTTATAGTTTCGTCATGTCCGTCCGTCTGTCCTAATCCTTTACAGCTTAATAACTTCTACAGTTATAAACATAAGTAAATGAAATTTTGTTAAAAATAGTCTACATATAGATCTCAATTTTAAAAGAATAAAAAAATCGTTTTTCCGTATTTTAGGGGTGGCGTCCATACATGTGAAAGGGGGAAAAAAAAATTTTTTTTCGCTGCACCCCCTCGTGTGGGGTATCATTGAATAGGTCTACTAAAATGAAGGTAATGTTTGATACACCACTTTTTTATCAGGTGTACCATCTGCGAAATATAGCCCGCCACAGTGGCTTGCAATGTGTCCCCCCCCTGCCATTTCTAAACTATGCAATGTAGAAACTTATAATCTTCCACATTGATAGACCTTTGTGAAAACTCTCTTTTAAAATTATTTCGAGTATGTGATTATAATTTTTTGAGTTATAGAGAGAAAACTGAAAAATACTTAAAACGTCCTAGTTCAAAGGTCATTGACCTTAGAGAAAAATTATCATAGCAAATAATGCTCCTTTAGCTACTTTCTATTAGAAAAAATCACAAAAAGTAACTTTGAAATTACACACTTCTTAAATTTGGCTTCTTGAATTTATCGCTAGATGGCGCTACTAACAACACGCTTTGAGTCGCGAATGCTGCCGATTATTGCAAAAACTAAAATAGCCATGATTAATATTCGATTTGATTCGTTTGTAATTACACCTACTTAAGGAACCCTATAATACTGAGCATGGCCCGACATGCTCTTGTTTACTATTCGAATAGTAAGAGCTTAGGTATTCGAGTTTTTCGAGTTTTCCGAATAATGGTTAGAAATAAAATATTCGAACGCAATTGAATGTTTCGAAGCATGCCATTACGTAAATTAACAAAACGAATCATGAGATTCGCCTAAATTCATCTAACCAGGCTGTTTTTGAAACGATTTTGTACACAACCAAGATGTTCTATTTGGAATCGGAAGATACAAACGATGACGATAAAGATAATGTGCCGGAGCAAGTCTATAAGAACGAGAGAGATTATGTAACAAAGGAAAAAAACAACATTAGGGATCCCTCATACCCCTCTGCGCAGTTGGATTGACTTCAATTTTGAGTCCTGGATCTGAACAGTCATAATAGCAGCGTTGTACAGGCATCTAAGCATCTCTATATACAGTGTTTCGATGTGACATCGTTGAAGAGCATCCATAACTGCTCAAGTTTCGTTGGAGTCGAAGGCCTTCTCGTATTCCACAAATGCCGTACACAGCGGTTGACTGTACTCTTCAGTTTTCTGTGTAAAGTCTTTTCGAAACTCAACTTGCTCTGGTGACCGGAATTCGTAGAGTCCTTTGGCGAGATGATACGTGATGACCCTCCAGAACAGCTTGTACACGTGACTCTGGAGTGACATGGGTTCAGTTCTTTAGAACGGTTTTAACTCCTTTTTTTGAGAACAGAATCACCGCACTTCCGCTCGATGCCTCCAGTTTAGAGCCTTGTTGGATGACGGAATTAAACTTTAGCTTCTTCAGGACCGGAACTCCGCCTACTCTTAGGAGTTCAGTGGTAATTCCGTCATCACCTGGAGCTGCTCGAGGGCCTCCCTAATCTCGTTCTGGTGAACGTCCGAGAGATCCTCGGCATAATGGCACGTGAGTTTGACTCTTTGGTCGTCGTTGCTAGTTGCTATGAACCGTTGGTCTTGTGGTTCTCGTGGAATAATGTCCATAGAAGTTTTCGACTTCGACGAGCATCTCAATCTAAGAGATGGGTGACAATTTTGCCATCCGCGACTTTTAGTTTCATCAGAACAAAAACTTTCGATCCCCTATTTTGATCAATCGCAGCCTCAGTGGCGCGAGTATTGGAGCGACGGAGGTCGCATCGCATTAGCTTCCTAATAGTTAGGTTTAAAGACCTTTTTATCTGATGAAGAACCCGGTGCTGATGACATCTCCCGTCTCTTCCTTATAAGATCGAGTCTCAGTCGTAATTAAAAGAGCATTAAAGGAGCCTCCACGAGTGACGATATTTAATTGATCGTCCGGCGCACCCTGGGCAGTCGGCCCTGCTACCAACCTGCTGACTGGCTAATCTTTTCCCCACGGCATGGGCTAATTATCATTATGTAGCTCATGTCGACACGAGAGAATCGACACCAATATTGACGTGAAAGCCAATACAATATACAATAAATTACGACTTATTCTTCTTCTATAAGTCGTAATTTATTGTATATTGTATTGGCTTTCACGTCAATATTGGTGTCGATTCTCATGTTCACGAACTAAAATTATTTTAAACTATCGCTCTCTTTTACTAATGGTAGATACAAGAAAGGGATGGCAACAATATTAGAACTGTCTAATTAGTTTACGTGTTACATTTCTTTGTAGTTTAGTGGGCATGTTCCGAGATCACGACTAAACTTGTATGGAAATCTAAATTCAGACTAATTTGACAATTCTAAAATTGTTGCCATCCCTTTCTTGTATCTACTATTAGTAAAAGAGAGCGATAGTTTAAAATAAGTTTATTTCGTGAACAAGAGAATCGACACCATTGTCAGTGGTTTTCAGTGAGTCGAATCGATTTTGAAGTTCAGATTGAATTTTTTTGAGCCGAAAACCAGTTTGGAGTGATGAAGATAGAAGGGTACGCTTTTTTAAGCGCGTCCTTTCAGATCTATTGTTATTTAGAGTGCCTCGGATAAGCCGGTGATCGCTTCCGGTGTTGAACGTTGTTTTCACTTGGGGAAATCCTCATGGACGCACGAGGAAAGCGGAATCTGAGTCTTACCCACAACCAGTGTTCCTCTAACGACCTTTGGCCGGGGCGTGGGATAGGATTCACCAACCACCCTTGACAGGTCACGATTCACCATTAGTAAGCAGCAGGGCTCGCCCGGGAGATGGGATTCCCCGTGCGGCCTACCCAACGTCAGCCGCATCATCCTCCATCACTAGTTTTTAATGATTATTTTATTAATTTTCCTTAAAAAATCTAACAAGTATTCGTAAAACTCGAAAAACTCGAATAGTTGATTAACACTATTTGAAAAACTCGAATAGTAAAATCGAGCGAATTTTGCATGCCCTAGTCTTGATACACCTCATAGCAACACAATTTCTGAGAAAATTTCAACCGGTTACCTATTACCGTTCAAAAGATACAGCCCTGTGACAGACAGACAGACAGACAGACAGACAGACAGACAGACAGACGGACGGACGGAGAGCGTAGCGAAAGTAATAGGGTCCCGTTTGGCACCCTTCGGGTACGGAACCCTAAAAACTAATATTACGCTGAAAAATATCTGGTTTTAAAATATTTATTTATTAAATAAGGGTGCTTTTAATTCTTTTTTTTGTTTTCGTAGGCATATCCTAGATAATTTTCCGTACATTCATTAAAAACCAAACATGCTGGTTCAAAAATAAATCGGCCCATTTAATCACATGTCCTTTTGCACGCTCTTCAGAAGCTTAGCCTCTGTTTTTTTTATTTAATTCTTTATGCACAACAGGGTACAAAGGCGGTCTTAACGCCATAGGCGTTCTCTACCAGACAACCTCAGGGTAATGCAGAGACAAAGAATAAGGTAGATGCACCAGTAAAGTAGTAAAATATGTTTCGTACTACGGACTATAATTACATATAATAAAAATAGATAAATACCTATGTACATCTTATCTTAACTATTATAAAATTGTAAACGTCTGTTTGTTTGTTTGTTCCAGCATCACGCTAAAACTACTGGACTGATTTTGATGTTTTTTTTTTTGTTTGAAAGCTGATGATCTGACTTAAAAACTGGTATGGGTTTTGAGAAAGAAAGAAAGAAAGAAAAAAAGAAAAAAATTAATTCGTGGGTTGCGTACTCACCCGACAGATCGAAGCTTCTATGCATTTGCACGAGCGGATAGTAATGTACGATGGAGTGGAGTGGAGTGGACAGGGGATGGGACTGGGGATGGGACTGGGGACGGGACAGGGGACGGGACTGGGGACGGGGCTGGGGACGGGACTGGGGACGGGACAGTGGACGGGACAGAGTACGGAACATGGGACGGGAAATGGGACGGGACATGAGACAGGACAGTGGGACGGCACATGGGACTGGACATAGGATTAGACATGGGACAGGACATGGGACGGGACAATAGATAGTGGGGGGCTGTGGGGCAGTGGGGTAGTGGGGCAGCGGGGCAGTGGGGTAGCGGGGCAGAGGGGTAGCGGGGCAGCTGGGCAGCGGGGTAGTGGGGCAGTGTGGCAGTGGGGTAGCGGGGCAGTGGGGCAACGGGGCAGTGTCGCAGCGGGGCAGCGGGGCTGTGGGGCAGCGGGGCTGTGGGGCAACGGGGCAGTGGGAGAGCGGGGCAGTGGGATAGTGGGGCAGCGGGGCAGCGGGGCAGTGGGGCAGCGGGGCAGTGGGGCAGCGGGGCAGCGGGACAGTCGGACAGTGGACTGGACTGACGTGGGTTAGCAGAATTTAACGCGAGCGGAGCCGCGGGTAAAAGCTAGTTATACATATAATAAAATATACATATTATACATACCTACATACGTGGGACACTCAGAAAGTTTTGCGAAACTAAAAATAATTGTTCTATACGTACAGTCAACAAATCGGAATCATGACCCACTCAGCTGATAATTCGTTTGAAATCGTCAAAACAGTAAGGTTTTCTTCTACGCTGCACTTAGGACATTTTGAATATTACAGAAACTGCATTAAAACGGGTCAGAGGTCTGTGTCATTTTGAGCTTTGTTATCAATGCAATAGATTTATAATTGGATTGGAAATTATGTTTTTGATAAAGCAGGAATTATGTTTTGAATTTCGAATTAGCTGTCGTTTCACGTGGTTTTCCTACAAACAACTATATTTTTTAAGAAACCTATACGAACTTTTTCGATTACAGAGCATTAATAAAATAAAAATAAAAATAACGAATAATAAAATGTCAAGTATGAAAAGGTGTCAAACAATACTCTTAACGGCTAAATATGTGGAACCTCGGACGAATAAAAAAGGCAGACGGAATCTCGCTATTCAATAAGTGAAGCATCCATAGCAAGCCGGCTTGCTTAAAAGTATGGGCCGGCACGCACACATTCACATATATAGTATGCCAAAAAGCCGCGATTACGCAAAAAATCTAGTGTTACGGTAGTCATTGTTGTAGCGTCACAAATAAAATAACAGTATAAATCTGGTGTGTTAAAATGCTTTTGAAATTGTAGTGGGTTCAAGAAAAAATGAAGTGCTTCAGTCTTTGTTTAGCAAGATTCCGTCCGCCTTTTTTATTCGTCCGAGTGTGGAACATACATTTAATTGATAATATCATCTGTACCATAATTCACGCAATAAATGATAAATAAATAAATAACAATATTTGGAGTTAACCGTCAAGAATAAAATTTATAAAAATAATGTTATTGGTAAACTAGCTGTAACTGTCAATAGCTAACAAAATTGATAACAAGTCAGTTGCCAGGGAAATATCTGTTAAGCGAAATTCAACCCAATTGTATTAGAATGTCTGTAGGATATTAAGCTTATCGTGGGTCATGATTCCGATTTGTTGACTGTACATATATTTTTATCAAATCTTTTCAAAGTACTTTCCACCAGCCTCTATACAAAGATTCATGCGCCTAAACCAGTTTTCAAAACACTTTTTCCAGTCCGCCGCAGACACCTCGTTTACAGCCTGCTCGAACGCAGCCAGCGCATCTTCCGGCGACGAAAATTGTATCCCTTTGAGCTGATTTTTTATTTTTGGGAATAAAAAGAAGTCACACGGTGCTAGATCAGGGCTGTAAGGAGGGTGACCCAGGAGTTTGACTGGCGTGCTGTCCAGGAAGTCCCTCGTTTTGAGTGCGGTGTGCGCAGGTGCATTGTCGTGGTGGAGCAGTAGCCCGCGGAGCCCTGTGTTTGGTCGCTTGTTGCTTATAACAGAGAAAACTTCTGGCAAACATTTGGTAGTATACCATTCGGCATTAATGCTTCTTTGATCCCGTAAGGGAATTGATACCAAGTGGCCAGTCAAATTAAAAAAGCTAGCGATCAAAATCTTACCCCCGCTTCTAGATCGCTTCACTTTGGTAGGCGTTGGCTCATTTTGAAACACCCAAACAGTCGACTGGCGCTTGGTTTCTGGGTCGTATTGATAAATCCAGGACTCATCACCTGTAACGATGTCGTAAACACGCCGAGACGAGCCTGCTTCAAATTTGTTAAGCATATCACGGCACCATTCCACCCGGGCCTGCTTCTGAGCATCGGTGAGGTTGTGCGGCACCCAGCGTGATACTATCCTCCTCACGCGAAGATGGCTGTGTAGAATCTCGTGAACGCTTCCCGATCCAATCTTCAATATGTGTTGAATCTCCTGATATGTAATTCGCCTATTGTCTTGGATTAAATTTTTCACTGCTAGCACGTTTTCTTCGGTAACAGCCGTCAAAGGGCGACCGCTTCTTTCGTCATCCCCCAAAGTTGGTCGACCGCGCTTGAATTCGTTATACCAACGATACACGGTTGCCTTGGAAGGGCCTTCATCCATGAATGCCATTTGAAGTCTATCGTACGATTCATCCGGTTTCAGGCGACACTTGAAATCGTATAAAATCATAGCTCTAAAATGTTCCCGGCGCAGATCCATATTTCAGTGAGACACAATACTTTGAATTAACTCGCAAAAAATGTGGAGGGAAATTTTGAAATTGGAACTTACTTATTTTTACTTATAAATAATCATATTTTCGAAAAACATTATAACTGGCCAGTCTCCCATATATAAAAACTTTTTTTCGCAATACTTTCTGAGGGGCCTGGTATATGACTATAAATATATAACATCAAGATAAATCAAAGTCGAGCTGAATCTGCTAAATTGTTTTCAAGGAAATATTTCCTTAACTTGATTTTAAAGGCGAGCCGACTGTTTGCCATCCTGATTTCACGAGGAAGCGCATTCCATAATAGGATAGATTGCACGAAGAATGTAGAGTGAACGAAGTCAGAGCGGTGAGAAGGACATTGGAGAAGACGATTATTAGTGGAGCGGAGATATTTAGTATGACTTGTACATAGATACTGAAAATGAGAAGTTAAGTAAGAAGGAGAATTGGGAGAGAAAAGTAAAGAGAATAGAGTAGTTAATGCCCTCATATGCCTACGTTGGCGGATAGGCAACCATTTTAGAAGCAAACGATACTCAGACACATGGTCATATTTACGAAGATTAAAAACGAATCGAATGAAGTTGTTAAGAAGGCGGTCAAGTTTGTTGAGAAGAACTGCATTCAGCAGGGCGATTCAGAACCACACGATAACGAGTTGTCGACCGATTCGGTTTGTTGTCCCGTTTCGTCTGATGATTCACGCAACGAGAGAAAAAGAGGTAACGAACCGAATCGATCGACAACTGGTTATCGTGTGGTTCTAAATCGTGGGGCTGGTCAAAGTAGCATACATCACCCTTAGACATATAACACATAGACCGATAGTTCCCTTTAACAGATCAGCTTATAGAGACGCACAAAATAGATCTATGTGTGTGTAAGCGAGCTCACCAACAGGCAAACAAGCGCACAAATAATGTTGCAAGTAAATTACATTTTCCCGAAAAAGTAGGGAAAAATAGGTTGCGTTCAGAATTTTGCAGCCAGTGAATAGTAAGATAATCATTTAGCTGTCAGTTATTTTTAATTAGATACCTACCTATTCATTTATTTATTTATTAAGGCTAAGTTCAGAAAACGTCAACTGAATGATTAAACCATTAAGAACGGGTTTTTGCATTACGACAGTAATACAGGTGGTTTGGCAGCAGCCGCGGCCTCCAACTGCTTAAAGTGCGGCCCAAAGTCCCACCGGCTGTCGAGGACGAGTCCCAGGTACCTACTTCATCGTCGACTCGATGCCGATGCGGCAGATTCGAATCCTGCTCGTTAGCGGTTTTCTTAGTAGTAGAAGTAAGTAGTAGACTAGTCTTTAGATTTCGCTTCGCATATTTACGCATGTGAAGCGTTAAAAATTATAAAATAAAACACGGTTTAGCTAATGGCAACCCTTAAATAATTATTATTTGGCAAATGCAAAAAAAATACGTGGTTCAGAATTATTTAGCATAAAAAAGAAAAGGGTACCCATTTTATTTATCCTAAAACACTACTAATAAAAGTATAGCTTGGCATAAGAGTACATAAAATGGGGGAGCCACTAGTCATACATTGATAAATTAACAACTTTTAAAATCGCGTTTTTGGCAGAATTTTGTAAAGCCATAATCTCATATAAATTCAATTTAAGTGTTTACAGTCAAGACACATCTCTTGCAAGATAAAACACAGATTGACTCAATACTCTTGGAAAATATACAAAAATTATATTATTACATGGAAAATTAGTTCTGATTTTAGACGTTTTTGGTCAAACTGTATTTACGAAAAAACAAACATGGGGTAAAATATGTTCCCATACTTAGCAACATTTTCATTGTTATGGCGTCTGTCAAGTTTATGAATTATTTTTGTGTTTTGACTCAAGATTATAACATGCCAAGTTGTACTTACCCGTGAAATGAGATCTATAAATGTTTTTTGTTATTATGTGATGAGTTGTTTTTTCAGGCGATAGAGCGACCGTAATGTTCCCGTAACTCTCTGGCTGACACTCGCCACTTGGTTTTGCCAGCTTAAGGTGGTGTCAATATGCAAACCAAGGTCTTTGACACTAGGGCTGAGTGGGATGATCATGCCATTAAATATGATTGAAGGAAGTGTTGCACAGCTCAGTTTGCAACTACTCCAGTGACTCCCTATAACGATGGCTTGACATTTATTAGGGTTCACCTCAACCCCAAACATATGAGACCAGTTTTTTATGGTCATCAAGTCACGATTTATGACATCTATCGCGTCGGATACATTTTCCACCCATGCTTGAGAATATAACTGCAAGCATCGGCATAAAGGTGATAAGAACACTGAAGCTTCTGGGTAATGAAGTTAATAAAAACTGAAAATAGAAGTGGAGAGAGAATGCCGCCTTGTGGGACACCAGTCTCTAGGTCACTCCAAGTTGAAAAGGATTCCTCAACATGGCCAGACTGCTGACGATCCCAAAGATAAGTAGAAAACCACTCCAGCACTTCAGGTGAAACCATAAGATGGGAGAGGATAGATAGGAGAATATTGTGACTAGGGCATGCAGTTTCATACATTTTCAGTTTCGAAATTCGCTTATGAAATTGGCCTCATCAGTTTCGAAATTATGGGCAATGTTTAAAACACCTCATAACTAAGTCTATCGCAGTCCACTACTAAATATAGGCTGCTCCTAAGTTGCTCCACAATAGACGAATCTTTATCTGTCGCATCCAGTCCACCCCAGCTACCTACTTTAGGTCATCGGTCCACCAGCCTGGGGGGCGCCCATCGCTGCGTTTTTGCGGTCTTCACTCAAATATTCGTCTACTCCAACAGCCATCGCTCTTTTGGTAGACTGGCCTGCCCACTGTCACTTTAGCTTACTAAATCTACCAGCTATGTTGGACACTCTGGTTCTTTTTAGATATTTTATCCTTCCATGATACTCCAAGCATAGCTGGCTCCATAATTTGCTGAGCGACTATGAATTTTTGGACCAGCCAAACTGTCTGTGTTCACGTCTCGGCATTATAAGTCATGACAGGCAAGACGCACAGGCTTTTGGTTCTTTCTTGAAGTTATACTAACTACTAGTTTACCAAGCTGAATAGAACAGGTCCCTACGTAGACACATTCCTGCATAACTTCTAGCGTCGATTCTTTTAGGAAGAACTTGTGAGCTCGGCACGCTGCGCGACATGCGTATTGAACATGATCTTGCCTGCCATAGTCTAGTCCAGATTCATAACAAGACCGATACGTAAGCGTGTGGCGTGCGTAGTGACATCATTTAAGATATGCAGCATCTCGCTCATCTGTTTCAGAGATTGCCATTACAATAATGTCACCGGCAAAGTGGAGACGTGAGATGTTCTCGTCTTTTCCGTCACTACCCTTACCCGTCTAATCCATTGTCTTGAAGACCTCCTCCAAAGCAGTGAACAGTTTCGAAAGAGTATTCAAACCCACCCGAAGGCCTTCTCGTAGTACACATTTGTGTATGTATTTGTTCATGTATTTACATAGCAGAGTCAGCAGCCGATTGTGCCCTTCAGTATTTCTTCCAATAAGTATAATATAATGGATATGGTCTACGATGCTATTCAATTCAACCTATCTCAGTCTACTGCTGGACAGTTTTGGTCTCTTCCAAGATTCTTCACAATACTCGGTCCTCCGCCTTCCTCATTTAGTCCACCGCAGATACTTTTTCCAGGTCTTCGGTCCACCTGACTGGGAGCGTCCTAACCTACATTTGAAGATCCCCATTCAAGGACTTATCCACTGCCACTTCAGTTTGTTGATTTTATAAGCTATGTCGGTCACTTTGGTGCGTTTCTGGGATAATCTCGTTACAGATCTTATTTTATCCTTCAAAGAACCGTAGCTTGCTGCGCGAGTTTCAATTTGTGGACTAGCCCAACTGTCAGTGTCTACGTCTAGAAACAGTAAGCCATGACACGCAAAACGCACTGATTGAAGACATCTGTATTCAAACATTGTGGTATATAGGCGACGAGAAGAAGGCGATGTTTGCGAAATGCTGCCCAGCCCAACTGTATCCTACTGCCTGATACTTATTTGAAGTTTTATCTACTAAGCCGAATAACCTGCCCCAGATACCTGCTCAACTTCGAGCGAAGTACCTTCAATGAACCTCAGCACAACATGCACATGAACATGACTTTGATCTTGTCCAGATATTCATGCCGATACGATGCTATAGCCTCTTCTAAACCTGGTTTCCTTTCGATTCGGGGCTAGAAATCGTTGAGTCTCCAGACGAGATAATTTGTGACTAGATCTTAGATAACAGCTTGTATACATGATTCAGGATTGAGATGGATGGTCTGCAGCCTCAGCAAGATTTTATTAAATTTCTTGAAAAACAGAACCAACACACTCCTCTTCATGCATCTAGTATAGTGTCTTGTTGAATGAGAGAAACAGAGTTGAGCTGAGCTCTTTGATCATTTTGCTAGAAACGGATTAGAAAAGACAATGTTGCCATCCGCAGATTTAAGTTTGATTAGATGGGTTCTTTTTTACTTGTGGAAATCCTCATAGAGATACAAATAAAAACAAAAAAACTGTATTAAAAAAGGGTTTTTCAGAACGCTAGATTGTCATAAATTCAGCTGCTAATAAGCTTCTAAGCCGGTTTCAAAGGGTTGGAAAAGCTCTAGTATCAATAATCTAGAGCAGATGTGGAGTTCTATTGAAGATTTAACATTTGACAGTCGACTGTCTTTAAATAAATAAATTTCGAAATTTCGAAATTAGTGGTGTCAATTTAGAAATTGAAAAACATGTAATTATGGTCCGAAATTTCGAAATGCATGCCCTAATTGTGACTGACAGTATTAAAAGCATTGGAAAAATCAACCAACACTAAAACAGTAACCTTGGTGTCCTCCATACCAGCTTTAATATCACCTGTCACTTTGAGGAGGGCGGAGGTAGTGCTATGTCCTGGCCTAAAACCAGACTGAAGAGGATTTAAGAGGTTGTTGAGATAAATGAAACGGGAGAATTGCTTATGGACACAGGCTTCTAGAACTTTGGAAAGGAAGGGGAGGATAGAAATAGGTCGGAAATGGAGGGGAGAGATGGGTTGGAAATCTTTGGCAGGGGGCAGACATAAGCCTTACGCCACAAGGTAGGAAAAAACCCGGAATCTAGGGAGAAATTTATGATATGGGATATAGCTGGGAGGAGTTGGTCTAGTAATTTGACGATCATTCTACGACTGATATTGTCACAACCCACTGCTTTGGATTTGATGGAGAGAATTATCTTTTTGATCTCACTTTCAGTAGCTGGAGAAAAGTGAAAGGGATTTATGTCAGGATGCGACAGACCAGATATGAAATTCAAAGTCGTTTGTGCGGTTAGACTATCCATAGTCGGAACAGTGGTGAAATGTTTGTTGAGGACGTCTAGGCCAATTGAATTAGGAAGGTCTAAATGTCGCGATTTGCCGATACCTAATGTTTTAAGAAACTTCCAAATATCGGCAGGAGAACAAGAAGATATATTAGCAAGAATATGGCAGCGTTTAGCATTGCGAATCATCTGATTAAACTGATTCCATGCAGCCTTGAAAAGTTTCCAATTATCTTCAACACGATCTCTTTTGTACTTGCGAAAAGCTCGGTCCCTACGCCTCATCGCCATTAGAACCCCCCTAGCCATCCACGGTGCAGGTGGACGCTTAAGTTTTACTTTTTTGACAGGAGCGTGACTGTCATAGGTGTCAATCACCAACTGGTAAAAAATTCGAACTTTGTCGTCGACTGTAGTGGCCTCCGCTAAAGGTTTCCAGTCGATTTCAGACGCATCCTTATGTAGTTTATCCACGTCCATCCGCGCAAAACAACGCCTGTACAGAACCTTGGGCTTAAGTTTAGGAGGTTTCAGGATATAGGAAAGGAAAATAAGGTCATGGTGAGAAAAACCAGGGGCATCAAGTTGCCCATGAGAGGAAACGAGAGATGGGTTGGAGGTAAGGATTAAATCAAGCCAGGTGTCCTCGACATCCTTGTTGTGGTGAGTGGCTTGAAGAGGGAGAACATGTAGGCTAGCTGACTTGATCAGGTGCAGGAGTTTTCGGGAACGAGGGGAGTTTTGAGCAAGAAGGTTTGTGTTTAAATCGCCCATGATAATGTGATGTGCATACTCCGAACACAAGGACTCTAATACCGATTCGAAGTCAGTGAAGTAATTGACAGTAGGGGGACAATAAACAACACCAAGAACTACTTTGGTACCTTTGACACAAACCTCTAAGAAAAGAAACTCAGCAGAGGCGGAATAGTTTGGAGAGGAAGAAGATAAAATTTTGTAACGAAAGTCACTGCGTAGGTATATCGCGACACCACCCCATCCCTTACTTATCCGGTCATTTCGGATGAGAGTAAACTCTGTTCCTTTCTTTACTTTGTGTCCGCACGTTCGAAAGAACGGCTGGGTATGAAGGGTGGGTGGGGAGCGGCGCATTGCTGACGCGTTGTCCTCGCGTGGCATGGACCACTCGCGGGCATCGCGCGGTCCACTCGGGACTCGTGCGTTGGCAATGTTGGCATGCATACGAGCAGAGACTTGTCAACGAGTGGTCCACTCGCCATCCGCGCGTGGACAGTTTACTAGCTTAGCTTCTATCTCTAGTAGGGTAAATCGTGGATAGATAGGATATTCATTTTGGCCGGTAGTGAGCACATATCCATAGAAGTCCATATAAAGTATACTAACCGCATGAGGTGAGGCGGTGCTGGGTGGCTCTAATGAGCTGAAACCTTTAAATGTGATTCATCTTAACGATTATAAAATTGTAGATGTCTGTTTGTTTGTTTGTTTCAGCATCAGTATTGTAGTGTGTGCGTCAAATGGAGCGCAAGAATAAAATCTTTTTCTTTCTTTCTTTCTTTCATCACGCTAAAACTACTGGACCGATTTTGATCAATTTTTTTTTTTGTATGAAAGCTGATGATCTGACTTAAAAACTGGTACGGGTTTTGAGAAAGAAAGAAAGAAATAAAAAAAGATAAAAATTAATTCGTGGGGTGCGTCCTCACCCGACAGATACGAAGCTTCTACGCATATACACGAGCGGATAGTAATGTACGATGGATGGATGGATGGATGGATGGATGGACGGATGGATGGATGGACGAATGGAAGGATGGACGGATGGATGGATGGACGGATGGATGGATGGAGTGAGTTAGTGGGTGAGTTAGTGAGTGAGTCGGTGCGTAAGTGAGTTAGTGAGTAAGTTGGTGAGTGAGTTAGTGATTTGGTGAGTAAGTGAGTCGGTGATTGAGTTTGTGGGTGAGTGAGTTGGGGGATGAGTTAGTGAGGGAGTGTGTGAGTGAGTCGGTGAGTGAGTGAGATGGGGGGTGAGTTGGTGAGTGAGTGAGTGGGTGAGTGAGTTGATGAATGAGTTAGTGAGTGAGTGAGTTGGTGTGTAATTGGGTCGGTGCGTAAGTGAGTGAGTGGGTGAGTTAGTGAATTGGGGAGTGAGTTGGTGAGTGAATGAGTGAGTTGGTGAGTGAGTTAGTGAATAAGTTGGTGAGTAACTGAGTGAGTGGGTGAGTGAGTTGTTGAGTGAGTTAGTGAGTTGTTGAAAGAGTTAGTGAGTGGATGAGTGAGTAGGTGAGTGAGTTGGTGAGCGAGTTAGTGAGTGAGTGTGATTGAGTGAGTGTGAGTGAGTGAATGAGTGAGGGTGTGAGTGAGTGAGTGGACTGGACAGGAGTGGACTGGACTAGACTCGACTCGACTTTACTGGACTGGAATTAACAGGATCCGTCACGTGGGTTATCAGAATTTAACGAGAGTGGAGCCGCGGGTAAAAGCTAGTAATAACATATAATTAAGAGTAGAGTAAATCTCAAATGAATAACAGTAATAAATACACAAATAAAAGTCTCATTTTATTTTATTTTAAAAACCAGTGTGTCAGGCTTTCAAGTCAATTTTTTTTTTCAATTTTTTCAAGGAAAAGCAATTCAATGCAAGCACGCAGGAGATTTTGCTCGAGCAAAAATAAGTTTTAAGTTCCTCAGTTTAGAGATTAAATTAATTTGCTGTTACTTCATGACAATTTGTAAGTGTAAAGTATTTCACAATAGATCTTATCAAGTCGCAGTGGCTTAGGGGCATTCAAGACATCTTTCCTCAGACTAAAAAGTATAAAGTAGGTGCATAATACTGATGTTTTAGATATTTTATGATTCTTTTTAAAGGTATTATGAATTTATGAACTGGTAGTGCAGCGGACAAGTGCACTCAAGGGACAGCCATCACTAGGTAATGTTTATTTAACAGCTTGAGTATTATCAGTGATCGGATTTAAGGGGTGCAATTACAAGGAAAATGAAATGAAATGTCAGCCGCGCATTCGTTTTCATCAGATAATAGGTCCTTAAACCTACAGATTAGGTAGCTGATGTGACGTGACCTCCGCCGCTCCAACACCCGCGCCGTTGAGGCTGCGATTGAGCAAAATAGGGGGTCGAAGGTTTTCGCTCAGCAGCTAGGGAGGACCCATCTGATGAAACTGAAAGCCGCGGATGGCAAAATTGTCACTTCTAAGATCGAGATGCTTGATGAGGTCGAAAACTTCTATGGGCATTTGTATTCCACGAAAACGGCGAGACCAGCGGTTCCTAGCAATGGCGACAAAAGAGCCCAGCTCACGCGCCATTACACCGAGGATCTTCCGGACGTTGACCAGGGCGAGATTAGGGCAGCCCTCGAGCAACTTAAGAACAACAAAGCTCCGGGCGATGACGGCATTACTACTAAACTCCTAAAAGCAGGCGGGGCTCCGGTCCTGAAGGAGCTACAGAGTCTGTTTAATTCCGTCATCCAACAAGGCTCTACACCGGAGGCATGGGGGAGTGCGGTGGTACTGTTCTTCAAAAAAGGGGATAAAACCTTTCTGAAGAACTACAGACCCATCTCACTCCTGAGTCATGTGTACAAGCTGTTCTCGAGGGTCATCACGAATCGTCTCGCCGGAAGACTCGACGAATTCCAGCCACCAGAGCAAGCTGGGTTTCGAAAAGGCTACAGCACCGTAGACCACATCCATACTGTTCGGCAGATCATACAGAAGACTGAAGAGTACAATCAGCCGCTGTGTATGGCATTCGTGGACTACGAGAAGGCCTTCGACTCTATCGAAACTTGGGCAGTTCTGGATGCTCTTCAGCGATGTCACATTGATGAGCGGTATATAGAGATGCTGAGATGCCTATACAACGCTGCTACCATGACTGTTCAGCTCCAGGACCAAAAGACGAAGCCAATCCATCTGCGCAGAGGGGTGAGACAAGGGGATGTAATATCCCCGAAACTGTTCACTAACGCGTTGGAGGACGTCTTCAAGACGCTGGACTGGACTGGACAGGGTATCAACGTTAACGGCGAGAACATCTCACATCTCCGTTTTGCCGATGACATCGTTGTAATGGCTGAGTCGCTGGAACAACTGGGCGAAATGCTGCACAGCTTAAACGGAGCCTCTCGACGTGTCGGTCTCGGCATGAATCTGGACAAGACTAAAGTCATGTTCAATATGCATGTCATGCCGAGGCCAATATTCGTCGAACGGTCGGCACTCGAAGTTGTAACGGAATACGTCTACCTAGGGCAGGCAACAGTGGCGTGCATTGCATATAGGCAATTAGGCAATACCTACTGCCTTCCTCATTCAAATTCAATAGTGGTGTATTTTATTATCTTTTTTTCAAAGTACGATGATTATTTATCTTAAAATAGACCTATAAATGCTAAATTTATCTTCCTACATCAAAAAAGCAATAACTTACATCACAATTAAATTCAAATGAAGTAGGCCAATGCACGCCACTGGCAGGCAATTCAGCTTGGTAGACACAACTTCGAGAAAGAAGCCAACAGAAGGATCCGTCTGAGCTGGGCAGCATTTGGGAAACTTCGCCGAGTCTTCTCGTCGCCTATACCGCAAAGTTTGAAGACAAAGGTCTTCAACCAGTGCGTCCTGCCAGTCATGACTTACGGTGCCGAGACGTGGACATTGACAGTTGGGCTAGTCCACAAATTCAAAGTCGCTCAGCGAGCTATGGAGCGAGCTATGCTTTGAGTTTCTTTGAAGGATAAAATCCATAACGAGATTATCCGGAGAAGAACCGGAGCACAGTCTGTTATTTTGCCTTAGTTGCGGCCATCCTTATTTTTTGAGGCTTTTAGAAAGATAATAACCAAACAAAACTTCTATTAAAACCCCCGTGGTTTTATGTGTCATAGTTTTCAAAATATTTCGAAAATCGAGAAAAATCCATAGAAACGTGTTTTAGGCTCTCATAATGAACATTTTACAATAAATGTTTCATGGCACGCTAGCCATTAACTTAATGAATCATTACATCTATTTTAACTTAAAAAAATGCGTTCTCCTAGGCGTCAATTTTATTTTTTCTATGATTTCATAATAAAAAAAATTATGGTCATTCTTAACATGGTCGCATTTTATTTTTGTGTGTAAATGTTTAGTACAATACTAAGTATTACCACAAAAAAAATCAGAAGCAACGAACACAGGAACTCGGAGATATTCATTTTTAAAGTTTTAATTTAGGGTTGTCAACTAATGTAGGCGCCTTTAACAAACGACCAATTTCGCTCGGAATAAATTTGCTTCTTCAATTATTATAATTTCCTATTACTATTTCTGCAGCATTATCCTTGGTCTAATCATGTCTTAACAAACACGCTTTTATTAGATTCACCTGTAACTAACTAATCATGAAACAAATCTTGTTTATTATTCTTTTTTGTTTTGTAAGTGCATGCACTTACATCAAAATGAATCTTCGATGAAGGATATTATGTGGAATTGGGAAGGGGTCCGCCCTCGTTAGATAGAATGTCAAAACCCAATTTCCATACATAATATCTGGAGAAGCGGGGGTGAGGTGTCATGGAGCCGTCAAAGACCCATGGCTCTGCTTTGCCTCAGCAGGTACTGACCCGTCCTGCTGGGGGATGTCCTTCTGGGCCCCGACCAGAGGACTTAATGCAAGGGGGGCATGAGGGCGCCAACCCTCATGCTGGTCAGCGAGTGGCAACTCCAACGACTAACAACGAAAGCACGAACACGGATCTGAAGAAATCACTCACGAAATTGGAAATTTATAAAATTTTGGTAGATAAGGCACATTTGCACGGGGTTCATAAAAGACCTTTGGATCTCGATTCAGAGGAACGATGCCTAATCGTGTTAAACGCTTTATATCCAAATGGAATTCCGAACAATATCGATAGCCAAAACAATGAATTTAATTACAATCTTTAAAAAAATTTAAGTAAATGTGAAACTTTATATCGCAGTAGTAAACGGAATTTCAAACGATTTTGTAATAAAAACAAACACTGGCTTTCCACTATTTTTGATATTGAAATACCAAAAGTGAATATCGAGGAAAGTCCTTTACCACAACAAAATATTATAGAATTGGATGAGGCACATTTTTTATTACAAAATAATCCTTCAACTTCGAGAAGTAGTAGCTATGCCTTACACAAAACGTTAAGACCCCAAGAACTTAAAGACCCGATACCTGAAACTTCTTTTGGCGCTCATTCCAGTTTCACATCAAATACACATTTATTACAAAATAATCCTTCGACTTCGGGAACTAGTAGCTTTGACTTACAAAAAACTTTAAGACCCCAAGAACTTGAACCTTCAATAGATCCGAAACCTGAAACTACTTTTGATGCTTCATCCAGTTCCACATCTACATTTTATGAAAATTTAAGTGATCGCCAAAAGCGCCGTGCACGGAAAGATCTTGAGGAATCGCTTGACGGAGAACCTCATTCAAAACTAATTAAAGTTATGTCAAGAATAGTAACAGACGAAACCGGCGAAAAACTAAATAAAAGTTCTGCTCAGGAGTTTGAGTTTATAATAAAGGAATGCTTGAAAAGTCCAACTCGGCCTAAAATAATCGCGGGAACCATAAAGTCCAGTAAGAACCATAAACCATGAAGCTCTTTGTTTAATGATTGATATAAAACTATCAGTGGAGGACTATATCTACATGCAACAAGGTGCCAAATCTCGAGGATTTAATATTTACCCTCCCTATTATAAGATACAAAAAGCTAAAAAACATTGTTATCCTGATGTTGAAATTGAAATATCAGAACGAGAAGCCAAAGTACCTTTAAATGATTTACTTATGCACACGTTTCGACGAATCATTGACTCTTGCGACCAAAGGGTTTCGGAATATTGCAATCAAAAACAGTTAGATACACTTCACTGCGTTTTTGAGGGTTCATGGGGTTTTGATGGTAGCACAGGACAGTCAACATATAAGCAAACGTTTTCTGATAAAATTTATGACGAACACTGCCTCTTTGCTACTACCTACATTCCGTTGCGCATAAAAAGTCTTGATGGTTTTGTCTTATGGTCAAACCCAAATCCACAATCTTTTAGATTTTGCCGACCAATAAAAATACAATACAGATCAGAATCAAAAGATCTGATTCTGGAAGAAAGGAACCGGGTAGAAGAAGAAATTAAAAATCTTTCACTAATTTATCCGGAAATTTCTGCTGGATATGTCGTTGTCGGAGATCCAAAATTATACCTCACCATAATTGACGGAAAAGTCTTTAATGTCATCACAAATACCAGCTCACAATTACGGTGTGCGTGTTGTGGAGCTACTTGCACCGAGTTTAATAAACTTGACGAAGTGGCAAAAAAACCATTAAATAGATAGATAGATAGAGTATACTTTATTGTTTGCACACCATAAAAATAAAAACAAAGTTATAACAAACATGAGCACAGTACTAACAATTGGCGGTCTTATCGCTTAAAGCAATTTCTTCCAGACAACCATTAAATCAGGAAGTTTTACTTCACGGAATAAGCCCACTGCATGCCTGGATCAGAATATTCGAATTTTTGCTGCATTTAGGCTATAAAAATGATCCAGACGTGCAAAAATGGAGAGTTACAAAAAACTCCCCCGAAGGTCGTATTGTGGAAAGAAGAAAAAAATAAATTCAAACGGACATTAGAAACAAAATGGGTTTGCTGGTAGATGTAGTAAGGCCTAATGCAGGAACAACCAATGATGGCAACACTGCCCGTACTGCATTGTCAGATTCAAACCGGAAAACATTTGCAGATATTCTTGGAATTGAGGAATGGCTTTTTGAGGATTTACACACCATTCTTGTGACATTATCAAGCGAGTTGGAAATCAATTCTCAAAAGTTTCAATATTTTTGTGAAAATCTCGCTGTTAAATACGTGCAAAAGTACAACTGGTGTTATATGTCAGTTACTCTGCACAAGATACTGATGCATGGAGCAAAACTAATAGAATCTATTTCCTTACCCATTGGAATGCTGTCAGAACAAGCCGGTGAATCAAGGAACAAGTTTTGGCGTTACGACCGTGCATCATACCCGAAAATTAGATCGCAAAACAACAGTGTTCGACTTGTTTCACCGCGCGCTAGAGTCTTCCGACCCATTCCTATAGCTGATGCCCATTGGCAACCGACATAAAAAGAATAAACGTTCCGTTCTTCCCGGCAAGGTTCTGTCACTCTTAAAACCGACAATGGAGAATATTATTACCCATGATCCATTACCGCAAAGTTTTGCTGATATTCCTAATACTGAATTGGTAACAGACGCTTCTGATGATAGTATACTCGTATTATCATCAGAAGAAGTTTTGACAAACTCCGATGATGACTGCTAGGTTAGCGTCACGTATCGTTGTAGTCTTAGAGCATTGAGAACATTATAGTAATTGTTTTCAGACAACAGAAACCCAGAAAGAGACACAGAAAGACACGAGAAAGAGTTTACTCAAAGTTAGTTAAATACTTGGGAAATATCTGGCACTTTTATTTTATTTTTTTATTTATTCAATTGTGATATTTCCATAGAAATTTCAAAAATATTTAGAAACTCTCTATCTTCGTATTCCTGCTATTGACGCATGTCATATTTTAGTGTATTATTGACAATAACATTACGCATATATTTAAATGAAAATAAGATGCGACCGTGATAAGAAAACATGAAAAAAAAATGTTTTGTGTTAATCGGTAAAAGTAAAAAATCTCCTAATATATCAAAGGTACGATGCCCCATTTTTTTATCTAAATATATATTATGCTGTTACTTTATTTAAAGGACTAACTAAATATGTATTACAACAATTTTCGAAAATAAAAATTAATTTTGTTTTTCTCACTTTTCAATGAAACCTTAATAACTTTATAATTATACAAAAAAATACCATAGGTATTTCTGCCAAACCTTTATCGTTACTATAGCTATCGAATAAAAACATAAAATGGACATGGCCGCAACTAAGGCAAAATAACAGACTGTGCGGAGTGACCGACATAGCTTGTAGGATCAGTAAGCTGAAGTGGCAGTGGGCTGGCCATGTCTGTCGAAGGACCGATGGCCGTTGGAGCAGACGAGTCCTTGAGTGGAGACCGCGAATCGGCAAACACAGCGTAGGGCGCCCCCCTGCCAGGTGGATCGACGACCTAAAGAACGTGGCTGGGGGGGACTGGATGCGGAAGGCAGAGGACCGAGCGTTGTGGCGCAACTTGGGTTAGGCCTATGTCCAGCAGTGGACTGCGATAGGCTGAGTTGAATTACAAGGATTTAATGAAATTATCAGAATATGGATAAGCCAATAATCCCATTATCCCAGAAATAGACAAATGTGCCATGTATAAATTTGTTATTACCAGGATACTAACCGGGAGTGAACGGCTTATTTGATAACGTAATTGCACCCCCAAAATATGATCACTGGTAATTAATAGAGATGTTATGGATATGATATTTCGGATCTGGATACGGATGTACGAATAAAATTACATCAGTTTCGGATATGTAATTACATCGGATTATCCATTAGTTTCGGATAGTTTCGGTTACGGATATTAGATTCACTCACACACACGAGGCGTCGGGCTTTACCACTATTATTAGCTGAACTACTATTTATTATTTAATATATGCTGTAGCCTGTAACTTAGTTTTACTTACCTCATTTACTCAAATGCACTTACTTGTAACCACCTCCTGATGCAATCAATATAATTCCCTGTGGATTAATTAATGAGAGCGCTGGTACCCATAACACAAGTTAAATCATACATTGGTTCTTTTGTGTACAATAAAGAGTATTTGTATTGTATTGTACCTACCAGAGTTCAAACAAACACTTCATACCGAGACATTGTATAACTACTATTTGTAAGTGTTAACTGTACACCATTTATGTGAAATAAAAATTTATTATTATTATTTATTTATTAGATTGAAGTAAAATAAATAAACCCAAATAGTATGTAATAATTTGGTTTTATTTATAGGTTTTATCTAGTCTAGGTTATCATTTAGTATTTATTTAGACTCCACTCTTATATGAAACTATCCGAAACTTGTGAAATGGATACATTATGGATATATTTTTATTTCGGAAATCCGATAGTTTCGGTTATGGTTACGGAGCTCCATAACATCCCTGGTAATTTCATACCAAACGGTTTTCTATTATTAAAATGAAATTGACTACTTACTTTTAGTTCATCAGCAACTAAGCGATGAACGAGATTAGTAGCTCGCATAATTCCATCTTCATCTTCAGGGGCCGTGGCGTCTAGACTCCTTAGATCAAACCATGACGGCATACGGAAACCCGCATTAAGTGTTACTGGCATCGTCGCTGCAGTTGGACAGATAACTTTAACGTGGGGACCACGAAGTGCAGCGATTGTATTCGCCCAACCGTGGCTGGAATATATGTTCATATATTAACATTTCAACGATTGGTACCTACAGTAAACAACTAAAAATTTTATTAAAATTTAAAATAAGTAAACTAACCCAGTATCGCCCAGGCCATGTAGAAATATAAGCTGAAATAAATGCCAGAAACTATTAAAACCCATTAAAATATTGTATTTTACACAAATATCTAATTATAACATACGGACGCTGTCTGCTTCGCTGTGGCAGCAATAATCACAGGATTCGGTTCCATTATTAAAACAATTACGTGAAAATCAATACTATCTATCCGCAAAACAACAAATCTCAAATTCCTTTTCGAGCAGTGCACAGACTACTTAGAGATAGAGCAGCACAGACCACAGACCAAGTAGAGATGCTACGCATCAGACGACAATCTCCGAACAAGAAATTTGGTCAATAGGGAATCAAAGAGTAACCTCAATAATAGAAAATGACAAGCACAGATAATACATTTTTTTCAACTTCCAACCAAGCAAAAGGTTTTTAAATTTCGGCCTTGGATACAAGGCTTTTGCCTCTTATTCATGCGTAGGTAGGTACCTATACATGCATTGCTAATATTTTATTTTTTATAGTGAAATTGAAATAAAAACCATTACTTTTACATAAATCTGTTTATTTTTCAATTTTCTCCTATAAACATTGTTTTTTTTTCAGTTATTTCTAATCAGAATAAAATTCTACATTTTCTTGTTTGATTAAAATGTCCCGAAGATATTTATTTATTTATTTGCATCCACAGGATCTTTCTAGCCACAGGAGTCATCGTCTTCAGTGTTGAAGGGACTGTTATTTGATTGTACATTACCTGCAAGGAAAATTAAGGCTTTTAACTACTTGGTTTTACATTAATATCTACAATGTTTTCATTGCATTTACATAAATCAAACAAAATGAAAGAAAGAAATAAAATAATTATTTTAATCTTGTTACAGGCGAGAGAAAAAATAACACATCAACAATAAAATTAAAAATAATATGCCTGTAAAAGACTAAAAAGGCCCCCATCTCAGCATATGCTACAACACCGAAATGTTGCAGCACTGGTTTTCAGATGGGTCCCGGAATGAACATTATAACCTAGTAATTTACCCACACCTCTGGCTTTTCGAATTCAAGTGTGAATCAGAATTTGATTGTCACTTTTAACTATAACGGTGAACGAAAACATCGTGAGGAAACCTACCCACTTTAGAGTGCTTCATACAGTTCTTGATGGTGTTTAGTTCACCAACCCGCAGTAGGCCAGCGTGGTGGACTCAGGCCTGAATCCTTCTGAGAAGAGGCCCGTGCCCAGAAGTGGAACAGTAACAGGCTGATAATGATGAACCATTTTTTAATAGAAATATCTTTAGAACTTTACCCTGCTTACCGTCATGCTCAAACATTTCTCAGTTGATTGTGACATTCACACACAGCTTACTTTGTTGAGGCCAACTTATAATATTGTTATTCATATTATTTTGTTTTTAAATATAAATGCCATTAAAGAAAATGAAAAAAGCTGTTGCTTACCTCATTTAACAAATGATTTCCAACAAAACTGTATGTAGGCGGTGGCATCTCAGTATCTGAAATAATAAAAAATAGTTTTACAACAGCATTAATATTATTAAGATTCCACACCCGAAGGGTCCAAATGGAATCCTATTGCTGTGGCCAAGGGCAGATCCAGGATTTGTTTCTGGGAGGGGCAAAAGGACCAGATAGGCAAGGAGTACTTAGAAGTGTCCCATAAAGTATTGCATTATGTGTGATATTTTATGATTTCCAACTTGCGGTAGCATGTAGTATACTTATGTTTGCAAAATGAAACAAATAATATTCAAGCGGTATTGTATTAATCTCCCAACTCCTAGTTTTATTTGAACCATCTGGTGGGAAGGGCTTGTTTCCCTGTGTATCAATTCATTAAGCTTCGTTTGGCCCACAGAAGCCTGAAATAATCGTTTTCTGTAGTGTGTAGGTACTGCATGCAGATTGAAAAGTTCATTGTCAAATATTACACTATAACATTGAAATGAAATATATTATTATTTGCTTACCTGATGTGATCATATAACAGTGGCGTGATGTCAAAGAGATTTAATATAGGTCACTAGTAAATATTTAATGTCTTTGCTTGATGTGCAGTGCTAGTGGCTAGTAGTAGGCTTGTTTGTTGGGCAGACGATAACAAACATTTCGTAACCGTAATTCGTAATGTACGTTTTTATTTAGTTATATTAAACTTTGTCGAAAACTGAATAGTATATTTCAACTTTTAAATGGGATAGGTACATGGTTTAGACTGCCCATTTTACAAAGAGTTAATTACAAAGAGAATTACTTCAATAATTGAGATTATACATGTATACTACACATAGGTATATAACAACAATATAATATATACCAGAAGGGGAAGGCCGAGGGGGACGAAGCAACTGTCAAAATCTATTATTGAACCCATCTAGAATCATAGACATAACGTTGAAAATTTTTGTTCTAAGATTACTACCCGTGGCACAGACTAAGAAGTGTACTACGTACAAACGACCCACTCCCATACAAAAAAATGGCCCGTAGTAGTTGGAAAAATTGAACATGACAGTTCGTTTTTTTTTAAATTCTTTTGTTGAATTTTGGGCAAAGGCTCACACTGTATGCCTTATTTAAGCTGTTTTAACGTTTATGCTCAGCTAGCTCAGTTCTTTGGTGTGAAATTAAACCAAACACATACACAATATAATGATAACGTTTATTGACACACACTTTACACATAAGCTCACAATTCTCAGGGGTTTTACAATAATCAATAATCTAAAATGCACAGGTACACGCCGAAGCGACAAGTAGTAACTTAACATTAATATTAAAAATGGCGGCGGAACAGTCCGATCACTCGCGATAACGCGCGGGACGCCGAGTGTTTCGACGAGCGCCCCGACAGGTGTCGCTCGTCGACGTCGCGGGATTTTCAAATGCTGCTTCCGCGCGGGAAGTTTGAATAATAGTTTCAGAGCTAGTAGTGTCGCGCGTCACACACTCCCCCTCCAAGTTGGGAACGCGTCCCGAGTCCAACTTGGGACTTAACTCACGGGCGCGCGGTCTGCCTCTGCGTCTTCTAGGCATGATCGGAACGGTTGAATCTAAGGGAGAAGTCAAGAGGGTTAAGTCTGAGCTATGGTACTTCCCTATCACGTTATTAGAGAGGTCGGAAAGAACAAAAGTCGTAGGGCTGGTGATCTGCCTAACACGATAAGGACCATCACGTCTAGGCATGAATTTTCGCGTGATACCTTTAGATGCGTTACTAAGATCGTGTGTCTTGAGCAGAACTAAATCTCCTACGTTTATCTTGGGTTCCTTCTGACGGGAACCATCTGCTACTAGTTTACGAGTGTCTTGACATTTCTCTACTCGCTCCCTAATATCAGAAAGTGACGAGATAAAAGTTCGCAAGTAAGGAGTGACCTGAGGAACAAAGTTTTCCTTATCCAATATACTGCGTAAATCATGATGAACATCGAATGGGGTTCGCAACTCTCGCGCAAAAGTTAAATACGCAGGCGTCTTACCCGTGGTGGAGCACACGGCGCTATTCATAGCGAATCTGACGTACGCCAAGTGCTTAGGCCAATCGGTGTGTGTTGTTTGGACTAACATAGACAACTGTACCTTGAGGTCCCGATTTTTCCGCTCAGCGGGATTGGCCTCTGGGTGGTATAAAGGGATTAGCTCCTGCTTAACGCCCATCAGATGCATGCACTGCTGCATGACAGCGGATACGAATTGCGTACCATTATCAGAGACGACACGTCGCGGCAATCCATATCGGAGGAAGTAATCTTCCAGGAGGACACGAGAGCAAGCTTCTGCGGTAGCATCAACAAGCGGAAAAAGTTCTACCCACCTTGTAGCTACATCCTCAATTAAAAATATCCATCGCTCCCCCTGGTCTCCAGGTGGTAGCGGACCAAATAAATCAATAGCTAGGACCTCGCCTCGCTGCTGAAGTACAGGAGTTTGTAATAAACCTGATGGTTTTTGATTAGATGGTTTATAACGTAGACATTCGACGCACTTCTTCAAATAATCCGTTACATATCTGCGCATGCCTGGAAAATAATACCTTTCCCTTAGTCGTTGAAGGGTCCGTTCTATGCCCTGATGGCCGGCAGTGGGAGAATCATGGAGCTCCTTTAGAATCTCATCCCGCATAGAGCTCGGAATCACCAGCTGGGCATCTTCAGCATCAGACTCCGGGTCGTACCGGTAAAGAACACCGTGTGACAATACGTACCCTCTCTCCAACCATCGACTAAAGGTAAGTTCATCGGGATCTTCCAAGTCCTGAATAATTTTATGTATATCCGGGTCGGCTAGTTGAGCAGCTCGTAGGTCGGCTGGGCTAGTAGAAGGTAAATTTATGACAACTGGACAAAACCCACACTCTTCAGTGTCCTCTTCATCAGCACATGGTGGGCGGCTTAACGTGTCCGCGACTACGTTAGCCTTTCCTGGTACATACTGATAGGTAATGTTAAATGACTGCAGTTTAAGTGCCCAACGGACCAACCTACCTGAGGGTGACTTCACGGTGAGCAGCCACTTTAGCGGCTGATGGTCGCTCCTGACTATCACCTGGTGTCCATCAATATACCCTCTGAAGCGCTCAACGGCCCATACAACGGCCAAGGCCTCCCGTTCTGTAGTACTGTAGTTTTTCTCTGCAGAAATTAAAAGACGACTTGCGTACTCTATGGGGCGTTCTTCAGCGCCCTCACCCTGTAGGAGTACCGCACCTAAAGCATAGCTGCTGGCGTCCGTTCTAAGTATGAACGGCTGAGTGTAGTTAACCTGTATCAAAATAGGGGCAGAAGTGAGGCGCTTCTTCAACTCCTCAAAAGCGTTTGATTGTTCTGACTCCCAAACCCAAGGTTGATTCTTTTTAGTCAGACGCGTTAGTGGCTCAGCAATGGCAGAAAAGTTTGGCACGAATTTTCGGAACCAAGAACACGTCTGCAGGTAAGTTCTTAACTGTTTGAGATTTTGTGGTGGCTTCATTTCCACTATAGCCTGTACCTTATCGTTATCAGGAGATACGCCATCCTGTGTGATAACATGCCCAAGGTACTTTACCTTTTTCCTACAGAAGACACATTTATCACGATTGGCCCTCAAATTAAAAGCGCGCAGCTTATCAAAAACGGCATGCAGAGCTGCTATATGACCGCAATACGTCTCTGTTATGAGCAACAGGTCGTCTTGATAAGCTAGTAGTGTAACGTTGTCACCCTCGATTTGACAGAAATCTCGATTCAAAGAAGAGCGAAGCTTATCAATCAGCCGCTGGAACGTCGAAGGCGCATTTTTGAGGCCGAATGGCATGCGTGTGAAGCGGTAAGTACCGAAAGGTGTTTGAAAGGCTGTTTTATCCTTATCGCTCTCCCTCATGACTACCTGCCAGAAGCCACTCCGCAAATCAAGCGTGGACATGAAGCAGTTGGGCTTAGTCGACTGAACTAAATCGTCGATAAGCGGCATGGGGTAAGCGTCAGTTTTAGTTACTGCGTTTAATTTTCGATAATCCACGCAGAACCTTACCTTGCCATCTTTCTTTGGCACGAGCACGGCGGGGGAAGTCCATGCGGACTCGCACTCCTCAATGACGCCCTCTTCGAGCATCTTCTCCAACTCAGCTCTCACGAGCTCCTTCTTGGCGGGTGTGAGCCTATAAGGAGGGACTGATATTGGAGGATGGTCACCCGTGTCTATGTGGTGTTCCGCGTAAGGAGTGGGCCCTCCCTGTTCAGCAAAAACGTCACTGTTTTGCTGCAATATGTCAGATAGCTGCTGTCTTTCATCAGGATTCAGCATAAGCCCTTCATCATCGCGTAAAAAGTCAGCAGCGAAAATATTAGTACATGGCCTTGGACTCTCATACTCAATATCATACAAAACATGCTCACCCGAAAAGTGCCAGGTAGATGAAGCGAAATCAAGCACAATACCCGCTGCAACCAAGAAGTCCATTCCAAATAGGGTCTCATTATCTTGAGCATCAGGAAAAATAGTAAATTGAAGTGTTACTGACCTTTCAGGGGTTATTCTTACTCCCAAGGTAGTAAGCAGAACTTGTCGGGTACGCGTGGAGCCGTCTGCAAGCCGAACTCGTCGAGATGTCTCCTCGCACGGGTGCTCGTGCTTCAGCAGCAATTGGTATAGCAGAGCGCCGGCAACACTGCTCTTGGCGCCTGAATCCAACAAGGCTTTTCCACGAACTCCTAAAATCTGGACACTTAAAGTAGGCCTTAACCTAACCTGGTGCTCAATAGAGTCACTCAGGGAATCATTTTTATCATTAGAATTGACAGCAGAAAAATGTCCTAAACTTTTCGTGGTTACCCTACTTTCAGTCCTCGACGTCACCCTACTTGGGGTTGGAAAATAATTTTTATCAACAAAATTATCGTTGGGAAAATGTCCCGAATTTTCCATGGACACACTACTGGCAGACGTAGTGGTCACCCTACTTGGTGTGGGAAAATAATTTTTATTATTAATTTTATCACTGGAAAAGTGTCTCGAATTTTCCATGGACACCCTACCATCAATCGTTGTGGTCACCCTACTATGCAGAGTAGGCTGTGATAGTTGCATATCGCAATCCACACGATCAGAATAACGCATAGGTATCTCACTACTCATATCGCAAACGTCGTTATTATTATTACGAGGTTCAGACGTAACTTGAGTTTTAGAATGTTTATTATGACTGGGTCGATTTTCAATACCGAAAAAGCGCAAAGGGAGAATCGCTATAAAATCGGTTGGAAAGTAATCTACTGAATAACTTGAGTATTTATTACAAAACAACATTGGTACGACAGTTTTAAAATGTGTAGGCAAAAAATCGCAAAAAATATGGTCGCAAGAATCATTATGTTTATGTTTACATTGCTTACAAACGGACAACGACTTTACACTCTGAGGGGAAGCAGTAACTATTGAACTATGAGAATCACGTCGAGTGTATTGCAAGGAATTTACGTTAGGTTTTACCTTACTGGGTCCGGTAGAAAGGTCGGACGCGGAAGAGAGTCCCACGACGTCAACGGCGTAGTAATCGGAATTACACTTAGAACACTGAGACCTTGTTACGCCTTTAGCGTTACAACCGTAACACGTAGGTATTATAGCTTGCATATCGTTATCGTTCGTTTTTAACTTGAAGCATTCTTCACGATTGTGTCCGTGCCGCTTGCAATAGGAACAAAACTTCTTGTTGCCGTCGCTCGCAGGTCGTGTCGCGGAGTCACGCGTTGCAGGACGCGCGTTGGCGCCGGCGCTGTTGCTGTTGCTAGGCGCGGCAGGACTGTTGCTAGGCGGGCCTCCGACGGCGGCGCTCGACGCATGTTGTCCGCGGGTCTCCCGCGGCGTCGTCGACGCGAACCGTGGAGGTGGCGCTGTTTTCTTGAGGGGCGTTTCGCCCGCGGTTGCTGATGACCACTGCGGCGTCCTAAGGCGTCGACGCTGGTACTCGTTGGTACCCTCGTCGGTAGCATCCTCAACGTGTCTCGCCTTTTGTAGCAAAACGTCGTACGACGTTATTTCGTCTCGGCGTAGGCGTTCGCGGACACGATGGTGTAGGAGGCCATACAGCATGTCTAATTGTACCTTTTCACTGACGTCGCCGGTCGGGAGTCGAGCAAGTAGGGCTCGAGCTTTGGCGACGAATATTTCTGTCTTCTCGCGATGACCTTGGGACATGTTAAATAGTTCCAGGTATATACGGTGCGGTGGACGAGTGTCACCGAAGGCGCTTCGTATTGACGTCACGGCTTCGCTCCAGGAGCTGATGGTGGTTTTTATGCCCTGCCACCAGACTGCTGCATCACCGGTCAACAACATTGATAGGCCTCGTAGAGCGTTGTCGTCTCCTACGTGGGCACATTCCTTGTAAGACTCCATGGCGTCGACGAAACCGTCTAGCGAGTCGCCAGGCGCTCCGCTGAACCGCGCCGTACATTTAGCGAAGTTTCCTGGAAGGGGAGCGGGCGCAGACGCAGCGGCCGGCGTGGGCGCCGCCGCCAGCGTCGTTGACAACGAGTCGCGACGAGTTTCGTGTCCGAGGACACGGTCGAGAAGGCGTTCAAATGTTGCTGTTTGGTTTTGTTGAAGCGTCGCCATGATGGACGCCATATCGTTGGCGGTAAAAGTTGGCTTCGCCGACGAATGCGTGGAAGCCGTTTCTTCGGCATCGACGGCATCTTCGAAGTCCGACTATCGACGCGATTGTCGGCGTGTACGTGGCATTCTTACGATCACCGAGTTTCACTGTGTATCACTAAGTTCACAGGCCCCACGTTGGGCGCCAGTTTAACGTTTATGCTCAGCTAGCTCAGTTCTTTGGTGTGAAATTAAACCAAACACATACACAATATAATGATAACGTTTATTGACACACACTTTACACATAAGCTCACAATTCTCAGGGGTTTTACAATAATCAATAATCTAAAATGCACAGGTACACGCCGAAGCGACAAGTAGTAACTTAACATTAATATTAAAAATGGCGGCGGAACAGTCCGATCACTCGCGATAACGCGCGGGACGCCGAGTGTTTCGACGAGCGCCCCGACAGGTGTCGCTCGTCGACGTCGCGGGATTTTCAAATGCTGCTTCCGCGCGGGAAGTTTGAATAATAGTTTCAGAGCTAGTAGTGTCGCGCGTCACACTGTTGTATATTGTTATTTCAACTTTAGTTCGTAAAATATAGCTAGTCCTGTAACAGATGTCAAATACGTAAAAATACATTTAAAATTTACGTATTTGACTTCTGTCACAGGACTGAAGCTATATTTTACCAACTATACATTTTCGAAACGAGAACTGAGAATATGTAAATGAAACAACATATTTTGTTCAGATTTTTATTGATTAAATTATAGTTTTTAATACAATATGTCTTATTTTGCATTCTCGGAAGAGATTTTCTAATCAGCCTAGATAAATCTGTGCCTTTCAATATTTTATATGAACACCAGTTGAAAATTAAAAAAATTACCATGCCAAGGAAGAGCACTTCAGTTTTTTACCCGACTGCGCCAGAAGGAGGGTTATGTTTTTCGTGTGTTTCACAAGAAAGGAAGTCAAATGAGTAGGTACTTAGACAAAGTTTGGCTTGGTATGGTGAACCCGATGTACAGGCTACGTGAAAGTTTCGCTCTTGATGTCTTACTATTCAAGCTAGCACAATTCTCCAAGTTGAAAAGATTGTCAAAAAAGATACTGTTTCAGCAGTATTTTTTAGGATGAAACTATCTTCTTTTCCATCAGCATATTGAGCTAGAACAAATGACACTTGAATCAAACTTGGTACAAATGGTAAATTAAAGTTCGAGATTTAGAAAAATATAATTATATTATATTTTTATATTAACATTCATGATGATGAGACTGGTTTAAATAAATTAAAACACTAATGTTTACTTTTATTTCGTAATAGTAATTAGCAGGTACTGTCTCTTCTCATGGGTGTTGTAAAAGGCGACTAAGGGATTCACCAGAGAATGCCCATCATTCTCTGAGTTTTCAAGCAATCAACGGCGATCGCCAACCCGCCTGCCAAGCGTGGCGATTATGGCATATCCCCTTTTTGGGGAGGCCTATGTCCAGCAGTGGACGTCTTTCGGCTGAAATCATGATGATGAATCAGCAGGTACCATATAAATAGAGATTTAAAATAGTTAATTAATCTTACCAATTTATAATGGCAGATGGGTAGATATGGTCATCATGTTTCCTTTTACAAGAATAATTATTATCACGATTCTGACATACATCTGAAAAAATAAATACTTTAGTATTCTATAAACTATTCTATTCTTTATTGTACACCAGAAAAATAGAAAAATGCAGTACCTATTAAATTATAAATAGAAATTAGGTACATGTATGTACGAGCGGGCGAGCTTAACTCAAAAATTAGTTTTCTACCAGCAAACCTTTGAGTGATAGAGATAGATTTTAAACTATCTTGTAACACTCATTTTACATCAATATGGGATGATGGATCAGTGATCAATACCGTTTGGCATTAACTTTGCAGGTCTCAGTCAGTCTACTGCGTCAACAGCATATATTTCACTACAGTAAGTTTGCCAATAGTACATGATACCTGGTCTAGTGACACAGCCTGTTAGAAATTCCAATAAAAAGCAATAGGTACTCGCTACCAAACTTGAGCGGGTTGGAGTGGATATGAGTATACTCATTTTTTTACTACATTAGCTGTACACCTAACATTTTATAAGTAGATTACTGATTACGTACGAACCTTCATAAACTTTTGTATTCCTGTAGTTATTTCATCGGCCAAAAACAATGTAGGATAAGCACCAACTTTAAGCCGATACTTCTCATTGATGAACCTTTTTTCAATGCTTCTGACACAAACATAGTTTGTGAAGATCTTGCATGCTAAACTGCGCAAATAAGCCACTTTAAGTCCTATCTCACTAACGGGAAGCGAATACATCTTAGCGTCCTTTCGTTTGCTATCACAATGTTCGATACAACACTTGTTGTACATCTTACTTGTACTATCACTGCAAAATATCACAGTTAAGAAATCATTAAGAGGATAAGTACAGAAATTAATCAACGCAAACTTTAATCAACAACATTATATGGAAAAATCGAAATCTTACAAAAACAACCAAAATTAACGTAAAAAATTAACAATGACCTCAGACTACATAGAGATACTACCACAGACCAAGTAGAGATGCTACGCATCAGACGACAATCTCCGAACAAGAAATTTGGTCAATAGGGAACCAAAGAGTAACCTCAATAATAGAAAATGACAAGCACAGATAATACATTTTTTTCAACTTCCAACCAAGCAAAAGGTTTTTAAATTTCGGCCTTGGACACAAGGCTTTTGCCTCTTATTCATGCGTAGGTAGGTACCTATACATGCATTGCTAATATTTTATTTTTTATAGTGAAATTGAAATAAAAACCATTACTTTTACATAAATCTGTTTATTTTTCAATTTTCTGCTATGAACATTGTTTTTTTTTCAGTTATTTCTAATCAGAATAAAATTCTACATTTTCTTGTTTGATTAAAATGTCCCGAAGATATTTATTTATTTATTTGCATCCACAGGATCTTCCTAGCCACAGGAGTCATCGTCTTCAGTGTTGAAGGGACTGTTATTTGATTGTACATTACCTGCAAGGAAAATTAAGGCTTTTAACTACTTGGTTTTACATTAATATCTACAATGTTATCATTGCATTTACATAAATCAAACAAAATGAAAGAAAGAAATAAAATAATTATTTTAATCTTGTTACAGGCGAGAGAAAAAATAACACATCAACAATAAAATTAAAAATAATATGCCTGTAAAAGACTAAAAAGGCCCCCATCTCAGCATATGCTACAACACCGAAATGTTGCAGCACTGGTTTTCAGATGGGTCCCGGAATGAACATTATAACCTAGTAATTTAAAGTATAGCCTAGTGGTTGAATGCTTGCCATCCTTGCAGGGGGATCTGAGTTCGTACCCGGCCCACACCTCTGGCTTTTCGAATTCAAGTGTGAATCAGAATTTGTTTGTCACTTTTTACTTTAACGGTGAACGAAAACATCGTGAGGAAACCTACCCACTTTAGAGCTTTATACAGTTCTTGATGGTGTTTAGTTCACCAACCCGCAGTAGGCCAGCGTGGTGGACTCAGGCCTGAATCCTTCTGAGAAGAGGCCCGTGCCCAGAAGTGGAACAGTAACGGGCTGATAATGATGAACCATTTTTTAATAGAAATATCTTTAGAACTTTACCCTGCCTACCATCATGCTCAAACATTTCTCAGTTGATTGTGACATTCACACACAGCTTACTTTGTTGAGGCAACTTATAATATTGTTATTCATATTATTTTGTTTTTAAATATAAATGCCATTAAAGAAAATGAAATAAGCTGTTGCTTACCTCATTTAACAAATGATTTCCAACAAAACTGTATGTAGGCGGTGGCATCTCAGTATCTGAAATAATAAAAAATAGTTTTACAACAGCATTAATATTATTAAGATTCCACACCCGAAGGGTCCAAATGGAATCCTATTGCTGTGGCCAAGGGCAGATCCAGGATTTGTTTCTGGGAGGGGCACAAGGACCAGACAGGCAAGGAGTACTTAGAAGTGTCCCATAAAGTATTGCATTATGTGTGATATTTTATGATTTCCAACTTGCGGTAGCATGTAGTATACTTATGTTTGCAAAAAGAAACAAATAATATTCAAGCGGTATTGTATTAATCTCCCAACTCCTAGTTTTATTTGAACCATCTGGTGGGAAGGGCTTGTTTCCCTGTGTATCAATTCATTAAGCTTCGTTCGGCCCACAGAAGCCTGAAATAATCGTTTTCTGTAGTGTGTAGGTACTGCATGCAGATTGAAAAGTTCATTGTCAAATATTACACTTTAACATTGAAATGAAATATATTATTATTTGCTTACCTGATGTGATCATATAACAGTGGCTTGATGTGCTAGTGGCTAGTAGTAGGCTTGTTTGTTGGGCAGACGTTAACAAACATTTCGTAACCGTAATTCGTAATGTGCGTTTTTATTTAGTTATGTTAAACTTTGTAGAAAACTGAATAGTATATTTCAACTTTTAAATGGGATAGGTACATAGTTTAGACTGCCCATTTTACAAAGAGTTAATTACAAAGAGAATTACTTCAATAATTGAGATTATACATGTATACTACACATAGGTTTATAACAACAATATAATATATATATAAACAGACCAGAAGGGGAAGGCCGAGGGGGACGAAGTAACTGTCAAAATCTATTATTGAACCCATCTAGAATCATAGACATAACGTTGAAAATTTTTGTTCTAAGATTACTACCCGTGGATACTACGTATGACCACGGGTAGTAATCTTAGAACAAAAATTTTCAACGTTATGTCTATGATTCTAGATGGGTTCAATAATAGATTTTGACAGTTACTTCGTCCCCCTCGGCGTTCCCCTTCTGGTCTATATATATTATATTGTTGATATATTCTCTTTGTTGTTGTTATATTATACCTATGTGTAGAGTATACAAGTATAATCTCAATTATTGAAGTAATTAACTCTGTAAAATGGGCAGTCTAAACTATGTACCTATCCCATTTAAAAGTTGAAATATACTATTCAGTTGTCTACAAACTTTAATATAACTAAATAAAAACGTACATTTCGAATTACGGTTACGAAATGATTGTTAACGTCTGCCCAACAAACAAGCCTACTACTAGCCGCTAGCACATCAAGCCACTGTTATATTATCACATCAGGTAAGCAAATAATAATATATTTCATTTCAATGTTAAAGTGTAATATTTGACAATGAACTTTTCAATCTGCATGCAGTACACACTACAGAAAACGATTATTTCAGGCTTCTGCGGGCCAAACGAAGCTTAATGAATTGATACACAGGGAAACAAGCCCTTCCCACCAGATGGTTCAAATAAAACTAGGAGTTGGGAGATTAATACAATACCGCTTGAATATTATTTGTTTCTTTTTGCAAACATAAGTATACTACATGCTACCGCAAGTTGGAAATCATAAAATATCACACATAATGCAATACTATAGGGGACACTTCTAAGTACTCCTTGCCAATCTGGCCCTTGTGCCCCTCCCAGAAACAAATCCTGGATCTGCCCATGGCCACAGCAATAGGATTCCATTTGGACCCTTCGGGTGTGAAATCTTAATAATATTAATGCTGTTGTAAAACTAATTTTTATTATTTCAGATACTGAGATGCCACCGCCTACATACAGTTTTGTTGGAAATCATTTGTTAAATGAGGTAAGCAACAGCTTTTTTCATTTTCTTTAATGGCATTTATATTTAAAAACAAAATAATATGAATAATAATATTATAAGTTGGCCTCAACAAAGTAAGCTGTGTGTGAATGTCACAATCAACTGAGAAATGTTTGAGCATGACGGTAGGCAGGGTAATGTTCTAAAGACATTTCTGTTAAAAAATGGTTCATTATTATCAGCCCGTTACTGTTCCACTTCTGGGCACGGGCCTCTTCTCAGAAGGATTCAGGCCTGAGTTCACCACGCTGGCCTACTGCGGGTTGGTGGACTAAACACCATCAAGAACTGTATGAAGCACTCTCAAGTGGGTAGGTTTCCTCACGATGTTTTCGTTCACCGTTAAAGTAAAAAGTGACAATCAAATTGTCATTCGCACTTGAATTCGAAAAGCCAGAGGTGTGGGCCGGGTACGAACTCAGATTCCCCTGCAAGGATGGCAAGTATTCAACCACTAGGCTATACTTTAAATTACTAGGTTATAATGTTCATTCCGGGACCCATCTGAAAACCAGTGCTGCAACATTTCGGTGTTGTAGCATATGCTGAGATGAAGAGAGAAAAATAATATGCCTGTAAAAGACTAAAAAGGCTGGGGGCCTAGCCTTTTTAGTCTTTTACAGGCATATTATTTTTAATTTTATTGTTGATGTGTTATTTTTTCTCTCGCCTGTAACAAGGTTAAAATAATTATTTTATTTCTTTCTTTCATTTTGTTTGATTTATGTAAATGCAATTATAACATTGTAGATATTAATGTAAAACCAAGTAGTTAAAAGCCTTAATTTTCCTTGCAGGTAATGTACAATCAAATAACAGTCCCTTCAACACTGAAGACGATGACTCCTGTGGCTAGGAAGATCCTGTGGATGCAAATTAAACAAGAAAATGTAGAATTTTATTCTGATTAGAAATAACTGAAAAAAAACAATGTTTATAGGAGAAAATTGAAAAATAAACAGATTTATGTAAAAGTAATGGTTTTTATTTCACTTACACTATAAAAAATAAAATATTAGCAATGCATGTATAGGTACCTACCTACACATGAATAAGAGGCAAAAGCCTTGTATCCAAGGCCGAAATTTAAAAACCTTTTGCTTGGTTGGAAGTTGAAAAAAATGTATTATCTGTGCTTGTCATTTTCTATTATTGAGGTTACTCTTTGGTTCCCTATTGACCAAATTTCTTGTTCGGAGATTGTCGTCTGATGCGTAGCATCTCTACTTGGTCTGTGCGTATGACGGTCGAAAATTATCTATGGTCTTGGCAAAGGGCCTAAACGGGGTGAAGACTGTCACAAGGGGGCGAGGGTCTCCTGTCATGTATGAAATTTCTAACCATAGAGTACATCTGTATACGGTTGAAATTATTTGTTCCAAGTTTATCACCCGTGATAGAGCAGTGCTTGCTGCATATATCATTAATCTGTGGCAAGCACCAAAGCAAACTACTACCCACAGATGTACTTAGACCACAGATCACTATATAGTAGCTACGCGTAGACGATTCTCTGTCGGTAGCATACTTTGAAAATTGAATCTATGGAAGCGACATTATTGTCTATGCAATTTTACAGATAAGATATTTATAGTCTTCTCTCTTTAACATACGTACACATGTGAAGGAAAGATACGACACTACTTTCATACGTCAGTTTTCCGTGACATGAATTACTGAGCGTGGCTTTTATTTGAAAATCCGCCATTTTTTGTCTCGAGTTGTTGTGGTTAATAAAACCACAAAATCTACGAATTAAAACGTTTATTATCCATTTTAACCCAGGAATCATCACAATTTTTCTGAAACAACTCTATCGATAAGTACTACAATTATATTTTTGTAAAGAACAAGACTACTAGGCGGCCATAATATGTCTCGGACATATCAAAAATCGACACGGTTTTTTTTCGTTTATGTCAAGTCCAATAGTTCCATAGTCAAAGGTAGCATAAAGGTATAGAAATGTCTTTGGTCTGTAGCTCTTTGACTATCCATTATCAACACAGATTAACGGCCAAAATTAATATCCAATCTATCCACGATTTGCCCTACTAGAGATAGGAATTTGACATAAGCTCCATACAAAATATGTCAAATTTCTATCTCTAGTAGGGAAAATCATGGATAGATTGGATATTAATTATGGCCGATAGTAGCTACTGTGGTAGCTACGCTAACTCAGTAGTGATTATTTTATCTTTGTACTCACTTTGTACCAAGAACATTATATATGTATATATTACATACATTCCTGGACAAAGTACTACATAGTTTTATCAATACAAAACTATACCTTAATTCTATGGTTTAAGGTTTATTTTCATATAATAGTGATGTAAGCAGAAAAAATTCAGTGATAGAAAACCAAAAGAAAGGGAGAGCCGAGAAGCGACTTGTGTGTCCTTGTCTAAAAAATTGCCAATGTAAAATAAAAAATTATTTTATAATTAGTAGTTTTTAAATCAAAATTATAGTTTTCTAAAATTCTTTATTACCGCACTTCTATAACACAATAATGTGAAATTCATAATAGCGATGTAAGCCATTAATAAAAGTAGATCGTACTATTTTGTTACGTATTCTTATTGAATTTATAAAATAATATTAGTGTAAACTTTAACCTTTAAATGTCAACACTGATTTGTCATATTGACAACAATTATGGCGGTTTATTGTAATTTTTCATGTTTTTGAATTTTCAGTATATTTTATTATAAAATGGTGAATTTTTGTTGCGTACGGCGTACGTGATTTTAAAAAAGAATCATATCCTGGCTGTGCCTTATCTTTTCACAAGTAAAGTGTTTTCATATGGTTTTCATATAAATTTACAAAGCACTGACACACTAGGGTGACCATGCGTTGTATGCACGAATGTATTTGGTTTTTTTATTGGATCCCAAAGATGACTATGAATGACAGATCGGGAAAATATAATTCCCAGGAATCCCACAAAGTCGTCTATCGTTTTTAGCGTGTATTTTGAAAAAAAAAACTCATTCATTCAAATCAAAGAAAAAGTAGATTATTTCTATTTACGTTGAATGATAACAAAATTCTAAATACGCCAATGGTTGTACCACAGTCTTAGGAACTCTAAAGCGCAAACCACAAAGAGCCGGTGCGTGTCGGGCCCGCATTGGTTGGAGCATGACGAATACAACATTTACTTCGACATCGAAGATGGCGGACGCGACTATTTAAATAAAATTAATACAGATATCGTTCTCGAGGTTCTCGGAGGTCCTGATTACGAATATAAGATTTATTTTGAGATCCAAGAAGGCGGACGCGACTTTTAAAATGAAATCAATATGGGTATCGTTTTCGAGGTTTCCGGGGTGCTGATTATGAATATAGCATCTATTTTGAGATCCAAGATGGTGGACGTGACTTTTAAAATAAAATCAATATGGGTATCGTTTTCGAGGATTCCCGGGGTGCTGATTATGAATATAACATCTATTTGAGATCCAAGATGGCGTACGTCACTTTTTAAATAAAGTCAATAGGGTGTCGCTTTCGAGGTTTCCCGGGATGCTAATTACGAATATAACATCTATTTCGAGATCCAAGATGGCGGACGTGACTTTTCAAATAAAATCAATATGGGAATCGTTTTCGAGGTTTCCCGGGGTGCTGATTATGAATATAACATCTATTTCGAGATCCAAGATGGCGGACGTCACTTTTTAAATAAAATCAATATGGGTGTCGTTTTCGAGGTTTCCCGGGATGCTAATTACGAATATAACATCTATTTCGAGATCCAAGATGGCGGACGTGACTTCTTAAATAAAATCAATATGGGTGTCGTTTTGAAGGTTTCCCGGGATGCTAATTACGAATATAACATCCATTTTGAAATCCAAGATGGCAGACGCAACTTTTGAATAAAATCAATATGGGTATCGTTTTCGAGGTTTCCCGGGATGCTAATTACGAATATAACATCTATTCGAGATCCAAGATGGCGGACGTGACTTTTTAAATAAAATCAATACGTGTATCGTTTTCAAGGTTTCCTGGAGTGCTGATTATGAATATAACATCAATTTTGAGATCCAAGATGGTGGACGTGACTTTTTAAGTAAAATCAATATGGGTATAGTTTTCGAGGTTTCCCGGGATGCTAATTAAATAATGGGCCCAACCCCGAAATCGCGAAAACACAACTATTCCTTACATTTTGTCGTGCAATGTGAACACAAATGCAGGGAACAGCTTATTACTGATGAGTACAATGACCCCTTAAGAGGTTTTGAGTTATTTCAATTACACGTTGTATAATATCTTTGCACACGTAGAATTAGCAAAGTTGGCAATGGTGTCGATTCTCTTGTTCATGAACTAAACTTATTTTAAACTATCGCTCTCTTTTACTAAGAGGAGATAACAGAAAGGGATGGAAACAATTTAAGCGTTGTTAAATAAGTCGGAATTTAAATCGTTCAAGTTTAATCGTGATTTCGGAACGTGCCCACTAAAATACAGTGAAATGTAACACGTGAACTAATTTGACAGTTCTAAAATTGTTGCCATCTCTTTCTTGTATCTACTATTAATAAAAGAGAGCGATAGTTGAGTTGTTGAAGTAGCGTGAACAAGAGAATTGACACCAATGATCCATGAAATTAAAATTAATAAAACATCGACTTTGCCTACCGTAAACCTGCAGGCCGTGTTGACAATGTTACCTACTTCCTACTAATATTATAAATGCGAAAGAATGGATGTTAGTTTGTTCTTCCATAACACTGAAATGGCTGAACGGATTTGATATACTGATTCTACTCGGGGTAAGAAAAATATATAAATAAAGTCAAAGCATATAATCTACTTCATTATTAGTACAATGACCCCCCTCTTAGTTTTTGAAACGATAACATTAAGTTTGTGAAAATCCACGAATAAATATTATTTGGACACCCTAGTAGAAAGAAATGCAATAGTTTTATGGACCTCTCGCTGGGCTCGTTTTAAGTCACATAGTGTGTTATCCTACTATCTAGATTCATGCTTTGTACTCAGATGTACTAAAGACCAAAGAGTTTATAATCATACGTTTACTAAAGACCAGAGATATGACATTTACCGCTGGTAGAAGAAGATTGTGCACTCAGCCGAAAAAATGATCATGCATAGATAGAAAACACGGTGTCAAGTCGTCTCGCTCTATTAGAGTGACCCAAATTTTGGGCATCGAGTGGGATGTATAATTATTTGTATTAAAGCTTAAGCCCGAAACAAACTATTGGATGCGAACCTAAGTCGTGACTGACAGGCACGACGATATAGTCTACACATTGCGACAGACGCTGGGCGATTAAAGGAAACATCCGCAGAGCCAGATATTCGTCAAAAATCCGAGCGCTAAAAATCACGTCCGTCCGCGACTTATTCCTGATAGTTTGCACACATAGGTATACAATTATTGACCAGATACAGCATCAGTCACTACCGTCGGTCACGATTGTAATTCGCATCCGATAACTTGTCTCTAGCTTCACCTGTGAAAATATATGTAACTTACAGCCTGAATATGATTCATTTCCACAACCTTTTACGGAACATCTTTGTACCATTTTAGAAACCACAACGATAAAAATTACGATGAAAAAATACTGAAAACATGATTCAGACCAATGAAACGACGTTTTTGTATTCTTACTCTATTTTCCCCCCGGCTTCGCTCCCGTGGTTCTCAGTTCATTGGATGAAATAAACGATTTAATTTAGTTTCATTAACTCGCGACTGTCAGTCACGACTAAGGCCAGTATTACAGAACGATACTCAAGCGTTGATCTCTGTTTAAATCTAGTTTAAAGTTGAGCTTTGATTTTAGAACGTTCCTCAAGCAGAAATTTGTTGATCACAGTTCAGCTGAGTTTAGTTTCGTTTTATACTGTCACCTGATTCGGTATTTGTGCTGAGATTTGATCTGTAATCACTCTAGTGTGGTCCAGAGTACACTTGAGTAGAGTTTTCTATTCAATTTCAGGTCAAATTCGTATGTTATGTTGTTGAATTAAAGTTTATAATTACCGTACTGGAATAAGACCGATACTCAAGTAACGATTCTATCCTTAAGTAGTGGTCAGGTGATTGGAGTTTAAACTGTACTTGAGTAAGCTTCTGTAATACGGGCCTTAGATCGCGTCCGATAGTTTTTTTCCAGCTTTAAAACATTTGAATTCGACAACATCCATCACTATTTTGTTGTTGCCATAACACTTCAATAAAACATACCTTTATGGTTACGAACTTTTTTGAATAAATTACATAAATGCATAGAAATATAAATATATTCATCATCATCATCATCATCATCATTTTAGCCGAAAGACGTTCACTGCTGGACATGGGCCTCCCCAAGAATCGCCACAACGACCGGTTCTGCGCTTTCTGTATCCAGCGGATCCCCGCGACATTGATCAGTGGCCTGATTCACAAACGTTCGAAGAGTTTCCGTTTCCGAGGTGAAATTCGACCGGCAAACAAAACAAAAAGACCCTTTCCTGCGACCACAAACGCTGCAAAGCATTCGAAACATCAGGAAAACCAATTTCAATAATAATGCACCATGTAATCCGGTTAAACTTGTTTTTATTAAGAAACAAAATGATTTGAGAACCGAACGAATTCGGAAATGCAACGCGAAATTTACGGAAACTCTTCCAAGAGCCATTTGTTGTCGGTAAGCACTCGACGTAAACTATGAATAGCGTTTCCGAATTCGTTCGATTCTCAAATCGTTTTGTTTCATAATAAAACAAGTTTAACCGGATTACATCGTGTATTATTATTAAAATTGGTTTTCCTGACATTTCGAATGCTTTGCAGCGTTCATGGTCGCAGGAACTGTTCGTTTTGTTTCATTTGCCGGTCCAATTTAACTTCGGAAACGGAAACTTTTCGAACGTTTGTGAATCAGGCCACTGGTCGTCGGTCCACCTTGTCCTTGTCCTTTATAAATATATTATAATATGTAATTTGTTTGTGTCGTAGGAGTTTATCCTAGGAGATTGTCCGATTAGGACAAATCGAATCTTTACGAAAATCCTAGGACCGGATATTGGAATCTAAGAAAGGTTATAAATAAATAAAGTAAATAAATATTTTTGGTACATTTTTCACATCACCATCTAGTCCCAAACTAAGCATAGCTTATACTATGGGTACTAGACAATGGATATACTACTTAGATACTTCATTTGTTTGTAAATACATACTTATAATACATAAGAAACACCCAGATCAACACAAACACTCATGTTCATCACACAAATATTTGATAATAATTGTACGAGGTATTATCAGGATCATTGCAAAAATCCTAGTTTTTTTAGGATGATTGGAGACATAAACGCTGATTGGCTAATTTAAAAGTCGACTTACAACATCTTTATTCTGGTTGGTCAGAATATAGTTTATCTTAAAGGTCTACAGTAAAGACGTGAAAAAGTAAAGAAGCGACAAGGTAATAAAGGTAGGTATTAATTTAAATAAAGTATATTAATGTTAAAATATTATAACAAAAAAAGTAAGTACATAGTCAACAAAACACTGAAACAATATCAGACAACAACAAAATACGAAGGAATATAGCTGTTAGCCAATCAGAGCATCCGACAGTGCATAAAGTTCTTATCAGCCAATCAGGACTCATAACGTAAGTAGTTTTCTCTATATAGACGGGGGGTATTAGGATTTTTTTGTCACGAAAAAGCGTTACGGCCGCGTAAATAAAGACAAAAAGACCAAATGCTGTAGCGGGATCCGAACGTGTGACTCTTATTTCATAAGTCTAACACTGTCACCGATGTGCTATCGAGGCCATTAATTTAGGAGTCGAATTTAACTAACACTTACGTCTTTTGGTGACATCAGAACTTTTCTTTTTACAATTTATATCTTTAGATATCGCTTCATTTGCGTAAATGTGTTAATAGTAGTTTATGAAACTGTTGCATAATAGGGGTTATTAAAACACGAGTGTGAGTTTAAAAACCGAGCCGTAGGCGAGGTTTTTAATAGTATCACACGAGTGTTTTAATACCTAATTATGTCAGTTTCATACACTATTTTATCTACACTCATACAATTTTAAATAAAATACCAAAGTCAAAATCTTGGTAACATTGTCGTTGTTTTTCTTGATTTCTCTGGTAAAACATTGTTCGTAATTTACGTTGCTGCATCCAGAAATTCAGGCGGGGTCATATTCTCCTCAGTTCAGTATCACTGCTGTAGTCAGATATTTTTGCCCAGAATAAAACTTTCGACATACAAAACCATAATAATAACGTAAACAATAACAATAAATTTACAAGTTAGGGTGACCAAATCCAGTAGGCCGTGGCGCGCGGCCGCGCACGCGCGCTGGTGCGCGCCTTCACAGATAATAAAATATGGTCTGGCGAAAACATTATAATCGGAACTAATTTTCTATCCTTGTCAGGATTCCGTCAATCTCTGTTTTATCATACAAAAAATATGCCTGTAAACACTTAATTAAAAGCAATATGACAATCAAAAGTTCTGCCAAAAACGCGATTTTAAACGATAAAAATTTTCAATGTATGACAAGTGGCGCCACCCTGAATTTTGTGTATTCATTGGTGCCAAACTGTACGACTGCTAAAAAAAAGTTTGAAAACTCCTTGGTTAGGTCGAAGTGGCATTAAAAACTTCTTAGTTGGGCTGAAGTGTGCGGTTATGGAAAAAAAATTAAATTACCGCATTGTTTTGTTCAGCAAACTGTATCGTAATGAAACTTTTTAAATTCATTACAGGTGCATGTGCGTAAAGTATGTCATTATGACATTACTTTCGAGTTCATAATTCAAATTTTACGATACGAGTGTAGATAAAAATATTAGTTTAACTAGAAAACACAATTGATAAGTTTAAATGTTGGTGATATTTACCAAATTACGTTTTCCAACATAATTATACATAAATTATCGTGTGGATAACGATTTGTTAAATTTAACTAATAAATATAACATAACTGGCGAAATGTCGGTGTACTATTACACTGCTTTCTACCCCTTCGGGGAAATACAGGCGTGATGTTATGTTAACTAATAAATAGGCAAATTAAACATCCTACAAACAACTAAAGCAAATAAACTGGAAAACTAAATTTTTGCTAAATAATTGTCGACGAATTAGAATTCTAAATTTACGCCATCTATACCATTTTTTAGACAACAGCAGCGCATTCGTTTTTATACCTTGCTAGTCAAATCATTAGCCTCGGTAGCCTCGGTAGCATATGTTACTAGCGACATCTATGTTTTTGGTATGAAAAAAAATGCTAAAACATCGTTTGACACTTTGACCACTACGTCAATTTGTCAGTATTGTATTTGAATTAATTAATTAATAACAAGTTTTTCGTTTGATAAAATAAAATATGTTTAAATAAAAAATGCATTAATTAAAATTTACCTAACCTAACCTAATCATAATTTGCAGTCACAGACCAGGGGGCCAATTCCACTAACGAAATTACGTTTAAAACGCAGCTGAACGACGGCTGTTAGCTATTTTCTTATTCTGCTAATGAACAACGATCCAGCTGCAGTTACGTTTCAGCTGAAGCTAACGATCGATCGAGTGTTCGTATTCCGCTAACTCGATCGAACATCAACGTTACGTTTCGTCCTATTCCACTAAAATTCTGACAGATGTTTGGGCTGACATGCAACTGAACTTTAGCCGTTCAGCTGTCAAAATTAACAGCTGAACATCAGCCGATAAACTTGTACTTTTACTGGATCGTTGAATGTTTTGACGAAGATTTAGACGATTTTACAAAAGTTAAAGGGTGTATTTTGTTGTCCTTGCCACTAAGGTTAACATTGGAAGAGTTAAAAAAGAAATTAGTCGACAAGCCGACGAGTTCTAAACAATGCATTTAATTTTACTAACCGAAAGTTTGTTAGTTAAAATATAATAAAGACTCACTGAAAACCTTGCAAAATCTCTGACTGAGGAGATTAGCCCTCGTATTATGCTGCATTCATACGGATACAAAGGTAAGATCGCCTGTAATATAAGTTAATATTGATGCAAGTAATTGCATATGTTGTACCTACCTAATAGGTAAAGTAAAATGTCTTTGTCTTTTTTAGATTTTGGTGACACTGGCATTTTATGCAACTAGCTCGTCTTAGGTTATATACTCTTTGCTAGCTCGTAGGTACCAAATGCTAGTCCCTAAGGCGAAACTCTGACCCTTGGCCAATAACCAAGTGAAAGATGAACTGAATCTAATAAATACCTATGTGAAGCTCCAACTCCCTAGAAGATCTTGATGAAGAAACGAAAAGGTATGTTATACTGAAAATTAATTAATTTCAGTTTGTGTGACTTATGACAAGCAAGTAATTTATAAAAGTGTGATTATATTTTTTATTCGCCGAGTTGTATTGTGTAATTTTACGATTATGTAGAAAGTTTTACATGCCTGTGTTATGGGGTGCATAGATGTCGCTATAGTTCTTCTAAATAATAATAGCGTGAAGAGAATATTGTTAATATAAAGGGATATCATTCCTTGAACATTCATATTTTGAGTAGGTACCTACCTACCTACTTTATACCTACATGGGCGTTAAAAGGGGGAGCAAGGGGGCAGCTGTCCCCCCCCATAGACCAGAACCTAGAATAATTTAATATTAAAGTAGACAAAAATTCACAAAAAACCCAAAAAGATTGTTTTAATTAAGATTTTTTTTCTTATAGTAAGGTATTACAACATTACAAATTGTATTTATTTTGCTTAAATTATGTCCTCTATCTATCATCTTGCCCCCCTCCTCCTGGCCCATTGGTTTGCAACACCCTAGTATAGGTACCTATTCTACTATTGCAAATTAAATTGTATCTCATCGTCATCCTCCTGCCCTTATCCCAATTTATTTGGGGTTGGCGCAGCATGTTTGAATTAAATTGCATCTACTAATTTTATTTGTTGATACTGTAGCCATACCTGCAGTAATAAATTTTAATAAAACAAAATTGTTCCAGATTTGTGATTTAAATGCCCGTGATGACTATTGGTTGTAGTACCTACTTATCAACAAGGTTTGGAGCAAAATCTGTGGAAGACTTAATAAATAAATAAAACTTTAAAAATATATTTATGGTTTTTTTCCCCTAACATTACTCTCTCTTTTTTTTACATCAGTCACATGTCTCCTGCCATAACACATACTATTTTTTATTAATCATGGTATCTCAAATGAAATCTCTCTCTCAATCTTATTATTTACTAGCGGTTGCCTGCGGCTTCGCCAACCTGGATGTCGTTGATCGCACCTCCCTCGGGAATTGGTCATCCTCCCGGGACAACAAGCCTAGCCTATCCAATATGTTAATCCAGGTTATGTTCTATCTGTACCTATGCCAAATTTCATCCAAATCTGTTCAGACAAACGAACATCCAAATATCTTCACAAACTTTCACATTTATAATATTAATTATAGTAGGATATGGAAATTAGGATGAGGAAAGCGTAAGGCCGGTTGTTTTGGCGATGCCTGGGGGAGGCCTATGTCCAGCAGTAGACACCTTTCGGCTGAAATGATGATGATATGAAAATTGTGATGAATAAGTCCCATTTCAACGAAAACAAACATTAATTCAGTTTTTATTAAATTAAAACAATATTATGTTATTTTACTAGTTACTACAGTAACATTTTAAGTTATACAGATATAGGCATTAATAGAATTTCCTACTACAGAAATTATGTAGTATACAACGTGTTATTGAAATAACTGAAAACGTCTTAAGGGGTCATTGTACTCATTAGTATGAACAACTTTTACTATGGGACCAACCCTAAAGTCACGAATAAAAAGATCTAATTTTTGCAATTTCAGGGTTGGTCCAATAGTAAAAATTGTTTATACTAATGAGTAATGACCCCTTAAGAGGTTTTTAGTTATTTCAATAACGGGTTGTAGGTAAAGTCTGTTTTTACTCTCTTGTCTTATTTAGTAAACAATGTTGGCATGTCTCTTTATTAAAACAAACTACTAATAAAATATAACTACTCGTTCTGCACATGTAATTAGCATTAAAAATATATTTAGGGTGTGAAATTGTTAACACAATGTCATTTAATAATTATTATTGACGAATTGTTAAAGACATGCCAAGATTGTTTACTAAATAAGACAAGTAAGAAAAAACATAGTGTAGGTATACAAATTTTTATAAGGCATGCAATATTATTATCAATTTAATCTACAATTTGCATGACAAAAAAAGTTTCATACATGTCATAACATAATAGAAAGAAATTAATTAAATAATTTAAAAAAAATACAGAAATGTCATTGATTAATTGTCACCCAAAGTTATTTACTGAATATACACTTTGTCAATTAAGAATATTGTATTACTAGACAAAGTTCTACTTATAGTAACCTTATTATTGATTTGTTGTTATTTAATTACAGACAAGGAGAAATATTGCAGATATTTTTATATCAAACAATGTTGAAAGTTCAAAGTTCAATATAACTATTTAAACTTATTTAGTTTTACTAAAATGAAATAATATTCGAAGTGAGTAGTCTAGACAGTAAATATAACAAGCTTTTTTGTATATTTGAATATAAAAATAAAATTACATCAATTTCAGCGATAATTTGATACTACTTTTATCAGGATCAACCACATAAAATTAAAGTTTGTTTTCAAAGTTTTTTTAATAAACTTTGAATTTTATTTTTTAAGTTATTACTTAAACGTATTAGTGTACGTCTTCCTATCTCACCAAACTAATAGTGTCACCATCCGTCAGCCAACTACCTACTCATTGAGATAAATCTAACAAGCCCAAACTCGATGTGTCTGCGTTACCCACAGCGGAGATCCTGTGACCATCTTCCGACTCCATCATCAGACCAACTCTTAACTCCAAAGCATCATAATATTGTTTAGTCATTGGGTTTACATATCAGCCAATTGAAATGTCATGTTAAACAAAAGCTTGTAAAAAGGTTCTTGTTTGTCCAACAACAACATCAACGAGTAATCTGAAACACAAATATTAATATTAAAATCCAAGCAACAAACTTTATACACACAAAAAAACACTTGTTTCAGGACAAAGTAGGGTAAATTTTACAATTGTAGTTGCTATACTAGATGCTTTCATGTGCCTCTACTTTCACAAACAAATCTTATTACCTACTTCATCATTTCAGCCGAAAGACGTCGACTACTGGACATAGGCCTCCCCCAATTAAGGGGGGGTATGCCATAATCGCCACGCTTGGCAGGCGGGTTGGCGATCGCAGTTGGTTGGTTAAATACTCTGAGAACGCTGCTGCCCATCCTCTGGTGAATCCCTTAGTCGCCTTTTACGACACCCATGAGAAGAGATAAGGGTGGTGCTATTCTTTAAGTCCGGCACCACACGGACTATTACCTATTACCTACTTATGAATATAAAAAACTATTATTCATGAAGTGTTATAGTACCTAAAACACAAGTGATCCATAACAAGAAAAAAATATGAATATTATAAGCATACCTCTAAATTTATAACCGGATCTCTGCGAACTCAAATTATAGGACCCATATGAGAGAAGCCACCTTGTCCTGCAGTTTGTTTAAAAATAGGGCTAAACTAGGTTCACCCCCCACTTTACTCCAATATTCTTTAAAAAGTTGGATCACTTTGGATTGTACCTGGCTTGTATTCATATTTAAAATAATTCCAAAACTGAAATGGAAATAAATTATAATATTATTTCTTTGTTAATGTAACATGAACTTCATACTACATGCATATTTTGTAAGTTTTATGTTGTAATACTCATATTGTAACATTTACCTACTTGAACTCATATTATAAACTCTATTTACCATACATAACACAATATCTAATTCTGATGTAAACATAATGTTTGCATGTAATTTTTTTTATTAAAAGTACCTATATTGATTATTACTCTCAAATAAACAAATAGATGTACCTATGTTTCTATACTTGTATGAAAACTTACCTACCTTTAAAACATTCCGAGGTATTATCGATTTCACTTTTCCCATAGGCACCTTTAAAGCACTCCATATATTGGTTGAAAAGCTTTGTTTGTCTCGCCGAAGTAGACTTTCTTCAGGGTAGGTACCATTTAGGTCTATAAAGCATGAGACATAAAATAAGTTTCCTATTAAATTAAAAGTAAATACAAGCAGTTATGCATATAACACTCACAGTAAATAAAATTTTTGGGAGGAAGGCGCCGGTGTCTGTCACACAGTTTATACTAGCAAAGACACCGCCGTTCACTCTATCTTGGTAAGATTTAAACATTTAACTGTGTATTGTTAGTAAAGATAGAAGAATTGTACATGTTTCTGAAATAAATAATATTTGATTTGATTTGATTTTGAGTAATTTATTTCACAGATAGGAAATTTTGTATACTTTATTAGACTTTTTTTGTATTAAACTTATCGTCTGGGAAAGGGATGTCAACACTCAGTTTTACCACGAGAACACCTTTCACAAAAACTCAACACTGCTCCAGGTGGCTCCAGGGATGTGTCCAGTATAAATAGTAATAAATACGTAGTATTAAATCCACTTTAGTGTAAATAGATTATATTAAATGTAAGTCTTTGTTTGAGCAGAGGAGCTTGTTCTAATCTGCTTGATTTTACAATACAAGCAATGGCGTAATTGTTTATTACACTCGCCTACATTTCTACTCGCTTGTATTTGCTTACATTGCATAACAATGGCATATTGTATTATTCAGACATAGATTTGATAATATTTAAATAATTTCGATTTCCTCCGCGGTTTGTTTACGTTATTTTGACAAGTAGAATGAACGAACATAGATTATAATTTATGTATTGAATGAACGATAGCCTAGATTTTCTATCAAAATCTATTTTTAACTATTTTAAATTATTTAAACGTATTGAAAAGACGTATTTTATTAATGTAAGTATTTTAATATAGTCAAAAGTAGTTTTTAATCATTGAACTATAATAGCTCAATGTTATTTTCATGATTAGTAGAGTCAGTAGTAATGAATACTTTTTATATGGTAACATTTCAAGACAACGGCTATGTTGCGGTTACGTTCCAGCTGCGATCCATGTTCGTTTCAGCTCATGTTTTTAGTGGAATAACTTTTTATGTTATCATCGAACGACGAACGCAGTCGAACCGTTGCTGAACCGTTGCCGCTAATCAAACGTTGTAAATTAGTGGAATTGGGGCCCTGGGGGCCAATTCCACTAACGAAATTACGTTTAAAACGCAGCTGAACGACGGCTGTTAGCTATTTTCTTATTCTGCTAATGAACAACGATCCAGCTGCAGTTACGTTTCAGCTGAAGCTAACGATCGATCGAGTGTTCGTATTCCGCTAACTCGATCGAACATCAACGTTACGTTTCGTCCTATTCCACTAAAATTCTGACAGATGTTTGGGCTGACACGCAACTGAACTTTAGCCGTTCAGCTGTCAAAATTAACAGCTGAACATCAGCCGATAAACTTGTACTTTTACTGGATCGTTGAATGTTTCGACGAAGATTTAGACTTAATTTCGTTGATTTTACAAAAGTTAAAGGGTGTATTTTGTTGTCCTTGCCACTAAGGTTAACATTGGAAGAGTTAAAAAAGAAATTAGTCGACAAGCCGACGAGTTCCAAACAATGCATTTAATTTTAGTGACCGAGAGTTAGTTAGTTAAAATATAATAAAGACTCACTGAAAACCTTGCAAAATCTCTGACTGAGGAGATTAGCCCTCGTATTATGCTGCATTCATACAGATACAAAGGTAAGATCGCCTGTAATATAAGTTAATATTGATGCAAGTAATTGCATATGTTGTACCTACCTAATAGGTAAAGTAAAATGTCTTTATTGTCTTTTTTAGATTTTGGTGACACTGGCATTTTATGCAACTAGCTCGTAGGTACCAAATGCTAGTCCCTAAGGCGAAACTCTGACCCTTGGCCAATAACCAAGTGAAAGATGAGCTGAATCTAATAAATACCTATGTGAAGCTCCGACTCCCTAGAAGATCTTGATGAAGAAACGAAAAGTTATGTTATGCTGAAAATTAATTAATTTCAGTTTGTGTGACTTATGACAAGCAAGTAATTTAAAAAAGTGTGATTATATTTTTTATTCGCAGAGTTGTATTGTGTAATTTTACGATTATATAGAAAGTTTTACATGCCTGTGTTATGGGGTGCATAGATGTCGCTATAGTTCTAAATAATAATAAACGTGAAGAGAATATTGTTAATATAAAGGGATATCATTCCTTGAACATTCATATTTTGAGTAGGTACTTACCTACTTTATACCTACATGGGCGTTACAAGGGGGAGCAAGGGGGCAGCTGTCCCCCCCATAGACCAGAACCTAGAATATTTGAATATTAAAGTAGACAAAAATTCACAAAAAACCCAAAAAGATTGTTTTAATTAAGATTTTTTTTCTTATAGTAAGGAATTACAACATTACAAATTGTATTTATTTTGCTTAAATTATGTCATCTATCCCTCCTCCTGGCCCATTGGTTTGCGACACCCTAGTATAGGTACCTATTCTACTATTGCAAATTAAATTGCATCTCATCGTCATCCTCCTGCCCTTATCCCAATTTATTTGGGGTTGGCGCAGCATGTTTGAATTAAATTGCATCTACTAATTTTATTTGTTCATACTATAGCCATACCTACATACATACATACTCCACATTCATACTCACACTCACCCACACCACACCTACACGAACACCGCTCACACACTCACACAAACACAACACATAGTCCACATCACAAATAAATTATGTAAACTGTACCTAAGTATTACTCACTATTTGTGTTAAACTAGTGGGAGAAGACACTGACTTCTGTAACACAGGTTTGTACCTAGCTCAGAAGTCAGGGACTTTACAGATATTTGATGTAAAACTTTTTGTGTATTAAAATTTATTTATTTATTTTATTTATACCTGCAGTAATAAATTTTAATAAAACAAAATTGTTCCAGATTTGTGATTTAAATGCCCGTGATGACTATTGGTTGTAGTACCTACTTATCAACAAGGTTTGGAGCAAAATCTGTGGAAGACTTAATAAATAAATAAAACTTTAACAATATTTTTATGGTTTTTTTCCCCTAACATTACTCTCTTTTTTTTACATCAGTCACATGTCTCCTGCCATAACACATACTATTTTTTATTAATCATGGTATCTCAAATGAAATCTCTCTCTCAACCCTATTATTTACTAGTGGTTGCCTGCGGCTTCGCCAACCTGGATGTCGTTGATCGCACCTCCCTCGGGAATTGGTCATCTTCCCGGGACAACATGCTATTTGTAACACATATAAAGTTAATACAAGTTTTGCCCAAAAGTTTTATGGTTTTCAAGGGGCTAGATTATATAATAAAATCAATAAAGACATCAACATCTACAAAACAAATAAAGCAGAATGTAAAGGTAAAGTCACTTCATGGTTGCGAATCTTAGATTATAATAAAACAGAAGAACTCCTTCATATCTTGTCCTAATTCATGCATTCATACAAAGTATTATTATTGTACACTAAAATAATATAAGTATTATATTATGAACTATAATATTATTAATATTAAACTATTGTAATATTATTTTCTAGTATCACAATCACACTCTACACATACACACGCACCCCCCACATACACACAGCATTTCCCCCATATGTACACACATACACAATACATACATAAAACTAACAAAACTATTATTGTTAAAAATGCAAAATAGTATTCTGGTTTAATTAATATTAACTTAATCCAGTACAAATAAGAATTAACCTATTATGATTGTTATCCATGCCGCTAGGAGGGGGACCTGGTGTCCTAAAATACAAGCTCTGGCTTAGTTTAGGCACCAGTCTCCCACAAATAATTGTTTGTTATATTATTGTGATAACACTAAATTGTTGCTTGTTATTTGTGGAAGAAAATAAAAAAATCTTATCTTATCTTATCTTAACAAGCCTAGCCTATCCAAATCTGTACCTATGTCAAATTTCATCCAAATCTGTTCAGACAAACGAACATCCAAATATCTTCACAAACTTTCACATTTATAATATTAATTATAGTAGGATATAGAAATTAGGATGAGGAAAGCGTAAGACCGGTTGTTTTGGCGATGCCTGGGGGAGGCATATGTTCAGCAGTAGACACCTTTCGGCTGAAATGATGATGATATGAAAATTGTGATGAATAAGTCCCATTTCAACGAAAACAAACATTAATTCAGTTTTTATTAAATCAAAACAATATTATGTTATTTTACTAGTTACTACAGTAACATTTTAAGTTATACAGATATAGGCATTAATAGAATTTCCTACTACAGAAATTATGTAGTATACAACGTGTTATTGAAATAACTGAAAACGTCTTAACGGGTCATTGTACTCATTAGTATGAACAACTTTTACTATGGGACCAACCCTAAAGTCACGAATAAAAAGATTTAATTTTTGCAATTTCAGGGTTGGTCCAATAGTAAAAATTGTTTATACTAATGAGTAATGATGATGATGTACAAATGGTCACATGATGCGGGCTTGGTTCTGAATGCGAGTAAAACTAAAATGATGTACATAAGTTCCAGTCAAAATAGGATTTCACAACAGCTTAAACTAATGGCACATAGCCACAGCTGTCTACATTCAAATGAATCACCGCTATGTGGATGTGAGTCTATTGATTTAGTGTCCAAGCACATGTATTTAGGCCTTATCATAGATGATCGTGTCAAGTGGACGGATCACATCAAATACGTATGTGACAAATTGCGAGCAATACTAGCGAAATTTGTAATAATTAAAAATAAAATACCTTACTCCACCTTGCTCACACTTTACAAAACTCTTGGCGAATCCATAACATCATACGGACTAAGTAGCTACGGTCGCACATATAGAACACATCTAAATCTTATTTATCAGCTACAATTACGTATTTTAAAAGCCATTGTGCCTCGCAAAATAAAGCTGCAATTTGAAAATAATTACAGTGATCTGTTCCACTATTGTAAACTTATTCCTATACACGAAAAAGTAAAACACACATTACTAACAGAAAATTTCTTTGACGAAAAATTACGAAAATATAACACAAAGCCTAGCATGACACTCCGCAGTACACACACACAACTTATAAAACCTGATTTCACCAATTTTTATGGAAAGCTACGTCTAAATTATATTATACCAGACCTAATAAATAAACTACCACCAAAAATAAAAAATGACATAACACGAAACAACATGAAATCTAAACTTAAAAAACACCTTTTAGAGGAATTAAAACATAATAATGACTTATAATTATATAGCATTAAAAAAAAGAAACATGCTGTATTTTTGTAAGAAATTTGCTATTGAGAAGTAATATAAATTAGTTGAGGGTATTTGAGAATTTTTGCATGGGGCGAGCGAGCGCGATGCGTCGTGTTCACCCACCCACATCTTGTTGTAATGAATGTCGACGGACCAAGCGGTGTACAGAAAAACCTAAACTGGTTTATGTTCTACACTGTATCTGCCAAATGTATGTATTTTGTTTTTTTTGTGGAAATAAATAAATAATGACCCCTTAAGAGGTTTTTAGTTATTACAATAACGGGTTGTAGGTAAAGTCTGTTTTTACTCTCTTGTCTTATTTAGTAAACAATGTTGGCATGTCTCTTTATTAAAACAAACTACTAATAAAATATAACTATTCGTTCTGCACATGTAATTAGCATTAAAAATATATTTAGGGTGTGAAATTGTTAACACAATGTCATTTAATAATTATTATTGACGAATTGTTAAAGACATGCCAAGATTGTTTACTAAATAAGACAAGTAAGAAAAAACATAGTGTAGGTATACAAATTTTGACAAAAAAAGTTTCATACATGTCATAACATAATAGAAAGAAATTAATTTAATAATTTAAAAAAAATACAGAAATGTCATTGATTAATTGTCACCCAAAGTTATTTACTGAATATACACTTTGTCAATTAAGAATATTGTATTACTAGACAAAGTTCTACTTATAGTAACCTTACTATTGATTTGTTGTTATTTAATTACAGACAAGGAGAAATATTGCAGATATTTTTATATCAAACAATGTTGAAAGTTCAAAGTTCAATAAAATTATATTCAATAAAACTATTTAAACTTATTTAGTTTTACTAAAATGAAATAATATTCGAAGTGAGTAGTCTAGACAGTAAATATAACAAGGTTTTTTGTATATTTGAATAATAAAAAAAAAAACATCAATTTCAGCGATAATTTGATACTACTTTTATCAGGATCCACCACATAAAATTAAAGTTTGTTTTCAAAGTTTTTTTAATAAACTTTGAATTTTATTTTTTAAGTTATTACTAAAACGTATTAGTGTACGTCTTCCTATCTCACCAAACTAATAGTGTCACCATCCGTCAGCCAACTACCTACTCATTGAGATTAATCTAACGAGCCCAAACTCGATGTGTCTGCGTTAACCACAGCGGAGATCCTGTGACCATCTTCCGGCTCCATCATCAGACCAACTCCTAACTCCAAAGCATCATAATATTGTTTAGTCATTGGGTTTACATATCAGCCAATTGAAATGTCATGTTAAACAAAAGCTTGTAAAAAGATTCTTGTTTGTCCAACAACAACATCAACGAGTAATCTGAAACACAAATATTAATATTAAAATCCAAGCAACAAACTTTATACACACAAAAAAACACTTGTTTCAGGACAAAGTAGGGTAAATTTTACAATTGTAGTTGCTATACTAGATGCTTTCATGTGCCTCTACTTTCACAAACAAATCTTATTACCTACTTATGAATATAAAAAACAATTATTCATGAAGTGTTATAGTACCTAAAACACAAGTGATCCATAACAAGAAAAAAATATGAATATTATAAGCATACCTCTAAATTTATAACCGGATCTCTGCGAACTCAAATTATAGGACCCATATGAGAGAAGCCACCTTGTCCTGCAGTTTGTTTAAAAATGGGGCCAAACTAGGTTCACCCCCCACTTTACTCCAATATTCTTTAAAAAGTTGGATCACTTTGGATTGTACCTGGCTTGTACTCATATTTAAAATAATTCCAAAACTGAAATGGAAATAAATTATAATATTATTTCTTTGTTAACATGAACTTCATACTACATGCATATTTTGTAAGTTTTATGTTGTAAAACTCATAATTGTAACATTTACCTACTTGAACTCATATTATAAACTCTATTTACCATACATAACACAATATCTAATTTTGATGTAAACATAATGTTTGCATGTAATTTTTTTTATTAAAAGTACCTATATTGATTATTACTCTCAAATAAACAAATAGATGTACCTATGTTTCTATACTTGTATGAAAACTTACCTACCTTTAAAACATTCCGAGGTATTATCGATTTCACTTTTCCCATAGGCACCTTTAAAGCACTCCATATATTGGTTGAAAAGCTTTGTTTGTCTCGCCGAAGTAGACTTTCTTCAGGGTAGGTACCATTTAGGTCTATAAAACATGAGACATAAAATAAGTTTCCTATTAAATTAAAAGTAAATACAAGCACACAGATTAATGATATATGTAAAACAAGCAGTTATGCATATAATACTCACAGTAATTTATTTCACAGATAGGAAATTTTTTATACTTTATTAGACTTTTTTGTATTAAACTTATCGTCTGGGAAAGGGATGTCAACACTTAGTTTTACCACGAGAACACCTTTCACAAAAACTCAACACTGCTCCAGGGATGTGTCCAGTATAAATACGTAGTATTAAATCCACTTTAGTGTAAATAGATTATATTAAAAGTAAGTCTTTGTTTGAGCAGAGGAGCTTGTTCTAATCTGCTTGATTTTACAATACAAGCAATGGCGTAATTGTTTATTTCACTCGCCTACATTTCTACTCGCTTGTATTTGCTTACATTGCATACCACATTACAATGGCACATTGTATTATTCAGACATAGATTTGATAATATTTAAATAATTTCGATTTCCTCCGCGGTTTGTTTACGTTATTTTGACAAGTAGAATGAACGAACATAGATTATAATTTATGTATTGAATGAACGATAGCCTAGATTTTCTATTAAAATCTATTTTTAACTATTTTAAATTATTTAAACGTATTGAAAAGACGTATTTTATTAATGTAAGTATTTTAATATAGTCAAAAGTAGTTTTTAATCATTGAACTATAATAGCTCAATGTTATTTTCATGATTAGTAGAGTTAGTAGTAATGAATACTTTTTATATGGTAACATTTCAAGACAACGGCTATGATGCGGTTACGTTCCAGCTGCGATCCATGTTCGTTTCAGCTCATGTTTTTAGTGGAATAACTTTTTATGTTATCATCGAACGACGAACGCAGTCGAACCGTTGCTGAACCGTTGCCGCTAATCAAACGTTGTAAATTAGTGGAATTGGGGCCCTGTAAGCCTCAAGTCGCCACATAAACAAAGTTTTATATGAGAACACAGTCGATGATCAAACACAGCCGATGATCAAGTTATCCTTGCATCGTCGGAGGGGGAGTTACAGAAGATGGTAACAATTATGGATGGTGCTTTGAAGAGTAAAGGAATGAAAGTTAATGTTAGTAAGACAAAAGTTTTGGTTTTTGAAAAGGAAGAAGTTATGACAGAGTGCAATATTTTGATAGGTGACGAAAAGGTGGAACAAGTGAAAGATTTTGTATACCTGGGTTCCATGTTTACGAGAGATGGCAAGCATGTGAAGGACATTGAAAGGAGAGTGAGTGCTGGTAATCAGGTGAATGGGGCACTACACACCTTCATGAACAGCCGCAAAGTGTCGGAAAAGGCACGGCTGGCTGTTCATGGGGGAGTGTTAGTGCCTACACTTATGTATGGTAGTGAAAGTTGGGTATGGCAGAAGAAACATGAAAGCAGAATAAATGCAGTAGAAATGAGAGCTTTGAGAAGTATGTGTGGTGTAACTTTGAGAGATAAAGTAAGGAATAACATGATAAGGGAGCGTTGTGGAGTGAAAGAAGATGTAGTGACAAAGATTGAGAAAGGTATGTTAAGATGGTTTGGACATATAGAGAGGATGGACGAGAGGAGATTGACGAAACAAGTATACGAAGCGAGTGTGGATGGAAGAGTTGGAAGGGGACGACCTCGGCGAACGTATCGTGATCAAATCGCGGATGTTCTCAAAAAATGCCAGGTTAAGAGTTCTCTAAACCGACGAGCATGCATGACGAGGTTAATGGACGTAGATGAAGCGAAAGAGGTGTGTCAGGATCGTAGCAGGTGGAAATCCATAGTCTCTGCCTACCCCAATGGGAAACAGGCGTGATAATATGTATGTATGTATGTAACACAGTCGTAAAATGTTGGCGGGGGCCGGGGGGCGGACGGCGCGTTATGATTGGTCGGCTCAAATTTTCGGTGATATAATTGGTGCCGCTCGCTGACGGAGTGACGTCACGTTTGGTGGCTGGGCGTAAGATATGCAGTGCTACTGCATATGCTTTGTGACTGGAGGTATCCGGCTAATAGGCGTCTAGAGGCTTACTGGTCTGTGTTTGCAGTAAACCTGCGAAAAAAAACGAAATGTGTGCTGGGACACATGGTAGAAGTGAAACTTCAATGGACAAGTGGAAAAACGAATCGCAACGGACAAGTGGAAAAACGAATCGCAACAAAATCTTAACTTGAAGTTTTACGGGCAGATTGTTAATATACTTACTTATCAAATTTGAAAACCTGCCCGTAAAACCTTAAGTGAAAATTTTGTTGTGATTCGTTTTTCCACTTGTCAGTTGCCATTCGTTTTTCCACTTGCCCGTTGCGATTCGTTTTTCCACTTGTCTATTGAAGTTTCACTTCTACCATGTGTCCCAGCACACATTTCGTTTTTTTTTCTTAGATTCTAATAATCTGTTTCATTGCAATCGTCCTAGGATTTTCGCAAATATACGATTTTTCTGATGATCCCAATCCCACGACATATACATTCAGATTATATCATGTAAAAGAAAAGAAAGAAAGAAAAATGATTTATTGCCACAACAAGACAGTTTGACAGTAGACATGTAAGACAGTAGTCTATCTAGTAAGATATGGCAACAGTCTAGATGTTATTGCAGTTGTTATGGGCAAAGGTAACCGCTTAACATCAGGTGGGCCTTTAGCTCGTTTCGCCAACATATACTATAGTGTATACATACTAAAGTGTATCAAAAAACTCTGCCCTGTAGGTCTACTCGCGTTTTACGAACGACAAACGAAGTACGAACTTTCGTTCCGACTGATACTTACATAATAAAGATAGGCACATAAAAAAGGCACAATTAAGATAGACTGCGGTTCATAGTCGTATACAATTTACCGGAGATGAGAAAAACAAACGTCCAAACACGACATCGCATGCGATAAGAGAAAGATGGTTGACCGGAGTAGCAAATTGTGCGATGAATCGTACGATTTATCGAATATCGTCGAACGGGAGTAGACCCCCTGGCAACATTACGTTTTGACAATCGGAGGGCCTGTTTCGTGAACCGGCCGTCGATTGTGGGAAGTGCCTCCTTGGCCTGCCTGCACTCACCATGGTCATTCCATAGATTGTAGTGTTTGTCCTTGGTGCGTTTCCTTACCAAGTTGCGTAAGTATCCAAAGGGGAGTGGCACTATGGGTTCAGGTCCCACGACTACCATACTCGATCCCCTTCTGGCCAGTTCATCCGCTACATCATTGCCTCGGGAACTGCTGTGTCCTTTGATCCATTGAATGGTTATGTTATTGAGATTACCTACCTGGTTGAGGTTTTGCTGGCACTCGTGTATCAGCCCAGAGTTTACCGTGTGGCTGCTTAGTGCTTGTAGTACGGACATGCTGTCCGAGAGTATGCGAATTGAGTGGTCTTTAACCTCCCTGGCTATAATCGCCGAAGCTGCCAGGGAAATGCCCATGCACTCGGCCTGGAACACCGTGTTATGGACCCCCAGTGGTGTGGCTATGTGTATATTGAGATCTTCCGAAAAGATCCCGGCACCCGTACCTGTACCTGTTTTGGATCCATCTGTGAAGATTCGTACCTCTGCAGGGCACAGCCCTTCGCATCGGTGATCCTAATACAGCTGGATTTTGTACTTCTTGTCGAAAATAAATTGCTTGGGAATCCGGTCGTTAATGGATTTTAACAGAGGGAATTCATTGCTTAGTTCCTCTATCAACGCGGTGTGCTGTGTACTACTCTTACTCCATAGATGTAGTGTTTTTAGACATACTGCCGCCATCGCCGCCTCCTGTTGTATAAAAAGGTGCAGCAGTGGAATACCCAGCATGGCTTCGAGTGCTGCAGTCGGGGTAGTCCTCATGCAGCCTGTAGTCACCACGCAGGCAAGTCTTTGCATGCGCTGTAGTTTGTTTGAAGCTGTAATCAGCTTGGTTCTGGGCCACCAAACTACGGCCCCATAGGCAATCATGGGGCGGATTACCGCGCTGTATAGCCATAGTATAATTTTAGGGGATAGGCCCCACTTCTTACCTATCATTTTCCTGCATTGCCAAAAGGTGATGCAGGCCCTGTTTAGTTTGTTTTCTAGGTGATTACTCCAACTCAGCTTACTGTCTAAGATGACACCGAGGTACTTGACTTCGTTGGCCAGCTGGAGTTCAGTACTGAACAGCTTGGGTAAGCAATAGGGTCCTAATGCTCGCTTTTGGGTGAACATGACTAACTCAGTTTTGGTGGGATTCACTGAAAGATCTAATTCTCTGCACCAGCGTTCTACAATACGAAGCGCTTGTTGAGTAAGGTTGCAGATGGTCCCAGTCACCTTACCCGATACGAGGATGGCGAGGTCATCTGCATATCCTATTGTGAAGTAGTGGTTGGCGTTGAGTTTGGTAATGAGATCATTAATTACCAGATTCCACAGAAGGGGAGACAGCACCCCTCCCTGGGGGCAGCCTCTGGCTATCATGGCCATCTGTTGCTCTCCTTCAAGACGAACCACCCGTTTACTTAACATGTTTTCAATCCAGTCAGTTAGTACTTGCTCCACTCCGTGCTTGGAGAGGGCTGTTCTTATGCTGGACAAGTTTGTTTTGTCGAATGCTCCTTCGATGTCTATAAAAGTGCCCAGACAAGTACCTTTGTTGTGTATCGCTTCCTCTATCTGACTAACCACCAGATGAAGAGCAGATTCTGTTGACTTACCTGAGCTGTATGCGTGTTGGTTGCCGTGCAGTGGTATAGTTTTAAGCGCGCCGTCCCTCAGCTCCCTTTCGCAGAGCCTCTCCAAGGTCTTTAGCAAAAAGGAAGTCAGACTGATTGGTCGGTGGGATTTAGCGTTTGTGTAATCGCCCTTACCTGGCTTTGGGGTGAATATAACTTTCACTTCCCTCCATCCTTTGGGAACGTATCTATGGGCCAGGCACGCTCTCATGAGGGGCACCAGTCTTCTGGCAACGGACGTTCCACCCCACTGTAGTAGGGCAGGGAACACTCCGTCCGGGCCCGCTGCTTTGAAAGGATGGAAGCTCCGGATGGCCCATTGGAGTTTTTCCAACGTTACCATCCTGTGCGCGCAGAGCCAGTCACCATCCGATGGTGTTTGAGGTACATCTTGCCAGTCAATTGCATGAGTAAATACGCACCCTGGGAAGTGAGTTTCAATGAGGACGCGTCTTATTTCTTCAGGTGATGTTGTAAGCGTGTTGTCAGGCTTGCGGAGGGTGTCAGGCACAGATGAACTCTGCTGCGCCAGAACCTTCCTTACCCTATTGGCTTGTTGGCAGGATTCAATGTTTCCACAGAATTTGCACCATCCCATGGTACTCCTGAATCTGATGCATTTTTTGTAGCTGAGTTTGGCTGCGTAGTAGACATCCCAGTCTTCGTCCGCACAAGTATTCATAGCTCTGTTCAGAGCTCTTCTAACCTTTACACGTTTGTGCTCCAGCTCCGCGCCCCACCAGGGCTGTTTGCCCGGTGTTTTGGGCGGGATGGTCTATGGGCAGGCAGTGCGGTAGCTGTTTATCATTGATTCCGTTAGGTGACTTACTTGCTCGTCGATATGTGTCGTATGCACGAGAGTCGGTGAATCGTTTAGCGGTGCAAGTCTAGATTCAAGTGTGCGGGTGTAAGTAGTTTTGTCCGTGTTGCGTGGATTCCGTCGAGGTTGTGTTGGTATTATACAGACCTGGATGTCAAAGCGGATCCACCTATGATCGGAGCATGAGGCCTCCTTGGAGACCTGCCACCCCGTGGTGATTCCCACTGCACCCTCTGATGCCAGAGTGAGAATACGTAACAAAATAGTACGATCTACTTTTATTAATGGCTTACATCACTATTACGAATTTCACATTATCGTGTTAAAGAAGTGCGGTAACAACGAATTTTACAAAACTATAATTTATGCGGAGTCTTGTAGCTTACTGGAGCCTTACCACAACCTTTTACGTAGCGAACCAATTCCGATGCAGATCAATTTAGAGTCAAGTATTGGATCGCTAATTTTCGTACCATGACCTTGTTAATACTAAACCTGAATTGAATCTTTCGTTCATAAAATGAATGAATGAAATTTGTCTCTGGTCCTGTTCTGCTTCTCAGTGTTAGAAAGAGACAACGCTATACGAATATCGCATATTGGGTTTCATTCTCTCGAGAGCGTTCTGAAATCAAACTCTGCGAACTTACGGAAAGTTACGGTTATTATATTATTTAATATTTAAGTTTAAAAAAACTTAATTAATAATGATTAGTGCATAAAATAGTCGCATATCGAATGAATGCGACTTTTTTTAAATCTACTCGGTGATTTGAAGTATGAAAAATTCCTCTATTTAACTATAAACAGGAAGACGTACAATTTTAAATAAGGTTTAGAACGTACCTGTCATATCAACTCGTTTGTTTATAATATTTGTTTTGAAGTGATCACAGACATAGTAAAAAATATAGACGAAGTGCTGCGAATAATCATAGTGAAGCCAAAAAAAATATGCTCCTTTGTGTACAACCAGCGCTCATGCATACACCATGCACCTGAAGGATATTTGCTTTCGCGATGTATACTGGACGATATGCCGCGACATGTGTAGTGAGAGGAGTGAGCACGGTTTGAGTTGCATATGTGTGCGTGAGCGCTGGTTGTACAGTTGACTGCATGACAGAGGTACCACTTCAATTCGAAAACCGCCCTTAATGCTTATGAAATAAAGATGCTGCTAATGTCAAAGTGTTACCACCGACGTGCGGTCGACCGTACAAGAAGGAGCATATTTTTTTTAGCTTCACTAGAATGTTCGCAGCACTTCGTCTATATTTTTTACTATGTCTGTGGAAGTGATTTAGAAGTTGTTTATTCACTGACTGATTGTTTGCTTCATGTTAAAGATTTAACAATGGGGCTTACAATGGGGTTAGTTGTTATGTGTAAATGGTACCTACACACATATAGATCTTGTATTAACTTTTAATCGCCAAGCTTACATTAGTGGTGAAATATTTAAATAGTGTATCGGTTATCAGTGAAACCACCCGCCGCAGCTATTTTTGGTCAACTCGAGTACCTATGGGAGTTATTAAATTTTTCAATTTCAATTTATTTATTTCTTCAAAGATAATAATGTTAACATAAGTATTTTAAACATACGTAGTTATACTTGACTATTATTGAGAGTTAACAAAAAACATGTAGGTGATGCAACCAGAGCCCTTGCTAAGTTATAAAAATAACTTGTATTAAGGGATGTACAAATGAATATAAAGACAACTATGGGCTACAATAAATCGGCCCAAGCCAAGGATTACGCAAGTTTTGGAAAGGAGTAGCCCTAAGCTAGATTCCCCACAGTGATGGTAGTAAAGGATTGGAAAGTATGGTGCAAGGTACGTATAGTTAAACCCATATTTATAAGAGTGAGTTTGTTAGCTTGGTGAAATAGGTATGTTAACATAGTTCACATAAGCAATCCATTACTGTCCCACTAACACAGTTAACATAAAGTTCATTACTCTCCCACTGCTGGGTACTCTTCTTCTCCGAATGAGAAGGTTAAGGCCTTAACTGCAAGGCTATCACAATATTTTTTTTAATATGATAAACATATTGTCATGAAAATATGGTTTAAACTTAAACCTTCACTTTAACTTTTCAAAAATTGAACAAGGAATTATTATTATTTTGTTTCATTTGGTACTTAGAATAATTAATTAAAAATTATATTATTTAATTTTAGGCACAGACTGGAATTACTACAAATAATATAAAAGCTTCTCTCCGCAAAAGACTGCAGGAGACCAGTCTGATGGCTCGCTTGGAGTATGGATAGCCATTTCAAGAAGTAAGTTTAATTTATTTTACCATGCAACCCTTTAGATGTTATTATTTATTTTTTAAACTAAATGAATTAACTATTATTAGAAGTTTTACTATTTCTGCCTTGGGATGACTGGTATAAAAATAATCCTGTCATATTCCATGGACATATTCTCATCCCAATCAGTCATCCTAACCTGTTTCGTTGTGGTTGAGTTACAAACATCGTAACATTAGCATTATTAGTAAAAATAGGGTTCTAAGAATATTAATTTATTAAATGGATTAGCATAATAAGATATATTTATTTTTTTACAGATTAAGTATACACTCGAAGACAAAGAAAATGTGCTAAGAGACACCCAATGTCCTTCTGATGACACTTATTCCCTGGATATTCAAGTCTGTGTAGTGGCTCTCTGGTGTGCCGGGAGCTGCATTTATTACTGATGTCATCGTAATAAGAATTTCCTGCAACATGTTACATTTATCTGTTATAAAAACAATTATATATTTATATGAGTCTTTATTTAGCGCCTTTATTAGTTCACATTATAATATACAACATGTTATTGAAATAACTGAAAACCTCTTAAGGGGTTAATGTACTCATCAGTATGAACAACTTTTACTATGGAACCAAACCTGAAATCGTGAAAAACAAAAACAGCAGATCCCTATATTTTATCGATTCATGTGAACAAAAATGTAGGGGACACCTGATATTTTTTTCTTGATTTAAGGGTTGGTCCTTTAGTAAAAGTTGTTTATACTGATGAGTACAATGACCCCTTAAGAGTTTTTCAGTTATTTCAATAACACGTTGTATATTACATTATAAGAAAGTAGGTACCTACTTAAATATTCATTTATAAAATTAGAGAAGAGAACAGAGAATTCTAATAGGTATCACATTGAGTAAAGCACATAGGCACATTAAGTATTTTTCTTCTATTGTAGAAAAATATTAATAATGCCAAAAACCTATTTTGTTTTTTAGTAAACAATTGAAATTTTACTAATTGTATTTATTTTACCTATAAATCATAGCTTCTATCCATCATCTTGCCCGAACCTGGGTCATTGGCTAGCAACGCCCTTGATGTGATTACAATGTACTCTGTGATGTGCACTCATGTTTCCTTTTGGTCTTGGATGTGCCCTTGTTCCATAAAACAACAGAGCAGTCAATATCTGAAATAAATTGGTTTATTATTGGCATTTCATAAGTTATTCGTGGTACCTATATATATATAATCCATATGGGTATTTAGAAGTAGACTAAGATAGGTTGATGTAGCAGGTTGGTAATATTATATATAGTGTGACATGTTGTTCCTAAGTTTTTATTATTGTTACTGGTGTGTAAACCTTTGTTGTAACAAATAGTATTATATCTATTATATTATTAGGAAGATAGTGGAGAGTTCTCGTTTCGGAGGCCATGACTAACTTTGGGTCGCTGAGCCAGAGAAGTAAGTTATATTATGGCATATCTCCCCTACTTGGGGAAGGCCTATGTCCAGCAGTGGACGTCTTTTGGCTGAAATGATGATGATGATGATTATTAGGTAGATAATCTGTTTTTTTCATTACTTAATCCTATTAGACAATGCAATACATACCTATTTAATATTATTACTTAGATAGTTACATCTTTTCGGTAGTTTTTCGTTTTGTTACATTGGTATAGGTATGTATTATGAAGGAGAAGTCTTAAAAGAAGTTAAATATTTATGATTCTTACCTTTAAGAGGTCCCATAATGGTCTTAGTTCATTACACAGATCTAAGAAAAATAATTGTTTAGAAAGCCGGCTCCCATAGTGAGTCTTGTTCTTCCATTTGAACAATAAATCCGGCTGTTCCTTTATTTCGCATGTTTGATTGCAGCATGAAGTACCTACTTTCCTCATTATTATCACACTCCATAAACTCAAATAAAATAGAATTGCCAGACATCTAAAATAATACAAAAGTATTTTTAGGAAAAGTCACTTTTAGGTAATTATCACAATAATTAATATCATACTAGGTTTTTAAGTTTTATAATTAACATAAGACACGAATTACCTTTAAATTATTAAACTTTTACCTAACTTTGTTATACAATAACGAAAACTATTCACTTCTTACTAAGAAAATATCAACTTTAGTTGAGTCGTATTATTTGACAGATAGCGAATCAGTTCAGACCGTGCAATCGAGGTCCCGGTACGGATTGAATGAACGAAAGCAAGATTTGCGACTCAGTTTAGACTTTGTTCTGGCTGATCCTAAAGTGTGAAAAGTGTCACGCGTATTCGATGTCAGGGTACGAAAAAGCAAAGCGTATCAATTTAGGTCCTCAATTGAATCGTAATAAGAGGTTGTGGTAGGGCTCCTGGTCTGTGTTTTCTGCTTACATCACTATTAAATGAAAATAAACCTTAAACCATAGATTTAAGGTATAGTTTTGTATTGATAAAAATATGTAGTACTTTGTCTAAAGGTGTTCACAACGGCTACATATCAAAGACGCGTTGTAACGACATGCTATATGTATAGCGCATAATATTTTTTATGCTATAATATAGCATACAGCACTCGTTAGAAATCTCAGTCCGCTTTCGGGGTTAGGCGCGGCGCGGCGCTTGAAACGCTACGAGTATGTGCGCGTTATTATATTCACTATCAGCAATGTGCGAGTGCGAGCACGAGCGCATAGGTGAACCACAGTCTGCGTTGTAGCTCCTTGACTTGCTATATAGCAGGCTGCGTTAGTTAATGTAATGTAAGCCGCCTGTTATTGAAATGATAATGAATATCAAGTCAGCAAAAGTTACGCCGTCGAGTCTCGAATTGCAACGTGCGTTAGAAAATAGACCTTATTACAATGTCTTTATATTCTATACTTGATCGTATGGCACAGCCTAGCAACAAATATCTCGACTCAATATCGTAAATAAAGTTGAGAAAAACGACTTAAAATCGTAAGCGTGTTCTAACGTTGTGCTTTTTTCTGCCAACGAATTTTTTTACGCTTTTGCCGCTTTTCGTTTTTCACTTCAAAAAAAATTGACTTTTATTTGTCTACATTACACTATTCTATTTACATTTAAACTATTTACAAAGTTCACTAAAAACTATACAAACAAACTACAATCGTCGCGTAATTACCAAGGAGAACATTCAAAAACGCATTCACTCGTTGACGACGAAAAATAAACTAAGCGCCAAAGCAAAAGCAAATCAATCAAGGTCAAAAACGTTTAAAATGTTTAAACGATACGAAAATAATCAACAAAATAAAAAAGTGCTTTCTCTAAACAAATCTTACGTAAACGAATAAAATTTAATTCTGCCGGTTTCAAACCACCACGAGTCAACTTTGAAATTGAGTCTTCTGTTCATAGAAATAAGGTTACATTTCAATCGTACTATTGAAAGCATAAGTTTGGTTTACGAAAAAGTCTAAACGAAATCTGCTTTAATCACAAAGCGTGCTTATACGCTTTTTTTTTAATTAGACTTTTTTAAGCGCTTTTTGTTTAAACGCCCACTTCTAATCGTAAACAAGACGACGAAAAATTTATAGCAGATAGCAGGTACTAGTGTTAAGGAAATAATAGTATGCGCCTGCTTTTTGTATATAATAGGTTATATTTTCTGCTACCTAATATAACGAACATCTTTAACTTTGTCCAGAAATGTATGTAATACATACATATATAATGTTCTTGGGTATTACCAGAGACATGACATTTACCGTTGGTAAAGGTAGATAGTACACTTAACAAAAGAATGCAAACAAAAACAGATCTTAAACAATTATCGTAAGATTTGTATTTGAAGTAAGAGGGACTACGAGCTGACAGGGATGGCATTCGAGGAGTCAAGGTATCCCTTTCTAATGTTGTCTATGCTTTTCGTTTATTATTTTATTTAAAAAAGTTCCTAGCCTTAAAGGTAGGTTTTATTAAGGTGTCATGGCAACAAATAAAATTGATGGCGCCAAATTCAAATGTTTTTAATTCGAATAAGCATTTATATGCACTGTCAAAATATTAAATCCTAACTAATAAAAAACAGGTAACGTCCGTTTGTTTGTTCGAGCAATACGAAAAAACAGCTGGACAAATTTTTACGTTTTTTTTCGTGTGTTAAAAGCTTAAAGTTGATTAGTGGAGCAGACATCTGTGTCCTTAAATCGCGATTTCTCAAAAATGTTGTATTAAAATCATTAAAAAAATATATAAACACTTAAAACCTGATCATAATTCTCTGTTATATTTTATCCATAATAATATTTGAATAAATATAAACTTATGTTGATATAATTAAAAAATAATATTATCATGCTACTATTTCTCATCATAATATTATTATTAACTGGCTTTTAACCGCGGCTCCGCTCGCTTTAAATTCTGTTGACCAATGTGACGAATAGATATTTTCCTTTAAATATTATTAACTGAAGATGTCTGTTTGTTTATGAACTCGAGCATCACGCAAAAACTACTGGACTGATTTTGATGAAACTTTTTGTGTTTAAAGCTAACCAGTTATTATATTTAATACTGGTATGCATTTATGACAAAAATACCGTACGGTGTGGGATGAACTGAGAACCACGGAAGCGAAGCCGCGGGCAAAGTCTAGTAAGAATCTAAACACTTCGTTTCGTTTGTCCGAGTCTTGCTGTCGGTATTGTATTTCGTCGTTTTTTTATCGTTTGATTTCTAAAATGGTTAAAAGGTGTTGCGTAAAAGGTTGTGGGAATGAATCCTATTCCGGCTGTAACATTTCTTTTCACAGGTAAGCTTTAATACAATGAAATCTTACAAATTAATTATGTATGTTATTGATAGGGTGACAATATTTGCGGTATTATTGTTGGCCTTTGGGTTTGTGTTTCAATTTTTCAACGCACTATTTTAATGTTATTTTCTAACTATACCCCACTCCCGTTTTTTTGTATGCTCTGTCACGCGGTAATTTAGATCAGATTTCATCAGTAGCGAAATCAAGTGATTATTTTTCTCCATTTCAGCTTCCCTAAAAATCAGGAAACGTATCAGAGGTGGCTACAATTAATGATTCCAAAACATACAAAAATACATGTTTTACTGAGGATCGAACCTGGGCCCTGTGGTATCTCAGTCCGACGCATGATGTTCCCTGCCATCTATGCTTGTTTTATAGTTGCAAAATGCAGCATTATATGGTCAAAAAATATGAATTTTATGGACAACTTCGTCCAAGACCGCACATGTTTTTTGTTTACAGTTTTTACTATTTTCTTTTATTACATGTTTTCTCATTGTAAATTTGCATGGAATTTGTATGGGATTTGCATACCATGCAGTGCGTTTAGGTTAAGTGCATAGAATAGGAATATTAACATAGTTATTAAGTAATATTGTTACTAACAACAAAGGGATTCACCAGAGGATGGGCAGCAACGTTCTCTGAGTATTTAACCAACCAACTGCGATCGCCAACCCGCCTGCCAAGCGTGGCGATTATGGCATATCCCCCCTTTGGGGGAGGCTCATGTCCAGCAGTGGATGTCTTTCGGCTGAAATGATGATGATGATGATAATTGTTACAACAGAAATAGATAGAATGGAAAAAGCGGCAGGGCGCGCGTGGCAGCACTCTGCACCATAGTGCAGTGCATTTCAAAGCCTTTCTCAGCACGCTTTATGACTTATCAACAATCGTTAATAATGTAACAAAAACCATCCAAAATGCCGTATTGTCCTGTTTCTAACTGCAGAAACAAAAGCTGTAAAGTGCGTTTGATAAAAGTTAATTTTTAAAAATTAATGACGTCAATATGTAAGGCGTAGTTTGTTCTAAAGTGCCACGCATGAATCGCAAGTAAAATTGTGATTACAACCATTCTATCCATTTCTGTGACTGTTACTAACACAGTGAGCCATTGTTTTACTTGTTAAATAAAATAAATTAAAATTAAATTATAATGATATCCTTTCGTATTCGTTAATAAAATTGTTTTATGACTTTACCTGTAAATAAATTGTTTGGTATACCTATAAAGCGCTGTAAATTCCTACTTTTGTGTGATAAAAATAAATGCGTCTGTTGAACTGTTGTGTGTAGCGTTATTATTGTGTACCTATAATCAGTACGGTCGTTAGTCAGATTGCTAACAAAGGGAGTAGTTCCTGGACACGCCACCCTAAGACTTGACACGGAGCGTGACTGCTGCAGTAGGTACCTTACCTTTAATTAATATTCGTCTCATCGGATCAGCCCCTTATTCTATTTTCTGTGATAGTTCAATACCGTGTAACTAGCACTTGCAAATATGGTAGCCTATGTACAAAAACAAAAAAGTATTTCTAACAGTTATATTAATTATGGTTAAAATAACGGTGGTGAAGTGAATCATAAACATTAAACCAGCCAAGTGCGAGTTGGACTCACGCAGTAAGGGTTCCGTACCACCCATCGACCTGATACCCTTTAGAAACTGCTTTAATTTATGAGAGTTCATCAAAAGACATAAACTTAACGTGCGCGAAATATGAATATTTGCATCTATTTTTTACGCAGATACCACCACATATATCTATGTTTACCCTATTTTTATTATTTGTTGTTAAATAACATGGTATGCACTATATTCAAACCAAATTTTACGCTGGTATGTATTACAGTTTTGAAGATAGGGCAGGAACAAAAACTTTGAGAATAAAACATGTTTTTAGAGGTTTCTTGTATGGGGACCCCCTTTGGTTTTAGTCTTTTTTTCTTTTTTTAGTATTTGTCATAGTAAAACATATTCTGAGAAATTTACAAACGGCTACCTATTACCGTTCAAAAGATTATATAGCCCTGTGACAGACAGACGGACGAACGGGTGGACGGACAATCAGCGTAGCGAGAATAATAAGGTCCCGTTGGGCACCCATTTAGTACGGAACCCTAAAAAGTGCGAGTTACACGTTTATAAAAAGTGGCAGATATCGCCTTACTCAGTAATGTCGATTTAAAGAATTGGACAATCTCATTTTACAAATTCTCTCACAACCACAAGTCATAGCAAAATAAAAATGATACATTATCCCACTCGATGCCCAAAATTCGGGTCACTCTAATAGAGCAAGACGACTTCACTCCTTGTTTTCTATCTGTGCATGTTAATTTTTTCGGTAGAGTGCACAGTCTTGTACTACCGAAGGTAAATGTCATGTCTCTGGGTAAGTACAAGTCATGAAGTTAGAGTAAATATTGGAGCAATCACTCATAATACGTAACTGATACTGACCTTGAAAATAATGTCTCACTCACGTAGGGGTTCTGTCTCTTTCTAAGTAGGGTGTCTAACCGTTATGTATTGTATTACAGGACAAACTAATTTAGTTTGAATTTAAGAATTTTTGTGAGTAAATATACTTCAATTTTATTTATATACTTATAAAACAGTCTAGCCTAGATAATCTGGTTTTATACATTTCAAACTTTATCCAAGTGCCCCATTACTTAGAAGAGCACCTCATGCCATACATTAAGCGCAATTAATATGATTACAAAAAAATGTATTAGATTGTAACGTTGTAAACACGTTTTTATTTTTTTTAAAGCTTAAAGACTAGTTAACCCTTCCAACAACACACATCAATAATATACCATACGCACACTACGACGTGCGCGAGCGCAATTCCGGCCTCCGGTGACACCGCCCGCACGTCATTGCTAAACTGATCTCACGGGACGCGCACGTTCACGCGCTGTTCGGACGTTATCCTAACCAAGCGCGTGTCGTCTTACGTGACGCCTTTATTATCAGTAACTACATATATTCGTGTTTTTGTTAAACTATAAAATCAGTGTCTAACCCCGTATTTGGGTAAGTGTTGAACGAATACATTTCTATCTTGCTAGATCATGTTGGGTGTGGCCAACGACTAGCCTTTGACAGTCACCTTTTAAATATGTTTCTCATCACATGTTAGATAATTTACATTATCTATTTCTTGCCTTTTCACTTCTCACTAGGCTTATCATCTGCTTTTAATTGTAGATAAATTCATATATTTAATATTATAGTAGGTACTTCACTGTTTACTATTTTATTCACAAACATAATGTTAACTCCGATTCTGATTGTGACAATACACACATTCGCCTTAAGCGCTGTAGTACTGCCTGCCCTTCACTTACGCTGCCGCCGTCACAATCAGAAAAGGATAAACAGAGGACAGCTGTTAACATAATGGAAAATATTTCCAGGGTCCAAAGTCCGGGCACTTATCCTGGAGTGCCCAGTGTTTATGCTGCCACCACCACCAGTCCACCTTCATCCTCGCGGGTTATTCACCACCTTGCGCCACATCCTCGGCATCGGCATCATCGCCTCATCAGCTCCGGAAGCCAGGAGAGTACATAGTGCGCCTACCTCCATAGTGTAGATTAATTAATGACGGGTCCATCAACCTACGACCTAATAAAATATTATTGAAAGCGTTGAGTAAGTTTTATTTAGTAGTGACTGATGAACCACTCTCAAAAGTTTCAAGATAAAACAACAAACTTACAGCAATGCAAATAAAGTTGACCTTTTACAAGTAAATAAAATATATCCTTTTTCGTGGTATAAGTCCGTATAAGTGATAAATAAACCTTAATTTTTAAGAAGGTGACTTTACCACTGATACTGAAAACGCATCAATAAAAAAAAACAATACCAAATTTTTAATTTGGTTTATAAAAACCAAAAAAAATAATTAAACATATACCTATATATAATTATATATACCTATTTGTAAACAAACAAATTCCCCCGTTGTCACGTTACTCACGTTACAGAGACGGGAGATGTCGTGCACCGTTAGTGGCATTGATGTAGTATGAGGGAGTAAGAGAATGGTAGGGAATAAATAAATAAATGTAGAGTAGGTACAGTTACAGACGCTTTAATATATATATCTAATTACATTAGTCTTTAAGAGTCCCACACAATCACGCACTGGTCAGAGTATCACCTTAGGCACTGTTCAAGATTGTACAAGAAAACCTTACAGTTTAATGGATGATTTCCGTTCACGGTGAGCCTAGGCAGGCTGCCTGGCCAATCGCGCCGGCAGTTTGCCTTTAATTATGTTTTCGAGTTCTGAATTGCTAGTGTAGTGTTTTATTGTAGGTAGCTAGTAATGACTTCATATTACTAATATAATCGGTTTGTCTCTTAACTTTTTGCCTTAAAATCCTGTTTCTTTTTTGCAACAACTCTTCGCGATTCGACTTTATTTTCACTTGTTTGCTTCTGTTTATTCTTTGCGATGCTGTTTTTTCCTTGGTGCAATATTTTCCACATCCTATGGACAGTTTTTTTTATATAAATCTAATAAAAACATACTTTAAACAACGACTGAATGGGCACAATAAAAAAAAATGGTTGATAATTTACCTGACTTGCATCTCTTTCATTTCGTGCAGTTTCCAAGAGCCGTTTCAGTAGGAGCATTCTATTTATTTATCCAGTAATGTCATCCAATGGCAGAGTATGTGGATCATATTCCTGAAAGTGAAAAACTGTTGTGACATCAGAAAAATTAATCTAGTACAGTTCGGCATAAAAAAATACATAAAATGAGATTTCGTTGGAACTAGGGCCAACCAGTCATTTCTTTGTTGGACGTCTTTAGGAAATCTAAAAAGAAAATTATCATAAATTATTTATAGTTAAGTACCTACATAAAAGCAAAGCATCATACTTATTGAAAAATTGTGTAACTAGAACCCGTGTTGGGGTCGTCTTCAAGAAAACAGGTTCTGTTATATTGATTCTACGTTTTATTTGTCTATTTTTTACAAGTTTGAGATTAAAATATTCGCGACAGATTTTTTGCGTCCGCGCTCTTGTCGTCAGTTCGTAGTAGAGAGAAAGTATATCTGGCTGTCAGCTGTCAAAGTTAGACGTCGCCGGTCGAGGCCGCTATTGTCACGTTCCACCTCTTCCGCTCCGACGCCGGTTGGATTTGAGACGTTCAACGCGTTCCAGTCGCATTGTAAACATCCTCCCCCCCCTTGGGGACGTGTTCCCCAAGGAGCTCTTGGGAATCTAGTTGTGTTAGTCTAGAAACGGGCCTATGAATGACGCCGCTCTTTGTTTTCACGTCGACCACTCTGCATACGCCATCTGCTCCTGGATATAGTTTGACAATCCGGCCCATGAGCCATTTCATAGGTGGCAGCTGATCGTCCAGAATGAAGACTAGGTCGCCAACACTAACGTGGTGTTGTGCATGCTGCCATTTGACGCGTTGCTGCAGAGTAGATAGATAGTCCTTTGTCCATCGAGACCAGAAATGTTGTCTTAAGCGTTCAATCAGCTGGTATCGGTTGATGCTGACTCGCTCGGTGACAGGTGAAGGCAGTGAGGTCAATGGCCGACCCACAAGGAAGTGCCCAGGTGTAATAGCTGACAGATCAGAAGGATCAGCAGACATTGAAGTAATCGGACGCGAGTTCATAATAGCCTCAATCTGCACAAACAGTGTGTACAACTCTTCAAAAGTTAAACTAGAGTTACCCGCTATCCGTTTTAAATGAAATTTTGCCGTTTTGACTCCCGCTTCCCAGATCCCGCCGAAATGCGGTGCATATGCAGGAGAAAATTTAAACGTTATGCCTTCCTTGCTCGCGTAGTCGCTAACCGATCGTTCACTATTCTTAAGCAGTCTGTTCAGTTCGTTATTGGCTCCTACAAAGTTTTTACCATTATCACAGTATATTGTGTCAGGTTTACCACGTCGTGAGATGAATCTACGCAAGCACAAGATAAAGGCATCGCTACTTAAGTCGCTCACGACTTCTAAGTGCACAGCTTTAGTACTAAAACAAACAAATATGCATAAATAGCACTTGGAGGTCTTAGCACCACGGCCCTTTCTATTTAATATTAGAAAAGGTCCAGCAAAATCAGTGCCACAAGTCTCGAATGGTGGAGCAGGAGTTACACGAGGTTGTGGTAAGTTACCCATTATAGGGTTTAAAGGTTTAGCTTTAAATCTCTGACATCGTACACACTTTCTAACGGTAGTCGCAGCTAACACCTTGCCACCTGTGGGCCAGAATTGCTCACGAATAGAACTCAACAGTTGCTGAGGGCCACAGTGTAAGAGACGAAGATGTTCTTGCTCAAATAAAAGTTTAGAGAAAGTGTGTTTGGGGTCAAGTAATATGGGGTGTTTTTTCCCATAAGGACAGTGGGATGCATTTTCAATCCGTCCACCGACACGTAATACACCATGTTGATCCAAATATGGGTTTAAAGAGAGAATCCGTGACTTAGAATTTAGTTTATTTAAAGTCTTAAGTGAATGAATTTCCTTTGAAAAGCTTTCGCCTTGTGAAGCTTTAGCTATAAGCATCAGTGAATTACTCAATTCAGAACAAGTAAGTTCACCATTTAGTTTAGTATTATTTTTTCTAATGTTATTTATAAATCTTAGTATGTAAGCGTATATTCTTTGCAATTTGTATAATTTAGAATATTTTTCAAATGGTACAACATCATTAGGTAGGGTTTTAATATTTAAACTTATTTTTGTTTCAGGTAAAGTTACAGAAGTAGATTTAGACTGGGGCCATTCATGTTCAAACTTGGCCAGAAAGGAAGGACCATGCCACCAAAGGGTATTACTAAAAAGAAGACGTGGTTGAATGCCCCTAGACGCCATATCAGCAGGATTATATTCGGTAGGTACATGACGCCAAGTAGTTATATCAGTTAGATCACGAATCTGTTCAATCCGACTGCAAACATAAGTTTTAAGGGTTTTAGGTGGAGTGTGTAACCACCCTAAAACTATGGTTGAATCTGTCCAAAATACTGAGCGTGAAATCTTAATTTTTAAAGATTGCAGAACTTTAGAATGTAGTTTTGCACCAAGTAAAGCGCCTAACAATTCTAGACGTGGAATTGTTTCAGTTTTTAAGGGAGAAACTTTAGTTTTTGCACATAATAAGTTACATTCAACTTCACCCAAGTTATTCGTCGATTTTAAGTAAATACATGCACCATAGGCATCTTGTGAGGCATCAGTAAAGCAATGAACCTCTATATAGGTTGGGGAGTTGCAGAGAATATACCTAGGTACCTTAATATGAGCAAAATTATTAGTCTCTTTATAGAATTCTATCCATGAGTTCTCCATCTCCTTCGAAATTTCATCATCCCAGTCTATTTTAAGTAACCAGAGCTTCTGTAAAAATATTTTATGAAAAATAGTGCAGGCAGATAAGAGGCCTAATGGGTCGAATATGCGACACGAGTTGGACAGTATAGAGCGTTTCGTAATTTTAGGAATAGGTTTAATTTCGACTGTAAAGTGCAAAGTGTCAGAGCTAGGTGTCCATTTTAATCCTAACACAGAGGATTGCTTACTAAAGTCTTGAGATTGATCAGTCATTTGTATATCATCAAAAATATCAGGAGAATTTGTTCTAAATTTACGCAAAGGAAAACCACCCTCAGAAAGTTTTTTAATTACTCCTGAAAGAGTAGATTTTAACACAGATTTTGAGTCTGAACCAGTATTCAGGTCATCAACATAAAAGTCATGTCTTAACGTATTAGCAACAGTTTCATCAGAGCACTCCATTGCAAGTTGTATAAGACACCTAGTACTAAGATACGGAGCTGAAGCTGTTCCATACGTGACAGTATTTAGTTGCAAGGTTTTGAGTTCTTGATCTTTGTCCTCTCTCCAGAGTACGAGTTGCAGGTGACGCTGGGATTCAGTAACCATAACCTGTCTGTACATTTTTTCCACATCACCTGTCACTACATAGGTATACTGACGAAACCTGAGCAAAATTGCCATTAAATCATCTTGAACTACTGGCCCAACAAATTGAATATCATTAAGTGATATGTTTGTAGAAGTCTTACAAGAGGCATCGAAGACTACTCTTAAGCGAGTAGTCTCACTGCTTTCACGAATTACTGCGTGGTGAGGTATATAGTAACCGAAAATAGGACGGCTGATTTCGGTAAGATGGCCTAATCTTTTATATTCATTAATGAAATCTATATACTCATTTTTAATGTTAGATTTATCTAATTTCTTTTCTAAATTAAAGAAACGCCTTTTAGCAATAAGATAAGAGTCCCCTAGAGCCTCATTAGCGACTTTCCGCAAGGGCAGTTTGACACAGAATCTGCCATCTTTCAGGCGGACCGTATTTTCAATAAAATGATTTTCACAATATTTTTCATCCTCAGAAAGCAAAGTATTTTTTGTTGGCAAGTCAAGAATATTTTCAACTTCCCAGAATTTAGTCAGAGAATCTCTAATTTCTTGAGAAAAGTTAGAATTAATGGTAGTAGCATGGCCCATACCACATGGACCAGACACTAACCAACCCAGCTTGGATTTCTGTAAGGTAGGTTTATTTTTCCCCAACTTAATTAGCTTAGAATCTACAATTTCCCAGTAAACATCAGCCCCTAGTAGTAGATCAATTTCAGATGGGCAGTAGTAGGTTGGATCTGCTAGTTCTATAAACTCAGGAAGATCCCATTGAGAAGGGTTAATCTTTGTGCTAGGCAACTTACCGGTGATCTGCGGTACTACAAGACAAGAAATGTTCGTTTGGAATAAGTTGACCCGTGATTTTAACTGTATATCACACTTTTTATTAGTATTTGTTAATTTATTATTTATTCCAGCAATTGATATATTAGTATTAGAACAAGTCAGATTCATTTTCTTTTGCATACTTTCAGTTATAAATGAAGACTGACTTCCATTGTCTAGAAGAGCTCTAACAATGAATGTTTTATTAGATCGGCTATCAACTAATTCCACCTGAGCAGTACATAAGAGAATTTGCCCGGGAATTTGCACGGAGAGTGATATAGGATTGAACATAGTGACAGTAGACGTCTGAGAGGACTCCGCCACTTGAGGAAGTGATGTCACAGAAGAAGTATCAACAGGTAAGTTTGTTTTATCATTATTGGACTGTGATTTATGCAGTAATAAATTATGTCTTTTGTTACAGATTTTGCAAGAATTATGTTTGCAGTGAGCCGAGAAATGACCAGGGCGTAGACAATTATGACAGAGCTTGTGCTTTGAAACTTCATTGTATCGAGAATCCAATGACATCTCTTTGAATTTATCACACTTATAAAGTAAATGATCTTGCGAACATACAACACAATTTTTTACGTTTGTCGAAGAAGAAACAAATGATTTTGTGTGCTTATTGTCCTTATTATAAGAAGATGAACGTTTTTCAGTTTTGATTGATAAATCATTCTTGCTATACTGCAAGGTTTCTAGCACGTCAGCACGATTACGCAAGAAACTATAAAACTCCTCAAGTGTTGGAGAAGTAGGAATAGTACTCCTGTGTTCCTCCCATTTGCGACTTGTAACACCATCTAGTTTCGTGGCCATTATAAAAACAACCAAAGTATCCCAGTGAGTTGTAGGTTCATTCAAAGAAGATAAGGCACGAAGATTTTTAGCGTAGTAATCTATCATATAGCGAAGTGACTTGTAATTTTCCTTATTAATTGCTTCAAAATTCAGAAGAGCCATTAAATGATTATTTGTAAGTATACGATTGTTGTCAAAGCGCTCGATAAGCAAACTCCAAGCTAATTTATAATTGGTACCAGTGAACTCTATTGACTTTATTATATTAGATGCGCCTGCCTCTAACGAAGAACGTAGGTAATGGAACTTGTTAATATCAGGAATAGTATCATTATTGTTAATTAAAGAATCGAAAGTGTCTCGAAATTCCATCCACTTTAAATAGTTTCCATCAAAGGAAGGCAGCTGTATGGTAGGCAGCTTTATGCTATAGTTTCGGCTATCTTGTTTTATATTCTGGCAGCTAGTTATTGAATGAGAATTAGCATTTTCAGGTAGTACAATACTAGGTGCAAGACTATCAATTAACACTTGAGCTTTAGCAATGTTTGAACAAAAGTCACTCTCAATTACATCATTCTCTTCTAACTGTTCAGGTTCTAAACCTTCAATTTTAGTTTTTAAATTATCAAACTGGTTTAATAACTCTCTGAATCTTGACAGTTTTATCTCAGTTTCAGCGAGTATTTGTTTAGAGATGCTTTCAGCACCTATCAGCATAACAGTATTTATATATTTTGAAAATATAGTTATTCTAGCTTTCATCGTTCCACGTTGCTGAATAAGAGGTTTTAATTCAGCAGCCATAATGAAAAGCACAACAAATTGAACAGACTGTTAAAGATTAAGTAGGTATACAGTACCAATTCTGGTAACAGGTATCTCGGTTAAAACAAAAATCAAAAGCCAAACCGTGCAAGTCGTGCAATAGCTACGACAACCACTCGTCAGTCAGCAACTCGCACACGAGCAAAGCAGGCCACGCAGCACAGGACGCAAGCTGTGAAGTGCAGGCAGGTGTCTTTCTTTTTAGCAGAGCATTCCAACAGGACCCAAGAAGCAGGTGCACACGGCGAATCTGGAAAATGCCAGGGTGGTCCCGTAAGCGAAATGCAAGCAAAGTTAGGTAGAAGTAGGGTCCTAGGTATGAACCTAGGTTCTTGTCATATAGTAAGGAAAATCGACACAGAAAGTAATTTCAGTCTGACTCCATAGATATTTTAATCATTTAGATATTAGAAATACGGTTGTGATCGGGCTTTGAAGTAATTATTTTGCAATGAACACTGTTAGGCAGACTGCAGCATTAAGAAAACTGTAAAATAAATAAGATACTAAAACTGGGCGTACTTCCCTGTAAGTAGTAACCAAAAAACACACGTCACACACAAGCCATTTTCATCCGTTGAAGTAGCAGCCGTAGCAGGAACAATGCGGCTGCATCGTAGTCTCAATCTTCAGTTTTTTCTTTAATCACGTCGGGGTCACCAAATGTTGGGGTCGTCTTCAAGAAAACAGGTTCTGTTATATTGATTCTACGTTTTATTTGTCTATTTTTTACAAGTTTGAGATTAAAATATTCGCGACAGATTTTTTGCGTCCGCGCTCTTGTCGTCAGTTCGTAGTAGAGAGAAAGTATATCTGGCTGTCAGCTGTCAGCTGTCAAAGTTAGACGTCGCCGGTCGAGGCCGCTATTGTCACGTTCCACCTCTTCCGCTCCGACGCCGGTTGGATTTGAGACGTTCAACGCGTTCCAGTCGCATTGTAAACACCCGACATTCATATTTCACGTACCTAACTAATACAATGTTCATGGTCACCCTTGTCAAAATAATAACAATGATTTTAATAGAGATTTAAAACCATTAAAACTAATTATCAAGCACAGAGACAAGAGAAGACACTTGAATATCAGGTAGTTTGTTGTTTCTTGTAAGTTTTTCTAAGAATATATCAAGATATTGTAGAATCTCAGCAACTTTAAGAACGATTGCAGGAAACAATAAATTATGCTTATCATAAGACTTACCCATGAAATTTTATCTCACACCTGGGACTCCACTCACTTTTGCAATCACGAACTACACAGGTATGCACCATTTTGTAGAAAAAATAAGATCATTCAACGTGAATATTTTATTTTATAATATTTAATATAGTATCTTAACCAATTTATATATATTTTAGTTGAAACAAACATACTGTTCCCTTAGATTACGAATAAATAGTATAATAGTTCAATATTCCTTTGTTATTTGGGAAAATGTATACGATTAATGGGAAATATTGACATACACGTGTCAACATTAGAGAGAGATAGCTACACCTACGAAAGTTCAAATGAGGTCAAAAATGTGTGTTTTAGATAGATGTACCATTGACTTGTTCCTATGGACCTGTAATACCTACGAAATAAGCGTGGTATACCTATAATATCCGGGCCACCATAATGGTGGCCATAGCTAGGGTAGTAAGTAATCAAAACTAAAAAGTATCGATATCGATGCTCGTGTTTCGTACCAGAGATGTGTGCTGATTAAAATCATTTTCAAGTAGTAATAAATAATGGAGAGACGAGCTCGATGTCTTTCTTGATGACAGCTGGCAGGAGGCGGCACAGAACCGCGATAGATGGAAGGAATTGAGGGAGGCCTTTGCCCAGCAGTGGGACAGTACAGGCTAACAAAAAAAAAAAAAAAAAATGTAATGATATCAAATACTAAGTTCGGCTGTCCCTAGGACATAAAAAATCAAGCTTCTAAGTCAAGGCAATCATACGGCTATGTCACATTTTGATACTCGCAAACTCACATAAAAAACCTATAAGGTACCCTATAGGTTTTTTATGTGAGTTCGCATTGACCTAGAATCATGAAAATTAGTCAATATATCGAAATATCTTTATTTTTTTCAATATATCGAACTCCGATTGTATATTTAAAAATATCGATATATCGAAAATCTGATATTTAAAAAATATCAACAGCCCTAGTTTGTTTACTTGACAGATCATGTACTATGGGCCACATTGCGGGGTAAGTGGGGTTGCCACGCGGCGTAGGTATTTTGACATCCCGTAAAGATGTTGCCAAACAGAGAATATACAAATAGCATGCGATCTCTTTCACCAGACGACATACACGTTGGTTAACAAGAGACAAAGAATAGTTTCATAATTCAATAACGATTTAATAGATATTTGTATAAACTAGGTGGATATAGAAGAATAAGCCGCTTCCATAGGTTTCTTAATTCAATGAGATGTACGGAGATTTCCCTCCATATTTACTCTAACTTCATCACAAACTTCATGGTACAGGGTCAATGGTTCCATCACTCGTTCATAAGGCAGAGAGGGTATAGAGAGGTAGCTGTAGCTGCACCATAAAGGTATTATACTCAGTATAGAAATGTCTTTGAGCTGCACAGACACCCAGATGGTAGCTGGTAGGGTAGCTGGTATGTGAAATGTGAAATCCTACCATGGTGAAATATACGTACGTATTAGTCTGTGGAGGCACTGTTGCCAGGTCTCCCGATTTTCCGGGAGATTCACAGATTTTCCTGAAAGTCTCCCGATCTCCCGATTTTCGACAAAAATCTCCCGATTTTTACAATCCCTGTATAAAGCCTAATAATAAGAATAAGATCAAAACCTGGCAAAAAAAACTGCATAAAATGAACCAGACGGATAAGTTGGTGCTCTAAATATTTCCGTCACTCCCAGTATATCGTATGTTCACTAAACACAGCGAAAAATAGAGTATATATTATAAAGTAAATAAAAGTAATAAAGTTTAAAATTAAATTTTTTTATCACACGGGGCAGTAAAATGAAGAAAAAAACAAACTGGTGGTAGAATACAATACCGTGATTACTTCATAAACTTTGATTTTTGTTAAAAAACATCATCTCCCGGTTTTTCCATTTTTCCTCAATACTTCTCCCGCTTTTTTCATAAAAAGCCTCCCGGATTTTCAAAATCGGACCTGACAACACTGTGTGGAGGTAAAGAGGAAGAGAGCAACGAAAATGGTTTTTATTTTCAAAACGACTTTAAACTTAAACAAATTTATCGGATCTCTCTCTTTCACTCGCTGTGTTACTCGGGCCCACTAGCGCCATTCATAAAAATCATAGATACACATTCTCTCTCTTGACTTTTATTTTAATTTCATTGCTTGTTATTTCTTGGGTAGTCGGTGGACTTCTTTTTATATTTTGTTGAATATTGTTACAATGGATTCAACTTTACGTGAACAAGTCATGATAAATCAATTTGTGTTAGCGGCAGGTTGTGCCCAAGAACAAGCAAAACAGTTATTGCAAGCTGCACACTGGCAATTCGAGGTAAATTTTGTAATTTATGTAAACAAACAGTATGTAATCATGAAATGGCTGCTACTTATTTTGATTTACTGTACCCTTTTTGTCACACATTATTATCATTATTGGGATAATGATTAATGAATTTCATTCCGTTTATTAATGTTTATCATTTATTGGATAAAATAACCGTAATGTTTGGTATAAATTAGTGATCTATTAGGTGTTTTGTGATAGATGCTACTCGATCTGTAAACACACTATTCATATTGACAAAATTGCACGCAATAAGCGAACGGAGCTAGTAGTTTAACCTTGATGGGAATAAAACAATTGTGAATAATTGTTGTTTCCACGGTTTGAATATCTACTCGGCCTCTATATGGATGCTTAGTACAATGTATTTACATTGTAACTACCTACCTCAGATTAATACTACCTATCTTTTAAAAAGTCTAACGCCATTCTTGTATCTGTAAACAGTTATGTATTGAAAATTGGAAACATTCATTTTATCTATATCTTTACATATAATAAAATCGTAACAAAGCAAAAACTGTACATTTAATATTTTCGGAAATAAATAAGTTTTACCTGTACTAAGAACGATAATAATGACGAAACTTTTTTTTTTAATTTTTGTCTGTATGTCTGTCTAGGCATCACGCCAATACTGCTGGATAGAATTAGTTGAAACTTGGTAAAAATATCCATTAAAGACAGGGTCAGATTTTAGGCTACAAATCATCACACTTTTCTGCATAATAGGGGAATAGCAGAACAATTTAAAGCGAATATTAAGTTTTTTTTTTTTTTAGAAAATTCTCAGTAATCAGTAATAATAGGAATCATTTTAGGAACAATAAAACATCACGCTATATCTAAAGGGAGCTAAACGATTGATTTAAAAAAAAGTTAAGAACATGTATTTCGTAGTTTTACATAATTAGTCATGTAGTAGTAGTTAGGAAGATGGGACATAGAATCACATACATAGACATAGAATCCCAACTACAGTTTTAAGTTTTTTTTATTTTTTTACATAAACCATAATTGTTTTAAATAAATAATCATCAAATAATAATAATAATCATGCTTTTTTGTGAAATATAAATAAAATCCCCTAAGGCGACACACTGACCTGAGAGGGGAACATGAGTCGCAGCTTTACTGGTTCAAGAAGATAATAATATAGAAATAGATAATAAACTAGCAGTAACTCTTAGGACTAAATCATAATTTTGCAGTGTTTCCATAGAGTGGAAAAACTTCTATAGTAGTTTCAGAAGTAAGTAGGTATGAGACCTATTCATGAGTTATAGAATTATTTCATGTCCAATGTCCTCCCTAAAATGTTTTATTTATTTATTAGACTTCCTGCTATGCTTCAACATTATTAAAGCTGGTAAATAAGTTCCTTTTATTAACATTGATCGTTTTTGTAGACACGCATACTGAGCTTATTTCTGACCCACTGCTGGGCACAAGCTTCTTCTCAGAATGAGTAGGGCTTAGACCTTTATAAACCTACACTGGCCTGATACAGGTTTGTGAACTGCACGCATGATCTAGAACGTTTTTTTTGGAATTGTCTCAAGTGTGCAGGTTTCTCTATATTCCTTTCACTGTTATTGCAAGTCATAATCAAAGTAAAATTCTGATGTCTCCTTACTTGATAACAGGGTCGAACTCAGACCTCTGTGCACAGGAGGAAAGCATTGAATCGCTAGGCTATCATTGCTTATTTGTATATACACACATCATGCCTATCTTTCATGGAAGAGTCAACAGTGCTATCATATACACTAATAGTTTATCATGATGGGGCATTACAGACAGTGGTGTTGCTGGGAAGTTAGTTGCATCGGTTTTTCTACCCAGCTTAAACACTAGGAAGTGGCATAGAGTTCTTGGTTTTTTGGAATAAACAATTTCGACGTTCTAAAAGCACCAAGCTATTATAAGTTTATTTTTCTATCATTGAGAACTCATATTGAGCTCCCAAGTTACAGGAGGTTCCAAACTTCAGTCTGGGACTGCTGCACTAATTTTTAATAACGTAGGTAGACCGCTCCATCAACCAAATTATTTTGATTTGAGGTAAGAGAATGTAAGAAAAGTCACAAAAATTATAATATGATCCTACTTATCAGTCCTCATATTGGCCCAGTGTCTTTTCTGTGACAAATAGCTTTGTCATCGTAAGGGGATAAAATAAAATGTGCTTCAATGTTGTTAGATTAGCAGAATTCCACGTGTTAAATAATATTTTAGAATTTAAAAAAAAATGAATTGTTACTTAAGTAGGTATCCATTTTTTGTAAAAGACTGAAAAGTACAGTCAACTGCTGTGTACGGCATTTGAGGAATATGAGAAGGCCTTCGTCTTCATCGAAACTTGGTTAGTTTTGGGTGATTTTCAACGATGTCACATCGAAAACTGTAAATAGAGATGCTTAGATGCCTGTACACACGGCTACACATCAAGCTGTACATTTCCAGTAAAAGCTGACCTCGCATTGTTTAGGCTTTCCGTACAATGCGAGATCAGCTTATGCTAGAAATGTACAGCTTGATGTGTAGCAGTGTGTACAACGTGCTATTATGACTGTTCAAATCCAGGATTTAAAACAGAAGTCAATCCAACTAACAAGAGGGGGACGAGGGATCCCCAATGTTGTTTTTTTCCTTTTTCCCCTAATCTCTCTCGCTCTTATCGACTTGCTCCGGCACATTATCTTCATCGTCATCGTTTTTATATTCCAATTCCGAATAGAACATCTTGGTTATGTACAGGATCGTTTCAAAAACAGCCTCGTTATAGGAAATTTGGCGAAATGATTCGTTTTGTTAATTTACGTAATGGCGTGCTTCGAAACATTTCAATTGCGTTTAAATGTTTTATTTCTAGTCATTATTCGGAAAAACTCGAATACCTAAGCTCTAACTATTCGAATAGTAAAAAAGACGAATACTCGAATTAAACGAATACTCGAATTACATGCCCTAGTTATGGAGGCATTCCAGGAACAGCACCTGCTTGAATAGCACCTAAGCGAAACGCACCTGACGTATTCCACGAACAGCTACTTTTAATATTTTTGACGGTTGCTCTTCGTGGAACAATACATTTATTTAATTTTATTCCATGAACAGCACCTACGTTAATGTAGCTTCTAGTGATGTGGTGTATTTCATTATTTAGGTCGTCATTAAGTATTATATAACGATAAAAATCACCAGTATGTTAACATAAAATAATATAATAACAGTAGAAATGTTAAAACTGTGTCTGATGGCTAAACATATTTATTCCCCAATCACGCAAAAACTACTGAACAGATTTCAATGAAACTTTATATCGTTAATACTCTGAAGTTACATATAGGATATATCTTATCTCAATTACTCAACAGTTCCCGAGGAATGCGCTATAAATGGCGAAGAAATTATTTGACGTACAGTTGACCGCACGACATTGGTAACACTTGAATTACGAAAACTGCTTTTACTGCTTACGTGATTGAGATGCTGTCAAGGTCAAACTGTTATCACTGACACACTGCCATGCGGTCGACTGTACCAGGGTGTCATAAACGTACAGTAATAATCTAAATACGAAAGTTTGTGAGTGTTACATTTTCACAGGATGCGCGATAAACGACATCTACGCGGGTGAAAACGTGGGCACCCTCTAGTCATTCTTGTTTTGTTGTATACTATCAAACTGAATGCTTCTTTGGTAACAAGCATGGCTAACTTTATCGCGCATCCCGTAAAAAAGTAACACTCCCAAACTTTCGCATTTATAATATCAGTGTACGTTTATGGCACCCTGGTACATATTATGGCGAGTGGTTGTCGTCAAATATATTTTTTGTCATTTATATTGCGCATTCCTCAGGAACTGTTTATCTTGCCAGAATTAAAGTATACCTATATGTACGTTTATGTCATCCTGGTACATATTAAGCCGAGTATTTGTCGTGAAATAATTTCTTTGTCGTTTATTGCGCATTTCTCGGAAACTGTCTATCTTCTGGGGATAAAAAGTAGCCTATATGTTAATCCAGCTTATGGTTTATCTGTGTGCCAAATATCATCCAAGTCCGTTCAGCCGTTACAGCAAAAAGAAGTAACAAACATACATACATACACACTCACATACTTTCGCATCTTCTTAACTATTATAAAATTGTAAACGTCTGTTTGTTTGTTTGTTTGTTCCAGCATCACGCTGAAACTACTGGACCGATTTTGATGTTTTTTTTTTTGTTTGAAAGCTGATGATCTGACTTAAAAACTGGTATGGGTTTTGAGAAAGAAAGAAAGAAAGAAAAAAAGAAAAAAATTAATTCGTGGGTTGCGTACTCACCCGACAGATCGAAGCTTCTATGCATTTGCACGAGCGGATAGTAATGTACGATGGAGTGGAGTGGAGTGGAGTGGACAGGGGATGGGACTGGGGATGGGACTGGGGACGGGACAGGGGACGGGACTGGGAACGGGACAGTGGACGGGACAGGGGACGGAACATGGGACGGGACATGGGACAGGACAGTGGGACGGCACATGGGACTGGACATAGGATGGGACATGGGACATGGGACGGGAAGATAGTGAGATAGTGGGATAGTGGGACAGTGGCAGCGGGACGGTGGGACAGTCGGGCAGTGGGGCAGTGGGGAAGTGGCGCAGCGGGGCAGTGGGACAGTGGGGTAACGGGGCAGTGGGGTTGTGGGGCAGCGGTGCAGCGCGGCAGCGGGACAGTGGGGCAGCGAGGCAGTGGGGCAGCGTGCCAGCGGGGTAGCGGGGCAGCGGTGCAGTGGGGTACCGGGGCAGCGGGGCAGTGGGATAGTGTGGCAGAGGGGCAGTAGGGCAGTGGGGTAAAGGGCCAGCGGGGCAGCTGGGCAGCGGGGCAGTAGGGGAGTGGGGCAGCGGGGCAGACAGTGGGGCAGTGGGATAGTGGGGCAGCGGGGCAGTTGGCTATCGGTGCAGCGGGGCCGTGGGTTACCGGGGCAGCGGGGCCGTGGGTTACCGGGGCAGCGGGGCAGTGGGACAGTGGGGTAGCGGGGCAGTGGGGTTGTGGGGCAGCGGTGCAGCGGGACAGTGGGGCAGGGAAGCGGGGCAGCGAGTCAGTGAGGCAGCGGGGCAGCGGTGCAGTGGGGTACCGGGGCAGCGGGGCAGTGGGGTAGTGTGGCAGAGGGGCAGTAGTGCAGCGGGGCAGTGGGGTAGCGGGGCAGTAGGGGAGTGGGGCAGCGGGGCAGGCAGTGGGGCAGTGGGATAGTGGGGCAGTTGGGTAGCGGTGCAGCGGCGCAGATGGGCAGCGGGGCAGTGGGTTACCGGGGCAGCGGGGCAGTGGGATAGTGGGGCAGCGGGTCAGCGGGGCAGTGGGACAGCGGGGCTGTGGGGAAGCGGGGCAGGCTGTGGGGCAGTGGGATAGTGAGGCAGCGGGGCAGTGAGGCAGTGGGGTAGCGGGGCATCGGGGCAGTGGTGCAGTGGGTTACCGGGGCAGCGGGGCAGTGGGATAGTGGGGCAGCGGGGCTTTGCGGCAGCGGGGCAGTGGGTTAACGGGGCAGTGTGCAGTGGGAAAGTGGGGTTGTGGGTCAGCTGGGCAGCGGGGCAGTGGGGCAGCGGGGCAGACTGTGGGGCAGTGGGGAAGTGGGATAGTGAAGCAGTGGGGCAGTGGGGTAGCGGTGCAGTTGGGTATCGGGGTAGTGGGGTAGCGGGGCAGTGGGATAGTGGGGCAGTGGGGTAGCGGGGCAGCGGGGCTGTGGGGGCCAGAGGGGCCGTTTGGTAGTGGGGCAGCGGGGCAGTGGGGCAGCGGGGTAGTGTGGCAGCGGGGCAGTGGGGCTGTGGGGCCGCGGGGCAATGGGGCTGTGGGATAGTGGGGCAGCGGGGCAGTGGGGTAGCGGGGCTGTGGGTCAGTGGGGCAGCGGGACAGCGGGACAGTGGACTGGACTGGAATGGACTGGACTGGACTGACGTGGGTTAGCAGAATTTAACGCGAGCGGAGCCGCGGGTAAAAGCTAGTTTATAATATTAGTGTGATTATTTATTCGTACTGACTCCTGACAGGACATCCTAGTTCGGGAGTCAGGGCACCACATGAATTTACTGTACTGATTATGCTAAATAAATGATTATAATGCTTAATGATTATAATTTATATATTTTCATGTAGGTAATTTATATTAAATATAAATATACTGGTGATTTTTATCGATACACACCACATCACTAGAAGAAGCTACTTTAACGCAGTTGCTGTTCGTGGAATAAGATTTAATAAATTTATTGTTCCACGAAGAGCAACCGTCAAAAATATTGAAAGTAGCTGTTTGTGGAATATGTAAGGTGCTATTCAAGCAGGTGTTGTTCCTGGAATGCCTCTAGTTATGCTAATACCTCATAAAAACGAATTAAAGAGAGTTCACCGAAGGTGCAGCAGTGCGTGTTGATGTCTTTGTCTTTCATATTTGCATCTCTTTCTTACGCAGGTAACATCACACATATGTGTTTGCCTTAGTTTTTATTAATAATGAACTTAATGGACATTTTTATTTGGAGAGGACCCGGTTACAAAATGGATTCCATTAATTCAAAGTAGTTAAAAATTCAATGTTAATATTTAAAACGCTAGATTAATATGTGATCTCTCAGAGTAAATGTATATTTTACTTTAAAAAAGTATGGCATTGTCGTTAAAAATAAAAAAACTTAGAGATATTTTCATTCCATTTTATAACCATTTTTACTTCAAATTTAGTAACAAAATACCACTGTTATTTACTAAATAACCATTTATTATTTTTACTTATATCCTAATTAATGAGATCAAAGTAAAAAAAATCTTCTATAATTTAAAGAAATCTTATTTTTTTATAAAAACAGCCATTTTGTTACTTTTGGGACCAAACAATTTTTTTTTCTTAAATACGAAGATTTTACTCGGACAAGACTTAAGAAGTCTATAAAATAAAAAAAACTAAACAAAAAAAAAAAAAACAAACAAACAGAAACAAAAACAAAAAACAAAAAAACAAAACAAAAACAGAAACAAAACTCAATTTCTCACAGAAAAATATTCAAAGATTCAATTCAATATGTTTATAACAAATAAATGAAACTGAATCTGAATATGAATAATTATTAGTAAATAATATTATTGGGACAGTTACAAAACTGAACGAGTAGTTACGCAAATGGAAATTACTAAGACTAACTCTAGAAAGTTGCATGTACCTACTTAATTAACTTTTAACACAATATCACATTTTAAGAGACTATAAATCAGGTAATAGTATTCTTTTTCTGTATTTGTTTTTGCTGTCTTCCGATTTGAAGTTTTTGGCTTTTTCTTCCTCAGATACATTTGGATTTAACTTCGTTTTTCATTTCAGTTTGATTGTTTTTTAATTTCTCCCGAAACGCCGTTGTTTTTCGGCATTGATGAGCGCCATATCTGAGTCTAAAAGTAAATAAAGCATGTAAATAATATTTATTCATAGTATCTCATAATAAACTTAATTTATATGCACGCATAATATGCACTCAGCCTAACATTTCCACATCGTAACCACGACGTTCCACATGTACGTAACTAAACAAAATGGAACTAACATTAGAATGTCATTTTAGATTTTAAAAAAAAACAAACTTATATTCTGCTTCAACCGGAAAACAAAAACTTTTAATAAATACTTAATGGACTAGAGCACAAAATTAACAATAAATTACATGAAAAAAAATTGAAACTTACCGTAATTTCCACAGTTACAAAATTGAGCTTTACAAGTGTAACCTCACTCGGCTGCCCTTAAACACTATTCTGCCGGTTAAACAAATGTTAAATCCACTGTCATGACTACTGGAAATGGTCCAAACGTGGCCAGTAAACTAATAAAATGCCCACATTGGTAGATTCTTTCTTTTACCGAACAGAAATCACGGTTACAAAATAGGAATTCCACATAAGGCCAATATTGAGGGACAAGAAAAAAAGTGTATTTTAATTACTTTTTATTACTAAACTGTTATTAAATTTCTACTCGATTTAAAAAGGGTTCTATAATAATCATTTTAGTGGTAAAATATAAACTAGGAAACTAATATATATCCAAGAAAATCTTTGCTGAATGTTGCTGCGTTACCATGGGACAGGGCAAAATTTGAACTTTTGGGAGTTATTTTGTTTATTATCATATATTTATAATAGATATTTTAAATAAATTTAACTGTGTTTTTACCATGAAATATGAAGGGATTTTGAATCAACAGGTATATCTACATAACATTATTGCATCTCTCCAAAATTCATCTTGGATGGGACAGGTCAAATTAGCTCGGGACCTCTAAATGTGAAATTGCCCTAATGAAATTCATAACACTACACTACGCACGCACGCACGCATTACAGATATGAGCTTCTGAAGCCGAACTAGACATAGCCTGTATTTCAGCATTCAGTGCTATCCCCTCGGATATCAATTACAATTTATTTACTTATGTACTAGCATATTTAAATTATTTCATTTTACTTGACTATTAGTTTTTTTTAAAATAACAATAATAGAAAAAAAAACCAAGATAAAAATTAAAAAAGATGTTTAGATTGTGTGTAGGATGTGTAATGTATATGAGTGTGTTAGTAGTATTTGTGTTGTGTAAGTGGGGTGTGTAATATAACTTGGTCATGATGTTTCATTAAAATTTTATTTTTTCCACTTATATTCCGGCTTTGTATTGTGCATCTCGTATATTATAGCATATTATGTGTCCCGTGTGGTGCCGGACGTAAAGAATTGAACCACCCTTTCTCTTCTCATGGGTGTCGTAAAAGGCGACTAAGGGATTCACCAGAGGATGGGCAGCAGCGTTCTCTGAGTAGTTAAACAACCAACTGCGAACGCCAACTCGCCTGCCAAGCGTGGTGGTTTTGGCATATCCCCCCCCCCCTTTGGGGAGACTTTTGTCAAGCAGTGGACGTCTTTCGGCTGAAAAATTGGGTTTATTCCACTTTGTTCACCCAGGTGATATCACCTGGGTGAACAAAGTGGAATAAATTGGTGTCCTTTGTTCACCTCGGAATTAGATCACCCAGGTGAATTCACCTGGGTGCACAAGGTGGAAATAATTAGTGTACTTTGTTCACCTTGGAATTAGATCACCTGGGTGAACAGAGGCGACTCCTATTTTTATTTTTTATTTGTGTTCTTGAATCACCCACATTCAGATTGTTTTTACAATTTTTTTTAAAGGATGGTGCCACAAATTAAATTCCTCTGTATGTCATCGTAAGAACAATATAATACATTCACTTGATGCGTATCAAAATGATGTATCATTTTATATGGTGCGTTTGAAAAATAAAATAAAACAAATGTTGATCAGTTCGTCTTCGTCGAATCGGAATTCCGCACGAATTTGGGATACTTTTATAAGAGACTGCTAAATGGAACTAGTTGCCGGCCACATCTCAGTTGGTCATTTTCTTGAAAAATCACGATAATTTATAGTTCTTGGTTTATTTGCATTTTTTTTATATTTTTTTCATTACAATAATACAAACATTAAAGTATCTAAGAAACACGTTTTAAGCGAATTAATTTTCATTTTTTTCGAATGTACCTACATCTCTGCATGCTATAAATTAACAGATTTTGATTACAACCTTTTGGATTACGCTTATAGGTAGTAGTTTACACAAAAGAATCTGGTACACTTGCGCAAAAAACACGCGCGTGCAGAGCTGGTCAAAAATTCTGATGGCGATATCTTCTAAACCACAGGTGTTGGTACTCAGGTGAAAGGACTCTATGAGCTCTAGACAAATAAATGGTCCAAACTTCTGACGGCCATATCTCCCAAACTATAGCTCTTAGACCTATCGTGTTCGTACTCAAATAAAAGGGCTCGATGAGCTCTAAATAAATATATGGTCAAAACTTCTGATTGCCACATCTCCTAAACTATAGCTCTTAGACCTATAGTGTTGGTACTCAAAAGAAAGGGCTCGACGAGATCTACCCAAATTTATAATGAAAACATCTGCCAAGTGATTTTCGACCTTCCTGTGACAAATGTTTAATTTCATAAAATTAAATTGCTGATTCGATTGCAAATATTAAAAGGAAATAATTTTTTGCTAAATGTCAGTAAGGTTTGAGTACCAACACGATAAGTCTAAGAGCTATAGTTTTGGAAATATGGCCATCAGAAGTTTTGACCATATATTTGACTAAGAGCTCACCGAGTCCTTTCATTTGAGTACCAACGCCTGTGGTTTAGGAGATATGGCCATCAGAATTTTTGACCAGCTTTGCACGCGCGTTTCTCGCAAACAGCGAAGAAGACGAGAGATGTGACCGACGTGCGGTGAGTAGCGTGCGGCGAGCGGCATACGGCACTGCTAGTGTCCCCACGTCGTAAAATACGCCAGCCGAGCCCGACAAAAAAAAACAACATCCAACGCTCGCCGCATGCAGCTCGTAGCTCCACTCTAGCCAGTACACATCTCTGCTCCGGTCTAGCCAGTACACATCTCCGCACAGCTTTGGTGGACACTACCTAGCTGCTAAGCATCTCCTCTCATCTCCACTTTGGAGTCTGGACCTTATGTTCTGAATGTGAGTGATTTAAGGACACAAATAACAAATTAAAAATAGGAGTCGCCTCTGTTCACCCAGGTGATCTAATTCCAAGGTGAACAAAGTACACTAATTATTTCCACCTTGTGCACCCAGGTGAATTCACCTGGGTGATCTAATTCCGAGGTGAACAAAGTACACCAATTTATTCCACTTTGTTCACCCAGGTGATATCACCTGGGTGAACAAAGTGGAATAAAATGAAGCCTATGAAAAAAACTTAACGATAATAAAATAAGAAGTAAAATAACAAATATCCTATGATTATTTATTGTTTCTTGAAAAATCTAACAAGTATTCGTAAAACTCGAAAAACTCGAATATATTATTAGTGTCTCAAATAACATAAGTTGTACTTTATCTATCAACTACGGGGTCCCCCAGGGTAGTATTCATGGGCTGACTCTTTTTCTTATACAGGGTGGAAACTTTCAGCAGGGCAGTAAGGGGCCGTTGCAGCTACGCGAAAATGGTCTTAGGAGACTATATTTTGTTATGGTATTTTGAACCCCATTCACAGTCTGAAAAAAAATTTACTGCTAGCAAGAAAATAGCTATTTTACACAAAAACATTTTTGATGATGCCAATCGATCCTGTTTCTAATACTGATCAAAAACTTCTATGGGACCAACCATCGTTGGAGTACTCGAAAAGTCACAAATTGCAGAAAACTTATCCCGTACATTTTGTATGAAAATTTTACGCAAAAGCTTTTTTAGTGACGGTTGAGATCTCCACTCCAACCCTCTCCCAGCTACTATGTCAAAACAAATCAAATCAAAATAGTCACCGCTCATTCCTGCAAGGACCCCGATACATTGCCGTGTACTTGTAGTAAAATCGAAAGAACTTTGAATATTAAATATCTCGGTGTCATACTCATACTGGACAATAACTTGAGCTTTAAACACCATATCTCTGCTTTATGTGGTAAGATTCGTAAATTGATTTTCATCATCAAAACTCTCAGGTACGTTGTCAATCCGTCTCTTCTTAAACAAATCTACCGGACCCTTTGCGAACCACTTATCACTTACTGTATTCTTTCTTGGGGTGGTGCACCCATGAAGTTATAGTAAATATTGGAGCAATCACTCAGTAATACGTAACTGATACCGACCTTGAAAATAATGTCTCACTCACGTAGGGGTTCTGTCTCTTTCTAAGTAGGGTGTCTAACCGTTATGTATTGTATTACAGGACAAACGAATTTGGTCTGAATTTAAGAATTTTAGTGAGTAAAATATACATCTATTTTATATCAATACTTATAAAGCTAGTCTAGCCTAGATAATCTGGTTTTATACATTTCAAATTTAATTTAAGTGCCTTTTCTTAAAGAAGAGCACCGCATGCCATACATTAAACGCAATTAATTTGATTACAAAAAAATGTATTAGATAAAACAACAAACTTACAGCAATGCAAATAAAGTTGACCTTTCATAAGTAAATAAAATATATCCTTTTTCGTGGTATAAGTGATAAATACATATATTAATATTATATTTAAGGAGGTGACTATACCACTGATACTGAACACGAATCAATAAAAAAAAACAAATATTAACTAATACCAAATATTTTTTTGGTTAATAAACCAAAAAAATAAATTACACATATACCTATATACCAGGCCCCTCAGAAAGTATTGCGAAAAAAAGTTTTTATATATGGGAGACTGGCCAGTTATAATGTTTTTCGAAAATATGATTATTTATAAGTAAAAATAAGTAAGTTCCAATTTCAAAATTTCCCTCCACATTTTTTGCGAGTTAATTCAAAGTATTGTGTCTCACTGAAATATGGATCTGCGCCGGGAACATTTTAGAGCTATGATTTTATACGATTTCAAGTGTCGCCTGAAACCGGATGAATCGTACGATAGACTTCAAATGGCATTCATGGATGAAGGCCCTTCCAAGGCAACCGTGTATCGTTGGTATAACGAATTCAAGCGCGGTCGACCAACTTTGGGGGATGACGAAAGAAGCGGTCGCCCTTTGACGGCTGTTACCGAAGAAAACGTGCTAGCAGTGAAAAATTTAATCCAAGACAATAGGCGAATTACATATCAGGAGATTCAACACATATTGAAGATTGGATCGGGAAGCGTTCACGAGATTCTACACAGCTATCTTCGCGTGAGGAGGATAGTATCACGCTGGGTGCCGCACAACCTCACCGATGCTCAGAAGCAGGCCCGGGTGGAATGGTGCCGTGATATGCTTAACAAATTTGAAGCAGGCTCGTCTCGGCGTGTTTACGACATCGTTACAGGTGATGAGTCCTGGATTTATCAATACGACCCAGAAACCAAGCGCCAGTCGACTGTTTGGGTGTTTCAAAATGAGCCAACGCCTACCAAAGTGAAGCGATCTAGAAGCGGGGGTAAGATTTTGATCGCTAGCTTTTTTAATTTGACTGGCCACTTGGTATCAATTCCCTTACGGGATCAAAGAAGCATTAATGCCGAATGGTATACTACCAAATGTTTGCCAGAAGTTTTCTCTGTTATAAGCAACAAGCGACCAAACACAGGGCTCCGCGGGCTACTGCTCCACCACGACAATGCACCTGCGCACACCGCACTCAAAACGAGGGACTTCCTGGACAGCACGCCAGTCAAACTCCTGGGTCACCCTCCTTACAGCCCTGATCTAGCACCGTGTGACTTCTTTTTATTCCCAAAAATAAAAAATCAGCTCAAAGGGATACAATTTTCGTCGCCGGAAGATGCGCTGGCTGCGTTCGAACAGGCTGTAAACGAGGTGTCTGCGGCGGACTGGAAAAAGTGTTTTGAAAACTGGTTTAGGCGCATGAATCTTTGTATAGAGGCTGGTGGAAAGTACTTTGAAAAGATTTGATAAAAATATATGTACGTATAGAACAATTTTTTTTAGTTTCGCAAAACTTTCTGAGTGTCCCACGTATAGTTATATATATACCTATTTGTAAACAAACAAATTCCCCCGTTGTCACGTTACTCACGTTACAGAGACGGGAGATGTCGTGCACCGTTAGTGGCATTGATGTAGTATGAGGGAGTAAGAGAATGGTAGGGAATAAATAAATAAATGTAGAGTAGGTACAGTTACAGAGGCTTTAATCTTAACTATTATAAAATTGTAAACGTCTGTTTGTTTGTTTGTTTGTTCCAGCATCACGCTAAAACTACTGGACCGATTTTGATGTTTTTTTTTTGTTTGAAAGCTGATGATCTGACTTAAAAACTGATATGGGTTTTGAGAAAGAAAGAAAGAAAGAAAAAAATAAAAAAATTAATTCGTGGGTTGCGTACTCACCCGACAGATCGAAGCTTCTATGCATTTGCACGAGCGGATAGTAATGTACCATGGAGTGGAGTGGATCGGAGTGGACAGGGGATGGGACTGGGGATGGGACTGGGGACGGGACTGGGGACGGGACTCGGGACGGGACAGTGGACGGGACAGGGGACGGAACATGGGACGGGAAATGGGACGGGACATGGGACAGGACAGTGGGACGGCACATGGGACTGGACATAGGATGGGACATGGGACATGGGACGGGACGATAGTGATATAGTGAGAAAGTGGGACAGTGGGATAGTGGGACAGTAGGACAGTGGCAGTGGGACGGTGGGACAGTGGGGCAGTGGGGTAGTGGTGCAGCGGGGCAATTGGCCAGTGGGGCAGTGGGATAGTGGGGCAGTGGGGTAGCGGGGCTGTGGGGCAGTGGGGTTTTGGGGCAGCGGGGCAGTGGGGCGGGGAAGCGAGGCAGCGAGGCAGTGGGGCAGCGGGGCAGAGTGCCAGCGGGGCAGTGGGGTACTGGGGCAGCGGGGCAGTGGGGAAGCGGGGCAGTGGGGCAGCGGGGCAGCGCGGCACGTTGTGGGGCAGCGCGGCAGTGGGGTAGCGGGGCAGGCAGTGGGGCAGTGGGATAGAGGGGCCGCGGGGCAGAGGGGCAGTTGGGCAGCGGGGCAGCTGGGCAGCGGGCCAGAGGGGCAGCGGGGCAGTGGGGTAGCGGGGCAGCGGTGCAGTGGGGGCAGTGAGGTAGTCGGGCAGCGGGGCAGTGGGGTAGCGGGGCCGTGGCGCAGTGGGGCAGCGGGGTAGCTGGGCAGCGAGGCAGTGGGGCCGCGGGGCAGCGGGGTAGTGGGGCAGTGGGGTAGCGGGGCAGCTGGGCAACGGGGTAGTGGGGCAGCGGGGCTGTGGTGCAGCGGGGCAGTGGGGCAGCGGCGCAGTGGGGCAGTGGGGCAGCGGGGTAGCGGGGCAGTGGGGCAGTGGGGCAGCGGGGCAGCGGGACAGTGGGACAGTGGACTGGACTGGAATGGACTGGACTGGACTGGACTGACGTGGGTTAGCAGAATTTAACGCGAGCGGAGCCGCGGGTAAAAGCTAGTATATATATATATATCTAATTACATTAAAGTCTTTAAGAGTCCCACACAATCACGCACTGCTCAACGTATCGCCTTAGGCACTATTCAAGATTGTACAAGAAAACCTTACAGTTTAATGTATGATTTCCGTTCACCGTTGGGTGAGCCCAGGCAGGCTGCCTGGCCAATCGGGCCGCCTGGCCAATCGGGCCGGCAGTTTACCTTTAATTGTTTTCGAGTTCTGAATTGCTAGTGTAGCGTTTTATTGTAGCTAGTAATGACATCATATTACTAATATATTTGGTTTGTCTCTTAACTTTTTGCCTTAAAATCCTGTTTCTTTTTTGCAGCAATTCTTCTCGATTCGACTTAATTTTCACTTGTATGCTTCTGTTTATTCTTTGCGATACGGTTTTTTCCTTGGTGCAATATTTTACACATCCTACGGACAGATTTTTTTATATACATCTAATAAAAACATACTTTAAACAACGATTGAATGGCACAATAAAAAAAATTGGTTGTTAATTTACCTGACTTGCATCTTTTTCATTTCATGCAGTTTCCAAGAGCCGTTTCAGTAGGGGCATTCTATTTCTTTGTCCAGTAATGTCATCCAATGGCAGAGTATGTAGATCATATTTCTGAAAGTGAAAAAATTTTGTGACATCAGAAAAATGAATCTAGTACAGTTCAGCATAAAAGAGTACATAAAATGAGGGCGTCACTACATTGAAAATTTTGAACTTTTAAATTCGCGTTTTTGGCACAACTGTGTACAGTCTCAATTCATATACATTCAATTTAAATGTTTTCAGGCACATTTTTTGCATGATAAAACACAAATCAGATTTTTGATTTGAATTTTGATCAGATTGGTACAATACTGCCAAACATAGAAAATTGGTTCCGATTTAGATGTTTTTCCAAGACTATACCTAATCTACAAATCTATCCTAAAGCCAAGTAAAATGCTGACAAATAGCGATAATAAATTAAAGTTCAATTTTTGATATTATGTAAAGATAATATTGCGATAATATGGCGATGCTTGGGGGAGGCCTATGTCCAGCAGTGGATGTCATTCGGCTGAAATGATTATGATGATGAAAGATAATATTCGGACACTCTTGTATTTTGTAGTGAGACCTTAACTGATTAAAACTAGAGAAAATAACATACCTACCTGATGTTGAAATGACGGAGGAATAATTGTACAGGGGCTGGAACTAGTACTGGTCATTACTATTTAAACTACTGGCGAGACAAATTCATCACACAAAGGAATTAGCTTCTAATTATATGCCTGAAAAAGATAATTATTTTAATCAACTCAACATCATTTATGCATTTCTTATAATATCTATACATTCGTTTTCCTTATATTACACTAAAATTACTAATGATATAGGGTAGCGATGGTAGTGTTAATACAGATGGTATACTTTCGTCAGTTACCATAACTTCTTCTGCCTGAAAACATAATAGTACGTTGGCCTAAATTAAAACCATAAACTAACTAGTTGTTGAAAAACATGTTCAAAACAATGTTTGGGGCATGTTATAATTATATTTAACCCTGATATATGGAACAAATATTTGTATGCATAGTCTACAGTTCAGGGTGTGTGTGTGAGATGTATGCTTGTAAACTTTTGTGTTTGTAATTAGCAATGCATCGATCATGTAGGACACAGTTGATGTCGCTTTCATGATGAGTTACTGTATTTCAATTTATAATATATTTTAATATTATTTTGTGTACCTACGCTACAAATTTATTATTATTATAAATAAGTGGTATTTTTTTAAACTAATGACATTCACAAATCACAGTTTTAAATAACTACCCATGATCTTTTATATCAATTCATTTACAATAATACTTACATTTTCATTAAAGAAAGGTGTTGCTGTCTGCTTTATTTTTTTCCATGCTAATTTTGGCACTCTTGTAAAATTGAGATTTCGTTGGAACTAGAGCCAACCAGTCATTTCTTCGTTGAACGTCTTTAGGAAATCTAAAAAGAAAATTATCATAAATTATTTATAGTAAGTACCTACTGTTAGACAACACTTTTTACAATAAGCTAATGTCTGCATATCATTTATATATTATCATTTACCGAAGGTAAATAAGTCATATTCACTTTCCACCACGAGAGAACTCTGTATTTTTCATGTTAGTCACTTTAACACATGGCATTAATATATAACAATTTAAACTCAATTCACAACTATTGGAAATCAAGGATTTCTACAATCACAGAAAATACTACAAAGGTTACATCAACACTGACCGTTGCAACAATCTGAATGCCCCCACTAATCAAAACCACAGATCTTTTATAGATCAGCAAAATCGAGTCAATACACGTTCCTTAATTCATTTTTAAGAATATTCCTTTTTAATTAAAAATCTTGGAAAGATATTATAAAAATTAAGTAGGTATCAAAAACAAATAAATATCATTATTATTCATTATAACATTTGGAAATAATTAATTTGACTCGGATATTATTGGAAATAGAAATGAATATAAAACAAATTAATACAGCACAAAAACGTTAAATTAAATCATAAAATAATTCAAAACAAATTGAATAACATAGGCATTCTAACAGCTCGTCCATCCTGATAATAAGTACACGTCCTCGTGTACAGTGCGCGGCATACCCCACATTGACATGCGCAGTGACGCCACGCCAGTGGTACCATCATTGTTCAAGCTATTTGCCGGCTACTATACCTATTATAAGAATGAACTACTTATTTTAGTAATTACTTTTTATTTTCTATATGAATATTATCTTAACAATTTTATTGTTACGTTGGTAAATAATTATTCAATTAGCTTTTCAATAACACATTGCCTTGTGCATAATAAAATTATAAAAAATCAATTACATAATTTTATAGCATCTAATGGGAGAGGCCTATGTCCAGCAGTGGACTGCGATAGGCTGAGTTGATGATGATGATGATGACAGCATGTAATGTATCACAACCTATTCCACATTTATAACAGATTTCAGATACTATGACAAATTACACATTGCTCATTTTATACACACTTTGTGCATTAAACTTTGCACACTTTGTGCATTAACCTCGCACTCGCTAAACAACAATCAATTACGTAATTTCACACCATGTATCACATCTTACAAAATACACTTTTGAACACATTTCACCACACTTTACACTTTGCGCGCATTGCGCATTTCATTGACTAATCTTCGCACACTTTGCATGGACCTCGCACATCTTGTGCATTAGACCTCGCACACCTTGTGCATTAGGACTCCCACACATTGTGCATTTAGACACGCACACCTTGTACAGTAAGATTCACACACCTTGTGCATTAAGGCTTGCACACCTAGTGCATTAAGGCTTGCACACCTAGTGCATTAAGGCTTGCACACCTAGTGCATTAAGGCTTGCACACCTAGTGCATTAAGGCTTGCACACCTAGTGCATTAGGACTCGCACACCTTGTGCATTAGGACTAGGACTCGCACACCTTGTGCATTAGGACTAGGACTCGCACACCTTGTGCATTAGGACTAGGACTCGCACACCTTGTGCATTAGGACTAGGACTCGCACACCTTGTGCATTAGGACTAGGACTCGCACACCTTGTGCATTAGGACTAGGATTCGCACACCTTGTGCATTAGGACTAGGATTCGCACACCTTGTGCATTAGGATTCTTACACCTTGTGGATTTCATACTTTATACATACATATACAAGCAAACCTTGCGCTTTGCTTTTATTTGTGTATCGCACACTTTTACAACCTAGCACACCTAGTGCAACTCATACATAGCACACCTTGTGCATAGCATATTTTTATATAGCACACTTTGTGCATACAACATTGCAAACCCTTTGCATCATATTAATTATACATCACAATTTGTGCATCTAATACTTTTTCACACCTTGTGGATTTCATACTTTATACATACATATACAAGCAAACCTTGCGCTTTGCTTTTATTTGTGTATCGCACACTTTTACAACCTAGCACACCTAGTGCAACTCATACATAGCACACCTTGTGCATAGCATATTTTTATATAGCACACTTTGTGCATACAACATTGCAAACCCTTTGCATCATATTAATTATACATCATAATTTGTGCATCTAATACTTTTTCCATAGCAAACCTTACGCATTGAACATTTTTCTATCGATTACTTTGTACATACAACATCGGACACCTTGTGTGTCACACACAATTTACATAGCACACTTTGTGCATCTTATACTTTTTGCATAGCACGCCTTGCGCATTGCACATTTTATATCGCACACTATGTCCATTCATCCACACCACATCTTGTGAATCTGATACATCATACATTGCTCACATTGTGAGTCGTATATATTATACATAGCACACCTTGTGAACAGTCTCACCACCATATATATTTTTTTACGCACGCAGCAAGCCTTTTTCGGTCTTGCGTTGCCTTAGTCATAATTATATACAATAATTTTAATAATTAGATACCAATCATACGTCGATACTCGTCTAACTGACACTTAGAGAAAGAATCGTCACCCCTTTTTATTGTGTGTACCTTTTAACTATTAACTTACTGTGAAATGAACATACTACTAACTTTGGTAATATATTTCTACTCTGTGTACTCAACTAACTACTATAAGATTTAAAACTCCAATTAACACATCAACAACATATACTTAGGTACTTTTGCAAATGTACGAAGCTAACTGGCCCGTACCTACACCTTGTGCGTCTTATACTGCATAACACACTTTGTGTATTGCATATTTGTATATAGCACACTTTTTGCCTACAACCTGATATATCTTGTGCATCTCACACATTATACATTGTGTAACGTATACATTATACATAGCACACCTTATGCATCATTTATATTATACATAGCATACCTTGTGCATTAGTATTTGATAATACATGTGAATGTAAGCAATAATAATCATACGGAATACCATGTTTCTGCATCTTACACTGGCAACATAATAAAAGAAAAGCACAAACATATGTTTACTGTTCGTTACGATTTGTTTAAGTACTTCATGTAACTTAACATAACACACACATAACATCACGCCTGTACCTCCCCGAAGGGGCAGGCAGAGGCGTAATAGTACAACCCACATTTCGCCAGTTATGTCATAGTCCCATGCAATAGGGGGCGAGTCTATTGCCATTGACCGGGTACAAATCCCGACTCCGGGCCGCTACTGAGAATTTCCAAATGATAAAAACCAAATAACACTTTGCCCGACCCGGGAATCGAACCCAGGACCCCACGCTCAGCAGTCGCGCCTGCAACCACTAGACCAACGAGGCAGTCAACTTAATTCATTCATTCTTCAGTCATGTAACTTAATTTTCACTTATTTCTTTCTCTGATGAATCGGCAGTCCCATTCCCGCCAAAATATAACCACATGTATATTTTGACCACTGCATACATACATCCCTTTGTATACAGACGTACCTTTCATAATGAGTCCATTACACACACAATCAATAATACGATATCTTAAGAATTCTTGTCTATCTTGCGGTTCGTCAACATATTTTGCAACCTCATTATCTTATTTTAGTAACATTATTCGATTGACCGCTCGCATCCTGTTCTAATAAATGTCGACGGACCAAGCGGTGTACAGAAAAACCTCAAGAAAAACCTAAACTGGTTTATGTTCTACATTGTATCGGCCAAATGCATGTATTTTTTTTTTATGGAAATCAAAATATATAAATAATTAAATAATCTGTACTTTCCTCAATATCCATCCCATGTATAAGATGGGGGTCTTTCTAGTGAGTTTACGGCCAAATAGATCCGAAACGGTCTGATGGTGACCCTCTTGTTCCTTAATATTACTTAACATGGCATTGAATCTGAACCAACCTGTCATCACACAAACGCTCGTCATCACCCCAATTTTGAGGAGCAAGCGAATACAAAACTAACCCGTCGCGCCTCTACCCGGCCACCCGCCCGTGGTAAGGTAAATTTCCATTCTTCTAACCCATTCCAATGTCATATATCAATTTCAGTCATTTAAATTTTATGCCTGTATAAGATTTTGTACATATCCTGATCACATGTAACGTGTCGGCACACCCGTACCCAAATTATCCTTCAAAACTCCGACAGAAATATTTGATTTTGTATTTTAAATATCTTTTTAAAACGATAAATTTTGAGTGAGAGAGCATCCATAAATTTAAATTGTTCCCACTCCAAACTGACCCAATCACTGGAGCCCATGATTGCTCGACTCCAGTTGCTCGGACAACAGCAAGAACAAATCATACGGGTTCTTTCATTAGTTGTGAAAATCAGACTCCAATGGTCGATATGGAAAGTATGAAAGGGCATAGCGATCTTTGGAATGAGATGTAAACAGCCTCGCTTCCTTTCCCATAGAACCCAATCATGAGCACACTCCAAGAGTTCTCTAAACATATTTCTTATCATTAGCTTCTCATTTGTAACATATGGAAAGTATGAAAGGGCATAGCAATCTTTGGAATGAGATGTAAACAACCTCGCTTCCTTTCCCATAGAACCCAATCATGAGCACACTCCAAGAGTTCTCTAAACATATTTCTTATCATTAGCTTCTCATTTGTAACAAGTTCTTGTTATAATAATGTTTGTCCTTTTCATTTCTTTCACTCTCAATGCTTTTGTCTATGCCTATGCGTTCAAACGCACACCATCCACACCCAACATCAAACATAACCTCATACGCCAACCCGGCACATAACCACCACACAACATTGAACAAGTATTATCGTAGTGAACTAAGTTAACAAGTAATATGGATGACGTACTACGTACCTCATACTCATAAGCCGTAGAAAATTCTGTGCACACTGCACAACCCATTAACGTCACTGACCCAAAATACATCATCATCCTCAGAGCCTTTTCCCAATTATATTGGGGTCGGCTTCCAGTCTAGCCAGATGCGGCTGAACATCAGTATTTTACACGGAGCGACTGCCATCAGACCCCCGCAACCCAATTACTGGGTAATACTGACATTCGGAGGTTAGACCAGTTGTCAGACTTTCAGGCTTCTGACTACCCGTAACGACTGCCATAGATATTCGTATGACAACCGGGACCGACAGCTTAACGTGCTCTCCGAGGCACGGAGGGGTCTCGATGTGTAACGAAACGGTCACCCATCTACAGACTGACCGCGGCAAGTGCAGCTTAACCTTGCAGATCGTACAATCCGCGCAGTCGTTGCATCGCTACGAGCCCCTTGACCCAAAATACATATAAATTAAAAATACATAAATATTTTTGGGACATCTTACGCATCACCATTCTATCACAAGCCAAGTAGAACCTGTACTATGGGTACCTACTAGACAATACAGTAGGTATATAAGAAGTATTTTGATAATCCACAAGTTTTACTAAATTGTTTGAATATTCAGTCTGACCTCATCATATTGTTCAAATGCTGGCTACAAACCACCAAACTTTCCGTAATTATATTAAAATATAAAGAAAATTTAAAACAGACGAATAACCAATGGAGCATATCAACGAATTAAGCTATTCAGCGCAGCCCACCAAAAAATAAAAATATACTATGCTAAAATCACTCCGATTCGTCAACTAGTTTTCGAAACATTGTTCCTCTCAAATGTGGGTCGCGGGGCCAGCGCTGGCCGCTATGACGCCACTATACATCTCCAGGCTCACTCCGTTGCATGCCTGCGTTCTACAGGCTAGTGCTACATTTTAAAACTCTCATAATGTGTAAATCACATTGCAAAAATATTTTGTTGTGCTAAAATGCCCGAACTAGGTAGGCAGGTACATAATAAACTAAAAGGACAGCGAGCGCGTCGTGGCTGTGGAGTGGCGTGCCACGAGCCACGACAAACGCGTGCGTGCGGGAGAAACCTCACAGCATCATAACTTCTAAACCACTTGATTAATTTGAACAAAACAGATAGTTATGCATTTTTAGACATTTAGACTCCATTGTGAAAAAGGTTCAAGCGATTCTCTGAACCCACTGATATTATCTATTGAACCTCAGATCTTCTAAATTCTATGCATTGAACATACAGGTGAGAATGATCAAAAAAAAATGTCCCTTCTGTGAGAAGTGACCTGGCAAATATATCAACATACAAAATTCCTGGATTCCATAATTTAAATATTAAAACTGTTTTTGATATTGTCCTGGTTATGGTAAAACACATAGAAATTTCATTCTTTCAGCTCACTAGGTATTTGAACTTTTTGCTTTAATCGGAATACCTACTCGCTTCGCGTACTCTTTCAACAAGAGAGAACAACTACTTTGATTATTGTTTTATCATAAGTTTTTCATCCACAAATTTTATGTATGACTGATACCGATCACGTGTATTAAGATTTCTTTATGTAAATTTTAATTCCAAACTCACCTGGTTCCTTGTACTTCCTTCGCTCTCCTCGAGAAAACGATTCCATTCGTAATACGGACCTGTGCCGCGTCTTTGATCTTCTGATTCATAATACTCGACCGAGAACGGCGCGTAGTGATCCTGCTTCTGATTTGTTAGACAACACTTTTTACAATAAGCTAATGTCTGCATATCATTTATATATTATCATTTACCGAAGGTAAATAAGTCATATTCACTTTCCACCACGAGAGAACTCTGTATTTTTCATGTTAGTCACTTTAACACATGGCATTAATATATAACAATTTAAACTCAATTCACAACTATTGGAAATCAAGGATTTCTACAATCACAGAAAATACTACAAAGGTTACATCAACACTGACCGTTGCAACAATCTGAATGCCCCCACTAATCAAAACCACAGATCTTTTATAGATCAGCAAAATCGAGTCAATACACGTTCCTTAATTCATTTTTAAGAATATTCCTTTTTAATTAAAAATCTTGGAAAGATATTATAAAAATTAAGTAGGTATCAAAAACAAATAAATATCATTATTATTCATTATAACATTTGGAAATAATTAATTTGACTCGGATATTATTGGAAATAGAAATGAATATAAAACAAATTAATACAGCACAAAAACGTTAAATTAAATCATAAAATAATTCAAAACAAATTGAATAACATAGGCATTCTAACACTACATAAAAGCAAAGTATCACACTTTTTGAAAAATTGTGTAACTAGAATCCGACTTTCATATTTCACGTAACTAATACAATGTTCATGGTCACCCTAGTCAATTTAAAACCATTATAACTAATTATCAAGCACAGAGACAAGAGAAGACACTTGAATATCAGGTAGTTCTAAGAATATATAAAGATATTGTAGAATCTCTGCAACTTTATGAACGATTGCAGGAAACAATAAATTATGCTTATCATAAGACGTACCTATGAAATTTTATCTCACACCCGGGACTCCTCCACTCACTGTTGCAATCACGAACTACACAGATATTCACCATTTTGTAGAAAAAATAAGATAAACTTGTGTTATCTGGTCGACAAAAACATTCAACGACATTCAACTCCGCCAAATAGAATTGACGTTTAGTGTATAGTGTTGTCAATATATTTAAGCATTGCGAAGTTCATAAAAATTGGTAAGTGATCAGAATTACATACAACGTGAAAATTTCATTTTATAATATTTAATATTGTATCTTAACTAATTTATATATATTTTAGTTGAAACAAACATAATGTTCCCTTAGATTACGAATAAATAGTATAATAGTTCAATATCCCTTTGTTATTTGGGAAAATGTATACGATTCGATACGAGTTCCCTCCATATTTACTATAACTTCATGGGTGCACCTAAAACAACCCTAATTGATTTAGAAGTCACCCAACGGTACATATTAAAAGTCTGCACTTTTAAACCTTTTCTATATCCAACCGTCTTACTTTTCAAAAATTGCCAGGTTCTCACAGTCAGACAGTTATTTATATTAATAATAGTGTCCGACCGAAACGGGATTTTCAGCCGAAACCGAAACCGAAACATATTTGAATTTTTATAGCATGTTAAATCTATTGTATTTTTACTAGTGTCCGACCGAAACTGGATTTTCAGCCTTAAACCGAAACCGTAACCGAACCTTCGGTCTTGGTCCCAGTTTCGGCCGAAACCGAAACTTATTTGAATTTTTATAGCATGTTAAATCTATTGTATTTTTACGCAAATATAGACAGTTAACACGTGTAAAAAAATAAAATGCAACAATAAAAAATGTAAAAAAATCGGTCAAGTGTGAGTCGGACTCACACAGTAGGTTCCGTACCACCTATCGACCTGATATCCCATAGAAACTGATTTAATTTACGAGAGTTTATCAAAGACTTATGAATGTATATATTCTTATGTATCTATTACATATTCTTATGTATCTATTATATATATTTAAGTATCTATATATTATTTATATTATTATTAGCTAGTACTGTAAGTAAATAAAGTAGGTTTAATTTATGTTGTACACTTGTTTCTGTCCTCTACATTCAACATTTCTCTATCGCTCTAAGGTTTGCTGTTAGAAAACTCAGTTCTGAGTTAAGCTCGCCGATGTACATAAACTTTCCTACTGTTATATAAATGTATATCTGTGTGTACAATAAAGAATAAGAATAAGAAAGACATCAACTAGCGTACGCGGAATGTGAATTTTTGCATCTCTTTCTTTCGTAGGTACCACCACATATGTCTATTTTTGCCCTATTTTTAGTATTTGTTGCTAAACTACATAGTATGCAAGTTTGACGCTGGTATAAATTACCGTTTTGAAGATAGAGCAGGAAAAAAACGTTGAAAAAAATGCATGTTTCTCGAGGTTTCTTGTATGGGGGACCCCCTTTGGTTTTAGACTTAAAAAAAATTTTTTTTAGTATTTGTCGTGATAGGGTATAGTATATAGGGTATAGTATAGGTATAGTAGTAGTAAATAATGAAGTTTAACTAGAAAACTTTCCCGTACTACTATACTACGCGTGCGAATTGACTAAGCACCTCGCGTTCTAAAGGGAAAAAATGCGACATGACTAATAGTACTGAAGGCCATTCACGGTAATAGTTAAATCACCGGAGGTAGTTGTGTATCGGATTTACTGGCGGTTCGAATACGGGTACAAAATGTAATCCAACAACAATTACAAACAAATATAGTAATGTTTGAATCAACATCACGGGTATCTTCACACATCTTTTAAGTGTTACATTAATTTTTACATAAATTCATATTGTATAAGTTCTAGGGAATAACTCAACAGAACCAAGTAAAATATCTAAAGAATTATATTCTATTACAACTTACAACCTATGGCTAGCGAACTCAACTGGCAATCACGTTCACTCACTCGAAGTTAGCCGAATGATGCGTGACAATTCACGAACATCTAGTTTCGGCGGAGCCGAAGGTTCGGCCAATTATTGGCCGAAATCGAAACTGTGGCCGAAACTAGATTTTTTGGCCTAAACTAGCCGAAACCGAAACAGAACCTTCGGTCGGTCCCTAATTAATAACTATGTTAAAGCAACACTCGCTAACTCCATTTGCTCCTGGTAAAAATGACTCAAAACGACTGAAATACATGGTCTGTGATTATGCTAAAAAATTTAGAACAAGCTTTGTGCAGAGATTTTTCGGTTTTCTTGGTCGTTTTATTTATAATAATACAAATAAAGCTCATCCATTTATCCCATGAACAAGCACAAATGTAAGGAAACTATTATCAAATGGCTCCTTACAAAGTCATACTCTGAAACCGACGAGATTCTTTATATTGTTTCTTAATTTATAAAACTAAAAAAAAAAAAAAAACTTACTTTAACAATAAAGTTTACTTACTGACAACTAATTTGGGTGCCAATAAATAACATTAGCAAAACTGATGTAGGTATTGTTTTCTCTTTCTACAAATACGTACACACACGCACGCATAATCACTTCACCCTCACTACATTCCCTTACACATACTCACCCACACTTATATACACACCCCAACTTACTTTCTTACATACAAGTTCCATTAGCTTAGCCTTAGTTAGTTTTAAGCACCGTTTGTACCATGCATGCATGTATGTATCACTTAATTTTCTATATAATTCGTTCACACAATTCAACATTTATGATGTCACTGTTTTGAAGGGAAGAGCGTTGCTTATCCCATATCACAGGACCTCACGGTTCTATTTTGGGAAACATTGACTTTACCCCTAGTTAGATGTATACCTACTAACGATTTCAGTGTGTATCTGTCATAAACTGTAATACTGTACTTTATGGTTATAAAATAAAAACAGAAACAATAAAATATATATATACACCCATAGAAATATAACACATAGAAACCCAGTAGACGCACGCAGAGCGACGCAAATCCAGGTTAGCCTTAAAAGGCTAACCAAGCCTATCAGTACGTCAGTGCTCAAGGTCAAGTCTTAGTGCGAACCGCTCCCGCAATTTATTAAAAAAATGACTTACTGTGCAGTGAAAGGGTGTCACAACTCGTCACATAATAACAATAAACATTTATAGATCTCATTTCAGGGGTAAGTACAACCTGGCATGGTATAATCTTGAGTCAAAACACAAAAATAATTCATAAACTTGAAAGACGCCATAACAATGAAAATGTTGCTAGGTATGGGAATATTTTACCCCATATTTGTTTTTTCGTAAATACAGTTTGACAAAAACGTCTAAAATCAGAACTAATTTTCCATGTACCTAATAATATAATTTTTGTATATTTTCTAAGAGTATTGAGTCAGATTGACTCAATACTCTTAGAAAATATACAAAAATTGTTTTATCTTGCATGAATTGTGTCTGTAAACACTTAAGTAGAATTTATATGATTATGGCTTTACAAAATTCTGCCAAAAACGCGATTTTAAACGTTGTAAATTTATCAATGTATGACTAGGGGTGCCCCTTTTTTTTCCGTGGGGAAATCCTCATGGACGCACTCCGCCCGGGGTAGGTGGAGCCAGTGTCGGACTCTTACCGACTAAAACCACCACGGTGTTCCTTCAACTACCTTAGCCGGGGGCGTGGGAACCCGTGAGTATTCACACAACCACCCCCGACAGGTCCCGGCTCGCCATAAGCAGGCGAGCCCCTTCTCCCCGTGCGGCCTAACGACGGCCGCACCCTCCTCTGTGGCGCACACGGAACACTGCACGCCACCTCACCTGAGCCTTTACCAGCTGCGCCAACTACGCCAGCTACGCCAGCTGCTGGTCGGGCAGCAGACTCGGGGTAGTCACAGGCCCATCCTCCTGTAATTTTTTATAGAGGTTGTCTTCCTCGCGGTCCGGGCGGTAAAGCCAAGACCCTCGGTCCCAAGAGGTGCGAGAACACTACTTAGCAGGCACTCCTGGGATTACGAAACCGACGGGGGCAGGGAAGGACAGTCCCTCCGCTGCCTGCCCGGTGGCAGGGTGAGTGCACACTGGGCCCGCCCCTGCTCCTCCACAGTGCCCTCTGCTTTCTCAGAGGGACACGCGGAGCAACTTCCCATTGGCCCAAATTGGGCCCCTCCCGAGCCAGAATATTTGCCACAGGCAAAAAGGTCCCCCGGTCCAAAGGAGACTTATTGCCCGTGCCCAGGGTGCACCGGCCCAACAACTGCCGTTCCCTCTAGACGTATCCAGAAGGACAAGCAGCCGTCAGACACACGTGCAGGTTTTCTGGCCAGCACCCCACTAGCGGTACCCCTATTTTATGTACTCTTAAGCCAAGCTATACTTTTATTAGTATTGTTTTAGGATAAATAAAATGGGTAATGGTAATGGTTTTTTATGCTAAATAATTTTGAATCACGTATTTAGCATTTGCCAAATAATAATTATTTAAGGGTTGCCATTAGCCAAATCGTGTTTTATTTTATTATTTTGAACGCTTCACATGCGTAAATATGCGTAGCGAAATCTAAAGACATGAATTGTGGAAAGAAAAAATCGCTAACGAGCAGGATTCGAACCTGCCGCATCGGCATCGAGTCGACGATGAAGTACCTGGGACTCGTCCTCGACAGCCGGTGGGCTTTGGGCCGCACTTTAAGCGGTTGGTGCCCATGGTGGGGCCGCGACTGCTGCCAAACCACCCATTTCGTCGTAATGCAAAAACCCGTTCTAATGGTTTAATCATTCAGTTGACGTTTTCTGAACTTAGCCTTAATAAATAAATAAATGAATAGGTAGGTATCTAATAAAATATATCTGACAGCTAAATGATTATGTTACTATTCACTGGCTGCAAAATTCTGAACGCAACCTATTTTTCCCTACTTTTTCGGGAAAAAGTAATTTACTTGCAACATTATTTGTGCGCTTGTGTGCCTGTTGGTGAGCTCGCTTACACACGCATAGATCTTTTTCTTGCGTCACTATAAGCTGATCTGTTAAAGGGAACTATCAGTCTATGTGTTATATGTCTATGTATACACCTATATTGGAATACTTGATTCAACCCTATCCGAAAAACTCGAATACTAAAATCGAGCGAATATTGCATTCCCTAAGCATAACATAACTAACTATTAAGTTAAGTATCAAGTCGCTGCGTGGTACGGAACCCTATGTGCGCGAGTCCGACTCGCACTTGGGCGGCTTTTTAGGGTTCCGTAGTTAGGACTACAAGGAACCCTTATAGTTTCGTCATGTCCGTCCGTCTGTCCGTCTGTCCTAATCCTTTACAGCTTAATAACTTCTACAGTTATAAACATAAGCAAAATAAATGTTGTTTAAAAATGGTTTAGATATAGATCTCAATTTTAAAAGAATAAAAAAATCTTGGTAACGTATTTTAGGGGTGGCGCCCATACATGTGAAATGGGGATGAATTTTTTTTTTCGCTGCACCCCCTCTTGTTGGGTATCATTGAATAGGTCTACTAAAATGAAGGTAATGTTTCATACATCACTTTTTTATCAGGTGTACCATCTGCGAAATATAGCCCACCAAAGTGGCTTGCAATGTGTTCCCCCCCCTGCCATTTCCAAACTATGCAACGTAGAAACTTGTAATCTTCCACGTTGATAGACTTTTATAAAAACTCTCTTTTAAAATTATTTCGAGTATAATGTGATTATAAATTTTTGAGTTATAGTGAGAAAACTGAAAAATACTTAAGACGTCCTAGTTCATAGGTCATTGACCTGAGATAAAAATGATCTTAGCAAATAATGCTCCTTTAGTTACTTTATATTTTTTTAAAACACAAAAAGAAACTTTGTGTTATATTGATAACACAAAGTAACAGCGCCACCTAGCGCTGAATTTAAGAACTGTGTCATATCAATATATGACACACTTCTTAAATTCAGCGCTAGGTGGCGCTGTTTACAAAAACTGAAATAGCAATGATTAATATTCGATTTGATTTGTTTGTAATTAGACCTACTTAAGGAACCCTATAATACTGAGCATGGCCCGACATGCTCTTGGCCGGTTTTTATATTCTATTAACGTGCTATCTTAACAATTTTAGGATTTTTAGGTACCTAAAGCTTCCCTACTGAAAATATTCACCCTTTGCCACTGGTATGCTCAAATGTGCGGTGCGCTAGCCCCGCCCACTCAGCCTTTCTAACCTTTCTTTTTTGTTCTGTGTACCTACGGAACCATATACCATATACTAAGCATATCCCGATATGCTTTTGACATGTTTTTTCCTTTCCTGTTACCCAATAGTTTCGGATTTAGCCCTCCAGTACTATTTTCAAAACTCACCTGTATATGTATTAAATTTAATTGCAGACAGCATTATCAATATTTTTTCAAGAAGTGGCTATACCTGCTGGCGCTAATGGAATTGCCGCACCACACTATCGTCAGGTAGGTACCTAATGAACATTATTTTACTTATCTGTTTATGTCTTGACGATCAGAAGACTAATCACAGAAGTCGTTTACTAACGAGTGTGGTGACGGTAAGCAGCGATAAATACTTTCACGACAGTCGCCCATCAGCACTCAAAGAGTTGAGACCAGCAAATATACAGTCTCAAAAAGCAGGAATTACCAACAGAACCATGCTGATCCTGACTTCAAAAGGCATAAAATAATAATTTTATGTTTGGTTTATTACTGCCAAGTGAAACCAATAACATCAAATACAAAATTGTTTCAGCAACTGATGACGCCTTGCAATACTCCAGCTACTCCACCTAATTTCCCCGATGCGCTAGCTGCGTTCTCGCGGTTATCGACGACGGGCAGCCCCAACAATGCGGGCGGGGGGTGCGCGACCGCGCCCGCGCCGCCAGTTTCCCCGCTCGCCACGCACCCCCCACCACCGCTGCCACCTCCACATGTGCAAATGAACATGTTTCCTGGCGCTCAAAATCCTCAGACAAATTATTCGTCAATCTCCTGCTCAACTGCCGTGAGTACATACTTAATTTTTTTTATAATGTTTATAAAAAAAAAAAGTTTTTCATATTAGGGAAATTTCATATAACGCAAGCGGAGGAAAATAAATTATTATATTTGCATATAATAATTTATTTTCCTCCGCTTGCGTTATATGAAATTTCCCTAATATGAAAAACTTTTTTTTTAATGCTTGCGTTAAAATAATAAAATTATTACCAAAAAGTATTATTTATATCAATTAGCAAATATGTAAAGGAGATGGCCCGAAAATAACCCGAGCCCGAGCGCTTTTAGAGTAAAAATAATAATAATATTCTAAATTATCACCATCGCCCAAATGAATGAGTGGCTAACGTATTTTTTTTGCCCAAATAATTTTTTTAGGCTTTCTGTCAAAAGGCTATTATTTTATAGACCAAAATATTCAGTGCAATGAGGAGTTTTCTAAAATGTCATTAAAAGAAAATGTTATACAGGGTGATTTGTAATTCGACCTATTCCATGAAAGGGGTTATACTAGAGCTCATTTGCAACAAAAATGGTCCCATGTACCAGGGGGCGCGCCAGTCATTTGTTTTCGAGTTATAGCAGTTTTAAGATTTTTTTGATATTTTCCGACTTTGGATGGAAAAATCCTAATTGTGAAAAATCCCTCCTACTTTGGGCACTCGATTAACACTTTCCCGAGAGCTGCAGGCCTGCGTAGCATGACCGCTGTAGACAAAGCTTATGTCGACGGAAGAATGGACAAAATGACGTATTGTAGAAATATTTTTTCCGTCCGTAACATGCCGATGTCAATAATGAAGAAAAGAAATGTTTCTATACTTCGATCGACACATGTCTACAACGTCGAGCATGACGAACATATTTTCTCTACTTTTGACAGTTAGGGGTAGACATGTTTCTTTTCAAATAGAAGAAATTAGTCTACATATCATGAGACCTAGACAAAACTATTCTTTAGTTTTATTAGGACTAGATTCTTGTTAAATTGGTTTCATTGGAGTTTTTGAACAACAATAATAACATGTCGGGTTCCTATCGTCGCTATCTCCTTAGTTATTATCAAAAATTAGCCTTTGCCCGCGTTTAATTCGTAATAAGTATATCGAATAACTATCGTGCATCCCCCGGGAACTGTATCTTCCGGGGATAAAAAGGTTTCCTTTATGTTAATGCACACCCTGTCCCTATGGTCTACGTGTCTTCGAATACGAATCTTCATCCAAATCCGTTTGAACATGATTGACGGACAAACATACAAACATCCATACTTTCGCATTTATAATATTAGTAGGATTACATATAAGAAAATTTGCCCGCGGCTTCTTCGGTTTATCACAGAAAGCCTTATCGCGCATCCCTCGGGAACTGTTAATTTTCTTGGTACAAAAAGTAGATAGAGTATACCAGTGGCGTGCATTGCATATAGGCAAATAAGCAATGCCTACCTCGTTACAATTCAATATTAACTATTACTAAATAAATTAATCAGAGTATTAAATAAAAACAACTAACATAGGTATTCAATAAAAATGTATGAATTCAATGCGAAACTTCATACTAGGTGCAGGCATTAGGCAGGTCAGCCGCACGAATGCCTGTAAATTCATACACAATCACACTACTTTAGGCTAAATACCGACGTAATACGACAAAAACATAAATCACGATACGGCCATGCGTAACACACTAACATTTGACAATTCGCAATTTATCCGCATTATCAGCTCTACAGGTTGTCGACTCGTCGCGCCATGGGTCGTTCTTAACGTTTTTCACACGTAATCGTTTCGTGTGTAACTAGTTATTTCCATACAGACTACAAAGTGATCGTTATAATAAAACTATACTCAACATTAGAAAAATAATGGCGAAGTAAAGATAATAATTGTTTTATATTATTTACATTTATGTGTAAATGGTAAATATATAACTTTTTTTTTTGTACAGGCCATTGCATGACTGTGGTAACACTTACAAAACCGTCCTTACTGCTTACGAAATAAAGACGCTGTCAATGTCGAAACTGTTACCACTGACATGCGGTCGACCGTACATTGCTACACATTTATCGTAAAATAACGAAACTTAATATACGCTTATATCGAATTATCGATGGAGTTATAGCGTAATTTATCTAATGTTAGAATGAATTGAATATAATAATTGTGTAAAATCTGTTGTTTTCGTGCTCCTTAGATCTATTTTGTAACTTTGTTCGTAAATTAATCGTTACATTACTAAATCCACAAAACTACTATTTACACAAAACGATTATCATCACCCTCGTAAGCATTTTCTCAAACCGACGTTAAATAACGTCCAACTCTAATTGGCAGTTGACATTGACACATGACAGTATTTGACATTCTTGTTTCTATTTGCGCGGGTGAATTGCATAAATCGTGTATTAATTAGGTAGTTCGTTTTATTGTGATTTATGAAGGTTTTTGTAAAGAAACTTATGTAAACATGGATGAATTACAGTGCTCGGTTTATGGTGAAGATTTAATGTTTAGAAAATTACGAGAAACCCTTTCAGTCAGTTTTCGTTTGTTGACAAGACAAAAAAAGTGTATTTTAGTAGACAAACACGAAATCTGTCTTTGACTCAAGAAGAGGTAAAATGTTATGACTATTACACGTTCATACAACTGTAACTGGACTAACTGGGTGCCGTCATTCAAATGTAATGGTCTTTTACCAGTGTGTCTTACTTTAAAACGTCGTTGTTAAAACGTCTCGTTTTCGTGTTTGTTTTGTATGAAATATGTGTAAGAGATTTTTTATTTTATACTTGTAACTTGCTTTGTCTGTTTAGTGTCTGCCTACCTAGGCCGAAAACCAATGCACGCCACTGGAGTATACTTTATTGTTTGCACACCATAAAAATAAAAATAAAGTTGTAACAAACATGAGCACAGTACTAACAATTGGCGGTCTTATCGCTAAAAGCAATATGTTATGTTGTAGCCTATATATTTAATCCGGACACATAATATAATACCATAATCCGGGTAAGGGTCTATGTGCCAAATTTCATCCAAATCCGTTCAGCCATTTCAGTGTGGTTGAGTAACAAATTTTTTAATACGGACAAGAACACATTTTATGTGATCTAATTGCAGCCCTCTATATCCTAGCTAGTTTTCAAGAACTACAAATTGGCAATGAGATGGTGCAGTATTTGTGGCAGTCAGCCTGACTCAGTCCTAATCATGGGTCTTTGAACGGGTGGACATAAAATGGTCTAGTCCAAGAATACCTCTATACATTTTGCTATACTTCACAAGCTGTAAATGAATCCAATGTTCACATTAGAACAAATAAAATAATATTTTACCACAACTAAAAAAGCTTATTATTGCAAAAACAAAACCTGATGAAAATCATAGAAAACTATTAGTGACGGTAACTCTCCGGTGAAAATGAATAAGTATATTCAGTATCAGTGTTTCTCGGCTAAAGCATTTGTTGGTGTAAATTTTCTTCACTTCTTCCTATATTTTAATAGTGGTTTGGTGAATGAAATTAGTATGGATGAAGTCAGAAGGGCGATTCGAAGTATGAAAAATGGGAAAGCAGTGGGACCAGATGGTATACCAGTAGAAGTATGGAAATTATTAGGAGAAGATGGATGTTACTGGCTGACTTTATTCTTCAATAAGTTGTTGCATGAAGAAACGATCCCACAAGAATGGTGTAATAGTATGCTAGTGCCCATCTTCAAAAATAAGGGTGATGTACAAGACTGCAACAACTATAGAGGAATAAAGCTCATGTCACACAGTATGAAAGTATGGGAGAAGGTGATAGAGAAAAGATTGCGAGAGGAGAGTGAGATCACCCAAAACCAGATGGGATTTATGCCAGGTCGTGGAACAACGGATGCCATATTTGCACTCCGCCAAATATGCGAAAAGTATAGACGTGCGCATAAGAACTTGCACATGGTGTTCGTTGACCTAGAGAAGGCGTACGACAGAGTACCCCGCGAGGTCTTGTGGTGGGCGCTGAAAGAGAAAGGTGTGCCTGCAAAGTATGTGGAGTTAATTCGTGCTATGTACAGCCAATCTAGTACCCACGTTCGGTCGGCCGCTGGCAACACCGACGAGTTCAGTGTGGCTGTAGGCTTGCACCAAGGGTCGGCTCTAAGTCCTTACCTCTTCTTGCTGATAATGGATGCTTTGACATCAGAAATCCAGGAAGAGGCACCCTGGTGCATGCTGTTTGCTGACGACATTGTCCTTGTTGGTGAAGATGGACTGGCAAAATGGCAACAAAATCTGGAGAACGTTGGCTTGAAAATCAGCAGAACTAAAACGGAATACATGTTCTGCGATTTCGGCGGTCTTTCCGGTTTTGTTGCTATTGTGCTAGATGGCGTGCCCTTGCCAGTCTGCTCCGACTTTCGGTACCTCGGTTCACTTGTGCAAAGCGATGGCGAAATTGACCGGACAGTCAAGCACCGAATTAACACAGGATGGTTGAAATGGCGGCAGGTCACGGGAACTACATGTGACTCCCGAATTCCTCTTAAACTGAAGGGGAAAATCTATAAGACCATGATAAGACCTGCTGTCCTGTATGGATCGGAATGTTGGGCTACGAAAGGAATTAATGAAAGGCAAGTGCATGCAGCTGAGATGAGAATGTTAAGAGGAATGTGTGGTGTAACGAGAATGGATAGGATAAGGAATGTATATGTAAGAGGGAGCCTGAAAGTAGCGCCAGTGACAGAGAAGTTAAGTAGCAACAGACTATCATGGTATGGACATGTGATGAGGAGGAATGGGGAGCATGTTACGAGGAAAGTTTTAAGTATGAATGTTGATGGCTATAAGAAAAGAGGGAGACCGAAGAAAATATGGATGGATTGTGTGAAAGATGATATGAATAGAAAGAAAGTAAACACAGAGATGACGGCTGATAGAGATGTATGGAAGAAAAAAACGTGCTGCGCCGACCCCAAATAAATTGGGATAAGGGCAGGAGGATGATGATTCTTCCTATATTTTAATAATATTCCAATCATATTGTCATGTAGTTCTTGAGTTTTACCAACTTTTTATTGATTTAGTTTTCAAGTGTTTATACATGAAAATTAGTAAATCTTGTATTGTTAACGAATATTGCATTGTATTCTATCTGTAAGTTTTCTGAAAATAGTAAAAAAAAACCAAATTAGTTTTGTTTACACGGTGAGCAGTGAGACGATGTTTCAACAGTAAAAACAGAAATTATAATAAATGACTAAGGTATCAAAGCAAGGAGGTACCGGTGAAGGTAGGTAGGTGTTAACTCTACTCTGTACATCCCAAAATCTTCAAATAGTTAATATTGGCCTCAAATATGGTTTGGGACTGTATGAAGAACACTCAATCACAATACTTAATCACAATGCTAATAATCGGTACATAGGAATATGACTTACTTCTTTTTTGACATCAATAATATGGTTTTCCACAAAACCAAAAACATTATAGTGAAATTATTTACAACAAAGTGAACTAGGTACTTAATTACATTGTTTTAATAAAAATAACAAAGTAAAGCAAAGTACAAACATTACAAATCCTTCGACCTTGAAATTCATGACTACAAAATGCGTATTGTTGTTGCTTAGAATTACGTACAAAATGTTTCAAAACTTATTCGATTCACCTTTTTAGGGTTCCGTAGTCCTACACCTTATAGTTAGTTTACCTTATAGTTTCGTCATGTCCGTCCGTCTGTCCGTCTATCCGTCTGTCCTAATCCTTTACAGCTTAATAACTTCTACAGTTATAAACATAAGTAAATGAAATTTTGTTAAAAAATAGTCTAGATATAGATCTCAATTTTAATAGAATAAAAAAGTCGTGTATAGTATTTTAGGGGTGGCGCCCATACATGTGAAATGGGGATAAAAATGTTTTTTTCGCTGCACCCCCTCGTGTGGGGTATCATTGAATAGGTCTACTAAAATGAAGGTAATGTTTCATACATAACTTTTTTATCAGGTGTACCATCTGCGAAATATAGCCCGCCAAAGTGGCTTGCAATGTGTCCCCCCCTGCCATTTCTAAAATATGCAACGTAGAAACTTATAATCTTCCACATTGATAGACCTTTATAAAAACTCTTTTAAAATTATTTCGAGTATAATGTGATTATACATTTTTGTGTTATAGTGAGAAAACTGCAAAATACTCAAGACGTCCTAGTTCATATGTCATTGACCTTAGAGAAAAATGATCTTAGCAAATAATGCTCTTTTAGTTACTACCTATTTAGAAAAAACATAAAATGTAACTTTGTGTTATATTTATATGACACACTTCTTAAATTTAGCTTCTTAAATTCAGCGCTAGATAGCGCTGTTTGCAAAAACTAAAATAGCAATGATTAATATTCGATTTGATTCGTTTGTAATTAGGAACCCTATAATTCTGAGCATGGCCCGACATGCTCTTGGGTGGTTTTTTCTAGATAACGAAACGTAATAATTTGGTAGAATTTGTACGGCACTAGCTACGTTCTCGTTGCTATGGAAAAAGATCTGTCACTTTGTCTACGTAGAAACTCGAGTCGACGGGTCACCTCATGGTCGAGAAGAAGAGATATCTTGACGTATAGAAAGAGCTTTGTCTACTCTTGGAAGAATAGACATAGAATTGGTCATGCTACGCCTACTGATGAATGGGCATTTACTATCATACAAAATTCATGCCCAACATTTTCATAACCTCTGAAATAAATGGCCATAAATCACAAGTTATAAAACAATATCATCTAAGTACCCTTTACATTACTCGAAAAAAAATTATGATATTTGGCGTACAAATTACGGAAATAACATCCTCATTTTATAAACTATCCAAAATTGTACAGATGTGGTCAAGTTTCGCAAAGGCTTGGAAAAAAAAAGCAGTAATAGCAGAATTGGGAGCACTTTGCTTGAAGTCATTTTCTAAATGAATGTCTTGTTCGAGGTGAGTTTAGTTATACTGTTGTGTTATTTAGGTTGTATGAATCTCTGCGGTTTGTATTGGTCGATCATTGATCATTGTAGTCCATAAAAACCAATAAGTGGGATCGGAAGACAGGAGTTACTGCTTAGAGATGAAGGCACTAAGATTGCAACAGTCTCGTCACCTGATCAGGTTTAGGTGGCTGGTAGTCCACGCTACCACTACCACCAACACTAGCACCACAGGTGGTGATTACCTACCATTTTAATGACTAACGAGGTCTTTTGCGATTACGAACGGTCCGAATGGATGTTAGGGGCTTACATCAAGCAATCTCTGAGAGAACATCCACAAATTGGGATCATTCTCGTTAGATCCATAGTCTAGATTCATAATGGATTTGTGGAGATTTTGTTTCCCTTTAGATTCAATTTTTAAAAAGTGGATCTATTGAGAACTTTCTTTCTCGTTAGATCCATTATGTAAATCTATGAGATCCATAATCGATCCATCGGGAATTATTTTTCTCATTGGTACCAATTTTGAAGAAGTGCATCTACCAAGAACTTTCTCTATCTGTAAATCGGTTACGTACCCGTGGTCTACCCACGTAGTTCACCTAGGTGTTCCACGGTTAACTTTTTGTACCCGTAGTTCACCTAGCAGGTAAACCATGGGTAATGATTTAAAAAGCATTACCCGTGGTTCGCGCCTAGCAAGTAAACCACGAGTAACTGTTTACGACCTATTTCATTTAGTTCAATTATAACATTGCTCTTGTCTCCCATTGGCATCCGCTGATTTTATTAAATATTTGGGTATCATATTTGACAAAAATCTTAACTTTAAGAATCATATTATTAATCTTTCAAACAGAATTAGAAAACTAATATATATATTTATTCAAATCAGACACTCAGCCAATACCAACATAATGAAAATGGTTTACTATTCCCTGTGTCAAGCGGTTATAACGTACTGCATCACCTGTTGGGGCGGTGCTGCAAAAACGCACAATTTAATAATTGAAAGAGCACAAAGAGCTTTATTAAAGGTAAGCTTCTTTAAACCTAGGTATTATTCTACAACCGAACTGTATAAAGACTGCGGAGTGCTAACTGTGCGCAAACTCTTTTTATTATTATTAATTATGAGACAACACTCTAGTGCCCGGCTAAATATCCCGCCTGTAAAAGAAAACAAAAGAAAAAGACACCTTGAATTATATCAATCAGTGCCTTGTAGAACATCTTTTGCTCAACGGTTTAGCTTGTTTCTAGGACCAAGACTATTTAATATTGCTAATAAAAAATATCAGATTTTCCCCATGACCAAAGTAGACTGTAAACAAAAAGTTATTACCTGGCTCCTATCCCTAACATATGATGACACTGAAAATCTATTAACTGTACCTGCATAATAATTAAATAATTAATATTAAATAATGAACGTAAATATGTTACAATTTTTCTTATTTGTAATTTTTTTTCCGGTGACGGTTATCCTCCACGCCACGTACACTACCACACCTCTTAAACTTACACACCCTCCACAACATTTACAAACCTCTCACATACACAAGTACACTCATAACTAGTCATACATAACACATAATAGTAGATTATGATACAAGTGAGCTAAGATGTTCATTATACTTGAGGCTGGTTTGCAGCCCGAGCTGAAGGCGAGAGCGTCGTGAAGCCGAGAGTATAATGAGCAATGCTCACGTGTTTTATAAGACGTTTTTCAACACACCTAAGAGAAAAAATTGAAATGAAAAATCAAACATACTTTATACAAAGTGAAAAATGGCGCACGGATTTCTGTAATCGCACGCCATACATGTGGCTGAGTGACGTATGGCTTTGCGTGCGTAGATGGTGAAAGAAAACCGCCAAACAGCCTACTATTAAAAATATGATACATGGATTTTTTCATTTTAATTTATAACACAAATTAATTTCTAATTTGTTGACATAAATATATAATTTGATGTAGTGAAATGTTTATTTATCTTATTAACACAGTTTATTTATTCACAAAAATGTTTACTATTGTTTAGACATAAATACTATTTGCTCAGATTTAAAAATAAACTGTATAGTAAAAAGCATAAGTGCGATAATGTAATGTTAACAGCACGCATGCTTAATTTTTTTTTTTCTTTCATTCAAATTTTTTCTTCATGCTCTTAATGAGCTGCATTATTAACCTAAAAACGGTGCAATAAGAGCCAGTGTGTTGAAAATGTATTTAATACTTACCTTTTTCTATTGTTTCTCATTATTGCTAAACTATTCTTAGTTAATATTCTTTTAATTATAAATGTAAAAAAAAAAAACAACTTTGCACTTAGAACGTACCCACATAATTTTTATAAAATATAAAACATCAAAAACTTAATACGGGATTGTTGTTAGGACTAATTATTTTCGGCTTCTTGACATTGAGGGTGGGCGCTGATACCTATGTTACAAGATATTCATTTATCTTAGTTTAGGTATCAGCTGCAACCTTAACTTGTAAATGTATTACTACCTTGCCACTGTTTTAACCCTATGTTATAAGTAAACGTATGTAAATTTTAAGGTGCAAATAAAAGATTTTTATTTTATTTATTAACTTCAATCAGTTGAACTAATTGGGCAAAAATATTCCAACTAGTAGTTCAACTTTCTAAGTAATGGTTAAAAATTACCTGCAAGCTGAAATAAATGGAATATTGTTGTCCAATAAGTTCAACTAAATATTACTTTAACAAAACAGGGTTTTCATAGTTGAAATTAATGAATGTCGTGAAAAACAAATGAATTTTGTGAAAACAAATGAATGTCGCGAAAAACAAATGAATGTTGTGAAAAACAAATGAATGTTGTGAAAAACAAATGAATGTTAGAAGAGACTTTTTCGGCATTTTTAACCGACTTCAAAAAAAGGAGGTTATGTATTCGGCGGGTTTTTTTATTTTTATTTTTTTCTCATGTATGTACACCGATTACTCCGAGATTTGTAGGCCGATTTACGTGGTTGTTTTTTTGTTACAAAAGATTAGACACTGGAGGGAAAAGATGGAATAAAACAAAGTCTACATTACATCAACCATTAATTTAATAGTCATATTATGCACACTCAGCAATTTAATCAGCTGCAGGAAATTACTAATATAGACAATACATTTACAAAGACTTATTTGACAGTTACTAAATACAATATCCACCATTGATTACTTTAATTATTAATTCCAAGCACTAAAACATAAATGATTAAGGATATACTTAACAGACTCAATATACAGCACAGACAGCAAGATTATTATTTTAATAGCAACGCGACAGAGGTTCGACCTAGTCAGTTGTTCGTAACAAAAGAGAGACCGATTGATATTTGCGATGTCTTAAATACACTTTTTCCTCGCCGTGTCATCTCGGAGTGTCTGGAGGTGGACAGGGCGTGTCGGTAATATTGCCATCGTAGTCAGTGTCTATGAGGTGGCCAGCGTTGGTGTAACAGTTCGGCCGTCCTGAAACAAAGTGACCACACGATACGCATTAGTTAATTTTCTAAAAAGTCTAGAAAAACTATTCTATCTCAGTAACAGCGTCATCATTATGAGCACCAGCAACAGCTATATATAAAGTATCCACAGCACATACAGCCTTAACGTATCCACAGCAAATATGGCTTTGAAATATCCACAGCCTACAGCCTTAAAGTATCCAAAGCACATACGACCTCAAAATATCCTAAAAATTTTTACACTATGTATCTTGTAAGAGTCATACATGTAACATGACAAAGCGATTTTAATTAGGTACTTTAAGCGGCCCTCCATAGGCTCGTTATTTACTTAAAATTTAGGATAACGCCAAAAGAACAAGTTCCCTTTTTATTAAAGTGTGTTCTCATATTTTACCAACATCTTTTTATCTAATATTTGTATTTACAAAAAATTATATATTAGCAGTGCAGTGACTACCAGTATATTTCAATTACGTTCACTGTTGTCTAAATTAGATATTATAACTTCTTTTATAGATTACGTCAGGTACTATCTCAATCACTCAAATTGTTCTTTAAACATTAAAAAAAATGCAATTTTCATCTTTTTTACCTGCCCATAGAACAAATAATAGTAGTAGACCATTATTAATAATAGTAGTAGACCAGTATTAGCCCATGGCTTTGCAACAAATGGCTTAACTACTGAAAGAAATGCAAGATATTTAACAGAAACTAAGGCTTCAAAATAAAAGGAAAGCTTAAAATAACAGCTACAAAATACAAAATTTTACTTTTACTTCTATCGTGTCAACATGAGCTACATAATGACTGACTAAAGAGCTTGAAATAACGCTACAAAATGCAACTTGATTTTTTTTAACTCCAATTCAATAGCTTCAAAATACCAGCTATATTTAATTCCAATTCAACAGCTTCAACATAACAGCTACAAAATGCAATGTAACAAAATTGCACTTAGCCAATGTAAAATATTTTAATCCGCAATGTAAAATACTTTACTCAAATTCAACATTAAAGTAACAGCTACAAAATACTATATAAAACGTTGCATTCTGCAATGCAAAACATTTTACGCCAATTCAACCGCTCCCGCAACCCGAAAGGAAAACCAAATAATAATTATAATGAAAATACAACATACAATATGCAGATTGTTTCAACTAAACTTAGTGACTGGATAAAACATTTCGCGAAGAATAATGCATCTAAGTATATACTTACTAAACTGACTTTGTTTACTAGACTTTGGAAAAGGCTTTAGTGATTAATGATATAGTATCATCAAAGAATACAAAAAAAAACATACACGTCCAATAGTAGCTTATATTTTCCATCCTGTTTTCCATAATATCCTTTTCGGAACGCACAATCCAGACACTAAGCGATATTATCTGATGAACTATTAGCAGTTTTTTTTTAACTACTTTAGAAAATATTCTAAATAGCATTACAAGACACTAACAATCGATTCCCATGTAGTTTTATTTAAACGGTTATTAATAACTTTGCTATTGTTTACCATGTCTGGATTGGCATCGGAGGTACGTTATTGTCGATGTTACACAGCTTAAGACCTTGCATTTGAACAGTACAGAACCCATTTAATCATCAGCAGACAGAGCATAAACGTGGGTGTCCACCGGGTTACATCTCAGCTCATCAACATCAATTATTTTGTCTCCAGCCCTTATATTCCATTCGTATATCGAGCAGAAACGTAAATTCTATACAAAATTTATGAAGAGAGGCAACAAGATTAGATAAATGAACTTTGAATTTGACGTACTTGGCGCTGTAACAATCAGAGACATGGCAACCGGCGGTAAATATCATGTCTCTGGTAACAATATCTGACTTTTCCTAATAATACTGGCTTTTAAAAAGTAAAGGTAAAAAATCGCGAACTGTCGAAAGTTCTGGCAGGTAAAGTTTATATTGCTATACCTACGATCTGTGATAAACGAATTTATGAATATTTAGTTTCTTCAATCTCTAACGTGAAGTAATATCAAAGTATGAAGGTATAATGTATAAAAATTGAGATAAAAATGTTGCTTGTCGCCATTGAGGTACCCACGTTTCATCATCATCATTTCAGCCGAAAGACGTCCACTACTGGACATAGGCCTCCCCCAAGCATCGCCACAACGACCCACGTTTATGTCGGCCAAATCAATACCACAAATATATATCAGCAAAACAACGACATCTGCCTGGTCGAATTTTGTAACTTTTGCTTCATTTCAATTCGGTACGAAACCAACAGCTTTACAATTCGGTACGAAGCCAGCAGCATCACAATTCGGTACGAAGCCAGCAGCATCATAATTCGGTACGAAGCCAGCAGCTTCACAATTCGGTACGAAGCCAGCAGCTTCACAATTCGGTACGAAACCAACAGCTTTACAATTCAGTTCGAAGCCAGCAGCATCACAATTCGGTACGAAGCCAGCAGCTTCACAATTCGGTACGAAGCCGGCAGCTTCACAATTCGGTACGAAGCCAGCAGCTTCACAATTCGGTACGAAGCCAGCAGCTTCACAATTCGGTACGAAACCAGCAGCCTTATTATTTTGACTTTTAAAAGCCCAGCGTCAAAATTGGACCAACAGCAAAGAAAGATTTGACTCACCAAGCTAGTTTCAATTTCTTACACATTTCGGCACAGCATTGCCCTTCAATCACCATAGCTGTCATATCTCGCATAAACAGCTCCAAACTCCATAGCCAAAGATCACCAGATGACAGGAGAATGTACTCAATCTGCGAGGTTAAAATGACGGGTTAATGTTTAAATCGATCTAAAATACAGCTAAACGGTTTTTTTTTTTTTTTTTTAATTCGATTTGTATATTCCTACAAAATTGTCTCTTATTTTTACACAACTACCAAAAAAAAAAGAGTGTAATGTGTTGTTCTTTATGTACAACTGGGTAAAAAGGTGGTCTTGCAGGTTTGGTTCTCTGGGGTGCTGGCCAGAAAACCTCCTCGTGTGCCTGACGGCTGCTTGTCCTTCTGGACACGTCTAGAGGGATCGGCAGTTGTTTGGCCGGTGCATCCTGGGCACGGGCAATAAAATCCTGTCGAGGGATTAACCTTCGGGGGATTTTATTGCCTGTGGCGAATATTCACGAGGCGCGGGTGGGGCCCGTTCTGGGCCAGTGGGGAGTTGTTCCACGTGTCCCTCTGATATCAGCAGAGGGCACAGTGGAGGAGCAGGGGCGGGCCTGGTGTGCACTCACCCTGCCACTGAGCAGGCAGCGGGGGCACTGTCCTTCCCTGCCCCCGTCGATCTCGTAACCCCAGGAGTGCCCGCTGAGTAGTGTTCTCGCGCCTCTTGGGACCGAGGGTCTTGGCTCCACCGCCCGGACCGCGAGGAAGAAAACCTCTATAAAAAATTACGGGAGGTAGGGCCTGCGAGCAGCAGACTCGGGGTAGTCTGCTGCCCGACCAGCAGCTGGCGTAGCTGGCACAGCCGGCGTAGTTGGCGTAGCTGGTAAAGGCCCATGAGGTGAGGTGGCGTGCAGTGTTCCGTGTGTGCCATCGAGGAGGGTGCGGCCAACGTTAGGCCGCACGGGGAGAAGGGGCTCGCCTGCTTGAGGCGGGCCAGGACCTGTCGGGGGTGGTTGTGTGAATACTGACGGGTTCCCACGCCCCCGGCTAAGGTAGTTGAAGGAACACCGTGGTGGTTTTAGTCGGTAAGAGTCCGACACTGGCTCCGCCTACCCCGGGCGGAGTGCGTCCATAAGGATTTCCCCACGGCAAAAAAAAAAAAAAGGTTGGTTCTCTACCAAACAACCTTGGGGTGATGCAGAGACAACTAATGACAGACTGCCCCAAGGGCCTCAACTGTGTAAAACGTTCTCAAGTTGATGCTGAAAACCGCATCACTTTTAACTGCGAACCAATCCAGAGAAACATTACTTAACTTCGTTTAGTATTGAACATCATAAAAACTAAATTTTATCACACTAGTAGCATTGCAATAGCTAATTTCAATACTTTGTGCTCCAGTGATTAAATATTATGCAAAAGTTCTATTTCCACTAACCATTTTATCTTTATCCTCATTCAACCTACAAAATCGTACAATATGCTACCTATCTTCTGGCAGTTGTTTTATTTTTATGGAGCTTATATCTGCATTAGTGTGATTCTAACTTAACCAAATGACCCTCAGTGACTGCGACAATAACATATAGCTATAACAACACACAGCTACAAACAGTGGCCCAGTGACAGCTAAACTTATTTCTGCTTTAACAATTATTTATCGTAAAAATATTAACCATAGTCGTAGGTAGTCACCTGCATTAGTGTGATTCTAACTTAACCAAATGACCCTCAGCAACTGCGATAATAACATAGCTATAACAACACATAGCGATAAACAGTGGCCCAGTGACAGCAAAACTTATTTCTGCTTTAACAATTATTTATCGTAAAAATATTAACCATAGTCGTAGGTAGTCATTGCAAAGTCGTATCATTTTTTTTAACTCTTGCAAGGTTGATATTATTTACATAACCGACAATTACGCGTGTTGGAGAACTATTTGTAATAAATTTAATTCTACGCTCCGAATACTACCTTACTTAATACTAGTTTTCTGAAAAGTGTTATACAATTTTAACATAATTATTATTATATACGACATTGTGCAATGACAACGAGACATGATTTATTTTGGTTCTTTCGGCTTACCAACTCATCACTTCATCTTGGGAAACATATTTTTCAACAGCTCAGTAGGTCTAGTACGAGTTTCACAGTTTGCAAACACGATATCGAGTATCGTGAAATTTCATTCATAAATTAGTAGCGCCCCTAGCGGACTCGCAGAGGAACTAAAATCGGCAGTACAAGTCATTACAATTTTCAGTTTTCGAAAACCTAAACCTTATTTCGAGAAATACTGGTGTCGATTCTCTTGTTCACGAACTAAACTTATTTTAAACTATCGCTCTCTTTTACTAATAGTAGATACAAGAAAGGGATGGCAACCATTTAAGAGCTGTCAAATTAGACAAAATTAAAATTTCCATACAAGTTTAGACGTGATCTCGGAACGTGCCCACTAAAATACAAAGAAATGTAACACGTAAACTAATTTGACAGTTCTAAAATGGTTGCCATCCCTTTCTTGTATGTACTGTTAGTAAAAGAGAGCGATAGTTTAAAATAAGTTTAGTTCGTCAACAAGAGAATCGACTCACTGTGTGTTTTGGCCAGTTTTGGCAGTATGAGTGCCAACTTTGACAAGTTGACGGCAGAATTATAAAACGAATTCGATGATTCGTTTGGTATTGTTACTCGCAAAATAAATTTCGTGAGAGCTTCATATTTTACGTAATAATAGCTTGGTTTTTTTTTTTTTATACGACGATATTTTACCGGGTGGCCCAGCAGACAGCACCTAAGTACATGCTGCAACTATTTAGATATTTTTTAAACTTTATTTAATAAAATAAATCGAAATATTGATTACATTTTTATTATTTATTCATCGTAATTTTTGATGGGAAATAACCTTGGGTGAATAGAAAAATAAACCTAGCCCTTTATGCTCTATTTGCTTCATAAGCTAGGTTTATGTTTTCTATGGATATTTAGATACCTATATTGGGATTATTGTCGCGAATCATATTCCGAGCAATATAAAACTAGAATTTATTATAGCTACAATTGCATTTCGCGCGGTGCTGTGTGGTAATCACCACCTTTATCTATTAATTCGTAGACAGAGAATAGGAAAACATGATTTCTAATTGATAATTGTAATTGCATTCTCCATATTAACGTATTGATTATTGCGGTCATTAAGATCTATTTTCAACAATAGGTAGTAGGGGGATTGGCATTATAGAAATAAGTCTAAAAACCCCATTGTTGGGAAAATCAATGGGAATTTCTGAAATAATTCTTTGAGCACGCTATGTTGACATGGCGTATTATTAATTGGTTCACATCCTTACTATAGTCTCATCGTCATCATCATTTCAGCCGAAAGACTTCCATTGCTCAACATTGGCCTCCCCCAAGTAGCTTGGGGGGGATATGCCATAATCGCCACGCTTGGCAGGCGGGTTAGCGAGCGCATTTGGTTAGTTAAATACTCAGAGAACGCTGCTGCCCATCCTCTAGTGAATCCCTTAGTCGCCTTTTACGACACCCATGAGAAGTTATAGGGTGGTGCAATTCTTTACGTCCGACACCACACGGAATATATAGTCTTATGTTAATCCAATTAAATAAAAAGGTAAACAAACCCAGTTTCGGTAAAATTATCACACATTCACTCACATAGTGGAATTAGTAACACATTCATCCGTATTTTGAAGGTTTCAACTTGATTGATTTAACTCATCCACTTTTTGCAACAATATTATCATTTTTAAATTGTTTTTTGAAATTCATTTGCCACCACCACCCACCACCACCACTTATAAAGTTCAAAAATGTCCCAAAAAAAAAAAGTAATTTTATCTAACTCATTCAATGAATCATTTAATTAGTTAATTGATTTGTAATTGACACTACAATTGGACATCACTAAACACTAAATGGCTGGATTGATGACCCCTTGGTTTACTTTTTTGTTTAGGTAATTGGATAGACATAGACTTTACCTTAGGGTGGTATGCCACTCGTCAAATTTCTTTGTCCAATGTGACTATGATCAAAGAAATTAGATTACTTTCATCAAATGTTGTATAACGCTTGTCATCAAATAAATAGGATTGGACCAAGAAATTGGACAAAGATATTTAACAAGTGGCATACCACCCTTATTCGTAATTATGTTTGGGACATTAGAACACAACATAATAATATAATTAAATAAAAAACAATATAGGTAATTAGGTATTTAATTGTCTTCATTAACTGTCTATAGCTTGTCACTGTATTTCTATTTCTTGTGGCCTCTGAAGCTTATCACACGCGTAGGGGCAGGGCAAGCACAAATTTGGCGTGGTGTCTACTGAGTTTGCGTGGTGTTGAGGTCAAGATGCCCGAATTTTCACAAAAAGGAGTTGACAAGGTGCTTATCCAGGCTTGTTTCAATCTCCAAAACTGGAAAAAGTAAATAAAGAACATATTGTAGACCATACAGTTTGACATAAAAGAGTGCAAAACATGGGGGGACCACTAGTCATACATATAAATAAAAAACTTGATACATAAATCACTCGTCTGGCAGAACTTTAAATTGCCATTTATTTTAAATTAATAAGTGTATTAAGACACCAAAAATTTGTTCCGTTTCTAGACAGACTTCATTGCCATATTATACCATACTAGCCATACTTGGTTATGGTTAGTTGTATGTACACACGGCTACACATCAAGCTGTACAAAACCAGTATAGGCTGACCTTGCGTTTGAAGGAAAACCTACACAATGCGAGGTCAGCTTATACTGGAAATGTACAGCTTGAAGTGTAGCCGTGTGTACATGTCTAACCACGTCCACAACCCAGCACGGTGTGACAGTGTGGGTGTGTCCTCCATCAGGATTTAATTTTAATAAAATCAAAATTAATAGATCTCATCCAATTACAATACATTTGCATTTCTAATATGGAATGGAATATTATGTAACTCGGTAAAATCATAGATTGGTGATTGTGGTGGAAAATTAATGAATACCTACTTACTGCGCTAAGCTTTGACAACCAATGCATAGTTTTGGTTTTTTTTAGATAACGGAGGTGCTGCTTATTTAGATCTTCATTTCTGTAGATCATCATTTGGTCATTTGATGTGGGCCGGCCAGCTGAAGAGAACAATAGATTAGATTACAAAAACATTGTAAAAGATTCATCAATAAAATATCTACTTACAACATCAACATAAAATAATAATTGTAAATAAGTGCTTTTACTAAATAACATTATAATTCAGACTTAATAGAAATAGAAGGCAAATTGTAGTGCATTTTACACTATACCTATAGGTAGGTACTATATAACTACTACATATTTATAATAAAACAAAGTTTAACCGGATTAAATCGCGTATATTATTTAAATTGGTTTCCCTGACGTTTCGAAAGCTTTGCAGCATTTCGTGGTCGCAGGTAGACTAAGATGACAAGCGTCTTTACAAATATTTCTAAAAAAATATTTTCATCTACCGTACAATATTATTAATTAAAATCGTTTCGATGCACGCAGTAATCACTCACAATATCATTATCTTTTACAGTGTTGCATGCTGTTTGGGATTGATTTAATCCGGTTAAACTTTGTTTTATTATAATGTGTAGTGATCGCGAAAACCTAAGAAGTTATTACTACATCTTATAACTATTATAAAATTGTAAACGTCTGTTTGTTTGTTTGTTCCAGCATCACGCTAAAACTACTGGACCGATTTTGATGATTTTTTTTTTGTTTGAAAGCTGATGATCTGACTTAAAAACTGGTATGGGTTTTGAGAAATAAAGAAAGAAAGAAAAAAAGAAAAAAATTAATTCGTGGGTTGCGTACTCACCCGACAGATCGAAGCTTCTATGCATTTGCACGAGCGGATAGTAATGTACGATGGAGTGGAGTGAAGTGGAGTGGACAGGGGATGGGACTGGGGATGGGACTGGGGACGGGACAGGGGTCGGGACTGGGGACGGGACAGGGGACGGAACATGGGACGGGAAATGGGACGGGACATGAGACGGGACATGGGACAGGACAGTGGGACGGCACATAGGACTGGACATAGGATGGGACATGGGACAGGACATGGGACGGGACGATAGTGATATAGTGAGATAGTGGGACGGGACGATAGTGATATAGTGAGATAGTGGGATAGTGGGACAGTAGGACAGTGGCAGTGGGACGGTGGGACAGTGGGGCAGTGGGGTAGTGGGGCAGCGGGAGAGTTCGCCAGTGGGATAGTGGGGCAGCGGGGCTGTGGGGCAGTGGGTTTGTGGGGCAGCGGGGCAGCGTGGCGGGGAAGCGGGGCAGTGTGCCAGCGGGGCAGCGGGGCAGTGGGGTACCGGGGCAGTGAGATAGTAGGGCAGCGGGGCAGTGGGGCAGTTGAGTAGCAGGGTAGCTGGGCAGCGGGGCAGTACGGGAGTGGGGCAGTGGGATAGTGGGGCATAGGGGTAGTGGGGCAGCGGGGCAGATGGGTAGCGGGGCAGTGGGATAGTGGGCCAGCGGGGCAGTGGGGCAGCGGGGCCGTGGGGTAGCGGGGCAGCGGGGCAGTGGGGCATTGGGATAGAGGGGCAGCGGGGAAGCGGGGCAGTTGGTTACCGGGGCAGTGGGGCAGCGGGGTAGCGGGGCAGCTGGGCAGTGGAGCAGCGGGGTGGGGCAGCGGGGCAGTGGAGAAGCGGGTTGGGGCTGCGGGGCAGTGGGGCAGCCGGGCATTGGGGCAGCGGGACAGCGGGGCATTGGGGCAGCGGTACAGCGGGGAAGCGGGGCAGTGGGATCGTGGGGAAGCGGGGCAGTGGGGTAGCGGGGTAGCGGGGCAGTGGGATAGTGGGGCAGCGGGGCAGTGGGGTAGCGGGGCAGTGGGGTAGCGGGGCAGTGGGGAAGCTGGGCAGTGGGGTAGCGAGGCTTTGGGGTAGCGGGGCAGTGGGGTAGTGGGGAAGTGGGGCAGCGGGGCATTGGGGTAGCGGGGCAGCGGGGCTGTGGGGTAGCGGGGCAGTGGGGCAGCGGGGCAGTGGGGTAGCGGAGCAGCGGGGCAGTGGGGCAGCGGGGCTGCGGGACAGTGGACTGGACTGGAATGGAATGGACTGGACTGACGTGGGTTAGCAGAAATTAACGCGAGCGGAGCCGCGGGTAAAAGCTAGTATTTTCATAAAATTGTTGATTATCATAATGCCCAGAAAAAGTAATGTATCTTAACTATTATAAAATTGTAAACGTCTGTTTGTTTGTTTGTTTGTTTGTTTGTTCCAGCATCACGCTAAAACTACTGGACCGATTTTGATGATTTTTTTTTTGTTTGAAAGCTGATGATCTGACTTAAAAACTGGTATGGGTTTTGAGAAAGAAAGAAAGAAAGAAAAAAAGAAAAAAAATAATTCGTGGGTTGCGTACTCACCCGACAGATCGAAGCTTCTATGCATTTGCACGAGAGGATAGTAATGTACGATGGAGTGGAGTGGAGTGGACAGGGGATGGGACTGGGGACGGGACAGGGGGACGGGTCTGGGGACGGGACTGAGGACGGGACTGGGGACGGGCCAGGGACGGGACAGGGGACGGGACATGGGATGGGAAATGGGACGGACATGAGACGGGACATGGGACAGGACAGTGGGACGGCACATGGGACGAGACATAGGACTGGACATAGGATGGGACATGGGACACGACATGGGACATGGGACGGGACGATAGTGATATAGTGAGATAGTGAGACAGTGGGACAGGACATGGGACATGGGACGATAGTGATATAGTGAGACAGTGGGTCAGTGGGAAAGTGGGCAAGAGGGGCAGTGGGGCAGTGGGATAGTAGGGCAGTGGGACAGTGGGGCGGTGGGGCAGTGGGGCAGTCGAACAGTAGGCCAGTGGGGCAATGGGGCAGTGGGACATTAGGGCATTGGGACAGTGGGACAATGGGGCATTGGGGCAGCGGGACAGTGGGACAGCAGGACAGTGGGACAGCGGGACAGGTGGACAGTGGGACAGTGGGACTGCGGGACAGGTGGACAGTGGGACAGTGTGGCAGTGGGATAGGGGGCAGTGTGACAGTGGGGCAGTGTGACAGTGGGATAGGGGACAGTGTGACAGTGGGGCAGTGTGGCAGTGGGGCAGTGGGATAGTGGGACAGTGGGTCAATGTGGCAGTGGGACAGCGGACCAGTTGGACAGGTGGACTGTGGGACAGCGGGACAGTGGGATAGAGGGACAGTGGGACAGTGAGACAGTGTGACAGTGGGATAGAGGGACAGTGGTACAGTGGGACAGTGCGACATTGCGACAGCGGGTCAGTGGGTCAGTGGGACAGTTGGAGCGTATGACAGTGTGACAGTGGGACAGTGGGAAAGTGGGACAGTGTGACTGTGTGACATTGGGAAAGTGGGACAGTGGGACTGTGGGACAGTGGGACAGTGTGACAGTATGACAGTGGGGCAGTGTGACAGTGGGATAGGGGGCAGTGTGACAGTGTGACAGTGGGGCAGTGGGATAGTGGGACAGTGGGACAGTGGGTCAATGTGGCAGTGGGACAGTGGGACAGCGGACCAGTTGGACAGGTGGACTGTGGGACAGCGGGACAGTGGGATAGAGGGACAGTGGGACAGAGGGACAGTGTGACAGTGGGACAGTGGGAAAGTGGGACCGTGGGACAGTGGTACAGTGGGACGTTGGGGAGTGGGACAGTGGTACAGTGGGACAGTGGGATAGTGGGGTAGCGGGGCAGTGGGGCATTGGTGCAGTGGGGTTATGGGGCAGTGGGGCAGCGAGGCAGCGGGACGGTGGGGCAGCGGGGCAGCGGGGCGGGGTAGCGAGGCAGCGGGGCATTGGGATCGTGGGGCAGCGGGGCAGGGGGGCAGCGGGGTAGCGGGGCATTGGGGCAGCGGGGCAGTGGGACAGCGGGACAGTGGGACAGTGGACTGGACTGGAATGGACTGGACTGGACTGACGTGGGTTAGCAGAATTTAACGCGAGCGGAGCCGCGGGTAAAAGCTAGTATTTAATAATATGTTACATGTTTTACTCTATGTGACGGCTTATTCACTTTAACCAACTATGAACACAGCGCACACAATGTATGAAATGATGCATTTATGTTAGTAAATTGAGTATGTTAGGATTGTAGCATGTTATTCTATCGTATCTGCTTTTTAACATGGAAATTTAAGTCACATTGTAGCATATAATTCTACTGTGTCTGCTTTTTAACATTGAAATAGTATGAAGTACATGTAGATAAATGCTTTTTAAGTTACATGAACATAATTATATAATTAAATAACAAAGTCACAGGGTTGTTATGATTGAATTAAATCGCCAAAATAAAATTATTTCGAACATAAAATGTCCATGTTTTCGTAAGATTCTAATGTAGAAAAAAACACTATTTATTGTAAACTTGTAGATTGTATTGTGTAGTAGTTAGTAGGTTGCGTGAAAGATCTTACCTTTTCTTATATTTCGCCTAAATTAGATTAAATTCCCGTCGTATCCAAGTTAAAAGCAATAACAAGTTCCTGCCACTTTTTCGTTACAATCATAGCCTCTTGTAGACTCGTATGGGTTATCGGCAGCCTCGGCAGGCTTATGTTAGATACACTGCACTACTAAAAATAAGATTAAACATTAATTAATGCATATAAACTATTAAAAATTATTGTAAATTGATAATTTTCTTTACAATGTTTACTAACCTCAAAATTGAACTTTTATTATTCCGGGCTAGTCATGGGCTAGTTCCCATTATATTCACGATATGTAGGTAAATGTACATAATTATTAAACGGTAAAATTAGATGTTAATTAGGTAATTTTAATTTCATATTAATCTACAAGCAAAACGTAAAACAGAATATTATACATGACCATAGATTACAACAAAATTTCGATTAGAAAAATGTCAAACTGCTTTTCTCTTTTTTCTTTGCGCGAGTAAAAGAGATAGAAATATAAAATGTGAAGTTCGTTTATGGGAGCCAGGCTGTGCCAGGCTTTTCGAAAAATCGCTTAGACTACAATCGAAAAATTGATCTCGTACTACCGATTGCATCAAAACTATTTCGTGTGCACGTGCTCACGAATTAAGTATTGCTTTATGTGATGTGTCAACTCGTACTAGACACACAGATCACTTGCACAACGTAAGATCATAAAATTATCCAGCGCATAATCTGAACTTGCCTGCGTATATTACGATCGCATTGAGTCTTTTCAAAGATACCAACTAGTTTCTTTCTTGGATCACACAAACAAGTAATTACTTTCATCAGAGTCATAACTGCGTATTTAAAATTGTCGTACCTACCCGTTTTGACAGGACCAAAATTAGTTTAGTTATTCAACTTAGTAAAAATTACATTTTGCTATTCTGTAATTGACGTTTTTCACCTAATATTAGAAATGTCAACCTAAATCTGACTATTTTTAGAAGCCATCAAAATACATGTCGACTATAATTAGTTATCAACAACTAAAATTGCAAAGCTTATTTTATTCATTTTTATAGTTTTTAGGTAGTTTAAAATAAATAATGGATGCCTACTATGTGGTTGCAGCTGTTGTAGATTCACCAGAAAGGTAAATTGTTCATAGAAATATACAATGAAATTTATAATTTCGATAAGAAGAGGTACCTATATAATAAAGGATAAGAAGTACATAAATCCATACAATGGGAAAAAAAATCTATGTTTGACATTCAATTCTATCATTTTATGCTAATATGTGTCCCTAAAAAGCCTGAATTCACAAATTTTCCCTCTTTTGGGAAGAAAGTCTCCAAGTTTGTAATCCTGCGTGGTACTTTTTGGCTTATATTCTAATTTATTCAACTTTTTTTAAGAAATTTCGTGTCCTGGGTGCTAGAACTTTTTAACCACGTCTTTAAAAAGGGAAATTCCAGCTTTTTAAATCAAAGAAATAGTTTATTATTGTGATTGCCCATGGAATGCAAAGGTCCTTGCGTTTTTTGCAAATAGCTCTGTTTCTCGTTGTTTAAGATACTTATACAATATGATACGCTGCAATAATAACAATATATCTCCTTTGATAGGTACTCTTGGGCCCGTATTACAGAAGGTTCCTCAAGTACAGTTTAAACTCCAATCACCTGCTCACTACTTAAGGATAGAATCGTTACATGAGTATCGGTCTTATTCCAGAACGGTAATTATCATAAACTTTAATTCAACAACATAACACACGAATATGACCTGAATTAAAATAGAAATCTCTACTCAAGCGTAGTCTGGACCACACTAGAGTGATTGATTACAGATCAAATCTCTGCTCAAATACCGAAACAGGTGACAGTATAAAATAAAGCTAAACTCAGCTGAACTGTGATCAATAAATCTCTGCTTGAGGAACGCTCAACTCATAAAACCGACTTCAAAAACCTTAACTAAAAAGTAAAAAATAATCATTGTATGTATTTTAAAATCTTAACTTAAACAACATTTTTAAGGCGGCGCGTAGTTGACCCTTTGCGTCATGTAATGTACAGTCCAGCGCAATATCTATAGTAAAAACAGTTTATGTGAACGTACATGAAAATCACGCGCCGCCTTCAAAATGTTGTTTAAGTTAAGATTTTAAAATACATACAATGATTATTTTTTACTTTTTAGTTAAGGTTTTTGAAGTCGGTTTTATTTTTTGTTAAAAAGTTTTTATTTCATACTTTTTAGTTGAGGGTTGATTCATAAATGTTTATATAACCAATTTGAGAATATATTTTTATTAACCTTTGCTATCCCACTGCTGGGCAAAGGTCTCGCTCATGTTCTTCCAAACGTCCAATCACTATCGTGAAAAAAAACACGCATATCGGCCAAGAATTCTCAGAATGAGGAACCAATGAGCAGATCATCTAGATACGTAAAGCTAAAATAAACTGATTTATTGAAGCTGGTTAAAAAACTACTTAACCTAAGTCAATAAAATTTATATGGGACCACCGCGCGGACTTTCTCTACCAAATAAAAAAACAACCACGTAAATCGGCCCACAAATCTCGGAGTAATCGGTGTACATACATGAAAAAAAAAAAAAAAAAAAAAAAAAAAAAAAAAAAACCCGCGGAATACATAACCTCCTCCTTTTTTTGAAGTCGGTTAAAAACTAGTTTTAAACAGTGATCAACGCTTGAGTATCGTTCTGTAATACGGGCCGTAGAAAATAATATAACCTTATGTGTGTTAGGGATGGCTATATCTATCAAATATACTGTTTGGTGTTTCTTGTCATGGAGGGTAATATCTGGTCGGTTATAGTGCACTGTTTTGTCTGTTAGTATGGTTCTGTCCCAATAAAGTTTGTAGTCTGTTGTGTCTAGTACGGTCTGCGGGGTGTATTTGTAGTATGCTGTCTTTTCTGGTATGAGTTTGTATTTGAATGCAAGATTTTGGTGGATTATTGCTGCTACTTGATCATGTCGATGTTTATAATCAGTTTGGACTATTGCTCTGCACGCTCCTGTTATATGTTGAATAGTTTCAGGAGAACCTTTGCATTTTCTGCAGGAGTCATTGGATGAATTTGGTAATTTCATAATATGCTTTTTGTAGTTCTTCGTTTCTATCACTTGATCCTGTATCGCTAGCATGAACCCTTCCGTTTCGGGGAACAATTCTCCACGCTTAAGCCAATCAACGAAAAAATCAATCAATCAATCAGTCAATCAGCCGTTCGACGCTGTCTTGTCGACGGTGGGATGGTTCAAGTCGTGAAGATGTCGACCGTGTAACGCCTTCCGGGTCCATTCGTTTAATTTAGTCTGTTTGTCATTCTGTACTTCGTTCTTTTGTTGGGTTTTGTCAGTCAGATTAAGAGGGGTGAGTTTTTTGTCATTTTGGGTTATTGCATTATGTAAAGAAGAAGTAAGGGCCTTGTTGTGGAAATAGGTTCGCAAGTTAGTTATTTGTTTATTATGTAAATTTTGGATATCAATTAGTCCTCTACCTCCATCGTTTCGTGGTAACGTCATTCTCTGAATACAGGATCTGGGGTGATGTTTTCTGTGTCGGGTCATTGTGGTGTTGATATTTCTTTGTAGGGATTTTAACTCTGTTTTAGTCCAGTTTATTATTCCAAAAGAATAGGTAAGCATGGGGATTGCATACGAATTGACAGCTTTGAAAGTATTTTTGGAATAGAGATGACTTCGTAGAATAGTGTTTAATCTGTGTCTGAATTGCTAGGTCAAAGTGTTTTTGATGTCTTTGTGTAGTATCTGTTGCGCTTGATTGTAACCTAAGTATTTGTAAACTTCATTTTCAGATAATGCCTCCACAAGTTCTCCAGTCTGCATGTGATATTGGTGTTCATAATGTTGCCCCGACTTTATTGAGTTGATTTTACACTTGTCAATTCCGAACTCCATACAAATGTCCTTAGAAAAGTTTTCAGTGATTTGAGCTAGTTGTTGTAGTTCCTCTTCAGTGGAGCCATAAAGTTTTATGTCATCCATGTATAAAAGGTGGTTTAATTTATGCTTCGTTGTATAGTGAGCGTCAGTCAGTAGGTCTGTGTCATTTTCTTTATAGTGCAAATCATATCCTAAGTGTGTAGTGTTCAACATATTAGAAAGTGGATTCAGTGCGAGGCAAAACCATAGGGGACTAAGAGCGTCACCTTGGAATATACCTCTCTGTACCATAATAGGTTCTGTTATTACTGTATTCATACCAGAGGTCAGTCTCAGTCTCGTCGTCCATTTTGTCATTGTACTTTGTAGAAAAGAAATAATTTGGGGGTGTATACGATAGATTTCTAAGATTTGGAGCAACCAGGTATGGGGAACGGAGTCGAAGGCCTTTTTGTAATCTATGTACATTGAATATAGATCTGACTTCCTAAGCTTAGTTTGTTTAAGTAGTATCGAGTCTATTGTAAGTTGCTCTTTACATCCTTGGCTATACTTTCGCCAACCTTTCTGTTGTTCTACTAGGATATTGTTTTTATCTACGTGATTGTAAATGATTTGTGTCAAGCAGGATGTAATTATTTTGTAAATGGTCTGGAGGCAAGTTATAGGTCTGTATTTTGCTGGATTAGATAAACTATTTGGGTCTTTTGGAAGCATGTATGTGGTTCCAGCTGTAAAGTCGAGTGGCCCCAGATTGATGCCCAGAAACTACGTAGATCATCAGCAGGTGGAGCACTATTATTTTGACTGTTATTCTCTGAAATGTTTTGTGAGGTGACATTTGGTTGGGTCCGTCGGGTGTTCTGATTGTTATGTGTGCTGGTTGTGGGGTCAATTACGGGTGTTCTTAATTCGCGGTAAAATTGTTTTTCATTTGTTGTAAACTGTTTGTTTTGAGTCTTACGTAGTGAACATGTCTTGTATCTTTTTAATCTGTTGCTAAATAAGGTAAGTTTTTGTTTTAAAGTGTCTCAAAACTCAGGTAGATGTGTGTTATGGTTTTCATGTGTGGCGTGTATTTTGTATTGACTTAAAATATAGTTTACGTGTTTTACTGTCTTACTACTTCTATTTCCCTTAATGTACTGTGTTAATCGGCCTATTTGTGCTCTTAGTTCCTCTACTCTACGCTCCAGTCTTACTTGCCATTTAGGTTTCTTATTCATATACCTACAATTATTTTCTAATGTTGGTGGTATTTCTATCCTAGCTCCGTTGGTCTTAGCTGCCACCCAAGCCGCGCTGTACAATACCGTTTGCAGGATAATAAACTCTGTGTCACCGTCGATATATTTAGGAAGAATATGTTTATTGATGTAGTTTACAATGACCGCTAGTTTTTTTGAAGATTTTTGTTTTAGGATGTAACTTCTCTGTGTAGGCTCAGTGTCTTTAAAATGGTTAAAAGCTTCCTCAAACGTTTGTTCTATTTCTGCACTTTTTTGCTGATCTGAGTGTGCAGTTACAGTTTCTAAAGTATTATTCATAGTGGTAGCTGTACAGGTGTATAAATCAGAGTCAATAAAATTAAGGTTGTTAGTGTCCTGCTGTTCAGTAGCAAGTTCTGGTTGAGTAACTACTAAGTGAGTACTACTGTTGTTTTGTGTATCTCTACTGTTTTGTGTAAGTAGTTCACTTGACACTTCCATCTTTGATAACTTGCAGCCTTTCTTCGATCAAGTACTTATTGTGTATTATTAGCCGTCTTTGGTCAGCTACTCTTTGCTCAGTTAATGTTCTAAATGTGGAAATGTTGTAATGAATGCTTGGTGTAAAGGACCTCTGTAGGCTGATATGTTAGTCTCTAATAGCGTTATTTTGTAGTATATTCGCATTATTGTTTCGTTGTGCTCCTTGGTCCAGCGTATTCGCTGACCGGTTCGGCCACTGTTAGTTATTTGTGAATGTGATGAAATATAAGTGTGTCCATTAGGATCATCTGTGTGGGTGGTTGGATGTGTGTTTTGTGTGTGTGCGTTTATTTGTAAGTTATTTATTTGCTCTTGAATTTCCTTGTAGATTTGGTCTATAACGCTCTGTGTGAGCAGTTTTTTACGCATGATAGCCCTTCTCTGATCGCCTACTCTTTGTCGACTAATCATGTGCATTTCCGGAAAATTTTCTATAAACTTAGTGTGGAGTGGGGGTAAGTGTGCTTGTTTCAGTTTCCATCAAGGTAAGCTGCAGATAAGTGCGTAGGATGTACTCGTTCATAGCTTTACTCCATCTTCTACGCGTTTTTTGGCTGGCGGCGGTGGATGCAAGGTTAATGACTGAATCAGTCTCTTGCACAACATCCTCCGGTAGCATACTATTAGTTGTTGTGGTTGAATGAGTTGATGAATGGGAGTATGGATTATCAGATGGGACAGATGGGAAAAGACTGGATGACGGGAAACTATCGACTGATGATGAGTCGTGATGATGATGATGATGATCTGTAACAGTTCTGATGAACTGGGCAGAAGTTTGCGATACTGTGCCCCCCCCAGAATACGAGTGGCAGCCCGAGCCTGATGGCCCGGGGCGGGATTCTCCATCGCGGTTGGCTACGGTACCCGCCTGGGGTAATATTCTACTTCTTAGGCGCATCGCATATGTTATGTACTTATGAGGGATAGGGAAACAGGGAAGTTTATAGACTAGAAGCTTAGGTAGGGATCGGATTGGGATTAGGCAAGGTAAGGAAGGAAAAGTAGGAATAGGGATTAGAAAAAGGAAATTTAGGCAAGGAATTTTGGTCTGGGAGTGGACCAGGAACAAATTGGTACCCCTCTTGGTCTGACCTTTCACCCTAGACCTGTCCGGCATGAGTGTATCTACCGGTATAGCCCTAGCGCTCATTAAGGCGCACAAGCTAATTATTATTATTATTATTATTTCCAAATATAATTATTATTTAATTTCCTTGTTTTTGTGAACTTTCGGTCATTCCATTCACTCTTTAATAATTTTTTCAAGATGTACTGGTAACACCGCCAATTCAACTTAGATGCGTCAAACTCAATTATTAGAGCTGTCAACAAGTTTTCTAAAATAAGAAAAAGATAAACACAGAATAAGTTTTGTGATTTTCGAAACTAAAATTTGTAAATTTTAGTTATAGTTAGGTTTAGGTGGGTGTACAAGAGAATCGGCACCAATATCCAGCATTGATTACTTTAATTATTAATTCCAAGCACTAAAAACATAAATGATTAAGGATATACTTAACAGACTCAATATACAGCACAGACAGCAAGATTATTATTTTAATAGCAACGCGACAGAGGTTCGACCTAGTCAGTTGTTCGTAACAAAAGTGAGACCGATCAGTCGTAGTCTTCTCTGCGCCCCGCAAGGGGCGCGAGGAATCGGGCTCGGGGTTTTGGGCCCCCTTTCCCGAGGTGTCGTGTTCGCGACCCATATAAATATGGGTCGGTAATTGGGTTCGGGTCGTTGACCCTGTGGTGGGTGAAAATGTTTTTCTAGGCCGCGGGATTGTTCCGCGGCAACGTGTGTTGTTGTTGTGTCTGTAGGGGCGCCTGAAGTGTTTCACGCTGCCCGAGCGACCAGACCCCCGCTAGGTGAGACCCCCAGTTCCCTGGGGGAGGCCCGGCGAGGGTCGATCAGCTACGAGGGCAGCGGCTTGTTTGGCGCCCGCCTACAGATATAGTGATTGACTCGTGGCTCGTTACGCTCTCAGATCTAGCCGATCACGCCACAAGCCACGTGACGAATTGTGTGTTTGAGCGATATTGAGGTGTGAGTACATCGCTCTATGAATATACACTATCATACGCTCACCCGCCCGTGAGACGTAATCGGTGTACGTCAGTATTTACTTTAGCATGTAAAGTAGTGCATGTGTGTGCTACGCATATTGCGCCTAAGTAAAACCTAGTAGCAATATGTGTAGTGGATGCGAGTTTCGTTGTGGAGTCATTTTGTATGAGCAGACCACGTGTAACGTGATTATGGTCTGCTCAAGAGTCAATCCGGTGGTGGGGCGATCACGTCCGCAATCAGGTCGCGCGGGAAGCGCTTGGCGTCAGGAGGGCGCACGTGCCAAGGTGCCAGGCCCTTAATGTGGGCCCAGGCGGAGACGTCGGCGCGCGCGAACATTTTCTTCGCCATCGCTGCGGTGAAGTCCTCGATACTCTCTACGCGCAGGTCCCTGTGAATCAGTGTTCCTCACGAAGCGAGGGGCTTTTGTTATTTGGCGCAGCGTGATACTCTGCTGCGCTCGAAGCTTTCGGCGGTGTATCTCGCTCGTGAGGGCGAGCCAGGCTGGGGAGGCGTAAGTCAGCTGGGGCCGGATGTACGTTTTGTACACACCCAGCTTGACTCGTAATGGGAGGCGCGAAGAGAGCACGGGGCGAAGCTGGAAGCGGGTCGAACGCACCCGCGCGACCGTGTTTTGGACGTGTTTCGCCATGCTGAGCCTGCTGTCGAGTGTGACCCCCAGGTATTTAGCCGTGGAGGTCCACTCGATGCTGGTGTCCTGTAATTTAAGGTTGAATGGGTTGGGACGGCCCCTGGCCGTCACTATCATCGCCTGCGTTTTACTTACGTTTACCGACAGTCTCCACTTGCTGAGCCAGTCTGGGAGGTCGTCCAGGGCGCGCTGCATTTTGATCGCCGCGTGGTTGACGTTCATCGACGTCGTGATGTACGCGGCGTCGTTAGCATACAGCGCGAGTGTCGATGTGTGCGTGGCGGGAATGTCGTCAGTGTAAACGGAGTATAACGCAGGTAAGATGCAACTAGGGGTGCTGGGCCAGGAAACCTCCACGTGTGCCTGACGGCTGCTAGTCCCTCTGGACATGTCTGAAGGGAACAGCAGTTGTTAGGCCGGTGCACCCTGGGCGCGGGTAATAACTATCCTTTCGAGGGACCTTATTATCCTTCGGGGGATCTTATTACCCGTGGCGAATATTCTGGCGTGGGAGGGGGCCTTTATAGGCCAGTGGAGCGTTGCTCCGCGTGTCCCTCTGATGTTAGCAGAGGGCACAGTGGAGGAGCAAGGACGGGCTCGGTGTGCACTCACTCTGCCGCTGGGCAGGCAGTGGGGGGACTGTGTCCTTCCCTGCCCCCGTCGATCTCGTAACCCCAGTAGGAGTGCTGTGGTTACGTCTCGCGGCTCTTATTGGGGCCGAGGGTCTTGGCTTAACCGCCCGGACCGTGAGGAAGAAAACCTCTATAAAAAATTACCCCGAATCCCAAGCGGCGGCGCACCGTGAGGGGATGCATGGCTGACGGGTGTTCCGTAGGAACGTTCAGTCTCTAGTGCGACCTCCGCCAGGGTACCAGCCGACCCCCTGGCGGGTTACGTTAGGCTTATCCGGGTACAGGGGGCACTGCCCGGATGGACCGTTTATATCCCCCATACTCGTGGGAACAATTATGGATCAAAAAAAAAAATACCAATATTGAAACGATGACGGTGGATGTGGTGTCAGATTCTGATGCTGCATCAAGTGTGAAGGGAGCGGCGGCGGGTAAAGTGCCCGTCGTAATGCTCACAAAATTAGGTGTGTCGCTGGAGTCTGCCGACACATCTGAAGTGAGCGAATCGAGCGTCGAAAGTCATGGCAGCGCCAAGAGATCTAAGCTCTGGCGCAAACGGTTACGCTCGGAGGCGGTAAACCTGGGATCGGACCAGGCCTCGAGTGGTGATGAGGAGGCTTCGGCCCCCAAGATCACCAATGCCAGCCGAGGTAAAGGTCGGTCCGGTACCATGGGCAGTGGCCGTGGAGCCAGTGGGGTGGGCCTGTCAAAAGCTCGAAAAGAGTTAGAGGCTGCCCAAAAGGAGAGCAGACTCGCAAACGACGAGCAAGAAGTCGCTGAGCTCACCCGGAAGGTGAGGGCCGGAAGGGTGACTCAGCCTTCAGTGTCGTCTGTGGACGCCGTGGGTATGGAGCCGGAGGACATGTCCGCCCAGGCGCTCGGCCGGCAGCTGCAGTACGCCGTGGAGGCTATACAGAGGGTTTCCAGGGTGTCCAAGGGTCTGAGTGGCTGCAACCAAAAGGCCCTTAAAGCGGCGACGACCTCTATAGTGGAGGCTGCGGAGGCAATGCTGCAGCGTACCTCCTCTGAGGAGACGGCCAAACTACAGGCCGAGAACACCCGCCTGGCGGCTGAAGTGGCCCAGCTCCGTATGGAGCATGACGAGCTCAGGGCAGAGCTGAAGAAGGACAGCCGCCGCCGGGAAGTCTCGCACCATACAGTGCGGCCTACGCAGGCGGTCGAGCCCGACCAGGTCCGCAGTATGATCCGGGAGGAGATGGCGAGGTGGTACGACTTCTTCGAGGGGAGGTCGTTGCGCCCGCCATTGGCTGCGGACCGCAGAAATGCGGAGCAAGCACGTGCGCCATCTTACGCGGCAAAGGCCGCAGCGCCGCGCTTGCCAAAGGCGTCGGGTCCGCCGGCGTCATTGGGTTCGGCTACACAGGCCTCGGCAGCCTCGGCCTCCCAGGCCTCTACAGCCCCGACCCAGACCCTGGAACCCCAACAGGGGCAGAAGGGTAAAGGGAAGGGGAAAGGAAAGGGCAAGGGTGGAGCAGCCACTCAGGCTACTGCACCTAACGCTGCTGCTGAGGGGCGTCCGACGACCTCCGAAACCCGCGAGGGTGGTTGGGAGAACGTCGGCGCTAAAAAGAAAAAGAAGAAGGCGAGGCGTTCCGCCAAAAAGAAGGCCGAACAAGCGGCAAGGGCTGCAAAAAAGGAGGCCAACAGGCTCCGAGCACCCAGATCCTCGGCTGTGGTGCTCACATTGCAGCCTGGAGCGGAGGAAAGGGGCGCGACCTACGCCGGGATCCTGGCGAAAGCTAAGGCCGAGGTCAAATTCGACGACCTCGGCATTCCGGGCCTACGGTTGAAACACACCGTAACCGGGGCTCGTTTGCTAGAGGTTCCCGGCGCCACCAGTGGCCCAAAAGCTGACGCACTCGCCGAGCGGTTGAGGGCGTCACTTGAGGCAGAGGAGGTCCGGGTGTCCAGGCCCATTAAGTGCGCAGATCTGCGCATTTCGGGTCTGGATGACTCGGTAACGACCAAGGAGGTCGTAACAGCCGTCGCGAGGGTAGGCGGCTGTCCTCCAGAGCAAGTGAAGTCAGGCGAGATCCGCACTGGCTTCACCGGTTTAGGGACAGCTCTTGTGAGCTGTCCTGTTGCGGCGGCCCAAAAAGTTATGGAGGGCCGTCGGCTGCTGGTGGGGTGGGTCTCGGCGCAAGTAAAGCTTCTGCCAGCCAGGCCTCTGAGGTGTTACCGGTGCCTGGCGGGTGGTCACGCGGGGGCGCTGTGTACCGCGGGGGTCGACCGCAGTGGAGTTTGTTTCCGCTGCGGTCAGAACGGGCACAAAGCCAGCTCGTGTGAGGCCACGCCGCACTGCATTATCTGTGCGGCGGCAGGCAAGCCGGCGGAGCACCGGGTGGGCAGTGATGCCTGCGCCGAGCCCATTAAGAAGGGCAACAGGGAGCGCAGAAAGAAGGCCGCACCCGAAGGTAGCAAAAAGCCACCACAAGGAGGCGAGGGGGAGGCGTCAATGGATACCCAGTAATGGCTCCAAATCTGCGCCTCCTCCAAGCCAACATCAATCACTCCGCCAGGGCTCAGGACCTTTTGCTCCAGAGCATGGCGGAATGGCTGATCAATGTCGCCGTGGTCGCCGAGCCGTACTTTATCCCGCCCAGGGACGACTGGGTTAGTGATAGCGACGGCTTGGTGGCCTTAATCTCGCGGGCCGCTGCTGGCTCCCCATCCTTCGAGAACATCACGAGGGGTCGGGGACACGTGGCGGCTCTTTACGGGGAGGTTGTGGTCGTGGTGGCATATTTTTCCCCCAACCGATCTCTCGCCGACTTCGAAGATTTCCTTGTGGGGGTGGGCATCGTCGTCCGTCGCAGCCACCCACGCCCAGTGCTCGTCCTCGGAGACTTCAACGCCAAATCCACGGCTTGGGGTTCTCCGGCCACGGATGCACGGGGTGAGGTGCTGGAGGAGTGGGCTGTGGAGTCTGGCTTACTGCTCCTTAACCGGGGTTCCGTCCAGACATGTGTGCGGCAGCGGGGTGGGTCTATAGTGGACATCTCGTTTGCTAGTCCCACTCTGGAGCGCCATGTCCACGGCTGGCGTGTGATGGAGGGGGTGGAGACGTTGTCGGATCACCGTTACATCCGATTCGACGTCTCCACCCAGGCCTCTGTCATCCCAGCCCAGGTGGCCCCGGTCGGGGTTGGTCCGCGTTGGGCTCTTGCCAAATTGAACCGGGAGGCCCTCCTGGAGGCCTCGATCGTACAGACCTGGGTGACAGCACCGGACAGGCCTGTCGACATCAATGTGGAGGCTGGGTGGTTCCAGGAGGCGATGACGCATGTTTGCGATGTGGGGATGCCTAGGGCTAAGCCCGGTCCTGTAAGGCGCCAGATGTACTGGTGGTCCTCGGACATAGCGCGATTGCGAGTCGCGTGTGTGTTCGTGCGACGCCGGTACACGAGGTTCAGGAGGCGGTTCAGGAGGCGTCCCCGCACCCCGGAGGAGGCAGTCATAGAGGAGGAGCTGTACGAGGGGTACAGAGCAGCGAAGGTGGCCCTTCAGGCAGCCATCGCGGAAGCCAAGGTGGCAGGCTTCGACGCCATGCGGGCGACTCTGGATGCAAATCCGTGGGGGCGTCCATACCGTATGGTACGGGGCAAACTTCGCCCGTGGGCCCCCCCACTAACCCAGAGTCTCCGGCCTGAGCTGCTGGAGGGTGTGGTGAGCGCTCTGTTCCCTTCAAGGGCGGAGCACACCCCTCCGCTGATGGTTCCTCCTCATATGGCGCCTAACGCGGACGACGACGACGACGTGCCCGAAGTGACCCGGGAAGAATTGATGGCGGCGGTGAAACGGCTTCAAGCCAAAAACACCGCCCCAGGACCCGATGGCATACCTGGCCGAGCATGGGTCCTGGCCCTGAAGGCCCTTGGGCCCCGATTGGGAGGGCTCTTGAGCGCATGCTTCGAGCAGGGCCAGTTTCCACGGAGGTGGAAGACTGGCAAACTGGTCTTGCTGAAGAAGGAGGGGCGCCCTGCAGACTCACCATCTGCATACCGCCCTATCGTGTTGCTGGATGAGGTGGGCAAGCTCTTTGAGAGAGTAATTGCAGACCGCCTTGTCCAGCACTTGACTAGGATGGGGCCGGATCTGGCGGACAACCAGTTTGGTTTCCGCCGGGGGCGCTCCACTGTGGATGCTATCATGCGCGTGAGGGCTCTGGCGGAGAGAGCAGTGGCCCGGGGGGAGGTTGTTTTGGCGGTGTCTCTTGACATCGCCAACGCTTTCAACACCTTGCCCTGGAGTTGCATTAGGGCGGCACTTGAATTCCATCGGGTGCCAACCTACCTCCGCCACATTGTAGGGGCCTATCTGACGGACAGGGCCGTCATCTACCCGGGTCGGGAAGTATGGGGTCGGCGAGAGATGTCGTGCGGTGTTCCACAGGGATCGGTTCTGGGGCCGCTTCTGTGGAACATCGGTTACGACTGGGTTCTGCGCGGTGTTCTCCTCCAAGGCGTCGGCGTGACATGTTACGCCGACGACACGCTGGTCACGGCGAGGGGGAAGACGCTCCGGCAGGCGACCATGCTGGCGACAGCGGGGGTTGCGCAGGTCGTTGGAAGGATCCGGCGGTTGGGTCTCGAGGTGGCTCTACACAAGTCTGAGGCTCTGTGTTTCCACGGGCCTCGGAAGGGGCCGCCTCCGGGATCCCACATAGTGGTAGGAGGCGTCCGCATCGGCATCGGGTCGACGATGAAGTACCTGGGACTCGTCCTCGATAGCCGGTGGGGCTTTGGGCCCCACTTTCAGCGGTTGGCACCCAAGTTAACGGGGGCCGTGGCTGCGTTATCGCGGCTGCTCCCAAACTTGCGGGGTCCAAACGCCTCCTGCCGGAAGCTCTACGTGGGGATCGTACGGTCCATGGCCCTTTATGGGGCGCCAGTGTGGGCGGACACCCTGACACGCTGCAACGTCACGCTGCTGCGTAGGCCGCAGCGTGCGATGGCCATCAGGGTGATACGGGGATATCGTACGATCTCCTTTGAGGCGGCGAGCCTCCTAGCCGGATCAATGCCCTGGGATCTGGAGGCGAGAGACCTTGCGCTGAGGTACCACCAGCGTGAGGACCCGCCTGATCGGACTGAGGTCCGCCAGATCCTAGTGGCTGAATGGGAGGAGCGACTTGCGCAACCCAGCGCAGGGCACGCCGCAATAGCGGCGGTAAGGCCCGTCATAGGGGAGTGGTTGGAGAGGGGCCATGGCGCCCTCACCTACCGGCTGACACAGATACTCTCAGGGCACGGTTGCTTTGGGAAGTATCTGTGTCGTATAGGCCGGGAGCCGACGCCCGAGTGTCATCACTGCGGGAGCTGCCCAGAGGACACGGCGCAGCACACACTGGCGGAGTGCCCAGCTTGGGCCGCGCAGCGCCGTGACCTCATTACTGCAGTAGGCAGCAGCGTCCTCTCGCTTCCGGCCGTGGTTCTGTCTATGGTCAGGAGCGAGAGCGCTTGGGAAGGCGTCGTCTCCTTCTGCGAGGATGTAATGCTCGCTAAGGAGGCGGCGGAGAGGGTTCGAGAGGCAATAACCTCTCTTCCCATCCGCAGGAGACGACCTGGGCGTCGTAGGAGGGCGTATGCCGACCTCCAGCCACCCTAGGTGTGGGCCTGCGGGCGGCGGACTCGGGGTGGCCCGCCGCCCGACCAGTCAAGGCCCGTGACGGTGGCGCGTTGTGTTCCGCGCGCGCTAGTCAAGAGGAGGGTGCGGCCGATGTGGGTGCCGCACGGGGTGAAGGGGCTCGCCTGTTAGCGGCGAGCCGGGACCTGCCGGGGATGGTTGGGCGAATACGGGAGTATTTCTCACGCCCCCGGCCAAGGGTCGGTAGAGGAACACCGTGGTGGTTTTTAGTCGGTAAGAGTCCGACACTGGCTCCGTCTTCCCCGGGCGGAGTGCGTCCATGAGGATTTTCCCCACGAAAAAAAAAAAAAAAAAAAAAGGTAAGATGCAACTCCCCTGCGGTACCCCGGCGGCGACGGGGCGAGCGCTGGAGAGCTGGTTCTCCACCGCAACCTTAATTGTCCGGTCCTGTAAGAAGGAGGAGACCACCCGTACTATGCGGCGGGGAGTCGTTGTCAGGGACAATTTATAGAGCAGACCGGTGTGCCAGACTCTATCGAACGCCTTCTCCATGTCGAGGAATACTGCAACGGCGTATTCCCGCTTGTTCACGGCCGCTGTCAGGAGGTGCAGTACCCTCGACAGCTGGAGCGTCGTGCTGTGTTCAGCGCGGAACCCGAATTGCTCTGGTCTCGGCGTGACGTGTGGCGTCATGCGTCGCAACAGGAGTGCTTCAAACACCTTGGAGGTGGTCGGCAGGAGGGTGATCGGCCGATAGCCCTCTGGCTTCCTAGGGTTTTTCCCGGGCTTGGGGATCATTACGACTCTCCCCACCTTCCACGCTTGTGGAAAGTTCCCGGTGCAGAGAATGCCGGTGTATAGCCGCGCAAACGCGGCCACCGTGCGTGGCGGTAGGTGGCGTAGTGCGGTGTTGCTGATTTCTTCCACACCGGGTGCCTTTTTTGGCTTGGTGCGGAGAATCGCGCGTCGCACCTGGCCCGGGGAAATGAAAATGGGTTCTTCCTCGGGGGCTATCGGCGTGTTGAAGTACTCTCCAAGGCGTTGCTCGACTGTTGCAACATGTGCAGTGTCGTTGATCGGGTTCGGCGTGAATTGTCGCTCCAGGTGAGAGGCGAAGATCTCTGCCCGGTCTGCTGCAGTGTATCTCAACGCCCCGTCGCTGTTGAGCATCGGTCTCTAACAAATGGCTCTCGGAAGAGTTTCCGTAAATGTTGCGTTGCGTTTCCGAATCCGTTCGGTTGTTCCGAAATCGTTTTGTTTCTTAATAAAACAAGTTTAACCGGATTCCATCGTGTATTATTATCAAAATTGGTTTTACTGACTTTTAGAATGCTTTGCAACGTTCGTGGTCGCAGGAAGTAGTCGTTTTGTTTCATTTGCCGGTCAAATTTCACTTCGGAAAAGGAAACTTTTCGAACGTTTGTAAATAATACCGCTGTAAGTAGTTTGTTCAGAATCACTAGGAGAATCGATTGTGGTGGTTTTTAAAATACCATTTATTTATTTATCATTTTATAGAAAAAGGAATAGTACTGTAAGCTATAATGTATTATAATTGTAAGTTTTATGTTATGTTTTGTAACATCCCCTTGGAATAAGTTCTGTTATGGTGTTACAAAAATTGCGAATAAATAAATAAAATAATAAATGCAGTATGTACACACACAACACTTAAGTGGGTATAGGTGCAGAACGTTCGATTCGCAAAACGTCCGGTGAAAAAAAAAAGGTCTGATTCCCAGAACGCTTCTGATTCGCAGAAAAGTCCGATTCGCAGATTGTCTTATTCTGAAATTGTACTATTCGCAAAAAGTCCGATTCTCACAATGTCCTATGCTTTACAAAAGCGCTTTTTAATGATGATTTCAATAATATATATAATGATAATTCACTGTGTGAGTAATTATTATCAATTTAATTTTAATTTCAATAAAATCAACTTATTAGTAAAAAAAAAACGAAATGTGTGCCAGGACACATAGTAGAAGTGAATCTTAAACGGACAAGTGGAAAAACGAATCGCAACGTACAAGTGGAAAAACGAATGGCAACTGACAAGTGGAAAAACGAATCGCAACAAAATTTATGTGTCCTAGCAAACATTTCGTTTTTTTGACAGAGGTGACAATACTTTTATTTAAGGACGAGACGGATTGAAACATCATTTCGTCTGTGTGAGTAAAACAGATAGAGACGCACGAACAAGGTTATTTGGACTTCTTACAGAACCAAATACCAGAATTATTGGAAGACGTGAACCGCCGAACTTCCCCCTCTGCTTGCTTTGCCCTTCTGGGTTATTCATGGTTACATCACAGAAAAAAAAACCGGCCAAGAGCATGTGGGCCATGCTCAGTATTATAGGGTTCCTTAAGTAGGTCTAATTACAAACGAATCAAATCGAATATTAATCATTGATATTTTAGTTTTTGCAAACAGCGCCACCTAGCGCTAAATTTAAGAAGCTAAATTAAAGAAGTGTGTCATCAATATAACACAAAGTTTCTTTTTGTGATTTTGTTAAATAGAAAGTAACTAAAGGTGCATTATTTGCCAAGATCATTTTCTGTAAGGTCAATGACCTATGAACTAGGACGTCTTAAGTATTTTTCAGTTTTCATGACTTGGCCTATTGCCCGTTTTCGGCTTGACGTTGATTTCTGGGACACGTTGTATATTACTAGGAATTCTATACATTTCTTAAACAACAATCGGAAATGTGTTAAATTCATTTATTTTAGTCAAAATAGTCGGGAAACGGACAATTCGCTGATTCGCAAAAAAACCTGCTGATCTCTTCATTTGTGTTCACACAAATCGACAAAATGCAGGGAACAGAGGTTATTTTTCGCGATTTCAGGGTTGGTCCCATATTGAAAGTTTTACTGATGAATATAATGACCCTTCAAGATGTTTTCAGTTATTTCAATAACATGTTGTATATTTACAATGAGTAACAAAAAGTATTTTTTTACAGATGTGCAGCGAAAACATGCCAAGATAAATTTGAAGATATTAGTTTAGGAGCATCTATAATTTATTTTTCTAATGGTGCGCAATGTGAGCTGTGGAATTGTGTATGAAATGTATATTACTTTAGTAAACACCCTATAGCAGCGTTGGTTTGCTGGACAATATTTGGGGTGCTGTACTGTAGTCAATCATGTAAATTTATAAAAAAAAAATCGTATCTACATATATATGTATACAGTGGTTTCTGAATATGCACAATAAATCCTATGAATTGTGTAAATTTGTTTGGTAATCGAATTTATAATGTGAACGAATAATTTTGTAACAGAAATGTAATTGGATCGTAAATAATCATGACTAACGGCATACAGAGTGAGAATTTTGCTTTAGCTTCTAAAGTCATCGGCGAACTTCCATTATTATTGTAGAAAATACTATTATGTAGAATACAACAATATCGACACCCGCCATCATCTACCTAACCATGTAAACACGACACTTAATTTTAGTTGACATTAAAAAATGTTGGAATATATTATCCTTTGCCTGTGGCTGCTAACCTTAGAATAATTAGGCATAGAGCCAGAAGCAAATTCAAGTTGGCCTTAAAAGGCTACGTTCAGTACATTTAACGTGCGCCTGAGTGTGTGTCGGCAAACATTTTACGTGCCCCTTGCAGGCACACAGATTGTTTTTGTGCTTCAACTTTGAGTAAAACGCTGAATGAAACTATCACTCTATGTCTTATTACTCTAAGGCTCCAGACACACCTACCGACCCGATCCGATCCGATCCGACCCGATTCTTAAGAAACGCGGAGCATTGGCACACACCTGCCGGCACCCGGCATCTGAATTTGCGTTCTAGTCGCCGTTCAGCCACCGCCAGAAGAGGTCGCGTAGGACCGCAGAACAATATCGTACCCTCAGTACAAAAAAACATAAGTGGTGTTACTCAAAATCTGTGTTATTATTATGATTGGAAAGTGCTACAAAAATTACATTTATGCTAAATATTTTTTGCACTTTTGACATAAACAATGAGTAATGAGTATTTCTCAAATAAATGGTCAAAAATTCTGATGACCGTATCTCCTAAACCATAGCCCTTAGACCCATCGTGTTGGTTCTTAAATGAAAGGGCTCGACGACCTCTTCTCAGAGAAATGGTCAAAACTTTTGATGCCCATATCTCCTAAACCATAGGATTTAGACCCATCGTGTTGGGACTCAAATGAAAGGGCTCGTCGAACTCTTCTCAAATAAACGGTCAAAACTTCTAATGGCCATGTCTCCTAAACTATAGCTCTTAGACCCATCGTGTTCGTATTAAAATGAAAGGGCTAAATGAGCTCTAGACAAATATATGGTCAAAATTTCGGTTCGCCATATCTCCCAAACTGTAGCTCTTAGACCCATCGTGTTGGTACTTAAATGAAAGGGCTCGATGATATCTACCCAAATATGTGGTCAAAACTTCTGATGGCCATATCTCCTAAACTAAAGCTCTTACACCTATCGTGTTCGTACTCAAATGAAACGGCTCGACGAGATCTACCCAAATATATGGTCAAAACTTCTGATGGTCATATCCAAAACTAAAGCTCTTAGACCTATCGTGTTGGTACTCAAATGAAAGGGCTCGACGAGATCTACCCAAATATATAATAAAACAATCTGCCAAGCCATTTTTGACATTACTGACAAATGTTTAATTTCATATAATTTGATAGCTATGAATTATTACTAGTCCAAATATTGAAAGGAAACCATTTTTCGCTAAATGTCAAAAGGTCGAAAATAGCTTGTCTGAATTTTTTATTAAACTTTTGGGTAGATCACGTCGAGCCCTTTCATTTGAGTACCAACACGATAGGTCTAAGAGCTATAGTTTAGGAGATATGGCCATCAGAAGTGTTGACCATATATTTGGGTATATCTCATCGAGCCCTTTCATTTGAGTACCAACACGCTAGGTCCAAGAGCTATAGTTTAGGAGATACGGCTATCAGAAGTTTTGACCATATATTTGGGTAGATCTCGTCGAGCCCTTTCATTTGAGTACCAACACGATAGGTCTAAGAGATAAGGCCATCAGATGTTTTGACCTGGGTAGATCTCGTCGAGCCCTTTCATTTGAGTACCAACACGCTAGGTCCAAGAGCTATAGTTTAGGAGATACGGCTATCAGAAGTTTTGACCATATATTTGGGTAGATCTCGTCGAGCACTTTCATTTGAGTACCAACACGATAGGTCTAAGAGCTATAATTTAGGAGATATGGCCATCAGAAGTGTTGACCATATATTTGGGTAGATCTCATCGAGCCCTTTCATTTGGGTACCAACACGATAGGTCTAAGAGCTACATTTTATGAGATATGGCCATCAGAAGTTTTGACCATATATTTGGGTGGATCTCGTCGAGCCCTTTCATTTGAGTACCAACACTATAGGTCTAAGAGCTATAGTTTAGGAGATATGGCCATAAAAAGTTTTGACAAATTATTTGTCTAGATCTCATCGAGCAATTAATTTGAGTACCAACACGATGGGTCGAAGAGCTATGGTTTATCTATCTATCGATCTACCAATCTAATAAATCTACCAAATCTACCAAATCCAACAAATCTACCATATCTATCTACCTATCTATCTATCACGCTCCACGCGTACATTTCTATCCACGCTTGCAAATGCGTAGAAGCTTCGTAGCTGTCGGGCGTTACCCGACGCATGCCCGATTTTTGTTTTCTTTTTTTCTTTCTTTCTTTAAACCCATACCAGTTTTTAAGTCTAATCATCAGCATTCAAACAAAGTTTCATCAAAATCGGTTTAGTAGTTTTAGCGTGATGTAAAATTGTGAATGTCTGTTTGTTTGTTCGAACAAACAGACATTCACAATTTCATAATAGAAGATAAGATATATTCAGTATTTTTACCCGACTGCGCTAGAAGGAGGGTAATGTTTTTCGAGTGTATGTATGTATGTATATTTCTTTGGCACGCCCTGCAGCCTAAACGGCTTTATGGATTTTAACTTGTGAGGTGTCGTTAGATTCGTCTTAATTGTGAGAGTGACACTGGGTATATCAAAATTATAAAAATTAAAATGGCCGCTTTTTGGCGCCAAATTACGGCTTCAAAAAAATGTTTTTCGCTCGAAACCTATCGAGTGGGGTATCAAAATAAAGGGTTTTATAAATGCTTTTCAAAAATATATACAACTTATATGTTTCATAAATGTGCGTAAAGTATGTCATTATGACATTACTTTCGAGTTCATAATTCGAATTTTACGATACGGGTGTAGATAATAGTAGTTTATGAAACTGTTGCATAAGAGGGGTTATTAAAACACGAGTGTGAGTTTAAAAACCGAGCCGTAGGCGAGGTTTTTAATAGTATCACACGAGTGTTTTAATACCTAATTATGACAGTTTCATACACTATTTTATCTAAACTCATACAATTTTAAATAAAATACCAAAGTCAAAATCTTGGTAACATTGTCGTTGTTTTCTTGATTTCTCTGGTAAAAGATTGTTCGTCATTTACGTTGCTGCATCCAGAAATTCAGGCGGGGTCATATTCTCCTCAGTTCAGTATCACTGCTGTAGTCAGATATTTTTGCCCAGAATAAAACTTTTGACATACAAAACCATAATAATAACGTAAACAATTACAATAAATTTACAAGTAACGATGACCAAATCCAGTAGGCCGTGGCGCGCGGCCGCGCACGAGCGCTGGCGCGCGCCTACACAGATAATAAGATACAGTCTGGCGAAAACATTATAATCGGAACTAATTTTCTATCCTTGTCAGTATTCCGTCAATCTCTTTTTTATCATACAAAAAATATGCCTGTAAACATTTAAATATAATTAAAAGCAATATGACAATCAAAAGTTCTGCCAAAAACGCGATTTTAAACGATAAAATTTTTCAATGTATGACAAGTGGCGCCACCCTGAATTTTGTGTACTCATTGGTGCCAAACTGTACGACTGCTAAAAAAAAAGGTTTGAAAACTCCTTGGTTGGGTCGAAGTGGCATTAAAAACTCCTTAGTTGGGCTAAAGTGTGCGGTTATGGAAAAATAATTAAATTACCGCATTGTTTTGTTCAGCAAACTGTATAGTAATGATTTTTTTTTAATTCATTACAGGTGCATGTGCGTAAAGTATGTCATTATAACATTACTTCCGAGTTCATAATTCGAATTTTACGATACGAGTGTAGATAAAATTGTTTTTAACACACTTGCTCGTAAAGTGGCTCTTATTGCACCGCTTTTACGTTCATAATGTAGCTTATAACGCACGCGTACTTTTTACATTATATTAACGCACTAGTGCTTTTTACTTTACAGTTTATTTTTAAATCGCAGCATAGAGTTTTTATGCCTAAACAAAATTAAACATTTTTGGGAATAAATCAACTGTATTAATTAAAATATGATAAATAAACATTTCATTTCATCAAATTATTTATTTTTGTCAACAAATTAACACTAATTTGTGTTATAAATAAAAAAATCAATTTATTATATTTTTAATATTAGGCTGTTTGGTGGTTTCCTTCGACCAACTGCGCGCGCATAGCTGTAGCCTGTAGGAATGTCACCCATCGAGCGATTACAGTACCTAATCTGCGCGCCATTTTACACAAATTAAATATTTGTCTAAAATGTGTGTATGTATTTTTCCCCGCAATTGTGTTGAAAAACGTCGTGTAGCATCGATTATTATACTCTCGGCTCCTTTACGCCCTCGCCTTCGGCTCGGTCTGCAATCCAGCCTCGAGTATAATAGTCAACTTAGCTCACTTGTATCATAATGTACTATTACAGTTTTTATTTTCTACTGAATATTGAAGAAAATGGCAATAGCAAACTACAAATAGTCTAGAAAATCGAGTTAGGAGATGCTTCACTTAGATGTTGAATTTACTTTTCGGTACTAATTATAGACCACTAAAAAGTCTTAGAAGTTTGAATGAACTGTTTCCCACATTTCTGTATTTAATTAATACTGTCATACTAAGGTTTACTTATGTTTTTTTTTATTCTTACAAAGTTACATAGTACTAAATCTTTTCGTAAAAATATTCATAATAAGTGAATAAGTAAAAGTTTTAAGCAAATAAAAAAGGTAATTAACAAAACCAAAAAACCCGACTGCGTATAAATATAACTGAAAAGATGTAAACAAGACTTGTGTAGGTACATGTAGGTATATGTGAAACTATCAAATCAACACGCAGGCGGAGGCTACCTATGAACTACTTTATGTAATTCATGACCAAAAACATACGTAGCCTCCGCCTGCGTGTTGATTTGATAGTTTCACATATACCTACATGTACCTACACAAGTCTTGTTTACATCTTTTCAGTTATATTTATACGCAGTCGGGTTTATTGGTTTTGTTAATTAACTTTTTTATTTAAAAAATTTTTGTGGTGTCATGTTTTATCGCGCTATTAATGTAATTCATTTTTAACGTTGAATATTTTGTTGTTTTTTAGCATTTCTCATTTCAAATTACATTTAAATATATAAGTTGTATATATTTTTGTAAAGCATTTATAAAGCCCTTTATTTTGATACCCCACTCGACAGGTTTTGAGGAAAAAAAATTATTTTTTATAATTTTGATATACCCAGTGTCACTCTCACAATTAAGACGAATCTAACGACACATCTCAAGCTAAAATACATTAAGCCGTTTAGGCTACAGAGCGTGCCAAAGAAATATACATACATACACTCGAAAAACATAACCCTCCTTCTGGCGCAGTCGGGTAAAAAGGAGTAGATAGGTCTTCTTCAAGTTTTTTATTTTTTATTTTGACTTAGTAATAGAATTTATTGAACTTTAGAGTGGAATTTATTTATTATTATAATCTGGTGGTCTTCAAGACTCGAGTGAATAGGTTTTTGCTGGGCAAGCGTGCACCATCATCGACCGCACCATCGCTTAACATCAGGTGAGGTGGCGGTCAAACGCAAGAAAAAAAAAAGTTATTTTTGTCATAAATATGGAAGATTCTATGTCAGTGGATTAACATTTATGAAAACCATTTAACAAATGATACCTAACTAGTTTGTATTGTTTGTTAAAATAACTAACAATATTTGGAATATTGTCAGTTATTTTAATAGTAAAAATCAAGTTTAAATCCTTCAAAGTCAAATAAAAAGTGAAAAAATCAATAAATCAATGATTTTTTTTATTTTTATTTTTTATCTAAAAAATCTGTCATAAACAAAAAAAACATGATTTTTATCAACCCTGCTGTAAAGTAAAAAGCACTAGTGCGATAATAGAAAGTAAAAAGCACTCTTGCATTATAAGCTACATTATGAACATAAAAGCGGTGCAATAAGAGCTACTTTACGAGCAAGTGTGTTGAAAATATTTATTTATTTATTATAAAGTAGAGAATACTTTAATGACTAACATTATGATATATTTAAAACAATAATCGGGTTCTATTATATTCATAAAAAATAGAAATGATCATCGACTTACGTTGCTGACCGTACCTACCAGAACTTAACAATTACATTATAACGTAATATGTTATATGTAAGGGATCGTAATATGTCATGTGTAAGGGACCGCTAACGAGAACTGATATCATGGATTGTACATGATACAGTTGGAATTTTTATCGGCATTTTCGTAATATGTAGGTATACGTTTTTTGTAGTTTTTAGGTACCGTAGTATACATGGAACCCTTGGTAAGGTCGTTCTGTCTGCTCTAACTCCTAATCCTTAAACAGCTTTATAACTTGTACAGTAAACGTACGTGCATGTTTGCACAAAAATAAGATATAGGTCTAAATTTTAAAAGAAATAAAATATCATATCATATCTGTATCTCAGTCTATAGAAAACAATGAACATTGCATGGGAGTTTTCTTAGACTTAGCCAAAGCTTTTGATACCATATCAATTGATCTCCTCTTAAAAAAACTCGAAGCAGTAGGGCTAAGAGGAATCTCACTTAACTGGTTCAAAAGCTACCTCTCTAACAGAAAACAATACGTTAAAGTCGGAAACCTTACTAGTCAGCCGCTACCAATCACATTCGGAATCCCGCAAGGCAGCATACTTGGTCCAACTCTGTTTGTACTATACATAAATGACATTCTCAATCTAACGATCACTAATGCGAAAATAATATCATATGCAGATGACACAGCTATACTATTTCACGCCAAAACATGGGATGAAGTGTATAGATACGCTGAGGAAGGATTAACGAAAGTCTCCAAAGCCCTTAGCAATAACCTTTTAACACTGAATGTCAAAAAAACTAAAAGTATCCCTTTCTTCAAAACTCAAAAATCCAGCCCTCCTCCGCACAAAACGCTCAAATTTCACACCTGCACATCAACTAAACATCCTTCATCAAGTAAATGTTCATGCACCATAATAGAACATACCCCCTCTATCAGATACCTAGGAATAGTGATCGACCAAAATATGTCTTTTAAAGAACACATACATATGCTCTCCGCCCGGGTCAGGAATCTAATATTTATTATGAAAAAACTTCGTGACTGCACACCAAAGGCAATTCTTCGTACGGTTTATTACGCTATTTGTCAATCTGTAATCCAGTATGGAATTTCTGTGTGGGGTGGAGCCGGAAAAACAGTTTTATTGGAACTTGGAATTGAAAGAACGCAGCGAGTAGTCATCAAAGTTATGCTGAAAAAGCCATTTTTCTACCCGACAGACACACTTTACAAAGAATCCACAGTACTCAGAGTGCGTCAACTTTTCATTCTCACTGCAACGTTAAACACTCACAAATATCTAAGAAGTAGACCAGACTATCAAGCTATCTCATCTAAACGCATTTTTAAAATACCTCTTCCTCAAGCCACTTCCCTTTTGTCTAGACGTAGCCCAGCATACCTGCATCCAGCTGTGTACAACATAGCCAGCAGCCACTGTGATATTAAAAATGAAAGGACTTCTTCAGTAAAGAAAACGGTCACAAAATGGCTACTCAAGTTAACACATAATGAGACAGAAAACATAATCAAACATTAACACTTTCATACATAATACAAGCAGATATACCTACACACAATTACACACCCATGCATCTTATACTCACACTTTCCAAATATTTTACACATAATTACGCTACGCACATACAGCCCTAAAATCAAACAATGTATATTGTGATAATTAACCCATTTTCTTTTCTTTTATTATGATCTCATTTTTAATATTAGTATAGCTACTTAGAATGTTAATTAAATACTTAGTAAACTAAACTACTTAGTAAATTAAAAATATTCTCTTAAAATGAGAATTTAATTGATTTATATACTGATTCATTAGTTTCTCACTTGAAGTTTATATTTTATTTAGATTTTTGTCTTTTGATATGTATTTTTTTCTTTATTTTAACCAAAAACTATTCTAAAAATGCTGCTACTCGGTTCCCAAGATACAGGCTTGCCTAGTTTGGGAACCACTGCTAAATTCTCAACAAAGCTAACGACTAGTTACTTATTGCTACCTGCTTTAAATTGTTAATTTTAATGTAATGTTTTGTGCCTTATGTAACGCAGTAAATAAACTATTTTATTATTATTATTATATACAATGGTGTCGATCTCTTCTCTTGGAACTAAACATATTTTAAACTAGGTACGCTCTCTTTTACTAATAGTAGATAATTCAGACTAATTTGGAAGCTCTGAAATTGTTGTCATCCCTTTCTTGCAGGATTTTTTTGTTTATAACAGATTTTTTAGATTTTTTTTAGTTTTTGTTTAACTTTGAAGGATTTAAATTTGATTTTTATTATTTACGTACTCATAACTGATAATATTCCAAATATTGTGTAAAAAAATCCCAATGGTTCTGAAGAAAAAACGAAATAAGTAACAAAACACATTTGTTTTCTCCAAAACTAGTTATGATTATTTTTTTGTTTAAAAAATAAATCATTGATTTATGGGTAAGGCCGTTAAAAAGGGATTATTTTACTATAGATTTTCGTCCGGTATTTATTTAATATGAAAACGATAAGTCACCTGTAAAATTATTATTTTCCTGCATTTCGGAAGTTCTTATCTAGTTGTTGAAATGCCACAAACATCTAAAAAACATTATCTTTGTATTTTTTTTAATAAAATATTGTGGGAACATAACATTTTCTAGAACAAATAAAAGTGTCCCAAATTTTCACCCTTGTACAAATATTATTGAATTTGGACATTTCGTTGTATTTCAATTGAAATTTATAGTTTATCTTAATGATTATCGCCTTTTCTAAAATGTGACATATATTACTACCGTTTTGATAAATAAATCAATGATTATTTTGGGAAATTACATCGTGTCCGCATATTTAAAGCTTTTATGTTACCAAAATTTTCCCAAAAAAATATCAATTGAGCAGTACAATCTGCTTTGACACCTTGGCTGCACTATTGTCTATGATATCTGTGCTACATAATTATCACTAGTCAGCCATTTTTGTGATTGTGCATTATTTTGTTTGGTGAGGTGCAGATATTTGTCGTAGAAAAAAATTGTACTGGTTAATTTAAATGAATATATTAATATTTTACTTGAAAACACACATTATATAATTAATGTAATGTTTAAGGTATAGTTAGAAGCTGCGTACGCGCCTATATTTACGTCGTATTTCCGTAAAATTGAGAATGTTTGACGAGAGGTCAGGTTTTAAGTTACTTTTATGTGACTTATGTTACCATTTTTAACCGACTTCAAAAAAAGGAGGAGGTTATGTATTCCACGGGTTTTTTTTTTAAATTACGTAACATAAAAGTGGTATAAAGCATGAAAAAATTGTTCTGAAAATGCCTTTAAAAACTTTTAAGTTACCAGCTACCTTTACTTTATAGCATAGAATTATTACACAATAGAAGGATAGTTTCATACATTACGCGCTAGCAATGCTGATGCAAAATAGTAGTTTATGAAACTGTTGCATAATAGGGGCTATTAAAACACGAGTGCGAGTTTAAAAACCGAGCCGTAGGCGAGGTTTTTAATAGTATCACACGAATGTTTGAATACCTAATTATGTCAGTTTCATACACTATTTTATCTAAACTCATACAATTTTAAATAAAATACAAAAGTCAAAATCTTGGTAACATTGTCGTTGTTTTTCTTGATTTCTCTGGTAAAAGATTGTTCGTCATTTACGTTGCTGCATCCAGAAATTCAGGTGGGGTCATATTCTCCTCAGTTCAGTATCACTGCTGTAGTCAGATATTTTTGCCCAGAATAAAACTTCCGACATACTAAACCATAATAATAAAGTAAACAATAATAAATTTACAAGTAACGATGACCAAATCCAGTAGGCCGTGGCGCGCGGCCGCGCACGCGCGCTGGCGCGCGCCTACACAGATAATAAAATATAGTCTGGCGAAAACATTATAATCGGAACTAATTTTCTATCCTTGTTAAGATTCCGTCAATCTCTGTTTTATCATACAAAAAATATGCCTGTAAACACTTAAATATAATTAAAAGCAATATGATAATCAAAAGTTCTGCTAAAAACGCGATTTTAAACGATAAAAATTGTCAATGTATGACAAGTGGCGCCACCCTGAATTTTGTGTACCTACTCATTGGTGCCAAACTGTACGACTGCTAAATAAAATTATAATAAAAATCCTTCGTATTTTTCACACCGAAAATTATGAGAGAACGTAGTACAGGTCCGTATAGCACAGCGACACGTCCCGCACTGACCAAACGGGCGAGCGAGGGGATTTCAAGCCATTTGAGAGTATCGATTACGTAAAAAAATCGTTAAAAAATAATTAAGAAAGTAATTTGAAAAAGTAAGCCGAAGGTGCCCTCGGTATTGTATTTCTTTATATGCTGATTGCAATAAAAAAATCCTGTGATTGATAGTTTAGGAGAAAAAAACGATTAAAATTTTACACAGAGGTTACTTTGCATATTTATTTCAGATATTTCAAATAATATTTTCAATTTTCTGAGCCGAATTTTCTGGACCTGCATTCTATGATGTAGATTAACATATTTTTTTTGGATTTTTTACGATAAAGATTACGGAGGAAAAGTGACTTAAAAAACCGAAAAAAAGCCCAATTCACGTATATCGCCGCCTTAACTGGCTGCTTAGTACTTTGTTCGTCTGTCGGTCCGTCTGTCTGTCTGTCAGAATCTTACAACTGCCTTAAGAGCGTATGCTCGGTCCGTGGGCTGTTTTGCTCAAAAACTTAATTTTTCAAATCTGATTATTCATCAACCACTTATCCTACGAACATATCAATTACTAATAATTTTAGGAAATGTTATTGTCTAAATAGTAGATAGTTTATTTTTTTCGATTATTAGAGGATTTGTGAAATCTATCAAGATAACTGAACAGAGGTTTTCTTAATTTCACTTTCAGAGTCAATTTCGAAGCTTCAAATATCTGAAACCACTGACAGACCTAAGAAACGAAATTTTTTAACCAACTGGGAAGATCCTTGTAAAAATAGTGACTAGAAAGGATTTTTTATTTTAGGCTGAATACATAAGAAATAAAAATCCAAACAATGTGAAATTATTCAGAAATTATAGTCGATACAATTATTATTTTCACCACTATATCTTACATAATTTAATATAACAATAAATTACTATAATAGAAGAACATATTCTTTAAAAACTTACACTTGAAAATTTCAACTAAATTAGCTATATAATTTTTTTATAAATATTTTAAAACTACTATAAAACTTCGCGTTCGAATCGATTCAAATCACTTCGCCGCGAGGCCTTCCAGAGAGTTGTCACGTCGCTCCGTCGGGGGTTGACGACCTTTGCCGTGCGTTTATACACGGATACTGCAAGTTTTTAGGGCGATCGTCAAATCTTAGTACTTTAGTAAATAAAATATGTTATTTTTGATGACCGACAAAATTTTAAAGTATTATCATAAGTACTTGGTAAGTATTTTTTTATGACTGACATTGTTTTATAGTGACAAAAAATTATGTTTTAGACGGTATGGGAAATAAAACAAAGGTGTTTTTTGGAAAGAGGTTTTCTCTTTCAGTTTTCTCTTGCAGTATTTGATTACTGTATATTATAAGCTCAGAATACAGAAATACCTGTATTTTGGATATAAAAAAAAAATTGCCACAACAAGACGACATGCGGACATATGTGTATGTTATTGTATGTTTTGTTCAACTGGATGCGGTACGCGCAGAACCGGTCGTTGTGGCAGTGCTTGGGGGAGGCCTATGTGTAGCAGTTGACATATTTCAACTGAAATGATGAAGATGTATGTTATTAATAGTTTTGTGTTAGTACTTGCATTACAAACCTGTAACGCATACACAATATTTTATTTTACCTACAGTTTTTATTTTGACATTACAGTAATATTCATCGCGTGATGCGTATTTGCCGATAGGACGGATGTCAAAATATACGAAGCAATGAACATTTAAATCAATATGATTGCGATCGCAAGTGAGTTACATAATTCGACTGCTGGATTTATAAATGTTGCAAGTTCGCAATTACGGAATAAACTAAATCAACTCGAGATAGAGACCAAAAGATACCGACCCATGCAATCATATAATGATGTGAAAGTCTTTTTCTGATTGTAAATTTTTAGGACTAGTAGTTTACTACTGAATCAACTACATATTGATTAAACTTTTCACAGAGTTAACTTTGAACCAGAAAATAACAAAGGCGACAAAAACTGTGTGTGTATGTGTAAGCTAGTTATCTATCTATATACTATTATAAAACTGTATTGTCTGTTCGAGAATCATGCAAAACTACTGGACTAATTTGTATTCAATTTGACGCAATAGACCACGTCCTTTATTAAAATATAGAATACTTTTTATCGAAATACCACGGGAGCAAAGCTGCGGGCGTCTTCGAGTATGTACCTATACAAGAAACAATCTAGTTAAGCAAAAAAAAACTATGCTCCTTCGTCTACAACCAGCGCTCACGCACACACTGCAAAAATTCTGAAAAATTGGCTAAGGCAAGAGCTAAAAGGTTATGTTACACTAGCTTCGCCCGTGTGAAATTCGGTATGTTACAAGTGTTCTAGAGTGTGCAATCGATTCAAGTTTGGAACTTAATGTTTTAGGGTTTTGGATTAAAAAATTAGGGGTTAGGGTTTTAATAAAAACAAACGTAAGTTATTCGGGTTTAGTAGAAAAAAAAACAAAATCGTTGGCTTTTTATTTATAAATAATGTATTTTAAGGTTCCGTACCTAGAAGGAAAAAACTAAACTCTTATAGGTTCACTCTCTTGTCTGTCTGTCCGTCTGTCATAGCCGAATCTGTTGAACGAAAAAAGTTTAAATTTCTGTTCAAAGTTTGCTCTATGAAATTGCCTTCTTTTTACAAGCTTTTTATTAACTTGCAATGTATGTATGTATGTAATTTGTTAAGGTCGAATCTTGCAACTCAATTTTGATGCAGATATCTTCAACCGATTGAGCTGAAAATTTGTATACACGTTTAGTTTGGATGACAATGCATGGTTAGCTGTGTGACGTCAGTCTAAATTCAACATGGCGGAACACCCAAGATGGCGGACTAGTTATTTTTAATGCACTCCTACAATATGGGTATCAAATGAAAGGGCTTGCTGAGAGTAACTTGAAAAATAAAGTGACGTCACTCTAAATCCAATATGGCGGACTAAGTTTTTTATGGTTTCCTACAATATGGGTACCAAATGAAAGGACTTGCTGAGAATACGAATGCGAGTTGAAAAATCTGTCCAGCGATAGCTAAAAAGTAAAAAATAAATTAAAAGTATTTTTTTTTTAACACAAGGTTTTTTTAAATGCGCCCAAAATGAATAAAATAAACTTTTCCTTTAAAACTTTTTATTATTTAACCCTATGCCCGTGACTTGCATAAGCATTAGCAGCCCGTTACTGTCCCACTGATGGGCACGGACTAGTTTTTGTAATTTATGGTACGGAAATATGGAACATGAATGGTGCAACGGTCGGTTGGTCGCTACTTTACTTTTTAAGGTTCCGTACCCGAAGGGTGCCAAACGGGACCCTATTACTCTCGCTACGCTGTCCGTCCATCCGTCCGTCTGTCTGTCACAGGGCTGTATCTTTTGAACGGGAATAGATAACCGGTTGACGGACGGACGACAAATACTAAAAACAAAAAAAGTCTAAGATTTTAGACTTTTTTACCCATACAAGAAACCTCAAAAAATATGCATTTTTTTCAACGTTTTTGTTCTTGCTCTATCTTCAAAACGGTAATATAAATATACCAGCGTCACACTTTGTGAGATTATAGTGCATTATTATGTAGTTTAGCAAAAAATACTAAAAATAAGACAAACATAGACATATGTGGTGGTACACACGGCTACTCATCAAGCTAGACTGTTTGGACTTTGTACTATTAGAAGTTGAACGCTGCGAATCGTGCGAGAGGGCACGATATATTTTTGTTATGTCGTCCCAGTCACGGCACCGGTGGCGGCGGCGGCGGCGGTATGCGCAAGCGGCGCGCCATTCATGCAGCGCTCTATTCATACTATACCATACCTACCTATAGATATGTATTATGCATGAATATTATTTTTAAGCTAGTTGAGCTCGTAATAATATGGGTTGCACTAAACTTACAAGTTTGTTTTACGATATTATGCGGTTGCGCTGCGCCTTTGCACCATATTACCTACTATTGTTTGTTCTGTGCCAATACATATATTATTTATCATCAATCATTATTTTATTAGTGTTAGCAAAAACGATGACTATTTAGAAAATTACTCGCTTAAGTTCACTCAACACAAACTCACTCAATTATCTACTTTTTCTCTTTTATTATTATTATTAAGAGTGTAAAAGTAATAAGTGTTTTTTGTTTAATTTTACTCATAAAAGTAAACAAAAAACTTGAAGCCTTAACCTTACTAGGTTAGCTGGTAAAGTCCCGTGAGGTGAGGTGGCGTGCAGTGTTCCGTGTGCGCCACCGAGGAGGGTGCGGCCAATGCTAGGCCGCACGGGGAGAAGGGGCTCGTTTGCTTGTGGTAGGCCGGGACCTGTCGCGTGAATACTCACGGGTTCCCACGCCCCCGTCTAAGGTAGTTGAAGAAACACCGTGATGGTTTTAGTCGGTAAGAGTCCGACACTGGCTCCACCTACCCCGTGCGGAGTGCGTCCGTGAGGACTTCCCCACGGCAAAAAAAAAGGTAGGTATATAATATATATATTTATAAATGCGAGTGTTTCTGTCTTTCTGTTTGTTACGTTTTCACGGCTAAACCCCTGAACTGATTTTGATGCCATTTTGTATAGAAATAGGTTGAACCCTAGGCAAGAACATAAGCATCGTTACTATTTTTAATTTACCCTTAAAGAGCTAAAATTAAATGAAAAAATAAACCACCTTTTCTACCGTGCGCACTGGCAGAAGTGTCCATTGCTAAGTTTTATCATATTAAGTAGGTATGTTTTTGATAAAACAGGTCCTAGTCGTTTAACTAACAAATGCAGTAAAGGCATTTTAGTTTTCCAATGCTAAACAAAATAAATAGCTAAATAACTTGATAAAGTGTTATGGGCATCATATACGGGAAGACTACACTTTTACGAAGTTTTGTGTGTTGTGTTTATGTGAGTGTAAAACCTGCATTGCGCAATTATTTTAATTCTAAATGCTAAAATGTGTTCGTTTGCCCTTTCTTTACGTCACAACTTCACAACAGAGCATTCAACGTGATTTTGCACAAACGTAGTTGGAAGCCTGGGAAAATCTTAGACCAACAGATTCTATTGGTCTAAGGAAAAATATAAAATTTCATAGGGACAAACGATTTGTCTGCCTGTAAGTAGATAAAAATATCTGTTTGATACATTTTACAACAAAATTACTGAACCGATTAGGGGTAGCTTGAAACTATAAGATCGTGTCCAGTAAAGTGGAGGAATACTGATTACTTGCTTTATTTTTCATAGGTTAAATACAAAAACAACGTTGAACTATTAAAAATCAACTCTTTATTTCAATGTAATAACAACATTAGTTACCTCTTTCTTTTAAGGCAAATAAAACTTTATGACTAAAAAGTTTAGCTAAGGGCCTACTCAGATATACCGCTGTGGGTATTAGCGAAAAATTGCGAGTAATATTCCGCCGGGTATTTGTAGTCTAGTTTCGCGATAGCCACGGAAGTTCATACAAATACCTACCTACCAGGCGGAATACGACTCGGTATTTTTCGCTAACCACAGCGGTAGCGAATTTTGCTTTTGTTTATCTAAATAGGCCTAAATAGAGTCACTCATTGCATGGGTCATCAATGTGTCTCCGAAATTACACGACAGGAAATAAAATCAGTATAAAAGTCTAAAAATAATTAAAAATCAAATGTATAGTTTAATATCAGATGTCACAGCCTTTATGTGGTGAATATTTTTGTATCATTATTTTTATTATATAAAATAACTAAACAAAAAAAACATATTATTTCAAAATCTAAATGTAACTTCAAGTTGCCTTAGGAGCCAACAATAGTTAAAATTATTAATACAACACAGTTGAAATGAGAGATTTTAATCAACACAAAAATAAATCGTATTCATCCAGTTACAATCCTCTCTACTAATGGGTATGAGAAACATCCTCAAGCTACAGTAATTTTGTGTAAACAGTTAAATAGTGTTATATTTACGACTTGAAAAATAACAGACAGTAGCAGAGTCAACTATTTTTTTTTTTAATATTTACAATCAAATATAGAACAGACTGTCCATATTAACATAGGTAGCTATGACTTACCTCGGGAGCCGAACAATAGTAACAATATATAAATTGACAATAAAAATAGTTACAACAGTTTACTACATAGGAGTAATATAAATCAACACTTGACAAAAAATTGGTAATGAGATCATGAATTAACAAAGTTATTGATATTTAGAAATTAACACACAGTCAACTGAATCAGAACAATAATCAAACATAAGTAAGGAGCTCTCCACATATCGAACGCGGTGCGGGGCTGCACAACCGCGGTTGCCAAATGTTTATGTAACATGAGACAATCCACACCAAACGCGTCACGTAGCCAATGCACACCAGAGGGCCTAGTGCGAGTTTAACACTTACCACATACTTCTATCGTATTTATGAATGAAAATCATTAAATTTGATAGCTGTATCAGTAAGGGTCAAATCCGCACTCTGAAGCGGCACGGGGTGGTCACTTACCACACCGCGCCACCCCGCATCGCGTTCGATGCAATCAGATCGGATGTGGTGCATTCGGTGCTCCTCAGTGATTATAAAAAAATAAAATTGTGTTTCTACAGAAGCTTTAAATGCTTAAAAAAATCAAAACCAACGATCGAAATTAAGATAATTATCACAGTTTTAAATATAAGCATTAAAAACAAATACAAAAAGATACAATATTAAAATCGTTTTACCTAATTTGGTTAGTTTTATAATGGGTAAACTAATAAGTTTACCGTAGCCTACGAAGTTACCTTACCTCATTATCTCACTCTTATCAGAAGTGTGCAAGATGGTAAAATTTACCATGAATATTTTCGGATTTAAAAGTTTTTTTCGACAACAATAAATATGACGACATTATTTTACCAATCGAAATCATAATACTGTAAACAAAAATTTACTCTAGTCTGAGCACGGGCAGGAAAACATTCAATTTTTTTGGCCGGGATCCTAGTCTTTAGCCCAACGGCCTGTAATCTTCGTCGGATTGTTTGAGTTGATACCTGAAACAATAGTAAAAAATATATTTTCTGAAAAAAGAATTACAACTAATATAGTTAAGAGCCCTTTAACATTTTTTTGACAAAAAAATAACTAAAAGTGGATTTTTGGCGTTCTCATACTATTAGATAGAAAGATCTATAGAAATTTCCATTACTGAATTGGATAACGCGATACTGAGCCCGCCAGCCCGCTGAGGCGGAGCCAGTGTCGGACTCTTACCGACTAAAACCACCACGGTGTTCCTTCAACTACCTTAGCCGGGGGCGTGGGAGCCAGTGAGTATTCATCCAACCACCCCCGACAGGTCCCAGCCCGCCACAAGCAGGCGAGCCCCTTCTCCACGTGCGGCCTAACGTTGGCCGCACCCTCCTAGGTGGCGCAAACGGAACACTGCACGCCACTGCGAAGGTCTCAAAGGGAGTATTTTTTTAGTTTTTGCACCATTTTTCATTTATGCTCTGCTCATATTGGTCGTAGCGTGATGTTATATAGCTTAAAGCATTTCTCGATAAATGGATTATCCAACACAAAAATAATTTTTCAATTCCAACCAGAAGTTCCTGAGATTAGAGCGTTCAACCAAACAAACAAACTCTTCAGTTTCATAATATAATATATAAAATATAAATTTACATAAATATAATATATTTAATGTATATAATAATATTTTAAATTAATATAAAAATAAATAGTATTTTTTCCCGTTTTTGCAACATTTTTCCTTTATGCTCCGCTCCTATTAGTTGTAGCGTGATGGTATATAGCTTAAAACCTTCCTCAATAAATGGACTATCCAACACAAAAATTTTTCTATTCCAACCAGTAGTTCCTGAGATTAGTGCGTTCAACCAAACAAGCAAACTCTTCAGCTTTATAATATAAAATATATATTTTATATATAGTATTTTTTCCCGTTTTTGCAACATTTTATTCATGCAAAAAAAAAATGTTTATTAATAATGTATAATATTATTATTATATTTTATATATTGTATTATATAGCTAAAGAGTTTGTTTGTTTGATGAACGCGCTAATCTCAGGAACTACTGGTTGGAATAGAAAAAATATTTTTGTGTTGGATAGTCCATTTATCGAGGAAGGTTTTAGGTTATGCAACATCACACTATGACTAATAGGAGCGGAGCATAAATGAAAAATGTTGCAAAAACGGGAAAAAATACTATATGCTATACTTATATATTATGTAAAATATTTTTAAATATTTTTTTATTATAAATATTATTATATAAAATATATATTAATTATATATATGTATATATATATTATTATATTATATTATGAAGCTGAAGAGTTTGTTTGTTTGGTTGAACGCGCTAATCTCAGGAACTGCAGAAAATTATTTTTGTGTTGGATAGCCCATTTATCGTGAAAGGCTTTAAGCTATATAACATCACGCTATGACCAATAGAAGCAGAGCATAATTGAAAAAGGGTGCAAAAACGGAAAAAAAATATTCCTTTTGAGAGCTTCCGTTGCGTGCGCTGCGTAAACGGTTAAAGTTACACAATGTTTTTAATATTTATGACGCATAATACTTTAAGATAATTTTATTTAAAAAAACTCAGTTTTTGTCTGATTTTTGCATCCTACACGCGAACTAATAAATACGCTTAATTGATTTGTTAGTAGTTTACTGTTGGAAAACAGTTGTGACTTGTGAGCGTCTGTTTTTTTTTCAGATTTAATAAAATAAACGTAGGTAATTAGAAAAAGTAGTCAACTTACGCTATATTGTGTGGCAGTAAACTGCGTGTTCAAAAATGGCTGATTATTATGTTCCGCTACAATAGCAACACCTTGCTCAGCGTTGGTAGCGCGTTGGTAGAGCTGCCGGTGATGAGCTGATAGGTGATAGGTCACCCCCAATCTCCTCATTGCGTCGCAATGTTGTCCTCTAAAACAAAATGATATTTAACTTATATTTTATATTAACAGATACCTACTTAAATACTGTTGTAAAAAACATAGGTATACCTAAGTTTGTCTAATTTGTTATATAAATAATAAATAAAGAGATAGCTCATTCATATAACTTGGGTCTCTTAAGGACGCGTTTGCAAAATAAATAGGTATCGAATCGCATCAATTGCACCTCTTTATTGACACGCCTCAAACACACACACGCATAGATAGATAGCTTCAGGAATAATAAGTAGGTATTTTTGATACTTTGAAAAATATAACTATTTGTTTTCTCTTATATTTTCGTGTTACGTGGATTTTTTTGTGCTATAAATCAAGACAGTGAAATTAAGGGAAGATAACCCTTACTGCAAAATATTCACGCGTAAAAATAAAATATGTGAAAAAATTTACGTGATTTAATATTTTTTTCTGAGACTATTTGTAACATTTTCATAGTTTTATCACCTTTTTGAGTTGAACATGTCTGCTTACCGGCTGTATTTTTAAACAACTATAACTACATATGTTACTATTAGAAGAAAAATGTTCCTAAACTCAATCCGATATCGTTAATTTATACGAATAGGTTACCAACGGAAAATCGTTTTTACAATGTTAAAAACAAACAAAAACAAAAATTTCAAGAAAGAAATAAAACATTATTTTAAGATAAAGAAATAATCTATCTATGGTAATTATTAGTTACATATGATTTTGCTTTATTTTGTCACAAAATCTACCGAAAAATAGATTATTTCTGTCAGATTTGCAAACGCGTTCTTAAGGCAAGAGTGAATACCTAGGCTAGGCTATTGCTGAGCCAGCGAAATACATCCTTTGATCCTTGACCTCACGTCACTAGTCAGTGTCGTCGGGGTTATCTATTGCCGTGCGGTACGTTGTCACTAATGTATTAAAAGTAACACTCACCGTTATTCCGGTCTTTCTTTCAATCTCTTTAATAGTATATCCACCTTCCCGCAACACAACTATCAGCTGGCGCTGTTGTAGGGTTAATTGTGGCGCCAATAATATTTGCGCAACACTCACTACTCTCAGTAGCATAAAAACATACACAGTAAAAAAAGTAATTTGAGAACGGAACAACTACGTAAGAATTTTTGCTCTGTAGGAACAATAACCCCAGCCGCGTTAATCCCAGTCGAGCGATATTTGGGAACTAACTGACGTCACTGAGATGAGCAATATTTTTTTGCAAAAAAAGTGCGTCTGTGTGTGTAGGCGCAACGCAACAAACGCTGTGATTGGCCGACGCCACGATACTTAGTCCCTTTCCGACGATTCTCTGTATTGCATGTAGCGCAGTTATGGGTATATAGGGTGTCTAGCTTGATGTGTAGCCGTTTGTACCTGCGTAAGAAAGACATGCAAAAATTCATATTTCGCGCACTGTGCGTTGATGTTTTTTGATAAAATCTCATAAATGAAATCCGTTTTTATGGGGTATCAGGTCGTTGAGAGGTACGGAACCCTTACTGCACGAGTCCGACTCGCACTTGGCCGGTTTTATTATTCTTATGTACTAGGTCTAGGCACTTAAACGTGTCTATGTTTGAAAGTTAGAAATATTTTTGAGAAGAGTGTGAGTGCTGTTGTAGGGTTTCCTAAAACTAAGTTCTAGAACATTTAGAACTCGCGCCGATTTTACGCCGATACGCAAATCAGCGGCGGCGTCGTCTAAAAACCGTCGGCGGCGGCGGCGCACTGTGGGATTATTTTAGGCTGGCACCTCTACTATACGAATCTATAAATGACTCTTTGAGGTATTGTAAGGTTTTAGCGTAAAATGCCAATTATCACTTTATCTCCTAGTGTCGATATTATTATTTTTTCATAAAAATGTTTTTTAAAAGCCTAATCGAAGATTTTCGAAGCAGCAGAGTACATTTATTGAAGTTCGGCACAAATAACATGCAAATACTGGGTGTAAGGGGAACGCTTCCGAAAACGAAGATAGGTGCTGGTGATTACTGATACGAAACCACGAAAAAAAAATGCGATTCTTTTTTTAGATTTTTTCATATATATATTTTTTGCATTTTTCATACATAACCAGCTTTGGGCAGTTAAATAAAACTCATACATAATGAAAAATGCAAAAATATAATAAAAAATCTGAAAAAATAATCGCATTTGTTTTCGTGGTTTTGTATCAGTAATCACCAGCACTATCACCTGTCTTCGTTTTCGGAAGCGTTTCCCTGACACCCAGTATACACACGAAACTTTGTGGTAACGTAAGGTTTTGGCGTAACACGCTTTTCTCTACACACATAAAAAAAACTTCAAATTACTAGATCTCTCAAAAAACTTGTAAAACGTAACATTTGGAAGCATTACAGTATGTATTTATTATAGTTTGGCATCACTAATATATGAATCTATAAATAAATCTTTGAGGTATTGTGCGGTTTTAGCGTAAAACTCCAATGTTAATTTTATCTTTAACTGACGATTTTTTTTTAATAATTTTTTTTTTTTAAACCAAATCGAAGATTTTTGAAGCAACAGAGTATGTATTTAGTGTAGTTTGGCACTAGCACTATATGGATCTATACACGAAACTTTAAGGTAATGTAAGGTTTTAATTTTCTCTCCATACAAAAAAAACTTCAAATCGCTATCTATATCTTTGAAAATACTTGTTAAATGAAAACACTGAGGCAGCATTTTATATTTGCATTGATAAGTAGAATCCGAATCCGTTATAATATTTACAAAAAAACATTTAATTTTTAAATTTCCATTCATAAAAAAAAAATCATAAAATAGATCCTAAAAAAATAAAAGTATCAAAATTATTCGTGCTAACGGTTCAGCACTCACGCACACAGAGGAACCATTGTATCGTGCCGTAGTGAGTGTGCCATTCGATAGATCGTGCAGATTTTGACTTGCGCTAAATCGAACATACGCTCTTAATACAAATGATTCAAAATCTCAACTAATATATAAAATTTTAGGCCCAAGCCGAGAATGATACTTACATTTTTTTAAAGTTTGAGGGGGGCGTCCATACATGCAAAGAATATATCTAGTTTCGAAAATACCCTAGAAAAACCGGCCAAGAGCATGTCGGGCCATGCTCAGTATTATAGGGTTCCTTAAGTAGGTGTAATTACAACCGAATCAAATCGAATATTAATCATGGCTATTTTAGTTTTTGCAATAATCGGCAGCATTCGCGACTCAGAGCGTGTTGTTAGTAGCGCCATCTAGCGATAAATTCAAGAAGCCAAATTTAAGAAGTGTTTCATGCAAAGTTTCTTTTTGTGATTTTTTCAAATAGAAAGTAGCTAAAATAGCATTATTTGCTAAGACCATTTTTCTCTAAGGTCAATGACCTTTGAACTAGGACGTTTTAAGTATTTTTCAGTTTTCTCTCTATAACTCCAAAAATTATAATCACATTATACTCGAAATAATTTTAAAAGAGAGTTTTCACAAAGGTCTATCAATGTGGAAGATTATAAGTTTCCACGTTGGGTAGTTTAGAAATGGCAGGGGGGGGGGACACATTGCAAGCCACTTTGGCGGGCTATATTTCGCAGATGGTACACCTGATAAAAAAGTGGTGTATGAAACATTACCTTCATTTTAGTAGACCTATTCAATGATACACCACACGAGGGGGTCCAGCGAAAAAAAAATTTGCATCCCCATTTCACATGTATGGACGCCACCCCTAAAATACGTAAAAACTATTTTTTTATTCTTTTAAAATTGAGATCTATATGTAGACTATTTTTTTACAAAATTTCATTTACTTATGTTTATAATTGTAGAAGTTATTAAGCTGTAAAGGATTAGGACAGACGGACGGACATGACGAAACTATAAGCGTTCCTTGTAGGACTTCGGACCCTAAAAAAAGGTTTGAAAACTCCTTGGTTGGGTCGAAGGTTGCGGTTATGGAAAAAAAAAATTACCGCATTGTTTTGTTCAGCAAACTGTATCGTAATGAAACTTTTTAAATTCATTACAGGTGCATGTGCGTAAAGTATGTCATTATGACATTACTTTCGAGTTCATAATTCGAATTTTACGATACAAGTGTAGATAAAAATCATTATATGAGCTAGCGCTGATACGTTTACACACGCACACCACTATAAAATGGGGCTGCCAGAAAAAAAGTTGTTGTCCCCAAAAAAATTTTTTGGATGATTCCTGACATTCTTACCTACGGATGAGACTCATTATTTATAAACTATTTTTCAGCAATAATTGGGTCAGTAGGACTTCTTTAAACAAGAACACGTAATAAACGGTATGATTAAAAAAATATAATACAGTTCGTTTAGAGTTCAACTTCGAAAAAACACATTTTAGGTACATATATAAATGTTTTAAAGTTTTAACTTACTCACGTACAGACGTCCGCACATCAGTGGTAGCAGTTTGACCTTGATGGCATCTTTATTGCGTAAGCAGTAAGGGCGTTTTTTGAAATTCAAGTGTTACCATTGAAATGCGGACGACTGTACGTACATATACGTGTGCGTATTACATACGTAAATATCAGTTACTACTTTATAAATTCATCAATCGGAGCAATTAAGACAGTCAAAATGGGAAAATCATTTCTTTAATATCTTGCAACACTGAGCTTATACTAAGTACGAAATGAAACGATTGTTTTTATTTGCTTAAAAGGTCAAAATACTGAAAAATAATCAAAGCTTGTTTGTGAAAAGTGATGTTAATACAATTTTTATGTATTTCCGATGTGTTGTGACACCATTTAATCGCACAAATCGTCACATTTAATTATTTTCCGGGAGATGCGTTCGGACCGCGATAACCTTTAACACTACGGAGCGGCCGGGCGTAGTGTGCCCACCTGGGCGCCCTATTTGTTGCATCAAATTGTGCGCGCGGATTAGGTATCTTTTGTGTTATTAATCTAATCTTTATAGTTACTTTTATGCTTTGGTTATTTACCAGGCCCCTCAGAAAGTATTGCGAAAAAAAGTTTTTATATATGGGAGACTGGCCAGTTATAATGTTTTTCGAAAATATGATTATTTATAAGTAAAAATAAGTAAGTTCCAATTTCAAAATTTCCCTCCACATTTTTTGCGAGTTAATTCAAAGTATTGTGTCTCACTGAAATATGGATCTGCGCCGGGAACATTTTAGAGCTATGATTTTATACGATTTCAAGTGTCGCCTGAAACCGGATGAATCGTACGATAGACTTCAAATGGCATTCATGGATGAAGGCCCTTCCAAGGCAACCGTGTATCGTTGGTATAACGAATTCAAGCGCGGTCGACCAACTTTGGGGGATGACGAAAGAAGCGGTCGCCCTTTGACAGCTGTTACCGAAGAAAACGTGCTAGCAGTGAAAAATTTAATCCAAGACAATAGGCGAATTACATATCAGGAGATTCAACACATATTGAAGATTGGATCGGGAAGCGTTCACGAGATTCTACACAGCCATCTTCGCGTGAGGAGGATAGTATCACGCTGGGTGCCGCACAACCTCACCGATGCTCAGAAGCAGGCCCGGGTGGAATGGTGCCGTGATATGCTTAACAAATTTGAAGCAGGCTCGTCTCGGCGTGTTTACGACATCGTTACAGGTGATGAGTCCTGGATTTATCAATACGACCCAGAAACCAAGCGCCAGTCGACTGTTTGGATGTTTCAAAATGAGCCAACGCCTACCAAAGTGAAGCGATCTAGAAGCGGGGGTAAGATTTTGATCGCTAGCTTTTTTTAATTTGACTGGCCACTTGGTATCAATTCCCTTACGGCAGCGGTACTCTAAGTGTGTTCCGCGGAACCCTAGGGTTCCGCGATACCCCTGTAGGGGTTCCGCAAGAATTTAGAAAAAAAAAACAAAACACCTCTCTCTGGTCACTGGGCGAACGTTTTGAATCCGCCCGCCGCGCGTATACTTGTGAGCGCGCAGTCCCTTTGATAAAAGCCGCCTCTGAATTAGACGCTATAGTTGTGAACAAGCGACTTTCGGCTCTATCTTCAAAAGCATAAAGTCGAGATTGTTTACAACGCATTTTTTTGTATTTATATTTTTATTTCCGCTTTTTGTTTATCAAAGGCGCCGACTCGAGTATTTTTGAGAATGTTCGAGTTCGAGTCTAGGACTAAGTATAAAAGCGCTATTATATAAAAAAAAGTCGCGCCTCGTCAGTCAGTTGACGATTAGCGTTCGGAGCGATAAGTTCGTACCTACCTACTTACAAGCTGGCTAGCCTGCTGCCTTCTTGTAAGTTCTACTGCCCGCTGTATTCTGATTGTATCAGTTTTGTACATTTCTTCTTTGGACTAAACTTTGTCTCATAAACGCAGTAACGATTGTGCATTATTTTGACCCTACCATCCTGACGTGTAACATTATTAATAAAGAAGAATGGAACGTTGGCTTAAAGGTGTTAAACGTGTTGCAACGACATCTTCTAATGACGCTGAATGTTCAAAAGCAGTACGCGCGGAGAATACAGCAATTACCGATCCAGACGATGATGCCACGACGTCAAGCTCCACGGTTTCAAAGACGAAAAAAAGGAAGTATGATGAATCATATATCAGTTTCGGATTTGTTGATTCCAACGGCTCACCTCTCTGCATGTTATGTAGTAAACTGCTTCCTAATAGTTCCATGGCACCTGCCAAATTACGCAGACATTTAGAAACTGTACACCCCGAGTCTAAAGACAAGAATAAAGAATTTTTTGTTCGTAAAAAAGAACAGTTATTGGAAAGTTTAAAAAAATATGATGCATGTAACACAAACTATCAATGAAAAGGCCACGGAGGCATCATATTTAGTTAGCTATCGCATTGCACAAGCAGGTGAAGCGCACACTATCGCTGAGAATTTAATAAAGCCATGTGTGTTAGACATAACAAAATGTATGCTCGATGAAAAATCTGCAAAGCATCTTTCTACTGTACCTCTATCAAACGATACTGTTTCACGGCGAATCCATGATCTGGCAAGCTACGTCAAACAAGAACTAGTTGCACGTCTACAAAAAACACGATTCGCCTTGCAAATGGATGAGTCAACTGATGTCACTGGTCTGGCTATCTTGCTGGTTATCGTGAGATATCCATATGAACGTTCTTTTGAAGAAGACATGCTTATGTGTTCACCGCTGCCCACAAACACTACCGGAAGAAATTTTTAATAAAATAAACATATTTTTTAAAGAAAATAATCTTAGTTGGAACGATTGCATTGACATTTGTACAGATGGGGCCAAGGCGATGACAGGTAAAACAGCAGGAGCAGTATCACGAATAAAAAGTAAAGCGCCTAATTGTAGTTCCAGCCATTGTATTCTGCATAGACAAGCACTTGCGATGAAGCAAATGCCGTCAAATCTAAAATTAGTTATGGATGAAGCGGTAAAAATAATTAATTTTATCAAATCACGACCACTACAATCCCGATTGTTCTCATTATTGTGTGAAGATTATGGCAGCAAACATAAAACACTGCTGCTCCATACAGAAGTGCGATGGCTGTCTCGGGGTAAAACTTTAACAAGGCTATTTGAACTTAGAGCCGAGTTACAAATGTTTCTTTCAGCAGATACAGTTTCTTTTAATTTGAAAGACCGTTTGTATGATAAATCTTGGTTGTTCCGATTGTCTTTTATGGCGGATATCTTTCAAAAACTGAACGAATTGAATTTATCATTGCAAGGTAAACAGACAACAGTGTTCCAGGCCTATAACAAAATAACTGCTTCCAAAAGAAAATTAGATTTTTGGATTATTTGCGTGCATCTTTTGTAAAGTATTTTCCCGAAGAACATAATACAAAAATGAAGCTGAATTCATGGATTCATAATCCTTTTTTACCCAACTTGCAAAAGCCCGAAAGTATGTCAAACGAGATATATGAATCTCTTTTAGAAATGTGGTGCAGAATCCGTGATGAATATCCAATGCTTGGCAGAATGGCTCTGAATATTCTTCTCCCGTTCCCAACAACATATTTGTGCGAAACAGGATTCTCAACCTATGCAGCCACGAAAACAAAATATCGCAATAGACTGGACGCCGAACCTGATATGAGACTTCAAATGTCTTCTATCAAACCTGATATCAACCAATTGATGAAAAATAAAAAACGGTTTCATACCTCCCATTAGTTAAGATTTTTTCATTTTTAATATCTTCTATTATTGTACTTGGCATGTGGTTAAAGTAAGTAATAATTAGTAACTGTTACATTGTACTTTTATTATGCTTATATAATAAAGAATACACTTTTAAAAACTATTGTTTTATTGTAGGGTTCCGTCAAGTATTTTGCTTGTCAAAAGGGTTCCGTGACCAAAAAAGTTTGAGAACCGCTGCCTTACGGGATCAAAGAAGCATTAATGCCGAATGGTATACTACCAAATGTTTGCCAGAAGTTTTCTCTGTTATAAGCAACAAGCGACCAAACACAGGGCTCCGCGGGCTACTGCTCCACCACGACAATGCACCTGCGCACACCGCACTCAAAACGAGGGACTTCCTGGACAGCACGCCAGTCAAACTCCTGGGTCACCCTCCTTACAGCCCTGATCTAGCACCGTGTGACTTCTTTTTATTCCCAAAAATAAAAAATCAGCTCAAAGGGATACAATTTTCGTCGCCGGAAGATGCGCTGGCTGCGTTCGAGCAGGCTGTAAACGAGGTGTCTGCGGCGGACTGGAAAAAGTGTTTTGAAAACTGGTTTAGGCGCATGAATCTTTGTATAGAGGCTGGTGGAAAGTACTTTGAAAAGATTTGATAAAAATATATGTACGTATAGAACAATTTTTTTTAGTTTCGCAAAACTTTCTGAGTGTCCCACGTACTTGTCTAGATTGAGTATTGCGCTGCATTTGCAACAAAAGCGACAGGCCAGAATTAAAGCGCTTGTGTGCGTAGAAAGCACACAAGTACACGTCACTGCTATTGTTTTACACGCGCGATGCGTCACCTGATGACCCGGGTGTGCGTACTGAGTAATACCAGCTATAGAATATTTCCCGTGAAGTTAGGGAAAAAAAGATATTTTGATTATTAAGTATCTATTCTATTATAGGTACATATTTTTTTATCACATTAGGAAATCGTGATTCCACGATTGATTTATATTATTAATCCATTAGGATTAGCTATTGGGTGAAATATATTTATAATATCTTTCTTCTTTTTTATACTCTTATGGTCTTCTAATATACTATTATAAAAATGTAAATGTCTGTTTGTTTGTTCCAGCATCTCGCTAAAACTACTGAACCGATTTTGATGTTTTTTTTTGTTTGAAAGCTGTTCAGACTTAAAAACTGGTATGGGTTTTGAGAAAGAAATTAAAAGAAAAAAAAACTTGGGTTGCGTCCTCACCCGACACATACGAAGCTTCTACGCATCTGCAAGAGCGGACAGTAATGTACGATGGATGTATGGATGAATGAAAGGGGGGAGTGGAGTGGAGTGGATCGGCCTTGATCGGCCTGTATCGGACTAGATCGGCCTGGATCGGACTGGACTGGACTGGGTTGTACTCAAATGAAAGGGCTCGACGAGCTGTAGAGAAATAAATGGTCAAATGAAAGGACTCGACAAGCGAAATATACTCAAATACGTGGTCAAAACTTCTGTTGGCCATATCTCTGAAACTATAGGTGTTAGACCTATCATGTTGGTACTCATATGAAAGGGCTCGACGAGCTCTACTCAAATATGTGGTCAAAACTTGTTGGCCATATCTCCGAAACTATAGGTGTAAGACCTATCATGTTGGTACTCAAATGAAAGGACTCGACGAGCTCTACTCAAATGTGTGGTCAAAAATTCTGTTGGCCATATCTCCGAAACTATAGGTATTAGACCTATAATGTTGGTACTCAAATGAAAGGGCTCGACGAGCTCTACTCAAATATGTGGTCAAAACTTCTGTTGGCCATATCTCCGAAACTATAGGTGTAAGACCTATCATGTTGGTACTCAAATGAAAGGACTCTACGAGTTCTACTCAAATATGTAGTCAAAACTTCTGTTGTCCATATCTCCGAAACTATAGGTGTTAGACCTATCATGTTCGTACTCAAATGAAAGGGCTCGACGAGCTCTACTCAAATATGTGGTCAAAACTTCTGTTGGCCATATCTCCGAAACTATAGGTGTTAGACCTATCATGTTGGTACTCAAATGAAAGGGCTCGACGAGCTCTACTCAAATATGTGGTCAAAACTTCTGTTGGCCATATCTCCGAAACTATAGATGTTAGACCTATCATGTTGGTACTCAAATGAAAGGGCTCGACGAGCTCTACTCAAATATGTGGTCAAAACTTCTGTTGGCCATATCTCCGAAAATATAGGTGTTAGACTCCAAGTGGTCCATTTGAGTAGAGCTCGTCGGGCCCTTCATTTGAGTACCAACATGATAGGTCTAACACCTACAGTTTTGGAGATATGACCAACAGAAGTTTTAACCACATATTTGAGTAGAGCTCGTCGAGCCCTTTCATTTGAGTACGAACATGATAGGTCTAAGACCTATAGTTTAGGAGATATGGCCAACAGAAGTTTTGACCACTTATTTGAGTAGAGCTCGTCGAGCCCTTTCATTTGAGTACCAACACGTTCCATCTCTAACCCCAAGAAACCCTGAAATTGTCACTATCAATTTATAAAAATAAATTAATATTCGCCATCTTGGATTTGAAAATGGATGCCATATTTGTAATCAGCACCCCAAGAAACCGCGAAATGAACACCCATATCAATAAAAAAAACCACCATCTTGAATTTCTAAATGGATGAATATAAATTACCTATTATCTATCATCTCGGATTTGAAAAAAATTGATGTCATATTTGTAATCAGCACCCCAAGAAATCTAAAAAGTAACACCCATATTTCATTTAAGAAAAAAGTTTGGAAATTTTTAGTGACGCTCGTTTAGGCTCAATGCGCACTGATATGAATTCGTACGAATTGACACCGCAAATTCTGGAATACAATACACCGCACACTCACCGCGTGTGCGCGCTTCCATCGTATGATTCGTATGCCTTTGTCAACAGAAGTTCCGGTGTGAATTCGCATCGCAACCACACCGCAGTGCGCATATGGTACGCGCTAGGACCTCGAAGGGTATGGTGATTGTAGGCAACTCGGGCTCTAAATATATTTTGATCTTGATCAAACATAATTTATCAGACGCTCACTTGGGAAATTTTCACTTCAAAGAACAGGCAACACTGTAAATATGACGTCAAATGGCGATACATATTTAGATAATTTTACACTTTGTTAATTTAATAGTTTGCAAAATTATTAGTTATTGAAAGTTTATTGACCGATGACAGGTAATTTTTGTTATTTTTTACAATCGTCCTTCGTAATTCCTACTCACTTTTATAGCGCATTATCGTCATTTTTATAAGCCACAGAATTTGTGTTTACCGTACAATGACAGAAGCACCACTGAAGGGCGGGACCTAGCTTATCACCCAACTAGGGGGTGATATATTTCTTGACGTTTAGTCACTCAGACTAGCTACAGATACCGGCACGAGTCGTGAGCACAAACTTCACCTGCGCAGAAGTGCATTTATAGATCTGTTTGGTGGAATGACAGGATCGCGGGGTGCCAACGCCGAACAATCGTCGTCTATTGGACAATTAGGTGTCATTCGGCTAACGTACACTTTCGGTTCAACTTTATTGACTCACATTTTCGAATTTAAAACAGTTTATTTTTCTTTTGTTGAAATTAGGGATGGGTTTAGACCCGGGAATTTTCCGAAAGGTGAGTTTTTTCCCAACAGACTGGGAAAAAACTCGGGTTTAAACCCATTGGTCGGGAAAATACTTAATTGACAATATTTGATTAAAGTAATCAAAATATAAAGTAGTAAATTTATAAAGTGTATTGATAAAGCTAAAAGAAAATACAGTACTATGGAATTACAGATTATTTGCTCTAAAATGCTAGATGAATATTGTTCCTTCTATAAAATATTTACCGATGGATCTAAGGATAAACATGATCTTGGGGCAGCCTTTTTTGATGAACAATTAGGACATAGTATGAAATTTAAAATAGGATCTAACGTCTCAATAATGTATTTAGAACTTTACGCCATAGCCGAAGCCCTGTCTTATTTAGAAACAATAAATCACAATAAATTTGTAATTTTTACGGACTCTAAGGCTCGTATTACAGAAGGTTCCTCAAGTACAGTTTAAACTCCAATCACCTGATCACTACTTAAGGATAGAATCGGTACTTGAGTATCGGTCTTATTCCAGAACGGTAATTATAAACTTTAATTCAACAACAAAACACACGAATTTGACCTGAAATATAATAGAAATCTCTACTCAAGCGTAGTCTGGACCACGCTTGAGTGATTACAGATCAAATATCTGCCCAAATACCGAAACAGGTGACAATGGTGCCAATTCTCTTGTCACAAAATTCTCTAAACTAGACTAAAAATCACCTAAATTTAGTTTAGTCCTGTCAAACGACGTTTTCTATTCTGAAATTCACTTTAAAACTAATTTTTGGTTTGACAGGACCAAAATTAGTTTAGTTATTCAACTTAGTAAAAATTGACATTTTTCTATTCTGTAATTGACGTTTTTCACCTAATATTAAATTAAATTAAATTAAAATTCATTTATTTCAGGTTTTACCCATATCATAAAAAACTTGTCGTACAAAATTAAATTAAATTAAAAGAAATGCATACATAGTTAAAATCATGCCAGAAGTAAAGGGCACTAGATTATATTTAACATGTAAGAAAATTAACAAAATTAATAATAAAATAAAATCAAAACAAAATTTAAATCATGTCAGTTAGTAAAGAAAAGATTTAAATTGTGAATAGAAAAAATCGCTCACGAGCAGGTTTTTTTTTTCTTTTCACAATTTAAAACTTTAGATTTCGCTTCGCATGCGTAAATGCGTTAAAAAAAAAAAAAAAAGAATTAGAAATGTCAACCTAAATCCGACTATTTTTAGAAGGCATCAAAATACATGTCGACTATAATTAGTTATCAACAACTAAAATTGCTAAACTTATTTTATTCATTTTTATAGTTTTTAGGTAGTTTAAAATAAATAATGGATGCCTACTATGTGGTTGCAGCTGTTGTAGATTCAGCAGAAAGGTAAATTGTTCATAGAAATATAAAATGAAATTTATAATTTCGATAAGAAGAGGTACCTATATAATAAAGGATGGGAAAAAAAAATCTATGTGACATTCAATTCTATCATTTTATGCTAATATGTGTCCCTAAAAAGCCTGAATTCACAAATTTTCCCTCTTTTGGGGAGAAAGTCTCCAAGTTTGTAATCCTGCGTGGTACTTTCATTGACTTGTACCTATGGACCAGTAATACCTACGAAATAAGCGTGGTATACCTACAATATCCAGGCCACCGTTATGGTGGCCATAGCTAGGGAAGTAAGTAATCAAAACTAAAAAGTATCGATATCGATGCTCGTGTTTCGTACCAGAGATGTGTGCTGATTAAAATCATTTTCAAGTAGTAATAAATAATGCAATTATATCAAATTCTAAGTTCGGCTGTCCCTAGGACATAAAAAATCAAGCTTCTAGGTCAAGGCAATCATACGGCCATGTCACATTTTGATACTCGCAAACTCACATAAAAAACCTATAGGGTACTTCGCATTGACCTAGAATCATGAAATTTGGCCAATATATCGAAATATCTTATTTTTTTCAATATATCGAACACCGATTGTATATTTAAAAATATCGATAGATCGAAAATCGGATATTTAAAAATATCAACAGCCCTAGTTTGTTTACTTGACAGCTCATGTACTATGGGCCACATTGCGGGGTAAGCGGGGTTGCCACGCGGCGTAGGTATTTTGACATCCCGTAAAGATGTTGCCAAACAGAATATACAAATAGCATGCGATCTCTTTCACCAGACGACATAACACGTTGGTTAACAAGAGACAAAGAATAGTTTCATAATTCAATAACGATTTAATAGATATTTGTATAAACTAGGTGGATATAGAAGAATGGGCCACTTCCATAGGTTTAATTCAATGGGTACTTTTTAGCTTATATTCTAATTTATTCAACTTTTTTGAAAAATTTCGTGGCCTGGGTGCTAGAACTTTTTAACCACGTCTTTAAAAAGGGAAATTCCAGCTTTTTAAATTAAAGAAATAGTTTATTATTGTGATTGCCCATGGAATTCAAAGGTCCTTGCATTTTTTGCAAATAGCTCTGTTTCTCGTTGTTTAAGATATACATATGATACGCTGCAATAATAACAATATATCTCCATTGATAGGTACTCTTAGGCCCGTATTACAGAAGGTTCCTTAAGTACAGTTTAAACTCCAATCACCTGATCACTACGGATAGAATCGTTACATGAGTATCGGTGTTATTCCAGAACGGTAATTATTATAAACTTTAATTCAACAACATAACACACGAATTTGACCTGAATTAAAATAGAAATCTCTACTCAAGCGTAGTCTGGACCACACCAGAGTGATTGATTACAGATCAAATCTGTGATCAATAAATCTCTGCTTGAGGAACGTTCTAAAATCAAAGCTCAACTCAAAACTAGTTTTAAACAGTGATCAACGCTTGAGTATCGTTCTGTAATACGGGCCGTAGAAAATAATAACCTAGCTCTTTAATCTGATCACATTATTCCAATCTATATATTTTATTGAAAATATAAAACAAAAATGTACTTTATTTCGTGACATGATTTTTTCTTCTTAATTTTAATGATAAACTAATAATTCCAAATATAATTATTATTTAATTTCCTTCTGTTTTTGTGAACTTTCGGTCATTCCATTCACTCTATAATAAAAAATTTAAGATGTACTGGTAACACCGCCAATTCAACTTAGATGCGTCAAACTCAATTATTAGAGCTGTCAACAAGTTTTCTAAATTAAGAAAAAGATAAACCCAGAATAAGTTTTATGATTTTCTAAACTAAAATTTGTAAATTTTAGTTATAGTTAGGTTTAGGTGGGTGTACAAGAGAATCGGCACCAATATAAAACGAAACTAAACTCAGCTGAACTGTGTAGTGGTGTGAACCGGTTCTCAAAAAACCGGATAATCACCGGTTAGAGTGAGATTTTTTTTTTTTTTTTAGCGTGTTTTTTCTTCTCATACATATAGATTTAGAGTATTTTGAATAACCGGAGAATATCCGGATAATCTCCGGTGATTCAATAAAATCTCCGCATAATCTCCGGAGGCTGAAAATGGTGCCGATTCTCTTGTACACCCACCTAAACCAAACTTTAACTAAAATTTACAAATTTTAGTTTAGAAAATCATAAAACTTATTCTGTGTTTATCTTTTTCTTATTTTAGAAAACTTGTTGACAGCTCTAATAATTGAGTTTGACGCATCTAAGTTGAATTGGCGGTGTTACCAGTACATCTTAATTTTTTTATTAAAGAGTGAATGGAATGACCGAAAGTTCACAAAAACAGAAGGAAATTAAATAATAATTATATTTGGAATTATTAGTTTATCATTAAAATTAAGAAGAAAAAATCATGTCACGAAATAAAGTACATTTTTTTTTAATATTTTCAATAAAATATATAAATTGGAATAATGTGATCAGATTAAAGAGCTAGGTTATTATTTTCTACGGCCCGTATTACAGAACGATACTCAAGCGTTGATCACTGTTTAAAACTAGTTTTGAGTTGAGCTTTGATTTTAGAACGTTCCTCAAGCAGAGATTTATTGATCACAGTTCAGCTGAGTTTAGCTTTATTTTATACTGTAACCTGTTTCGGTATTTGAGCAGAGATTTGATCTGTAATCAATCACTCTAGTGTGGTCCAGCCAGACTACGCTTGAGTAGAGATTTCTATTTTAATTCAGGTCAAATTCGTGTGTTATATTGTTGAATTAAAGTTTATAATAATTACCGTTCTGGAATAAGACCGATACTCATGTAACGATTCTATCCTTAAGTAGTGAGCAGGTGATTGGAGTTTAAACTGTACTTGAGGAACCTTCTGTAATACGGGCCTAAGAGTACCTATCAAAGGAGATATATTGTTATTATTGCAGCGTATCATATTGTATATCTTAAACAACGAGAAACAGAGCTATTTGCAAAAAACGCGAGGACCTTTGAATTCCATGGGCAATCACAATAATAAACTATTTCTTTAATTTAAAAAGCTGGAATTTCCCTTTTTAGAGACGTGGTTAAAAAGTTCTAGCACCCAGGACACGAAATTTCTCAAAAAAGTTGAATAAATTAGAATATAACACAGAATATAAGCTAAAAAGTACCACGCAGGATTACATTTTGAAGACCGTCCTCTTCAAGGACCCACATAATTAATAAGTATGGAAATTTGTTTACCGATGCGGGGATACCTGACTCTCCGGAGTCACCCCCGGCTGCTCCCCAGTTAAGGCGCAGACGCCCCCCTCCCGTCAGTGATGAAGACGAGCTGCACTCATCGCGCAGCCGTTCGGCATCTCCGCCCCGTTCCCGAGAACCATTAGGGTCCCCCCGTAGTCCGCATCACCGCATAGGCGTTTTGCCAGCCCGGACTTTAAGGACCGCACCCCCTCGCCCATCCCCACCCCCGCCCCGTCCCCCAACCTGGAATTACAAACGGACCAGATAGACCAGGAGATGCCCTCCGATAGCGAGGCTCCCTCCGACCAGCCCGATGCCTTTACCACAGTAGTGGGTAAAGGGAAAAAGAGAGCGCGTAAGGCCAAGTCCGACGCTCACGTCCCAAATAAGGCCCCTAAAACCTCAGAGGATAACTCTGCCCCGGCCCCCCCACCACGCCTCAGATTCCTCCCCGCAGGGCAGCAGGCCCGCTTCCCCCCGCGGCACGCCCCCCTCCGCTTCTCAGAGGAAAATCCCCCCCCCCCCCGCCTCCCTTATTCATACAGGATAAAGCGAAGTGGACCGAAGTGTCCAAATGGTGTACTGATCGTCAGATCATGTACACCAGTGCCCGCACTACCCAACAGGGTATCAAGGTCTCAGTGCCTACCCCAACAGACTTCCGCAGCTTCACCAAGTTGCTGCGTGACCGTGGTGTGTCGTTCCACACGTACGCACTCCCAGAAGATCGCCTCCTTAGAGTGGTGATCAGAGGTATCCCCACCGAAATTCCCAGCTCTGATGTGCTGAGTGACCTCAAGTCACAAGGCATCCCAGCCGCCGAAGTACACCGTATGTTCCGTGGTAAACACGGAGACCCATACGAAATGGTCTTAGTCATTTGCGAGCCCTGCGAGGACGCAAAAGCCATTTTTAACATTAAAACAGTTTGCCACCTATCAGACATTAAGATAGAGCGCCCGCACAAGTCCAGTCAGCCTGGTCAGTGCCACCGTTGCCAATTATATGGCCACTCACAGCGTAATTGCTACGCTAAGCCTAGGTGCGTCAAGTGCCTGGGTGATCACGGCACAAGGGAGTGCACTGGTCCCAATGAGAGGGACCAGTGCACAGAGCCCCCCAGCTGTGTCCTCTGCGGGCAATCTGGACATCCGGCGAGTTATCGCGGATGCCCGAAAGCACCCAAACAGAAAAACGCCAAATTGGCGAAACGTGCCTCCGGACGCGTTGGTAGGGAAGCCCCCTCCTTCGGGACCCCTAACCCCAACACCCCCTATCAGCCCCCATTCCGTAGAGGCCCACCTGGGCCCACCCCCAATCAACTCGGCCCACCTGGGCCCATCCCCAATCAACTTGGCCCACTTGGGCAAAGTTTGGGCCCGATACCAAATAGCCACGGGCCCCTAGGACCCAAAGCTAAACACGTGGGCCCAACTGGGCCCAACCCCTGGTTCAACAGGGGAGGCCAGCAGAGCCAATTCCCGCCCCTCCCCCCCTCTCGTTCAGCCCCCACGGCCCCTGCTCCCCCAGCGCTAATGGACATTTCCGTCCCGGCACCCACTCCCAGGCCACCTGCACCCACTAAGTTGCCCTCATTCAAGGCCACGTTGAAAGCCCCCCCTCAGGGAAGGCCCGAAATTCACAACTTACCCCGACTGGTTTTAGGGACACATATTAGCATAAAATGATAGAATTGAATGTCAAACATAGTTTTTTTTTCCCATTGTATGGATTTATGTACTTCTTATCCTTTATTATATAGGTACCTCTCCTTATCGAAATTATAAATTTCATTGTATATTTCTATGAACAGTTTACCTTTGTGCTGAATCTACAACAGCTGCAACCACATAGTAGGCATCCATTATTTATTTTAAACTACCTAAAAACTATAAAAATGAATAAAATAAGCTTTGCAATTTTAGTTGTTGATAACTAATTATAGTCGACATGTATTTTGATGCCTTCTAAAAATAGTCAGATTTAGGTTGACATTTCTAATATTAGGTGAAAAAGGTCAATTACAGGGGTACGTTCAGTATTATCGTCGGACGACGCCCGGAGCGTTCTTAGGTCGTTCAGTTACTCGGAGTGATCGTCCGGGCGTTCACACCAAACCGTTCAGTATTGTGAGCGGGCGTCGTCGGGCGATCGCACCGGTCACCCCGTGAAATAGTAGGGTAAAAGACGCCCTGCTGTCATGTTGACAGATAATAGTATGAAATGACAGATAATTTGAGGTTTCGATTGTCATAATTGTCAGTGCTTCATTGTTCTAGTGTCAGTTTCATGAGGTCGCCCGAAGTCGTTCAGTAACTCCACAGAGTACATTATATAGCTAACTCTGAGAAAATCGTCAATGATCGAGCGATATTCGCACCGGGTGACTTTCACACTTAGTGCGTAGTAACACTGGCGCAACTCCCTAAGAAAAAATTGAAACATGATAATGTATGAAACGAGCGCTAAAAAACATGGCGGCTATCGCTATCTTACTTTAACATATATTCGACTCTATCGCACGCATCTACTTGAACATAGCCGCTAACCGCCATTCTTGTTTGTTTTGGTTGTCTTAAGATGAATGTTTTTGCTATAAGCCGTTGTTTTTTATTTTTATCGTGTGTTTCGCGGATTAATCACGTAAATTCGTGTTATGATTGTTTATGTGTACGTATGTGAAGTAGTTTTTGTCAATCGAATGTAAAATGTGTGAAATATGTAGTATAAAATCTAGCCGCACTGATGGCCAAAAGCGAATCTTCATGGCTAAATTCTCTTTGAATAAATACAGGTAAGCATAAATTGGCAATTGGTAGGCTATTACAGAAAAGGAATTACGTGTTTTACAGTTTTCTGTTAAAAATCTAAGTCTAGAATTGATAAAATAACGTAACAGTAGATTCACTAGTGTTTGTCGTGTTTTTTTATCGACTGTCGATATTTACATTTTTTATAAATTTACTTACAAAAAACAAACTTATATTTTTAGTTACAATAAACGTAATTAGTATCTGGCAAAAATGCCTATAGGTACTCGGTTTTTTTTAAATTGTCAGTATTGTGTCAGTCTATGTTTTATCATGCAAATGTGCCTGTAAACACATGAATAAATTAAAATGAATGAGATCATCTAAAGCTTTGCCAGAAAAGCTAATTTTTGTAATGTAAGACAACTGGCGCCCCCATTTTATGTACTTTTATGCCATATTGTAATTTTCTTTGCTTAGTGTAATGCTTAGCAGTGGCTAGTAATAATAATGCAATAAATGTTTTTTTATAGATGTGAAGAATGGATTAAAGTTACTGGAAAAGTGGATTTGGAGTATGTACCCATGAAAAAACTACACCAATTAAAACATTTGAGGCAGTCATTTTTCAACAAAGGATTTCAAGAAAAAGAGGAACCAACTAAGAAAAAATGCTGTTCCATCTGTAAGACTTACTACAGTTGGCAGATGAGCTATTCATTGGATTTCCACTACACACCGCTAAAACTAAACGAACCGGTAAGATTTAATTTTAGGCCTAATTCATAGAATGCGACTTGCACTTTTCTGGTTTCTTTAGTAAGTAACTCAAGTTTTATTATATTTACAGGATTGTCTTCTGTTATATCTATGACACCTGTGGCTCTTGGACTAGTAAATCTTGTAAGTTTTTTTTTTTTTGGGATGCCTTCACTTGTTAGAACTTAGTGAACTTATTGAATGACTCATTTTTTTAAATTGCAGATTCTTCTACATTTACTTCCGAACCAAATCACGAATAAGACGTAGAGAAATCTCAAGACGCCGTTGATAATTAATATACAATTTTGGACAATTTTGCTCTTCCAGTTATTCCCGAGGAGGCACAAATTCTCGACGAAGAGATTGAGAACTTTTTGAAATCATATGACAAATAAGCAACAGTTTACGTAAACGGATACATAAGCGGCTTCAGTGCTCTTAAAAATGTAATTTTTGAACAGTGCATTAATTGTATGAAAGTGTAAAACCTAAGTTTCTGCAGATTGTGCGAAGAAAGCGCAGCAGCTGAGAATAGGAAAATAAAGCCCAATGTTTTGTTTCATTTTAAAATCGTAATAGCAAATCTCATTGTATATTCAGGTTTAATTAGACTAGATTTTGACTATACAATGGAATGTCTCTTATTCCTACTTTCGCCAACGCGAACTTGGTGTATTTTACCGAGTTAACGTTGGTGTAAGTAGGCCTACCCTAAAATTTAACAATGGAAATTGGGAGGTCCTATACGCATTTTTTTTTGTAGCAATTTATCGATAAAAATATGCGCGAGTAGTACATCCCTATTCGGTTATTATGTTGGCAGCTCCGCCTTTACGTCATGTAACTAATGTCAGATTCATTTTTGTTTTGTTGGTAACATTTTTAGCGCTCGTTTCATATATTTGACGTTTTCCATCTTTTTCTATGGAAGTCCCGTCTCTTAAACGTAGTGGTTATATTCTCTTTGCGTAGTAAGTGAACGTAGCCCAGAATAGCAAAATGTCAATTTTTACTAAGTTGAATAACTAAACTAATTTTGGTCCTGTCAAACCAAAAATTAGTTTTAAAGTGAATTTCAGAATAGAAAACGTCGTTTAACAGGACTAAACTAAATTTAGGTGATTTTTAGTCTAGTTAAGAGAATTTTGTGACAAGAGAATCGGCACCAATGTGTAGGTATAGTTTGCATAAGTTAAGTGGAAAAATCAATGATATTACATAAGTACAGATGAGTGACTAGCGCGAATATCTGAAGACTCGAAAACAAGCTAATTGTGACATCTTGCTATTAGTCCGCGTCAAGGCAAGGCGCCGAGCGTAACCGCTGACAAAAAATTACAAAAATGCCGTCGTGAATGTACAGAAAGTGTAATCATTATGACATGAAAGCAAACAAACAAAAAGGGATCACATACTTCACTTGTAAGTACAAAAAATTATTTGCATTATAGGCGTGTAACCTATGACCTGCCGAACATAACATACCAAACTTATGGTGATGTGAAGTGCTGTGCGTGCGTTAGTATAAGTGCAGGGGAACAGACAGAGACGTTAACAATCTCGCTCGAATCGCTGTAGTTAGAGGTTGTGCTAGAATTAAGTAATATTAGTAAATCTTATGTAATAATTATTATAATTAAAACTTGTAAAAAGGACACAAATTGGGTTGTGCTAGAATTAAGTAATATTAGTAAATCTTATGTAATAATTATTATAATTAAAACTTGTAAAAAGGACACAAATTGCCTTATTGAAACTCCTACCCAACGGCCAACTACGTAATTGGCGCAGTCGGTAGGATAGTCGAAACAGTGCGTGTAGTCCAACTTCGATTCGCGCCTGATAGTCGTATTGCCGACGGGTCGACTATCTCTACGAATCTACGAGCAGCGCCGTTGACGGAGTCTACAGAACCTGCTGTTGCTGAGGAAGACTTCATCCAAACATTGATGAGACTTGAGATGCAGAACCTGCTGTGAGTTATTTTAAGTTACGTAATTCCTATCGGTTGCTATTCCCGATCCTGGTAATAGATCATCCCTTATCCTATTAGCTTAGTTATTAGTTACTTAGATTTTGACCTTGGAAAAAAAATTAATAGGTATATTAGGCCGATTCAACGGCATATTACAGTAGACTAAAATTTAATCTGAAATGGCTCAAGCCGATAATAGTGTTAATATTGATAGAATTTGGAAAGCACTTAGGTTAGTACCAGAATTTGACGGAAATTCTCACGTTCTGGTTAGATTTTTAGATATTTGCGATAACCTAGTATTAGAATATGTACAGACAGATAATCAGCTTGTAAACTCAGCCCTACTTAACGGCATTATTAATAAAATCACTGGATCAGCTGCCCGCACACTAGCCACTAACGGTATTCCAAATAATTGGGAAGGAATCCGTAATACATTAATAAATAGTTTTTCGGATCATAGAGATGAGTGTTCTCTCTTTACTGATTTGTCACAACTTACCCAAGGCACCGATTCTGTTAACGCATTCTACGAGCGAGTACAGAACATTCTTAGTATAATTATGGCCTATGTCCAACTTCATGATCCCGTTTCAACTACTGTAGAAGCTAAGAGGCAATTATATAACAAATTAGCATTAAAAACTTTCATGCGAGGGATGCAGGAACCCATTGGATCACGCGTTAGGTGCATGCGTCCAGAAACCTTAGAAAAGGCACTTCAATTCGCGAAAGAGGAAATAAACGTTTCGTACCTTCAGAATAAGAACTGTCAGCTAGGTAATTCTATAAAAACGCCTCAAGTACCTACTAGTCATCAAAAGTTCAACAACATACCGCAAGGTAATTTCCTTCAGTCTCCGAATCAAATTAGGCCTTATTTCAACCCTAATTTAAATCCTAATTTTAATAATCAGAATCCTCATCATGCTAACTTTACTCCACAAGCTTCACCTATGTTTAGGCCCCAATTTCAAGGACCTTCAAGGACTCAACAGGCTATGAGAGCATTGCCTCGCTCAAATATGTCAACTGGTTTCAGAATTCCGCCTCGCAGTAATTTTCAGCAAGGCCGACAAAACATTTCTGTACCTATGAGTGGCATAAGTCACCCCGTAGCTCATAACTTACCTTTAACAGGACAGATTGACCATAGACAAGTGAATATAAATGAGACAGCTGACTATTGTAACTATGACCAATTTTATGACATTGACTACTCTCAATACTTACCGGATAATTATTCACCTTACCACGAAACTGAAAATGTGCAACAAAATGACAATCAGAATTTTCAGGAGGATCAGAATTCCAATACCCCAGGATAGAATTGAATTTACAAGGCAAAAGACAACTCCCGTATATTCAAATTAAAAATCCACCTTTAAAATTACTTATTGATACTGGCGCTAATCAGTCGTTTATTAGCCCTCAAATAGTAGATAAGTACTTCGCACATTTACCAATATACGAAGATCCATTCATAGTGTCAAATATTCACGCATCTACGAGAAATGAATATTCTATAATAGTTCCTTTATTTCAAGAATTTCAAGGACATGATCCTATAAAATTCTTCATTTATAAATTTCACGACTATTTTGATGGTTTAATCGGATGGAACCTTTTAGAACATTGGCAAGCAAAAATAGACCTTCAGACACGTACATTAACGACTAAATTAACCAGTAATAACATTCAAATTTATGACTCTAAAACATTAAACTTATTTGAAACTATTATTCCTTCACAGTCTACTCAACTACTTAAGTTGCCTATTAATGTTTCCCACGGTGACGTAATTATAGATAAACAATCTATTCATAACTGTAATCTAACAGAGTGCCTGTCAACAGTCGAAAATAGTAAGTGCCTTATCGAAATTTCTAACCCCACTAATAATGACATAATTTTTAGTCTTGACAAACCAATAAGTGCACTTATGTTTAACGAACAAGCAATAACTTTCGGCGATAGTGATAACGCAAGGTTTCAAGAAGTCTTATCGCGTCTACGGACAGATCACCTTAACGCCGAAGAAAAAGCAAACTTAAATTCATTATGTAAAGAGTTTTCAGACATTTTTTATTTAGAAAACGAGCCCTTGACCTTCACAAATAAAATTAAACATAAAATTAATACCACTGATGAAATTCCAGTTCATTCTAAAACATATAGATATCCTTACATACATAGGCAGGAAGTACAAGAGCAAATAAAAAAAATGTTAGAACAAGGTATTATTAGACCATCAACTTCAGCGTGGAGCGCGCCTATTTGGATAGTCCCGAAAAAACCTGATGCATCTGGTAAAGTTAAATGGAGATTGGTTGTTGATTTCCGTAAATTAAATGAAAAAACAATAGACGATAAGTACCCTATCCCTAATATTACGGACATTCTAGACAAATTAGGACGTTGTCAGTACTTCACGACCCTGGACCTAGCCAGTGGATTTTATCAGGTGGAACTGTCCCCAGATGATATCCACAAAACAGGATTTAGTGTAGCCGACGGAAATGGTCACTATGAGTTCCTACGAATGCCTATGGGACTCAAGAACAGTCCATCCACGTTCCAACGTGTCATGGACAACATTCTTAGAGGCTTGCAGCACGAGATATGCATCGTGTATCAAGACGATATTTTATGCTTTTCAACATCTCTTCAAGAACATATAGTTAATTTGCGCAAAATTTTTAACCGACTTAGGGAATCGAATTTTAAATTACAACTCGATAAGTCCGAATTTTTAAAGCATGAAACCCCTTATCTAGGTCATATAATTACGACGGAAGGAGTGAAACCAAACCCCGATAAAATTTCAGCTATTTTAAAATACCCTATCCCTAAAACTCAAAAACAGATAAATGGATTTCTAGGTTTAATTGGCTATTATAGACGTTTTATACCAAATTTCGCACGCGTGGCCAAACCATTGACTTCTTGTTTAAAAAAAGGAGCAAAAATTTACCTCACTCCCGAATACATTAAATGCTTTGAACATTGTAAAACTTTATTAACTAACGATCCCATTTTGCAATACCCGGACTTTTCCTTAGATTTTGTTCTCACGACAGACGCATCGAACGTTGCGCTAGGAGCCGTTCTGTCTCAAGGTCAAATAGGTTCAGAAAGACCAATCGCTTATGCCTCAAGAACTTTAAACGACAGCGAAATTAACTATTCAACGATTGAGAAAGAACTTTTGGCCATCGTTTGGGCTGTCAAATATTTCAGACCCTACCTTTTTGGTCGAAAATTTACAATAGTTACCGATCATAAGCCACTACAATGGCTGATGAATCTCAAAGAACCAAGTTCACGCCTGACTAGATGGAAACTTAAATTGTCAGAATACAACTATAAAGTAATTTACAAAAAAGGAAAAGCCAACACTAACGCCGATGCATTGTCCCGGATAGAAATCTATAACGAAGAATCACCCTCAATGATAGTAAATGTCTCTGACTCAGAATCGACAATAACAGCACCTGACGATAGAGCTATTATCAGTGACTCTTCAACTGACACCGCACATACCTTAAGAGCATTAAACAGTCCGACCCCTGACATAGACATACGTGACACTGAAACAATACACACGTCACATGAAAATCCCATCCTAGAAATACCTACCTCTGATGAACCCCTGAATAAATTTAAGCGACAACTGGTTATTAAATGCACTAACAGACCATCTAAAACTAAGCCAAAAATTACGACACCCTTTGAAACTTTCAGGAAAACGACTGTCGAAGTTTCTGAAAATAATTTGAAACAAGAAATTGTATCGATTGTACAAAAATTAATCGATCCTAAGTTACGTACCGCCATTTTAGTACAACCAGCTGAGAAAATGTACACTATCGTTCCTATTCTCCAGCAAAACTTAAAAAGTTCGTCTATAAATATAATTTTGGTAAAACGAGAAATTATGAATGTTTCAGATTACCTTGAGCAACAAGACATAATTTCAAAATATCACACCGGGAAAACTAATCATAGAGGAATCAATGAAACTTACTTGTCGCTATCACAAAGATATTTTTGGCCGAAACTGAAAGAACAAATAACATACTTAATTAACGAATGCGTTATTTGCAACCGCGCTAAATATGATCGCGTTCCCCCACGTCCCGAATTTCAGATTGTTCCGCCACCCACAAAGCCTTTCACACTTGCACACGTGGATGTCCTAACAATAGAACAGGAAAAATATTTAACTATTATCGATGCATTCTCCAAATACGCACAAGCATATCTTATGTCTGATTGCACGGCCCCAAACGTAGTAAAGTCCCTTCTAAACTATTGCACACACCATGGTTTCCCACTATCTTTAACAACTGACAGGGGAACTGAATTCACAAATCAACTAGTAACAGAATTTCTTAAATTACATAAAATTCAGCATCATCTTATTGCAGTTGATGCGCCACACGAAAATGGCATGATCGAACGTTTTCATAGCACATTATTAGAACACTTACGTCTATTAAAGTTGCAACATAGAAGCGAAGCAGCGCAAAATTTAGTTCCTTATGCACTAATTGCATACAATAGTTCAATACATAGCGTAACAAAATGCAGGCCCTTTGACCTCATTAGTGGACATTTTGATCCCAGAGACCCGACAGACTTAGACTTGACGCAACAAATATTTCAACAATACTTACAGGACCACCGTGATAAAATGGACGTAGTATATAAAATAATACACGACTCATCTTACTCAGAACGAAAGACTATAATGACCCGACGAAACCTTGACCGAGAACCTGAAACAGATTATGAGCAAGGTCAAGATGTGTACATTAGAAATCCGATAGCGCAAAGACAAAAGCTCGCCTCTCGTTACACTCAAGATAAAGTCATTTCGAACCTACCCATACACATATACACTTCAAAGAAATCAGGACCTGTTGCTAAGACTAGAATAAAAAGACCTAAATTAACTAAAAAACCGACATTGTTGCTAGATAATGACCCTCATCATGATCCTGGACCGAGCACTAGCCGACAGCCTGGTATCTAGAAATAATTAGGTTAGACAACATTTTTAGCTTTTAGTCGCACTAGTTCTATACACTATTATATTGTTATTGTTCAGCAAGTGAACATTATTCTAGATAAGCAAATTAAAAACTTTATACCTACAATTCGGATTTTAATTTTGTTTTCATGTTTATATTACAGTTAGATATTAGGTATTACTGTAATCTTATTAGACTAGGATCATAATTATTATTTAAATGATAAGATAGGGATTGTTCTTAGGTTCCCAATTTTAGTAACAATAGTCTTTAATGTATATACTTTGTCCAGTTCCCAACAAATATTCCCAAGTTATCTTGCGCCCATTCCCTTACACAGCAACCGACCCCAAGGAATTTGCGTATATGGAGGCTGAATGCCCGAAGATCGACATCTGGTACATCTGTGTCCAAAAAGTTTCTCATCAAAGACGTACGCATAGATGTTATCTATCACCTACTCCATAGCAAGAAAAGGAAAACTTATGCTGCCCCATTACCGTACCACTCATCAAAGAAGTGCTCCTGGAAGTGCTGGAATTAGACAGTCAGCACCACATTGTTACGTCCCTTAAATAACGCCAATGACAATGTACGTGGGAACGCCAACGTTAAGTTGATGTCAATCCCGCAAACTTCACCACCGAGCCCTGAGACCGAATCAAAGCCTCATCAAGCCGCAATATTTGCGTTAAATCTGCGCAAATAGTTGCTTATCCAGGAGGGGAGGTGTAACCTATGACCTGCCGAACATAACATACCAAACTTATGGTGATGTGAAGTGCTGTGCGTGCGTTAGTATAAGTGCAGGGGAACAGACAGAGACGTTAACAATCTCGCTCGAATCGCTGTAGTTAGAGGTTGTGCTAGAATTAAGTAATATTAGTAAATCTTATGTAATAATTATTATAATTAAAACTTGTAAAAAGGACACAAATTGGGTTGTGCTAGAATTAAGTAATATTAGTAAATCTTATGTAATAATTATTATAATTAAAACTTGTAAAAAGGACACAAATTGCCTTATTGAAACTCCTACCCAACGGCCAACTACGTAATTGGCGTATTTCTATTTAAAAACAATAAATATTTTTTGTACCGAGAGCGATAAGACAAAACATAGATTATAAAAATGCAGATGCGACTCGTAGGCAGAAAAGTGGTACGTTCAGTATTATCGTCCGACGACGCACGGAGCGTACTTTGGTCGTTCAGTTACTCAGCTCAGGTCCGTATTACAGAACATTCCTCAAGTACAGTTTGATCTATCAACTGATCGTTAAATCGTTAGATTTTGCTTCGTATGCGTAAATGCGAAATAATAAAATAAATTATCGATTATCGAGATTATAGAGCTAGGTTAATCTTTTTATGAGTATTATTCAGTAGATATATTGTTATATTGATGTACAACGCGAAATAGAGCTACAATTTGTAAATAACCCCACAAGAAAATTTTTAATTTCTCTGACTACCCAGTAGCATTCACCTTAAAAAGCATACAATTTAATGGTTGAATTACCCACACCAGACAGGATCATCATTATTTCAGATTTGCATCCATTTTGTTAGTAAATATTGCCCTGGGCCGCGTTTAATATTATCACCCGTCGTCGGATGACGCTCGGAGCGTTCCTTGGCGTTTGTTTGTTTGATCACTCTGAGTAACTGAACGACCAAAGTACGCTGCGGGCGTCGTCGGACGATAATACTGAACGCGGCCTAATGTTAGTAAATTACGAATTTTGAATTGAGATCAATTTAATGAAAGCATAGTTTATGTAATTTATACTGTCACAGGGGTATGTATGGGGTTTAATCCAGGGTTGATAAAAATCATGACTTTTTGGTTGACAGTGATTTTTTAATTTTAATCAAAAAAATCATGATTTATTAGATTTTTTTCACTTTTTATTTGACTTTTTAAGATTTTTACTTGATTTTTATTATTTACATACTCTTAACTGATCATATTCCAAATATTGTCTCAAAAATCCCAATGGTTCCGAAGAAAAACTAGATAAGTAAAATACATGTTTTATCTCCAAAATTAGTTATCATTTTTAAATGGTTTTCATAAATGTTAATCTACTGACATAGAATCTTCCATATTTATGACAAAAATTACAACGTCAAAATAAAAAAAACTAAACTTGAAGAAGACCTACTCCCTATTTACTTAACACTCTTACCTACTTCTTCACTTATTATGAATATTTTTACGAAAAGTTTTACTAGTATGCAACTTTGTAAGAATTAAAAAAACCATAAATAAATCTTAGTATGACAGTAGTAATGAAGTACAGAAATGTAGGAAACAGTTTATTCAAACTTCTAAGACAAAGTCTTAGAAGTTTGAATAAACTGATTATAGATCAGTAATAAAAATAACTGGTCTATAATCAGTTCCGAAAAGTAAATTCAACATCTAATAGAAGCAACTCCGAACTCGATTTTCTTGACTATTTGTAGTTTGAATGCCATATTTTTATTCAATATTCAGTAAAAAATAAAAACTGTATAAATTTTAATATGATTTTTTCTTATCTAGTCCCATAACATTATGATTTAAATAAATCAATGAAATTTTATGGAAAAAAATAAAGTTTGTCAAAAAAATCATTTTTATAAAAAAATCACTTGATTTAAATCAATCAACCCTGGTATAATCTACGATTAAAGTTGGATCTTTAATCGTAGGGTATAATACTTGCCGCGTAAAATACTTGCACCTTCTGTATACTTACTCGTTTCCGTTAATCTATGCCAAAAGTGCTGTGATTAGCTACTCTGCATGCTGCTGCGTGCTGTGATTGGCTACCCTGCGTGCTGCTGCGTGCTGTGATTGGCTGGCCTAAATGGCCACATACACTACACGTAGCTGACAAACACTAGCTGTCTTTTTTGTTCATATTGGTTTACATACACCATCTCTTTCACACGACACGGCAATGTTGTGAAATGTAAGTGATGTAAAACATTGTGTATGTGTGCGACCGCTGCGCACGGAACATGTTTTTCGTTTGATTTGTTAGGGTATATCATATCTGTACTTATGTAAAATCATTGGAAAAAATGCGATTATTACAGTGGAGTGGACGTAGCAACTTCGAAATAAATGTTTTATTATTATTATTTACCTACAAAAAAAACAGCCTTCAGCCTGCCCTGAATTTTTATGAGCCTGCCCCGGTTACACAGTCTGGCTACGGACCTGTACCTACATACATATACCTACCTCAACATCGAAAGAAAACTTAACACTGTGGTGAAAAAACGTTTTGGTATTGAACGTAAATGGTTTAGTGTTTTTTTTTTTTTAAGTTGCACATACTATGTATACCGAGTAGGTATTACCCACCTATCTCGTACCTAAATGGTGCGATCAAGACCAAAATTAACGACTATTCGAGTATTTTTGTACTATTAATAGGTACCAGATGATTGGTGTTTATGATTTGAATTACGTAGGTAATAGGTACCCTAGGTACCTACCTATTAGTGATTGAATAATTATATGTATTATGTTTATGCACTCAATGTTCGCTGGCAGCAGTAGCTACGTGTAATGTAGCAGGATTCGTTCAAGGGATTTTGTCGACAAAATGTACCACCGCCAATGATCGTGAGTTCGTGACGTGACTGTACATAATAAAAAGCTGATGAACGTTTTGTTAATTTAATTTTATCCACGTGTGCCAACCCTACCAAAATAGGTATAAATTTTGCACGCTCTTTAGAAGCTTATCCTCTGTTCCCTTACTCTGTGCCCGTATTTTCTTCATACAAACTTTCAACCCCTAATTTAGCCCTAGTGATGCCGCTTGATAGGCGACTTTCGATGGTCCACGAAAAAACAATATTTCGATAGTATCGATACAATCGATAGTATAGGACACCGATAGTGTAGGTACTACCTATCGATAGTTTTATTGATAGTAATAAAGTAGTAATAGTATCGATAGAATTAGGTAAGAAGATTAGGTGAGAAGATTCGGTTTCTGGTTCCATTGCTGATATCTTTTTTCCTCTTGGATATTTGATATTTCATTATCCAGCATGGTTGCATTAAAATGAATTTCAAGGGCCTCATTGCTTTGTATGGGGCTTACAATATTTGAATGCTTACTTCTTTTAAATATAAGCTAGAACAAAAAATAAAGATATTGTTAATTAATAATATAAACGGTTTCACTCACGTTATTCTATCGAGTGTGCCCGACCAGTTTCAAGCTTGAACGGAGCCCTTAATCATGAGCTGGTTGCGCGGCGGCGTAACTGGTCGGGCACACCCGATAGAATAACGTGAGTGAAACCGTTTATATTAGGGGAATGTGGTCCTGAGATGGCATACATTTCGAAAAAGCTCATTATTCAAAAACGGGTAACTAAATTAGAATAAATAGCAATCTTGTTTCAAATAGTAATTTATTGAGAGCAAGTAAACAATATAAAAGTTGAACAAAAATTATAATTTCTTCTAAAAATAATATTTTTTATATATTTTTTTATATTTATTGATATTATTACCCATAGGCGAATATGGAACAAAGTAAAATAATAAACTGAAAATTAATTTGACAACCCTGCGGCATGACGTAATGTCTAGACGGAAGCGGCATTTTCCGCAACTTCAAAGGCGATGGACCACTGGTAGTGGCGGCAATTTGCGCGCTTCCATCTAGATATTACGTCATACCGCAGGGTTGTCACTTATTATTTTTTTACTTTATTCTATATTTGCCTATCTATACTAATACCACAGCGTAATTAAAACTACCAGTGGTCCATCGCCTTTCGTCGGTTCAATTTTTTGTTAAAAAGTTTTATAGAGTCCCACAAAGTACAACCACAGCGTAAGTAAAAACTAACAGTGGTCCATCGCCTTTGAATTCAATTTGCGCGAATTCAAAGGCGATGGACCACTGTTAGTTTTTACTTACGCTGTGGTTGTACTTTGTGGGACTCTATAAAACTTTTTAACAAAAAATTGAACCGACGAATACAATCAAAAATAAAAACATATCGAAAATCCTAAGAATCCCGGGTAAGATGGCATACATTTAGTAATACGTACTTGATTGACCCAGATGAATGTAAAAGCAAGCAAATGCGTTATTTATCCTGTTTGAAAGTAAAATTATTTTCAGATATCACAAATAACGTGTTTTGCTGTTTTCGGCAATCCGATGCATTCCGCGTGGCACCATTGGCGGCGGATTTGGCATTGAAGCCCACTGAGGTACTATGTACGAAGCCATAATTCCCTGGACCGGGAATGACTAAAAGGCTCCAAGCAATAAATGCAACATGGGTCTTCATCGTCCGATGCAACAGGTTCTTCCCCGTCGCTAGAAGTGTCCAACACGACCCTTTTTTAGGGTTCCGTAGTTTCTACAAGAAACCCTTATAGTTTCGTCATGTCCGTCCGTCTGTCCTAATCCTTTACAGCTTAATAACTTATACAGTTATAAATAAACATAAGTAAATGAAATTTTGTTAAAAAATGGTCTGGATATAGATCTCAATTCTAAAAGAATAAAAAAATCTTGATTACGTATTTTAGGGGTGGCGCCCATACATGTGAAATGGGGATGAATTTTTTTTTTTCGCTGCACCCCCTTGTTTGGGATATCATTAAATATGTCTACTAAAATGAAGGTAAACATTACCTCATCATACATAACTTTTTTATCAGGTATACCATCTGCGAAATACAGCCCGCCAAAGTGGCTTGCAATGTCCCCCCCCCCCCCCCCTACCATTTCTAAGCTATGCAACGTAGAAACTTATAATCTTCCACATTGATAGACCTTTATAATAACTCTCTTTTAAAATTATTTCGAGTATAATGTGATTATAAATTTTTGAGTTATAGTGAGAAAACTGCAAAATACCTAAGACGTCCTAGTTCATAGGTCATTGACCTTAGAGAAAAATTATCGTAGCAAATAATGCTCCTCTAGTTACTACCTATTAAAAAAAATCACAAAAAGTAACTTTGTGTTATATTGATATGACACAATTCTTAAGTTTAGCTTCTTAAATTCAGCGCTAGGTGGCGCTGTTTGCAAAAACTAAAATAGCAATGATTAATATTCGATTTGATTCGTTTGTTAGGAACCCTATAATACTGAGCATGGCCCGACATGCTCTTGGCCGGTTTTTTAACTTACCGAGCAGATTTCCTCAAGGCTGCAGCTTTTTTTTCAGCAACAATTGCTTTAAGTTGCGCTATATCTGGAGATGCATTCAACATTCCAAATTTACCCTTCTTACGGGTTATTCGTGTTATTTTTGAAGACTTGGGCAAAGGAGAAATATCTGCTATGGTTAGACTTCCTCGTAGGTTAGTTTGATCATTGGACTGACAGCTTACTGGCTCTGAAAGCCCTGCTTCTGAAAGGTCGTTTGATTGGAAGCCAACTGGTTCTGAAGGCCCTGCCTTGCCCTGGCACGCACCCACTAAAAACTCCGCCGTGTGCCTACTTTCGCCTTGTGTGGATGGGCCACGAGAACTGCTACGCATGACTTTCGCGACCCATCCAGCGCGGTCCACTTCAGGGCCTACATATTTAAATTTTACACACTCTTTTCGCGATGTCCGGGCACACCTGGGACATCACAACTCAAGGGCCGTGCAATGCGGACGATAGACTCCGCAATCTATCGCCCACTGGCTTTATTTAGGGTGGCATCAGATCGCCATATAGACGCCTGCGCCTCCCTGTCCGTCTGCGGCGGATCGGATCAGTGAGAGTCTTCCTCCTTGACCCGCTCCGCCGCTTCCTTCTGCGAGATAATCTCCACGCAAAAGGACGCGACCGCCTCCCACGCCTCTTTACTGTCGGCCATGGCCTTGACCACGGCCGGCAGCGAGAGGTCTCCCCCGATTGCTTCCGTGAGAGCACGGCGCTGCACCATCCAGGCAGGACACTGCGCCAGAGTATGAAGGGCCGTGTCCTCACTACAGCCGCACTGGTGGCACACGGGAGTAGCCTCCCGTCTCGCCACTTTGTGCAGGTATCTGCCAAAGCAACCATGCCCTGGCAACACCTGCACCAGACGGAAGGAAAACGTCCCGTGTCGCCTCCGCACCCACTCCTCAAGAATTGGCTGGATAGCCCCTACGGTCCAGAGACCGGCACTGGGCGTCTCCAGCCGCTCCTTCCACTGCACCAGTACGGCAGCCTGCGCCTCCCTGCGCCACGTCTTCACAACTTCAGGTGGCGGGCGTCTGCCACTTTCCGCCTGATGGTCCGCTCCGTTCCGATAGACTTAGGCAAGCACCTGAGCCTCCAAGTTAATGAAACACATTGTAGGTTTTTCCACAGACTGAATATAATTTATTTTCTCTACGACTGACAAACTACTATAGATAATAGTGTAGGTCTGTTTTGATATCTTTAACACACCCCCTTATCAAAATAACCTAATAACCCCAAACAAATAGAAAACCAGGAAAAAATTAATTATGAGCATAACATCCACAGGTAAAAATAAAAATTCTACAAATTTAAATATACCTAATCATGTAAAAACTTGTTATATTTAACTTCCAGTTTCTACACTTAAATTGCTATATCCATATCTGTCAGGCTTACGCCTTTCCCGACTTTCACTTTTTGGTTTATCCGGTTGTCTTAAATTCTTAATTTCACACTTGCGTATAGTGTCAAAGAATTCATCGGATGAGCTGTTTGAAGTCATATTCTCTTCTTCGATATAGGTACTATCATCTTACACTACTGTGGATGATGATTTATCTAAATCTGTACTTCCTGAATTGTCAAACTCCTTTTGAGTATCCAATGACAGTTCTGTACTTTCTTCTACAACAGCTTGTACCAGTTCCATGTCATCTTTAGGCTCCATGATGGTCACATCCCTACTAGTGACAACTTTGTTCGTCACTGGATTGTATAACCGGTAACCTTTCACATTATCAGCATATCCCACTAGATAATGGCTAACTGCCTTTTTGTCCCTGTAGCTCGTGGACCTACTGAGGAGTGGACTGTATATATCGTTTTTTATAAAAATAGGAGAAAATACTAAAAAATAGTATTATGCCTAATTTATCCCAAACAGTCCCACTTCAACCTCTTTGCTTTTGGAACATGAGCCATGACTTTACTGCCAAACATACGAATGTGACTGATGTGATGTCTGACTTCTTCCCAGTCCAGATCTCATATGGTGTTTTGTTTTCCAAACCTGAAGCTAATGACCAGTTTTTTAAATAAACTGCTGTATGCACTGCTTCTGCCCAAAATTTCTTTTCAAATTTTGCATCAAAGAGAAGACACTTGGCTCGTTCTACTATCGTACGATTAAAACGTTCGCACAAGCCATTCTGCTCAGGAGTGTAAGCATTTGTTCGCTGATGGATTATACCAGATTCTTTCAAATAATTGGTCATTTCATTTGAACAAAATTCTGTGCCATTGTCTGACCTGACACACTGACCACTTTGATACTGGCATTCACTTGCTTCTCGACCATAATCTTAAACTCCTTGAAGAACTTAAAAACTTCATTTTTATGTTTTATAAAATACAGAAATGACATTCTGCTGTAATCGTCCACAAATAGCAAGAAGTATCTTGACATACCAATTGATTTTGTCTCCATTGGTCCACATACATCAGCATGCACAACTTCCAAGGCTTTCTCTCTTCTATTATTGCTATGTGGAAAAGGCAACCTCGTCTGCTTAGCCTCGCAGCACACGGTACAATTAAGCTTGCTTATTTCTGCTTTGTCATTGTACACTAGCCCTTCAACAGCGCCATTTCTCATCACATTCAGGTCTCTACTATTTATATGACTTAGTCTTCTATGCCAAACTACTCTTGAAGCCGTTGTTGCTGCTGAAGCTGCTAACAAACTTTCTGACTTAGTCTGTAGTTTGTATACTCCATTCACTAATTCCGCTACGCCTATTAACTCATTCTGCCGATTTCTTATGAAACAAATTCCCTTCTGGAAACTAACTTTGTTACCATTTTCAATAAGCTGGCTAACAGATAACAGATTTGTCGTGAGATCAGAGACACATAGAACATTTTTTACTTTAATGTGATATTCAGAGTCATCAACAACAGTGGTTATCAACAGTGGTTGTTTATCTCCATGTCTCCTGTGCATAACACTGGCACGGCCACTTTATTTGTGACAACGATTTCTTTGGTTTTTGCATTTTGCGTAACATTTTTCATACATGCTTTATTTGCTGTCATGTGAGTACTGGCACCTGAATCAATGTACCAGTCATTCTGATCAAACTGTCCATTATAAAAAACTGCACTAAACGCATTTTCTGTTTTTTTCTTTCAATAATGGGCACTTATTTTTTAAATGACCGGTTTGTTTACATCGGTAGCATTTTATATTCATATTTTTGACAGGTTGCAATGACGTCTCCGTTTTACTTTTCTTGACAACCTTTTTGTTTTGCCACTTTGACATAAATGCACATTGATTTCCACTAGTGCCAACTTCTGCACTCATATCTAGAAGCTTCGTTTTTATGAAGTCAGCGGAAATAGATACCAGAATGTTCAATCGCCATTATCATTGGCGAATATTTTTCTCGTAAACCAGCTAACAATAATGACCCGATCCACTCATCGTTTATCTCGAATCCTGTCCCTTTTAGTTTATTAGCTGTATCTACGAGCTGTGTCACATACGATGTCATCGACTCACTGTTTTCTAGACGTATGGAAATTAAAATCCGCAACAGGGTTATTTTTCTGGTGAACCCCGAATCGTCAAATAACGCCTTGAATTTATTCCATACACCTTCAACTGTCTTCTCATTCTTAATGTGCACGTACAGAGACGGATCTACTGTTAGGATGAGTTTAGCTTTTGCCTTTTGAACATTAACGGCAGCATCGGACATTTCTATCGGCTTGCTGATGTCGATGCCTTCCAAAATCAGGAAATTTTCCGCCGCGAACGCCCACTCATCGTAATTCTCACGCCCCTCGAGTTTTGGAACGTTTACGATGTAATTGGATGTCATTTTACACGCAAAAAACAAATATTTTATCAAATTTTTACTAAAATATACGAGACTGGGCCCATAACCTAATGAAACACGTATTAGGTTTTTCCACAGACTGAATATAATTTATTTACTCTATGAGTGACAAACTACTATAGATAATAGTGTGAGGAGTGCCTGCTAATGTACACGCCGCCTCTGCAGATATTGTGCGGTATTCGCGTATGACCCTGACTGCCATGACTCTCTGTGGTCTCCGCAGCAGAGCCTTGTTTTGGGCATTCAGGGACTCCACCCATACCGGCGCCCCGTAGAGTGCCATTGAGCGCACCACCCCCGTATAAAGCCGTCGGCAGCTCACATTTGGTCCACCCAGGTTCGGCAGTAGCCGGCTAAGGGCGGACGCTGTGCCGATCAACTTTGGTGCAAGCTGCACAAAGTGCTCGCCGAAGTTCCATCTTCGGTCCAAGACCAGGCCCAGATATTTCATACGCGGCCGGACCATTATACTGGTATTACCAATAGTAATGTGGGCGCCAGCCGGTGGCCGGCGCCGGGGCGCATGAAATACCAGGGCCTCAGTTTTCTCTAGCGCCACCCTAAGACCCAGCGCCTCGATACGCCCGATCACCAGGGATACGCTTTCGGTGGCCAAGCATGCCGTCTCCTCAAAGTTTTCTCCCCGGGCTGTGACGAGAGTATCATCAGCGTAGCATATGATGCCCTGCCCTTGGGAGAGGCCACCGCGTAAGGCCCAATCATAGCCCACGTTCCACAGAAGTGGTCCCAAAACCGACCCCTGCGGAACACCGCACGTGATGGACCTACGCACGAGTTGACCACCGCCTCCCTGGTAGGTGACGCACCGTCCCCTCAGATAGTCTGCCACCAGCTGCCTCAGGTACATGGGCACCCCATGAAAACGGAGCGCCTCTCCGATGCAGCTAAATGGCAGAGTGTTAAACGCATTGGCAATGTCCAATGACACCGCCAACAGTACCCCCCCTTGTGCAACTGCGTCCTTCGCCTCAACCTTCAAGCGTAAAATGGCATCGACAGTTTAACGTCCTGCCCGAAAACCATATTGGGCGTCCGATAAATTCGGGCCGACCTTGCCTAAGTGCTGGACGATGCGGTTGGCGAGAATCCTCTCTAGCATCTTCCCCGCCTCGTCCAGCAAGACTATCGGCCTGTACGCTGAACGAGACTCTGGAGGCCGTCCAGCCTTTTGTAGCAGCACCAGGCGACCCTCTTTCCAGGTTCTAGGGAACTGTCTTGACGTCAAACAGGCGTCGAACAGCTCCCTAAGCCTATCTTCCATCGCCCAGCCCAGCGCCAAGGCCAGCACTTTTGCAGGCACACCGTCAGGTCCTGGGGCAGTCTTTTTGATGCGTGCCCGCAAGATCACCGCTCCCATCTCTGAATCCGAAATCGGAGGAGGGGTCTCTAACTCTCCCTGGTCCCCTTCTGGTATCTTCAGTTGGTCCTACCTCAGCTTGGTAGTTCGACTGGGAGTTCTGGGCATCTAAAAGCTGCGGCTCAAGCTCACTATTGTTATCTGACTGAATAGGGACGGAAGACTCTCCAAGATCATTGTCTGTGACATCTGCAGGTGCAAACATCCACTCCGGAAAAATATTCTCATTTAAAGGAAAAATGCCACTTGCAGCAAACCCATTTTGACCATTGTTCACTGCAGCTCGCAGATAAGCTTGCTTAAATAGCTCAGCCACTTGAAAATGTGTGACAGTTCTTCCGGGATGGTTCCTTAGCCAAATACGCAACTCTTGGTTGTAGAATGTGTTAAGTGGACCAAAGCAGCTTTCTAGAGCAGGGTTGTTGCGAATATCAGCATCAGCATCCGCTGATCATCAGCATCATCATCCGCATTAATTGATGCTGATATTTGATGCAGATGTTCGTGTTGTAACGCGACCGAAGGGGGCTTATGGCACGTTTTTTTGTTTGACCAATCATAGCACAGTTTATTTCCCTTCGTTGATTTTTAGCAAAACCAACACAAAATTGCCTATTACGACCAATATCAACAGCAGACAGTGCAGTTGAAAGAGGCGTTCTAAGAAAAAGGGCAATGTGGAGCTATTATAGTCAGCTAATAAAAAGCCTAGGATGAAAATAATTTTTTGCCTTTTATTTTAATCAACCTCTTCATTAACGAATGCAAATCATAACAGAAGCGTTAAGATAGTAAGAGAAGCTCTACATTTTTAAAACGAAGAAATATTGGCGTTTGATTTCGCGCTGCTCTTTCGTGCGCTCAAAGTAGGTCCAGTCTAAATAATTTCACTTACAAAAGGTTTATTTATTTATATATATATTTTTTATACTGCCTCGTTGGTCTAGTGGTCGCAAGCGCGACTGCTGAGCGTGGGGTCCTGGGTTCGATTCCCGGGTCGGGCAAAGTGTTATTGAGTTTTTTCATTAGGAAATTCTCAGTAGCAGCCCGGAGTATGGATTTGTGCCCGGTTAATGGCAATAGGCTCGCCCCCTATTACATGGGACTATAACATAACTGGCGAAATGTGGGTGTACTATACACCTTTGCCTACCCCTTCGGGGAAATACAGGCGTGATGTTATGTTATGTTTTTTTATTTATGATTTATGTACACACAATAACATATGAAAGGAGACAGCTTAAAATTATTTAGAACAAAGGTACTGCTTATTTCAAAGAAATTTCTACCAGCAGACCTGCAGGTTTCTGTCTTTATATGGAAAAACTTTGTACATTTATCTCTCGTTTGTTTAAGTACAGTTAAAAAAGGCTCAAATGCTTTTGTATGAAAAGAAAAGCCTTAAAACTCCTTCTAAAATGCACCTAAAAAGGAGTAACGTTTTCGCTAATCCTAAAAATTGCGCTCGTTTCGCTCGCGCTATTGTGCACGGTTCTTTGCGGCTTTGTCTCAAGTAAATTTTCGAAGTTCATGTTATGTTTTTCATCATTTACCAGATTTTAGTTAATCATTCGTAAATAAAACTGTAGGGTCGCGATTTTTTTTTTTCCTAGGGCTCTATAAAAACATGAAGAACTTTCGTTTGTTGTATAATTTTGCCCTTTAATTTTGAAATTTTATTTATCACCGTATTTTTATTTCAAAGGCACCATTTTTTGCCTTGAACCAACATCGGATTTTTATAAAAAGATATATTATAAAAATAAATGCAAGTTACATTTTTATATAAATTCATAAGGATCAGTACATATTCCCAATTCAAAAAAATCAGCACCAGCATCAGCATCCGCTGATGTCAATGTCAAAAATCAGCATCCGCATCAGTCAGCATCTGCTGATGTGATGAAATTCTGGGTCAGCAACAACCCTGATCTAGAGGCTGCAATTTGTGAGTGCAGTGTGGGGGGAAACAGAATAGGATGATGTTGTTTTGAGTTCTAGACAAATACACGTGTTATTGAAATAACGGAAACCTCTTAAGGGGTCATTGTACTCATCAGTATGAACATCTTTTGCTATGGGAATAATCCTAAAATCGCGAAAAAATATCAGCTGGTCATTTTGTTGATTTCCGAACACAAATCTAGGGTACAGCAGATTTTTCAGTTATTTCAATAATACACTGCATTCTTTTAGTACTCATCAAGCGTACCAACACCTATGGTTTGGGAGATATGGCCATCAGAATTTTTGACCATTCACGCGCACATTTTATCCACGCTTGCAAATGTGTAGAAGATTCGCTTCTGTCGGGCATCCCCCGACGCAACCCGTTTTCTTTTTTTCATAGAATATATTTCAATTTTTAAATCTAATCATTAGCTTACACAAAAAGCTTCATCAAAATCGGTCCAGTAGTTTTAGCGGGGTTGCTCGAACAAATAAACAAAGAGACATCTACAGTTCTATAATTTGTGGGTGTACTGTACAAGTGTACACCTTTGCCTATCCCTTCAGGGAATACAGGCGTGATGTCATGTATGTTGTATGTGTTCCCCTATCGAGTTTTCATTGAACGAGTTTACGGGGTAGAGTTTTCATGGGTCGAGTTTACGGGGTCGAGTTATCGGGGTCTAATTGTCGGGGTGTGTTGTTGTTTGTAGTATAGGTACATATGTCGGCGCGTAGCTCAAGGTTTCATCAGGATTCATCACGAAATAAATTTCTCATTACTCCAAATTATGTATTACCCGATTATTATACATGAACTGACCAGAAGAAGAAGTTTTACAACAAGAATGACAGCCCGCGCAAAGCACAGTGTCTCCATCTTGATATTACAAGGTACAACACAAATAGACCCGACCGAGTGACCTAATACATTTTAATTTATAAATGAACACTAAAATAATTAACCAGTCGTCGTGATAAAACTTATATTAATTTAGATAATCTCTAAACATTATATAATCCAACAAATCATGCCAGTTATTAAAATTTGAAACAATATGAAGCGGAATTATCAGAACTACAAAATTAAATTAACAACATTTTAATGAATCATTTCATTAATTTAATTAGAATATTCGAATTATAATTATCATAATATTAACATTATTTACAAAATGGATAAAATTAATAAAAATCATCTAATCTTAAACTTTGCTAAACAAAAAGGTATCTTATTTATTTATTTATTTATTAAATTTATACACACACAGAGAAATAATAATAAAATACATAGAAATTTATAGTACAAAGGCACTGCTTATTTCTATAAGAAATTTCTTCCAGCAGACCTGCGAGAGGAAAATTTGAAGCAAAGAGATGTAAGTAATACTTATAAATATACCTACATATATATATATATACTCATACATAAACTAATATATAACTTAAAATAAATATAGTATAAAAATAATAAACATAGTCTAGGTCAGCGGTTCTCAAACTTTTTTGGTCACGGAACCCTTTTGACAAGCAAAATACTTGACGGAACCCTACAATAAAACAATAGTTTTTAAAAGTGTATTCTTTATTATATAAGCATAATAAAAGTACAATGTAACAGTTACTAATTATTACTTACTTTAACCACATGCCAAGTACAATAATAGAAGATATTAAAAATGAAAAAATCTTAACTAATGGGAGGTATGAAACTGTTTTTTATTTTTCATCAATTGGTTGATATCAGGTTTGATAGAAGACATTTGAAGTCTCATATCAGGTTCGGCGTCCAGTCTATTGCGATATTTTGTTTTCGTGGCTGCATAGGTTGAGAATCCTGTTTCGCACAAATATGTTGTTGGGAACGGGAGAAGAATATTCAGAGCCATTCTGCCAAGCATTGGATATTCATCACGGATTCTGCACCAAAAATCGTTGAGAGGCGTCGTTTTGAACAGTGACTCCATACTTGTGTCTGATGACATTTCTAAAAGAGATTCATATATCTCGTTTGACATACTTTCGGGCTTTTGCAAGTTGGGTAAAAAAGGATTATGAATCCATGAATTCAGCTTCATTTTTGTATTATGTTCTTCGGGAAAATACTTTACAAAAGATGCGCGCATCGAAGTGAGATATTGGACCAATTCTTCAAACACATCATCTTGAAACATTTCCGAGTCGTTATCGCTAACAAACTCACTGAGTGACGTAAAGCTTTCTATTTCTCTCTTACCAACGCAAATAATCCAAAAATCTAATTTTCTTTTGAAGGCAGTTATTTTGTTATAGGCCTGGAACACTGTTGTCTGTTTACCTTGCAATGATAAATTCAATTCGTTCAGTTTTTGAAAGATATCCGCCATAAAAGACAATCGGAACAACCAAGTTTTATCATACAAACGGTCTTTCAAATTAAAAGAAACTGTATCTGCTGAAAGAAACATTTGTAACTCGGCTCTAAGTTCAAATAGCCTTGTTAAAGTTTTACCCCGAGACAGCCATCGCACTTCTGTATGGAGCAGCAGTGTTTTATGTTTGCTGCCATAATCTTCACACAATAATGAGAACAATCGGGATTGTAGTGGTCGTGATTTGATAAAATTAATTATTTTTACCGCTTCATCCATAACTAATTTTAGATTTGACGGCATTTGCTTCATCGCAAGTGCTTGTCTATGCAGAATACAATGGCTGGAACTACAATTAGGCGCTTTACTTTTTATTCGTGATACTGCTCCTGCTGTTTTACCTGTCATCGCCTTGGCCCCATCTGTACAAATGTCAATGCAATCGTTCCAACTAAGATTATTTTCTTTAAAAAATATGTTTATTTTATTAAAAATTTCTTCCCCGGTAGTGTTTGTGGGCAGCGGTGAACACATAAGCATGTCTTCTTCAAAAGAACGTTCATATGGATATCTCACGATAACCAGCAAGATAGCCAGACCAGTGACATCAGTTGACTCATCCATTTGCAAGGCGAATCGTGTTTTTTGTAGACGTGCAACTAGTTCTTGTTTGACGTAGCTTGCCAGATCATGGATTCGCCGTGAAACAGTATCGTTTGATAGCGGTACAGTAGAAAGATGCTTTGCAGATTTTTCATCGAGCATACATTTTGTTATGTCTAACACACATGGCTTTATTAAATTCTCAGCGATAGTGTGCGCTTCACCTGCTTGTGCAATGCGATAGCTAACTAAATATGATGCCTCCGTGGCCTTTTCATTGATAGTTTGTGTTACATGCATCATATTTTTCCAATAACTGTTCTTTTTTACGAACAAAAAATTCTTTATTCTTGTCTTTAGACTCGGGGTGTACAGTTTCTAAATGTCTGCGTAATTTGGCGGGTGCCATGGAACTATTAGGAAGCAGTTTACTACATAACATGCAGAGAGGTGAGCCGTTGGAATCAACAAATCCGAAACTGATATATGATTCATCATACTTCCTTTTTTTCGTCTTTGAAACCGTGGAGCTTGACGTCGTGGCATCATCGTCTGGATCGGTAATTGCTGTATTCTCCGCGCGTACTGCTTTTGAACATTCAGCGTCATTAGAAGATGTCGTTGCAACACGTTTAACACCTTTAAGCCAACGTTCCATTCTTCTTTATTAATAATGTTACACGTCAGGATGGTAGGGTCAAAATAATGCACAATCGTTACTGCGTTTATGAGACAAAGTTTAGTCCAAAGAAGAAATGTACAAAACTGATACAATCAGAATACAGCGGGCAGTAGAACTTACAAGAAGGCAGCAGGCTAGCCAGCTTGTAAGTAGGTAGGTACGAACTTATCGCTCCGAACGCTAATCGTCAACTGACTGACGAGGCGCGACTTTTTTTATATAATAGCGCTTTTATACTTAGTCCTAGACTCGAACTCGAACATTCTCAAAAATACTCGAGTCGGCGCCTTTGCTAAACAAAAAGCGGAAATAAAAATATAAATACAAAAAAATGCGTTGTAAACAATCTCGACTTTATGCTTTTGAAGATAGAGCCGAAAGTCGCTTGTTCACAACTATAGCGTCTAATTCAGAGGCGGCTTTTATCAAAGGGACTGCGCGCTCACAAGTATACGCGCGGCGGGCGGATTCAAAACGTTCGACCAGTGACCAGAGAGAGGTGTTTTGTTTTTTTTTTCTAAATTCTTGCGGAACCCCTACAGGGGTATCGCGGAACCCTAGGGTTCCGCGGAACACACTTAGAGTACCGCTGGTCTAGGTATACCTACACAATATCAAAATAGAAAACATAATACCTACATAACATTATAAAATACATACAACCTATGCGGATGAGGAAAGATAATGCTCTTTTACACGTTTTTTGAAGGTGGAGACAGTTTTACAGTCCCGTATCACGGGCGGAAGTGAGTTCCACAACCTAACCGCATGCACAGATAAGGAGTAGGAGTAGAAGTCAGTTTTATGGGATGGAAAATTGAGGATGGTTTTAAGATGCGACCTGCAGAGTGCGTAAGGAGGACGAGTGTAGGAAAAGCGTTCCCGCAGGTATGATGGGGAAGTCGGATTATGTAGAATATTAAAAAGGAGACACAATATCCGAGTGTTCCTGCGAAGACGAATAGGGAGCCACTTGAGAGTTTTGCGAAAATCAGAGACGTGGTCGTACTTTCTAAGATTGAAGACAAAACGGATACACAAATTTTGCAACCTCTCAAGTTTATTTAAAAGCTCCTCAGTGGCATCCAAATAGCAGGCGTCAGCATAGTCTATAATGGGCTGTATGAGCGTTTGAGCCAGGGAAATTTTAGTTTTTAAGGGCAATAAGCTCTGGAGGCATCTGAGTGAATGAAATGTGAAATACACCTTCCTACTAACGGCAGCTACCTGAGCATTCCACGGTAGGTTGCAATAAAAAATAACTCCTAAATTTTTAGCGGTGTCCGTACAGGCAATTTGAATGCCATCAAGAATCAGTGGTCTTAGAGTTGCAAGGTTAAGTCTACTACGGAAAACCCTGCTACCAATGATCATGGCCTGTGATTTACTAGGGTTAATGCGTAGGCCAAAATACCTAGCCCAGATAACTTATACAATCCAGGTCACGATTCATAGCAGCAATGGCTGATTCCGCTTCGGTCACAGGAAAATGCCCGTAAAGCTGCAAATCGTCTGCGTAGAGATGAAACTTAGATGAGATGACTTTGTTGACAGAGTTTATGAAGATAGAGAAAAGAAGAGGAGAGAGGACGCCACCCTGAGGCACGCCCGCACTTAGATTGCACTGGTCCGAGAAAGTTTCATCAAGGCGGACACATTGCGAGCGGCCCCGAAGATAGGAATAAACCACGCTACGGTAGAAGGAGAGAGATTAACATATTTGAGGATCCCAAGAAGAATATCAAAATCAACCGAGTTGAACGCGCTGCTGAAGTCCAGTAATACAAAAATAGTAAGAGATTTGTTTTCCATGGCCCAGCGAACGTCGTCAGTGACTTTCAAGAGTGCTGTTACTTTACTGTGACCCAGGGCGAAACCCAGATTGAAATGAACTTAGAAGATTGTTACGAAAAAAGAAAAAAGATAGTTGCCGGTGAACGATGTGCTCGAGGACTTTTGAAAGAAAAGGAAGAATGGAAATAGGCCGGAAATCAGAAAGAGATGAAGGATTGGGAACTTTAGGTAAAGGAATGATGTGGGCCATTTTCCAAGACTCAGGAAAGGTGCACGAGTATAGTGAGTAGTTATATATGTTAGTGAGTTAAAATAGGAAGAAGAATGGGAAGAATTAGAGTAATCATCCTCGAGCACAATTTGTCGTTACCTACCGCAGAAGAAGTGATAGCGAGGACAGATTTTTTGACCTCTTCCTCAGTAAGAGGACAAAAATCGAACGACGAAAACTGTGGCGGTGGCAGGCACGAGAGATCAGCCAGAGTAATGGCTTTGGTGCGGTGATCAAGGTAGACAGGAGAAGTCGAAAAATGTTAATTAAGAGCACACAGGTCAATGTCATTACATGTGGTCGTAGGAGATTTGCCGATGCCAACAGACCTTAAGAACCTCCAGACTTCAGATGAATTACGGTTGTCAAGAGAGTTGTGGAAATGGCACCTCTTAGCGTCTCTACACATACGACCGCAGCGATTACGAAGGGTTTTGTACTGGTGCAGATTGCGTTCAGTAGGACTTCTCTTACACCGTCGCTTTGCTTTGTCCCTCTGTGCCATGAGTTCTTTGATAGCAGTAGTGAGCCAGGGTGCTGTAATATGCCTAACCTTAATACGTCGAATTGGAGCGTGGCGATCGTACAGACTCACAACCGTATCTTTAAAACTGATCACCTTGCTGTCGATATCGGTACTGTCAACCACACAAGACCAGTCGAGAGCACCAGCATCGCACCGCAATGCCTCCAGGTCTGTGCCCTTATAATTCCGTAGGAATACGTAATGCGTCTTACGTTTAGGAGGACGAACACGATAGGACAAGAAGATTAAGTCGTGATAGGAAAAAGGAGCCGTAAGTTGTCCATGTGATGAAACTTTAGAAGGAGATGAGACGATTATAAGGTCCAATATATATTATCTTCTTTGATGATCTTTGCAAAGTACAACAAATACAACAGAAATCAGTATGATTTACATAATTTCATGATTAATAAATTACATAGCGAATTCTAGAAATAAAGGATATTTATTTCAAACGATTTCATAATTTAAAACGAATTCATTGTATAAATGAACAGCCGGGGGCAAAAAATTGCAGTAGATGGCGTTGTAAGCATAAATAAATATCTTTCGGACATTTTTTACACAGCACCATCTACCTAGTCCCAAACAATCAACATCAATATAGCATAGACATTAATCGAAACTTACAGGGAACAATAAATATCGAATTGCTATAATTGAACAATAATTGGTCTGAGTCCGAGTATAAATTAATATTTTAATGTTATAAGCTATGGAAAGCTATGTTACTCTAAAATTACAATAGATCAATGTTCAAGCAACGCCAGGAAGAAACATTCAATACTGACTAGTAATAAAGATTGATATAAAAAGACCTGTCAAAAAAATTGTGTAAAGAAATTGATGGCAACACTAGCGCGCCCATATATACGACTTCATTTCATTAGTATCGGACACGCGGACACGGAAGTTCCGGAACCACCGTAGCTAGGTGGGCATTTTCATTTGGAGAGAACCCGGTTACAAAATGGATTCCATTAATTCAAAGTGGTTATAAATTAAATGTTATTATTTAAGACGCTAGATATATATCTTATCTCTCAGAATAAATATATATTTTACTTTAAAAAAGCATGGCATTGTTGTTAAAAATAAAAATAAAATACCTTAGAGATATTTTCATTCCATTTTGTAACCATTTTGATTTCAAATTTGGTAACAAAATACTTCTGTTATTTACTAAATAACTGTTTATTATGTTAACTTATATCCTAATGAATAAGATCAAAGTAAAAAAAATCTTCTACAATTTAAAAAAATCATATTTTTTGTCAAAAACATCTCCATTTTGTTACTTTTGGATCCAAACGTAATTTGTTTTTCTTAATTACGAAGATTTTACGCGGATAAGACTTAAGATGTCTTTAAATAAAAAAAACCTAGAAACAAAGCTCACTTTCTCACAGAAAAATATTCGGCAAAAATTCAAAGATAATTATATAATTCAATAATTAGTAAATAATATTATTGGGACAGTAACAAAACTGAACGAGTAGTTACGCAAATGGAAATTACTAAGACTAGTTCACACAGCTCTAGAAAGTTGCATGTACCTACTTAATTAACTTTTAACACAATATCACATTTTAAGAGACTATAAATCAAGTTATAGTATTATTTTTTCTGTCTTTGTTTTTGCAGTCTCCAAATTTGAAGATTTTTGGCTTTTTGTTCCTCATTCATATCGGATATTTAACTTCGTTTTTCAGTTCAGTTTGATTGTTTTTTAATTTCTCCCTGAAATGCCGTTGTTTTTCGGCATTGATGAGCGCCATATCTGAGTCTAAAAGTAAATAAAGCATGAAAATAATATTTATTCACATAACATAACATCACGCCTGTATTTCCCCGAAGGGGTAGGCAGAGGTGTAATAGTACACCCACATTTTGCCAGGTATGTTATAGTCCCATGTAATAGGGGGCGAGCCTATTGCCATTGACCGGGAACAAATCCAGACTCCGGGCTGCTACTGAGAATTTCCTAATGAAAAAACCCAATAACACTTTGCCCGACCCGGGAATCGAACCCAGGACCCCACGCTCAGCAGTCACGCTGAGCGATTAATATTTATTCACAGTATCTCATAATAAACTTAATTTATATGCAAGCATAATATGCACTCAGCCTAACATTTCCACATCGTAACCACGTCGTTCCACATGTACGTAACTAAACAAAATGGAAGTAACATTAGCATGCCATTCTAGATAAAATGTTTTCAAACTCTTTTATATTCTGCTTCGGCCGGAAAACAAAAACATTCAATAAATACGTTAAGGACTAGAGCACAAAATTAACAATAAATTACATGATAATTTTTTGAAACTTACCGTAATTTCCACGGTTACAAAATTGAGCTTTACAAGTGTTACCTCACTCGGCTGTACTTAAACACTATTCTGTCGGTTAAACAAATGTTAAATCCACTGTCGTTACTACTGGAAATGGTCCAAACGTGGCCAGTAAACTAATAAAATGCCTACATTGGTAGATTATTTCTTTTTACGAGCAGAAATCACGGTTACAAAATAGGAATTCCACATAAGGCCAAAATTGAGGGACAAGAAAAAAACTATTTTAATTACTTTTTATTACTAAACTGTTATTAAATTGTTACTCGTTTAAAAAAAGGTTCTATAATAATCATTTTAGTGCTAAAACATAAACTAGGAAACTAATATATATCCAAGAAAATCTTTGCTGAATGTTGCTGCGATACCATGGGACAGGTCAATATTGGGGTCTTTTGGAGTTATTTTGTTTATTATCCTATATTTATAATAGATATTTTAAATAAATTTAACTGTCTTTTTACCATGAAATATGAATGAAAACCATGATTTTGAATCAACAGGTATATCTACTTAAAATTATTGCATCTCTCCAAAATTCATCTTTAAAATCATGGGACAGGTCAAATTAGCTTGGGACCTCTAAATGTGAAATTGCCCAGGTAATAGATCTGTGACCGTAGCCAAATTTATACAAGTGTCAGGATAATCATATTTTGTCACACTAATAAACCCTCAGACACAGACATAGTAAAAAATATAGACTAAGTGCTGCGAACAACCATAGTGAAGCCAACAAAAACCGTGCTCCTTCATGTACAGTCAACAAATCGGAATCATGACCCACTCAGCCGATAATTCGTTTGAAATCGTCAAAACAGTAAGGTTTTCTTCTATGCTGCACTTAGGACATTTTGAATATTACAGAAACTGCATTAATACGGGTCAGAGGTCTGTGCCATTTTGAGCGTTGTTATCAATGCAATAGATTTACAATCTGATTGGAAATTATGTTTATGATAAAGCAGGAATTATGTTTTGAATTTCGAATGAGCTGTCGTTTCACGTGGTTTTCCTACAAACATCTATATTTTTTAAGAAACCTATACTAACTTTTTCGATTCCAGAACATTAATAAAATAAAAATAAAAATGACAAATACTAAAACGTCAAGTACTTATAAAATGGTGTCTAACAATATTTGGAGTTAAACATCAAGAATAAAATTTAGAAAAAACAATTATATATTCTGCGGAAGACCAGACCAGTAACTAATCAATTATCTGGCCGAATTTCAGCTAACATATGGGCCTGGATGAGTGCCGGAAATGTAGGCGAACTCGTCCAGATTTCTTCTCATGCAAATTCAATTAACTATGTTGACTTATTAGAAGAAAATAAGTTACCGATGATTGTGCGAATGGTTTACCCGCGAGAAGAAGTTCCTAACTTCTTCTTTCGTTCACGATAGCTGTCCAGTGCATACAGCAAGAGTTGTCACTAGTTGATTTCACCAGCATTTTCATAGCCGTCTGGGTCCCCGGATCCCAATCTAAATGAAAATTTAGTGGGCTTGATGGTCCAAATGTGGGATAATAGAAACGAGAGGACAAGGCAAGCACTTGAACAACGTTGTAACAAAATTTGGGATTATATGAGGGATGAGAGGAACGGACATATGCAGTCGCCTAATCGGATCGATGCGTTCCAGACTACTGGACGTTATTGAAAACTATTTTGCTTACTCTCGTTTTTAGGATAAATTAATTGTCATTCATTAATGTTATTGTGAATATTTTATTAAATAAACAAATACAGTATTTTATTGTGTATTTTCCTTATCTCTTAGTTAGTGAAGTTTTATGCAGTGGGTAAGGTGACTAAATAATAAAGAAGTGCATAATATTGTGACATTTCACAAAACTGTAGTCGCATTAATCGATGTCTTTGATCGATGCCATTCGGGTGGATGTGTTTATACGCAGTTACGTAGTAATACCCTTGCAATATGGCATCGAATTTTCAGTCAGTCAGTCCATCATGAGGTATCGAAACTCAATGTCTATTGTCCGCCATCATGCGTGTTAGGAAATTTATAGCTTCACATGTTATGGTTCCAAACGTGTCAAAGAAAGTTCACGTTCTATGCACGAAAGCACGAAAGGAGATGGGAGACGACAATTTTATTGGTAAACTAACTGTCACTTTCAAAAGCTAACAAAATTGATAATAAGTCTATTGCCAGGGAAATATCAGTTTAAGCGAAATTCAACCTAATTGTATTAGAATGTCTGTAGGATATTAAGCTTATCGTGGGTCATGATTCCGATTTGTTGACTGTACAACCAGTGATCAAGCACACACACAACATCCCTTAAACCGTGCTCACCCCTCTCAGTTCACATGTCGCGGCATCTTCCAGTAAGCATCGCGAAAACAAATATTCTTCAGGTGCATGGAGTGTACATGAGCACTGGTTTTACATGAAGGAGCACGGTTTTTGTTGGCTTCACTATAGTTGTTCGCAGCACTTAGTCTATATTTTTTACTATGTCTGTGCCCTCAGATTAAAAACCTCCAGATAGTTAATCACTGACGTCCCGGCCAGTTAGATAGAGAACGTTAAATACGTAATACCTATGAAAGAAGGAGATGCTAGATTACTATTTTGTCCTTATCGTCCTGGCCGGTTTTTATACCGCTTTACTGTACTAAGTGTCAAATGTGACATACGGTACATAAATAAATCTTTACTTTAGGTTATGTTCTGTATGTTTTTCTGATTTGTGTGAGTATTTTTGTGTTGCGGTACATCAACGCCTAATATATAAATACGGATTTATCAAGTGAGTGTGTGGATCATGGGATATTGCAGTATCTTGTGCTGCAAAAGTCACAACGCACAAAAAAGTGTCGGCGTATCATTTCACTTGTAAGTAGACGAAATTCAATATATTTGGGTTATGGGTAACATAGGAGGTATCAATAAAGATATCGTTAATGCGGATAAAGTTCTCATTGCTGCAAATATTGGGGTTTAATGCATATTTTCTCTTAATATTCGTAACTTCATAATAGCAATCTCAGAATCGGTGTTGCTAGTAAACTATTCTATTTACCCTATTAAGGGTGGTACGCCACCGGTCAAATTTCTTTGTCCAATGTTACTTTGATCAGAGAAATTGGATGATTTTCATCAAATGGTGTATGTATTTTAATACTGATCCTCAAAGAAATTCGATTGGACAAAGAAATTTGACGAGTGGCATACCACCCTATGTCGAAATTATTTCTAGTGTTCAAAGGAATTTATTGTTCTTTATATATTTCAGGTTTCCCTCTGATCCAGTAGTTTAAAAAAAAGGGATTGTTGCGACTGGACGTCAAAATTGGGAGCCAAAACAATTTATATCGATTTCGATTCATTTCGAGGCCAATTTGTTAATATTTACTCTCAAAGAGACTCAATTGACCTGCGACGCCGATTATACTCAATTATACAATAACCACTGTTTGTGCTCAACTACTATAGGTACAACGTTTAGGTAATTGAATTAACTAAAACCTCTTAAGACGTCATTGTACTCATTAGTATGAACAACTCTTACTATGGGCATCCTGAAATCATGAAAAAAAATCGGCTGTTCCCTATATTTGTGTTCACATAAATGGACAAAATGTCGAGAACAGCTGATATTTTCTTCGCGTTTTCAGGTTTGGTCCCAGAGTAAAAGTTTTTCATATTGATGAGTACAGTGACCCCTTAAGAGGTTTTCTGTTATTTCAATAGGACGTTGTATACCTAAATTAAATTTAGAATACTGTTTTTATTAGGTATTTTAACTGCCCTGAAAAAAACCATGGAGCTCAAACAGTTCATTGCTTAATAATCGACATTGTATTTTTTATTATTAAAAATATATGTGTTGAAAGGTGTATTGTACCTAAGTACTTATTTCTTCATCCCTATATTTTTTGGATTATTAGGTAAACGTTTTAGACTAAACAGAGATCTCACCTCGGACTTTGAATTTTTGTATGGATCAGAATTTTATTATCACTTAGGTGAAGAAAAAAGGAAACCCGCATACCTGAAAGTGCCCCATACAGGCCTCGATGGTGTAGGTATGCAGTCCGCCAACTCGCATTAGGCGTGGCCCTAACTAAGGCCACAACACTAAGGCCTTAACATTTTCATTTCGAGAAGAGGCCCTTGCCCAGCAGTGGGACAGCAATGGGCTGATTATGTAATCTTTAGTCGTTAAAATATTTATTCTTAGAATCGATTTTATTACCCTAAAGTTGAAGAGACATGTGATTTTCTGGCAACCCCTATTCTCCGAGCGAGAGGGCGTATAGTGGCCATGCGTATTGCAAGTCTAGTAGGTCTGTGAATAAACCCTTTGTGTAATTGGTTGTTCAATATTATGTCAATAAAGCCAATATTTCCGTCGTCGCGTATTTGAAAAAAAACTTTATGGAGACAGAGTTGATTATTACATTTATTACTTTAAAGAATACCTTGTAATTATTTATGACCGTTTTCATTTCAAGCTCGCACGACCAAAGACATTTCCATACTGACGTAAGTATAATAACTCTATGTGCACGACATAGTTTGATGAGCAAGTTCCGCTATTGGACGCTAGATGTCGTGATATTAAGTGCACCCAATTATATACCTACTGTATAACTTCACGAATAATATTGATATTTGCCTAAGAAAGTCGTCTATCCTTTATTCTCTAGAAATGTAATACTGTGCTTTCCTTGTCGATATTTTATATTCGTTTATTTCTAAACATAGGTACCTACAGCAAAAGTCGATAAATATTTTTAAATTTAGAATCAAACTATTATTATTATGAACATTTCTTGCAGAGGAGCAGTCGAAAGTCTAGCATTGAAATAAAAAATGTCCCAATGGCCACAAAGGAAACCAAGGAGGACTTAATGAAATTAGCTTTAAACTTATCCAAGTCAATAGACTGTAATCTCCAAAGAAGCGATATTTATGACATATTTCGTGTGCAGAATAGAAGAGGTAACACTAAAAACAGCCCAATAATAGTTGAGATGTCATCAACCATTCTTAAAACAGATTTCTTAAAGATGACCAAAAACTTCAACAGGAAACATAACGAAAAGCTATGTGCTAAACATCTCGGATTTAAGACAGATGAATATTCCCCAATTTATGTATCTGAGCATCTGACTACAAAAGGGGCCCGTTTACACTTTCTAGCTCGAGATCTGGTCAAATCTAAGGAGAATAAATTCTGCTGGACTAGCTACGGTAAAGTTCACGTCAAGAAAGACGAGAACTCACCAACTATTATTATAAAAACCGAATCACAAGTGAACAGTATGGCTACTTCCTACTACTATTATATATCATTCGATTATGGATAGCACCTTAGCCCTATTTGGGTCGTTCCAAAGAAACTTGATGCATCAGGGAAACAAAAATGGCGTCTTGTTATTGACTATCGTAATGTTGACAAAAAGTCACCAAAGCTTTAGCTACCGTAGTTGCTTGTTTGTCTTGTATTGGAAAGATTATAAGCGACATAGATAACTCGCAAATAGCTCAGGTTTACGAATGCACGACCGACAATTTCTCAAAGAAACTACAGGTTAAGGATACCGACTTTACAGTAATTTCACAGAATATTAGAAGTGTATACTTACATTTTTATGATTTGCAGTTAAACCTAAAATAAGTCTTAAATTAGATGTAGACTTAATCATTTTAGGTGAATGTCGACTTAATTCTCATAAACAAATACCTCAATTAAGGAACTATACGTCATACCAAACTACTTATCATTTAAATAAAGCAGATGGAGTAGTAGTCTATATCAAAAATAAGTACAAAACAAAAATAAGCGAAATAAAGCTGACACATGCATCCTGTCTACAGATTAGCATTATACCTGACCTCACAGTCCTAGGTATTTATCGATCGCCATCAATCACTAACTCGGAGGAGTTTACAAGTTCCCTAAGCAGCCACTTAGCCTAGTGGCTAATAGTTTAGTTTATAGTTTGTAATTAATAGTTTAACTCAAGTAAAAATGTAATTATCACCGGGGATTTAAACATAAATTTAATTTACATACAAGAAGAGCTCTCTCATGAGCGTACAAATAGACTATCCTATTTAAATATGTTGGCTATGCATGGACTACTCCCAGGGCACTCACTACCCACGAGGGACAAAAATTGTCTTGACCATTTTATTTTAAAACTTAAGCCTAAAATTAAAATGGCTACTATTGCTGTTATTAAAACATCTATCACTGACCATTTCACTATCTTTAAAAAAATATCGAACCATAAATACATAAATAAATGTCCTAAAACTAAAACGACAATTAATCTTGAAAAAGCACTTGAAGCCCTAAAGGCTAACAACATACAAAAGTTACTACAATTAACTAACCCTAACATTCTTGCAGATAGTCTAATAAACATACTGCAAAAGTGTCTTACAGCAAATACTCTTACCACCATGATTCCTTTTAAAAGCAGAATAATCAAACCCTGGATGACCATCGGCCTACTGCGTTGTATCTTTAACCGGAACAATATGCAAAAAAAGCTAAGACTAGATCCCTATAACGAAATATTGAAGATAACCTACAAGAGATATCGTAATTATTGCAATTGCGTTATCAAAAAACAAAAACGTAAATATGATCGAGACCAACTATCAAAAATACATAAAAATCCTAAAAAGTTGTGGGACACAATAAACAATATTACGCAACGAAAACCTATTAAAACACAGAACTCTGAGCTCTTAGAGGTGGCGACCACATCTTGGGAGTCGGTAAACAAGGTGAACGAATACTTCTCCAACATAGGCAAACACCTAGCTGATTCAATAATAACTAATCAAACCGGATTATAAAAAAAATGAAAAAGCTTTTAATTAATTCCTTACATTACATAGTTTAAAAAATAAAATAAAAGTTGATGTATGTATGTTAGTGTGTTAGTAAAAAATAAAAATAAAATTTTCTATTTTGTTAGTGTTGTGTGTTAGTATCTTCCTTGCTAAGGATTTCCTCTATGTAAGGACCGCCTGGGGCGGTAAAAGCATCCTCCAAATGCTTCCACCTATCGCGTATTCTTGCTGTTCTGGCCCAAAGGTTGCCAGTTATTTCCAGGATGTCATCTTCCCACCTTTTGAATGGTCTGCCTCTCTTTCTTTTAGTGTCTCTGGGGGTCCAATTTGTCACGACCTGGGCCCATCTTCCTGGTTCCAACCGTTGAATTTGGCCTGCCCATCTCCATTTGAGTTTGAGTATCTGCTTTATCACATCCCTCGACTTGGTTATTTTCTTTATCAACGTAGTTTTCACTCGGTCTCTTAGTTTTATATTCAAGAAACTACGTTCTATTCCTCTCTGGCATATTCTAATCTTGTTTTGATGTATTTTCGTTAGTGACCAAGTTTGGCACGCATAAGTGAGGCATGGTATTAAACAGATATTCATTGCTTTTGCTTTTAAACTAGGTGGAAAGGAACTTATGAACATTTCTTACATGGCCCAGTATTTATTCCATGTGTTCTTTATTCTTATGTTTATTTCTTTTTCACTACAAGCCTTAAAAGATATCACGTGCCCAAGGTAGGTATAGTCTTCTACATATTGTAGTGGTAATGAGTTGACAGTCATGGGCACTCTTTCTTTATTGGTCATTACCTTGGTTTTTTCTTTATTAATTTCTAGCCCAACACACTTACTATATGTGTTTAGGGACTCTAGCATATTTTGAAGCTCCGTTGGTTGTTCTGACAGTATGACAATGTCGTCCGCGAATCTAAGGTGCGTTAAGTATTTCCCATCTATCTTAACTCCCATGTTATTCCAGTTCAATTTCCTGAAGACGTTTTCTAGAACCGCGATAAAAAGTTTTGGGGAAAGAGGGTCTCCCTGTTTGACACCTCGTTCAATTTTAAATGGTGGGCCTGCTATTTCCATTTTCACTCGTGCTGTGCTATTCTTATATATTTCCATTATGAGCTCTATATATTCGATGTTGATCCCTTGCTCTGTCAGTGACTGCCATATAGAGTAATGTGATATGGAGTCAAATGCTTTTGAATAGTCTATGAAGGCAATATAAAGACGTTTGTCGTACTCTATGTATTTTTCCATTACTTGCTTCAGAGTGTGGATATGGTCAACTGTCGAGAAGTTTCTGCGGAATCCGGCCTGTTCGACCGGTTGGTTATCGTCTATCACCTTTGTGATTCTTCGAAGCAGAGTCGATGTGAAAACTTTATATAGACAAGACATAAGGCTAATAGGTCTGTAGTTCGATACCATTTTTGGGTCTCCTTTTTTGTACAGAAGGACTATCTCCGAACACTGCCACTGCAAGGGTATCTTTTTCTAAAGTAAAACCAGGTTGAATAATCTGTTAAGTGGGGTAATTAGTTTTCCTAATCCTGCTAAGGTCATATCGTTAGTCACGCCGTCTGGTCCGGGACTCTTCTCGGTCTTTAAATTTCTGATTGATAATTCCACCTCGCTTTCTAAGAAGGGTGGAACCGGGTCATTGTTCCCAGTCCAGCTCGTTGTATTTATCTGTTTATAAACCTGATAATTCTCGCTGTACAGTTCTCTGTAAAATTGCGTAGCCACTTCCATAATTTCATTCCTATTTGTTACCGTTGAACCTGCATTATTACATAAGTGTGTCAGCATATTCTTAGTGGTATTTAGTTTTTTATACGCTTTCCTGATACTTCCTGATTTTTTCATAGACGAATAGAGTATTTCACTTCTATAGTTCTTCAAATTAGTTTTTATTAGTTTGTTGACTTCTCTATACAATCTACTGAGTCTTAGTTTTTCTTGTTTTGTTTTATTTTCCTTGTTTTTAGGGTTCCGAAGTCCTACAAGGAACCCTTATAGTTTCGTCATGTCCGTCCGTCTGTCCGTCTGTCCTAATCCTTTACAGCTTAATAACTTCTACAGTTATAAACATAAGTAAATGAAATTTTGTTAAAAAATAGTTTGCATATAGATCTCAATTTTAAAAGAATAAAAAAATAGTTTTTACGTTCTTTAGGGGTGGCGCCCATACATGTGAAATGGGGAAAAAATAATTTTTTTCGCTGCACCCCATCGTGTGGGGTATCATTGAATAGGTCTACTAAAATGAAGGTAATGTTTCATACACCACTTTTTTATCAGGTGTACCATCTGTGAAATATAGCCCGCCAAAGTGGCTTACAATGTGTCCCCCCCCCTGCCATTTCTAAACTATGCAACGTAGAAACTTATAATCTTCCACATTGATAGACCTTTGTGAAAACTCTCTTTTAAAATTATTTCGAGTATAATGTGATTATAATTTTTTGAGTTATAGACAGAAAACCGAAAAATACTTAAAACGTCCTAGTTCAAAGGTCATTGACCTTAGAGAAAAATTATCATGGCAAATAATGCTCCTTTAGCTACTTTCTATTTGAAAAAATCACAAAAAGTAACTTTGACATCAATCAGACTTCTTAAATTTGGCTTCTTGAATTTATCGCTAGATGGCGCTACTAACAACACGCTCTGAGTCGCGAATGCTGCCGATTATTGCAAAAACTAAAATAGCCATGATTAATATTCGATTTTATTCGTTTGTACACCTACTTAAGGAACCCTATAATACTGAGCATGGCCCGACATGCTCTTGGCCGGTTTTTTTTTAGTTTTTTCTTTAGTTTTGTAGTTCTATCACTTCCGTTGTCATTACTGATTCTAATTTTTTGTTTCTTTTTGACGTCCTTGAGTTTGTAGAATAATTTTTAAGAGCAGTTTCTAATCTGTCATACATTGTTTGCACCGTTTCATCTTTAGGCTCCTTATAAGTGGAAATTTCCTTTTCGAATTTATTGTAGTCAATAGAACTTTGTGCGCTTTTTTTGTATTGTGACCATGATTTCTTTATGTTTTGTAAGGTAAACGTCATCCTAACTAGTCTGTGATCGCTAGAATGTGCAAATCTGCTTAGTATTTCGACGTTCTCTACGTTTTTAGTTTGGTTTGTAGCTATGAAATCAATTTAATTTTTCGTTTTTCCATCAGGCGAAAGCCAAGTCCATCTTAATTTTTCAGACTTTTTGAATAAGCTGTTAGTTACCTTGAGTTGGTATTGGTGGCAGAAATTTATAAACATTTGTACTCTATTGTTTCTCTTTCCGTAACCATAGTTACCCATTGTTAGATGCTCGCCGGTTTCCTGGTTTCCTATTTTGGCATTCATATCGCCCATAAAAATAATGGATTTTGTACAATTCATCATTGCTGAGTCTACATCTGAGTAAAACTTTTGGATATCCGATTCACTAGCCTTTTCTGTAGGTGCGTAGGCTTGCAGGAGTGAGTATATTTCATCTTGAATTTTCACTTGTAAAGTGACCACTCTTTCCGATGTAGGTATAAAATCTTGAGCTTCGATGGTTTTTTGTTTTTTTACCAGGAAACCCACGCCGTTTGCTCCTTTCGTTTGTCCATAGTGGTAAAGCAGGTAGCTTCCCCTGTTTTCTATTGCAAGTCCTACTTTTCTCACTTCAGAGATTCCTATGATATCCCATTTTATAAGAGAGATTGCATATTCTAGCTCTATGATTTTTGTTTCGCTCGCTAATGATCTAACGTTGTAAGTACCTATATAGTATTTTGTGTTTTTCGTAAGTTGATCTTTTGTAGTTTCCTCATCATGTTTTGGAGGGTTTTGGTCTACTTTCCCCGCGGTGACCAGCCGTTCTGGGGTAGGTTTTTTTTGGTTATTATTTTTAATTTCTGTTGCTTGTTGTAGTTTTATGTATGTGCTACATTTGGGGGGCGCTGCTTGTTGCTATTCTGATACATCTGAAGAGAGGGCTGTAGCGTATCTCGGTGAGTCTTGACTTTGCACATTATGTAAGAAGGATGTCATTGAACTTTGAACTTTTTGAAATTGGTTCTTGTTTACTTTGGTTCGTTTGGTGGCTTGAGTCTTAGCTGATCGAGCTTTGCTTGAGTATGAATTTGTTCCTTGGCTTGGTGGAGTAATTTCTAGCTCTCTTTTTTTCATAATTTGTTTGCTTTGAGTTTCGTGCAATTCTTCATTTTTATTAATTTGTTTCGGACTCGTATCAGTTTCCTTAATTATTAGGCGATCATAGCGTAAAAATGCTATCTTTCCCTCTTTCCTCTCTATTTGCACTTGTTTTTGTAGTTCTCGACTTTTTTCCAAAATTTGTTTTGGGTAGTCCTCTTTGACATATATTGATTTACCTTTAAGGTTTTTCAGATTTTTTAATACAGATAGTTTTTTACCGTATGTCGTGAAAGTTACATTGATTGGTCTTATTTTACCTTCGTTCTTTTTCTCCATTCTTCTGACCATTTCCCAATTCGTTTGGTGTGCATTCGATTTTAATATCTTCGGTTATTATTTTTAAAATGTTCCTTTCTAAATCTTCATAGGACTTTTCTCCTTCCTCCACAGCGAAGAAAATCATGTTTCTGAATCTGATATGTTTTTCTATTTCGAGACTTCTTTGGTTTTGTTCTGCTCCAGTTTCCTTAACATGGTCTATTTCTTTTTGAATAATATTGAATTTCTGATCAAAATTTTCGTTTATGCTGTTTGTAATTCTGGTCAATCAAACCGGATTACAGAACACTAATGTACCAAAACAACTATTGTCATTCGTTCTCTTGGATACCGACCCTCTTGAGGTTCGATCAGTACCTACTGATGAGTTTCAAATCTGATAGCGCCCCAGGCTGGGATAATATACCGGTAAGCTTTCTTAAAGCTGCAAATAAACTTCTAGCTCCAATTTTATCCTACTTAACTAACCTACGCTTTGAACAAGGGAAGTTCCCGAACGCTTTGAAACTAGCTTTAATAACTCCTGTGTACAAGAGTGGTGACAGGACCGATCCGTCAAACTATAGGCCAATATCAGTTCTTCCGTCTATATCCAAAATTCTTGAAAAATTAATTAACTCTCGATTAATCAATTACTTAACCAAATTCAAAATACTTTCATCCTCTCAGTTTGGCTTCAGACAAGGAATGTCCACAGAAGAAGCAGTCTTGGCACTTACGTCTATCGTAATTGAAAAAGTTGACAAAGGAGAAAAGTGTCTAGCAGTTTTTCTTGATCTTAAAAAAGCCTTTGACACCGTTTCTGTCACCATTCTCATTCACAGGCTCGAAGAAATTGGCATAAGAGGTCCACCTTTGGAGCTATTTAGGAATTATCTAAGTGATCGCAAACAAAAGGTTAAAATAGGGGATATTGTAAGTTCAGATCGAGTAGTTACTTACAGGGTGGGTCAGAGTAGCGTCCTTGGCCCCACATTGTTCCTCGTTTACATTAATACCCTTTATGGTATGAGAATTGACGGGGGTCACATATTTTCTTATGCAGATGATACTGCCATAGTCTTCGCTGGCAAAACTTGGAACGCTGTTCGGAGTTCCGCTGAGTATGGTTTAGCGAAAGTCGCCGCCTGGCTTGACCAAAGCCTTCTAACATTAAACGCTACTAAATCTAACTATGTTTGTTTTACAATGTATGACCGTACTCAACCATCAGTCGGATTCCAAATAAAGGTCCATAAATGCTCAAACCTGTCTAATCCCAACTGCTCTTGTATAAAACTAGATAAGTTACATCATATAAAATACCTAGGCATAATAATTGACCAACGACTCTCATGGCACATACACACGGAGCTTATTATGAAAAGGATCAGGAACCTTATATGGACTTTCAAAACTTTACGTCCCGTGGTCACCAAACCACTATTACAGCAAATTTACGTCTCGCTAGCTCAGTCGATCCTAACGTACTGCTTACCTGTTTGGGGCGGTGCAACAAAAATAAAATTCCTCGGACTAGAAAGAGCTCAAAGGTCATTGATAAAGGTGATGCTTTTTAAACCATACAGATTTCCTACAGAAAACCTCTACTTAACATCCGACCTTCTGACAGTAAGAAAACTGTATGTGCTTCACCTCATTCTGAAAAAGCACAAATCTCTCCCTTATATTCCATCATACGCTAAGAAAAGAAGACAGCACAACGAAGCTCCCACTGTCATTGTGAAATCTACTTTTGCTAAAAGGCAGTACCAATGGCAATCTTATCACTTGTACAATCATCTCAATAAGGAGTTAGTTATGTATCCCCTGACATTCTCTGACTGAAAAAAGAAAGTGACTCAATGGCTTAAGAGTAAAAATTACGACGAAATTGAGAACATAGTACAAGCTATACTTTAATAACTGTACATGCAGGTTAATAATCATTATTACGGTTGTGGAAAACGCTGTGAACAGCGTCTTCCGACCCCAAGATAAGATCGTAGGGCTATCCAAAACCACACTCGTATCACTTATATTCACATAAATTCACACAGACACCTGAGGCATAAAACACCCCAACTCACATCCCACTCACTACACACATACAGAAAAACACATACAAAAAATTACACACAAACAATCACACACTTCGCGCAATCTTAATAATTTTCTTTTCTCTCAACTTTTATTTTATCATGCCAGAAGACAGCCTTCTTCTAAAGCTGTACAGAACTGTATCTAATTAAAACTTCAGTGCCTTATATTATATTATATTAGAAGATAAATCTACGGATGAGTGGTTTCTTCCAAAACAAGCATATTGTTGCTTAAAGGAAGACTCCTAATATTGTATAGCAAAATATTTATAAGTTACTGAAATAAACATTTTGATTTTGATTTCTTGTAGGTATATGTTTATCATATTAAAATAAATCCTGTTTGACGCTGACTGTAGGAACCTTGGTACCGACCTTTGGTAGGTACCTATCTACCTTTATAAAATGAATAAAGGATTTAAAATGTAACATAAGAATTAAATAATAATATGTACAACCTATTACATATATATATACCTTGTAAAACTGAGGTTTTTCATAAATCCATATTAATAATATAGACGTTATGATCACCGTTATTGTAAAAAGCAAATAATTTGTGGCATATGTATAAGCATCTAAGAATATACTATACCAACAACCAGCGCTTAGCATAATTTTGTCATTAATTATCTCGCTCCTTTAGAAATTCTATTATAATCGTAAAATAAATGTAGCAACATCAACATAACAATTCATGTATTTAATTATTTTAATTTTGGTACTGTATTGCACAAAATGTTTTTTTTTCTCTGTGGCACTGACCACAGAGAAAATAAAAATGTATAAATACTCATAAATATCCATTTTCACTCGAGTATGTATCCAAAACAGCGGATAAATATTTTATACGTACAGTTGTTTTTAAACAATTGGTTATTAAATGAAAATCTGAAATTATAGAATTGCAACTTATTTTAATCAATTCTCTTAACTATTACTTAAGTTGTAAAAGTCGAAAAGTCTATTTATAAGGTTTTTTTCGCAAAAACTAGCTACGGGTCAATAGAACACGAATCAACCATTATTTTAAATTATATCTGTCTATCTGTTTGTTATTTGGACGTTTCATGAACAAACTGATTAGCTCTTCACCAAAACATAGATATTCTATGACAAAAGAGTACGTACGAGTACGTTATTACATGGGACTATAACATAACTGGCGAAATGTGGGTATGTTATGTTAAAAGAGTAGGCATTTATTTAATCGCAACCCATTCTTGCATTAAATAACTAAATATAAATTTACGTTATGGCAGGCCTACACTTGTATAGGCAAAGAAATTGAGCATGAGCGCGAGCGCAGTGAGTGCGATTTTTTTTGGTATTTTTTGCAAATCCAGATTATATTTACTTGCTCGAGTTTTAAGAACTTTTTTAATTGAGATGTTAATTTTCCATTCCGATTTTCAAAAAACTAATGACTTATCATCTAATATGATCATTTAAAGGTTCTTGAATAATTTTTACTTGGCCTAGGTTTTATAAGGCTAACATAGTAGGTAGTTAAATAGTTATGTCTATTGTTGATGGTTAGCTAAGTATTCAATCGACTGTGTCGCAACGGGGAGATTGGAGAAGATCCTCGTGGCGGTGGCGTAGGCGGTACAAAATCAAACTTTAAATCGCGCGAATATTATTTACACAATGAACGAACGGGTTCGGGTGCGAGTTTTTATTAATTTCATGTGTGTATCTTGTTTCATTAGTATGTAACACGTAAATTCATTTATTCATTGTATATACATTTGGTAAATTATGTAAACAGGAAAAAAACGATGGTTGACCTAAGCCCGGGGGGGGGGGTTCATGACCTCCATGACGCCCCCCCCCCTGGGTCTGCCCTTGCTTATTGTATGAAGTAACATATTAAGTACAGAGCATGATTGTTGGTTGACTGACTTTGTAGCCTTCTTTTTTCAAAACAACCTTTGGAATAATTTCACTGCATCTTCCGGGTATCTTGAGGTATTTATTGATATTCACAATATCTTGATTTGAGCATTCTTTGCCTTTTGCAGCAGACTAATATAAAGAAAAACCACCACCTTCACCTTCCTTGCCTTGCCTTCTGGTACCTGCTGCATATGCATATATTAGTGGGTGGGAGGGCAGTGCCCGGTATTGCATCAAAGCACGACGACCTAGTTTTGGAGGAATTAACACGAAATATTTTGTAACTTCATATTTTGTATGTTATGGATTTCCGCAGAGTAACGCCTGATTCCATTCTTTATCAAAAGTTTGGGAAGTTTATGGTGTACAACTACGTTAGGACAATACATTATATCAATCACACACGCTTTACAGTTCCAAACAGTTCCGAAATATGGCACATAGAGCATTTCCTTCCATTAAAAAAAACCTGGTTGATTTTGACTGCCATGCGGATCGTGCGTATCTATTTTCCAATGATTTAACATCCCTCAACAAAATAAATCAAAGACAACTTGAAATTCCTAGGTAAAAGTATGAAATTTTAGTTTAGAACCACTTTGCGATGCAGAGCTAGGTTCTGGGTATTACGGGGCGCAGGGGTAGAAGAGCAAAGTAAGCTAAACCTGAAAAATATCCATCAGAGACGCGTAAAATATATTTATCCACCATTTTGGATAAATATCTGATAAATACGGGGTAAGAACGAGTATTTATCCATTTCTGATAAATATCCGAGTTTTTATCTTTTGGATATTTATCCATCGTCCATCACTACTAGCAGTGGTTATAAACATGAAGTTAGAAACTTCATGGTTATAAATAATAATTATCTTTGGTTGTTTGTAACGTAGATTCTACAGAGAATGCAAGCCAAGCTGTGAAGCCAAGCAAGTCTACGGCATATAGTGTTGCATAAAAATCGACTATCGATCTATCGATAGTCCCCCCCTCAAATCAATCATACTATCGATAGGCCTATCGATAGTATTGATTGTTCGAAATCATGCAATACCATCGATAGTATCGATACTATCGTGCTATGGTTTAGATAGTATAGATGTATAAGATTATTAAATGAATAATTAAGTAGGTACACCCTAACAGTGTGCCTACCTACTACCAATACAGAAGCGTAATTGGAAGAAAAAAATGTGAATTTTCCTTTACCAGGTATGCGCGGGTACACACCTGCCGGTCCAGTCCAGGTCGGGCCGGCCCGGGACGGGTAGATTCTACCCGGAACGTGTAGAAACACATACAAAAAATACTAGCCGGCGCATTTAGCGCGGTGTATTTTTTTTATTTATTATTATTGGGTCTTTTATTTTTAATTTAAATGTTCGTGTTTTACCATTTAGCGCGGGCACACACCTTCCGGTCCGGTTCGGGCCGGGTAGATGCTGAAAGAAACACGGAGCATCGGCACATACCTACCGGGCCAAAGAACTCTGGGCAGCAGGCTGGGAGGAGGGAACACCCATGCCAGCTGATGTTTCCATGGTCTGCTGGAGGCATCTACATAGTTTGCTGATCGATCTCTGCAGTCTATCGATACGTAGTTTTCCACTACAGCAGTCTCTTGTGACGCAAACAGGTCTATTTCTTTCCGGGCGACCCCATTTTCGAAACACTTCCGCAGTCGCTCGAGGTAGATAGTGAGCTGATAGGGTTATCTTGAACTTGTCCGTTAACGGCCAAAATTAATATCCAATCTATCGACGATTTACCCTACTAGAGATAGATATTTGACATATTTTGTATGGAGCTTATGTCAAATTTCTATCGCCAGTAGGGCAAATCGTGGATAGATCGGATATTAATTTTGGCCGTAAGTGTAACAGTTTGAAGGTTAGTGCTAGTAGCCCCAACGATCGGTTCCTCCCTCCTTCCGAATATATGCAATCAGGGTTCGATTGTCTGATTGAACCAGCACATGTGTTTTCTGTAAAGCCTATGCATTGATCATGATTGCTGCTATTACTGCATAGAGCTCTATTTTTAACCGACTTCAAAAAAAGGAGGAGGTTATGTATTCGGCGGGTTTTTTTATGTATGTACACCGATTACTCCGAGATTTGTGGGCCGATTTACGTGGTTGTTTTTTTATTTGGTACAGAAAGTCCGCGCGGTGGTCCCATATAAATTTTATTGACTTATAGCAGTGGGATAGCAAAGGTTAGTAAAAAAAATATTCTCAAATTGGTTATATAAACATTTATGAGTCAACCCTCGCAATTTTCAACTAAAAAGTATGAAATAAAAACTTTTTAACAATAAAACTTTTTAACAAAAAATTGAACCGACGAAAACAGAAACTGAAAAGCGAAAAATAACTAATTATGAGTCGGCGCCAAACCATAAAGGTATTATACCAGTATAGAAATGTCTTTGCGCCAAACGAACTTTTAACAAGTAAAGTGCATGTATGTTGCAAGTGGCCGAGCGGAGAACGCATTTTTGGAAATTTATTGTTTATCGTTGAAAATTTCACGTTGTATTTGATGTGACGTTGTTTTATTATTTATTTAAAGTAATTTAATGATCTTCGTTGATTGGTTGTTTGGCGCCGACTCATAATTAGTTATTTTTCGCTTTTCAGTTTCTGTTTTCGTCGGTTCAATTTTTTGTTAAAAAGTTTTATTTTTCATTTTTTTGTGGTTAAAATCTAACTCCAGGTCTCCATTATGTCGTAGTGTCTAGAACTATATTTATGTGTGTCAAGTTTCAACAGAATCAGTTAACAGGTAAGAATTCAGTGGGTGAACAAACACTCATCCCCTGTTTTACTACCTTTAGGGGTGGATTTTGCCTTTGAAATTTAAATGGGACCAACTTCGAGATATACCCTATCCATTAAAAAAAGTATCATCAAAATCGGGCTACTCTGTAAAAAGTTATGCGTGGTCATACATAAAAAAAAAAAAAAAAAAAAAAAAAATATATATACGCGTCGAATTGAGAACCTCCTCCATTTTTTCGTCGGTTAAAAAATAAAACCGACTTCAAAAACCTTAACTAAAAAGTAAAAAATTATAATTGTATGTATTTTAAAATCTTAACATAAACCAAAATTTTGAAGGCGGCACGTGATTTTCATGTACGTTCACATAAACTGTTTTTAACCGACTTCATTACTATAGATATTGCGCTCGACTGTATATTACATGACGCAAAGGGTCAATCACGTGCCGCCTTCAAAATTTTGGTTTATGTTAAGATTTTAAAATACATACAATTATTATTTTTTACTTTTTAGTTAAGGTTTTTGAAGTCGGTTTTATTTTTTGTTAAAAAGTTTTTATGTTGCCATCTTCTTTGGGGAGACGACCATGCGCCTGACAATGATTTTTTTTAAATAGAAAGTAACTAAAGGAGCATTATTTGCTAAGATCATTGTTGGGGATGAGATATAGGGGCTGGTAAATTTAAGGATAGTTCGAAGGACCTGAAAGAATAATTCTAGTTTTCAAAGTGTGGAGTAAGCTACTCTGGTTTCTGATCTTTGCTCAGGCTGCACAGGGTAAAATAAATTAATACCACCAACCTTTCACTCCCACGCAGTCGCTCTTGGCGCAGATCAGCTCAGCACGGCCGAATGTTCCAGTCCAACTAAGGTGATTGGGTAAATATAGCCACACCACACTCGTCACAGAAGGGTTTGAGAACGTCTCAGTAGCAATAGTTTATGAGTATGTGAGTTAAATCGATACTGAAGAAGAAGTGCTAGGAGCGCGACACGGTCACGTATACATCAATCGGCGGCTACGATCTAACTGGTTCTTCATGACGGCGCAAGGGGCGCGGCGAGCACTAGCGTCGCCGATCTGCAGCTTCCAAACGAGGGTAGTCGTGGAAAAATTAATGGTAAAAAATTCCCTCTACCCCACACTTTTTAACCGACGAAAAAAAGGAGGAGGTTCTCAATTCGACGCGTATATATATATATTTTTTTTTTTATGTATGACCACGCATACCTTTTTACAGTGTGGTCCGATTTTGATGATTCTTTTTTTAATGGATAGGGTATATCTCGAAGTTGGTCCCATTTAAATTTCAAAATCAAAATCCACCCCTAAGGGTAGTAAAACAGGGGATGAGTGTTTGTTCACCCACTGAATTCTTACCTGTTAACCGATTCTGTTGAAACTTGACACACATAAATATAGTTCTAGACACTACGACTTAGTGGAGACCTGGAGTTAGATTTTAACCACAAAAAAATGAAAAATAAAACTTTTTAACAAAAAATTGAACCGACGAAAACCGAAACTGAAAAACGAAAAATAAGTAATTATGAGTCGGCGCCAAACAACTAATCAACGAAGATCATTAAATTACTTTAAATAAATAATAAAAACAACGTCACATCAAATACAACGTGAAATTTTCAACGATAAACAATAACTTTCCAAAAATGCGTTCTCCGCTCGGCCACTTGCAACTTACACGCACTTTGCTTGTTAAAAGTTCGTTTGGCGCCGACTCATAATTACTTATTTTTCGCTTTTCAGTTTCGGTTTTCGTCGGTTCAATTTTTTGTTAAAAAGTTTTATAATTGAGCAAAGATCGAACATAACCCCACACCGAAATTATCATCATAATTTCACATAGTTATAAGATTTTTAAGATTACAAAGGGGTTATTACAATATAAAATTGTTTAAGACAAAATGATTAAAGAAGCTATAAGATAAATCAATATTTTACTAAGTTCGTCTTAAGAATGACAGAAAAGTTAAGTTAATGATAAATTAATAAGGTATTTTAGTTTAATTAGAATAAGGAAATGCGGTTCAAACTTCCCTTTTGCGTCCTCAACGTTAAGACACGATTTATTCTATCTGGCCTCTCATGGAGACGCTCCACTATGGCACGGCTCCAACGAAGAGGAGAAGTTAAATCGGATTTTATGAGAACGAAGTCACCAACTTGAATGTCAGGTGGTGATTTGAACCACTTTGCTCTCTGTTGCAAAGTATGCAAATAGTCGTCAAACCATTTCTTCCAAAACGTTTGGGATATTTTTAGCATACACCGCCAACAAGACAAAATATGTTTCATAGTAAATAACAAGGGATGTTTGCTATTGGTGCCGATTCTCTTGTCACAAAATTCTCTAAACTAGACTAAAAATCACCTAAATTTAGTTTAGTCCTGTCAAACGACGTTTTCTATTCTGAAATTCACTTTAAAACTAATTTTTGGTTTGACAGGACCAAAATTAGTTTAGTTATTCAACTTAGTAAAAATTGACATTTTGCTATTCTGTAATTGACGTTTTTCACCTAATATTAGAAATGTCAACCTAAATCCGACTATTTTTAGAAGGCATCAAAATACATGTCGACTATAATTAGTTATCAACAACTAAAATTGCAAAGCTTATTTTATTCATTTTTATAGTTTTTAGGTAGTTTATAATAAATAATGGATGCCTACTATGTGGTTGCAGCTGTTGTAGATTCAGCAGAAAGGTAAATTGTTCATAGAAAGATACAATGAAATTTATAATTTCGATAAGAAGAGGTACCTATATAATAAAGGATAAGAAGTACATAAATCCATACAATGGGAAAAAAAAATCTATGTGACATTCAATTCTATCATTTTATGCTAATATGTGTCCCTAAAAAGCCTGAATTTACAAATTTTCCCTCTTTTGGGGAGAAAGTCTCCAAGCACAGACCAAGTAGAGATGCTACTCTCTAAGTTTGTAATCCTGCGTGGTACTTTTTAGCTTATATTCTAATTTATTCAACTTTTTTGAAAAATTTCGTGGCCTGGTTGCTAGAACTTTTTAACCACGTCTTTAAAAAGGGAAATTCCAGCTTTTTAAATTAAAGAAATAGTTTATTATTGTGATTGCCCATGGAATTCAAAGGTCCTTGCATTTTTTGCAAATAGCTCTGTTTCTCGTTGTTTAAGATATACATATGATACGCTGCAATAATAACAATATATCTCCTTTGATAGGTACTCTTAGGCCCGTATTACAGAAGGTTCCTCAAGTACAGTTTTAACTCCAATCACCTGATCACTACTTAAGGATAGAATCGTTACATGAGTATCGGTCTTATTCCAGAACGGTAATTATTATAAACTTTAATTCAACATCATAACACACGAATTTGACCTGAATTAAAATAGAAATCTCTACTCAAGCGTAGTCTGGACCACACCTGAGTGATTGATTACAGATCCAATCTGTGATCAATAAATCTCTGCTTGAGGAACGTTCTAAAATCAAAGCTCAACTCAAAACTAGTTTTAAACAGTGATCAACGCTTGAGTATCGTTCTGTAATACAGAAATGTAGAAAATAATAACCTAGCTCTTTAATCTGATCACATTATTCCAATTTATATATTTTATTGAAAATATAAAACAAAAAAGAAAAGAAAAAAAAAAAAAAAAAAAAAAAAAAAAAAAAAAAAAAAAAAAAGCGAAAGGTGTGTCAGGATCGTAGCAGGTGGAAATCCATAGTCTCTGCCTACCCCAATGGGAAACAGGCGTGATAATATGTATGTATGTGTATGTATAAAACAAAAATGTACTTTATTTCGTGACATGATTTTTTCTTCTTAATTTTAATGATAAACTAATAATTCCAAATATAATTATTATTTAATTTCCTTCTGTTTTTGTGAACTTTCGGTCATTCCATTCGCTCTTTAATAATTTTTTCAAGATGTACTGGTAACACCGCCAATTCAACTCCACCATGCTTGCACCATGGTGCCGATTCTCTTGTACACCCACCTAAACCTAACTATAACTAAAATTTGCAAATTTTAGTTTAGAAAATCATAAAACTTATTCTGTGTTTATCTTTTTCTTATTTTAGAAAACTTGTTGACAGCTCTAATAATCGAGTTTGACGCATCTAAGTTGAATTGGCGGTGTTACCGGTACATCTTGAAAAAAATATTAAAGATTGAATGGAATGACCGAAAGTTCACAAAAACAGAAGGAAATTAAATAATAATTGTATTTGGAATTATTAGTTTATCATTAAAATTAAGAAGAAAAAATCATGTCACGAAATAAAGTACATTTTTGTTTTATATTTTCAATAAAATATATAAATTGGAATAATGTGATCAGATTAAAGAGCTAGGTTATTATTTTCTACGGCCCGTATTACAGAACGATACTCAAGCGTTGATCACTGTTTAAAACTAGTTTTGAGTTGAGCTTAAATTTTAGAACGTTCCTCAAGCAGAGATTTATTGATCACAGATTTGATCTGTGATCAATCACTCTGGTGTGGTCCAGACTACGCTTGAGTAGAGATTTCTATTTTAATTCAGGTCAAATTCGTGTGTTATGTTGTTGAATTAAAGTTTATAATAATTACCGTTCTGGAATAAGACCGATACTCATGTAACGATTCTATCCTTAAGTAGTGATCAGGTGATTGGAGTTTAAACTGTACTTGAGGAACCTTCTGTAATACGGGCCTAAGAGTACCTATCAAAGGAGATATATTGTTATTATTGCAGCGTACCATATGTATATCTTAAACAACGAGAAACAGAGCTATTTGCAAAAAATGCAAGGACCTTTGAATTCCATGGGCAATCACAATAATAAACTATTTCTTTAATTTAAAAAGCTGGAATTTCCCTTTTTAAAGACGTGGTTAAAAAGTTCTAGCACCCAGGCCACGAAATTTCTCAAAAAAGTTGAATAAATTAGAATATAAGCTAAAAAGTACCACGCAGGATTACAAACTTGGAGACTTTCTCCCCAAAAGAGGGAAAATTTGTGAATTCAGGCTTTTTAGGGACACATATTAGCATAAAATGATAGAATTGAATGTCACATAGATTTTTTTTTCCCATTGTATGGATTTATGTACTTCTTATCCTTTATTATATAGGTACCTCTTCTTATCGAAATTATAAATTTTATTGTATATTTCTATGAACAATTTACCTTTCTGCTGAATCTACAACAGCTGCAACCACATAGTAGGCATCCATTATTTATTTTAAACTACCTAAAAACTATAAAAATGAATAAAATAAGCTTTGCAATTTTAGTTGTTGTTAACTAATTATAGTCGACATGTATTTTGATGCCTTCTAAAAATAGTCAGATTTAGGTTGACATTTCTAATATTAGGTGAAAAACGTCAATTACAGAATAGCAAAATGTCAATTCTTACTAAGTTGAATAACTAAACTAATTTTGGTCCTGTCAAACCAAAAATTAGTTTTAAAGTGAATTTCAGAATAGAAAACGTCGTTTGACAGGACTAAACTAAATTTAGGTGATTTTTAGTCTAGTTTAGAGAATTTTGTGACAAGAGAATCGGCACCATTGTCGGGTAAATATCCTTGGGAGATTCTACCCCCCACCCTGAGGAAACCTAGGGGTTTCACAAAGGGTGCCAGATTCCGTAAGGACGCAACTTTGTTATTTTCAAGTTGATTTAATTTACTATTATAGAAACTAAGTTGCGTAGTTTTAAGGATGACGTCATGTGACGTATTCAACTCATCAGTTGAATTAGGACTAACCGAACGTTCACGTTTCGGAAGGTGACAGGATTTTTCAAATCGATGAATCCATGCAATAATGCATTGCAATTTTCGAAACGGCGAAAAATAAACGAACCATTTTTCAGAATAATTGTCATCGTTGTTTTGAAAAGCAAATGATAAATGATATCTACGATTGATTTTAATTCTAAGATCATTATATTTTTTATATAAAAAGTGTGTATTGGCCACTGATGAACGTCATCAGATAGTGACCAAACTGGGCCGTTAAACCAGCGTTCAAGTTTCGGGATGGACAGAGACTTGATTGGCGCAACTTTACTTTTACTGTTAATCAGTACCTTGAGTACTGACCGTTTTGTACAAGTATTTTCCATAAAATTATATTCAAACGAAAAGAAGTCCTCCATGGGTGACCACTTGAGACCTAAAACTTTGAGTAAAGAACATACGGTGTCATCACTAAAGTTCAATGCGACTGTTTGGTCGGCACCGATCCTGGACAGTAACTCAGGCGAGTTACTTGCCCACTTACGGAGATCGAACCCACCTAATTTCAATAGAGCTACGAGCTCGTCCTGTAACGTACAGGCTTCTTCTGTGGTTTGTGTTGACCACAAAAGATCGTCAACAAAAAAAACTTTGCATAAGAATGTGTGCAGCACGCGGGTACCGCTCGCCTTCATCATTCGCTAGCTGTTGCAAAGTGCGCACAGCAACAAATCCTGAGCTGCGTAAGCCGTAGGTATTTGTTAATAATTCATAAGTTTTAATTTCCTCTGTAGGAGACTCCTTCCAGAGTATGAGCTGGTAGCAGCAGTCGACAGGGTCATGCCTATACATTTTAGATATATCGGCAGTGAGACAAATATCTAACAGGCGAAAGTTAAATATATGTTTTTAAATGTCATAGTGGAGTTTTCTACCTGTGAGTAAAGTGTCATTTAATGATACACTGGAAGTGGCTGCCGATGCATCAAATACCACACACACGGGAGTGGGGGTGCTTAAGGCTTTCACAGCACAATGATGTAGGATTAAATGTCTGCTGGGTTCCGTATCGATACTGCACGGTTGCACGTCGCCTAGTCGTTCATACTCGCGCATGAACTCAACGTAGGTCACGTGCAACTCGGGAGATCGAGCGAAACGTCGCTCCAGGTGATGGAACCTACGCACGGCGTGGTTACAAGACTCACCAAGATCAGTACGATTCGGATCCAGCTGAATGGGATACACATATTTGCTACTACTGTCGCGATAATGATGCTCGGAGTATATTTGCTCTGCAAGTTTATCAGCAGGGCCAGGCGCGGTTCCAGCCCAAGATTTTGGGGGGGGTCAACTTGGCTTACTACTTACATAGTTTTAAGGTCCAAATTTTTTTTTCGCTATGACAATGTAAAGTTTGGAGTTAGTTTATTATGTAACAGTATAGTAACTTACTAAATGAACGTCAACAAAGAGGAAACGAACGTTGGGAACGCGAATTTTTCATATTTATGCGAAAAGTTGACTTTAATTTAAGTGTATCTTTTCGAGTTGAAGGCTATGTACGTTAATGAAGAAGCGCGAGCGAAGCGAGCGCCGAAATTTTTTCACCACCAAAGCTTCAATCGCTTGCGCCTTTGAGTGTCCAATCGCAACGGCAGGCTGCATGGGGTGCATTAAAAGAACCTCCACGAGTGACGATATTTAATTGTTCGTCCGGCGCACCCTGGGCAGTCAGCCCCGCTACCAACCTGCTGACTGACTAATCTTTTGCCCACGGCGTAAGCTATTATCATTATGTAGCTCATGTCGATACCACAGAAGAAGAACGGCAGGCTCATGTAATGTAGCGCAAACCATTCAACAAAATGAACTATCGTATGTGATATTATTTGTCATTAAGTTTAATGAAAAAGTGGTTGTTGTTGTTTAATAATAAATAATAATAAATGTTTTGGAACATTTTTACACATCACCATCTAGTCCCATACTAAGCAGAGCTTGTGCTATGGGTACTAGATGATGGATATAATACATATATACTTTTTTTTTTGTAAATACATACTTATAATACATGAGAAACAACCAGACCAACACAAACACTCATATGTTCATCACACAAATATTTGTGTCCTGTGGGAATCGAACCCACGAACTCGTGATTAGCAGTCCGACACTCGAACCACTAGACCACAGAGGTCGTCGAAATGATGAAAAGTTTGTTTCCAGTTGGAATATCATTCATACTTTATTTTGAGCAAAATAATACCTATGCTGTAAATTGAACTTCAGTACATAAACAAAACTCTAAAATAATGTTAGGTATTTTTTGACGTACGAGTACGATTAGATGTCGTGTGATGTAAGTAGGTAGTACTTACCTAGTTTTGATTTCATTGTTTACTTTTAAGCAGGAAGTTAATAATTTATTTTATTTATTTTTGTAAATAGTCTATTTTTAGGAGATTTGTCAATTTGACGTGTACGATTTTGGGGGGGGGGGTCATGACCCCTACGACCCCCCCCCCCCCTAGAACCGCCACTGAGCAGGGCTGATAGGGTTGTCGCACGGCGACTTTTCAATTTCCCTAAATGATTTTAGACATGAGTTGATGGTATCACTATCGTTGGTGTACGACACCAGATTGCAAGACATTGCAACGTTAGTGACGTCATCGGAAGTACACGGTACTTCTATTTTCCCACACAATACGTACCCGAATACACTGTTAAGTGCTGTGGGTAATGCAGGATTAACATTTATTTTAGTCCCGTCATAAATGTTCGGGAATACATCGCCTGCAAGTATAATGTCCACTGGGGATTTTTTGTGGAAGTAAGGATCCGCTAACAACAAATGTTTATATTTACTGCAAATATCCGAGGATATTTCTACAGTTGGTAAATCGAAAGTTATTCGTTGTAGTATTATTGCATCTATTTTAAATGTTGGGTTGTCACAGTGCCTTGGTTTAATAGTGCATGATGTTATGCCAAAGTTTTTTACACTACTTCCGGCTAAGCCAAAAATATTAAACGGACACTTTTGTCGTGGCAACCCTAGCCGCTCTAAACAATCCAATGTTATGAAGTTTGATTGAGCGCCTGAATCTATAAGAACGCGGCAAGCTTGCTCATTACCGAACGCATCAATAACATTTACGATAGCCGTACCTAGAAGAACTATATAGTTTTTAATATTGTCTACGCTGAAGCTGGACGAGTGAGATGTGTTAGCGTGCGTACTTGTTGACAACTCAGTAGCGGTGGTGGTGTGCGCGGGCACGGCTCGCGAAACTGGTTCGCTATCTGAGTTTACGAGGTGTAATAATGAATGATGTCGTTCATTGCACGTAAAACATTTAAAATCACTTCGGCAATCGGAAGTCGCATGGTTTTGCTTGAGACATTTATGGCACAATTTCAAATGGTCAGCACGGCTGACTCGTTGTGCAGGGTTCAATTCACGGAATTGTACACACACACCGAAAAATCATATGATTTTGGCCACAATGGAAACAGCTGACATTATTACTACCTTCATTTTGTATAGAATGCAACGTTTGAGAAAATGTCTTCTTATAATTGTTATCACTCGGCCGTTTGTTTACATTAGATGTAGACTGAATTTTATTTTGCGAAACAGAACAACTAGAAAAGGATTGGGAATGTTCCAATACTTTAATTTGATTGTACGTGGGACATTAAACTTTCGTAGGTAGGTACAGATTTTTGATCGATATTTTGTTCGAACGACTTTCTTGTGTTGGGATCTAGTCATCTTAGTGCAATATGACACAGTACGTAGCTTGACAAATGTTCGATGTTTAAGGCATTAATAGCTCGATAAGAGTGATCGAAAGTCTCGATAAAATTATTTAAATTAACCGATGACTCCGACTTGAGCGCAGGAAAGTTCAACATTTTATCTAAGTATTTGCCTACGAGCATTCTATTGTCTTGATATTTATCAAGCAACGACTGCCATACTACTTCGTAATTACTTGACGTAATAGGCACACTTTTAACTAAACTAAGTGCGGAACCCTTTGTACACGATAACAAATAATGAAACTTGTCGATATTTGAAACACTTGTCTGATTATGCACCAGAGAACAAAATGTTTCGTAAAATGTGGTAAAATGCTCAATATTTCCGTCAAAGCTGAATAGTTCGAGTTTAGGTAAGCGTGGTCGAACGTCGACCTTAGCGCTTTGCTCCTTCGTATCAACGTGTGCACATGGTGGAACGTCTACAGTTTTAGAAGCACTCATTTTAGAAGCACACAATTTGACATGATAGAATAAATCATCGAAACTTTCCATGTCTTTAGTAGAGAATTCAGCATCGGAATCTAACGTTAATTTAAATTCAAAAATATCCATGCAGGTATTTTCGAATGATTCACGCAATGATGTTATTTCTGAGGCACGCAAAAGGAACATTTCCTCTAAAGCAGAATTAGTTTCTAGCTTTTTTGAAAGATCATATATTAATTGTAACTGTGAGAAAATGCGTTGCTTTTTAGCTAAACATTTATTAATGTTACGCATTATTTCTAATTCCTTTTTAGAAGGAACTTTCTCTTCTGAGTTAGGCATTTTCGAGGGAAAATATTAAAATAAGCTATAGAAATGAAATAATAAAAATAAAGATTTTTATTTGCAAGAAACATGGTTTTTACAAAGATGTTAGTGGTTTTTGGCAGGTACATCATGTCTCACCGTATGATCGGCATGCAAAATATTATTTATTAGGTACAATTAATTTATAATTGTCAAAACTACTAGACAATAGGTACCTCTTACACAATCTATAAGTAGTAGTAAGAAAGAAGAAAGAAGAAGTCTATAAGTAGTAAGAAACAAGCACGGCTTGTGTGCACAAATTGAACAAAGAAATTGCACGGCAATGTGGTTTATTCAAAATGGCGTCCTAACGTCTAACTAAAAGCACGGAAATCAGACTTTAGGATTTGAAATAAGTATTTGAAATATGAAAATAAGGTATTTTAAATCCGGCTCGAAGGACCAAAATGTTGGGGATGAGATATAGGGGCTGGTAAATTTAAGGATAGTTCGAAGGACCTGAAAGAATAATTCTAGTTTTCAAAGTGTGGAGTAAGCTACTCTGGTTTCTGATCTTTGCTCAGGCTGCACAGGGTAAAAGAAATTAATACCACCAACCTTTTACTCCCACGCAGTCGCTCTTGGCGCAGATCAGCTCAGCACGGCCGAATGTTCCAGTCCAACTAAGGTGATTGGGTAAATATAGCCACACCACACTCGTCACAGAAGGGTTTGAGAACGTCTCAGTAGCAATAGTTTATGAGTATGTGAGTTAAATCGATACTGAAGAAGAAGAAGAAGTGCTAGGAGCGCGACTCGGTCACGTATACATCAATCGGCGGCTACGATCTAACTGGTTCTTCATGACGGCGCAAGGGGCGCGGCGAGCACTAGCGTCGCCGATCTGCAGCTTCCAAACGAGGGTAGTCGTGGAAAAATTAATGGTAAAAAATTCCCTCTACCCCACACTTTTAATTGAGCAAAGATCGGACAATCATTTTTCTCTAAGGTCAATGACTAATGAACTAGGACGTCTATAGTATCTTTCAGTTTTCTCACTATAACTCAAAATAATCACATTATACTCGAAATTATTTTAAAAGAGAGTTTTTATGAAGGTCTATCAATGTGGAAGACTATAAATTTCTACGTTGTATATTTTAGAAATGGCAGGGGGAGGGGACACATTGCAAGCCACTTTGGCGAACTGTATTTCGCAAATGGTATACCTGATAAAAAAGTTATGTATGAAACATTACCTTCATTTTAGTAGACCTATTCAATGATACCCCACAGGACGGGGTGCAGCGAAAAAAAATTTTTCATCCCCATTACACATGTATAGGCGCCACCCCTAAAATACGTTTTCAAGAATTTTTTTATTATTTTAAAATTGAGATCTACATCTAAACGATTTTTTAACAAAATTTAATTTACTTATGTTTATAACTGTAGAAGTTATTAAGTTGTAAAGGATTAGGACAGACGGACGGACATGACGAAACTATAAGGGTTCCTTGTAGGACTACGGAACCCTAAAAAGCACGCGTGCGTTATAAGCTACATTATGAACATAAAAGCGGTGCAATAGGAGCCACTTTACGAACAAGTGTGTTGAAAAAACAATAAAATAATTAAATTTAATATCTTACTATTCACTCGTTGGTGAGCACGAGCACGCTTATACACACATAGATCTTTAATGTGCGTCACTGATCTGTTAAAATAATTAGGAAACTATCAGTCTAGGCGTTATATGTCTATGATTAAAACTATTCCTTTTGTGCATTGAGGTACTACGTAGTACATAGTACAATCACAGAGCACCGTGGTACAATACCTCAGTGTTTTTGTATACAAAACTCGCCATGTTTCTTTCGTGTGTGGATATCCACACACGAAAGAAACATGGCGAGTTTAAAGTTCATGGCTACTTCACTGAGGTAATATGTACTACATATTACCTCAATGGGCTACATACTGTTTTTTAATTTTTTCTTAGTTATCTTATTTAGTAAACAATCTTGACGTCTTTTTAGGGTTCCGTAGTCCTACAAGGAACCCTTATAGTTTCGTCATGTCCGTCCGTCTGTCCGTCTGTCCTAATCCTTTACAGCTTAATAACTTCTACAGTTATAAACATATGTAAATGAAATTTTGTTAAAAAATGGTTTAGATATAGATCTCAATTTTAAAAGAATAAAAAAAAATTGACAACGTATTTTAGGGGTGGCGCCCATACATGTGAAAAGGGGATGAAATTTTTTTTTTCGCTGTACCCCATAGTGTGGGGTATCATTGAATAGATCTACTAAAATGAAGGTAATGTTTCATACATCACTTTTTTATCAGGTGTACCATCTGCGAAATATAGCCCACTAAAGTGGCTTACAATGTGTCCCCCCCCCCTGCCATTTCCAAACTATGCAACATAGAAACTTGTAATCTTCCACGTTGTGAAACGTTTGAGAGTGGTTCATCAGTCACTACTAAATAAAACTTACTCAACGCTTTCAATAATATTTTATTAGGTAGTTTCGTAGGTTGATGGACCCGTCATTAATTAATCTACACTATGGAGGTAGGCGCACTATGTACTCTCCTGGCTTCCGGAGCTGATTCTGCGATGATGCCGATGCCGAGGATGTGGCGCAAGGTGTTGAATAACCCGCGAGGATGAAGGTGGACTGGTGGTGGTGGCAGCATAAACACTGGGCACTCCAGGATAAGTGCCCGGACTTTGGACCCCAAATACGGGGTTAGACACTGATTTTATAGTTTAACAAAAACACGAATATATGTAGTTACTGATAATAAAGGCGTCACGTAAGACGACACGCGCTTGGTTAGGATTACGTCCGAACAGCGCGTGAACGTGCGCGTCCCGTGAGATCAGTTTAGCAATCACGTGCGGGCGGTGTCACCGGAGGCCGGAATTGCGCTCGCGCACGTCGTAGTGTGCGTATGGTATATTATTGATGTGTGTTGTTGGAAGGGTTAACTAGTCTTTAAGCTTTAAAAATAATAAAAACGTGTTTACAACGTTACAGTTGATAGACTTTTATAAAAACTATCTTTTAAAATTATTTCGAGTATAATGTGATTATAATTTTTCGAGTTATAGTGAGAAAACTGAAAAATACTTAAGACGTCCTAGTTCATAGGTCATTGACCTTAGATAAAAATGATCATAGCAAATAATGCTCCTTTAGTTATTTTCTATTTAAAAAAATCACAAAAAGAAACTTTGTGTTATATTGATAACACAAAGTAACACTTCTTAAATTTAGCGCTAGGTGGCGCTGTTTGCAAAAACTAAAATAGCAATGATTAATATTCGATTTGATTCGTTTGTAATTAGACCTACTTAAGGAACCCTATAATACTGAGCATGGCCCGACATGCTCTTGGCCGGTTTTTTTTTAATGATATCGTTTATTACGTGTTCTTGTTTAAAGAAGTCCTACTGACCCAATTATTGTAAAAAAATAGTTTATAAATATAAGTCTCATCCGTAGGGATTTTTTTATTCTTTTAAAATTGAGATCTATATGTAGACTATTTTCTAACAAAATTTCATTTACTTATGTTTATAACTGTAGAAGTTATTAAGCTGTAAAGGATTAGGACAGACGGACAGACGGATAGACGGACAGACGGACGGACATGACGAAACTATAAGGGTTCCTTGTAGGACTACGGAACCCTAAAAAATGATACAGTTCGTTTAGAGTTCAACTTTGAAAAAACAAATTTTAGGTATATAAATGTTTTAATTTACTCACGTACAGGCGACCGCACGTCAGTGGTAGGAGATTGACCTTGATGGCATCTTTATTTTGTAAGCAGTAAGGGCGTTTTTAGAAATTTAAGTGCCACCATTGAAATGCGGTCGACTGTAAGTACAGTCAACAAATCGGAATCATGACCCACTCAGCTGATAATTCGTTTGAAATCGTCAAAACGGTAAGGTTTTCTTCTATGCTGCACTTAGGACATTTTGATTATTACAGAAACTGCATTAATACGGGTCAGAGGTCTTTGCCATTTTGAGCTTTGTTATCAATGCAATAGATTTACAATCGGATTGGAAATTATGTTTATGATAAAGCAGGAATTATGTTTTGAATTTCGAATTAGCTGTCGTTTCACGTGGTTTTCCTACAAACATCTATATTTTTTAAGAAACCTATACTAACTTTTTCGATTACAGAACATTAATAAAATAAAAATAAAAATGACAAATACTAAAACGTCAAGTACTTATGAAATGGTGTCAAACAATATTTGGAGTTAAACATCAAGAATAAAATTTAGAAAAAACAAGTATAAATTCTGCGGAAGACCACGTAGTAACTAATCAATTATCTGGCCGAATTTCAGCTAACATGTGAGTCTGGATGAGTGCCGGAAATGTAGGCGAACTCGTCCAGATTTCTTCTCATGCAAATTCAATTAACTATGTTGACTTATTAGAAGAAAATAAGTTACCGATGGTGCGAACGGTTTACCCGCGAGAAGAAGTTCCGAACTTCTTCTACGTTCACGATAGCTGTCCAGTGCATACAGCAAGAGTTGTCATTAGTTGATTTCACCATCATTTTCATAGCCGTCCCCGGATCCCAATCCAAATAAAAATTTTGTGGGCTTGATGGTCCAAATGTGGGATAATAGAAACGAGAGGACAAGGCAAGCACTTGAACAACGTTGTAACAAAATTTGGGATTATATGAGAGATGAGAGGAACGGACATATGCAGTCGCCTAATCGGATCGATGTGTTGCAGACTAATGGACGTTATTGAAAACTATTTTGCTTACTCTCGTTTTTAGGATAAATTAATTGTCATTCATTAATGTTATTGTGAATATTTTATTAAATAAATAAATACAGTATTTTATTGTGTATTTCCCTTATCTCTTAGTTAGTGATGTTTTATGCAGTGGGTGGGTAAGGTGACTAAATAATAAAGAAGTGCATAATATTGTGACATTTCACAAAACTATAGTCGCATTAATCGATGTCTTTGATCGATGCCATTCGGGTGGATGTGTTTATACGCAGTTACGTCTAGTTACGTAGTAATACCCTTGCAATATGGCATCGAATTTTCATAATAAGTCAGTCCATCATGAGGTATCGAAACTCAATGTCTATTGTCCGCCATCATGCGTGTTAGCATTTGAAATTTATAGCTTCACATGTTATGGTTAGTGCCAAACGTGTCAAAGAAAGTTCACGTTCTATGCACGAAAGCACGAAAGGAGATGGCATAGGGAGACGACAATTTTATTGGTAAACTAACTGTCACTTTCAAAAGCTAACAAAATTGATAACAAGTCTGTTGCCAGGGAAATATCAGTTTAAGCGAAATTCAACCTAATTGTATTAGAATGTCTGTAGGATATTAAGCTTATCGTGGGTCATGATTCCGATTTGTTGACTGTACATATAGGTACACACGGCTACACATCAAGCTGTACATTTCCAGTATAAGCTGATCTCGCATTGTACGGAAAGCCGACACAATGCCAGGTCAGCTTATACTGGAAATGTACAGCTTGATGTGTAGCCGTGTGTACGTGTGCGTATTACATATGCAAATATCAGTTACTACTTTATAAATTCATCAATCGGAGCAATTAAGACAGTTAAAATGGGATAATAATTTCTTTAATATCTTGCAACACTGAGCTTTTACTAAGTACGAAATAAAACGATTGTTTTTATTTGCTTAAAAGGTCAAAATACTAAAAAATAATCAAAGCTTGATCGTGAAAAGTGATGTTAATACACTTTTTATATATTTCCGATGTGTTGTGACACCATTTAATCGCACAGATCGTCACATTTGATTATTTTCCGGGAGATGCGTTCGGACCGCGTTAACCACAGAGTACTGTAATCATATACAAATGTACTCTGTGACTGTAATAATCTTAGCATCGTACGTAGCATCTCTACTTGGTCTGTGACTGTAATATATATTATCAGAGACATGACATTTACCGCACCAACGGTAAATGTCATGTCTCTGTATCTTAACTATTATAAAATTGTAAACGTCTGTTTGTTTGTTTGTTCTAGCATCACGCTAAAACTACTGGACCGATTTTGATGTTTTTTTTTTTGTTTGAAAGCTGATGATCTGACTTAAAAACTGCTATGGGTTTTGAGAAAAAAAGAAAAAAAAATATTCGTGGGTTGCGTACTCACCCTACAGATCGAAGCTTCTATGCATTTGCACGAGTGGATAGTAATGTACGATGGAGTGGAGTGGAGTGGACAGGGGATGGGACTGGGGATGTGACTGGGGACGGGACAGGGGACGGGACTGGGGACGGGACAGTGGACGGGACAGGGGACGGAACATGGGACGGGAAATGGGACGGGACATGAGACGGGACATGGGACAGGACAGTGGGACGGCACATGGGACTGGACATAGGATAGGATATGGGATAGGACATGGGACTTGGGACGGGACGATAGTGAATTAGTGATATAGTGGGACAGTGGGACAGTGGGCCGTGGGACAGTGGGACAGTAGGACAGTGGCAGTGGGACGGTGGGGCAGTGGGGCAGCGGGGCAGTGGGCCAGCGGGGCAGTGGGATAGAGGGGCTGTGGGGTAGTGGGGTAGCGGGGCAGCGTGGCAGCGGTACAGCGGGGCAGCAGTGCGGAGCAGCGAGGCAGTGGGGAAGCGGGGCAGCGTGCCAGCGTGGTAGTGGGGAAGTGGGGTACCAGTGCAGTGGGGCAGTGGGATAGTGGGGCAGCGGGGCAGTGGGTCAGTGGGGTAGCGGGGCAGTGGTGCAGCGGGGCAGTGGGGCAGAAGGGCAGCGGGGCAGTGGGGCAGTAGCGGAGTGGGGCGGCGGGGCAGGCAGTGGGGCAGTGGGTCGGTGGGGCTGTGGGCCAGTGGGGCAGCGGGGCAGTGGGGTAGCGGGGCAGTGGGGCAGCGGGGCAACTGGCAGTGGGGCAGTAGGTTACCGGGGCAGCGGGGCAGTGGGATAGTGGGGCATCGGGACAGTGGGGCAGTAGGGAAGCGGGGCAGTGGGGCAGCGGGGAAGGCTGTGGGGCAGCGGGGCATTGGGGCAGCGGGTTAGCGTGGCAGCGGGACAGTGGGGCACCGGGCACTGGGGCAGTGGGTTAGCGGGGCAGTGGGGCAGCGGGGCAGTGGGGGGCAGCGGGGCAGGCTGTGGGGCAGTGGGATAGTGGGGCAGCGGGGCAGTGGGGTAGCGGTGCAGTGGGGCAGTGGGGTAGCGGGGCAGCGGGCAGTGGGGGCCAACGGGGCTGGCAGCGGGGCAGTGGGATAGTGTGGCAGCGGGGCATTAGTGTAGCGGGGCAGCGGGGCAGTGGGGCCGCGGGGTAGCGGGGCAGTGGGTGGCTGTGGGGCAGCGGGGCAGAGGGGGGCATTGGGGCAGCGGGTTAGTGGGGCAGCGGGGCAGTGGGGTAGCGGGGCAGTGGGGCAGCGGGGTAGCGGGGCAGTGGGATGGCGGGGCAGTGGGGCAGCGGGGCAGAGGGGCAGCGGGGCAGTGGGGCATCGGTGCAGTGGGGCAGCGATGCAGTGGGGCAGTGGTATAGTGGGGCAGCGGGGCTGTGGGGCAGCGGGGCAGCGGGGTAGCGGGGCATTGGGGCAGTAGGGCAGTGGGGCAGCGGGGCAGTGGGGCAGAGGGGCAGCGGGACAGTGGGACAGTGGACTGGACTGGAATGGACTGGACTGGACTGACGACGGTTAGCAGAATTTAACGCGAGTGGAGCCGCGGGTAAAAGCTAGTATTATATATATCTCAGATTAAAAACCTCATATATATGAACAAGAGTGCCATCTTGAGCCAAATTCAAGCATGTATGGAAACTAAATGTCATGTCTCTGTATATTATATATATCTCAGACAGAGACATGACATTTACCGTTATGTCTCTGATCTCAGATTAAAAACCTCATATATATGAACAAGAGTGCCATCTTGAGCCAAATTCAAGCATGTATGGAAACTAGCGCCACCTGGTGATAAGGCGGGGAAAAAAAGGCCGTGGATGGATAGATATAGATAGTTATAGGTATCTATTCCTAGCTCGGACTGTGTCAAGTATTGCTTTGTCTAGATCAGGCTTGTAAGGCTTGCCACGGTGGAAGCTCTCTTCCCACGCTACCGAGCGGGTGGGCAGGTTGCGGATAGCCCGCCCCGTCTCATGCAGCTACAGCTGCATGGGACGGGGACTGTTCGTAAGCGAACCCCGGACAAGGGAAGGGTAGCCTCCACCCCAATCCAAGGTGTAGGTTACCTATCCACACCTATGATCCCATGTTCCGTCCACGTACAGTCAACGGCATATCGATGGTTGCGGGGCCGTCGCGAGCGGTACTGGCTTGTTTGTATCTAAGCTACATGCAAGACAGACTCTGCTCGTGCTGGTCCCGTGGCCGTCGGTGTGCAGTTGACTGTTAAATTATTCCAATCCCTTCACATCTCCATTCCCTTCTCTCCTGGAGGAGTAAATCTCGACTCCAAAAATTCTCAATCCAAGGTGTCATCCGACCCGTGCTGAAGGATGAATGGCTGAGGAGCAGCTCAGTCGCTAACGGAGGATCCTCGATACCAGGCAGCCTCGAGGATTAATTTGCCTTGTCTCCGCATGCGGGGCTCTGCGGGGATCAACAAAGTTTCCCTAGCTACTCGTGGGAATCATATGGACCCTTATGATAAAAATAAACCGGAGCTAGTCGTTACTAGCTCCCCTCTTTCCGAGGAAGAGCATAACAGCCCCTCCTCGGCTACATTCCTCGAAGATATCTTTGAGGAGCGTATTCTACTGCAGGAGGACGGGCATAATCTCCCATCCTTTCCTGTTGTTTCTGAGCTTAGTGCTGGGCCGAGTGGCCTTAGCACAAAGCTTGACCTCCCCAACACCAAGGGCGTTTCCAATGCTCAAAGTGAAGGAAAGAGGTCACACAAAAAACTCAGTGGTGCGGCCAAGAGGCGAATCACTTGGTGGATGAAGAGAGGGAAAAACTTCAAGGAGGCTAGATCCCTCTCCGAAACCCACCTAAAGGAGTTCCCTGAATTCTTGGCCAGCCTTGAGGAAGAGAAGAGGCTCAGGGCGGAAAAAAGGCCCAGGCTTGATGGCACTTCTTCGACTGTCGAGAAGCCGGCGAAGGTACCAAGGCTTAACGAGCCTATTCCTAAGCCGACTTTTCGGGAGGTGGCGGGTGCTGTCCGTATGGGAGTTATTGACGCCTCTGGGCCTATGTCCGAGAAACGCATCGAGGAGCTAAAGGAAAAAATCCTACAGCTCGTTGATGAGGAGGTGGATGGTCAAGGCCCTAGATTCCTTGGCTGTTCAACAAGAGCCGGAGGGCTCTTGCTTACCTGTGCGGATGAGGCATCTAAGTTATGGCTCATCACGCACGTTCCTACACTCCGACCCTGGGAGGGTGCTAGCCTATCTGTCCTCGACGAAAAGGCCTTACCTAAACCCAGGATTGGATATGCGCGGATACCTGGGGCCATAATAGCCCAGGAAAGAATTATACCGCGCCTAAAAGCTCAAAATCAGGGCATAGACTTCACCACCTGGAAAGTGGTCCAAAGGAAAGTCGAGGAAAAGGGTCAGACAGTAACCTTCTCCTTCGACGAATCCTCACTGGGACCGCTGATGGATAGCTCCTGCTGTCTGTTTATCAGCTTCCACAAAGTCCAGCTCCGGGTGAAGCCTAAGTCGCAAGCAAGCGACACGGGTAAGGTGGAGGAGGGACCTGGCGATACCGCATCTGGGCGGGCTGCTGCCCAGTCCGTGGTTACTGCCATGGAAATTCCAGAAGCTGAACCCGTGGCTTCAACGTCCACTGCAGCACCTGCTGAATCTCCCAGGGATGCGACTGGTGCTGCAGAATCATCTTCGACGCCACTGGCATCCAGGAACTGGCCGATCATGCCAAATCCTGGTCCTAGTGGGTCTTCTGGACCTGGTGGCTCCACCATCAGGCTCAGCAATAGGCCTTCTGGTGGGCCTTCAATTCCCACCAGAGGAGCAAAAAGGGGTCGTGGAGCAAAATCCAGGGCGACCAGGGGGGCGTAACCTACTGTCAGGAGCAGAAGTCCCAACTACTAGTGGGATGTGATAGCAACACCCACCACACAAGCTGGGGAAGCACTGACACCAACATTAGGGGTGAGTTACTGTTTGATTACTTATTGTCTAACAACCTTCTCGTTCTTAATAGGGGCAATTCCCCGACCTTTGTAACCAGCACCCGCCAGGAGGTGCTAGACATTACTTTCTGCACGGGCCCTTTACAACACCGTGTAAAAAACTGGCACGTTTCTGAGGAGGCGTCCATGTCTGATCACAGACACATCAGGTTTAACCTAACTCTCTCCGCGGTGAGAGAGACTAATTCTTACAGAAACCGAAAAGCAACGAATTGGTCAGGCTACAGAGACTGTCTCAAATCGAATTTGCTATCGGTCAATAGATGCGTTAAATCTATTGAACAGTTGGAGGCTACAGTAGGGGACCTTGAAGGCGGTATTAAATCTGCTTCCTTCCAGAACTGTCCGCTAATAACCTCCGCCACCATGAGAGATGTTCCATGGTGGAATAAGAACCTAGAGCGACTCAGGAGAAACGCCCGAATCCTGTTTAACAAGGCCATGAGGGACGACACCTGGGATGACTATAGGAAGGCGCTGACCGCGTTCAACAGAGAATTGAGGAAGGCCAAGAGAAAGTCCTGGCGCGAGTTCTGTGAATACATTAAGAGTACCTCACAGGCAGCAAGGATCCACAAAATAATCTCAAAGTCTCCTCAATCCCATTTAGGGCTATTAAAATACCCGGATGGGACCTACACGAGATCCGCAGAGGAAACACTGAAGCTTTTAGCTAAAGTGCACTTTCCGGACTCTGTGCCAATAAATGGTAGCGGAAGCCATACCTCTCAAAACCCTCGGAGCAACAGACCAAGGATAGAAGACTGGAGGATGGCTTCTCTTATATTTAGACCCGATCGGATCGAATGGGCCATTAACAGCTTCAAGCCCTTTAAGACCGGAGGGGAGGATAATATCTTCCCTGCCTTACTACAAAAGGGGTTGGATATTATCCTACCAACGCTGTTGAAGGTTTTTTCGAACCAGCTTTGCCTGGGGCTACATACCCACAGCGTGGACTAGGGTGTCCGTCACCTTTATCCCCAAAGGGGGAGACAGGGACAAATCGATGCCCAAGTCCTATAGACCAATTAGTCTTACCTACTTCATGCTCAAAACCATGGAGAAGGTACTCAACCAGCACATCAGGGCTACCTACTTAGTAGACAAACCCCTGCACGTGAGACAACATGCCTATCAGAAAGGCAAGTCCACTGAGTCCGCATTGATGGACTTAGTGGATAACATAGAAAAAGCTGTTGAGGACAAAGAAATTGCTCTGTGCGCCTTCTTAGATATAGAGGGGGCATTTGACAACACCTCAACAAATGTCATACTAAAAAGTATGGAGCAACGCAACATTGACCGAACGACCACCTACTGGATCGAAGCAATGTTGCGTAACAGAGTAGCGTCAACATCTCTCTTAGACACAACCATAAGGATGAGACTAAACAGGGGTTGCCCACAAGGGGGCGTCCTGTCTCCCCTAGAATGGTCTTTAGTTGTTGACAGCTTACTGAGCGAGCTCAATAGGGCTGGCTATTACACGCAAGGTTACGCGGACGATCTGGTAGTGATTACCGTTGGCAAATGCCAATCAGTCATCTCCGATCTGATGCAAACGGCCTGTAGAATAATCGAAAGATGGTGCAAAGACTCCCAACTCTCGGTCAATGCAGACAAAACTGTCATTGTACCTTTTACAAAGAAAAGGAAGTTGGATGGCTTAAAACCACCAACCCTCTTCGGTAAAACGGTCAACTTTTCGGATGAGGTCAAATATCTAGGCATTATCCTAGACCAAAAACTCACGTGGAATGCACACATTAAACATGTGACAAGGAAAGCAAAAATTGCTTTGGGAACTTCCTGCCGACTGGTCAACTCGAAATGGGGCCTTAGACCATGGGCAACGCTGTGGCTGTACACTGCTATAGTAAGGCCCATGATAACCTATGGCTGTGTCGTATGGCATGGAAAAACCCATCAGACTACCTGCAGGGATGCTCTCTCAAGCCTCCAGAGACTCGCGTGTCTCATAACAACAGGAGCAATTGCATCGACTCCGACCGCTGCACTTGAGGCTCTGCTTAATCTCGGTCCTTTGCATGTGCAGGTGCAAATGGACGCTAGGGCAGCAATGATAAGGGCCAGAATAGCGGGAAGGACAAGATGGAAGTCGACTGCCATGAGGGCACTGCAAGAGAACCTTATGAAGAAAGACATCATTGCCATGCCCACTGATGTAATGTTAAAAGAATACAGCTTTGACAGGCTGTTTAGGGTATTCATACCTCAGAGGACTGAGTGGAAGGACGAAACGCCAGGCCAGCCTCAGTCCACTGATGTTGTTTGGTTCACCGACGGATCAAAAAAAGAGGGTCTAGCAGGAGCCGGATTCCACGGTGGGCGGCCAAAGGTAAAAAAATTCGCCAACCTAGGCCAGCACACCACTGTGTTTCAAGCGGAATTATTTGCCATTATTGGATGTGTCCGTTTAAGTCTGCAGAAGACCTATATTAATAGGCGAATCTTCATCTTCTCTGACAGCCAGGCTGCTTTAAAAGCCTTAAATTCAGAGGAAATTGACTCCAAACTTGTAAAGGAGTGTGTCCAGCTATTAAACTCACTAGGAGCGGCAAACTCGGTGGCACTAGGATGGGTACCTGGACACTGTGGCATTAGGGGCAACGAAGCCGCTGATGAACTAGCTAGAGCTGGTGCTGAAAGCCCCAATGTGGGCCCGGAGCCAATCTGTGGCATTCCTAAATGCACCACTACAGCCTACCTTAAAAACTGGGGAACTGACCAAAGTATTAGCCTTTGGGAAAAATCCCCAGGCCAAGAACACTCGAAAGCGCTACTTGTGGGCTTCAAAAAAAGGTTTACGAAAGAAGCGCTTTCGTTGAACAAAAATCAGATAAGAATCCTGACAAGAACCCTTACTGGGCACTGCAAGCTGAATAAACACCTTCACAGGATGGGCCTCAGTGATACCACAGTTTGCAGGTTTTGTCGCGAAAAGGATGAGACGCCCATCCATATCCTATGCGAATGTGATGCAGTGCACCACATCAGAAGCCAGCATCTTGGAGGCCACGTCATCTCAATGCAGGAGATCAAATCCTCCTCCCCCAAGGTCATAGTCGACTTTATGATTGACTTGCAGCTTGGGGAAGTGCTGTAATGCTGCAAGAGGCGTCACAATAGATCTTTTAGGTCGCAGTGGCTTAGGGGCGTTCAAGACCCTACCTCTTTCCTCAAATAATAATAATCTATTCCTAAATTTGTGTATGAGTGTGTGTATTCGTATACGTACGAATACATATTATACTGTTTTTCTTTCTATGAAATTAATTGCTCTCTTAGATTGCTTTTGATAAGTTTGTGTTGATCCATCATTGTAGAAACAAAAGTTAAAACAATAAACTTAAAACTTAACAACACTTAGTGATCACTGAATTCACTGATCCGATTGTAGTCTTAATATGGAGTAACAAATGAAATAACACAAACTTATTAAAAAACAGATTCAAAACAAAACAGAAAACGCATGGAAATCATACAATATTTGCTTATTAAAGCATACGACAACAACAAAGTTCCATCAAAACTTTTCTAAATGTCGGTTAGGGTTGGCAATCCAAGATCGATATACCGAAGATTCGATTATTCACGCCCAAAAGATCGATTCTTTAAATCGATATTTCCCCCTTGAAAATCGCCATTCGTTTTTTTTTTTGGTAAAAACCATAAAATTATTTACAATTACTTGAAAGTACCCGTAATACTGAGGTGTGTGATGTCATATCACGGTTTATTTAATCGCTACTGGCGCCACCACGCGAAATAATAAAATAAATAAATATTTTTGGGACATTTTTTACACAGCACCATCTAGTCCCAAACTAAGCAGAGCTTGTACTATGGGTACTAGACAATGGATATACTACTTATATACTTTTTTTAAAATCTTTAGATACCACTTATTAGCGCGTTATTTATGATTTTATTTAACGTCAATTAGTTATAATTGTAACACCTTTGGGGAACACCCAGTACTTTGGGGAAAATCTAGTAAATGTTTTATTGTTAGAAGTGCAGTCTTTCCCAGAATATTGTCATTGTAATAAAATACGAAATTGAAATTACATAAGCTATAAAAATATTGTGAGAATTTACGATCTAGTTGTTATAAATTTAAGTAGTTATAGGGGCTCTAGAAATATATTTTTGAACCTTAATGAATACAAAATATTGTAATAAAAAATCGTCTGACTTTGATATGGTAATAAAAATAATTGTTATTATCGAATTTCCAAAACTAAAAAAAAAAAATTTACCGATAAGAGATTATATACTATGGTATCTTTCTTGTTTTACATGAAATGGATTTATATTTACATTATAAATGCAAACATAAAAAAATCATCGATTTTTTAGAAATCGATCTTTTAAACCCCGATTTTTTGTGAATCGAAGCATCAGCTTACGATTCGAAGCGATTTAAAAATCGATCTTTTTGGAAAGAATCGACATCCCTAATGTCAGTCGGGTAAGTAAGGGGGTGCGTTCACTATTATCGTCCGACGACGGCGGACGACGCCCGGAGCGTTGTTTGGTCGTTCAGTTACTCGGAGTGATCGTCCGGGCGTTCACACCAAACCGTTCAGTATTGTGAGCGGGCGTCGTCGAGCGTACGCACCGGTCACCCCGCGAAATAGTAGGGTAAAAGACGCTCTGCTGTCATGTTGACAGATAAAAGTATGAAATGACAGATAATTTGAGGTTTCGATTGTCAGTGCTTCATTGTTCTAGTGTCAGTTTCATAAAGTCGCCCGAAGTCGTTCAGTAACTCTGAGAAAATCGTCAATGATCGAGCGATATTCGCACCGGGTGACTTTCACACTGAGTGCGTAATAAGTGAACGTAGCCCGGAGGGCATTTTTTAGTCGGTAAAACAGGATGGACCGATGGAAAGAGTCATCCATGTTTTTTAATGAGCAATACACGTTGTATTTGATGTGCCGCTGTAGCCAGAGATGGCGCTGATGCTAGTATTTAATTAGGCTGCAAGTCTTTCTATTGGACTGTGCCCCCCCTCTGGGCGCCCTTTTTGGTGCATCAAAATGTGCGCGCGGATTAGGTATCTATTGTGTTCTTAATCTAAGCTACCTACCATGATTGTTTACTAATAAGTAAGAAACAATAAAAAAACCGGCCAAGTGCGATTCGGACTCGCGCAGTAAGGGTTCCGTACATCTCAACGACCTGATACCCCGTAAAAACTGATTTAATTTAAGAGAGTTTATCAAATGACATCAACGCACAGTGCGCGAAATATGAATTTTTGCATGTCTTTCTTACGCAGGTACCACCACATATGTCTATGGTTGTCTTATTTTTAGTATTTGTTGCAAAACTACATAATATGCACTATAATCTGACCAAGTTTGACGCCGGTATATATTACCGTTCTGATGATAGAGCAGGAACAAAAACGTTGAAAAAAATGCATGTTTTTTGAGGTTTCTTGTATGGGGACCCCCTTTGGATTTAGTTTTTTTTTTGTTTTTAGTATTTGTCGTGATACACCTCATATCAACACAATTTCTGAGAAAATTTCAACCGGTTACCTATTACCGTTTAAAAGATACAGCCCTGTGACAGACAGACGGACGGACGGACAGCGTAGCGAGAGTAATAGGGTCCCGTTTGGCACCCTTCGGGTACGGAACCCTAAAAACAGAGTGTCGACTTATTTTTACCCAAAGACATTAAATATTTACTAAATCTCTTTGTTTTTACCCAACTGCGCCACGAGGGTTATGTTTTTCGAGTGTGTGTATGTATGTATGTATGTAAGTATGTAGGTACCTATGTGTATGGATATATTTTTGGCACGCTCTGTTGCCTATACGGCTTGATGGATTTTAGCTTAAGATGTGTCGTTAGATTCCTCTTAATCCTGAGTGACACTGGGTAGGTACCTATACAAAAATTATAAAATGGCCGGTTTTTGGAGCCATACTTGGTATATAGTCAAAGGAGCCATATTATTGTCTTCAAAAATGTTTTTCCCTCAAAACCTATCGAGTGGGGTACCTATCAAAATAAAGGGTTTACAAAAATATACACAACTTAAATGTTGAAATGTTATTTGGAATGAGAAATAGGTAACTATTAAAAAACAAAATATTCAATGTTGAAAAGTTAATTATATTTGTGTGACGTTAAAAAAACATTAATAGCGCGATAAAACATGGCAAAACTAAAAAATAAAAAAGTTAATTAACAAAACCAAAAAACCCGACTGCATGTAAAAATAACTGAATAGATGTAAACATACCTACTAGCAGTAACATACAAGCTACGTATGTTTTTGGTCAAGAATTACATAAGTAGTTTGTCGGTATCCTCCGCCTGCGTGTTCATTTGATACTGTCACATATACTTTCCTACACAAGAGTTATTTTTACATGCAGTCGGGTTTTTGGTTTTGTTACTTAACTTTTTCGTTAAAGTAAATAATAGTACCTACTAGTGATGTGCCAAACACAAAGCCACATCCGACAAATGCCCGAGAGTAAAGTCCATGCGACTCAAAATAAACAATAGAATCGACTACGGACAACAGTAGCACAACCAAAAACAAGACACAACAGAACATCACCACCAGTAGACCAAAGAGCAACACATCAGGGGCACCGTATCAAATAGCAGTACCCCTTTTATTTTTGTATAAAATCACGATGACTGATATTGGTGCCGATTCTCTTGTACACCCACCTAAACCTAACTATAACTAAAATTGTCAAATTTTAGTTTAGAAAATCATAAAACTTATTCTGTGTTTATCTTTTTCTTATTTTAGAAAACTTGTTGACAGCTCTAATAATTGAGTTTGACGCATCTAAGTTGAATTGGCGGTGTTACCAGCTATGCTATTCTCTAAGGATACAGCCTTGCGTGCAACGCTGCCGCAGCGTCGAAACCTTGATTTGGTATTCACTAAAGTACGAAAAGCTACACTAGCGCTCAAGGCTGTGACGGCCGTGAGTTGGAACTACTCGACAACAGAGAAATTGACACTTCTTCATACATTTTGGTATTCCGTAAACAAAAACCAGCGTCGAGATCGCTCACAGCCTCACGCACAGCCCAGTGTTACCAGATGGCAAGTTTGAAATTATCACAAATCTAGAAAAAAATATCTTATGTTTATCGCATACGTGAAGAATGACTCTCCTCCACAAAATTGTAATTATATTGATATTTAGAGGTCTCAAGTTTCTATTAATTAGTGTGTTTTATTTAACACTAGCTATGCCCGACCATACGTTCCTATCAACATTTTTTTTTCACAAAATCCATCGCGTGCTCCGCACTCGCAATGTTAAAAACAATTCGCCTAAGTTTTATCGCAATAGGATGAATGGTATAGGAACGCATACGGGACAAAAAAGAAAAATATATTTTTATGTGTAGATAAATAAAATCAGAAAATTATTAGAAAAAGAAAAGAAAAATTTCTTATTGTCCCAGTTAGCAGCGTGCAACAGTTAAAAAAAACGTAACAATGCAAAGCAAAAAAAAAAAACAGATACCTAACTAATCCAATAGCACTCAGTCTGATAGTCTGACTCTAGGTCTGACTGTCCTGACTGAACTGGTAACTGATGCAAACCGACCCACGAACTAAGACCGAACAAAATGAATAAGTGGAAAAGGACGCAGTATGCGGTTGGAAGGGAAGCATCGTTTTTTTATGTTCTTATGCGTGCATTTTATTCAGTATGTCGTGTGCATCACACTGCACATATAATGAGTGAGAGTGACGAGAATGTATGTTTAAATGCTTGTTGTTAATGCTGGTTGTTGTCTAAAAAATTACTAAGCCTCAAAAATATCACAGCGTTATTAAAATTATCGTATGAATTTATAAAACTATCGTTCGATACCCTGCTATTATTTTTTACCGCAAAGGACTTGCATTCATCGTAGATGTACGATAATTATCGCACGTCTGGCAACGCTGCCACAGCCACGCTTCTATCTGTCTAATCTAAAAGCTAAAAAGCTACACTAGCGCTCAAGGCTGTGACGGCAAAGAGTTGGAACTACTCTACAGCGGACAATTTGACACTTTTTGAACATTTTGGTATTCTCTAAGCAAAAAACAGCGTCGAGGTCGTTCACAGCCTGTCACAGCCTCGCCCTTAACCACGATTCTATCTGTCAAATCTAAAAGCTACAAATATCCCAAATATTGTGCTGAGTCTTATATAGTTTAGTAACAAAAATCATTATTACTCGTAATTGAAAGTGCAAAGAAATGCAATAAAAGAAATGGAAGCAGAGCACAGATGATTACAAGTCTCTATTTATTGGAAAAAGCTAAAAAAGTTATGATTTCAAGAAGGCACGAAACGAAGGCAAAACAAGACAAGACACTTTTCCCAGGATGTAGAGTTTATCCATATTTACAGGCTTTTTAAGGATTTAATTAATGTATTAGAAAGTGATTTTACTCCATATATGCCTCCATATATAACATCATTGACTGTATTCTAATTATACTAACAGTTTTTTTAAGTATAGAATGTTTCTGAACTTATGAGTACTATTGTTACTTATAAAGAATTTATTATTAGGTATACATATTCATACTTTTGATATATAAATATGAGTTTGTGAAGATATTTGTTACACTCAATCACACTGAAACGGCGGAACAGATTTGGATGAAATTTGGCACGCAGGTAGACTATAACCCAAATTAACATATAGGCTACTTTTTATCCCAGAAAAATAAAAAGCTCCCGAGGGATGCGAGATAAGTCTTTCTGTGATAAACGGAATTATATGCGGGCGAAGCTGCAGGCTAAGTCTACATAACATCACGCCTGTATTTCCCCGAAGGGGTAGGCATAGGTACACCTCTACTATACATAGTAGGTACACCCATATTTCACCAGTTATGTTATAAGTCCCATGTAATAGGGGGCCTATTGCCATTAACCGGGCACAAATCCAGACTAAGTCTAGTTAGCAGGGCTGTCTTGTTTTTAATTTTTTGTGTGTTTATGTATGTACATATTAAAAGGCAATGATAAATTAAACATGTGTATTTCCCTTATCCATTTTTTATTTACATTGAAAGAAATAAGTAATATAATACATTATCATATTTTCCACCAAAATGCACACAAATCCTGCAGTGCTTGGGTCTGCCTTGCAAAATCCTTTTCTGGTTATCAATAAGGAGTCTTTGATTTTCCGACCAACAACAGAGACTCTTCAAAAAACCATTCATTTTTCAAACGCTTTTCTTCAATGGCGATAAATCTTTCAGTCCGGCTCGCCATTTGTGACTGCCTTTGTGAAGGTGGTGAGCGCTGGAGCAGACGTCGTTGTGCCGTTGTTAACAAACGACGCCTACGAGGTGCTAAAAAGAAAAGCAATTGGTTGTAAATTTAATAAAGGCAAGCCAAGCCGTCTAAAAGCTTCACATGCGCTTGGGATGGGATTACGCCATAGACTTATATATTACTAGCGTCTTGACAAGCTAAGATACACAGTAGATTTTAAATGTGTTTTAAAACAATAACGTCCATTGACTGTCGGCGTCCAAGAACTATTGATTAGTGTCTCGTTTTTACTTTGTTGATGGGTTAGTATCCCGTGGACCAAAACTTAAACAATAGCAAATAAAAGGTTAGATACCTTAAGGTTACCTGTAACAATACTTACATACACTTCAGCTTCTTTTTCAAGTCACAAAACCATGTTTAAAACAATACAATTATGTGATATTATCGCTAATACAATAACTTAACTAAATACGAATAGAAATCAACTTCTAAAAAATTTACAAGTCTCAAAAATGTCGTACTTAAATATCATTAGGAAATCTGTGAGAAAATGTCAAGTGCAGTCCAAGGAACTTATATATCAAGCTGGAAAGCGGACGGCTGACTGAAATTCGGTCCGATGATTGGGGAGCCTTTTGTCTCTTTCTATAGGGTGTCCATACATGTAGGAAAGGGACAGCGGGCTCTCGGTAATACTATCTCAGAAGACCGGCCTCGACCGGTATTTTCTCCCTGATTTTGATTGAAGATTTTGGACCTTAAATGAACGGGATATTATTCATTTTTGAAGTTCTTAAATTTCTCCGTACGCATTCTATCTTGGGTAAAAATTCTTTGGTGCAGTCACAGAGTACTTTTATATATATGAAAAGTGCAGTGCAAGTGATTATATACTCTTTGGTGCAGTGTTGCTAACCCTTACCAAAAACTTTCTTAAAGAAAATGTTGACATCCCCCTAAACACCCCTAACTTTTCCTATTGCCAATGAATCATTCACACATAGCAAGCTAAAACTTTAAGAAATGATTTTTTAATGATTATTTTTGGTAATAAGTACTCATATTGATCAAATTAATATTATACCTTAGAGACATAAGTAGTTGACTTTGAGCCGTTTGGGATCGATACGCTCGGGCCATGGTGTCCGAGTGCGCACTCTCTTTTTAAAGAAATCTCTAAGAGGCTGGTCGACACTTCGCGTGACCAGAGGGCTGGCTTGTTCTTTGGTCAAAGAATAAGCGTTGCCATTCAACGTGGCAACGCTGCCAGTCTTCTGGGCACAATGCCAGATGACAGCGGTGTGGAGGAATATTTTGCCGCCGCCTAGGCGCGCTTTTTTGTATCGTTTTGTTTTGTACTTTGTAAATATTGTATCATTTTATTTTTTACTTTGTAGATATTGTACCTATAAGTCAACACCATCAAATATTTAGGCCACATAATAACAGCTATAAAATTTGATGAGTAAAACACCTAATTTATCTATAAAAAAAAAGTTCGGCGTAAAAAACAATAATCGAATGCGGGAATAAAAGACTTTTTTAAATCGCTTTTCTGGCAGAATTTAGGATAGTCCCATTTATATAATTATATTATTTGCACACCCCGGATGAGACAATAATAATTAATTAATTATTCCTTGAAATGTTTCTTCTTACATAATATATTATGTTCATACAGTTTTTTTAAGAACATTGTAAAACATCGCAAGGTAAAAATTCAAAATTCAAAATTTATTATTTGTTAAACATAGGTATGATGTATAAGATATGGTGTTAATTTATAAATAATCCAGTATCACTATGTTTTGCCTTGATATTAGGCGTACAAATTTGATAACTTATAGATAATACTTATTATAGATTTGTGGAAATTAATTGTTTAATAATAATAATAATAAATTATATTTTTAAATGTTTTTTTATTTATTTAATATTTAAAAATGTAAATAATAAGTTTGTTAAGCTAATAAAGGGAATAATAATAACAGTTTTTATTAATATATATTAATGAATAGTTTAACAAAGAAATCGGACTCTTGTGTATTTACCTAAAGTTTGTTGTATCTGTCAGAAAATCATTTACTGAATAGTAAGCTTTCAGAACAAGAAAATCTTTGAGCTTCTTTTTAAATGTACGTATATCATCACTCATCAGTCAATTTAATGTTGTGCAAACCATCATAATGAGAGATTTGAAGAAATATCGCAATAAATTACGCTTAAAAATGTCATACGATCCCAATAAAGTACGTTTTTTGCTATCGTGTATTTTGACATTTCTTTTCAATCCTACGAATCGAACCACGATTGTGCGATCCAGTGGGGAGTACGAATTTCTCGTTCACAATGAATGTTTCGTTCGTAGTTAGTTTTAAGTCGTGCCACCACACGATCGTGCGCTTGTGTACATTAGGCAATGTAGGCGTTGAAATTTTGATACAGAACTCGAACCAGTCGGGACTAGTCGGGAGTAAAGCTCCGGATAGGAACCAAATCGAAATAGAGTTAGAATCAAATTTTCAGGAGTAAGCCCCCAGCTCAGTTAAAGAATGGGATTGAAAATGGCGGACACTGGTGTGGTGCGAGTAGGTATTCCCTACTAGAATTAGAAATTACGTCATTTTCAAAGCCAATCAATAACTGCGCAAGTTATGCGAGTTAAATTGTAATTAAATTGTTTACAATTAATTCTACTTACATGCCGCGTTCAAGAATTAACTCGATGTGGAGTTTTTATAATGCCATCTTTCTCACATTCACAGCAAAATGTTTTCTCTGTCCAGCTATCATTCCATATTTGCTGGTTTTGTTTGAAGCCCCTAAAACCCCAAGAATTTCCTGGCCCTAAAAATATCCCTTTTAATACTTCTACCCCCTAAATTTAGGGGTAAAACCCTCAAGCTGTCAACACACAACACTGCAAGTGGTTTAGTTTTTTATTTACAGTAGAAGGTTCATGCGTTTCGGCAAAGGAATCTTCATACAGCCTTAAAACTCAGCCCATAAAAATGTTACAAGCTCTTAGAATAATAACTTATTATTTGTAATTTTAATACGTTTCTTAAAAAACCTAAAACATTGACCTTATAAACCCATTAAACTATCAGTCGAGAATTATCGATTATATTGTACAGATATTTGTGTCAAGCCCTAACTCGTCTACGCAACAGCGACGAGTCGACACAGCCTTCAGTTCGTCGACGAGCATAAATGCGTTAGTGAATACCGTTTGAATCAGCGTTGCGCTCTCGGACGTTCGTAAAGCTGTCTAAATGTCAAGCCTGTCATGACATACAGCCACGAAATTGTAAAGCGCAAACCACACCGAGAGCGGGTGCGGGTCGGGCGCGGGTCGGGTCGGGAGTACGGCGGGTATATTGACCTATTTTTATATGGACGACATCACACGAAACGTGGGCGCGGGTTGGGCCAGAGCCGGGTGGAGCGCGGGAGCCACGCGTTTCTCCTGCCACTACAGACAAAGCGCGGGCCGCGCGGGTCGGGTCGGTCGTCGAATATACGTAGCTATTCATAGAGTAACTTTTTGTACGTATTCACCGATATGTACTTACACAGAGAGCTTGCGTGGGTCGTCAGCAGCGCGTATCAAGTGTTTGTCAACAAGCTGTTGTAATTATTTACAAAAAAAAACTCTTTCTCGTCATTTATCTAAATGATAGTGTTCGTAAACATTGCCTACTTACACTTTACTTACTTACTTACTTTTTTTTGCCTTTTGAAGAGAAGCTTCTATGGCGTCGTTGCACACACCGCCGACCCGCGCTGTGTCAGCTTTGTGTGAAGTTCTCACTGTGAACACAACAAACAGTGCGGCTCACGCGAGCAACACGACCCGACTCGCGCCCGACCCGCACCTGCCTTGTGTGTGATTTGCGCTTTAGAGAATAGCATAGCTGTCATGTTACTAATTGAAAGTACTCGGATGATTACAAGGCTCTATTTATTGGAAGAAGCTAAAATAAGTGAAGATTTATAGAAAGATTGAAAGGCAAAACAATAAGAAAGTTCAAAAATATTTCCCAGGATGTATAGTTTATCCTTATTTAAGACTTTCTGAGGATTTCATTTATGTAGGTATTGGAGAGTGATTTTTATCCATATACCTACTTATGCCTCTGCAAATTCGTGCCGGTGGTTTAACTACTAGGCTGAAGGTTTGTTTATAGCTTGGTTTCTTAATAAATTATGATTAATAAAGATACCATCAAAAGATTGTATTACATTCGTAATGTTTCAGGTATTATGCACTCTTTATCATTTTTGGCTAATGGAAGTTACCAAAAAATTTAGACACATATGTGTCCCAGGCTTCTGCTTCTAGAGCCATCCACCAGGTTGTTGATGATAGAAATAATATTAACATTATCAACAAATATATCAGATTTCTTCAAAATCATGATGGACAGCAAGTTCTCAAGGAAAGATAAATACATATAAGTATTATCAGCTTAGACATAATTCTTTGTTATTCTTATTGTTATACCACATTTAAGTAAAGAAAGATTGACTAATAATATGAATATTATTATGGAAAATAAGTCGAGTACCTACCTACATTACTATTCATTTAATTGTTCGTGTCTGTAAGTTTATCTGGAACTCTGCAGCTGCAGTGATAGTTTTGTTTTATAAATTGATTGACTGTATTATAGTTTTACAAACAGTTATTTAAGTAAATAATGTTACTTACCTTACGAGTCCTATTGTTTGTCGAAATAAATAATTTATTATCGAACATATTCATAGTATTGACAGCTTTGACTAATTTTTAGTAGACAGCATGTCGGTGGTAACATTTGAATTACAAAAACCGTTCTTACTGCTTACAAAATAAACTGTCAAGGTCAAACTGTTACCACTGACATGCGGTCGAATGTACTACAAGGCAATGAGAAATTAGAAATATGTATTTTCAGTATCCATTTTTTATTTACATTAAAAGAAATAATTTTATTCTTATTTGTTTAACAAAATTACTAATTCCTATTAAATTATTCATATTTTCCACCAAGGCACTGGGGGATGCACACAAATCCTGCAGTGTTTGGGTCTGCCTTGATCATGACCTACTAATCTCTATAAAAAATATCAACATCCTTTTCTGGTTGTCAAAAAGGAGTTTTCTATTTTCCAACCGTCTTTCTGCAAATATCCTCTCATTATACAAACGCTTTTCTTCAATGGTGACAAATCTTTCAGTTAGGCTCGCCATTTGTGACTGCCTTTGTGAAGGTGGTGAGCGCTGAAGCAGACGTCGTCGTATCATTGTTAAAATAACTATGCCTACGAGGTGCTTAAAACAAAAAATCAAGGGGTTGTGAAATGAATAAAGGCTAAAATCTTCCAAGCCGTCTAAAAGCTTCTCCAATTGCGCTTGGGATGGGACCCCGTTTCTTGACATGCACACAGTTGTTAATACAATGACATCCTTTGACTGCCCGGAGCCCGAGAACAATTGATTTTCTATTGTGGCTCGTTTTTGCCATGTTATTAATTATTAATAACCCATGTTATTAATTTACCATCCCGTGGACGACAACCATAACAAATGTAACAAAATTTGGTTAGGCATAATAATATTTACTACATATCTTCACTTCAGCTTCTTTTTCAAAAAACTATTTTTAAAACAATACAGTTCAGTTTAGTACAATCGCTAATATAATAATTTATCGAAACACGAATAGAAAGAAGCATTACCTACTACAAATACAACTCTCCAAAACAAAATCACAGAGAAAATAATCACTACGTTACAAACAAAATGTCAGTCAGTGATCAAAGATAATATAATCGCTACGTGTCAGTGATTATTTTACTCAAACTTCTTGGTCATTCATGGTGAATAATTACATTATTTTTGAAAAATGCAGTGCTGCCAGTGTACTTTTGTCAAAAGATACCTGAGAAGAGTTATCCAAAATTAACCATTAATATGAAAAGTAATTTTCGATTAACTTAAGATTCAATATAGTCTACGCAGACGAAGTCACGTGCAAAAGCTAGTTTTATTAAACATTTACAATTGTAGCACTGCCAGATATTTACGTAACACTTTACTTTTAGATATTTTCAGTTTTCTATCGTTTTCAACTACTTATATACTAGCATATGTGTACTCGCATTCAGATGAAGTTTTTAATTAAATAGATAAAAAAGTTCTTGTAGAACACTACAATTTCCCATTAAATCAGCTGGAGGTACCTGTAGTCCATCAAAGGAATCACGCAAAGTACTGTAGGCACGTTCGTGTAGGTAAATAATAATAAATTATTGTTGGTTCCTCGATTATAGCTTGATGCGTAGTTTATTATTGCTAAGGTACCGTGTGGTGCCGTACGTATTGCATGAACGAATTGCACCACCCTCTCTCTTCTCATGGGTATAGTAAAAAGCGACTTAGGGATTCACCAGAGGATGGGCAGCAGCGTTCTCGAACGGCGATTCGCGAAACGCGTCACCCATCCGATATACCGAAAGTCCGCCACTTTCGAGAAAACTATTCCCGATGCAGCAACGGCTGCCAGGGGGACATAGCGGCGGTGTCCCCCTGCAATGCCCCAGTAAGCCGAGGTTCGAGCCCTCTCTTGGGGGACGCCCTTATGCGGTTTTGCAGTTAGGGTATCCATTCTGGGTACCAATTCTGCGAGAGTCCAATCGAAAAAAAAAAAATCGCCAACCCGCCTGCCAAGCGTGGCAATTATGACCCTTTGGGGGGTGGCCTTTGGCGTTTTTCGGCTGAAATGATGATGATGATGAAGTTTTAGTGTAAGAACAGAAGTATAATTGGGTCGGTATCTTTTGGTCTCGATCTCGATATGTCTAGGTTGCCCGTAAGACTAGATCGCGAAATGACTGGATCTCGATTGGACTAGACATCGTAACGTCTACATCTCAAAATATTTTACATCTGTAAACAGAACAGTATCAAGCGCTCGTTGTAACACGCCGCGCTACGCGTTTTCTCAGTACCAAGTAGTACGCACGGCTACACATCAAGCTGTACATTTCAAGTATAAGCTGATCTCGCATTGTACGGAAAGCCTATGCAATGCGAGGTCAGCATAAACTGGAACATTACAGCTTGATGTGTAGCCGTGTGTACCAACTATTTAATTCTGTGCACACGCATTGTTGTGAATACGAGTTAGTTATGTACATGGTAATAATATATTTGAAATTAACACATCTATTACTACGATCCACGACGACAAAAAGTACCTAAAAAAGTAGATTGCTTGTTATTTGTAATACGGTTTTAATTAGTGCGAGAAGAGATTACTTTGTGCATAAATTCATAATAAGTAACAATAATTAATAATATATTACTGTTTTTAATTATCACTTCATCTTCATCATTATCATCATTTCAGCCGAAAGACGTCCACTGCTGGACATAGGCCCAAGCATCGCCACAACGACCATAACGATTTTAACATAAAAAATGTAATTTGTGGAGATAAATAAAAAAAAAATATTGATTATTTATTTTATATAATATCAATAAAATTCCATTCCAACATTACAATAAAATATCTAATTCGATTTCGAAAAGATACCTAAAAGCTGCCTAAAATTTACCTTTTAAGTCGTCTAACCTGGAACTTGACCGAGATAAAAATTACCTAAAGGTTACGAAAGTAACCTTCTGGCAACACTGGAAAAAGTCAAAGGTCAAACTTTTGTTGTTTGTTTTTAGGGTTCCTTACCCAAAGGCTGCCAAACGGGACCCTATTACTCTCGCTACGCTGCCCGTCCGTCTGTCTGTGACAGGGCTTTATCTTTGTAACGGTCATAGATAACCAGTTGAAATTTTTACAAAATATGTGTTACTATGGTGCATATCACGACAAATACTAAAAATAAAAAGTAGTCTAAAACCAAAGGGGGTCCCCATACAAGAAACTTCGAAAAACATGCATTTTTTTCAACGTTTTTGTTTCTGCTCTATCATCAAAACGGTAATACATACCAGCGTCAAACTTGGTCTAATTATAATGCATACTATGTAGTTTAGTAATTTTATATGTGGTGGTACCTGCGTAAGAAAGAGATGCAAAAAAAAAATTCGCTCACGGTGCGTTGATGTCTTTTGATGAACTCTCGTAAATTAAATCAGTTTCTATGGGGTATCAGGTCGAAGGGTGGTACGGAACCCTTACTGCGCGAGTCCGACTCGCACTTGGCCGGTTTTTTTGTTAACATTTAATTTAAAGTATCATGGGTCTCGCAAAGGAATCGTCATTCAGCCTTAAAACTCGGCCAGTAAGAATATTATAAGCTCTTAGAATAATTACTATTTAAAATGTTACTACATTTCTTAAAATACTTAAAAATAGACCTTTATTATAACTTTTAAACCCATTAAACTCTCAGTCGACATTAATCGATTATGTTATAAAGATATTTGTGTCAAGCCCTAACTCGTCTATGCAACAGCGACGAGTCGACACAGCCTTCAGTTCGTCGACGAGAATAAACGAGTTAGTGAATACCGTTTTGCGCTCGCGGTCGTTCGCAAGGCTGTCTCGACGTCGAGCCCGTCTCGACGTACATCCACGAAATTGTTAGTTAGTGAATAGCACTGCAGTACATCTTGAAAAAATTATTAAAGAGTGAATGGAATGACCGAAAGTTCACAAAAACAGAAGGAAATTAAATAATAATTATATTTGGAATTATTAGTTTATCATTAAAATTAAGAAGAAAAAATCATGTCACGAAATAAAGTACATTTTTAATAAAATATATAAATTGGAATAATGTGATCAGATTAAAGAGCTAGGTTATTATTTTCTACGGCCCGTATTACAGAACGATACTCAAGCGTTGATCACTGTTTAAAACTAGTTTTGAGTTGAGCTTTGATTTTAGAGCGTTCCTCAAGCAGAGATTTATTGATCACAGATTTGATCTGTAATCAATCACTCTGGTGTGGTCCAGACTACGCTTGAGTAGAGATTTCTATTTTAATTCAGGTCAAATTCGTGTGTTATGTTGTTGAATTAAAGTTTATAATAATTACCGTTCTGGAATAAGACCGATACTCATATAACGATTCTATCCTTAAGTAGTGATCAGGTGATTGGAGTTAAAACTGTACTTGAGGAACCTTCTGTAATACGGGCCTAAGAGTACCTATCAAAGGAGATATATTGTTATTATTGCAGCGTATCATATGTATATCTTAACAACGAGAAACAGAGCTATTTGCAAAAAATGCAAGGACCTTTAAATTCCATGGGCAATCACAATAATAAACTATTTCTTTAATTTAAAAAGCTGGAATTTCCCTTTTTAAAGACGTGGTTAAAAAGTTCTAGCAACCAGGCCACGAAATTTTTCAAAAAAGATGAATAAATTAGAATATAAGCTAAAAAGTACCACGCAGGATTACAAACTTGGAGAGTAGCATCTCTACTTGGTCTGTGGTCTGTGCTTGGAGACTTTCTCCCCAAAAGAGGGAAAATTTGTGAATTCAGGCTTTTTAGGGACACATATTAGTATAAAATGATAGAATTGAATGTCACATAGATTTTTTTTTCCCATTGTATGGATTTATGTACTTCTTATCCTTTATTATATAGGTACCTCTTCTTATCGAAATTATAAATTTCATTGTATGTTTCTATGAACAATTTACCTTTCTGCTGAATCTACAACAGCTGCAACCACATAGTAGGCATCCATTATTTATTTTAAACTACCTAAAAACTATAAAAATGAATAAAATAAGCTTTGCAATTTTAGTTGTTGATAACTAATTATAGTCGACATGTATTTTGATGCCTTCTAAAAATAGTCGGATTTAGGTTGACATTTCTAATATTAGGTGAAAAACGTCAATTACAGAATAGCAAAATGGTGCCGATTCTCTTGTACACCCACCTAAACCTAACTATAACTAAAATTTACAAATTTTAGTTTAGAAAATCATAAAACTTATTCTGTGTTTATCTTTTTCTTATTTTACAAAACTTGTTGACAGCTCTAATAATTGAGTTTGACGCATCTAAGTTGAATTGGCGGTGTTACCAGTACATCTTAAAAAATTTATTAAAGAGTGAATGGAAATGACCGAAAGTTCACAAAAACAAGGAAATTAAATAATAATTATATTTGTAATTATTAGTTTATCATTAAAATTATGAAGAAAAAATCATGTCACGAAATAAAGTACATTTTTGTTTTATATTTTCAATAAAATATATAAATTGGAATAATGTGATCAGGTTATTATTACCTACGGCCCGTATTACAGAACGATACTCAAGCGTTGATCACAGTTTAAAACTAGTTTTGAGTTGAGCTTTGATTTTAGATCGTTCCTCAAGCAGAGATTTATTGATCACAGTTCAGATCACAATAATAAACTATTTCTTTAATTTAAAAAGCTGGAATTTCCCTTTTTAAAGACGTGGTTAAAAAGTTCTAGCACCCAGGACACGAAATTTCTGAAAAAAGTTGAATAAATTAGAATATAACATTGAATTAAGAAACCTATGGAAGTGGCACATTCTTCTATATCCACCTAGTTTATACAAATATCTATTAAATCGTTATTGAATTATGAAACTATTCTTTGTCTCTTGTTAACAAACGTGTTATGTCGTTTGGTGAAAGAGATCGCATGCTATTTGTATATTCTCTGTTTGGCAACATCTTTACGGGATGTCAAAATACCTACGCCGCGTGGCAACCCCGCTTACCCCGCAATGTGGCCCATAATACATGAGCTGTCAAGTAAACAAACTAGGGCTGTTGATATTTTTTAAATATCAGATTTTCGATCTATCGATTATTATTGAAAAAAAAAAGATATTTCGATATATTGGCCAAATTTCATGATTATAGGTCAATGCGAAGTACCCTATAGGTTTTTTATGTGAGTTTGCGAGTATCAAAATGTGACATAGCCGTATGATTGCCTTGACCTAGAAGCTTGATTTTTTATGTCCTAGGGACAGCCGTTATTTATTACTATTTGAAAATGATTTTAATCAGCACACATCTCTGGCACGAAACACGAGCATCGATATCGATACTTTTTAGTTTTGATTATTTACTTCCCTAGCTATGGCCACCATAACGGTGGCCCGGATATTGTAGGTATACCACGCTTATTTCGTAGGTATTACTGGTCCATAGGTACAAGTCAATGACTTCTTATCCTTTATTATATAGGTACCTCTTCTTATCGAAATTATAAATTTCATTGTATGTTTCTATGAACAATTTACCTTTCTGCTGAATCTACAACAGCTGCAACCACATAGTAGGCATCCATTATTTATTTTAAACTACCTAAAAACTATAAAAATGAATAAAATAAGCTTTGCAATTTTAGTTGTTGATAACTAATTATAGTCGACATGTATTTTGATGCCTTCTAAAAATAGTCAGATTTAGGTTGACATTTCTAATATTAGGTGAAAAACGTCAATTACAGAATAGCAAAATGTCAATTTTTACTAAGTTGAATAACTAAACTAATTTTGGTCCTGTCAAACCAAAAATTAGTTTTAAAGTGAATTTCAGAATAGAAAACTTCGTTTGACAGGACTAAACTAAATTTAGGTGATTTTTAGTCTAGTTTAGAGAATTTTGTGACAAGAGAATCGGCACCATTGTCAATTTTTACTAAGTTGAATAACTAAACTAATTTTGGTCCTGTCAAACCAAAAATTAGTTTTAAAGTGAATTTCAGAATAGAAAACGTCGTTTGACAGGACTAAACTAAATTTAAGTGATTTTTAGTCTAGTTTAGAGAATTTTGTGACAAGAGAATCGGCACCATTGGTGCCGATTCTCTTGTCACAAATTTCTATTAAATTCACTTTAAAACTAATTTTTGGTTTGACAGGACCAAAATTAGTTTAGTTATTCAACTTAGTAAAAATTGACATTTTGCTATTCTGTAATTGACGTTTTTCACCTAATATTAGAAATGTCAACCTAAATCTGACTATTTTTAGAAGGCATCAAAATACATGTCGACTATAATTAGTTATCAACAACTAAAATTGCAAAGCTTATTTTATTAATTTTTATAGTTTTTAGGTAGTTTATAATAAATAATGGATGCCTACTATGTGGTTGCAGCTGTTGTAGATTCAGCAGAAAGGTAAATTTTTCATAGAAATATAAAATGAAATTTATAATTTCGATAAGAAGAGGATAAGAAGTACATAAATCCATACAATGGGAAAAAAAATCTATGTGACATTCAATTATATCCTTTTATCCTAATATGTGTCCCTAAAAAGCCTGAATTCACAAATTTTCCCTCTTTTGGGGAGAAAGTCTCCAAGTTTGTAATCCTGCGTGGTACTTTTTAGCTTATATTCTAACCATTGACTTGTACCTATGGACCAGTAATACCTACGAAATAAGCGTGGTATACCTACAATATCCGGGCCACCGTTATGGTGGCCATAGCTAGGGAAGTAAGTAATCAAAACTAAAAAGTATCGATATCGATGCTCGTGTTTCGTACCAGAGATGTGTGCTGATGAAAATCATTTTCAAGTAGTAATAAATAATGCAATTATATCAAATACTAAGTTCGGCTGTCCCTAGGACATAAAAAATCAAGCTTCTAGGTCAAGGCAATCATACGGCTATGTCACATTTTGATACTCGCAAACTCACATAAAAAACCTATAGGGTACTTCGCATTGACCTAGAATCATGAAATTTGGCCAATATATCGAAATATCTTTTTTTTTTTTCAATATATCGAACTCCGAATGTATATTTAAAAATATCGATAGATCGAAAATCTGATATTTAAAAAATATCAACAGCCCTAGTTTGTTTACTTGACAGCTCATGTACTATGGGCCACATTGCGGGGTAAGCGGGGTTGCCACGCGGCGTAGGTATTTTGACATCCCGTAAAGATGTTGCCAAACAGAGAATATACAAATAGCATGCGATCTCTTTCACCAGACGACATAACACGTTGGTTAACAAGAGACAAAGAATAGTTTCATAATTCAATAACGATTTAATAGATATTTGTATAAACTAGGTGGATATAGAAGAATGTGCCACTTCCATAGGTTTCTTAATTCAATGATTCTAACTTATTCAACTTTTTTGAAAAATTTCGTGGCCTGGGTGCTAGAACTTTTTAACCACGTCTTTAAAAAGGGAAATTCCAGCTTTTTAAATTAAAGAAATAGTTTATTATTGTGATTGCCCATGGAATTCAAAGGACCTTGCATTTTTTGCAAATAGCTCTGTTTCTCGTTGTTTAAGATATACATATGATACGCTGCAATAATAACAATATATCTCCTTTGATAGGTACTGTTATTACAGAAGGTTCCTCAAGTACAGTTTAAACTCCAATCACCTGATCACTACTTAAGGATAGAATCGTTACATGAGTATCGGTCTTATTCCAGAACGGTGATTATTATAAACTTTAATTCAACAACATAACACACGAATTTGACCTGAATTAAAATAGAAATCTCTACTCAAGCGTAGTCTGGACCACACCAGTGATTTATTGTTACAGATCAAATCTGTGATCAATAAATCTCTGCTTGAGGAACGTTCTAAAATCAAAGCTCAACTCAAAACTAGTTTTAAACAGTGATCAACGCTTGAGTATCGTTCTGTAATACGGGCCGTAGAAAATAATAACCTAGCTCTTTAATCTGATCACATTATTCCAATTTATATATTTTATTGAAAATATAAAACAAAATAACTTTATTTCGTGACATGATTTTTTCTTCTTAATTTTAATGATAAACTAATAATTCCAAATATAATTATTATTTAATTTCCTTCTGTTTTTGTGAACTTTCGGTCATTCCATTCACTCTTTAATAATTTTTTCAAGATGTACTGGTAACACCGCCAATTCAACTTAGATGCGTCAAACTCAATTATTGAAAAAGGCGGGAAACTTTCGAATTAGGCGGGAGCGTTTTTCATATAACTTTTTGATAAAATTCATATTTTATTAGTAAAACGAGGCCAGTTGAGTAGATTTGTGTAAATATCATATATTTAGTTTATATTTCATTTAGTTTGTAGTGTATTGTGAATATTTAGGTAAGTTTTAACAATTTTTTCGTTTCTGACCCATGGATAAGGAGCCGCCTGACCGGGGGGACCCAGTCCCCTCGGTAGGCGAAAATATCACCATTGTTTCCTCCGTATCCTTGGAAAATGAATCCAGCATGGATACGGATGGGTCCATTACTCGAGAGAGGAAAAGGACGAGGGCTTCACGTAAAATGTGTAAACACTGTAACAAAAGACGGCGGCATGGTCAGGAAGGTAATAGTACAGCGAAAAGTAGTAAAGGGAGTCACTGTCATTGCGACACTGATTCTCAAATAATTACAGAATCAATTGCCACCACCTCAAAAGAAATATGCCAGGAGGGTCCTTCACCTTTACAATCTGTATATGGTTTACGGCCTGAACAAAACATTGATGATAATAGTTCAAATAATCCGCAAAAGGCGCCTCAGGTAACCAGGACATCGTACTGTTATATCTATATAATGCACCCTTTATTGCACACTTGCCTTCCCTTTCTACACAGTCAGCATTTCTGTCTTAGTACTACATTCATTCAATTTCACTTGAGTCTCATCTCGAATCCTAACCAAGACGGTTGTCTCAAATCCTTATCTCGAATTTTATTTTTTAAAAACCTAAACTCCTCGAGGCCCATAACATTTGGTGGCAGCGATAAAGGGATTGGAAAAAGTCCCCCGGTACGTCTCCAACTACCGAAATCCAAACTCGACGCGAGTGTGTGTTGGTGTTGTTCGTGACAAGTTCGGTTCGTGAAAGACCCACTGCTGCGCACTGCCTGTGCTGCAGCCGGTCTTTGTTTAGAACCAGGTGCCGCGACCGGTACAATCTACAACGGCGCGACGACCCGTGGCTTATCAGCACATACATTTTGCTGAGATCTGCGAAGAACAAGAAGCGTGTGCAAGAAGTTATGATTATCCTAATCGCGCTGTCCGCATTCCAGTGAGTGACTTTAATCATTTGGTCATTGCAATTATTTAATTTTAAAATATTGTCTTAACTATTATAATGTCTCACAGTCCAAAGTACGATAAGCCTGAAATTAGTGTTACTGATACCGAGGAGGAAGGCCAAGCCAACTTACCTCCCCCTCAAGTACCCTATACTAGATCAATTTCGAAAAAGAAAACAGCTGTGACAGCGAAACCGGAAGTTGAACTCTCTACTTTATTAAAATTCATAAAACCTTACGATGGCTGTAGGGAAAAACTTAACTCCTATTTAGTAAATTGTAATAATGCATATGAGTTAGCGTCAGATCCTCAGAAGGATATTCTCTTCAAATACATATTATGCCAATTACAGGGCAAGGCGGAAACCGCCTGTTCTATCAAAGAGTTCACAAATTGGCAACAACTCAAAGAATTCCTCAAAGTACAGTTTAGCGAGAGGAAACATTATGCTCATCTCCTGACAGACTTACAGGAGTGCAAACAACAAATAAACGAAAATGTAAGTCAGTATGCTCTAAGGATTGAGACATGCCTATCCCAGTTATTAACGGAAATATCTATCTCACATAGCCATAAGAGTCGAGAGATGGTAGGACGAACAGCAGCCATGGAGGAATTAGCCCTCCATCATTTCCAAATGGGGTTGACACCCCGCATCTCCAATATTGTTAGATGTAAGCCGGCAAAAACTTTGAACGAGGCTATTAATATAGCAATTTCAGAAGAAAGAATCCAGCAGTCCTTATCCAGACAAGGTCCAGGTCCGTCTAACATTCAACAGTCACGGCAATTTAGGTCAAATACCTCAAAGCCGAACGCTCAATTTGCGCGTCGTAATCAAAATCAACAATCGTCAAACTTAAATCAATCTAACCTAAAGCCTGATTTTAACTCCAATCGGCCTAATACTAATAATTCTTCTACTCCATTTTGTAGATATTGCAAAACCCCAGGGCACACCTTGGAGCAATGTCGAAAACGGGAGTTTAATAATAACCGTTTCAAGAATTTTGACCAAAGGGCGCCTCAACGCGTCAACTTCGTTTCTGATCAGGCATCGGAAACCAATAATGATGAATACCCAACTAACCTCGAAGAGGGTTATGATACTGTTGATGCCGATCCAAAAAACGAGTAACCGTCTCGTCCCGGTGTCGTGCGGGACCTCGCGATTTGAAAACCGGCATCACAAATCCAACTTCTATATCCCGGATGGCTTCCTTACGTGGTAGTCATCCTAAAAATATAATTAAACCATCGCAGGCATCGCTACAAGATTGCCAAGCAAAATCCACTGTATCCGTGCAGCAACATATTGTTGATCTGCCAAAATCCTCTGTATCCGTGCAGCAACGTAAAGTTGATCTGCCAAAATCCTCTGTATCCGTGCAGCAACGTAAAGTTGATCTGCCAAAATCCTCTGTATCCGTGCAGCAACGTAAAGTTGATCTGCCAAAATCCTCTGTATCCGTGCAGCAACGTAAAGTTGATCTGCCAAAATCCACTGTATCCGTGCAGCAACATAGTGTTGATCTGCCAAAATCCTCTGTATCCGCGCAGCAACTTAATAGGGTTGATCTGCCAAAACCTTCTAAATCCAACGTTTTTGAAATTACAAATAATCCTGCAAAAACGTTATTACCTCACGTTCTAGTTAAATCCTCCATATCAGATATTCCATTGTCCTTGTTAGTTGACTCAGGGTCCTCTGTAAGTTTATTAAAGCACTCTTGTGTAGAAAAGCATCCAAAACTTGTAAAAGAAACCATCCAGCTAAAAGGCATTGACTCGGCGGAAGAACCTATCCGCACTCGAGGTCATTTCCAATTAAAAATGCAATTCCCTAAATCACAAATATCACATAAATTTCACGTTATTGATGCAATACACCTACCTTATGACGGAATAATAGGGTCCGATATGCTCAATGCGCATAGCTGCAACATAAATTATTACGATAACCTGCTCCGCCTTGGGAAATCATCCATAAGATTACATTTTCATGACCCTGCATATATAATTCCAGCTAGAACTGAAACCGTTATTGAATGCTCCGTCTCAAACCCTGAAATAAAAGAAGGATTAGTCCTCGATCAGAAGCTCTCAGAGACTCTACTAATTGCCAACTGTCTAGTACGTGTTAAAGAAAATAATAGAATCAATATATCCATTGTAAACACTTCTGAAGAACCCGTTACCTTAAAATCTAACCTAAATCTAAAGCTAGATTCTATTAACCCCTTAGAACTTAGAGAACACCCTTCCGGTTCTATAAACCATATAAGTGTTACAACTAACAGTGTTAAGCGTACAGAAGAAGTGTTAAAACAACTACGTGTCTCACACCTAAATAATGAGGAAAGAGACTGTCTTTTACAATTATGCTCTGATTTCTCTGATATATTTTATCTTCCAGGAGAAAACCTTACCCATACAAACGCTCTTAAACATGAAATTAAAACTACAACAGACGTCCCAATACACACTAAATCTTATAGATTCCCTGAAATCCACAAAGCTGAAGTTCGAAGGCAAATTAATAAAATGCTGGAACAAAACATCATAGAGCCCTCTGATTCTCCGTGGTCATCACCTATATGGGTTGTTCCCAAAAAACTCGACGCCTCTAACACACAGAAATGGCGAGTGGTGATTGACTATCGGAAACTCAATGATGTCACAATCGGTGATACTTACCCTATTCCTCAAATCACCGAAATCCTGGACCAACTTGGCAATAGCAAGTACTTCACCACCTTAGACCTGGCTTCTGGATTCCACCAGATCGAATTACATGAAGCAGATAAACCCAAAACTGCCTTCACCATCCCTGAAGGCCATTTTCAATTTTCAAGAATGCCATTTGGGCTCAAAAACGCCCCTTCAACATTTCAGAGGCTCATGAATTCTGTCTTATCTGGTCTCCAAGGTATTCGGTGCTTCGTATATCTCGATGACGTAGTGTCTTATGGACATGACCTAAGATCCAGCATTTGCAACTTAACGGCAATTTTTCAAAGAATTCGAGATTTTAATCTCAAACTACAACCCGATAAATGCGAGTTTCTTCGACGTGAAGTCTGTTATCTTGGGCACATAATCACCGAACAAGGCGTTAAACCAAACCCTGGAAAAGTCAAAGCCGTAACCGAATTTCCAGTCCCAAAAACGCCTAAAGACATAAAATCATTCCTTGGTCTTGTTTCATATTACCGCCGTTTTATTCCCGATTTCTCCAAAACCGCGAAAGCCCTTACCAGCCTTCTGAAAAAAGATGTGCCATTCAAATGGGAAAACCAACAGCAACTTGCTTTCGATACGCTAAAACTTAAGCTCACAACTGCTCCACTCCTTATCTATCCTGATTTCTCTCAACCCTTCATTCTTACCTGCGATGCTTCGAACTACGCCGTCGGCGCAGTACTCTCTCAAGGACCTGTTGGCAAAGACCAACCCGTAGCTTTTGCCTCACGCACACTTAATAAAAGTGAATCCAATTATAGTACAACCGAAAAGGAGTTGTTAGCCATATTATACGGTTGTAAAACATTTCGTCCTTACCTCTACGGGCATAAATTCCTTATCATCACTGATCATAGACCCTTGAAATGGTTATTTAACCATAAAGACCCCAGCAGTAAGCTCCAACGATGGAGACTAAAACTGGAGGAGTACGAATACGATATAGTATATCGTAAAGGCAAACTAAACTCCGCCGCTGACGCTCTCTCCAGATATCCAGTGAATCCCATATATCCTGAAAACCAAGGCTCTTCTAACCTTAATCCTAATGATAATACTAACTCCAATAACGAACTTCCACCGAAACCATCACAGCCCTCGGGCTCACCTAATGAAGCAAACAGTGATTTGCAAAGTCTTCTAACATCTCCGCCATCCAGTCTTGATGCAAATCTTATAAATCCTGAAATTGAAAACGAGGTCATGGATTACCTGAGTTCCATCGGTGATGTACCACGCGCTGAAACGGAACCAGAACCTCAACCCTCAACCAGCTGGCAGAATCCTGAAACCTTACCTGTTCCTAATCAGCCTTCTCCGGATACCGCTCCAGCACCTGAAAACTCACCTTTACCCGACGAAACCTACGGCAAATTCTTAAAATCACCCGTAAAATCATATGATACCTCTATTACAGAACATAACGAAAACCTACTTAAAGGAGCACAGAAATTAATAATTATACCTACCTCAATAGATATGGACGAGTCCATGCCTTATGTCCAGGAAGTTCTCTGTAATTGTCCAGAACCCGGTCGTGATGAATTCCTGAAATTAGAAAGATCCTTATGCACCTTCTTACCCCTTAAATTGGAAAATAAAACTTACCTATTCCTATTCACGAAAGTGCACTATTTTGATGATTACTCATATCCCGATATATTTAAATCGCTCAAATACGTTCGCGACGAAATTATAATGTCTTACTCTACAATAAATGAAATCAGTACATCTGATTTCAAAAATCCATTTGACAAACACTCTTTCGTGAAAATTTTTAACATGTTTTGCTATCTTTTCGACAGGACTAACATAAAAATTCACATATATCATAATAACATTATATATCCTTCGCTGAGCGAAATCCCAAAGATCCTTAAGGAAAACCACGACATTCCCGTCGCGGGACACTTAGGATCTACCAGAATGCTAAGCCGCATTAAAGAAAGATTTTACTGGAAAAACATGCGCAGTGACATTGAAAATTATGTCAAGAAATGCTCATCATGTCAAACGAATAAAGCTTTACGCAAAATAAATAGAGCACCAATGATAATAACCTCTACTTCGACATCTCCATTCGAAAAAGTATCCATGGACATTGTAGGTCCATTACCCGAGTCTGGCACTGCCAAACTTAGATTCATCCTTACTATGCAAGATGACCTTACTAAATTCTCGTTAGCCTATCCTCTCCGTAGTACCACCGCCGAGGAATCGTGTGAATGTCTCCTTCACTTTATATCATTATTTGGAATTCCTAAACATATACTCACCGACCAAGGCACTAACTTCACAGCAGACCTATTTAAGAAAACCTGTGAGTTCCTAAAGATCAAACAGTTATGGTCTACCCCTTATCATCCGCAAACGCAGGGCGCTTTGGAAAGATCGCACTCCACCCTTAAGGAATACCTGAAGTCTTACATTAACGAAAATCAAGATAACTGGCCCCGATATGTCTATACAGCAATGTTAGCATACAACACCGCTGTACATTCAACTACGCATTACTCACCGTTTGAATTACTTTTTGGGCATAAACCTCACATCCCAGACTCTGTCTACGACGATACCTCAAATACTACCTACCCCGAGTATGTAAAAATGTTGCAACATCGAATGAAACATACGCGCAACAAAGCTATAGATTTTATCCGAAAATCTAAAATAAACTCTAAAACCTATTACGACTCCCATACTCGCCCAGTAGTATACAAAGTAGGCGATTATGTTTTATTAAAGAACCATCTCAGGCTACGTAAAGCCTTATCGCCCGTATGGAAAGGTCCGTACAAGGTCGTTAAACTACACAGTAACAATACGTTATCGTTACTTATAAACAGACGCCATGTGAAACACCACTTCGACGAAGTTAAACATGTGGACGTCCATGAAATACCTACTACAAACTAAAACTATTTTAAATAAACAGGTACCTACCTATATTAAATTAGGTATACATTTTATTTTATTTTACTACTTAGTATGTAAGTATACAATTAGGCAGATAAACGTAGGGTAACTATCTAACTATATTATAACTTTATGTAGAATATGTCTCTTTTCATTACAGCATACTGGCCCAAGGTCACCCGGAATTTGTTCAACAAATCAACATGAGCTCCGGCATATTCTTTGACCCAATTGGTGAACTCAACATTCGTGTAAGCCAATTGGATATAGTCACACCATTCGATATCTCTTTCATTGAACCTCATATTCAAAATTTTAACTCGATATTAGGCACAATACGACTTTATTGCAGCCAAATCCAAATCGAAACCTCAAATAATTTAGAATGTCACAATATATTAGAACCATTGACAGTAAGATATCACGATATTGTTTCCGAGTATTCTGCTATCTCTCATTTAGTAAACAAAAGGTTCAAACGAGGGGCGTGGATAGGTGGCATTGGCATTCTGTCCAAAACTATATTTGGAACTTTGGACGAGAACGACGCTGTCAAATACGACAACGCCATCCAAAATATTCAGGATAATGAAAAAAGACTGGGTTCATTAATTAAAGAAAATATTTTAATAACTTCTACAATTTTATCAAAATTTAATAACACGTTACATGAAATAAAACTTAATGAGGCCAGCCTTAATCAAGCTATCGACAATTTCTCTTTAAAATTAAAAAATATTACATTAATTTCTAACGAATTAAATATGAAAGCAAACATTAATTCAATTCTAAACAGTATGGAAGCATCCATACTCGCCTTATCTTTTCAATTAGAAGACATAACAAACGCTATTATGTTATGCAGTCAAAACATCTTGCATCCGGCCGTATTATCTCCCGCGCAGTTATACCAAGAAATTGTCGATAACTACAGATACTTACCCGTAGATTTTAAATTACCTATAAGTTTAGCTTTAAGTAATATTCATAGTTTATTGAATATATCTAGTGTAGTATGTTATAGTTTAAACAACAAGATTGTTTTTATTTTGAGAATACCCCTAGTATCACCTAAAGAATACAATTTGTTCCATAATATTGCATTACCAACTCCACACAATAGTAGAAAACCGAACTCTTTTAGTTTTATAGTACCTAACAGTAAATATATTGCAATGACCAAAGATAAATCTGAGTACTGTAACCTTGACTCTATAAAGGAATGCACAGCGATAAGCTCGTTTGAATACATCTGTGACGTCATGACGGTGTTCCCGACTAGTGCGAATCCGAGTTGTGAAAGTGAATTACTATCTAACGTGATAAGTACTTTACCAGTGCAGTGTCAAACCGATTTCCTTCACGGACATATAGACTTGTGGAAACCACTTTACAATAATAATTGGATTTATGTACAATCCCAGAGTAATAAACTTTACATTGAATGTCCGAACCAGAAAATTATCGATATAAGTATTATTGGCACAGGAATTCTAAGTATCCCGAATAATTGTATCGCGTATTGTAAAAGTACAAGGTTAATACCTAAATTTAATAACTTAAAAATAAATGTTACTGTTATTCACTCCGATTTTAATATTATAAACGATTCTTGTTGTAATTTAGATAAGTTTATACACGTAATGAGTAATGAGCCTCCTTTGAAATTACAAAACATTGACTTAGATATTTTCACATTAGAAACGAAATCAAAATTAAAATCCTTGTCCGATGAAACAGACAAAATTATAAATCAACACCAAATAATAAGATATGAGACACATTACTCTGTCATAATTATTATAATGATTTGTATAATCTCTATTTTCTGTATTTTTAAATTGTTTTTGCTTATTAAATCGCACAACCGTCTTACCCTTCGCTTCCCTACATTTCCTCGATCAGCTCCAGTAAACTCACCTCCAAATCCCGAACCGGTCATCCCTATAAAAATAATTAAACGTCATCCTGAAACAGAAAATCTTCCATCTCCTAATATTAGGAGAAATGTGTAAATTCCCGATAGCTATCTTCCTAAACATCGAAATTTCAACCCCGATGTTTAGTCCACCCCAGGGAGGTGTTATATCTATATAATGCACCCTTTATTGCACACTTGCCTTCCCTTTCTACACAGTCAGCATTTCTGTCTTAGTACTACATTCATTCAATTTCACTTGAGTCTCATCTCGAATCCTAACCAAGACGGTTGTCTCAAATCCTTATCTCGAATTTTATTTTTTAAAAACCTAAACTCCTCGAGGCCCATAACAGTACGAGCCCACAGATCTGGCACCTTATGTTGTGCATATCCAAAAAGAGGGGAATCCAGCTACCACACTTCACCCAGTCACGTTAGGACATTTTCTCAAGAAACGTTCATTCCAAAATATTATAAATGGGAGTTTAAAGCGTATAGGTAGGAACCGAGTTTCAATTTCTTTTTCTAAGTATGAGGATGCAAATTCTTTTGTGAATGATATTTGTCTTACTAAGGAGAACTTAAGGGCCTTCATTCCTTCTTTTAATGTTTGTAGGATGGGTATAGTTAAGGGTGTACCTACTGAATGGTCTCCTGAGGAGATCATTGAAAACATTTCTGTGCCCGTAGGGTGCGGTAAAATTTTAAAAGCGCGACGGTTGAACTATAAAGTTCAGGGGCCAACCCCTGTTTGGAAGCCTTCTCAGACAGTAGTAATAACTTTTGATGGGCAGGTGCTACCGAAGAGAATTTTTGTATGTTACAATTCTTTACCAGTAACTTTGTACACTTTTCCAACGATTCAATGTTTTTCATGTTGTCACTTTGGACACACAAAAGTGCAATGTAGGTCAACCCCTCGGTGTTACAAGTGCGGACAGGGTCATTCTGCCGACACTTGTGGTATAGAGGATGAGGTTGATGCTGCATGCTGCCTTTGCGGTGGCCTACATTATGCAATTGATAAAAAATGTCCCGAGTTTGAAAGACAGAAATCAATTAAACTTTATATGGCTCAAAATTGTGTCTCATATGCTGAGGCATCAAAGTTACACCCCCCAGTGTCGAAATCATATGCAGATATTTTATTGTCTGCCCCATCAGCTCATAATAAACCTTCTTCTTCTGTAGTTTCCCCTTTATCCTCATCTAGATCATATAAAAAAACAGTGTTCATGAAACCTCGAACTCCTCCAAAAACATCAAAGGGTTATGATAAGGCAGCTCATCAAGCTCTGATTAAAAATGACGCTCCATCTCTTTCTAATGGGTGTGCATTACAAAATATAACAAACAATGAAAATCAAATTTTAGCTTTAATCATTACTTTAATTAATACACTTACACAAAATAATAATATTTCACCGTCCAACGTTGCCCCTTTGATTGAAAATTTATCTAACTTGTTCACCTATAATGGACCTACACCTGTCCAAGATTATACAGTGGAACAGTCGTAGCATTATTAATAAAAAAACGGAATTGTCACATATTTTAAATAAATTCGAACCATGTGCGGTTGCTATTTGTGAGACATGGCTTAAGCCACTGTTCACATTTAGAATTCCTGGATATGTTTGTCTGAGAACAGACAGAAGCGATGGGTTTGGCGGAGTTGCCTTACTCATAAAGAATTCTTTTCCTGTAAATAATTTTCCTCTTCCCCCTCTTAGCGACGATATATCGGCTGTCGCTGCTATTGTAAATAACATTTGTTTAGTCTGTATATATTTTTCTCGTCCTACTGTAAATATTTTATCGGAAGTTAGTAATTTGTTATCGGTTTTACCTAAGCCATTCCTAATTATGGGAGACTTTAACTCCCATCATCAGTCTTGGGGTAGCTCTATTTCTAACTTTTATGGAGAGAAACTTTTGGACATCCTGGATTCTCATAATCTGTGTATCTTAAACACCGGCCTTCCAACTCGCCTCACAAGTCCAGATGAGGGGTTGAGTGCTCCTGATCTTTCAATTTGCACACCTGATATAGCATCTATTTTATCTTGGTCTCGTTTATCTTCTGTCCATAGTAGTGATCATTATCCGCTAGTTATTTCATTTCCATATGAGAAATCTGTAACTAATATTCCAAAACCACGTATAAAGTATAGATTAGATAATGCAGACTGGGATTCATATAGAAGTTCTGTAGAGCAAAAAATTCTTGAACTTGCTGATTCTTTTCCAGTACAGGATCCCCAATTATTATCTGAAAAATTTACAAGCATTTTAATAGAGGTCGCAGAGGTTACTTTCCCTATAAAAAATGGAGCATTGGGCAAGATTCCTTCCCCTCCCTGGTGGGATGCTGAATGTACTCAGGCTGTTAAAAACAGAAAAGCAGCAGAGGAAAATTATTCTTGTGGTATGACTACAGAAAATTTCGAGGTATATCTAGAAGTAGCTCGTACTTCTCGTAAACTGCTTAGACGAAAGAAATTCGAAGGCTGGCAGAAATTTTGTGCCTCTATCTGTCCAGATGTTAACTGTTCTATTGTGTGGCGTAATATTAGGCGCTTCAGGTCTGCATTTAGTGAATCTTCAACTTCGAAATTGCCACCAGTCTTGGCTAATCAATTTATGGATAACTTAGCCCCTCCTTCAGCTCCAGAACAGAGTTCTTTTCTTCATGCTCCTCCTTTACCTATGTGTGACTCTGAGCTTAACTCCCTGTTTTCACTAGGCGAGTTGAAGGGTGTTCTTTCACATGTCAAAGATTCAGCTCCTGGTGAAGATGGTATACCCTATTCTTTTATAGCTAATCTTTCAGACTCTGCCTTATCTGTTTATTTAAATCTTATTAATACTGTGATGATATCTGGCAATATTCCTCCAAGCTGGAAATCTCAAACCATTATCCCCATATTGAAACCAAACAAGCCTTCTTGTAATGCCACCTCTTATCGTCCTATTGCACTTTCATCAGTTCTTGCCAAAATTACTGAGCATCTTGTTAAGATTCGTTTGGAGTGGTTCGTAGAAAGCAGAAACTTACTAGCTTCATCTCAGTTTGGGTTTAGGAAGGGTAAGAGCACACTAGATAGCCTTAGTGTATTCACTTCAAATATTCGTTTAGCTTTCTCTTGTAATAAATCTGTAATCGCAGCATTCCTTGATATTAGCTCAGCTTATGATAATGTTTTAGTATCAGTTCTGAAACAAAAACTTCAATCATTGAAAGTTCCATCAATGATGACAAATTTTGTTATTAATATGCTCTCTGAAAGGTCTATTAATCTGTACCTTGATGATGAGTCCAAATTAACCCGATTAGTATGGAAAGGCCTTCCTCAAGGTTCTGTACTTAGTCCACTTCTTTATAATATTTACACCTATGATTTAGAATCTTCCCTTAATGAATCAGTACAAATTCTTCAATATGCAGATGATTTACTTTTTTATATTTCTGGAAATTCTGTTCAGGAAATGTGCACTTCTTTAACCTCCTCTTTGTGTTTGTTGAAATCTTGGCTAGGAAATAATGGTCTGGAACTTTCAGTTGATAAGAGCAGCATTGTATTGTTTACTAGAATGCGTAAACCTCCTTCAGTCAATGTCCAGTTTAACAACATCTCCATGCCTATTAAAAATCAAGTAAAATTTTTAGGTGTTATTTTGGATTCACATCTTACAGGGCTTCCACACTGTGAGTACATAGCAGCTAAATGTGAGCGCAATATAAACATCATCAGATGTCTATCTGGTGTTTGGTGGGGTGCTCATCCTTTTTCATTAAAATTAATGTACAATACTCTAATTCGAAGTGTATTAGATTATGGGACCTTTTTGCTGGAGCCTGGCAGTGCTGCTGGGTTGAAAAAATTGGATGGTGTACAGTCTAAGGCATTGAGGGTAATTTCAGGTGCAATGAGATCTAGCCCTATCAACTGTCTACAAGTGGAATGCGGAGACCCTCCCCTACATTTGCGAAGACAGTTTCTAGCAGACCGATTCTTATTCCGATGCTTACAATTAGCTAACCACCCTTTAAAATCTATAGTTTCCCGGCTGTCCTATGAAGTTGTTTCTTCAGTTTATTGGAGAAATAAAGCTACCCCTTGCTTGGTAAAAAGTTTAACAAAATTTAATTCAGTTGAAGCTCCCTGTCATAATTCTCAACTTCTTCCAATATTTCACTGTAAATACAATGCTTTAATTTTATCCCCAAACATTCACTTTAACCTAAATATCTACAAAAATGACACATGTCAAAATCAAAACTTCAATTACATTATGGATAGGGACTGGGGGGGATACCATCATATTTTTTCGGATTCATCCAAGCATGGGCACAATAGTTGTGTGGGGGTTGGTGTATACCACCCACGTTACAATGTGGTACAGAAGATTAAACTTCCTCCTGAAACATCAGTATTTACGGGGGAATGCTTTGGTTTATTTAAAGCAGTTGAATATATTTTAGTCATGGGGTTACAAAACGCAATTATTTTTACTGATGCAATGAGTGCCTTGCAAGCCTTAGCTAGATTTCCTTTTTATTCACAAAATCCATATATAGTTTTTGAAACTCGGTGTCTACTTTTACAGTGTTCTTTGAAGGGGTTTTCTGTGTATTTTGCTTGGATACCTTCTCATTGTGGTATTTTGGGTAATGTAAGAGCAGATCAATTGGCTAACGAGGCTGTGAGTTGTGGAGATGTATTCCCTTATAAAAACAGTTTTCAAGACCTGTCTGCGCTGCCCAGAATTCATTTACAGGAATCCTGGGGTGAGCTCTGGACAAAGCACTCAGAAAAGGGCCGATTTTACCGTTCAATTCAGCCTGATATCCCTACAAAACCATTGTTTTCTAAATTTAAATTCAGCAAAAAAATTACTTCCATCATTATACGTATGCGCTTGGGCCATGTGTGCACTCCGGCTCATCTGGCTAGACTTAGCATCGTGCAGAGCCCTATGTGTGCCTGTGGCGCTGATGTGGGTGATTTGAATCACCTAATTTTTGCTTGCTCCCTGTATGACCACACCTCTCTTATCCAAAGTCTTGTGTCCCTCCAAGTTCCTTTTCCTACCTCTATTTCTTGTATCTTAGGTAATTGTAATATAGATATATACAAATCCATTGCCCATTTTATTGTAAATAACGATATTAAAATATAATTCTTGTGTACATAATAATGCATTAATTCACCATTATTTAGTATAAAATGATATTTTTTATATATATATTTTCATGTATTTTTTTGTGTTTCCTATAATAACTGATCTCCTTTTCCTTTTCCAAATTCCGATCCAATTTGTTTTTTCGCGTTTCGTTTCCTGTTTTTTATAATTTGTCGGTGGCTAAAAGCACGAACAGTGCAAAGCCAGAAGAAAAAAAAAAAAAAAAAAAAAAAAAAACTCAATTATTAGAGCTGTCAACAAGTTTTCTAAAATAAGAAAAAGATAAACACAGAATAAGTTTTATGATTTTCTAAACTAAAATTTGTAAATTTTAGTTATAGTTAGGTTTAGGTGGGTGTACAAGAGAATCGGCACCATTGTAAACCAACTAAAATTATTAAAAAAAAAAAAACTAGTGATGTGCCGGATCGTTAAAAATATAGATCCGCGGATACGGATAATTAGTGTCAAAATCCGCGAATACGGATCACAACTTTGGTAGTATTTCGTACTCGTCGGCGCGGCGCCGATGTACGTGATCTTGGACCGACAGTTGACGCTTTGCGTTACTACTAATAGTACCGCAACGTGTTTTGACTTGCACTGTGCGTGTTTTTGTTTATAGCACATATATCATTAATCTGTGGTTTATAGTTTAGTGTGACACAAGATAGCATAGTTTACTGTTTGTTTTAGGAGACGTTATAATTTAAATAAAAATAATAATATGTGGTTTTAAGAAATAAAAAGTAATTTGATTGGAAGTTAGTAGTATTTCATTGCTAACTTTCCTTACAATGACATATACGTAATGAAATTTATTAATGTAAAAGATCCGTTCAAGATCCGCCAAAAATACGCCGGACACGGATACAGATCTTAATTTTATCTCGGATATCCGCGGATACGGATCTCCGGAACATCACTAGTACCTACCTATAGGGTGGCCTGCAGGGGGCCTAGTACGAGTTTGACACTTACGAATACTTTCAAAGTATTCGTCGACTTTCATTAATAAATCTGTAGTTCCTCCTCGTATCCGCCAGGGGCGCTACTGATTTATGAATGAAAGTCGACGAAAACGATGAAAGTATTCGTAAGTGTGAACTCGTACTAGGCCCACAGGTCACAAAAACAAAAAATGCAAATCACAGGATAAGGACAGGTAACTAGGCCAATTTACTACAAAGGGATTGTACATAGGGACAGTTGGTTTATAAATTGTAGGTTTGGGATAGTCAGGTCAATGCCCACTATAGCTATGGTATAGAACACAAACTTGATGAAGATATATCAGGACTTGGTAAAGTTGAGATGAAAATAATTGTTTGTTGGTCTGCATGTTTTTTTTTTATGTATTATATTATAAGTACCTATGTATTTACAAGAAAAAAATGGATGCATTGTTTATTGTAAACATGTTCCCAATTTTGATTTGGATAGTTTTGCACATTCTGCAAGTTTTTTATTAATTGGTAGGTCATGCATTTTATGATTTTTTTTATATGTACATCATTTCAGCCATAGATGACATTTTTTTTGGTATATGTACCAATGTTTCAAAATAGCTTGCTAATTCATCAATAGTGACATCACAGGGAGGATTTAAAGCTTGTTGTGAACAGCTGCCAGATCTATTACTTTGTTGTTTTGGCTCCTTATATTCCTGCGAACATGATGCATCATTCTTCCACCATCTACTTTCACTGTTTTCATCAGTGGAAACTAGATTGTGTGCATTAGCACTCGACGATATTGTTAGTTGGTTACAATTATCAACAAGGGTGCACAAACTATGTTTCTCAACATCTGACATGTTTTTACTTGATTCTTGAATGTGGTTCTTGTGTGTGGTTTCCAAATTAATGGTATTACCACATTTTTTTATTATATTTAGAACTGGTTCTTTTAGTATCTTATTATGTTTTTTTTTGTAGATTCCAGGTTTAACTTTTCTTTGTGAGGAACAAGAGCATTTGCATTCCTTAGGAAGGACAGTACTCCTAGAAGTACTTATTTTCTGCAATGTATTTATGAAAGGATTTTCATTACTTCTTTTCTTATTTTTTTTTACTGGATCTATTTCTAGTCGTCCCATTCCCATTCCCAATAATATGTCTTCTTTTTCCATGATTCTTAATACTGTAACAAACATATTTGTTCTTTAATAATGCACACAACTCATATTAACACAGCTAGTATTAACTTGTACAGACAGCCATCCTCGTATTTATTGTGTAACTATGGTCAGACTACAAGTTCTTATTTTCTATAAGCTTTATAGGAATGAAATATAGGTTACAAGAAATTGAAAACACTAGGTTTCATAAAATTTTGTAAGTAACTACCTACTCTATATTTTTAGCACCGAAGAAGTTATAATAAGTAACCCATTCCAGACCAAGTTAGAATTTTAAAAAACATTACCTATCATACCTACTAAGTAAGGTTGTAACTAGAAAACAGGAATGCATTAGACAGAATGTTGTCTAAGGCCCGTATTACAGAAGCTTCCTCAAGTACAGTTTAAACTCTAACCACCTGATCACTACTTAAGGATAGAATCGATACTTGAGTATCGGTCTTATTCCAGAATGGTAATTATAAACTTTAATTCAACAACATAACATACGAATATGACCTGAAATATAATAGAAATCTCTACTCAAGCATAGTCTGGACCACACTTGAGTGATTACAGATCAAATCTCTGCCCAAATACCGAAACAGGTGACAATATAAAACGAAACTAAACTCAGCTGAACTGATCAACAAATCTCTGCTTGAGGGACATTCTAAAATCAAAGCTTAACTCAAAACTAGTTTTAAACAGTGATCAACGCTTGAGCACAGAATATCTAATAGTACTAACGTAGCTTGAGTATCGTTCTGGAATACGGGCCTTAGACAACTATCTTGAATAAGACTACTAGCGGCCAAAATTAATATCCAATCTATCCACAATTTGCCCTACTAGAGATAGGAATTTGACATAAGCTCCATACAAAATATGTCAAATTTCTATCTCAAGTAGGGTAAATTTAAATTATTATTTATTAGACAACAAGGATCCACGTGTTAGTAACAAATGACTTAAAACTATGTTAGTGTTATGTAGTAGGTAGGTATCTGACAACTTGTCTTCAATACTATAACCAATTCAATATAATTAAATCACTTCTGCTTAACCAACACATGCATGAAGTGATTTAGGATTGGCGAATCAAACTTAGATAATAACATCTTCAGGATGCCATTAGGACTTGACCGCGTTCTCTCTAAAAGCGAGGCAGTCTTAATCCTCACTATGCCATAAAAATCATGAACACGCGCTTGAGCAAACATGTTAGAGGCACCACAAAAACGCGGCAGCCCCAAAAGCATCCTAAAGCTGTTATTATATTGGACCCTCAGGGCATCCAGTGTTTTTTGCGTGTAGCTGGCCCACAAGCTGCATGTGTAGAAGGTTTGACAGTAAGCTTTAAACAACATAATTTTAACTTCCTTACTACAACAAGCAAACCAGCATATTGCTTCTCACAGCTAGAGCCCTGCGCTCGCGATCGATGTCTTCATGATCTTTAAGGTCCTCCGTTACGTAGTGTCCCAAGTATTTGAACTGATTCACCCTTTGTAGGGGCTGGCCATTGAGGGTGATATTTGGCTTGTATGTCTGTTTCCTACCGGGGGCCTTAAAGATCATGCAGACACTCTTCTTACAATTATAAGTTAAACCATGGCTAGCAGCGCACCTTTCACAGTATTGCAAAAGCTCCAACTGAGGTTATTGACGCATATGTTGTCAATCCAACATCCAATGTGTTTACTGCTGAGTCCAGCGATCAGCTCATTGACGTAAAGGTTGAAAAGCTTAGGTGAGGTCAACCCCCCCTGTCTCACCCCACATTCCAACCCATACGCAGAAGAGAGTGAATTCTTCCATTTCACATTGTTCACCTGATTAGAATACCATAAAGCGTGGATAGATTGGATATTAATTTTGGCCGTAAGAGATTATAGGTCTTTATTAGCCTTAGCAAAATGCTTTGTTTATGGATGACTTACCATTGGAATCTCGTGCCATTAAAATACAACTACGCAATCGAGTGAATTATAAACAAAATTTCACTTCAGTAATACAACTAGATACGTGCAATCCATGTAAACATATTAATTGTCTTGATTTATTATAATAAATTGACATTGACAACGATCTCCTTCGTAAATTGAATACTTTATTTTGTTTACGCTTTGAAAACAGTTTTCCTTAGTCAGTGTTTACGTCATGCACATCACAGACCAAGTAGAGATGCTACGCATCAGACACGGGTAGTAATCTTAGTACAAAAATTTTCAACGTTATGTCTATGATTCTAGATGGGTTCAATAATAGATTTTGACAGTTACTTCGTCCCCCTCGGCCTTCCCCTTCTGGTCTTTATATTGTTGTTATATACCTATGTGTAGTATACATGTATAATCTCAATTATTGAAGTAATTCTCTTTGTAATTAACTCTTTGTAAAATGGGCAGTCTAAACTATGTACCTATCCCATTTAAAAGTTGAAATATACTATTCAGTTTTCTACAAAGTTTAATATAACTAAATAAAAACGTACATTACGAATTACGGTTACGAAATGTTTGTTAACATCTGCCCAACAAACAAGCCTACTACTAGCCACTAGCACATCAAGCCACTGTTATATGATCACATCAGGTAAGCAAATAATAATATATTTCATTTCAATGTTAAAGTGTAATATTTGACAATGAACTTTTCAATCTGCATGCAGTACACACTACAGAAAACGATTATTTCAGGCTTCTGAGGGCCAAACTAAGCTTAATGAATTGATACACAGGGAAACAAGCTCTTCCCACCAGATGGTTCAAATAAAACTAGGAGTTGGGAGATTAATACAATACCGCTTGAATATTATTTGTTTCTTTTTGCAAACATAAGTATACTACCAGTGGCGTGCATTGGCCTACTTCACTTGAATTTAATTGTGGTGTAAGTTATAGATTTTTTGATGTAGGAAGATTAATTTAGCATTAATATGTCTATTTTAAGATAAATAATCATAGTACTCCGAAAAAAAGATAATAACATACACCAATATTGAATTTGAATGAGGAAGGCAGTAGCGATTGCCTAATTGCCTATATGCAATGCACGCCACTGTATACTACATGCTACCGCAAGTTGGAAATCATAAAATATCACTCATAATGCAATACTATAGGGGACACTTCTAAGTACTCCTTGCCTATCTGGCCCTTGTGCCCCTCCCAGAAACAAATCCTGGATCTGCCCTTGGCCACAGCAATAGGATTCCATTTGGACCCTTCGGGTGTGGAATCTTAATAATATTAATGCTGTTGTAAAACTATTTTGTATTATTTCAGATACTGAGATGCCACCGCCTACATACAGTTTTGTTGGAAATCATTTGTTAAATTAGGTAAGCAACAGCTTTTTTCATTTTCTTTAATGGCATTTATATTTTAAAACAAAATAATATGAATAATAATATTATAAGTTGGCCTCAACAAAGTAAGCTGTGTGTGAATGTCACAATCAACTGAGAAATGTTTGAGCATGACGGTAGGCAGGGTAAAGTTCTAAAGACATTTCTATTAAAAAATGGTTCATCATTATCAGCCCGTTACTGTTCTACTTCTGGGCATGGGCCTCTTCTCAGAAGGATTCAGGCCTGAGTCCACCACGCTGGCCTACTGCGGGTTGGTGGACTAAACACCATCAAGAACTGTATGAAGCAAGTGCTTCAAGTGGGTAGGTTTCCTCACGATGTTTTCGTTCACCGTTAAAGTAAAAAGTGACAATCAAATTCTGATTCGCACTTGAATTCGAAAAGCCAGAGGTATGGGCCGGGTATGAACTCAGATCCCCCTGCAAGGATGGCAAGCATTCAACCACTAGGCTATACTTTAAATTACTAGGTTATAATGTTCATTCCGGGACCCATCTGGAAACCAGTGCTGCAACATTTCGGTGTTGTAGCATATGCTGAGATGGGGGCCTTTTTAGTCTTTTACAGGCATATTATTTTTAATTTTACTGTTGATGTGTAATATTATCTCTCGCCTGTAACAAGATTAAAATAATTATTTTATTTCTTTCTTTCATTTTTTTTGATTTATGTAAATGCAATGATAACATTGTAGATATTAATGTAAAACCAAGTAGTTAAAAGCCTTAATTTTCCTTGCAGGTAATGTACAATCAAATAACAGTCCCTTCAACACTGAAGACGATGACTCCTGTGGCTAGGAAGATCCTGTGGATGCAAATCAAACAAGAAAATGTAGAATTTTATTCTGATTAGAAATAACTGAAAAAAAACATAATGTTTATAGGAGAAAATTGAAAAATAAACAGATTTATGTAAAAGTAATGGTTTTTATTTCACTTTCACTATAAAAAATAAAATATTAGCAATGCATGTATAGGTACCTACCTACGCATGAATAAGAGGCAAAAGCCTTGTATCCAAGGCCGAAATTTAAAAACCTTTTGCTTGGTTGGAAGTTGAAAATAATGTATTATCTGTGCTTGTCATTTTCTATTATTGAGGCTACTCTTTGGTTCCCTATCGACCAAATTTCTTGTTCGGAGATTGTCGTCTGATGCGTAGCATCTCTACTTGGTCTGTGGCATCAGACGACAATCTCCGAACAAGAAATTTGGTCGATAGGGAACCAAAGAGTAGCCTCAATAATAGAAAATGACAAGCACAGATAATACATTATTTTCAACTTCCAACCAAGCAAAAGGTTTTTAAATTTCGGCCTTGGATACAAGGCTTTTGCCTCTTATTCATGCGTAGGTAGGTACCTATACATGCATTGCTAATATTTTATTTTTTATAGTGAAAGTGAAATAAAAACCATTACTTTTACATAAATCTGTTTATTTTTCAATTTTCTCCTATAAACATTATGTTTTTTTTCAGTTATTTCTAATCAGAATAAAATTCTACATTTTCTTGTTTGATTTGCATCCACAGGATCTTCCTAGCCACAGGAGTCATCGTCTTCAGTGTTGAAGGGACTGTTATTTGATTGTACATTACCTGCAAGGAAAATTAAGGCTTTTAACTACTTGGTTTTACATTAATATCTACAATGTTATCATTGCATTTACATAAATCAAAAAAAATGAAAGAAAGAAATAAAATAATTATTTTAATCTTGTTACAGGCGAGAGATAATATTACACATCAACAGTAAAATTAAAAATAATATGCCTGTAAAAGACTAAAAAGGCCCCCATCTCAGCATATGCTACAACACCGAAATGTTGCAGCACTGGTTTCCAGATGGGTCCCGGAATGAACATTATAACCTAGTAATTTAAAGTATAGCCTAGTGGTTGAATGCTTGCCATCCTTGCAGGGGGATCTGAGTTCATACCCGGCCCATACCTCTGGCTTTTCGAATTCAAGTGCGAATCAGAATTTGATTGTCACTTTTTACTTTAACGGTGAACGAAAACATCGTGAGGAAACCTACCCACTTGAAGCACTTGCTTCATACAGTTCTTGATGGTGTTTAGTCCACCAACCCGCAGTAGGCCAGCGTGGTGGACTCAGGCCTGAATCCTTCTGAGAAGAGGCCCATGCCCAGAAGTAGAACAGTAACGGGCTGATAATGATGAACCATTTTTTAATAGAAATGTCTTTAGAACTTTACCCTGCCTACCGTCATGCTCAAACATTTCTCAGTTGATTGTGACATTCACACACAGCTTACTTTGTTGAGGCCAACTTATAATATTATTATTCATATTATTTTGTTTTAAAATATAAATGCCATTAAAGAAAATGAAAAAAGCTGTTGCTTACCTAATTTAACAAATGATTTCCAACAAAACTGTATGTAGGCGGTGGCATCTCAGTATCTGAAATAATACAAAATAGTTTTACAACAGCATTAATATTATTAAGATTCCACACCCGAAGGGTCCAAATGGAATCCTATTGCTGTGGCCAAGGGCAGATCCAGGATTTGTTTCTGGGAGGGGCACAAGGGCCAGATAGGCAAGGAGTACTTAGAAGTGTCCCCTATAGTATTGCATTATGAGTGATATTTTATGATTTCCAACTTGCGGTAGCATGTAGTATACAGTGGCGTGCATTGCATATAGGCAATTAGGCAATCGCTACTGCCTTCCTCATTCAAATTCAATATTGGTGTATGTTATTATCTTTTTTTCGGAGTACTATGATTATTTATCTTAAAATAGACATATTAATGCTAAATTAATCTTCCTACATCAAAAAATCTATAACTTACACCACAATTAAATTCAAGTGAAGTAGGCCAATGCACGCCACTGGTAGTATACTTATGTTTGCAAAAAGAAACAAATAATATTCAAGCGGTATTGTATTAATCTCCCAACTCCTAGTTTTATTTGAACCATCTGGTGGGAAGAGCTTGTTTCCCTGTGTATCAATTCATTAAGCTTAGTTTGGCCCTCAGAAGCCTGAAATAATCGTTTTCTGTAGTGTGTACTGCATGCAGATTGAAAAGTTCATTGTCAAATATTACACTTTAACATTGAAATGAAATATATTATTATTTGCTTACCTGATGTGATCATATAACAGTGGCTTGATGTGCTAGTGGCTAGTAGTAGGCTTGTTTGTTGGGCAGATGTTAACAAACATTTCGTAACCGTAATTCGTAATGTACGTTTTTATTTAGTTATATTAAACTTTGTAGAAAACTGAATAGTATATTTCAACTTTTAAATGGGATAGGTACATAGTTTAGACCACAGAACATTATACTCAAGAGAAGAACAACAACTTCATACAACTATATTGCTTACATGAGAGCACACTAGCGCGCCCGTTTATGCCATCGGAAACTTTCGTGGAGCGCGGGAATGGCGGGAATTTTGAACAGTTGTTAGTTTATTTTTAATTTCTTAAACCTACAACAAATTTTCATTTTGCAGTTTTTAAACAATGTATGCATTATAAAATGTTTATAATACATACTCGTGCAAGAACAGCAAAATGAAAATTTGTTGTAGGTTTAAGAAATTAAAAATAAACTAACATCTGCATTAAAAATTCGCCGTAATAGAATGTCAAAGAAAACAAAGTTTTAGACATTTTTAATACATTTATTTTTCCTTTCATTGCTTTTAAATGCTAAATAAATTTGCGGCGTTCTCTACTACCGTTTCACAGATATTGTACTGGACGTAGACTGCTTCTTTCATCATAGTATTCCTTAAAATGATGTAAGTATAAGAATGATATAATATTTCAGTGTTTGGATCCGCAAGCATAATATTTTTACAATTAAAGCAACCATATTTTTATTATAAAATTGCAAACTTATGTTTACTTATGTGCTTATGCACATGCTAGCATTTCACCAGAACACTGAGTTATGTATTTCAATCTCTTCATCACCCTCGACATTCAATATAACTAGATAAGATGTAGAGAAGGGTTTACAATTATTTTGTATCACTTATTTTTAATAAATACAAAAAAGTTACCACAATTTTCGATATTCACATGAGTATATACTTAGATTTATCAAGATACTGGTTTAAGCGCTGCAATAAATTGAACTGATGTGGGGTTTGGATTATATCTACAGTTAATTTCTACTAATGTATCCAAATATAAAAGTTATTAAATTGCATTCCTAGATTTGACAATTATTATCCTAAAAATTCTTATATGCCCATAACGGGCTGATTGATGTACCAGGCCCCTCAGAAAGTATTGCGAAAAAAAGTTTTTATATATGGGAGACTGGCCAGTTATAATGTTTTTCGAAAATATGATTATTTATAAGTAAAAATAAGTTAGTTCCAATTTCAAAATTTCCCTCCACATTTTTTGCGAGTTAATTCAAAGTATTGTGTCTCACTGAAATATGGATCTGCGCCGGGAACATTTTAGAGCTATGATTTTATACGATTTCAAGTGTCGCCTGAAACCGGATGAATCGTACGATAGACTTCAAATGGCATTCATGGATGAAGGCCCTTCCAAGGCAACCGTGTATCGTTGGTATAACGAATTCAAGCGCGGTCGACCAACTTTGGGGGATGACGAAAGAAGCGGTCGCCCTTTGACGGCTGTTACCGAAGAAAACGTGCTAGCAGTGAAAAATTTAATCCAAGACAATAGGCGAATTACATATCAGGAGATTCAACACATATTGAAGATTGGATCGGGAAGCGTTCACGAGATTCTACACAGCCATCTTCGCGTGAGGAGGATAGTATCACGCTGGGTGCCGCACAACCTCACCGATGCTCAGAAGCAGGCCCGGGTGGAATGGTGCCGTGATATGCTTAACAAATTTGAAGCAGGCTCGTCTCGGCGTGTTTACGACATCGTTACAGGTGATGAGTCCTGGATTTATCAATACGACCCAGAAACCAAGCGCCAGTCGACTGTTTGGGTGTTTCAAAATGAGCCAACGCCTACCAAAGTGAAGCGATCTAGAAGCGGGGGTAAGATTTTGATCGCTAGCTTTTTTAATTTGACTGGCCACTTGGTATCAATTCCCTTACGGGATCAAAGAAGCATTAATGCCGAATGGTATACTACCAAATGTTTGCCAGAAGTTTTCTCTGTTATAAGCAACAAGCGACCAAACACAGGGCTCCGCGGGCTACTGCTCCACCACGACAATGCACCTGCGCACACCGCACTCAAAACGAGGGACTTCCTGGACAGCACGCCAGTCAAACTCCTGGGTCACCCTCCTTACAGCCCTGATCTAGCACCGTGTGACTTCTTTTTATTCCCAAAAATAAAAAATCAGCTCAAAGGGATACAATTTTCGTCGCCGGAAGATGCGCTGGCTGCGTTCGAGCAGGCTGTAAACGAGGTGTCTGCGGCGGACTGGAAAAAGTGTTTTGAAAACTGGTTTAGGCGCATGAATCTTTGTATAGAGGCTGGTGGAAAGTACTTTGAAAAGATTTGATAAAAATATATGTACGTATAGAACAATTTTTTTTAGTTTCGCAAAACTTTCTGAGTGTCCTACGTATGCAACACTATCATGTAACAACTGTAACTACTAAATCAAATAGAGCTTACTTTACTTAACAAAACAGTTGTGGTAGCAGATCTTGTTTAAACCTCTTTACAGTGTTCGTATATTAGGGCATTTTCGTTCAATGTGTACTGTGTGTACCCAATATTTTAGGATAAATATATGAGTATTTTTTCAGTTTTGTTACATAAATACTCATACCACAACATGCTCATAAATGTAAATAAACAGTTGTTCTAATAACTAAGATTGATAAATTATTCTTAATAAATCATTCTGATATGCAAATCAACAAGATATAGTCCATTTTTCAATAAGATATGATTTTTTGGGACAAGAAAGCGAGTCATGTGTCGCTTTTGTGACATTTTGCAGTTAAGTAATAATAACAAAGTTATTCCTTGTGTCTTACAATTTATGTAAATGATGGCTTCATTCACTTTACCATCGTTCAACTTTTTATAAATCTTTCATCATCATCATCATCATTTCAGCCGAAAGACGTCCACTGCTGGACATAGGCCTCCCCCAAGCATCGCCACAACGACCGGTCCTGTGCCTTCCGCATCCAGCGGATTCCCGCGACCTTCACCAGGTCGTCGGTCCACCTTGTGGGGTGTATAAATCTTTGTTTCGAATTAAATAAATAAATAAATTGTTTTAGTAAATATGAAATACTTAAAAAATTAGGGAGTTCAGTACTTAGTTTCATCTTATTTTACAATTATTACAGTAAAATCACTAAAATAAACTAGTTTAGACCAAGATTACATTATACATTTTTTAAATAAACAGAAAACTATAATAGATGACCTTTGGTTTCTTAATAATTTATACGACAGCGCAAAATGCAAAGGGCACTCTTTATTGTAAATGCCCATTATATTTATTACTAGACTTTGACCGCGGCTTTGCTCTGGTATAATTTGGCTTATCACAGAAAGACTTATCATCACGCATCCCTCGGGAACTGTTTATTTTTAACCGACGAAAAAAAGGAGGAGGTTCTCAATTCGACGCGTATATATATATATATTTTTTTATTTTATTTTTATTTATGACCACGCATAACTTTTTACAGAAAGGTCCGATTTTGATGATTATTTTTTTAATGGATAGGGTACATCTTGAAGTTGGTCCCATTTAAATTTCAAAATAAAAATCCACCCCTAAGGGTAGTAAAACAGGGGATGAGTGTTTGTTCACCCACTGAATTCTTACCTGTTAACTGATTGTTGAAACTTTACACACATAAATATAGTTCTAGACACTACGACATAATGGAGACATGGAGTTAGATTTTAACCACAAAACAATGAAAAATAAAACTTTTTAACAAAAAATTGAACCGACGAAAACAGAAACTGAAAAGCGAAAAATAACTAATTATGAGTCGGCGCCAAACAACCAATCAACGAAGATCATTAAATTACTTTAAATAAATAATAAAAACAACGTCACATCAAATACAACGTGAAATTTTCAACGATAAACAATTACTTTCCAAAAATGCGTTCTCCGCTCGGCCACTTGCAACTTGCACGCACTTTGCTTGTTAAAAGTTCGTTTGGCGCCGACTCATAATTAGTTATTTTTCGCTTTTCAGTTTCTGTTTTCGTCGGTTCAATTTTTTATTAAAAAGTTTTATCTTGGGATAAATCCGGGTTATTATCTACCGTGTGCTAAATTTCATCCAAATACATTAACGGCCAAAATTAATATCCAATCTATCCACGACTTGCCCTACTAGAGATAGGAATTTGACATAAGCTCCATACAAAATATGTCAAATTTCTATCTCAGGTAGGGTAAATCGTGGATAGATTGGATATTAATTTTGGCCATTAGCTATTTCAGTGTGAATAAGTAACAAACATCAAAATCTCTTCAACAAATCTTGACAAACTTTCACAATTATGTTTTTATGATTTAAATTGTTAAAAAAATATTTCTATAGCATTTAGCGTCCTTAACCAACTCTTAGAACTTCATGGCATTAAAATATAATTTAATTGATTGAAATAAATTATATTAGGCCTGGTTGAGGTCATGTTTGTGAGGAATTCCTTCCCTCTGTTTTGATTTGGAGTATGTCTGTTCGCGGAGTCAAACAACTGCTCAATATTTGAAATGACTGTAGCTGTAGCAATGGCGTCTTGCAGTGATTCATCTGAAAGTAAAAATATATATTTAAAAACAATTATTTGATCATAGAAATCAATTATTAATACTGTAAATATCATTGCCATAATCACCAAGCTTGTCTGACGGATCTGTGATAATAATTTACTGCCAAAATTAATATCCAATCTATCCATGATTTGCCCTACTAGAGATATAAATTTGACATATTTTGTATGGAGCTTATGTCAAATTCCTATATCTAGTAGGGCAAATCGTGGATAGATTGGATATTAATTTTGGACGTTAGAGTTATTCACTGTCAGTCAAAGTAAGCGCTGGCAATACTCTTGACAGGATTCCTTTTGCGCCTTTTTACGACATCCACAGGTGGTAAGGAGGTGGTCTATTCTTTTTTTCCCGTGGGCAAAATCCTCATGGACGCACTCCGCCCGGGTAAGGCGGAGCCAGTGTCACTGCCACTGATCTGATTTATGAGAGTTAACCAAGATGCAGTGCGTTGATGTGTTTCAAGATACTACACATGACCGTGATTGCCGTATGTTGTTGAACTATATAGTACGCACTACAATAACACATTCTGATGCTTTTATGTATAGCCATGTTAAGATAGAGCAGGAACTTGAAAAAATGCATTTTTTTCAAGGATTCTAGTATGGGGGACACACTTTGAGCTTAGACTTTTTAATTTTAAATATTATTTGCCATGGTAGAGGCCATAGTAACACGTCATCTATGAAAATTTCAATTGACTACCTTAAAAAGATACAGCCCCGTGACAGACAGACGGACGGACAGCGTAGGCAGAGTAATAGGGTCCCATCAGCACCCTTTGGGTATGGAATCCTAAAAAGGTTTAGACTTACCTCCTTAATGAGTAAAGCTAATTATTTGCTGTGACATGATCCCCCGATCATTAAAAGGCTATTGGTTGTTTGAAATGTCTCCAAAGCCATAAAATTAAAAGCATGGCTAGCTATTTCTGATGTTCGATCTTGATGAGCATGATCTCGGTAGCCATCTAACAGCAGATTTGTAACATCTCTTATAAAGCTTCTGTTTGGGTGTGAGTTCCACTCCTTTTTTGCATCAAGGATCAACAAGATACTTTTCCTCCTCCGTGACTCCTGGAAATGTGCAATTAATAATATCAAAGGACTGTTATTCACACATTTCTGGCTTTCACCAGTAGGTTCTACCATCGAAAAGTCAGAGATGAGAGGCAATGCGCCACCCTTACACGGTTGATATTCCACCATAAGGGTACATATACAAGGGTACAAAGCGTTTTTCTAACACTTTTATTATGCACACCGCTAAGTAGTAGAATGCCTTGCCTTGCTTATCTGTGTTTTCCTATAGGTATAATCTGGTAGTCTTCAAGGCACGAATGGTACACCATCGTCGACTGCACGATCACTTAACAACAGCAATCAAATGCAAGCCCATTTTTTAGTAAAATAATTATATTAAATACAAATTTCATCCAAATCGGTCCAGTCGTTTAGGAGGAGTTAGGTGACAGACAAACGTACAGAAGAATTATATGTATTAAGATTTAAATTGATAAAAATATAAAGATTTTAATTATTTTAAAATAAATATTAAAATTATATATTAAAAATATTAATATTGACTTTTTCCAATTACCTTTTTCAAGCTTGGGCTGTCAAGATGATTATACATATAAATGATGCTGAATATTTAACTCTTCTTTGGATTTGGAATACCGGGATGTACTTCCATTTGCACTTCAACGGTTGACTTTGGTTGCTGAAACATACAAATTCACTACCTTAATTTATTGTATACTATGATACGTTTGAATATTTAGGTGTTTTTATTTCAATTTTGTTTTTGAGAAAATCATTAATACTGCATATCTCCAGTAGGTATAAAGAAAAAAAAAGAAGTAAAAATGATTTATTGCCACAACTAGCCATGCAGTAGTCTGTTTTCTCTCTCTTGTCTTATTTAGTAAACAATCTTGGCATGCCTCTTTATTCAAATAACTATTGATAAAATGTACCTAATTACTAAATCTACACATGTAATTAGATCTAAAAAAAAATATTATTATTATCTCCTTTATTTAGTTATTACCTTATAAATTACATTTTTAAATATTTTTTTATAAAAAGAAAAAAAAACACCTAAATATTCAAACGTATCATAGTATTTTTTTATTTTTTTTTATAGTATAAACAAAAAATATAGGTTCGCCAAACTGAGACATGAAGATGGAATGTCTCATGTGATTGTAATTTCATTAACATAAGTGCAAAATCATTAACATAATGTCTTTTTATAATAGTTATTGACGAATTGTATTAAAAAGACATGCCAAGATTGTTTACTAAATAAGACAAGACAAAGAAAGAAAAAACAGGGTGTAGCTAAGTACAAATAAAAATAACTAAAAAGTATCTTAATTTTAAGAAATCTTATAATAGTGTCAACAATTATAAGAAAAGTAATGCTGCATGTTGTAGCTGCGGCAAAGAGGTTGACAATCAGCATAAAGCAAGTCAATAAAATACTACTCACTTCCGATTGTTGTTCTTCTCTAGATGGATTACACTATTCATTTCAAAATCGGGCTAATATATTTTGAGCTCCGGTAGGAATAGCAAACTTACTTAAGTAATCTTTTTCTGTCACTGCTGGTAAATTGCGAATCATCAAAACATCACACCACCACATAGCATCTTATGCTGTTTGTACTTCTCCAATAATTTATCCAGGCCCAATCATCGAAGAGGTCCAATCATCATCATCGGGATGACAAAATGTTGCTTGCAAACTTTAGTCCTGAAAAATGTATTTGTATGAAGTGTTAAATTCCAACTATTATACCTAGCCTTATTAATTAATGGCACTTTAGTCATCTACTTACATAAGAGACCCATTCATGGACGGGAGAGGAAACCTGTGAAAGAATCTTCCTTTGAGGTTATCCCGTATTTTGCGCACTTTACACTTTTTTTTCCAGCCATGGTGGAAAAACAATCCAAAAGCGTCAGTATCGAACAAATACATATAATGAAATCAATCAGATAAACTACACAAAAGCTTGAATTTCACACTGGAGTCTCTATCTCATAAATTGTTGTAACATAAGGAAAAAGTGTAAATTTCACACTAATGAGTTTCTATCTTTCAGCAAAATTCACAACATTGAACTTTAGGAAACAATCCGGCAGAAAAACAAGATTAATCAGGCATAAATTCGAAATAAAAATTAGGAAAATCCGTATTTTATTTTTTGACAAGTGTAGTAAGTGTTGCCATTTCATAAAAGTGAATCCTATCATAATTTAGGTAATCTTCAAACACTGAAATATACTAAAATGGTAGATATGTATTCAATCGCGCTTGTTTCTACTATCTCATTCTTTCGTAGAGCGCTGTTCCGTTTTTGCAAATCCTTCCAGTGCTGGCATTCGTCGCTTAGGAAGTTGACACCCCCTGGTTTAGACTGCCCATTTTACAAAGAGTTAATTACAAAGAGAATTACTTCAATAATTGAGATTATACATGTATACTACACATAGGTATATAACAACAATATAAAGACCAGAAGGGGAAGGCCGAGGGGGACGAAGTAACTGTCAAAATCTATTATTGAACCCATCTAGAATCATAGACATAACGTTGAAAATTTTTGTACTAAGATTACTACCCGTGATGCACATGCACATGACATGCACTACAGTCTATGAGTCTACCACAGATTACTAATATTAATCACAGACTACTAGGGGATAGTGATGCGACTCGAGTCCAATTTTACTCGAGTGACATCGTAAAAAAACGTACTCGAGTGAAAAAAATATCGACTCGAGTTCACTCGGACTCGAGTCACTCGCCCACCACTCGAGTCACTCGCCAACCATTCTCCGAGATAAACAAGTTTAAACCTGCTTTTTAAAAGAGATAAGTTAAAGTGCGTTGTTGTCACACTTGTTTGAACTTGTTGCGTGTAGTGAACTCAAGTGAACTGTTGTGTTGAATGAGTTATCGACGTTTATGAGTGAGTGAGGTGAGTGACCGAGTGACTCGTGAACCACTCTAGTAACTCGACCACTCGAGTGATTCGTGAACCACTCGAGTGACTCGACCACTCGAGTGGTACTCGAGTAAAATTGTAAAATGACTCGAGTGGCAAAATCAGACTCGACTCGCATCACTACTAGGGGATACTACGTATCAGACGGACGACTTAGAACATTTTTTTTCGCCAATAGCGGAGTGCTTCCCTAGAGTTTGCCATTTAACTTTTTTTTAAATTCGGTTTGATTTCGTAGGCACATTGTGGGCGAAGGAATTATCCATACGTCCAAGCGCGGCGCGGGGGGCGGGGGTTAGGCTTTCTATTGAACATATTTATTTGAATATTTATAGGAATAATTCAATAAAAAAACATTTCTTTTAAACCATCTTTTTATTTTTTAACTTTTAGACACAATAGTTAAACAATTCTGTTATGCCGAACACATACACTAAATATTTTCTGACTTGTCTTATTTAGTAAATAATCTTGACACATCTTTTGCCATTCGTTAATTACAATTATTTTCAAGCCGTAATAACTTACAACAATATAACACAATAATATTGTTACTTAATACGGGATATTTACCATGTACAACATTAAAAGACATTATGTTAACAATTTCATACACTAAATATTATTTTTTACCTAATAACATGTGCAGAACTTGTAATTATATTTTATCAGTAGTTGTTTGAATTAAGAGACATGCCAAGATTGTTTACTAAATAAGTCAAGAGAGAAAAAACAGACTTAAGGTCCTTTACATTATGTTACAGCAGCCCTTAGTAGTTTATCTCTTTTTGCTGACCAATGCAGAACCATTACATGAATGTAAGCTGTGTAACAAATCGTCGAGAAGAGATATGAACTCCTATGTATTCTTCATAGCTTCCCTTCCATCAACATAGCAAGCTGTAAAAAATAATAATATAAATTATTTTAAACATATTTACGCAGGTTTTTTTTTCTTTCCATTATTTAAATATTTCATAATATAGATACTAAGTTATCCACTAAATAGCCCAACAGCTAATGCATTAATCTGATAAGAGAAAGATATGAACTGCATTCCTAAAGTATCTTTAATTTAGCTTAAGCCCGAACAGTGACTGTTCTGTCGCAGCACTGTAACTGTTCAGGTGTTCACACAGTAGCAGTACTGTTATGCTCACTTTTTTGCCACACTGTCCTGCCCTCGTGTGCAATAGGCATTTCTTAGTTGAAGCAGTCAACCGAAATATAAGTAATATGCAACCCACACTCAAGTCTTTCTTTTAAGTTACAAAAAAATAAGGTTGTTGAATATATAAAAATGAACTAAAACTTACCAGGTTTGGAGTTTGTCTTAAGTTGTTGTTGGAGCCAATTGGTTCTAGCGGGGCTTAATATGATGTACATACACCGTTTATTGGAAACATTTGGCCCTAGCCGGGACTGAGCGATTAAATCCACTAAAGGATTCTGAAACAGCTTGTTGTATGTGTGATCATCATTTTTCCTTTTTCTCGTATAATCATGATCAACGTGAGGCAGGCGTTTTTCTGTTAAAAATATAAATATGGTTAGGTACTGCACAGGTTATTCTTGTTCTGTTGGGTCGACATGAGCTACATAATGATAATAGCTCATATCGTGGTGTAAAGATTGGTCAGTCAGATGTCTTTTAATGATTATTAATATAAAGTGCATTTCAACTTACTTAAGTCTACATCTGTACGTGGAAGTTAGCACATTGTACTTGATTCTCGTCTTTCATAAATAAAGGATATGTAAGCCGAATGCAGCAGTCAGTCTTTTCAAAATGCTTATGGCACACCCAGTTTCTGGAGGTCCTTTGGAGCACAGACTACTTAGAAGATACTACGTATCAGACGGACGACTGCCTTGAAATTTTTTCATCGATTAAGTAATCTGTAGCAGGGGGAAAATAGAATTTGACATTTGCAAGTAGGTAGGTTTTCAGTATCTATATATCTATAGGTAGATAGGTATAAATGATACTAGTGTATAGATAGGTAGGTACTAAATGTTTTATTATATTTACGTGGGCTTATAGGTAAAATTCACTAAGTGACATTTTTAGCAAAATATACATCACTTTCGGCTGATAGGGAATTGGATGGAAAAAAAAACTGATTTTTGCCAAAAATGTCACCTAATGAATTTCACCTTTATACCCATACTGTTAGGTACGTACAGTACTGGACTGTGTCTGGGATATTAAAATTTAAACAACAGAACATTTTTTAGTTGATTTATTTTTCAGTTTTTTTATATATTTTTCATACGCCATTTTTTGAATTTGCGGCAGTACCCCCACTCGTTTTTCGAGCCGCACAATATCGGTTCCCCCTAAAATTTTATTAATTGTGTTACACCAGTTATGGATGGCAAATTTCACAACAATTAATGCAAATTGATTGTTTCGGTGTTTCGGGCAGTTTATTTCGTACGTCATTTTTGATTTAATTTCTTTTAAAATAGTTTTGGAGATATAATTTATGTGAGGGCTATTTTCCAGAAAATTATTTGTCGTTTCCATAACTGTGCCGAAACACCGAACTGCTTTCTCAGATGGGTAGCTTAGTCGCTTTTTACATTGGTTGTACTCCCTGTGACTCACCCATTCATGAATTTGAAGAGGTGATTCAGATGTCAATAAATTTTTACATTCGTCACAGGGAGTTCTTTCTAACACTTTTCTCACTACCCATCCGGCAGTGTACGCCCGAGAATGGACTTCCAGGCGTTGTTGTCTTGCCCGATTGACAACTTCATTCACATTGTCAGGATGATCAGGCAAATTTGACTTTGACCGAGTTGGTGAAGTTGGTGAGGTTGTTTCAGTCTCACATTCGGCTTCAAAAGTGGAACTTGTTTTCAGTTTTAAAATTTGAGACATGCTCAAAAGTTGGTCTGCCCGATCATCCTCACAGTTAAATGTATCATTGTGAAATTTGATCATCCGTGTTATCAGAAGTGATCTGAATGTGCAAATGAAGCTGTAGCAGTCTGGGTCATTGTGTCTGAAGTTATACGCCCTCACTTGCCCAAAAAAGTTTTCAACTGGATCAGAGTTGAAATAGCGAGGACGCATAACTTTTAGACCCTGCTCTTGAAAGAACTGCCACAGCCTCATTAAACTTTTCAAGGTAGTAACACAGCTTTTTAATGTGGGCACTGATATTGTGTTGCCTTTTTCATCCAGAAATTGAATTTTTTCTAAAATGTTAATGGCGTCCTTCCAGAATGAATGGTGCTTAGTTGTGGAAGTAACTGCCCTCCGCAGGTCCTTTCCTTTTGTATGCTTATGGTGGAGGGCAGCACCATTGATGCTGTCAAATAGGTTGTCGAAAAACTTCACTGTTTTTGCTGTGTTTGGCATGGTGTCACTCACTGGTCTTCCATCGGCATAGTGAGCTGGAAATAGAAAATGATTATATTTAAGGTTTGTAGTATATCATAGAATCATAGTCAAAATAAAGAAAAGAAGAATAGGAGCCCACCTAACCAATTACAAAATTAATATGACTTTTTACCATCTGAAAAAAAAAACAGGGTCTGTCATGTAATAATAGATTTATGAAAAAAATAAAGTGAAAACAAAAAATCTGCTGTTTTGACATGTTGTCGAGCAACATTGATGACTGTTGTAGGAAACAGTAGCCCTAGCACAAACCATAGAAAAAGTTGTTCTTTATGATAAGTACATTCACCCCTTCAAAGGTCCCCAGGCCCCAGCTTATGTTACATCTTATCAGTTTTTCAAATATATCTTTAACAAGATATGGCTCAGATAGTTTTTTAATAGTATAGAAAAAAAAACTTACAAAACTGTGAAGTATACGAAAGGGCAGCAGATACGGTGGAACTGAACACACGCGCGGCAGTTTTGACCTGCAAATTTTTCATTTCAATTAATGCTTACAAATCTGAAAAGCAATGCAGTAAACAATAAACTGGGTGTTTATTAGTAATACCGTGCACTACATCATTTTACTGTGCAGTATAAATTGGCCGTTTTTATTAGCATGGCATATACTTAATTATTGACCAAGCAACTAGGTTTCCAAATCAACAGTAGCATCACAGGAACATACTACCATTCCAAAATGAGACAGTTAGGTCAAGTGAGAAGTTCATTTATAAATAGTATTAAAGTTGTTTTGGAATGCAAAGAAAATACAAACCTTCATTTTATTTCTATTGCTCATTTTCTCAGGAATGACATGATGATCATTGAGTTTGTGAAGAAGTCTTGAGTCAGCATGGTTACAGTCTGTCAAATACACGTCTACAATATCCTGCCATTTGGAAATTTTTCCATCCAATTTAATACATTTGTTAAGGAAGTTATTTCTGAAACCCTTAATTATGTGTGAGGGGTCGTAGATAATGTTTAATTTTAGTCCGCATAACTCCACAGTGTCATCTGAAAGACAATAATTATAAATTAGATTGGAATTTAAAATTCAACAAAAAATGTTTAATGTTATGATATCCTGATGTATGGTCTATGTATGTGCTATTGGCACAGATAAAGAATGGGACTGAAAATAGTAGCATTTGTATTCGCCTCTCGCTCACACATATAGTATTGTGAGAGTGAGAGGCACATAGAACAGTAAAAGTGCCGCCATTTCCAATCCCATTCTTTATTTGCATGAGTAGTATGTGTATTCTTTACCAACCTGTTGGCAGATCTGCAATGAGTTGTGCTCGCCTTGTCTCTTGTTGAAGCTCCCCAAGAGCTCTGCGAAATGTCGATCCCTGATCGCAGATTGTAGCAATGGGCCTAAGCCCAATCTCTATGGATGCAGTGACAACTTTTTTTATTATGCGTTTCAGCTCAGCTGGATTAGTTGCACCTTTACAAAAGTAAAAGGCAAATGGTTGCTGCCATTTATATACAGCTCCTCTTAACATAAAGACAAGAGCTTGGTCTGCAAACTCTTTATGTTTTTGATCGAAGTGCACAAATCCATTAATATTATCTTTGTTTTGATTGAAACTTAGCCGTTCATCAAGGTGCATCTCATCAAAAATTATGGAGCAAAATTTTTTGTTAGTGTTCCATGTGGCAACCTGAAAACAAAATAAATGTTACTTTTTCATTGTGCACTACACACATGTGGGATATATCACACTATACACATAAGTTTGAAAATGACATACCTCTTTCTTCATTACTTCAATAAGCACAGAATTTATCCCAACTTCAATATTCAGCTGTGATATTAGCTTATTCAATGTGGATTTTGAAGGTAAGATGAATATTTTCCGTAGAAATCTGTAACACTTTGGGCTCTGTTTCATAATAGATAGTGCAATTAGTTTTTCAGAGTCTGTAAATCTGTGGGCCTGTTTCTTTTTCATACAAAGGTTTATTTGCATCTGCATTATTTGCTTAGCATATGGGTTCATCTTACAAGTAAGCTCTTCAAAAGAGTTCTCCTTAGAAAATTTCAGTGCCCTTTTTGCCCTCTTCAGATAATCAATTTGGTGCTTAGATTTATTGTATATCTTATACAGCTTTGCACAATTGGGTGTTAATTGGTTTATTTTACTTATTAGTCTTTTTCTTGATGCCTTTGGTGTTTTTAGGAGAATCAAACCTGGGCCTGCAAAAAAACTTCATCTCATTATCAATATTCATTTGAGATTATAATTTGGAGTCAGTGTTTCATAAACAGCTACCAGTTGCTGACTGCCTTGTTGGTCTAGTGGTCGCAAGCCCAACTGACGAGCGTGGGGTCCTGGGTTCGATTCCCGGGTTGGGCAGTGTTATTGGGTTTTTTCATTAGGAAATTCTCAGTAGCAGCCCGGAGTCTGGATTTGTGCCCGGTCAATGGCAATAGGCTCGCCCCCTATTACTTGGGACTATAACATAACTGGCGAAATGTGGGTGTACTATTACACCTCTGCCTACCCCTTCGGGGAAATACAGGCGTGATATTATGTGTTATGTGTGTGTGTTTCATAAACCAAGGAGTCTTCAAGTTTCAATTGATTAGGTTAAAGTAGCATTCAATAGCTAGGTAAGCATGCACTATTGTCAACCATTTCATTGCTTAATACTTTGTGAGATAGTGGTCCAACACAAGCCTATTTATACTAATATTATTAAGAAGAAAGATTTGTTTGTTTGTTTGTAATCGATAAACTCTAAAACTACTGATTTTAATAATTCTTTCACTATTAGAAAGCTACTTTATCCAGTATAACAATTATACAATATAACATAACATAACATCACGCCTGTATTTCCCCGAGGGGGTAGGCAGAGGTGTATAGTACATCCACATTTCGCCAGTTATGTTATAGTCCCATGTAATAGGAGGCGAGCCTATTGCCGTTAACCGGGCACAAATCCATACTCCGGGCTGCTACTGAGAATTTCCTAATGAAAAAACCCAATAACACTAACAAACACACACTAACACACTTTTATACAATATAAAATGTCGAAAACTTAGTACAATAATAATAAAAACTTATTTCAAGAAACCAACCTTTTGCTTGAGAACTGGTTGATGGATGAGCAATTAAAATTGATTCTGTTGGTGAATAATGACCAGAGTCCTTGCATATGGAAGCTACAGCTGTAACAATATATACATACCATACATTAAGACCACATTTACTATGTACTCAAGTGCAAAAAAATTACACATGGCAAAAATTGAAATTTACAAGTAACCAACCTTTTGCTTGAGAGCTGGTAGATGGATGAGCAATATAAGGTGATTCTTCTGCCGAGTGATGACCAGAGTCCTTGTATATGGAGGCTGAATCTGTAAAAACATAAATACCATACATTAAGACCACATTTACTACATACTCCTGTGCAAAAAATGACACATGGCAAATTGACATTTACAAGTAACCAACCTTTTGCTTGAGAGCTGGTAGATGGATGAGCACTATAAGGTGATTCTTCTGCAGAGTGATGACCAGAGTCCTTGTATATGGAGGCTGAAGCTGTAAAAACATATAAATACCATACATTAAGACCACATTTACTACATACTTCTGTGCAAAAAATGACACATGGCAAAATTGACATTTACAAGTAACCAACCTTTTGCTTGAGAGCTGGTCAATGGATGAGTAATGTAAGGTGATTCTTCTACAAAGTGATGACCAGAGTCCTTGCATGTGGAGGCTGAAGCTGTAACAACATATACATACATCATTGCCATAATTATTATACTAGTATAAGTCATAAGTATTAGTGTTTTTTTTATATTTAATCTGTATTTCTTGGTGGCTTACCACTGAATCTCGCAACCTTTGGAATTGGTTCTTCATCTTTGAAATAGGAATGGTCTGAATGTCTTTTCTTGGTTATTTCTTCACATTTGTTGGCTGAAATGGGATTAAAGACAGTTGACTTATACATTTTATATTGAATTAGCATGAACAATATTTAAAAAAAAACAGTTAATATCGTTTTAGGCTACTTACAAATATCATCAATGTGTAGTGCGGGAACCCCATTGGTAATTTCCTCAGGTGTAAACAATGATGGGTAGGCACCATACCTCAGTCGGGAATTCGGCCTGGTAAACCTTTTCTCAAAATGTATGTGACAAACCGAGAGTTTAGCAAGTTTTACTTTCGGTACATTTTTGAGATTTTCAGAGTTTATACAGTCCAACCACTTATTAAGTCTAATATCATCACTCACGGGGAAATAATGTAAAAATGCGTCCTCTCGCTTATTACTACAACCAACAACACAGCACTTTGGTGTCCGCATAATTGTTGCTCTCCGTTTATAGTTTTGCACCAAAAATAAACGACTTTAATTAAATCCTCGGAAAATCAATTACAAAAACTCGACGAAAACAACAGAATTTACGGAATTTATTTACTCACAGGAGAAAAAATAACTAACTGACGCTACTACTGACAGCTAACTACAACCAGTCAAAGATGGCGGCGACCCAGGCCACCGCGGGGGAGGAATGCGGTGCGCGGAGGACGCGGTTCTATTTTCCCCCTTCGCTCTACAGCAAAAATATTTTCTATGGAAGTGAACCGGCGGTGCTTTGGAGTCATATTTCAAACATAATCACTATTGACGTACTTCACCCACTGTTTGAGTCCACAGACCAAGTAGAGATGCTACGCATCAGACGACAATCTCCGAACAAGAAATTTGGTCAATAGGGAACCAAAGAGTAACCTCAATAATAGAAAATGACAAGCACAGATAATACATTTTTTTCAACTTCCAACCAAGCAAAAGGTTTTTAAATTTCGGCCTTGGATACAAGGCTTTTGCCTCTTATTCATGCGTAGGTAGGTACCTATACATGCATTGCTAATATTTTATTTTTTATAGTGAAAGTGAAATAAAAACCATTACTTTTACATAAATCTGTTTATTTTTCAATTTTCTCCTATAAACATTGTTTTTTTTTCAGTTATTTCTAATCAGAATAAAATTCTACATTTTCTTGTTTGATTTGCATCCACAGGATCTTCCTAGCCACAGGAGTCATCGTCTTCAGTGTTGAAGGGACTGTTATTTGATTGTACATTACCTGCAAGGAAAATTAAGGCTTTTAACTACTTGGTTTTACATTAATATCTACAATGTTATAATTGCATTTACATAAATCAAACAAAATGAAAGAAAGAAATAAAATAATTATTTTAATCTTGTTACAGGCGAGAGAAAAAATAACACATCAACAATAAAATTAAAAATAATATGCCTGTAAAACACTAAAAAGGCCCCCATCTCAGCATATGCTACAACACCGAAATGTTGCAGCACTGGTTTTCAGATGGGTCCCGGAATGAACATTATAACCTAGTAATTTAAAGTATAGCCTAGTGGTTGAATACTTGCCATCCTTGCAGGGGGATCTGAGTTCGTACCCGGCCCACACCTCTGGCTTTTCGAATTCAAGTGCGAATGAGAATTTGATTGTCACTTTTTACTTTAACGGTGAACGAAAACATCGTGAGGAAACCTACCCACTTGAGAGTGCTTCATACAGTTCTTGATGGTGTTTAGTCCACCAACCCGCAGTAGGCCAGCGTGGTGAACTCAGACCTGAATCCTTCTGAGAAGAGGCCCGTGCCCAGAAGTGGAACAGTAACGGGCTGATAATAATGAACCATTTTTTAATAGAAATGTCTATAGAACATTACCCTGCCTACCGTCATGCTCAAACATTTCTCAGTTGATTGACGACGTCTGTGGTCTAGTGGTTTGAGTGTCGGACTGCTGATCATGAGGTCGTGGGTTCGATTCCCACAGGACACAAATATTTGTGTGATGAACATAAGTGTTTGTGTTGGTCTGGGTGTTTCTTATGTATTATAAGTATGTATTTACAAAAAAAAAGTACATAAGTATTATATCCATTGTATAGTACCCATAGTACAAGCTCTGCTTAGTTTGGGACTAGATGGTGCTGTGTAAAAATGTCCCAAAATATTTATTTATTTATTTATTGTGACATTCACACACAGCTTACTTTGTTGAGGCCAACTTATAATATTATTATTCATATTATTTTGTTTTTAAATATAAATGCCATTAAAGAAAATGAAAAAAGCTGTTGCTTACCTCATTTAACAAATGATTTCCAACAAAACTGTATGTAGGCGGTGGCATCTCAGTATCTGAAATAATAAAAATTAGTTTTACAACAGCATTAATATTATTAAGATTCCACACCCGAAGGGTCCAAATGGAATCCTATTGCTGTGGCCATGGGCAGATCCAGAATTTGTTTCTGGGAGGGGCACAAGGGCCAGATTGGCAAGGAGTACTTAGAAGTGTCCCCTATAGTATTGCATTATGTGTGATATTTTATGATTTCCAACTTGCGGTAGCATGTAGTATACTTATGTTTGCAAAAAGAAACAAATAATATTCAAGCGGTATTGTATTAATCTCCCAACTCCTAGTTTTATTTGAACCATCTGGTGGGAAGGGCTTGTTTCCCTGTGTATCAATTCATTAAGCTTCGTTTGGCCCGCAGAAGCCTGAAATAATCGTTTTCTGTAGTGTGTACTGCATGCAGATTGAAAAGTTCATTGTCAAATATTACACTTTAACATTGAAATGAAATATATTATTATTTGCTTACCTGATGTGATGATATAACAGTGGCTTGATGTGCTAGTGGCTAGTAGTAGGCTTGTTTGTTGGGCAGAAGTTAACAATCATTTCGTAACCGTAATTCGAAATGTACGTTTTTATTTAGTTATATTAAACTTTGTAGAAAACTGAATAGTATATTTCAACTTTTAAATGGGATAGGTACATAGTTTAGACTGCCCATTTTACAAAGAGTTAATTACAAAGAGAATTACTTCAATAATTGAGATTATACTTGTATACTCTACACAGGTATATAACAACAACAAAGAGAATATATCAACAATATAATATATATAGACCAGAAGGGGAATGCCGAGGGGGACGAAGTAACTGTCAAAATCTATTATTGAACCCATCTAGAATCATAGACATAACGTTGAAAATTTTTGTTCTAAGATTACTACCCGTGTTTTTTTTTTTTTTTTTTTTTTTCTTCTGGCTTTGCACTGTTCGTGCTTTTAGCCACCGACAAATTATAAAAAACAGGAAACGAAACGCGAAAATCAAATTGGATCGGAATTTGGAAAAGGAAAAGGAGATCAGTTATAATAGGAAACACAAAAAAATACATGAAAATATATAAATAAAAAATATCATTTTATACTGAATAAAACTAAATAATGGTGAATTAATGTATTATGATGTACACAAGAATTATATTTTAATATCGTTATTTACAATAAAATGGGCAATGGATTTGTATATATCTATATTACAATTACCTAATATACAAGAAATAGAGGTAGGAAAAGGAACTTGGAGGGACACAAGACTTTGGATAAGAGAGGTGTGGTCATACAGGGAGCAAGCAAAAATTAGGTGATTCAAATCACCCACATCAGCGCCACAGGCACACATAGGGCTCTGCACGATGCCAAGTCTAGCCAGATGAGCCGGAGTGCACACATGGCCCAAGCGCATACGTATAATGATAGAAGTAATTTTTTTGCTGAATTTAAATTTAGAAAACAATGGTTTTGTAGGGATATCAGGCTGAATTGAACGGTAAAATCGGCCCTTTTCCGAGTGCTTTGTCCAGAGCTCGCCCCAGGATTCCTGTAAATGAATTCTGGGCAGCGCAGACAGGTCTTGAAAACTGTTTTTATAAGGGAATACATCTCCACAACTCACAGCCTCGTTAGCCAATTGATCTGCTCTTACATTACCCAAAATACCACAATGAGAAGGTATCCAAGCAAAATACACAGAAAACCCCTTCAAAGAACACTGTAAAAGTAGACACCGAGTTTCAAAAACTATATATGGATTTTGTGAATAAAAAGGAAATCTAGCTAAGGCTTGCAAGGCACTCATTGCATCAGTAAAAATAATTGCGTTTTGTAACCCCATGACTAAAATATATTCAACTGCTTTAAATAAACCAAAGCATTCCCCCGTAAATACTGATGTTTCAGGAGGAAGTTTAATCTTCTGTACCACATTGTAACGTGGGTGGTATACACCAACCCCCACACAACTATTGTGCCCAAGCTTGGATGAATCCGAAAAAATATGATGGTATCCCCCCCAGTCCCTATCCATAATGTAATTGAAGTTTTGATTTTGACATGTGTCATTTTTGTAGATATTTAAGTTAAAGTGAATGTTTGGGGATAAAATTAAAGCATTGTATTTACAGTGAAATATTGGAAGAAGTTGAGAATTATGACAGGGAGCTTCAACTGAATTAAATTTTGTTAAACTTTTTACCAAGCAAGGGGTAGCTTTATTTCTCCAATAAACTGAAGAAACAACTTCATAGGACAGCCGGGAAACTATAGATTTTAAAGGGTGGTTAGCTAATTGTAAGCATCGGAATAAGAATCGGTCTGCTAGAAACTGTCTTCGCAAATGTAGGGGAGGGTCTCCGCATTCCACTTGTAGACAGTTGATAGGGCTAGATCTCATTGCACCTGAAATTACTCTCAATGCCTTAGACTGTACACCATCCAATTTTTTCAACCCAGCAGCACTGCCAGGCTCCAGCAAAAAGGTCCCATAATCTAATACACTTCGAATTAGAGTATTGTACATTAATTTTAATGAAAAAGGATGAGCACCCCACCAAACACCAGATAGACATCTGATGATGTTTATATTGCGCTCACATTTAGCTGCTATGTACTCACAGTGTGGAAGTCCTGTAAGATGTGAATCCAAAATAACACCTAAAAATTTTACTTGATTTTTAATAGGCATGGAGATGTTGTTGAACTGGACATTGACTGAAGGAGGTTTACGCATTCTAGTAAACAATACAATGCTGCTCTTATCAACTGAAAGTTCCAGACCATTAATTCCTAGCCAAGATTTCAACAAACACAAAGAGGAGGTTAAAGAAGTGCACATTTCCTGAACAGAATTTCCAGAAATATAAAAAAGTAAATCATCTGCATATTGAAGAATTTGTACTGATTCATTAAGGGAAGATTCTAAATCATAGGTGTAAATATTATAAAGAAGTGGACTAAGTACAGAACCTTGAGGAAGGCCTTTCCATACTAATCTGGTTAATTTGGACTCATCATCAAGGTACAGATTAATAGACCTTTCAGAGAGCATATTAATAATAAAATTTGTCATCATTGATGGAACTTTCAATGATTGAAGTTTTTGTTTCAGAACTGATACTAAAACATTATCATAAGCTGAGCTAATATCAAGGAATGCTGCGATTACAGATTTATTACAAGAGAAAGCTAAACGAATATTTGAAGTGAATACACTAAGGCTATCTAGTGTGCTCTTACCCTTCCTAAACCCAAACTGAGATGAAGCTAGTAAGTTTCTGCTTTCTACGAACCACTCCAAACGAATCTTAACAAGATGCTCAGTAATTTTGGCAAGAACTGATGAAAGTGCAATAGGACGATAAGAGGTGGCATTACAAGAAGGCTTGTTTGGTTTCAATATGGGGATAATGGTTTGAGATTTCCAGCTTGAAGGAATATTGCCAGATATCATCACAGTATTAATAAGATTTAAATAAACAGATAAGGCAGAGTCTGAAAGATTAGCTATAAAAGAATAGGGTATACCATCTTCACCAGGAGCTGAATCTTTGACATGTGAAAGAACACCCTTCAACTCGCCTAGTGAAAACAGGGAGTTAAGCTCAGAGTCACACATAGGTAAAGGAGGAGCATGAAGAAAAGAACTCTGTTCTGGAGCTGAAGGAGGGGCTAAGTTATCCATAAATTGATTAGCCAAGACTGGTGGCAATTTCGAAGTTGAAGATTCACTAAATGCAGACCTGAAGCGCCTAATATTACGCCACACAATAGAACAGTTAACATCTGGACAGATAGAGGCACAAAATTTCTGCCAGCCTTCGAATTTCTTTCGTCTAAGCAGTTTACGAGAAGTACGAGCTACTTCTAGATATACCTCGAAATTTTCTGTAGTCATACCACAAGAATAATTTTCCTCTGCTGCTTTTCTGTTTTTAACAGCCTGAGTACATTCAGCATCCCACCAGGGAGGGGAAGGAATCTTGCCCAATGCTCCATTTTTAACAGGGAAAGTAACCTCTGCGACCTCTATTAAAATGCTTGTAAATTTTTCAGATAATAATTGGGGATCCTGTACTGGAAAAGAATCAGCAAGTTCAAGAATTTTTTGCTCTACAGAACTTCTATATGAATCCCAGTCTGCATTATCTAATCTATACTTTATACGTGGTTTTGGAATATTAGTTACAGATTTCTTATATGGAAATGAAATAACTAGCGGATAATGATCACTACTATGGACAGAAGATAAACGAGACCAAGATAAAATAGATGCAATATCAGGTGTGCAAATTGAAAGATCAGGAGCACTCAACCCCTCATCTGGACTTGTGAGGCGAGTTGGAAGGCCGGTGTTTAAGATACACAGATTATGAGAATCCAGGATGTCCAAAAGTTTCTCTCCATAAAAGTTAGAAATAGAGCTACCCCAAGACTGATGATGGGAGTTAAAGTCTCCCATAATTAGGAATGGCTTAGGTAATATTGATAACAAATTACTAACTTCCGATAAAATATTTACAGTAGGACGAGAAAAATATATACAGACTAAACAAATGTTATTTACAATAGCAGCGACAGCCGATATATCGTCGCTAAGAGGGGGAAGAGGAAAATTATTTACAGGAAAAGAATTCTGTATGAGTAAGGCAACTCCGCCAAACCCATCGCTTCTGTCTGTTCTCAGACAAACATATCCAGGAATTCTAAATGTGAACAGTGGCTTAAGCCATGTCTCACAAATAGCAACCGCACATGGTTCGAATTTATTTAAAATATGTGATAATTCCATTTTTTTATTAATAATGCTACGACTGTTCCACTGTATAATCTTGGACAGGTGTAGGTCCATTATAGGTGAACAAGTTAGATAAATTTTCAATCAAAGGGGCAACGTTGGACGGTGAAATATTATTATTTTGTGTAAGTGTATTAATTAAAGTAATGATTAAAGCTAAAATTTGATTTTCATTGTTTGTTATATTTTGTAATGCACACCCATTAGAAAGAGATGGAGCGTCATTTTTAATCAGAGCTTGATGAGCTGCCTTATCATAACCCTTTGATGTTTTTGGAGGAGTTCGAGGTTTCATGAATACTGTTTTTTTATATGATCTAGATGAGGATAAAGGGGAAACTACAGAAGAAGAAGGTTTATTATGAGCTGATGGGGCAGACAATAAAATATCTGCATATGATTTCGACACTGGGGGGTGTAACTTTGATGCCTCAGCATATGAGACACAATTTTGAGCCATATAAAGTTTAATTGATTTCTGTCTTTCAAACTCGGGACATTTTTTATCAATTGCATAATGTAGGCCACCGCAAAGGCAGCATGCAGCATCAACCTCATCCTCTATACCACAAGTGTCGGCAGAATGACCCTGTCCGCACTTGTAACACCGAGGGGTTGACCTACATTGCACTTTTGTGTGTCCAAAGTGACAACATGAAAAGCATTGAATCGTTGGAAAAGTGTACAAAGTTACTGGTAAAGAATTGTAACATACAAAAATTCTCTTTGGTAGCACCTGCCCATCAAAAGTTATTACTACTGTCTGAGAAGGCTTCCAAACAGGGGTTGGCCCCTGAACTTTATAGTTCAACCGTCGCGCTTTTAAAATTTTACCACACCCTACGGGCACAGAAATGTTTTCAATGATCTCCTCAGGAGACCATTCAGTAGGTACACCCTTAACTATACCCATCCTACAAACATTAAAAGAAGGAATGAAGGCCCTTAAGTTCTCCTTAGTAAGACAAATATCATTCACAAAAGAATTTGCATCCTCATACTTGGAAAAAGAAATTGAAACTCGGTTCCTACCTATACGCTTTAAACTCCCATTTATAATATTTTGGAATGAACGTTTCTTGAGAAAATGTCCTAACGTAACTGGGTGAAGTGTGGTAGCTGGATTCCCCTCTTTTTGGATATGCACAACATAAGGTGCCAGATCTGTGGGCTCGTACGATGTCCTGGTTACCTGAGGCGCCTTTTGCGGATTATTTGAACTATTATCATCAATGTTTTGTTCAGGCCGTAAACCATTTACAGATTGTAAAGGTGAAGGACCCTCCTGGCATATTTCTTTTGAGGTGGTGGCAATTGATTCTGTAATTATTTGAGAATCACTGTCGCAATGACAGTGACTCCCTTTACTACTTTTCGCTGTACTATTACCTTCCTGACCATGCCGCCGTCTTTTGTTACAGTGTTTACACATTTTACGTGAAGCCCTCGTCCTTTTCCTCTCTCGAGTAACGGACCCATCCGTATCCATGCTGGATTCATTTTCCAAGGATACGGAGGAAACAATGGTGATATTTTCGCCTACCGAGGGGACTGGGTCCCCCCGGTCAGGCGGCTCCTTATCCATGGGTCAGAAACGAAATTTTTTTTAAAACTTACCTAAATATTCACAATACACTACAAACTATATGAAATATAAAATAAATATATGATATTTACACAAATCTACTCAACTGGCCTCGTTTTACTAATAAAATATGAATTTTATCAAAAAGTTATATGAAAAACGCTCCCGCCTAATTCGAAGGTTTTTCTACTACCCGTGTTTGAGTCCTACTAGTGTCTTCGGTAGTGTTGCCTAACAATCGATAGACTATCGATTGTCTATCGATAGTATCGAAAAGCCCCTAATCATCTATACTATCGATAGGCCTATCGATAGTATCGATTGGCAGGTATCCAACAATACTATCGATAGTATCTAACTATTGTTTCGATACTATCGATAGTATCGATTGTTCGAAATCATGCAATACTATCGATACTATCGATAGTATCGATACTATCGATAGTATTGTGCTATCGTTTAGATAGTATTGCAATATGGCTGTCGCGGTTAATTGACGTCATATGTGCGCTGCCATACGTGCTGCTTGAGACACGCCATTGTGGGTTGACGAATTTTATTGTTTTAAGTATTTCGTTTAAAATGGTTAATTTTCCGGGGTGCTAAAAACATAACATCTGCTTCGACATCCAAGATGGCGGATGCGATTTTTTATATAACATTAATACGGGTATCGTTCTTGAGGTTCTCGGGGGTGCAAATTACGAATATAACTTCTATTTCAAATTCAAGATGGCGGACGCGACTTTTTAATTTAAATCAATATGTATATCGTTTTCGACGTTTCTCGGGATGCTGATTAATAATATAACATTTATTTTGAGATCCAAGATGGCGGACGCGACTTTTTAAATAAAAGCAATATGGGTATCGTTTTCGAGGTTTTCGGGGGTGCTGATAACGAATATAACATGTATTTTAAGATCCAAGATGGCGGACGCGACTTTTTAAATAAAATCAATATGGGTATCGTTTTCGAGGTTGTCAGGGGTACTGATTGCGAATATAACATCTATTTTGAGATCCAAGATGGCGGACGCGACTTTTTAAATAAAATCAATATGGGTATCGTTTTCGAGGTTTTCGGGGGTGCTGATAACGAATATAATATGTATTTTAAGATCCAAGATGGCGGACGCGACTTTTTAAATAAAATCAATATGGGTATCGTTTTCGAGGTTGTCGGGGTGCTGATTGTGAATATGACATCTATTTTGAGATCCAAGATGGCGGACGCGACTTTTTAAATAAAATCAATATGGGTATCTTTTTCGAGGTTTTCGGAGGTGCTGATTACGAATATAATATCTATTTTGAGATTCAAGATGGCGGACGCGCCTTTTTAAGTTGAATCAATATGGATATCGTTTAAGAGGTTTCTTGGGATGCTGATTACTAATATAACATCCATTTTGAGATCCAAGATGGCGGGCGCGACATTTTAAACAAAATCAATATGGGTATCGTATTTGAGGTTTTTGTGGGTGCTGATAACGAATATAACATGTATTTTAAGATCCAAGATGGCAGACGCGACTTTTTAAATAAAATCAATATGGGTATCTTTTTAGAGGTTGTCGGGGGTGCTGATTGCGAATATAACATCTATTTTGAGATCCAAGATGGCGGACGCGACTTTTTTAAATAAAATCAATATGGGTATCGTTTTCGAGGTTGTCGGGGGTGCTGATTACGAATATAACATCTATTTTGAGATCCAAGATGGCGGACGTGACTTTTTAAATATAATCAATATGTATGTTTTTCGAGGTTTTCGGAGGTGCTGATTACGAATACAATATCTATTTTGAGATTCAAGATTGCGGACGCGCCTTTTTAAGTTGAATCAATATGGATATCGTTTAAGAGGTTTCTTGGGATGCTGATTACCAATATAACATCCATTTTGAGATCCAAGATGGCGGACGCGAATTTTTAAACAAAATCAATATGGGTATCGTATTCGAAGTTTTTGTGGGTGCTGATTATGAATATAACATCTATATTGCGATCCAAGATGGCGGACGTGACTTTTTAAATAAAAACAATATGAGTATCGTTTTGGAGGATTTTCGGGGTGCTGATTTCGAATATAAAATCTATTTAGAGACATAGATAGATAGTATAACCAGTTATGTTAAAAAGTAATGTTCAATATGAATGTCATGCCGAGGCCAATATTCGTCGGCACACGAAGTTGTAATGGAATACGTCTATCTAGGGCAGGTGATTCAGCTTGGTAGACATAACTTCGAGAAAGAAGCCGATAGAAGGATCCGTTTGGGCTCGGCAGCATTTGGCAAACTTCGCCAAGTCTTATCGTCGCCTATACCACGAAGTTTGAAAACAAATGTCTTCAACCAGGGCCCCAATTCCACTAATTTACAACGTTTGATTAGCGGCAATGGTTCAGCAACGGTTCGACTGCGTTCGTCGTTCGATGATAACATAAAAAGTTATTCCACTAAAAACATGAGCTGAAACGAACATGGATCGCAGCTGGAACGTAACCGCATCATAGCCGTTGTCTTGAAATGTTACCATATAAAAAGTATTCATTACTACTAACTCTACTAATCATGAAAATAACATTGAGCTATTATAGTTCAATGATTAAAAACTACTTTTGACTATATTAAAATACTTACATTAATAAAATACGCCTTTTCAATACGTTTAAATAATTTAAAATAGTTAAGAATAGATTTTAATAGAAAATCTAGGCTATCGTTCATTCAATACATAAATTATAATCTATGTTCGTTCATTCTACTTGTCAAAATAACGTAAACAAACCGCGGAGGAAATCGAAATTATTTAAATATTATCAAATCTATGTCTGAATAATACAATATGCCATTGTAATGTGGTATGCAATGTAAGCAAATACAAGCGAGTAGAAATGTAGGCGAGTGAAATAAACAATTAAGCCATTGCTTGTATTGTAAAATCAAGCAGATTAGAACAAGCTCCTCTGCTCAAACAAAGACTTACATTTAATATAATCTATTTACACTAAAGTGGATTTAATACTACGTATTTATACTGGACACATCCCTGGAGCAGTGTTGAGTTTTTGTGAAAGGTGTTCTCGTGGTAAAACTGAGTGTTGACATCCCTTTCCCAGACGATAAGTTTAATACAAAAAAAGTCTAATAAAGTATACAAAATTTCCTATCTGTGAAATAAATTACTGTGAGTATTATATGCATAACTGCTTGTATTTACTTTTAATTTAATAGGAAACTTATTTTATGTCTCATGTTTTATAGACCTAAATGGTACCTACCCTGAAGAAAGTCTACTTCGGCGAGACAAACAAAGCTTTTCAACCAATATATGGAGTGCTTTAAAGGTGCCTATGGGAAAAGTGAAATCGATAGTACCTCGGAATGTTTAAAGGTAGGTAAGTTTTCATACAAGTATAGAAACATAGGTACATCTATTTGTTTATTTGAGAGTAATAATCAATATAGGTACTTTTAATAAAAAAAATTACATGCAAACATTATGTTTACATCAGAATTAGATATTGTGTTATGTATGGTAAATAGAGTTTATAATATGAGTTCAAGTAGGTAAATGTTACAATATGAGTTTTACAACCTCAGTTTACAACATAAAACTTACAAAATATGCATGTAGTATGAAGTTCATGTTACATTAACAAAGAAATAATATTATAATTTATTTCCATTTCAGTTTTGGAATTATTTTAAATATGAGTACAAGCCAGGTACAATCCAAAGTGATCCAACTTTTTAAAGAATATTGGAGTAAAGTGGGGGGTGAACCTAGTTTGGCCCCATTTTTAAACAAACTGCAGGACAAGGTGGCTTCTCTCATATGGGTCCTATAATTTGAGTTCGCAGAGATCCGGTTATAAATTTAGAGGTATGCTTATAATATTCATATTTTTTTCTTGTTATGGATCACTTGTGTTTTAGGTACTATAACACTTCATGAATAATTGTTTTTTATATTCAAAAGTAGGTAATAAGATTTGTTTGTGAAAGTAGAGGCACATGAAAGCATCTAGTATAGCAACTACAATTGTAAAATTTACCCTACTTTGTCCTGAAACAAGTGTTTTTTTGTGTGTATAAAGTTTGTTGCTTGGATTTTAATATTAATATTTGTGTTTCAGATTACTCGTTGATGTTGTTGTTGGACAAACAAGAATCTTTTTACAAGCTTTTGTTTAACATGACATTTCAATTGGCTGATATGTAAACCCAATGACTAAACAATATTATGATGCTTTGGAGTTAGGAGTTGGTCTGATGATGGAGCCGGAAGATGGTCACAGGATCTCCGCTGTGGTTAACGCAGACACATCGAGTTTGGGCTCGTTAGATTTATCTCAATGAGTGGGTAGTTGGCTGACGGATGGTGACACTATTAGTTTGGTGAGATAGGAAGACGTACACTAATACGTTTTAGTAATAACTTAAAAAATAAAATTCAAAGTTTATTAAAAAAACTTTGAAAATAAACTTTAATTTTATGTGGTGTATCCTGATAAAAGTAGTATCAAATTATCGCTTAAATTGATGTAATTTTATTTTTATATTCAAATATACAAAAAAGCTTGTTATATTTACTGTCTAGACTACTCACTTCGAATATTGGTGCCGATTCTCTTGTCACAAAATTCTCTAAACTAAACTAAAAATCACCTAAATTTAGTTTAGTCCTGTCAAACGACGTTTTCTATTCTGAAATTCACTTTAAAACTAATTTTTGGTTTGACAGGACCAAAATTAGTTTAGTTATCCAACTTAGTAAAAATTGACATTTTGCTATTCTGTAATTGACGTTTTTCACCTAATATTAGAAATGTCAACCTAAATCTGACTATTTTTAGAAGGCATCAAAATACATGTCGACTATAATTAGTTATCAACAACTAAAATTGCAAAGCTTATTTTATTCATTTTTATAGTTTTTAGGTAGTTTAAAATAAATAATGGATGCCTACTATGTGGTTGCAGCTGTTGTAGATTCAGCAGAAAGGTAAATTTTTCATAGAAATATAAAATTAAATTTATAATTTCGATAAGAAGAGGATAAGAAGTACATAAATCCATACAATGGGAAAAAAAATTCTATGTGACATTCAATTCTATCCTTTTATGCTAATATGTGTCCCTAAAAAGCCTGAATTCACAAATTTTCCCTCTTTTGGGGAGAAAGTCTCCAAGTTTGTAATCCTGCGTGGTACTTTTTAGCTTATATTCTAACCATTGACTTGAACCTATGGACCAGTAATACCTACGAAATAAGCGTGGTATGCCTACAATATCCGGGCCACCGTTATGGTTATGGTTATCTCATTTTAGTAAAACTAAATAAGTTTAAATAGTTTTATTGAATATAATTTTATTGAACTTTGAACTTTCAACATTGTTTGATATAAAAATATCTGCAATATTTCTCCCTGTCTGTAATTAAATAACAACAAATCAATAGTAAGGTTACTATAAGTAGAACTTTGTCTAGTAATACAATATTCTTAATTGACAAAGTGTATATTCAGTAAATAACTTTGGGTGACAATTAATCAATGACATTTCTGTATTTTTTTTAAATTATTAAATTAATTTCTTTCTATTATGTTATGACATGTATGAAACTTTTTTTGTTATGCAAATTGTAGATTAAATTGATAATAATATTGCATGCCTTATAAAAATTTGTATACCTACACTATGTTTTTTCTTACTTGTCTTATTTAGTAAACAATCTTGGCATGTCTTTAACAATTCGTCAATAATAATTATTAAATGACATTGTGTTAACAATTTCACACCCTAAATATATTTTTAATGCTAATTACATGTGCAGAACGAGTAGTTATATTTTATTAGTAGTTTGTTTTAATAAAGAGAAATGCCAACATTGTTTACTAAATAAGACAAGAGAGTAAAAACAGACTTTACCTACAACCCGTTATTGAAATAACTAAAAACTTCTTAAGGGGGTCATTACTAATTAGTATAAACAATTTTTACTATTGGACCAACACTGAAATTGCAAAAATTAGATCTTTTTATTCGTGACTTTAGGGTTGGTCCCATAGTAAAAGTTGTTCATACTAATGAGTACAATGACCCCTTAAGACGTTTTCAGTTATTTCAATAACACGTTGTATACTACATAATTTCTGTAGTAGGAAATTCTATTAATGCCTATATCTGTATAACTGAAAATGTTACTGTAGTAACTAGTAAAATAACATAATATTGTTTTGATTTAATAAAAACTGAATTAATGTTTGTTTTCGTTGAAATGGGACTTATTCATCACAATTTTCATGTCATCATCATTTCAGCCGAAAGGTGTCTACTGCTGGACATAGGCCTCCCCCAGGCATCGCCAAAACAACCGGTCTTACGCTTTCCTCATCCTAATTTCCATATCCTACTATAATTAATATTATAAATGTGAAAGTTTGTGAAGATATTTGGATGTTCGTTTGTCTGAACAGATTTGGATGAAATTTGGCATAGGTACAGATAGAACATAACCTGGATTAACATATTGGATAGGCTAGGCTTGTTGTCCCGGGAAGATGACCAATTCCCGAGGGAGGTGCGATCAACGACATCCAGGTTGGCGAAGCCGCAGGCAACCGCTAGTAAATAATAAGATTGAGAGAGAGATTTCATTTGAGATACCATGATTAATAAAAAATAGTATGTGTTATGGCAGGAGACATGTGACTGATGTAAAAAAAAGAGAGTAATGTTAGGGGAAAAAAACCATAAAAATGTTGTTAAAGTTTTATTTATTTATTAAGTCTTCCACAGATTTTGCTCCAAACCTTGTTGATAAGTAGGTACTACAACCAATAGTCATCACGGGCATTTAAATCACAATTCTGGAACAATTTTGTTTTATTTAAATTTATTACTGCAGGTATGGCTATAGTATCAACAAATAAAATTAGTAGATGCAATTTAATTCAAACATGCTGCGCCAACCCCAAATAAATTGGGATAAGAGCAGGAGGATGACGATGAGATGCAATTTAATTTGCAATAGTAGAATAGGTACCTATACTAGGGTGTCGCAAACCAATGGGCCAGGAGGAGGGGGGCAAGATGATAGATAGAGGACATAATCTAAGCAAAATAAATACAATTTGTAATGTTGTAATTCCTTACTATAAGAAAAAAAATCTTATTAAAACACTCTTTTTGGGTTTTTTGTGAATTTTTGTATACATTAATATTCAAATATTCTAGGTTCTGGTCTATGGGGGGGGACAGCTGCCCCCTTGTAACGCCCATGTAGGTATAAAGTAGGTAGGTACCTACTCAAAATATGAATGTTCAAGGAATGATATCCCTTTATATTAACAATATTCTCTTCAAGTTTATTATTATTTAGAAGAACTATAGCGACATCTATGAACCCCATAACACAGGCATGTAAAACTTTCTATATAGTCGTAAAATTACACAATACAACTCGGCGAATAAAAAATATAATCACACTTTTTAAAATTACTTGCTTGTCATAAGTCACACAAACTGAAATTAATTAATTTTCAGTATAACATACCTTTTCGTTTCTTCATCATGATCTTCTAGGGAGTCGGAGCTTCACATAGGTATTTATTAGATTCAGCTCATCTTTCACTTGGTTATTGGCCAAGGGTCAGAGTTTCGCCTTAGGGACTAGCATTTGGTACCTACGAGCTATTTGCATAAAATGCCAGTGTCACCAAAATCTAAAAAAGACAATAAAGACATTTTACTTTACCTATTAGGTAGGTACAACATATGCAATTACTTGCATCAATATTAACTTATATTACAGGCGATCTTACCTTTGTATCCGTATGAATGCAGCATAATACGAGGGCTAATCTCCTCAGTCAGAGATTTTGCAAGGTTTTCAGTGAGTCTTTATTATATTTTAACTAACATACTCTCGGTCAGTAAAATTAAATGCATTGTTTGGAACTCGTCGGCTTGTCGACTAATTTCTTTTTTAACTCTTCCAATGTTAACCTTAGTGGCAAGGACAACAAAATACACCCTTTAACTTTTGCAAAATCAACGAAATTAAGTCTAAATCTTCGTCAAAACATTCAACGATCCAGTAAAAGTACAAGTTTATCGACTGATGTTCAGCTGTTAATTTTGACAGCTGAACGGCTAAAGTTCAGTTGCGTGTCAGCCCAAACATCTGTCAGAATTTTAGTGGAATAGGACGAAACGTAACGTTGATGTTCGATCGAGTTAGCGGAATACGAACACTCGATCGATCGTTAGCTTCAGCTGAAACGTAACTGCAGCTGGATCGTTGTTCATTAGCAGAATAAGAAAATAGCTAACAGCCGTCGTTCAGCTGCGTTTTAAACGTAATTTCGTTAGTGGAATTGGCCCCCAGTACGTCCTGCCTGTCATGACTTACATGACACTGACAGTTGGGCTAATCCACAAATTCAAAGTCACTCAGCGACCTATGGAGCGAGCTATGCTCGGAGTATCTTTGAAGGATAAAATCCGTAATGAGATTATCCGGAGAAGAACCGGAGTGACCGACATAGCTTGTAGGATCAGTAAGCTGAAGTGGCAGTGGGCTGGCCATGTCTGTCGAAGGACCGATGACCGCTGCAGCAGACGAGTCCTTGAGTGGAGAACGTGAATTGGCAAATGCAGCGTAGGGCGTCCTGCCGCCAGGTGGATCGACGACCTAAAGAACATGGCTGGGGGGGGACTAGATGCGGAAGGCAGAGGACCAAGTATTGTGGTGTAACTTGGGAGAGGCCTATGACCAGCAGTGGACTGCGATCGTCTGAGTTGATGATGATGATGATAACCAGTTATAATTTTGAAAGCGATTGGTCATAAACACAGAAATTGAAAAATTATGAAAATATTTGGATCCAAATATTTATCTGAAAGCAATCAGTTCAAAAGGGCGACCATTTTCTTTTCAAAATTTACTTAATTTTTATAATAAGTGGACACTTAAGACAATATCGGTCTTACTACAAAAGATTTAATCACATCTTAGACACGTGTTCAACAGATGTTTCAGACTTTTTACCACAAATCCACGTCTAAAACTCGAGTAGAGTTAAACACGTTTTTGGCACGTGTTTGTATTTAAACAGCCACGAAAGTGTGTTTAAGAATTGCCTTTGCCCTTGCCCTTGGCTAACCTATAATTTGCTCTTGGTCATTTTTGAATTTTATGATAATAAGTTAGCGATGCTTGAGGGAAGCCTATGTCCAGCAGTGGACGTCTTTCAGCTGAAATTTTGATGATGATGAGACTTTACAAGCCCTTTCATTTGAGTAGTAATACGATATATATATAAGATAAGTTATATAAGATAAGATAATATATAAGATAAGTTGGCAATGCTTGGGGGAGGTCCAGCCGAGTCGGCGCAGACGGCTTTACGCTGAACTGATACCACCCTGACAAAGGCTAGACAAGCGGGCGATAGACTGGGGAATCAGTCGTCCGCATTGCACGGCCTTTGAGTTGTGGTGATGTCCCAAGTGTACCCGGACATCGCCTAAGGAGCGTCATTACAGGAAGAGGGCCCCGAAAATGGGCCGCGCTGGATGAGTCGCGAATGCCATGAATTGCAGTTCTTGTGGCTCATCACCAAGGTGAGAATAGGTACACGGCGGAGTTTTTAGTGGGAGCGAGCCCCACATAACCACGCTACTTCCCGGGGTAGCGTGACATGCGATAGGCATTTTCTCCGCCTCAAAAAAAAAAAGGTCTGTGTCCAGCAGTGGACGACTTTCGGTTGAAATGATGATGATGATGAAGACGAGACTTTACAAGCCCTTTCATTGGAGTAGTAACACGATGGGTCTAAGACCTATGACTTAGGAAATATGGCCAGAAGTTATCAGAAGTTTTGACCATTTATTTGTCTAGAGCTTATCGAGCCCTTTCATTTAAGTATCAACACGATGGGTCTAAAAGATCAAGTTTAGGATATATATATATATTGGTCAACACGATGGGTCTTGGGTTCAGAAGATAATAATAATTATGGCCATCAGAAATTCAGTCCAGTCTAGTTTAGTTCAGTTAAGTTAAATTCAGTTCAGTCCAGTTTAGTTCAGTCCAGTCCAGTCAAGTTCAGTTAGTTTCAGTCAAGTTCAGTCAGATAAGTCGAGTTGAGTCGTCGAGTGGAGTAGAGTTGAGTCGTCGAGTGGAGTAGAGTTGGGTCGAGTTGAGTCCAGTTGAGTCGAGTTGAGTCCAGTTGAGTCGAGTTGAGTCCAGTTGAGTCGAGTTGAGTCCAGTTGAGTCGAGTTGTGTCGGGTTTAGTCGAGTTGAGACTAGTTGATTCGAGTTGAGTCAAGTTGAGTCGAGTTGAGTCTAGTTGAGTCGAGTGGAGTCGAGTTGAGTTGAGTTGAGTCAAGTTGAGTCGAGTTGAGTCGAGTGGAGTCGAATTGAGTCAAGTGGAGTCGAATTGAGTCGAGTGGAGTCGAGTTGAGACGAGCTAAGTCGAGTTGAGTCAAGTTCATGGTCGGGAGTGGGAGCGCCTGGGAAGGCGTCGTCTCCTTTTGCGAGGAGGTGATGCTCGCTAAGGAGGCGGCGGAGAGAATTAGAGAGGCGATTACCTCCCTTCCCTCCCGCAGAAGGCGACCTGGGCGTCGCAGGAGGGCGTATGCCGACCTCCAGCCACCCTAAGTGTGGGCCTGCGGGCGGCGGACTCGGGGTGGCCCGCCGCCCGACCAGACAAGGCCCGTGACGGTGGCGCGTCGTGTTCCGCGCGCGCCAGTCAAGAGGAGGGTGCGGCCGATGTGGGTGCCGCACGGGGTGAAGGGGCTCGCCTGTTAGTGGCGAGCCGGGACCTGCCGGGGATGGTTGGGCGAGTTAAGTTTCCCACGCCCCTGGCCAAGGGTCGGTAGAGGAACACCGTGGTGGTTTTTAGTCGGTAAGAGTCCGACACTGGCTCCGCCTTCCCCGGGCGGAGTGCGTCCATGAGGATTTTCCCCACGAAAAAAAAAAAAAAAAAAAAAAAAAAAAAAAAAAAAAAAAAAAGTTCAGTCATGGGACTCTTTCCTTCCGTCTGACGCAGGTTTTGTCAAGGCATGGTTGCTTCGGCAAATACCTGCATAAAGTGGCGAGACGGGAGGCTAGTCCCGTGTGTCACCAGTGCGGCTGTAGTGAGGACACGGCTACTCATACCCTTGCATACCGTCCTGCTTGGGTGATGCATCGCCGTGCTCTCACTGTAGCAATTGGGGGAGACCTTTCGCTGCCAGCCGTGGTTAAGGCTATGGCTGAGAGTGTGGAGGCGTAGGAGGCGGTCGCGTCCTTCTGTTAGGAGGTTATCTCGCAGAAGGAAGTGGCGGAGCGGGTCAGGGAGGAGGACTCCCTCGCTGATCCAATCCGCCGCAAGAGTTCGGGTCGGCGCAGGCGGCTTTACGTTGAGCTGATGCCGCCCTAACAGAGGCCAGCGGGCGATAGACTGGAGAGTCTGTTGTCCGCATTGCACGGCCCTCGAGTTGTGGTGATGTCCCAAGTGTACCCGGACATCGCCAAAGAAGAGTCTGTACAGGAAGAGGGACCCGGAAACGGGTCGCGCTGGATGGGTCGCGAATGCCATGCATTGCAGTTCTCGCGGCTCATCCACCAAGGCGAGAGTAGATACACGGCGGAGTTTTTAGTGGGTGCGAGCCCCACATAACCACGCTGCCTCCCCGGGTGGTGTGGCATGCGGTAGGCATTTTCACCGTCTCAAAAAAAAAAAGTTCAGTTTAGTCCAATTCAGTCCAGTCCAGTCCAGTGCAGTTCAGTTTAGCACAGTTCAGTCTAGTTCAGTTCAGTCAAGTTCAGTCAACTTTTTTTAAATTCTGTCAAGTTCAGTCAGTTTTAGTCAAATTCAGTCAATTTCAGTCAGTTTCAGCCAAATTCAGTCATTTTGAGTCACGTTTAGTCGAGTTAAGTTGAGTTGAGTCGAGTTGAGTCGAGTTGAGTCGAGTTGAGTCGAGTTGAGTCGAGTTGAGTCGAGTTGAGTCGAGTTGAGTCGAGTTGTGTCGAGTCGAGTCGAGTCGAGTCGAGTCGAGTTGAGTCGAGTTGAGTCGAGTTGAGTCTAGTTGAGTCGAGTTGAGTCGAGTTGAGTTGAGTTGAGTCGAGTTGAGTCGAGTTGAGTTGAGTCGAGTTGAGTTGAGTCAAGTAGAGTCGAGTCGAGTGGAGTCGAGTTGAATCAAGCAGATTTATTTATATTATATTTGCAATCAACACCCCGGGAAACCTCGAGATCTATACCCATACTGATTTTATTTAAAACATCGCGTCCGCCATCTTTGATCTCAAAACAGATGTTATATTCGCAATCAGCACCCCGGGAAACCTTAAAAACTATACCCATATTGATTTTATTAAAAAAATCGCATCCGCTATCTTGGATCTTAAAATAGATGTTTTATTCGCAATCAGCACCCCGGCAAACTACAAAAACGATACCCATATTGATTTTATTTAAAAAGTCGCGGCCGCCATCTTGGATCTCTAAATAAATGTTATAGTAGTAATCAGCATCCCGAGAAACCTCTAAAACGATATCCATATTGATTTAACATAAAAAGTCGCGTCCGCCATCTTGAATCTCGAAATAGGTGTTACATTAGTAATCAGCACCCCCAAAAACCTCGAAAACGATACCCATATTGATTTTATTTAAAAAATCGCGGCCGCCATCTTGGATCTCAAAACAGATGTCATATTCGCAATCAGCACCCTGGGAAACCTCAAAAACGATACCCATATTGATTTTATTTAAAAAATCGCGTCCGCCATCTTGGATCCCAAAATAAGTCGGGTCTCCCGATCGCAATTTTCGTAAAAATTTTCGTAACACATTCACCAGCTTACTCCCCAAGTCAAGCGTGCGTAAAGAAGTTTTACTTGAATAATAGACTGAATATAAATGTGACAACCCTGTGGTATGAAGTAATGTCTAGACGGAAGCGGCATTTCGCGCGACTTCAAAGGCGGTGGACCACTGGTAGTTTTAATTACGCTGTGCTGTTATGGTGTACCTACTTAACCATTTCTTTAATAATCATATGCATCAATACTATCTAAACGATAGCTCGATAGTATCGATAGTATCGATAAAATCGATAGTATCGATAGTATTGCATGATTTCGAATAATCGATACTATCGATAGTATCGAAACAATAGTTAGATAGTATCGATACTATCGATACTATCGATAGTATTGTTGGATACCTGCCAATCGATACTATCGATAGTATCGATACTATCGATAGGCCTATCGATAGGATGACTGATTTCAGTGGGGGACTATCGATAGATCGATAGTCGATTTTTATGCAACACTAGTCTTCGGGAATATCTGTAAAATTCCTTTTGTTGGACCAAGCAAGTAGTGTTGCCTAACAATCGATAGACTATCGATTGTCTATCGATAGTATCGAAAAGCCCCTAATCATCTATACTATTTATAGGCCTATCGATAGTATCGATAGTATCGATTGTTCGAAATCATGCAATACTATCGATACTATCGATAGTATCGATACTATCGATAGTATTGTGCTATCGTTTAGATAGTATTGCAATATGGCTGTCGCGGTTAATTGACGTCATTTGTGCGGGGTATGCGGGGCGAGAGAGGGGCGGATGCGAGCCCCAGCTGCCATAAGTGCTGCTTGAGACACGCCATTGTGGGTTGACGAATTTTATTGTTTTAAGTATTTCGTTTAAAATGGTAAATTTTCCGGGGTGCAAAAAACATAACATCTGCTTCGACATCCAAGATGGTGGATGCGATTTTTTATATAACATTAATACGGGTATCGTTCTTGAGGTTTTCGGAGGTGCAAATTACGAATATAACAACAATTTGAGATTCAAGATGGCGGACGCGACTTTGAAAATATAATCAATATGGGTATCGTTTTCGAGGTTTTCGGGGGTGCTGATTGCGAATATAACATCTATTTTGAGATCCAAGATGGCGGACGCGACTTTTTAAATAAAATCAATATGGGTATCGTTTTCGAGGTTTTCGGGGGTGCTGATAACGAATATAATATGTATTTTAAGATCCAAGATGGTGGACGCGACTTTTTATATAAAATCAATATGGGTATCGTTTTCGAGGTTGTCGGGGGTGCTGATTGTGAATATAACATCTATTTTGAGATCCAATATGGCGGACGCGACTTTTTAAACAAAATCAATATGGGTATCGTATTCGAGGTTTTTGTAGATGCTGATTACGACTATAACATCTATTTTGAGATCCAAGATGGCGGACGCGACTTTTTAAATAAAATCAATATGGATATCGTTTTCGAGGTTGTCGGGGGTGCTGATTGTGAATATAACATCTATTTTGAGATCCAAGATGGCGGACGCGACTTTTCAAATATGATCAACATGGGTATCGTTTTCGAGGCTTTCGGGGGTGCTGATTACGAATATAACTTCTATTTTGAGATCCAACATGGCATACGTGATTTTAAAATAAAAACAATGTGGCCATCAGAAGTTTTGACCATTTATTTCTATAGAGCTCATCGAGCCTTTTTATTTGATTACTAACACGATGGGTCTAAGACCTTTAGTTTAGTAGACATGGTTATCAGAAGATATGATCATTTATTTCTCTAGAGCTCATCAAGCCCTTTCATTTAAGTACCAACACGATGGGTCTAAAAGCTCCAGTTTAGGATATATATACAATATGTTGCTCTGCATTCGTGCCATATTTAAGGAGGTGACTATACCACTGATACTGAACACGAATCAATAAAAAAATCAATACCAAAAAATTACATTTTTATTTGAAATATTTGTAAATAAACAAAGTCCCCCTGTGGTTTACGCTCAACACAATGTCGATACAAAGTCGACGAGTTTGTAAGCACCAAAAATATTGGCAGAATTTGCCACTCTTTGTCATGTTGCCGACAAACGCAGACAAAAGCCCGCGAGCCATGCGGCGGCACCTCTGTGGCGGCACAGCGCGGCGGTGGCGGCGCCTTTGATAAACGTGATCAATCGTTAATTCGTTAGTCATCGCAAAAATTCAGCGCGAGCCTGACGTGTTCGCGACGCGTCGCCGCGCCCTCCGGCGAAATGCTTGATAAATGACATACCTACCTCTACCCCTGTCGCTTCACAGGAACCTCATTTCTTGCACCAGCAAGATGTGCTCCTCCTCATTAAAGACTTCACGTGCGCGAGTATTTGAGTGGAGTCTTTGGTAAGCAGTGGATTAGACGCGGTGGGCCAGTGTAGTTGCTGGACTTAATCACCATTCCATTAGACCTTTTTAGTTGAGTCCAGTTGAGTCGAGTTGAGTCAAGTGGAGTCGAGTTGAGTTGAGTCAAGTTGAGTCGAGTTGAGTCTAGTTGAGTCAAGTGGAGTCTAGTTGAGTCGAGTTGAGTCGTAGAGTGGAGTAGAGTTGGCTCAAGTTGAGTTCAGTTGAGTCGAGTTATGTCGGGTTTAGTCGAGTTGAGTCTAGTTGATTCGAGTGGAGTCGAGTTGAGTCTAGTTGAGTCAAGTGGAGTCGAATTGTGTTGAGTTGAGTCAAGTTGAGTCGAGTTGAGTCTAGTTGAGTCAAGTGGAGACGAGTTGAGTCTAGTTGAGTCGAGTTGATACAAGTTGAGTCGTGTTGAGTCTATTTGAGTCGAGGGGAGTCTGGTTGAATCGAGTGGAGACGAGTTGAGTCAAGTTGAGTTGAGATGAGTCTAGTGGAGTCGAGTTGAATCGATTTGAGTCAAGTTGAGTCTAGTTGCGTCGAGTGGAGTCGAATTGAGTCCAGTTGAGTCAAGTTGAGCCGAGTGGAGTCGAGTTGAGTCGAGTCGAGTTCAGTTAAATTCAGTTCAGTCCAGTTAAGTTCAGTCCAGTCCAGTCAGTTTCAGTCAAGTTCAGTCAGATAAGTCGAGTTGAGTCGTCGAGTGGAGTAGAGTTGGGTCGAGTTGAGTCGAGTGGAGTCGAGTTGAGTCGAGTCGAGTTCAGTTAGAGTCAGTTCAGTCCAGTCCAGTCAAGTTCAGTCAGTTTCAGTCAAGTTCAGTCAGATAAGTCGAGTTGAGTCGTCGAGTGGAGTAGAGTTGGGTCGAGTTGAGTCCAGTTGAGTCCAGTTGAGTCAAGTTATGTCGGGATTAGTCGAGTTGAGTCTAGTTGATTCGATTGGCGTCGAGTTGAGTCTAGTTAAGTCAAGTAGAGTCGAGTTGAGTTGAGTCAAGTTGAGTCGAGTTGAGTCTAGTTGAGTCAAGTTGATTCGATTGGAGTAGAATTGAGTCGAGTTGAGTTGAGTTGAGTCGAGTTGAGTCTAGTTGAGTCTAGTTGAGTCAAGTGGAATCGAGTTGAGTTGAGTCAAGTTGAGTCGAGTTGAGTCAAGTTGAGTCGAGTTGAGTCTAGTTGAGTCGAGTTGAGACAGGTTGAGTCGAGTTGAGTCGTCGAGTGGAGTAGAGTTGGGTCGAGTTGAGTCCAGTTGAGTCGAGTTATGACGGGTTTAGTCGAGTTGAGTCTAATTGATTCGATTGGAGTCGAGTTGAGTTGAGTTGTGTCGAGTTGAGTCGAGTTGAGTAGAGTTGAGACTAGTTGAGTCTAGTAGAGTCGTCGAGTGGAGTAGAGTTGGGTCGAGTTGAGTCCAGTTGAGTCGAGTTATGACGGGTTTAGTCGAGTTGAGTCTAGTTGATTCGATTGGAGTCGAGTTGTGTCGAGTTGAGTAGAGTTGGGTCGAGTAGAGTCCAGTTGAGTCGAGTTATGACGGGTTTAGTCGAGTTGAGTCTAGTTGATTCGATTGGAGTCGAGTTGAGTCGAGTTGTGTCGAGTTGAGTCGAGTTGAGTCGTCGAGTGGAGTAGAGTTGGGTCGAGTTGAGTCCAGTTGAGTCGAGTTATGACGGGTTTAGTCGAGTTGAGTCTAGTTGATTCGATTGGAGTCGAGTTGAGTCGAGTTGAGTCAAGTGGAGTCGAGTTGAGTCTAGTTGAGTCGAGTTGAGTCGAGTTGAGACAAGTTGAGTCGAGTTGAGTCAAGTGGAGTCGAGTTGAGTTGAGTCAAGTTGAGTCGAGTTGAGTCTAGTTGAGTCAAGTGGAGTCTAGTTGAGTCGAGTTGAGTCGTAGAGTGGAGTAGAGTTGGCTCAAGTTGAGTTCAGTTGAGTCGAGTTATGTCGGGTTTAGTCGAGTTGAGTCTAGTTGATTCGAGTGGAGTCGCGTTGAGTCTAGTTGAGTCAAGTGGAGTCGAATTGTGTTGAGTTGAGTCAAGTTGAGTCGAGTTGAGTAGAGTTGAGACTAGTTGAGTCTAGTAGAGTCGTCGAGTGGAGTAGAGTTGGGTCGAGTTGAGTCCAGTTGAGTCGAGTTATGACGGGTTTAGTCGAGTTGAGTCTAGTTGATTCGATTGGAGTCGAGTTGAGTCGAGTTGTGTCGAGTTGAGTAGAGTTGGGTCGAGTAGAGTCCAGTTGAGTCGAGTTATGACGGGTTTAGTCGAGTTGAGTCTAGTTGATTCGATTGGAGTCGAGTTGAGTCGAGTTGTGTCGAGTTGAGTCGAGTTGAGTCGTCGAGTGGAGTAGAGTTGGGTCGAGTTGAGTCCAGTTGAGTCGAGTTATGACGGGTTTAGTCGAGTTGAGTCTAGTTGATTCGATTGGAGTCGAGTTGAGTCGAGTTGAGTCAAGTGGAGTCGAGTTGAGTCTAGTTGAGTCGAGTTGAGTCGAGTTGAGACAAGTTGAGTCGAGTTGAGTCGTCGAGTGGAGTAGAGTTGGGTCGAGTTGAGTCCAGTTGAGTCGAGTTATGACGGGTTTAGTCGAGTTGAGTCTAGTTGATTCGATTGGAGTCGAGTTGAGTCGAGTTGTGTCGAGTTGAGTCGAGTTGAGTCGAGTTGAGTCGAGTTGAGACTAGTTGAGTCTAGTTGAATCGAGTGGAGACGAGTTGAGTCAAGTTGAGTTGAGTCTAGTGGAGTCGAGTTGAGTCGATTTGAGTCAAGTTGAGTCGAGTTAGGTCTAGTTGCGTCGAGTGGAGTCGAATTGAGTCGAGTTGAGTCGTTTTGAGTCATGTTGAGTCCATTTGAATCGAGTGGAGTCGAAGTGAGTCAAGCTGAGTCAATTTCAGTCAAGTTCCATCCATCCATCCATCCATCCATCGTACATTTCTAACTACGCTTGCAATTTTATTTAAAAAGTCGCGTCCGCCATCTTGGATCTCAAAATAAATGTTGTAGTAGTAATCAGCATCCCGAGAAACCTCGAAAACGATATCCATATTGATTTAACATAAAAAGTCGCGTCCGCCATCTTGGATCTCAAAACAGAGGTTATATTCGCAATCAGCACCCCCAAAAACCTCAAAAATGATACCCATATTGATTTTATTTAAAAAATCGCGTCCGCCATCTTGGATCTCAAAATAAGTCGGCTCTCCCGATTGCAATTTTCGTAACATTTTTCGTAACACATTCACCAGCTTACTACCCAAGTCAAGCGTGCGAAAAGAACTTTTACTTCAATAACAGACTGAATATAAATGTGACAAACCTTTTTTTTTTTTTCGTGGGGAAAATCCTCATGGACGCCCTCCGCCCGGTGAAGGCGGAGCCAGTGTCGGACTCTTACCGACTAAAAACCACCACGGTGTTCCTCTACCGACGAGCCGAGCCGAGACCCTTCTCCCCGTGCGGCAACCACAACGGCCGCACCCTCCTCTAGACTGGCGCGCGCGGAACACGACGCGCCACCGTCACGGGCCTTGACTGGTCGGGCGGCGGGCCACCCTGAGTCCACCGCCCGCAGGCCCACACCTAGGGTGGCTGGAGGTCGGCATACGCCCTCCTACGACGCCCAGGTCGTCTCCTGCGGATGGGAAGAGAGGTTATCGCCTCTCGAACTCTCTCCGCCGCCTCCTTAGCGAGCATTACATCCTCGCAGAAGGAGACGACGCCTTCCCAAGCGCTCGCTCCCGACCATAGACAGAACCACGGCCGGAAGCGAGAGATCGCTGCCGCCTACTGCAAATGTGACAACCCTGTGGTATGAAGTAATGTCTAGACGGAAGCAGCATTTCGCGCGACTTCAAAGGCGGTGGACCACTGGTAGTTTCAATTACGCTGTGCTGTTACGGTGTACCTACTTAACCATTTCTTTAATAATCATATGCATCAATACTATCTAAACGATAGCACGATAGTATCGATAGTATTGCATGATTTCGAACAATCGATACTATACTCAATACTCAATTCATTTATTGCACTCCACAAGTATTTAAAGGTGTTACATTATATATTAAGTATCATATGTGGGCCCTGTCGGGCACGGCAAAAAGTAGGAGAGAGGAGGAGTCACTTTTATGTACTTTATTATCAAGTAGGTATCTAGTTATTGTATTTTATGTAAAATTATCATCAAAAAATTCATTTATGTCATAATAACATTTATTTAATAGGAGTTGTTTTAGTTTTTTTATAAAAATATTGTCTTTTTCTTCGTTTTTTATCACTGGCGGAAGTTTATTATATATTTTTATTGACATTACATACGGACTGGTTGAATGCATATTTAAACGAGAGCTTGGTAAATACTATCGATAGTATCGAAACAATAGTTAGATACTATCGATACTATCGATAGTATTGTTGGATACCTGCCAATCGATACTATCGATAGTATCGATAGGCCTATCGATAGGATGACTGATTTCAGTGGGGGACTATCGATAGATCGATAGTCGATTTTTATGCAACACTACAAGCAAGAATACAACAACGCCTAACATTGCGTACACAATGACGTATTACAGGTTTAATGGAGATAAAACTCCTAAAACACGGAGAAAATAGTCGTCGTTACTTGAATCAATCAACAATTTATAATAATTAAGTAATTATATGTAAATAAACCTCAAAAATTAATAAATGAAAAAAAGACAAGACTGAAGGGTTGTCAGATCGAGTTTCTGAATTTTCCCCATATTAACTAATTTGGCAAAAAAAAACCCAATTTTTTTCAACCAGGAAATTTTACAAATTGAAAAATATAAGACAGTGTTTATTCAAAAAATTGCTAAAAGAACATTTTATAGTGTATCGTGGATAATTTTTGAAACTTTCGGTTCTTCGTCTGTATTCAAACATTCAATTATTTTCCCAGAGACATTATATAAACTAGTACAATATCTGTATTGTATCTGTGTTTTCCTTTCCCCAAAATTTGCCCAGGAATTTCATTCCCCAAAATTTCCCCAAGAATGATTTTTTTACCCAAAATTGCAAAAAACCCCCACCCCTAACCATACAAGACTGATTATTATTTTCTAAGGCCCGTATTACAGTAGCTTCCTCAAGTACAGTTTAAACTCCAATCACCTGATCACTACTTAAGTATAGAATCGTTACTTGAGTATCGGTCTTATTCCAGAACGGTAATTATAAACTTTAATTCAACAACATAACACATGAATTTGACCTGAAATATAATAGAAATCTCTACTCAAGCGTAGTCTGGACCTCACTAGAGTGATTACAGTAATTTTTTTTTTTTTTTTTTTTTTTTTTTCGAATGGGCTCTCGCAGGTGGGACCGAAGTCCCATTTCTGCTTAACCGGACTTAGTTGGCGGAGAGTCCCATGTGGGACTCCATTCGCCGAAGGTTTTTTCCCTACATACTTACAAACTAGATGCGCGCGGCATCAATACCGCGCGCAAGCGGGCGCCCCCCAAGGGGGGGGCTCGAACCTCGCTGGGGCATTGCAGGGGGACCCCGCAGTTCCTATGTCCCCCTAGCAGCCGTTGCTGCATCGAATTGGGAGTGATTACAGATCAAATCTCAGCTTAAATACCGAAACAGGTGACAGTATAAAACAAAACTAAACTCAGCTGAACTGTGATCAACAAATCTCTGCTTGAGGAACGTTCTAAAATCAAAGCTCAACTTTAAACTAGTTTTAAACAGAGATCAATGCTTGAGTATCCTTCTGGAATACGGGCCTAAATAGCCAGCGGAGGTAAGAGCCGAAGTAAGGGGAGGGCGGTAAATGTCAATATCTAGGTGAGCGCTCATCTATGTTTGTCTATGATTATTCTGTATAGCGCAATTTTTTTGTTCGAAGATAACCTGTCGTGATATTAATATTATGTGATAGTAATATTACCAAAGACTTTGTATATACTGACGTAAAATATTACTATCATATGTATCATTACTATCACAGACGTACTAGCAGTGTTGCCAACAATAATGTTGAAATTCCGTTGAATTTGTAGTGTGTTTCCGTCAAAAAAGAAAATTCCCCTCGATAATAGCCATAAAATATTTCAAATGATATATTTAGATGGTAAGTTACAATTTACGATGGAAAATAACCTATACATTAGCAATCCGCTTTCTACTTTTTTTTGGCAAGACATTGAAAACCATTGAGCACCGTGGACTGCACTTAGCAATAGTGAAAAAGTTAAAAATAATTAAAATGGGTCCATAAATATGACAACTATACAGGAAAAAAAAAATAGACACGTTAATAAAACTCGTAAAATGTTCCGTTAAACAATCCGTCAGCCGTTAGAACAAAATTTATCCCATTATCACCACATCCCAATCCGCTAGATATGACGGGAAATCCGTTAAGTTGGCAACACTGCGTACTAGAAATGTGATTACTATATTAGTTGCAACAGTACGCACACAGTACAGCACTAGTATATATCATTAATCTGTGGTACCGCATAGTAATCTGTGATTGATATATCGCTAGCACAGATCACAGACTAAGGTCCGTATTCCAGAACGATACTCAAGCGTTGATCACTGTTTAAAACTAGTTTTGAGTTGAGCTTTGATTTTAGAACGTCCCTCAAGCAGAGATTTATTGATCACAGTTCAGCTGAGTTTAGCTTTATTTTATACTGTCACCTGTTTCGGTATTTGAGCTAGATTTGATCTGTAATCACTCTAGTGTGGTCCAGACTACGCTTGAGTAGAGATTTCTATTATATTTCAGGTCAAATTCGTGTGTTATGTTGTTGAATTAAAGTTTATAATAACTGTTCTGGAATAAGACCGATACTCAAGTAACGATTCTATCCTTAAGTAGTGATCAGGTGATTGGAGTTTAAACTGTACTTGAGGAAGCTTCTGTAATACGGGCCTAAGAAGTGTACTACGTACAGACGACCCACTCCCATACCACACCACACCATAGTACTATTGGATATTCTGTGCCCATACAAAAAAATGGCCCGTAGTAGTTGGAAAAACTGAACATGACAGTTAGTTTTTTTTTTAAATTCTTTTGTTGAATTTTGGGCAAAGGCTCACACTGTATGCCTTATTTATGCTGTTGTATATTGTTATTTCAACTTTAGTTCGTAAAATATAGCTAGAGTCCTGTAACAGATGTCAAATACGTAAAAATACATTTAAAATTTACGTATTTGACTTCTATCACAGGACTGAAGCTATATTTTACCAACTATACATTTTCGAAATGAGAACTGAGAATATGTAAATGAAACAACATATTTTGTTCAGATTTTTATTTATTAAATTATAGTTTTTAATACAATATGTATTATTTTGCATTCTCGGAAGAGATTTTCTAATTAGCCTAGATAAATCTGTGCCTTTCAATATTTTATATGAACACCAGTTGAAAATTAAAAAAATTACCATGCTAAGGAAGGGCACTTCAGTTTTTTACCCGACTGCGCCAGAAGGAGGGTTATGTTTTTTCGTGTGTTTCACAAGAAAGGAAGTCAAATGAGTAGGTACTTAGAGAAAGTTTTGCTTGGTATGGTGAACCCTATGTACTACAGGCTACGTGAAAGAGTTTCCCTCTTGATGTCTTACTATTCAAGCTAGCACAATTCTCCAAGTTGAAAAGATTGTCAAGAAAGATACTGTTTCAGCAGTATTTTTTAGGATGAAACTATCTTCTTTCCCATCAGCATATTGGGCTAGAACAAATTATTATATTTTTATATTAACATTCATGATGATGAGACTGGTTTAAATAAATTAAAACACTAATGTTTACTTTTATTTCGTAATAGTAATTAGCAGGTCCTATCTCTTCTCATGGGTGTTGTAAAAGGCGACTAAGGGATTCACCAGAGAATGAGCATCATTCTCTGAGTTTTCAAGTCAACTGCGATCGCCAACCCGCCTGCCAAGTGTGGCGATTATGGCATATCCACTTTTTGGGGAGGCCTATGTCCAGCGGTGGACGTCTTTCGGCTGAAATCATGATGATGAATCAGCAGGTACCATATAAATAGAGATTTAAAACAGTTAATTAATCTTACCAATTTATAACGGCAGATGGGTAGATATGGTCATCATGTTTCCATTTACAAGAATAATTATTATCACGATTCTGACATACATCTGAAAAAATAAATACATTAGTATTCCATAAACTATTCTCATTCTTTATTGTACACCAGAAAAATACAGTACCTATTAAATTATAAATAGAAATTAGGTACATGTATGTATCAGCGGGCGAGCTTAACTCAAAAATGAGTTTTCTACCAGCAAACCTTTGAGTGATAGAGATAGATTTTAAACTATCTTGTAACACTCATTTTACATCAATATGGGATGATGGATCAGTGATCAGTACTGTTTGGCATTAACTTTGCGGGTCTCAGTCAGTCTACTGCGTCAACAGCATATATTCCACTACAGTAAGTTTGCCAATAGTACATGATACCTGGTCTAGTGACACGGCCTGTTAGAAATTCCAATAAAAAGCAATAGGTACTCGCTACCAAACTTGAGCAGGTTGGAGTGGATATGAGTATACTCATATTTTACCACATTAGCTGTACACCTAACATTTTATAAGTAGATTAATGATTACGTACGAACCTTCATAAACTTTTGTATTCCTTTAGTTATTTCATCGGCCAAAAACAATGTAGGATAAGCACCAACTTTAAGCCGATACTTCTCATTGATGAACCTTTTTTCAATGCTTCTGACACAAGCATAGTTTGTGAAGATCTTGCACGCTAAACTGCGCAAATAAGCCACTTTAAGTTATCTCACTAACGGGAAGCGAATACATCTTAGCGTCCTTAAACTTTCGTTTGCTATCACAATGTTCGTTAGAACACTTGTTGTACATCTTACTTGTACAGTCGGCTACACATCAACCTAGACTGTTTGGACTTTGTACTATTAGAAGTTGAACGCTGCGAATCGTGCGAGAGGGCACGATATATTTTTGTTATGTCGTTCCACTCGCGGCACCGGTGGCGGCGGCGGTATGCGCAAGCGGTGCGCCATTCATGCAGCGCTCTATTCATACTATGCCATACCTATATATATGTATTATGCATGAATATTATTTTTAAGCAAGTTGAGCTCGTAATAATATGGGTTACGGTTGCACTAAACTTACAAGTTTGTTTTTCGATATTATGCGGTTGCGCTGCGGCCTTGCACCATATTACCTACTATTGTTTGTTTTGTGCCAATACATATATTATTTATCATCAATCATTATTTTATTAGTGTTAGCAAAAACGATGACTAATTAGAAAATTACTCCCACACTCCAATCCAATTGTTCACTCAACACAAACTCACTCAATTACCTACTTTTTCTCTTTTATTATTATTCTTATTAAGAGTGTAAAAGTAATAAGGGTTTTTTGTTTAATTTTACTCATAAAAGTAAACAAATAACTTGAAGCCTTACTAGGTTAGCTGGTAAAGTCCCGTGAGGTGAGGTGGCGTGCAGTGTGTTCGCTTGCTTGTGGTAGGCCGGGACCTGACGCGTGAATACTCACGGGTTCCCACGCCCCCGTCTAAGGTAGTTGAAGAAACACCGTGATGGTTTTAGTCGGTAAGAGTCCGACACTGGCTCCGCCTACCCCGGGTGGAGTGCGTCCGTGAGGACTTCCCCACGGCAAGAAAAGGTAGGTATATATATAATATTATAAATGCGAGTGTTTCTGTCTTTCTGTTTGTTACGTTTTCACGGCTAAACCCCCGAACTGATTTTGATGCCATTTGTATAGAAATAGGATGAACCCTAGGCAAGAACCTAAAATGAAAAAATAAACCACCTTCTCTTCCGTGCGCACTGGCAGAAGTGTCCATTGCTAAGTTTTATCATATTAAGTAGGTATGTTTTTTGATAAAACAGGTCCTAGTCGTTTAATTAACAAATGCAGTAAAGGCATTTTAGTTTTCCAATGCTAAACAAAATAAATACCTAAATAACTTGATAAAGTGTTATGGGCATCATACACGGAAAGACTACACTTTTACGAAGTTTTGTGTGTTGTGTTTATGTGAGTGTAAGACCTGCATTGCGCAATTATTTTATTCCTAAATGCTAAACTGTGTTCGTTTGCACTTTCTTTACGTCACAACTTCACAACAGAGCATTCGACGTGATTTTGCACAAACGTAGTTGGAAGCCTGGGAAAATATATCATTTCATAGGGACAAACGATTTGTCTGCCTGTAAGTAGATAAATATATCTGTTTGATACACTTTACAACAAAATTACTGAACCGATTAGGGGTAACTTGAAACTATAAGATCGTGGCAAGTAAAGTGGAGGAATATTGATTACTTGCTTTATTTTTCATAGGTTAAATACAAAAACAACGTTGAACTATTAAAAATCAACTCTTTATTTCAATGTAATAACAACTGTTCGGGCGCCGTCGGCTATCATCGGGCGGCGGCTCGGCTGGTGACGTCACGGCGACGAGACAGCGGCGCGGGGGGCGCATTCATGTGCGCGGGCGTGGAAACCAACTGGACTTCGCTACCGATCGTGACAGACGACACGCGCGCGCACTCAGAGCCAATCCATTAATTGTACTCATCGTAAATTATTATAACAGTTTTACAGTCCGCTGCATTTTATTCATAGGCCTTTAGTTAGGTCCCTTACATTTTGGTCATTCGAGCCTCTTCAAAAGCTGCGTTTTGGAAGAACTAAGACGTCGGCAACTGGCTATACGACACGACGTTAGTGGACGTTGGACTCGTCGTTTGAAAGCGCGGTGTCATCAAGTCAACGGTTTTTTTTCACCGAACGGGACGAAGTCGTCGTTATTGAACACAAGAAGAGAACTACATCATATGCCCTGAAGTCTTGAATACGACGTTGGCGCATTATATCGACTGAACTAGTCGAATTTCGCCGAGTCATCGCTTCGAGGGATTTATATCAGTTCGTCTTGTGGATAAGGATACGGATATTTTGTGAGTTTGTTCCAATTATTTCCCTTCTATATCCTCTTCGTACTTATAATAGTGTTTTTCTTATTTTAAATTCAACCATTTGTGCATTTTTTCCCTCACATATTTGAGTCAACATAGTAGTAATTATATGCAACATATCTTAATCTGCTATTTAATTAATCTGCACACTTCTATTGCGCTTACGCTTTGCATATTGCTAGCCGATTACCATAATTAGTAACGGTTGCATCAGCTGAGCGCACAAGTACATATATTAGCTGGGCGTGTCACGTGGCTCACCGCTGTCTGTCGACCGGTACGATTTCAAGGTCACGCGCCAGTCATAATTAACGGTTTTCTTTCTTTGTGCAGATTTAACGATCAGTATTATACACTGTTAAGCCTTTAATCACTGCTTATTTCTTTCTTTTTAACTTGTTTCCACTATGGCCAATGAAGATTTATTAATCAGAAAACGCAGTGCTATGAAAGCAAAGCTTACAAACTTTGGCAATTATATTAGCGTGCTTCTTAGTTGTGAAGCCATTTCTGACTTACAACGTATTGAGTTGGAGGGACGTTTAAGTAAATTTGATGCCATATACGATGAATTTGACGATTTACAGTTGCAAATCGAGGTGCTTTCGGACAAGCCAGACGAGGCGTATGCGGAGCGAGCCAAGTTCGAGGAGCGGTACCACGCACTAGCAGCGCAGGCGCGTAGCTTGCTGGCAGGCGCGGTCGGCGCTGGTGATGGCGGGTCTGTAGCGAGCTCGACACGCAAACAAGCAGGTGAATCGTTCCAACGTAACTTTATACGCTTACCTAAAATCGATTTGCCTAACTTTGATGGTAGTTATCAGTACTGGCTTGAGTATAGAGATACATATTTGTCACTAATACATAACAGTAGTTGCATAGATGCGATTAGTAAGTTCCACTACCTACGTGCGTCGCTTAAAAGTGATGCGTTAGAGATTATAAAGAATATTGATTTTAAAAGTGAGCATTATCAAATGGCGTGGAAGTTACTGTGTGACCGTTATGATAACAGTCTGCTTTTAGTAAATAATCACGTGCAGGCATTGTTCAATGTTGAACACATTACAAGGGAGTCGTGTCAATCTTTGCGTCGTCTTGGTGACGTTATGAATAAAAATATTAGAGCCCTAAAAACATTGAACGAGTCCACGGAGTATTGGGACACGTTGATTGTGTACATGATGTCCATTAAATTAGATTCTGTAAGCAGTAGAGATTGGGAGGAACATCGTAACACTTTGTCAAAATCACCCACATTATCACAATTTTGTTCATTCATTAGTAGAAAAGCTGATTTATTAGAAACATTAGAATTTAAAAATATTAATAACGATAAGGTAGAAAATAAAAACAAGACTTTTATCGTAGCAACTGATCAGAGTAACAATCAGTATAGGACAACTACTCAAAATTCGCACGTAAGTAAATCAAAATGTCCCTTGTGTAACAATAATCATCTTATGTATATTTGTGAAGAATTCCGTAAGTTACCCAATGAAACTCGATTATTAAAAGCAAAAGAGTTCAAGGTTTGCTTTAATTGTTTACGTCCTGGCCATGTTACTAAGCAATGTAGATTGTCGGGTTGTAAATATTGTAAAGGTAGACATAATACCCTTTTACATATTGAGGAACCTAAGCCTACCACTTTCCAAGATCCCATGCCAAGCAGTGTTGCCCTACCCACAGACATTTCCGAAGGTGCCTCTTTACAAACTTGCACTCCAGAAAATGTCGTCTTGTCAAGTAACACTTCTATACAGCATACTACTTCTTCGCATATTTTACTTTCCACAGCGTTGGTGAAAGTGGTGAACAACCGAGGTGGCAAGTTCAACGCCAGGATCCTGCTCGATAATGGTAGCACAGCCAATTTTATCACGCAGACACTTTGCGATACGCTAGGATTGCCTAGGCGTAGCACGAGTTCCACGGTAACAGGTATTAACAGTCAGATTACTACTAGTACACAATCTTGCAATGTAACTATCGAATCTTGCAACGGCAGCTACAAGGCAAATATTAATTGTTTGGTGTTGCCTGAAATTACGAAAGTGTTGCCGACTGTTTTGATTGATGAACACAAGGTTCCTATACCATCTCATTTAAAACTGGCTGATCCTTCTTTCCATATTCCATCAGTAGTGGATATTCTTGTTGGTGCTGAAGTATTTTGGGATGGGTGCTTAGGTGCTACATCTATTAACTTAGGCAAAAACCAGCCTAAATTACATGAGACTAAGTTTGGGTGGATTGTTTCAGGCCCCGTGGCTCTTCCATTACATCCATCACCAAAAACTCAGTCTCATTTCTGTAATACTTCAGTAAGTGAATTACATAATGGTATAAATTCGCCTGAAAATAGGAACATTTCTTTTAAATTGTTAGGCCTACATTGGCTTTGGGAATTTTTATATAGTTTTTTCTGTCTAACATTTTCAATTTTTCTCGAATCTAAGAGGCAGATTACAAAGCGTTACATTTTGTCTGTGACCAGTCAAATATTTGACCCACTAGGCCTTGTTAGTTCATGGTTTGTTGAGACAAAAATGCTTACGCTTAAGTTATGGATGGCTAAGTGTGACAGAAATGATTGGGTGTTAGATAAAATAAGTAGATTATGTTATTTTTTGTTAATATACTCCTGTTTGAATATTTTGAAAATACCTTGGTGGGTTTTATGTGGTGTTTCTATAACGTGAGAAATCTACATTATTTACAAACACTTCTTATTGCACCAGTGTGTATGTAAGATCAATGGACAAGGAAGGATTGGTTTCAATACAACTATTGGTGTCTAAAAATCGTGTAACACCAATCAAGCCAAGAAACACTCCAAAGCTTGAGTTATATAGAGCATTGTTAGTAACAGGGTTGTGTACTGGTGTGTTTTGTTTGTTATATTTTGTTCGTCATCGCATTGACAAAATACAAGAGCATACCTACCATACGTGGAGCTACGTGCCGTCTAAGGACAATCCGGCAGGTCTTGTTTCTCGCGGGCTGAAGGCTGACCTTATCAGCGGGTGCTAGTTATGGTGGTCAGGTCCTCAGTTGTTGTCAAAATATATATTATACGTTATACGTGATATTTTACGTTATTCTCAATTATTTAATTATGTTTCCTGACGAGTATCGTTTATTGCAATCAGGAATGTCATTACCACGTAAGAATATATTTAATTTTTTGGGTCCATTTATAAGCATAGTGTTGACTATCCGGGCCAGTATTTATAGCTGATTGCAAGGGGCGAGGGTGTAAGCTAATAAAGGCGTACCTGTGCATTTTTGTTTGCTTTGCAGTTGAAGCTGTTCATGTCGAGCTCGTTATATATCTGACCAAGGAAGGCTGACTCGAACTGTTTTGTGGCTCGTCGTGGCAAGCCCCAAAGCATCTTGTTAGATAGCGGCACCGACTTCATCGGTACTGGCTATGAATTAGACAAATGCTTACAAGATTCAAATCTTTGTGAGAATGCACAGTAGGGCATTGAATTTACTTTTGCACCTCCCTACTCTTCCCATTTTAACGGCATTGCTGAAGCTGCCATACGATCTTCTATTGTTTAAAAATGCTTTCAAGGCTTAACGCAATTTTCATAATTATAAGGAGATGGCTACATGTTGACTTAAATAGAGGCAGTCTTAAATTTCCGTCCTCTTACCTCTCTCTCCTCTGATCCTTTAGATTTTATTTTCCCAACACCTTCACATTTTAATTGGACGACCACTCATATCTGTTTCGCATCCACAGGTGACTGATATTACCATCGGGAGACTTTATGCAGTATTTTTGGAAGCAGTTTCATTATATGTTTCTCTGCTCCAGCAAAAGACAAAGTGGACATGTTCAACAGGGAGCTGTCTATGGGAACACTTATCTTGAGTAGAGAGGACAACCGCCATTGATGTGGCCGTTGGGACGAGACACCAAGGTCTTCCCAGAGAGCGACGGAGCTACGCGGGTGTTCGAGTTGAAGACATCTTCACATCAACATCTGCCCTCTTCTTCTGCATTGAATACTTCAACCCCGGGAGACTGTTCGGGCGCCGTCGGCTATCATCGGGCGGCGGCTCGGCTGGTGACGTCACGGCGACGAGACAGCGGCGCGGGGGGCGCATTCATGTGCGCGGGCGTGGAAACCAACTGGACTTCGCTACCGATCGTGACAGACGACACGCGCGCGCACTCAGAGCCAATCCATTAATTGTACTCATCGTAAATTATTATAACAGTTTTACAGTCCGCTGCATTTTATTCATAGGCCTTTAGTTAGGTCCCTTACACAACATTAGTTATCTCTTTCTTTTAAGGCAAATAAAACTTTATGACTTAAAAGTTTAACTAAGGGCCTACTCAGATATACCGCTGTGGGTATTAGCGAAAAATTGCGAGTGGTATTCCGCCGGGTATTTAAATTCTAGTTTCGCGATAGCCGCGGAAGTTCATACAAATACCTACCTACCAGGCGGAATAATACGACTCGCTATTTTTCGCTAACCACAGCGGTAGCGAATTTTGCTTTTGTTTATCTAAATCGGCCTAAATAGAGTCATTGCATGGGTCATCAATGTATCTCCGAAATTACACGACAGTAAATAAAATCACTATCATTTATTTAACGGTGAAGGAAAACATCGTGAGGAAACCTGCATACCAGAGAGTGCTCCATACAGTTCTCAATGGTGTGTGCAGTCCGCCAACCCGCACTAGGCCAGCGTGGTGGACTAAGGCCTGACCCTTCTCATACTGAGAAGAGGCCCGTGCCCAGCAGTGGGACAGTACTGGGCTGGTTATGTTATGTTATGTAAATAAAATCAGTCTAAAAGTCTAAAAATAATTAACAATCCAATGTATAGTTTAATATCAGATGTCACAGCCTTTATGTGGTGAATATTTTTGTATTCTTATTTTTATTATATAAAATAACTAATAAATTATGTCAAAATCTAAATGTAACTTCAAGTTGCCTTAGGAGCCAGCAATAGTTAAAAATATTAATACAACACAGTTGAAATGAGAGATTTTAATCAACACAAAAATAAATCGTATTCATTCAGTTACAACCCTCTCTACTAATGGGTATGAGAAACATCCTCAAGCTACAGTAATTTTGTGTAAACAGTTAAATAGTGTTATATTTACGACTTGAAAAATAACAGACAGTAGCAGAGTCAACTATTTTTTTTATATATTTACAATCAAATATAGAACAGACTGTCCATATTAACATAGGTAGCTATGACTTACCTCGGGAGCCGAACAATAGTAACAATATAAAAATTGACAATAAAAATAGTTACAACAGTTTAATACATAGGAGTAACATAAATCAAAACTTGAAAAAAAAAATGGTAATGAGATCACTATAATCATGAATTAACAAAGTTATTGATATTTAGAAATTAACACATAGTCAACTGAATCAGAACAATAATCAAACATAAGTAAGGAGCTCTCCACATATAGAACGCGGTGCGGGGCGGCACAACCGCGGCTGCCAAATGTTTATGTAACATGAGACAATCCACACCAAACGCGTCACGTGGCCAATGCACACCAGAGGGCCTAGTGCGAGTTTAACACTTACCACATACTTCTATCGTGATTTATAAATGACAACCTGTCTTTCATTCCAGTAACCAATAGCACACGTCACGAGGATCCCCCTCATCATATCCCACGTTTGGATAGCCGCTTGCCGCAAGTTATCTACGTTGCGCACTTCTGATACATCCTAATTGAGAACCATCTGCCCCCATAGGTTCTGGTTTGAGGTCGGGCTCTTTGCACGCCATGGTATAACGTGAATATCCGGCTGAGCCTGGAGCCACGCCTGAACAATTCTGGCACTATGAACGGAACTGTTGTCCTGGCAAAGATGAATAGCTCTTGTCGGATGGTGCAGTCGCACAGTCGGCACCATCACATCTCGTAAAATGTCCACATACTGTTCAGAGTTCATGTGGCCTGATATTTCCACGAGTTCGCCAGGACCAACAGAGTTCATCCATCCCCAGAATCCCAAGCTCAGCCGACCATTCGACCTATTAGGTATTACGTTTTCAATAGTGTATCTCTCGTTAGCTCGCCGTTTCAATATTTTCGGATTTAAAAGTTTTTTCGTCAACAATAAATATGACGACATTATTTTACTAATCGAAATCATAATACTGCAAACAAAAATTTACTCTAGTCTGAGCACGGGCAGGAGAAAATACAATTTTTTTGGCCGGGATCCTAGTCTTTAGCCCAACGGCCTGTAATCTTCGTCGAATTGTTTGAGTTGATACCTGAAACGATAGTAAAAAATATATTTTCTGAATAAAAGAATTACAACTAATATAGTTAAGAGCCCTTTAACATTTTTTTGACAATAAAAGTATCTAAAAGTGGATTTTTGGGGTTTTCATACTATTAGATAGAAAGATCTATAGGAATTTCCATTACTGAATTGGATAACGCGATACTGAGGTCACCAGCCCGCTGAGGCGGAGCCAGTGTCGGACTCTTACCGACTAAAACCACCACGGTGTTCCTTCAACTACCTTAGCCAAGGGCGTGGGAACCCGTGAGTATTCACACAACCACCCCCGACAGGTCCCGGCCCGCCACAAGCAGGCGAGCCCCTTCTCCACGTGCGGCCTAACGTTGGCCGCACCCTCCTAGGTGGCGCAAACGGAACACTGCACGCCACTGCGAAGGTCTCAAGGGAATATTTTTTCCCGTTTTTGCACCATTTTTCATTTACGCTCTGCTCATATTGGTTGTAGCGTAATGTTATATAGCTTAAAGCATTTCTCGATAAATGGATTATCCAACACAAAAATAATTTTTCAATTCCAACCAGAAGTTCCTGAGATTAGTGCGTTCAACCAAACAAACAAACTCTTCAGTTTCATAATATAAAATATAAATATACATAAATATAATATATTTAATGTATATAATAATATTTTAAATTAATATAAAAATAAATAGTATATTTTCCCGTTTTTGTAACATTTTTCATTTATGCTCCGCTCCTATTGGTCATAGCGTGATGCTGTATAACCTAAAACCTTCCTCGATAAATGGACTGTCCAACACAAAAAGAATTTTTCTATTCCAACCAGTAGTTCCTGAGATTAGTGCGTTCAACCAAACAAACAAACTCTATATGCTATACATAATACTATGTAAAATATTTTTTAATTTTATTTTTTAATTTTTTTATTATAAATATTATTATATATAATATATTAATTATATATATGTATATATATATTTTATTATATGTATTATATTATGAAGCTGAAGAGTTTGTTTGTTTGGTTGAACGCGCTAGTCTCAGGAACTGCTGGTTGGAATTGAAAAAATATTTTTGTGTTGCATAGTCCATTTATCGAGAAAGGCTTTAGGCTATATAACATCACGCTATGACCAATAGATGCAGAGCATAATTGTTAAGGGTGCAAAAACGGGAAAAAAATATTCCTTTTAGAGCTTCCGTTGCGTGCGCAGCGTAAACGGTTAAAGTTACACAATGTTTTTAATGTTTATGACGCATAATACTTTAAGATAATTTGATTTAAAAAAACTCAGTTTTTGTCTGATTTTTGCATCTTACACGCGAACTAATAAATACGCTTAATTGATTTGTTAGCAGTTTACTGTTGGAAAACTGTTGTGACTTGTGAACGTCTGTTTTTTTTTCAGATTTAATAAAATAAACGTAGGTAATTAGAAAATATAGTCAACTTACGCTATATTGTGTGGCAGTAACCTGCGTGTTCAAAAATGGCTGATTATTATGTTCCGCTACAATAGCAACACCTTGCTCAGCGGTGGTGGCGCGTTGGTAGAGCTGCCGGTGGTGAGCTGATAGGTCACTCCCAGTCTCCTCATTGCGTCGCAACCAAAAGTTTATTGTTGTCCTCTAAAACAAAATTATATTTAACTTAAATTTTATATCAACAGATACCTACTTAAATACTGTTGCAAAAACATAGGTATACCTAAGTTTGTCTAATTTGTTATATAAATAATAAATAAATAGATAGCTCATTCATATAACTTGGGTCACTTAAGGACGCGTTTGCAAAATAAATAGATATCGAATCGCATCAATTGCACCTCTTTATTGACACGTCTCAAACACACACACACGCATAAATAGATAGCTTCAGGAATAATAAGTAGGTATTTTTGATACCTTGAAAAATATACATATTTGTTTTCTCTTATATTTTGTGTTACGTAGATTTTTTTGTGCTATAAATCAAGACAGTGAAATTAAGGGAAGATAACCCTAACTGCAAAATATTCACGCGTAAAAATAAAATATGTGAAAAAATTTACGTGATTTAATTATTTTTTCGGAAACTATTTGTAACATTTTCATAGTTTAATCACCTTTTTGAGTTGAACATGTCTGCTTACCGGCTGTATTTTTAAACAACTATAACTACATATGTTACTATTAGGAGAAAAATGTTCCTAAACTCAACCCGATATCATTAATTTGTAAGAAGAGGTAACCAACGGAAAATCGTTTTTACAATGTTAAAAACAAACAAAAACAAAAATTTCAAGAAAGAAAAAAACACATATTTAAGATAAAGAAATAATCTATCCGTGGTAATTATTAGTTACATATGATTTAGCTTTATTTTGTCACAAAATCTACCGAAAAATAGCTTATTTCTGTCAGATTTGCAAACGCGTCCTTAAGGCAAGAGTGAATACCTAGGCTAGGCTATTGCTGAGCCAGCGAAATACATCCTTGACCTCATCGTCACTAGTCAGTGTCGTCGGGGCTATCTATCGCCGTGTGGCACGTTGTCACTAATGTATTAAAAGTAACACTCACCGTTATTCCGGTCCTTCTTTTAATCTCTTTAATAGTATATCCACCTTCCCGCAACACAACTATCAGCTGCCGCTGTTGTGGGGTTAATTGTGGCGCCATTAATATTTGCGCAACACTCACTAGCACAAAAACTTACACAGTAAAAAAACAATTTGAGAACGGAACAACTACGTAAGAATTTTTGCTCTGTAGGAACAATAACCCCAGCCGCGTTAATCCCAGTCGAGCGATAGTTGGGAACTAACTGACGTCACTGAAATGAGCAATATTTTTTTTTTACAAAAAAAGTGCGTCTGTATGTGTAGGCGCAACGCTACAAACGCTGTGATTTGCCGACGCCACGATACTTAGTCCCTTTCCGACGATTCTCTGTATTGCATGTAGCGTAGTTATGGGTATATAGGGTGTCTAGCTTGATGTGTCGCCGAGTGTACTATCACTGCAAAATATCACAGTCACAGACCAAGTAGAGATGCTACGCATCAGACGACAATCTCCGAACAAGAAATTTGGTCAATAGGGAACCAAAGAGTAACCTCAATAATAGAAAATGACAAGCACAGATAATACATTTTTTTCAACTTCCAACCAAGCAAAAGGTTTTTAAATTTCGGCCTTGGATACAAGGCTTTTGCCTCTTATTTATGCGTAGGTAGGTACCTATACATGCATTGCTAATATTTCATTTTTTATAGTGAAAGTAAAATAAAAACCATTACTTTTACATAAATCTGTTTATTTTTCAATTTTCTCCTATAAACATTGTTTTTTTTTTCAGTTATTTCTAATCAGAATAAAATTCTACATTTTCTTGTTTGATTTGCATCCACAGGATCTTCCTAGCCACAGGAGTCATCGTCTTCAGTGTTGAAGGGACTGTTATTTGATTGTACATTACCTGCAAGGAAAATTAAGGCTTTTAACTACTTGGTTTTACATTAATATCTACAATGTTATAATTGCATTTACATAAATCAAACAAAATGAAAGAAAGAAATAAAATAATTATTTTAATCTTGTTACAGGCGAGAGAAAAAATAACACATCAACAATAAAATTAAAAATAATATGCCTGTAAAATACTAAAAAGGCCCCCATCTCAGCATATGCTACAACACCGAAATGTTGCAGCACTGGTTTTCAGATGGGTCCCGGAATGAACATTATAACCTAGTAATTTAAAGTATAGTCTAGTGGTTGAATACTTGCCATCCTTGCAGGGGGATCTGAGTTCGTACCCGGCCCACACCTCTGGCTTTTCGAATTCAAGTGCGAATGAGAATGTCACTTTTTACTTTAACGGTGAACGAAAACATCGTGAGGAAACCTACCCACTTGAGAGTGCTTCATACAGTTCTTGATGGTGTTTAGTCCACCAACCCGCAGTAGGCCAGCGTGGTGGACTCAGGCCTGAATCCTTCTGAGAAGAGGCCCGTGCCCAGAAGTGGAACAGTAACGGGCTGATAATAATGAACCATTTTTTAATAGAAATGTCTTTAGAACATTACCCTGCCTACCGTCATGCTCAAACATTTCTCAGTTGATTGTGACATTCACACACAGCTTACTTTGTTGAGGCCAACTTATAATATTATTATTCATATTATTTTGTTTTTAAATATAAATGCCATTAAAGAAAATGAAAAAAGCTGTTGCTTACCTCATTTAACAAATGATTTCCAACAAAACTTATGTAGGCGGTGGCATCTCAGTATCTGAAATAATAAAAATTAGTTTTACAACAGCATTAATATTATTAAGATTCCACACCCGAAGGGTCCAAATGGAATCCTATTGCTGTGGCCATGGGCAGATCCAGGATTTGTTTCTGGGAGGGGCACAAGGGCCAGATTGGCAAGGAGTACTTAGAAGTGTCCCCTATAGTATTGCATTATGTGTGATATTTTATGATTTCCAACTTGCGGTAGCATCTAGTATACTTATGTTTGCAAAAAGAAACAAATAATATTCAAGTGGTATTGTATTAATCTCCCAACTCCTAGTTTTATTTGAACCATCTGGTGGGAAGGGCTTGTTTCCCTGTGTATCAATTCATTAAGCTTCGTTTAGCCCGCAGAAGCCTGAAATAATCGTTTTCTGTAGTGTGTACTGCATGCAGATTGAAAAGTTCATTGTCAAATATTACACTTTAACATTGAAATGAAATATATTATTATTTGCTTACCTGATGTGATGATATAACAGTGGCTTGATGTGCTAGTGGCTAGTAGTAGGCTTGTTTGTTGGGCAGACGTTAACAAACATTTCGTAACCGTAATTCGAAATGTACGTTTTTATTTAGTTATATTAAACTTTGTAGAAAACTGAATAGTATATTTCGACTTTTAAATGGGATAGGTACATAGTTTAGACTGCCCATTTTACAAAGAGTTAATTACAAAGAGAATTACTTCAATAATTGAGATTATACTTGTATACTCTACACATAGGTATATAACAACAACAAAGAGAATATATCAACAATATAATATATATAGACCAGAAGGGGAACGCCGAGGGGGACGAAGTAACTGTCAAAATCTATTATTGAACCCATCTACAATCATAGACATAACGTTGAAAATTTTTGTTCTAAGATTACTACCCGTGATCACAGTTTAGAAATCATTAAGAGGATAAGTACAGAAAGAAAAAAAAGGCGGGAAACCTTCGAATTAGGCGGGAGCGTTTTTCATATAACTTTTTGATAAAATTCATATTTTATTAGTAAAACGAGGCCAGTTGAGTAGATTTGTGTAAATATCATATATTTAGTTTATATTTCATATAGTTTGTAGTGTATTGTGAATATTTAGGTAAGTTTTAACAATTTTTTCGTTTCTGACCCATGGATAAGGAGCCGCCTGACCGGGGGGACCCAGTCCCCTCGGTAGGCGAAAATATCACCATTGTTTCCTCCGTATCCTTGGAAAATGAATCCAGCATGGATACGGATGGGTCCGTTACTCGAGAGAGGAAAAGGACGAGGGCTTCACGTAAAATGTGTAAACACTGTAACAAAAGACGGCGGCATGGTCAGGAAGGTAATAGTACAGCGAAAAGTAGTAAAGGGAGTCACTGTCATTGCGACAGTGATTCTCAAATAATTACAGAATCAATTGCCACCACCTCAAAAGAAATATGCCAGGAGGGTCCTTCATCTTTACAATCTGTAAATGGTTTACGGCCTGAACAAAACATTGATGATAATAGTTCAAATAATCCGCAAAAGGCGCCTCAGGTAACCAGGACATCGTACGAGCCCACAGATCTGGCACCTTATGTTGTGCATATCCAAAAAGAGGGGAATCCAGCTACCACACTTCACCCAGTTACGTTAGGACATTTTCTCAAGAAACGTTCATTCCAAAATATTATAAATGGGAGTTTAAAGCGTATAGGTAGGAACCGAGTTTCAATTTCTTTTTCCAAGTATGAGGATGCAAATTCTTTTGTGAATGATATTTGTCTTACTAAGGAGAACTTAAGGGCCTTCATTCCTTCTTTTAATGTTTGTAGGATGGGTATAGTTAAGGGTGTACCTACTGAATGGTCTCCTGAGGAGATCATTGAAAACATTTCTGTGCCCGTAGGGTGTGGTAAAATTTTAAAAGCGCGACGGTTGAACTATAAAGTTCAGGGGCCAACCCCTGTTTGGAAGCCTTCTCAGACAGTAGTAATAACTTTTGATGGGCAGGTGCTACCAAAGAGAATTTTTGTATGTTACAATTCTTTACCAGTAACTTTGTACACTTTTCCAACGATTCAATGCTTTTCATGTTGTCACTTTGGACACACAAAAGTGCAATGTAGGTCAACCCCTCGGTGTTACAAGTGCGGACAGGGTCATTCTGCCGACACTTGTGGTATAGAGGATGAGGTTGATGCTGCATGCTGCCTTTGCGGTGGCCTACATTATGCAATTGATAAAAAATGTCCCGAGTTTGAAAGACAGAAATCAATTAAACTTTATATGGCTCAAAATTGTGTCTCATATGCTGAGGCATCAAAGTTACACCCCCCAGTGTCGAAATCATATGCAGATATTTTATTGTCTGCCCCATCAGCTCATAATAAACCTTCTTCTTCTGTAGTTTCCCCTTTATCCTCATCTAGATCATATAAAAAAACAGTATTCATGAAACCTCGAACTCCTCCAAAAACATCAAAGGGTTATGATAAGGCAGCTCATCAAGCTCTGATTAAAAATGACGCTCCATCTCTTTCTAATGGGTGTGCATTACAAAATATAACAAACAATGAAAATCAAATTTTAGCTTTAATCATTACTTTAATTAATACACTTACACAAAATAATAATATTTCACCGTCCAACGTTGCCCCTTTGATTGAAAATTTATCTAACTTGTTCACCTATAATGGACCTACACCTGTCCAAGATTATACAGTGGAACAGTCGTAGCATTATTAATAAAAAAACGGAATTGTCACATATTTTAAATAAATTCGAACCATGTGCGGTTGCTATTTGTGAGACATGGCTTAAGCCACTGTTCACATTTAGAATTCCTGGATATGTTTGTCTGAGAACAGACAGAAGCGATGGGTTTGGCGGAGTTGCCTTACTCATAAAGAATTCTTTTCCTGTAAATAATTTTCCTCTTCCCCCTCTTAGCGACGATATATCGGCTGTCGCTGCTATTGTAAATAACATTTGTTTAGTCTGTATATATTTTTCTCGTCCTACTGTAAATATTTTATCGGAAGTTAGTAATTTGTTATCAATATTACCTAAGCCATTCCTAATTATGGGAGACTTTAACTCCCATCATCAGTCTTGGGGTAGCTCTATTTCTAACTTTTATGGAGAGAAACTTTTGGACATCCTGGATTCTCATAATCTGTGTATCTTAAACACCGGCCTTCCAACTCGCCTCACAAGTCCAGATGAGGGGTTGAGTGCTCCTGATCTTTCAATTTGCACACCTGATATTGCATCTATTTTATCTTGGTCTCGTTTATCTTCTGTCCATAGTAGTGATCATTATCCGCTAGTTATTTCATTTCCATATAAGAAATCTGTAACTAATATTCCAAAACCACATATAAAGTATAGATTAGATAATGCAGACTGGGATTCATATAGAAGTTCTGTAGAGCAAAAAATTCTTGAACTTGCTGATTCTTTTCCAGTACAGGATCCCCAATTATTATCTGAAAAATTTACAAGCATTTTAATAGAGGTCGCAGAGGTTACTTTCCCTGTTAAAAATGGAGCATTGGGCAAGATTCCTTCCCCTCCCTGGTGGGATGCTGAATGTACTCAGGCTGTTAAAAACAGAAAAGCAGCAGAGGAAAATTATTCTTGTGGTATGACTACAGAAAATTTCGAGGTATATCTAGAAGTAGCTCGTACTTCTCGTAAACTGCTTAGACGAAAGAAATTCGAAGGCTGGCAGAAATTTTGTGCCTCTATCTGTCCAGATGTTAACTGTTCTATTGTGTGGCGTAATATTAGGCGCTTCAGGTCTGCATTTAGTGAATCTTCAACTTCGAAATTGCCACCAGTCTTGGCTAATCAATTTATGGATAACTTAGCCCCTCCTTCAGCTCCAGAACAGAGTTCTTTTCTTCATGCTCCTCCTTTACCTATGTGTGACTCTGACCTTAACTCCCTGTTTTCACTAGGCGAGTTGAAGGGTGTTCTTTCACATGTCAAAGATTCAGCTCCTGGTGAAGATGGTATACCCTATTCTTTTATAGCTAATCTTTCAGACTCTGCCTTATCTGTTTATTTAAATCTTATTAATACTGTGATGATATCTGGCAATATTCCTTCAAGCTGGAAATCTCAAACCATTATCCCCATATTGAAACCAAACAAGCCTTCTTGTAATGCCACCTCTTATCGTCCTATTGCACTTTCATCAGTTCTTGCCAAAATTACTGAGCATCTTGTTAAGATTCGTTTGGAGTGGTTCGTAGAAAGCAGAAACTTACTAGCTTCATCTCAGTTTGGGTTTAGGAAGGGTAAGAGCACACTAGATAGCCTTAGTGTATTCACTTCAAATATTCGTTTAGCTTTCTCTTGTAATAAATCTGTAATCGCAGCATTCCTTGATATTAGCTCAGCTTATGATAATGTTTTAGTATCAGTTCTGAAACAAAAACTTCAATCATTGAAAGTTCCATCAATGATGACAAATTTTATTATTAATATGCTCTCTGAAAGGTCTATTAATCTGTACCTTGATGATGAGTCCAAATTAACCAGATTAGTATGGAAAGGCCTTCCTCAAGGTTCTGTACTTAGTCCACTTCTTTATAATATTTACACCTATGATTTAGAATCTTCCCTTAATGAATCAGTACAAATTCTTCAATATGCAGATGATTTACTTTTTTATATTTCTGGAAATTCTGTTCAGGAAATGTGCACTTCTTTAACCTCCTCTTTGTGTTTGTTGAAATCTTGGCTAGGAATTAATGGTCTGGAACTTTCAGTTGATAAGAGCAGCATTGTATTGTTTACTAGAATGCGTAAACCTCCTTCAGTCAATGTCCAGTTCAACAACATCTCCATGCCTATTAAAAATCAAGTAAATTTTTTAGGTGTTATTTTGGATTCACATCTTACAGGACTTCCACACTGTGAGTACATAGCAGCTAAATGTGAGCGCAATATAAACATCATCAGATGTCTATCTGGTGTTTGGTGGGGTGCTCATCCTTTTTCATTAAAATTAATGTACAATACTCTAATTCGAAGTGTATTAGATTATGGGACCTTTTTGCTGGAGCCTGGCAGTGCTGCTGGGTTGAAAAAATTGGATGGTGTACAGTCTAAGGCATTGAGAGTAATTTCAGGTGCAATGAGATCTAGCCCTATCAACTGTCTACAAGTGGAATGCGGAGACCCTCCCCTACATTTGCGAAGACAGTTTCTAGCAGACCGATTCTTATTCCGATGCTTACAATTAGCTAACCACCCTTTAAAATCTATAGTTTCCCGGCTGTCCTATGAAGTTGTTTCTTCAGTTTATTGGAGAAATAAAGCTACCCCTTGCTTGGTAAAAAGTTTAACAAAATTTAATTCAGTTGAAGCTCCCTGTCATAATTCTCAACTTCTTCCAATATTTCACTGTAAATACAATGCTTTAATTTTATCCCCAAACATTCACTTTAACCTAAATATCTACAAAAATGACACATGTCAAAATCAAAACTTCAATTACATTATGGATAGGGACTGGGGGGGATACCATCATATTTTTTCGGATTCATCCAAGCATGGGCACAATAGTTGTGTGGGGGTTGGTGTATACCACCCACGTTACAATGTGGTACAGAAGATTAAACTTCCTCCTGAAACATCAGTATTTACGGGGGAATGCTTTGGTTTATTTAAAGCAGTTGAATATATTTTAGTCATGGGGTTACAAAACGCAATTATTTTTACTGATGCAATGAGTGCCTTGCAAGCCTTAGCGAGATTTCCTTTTTATTCACAAAATCCATATATAGTTTTTGAAACTCGGTGTCTACTTTTACAGTGTTCTTTGAAGGGGTTTTCTGTGTATTTTGCTTGGATACCTTCTCATTGTGGTATTTTGGGTAATGTAAGAGCAGATCAATTGGCTAACGAGGCTGTGAGTTGTGGAGATGTATTCCCTTATAAAAACAGTTTTCAAGACCTGTCTGCGCTGCCCAGAATTCATTTACAGGAATCCTGGGGTGAGCTCTGGACAAAGCACTCGGAAAAGGGCCGATTTTACCGTTCAATTCAGCCTGATATCCCTACAAAACCATTGTTTTCTAAATTTAAATTCAGCAAAAAAATTACTTCTATCATTATACGTATGCGCTTGGGCCATGTGTGCACTCCGGCTCATCTGGCTAGACTTGGCATCGTGCAGAGCCCTATGTGTGCCTGTGGCGCTGATGTGGGTGATTTGAATCACCAAATTTTTGCTTGCTCCCTGTATGACCACACCTCTCTTATCCAAAGTCTTGTGTCCCTCCAAGTTCCTTTTCCTACCTCTATTTCTTGTATATTAGGTAATTGTAATATAGATATATACAAATCCATTGCCCATTTTATTGTAAATAACGATATTAAAATATAATTCTTGTGTATCATAATACCATTATTTAGTTTTATTCAGTATAAAATGATATTTTTTATTTATATATTTTCATGTATTTTTTTGTGTTTCCTATTATAACTGATCTCCTTTTCCTTTTCCAAATTCCGATCCAATTTGTTTTTTCGCGTTTCGTTTCCTGTTTTTTATAATTTGTCGGTGGCTAAAAGCACGAACAGTGCAAAGCCAGAAGAAAAAAAAAAAAAAAAAAAAAAAAAGTACAGAAATTAATCAACGCAAACTTTAATCAACAACATAATATGGAAAAATCGAAATCTTACAAAAACAACCAAAATTAACGTAAAAAATTAACAATGACCACAGACTACATGGAGATACTACGTATGACGGTCGAAAATTATCTATGGTCTTGGCAAAGGGCCTAAACGGGGTGAAGACTGTTACAAGGGGGCGAGCGTCTTCTGTCATGTATGATTTTTCTAACCATAGAGTACATCTGTACGGTTGAAATTATTTGTAGCGTAGCTACTATATAGTGATCTGTGATTATTTGTTCCAAGTTTATCACCCGTGGCACCACTGACTTATACCTATGGACCAGTAATACCTACGAAATAAGCGTGGTATACCTACAATATCCGGGCCACCGTTATGGTGGCCATAGCTAGGGAAGTAAGTAATCAAAACTAAAAAGTATCGATATCGATGCTCGTGTTTCGTACCAGAGATGTGTGCTGATTAAAATCATTTTCAAGTAGTAATAAATAATGCAATTATATCAAATACTAAGTTCGGCTGTCCCTAGGACATAAAAAATCAAGCATCTAGGTCAAGGCAATCATACGGCTATGTCACATTTTGATACTCGCAAACTCACATAAAAAACCTATAGGGTACTTCGCATTGACCTAGAATCATGAAATTTGGCCAATAAATCGAAATATCTTTTTTTTTTCAATATATCGAACTCTGATTGTATATTTAAAAATATCGATAGATCGAAAATCTGATATTTAAAAAATATCAACAGCCCTAGTTTGTTTACTTGACAGCTCATGTACTATGGGTCACATTTTTTTTTTTTTAAATTATTATGGCCTGGTTGCTAAGACCTTTAAGCCAAGTCATTTATTTGTTATATGTGAGTAGTTTTATGGCCTGGTTGCTTAGACCCTCCAGCCAAGTCTTTAGTTTACTCACCCCAGTAAAGTGATGGAAACTTTACCAGGTTTTTGAGCGGATGATGAGAAAATATGAAAGTCACGTTTTTCAACTTTGTACCATTTACCCACACTTGTACACGTTAACGAGCACTTAACATTTAATAATCCACCATTATTACACATTAACACTCGAAGAAACACAAATTTAGGAAAATAATACAAAATCCACAACACGATCTTTCCGAATTTTCCCGCCAACCTGGGCCACATTGCGGGGTCAGCGGGGTTGCCACGCGGCGTAGGTATTTTGACATCCCGTAAAGATGTTGCCAAACAGAGAATATACAAATAGCATGCGATCTCTTTCACCAGACGACATAACACGTTGGTTAACAAGAGACAAAGAATAGTTTCATAATTTAATAACGATTTAATAGATATCTGTATAAACTAGGTGGATACAGAAGAATGGGCCACTTCCATAGGTTTAATTCAATGCGTGGCACAGATTAGCTACTATTATCTGATCTGTGGCACAGATTAATGATTGGATGTTGGGAATTTGGGTAGTAATTATTTTATTTTAAAGTGTTGGTAAATTAATAATTTAAAATGCCTTGTATTCGGAAAGATGTGCCTGTGTTTTGGATCGGCATAGTATGTTTAATTAGTTTCTGTTACGGACAAAATCTAAAGTCATCCTCTTCATCAAGTGAACAGAGATATCTAAAGTCGATTCTCACTAGTCCGGATAATACACGAAAGGGAAATGTTTATACCAATTATGAGAATGATCGCGAAATTGGAATAACAAGGTCAAAGCGAGCCAGCATACAGAGCCAGAGTGTCAATAGTTCCAGTGAATCGACCGTCAATAGTCCAATTGTGAATTCCACACCAAGTTCTTCAAGTGAAAATTTAAATACTGTTACAGAAAGTAATGAAAAAGAATCATCTATACTATCGGTAGTGCTGGTAAATATATCTTCATCGGCGACTCCTAACGTTTCAGTCGTAAGCCCTTCTGATGCAGCACCATTACCAGAAAAAAGTTCAGCAGAAGATGAACACAACAGTTCCATGTCTATATTTTTCGTGTTATGTGTGCTGGCTCTTGGGATTTTACTGATTCATCTCATGCTTCAAACAGGATTCTCATATCTTCCTGAGAGTGTTGTTATAGTATTTCTCGGTGCTTTGATTGGGATGATAATAAACTTGATGTCTATCAAAAACATTGCTAACTGGAGGAAAGAGGAAGCTTTTTCACCAACTGCATTTTTCCTTGTTCTGTTGCCTCCTATTATTTTTGAATCAGGTTATAACCTACACAAGGGTAATTTTTTTCAAAACATCGGATCAATCTTACTGTTCGCTATAGTTGGAACTGCTATATCAGCGTTTGTCATTGGTGCAGGCATTTATTTACTAGGGTTGGCGCAAGTAGTGTATAAACTGAGTTTTGTTGAATCATTTGCTTTTGGTTCTCTGATATCAGCAGTAGATCCTGTAGCCACAGTGGCAATTTTCCATGCTCTTGATGTAGATCCAGTCCTTAACATGTTAGTGTTTGGAGAGAGCATTCTAAATGATGCTGTGGCTATTGTTTTGACAACAGCTGTTTTGGATTCAAATGATCCTCTCATGTCTACAGGTGAAGCAATTCTTTCTGCAATCAATAGGTTTTGGTTAATGTTCTTTGCATCGGCGGGTATAGGAGTCTTATTTGCACTGGTTAGTGCATTTTTATTGAAACATGTTGATCTTCGGAAAAACCCATCTCTTGAATTTGGTATGATGTTAGTGTTTACATATGCTCCATATGTACTGGCAGAAGGTATTCATTTGTCAGGTAATTATTGTATTTTTTTGGGGTTGCTATTAAGCTACTAATTTATTTAAAATAAAACATTGCAGAAACCTCTTTGAGTACATAAATTTAATTTCAGGAATAATGGCAATATTGTTCTGTGGTGTTGTGATGTCTCATTACACACATTTCAACCTATCAACAGTGACACAGGTCACTATGCAGCAGACTATGAGGACACTCGCCTTCATAGCTGAGACCTGTGTATTTGCTTACTTAGGTTTAGCTATATTCAGGTATTGTACTTGACATACATTTGTACATACATAACATAGCCTTTTCCCATGCAATTGTAACAAAATATGAATAAATAAAATGCTTTGAGTCATGCATTGTACTGAGCCCCTAGAATGACTTATTATGATATCATGTAGTTATTGTCAAAGTACATTGCCCATAGATGGGCCCATTTTTGGCACAATGTCTAACTAAACTATATGTTATTCAAAAATTGTCTTATTTTTTCATGATTATTTGTTCTTTATCAACATTTCTTTCATTATTATCATTAAAAAACATAATAAATATGTATTAAACTGAATCGTAAGTATATCCTCCATTCAAAGAGAACATTATTGTTGCCAGATATCAGACTATTTCAACAAATAATTACAATCAATTCTAAATATCGATATTTCTATAAATTCACTTTTACTTGTTTCATATGCTATTATACTAGACAAATCTTAATTGATTGATTTCTTATTATTTCTTTCCACAATTTATATCTTTAGATTTCGGTCGCATGCGTAAATCCGTTAAAAATAATAAAAAAATCACTTATATATATAAAAGAAATAGCAAAACATATTTTTGAAACCTTTTTTGTACAGAAAAATAAGATGATTCTTTGGTTTAAAATACCTATGCATTTATTGTAAATATTGTTATAATCATTTTAAATTAACTGAAATATTACTTATAAATAATAAAATATAATTCTTTGTCTACAAAATAAGAATAAAACCGCCGTGACATAGCAATTTTTTTTGAGGGGCCTAAAGCTCCTTTTTTTATGTGCCGAAATCCTCATGGACGCACTCCGCCCGGGGAAGGTGGAGCCAGTGTCGGACTCTTACCGACTAAAACCACCACGGTGTTCCTCTTCCAACCATTGGCCGGGGGCGTGGGAAACTTATAACCAACCATCCCCGGCAGGTCCCGGCTCGCCACTAGTAGGCGAGCCCCTTCTCCCCGTGCGGCATCATCGGCCGCACCCTTTTCTTGACGGGCGCGCGCGGAACACGACGCGCCACCATCACGGGCCTTGACTGATCGGGCGGCGGGCTACCCCGAGTCCGCCACCCGCAGGCCCACTCCTAGGGTGGCTGGAGGTCGGCGTACGCCCTCCTGCGACGCCCGGTCCGTCTCCTGCGGGTGGGGAGAGAGGTCGTTGCCTCTCGAACCCTCTCTGCCGCCTCCTTTGCGAGCAACACCTCCTCGCAAACTGACGCTTGATTCGGACGCTTCCTACCACTGTATGGGATCCCGAAGGCGGCCCCTTCCGAGGCCCATGGAAAAACAGGGCCTCAGACTTATATAGAGCCACCTCGAGACCCAACCGCCGGATCCTTGCAACGACTAGCGCAACCCCTGCTGTCGCCCGCATGATCGCCTCATGGTGCGTCTTCCCCCTCGCCGTGACCAGCGTATCGTTGGCGTAGCACGTCACGCCGACGCCGTGGAGAAGTGCACCGCGTAGCACCCAGTCGTAACCGATGTTCCACAGGAGCGGCCCCAAAACCGATCCCTGTGGAACACCGCACGACTTCTCTCGCCGACCCCATCCTTCCCGACCCGGGTAGATGACGGCCCTGTCCGTCAGGTAGGCCCCGATAATGTGACGGAGGTAGGTAGGCACTCGATGGAATTCGAGTGCCGCCCTGATGCAACTGCAAGGTGTTAAAAGCGTTGGCAATGTCAAGAGACACCGCCGAGGGGTCTAAAGCTCCTAAGAGAATGGGCAATATCCTTTTGTATGGGAGTTTTACCAGCGCCATGTGTGTGTATTTGGAACTTAACAAGTTCCATATAAAATGTAATATATAATATATTTAATTAAATTTTTGTTGATAACTACATTAACTACACACTATCGCAAAAATTCATGCTATGCTCTGTATTGTATGTATGTGGTAACGCAATTTGTTGAAAGAAATTGGAACAAGAATTCACTTGCATAATTTGGAATGACCTCGCAGATGTAATCATGTATTGTAATGAAAATGAAAGACAAATGAATGTTAATTCTCATATTAATAATAAATAAATAATAATAAATATTTGGTACATTTAACACAAATTTTATTTTTAGGTTTTTTATTAAAAACCTTTTCATATATTTTTATTTATTCTTACAGCTTTAGACATCGTGTGGAACCAGCACTAGTCGTGTGGAGTATAGTCATGTGTTTAGTTGGTAGAGCAGCCAATATCTTTCCACTTGCCTTACTGTGCAATAAATTCCGTGAACATAAGATAACTAAGAAAATGATGTTTATCATGTGGTTTAGTGGTAAGTTGTGTTGTGATTTTATCAGTTATATACACTTCTATCTATCATAAAATCATCAAATAGAATGCCTGCAAAGCTATGAAATCTTGGAAGTATGTGTTGTGATATAATTATAGTGGTACAATTGTACAATGTGCAATGGCACAATATTGTTATAGTTAAGCATTGATCTCTACAGCTCAATAAGTGTACCTAGATACAAGTCATGGCTTAGATATGTTGATATGGAAACATTGATTATGTCAGTATTAGAGCCGCCCGTGACGTGCACGTCGTAATGTGAATAACATTACAATGTGCACAACAGGCAGGCGCAACAATTTCAATTCATAATAATCCTTATAGTAGTGGAGCCCACGATGCTAAATGGGGATTTACTCGAGCGTCGTGGGGACCTATTGGATTTTGAAGATTAGATGGTAGAAAGAAAAAAATTTTATATGATGACCCCCCTACACCGGTGGGGGGAGCGCCTACAAAAATTTAAAAAAAAACAGCCACATGGCAATACTCGAGCGCGTCAGATATTGATAGTGTAGAAGTCGTACGTATCTCTGATGTCGGAGGTATGTTAATCTGACGGTTTCCATGGTGGGGGTGGCCGTACGGAAGGGTAAAAAAGGGGGGAAAAAAATTTATTCGAGCGCGTCAGATTTTCAGGGGGGATGTTAAGTGAACCCTAAAGAAGCTGTCATACCAAAGACTGACGATTCGGACGTGACGCAAGATCGTGGCGCCTTCTTGAAAATGCAAAAAAAAATCGCCATTTTGAAATACTCGAGCGCGTCAGATTATTATACAGACGGTTCAGCTCGATGTCCTAGTCGTGCTGACCCATAATCTGACAATTATTTGGAGGGATTTTCTTATTCTGACGGTTTAAAAATATATTTTTTCATTATTATTAGTTATTTATTATTTTTGTGGATATAATCGTTTCGGTGGAACGGAACCCTTAATGCGCGAGACCGACTCGTACTTGGCCGGTTTTTTAATTATCATAAATATCCCGCGAATGAAGTCGCGCGCACAGCTATTATCTATATACATATAAATAGGCAAAGAAAAAACGGTTCAGTGCCATTATCTCCTTTGTTTGTCAACCGATTTTTGTTTTTTTAACCGACTTCAAAAAAAGGAGGAGGTTATGTATTCCGCGGGTTTTTTTTTTTTTTTTTTTTTTTTTTTTTTTTTTTTTTTTTTTTTTTTTTCATGTATGTACACCGATTACTCCGAGATTTGTGGGCCGATTTACGTGGTTGTTTTTTTATTTGGTAGAGAAAGTCCGCGCGGTGGTCCCATATAAATTTTATTGACTTAGGTCGAGTAGTTTTTTAACCAGCTTCAATAAATCAGTTTAATTTAGCTTTGCTTACCTAGATGATTTACTAATAGTTTCGTTTGTCTGTGAATTATCAACTAAAAAGTATGAAATAAAAACTTTTTAACAAAAAATAAAACCGACTTCAAAAACCATAACTAAAAAGTAAAAAATAATCCTCGTATGTATTTCAAAATCTTAACATAAACCAAAATTTTGAAGGCGGCGCGTGTTTTTCATGTATGGTCGCATAAACTGTTTTTTATTACTATAGATAAGCGCTCGACAGCACATTATATTTACATGATGCAAAGGGACAGTCACGCGCCGCCTTCAAATTTTGGTTTATGTTAAGATTTTGAAATACATACGAGGATTATTTTTTACTTTTTAGTTATGGTTTTTGAAGTCGGTTTTATTTTTTGTTAAAAAGTTTTTATTTTGTTTAGTAGCTATTGACGAGCTTTAGTGTTATCATATCAATAAAAAAAAAGGAAATGGTATTATTTTTGGCATAGTTCAATCATAAAAAGTAAATGGAATACGGTCAAATTTCGACCATTGGGCAACATCTCGTTATATAAAATACCTAATAGTGATAAATTATTTATTAAACTTAAACTTTAAAATGTCTTGCTTTCAATGACATGCATGGGGTGCATTAAAAGAGCCTCCACGAGTGACGATATTTAATTGATCGTCCGGCGCACCCTGGGCAGTCAGCCCCGCTACCAACCTGCTGACTGGCTAATCTTTTTCCCATGGCATGAGCTATTATCATTATGTAGCTCATGTCGACACGATCGAAGAAGAAGAATGACATGCTGCAGTGGACGGAAGCGTGTGAGCGAAATAGAAAAAACCGGCTGAGTGCGAATCTGACTCACGCAGTAAGAGTTCCACCCATCGATTTGATACCCTATAGAAACTGATTTAATTTACGAGAGCTCATCAAAAGACAAACGCACCGTTAGAGAAATATAAATTTTTAAATCTCTTTCTTACGCAGGTACCACCACATAAGTCTATGTTTGCCCTATTTTTAGTATTTGTTGCTAAACTATACAGTATGCACTATAATTATTCACACCATGTTTGATGCTGGTATGTATTACCATTGAAGATAGAGCAGGAACAAAACGTTGAAGAAAATGTATGTTTTCGAGGTTTCTTGTATTGTTATAAGAGATAACCGTACTTTTGGTAACTATCGATAGCACGGCTGATTCAGTATTTATAGGGTGTAGGGACCTCCACTGATGCGAATGGTACCGGTCTGGCATCAAACGGTCAGTCCGTTTGCGAGATCAGCCTACTTAAAGACGCGTTATAGTTACGAAAAATGAACAATCAATAGCACGGCTGATTCAACTTTATTATGATAATATACGCAGTACTGAAGTGAACAGTACAAAAACTGACAATATCTGTCAGTCCGTTTACGGAATCAGCCCGCTCAAAGACGCGTTATTGTTTCAAAAAATGAACAATCAATAGCAAGGCTGATTCAAGTATAAGTGTAATAGGTGCTATACCTATGCGAACAGTATAAAAACTGACAATATCCATCAGTCGGTTTAGTAGTTATAGTCATTTCAAACTTTCAAATTGTTTGCTACAAACTCATGCCATCTTATGATTTACCTTTGATTATTGTTGTATATATTTTTCTAAACAACAAAACATAAACGGCGAGTACATCACTCACCTTCGGTGTGCCGACGACATAGTAGTCATGGCTGAGACCATGGAGGACCTCGGTACGATGCTCGATGACCTCAGTAGAGCTTCTGATAGAGTGGGTCTTAAAATGAATATGGACAAGACAGAGGTTATGTCGAATTCCCATATAGTACCCATTCCCGTAAACATCGAAGAATCTACACTTGAAGTTGTTGACGATTATGTATACCTAGGACAAACTGTCCAGTTAGGTAAGTCCAACTTCGAGAAAGAGGTCAATCGTCGAATCCGACTCGGTTGGGCAGCGTTCGGGAAGCTACGCAATATCTTCTCGTCCAAAATACCGCAGTGTCTCAAGACGAAAGTCTTTGACCAGTGTGTGTTGCCAGTAATTACTTACGGTACTGAAACGTGGTCGCTCACAATGGGCCTCATACGAAGGCTCAAAGTCACTCAAAGGGCAATGGAGAGGGCTATGCTCGGAGTGTCCCTGCGTGATCGAATCAGAAATGAGGAGATTCGCAGGAGAACGAAAGTAACCGACATAGCCCGAAGAATTGCCAAACTTAAGTGGCAGTGGGCGGGGCACATTGCTCGCAGAACGGATGGCCGATGGGGCAGTAAAGTTCTGGAGTGGCGACCGCGTACTGGAAGGCGCAGCGTGGGTAGGCCCCCCACAAGGTGGACCGACGACCTGGTGAAGGTCGCGGGAATCCGCTGGATGCGGAAGGCACAGGACCGGTCGTTGTGGCGATGCTTGGGGGAGGCCTTTGTCCAGCAGTGGACGTCTTTCGGCTGAAATGATGATGATGATGATTATATTTTTCTAATCGTGCTCTAAATCGACTATGGATGGGAAAGATCGTATTTATATGAAACTAGCTAATATCCACGGCTTCGCCTGCGTATAATTCGGTTTATCACAGAAAGACCTTAGCGCAGATCTCTCGGGAACTGTTATGTTTCCAGGATAAAATTGATACTATACAACATGTAACAAGAACCCTGTTGTTCCTGTGAGGTACGTTATCAGAATCGATATTCAATAAAATTAATCAAATTAAATATTAAATCATTATTAATAGCGATTAGGTATATCACTTTCAATAAACAATTCATAATGATTTAATATTTAATTTGATTATTTTTATTGATATAATGACTGAGTGAGTTTTGAGTGATATATAATCACTTTAATTTTACAATTAATAATAATATCGATATAATCACTTTTTATACCGAAGATATCCCGGACGTCAGCCTGTACGAGATTAGGATGGCTCTGAAGCAGCTCAAAAATAACAAGGCACCGGGTGATGACGGAATTACGGCCGAACTCCTGAAGGCGGGTGGAAAACCAATCCTTAAGGCCCTTCAGAAGCTGTTTGATTCCGTTATTCTCGAGGGAAGAACGCCACAGGCATGGAGCAGAGGTGTGGTGGTACTCTTCATCAAAAAGGGCGATAATGCTCTACTGAAGAATTATAGGCCCATCTCACTTCTGAGCCATGTCTACAAGCTGTTTTCGAGAGTCATTACGAACCGTCTTTCGCGCAGGTTTGACGACTTCCAGCCTCCCAAACAACCCGGTTTCCGAAAAGGCTTTAGCACCGTAGACCACATACATACGCTGCGGCAGGTTATACAGAAGACTGAAGAGTATAACTTGCCTCTTTGTTTAGCGTTTGTGGACTACGAGAAAGCCTTCGATTCGATCGAGACTTGGGCGGTACTACAGTCTCTTCAACGGTGCCAGATTGACTATCGGTACATCGAAGTGTTAAAGTCTTTGTATGAAAACGCCACTATGTCAGTCCGATTACAGGACCAAGCCTCGAAACCTATCCTTCTGCAGCGAGGTGTGAGACAGGGAGATGTGATCTCTCCGAAACTGTTCACTGCTGCATTGGAGGATGTCTTTAAGGTTCTGGACTGGAAGGGGCTAGGCATTAACATAAACGGCGAGTACATCACTCACCTTCGGTTTGCCGACGACATAGTAGTCATGGCTGAGACCATGGAGGACCTCAGTAAAATGCTCGATGACCTCAGTAGAGCTTCTGATAGAGTGGGTCTTAAAATGAATATGGACAAGACAAAGGTTATGTCGAATTCCCATATAGCACCCATTCCCGTAAACATCGGAGAATCTACACTCGAAGTTGTTGACGATTATGTATACCTAGGACAAACTGTCCAGCTAGGTACGTCCAACTTCGAGAAAGAGGTCAATCGTTGAATCCGACTCGGTTGGGCATAGTTCGGGAAGCTACGCAATATCTTCTCGTCCAAAATACCGCAGTGTCTCAAGACGAAAGTCTTTGACCAGTGTGTGTTGCCAGTAATTACTTACGGTACTAAAACGTGGTCGCTCACAATGGGCCTGATAAGAAGGCTCAAAGTCACTCAAAGGACAATGGAGAGGGCTATGCTCGGAGTGTCCCTGCGTGATCGAATCAGAAATGAGGAGATTCGCAGGAGAACGAAAGTAACCGACATAGCCCGAAGAATTGCCAAACTTAAGTGGCAGTGGGCTGGGCACATTGCTCGCAGAACGGATGGCCGATGGGGCAGTAAAGTTCTGGAGTGGCGACCGCGTACTGGAAGGCGCAGCGTGGGTAGGCCCCCCACAAGGTGGACCGACGACCTGGTGAAGGTCGCGGGAATCCGCTGGATGCGGAAGGCACAGGACCGGTCGTTGTGGCGATGCTTGGGGGAGTCCTATGTCCAGCAGTGGACTTCTTTCGGCTGAAATGATGATGATGATGATGAATTACTTTTTACAATTAATAATGATTTAATATTAATTTGACTATTTTTATTAAAGAGTTTTTCCAAATGAGTTGTGTCCTTATGTATGAATATCGATACTGATAATGTACCTTACAGGAACAACAGGGTTTTGTTACATACTGTATACTAATACGGATTATGGTCTATCTGCCTGCTTAATTCCATCCAAATTAGTTTTGCCGTTTCAGCCCAATTTTCGTTGTAGTTACTCTTCATAGCTATTCCTAAAGTTAATTGTTTTGCAGGTTTTACTCGACCTTTAGTAGCAGTGTATATGAAATCTTGAGAATGTGACTCTAATCGCAATGAACACGTATATTATTTAAATTGGTTTTCCTGACGTTTCGAAAGCTTTGCAGCATTTCGTGGTCACAGGTTGACTAAGTTGACAAGCGTCTTTACATATTAACTGCCGATTTTAGTATTGATTTTTTGGCAATTTCACTTTTCATTCTTTTATCTGTTTGAGCCCAGTTTTGAAAATTAAATTGATGTTATGGACATCTTTTATAATGACTTTATATTTAAATTTTTCAATAATCTTTCTCTCTAACCTTGCTTTTCTGATAGTACCCACTTCTACTTCTGACTTTTCTGTCAAAATATTGTTACATTTCTCACAAATAGTCGAAAAAGTATGAATTTCTTCATTAATAATTATATATTTTTTCAATAAAATCACATATTGCTTCAAATGCAGACTTGTGACTATAACGTTGAATATACCATATTGTATTAAGAATAAGAATGTTTATTTGCTAGAAATGAGTTACCTACATAAAGTTGTTATCATAAAATAAAAATCCCTCATTTCTTTTTTAGTGTCACAACTTTCTATGTCTAACGCATCATAGCAACGTTTATGATAGTATACTGACTCTGGGCCTGTTTGATTATATTTCTAAGTAAAAGTATTCGCAGGCACAGCTAGTAACATATATATATAAATAGGCAAAGAAAAAACGGTTCAGAACCATTGCTTAGTTCAATCATATTAATTTAATGAATTACGGTCGAATTTTGACCATTGGGCGACCTCTCAATATAATAGATAACCGTAATTTTGGTAACTATCGATAGCACGGCTGATTTAGTATTTATAGGGTGTAGGAACCTCCATTGATGCGAATGGTATTGGTCTGGCTGCAAATGGTCAGCCCGTTTGTGCGATCAGTCCGCTTAAAGACGCCTTATAGTTACAACAAATTATTAATTAATAGCACGGCTGATTCAACTATATATATGATAAAATATACGCAGTACTGAATTGAACAGTATAAAAACTGACAATATTCGTCAGTCCGTTAGCGGAACCAGCCCGCTAAAAGACGCGTTATTGTGACAAAAAAAAAACAATAGTAAGGCTGATTCAAGTATAGTATTATAATAGGTGCTACACCTATGCGCACAGTATAAAAACTGACAATAATCATTATTCGGCTTAGTAGTCAATTCGGCTTAGTAGCCATTCCAAGCTTTCGAATTGTTTGGTACAAAATTATGATCCTGATTCCAAATTTAATATTGAAGTTAGTATTGATCTGGCCATTTAAATATAAAGTTATTATAAAAGATGTCCATAACATCAATTAAATTTTTAAAACTGGGCTCAAACAGATAAAATAATGAAAAGTGAAATTGTCGAAAAATCAATACTAAAATCGGCAGCTAATATATTAAAAACAAAGATCATCTCATCACCTACTACTTCCGCTCCATAAAATTGTGGTGTTGAGAATATTCTCAAAGGAGAATGTGACATTACTAACACATTCTTTTCACAACTTCTGATTTATGAAAAATTCAGAAGAAACTGGAAACTGGTGAAGAGTGTTCATTGCGATTAGAGTCACTTTCTCAAGACGTCATATACACTGCTACTAAGGTCGAGTAAAACCTTCAAAACATTTTTTTTTTTTTTTTTTTTTTGCTTATGTATTATAAGTATGTATTTACAAAAAAAAAGTATATAAGTATTATATTCATTGTCTAGTATCCATAGCACAAGCTCTTCTTAGTTTGGGACTAGATGGTGCTGTGTAAAATGTCCCAAAGACATTTATTTATTTACTTTAGGAATAGCTATGAAGAGTACCTACAACGAAAATCGGGCTGAAACGGCAAAACCAATTTGGATGGAATTTAGCAGACAGATAGACCATAATCCGGATTAGTATATAGGATTATTTTTATCCTGGAAAGATAACAGTTCCCGAGGGATCTGCGGTAAGGTCTTTCTGTGATAAACCTAATTATACGCAGGCGAAGCCATGGGTATTGGCTAGTTTCATATAAATACGACCTTTCCCATGCAAAGTAGATTTGAGCACGATTAGAAAAATAAATACAACAATAATCATAGATAAATCATAAGATAGCATGAGTTTGTACCAAACAATTTGAAAGATTGAAATGGCTATAACTACTAAACCGACTGATGGATATTGTCAGTTTTTATACTTTTCGCATAGGTATAGTACCTATTATAATACTACACTTGAATCAGCCTTGCTATTGATTGTTCATTTTTTGAAACAATAACGCGTCTTTGAGCGGGCTGATTCCGTAAACGGACTGACAGATATTGTCAGTTTTTGTACTGTTCACTTCAGTACTGCGTATATTATCATAATAAAGTTGAATCAGCCGTGCTATTGATTGTTTATTTTTCGTAACTATAACGCGTCTTTGAGTGGGCTGATCTCGCAAACGGACTGACCGTTTGATGCCAGTCCGGTACCATTCGCATCAGTGGAGGTCCCTACACACTATAAATACTGAATCAGCCGTGTTATCGATAGTTACCAAAAGTACGGTTATCTCTTATACTATATGGTTTTTGGTCGGTTGGTTTTAGATTTTTGTGACGGATGGACGCATAGACGGACGAACGGACGGACGGACGAAAGGACAGCGTAGCTAGAGAGTGTCCCGTTGGCACCCTTTGGGTACAGAACCCTTAAAAGAGGGCACGGCAATCAATTTTAATCCTACCATTTTATAGGAATTGCGTAAGGCTGATATTTTCTTTTCGTTGCTTCGGCTTGTGCAAATCGGCAGATTATACAACGTTATTCTTTGTATACCTGCATCCTGAAATTACTTTGTTCAGAATCATTAGGACAATCGATTTATAGTGAAAAAACATAGTGTTATATTTTTGGAAAAAAATCTTCAACTTTATTCAAATTTTGGATACCTAATTTATTTGTACTACACCGCGAGTCGGCACGCTGATTTTATTTTGTACTGCACCGCGAGCCGCCGTCGCCGCTTTGATGTAGCCGACCGACAACCAGTCGATCGCCGCCACACGCCACCGCGCCGCGCCGTCCGCGCCGCCTGACCCTCCCCTGCCCCCGCTCGCCGCCGCCGCTTGCGCCGAGGGCGAGGGAGAATTTCGCCAAATCGCCAGTCTTACGAAGTTCGCTCAGCTGTTTAGTGTACATGAGGGTGTGGAAGGGCGCTGCGATCTCGTGATAATATTTTTCGACAATGGGATTTCGGTACACAAACCAACAGTCCTCCGAGAACAGTTTTTCGAAGCCCAGGAATGTACTATCAACACGATGGTGCCAGCGGCCATTTTTCAATCAGAGTCCGGCAGTTCCTAAATCAGGATTAAGGTGACAGGTGGATCGGCCGCGGAGGCCCCGTTCCCTGGCCCGCGAGGTCCCCTGAACTCACCCCACTTGATTTCTACCTAGTTTACCTACTTATGTGTGTCTGAACCATGTACGGTGACAGAACATACCAGTCGCATCGGAAGTACCTAGCTTTGCTGTATTAAAAAGTGATACCTACGTATTAATAAAACTAAACAGAAATTTACGTAGATAGGTACCTAAACGTGCTCGACTTTGCATTCAAACAGGTGGACTGCGATTTGACCGAATGCTACAATACGTTTAAACTGTGTAATGTGTAACGATGAGACACCTAGTGATAGTGATCAGTGTACAATAATCTACTTACAAAACAGTCCGCGGGGACATCGATGTAGGTACCTACCTACTCTTTCATTACTGCAAGGTGGAAGATGGTTAGAAACCGACGGATATGGTATGTACCTACCTACTATTTTGTTTAAAATGAATACCTACCTACTTTGAAAACGACTAACATGTACACTACCTACCTACGTAATTATTTATTATTTTAACGCATTAATTAACGCATGCGGAGCCATAAGTACCTATGTACTTATTTTGTTAAATAATGATGTGTAATGAACATTAGCAATATTTAAGTTATTAACATAGCACCAGCTGTCCCATAACAAGTCGAACATCTTACGTAAAATAAAAAAATTAATTAACAAAAACAAAAAACCCGACTGCGTGTAAAAATAACAGAAAAGATATAAACAAGACTTATCAACACGCAGTCGGAGGCTACGTATGTTTTTGGTCATGAATTACATAATAGTTCCTATGTAGCCTCCGCCTGCGTGTTGCTAAGTCTTGTTTATATCTTTTCTGTTATTTTTACACGCAGTCGGGTTTTTTGTTTTTGTTAATTAATTTTTTTATTTGAATTTTTTTAGTTTTGTCATCATGTTTTATTTATCATACTATTAATGTTTTTTTTTAAAGTCAAATTAATTTTTAACCTTGAATATTTTGTTGTTTTTTAGCATTTCTCATTCTAAATTACATTTAAACATATAAGTTGTATATATTTTTGAAAAGCATTTATAAAACCCTTTATTTTGATACCCCACTCGATAGGTTTCGAGGGAAAAAAATTTTTTTTGATGCCGTAATTTGTTGCCAAAAAGCGGCCATTTTAATTTTTATAATTTTGATATACCCAGTGTCACTCTCACAATTAAGACGAATCTAACGACACCTCACAAGTTAAAATCCATCAAGCCGTTTAGGCTGCAGGGCGTGCCAAAGAAATATACATACATACATACATACACTCGAAAAACATTACCCTCCTTCTGGCGCAGTCGGGTAATAAGTACCTACGTTTCATTTATCGAATTACCTAACTAGGTACCTACCTATCTAAGAAGGGCATAGACCCTTACTGTCAGTGCATTTTATTTGGGGCAAGCAAATTTCGTTTTAGCCGGTAATTAAGTACCTATGTAGGTATCACATTGCAACTAGACAACCGAGCGGCGCGGCAGTGTCCAAATCTTACGTACGAAAAGCGGATAATTAAATCAGCTGTTTATAAAAAAACTGTTCATAGTAAGCCAATTTTTTTTTCACCCATAATTTTTTGAATATTTTAACTAATTGGGGTGTATAGGGATGTTGGTAAAGAAAGAATAACGTTGTATATTTCCCGTTATCCTTGAATTATTTCCGTCAAATAAAAAATTGACCGCGCTCGAGAATGTCGAGGTGGCGTTTTTTTTTTGCAAGTTTGTGACCCTCCCACTCCCTTACGTCACGCTCAAATCGTCAGATTAGTGAAATGCACACTTTTCAGCATGTAATTAACCCACCATAACTTAATCTGACGCGCTCGAGTAAATCCAACTATCGATTTTTTTTTACTATTCTGATGGGCTACCCTGGACGCGCGTCCCTATATAGAGGGCTTATATATGGTGGAGGTAATCAACTGGGTCCAAGGTATCCCCCCTTATGTTAATCTGCCGCGCTTGAGTAAATCCCGAAATCTCTTCTAGGGCTCCCCTACTATTATATCCCTGCTAGAAACGTCTCGGGGTGGACGGTGGGGCGCAGTGGGGTGCTGGAGCACTGAGGCGCGCCGGCCCGTCATAACAATTAGTTATGTGTATAATTAATGTAATTTTATCAAAAAAAAAATCTGAAATGAATTACTTGGCTTGCGATAAAATATATCGTGTAAGTTTCAAAATCATGTGTTCAAAATTTTCGTCATAAAATGAATTAAAAGTGTCAAAAATTGGCTATGTTTGGATTTTTTTTCTATCAAGCGAAGTTATTGAAATCGTGTATCGATCTTTCAAAATGGGTACATAAACTACTCAACTCCACCAGTATATTTTTTCCACTCTCCCTACTTCAAGAAATGATGACGAAAAATGGAAAGAAACAATGTACTTTTTTGGGGTTGGGCGACCAGATCGGTCCTTAAGGTTAGAGACTGCCGTGCGAACGGGCCCTTCCAACGTGCGTCAGGCTGGCCCGGCCCCGTGGCTTTAAAGGTCCCGAGATATGTATTATCCGAATGTACTCTTCTTCAGAACCATTTGTACTTACTACATTTTCAATGTACGACTCTAATAAAACAACCGGCCAAGTGCGAGTCGGACTCGCGCAGTAAGGGTTCCTTACCACCCATCGACCTGATACCCCATAGAAACTGATTTAATTTACGAGATTTTATCAAAAGACATCAACGCACATTGTGCGAAATATGAATTTTTGCATCTCTTTCTTACACAGGTACCGCCACATATGTCTATATTTGTCTTATTTTTAGTATTTGTTACTAAACTACATAATATGAACTATAATCTGACTAAGTTTGATGCTGGTATGTATTACCGTTTTGAAGATAGAGCAAGAACAAAAGCGTTGAAAGCATGTTTTTTGAGGTTTCTTGTATGGGGACCCCCTTTGGTTTGAGTTTTTTTTTGTTTTTAGTATTTGTCGTGATACCCCTCATAGCAACACATATTCTGTAAAAAATTCAACTAGTTATCTATTACCGTTACAAAGATACAGCCCTGTGACAGACAGACGGACGGACGGACAGCGTAGCGAGAGTAATAGGGTCCCGTTTGGCACCCTTCGGGTACGGAACCCTAAAAATGGAAGCATTTGAGGGGGCCGGGCCAGCCTTTTTTTTTTTTTCTTCCGTGGGGAAATCCTCATGGACGCACTCCGCCCGGGGTAGGCGGAGCCAGTGTCGGACTCTTACCGACTAAAACCACCACGGTGTTCCTTCAACTACCTTAGCCGGGGGCGTGGGAACCCGTGAGTATTCACACAACCACCCCCGACAGGTCCCGGCTCGCCACAAGCAGGCGAGCCCCTTCTCCCCGTGCGGCCTAATGACGGCCGCACCCTCCTCTGTGGCGCACACGGAACACTGCACGCCACCTCACCTTACGGGCCCAGCTGCGCCAACTACGCCAGCTAAGCCAGCTGCTGTTCGGGCAGCAGACTACCCCGAGTCTGCTGCTCGCAGGCCCATCCTCCTGTAATTTTTATAGAGATGTTCTTCCTCGCGGTCCAGGCGGTAAAGCCAAGACCCTCGGTCCCAAGAGGCGCGAGAACATTACTCAGCAGGCACTCCTAGGATTACGAGACCAACGGGGGCAGGGAAGGACAGTCCCCCCGCTGCCTGCCCAGTGGCAGGGTGAGTGCACACCGGGCCCGCCCCTGCTCCTCCACAGTGCCCTCTGCTTTCTCAGAGGGACACGCGGAGCAACCTCCCACTGGCCCACGTCGGGCCCCTCCCGTGCCAGAATATTCGCCACGGGCAATAAGGTCCCCCGGTCCAAAGGAGACTTATTGCCCGTGCCCAGGGTGCACCGGCCCAACAACTGCCAATCCCTCTAGACGTGTCCAGAAGGACAAGCAGCCGTCAGACACTCGTGGAGGTTTTCTGGCCAGCACCCCGGGCCGGGCCAGCCTGACGTTTTCAGCCCGGCCCCATCTGTACCACTACAACTACCAATAAAAACTTTTTAACAAAAAATAAAACCGACTTCAAAAACCTTAACTAAAAAGTAAAAAATAATCATTGTATGTATTTTAAAATCTTAATATAAACCATAATTTTGAAGGCGGCGCGTGATTGACCCTTTGCGTCATGTAAATATAATGTACAGTCGAGCGCATATCTATAGTAAAAAACAGTTTATGTGAACGTACATGAAAATCACGCGCCGCCTTCAAAATGTTGGTTTATGTTAAGATTTTAAATACATACAATGATTATTTTTTACTTTTTAGTTAAGGTTTTTGAAGCCGGTTTTATTTTTTGTTAAAAAGTTTTTATTTCATACTTTTTAGTTGATAATTGCGAGGGTTCATTCATAAATGTTTATATAACCAGTTTGAGAATATATTTTTTATTAAACTTTGCTATCCCACTGCTGGGCAAACTCTCGCTCATGTTCTTCCAAACCTCCAATCACTATCGTGAAAAAAAAACACGCATATCGGCCAAGAATTCTCAGAAAAACGTACCAATGAGCAGGTCATCTAGATAGGCGAAGCTAAAATAAACTGATTTATTGAAGCTGGTTAAAAAACTGCTCAACCTAAGTCAATAAAATTTATATGGGACCACCGCGCGGGCTTCCTCTACCAAATAAAAAAACAACCATGTAAATCGGCCCATAAATCTCGGGAGTAATCGGTGTACATACAGGAAAAAAAAAAAAACCCGCGGAATACATAACCTCCTCCTTTTTTTGAAGTCGGTTAAAATGCCGAGAAATTGGTGCCACAGAAGGGATGTACTCCGTAAAATACACGTACTTAGTGCTTAATTTAATCTTAAAAACTAATGTTTTCCGAGATATTAAGGTGGAAAAGGGGCCGGGCTGAAAACTGTATCGACAGCTTTAATTGGATAACCACGAAAGCTATTATATAAATACCTATCCTAGGTACGAAATAATCTCCGGCGAATTTAGAACACTTGTACCTCTTTTGTTTTCAAATTAAACCCTCTAAATATATAAATATAAGTAATTTAAATTTGGCTGGCCCGGCCCCTTTCAGTCGCTAATATCACTCTCAATATCATATCAATTTCTTTAAGAAGGCGATCTTCGCATTCCTATAAAGCAGTACAGCAGTTTGAGTCCTGTGTCTATCAGCCGTGTATTTGAGGCGATAATCAATATTTAAAAATGTACTGGTCGAGTGACCATCAGTCAAATGCTAATTTTCAGGACATTATTTATCATAAGTACGAGTACGCGAACCAAGGGGCCTCAGTCATTTGTTTTTGAGTTATAGCAGTTTAAGATTTTCCTTCTTCGGATGGAAAAATACTAATTGTGAAAAAAATATTCTACTCTAGGCACTCAATTGACACTTTCCTGAAAGCTGATGAATGATCAATTGCTCAGTGGCGTGCATTGTATATAGGCAAATAAGCAATGCCAAATGCAAACCTACCTTGTTGCAATTCAATATTAACTAAATTAATATTTAAATAAATTAATCAGAGTATTAAACAAAAACAATTAACATAGGTATTCAATAAAAAAAATGCAGTAATAGCAGAATTGGGAGCACTTTGCTTGAAGTAATTTTCTACATTTATATCTTGTTGATGTTGGGCCGGAAAGTAACATAAGCTACATATATACAGGATGTCCCATTGCGAAAGTGTGTTTGTTGGTTTGTATCCCTTTCACGCAGTAACGGAGCAACAGATCAACATCCGGTGAAATTACAGTCTCATGAGACTTTTCAATCTTCATGTCTCAGTTTGGCGAACCAGTAACTCAGTTTGGATCTAGACTCTAGATCCATGATGGATCTATTGAGAATTGTTTTTCTCATTAGAACCAATTTTTGATGAAGTGTATCTATCGAGAACTTTATTTCTCGTTAGATCTATTGTGTAGCTCTATGAGATCCATGATGGTTCAATCGAAAATTATTTTTCTCATTAGAACCAATTTTTAAGAAGTGGATGTACGGAGAACTTCCTTGCTCTATAAATCCATTTCTTTGATACCTTGAGCATCACACTTTCTTCAGAGTGCTTTATACTACACATTCGAGGAACATAAAAAACAAAATCTTTATTAATTTAAGTTTTCTCGCTTTTCCAATGTCAAAAATCTTGTTGTATTTATTTGTAGATTACACAGGCAATGATTGATTGCCAAGCTCCAGATGTGCTAAGGGTCTTGACTAGTAAATGAAAACTCTTAGACTGTATTTCAGAACTGGTTGTTTTTTTTAACCGACTTCAAAAAAAGGAGGAGGTTATGTATTCGGCGGGTTTTTTTTTTTTTTTTTTTTTTTTCATGTATGTACACCGATTACTCCGAGATTTATGGGCCGATTTGCGTGGTTGTTTTTTTATTTGGTAGAGGAAGTCCGCGCGGTGGTCCCATATAAATTTTATTGACTTAGGTCGAGTAGTTTTTGAATCAGCTTCAATAAATCAGTTTAATTTAGCTTCGCTTACCTAGATGATCTACTAATAGTTTAGTTTTTCTGTGAATTCTCAACTAAAAAGTATGAAATAAAAACTTTTTAACAAAAAATAAAACCGACTTCAAAAACCTTAACTAAAAAGTAAAAAATAATCCTTGTATGTATTTCAAAATCTTAACATAAACCAAAGTTTTGAAGGCGGCGCGTGTTTTTCATGTATGTTCGCATAAACTGTTTTTTACTATAGATAAGCGCTCGACAGTACATTATATTTACATGACGCAAAGGGACAGTCACGCGCCACCTTCAAAATTTTGGTTTATGTTAAGATTTTGAAATACATACAAGGATTATTTTTTACTTTTTAGTTAAGGTTTTTGAAGTCGGTTTTATTTTTTGTTAAAAAGTTTTTTTGCTGTGGTGGTATAAAGGATTAAGAATAAATAAATAATAATAACAATAATAATAGACATGAATTAATAAAAGCTATGAAATGTAGAAATAGCACACCCGGTAATGACAATATATCATATAGTATGATTAAATACCTACCAGATAATGTCGTAGATATCTTATTAAAATTATATAACAAGTTTTTTCTCCATGGATTTGTTCCCAAACAATGGCGTCAAATAACCATTGTGCCGATCCCAAAGTATAACCAAACTGACTCTGAAGCCATTAAACTCCGACCTATTTCCATGATTTCCTGTCTGTGCAAAACATTTCATTACCTTCTACTTAATAGAATCGAATGGTATTTAGAAAACAGTAAAATATTTTCTGAAAACACTGTAGGGTTTAGAAAATGCCGTTCTAGCTTAGATAGTCTGTCCAATCTAGTAGCTCGAATACAGACAGGGTTCTCAGAGAATCTCTTTACGATAGGTTGCTTCATTGACATTGAAAATGCTTATAATAATGTTGAAATAATCCCCCTCCTTCAGTATATGAATAAAACATTACACTTAGGACCGAAAATTTGCAATTACCTATGGAATTTCCTTAAAGATAGGCAACTCAACATATGTGTAGACGATTTATCAATTAGTAGAAATACAGGACGCGGCTTGGCTCAGGGTGACCCGCTATCACCTCTGTTATTTAACATTGCTACAGTACCTATTTGTAAAAGTATAAATAACGTTCATGTGGCTCAATATGCTGATGACTTCGTGTTATACACGGTATGCCATAACTGCTACGTAGGCTCACTTAAATTGCAAACTGCGTTGGATAAGTTTAACATTATTATAACAGGCTTAGGCCTTGATATTTCTCCTTCAAAAAGCAGTGTGCATTTTTAAGAGAGGTTACAGGAGAGAAACTGTCAACTTATGTATCAATGGACGGCCTCTAGAAGTAGTCGATAACTTCAAATATTTAGGACTATGGCTTGATTTTAGACTTACTTGGAGAAAACATATTAATGAATTATCTGATAAAACTTTAAAATTCGTTAACATTTTTAAAATGCTAGCAGGTTCTGGGTGGGGTGTGCACCCGACACATCTTAGACGACTTTACATAGCTACCGTAAGAAGCCGTATAGATTATGGAAGTTTTCTTTATGGCAACGGCAGTAAAACACATTTAGCTAAATTAGAGCGGATTCAGAATATATGTCTTCGGATAATAGGTGGTTTCATAAAAAGTACACCTATATATATTATAGAAAATGAATTGTGGGTCGCACCTCTACACGTTCGTCGACAATATTTATGTGGTAAATTTTGGTTAAAGTGCAAATCCTTTAAAAATAATGCCACTATTGCTATAATAGAAAATCTAGCAGAGTTGTGTCAATACCCATATTGGAGAAAGAAGCAGAAACCTCTTTTGATTATGACCCACGTGTTTTTAAAAAATGAGGAAGTATACGGCAGTGATGGTTTAGAGATGTTCAAATTTTCTACTTGGGTCAGCAATGTGGATTTGGAAAATACTATTAAAGCGGGCATTGATGACATTGTCCGAGCAAAGAAAGATTATGATGATTGCCAGTTAAAATCTCTCTGCGATAGTTATTTACATAATAAGTTTAACGAATATTATATTATTTACACTGATGCGTCAATTAACAATAATGAAATTGGTGCCGCATTCTTTGATTCAGTCACGAGTGATTCGATGAAACTTAAAATTACCTCTAAAATTTCTATAATGCATGCGGAACTGATAGCAATATTAGAAGCTTTGTCATACATAGATACCATTACATGTTCTAATGTCTTAATTGTAACAGATTCTCGTAGTGCCCTGCAGTTACTAAGTCGGTGTACATCGCCCACTCGTGGGATCCCTATTGCATACGTGGGACACTCAGAAAGTTTTGCGAAACTAAAAAAAATTGTTCTATACGTACATATATTTTTATCAAATCTTTTCAAAGTACTTTCCACCAGCCTCTATACAAAGATTCATGCGCCTAAACCAGTTTTCAAAACACTTTTTCCAGTCCGCCGCAGACACCTCGTTTACAGCCTGCTCGAACGCAGCCAGCGCATCTTCCGGCGACGAAAATTGTATCCCTTTGAGCTGATTTTTTATTTTTGGGAATAAAAAGAAGTCACACGGTGCTAGATCAGGGCTGTAAGGAGGGTGACCCAGGAGTTTGACTGGCGTGCTGTCCAGGAAGTCCCTCGTTTTGAGTGCGGTGTGCGCAGGTGCATTTTCGTGGTGGAGCAGTAGCCCGCGGAGCCCTGTGTTTGGTCGCTTGTTGCTTATAACAGAGAAAACTTCTGGCAAACATTTGGTAGTATACCATTCGGCATTAATGCTTCTTTGATCCCGTAAGGGAATTGATACCAAGTGGCCAGTCAAATTAAAAAAGCTAGCGATCAAAATCTTACCCCCGCTTCTAGATCGCTTCACTTTGGTAGGCGTTGGCTCATTTTGAAACACCCAAACAGTCGACTGGCGCTTGGTTTCTGGGTCGTATTGATAAATCCAGGACTCATCACCTGTAACGATGTCGTAAACACGCCGAGACGAGCCTGCTTCAAATTTGTTAAGTATATCACGGCACCATTCCACCCGGGCCTGCTTCTGAGCATCGGTGAGGTTGTGCGGCACCCAGCGTGATACTATCCTCCTCACGCGAAGATGGCTGTGTAGAATCTCGTGAACGCTTCCCGATCCAATCTTCAATATGTGTTGAATCTCCTGATATGTAATTCGCCTATTGTCTTGGATTAAATTTTTCACTGCTAGCACGTTTTCTTCGGTAACAGCCGTCAAAGGGCGACCGCTTCTTTCGTCATCCCCCAAAGTTGGTCGACCGCGCTTGAATTCGTTATACCAACGATACACGGTTGCCTTGGAAGGGCCTTCATCCATGAATGCCATTTGAAGTCTATCGTACGATTCATCCGGTTTCAGGCGACACTTGAAATCGTATAAAATCATAGCTCTAAAATGTTCCCGGCGCAGATCCATATTTCAGTGAGACACAATACTTTGAATTAACTCGCAAAAAATGTGGAGGGAAATTTTGAAATTGGAACTTACTTATTTTTACTTATAAATAATCATATTTTCGAAAAACATTATAACTGGCCAGTCTCCCATATATAAAAACTTTTTTTCGCAATACTTTCTGAGGGGCCTGGTATACTATCCTAGATATGATTTGTAAACTCAAACTTAGGAATATAAATGTTGTACTGCAATGGGTGCCTTCCCATGTCGGCGTTGTGGGTAATGAAACGGTCGACCAGTTAGCTAAAGAAGCATCAATTGACGGAGAAACTTATTCATGCGAGCCATATTTTACAGAACTTTTCTATAAAATTAAAAAAAAATCTTCTAGTATTTGGCAAGAATATTTTAATGAACGTAGTCGAGTCAAAGGCATATGGTACGCCACAATACAGCCGACTATTCACAAACGTGCTTGGATAGACAACGTCGACATGGGGAGACAGACCATCATAACTGCTCTCCGCCTCCGCTCTGGACACGTACCGTTAAATAAGTTCGCTTTTTTAATGGGTAAAGTGGAGTCGCCAAACTGTACAGAGTGTAATATTATTGAAGATGTGTACCATATAATAATGGAGTGCATTAGGAACGAACCGGAGAGAAGAGACATGTTGTTTCTTAATAATAGTTTTTATGAGACCGGAGAATGTAATAGTATCCTGGCAGCTCCCAATTCGGAAGCTGCCAGGATGCTATATTGGCTTGTTAATAAAGGAATCAGACGTAGAGGTCTGTTAAGTTAGTTTAAGTTGTGTTCTCCATAAGGTTGTTGCCCGATGAGGGTGGCATAATCTTATAAGATTAAACCCTCTATAAATAAAAAAAAAAAATAAAAAAAAAAAAACTATTAAGAATAAATAAATAATAATAAATAACTCAATAATTATGATACCATTTAATAATGTCCTGAAAATTCGAACTTGACAGGTCATTCGATCAATAAATACAAACATATTTTAGATTTCAATTATCGTCTCAAATACACGGCTGATAGACACAGGACTCAAACTGCATTGATGTACTGCTGTATAGGAATGCAAAGATCGCCTTCTTAAAGAAATTGATATGATATTGAGAGTGATATTAGCGACTGAAAGGGGCCGGGCCAGCCGAATTTAAATTACTTATATTTATATATTTAGATGGTTTAATTTGAAAAGAAAGCAGTACAAGTGTTCTAAATTCGCCGGAGATTATTTCGTACCTGGGATAGGTATTTATAGCTTTCGTGGTTATCCAGTTAAAGCTGTCGATACAGTTTTCAGCCCGGCCCCTTTTCCACCTTAATATCTCGGAAAATATTAGGTTTTAAGATTAAATTAAGCAATATGTACGTGTATTTTACCGAGCGTTGTGGCGCAACTTGGGAGAGGCCTATGTCCAGCAGTGGACTGCGATAGGCTGAGTTGATTGACGTGTATTTTACGGAGTACATCCCTTCTGTGGCACCACTTTCTCGGCATTTTTGGTAGTTGTAGTAGTAGTAGTCGTGATACAGACAGAGCCGGGCTGAAAACGTCAGGCTGGCCCGGCCCCCTTCAAATGCTTCTATTTTTTTTATTAGAGCGGTACATTGAAAATGTAGTAAGTACAAATGCTTCTGAAGAAGAGTACATTCGGATAATACATATCTCGCGACCTAAAGCCACGAGGCTGGGCCAGCCTGACGCACGTCCCTTCCACCCGTCCGCACGTCGTCAATGCTCCTGTCCTGTATCATAGTCTCCAATTTTATAAGAATAAGGATTGTTTTAAATTAAAATCATTGCGTCTGTCCTGTGCCCGCCCAGCTTAATGTATAGACCTTTATGTGACCTGGAAAAATTATCATCTGTAGGTCATATAAATACATAATCCATGCGGGAATCAAAGCTGTGGCGCAGCTATCAAGAGTTTAGCCACTGTGCCAATTATATTACCGTGGTTTTTCATTTTAAGAGCGTATGCTCGGTCCGTGGGCTGTTTTGCTCAAAAACGTAATTTTTCAAATCTGATTATTCATTAACCACTTACCTTACGAACATATCAATTACTAATAATTTTAGGAAATGTTATGGTCTAAATAGAATATAGTTTATTTTGTTCGATTATTAGAGTATTTGTGAAATCTATCAAGATAACTGAACAGAGGTTTTCTTAATTTCACTTTCAGCGTCAATTTCGAAGCTTCAAATATCTGAAATCACTGACAGACCTAACAAACAAAATTTTTTTACCAACTGGGAAGATCCTTAAAAAAAAAGTTACTAGAAAGGATTTTTTATTTTAGGTTAAATACATAAGAAATAAAAATCCAAACAATGTGAAATTATTCAGAAATTATAGTCGATACAATCATTATTTTCACCACTATATCTTACATAATTTAATATAACAATAAATTACTATAATAGAAGAACATATTCTTTAAAAACTTACGTTTGAAAATTTCAACTAAATTAACTCTATAATTTCTTTATAAATATTTTAAAACTACTATAAAACTTCGCGTTCGAATCGATTCAAATCACTTCGCCGCGAGCCCTTCCAGAGAGTGGTCACGTCGCTCGGCGCTCCGTCGGGGGTTGACGACCTTTGCCGTGCGTTTATACACGGATACTGCAAGTTTTTAGGGCGATCGTCAAATCTTAGTACTTTGGTAAATAAAATATTTTATTTTTGATGACCGACAAAATTTTGTAGTATTATCATAAGTACTTGGTAAGTATTTTTTTATGACTGACATTGTTTTATAGTGACAAAAAATTATGTTTTAGACGGTATGGGAAATAAAACAAAGGTGTTTTTTGGCAAGAGAAAACGCAAACATTCTGAAAATTAGGCTAAGGCAAGAGCTAGAAGGTACAGTTATGTTACACTAGCTTCCACCCGCAGCTTCGCCCGTGTGAAATTCGGTATGTTACAAGTGTTCTAGAGTGTGCAATCGATTCAAGTTTGGAACTTCATGTTTTAGGGTTTTGGATAAAAAAATTAGGGGTTAGGGTTTTAATGAAAACAAACGTAAGTTATTCGGGTTTAGTAGAAAAAAAAAAAACAAAATCGTTGGCTTTTTATTTATAAATAATGTATTTTTAAGGTTCCGTACCTAGAAGGAAAAAACTAAACTCTTATAGGTTCACTGTCTTGTCTGTCTGTCCGTCTGTCATAGCCGAATCTGTTGAACGAAAAAAGTTTAAATTTTTGTTCAAAGTTTGCTCTATGAAATTGCCTTCTTTTTACAAGCTTTTTATTAACTTGCAATGTATGTATGTATGTATGTTATTTGTTAAGGTTGAATCTTGCAACTCAATTTTGAAGCAGATATCTTCAACCGATTGAGCTGAAATATCTATGGCAGTCGTTACGGGTAGTCAGAAGCCTGAAAGTCTGACAACTGGTCTAACCTCCGAATGTCAGTATTACCCAGTAATTGGGTTGCGGGGGTCTGATGGCAGTCGCTCCGTGTAAAATATTGATGTTCAGCCGCATCTGGTTAGACTGGAAGCCGACCCCAATATAATTGGGAAAAGGCTCGGAGGATGATTGAGCTGAAATTTTGTATACACGTTTAGTTTGGATGACAATGCATGGTTAGCTGTGTGACGTTATTCTAAATTCAACATGGCGGAACACCCAAGATGGCGGACTAGTTATTTTTAATGCACTCCTACAATATGGGTATCAAATGAAAGGGCTTGCTAAGAGTAACTTGAAAAATAAAGTGACGTCACTCTAAATCCAATATGGCGGACTAAGTTTTTTATGGTTTCCTACAATATACGTACCAAATGAAAGAACTTGCTGAGAATACGGATGCGAGTTAAAAAATCTGTCCAGCGATAACTAAAAAGTAAAAAATAAATTAAAAGTAAAAAAACTTTTTTTTTTTTTAAAAACAAGGTTTTATTTAAATGCGCTAGAATGAATAAAATGAACATTCCCTTTAAAACTTTTTATTATTTAACCCTATGCCCGTGACTTGCATAAGCACACTCCGACGCCGTCGTCCAAAATATCGTCCCCGCCGGCGAGGACCGACGCGACACACACACAGAATCCGAGAGTCCGACTCTCGAGAAACAGTAACACATGCCGACGCAGCACCGGCTGCTGGGGGGATCAGTGGCGGGGTCCCCCTGCTGCACCCTGAGTCGAGGTCCGAACTCCCCCCTGGGGACGCCCTCACGGTGTAAGCAACCGGAGATAATCTCGTCACGCGAGACCGGCCCTATGCTCTAGAGTAGTTCCTAGGAGCAGGCTATAGCGTAGCCACTGGTTAGGTTTTCTAGGTAGGTCTTAGCCTCGCCGGCGAGGCTTGCCGCTTCACGGCGTTTAGCACGTCACCCGATAGGGACCGAAAGTCCGCTACTTTCGAGGTAACCAATTCGATGCAGCAACGGCTGCTAGGGGGACATAGGAACTGCGGGGTCCCCCTGCAATTGCCCTAGCGAGGTTCGAGCCCCCCCCTTGGGGGGCGCCCGCCCGATTACGCGCGGTATTGATGCCGCGCGCATCTAGTTTGTAAGTATGTAGGGAAAAAACCTTCGGCGAATGGAGTCCCACATGGGACTCTCCGCCAACTAAGTCCGGTTAAGCAGAAATGGGACTTCGGTCCCACCTGCGAGAGCCCATTCGAAAAAAAAAAAAAAAAAAAAAAAACTTGCATAAGCATTAGCAGCCCATTACTGTCCCACTGCTGGGCACGGGCTAGTTTTTGTAATTTATGATACGGAAATATGGAACATGAATGGTGCAACGGTCGGTTGGTCGCTACTTTACTTTTTAGGGTTCCGTACCCAAAGGGTGCCAAACGGGACCCTCAGTACTCTCGGGTACTCTCGCTACCGCTACCGCTCCGTCTGTCTGTCACAGGGCTGTATCTTTTGAACGGGAATAGATAACCGGTTGACGGACGGACGACAAATACTAAAAACAAAAAAGTCTAAGAGTTTAGACTTTTTTTACCCATACAAGAAACCTCAAAAAATTTGCATTTTTTTCAACGTTTTTGTTCCTGCTCTATCTTCAAAACGGTAATATATACCAGCGTCACACTTGGTCAGATTATAGTGCATATTATGTAGTTTAGCAAAAAACTGCCTCGTTGGTCTAGTGGTCGCAAGCGCGACTGCTGAGCGTGGGGTCCTGGGTTCGATTCCCGGGTCGGGCAAAGTGTTATTGGGTTTTTTCATTAGGAAATTCTCAGTAGCAGTCCGGAGTATGGATTTGTGCCCAGTTAATGGCAATAGGCTCGCCCCCTATTACATGGGACTATAACATAACTGGCGAAATGTGGGTGTACTATACACCTCTGCCTACCCCTTCGGGGAAATACAGGCGTGATGTTATGTATGTATGTATGTAGCAAAAAATACTAAAAATAAGACAAACATAGACATATGTGGTGGTACCTGCGTAAGAAAGACATGCAAAAATTAATATTGCACGCACTGTACGTTGATGTCTTTTGATAAAATCTCGTAAATTAAATCCGTTTTTATGGGGTATCAGGTCGTTGAGAGGTACGGAACCCTTACTGCGCGAGTCCGACTCGCACTTGGCCGGTTTTATTATTCTTATGTACTAGGTCTAGGTACTTAAACGTGTCTATGTTTGAAAGTTAGAAATATATTAGAGAAGAATGTGAGTGCTGTTGTAGGGTTTCCTAAAACTAAGTTCTAAAACATTTAGAACTCGCGCCGATTTTACGCCGATACGCAAATCAGCGGCGGCGTCGTCTAAAATCCGTCGGCGGCGGCGGCGCACTGTGGGATTATTGTAGGTTGGCACCTCTACTATACGAATCTATAAATGACTCTTTGAGGTATTGTAAGGTTTTAGCGTAAAATGCCAATTATCACTTTATCTCCTAGTGTGGTTTTTTTTTTTTCATATAAAGGTTTTTTAAAAGCCTAATCGAAGATTTTCGAAGCAGCAGAGTACATTTATTGAAGTTCGGCACAAATAATTTTATGACATAATATAAATTGATAATTTAATATTGAATGTGATTTTAGCTCTGTACATCATTGTTTTATATTTATAAAAAAAAAAATTGTATGCCATAATGTGAAATACCAATAAATACAGGTTTACCACATTTTTACAAAATAAATGAATTGAATTGAAATACTATGCAAATATACACACGGAACTTTGTGGTAACGTAAGGTTTTGGCGTAACACGCTTTTCTCTACATACATAAAAAAACTTCAAATTACTAGAATGAATATAATACCTCTACTATACGAATCTATAAATGACTCTTTGAGGTATTGTAAGGTTTTAGCGTAAAATGCCAATGTGGTAATTAAAAATTTATCTCCTAGTGTCGATTTTTTTTTTCATATAAATGTTTTTTAAAAGCCTAATCGAAGATTTTCGAAGCAACAGAGTATACAGTTATTGTAGTTCGGTACAAACACTATATGCATATATACACGAAACTTTGATGTAACGTAAGGTTTTGGCGTAAAACGTCTTTCCTTCTATGGCTGTATCTCTAAAAATACTTGTAAAACCATATTGAACATTTTTGAAGCATTACAGTATGTATTTATTATAGTTTGGCATCTCTAATATATGAATCTATAAATGAATCTTTGAGGTATTGTGCGGTTTTAGCGTAAAACGCCAATTTTTATTTTATCTTTAGCTGACGATTTTTTAAAAATAAAACCAAATCGAAGATTTTTGAAGCAACAGAGTATGTATTTAGTGTAGTTTGGCACTAAAACTATATGGATCTATACACGAAACATTAAGGTAATGTAAGGTTTTAACTTACTCTCCATACAAAAAAAAAACTTCAAATCGCTATCTATATCTTTGAAAATACTTGTTAAATGAAAACACTGAGGTAGCATTTTATATTTGCATTGATAAGTAGAATCCGAATCCGTTATAATATTTCCAAAAAATCATATTTAATTTTTAAATTTTCATTCATAAAAAAAAAATTGTCATAAAATAGATCCTAAAAAAATAAAAGTATCAAAATTATTCGTGCTAACGGTTCAGCACTCACGCACACAGAGGAACCATTGTATCGTGCCGTAGTGAGTGTGCCTTTCGATAGATCGTGCAGATTTTGACTTGCGCTAAATCGAACATACGCTCTTAATTCCCACATCACAAATAACACTTGTATTAAATGATACATGTGTATGTTATGTTATGATTGTATTAGGTGTGACCATATAAATCTAAATAATAAGGTAAATTATTTGCACCCATATTCGAAGTTGTTTCCTCAAACGTTTCTTAACTCAAACTCAGTCAAGGAGGCCTTCAAGGCAGTGGCGGCTGCTGGCTCAGATAATCGGTTGTGCACTGTACTGTTTTGATTTAAAATCTGACGTCTTTAAAGTCTGACTTAAATTACGAAGTCTGTGGTCTAGTAGTTCGAGTGTCGGACTGCTGATCACGAGGTAGTGGGTTCGATTCTCACAGGACACAAATATTTGTGTGTTGAACATAAGTGTTTGTCTGGGTGTTTATTATGTATTATCAGTATGTATTTACAAAAAAAACTGTACATAAGTAATATATCCATTGTCTAGTAACCATAGTACAAGCTCTGCTTAGTTTAGGATTAGATGGTGCTGTGTAAAAGGTCCGACACTCGAACCACTAGACCACAGAGGTCGTCATAGTAAAGAAGTATATAACATCAATATTACGCACCTAGCGTAATATTGATGTTATAGATATTTTGTGATTCTTTTAAAAGGTATTATGAATTTATGAACTGGTAGTGCAGCGCACGAGTGCACTTAAGGGACAGCCGCCACAGCTACAAGGGTTCCTCAAATAATGTCAAAATCAGTATTCTTAGACGTTTCCTCAATGTATTTTGAGGAAATAAATAACGCCATGATGGATAATTGTATGGGTCTTGGTACATTCATATATTTCATAAATTTGTCAAAATCGAACATTTTCAGAATATAAACAACAATGATCACGTCGTAAATGACACTTTTCCAGTCTTGAGGAAGCCTTAAGGTTGGTCGCGTTGTACCTTGAGTTCTCCCTCACCTTGAGTAAGGAAAACTATCAAGTGACGAAGATTTTGCAACTGTAAATACCACGGAGGAAATATTGTGTTGAGTGAGGTTGATTGGAGTCTAGGAACGTTTGAGGAAACTACTTAAAATATGGGTGTGACAAAGAGACACTCTTGTATTCTAATAAATTGCTTTATTTAACTGTCGTCATGAACATGATGAAGATATTACAAAAATACATACCATACATTAAATATTGCAGGTCTAAGAGGAGCGATATCCTACGCTTTATCACTTCATCTTGGTTTCTCCGACGAAACTCGACATGTGATTATAACTACTACGCTCATAATCGTCTTATTCACGACGTTATTCCTCGGTGGGTCTACAATGCCTTTACTGAAGTTTTTGCGAGTAAGTATATTTTTGATGTATAACTAATCTTAGTTAACAACATATTAGTTTCTTAACCGAATAATTTCAAAGTTCGGACTCTTTCTCGACACTGCCAAGAAAGGACACAGATATTTACTAGATATATGTTTTATTCATTTGTATATACTGTTAAGCGCAACTGGGTTTTTGGGGTTAGGTAAAAAATAACCGAACCTATGTAGGATCACTTTGATGTCCATCTGTCTGTCTGGCCGTACGTCTGTCGGTCTGTCCGTCCGTCCGTCCGTCCGACATTTAATTCCAGTTTTTATCGAGAACGGCTGCAGGTATCAATCAATTTTTTTTTTTTTTTTGTATAGGATGGCGAAACGAGCTAAAGGCCCACCTGATGTTAAGCGGTTACCTTTGCCCATGACAACTTCAATACCATCCAATTATTGTCCAATAGTCCTGTAAAAAATCAAGTTGGTATCAAGTACCTGGTTTCTATCTCGTGGTCTAGTTGTTCGTCTGATGTTTCTAATTATATGTTATGCTGTATTTCTTGTAATTTTTGTAATATTTCTTGAAGTGAATGAAGTCTTGTTCTTCATATTGTAGCTTCTCTTGACCGTTCACGTAGTTTTCTAGCTTTGTAATTATACCGCGCAATGAGGCGCGGGTTATCTTCAGTCTTTTAGGGTTCCGTACCCAAAGGGTGCTAACGGGACCCTATTACTCTCGCTACGCTGTCCATCCGTCCGTCCGTCTGTCACAGGGCTGTATCTTTGTAACGGTAATAGATAACCAGTTCAAATTTTCACAGAATATGTGTTACTATGGTGTTTATCACGAAAAATACTAAAAATAAAAAAAGTCTAAAATTTAAGGGGGTCCCCATACAAGAAACCTCTAAAAACATGATTTTTTTCAACTTTTTTGTTCCTGTTTCTCTCTTCGAAACGGTAATACATGCCCGCGTCAAACTTGGTCTGATTATAGTGCATACTATGTAGTTTATAGTTCGTTGATGTCTTTTGATAAACTCTCGTAAATTAAATCAGTTTCTATAGGGTATGGTCGATAGGTGGTACAGAACCTGCGTAAATCCGACTCACACTTGGCCGGTTTTTATTAATATCATTAGTCGACGTCCTCGTCGCCAATTATTTCTTTTGATTAGTAAATACAGAGAGACGTCACCCACCGTCACTAACACCGTAACTAGATGGCCAGTATGTATCACAACACAACTCATTCTGTATAAACCGATATAGCTCAGTTCAGACTGAATTTTTAACCGACTTCATGCAGTATACACTCATACAAAATTTCGTTTGTTTTATAATTTAACACTTTTTTCCAGCCACCAAAAAAAGGCACCAATTTTGGTCATTGGCTTTTTGGTACAGAACCCTGATAGCGCAAGCTCGACTCGCTTTTGACCGGTTTTTATTCTTAAACCTATTCGATTAATTAGTGACGTAGCTATGTAACCAAGGGCCCCGGGGCAAAAAGTTTAAAACGAACATTCTTTATTCAACTAGGATATTATTATATAACTATTTCGAACGTCGTTCATGGGGCCGAGGGGCCCCTTGAGCTTGGAGGCTCTGGGGCACTGCCCCGCCTAGCCCTACGGTAGCTATGCCGGTGCTTGTAATGCCATCTTCTGATCAAATCCAATTTTAAGTTCATCAAAAAAATAGTTATGATAAATCTAACGATTTAAATTGTAGAAAGAAAAAATCGCTCACGAGCAGGATTCGATTTTGTGTGAGCGATTTTTTCTTTCCACAATTTAAATCGTTAGATTTCGTTTCGCATGCGTAAAATGCGTTAAAAATAATAAATAATTATGATAAATCTTCTTTTTAAACAGGCAAACAAGAAAACGAAGCGTTCAAGATCATTACGTAAACAGAAGGAAGTAAGTTTGTCTAAGACGAGGGAGTGGGGTCAGGCCATAGACTCTGAACATTTGTCTGAGATAACAGAAGAAGAATTGGAGGTAAGACATTATATTAACGACTGAGTAAGTTTAATTAAACACATACAATTGCGTTCAATCAAACTCGGCTGTTGACTGTTCCATACTTTTTCATCGTACTGAGAATCAACTAGTATATGAGACAGCAATTTTTTTGTTACGAATTAACACTAGGTCTTAAGCTGCAAACCCACAGCGAGCGGAACTGTAGCGGGAGGGAACTGAAGCGTATCGTTGGCGGGTCTCGTCGTGTTGTAATGTACTGAACGTTATTAGACAGTGCACACAGCGGCGTCCTGCCGGGCGTTTTGACGGCGTGACCAATCCGCGCGACAGATACGCTGGCGTTGTATTATATGGGAATGCATGGTAGTAGTCACACAGACAGCGGAACTTTTTCTTCTGGCATTGTCATTCCGCCGCCGTTCAGTCCCGCGCGCGGTCTGCCCGCACTTTGATGTCCACGTTCGGTCGACGCTCCGTGTCAGTTCCGTCCCGCCCGCTGTGTGCCTTCACCTTTATTGTAAAAGTTGTGCAGAACGAAATTCAGTCTGCTCTTACAGATTTTCTAATGTATAATATTTATAAAAAAGAAAGGGAAAGATTTTATTTGTTGTATAGTTATCTCGTGGCTTTCAAGGTATACATTTACTGCAAGTAACTGTTGTGTGCACGAAGCATGCAATAACATTACAGAATCAACTATACTGGGTGTCAGGGAAACGCTTCCGAAAACGAAGATAGGTGGCACTATCACCTATCTTCGTTTTCGGAAGATAGGTGATAGTGCCACCTATATTCGTTTTCGGAAGCATTTCCCTGGTGATAACTGATACGAAACCACAAAAAAATGCGATTCTTTTTTTAGAGTTTTTCATATATTTTTTTGCATTTTTTACACATAACCAGCTTTGGGCAGTTAAATAAAACTGATTAACAAAAAAAAAAGTTCGCAATGTAATTCAAATAAAATATCAGCTGGCGCTAGGGGTGAACGACATCCGCTCGCATACGCAGTCCGTGTCGTAGCGAGCGTAGGTAGGTTATGGACGCGCGGCATTGATCCCGAGTTTTGTACGCTTTACATTGCGGGTTTGCTAAATACCAAATCACTAAAACAATGAGTATAAGGCTAATAGTTATGGGTATTCGATTGTGTTTAGGTAGTATAATAATAGCCTTTCAGTTTCGGGAGCGTTTCCCTGACACCCGGTATAGCAGCAGTCATTCTCAATTTTAGATACACTCGCTCAGCGAAGGAGTTTTCTTATAGCAATCTTCAGGGTCTGCTAAACAAATAAAGAGTCTTCTAGTCCATACAAAGGTTGTCTGGAAGAGATTGCCTTGTGCGATAAAACCGCCCATTGTACTTACTTAATCTTTCTGTAAACTATTGTCTTGTCTTTGTTTTCGTTTGGTGTAATGTACAATAAAGAATATAATAAATAAATAAATAAAACTTTTTAACAAAAAATTGAACCGACGAAAACAGAAACTGAAAAGCGAAAAATAACTAATTATGAGTCGGCGCCAAACGAACTTTTAACAAGCAAAGTGCGTGTAAGTTGGAAGTGGCCGAGCGGAGAACGCATTTTTGGAAATTTATTGTTTACCGTTGAAAATCTCACGTTGTATTTGATGTGACGTTGTTTTTATTATTTATTTACAGTAATTTAATGATCTTCGTTGATTGGTTGTTTGGCGCCGACTCATAATTAGTTATTTTTCGCTTTTCAGTTTCTGTTTTCGTCGGTTCAATTTTTTGTTAAAAAGTTTTATTTTTCATTTTTTTGAGGTTAAACTCTAAATCCAGGTCTCCATTATGTCGTAGTGTCTAGAACTATATTTATGTATGTCAAGTTTCAACAGAATCGGTTAACAGGTAAGAATTCAGTGGGTGAACAAACACTCATCCCCTGTTTTACTACCCTTAGGGGTGGATTTTGATTTTGAAATTCAAATGGGACCAACTTCGAGATATACCCTATCCATTAAAAAAAGAATCATCAAAATCGGACTACTCTGTAAAAAGTTATGCGTGGTCATACATAAAAAAAAAAAAAAATATACGCGTCGAATTGAGAACCTCCTCCTTTTTTTCGTCGGTTAATAAAGAGGGTGGGATTGTCAATCGAAATAAAAATAGCGTTTTTATTTGAAATGCAGACGACAGGTTTTTCTTATTTATATTATGCAACGACCCCGAAAATATGTAGATGTTATGCAAGAACTCAATAGAAAAGATCTTAAAGCACTATGCAGGGGTAGGTAATCGAATCTACCATTGTGGAGGTGACCAGGATACCGCCCAACAACATAAAACAGACAAAATCGGGCAAGATCTCTCTGCCAGCAGTAGTGTCGGCTATGCTGGCAGAGACGACAAATTGGAGGGAAGTAGCCTCTTTCTGTGAGACCGTCATGGTTCAGAAAGAGGCTGATGAGTGGGATCGAGAGGGCCGATCCTGCTCGGAGAAGGCGGCGCCGCCGCCGGAGGTGCAACCGCTCCAGCACCTAGCCTTTCAGGGCTACCGTCGTAACCCCCGCCCGATCGATATTCGACTGAAGTGCGGGGGCCTTCGAGGTCACGGGCGTTCAGAGTGGGGGCTCTGATTGTCCACTAAGTGACTTCTGGGATGGCGGCGGCACGCTGTGGTCACGTGCCGCTATTTGAACCGGGAAGGACAAAAAGAGACAAATAGTCTCATTTAAGACGTGCCTTACAGGCGTAGCATATGGAGGGCTCCGGAGGCATATTACATTCCCGGAGTCACCCCTAATTATGCTGTAGACGGCCACTGAGGGGTTTTAGTGGGTAAGAATCCCACACACCCCGGCCTCCGCCCCCCATGAGGTCGGCAGCCTTTTGAAGGTTTCCGCAGCAAAAAAAAATCTATTATTGTTGAATCAATATCCATCCATACATACAACGTGTTATTGATATCACTGAAAACCTCTTAAGGGGTTCAATGTACTCATCAATATGAACAACTTTTACTAAAGGATAAACCCTGAATTCGCGAAAAAAAACAGCTGATCCCTACATTTTGTCGATTAATGTGAACAAAAATGTAGGGGACAACAGATTTTATTTTCTCGATTTCAGGGTTGGTCACATAGTAAAAATTGTTCATACTGATGAGTACAATGACCCCTTAAGAGGTTTTCAGTTATTTCAATAACACGTTGTATACTTAAACGCTGTGTGTGTATCCTACTATATACAACATGTAACAAAAACCCTGTTGTTCCTATGAGCTACGTTATCAGAATCGATATTCATACGTAAGGATAAGGACACAAGTCATTTGGAAAAACTCTTCTATAAAAATAATAAAATTAAATAATAAATCATTATTAAAAGTGATTATAACAGTTTCAATTTACAATTAATAATGATTTAACATTAAATAAATTATTTTTATTGATATAATCACTGAGTGAGTTTTGAGTGATAGAATCACTTTAAACTCACAATTAATAATTATTTAATATTTAATTTTATTATTTTTACTAAAGAGTTTTGTCAAATGAGTTGTACTTGTGTCCTTACGCATGAATATTGATATCGATAACAGAACACACACAGGCACAACACACTCACAGGAACTCACTCACTCATGCTCTCAGGAACAACAGGGTTTTTGTTACATATTGTATAATACTAGCTTTTACCCACGGCTTCGCAGGCGTGGATTTCGATTTATCCATCATGTTGTTGGAAACATGCAGTGGCGTAGCTAGGGGGGGGGGAGTCGGTGGGGGATGACGGAGATGAATCTAAGCGTGAACTCATGCTTCCAACAGTCATAATGCAGTGCTATTTGACAGTTGGAAGCATGAGTTCACAGTTAGATTCGTCTCTGAATATAAGCCTTAGACTTGGTTATAATTCTTAGGGACTTATCACAGTGTCGATTTGCGAGCGAGTTCAAAGCGAGGCAAGAGCGCAACGGGCTCACCGCGAGTTCGCAGCATGCACGCGGCGGCGCTTCTAATTTGGTGTATTTGTCGAGTTCATAAAGTAGTGGTCAAACACGGCCAAATTACGAATATTAGCATATGACCCAAGTGCTCAACAATACATGTAAGTAGTTGACTGTAAGAGAGTGTACAACACGGCGTCAAGGGTGCTATTCGCGGCGAGCCAGCTGCGCTCTCGCCTTGCTTTGAACTCGCTCGCAAATCGCCGCTGTGATAAGGCCCTTAAGCAAGGCTATCCCTAGCCATTACCTTATATATTGTTTAAACGTTTCAGGTAAATTATTCCCATGCAACGCGACTACGTGGGTTCGTGAGGTTGGACATGAAGTATCTAACTCCGTTCTTCACGAGGAGATTCACTCATCAGGTATGAATTTCTTCTTCTTTGTTTTGGGTAGTCAATCAGAAGGTCAATTCTGGTATTTTTTTTATTTTTTTTGTGACTGCATCGTTGGTCTAGTGGTCGCAAGCGCGACTGCTGAGCGTGGGGTCATGGGTTCGATACCCGGGTCGGGCAAAGTGCTATTGGGTTTTTTCATTAAGAAATTCTCAGTAGGAGCCCGGAGTATGGATTTGTGCCCGGTTAGTGGCAATAGGCTCGCCCCCTATTACATGGGACTATAACATACGAATAATATAATCTCGAGGACGGATACCCGACACCGCGCGACACACGACGGCGACGCCGCTATTACCTAATGTTTAGCTATAGATTATTTATTTTTATGTTTTATAGTACCCTGTACCTACTTTATATTATTGTATATGGTTTCATGTATTTTTTATGGGCCTTGATGCCTGAAATAAATGAATTATTATTATAACATAACTGGCGAAATGTGGGTGTACTATTACACCTCTGCCTACCCCTTCGGGGAAATACAGGCGTGATGTTATGTTATGTTGACACCTGGTGAACGAAAAAAATACATCACTCCAAAATACATCACTCCAAAATCGATGCGAGTCGAATATTGAGACTAGATTCATTCGAATGCTAGATAAATACTTGAGTTTCACAAAAAAATATGGACGGCTGGAATTGGCTGGGAAAAAGTTGGACTCTATTAAACGGTTAAACTTTTATCAAATTTGGTTATTTTTTCAATTCATATTTTATTTATTTTCTCATAGTACGAATATATATATGATTAACAAATTAGTGTATATCTTACCTGTGGATGTGGAACCCATGATGAAAAATTCAATAACAAAACTTAAAAATAGTTGTAAGCACAGAGCGTAAACACGTGCGATGGTTAGCGGCTAACATAACAAAAAATAAAACCGACTTCAAAAACCTTAACTAAAAAGTAAAAAATAATCATTGTATGTATTTTAAAATGTTAACTTAAACAACATTTTTAAGGCGGCGCGTGGTTGACCCTTTGCGTCATGTAGCGCAATATCTATAGTAAAAACAGTTTATGTGAACGTACATGAAAATCACGCGCCGCCTTCAAAATGTTGTTTAAGTTAACATTTTAAAATACATACAATGATTATTTTTTACTTTTTAGTTAAGGTTTTTGAAGTCGGTTTTATTTTTTGTTAAAAAGTTTTTATTTCATACTTTTTAGTTGAGGGTTGATTCATAAATGTTTATATAACCAATTTGAGAATATATTTTTATTAACCTTTGCTATCCCACTGCTGGGCAAAGGTCTCGCTCATGTTCTTCCAAACGTCCAATCACTATCGTGAAAAAAAAACACGCATATCGGCCAAGAATTCTCAGAATGAGGAACCAATGAGCAGATCATCTAGATACGTAAAACTAAAATAAACTGATTTATTGAAGCTGGTTAAAAAACTACTTAACCTAAGTCAATAAAATTTATATGGGACCACCGCGCGGACTTTCTCTACCAAATAAAAAAACAACCACGTAAATCGGCCCACAAATCTCGGAGTAATCGGTGTACATACATGAAAAAAAAAAAAAAAAAAAAAAAAAAAAAAAAAAAAAAAAAAAAAAACCCGCGGAATACATAACCTCCTCCTTTTTTTGAAGTCGGTTAAAAAGCGGCTGACCGGTATTGTTATCGCGTGGGTTTAGTGCAGTGCGGAGCGGTGAACATGTCCAGGAATCGGCAAATTTGGAGTGGGAACGAACTGTACGAATAATAATTGGCCATAATCAGTTGCAAATTTCAATTTATATTACTATGATATTTATACCTAAAGTAGCTCGTAATTTAATAATTCCGAACAGTGTGCGACGCTCGGACTATAAACACGTGTCTACTTTGAATTTAAGTAAATCCGCGGCTCTGATAATAGCTTAAACTTTGTATAATTCTTAATTGATATTTATTGCTCATCTAATTAATCAGCCCATCGGTGTTCTACCTGGGACACGGGGGGCCTGTTCTCACAGTGATAAGGGATTAGGCATAAGTCCTCGGTTATTGCATATGATTGACTGTGTTATAACAACAACATAACATCACACTTATTTTCCCCGAAGGGGTAGGCAGAGGTGTATAGTACAACCACATTTTGCTAGTTATAATATAAGTACCAAATTACGAAGGCTGCGGCCGAAGGACTTAAAAAAACCAATTTAATTTTAAAGTGATTTAATTTTAAGTAAACTTATTACAGTCAAAATATTAATAGCTAACTAAAACCTATTGTCCCGATCGATGATGTATCAGAAGTGAGTGTTCTCATGGCACGATGCGACGGTCTTCATCAATATCGCTTATTCAGCTACTCGTGCCTCGTGTTGCGAATTAAGCATTTAACTTGTTTATTAGAAATTATTGGGGGCAAGCTTCGTCAGCGGTTTGCCTATGCTACGATGGCGTAACAACCATGTAAAAGGGGACGAGCCCATAAGTTAATCCAGTTACGTTGTTGCGTCTTTATTAGTTATGCTATTGATAATTCAAGAAATATGTTTGTATTCCAGGAGTTGAAGGATTGCAAAAGTCAGATGACAGATCTTACGAATCAGTGGTATCAGGCTATAAAGATATCGAATGATCGAGAAACTGATGAAGAGGAGAGTCTGCAACAAAGCTCACAGTCGAACTCGCACAGCAGTCTTCAGAGAGGTGTATAAAATGACACATATGCCAACTCGAAATGTTTACGTAATTGACTAAAAGTAACCAATCTTGACAGGTCTTATTTAAATGTTTGAAAACACAAATAGGTATAGACAAAAAATTTAATTCATTTGTAAGTTAAGTGATTTTTAAATGCATGTTTAGATAAAAAAGTTAATTAGTAAAACCAAAAAACCCGCCTACCACTTGTTTACATTTTCTCAGTTCTTTTTACACAGTCGGGTTTTTGGTTTTACTAATTAACTTATTTAACAAAAAAAAATGTTTTTTCAGTTCTTGATTTAAATAAACAATATGTGGCAAGAAAAAATCGCTCACGAGCAGGATTCGAAACTGCGACTCCTCGCCACCGCGAACACTGCTCGTGGTATCGAATTTAACTTCCACTTGGTAACATCAACTCAGCCTATCGCAGTCCACTGCTGGACATAGGCCTCTCCCAAGTTGCGCCACAACGCTCGGACCTCTGCCTTCCGCATCCAGTCCCCTCCGGCCACTTGGTAACAGGCAGGTTTGAATCCTGCCCGTGAGCCATTTTTTCTTTCCACAATTTAAATCGTTAGATTTCGCTTCGCATGCGTAAATGCGTTAAAAATAATTAAATAATACCGTATTTGACTATAACACAAAACTAGCAATACGAAAATTGTATTTTGAAAAAATATAAAAATAACACGATATGAGAAAAAATAAAATAAATAAAACGATTACAAAATAGGTGAGGATGGATACTGAGTGATGCGATGGCGTTGAAGAGTTATGACGACGGATGGAAGTAGTACTGTCTCTGTCTAGTAAACAATTTTGAAACGCTTATAACTTGGATGTTGTTAAAAATATTTCATTCGTGTTTGTTTCTCATCTTTTTTTTCATAATTTTAAGATTTCTAATAAATAAGTAATAGTCAAATACCCTATTAGCATAAAAAAATTGTTTTCACCCGAAGTTTTTGTTTTAAGTCACGTTGTAGAAGTATTATTGAGTTTTTAAGTCACTTACTACTACTTACTTATACTTGTGATAGCAGAGTATATTCGAGTAGAGGACATCTCTACAAACAAAAGCTATTATGGCAGCCAAGCTCTAAACAATAACTATGTTGAAATATAGGTGATAATAAATTTCAAGATGTACTTTTAGCAAATTACTTTGGAAGTAGGTGTCTCTTTCAAGTCGCTATGATTACAATAGTAGTACACTTCTAAGGTAGGTGATATTTCTAATAATAAGTCACTGTGGCAGCCAAGTTTTTACTGAAACCATGTTATTTCATAGGTTTCGTTTTGTTTCCAGATTTGCTTATTTTGATGACTTTATTCTTTCTGTATTTCTGAAGACCAATTCTCATAATTTAAAACATTCAAAATATAGTTCCAAAAAATTTCAATCCCCTAATAGTAAATAAATAAATATCTTTGGGACATTTTTTACACAGCACCATCTAGTCCCAAACTAAGCAGAGCTTGTGCTGTGGGTACTAGACAATGGTTATAATACCTATATACCTACTTTTTTTGTAAATACATACTTATAATACATAATCCATCCACATCCACATCCAGACCAACACAAACACTTATGTTCATCACACAAATATTTGTGTCCTGTGGGAATCGAACCCACGACCTCGTTATCAGCAGTCAGACACTCGAACCACTAGATCACAGAGGTCGTCAGATGTTTTTTAACCGACGAAAAAAAAGGAGGTTCTCAATACGACGCGTATCTTTTTTTTAAAACAAAACAACATCAAATACAACGTGAAATTTGCAACGATAAACAATAATTTTCCACAAATGCGTTCTCCGCTCGACCACTTGCAACTTGCACGCACTTTGCTTGTTTGTTTGGCGCCGACTCATAATTAATTAGTTATTAACATTAGTTTAGTTAGGAAAAGACTAAAAGCTTCATTTTATTTTTCGCTTTTCAGTTTTTGTTTTCGTCAGTTCAATTTTTTGTTAAAAAGTTTTATGATTGCCATTTATTGGTGACATTAATGACCTAAGTATCACAAATAAAGGGCGAACGGGAACATCTACTGTCAGGAGATTGTGTTTGAAAGCACCCAGATTAGTTTGGAACTATAATTTGAACGTTTTTAATTACGAGAATTGTTCTTCAGATACATTGCTTATTGCAAACATTGTATTTGTGTTATTACCAAATATTGTAGCCTATGACACTGCGGGGATGAAGACGAATCTAATTACACCTCAAACTTCAAAATCCGTCAAGCCGTTTAGGCTACAGGAGGTGACAACGAAACAGACAAACATACATACCCGAAAAACATTACTCTCCTTCTTGGGCAGTCGGGTAAAAAGACATGTCAAGATTGTTTACCTTATGTTATTTACATAAACATGTCGAGTATAGATAATTATGTATGTAGTATGATGAGATGTGCTTTGTGGGCCATTTGTTCAACTTGATACAACTATTCGTATATAAACTATAAGTGGCTTATTTGTGACAGAAACCTTATACCTATATTCAAAAACATTTTCCAAATTTTTAACCGCCTTCAAAAAAAGGAGGAGGTTATTTATTGGGCGGGTTTTTTTTTTTTTTTTTGTGTAGGGAAGTTTTATGGTGCTTTTCTTCGTCTAATAGCATTCAGTGTTAAACACTATGTAAGATAATTAATTTATTAAGTTGGTTTCCAAGGTCTAGCAAGTGACAATGGTACAATTTTAGTGACAACGCTTTAGCGTCATTTTATAGTTTTATTTAACTTAATCATATCCAATATTAGTTAACATTATAATTTTTATTCTATTACTACTTGTATAGCTTGGGTAGTGTTCATACTATTTTTATTTCTGATTCCTATTGAGTATTATATTTTAGTCTAGAAACGTGATATATTCGAGTATTGTGAAACGACTAAACTATAACATTAGACAAATTACGTTATATCTATTGGTATTTTGATATAAGCTTATACTAAGCTTCATTATTTTACGATAAATGTAAAGCAACGTCATCTATTTACCATAAACATATAAATTTAAACACTTAAATGCAGTAATTTTAACAATATAAAACAATAAATATCGATAAGTCGCCGTTATTTTTCTAATGTTATAATGAACGGAGTATAGAATTATTATTACAAATAGTCTACACGCCAAAGATTCGTGAGATTTGCGAAACTTTCAACTCGTGCCCAGAAAGTTCACTATCAGTGTCTGTAAATTCATCGCCTCGTTGCTTTTTGCCTTGCTAAGGGCATTGGCCACTCTGCTAACGCGACGTCATCATAATCATAATGGGGTGGCCAACTTCTGAGCATGAGTAGTAAAATATAAAATTATGACAGAGGTTATATTTATTTTTCTGGCTATTGTAGCATTTGGTTGTGTGGTGTAAACATACACATTAAATGTGATTTAGTTATTATAGGTACTTTAAATAAAATGTATTATACGTACTTAAGTGTCGTTAATTAGCTTTAATTTTTAAATCAGATTTTCTCAATCTAAAGCAAAGTATTTCTTTACAAGCTTTTATTTTTCATATTATATGTTAAGTTTCACTTTCTGAAACTAATTTTGATTTTCTGTTTATAAAATTTTGTGCAATGTGCAACTAGTTGATACATGGTGTCATATTTTACTATTATAAAATTGCTTTTAAATTAGAAGTGTATTATTTCCTTATTAAATTAAATGGCTACTATGAAATAATATGCATTATAAAATTATAAAGCAGATTTTTATATTGTAGTTTAATTTTTTTTATATAATGGCAACTCGTTAGTACATTACTGCCAGCAGGTTGGCGGGAAAATTCGTAAAGATCGTGTTGTGGATTTTTTATTATTTTCCAAAATTTGTGTTTCTTCGAGTGTTAATGTGTAATAATGTTGGATTATTAAATGTTAAGTGCTCGTTAACGTGTACAAGTGTGGATAAATGGTACAAAGTTGAAAAACATGACTTTCGTATTATCTCATCATCCCCTCAGAAACCTAGTAAAGTTTCCATCACTTTACTAGGATACAAGTATAATATGTTCAATGATTACGACTGAAGGACAAGTATCCATGGTCATGAATAAATTAAAAAAAAAAAAAAAAAAAAAATTACTGCCAGCATCCTATTTTCATTTTCATATTTATAACCAATGATCGGATTTTGGAAGGGCACAATTACTGGGATATTATGACGTTATCAGAATATGGATAAGCCACCCAGTGTCCCGAGTAGCCGTATTTGCCATGTACCATCACAACACGGGAGTGTTGAGCCACATGCTAACATTCTTAATTCGGCCGTGTTGGCAAATCGGACAAAGTCGGATATACTCGTACATGAAAAAGTTGCCCTTTTTGTATAACACGTCCAATTCAATTTCGCTTGTTGTGACTGCACAAATTCGTTATTCCTAGGATACAGGGATTATATGGCTTATCAATATTCTGATAACGTAATTGCACCCCCAAAATCCGATAACTGTTTATAACACACAGTGAAATTTATTATACAAACAATAATTAAGAGCCTGGCTTAGCCACCTTAAGAAAAATTTATTATACATACAATAATTAAGAGCCTGGCTTAGCCACCTTAAGAAAAATATAATTTGTGATACTTTAGCAGCTGTTATAATGATTTACCTAAAAACAGTGAAACTGTCCTTTTCAAAAACTAAATATTTGTATAATTTCAAACATATTTATTTTAATTACTTAGATAAATCAATCAATATTTAAACATGTTAAGTAATATTTAAACTAAAGTAGCCAAGCAGGTTACATTATGAGTTTAACAATTTATTCATCTTCATTCTCCAAATTGATGTGACTACCAAATTTTCCATACAAGTGTGCTTTTAATTCACCCATTTGAGATTTAAGCTCTTCGCACCTGGCTTCAAGTTCATTTATTTCATTTATCTTCCTTGATTTGGCATCATCCAATGATTTCTGAAAATAAAAATGCTTTGTTAAATTCTAGCAAGTTTATTTCATAGATTAATTAGTGCTATACAAGTTTTTTTCCCTTCAGTTTGCTGCATTTTGCTGTAGGCATGTTTTTTTCTACCCTGTATTATATGTCAGTAGCAACTAAACGCAAAATACGCGCTTAGACGTGGGGTTGCGGAAACCAGCCTGTTGTACTATACTAAGTCAGTAGCAATTAAGGTTCCTTTGGTTTGAGACAAAAATAATTCATAAGCAACAAAGGCTACAAAGTACAGAGGCTATTATTTTCCAAAAATAAAGACATGACCATTTTTCGTGTCAAAAAAAAAACAATTGTTAATATGGCAGCTCAACTCTAAACTATAACCATTCTAAGATGGTATGAGCAATTTCATTTTGCCAGTTTTGTATGAATGAAACCAACAATTATTGTCATTTTATATTTGATTCTAGTGAGTTTTTATATAAAACACAATTTTAACATGTCACACACATGAATTTGAGTCTATTATAGTGTTGTTAAGCAAATAAAGGGTGCCATGGGGTGGTCTTTAAATTTTTTTCATCAGGTCACAGATAATATAATACTATACTAGTAGATATTTTTTGTAATGAAACACACACCCATTTATTGAAATAGAGTTCAAGAGTTTTTTGTGTTTTACATGATTTTCAAATTTCTTCACCACCATTGCTGTCAATTTTAGATACATAATGTTGCTAAGCTAAAAAATGTTTAATAACAAAAACAATGATGTTATGATACCTGCCATCATACATGAAAAAATCAATTATGTATGTACTTATTAGCTATTTAATCTAATAGCTTTACAGAATAAGATATACCTACACACAGCACACATATACATAGCACACTTAGTGTCTTAAAAAATATTTTTAAAAATATATTAAAAAATTAATTAAGGTCTATGGAGGCTAATGCAACTACGAGGTGAAAGTAACTAAAAGCAATATTTAACATTCTGTCTGGCGAAATGATGGATTTTTGTTTAATGAGAACAGCTTGTATACAGACAGTAAGAAATATAGACGAAGTGCTGAGCTGTGAACAATCATAGTGAAGCCAAAAAAGTATTCCTTTGTGTACAACCAGCACTCACACACCTCAAACCATGCTTACCCCTCTCAGTACACATGTAGTGGCATTGTCCAGTAAACATCGCGAAAGCAAATATCCTTCAGGTGCATGGTGTGTGCGTGAGTGCTAGTTGTACACGAAGGAGCATAGTTTTTTTTGCAGGCAGTCCCCTCCCCCGAGGTACACGCATGACATCATGGTCTGTGACACTTACCAAGGTATCTTCTAGTCCTTGACAAATGAACACTTCACCGATGAGGTAAGGAATCTTTGCTCCATCATCGGTAAGACTTAGTTCTTCAACAGCTTCCTCCAAATTCTTCATATCATTCTGTTTAACTTTAAGTTCCTCCTTGTAGTCATCTACTTTTGCATTGAGACGAGCAAATTTGTTTATTTTCTGCTGATCTTCGAACGAAATGTGAACATCTGAGTCCTAGAAAAACATAATTTAATAGTGATCATAACCTCTTCAACCCAATATCTAAAAAAAGTACTTACGGGTTGGAAAGTGCCTTTTCCGGAATTAGCCATTGTATGTAATTAATAAGTCTTCTGAAAATGAGCCACTTGTTTGAGATTTTATTAGAACACCACAACACCACCTGTAAATACCTAATAGACACAGAGAAAATAATCACTACTTTTTTTTTTTTTTTTTTAAATTTATTCATGACCATGGATACATGTCCTTCAGTCGTAATCATTGAACATATTAACATTGTACTTATATCCTAGTAAAGTGATGAAAACTTTACTAGGTTTCTGAGGGGATGATGAGATAATACGAAAGTCATGTTTTTCAACTTTGTACCATTTATCCACACTTGTACACGTTAACGAGCACTTAACATTTAATAATCCACCATTATTACACATTAACACTCGAAGAAACACAAATTTTGGGAAATGATAAAAAATCTACAACACGATCTTTACGAATTTTCCCGCCAACCCTCCAATAATCACTGGTTACACCAGTGTTGCCAGATCGATGAAACGAAAATACGGTGCACAGTGGGTCAGAATTACCAGAAATACGGTAAATCAGTTTAAAGAAATACGGCAGATTTACGGTGATATTTTTTTAGAATTTTCTGCCTATAATTGAAGGCAATACTGGTGTTACGACGTAGCAACCCTCGAAACTCAAAATTTCTTGCGTTTTTTGCAAGCTGCAGCTATAATTCACGTTATATATCTATTGATCGGAATATTTTTCGCGACAATAATCACAATATCGTAATAATATAGTAATAGTAGTACTAGTAGTAGGTATTCAGTAGTAGTAGTATAACATCCTAGCTTTATAAGCTCCACAATATAAAGTTACTATCAAATTATCTATTATATTATCGAGCTTATAGAGCTAGCTTAATCTTATTAACTTATTATGAGCATTATTCAGTAGATCATCATCATCATTTCAACCAAAAGATGTCCACTGCTGGACATAGGCCTCCCGCACCTCCCCCAAGATTGAGTAGATATATTGTTATTATTGCCGCGAATCATATTCCGATCAATATACCTACCTACCTACAACGTGAATAAGAGCTACAATTTGCAAAAAACGCAAGAAATTTTGAATTTCTCATGCTACTCTACTAGGTGCCCGCTGACTTGACTAGCACAGTAAAGTAATACAATTTTTTTTTTTTTTTAAAGTAACAGTTCCACGTTGGGTTCTAAAATTTACGGTAACTTTCATACACCGTAATTTATGACTACGGTAAGTGGCAGAAATAAAAATAAAAGCCAAAATTACGGCAGATCTGCCGTAATTACGGTGCATATGGCAGCACTGCGTTACACTAATAGATTTGAGATAGTGGTGTGAACCGATTCTTAAAAAACCGGATAATCACCGGTTAGAGTGAGTACCGGAGACTAATCGGTGATTTCACTTAACTACCGGTTATTTGATTTGTTGCAGAACGCACCCAAATGGGGGTTTTTTTTTTCAGCGTGTTTTTTCTTCTCATATATATAGATAGATTAACGGCCAAAATTAATATCCAATCTATCCACGATTTGCCCTACTAGAGATAGGAATTTGACATAAGCTCCATACAAAATATGTCAAATTTCTATCTCTAGCAGGGTAAATCGTGGATAGATTGGATATTAATTTTGGCCGTTAGAGTATTTTGAATAACCGGAGATTATCCGGATAATCTCCGGTAATTCAATAAAATCCCGCATAATCTCCGGAGGCTGAAATTGCCTCCGTTTCACACCACTAATTTGAGAGCAAAGATTCTAGCTACTAGCTAGCTCCACAGATTAATGATATACATATATCATTAACCTGTGGATATATCATTGAATTAAGAAACCTATGGAAGTGGCCCATTCTTCTATATCCACCTAGTTTATACAAATATCTATTAAATCGTTATTGAATTATGAAACTATTCTTTGTCTCTTGTTAACCAACGTGTTATGTCGTCTGGTGAAAGAGATCGCATGCTATTTGTATATTCTCTGTTTGGCAACATCTTTACGGGATGTCAAAATACCTACGCCGCGTGGCAACCCCGCTTACCCCGCAATGTGGCCCTTAGTACATAAGCTGTCAAGTAAACAAACTAGGGCTGTTGATATTTTTTAAATATCAGATTTTCGATCTATCGATATTTTTAAATATACAATCGGAGTTCGATAAATTGAAAAAAAAGAAGATATTTCGATATATTGGCCAAATTTCATGATTCTAGGTCAATGCGAAGTACCCTGTAGGTTTTTTATGTGAGTTTGCGAGTATCAAAATATGACATAGCCGTATGATTGCCTTGACCTAGAAGCTTGATTTTTTATGTCCTAGGGACAGCCGAACTTAGTATTTGATATAATTTCATTATTTATTACTACTTGAAAATGATTTTAATCAGCACACATCTCTGGTACGAAACACGAGCATCGATATCGATAGTTTTTAGTTTTGATTACTTACTTCCCTAGCTATGGCCACCATAACGGTGGCCCGGATATTGTAGGTATACCACACTTATTTCGTAGGTATTACTGGTCCATAGGTACAAGTCAAAGGGATATATGTACTTGCTCTATTAGTGACAGTGACAGCTGACATAGTACCAGGGTTGTTAGATCGAGTTTCTGATTTTTCCCCATGTTCATATATTTTTTTCCCCAATTCAAATAATCAATTTTACAAATTGAAAAATATAAGGCTATGTCTATTCATAAAATTGCAATAAGCACATTTTATAGTGTATCTTGGATGATATTTAAAACTTTCAATACTTCGTCTGTTTCCAATCCCTCAATTATTTTCCCACGGACATTATATAAACTAGTACAATATTTGTATTGTATCTATATTTACTTTTTCCCAAATATTTCCCCAAAAGTTCAAGAATTTCATTCCCCAAAATTTCCTCAAGAACGATTTTTTTCTAAAAGCCCCAATCTACCAACCGTTCATGGTGAGATCACAGCTTTGATAAAGGTATTCTTTTGGATTCCCCGCCTCGATAAGCTTGATTCCCCGCTGCTCTTTTACCAACAATTCACCGACATGATTGATATTAAAGAAATTTAACATTTGATTTGGGTTAATTGTTATACAATGATTGCGCTTCTAGTTGGCCAGGTAAATAAGAAATGCCGGTTCTTGACAATGATACTTTAATTTTGATAATTAGTACAGAAATATTTCGTTGGATGATTTAAGTTAAATTTAGCTTGTCACCGGTCTTATGGCTTGTTGCAATTGACATCTGCCGAGCGCCCCTCAGCCGCCCCGCGTCCCGGTGACGTTAATGTTGACGTTCGGAAATGGCCTGAACATCTTCCCCCCCCTCGAAAGCTTCAGGGTTTCGAGGTACTGCTACTGAAGTTGGTTCAGGCAGGGAGCAAAGATTATGTACTGCTCGCCGGACGGTGCCCTTTGCAGTATGGACATCCGCTACTCGTGCTGTTCCGTCAGTGCCACGATAAAGCTTGCTAATACGTGCCATACGCCATTTCAATGGTGGCACGTTGGACTCCTTTATTATCACTAATTCGCCTTCCTGAAGTCCCTTTTGAGCAGACCGCCATTTGTTTCTCTGCTGCAGTTCGTGGAGATACTCGTTTCTCCAGCGTTCCCAAAAATGTTGCCGCAGTTGGTCGAGACATCGGTATCTATCGAGTCTGTTTGTTGACTCATTGACTAGACTTTCTGAAGGTAGTGCAGTTAGTGGCCTGCCGATCAGGAAGTGCGCGGGAGTCAAAGGACTAAGGTCATTAGGGTCGGATGAAAGAGGGGTCAACGGACGGGAATTTAGGATAGCCTCAATTTGTACAAACAACGTTGACAACTCCTCAAACGTCAGATGTTTATCACCTAATATCCTAGTCGTATGATATTTTGCGGACTTAACGCCCGCCTCCCAAAGCCCACCAAAATGGGGTGAGTAAGCTGGCGAGAATCCAAATTGAATGCCTTCGTCGGCAGCAAAACCGGTCACGAACTCATTGCTTGACTTTAAAAAAATTGTGATATCGTTGTTTGCGCCAACAAAATTTGTTCCATTATCGCAGTACAATTCTAAGGGCTTTCCCCTTCGGGATATAAAACGTCGCAAACATAAAATGAAAATATCAGTAGTGAGGTCACTCGCTACTTCTAAATGCACAGCTTTTGTGCTGAAGCAGACAAAAAGACACATGTAACATTTAGTAATTTTACACCCACGACCTTTGCGATCGGTAATGTAAAATGGCCCGGCGAAATCGACACCGCTCACCTGGAACGGAAGACTAGGAGTGACTCTCGACGCAGGCAAGTTTCCCATTATAGGATTAATGCTTTTAGCTTTTATGATTCTACACAATTTACAATTGTTTACTGTACTTCTTGCTAATATTCTTCCCTTTAAGGGCCAATATTTATTCCTTAAATCGCTGAGCAACAATTGAGGTCCACAATGTAAAAGTTTTTTATGGTAATAAGTAAATAATAATTTTGTAAAATTGTGATTTGTATTTAATAATATTGGATGTTTTTTATTGCAGGTTTCACTTGAATTCTGGATGCGGCCGCCTACACTGAGTATACCATCATCGTTGAGGAATGGACCGAGAGACAACAAATTGGATTTCGACGGTAAGTTACACTTATTCTTAATAATTCTGATTTCATTAGAAAAACATTCGTTTTGATGTTGTTTTATTAATATATTTAACGATGCATCTAATTCATTAGTTGTAAAAGGGCCAGTAGTAATTTGAGCCTGTTTATATCTTTTATAATTTAAGTACCGCAAAACGTAAGCTATAGATCTTTGCATATTAATAAAACTAGAAAACCTATCACAATCTATTAGCCTAGGCTTTGTAGTAGACTGCAATGCAATTGTAGTTACCTTTTTATTAGTTTTGATTTCAGGCAACTCACTTACTATTAATGAATAAAATCACAATACTGTTGTTTCAAAATTGGTTTGTTTTTAAATTTCTTCTCATGTTGAAACAATCTTTTCTCAGCGATGTTGTATGAATCACCTAAATTGTCTATAGAATCTTCTAGCACAAAATCTACCGTCACTGAGGCGACGTGTAGTGGCGTTAAACAAATTATCACAATAATTATGACTGTCGTATTTAATATTTGAAGGAATTTCTTCTAGTTCCCAGAACATAGCTAACTGATCTTTAATTTGTTGTGAAAAATTACAATGCAATTTTTGATTAGAACTATTGTAGTAGCTTCCCCCCGTGGGGCCAGCTACTATCCACCCTAGGTGAGTTTTTTGTAGTATTGGTTTTCGTGAACCTAAACTAATTCTAGCTGTTTGAATCAGCTCCCAAAATATATCGGCGCCTAGTAATAAATCAATTTCGGCTGGTAAATAAAACTTTGGGTCAGCAAGTTGTATATTACTGGGAATTTCTAATTCTTGTACATTCACTGCAGCATGAGGCAATTTATCAGTAATTTGAGGTAAAATAAAACATTTGACAGGCATACTGAACGAGTTGTATATTGAGTTTATTTCTATGTTGCAGTGCTCTGTCACATTTAATACTGTATTACCTAAACCAGAAACCGAGTGATAATAATTCTTTCTTTTACAGGTACCAATCATTTTCTGAACTTTTTCACTTATGAAAGATGTTTGACTGCCGCAGTCCAGTAAAGCCCTCAAAATAAATGATTTGTCATCGACTGACACCTTGACCAACGCTGTGGATAAAAGAGCTTGATTGGTGGAAACAGCAGACATAGAAATAGAAGAGGAGGGACCGGATGCTGCGGCGGAGCTAACTACAGGTAAGTTAGTTTCAATTTTATTTGTATTATTATCGACAGTAGATGTAGTAATAGATGTAGAAGTTGACATAGGAGTAGATGACGGCTGTTCGTTTTGTGGAGTATTCTGTAAGGAATATTGTTTGTGCAAGATAGTGTTGTGTCTTCTACGGCATATTCTACAGCCACCTAATCGACACTGGAATGACTTATGACCTCCCTGAAAACAGTTGATACACACCTTTAACAAGGCAATCTGTGATATTCGTTCGTCAACAGGAAGAGATTTAAGTTTAGTACACTCATATAACTTGTGATCCTTTTTACAGAAAACACACTGCTTACTGGGAGATGAGTCCACAGTAGAAGCAATAAATGATTTTGATTTTGGCATACTATGACGTCTTTCATTCTTAATAGCCTGCCTTCCTATGTTAACAGTTTCCATGACTGTAGCTCGTCGACGAAGAAATGAATAAAATTGATCTACAGTTGGCGAGTCCATGTCACTCCTAAATTCTTCCCATTTCCTTACAGTTACGCTGTCTAATTTAGACGAGGCCAAGTAAATAACAAGCGTATCCCACTTGTCAGTGGGTTCCCCTAATAAATTAAGTGCAGTTAAATTTTTAGACAATATGTCAATTAAATTGTACAAGCCAACATCCGATTCTATTTGTAACTTTTCAATTGCAAATAAACACTTGATGTGTTCATTTACTAAAATCCTTTTGTTATTAAATCGCTGGCAAAGCAAATTCCAAGCGATTGTATAATTACTAGTTGATATTGAGACTGAACTGATAACTAAAGAAGCGGCGCCCTCTAGGTATGAGTTAAGATAGTGAAACTTATTGATATCGTCAATATTTTCATTATTATGAATTAACGATTCATACGTATCCCTAAAGGAAAGCCACTTAGTTATGTCACCATTAAATGGAGAAATCTTTATGTGTGGTAATTTTAAGCCGTATGTTTTGTTGGATGTTGGGTTGGATGGGGAATCGATCTTATCATTATCAAAATAGTCTAAAATAGACTGAGCTTTAGCTATTAATTTAAAAAATATATTCTCTGTTAATTCACGCTCCTTTATTTGCTTATCAGAATCCTCATCCAACATCTCAATTTGAGACTGAAATTCATCAAATGTGCATGACAGGTCACGTACCTTTGCTAACCTTATTGGCAATTCTGTTACATCCTGCTTACATATTTTTTCAAAATCCATCAGAGGCATCAAATACTTTTCAAACAATGTTAAACGAGCTCTAATATTGCTCCTTTGTTTAACAAAGTTTTTTAATTCTGACATTTTGTCGGCGCAAACACGTAAACAAAGCTAATATAATTACTACGATAAGTTGTAACAACAAACAATGAATACGTTACGTGAATCCTGTACGGAGATAACAAACCGGTTTCACAGCCAACGTCGGAGAACGCAGCGATCGAGCACACGGTGATCGAATCAGCGGCAGCCCGGTACTCGTTAGAATGAATGAATTTCAATTAAAATCTCGCAAGATTACTCCCGGAGTACACCTGGAATAGTCAGCAAATTTATATAAGAATATGATTTAATATTATTATGCGATAGGGAAACAACTAAGATGGGAAATTATTAAAATGGGAACAATGAACTCGACGTAAAAATAATGTGTTTGAAATCTACTAGTTTTTTCACAAACTCAGAATGTTTTATACAAAAGAGGGTAATTTTAATTGGATAATCCAATTACAAACAGTAAAAATAATACTATTATAAAGAATTTACGTAGAATTTTTCTACAATATAGAAATATTTGTCGTTCTACGTGGGTAGAAAATATGACGGATATGTAGGTAGGTACTTTTGCCAGTTATCGGAGTTATCAACGATATCTTAACAAATTAAAGCACGGAAAGGATAGAAATCGATAGGATAGACGCACTTCCCTCGGAAATGATGGCTGCAGCTGCTGGCTGGCGGATTCCTAGAGGTCCAGTTCGTTCCTTTTTCGACTTGAATGCGCCAACGGTAAAGTTGAACTTTGCACTATTTGTTCCTTTTCTTCGGATCACGTCGGGGTCACCATATGATTGCGCTTCTAGTTGGCCAGGTAAATAAGAAATGCCGGTTCTTGACAATGATACTTTAATTTTGATAATTAGTACAGAAATATTTCGTTGGATGATTTAAGTTAAATTTAGCTTGTCACCGGTCTTATGGCTTGTTGCAATTGACATCTGCCGAGCGCCCCTCAGCCGCCCCGCGTCCCGGTGACGTTAATGTTGACGTTCGGAAATGGCCTGAACATACAACATGTTGATCTTCATTCGTGCCATATTTAAGGAGGTGACTATACCACTGATACTGAACACGAATAAGTAAAAAAATCAATACCAAATTTTTTTTTTTGTTAAATACCTATTTGTAAACAAACAAATTCCCCCCATGTGTCACGTGCGACACAAAAACGATGCGTGCGACAGCACCAAAACAATTTTCAGGTATTTCCACCCTTTGATAGTGCCACCGATGACTTATTTTCCGAGTCGTTCAGGATTTATTCTCGAACCCTCGCTGTTTCCAAGTGAAAATTTAGGTATTAAATAATCGTAGAATTTTTTAAGTATTTTTAGGTGACTAAGCACATTATTTATCATACAAGGTGTTGATCTGTAATCGTGCCATATTTCTAGATCTGTTGATAAATAATGTGCTTAGTCACCTAAAAATACTTAAAAAATTCTACGATTATTTAATACCTAAATTTTCACATAGAAACATAGCGAGGGTTCGATAATAAATCCCGAACGACTCGGAAAATAAGTCATCGGCGGCATTGTCAAAGGGTGGAAATACCTGCAAATTGTTTTGGTGGTGTCGCACGCATCGTTTTTGTGTCGCACGTGACACACGGGGGGAATTTGTTTGTTTACAAATAGGTATGCAACAAAAAAATTAAAAAATTGGTGTTGATTTTTTTACTGATTCGTGTTCAGTATCAGTGGTATAGTCACCTCCTTAAATATGGCACGAATGCAGAGCAACATGTTGTATAGCTTACCCTTCTATATTTTTTTATTAACTGTTGTATAAAAAGCAATAAAAAAAAAACTTAAGTAACTTGAATTTATGTAAATATCTACATATAATAAAATAATCTAATCTAATCAATGGTAGGTAGGTATCAATTAGTATAGAATTAAGATAATAGTCAATAAAAACTTATCTAAATTCAATTCAATAAAAATAGATGGTTATTTATTTCCCATATCTTTGCCTTCAGAATGTTTCTGACCAGCATAGTAAACCATTTTGTTTTATAATGAAATTGATGCATTAAAAAAAACCGGTAAAATGTTTGATTTGTCCTTTTCCCGGAATTTCCCGCTTTTAATCAAACCGGCGCGGCGCCGCGCCGTCGCGGCCACCAGTTCTCCCCGCGCGGACCTCTCATTCCCCGCCAGTCAGGGAATATCCCGCTGATTGGCAGCACTGAGTACATATATCACTAATCTGTGCTGGGGTGCGTTCAATATTCTCGTCCTACGACCAGGTCCCTGACAGTGGTTAATTAGTTTTCCTGCCATATGTCGCCACCTGTCGCGGATTCGATTTTTTTATCTGTGGGATGTTTGATGCCAACACGTTCTAGCGTAGACAGAGAATAGAATAGACAAGACAAGTCCTCAGCGTATGCCGTATGAGATAGAGATAGTTCGATTTATTTTCAACAAGTTATGATTTTATCGTCTTTTTAGATGAAGTTATGAATAAATTTTGGTTATTATTGACAGAAAACAGTCTTGAGTACAATAATCCTTTGATTTACTTGCTGTAATAGATAAAAAACAACTTGTTTGCCATCAATGACTAGTGGTGGCAAACAACAAAAACCGATAAGCAAATAGAGACAGAAAAAAAATGTTATATCCTGCTCAAACACATACATTTTGACATATGTGTCATCTCACTTTCGCAATTAAGAGCATGTCTACCTCTATTCTCTGTCTAAGCGTTCTAGTTATTATTGTCTAAACGTATTATATTATATTATCTTTGTTATTGTCTTTGATTATTGTGTTAACAGCTGATCGAGTGCCAATATTATCGTATTGTCTTGTAATATCTTCGCTGTTTTAGCTTGAGTTGAGTTCTTCGAGACTCCAAATTCGACACAGTTTAATGATAAGATAATTCGCGAGTTACCGCTTCTGTTTTCAGTGCAGTATTGTGCGTGAAATTTTCGTCATAGGAAACAAGTGAACCTAATGCTATTTCTTATCCCCAAGAATGATAATTTAGAACTTTGTTGTTGACATTCTTTGTGCCTACAAAATATAATATGAAAGTGATGATGATCCTGTTTTATTTCCCTTAATATAATCTTAAAAAGTACCTACCTATAACTACAGAATATGGAGCTATGACGACCTATAAATATAGCTAGCTACCTACCTACACCATTGAATTAAGAAACCTTCAATGACCTACACGCGATAGTAGCGACAAAACACCGGGCGGCAATTTAGTGAAACTAAGCTCTCGAGTTACTGTCGCATCTGTAGCTAGCTACTAATATAATAATCTGTGCCTACGACGCCCGGAGCGTACTTTGGTTGTTCAGTTACTCAGAGCGATCCTTTTAGTACTTCCATTATCAAAGGAGTGATTAAACAAACGTAACAAACCACATACAAACGAACGGCCAAGGAACGCTCTGAGTGTCTTGCGATCGACGTCGGGCGATATAAATGAACGCAGCCCTGACATAACCGAAGCTGTGAACCCAAGTATATTCAAAGGGCTGCGTTTACTTATATGATTATATCGTCCGACAACTCATGGAGCGTACTTTGGTCGTTCAGTTATTCAGAGCGAATAGCGATCATACTGTAACGAACGTCCGACGGCGACGGGCGGGCGATATAACTAAAAGCAGCCTATAACTGTCGAATCTGTGGGAAAACTATATTCTGAGGGGAATACCCACGGAAAACCAACGAGGAAAGAACCTACTTACTACAAAAAACCATTAGGATATGAGTGATATCAAAGAGTAGGTATATAGCCACTACGTTTAAAAGTGATATAACAATTTATACGACAATAAATGAATACACGGTTATTACTAGTCTATAGAAGCATTACGAACTGTTATGAACACACAAATAAGTTGTTTATCGTAATAAATAAATAACTGATACCTATTTACCACAGACCTACTATTTACCTACCTACACATATTTCATACAAAACAAACACGAAAACGAGACGTTTCAAAAACGACGTTTAAAAGTAAGAGACTAGCAAAAGACTATTAATGACGGCACCCAGTTACAGTTGTATCATAACATTTTACCTTTTCTTGAGTCAAATACAGATTTTGGTGTGTTTGTCTACTGAAATGCACTTTTTTGTTTTGTCAATAAACGAAAACTGACTGAAAGGGTTTCTCGTAATTTCTCTAAGCATTATCTTCCCCACAAACCAACTGTCTGTCAACTGCCAATTAGAGTTGAGCCATAGTAATTCTATGAGTTGGGCGTGATAAAAAAAATCTCTTGCCTGAGCTGGGAATCAAACTAATATAATCGCGAAAACGTATCATATTTTATGGCTTCTGATGAGAGCGTCAATAATAAGGATAAAACCTGTTGAACAAACTAGTTCTAAAATTAAAGGAAGTCCATAAAATATGGACAAAAAACGAATAAAATAAGGTGTTTTTTGAGTAAAATTTGCTGCCTCTTGGTATCATTTTATTGAAATGTACGTCAGCTGGGTCCGTATCTTTTGGTCTATATCCTGTGTTAGATTTCGTGGTCTTCCTTCAATCTTGGACACGATGTTTGTTGGAGTGATTTAATCCTCATTATCGACTCTATCGATTGGTGGCATAAAAATATCATAATTTTTGGGAAGGCACTTTTTAAAATTCTTGAATGCAGTATTACAATACAATACAATACAAATCCTCTTTATTGCACAACAAGATTTATTAATTTCTTAAATAACTACTTATGCGCTAGTGTACAACTGGCGGCCTTATCGCTCCACGGCGATCACCAAATGTACTCTGTGGCGATCACAGTACACACAGCAACTACTACTAAAACACAGTATTACTTGCTTTTAAAACTAAAATTAATATTTTAGGCCCGTATTACAGGACGATACTCAAGCATTGATCTCTGTTTAAAACTAGTTTTGAGTTGAGCTTTGATTTTAGTATGTTCCTCAAGCAGAGATTTATTGATCACAGTTCAGCTGAGTTTAGCTTTATTTTATACGGTCACCTGTTTCGGTATTTGAGCAGAGTTTTGATCTGTAATCACTCTAGTGTGGTCCAGACTACGCTTGAGTAGAGATTTCTATTCTATTTCAGATCAAATTCGTGTGTTATGTTGTTGAATTAAAGTTTATAATGGTAATTACTTGAGTATCGGTCTACGATTTCGATTACGGTTAACGATTCTATCCTTAAGTAGTGATCAGGGGGCCTAGTACGAGTATGACACTTACGAATACTTAAATAGTTTTCGTCGACTTTCATTCATAAATCAGTAGCGCCCCTGGCGGATACAAGGAAGAACTACTGATTTATGAATGAAAGTCGACGAAAACTATGAAAGTATTCGTAAGTGTCAAACTCGTACTAGGCCCTCAGTGTACCTAGTACGAGTTTGACATTTACGAATACTTTCAAAGTATTCGTCGACTTTCATTAATAAATCTGTAGTTCCTCCTCGTATCCGCCAGGGGCGCTACTGATTTATGAATGAAAGTCGACGAAAACGATGAAAGTATTCGTAAGTGTGAAACTCGTACTAGGCCCACAGGTGATTGGAGTTTAAACTGTACTTGAGGTAGCTTCTGTAATACGGGCCTTAAATATTTATGGTACTTTCCTACACCCTACTGGTAGTATGACTTTTTCTTCTATGCTAAGGAGAGATGGTAGACAGGCACTTTTTAACGACATATACCTAACTAGCTATATAGGTAGCTAAGAATATAAAACAATGAATATATAGGCAGGTAAATAGAGGCATTTTCCCCAACACGATGCAGCAGCGGCTGCTGGGGGGACCGGTGGCGGGGAATCCCCTGCTGCACCCTGAGCCGAGGTCGAGCTCCCCACCTGGGGACGCCCTCACGGTGTCGCAACCGGAGATAATCTCGTCACGCGAAACCGTATTTATGCCTACTCCTATTCCTATCCTATTCGAGCAGGTTTAATCGCCACTCAGTTAGGATTAGGTAGGTCTTAGCTCTCGCCGGCGAGGCTTGCTGCTTAACGGTGATTCGCGAAACGCGTCTCCCCCCCGATATACCGAAAGTCCGCCACTTTCGAGAAAACACTTCCCGATGCAGCAACGGCTGCCTGGGGGACGTAGCGGCGGGGTCCCCCCGCAATGCCCTAAGCCGAGGTCCGAGCCCTTCTCTGGGGGACGCCCTTATGCGGTATTGCAACCGCGATATTAGTTTGTAAGGTAGGTTTAGGAAATCTTTCGGCGGATGGAGTCCCTCACGGGACTCTGTACCAACTAGACCGGTTAAGCAGAAAGAGCACTCTGGTGTTTCCTGCGAGTAACAATACGAAAAAAAAAAGAGGCATTTACGTTAGTGAATTTCATCAGTGATGACATCCCAATTTCATGGAAACTCCTAACTCTCCGGGTACACCTGATCCTTATCATCTTTACACGACAAATGAGGCTCTCCTGAGCCTGACTGGCCATCTTATACCAGGCGCCAATTAGCCGACCCTGGGGAGGACAGCAGTACGTGGTGGTCGCGTACTGCTGTGGTGTGGAAAACACTGCTTTCCAGTGACGTGCCAAATGGCATAGCACCAGAGGGGCACCGGCGGCGCGGTCCACAGAAGTTCCCAGAACTTCTCTATTTTGTGCTGACTGGTTTTACTACTGTGTGGTTTTAGTCAGTAGGAGTCCGACGCACTCCTTCGCCTTCCCTGGACGAATGGTATCCATGAGGACTACCATTCGTAAACAAAAAAAAGGGCCATCTTATATCAGAAGGCGATCGTATTCCCTGACCCCGTTGATTTCGTAACTCCAGGAGTGCCAGCTAAGTAGTGTTCTCGCGCTTCTTGGAACCGAGTGTCTTGGCTTCACCGCCCGGACCGCGAGGAAGAAAACCTCCTGCCTGACCAGCGGCTGGTGTAGCTGGCGTTGGCGTAGCTGGCACAGTTGGAATAGCTGGCACAGCTGGCGTAGCTGACACAGTTGGCGTAGTTCCCACGCCGTCGGTAAGAGTCCAACACTGGCTCCGCCTACCCCGGGCGGAGTGCGTCCATGAGGATTTCCCCACGGCAAAAAAAAAGTGTCTCTGCGTGTCAACCAAATGACCTCAGGGATGGCGGTGGCATGAAGTGGTCACGTGCCGTCCTAGACACCACATCGGGAAAATATATAGTGAGGCTTTTGCCTCCCTTGAGACGTGCCTTAAAGGGGTAGCTCAGGAAGGGCTCCGGAGGCATAATACATTCCCGGAGTCCGACTTATTGTGCTGAAGACGGCCACTGGTTTTAGTGGGTAAAAATCCCACACAACTCGGCCTCTATCCCTTATGAGGCCGGCAGCCTTTTGAAGGTTTCATCCTCACAAAAAATAGGTCCATCATTTGCAAAGATTCATCTCACTTTAAGGCCATTCTTGAACAGCGTACCATTACTAAATAGCTTACACTTTCCAAAGACAAAAAGAGCGCTTGCTTAAATTGAAGCCTTCCATTACGGACTGATAGCCGGCTCGTGTGGGCACTGGTCGATCGGACCAAATCTCTTCTAGTTATTAGGTACTAATATAGGCTAAGTTAAATTGTTACCAACACACTGGAGCCTTTCTTGTCTTTAATAAATGAATAATAAAAATAAATTACCCATTTCTTCTCTATTGAGAGGTAGGACCTACAAGTCAAGAAATCCGCACAACTATTGTTTCGGTCTTTACATCGTTTTATTTCCATATTGAGCTTGTTATTATTTGATTTTACGTAGAACTTCGATATCGAGAAGTGATGTGGGATGATTATGCTTAAAATCGGGTTTGAAAGGAGAAGATACGGACAGGAATTTACCTAAAAGTCTATAAACCTATAAACGTCTCCTTGTGCGGAGTGAATGTGTCTTCTGGCGGTAACTACCTTAATATTGAATTCATTTACGGCCAAAATTAATTTCCAATCTATCCACGATTTGCCCTACTAGAGATAGGAATTTGACATAAGCTCCATACAAAATATGTCAAATTCCTAACTCTAGTAGGGTAAATCGTGGATAGATTGGATATTAATTTTGGCCGTTAGATGCGTGAATCCTACTCGAGCTTACCTACATATGTGTAAGATAATATGCCGGTTTCAATATCCCGATAGATCTCAAGTAGTGAAAGGATGCTACCGGCCTGGCCAATAAGCTTTAAAAACGAGTATACACAAATATTATGTACCTACGCAAGTATCTAGGTTCACTCGTCTTTGGTTTAACAGCTTGCTTATAAAAAGACATTTTGTTGTTGAACCAGATAATTAAAAATGGATGCCATTTTAAACTACGGTACTGTTAGCCAGGTATTCAAATCAGGCCGGTGTCCATCAACACTAATTCACCCGATTACTCGCAAAATTTACTGTAATTATGGGTAAACAGTCGGATAACCAGAGATTATAATCTATTGGCTTCAACGTAACAAAAATACTTAGTCCAGGTAATATCAACCAACATTGGTAACCAACATTTTTAAAATAATAGGGAGACTGGGGAGAAGACACTTCATCGTAATCTTAGCAATCACATCCATTCACATCCTTTGTCAAAAGTGAATGCGTTTGCGGCAGTGTCGCGCGGCCCCACCACGTTTGAAACGGCGACTGCGCCTACGCCGTGCAGCGCCGTTCCTTCGCGCGCACTTCTGCTTCGATCGTCAAACATTACGCGCGCAACAATACCTGGGCTTTTTTTTTTTTGTGAAGATTAAATCGCGTGATGGAGAAGGAGCATCAACCAGACTCCATGGCAACAATTACCATGAAACCGGAATACCCGCCATCTGAAGTATATAGCACGTCGGAACCCCCACCGGTATGATAATTTCCGTTATTAACTTTGAATAAATGTTAAACACGTAACGTGTAGGTTTGCTGGCGGCCCGTTACCATCGTGACTGGAAGTCAAAGCTTTGTTATTATGTATTAAGCTTTATTCCTTGGAAGGCCTTTGTTTTAACATTACTCCTTTGAGTTACATGTAGACAGAATCATAGAATAAAGGCATCATCACTGACACCTATACGGCCAAATTTAATATCCTATCTATCCACTATTTACTCTACTAGAGATAGAAATTTGACATGTTTTGTATGGAGCTTATGTCAAATATCTATCTGTAGTAAGGCAAACCGTGGATAGATTGGATATTAATTTTGGCCGTAATTAGTAATCATAAAATCTTTTGATCAATGCTCAGGCATTTCGATAATGATGTTTCTCCGGTGATAAAAATATGGTATAATAATTGAGTGGTCCGCTAAGTGCGGGATATAACTGCGGGAAAGCGCCTTTCTCTCAGACTTACTTAGCTGTAGTGAGGCCGCTGGCGCGTAGCGGCTTGTTTGTAAACACTCTTTAGTTAACATCGATATACTATGCTGCTGTACTATACTGGATACCGGCACAAGTGCACCCTAAAATCAATGTCAATATTTACCTACAATATTTGTCTCAGATCCGAGATAATAATATGATCTATAAAATTTGATCTTATCAGGTGTTCTTATGTTGTGTAGTAGGTATGTACCTATGATATGCGAGTTTTAATAATCTGCACGTTTTAATTATAGTTAGTAAAAAAAAAGTTATTAGGTAGGTATACCGTAGGTACGGTCGACCGCACGTCGGTGGTAACACTGACATTAGCAGCATCTATATTTCGTAAGCAGTAAGGGCGGTTTTCGAAATGAAGTGTTACCACTGTCATGCTGTCGACTGTACTTACGTTTTGCCTTTCAAAGATCAAGTAGGTACATCATGGGTATGCTCTCAAATGATTAATTTATTAAAGTTATTAAATAATTTTGTTTCTATTTACCAAAAGTGCCCAACACATAATTTGAACGTTGAAGAGTACATAGGACACTTACTTATCCCGCTAAAATATCCAAATAGTGAATTTGTGGAACCGAGTAACTAAATCCGATCGATGTTTGTAAACTTTTGCAAAAATGTTGTTTCGTCGCAGAAGAGGGTCTTACCATAACATTTTAAAATTACGTTGCAAAATTAACTTTTTATGTAAATATTGTAACAAATATTATTTGGAGTACTGCAGTGGTTGAGTAATTTATTGCTGTGTAACGGGCTACGGGCATTTATGTATCGTAGATGCGTTTCCAGAAACTAATTTTGCATGTGCATACGCCCAGACTCTGGGAAATTATTTGTAGTCTTTTTCCAAGTTATTTATTTTTATACTTATTATAGAATGAAGAGAGCTAAAGGTCCACCTGATGTTACCTTTGCCTAGAACAAACAACTGCAATACCATCTAGGCTGTTGCCTAATTGGTGCCGCAAGTCGGTTCGCAAAACTGAGACATGAAGATGGAAAGTCTCATGCTCATGTGATTGTAATTTCACCGGCACGCGTCCCTTCACACCGGAACACAGCACTGCAAGCATCACTGTTTGGTGGCAGAAGTAGGTACGGTGGTATTAGTACTTCCACGGACGAGCTCCTTCACAAGGAGCACCACTATTACTAAACGAAGGATAAGTGCGGAACTACTTACTAGTTAGTTAGGAACTATTCTAGAACAATTACTTAGAATCGGCAACTCCGGCTGCTGGAGCTGCTGATTCTAAAGAATCATGCTGGAGTGCAGCATGATTCTTTAGATTCAGGAGCTGTCAATTCATACGTCTGTTTCGTGATGTCTGTGGTCTAGTGGTTCGAGTGTCGGACTTCTGATCACGAGGTCGTGGGCTCGATTCTCACAGGACACAAATACCTATTTGTGTGATGAACATAAGTGTTTGTGCTGATCTGGGTGTTTCTTCTGTTTTATAAGTATGTATTTACAAAAAAAAAAGTATATAAGTATTATATCCATTGTCTAGTACCCATAGTACAAGTTTTACTTAGTTTGGGACTAGATGGTGAATAGAATAGAATAGAATAGTATTTATTTGCGGTGCTGTGTAAAATGTCCCAAAAATATTTATTTCTTCATTTATATATTGACGTTAACATCAGCGACCCAACACGTGCTTGACAGGTTTTTGTTTCTCTACGTAGTAGGCGTTATCGTAAAATAATTTAGTAATTAAATGCGAGTTGTGTTGAGTTAAACGTCCTTTTGAGCAATTCTACCAGCTATAGATATGTTTATATGACAGATATCCCTTTCCGAGAATTGCGATATATAAGTTGATGTGGGAAAATTCATTGTTCTATTGTCTCTGGCCATCTATTAACATAGCCTTCGCCACTTATCATAGTTATCACGCAACTTCATCATAGTCTAGTAAATAAGTACATATTTAAAAACATATCTAACTAGGTAAACGGTGATGTTAGGAACCACGACAAGTTAATGGTACTTAAGTATTACGTATAAGAAGAACAAAGTAGAGAGAGACATAGCTATTGAAGCACTGAGGTGCAACTCAAGATAAAACTTAAGTATGCACTTAAGTTAGATACATCATAGGCACAGACCAGTAAGAGGCTTACTGGTCTGTGATCATAGGTAAGTAGTACCTGGTATTTCATATCGTAATCGGCAATTAGGGTTCACTTCTACCCCTCACGATATACCTAACAGTTATTCTATAAGCTTTGTTATGATTTGATTCATACTTCATACTTAGTGTATGAACAACAAAAAAAAAACAACTAAAAACATGAAAACAAGATAAATTTCTGCAGTCGGTGGCAATCTTAGTTCAATCTGTGATTTTAGGCTAGGTACCGACTGCGAATGAATGACTTTTTCGTTGAGATATGTCATTCCCATACATTTTGATTGTTTTCTATAGCGTTGACGATTGTAGGTTGTCAACATGGCTAGGGGGACTGATTCCTTTAGACATTTACCTTTGACATCTTGGACGAATCGTTCAAGTTTGACATGCGGTCGACTGTACATAGTAAAAGTAAACAAGGTAGTGTCGTAACACTGAAAATGATGGCTCAGTGACAAATATGTAGGTGTATAAGGATGTTTAGATGAGAAACTTTCAGTTGTTGGGTTAGGCATTGATTTAAGTGTGACACACGGTAGATACAGTCACTTATAGAAAGTTTCTACAAGCGTCAATTGTCATCTACTGTAGTTATACATATAAACAGCACATTATTGTTCCACTGCTGAGCACAGCCACTTCTCAGAATGAATCTCTTCTCAGTCCACCACGCTAGTCTACTGCGACTTGGCAGACTTCACACACCATCAAGAACTGTACGCAGCACTCTCAGGTGTGCAGGTTTCCTCAAGATATTTTTCTTCACCGTTAAAGCAGGTGATAATCAAATTTTGATCCACACATGAATTCGAAGTCAGTGGTGCGGGCCGGGTTTGAAATCAGACCCTCCTGCATGGTAGGCAAGTGGTCAACCGCTAAGCTATCACAGCTGTAGTTTCTGCTGTGGCAACCTTCAGATAACATGAGTTTGTGTTGCAATCGGTGCGCATACTCACTAAAATCGTGTAAATAAAAAAAAAACGTATTTTTTTTTCAACGTACATAATTATTTTTACTTTGAATATGACGGATGAAGATATACATATTATAAGTTATAACTCTGTTGTTGTTGACATAAATCCTGGCTATTACTTCGTTTCGATTTTTGACTGAGTGGTTTATTCCTGTTTGTGTTCTTTAGGAACCCTCATTTGATTCATTTGGAGGCTTGCGAGGTTGCCAGTATACTTGATTGACATGAATAATAGAGCTCCTTATGTGATACACAAATAAATCCTTATAAATACGTGTTAAACAGTATGCAGTCTAGTCGTCACTTTAACAAAGATCGAGGGCATGTTGTATTGAGTAGGATAAAAAGTCAGGTTCCAAAAAACAAAGAAGTTTCGTTGCCCTGAGGTTTAAAATACACAAGTTGTGTATAGTGAACAGACCAAATTACTTGGATGTCACAGGGTTATTTTTAACCCTTGAACTTCATCGGACGCGATATTATGCGATAGCGTAACAATAGAATTTTAATTTTGTCTGAAATTGCCGCATTCAACGGTTTGAACAACTTTTAGTACCTATGACACCAACTTTGAATGAATGAGCAAAAGAAAATTTCATTTTATAAAAAATGTTTCGTGTAGGTTCCTACTTGACCAGAATGGATGGAACAGTTGCTTTTTTTTTCTAATTCGAAGTTGATGTAATACATAATAAAAGTTGTTTAAATTAATTATTATTTAAAGGGTTATTTATGAATTAAAAATAAACCCATTTATCTCGAGAAATGGAAAAAAATACAGTTGAAGGTTTTTTATCATTTCACAATTTTAATTTCCAAACGACAAAGAACACCAATAAGTAATTATATCAATCACAGAACTGATAGAATCAAAGTTTAAAAAAAAATCAGCTGAACTGTTTAATAAAACTAAGTTTGAATGTAAAGTCTGTACAGTAAAAAATATAAACAAGTACGTACAACTACAATCTTAGTGAAATCGTTGCCTGGTTAGTTGCAAGTGGACACAATGGCGCTTGCGTCACATCCGACCCGGACAGCAGCTCGCAAAATAGATATTTGCACAAAATATGTACGTACAGTCAACAGCCTTATAAAAAGATAATTATTTACACGGAACTCGCGAGAATAACTGCAACGTGCCTGAAGTGGAGATTCATACGTGTGTACGCACAGAAAACCTTCTAGACAGACGGACATGAGAGTACATGACGATAATACAAAGTGTTATTATTATTATTATTATTTTTTTTCTCCCGTGTGGAAATCCTCATGGACGCACTCCGCCCGGGGTAGGCGGAGCTAGTGTCGGACTCTTACCGACTAAAACCACCACGGTGTTCCTTCAACTACCTTAGCCGGGGGCGTGGGAACCCGTGAGTATTCACACAACCACCCCCGATAGGTCCCGGCCCGCCACAAGCAGGCAAGCCCCTTCTCCCCGTGCGGCCTAACGACGGCCACACCCTCCTCTGTGGCGCACACGGAACACTGCACGCCACCTCACCTCACGGGCCCTTAGCAGCTACGCCAGCTGCGCCAACTACGCCAGCTATGCCAGCTGCGCCAACTACGCCAGCTATGCCAGCTGCTGGTCGGGCAGCAGACTACCCCGAGTCTGCTGCTCGCAGGCCCATCCTCCTGTTATTTTTTATAGAGGTGTTCTTCTTCGTCGCGGTCGGTAAAGCCAAGACCCTCGGTCCCAAGAGGCGCGAGAACACTACTCAGCAGGCACTCCTGGGATAACGAGACCGACGGGGGCAGGGAAGGACAGTCCCCCCGCTGCCTGCCCAGTGGCAGGGTGACTGCACACCGGGCCCGCTCCTGCTCCTCCACAGTGCCCTCTGCTTTCTCAGAGGGACACGCGGAGCAACTTCCTATTGGCCCACATCGGGCCCCTCCCGTGCCAGAATATTCGCCACAGGCAATAAGGTCCCCCGGTCCAAAGGAGACTTATTGCCCGTGCCCAGGGTGCACAGGCCCAACAACTGCCGTTCCCTCTAGACGTGTCCAGAAGGACAAGCAGCCGTCAGACACACGTGGAGGTTTTCTGGCCAGCACCCCAATACAAAGTGTTATTGAAATAACTGCAAACCTCTAATGTTAACCCTAAAATCGCGAAAAAAATGCTATTCCCTTCATTTGTGTTCATATAAATCAGTAAAATGTAGGAAACACCGAATATTTTTTTTGCGATTTCAGGGTTAGTCCCATACTAAAAGTGGTTCATACTGATGAGTACAATGACCCCTTAAGAGGTTTTCAGTTATTTCAATAACACGTTGTATAAGGCTCGCGTATTAAGTAAATTATTACACAATAACATGATTGGTCGTGCCGACGTGTAACTGGAACCGAGTGCAATCGTTTACATGCATATTATTCTTGTATGTAGCAGTGGCAAAGGGTGAATATTTTCAGAAGGGAAGCCGTAGGTACCTAAAATAGCTAAGATTACACTTTAATAAAATAAAATAAACAACTTAACAACTTTTAATTTAATTTTACATAATTTTTTTGTACTTTAGAACAATAAATTAGCATAGAAATGTCGTTGATTTGTAAGTATTTAAGCAATTACTAAAAGGAAGCCGGTGGGAATCGTGTTATATGGACCCTTCACCACTGGTATGTAGATATTGAACGTGCTTTGGAACGTACGCGTGTATTGCGGCTACACAAAAGTTTTCAGAATTTTCCATTGAAAATAATTACGAACTGCTCTTGTAATTCATCAATTTCATCAGAATAATTGTGATCAGGCGTCCAATGTAGGTCACGATATTTAGTTTAATATGTTTTATAGCAATAGTCGTGACTATGATCTCTTTTAATAACGTACAACCATAACGTTATAATAAAACCTTAACCGGATTATATCGCGTATAAGAAAACCAAGTTATAGTAGTTAATGAAACTGTTGCATAATTAGGGTTTTTAAAACACGAGTGTGAGTTTAAAAACCGAGCCGTAGGCGAGGTTTTTGATAGTATCACACGAGATTATCCGGAGAAGAACCGGAGTGACCGACATAGCTTGTAGGATCAGTAAGCTGAAGTGGCAGTGGGCTGGCCATGTCTGTCGAAGGACCGATGGCCGTTGAAGCAGACGAGTCCTTGAGTGGAGACCGCGAATCGGCAAACGCAGCGTAGGGCGCCCCCCTGCCAGGTGGACCGACGACCTTAAGAACGTGGCTGGGGGGGACGGGATGCGGAAGGCAGAGGACCGAGCGTTGTGGCGCAACTTGGGAGAGGCCTATGCCCAGCAGTGGACTGCGATAGGCAGAGTTGATTGAGTTGATTGACACGAGTGTTTTAATACATAGTTATGTCAGTTTCATACACTACTTTATCTAAACTCAAACAATTTTAAATAAAATACCAAAGTCAAAATCTTGGTAACATTGTCGTTAGTTTTTCTTGATTTTTCTGGTAAAAGATTGTTCTTAATTTACGTTGCAGCATCCAGAAATTCAGGCGGGGTCATAATCTCCTCACTTCAGTATCACTGGCTGTTTATAAATTCAGGCGGGGTCATAATCTCCTCACTTCAGTATCACTGGCTGTTTATAAATTCAGGCGGGGTTATAATCTCCTCACTTCAGTATCACTGGCTGTTTATAAATTCAGGCGGGGTCATAATCTCCTCACTTCAGTATCACTGGCTGTTTATAAATTCAGGCGGGGTCATAATCTCCTCACTTCAGTATCACTGGCTGTTTATAAATTCAGGCGGGGTCATAATCTCCTCACTTCAGTATCACTGGCTGTTTATAAATTCAGGCGGGGTCATAATCTCCTCACTTCAGTATCACTGGCTGTTTATAAATTTAGGCGGGGTCATAATCTCCTCACTTCAGTATCACTGGCTGTTTATAAATTCAGGCGGGGTCATAATCTCCTCACTTCAGTATCACTGGCTGTTTATAAATTCAGGCGGGGTCATAATCTCCTCACTTCAGTATCACTGGCTGTTTATAAACTCACAAGCCCGCGGCATTTATTTTCGATATTTTTCTTAATTATGAAAATAAATTCGTAGCCGACTATCTATAGTTCTATTTTTAAAATTCATTCCCGCCCTAGGGAGGAAAGCAATTACTATGAGTCTTTCCCGCCCTAGGGAGGGAATCAGCGTTTTCCACCCGCTACCCGGATCAAACAAACACAACTTTCCGAGTAGGTATGTGAAATGAAAAAATTATTTAGTGTATGAAATTGTTAACATTATGTCTTTTAATAAATATTATTGACGAATTGCATTAAAAAGACATGCCAAGATTGTTAACTAAATAAGACAAGTAAGAAAAAACAGAGATTAGTTTTGTTTGTGGTTTTTGTAATTGTAGTTAGTGCTTTGAAAGCAAAATTCAAACATGTAATAGAAATGGGAGGTATAAGCCACTATAAAATATTCTATGCGTTGTTTATTACTTGTAACAACTTTTTATGTCAATAAAGATTATATTATATTATTCATATAATTCATTTATTTTTATAAAATTATTTTTATTGTTATTTGCTATACGTAGTTTCCTTTATGGTATCAATGCTTTGCTATAGAAAAAAAGCTCGGGCGGTTGGTTATTAGAGGTGTGAGTCAAGTGATTGACTCGTTCGAGGTTTAAGACTCTACCGTACATATTAAGTATGTGATATGTGACTGACGATGCTGTAGATAGTTTATTATACGGCTGGTAGATAGAAAGTGTCATACTGTATCTACTATATCGTAACCTCAGACATAACAATATCAGACATAACAGTTATGTGTACTCAACATAACTGTTATGATGTTGTTTACATAGGTAATCTACTGTTTACAATTTTGATTGTTGAGATCAATAGACTTTTGTAATTAGTTGATTTAAAGAATGTATAATATACGTAACATTGATCAAATTGACACAAAAGTCCCGAAAGTGACCAGGCCGCTGAAGCAAATAATGAATTTCGATACGGTTTAATGAAGATGCGCCAAACAAATCGTAAAATTGAAATCGACATAATTTTGTGGCTCGCTAAAGATGATGGATTTCTCAAATGCAATAGTAGAAGCACTTTCACCGGGGTACCCCACCCCACTGCCCCCCCCCCCACCGCAGCAGCGCCGGCAACCGCTCCTACCTGTCCACTACTATTCACGGTTATGTAATTTTTGTGTATACCTTTCAGTTTGTTAGTAAATCACAACTTCATTAACTATACCTCGCTAAGGACAAAGCATTCTCAGGCTATTGCAGTAGCGTTTTGCTACTTACTTAGTTACTTTTCATGTGTATGACTGTGTGGGAGATATCTATGTAGTATAGTATTTATGGTATACAATTATTGTTATTTGTTTATGTTGTATATTAAAGTGCTACTGAGTACAAGTGACTACTTTCATATAAAATATTTACTTTAATGTCTCTTTGTGGTTTCTCCTTGATTTCAAGATAGGTATAAGTGCCTGATCGTATCTTGAAAATATTATGAAAAACGGTTTCAAAAGCTCTTGTTTCCAAGCAAAATCTGACTCGTTGACAATAAAATTAAACATCACACATCACGGACGAATAAAAAAATGCGGACGGAATCTCGCTAAGAAAAGATTGAAGCACTTCATATTTTCATAAACCCACTATAATTTCGACAGCATTTTAACACACCAAACGGCATATTGTTATTTTATTTGTGACACTACGACAACGTCTACCGTCACACGAGATTTGTTGCGTGATCGCGGCTGTTTGTCTTGATATAGGTGTGAATGTGTGCGTGTTAGCCAGCGAAGGCAGATAACAGTGCGAGCCCGTACCTATTAGTTACTCATACTCTCGTACTCTTACTATGGGTGCTATACTTATTGTTTAGCGAGATTCCGTCCACCTTTTTTTATTCGTCCGTGTCACACACAGACATATTGAAAAAATAAAATCCCCGTTACTTCAGCATGTATTGTATGTTCGTGCTGATTTCGGTATTTCCACTGAGGCTTCCCCACTTTTTGTAGAGTTTTTTTAAGAAGGTTTTTGTGCAAAACATTAGTACATCACGGCTCTCACGTCTTTACCATCATTATCAACTGATGTATCGCATTATGTGATGTGAGAAATCAAAGAATATGTAGTAGACTGGTAGCATCTATGGGTTATTATTTTTACTAGTGGTCGTCCTTGTAGTAGAAATTCGACCGAAATTCATTACATTTTTAAGTTTGAACGTTATTTAGGTTCTTTTATCAATGAGTATACCTTAATTAGCTCCGTCGTAGGAAGGCAAAAAGAACTGCTTCCATTTTTTTCAAAATTAATTACGCCAAAGCTCGTCAAGCTACTAAACAAAAAAATTAAACAAAAAAAATCGGTTGACATACAGAGGAGAAAAAATAGCTGAACTGTTTTGTCTTTACCTATTTATATGTAAAGCCCAGGACCGACCGTTGTGGCGATGCTTGGGGGAGATAGGCCTCCAGTGGACCAGCAGTGGACCTCTTTCACCAGCGTCAGGTTTAATAACCTGGCAATATGCTGAGCTGGACACCCATTTGTCACAATTCTGAGACGCACATGGCGCATGACTGTCAATGACTTTTTCCTCGCTTTGTTACTTCTTTACTATAACTATTTCTTGTTCATGTATACCTATCCTTTCTTTTGTATGTGACTCAGTTGTGTCAAATAAATGTTTTTCTTTCTTTCTTTCTTTTATCGGCAAAATGATGATGATGATGATGGATGATGGTATGTATATTGTATAGATTAGCAATATTAATAGAAAAAAAATTAAGGTAGTCCTTGTGGTGCCGGACTTAAAGAATAGCACCACCCTTATCTCTTCTCATGGGTGTCGTAAAAGGCGACTAAGGGATTCACCAGAGGATGGGCAGCAGCGTTCTCTGAGTATTTAACCAACCAACTGCGATCGCCAACCCGCCTGCCAAGCGTGGCGATTATGGCATATCCCCCCTTAATTGGGGGAGGCCTATGTCCAGTAGTGGACGTCTTTCGGCTGAAATGATGATGATGAATGAATAGAAAAAAACGGATAAGGGGAGGTGGATGATGATGTAAACGTTGAAGTCTATCTTTCGAAAATATTTATGATTATTGTGTTTACCTAATAATAAGGTATTAATATGATATTCGATATTATTTCAGTGCTTTTAGAAAATAAAGCATGAATGATTTCACTCCTATTTCATAAACTGAAGTTAAATGCACGGCTATTGTTCTATTCAGTGTAATAAATACATGAAAGAGATTCATGTCTGTCTGAAAACAATTACAGTACCTATATTTAGATATTTACAAGTATTATTGTCTGAGAATCTATGGTACGCTGAAAACAATAAGTGCGTCAAAGTTATTAGCAAGTTCAAATGCAAAATGAAATTTGGCTGATCTGCTGACTAGAAACCCTGATTGCAATAAATAGAAATATAAATATTTTTGGGACATTTTACACAGCACCTAGTCCCAAACTAAGCAGAGCTTGTACTATGGGTACTCGACAATGGATATAATACTTAAATACTTTTTTTTTGTAAATATATACTTATAATACATAAGAAACACCCAGACCAACACAAACACTTATGTTCATCACATAAATATTTGTGTCCTGTGGGAATCGAACCCACGACCTCGTGATTAGCAGTCCGACACTCGAACCACTAGACCACAGACGTCGTCAAAATAATTAGGTATATGAATAAAATTGTTTATTCTCGCCACAAAATATTATGTTTTTATGTCTGATACATATTATATTATAATTAATTTTGTGGTGGTTACAGTGGGAAGCATAAGGTTTTGATTCTATCTCCTGAATTAGGTGTGAACCTGTAGGTATCTCGGGAGATAAAATGCGTTGTTTTTACTTATCTACTTAAGGAGAATGTAGCAGCCAAGTGGCGCCACCATCAGTAAAAAAAATACTACTCGCTGAATACATAATTTATCGAAAATTAGTTTTTAACGGTGGAAGTACAGGTACTGTAGTTTAATCAGAAACTATAGCTGGTTGACTACTGAATCATCTCCTGGGGTGGCGCTGCTAAAACTCACCTAATTCAGGCAGAGAGAACTCAAAATAAAACAAGTTTATCCTAATTCATCGCGTATTGTTATTAAAATTAGTTTTCCTGACGTTTCGTATACTTTGCAGCGTTCGTGGTCTCAGGAAGTGGTCGTTTTGTTTCGTTTGCTGATCAACTTTTAGTTCGGATACGGAAACTTTTCGAACATTTGAGAATAGCACTGCTGATCCCAAATTACTTGGGGTCGGCGCAATACGTTACTGTCTTACACGAACACGAATGATAAAGGAAAAAGTTTTATCTAAGACAGATAAATAAATAGACTTTAGGAAACGTATTATATTCCACCTAAATTATTAACAGAACTTTATCTTTATTATTATAGAGCGCGTTGAACTCTTTTAACTGTACAACACGATTAATTTATTTATTAATAGGTCCGGATAGTTTCCAATTACACTAAAGTATTGTATACATAAGCATTATGCACATTGGTAACATGTAACTGATGTAACATGTAAATCATTAAGTATAAACAAAATACAACAGATTTTGTGATGCCACATGCCACAAAATCGCTTTCCATTTACAATATGTACTCCAAGCCACGGAGTTTTTTTTTTTTCTTGTCTGAAAGGTGCGAAAAAAAAATCAGGTGGTCCCTACATTTTATCGATTTAAGTGAACACAAAATTAAATGTAGGGATCAACTGATTTTTCTTTCGAGCTTTTAGGATTGGTCCCATAGTAAATGTTGTTTGTTATGATGAGTAGATTCAGCATTTCAAATATTTCGGATTAATAATGTAGGACCTTATTTACTTGGTACTACTCAGTAGTTGTAATTCATGTGCAGATCAGAATACCTTTTTGATTATCACTTGCTTTAATGGTGAAGGAAAAACATCGTGAGGAAACCTGCTCACCTGAGAGTGCTCCATACAGTCTTCGATGGTGTGTGTAATCTGCCAACCCGCAGTAGGCCAGCGTGTTGGACTAAGGTCTTAACCTTCTCAGTCGGAGAAGAGGCCCGTGCCCAGCAATGGGACAGTAATGGGCTGATTACATGTTATGTGATTCAGTAACATGATCTATAAATTATCATTAGTTACTAATCTGCTCAAGAAATGTCAACGTTCATAACAATTAGATTGACGAGTAGTAAAAGGTAATCAACGACTATACAGCCCATAGACGTCTCATAACAGGCGACCGATGTCTGCAACACATCTATGAAACTTCACTAATGTAGCTCACCACTATTCGCCACTTGAAATCTTCAAATCGCTTTCGACCACTTACATGAGCCGTCAAAACTGCCGCGTTAGTGTTTAGCCAATAGCCGCCTTGTCAGGGCCAATCGGATTGCAGTACCCCGCCTCAGCTTGTGGCAGAATTTATTGTACGCATTATATTCAACATTAGGCGTCTATCGGGCTGTATAGTCGTTGAAGGTAATAAATAGATTGACGAAAAGTAAAAGTTATAGAGAGGAAGGTATATGTTTGAACACCGTGCATGCATGCATGCATGTATGGTGTGATTTTAAGTTAGTCACAGTTTTTTACTTTCTGTTATTGTGTAACAAAAGCTTTTATGACGATGACGACTATATTTTTTTTATTATCAATTAGTTGTTTAGCTCTGTTTATTGTTTACTTTTATTTTTTCATAAAATGAAATCTAAAACTATGTTTGTTCGTGGCAGGCGTACCGACAGAGGGTGTCATCATCAGTACAAATCGCGCGGATTGTGGGGTTGACGGTGGTGGCGGCGTCCTTCATCCTGGGCTCGTTCATCCTGGCCTCGAGCTGGGTGACGGCGCGCGCCTCCTGCCACCAGCTGGAGCAGCTCGACGCCATGCTCGACAAGGAACTCGCACTTGAGGGACGAGCATACGGGAACGACGGCTTGTTAGCGGTAAGTAACATAATAATAATAATATGTCGGGCATGTCACCGTCCGGGAGAATCTATCCGACACATTATATCCGGATGTTCGCGTCTAGCTAACGGCTAGTACTTGCACAGGCACAACCTAGTAGCCAGAATTATTCACCAGCAACTTGCTTTGAGATACAATCTCGTGGAATCAGAAGTACCGTACTACAAGTATGTGCCCGACCCAGTTCTTGAAAATGGCCATGTCACATTGTACTGGGACAGATCTATCATCACTGACAGGACTATTGTTCACAATAAGCCTGATATAGTGGTGATAGATCGATCTGAGCGCCGCGCAATGTTGTTGATATCTGTGTCCCACATGACGGGAACCTCGTGAAAGCTGAAAAAGACAAGCAAATTAAATATCTTGATCTAGCACACGAGGTTGTCGACATGTGGGAGGTGGACTCAGCAATCATTGTGCCGATAGTTGTTACGGCCAATGGCCTTGTAGCAAAGAGCCTCGACCACCATCTCATGAGGCTCTCGTTAGGCGGCTGGGTCAAGGGCTTGATGCAGAAAGTGGTTCTCCTAGATACGGCGCGTATTGTTAGGAGGTTCCTTTCTCTGGAGCCCTGACCGCCGGTAGCTTGGTCCCTGTACCCGATACCGGTGGGCCACTATTTTTATATTTTTAAATGTTTTTTTGTTTTGTAAAAATATTTAAAAATATATAGTTAGTTATAGTAGTATATGTAATTAAATAAAGGAAATAATATGTCATGTTAGTATATTCAACAAGCATGTTTTTCACGAAGGGCAGGTTTTTCAGTGCAGAAACGGTGTTACGTCTCTTAAAAAAGGGCTCGCTAATTGTCATCAACCAGGCACAATTCGAACTCTTGGCTGTTACGAAACATTTCAAGACTTAAACCGAATTACATTTTTCCTGTGAACATCTAATGTATTCTTACTGAGCTCGTGTACATTCACTCTTGCAATCTAATAAATAAATAATAATAAATAACGTTTATTTACGAAAATAGTACAGCGTTTCAAATTACACATAGACTATGTTTTCATCGTACAAAAATTATTAAAGCATATAGATGCTATAGAGCCGAACTAGGCAGAGCCTGTGTTTCAGCTATCAGCGCCAATTCCTTCAAATATAATATAATATATATATTGTTACGAGCTGGGGGTTCGTATATAGATAGAAAGCCGATTAAATGCGTAGAGAACACTTTATTACTGAACAATTACACTGAATCGCTTATTAACACAAAGTTACTAGTTAAATCGCTCCGAATATCGCTTCGATGTTATCGCTTGTATCGCTTGATCCAAACTGAACTCCAACTGAACTCCACTGGCGCTCAGCTGCGCCGTTTATATAGGCCGCGAGTCGTGGTACTGGAAAGTCCTCGAACGTCATCTATCCTTGTCATAAGATAACTCTTTCTCACTTGCACATTCTCGAAATAGAAAGTTCTCGAACCTCGTCGAACCTCATCTATCCTCTATCTCACTCACTCACTTCTAGAATGGAATGTTCTCGAAGCTTGTCGAATCTCGTCTATCCTTGTCTTATATTAGCTCTATCCTGCTCACTCTCTTCCAGGAGGTTCTTCGTCTATCCTTGTCTGATATTTAGCTCTATCTCGCTCACTCATCAACAATTTTACATGTGGGTGTCAAATGGCCATAAGGGGTCCTGAAAACGCCTGAAAATGGGATTTCAGGAAATGTCGGCATCGGATTTGTTGGCTCCTGAAACGGCCTGAAAACATGTTTCAGGCGCCTGAAAACAACGGCAACTTACTCAAAATTTCGATTCTTTGGTATGTGATAGAGCCTCCTCTGATACGGACTGAAAATGCATTTCAGCCTGCTGAAAACGTCTCTAAGTCCAGGAAAATCGAGGTTGAAGTATTTCAGTCCACTCTGCTTAACCCTCCGTCGTAACACTACCCCCTCCTAAGACATGCTCGTCCCGAGCATCATTATCTCCGTAGTACCGGGCCAGTCGATCAATGTGTACAATCTTCGGTTGATTGCGTCCGTCCTTTCGGATTCGGTAGGTGACATCGTTGACCTTCGTGACGGCCCATCCCAATTAGGTTTGCGCCCTCCAGGGTCATACGTCTTGATCTCTCCGTCAGTGGGCGGCCGCTTGATCTTCTCGTCGAAGGGCGTGTTGGACTTCTCGGCGCTGCCTTCTTCCTTGAGCTTCACGCTGCCCTCGCCGTACTTCTCGTCTGAGGAAGCCTTCTTGTTCTTCTTCGCTGGTGGCTCCGTCGCTTTGGCAGCGGGTGCCTTCTTCTCTGCAGACGGTGTGGGTGCTTTCCGCTTGACGGGTGTGGCCTTAGTGTTGACTTTCTTAGCCTGGGCACCCTTGCGGCCTCTCGCCACGAGTGCCGGTGCTGCTGCCGCTGTCCGCCCACGCTTCGACTTGAGCTCCTGCTCAGACTCCTCTGTCTCGCTTCCGGACTCATTCTCACTCTCATTCTCCGACTTTTTACTTTCTTCTTCGCTGTCTGACTCTGATTTTCGACCGTGACTCAGGTTACTTGGCCATCCCTTGTTACCCTTGACCTTGCGGCCGCGCTTGGCGGGCTCGCCAGCGGAGCGGCAGCGGCTCAACGACTTGCGGCGCTGTGTGGCGCCCACCACTCCCTCGCCCACCTCTGGGTCGAAGTTGCTATCGTCCTCCTCCGACCCGCTCGGGTTGAACGTGCCATCTGTATCTTCTGAGTCATCTTCAGTTTCTTGATACATGTTAACTTCGTCTTCACCATCATTTGCTTCATATTCGTCATCGTCCGATTCCTGGCTCTTATTGGCATCATCTTGTTCGGATATGTCTGCTTCACTAACGACAGCTTGATCAACCTTAATCTCTACCTCATCTTGTTTATTTTTAAAAGAAAGATAGAGTTCCTCCAATATTGCTCCTCGCTCAAGTATCTTCTCCATTCTACGGAACCGCTCTTCCCGCCTTGCAGCTAGTTCTCGTGCATGCTCTTCCTGCCTTGCGGCTTGTTCGCGTGCTTCGCGCACTTGTTCGCGGGCTTGCTCTTCCTGCCTTCTGGCTAGTTCGTGTATTTGCTCTTCCTGCTTTCTTGCCATTTGCTGCATCAAATTGAATAAGCTGGCAATGTCGTTATTCCCACCTTGAGGCTGAGGTCCCTGTTGGACGACCTCCTCCTGACTCATAGTTCTTGATGCGTCCTGAGCTGTCTGTCTCGCCGTTAACTGTCTCGTCTGCATCCGACTCGGCGTTTCGTTACCAGCTGGTTCCTCCTCTCTTGGCGTAATCGGCATTTTCTATCCCACTTCTGACACCAAATGTTACGAGCTGGGGGTTCGTATATGGATAGAAAGCCGATTATATGCGTAGAGAACACTTTATTACTGAACAATTACACTGAATCGCTTATTAACACAAAGTTACTAGTTAAATCGCTCCGAATATCGCTTCGATGTTATCGCTTGTATCGCTTGATCCAAACTGAACTCCAACTGAACTCCACTGGCGCTCAGCTGCGCCGTTTATATAGGCCGCGAGTCGTGGTACTGGAAAGTCCTCGAACGTCATCTATCCTTGTCATAAGATAACTCTTTCTCACTTGCACATTCTCGAAATAGAAAGTTCTCGAACCTCGTCGAACCTCATCTATCCTCTATCTCACTCACTCACTTCTAGAATGGAATGTTCTCGAAGCTTGTCGAATCTCGTCTATCCTTGTCTTATATTAGCTCTATCCTGCTCACTCTCTTCCAGGAGGTTCTTCGTCTATCCTTGTCTGATATTTAGCTCTATCTCGCTCACTCATCAACAATTTTACATGTGGGTGTCAAATGGCCATAAGGGGTCCTGAAAACGCCTGAAAATGGGATTTCAGGAAATGTCGGCATCGGATTTGTTGGCTCCTGAAACGGCCTGAAAACATGTTTCAGGCGCCTGAAAACAACGGCAACTTACTCAAAATTTCGATTCTTTGGTATGTGATAGAGCCTCCTCTGATACGGACTGAAAATGCATTTCAGCCTGCTGAAAACGTCTCTAAGTCCAGGAAAATCGAGGTTGAAGTATTTCAGTCCACTCTGCTTAACCCTCCGTCGTAACACTACCCCCTCCTAAGACATGCTCGTCCCGAGCATCATTATCTCCGTAGTACCGGGCCAGTCGATCAATGTGTACAATCTTCGGTTGATTGCGTCCGTCCTTTCGGATTCGGTAGGTGACATCGTTGACCTTCGTGACGGCCCATCCCAATTAGGTTTGCGCCCTCCAGGGTCATACGTCTTGATCTCTCCGTCAGTGGGCGGCCGCTTGATCTTCTCGTCGAAGGGCGTGTTGGACTTCTCGGCGCTGCCTTCTTCCTTGAGCTTCACGCTGCCCTCGCCGTACTTCTCGTCTGAGGAAGCCTTCTTGTTCTTCTTCGCTGGTGGCTCCGTCGCTTTGGCAGCGGGTGCCTTCTTCTCTGCAGACGGTGTGGGTGCTTTCCGCTTGACGGGTGTGGCCTTAGTGTTGACTTTCTTAGCCTGGGCACCCTTGCGGCCTCTCGCCACGAGTGCCGGTGCTGCTGCCGCTGTCCGCCCACGCTTCGACTTGAGCTCCTGCTCAGACTCCTCTGTCTCGCTTCCGGACTCATTCTCACTCTCATTCTCCGACTTTTTACTTTCTTCTTCGCTGTCTGACTCTGATTTTCGACCGTGACTCAGGTTACTTGGCCATCCCTTGTTACCCTTGACCTTGCGGCCGCGCTTGGCGGGCTCGCCAGCGGAGCGGCAGCGGCTCAACGACTTGCGGCGCTGTGTGGCGCCCACCACTCCCTCGCCCACCTCTGGGTCGAAGTTGCTATCGTCCTCCTCCGACCCGCTCGGGTTGAACGTGCCATCTGTATCTTCTGAGTCATCTTCAGTTTCTTGATACATGTTAACTTCGTCTTCACCATCATTTGCTTCATATTCGTCATCGTCCGATTCCTGGCTCTTATTGGCATCATCTTGTTCGGATATGTCTGCTTCACTAACGACAGCTTGATCAACCTTAATCTCTACCTCATCTTGTTTATTTTTAAAAGAAAGATAGAGTTCCTCCAATATTGCTCCTCGCTCAAGTATCTTCTCCATTCTACGGAACCGCTCTTCCCGCCTTGCAGCTAGTTCTCGTGCATGCTCTTCCTGCCTTGCGGCTTGTTCGCGTGCTTCGCGCACTTGTTCGCGGGCTTGCTCTTCCTGCCTTCTGGCTAGTTCGTGTATTTGCTCTTCCTGCTTTCTTGCCATTTGCTGCATCAAATTGAATAAGCTGGCAATGTCGTTATTCCCACCTTGAGGCTGAGGTCCCTGTTGGACGACCTCCTCCTGACTCATAGTTCTTGATGCGTCCTGAGCTGTCTGTCTCGCCGTTAACTGTCTCGTCTGCATCCGACTCGGCGTTTCGTTACCAGCTGGTTCCTCCTCTCTTGGCGTAATCGGCATTTTCTATCCCACTTCTGACACCAAATGTTACGAGCTGGGGGTTCGTATATGGATAGAAAGCCGATTATATGCGTAGAGAACACTTTATTACTGAACAATTACACTGAATCGCTTATTAACACAAAGTTACTAGTTAAATCGCTCCGAATATCGCTTCGATGTTATCGCTTGTATCGCTTGATCCAAACTGAACTCCAACTGAACTCCACTGGCGCTCAGCTGCGCCGTTTATATAGGCCGCGAGTCGTGGTACTGGAAAGTCCTCGAACGTCATCTATCCTTGTCATAAGATAACTCTTTCTCACTTGCACATTCTCGAAATAGAAAGTTCTCGAACCTCGTCGAACCTCATCTATCCTCTATCTCACTCACTCACTTCTAGAATGGAATGTTCTCGAAGCTTGTCGAATCTCGTCTATCCTTGTCTTATATTAGCTCTATCCTGCTCACTCTCTTCCAGGAGGTTCTTCGTCTATCCTTGTCTGATATTTAGCTCTATCTCGCTCACTCATCAACAATTTTACATGTGGGTGTCAAATGGCCATAAGGGGTCCTGAAAACGCCTGAAAATGGGATTTCAGGAAATGTCGGCATCGGATTTGTTGGCTCCTGAAACGGCCTGAAAACATGTTTCAGGCGCCTGAAAACAACGGCAACTTACTCAAAATTTCGATTCTTTGGTATGTGATAGAGCCTCCTCTGATACGGACTGAAAATGCATTTCAGCCTGCTGAAAACGTCTCTAAGTCCAGGAAAATCGAGGTTGAAGTATTTCAGTCCACTCTGCTTAACCCTCCGTCGTAACAATATTTTTCAATTAGGATAGCCATGAAACAGAAATGTTAACATAGTGTAGGTTTTTTAAAATATTATTGAATTTTATATAAGAAACTAAAATTAAAACTATTCGCAGTCTTTTCAGACTTGCGATCTACAAGTAGGTAATATAAATAATAATTTTACTTAAAAAATTTGTGACTATGTCCTCTCTGTGTGTAAAATGATAATGTCCTTGAGTGAAATGTGAGAGGATGTGTGGGAGTGTAAGTTTGTGTGTATATGTAGGGTGTGTGGGGGTGTGTACGTGTGTATGATAACGTGTGATGTGTGTTAGGTGTGAGCTGGGTCTAATACACTTACCGAGCTCGTGTACATTCACTCTTGCGATCACTATAGAATCAAGATCAAAAAGGCAGTTTCTATCATCAGTAAAATATAAGTAATAAGCTGTAATCACCTAATAGTATACCACCTAACTTTAATGGGTTGAAGCACTTCGAAGCCGTGTTTAGCATGAATACGGTTGGGTTAATTTGAACTGCATTATTCTGTGGCAAGCTGCCAGCTCTCGGCTATCTACTTACACATCAGTTGCTCTTTCACCAGCTAACCTATATAGTTCGAAATATTATAGTAACTTACAAGTAAAACCACGAGCATATAGTACGAGTTTGACACTTACTGATGCTTCCATCGCGACCCTGGCGAATACGAGGAGGAACTACTGATTTGTGAATGAATGTCGACGAAAATGATGAAAGTATTCATAAGTGTCAAACTCGTACTAGGCCCCCTAAGTCAACGCATAACTTATATTTATACATGATGACTTTTTACGGTCCTACAATTAGAGTGCACTGATTCTGTACATACAATTAAGTTATTACACAAGGTCAATTAAATAAATAAAACTTGGACTTTTCAATAAGGCTTTAATTATTTAATTAAGGCTACTTTTCAATAGAGCTTAATCAATTTATTAGGAAGAGGTAAAAGACTATCGGTTACAATTTAGATTTCGCTAAAAAAATTGGGTAAGGCTAGACAAGCAGCTAAGTGGCGCCACCATCAGTAAAAAAATAATTACTCGCTGAGTACATCATCTAACGAAAATTCGGTTTTACCAATTGAAGTAAAGGTGCTGTAGTTTAATCAGAAACTATTAACTCTGTAAATATAGTTCGATGTAGTTGTAAGTAAAAAAATGCGAAAAACGGCCACTTTTGGCACTTTTTCTGTCTATGACTACAGCGAATATTTTACAGAGTTAATCGTTTCTGATTAAACTACAGTACCTTTACTTCAGTTGATAAACCCGAACTTTCGATAAATGATGTAGGTACTCAGTTAGGTATTTTTACTGATGGGGGCGCCACTTAGCTGCTAGTAGCGCCTTAGTACAGATACACAGTAAACACACTGTTTGTAAGTGGGTAGGATTTTCTTTTGCTTCTAGATATAATTTGAGTACCTAAGAGTGTACTCGGAATGTGTAATATAGATACGCTGATGGAAAATTAAACATTTACAATGAAGCCATTCATGCAAAGCTTAGCGATACGGCAAGTTACAGGCGTTCATAACAGGTCATCTAGAAGAGTTACTATAATTAATCAAAAAAAAATCCTTACCTACATCAATTTCTTTTAATTTACGATATTAAGAGGAAAATAAATGCGGGCAGAGGGACTTTTGAAAATTGAATATTTGAAGAAACTATCGTTGTCGCATTTCGAGCGCTCGACCTCAAAGAAGTGCGATAAGGACAACTGCAGTTCCAACTGAATAGCCTTAGTAAAAAAAAGTCATAATTCAAGGTTTGGCTCTCGACTATTTTTTCCTCCGAAACTGGACCAATTTAAAATATATTTCATGAACTGAATAAGAAGAATATGTACTGTGTCGCTATGTTTTCCTTTTTCATTAATAAATACCAAATTTATACACTAGGCCTCTGTAGACAGCGGTCTAAATAGGCAATTTTGATATTTTTTGAGTGGATCTATAAATAATTTATCAACAAAAAACAAAAACATAGGGACATCCGAAAGGTCATATCTATTTTACTGTTAAAAATCATTGCTCTAGGGCAGCGGTTCTCAAACTTTTTTGGTCACGGAACCCTTTTGACAAGCAAAATACTTGACGGAACCCTACAATAAAACAATAGTTTTTAAAAGTGTATTCTTTATTATATAAGCATAATAAAAGTACAATGTAACAGTTACTAATTATTACTTACTTTAACCACATGCCAAGTACAATAATAGAAGATATTAAAAATGAAAAAATCTTAACTAATGGGAGGTATGAAACTGTTTTTTATTTTTCATCAATTGGTTGATATCAGGTTTGATAGAAGACATTTGAAGTCTCATATCAGGTTCGGCGTCCAGTCTATTGCGATATTTTGTTTTCGTGGCTGCATAGGTTGAGAATCCTGTTTAGCACAAATATGTTGTTGGGAACGGGAGAAGAATATTCAGAGCCATTCTGCCAAGCATTGGATATTCATCACGGATTCTGCACCAAAAATCGTTGAGAGGCGTCGTTTTGAACAGTGACTCCATACTTGTGTCTGATGACATTTCTAAAAGAGATTCATATATCTCGTTTGACATACTTTCGGGCTTTTGCAAGTTGGGTAAAAAAGGATTATGAATCCATGAATTCAGCTTCATTTTTGTATTATGTTCTTCGGGAAAATACTTTACAAAAGATGCGCGCATCGAAGTGAGATATTGGACCAATTCTTCAAACACATCATCTTGAAACATTTCCGAGTCGTTATCGCTAACAAACTCACTGAGTGACGTAAAGCTTTCTATTTCTCTCTTACCAACGCAAATAATCCAAAAATCTAATTTTCTTTTGAAGGCAGTTATTTTGTTATAGGCCTGGAACACTGTTGTCTGTTTACCTTGCAATGATAAATTCAATTCGTTCAGTTTTTGAAAGATATCCGCCATAAAAGACAATCGGAACAACCAAGTTTTATCATACAAACGGTCTTTCAAATTAAAAGAAACTGTATCTGCTGAAAGAAACATTTGTAACTCGGCTCTAAGTTCAAATAGCCTTGTTAAAGTTTTACCCCGAGACAGCCATCGCACTTCTGTATGGAGCAGCAGTGTTTTATGTTTGCTGCCATAATCTTCACACAATAATGAGAACAATCGGGATTGTAGTGGTCGTGATTTGCTAAAATTAATTATTTTTACCGCTTCATCCATAACTAATTTTAGATTTGACGGCATTTGCTTCATCGCAAGTGCTTGTCTATGCAGAATACAATGGCTGGAACTACAATTAGGCGCTTTACTTTTTATTCGTGATACTGCTCCTGCTGTTTTACCTGTCATCGCCTTGGCCCCATCTGTACAAATGTCAATGCAATCGTTCCAACTAAGATTATTTTCTTTAAAAAATATGTTTATTTTATTAAAAATTTCTTCCCCGGTAGTGTTTGTGGGCAGCGGTGAACACATAAGCATGTCTTCTTCAAAAGAACGTTCATATGGATATCTCACGATAACCAGCAAGATAGCCAGACCAGTGACATCAGTTGACTCATCCATTTGCAAGGCGAATCGTGTTTTTTGTAGACGTGCAACTAGTTCTTGTTTGACGTAGCTTGCCAGATCATGGATTCGCCGTGAAACAGTATCGTTTGATAGCGGTACAGTAGAAAGATGCTTTGCAGATTTTTCATCGAGCATACATTTTGTTATGGCTAACACACATGGCTTTATTAAATTCTCAGCGATAGTGTGCGCTTCACCTGCTTGTGCAATGCGATAGCTAACTAAATATGATGCCTCCGTGGCCTTTTCATTGATAGTTTGTGTTACATGCATCATATTTTTTTGACTTTCCAATAACTGTTCTTTTTTACGAACAAAAAATTCTTTATTCTTGTCTTTAGACTCGGGGTGTACAGTTTCTAAATGTCTGCGTAATTTGGCAGGTGCCATGGAACTATTAGGAAGCAGTTTACTACATAACATGCAGAGAGGTGAGCCGTTGGAATCAACAAATCCGAAACTGATATATGATTCATCATACTTCCTTTTTTTCGTCTTTGAAACCGTGGAGCTTGACGTCGTGGCATCATCGTCTGGATCGGTAATTGCTGTATTCTCCGCGCGTACTGCTTTTGAACATTCAGCGTCATTAGAAGATGTCGTTGCAACACGTTTAACACCTTTAAGCCAACGTTCCATTCTTCTTTATTAATAATGTTACACGTCAGGATGGTAGGGTCAAAATAATGCACAATCGTTACTGCGTTTATGAGACAAAGTTTAGTCCAAAGAAGAAATGTACAAAACTGATACAATCAGAATACAGCGGGCAGTAGAACTTACAAGAAGGCAGCAGGCTAGCCAGCTTGTAAGTAGGTAGGTACGAACTTATCGCTCCGAACGCTAATCGTCAACTGACTGACGAGGCGCGACTTTTTTTATATAATAGCGCTTTTATACTTAGTCCTAGACTCGAACTCGAACATTCTCAAAAATACTCGAGTCGGCGCCTTTGATAAACAAAAAGCGGAAATAAAAATATAAATACAAAAAAATGCGTTGTAAACAATCTCGACTTTATGCTTTTGAAGATAGAGCCGAAAGTCGCTTGTTCACAACTATAGCGTCTAATTCAGAGGCGGCTTTTATCAAAGGGACTGCGCGCTCACAAGTATACGCGCGGCGGGCGGATTCAAAACGTTCGACCAGTGACCAGAGAGAGGTGTTTTGTTTTTTTTTTCTAAATTCTTGCGGAACCCCTACAGGGGTATCGCGGAACCCTAGGGTTCCGCGGAACACACTTAGAGTACCGCTGCTCTAGGGTTATAAACCAGAAAGAATACAGTCGAGAGCGTTTGTATGGAGAAAAAACCACTCGCATTTCCTCTTAATTTGTTTAAATCAGATTTCAGTTTGGTAACAATTTCGTAAATAGTAGTACCTTTTATCAACTCAATTTGTACACGAATTTACAATAAATCAATACCCAGAAATGCTGTGTGCGTAATGTGTGTTATTATCATTAGTATTGTACTGACAATGAAGATATTGATTGAGTCTGCAGTTCACAAAATCAGGAGAAGTCACGTTTCTTGTCGTGTAATTTGTGCATGACTTTCTTGTACATGTCACCTTTCTAATTTCCTTGCGTGTATGTTGTTAAGTAATCTCGTACTTGCAAAATCATCAAGTATCACAACCGCAAATATTTATTCAACGTCAGGGCCGTCTTTAGCTAAGTGCGGGCCCTGTGCACTTTAGGATATTCTTACCTTTAACAGTTTGTATCCCGTGACATCTATCTTCTTCTATCTATACCAAAGAGATTAAATACTGGAAAGTATTTTAATTTCTTTGATCTATACTTAGTTATAACAAAACAGTAGAAATGTCAAAACTGTCTGTTAGCTAAACATGTTTGTTACCCAATCACGCAAAAACTACTGAACAGATTTCAATGAAACTTTATATGATAACATGCCCATAGTCTGAAGCTACATATAGGATATATCTTATCTCAATTATTGGTTTTATTTGGTCCTGCCATGCAACTAAACACTCTACTTTACATCGAAATCGGAAGTCATGAAGGATTGAATGTGAAAATTGTTATTAGGAAAAATATAAAAGTTGCTATGCGACGACATTTTGGAATTATTGAACTGTTATTTTACCATGTTTCGTGCTTGATTCCGTAGCTTGGTGGCCTGAAGAGTAGACTTTATAGTTAGTTTTGAGATCGAGTCCCGCTGCTGCCTAGCATATTGTTTTTAATTTTGAAATATTATTTTCGTAGTTATTGTAGTAACACAATAAATGAAAACGTTGCGAGCTACGTTCAACATGTTATTATACTTTTCAATAACTAGTAATGAAACTTTGTGTTTATTAACTTTGTTTATCAAATACATGGCGTTATTGATGTTTTGATTACTTAATTATCACTTAGCTGCCTATGATCCAAAATATAAAAAAGCAAACAACATTGGCCAAAGCATTCGTATGTTATTCATTATAACTAGCAGGGGTAAGAGATATTATGCACCAGCAACAAAAAAATCCAGAAAATCCAGAAGTCCACCTAAGTTCACGAGGGATGCGCTAACGTCTTTCTGTGATAAACCGAATTACAAGCGTGAAAAAGGGGGCAGAAGCAATAATATAAGTGTTAGTGACCAGGTCAGTTTAAAAACTCATATTTGTAACAGTCTCGTTCATCAACCGGGATGAACAACAACTGTAGGTATAGTAATTATTTTTTTTGTATATTTGAAAGGTTACAAAGTACCTAATGTGATGCGTACATACTTACATAAACATCTAAACTGGTACTAGAGGAACCTTTTTGATTGTTTTTATTTTGAAAATCATTAACTGGTATCCTTTTACTGGTATTTTTTTTTCATAATTTGGTCTGTTGTCGCAAGGGCTTGGGAGCCCATGGATCACGGGACCCTGGCGTCGCTGAGCTTGAGCCAGGCAGGTGCGTAAGGATGGGCCTGTTCAAAGTATGATTTTAACATTAGGAACATAACACTTTTCAAATTATGCATGTAAATGATAAGAAGAATTAGACTTATTATTATGTTGTTGAATGCAAATTATTGCTGTAAGTAAGAAAGTTGTCTATTATAGTATGACAAGAGTACACTACGTACTTGTGAATATTGATTTAAATTCAAATTATTTTTTATTTCAAATAAACCTAATAACAGGCACTTTTGAAACGTCAGGCTCTAATTGTACGGTTACAAATTGTTGGTCCTATGGAGAAAAACGGGCAAGAAACTCCATGGATATACCTACTCTTTTTAAAATAGGTTATTGTTTATTACATCAAATTCATTTAAATAATGTAAGCATAATGTAGGTTAAAGTCAGATATAAACAAGAGTTTAAAAGTGAGGATATTGTCTTTAGAAATAAACGACAGACGCGGTACCCGTTCACGAGCATGACGCGAGCATCAGCCATCGCCATATTGAAAAGAATTATTAGTCGCCACCGCGCGGTTCCTATACGTTCGCACAGAATTGCAATTTATTTCAACATTTAATGTACACGTTGGGTAGGTAGGTATTTAACAGTAATTACACTTCTTGCCAGGCTTGAATATGAATGGATGCCTTGTGTTGTTATTATGTAGTTAACTTTAAGAAACCTTGGAAACATCATTATCTTTTGACTGAGTTTGACAAAATTTGACTTTTTTTTCAATTTTCCTGTGAAGTTTAACACTGTAAAAACTAGCAAAGAATAAAATGATGTGAATATATGTGATTTCCATCATCCGTGACTTGTAGTTAGGTATATTTAATGTTTACACTAGTTATGTAATCTTTGTAGAGATGCGTCGATTCCGTGCACGGACCGGTACTTATGTGTTGTACCTAATTGCTGTGCGTGGTAACATTAAAACAATGTAAAAATGTCGATAACAATACTACAGGTAGTATTCAGAGTTTTAAATACCCCATAACAATAATTGAGAATGATCGAATGTTTAAAAATGATTCTCAAAAGTTTGCAACAAGAGCATTGATTGATCTCTTAGAGTCGCAAGGGATGCTAATGATAATGGAATGTGGAAGGGATATAATAACTTCTTAGGTTTTCGCGATCACTACACATTATAATAAAACAAAGTTTAACCGGATTAAATTGCGTATATTATTTAAATTGGTTTCCCTGACGTTTCGAAAGCTTTGCAGCATTTCGTGGTCGCAGGTAGACTAAGATGACAAGCGTCTTTACAAATATTTCTAAACAATTATTTTAATCTACCGTACAATATTATTAATTAAAATCCAAAAACCATCTTCTCTATTCAAATTAGGATGTTTGTTTTTTTTGAGGCAATTGAAATTAAAAAACATCCTAATTTTAATAGAGTAGATGGTTGGCAGCTACCACCTGTTTGGAACCCAGTCCTAAAAATAATCAAGTCCCAAACAGCACGCAACACTGTAAAAGATAATGATATTGTGAGTGATTACTGCGTGCATCGAAACGATTTTAATTAATAATATTGTACGGTAGATTAAAATATTTTTTTAGAAATATTTGTAAAGACGCTTGTCATCTTAGTCTACCTGCGACCACGAAATGCTGCAAAGCTTTCGAAACGTCAGGGAAACCAATTTAAATAATATACGCGATTTAATCCGGTTAAACTTTGTTTTATTATAATGGAAGGGATATGGTCTAAAAAAACAAAAAGCTTTTGTTGTACAACAAACAAAAATCAAATAACCCAAAATTGTAACAATGAATTGCTAAGTTAGGAGATAAGGTTCTCTACTTATTTTAAAAAAAGCTTACTCTCACAATTTACAATACAATACTTTACCTGTATCACAAAGTACTTTGGAACATTGATAAGGTACGAACAAATCAGGGTCTGGCATGTGATAGGATCTATAACAAAAATACAATGACCTCCGTTACGAAGAAATCGACAAGTTTAGTGAGGAGTAATATCCGAACTTCGATGATTGGTTTATTTGAGATTCACACTAAAATGGTTTATCCTTGAAGAAAATTCACTAACCAATCGTTAACTACGATTCTATGCCGACAGTCAACTTATCTATCGTATTATAACCACAGAAATCTTATGTCATTATTTAGATTTCTGTGATTTAGTTAGTATAATTACTTGTGTCATCACTGCGTGTCGGACTCACGCAGAAAGGGTTCTGTACCACCCATCAACCTGATACCCCTTCGAAACCGAGAGTTCATCAAAGACATCAACGCACCGTGAGCGAAATATGATATTTTGCATTTCTTTCTGACGCAGGTACTACCACACATGTCTATGTTTACCCTATTTTTATTATTTGTTGCTAAACTACATAGTTTGCACTATAAACTAACCAAGTTTGACGCTGGTATGTATTACCGTTTTGAAGACAGAGCAGGAACAAAAACTTTGAAAAAAAAACAAGTTTTTCGAAGTTTATTTCTTGTATATGTATTCTTTTTTTGTATTGTATTTATCGTGATAGTGGTCATTCTGAGAAAATTTCAACCGGCTACCTATTACCGTCCAAAAGATACAGCCCTGTGACAGACACACGGACGAACGGACGAACGGACGGACAGCGTAGCGAGAGTAATAGGGTCCCGTTTGGCACCCTTTGGATACGGAACCCTAAAAAGGGGCTTATCAACCTGCCATATTGAAATATGTTATATTGAATTAGTAGAGTCCAGTAGGGTCGTCACTTGTAGCGGTCTAGGGCCTCCCGCTCATGGTTGATGGTGGACATCATGACATGATGTAACAGACATAAAGCTCAGGACCGCCAGTTAACGAACAACTTGTTGTTGTAGGTCGACGCGCGGTGTGGAAATAATGTTACCACAATATTACTTATAAGTAGTTATATGTGTACGAGTACCTATGAATGTATGTTTTAAGTTTCCTTAGAGTCCGTCGAGCATTGAGAACGTGGTGAGTTGCGTGGCGACTGGATCACCTTGAATTTATACACAACATGGAGTTGACTTGTGGCTTCTAACGTTTTCTGTAAAGCCGCGTTGACACGATCATAGTCCGCTTTGACAAACCAGTCTTGACAAAGTAGTTTTGATATAAGTGTACATGTATCATAGATGTTTACAAGCAATTTATTATTTCTCATGATCAAATTTCTGACGAGACAGACTGTTTTGTTGCTTGCCGGAGTTGCCGGTGTAGAAATTGACATCATATTTGACAATTGTCACCCAAGTTACCTTTGAGAAGTAGCGCGCGGTCCAAGTGAATTGGACGCACATACGTCCAAGTGCTCTTTGACAAAATAAACTTCGATTACTACTTGAACGTTACTTTGATCGTGGGAACAGTAATCAAAGCACACTTGGACGTCTTCGTCCAATCAATGTGAACTTGGACCGCGCTCGACTTTTCAAAGTGAACTTGGATCTCAATTAATTATTTCCTAATGTGTAAAAACATGTATATTTAACATCTTCTGTACCATATCCTTGCGAATAAATATCTTTATCTTTAATTGTCAAATTAGATGTCAAGTACTACATCGGCAAGCAACAAATCTGTCTCGTCCTTAGATTATAGTCTCGTCAGACATCTTTTGATTATTGAATATAAAAAAACTGGTCGCAAAGACTACGATATGTGTCAACCGGTATCTAAGTACACTTTAATAAATCACTAATTTGTCGAAGCAGACTCTGATCGTGGCAACGCGGCTTAATGTCCGATTGCGAAAGTTGATGTACCTATCTGCCACATTTCATTGTGGGTCCGTCGGAGAACATTTTGTTGTTTAGCCCGAGGCTAGGTTTCTTAATTTCTCGTGCTTTTCCGAGAACTTTGTTTTTATACATATACATTATACAGGCTATTATTTGTTTAGTTTCTTATTGTTTACGTTTTAAATGTCAATACGAGAGTTACTAAATGATAAACGAGACTTTTACGAGGTGAAATTTTTATACATATATAAAACCTTTTACAGTAGGTACCTATCTTTGAGATAGTCAGTAATGTATTTTAGCTGCAGGCCAGAATTCAAACGATCAAAGAGGATTGCAGTGAGGTTAGGTTAAAGTTCAGCGACGCTTCATCTAGAGAATTTATGTGCAATGCACGAATACCTGGCCGTAGTTGGTGATTATGTATCTGTAGCGAAAGCGGCGGCGACCGGGGTCGATGAACCTTTGACGCCGATGCATCACTTCGTGACACATGGTAATGTCATGTGGACTCGTGTGCGTTTCGAGTAGATTTAAAGCACACACTCTTTACATGACATCTGACTACCTTTATGAAACTGTAATAGGAAACTTTAATAATAATGACAATAAAATTATATTTAATTGAAAGTATTGGATAACAAGAAATACTGTAGTCATTCTGAAATAAATATTGCTTTCGAAACACATGAACTGTTCAGGTATAAAGTGAATGTTACCTTGTATGACACTCGAACAGATATTCAAAAATGAAATGTGCTGGTTTTTAGCTTGTTTCTTTGTATTATTATCAATATTAAAATTTGCAATCGACTTTTACGAGACAAAAGAAGAGACTGTGCATTTACTTTAGCGTCTCTCTTACGGCCAAAATTAATATCCATCCACGATTTGCCCTACTAGAGATAGAAATTTGACATAAGCTCCATAATTGTATGTCAATTTTCTGTCTCTAGTACCTAGGGCAAATTGTGGATAGATAGGATATTAATTTTGGCCATTAGTGTGTTTGAATATTTCGGATAGTGTCGGCTGATTGAGTTCATTTGCACACGATAAAATATATCATACTAGCGGCCCGTCCCGGCTTCGTAAGGGTGGACATGTTTATTTTTTTATTTTTAACCCACGAAAAAAAGGAGGAGGTTCTCAATTCGACGCGTATATTATTTTTTAATTTTTTTACCTTAAATATAGCCTATGTTAGTCAGGGTGAATGTAGCTTTCAAATGGTGTTTTTTTTTTTAAATCGGCTCAGTAGTTTTCGAGTTTATTCATTACAAAAATACAAATCTTTCCTCTTTATAATATTAGTGTACACACAAAAATACAAATCTTTCCTCTTTATAATATTAGTGTAGATTAGTGTAGATTTCAACGTAAAAGTTGTATTATGTACCTATTCTTACAGTTTATGAGTTGCAAAAGTATCACAGGTAACTAATAAAAACTTAATTCCATGATTTCCGCCTGCATGTTTCAGTTTTTAATTTGTCTTGCTTAACATGGTACAAATATTTTGTACCGTAACATAACATAGTTACTGTTACTTGGTATTTAGGCACAGATCAATAGTTACCACTTTCAATAGATTCAATGGACTGGACTTTCTTTTTTTTGTGTCTTTGCTACACAGGTATCACGGTCACATTTCATTGTATTTTGTTTGTTATTTTTGTACTTACCTTATTGTTATGCGAAATGTGTAGTGTTAGGTATTTATCTGTCATCTTAGTTTAAGTATCGACATATTTCAGTTGAGAATCACTTGTTATTTGAAAATGACAAGTTTTTTTCTATCGTGATTCTAAAATTAGATTAATTTAATCTTGTTTACATCAACAATCATTTTCAAATTCATATGTTTATTAGCGTTGGTATAATTATGCAGTTTATTTGACCTTGAAGTGCCACCACCGTCATGTGGAATTTACGCAAACGTGACATTTATAAAAATAGATAATTATCTATAAACATGTCGTGTATTCTATTAGAGTAAATTATAAGTAGTACTTAATGTGTATTTCGACTGGTTCTAGTAACGCCATAAGAATCGTCAATATTTCATTTATCGACATAGGTCATTGAACCAATATAATCTTTTTCAATTGGCTACGATTTCATCGTCGTTCATAACTAACTTTGTTGATTCAAGTTGAAAGTAGTTTTGTTCGTATAATGTCTAATTTTATCCGGCTTTAGCTGTGTTTAATTGATGTAGCTAAGATGACCTCAGCTTGGAAATGTAAACGATGAACTATAAACTGAATGTAAACGATGAAAGAATTATAAACTGTTGCGTTTAACCTAGTAAAATCTTTAGATTTAACTAACTTTAGAAACCGAGTTGTTTAGGAATCAATAACAGCTGTAAGGTTTAAAAGTAGTGTGTGAGATGAGTGGATTTTGATAGTTATAGTTTACGGTGTTGCCGTATTTCCACTGCAGAGTTAGCGTAGTCAGACTCTAACTACCTACCATATGAATAGATGGAAAATAACAACAAAATAGGGTGTTCTATTAAAACATACAATGATGACCTCGTTAGGGATATGAATGGATAGTCCCGGCTCCCGGTATCCCGTTGTAGATACAGTCAACCGCAAGACAGTGGTAACAGTTTGACCTTGACAGCGTCTTTATTTCGTAAGCATTAAGGGTGGTTTTTGTAATTCAAGTGTTACCGTGTGGTTGACTGTACTAATGGATAGTGCTTTCTAATCTTACAATAATCCTTTCGTCCAGTCAACCCTCACTGGGAATTACAAGAACCATTAAATATTTACCTAAGTTTAAGATAGGTTATAATTAAGTTTTAAGAACGTTAAAAGTAGGGATCCATCAATCCAATGTAAAATATTGGTTACAAAAACACATTACCTACGTTTAAAACAGCTAAAATTTCGTGGGGACGTATGTAGGTACGTAACCTAATGTTCCAAAATGGTACGAATAAATAATAATGCATAGAATTACTACTATTAATCTAAGTAATAATAACGAGTCTTTACTATTAAACAACTGCCCCCTAGCCAAGTTGACAATCTACAATCGTCAACGCTATAGAAAACAATCAAAATGTATGGGAATGACATATCTCAACGAATGACTTTTTCGTACATTTTGATTGTTTTCTATAGCGTTGACGATTGTAGATTGTCAACTTGGCTAGGGGGGCTGGTGATTGTTATTTTTAAGCGTTATTCAAATTCTGTAGCATTCAAAACTAACGTAAATATTAGTGTGCACAAAGATTGATGTTCCACCATTGTTGCCATCATTCGTAACGTGGAACCAACAACAACATAATTTAAGAGATGATTGTTTTGCTTCATGTATCCCGCGCTCATATTTACTTTGTTAATATTATTTCACGTTTAATAAACTTTGACTCACAATGTTTTCGGCAATACCGGCGAGTTGGAATGTAAACAGTCAAAAAGCGTGAAGTCCTTGAGTCAGTCGCCGTGACCGATTGTATTGAAAATTAACACGTACTTGGCCTGCTCATTACAATGAGAACTTTTCAACGAATCCATTGCTAGGACGAAGTTTTAATTGTTCTGTTTCTGTGCTTGTTGTTAATTGTTCCAGATTTTCACACCTCTAGAGCGAATCGCTTCTGTAAAATTTACTTGCGACACTCTTTTACTTAACGGTTCCAGTACACCTACATAAATGAAATAGTCATCGTCTTATGTTACAAGCATTTCATTATTTTGGATAGGGTTTGAATATATTATTATTTTGGCGACATAAACTAAACTGTCCATGATAGAGCATTATTAGGTACATGTTTGGGAGTTCGTGATCGTGCTGTGGGCCTGTGGCTTATCTACGATAATTTTATACCAACAAATGTAGGTATACTTATTTACTAATTTATAAGCGCGATTTACATTCGTGTGTGTGCGTGTTGAGCGGAAGGCGCCGATTTTCCGCGCGCGCGCATCACAATGATCTTCCTCGCATCCGTCCACCCGCGCGTCCCACCCACTGCACTGTCATCGTCTAATTATTGACTCGCCATCGTACTTTAATTAACATTCTTTATGCTTGGCTGATTCCAACAAGTGCTTAACTTGAGACTCGATCATATGTTATTACATGTAATGCTAGCTTGGCTCTTAGGTGTACAATGACGACGGGATCGTGTAGATTCTTATTTTTATATTCATTCATATTCATTAAGTTTCACTTAAGTTTCCAGTAGCTACTTTATTTTCGAATAAAAATAAACACTATTAATCTTAGATTGAGCATAATTTTTTCATTTTCTTATTTTTTTACGGTTTTTGGAATCTTTAGGTCATAGACAAGGCACAAACAGCACTTGTCCTCTGAAAAAACTTTATACTTTTGATTCTATTGATTTTGTCATTCGAGGCTATTCTGCGAACCTTTGATCGCCCAGACGGCCAATTCTCGTTAAAAACGTTCAAAATATAGTTCCTAACTAATCTCAATGACTTAAAGCTCAATCTCCTGACAGTAGATGTTTGCCTTCTGAAGTCGAGTCTCTGGAAACATTATTGTCACATGTCGGGAGCAGTGAAGTACTTATGTGTTTTCTTGTATCCTACTTCTTACTAATGTTATAAATCCGAAAGTATGGATGTTTGTTTGTTTAAAATATAGGCTACTTTTTATCCCAAGAAGATAAACAGTTCCCGAGGGATACGCACAAACGTCATTCTGTGATAAACCGAATTATTTGCGGGCAAAGTCGTGGGCAAGGCAAAGACTACTCAATATTTTATCACTATCCCATCAGTTCGTACACTTAAACTTCGTACATCAAAAGCGCGTAACATGGGTCTTTCCCATAGACATGATTGGGCAGTTTATTATCCTTTCGATAATAAATTTACTTTTGTCGCTGTAATTTCTAAAAGGTAGGTAATTGAACTTGCACGGCGATTCTCGGGTGTGTTTAAAAACTTATCTTTTCAAAGCAAATATTATACTCTAAGAATATAAAGTTATTTGTTTAACCAGTAGTCTGTGTTATTGTTGTACAGTTTCATTTTCATTATTACTTTGTAAGGATTATACCGACATTGTTTTCTCAGATTGTTTCCAACTATATAAAACAACTAAGTTAACAGTTCTGAATACCCGAAATACAGCTAAACAAAAACACACAGTTCAGCCGAGAAACTTTTCGAAATTAACTGGTAATCCAAAGTACCGACTAAGTCGTAAGCTTAAATGTATATATTTTCTCCCACTTGCTTGGAAATTATTATTGGTTCATTATTAAAAAAAAAAAAAACATCAATCGGCTCTTTTCCGTACGCAAGGCCAGTAATATCCAATACGACAATAATATAAATTGCTGGACAGTTTACATTTTTTAAATTATGCTACCGAGGTTTTTAAGTACACACTAACATAAATTAGGTGTTTTTAGGTACAAAATATTTATAATTATAAAGCCTAGGTAATAGATCTGTGAATAAAGCCTGAATGCGCATTATTTTTTTCGAAACTGAAAATTGAACAAGAAATGCGCGCTTACGTTTTGGCGCGAATGAAAACTGTTGAATTAATCTGTGTATTGTTTCCTCGCAAATGAGAGAAAAGTACTATACAAGTCTCGGCCGAAATAGCAATTAATAGCCTCGTTTAGTTAAAAAGGACTCGCCTGGCGCCTCGTCTTTTTAAAATCACTTGGAAGTACTTTTTCCAATATTACTCGACCGTCAATTGCTTCATTTCAGGCCTCGACAGTAATGTAGGTACTATTATAATAGGTAACTACAACTAAGATGAAATTTCGAAAATTTGGGAATAAAAGCAGTAAATTGTGTAGTTGCATTTTTTAGCTACACGATTTTTTGGTCAAAAAATAAATGCTCAACACAATGTACCTAAGTGCTGTTACATTAATGTGCTTTTCGATCGCCATAGGTACGCGATCAAAGGCTGTACCGTTGTACGTGATGGATGATTGTTAACTCAGATTATAGAACGAAAGGATTGTTAAATAAACAAAGACGACATGACAAAAAAGTTCAGTTTTGGGGTTTTATTCGAATGTGTGATTATTTGTGTTAACTGCTCGGAAAAATATTGTAATAATTTGTTTTCAATCATCTATCAATTATATTAAAATCAAATCAAAAATAATGTTAGGTATTTAATCAATTTAGTCACTGAATTGAAAATTATAGTTTTCATACATTATAAATTCCTGTAAGTATTTATAAAAAAACGGTGTGAATTAGTAGTTGTAGAATTAGCCTATACTGCGCCGCCCGGGGTGCGAGTTTTACCTTGACGCCCGCCCCCGGCTAATACAGGTACAGGAAATGGTACTGAATAGTGTTATTGAAATAACTGAAAAACTCTTAATGGGTCATTGTACTCATCAGTATGAACAACTTTTACTATGGGACCAACCATGAAATCGTGAAAAATATCAGCTGTTTCCTACATTTGTGTTTACATAAATTGACAAAATATAGGGAACAGATGTTTTTTTTTCGCGATTTCAGTTTATACTGATGAGTATTATACCTCTTAGAAGGTTTTCAGTTATTTAAACAACACCTTGTATACAAAGTGTCAGAAATGCGTAGTCATATTTGAAGAGCTCATTCAGGGCATAGCAGAGAACAACTTTTACTATGGGATCAATCATGAAATCACAAAAAAAAACTGCTGTTCCCTGCAAAATCATCGATGTCGCTCGAAAAAAGTATGGAACACCTGAATAATTTTGCGCGATTTAATGCTTATTGACATTTTGGCACTTGATGACAACACTAGACTAGACTAGAAGTAGGTAGTAGGTAGTCTAGACTTAAGGCACAGATTACTTAAAAGTTACTACGAAACTTAAGGTAGAGTTTGTATTTGTACCCACACACACACCTCACACGCACACTCCACACACACCCACACACTGCACACATACAGTTACCTCAAAATTCATGTTTATTTTTAACCAATGTCATTTACGTGTTGAAAGAGACTGGATCATGCAACACAGGGTATCCTAGTGTGGGATACAGTGTCACATTTATAAAGTCTAACCATGTTTTCTTGAAAATAAATAAATACTTAATAATTTAAAATACTTTAAATACATTAAAATATTTAACAAGTACACAAACGTTGCGCACGCGGTATTTCTCAAACAAAATTTGTTGTAGGTATGTAAGGGACTAATCGTAAGGTGGTCTTCTTCTTCGTGTCAATGGTTCTCATGTAGTTTACACTGTATTCATGTGGTATTTGGCCACCTCTTTGGCGTTGTTTGTGGCTTTTTTCAAATCGTCTCTTGTGCAGGTAGTAGGGCACAAGGGACAAGTGAGCAAATGGGCCATAGACTGAATGGGGGCCCCGCAATCGCATTCAGTATTAGACAAGTCTCGCATTCCCCGTTTGCACATATTCTCTCTGCAGCGACCGACTTGAGTCCGCAGTCGGTTGAGGGACTTCCAGACTGGCCATGGGAGATCGTGACCTGGGGGCAGGTGTTCTTGCGGTGCTACAAAATCAGGTGGTGGTGGGAGCCTTTCCTTCCACAGAGCTGTCCTCATTACGGCTGGATGGAGTTGTGAGGCCTGTGTGGAGCGCATATAGGTACGGTGGTGTACCTACACATTGATTGAATTGACTCGGTCAATCATTGACCACTCAAACAGCTATGGCTCAGATCTTCGGCGCCTCCGGGACTTGGCGCCCGGGTGCTGTGCACCCCTTGCACCATAGATAGGGCCGCCCCTGAATTAAAGTTAAGTGATCACAGGGACGAGAATTACTATTAAATACCGTGTTTGTTTGTTTACCATTAATTTTCAGATACTGCGTTAGAATTTGCATTCCTGCGATTAAAATAATGATGGTCATGGATCGTTGAATATGCATAATTTATTTATGCTTGTAATGAAACTGACCTTTCTGGATACACAAATTATGTATCTACCATGGTATTGGCATCGATATACTTCACCGCGTCTGAGGTATTCAGTGTCTAATTTCATTGACAATTAATTAGTTACTATACCAATATTGAGACATTATAAATTAATAAATATTTACCTGAGTTAAAAACCTTGTCTTTTGAAAAAAAAGTAAAGTAGGTATGTTGGGATTTATCTATTTCAATATTTACATAATTTATAACTTTTGGACAACAGATAATGAAGTTTACTTCATTGTAAAGCATGTGTTTAGTTAAAACGTTGTCCACCTTATTATAAAATCGGGTTTAATGTACGTAGTACATAGTACCTCAGTGGGTTTAATAATTAGTTTTGCTTCAGCCAGGCTTTTTATGTATGGAGTTTGACGTTTAACCCGGTTTAAACAAGGGTCTCAACCTGGTCTATGCTTTTGTAATTAGGTGTAAGTTTAGGGGTAGGGATAACAGTGAACAAGTTGCCTTCAGAAGTAAATTTTTAAGACTGGAAATTGTAATATTTTTCATAATGATCGTTTTCTTTTTGCCTTCAGCGTTTCTTCCAGTATTCCAATAAAATTTCAACATAAGTAAAATTTTCAGATATGAAATTAATTTTTTTTATATTAATCGTTTTATTTATGTTCTGTCATTCACATGTACGAGTACAATCACAATTTGTATTCAGAGAGCAAGCGTTGCTAGCTGCTACTTATGTATTTATAAATAAAATCGCGTACAGAATGCCGATACGTCAGGACTATATTATACTATCATTTACGCACACAGGGCACGTTACACACGATATTAATAAAAGTGACCTAAACATTTTTTTTTATATCTGCATTTGGAACTCTTTGTTCATAGCTGATTGCTTACATTCTGTCTTGAGAGCTGCAATTTCCTAGTTATCACGCAACGTTCGGCTCAGTAAGCGACAATAACTATTAAATGTTTAAAACGTTTCGTAAATCCAGTAAAAGTGTTGTGGGCGTAGCGCACAATGTGACAATAGTTGTCGACGTAATCGTCGTTTTCTATCAGTTGCGGTCACAAACACTTCGCGCTCCGCTGCCTGCTGATACTCAACAGCACAGAATACCATTTGCACAGTAAGATATGTAGCTATCTCTTTGAAATCTGACATGTTTTCCATGACGTGTTAACAAAACATCACACCTGTATTCCCCTAAGGGTTAAGCACAGGTGTACAGTACACCCTGTACAACCACATTTTATTTTGAAGACTCACACTGTATAAAAACTTTTTTTGTCAGACAACTTAGTTAATAAGCACGGTTGTTAGCAACAATGTTTATGATAATTATAATACACGCTGTCAGTTATTAGTCCCATTTAATGGGGGCGAGCCCATTGACAATTCAATTAATCGCATGTCAAACTAACTACAGTCATAATAACAGTACGTGTCCTCGAAGATGACTAAACTCCTTAAATCATACTGCGTGTGGCCATGCAATTGAGAGTTAATAGTCGCGTTTTCCATGTTTTTAAAAAGCTTGCGTAGGTAGCTCTCGTGGCGTACATAATTTACGAATTGAATTAAGGCATCTCAACAAAGAGGTGATTCATTAGATCTGCGTACAGCAATCGAACCGCTACGTGGTCTTGATTTTAAAGTTAAGAATTCGATTTGTTTAGGTTAGGTGGACTGGCTCTGAGTCGGTTACTTGTAATACGTTAGTAAACAATGCCACTTATTTTCAGATCAATATAATCATAGGTGCATACACGAAGCACGTAATGCTACTTTACTTTAAGGCAAAACGAACTTTGGCAATCAGCCAAGAACATGCTTGGATGTAGCAGATTACTGCAACTATTATTATTATAATTTACTTTAAACTACAGTCACTTCTTCCATAATCTTTCGACAATTTCTTAAAACTACAGTCTTCAGATAAGTTTTAATTACAGTTTTTTTTATCAACGTGATTGCTTAGACAACTTATCGATTACTTTTGAATTGATGTTAATTTACAATATTTTTATTTAACAAACAACTGCTTGCGGGTTAGGCCTTGCACTTTGTTATATGAATGTTTTTTAAGCACATTGCATGACTGTGTCACCGGCCAACTCAAGTCATTATCCAATGAGAATACAGCAATTGACATGAACAATGATGAGACGCGATACCGTGTGGGTAAATATAGGTACGTGAACATAGTCTACGTACACAGGTTACGTAAGAGGTTGGCTGCATGCAAAAGGCATCCGCCATTTTGCGATGGGCACTTTGATGGTTTTTGCGCGAAAAGTGAGCGGCGAGGTTGGCAATGTTTCAACTTTAATTTGTTGTAGAAATTACGATTTTGCAAAGATTTCCTAAATAACTTTAAAACGAGCAGTACAATAAGTGGTTGCGTGGAAAACAACATTGACACAGTCGCGGCTTGGTTTAACGTTTTAACTTGTCGGGCGTACTGCCACAATAGGAGTATCGTGACCTTCTTATTTGATTTGATTAACTGATTCAGACCTTTTAGCTCGTTGTAAATTGTGTACACTACATACACGCCGTTTTGGGACCAAATCTTGTTCAGTCTTCTAAGGCCGATTCAGAAAAAAAATGTTCTTGTTGAACTTTACACTTTAGATGAAGTCATAAGTATTTTTTTGTTGTAGCAAAGTTTGTTGTCTCATTGGTCTCATTAGCAAGTTACCTTTTATGATGAGGTCTTGGGCCTTGGTTTGATGCCTAGGTATGTATTTCGGTTTTCTGCTAAAAACGTCAGTACCACTGTAGGGTGCAAAATTATGTCCGAGTAAATGACGATACGAGTACAACACACGATCCTATCACAATGGATACCTAATACCTACTAATATCGTTTTTAGCAAACTGTGGGTATCTGAATAGCCTTTTGGGAGTTTTATGTTATGAATTTTACCTCAGCATAGGTCTTTGATCTAGAGCAAGACAATTATTTTTCTGTTAGATTAGGTTATTTGTCCAACTATTGATCTAAACCGATAAAATATATGATGATTTTATTATTTTAGGACGAGCCTCTGCCAATACACAGCGCACACGCACTGCACGGCTTGGCGCCGCCGTCTGTGGCGCCGGAGTTGTCGGCGCCTGCGCAACCCAGCCAGCAAGCGCCCGTCGCCGCCAACCTGTTCAAAGACGACGCACTCAACCATGCCGAGTCTAAAATCGACGAAGACAAATTACAGGTGAATATGTTTTCCCACACTGTTTTTACTATTCATTTTAAGTGCTAAAGAGTAAGTTTTTACAAACGGTAAAGCTTTTTCATGTCAAGGAAAAAGATAAAAGAGTTATGAAAATTCTGATAAGTATGTGTTCAAACCTTTTAAAACTATAGATATCAATAAATAGGACTTCATTGGATAATCTTTAATTGTCCAATGAAGTCTCTAGATGATCTTTAATAAGTCTTCTTTAACAAATATAAACCGTTATAGTGAAATTAATGAGTGTCAATAAAAAATTATGTTACGACGTTGAGTCATCAGTCGGCACGCCTCATCAATAACCTTATAAGTTATAGCCTGGCTCTCTATTCCAAGAAACTGTGGTTAATGGTCTTTGTCACCAATTATCTCTTTTGTTCTAAACATTTCGAGAACATACGCTACTCAGTTTTATATTTTCTCTACTGTAATAGTAAAAGTGGCGACGCCAAATAACCGATTGGTTAAGGCCAGTGGTTTCTCTCGGCCGTTTGACGCGTAAGAAAATTTAAATTGTGTTAGTTACAGGTCATCTACCTGCTTCCTTTCAAGCGGCATTAAAGCGGTTATTTAATAGATAATCTGTTGTTTAGACTCCCGAGGGTCTCTCGGGCGCTTAATGAATTAGGTAAGAATTTTAGAAACTTTTGATACGATTTGAATTGATTCGATTATTGTTTTATGGTGCATTAAATATTATAATTACGCGAACGATATCGTTTTAGGTTAAGTTGGTTTAGTATTATAAAATGTGCAATTGCGAGTCGGTGCAAGTGCTGACGTCACGGCGCTTTCACTCGCGGGTGACTGGCGGGGCTCGCCACTCGACTGTTGCACCACGACACGACACGTGAAAGCGCCCACTTTGTATTGTTTGTATTGCCCAGATATTGTCGACGAATGTGAAATGACATGCAGATACCTATGAAGGATTCAAATACAGATGACTAATAAAATGAAAAACAGTTTAGTGTTTATTTATTTACTAAGTAGGTACAGTAAAAAAAAATATTGGCAGATGTCCCCTTCATGAGTACCTACCAACATTTTATTCTTACAGATTTCATGGAAGCATGAAAAACACAAAAATCCTGAGATCTCTTAAATAATTATATTTGGCGTCTTTTTCCAGTTGCCCTTTTGACCTAACGTGACTTAATGTGTTGTTGTGTAAGGTTTCCATTCCACAAATCACGAGGCTAACTTAACGTCTCCAGGCTTACGTTCAGTGATTCACATTCATCACTGTACTAAGAATTTCATAAAACTACATAGTAATCTAGTACCTACTATTATGTATTCTGTCGTAATAGTCACGGCAAGATGGACGTAGTCGCTTACGTTGACCGGCCATCGTGTGAAGGCAGGTTGTGACGGCGCAGAAAACAATACGCTGCCGCGATGGGCCTATGTTCATTCAATACAATAATAAGATTTGCATAGACGTAGGCTGATTCAACGATGAGCTATCTATCCTAATGTAAGTAATATTTACAAACGGAGGGCGGTGGAACAATGGTGCGCGGGCGCATTGTCTCGCGCAGGATGTCCGAACCCATTGTACCGGGTAAACAGCACAGAACGAGATATATTATGTTCTTGTTTCACACGTCGCTTTTCCATTAAGTGTTAAATGCAATTTATCGCAGCATTTTTATGACATTATAAATATACATTCACTCTTTCTCTTTATCTCCCCAGCGGTAATGTATCTTTAATCTTATTAAATTTTGTAAATGTCGCTGCTTTCGCTTCTCTTCCAGTTGAAGTGTTACGCAAGCGAAAGCTACCAGACCTTTCTAGGGCTGGTCGGGTCAAATGTGTGAGGTCAAGCTCGTTCCTGAGCTTCCTATATACCAGGCCCCTCAGAAAGTATTGCGAAAAAAAGTTTTTATATATGGGAGACTGGCCAGTTATAATGTTTTTCGAAAATATGATTATTTATAAGTAAAAATAAGTAAGTTCCAATTTCAAAATTTCCCTCCACATTTTTTGCGAGTTAATTCAAAGTATTGTGTCTCACTGAAATATGGATCTGCGCCGGGAACATTTTAGAGCTATGATTTTATACGATTTCAAGTGTCGCCTGAAACCGGATGAATCGTACGATAGACTTCAAATGGCATTCATGGATGAAGGCCCTTCCAAGGCAACCGTGTATCGTTGGTATAACGAATTCAAGCGCGGTCGACCAACTTTGGGGGATGACGAAAGAAGCGGTCGCCCTTTGACGGCTGTTACCGAAGAAAACGTGCTAGCAGTGAAAAATTTAATCCAAGACAATAGGCGAATTACATATCAGGAGATTCAACACATATTGAACATTGGATCGGGAAGCGTTCACGAGATTCTACACAGCCATCTTCGCGTGAGGAGGATAGTATCACGCTGGGTGCCGCACAACCTCACCGATGCTCAGAAGCAGGCCCGGGTGGAATGGTGCCGTGATATGCTTAACAAATTTGAAGCAGGCTCGTCTCGGCGTGTTTACGACATCGTTACAGGTGATGAGTCCTGGATTTATCAATACGACCCAGAAACCAAGCGCCAGTCGACTGTTTGGGTGTTTCAAAATGAGCCAACGCCTACCAAAGTGAAGCGATCTAGAAGCGGGGGTAAGATTTTGATCGCTAGCTTTTTTAATTTGACTGGCCACTTGGTATCAATTCCCTTACGGGATCAAAGAAGCATTAATGCCGAATGGTATACTACCAAATGTTTGCCAGAAGTTTTCTCTGTTATAAGCAACAAGCGACCAAACACAGGGCTCCGCGGGCTACTGCTCCACCACGACAATGCACCTGCGCACACCGCACTCAAAACGAGGGACTTCCTGGACAGCACGCCAGTCAAACTCCTGGGTCACCCTCCTTACAGCCCTGATCTAGCACCGTGTGACTTCTTTTTATTCCCAAAAATAAAAAATCAGCTCAAAGGGATACAATTTTCGTCGCCGGAAGATGCGCTGGCTGCGTTCGAGCAGGCTGTAAACGAAGTGTCTGCGGCGGACTGGAAAAAGTGTTTTGAAAACTGGTTTAGGCGCATGAATCTTTGTATAGAGGCTGGTGGAAAGTACTTTGAAAAGATTTGATAAAAATATATGTACGTATAGAACAATTTTTTTTAGTTTCGCAAAACTTTCTGAGTGTCCCACGTATAACTAATCAGGACTAAAATACCTAGCTTTTCACATTGATATTCCTTTTCAGTGTTGCCTACTTATTTATAAGATTGATTTGACTGTATGGTAGTAAATTACGTATATTTTATTACTTTAAGAGGCTGACAACACCCAAAAAATCAGACCTCTGCGGTCACTGTCGTTTCGTACAGAACTGAAAGAGAGGCAACGAGCCGAGGGACGTCGGATACGCCGCTCAACTTGAATGAAAATTAACAAAAAAATGTTTTAGTGAAAAACTAAAAGCTTATTTAAAAAACGGAAACAACAAATGTTTAGATTATTGTCTGTCTCAATTGTTTTCTTAATTTTATTTATAATATTGAGTAAATAATAGAGACTGTTTGCTTTAAAGCATGTTTTAAGAGGTTAGTTTACAATTCTTTTCTATCGAGAAAACTTCAAGAAAACGTGTTTTGGGCACAATACAGTTTCAGAAAATACGATCAAGATTAACATGTATTTTTTTCACTGCCACAAACTGAATAGATACAGCTAAAAATGTTTTTAAAAGAAGCCTATTTGGGGTATTTGGCTATTGTCAGCGTCTTAATGACATTTTAATGTTGCCTAAATTCATGTTCTAATGTAAGATATAACTGATTGCTAACGGTGAAAATTATTGATGTTTTCAGAAAATCGACGACGAAAGGAATGACTCGCCGAACTCAGTGAGCGACGACAGCTCGGAGTCTGACAGTTCGGCCGAGGAGGAGGACGAGCTCGACGCCGTGAGGCCCATGCTGAAGCTGCCCATCCAGTTCGACCTCGACGAACTGGCCGGAGCGTTCCTGGCTAATAACAATCAGAAGTGAGACTATAATTTCATTAATTATTACCCTCTAGTACTTCCGGGTTCGTGAGGATAAACTGGTGATGACGAGTTATAACAACATTTTTGTTTTACTCAGGTACAACTAAATAGTTGTTTTTAAACAAAAAATTACAGAAGCTATAAAATGTTAGTGTTTTTTCACGTTATATTATATTAGCGTATGCCCGCGACTCCGCCCGCGTGAATGTCTTTTATCACGCATCCCTCGGGAACTGTTCATCTTCCCAGGATAAAAAGTACTTTTATTTACCTTTATTTTAATCCGGGTTATGTTATATCTATATGCCTTTCATTAAAATCCATACAGTAGTTTTTGCGTGAAAGAGTAAGAAACATACATACTCACAAATTTTCACGTTTATAATATTAGTAGGAAGTAGGACTTTTAGCTTTACTTTTGACTTTTGACTTTTTTTTTTGCCCGCGACTCCGTCCGCACGCGTCCTCTTTATTTTATATTTGTTGGGAATTTCGAAACATCCATCCTTATTCCTTGTCTACGTCATGAAGACAACCTCTGTGCAAAATGTCAGCTTTCTAGGTCCAATGGTTTGGGCTTGGCGTTGATGAGTCAGTCAGTGAGTGAATCAGGACTTTATTTTTTTATGTATTAATGATATAGTAGGATAAGGTTCTCAAGGAACACAAAGGTCAGGTCAGGTCAGGTTTAAGGGTACACAGAGGTTTGTGTTGACTGTTGGGAGCGTCATAAGAAAGCACACGACACGACTATTGTGACCATGATTTGATTGGATTCTAGATTAACGAAAACAGCTGCCTTCTTAGCTCTACAGTGCATATGAAAACCATGATCTTGCAATATGGAATGAAGTGAAATGGAATGAGTCTTTACTTGTCTAAAAACATCCAAGGAGCTTGTAACAACATCCATGCAAGATGGGTTGACGTATTCTAACTCATAAAATCGGTAGTACACGAGTACAACTAACAGGCACTGTCTACGGTGTAGTTAATCTGAAGACTACATGGTTAAGGGTATGGACTACACAATACACATGGAGCTGTTGAGTACGTTTGCTGTTTATTCAAAATCATATTTAGCTCTGACTCTACGAATTATGTAAATAGGAGCAAGGTCATGTTTTGATTCACAAATCTGGTTGTTAGCGTTTCTCTCAAACGGATTTTGTTTATTACACATCCTTGCAAAGATTGTGAAATGATCTTAAGTGAAACGATGAGTTACTTGTTATTGATCCAGATGATTGTTAACTTATTGAGATCTTCGGTAAATTGTGCTTATTAGGGAATTTGTTTAATAGCTGCTACGACTAGGGACATAACACTAACGTGCAGCTATCGCTATATACAACGTGTATCAGAAATGCGTGGTCATATTTGAAGAGCTTATTCAGTGCATGGCATAGAACAACTTTTACTATGGGACCAACCCTGAAATCGCGTAAAAAAATATCAGCTGTTCCCTACTAAATCATCGATGTCGCTCGACAAAATGTGGGGATCATCTGTTTTTTTTTTCACGATTTCATGGTTGGTTCCATAGTAAAAGTTGTTCGATAGCATCCCCTGAATAAGCTCTTCAAATATGACCACGCCTGTCTGATACACGTTGTATATATATATCTCTCTTTGACTCTAAACATACAATGTGTCAAGTTAAAAATCTTCAATCTGTTGATAAGGATTCAAGAAAGCTCACAAACAAGAAATGGTACCAAACAACAGTTACCTAATTAACAAAATTTGAATGCGAATGAGACAACTGGAACTCATTTCAATAAGAATATCTATCGACCAAAGCACCGTAATAACGGACACTCCCCAAGTGTTAACAGCGCTATAATAAACAGCTGTTTGTTAAAAACTGCTGTGGGAGAAACGAGAGGCTAATAAAATATGGTTTTATTCGTTTCATTATTAATCAAAGTAACAAGTAATTAATATAGCAGTAATTCATGTCAGCAACTATCATAACGTTTATAAATACACGGAGATTTCCCCAGAGCGATTTCCTCAGTCCTTCCTGTGTTCTCATGTTATGTTTTGACTAGTTGTGTAACGTGAGCGCCGGCGCTAGGCGGAAGGGAGGCGAAGAAACTTATGTAATCACATTAATACGAGCTCATTGGTTATCTGTAGGTGCGATGTATGACCTAACCGGCGCGAGATCGTCGATGCACTTTGTTTGAATATTGCAACGATTGAAGCCCACCACTCCCACCAGTATTCTGTGGATTGGAGCGTTCCAGTTTTAAAGATAGATAATGATGTGGGTGGGTTTATATCTGACAAATGAGTCAGCTTCTTTGGTATTTAAGATATATATACATACATAAATAAAATAAAGTAGATAAATAAATAAATAAATCAAGGATTTTTTATTACACAGCACCATCTAGTCCCAAACTAAGCAGAGCTTGTACTATGGGTACTAGACAATGGATATGATACTTATTTTTATTTTTTTGTAAATACATACTTATAATACATAAGAAACACCCAGACCAACACAAACACTTATGTAAGTCACACAAATATTTGTGTCCTGTGGGAATCGAACCCACGACCTCGTGATCAGCAGTCCGACACTCGAACCACTAGACCACTCACAGACGTCGTCAAAGATAAGATATATTTCTTTATTTAATTTCTTTGGAAGACTTGCAGCTAAAGAAAACAGAATGAAAACAATGTTAGACTGACAGTCAACAACAAAATACAAAATACAATACTCAATTTTTTATACGTGGAGGACAAAACCAAAAAAATGAGTATTGTATTTTGTATTTTATATATCGGTATACAATGTGTTATTGAAATAACTGAAAACTCTTAAGGGGTCATTGTACTCATCTGTATGATCAACTTAACAACTTATACTGTGGGACCAAATCTGTAATCTAGAAAAAATTATCAGCCGATCCCTACATTTTAACTATTTATGTTAACTCAAATGTAGGGATCAATTGATATTTTTTTCGCAATTTCAGGGTTGGTCCCCGTAAAAGTTGTTCATACTGATGAGTACAATGACTCCTTAAGAGGTTTTCTGTTGTTTCAATAACACGTTAATTGTATGGTTTAAAGAATTATGTTATACCTCATAAAGTTTATTTGTGTACCTATTACATAAGTTGACCTTCTTACCTTATAAGAAATCTTTGTAATTGATTATGTAATAAAATTAGGTCATGTTATAAAATTTTACTAACTACCAATGCCAAATAAAATAAAATGTGCTACGTTATAACACTATTAAAGCTTGAAGTGAAGCTAATGGTAGATTTCCATTACATTTGATCGCAAAAAGAACATTTTGTAAGTCGGTACTCGGTACAGTACCTAAATTCAATAACTGCTGCTCTACATTAACAAAATCGGTCGCAGTAAAAATTCGCAATTAAATGAGAACACCTGAAAAAGGTTTTATAGCCTGTAGGTACCTTCATAAAAGTTCCAACCAATCAGCCGTTTTGTATGTTGCTGTTTGTTCTAGAATTTTTAGGTGAGCGCTGAGTAATTTTATTAAAAAAAAACATGTAGTGGTAGGTGATAGTAGTTTAGTCTTAGGATAAGGTTTCTCGAGTAAATAATATCTTTTCCAGAAAAGTTTTTGTATAATTTAACAAATCCGTTGCTTATCAATGATATTTAAAAGTATAGATATGCCATACCCTAACAAAACGAACGAAAAAATGTTCCGTACGCAGCGGCAGCACAATACACATGGTTACTTTAAGTTACTTTCGCGTGATAATTACAATACTTTCTGTAGACATACGATGGCATTTTAGCTATTTTTTTGTCACTGGTCTCGCTCGACGGCTTACTTGACATTGGATTAATAGAAAAAAACGTCCTAATTAGGACGTTTTCGAGTCTTCAGTTGCAAGTGCGAGTAACATATCTGTACTTTTAGATATAATTGTTTCTGATTTTACCAACAATAATTATTTGGTTAAACGATAGTTTACCCACAATTTCAGTTTTTTTTTTTTATATCATACAACGTTAATTATTCGATTAATCGGCCGTTTAATCAAATAATTAACGTTGATGAACACCGGTTGTAGACTAGTAACTAGTTGTAAAAGGAATGTGTTTTTTTCCAGGGGCCGCATGAACTGTGTGGTGGAGAGGCGTCGCGATGACCCCATGGAGAGACGATTCCCCTTCAACATCCTCGGATCATTCGCCCCACGTAACGCACAAGCCGAGCGTATCGCCATCATCTGCCACGGAGGCGACGAGCCTAGGTAAACTAACTACTAAACATAATAGCCTACTGTAATATAAATGTATATTTGTGTGTACAATAAAGAATAAGAATAAGAATAGCTAATCGTGGCACTTTCTCTACAAAAGAGGCAATGGTGATAATCATCGGTCTGAGTTACGTAACTGATCTCTCATCTGCCCATAAACGAAATTAGCTGGTGAGTCTCTGAATGATTATTGCAATGAACGATCAAAAGGGATCAACATTAGTTTTTGTTTACCATAAACCTGAAAAGGGGTCATTGTACTCATCATTATGAACAAAACTTTCTATGGGACCAACCTTGAAATCGCGAAATAAAATCACATGTTCCAGCCAAGGCGGTATTGATGTTGTTATGGACAAAAGTAACCGCTTAACATCAGGTGGGCAGCTCGTTCCGCCATCCTATACTATAAAATAAAAAACTTTAATCGACAAAATGTAGGGAACAGCTGTTTTTTTTTTAGATATCAGGGTTGGTCCCATAGTAAAAGTTGTTCATACTGACGAGTACAATGACCCCTTTTCAGGTTTATGGTAAACAAAAACTGATGTTGTATAGCTGTCACGCTTAGACAGATGGTTGGTTCCAGTATACTGCAGTATACCTATTATTATTTTAAGACATGATACTGCTGTCCATCATTTTGACACCCGTGTCTCCTTTTATGTCATCCATGCCCATAGAGGGTGAGGCTAAAGGAGTCTGCCTATTACACCGTTCCATACCATGACCGTGCTATGAACGGCAAAAAAAATTCTTTGTATGAATTAATATGAAACAACGCTCATTAGATAGTTCCTTCACCGACCAAAACCGTAGCGTGCCATGACCGGACCGATATCAAATTCACGACGAGAATATTTGGATACGTTGTTGATACGTTCTACTGGGCATAGTAGTGTCCGTCGTGTTTTTTTCGTGCCCGATCCGTTCATAGCACCGTCATGGTATGGCTCGACGTAGTGGGCAGAAGCCTTTATTCTATGCCCGAAACTAAATAGAATCGGAAAACCAACTTCTCCGCATAGATGGGTAAACAAAAAACTTTCTCTATACAAAGAAGGTAATTCCTATAGTCACTTCGCTGGGTTAGGTAACCGTTCTCTTTATGTTTACTTTGTTTTGTTTCTCGTTTTCGATTACGTTTAAGACAGGTTTGTCATTTGCAGTTGACCTTTATGGTACATCAAAGATACTATTATGTAATGTCTCGCTGTGAGTCATGTTTTAATAAAAAGTTGTTGTCGAGGGCAACCTACGGCTTTTTTCATACAAACAGTAGGTTTATGTAGTATGCTTCAATAAACTATGGAACTTAAAAAAGTAACATGATTGTTTGAGGTCTAACGTGTCTTTACGTACAAAACATAATATAACAATGCGGCTCAAGTTCTTTTGTTGGGTATTTTGCGTGGTTCGCATTGAAACGCGGCGGAGTGGACCGATTATTCCTGTTTCCTAGAACCTCGGAAGGCTTGGAGTTCCAATTTTCGTGCTTTATTGTACGTCCCGTGTTCATATTTTTTTATAGCCTTCTGTATGTTTGAGATTTATACGATAAAGATGCTTACATGGAAGATGAAGATCAGGCGTAGGTTCTAGTCAGGCGCCTTATTCTTTGTGAAAATAGGTTTGTCTGGCATGTAATTGAGTTCTAAAAAATCCTTTTACTCTGTTTGTACGCTTTGTCATAACAAATACCTGACTATTGAATTAGTTCGAGTCACCTAATCATCATTCACATTACACAGCCATTAGAGACGTAAATTACTTCACGTACGCACGTCTTCAATACTGATGGCGACAAAGTGAAAGACTTGTAGCTTCTTTGCAATTAAAATTAATCCCCACGAGAAAACTGTTGTAAAACTTTATTAGGCCGTAATACACAATGGGATTAACGTAACTAGTTACTCTCATTACAAAGTGTTATTTAAATAATTGAAAAGCTTTTAAGGGGCTATTGTACTCATCAGTATGAATACATTTTAGTATGGGACAAATCCTGAAATCGCGAAAAGAATATCAGGTAGGCAACAGCTGTTTTTTTTTCTCGCGATTTCGGTGTTGGTCCCATAGTAAAGTTGTTCATACTGATGAGTACAATGACCCCTTAAGAGGTTTTCAGTTATTTAAATAACACTTTGTTTATTAATTAGAAAACGTCCACTAGGTACTAAAAGTTGGTCTTTTATAGCTTTCTCACAGACATAGTAAAAAATATAGACTAAGTACTGCGAACAACCATAGTGAAGCCAGCAAAAACCATGCTCCTTCATGTGCAACCAGTGCTCACGTACACACCATGCACCTTAAGGATATTTGTTTTCGCGATGCTCACTAGACGATGCCGCGACATGTGAACTAAGAAGGGTGAGCACGGTTTAAGGTGCATGTGTGTGCGTGAGCGCTGGTTTTTACACGGAGGAGCACGGTTTTATTGGCTTCACTATGATTGTTCACAGCACTTCGTCTATATTTTTTACTATGTCTGTGTAACTTTCTACAAATAATCACTGTTTAAGGGATGTGTCTGTGCGACTAGAATCGACAATACATATGCGCATGTAATTAAGTATTTTTGAAGAAATAGTATATTACTGTCGAGGCCTGAAATTAATCAATTGATGGCCGAGTAATATTGGAAGTACGAGGCGAAGCCGAGTACTTCCAATATTACTCTGATTTTATATTATCTGATTTTAAAACCTTTTTAACTAAACGTAGTCGTTAATTGCTTTTTCGGCCGAGACTTGTATACTGCCGTCCGCTAACTAAAAGGCCGTTAAGTGACAATTTTGTCAAATTTTGTTACATATACTACGAAAAAGACCAAATTTAGTTAGCGGACGGCAGTATAGTACTTTGCTCTCATTTGCGAAGATACAATACACAAATTAATTCAACAGTATCTAATTTTCATTTGTGCCAATTCGGCCACGCACGGTTCTTGTTCTATTTTCAAAGTTTTGATACAAAATGCGTACTCAACCTTTATAATGTTAAAAAAATTGTACCTAAAAACACCTATTTTATGTGTGTACTTAAAAACCTCGGTAGCATACTTTAAAAAATAATAACTGTCCAGCAATTTATATTATTGTAGTGTTGGATATTACTGGCCTATTATTTTGTTGCGTACCGAAAAGAGCCAATTGATGTATTCTTTTTTTTGAATAGTGAACCAATTTCCGAGCAAGTGGGAGTTTTTTTTTCAAATATTTTCTTAAATACCACTTTTTGCAAACGGATTGGTTATATCACACTGCTTACATAACATACGTAACATAACCAGCCCATTACTGTGCCACTGCTGGGCACGGGCTTCTTCTCAGAATGAGGATTCAGGCCTTAGCTGACCACGCTGACCTACTGCGGGTTGGCGGACTACATATCAGTGGCGAAGGGTCCATATAACACGATTCCCACCGGCTTCCTTTTAGGAATTGCTTAAATACAGATCAACGACACTTCTATGCAAATTTATTATTCTAAAGTACAAAAATATAAAATATTCACCCTTCGCCACTGGTACATATACTATCAAGAACTTTATGGAGCACTCTCAGATGTACGGGTTTCTTCACGATGTTTTCCTTCACCGTTGTAGCAAGTGATAATCAAATTCTGATCATCATATGAATCGGAAAAGTCAGTGTGCGAACCGGGTTTGAACTCATAACTGCTACACACCAGTGGCGTAGCTATGTAACCAAGGGCCCCGGGGCAAAAAGATAAAAGTCGAACATTCTTTATTGAACGAGGATAATATATAACTTTTTCAAACGTCGTTCATGGGGCCGAAGGGCGCCTTGTGCTTGGGGGCCCCGGGGCACTGCCCCGTCTAGCCCTACGGTAGCTACGCCACTGACACACACACTGCTTACTGCCTCAAAACCTTTGTTGTTTGACTTGTTGTTACATTTAATTATTGAATATATACATTGCAAATGGTTTATAATTTCATTGTGTATCTTTTTATGTTCCTAAAAGACATGATCACATGAGAAATAACAAATAATTGATCATTGATACAGAAGTTGCCTAAATCGATAATCTTTTTCTGCCCGTACTATTCATATCTGAAGAAATTCTGTAGCAAACCGTAATACTTCCACATAAAAATCGAAGATTTACACAACCTTTACATCCAGACATTACACTTGATAATTCTTGTTCCAAAGTGATAATAATTTGAGCCGAAGACATGTTTCGAATTATAATTTTAGACAAGTTCAAAGTTTTTATATAATAAGATATATATTAGATATTTTTTTTTTTTTTTTTTTTTTTTATATAATAAGTTCAAAGTTAGCGAATACCGTATAACTTCAAGACAAAAGTAGTCGTAAGTAAAAGTAAGTGATGCCTTATATCTTTCCTACGCCTACGCTAACCAATTAGCTAAGTGATGGTCAGGACGTTAGTTGTAGATATTGGTTTTGGCTGGTAAAGCTGGTTTAGGTACCTCTAATATAATATTGGTCACATGAAGTCACAGTAACTGGAACAGGTTTTTTTGTTGTTGTGGGTAGTAGTAAGGAATAGAAACATTTTATAATTCAATATTCAACGCGGCCCATCGTAGATTAGGTATTGACAGTAGACTGTGGAATAAAAGTCCTCGGGGAGCCCAAGTTGTACCACAAAACCCATTTGTACACATTCCTTGAATTTAATTTTCACATAGGTAACATTTTTAAGTCTAAGTGGCAAATAAAAGAACGAGCAAGAGTTCACTATAAACTGTAATTGCCATTCGGTTATGGCTCTGTTAATTTACTACCCTCTATTTCGTGTAATGACGTCATTTTATGGAACTAACAGTTCAGTTTCAGCGGAAACGACGGAGTAGCCTTATTGTGTAACACTTAAATCGCACTTGTTTTGACAGTTCAACTGTTCTAAGTTTGTTACCTAGAGACAAATGCAGTGATTTGAATTCGAAGCTGGTAAAGCAAATTCTTTCAAAAGTGGTGATAAAAACGATTGTTTCAGGTCAATGAGCTTCCCGGAACCTCAGTCACAGGTGTTCGCATTCCCGCTGACGGGCCCCGTGCGCCTGCCGCTGCGCCCGCAGCCGGACCGTGCGCCCGCGCCTCCCGCGGCCGGCCCAGCGCCCCCAGCACCCCGCCTGCCTCCCTTCGGGCCCATGGCACACAGACCAGCTCCGTTCCCCCTACCCGTAAGTACTCTAGATCAAATATGTTAATCAATCCGTTTAAGACGCTGACAACACCTAAAAAATCAGACCTCTGCGGTCACTGTCGATTTGTACAGAGAAGAAAGAGAGGCAACGAGCGGAGGGACGTCGGGTGCATCGCTCAACTTGAATGAAAATTAACAATATATTTTTTTAATAAAAAATTAAAAGCTTATTTGAAAAACAGAAACAATAGTGTTTTAGATTATTGTCTTTCTTAAATGTTTTCTTAATTTCATTTATAATATTTGGTAAATAATAGAGATTGTTTGCTTTAAAGCATGTTTTAAGAGGTTAGTTTACAATTCTTTTCTATAGAGAAAACATCAAGAAAACGTGTTTTGGGCACAATACAGTTTTAGAAAATTCAATTCAATTCAATTCAATTCAATTTTATTTATTTGCTAATATGGGTACAAAAAAACGATTAAGATTAACATATATTTTTTTCACTGCCACAAACTGAATAGATACAGCTAAACATTTTTTTTAAAGAAGCCTATTTGGTGTGTTTGGCTGTTGTCAGCGTCTTAACTCGGTTGCAATGTTGTTCTTGGCAGGTTCATCATTCTTTGTCTCGATCATTAATATGCATGGTGGAAATCTACCGCTTTTCATTGTAAAGAAAATCTCGTAGCGGACGAATATAGTCGCGGAAGCTGCGGTCACCTTGTGATGAACGTCAGAGGCATCTTAATGTGAACATCACAACTTTGTAATTGACCATAATAGTCTGCCTTGTCTTCCGGAGTCGTAAAGAACATAATCATTATAACTAATTATATAATAGAACAGGAATGATTCTGCGCGTAATAAATGTAATAGGAACATGAAACGATAAAACTAGGAAATTACTTAGTTGCAGGGTTTTATCAAAGAGAGAAAGGGATGACTTGTAACCCTTGCTTGTACTCGTACGTTTGATGTGGTGGAGAGGCACATAATATGAAACGGTATTTGGGTCAAGTGAGACCGTGATTGCTGAGGATTATCCTACGATCGTGTCATTTATCGACCAAGTGCTCTAGCAGTTTCAACAGTCAGCCTGTAGAGTTATTTCATTCGATAATCTTAAAACAAAGGAGTTTTATTATAACAGTAGTGTAGCAAAGTTTTCGTATTTAATGATAAAATTACTTGTAATTTTTTTTTTTTTTTTTTTTTTACTTTAGGATGGCGAAACGAGCTAAAGGCCCACCTGATGTTAAGCGGTTACCTTCGCCCATGACAACTTCAATATCACCTAGGCTGTTGCCTAAATGGTACCGCAAGTCGGTTCGCCAAACTGAGACATGAAGATGGAAAGTCTCATGTGATTGTATCTCAGCAAGAAAAGCAAAATATAGTAATCTCTGTTTTTTCTTACTTGTCTGTTTTAGTAAAAAAACTTGGCATGTCTTTTTAATGCAATTCGTCAATAATTATTATTAAAAGACATTATGTTAACAATTTCTCACCCTAAATAACATATTTATCCTAATATCAAGTCCAGAACTAATAATTATATTTTATCAGTAGTTATTTGAATAAAGAGACGTGCCAAGATTGTTTACTAAATTAGTCAAGAGAGAAAAAACAGAATATAGTAGGTATATTCTTTCAGTCGATACAGAATTCACCAAGAAGTTAGGAATTAAATCCAGTTTTGGCCAGGCGTGCATACATTTTTCATTAGCAAAAAGCCAGTCAGTATTGGTTCGACTGCGAATCACGAGATGAATTCTGGGACTTTCGAAAAATAAATGTGCGATTCACATTCCCAGTATTATGTTTTCGTACCAACGAAACAATGAAAGTTTGTCAGTACATAGGAGACGATTGTATTCATCAAATTAATGGTTCGTTTATCAAACGACGTGTATGTCAGAGGCTGCGATACCGGTGGAATTAAGGCTTTTGTGATCTCGTAAGAGTTTGTACATACTTTTTCAAGGGCCATCCAACAAATGATTTCTATTGTCATAGTTGATTCGTGTACACGTGTAAGCTTTGTTACTAAGTTGCTAACCAACACATTCTTAGGTTGTCGCTGTAATTACTTCGTGTACGTAATAATTATTAAACCTTGACGATGTCTGTGGTCGAATGTACGGTAAATCATTAACACGACAGTTAATCGTTGCTTGATTATAGCAGGATGTTTTTTCATTTACCTATAATATATCTTCAGCTTGAACTCATGGCTAAGCTATAATTAGTACCTAATTAGTAAAATTATTCTAAATATTATTATGTGGATGTACCTCATAGAAATCTAAAAATACGGTAATAGAATTGTTATCTACAGTCTTTTAATACCGGTTTCCCGCTACCAACACATAAATACGCAATTACGCCCACCATGTTTCTAGTATTCAATGCAATCAATCAATCAATCAAATCATTTATTCGCCGCAAAATAAATTAAGCCTAAAATTTTTCAAGCTTAATTCGCCGTTATTAGGTATACTGAAAAATACAATTTTAGTGACTCCGCATCCGAAACAGCATTGATAATCATGCAAACAGTTCGTGCACTGGTGTCCCACGAGACACCTGTTCGCGGCGACAAGTTCACGCGCCTTTACCACTTGTATTACCTTGTTATTTAGATTTATATGATGTACCTACATCTAAGGAAAAATATTCATAAAGCCTGGAAGTATACATGGTTAATACCTAATACCTATAGATAGTTATTAGTATTACAAAAACCCAGTTGTTGGGCCAAAGGTCTGAGGAAAAGAGTCTCTAATAATAAACTGGAAAAGTACTAATATGGAGATGTTCAGCAGCAGCTTTAAATCAACGTATTCGGGTCATTTCGGGTCACAAAGCACTTCAAGTGCTGAACAATAAAAGTGATGTGTTTCCGCACAATAAGTGCTGCGACGCCGGGGACCATTTATTACGGCTGTCATGTGTTATGGCCGCTAAAATAATTTCATTACGTCATATCATAATACGATTGACGCATCAAATGATGAGAACTGGCGCCAAATATTACCAAATACGGGACTAATTATTTGCTTTGAATATTGTAAATTATGAACAGAGCGGCGTAGCGAAGTAACAACCGCACGGATCGTATGATCTGTAAGGTTAAGCTGCGCTTGCCGCGGTCAGTCCGTGGATGGGTGACCGTTTAACTACATATCGAGACCCCTCCGTGTCTCGGAGAGCACGTCAAGCTGTCAGTCCCGGTTGTCAGACGAATATCTATGGCAGTTGTTACGGGTAGTCAGAAGCCCGAAAGTCTGACAACTGGTCAAACCTCCGAATGTCAGTGCTATCCAGAAACTGGGTTGCGGAGGTCTGATGGTAGTCGCTCCGTGCAAAATACTGATGTTCAGCCGCATCTGGTTAGACTGGAAGCCGACCCCAATATAATTGGGAAAAGGCGCGGAGGATGATGGATGAGTGTAAATCACGGACGTTCTCAAGAAAGGCGGAATTAAGAGCACGCTAAACCGACGAGCATGCATGAGGAGGTTAATAAACGTAGTTGAAGCGAAAGAGGGTGTGTCAGGATCGTAGCGGGTGGTCTCTGTCTTCCCTGAAGGGTCACAGGCGTGATAGTATTTATGTGTATGAATCAAATATTTATTATCATGTAAATATTGTGTTTCCTACAGTTAACTTCATTGGTTCAGGCTATTTGACGTCCAATCTGCAGCCCAAAATATGGTAAAAGGTAGCTCGGGCAGAGCGTCCCTGAGGATTTCCCACGATAGAAAAGGCTGAATATGTGGTAATTCGGTTATGTTATATAGTAAGCGTAGGACCTGTCGTTGTGGCGATGCTTGGGGTGGCCTATGTCCAGCAGTGGACGTCTTTCGGCTGAAATGATGATGACGATGATGACATGGTAATTCTTGAATATCACGTATTATTCTTTCCTACAAGGGCTGAAAAGTTTACAGGATCTTCTATTTCTATTTCCACGTCACCCCAACGCAACGTCGGAAGAATTTGTGAACCAAAGACATAAACGCGCCGTCTGTCATTTGGTTGGTCTGGGCTGTGCTGAGTTCAATATGTGGGGGCCTTATTCGTATACCTACCTTCATTTCATGGCTAACAGAGTTTTTTTTACTCTTTATTTTTTAGGGACTTCCAATCATTTAATGAATATTCCAGTCCCATCACATCATTAACTTATTACAACCTATTTAACAACACAATTTGCGAACAGAGTTGAAGTTCATAACTTGAAGTGATTAGTCGCGTAGAGCACTAATGTTGGCTGTATCTCTCAGCTGGTAAACTTGCGAGTTACTAGAGATAAGTACTCCATATTTCTCTTTAATTACCAGATCGGCATGAAAATAAACAGATTAAAACGAGTCGTTTAATTTACATAAAATCACAACCGATTAGGTTTGAATTGCGACTAAGGGATTCACCAGAGGATGGGCAGCAGCGTTCTCTGAGTCTTTAACCAACCAACTGTGAGCGCCAACCCGCTTGCCAAGCGTGGCGATTATGGCAGATCCCTCCAACATGCATGGTGGAGGCCTATGTCCAGCAGTGGAAGTCTTTCAGCTGAAATGATGATGTTGATGATGATGATGACATGATGAGGTCGGTACTCGCAGCGGCGAGCAATAAAGTCGACGCACAATTTTCCAATCTGCAGGACCACATACGTCGCAACTACGTAGACACGTCGATTTTTTGATGAAATCACTCAGGTTCACAATTTCTTATGAAAGTAGGTAGGTATACAATCGAATCTTAAATAAAAAAAATATAAAAAAAATATTGTAAATGCGGAAGTATGGATGTTTATTTATGTGTTCGTCATTCAATCACGCTGAAATGGCTGTACGGATTTGGATGAAATTTGGCTCACAATAGACCATGTCCCCGCGGGTGTCAGCTAGTAGTAATATAATGTTAACTTTTTCGTTTTCATATCATCATCATATCAGAATATCAACCTTTAACGTCCAATACTGAAAAAATGTCTCCTGGTAAGGTCTTCCAAAATAACATAATATCACGCCTCTATTTCCCCGAAGTGGTAGGCAGAGATATAATAGTACACCCACATTTCGCCAGTTATATTATAGTCCCATGTATAGTGAAATAGGGGGCGAGCCTATTGCCACTGACCGGGCACAAATCCAGACTCCGGGCTGCTACTGAGAATTTCCTAATGAAAGAACCCAATGACACTTTGCCCGACCCGGGAATCAAACCCAGGACCCCACGCTCAGCAGTCACGCTTGCAACCACTAGACCAACGAGGCAGTCTTCCAAAATACCTATGTTATTAATAAATTCTTATGTCGAGATTGTTTCCATTCAGTAACTGCAGCATCGCCCGCGTATAATCCGATTTATTACAAAAAGATGTAATAGTGCATCCCTCCGGAATAGTTCATCTTCCTGGAATAAAAAGTCTATATGTTAATCCGGGTTATGGTCTATCTGTCGCCAAATTTCATCCAAATTCGTTCAACAGTTTACGCTTGATTGAGTAACAAACATCTTTACAAACAATCACATTTATATAATTAAGTAGAAAGTTGGATGAATAAGATTGGTGTGCATTAATTATATATATATGTACATACGCACTAAGCGAATTGATAATGGTCTCATAGAGAAAAATGTGTTAATGCTACAAATCTCACTTTTCTCAAAACATAAGGTGGAAGTCATGGAATGCGAATGCGGCGATATGAGAGTACTGTATTCATAAATATTTTGACATTCAAAGGAATAACAACGATCTTTATATTCACTAGAACTGATAATTTTAATAACTGATTTGTGTACTTTTTATGTAGTAGTTAGGTGTGGACATAATATACGCTGCAAAAAGTTGCATGAAAACAAAAAAATGTAGCACGGGAAACTAGGGAATAGAAAGTGTTATACACATTTATACCCATGGAGAAAAGAAGGGAGCGGAGGTGCTGCAAGGCAATTTGGTCATGCGCCTTAAATTTGGTCATGACGTCACAGTGGGCGGAGCCGCAAAGCTTAATTTCAAGTGAATCATCACTGCGTTCGGTTCTCTTCGATTTAAATAGATTTTGAGAGGATTTTGAATATTTTTCTTGTTTTAACAATGAAGTGCGCTGTTGTTGGATGTAAAAATTGTTCAGGATCAAAACTAAAACATATTGATGGTATAACATTTTATGTGTAAGTCACATATATTTATATTTTCAATTTTAAAACATGCATTTTCTCGTTTCTTCGCCAAATTGTTGCTCGGGACATCTGTCGTCGAAAAGATGCATACTAATCACTTCTCACCGATAACATGTTTTTACATTATCAATGCATACCAGGCCCCTCAGAAAGTATTGCGAAAAAAAGTTTTTATATATGGGAGACTGGCCAGTTATAATGTTTTTCGAAAATATGATTATTTATAAGTAAAAATAAGTAAGTTCCAATTTCAAAATTTCCCTCCACATTTTTTGCGAGTTAATTCAAAGTATTGTGTCTCACTGAAATATGGATCTGCGCCGGGAACATTTTAGAGCTATGATTTTATACGATTTCAAGTGTCGCCTGAAACCGGATGAATCGTACGATAGACTTCAAATGGCATTCATGGATGAAGGCCCTTCCAAGGCAACCGTGTATCGTTGGTATAACGAATTCAAGCGCGGTCGACCAACTTTGGGGGATGACGAAAGAAGCGGTCGCCCTTTGACGGCTGTTACCGAAGAAAACGTGCTAGCAGTGAAAAATTTAATCCAAGACAATAGGCGAATTACATATCAGGAGATTCAACACATATTGAAGATTGGATCGGGAAGCGTTCACGAGATTCTACACAGCCATCTTCGCGTGAGGAGGATAGTATCACGCTGGGTGCCGCACAACCTCACCGATGCTCAGAAGCAGGCCCGGGTGGAATGGTGCCGTGATATGCTTAACAAATTTGAAGCAGGCTCGTCTCGGCGTGTTTACGACATCGTTACAGGTGATGAGTCCTGGATTTATCAATACGACCCAGAAACCAAGCGCCAGTCGACTGTTTGGGTGTTTCAAAATGAGCCAACGCCTACCAAAGTGAAGCGATCTAGAAGCGGGGGTAAGATTTTGATCGTTAGCTTTTTTAATTTGACTGGCCACTTGGTATCAATTCCCTTACGGGATCAAAGAAGCATTAATGCCGAATGGTATACTACCAAATGTTTGCCAGAAGTTTTCTCTGTTATAAGCAACAAGCGACCAAACACAGGGCTCCGCGGGCTACTGCTCCACCACGACAATGCACCTGCGCACACCGCACTCAAAACGAGGGACTTCCTGGACAGCACGCCAGTCAAACTCCTGGGTCACCCTCCTTACAGCCCTGATCTAGCACCGTGTGACTTCTTTTTATTCCCAAAAATAAAAAATCAGCTCAAAGGGATACAATTTTCGTCGCCGGAAGATGCGCTGGCTGCGTTCGAGCAGGCTGTAAACGAGGTGTCTGCGGCGGACTGGAAAAAGTGTTTTGAAAACTGGTTTAGGCGCATGAATCTTTGTATAGAGGCTGGTGGAAAGTACTTTGAAAAGATTTGATAAAAATATATGTACGTATAGAACAATTTTTTTTAGTTTCGCAAAACTTTCTGAGTGTCCCACGTATTATGACGAAAATAATAAACACATTGTTTTAATTCATTTTAAATTCTAAAATGTTAGTTATTTCATAGATAAATTACATAATTACATGAAATAAGAGCAATTTAAAATAAGAAAAATAGGCCATCAGGCCATCTATCGGTGAGTAGTCAGTAATTGGGTCGATTTCATGTTTCGAATTAAAATGACACATTTTTGAGGATTTTTGTAAACCCCCGTTTTATTGTTATCTGATGGTATTTAACGTTTGCTATAATGAAGTTATACACATACTATGTAAAAATACAGGGCACATCTTGTTAAAAATAGAAGAAAACCAAAAAAATAGAAACACGAATGAATAAGTTTTTACACAAATGAAATTCTTTAATCGCGAATGAAATGTGTAGGACACTAATGATTTGCTAGCTGGACAACATTCATAACCATGATTTTATAAAACAAAAATACATAACAAGGTCTTGAATGAAGCGGGCGATGGTGATTCTAAGGTATCTAAGTGAGAAATAAAAACAAGGAACCTTGGATACGTTTTTTGAAGTGAAACTTCTGTATAGACGGGGGGTATTAGGAATTTTTAGTCACGAAAAAACGTTACGGCCGCATGGAGGGGGTAGACAATATATCGCTTGGCGAGAGACGGCAGCGGCGGAGGGATTGAAAGGCTGATGATTATGATGATGATGGTGAAAATTCTATATATAGAAGATAGATATATATATCTTCTTCTATATATTAGGATTTTTCTCTCACGAAAAAGCGTTACGGCCGCGTGGAGGGGGTAGACGATATATAGCGGCGGAGGGAGAGAAAGAAAAATGGATGTTTTTTTTGGTTCCGGATTTAATTCAGTTTTTTTGTTTGATAAAATAAAATATGTTTAAATAAAAAATGCATTCATTAAAATCACTTAAAATGTACCTAACCTAACCAAAACATAATTTGCAGTAAAACTGCGAAAAAAAAACGAAATGTGTGCTGGGACACATAGTAGAAGTGAAACTTCAACGGACAAGTGGAAAAACGAATCGCAACGGACAAGTGGAAAAACGAATGGCAACTGACAAATGGAAAAACGAATCACAACAAAATTTTAACTTGAAGTTTTACGGGCTGATTGTTAATGTACTTATTCAATTTGAAAACCTGCCCGTAAAACTTCAACTTAAAATTTTGTTGTGATTCGTTTTTCCATTTGTCAGTTGCCATTCGTTTTTCCACTTGTCCGTTGCGATTCGTTTTTCCACTTGTCCGTTGAAGTTTCACTTCTACTATGTGTCCCAGCACACATTTAGTTTTTTTTTATTCAATTTGTATCCAATAAGTTTTTATGACAATAGTTAACTGCAATCTTGATATATCATAATCCAAAAATTCCAAATATTACGTAGCATTATTTCAGCAAAAATGTATTGAATACTTTAATTAATAAAAAAAAAATAACATTAGGTAAAATTTTTTTATGAACAGAATGTAACATACTTTTTATTATATTTCTATATACAACCTACAACCTAATTCTTAGCTTATACTAAACCTCTTAAGGGGTCATTGTACTCATCATAATGAACAACTTTTACTATGGGAACAACCCTGAAACCGAAAAAAATATCAGCGGTTCCCTACATTTGTGTTCACATAAATCGACATAATTATAGGGAACAGCAGATTTTTTCGAGATTTCAGGGTTGATTCCACTGTAAAATGTGTTCATAATGATGAGTACAATGATCCCAGAGATTTAGTATAAACTAAGAATAAGATTGGATATTTGTATAAGTAGGTATTTCTACTAATTTCTTATAATATATATGTTTAATGATTTAAATAGTGGAAAGAAAAAATCGCTCACGAGCAGGATTCGAACCTGAGACTCCTGGCTCAGTACGCCAGTCTTTGGGTGACGTCAGCGATATCTTATTAAGAAACAGTGATTCTTCTTTTTTTTTCCACTATTTAAATACCGATAACACGGTTTTGTGGGGCACAGTGATATTGCAAAATTTATACATGTATGAATAAATAAATAAATACTAAATAAATCGTTAGATTTCGCTTCGCATGCATAAATGCGTTAAAAATAATAAAATATATAATTTTGTCAATCAATTTTTTTTTTGTTGTATTTGCAATCAGTTTATACAATTAAAAAGATGGTTTGAGTGATTTTCAAGGTGATCTACATGAGGATACTTTATTGCGCTAGGCGCTATGTATGGCACGTTTTTAACGTACTTTTGTGTAAAGTTGTAAAACAAAAGTTGTGTAGTTAGACGTTATTTAATACTCATACTGGACTGGTAATCTGAAGGTCAAGCCGCAAGTGCCATATGGTACCCTTACATTATACCCTTTTAACCTTTTTCAACTTCGTTACTTTTTTTCAAATTCTAATCAGTCATTTTAAAGACCACGTCATTTGTGTAAAATTCAATTTCATTAGTGTTATGTTCTCACCACAAAAACGCACATAGAATGTTCTGGAATAAAATAATGTGCTTTGTACGCCACAGTGGTGAGTAGACAAACTAAAATGAAAAATTGTTAGTGCTGTTACGCTGTAATAATTCATTTCACCGCTAGATGGATTTACAAAAAATGGGCGGATTTTCCATAGTGAGGTGGAGCCATTGCTGTACCTCGTCCCCCTGTCACCCGCATTCAGGCGACGCTTCTTTCTAAAGAGATTTTGCCTTGCAACACCTCCGCTCCCTTCTTTTCTCCATGTTTATACCCGACTGCCCCAGAAGAAGGGTTACGTTTTTTAAAACATCCTATCCTACTAATATTTATAAACGTGAAAGTTTGTGAGGATGTATGAATGTTAGTTACTTTCACGCTGTAAGGGCTGAACGGATTTGGATGAAATTTAGCATACAGATAGTACATAATCCGGATTAACATACAGGCTACTTTTTATCCCGGGAAAATGAACAGTTCCCGAGGGATGCACGATAAACGATATCCACGCGGGCGAAGCCGCGGTCATAGGCTAGTATATTCTAAATAGATAAGTTCTGTTGTGCTCGATAGTTTGTTCAGCAAATATCTTTTAGAAGCCAAGAAAAAAAAAAAAATTGTAAAAAAAAAAAACACTAATAATAATAAAAAAACAAAATTTAATAAACCAACTGCTGTATCAATTAATATGTCACTATGTGTATGTGGGTGAACTATACAACTCTGCATACCCCTTTGGGAATACAGGCGTATACACTGTTTGGGCGGGCTCTTTAGCGCATGCTTCGAGCGGGGCCAGTTTCCACGGAGGTGGAAAACTGGAAAGCTGGTCCTGCTGAAGAAAGAGGGGCGTCCTGCAGATTCACCATCTGCATACCGCCCCATCGTGTTGTTGGATGAGGTGGGCAAGCTCTTTGAGAGGGTAATTGCAGACCGCCTTGTCCAGCACCTGATCAGGATGGGGCCGGATCTGGCGGACAACCAGTTTGGTTTCCGCCGGGGGCGCTCCACTGTGGACGCTATCATGCGCGTAAGGGCTCTGGCGGAGGAAGCAGTGGCCCGGGGGGAGGTGGTTTTGGCGGTGTCTCTCGACATTGCCAACGCTTTTAACACCTTGCCCTGGAGTTGCATCAGGGCGGCACTCGAATTTCATCGAGTGCCGACCTACCTCCGTCACATTATCGGGGCTTACTTGACGGACAGGGCTGTCATCTACCCGGGTCGGGAAGGATGGGGTCGGCGAGAGATGTCGTGCCGTGTTCCACAGGGATCGGTTTTGGGGCCGCTCCTGTGGAACATCGGTTACGACTGGGTGCTACGCGGTGCACTTCTCCACGGCGTCGGCGTGACGTGCTACGCCGACGATACGCTGGTCACGGCGAGAGGGAAGACGCACCGCGAGGCGACCATGCGGGCGACAGCAGGGGTTGCGCTAGTCGTTGCAAGGATCCGGCGGTTGGGTCTCGAGGTGGCTCTACATAAGTCTGAGGCCCTGTTTTTCCATGGGCCTCGAAAGGGGCCGCCTTCGGGATCCCATATAGTGGTAGGAGGCGTCCGAATCGGCATCGAGTCGACGATGAAATACCTGGGACTCGTCCTCGACAGCCGGTGGGACTTTGGGCCGCACTTTAAGCGGTTGGCGCCCAAGCTGTTAGGGGCCGCGGCTGCGCTATCGCGGCTGCTGCCAAACTTGGGAGGGCCAAATGCCTCCTGCCGGAGGCTCTACCAGGGGATCGTACGGTCCATGGCCCTTTATGGGGCTCCAGTGTGGGCGGACACCCTGATGCCGGGCAATGTCACGCTGCTGCGTAGGCCGCAGCGTGCGATGGCCATCAGGGTGATTCGAGGATACCGTACGGTCTCCTTTGAGGCGGCGAGCCTTCTAGCCGGATCAATGCCCTGGGATCTGGAGGCGAGGGACCTTGCGCTGAGGTATCATCAGCGTGAGGACCCACCTGATCGGAGCGAGGTCCGCCAGATCCTAGTGGCTGAATGGGAGGAGCGACTTGCGCAACCCAGCGCAGGGCACGCCGCAATAGCGGCGGTAAGGCCCGTCATGGAGGAGTGGCTGGAGAGGGGCTATGGCGCCCTCACCTACCGGCTGACGCAGATACTCTCGGGGCATGGTTGCTTCGGGAAGTATCTGTGTCGCATAGGCCGGGAGCCGACTCCCGAGTGTCATCACTGCGGGAGCTGCCTTGAGGACACGGCGCAGCACACACTGGCGGAATGCCCAGCTTGGGCCACGCAGCGCCGTGACCTTACAACTGCAGTAGGCGGCAGTGATCTCTCGCTTCCGGCTGTTGTTTTGGCTATGGTCGGGAGCGAGAACGCTTGGGAGGGCGTCGTCTCCTTTTGCGAGGAGGTGATGCTCGCTAAGGAGGCGGCGGAGAGGGTTCGAGAGGCAACGACCTCCCTCCCCACCCGCAGGAGACGGACCGGGCGTCGTAGGAGGGCGTACGCCGACCTCCAGCCACCCTAGGAGTGGGCCTGCGGGCGGCGGACTCGGGGTGGCCCGCCGCCCGATCAGTCAAGGCCCGTGATGGTGGCGCGTCGTGTTCCGCGCGCGCCAGTCAAGAAAAGGGTGCGGCCGATGATGCCGCACGGGGAGAAGGGGCTCGCCTACTAGTGGCGAGCCGGGACCTGCCGGGGATGGTTGGACGACTATAAGTTTCCCACGCCCCCGGCCAATGGTTGTAAGAGGAACACCGTGGTGGTTTTAGTCGGTAAGAGTCCGACACTGGCTCCGCCTTCCCCGGGCGGAGTGCGTCCATGAGGATTTCCCCACGTAAAAAAAAAAAAAAAAAAAAAAAAAAAAAAAAAAAAAAAAAAAAAAAAAAAAAAAAAAAAGGCGTATACACTGTTTGCATGATTTCTCAACGTCAATACGCTGATGTCTGCTTAAAATGGGAAACATATCTCATGTTCTAGATAATTAAAAGATAATTATAGTGTAGCCCTCTCGAACACTTTCTATTTACAACAAACGTTGTGAAAGTTACGTTGGTATTTTCTTTCTCGAAAATAATTCCGGAAAGATGAATCACTTTCGGCTCTTTCTGCCTAAACAAAAAATAATATCGCACATGAACATGAGCCGCGTATACTCATATACTTACGTAATTATTAGTTCCCTATATTTTTATCTGATTAGTAGTGTTGATTTATTAGTTCTTCATGAACTTCAACGTGCTGTACAAACAGGCTAGATTGGTGTTTTCTGTTGTTTACAAACTAAACTAATACTAATGTCTATACTTATAAAGACAGATGTCCAGACTGACTGATTCATCAACGCAGAGCCAAAACTACTCCAGTTAAAAACATACAATTTTGACAGTAGGTTCCTTTTATAACGTAGCATTAAGCACCTACTAAGAAAGGATTATCGGATATTCTAACCCTAAGGGGGTGAAGTAGGGTGTTAGAGTTTGAATGAAAATCTTTTCTACTGGATCGGATCACTTAAATCATGGGAAAAATATGACACACTTATTTTTCATTTTCTCAAAATTACCGCTACAAGAGAGTGCAATATATACTTATACGTTTTTAATGAATTACGTGTTTTTGAATTTTTCGAAATGTTAATTCAACAATCAATCTTCCCGGGGTGACACCTGACACAAAAATACTCTACAAAACAAATAATACAGAAAATACAGAAACAATGAATAAAGAAATGAGTATTTTTCTTTTCGCAAAACTAGGACGGGTAATGTTATGCGGGGCATGTTGAAACATTGTCTTGAGAATTAAAGGAGATATTTTATTTTTATTAAGTCGTTTTAGGTGCGGTCGACCGTACGTCAGTGGTAACAGTTTGACGTTGACAGCGCCTTTGTTTCGTAAGCAGTAAGGGCGATTTTCTGACTCGGGTGTTGCCACTGTCATGCGGTCAACTACTTTTCTTATATTTTATGTCGACTGTCCTTTCTTTATATTTTTATGTGTGTGTGTGTGTGTTTGTGTTTTTTGTTTGACTCTCTTTGTAACCCCACCTATTAGTTACCTGTTTGTGTTCTGTATCACTGTTGTTTAAATGTTGCGCGCCGTTAACTGGGACAATAAACCATTTTTCTTTCTTTCTTTCTTACATCTCTTTATCTCTTAATAAAACTTTTTAATAAAAATTGAACCGACGAAAACAGAAACTGAAAAGCGAAAAATAAAATGCAGCTTTTAGTCTTTTCCTAACTAAACGAATGTAGGTAAATAACTAATTATGAGTCGGCAGGCTTATTGGTCTGTGGTCGGCGCCAAACAAACAAGCAAAGTGCGTGCAAGTTGCAAGTGGTCGAGCGGAGAACGCATTTTTGGAAAGTTATTGTTTATCGTTGAAAATTTCACGTTGTATTTGATGTTATGTTGTTTTTATTATTTATTTAAAGTAATTTAATGATCTTCGTTGATTGTTTGTTTGGCGCTGACTCATAATTAGTTATTTACATTATTTAGTTAGGAAAAGACTAAAAGCTTCATTTTATTCTTCGCTTTTCAGTTTCTGTTTTCGTCGGTTCAATTTTTTGTTAAAAAGTTTAATTTTTAATTTTTTTGTGGCTAAAATCTAACTCCAGGTCTCCATTATGTTGTAGTGCCTAGAACTACATTTATGTGTGCCAAGTTTCAACAGAATCGATTAACAGGTAAGAATTCAGTGGGTGAACAAGCCCTCATCCCCTGTTTTCCTACCCTTAGGGGTGGATTTTGATTTTGAAATTTAAATGGGACCAACATCGAGATATACCCTATCCATTAAAAAAAGAATAATAAAAATCGGACTACTCTGTAAAAAGTTATGCGTGGTCATAAATAAATAAAAAAAAGATACGCGTCTAATTGAGAACCTGCTCCTTTTTTTTCGTCGGTTAAAAAAGCGGCTAAGTGCGAGTGCGAGCGATATTCTCAGAATATGTGTTCCTATGAGGTGTATCACGACAAATACTAAAAACAAAAAAAAGTCTAAAACCAAAGGGGTCCCCATACAAGAAACCTCAATATAAATGCATTTTTTTCAACGTTTTTGTTCCTGCTCTATCTTCAGAACGGTAATATATACCAGCGTCAAACTTGGTCAGATTATAGTGCATATTATGTAGTTTAGCAAAAAATATTAAAATTAGACAAACATAGACATACGTGGGACACTCAGAAAGTTTTGCGAAAGTAAAAAAAATTGTTCTATACGTACATATATTTTTATCAAATCTTTTCAAAGTACTTTCCACCAGCCTCTATACAAAGATTCATGCGCCTAAACCAGTTTTCAAAACACTTTTTCCAGTCCGCCGCAGACACCTCGTTTACAGCCTGCTCGAACGCAGCCAGCGCATCTTCCGGCGACGAAAATTGTATCCCTTTGAGCTGATTTTTTATTTTTGGGAATAAAAAGAAGTCACACGGTGCTAGATCAGGGCTGTAAGGAGGGTGACCCAGGAGTTTGACTGGCGTGCTGTCCAGGAAGTCCCTCGTTTTGAGTGCGGTGTGCGCAGGTGCATTGTCGTGGTGGAGCAGTAGCCCGCGGAGCCCTGTGTTTGGTCGCTTGTTGCTTATAACAGAGAAAACTTCTGGCAAACATTTGGTAGTATACCATTCGGCATTAATGCTTCTTTGATCCCGTAAGGGAATTGATACCAAGTGGCCAGTCAAATTAAAAAAGCTAGCGATCAAAATCTTACCCCCGCTTCTAGATCGCTTCACTTTGGTAGGCGTTGGCTCATTTTGAAACACCCAAACAGTCGACTGGCGCTTGGTTTCTGGGTCGTATTGATAAATCCAGGACTCATCACCTGTAACGATGTCGTAAACACGCCGAGACGAGCCTGCTTCAAATTTGTTAAGCATATCACGGCACCATTCCACCCGGGCCTGCTTCTGAGCATCGGTGAGGTTGTGCGGCACCCAGCGTGATACTATCCTCCTCACGCGAAGATGGCTGTGTAGAATCTCGTGAACGCTTTCCGATCGAATCTTCAATATGTGTTGAATCTCCTGATATGTAATTCGCCTATTGTCTTGGATTAAATTTTTCACTGCTAGCACGTTTTCTTCGGTAACAGCCGTCAAAGGGCGACCGCTTCTTTCGTCATCCCCCAAAGTTGGTCGACCGCGCTTGAATTCGTTATACCAACGATACACGGTTGCTTTGGAAGGGCCTTCATCCATGAATGCCATTTGAAGTCTATCGTACGATTCATCCGGTTTCAGGCGACACTTGAAATCGTATAAAATCATAGCTCTAAAATGTTCCCGGCGCAGATCCATATTTCAGTGAGACACAATACTTTGAATTAACTCGCAAAAAATGTGGAGGGAAATTTTGAAATTGGAACTTACTTATTTTTACTTATAAATAATCATATTTTCGAAAAACATTATAACTGGCCAGTCTCCCATATATAAAAACTTTTTTTCGCAATACTTTCTGAGGGGCCTGGTATATGGTGGTACAGTCTAACAAAGCAATTGGTATACAGGGTAGAGAGATATAAATGAAATTTTCTCAGAAGATTATGGTTGTTTTCGAGTGAAATATAATTTTAATAACGGACAAAGTTAAACTGTATTTATACAAAACCCTGATCAAACCATTCTGTAATAACTTCCTGAGAAATCTTCATCTTTATCTGGTGACCCTGTATACTAATTGCTTTGTTCCACTCTACCTGCGTAAGAAAGACATGCAAAAATTCATATTTCGCGCACTGGCGTTGATGTCTTCTGATAAACTCTCGTAAATTAAATCAGTTTTTATGCGATATCAGGTCGTTGAGAGGTACGGAACCCTTACTGCGCGAGTCCGACTCGCACTTGGCTGGTTTTTCTTTTTCAATTATGTTAGTAAGAAAGAGGTGTGTATAGTGTGATTAAAATTAGTTTACTGTGATGTACAAGAGAATTGGCATCAATATTAGCACACAGTCTTATGACACTACCACACAGGTACCTACTCCATTGACATGTGGAGTGAAAGAAGATATTTTCATGGCAACATACACGGGAGAAAAGGAGTAGTTAGATTTATTTTGTAGTAACAATCGGTCATTCATCAATTCAGCCTATCGCAGTCCACTGCTGGACATACGCCTCTCCCAAGTTGCACCACTACACTCGGTCCTCAGCATTCCGTATTCAGGCCCCTCTAAGTACCTTCTTCAGGTCGTCGGTCCACCTGGCTGAGGGGCACGTTACACTGCGTTTGCTGATTCGTGTTCTCCCGTCAAGGATCGTCTGCTTCAACGACCATCGGTCCTTCAACAGACATGGTCAGCCCACTGCCACTTCAGCTTACTGATCTTACGATCTACAATACAATACAAATCCTCTTTATTGCACAACAAGATTACATTAATCAACACAACATCTTACAAGCCATATCAGTCACTCCGGTTCTTCTCCGGATAATCTCGTTGAGGACTTTATCCTCCAGGCGACTATATCGGTCATTACAGTTTGTTAATAGATGGCCCATGTAAGCAGAAGTATTTTATGGTCTGATGAAGTATGAGTAAAACGGTATATGTGTTATTGAAATAACTGAAAACTGCTTAAGGGGGTCATTGTACTCACCAGTATGAACAACTTTTACAATGGGACCCACCCTGAAATTGCGAAAAAAAAGCTGATCACTACATTTTGTCGATTCATGTGAACAAAAATGTAGGAGACAGCAGTTTTTGTTTTTTGCAATTTCAGAGTTGGTCCCATAGTAAAAGTTGTTCATACTGATGAGTACAATGACCCCTTAAGAGGTTTTCAGTTATTTCAATGACACGTATGTTGTTACTGACGTACCTATAGCAATGTATATCACTGTCGTTTCGTGAGAATGTAATCAGCTGATTCCAGCTTCGTTTCAGATTAACATCGAAGTTAAATGGATGGTGGTACTTAATGAATTCTTTACTACCCAGTTTTCCGTCTGTTGTGTAGTTAATCAGGTGCGTCTCAACTCAGCTCAAGGATTTTCCCGTGGAGATCCATTTTAAATCAGCTTTATTCGTAACTAATTACGTTGCCGGATTTAAGCGGTGTTTTTGGATGAAATTTCGAGCGAATTTAGGCGTTTTTGTATTTTATTATTATTGTTAGTAGATTTTTGTACGTCGTTTTGTTTGTTTTTTGTTTGTTTTCATTAACCATAAACGAGAGATAATCTTCATACTTTTTTACTAAAGGAATTTCATATTGTGATAGGCTTGACTTTTGTTTATTACTCGCCTCGAGCTATTTTATTTCATTGTAGGTAGGTATTACATTTTCGTTCAATTTAGAAATATAACAATAATGAGGAAATTATGACAATTTTCATCAAAGGTTTATTCACATACTTACTGTAAATTACCTACTCCTAGGTTTTCCCTGACGGGAATAGCAACTATGCACTATCTGTGTAACTCGTTTAAATTTCCAACAATAGGGTAGGTACTTGGGTGGGTCGGTTCGTATTCGTAGTTGCACACAATAGGTGCCCGTATAATGCGGCGTCATAACACTAAATTAATTAACTGATAACTAAGAGTATTCTCGTAACGGGCGCGTGCCTGTACGAGATATAACGTTATAAATAGGCAATTGCAAGGCGCTGAAAACAGCCGGTAGGTACATTAGTTATACAGATTTTATTAGTTATGTCTTTGTATGGTTTTAATGCTTTTCATATAGAAAGCTAATTCAAGCGTTTCTATAGTAGCTTTCTTTCATCTACTAATTAATGGACGCTGGCCTCACCTTCGCTTTTCCGCATAGGCGCCGTCATAGAATTCTAAATAATAAGGTAATAGAAATGTTATCTACTGTCTTTTAATAACGGAACGCTTGTCGCCGGTTCGCACATAAATACGCAATTATGCCCACCATATTTCTAGCATTCAATGTAAAATAAATTAAGACTAAAAAAATCCGCTGTTAGATATGCTGCAAAATACAATTTTAGTGACTGCGTCCAAAACAGCACTGATGATCAAGCAAACGGTTCACGCACTGGTGTCCCACGAGACATCTGTACGCGGTGACAAGTTCACGCACCTGTACCACTTCTATTAGGTACCTTATTATTCTGATTTCTTCTATGGGCGCCGCGCAGAGTCCGCTGCTGTTCGATGTTGCCGCTCGCACGAACTCGTCGGTGTCCGCCGCGCTGGTGCCCGCCAGTGTCTGCCGGCGGGCGAGTGTTTTGTTGTAACGTGTGCATTGTTGGATAGGATTCCAAAGCTCAACCGTCGCGTACTTTTTTCCGGTGGATAAATTGTCCGTCGTCTGCCCAGCAGCGCCTTGACGGTTTGAGCGGTTTGTATCTAGCAGCTTTTTGAAGTTTCTAAGGTCTTATTTCGCTGAATGCGGAAGGCGCAGGACCGGTCGTTGTGGCGATGCTTGGGGTAGGCCTATGTCCAGCAGTTGAAGGTCCACATGAAGGTCCTATAGCGTCGTTGCTCGCTCGGCCACCAGGGAGTAAACAGAGAAAAAAACGTGACCGTTTTATTTTATTTTTATTTTTTACATTTATTTATGCAAAAAATTACAACTCTGAAGACTTATTATCTAACACATTAAACATCTATCGTTGTTGATACACACATCGGGAGCCTCTGCCGCCGAACTAGGCGAAATACCTGTATCTCGGCGAACAGTGCCAATCCCCAGGAATATAGTGACATACATTTATTCTGGATGAGCCATACAAATAAAGTTTACACATGTTTTTTTTTTACATAATTAATATTATGGTTAGCTATTAGTTGATTCGCGCGCGCGTTCTATCCGCGCGCTTACAAATAATGTGGAAATAATATGGAGGCTTCGCTTTTGTCAGGCATCCTCCGATGCCACCCGTTTATTTCTTATTACCACGTTTTTATTAAATCTCTTTCACTCATGTTCGGTACAAATTTTGCAATCGATTTTGAACTAACTTCCCGATGAGCAACAATGCTGACAATCAATGTTATCTCGCTTTCTTTTTAATATTTTATAACAGTTTAGTGTTTCTTCATAGTAAAATATTGAAGGTTGATAGATAGGTAGTTGTTTTTTTCAGAAGACTGAGACTGAACGTAATCTAAATCTTATCTGAACCTGTTGGAAGCTAGGCGTGTACAACTGTACAGTGATCGTAACAAAAATGCGTGTGTGGATTGTGGTCGAGGACATATGAATTACGATCACTTATTAAATACTTGCCACTTACTGTGCCTCTGTACCGCCGCCATATTCTATGTACTTACACCTACGCGCATGATACTTATAGAAATCTAAGTAGCAAACAATGTTAATAACAACTATAATATTGATATTATCGTTCGTTGTGTAGGTAGTACTTAGAGTCGCTTTGCTGGTGAAAATACCTTTTCTGTGAAACACCTTCTGAATGTATAGAAAAGCTATACAGAGAGAAAGTTTCTTTAAGATCCGACCCCGTGCCTCCTTCCTCCCCCGTAAAGCGAGAGAGAAAGTGCTTTTTATAATAGTATATATACATAATAGGCATGTTACTATGACTACACTTCGTTATAAGATAGGGCGAATCGATCAAAAACATTTCATTTATCTTCTGCGAAGCATAATAAATAACATTTTATAATAAACTAGTTATGTCGATAAAAAGTGTTCTATGTGTATGTGTCAATCTAAGACACGGTATATTTGTGTGCTGAATTTCATCCAAATCCGATTAGCCTTTTCAGCGTCATTGAAGGACAGACGAACATACATACTTTCGCATTTACAACGTGTTATTGAAACTACTGAAAACCAAGAGCTTTTGATGAGTACATTGACTCCCTAAGAAAGGGGTCAATGTACTCATGAGTATGAACAACTTTTCCTATGGGACTAACCCTGAAATCGAGAAAAAGAAACAACTGATCCCTACATTTTGTCGATTCATGTGAACAAAAATTTAGAGGACAGTTGATTTCTTTTTCGCATTTCAGGGTTGGTCCCACAGTAAAAGTTGTACACCGATGAGTACCTACAATGACAAGGGGAAATTATAAAAAAACTGAAAAAGTGCGAAAAAAGGCCACTTTTGGCATTTTTTATATCTACAACTACAGCGAACTATATTTTACAGAGTTAATAGTTTCTGATTACACTACAGTTGTAGTATAGTATACAGATGTAGTATTATACTTCAATTGTTAAAAACGATTTTTTGATAAATGATGTATAATTGAGATAGCAATAATATTTTTAAATTATTTTAATTATGACATCTGTTAAATTTGTGACATGCTTATTTTTTTTATTTTTCGTGACATTCGAATTTGATTGTTGTTATTTATTTGCTTTTGTGACTCTTATTTTATTTTTGTACAAGTTTATATTGTGAACTTTATGATTTATGAAACTACTGACGTGTAAATTGACTTTACAAATAAATTAATATGAATATTCAGCGAGTAATATTTTTTTACATATGGGAGCGCCACTTGGCTGCTACATTCCCCTTAAGAGGTTTTCAGTTATTTCAATAACACGTAGTATAACATTAGTATTCATCCATATCCGTTCAGCCATTTAGTACTTTCAGCGTGATTGAAGGACAAACAAAATAGATAGATACCTACCATACTTTCACATTTATAAGTAGGATGACAGTCTCACGAGAATAAACTTTTATTTTCCGAACAAACATTTGTTACCTTCGTGAGATTTTACTTTTGTAAAAGAATAATATAATGTAACAAAGTGTAAAACCGTGTCACATAAAGCGGGGTACTTCAGTAAAAAAGGGTATCGTCGCGTGCCTCGTCCATTTCCAACCCGTAGCCCACAGTGGCTGATAGCACCAACAAAGTAGGCACATCAACAATAGCAGCTTATCTGATAAAGTTATACACAAATGTATAGGGCTTCATGGCTTCGACGGTGTCAACTATAAAGGAAAAGTATCTATGACATAGACTTATACATATATAACTTCATTGATCTATTATCTTTTTCGTCATACGTGAAAATTCTCAATTTCACCATACTACTCCATCCAATGCTTCTTGTTCTTTCAATTTTCCCAAAATTATGATGAAATTTCATACGCGAAAAATGCTTTTAGTGTATCCGAAGGCGACATGAGACGAAAGAGCAAAAAGTAATTTTTTTCGGAAGCATCTATAAACGGAACGTTTGCGGTTTTTTTGTGGTGCCATCTGACATGGCCAAGGTTCTGAGGAAATAACTTTGCACCTACATAGTAGTTTATATATCTTTCCATGGTTTTATTTTACCTTGAGATGCAACTACGCCGATGCAAAAATGATTACGGAGGAATTTAACGAAACTTTCTTATAATTAAGTTTAAGATGGCATGGTTTGTAAATAATCTGTATGCCTGCCTATTAGATAATTACTTTATTAATCGAGAAAGCAACGTACTTGCGTACATACTTCTTCCTTCCTTGTCCATCCAAAGGTTGTCTGAAAGATATCGCTATTCGATAAGACCGCCAATGTACCGTTTATTTACATGTTAGTTCTAAGTTTTAATAATGTTAATGGTGTACATTTGTACAATGAAGAATATCTAATGTATCTACTTGAACATTAAAAAATACAAATATATATTTCATTAAATGAATTGTAGATAGCGATATGTATTTTATTGCACTTAAACAATAAGTTTTCGCAATTACCTGGAAAAATATATTTTACGTACAAAAATTACCCGTACTTATCAAGTTTCGCCTCTTGCAGATTATAACGTACGATTTTACTAGGTCTTACTTAGTAGGTACTCTAGCACTTGCATTCTACCGTCCAAAGGTGTGTGACAAAATAAAAACAAGTATTTTTAAAAGGGATTATTACTTGTCGCTGCACTGAACAAAAACTAGCTTGACCGGTGTCGTACCTAAGATAAAAAGCATACGGGTATACCTATCTATTGTACCTTCACCTCTACAAAGTCTTCCAGTTAAATGACACCCCTATTTGTTGATATTGATATTAAAGATATTATTATTTACTAGCCTTTGCCCGCGGTTTCGCTTGGAAGTCGTTTATCGCGCATCCCTCGGGAACTGTACATCTCCTCAGGAACTGTACATCTCCTCAGGAACTGTACATCTCCTCAGGAACTGTACATCTCCTCAGGAACTGTACATCTCCTCAGGAACTGTACATCTCCTCAGGAACTGTACATCTCCTCAGGAACTGTACATCTCCTCAGGAACTGTACATCTCCTCAGGAACTGTACATCTCCTCAGGAACTGTACATCTCCTCAGGAACTGTACATCTCCTCAGGAACTGTACATCTCCTCAGGAACTGTACATCTCCTCAGGAACTGTACATCTCCTCAGGAACTGTACATCTCCTCAGGAACTGTACATCTCCTCAGGAACTGTACATCTCCTCAGGAACTGTACATCTCCTCAGGAACTGTACATCTCCTCAGGAACTGTACATCTCCTCAGGAACTGTACATCTCCTCAGGAACTGTACATCTCCTCAGGAACTGTACATCTCCTCAGGAACAAAATACATATGTTAAACCGGGTTATGTTCTATCGGTATGCCAAATTTCATAAAAACCGTGTAGCCCTTACAGCGTGATTGAGTAACAAACATACAAGCATCCAAACAACCAAACATCCAAACAACCAAATATCCACACATCTTCACAAGCTTTTAAAATAATATTAGTAGAATTTATAAAACATAAAAGTTTTATTCTGCGCTTTTGCTCGTACTTTGTTAATAGAAAGTGATATTATTCGTATAAACACAACTTTCTTATATAAACTGCTTGCAAATTGCCCAATTAACGCACTAATAAAAATAAAATGAAATTGTCTAATAGTATGGTGCTGTTAATGTGTTTTTTATTGTTGTGTTATTATCATTCTTCGCGTGTTATTTGTTACCAATAATATGAATGGTAGTAGCTATTTGTGCGACACTCGGAGGCGGCTTCACGACAATACTGTCGGCGATGCGAGTAAGCTTTCATTGTAATCTTTAATGCTAACATATTATTTTAGTACCTGTCCTCGTGCAGTACTTACTAGGTACTTTAAATCCCGCTCACTTCTCCCCTCTAAAAGAAAATGATATTTTATATGTAACAATCAATCATTTTCACACCATTAGGCTGATGTATATAAAGTTTTGTGAGTAAAAACATGCATCGATGTGCTACAGAGCGAGTAGGTATTATAAAAAGCTCCCGAGGCGCAGTGCATTAACCGAAAAGTTTGCCAAAATCAGGGTCGATCGGTCATTGACCCCAACACTGGTTGCAACGTGCAACGTGCACATGGGCTTATGCAATCACGTACGTTCCGGTTTTGGGGCCGACTTTACTTGTTTTATCCTTTCATTTACCACTATCGAGCGCAACAGCTAAAAAACAAGCTAAACCATAAAACACGGCGAAACTGCCTAATGTTGCGTGTGACCATTTACAAAACCGCAGAAATTCACTTATTATCTATTAGAGAACAATAATAACATTAAAATTACGTAAGTTAGTCACATAACAAGCCACTAAGCTATGAAGGTGATGTATATCCGTGAATAAAAGTGTAAGTGTAGCCAAATTTAATACAAATGCTTATTTAAAAAGTTCAAAAAGCAAAAATTTATTAAAATAAAAAGTAAGTCTGGAATAAAATTGGACCTCTGGTACCTACTCAGGGACAAATTTAGAGGAAAGAAAAAGAACGCACAAAAACAGCTTTATTCGTGTTTATTCAGCTTGTCATAAGGATTACATACATGCCTGAGTTTATTATTGTCCTACTGCTGGCCTCTTCTCAGAATGAGAAGGTTAAGGCCTTAGTCCACCACGCTGGCCTAGTGCGGGTTGGTGGACTACACACGCCATCAAAAACTGATGAAACCATAATAATAATAATGTCCTCCCGGCCGAATTTCGGTCACGGCGGCCAATCTCAACGGAGACTAGACATCTGCGCGGGACATATTATAGTGCACAAGTGTGTGCGCAAACACAGGTGCACTCTCTATTCCCTCACTCTCATAATCCGATGGGACGGAAATTCGACACGACCGGGGAGAGATCAGTGGGCCTAGTACGAGTTTCAAACTTACGAATACTTTCATCGTTTTCGTCGACTTTCATTCATAAATCAGTAGCGCCCCTGGCGGATACGAGGAGGAACTACAGATTTATTAATGAATGTCGACGAATACTTTGAAAGTATTCGTAAGTGTCAAACTCGTACTAGGCCCTCAGGCGCAGGACCGACGGCTTTACGAAACCATAAACTTATTATACTGACGTAAGTATAATAAGTTTATGGATGAAACACTTTCAGGTGTGCAGGTTTCCTCACGTGATAATCAAATTCTGATCCACACGTAAATTCGAAAAGTCAGAGAATAAGAATTGATAAAAATTAATATATCAAACTAAAATTAATAAAAACCATACTTATTGAAAACGAAAACAAATGAAACTCTGAAAAGACAATAAAATCTTTATTTTTTCATATTACTTAAAGTGCCAGTTATGGTCAGTTCACAATGAGAACATACTCTAATTATTAAATATTATTTAACTTTTTTTGCGTTCCTCTAAATGTCCCTGAGTGTATATAGTAGAAAAAAAACCGGCCAAGAGCATGTCGGGCCATGCTCAGTATTATAGGGTTCCTTAAGTAGGTGTAATTACAAACGAATCAAATCGAATATTAATCATGGCTATTTTAGTTTTTGCAATAATTGGCAGCATTCGCGACTCAGAGCGTGTTGTTAGTAGCGCCATCTAGCGATAAATTCAAGAAGTCAAATTTAAGACGTTTGTCATTTCAAAGTTACTTTTTGTGATTTTTTCAAATAGAAAATAGCTAAAGGAGCATTATTTGCTATGATAATTTTTCTCTAAGGTCAATGACCTTTGAACTAGGACGTTTTAAGTATTTTTCAGTTTTCTCTCTATAACTCAAAAAATTATAATCACATTATACTCGAAATAATTTTAAAAGAGAGTTTTTATAAAGGTCTATCAATGTGGAAGATTATAAGTTTCTACATTGCATAGTTTAGAAATGGCAGGGGGGGGGACACATTGCAAGCCACTTTGGCGGGCTATATTTCGCAGATGGTACACCTGATAAAAAAGTGGTGTATCAAACATTACCTTCATTTTAGTAGACCTATTGAATGATATCCCACACGAGGGGGTGCAGCGAAAAAAAAATTTTTTTCTCCATTTCACATGTATGGACGCCACCCCTAAAATACGCAAAAACGAATCTTTTATTCTTTTAAAATTGAGATCTATATAGACTATTTTAGACTATTTTTTAACAAAATTTCATTTACTTATGTTTATAACTGTAGAAGTTATTAAGCTGTAAAGGATTAGGACAGACGGACAGACGGACAGACGGACGGACATGACGAAACTATAAGGGTTCCTTGTAGGACTTCGGAACCCTAAAAAATGGGCACGTTGGCACTCAAACGATTTTTTTTTCCCATTGCTGTTTTCATATAATCGTTTTTCCTGTTTACTCTCCAACGATGTTTCCTTATAAGAAAACCATTGTTCCGTTAAAATTCTTTAAATACTAAAGCTCACTGTATTTTGAACAAATGCTATACAAAACAAGAATTAATAGAAAGTTTCAACATATTATTTTTACGTTCAACGTTCGTAACAACTATAACATGTAAATAACTAGTTTTGGTAATCAAAAGATAAAAATAAGCAGCCGTAGTGTGTCATCAAATAATAATCTGCACCTGTGGTAGGTACAAAAATTTGTTTCAAGTTTTAACAAAATATTTTTAAACAAAATAGGTAGCTAGTCGGATTACATAAAGCAAGAGATGTTTTAAGGAGGCTCTAAAAGTTTAAGTAATCACAAAATGATTAACTGAAATTCGTGTTTTACTCCTAACTCGGGTTTTGCTTTTGATTCACTTGAACTTAGCGAACTTAAACTTCTTCAAACAATTACAACTAAAACTTTTTTCTAATGAGGTAATACAATACATATCTGCTGTAGAATTACACAAAAATAAAGTTTGAGTGTAATCTTACTTTACGAGGGACAAGGGTGAAGATATGAATGAAATGATTCAAGTCACGCGAGTTCAAATGTGTGATGTGCCCCATCCCTGGCGGACAAGTCGTGGTGACAGAAGCTTCGACGCTTCGTCGCTGTGGAGAATATTGCGAGGTGGTGGGTGCGGTGCCAGGTGTGGGGTGGGGACGGATACATTTGGAGTTTGGACACGGAGGGAAGGCGCGTGAACGTAAACAAATGTAAACGTTTCCGATCACAACAAACAAACGGGCTCTCGAGACGCGCAGCCGCGCACTGCTCTATTAGGGCTCGTTTATAGACACGCGGCGCGTCAGGCGGTGCGTTGCGCGGAGAATTCAAACGTATTGCCATGTATGAGAGCGTTTACGGAGAAGCAATTTTTTGATATGCAGCGTTGCTCGTGGCGGAGTACACAGCGGGCAACGCTGCGACGCCAGCGGCGGGGCCCGCGGCTGTGGAGTCTGCGATCGTTTTAAGTTTGTATTTGCGCGTGTGACGCCGTGTGCAACGCCGTGGACCCCATCGCTGGTATCGCCACGGAAAGCCGCGTGGCGCCCCACGCAACGCACCACGTGTCGCCCCGCGCATTGCGCCGCCCGTGGCACCGCGTGTCCATAAACGAGGCCTTACACTTACACGTTTGCGGGACAGATGTTTTAATTAAGTTTTCATTATCGATTGAAGGTGAAGGCCTCCTTAATAATACTCCGAGATTATCTTTTTATAGTTGTATAGTTTTTGCCTGGTTATTAATTAATCAACTAGTCTGTAGTAAATAAATGTTCCGTCGTCATGTAGATTAATTAGATAAGAAAGATGAATCACTATTACTATAAATAAAATTAAATATATGCAGAGTTGTATAATAAAACTAAGATACAAAACTTGCTCAAACTACGTTCTGTTATTATGTTAACGATGGGTGTTACATAAAACGATTTACACGCTAAGCTTTTGATTAGTTCCAAGTTAAGACCGTTAAAAATTATGTTATTTCATGATTACTTAAGGTCACCCATTGAAGAGTTTGTAAAACAGAAGATTTTCGTTTTATTGTTCAGTTAATTAACATAGTTTAAAAGTCTTTGCTTGTTGATCGAACGATCCGGGGTTTTAATAGTATGTAACCAGATATTTACCTTTATAGAATTGCTCATAATAATTTATATTTGAGATTCCACGTATATACGGACAGGTCTAAAAGGTTTTAAATTAAATAGCTATGAAGAGTAAACTAATAGCCGTCATCACACGACAACACATTTACAGACATGACATTTACAATAATACACCGAAGGGGCTGTCTCGATATGACATCTTACAAGACAACTAATGAAATGAGAGAAAAATAAATTCTCTATGGTGTTGAAACGTATAAAGGAGTAGTCCGCGCACAGTTGTCACGCTATAAAACAATTGAGTTTCACGTAGTGGACAGTGGGAAATTGTTTCCAGACATGTCAGGTCAAGTTCTCATAAACCAGTTAGGCATTTGTTTCACACTTCCTGTTAAAAGTAATGTCTGTAGCAATTACTGTATCCATGGTATATTATCATGCTTCACCAGGTATTCTTTTCCCGCGATGGACCAAGGCTTCGTCACGATCAGTGTTGCCATTGATTGACATCTTCAATACAATTAAGTAGATTCTTATTCATAATGTATATAAAATAAATTGCTAACTCGCCTGACTATTATCTCGTTTTTTCATCAATTAGTTATTAAAGGAAACTTTAGAATGTATAAAATTACTAGTTCAAAAGTGCTTTTTTATAGAAGCAAGCAAAAGAAAAAATGCATTTTGTTTGGGTAATTTATTTACACAATGTGGCAGCACATCAAACTGACAAGTGTCATGCTAAAAGCCCACTATTGGCTCCATAGCTGATGACGTAGTCTAGAGCCAATCACGTGACCTAGCTGTCACTGGAAGAGATTACCTACCCAGTAAAGCATATTATAATATCATGACTGTATTTATCTCATCCCACATTGATATCATTCATAGATGATTAAGTCTAGTTTGATTAATGAGATAAATAATATTATTATTTTATTTAAAATAGTAGTTAGGCCTTGGATAGGTCAGCTCGAGTATACGTATGGTAATGCAGTCTACGGTGCGTTCAAGACTTCATTAAGTATTCATAGTTTTTTTTTATACATTTGTTCCGTTCGATTTCATAATTCGGAAAAAACACACGTATAAAGTCGTACAGTGATTTAAAAAATCGGTTCGTACTGTGTTATGGGCTTCTGTGTTAAAGGTATAAATAATAGATGGGCACACTGGACGCCTTCTATAACAGGATCACGTACGGCGCGGGCGCACTGCGATATGTCGACCGATATGTTTTTTTGTATTTTTGGCTTTTGTGTCACATTAGCAAAACTTTACTTGCAGTTTCACAATACATATTTATTTTTAAGGAATCTTTCAAATGTATCATTTCTATGATAATAAGTTACGTTCTGGAAGTTACCTACTTAAAAAGTATACAGAGTGTGGTTTTAAACAGGTTTAATGCTTTTCGAGATTTAAGGCTTGATTTCACCAACGATAATTCTCTGGTAAAACGATCGATTCCCCATAATTCCAGTACATTTTACAGTTTAATCAGAGAACGTTGATGAACACTGGCCTTTTTAGGTATAAGATATAAACAGTTGTTTACTAATACCAAACAAATTTCATGGTTAATAATAACCATAACTACGCTTTCATAATAGGTACACCGGAGCGCACCATTTCTATGTTCTGTCATTGTTTTATCGTACACTGAATTCACTGATTACGATCACATTTCATTTTTAATAAAAGTAAAATTAGCGACCGCACCGCGTACTGAAAGGCGCAGCGTGGGTAGGCCCCCCACAAGATGGACCGAGGACCTGGTGAAGGTCGCGGGATTCGGCTGCATATGGAAAGCGCGGACCGGTCGTTGTGGCGATGCTTGGAGGAGGCCTATGTCCAGCAGTGGACGTCTTTCGGCTGAAATGATGATGATGATGAAAAGTAAAATTAAATAAAAATGGTTATTATTGAAACGATTATCCTCATAGAAGATGGGAGGGAGCTTGCGGTAGGTGTGATTTGGGAGAAAATGTAGCGTCACGTCACGCTAAGATTTTCGTTATACCCATAGAGTAAATTGAATATACGGACATAGAGTTGTCAAAAATACATGTTTTACTGGGGATCGAACCTGGGCCCTGTGGTATCTCAGTCCGACGCACGATGTTTCCTGCCAGCTGCTTGTATTATAGTTGCATAATTTAGCATTATAGTGAACCGGTCAAAAAATATGATTTTTTTTTGACCACACACGTTTTTTTTTGGTTGATTTGTGGTCATTTTTAGCATTACAGCTGTAGCTATGTACGTCTGTAAATATTTCACCTGTTCAACACCATAGCCTTGATTCGATGCATTTTGATGCGATGCATTTGTAGAGGTTTGTAGCGGTACAAGAAGTACTCGTAGGTCTGTGAGATAACGAACCTGCACTTGAGCTGTATTTTCTCTTTTAAATGCTTTTTCTCTTTTACCTACGTAGATATCTTGCTTTTGACCTTTTAACTACCTGCGCAAACAAATAGGGAGGGATGAAGCTCTGAAGATATAAACTCTATTTTCTGCGAATAAAATAAAGAAATAAAGAAAGAAAATATTTATTTCAGTCTAGGTACAGGCGAGAGAAAAAAAATCTAAAAATAGTGTATTAAAATATTACTATACCAGACTTTGCCCCTAGCTTAGCCCGCGTACCTACTGAATCAAAATATAGCCTATATTACGTCTGGATAAAGTGGCTTTCTAATGGTGAAAGAATTATTAAAATCGGTTCAGTAGCTTCAGAGTTTATCGATTAGGTACAAACATACAAACAAAAAATCAAATCATTCCTCTTTATAACATTACTAGCTATGCCCACGGCTTCGCCCGTGTACTGAAATAAAATATAGTCTACGTTACTTCTGGATAAAGTAGCATTCTAATGGTGAAATAACTATTAGGATCAGTTCAGTAGTTTCAGAGTTTATCGATTACAAACAAACACAAAAAACAAATCATTCCTCTTTATAATATTACTAGATGTGCCCACGGCTTTGCCCGCGTTCTAAAATAAAATGTAGCCTATGTTATTTCTGAATAAAGTAGATTTCTAATGGTGAAAGAACTATTAAAATCAGTTCAGTAGTTTCAGAGTTTATCAATTACAATCAAATACAAAAAAAAAAAAAATCCTCTTTATAATAGTACTAGTAGTGCCCACGGTTTTGCCCGCGTATTGAAATAAAATATAGCCTATGTTACTTCTGGATAAAGTAGCTTTCTAATGGTGAAAGTACTATTAAAATCAGTTCAGTCGTTTCAGAGTTTATCGATTACAAACAAACACAAAAAACAAATCATTCCTCTTTATAATATTATTAGATGTGCCGACGGCTTTGCCCGCGTTCTAAAATAAAATGTAGCCTATGTTATTTTTGAATAAAGTAGCTTTCTAATGACGAAAGAATGATTAAAATCGGTTCAGTAGTTTCAAAGTTTATCGATTACAAACAAACAAATCTTTGCTCTTTATAATGTTAGTATAGACGTTACTATAGGCAATAAAGAAAGCAAAGCGTTTTCATCATAAGCTTTTACTAAGACATCTCGTGCTTTCATTCCTACGGCGAAGCAAATTGTTTTGAGATAGCGCACGGAAACTGTTGGCTTGTATTCAGATGGATGATAGCATAGCTGATCAGAAATGAGGACAATTCAGAATAAATGTTATAAGTAAAGTGATAAGGAAGTCTGTAATTAGTAATTTATTTGAACAGTTGGCCGTGTAGTCTCAACGCACGCCTCTTGTCCCGAATAGTAGAGCAAACATAATACATGTATGTTAAAGGAGTGCAAAAACCGCTGAGATGCTTGTATAGCTGAATAGCGGTACTATATCGTGTACCTACATTAGACAATTATTAGGTGTCAGTCGGCCAACCGACAAATCGTTCATCTCATACAGAAAGTTAACCGTACATGACGTTTTTACACGTTTGACAGCTTAACAATTGTCGAGGAGAAATAAGCGCTCACCTTTGTATCTTTGAAAGGCATGAAATGTTAAGAGAAACCTTTCTAAAGAAAAGTATATTTTCCTATAGGTACCTACTTGTATTGTATGAAAGGTTTAAATAAAAGCTTTCGAGAACCTACTTACGAGCGCTTAAAGCGTGGAAAGTATTCGCTGCACAGCAAACACATTCAAATTAATGAGATCTAATGTGAGATATTTGATTTCGTTATGACGTATGAGTTATGGTTGTTAGACCGATAAATGACTCCTTAGCGTATTCATGTAAATTGTGTTGATTAATTTCCACCTTGACACTTGCATTAACATTTGCTACGACTTTGACATCTTCAGTTCGATTTCCAGTCTGACAAGAAATTTGATGGAACAATTTTTCTTATCCTCATTGTTAGTAATTTTCTGCATCAAATGCAGACGGTGCAATGCGGTTGGGTTCTTCCTCCTATCATAATATTCTTCTTTCTCGCTAAAAAACCCAAAGGCATGTAAAGTAAGACTTTTTCGTTTTTAGTATAGGATGGCGAAACGCGCTAAAGGCCCACCTGATGTTAAGCGGTTACCTTTGCCCATAACAACTTCAATATCACCTAGGCTGTTGCCTAAATGGCATCGCAAGACTATTTAATTTTGTTATATGCGTTTCAGACTTTATGATAATTATGTTAAATATTTGTTTTATGTAATATCAATGGTTGGCATTATTTAAATCAACTGCTGATGTCTTTACATATACACGTAAAGTGTACTCTCTCCTTTATCATAACTTTCTTTTTGTCAGCGTTTTTAAAGTAAAATGCAACTTTTCCGAGACCCACATTTTTATATTCATCATTTTGCATATTATACGCTTTCTTATGAAATCTCACAATGCTGTGTAATGGCTATTGTTTTTTCAATACATCAAAACTTTACGGTTATTATTTAAGGTAAAATTTCATGTAAAGCAATGAAAGTCTTAGTGCAACTGGGATAGCCTTAGTTCAGTGTTGTCTGCATTTTTCTAGCATATACTAAGTTTATTAATAGATTGATTATCAAAAAACAATAAGGGAAAAATAAAACTATATATCTTACGTTGGTGACGCTGAATAAATAAATAAAGCGTAACCTAAGTAAACATTCTGATTCCTTGTAATACGTTAAAATCTGTCATCGTAAAATATTAAGATGTTTTTATTATTGGAGCGTTTGAGTGAAAGCCTCTGACAGTAATTGTGTAGGAGTAGGGCGGAGGGTAGAGGGCCCGGTTATAGGCAGAGGGGGGCTTGACGAGGTTGAGTGAGTGGAACCCGTAGACTGCACGACGCTACATACCTAAAACCTTAACAACTAGTTGCCACTTGCCACTACACCCAGTTACGAAATTCCCGACATTCTGATTGTTGCTTCCTAATCTCTTTGTTTCGTTACGTTCTACTGATTTGACTCATGAAATTGTTCTGAATTCTAAAATTTTCATGAGCGCTACGTACCAGGCCCCTCAGAAAGTATTGCGAAAAAAAGTTTTTATATATGGGAGACTGGCCAGTTATAATGTTTTTCGAAAATATGATTATTTATAAGTAAAAATAAGTAAGTTCCAATTTCAAAATTTCCCTCCACATTTTTTGCGAGTTAATTCAAAGTATTGTGTCTCACTGAAATATGGATCTGCGCCGGGAACATTTTAGAGCTATGATTTTATACGATTTCAAGTGTCGCCTGAAACCGGATGAATCGTACGATAGACTTCAAATGGCATTCATGGATGAAGGCCCTTCCAAGGCAACCGTGTATCGTTGGTATAACGAATTCAAGCGCGGTCGACCAACTTTGGGGGATGACGAAAGAAGCGGTCGCCCTTTGACGGCTGTTACCAAAGAAAACGTGCTAGCAGTGAAAAATTTAATCCAAGACAATAGGCGAATTACATATCAGGAGATTCAACACATATTGAAGATTGGATCGGGAAGCGTTCACGAGATTCTACACAGCCATCTTCGCGTGAGGAGGATAGTATCACGCTGGGTGCCGCACAACCTCACCGATGCTCAGAAGCAGGCCCGGGTGGAATGGTGCCGTGATATGCTTAACAAATTTGAAGCAGGCTCGTCTCGGCGTGTTTACGACATCGTTACAGGTGATGAGTCCTGGATTTATGAATACGACCCAGAAACCAAGCGCCAGTCGACTGTTTGGGTGTTTCAAAATGAGCCAACGCCTACCAAAGTGAAGCGATCTAGAAGCGGGGGTAAGATTTTGATCGCTAGCTTTTTTAATTTGACTGGCCACTTGGTATCAATTCCCTTACGGGATCAAAGAAGCATTAATGCCGAATGGTATACTACCAAATGTTTGCTAGAAGTTTTCTCTGTTATAAGCAACAAGCGACCAAACACAGGGCTCCGCGGGCTACTGCTCCACCACGACAATGCACCTGCGCACACCGGACTCAAAACGAGGGACTTCCTGGACAGCACGCCAGTCAAACTCCTGGGTCACCCTCCTTACAGCCCTGATCTAGCCCCGTGTGACTTCTTTTTATTCCCAAAAATAAAAAATCAGCTCAAAGGGATACAATTTTCGTCGCCGGAAGATGCGCTGGCTGCGTTCGAGCAGGCTGTAAACGAGGTGTCTGCGGCGGACTGGAAAAAGTGTTTTGAAAACTGGTTTAGGCGCATGAATCTTTGTATAGAGGCTGGTGGAAAGTACTTTGAAAAGATTTGATAAAAATATATGTACGTATAGAACAATTTTTTTTAGTTTCGCAAAACTTTCTGAGTGTCCCACGTATATTCGTTATATGAGGTTATCGTCAAGGCTCTCTGCACTTCAATTCGGAAGTACCCTGCCAGCTCTGATTTGAATTTTACTTTAAAAAAATAAACATTACCTTGAAGTTCTCAGTTATTTAATGAGGAATTTTATGTAAGACCGTATATTTTTATTATAGAAAATAACTACACAACATTAAACTAAGATGTTTATTCAATGTTAATAGAATACTCTATTAACATGTATGCCTTCAAATTAAACCAGGTGGAAAATTCGGTTACACCACATCAGTTTCATTAAGCACTAGTGATTAGGCAAGTTTGAAGACAGGCTACTACAAATTATTATTTATTGTCTATTTCATGTTACAATATTGATATTACAACATTAAAGTTTGCGTAGTTTTTTGGTTACTATGTTTTTCCGTGTTTTTGTCATGTTTTATGATTTTAGCATACTATGCTTTACTTTTGAAGTAGTAGGTAGGTACTGGCCTTAGATTATAAGTACTGGCAGATAATATTATTTAAAGCTGGTGACATTTTAAATTCTATTGTTTATGGCGGATATAGGTCAGGTAATCTCTATTCTCTAAATAAGACAAGAGAGTAAAAACAAAACATAGGTAGGTGTGTTTTCAACTACAAGACGTATTCTTTTATTAATGTTCCGACTCGTTTACGAAAATAAAACGCAAATTCAAAAGTATTTGTCGCTAATGACTTTGTTAACGAAAATTACTTCAGTTGTCAATCAAATTTTTATTTTTACCCCATTGCCCCAGAAGGAGGGTAATGTTTTTCGAGTGTATGTATGCTTCACGGTTTTTGAAGTGCGAGGTACCATTAGATTCGTCTTCATCTCCAGAGTGTCATGGGCTACAATTTTTGGTAATAATACCAACACAATGCTTGCAATTAACAATATATCAATGATAGAGAATCAATAAAGTCATCAGAACAAACAATCCGGGAATCATAGGTAACCCATGACTAGATGTTATTTGAAGAAATCGAGTAAGTAACCTATTATTTTGGAGAATGCTTTCCATAATGTAGAGTCAAACAAATTTTTATGTTCATGACTTTGACTTCCATTAGTAACTCCGCTTTTCAAGAAAGGGACAGGGGTCTACTCTTATTTTACGAACGACAAAAGAAGTACGAACTTTAAAGATAGGCACATAAAAAGGCAAAATAAGAAGATAGACCACGGTTCGAATTCGTACGAAATTGACCGGGAGAAACAAACGTCAAAACACGATCATCGCATGCGATAAGGGAACGATGCTTGATCGGAGTAGCAAATTGTACGATGAATGCAATGGTACGATTAATCGAATATCGTCAAACGCGAGTAGACCCCCAGTATCGATTGGAAAGAGTGATGATATGTGAAACTAACCGCATCAAGCTAATTATATACACGACGACGACGACGTCCGTGGTCTAGTGGTTCGAGGGTCGGACTAGTGATCACAAGGTCGTGGGTTCGATTCCCATAGGACATAAATATTTGTGTGATGTACATAAGTGTTTGTGTTGGTCTGGATGTTTCTTATGTATTATAAGTATGTATTTACAAAAACAAGTATATAAGTACTATATCCATTGTCTAGTACCCATAGCACAAGCTATGCTTAGTTTGGGACTAGATGGTGCTGTGTAAAAAAGTCCCAAAGATATTTATTTGTTTTATTTTATTTATATCCAATCGAATCTGCTTGAGTAACAATCGTTTGAATAATCACTGTGACAATCCAATCATAGCTTCAGAAATTAGTCAGTCAGTCAATCTTCAAGTACCAAGTACAAGTATAGTAGTCTAAGAACCAGTAGGCCAATTCACGTAACTAAAGAAGTGCAGTTGCAGTTAAGTTTCGATCAAAACAATGCTTTTCGTATTATCTTATCTACGGCGATCGCTGTCAGAAACGAACCGCAGCGGCACTGCAACTTGATCGGTGCGTCATGAAATTACGTGAATTAGGGCCCTGGCTAACACGGATTGTAGCAACTGCATTTTAAACTCGCATACATTATATTTCATTGTTCCCATTACTAAATGATAGGGTCTAATTACTGTAATACTGTGCGCGAGACTTCGTGTTTACACGCGCTGCCTTGATTATATTATTGGTTTCAAACACCTTCTATAATAATATTGTTTCGTAGATATCTTCGTAGCACGTTTCAAATACAATTATAAAACGTAAAATATTTCGAATGGATACAAAAAAGTTCTTCAAATACGTGACCTTCCGAGATTCATTCGCAGACGTGAGTCTATGTATTACTTACTATTAGATTTGTATCGGGTCAATGTTTGTCAATTAAAATTTGAATTTGAAATCTACTATTTCGAAATTATTAACTGTTTATTATTCAGGGGTTGCGCAAAAGCTATAATAAATTACTTTGAGAGTAGGTACTTGAAACGGAATTAACTAAACTAACTTAACTAATATTCTTAGTTTTTTAAACTCGAATAAAAGATGTCCCTTCTTAATTCGTTATTATGTCTTAAACACGTAAAGGAAGTTATTGACGAAAACATAATTACAATATGTGCCTATTTTAGACTTTTTTTTTACGAGCCTGTTTTGTCCCACTGCAGGGCAAAGGGCTCCCTTCCTTTCTTCCACTTTTCGCGGTCTATGGTAATTTGTGGCCAATCCTGTAAGTCCAGCACATCCCTCATTCTAGACTTACCTTAAATTATATGAATTGCATTTATTTACACTTTTAATGTTAGGTTAGTTAGGTCTGCATTCTCACCTATCTCGAGATACCCAAAAACAGGATTGCATTCCCGGTCTCTGCACACTTTAAAATCAAAAATGTATTTTTTAAATATTATCATGTATATTAACTAATAGTATTATAGATTTACAAGTTCTAATTACACTGTCGTAGTGCAATTAATATTACATCTAATACTCTGTCAATCGCTGCTTCTGAACCGTTCAGGTAACGGCAAAACTTGAGCGTTCGATCACAGCCACTTCATATAAATAACATAAAACTTAAGTACAGTCTGAGCTTGTTCCGCGCGTCCGGGGGATGCGCCCGCGGCGCGGCGCGGTGGCAGCGGCGGCTCTCACTCCGTCCTAGTGTAGCATCAGCGCAGCCTTGACATTGGGTGGAGGCATGCACCGGTGGCGAGCGGCCACTAGCCCCAGCGCCGGAAACGGTTGTAGTTCGGAACAGGGAGGTACGGGTACCGCGCCGGAACCCTCACGTTCTCCAGGTTATATCCTCGCCGCTGCCGAACCACTGCATCACTCACTTGGCTGTTCACGTTTCTTTTCACCGGAGTCACTATACTTATCGTATTTGATTGTAATGTTAGGTTATCAGAAAATACGGCGTCATCGGGCCTCAGCTTGGTGATAAGTTTCGCTCTGTTCTTTTGCGAGGCCAGATTATCTTCGTTCAGTATGTAGGGTTCCAGGGGCTTGGGCACCAGGTTGTACCTGGTAGAGTCGATTTCTCTCTCGTAGCCGAGACGAGGCGACGCGGGCGCAGCGAGCGCGGGCGCTGCGAGCGCGATGACAAGCGCGAGGTACGCGTGCATGATGCGGTGTGTGTCGAGTGTATGAGCCGCGCTCGAACAACACATTTTTATATATACTTACCACCGATCGATACCATTCGTGCCCAATTTGTGTTGGTTCTTATGTATTTTTTGTGATCGTAATGCGCGAGATGCTCTTGAACTTGGTAGTATGTCGCAGAGATGCAGGCGGCTGCGACACGCTGCTAGCCCGCGGTCGCCGGCAGCCAGGCCGGGTCGCTCGCTGTCGGCCGCGGTGCAATTATTCGTATAATTTGATGCACTGGTGACTACGAACGCTCATGAACCTTGTTCCACTTACATTAGCCAACATTAAGTGATGTTGTTCTCACCCGCACAAGGCGACCGTTACATAGTTAAGGTGGACTATGTAGATTGTTATCGTTCATTACGATATCAATTGTGATAATAATTTTTATTCCATTGAAATTGGTTCTTGATTATTTTTGGTACCCAATTTGTTTAAGTAGGACCTAGGTACTGACTTTTATATTTTCATTACAAGCAACTTAAAGTGGGTTGATTGCTAGATTGAGATATATTTATGCAGTGTTTATATATGTATTTAAAAGTTTAATTTGTGTTCAGAGCATAACCACCTCAAATTGTACATTTACAGACATAGAGCACGATTTTTTCAAGGATAATATACAACAACTGCGGATAACTATTTAACGCAGCTTGTTACAAACTTCGTTTTACGTGTATTATCTTGCTTTTCTTGTCTTATTACTGACAATAAGCTATTTTTCCAAAGATACGAACAACTGCAGTGTAAGTACCGGCCATATACAGGCAGTTTTTTTGTTTGCCCCCCCAGGGCACAAAAACTTAGTTATGCCTTGCCTATTAATATTGCACATCAAACTTATCAGATACGTATGTTCTAATATGTAATGTGTATGGTGACAAATGAATAAATACTCAATGGGAGCAATGCTTGAAAGAACGTTAGGTGTAAAATGGCTAAAAAGCTACTGATAAATAACATAAGCAAATTTTGACAACATTTGTAGAATCTACTAATATTATAAAGAGGAAAGATTTGTTTGTTTGTTTGTAATAGATAAACACTGACACTTATGAACCGATTTTAATATTTCTTTCACCATTAGAAAGCTACATTATCCAGAATAGGATATATTTTACTTCAGAGCGCACGCGAAACCGCGGGCAAAGTCTAGTAATATTAAATAATAACAAATTCCCAGCTAGGCGTGAAGAACAATACAATAGCTAACAAGATTGATACAAAACTTGCATCTTTGTTATTGGTTACCTGATAATATTAATGCCATAAGGAAGATGTGTATTAACGATTGAAGATCTTTTCCATTGTAAAACAACTAGACGGTGAAAAAAATAAAATGCATGCTATGTCCAGGGGTGCCGATTACCCAATACAGATATTGGGGTTGTTGCGTTAGCGAAAAAAAACCGTATATTTTCGTACGTCCCATGTCAAAGTTCACGTCAATTTTTGTGACAATTCTTGTCAGTGGTCTAACCCCTTCGAAAGCCTAAAGCGGTCTCTAATGAAAAGAGTCCTATTTTTTTAAACGAGGCAATTGATGACAATTTATCAGTATACACAATTATAAGCAATATCACAAAAAAATGTAACAGAATATAGAGACAGGTATAGAACGCAAAGATTTTTCGATTTTTTTATTAAAACTTTTAGTTATTTTGCTTGTATTTTAAGAGCTTTAGGTATGTCATCTAATGTAACGTAATAGTTACCATACACGCTAAAAATTTCGTCGTTTCGAAAACAAAGAGGGATCATTGTACTCATAATTACAAACAACTTTTACTATGGGACCAACCCTGAAATCGCGAAAAAAGTAACAGCTGATCCCTACATTTGTGTTCACATTAATCAACATAATGTAGGAATCAGCTAATTTGTCTTTCGCGCTTTCAGTGTTACCGTTTGTCAATCAAACGGTATAGCGCAGTGAACATAGTGTTGGTAAATGATTTATATGTATAGGCACGATGAACGATTGCACCGGCTCCACCAGCTGCGGTCGGTTATACAACCTTATTCTTAGTTTATACTAAACCTCTTAAGGGGTAATTATACTCATTATTATGAACAACTTTTAGTATGGGACCAACCCTGAAATCGCGAATAAAATATCAGCTGATCCCTACATTTCGTCGATGCATGTGAACACAAATGATATGATATTAAAAAAATATAAAAAATAATATGATAAAAATAAAAATATGATAATTATTAATGATATGATTTTTTTTTTTCTTTCCACAATTTAAATCTTTAGATTTCGCTTTCGCATGCGTAAAAATGCGTCAAATAATAAAATAATTAGTAAGGGTAGGCATATATATCTATACGACTGAATTAACTGCAAAGTTATTCGAGTCGGTTAAGAAACACTGTTTCTTAATAAGATATCGCTGACGTCACCCAAAGACGTACCATAGTGGAGGATAATTGCGATAACACGAGCAGTGTTCACGGTAGCTTAGTGGCTAAAGCACTGGCGTACTGAGCCAGGAGTCGCAGGTTCGAATCCTGCTCGTGAGCGATTTTTTCTTTCCACAATATAAATCTTTAGATTTCGCTTTCGCATGCGTAAAAATGCGTTAAATAATAAAATAATTGATATGATATTTTTCGCGATTTCAGGGTTGGTCCCATAGTAAAAGTTGTTCGTAATGATGAGTACACTGACCCCTCTTCGTTTTCGAAACGACAAAATTTTCAGCGTGTATTCGCGAAGAAAGAGCAAATGGGAACGTAATACCTTCTACCGCAAGAATTAAGCTCTAGCGCAAGCGTAGCGAGTGCGGATTTTTTTTATAGATTTTTGACAGTTTCGGATTTATCTGTATAATATGTATAATTATTAATGTAACTGGATATTTGCTCATCAAGAGCTGAATACTAAGTGCGAGCGAAACGAGCGTAATTTTTTTTTGGACTGTGCACTGTCCAGAACAATTCACGCTCGTAATGGTAAAAGTGTAATATATTTTAAATAAAATATTATCTTCATTACGTTATATTATCTGGGCTGCACATTAAAAAAGCAGATGTGGCATGAAGCAAACTATATAAGTTTATCTCATCATCATCATTTCAGCCGAAATACGTTCACTGCTGGACATAGGCCTCCCCCAAGCATCGTCACAACGACCGGTCCTGAGCTTCCCGCATCGAAGTTTATCTATTCAAATCTATATAAATAGAGATCCATCTTTACCAGACTACAACCATTTTTATTAAAAATAAACTTAAAAATGTAAAAACCGTTACTTTTTTAAAGATTATAAAATTCTATTTTTTTATTATTTTAACGCATTTTACGCATGCGAAGCGAATTCTAAAGATTTATTTTGAGTGTCATTAATTATAGAAAGACAAGCGATTGCTGCAATCGCGAGTGATTTGCTGTCATCCATTGAAGACTTCCCTTCTTTATCTCCGAAGATCTTCATCAAATTTAAATGGGACCATTTAAAGCAAAAAAAACTTTCAAATTAAAAAAAAAACCATCAAATCGGTGCATGTATATCGGTAACTCCTGCCCGAACAAAAATTAAGAACTTCCCGAACGAACATTAATTAAAAAATACAGATGCATTGAGAACCTCCTCCTTTTTGAAGTCTGTTAAAAATCAAGTCATCATTCATCATTTCAGTCGATAGACATCCACTGCTGGACATAGGCCTCCTCCAAGCATCGCCACAACGACCGGTCTTGCGCTTTCCGCATCCAGCGGATACCCGCGACCTTCACCAGGTCGTCGATCCACGTTGCACCTTCCAGTACGCAGTCGCCACTTCAGAACTTTACTGCCCCATCGGCCATCCGTTCTGCGAGCAATGTGCCCCGCCCACTGCCACTTAAGTTTGGCAATTTTTCGGGCTATGTCGGTTACTTTCGTTCTCCTGCGAATCTCCTCATTTCTGATTCGATCACGCAGGGACACTCCGAGCATAGCCCTCTCCATTGCCCTTTGAGTGACTTTGAGCCTTCTTATCAGGCCCATTGGGAGCGACCACGTTTCAGTGCCGTAAGTAATTACTGGCAACCAGCGACAACAGTTGTCGCTGCTGGCAACCCACACTGGTCAAAGACTTTCGTCTTGAGAAAAAAAATCAAGTAACTTTAGTATTTAACTAACTTGATAATTAATGAAATAATTATTTTTGTTAAGAATATTTGTTTTGTGTTTTTATGGAAAACAATTCATTTTATAAGAAAATTTACAAATACAACATCGTTTTTTTGCGATAAAAATTGGTATACCTAGTTTGTGAAATATTTATCTATAAATAAATAATACATAAATATAAATAAATATTTTCGGACATTTTAAACAGCACCATCTAGTCCCAAACTAAGCAGAGCTTGTAATATGGGTACACATGGGGACAATGGATATAATACTTATATACTTTTTTTTTTCTTCTTATATCTAACTCAATGTATGGGACCGTCCCTACCTGTCCTTTTAATTTAAAATTATTTAAAGTCTCTTCTTTGTCCCGCGTGCCTACATGACGTAAATACCTAATACAGAGGACAACAACTCCGGGGATACAAGACAAAATATTGACAATATTTAACATATGTTCCGGTTTTGGCGGGACGTCCCATTTTTCAGCCTTGGGAGGACTCGTCCCGCTAGCACCCTGAGTGGGACCCCCAAAATTCCGCTTTTAATCTAAGTAGCTAATTTGGCACGGTAGGTATTTAAAAGAATTGGTCAGCGAAGAAAGAAGCGCACGAGGGGAGCGAGCGACTGCGGATTTAAACCACTTATGCATTTTTTCTACGTCCCGATTTTTTCAACCCAGTCTTGCTTTATTTCGAAAAACGGATCTGGCAACGCTAGTTGGGGGATCATCCCTACTTATACTACTGACATTAGGGAGGCTCGGGACCCCAGGCCCTATGGAGTCGGCGCCAGTGAATATGTTGTAGATTGCTGGAAACGAGTTACTATAGCGGTCTTTACTACAAATACTACAATAAGCATTTATTGCATTGTTTTCGAATACTCAGAAGAAAAGTACGCCAGGCATATTTTGAAGTGTATATTGCGTACACCACAATTGTTTGCAAGCAAGCAAGTGGTGAAGAACAATAACTATAATGAGAATAAACAATATGAAATAATCTACTTTCAATCACCTGAAGATTACCAATATGTAGCGGTCTTTGATATGCATTTATTCGATTTTGAAATTTTATACGAATGTCCTTCCTATTTACGAATATTTATGAACTTCTTGTTTCTCCATCCTTATTTGGCAGTAGAAACTAATGAACGATTGATTGCAGCAATAATTCAAAATAGAAAGCATCCGGAACCGATAACTCGAGGCCGTCTCCAAAATATATGGGTGTAGAAGTCTTAGTAGTTTAATATATAAACGAATATATACAGGAAATACAAAGCAAGCTGTCGACCTTCCGAGATCTGTCTTGGTCCGGTGATTACATAACACTCATTTAAGTAAATGAATAAAGATAAAACAAATGGTAATGTAAACACACGTACGGTTAATATAATACATTTTCCACGGTTTGTGGGAAAACTTAAATATTCACAGCTCACATTATAGTGTTTATGTTTATATTTGGACGAAAGTGGTCAGTCTGCTTTGTGTCTTTATGACTACTTTATTCAAATTTAAGTTGATAATGATTATGCTAATAGGATTGATATATTTGGAAATATACAATATTAAAACTAACTAAAATTTTAGTATACTTTCGATATTCATCGTTATAAACTATGTATTTTATGTTGTTTCGATTAAGTTATAACTTGATCATTTGCACCTGGGTTATGGTTTTTTTTTTTTATAAATTACATAACAGGGAAGTAGAGTTGAACATTTAAATACCTGATACAACGAAATTAAATCAATTCGATATGTATCCACCGCAAACAAAGTTTCAAATAAGTAAATATTTTGAAATTATAAGTAAAGTATTTACAGAACAAGCAGAAGGAGACCCAATTTGCATATAAAATGCGTTAAAAATAATGTTCTATTTATATTAAATGGTAATGAGTGAGTGAACAGGTTTTGGTAGTTGGGACGGAAATCATTTCATTATTAACGGAAGTACAGTTAGCATGTGTAGGTATAGGAGGATGTGAATGTGGATCGAAAGGTATGGAAGCAGCCAAGGCGAGGAGTTACTGACGGAGCCACCTCGAATTGTTATCAGCACATTGCGAATTTGCGTTATCAGTTGGGTATTAAATGTTTGTTTAGAATCTTTTTATTATTTTTGACTAATAAGTCATAAGTCATTTATTCATTTCTAATTAATATAAATGTGGCGATATAGTAAAATAGATGACATTTATTTTATACTCGCCGTTAACTGCCACCTGCATCGGGTACAATTTCGATAAAGGAAGCTTTACATATTTATGATCAATATATTTATTCTTATTTTAGCTCGATGCATATACTAAGTACAAGCAAATGGTTTAGTGGCTCCACCACTTAGTCGTTTTAATGGCCAGGGCCTTACTTCCGACTGGTTCGAGTTCTGAACCAAATCGAGCTAATGTCAATTCCTAGAGGAATGCAGTACGAATTGACACTAACTCGAATTCAAACTCGATTGATACAGAACTCGATCCAGTCGGGAGTAAGGTCCCTAATGGACTAATGAGTCTTCTGATCAAAAATAAGTACTGCGGTACCGACTTCTAAGCGTAAATTCACTTGCATAGATGATAAAGCTTAATGTTTCGAAATGACAGGGTAAGGAAACTTTCACGACTTTAATTATGTATCGTAATAGGTGTATGTGGACGAAGAGGCTATAGAGCATATTTAAAATAAATCCGTCAGCGAAACTAATGATGTTAATTATCGATCATGTTTGATTTACGAAGTGGTCGGTGCCGGTTCTCTGTGATCAATACCTGACAAAGGTTTATACCGCGGTGTAGCTGCGTCTCCACTTCATGTTCTGTATAAAGAGTGAGGAGCACACGTCCAAGGATGAATGGACAATACTTTGGTCGCCGCTCCTTCCGTGTTTTTGTCTCGTTCCGCATCAAGCGGCATCATCGTTAGAATATTAATATTCGTTATCCTAATTCAATGTGCGTTGGGCTTCTTTGTCCATAGGATGGTTAGCTTTTTGTTACGCTAGACCTTTTTGTTGATCTAGCATTTCTGAATTTGAATAAGTACCGGATCAGAGTTCATGTATCATTTTTGTAAATAGTATTACCTAAATGTCTTTGTTGAACCAACATAGGTCAAGGTCCGTGTCTGAATATTTTATCTAGATACGGTTTGTTGAGTAGTGATTTTTTCGCGATGGGTGTTTATTAGTTTTGACACATCGGTATCCGCGAGGCGTGACGCGGAGAGTTCGTCGGCTTTGTTTTGCGCGTCTTGCTCGGGCCGGGCGAGGCGCGCGTCCTCGGGTGTCAGCGGTCATTGCTTCCTGATCGCCCGTGTTTATCTCACTGAGATGTGTCGCTCCCGCTGCGTTTGCGCAATGTACTGCATGCATTATTCAAAGCCGATAAGATCGAGCCTCCATTATCCTTTGTTCCCCAGTAATTTCATATTAGAATGCTAATGCACTTATCACGGATTGCTTGGTGTCGTTTTATTAGGTGACTCTATTATGAATACATGCATATTTGTCGAGGTTGTATTTAGAGGTTTCATAAAATATTATGCATTGACCGCTACCATGATCGAGTTCACTGGATAAATTAGTTTCAAATGCAATATTCGTAGAATATTTACGAAATCGTGATTTTTGTTTAGATGCCATGGGACTCTTCGGAGGAGCAGATGGGTGGTCCCCGTGAGATGCGCATCCACGTCCAGCGCGTGATTGCCATCCCTGCTCCACACAACATGCCCCCGCCCCCGGAGACCATGGGACCCTTCGCGCCTCCCCCACCACCACCACCACAGGGCCATGACCAGAACGAAGTAAGTTACTATTATATATACCAGCTACATTGGGAGTGCACGGTAGTTCGCCAGGACTTATATTAGTTTGTCAGAATATGGGTACCTACCTACCTACACTGCTTCATCGCTTGCTGTACAGGTCAACCGTTGGGAAACCTGTATGGACATTAAAATACAATTAAGTGAACCTGCAGTCAACGCGATGAATTTCGCTCAACACACGGCACAGGCAATTTTATTCGACGAATTTATTTTGTTAAATGCGTCAGTAAAAAAAGGATAACCAGGTTGTAATAAAATAAAATTCGAAAAGTTCCAAAATAATGAACAGATTGCGCACCAAATAGTTATCACTTGTTTAGATCTAAAATCAATAATGTTTGATAAGTTACGGAACCAATGAACAATGGGTAATCATTTTATTTAACTTCACTAATACATAATAACTTAAATTATTATGGCACAAATTAACTGTTTTACGCACGTATTGTTGATAACAAAGCACGATTACATTAATCCAGTAAGCATAAATTTGCATTGGTTAACGGTCACGTAATTAAAGCGGTTATCTGTCTCAGCACGTACAACTAACTTTTAAGAAAATACAAATGCAACAAATCTTAAGAACAAGGCCCGGATTGCTTATATTTTTAGACGAAAAAAAAAAATAACAAGTTAGGTACAGTAAGGATTTAATAAATAAAATAAATAAATAAATATTTGGGACATTTTACACACCATCTAGTCCCAAACTAAGCAAAGCTTGTACTATGGGTAATATGACAATGGATATAATATACTCATTAACTTTTTTTTTGTAAATATATACTTTTAGTATATAAGAAACACTCAGACCAACACAAACACCCATGTTCATCACACAAATATTTTTGTCGTATTGTTGATAACAAAGCACGATTAAATTAATCCAGTAAGCATAACGGTCACGTAATTAAAACTGTTATCTGTCTCAGCACGTACAACTAACTTTTAAGAAAATACAAATGGAACAAATCTTAAGAACATGGCCCGGTTTACTTATATTTTTAGACGAAAATAAATGAATAACAAGTTAGGTACAGTAAGGATTAAATGTTATGTAACAGTTTATTTGCGATTTGATTTCACTAATCTATCTTTGGAACAGAATACATCGAGATTCGCTGCGCTAATTTAGCATCCAAACAAGTGGTCTGGTCGAAATATTTCAGACAAAAAATATTCCGTTATCAAGTAATTTACAAGTAACGAGTCGTAGACGATATTATACGGAAGCCTAGTAATACATTACGTATGTATCGACGTGTCTCGATAATAACACTTGCTAATATCTGGAATAACTTAAATAAATACCCAGGTAACACGTTAAGAATCATAATTAAGTCAGGATTCAACCGTAAAATAAAACCATAACGATCTAAATTGTGGAAAGAAAAAATCGCTCACGAGCAGGATTCAGTTCTGGAGTGGCGACCGCGTACTGGAAGGCGCAGCGTGGGTAGGCCCCCCACAAGGTGGACCGACGACCTGGTGAAGGTCGCGGGAATCCGCTGGATGCGGAAGGCACAGGACCGGTCGTTGTTGCGATGCTTGGGGGAGGCCTATGTCCAGCAGTGGACGTCTTTCGGCTGAAATGATGATGATGATGATGAGCAGGATTCGAACCTGCGACTCCTGGCTCAGTACGCCAGTGCCACTAAGCTACCGTGAACACTGCTCGTGGTATCGAAATTAACCTCCACTTTTACACGTCTTTGGGTGACGTCAGCGATATCTTATTAAGAAATAATGTTTCTTAACCGACTCGACTAACTTTGCAATTATTTCAAAGTCGTATAGATATGCCTACCCTTACATTATTTTTTCTTTCCACAATTTAAATCCGTTAAAAATAATAAAATAATAAAACCATAACTTTGTAAGAATATTACAAACTTACATAAACATGTCAGTGTATTTCTACGATGAAAGAATCTACTTGTAAGTAGGTTCTTTCATCGTAGGTGTATTTGCCATAATTGCCATGTTAATTTGAAATGAATGTTGATTGAGATCAATTTAAATAGTTAGAGTTAGTTTATTTTTGATAGTTGATCTCATTTAAAATTAGTTCGTAAACACTGTTCATTTTATTTCTTTGAAACTTAATTTACATTAGAAAGTACAAGATTGAAATTGCGCATCTGTATTAAAGTTTTAAATTGCGCATCTGTATTAAAGTTTTAAATTGCGCATCTGTATTAAAGTTTTAAGCTCCTACGCAAATTAAGAATCCTCTAAAAGTATGTACAAGTTACAACAAAGGATTAATTTAATTACAGAAGTTAATTGATTTGAAGAGTACAGATGAATAAATGAATAAAGAATTATGTGAATATAAGAAAACGTTACATTGAGATCGCTGAAGCGTTTTGTTAGAGAGGTTAAAGAACTCTGCGACTTGTTAGCATGCCGCCTGTCAGCGCAGCGCGGTCAATGCGTTGCTTGCTTCGAATCTTACGAGTTACAAGGGTACCTGCATCGCTGTCAAGGATTGCGTACATATTTGTTTTGTACAAAATTGTTTGGCAGAATGATTGACTTCTTGTTTTGATTACTTTCAGCAACCCACCGTGCTCCACCAGTTCGTTCCTCAGCCTGCTCCTACGCAAGAACTTGACCAGTCTGAGGTAGATTTAATTATTTTTTCTGCCTGTATATTTTTATTTTGTCATGGTATCTTCAAATTGTCTATCAGATATTAGTATATTATTAGAAATGTAGACGAAGTGCTGCGAACAATCATAGTGAAGCCAAAAAAAACTATGCTCCTTCATGTACAACCAGCGCCAGCGCTCTCGCACACACCATGCACCTGAAGGATATTTGCTTTCGCTATGCTTTCTGGACGATGCCGCGACATGTGTAATGATAGGGGTGAGCACGGTATGAGGGGCATGTGTGTGCGTGAGCGCTGGTTGTGTACAAAGAAGCATGGTTTTTTTTGGCTTCACTAGATTGTTCGCAGCACTTCGTCTATATTTTTTACCATGTCTGTGATTATTAGTAAGTACTTCTTCATCTCCATAGAATAGATTACATTTCATTCAAAATCATACTATCTAAATAGGACAGTTATTCTAAACCATTATACCGACTTTAATTTTATAAAAAATTAAATTAACTCTGTCCGTTTGTTTGTTACCTTTTCACAACTAAACCTCTGAACCGATCGTAATGAAATTGGCAAAGCGGTAGCCTGGGACACTGGAGAAGGACATACGCTACTTTTTGTTCCGGAAAGATAAACAGTTCCCGAGGGATGAACGGTAACGTCTTTCTGTGATAAACCGAATTACACGCGTGCGAAGCAGCGGGCAGAAGCTAGTCTTTAATAAAATTCATGGTGCATTTTAAAAATATGGGAACAAAAACTCGGAAAACTAAATAAAGTAGCATACCTAAAAGGTTCTATAATAAACCTTATGTGTAAGAAACAGAATATCATATAATGTATCTTATAAAAATATAATTCTCGTAATACGATACATTTTCCTTCTAGTACCTAAAACTTTCGCCTGAATTGTTGAACTCAAACGTTGTGTGTTATGTGTGTATATTATTAAAAGATCAAATTGGCGTAAAATTCGTATGTCAACAAAGCGGAATACGATCTGTTAACGGAAATCTTCATTTTGTGTACAAAAGTTATTCAGTATTCGTAGATAAACAAGTTGACAGTAAGTATTAACGAATAACGAAACGTAGAGACATTACACACAGCTGTTTGAGTTACATTTATTAGTGACGGGCAATTAACTGCTGGGGCAATGGCATCATGATCACCAAGCTATACCTACCTCGTACTACCGCATGAATTTCCTATCTAACAGGAATCAATTTCATAATCATTACATGTGTAGGTACCAACTGTCAATGGAATGCAAGTGTATTAGGGTGTAATAACATTCAATATAATAACACATAACAACATCACGCCTGTATTTCCCCGAAGGAGTAGGCAGAAGGGGTATAATAATATTATGTTCCTAATATAATATGAATGTAATATGGTTCCGTGTGGTGCCGGACGTCAAGAATTGCACTACCCTATATCTTCTCATGGGCGTCGTAAAAGGCGACATAGGGTTTCACCAGAGGATGGGCAGCAGCATTCTCTGAGTATTTAACCAACAACTACGATCGCCAACCCGCCTGCCAAGCGTGGCGATTATGGCATATCCCCCCGTTGGGGGAGGCCTATGTCCAGCAGTGCACGTCTTTCAGCTGAAATGATGATAATGATGATGAACATTCAATATTGAATGCTTTCTAATAATACTGGTTATTCTACGCAGATCCAGAAGATCCCGATGGATGGTTCAGCAGTACAAATGAACCTGCCCTGGAACCTGAGCCCCGAGGAGCTGCACATGATCCACCGCACCGCTGAGGACGCCGCCGCCAACCAGCGCCGTGAACAGCAGATCGACAATGACATGCAGGAGGTAAAGAGTTCTTCTATTTTTATACAGGTGTAACTCAAAAAAGTTCCGTGTTCCGTGTGGTGCCGCACGTAAATAATTGCACCACCCTATATCATGGATTCACCAGAGGATGGGCAGCAGCATTCTCTGAGTATTTCTGAGTATCTGGTGATTATGGCATATCCCCCCAACATATGCTTGGGGGACGCCTATAAACAAAACAGTGAAGATTTCTTCGAGTTAAATGGTCATCAACCTATCATAGTCCACTGCTGGACATAGGCCTCTCCCACGTTGCGCCACAACACTCGGTCCACTGCCTTCCGTATCCAGTCCCCCCAGCCACCTTCTTCAGGTCATCGGTCCGCCTGGCGGGGCGGGGGGGGGGAGGGGGGGTCCCTACGTTGCTTTTGCCGATTCGCGGTCTCCACTCAAGGACTCGTTTGCTCCAGCGACCATCGGTCCTTTGTCAGACATGGCCATGGAGTTAAATTTTAATAATTTCTTAGGTTTTCGCGATCACTACACATTATAATAAAACAAGTTTAACCGGGTTACATCGCGTATTATTTAAATTGGTTTTCCTGACGTTTTGAAAGCTTTGCAGCGTTGGTGGTTGCAGGAAGGTCTTCCTGTTAAACTTGTTTTATTATAATGTGATTCTATAATAATCGATGGGTAGGCCCCCCACAAGGTGGACCGACGACCTGGTGAAGGTCGCGGGAATCCGCTGGATGCGGAAGGCACAGGACCGGTCGTTGTGGCGATGCTTGGGGGAGGCCTATGTCCAGCAGTGGACGTCTTTCGGCTGAAATGATGATGATGATGATAATAATCGATATAGCGAGTCTATCTGTCTTTTGTTTCCAAAACGCCTAAATATATTTCGTAGGGATTTTGTCGAAGTCATGAAAGTATAATTTCATTAATGACGTTACAATTGCATGGTTTATTGTGAATCGGCTCAATTCTTCTCGATAGCGGGAACAAAAACTACCTAGTAATAAAAAAAGTTGATGTGTATAAATATTGGAAAAAAAACGGTTTATTTTGTCGTCGATAAAATGATGTCTCATTTAATTTCATATGTGTTATAGTGTTATGAGTGTGTGCGTGCAGTGTAGTGAGCAAACGGTACGGACAGATATTCTTTACTCTCGGATCGACACTGTTAGATATAGGTCACATGTATTGTTTTTTCATAATTAAATATATTATAGTATCAAAAGTTGTTTTTGGATGCCCAAAAAACCTAACTGGCGCAGTCGCAACGGATTGTTGTCGTAGGAATCCGAGCTTTTCAAAAATCAAGGGCCCGGTATTTTCACGTCAATTACAACCTGCTTCCTGTGACCTTCGGTGAGGAGTTTGGCGAGTAAGCTTTAATCATGAAGATGTGGACCTGGACTCTCATCCAATCGTAAGTCCAGATCTATTTGATTATTGTGGTTTTAATATTGTGGGAGTATCTATATTATTGGAAACTTCAGAAATTAATTTTGTGTTTTTAATTCATTGTGATTTCAAGTCGAACGAGAGTCAATTTTAAAATATTATTATAAATTAAGTTTTTTAGGTACAATTTTGTTACCTTTGTTATTATTGTATTACCTACATATCTATATTACCTATAATTATTTTGCAAAATGGACGCGAATACTCTATCTTGTTTAAAAACTGCTCTTTTAATTATTCCTAAGTATGATGGAAATCCAAATCGATTAAACAGATTTATCGCAACTTGTGAAAGCATATTAACTCAATTTTATACTAGAACTGATCCTGATTGTTTCAACAATACTTTACTATTACATAGCATTATAAATCGCCTAGAAGGAAAGGCTGAGGAAATTGTCAGTATTAATGGCGTATCATCTTGGGATCATATGAAACTAGTTTTATTAAAGAATTTCGGTGATCAACGGGATGAAAATTGTCTCAATAGAGATTTAGTAAATATGAGGCAAGAAAATGAGTCACCTCAAGATTTTTACAACCGATGCATGAACATATTAAATACTATTATAAATTATGTAAGCTTGCATGAAACAGAGCAGGAAATAATTAAATGTAAAAGAATATTTTTTCAATCCCAAACCTTAAAAACATTTTTAGCAGGTCTGAAAGAACCTTTAGGAGCAATCATCAGAGCTATGCGACCTAAAGATATGCCTACAGCACTTAATTTTATTAAAGAGGAGGAAAATATTAGATATATACAGAAAAATAATTACAATAAGCCTTTTGTTACTAATAATAAGAACGATAACACAAAGTTTTCGCCGTTTGGTAACATAAATAAAACATTGCAATCTCATAAACCTAATAATACGCAACAGTTTAGACCATTTTCACAATTTAATCGGAATAATAATCAAACTGGGTTCGTTAAAGGAAATTTTAATAACTCTAACTTTAATAACAATTCAGGGAATCGACCTCAGTACCCATATAAGCCACCGCAACAAGGCTCAAGGAGCCAACATATTAGTAAAATTCCAAATATTCAACACAAACCAGAACCCATGAGTGGAATATCCCATCAATCTGCTTTGCAACCAAATTTCCGGCAATCAACAAATTATCACAGTACACAGTATCCCAGTGCAGCTGCATGCTATCAGTTCGACGTAACCGAGACAAACCCAAACATCGCCCACGTTGAACCGAGTTGCGAAACATTCATTACTGATAACGACGGTCCGTGTGCATCTTATTCTTCATATGAGAATAATAATGAATGTTATGAAACTGAGTATTGTTACGATGAACATTCACAATTAAATTCCGATAATGTTCAATGTGATCAAAATTTTTGCCAGGAATTGAATGTCAAACCCGAAACTTGACTGAGATAAACGTTCATATGCAGAGACAATTACCATACATTGAAATTAGTCAACCACCCCTAAAGTTGTTAATTGATACCGGGGCTAATCAATCATTTCTGTCCCCGGAAGTAATTCAGAAACATTACCAGAATGTACCACTTAATTATGAACCATTCACTGTTACAAATATGAACTGTACTACTGTTAATAATTACACTATTGACATTCAAACTTTTTCCGAATTAAAAGAAAACTCTTTATCTAAGTTTTATATTTACAAATTCCATAATGTATTTGATGGATTAATTGGTTACGAAATGTTACAGACATTAAAGGCAAACGTTGACCTCCACCACAAAAAATTGGTTACACCGAATGCGGAAGTACCTATAAAAATTTTGAACAGTGGTATTCATAATCTTTTTGAAGCTTTGGTCAGGTCAGAAACATCACAGATTGTAAAAGTACCTGTGAGTATTCAATGTGGTGATATTTTTATCCCAGAGACTAACTTAAACAATTGTCTCATAGCAGGCACGATAAGCCAAGCGGTGTCTGGATACGCATACCTAGAGATAACGAATACCACTAATAATGACATCATCGTGAGCTTAGTTTCACCACTTCAAGTTGAGACACTTCACAATAATTTTGATTTGTTTAATTTTGAATGTATTAGTGATAATGAAAAAAATATAGAGTCTTTAATTCGTACAGAACATTTAAATTCAGAAGAGAAATATAATTTAATACAGTTATGCCGCAAATATAGCGATATATTTCACACGGAAAATAGTCAGTTGACCTTCACGAACCAGATCAAACATCAAATAAATACTACAGATGAGATACCTGTCTTTACCCGAACTTACAGATATCCCCACGTCCACAAGGCGGAAGTAGAAAGTCAAATTAAAGAAATGTTACGTCATAAAATTATTAGACCATCAAACAGTCCTTGGTCTTCTCCTATTTGGATAGTCCCCAAAAAACAAGACGCATCTGGCAAAACAAAGTGGCGGCTCGTTATTGATTTCAGAAAATTAAATGAGAAAACTGTTAGTGACCGGTATCCCATCCCTAATATTAGTGAGATTTTGGATAAATTAGGCAAAAGTCAATATTTTACTGTGTGTGACCTAAAATCTGGTTTCCACCAAATAGAAATTGATCCCAAGGACATTCCCAAGACTGCATTTAGTGTAGATGACGGAAATACGCATCGCGGTCACTACGAATTTTTGAGGATGCCTTTCGGATTAAGGAATGCGCCATCAACCTTCCAAAGGGTCATGGACAACGTTTTACGTGGCCTAAAAAATGTAACCGTGTATATGGATGATATTTGCATATATAGCTCATCTCTCCAAGAGCATATTCACGACCTGGAAGCCCTCTTTCAGCGGCTTCGAGAGTCAAACTTCAAAGTCCAATTAGATAAGACAGAATTCATGAAAAGGGAGACACCTTTTCTAGGTCATATTGTTACTTCGGATGGAGTTAAACCCGATCCTAACAAAATTAAAACTGTACAACAATTTCCCTTACCAAAAACTACAACAGAAATTAAATCCTTTCTCGGTTTGCTAGGCTATTACAGGAAATTCATACCAAACTTTGCCCATGTAGACAAACCCTTAACATGTTGTTTGAAAAAAGGCGCTAAAATTCAACTCACACCTGAATACATAAACTGTTTCAAGCTTTGTCAAAATTTACTTATAAACGATCCTATATTGCAATATCCAGACTTCGAAAAGGATTTTAATTTACGTACAGATGCATCAAATGTCGCCTTGGGCGCTGTCCTTTCCCAAGGTCCACTAGGTTCCGATAAGCCGATTGCATATGCGTCTCGTACACTCAATGACAGCGAAGCAAAGTACAGTACTATAGAGAAAGAGTTGCTTGCCATAGTCTGGGCAACTAAATACTTTCGACCGTACTTGTACGGCAGAAAGTTCAATATCATTACTGATCATAAACCTCTACAATATTTAATGAATATTAAAGATACTAATAGTCGTTTAACTAGATGGCGACTTCGGTTAGAAGAATTTGATTACAATATTATGTACCAAGCAGGCCAACTTAACAAAAACGCAGATGCTCTATCTAGACTAGAAATTCATAATAATACTATTGAAAATATGTCATTTAGTGATGAAGATGATTTACCTCTGTCTATGTTCGTGAATCAATCGCATAGTCAAATTAACGGACAAGCCGAAGCACATAGTACCGTTCATTCTGAATTAGAAAACCCGATTTTAGAAATTCCAATTTCCGAAAAACCTATTAACATTTTTGATAATCAGTTATTCCTAAAATTGGTTTATCATTCACCTACTACTCCGAAAACTATTGAAGTATTTCCTGGAAAGAAGAGAATTTTAGTTCAGATAAATTTAAATGATTTAGAAAATAGCATTATAAACACATTCAAGGAGTACATAAAAACAGGCATTAGCTATGGAATATATGTTACTGATTCTAACCTTATTATAACAATTACCAATATTTTACAGAAAACTTTTATAAATTCTAGCTATAAATTAACTTTTTGTAAATCTAAAATTGAAGATGTTATTGAACGAGACAAACAACATAAGATTATTAAAAATTTCCACGAAGGTAAAAATAATCACCGGGGAATACAAGAAGTTGTGCAAAGCATTAAAGTAAATTATTATTGGCCTAATATTAAAAATCATGTCACAGAATATATTAATAATTGTGACATTTGCCAAACCTGTAAATATGAACGAAACCCAAATAAACAAAGTTTTGAGTTAGTTCCTATACCCGATAAGCCCTTTGATGTTTTACACATTGATACTTTAACTGTAAATCGACAAAAGTTCTTAACAATTATTGATGTCTTTTCCAAATATGCCCAAGCGTATCCTTTAGAATCAGTTACTGGTCTAAGTGTGATAAATGCCTTATCTATTTACATTTCCCACCATGGGGTACCAATTAGTGTGACAGCTGACCAAGGAACTGAATTTAAAAATATGCCTATACAAGAATTTGCTAACTTACACAAAATTAGATTACATTTTATTAGTGTTAATAATCCCCAGTCAAATGGAGCTATAGAAAGGTTCCATTCGACTATTTTGGAACACATTCGAATATTATCTATAACGCAATCTGAATTATCTACTATCGAGTTAATGTTATATGCTGTTATAGGATATAACAATAGTATTCACTCAGTTACAAATAAAAAGCCTATGGAAATAATGAATGGGCATACAAATAGTCGTGATCCGTTCGATACAGATTTAGAAAAGATTTATCTACAACACTATGTTAATAGACATAAAACTATTACCACAGAGTTGTATAGTGAATTAAATAAGAAACTACATAGTAACCAGAGTAAAACCATGTTAAATATTAATAAAAATAGAGAAGAACCTCTTCCATACCAAGAAGGACAAGCATTATATATAAAAAATCCCCTTGCAGTTCGGCATAAGACTAAACCTCGTTATTTAGGACGTAGAGTAAAGAAAATCATAGGTTTAAAAGTAATAGATGATAAGAATATTGTTTACCATAAACGTATTTTGAGGAAGCCCCTAAAACACCAAAATACCTTGTTTCAGGATCATAACAACGATCCGGGCTGAACAAATTATGACTACGTTATTATTGGACAACCCGGGAATACTTCCTTTTAGGCTAGGTTATGTTAAGTTTATAAAAACGGAACATGTTTTCCTACATTACTATGAGTTAGATAAGATTAAGGATAGCATTAAGAATATAGAAGGTTATTTAGCTAGTTATATAGAGTATATTAAGTCATCAGACCCTACTTATTTTAGCGATACGTCATTAGTTACTAATCAAGAGCTCGTAAATATGTTAGATACAATATATAACAGGTTCAATTCTATGTACAAACCGTCGAAACAAAGGCGCGGTCTTATCAACGGATTGGGCTCTATCATAAAAGGAATCACTGGTAATTTAGATCATGATGACGCTTTGTATTACAATAAAGCCATACACATTTTGCAGAATAATCAGGATAGCATAAAAAATCAATTGAATTCTGGAATTAGTTTAAATAAACAAATGTTGCAATCTTTTAATATGACTCTATCTACTATTGCAACAAACGAACACAGAATACATGTAAAATTAAACGAAGTTATGAGCACTGTTAATATGACTAATTATAGGTTAAGTGATTTCATTAAGATAAATGGTTTGTTTAATTTGTTAAAAATCAATTTACTAAATATTTTGAATTGTGTAACATCTTTAGAGAATGCCTTGAGTTTTTCAAAACTTTCTATAACTCATCACAGTGTAATCAGTTCAGAGAATATCCATTTTATGTTTAATGTATTACAAAATTTGTACGAAAGATTCGAATTGATTGTTGACTCAAACACTGAAGTAAGAGACTATTACGATATTATTGTATGCGGTTCGTATTTTGTAGATAATATGCTTGTATTTGTTCTGAAGTTTCCCATAATGCATTCAAATACATACACTTATTACCATCTTTACCCCACTCCAACTTTTAATAATACAATATTAATTCCACCTAAACCGTATCTGGCTATGGATGATGACAGTCATTGCTACATGGACGGAGAATGCAAAAGGTTCCACAAAATTTATTATTGTCAGGAAAGCCAAATTACAACCTCTACGAATCCAGAAGATTGCATCTACCAAATTATTTTGAAACAGCAAATTAGCAGAAGCTGCAGTTTTGTAGAATACAAGGCTGAATCAGAGTTCCTACAAAAATTGGACGACCATCACTATGTTTTATCTTGTCCCAAACAAACAAGAGTAAAATTCCGTTGCGATCACGATGTCTCACTATCCATGCAAGGAACATACTTGATCGAGGTGCCTGAGGGTTGTAATTTCTCTACAAGGCTCCATCAGATTAGAAACTACAGAAATGAACTAAAAGGAACACCTATGAAGTTATTGCATTTCCCAGTGCATAATGTCACCATAAGAAACAAGGAACGACCATTGATTTTAGAAAATGTAAAATTGGACCAAATGTACAAATTAGAAAACTTACTAGAGAAAGAGGATAATTTACATTTAGAGGATTTACAAGATAATAGCTATCATTTCTGGACAGCCCCTATCTACATCATACTGGTGTCAGCTACTATCATGTATGCTGTCTACCGCTACTGGTTGAAAGCGAGAAAGAACCAGCCAGGAACAGAGCAAGCTGTGGTATGCAGTAGCGGTGCTCAGCCCTTTTTCTTGGGAGAACAAAGGGCTTCGAATTAGTGCGGGGGGTGTTATAGTGTTATGAGTGTGTGCGTGCAGTGTAGTGAGCAAACGGTACGGACAGATATTCTTTACTCTCGGATCGACACTGTTAGATATAGGTCACATGTATTGTTTTTTCATAATTAAATATATTATAGTATCAAAAGTTGTTTTTGGATGCCCAAAAAACCTAACTTATGTGTACTTTATGGTGATTCACTATGTTTATAAAAAAAATACGACGAGTATGTTAAGAAGTTTAGTATGATAAAAGTTTTTGTATGTTTTCGCATTCTTGGGACCTCAGTACCTACAATATTGGCAAAAATGTACCTCGCTGGGCAACTTAACAAAAATAAACCGAATAACAGCAGGTAAATAGCTAGAACACGTCAATAACCACAAAATTGGATGAATTAATATAACTTAATGAACGTGCGCAGCTTGGTACTGTTTTAATTAAGAGGAAAACTAATGTAACCACAGATACTTATTCAGATTATCCTTGAATTAAATGAATGATGCTAATTATCTACTGCTAATGACCTGGTACCTAACACCTGGTAAGAATGTAGGACTCATGTCTTGATTTAATTACGTTATAATAAAATTTATGTATCAAAAATATAAAAAAAAGACACATAAGTACAGACTTTAATACATTTTATAGACAATATTTTGTTTGTTTGATAAAGAAGAAAGTTTTGAAATCTCTTTACAGGTAGCCAGGGCTGTTCGCAACTTACGTCTTAAAATCTATCGTTGATTATTTTCTACATTACGTCAGGGTTCTATTGTCACTTAATTATTGTAGGTACCGGGTCATTACCGTGTTACAGGGTTATTTTTAATTCGCCGATAACATTTTAAGACATGATTGTACTCATCAATTTAAAAAACATCTTTTACTATGGGACCAACACTGAAATCGTGAAAAAAAAACATCCATTCCATAGAAAATGTTGCGTAAACTATTTGATCAAAATATGTGGGATAGCAGATAATTTTTTCCACGATTTCAGGGTTGGCCCCTATGGGGGCCAACTACTATTATGATATAAGCTGGTATGGCTGTTACTACGGTAAAAGTTGTTAAAATTTATGAGTACATTCATCTCCAAAGAGTTATTGGCAAGTCCGTCTTTTCCATAAGCACAAGCCCAGGGCCCACGGCCTGATGGGGTCCTCATCGTCATCACTCAGCCTATCGCAGTCCACTGCTGGACATAGGCCTCTCCCAAGTTGCGCCACAACACTCGTTGATGGGGGCCTTGTTGAAATGCCAAAAGCCAGAGTCTATTTTTGCCTACGTATTATATATTTATTTAAGCAAGGCACACCAACGACATATTTTCAATTTAAATCTATAATTAATGTTCATAAGTCTTTAGTACGGTGTAAATACGTCACTTATAGGTACTACTTATATAAGTAGGTATGTAAATTTATTAATTTAAAAAATCACATTGGTTTCTGAGTTCAACGCATAACAATACATCCAGATAGCCAGGGTCGCTTCGCAAAATTTTGCTCAGCATTCGTTTCCTTGTAGGTATAAAGCAAACGATAATAACCAACAGAGTCACAAAATTTAAGTGACTAAACAAAAGTACATTCTGATGTTTTTGATCACGTTTTTTTTTCTTTATCAAAGGGCCCTAAAACGGTGGGCCTTAGGGCCCCTGCAAGGCATAAGATGACCCTGGTTATTGATGAATTGAAAATAACCCTGTCTACTTGCAATGAAAGTAATAAAACCCTTACCCTTAATATACATGTTAGTCCTAAGTTTTAATAATGTTAATGGTGCACAATAAGGAATATTCTATCTATATATCTAAAACCAATACAATTAATATCTTATGTATAAAAATCTCGTGTTACGGTGTTTGTGGTCGCTCTCCTCCGAAACGGCTCGACCGATTTTTATGAAATTTTTGGTAGGTATGAGAATAGGTTGTAAAGTATATTTCATACCGCTAGGTGATTAGGGTGTCCCTATCCAGAAATAATTTATATGGCAGAACAATTTGCCGGGTCAGCTAGTATAAATATAATATACTAGCTGTGCCCGCGACTCCGTCCGCGTGGATGTCGGAAAATAACATCGTGTCATAATTATGAACACAATATCTTCAAATATATACATATAAGCGCCTACACAGACGATTTTACAACCAACCGGCTAAGGTGATGGAATTTCATGGAATTAGCCCTAAACTCCCTCATTCTGAGAAGACGCTCGTGCCCAGCAGTGGGAAGTAATTGGGCTGATTATGTTATTCTATAACACTAACCACATCTCTTCTTATGCTGAGAAGAGGCCCGTGTCCAGCAGTGGGACTGTAATGGGCTGGTAATGTTATGTTATTCTAGAATACTAATAATATCCAGTTCATTAACTCTTCTCATTTTGAGAAGAGGGCCATACCCAGTAGTGGGACAGTAATGGGTTGACTACGTTATGTTATTCTATATTTTCTAGTTTCTTAACTCTTCTCGTTCCGAGAAGAGGTCCGTGCCCAGCAGTGGGGCAGTAGGTAATGAGCTGATTATGTTATGATAATCTATTACACTAACAATATCCAGTTCCTGGGCCATGCCCAGCAGCGGGACAGTGATGGGCTATGTTATGTTATTCTATATTTTCTATAATACTAATAGAATCCAGTTGTATTTTTAGGAACCTGCAACCTGCATCCAACCAACAATCATGACCTCTACTTTGTATGCAACTTAATACAATAGAGGGGTCAAGCTGTATCGCTGGATCTACTCAACCGATTCAGATAAAACATACCCTATATTTTAAGTTAGACTAATACCAATACAAATGCTAAGTTTCATTACGATCCGTTCAGCCGTTTTCACGTGATGAGGTAACAAACAGACAGACAGACAGACAGACAGACATAAATTTTTTAAACGATTGATTCGTGTTCTATAGCTTATTTCTAGTCCCCCTAGCCGGTTTTCGCGAAAAAAAACTCAATGTACAGACTTTTCGACCTTTACAGTTTTATTATAGTATAGAAGATTAGTAGTATGGTAATATGTGTATTTCAGTAGTTGCATAATAATTTTGTCCTGCGAAGTGTCACTGTGCTTTGTTTAATGACAATTCCATGGATTAACAGATCGAAAGAATACAGCAAACCCATTCAACCTTGCATAACACGCACCGGTATTGGTCTGTTTGTGGTACAAACTTCAAACAAAAATAACCTTTTGCCAAACTACCCACTGTTTTATTTCTTGTTTATTTATTTTAACCCTGTGTTGTCATGCTGCAGGGTGAAAACATACCCTTTTCTAATAAGTTTTGTTGTGTACAAACATGGGTGTTGGGCCAATGTGGGTCATACACTACTTAGTTTGCTTATTTGAAACTTATAATTCTACAAATCCATGTCTTAGTAAAAACGCAGATTACTTTAGAAATAATAATTTAGTAAAGGTATCTATATATTTAAAAATAGGAAGTAATGGGTTATTAAATATCAATGACTGAGTGATAGAGATGTGACCTACCTGTAGAGTTCTGGTAGTGGTTATTTTGTACGTTAGATGGAACAGCGACGTAATATTTCAGGACATTGGTCTAGATATCTAAGGCCACGTTCAGTAACTAAAGAAGTGGAGTTGCAGTTAAGTTTCGATCAAAACAATGCTTTCCGTATTCGCTTATCTACGGCGATCGCTGTCAGAAACTAACTGCAGCGTCACTGCAACTTGGTCGGCGCGTCATGAAATTACGTGAATGAGGGGGCTCAGATAGAAAGACAGCAGCCCGCGGCGGTCCACTGGCGCTTATCAAGTTAGTCAGCGTTGGCGCTGATAGTCAGCGTATGCAGCTTCCATACTACCTTAGTCATTCCAGAGTACAAATTACTGAATTCCCTACCTCTACCAGCTTCCATTATGTAGCTACATCGGAGCCGATATGCGCCAGTGGATTGGCGTTGGCTGCCGTCTTTCTACCTGAACTTGGCCTAAAGCAAGAGTAGGTCCATGAAATAAAATTTGCTATAAAATGGGTTCGATTCTTCAGCTAGTTCTGCGTAACTGTAATTAAGCCTTACAATTGAGTTAGCCTCAAGGTATTGAGATTGTGTCTGGCTTATGTCTTACCTACGTTAAGAAAATTGTGTATTTAACCGTTGAGTTGAGCTGTTTTTTCTGTCATACTTGAGAGTTTGTATGACAATCTAACACGACCGTGTCTATAATTGAGAAATAGATGCTAATTTCATTACAAACTGGCAATATGAATAGACACAGGAGTGAGCAACAGGAGAAGGGATAGGAAATTAACAGGAACAAATGTATTAGTTATTGGTATAAGAACATTGTACTGTATATCTGGTAAATCATCGCTTGGTATTCAGATTATTTACTGGGATATTTTGATTCTTTTTTCACTTTTCAAAAAGAATATTATAAAGAGAAAAGATTTGTTTGTTTGTAATCGATAAACTCTGAAACTACTGAATAGATTTTAATAATTATTTCACTATTAGAAAGCTACTATATCCAGAAGTAACATAGGCTATATTTGATTTCAATACGCGGGCGACGCCGCAGGCAAAGTCTAGTTAGGTATAAAGTTTGATACTTACACTTTAACGCTACGTATAAGGTCTAATCACATACCCTTACTGGTCTGTGGGTTTGATTAATGTTGAAATTACAACGGGGAGTGACTCGCTGAATAATTCTCTCGCACACACCTTCCAATCGTAATTTTTTTATTATTCTGTGACTCACAAATTTCATTGTCAGTATGTACAGTCACGATCCTTCCCGGTGATACATTTCATCGACAAAGTCCCTTGAACGAATCCTGCTACATTACACGTACCTACGGCTGCCGTCGAACACTGAGCGCAAGCGATTATAGCCTTAGTGGTGGTTCACCGGAAAGTTTGCTGATAGTACCTACTAAACGCTACTTGTATTATATTTATCAAAACATGTTTAATAAATCTGTGGTTAATTCACTTAAATATTCACGGTTTTACATTAAGAAGATCCTGCCAGACTACTCTCAGGGGTAAAGACACACTAATATAGCTACTTGGGATTATTAAATATTTTACACTAAAGTAAACACTTACACCGTGTTTATAAATGGAAACACTATTTGTGTTTGAAATTTTCATGACTTAATCATTTGTACATGTCGTGTACCTGTGCCGTTAGCGAATAGAGATGGAGACAGATTTACAGAAACATGTTCACTTAAGTACCACTATGTGAGTACATCGCTTTATTATAGTTATGTGTATATACTATATTTTTCTAATATGAAATTTAACTGTTCTGAATAACACAGTAAAATGTGCTGCACTTAAGCGAGAGTATCTTTAGGCAAAAATGCTTTCATACAAGTATTTTAGTTAATAGAAACTTCGGGGGTCGCACAGGGTAAAATTAAAGTAGCATTTTGGTGCCACCTGGGACGCAGGCTGGGTTATCTACTTTCTAAACTCTATGTTCAATATTGGTAAATACAGTTTTAAAATGAGTTCGACTGTCCAATTAATTAACGCGATTGTTAAACAATAGACTTCGTCTTTAAACCGCGTTTGGAGTGGACACTTACACTAAAGATATGATAAAGTACAGGTTGAACGGAAATGAGTATTGAAACTTGATACTAGTATCTATATAAAGTTATTTTTTTTCATTTCTAGAAATAGAAAAAAAATAACTTTAATCTTATGGATAACACGATAGATTTTTAGCAGAAGGACAGACAGACAACGAAGCAAACCAATTAAGAAAATATATTTATAAAAACAATACTTCATTTTAATTGGATGCTGTCGCCAGAAATGGAATGTAAAATTCTGTACCCCGTGAATTCAACGTCGTATTCTTACTTCAATCAAATATACTTCACTAGTGACGGTTGCATTTAGATATGATATGAGTCATTACAAATCAAACATGTTGTGTGATTCAACAGGAGTCATAACTGTAACTACTTTCTCTGGTGCAAAGTGACACACACACACAAACACAGCATTGTTTTGTTTATTTTGATTTAAATAATTTATCTATTTTCATTTATTATGTATTTGCTCGTGTCTACCCATGGCCTCTCTATCGGGACCCATCCGAGAACCAGCGCTGCAACATTTCGGTGTTGTAGCATATACTGAGATGGGGGCCTTTTTTGGTCTTGTATATGTTATTTTTAATTTTATTGTTTTTTTGTTAATCAATATTTCTGTTTTCGCTTGTAATGAGAATGAAATAAATTATTTACTTCTTTCTTTCTTTATTTACGTGTAATACGTTTTCTTTTTGCAGGTGAAGACAATCGTAAAGACGCTGGCGGCGGCGGCGGAGGCCGAGGCCGAGGCGGAGGCGCGCGCGCAGGCCGAGGAGCAGCAGGGCGACGCGCGCCCCGACCTCGCGCATGCGCCGCGCGGGCCCCGCACGCTGCTGCTGCCGCAGGACATGCCCACTGACGAGAGGCCGCACTGTTAGTACTAGGCTTTATATCATAGAAATCTAAATAATAAGGGTAATAGAAATGTTATCTACTGTCATTTAATACCAGAACGCGTGTCGCCGGCTTCCACACCAACACATAAATTCGTAATTTCGCACACTATGTTTCTAGCATTCAATGCACGATAAATTAAGCCTAAACACAGCCCGCTGTTAGATATGCTGCAAAATACAATTTGTGTGACTCTGCGTTCAAAACAGCACTAATAATCAAGCAATTTAAATATTGGAATTTACAAAAATAAAATAAACAATGTAATAATTATGAATTCTGGTTATGAAACTTGAATCAATTGATAAATTGTAGACTGATTAATTTTCTACTGTTGCCTTCAATCTTATTGTATGCCTAAATAGGTAAACTATATAAGAATTGTAATATACCACTGTTGACACAATAAAAATTATATTAACGGTTCGCGCACTGGGTCCTACGAGACAACTTCACGCGGCGACAAGTTCACGCGCTTTTACGACTTCTATATTACCTTATTATTTAGATTTCTATGCTTTATATAGTACTTTAAAAACCTCAACAGGAATAACTACCTACTACTGTTTCTAAGAATATTTTATGGAAACCACAATGACACATGATAAACGTAGCTTTCAGTGAAATACATCAACTATCCTGTACCTGATTAGATCTAGATCCTTGTTTTGTACGGAATGAATACAGCCACCATCAAATGTTGTACAGTAAACCGACACCCAACCTTTTAGAAAGTACAGGTCAGGTAGATTTTGTTGAAAACTTAATAGAATCCTACTTTCAGGTCGATCCACTTCAGGTACGTAGAAATGCACTAATTTGATTGTACAGCTTCATAGAATTGTGCATTTCACCGCAACTAGGTCATTTGATACTACGCTGAAATACCTACGTTGTTTTATTACCTATTACGAGGAAATTCATCCTATAGCGATATTAAAATTAAATGCTATTAGGGAATATTGTATATTCAAAGGGGTTCAGGGAAATTGAAAATGAATTTTATAGGGATAAATGATGAATGCAATACGACATTAAATAAAACCACGTACAGAGTATCACATCCTCAGACCGTACACAAAAAATCAATCAAATCCAGTTAATAGCTTAGCCACAGGAAATTATTTTAAATTCATTAATTTTGGATGTAGGACCATTTTTCTAGTCAAAGATCGTTAGGTCAAAGACCTGTGCGAGTCCGATGTTTTTAAACTCTCTTTCTTAATGATTACAGATGATTACAAATGGTTTTACTTAATATTTCGATGATTTAATATGTATTTTGTTCAAAAATTTAGTTTTATTTTATTTTACGTAAACAACTTATTTATGTATTTAAAATGCTTCTTTAAACTAGTAATAACCGTGTTTTCATTTATTGTCGTATTGTCATCGCCACGTTATATAGACTGACTACAGTATAAATAAAATACATTAGACTGGGCAATATTTAAAGTTTAAGTACCTACATTGTATAATAATGCAAACTTGATAACAAAGAAAACTAACTAACTAACTCTGGTAAGACGAGAGCTTTTACTTGAAGAGTCATTAATTAACCACTTCTTAGCTAAATTACGTCTGCTTTTGTAAACATGTGTATATTTCTACTGAATTCACTCTGAACATTTGTCTAAGCTAGTTGAACATTGTAGCATCGTTCAACATTTATGAATACAGAAATAAAAACAAAAGTGGAACTTAAATTAATTTGTAAACAGCACACAAAATTCTATACATAAAAGACATATGTTCGTATTTTATGTTATGAACGATAAAGCTGAAAGATAATAAAACTGAAAAATGCAATCGAACTGATAACATATTTATCTGTTTACCTAGGTATATGAGCAATAATATCAGTTATTCAACAAGTAGAATCATAGTGTTTATTCATCGTCTGTTTCCTCAACTAAAATGAATGAATAGACCCGATGTCTACTAAAAACACATTTGTCACGGTTCCAATAAATCAGTGTCGTGAGCACAGAAATAGATAGAGTAGAATGGTTGTAATCACAACTTTACTTGCGATTCATGCGTGACATATTTCAAACAAACTACGCCTTACATATTGAGGTCATTAATTTTTAAAAATTAACTTTAATCAAATGTACTTTACAGCTTTTGTTTCTGCAGTTAAAAACAGCACAATAAGGCAATTTTGCGGGTTTTTGTTATAGTATTTACAGAAACAAGTCATAAGACTTACCTACTGAGCAAGGCTCTGGAATGCCCTGCACTATGGTGCAGAGTGTTGGCACGCGCGCCCTGCCCGCTTTTTCATTCTATCTATTTCTATGGTCGTGAGCGCATAACGGACGATAATGTCAGTTGATTCGAAACTTCACCAACTTGGAAGTATTCCTACACTAAAACAACAGCCATTCTTGCATAATTAAATGTTGGATGCTAGACGAAATTGCAAAGAAATTAAACTACGTTAGTCTAGACTTTAGTGTCAAAGAAAGTAATCTTTGTTCGTGATCCACATAGAAATCTAAATAAAGGTAATAGAAGTGGCAAAGCCGCGTGAACTTGTCGCCGCGTACAGGTGTCTTTTAGGACACCAGAGCGCAAACTGTTTGCTTGATCATCAGTGCTGTTTTGAACACAGAGTCACTAAAATTGTATTTTGCTGCAAATCTAGCAGCGGATTTTTTTAGGCTAAATTTATTTATTTATTTTGTATTGAATGGTAGAAACATGGTGAGCGTGATTGCGTATTTATGTGTTGGTAGCGGAATACCGGCGACATGCGTTGCCGTAGTAAAAGAGAGTAGATAAAATTATAAAACAAAAAAAAAAAAAAAAAAAACTATTACCATATTATTTAGATTTTTTTTTAATTCTTAACGGGCTTGCGTTTGACCGCCACCTCACCTGATGTTAAGCGATGGTGCGGTTAGATTTCTATGGTGATCCATGATGGTAATAAAGTAGGAACAACATTCATCTTCCTATCATACTGATGAATAACGCATCATAATTTTTGTACAGACAGAATTATAATAGAGATTCCAATGACACATGTTCGGAGATTTTATTAAAATTTCTGTGCTCAAGCTCATATCAATCATAATCTTTGTTTGGTTTATATAAGACATTTAATTTATAAATTCGCATTTTGCTTGGCAATCCATAATGATTAAGTAACATATATTTTGTTATCTACTTGTTGTGAGATTGCGGTTATGAGCTTGGTTAACAAGGATTGTTAATTTGTATCACAAGAACTCTCGAAACAAAATTATCAATTGTTCTATGAATTTAATGTCTTAATGCGTATTTAACTTGTAATTAACATCCTTAATAATTAGTCAACAAATTCATAGTTAAGTGACGACACATAGGTACATCGTAACGAATGCGTAGTGTAAAGTAAACCAAGTTGACGTAGGTGGCACGCAATTTCTAGTGATTAGGTCAGTCTTGCACTCACCGATTCCTCATAATTGGTTTAATAATTAATTAATGCAGGTCAATACGTGTTTAATGACCTAAATCTGACTTAGTATGTCTTGCTACTAATCTTGTTCTGATTTGTTTACAAGAGAATGGGGTTATGGTGTACCGTAAATAATTCATTATTTATGGTCCCACTGCCGAATTCCGTAACTCACTCACGATCGCAATCATCTGGATTTCAATGTTCATTGCTCTGTGTGTTTTGACAATCCGTCATATTGACAGCTACGTACCACGCAATGAATATTGCTGTAATTTCAAAATGAAAGCTGATGTCAATGTGAATGCATTACACAATTACCCCCGGTCTGTTTATGTTTGTACATTGGTGTTGATTTCCTTGTTCACAAACTAAACTTATTTTAAACTATCGCTCTCTTTTACTAATATTGTTGTATCTATAAAAGAAAGGAATGGCAACAATTTTAGTGCTGTCAAATTAGTCGAAATTAAAATTACCATATCAGTTTAGTCGTGTTCTCGGAACATGCCGACTAAAATACAAAGAAATGTCACACGTAGTATACTATTATATTATCTGTGACGTAGGTAAACTAATTTGACAGCACTAAAATTCATGCCATCCCTTTCTAGTCCCTACTATTAGTAAAAGAGAGCGATATTTTAAAGTTTAGTTCGTGAACAAGAGAATCGACACCAATGCCTTATGTTATGTAAATAAAACAGTATCAGCGACTGAAATCATTGTTCGATGTTTTTACTTGTTGCAGATCTGCAGCCCCGCTCAGTCCGCAGCGTGGACGCGTTGCTACACAGAGAGAAGCGCGTGAAGCGCTGCGCGTGCAGCTGCGCCTAGACGCGACACGCGCAGGCGCATGGCAGCGTGTAGTGGCGCACTAGCGCTGTTTTCCGTCCATTTTTAAATCTCCAATATTTTGTAACAGTTTATGAAACTTGTTAGTTAACATAATAACGGCTTGTCTCTAACATTTCTGTAAATAAAGTTGTTAATCCATGAGCTTCCGATGATGGTTTTTAATTACCTGTCGCTGCATAGAGGTTGTATTTATGGGAAATTTTAATGTTTGTTAAGTAATTATAAATTTTATAGTTCGTTTTCCTGTCTCCGTGTGTGTACCTACGAATTTCAAATATCGACTGTTTACGTCTTGAGAATGCAATATGTAAGGTATAATAATAGTTTTAACATTAGGTACGTATGTATAGGTACATATGTACATGTTGTAATTGTGAGGGTAGAAGGTGGTCGGCGATGCAATATCCATCTGCAAGATTACATTCACAACATCGAACACATTCCGGTTCTGTTTGTGGTAGTTTATTGGTTTTCGAGGAAATAATCCTGATTTATTATGATAAGAAATTTGCATTTGCTTGGGATTAAAGTTGAAATGCATTTATTTCTGAGGGAATTCTGAAACCTAATTTGCATACACCCTACTCCTTAATTAACTAGTGATGATATTGTAAAATTAAAATCAAACTTGTATTCTATTTTTGTGATCCTAAATAAAAAATATTAGTTTTAATTTGCTGATAGTTTTATTTGACCGTTACACATCACTGTCCTTTTAAATGTTTACGACATATCAACGTGTTGTTTTTGATGAAATAAATGAAAGCGAGAAGAAAGAATTTTGTTATGATTCACCAAAATCATGATACATATGTGATTACGAATTGTCCTAGGTGATCGATATCGATATCGATCGATCGATCGGCGGGACGCGACGCGACAGTGCGGACTTCTTTTTTACGCGACGAAATACTATCACCAAGTGATTACAATTTTGTTCTATTAACAACAACATGTATACTGCATACTTGCCCACGGCTACAATAGAAATGAACTGACATCGCGTCAGTCAGATAGGACACACCTCACGGGTAGTCATCATCATCATCATCATTTCAGCCGAAAGACGTCCATTGCTGGACATAGGCCTCCCCCAAGCATCGCCACAACGACCGGTCCTGTGCCTTCCGCATCCAGCGGATTCCCGCGACCTTCACCAGACCTCAGGGTAGTATTGTGTCGTAATATATCGCATCGCATTGCGTCCTGCTATTCGCGTTTTACGAACGACAAACGAAGTACGAAATTTCGTTCCGACTGATACTTACATAATAAAGATAGGCACATAAAAAAGGCACAATTAAGATAGACTACAGTTCATAGTTGTATACAATTTACCGGAGATGAGGAAAACAAACGTCAAAACACGATCATTGCATGCGATAAGGGATCGACGGTTGACCGGAGTAGCAAATTGTGCGATGAATCGTACGATTTATCGAATATCGTCGAACGGGAGTAGACCCCCTGTCGCGTCGGAACTTGTCGCTTTCCGTTGCAGTAAGTCATCTTACAGTAACCACTTTCAACCAAGTCCATTTTGGTTGGCTTCAAGTCATAAGATGCGGTGCACTATTGATCTGACAATATTTTACAACGAAGATTGTGGCTTGACTCAACGAGTTGATGGCTACAATAATTACATTCATATAATTTCATACCAGCAACTGTTAGAACATATCAAAGACTTCGACTGTTTGTATCAATTGTCACAGATGTTTTATGACAATTTGGGCTAACTAAAGGTGCACTTCCAACACCGGTGGAGTGCCCAGCTTAGTACACGCAGCACCGTGACCTAATCACTGCAGTAGGTAACCGTGATCTCTCGCTTTCGGGCGTGGTTCTGTCCATGGTCGGGAGCGAGAGCGCTTGGGAAGGTGTCGTCTTCTTCTGCGAGGTGGTGATGCTCGCGAAGGAGGCGACGGAGAAGGTTCGAGAGGCGACAACCTCTCTCTCTACCCACGTGAGTCGGACTGGGTACCACAGGATGGCGTATTGATCTTCAGCCACCTTAGGAGTGTATGCAGCGGACTATTCTTGGTGGTTTCTAACTTTCTAGTCACGAGCCAACCACCTACCGGGATCTATCGGGGGTGGTTGGATAATAATGCAGAGAGTAGCCCATGCCCCCAGCTAAATATACTTAGAAGAACATCATAGTGGGTTTAGTCGGTAATAGTCTGACACTGGCTCTGACTTCTCGGGACGGTGTGAGTCCATTAGGAATTACCCGCGTGAAAAGAAGGTACTCTCCCAAGAAAGGTGAAAACGAACGGGAGGATAGAGGTGAAAACGTACTCTACATTCTATTATTTTGACAAAAAACTCTTGATATAGGTACGACTAAGTGCATGATGCAGCATATGTCGTAATGAATCCTGGGATTTAGATAAATTTATCACAAGCTAGTTAAAACAAGTTTAAACGTCAACCCGCCCCTTATCTGATAAATGTGCGTCAATGATATCTTCTCGTAGTTTCGATGTGTTTCGATTGATTTGTCGCTCATGCATGCCCCAGAACCCAGACTCACGAGCACACATTAACGCGAATGTGCTACGGAGCGATGACGCAGGGATCACATAGAGATGCCTCCAATTTTCAGTCACTGACACCCATATTCTTAGTTGTTTCCTAAAACGTTTCAAGACCCGAACTAAGTCAAGGATGCCTTCAAGGGTTCCTTCCTACAAATAATATGAAATCGGTATTCTTAGACATTACCTTAATGTATCTTGAGGAAATAAATTACGCCGCAACGGATACTTAAAACAGCTGCCTCGCAATCATCTGGATTTCAATGTTCATTGCTCTGTGTGTTTTGACAATCTATCATATTGACAACTACGTACCACGCAATGAATATTGCTGTAATTTAAAAATGAAAGCTGATGTCAATGTGAATGCATTACACAATTACCCCACTGGTCTTGGTACATTTATGTTCCATAAATTCGTCAACTAGGTTATTCACAAACTGACCAAGCCTCCGACTGCGTGTTATGATTTCATATTGAAAGATTTGATTCCGTTTTTTTTTACACGCAGTCGTGTTTTTTGGTTTTGTTAATAAACTTTTTAATTTCATCAGATTAGCACGTCTTGTTTTGATTGTTAGTTTAGTATCTTCATAACGACTTAGAAACATTATGACGTCGTATTGTTATGATCTGTCTTATCTACTCCTTTTGTTTTGTCATTTTAATAAATGAATACCTATTGTTAAAATCATATAACGGAAAAATATTACAAAAGGAAAAATAATAAAACCAATTAACTGCTAGCTATTCCACTGCCAAACGTAGATATCAATCACAGCTGATGAATTTTCCTTACTAAGAACCTAACGGGCGCCAATATGATTTTAATTGAATAGTCCTGCGATCGTGGCCAGTGACCTATAATGATGAAGTGGTTTGAAGAGTCTAGAACTGTTGTCAAGTTTGAACAGACCTTGAAAAAGTACTTAGAATTCCGGGAACCTGGTAATTTCCCGCCAACATAAGCTAAGCTTTTGATGGATTTGTATCTACAACCGAAAATTTACAAGTTAAGTAGATTCACCTAAATAGTCGCTGTGGTGATGCTTGGGGGAGGCCTATGTCCAGAAGTGTACGTCTTTCGGCAGAAATGATGATGATGATGACCTAAATAACTATTCCAGGTAAGGACTTATTTGTTTATTGAACGTTGAACGTCTTGGTATTTTAGCAAGGAGATACTTCATCATCATCATCATTTCAGCCGAAAGACGTCCACTGCTAGACATAGGCTTCCACCAAGCATCGCCACAACGACCGGTCCTGCGCTTAGGAGATACTTACTTATGTGAAAAATAAATGCTAGTGAAATAGCCTTTATCACATTAATATTATCCGCGATAGGTTAGCGTGGTGGCCCAAGGTTTGAATCCTTCTCATTCTGAGAAGAGGCCCGTGTTCAGCAGTCGGACAGTAATGGGCTGGTTATGTATGTATCATCAACTCAGCTTATCGCAGTCCACTGCTGGATATAGGCCTCTCCCAAATTGCGACACAACACTCGGTCCTCTGCCTTTTACTTCCAGTCCTCCCCTTTTTTTTTCCTTTGGGAAAATCCTCATGGACGCACTCCGCCCGGGGAAGGCGGAGCCAGTGTCGGACTCTTACCGACTAAACACCACCACGGTGTTCCTCTACCAACCCTTGGCCGGGGGCGTGGGAAATACTCCCGTATTCGCCCAACCATCCCCGGCAGGTCCTGGCTCGCCACTGGTAGGCGAGCCCCTTCTCCCCGTGCGGCAACCACAACGGCCGCACCCTCCTCTTGACTGACGCGCGCGGAACACTACGCGCCACCGTCATGGGCCTTGACTGGTCGGGCGTCGGGCCACCCCGAGTCCGCCGCCCGCAGGCCCACACCTAGGGTGGCTGGAGGTCGGCATACGCCCTCCTACGACGCCCAGGTCGTCTCCTGTGGATGGGAAGAGAGGTTATCGCCTCTCGAACCCTCCCCGCCGCCTCCTTAGCGCGCATCACCTCCTCGCAGAAGGAGACGACGCCTTCCCAAGCGCTCTCGCTCCCGACCATAGATGGAACCACGGCCGGAAGCGAGAGATCGCTGCCGCCTACTGCAGTGATGAGGTCACGGTGCTGCGCGGCCCAAGCTGGGCACTCCGCCAATATGTGCTGCGCCGTGTCCTCTGGGCAGCTCCCGCAGCGATGACACTCGGGCGTCGGCTCCCGGCCTATGCGACACAGATACTTACCGAAGCAACCATGCCCCGAAATTAACTGCGTCAGCCGGTAGGTGAGGGCACCATGGCTCCTCTCCAGCCACTCCTCCATGACGGGCCTTACAGCCGCGATTACGGCGTGCCCTGCGCTGGGTTACGCAAGTCGCTCCTCCCATTCAGACTTCCAGTCCTCCCTAGCTACTTTCATCAAGTCGTCGGTTCACCTGTCTGTTATGTATGTATGTACTCTAATATTTAGCCTCAATAGGCTAGGTATCTGATTAAACTAAAAGTGTACCCCAACATAATTTTTAAAAGGATAAGCTGATGATACAGACAGCGCTTTTATACACGAACATTGTCCTGATCATGGAATTATATGTCTATAGTCCTGACCTTTTCACAATAAAAACGTAGGTGCTATAAAATATTTATAATAACAGCAGTTTCCTCTCCCTACTACGGTGAGTAGACACAGGATAGTTTAGTCTGTGGCATTTTGCCTCAAGCACCATCTTATGTTGCACGTTGTAATGCGCATCCTGACACTGTTGTAACATCTGTATGTTTTGCGCATAGAGATACGTCAGTATACAAAGTCTTTGGTTTTGCGTCACAGATTTCATTCGTTTTATTAGGTTGGCATTGCTGCGTCATTGCAGCCAACATAAAAAAAATGCAGAACTATAGTTGTGTGTAGTCACAGATCTATTACCTGTAGTGCTTAACAGTTAGGAATAATATTTAAAAGTTCTTAAGGTGGTTTCACACCATCGGCGGCGTGGCGTCGAGTGGATAGGCTGAGCGAGAATTAAAATTTTCTTGGCAAAATTTCAATTCTCGTCTCGGTCATCTTTGGTGTGAAAGGTCTGGATGCGCGAGGATGTGCGAGGCGAGGATTGAAATTTTGTTGGTACAACATTAAACTATATTGCTGTATGAATAGAGTATTTATTACTTTTCAAAGCGGATACACAAACCTCTCTCTGCTGTCCAGCTCTGCTTTGCTCTCTTTCTATGTAACCCCACCTATAAGTTGCCTGCTTGTGTTTATCACTGTGTTTTAAAAGTTGCGCGTCGTTAACTGTGACAATAAACTATTTTTCTTTCTTCTTTCTTTCTTTGCTCTGCCTCGCGCCGTCTCGTGCCGGTTCGCACCCACCAGCGCCGACCCGCGATGTACACACAGCATCGTTAATTGGTTATTCGAGAGTTTGTTCGTAAGTGGGTTAAACAATTGGTCCAATTCTGATCCACACGTGAATTCGAAAAATCAGAGGTGTGGGCTGGGTTCGAACTCAAGACCTCCCTGCATGGAAGGCAAGCGTTCAACCAATAGGCTATCACAGCTTGTCTTGATATAAAGATACCATCAATTTTAGGCAATTTAGGTGGCTTTTACATACAATAATTGAAACGACATCATGATAAAAATAAATTATAATTCATATATTATATATCACGGTGCGGAGTCTTGAACTCCAGAATGAGGAAACTCCTAAGAATGTTAGCATTGGTTTTAACATTTATTATTAGTATCTGCTAAACTATAATCAGGTAATGATCTCGACGACTGTGTGTTTTTGTTACAACTTAGTATCAATAAAATTATATATAAAACAAGTATGAGTGTATTCATAAGAAATCCTGATATATTACTTATTAATAATGTCGTTATGGAGCCATTCAAACACCACAATTCAATAATGTCCTTGGAAAATAAATAAACGTTTATAGTCAAACACAGTAAAAATGTAACGACTGTTAAGCTTCTGGCGAACTGTCTTATTTTATCTGACAAAACTCTGTATAATATAGTTACGTACAAGCCAGTACCCAGGAATATTAGCGGCCATCTGAATAAACCACAGATGAACAAATCCACGTGCCACTTGTCCACCAGGTCGATCACGATAACGGTGGAACACACTGCACTTATTGGCACTGGTATCAACCAAGAACAACTCAATACTCTATAAAAACTATTTTGACTTATTTTTACTACAACTATTAATAAACAACTATACATGTGTTTTATAAAAAAGAATACTAGTATCACTATCACAAAATCCATATAAATCTGAAAACCATTTACTAGACCAGTGATTAATTGGGTTGGCGTATCTTTTTTTTGATCTTCTAAAAACTTGTAAGTAAATATGATTCTTTTTATAAATCTTGCAAAAGTTAATTGCATTAACATTTGATTTCTATAATTTCTTCTCCAGCGTTGCATCTTGATAGCTGCGAAAATTGATATTATTAACTCCACAGTTGTCATAACAATTTCAATCACAATAAAAGTCCCAAACAACCCACTGTACAGGTCGTTGTATACGCCAGTAGTGTTATGGGCACTTGCGCCGAAGGACAGCTGATCTTCTGGAGAAGCTGAGGCTGGTATCAGTTCACTTTCATTGAACGGCATCTCTGCAGCAGCCGTCGCTACCGTCGTTGATAAAGCAATAACATTGTCGATATCAACAACAGATGGCACAATTTCCGTAGACATTTTGAACACATTGATGTTTTTGACTATTTCACAATTTAGCACGTTAAATGTGTTGTGTACATCGTGGAGGCAGGAGACAGACTGGAGTGTAAATAATACTGTAACGAGAAACGGGAAATAACAACTTACATAGGTACTTATTATTCATAGGTAAGTGATACAACAATTTATTGGAATTTGCGGTTAGCAGACGTCATAGCGGTGGGTGCAAAATACCCGAGTACGAGTTACAACCAGTCATTATTGAATAGACTTTATTAGTTTATCGAACAAAGTTATTCTTTACATGGAGCATTTTGTGATATTTAATGTACTTATTTATGTCTAACAGTATAAAGGATATGTATATTTTATTTGGAATCAAGCAATGGAGTAGGTAAGTTATTTCGTGTTCGGAATTTAATATCCTGCGAGTTACCGTTGATACCACGATATTAGATCTTATTTCATACATACCTCAAGCAGCTTCTTGAATATGCATGCAACAGTGATATCCTACTTAATATTATAAACGTGAAAGTTTGTGAGGATGTATGTATGGATGTTTATTACTCTTTCACGCAAATTGTATGGATTTTAATGTTTGGCATACTTTTTATCCCGGGAAGATGAACAGTTCCTAAAGGACGCGCGATAAACGACATACATGCGGGCGAAGTCGCAGGCATAGGCTAGTTATATTACTAACTTCATCTTATATGTAAAAAATAAAACAAAGTTTTAAATAGTTAAATCTTCCTCCTTGTAATTTTACCTGACTGCGTGACAGAGAAGACAGGGTTATTTACTTTTAAACTTTCGCGTTGCGTTTCCGAGGGTAGATGGACATTCTGCCACCTCGGAATCGGAGTGACACCGCTGCATCAGGTTGCTCGTGACCACGACCAGTGGAACCCACAAAGTACATTTGGTGGAACCTGTTCGAAACGTCGGGCTTAAAATAGGTATGTGCGCGTTAATTCCCGTTTCATATTATATTAATAAATACAGATTATTTATAATATTAGACAGGGTTATGTTTTTAACGAGTATCTATGTACCTGTGTATGTGGGACTCTTTGTATCCTCGAAGCATCCAACAGCTGGATGGGTGGATTTTAATGAATGAGGTATTTATCGACTCGTCTAACGGCCTAAATTAATATCCAATCTATCCACGATTTGCCCTACTAGAGATAGGATTTTGACATAAGCTCCATACAAAATATGTCAAATTTCTATCTCTAGTAGGGTAAATCGTGGATAGATTGGATATTAATTTGGGCCGTTAATCATGCAATGGTTATAGGCTAGGTTTTGTATTTAAAAAACTAAACTGGCGGCGCGGCCGTGGAATACGAAATAACGACAAAGCCAAAAATTTGGAGTATCACTGAATAGGTCTTCTTTTACAATCAACATGATGTTTCCTAGACCATTTTTCAGCCATAAGTAAGATTAACCCAAATTGAAAGTTGTGTCGAATCTACTTTGCCCTGAGACTTTGCCGACTAGAGTGAAAGATGGAATGAGATGTCTATCGATTTGTTTGAACCGTGTGATGATCTAGAGGCATATTTAGGCCGGTGTTCATCAATGTTAATTCATTACTTGAAAAATCGATTGATTAGAGAATTACTGTTGGTGAAATCAAGCCTTATTGTCAACTGTCAACTCAGCCTATCGCAGTCCACTGCTGGACATAGGCCTCTCCCAAGTTGCGCCACAACGCTTCAACGCCTCCAATGCACGCACAACAAAAAAGCCTTATTAGTGTGTTTAAATTAAGAACTTCACAAAACTAATTAAAAAATAAGAGCTAATAAAAAAACTACTGCGTCTACAAAGACCTGGGAAGCTGTAAAAATGACGACGTAAAAAAGAAAAAGTATTTTTCATAAATTCTTTCAGCAGCAAATTGTAACACGCAGTCGGAGGCTATCTCCGAATAATTTAATACACAAACTGACCAAAAAATACGTAGCCTCCCACTGCATGTTATGATTTGCTACTGAAAGATTTCATTATAATTACAAAGACATGTTTTTTTTTTTTTTCTAGTATAGGATGGAGAAACGAGCTAAAGGCCTACCTGATGTTAAGTGGTTACCGTTGCCCATAACAACTTCAATACCACCTAGGTTGTTGTCTTAATGGTACCGCAAGTCGGTTCGCCAAACTTAGACATGAAAATGGAAAGTCTCATGTGATTGTAATTTCACCGGCACCCGTACCCTTCAGAGCGAAACACAGCAATGCAAGCATCACTATTTGGAAACAAATCAGCCTCATCAGGCTGCATGTGACCTGTAATGTGGATTATTTTAAACTGTCTGTCTGTGACTAACGAGTTACTCACAAAATTAAATTATAATTGTTATTCACAAAATTATGGACATCAATTAGTCTGAAATAAATGAATTTTATTTATTTTATTTAAAACCTTTTCAGTTTTATTTTACATTTTACACATTTTATCCAAGTTATGTTGGTGTAGGCTTCCAATCTAACCAGCTTCCCGATTCAGAACCACCGTTAATCGGTTATCGACCGGTTCGGTTTGTTATCTCGTTTCGTCTGATGATTCACGCAACGAAAGAAAAAGATATAACAAACCGAATCGGTCAACAACTGGTTATCATGTGGTTTTGAATCGGAGAGCTGATTAGAATGGAAGCCTACACCAACATAACTGTGATAAAAAGTTGATGCAGCTGAATATCTGTACGTCCTACGGTTAAACCAGTTGTCAGACTTTCGGGCTCCTGACTACCCATAACGACTACAATAGAAATTCGTATGACAACCGGACCGATAGCTACTTACTCTTCGAGGAACAGAGGGGTCTTGATGCGTAATGATCAGTAATCCATCCACGGACAGACCGCGGCAAGCACAGTACCTGGTGGATGATATAAATCCACGAGCTCCTCAAAAATAATTTAAATGTTGAAAATACAGTTTATTGGCAGCTTATTGGGTTCATCTATACTGGATTTTTGCATGCTTAATACAAGCAGAATATAGCACTAAACCACCAATTTTATATCTGGTACCACATGTATTCTATGCAAATAAATGATTCTTTCTTTCTTTTCTTATTATAACAATACTTAATCCCTAATCCCTGTTTCAGCATGCACCACAACCACATTAACTTTAAAACCTTTAGTTCTTTAGCCGTGGGGAAATTCTCATGGACGCACTTCGCCTGGGGACGACGAAGCCAGAGTCGGACTATTACCGACTAAAACCACCACTGTGTTCGTCCAACTACGTTGGGGGCGTGGGAACCCTCTCTATTCGCACAACCACGCCCGATAAGTCCCGGCCCGCCACAAGCAAGAAAGCCCCTTCTCCCCATTCGTCCTAACGTCGGCCGCAACCTCCCCGGCGGCGCATACGAAACGCTGCGTGCCACCTCACGAACCCCACCATGACGCAGCTAACACGCCGATGTCACGGCTAAGCTAGCCACGCCAGCCACGTCTGCCTCGCCAACCTCGCCGGACCCGGGGGCCACGCCATCCACGCCAAGCTCGTAAGCCTCGTTAGCCACGCCAGCAACACCAGCCACGCCAGCTACGCCAGGCAGCAGACTACCCCGAGTCCGCCACCCGCAGGCCCTATCCTCCTGTAATTTTTTGTATAGGTTTTCTTCCTCATCCCTCCTCCTCCACTGTGCCCTTTGCTAACTTCAGACGGACACGTGGAGTCACGCCCCATTTTCCCAGATCGAGCAACTCCCATGGCAGAATATTCGCTACGTCCAATAATCCCCCGGTTCAAAGGAGAGTTATTGCCCGTGCCTAGGGTGCAACGGCCTAACAACTGCTGTTCCCTCCAGACGTATCGAGAAGGACCAGCATCCATCAGGCACACGAAGAGGTTTTCTGGACCAGCACCCCACATAAACTTACCGTCGCCTCTCTTACAAATAGGAAGAAGAAAGAAATACAAAGCGTAACTTTATTTTCTAATATTATTTTAGGGCCACTTGCGCCATCGTTCTTAAATGTGTTTAAATTGTATTTAAACACAATTTCTCATTTAAGTCAAACATTCTTCTTGCACCAAAATATTTGGTGTACTAAATACGTTTAAGAACCCGTTAAACTTAAATGCTCTGTTGATCTTATTTAACGCTGCTAAACGCGTTTAGGAACCGTCTTCAACAAATTATGGTGGAGATTTTTTGTTCGTATTGAGGTTGTTTTGAAATAAGTATGGGTTTTTATGAATTGTTCTCTCACAATGATAAAGAAAATTAAATTATGTTATTTTACGGCAATTTTTAGTAAGAAACTATTTATTTCGAGAATATTTCTTCTTACAAAAACCACTCCGTATACATAACAATAAATAACATCGCACTTGATTAGCAAAACTGACAGATTGGTACATTTAAATATAATTTATACCTATAACTTATTTATAAATTAAAGGTTGGTTGGTACCTTAGCTACTCATTCATTATGATTTTTTGGTATCCTGCCCCGATCACGGTAGGTATATTGTTATCTATATTACTCATTTTATGTTAGGTTACGAACAATGCTGTCTCGCCTACGAGATCCCGTTATGGCGCAGCCCTCTGGTTCTTCGAATTCGTTTTTTTACGCAAAATCCCACAAACTTATCCAACCCGGTGGCCGGCGGCGCTGTGATTGACGACGACACGATGCATTATCACCAGGAGAGACAAGGAAAGAACGAGAAAGAATGACAGTTTGACAAATGTTTCAAGTAGTACAATTTTTGCTCACCGAGTTAGTTAAGTTTGCGGAGCTATAGAGAACTGATTTACCGACACGATAATTGCATTCAACTAAATTGACATCTGTTACGCCTGGTACAAGGCAACCCTAAATGCGTTTAAGCTAAACAAGTTTAGGGTGTTAAACACATTTAACTAAATGAATTTAAAAAATATTTAAATAGAATTTGGTACAAGCGGCCCTTAGTATTGTGTTTGACAGTAGCACCATTTTTGTTCAATTCGCACCTCAGCGTCACAATGTTTTCACAAGCAATGTTTAGTTTGTGTTTGTGAAAACGTGTATTTCCTTTGTATTGGTACATCTTTGTAAATTAACATCCTAGGAAATAAAAAGGTCAACCTTGTAGTTTCATTTATACTTCTATAAGTACATACTATTAGTTAATTCGTCAACTCTTTAAAAATAAATAGTAAATACGCATTCTTCTTATTCATCAGATTTAATTAGTTTATTTATTTAGAAGACATTTTGTTAGCAAAGACTATTCCTATTAGTGTCGTCTGACCTCTTTGACCTTTAAGAAAACTAGTAGTTTACAGTATAATAGACGATACTGCTAATTGAGGTTCATTAAGTTGTGTCTTAAATAAAATAGAAAGTCCAGTAAAAAATGTAACATTAAATAAGTTACTTTTTTTTCGAAAAACACAAAGGAAAATCGGGAGTTTAGCAACCGAAATAACTTCCTTAGAAATATCAACTTGCCACTTTTCCCTATGAAGACCTCTAACTGTGCCAGATAAACATGGCGGGCAATTGCTTGGTGTGTGGGGGCCCTTGCGAAAGCTGCGCGATCAATAGGTTTAAAATATGGGTCAAACTCAGTGAGTCCTACCCTACAGTGCTCACCTGTTCCGCGTTTGAAGTGCATACGCTCCTGCCAATACCAACTGCACTTACGATACAAAGATAGTGTTTTCTTGATGTGGGTACACTTGATTTAATTGAGCTATTATCTCATTCATCTTCTTCAATAAGGAAACCAGTTATACGGTCAACGATACAGACTATAATGACAAATAATATAATTAATTCGTCTACGTTGGTTGCATGTTGCCTATAAAACTGCGTAGTGCGTAATACACAAGGAAAATGATGCTGATAATATACAGTTACATTGTTTGGTGTTGTTATAGATTAAGGCTGTAACTAGGGCGCAGTTAAATTGTATTGTCTTATGTAGTTTTTAGCACCATCTCGGATTTTTGAGATGCGTGTAACTACGTATTGTTATACGGCTCATCCTAGTTAATCTGTTAGGGATCAAAGCTTTATTTTATCACAATCGATTGATAATATGTTTATTTCACAAGGCAGAAAACAGTTAGACATCATCACTAATAAAATTTCTAATTCGTTTATTAATAATAACTTCTTAGGTTTTCGCGATCACTACACATTATAATAAAACAAAGTTAAAAAAGTCAAAGTAAAAGTTAAAGTTAGTCAGGGAAACCAATTTAAATAATATACGCGATTTAATCCGGTTAAACTTTGTTTTATTATAATCGTTTATTAATATTTAAAATTCGCATAGTTCATACCCTACGGCGTTGAAACTATTTCCACAACTTTTCTCCATAAGCGGATATTAAATGATAGTTTTGTTGAAGAGAGATAAACCCAATTTGAAAACTAAAATGTGTGTTATTAGTAAAGTTATATTGACATATCGGTTTCAAAATTTGGATTAACTTTGTTCGAGCAAATGTTCATGTTATTTAGCTAGTATAATTAAAAACACAACATTTAAATCATTTTTGAAGGCAAAAGCTAAATTGAACAGTATTAACTCATCAAAATCATCATAAGCTTTAATTTCTATAACACGCGATTGAGAAGACTGTAGAATACAACTCAAAAATAACAGACGAAAGTCTTAATTGCAATGGTTAAAAAAAACCGACAATGACAACGACGAACGACGACGACGTACAACGACATGGACGACAACGACGACGTATAACGACGCGTGGCGTGCGATTTATCGACTGCCGCGGTGCTGCAGCGCGAGTGGCATGTCGTGGGCCGTGTGCCCGGCTGGCAGGCGCTGCCAAGGAGTCGCTCGGCCGCCGCCCGAACCGCCGTGATCGTTCCGCAAATTCCTTGGTGGCCGCAGTGCGCGACTGGGACTACAGCCCCCTACATGAAAAGTGGCAGTCCTATCACACTATCGGAACACCTAATTTGTGTAAAATTGTTGTTTGTACATGTTTATAATTTATTGTAAGCCAGACGGCCATTGTTGTACTTATTTAATTATTGGTATAATAATCTGGAAATAAACAATTTCATTTCATTTTATTTCATTTCAAAATATATAAATTAGTAGTAGTTGTAGGGTAAACATTTAAGTTGGCAGGAAGTGGGTTCTCGGCACTAGTTCTAACGACCACAATATAGAAGAAAAGATAAAAGACCAACTACACAGATGTCATAGGGTAATAAAGAGTTCACCCACAGTTACAGACCGAGACGAGAGAGTCCTATAAGCAAATGTAAAGAAAGAAAGAAAGAAAAAATATTTATTTTCTTCAAAAGTGACGCACAAAATTACCAAAAAATTCAAGAACACAGAACAAATATCGGTACAGAGCCAAGAACTGTGGTAAGATAAGCGTCACATCCGCGCAAAACGGCCACCGCTCAGCATATTGCTATGCCTCATGCACGGAGCAAAGACACAGCGCTGGTTTTCAGCGACAGCCAGCTATGTAAGGATAGGATAAGGAAATTTTACTATACATTCATCACATGACACACTTGCTACGGAACACTCGTTTTTACGTAGACAATTCTACAAGGAAGCCAGATGAGTAATTTAGAGAGAAAATTAAAAACAAGTGTTACGTTCTATAAGGTGTGTCGAGCTAAGTGCAATGAAAAACAATGATGAGCACTTTTTATGGAATTTCGGTGTAAAACTAACAGAATTGATAATACTCATAAAATCTTGAATTATTTTAGTAAAATATTTTAAGGATTATCTCTAGAAATAAGCAGAAAGTGAATAGATATAATTCTATCGATGATCAAGTGTGGATATCGTTTTTCTATTTTTGTTTTTATATACCTGTAATCGTTTTCCGGTGAGTTAGGTTTCCGGTGAGTTAAGTATTTTAGGCCCTTATCATATATATTAGTTATTATATAGTTTTCAATCCCTTATTGATATCGTAGCTTTTTGAATGTTCTCATGATTGAGTCTTCTGTAGTTTGTGGTTCTTGAGTCATGGAGTAGCCGTCACTCGCCACGCTCATTTCCGGCCGCCAATCGATAATCAGATCCATTGATGTGCACTTCGCTTAGATTGGATTTGCGACCTGTGGATACAAGCCTTGCTTCGACACGCACGTCTGTAGCGGAATGATACGATTGTCTACTTGATCATAAAATCTTCATGATCTGATACAGTAATGAATAGTAATTTATGTTCTTTCGAAACAATAGGTAATTGATATACGTACAGTCAGAAATATTTTCGGTGAACCACCACTAAGGCTAAAATCGCTTGCACTCGATGTTTGATGGCAGCCGTAGGTACGTGTAATGTAGCAGGATTCGTTCAAGGGATTTTGTCGACAAAATGTACCACCGGGAAGGATCGTGACTGTACATGTGTTACGTGAAACTGTAATTATAAATGACAAAATTGTCATAAAAAATTTAAACAAAAGCTTCTAAAGTTTATAATTTCAACTTGTTTGCATAACCGGGACTGGCATAATATGTAACAGGCAGCTTTTAATTTTGTGGTAAATACCATTGGAGTAAGCCAATAGAACAATACGTAGTTAAGTAAATACACACAATCTATAATATTTATTTTTTTCTTAAAAAAATACCCACTAAATCAACGAGGCAAATCGTTTCTCTATTTCTTTACCTTTTTTGTTTTTATCGCCATTTACAATTTTGGACTCTACTGCGAATAAGTCCAAACCGATTTCAAGCCCCTCTCCTGGGACAAAGGCTTGACAGAGTTCGTTGTGTTTGTTATTACTTTTCATATAATGCTGAATGTTCTGAACCTGTCCGTATTATCAGTTCATTTTATCACATGCCATGTTTGATGAGTGATAACATTCAATAAGTATTTTTATCGCCGAATTGTAATAAAGCTGTATGATGAAGGTTGGTCCAGTTTATTCTTTTTCTATGAACGTTTATCGCGTGTAATAATCTTCTATTCTCTGTAGTTGCTTCTTCTGACGTCGTCGCTGTGTTTTATGCGAATAAGTACTGTGAGTTCGTCGGAATTAATGTGAATTTTATGGTCTATGTTAATTTACGCGTTCGTACTACATCAGTAGCCCTAGTACGCACGAACGGTTTTGACGTATTGAAACTGTGAGCTATAATACGTACATACACGTACGTACGTACGTACATTTACGATTCGTTTACGTTATCGAAACGTAAATGTATGTGAACTTCGGATCTGAAATACCCGTTTGGGACTTAATAATCTTTTACCCTGTAGATTTTAGCTACATTTCTGTATGATACAAAGTGCGCATTATGCATAAAATTAAATCAAAATGTAATACAACTGCTGTATTTTTTATTCAAAAAACGCTTATTTTAACGTTTCGATACGTCAAAATTGTTCGTGTCTAAGGCACTGAGGTAATATGTACTACGTACTAGAGAAGACACCCCGAACAAAATGTTTATAGCACGTTTTAGAGCTCCTGCACTCTCACTCGCTTAGCCACGCTCGGCCCGCGCGTGCTCCGCGGCCAGCAAGTTGCGCGATATTTTTTGTTCGAAATGTCTACTCTACACAACTAATGTCTAGTACATATTACCTCAGTGGTCTAAGGGTGGTATGCCACTGGTCAAATTTCTTTGTCCAATCTGATTCATATGACGATGACAGTTCTTTTAATGAAAAGCATCCAACTTCTTTGATCAAAGTCACATTGGACAAAGAAATTTAACGAGTGGCATACCACCCTAAATGACTGCGAAAGAAAATCAGATAGCTATCTAATATGTTGTTTCCCAGATCCGACGCAGACCCTTGTTTACATGGAAATTTGAAACCTTGCGTTATTATGACGGGTTAATTTAATTAAAAGCTTTTATGAAAATCGAAAATGATAAATGTTTTGAATTTGTAATTAGTTTACATTAAGCGCGTCTAATGTAAGGTATGATGTACATAATTAAACCGGATTTTCGTAAGTAAATTATTATTAGCTAATGATTTACGTAAGCATTCTATTATGGGCTAATTTATTATTCAGTGATATGTAATTTAAAATTGGTCTGTCTTTAAAAGTAGTGTTTGTAAAATTGGTCTCTTAGCACCTAGATACCTACATTACTACGATAGGCAGAGGTGTATTGAGTACGACCACATTTCGCCAGTTATGTTATAAGTGCCATGTAATATAGAGTGAGCCTATTACAAAACATGATATCCTATCTTTCCCTGAGCCATTTTCCCAATTATGTTGGGGTTGGATTCCAGTCTAACCAGATGCGGCTGAACATCATTATTTTACACGGAGCGACCACGTGCCATCAGAATCCTGCAACCCAGTAACTGGGTAACAAGACTTCCTAAGGTTAAACACGTTGTCACTTACGGGCTTCTGACTACCTGTAACGGCTGCCATAGATATTCGTATGGCAACCAGCATCGGCAGCTTAACGTGCTCTCCGAGGCACGGAGGGGTCTCGATGTGCAACGGAACGGTCACCCATCCAAGGACTGACCGCGGCTACCGTAGCTTAACCTCGCGGATCTTGCAATCTACGCAGTTATTACTTAGACACAGGCCCCTCAAAACACACAAAACAAATTCTCCGTTACAAAACATAATTTTCAAATAACTATTGGAATTGCAACCGATCGAAAAGGATGAAGTAACGCTTCGAATTAGTTGATTAATTGGATCTTGGATTCAGTTCCTGCTAAAGTTTGATAAGGCACCGCTGAACTGAAGGGCAAACAAAAGACGGCTACTTAATCAGCGATCGGACTCCGGTCGGGATAACTTCCAGGTACATTTAAATTTTGCCGTCTTATACGTTTAGAATGCAATAGCCAATATTGTAAGATCTTAGCGGCTTAACGATAAATTCAGTGAACTAATTTTATACTGTAAGGGAATGGATTTGCACTGCATTCAGGGCTACTTCATTTAAGATCTAATCTATCAAAATTACAAATTCAATCAACTTTATTTATAATTTGACATAAGTTTTGTTAGCAAAACAACCTCGAAAGTAGATGTATTCAAATATTAATTTTTTACAATGAATAATATACACGCTGAAGTTTGAATCGCTTATTTCCCGAAAAGGGGTCATTGTACTCATCATTATGAACAACTTTTACTATGGGACCAAACCTGAAATCGCGACAAAAACTCAGGTGGTCCCTACATTTTATTGATTTAAGTGTACACAATTGTAGGGACCAACTGATTTTTTTTTCGTGATTTCAGGGTTGGTCCCATAGTAAAAGTTGTTCATAAAGATGAGTACAATGATCCCTTTTCGGGAATTAAGCGACTCAAATTTCAGCATGTATACGAACTTACTTAATAATTACAACTTAAGAACAAAATAGCCTAAAATAAATAACACAAAATAAAATTAATGTCTAAGGTCTGTTTTTTCTCTCTTGTCTTATTTAGTAAACAATCGTGGCATGTCTCTTTATTCAATTAACCATGGATAAAATATAATTACTAGTTCTGCAAATGTAATAAGGTTAAAAATGTTAAAATCGTTAAAAAAATCAGTGTGTGAAATTGTTAACATAATGTCCTTTAATATTTACTATTGATGTACACTATCTAGTGTACAAAATTAAACAAAATGATCGTAAATCACTTTACGCTACAGCAGATCGCTTAACGAAAACATAAAGAGCTATGTTTTTGTGTTACTGTAATATTTATCTACCTATACCAATACATACCTGTATTTACAGGGTGAGGTGTCCTGTAGGTATGTATGTTTGTTGTTGACTATAATATTGATATTAACCCTCGTACCGCACCTATCATGTTGACAAATTGCCAGCACCAGACACTTGTCACGTCCTACGCTTATATAAACTTGAGGAAAATCTAATAAAATATTGTCACGAAAGGAAAGTTTACATTTTGTAATTTACATAAGTAATTATTCGGCTCACGTGGTATGTCGTTATAAAGTAAGCAGGTATTCTAAGTTCCTCCCCAGGTTTCAAGCTGTCTCCATACCAAATTTCATCAAAATTGATTCATCGGTTTAGCCATGAAAACGTTTTTTTTATAGTATAGGATGGCGAAACGAGCTAAAGGCCCACCTGATGATAAGCGGTTACCTTTGCCCATAACAACTTCAATACCACCTAGGCTGTTGCCTAAATGGTACCACAAGTCGGTTCGCCAAACTGAGACATGAAGATGGAAAGTCTCATGTGGTTGTAAATTCTCCGGAACCCGTACCCTTCAGACCGAAACATAGCAATGCAAACATCACTATTTGGCGGAGAAGTAGGTACGGTGGTAGTACTTCCCCGGACGAGCTCTTTCATAAAGGATTTCTACTACTACTACAAACCAGTACAGAAGTACAGTCAGTACAGTCAGTACAGTATCAGATAGACAACTGAGTTACTTTGGCCTTTAATATTAGTATGCATGAATACTTAACATAAAATTTATCACTTGGTGAAACTTCGCTATCGCATTTGGTATCTCTTACATGCGTTTGAAAATATTTTATTATTCGTTATTTTTTGTAGGTTCTTTGTTTTATCATAACTTTAGACACTACTGTGTACAATGTTGTATGTCCGTTTGGCGAATTTATACTGTAATGCAGCTTATGTCACTCTCCTGTCCATAAACTATCTATTTGCAAAAATCACGTCGATCCGTTGCACCGTTGCTGCGTGAAAGATGGACAAACCAACAAACACACTCTCGCATTCATATATTAGATAGATAGATAGATAAAACGTTTATTTAGTACAAAAACAAGACACAGGACATTCAAGTAAAAATACAAAAAGTGTGATATGTGTCTCAGTATTGTACCAAATGGGTGTCCAGCTCAGCATGTGCCAGGTATTATACCTGACGCTGGTATCCCTGCAGTGACATACGGACGTCGAGCAGACCAGATACATGAGAAAAATTAAGAATGATTGCTTTGCGTTAGTGTGTTGTTTTTAATGTGAGTATAATATCCACAAAATATATATATATATATAGGTAGGCAGGTATATTAAGAGTGTGAAAGTGTGTGTGTGTGTGGAGTGTGTTATTTTATTAGTAGGATCTACATTCTACTTTTTTTAACAAAAACATGCGACTTGCCATTGTTAATTCCAACCAAAAATACCCACATCACAGACATAGCAAAAAATATACTGTGTCTGTGACCCACATCAATTCAATTTATAATATAATAAAATCAAAATGTCCTTTATTACTCTGAATTCATCAAACAATGCATTTCATGCAACGTAGAATAACAGCTTGAAATCAGATATTTTGTCGACAATTCTAGGAATTGAATTAAGAAGCTAGAAAAAACATATATGGTACTAGGAGTCATCGATTTTACCCTCGGACGAGTAAATCGTCCAAGATTTTACATCTGTTAAACATATTATTAATTTTACTTTACAAATAAATAAGTAAAATTATTAACTAACTAGCCTAAGCCCGCGGCTTCGCTCCAATGGTAAGAAAGTAAAAAAAAACAATCCTATATTTTATTCCAGGACATGGGCTATCCGTGTGTCCAACTAATTCGGTTCAGTAGTTTTTGCGTGATGCTCGTTCAAACAAACGATCAAACAGACAATTACAGTTTTATTGTTGTATGTATATGTTGTATGTTAGGAATGATATGCGGAAATTTTGATATATTGAGCAAAATATGGAAGTAAATTTACTTGTTTTATCGGGAGACGACGTGGCAGTCAAAACTTTGCTAATCACCGTTCGAACGACCACCCGCTTAAGAATAAATTACCACGAGAAACTTTTACGCAAAGTAATTAAGTTACCACAGTCAAGCTGGCACTTGCTAAACATTACGTGCTGGAAGTACAATGCTAACTCTGAGGCTAACAACTACACGAGTGGTTCAAGTGCTGTACTGCCTAAAGTTACGCGACATGCATGCGGGTCTCGGAGACGTGCGAGCAACTATTTAACTGCATATTTGCATTGTGCACATATGAAAGCAAATAATACTATCCAAGAACTCAAATTCAACAACGCAGTCGCATTATACCATTTATAAGGCAGTCAACTGCTTGCTGCTTGGTAACTTTAATTTATACTTTGATGTATACTTATAAATACAGATGTCCTGACTGACTGATTTATCAACACAGAGCTAAAACTACTCAAGTTAGAAACATGATTCCTTTCGTTACTTACGTCCACTAAAAAAGGATTTTCGGAAATATTAACGTTAAGGGGGTAAAATAGTGTGTTAGTTTTTACGAAATATCTTTTCTCCTTGATCAATTCACTCGAAACTTGGGAAAAATACTACTGTAATGAAACACTTATCTTTCCTTTTTCCAAAATTACTCCATAAAGAATGAAATGATCTATGAATATGTTTGAATGAAAGAAAGAATTAATGATTTACATGTTTTTAAATTTTTGGAAAATTAAACTCGCCGGGGGTAAAAACAGGGTGTTAAAGTTTCTATGGAAAATTTTCCTGGGGTCACACTTGATAGAAATACTCTTAAAAATTTATAATAATAAAGAAATACGTATTTTCTTTTATATAAACTACGACGAAAGAATTATACGGGGCATGTCAAAACTTTTTCACGGGCAAAGCCGCAAGAGTTAATATAAATGTGTGTCAGATAAGTATAATTTGTTGGTCTTCAAAGCTCGAGTGAATAGGTTTTTGCTGGGCAAGCGTCATCATCATCACTAACTCAGATTATCGCAGTCCACTGCTGGATATAGGCTTCTCCCAAGTTGCGCCACAACACTCGGTCCTCTGCCTTCCGCATTCAGTCCAAGCCACAAGCAAGCAGGATGACGGTATATCAACGACAACATCATCGCTTCACATCAGGTGAGGTGGCGGTCAAACTCAAGCCCATTAGGTATACAAAAATCTTGATAATAATTTTAAGTAATAACAGCGTCGAATACAAGATTCAAGAGGTTAAGCTACGCTAGCCGCGGTCAGTCCTTGAATGGGTGACCGTTTTGTTGCACATCGAGATTCCTTCCTACCTCAGAGAGCACGTTAAGCTGTTTGTCGCGGTTTCCATACAAATACATATGGCAGTCATTACGGGTAGTCAGAAGCACGAAAGTCTGACAACTGTTCTACTTAAGGATGTCGGTATTACCCAGTAACTGGGTTGCGCGGGTCTGACGGCAGTCCATCCGTGTAAAATACTGATGTACAGCAACATCTGATTAAACCGACTCCAACATAATTGAAAAAGATTCTGAGAAATAAATAAATACCTACAACATAATAATTATAATTAAAACTCCTATTAACAAACACGCTTGTTTTTATACAGTTTTGATACACGGTAGTTATATTTCTGTGACGAAACATTGGTTTTTATATTTGGTTTAACTAAAGAACCTAGAAAAATTAAAGAAAGAAAGAAGTTTAGAAATAAACTAAGTTTACTACAAAAATACAAACAAAAGAACAAATACAACAATAAAAACAGTAGGTTATATCAGATATTGTGGGGAGCGGTTAACAGTGTAACGGATAAATAATAAATGTTCAATTTTTTTGTTTTTCCTTAAAATACCGAGTGTCCCATCGCTATGCTACGTGGAGGAAAAGTACTTAAGTAAGTAGTAATTTTTTATATTAAAAACAGGAAGTATTACTTGAACAAAACTTCATTTTATTTTTTAAAGCAAGTAATAGTGCATTAAGGCGCATGTAGCATTTTTCTATATGCAACTACAGCGAACTATAATTTACAGAGTCAATAGTTTCTGATTAAACTAAAATACATGTACTTCAATTGTTAAAAACGAATTTTCGATTAATTATCGCTGAATACAGCGAATAATATTTTTTTACTGATGGGGTTGCCACTTGGCTGCTACTTGCGTCTTAAAGGATTTTTCAAGTATCTTTCCTGAACCAGAAATCGAACCTTCAAAATTGCCAATAAAAAGTTGTTCGATATGTGCTTAAAATGCCGTCCGAGTTACATTTCTAGTCTTCGTAAACAAAAATGTGTAGGATAGACATCGAAATATATGATTAGATAGATAGAGCTACAACTGCTACGACCGCTACGTCTACTACGACTGCTACGACCGCTACGTCTACTACGACTGCTACGAGCGACTGCTACAGCAGCTTATTTTTTTAATACAAACTGAAAACAAAATACAAAAGAAAATAAAGTAATTTATATGTTAAGATGTAGTGGGTAAATAGAGCAAATAAATAATCCGTGATGTACATTTTGTTTTTCCTTTAAATACGATTTCGTGGCAACCGTGCAACTTGAACGTAGAAGTTTTTAAAATTTCGCGAATTTCACTCATATTGAACTATATTTACGGGATTGGTCGCGCACAATAAAATCAAAACATAACAAAAAAAATTACTAACCTCGACGTTTCGGCCAAGTTGCATTGGCCGTGGTCACGAGCAGACTGAAGTATGCGGGTGTCATCGTCTTGAGCGGCGGGTGTTTTCTCGAACTACCCGCGGTTGGTTTTTCATAACGTCGCTGTCCGTAACACGATATGCTGAATCACGGCACAGAATACTGACAGCTTCGGCGGACATACTTGTAGACAAACCACGACGCTAACACTTCTTGATTACCGGATTCCACGAGGAGGACAACCTATATCCATCTTCCCGATTGAAATTTTTATATTTCTTTATCTCAATTGCTTCTCGTACAATCCTGGGATAGTAATGACGATCAGTGGAGAGGATTTTCGATTTTTTAAACGTCGAGGTTAGTCAAAATGTTCGTTATCTTTTGATTTTATTGTGCGCGACAAGTCCCGTAAATATCGTTCAACTTGAACGTGTTTTGAATTGTAAATTTTCTTCAAAATGTGTTTAGTGAATATGGACAAGCCAAAGATTATATCGATCCCCCATACCTATAGCACCCATTCCCGTAAACATCGGAGACTCAAAATTCGAAGTTGTTGACGGTAATGTATACCTAGCACAAACTGTCCAGTTAGCTTAGGTTAGGTCCAACTTCGAGAAAAATATAGCAAGATAGCAGTAGCAGTACCTTTCTTGTATTTTCCTAAACTAATTATCTATACCCATACATTTTTAAATGAATAAAGAGGTCAATCGTCGAATTCGACTCGGTTGGGCAGCGTTCGGGAAGCTACGCATTATCTTCTCGTCCAAAATACCGCAGTCTCAAGACGAGTCTTTGACCAGTGTGTGTTACCAGTAATTACTTACAGTACTGAAACGTGGTCGCTCACGGTGGGCCTGATAAGAAGGCTCAAATTCACCCAAACGGCAATGGAGAGGGCTATGCTTGAAGTGTTCCTGCGTGATCGAATCAGTAAAGAGGAGATTCGTAGGAGAACGAAGGTAACCGACATAGCCCGAAGAATTTCCAAATTTAAGTGGCAGTGAACGGGGCACATTGCTTGCAGAACGGATGACCGATGAGGCCAAAAAGTTCTGGAGTGGTGGCGACCGCGTACTGGAAGGCGCAGCGTGGGTAGGCTCCCTACAAGGTGGACTGTCTGGACATGTCCAGCAGTGAACGTTTTTCGGATGAAATGATGATAATGATGGTGCTTAGTATGCTCTGTTATATTTATAGACTAAAAAAACATAAATGTGTGGGGATGCAGCTAAAACTGCTACGACCGCTACGTCTACCACGACTGCTACGAGAGAGCTACAAGCGTATTTACATAACATAACATAACGTCACGCCTGTATTTCCCCGAAGGGGTAGACAGAGGTGTTAAGTATACCCACATTTCGCCAGTTATGTTATAAGTCCCATGTAATAGGGGGCGAGCCTACTGCCATTAACCGGGCACAAGTCCAGACTCCGGGCTGCTACTGAGAATTTCCTAATGAAAAAACCCAATAACACTGCCCGAACCGGGAATTGAACCCAGGACCCCACGCTTAGCAGTCACGCTTGCGACCACTAGAACAACGAGGCAAGCGAGGCGAACGTAATTACAGCAGCTAATATTATGTTCGTCGCTATTCAAAGAATACAAACTGACAAAAATACGAAAAAAAAAGCAGTAAGTTATAAATTAATAGCGGCCCGCCCCGGCTTCGCACGGGTAGCATGATCATCTATAGCCGATAACCTTCTTAGATAACCTCCTTTCTATTAGTGAAAACCATATGAAAATCCGTAAAGTAGTTTCTGAGATAAGCCCGAACAAATCCCTCAACTTTAATGTATAATTATAATAAAACAACTTTAACCGCATTACATCGCGTATCTTATTTAAATTGGTTTTCCTGACGTTTCGCAACTGCGATGTAATCCGGTTTAACTTGTTTCATTATAATGTGTAGTGATCTGTGACTGGCGAAATGTGGCTGTACATTATAATGTGTAGTGATCTGTGACTGGCGAAATGTGGCTGTACATTATAATGTGTAGTGATCTGTGACTGGCGAAATGTGGCTGTACATTATAATGTGTAGTGATCTGTGACTGGCGAAATGTGGCTGTACATTATAATGTGTAGTGATCTGTGACTGGCGAAATGTGGCTGTACATTATAATGTGTAGTGATCTGTGACTGGCGAAATGTGGCTGTACATTATAATGTGTAGTGATCTGTGACTGGCGAAATGTGGCTGTACATTATAATGTGTAGTGATCTGTGACTGGCGAAATGTGGCTGTACATTATAATGTGTAGTGATCTGTGACTGGCGAAATGTGGCTGTACATTATAATGTGTAGTGATCTGTGACTGGCGAAATGTGGCTGTACATTATAATGTGTAGTGATCTGTGACTGGCGAAATGTGGCTGTACATTATAATGTGTAGTGATCTGTGACTGGCGAAATGTGGCTGTACATTATAATGTGTAGTGATCTGTGACTGGCGAAATGTGGCTGTACATTATAATGTGTAGTGATCTGTGACTGGCGAAATGTGGCTGTACATTATAATGTGTAGTGATCTGTGACTGGCGAAATGTGGCTGTACATTATAATGTGTAGTGATCTGTGACTGGCGAAATGTGGCTGTACATTATAATGTGTAGTGATCTGTGACTGGCGAAATGTGGCTGTACTATACACCTCTACCTACACCTTCGAGAAAATACAGGCGTGATGTTATGTATGTACGTATGTTATATGTAGTGATCGCGAAACCTAAGAAATTATCAATTTATATGTTCAGTGTGTAGATGTATTGGGTAAACGAAACAAATATGTTATAAATCTTGCATGTTTTGTTTTTCCTAAAATATTTCTTCATAGCCGCAGTGCAACTCGAACGTTCTTTTTAATGTAATTTTCTTTCAGTGTCTGCTGAAAATTCTCCGTTATAGTACTAGACATCGCAAACCAACATTTTTAGGACCGCTACGAGCTATTACTGCTACGAGCGCTACGTCTACTACGACTGCTACGAAAGAGCTACGAGCGTCTTTGATGCAGCAGACGGTCTGCATTTGAACTGCAAGCTAGCTGCAAAATGGCGGTTTGGATGCGGTTTTGGTGCAGTTTATATAAATGAATCGAAACTGTTAACCGACTGCGCAGTCCACTTGCAGTCGGCGTGCAGTTTGAACGACTATTTATTATTTATAAAGACTGAGCTTGGTCAACAGTTTCGAAAAAGTAAATGTCTATTAATTAATCAATAATAGAAAAGAGTTGTAAACAGAAGTTAGTGATTAAAAGACGTTTGAGATCACCTGTCGCGTACACGATCAACAGGAAGGGGACCCGGGCGAGGCTCGCAGGAGAGCCGAGTACGCAGAGGGCAGAGGACGCCAGTCACCGCCCAACCGCCGTCCGCGTCCGACGCCGCCGTGCGAGCGCCGCGCCCCGCACCCCCGTGCTGCGAACCACTCGTCTCACTTACGCCCGATCACGTACCATTCCGTGTTTATATATCTGAACATCACGAAAAATAACAATTGATCTCCCGAAAATAGAACCTTTTAAAAGGCGGAAATTAAGTTCCAATATCGGAAAAAGAACTAAGATCGTTCCAAGTTTACAGAGTGCCAACGGATAGCGTAGGATTCTCCGTGCCTTCGTAATGTATTTCGCTTGAGGATAGGTAAGTTTTTAAGTTACATTAAGTATCCAATTTTATTTGACAAGTAGTTTATATTAAGCTTTATTTGTTTATTTTATTTGTTTTCCCAACAATAACAAGATAGGTAAAATGTTTTTGACATTATTGAGAAATTTTACTGACTCATATGAAGCTAAATACACACACATCTGAAAAGTGCGAACTTCATAACAAAACATTTTTACCTGGAATAAATAAACACTGTTCTGGATATACAAACAAAGTAAAAAAATTTCTTCGAGACATTCTCTCGTTTGTTCCACGCGAGCTTTCAAACAGAATTGTATAAAATGCTTGTTTTATATTGGTATCAACTATCAGGGCGAATGGTGCAACGTGGACGTGCTTTGTATCGCGGATTTTATTTTGTATGTGCTGAAAATCTTCAGTTATATCGGTAGGGGTTGTAAGCCATAATGTCGAGGCCTGCGAGCGACTTCATTGCAGCTTTGCATTCGAGCCGCTCCGGGACGTGATTGGACACTTTAATTTGTAGTAAGAAGTCAACGCTCATTAGCACCGGAGCAGCGGTGCCAAGACTGGATCGTTATCTATATCTCCTTATTCAAATCGAAGATGAATGGTATAGAGGTTGAGATATTTAGATAGCTCAGTACACTTTTGTTTATCATTAACCTTTTTATTATTATTTTTGTTATAGGATTTCATTTAGGTACCCTTATTATATTTGTATATTTTGGCGAGTATGGCGGGATGAGGTGGGTAATAAATAAATAAATAAATATTTAGAGATATTTTTACACACCACCATCTAGTCCTAAACTAAGCAGAGCTTGTACTATGGGTAAAATATTGACAATAGATATAATACTTATATGCTTTTTTTTTGTAAATACGTATGTTGCTGATAGCTCAGTTGTGGCGAAAACAAGGGATAAAAGGGAATGGAAACGATTATGCGAGTGTTCACTCCAGGGCTTTTAATGACAGATAGATGAAAAAATATATAAAAAAACAAAACATGTATATAAAAGATTTAAAATAATATAAAGAATACCATGTAGGTCGGACTAGCAACAACATACTTATAATACATAACAAACACCCAGACCAACACAGACACTACCACGAGTCACGTTCGCCAAACTGAACATGAAGATGGAAAGTCTCATCTGATTGTTATTTCAGCGGCACCCAAAGTAATGTTTGCTACGTTAACTGTAATATTTACTGGGATGAATTTCAGTACATGTTCATAATCATTTCCGGAAGAGTTACTTTTACAACCGTCGATGGTACTAACCACGGAATTAAGAAAAAAACCGGCCAAGTGCGAGTCGGACTCGCGTAGTAAGGGTTCCATACCTCTCAACGACCTGATACCCCATAAAAACTGATTAAATTTACGAGAGTTTATCAAAAGACATCAACGTACAGTGCGATAGGAACAAACACGTTGAAAAAAATGCATGTTTTTTGAGGTTTCTTGTATGGGGACCCCCTTTGGTTTTAGACTTTTTTTTGTTTTTAGTATTTGTCGTGATACACCTCATAGCAACACAATTTCTGAGAAAAATTTAACCGGTTACCTATTACCGTTCAAAAGATACAGCCCTGTGACAGACAGACGGACGGACGGACGGACGGACAGCGTAGCGAGAGTAATAGGGTCCCGTTTGCCACCCTTCGGGTACGGAACCCTAAAAAGGCGAAGTTGCATACGACTACCACACGCGTGGCACAATTAAGCGCAGATGCGCAACATTAACTTAATCACGCTTATTTTTCCGCTACGACACTATTACGTCTCGAATGCTTATGAGAAATACTTTAGGTTATACCTTATTGTGTAATTTTAACGTGTAAAAATGATAGCAGAACGAAAAATTATTCTCATAGAGGTATATTATATTACGGCTATATGTACAATTTTGATAAATTTCAATAAATCAATTTAAATTTTAACAACTTGTATTAAGATTTAATTGAAAAATAATAATCAATTTTAATTTACTTCATATAATTGTATATACTTCCAATACTAATAAAATGATTAATCGAATCTTCGATCTTGGATCTTGGATCTGGTGGACAAACAAATATTTAAAAAAAAACTTTTTAACAAAAAATAAAACCGACTTCAAAAGCCTTAACAAAAAAGTAAAAAATAATCATTGTATGTATTTTAAAATCTTAACATAAACCAACATTTTTAAGGCGGCGCGTGATTGACCCTTTGCGTCATGTAAATTTAATGTACAGTCGAGCGCATATCTATAGTAAATAACAGTTTATGTGAACGTACATGAAAACCACGCGCCATTTTTTACTTTTTAGTTTAGGTTTTTGAAGTCGGTTTTATTTTTTGTTAAAAAGTTTTTATTTCATACTTTTTAGTTGATAATTGCGAGGGTTGATTCATAAATGTTTATATAACCAGTTTGAGAATATATTTTTTATTAACCTTTGCTATCCCACTGCTGGGCAAAGTCTCGCTCATGTTCTTCCAAACCTCCAATCACTATCGTGAAAAAAAAACACGTATATCGACCAAGAATTCTCAGAAAAACGTACCAATGAGCAGATCATCTAGATAAGCGAAGCTAAAATAAACTGATTTATTGAAGCTGGTTAGAAAACTGCTCAACTTAAGTCAATACAATTTATATGGGACCACCGCGCGGGCTTCCTCTACCAAATAAAAAAGCAACCACGTAAATCGACCCATAAATCTCGGAGTAATCGGTGTACATACATGAAAAAAAAAAAAAAACAAATAAAAAAAAAAAAAAACCATTGGAATACATAACCTCCTCCTTTTTTTGAAGTCGGTTAAAAACATTATATAATTGCTAGGCCCCGATTTTAATTTTAAACAGTCCCAATAACAATTGTTTATGTATATACGTCAAACGTATATACATAAACGTATATCGTGTGATTTTGGCGACACTTTTCCCCGTACAAAGAAATCGTAAGGGTACTTCCACTTGTTTTCATTATTCCGTGGTACTAACATATGAAGCTGCACTGTTTTTAATTATTCGCCCGTCTTTTCCATCGTTGACTATTCCCATTTATGAAACACGACGAAACGGCGAGTGACCGTCGGAAAATTCGTAATTTCAGTGTTGGACCGGACTCACAGTCTGAATACGAGAGCAAAAATTGCAATTTGATATTATTCAAATTACAATGGATGAAAAAGCTTTCTTTCAGAGGATAATTTACATATTTTAACGGCCCAATTAATGAAAACAAATTTTGATTGAATCTTCTCAAATTAGTTTAAATCCCACGGAAATTAATCAATGCTAAGTTAATTCACCTTACTCAGATGTTTTAGATTAACCTACTAATTTAACCTGAAATAATGTTAGAAATAGGAGAGATACAGAACATACTACATCAGTAGACTGAAAATTTTACACGTAAAACTGTTCAAGACTGAGCATCAATGAAAAACAAGTGACTCACCTAACATTCCACCGTTGGTATAATTTATTCCTTACCAGGATACATCAATCAGTGTGCCGTGACATGGGTTTAACAGATCCTGTGAACTTGGGCACCAAATTAAACAGGCCGGAACGCCCCTTTTGACTCTGTTTTATTTCTTTGAAGTAATGGAAACTTTCCACGCTTACAATAACAAATAGTAACGCTTTCTGGACTGATACGGATTATGAAGCTAGTGATAGTAAAGGTACGGTCGACTGCATGACAGAGGTAACACTTGAATTAGAAAACCGCCCTTACTGCTTACGATATAAAGGTTCTGTCAATGTCAAACTGTTACCACTGACGTGCGGTCGATCGAATTTCTTCGATAGGTATTCAGAACGCACAAAATAGATATCTGAAAATCAAACGAATCTGATGAACCTGAAAGGACTCGAAGTTTATATTGCATGACGTTTCATGCAATCATATTATAATTATCTTATCATCTTATCATGTTGTCTTTATGCAATCATGCATAATGCATTATTTAATTAATAATAATTTAATAATTTCTTAGGTTTTCGCGATCACTACACATTATAATAAAACAAAGTTTAACCGTATTAAATCGCAGATCGGATTAAATAATAATTTGTTTCACAATAAAAAAATTGCAGAAATCCTGGTAATATAAATGCGAAAGTATGTATGTTTATGATAAAACAAGTTTAACCGGATTATATCGCGTATTATAATTATACAGAAGATTTTTTTTTTTGGATTTATCAATAAATACGCTTGTCATCTTAATCTTCTTGCGACCACGAACACTGCAAAGCTTTCGGAACGTCCGAAAAACCAATTTAAATAATATACGCGAATCCGGTTAAACGTGTTTTATTATAATGTGTAGTGATCGCGAAAACCTAGGAAATTAACTTATATGGATGTTTGTTTGTTTATTTGTCTGTTTGTCTTTCAATCACGCTAAAACGGCCGAACGGATTTGGTTGAAATTTGGCACACAGACAGATCCTGGATTAACATACGTGGGACACTCAGAAAGTTTTGCGAAACTAAAAAAAATTGTTCTATACGTACATATATTTTTATCAAATCTTTTCAAAGTACTTTCCACCAGCCTCTATACAAAGATTCATGCGCCTAAACCAGTTTTCAAAACACTTTTTCCAGTTCGCCGCAGACACCTCGTTTACAGCCTGCTCGAACGCAGCCAGCGCATCTTCCGGCGACGAAAATTGTATCCCTTTGAGCTGATTTTTTATTTTTGGGAATAAAAAGAAGTCACACGGTGCTAGATCAGGGCTGTAAGGAGGGTGACCCAGGAGTTTGACTGGCGTGCTGTCCAGGAAGTCCCTCGTTTTGAGTGCGGTGTGCGCAGGTGCATTGTCGTGGTGGAGCAGTAGCCCGCGGAGCCCTGTGTTTGGTCGCTTGTTGCTTATAACAGAGAAAACTTCTGGCAAACATTTGGTAGTATACCATTCGGCATTAATGCTTCTTTGATCCCGTAAGGGAATTGATACCAAGTGGCCAGTCAAATTAAAAAAGCTAGCGATCAAAATCTTACCCCCGCTTCTAGATCGCTTCACTTTGGTAGGCGTTGGCTCATTTTGAAACACCCAAACAGTCGACTGGCGCTTGGTTTCTGGGTCGTATTGATAAATCCAGGACTCATCACCTGTAACGATGTCGTAAACACGCCGAGACGAGCCTGCTTCAAATTTGTTAAGCATATCACGGCACCATTCCACCCGGGCCTGCTTCTGAGCATCGGTGAGGTTGTGCGGCACCCAGCGTGATACTATCCTCCTCACGCGAAGATGGCTGTGTAGAATCTCGTGAACGCTTCCCGATCCAATCTTCAATATGTGTTGAATCTCCTGATATGTAATTCGCCTATTGTCTTGGATTAAATTTTTCACTGCTAGCACGTTTTCTTCGGTAACAGCCGTCAAAGGGCGACCGCTTCTTTCGTCATCCCCCAAAGTTGGTCGACCGCGCTTGAATTCGTTATACCAACGATACACGGTTGCCTTGGAAGGGCCTTCATCCATGAATGCCATTTGAAGTCTATCGTACGATTCATCCGGTTTCAGGCGACACTTGAAATCGTATAAAATCATAGCTCTAAAATGTTCCCGGCGCAGATCCATATTTCAGTGAGACACAATACTTTGAATTAACTCGCAAAAAATGTGGAGGGAAATTTTGAAATTGGAACTTACTTATTTTTACTTATAAATAATCATATTTTCGAAAAACATTATAACTGGCCAGTCTCCCATATATAAAAACTTTTTTTCGCAATACTTTCTGAGGGGCCTGGTATAAGCTACTTTTTATCCCGAGAAGATAAACAGTTCCCGACGGGTGACGTCTTTCTGTGATTAACCGAATTATACGTGGATGAAGCCGCGGGCATAGGCTATAGTTTATAAAATGTCACCAAGGTTAGGTTAAACACTGGTATCCACGATAAGATTTAACTTGTGTAATGGAAGCCAGGGCTCTCTCACAATATGATAGCCAACATAGACTTGTAGATTTAATCGGATAGGTTTTTAGCTTAAAGATTTTTAAATAGTTTGATTATCAATTTTGGTCTGCACAATCTATTTTCTCTAATAGTTGGTCATTGCGCTCCATTACAGGCTGCACTTTCACCCTAACTTCAAGTTGGATATTTGGCCGATCAATTTTGTGCAGAGTGTTGACCTATTATGGCATCTGGTCAGATAATTTTTATAATATTTTAATATTGATGAATATGATCTACTCAACACACAAAATGTTTTTTTAAATATGTATAGTATAGGATGGCGAAACGACGTGGACCTTTAACCACCTGATGTTAAGCGGTTAATTTTGCCCATAACAACTGCAATACCACCTAGGCTGTTGCAAAATGTTTAATCAGGCAGGTTTATGCAGCCTTGGTATGCTTCTTTGACGATTCTATTCCGATAGTGGTACGCGCTTCGGTTTCTGCGCTAAGTATCGCCAGGTTTTATGCCAACATGGATGTCTGCAGTTTATGTTTTATGAGTCTAGGTGTATGCGCATGTTTTTTTTCTTCTTTCAAATGCTTCCATAAAACAGCAGGGCAATTGCGTAATTGCATCACAATCAACACAATGTCAATTTTGACGTTTGAATCCGGAAAAATGATACAATTCGAATTGCGTAACTACAAAACTATTGATTACGATGTCGGAGGGATTCATCATGAAATTGAATTAATGATAACGCTTAAAACGCATACTTGCAGCAGCTTACTTGCATAGCGAAACGTGATCTAACATACATGACGTCATTTATATCGCAAAGGATTTCCCTCCTGACGTCATTTACTTTATAATTAAGTCTCTCTATGTCATCACACAATTCTAATGTTTGATTGCGATGTTATCAACATCGTCGTCAATTTTACATCATAATGAAACTGTCAAATGAGTTACGCAATTGCCCTGCAGGACGTAGTAAGAGCATATTTTTTTTTTTTATATTTTTGGGACATTTTTTAAACATCACCATCTAGTCCCAAACTAAGCAGATATAATACTTATATACTTTTTTTTTGTAAATACATACTTATAATACATAAGAAACAACCAGACCAACACAAATACTCATGTTCATCACACAAATATTTGTGTCCTTTGGGAATCGAACCCACGATCTCGTGATCAGCAGTCCGACACTCGAACCACTAGACCACAGAGGTCGTCAAAATTATTAAAATTATTTGGCACTTACATCATACATATTATTAAAATTCTTAGCACAAAAGGCTTTAACAAAACTTATATGACATTCCAATCATTCACGGCATGTCCTCCCGTCGAATAAATTGTAGCGAAAGAGGCATCTTTGAAAGGGTTTACGAATACAGCATACCACAGACTTTTAATGTAGTTTGTCTGAAGTTTTAAGTTCTTTTCGCAGTAATGAAGTCTTGTAAGTCCATTATTGTATCCAAGCTAAACTATAAGAAATGTAGGGGTGACTTTGTTGAAACCCTGCAAGAATTGCTCAAGATTTTCATAAGAAAGGAGGAAATTCTTTAGATTATGTCATGGCCGAAGTATTATGTAGACGGACTTAAATTTTATTTATGAATGGAAATGCTTCTTGATATTCAGTATATGTTTAACATTGGACTGCCTCGTTGGTCTAGTGGTTGCAAGCGCGACTGCTGAACGTGAGGTCCTGGGTTCGATTCCCGGGTCGGGCAAAGTGTTATTGGGTTTTTTCATTAGGAAATTCTCAGTAGCAGCCCGGAGTCTGGATTTGTGCCCGGTTAATGGCAATAGGCTCGCCCCCTATTACATGGGACTTACAACATAACTGGCGAAATGTGGGTGTACTATACACCTCTGCCTACTTCTACCCCTTCTTTCTACCCCTTCGGGGAAATACAGGCGTGATGTTTTATGTTATGTTTAACATTTTTGTTTTAAAGTACTTACCTACATTTTGATGGATCATTGATAGCTATATGTGTTGCTTATCAACGTCGATAAGCACTGAGCTGAGCTTCAGCACTCATTCGATAACCATTGGCAGAGCCCTACCGGATATTTTCATTTCTCGCAATCAAATTTTCTCCTTCCTTATGGAATTTTGACGAACTCAGGCTTTGACAATTCCTGATTCCATATTAGGCATGGGTGAGCTTTTTGTATTATTACATTCAAAGCGCACAAATGAAACTGAATTGAGAGAGTAATACGTAATTTAAAATCATTTTGTAGACTTGCTTTAGATAAGGCAAGCATGTGTTATGTTTTCTCTGCATATGTAATGTGGATTTTATCCGCGGCTCCACTCGTGTGGTTATGTTTTCTTGTGAAATGTTATCTATGCCCTGTTATTATATGCATGAGTTTCTAGTTGTTGCAAGCAATCTTATGAAAATGTTCGCTGAAACATTGCCCCTCTCGTTGACCGTTAAATTTTAAACCTGATAGCAATAAAAAGTAGTTTCTCACGAGTCGAGCAAACATTATATTATGCAAGGAACGTAAAATATATTAAGACAATATGACGTACATAAATAAAGAAAATGCTCTTTTGGAAATTTAAGACCCTTATGGTCGCCATTTTAAAGGAAAACCAGTTTAGATGACATTTAAAGTACAGAAACCGATTGAAAAAGAGGCAGAGGAGACGGACGCGGCCGTCGCAATTTACATGAAAGTTTATTTGCCAAGTCTGCGTCGGACGCGAAGTGGAGGCTTTAATTAAACGAGCCGCAAGAAGACCCAGCTGACTCAAAAGATTATTTTGTAATTTATTTTATTAATATATTCGTATTAAGTTGTACTGAAACTGTTTCCTTTATTTCGTAAAGCTGGCTTTTGTTTTCGGAGTGAAACTCGTCATATACAACGTTACTTTTTTTACACAATTTTAGAAACTAACTAGTTTGTTCAAAATCACGAGTAGAATTGATTACATGCTTTTTCACTGTAAGTTCCCCAGTTGGTAGCGGAAAAAATGAAGCATGTCATGCTTCCATGAACTTCCTGGACCTTTAAGTCCTATTCGCAATCAGCTGATTTACTGAATTTAACCATAATAACCAAATTGAGTTTCAATTATTTTTTTATGTAACATGGTATAAAACTATGCCAATCGATGCTCCTGGTGATTCTGAAGAAACTAGTTTCTCAAATTGGGTAAACAAAAAGTAACATCGTATAATGTAGTGCTGCTTCATTATAATCAACCCCCTGCCCTTGCTAGGGACACGGTATCGAATAATAAATAATAATAAATATTTTTGGGACATTTTAAACATCACCATCTAGTCCCAAACTAAGCAGAGCTTGTACTATGGGTACTAGACAATAGATATAATACTTATATACTTTTTTTTTTTTGTAAATACATACTTATAATACACTAGCGGACCCGGCAGACGTCGTCCTGCCCGGAAAAGCAGCGCCACATATAATTAAAATCGTCCCTGCCATTTAGGAGAAGATCAGTGACATACAGACAGAAGGGCCACCTACCGGATCCAATTGTGTTTTCACACCATCCAGGAAACCATTGAAATATTCACAAAAAAATTCTTTCAAATCGGTTCAGCTGTTTAGGAGGAGTTACGCGACAATCAGATGTACAGAAGAAATAAATATTCGCGGCTTCACTCGCGTTAAATTCTGCTAACCCACGTGACGGATCCTGTTAATTCAGTCCAGTCCAGTCCAGTTCCATCCATCCATCCATCCATCCTTTTATTCGGACCGTCCAGTCCAGTCCAGTCCAGTCCAGTCACTATCCCACTATCCCACTATCTCACCCCATGTCCAGTCCCGTCCCATGTCCCGTCCCGTCCCATGTTAAATGTCCCATCCCGTCCCATGTCCAATGTCCCGTCTCATGTACCATGTCCCGTCCCGGCCCATGTCCCTTCTCAAGTCCCGTCTCGTCCCATGTCCCGTCCCCCATGTCACATGTCCCGTCCCGTCCCGTCTCATGTCCCATGTCCCGTCCCGGCCCATGTCCCTTCCCATGTCCCGTCCCGTCCCATGTCCCGTCCCCCATGTCACATGTCCCGTCCCCATGTCACATGCCCCGTCCCCCATGTCACATTTCCCGTCCCGTCCCATGTCCCGTCCCCCATGTCACATGTCCCGTCCCGTCACATGTCCCGTCCCCCATGTCACATGTCCCGTCCCCCATGTCACATGTCCCGTCCCGTCCCGTCCCGTCCCATGTACCGTCCCCCATGTCACATGTCCCGTCCCCCATGTCACATGTCCCGTCCCCCATGTCACATGTCCCGTCCCCCATGTCACATGTCCCGTCCCGTCCCGTCCCATATCCCGTCCCCCATGTCACATGTCCTGTCCCGTCCGTCCCATGTCCCGTCCCATGTTATCAATTGTTCAGCAAATCAAATTTGGTGACACAACGACTGCAGCGCCACCTACCGGGTAAATAAATAAATGTAGCTTATATGACACGTTCGTAGATTTACCATAGCAGCGCCATCTATTCATTACTTACTCAACCCAGTCGAAAGGTATCGACATCTGTTAGAATCATTTGGAGTTAACAGATAATTGTGACTGTCAAATAATAACAGACAAATAATTAGCAATAAATTAAAATTGCGACTATAATTTGAGATTTAAACTATCCTATCTCTCAAGTTGGATCGAACTCCACATGGTGTGCGAATTTTATTATAATCGGTTAAGTGATTTAGGAGTCCATTGAGGACAAACATTGTGACACGAGATTTATATATATTAAGATAAGAAAAAACCAGACTAACACAAACACTCATGTTCATCACACAAATATTTGTGTTCTGTGGGAATCGAACCCACGACCTCGTGATCAGCAGTCTGACACTCGAATCACTAGATCACAGAGGTCGTCGAATAGAAAGTATCGATACTGTACTCATGAGTAGTATCGAAAAAAAAGTATCGTACTCATTAAAGTATCAAAACAAAGTATCGATACTTCAAAGTATCGAGTACTTTTCTTAGGGCCTGATGTGCATACGTTAGGACGTCAATGAAACGTTGTGGTTGTATTCTCTGTGACGTCAATGTCAGTCAGTAAAATAACGTCAGTTTAAATTCAGTAGAACAAAAAAAACACATGGTATTGGTACAGTCAACTGCATGACAGTGGTAACACTTCAATTCGAAAACCGCCCTTACTGCTTACGAAACAAAGATGCTGCTAATGTCAGTGTTACCACCGACGTCGATTTAAAACAGTAATAAAAAAAGACAACTGTAACTTCACAAATTAAAAATATCATTAACAAAAAAAAAAAAAAAAAATTTAGGCACATTAAAATTCCCATTCTACCTCCGTACAATCCCTTAAAATAGAAGTTTATCGAGCCGTTTCAACGATAAGCGATTTCGGATTTTTGTTATGGTACTTCCCGCTTTAGAAAATAATCTTTCTGAGGGCACTAACGTCGCAGGAATTGGTAAATATTCTCGTGCCAACTTACATAATTTTGGGACAACTTTCATATTTTCCCATTGTTTCAAAGGATCTAAGGAAAGTGGTGTTATTCGATACGATACCTGTCAAAAAGTACTCATTGAGTAAAAGTATTGAATACAAATTATCGAGTACGATAGTATCAGTATCGAGTACGATAGTATCGGTATCGAAAGGAAATGTACTCGATACCACAAAGTATCGATACTTTTTTCGTGTCCCTAGCCCTTGCTGGGCTCTATTTGACAATGGTGTCGATTCTCTTGTTCACAAACTAAACTTATTTCAAACTGTCGCTTTCCTTTACTAACTTACAAATAAAGAATGGCAACAATTTTAGAACTGGCAAATTAGCTTACGTGTTACATTTCTTTATATTTTAGTGGGCACGTTCCGAGATCACGATTAAACTTGTATGGATCTCTAAATTCCGACTAATTTGACAGTTCTAAAATTGTTGCCATCCCTTTCTTGTATCTTCTATTAGTAAAGGAGAGCGATAGTTTAAAATAAGCTAAGTCAATGCACAAGAGAATCGACACCAGTGTCTATTATGAATGTGTGCACGTCAATTTATTGAAGCTTGTTACCAGGACGTGAACCACAAAGAGTATGCAATATGAATGTATGATAGTGATCATATTGCGTTATCTGATCAAACGCAAGAGCTTTAAAGGACATAGCCAGTTTGTATAAGGCTCTCTGCCTAGCTTCTAAAAGTTCATGTACTAATATGAATTTTGCTTTTATAGATTCAGGAATCCCTAAAATTATTATTTGTATGAGTTACATAGTCCAAAACTTCAATTTTTTTTATATTTACAAAAAATAATTCAGGTAGTCATTATGTTTAAACTGTTCAATATTATGTTTTTAATTTCGGTTTTGCTTTTTTGAATGGATAAGTAACATAATAATACTATATAACTCACACCTGGAGGGTTTTTTTTGATGATCTAGTTATGCTTAAAAAGCATAATCGATTATCAAAATAATCGAATCGATACATCACTATATCAAACAAACTTAACAAATGTTCTTAAACTTAATAAACTCAACTTGTCACAGATCACCTGTCAAATTGTTACGTTTCGCTATAGCAAATAAAAGTTATAAATAAAAAAAGTGGAAAATATACTTATTAATTATTACTAAGATTTAAAAAAAGTGAATATTATGATCAATATCACTATGCATGATGAACTATTATTATATTCCCGTTAATCTTTGCGCATTTTCGCGGAACGTAAATATTTTGCATATTTGCTTGTGTAGGAACGAAACGTTTAACGAAAATGGCGAATATGACCGGAAACAAATAATTAACAAACTATTAAAAATATGAAAATACTACGAATTTATACATCAAAATAAATAGTACAGTGATTTATAAATTATTTTTTACTGCTTTATCATTAAACCTTTGTTAATGTACATCTTCTACCGAGTAACTAGGCTGGAATTGGCCATGTCCTTTTCTAGTAAGTGCTTACCTAACCAACCAGTTGCTTTTTTGAGAAACCAAAACCCAACCAACACTATCATTCTTGTTTTGTTTGAGTCCGTCGAGGTTTCTGATACACTATTTCTGCTATTATTGCTCTTTGAATGTTATTGCTTTTTAGTCTTGTCCTTTTCTTGTGTGGCACAGTCAAGCTAAACTAGAATCCCTTTTAATATTTAATTTACTGATTACACTAAGCGTCAAGCAAGATGCACTTTTACAATCCTAATGTCCAGTACAGTTCTGATGTTATCCTGTTTGTTTCCGGTTTCAGCCTGGTGTTGACGTAAACAAAGGTTGGTACGGGGTAGGTAGGTACTGATTGAATGGACTTAAATCTTAGAAGTTTTTCGCGAATTTCACTTATATTGAACTATGTTTACGGGACTTGTCGCGCACAATTAAATCAAAATATAACAAACATTTTGACTAACCTCGACGTTTCGGTCAAGTTGCATTGGCAACGAGGTTAGTCAAAATGTTTGTTATATTTTGATTTCGCAATGCTTCTGGTCTTTACGATTTGGAAGTACCAATTCTATTTGTAAATTACGCTGAATATTTTAACGATGTCTGTGGTCTTATTAGTTCGAGTGTCCGACTGCTGATCACAAGGTCGTGGGTACGATTCCCACAGAACACGAATACTTATGTGATGAACATAAGTGTTTGTGTTGTTTGTCTGGGTGTTTCTTATGTATTATAAGTATGCATTTACAAAACAAAGTACATGAGTACTATATCCATAGTCTAGTTCCCATAGTACAAGCTCTGCTTATTTTGGGACTAGATGGTGATGGGCTTCGACGTAAAAGGTCCCAAATATTTATTTATTTATTTAATATAGGCGTAGTCTCTTTAATGAAGTCGAGTAAAATTACAACTACCGAAGCAATTTAAATCTCGTTAGAGATTTCATTATTTCAATGTAAAACAATGATCTCGACGACGATCGTTTTTACTAATCGTTATCAACAAGGAGCCTAGATGCCGCTCAGTGTTATGTTTCCAAGTAGACCTGTTTTGTTTCGTTTCAGCATAATATAATTAATTCTATTGTTTGAACCACTGCTCTAAGGATGACATAATATCTATATTTTGTTACCTGTAGGAACTGTTTCTGTTTATTTATTACTCTTGAACTGTTACAGTTAAGCAACAGTACCCGTATTATCCAAATGTCATAGGTACTTTGTAAATAATGGATAAGTTCATGATTCGGCTATTGACTGATTAGGTAGGGTTAACTAGTTGATAAGCTGAAAAGACTTCAAATGATTTAATTTGTTAAATATTAACTGGTGCGTTTTTAGTTGGTTTACGTTTTAACCGTTTATAGCTCAAAATACAATGCTCACTCGTTGTGCGGGAATATTTCAGGATTAACAATAGCGGAAACGGAAAAAAATTGCTCCTTTCGATTCGGTGACAAGCTTTTAATAAAATAACAAAAAAATCACATATTTAGCGCAGTTATAGCATCAGGCGTAGGACTGGTCGTTGTGGCGATGCTTGGGGGAGGCCTATGTCGAGCAGTAGACGTCTTTCGGCTGAAACAATGATGATCATGACAATAGCATCAAGTCATCAATAGACGGTATGCCGCACGTTGCTATCGCGAAATGATCAGGCGCTCCAACACTTTTATTAACTGCAAGTACTGCAACATATTCTTCTTACTTCTCTCACGAAATTCTCTAACAAATGGAGAATATGAGTTTATGATGTGTCTTAGCAAAAAACAGCCTCTTAGCTTAAAATAGCAGGGATTTATTTAGTAGATAATATCCGAGCTCTATGCGGCCAATTCGTAACTGCCGAGGGTAAGGAGAAATTCCTAAACGGGGTTTATATTCAATCGTTTTTGTCAGACACACCATTAATATTGATATTTGAGATTTATCAATACGACCCAGAAACCAAGCGCCAGTCGACTGTTTGGGTGTTTCAAAATGAGCCAACGCCTACCAAAGTGAAGCGATCTAGAAGCGGGGGTAAGATTTTGATCGCTAGCTTTTTTAATTTGACTGGCCACTTGGTATCAATTCCCTTACGGGATCAAAGAAGCATTAATGCCGAATGGTATACTACCAAATGTTTGCCAGAAGTTTTCTCTGTTATAAGCAACAAGCGACCAAACACAGGGCTCCGCGGGCTACTGCTCCACCACGACAATGCACCTGCGCACACCGCACTCAAAACGAGGGACTTCCTGGACAGCACGCCAGTCAAACTCCTGGGTCACCCTCCTTACAGCCCTGATCTAGCACCGTGTGACTTCTTTTTATTCCCAAAAATAAAAAATCAGCTCAAAGGGATACAATTTTCGTCGCCGGAAGATGCGCTGGCTGCGTTCGAGCAGGCTGTAAACGAGGTGTCTGCGGCGGACTGGAAAAAGTGTTTTGAAAACTGGTTTAGGCGCATGAATCTTTGTATAGAGGCTGGTGGAAAGTACTTTGAAAAGATTTGATAAAAATATATGTACGTATAGAACAATTTTTTTAGTTTCGCAAAACTTTCTGAGTGTCCCACGTATGTCAAATTCCTATCTATAGTAGGGCAAATCGTGGATAGATTGGATATTAATTTTGGCCATTAATCAAGTATTAATTTGAAATACATATTGGTTTACCTAGTTGTCTGCTGAATAAAATGCCTTCTTATATTCACATTCTTTAAAGTACAAACATATATAGCAATCATGTTGAAGAAAATTATTAGGTACATTTAACTGGCTATAAAATGGTGTAAATAAATTAATAAAAAAGCATTTAATAAATTGCTTACATTATATAGGTACCAAAGGTTTTTAAATTTAGATAATAAAAAAATAAGAATTGACGTTAGTGTGTTAGTAAAAAAATAAAATCTTACTTTCCATTTTGTTAGTGTTGTGTGTTGGTATCTTCCTTGCTAAAGTTTTCCTCTATGTAAGGACCGCCTGAGGCGGTAAAAGACTCCTCCAAATGCTACCATCTATTGCGTAGTCTCGCTGTTCTGTCCCAAAGGTTACTAGTTATTTCCAGAATATCGTCTTCCCACCTTTTGAATGGTCTGCCTCTCTCTCTTTTAGTGTTTCTGGGGGACCAATTTGTCACGACCTGGGCCGATCTTCCTGGTTCTAGTCTCCGAATGTGGACTTTTTTTTTTTTTTTTTTCCGTGGGGAAATCCTCATGGACCCACTCCGCCCGGGGTAGGCGGAGCCAGTGTCGGACTCTTACCGACTAAAACCACCACGGTGTTCCTTCAACTACCTTAGCCGGGGGCGTGGGAACCCGTGAGTATTCACACAACCACCCCCGACAGGTCCCGGCCCGCCACAAGCAGGCGAGCCCCTTCTCCCCGTGCGGCCTAACATTGGCCGCACCCTCCTCGATGGCGCACACGGAACACTGCACGCCACCTCACCTCATGGGCCTTTACCAGCTGCGCCAACTACGAATGCCGGCCTCCGAATGTGGCCTGCCCGTATCCATTTGTGTTTGAGTATCTGCTTAATCACATCCTTCGACTTGGTTATTTTCTTGATCAACGTAGTTTTCATTCGGTTTTTTTAGTTTTAAATATAAAACTAAAAAACTTATGAACATATAAATACATGAAACTACGTTCTATTTATTCCTCTTTAATCTTGTTTTGATGTAATATTGTTAGTGACCAAGTTTGGCCCGCTTAGGTGAGGCATGGTATTAAACAGATACTCATTGCTATTGCTTTAAACTTGGTGGAAACATAAAATGGTGTAAGGATATAGTAATTAAAAATACAGGGTGATATTTTTTCTGTTCATGCTGGTTCGACGCCTGGCTTAGGGAAGATATTTTGAAAAATCTTTGAATGCATACTGCATGCATGTTTGATAGGAAAATAGAATGGCGTCGTCGTTAAGTAAAATTTGCTATTTTCAATATTTAAAGTACTTGCCCTCCATGAAGCATTGCGATGGGACTTAATTAGCCTATGTCATTTTCCTACCCATAAACTATATCTAATTATCTATACAGAAATCACATCGATCCGTTGTTCCCATATAAATCTTAATAATGTTAGATTTTTACGGTTGCTCCGTTACGAAAATAATAAAAATTAATAAATAAAAATAAAATTACGGACCTACACGGATCGTAAAATTCAGTGTAGTGCACAAGCGGCCTTACTGCATGAAAGAGGAACAAAAAAACCAAACATACTTTCGCATGTAGGTATATTATAAGTAGTATGGCATTGCACTTGAGTAGCGTTTTTTTACTCTAAAAGTTAATGGTAATGTAATTACTTAATTAGCCCGCAATAAAAAAAAAATGAGTCTCCTCTTGACCGCAGACAGCTGCGTCAAGATGTGGTCGACATTTTTGTAAAAAAATACATGATATAATTTAATCCAATGTCGATATGCTAACGGCACTGTATATCGTAATACCTACAGCTGACAATTTTAATTAGAATACCTTTTTTAAACACGTCGGAATAAAATGCGAGGTGTGATTTTTTATAAAAAACTAATTTAACGAAATTAACGCGGCCAAGCTGAGAGTGGCCCCGGGGGACAACGCAGCCATCTGGGGAATCCGCCTTAATTTGTTCATTAACCCTTAAAAAGGAGGCGACCTATTTGCTAAATTCGCACTTTTAACTATAATAATAGGTACCTACTGGGACTCTTCCCAGCTAATAGAATAACTTTCGATGTCAAAGGTCTGTGATCTTCGGTCTTTTACCCTAGTCCCTATCTAGCCGGTCTCTACGTTATTAAACTAGTGTGCTTAGTAAAACTGCAATATATTAAAAACTATTCATACTTTTATATTTCACTTTATAGTACAAATACCTACGTATTTGTTGCAGTTCACGGTTCAACCTCGAGTTGAACCTTATAAAATCAATACGTTCTCGATCGACATTTGTACTTTAACTTAATGACATGTTTAAAATATATGTATTTTGTAGGTAGGAACATAAAAATAACTCACAAGCTCTAATTGAAAATTTCAGTAGGACCCTAGAGACTAAATTTGTTAAGGAGTTGAACGATTTACAGTGGATTGATACCCTTTTGATTTTTTACCCAAAATACTTGAGAAATACTTTCAAACTTATCCATCTCAAGCAGTAATGGATTTGCTGTTAAAGACGCAATAATTTTTTACTTAAGTTGACTCATTTATAATTCAAATACTTGAGTCTAACTTTTTAATGAAAGTATCCGAATCTGATGTAGCAAGCAAGGGTTGATTTGAGTGTCATATAAAATTACTAGATTATTTATTTTGATAAGAGGCCTTTCACGTTTTACAGCCGTCTCACTCTAATTTTAAGCCATTTTTAAATATTTAAAGAGTTTTAGGCAACAAAAAAAACTACAAACATCCTTCAGTGACATCTATCTATATATATAATTATGTATAACTAGCTTTTACCTGCGGCTCCGCTCGCGTTAAATTCTGCTAACCCACGTCAGTCCAGTCCAGTCCAGTCCATTCCAGTCCAGACCACTGTCCCGCTGCCCCGCTGCCCCACTGCCCCGCTGCCCCACTGCCCCAATGCCCCGCTACCCCACTGCCCCGCTGCACCACAGCCCCGCTGCCCCACTGCCCCACTGCCCCGCTGCCCCACTGCCCCACTGCCCCGCTGCCCCACTGCCCCACTGCCCCACAGCCCCGCTGCCCAACTGCCCCGCTGCCCCACTGCCCCACTACCCCGCTGCCCCACTGCCCCGCTGCCCCACTGCCCCGCTGCCCAACTGCCCCGCTGCCCCACAGCCCCGCTACCCCACTGCCTCACTGCCCCGCTACCCCACTGCCCCACTGCCCCGCTGCCCCACTATCCCACTGCCCCACAGCCTGCCCCGCTGCCCCCCACTGACCCGCTGCCCCGCTACCCCACTGCCCCACTGCCCCGCTGCCCCGCTGCCTCAATATCCCACTGCCCCGCTACCCCACTGCCCCACTGTCCCACTGCCCCACAGCCTGCCCCGCTGCCCCACAGCCCCGCTTCCGCGCTGCCACTCTGTCCGGCTGCCCCGCTGCCACACCGCCCCGCTGGCCCACTGCCCCGCTGCCCCATTGCCCCGCTGCCCCACTATACCACTGCCCCACTGCCCCGGTAACCCACTGCTCCGCTGCCCCACAGCCCCGCAGCCCCCGCTAACCCACTGCCCCACTATCCCACTGCCTGCCCCGCTGCCACACTCCCCTTCTGCCCCGCTGCCCCGCTACCCCACTGCCCCACTGCCCCGCTGCATCACTGCCCCGCTGCCCAGCTGCCCCGCTGCCCCACTGCCCCGCTGCCCCGCTACCCCAATGACCCGCTGCCCCTCTATCCCACTGCCCCACTGCCCCGGTACCCCGCTGCCCCGCTGCCCTACTGCCTCACTGCCCCGCCCCCGCTGCCGCCCCGCAGCCCCGCTACCCCACTGCCCCGCTGACCCACTATCCCACGGCCCCACAGCCCCGCTGCCCCTGTACCCCACTGCCCCGCTGCTCCGCTGGCACGCTGCCCCGCTGCCCCATTGCCTCGCTGCCCCGCTGCCCCGCCACCGCTGCCCCGTTGCCCCACTATCCCAATGCCCCACTGCCCCGCTGCCCCGGTACCCAACGGCCCCGCTGGCACACGGCCCCGCTTCCCCGCTGCCCCACTGCCTAGCTGCCCCGCTGCCCCACTGCCCCGCTGCCCAACTATCCCGCTGCCTCGCTGTCCCGCTGCCCCACAACCCCACTGCCCCGCTACCCCATTGCCCCACTATCCCACTGGCCCACTGCCCCGCTACCCCGCTGCCCCACTACCCCACTGCCCCACTGTCCCACCGTCCCACCGTCCCGCTGCCACTGTCCTACTTTCCCACTGTCCCACTATCCCACTGTCCCACGGCCCACTGTCCCACTTTCTCACTATATCACTAAATCACTATCCCGTCCCATGTCCCCTGTCCTGTCCCATGTCCCATCCTATGTCCAGTCCCATGTGCCGTCCCACTGTCCTGTCCCATGTCCCGTCTCATGTCCCGTCCCATTTCCCGTCCCCTGTCCCGTCCACTGTCCCGTCCCCAGTCCCGTCCCCTGTCCCGTCCCCAGTCCCATCCCCAGTCCCATCCCCTGTCCACTCCACTCCATCGTACATTACTATCCGCCCGTGCAAATGCATAGAAGCTTCGATCTGTCGGGTGAGTACGCAACCCACGATTTTATTTTTTATTTTTTTCTTTCTTTCTTTCTTTCTCAAAACCCATACCAGTTTTTAAGTCAGATCATCAGCTTTCAAACAAAAAAAAATCATCAAAATCGGTCCAGTAGTTTTAGCGTGATGCTGGAACAAACAAACAAACAGACGTTTACAATTTTATAATACCAGGCCCCTCAGAAAGTATTGCGAAAAAAAGTTTTTATATATGGGAGACTGGCCAGTTATAATGTTTTTCGAAAATATGATTATTTATAAGTAAAAATAAGTAAGTTCCAATTTCAAAATTTCCCTCCACATTTTTTGCGAGTTAATTCAAAGTATTGTGTCTCACTGAAATATGGATCTGCGCCGGGAACATTTTAGAGTTATGATTTTATACGATTTCAAGTGTCGCCTGAAACCGGATGAATCGTACGATAGACTTCAAATGGCATTCATGGATGAAGGCCCTTCCAAGGCAACCGTGTATCGTTGGTATAACGAATTCAAGCGCGGTCGACCAACTTTGGGGGATGACGAAAGAAGCGGTCGCCCTTTGACGGCTGTTACCGAAGAAAACGTGCTAGCAGTGAAAAATTTAATCCAAGACAATAGGCGAATTACATATCAGGAGATTCAACACATATTGAAGATTGGATCGGGAAGCGTTCACGAGATTCTACACAGCCATCTTCGCGTGAGGAGGATAGTATCACGCTGGGTGCCGCACAACCTCACCGATGCTCAGAAGCAGGCCCGGGTGGAATGGTGCCGTGATATGCTTAACAAATTTGAAGCAGGCTCGTCTCGGCGTGTTTACGACATCGTTACAGGTGATGAGTCCTGGATTTATCAATACGACCCAGAAACCAAGCGCCAGTCGACTGTTTGGGTGTTTCAAAATGAGCCAACGCCTACCAAAGTGAAGCGATCTAGAAGCGGGGGTAAGATTTTGATCGCTAGCTTTTTTAATTTGACTGGCCACTTGGTATCAATTCCCTTACGGGATCAAAGAAGCATTAATGCCGAATGGTATACTACCAAATGTTTGCCAGAAGTTTTCTCTGTTATAAGCAACAAGCGACCAAACACAGGGCTCCGCGGGCTACTGCTCCACCACGACAATGCACCTGCGCACACCGCACTCAAAACGAGGGACTTCCTGGACAGCACGCCAGTCAAACTCCTGGGTCACCCTCCTTACAGCCCTGATCTAGCACCGTGTGACTTCTTTTTATTCCCAAAAATAAAAAATCAGCTCAAAGGGATACAATTTTCGTCGCCGGAAGATGCGCTGGCTGCGTTCGAGCAGGCTGTAAACGAGGTGTCTGCGGCGGACTGGAAAAAGTGTTTTGAAAACTGGTTTAGGCGCATGAATCTTTGTATAGAGGCTGGTGGAAAGTACTTTGAAAAGATTTGATAAAAATATATGTACGTATAGAACAATTTTTTTTAGTTTCGCAAAACTTTCTGAGTGTCCCACGTAGTTAAGATTAAGAAGATAAGATAATATACTTGAAGAAGAAGGTAATTAAAAATTGTAGACTGAAAATAGTATTATTTTAGTTACACCAAGATAACTTTATGCTTATTCGTATATTAAGATGGATACAATATAACAACGTTTAGGTACTTCTAAATTTTATTGCTTTTCATACAAAAAATTAGAGAAATCGCAATTTAGAGGTAGCTTCCGGTCCTTGTCTGTAAGTCGAAAGATTCTGATTTTCGGTTGGCTCAAAAGACTGCAAGATGGCACCACCCACATACGACAGGATTTTTTTTTTCTACTCTATAAAATTCGGCCCGACCAAAAAGTTTTTAATGCAATTTCTTTAGCAGCCGTATTTTGTCTATGGAGGCGCGCGCCAGAGCGCATGCGTGTGAATGACAGCTGGATATGAGCGCCTTATTCACCTTGATGTATGCAAAATGTTGTAGAAAAATATAATTAAAAATCACCGGTTCCCGTCATCGTAGCGAGGTAAAATACATACCAGTTTTTAAGTCAAATCATAAGTTTTTAGTCACAAACCCTTTCAACAAAATCGGTCTAGTAGTTTTATAGTGATGCTGGAACAAACAAACAAACAAACAGACAACTGACATTTAACAATTTTATAATAGTAGTAGATTACATGTCCTGACTGACTGATTCATCAACACAGAGCCTAAAAACCGCTGGGGCTTAACTCAAACATGAAATTTTAACAGTACATACCTTTTATAAGAGGCCCGTGCCCAGCAGTGGGACAGTAATGGGCTGGTTATGTTATGTTATACCTTTTATAACGTAGGCATCCACTAAGGAAGGATTTTTAGAAATTCAAAAAATTGGCATTGCAATAATAAATATTTAAGAAACACACAGCACAGCTAGTAACAAATATTTAAGAAACAGTTTTATTTCCATAATAATATCTACATGATTTATATAAAAAGAAAAACAAAGAAATATTTTTTTTCTCGCTCCTCCTCTTTCTAAGCAACAAATCAAGACGAAAATATGTTTCAAATATTCGTAATGTTACTTTTATGTTTCGAATTAGGTTTTCAATTTCGACTATAATCTCTTGAAATCTTTAAAAAAAAGTGCTAAGATTAAAGCGTTCGCATCACCATCAAGCTCATCTACGTTTTACATGTTCTTTCAAACAAATGAAGAATGTTTAGATACTTCCATGAACGTTTCATCGCGGACACTGTTAATAAGTGGATTAGGTATTAGATCATCATCCTCCTACCCTTATCCCAATTCATTTGGGGTCGGCGCAGCATGCATTTTTCTTCCATACATCTCTATCAGCCGTCATCTCCGTGTTCACTTTCTTTCTATTTATATCATCTTTCACATAATCCATCCATGTTTTCTTCGGTCTGCCTCTTTTCTTATAGCCATCCACATTCATACTTAGGCTTAGGATTAGGTATTAGATAATTGGGAATAATAGTGTTGCTAGTCGGTTTAGGAACACAGCTATACCGCTATAGCTCATAATAGCGAGGTACGTTAAAACAAAGCCCTGCCTAATCAAACCCCAGTAGGCCGTATTGTAGCGTGCGCTGGCCGGGCCCGGGGGTCAATTCCCAATATTGTAAGTACTGAGGAGGCCGGATTATGGCGGAGCATCAGGCTCCCAGCTTAATGGATTTACTACAAGTTGCTGTCCGCAAATAGGCCCCTGCCTCACGCGTTTACTCACACAAATGCCACATTTGTATTTTTTCTAGAACATTTTTTGTTAACCTATAATTAATTATGTAAACTCTATCAATAGAATTAACGTGGGTTGGGACTTGAATAATATCTCAAAATGTAATAATAATCTGGTATGAAGTGTTAGACAACACTTTTTACAATAAACTGATGTCTGCATATCGGTGGCAAAACAGTTATACAGAAGGTAAATAAAAGTCATATTCACTTTCCACCACGAGAGAACTCTGTATTTTTCATGTTAGTCACTTTAACACATGGCATTAATATATAACAATTTAAACTCAATTCACAACTATTGGAAATCAAGGATTTCTACAATTCACAGAAAATACTACAAAGGTTACATCAATACTGACCGTTGCAACAATCTGAATGCCCCCACTAATCAAAACCACAGATCTTTTATAGATCAGCAAAATCGAGTCAATACACGTTCCTTAATTCATTTTTAAGAATATTCCTTTTTAAATAAAATTGTTGGAAAGGTTTTATAAAAATTAAGTAGGTATCAAAAACAAATAAATATCATTATTATTCATTATAACATTTGGAAATAATTAATTTGACTCGGATATTATTGGAAATAGAAATTAATATAAAACAAATTAATACAGCACAAAAACGTTAAATTAAATCATAAAATAATTCAAAAAAAATTGAATAACATAGCTATTCTAACAGAAGTAAGCTTGTTACGAAGGAAAAAGTAAGTTTATCTTTGTAGGATTTGTAGCTACTTCTCGGAAAGAAGACTTGATTTATTTTCTCGAAATAAATATTATTAGTTGCAAAAATATCTTTGTACACGGTGAATTTGTAGTTGTTCTAGAAAATAAAACATAGACTCTATATAATATCTATTACAAAATCGATTAATAGTATTAATTTACAAAAGAATATTTACCTTTTAACTCAAAGAAATTTTTCGAATTTAATTGTAACAATATTGATTTTTAATATAAAAAATACCATTAATTATTATCATTCAACTCGAAGCAGCAAACATAGAGATGTAAATGAAGAAAAAAAACCTTGAAAAAAGAAATGAAAAAAAAACTTGGCCTATTGTTTTTTTCTAAATTTGTTTTATTTTCAGAAAAGTGAAGAAAATATCTTATTTAAAATGGAATAAAACACAAAATGTGATTGTTTTACCTTTACTTAAGTCAAATTATGTCGAAATCAATTAAATTAATAAAACAACATTGTTAAGAATATTCACCATCTCATTTTGGCATATTATGAGATATTCCAATTACATAAAATGACTCTACATAATTTAATGTTCATTTCGCACTCAACAAAAGCTGTCAAGCCCTAAATTCAACTAAAACATAAATAAACGGATTTAACGAAAACAACCTTAACATATTATTGTTTTTGTACTCTAAAAAAAATACTACCTACTCCAGAAAAAATACTGTTTTATTCATGAGTTTTCGAGGTTTTTTTTTCACCTCAGAAAAATACTGTTGTTTTACAACTCTAAGCAAACATTTCTTCTAGTTAAATAGTAAGATTTCTCAAAATCAGTATTTTTTTTTCAAATTTACGCTACCACTTGATTCGACAAACAAGGTTATTTCCAATTCTTACTGACTCAGTGTCGATGTACATACCTATAGCGAGAAGTGTTGATTTCATGAACTTCAAAACAATTTTCCAAGAAACTCAAGATAGAGAAGATGTGGGTCAATAATGAATGTTCTTAATAAAACTTCTTATAGTGACTATAAAAAGTAACAAAAGGTATCCTTTTGTTAAAAAAATCACAGCCCACATAAAATGTTTTATGACTTGAATTTATTACATGAAAATATTGCAGCTGTTACAAACCCTGTCTTTAATTTTTAATAGCTTTCACACTTGGCAGTTTAGCGATTCCCCTTGTATTTTCACCATCGAAACATTATTTGGATGATTTTAACGGAAGTTACAAGATTATTCTGTAAGTGTTCGCATTACTAAATAACTTGGATCCTCAACATTTTTATATTATATAGACAAAGTTGAGAAGCAACCACGGAACGGAGCAGTGAAGACTTATAGCACTTACATTTTCTTAACTTGGTGAACTGCACAAGAACCGTAAAACCTCATAGTGTTAAGCTTGCTTCAGGGTAACTTGTGCACAAGGAAATACACACCACTAAGACAAAACTGCTCATGTTCTTTGTATCCTAAAGAAGCTAACCTATAGAAATTTTTAAACTTTCGCGAATTTCACTCATATTGAACTATGTTTACGGGACTTGTGCACGACAAGTCCCGTAAACATAGTTTCTGTGCCGTCTTATCATGCCCATTGTGGGCGACCACGTTTCAGTGCCGTAAGTTATTACTGGCAACACATACTGGTCAAAAAATTCTGTCTACATTCAGACTTTTTGAATAATTAATAATTTAAGCAAATGCTATGTCCAGATCTCAGATCGTGATGAAAGAATTAGGGCAGAGCAACATGGCTTGATTAAATCTCATGGAAAAAGATATGAACCTTAGGCATGAGAACATCTTGATAGGTACAAACCTTCCGCTATCGATCTTCTAAAGCCCGTAACAATTTTGTTTTCACAATCAGTGACCTTATTGTTCGTGGGAGCCGGAGTTACGCGATTGTTTTCCGTGTGTTTGTGTGTTTTCGAATCCAAACAAGAATGTTTTTATCGTCAGAAACTCAAAGTTTGTTTCCTTTTGTTTACGTTAAATCAATTTAAAATAAGTAAAAACATTTAACTTTCTTTTCTCTCTATTTGTTTTCTTAAAATCATACGAAGCAAGAATACTCAGAACAACTTTCCTTTATTCTTTAGGTGACGCAAACTTCCCAATAAAGTTATGTAGTTGTATCACAAACATCCATAATACCTACCAAATTATGTGAAACTATGTCTAACACCGACCTCGACCTCAAACAATTGCCGTTCATACAAAGCCTCTACTCTCCAGGAATGTAGATTGTACTGCAAACAGCAATATCCCTCCATGTTCATATTTTGATACAAGTTTCAATAATACTGTGTAACAATCCCTTTCTCTTTAGCTAAGGGTTGGCAACCTGTCACTACACCATGTAATGTTTTAGCTCCAATCTGAATGCAATTTATTCTAAAATTTGTGTCAAACGTAGTCATGTTTCGGCCTTAATTGAAATTCTGTTAAACCTTTTAGGGATGATAAGCTTGATTTTATCTGTTGTGTATAATGTACTGACGAAGTAAAAGGCATTACCAACTGTCAGTCAGCAATGTGATGTTACGTAGGTAGCATTTGGGATTGTTTTGATTTACGTTTGTATTATGTCTTTTTCAGGTAAAAGGGCACGAGAATGAACAACGTCTAGACTAGAGGTAACACAAACTATACGATGAGTGACTCCTTGAACGTTTAGACTCGAATAGCGAATGAATTCAAGTGGGTGTTAAATTCAATTAACTGAAAAGTGAACTAAATGAACAGTGAAGGAAATGAGTGTTACAATTAATTGACTGATTCAAATGAGTGCTATACTAAACTGAGTGGTGTACTGTAGCCATGAGTTTCTTGACGTCGCTGGGTCAGTATGTGGCGGGCATGGCGGACAGCGTGGCGGGGCTGGCGCTGTCACCACGCCGCGCGCCCCCCTCCCGCCACCGCTCCACCGAGGAGTCACAAGCGCACCCGCCGCCACCATCCATGGCTACTATGAGAGGTAAGCAGGAATTCAAATTTTTGGACTTTAGCTCTTATATCATATATGATAAGCTTGCTTGATTGGTCGCTTTTCGGCTATTCGAATAAATAAAATCTAAAAAGCATTAAGTTAGGCAGAAAAAGGTTAAGAAATCCTTTCGCTATCATTATATTTGCATGAACCGCTGCTGATGAGTAACTACAGATAAGATCCGTCTTTCATCGAGTACAAACAAGTAATTACTTGGGCCGGTTATTCTTGGCCTTTAGTTGGCCTTTGAAAGCAGGTTGTACTAAGAAATCGACTCGCGTTCAAAAGCCTGGAAGTCCATAAAGTCACTATTAGTACTATAGTATTATATTATCTGTGCTATTAGCTAATGGTGACCTTTTTGACATCTCAAGCGTAAAATTATCTACACGTGTGTTCTGTCAATGATTCGTCTATAGTAGGTAATAGATCTGTGGTCTATAGGTTATGATATTCCAATTCGAAATATTACGTTACATTCCAAGACCACCAATGTATAGTTTAGGAAATATTAATGAAATGAAATTATTTATTCTGCGAATTGGATCGTTTCAAGTCATGACCTGGAATGGGTTTCCGGAGTGGTGATGTGTTATTATTATTACAATTGTAGAAAAACCGCAATCTATGATTAAGGCTGAATTTATAACAAGCGCCGGGGGCGCGTCGGACGCACGCCTCATACTCCGCGTTTCGAACGCTCTATAAAATTGTATGCAATGGATTATATCAAGCGCTGTTGTCCGTCAAACAATTTAGGCTAAAGTTATAACAAGCGCCCGAGATGCGCGCCGAGCGCAGACGCTATGTTTTTTTTTAAAGATTATCTATTCTTGCCGGTTCTTCTCCATTTCCTGTTTCCTGATTTAGTTCTATAGTCTATGCAGTTGTCATATGACCAACAGTTATAGTTACTTACATATGTATATATTTTATGTTTATAAATATGCCCAAACTATTACGTGCCTCTCAGGACGTGTTTCGAACGCTCTATGAATTTTTATGCAACGGATTATATCTAAGAGCTGTCGTCCGTCAAACAATTTTCATAGCGTCCGCGCTCGGCGCGCGTATCGGGCGTTTATTATAACTTCAGCAAAAATTGTTTGACGGGCGACAGCTCTGTCCAGTCCCTGTCCAATCAAGTCAAATCATAACCTATATTTTCGTTAGTAATTGTGTGATAAACTTTTTATGTAGACCATCGATTAAAAGTTCTTGGAAATACAAATGTACCATGATTAATTTGTACTAAAATTAAGACATAACACATTTTTAATTGTACAATAATTTAAATGAATATTCAATGTAATGTATTTTATGGTGTACAATAAAGCATAATATATATAAATAATTAAATAATAGCATTTATTTTCAAGAAAGTCATATTTAAAATTATAAATAATCTATCAAGTGCGTCAGACGCGCACCCCGGGCCTTTGTTATAAATTCAGCCTTATTCATAGATTGCGGTTTTTCCACAATTGTAATAATAATAACACACCACCACTTCGGAAACCCACTCCCTGGAGTGGAGTGGAGTGGTGGGTGGAGTGTAGTGTGTAGTGGGTAGTCTTCCTGCAAACACGAACGCTGCAAAGCTTTCGAAACGTCAGGAAAACCAATTTTAATAACATACGCGATGTAAACCGTTTAAACTTGTTTTTATTATGATGTTTAGCGATCGCGAAAACCTAAGGAATTATTATAAAAGCTTGTCTTGAAAATATATTTTCAACAAAAAACTTATCAATTTTATAAACACTCAATATCAACCAAATTTTATTTGGCGCTACAAATTCCATACCATGCAAATTCCAATGTTGTAGATTGAATTTGAAGCTATCAGATTTTAATACATCTAAAGGACGCATATTTTATAACGATTAAAAATGATCATTGATTGCTAAGACCGATGATTTAATTTGCTATCAGATGCACAATATAAAATGAAGTCATGTAAATTTTAACATGAAGTATATTTTCAATATTTAAAGTGTATACATAGTGAAAAAGATAGAGCTGTCACCGGATTTTGTTGACGCCTGTGGTCTAGTGGTTCGAGTGTCGGACTGCTGTGATCATAAGGTCGTGGGTTCGATTCCCACATGACACAAATATTTATGTGATTAACATAAGTGTTTGTGTTGGTCTGGGTATTTCTTATGTATTATAAGTATGTATATACAAAAAAAAAAAACTATTGTCTAGTAACCATAGTCAAGCTCTGCTTAGTTTGGAGCTAGATGGTTCTGAGCTCTGTGTAAAATGTCCCGAACATTTATTTATTTATTTATTATTATTATTTTGTCGTTCATAGGGTTTCCTCGAGTGGTGCCTACAGAAGGTGCATCAGCTCTGAACAGCCGCCGCCGGACACTGGACTGCCTCGCACCAGCACCACCGCCGCGCCGAGGCGGCTCACTCCGCGTGCCACGAAACCAGCAGCCGCCAGAGAAACCCACCATGGCTTTCTGCAAACGACGACTGTCTTGGCCAGAAGTCGATAATTCCGTCAATTCTGGGTAAGCAACTATGTCATTTCCATCGACCATACAGCCCAATAGGCGCCTAATGTTATATATGATGCGTACAATAAATTCTGTCTATTAGCTGAGGCGGGGTACTGCAATCCGATTTGCCCTATCAAGGCGGCTGTTGGCTACTCACTAACGTGACAGTTTTGATGGCTCACAGAAGTGGTCGAAAACTGATTTAAAGTTTTCAAGTGGCGAATAGTGTTAGTGAAATTTCATAGATGTGTTGACGGACATCGGTCGCCTAGCTGTTTATGAGGCGTCTATGGTTATGGTCGATGGTCATTTCTAATGTCATCTGAAAGAGACTAGACCCCACGACACAGGGAATCCTGGTGTGAGGTATGGGTTTCCAATGATTTGTATTTTTTGGCACCATAAAAGTATCTCTTTTTTTGTGCAAATAAAATATTATTGATAAGGAAGTGTTTGAATTTTTAAAGCCGGTTTCAATCATTCCTAAATTAAAGTGAAATTTCCATAAGTAAAAACGTACCCAAGTCTTTATTAACTAATAGCTTCTACCCACAGCTTCACTTCCGTGGTTCTTTATCGAAAAACGAAGTCTTCTGTATGTTTTTTTTTTTTTCATTTTCAATATTTGAAGTACCATCCCTCCATCTTCTACTTCGTTTTAGTGGTAAGACTGGTCTTTTGTCAGACTTGGCAAGCCCAAAACTTTGCAACCTCTACGGTGTTATCAGTGGCGGCGCAGAGGTCGCTTAAGATGCAGGTGTTGGGGCACGAAGGACGGGACAAGAGGTGAGGCATAGTTTGAGGGTCATATCCACAACCACACCCTGTCGCCGTTTTGTTTATCTAACCCCACATTCCAAGATTATAATTACATCTTCCCACTTGGGTTCGAAGTCGGTTGAGTGACTTCCAAGTGGGCCAGGGAAGGTTATACCCCGCAGGAAGATGCTCACTAGGCTGGATGTAGTAAGTGGGTGGTGGGAGTGTCTTAAGCCACAGTTTACGACGGGCCCCGCCCATCCTTTCATGAGGCATTGCGATGGGACACTATAAGTAGCCTATTTCACTTTCCAGTCCATGAACTATATCTATTTATGCTAAAAAGCAAGTCGATTGTTGCTCTGTTACTCCGTAAAAGAGAAACAAATCAACAAATACACTTTCGCAATGGGACACCTGTACATACGTTGCCTATGTTATTTTTCGGCCCATGGGCTATCTTAATGCAAAAAAATCACGTCATTCCTTTGCTCCGTTGCTGCGTGAAAGAGGAATAAACCAACAAACACACTTTCGCAATTATACTAGATACATGGTTTTAAAGTCATTAGCAATTATTTAAGGGATGACTGTACTCATCAATTTGAACAATTGTTACTCTGGGACAAACCCTGAAATTGCGAAAAAAAAACAGCTGTTTCCATATTTTGTCGATTTATGGGAAGTAGAGATCAGCGATCAGCTGACTTTTTCTTCGCGATTTTAGGATAGGTCCTATAGTAAAAGTTGTTCAAATTGATGAACCTACAATCATCCCTTAAAGAATTGCTAGCGACAAAATCATCTAATATATTAGTCGGATTCTAGTATTGGCTATATAAATCCGCTGTATTTCGCTCTGCTAAAGCCACCGCTCAACAAAGGCTATCAAGACAAATAATGATATTGGGGAAATCACAGGCTCTCGAAGGATATTAACGTGTTTCCACAGAAAGGGGAATTGCAAATTAGTGGTAACTCCTTACGGCCCTGAGACGAAACATGTCTGGAATAGAGATTAGTTGTCCCCTAAACCAAATACTTGAACGTATTTTAAGTAGTTTTTCTCAGGTTTTCCGCACGAACCCAATTTTGCGTAGAGCCTCATTTTTATTCAGAACAATAAATGAAAATTATGTTGTAATAACTAAGCCCAAATTTTCCTTTTTAAAGGTATCCGAGGGCTTAAAGCATATCTAAGGGTGTAACCCTCTCAATAAGTATCAATCTAAAGACATTCTGTATTAAATATTACAGGGTTTGCGAGATGTAACGTTGTCAGATAAATCGATTTAACAGCGGGAGCCACATTTGGTACAATAGAAAACTTGATAAAAGCAGTGGGTGTCTTATTTATGGTGCCACTTGAAATGAAATATAATTTAATCACTTTTTCACCTTTACAGGACGAGTTAATTTAAATGTTGATCCTTCATCTCCACAAGAATGTACAATAAGAAATCTTTCTGGTAAACCAGCAGTAAGGCTAAAATCGCTTGCACTCAAAATTTGATGTCAGCGGTAGGTACGTGTAATGTAGCGGAATTCGTTTAAGGGATTTTGTCGACAAAATGTACCACCGCGAAGTATCGTGACCGTACACGTGAACGCATTTATTTTTGTATTATATCGATAATTTCAATAATTATCTGAAGCCCCTAATGAAATCCATTAAGCACTCCGACGAGTCCATATCCTATACAACGGAAATTTAATTTGTTACGCCCTTGATAAGGTTTATCAGTGTAGAGATGCGAGTAGAAGAATACTTACCGCTTTAATGTGATAGGTAATAAAACCTTTATTTCTACTTCAAAGTTTTTCTTTCGCTGGCGGGTTAGCCCCCTCCCATTAGCGTGGTAGTGTCTCGACATAAGTTGACACGAGAGGTTTTCAATTAGATAAGAGCTGGCAACACTGGCGCGATGATTGCAAAGTAAAGCGCGGGATGAGGGGAAGTGCGTAGGTGATGGAGGGTGGGTGGACCCGATGTGGAGGACGGGAAGACGCGCCGCGCCGACACGGGGACACGTGCAAGGACGTGCAACAGGTCGCCGGCTGACCTATTAACAATAATATTATTAATCACTGGATGTGTATATTGATTTGTTACTACAATTAATTTCAAGAAACGAATGTCATAAAGCTAGAAACGCGTCTAGAAAATTAATTCCAAAAGACAGGTATACCCGATACCTATAGGTATAGCCGAAGTCGTAAAAGCTTTTAAATTTTTCATTGCAGGTCAAAAATGTTGAATCATATTTTACGAAATGGACGATCCGTCTCGTACTCTCGTAAAATGGATATTTTTTACAGTTGAAAAACATGAAAACAAACGAAAACAATGGAAATAAAATTGCCAAGTAAGCTCTTGTAACTGCAACAATTCATGATTTTACAAGCGGTCTCGCCAATCTGTTTCTTGTACAAGTTAATGAAAAATTTAAACCACTATACAGGGGAACATATTTTAGGTTACAGAGCCCTTTTACTTTCAAAAAGTACTATGAATCAAGCTGTCTTAAGTTGTACTTTAACTCCATCGTAATTCGATTTTCTTCTTTACTAAATATTACCGCATTTTTTATTCAGCAAACATTTAATACTTATTAATTATTATTATTTATTTATTTATGCTTTATAAATACTTAGGTAGTTTACCAGTCCGCAAAGAGACATGTAAACATGATCTTTCATCAGAGTAGAGAAAATCCTACTAATATTATAAATGCGAAACAATGGACGTCTGTTTGTTACTGTTTGTTCTTCAATAACGCTGAAATGGCTACACGAATTTGGATAAAATTTGACAAACAGATAGACCCGGATTAATTTAAGCTAATCCTGGAAAGATAAACAGTTCCCGAGGGATGCGCAATATTTTTGTGATAAACCGAATTATACGCAGGCGAAGCTGGGCCTAGGTTGGTTTTCATCTAAATAGGAAGTAAATAATAACAGTCGACTACGTCATTGAAAATATGAAATGGCTCGCATTTCATTTCAACACATATCTGTTTTCAACAAACATATAAATACGAACAAAGAAAAATTCCACGGATGATTTCCACTTCACTTGTGCGAGGTGAATGAAGCTGACAGAACATAAAATGGAAGAAAGGGGAAGAGGGAATCAATACAAATATTTACAAAATGACTACATAGCTATTCGTATAATGTTACTATTCGTATAATACAATATGTAAACATAAGTACAATGTCCGTGCGACATACGTAACGAAGGTCTTACGGATGACCGGAACGGGTCGCAAGGATTCGTGAGTGTCCATCATAAAGGTTGTGGGCTGTGGCCCACATCCTACATGCTCGTAGATAACGTCACGTCAAGCGAGTTGGTTTCAAAACGAACAGATTAAATACGTGCCTGCTCATTTAAATGTATTTATTAGAAAGGTTGATGCTCTGAGTATGGCTTGTCGACGGCGACGAGTCAATGGCCACCAAACCTTTGTCAAAGTCATACAGTTCACGTAGTGTTGCAGTTATAAGGGTTAATAAGGCTTGTTCTAATGAACTTTCTGCTGAAGGTTGATTTGGCTAGACGGTATTATATTACGTACCTACGTGTTATGGTTATGGGCGGTGTTTCTAGGCTCTTAGCTAAAGGAATAGGCTAAATATGTATTTAACAAACGTATAGAGTGTAGGTAAACTTATTCTGTTAAGAGATATGAGAGCTAGGTAGGATACATCAGCCAAATAGTGATGTTTGCATTGCTGTGTTTCGATCTGAAGGGTACGGGTGCCGTTGAAATTACAATCACATGAGACTTTCCATCTTCATGTCTCAGTTTGGTGAACCGACTTGCGGTACCATTTAGTCAACAGCCTAGGTGGTATTGCAGTTGTTATGGGCAAAGGTAAGCGCTTAACATCAGATGGGCCTTTAGCTCGTTTTGCCATCCTATACTATAAAAAAATAACACCATAGAAATCGAAATAATATGATAGAAGTGGTAAAGGCGCGTGAACTTGTCACCGCGTACAGGTGTCTCATACTCGATAACTCGACACCAGTGCGTGGACCGTTTGCTTAACCATCAGTGCTGTTTTGAACGCAGATTCACTAAAATTATATTTTGCAGCATATCTAATAGCGGGTTTTTTTGGCTTAATGAATTTTGCTTTGAATGCTAGAAACATGGTGGGCCTAATTGTTACAATTGTAACAAATATGTTGATAGCGGTGAACCAGCGATACGCGATTCGGTATTAAAAGACAGTATATCATTTCTATTACCTAATTATTTAGATTTCTATGGATAACCTACAACAATCATCCAAATTCTTAGGTTCTACTTAATTAAGATTTTTAATAACCTAACCGCATTCAAGTTCGTAGAACTTTCAATATCAATTAATACAGTGGGGTAATTGTGTAATGCATTCACATTGACATCAGCTTTCATTTTGAAATTACAGCAATATTCATTGCGTGGTACGTAGTTGTCAATTTGACGGATTGTCAAAACACACGGAGCAATGAACATTGAAATCCAGATGAATGCGATCGCCAGTGAGTTACGCAATTCGGCAGCAGATATGTAGGTATGCATGGAGTACCTAGGTACTGGACTGAGTTCTTTCGTAATAAATTTCCCGAGAGGGCTTATTCGTGGTCACAGAGTGGGTTTCGTTCGAGATTCATTTTATTTTAAAATACTGTATGGTTGCAAGTCCTTCAAATTCAGCGTAATAAAAGTTTTTGAAAACAAAATGTGTAGAAAATTGTATGAATCTGCAAAATGGGTTATACTTAATAAATATTATAAAATCATATTCTGTTTTTCGAGTGGGTAAGTATAATATGATTACAAAAACAAGTAAGTAAGTAGTATTCACATTTTCCCCCTTTGGGGAGGCCTTTGTACAGCAGTGGACGTTTTTCGGCTGAAATGATGATGATGATTTACATTTCAGAGATAAAACAAACAAAAACAAGGCTGAATGACTAGAAGGAACTAGAGTTAGAGCATGCCCTACCTCCCGTAATTTTTTATAGAGGTTTTCTTCCTCTTGGTCTAGGCGGTAAAGCCAAGACCCTCGGCCCCAAGAGGCGCGAGAACACTACTCAGCGGGCACTCCTGGGGTTACGAGATTGACGGGGACAGGGAAGGACAATCCCCCCGCTGCCTGCCCAGTTGCAGGGTGAGTGCACACCGGGCCCGCCCTGCCCCTCCACTGTGCCCTCTGATGGCATCAGAGGGACACGTGGAGCCAACTCCCCATTGGCCCACATGCGACTCTCCCGTACCAGAATATTCGCCACAGGCAATAGAGGGTTAATCCCTCGAAAGGATTCATTGCCTGTACCCAGGATGCACCGGCCTAACAACTGCCGTTCCCTCCAGACGTGTCCAGAGGGACAAGCAGCCGTCAGACACACGCGGAGGTTTTCTGGCCAGCACGCCGAAGCGAGGTCTCTAAGTTAACTAGGGCGTCTGTCTGTCTGTCAGATCCGTATAACTTCCAATTCAAACAATGTACCTAATTCCTTTAAACTCTCAGATAAAACGAAAAACTTTAGGCCAAAGCAGAAAATGATATTTAAAATTACAAAAAATTAAATTTGAGGTTTATACATGCGAAGGGGCAAAAAATATTTTTCGTTCTACTAATACCAGGCCCCTCAGAAAGTATTGCGAAAAAAAGTTTTTATATATGGGAGACTGGCCAGTTATAATGTTTTTCGAAAATATGATTATTTATAAGTAAAAATAAGTAAGTTCCAATTTCAAAATTTCCCTCCACATTTTTTGCGAGTTAATTCAAAGTATTGTGTCTCACTGAAATATGGATCTGCGCCGGGAACATTTTAGAGCTATGATTTTATACGATTTCAAGTGTCGCCTGAAACCGGATGAATCGTACGATAGACTTCAAATGGCATTCATGGATGAAGGCCCTTCCAAGGCAACCGTGTATCGTTGGTATAACGAATTCAAGCGCGGTCGACCAACTTTGGGGGATGACGAAAGAAGCGGTCGCCCTTTGACGGCTGTTACCGAAGAAAACGTGCTAGCAGTGAAAAATTTAATCCAAGACAATAGGCGAATTACATATCAGGAGATTCAACACATATTGAAGATTGGATCGGGAAGCGTTCACGAGATTCTACACAGCCATCTTCGCGTGAGGAGGATAGTATCACGCTGGGTGCCGCACAACCTCACCGATGCTCAGAAGCAGGCCCGGGTGGAATGGTGCCGTGATATGCTTAACAAATTTGAAGCAGGCTCGTCTCGGCGTGTTTACGACATCGTTACAGGTGATGAGTCCTGGATTTATCAATACGACCCAGAAACCAAGCGCCAGTCGACTGTTTGGGTGTTTCAAAATGAGCCAACGCCTACCAAAGTGAAGCGATCTAGAAGCGGGGGTAAGATTTTGATCGCTAGCTTTTTTAATTTGACTGGCCACTTGGTATCAATTCCCTTACGGGATCAAAGAAGCATTAATGCCGAATGGTATACTACCAAATGTTTGCCAGAAGTTTTCTCTGTTATAAGCAACAAGCGACCAAACACAGGGCTCCGCGGGCTACTGCTCCACCACGACAATGCACCTGCGCACACCGCACTCAAAACGAGGGACTTCCTGGACAGCACGCCAGTCAAACTCCTGGGTCACCCTCCTTACAGCCCTGATCTAGCACCGTGTGACTTCTTTTTATTCCCAAAAATAAAAAATCAGCTCAAAGGGATACAATTTTCGTCGCCGGAAGATGCGCTGGCTGCGTTCGAGCAGGCTGTAAACGAGGTGTCTGCGGCGGACTGGAAAAAGTGTTTTGAAAACTGGTTTAGGCGCATGAATCTTTGTATAGAGGCTGGTGGAAAGTACTTTGAAAAGATTTGATAAAAATATATGTACGTATAGAACAATTTTTTTTAGTTTCGCAAAACTTTCTGAGTGTCCCACGTACATGTGGGATTTCGTTGAAAAGAACTTTTTAGACAGAGTACAAAACAATTTTTCTAATATTATGGGTCTATGACCCAATTCACGACGACGATTTCAATTTGATGGGCATGCAAAGTCGCTGTTTTCAGACCCATTTTGTACCGGGGTCTACCTGAAAAGCGGCTTCACTTTAAAAGTTGTTACTTATGGATGATTTTAATAATATCGTGTAGGTACCTAAACAACAAATACTAAAACTTATCAATTGGTACAGAAAAAAATTATAAGCAAAAAAGCAAAAACATTTTCTCACTAGCACTTTCTGGCCACTCTTTATTTATTTATTTATTTAATTCTTTATGCACAACAGGGTACAAAGGCGGTCTTAACGCCAGTCTTCTAATTCTTTACTCTTCTGTACATTGAAGGGTCAATATTCAACAAAAATAAGATTTATGTTTAGAATAAATACGCACAAACCAATTTCACATCTGTAAGTTTCTTTATTTGAGAGAAATGTGTCGATTTATGCTTGATTTCACCAACGATAATTCTCTGGTTAATCGACCGTTTATCCTTAATTCCAGTACTATTTTTGAGTAATCGGCTGTTTAATCAGAGAATTAACGTTGATGAACACCGGCCTTAGTTCGTCAAAACAAAATGTTTATGGCGAAGTCTCCGTTCGGGGCGAACCACTAGTTTAGCAGTGTTTTCCAAGCTGACGATGGTTTTATATATAAAAGTTGACATAAAAAGAAAAACTTTTGGAAAGGTCGGTAATACATTTTGTTAGACTATGCTAAAAACAAACACTTTCCACCAGACCGTTGTATTGTGGACAATGCATAAGGGCTTCCACAGACAGCCGATTGTATAACCAACTAAACTGGATATAAAATAAAGGATAAAAAAGTTAGATCGGTCTTCAGCAACTCATTAGTCAATAAGACACGCACACGTACAACTATTTGCCTTGTATAAATAGAGGTTTAGTTAAAGCAATTAATGATACCCATTTACAAGTCAACTGCCAATGATTGGCGTGACCATATCGTATTTTGACGGCGTGTTTTTAATTATGTACAATTAAAGTGAATGCTACCGGTTAGCCCGCGAAATTCATAATTTCTTGCGTTTTGCTAATTGTAGCTCTATTCGCGTTGTTTATCAATCAAAATATGATTCGCGGCAGTAATAACAGTATATCTACTGAATAATACTCATAAAAAATAGATAGATAGATAGATAAAACGTTTATTAATATAAACCTAGCTACTAATCTCTACAAGCTCGATAATCCATAATTTGATAGTAAATTAATATTATCAAGCTTTTAGAGCTTATAGAGCTAGATTTACATTTTTTATTAGTATTATTCAGTAGATATACTGTTATTACTGCCGCGAATCATATTTTGATTAATATACAACGCGAAATAGAGCTACAATTTGCAAAAAAATGCAAAAAAATTTGAATGTTGCACCTATAGCATTCACCTTATTGACTGAAATTAATAATCAATGTAATCTAAATTCTTTCCCCCTTATTACAAAAGCTTAGACCAGTTTCATACCCTTCTTTAAACCCTAACGTCAAACTCCATACATTAAAAAAGGCTTTTAAGTCTAGCTTAGGCAGACCTAAAAGCTACCTATTGCTAAACCCGATTTTGTAAAAAGGTGGTCTAGGTTTAAGGGCTTGACGACTCATCTGTTTTTGTTTGAAACGAGATTTTATAAGAGAGATTACACAAAATGATTGCAATCTCAACCTGCGGATGGTTTATTAGCCGGACTGGCCGGACACAATCAAAAACAGGTAAAATCCAAAGATTGGTTAGATGATTTATTGACTAGGTACCGAGTGGGTCCCGAAAAACGTGCAACGGCATCGCGGCAGACCCAGGCGAAGATGGCGGGACGAGCTGGACTCACAATTTCACTTAAACGGGAAGAGTGGAATAAGGAAAGGGAGGACTTTGCCCTGCAGTGGGACAATATAGGCTGAAAATAAAAATAAATAATAAAATCACTTATAGACGTTATCGCGCATCTCGACTTCGCCCGCATGGATGTCGTTTATCGCGAATTCCGGAAACTATTCATCTTCCCGGAATAAAAAGTCGCCTATATATTAATGCGGGTTATGGACTATCTGTGTGCCAAATTTCATGTTAATCCGGTCAGCCGTTTCAGCGTCATTGAAGGACAAACAAACAAAAATCCTTACTTCCGCATTGATAATATTATTGGGATTTCGACAGTAAACTGTTGTGTTTGTGAGACTTTGGAGTAGCGGAAAAATGACCGGCACAAAAATAAGCCCAAACGTTAATCCGGCCTATGGTCTACCTGTGTGCCAAATTACGTAAAAATCCGTTCAGCCTTTACAGTGTGATTGACGGACAAACAAACATCCATACTTTCGCATTTATAATATTAGTAGGATTTCGGCTGCAAACAGTTATGTTTGTGAACGATCAGCCGTCTGTGGGAGCCTTAAGAGTAGCGGCAAACTGACCGTCACGCACATGTCACACGTTTCCGATACGCGCCGAACCAGCTTCTTGTTACCTTTATGTTCCTACTACCCTCCCCTGAACCCGGCGCGCCTCTAACCATTAAATAAAAACCTCTGCGTTACAAGTATGTTAGGAAAGGATTCCAAATCAATTCTGATTTAATACTATTGATTGTACCCTTGTGACATTTTATTTTGATTTTTGGACGCTTTTTGTGCTTTGTCATTCGGGCACATTTTGATAGGTACACACGGCTACACTTAAAGCTGTACACTTCCAGTATAAGCTGACCTCGTATTGTATAGGGTTTCCGTACAATGCGAGTTCAACTTATTCTGGAAAGAACAGCTTGCGTACAAGCCGACCGTAAAATACCTATCCAAAATATGGGATTGTTGGTCTCTTATTTACCTAAATTAGCCATTGTAAACTTGGAGCATTCGAAATTAGGCATAGTAACATCAATGAATTGTCAGTCTAACTAACGGCCAAAAATTGATAACCTACATTCACGATTTGCCCTACTAGAGATGGGAAAATTACATAAGTTCAATTCAATTTAACTGTTAAATTTCTATCTCTAGTATGGCAAACCGTGGATAGATAAGATATTGATTGGAGTTGTAAGACAGTTTAACTCAAGCATTTTATTTAAAATTGATACATTCTATTTTATTGTACTTAAAAAATATCAAAAATATCTTGCGACATTTACCCATTCCCAAAAACATGTTATTTTAATTTATTGTTGATACAACAAAAGGTTTTCAATATTAGTTGCTATCCTGGACCCTTAGTAAGGTTATAGGGTCAGTAAAGGTGGCAGGGAAGTTCTGCGCCCTCATGTTGATTGCCAACATCAATCAGTAGCAACTTGTTGTTTTCCACTTCGCCCGTAAATCAAAACACCTTTGCGAAATAAAGGTCAATGTTAGCTAATACTTTGGTACAAGTTACATGACTAAGTAAAATATTTTAGACTATATCAATCGGAATTTGTACGATCCTTTCTCGTAATTCTCTCAAAACAAAACTACTGGATGTTTCCTTATAGAAATTGCTTATCAAACGACAGCAAAGAGCATTTTCTTAAAAAAACTGTCAACAAACATTATAACTACCTACCTACTTAGTAGGAAACTTAATGTACTTATCTACATATTTCTTCTTTAAGAGTTTGTGTTGACCATTTCACGATTGCTTTAAATTCAACGCAAGCTGTGTTAGTTATGTGGCATAAAGAAAGCATTACTTTCCAAGAATTTAGTAGACAGGTTAGGCTCCACCAAATACTTTTTGGATAGTGTATCGCAAATTTTCTACTAAAATTAAAGATGAGTGCACAAGTTTGTATAAAACATTAACTTGGTTCATAGTTCATGCCTAGCGTAACATTTTAGGCATTAGGCTTATTTGTTCAAGGCCTTACCTCAACTTAAAGCTTGTAGGCCAAATATAAACAACTCGGTACTATTAATATTATTCCCGCCTAATATATTTTTTATATCTTACCAAATAAATAAATAGTAAATATTTGGGACATTTTAAACAACACTATCTAGTCCCAAACTAAGCAGAGCTTGTACTATGGGTACTAGACAATGGATATAATACTTATATACTTTTTTTTGTAAATACATACTTATTATGCACGAGAAATACCCAGACCAATACTAACACTTTTGTTCATCATATAAATATTTGTGTCCTGCGGGAACCGAACCCACGACCACGTGATCAATAGTCCGACACTCGAACCACTAGACCACAGACGTCGTCAATTTGGAGCATCGATGTGCAAATATGCAACAATGCAAGCTACTCACTGACTCCATGTATCACAATGTATATAGTTCAAACCATAGAAGTCAAAATAAAGATTTTATTTTTACCATTTTACAGTTACCTTATTATTCAGATTTCTATGGTTCAAACCTACACATAGTACCATAGAAATAGATAGAATGGAAAACTTGTGCCTAGTTTTGCATTTTAGGCATTAGGCTTATTTTGTTCAAGGCCTTATCTCAACTTAAAGCTTGTAGGCCAAATATAAACAACTCGGTACTATTAATATTATATCCGCCATATATATTTTTTACATCATACCATACCAAATACCACCACATATTCATATTTGTGGAAGTGAATAAATAAAGGATAATAAAGTAATGCGAAATGGTCTACGTGATAAATGTTCCGTTAGGCCGATTTAGGGATTATGGATGAATCACGAGACATAGGTACCTACGTTTTTACGATCGCTGCTTATTCTGAGTATTTTCCGTCTTAATATAATCAGAATCCCAATACTTACGTTCAAAATCCGAAGTTTAGGGACTTTACGCGTCGGGCTGTTGATGTAAGTCCACCAAAGTCTCAGGGTCTTCTTTGCGGAGGATTTAAAGCCGTGGAATAACATCCAATTTAATACCAACAGACAGTCGAGTGGGAAGCATGAAAACCCACTGCATTTATATTTTCCATTGAAGATAATAATAGCAACATGAGCCTTTGCCATACCAATTGCAGGGCGTGGGTGACCCGCTCCCAATACGCACTGTTCACGCCTTGCGACGTCAATTATGGTGTATTAGAAATATAAACCATAATTACATACACGCGGTCTCGCTGACGCTACCGCTCACGACCTGTGTTTAGTTTGCCAAAGGCTTAACAAAAACAAGGTTTTATTTACTCATTTATTAATTTATTCTTTTCATGATCATACCTTCTCATAAATTTAAAGTTATAAAAAGTAATTATAAAGCATGACGCTTTAGTATATTCAAACATGTATATTAAAATTCAAAATGATTAGCTATATAACTATAAAGCCCTATAAAAAGTTTTTCAGGTCAAATAAAGACCTCTAAGTTCAGTGTTAAATAATAAAAAAACTGCCAACGCTTTTCAAACATGTTTTGAAATTATATAAATTAGAAAAAAAAAATACTTAGAGCCATCTAACTTCATAAATGAAAATTCTACGTATCATAAAGGTCCTGAAACTAGTCTGTTCTGCCGTAAACTAAACGTTATTCAACTGTACAAAATATAATGAGGCAATTAGTAAGCTTTAACATCATTTCGCCCAAATAAATCTTACCAGCTGCCTATTGGCTTCGTAGTTAGACCACTACGAGGATAATTACCGCGATTGGCTGGAGTGATGGTAGTAGGTATAATAGCAGCTGCTCATTCTTCTGTTATAATGTCTTACCATGCGTTGCTTATATGGACGGAGTACCCTATTCGTAACCTAGGCCAAACTGTATACAAAATATTATTGAAATAACTGAAAACCTCTTAAGGGGTCATAATAAAGCCCGTAATTCACCGATGGTGTCTGTCTGCCGTGGAAACTGATAATGCGGTACTCGTACCCAAGTTCTGGGCTTACAATCGACTCGCTAAAAAGAAGATACACTTGTATTATCCGTTACCTTAAAATACTTTTTTATTACAGGGTACAAGACACAGACGGGTCGTACTTTGAGAACTTCACTGCGCTATCGTGGCGGCACGAGAACAGGCGTCTCGCAGCGCTGAGGCTCGTGGAGGCCAGGTCTGAGCGGGCTCCGCCTGCGCCCCACGATCTTGGACTACCCAGCGTCTCTGCTCAACTGTCACACAAGGAGCACGAACATCTGTACACTGAGGTGTGTATTCATTTATGTTACTAACCCCCAGTTTCTGGAAGGCTGATCAATTTGATCTATTGTCAAATCTAATGTCAGCTTCTGTGATTGGCCGGCGAAAATTTTAACAACCAATCACATCGCTTGACCTGAGATTTGACAGTCGATTAGTTAATTTTTGCGTTGATCAGTCTTCCAGAAACTGGGGATAAATGTTTTCTACACAGACCTTAGCACCTCTGTCGGAAGCCGCCATTGAAAGAGCACCTAAGCTACCACCTGAAAGCCAATTCTCGTAATTAAAAACGTTAAAACTGCCTCGTTGGTCTAGTGGTCGCAAGCGCGACTGCTGAGCTTGGGGTCCTGGGTTCGATTCCCGGGTCGGATTGGGTTTTTTCATTAGGAAATTTTCAGTAGCAGCCTGGAATATGGATTTGTGCCCGGTTAATGGCAATAGGCTCGCCCCTTATTACACGGGACTATAACATAACTGGCGAAATGTGGGTGTACTATACATCTCTGCCTACCCCTTCGGGGAAATACAGGCGTGATGTTATGTTATGTGTTAAAAACGTTCAAAATACAGATCCCAACGAATCTCAATGCCTTAAATCTCAATTTCCTGACAGTAGATGTTTCTGATTGCCGTTTATTGGTGACATTAATGACCTAAGTGTCACAAATAAACGGCAAACAGGATCTTCTACTGTCAAGAGATTGAGATTTGAAGCAGTGAGATTAGTTTGCAACTATATTTTGAACGTTTTTTATTACGAGAATTGGCCTTCTGGCCTATCTTTATACACGTTGATCTGCATTCGTGCCATATTTAAGGAGGTGACTATACCACTGATACTGAACACAAATCAATAAAAATCAATGCTAATTAGGGTTCCGTACCCGAAGGGACCCTATTACTCTCGCTACGCTGTCCGTCCGTCCGTCCGTCCGTCCGTCCGTCCGTCCGTCCGTCCGTCCGTCCGGCCGTCCTTCCGTCCGTCCGTCTGTCTGTCACAGGGCTGTATCTTTGTAACGGTAATAGATAACCAGTTGAAATTTTTACAGAATATGTGTTGCTATGAGGTGTATCACGACAAATACTAAAAACAAAAAAAAGTCTAAAACCAAACAACAACGTTTCAACGTTTTTGTTCCTGTTCTATCTTCAAAACGGTAATACATACCAGCGTCAAACTTGCGTCTGATTGTAGTGCATACTATGTAGTTTAGCAACAAATACTAAAAACAGGACAAACATAGACATATCTGGTGGTACCTGCGTAAGAAAGAGATACAAAAATTCACATTTCGCGTACGCTCGTTGATATCTTTTGATAAACTCTCGTAAATTTAATCAGTTTCTATGGGGTATCAGGTCGATGGGTGGTACGGAACCCTTACTGCGTGAGTCCGACTCACACTTGGCCGGTTTTTATTATTATTATTATTTAAATACCTATTTGTAAAACAAACAAATTCTCTTGGTGTGTCGTGTGCGACAAAAAAACGATGCGTGCGAAACCACCAAAAAAATTAGCAGGTACTTCCACCCTGACAATGCCTCCGATGACTTATTTTCAGAATCGTTCGGGATTTATTCTCAAACCGCGCTATGTTTTTAAGTGAAAATTTAGGTATTAAATAATCGTAGATTTTTTAAAGTATTTTTAGATGAATAAGCACATTATTTATCACTTGCTCTAGACATATGGCACGGTTACAGATCAACATCTTGTATTTAGAACTGAAAAGCTGTAAACTGTAGGTGATATACAAGTAGGCCCATTGTTTGACCCTTCAATTTTTATTAAAAGTCTTTCAGACGTTCTAATTGTAAGTTTCACAATAAATTACAGTTGAACGTTAAGGTGACCCGAGAAAGTGCGAGACCCAGGGGTCGTAACACCATTTATATATATATATATATTTGTATAATATATACAAATATATTACAACAGTGCTGTAGGTCAATTTATGGGTCTACCTTTGTCTCAGTTATTAAAGGATATAATATTACAACTAGTAATATATACCTTTATCAGTGGCGTCTGTATCTATTGTGTGTTTAATTCGTACTAATTGTTAATTTGCCCGTCATGGTTCGTTTTGTTATTAATTCAATGTTAAAATAGGTTCACTATTGATTAGCATAAAATGTAATGTCATAATGTATCATGGCATAGTTTCACTTATCCTAATGATTGTTACGCATAATATTAATTCTGCATAAATTTTTTGTATAGGCATATTTTTTAAGCATAATTATTGTTAGCATAACGATTTAAGCGTATTAGCCTAAAGCTTAATATTATAAACGCATAACAATATTAAAGCATAGTGTTTATGCTACAAATAATACGCCCGAATAATAAACTTCTTGCATAATAATTTCTTAAGTTTTCGCTATTAGTACACATTATAATAAAACAAGTTTAACCGGATTACATCGCCATCCTGCAACCACGAACGCTGCAAAGCTTTCGAAACGTCAGGAAAACCATTTTAAATAATATACGCGATGTAATCCGCTTAAATAAGTTTTATTATTACTCCTTACGTGTTAAGACACTATTGCACATATACCCCCGCCCCCTATGACATGGGACTTTAACATAACTGGCGAAATGTGGGTGTACTATACAGCTCTGCCTACCCCTTCGGGGAAATACAGGCGTGATGTTATGTTATGTTATGTTATGCATATTGTTACACGTTGTTCTAATGAAATACGTATATTTCATATAATTTATCATTCAGCGAAAAATTGCCACTTTTGGCACTTTTTCTATCTACAACTACAGTGAACTATAATTTACAGTCAATCGTTTCTGATTAAACTACAGTACTTCAATGGTTAAAAACGAATTTTCGATAAATGATGTATTCAGCGAGTAATATTTTTTTCTCCCACTTGCTCGGAAATTGGTTCATTATTCAAAAAAAAGAATACAACAATCGGCTCTTTTCTGTACCTACGCAACGAAATAACAGGCCGGTAATATCCAACAGGACAATAATAGAAATTGCTGGACACTTTTTATTTTTTAAATTATGCTACCGAGGTTTTTAAGTACACACTTACATAAATTAGGAGTTTTTAGGTACAAAATATTTATCATTATACAGGCTGAATGCGCATTTTTTTTTTCAAAACTTTGAAATATAACAAGAACCGCGCGCGGGCGAATTGGCGTGAATGAAAATTAGATACTGTTGAATTAATTTGTGTTGTGTTTCCTCGCAAATGAGAGAAAAGTACTATACAAGTCTCGGCCGAAATAGCAATTAACGGCCTCGTTTAGTTAAAAAGGACTCGGCTTGCGCCTCGTCCTTTCAAAATCACTTGGGATATAAATAACAACAATATTGCTCGGCCATTGCTTCATTTCAGGCCTCGACAGTAACGTACTATTTTACTGATGGGATTACATGGATTACATGCCCCTTAATCATCATCATCATCATTTCAGCCGAAAGACGTCCACTGCTGGACATAGGCCTCCCCCAAGCATCGCCACAACGAACGGTCCTGTGCCTTCCGCATCCAGCGGATTCCCGCGACCTTCACCAGGTCGTCGGTCCACCTTGTGGAGGTCCCCTTAATCATAGTATATATTTATTGAAACAAGACTAAGGCTTGATTTCACCGACGACAATTCTCTGGTTAAACGAACGTTTACCCACAATTCCAGTACATTTTTCGAGTACTCGTCGAATTGTTCATGGCGTGGTATAGTCACAGTTCAGTTCAGTTCTAACATAACCTAACCTAATTAGCAGTATCTGCCTTGTATCTGTTTCTTGCGGTTATTATTATTTCAATTTAAAGTATTTGCATCTAACTCGTACAGTCGACTGCATGACAGTAGTAACACTTCAATTCGAAAACCGCCCTTACTGCTTACGAAATAAAGATGCTGCTAATCTTGGACGAATAAAAAGAATATTTTTATTCGTCCAAGCTGCTAATGTCAAAGTGTTACCATCGACGTGCTGTCGACCGTACATAGCTTTGGTCGAAAATCAATACTTATTAATGCAAAAGGTTTTTAATCAGTGTAACGGTTATGGCATAAAATGAATGATGATTATGGGTGGTATTCGGAACTCAAATATTCTTATTTATATTTCTAGATATTGCTTAAAATTGGAACCCTTTCCTTCTTATAGATAAAAAGTGAATTTTAGTTTAAATAAAAAGTGGTTATTCCCTAATAAGTACTGTTATTGACTCAGTTATAGAGAATCCTGTCGGTAAAAAGTCTTGATTGTGAGAAATCATACGATGTGGGACTTAGTTGAGCTTGTCCTGATAATTGACGAGGTCGACCCTTTTCTTGGAGCTCCCTAATTCTGGATGAAAGGGCATCAAGAATTTAATTACCGATTAATTAATAACGAACGGCTTAATTTTGTAGGTAAGTACTAGTTTTGTAACGCAATATTGTATAACCTTTATTAGTTAGAGTAAAACTGTAAGCCGATACTGTTAAAAGTCTATTTAGATAGGTAGATAGAAAGAGTATACTTTATTGTTTGCACACCATACAAATAAAACTAACGTTATAAAAAACATGAGCACAGTACTAATAATTGTCGTCTTATCGTTTAAAGCAATTTCTAACAGACAACCAATTTAACTGTTTTAAATTTTAACCTTAACTAGCTAGTTAAACTGAGCTTGAAATCAGAATTATGTACTGATTTTCTCAATATGCTACTGCTTTCCGTATTCAAACCTATATTTTGTATAAAAATCTCTATTTCTTTGACAACCATCTTTTAAACTTATGTGTTATAAGTATGTAATAACAAAAAAAATATGTATATAAGTATTATATCTATTATCTAGTACCCATAGTACAAGCTCGGCTTAGTTTGGGACTAGATGGTGCTGTGTAAAAAATGTCATAAAAAAAAAAACTGTTATTTTAATATAAAAAAACTACATAGATATACAGTTTATTATTCAAATCAGGCACAAATTGTAAATTTTTTGCGGGAATTGGAGGGTTATTTTAATTTACGAAGACGAAGTTCTTATCAGAAGGCCAATTCTCGTAATTAAAAACGTTCAAAATATAGTTCTAAACTCAATGCTTTAAATCTAAATCTCTTGACAGTTCATTAATGTCACCAATAAACGCCAATCAAAAACATCTACTGTCAAGAGATTGAGATTTAAAGCATTGAGTAATCGTTCGGAACTATATTTTGAACGTTTTCCCTTCAGTTGTAAAATTATAAAATTAAATTATATAAAAGAATACTCGGGTCCTAAATTTCAAATTACCCAGTAATATACGAGTAACATCAGAGCAAAAGAAATGATAATACCTACCCTAATTTAATACTCTGTCTTCCCGCGTAACATACATTTCTTCACGTCAGATTTTTCGTTACACAGTCTGTTTTGAAAAGGTGAGGTACCTACTCAGTAATATTATATTGTAGGTGGCTCGTGAGCGCGTTTTACCCGTATATCCGATTTTTGCTCGGATATTTTACTTAATATAATATAATACCATACAAAATCTAATTGGCAGCCGATGTGGATATGATCCTATATGGTTTTCAGGTAATTCAATTGATATTGCTACATATAAGAATAGTCCATCTAATGATTTTGGAAAACGTAGGTGCCGTACTCGGATGCATCTTCAATTTCATCATCAACATCATTTAAGCCGAAAGACGTCCATAGCTGGACGTAGACCTCCCCCAAGCATCGCCACAACGACCGGTCCTTCCCTTTCCTCATCCAGCGGATCCCGCGACCTTCACCAGGTCGTTGGTCCACCTTGTGTTGAGGCCCCCCATGCACGCTCACGCTGAACCTTCCAGTACGCGGTCGCCACTCCAGAACTTTACGGCCCCATCAGCCATCCGTTCTGCGAGCAATGTTCCCCGCCCACTGCCACTTAAGTTTGGCAATTCTTCGGGCTATGTCGGTTACCTTCGTTCTCCTGAGAATCTCCTCATTTCTGATTCGATCACGCAGAGACACTCGGAGCATAGCCCTCTTCATTGCCCTTTGAGTGACTTTGAGCCTTCTTATCAGTCCCATTGTGAGCGACCACGTTTCAGTACCGTAAGCAATTACTGGCAGCACACACTGGTCAAAGACTTTCGTCTTGAGATACTACTGTATTTTGGCGGCATCTTCAATTTAGTGGTTAAATACTTCATTGCATTATTGCACTCAATCGAATGTGTGTGAACACACATTGAATCGGACACGGTGCCCTATCATTGCTATTCGTTTGTCCTATTCGATAAGTTAAAGGTGAAATTATTGGTGACTAGGTGCTTTACTGCATTGAGAACGCAGTAGGCGCGCCGGCTCCAGATGGCCAGTTCGCAGCTTATAAAGAAGAAGTAGTGGAACACGCCCGACGCGCATTCAGGGTGTCTTCCGACGTGCACCAGCGTGCCATGCGCTCCGCCGGCAGCGAGCGACCACCCACCGTCGTGCTGGGCTGCTCGGTCCTTGAAGCCGACGGACTTGAAGCCAAGGACGCTAATGGTAAGCTTTTATTAGACATACATGTCACATGGAATAGTGGATGACACTAATGAATCTGAAGAACATGTTAAAAAAATACGCTCAAGTTGGTTCGAGTTCTGAATCGAGCTAGTGTCAATTCCTAGAGAAATGCATTACAAATTGACACTAACTCGAATTCAAATTCGATTGATACATAACTCGATTGAGTCGGGAGTAAGGCCCCAGACTCTATATTAATTAAAGAATCGACTAGTAGATCAATTGAAAAAAACCCGGAAATCAGAATTATTACCAATAAGTAGAATTTTAATTTTCGAGTTTAATTAAACAAAGCTAAATTTGATATAAAGCAATCAAATACTTCAATCTTGTTTTTTTCATCGTTATAATATCTATTGTGGCGAAGAAAGTAAAGTCACGCTAAATAGAACTTGCTTGTAGCTCACACGTCGTCTTATAATGTGCCCTTAAATCATATTCATAAATGATGAATGTCGCGTTGAATCATAAAGGTATTATACGTTAGTATAGAAATGTCTTTGCGTTGAATACATTTTGTGACGTTCCCTCGTTTGACTTACCTGAGCTGACGTTTTGAACATTTATCCTAATAAAGCGTCACTAATGTATCATGATATCGTTGTTTTTCACTTCAAATGTCTTCATATGAACTCATATTATTTACCCATATATCAAAAATGATACATTTACCCTATTGCAACACATAACACAAAAAAATCCAATCCATCGTTTACAGGGCAGATGTTTCCACATTTAAAAAACAATAGCAATGAAAAATTATTTGAACTCTACAGTAGGTACAAACATTTTTGAATATCTCTACCTAAGATCTCTACTGAGATACTAAATAAATCATGCTGTAGTGAATAAATGCGGAAGTGACTTGAAAAAAATTGCGTCAGCGAAATAAGACACATCAGGAAAAAAATGTCTGCGGCGCGCATAGTGGGGCTGGCGTGCTGACAGCTACGTTTGTTAAATTGAATTACGCGAAAACGATGGGCAGCCGGTGAGATACCGCGTGATTGCGGACTAACCCCCAGTTTCTGGAAGGCTGATCAATTTGATCTATTGTCAAATCTAATGTCAGCTCCTGTGATTGGTCCGCAAAAATACTAACAACCAATCGCATCGCTTGACTTGAGATTTGACAGTCGATTAGTTAATTTTTGTGTTGATCAGCCTTTCGTACCTTGGGGGTAAACCTCGCGAATACCGCTCACAATACCGTCAAATGCATAATACGCTTTCCACAGCTCGAACAACTTCTCTTTTATAGCTGAAATAATGTTTCCATAAAACAACCATATTTCCTATAAAATAAATGCTGCTACCACTGGAAGTTAAAATCAAATTGCTATTCAAGCAAAACTTTGTTTCGACAGCTTTGCAAATGGCTAGTAAAGTTGAAAGGTTTTCAATTACGCTTTCCTGAGTTTCGTAAACCATATACATATCGAATGTTGCGGTGAAAACGTTTTGATGCTAAAACGAGGTTTTAATTGGTTTTATCCAAGAATTTTCGCTTTGAGACGTTTTAAGGGGAATGTAGTAGCCATGTGGCGCCCCCATCAGTAACAAAAATTAATACTCGCTGAATACATCATTTATCGAAAATCTTTTTTTAACGATTGAAGTAAAGGTACTGTAGTTTAAGAATTAGAAACTGTTAGAAACTATCAACTCTGTAAATTATAGTTCGCTGTAGTTGTAGATACAAAAAGTGCCACAAGTGGCCGTTTTTCGCATATTTTGTATCTACAACTACAGCGAACTATAATTTACAGAGTTAATAGTTTCTGATTAAACTACCGTACCTGTACTTCAATTTTTAATAAAGGGTTTTCGATAAATTATGTATTCAGCGAGTAATAACTTTTTTACTGATGGGGGCGCCACTTGGCTACTACATTCCCCTTAAGGAGACGGTACATACAATGTTTATAAAAATATACATATTTGTTTACTGTTTAGTCAGTGGCTAAGAGAAGGTCGCTCCATCTCTTTACTTCATAGAATAAACGATAATCTGCCTAAACCAGGGTATAAGAATAGATAAGTATTATTATCTACTTTATGACCAGGGGTAATATGTGGACGCACAGACGATTACGATTACGATTTATTGTCCCCCTGGGCATTTACATAACAATATAATGTTAAAATATGTTTTATCCTCGCTCACGAAGGTAGTTGCTTCGCTTCATATTAATTTTAATAAAACTGATATGATGTTCCGTGTGGTGCTGCACATAAAGAATTGCACCACCCTTATCTATTCTCACGGGTGCCGTAAAAGGTGACTTAAAGGTGGTAAAAGGTGGCAGCAGCGTTGTCTGAGTATTTAACCAACCAACTGCGATCGCCAACCCGCCTGCCAAGCCTGGCGATTATGACATATTTCCCTTTAAATAGGGGAGACCTATGTCCAGCAGTGGACTTCTTTCGGCTGAAATGATGATATGATTAATAAAGGATTGAATAATAACATGTAGGGCGTTATAGGGTTCAGCGATCCGTACTGCATGCTAGGAATCCAGCCAGCATCCCTGCCCGCTTCACCACGCGCCTCCGAAGACGAGGGACGTAAGCATGGCTTCAGACTGAGTTTCAAGCGACGGGACGGTCGCCAGCAACGGGACAGCCTCGGCAGGCTTCCCGCCCGCTACATACGGGCCACTAGTGTCAGACCGCACACGCTCTCACCAAAGTGGAACGAGACGTTTAAATTGTGAGTGTTTTATTACTTCTACTTAAGTGAATCATAAAAAAAACACACACACACATTCATACATATTTGTAATATTTTGCACCAACCTACACGCTAGAAGCAATTTCTGATCACACTTTTTGTCTCGAAGTAGCAAAACTTCTCGATTCGTCAAACTGAGAAAAAGAAAAGCGTTAGACTTCCTTTCTCTTATTTATCAGATCTTGTTCACACAATGCTGAGTTTAGACTTCTATTGCGTGAAAGTCTTTTCTGTGTTTCAAAAATCCACACACAAATAATTATATGAACCCATTATATTGAATGACCTCCCTTTGTCGCAGTGACATCGATGATATATCATCGGATGTGCTGCACCTGGACATCTGGGACCATGATGATGAGAGTTCTGTGCTGGACGCCGTGTCACGACTCAACGAAGTTCGAGGAGTACGTGGCCTCGGCCGTTTCTTCAAACAAGTCTGTCAGAGCGCACGTCAGGGCAGCCAAGATGACTTCCTTGGTGAGTTTAACATTATTAATCAAAGTTGAAATGTGTTTTTGTTTTACGTATCAGGAGGCCAATTCTCGTAATTAAAAACGTCCAAAATATAGTTCCAAACTAATGCATTAAATCTCAATCTCCTGACAGTAAATGTTTCTGATTGCCGTTTATTGGTGACATTAATGACCTAAGTGTTGACCTTCACCTACCCTAACCTAGCGGTTTAACGGCGCCATGCTGTAATATACAGAATGATTTGTAATTGGAACTATTCCACGAAAGCGGCTATACTTCTATTTATTTATTTTATTTATTTATTTTTATTGAAAAAATGCTAATGGTGAAAAAAAAACCTATTCTGGGCACTAAATTGACACTTTCTTGAAAGCTGATGAATGAGCAATTACTATCATACAAAATTCATGCTCAAAATTTTCATAACCTCGGAAATAAATATTCATAAATCACAAGTTATAAAACAAAATCATCTTATATATCAAAAAAATCTTAAAACTGCTATAACTTGAAAAGAAATGACTGGCGCCCCCTGGTTCACGGGATCATTTTTGTTGCAGATGAGCTCTACTATAACCCCTTTCATGGAATTAGTTGAATTACTAATCAAGTATGTATATGTCTTTACAGCTTTCTTACAGCCATGTCCTACTTTTATTAAAAATAATAACTACCGTTCGAGGAACAACATTATTTTAATTTTAAATATTTATATTCACGCCCGAACCGATCATGTTCATAATTTTGCACGTGACACGCTCTATTCCGTTTTTTTGAGTTATATTATTATTTTTGTTGTTATTATTTTTATGTTGAAAAAGTTTTCCTAGTACTTCCAAGATCTATTTAAATAAAAATGAATGTTTGTCCTCTATGCGCTCCTAAACCATCCATCCGATTGTGATGAAACTTTGGTGAGTTGGTCTGCGAAGCCCGCGAAGGGCAAAAAAAAGACGGCATTGCAACGGCACAGCTAGTTTACTTAATTTATTTAAGTTTTTTTCTTACGCAGATACGGACTGAATCTTAACTCGACACGTTAGAATTTTTTGCTCTGTAATTAATATGTATGACTATCTTACTTAAACCACATAACACATATAGTAATATTTAAACTTGGTTTGATGATGGTGACGTAAATTTTCTGAATATAAGAAATGATTAATTTAAATATACATATTGAGGGTTAATAATAAAAAATATCGTGGTATGGTAATAATACTTACAAAGTTACAAGACCGTTCCCCAACCATGCCCGGTCTGTATAAGGTCTAAAATATTAATACCTGTTGCCTGACTTTCGATAGACTATCGATTGTCTATAGATAGTATCGAAAAACCCCCAATCAATCGATAGGCCTATCGATAGTATCGATCGGAAGGTATCCAACAATGATATCGATAGTATCAAACTATCGTATCAATACTATCAATAGTATCGGTAGTTTGAAATCAAGCAATACTATCGATACAATCGATAGTATCGATACTATCGTGCTATCGTTTAGATAGTATTGCAATATAACTATCGGTGTTTATTGACGTTATTTTTACATTGAATTTATCATAATAAGAAAGTTCATTTTCCTAGCTTCTGTATTGGTACACACCACACTGTTAGGGTGTACCTACTTAACCATTTCATAATCTTATACATCAATACTATCTAAACGATAGCTCGATAGTATTGCATGATTTCGAATAATCGATACTATCGATAAGCCTATCGATAGGATGACTGATTTTAGGGGGGTAGGTACTAATGATAGATCGATAGTCGATTTAATTCAACACTAATGCTTATACTCAGAGACTAATCTAAGCGTGAACTCATTCTTCCAACTGTTAAAACGCAATGCTATTTGACAGTTGCAAGCATGAGTTCAGGCTTAGATCAGTCTCTGAATGTAAGCCTAAATGTTGTAGCTAAGGACCTTCACAGATCATCCGCTATAAATAGTTATGAAAATAATGTGTCTGTCTGGACAATTTCGGACGAATATCAAAAACACAATCTATTTGTGTGCGTTCAATGAGCATCTTATTGATTTTCTTCGTATGATGAAACAAGTTATAGAGTGTAATCATCTGCCATATTCTATTAGTGTATTTGGAGAACGGTCGTAACGCCTACATCTTCAAGATAGTTTACTGTCAAATTCTGGCTAAATATAATAAATGAATGACATCTAGATCTAATTATTCTGTGTGTCAAAGACCTAAAATTACTTTATACTAGCTTGGCTAAAGTTTCCTCGGAATATCTACCAAATTATCAATTTCTTACTGACAGAAAGCTAACAGAAAATAAATTTAGAATTTTTAACGTGACATGCTCTATTTTGTTAATGTTTAGCGTAATATTATGGCGGTGAAAAACACGAAATGTAGAAGTGAAAAAGGTTTCTTTGTACTTCCAAGATATTCTATTTAATCTGTATTTAATTTTTTTGCTTTCGCGGATACGGACTAAATCTTAACTCGACGTTTGAAATTGTTGTTCATTATTAACATTAAGCTATTATTAAGACTATATCAAATTCAAAAGTTTTTTTATTTCAAGTAAACCTAATTACAGGCACTTTTGAAACGTCAGGCTTTGCACAGTTCCAAATTGTGGGTTCTCCATAGGGAGAAGAACCGTCAAGAAACTACATGGATATACTCTTTTTAAAATAGGTTATTGTTTATTACATCAAATTTATTCTATAAAATCTTCCTGGGGTCACACTTGACACAAATACTCTTCAAATTAAATAATAATACAGAAAATGGGTATTTTTCTTTTCCCAAAACTACGACGGGAAACATTATATGGGGCATGTTAAAACACTACGCGGGCAAAGCCGCAAGAACACTGTTAGTTCTCTATAGAAACAGAGCAGTCCTGAAAACGAGCAGCGCTGCACAAATAAGATTCTTTTGTTTTGTTGTCTACATGGTATTTGCAAAGTATTTCTGAAGGTACCGCGGCACCCGACACGCCCGTATTGAACTCATCACACACCTGACTTTACTTAGTTTACTTAGAACCGAGTACCTTGAGCTTTGAACGTGTTTATTTTTAAGACAGCACACCAAGTGGATGGAAAATGTACACACGGTAAAGCTGAGTAAGTAGGTAGAGATACGAATACTGAAGATGGTAGCATACATTATTATACATATAGGTACATGAGAACTTATCTTAAGAAAAGGAAAACAGTATTTTTTCTACTAATGCTTCATTACGAACTAGACATAATGAATATGTTCCTGACATACCTACCTACTTCTGCCGCTAAACAGTACGGTACGGGTACGGGTGTCGGTGAAATTACAATCACATGAGACTTTCCATCTCCATGTCTCAGTTTGGCGAACCGACTTGTAATACCATTATGCAACAGCTTAGGTGGTACTGCAGTTTTTATGGGTAAAGGGAACCGCTTTACATCAGGTGGGCCTGATTTAGCTCGTTTCGCCATCATCATCCTCCGAGCCTCATCATCATCCTCCGAGCCCTTTCCCAACTATGTTGGGGTCGGCTTCCAGCCGTTTCGTCATTCTAAAGATTATAAATATTATACAGGCTGTAGGCAAAACACAGGGACAAGTGGAAAAAGGGAAGGGAGGCCTTTGCCCTGCAGTGGGACACTACGGGCTGGTAATAATAATGATAATACAGGCTGTCCCATCGTGGACAGACAGAACAGCGTTGGCACCCTTCGGGTACGAAATGCCTCGTGAGAAACGTTAGTTTTACCCTACTGATCAGCTTGTCGTTGCGATACTAATACTGCTCAGTACGAGAGGAACCGCAGTTTCGGACATTTGGTTCATGCACTCGGCCGAGCAGCTGGTGGTGCGAAGCTACCATCCGCGGGATTATGCCTGAACGCCTCTAAGACCAAAGCCAGCCTAGGAATCCAGCAAGGATATGCTCACTGTGGAGCCCCGAGAATCGGGAGGCTCTAAACCAGCCATTCCCAAAGTGGGCGATAACGCCCCCCTGTGGCCGCTGCAGGCCTAAAGGGGGGCGGTAAGAAACCCAGAAAAAAAATGGGGGCGTTGTGTAAAGGTTTGGGGGGCGATTTGTAATTCCATCTAGCTAGGAGGACTCTTAGACACCGACTGAACTCTTGACTTTCGAGTAGACAAAATAAGTTTGGGAACCACTGTGACAATACTACTTTACTAGTCGCGCTTCACCACGTGAGGTGCGACGTCAAAGCCCATTTGGATCGCGGAAATTGATGCTGTCCGCTTAACGCGTGCATCACGGCTCCGATGGTCCGATTTTCCTCAGTTTGATGTCGGGGCTCGGAATAGTCTGTAGACGACTTCCGTTCCTGGCGAGGTGTTGTGCTCGGTAGGGCAGCGTCGTGCTGCGATCTGTTGAGACCCAACCCTACGCCAGTGGGAGCCAGTTTAAATGTTAAGTTTTGTTTCGAAACCCTAACACTAGACAAAAGTCGGATAAATAAGTTAACTCAGATTGATAAGTAATGCTGTCAGAATAACTGTAATTGATAGGAAACCTAATGAATGTGTTTTATGAGACAGCTAGACGTGAATATTTGCTATGGAGCTAATTATTTTAACTAAACTATGAGTTCTCAAAATTTGGTTCTAAGGAACTACGATGACATGAAAAACTACATTCAAATATTTCTAATCAGTCCCAAATATTTATGTTTTTTTTTTTACGAAATTACTGATACCTGCACTTCGCGGGAATCGAACCCAGCAATTTTTCTTGTGTTAATTTTAGTCAATTTGATTTCTATGACTGCTGTTAGTAATTCCTTTACGATTTCATAGCTGTTTTGATGAATATGAATGCCATCTTTGGTGTAGCAAAAACACAAAATTCACTTTAGTAAAACCATCATGTGACCTCTCACAAATCCTTTGCTGATTGTTTTTCTACCCATTGTAGTCATGGGATGGACTGCCTCGTTGGTCTAGTGGTTGCAAGCGCGACTGCTAAGCGTGATGTCCTGGGTTCGATTCCCGGGTCGGGCAAAAAGTGTTATTGGGATTTTTCTGTCAAAAATTTATCAGTAGCAGCCAGGAGTCAGGAAGTTGCAGGTGCTACACCCCCGTGCCTCGGAGAGCACGTAAAGCTGTTGGTCCTGCCTGATCTCTCTACGGTCGTGTCGGATTGCCATCCCCTCGAATTATGAGAGTGAGGGAGTAGAGAAGGCCCAACAAATGTATGCGCACGCACTTGTGCACTATAATATTTTCCACGCAGATGGCTATTGATGTCTCCGTAGAGATTGGCCGCCGTGACCGAAATTCGGCCGGGAGGAGATTATTATTATTAGTCATGGGGTTTCTAATTAAGATTTACTCCTGACAACCTAAATTACAAATTACCACGATAAAACTACTTTTAATGTTTTCAAGCTGGATGATGGGCAAAATGTATGGAACCTGGTACCGGCTCCAATAGCAATCACTGTAGGGTCGTTGGGTAGGTCTGAACGAGACGAAAAATATTTACTATGGCGACTTGTCCCAAATCTTTGTCCATTTTCCGTGAGACCGCGACAAAGACCCCCGGTTACAATTCTATATTTTGATATCATTGTTGAAAATAATATAAAGGAACATTTTTATGTTACATGCGGTGACGGGGTGACCACGAGGAGCTGCCCCCGATTCTATCCCGCCCGGGGGGAGGGGTGCGTGGTGCGCGTGGGCAGCTTCACGCCGCATATTTAGTCACATCATATTTTATCGGGGGCAGCTCCTCGTGGTCACCCCGTCACCGCATGTAACATAAAAATGTTCCTTTATATTATTTTCAACAATGATATCAAAATATAGAATTGTAACCGGGGGTCTTTGTCGCGGTCTCACGGAAAATGGACAAAGATTTGGGACAAGTCGCCATAGTAAATATTTTTCGTCTCGTTTAGACCTATACAACGACCCTATAGTGATTGCTACTGGAGCGGGTACCAAAATGCCCATTGTCCTTACTGGGTTCGATTCACGCGCTGTGTATCAGTTTTTTTAATTTGTTTTTTGCAATTTTTCATTACTCTAAAATTGACGTTGTGGTTCCTTAGAACGAAATTCTCTGGCTCTAATTGATCTCATCTCCTCATTTATTTTTCCCCACTGGCCCATTGAACTGTATTACCCTGTAGAGTCATAGGTTTTATGGTGGAAAACTAAACCAAAGATAAAAAGAAATGTACAACAACGATGGTTTGGCCCTAAACGCGCGTATTAATAAAAGAAGTGGCTTGCAAGCTGGTGTCACGCGATCACACCTTAGACTGCAAGCAACTTGCATGATGGAAACGCGGCTTTCATTTATAATTCAAAAACGATTGTAAGCCGTCAGGGCTAGCGTGTTCACCATAAAACTAACCCGAAATAATCATACAGAGTAGTGTACCTACTTAATCGAAAATATTGTGAAAAATTTCAAGACAACAGCCGAGCAATTTAGTTGACATTACAATTTATTACGGATTGCAACATGCAAAATATTTTGCAGTACCTATATATAAAGCTTTTTTATATTAAAGAAAAGAAAAGTGTTAGACTTATACCTCAATCAACTCAGCCTATCGCAGTCCACTGCTGGACATAGGCCTCTCCCAAGTTGCGCCACAACGCTCGGTCCTCTGCCTTCCGCATCCAGTCCCCCCCAGCCACGTTCTTTAGGTCGTCGGTCCACCTGGCAGGGGGGCGCCCTACGCTGCGTTTGCCGACACGCGGTCTCCACTCAAGGACTCGTCTGTTCCAACGGCCATCGGTCCTTCGACAGACATGGCCAGCCCACTGCCACTTCAGCTTACTGATCCTAAAAGCTATGTCGGTCACTCCGGTTCTTCTCCGGATAATCTCGTTACGGATTTTATCCTTCAAAGAAACTCCAAGCATAGGTCGCTCTATAGCTCGCTGAGCGACATTAAATTTGTGGACTAGCCCAACTGTCAGTGTCCACGTCTCGGCACCGTAAGTCATGACTGGCAGGACGCACTGGTTGAAGACCTTTGTCTTCAAACTTTGCGGTATAGGCGACGAGAAGACTCGGCGAAGTTTGCCAAATGCTGCCCAGCCCAGACGGATCCTTCTGTTGGCTTCTTTCTCGAAGTTGTGTCTACCAAGCTGAATTGCCTGCCCTAGGTAAACGTATTCCGTTACAACTTCGAGTGCCGACCCTTCGACGAATATTGGCCTCGGCATGACATGCATATTGAACATGACTTTAGTCTTGTCCAGATTCATGCCGAGACCGACATGTCGAGAGGCTCCGTTTAAGCTGTGCAGCATTTCGCCCAGTTGTTCCAGCGACTCAGCCATTACAACGATGTCATCGGCAAAACGGAGATGTGAGATGTTCTCGCCGTTAACGTTGATACCCTGTCCAGTTCAGTCCAGCGTCTTGAAGACGTCCTCCAACGCGTTAGTGAACAATTTCGGGGATATTACATCCCCTTGTCTCACCCCTCTGCGCAGTTGGATTGGCTTCGTCTTCTGGTCCTGGAGCTGAACAGTCATGGTAGCAGCGTTTTATAGGCATCTCAGCATCTCTATATACCGCTCATCAATGTGACATCGCTGAAGAGCATCCAGAACTGCCCAAGTTTCGATAGAGTCGAAGGCCTTCTCGTAGTCCACGAATGCCATACATAGCGGCTGATTGTACTCTTCAGTCTTCTGTATGATCTGCCGAACAGTATGGATGTGGTCTACGGTGCTGTAGCCTTTTCGAAACCCAGCTTGCTCTGGTGGCTGGAATTCGTCGAGTCTTCCGGCGAGACGATTCGTGATGACCCTCGAGAACAGCTTGTACACATGACTCAGGAGTGAGATGGGTCTGTGATGTGATGGTCTGAGACTTATACCTAATATAGGTAAATAAGTACATACATATTATTGTATTTAAATGAGAAGTGCAACGCACGTGCTTGTATTCAGGGTGACGGGGGCCAAATCGAACGGTGCGGTGGTGTGACTGGATCAAACCTTGTTTCACGCCGACCGCCATACGTCAATGTTTGGACAACCTAATACCCACTCACGCACTCATTTCACATAAATCTTTTTATGATAGTGTCAGGGTAATCTGATAACATTGCATTGGTCTTGTTGTCACAGCTTTGACGTCATGTTTTGGTCACTCGATCGTGTGTAGTTGAGAATTGATAAATAAGTACTAGACTGAAAAATAGACGAAGTACTGCGAACAATCATAGTACAGCCAACAAAACAACCCAGCACTCACGCACACACATGCTCCGCAAACCGTGCTCACCGCTCTCAGTACACAATAGTACACATGTCGTGGCATCATCCAGTAAGAATCGCGAAAACAAATATCCTTCAGTTGCATGGTGTGTGCTTGAGCGCTGGTTTGTACACACGGCTACACATCAAGCTGTAAATTTCCAGTATAAGCTGAACTCGCATTGTATAGGTTTTCCTTACAACGCCAGGTCAGTCTTTACTGGATTTGTACAGCTTGATGTGTAGCCGTGTGTACACGGAGGTGCACGGTTTTTTTGGCTTCACTATGATTGTTCGTAGTACTTCGTCTCTATTTTTTACTGTCTGTGGACTGAAACTAAACAATCTATGTACCTAATAATTCAATGTATAGGTCGTTTATATGAATAAAGATCAATTACTATTTCATTCCATATGTATTTTTGTGCTATATAACTTCCTGCACATTGTACCTGTAAAATTGTGTTAATACTCACAAAATAAATGGCATAGCAAAGGAAAGAACGTGTGGCCTATATAGCGATGACAAACAGAATAGCGGCAACGCTGAGCTTCAAAATCCCGGTTTACAATGTTGACATTTTCAAATCTCTTTTAAGGTACAGGGATAAAATGTGAATTCATCGAAATTGGATATATGACGAATTTATGAAAACGAGCGCACCTGTATACTCAATATTTCATATTCGTTTTTCAACGAAAACAAGTTGTACCTATGGTTTTATTTTATTGAAAATCAAAATGAAATTTTCTTTATTCACGAATTCAATAAGTTCAACATAAACTGACCAAGCTAGTACATTGCAAAGGTGAACAGTGATTAAATACTGTGCATTTTCCATGAAGTAAACACCAATATAACCGACCTAGCACGTACATTGTTTTTTTTTTTTTTTTTTTTTTTAAATCTTTATTTATTTATGGAGGGTTTGATCTAAAAGAACATGTCACCCTCATAGTTACACTCAATACATACATTATCTACGTTTAATGCCTAGTTGTACTATTTTATACAATTTTTTAGCTGTCTTAGACAAAGGGGCAGCTAAAACGCAATTAAATATACCAACATCACGTGAATCTAAATCATTCTCTAACATGAAAATGATTCTTTCGACTTCGTTCCGGACGCACTCAGCTAAAATATGCGTAACGTCCTCTACCTTATCACATTCTGAACAATTAGGTGACTCACATTTTCTCATTAAAAAGGCAAAGCTGTTCAGGGGTATGTGTCCAGAACGAAGCCTGAAAGCTGTCACAAGGTCCCTTCGATGCATCTCTGCACCCACAAACCAGGGAAGGCGGGAAAGGCTGTGTTGGATTGTTCTGTACCAAATCCCCTTACTCAGTGACCTCTCATCAAAATACTCTGACCATAAATCAATACACTGACCCCGAACCTTATATATAAGATCACTGCCATAAGGTAAAAAGTCAAAATTTATGCCATCTGTAATTGCCTCTTTTGCCAAGCGATCTGCTTCTTCATTTCCATACAAGCCAATATGGGATGGTATCCATTGAAGTACAATGTTCATATTTTGGAGGTTATGAATTGATTCCAAAATTTTGTAGGCTATCGGTGTACCTCGAAAAGTCGAGGTGCACCGAGCCAAGTGTTGCAGAGCACTCCTGGAGTCCGTTAGTATTACATAGTTTCCTGATTCAAATGACTCAATATAAGATACAGCCTCTGAGATTGCTAATAGCTCAACGTACATTATAGAAATTTTAACATTTAATTTTAATTTTATGGAAGCCTTCGCTTGCGGATCAAAGACAGCCAATCCCGACTCTTTACCTTCCTGAGACCCATCAGTATACACTGTGTAAAAATTCGAGTAGTTTGAAGTTAAATATTGATTACAAAGTTGCCTAATATTACAACATTGATATTGATGTTTCGGTTTCCTTACTACATCGATATAAGGCCTAACTACATTAGAGAGGTCCACATTGCCAACCCATGTGTCTAACGAAAATCTTTCCAGTTGATACGTCGTATGAATTTGATAGGAACTTAAAGACTCATGAACCGTCACAATCAATGGTTTCTTTTTGTGCCTCCAGTATAAACTTCGACATGATTCAACCAGACTATCCAACGTGGGCAATATTTCACTACCTCTAAATGACTTCACCTTCAACCAGTACTTTCCGGCTAAGTAGTACCTGCGTATATATAAAGGTTGAAGGTGAAGCTCGCACTCCATCACGTGTATTGGTGTAGTCCTCACAAAGCCACCAATAACTCGCATACACTGGTTTTGCAATCTGTCCAATTTGACTAAGTTATTTTTGCATCCACTATCATACAGAAAGTTACCGTAATCTAGTCTTGAACGAATAATGGCAATGTATAGTACCCTTAAATGATACGGATGAATACCCCATCCAGACCCAGCAAGAACTTGAAAGACTTTTAATGATTTTAAACATTTTTCAACTACTTCCCCAATATGTTTTGTCCACCTTAGCGAGCGGTCCCATTCACTCATATTCACTTCAGTCACTCATATTCAATTCACTCATATTCAGTCATATTCACTTTCCACCACGAGAGAACTCTGTATTTTTCATGTTAGTCACTTTAACACATGGCATTAATATATAACAATTTAAACTCAATTCACAACTATTGGAAATCAAGGATTTCTACAATCACAGAAAATAACACAAAGGTTACATCAACACTGACCGTTGCAACAATCTGAATGCCCCCACTAATCAAAACCACAGATCTTTTATAGATCAGCAAAATCGAGTCAATACACGTTCCTTAATTCATTTTTAAGAATATTCCTTTTTAATTAAAAATCTTGGAAAGATATTATAAAAATTAAGTAGGTATCAAAAACAAATAAATATCATTATTATTCATTATAACATTTGGAAATAATTAATTTGACTCGGATATTATTGGAAATAGAAATGAATATAAAACAAATTAATACAGCACAAAAACGTTAAATTAAATCATAAAATAATTCAAAACAAATTGAATAACATAGGCATTCTAACACCTAGGTTACATTGTTGTAATGGCATTCACTTATTTAAATATATTGAATTTTGCCAGGTAAATATTTCTCTTTGATTTTATATTTAAGCTTTAATAAAGGATGACAGGTAGAATAATATTATATCAACGGTCGAAACAAAGCTTCATCATATTAATGCATCAATTTAATTTCCATTTATTTTGTGAACGTAATCGGATTACGGAGCCTTCGCTGCAAAAATCTGTTGATTTTCACAACAAATATCTTCATGCCTGTATAGCTCAATGTAGAGATAAAAACAAATATTGTAACAATTTTGGTATACGAAAATATATGAAATTCGCAACTTTGAAATGGAAACATTACTTTGCTAACTTCGGAAACAAGTAAGATTTAAAAATATGCCATGTTTGATACTGCTTATTTATATTCGACATTTTCGGTAACATAATTTGACTTGTTAGATTAGATAGACTTTCCAATGAAATATTTTATATTTTTCAAAGCAAAAATTATGGTTAATTTTAGAAGAGGCAGCTACAAAGTAAGTAAATTTTATAATTATTTACGGAATAAATTCTTAGGTTGCGTGAACATACCGCTCCGCGAGATCCCGTCAACTGGCGTAGAAGCATGGTACAAGCTGGAGGCTCGCTCCCAGCGCTCATCGGTGCAGGGACGCATCCGCCTGCGCCTGTGGCTGTCTGCCAGGGAGGCAGGCCGCCATGATGATGACAACTGGCAGCAGGTATCACCTTACATTGTAAATATCATTATTATAAATATCAATATTTTTCAGTATCCGTAGCTATCATAGCGATAACCCTGAGGAAATATTTTGCAATTCCGAAAGGTTTAGAAAATAGAGATTGGTTTATTGCAATTTACCTGTATTGATTAGTGCGAGATCAAGCTTTTGCTTTTTACACGTACGTGATTCCAGCAATAGTGTTCATTTTAATACAATAACGTGGGCATCGCATCTGCACTACAATCGAAACCACTTTGTTTCTCATTTACACATTGATTCATTCACAGACTTTTCCAGTAGCGCTGAAACAAATAACCGACCTCAATAACAAAAGTTTGTGACACTACTGAGAAGTTCTATTGCTTTGATAAATAATAATACAGTAATACCGGGTGGCCGATAAAATGACGTCCAAAGGATTTTTTTTGACTTCTTATGTCGTGCCTAGAAGTGGCAAAGGTGCGTAAACTTGTCGTCGCATACAGGTGTCTTTTAGGACACCAGTGTGCGAACCGTTTGCTTGATCATCAGCCCCCCAAGTTGACAATCTACACAACTTGTCAACTTGGCTAGGGGGGCAGTGCTGTTTTAGACGCAGAGACACTATAATTAATTGTATTTTGTAGCAAACCTAGCAACGCAATTTTTGGCTTAATTTATTTTGCATTGAATGCTAGAAACATGATGGGCGTTATTGCGTATTTATGTGTTAGTGGCGGAAAACCGGCGACATGCGTTTCCATAGTAAAAGACAGTAGATAACATTTGTAATACCTTATTATTTAGATTTCTACGGTTGTGCCACATCCGAAAGGACCCCATGTATGTTATGAAAGTACCCACCTTTAAAAAAAACTATCATTAGACACAAGTTTGAGCTCACAAAACAAACAAACCGTATTTAGTCACTGAGGTAATATGTACTACGTACTAGAGAAGACACCTCGAACAAAATGTTTGTAGCACGTTTTAGAGCTCCTGCACTCTCACTCGCTTAGCCACGCTCGCGCCGCGCGTGCTCCGTGGCAAGTTGTGCTAAATTTTTTGTTTCTGATGTCTGCTCCAGTACGTAGTACATATTACCTCAATGTATTTAGTAGCCTATTATATCTCCACTATGCTTAGATCCAAACAGACGTGAAATCGAAAACCAAAGCACTTTTCCGTCCGAGTGGAATAGTACAATTCACTGACATGATTTTCTTCTTGCTTCGTTTAGCCTCATTTTATACTCCAGTTCCTTCGATATTAATAACGCTGGTTTCTTAATATCGCTAGAAGAACTTAACAAGCTTTATTAAATGAACAATGAAGATAATCGCCATAGCGCGGATTATAGGCTTACATATCAATATTGCTAATCCTCCGAGCCGCTGCATCGTTCATAAAACATTTTATTGGCTTTTTGCAGCGAACCATTAGTTGATATATGATATACGTGTGTAGCCGGCTTTGTGTAGCAGCAAATGTAGCGCTATCGTCAGGGACGAGCCGCGTGTCGGCCACGCTCCATCGCCCATGTTGTTATTTTGGATCATACAGCCTCTTTTATTTGCTTAACAACCCATGACCGATATAGATTTATCAGCTACAATGTCACGCTATTATTAGTATCAAGGATTTTGCATAGCCCCGAGAGTAATTTATAGCAATTGTTGCTTTTGCTCCTACTTTATCATATATTTTTTAATCATTTAATAATTTTTTAATAATTATTAATATGTTTTTAATCATTTTGTTGTCTTTTTGCACAACTGTGGTAGCTAAAATTTCAAACCAATAAATTGTTACCAGCTTATGTACTTGTACGTTTGTAATCAACGTCGGAAGACGGTACCATGAAGAAAATCAATAGAACAACTAACTACATGTACCTATGCGAACAATGCATGACTTGTTTTCACTATAACATGTGTTTATTTAAATGTATGTATTAGGTACATATCTTAACTATAACTTATTTGTGGTAACATAACATAACATAACATCACGCCTGTATTTCCCCGAAGGGGTATGCAGAGGTGTATAGTACACCTACATTTCGCCAGTTATGTTATAAGTCCCATGTAATAGGGGGCGAGCCTATTGCCATTAACCGGGCACAAATCCAGACTCCAGGCTGCTATTGAGAATTTCCTAATGGGAAAACCCAATAACACTTTGCCCGACCCGGGAATCGAACCCAGGGACCCCATGCTCAGCAGTCGCGCTTGCGACCACTAGACCAACGAGGCAGTATTTGTGGTAACAGTAGTTATGAATTACATTCAATAATGTCTTACCGTCTCGATAAAGATTTCTCCGGTATCTCGATAACGTATTCAAAGTATTCAGTGACTGAATCTCTCTTTTAGCCCCGCGTAATCAACTGAGCGAGCGACTGAAGCAAAATTGCGATTACACGATAAATCCAATTTATCCCTCATAGGTGCTTTTTTCAGTGTGACTCGGTGGGACTGGCTTTTGTACGCTTCAAAAGTTTTCACATGCCCATTTTATTATTTAAGATTTATATCCTTCTTTGAAATCTCTTGTAAATGAAAAGGTTCGTATAAGCCGACCGGAGGTAGCGAAAGAGAGTCAATTGGTCTCGGCTTCCTGCATTTAATTCCTAAATTTTTTTCACAATTCTTGTGTTTAATAATTTCTTAGGTTTTTGGCATCACTACATATTAGTTTAACCGGATTATATCGCGTATATTATTGAAAGTGTTTTTCCTGACGTTTCGAAAGCTTTGTAGCGTTCGTGGTCACAGGAAGACTAAAGCGTCTTTACAGATTTTTCCAAAAAAATATTTTAATCTACCATACAATTTTTAATTAATTAAAATCTTTTCGATACACACAGTAATCAATCACAATGTCATTATTTTTTAGGGTTCCGAAGTCCTACAAGGAACCCTTATAGTTTCGTCATGTCCGTCCGTCTGTCCGTCTGTCCGTCTGTCCGTCTGTCCTAATCCTTTACAGCTTAATAACTTCTACAGTTATAAACATAAGTAAATGAAATTTTGTTAAAAAATAGTCTGCATATAGATCTCAATTTTAAAAGAATAAAAAAATAGTTTTTACGTTCTTTAGGGGTGGTAGGTCTACTAAAATGAAGGTAATGTTTCATACATCACTTTTTTATCAGATGTACCATCTGCGAAATATAGCCCGCCAAAGTGGCTTGCAATGTGTCCCCCCCCCTGCCATTTCTAAACTATGCAATGTAGAAACTTATAATCTTCCACATTGATAGACCTTTGTGAAAACTCTCTTTTAAAATTATTTCGAGTATAATGTGATTATAATTTTTTGAGTTATAGACAGAAAACTGAAAAATACTTAAAACGTCCTAGTTCAAAGGTCATTGACCTTAGAGAAAAATGATCTTAGCAAATAATGCTCCTTTAGCTACTTTCTATTTGAAAAAATCACAAAAAGTAACTTTGTGTTATGTTGACGACACACTTCTTAAATTTGGCGCCATCTAGCGGAGTCGTACAACACTCTCTGGGTCGCCAATGCTGCCGTCAAGTGCCGTGTATTACATTTGGCACTGTATAGCGCCATCTAGTGGCTACTGACATCACTCTCTGAGTCGCCAATGCTGCCGTCTATTGCAAAAACTAAAATAGCCGTGATTAATATTCGATTTGATTTGTTTGTAACACCTACTTAAGGAACCCTATAATACTGAGCATGGCCCGACATGCTCTTGGCCGGTTTTTTAAAGTGTAGCATGCTGTTTGGGACTATTATTAGAACTGGGTTCAGCTGCCAGCCATCTTCTCGTTTTTATGTGTGTTTTTTGTTCTTATCTGTTTACTTGAATGAGCTAGATCGGTAAAATAAGAAATTCACTCTAATATTTTATAGACTCAATTTATTACATTAAATTAAAGCAGTCTTTACTACTTTCGTAGGTATATAGGCGAGTATAAAAATAGAGACTTTTTATAAACCTTGTATACCTTGATCAACCCGTTACCGGGCGCATGATCGGCGCCCACGGTAACTTTGTAAATTATCAATTGTGGCTAACCAGGTAATTGTATTTGAAAGAACATTAGCTAAACTTATGCAATATCTTGGAAATCTACGTTACATGAAAGCTTTGTTATTGGTAAAGGTCCGTCAACACGAGCGTCTGTTCGGCGTGCTACTTGCACATGAGGTGGAGCTGCAGCGCGCTGCTGCCGCGGCCACAGCTGCCACAGCCGCAGTGGCGGCGGCGGCCGGCCAGCCCGAGCCCAGCGCCGCCACGCCCACGCCGCCGTGGGACGGAGACCTGTGCGGCGCTGCACAGACTCTGCTGCACCAACACGCCATACAAGGCGACCTGAGCGCTCTGCAAGCAGCTATTGCTCGATTCGCAGCGGCTTGCCGACTGAACGCCGATGCACCTCTTGATCCCAAGTAAGCTCAGCCTCTTGCAGTCGTCTAACGGATATAAACCTCTTCCAAAAGGCAGGACAGTGTTTGTTGGATATCTCACTCACCAGTCCTTATGCTGAATTCTCCACTATAGAAGCAAGTCAATGGTGATGGCTAGCCACAGACCAGTAAGCCTCTAGATAGCCTCGGTCACAAAGCATATGCAGTAGCTCTGCACATCATACGCCCTGCCGCCAATCGGGACGTCACTCCATTATCGAGCGGCACCAATCATGCTACCGAACTTTTGAGCCGACCCCTGTCCCCTGCAAACATTTTACGACTGTGTTCTCATGCAAAACTTTGCTTATGTGGCGTCTTGAGGCTTACTGGTCTATGTGGCTAGCTGACACCGGTATTTAGTTTAATGGGTAAACGTCACCTGATGGTCCTAATAGCGTCATTGTTCTAAGGCAGGGTGCAACGCACGCAGATGTGGTTAATAAGGAAGCTAGATATTGTAGGCTCATTATCCCTTACCAACAATACTTTTGGTTTAGATACATGCACAAGTTGCTGATCGAGTTGGAGCGCGCCTGGTGCGCCTGTGAAGCCATTTCGGGAAGTGGCAGTGGGGACTCGGGATCGGGAGCCTCCCGTGATGAGGAGCGCTGGCTGGCCGACTGCTTCTGCGAGTACGTAGACCGCGCGCTGCATCAGCTGCGCCTGCACCGGGACCTCTACCCTGTGCTGCACCAGTACAGCATCAACAAGTAAGTTACTAACTTAATCACTAATGAACTAGTATCTACTGTCATAATCGCATAATTTTTTGCCATTCTATAACAAAAAACGTGTGCGGTCCGGGACGAAGTTACTCATATTTTTGATTTTGATTCAGCTGACAACTCAATGTCGGTTTATTCAGTGTAGATACTCTATTTATAACTCAAATCTTACGATGACGTGACGACAAGGCACTTCGTTCCAAAAAAATCCAAGGCACAAGACATTGTATCCAGAGTTCAGAAAATATTATTTACAGCCAACAGAATTACTTTAATCAGAAGAACCGTCATAGTTTACCTTTTATCTCAATCAATCAATCAATCAATCAACTCAGCCTATCGCAGTCCACTGCTGGACATAGGCCTCTCCCAAGTTGCGCCACAACGCTCGGTCCTCTGCCTTCCGCATCCAGTCCCCCCCAGCCACGTTCTTTAGGTCGTCGGTCCACCTGGCAGGGGGGCGCCCTACGCTGCGTTTGCCGATACGCGGTCTCCACTCAAGGACTCGTCTGCTCCAACGGCCATCGGTCCTTCGACAGACATGGCCAGCCCACTGCCACTTCAGCTTACTGATCCTACAAGCTATGTCCGTCACTCCGGTTCTTCTCCGGATAATCTCAGCTACTTTCAAATACTTGAGAGAGAAAATTGCTAACTATTTGATAAAAGTTTTAGCCCTTCTTGAATTTTTATATTTAATGGATGACCTGAACTATAAGAGGTACAAAAGAGTTTATCCTATTGAGTAATAGCAGTCTATCAGGTAATTTTAATGATATCTTACTCCATGGAATCGAGCGACCTTTCACAAAGCAATCGTGCAGGGCTTGCTGAAAAAAAAATTAATAGTTTAAAAACACTAGAAAAACACGCTTTGTGGCCTTTCTCACAAGTGCAAACACGACTATGATACGATATTCCATCATGGTATGCCAGTGCTTATCTTCCGGCTTCATCATCAGACCTTGAACGCTAATCGCGGTCAAAGTTCATTACAAGACTTTTCTAAGAAATCCAAAACGTTCCAGTTCATATCTTCCGGCTCCATCATCAGATCAGTTCGACAGTACCATATTATTGTATTGTCATCAGAACTACATACAGCTGCCAATTTTCATTACGCTACGACCCTTGGAAGATGGTTATATTAGTTACCTTAGATTCCATTACATAGTTAGTTACAGGTCGACCGGTCGACCTAATAAAAGCGTGTTAAAAACAATTTTCATGCAGTCGAACTGTCAGATCGATGGGTTCCCTCCTATTATGGTTAAGCCTAAATTTTAATTAGTTAACTTCAGTGAATTTGTCTCACTCATTAACCTACATTGTTCCCACACCATTCTATTATTTTTTTCTTAACGGGCTTGCGTTTGAACGCCACATCACCTGATGTTAATTCTTTCCAAATAATGTAACAAGCCATTGTACCATTTACTACATGAAAAGAGTATTTCCATGGAGTTTCTTGCCGGCTCTTCTCCATAGACCAACATTTTGGAACCGTGCAACTAAATTCTTAACTTTTTTAAAGTGCATGTAAATGCACCTGTCATGACTTACGGCGCCGAGACGTGGACACTGACAGTTGGGCTAGTCCACAAATTCAAAGTCGCTCAGCGAGCTATGGAGCGAGCTATGCTTGGAGTCTCTTTCAAGGATAAAATCCGTAACGAGATTATCCGGAGAAGAACCGGAGTGACCGACATAGCTTGTAGGATCAGTAAGCTGAAGTGGCAGTGGGCTGGCCATGTCTGTCGAAGGACCGATGGCCGTTGGAGCAGACGAGTCCTTGAGTGGAGACCGTGAATCGGCAAACGCAGCGTAGGGCGCCCCCCTGCCAGGTGGACCGGCGACCTAAAGAACGTGGGTGGGGGGGACTGGATGCAGAAGGCAGAGGACCGAGCGTTGTGACGCAACTTGGGAGAGGCCTATGTCCAGCAGTGGACTGCGATAGGCTGAGTTGATTGATGTAAATGCTTATTCGAAATAAAAACTTTTGAATTTAATTTAATTGAATATCAAAGGCGATAAACCACCGTGTGGTAGCTTAGTGTATTTTCAAAACATTCCGGTGGGATAACACTTTATCGCAGGCTATATTGGAACAGAATGGGAACTCTCCATACCTATTTAGTCTCTCAAAGCGAGCTCTTACACGCACGAGATTCAATTTACTTGTGCGCGTGGCATCTGTCTAGATAAAACCTTTTATTCAGACCGTTCTTTGATATTCAACACTACCAACTGAATTAAGATCAAATCCATTCATTTTCAATCGCCATATTACCTAGAGAATTATGTTATTTGTACAATCATTCACTAATACCGGCCTTTAATTTTTTTTTTAGCTTACAATAGATGTTTTTCAGGCAAATAAAATGTGTGCCAAACGGGACCCTATTACTCTCGCTACGCTGTCCGTCCGTCTGTCACAGGGCTGTATCTTTTGAACGGTAATAGGTAACCGGTTGAAATTTTCTCAGAAATTGTGTTGCTATGAGGTGTATCACGACAAATACTAAAAACAAAAAAAGTCTAAAACCAAACGTTTTTGTTCCTGCTCTATCTTCAAAACGGTAATATATACCAGCGGTATTATATTATCTGTGCCAGCGTCAAACTTGGTCAGATTATAGTGTATATTATGTGGTTTAGCAACAAAAACTAAAAATAAGACAAACATAGACATATGTGGTGGTACCTGCGTAAGAAAGACATGCAAAAATTCTTATTTCGCGCACTTTGCGTTGATGTCTTTTGATAAAATATCGTAAATTAAATCAGTTTTTATGGGGTATCAGGTCGTTGAGAGGTACGGAACCCTTACTGCGCGAGTCCGACTCGCACTTGGCTGGTTTTTTTATATATCCATTACGCATTTTATTTTAACAAATTAATTAAACTTCGGAATAGGCCCCATAGCTTGGGTTGGATATAGGCTACTTGTTTGTTTCCGATGGGCCTCGAAAGAATAGGAATGTGTAATTAAGATATGATTCTCACAGACATTAGACAAAGTGCAGCGAACAATCATAGTGAAGCCAATAAAACCGTACTCCTTCGTGTAGGTACAACCAGCGCTCACGGACACCATGCTCCTGAAGGATATTTGCTTTCGCGATCCTTACTACACGATGCCGCGATATGTGTACTGAGAGGGATGAGCAGGAGCACGGTTTGCAATGCGTGTGTGTGCGTGAGCACTGATTGTACACGAAGCAGCACGGTTTTTTTGGCTTCACTATGATTGGTCGCAGCACTTCGTCTATATTTTTTTACAATGTCTGTCATCATTTTTAAATTATCTTACAGCGTCTACTCATTCTTCTCAGAAGCACTACGCTTCCTTTCTTTACATTGTTACAATATTTCTCAATAGCCAGCATAGCTAATTAAAGCCAAAAAATACTAACTATTACTAAGTTTAGCTGGACGGAACGAGCTGTTAATGTTGCGTGTAATATTACATAAAAAAAATGTAAATAAAAGTCATGTTTCTTGACAAGCATACAAAAAATCTACCCTTGTAATCTTTAGGGTGCTAGAATAATTGATTGTAACAGGTAAACAACAAGCAGCTCGGTCAGAATCTACAACGACATTAATTTACCTTCCTACGATACTAACGACGTTTATGATTTATTTGAAGTATTAATTTACTAAGCGCTGGTACCTGTGATTTCACTACATATTAATAAGCAGAAATTTCTAGAACATTTGGGCACTAAACAGTTTACCACATAATTATTCAGCATGGAATGATATATAATTAAACATCAATAAAATAAAATTAGGCCCACGCTAGGCCAGCGTGGTGGACTAAGGCCTTAACCTTCTCATTCTGAGAAAACGCTCGTGCCCGACAGTGGAACAGTAATGAGCTGATAATGATGATGATGAAAATAAAATTGATGTGTACATCGAGTATCAGAAATGCGTGGTCAAATTTTAAGAGCTCATTCAGAGCATAGCATAGAACAACTTTTACTATGGGACCAACTCTAAAATCGCAAATAAAAACCTATTCTTTCGAGATTTTAGGGTTGACACCGTATTATAAAAGTTGTTCTATTGAACAACAATAAATTGTTATGCTATTGTATTCCCTGAATGAGCTCTTAAAATATGACCACGCATTTCTGATACACATTGTAAACCTAATGCGATTATTTAATTAGTTTAGAAATGAAATAAAATAGCTATAAACATAGTGGATAATCAGATCAATTATAGACCACAGACGTTCAATACCGATATTATGGCCCTTCCCACTAGTTAGCCAAAAAAACTGACAGCCAATTCTCATTAATTAAAATGTTCAAAATACAGTTCCAATCTAGTCTCAATGCAGTCCTTAATGTCACAAATAAACGTCAAACGTGAACATTACTGTCGTGAGATTGTTATTGACCCTCAGATAACAACTCATTACAACTTACTACCACGTTAAATGGATGCTCAAACCCAGGTGCCATTACATTTTATTATTTTTATCTCATTTATGCATGCGGATCGAAATCTAAAGATATTAAAGATATAAATAGTGGAAAGGAAAATTCTCTCATGAGCAGATTTCGAACATACGACTCTCATAGGTATAATAAATATCTACGATTATTTATTATTCTTATGTCTTAGTTCAGACGTCGCCGTTTTTTGGAATTAGACGTCTTTTGGGTGACATCAGCAACATCCCATTGAGAAACAGGGCAGATTCCGAGTTAAAAGCAAAAGCAAAGCAAAGCGGCTAAAGCACTGGCGTACTAAACCAGGAGTCACAGGTTCAAGTCCTGCTCAAGAAATTATTTTTCATTCCATCTATTCGAAAAGGACGACTTGGTTCGCCTTTAAGTGCACCCAAAGGTGGTGTTTTCTATAAGAAACTTTTAGTGGGCATCCTCTTTATAAGTGCGCCGCAATTATCTTAGCCGCGCACTTTTTGAATTTGGAACATCTTAGTGTTCAGCGCCAAAGAAATCGAACGCAAATATTGTTTGAATAAAAACTGGCTGGTACGACGGCCGATAGTAGCGCCGCCGCATAACAAAAAAATCACTTTAAAAACGCGCGAACTACAAGCCCGCGTTTTCGTCAATTTTCACGGATTGTAAGAAATTCATGGTTTTATTTTGAAAAATGAATTATTCAAGTGACAGTGAAATTATAGAATTAACTCTTGAAAGTATTAGAACTGACGCAAGAAATGTGATGGATAATCTATTACCTGCAAAATCGCGGGAGAAATATATGAAAGCCTATGGTAATTTTATTGAATGGAGAAATGCAAGAGGCGCTAAGAATTTTCATAATAGGGAGTTAGACAATTTTTTGAAATGTATGTAATACGATGGCGAAACATCCAATTAAAGCATTAATTAACAAAAAATTACTAAAATATGCTTTTAAAATTAAATAATCAAGATTTTTATTTCTCGTTTTAAATTTCGCACCAAAAAGCGAAGTCACGTGACATTATCGTCAACCTACGTCACTGTTCTTGTTCCGGTCAGTGTTGCCGGTGTAAATTCCCTTAAAAATACATCATGCTTACCAAAAAGGTACGAATTAGAGGAAATGTAAAAAATCTGAGAAAAAACTTAAGATTCTAGTTTACGAAACAATGTAGAGAAGGCGATGTCGAGAGTTATTTTTATTTTGATATTGCTTTTATTTTTCGTTTAATTTTTATATTTCCTTCGAGATGGTTGCAGCGGTGCGAGCGCTGAAAACGGAACGTAGTTTTATTTCTGGCATGAGACATGACTGAAAAGTTTTGTATTTTGTGTTTGAATCACGGACCTACAAAACAAAAGCTTGTAAATTACGTTCATAATTACGTAAAAATGCTCATAAGTTTAATTGTTAGTAAGTTATAAAGTATTATAACCTGGCTCGATAAAATAAAAAATAAACTGGCTGACATGAATATGTTATTTTAATAAAAACTCGTACTCTTTATTTTTACTATCATGGCAACATTTAGCTCGCCCTATGTCTTACAATCGATCGCCAACCCGCCTGCCAAGAGTGGCGATTATGGCATATCCCCCCCCCCCCCTTGGGGAGGCCTTTGTCCAGCAGTGGACGTCTCGGCTGAAATGATGATGTCTTACAAGATTCTGACGTCACTCTAAATAGCGGCCAAGTCTCAAGACGTTTTGTATCACGTGATCAACAGATTAAAGAAACGAAATTTCAAACAAGAAAATAAAATATTTAGAATCAATTTAAATTTAAAAAACTTAGTAAAAGTTATTTTTCAACCTAAAATCTACGTTGTGTGCAATTTTCATAATTTTTGGCGATACCAGTCAAATAGGGTGTCCTATTGCGAAAATTTCTCAAATGTAAATACATTGAGGTAATATGTACTTCGTACTGGAGCAGACATCAGGAACGAAAAACTTAGCACAACTTGCTGGCCGTGGAGCACGCGCGCGGCGAGCGTGGTTAAGCGAGTGAGAGTGCAGGAGTTCTAAAACGTGCTATAAACATTTTGTATGAGGTGTCTTCTCTAGTACGTAGTACATATTACCTCAGTGTGTAAATATAAGTTTTTAGTTGTTTTATTATTAGATACTACTTAATTTAAATTTATTTGTTACTCTGTTTTATTAAATAATAATATTACAATAAAATATGAGGCGCCTTTTATTTTCTCATAGAGGGTGATTAAAAGTAGAGTGTATCACTCGTGCGCAAAATATATTTTTGGCTCGGCCGACGTACTTTGAATCCCTCGCTACGTTTAGGATTCTACTAAAGAATCCCTCACTTCGCTCTGGATTCAAAAAAGCGCCCTCGTCGTAAAAATATTATTTTGCTCCCTTAAGTTACAATCTACTATTCTTTCCATAATTTAAATCTTTAGATTTCGCCATGATATTTTTTCATCCAATACCCGCTTATGAAAACCATCTAACTAGAATACCTATTGAATTCATTCTTCAGTTCCAAAAACATGGAACTCACGGAAGCTTATTAAAAATTATAATCAATTTATTCATTCGCTCACTTTTGTTTTTTGTAACACTTCACTCAGAGTTCCCTGATCTATGACTGAGGAGAAAATAAGCTTTCCAAAGTGAAAAAATTATCCAATTAGGTTGAGTGGGCACTTTTCAAGATTACCTACTTCAAGCATAAACAATATTTCTTCTCTTTATTATATTCGTTCAAACGTGGTGAATTATTAGAAAGCCGTGTTTTACATGAATAATAGCAATTTAACTGTTTTCATTGGTTATAAAAGGTCGATCGATCGGTTCTTTTAGTTCCTTGTTTTAAACCTTATTGATTAACAATTTGCGGTTGGTAGATTAGTTAACGTTTGTAAGCGAAAGGTCCGCTTCATAATGAGCCTAGCCCAGCCCTCTCCCGTCCTACCCAGCAGTGCTAGGTTGCGCGTTTATGTCTTTTGTTCGCAAATGTTGCACCGGTTACATTACAAGTTTTACGAAACATGTAATGTAACGGCTGTTCGTGGGTTGGGATCAATATGCGACGGGCCTTCACCGTGTAAAAACCAAATTAATTTATCAACATTTTCGTAATTTCATAAAGATAATTAAGAAAATTAAAATTGTACTACTTCCAACCCAGAATGTTTATATAAATCTTATTAGTTTAACATTACTTAATTATTTATTTATTTATTGGAAGACCAACAGCAATTACCTTAGAATCTAAGGCTGATACATACTGCCAAAAATAGGTCTTCACGAATAGCGACTGCAATGAGTCCAGTTTATGAGTTAAACATTGACTATATTATAGTACCTAAAGTTGTTTTAACACATCATTCAGGGGCCGTATTATGAAGTATTAAAGCCATTATTGTTCCGTTGTGAGAGAGAGACAGACCTATACAGGGCGAATAGCGCCATCCCTCTCTCACGCTGGAACCATGATGGCTTTAATACTTCATAATACGGCCCCAGGACCACATTTAAAAACTTTTTAAGAAGAAATGATTTCCTAGTTTTTGTTAGATACGTTAATCTGGTTCTTACATGTGTTAATAAGTGCTACATAATAATAATAATAAATTCTTTATTGCAGGCACGCAGACCCATATAAAAATTACAACAAAATAATCCACACAATTCGACAATAAATGAAATTAATTAAAATTAGGAAAATCAATTAAAATTCAAATATCATAATAAATAATTAAATTAAATAACTAAATAATTTAATAGCAGTGGAGTCGTAATTTTTTCCATAAAGGGTCGATCGTTTTCGCGGGCTCCTAAAATGCTAGAATGCTAATACCATTCAAATTGATCTGTTAACTTTAAATTGAGTTATTGTCCCTAGGTTGGAGTATCTGCTGCGATGCTTGAGCCAGTTATCGCAAATGAAGGCTTTCTGGCGATGCTGTCCCTTTAACAAGGAAATCAGGCAAGTGGAGCGTTCCTATTCTCTTAGACTTCAGTAACAATAACATTTCAATATAAGGATGTTAGGTATTTGTTGCTGTCGTAACGAACTGACTAAACAATTTATTTGTTGTTGTTCAGGTTCGGTATTTGGTTTACTTGCATTTTTATTTTCAGATTAATAATATGAAAAAAAAAAAAACATTAATAGTTATCTATTAATATAACGCCCATGTGCACGAATATGCACGAGTAAAGCGTGGTAATTACATGCCACAGAAAAAATTTGCCCAGGAGCATTAGACAAGCGTAAATTATTCGGAAGAGACGTGGCTTCATAGTTCTTGCAGCATTTTTCGCAAGATTAAAGTAAGCTTTACGTCCTCGCCAAATGAGTTGGAGGGAAAGGACCTAGCACAGCATTTTCGAAATAATTGCCTTTGCAAATGAGGACGTTAAATAGCTGTGAAAATGAATCTTTGTGGTGTAGCCAGATTAAATTTTTCAGAGGGTTTTGTTGATGCTCTCACACTTCTTTTTGGGGTTCCGTACCCAAAGGGTGCCAAACGGGACCCTATTACTCTCGCTACGCTGTCCGTCCGTCCGTCCGTCCGTCAGTCTGTCACAGGGCTGTATCTTTTGAACGGTAATAGGTGGCTGATTGAAATTTTCTCAGAAAATGTGTTGCTATATCATACATGTCAGTTTGTTTGTGTTAATTTCAAACAACATTTTTAGACCATGCTTACTCTATAATACGATTGATCCTGAACCGAGATTTGAACAAATTAACTTTGTATGTAATTCAATTTATTTCAACTTTATTTATTCTTAAAAGCGTATAACCAACTAACAAGTCTAGCTTATGTTTATTGTACTTCTCGTATACGATGAGCACGTGTCGTGAGCATTAAACTCAAGATACAAAAGCAGTTAGTAACTTGGCCAATATCTGTTTACAATAGGAGCGAGATAGTGACCGCTCTCCGTAAAGGCACGTTGGAGTGGTACGAGGCTCTGTGCGGACAGGACACGCAGTCTGAACGCGGCGAAGACCTCGTCAACCTCATCACGCTCACACAGATCGACTTGCAGCAAGGACTTACCTACTACCATCCTTTGTTTGAAACGTAAGTTCAGCAAAAAAAAAACCTTATTAAAAAATTCCATGTGAAGTAACTTTATAAATATTTGGGTAAGGATTTTTTTTTTCTTTTAGTTATTTTTTAGGTGTGAGTAGTTAATATGTTAAGTTAATTGTGTAAGTTGTTGTTTATCTTTTTTAAGGATGGGAATAATTGATGATAGTGCCATTATAGTAGTTTATGAAACTGTTGCATAATAGGGGTTATTAAAACACGAGTGTGTGTTTAAAAACCGAGCCGTAGGCGAGGTTTTTAATAGTATCACACGAGTGTTTTAATACCTAATTATGTCAGTTTCATACACTTTTTTATCTACACTCATACAATTTTAAATAAAATACCAAAGTCAAAATCTTGGTAACATTGTCGTTGTTTTTCTTGATTTCTCTGGTAAAAGATTGTTCGTCATTTACGTTGCTGCATCCAGAAATTCAGGCGGGGTCATATTCTCCTCAGTTCAGTATCACTGCTGTGCTGTAGTCAGATATTTTTGCCCAGAATAAAACTTTCGACATACAAAACCATAATAATAACGTAAACAATAACAATAAATTTACAAGTAACGATGTCCATATCCAGTAGGCCAGGCGCGCGGCCGCGCACGCGCGCTGGTGCGCGCCTACATAGATAATAAAATATGGTCTGGCGAAAACATTATAATCGGAACAATTTTTTTATCCTTGTCAGGATTCCGTCAATCTCTGTTTTATCATACAAAAAATATGCCTGTAAACACTTAAATATAATTAAAAGCAATATGACAACCAAAAGTTCTGCCAAAAACGCGATTTTAAACGATAAAAATTTTCAATGTATGACAAGTGGCGCCACCCTGAATTTTGTGTACTCATTGGTGCCAAACTGTACGACTGCTAAAAAAAAGGTTTAAAAACTCCTTGGTTAGGTCGAAGTGGCATTAAAAACTCCTTAGTTGGGCTGAAGTGTGCGGTTATGAAAAAAAAATTAAATTACCACATTGTTTTGTTCAGCAAACTGTATCGTAATGAAACTTTTTAAATTCATTACAGGTGCATGTGCGTAAAGTATGTCATTATGACATTACTTTCGAGTTCATAATTCAAATTTTACGATACGAGTGTTTTTTTACGAATTTCTTTATCTACACTCGTATCGTAAAATTTGAATTGAATGTAATGTCATAATGACATACTTTACGCCTAAGACATTTCCATACTGACGTAAGTTTACGCACATGCACCTGTAGTGAATTTAAAAAGTTTCATTACCATACAGTTTGCTGAACAAAACAATGCGGTAATTTAATTTTTTTTCCATAACCACACACTTCAGCCCAACTAAGGAGTTTTTAATGCCAATTCGACCCAACCAAGGAGTTTTCAAACCTTTTTTTTAGCAGTCGTACAGTTTGGCACCAATGAGTACACAAAATTCAGGGTGGCGCCATTAGTCATACATTGAAAAATTTTATCGTTTAAAATCGCGTTTTTGACAGAAGTTTGGATTGTCATATTGCTTTTAATTATATTTAAGTGTTTACAGGCATATTTTTTGTAGGATAAAACAGCACAGATAATATAATACTATTAAAACAGAGATTGACGGAATCCTGACATAGATAGAAAATTAATTCCGATTATAATGTTTTCGCCAGACTATATTTTATTATCTGTGTAGGCGCGCGCTAGGGCGCGAGCGCGGCCGCGCGCCATGACCTACTGGATTTGGTCATTGTTACTTGTAAATTTATTGTAATTGTTTACGTTATTATTATGGTTTTGTATGTCTAAAGTTTTATTCTGGGCAAAAATATCTGACTACAGCAGTGCTACTGAACTGAGGAGAATATGACCCCGCCTGAATTTCTGGATGCAGCAACGTAAATGACGAACAATCTTTTACCAGAAAAATCAAGAAAAACTACAACAATGTTACCAAGATTTTGACTTTGGTATTTTATTTAAAATTGTATGAGTTTAGATAAAATAGTGTATGAAACTGACATAACTACGTATTAAAACACTCGTGTGATACTATTAAAAAAGACTCGTGTTTTAATAACCCCTGTTATGCAACGGTTTCATAAACTACTATTATGACCTAAACTCTGAACTTCCAGGTACCTAACAAATACTATCAAATGCCGAAGATAACGTTACACAAAAACTGTTTTGTAACGCTACCAATATTATCAATACAACTGCAGCGCAGATATTCACACAAATAATATGTCTGCATGTATCAAAGACCCAATATTCAATTTAATTCTCGATTTATCTTTATTTCTCATTTAATTCTTCTGTCTCGCACACTCCTGTGAATATTTACGAGTATCATTGTAATTCAAAGGCTGACAACCGAAACAAAGGCAAATTGCTTTAGTTTTTTATTATTCGTATAATTCAAAATAAGTGGTCTCCATAAAATTCTCGAATCAAATTCCACCATTAGTTTCCTCATAGAATTGATTTATTTAAGATTTAGCCGAATTAAACCGAAGATTTGTGTTCAGACACATTTTATTATCACGAATAAAGTAAAAGTAAGTGTAAGACATGTAAATATCTATTTATTGACGTTCAGCCCAGGGTATCCATTGTTGTCCGTGCCCGCATTCTTCACGATCATCAAGTGAACGGAATTGTAGGGAGGCGGGAAGTCTTCGAGTCCCAAGCGATTTATACTGTTTATATTTTCCATAGACAGAGAATAGAATAGACAAGTCCTCAGAGTATGCCGTATGAGATAGAGATAGTTCGATTTATTTTCAACAAGTTATGATTTTATCGTCTTTTTAGATGAAGTTATGAATAAATTTTGCTTATTATTGACAGAAAACAGTCTTGAGTACAATATTCCTTTGATTTACTTGCTGTAATAGATAAAAAATGTTACTTACCGATGAAAGGTTATGTTTGGTAGATTTCGTTCACTACGGCTTTTACAGCCAGCCATATTTCCTTTTGGAATATCAATAAAGTCACAAATCACACAAAATATGCGTTTTACAGTTTTTATCAACGAAAATCTTTTGATACCACAACTTGTTTGCCATCAATGACTAGTGATGGCAAACAACAAAAACCGATACGCAAATAGAGACAGAAAAAAAATGCTATATCCTGCTTACACACATACATTTTGACATATGTATCATCTCACTTTCGCAATTAATAACATGTCTATTTATTCTCCGTTTACGATATTTTCCGTTCTTCGAAATGAAGTAACCCTTTCTGTTGCAGGACCAATAACGTTCCATACTTCAGCATAGTTTTCACACAATTAGACAAAATGGTAAGTGGAAAATTTCGTTACGTCTCGTTATTTATTTATTTATTATATTCTTTATCGTACATACACCAAACGAAAACAACGACAGTAGTTTACAGATAGATTATGTAAGTACAATGGGCGGTCTTATCGTACAAGGCAATCTCTTCCAGACAACCTTTGGATGGACTAGAAGAATGAATTCGTTACTCGTTGGCTGTTATATATATTATATTATATATATATATAGGACATTTCTACACAGCACTATCTAGTCCCAAACCACAGTATAAATAGATATACTCTTACGGCCAAAATTAATATCCAATCTATCCACGATTTACCCTACTAGAGATAGAAATTTGACATATTTTGTATGAAGCTAATGTCAAATTCCTGTCTCTAGTAGGGTAAATCGTGGAATAATTGGATATTAATTTTGGCCGTTACTCTGTGCCCACTAACTAAGCAAAGCTTGTACTATGGATACTAGACAATGGCCCCCGCGCACTCGTAGGTACTCAATAATTACTCAAGGATTTATTATTTACTAAATGTGGCAAAATTATTTTTCCTGTCAGACTGGCTTGTATATTATAGTTTGTCTCCGTAATGGTTAAAACTATTAGGCAATAACTTGTACATGAATCTGATCATAAAATTATTTCAAAGCTCTAACACTGCCGTAATAAAAAATATTCAATGAGTCGATCGATTCACAAATGGTGCTTCTCATGATGCATAAATAACGTCCGTGGTGCATTCCATGCTGTTTTCCCACCAACTGCAACCGTGTGTTTACCATAATACTGTGTTACATATTTCAATGCGAGACCAAGTCGTTTAATATCGCTTCAGAGAACTATATCTGTTCGCCTTTGTAGAAATTAAGCTATAGGCTTCTTAATGTATAAATCTTTCAATAACGCTTTTGTCATGTTATTAGTTCATTAATTAAAGGGTGCTGACAGTTTTGCACTGGCAATTAACCGTTGAAGCTGTGGAGGATGTTAACCTCTCTCCTTCGTAATATATTGTTTAATTGTCGCCAGCTGTGCGAGTAATAGAGGTAAAATGTTGCATTCTTGTCAACAACTATCACTCTCCGGACTAATATAAGGCTTACTACGTGTATTAATTAATATACAATATTAATATGTATGTTATTAATATTATAAACATTAATATTATTAATATTATAAACATTAATATTATAAATATTATCAATATTAATATTATAAATATTAATAGTAATTAAAATTAATATGTACTGTGGTTGTCGTGGTAACTCAATTTGTTTTCATACAATAAATACGTTACAGAGAAGATTAGTTATGAAAATCCCTAGTGCTTATAGAGATTAGTTTCCAAAATATCTCTTGGTAAGAAGGATTAACATTAACAGAGTACCCGCAATTTATATTTATTTATTTATTTATTTCCAAGAACATGGTACATCGAGGTTTTTAAGTTATAAATTACTAGCGGCCCGTCCCGGCTTCGCACGGGTGAAATGACACATTCGCACGGACATGAAAATATAGCCTATGTTATTCAGGGTGAATGTAGCTTTCTATTGTGATTTTTTTTTGAAATCGGCAACGTAGTTTTTGTGTTTATTCATTACAAATATACAAATCTTTCCTCTTTATAATGTTAGTATAGATAATAGTCACACATATTCTACCGACAATAGGCTTGGAAATATTTATTTGTCACTCTACCCCTAACCATTTAAAACTAATGAGGCTAATGACACATGCATGGCAAGATTCGTACTAATCGTTTCGTTTATTTCGTTTTAATTCGTACTATATTTTGTTATTAGCTATCAGATGATGTAAGGCAATGTGTGGAGCATTGGGTGATAGAAGGCTGGTGCGGCGTCGTCGAAGAACAAATGTACGACGAACATGGAAACGACTGTAAGCGAACAAACATTACATTTATTTTATATCATCTATGAGTTAAATGAGCATGACCACCTCTAAGCTATCTTCTCATGGACGTTTCGGGGTCATTGTACTCATCAGTATGAACAACTTTTACTATAGGACCAAACCAGAAATAGCGAAAAAAAAACAGCTGATCCCTTCATTTAAGTTCACATAAATCAACAAAATGTAGGGATCAACTGATTACTGAATGTAATTTTATTTACTTAAAATGTGACTTATAATAATTACTATTATCAATAAATAATTATGAACTATGAACTATGATATTTTTTTCAAGATTTCAGGGTTGGTCCGATAGTAAAAGTTGTTCATACTGATGAGTGCAATGACCCTTTAAGAGGTTTTCAGTTATTTCAATAACACGTTGTATAGTCCATGAAATTGCTTTACCACCCTAAGGTTGAATGTTACTTACCTACACATTATAAAACGATCAAGTATTTTTTTGCTTATAAGACCAATGTGACAGTTACTGCTGTTATCCCTAGTATTTTTTTTTGTAATTTTGTTGTAAAAATTTAAAAAAAAATCGAGGTCGACTATACCATGTAATAGCAACAACAAAACCCCGCAACAAAACGTTGTTTCATTACACTATAACGTCTTGATACCTTCCCGGTCGAATTACTCAATTTGCGAGCTGTAATCAACTACTTTCTATAAGCTAAGGTCAGCCACAAAAATATTACCACAAATTCTGGACAAAAATCGATGTATCTATATAAAGTGTACATAACAATTTTGGCGAACGCGTATATATCTCTCTCAAGGGTTTTCTATTTCTTACATGAGTGGACCCAGACTTTATCCAAGTTATGGTACGGTGCTATCCGATAAAATATGTCTGTCGAAAATTTTGATAGGTAACCGTTCTCTAAGATAACCGAACATTCTTGCTCAGCATTTTTAAACGCGCAAGTGTAGAACACTGAAGGGTTTTTGAGTTCCATAGTCAAACAAGGAACCCTTAACGTTTCACCATGTATCCATCCGTCCGTCCGACTTTGTGTCACAGTCATTTTACTCGCAGACTAGAGTGCTATGGAGTTAAAATTTGGCAAGGTTGTACATTCTCATGACGCCTACAAAGTTATAAAAATGCTTATCTCATCATGTACGATATCATTGAATAGGAGTTTCGTTTCAAAAGCATTAGGCGATGTTTATATGAATGAGTAGGCTTGTCTAGTTTACGAGTAACAGTCGGCCAAATTAGCCATGTAGTTGAGTCTGCCTAAAGCTCATAGAAAATCCGTATAAATAAACTGCAAAATTAACATTGTATTTGCAAAATACATCGAGTTTTGGGTCAGATATCTTTTAAGAATTCTGTACAGCCTATACTGACTACGGAACCCTACCCTGTGCGTGGTCAGACATACTCTTCTTTTTTTATGTTTCATATTTAATTATGAGAGTAGGTACCTATGTAGTTTTTCTTATTCCAAGTATCTATTTCTGTAAAGTTAAAATGAAAAAGGGATCGTAAAAAGGAGATACGTCTAAAAGAAAACCCGTCGAGTTAGAATTTTGTATCTTCAATGAACGCGCCAACTGTCAGCAGGTCATTGAATAACAAATATCGCGCATCCCTTCGCTGACCTATTCAAATAGCAACGTGATCCCTACACGCAACGATTTCCGTATACGATGCCAAAACAAAAATGTTCATGTAAAAGGTATCGAAATATAGCTCCACAGAGTCAATATATCTCCAAAGGTCATGACTTAAAGGTGCAAGACTTCGCAAAGGTCAATATCGTCAGTTTATTAATTTTAGCTTATCTATATTTGGCTTGCAAATTAATCAACTAGAGCCAAGCCATATACAAACCGGCACATCAACATCTGGTGCCTGTACATAAGATGTACAGATATTTTTCATTGAAATATTTTGCTCAAGCTGAAAATTCACAGAACATCTGTTGAAATATATTACCGTATCATCTGATCTAATTGGGTGAACTTTTGGCTAGTTTGTGATTGCATGCATTCTTAATTATAAACTACTACATGGCCATCCTGGAGGTATGACTTACAGATCGATTGGGAGTTAATTAAGACGCCTTACGCACTTGCTGCAACAATGTCTTGTAGACTGCTGTTCTTAGAAAGCGGAATACGTTAGTTTTTTCATTTTATTTTTTACAGTATAGGATGGCGAAACGAGCTAAAGGCCCACTTGATGTTAAGCTATTACCTTTGCCCATAACAACTAAATGGTACCGAAAGTCGGTTCGCCAAACAAACAAGACATCAAGATGGAAAGTCTCATGTGATTGTAATTACGTACATACGTTAGTGTGCACATTAACGCAATAACCTACAGACTACCGGGTAAATTCCATTAATGTGCGAAATTTAACTAGAAAAATAGCAGGTATCCGCAGTTCCGCACTTTACCGAGTATTCTGCACATTAACGTATAGATCTTACACCGTTAAAGTGTGGAAGAGAGAGAGTGTTAATTAAATAAAACCAGAAAACCACTATATTACCTGTAATTTGGATCTAGCACTCGCCGGCCGCTGCTGGGGTACCGCTCGCTTCGTTCGCTCGGCGTGTTGTGATCACAGTTCTAACCTAAACTATTTACCTACCTGTCAACTTTTTGATCGTTTTATATATTTTTTGCGAACTCAAACTCCCTTACGGGGGTTTTGCCTTCGCTCGCCCTATCCTACTTTCACAGATTTACCTACTTTTAACGCAGGATAGTCTTCGATAGATTAACCAGTTAATCTGAACTCAAATAACTGATTTACGCACATTAGCTGTAACATACATATTTTTACGGCAGAGGTTACAGGCAGAAAGCTCTAACAACTGCAAACCTGTGTCAATATTCTTCATTAGTTGGGTTGAGTTGTTCAAACCCTTAGGGTATTTAGACTGTAAGTTTGTTGCCATCTGCCAGACAGTAGAGCTTCGTTAATCCACGGAAGGGTGACCCTTGGGAAAACTTGTCATTCTTAGATTTTCCCTTACTCCCCTGTATGAGCATAACTCCACAAATTACTTCTGAGGTATTTTAAACGTGGTTTAACGATTTGATAGCACAATTAATTTAATGTGCTTGGACGACTAAAATATTGGAACACAGTCACATCAATCAATAGCGCTATCTAATAGAAAAACCGGTTGGTCCACAAACTTAAAGTAGCTCAGCGTGCTATAGAAAGGGCTATGTGAAACGAGGTGATCCAACGGAGAATCAAAGTTGTCAACATAGCTTACAAGATTAGCAAGCTGAGGTGGCAGTGGGCCGGCCACATCAGCCAAAGAACCGATGGCCGCTTGGGTAGACGTGTTCTTGAGTGGAGACCGCGAATCGGTAAACGTAGGGTATAGGACGCCCTCAGGCCCGGGTGAAGCGATGTTATTGGCAAGGTAGCTGGTAGCAACTGGATGCGAGTGGCCGAGGATCGATGTCAGTGGCGTGCCATTGGAGAGGCCTATATCCAGCAGTGGACTACTACAGGCTGATGATGATGATGAATAGAAAAACCGCGTTTAACAAACCTCAGAACCAGGCATAATTGCGTCATATGTTCCAGTAGTATGCATGGTGACGACAGCGAAGACGTTGCCGTTCGAAGTGCTGTCGGCGGTGCGCGAGCTGTGCGCGGCGGCGGCCCTCGCGCCGCAACCGCAGACACACCCGCACGGCCCGCACGACCCGCCGCCGCAGCTGCTAGACGCATACTTGTAAGTACCTTCAGTTGCCCGTAATATGTATGTGTATTGTGTAGTTAAGTAGTATTTGTTCTCTAGATCCTTGAATTATGTTATAAATCACTACGCGAAAATTTCGGCGAACAATTTATTTGAACGCATCAGCCAGCAGCTCTGGAATCGAGAGAGATAAGAGGAAGCGAGAGATGAACCGAGATTCAAGGATTTTTCACAGTATTTTAATACCTACACGATTTTCTGCGAGATGCGAGAAAACACCTTTCCTACAACGTGCTATTGAAATAACTGAAAACCTCTTAAGGGGTCATTGTACTCATCAGTATAAACAACTTTTACTATGAGACCAAACCTGAAATCACGATAAAAAAACAGCTGTTCCTACATTTGTGTTCACATGAATCGACAAAATGTAGGGAACAGCCGATATTATTTTCGCGATTTCAGGGTTGGTCCCATAGTAAAAGTTGTTCATACTGATGAATACCCTAGGAGGTTTTCAGTTATTTCAATAACACTTTGTATATGCGATTTGTACTAAATTCTATTCAAATCTGTCCATTGCCATAACTGAGTTACCAACATCCATCCAAACTTTCCCATTTATGACATTATTGAGATGACAGATTTGTTCGGAGATCTTGTTACGGTGAATCTATTACGTGTTTCAGGAAGTTATTCCATAGTCGAATATAAAGTTTGTCAATATTTAACCACCTTATAGAAAGACATAGCTACTTAATTATGTCATTACCATAAAATTCGCACTCGATACTACACTCAGTTTTTTCTTAATGTCTTATTTAGTAAACAATCTTGGCATGACTTTTTATGCAATTCGTCAATAATAATTATTTATTAAGATATATTATGTTAACAAATTGTACAATGTACACACTAAATAACACTTTATAACCCAACTACATGTGCATAACCAGTAATTATATATTATCAGTAGTTATTTGAATAAAGAGACATGCCAAGATTGTTTACTATCTAAAATCCTTGAAAAATTAATAAATACTCGACTAAAACAATATCTAAATGAATTCCAGATATTATCGCCTTCACAATTTGGATTTAGACAAGGCATATCCACTGAGGACGCTGTCGCGGCTCTAAGTTCAGTAGTTGTCGATCATCTAGACCGTGGAAATAAATGCCTAACTGTATTCCTAGACCTTAAAAAAGCCTTTGACACCGTCTCTGTCCCCGTCCTTGTGAACAAGCTGGAAAAGGTTGGTATAAGAGGAACCCCACTTATGTTATTTAAAGACTACCTTTCAGATAGGAAACAAAGGGTAAAGATAGGGCAGTACACCAGTGATGACGCAGAAGTATCATACGGCGTTCCCCAGGGTAGCGTACTAGGTCCGACATTATTCCTGGTGTACGTGAACGATCTCTGCAACATAAAATTGAATAAAGCTAAAGTGTTCTCTTATGCAGATGATACTGCCATTGTGTTTTCTGGAAACTCCTGGGATGAGGTAAAAACTAGGACAGAATTAGGAATGGCCAAGATAGCTGACTGGTTAAATAACAACCTACTCACCTTGAACACAAAGAAAACTATGTATATCTGCTTCAGTATCACAAACCGCACACAGCCAAGTGAACCGTATACCATTAAAGTACACGGGTGTAGATATACTACAAACGGAAATTGTAATTGCGCAACTATTACCAAAGTTAAACAAACAAAATATTTAGGTGTAGTGATCGATCAAAATTTGTCTTGGTATTCCCAATTAGAACAAGTCACTAATAGGGTTAGAAAATTGAGTTGGATATTCAGGACACTTAGATATATTGTTCCAAGAAATACAATCACAAACAGAAACACTCCCAGAAATATATTAAACGAGGTATATGTTGCACTGGTTCAGTCGGTCCTGGTTTACTGTATCCCGATCTGGGGAAGTGCAGCCAAAACGTATTTCATAGACGTCGAGCGAGCACAACGTGCACTTATAAAGAGTATGTACTTTAAAAAGATGACATACGCTACTAAAACACTTTATCAAATAAGTGATTTACTCTCGGTTAGAAAACTTTACATAACCCACATTGTTCTAAAAAAACATAGAACCTTAAAATACGATACCAACCTTACCTCCAAAAGGAGGAAAGACATTATTGTGCAAACTCCCCAAACTAATACTATGTTTGCATGTAAGCAATTTAATAAGCGATCAGCCCAACTATACAACAGAATAAATAAAAAAGTATATATATACACAAAAACACATCATGACTGTAAAAAAGCGTTAATTATTTGGATAAAAACACTTACCTATGAAGAGACAGAGGCACTATTGGAACACTGTAAATAACAAACATACATACGCACATTGAAAGACTGTTAAACACCCTTGCCCCCTCCCACCGCATGTACATACACCCTCTCATACATAACACCCCAACATATAACACACGCACCCCCACACACCCCACATACACACATACACCTCACAACGCAAACATCACGCATATACCCATCGTAACACAAACAAAGAAAAGGAAATGTAAAATATAATTTAAGAAAATATATATTATTATTATTTGTATCTTTAGACTAATTTATAGTAGTACCTAATATAATATATTTGTATTATTTAAACTAGCCTTGAACTTAACTTAACTATAAGCTAATATGTTATGGAAGAGCGGAGTCTCCTAACACAGGCATTAATTGCTTAAAAGGAGACGCCAAGCACTAAATTGTAAAACTTTTTGTTTAAAGCACAATAAACTATTTTGAATTTTTTTTTGAAAGACAAGAGAGAAAAAACAGACTTTTACGTACATGCATAATTGCATATCGCATAACATCAGGTGAGGTGGCGGTCAAACGCAAGGCCATTAGGAATACAAATTAAAAATTATATGCACATGCATTTGTTGGGCTAGTCCACAAATTCAAAGTCGCTCAGCGAGCTATGGAGCGAGCTATGCTTGGAGTTTCTTTGAAGGATAAAATCCGTAACGAGATTATCCGGAGAAGAACCGGAATGACCGACATAGCTCGTAGGATCAGTAAGCTGAAGTGGCAGTGGGCTGGCCATGTCTGTCGAAGGACCGATGGCCGTTGGAGCAGACGAGTCCTTGAGTGGAGACCGCGAATCGGCAAACGCAGCGTAGGGCGCCCCCCTGCCAGGTGGACCGACGACCTAAAGAACGTGGCTGGGGGGGACTGGATGCGTAAGGCAGAGGACCGAGCGTTGTGGCGCAACTTGGGAGAGGCCTATGTCCAGCAGTGGACTGCGATAGGCTGAGTTGATTGATTTGATGCATTTGTTCAAATGCATACCTACGAGAATATATATTTTTTGAAATTTTTCGACAACACAACCAACGCCGACGGCGACTTTAAAGGTGGTTTAACACCGGCGAGGCGTGGCGTGGATGGGCCGAGCGAGAATTGAAATTTGTATAGCAAAACGATTCACGTCACGCCCATCTTTGGTGTGAATGGTCTGGATAGGCGAGGATGTGCGAGGCGAGAATTAAAATATTTGTTGGTACAACAGATTGTCTATCGATAGCCTATCGATAGTTCACTAAAAAACAATAGTATCGATAGACTATCGATCTTTCGATAGTATCAATACTATCGATAGTATTTCAATTCAATTCAAATTTATTGATTTGCTAATATGGGTACAAAATGGTAGTTTAAATTTAATAGTAGAACTAGCCTATGCCCGCGACTTCGCCCGTGTGAATGTCGTTTATAACGCATCCCTCGGGAACTGTTCAACTTCCCGGGATAAAAGTAGCCTATATGTTAATCTGGTTATATTCTATCCGTATGCCAAATTTCATTAAAATCAGTCCAGCCGTTCTTGAGTTATAAATGATGTAACTAAGCCGACTTTGTTTTATATATTAAGATTAATCATCGCCGCATTGACCGCCACCTCACCTGATCTTAGGCGATGGTGCGGTCAACCATCGTTCACGCTTGCCCAGCAAAAATGGCTTTCGCCATGCAACGAAAACAAAACAATCATCTAAGTATTATTTCTTAAAAATTCATTTTTATTACAGTACATATTAAAACACTAATATTATTAATTATGAGTATGTATTGCACACCGATAGTGACTGTACTATCGATAGTATCAATACTATCGATAGTATTGCCACTATTAGTATCCAATATTATCGATACTATCGATAGCATTATTACTATTAGTGTCCTATCGATAGTCTTAGCGCGTACCACACTATCGATATCCCTATCGATATCCTAACTGATTTTCAAAGTCAACTATCGACAGCAGGGCCATCGACATTTCGGCATCACTAGCAACGAGCTTCCCTTTTGTCCATTCAACTGACAAACTTCATTTAGGTCTCGAATATCTAGAAACACCTATAATAGGTTCACGGTAATGTGACCTCCGCATGGATCTGTCATACTTTATGAATGAAACGTTAACTGTATAGTAAATCCGTTTTCCGACTAGTTTGCGGCACACGGACTGCTAGTGACAAATGATTGATTAAAATCCGAACTAGGTAATTCATCTGAGGAACACAATGACAGAAGATGTCCATTTGCAAAAGAAATTGAAATCTTTGATTTTTTAAACAGATTTTGATGAAAATTCAGAGCTCCGATCTGATAATAAACTTTATTGTTATTTCATTCGTAGTTTGCTACCACAGCCTGGGCTATTTTGACTTTTTCAATAAATCTCCTGGCAGTTATTTTTCATGTTATAGGATTGCGTTGTTGTTGTTCCGTGTGGTGCCGGACATAAAGAATTGCATCACCCTTATCTGTTCTCATGGATGTCGTAAAAGGCGACTAAGGGATTCATAAGAGGATGGGCAGCAGCATTCTCTGAGTATTTAACCAACCAACTGCGATCGCCAACCCACAGGCCCACCACATGTTAAGTGGTTATCTTTGCCCATAACCGCTGCAATACTTAGCTGTTGCCTTAATGGTACCGCAAGTCGGTTCGCAGAACTGAGACATGAAGATGGAAAGTCTCATGTGATTGTAATTTCACAGGCACCCGTACCCTTCACACCGGAACAGCAATGCAAGCAGAAGTAGGTACGGTGTACGGTGGTAGTACTTCAATTGTACACTTATACATAACATCATGTCTGTATTTCCCCGAAGGGGTAGGCAGAGGTGTGTAGTACACCCTCATCTCGCCAGTTATGTTATCAGTCCCGTGTAATAGGGGGCGAGCCTATTGCCATTAACCGGGCACAAATCCAGACTCCGGGCTGCTACTGAGAATTTCCTACTGAAAAAACCCAATAACACTTTGTCCGACCCGCGAATCAAACCCAGGACCCCACGCTCAGCAGGACCCCTCGTTGGTCTAGTGGTCTAGAGCAACGAGGCAGTCATTTTTAGTTTTTGTTTTTTCAGTACTGTTAATTTCGAACTACAGTTTCTTTTTGTGCAATACATTCTCATAATTATTTTGATACAACGTGTAACCAAAAGGGTATACGTGGGACACTCAGAAAGTTTTGCGAAACTAAAAAAAATTGTTCTATACGTACATATATTTTTACCAAATCTTTTCAAAGTACTTTCCACCAGCCTCTATACAAAGATTCATGCGCCTAAACCAGTTTTCAAAACACTTTTTCCAGTCCGCCGCAGACACCTCGTTTACAGCCTGCTCGAACGCAGCCAGCGCATCTTCCGGCGACGAAAATTGTATCCCTTTGAGCAGATTTTTTATTTTTGGGAATAAAAAGAAGTCACACGGTGCTAGATCAGGGCTTTAAGGAGGGTGACCCAGGAGTTTGACTGGCGTGCTGTCCAGGAAGTCCCTCGTTTTGAGTGCGGTGTGCGCAGGTGCATTGTCGTGGTGGAGCAGTAGCCCGCGGAGCCCTGTGTTTGGTCGCTTGTTGCTTATAACAGAGAAAACTTCTGGCAAACATTTGGTAGTATACCATTCGGCATTAATGCTTCTTTGATCCCGTAAGGGAATTGATACCAAGTGGCCAGTCAAATTAAAAAAGCTAGCGATCAAAATCTTACCCCCGCTTCTAGATCGCTTCACTTTGGTAGGCGTTGGCTCATTTTGAAACACCCAAACAGTCGACTGGCGCTTGGTTTCTGGGTCGTATTGATAAATCCAGGACTCATCAAAATCAAAAAAAATCAAAATCAAAATAATTTATTTGTAAAACATAGGTATAAAAGTTAAAAACTTGGTGGAAAATTAACATACGTCACACTATGTTTAACCTTGAAAGGCATACAAATTATATAGTACCTATAGAACACATCATAGCATCATCATCACCTGTAACGATGTCGTAAACACGCCGAGACGAGCCTGCTTCAAATTTGTTAAGCATATCACGGCACCATTCCACCCGGGCCTGCTTCTGAGCATCGGTGAGGTTGTGCGGCACCCAGCGTGATACTATCCTCCTCACGCGAAGATGGCTGTGTAGAATCTCGTGAACGCTTCCCGATCCAATCTTCAATATGTGTTGAATCTCCTGATATGTAATTCGCCTATTGTCTTGGATTAAATTTTTCACTGCTAGCACGTTTTCTTCGGTAACAGCCGTCAAAGGGCGACCGCTTCTTTCGTCATCCCCCAAAGTTGGTCGACCGCGCTTGAATTCGTTATACCAACGATACACGGTTGCCTTGGAAGGGCCTTCATCCATGAATGCCATTTGAAGTCTATCGTACGATTCATCCGGTTTCAGGCGACACTTGTAATCGTATAAAATCATAGCTCTAAAATGTTCCCGGCGCAGATCCATATTTCAGTGAGACACAATACTTTGAATTGACTCGCAAAAAATGTGGAGGGAAATTTTGAAATTGGAACTTACTTATTTTTACTTATAAATAATCATATTTTCGAAAAACATTATAACTGGCCAGTCTCCCATATATAAAAACTTTTTTTCGCAATACTTTCTGAGGGGCCTGGTATCTATCCAAAAGGGGTGGTGAGTACATCTGGTATAGAATCTCTTTGCATAATTTCAGCTCAAAATAACTTACATACTAGAAAAAAAAAATACAAAATTCTTCATCTCATATTCATTTCGTAAAACCAATTTACATGTCAAAAATAAAAATAATAATAGTACATCAATTCACATTTGATTAAATAAATATCATACAATGTACAATAGTAATAATACTGTCAATAAAAGTTCAAATAAAATAACATTAATCAAACACTTGGCAACAGGCTCGCCCCCTATTACATGGGACTATAATATAACTGGCAAAATGTAGGTGTACTATACACCTCTGCCTACCCGTTCGGGGAAATACAGGCGTGATGTTATGTTATGTTATGTAATCAAACACATGTCATGTCTGTCATGCTATGCCAGTCAAAAGTATAGTGTCTGCACTGTCGTCAAAAATTCTTTAAAATTGTAAATAGCTTTTTCTATTTCATGAGTTTATTGATTTCAAATCAAAATGAACGTGTCACTGCACTACGATGGTCCTTATCTTTTCACGTCACTTACTAATATTAAGACCATAAAGGTATTATACTGACGTACAGTATAGAAATGTCTTTGATTAAGACATAGGTGCTTATGATGTGTAAATTTCAATTTGAAATTTTTGGTTTCATTTAATATTGGAATTTCTCCTATGTTCCTAATATGTACAATTGTACATATAAGATTTAAAACACTTGCCGTATAATTTGTTATCATCCAAAGAAGCTCCACTTGATTTGTATGTACCTATACCCTATCCGTTATACGTTGTATATGAGTGATTTTACAATTTTATTTTGACAAAGCTAAAGCGTAATCCTGTTATTACACCTTGGATTCCAACTCAAACAATTTTTTTTTGTAAAAAACTGAGTCTTAAGAAGTCTTGTTAATTAACAAGGTCTTATCAAAAGCATAACTGATTAATGGCCAAAATTAATAACTGATCTATCCACGATTTGCCCTACTAGACATAGAAATTTGACATAAGCTCCATACATTTTATGTCAAATTTCTATCTCTAGTAGGGCAAATCGTGGATAGATCGGTTATTAATTTTGGCCGTAAGTAAAGCAATATCTCCTCACAGTGTTCGTGTTGCGCAACTTGCTAATTAGTGGTAATTAAGCAGCAAAGCGTAAACGTGGTCGATGATATCGATACGCGACTGACTACGCTTTGCTATGGTAATGTTGTTGTTGTCGCAGGTGGTTCGAGCCTTTGATCGATCGCTGGCTCGCCGTCACCAAAACTATGGCTCTGCAAAGAGTTCGCGCAGCCGTCGAACTTGGTAAGCTCTCATGTCAGTTACGTCATATCTTATTTATTTGTAACTTGTAGCTTAAGTTATATCACAATCAGTTTCAGATCTGGATCTGTGTATGTGGGGTCACTTACCATAAATCTATTCAAATAAAACGTTTCCCTTATTCAAATTCTATCATGGATGAGCTGTTATATGATACATAGATTATAGATTTTGTGAACTCATCGATCTTCAAAATTCAATCCCAATATGTTAGGTTAGATTTGTAGCCTAGCCAGCAGTAAACGTAGTGGTTATTATTCTCTTTGGCCAGCAGGCATGACCACTGTAGACAAGAGATTTGTCTACGGAAGAATAGACAAAACTACATTGTGTAGAACTTTATCTGTCATTTTGTCTATTCTTTCGTAGACAAAACTCTTGTCTACAGTGGTCATACTACGCCTACTGACGTGGTTGATATCAATTCCATTCTCTATTTATTTTATGTTACCTTTATGAGTTTAAAAATACAGAATTAATTTTTCTCCCACTTTCTCGGTAATTGGTTCATTATTTTAAAAAAAGGATATTTTTAAAATCAGAATCAGAATTTTATTTGTCGACACCAATCGGCTCTTTTCCGTACGCAACGAAATAACACGCCAGCAATATGTAACAGTGATAGGAATTGCTGGACAGTTTTTATTTTTTAAATTATGCTACCGAGGTTTTTAAGTACACATTTACATAAATTAGGTGTTTTAGGGACAACATATTTATCATTATAAGGCTGAATGCTCCTTTTTTTTTTCAAAACTTTGAAAATAGAACAAGTACCGCGCGCGGACGAATTAGCGCGAATGAAAAGGTGCAAAAAGCATTCTTGAGGTGCCTTTATAAGCGCGTACATGGTTATTATCCGTTCCTCTACCCAACAAAATTTCTTCTCGGGTGCCTCGGTTACAACTCATTTGAGGTAAGGAGAGCATATGATCAGCTTACAACAGCCTGCAAAACTCTTCGCGGGTCCTTTGATGCACCAGATCTGCATAATGAGCTGGCTCGATTCTTTGCACCGAACAATTACCACCGCAACAGGAAGCACAAGCTTTTTGCTGTGCCTTCATGTCGCACTGTAGCGCGAGTTAAATCGCCAGTACGAACGAGTGAGTACGAACTCTCACTGCACTCAACGAAGTCTTGGATTGTAATCCGAGTTATGATCTGTTTGCGGATGATTGGAAGAAGATTCTGTTAGTATGCCTGAAGCATTGCGAGAGAGATTTATGAAAGATGTGTAATTCACTATGTATTTTATGTATCATTCCTGTATCTTTAATTACTGTAATTGGTTTAAGACCGTTGTAATTAAGGTAAAATAAATAAAACAAAGTTTAACCGGATAAAATCGCGTATATTATTTAAATTGGTTTCCCTGACGTTTCGAAAGCTTTGCAGCATTTCGTGGTCGCAGGTAGACTAACATGACAAGCGTCTTTACAGATATTTCTAAAAAAATATTTTAATCTACCGTACAATATTATTAATTAAAATCGTTTCGATGCACGCAGTAATCACTCACAATATCATTATCTTTTACAGTGTTGCGTGCTGTTTGGGACTTGATTATTTTTAGGACTGGGTTCCAAGCAGGTGGTAGCAAAAAGTGGTGGTGGTGGTGGTAAATAATCAAGTCCCAAACAGCACGCAACACTGTAAAAGATAATGATATTGTGAGTGATTACTGCGTGCATCGAAACGATTTTAATTAATAATATTGTACGGTAGATTAAAATATTTTTTTAGAAATATTGAAAAGACGCTTGTCATCTTAGTCTACCTGCGACCACGAAATGCTGCAAAGCTTTCGAAACGTCAGGGAAACCAATTTAAATAATATACGCGATTTTATCCGGTTAAACTTTGTTATGATAATGTTTGATGAAACGTTACCAGATAAGATTTACCTAGATTGCGTAGATTTTATTAACATTATTAAAGCCAACAAGTGTATTTAATAAATCTATGATGTATTGCATTATAATCACGAAAACACTGAAGCTTTCAACATACCTTAAAACAATCAAGTTCGATGGTTGTAAACACATAAAGATTAAATTTTCAAAGGTTGTAAACACATAAATAAAGATAAAATTTTCAATGGTTGTAAACACATAAAGATTAAATTTCCATACAACACGAGCCACGTATAAATTATAATCAACCAATTAAAGTATAATATTTAGATGTGTAGAATACAAAAACGTAAACCAATAAATAAGCTGAAATAAATGGGCTTGTAAAGAATGCCAGTCGATATCTATTAGAAAACCTCTAAGGGGCAAGCTGTCTATGATTTCAATAGAAACTATAACGTAGCAGGGTGTACATAGAAGTGATTTTCGAAAATCTAGTATAATAAAATTGTGGTGAGGGCAAAAGGCGAAGGTTCACACCCGCGTTAGGGCGGTCAGCCATTTAGATAAACATCAAAATCTAACTGTGCCGTAACACGAAACGTTTTATAGAACCGAGACAAATAAACGACTGCTTGTAAATTGTTATTATACGTATAGATGACATATTTAAAACTTACCCTGTCTTGAAGAATGCGTATTAAAAGCTCGAGATCGTTGAATAAAAAATCAATCAAAAAGTTTCTTTAACTCACGCCAGAGACGCATTATCTGATTATTACTAACAGGATTCTCAAATGCAGTGCTTATATAAAGTGTTTCTTTATAAACTTATAGACAGATATAATGGGTAACACATTGTTAAATATGAAACGACTTTGAAAATCGGAGCAATTATATTCTTTGCCAAAAAGGAATACCAATATCAAAGTAAATTTACAATTTTTAAAGACCGTATTAATTTTCCAAAGATGATTTACCATTCTCTAATTAATCCTTAACTGACAGTAATATCAAGTTCATAAGATTCATAATTGCTTTATTGGAAAAGCGCTTCCGGATGTGTATACCTACTTGTCTTTGCTAGATTAAAATCATTTTTTTATTGTGTAGGTAGTATATAAATTTGCTGACATATTTTTCATGTCCTGATAGATAACATCACACACAGTAATAATTTCTTAGGTTTTCGGGATCACTACACATTATAATAAAATAAGTTTAACCGGTTTACTTCGCCTATATTATTTAAATTGGTTTTCCTGACGTTTCTAAAGCTTTGCAGCGTTCGTGGTCCCAGGAAGACTAATTTAAATAATGTACGCGATGTAATCCGGTTAAACTCGTTTTATTATAATCACACGAAGTATTATTATACCACACCGAAGTATAAAGGAAAACAGAAAAAAATTGAAGTTTACGGGTGTTTGCTAGAGTAATAATATTGTGTTTGCGTAATAATATGATATAATGTTGTTTGTCTTAATATTGTTCGCTTTTGTGACGGGAATATTATTTGCAGACCGACCGGTGGAAGGGGAGCACCTTGTGAAACACAGCACTTCCTCAGTAGACACTGCAGCCTGGTAAGTCCACTCTACATTCATACATACATATTATCTATCACGCCTGTTTCCCATTGGGGTAGAATATGGATTTCCACCTGCTACGATCCTGACACACATGTTTCGCTTCATCTACCATCTACGTTCATTAACCTCGTCATGAATGCTCGTCGGTTTAGAGAGACTTAGAGTACTCCTAAACTGGCATTTTTTGAGAACGTTCGCGATTTGATTGCAATAAGTTAGCCGAGGGCGTCCCCCTCCAACTCTTCCATCCACATTCACTTCGTATACTTGTTTCGTCAATCTCCTTTCGTCCGTCATGTCCAAACCATCTTTCTCAATCTTTGTCACTACATCTTCTTTCACTCCACAACGCTCCCTTGTCACGTTATTCCTTACTTTATCTCTCAAAGTTATACCACATATACCACATAGGGGTTTTTTTATAGTATAGGATGGCGAAACGAGCTAAAGGCCTAACTGATGTTAAGTGGTTACCTTTGCCCATAACAACTTCAATACCACCTAGTCTGTTACCTAAATGGTACCGCAAGTCGGTTCGCCAAGCTGAGACATGAAGATGGAAAGTCTCATGTGATTGTAATTTCACCGACACCCTTCAGACCGAAAAACAGCAATGAAAAAAAAAACACTATTTGGCGGAGAAGTAGGTACGGTGGTAGTACTTCCGCGGACGAGCTCTTTCACAAAGGAGCTCTGCTACTACTAGATATATTTCATTTCATTTAATTTATTTATTTTGTTAAAATGTGGTATATACAGGTGCATACACACAGGTGCAGGTGTGGTGTTGTACATATGTTATACATATATCACATCCTGCAAGGAATACGTCGAGTAACCGTATAGGTATTAGAGATATTTATTGAAGGCTCATGTTTTTAACCGACGAAAAAAAGGAGGAGGTTCTCAATTCGACGCGTATATATTTTTTTTTTTTTTTTTTTTTTTTTTTTTATGTATGACCACGCATAACTTTTTACAGAGTGGTCCGATTTTGATGATTCTTTTTTTAATGGATAGGGTATATCTCGAAGTTGGTCCCATTTAAATTTCAAAATCAAAATCCACCCCTAAGGGTAGTAAAACAGGGGATGAGTGTTTGTTCACCCACTGAATTCTTACCTGTTAACCGATTCTGTTGAAACTTGACATACATAAATATAGTTCTAGACACTACGACATAATGGAGACCTGGATTTAGAGTTTAACTACAAAAAAATGAAAAATAAAACTTTTTAACAAAAAATTGAACCGACGAAAACAGAAACTGAAAAGCGAAAAATAACTAATTATGAGTCGGCGCCAAACAACCAATCAACGAAGATCATTAAATTACTTTAAATAAATAATAAAAACAACGTCACATCAAATACAACGTGAGATTTTCAACGATAAACAATAACTTTCCAAAAATGCGTTCTCCGCTCGGCCACTTCCAACTTACACGCACTATGCTTGTTAAAAGTTCGTTTGGCGCCGACTCATAATTAGTTATTTTTCGCTTTTCAGTTTCTGTTTTCGTCGGTTCAATTTTTTGTTATCTCTATTTAGAGTGGACTTACAATGAGAGCTTTGAGAAGCTTTTGTGTTCGAGATATTCCAAAATAATATACTAACAATAAGCTTACAAATTATTTAAAAACTTGCACAGACTATATTGCAACTTGCTATATGGAGGGAAAGTACTTTAAAAATCGAAAGTAGGAAATTTCACAAAAAGGAAACTTCATTTTATTAAAAACAAGTAGGAATACAACATTCAAAGATTTTTCAAAAGTGTCTTCCCTAAACCGGGAATCGAACCTTCAAGTATGCAAAAAAAAAAAACTGTATTTTTAATCCCCCAATTGATAGAGTCGATAATAAGGATTAAATCACTCTAACAAACATTCATCTTCTTCTTCGTGTCAACATGAGCTACATAATAATAATATGTCGTGGGGAAAAGATTAGCCGGTCAGCAGGTTGATAGCGGGGCTGACTGCCCAGAGTGCGCCGGACGATCAATTAAATATCGTCACTCGTGGAGGTTCTTTTGATGCACCCCACAAACATTGTACAAACAACAAACATTGTATCTTATATTGGAAGAAGACCACGAGATTTATGTAGCTTAGGTTTAATTCAATAAAATTATACTAAGGCAGCAAATTTTACTCAAAAACACCTTATTTTACTTATTGTTTACCCATATTTCATGGACCAACAGTGACCAACAAAATAATGTAAATTTCCTTATTATTGACCCTATCAAGATTTATCAACAGAAGCTATAAAATATAGGATAGTTCTTCTTTGCGATTGTTTATCTGTGAAAGCAGTTTTTTTTAAATAAATGAAGTATCCTTTGAATAAAACTTCATACTTCCAACTTTCCCACCATGAACCATAGCGATGGGACACCCTGTACAATCGGGTTCCAACTGATAAGATTTTCAGGTCACGCACGTTTACGTTAAGGGTTAGGTATTCAATACGTATTACCTGCCTTATTGGCTTTTAACACCAACAATCTTTTTCAATAACCAACATGCCGTGTCGTATACTTAAGAGGCTGACAACACCTAAAAAATCAGACCTCTGCGGTCACTGTCGTTTCGTACAGAACTGAAAGAGAGGCAACGAGCCGAGGGACGTCGGATAAGCCGCTCAACTTGAACGAAAATGAACAATATTATTTTTTAATAAAAAACTAAAAGCTTATTTGAAAAACAGAAACAACAAATGTTTAGATTATTGTCTTTCTCAAATGTTTTCTTAATTTTATTTATAATATTTAGTAAATAATAGAGATTGTTTGCTTTTAAGTATGTTTTAAGAGGTTAGTTTACAATTATTTTCTATCGAGAAAACTTCAAGAAAACGTGTTTTGGGCACAATACAGTTTCAGAAAATACGATCAAGATTAACATATATTTTTTTCACTGCCACGAACTGAATAGATACAGCTAAAAATGTTTTTAAAAGAAGCCTATTTGGGGTATTTGGCTGTTGTCAGCGTCTTAACATGACAGGGGTAGCACTAAAAGCGTTTCTGAACCAAAATTACTCGATCGTATTCCACATAAACCACGCGTAACCACTGAGGAAAATCTTTCTACTAAATACATTAAGTAAAATAAAACACGGGAATACAATCAGATGATCAAATAAAGCATACAATTCTGGGAAATGTTTGAAATCTCCGTTTCAAAGTTTATTTCGGTAATACTTCTCACAACAGGTAATTCTAGGAAAATTGTTCCTTAAAAGACTAAGAGCAAACAAAGTTGAATTACCATTTAAACAAGTCTTGTTTATACGCGTGAAGAGTAGGGCAGTAGGTATACATACTGCGTCCAGCTTTACCGGCACCACCACATATTTAACTTTGTCACTGTTATCTGGCTAAAAATGAACAGGCCGGCCTTGTTTAAATAAGCTTTTTGTGCATGAGGCGAACCGTGTGTTGGATTTTCGTAACTCTTACTTCCATGTTTTATTTTTATTACGAAGGCTGTAAATAGGACCAGTTAACTACTCGTCATGTAAAAAGTGTTTCAACAGAAACCCCTTCAATTTCAATTTCAATTTATTTTATATTGTGGTACATAGTGGCCCTTCCCGTCTCCTTTATTAATAAATTATTCAAAACACTTATTATATACCATGAACGAATAAAAAAGGCGGACTGAATCTCGCTAAACAATAAGTGAAGCACCAAATAGTAAGTCGGCTCGCTTGAAAGTACGGACTAGCACGCACATATTCACACCCATAGTAAGTCTAACAGCCGCGATTACTCAACAAATCTCGTGTGACGAAGGTTTTTGTCGTAGTGTAGTGCTTCAATCTTTTCTTAGCGAGATTCCACCTTTTTTATTCGTCCGTATTATGTACCTATACTTTACCAAGGTCCTTTAAACTAACTCCAAAACTAGGAACAAGCAGCGTAAAAGTAAAGTTACCGACCGAAGAGTAGGTATTCAAGGTTCGTCGGAAACTTCATTTAAAATATACTAACCCGAAAAGGGATTATTGTACTCATCAGTATAAAATACTTTTACCATGGGATTATCTATTTCATACATTTTGATCAATGTTGTTCGAGGAGGACAACATTGCATTGGTTGAAACTTACCGACAGCTCGTCTATACTGAAATAGTTTACAGGACTGTTATTTTCGGATCTGCTTTTTAATTAGATGGTGGCGTATTTAGTTATATGAACGAGTCCATATAGACGATAGTATATTCTGGATCCAGTTAAAAATACATCAAAATGTGGTATTTCTATCGTATCGCTTGGTCTGATCCAGTCAACTAAAACAGTCAACAGACAGAATGTCGTACTTAATCTTTGTATAAATGTTACAACAATTTTTTTGCCAAATTTGGCAGGCTCAAAACTTTGCCACTGGCACTGGCGTTGTCAGTGGCATCGATTAGGTGTTGTGTGAATACCACATTTTAGTAGTAGTAGAGCTTGTCCAGGGAAGTACTACCACCGTACCTACCGTACCTATTTCTGCCGCTAAACATTGATGCTTGCGTTGCTTTGTTTCAGTGTGAAGGGTAAGGGTGTCGGTGAGATTACAATCACTTGAAACTTTCCATCTTCATGTCTCAGTTTGGCGAACTGACTTGCGGTACCATTTAGACAACAGCCTAGGTGGTATTGCAGGTTGCAGGTGTTATGGGCAAAGGTAACCGATTAACACCAGGTGAGCCTTTAGCTCGTTGCGCCATCATATACTATTAATAAAACTGGCCAAGTGCGATTCGGACTCACACAGTAAGGGTTCCGTATCACACCTCGACCTGATACCCCATAGAAACTGATTTAATTTACGAGAATCATCAAAAGACACCAACGCCCCGTGCGCAAAATATGAATTTTTGCATCTCTTTCTTACACAGATACCACCACATATGTCCAGATTGCCCTATTTTTTGTATTTGTTGCTTAAATCACATAGTATAATCAGACCAAGTTTGACGCTAGTATGTATTACCGTTTTGAAGATAGAGCAGGAACAAAAATGTTGAAAAGAATGCATGTTTTCCGAGGTTCCTTGTATGGTTTTAGACTTTTTCTTAATTTTAGTATTTTTCGTGATAGGGTTCATAGTGCGGTTTAGGTTAAGTGCATAGGATAGGAATACTAACATAGTTATTAAGTAATATTGTTACTAACACAGTGAGTCATTGTTACTTATTGAATAAATAAATAATAATAATAGTAACACATATTCTGAGAAAACTTCAACCGGCTACCTATTACCGTTCAAATGATACAGCCCTGTGACAGACAGATGGACGGACGGACGGACAGTGTAGCGAGAGTAATGGGGTCCCGTTTGGCACCCTTTGCGTACGGAACCCTAAAAAAAACATCCAGTAGCGATGGATCGACACAAATTGGTAGTGCGATACTGGACTGCTGTTTGAAACGTGTTGTTGTTACGTAGCCTGTACCACATGCGCCTGGTGTGGCGCTCCGTGGGTGGCGCGGAGGAGTGCACGGCCGGCGGCAGCGTGCGCCTGCTGGAGGCCGCGTGCGCCACCGCGCTGCACTACGCCGACCTCGTGCACGGCGCGCTCGCCGACCAGGGCTACTACGAGAACTACGGTAATGCTACGACACTCTAGCGAATACAATATTAGTCTTATGATAACAACCCATGCCGTGGGAAAAATATTAGCCAGCCAGCAGGCCGCAGGCAGTCTTTGTTTATACTACCTGAAGAAGGGTTCGTTGTAGTCGTCATTATGAACAATTATTTTTTTGTGATATATGTGTTTGTATCAACATAATCATCACACCACAGAAATAGATAGAATGGAAAAGTGGGCTGGGCGCGCGTGCCAACACTCTGTGCAGGGCATTTCAAAGCCTTTCTCAGTACGCCTTATGACTTGTTTCTGTAAATACTGAAACAAAATCCCGCAAAAATGCGTTGTTGTGCTGTTTCTAACTGCAGAAACAAAAAATACATTTGATTAAAGTTAATTTAAAAAAATTAATGGCGTTAATATGTAAGGCGTAGTTTGTTCGAAAGTTGCCACGCATGAAGCGCAAGGAAAATTTTGCTTACAACCATTCTACTCAATCTATTTCTGTGGCCACGGCACTCCACACTAGCGAATACAATATCTGTCTTAGTTTATTAGCTATGTGCACGACAGGGGCGCTGCCTGGCCGCCACAATAAAAACCGTATTTTCAGGACCCATGAATTATTATGACAATTAGTTATTTAGCCATTTTTAACCGACTACAAAAAAAGGAGGAGGTTATGTATTCCGCGGGTTTTTTTTTTTTTTTTTTTTTCATGTATGTACACCGATTACTCCGAGATTTGTGGGCCGATTTACGTGGTTGTTTTTTTATTTGGTAGAGAAAGTCCGCGCGGTGGTCCCATATAAATTTTATTGACTTAGGTTAAGTAGTTTTTTAACCAGCTTCAATAAATCAGTTTAGTTTAGCTTTGCGTATCTAGATGATCTGCTCATTGGTTCCTCATTCTGAGAATTCTTGGCCGATATGCGTGTTTTTTTTTCACGATAGTGATTGGACGTTTGGAAGAACATGAGCGAGACCTTTGCCCAGCAGTGGGATAGCAAAGGTTAATAAAAATATATTCTCAAATTGGTTATATAAACATTTATGAATCAACCCTCAACTAAAAAGTATGAAATAAAAACTTTTTAACAAAAAATAAAACCGACTTCAAAAACCTTAACTAAAAAGTAAAAAAATAATCATTGTATGTATTTTTAACCGACTTCAAAAAAAGGAGGAGGTTATGTATTCCGCGGGTTTTTTTTTTTTTTTTTTTTTTTTTTTTCATGTATGTACACCGATTACTCCGAGATTTGTGGGCCGATTTACGTGGTTGTTTTTTTATTTGGTAGAGAAAGTCCGCGCGGTGGTCCCATATAAATTTTATTGACATAGGTTAAGTAGTTTTTTAACCAGCTTCAATAAATCAGTTTATTTTAGCTTTACGTATCTAGATGATCTGCTCATTGGTTCCTCATTCTGAGAATTCTTGGCCGATATGCGTGTTTTTTTTTCACGATAGTGATTGGACGTTTGGAAGAACATGAGCGAGACCTTTGCCCAGCAGTGGGATAGCAAAGGGTAATAAAAAAAAAAAACTCAAATTGGTTATATAAACATTTATGAATCAACCCTCAACTAAAAAGTATGAAATAAAAACTTTTTAACAAAAAATAAAACCGACTTCAAAAACCTTAACTAAAAAGTAAAAAATAATCATTGTATGTATTTTAAAATCTTAACTTAAACAACATTTTGAAGGCGGCGCGTGATTTTCATGTACGTTCACATAAACTGTTTTTACTATAGATATTGCGCTGGACTTACACACTACATGACGCAAAGGGTCAACCACGCGCCGCCTTAAAAATGTTGTTTAAGTTAAGATTTTAGAATACATACAATGATTATTTTTTACTTTTTAGTTAAGGTTTTTGAAGTCGGTTTTATTTTTTGTTAAAAAGTTTTTATAAAATCTTAACTTAAACAACATTTTGAAGGCGGCGCGTGATTTTCATGTACGTTCACATAAACTGTTTTTACTATAGATATTGCGCTCGACTGTACATTACATGACGCAAAGGGTCAACCACGCGCCGCCTTAAAATGTTGTTTAAGTTAAGATTTTAAAATACATACAATGATTATTTTTTTACTTTTTAGTTAAGGTTTTTGAAGTCGGTTTTATTTTTTGTTAAAAAGTTTTTATTTAATATAATATCTACTAAATCATGTTAAAAATTTAGAGAAATGTGTAATATTGACGATATTAAAGTGCAATAAATAATATTTGTAAAAGATACGCTGATATTGATACATGATATTTGTGAAATAAGAACCTGGATTCGAAGGCATAAAACATATTTTACATAATATATCACAAATAATAATAATAATATATCATAATATACAGCAAAAGGAAGAAAATTTGTTTTAGCAAAACATATGACAAAAATTAAGAATTAACGGCTGAAGTTATTTAATATGAGCCAAAAATAGTATTATTATGCAAACTTCAGTGACATTGACACTACAAAACATCTATAAATGTAAGTAGGTAGTCCAAATTGTGCCTTAATTGTTAATTTCTAGTAAAGGTACTTTGTTTTCAAATTATTATTTTTAATGTTTATAACTAATCAGTGAAATTCTAATAATTATAATATGGTTCAATAACTTGGTATAAAGCAGTTAAGTACCCATTTCTTTCTTTGCTCCAATTCCAAGGAAACTTGTAAAATTAACATAAACTATTCTTCTCATTATTTGTGTATCTAGTTCACAACACAACACTTCCATTTGTGATCCATTTCCTTATTTAGCTCATAAAAATCGAAAAACAGCGAATTTAGCGTGGAAATATAAAACACAGTCTCGATAAGTTTCAAATTTCTGCCACAGCGTGCGCTGCGATCGATTTGACTGTCCCCACTGCCATCTTGCACATAGCCAATACTAAACCTGAAAAGGGGTCGTTGTACTCGTCATGATGAACAACATTTTTTTATGATATATGTTTGTATCAACATAATCATCACACAAATTAGTGTGGATAAGCGGCGCTTCTGTAGCAGTGTTGGATTATATTATACTACATTAGTTTTAGTTTATTATACTAAACCTGAAAAGGGGTCGTTGTATTCATCATTATGAACAACTTTTACAACGGGACCAACCCTGAAATCGCGAAAACAAATATAGTAAAGTTATTCATAATTATGAGTACAACGACCCATTTTTAGGTTTAGTATAAACCAAATCTAATGTTGTATAATTCTACACTAAAGTCTGTTTTTTCTCTCTTGTCTTAGGTATTTAGTAAACAATCTTGGCACGTCTCTTTATTCAAATATTTTTTTACGAGCCTGTTTTGTCCCTCTGCAGGGCAAAGACCTCCCTTCCTTTATTCAACTTTTCGCGTAAAAAAATAATTAAAAAAGTGTTCAAATAACTACTGATAAAATATAATTACTACTTCTGCACATGTAACTAGGTTAAAAAATGTTATTAAGTGTGTGATATTGTTATCATGATGTCTTTTAACTATTATTATTGACGAATTGCATTAAAAAGACATGGTTCCAAGATTGTTTACAACCAAGACAAGTAAGAAAAAACCGAGTGTACTACAGAAGCGCCAGCTTATCCGCACGAATTTGTGTGATGATGATGTTGATACAAAAATATATCACAAAAAAAAATCATCAACCTTTTACGGCAATAAAACAAAATATTAAAATTATATCAAATATCATCTGTGTTAATGTATAGATCTTGTCTATATTTGTCGCGAGAACGTTGTTATCTTAATATTATTATACCTATGTAATTTTTCTGTAGGTGTGTTTGTTACCTTACTCCTCCTAAACGGGTGGACAGATTTGGTTGAAATTTTGTGTGTATATTTCAATGGGTTCCTGGATGGTTTTAAAACACAATTGGACCCGGTAGGTGGCGCTGCTTTTCCAGTCAGGACTACGTTTGCCGGGTCCGCTAGTTTCATTAAATTTTTTGTACCAACAAGATCAACCTAGTTACGTAAAGTCTTATTGCAGGTCAAAACAAAACGACTGAAGAAATATGCACGATCGTGAACAACTTAGAATATGTGCGCCGCTCTCTAGCCGAGTACGACGACGAGCATATGTAAGTGCGAGCTAATCTCTGGACCGTGAATATTGCGCGTTCTACACCCACGACTAGGGCTGCCTCCTTTAATGCTTGAAAACGAGGCTGTGACATGTATTTATTAATAATGATGACTTATAGATACTTTTGCGTCACCCATTTATGCTGAACTGAGCCTATTTGGTGCAGCCGTGGGACACACAATTATACTTTTCGGAGTTGAATTATAGATAATAAAATTGTACATGATTCTTATTGTGTGCCTCTGACTGACCAATAAACCATTTTTCTTTCTTTATTTTCCTTCTTTAAAAAAGGCAGGCCCGGAGATTTTAGAAAAATGTGTAGTTTTTTATAAATAAAACATTACAAATAATGTAATTGCTTAATTAGTGAGTATTAAAACGATTACCTATTAGGTATAGTAGTTAGTAAAAAAAGTATGACGCCCATTTGATTTCCTGGGGTATTAATAGAAAAAATTGGGCCACCCCTGGGCTTAACCATAGATGTAGGATCTTTTTGCTTATGGTCCAGACCAAAAGTAAGCGACGGCGAACTAATGGCAAACTATTTTCCATGGCAGATAGGCAAATTAATTGTCATCGCTCGTTCGTCCTCGCTGCTTGATATGTATGCTCTGGTAATTTTCATTAATTTTTTTCCGTGTTTACAATAATCTTGCTTTTTTTTTTCAATAACAAGCCAATCTAGCGCTTTTTTTAAAGTCAACTCAGCAAGCTTTCGTCAAAGAATGTTGTTCAGTCGAGCAGCGAAAGCTGGGTGTCACCGCCGCGTAACGGACGCGGGACGGCTCTAGAGTCTCGCGCTTACCATCCAGTTTGACCCGGAGATATTTGATACTAACCCGGAGGGGTGGCAGCCCTACCCACGACACGACACGCTGTGAAGCACCAACTTCATAAATTCCACACGAACAAATATATGTCTTGAAAGCACCCCTATAAAGCTTATATTATCAGAACAAACTTTACTTTACTAGTTTAAGTTCCAGAAATTGTCATGCAGCGATTGATAGGACATAAAACGCTCAGCTGCACAGCGTCTCCGTTCAAGCTGAAAATAATAACGGCGTATTAGATATCCGTCACATCGCAGATGATGTTTATTCCACCCTTATGACGACGGATGTACACGAGATCACTAAGTGATGCATCATTGGTTATGTGTCACTTAATGATACATCATTGGCGATACGAGTATGTACACGAGAGCACTAAGTGACGCATCACTAAATGATCTGTAAAATTGGACTAGTCACTGAATGATGTGTAATTCAAGTGAACATCACTTAGTGATCAGTCTGTATTTACCTGTATCATCATCATCATTCATTATTTCAGCCGAAAGACGTCCACTGCTGGACATAGGCCTCCCCCAATTTAGGGGTTTACCTGGCGAAAATCACACACAAGGCGAACCCTAAACTACAAATTGTATGTATGATAATGTTGTTAGTGTAACAGAATAGCTTTCCTGCGTACGTTCCTGAACGTTTGTTTACTTGTTTGTACGCAAAACATACATTTTCACGCTGGGGCGTGCGTAGCCATTCCGAAGTTTAAGTGGTCCTTAAGAACAAATCACCTTAGGATATAGCCATCTAGTGTTAATGGTCGAACTTGTCCCGAATGAACTGCTGTAGAAAATCTTTCCTCATTTTACAACATAGTACATCAGAAAGTACTTACAAATTCTAACGTAAACAGTTAACACGTATTTGCCCATTAATATGAATTAAAACTAAAACAACTTGAGAACTATCTCAGTTTGAGTTGAAACTCAATCAAAAGTTGGGATAACGATCTTTATAAATTGATAGCTCAGATTAATAATTGATAGGTACCCGATAATGTGCTACTACGGTAAATATGAACGGTTTTGTGTTAACTTAACATGCATGTTTAATGGTTTGTACCTCAACGTTTACATTTTACCTATATTCACGAAAAATAAATGAATTGAATTGAATATGTATTCGACGTTTCAATTATAATTTTCAGATGCATATCCATCATGTTTGAAACGCGCTCATGAACATTTACCTACTCTTTCAATAAAATGAACATTGAAATTAAATTTTACTTTGCATTTATTCCACATTGTTTTAATCGGTGGTTTTAATTAACACACGAGCTCTTCGTTTGTTTCTTTCCTCTTAAATATATTTTATCTTTTAAAGGTTGTAGCTACGCTGTTTCATTTAGTGTGCATTTTAAATAAATTGACCCGTAGCGTGATACCAAGGTCGATAATACCTATACATATCTGTGGGGGTAATCATTCACATACTACGGCTCCACCTGCATTTAATTTTGCCGTTGCTGGCTGCATAGTTACGCGTACCACACCGCATAATTATGTTGCCATGGAGGTTTGACGTAATTTTTTTTACTCTGACATGGACTCTGACCCTTTGATGCGTGGAAAAAACCGCCACTCCGGTTATAGCCTTCTGAGTCAATTTTTGTTTAGGGCAGGATTTGGCTGGGTCTCCAGGGTTCAGCCATTGCGACGAGCGCTTCCGACTATCGTACAGTATCCACTTTTCATCACATGTAATGATTCGATTTAAAATCCCTTCATTATTGTGTCGGTTGAGCAAAGTAACACAGCAGTCGACGCGTGTTTGCAAGTTCATGGGTTCCTCATTCAATTCATGAGGTACCCATCGTTCAAGTTTTTTTAGTTTCCTGATTTGCTTCAAGTGGATTAATACAGTTTTATCACTTACCCAGAAGCCTGCAGCTATCTCTGAAGTGCTTTGTGATGGATCCGCTTCTACAATAGCCTATAATTCTTCATTTTCCACTTTGGTCTCCAGCCGTCCACGGGGTTGGTTCTGAAGGTCGAAATTTCCAGAACAAAAACGTTGAAACCAAAAACGTACCGTGCTTTCTTTTGCGACACCAGCGCCGTACACATTATTAATCCTTCGAGCTGTTTTTGCAGCACTGGTGCAACGGTAGAACTCGTACTCGTAAATATACCGATATTTCATGTTTTCCATTGTGCGGTAATAAGCGACGCCAAAGAAAAAAATAAAGAGGAAAAAAAAAATGAGTGACTGTTTTCAAAACTCAAATGTACCAGCTAAATTAATTTATAAATTTGAATTTGGAATTCTTAACCAAAGAGGAGATATTTCAGATCAAATTGGTCAGTACGACAAAACGCCATAACCTACCTAATATAACCATTAACGTGTTAGGACGCAGGTGAATCCGTAGCATTAGAAAACATGCTACGAAAGGACATGGAATAACTTGTATGGGGCTTCGGGCCTATGTTGTAACTGTACATAACCTAGGTTAATCTTATGTATACAATTATGCTGTATATTAATCGCTTTATACTGCTTTCACATCTAGTAGGGGTTTGACAATATTACATTTAAAAATTAATTACTTATAATAGTGTCAACGCCATCTAACGAACTTCGGTAGAACATATATATTGTAATCCTCTAATAACACATTGCTCTGAGTAGTTTTCTTACAATTCAGGTGCAATAAATACGTTTGGTGTTAATTTTACTGTGATATTAGTTCATTATTTTATTCTTCACGTTGGCCCATTTCATTCAGTGTCCTTTTAGAGTTTGTTGATCACAGAAGTATAATATTGTAGCTTGAACGATGACAACGCGCGTCAGCTGGTGCGCGGTGCGCTGGGCACGCTGGACGCGCGTGCATGTCGCGCCGCTGCTCCCCTGGCAGCCCGCGCTCGCCCCCCGCTCAGGAAAGCCGTGTTCCATCTCGCGTGGTCGCCAGATACGCTGCCCACAACGCAGGTTTGTTATTTCTCCTTAGAAATACATGTTCACGTTTTGTTCTTATTCCTTCTAGACCTTCTCAACTACGTTAGGGTTGGCTTCCAGTCTAACTATATCTGGTTCTATATCTGTATCTGTGTGTGTTGTATCTGTGGCTGAATATCCGTATTTTATATGGAGTGTCTGCCATCAGTCTCCGCAAACCAGTTACTGCGCAATACTGCCTTCCTAAGGTTATGGGAAATTTTATGTAACAGACTTGGAGTAGTTCACAAAATTAACTTCATTTGTACGCAACGTGCGCTGCGGCACGGCGAACCGACGCGACGATGCGCGTTGCTCTCACTCTGATCTGCATCTGCTCTAAATGGGACATAAACTCTTTTCGGTGACCAATAGCAACAAAAGTAACCAAAGTGCCTTTGAAACTTTTAGAAAAGGTTATATAAATACCTGAAAGAAATGAACAAGGACTGGATTTTAAATTCTAAGTCTTCACCAGGCCATAACTCCTCTGCTGGAGTTTCTGGACCAACACCTTTCATCGCTGAACACGTGGCTACTGCCGCGCGCGTTCACCCGCGCGCTGGCGGGCTGCTGGAGCGGCGTGCTCAAGGAAGTATCGTCGCAGGCCGACGCCGGCGGCGCCGAACGCCCGCGCGTCTACCATCACAGACTTAGAGAGGCTCTCGACCTGTTGGCAGAGTTCTTCCACGCAGAAGGAAAAGGTTTGAAACTAATCATAGTTTTTAATTTTTCTATTGAACGTTACACCTTTAGTAACGGCATTTTAATATACAATATGTAAGAAAAACCTGGTTGTTCCTGTGAGGTACGTTATCAGAATCGATATTCATACGTAAGGAGACAACTCATTTGGAAAATCTCTTCAATAATAATAATAAAATAAAATATTAAATCATTATTAATTGTAAATGGAAAGTGATTATATCACTCAAAACACACTGACTCAGTGATTATATCAATAAATAATCAAATTAAATATTAAATCATTATTAATTGTAAATTTAAAGTGATATAATCACTTTTACTAATGATTTGATGTTTAATTTGATTATTTTAATTGAAGAGTTTTTCCAAATGACTTGTGTCCTTACATTTTAAAATCGATTCTAATAACGTACCGTAAGATGCCCTAACTTTGCCCACAAGCCCTACTTTGCCTGACGCATTAACTTGATTTTTACACGCACTAATTCATTATAACTGAACCAAAAGTTAGCGTTGTCATAATTTTTAAATCTCCCCCCTTACAGGAACAACAGGGTTTTTGTTACATGTTGTATTTTATCCAATTGGTATATTTCAAACTTAAATTTTATGTCTGTTCTTAAAGAAAAGCTTAATAAAAATCCACCGTTATAACTTTAGTGGGTAATAATTTCAAACAAGAAAAATAAACGACATAATTCATCCAATTAAAAAGTTGAAAGTTAACAATTAAGTTACGGAACATCAGCCATCAGTTCATTATAACAAAAATTATGATTTTAACAAGGTAAAACAGCCTATCAGTAACTTTTTTAAGTAAAATATTTTCGTGTTTTACAAACTTGTTAAAATGATTATGAAATTACCTAGAACGAGGAGGTCTTCGGCGGAGGTCGTAAGTGGCTTTTTGAACAATGGTTAATCGATATCCATTTAGGTCTCCCGATGTCGGAGGTGCACAATACAGAGTGGTTCCGTGTGGAACAAAGGATGGAATATCACCAGGCCCCCACGGAGAAACTCCTGGAACTGTGGCTGGCAGACAGACTCACTGAACAAGCTCGCACTCCGCTACCCTCCCGCTATGGCTCTATACTTGTCCGGTCAGTATATTTTTCGATATAAAGGCTCTTTAGAAAATTTCAACTAATTAATTGTACCTAAACATTAATTATTCTGTTAGCATTTCAGTAACATCAGTAAATTGTATCCATAAATCGTAGTGAGCAGATAAAGTACAAAATATAGTACACACCTCGGACGAATAAAAAAGGCGGACAGAATCTCGCTAAACAATGACTGAAGCACTTTATTTTTTCCTAAACCCACTATAATTTCGAAAGCATTTTAACACACCAGATTTATACTGTTATTTTATTTGTGACACTACAATAATGACTACCGACACACTAGATTTTTTGCGTAATCGCGGCTTTTTGGCATACTATGGATGTGAATGTGTGCGTACGTACTTTTAAGCGAGCCTGCATGCTACGAATGCTTCACTTATTGTTTAGCGAGATTCCGTCTGCCTTTTTTATTCGTCCGAGGTATATACACGTTTTAAAGCTATTTTTCCGACTTTTTAACAGCTTCGTCTAATTTGTTTTATTTATATTTTCTTTTTTGTTGCTCTGTCAGTTTCAATACCATTTATTATCATTTCCGAGTTGGTGTCTCCACGTTATGTCTGAAAGCCAACGCTCCATCGCTCTTTGTCATGTTAGTAATTTGGATCGAGTACATTTCGCCGAATACAAAAGTTTGACGAGCCACTGAGATGTAGATGTGTAGTAACCGTCAGTTATTCCAGGTTTTATTTTTTATGAATCCAGGGTTTATTGTATAGGTACCTATTAGTTAGGTTTTCCTACTGTTAACTTACCCCCAGTTTCTGGAAGGCTGATCAATTTGATCTATTGTCAAATCTAATGTCAGCTTCTGTGATTGGCCGGCGAAAATGTTAACAACCAATCACATCGCTTGACCTGAGATTTGACAGTCGATTACTTAATTTTTGCGTTGATCAGCCTTCCAGAAACTGGGGGTAAGTCTATGTGATTTTTGGTAGTTTTGGTAATTTTAATTGTATTTTATTATTACATGTATTATGTCCTTTTTTTGTAAAAAAAAATGAATTATAATTGTTCTAGCTGTGCTCCGCTGTTTTACCATCTATTTAATGTAGGAACTCTGTGTATTCAATGTACTCTGTGGTTTCACCCGCCGCGCCGTGCGTCGCATCGCCCGCCAGCGCTATTGCTTAGCTTAGCGTTCTTTCTAACTTTTTTTCTTTTTGGTCAGCTCCTAAGGGTCACAGCGTGATGTTTAATAGCCTATACTATTCCTCATAAATCTGGCTATTATTATTATTAATCAGTTTAATTCAGATAAGTATCCATACAATATAACACAACATAAAATTACAATTATAAATTAGAAACAATCATATACAATTTTTTTAAATCTGACTGGTAGTTCCAGAGATTAGCTTGTTTAAACCAACAAACAAAAAAACTCTTCAGCTTAATTATATTACTATAGTATAGATAGAATCGTTTAATGCTACAGACAGAAATGTATTGCTGGAGATTTTGTTGCGCCACATTTTCTTCCCAGCATAAACACTAGGAACCGGTGAATGGCGGGCGTTTTTGGAGGCTGGCTTTTTGGTAGGCTGGCTTTTTGGTAGGCTGGCTTTTTTTGTCGACGTTCAATATCGCTAATTGGCTTTAGCCTGAATAACTTAATTCTCTTGATATATTTAAGTTATTCATTAATAATGGAAATACTACTTTTGAAGCTCAGTCTGTGTTCATTTCATTGCTATGGTTGAATACATCTAAAAGAAAGGAACACTACAATTTTTCCGACTGTTTGTTTTCATTTAGTTCTGTCAGGTTATTTTATTCAAAATAAAAAAGGTACCAAGCTTTCCGCATTAGTATGTTAATAAAAATAAAAAACCACAAACGCTAAAGTTAGAAAACGAATGCATAACTGTTTTCTAACTACAACGGTTGTAGAATTTTTTAAACTTTTGCGAATTTCACTCATATTGAACTATATTTACGGGACTTAAGTCTGCTCGTGACCACGAAACGTCGGGGTTAGTCAAAATGTTTGTTTTGTATTGATTTTATTGTGCGCGAAAGGTCCCGTAAATAAAATTTAACAACGGTTTTAATTTCAAAGTCATCACAATATTACCGTCATCATTCATGGTTATCCACAGCTCGTTCGTTATAATAAAATGATCCAGTGCTTAGTTCAACTCCTTTTGTTCGGACAAATCGCTTTCTGTCAAGTGTTGGTTGCACCCAATTAGCACTAAATGATGAAACCATCAATATAGTCCATTATGGGAGCGGAAGCTATTCAAAGTATAGGCAATTTCTCAATGGTGGACTGTAAAACTTGTGCTATTACTCTTTATAGATCTATAAAGTTCGGTCCCGTGTTGGAAATCGAAACCATGACATTCTTATTCTTAACTAGCGACCCGCCCCGGCTTCGTATGGGTGCAATGCTGCTATATTATGCATATATTATACATATAAACCTTCCTCTTGAATCACTCTATCTATAAAAAAAAACCGCATCAAAATCCGTTGCGTAGTTTTAAAGATCTAAGCATACATAGGGACAGACAGCGGAAAGCGACTTTGTTTTATACTGTGTAGTGATAATGAAGTGATCATACCGCAGACAAATACAAAAACCCTACACATATTATAAATGCGAAAGTGTGGATGTTTTTTTTAATTTTATTTGATTGTTTGTCTTGCAATTACGCTAAAACAGCTAAACGGATTGGATGAAATTTTGGCACACAGAGAGACCATAACCTGCTGCCTAATTGCGTAACTTTTCCCGAGAAGATAAACAGATCCCGAGTGTACGCGACATAGTCTTTCTGTAAAAAGCCGATTTTTTTACGGGTGAAGCCGCGGGCATAGGCTAGTACCTACACTATAAATAGAAATTACATGTACAAAGGTATACCTAACTCAAAAATGAGTTTTCTGCCAGCAAACCTTTGACCAATAGAATGAATGTAGAACTCATGTGCGGATGCTTAGGCGTTGCATTAGGGCAAGTTAATATTCAATCAGGAGGCAATTAACCACGCCTTGTTCCAAAATACAATCCACTTATTTAACATAACACCCAATCAATAACATCTCGTTTCTCGTGTCTTAATTAGTTTTAGTCTTAATAATGTAACTTTATACATATAAGTGCAGCCATCACAAAATAAAACATAATGGAATTTTTATTATTCGTCCAAATAGAATACCATAGGGATATCAAAATTATGCTTTGATCAAAAGCGTTACGTTGACGTTTCAAGAACTGTTTTATAACAACCTTATCTAGTCTTAATTAGTTCCAGCGGGAATTCTTATAAAATCCCGAACTTTCAAATCAATTAGCACTTGACCGGCTTTTTATTCGTATTTAGTTTCAACTTTCTTAGGGCCTCTTATTGCTTCTTCGAGTTACACTGTTGTATCACAAAGCAGTGAATTCAATTGTCCGCGAAGAGGAAGGTTTATTTGATTTTATTTTTTGCGGTCAGTTCTTTCATGAAGCCAGAGTAAGTCAAGAATTTCTCTATAAGCGGATAACTTTATCTAGCAGTAGGTACTTAATTGATTAAATATGTCAAAGTGCAAAGTATTAACCAAAACATTCATAACTCTCCATACTTTTTAAGTTGCACTGCAATGTAGGCATTGCAATCAACTGTACAAGAAAGATAATGGAAATATTAACTCCATCTACATCAATTCTGCGAACCTAATTTATAAATAGGCGTCGCCGGGGCGGGGGGGGGGGGCGGGGCAGCTGCAACTCCGTTTGACTTATACCATTTTTTTTCTGCGAGGAGGAAACCTTCAAGGCTCATGGGGGACGGAGGCCGGGGTGGGTGGCTGTGGGATTCTTACCCACTAAAACCCCCTCAGTGGCCGTCTACAGCATAAAAAGGGGAGACTCTGGGAAATTAACATACCTCCGGAGACATACCTATGCTACGCCTATAAGGCATGAGACTATTTGTCTCCTTGTGTCCTTCAGAAGACTTTAACAATAAAGTAGACGAAAAATGCCTAAAAATAAGATTTTTTTCTTGTAGATAGATAGAATATTGTTTATTGTTCACCATTAACATAACATAACATCACGCCTGTATTTCCCCGAAGGGGTAGGCAGAGGTGTAATAGTACACCCACATTTCGCCAGTTATGTTATAGTCCCATGTAATATGGGGCGAGCCTATTGCCATTGACCGGGCACAAATCCAGACTCCGGGCTGCTACTGAGAATTTCCTAATGAAAAACCCAATAACACTTTACCCACCACTTTTTTCACCATTAACGATTAAAACTTTACAAATTATACCTATTTATTTTACCTACAGTTTAGATCCTCTATACAGGGCGTCCCACGGATATACCACACGGAGGGAAAGTACCTTGAATATTGTAGATGGAACATTTTACTGAAAGAAGACATTATTTGAATTTAAAAAACCAATTTAAACTGCATTTATAGATATTTAAGTAATTACATGGTTGAACCGGAAATCGAACCCGTTACATGAAAATAATAATCAGCCTGTAGCTTTATCATACCAAACGAACGGCTTCATACTGAGGATAATTTTTTGCTAAATAACATAGTGTCACAAATGAAATTTCGATCAGAAAAATGAAAAGCTGACATTGCCGTAAGGACATACAACTGACTTTATAATAAGTACCTATTACTAATAAATGTACCCACTTGAGAAGTACGCATCATTTCCCTACTATAATTTAAGTGCATGATAAAATGATAAAGAGATACGTAATTAGTTGGTACGATCGAAAAATCGACAGGGAGCGAAATAATCAAAAGAGTGCAACTTTGTATTCAACAGGAAGGGACTAATTTTTGAGCATTTGATAAATTGATTAATTTTGTATTAAAAATGTTAAAATTCATGGTCTTCCTTTTATTTGTAACACTATGTTATATAGCAAAAAATAATCCTTATGATGAAGCCTTTCGATCGGTAAGATAAAGCTACAGAATGATTATTTTTCTCATGTAACGGGTTCGATTTCCGGTTCAACCATGTAAGGTCAAGGTGGCGAAGTCCGGCATAGTTTATTGCAAGCTTGATTTGATAAACACCCTATGGCTGATTTTTTAACTTAATTGTATGTTTTGAATATTAATGATGACTAAAGATTCCTTATTTATCAGTTACTGTTACAAACATCAATGTAACTGTTGTCATCATGAAAATAAACTCGTTTTTAGGGTTCCGAAGTCCTACAAGGAACCCTTATAGTTTCGTCATGTCCGTCCGTCTGTCCGTCTGTCCGTCTGTCCGTCTGTCCGTCTGTCCGTCTGTCCGTCTGTCCGTCTGTCCGTCTGTCCGTCTGTCCGTCTGTCCGTCTGTCCGTCTGTCCGTCTGTCCGTCTGTCCGTCTGTCCGTCTGTCCGTCTGTCCGTCTGTCCGTCTGTCCGTCTGTCCGTCTGTCCGTCTGTCCGTCTGTCCGTCTGTCCGTCTGTCCTAATCCTTTACAGCTTAATAACTTCTACAGTTATCATCATCATCATCATCATTTCAGCCGAAAGACGTCCACTGCTGGACATAGGCCTCCCCCAAACATCGCCACAACGACCGGTCCTGTGCCTTCCGCATCCAGCGGATTCCCGCGACCTTCACCAGGTCGTCGGTCCACCTTGTGGGGGGCCTACCCACGCTGCGCCTTCCAGTACGCGGTCGCCACTCCAGAACTTTACTGCCCCATCGGCCATCCGTTCTGCGAGCAATGTGCCCCGCCCACTGCCACTTAAGTCTACAGTTATAAACATAAGTAAATGAAATTTTGTACAAAAATAGTCTGCATATAGATCTCAATTTTAAAAGAATAAAAAAATAGTTTTTTACGTTCTTTAGGGGTGGCGCCCATACATGTGAAATGGGGAAAAAAAAAAAAAAACCGCTGCACCCCCTGGTGTGGGGTATCATTGAATAGGTCTACTAAAATGAAGGTAATGTTTCATACATCACTTTTTTATCAGGTGTACCATCTGCGAAATATAGCCCGCCAAAGTGGCTTGCAATGTGTCCCCCCCCCTGCCATTTCTAAACTATGCAACGTAGAAACTTATAATCTTCCACATTGATAGACCTTTGTGAAAACTCTCTTTTAAAATTATTTCGAGTATAATGTGATTATAATTTTTTGAGTTATAGACAGAAAACTGAAAAATACTTAAAACGTCCTAGTTCAAAGGTCATTGACCTTAGAGAAAAATGTTCATAGCAAATAATGCTCCTTTAGCTACTTTATATTTGAAAAAATCACAAAAAGTAACTTTGCGTTATGTTGACGACACACTTCTTAAATTTGGCGCCATCTAGCGGCGTCGTACAACACTCTCTGGGTCGCCAATGCTGCCGTCAAGTGCCGTGTATTACATTTGGCACTGTATAGCGCCATCTAGCGCCTACTGACATCACTCTCTGAATCGCCAATGCTGCCGTCTATTGCAAAAACTAAAATAGCCGTGATTAATATTCGATTTGATTTGTTTGTAACACCTACTTAAGGAACCCTATAATACTGAGCATGGCCCGACATGCTCTTGGCCGGTTTTTTAAAAGGTAGTAAGTAGACGGACTTTCCCGAGTAATTGGGGCAACTCCGTCATAAGCATAAATTTATTGGTTTTTAACAGATATTTGCAGCACCCATATTCAGTAAATATTCGAAATTAAAAGTTAATCAAATACATGTTTTAAGAACCATGATATAAGGTAGCAATCACAATCTATGGCGGTAAAATCATGAAGTGGGGTAAGTCCGGTATATTTGCAAGGGAAGGGATTGTCAACATTGAAATCAGTACAATTATATTTGATTATTGTGACAGTAGGGTATAAAAGGTAAGTATGTTTGTTGGTTGCATCTAAAATGCAATTTGAAATTTGATAATTTTCGGTATTTATATGATACAAAGTAATACAAACCAGATCTAGAGGTTCTTTAAACCATAGAAAAACTAAACGGTAACAAACAAACACACTTGGCTATATTTGTACTGTTTGAATAATAAATAAAAATCCTATATCTTTCTATTTTTTTTCAAATGAATTATGTTATATTGCTCATACAATAAAAAAAACCACCGTAAATACGAAACGAACTTGTTGCGGCATGTACTCTATTATATTAAAAATAATAATTAATTCCTGTAAATGCTTACAAAACAAAATATCTTTGGAAAATCAACAGTACGACCTCTATACCATAGATTAATAAAATAATTAGAAAAACAAGTAAAAAAATTACCAAACAATCAACAATATGACTTGCCTTAATTAGGTAACATTTTTAAGAACTTTCCATAATTCTTTAAAAAGATTAATAAATCAACAATGGACGGTGTCTCCTTATTATGAAATAATTTGTCATAATAAATAATTACTACAACTAAAAATCTTTGGAAGATCAATATTACAATTACTTTGTCTATTTTGAAATGGCCGGTAGCCTCCCAAGAGTGTTTGATTTCCATCTTTTATTATTCAAATGATCCATGATCGTTATTCTTGGTAAGTTATAAATATGAGCAGCCTTATATTCACTTAATTCCCAACTCCGGACTGCTCGCATAGCGTCTAGCTAATTTTTTTTAGTGTAAGACGATTTGTTTGATGTTCTTTTGTAATATATAATAAAATAAAGTTATTTAAATCGGATAAATGACTATTGTAGAAATTATATGAAACAAGACTCCTATCCTATCACATTATCATGATATATTTCTAATGAAGGCATATTGATAAAAAAAACTGCGAATAAGGAGCTGTATACCTAAATAATAACGTTTAACGAAAACGCTTATACCAAAAAAGGTTTACCACATCTGCCTTGGGGCAAGATCGGCACATGACGGTCTTTCCCTAAAATACTAGACAGTCTTCCCCCAATATTGAATTTATACGTTAGGTTTTTAACATAACTAATATTTCTGTAAATATAGATTTAAATTCGATTTGAATAGAATAAAACAAAACAAAAAAAACAAGCTAGACACTTGCCACTACAACAAGTAAAAATCTGTCGATATTCACATTTCACGTTAGCAAAAATATCGACATGACTCACTTGTGTTTCAATTTGTCAACTACAAAAAATTAGGAGACCGTTTTATTGTTATTAAACTCAACACAGTGCCATCTATATTTTAAAGTTAGAACGATATAGTGGCTTAGTTTTACCAACCGAGCTGTTAATGTCGTAGCTATTCAGAAACAGCCTAGAGAGGCGGTGTACGGTGTTCCCCCGTAGACGAACTTCCCCACCTTGACCTTAATCATTTAAATATCTATGAATGCAGTTTAAATGTTTTTTAAATTCAAATAATGTCTTCTTTCAGTAAAATGTTCCATCTACAATATTCAAGGTACTTTCCCTCCATGTGGCATATCCGTGGGACGCCCTGTATATCATGTTGGCCCTAGCCCATTGGCTGGCGATGCCCTCGAAATTATCTAATGTAACAGTTACCTTTATCAGTCTTCAAGATATTAATATTTTTGCTAACTTAACACATTTGGCCATTAGCGTGTACTTCAACCACGACTCGCTGTGTGTGGAAGTGCTGTCGGCGCGCGACGTGATCCCGCTGGACCCGAACGGCTTGAGTGATCCCTTCGTAGTACTGGAGCTGGTGCCCAAGCGACTGTTCCCGAAGGCTCACGAACAAACCACCAATGTGCAAAAGGTTAGATAGATTCGAGAATCAGCTTGTTTTAAAGATTAAAGTTGCCAACAACGACCACACAGCCCAATAGACGCCTAATGTTGATATAATGCGTACGATTAATTCACCTCATTTCACCTCATTCCACCTTGGTAGGGCCAAGAAATGCCCTACCAAGGTGGCTATTGGCTAATCGCTAACGCGGCAGTTTTGACGGCTCATGTAAGTAATCGAAACTGATTTGAAGATTTCAAGTGGCGAAAAGTGGCGACTTACATTAGTGAAATTTCATAGATGTGTTGCAGACACCGGTCGTCATATTATGAGGCGTCTATGGGCTGTATGTTCATTGGTTGCCAATTTTATACCATAAGTATTAATAATTACGCAACATCCTTGACGTAATTAAGAATAATTACCTTTTACCTGGAAGTGGGTGTCCACTGAAATAGTAATACAACTGCAATTTATAATAATTTTCTTACTTTTTCTCCTTTATCATTTCAGCCGAAAGACGTCCACTGCTGGACAAAGGCCTCTTTTTCTCGTTAAAAAAACATTTTTTTTTTGTTTATTATTTAAATCTATTTAAGTTTCATGGTGATGACAAGAATATACCACACAAACCATAGCGGGTTCAACACCAATACAGACACAATACACCATCTCGGTGAATAACACACATACCTACAGGTTTAAAATTAATTATAAGAAAGAAAATGTCTTTTAGTACTTTTTTACAGTTTTTAGTATTTATTGTGTTACAGATTTCGATAGGTCTACCTATCTAAATGTGCCATATGTGTGGGGTAATGGTCTACCATTCAGTATTGATGGCAGCATATATTCCCAGTATTCCATGTATTCTCAGTATTGATGGCAGCATGTATTGATTTCCACTTTATCGTGGGTGGATTTTGAACGAATGTCCTTTTTTGGGGAAGTGGCAAACTATAGTTTCGAGTGTTTCGAGTTTAATGGTGGTTTCACACCGGCGAGGCGTGGCGTGGATGGGCCGAGCGAGATTAGAAATTTGTATGGCAAAATTTCAATTCTCGTCACGCCTATCTTTCATGTGAAAGGTCTAGATGCGCGAGGATGTGCGAGGCGAGAATTGAAATATTTGTTGGTACAACATTAAACTTTATTGCTGGATGAATAGAGTATTTATTACATTGCAAATCGGATACAAAAATCTCGCACCAGCCATCAAGGTCCCACGCGGTCTCGCTCTGCCACGCTCGGTCGCGCTCTGCCACGCTCTGCTTCGCGATGTCTCGCGGCGACTGTTTTTTTTATTCGAGAGTTTGTTCGTAAGTGGGATAAGTAATGAATGCAGCTGACTGTACATCGTGAGCCGGCGCTGGTCGGCGCGAGACGGTGCGAGCTCGCGGTGTACATCTTTAGGTGCGAAAGGGTCAGCGAGATTTCAATTCACACCCATCCCATCCAATCCTCGCCTCGCCGGTTTGAAACCACCTTAACACAAGCAGCCGTAAGCACAAACGCTATCATCTGCGGCACTGACTCAACAAATGGTGTAGAAAACGCTGAACCCGGTGTGGGACGAGTGCTTCGAGTTCGGCGTGTCGCTGGAGTCGTGCCGGAGCGCGGGCGCGGCGCTGGCGCTGTCGGTGTGGGACCGCGACGTGCTCACGGCCGACGACTTCGCGGGCGAGGCCTTCGTGCCGCTGGCGCGCGTGCCCGGCGTCAATTGCCACGCGCCGCCCGACCCGCTGCGCCCCGTCGAGCTGCCGCTCATGCAGCTGCACGACCGCAGTCAGTACCACACGGACCCTTCTACGAGTTTGACATATTATGTGTCAAACTCGTAGTAGGGTCCGTGATATTTAAAAGTACAGCCCCCCTAGCCAAGTTGACAATCTACAATCGTCAACGCTATAGAAAACAATAAAAATGTATGGGAATGACATATCTCAACGAATGACTTTTTCGTTGAGATATGTCATTCCCATACATTTAATCCGATTAAACTTTGTTTTATTATAACATAAGATATCTTACAACTTCCACGGGAGAATCCGAGCCAATCAGTCATTTTTAAACGGAAATCTCTCACGAAAATTCAATTAAATTTAATCTTATTAACAATCATCATCATCATAATTTCAGTCGAAAGAATGCACTGGAGCTGGACATAGGCCTCCCTCAAAACCCAAAACGGATATGCCATAATCGCCACGTTTGGTAGGCGGGTTGGCGATCGCAGTTAGTTGAATAAATACTCATAGAATGCTACTGCCCATCCTCTGGTGAATCGTTTAGTCGCCTTTTACGACACCCACGAGTAGAGATGGGCTGGTGCTATTCTTTGTGTCCACACGGAACTTATTTATTAACATACTTATTAAAAATATATACAATAAACCATTATTCTGAATACATTTTCCGATATCGTCATAATTGATATTGGCATGTATTTCCACGGTCCTTTTCATATGTTTATGTTACCTTAGAGTATGTAAATAATCTCTTTGATGTTAACATATAAAATTAAATAGACCTGTTTTCAGAATATATTCACTGAGTCCAATTAGTTACACGTCAAATAAAAATGGTACTTAGGTATATTTTCATTCAAGAGACGAATAATAAAAGCGCGGTTGAGAAATATTGTGTCGATATTTCCATAGTCCCTTCCCTTTGACATGAATTTCATAGTAACTTTGTTTACAGATCATCCCATCTTACAAATACTGGAGTCACGCACCGCAGATAAACTGGCCATTGACTTCGTCAAGAAACAAAAGCTAAGATTCGCTGAACAGTAAGTTGTCTGGCAAGTTTCAAGTATTTGTTTCTTACTATATTTCGTTATTCTATTTACGCACAACGTCCGTTAAAATGTTGACAATATTTACAAAAAATTACAATTCGATACTTTTTACATCAAAATTTTGCTATTGAGGACATACCTATTTATTGTTATTATTAAGATGTAATGACGTCATCAGTATTAACATATGAAATACTACAAAGACTGTGTAATTCTTCTACTCATGAGAGAATATGTATGGTTAAAATATTGTGTACGTGTAATTTCAATGCATTTTATATGTGTATAGAGTTAGTACGCACCCTCGGAGCTTATGTCCCTAGTCGTTAGTCTCTATTAGAAGTTCCCGACCAAGTATTTTAAGGCTCGTTGTTAACAATTTCATCCATGCTACTGTTCACATGCCTCAATCTTTTACATGGACTTCACTGTCGAGCACTTTTTAAATGGAATGTAATATGATGTTAGCAATTTAAATACAGTAGCTTTGCCAACAGTTAATAATAATAATTATATCAATTTATTATGGTCCAGCAGTATTAATCCGAAATATTTTAAGAAGTACATATATTAATGATAAAGAAGTCATATCAAGAGACAAATGTATTATTTATCTGTTTTATTTTTAATTAGACTATGCCCGCGGCTTCACCCGCGTATAATTCGACTTATCACAGAAATACTTATATCGTGCTTCCCTCGGGAACTGTTAATGTTACCGGGATAAAAAGTAGTCTATATTTTAATCCGGGTTATGGTCTGTGTACCAACTTTCAGTTCCTGTTTACCGTTTAGCCGTTTCAGTGTGATTGAGTTACAAACATCCAAACATCTTCACAAACTCACATTTAACATTAGTAGGATAAAAAAAATAGTTTTAGAATAATTTATTAATTATTTGTCTTATTTTTGGCGTCACATGGTCATTACTGTCCAATGTACGACCCAGTGCATGTTATTCATAAAGAAAAAAAGGTTTTTATGATAATTTATGTTTTTTGAAAAAAAAATGATACTATTAATTTATTATTTTGCTCTAGGACACTACCTATAGAGTTACCTCTTGGAATGTTTTGAAATAATATTGTAGGGCCATATAGATGTAATTCAATATAGATGTCATAATATTATTGTGATTCCTGAAAAATTCCACTAGAATAGTATATGAACTCTCTATTGAGTGTTTAGTATTTTTTAAGCATTAACTTTTTTTTCTGAGTTTTTTCGATGAACACAGCAATCCCTGGACATAGATATCTAAATATTTTGTTGCCTTCTCTGCTAATTAAGAGCTTCCAGTTTTTCACTCATCCGTTGGTAATTTTTAAAAAACGTTTAGGTAATCTGCTAAACCGCAGCTTTCAACATCTATTCGTATGTGTATAAGTAATTTTTATATGTACTCGTATATTGTTTTATAATTTAATCCCATTTTATATGATTTTAAATTCCATTAAATCATAAAATATAGACATAACATTTAATGTATTGGTTTCCCATGCCATGTATTGGTACGGATAATCATCCCACGGTATTGGTACGGATTTTATGATTCGAGAAATTGATAAAATAGCAAACATTCTTAAATATATTATGTACAAAGACTTATACAATTTTATGCACATAAAACGAGCTTTTTATAAACAACCGTCGCATTTATTGATTCCTTAATGATTACGTCATATAATTTAAATATAATATACCTATAATATATATGGAATGCATTGTCTTCGACGACTGATTTTTCATCGTTAGATTTAATTGTATGAGATATATTTTATAACTATACGTGACGTATGTACACTGTGTATACAAGTATATTATTGTAATAGATGATGTATTGATGTTTTAAATTAGTGAATTAATATTATATACCTACTTTATACATGTAACAATTAGTATAAAGGAATGTTAAAATTATATGAGACCGTATTTGTATTAAAAGAAAAGAATGTTCGTGTTAAAAACGAAAAGGAGTGGCAGATATATATATTTTGTGCATGTACGAGGATGGATCCAAGTTTAAAATTACTCGGCAGCTATTCAGCGCTGCGGCTCACAGACTAAGTCTATATTGAAGGACCTGATTCAGATACCAACACCGAGCGGATCCTGACAGCCAAGATAGATCTAATTCAGAATTACATCTTAATTTTAAATTAATGTGTGACCGTCAACCTATTATATAAGATATAAGCAAACCGTACGTATAGAATGATGTTGTAAACTTTTAAACTTTCTGCGCTCCTGTGTACTTACACTCTGTAGTTGACATCGTGATTGATGGATACCTACTCCGTACCCCACAGAAACCTCGTGAAGTCATATCCAGTGCTACCCTCACCATATCGCTGAGCTTTTAACGTCTACCTAAGATATATATATTTTAAATTTTATATCTACGCTATACGTGGGAAATTTGTCGAGATGCCAATCTAAATAAAATAAGTAATCGATGAAGTTTCGCTACGATGCTGTTTTGATACGTTTGTAAAATCTACACTTTCATTAAAAAATTAAAATGTTTGATCCTTTGGCTAACCAAGACCATTCCAAAAGTCAATTATTTAAAATAGGCTATTCAAAGACAACATATTTTACATTCGAAATCTGTATATTTTGGAACGTATTGCTCATGAAAGAAGTCGTGTGCCAGCGACGATTGTCTTTTTTTATATAAAATCATTATTATACAAAAGAACTTTTTATAAAATTCTACTTTACGATGCCACTTTTGTTAGTGGAAAGTACAAGAACAAACATGTTTGAGACTACTACACATACAAGCATGACATATCTTATGAATGTAACGGGAAAAAAACATTAATTTCTATCAAACAATTTTCTGTATACGTTATCCTTCTACTGCATCATTTAATTTGTGTTATTGAAGTTATGCAAATCCTATAGAAATATAAGAAAACATTGGTGTTGATATTGATGTACCCATACTACATAATCATGTAGGTAATTGTGTTTATATAGTATCCCACTACACCTAAAACCACTGCATTCTGGGTCTGATTCGTTTAACAAAAGCATAATTAAATTGAAGTTGTACGTGTATTAACACTTGTGTTCCTGGCTTTAATAAACTCTATAAAAAAAAACGATATTGTTTTATTTAAACAATGCTGAATGAGACGTTTTATAAAGACTTAGTCATTTAAAAAAAAAACATAAATACTACCTATCTTGTGGGCCCACTGCTGAGTGGGACCACGAGGAACAACATTTCCTCGTGGTCCCACCAGTGGGACAAAGTAGTGGGACCACGAGGAACGACCCATATAATATAAGGAACCTATTTACGTAATATGTTGTCGAATTTTCATTTCTAATTTCGCTAATTTTCATCAAGAAAATTTACAAACACAAGCATATTAAAAAAAATGAACTATTGTTTGTGTCTAAAACGCATCCAGAAATTAACTGCTAATGCCACTATAATGGACTGCAAAGGCCTAAAAATGTACTTGGTGAACACAATGTATTGATAATTGACTACTGTAGCAACTTCGACCTAATGGGATTATAGTTACGAGGTTTTAATGGTCCTATAGTTATATTACACTCAATAACCCCACTTAATGAAGCGGTCGCCTCTAGTTTGCTCGTTAGCAAACTTTATGAAACCTATCACAAAATGGCACGACTGCCGAGCGATGTATTTGCGTTCATAGACTCGCGATAAATTACAAGAATCCTTTTCAAGTCGCCGTTAAATGACTAGCTTAATTGAGGAAAATATTGTAGTGAGACGTCGAAGTTACTTCGCACTTTTTGGTATTTTTTCAAGGAATTGAACGTTCACCTTGCTTTTACGGCTAAACATTGAACGTTTCCATAGATTAATACGACTACGCTAAAACAATTTTATCATAATTATGGTGATGATCAGGCAGATTACAGAAAACCTGTACAAAATAGGTATGTATCTTTCTAAAAGTATTTTAAAGATACATCACTTTATCAAAATCAAATTCAGAATTCACGTAACAAAATAACACGTAATAAACCTAAATAACCGTATTCGACATTTCTAAAAGTTTTCTAAATTTTAGGAGGAATACCCTATCCGGTTTTCATGGAATTTCACTTTCCTGGAGCGCGGTAGCTCACAAGTCTCGGGAGGTATTCTAGAGTTATTGTCCGTTGTATTTCAGACACGCAACCACGTAGGTGACGTGAGTAACCTAAAAATTACTTCACCTGTATTTTTCACTTATTTTGTACACACTAGACCCTAACATACTCGGGAAGTTCATAAATGAATTTCCAGTTCAAAGAATTTTGTCATACCAAAGGTGAGGAGGTAACAAGATAATAAATTAGATTATTAGTTAGGTCGTGGTTCTGTGATCGTCATAAAGTGGGCTTGTTTGCGGTCGTGGCGAACTGCAGTGGTTTATTGTGTCTCCAACTAACTAAATAATTGAATCTAGGCTGACAGGATATTCTGCACATACTAGACTACATTATGCGCTGCACTTGAAATTGAATTAGAATCCATGTTTGAGGTTTATGATTTAGTTATACGAGCATGTGGGAAAATGTTTAAGACCGTACGAGAAGTTGTTTACATCAAGAAGTAGCCAAGTAAATCGAAATACTGTTATCAGCTACTATTGAATTAGAAAATTACTTACATTTTCTAAACTTACAGATCTTGTAGATATGCTTGTCCATTTTTTTTCTAACTCAAAACGGGACATGGATTTTTATACGTCAGTTGGCAAATAAATAAATTCTATAATATTCTATTCTATTCAGTTAGCAGGTTAATATTCAAAATAAACACAATTTTTTTATGTTCTTTATTTAAAAAAAGTGTAACTTAATACAATTAATGTTCAATATAATTATATTTAGATTAATTATTTTTATTGTAAAAAATTATGAAAAATCAAATCAATCACTGGTTCACCAACTTAACAAAAATAATAAAGCAAAGTTCCTCTGACAGTAATTATCAAATTATGTAAAACTTTTTTTTTTCATCATCATCATCATCATCATTTCAGCCGAAAGACGTCCACTGCTGGACATAGGCCTCCCCCAAGCATCGCCACAACGACCGGTCCTGTGCCTTCCGCATCCAGCGGATACCCGCGACCTTCACCAGGTCGTCGGTCCACCTTGTGGCACTTTTTTTTTAATGATATTTATATTTCTCTTTGATTTAATCAATAAATAAGATGGAGATGATTTTAAATAATAATACAATTTTGGGCACGATTTTTTTTATATTGACCTTAGTTATCAACATCGCCTTCAGAACTGGAACATTTAAGTGATTTTCTGACGAGCTCCATAATTCGAAATTTTCGCGCGGTTTCGGAAAACGGGACTATTTTGCGTCCCGGAGCTAAGTTTGGGGACAACGGGACAAGTGATTGAGAAAAGGGACAGTCCTGTTCAAAACGGGACGTATGGTCACTTTAGGTATGCAGGACAAGCTATACCTAGTAACTTGGAAATTTAACAGATTGAGACAGACAAAGTTATAATAATGACAAATGAGTCAGGGAGATGTAGGTATGTCTTAGATTAATTAGTACTCAATTATTAATTAAATGATAAAGTGAGTAATGAATTACTGATATTCATCTTTATCACCCGATTAGATTTTATTACGACATCAACATGGGTGAAAAGGTAAAACACTTGTTATGAAAATTATTCGTTTTGAAGAATGTTTGTATACATTTTAATTGTTTTATTATTTGTGAGGATAAAATACAAACAGTTGAGTGATTAAACATAATATGTCAAGCAATTAGATGAGATGGAATGGACCTGGAGCCTTTAAATACAAACAAAGCTCTGGGAAATGCTTACTGGAGATTAAATTTCTCATCTAAATGTTTATGTTGAAAGCTAACAGAGAACGAAGGTCTGAATTGTTTTGAAAACATTCTATAAAACGAAGTTTCAGACTTTTTTTATCTGCGAGGCTAAGAGGTAGATAGAGCTATCGATCAATCAATAGACTCGGCCAACGCTGAAAATTAAAAACCTGCCATCTGCACGTCGGTCTAGGTTTTGTCGTCAAAACACATTCTAGAAACCATTTTACTATACGTAACCATTTTTTAAACACACACTGTTTATTTACCATTGAGATCATCCAGAGTATTTATAAACTTACTTAATAAATTCATTATAAATTAATGAGGTTCTGTAAGACAGGATTTTTCTTAATCAACCTTTTCTAAGTGTATTCTGCAAAAGGGTCGGTCGCGACGCTCTGTCGTGCCCACTGACAAGACAGGGTATTTATATGCTGATCATTTTAATATGTTAATATAGACCTGCTCCGTATGTATGCTATTCGGAAACCCTTGTAAATTTTTATAAAATATCCTGAAACAGCGCTCCCAAAAACTATCAAGTTCTGTTAAACAAGCTTAACACTCCAATGTCTTAGAGATAGAAGGGATTAAGCATCCAAGGCCAGAAGTATGTTTCTTGTTTAACCATTTTCCTTTGTATGGAATACTGAGTTGCGAATCAAACACAGCCATTGGGATTATAAGAGGCAGCTACCTCCTACTCTGAACATGCTAATAAGAAAATATTGATACAACATTTGTACTAACTATTATCACGAAATGGAAGAATTTGTGAACAAAATTGAGAAATAATACTATTAATACTTTATAACAAAATAACAATGGCTTTTGCGTCTGTTACAGACGATTTATGGTGTAACGTCTGAGAGACAACATTTTTGGTCACTAAACTAATTATAACAACGATAAGGAAGCTAAATTGACCACATGGAATATTAGGTAAAAGGACCTGCATCTAGAAGTCAAAATCTAGCAGTAAAACCTGCTTTTATGAAAAGTGACAACAAACGCTTGGTGGCACAAAGGATGCAGTATATAAACAAATCAGGTCATGAAGAGGGAGTATTTCACGGTATGCACATGATCACGTCAGCCGGCACGTGCCAGCTATTTGGTTCGGCAGCGTCCTCGCCGCGGCTGGCCCTCGCCTCGCCACTGACCGCGCCTCCCGCTCTGAATTATAATAAGCTATCGGGTAACTTTTCAGAAATCTACTTATGAGTAAAAGATTGCGCCATTCAAAATGAGCTTGCAATTAAGCTTAAGTTCTAATGGTTTCATGACATTACAGCTTTTGGTTTACGACTGGATCTGCTTTTTGATATCTCGAACGAAGTATTCGATTATACACATTACACTACACACGCACACTACTACACTTTCCTTGCTTGTTTGGCGCCATTCGTTAGTTAGGCGGCCCACACCTACAATATAATTGTGCAATATTTGCAATTGCGCAATGATATTGGCCGTTTACGGGCGAGATTGAAAGACAAATGAAGATCGGGACGATACAATAATAATTGTGTATATAATATTAATATTGCGCAATTATATTGTAGGCGAATGGGCCACCTTATTCAAACAAAAAGTTTTATTTTCGCTTTTCAGTTTATTTTTCCGTCGGTTTAATTTTTTGTTAGAAAGGTTTTAATTAATATTGACATATTATTTAATAAATTCTTGTTACAAATTTTGCATGTCAAGAACTGACCAAACATGTTGGACATATTTATTATTTAAGAACCTTAGTACGGTCGACCGCACGTCGGTAGTAACACTGACATTAGTAGCATCCTTATTTCGTAAGCAGTAAGGGTGGTTTTCGAATTGAAGTGTTACCACTGTCATGCAGTTGACTGTACCATAGAGTTATTATTACGTCGTATAGAAATGTCTTAAGTTTGTACCGTATTTTATGAGCAAAATAAATGATTATGACTATGTTGGCTCTGGCTCAGACCAATCGGGGATTGCGTGACTGTTGATATGTTTCAGAGTAGTCAGAGTATAGTTTACCTGCTTTTCCATACAAGAAGGATATTCAAGCCACCACCGCGGCAGGGTGTGTCTATCTGATAAACTTATTATACTAGTCAACGCTAGTATAATAAGTTTATTGTTTATGTAGTGTATGTGCCTGTAACTGATCTGCTGGTAGTCTATTTTCGAAATTCACTGGAAGAAATACAACGACCGTTTTATTTATTTATTTAGGTACTTTTAACTTTTTCGACGCCATGGCTTCGTAGATGTTTTCGTGCCCTCAGCGCCACATTTTTGAAGACAAATATTGTATGGACATTAGTACAAACAAAGTAATAAAAACTTGGCGCTGATGGCACGATCGTTTGTGTCATTGGCGGTGAAAAGGTTAAGTATTAAAATAGAAATTTATTCAGAAATAACAAATTATCAACTGTAAAGAGGAATTCACAAACTGAAGTAATTATAATATGCTGAGCGGTGGCCGTTTTGCGCGGATGTGACGCATATCTTACCACACTTCTTGGCTCTGTACCTGTATTTGTTCTGTGTTCTTGAATTTTTTGGTAATTTTGTGCGTCACTTTTGAAGCAAATAAATATTTTTTCTTTCTTTCTTTCTTTCTTTCTTACACAGTTTCATAAAATAAATTAGTGCTGTTACAAAAGTCATACCGAAAAACGTTTGAGAATATACAACGTGTATCAGAAATGCGTGGTCATATTTTAGGAGCTCATTCAGGGCATAGCATAGAACAACTTTTACTATGGGACCAACCCTGAAATCGCGAAAAAAATATCAGCTGTTCCCTACTAAATCACCGATGTCGCTCAACAAAATGTATGGATCAGCAGTTTTATTTTTTCGTGATTTCAGGGTTGGTCCCATAGTAAAAGCTGTTCGATAGCATCCCCTGAATAAGCTCTTCAAATATGACCACGCATTTCTGATACACGTTGTATATAGGTAGTCTCGAATTTTTATTTCATGTAGGTATCTAAATAAATCGCACCAAAGTTAAACTATAAAGCAGCAGTACCTACGTAAGTAAAATAAAAAAATATCTAGCCTGCAAATGAAAACATAGAAAAACGTTTGAAAGAAAGCTTTCTTAGTTTATTTTATTATTTTTAACGCATTTACGCATGCAAAGCGAAATCTATAGACTTAAATTGTGGAATGAAAAAATCGCTCACGAGCAGGATTCGAACCTGCGACTCCTGGCTCAGTACGCCAGTGCTCATTCGCAGGTTCGAATTGTTCTCTCCACAATTTAAATGGTTAGATTTCTTAGTTTAATTATTTTATTGTGGGCTTTAATTAAACGTAGTCAAATTAGATGAGTGTTACTCAGAGACTCAGAGCATTAACGTAATTTGCGTTCATAAATACGCACTTGTCGTCCTAAAGCTTTGGACTGGTCATTCAATCTCGACGTAGAACGTAGTATATAAGATTCTCTCAGCAAACGCCCTACAATTCCAGTGAATAAAAGCTTTATGAAATTCTGTAGCTTTTGTCGCGCTACTCTTCTGAGGGGATTTATGTTCCTAGTTTACGACATCCTCACTAACAATGAACGTTGGGTACATATGTAGCTCTAACATATAAGTATTTACTGTAGATTTCCTCTACAAGATTGACTAAAGATTAGAACTGTCGGAAGATTTTCCTTGGAGCACATGGAGTATAAGGATGGCGAAACGAGCTAAAGGCCCACCTAGTGTTAAGCGGTTACCTTTGCCCATAACATCATCAATACCACCTAGGCTGTTGTCTAAATGGTACCACAAGCGGGTTCGCCAAACTGAGACATGAAGATGAAAAGTCTCATATCATTGTGATTTCACCGGCACCTGCCCCCCTTGCCAAGTTGATAATCCACACAATCGTCAATCGTCAACGCTAATAGAAAACGATCAAAATGTATGGGAATGACATATCTCAACGAAAAAATCATTCGTTCAGATATGTCATTCCCATACATTTTGATTGTTTTCTATTAGCGTTGACGATTGTAGATTGTCAACTTGGCTAGGGCAACGGAAACACAGCAATGCAAGCATCACTGTTTCGCGGCAGAAGTAGGTACGGTGGTAGTAAGTCCCCGGACGAGCTCCTTCACAGGGAGCTCTACTAACTAATACATAGTAGTACCTTATTTTGTTTCTCCTTTCAGTATTTCACGAAAGCCTGTATGCTTCAGTAACAAAACAATTATAAATCCAATAGATTTTTACAATAAAATTGTATCTAATCTTAATTTGTACGATAAGATTCTTAACATGTAAAATGTTTTGAATAACAATTTTTGTTATTTGCCATACTTTTAATTTTGTTAATTACTTTCAATAGAAAAATGGGGGGCTTCGTGACTAAGTAATAACTGCGTGGATTGCAATATCTACGGGGTTAAGCTGCGCTAGCCGCGGTCAGTCCTTGGGTGACCGTTTCGTTGCACATCGAGACCCCTTGGTGCCGAACACGTTAAGCTGTTGGTCCCTTTTGGCATACAAATATCTACAGTCGCATCAGGTAGTGAGAAGCCCGAAAGTCTGGTATCTCTGATGGTCTAATCTTAGGACGTCGGTATTACCCAGTAACTGGGTTGCGGGAGTCTGATGGTAGTCGCTCCGTGTAAAATACTGATGTTCAGCCGTATCTAAATATACTGGTAGACGACCCCAATATAATTGGGAAATGGCTCGGAGAAAGGAAGAACTTTCAATAGAACGTAAGAAAAACTAAGTTTATTTGCCACCATAAGTACAATACTTATGGTGGCAAATAAATATGCAAGCACACCTAAAGTAAAATAAACAAAACAATTTTGTACCGCAAATAGATAACAGAGTGATAGCAAGGACAGCTATCTTAACCGCCAATGTTCAGTAGTGGATGCCTGCGAGCCAATGGAGACGTAATGATCCTTCAATCCATCTTCAATAAATCCTTTAGAATTATAAAGACCTAAATTGAGTTCCAGGATTTTGAGCTACAGTCATAAAACTTCCTTTAATTACGCACTATATCCTCCAGACTTTGGGAGCGTAGAACAGGACGAACTTATACTTCGGTATTTTTAATCCACCCCCTTTCTCCGCAAAAACTTATGAACTGTCGGATCTTTACTCAAAGTTTTCCAAAACTTTGAAATTTTTATATTTGTTACTATAATTCTAAAGGTGCGAGTCATCTGCTTAGTTTAAATTCAATTCAGCCAATTTTCGACCAAAATGTTGCAGAATTAGGCAGCCCGTAATGAATTATTATGTCCAGCAGTGGACTTCGATAGGCTGAGTTTATGAATGAATTACGGGCTGACCTATTCTGAAACTTTTCTTTGAGAGATGAATATTTGTAGGGTTTGGCCCATAGAAATAGATAGAATTGCCAAGTGGGCAGGGCGCGCCTGCCAACACTCTGCACCATAGTGCATTGCATTTCAAAGCCTTTCTCAGTACGCCTTATGACTTGTTTCTACAAATCATCATCATTACAGCCGAAAGACGTCCACTACTGGACATAGGCCTCCCCCAATTAAGCGGGGGATATGCCATAATCGCCACGCTTGGCAGGCGGGTTGGCGATCGCAGTTGGTTGGTTAAATACTCAGAGAACGCTGCTGCCCATCCTCTGGTGAATCCCTTAGTCACCTTTTACGACACCCATGAGAAGAGATAAGGGTGGTGCTATTCTTTAAGTCCGGCACCACACGGACTCAACAAATACTGTAACATAAACCCGCAAAAATGCCTTATTGTGCTATTTCTAACTGCAGAGACAAAAGCTGTAACGTACATTTGATTAAAGTATTTATTTTTAAATTTATTTATTTATTTTTAAATTTATTACGTCAATATGGGAGGCGTAGTTTGTTCGAAAGTTACCACGCATGAATCGCAAGTAAAATTGTGATTACAACCATTCTATCTATTTCTGTGGTTTGGCCCGATGCTATGAGCTGATATGAATATAACCCATCAGAATAACGTCTTAATCAAACTCAAATTGAAATTAAACTACAGCATTGCTCTCAACTTATGGTAGTTCAAAAAAGAAAATATGAATATATAACTATACGTAACCGCTGTATAATATAGTACCAACGTATATACAAGCGGACAACCTCAACCCGCAGATCAAGCAGCCACAAGCACTATGCATAAATATGTATGAAATGTAACGTCAGAGCCCGCATGTATGTTTTAAACTATTATCATTTTTATCTTTCTCGAAGGGATGGACCATTCTCTGCCATTATCATCGACATGGAACAAGTCACCGACAACAAACTCCCCGATCACACGCCGAGCTTATTGCCTTGGCCTCGGGCTGGCGACCCTTACCTAAACCGTCTTGGGACACATATTGCACTCCAAAATACTTACATTATATTGGAATTACACATTATTTACCTGTACCTTTATTTCGAGCAGATTTTTTAAATGGCACTCATAAACACAAGACTAACATTTTTATAGCATGGACGAGTAACAAAACGCGGACAGTATCTCGCTAACGCGCTAAGTAAAGCACCCACAGTAAGACGACTCGCTTAAAAATAATGGCTGGCACGCACACATTCACACTCATAGTAAGACAAAAAGCCGCGATTACGCAACAAATCTCGTATGACGGTAGTCATTGTCGTAGGTTCACAAATAAAATAACAATATATATCTGGTGTTTGCTGTCGAAATTATAGAGGGTTTAGGATAAAATTAAGTGCTTCAATCTTTTCTTAGTGAGATTTGGTCCGCCTTTTTTTATTCATCCGAGGTTTATAGGTATTTTTGTAGAAAAATAGAGCTAAGCAGCTTAAAAATTCCGTGGCATATAAATTTTAGATTATCATACCAGCAAAGCAAATTGTAATCCGTGATTATCGCGAACCAGATTATGATCTCATTGCTTATTATCGTAGAACTGGGTAACATTTCATAATGCTTTAATAATTCCATTTCTTTGAGCGTTATCCCAGAATCGGATTGAAATTACGGAAACGAAAGCTGCCCTTTTATGGAAGTGTTTTAATTTAAATTAAATAAACTATCCATCAATCACGGAGCGGGATCAACGTGAAGCGTTAACGACTGACTCGCGTGACGAGTCGCCGTCCGCTATCTGTTTACTTACACAACACATACGCATTCAATATTGTTTTGAACCGTTATCTATCACAAAATAATTACTCTGCGGGTAATTAATATGTACCTAGATTATATCTTATCGGTTGGGATTATGTAAAAAATAAAGTCTGTATTTGTCTTGACTCACACTTTGATGATTCACTAAGATTTTTAAGGATCCTTTTTCAAAGACTATCATTAATAAACATCATCATCATCATCATCATCATCATCATCATCATCATCACCGACCGACTTGCGGTACTATTTAGGCAACAGCCTAGGTGGTATTGAAGTTGTCATGGGCAAAGGTAACCGCTTAACATCAGGTGGGCCTTTAGCTCGTTTCGCCATCCTATATTATAAAAAAATAAAAAATCATCATCATCATCATCATGATGATGATAAGCTCGTAAAATTGCACTGCAGAGCATCGTTGTAATGAACGACGAGATATAGGGGTCATGAAATAATCATCTCTATGTAATTTTGACGACGTCTGTGGTCTGTGGTGGTTCGAGTGTCGGACTGCTGATCATGAGTGTCGTGGGTTCGATTCTCACAGTACACAAATATTTGTGTGATGAACATAAGTGTTTGTTTTGGTCTGGGTGTTTCTTGTGTATTATAAGTATGTATTTACAACAAAAAAAAGTAAATAAGTATTATATACATGGTCTAGTACCCATAGTACCTACAAGCTCTGCTTAGTTCGGGACTAGATGGTGCTGTTTAAAAATGTCCAAAAAATATTTATTTATTTATTATTATTAATTCGCTCGATAAAGTATCATGATAAGATGTATAATTAAGTACCATTAAATGATCTTCAGTATTATAATCACAATAATTATTATCATATCAGTTCGAGGACGTCCATTGCTGGACGGACAATATGACATTACACTGATGAATATATTCAGGTGCTAATTAAGTACATCCGCACTATAAATATCAAGACCCCAACGTCGACTAATGTCAATATTTAAAAATAGTGAAACATTTTTTGTTTTATTATTTCAGGAAAGAGGTAGGGGTCTTGAACGCCCCTAAGCCACTGCGACCTGATAAGATCTATTGTGACGCCTCTTGCAGCATTACAGCACTTGAAACACATTGAAACATCAATATGTTTTTATATCAATATTTCCGACGTTTAGTAATATAAAGATATAAATCGTGGAAAGAAAAATTCGCTCACGAGCAGGATTCGAACCTGCGACTCCTGGTTTCATGAATTTACACAATTTATGTCTTCAGATGTCGCTCCGCATGCATTAATGCGTTAAAATAATAAATAGTTTAGTAATACCATAGAACAAATAATAGTTGGTAATACCTCTAAATAGTCGTACAGTCGACTGCATGACAGTGGTAACAATTGAATTAGAAACTTACTGCTTACGACATAAAGGCGTTGTTAATGTCAAACTGTCGAGTGACGATATTTAATTGATCGTCCGGCGCACCCTGGGCAGTCAGCCCCGCTACCAACTTGCTGACTGGCTAATCTTTTCCCCACGACATGAGCTATTATCATTATGTACCTCGTGTCGACACGAAAAAGAAGAATGTCAAACTGCTACCACTGACGTACGGTCGACCGTACCTACATCACGTAATGCAGTACTTTCACCAAATATCGCATTACTACCATTAACGTAGTACGCTTCCGGTATGTTAGGACTTATGCGTAGATACTTAATGCTTATTTGAACCTTAATGCAGACAAAGTAATTTAATATCTGAGCTATAATAGCTTGTTGAAAAAAATTTAATAGTGTTGAAAGATCTCAAAAATGATGTACATAGCCGAGTGCATAGTCTTCATATCTCGTAGTTGAATAAAGATAGAAAAATATGACCCAGACTGATTGATAGAGAAAAATTTGCTATTTTTCGTAGTAACAGCCTTTTAGTAATCGGACGGAGTATTAAGCTCTTGTCATTAAGCCCCCACGCACCTAAGTAGGGTAGAAAGGACTGTTAATATCGAAATTACCGAAACCAAGATTCATTTATTTCCATTTGTGTCATTCCACATTTTCCGCCGGGAGCGTAGCGCCGTCCCCTCCGGGCTCACAGCTGGACTCTCCAGGAATATAAATTACATTTCATTTTACCACTTACAGTATGCGCGTTAGTAATGCCCTTTGAAATTTCCACCTTCGGAATATAATATAAGTCAATTCCGTACTTTTGTCAGAAAATACATAAAAACTGGACTCGGACTCGCGCACCGAGGGTTCTCTACCTTCTTTAGACATATAAAAAGTTATTTATTTTTGTTTTATTTGTTTTTTGTTGTTGTTTTGTTTTTGTTGTTTTTGGTTTTTTAACTGTGGTAAAAAAATCTGGACGAATAACTAAGTTTATTTGTCTAGGATTTTTTATAATTTCTAAAAAACTGTGCTAGTTACAAACATCGTCCTATTTTCCTGTAATCTTTACATAAACCTTTATCAACTGTTAAAATTAATTCAGATTTCTCGCTTTACAAACTTCGGAGATAAAGGGGGAAAGTATATATTTTTCTAATTTTTAATCACAAGTCGAAAACTACGCCGCATAAAAATAAATTAAAAACCTGCTCTGAAATGTGCAAATAAAGCACTTTCATATTATGATACCCCACTTGAATTAGTAGTAGTACTTTTAAATTAAGACTTTCCATTTCAGCCCATTTCGCGAAAAATACTTTTTTTTTCATTTGCTATAAGGTTAGGTAAAGTATTCCAAGTTTCAAACCAATAGCATTAGTAGTTTCTGAAATATTCTGCTGTGACAGACGGACGGACTACTTGAGTCACACCATAAGGTTTCATTTATTATAGTTTTGTTGCTGAACCCTAAAAATTACATCACAACTTATTACTATAACGACTCATAAATCGTATGGCATGCAAATGAATCAATTAAGAGAGTTCTTAAAGGTGCCTGCTATATATAAGTCAATAATGCCTTCATAAAAAAAAAATATAATTGAAATATTCAAGTAAATATTGTATTTATTTAATATGGAATCAACTTGATCACTGAACGCTCATCACTATAAACGATATTATTATTTTTGTCGAATGCTAATCCGTAGCCATTATTTACTGATAATGTCATCACCAATTGTTTGCTATGTTTATCTATAAAATAAATTCCATTATTTGCCACAAAAAATGGTGTCCCGTTAACATCTGTAGTTGCTCCACGAATACTTATGTCGTTACCATAAACTAATATTGGTGTTTTACTGCCCTTTTGCAACACAAACAATCCAGTTGAATTAACGAAATATAAATCACTGTTAACATCAAATGTAAAGTGCTGAATCAGATTTTCTTTAACCTCTGGCACTAAATGTTTCTTGTTATCTTTGTATACGTACAAATTCTGTTTAGCCGTGTCTACAAAATACAGTTTGTCGTTGAAATACATATCAAAGATATCTGTTCTGTTTACTAGGGCCGGCTGGTCGATCTTGTTGGTGCTATAATTGTATTTGAATATACCGTCGCTCCCACCGAGGTATACGTCACCGGTGACTTGATCCACAGCACTCGCGAATCCATTACGAATTCCAGGTATAATAGAGGCCAACCCAGTGTCGAGGTTCAACAGAACCGACTGAAAGCTTTGGTCGGAAAACTCATCCGCATTTATACAGAAAAACAAATTATTCTTCTTTCTATCTATTGAAAATTTATATGGAATATTTGCGTCTGCTAGTATCACATGTTTTTTATGTTGTACACCGGATATAAAAACGCCTAGATCTTTAGTATCTGTAATCATTATTATATTAACATTGTGGAACAATCACAACAAATAATTTTATTATCTAAAAATACTAGGTAATAGATCTGTGAAAATACCTAAGAAAAATCCCTTTACAATTTGGTTATGATCTTTCAAATGAGCCAATCGATGACAGTTATCAGTTATAGTGATTATATTATCTTTGGTTATTATAATAATTTACTCTATGATGACTGTGATAGGCAAATAGGTTTTGGTCTTTGACTATGGAACCTATTTCTCAAAGGTTTTGTTAGAGGTGAGAAGTTGAACAACGTGAGTTTAAAAAATATAGGGTGATTTGTAATTCATCATTACAGCCGAAAGACGTCCACTACTGGACATAGGCCTCCCCCAATTTAGGGGGGGATATGCCATAATCGCCACGCTTGGCAGGCGGGTTGGCGATCGCAGTTGGTTGGTTAAATACTCAGAGAACGCTGCTGCCCATCCTCTGGTGAATCCCTTAGTCGCCTTTTACGACACCCATGAGAAGAGATAAGGGAAGAGATATTTGTAATTCGATCACGACAAAACTATTCCGAAAAATTGACAGCACTCAAATTGTTGCCATCCCTTTATTGTAGTCAATTATTAGTAAAAGAGAGCATAGTATGTTAAAAAAAAGTTTAGTTTGTGAACAAGACAATCAAGATCATTTTCATTGTCCTAGTTCAGACAAAGGATTCAAAGTTCCAACTATATGTATACTAATATATAGTTTAACTATCGCTCTCTTTTACTAATAGTTGATCCATGAAAGGGATGGACAATTTGAGTGCTGTCAATTTGTCGGAATAGTTTAGTCATGATCTCGGAACGCCTTGATACGGAAGGCGCAGGACCGGTCGTTGTGGCGATGCTTGGGGGAGGCCTATGTCCAGCAGTGGACGTCTTTCGGCTGAAATGATGATGATGATGATCTCGGAACGTGCCGATTGAAAATAGAAGTTCTAAAATTATTGCTACCTCTTTCTTGTTTTCACTATTAGAAAAAGATAAGAATAGTATAAATTAAGTCGGTGAACAATAGAATCAACACCTTAAATATGTTTGCTTTAGTAAAGAGAACATAATCTTCCACGCAACAAAATGAAAATATTGATTCTCAATACCGTATTTTTCAAATAATTTGTGTCCCTCTCATTATCCAATGAAAATAGAACAAAAACTTTCACTACAATAATGCTAATGACCGAGGGAGTTTAAATAGAAAATAGTTTTGGAATACTCACCGGTAATTTTCTTCAATAATATTGCAATTTATTGTTGGAGGTTACAGATTCATCATTCCAGCCGAAAGACGTCCACTTCTGGACATAGGCCTCCCCCAAAGGGGGGGGGTTTGCCATAATCGCCACTCTTGGCAGTCAGGTTGACGATCGGATTACGGTTGTCAAAATATAGTATTGAGTCTTGGTAAAATATTGATGCTCTGTTGCACCTGATTACTCTGGAAGCCAGCCCTAAAAACCTAGCCAATTCATGATAGAAATAAAAATTTAATTTAGACTTAATTTTAAACTGATGTTAGGTTTAAAGAAATTTATTCTCAATAAAAACACAAAGTCACTTACTTGAGAACAATATTAACTTAAGCTATGATGATTTAGTTCGTCGAATTTAAAAATGTTTTTTTTTTCAAAGATTTGTGGTGTACCCATTCAGTGCATTCATTATTTTACAAAAGAGTTGTCTGAAATTACATATAGTGCTAGCTCAGTTTTGAATGCATTAAATGAGCATAGATTTTTAATACGTGAGGGTATTTTATTATAGATTTGTGCTCCTTCATAAGTTATAGTATTTTTGCCATAGTTGGTTCTAATTTTTGGTAAAACCAAGAAACTAGCTCGGCGAGTGCTACGTTGGGTAATCTGTTTTAGTTGCATTTTGCAACCATCGAAATACGTTATGGTATATTTGAATGTAGGTGTTATTTTCACCCCGAAATTCTTTGTATTACCTACTTATCTGATGCGCTTTCATTAAAAATAATAATAATAATAATATTATGTTGTATAACATTAAAGAGACCTAAATAATATGCAGATAATTGTACTGTATTCTACGCTACGCGCTACGAGTCTACGGCGTAGACAGACGTGCAATGAACTTATGTTAATACTATCTTTTACCCGCGGCTTCGCTCCCGTGGTTCTTTATCCTACAGGAACCGTGCATATTTCCAGGACAAAACTCTTCGGCTCATAAACTATAACTATGCAAAAATTACATCGATCCGTTGCTCAGTTACTGCGTAAAAGAAGAACATAATATTTCCGGAAGGGGTAGGCAAATGTGTAAGTACACCCACATTTGACATGACAAAAGTCCTATGGAACAGGGTGCGAGCCATTAACCGGGCACAAATCCAGACTCCAGGCTGCTACTGAGAATTCCGTAATGAAAAAACCCAATAACACATTGCCTGACTCGGGAATCGAACCCAGGACCACACACTCAGCAGTCGTGCTAGCGACCACTAGACCAACGAGGCAGTCCAAACAAGAAAGAAGAACAAACTACCAAAAAAAAACTCACATTTATAAGTAAGATGCCATCTTCTAAATTTCTACCTGCTATTTATGACTTTCAGACACATGAATAAATATTCTGACACGTGCTCTGCTATGCGGTATGTATAGTACTCAAAACAGTTTTCTACATATTATTTTTAGAGGGTGACGAATCGGGATTTGTTGTTTGGAGAAAAATTCTGGTGACGAATCGGGATCATGACGGATCGGGACTAACCCTATTATATTACAAAGAGGTACCTTAAATATGTTTGGTTTGATAATTTTCACTGCACAAAAAAGCACTCTATTTCAGCCTTACCATTATGGCTTTTTTGTACAAACACAAAAATATTCACTGCTGGTTTAGTAATAGATTTATAATCAGTATTAGCATTAAATTGTGCAGATGCAAAAAATATTATTTTCAAACCACCTGCTAGACAATGTCCAATTACATAAATCTCACGCAATCTCAATGTAAAGCACGGCATTATATCCCAAGGGATATAAAGTTATATGAAAATCCCAAGGGATGTAAAGTTATATGAAAGTCCCAAGGGGTATAATGTGATTTGAAATTGGAACGTTAAAATTCGTATGAAACTCTTAGCATAGGTAAACAGGGTTTATTTGAAAATCGAACTAGCCACACGAAAAAAATTAAAAGAGAAACAAAAGACGGTGTTTGGTGTTATTTTAACAGTTCCGTATTTTATCATTTTCACTCGAAAATTTCTTCGACCTATAGTGATTTGACTCCGGAGTTTATGAAATCAGAAGGTTTACGGCCAAAATTAATAACCAATCTATCCACGATTTGCCCTACTAGAGATAGAATTTTGACATAAGCTCCATACAAAATATGTCAAATTTCTATCTTTAGTAGGCCAAATCGTTGATAGATTGGATATTAATTTTGGCCGTTAGAGATTATTAATAATCTGCCTATAACGATTTCTGGATTTTTACTGTCTCGCAGAAAATATGAAAAGTAGAGTATTCACCTCGAGCACCTCGAGGATAAAGCTTGTCTATGTCTTGGGTGGCTTGAACCCCTCGCTTTACTCAGGACTCTACATAACTCCCTCGCGATACGCTCGGGAGTTAATTCTTAAGTCTCTCATTACGTTCAGGGTCCATATGCCACCCGTGACGTAAGACACTGCTTTATCCTCTTGGTGCATAATCTACTAATAATCTTCAGAATGATAACGAAATGGGAATGAACACGGAGTACCCGCCGCCCGATATTCGCAACCTTGACAAGGGTCGGATGGCCTCCAAAATATTTGGAAGCATTTTTTTTATACGACCGTCAAAACAAGAATCTCCAATCAATAAGGTCTTTCAGAGCCACTAGCATGAGTTACTGCGATTTCATATAGTTATCGACAAATTTTATATTGGAATTTTACCAACGCCACACCGTGTGCGTATTTGAAACTAAATAATCCCATACAAAATTTGTCGACACAATACTGCAAAAACTCATACTTGGGGTTTTGTTGACGTCATCAAGCTCGACTACAAAAATAAAGGATACATTTTTTATTTGAACGATTTTATATTTAGAAGTAGAATAAGTTATCAATAAGAACATTTTACCATGTTACCACGTTTTTGTCAACTCGCTTTCAGTCTGGTCCGTCTGTTCGGTAAAAAATTTGCTATAGATTTTAAACCAACTTCTGGATGAGCTAGAGACTTGAAACTTTAAACATAGCTCAGAACTGGATGACAATGCAATATTAACTCGCTTTCGTTTTAAAAACGTGGTAAGTATTTAAAAAAATCTTTTTCATCAAATTATTTGTAAAATCATTGGCTGTTAAACATCATCGTCAAATGCATTCGTATCCATAGCTCTAATGAGATTGATAACTCTGTCATAGAGTAATTCTCTTGCGTTGATACCATATATGAAATCAATGTGACTAAAACTGGCCATAGGCACTCTGAACTTGCCCATCGGCCTACCGAGCTCTCTGAACAATCTATCAACATCGTTGACATGAGCCAGTGGGTCGCTGTCAGAGTAATGTAGAAACACTGGTGTGGTAACTCTAGACAGATCGTAACGAGGTGGACTGAAGGATCCATATGTTCTATAGTTGGCCAGTCGAGATCCTTGGTCGTAGCGACGGAATTCCTTGCCGGAGATCCCTTGACCGTAGTGCGCGAGCTGTCTTACTGATATCCCAGCCGGTGCGTGTCCGTAAATAACGGGCAGCATAGTCTGAAATTACAAATTTATTTTTCAAACGCTATAACCTTCGTAGAGGTAACCTTCCTAGAGGTATAATGAGGGTCAAACATCCATTCTACTTTGAGCAGAAGGCCTGCGGAGTAGATACATTTTAAGAGCACGGAGAAAGCTTTAAAAGCTTATTCTTAGTTTCTCCTCTTTAAGAGGTAACTGTACTCATCATTATGAACCACTTTTACTATAGGACCAACCCTGAAATCGCGAAAAATATCATATCATTTGTGTTCACAATGTTCACATGCATCGACGAGAAATGTAGGGATCAGCTGATATTTTATTCGCGATTTCAGGGTTGGTCCCATACTAAAAGTTGTTCATAATAATGATTATAATTACCCCTTAAGAGGTTTAGTATAAACTAAGAATAAGGTTGTATACCCGACCGCAGCTGGCGGAGCCGGTGCAATCGTACATCGTGCCTATACATATAAATCATCTACCAACACTATGTTCACTGCGCTATACCGTTTGACTTTATGCCAACAATATTTTAAATCGAGCAGTTACTTTCATCATTCTCAACTTACCGCGTTATGTTGATCTTCATTCCACCCACCCATCAAAAACATAATGTTACTGCATATTGGTTGAGTTACTACTTCATCGCGACATAACGCCTGACCAGCCCACGCGTAGACAGTATTACTTGGTAAAAACTCGCCGATTCCGACCAAAGAAGCAATACTCTAAAAACAATATAAAACAAGTTAGTAAAAGCACTTTGTATCGCAGTATAATAACTCTATGGTAAAAGCAGACCAACAGTAAACGCTCATCAACTTTAAAAACTGCTTTTAGAACTTGCTGATTTACCACTTAATGTTAAACGGTAAGGATACCACACGAGAAGTATCGCATATCGGTAATGCTTGCATTCATTGCTGTGTTCCGGTGTGAAAGGTACTGGTGCTGGTAAAATTACAATCACATGAGACTTCCCATCTTCATGTCTCAATTTGGCGAACCGACTTGCGGTACCATTTAGGCAACAGTCTAGGTGGTTTTGCAGTTGTTATGGGCAAAGGTAACCACTTAACCCCAGGTGGACCTTTAGGTCGTTTCGCCATCCTATTATATATATAAAAAAAATACAACTGCAGTGCCTCGTCCGCATAGCACATGGCCTAGGTGACATTGCCATTGCGTCTATCACCTAGAGACAAAGTTGGATTTTAAGTAATAATCATGAATCTCTATATAATGAATAACTACATTCATGGTGTCAATAATTTAACCGTTTTCACTCACCTCAATATTATTAGAATAAGGTGATATAAGCCTCAGAAGAAGGCTTCGGTTGTTAGCCATATAAGCAACCGGAGCCAATGCGTGCATCGAGATAATCTTGGAGCTATATTCTGGACGCATGGACCCAAATACGAAGAAAACTGTAGTGCCCTGTGAGTGGCCTACGTAATGCAGTCTTGGTTGTCCAGAGACCTCTAATGCATAGTCAATCATAGCAGGCAGGTCAGTGTTTCCTATTTCATGCCAAGAGAACCTCCAGTATGTAGTGTCCAGAATAGCGTCAGGGTTAAGGCTGACGTGTTTACGAGAGTAGTAGTTACCGCGAGCATTACCCAGCCAGACGTCGAAACCTGCTTCAGCGAGAATGTACGCTGAAAACATAATAGATTATTGTGTTAGATATGTACCGAGAAATTGGAATCTAACTTAATTATTTAAGAGGATTCACTAAAACAATTATCGCGATAATGCAGTGGCCGCGTACATACGATACCGAGTACCGTTGTGTATAGAAAATGTAATAAAAAATATGTCCCGGTTTGTAGTAATAAAGTTTAAGGGCGGTAACATATAAATTTATCTATAGAAACGTCCCACTTTTTGGAATGTATCGGTTTTTTTTTAGTAAAGATGTGTCTTCTATGTATTTTTATAACGAAGAGCGTGCTCGAGGCCTTTTTAAAATTTCACATTCATGATTTATTACAAAAGTAACTTAAGTTTTACATGACAGTTGATTTTTTTTAACTAGTGTATGCGTTTCAACTAGTGTAGTGTAGATAGATAGAATAGAATATATTATTGTACACCAATAACATTATTAAACTTAGGACTAAACACGTAACATGTATACGTTTCAAATGACATTAAATTTACACTTCTGTGTGACTTAGGTCTTAAGGTATGATTGTTAGATTATGCAGATGTCTAAGTACGTAAATCATATACTAAAATTGCTCCATCTTTGGGGGTGTTGGGATTGGACCTCACGAGTGAGATGTTTTACCGATAAAATTAAGTGTACCCTTAAAATGGTACAACAAGACAGGAACATATTGTACCTATAGCAGTACCACACACGCTGCGCCGGAAGTTTTATCGTCACTGTCACAAACTTAAAAGATGCCTTTGATTTATGGGATACATACCATACCCACACTATGTCCTAACTATTTAGGCCGGTGTTCATCAAAGTTAATTCTCTGATTAGATGGCCGATAACTCGAAAAAATTACTGGAATTGTGGGTAAACGGTCGCTTAACCAGAGAAAACGTTGGTGAAATTAAGCCTTTTTTTTTGGTCAGGGACTCCGCCCACACCGGCGCGCCAAAGCCGTCGGCAGCTCAAGTTTGGTCCACCCAGGGTCGGCAGCAGCCGGCTAAGGGCGGCCGCTGTGCCGATCAACTTTGGTGCAAGCTGCACAATGTGCTCGCCGAAGTTCCTTCTTCAGTCCAAGACCAGGCCCAGATATTTCATACATGTCCGGAGTCCGGACCATTATACTGACATCACCAATAGTAACGTGGGTGCCAGCCGGTGGCCGGCACCGGGGTGCATGAAATAGGTGAAATTAAGCCTAGGTTAGCCATTTTAGTTACAGTTGGTAAAAACAAAGTCAATAACTATATTTTCAACACACTTGCTCGTAAAGTGGCTCTTATTGCATCGCTTTTAGGTTCATAATGTGGCTTATAACGCACGCGTGCTTTTTTCATTATATTATTGCACTAGTGCTTTTTACTTTACAGTTTATTTTTAAATCGCAGCAAAGAGTTTTTATGCCTGAACTAAATTAAACATTTTTGGGAATAAATAAACTGTATTAATTAAAATATGCTATATAAACATTTCATTTCATCAAATTATTAATTTTTGTCAACAAATCAATATTAATTTGTGTTATAAATAAAAAATAAATTTATAATATTTTTATATTAGGCTGTATGGCGGTTTCCTTCGACCATCTGCGCGCGCATAGCTGTATGTCACCGCGCGGTCTGCGCGCCCTTTTTATAATTTTTCACAAATTCAATATTTGTCTAAAATGTGTAATTTATGTTTTTTTCCTCGCAAGTGTGTTGAAAAACGTCGTATGACACGCGTGAGCATTGACTATTATACTCTCGGCTCCATTACGCCCTCGCCTTCGGCTCGGGCTGCAATCCAGCCTCGAGTATAATAATCAACTTACGGCCAAAATTAATATCCAATCTATCCACGATTTACCCTACTGGAGATAGAAATTTGACATATGTTGTATGGAGCTTATGTCAAATTTCGATCTCCAGTAGGGTAAATCGTGGATAGATTGGATATTAATTTTTACCGTTAGCTCACTTGTATCATAATGTACTATTGAACTGCAGGGGTGTGTTTGTGAAAACATTATTAATTAGTGATAATAACTAAAATTCTTTACAAATTCATCACTGTCCTCCAAGCCTTATTTTCCCAATTTATTTATTTTATTTTTTATTTATTTATTTATTTATAAACATATGAGTATATATAGTATTATATTGGAGTCGGCTTCTAGTCTAACCAAATGCGGCTGAACATCAGTATTTTACACGGAGCGACTGCCATCCAGCCCCCACAACCTAGTTACTGGGTAATATTGACATTCGGAGGTTAGACCAGTTGTCAGACTTTCAGGCTTCTGACTACCTGTAACTACTGCCATAGATATTCGTATGATAACCGGGACCGACAGCTTAACGTGCTCTCCGAGGCACGGATTCTTTATTTATCTATAATTTTGTATGCCAGCTGGCTGGCGGAACATGCAGAACTATACTTTCTCTATTACCAACATGTACCATGTTTCAACCAAATAAAGTTTAAATAAATATTTCATTTCAAATACACTTACCTAAACCAGAGCCAGGGCCCATAATAACAAAATCAGCAGATGAAGTAAGCAGACCATGCATCACAAACACAACGGGTTTTCTCTGATTTGGTACATTATTAGCGTCTCTTCCATGAGGGATACGGTGCATTTCCAAAATGTAGCCATCTTCAGTCGTTACAGTGTGAACTTCAACTGGATAACGATATTTTCTAATAAGATCGGGCTGAAATAATTTTATTGAATTAATATATCTTGTAGACACAGATAATGACAGATATAGTAAAAAAAATTACGAAGTGCTGCGAACAATCGTAATAAAGCCAACAAAACCGTGCTCCTCCGTGTACAAACCAGCGCTTACGCACACACATGCACCTCAAACCGTGCTCACCGCTCTCAATACACATGTCGCGGCATCGTTCAGTAAGCATCGCGAAAACAAATAACCTTCAGGTGCATGTGTGTGCGTGAGCGCTGGTTTGTACCAGGGTTGTTGCTGATCCAGAATTTTATCACATCAGCGGATGCTGATGCTGATGCTGATTTTTGACATTGACATCAGCGGATGCTGATGCTGATGCTGATTTTCTTGAATTGGAAATGTGTACCTTTTGCATTTATATAAAAATGTATTTTGAATTTATTTATACAACGTTTATCAGAAATGCGTGTTCATATTTTAAGAGCTCATTCAGGGCATAGCATAGAACAACTTTAACTATGGGGCCAACCTTGAAATCGCGAAAAAAATATTAGCTGTTCCCTACTAAATCATCGATGTCGCTCGACAAAATATTAAGGTGGTTTCACACCGGCGAGGCGTGGCGTGGATGGGCCGAGCGAGAATTGAAATTTGTATAGCAAAATTTCAATTCACGTCACGCCCATCTTTGATGTGTAAGGTCTGGATGTGCGAGGCGAGAATTGAAATATTTGTTGGTACAACATTAAACTTTATTGCTGCATGAATAGAGTATTTATTACGTTGCGAAATGGATACAAAAATCTCGCACCGGCCCGCCCGGTCTCGCTCTGTCACGCTCGGCCACGCCACGCTCGGCCGCGCTCTGCCACGCCACGCCCAGCTGCGCTCTGCCACGCTCTACCTCGCGATGTCTCGCGCCGACACAGAACAGAAAGAACTTTATTGCTGCATGAATAGAGTATTTATTTGACAAAATTAGTAAAGGAACGTGGCGACAGGGATCACGCTCACTTACTACTTCCTCTGTATTTTCTGTTACGTAGCAACTACCCGCGATGTAGACCGGCGCCGGCCAGCGCGTGCCGGCGCTGTGCTATGATTGGTCAAAACCATAAACTTATTATACTAGCGGTCAAAACTCAAAAGCGAAACAAAAAAATGTGCCTTAAGCCATAAGAATAGACAATAATACTAGTATTATTATCTATTTTATGCTTAAGCCCCTCCCCCTTCCGTCACGTTACAACATGAACATCAGCATAAATATCAGCATCATTTAATGTGGATGCTGATGCTGATGCTGATGTTGAAAATGATGCTGATGATCAGCGGATGCTGATTCTGATGCTGATATTCGCAACAACCCTGGTTTGTACACGGAGGAGCACGGTTTTGTTGGCTTCACTATGATTGTTCGTAGCACTTCGTCTATATTTTTATGTGCGTGCTTGTAGACTAATAAATATTTAAACAAATGTTTTTCTTTAATCCACAAAAAATATATATAACAACAACTCACCACATCTAAGAGTGCATCTTCAAATACGTTAGTCGAGTACCGGCTGTCAGCGGTATTTAGCAGTTCCTGAATGTTGTCAGCTTGGGGAGACTGCCTGGCCGCCGCCAGAGCGACACATATGGCTATGACCAATATCAACCCTAACCGTAACATTATTTACATAAAGCAGGAAACTTATAGTGAGCAATATATTTAGTTCCGTCTTTTATAACATGTAAAAATAAGATAAAGAATTAAGCTCAGATAACGATATCAATCAATGCTGAAATCTGGTGAATGCTATAATATCTTCATCTAAATCAGTGCTGTCCAAGATTATTAGCGCCAGGTGTTACTTTAACATGATAAGCATAAAAAACATAACCCTCCTTCTGGCGCAGTCGGGTAAAAAATGCGAGTAATGCTGCGAAATACATAATGGCAAACTCAGGTCAGACCCTCCAATCAGCTAATAACATAACAACATAACATAACATCACGCCTGTATTTCCCCGAAGGGGTAGGCAGAGGTGTATAGTAACACCCACATTTCGCCAGTTATGTTATAGTCCCATGTAATAGGGGGCGAGCCTATTGCCATTGACCGGGCACAAATCCAGACTCCGGGCTGCTACCGAGAATTTCCTAATGAAAAAACCCAATAACACTTTGCCCGACCCGAGAATCGAACTCAGGACCCCACGTCCAGCAGTCGCGCTTGCAACCACTAGACCAACGAGGCAGCCAGCCAACCAATCAGCTAATAAAGAAGATAAAGAAAGAACTAGGTTTCAGATGCCAATGCATTAACAACATTTTATAAAAAACCTTTTATTCAGTTTGCACGTTTGTGGAATGCACTGCTTATGCCAATAAGACGTGTTCAGACCTAGCTTCATAAAAAAAAAACATCTCCATAAAAAAAATGATTTTGCTAAGATGTTACATTGCTTGCTCAATATTGCTTGTTTGGGTTGTAATCTTAGGTAGGTATATATTTACTATGATTTTCGGTACTTAGTGTACATTTATAGTACATTAGTATACATGTAATATTTTATGGTATTTATTTAGATGTAGTTTATAAATTTATTTGTTTTTATTTTGTAGTACGCCAACCCGCAGTAGGCCAGCGTGATGGGCTAAGGCCGGAATCCTTCTCATTCCGGGAAGAGGCTGTAGTACATCACGGACCACCCGCATGATCATCACTTCTTCTCTGTCCCTCCAAAAGTTGTCTGGAAGATATCGCTAGTAGTAAGAAGACCGCGAATGTATTCTGTTTTGCCGTGGGGAAATCCTCATGGACGCACTCCGCCCGGGGAAGGCGGAGCCAGTATCGTACTCTTACCGACTAAAACCACCACGGTGTTTATTTATTTATTTATTATTTGGAAGACCAACAGCAATTACATTAGTATAACAATGTTAGATAAGATACAATCTGCCAATAATAGGTCTTCACGAATAGTGACTAACTACCTTTGGCCGAGGGCGTGGGATAGACTGCAATCGCCAGCCGGCACACCCGGCAGGTCCCGGCTTGCCACTAGTAGGTGAGCCCCTTCGGCCCAACTTTGGCCTTGACTGGCCGGGCGGTGGGCTACCCCGAGTCTACCGCCCGTTATTTTTATAGAGGTTGTATACCTCGCGGTCCGGGCGATGCAGCCAAGAGGAGGTCCAAAAGGAGGTGTGGTATCATAACCGCAGCACTCCTTCTGAGGTTACGAGATTGACGAGGGCAGGGAAGGACGCAGTTCCACCACACACTTGAGTGCACACCGGGCCCATCCTTGCTCCTTCACTGTACCCTCTGCTAACATCAGAGGGACACGCTGAGCAACACCCCATTTGCTCAAACGGTGCCCATGGGGCGATCTCATGCCAGAATAGTAGCCTCGGACAATAATTCCCCCGAAGAAGAGTTATTGCCCATGCCCAGGGTGCACCGGCCGAACAAACTCCTGTTCCCTCCAGACACACAAGGAGGTTTTCTGGCCCAGCACCCCCTGCCAATATACCCTTAATTTACAGTTTTTTCCAGATATCTGTTAACATTACAGTGTACAATAAAGCATAGTTATTCTATTCTGCATGCAAACCGTGGCTCGTGTGTTGGCCAGCCCTGATGTTGATTGATACCTACTTCTGTAGTAAACAATTTATTATGCATACTATCTAATACAATTGTTTTCACGTAAAAATATGATCTTATCTAATCACAACAGGATACCACTTACGAGCTTACCGTTGGTGCTTTTACAAAAATATTATGTATAGGTACTGTCCTTTCGTTGACTATGGGAAATTTATTCTTCGCAAATATTAAACTTCCGTCAGCGGTTTTCCCCAACAAATTCGACATGAGAGCCTTTCAAGAAAAGAGCATACGTCTTTTTAAAAGGTCAGCGACGCATCGTCGACCCCCCTGGTGTTGCGGATGTCCATGGGCGGCGGAGATTGCTTACCATCAGGTGACACGCATGCTCGTTTGCCCTCCTATGTTATAAAAAAAAAACATTCATGTAATTTTCAGGATTTGGATTCGGATTCTCTAATCCTAATCTAAAGTCAGTGAGAATTGTATTCTCTAATAAAGCTCGGTAAATGAAGACAGTTTCATTCTATGTTCATGCGAACTAATTAGTGGGTATCTCAACGACAAAAGTTGCAGTATAACATGATTTGAAAAAAGAAAAACTGAGCACATAAAATCCACTATCATTAATACTTAAGGTAGATACTATCCCTCATGAGACCGTTTTTAAATTCATCCTGTATAACTCAGCCTAAAATCCAATATCTACTTCCAATTCTGGTTCTCGACAATCTGCCACCACTGTGATGAAGGAGCCCAAGCAAGCTTAATGAATTAGTAAAATAAAAGACTTAAATTAATAAATTCGAAAACCCCAGACATTAATTTAAAGTAATTCGCTTAATCCCATTTAATCACCTCCCACGTTCGTAGTCCATACCGTACCCCACCGTGCCTTATCTATACTTAATATTATAAAGAGGAAAGATTTTATTGTTTGTTTGTAATCGATAAACTCTGAAACTACTGAACCGATTTTAATAATTATTTTACCATTAGAAAGTTACTTTATCCAGAAGTAACGTAGACTATATTTTATTTTAGTAAGCTATGAAGCCGTGGGCACAGCAAGTTAGGTATATTCAGCACCTTACCATAGCAAATCGTGTTTATTCATTCACTCAAACCCGTTTACTCATTCATAGTTTCATTCCTCACAGACATAGTAAAATACTATCCCCCAGTTTCTGGAAGGCTGATCAACGCAAAAATTTACTAATCGGCTGTCAAATCACCGGTCAAACGTTGTGATTGGTTGTTAACATTTTCGCCGGCCAATCACAGGAGCTGACATGAGATTTGACAACAGATCAAATTGATCAGCCTTCCAGAAACTGGGGGTTAGTCTGTGCATTCACTTTACACTTACATACACTTTCGCCACAAACGGTACTACACCGTATACCAAAATGTCATATCGATTGAACGAATGAAAGTAGCTTAGAGACCCTCACTAATTTATCCTCATTTCTCTTTCCTCCTCCATCATCAGACCCTGATCACCATCTATCTATAACCTATTCATGGAAACTGTTCCAATGAGCCCAAAACAACCTCCCTACCTCTGCCGCTAATAGGTAATCTGTGCCTCTGCTGTAGGTTCGTGAGGAGTTGGTCATAGATTCCAGGTGATGCTGCAGCATCAGGCCAAGGTTACCATGTTCTTGCAATATCATTGAAGTAACAGGAGACCAAATTTCGAATAGATCATACCTACCTGTTGAAGTTGCTGACATCCCTTCATCAACTAGAAAAGAGCTGATGATCTTCAAATGGCTGAACAGATTTTCTTGAAGCATAGCTAAGAACACTCCCGATCAAGTCACCTATCAAAAAAAAAACTAAATCAAAATCGGTTCATCCGTTTGGGAGCTAAGAAAGCTACGTAAATGAATAAATACTAATAACATTGTAAAATGTTAAACTTTCCAGTGTAAAACATGGAGAAAATATTAATAACTATGGCGCAATCAAAGCTACGCGCTACTACCTATATCAATCAATCAACTCAGCCTATCGCAGTCCACTGCTGGACATAGGCCTCTCCCAAGTTGCGCCACAACGCTCGGTCCTCTGCCTTCCGCATCCAGTCTACTACCTATACCTACGATGAAATTACGCAATGCCATGTTCAACATATTTTATACCTCCTTATAATCAAAAGCTAGATTTTAATGTTTTCAATAATAGAACCCTATTCCTACACATTGGCTTAATAACTACATATACAATACAAATATCGCCTTATGCTACTACGTGATAAAACGAGATTCTGGCAGGGTATTTCAACCAATTTACAACACAATGTCACTTCTATCTAATTACATCATGAATCCATATTATAGAACAAGCTATTCATAAAATGCAGCGGTTCCCAAACCTTTTAGTAAAAAAAAATTTACCCTTACACTAACTCAACGAACTCAATTTATTTCACTAATAGCTTTATCATGCTTACCGCTAAAGAGTGGAATTCTGTCTGTGTTTCCCGATAAGTATAATCTGGTGTCTTTCAATACTCGAGTGTATAGGTTTTTGCCATAGAAATATAAACAATTAGGTAGAAGTGGCAAAGGCACGTGAACTTGTCGCCGCGTACAGGTGAATCGTAGAACACCAGTGCGCGAACCGGTTGCTTAATAATCAGTGCTGTTTTGGACGCCGGGTCACTAAAATTGTCATCATCATCATCATTTCAGCCGAAAGACGTCCACTGCTGGACATAGGCCAAAAAATCACAAAATTTGTTTTGTTGTTGTTTTTTTGTTTGCAACAAACAAAAAAAAAACAACAAACAAAAAACAACAACAACAAACAAAAATAAACAACAACAAGAACATACTAAAATTGTATTTTGCAGCATATCTAACAGCGGAATGTTTTTAGGCTTAATTTATTTTGCATTGAATGATAAAAACTTTGTGGGTGTAATTGCGTATTTATGTGTTGGTAGCGGCAAACCGGCTACACGCGTTCCTTTATTAAAAGACAGTAGATAACATTTCTACTACCTAATTATTTAGATTTCTACGGTTTTTGCTGAGTAAGCGTGTATCATCGTCGACCTCACCATCACTTAACATCAGGTGAGGTGGCGGTCGAACGCAAGCCCATCAGATAAAAATAATAATAATTATTGAAGTTAAATGTTTGTAGCTTATTCTGGAAAACCTGGCAATGAAGCCTAGTGGTTCGGAATCCTAGGGTATAGAGTCAATGTACTTATCCCCGTACATTGACACTAGACGAAAAGAACTCTGTAGACTCTGTAGTTCCCTCTGGTCACATGGGTTAAAAGGTGTCTAAGACAAAGAGAAAGTATCGTAAGAGTCCTTCTTTATGTTACTAACAGCAATCCATTAGCTAAGCACTTTGGTCCCATACGACCGTTTTGAAGCGTACCTTTATTACACATTTTATTTATTTCTTCTTATGATTAGCAGTGAACTACGCACAGAAATAGAATAGAATGGTTGTAATCACAATTTTACTTGCGATTCATGCGTGGCAACTTTCGAACAAACTACGCCTTACATATTGACGTCATTAATTTTTTTTAAACAACTACTTTACAGTTTTTGTTTCTGCAGTTAGAAACAGCACAATAAGGCATTTTTGCGGGTTTTTATTACAATATTTACAGAAACAAGTCATAAGGCGTACTGAGAAAGGCTTTGAAATGCCCTGCACTATGGTGCAGAGTGTTGGCACCCGCGCCCTGCCCACTTTTCCATTCTTTCTATTTCTGTGGTACTACGGGTAGGTTTGAACCATAGAAATCTGAATAATAAGGTAAATGTAAAATGGTAAAAATAAAATATTTATTTTGACTTCTATGGTTTGAACTATATATTATACATGAGTGAGTGAGTAGCTTGCATTGTTATATCGCACATCGATACTCCGAATTGACGACGTCTGTGGTCTTATGGTCTAGTGGTTCGAGTGTCGGACTGCTGATCACGAGGTCCGATTCCACAGGACACAAATATTTGTGTGATGAACATAAGTGTCTGTGTTGGTCTGAGTATTTCTTATGTATTATAAGTATGTATTTACAAAAAAATAGTATAAGTATTATAACCATTGTCCCCATACCCATAAATTGTAACCATAGTAAAAGCTCTGCTTAGTTTGGGACTAGATGATGCTGTGTATATCTCAAATATTTATTTAATTAAAATCACAATTTAACACGATACACTGAAAGGAAAAAAAATCATTACCTAGAATTAAAAATACATTTAAAAAACCCCTAGTTTTGTAAGTACTACGTTACGAGGCGCCATCTCTAGTCACACTAGTTGTCGACATCAATTCAATTCATTTAAATTCAAAATGTTTGTTTTGTTTTGATTTCATTTTTCGCCAAAAGTCCGTCCATCGCCCATGGACATCTGCAACACCAGGGGAGTCGCCGATGCGTTGCTGACCTTTTAAAAGACGTATGCCCTTTTCTTGGAGGCTCCCATTTTGTATTTGTTCGGGAAAACCGCTGATGGAAGTTGGTTCCACAATTTTGCTGTACGAGGCAAAAAATGGCGGGTGAACGCACAGTAGTAGCACCGTCAATTTGTGTTTCATTTATAGAATATAAAATCAATGAACATCCAATTTTTTTTAGAAATAATTTAATTTCACCCTATGTGCGAGGGGAATAAACCCGCGTCTCACCACGGGAGACGTGTCATGCGTTGTGATTTACAGTGTCGGACTAAAACCTTTTAAAACCTTAAAAAAAGATTATATTGTATAATATGTTACGTACTGACTTATATTCATGTTACGTACCTACCCACGATTAGAGTGAAAACGGTGTTTACCCGTGTTACCACGTTACACCTAGTACATTTACAGGCACGATCCTTCCCGTTGAAACATTTTGTCGACAGTCCTTTGAACGAATCCTGCTAAATTACACGTACCTACCTACGGCTGCCGTCGAACACTGAGCGCAAGCGACTGGCATTAGTGGTAGTTCACCGGAAAGTTTGCTGATAGTACATATTGTATTGTAAGAAGGCTCAAAGTCACTCAAAGGGCAATGGAGAGGGCTATGCTCGGAGTGTCCCTGCGTGATCGAATCAGAAATGAGGAGATTCGCAGGAGAACGAAAGTAACCGACATAGCCCGAAGAATTGCCAAACTTAAGTGGCAGTGGGCGGGGCACATTGCTCGCAGAACGGATGGCCGATGGGGCAGTAAAGTTCTGGAGTGGCGACCGCGTACTGGAAGGCGCAGCGTGGGTAGGCCCGCCACAAGGTGGACCGACGACCTGGTGAAGGTCGCGGGAATCCAATGGATGCGAAAGGCACAAGACCGGTCGTTGTGGCGATGCTTGGGGGAGGCCTATGTCCAGCAGTGGACGTCTTTCGGCTGAAATGGTGATGATGATGATGACATATTGTATAAAATGTACAATTGTACATTTATTATGTTGATATTCGGGTACATTAAAAAAGTACAAGTAGTGATACGGATTCATCTCTTCCGGCGCACCGAAGCTGTAGATATTGTGTACGTAACCAGCATAGGGGATCGAACATGAAACCCTATAGAGATGAATTACGAGCTGTCCAATTACGAAACTGTGCATTGATTTGCATAGATAATGATTAAATAGGCCAATAGGAGCGCGCTTTGACACCTCCCTTAGGCTTGCACAATGCCAGGTCCATAGGAGCGTCGTCAAGTCAATAGGAGCGCGTTATGTCGAGTCAAAAATTGACGGAATTTATTTCAAAAAAATCAGCTCCCCGATTCAGTTTTTTTTGATAAGCAGTTGTCGACCAATTCGGTTATATATAGCACAGGCTATACTCAAGAAGCACACATCTATTGGCTATCAACAAAAGAACACTCGTAGAAAGACTGAGGTGTGTGAAATCGATTTTTGCAGAACAATCCTTGCACGTCGACAGTACTATGTTAGCAGCGCCCGAATTTACAATAGAATTACTAAACTCACTAATAAAAAATAAAAAAATAAAAAAACGCCTTCATATAAATGTAAAGAAACGCTTAAAGCATGGCTCCAAAACTTATCATACGAGGAAACCGAAGACCTTATAAAATAAAGGCACAAACACACACACACACCCCAATACACTACAACATCTCACATCCACACATACATTTAATAATTACACCAGTTCAATAACATCACACACCCTCACATTCATTAAACAGTTACACCAATACATAATACTATCGTACGCGCGCACACGTATACCTGTCAAATTGCCTGTTAAATGTAAATTGTACAACGCTTCTGGATGATGCTGACAGCCGTCATACAGTTTATACTAGTACGGTTGTCATCGTTAATATATAAAATTACAGTGTACAATGTTTGTTTAGATTTTTACCGTTACTTTATTTTTTGGTCAAATAAATAAACTTAAACTTATACTGGTAGTAACAATCAACATCGCTACGCCGCCGCGCCGGCGCGGTTCTGGTGAAAACAGAAACAATCCGCTCGCATCGAAGACGACAATGTCCGCCATGGGCCAGTGACATCTCCAAGGTATTTGAGCTAAATAAAATAAAATAAAATAAAGCCTCTGTTAAATATCTACCCCGCAATCCATGTGATAATCGATACGACCTTTGTTACCTAAATATTAAGTAACGCTGTTCTGACTGAAATAACAGCGGCATAAACCACGAAGCAGTTAAAACCTTCCAAAACCTTTTGGTTTTGTAAGAACGTTTATATTTCAGGATCTCAGGAATTTTCCCTTCTGAATAGCATCATGTAAGTCCATTTTATATATGTCTGCCAAAAAAGATCTATGAGTGAATGTCGTAAAAGGCGACTTTAAAAATAATGTACATTAGGTTTATGTTCGAGCTTATAATTGTAGATAAAGTAAACACATATACGCCCAATCACTGGCTAATTAAACGTTATCACCAAATGCGTTGGCGTCCATAGCTTTAATGAGATTAATCACTCTATTATAGATTAATTCCTTAGCGTCGATACCAAACAGGAAATCAATGTGACTGAAACTGGCCATAGGGATCCGGAACTTGCCCATCGGTCTACCGAGCTCTCTGAACAATCTATCAACATCGTTGACATGAGCCAGTGGGTCGCTGTCAGAGTAATGTAGAAACAATGGTGTGGTAACTCTAGACAGATCGTAACGAGGTGGACTGAAGGATCCATATGTTCTATAGTTGGCCAGTCGAGACCCTTGGTCGTAGCGGCGGAAGCCTCCAGCGTTGATTCCTTGTCCATAATGTGCGAACTGTCTCACTGAGGCTCCGGCCGGAGCGTGGCCGAATATAGCAGGCATCATGGTCTGCAAATACAAATGTATTTTATACATTACCAATTCGGCAAGTAACTGATGCTTACAGAATTTAAATTTGTCCGATTTGAGCTTACCGTGTTATGTTGGTCTTCGTTCCATCCACCAATCAAAAACACGATGTTACTGCACAGTGGTTGGAAAACTACTTCATCACGGCATAACGCCTGGCCAGCCCATGTGAAAACAACACTGTTAGGCATGAACTCACCAATGCCGATCAATGAAGCAATACTCTAAAAATATTAGGAGAAATGTTATTACTAACACAAGGTGGACCGACGACCAGGTGAGGGTCGCGGGAATCCATTGGATGCGGAAAGCGCAAGACCGGTCGTTGTGGCGATTCTTGGGGGAGGCCTATGTCCAGCAGTGGACGTCTTTCGGCTGAAATGATGATGATGATGATTACTAAACGTAATATCCCTGAATGAATGGATGTAGTAAATATTGTTACAAACTCTAATCAACTTACCTCAATATTGTGAGCGTAAGACGCTATAATCCTCAGAAGAAGGCTTCGGTTGTTAGCCATATAAGCAACCGGAGCCAATGCGTGCATAGAGATAATCTTGGAGTTATATTCTGGGCGCAAGGATCCCAACACGAAGAAAGCCGTAGTTCCCTGTGAGTGACCTATATAATGCAGTCTTTGTTCTCCAGAGACCTCTAACGCATAGTCGATCATATTAGGGAGATCAATGTTCCCTATTTCGTCCCAAGAAAACCTCCAGTATGCAGTGCTCAATATAGCGTTAGGGTTTAATCTGACGTGTTTACGAGAGTAGTAGTTACCGCGAGCATTACCCAGCCAGACATCAAAACCTTCTTCAGCTAGGATGTACGCTGTAAACATAATTGATTTTAAGTTTTCCGTGCCGAAAAATTATATATCCCATACCTACTCAGGACTTCCAGATTTTTAATACAGTAACAGCATTACGAACTGCACGAGTTAGTCTGAAAGGAACTTACCTAAACCAGAACCTGGACCCATAATAAGAAAATCAGCAGATGAAGAAAGCAAACCATGCATCAAAAACACAACGGGCTTTCTCTGATTTGGTACATTATTAGCGTCTTTTCCATGAGGGATACGATGCATTTCCAAGATGTAGCCATCTTCAGTCGTTACAGTGTGAACTTCAACTGGATAACGATATTTTCTAACAAGATCGGGCTGAAATAATTATTTCAGTTTAATATATCTTGTAGTATGACTAAAATTCAGTTCGATCTTTTTTTTTTAACTCACCACATCTAAGAGTGCATCTTCGAATACGTCAGTCGAGTACCGGCTGTCAAAGTTTTTCAATAGTTCCTGAATGTTGTCAGATTGGGGAGACTCCCTGGCCACCGCCAGAGCGACACATGTAACCACCAGTAACGCTGACCGTAACATTGTTCACATCAAGCAGGAAACTCATCGTGATCGATATTAATTCCGTCTTTTATAAATTATGATAAAGAATTTAACTTAGATAACAATATCAATCAGTGCTAAAATCAGGCCATCATAATATCATGCAGATATTATGTTCCCAGTAAACAAAATACCATGCAAAGATACCATGTACGTTATAATATTATCTAGTATAGTATTGAGTTCTTACGTCAATAAGATTCTATCTAATCGCAGTAGAAGAGGCCCGGTGTCAATACCGGTAGTGAGTAGGTAGAGATATGTAGGTACATCTATTTATGTTCTATACGGTAACGCTTTCACTATAGTAAACATCAGTAGTCAGTAGTAAGCTATCCCTGCTAATATTTTTGTTCTTGTGTTTGTCCACTGCAGTTGCATAAATATTTGAATAATTCTAATAATAGACTAATCTAATCTGCTAATATTTTAGTTTATTTTTTTCACCTCATTGTCTCGGCTACTGCGTGCAATTGGCCAAATGTCTCAAGAATTAACGAAGGTTTTTATTTTTTATTTAAGTCGTTTTAGGTTTGTACTTTCCTCATATTTTATGCATTTTTTCGTTTTATTTTCTTTGCATACCTACCTTTTTTTTCCGCGGTGAAATCCTCATGGACGCACTCCGCCCGGGGTTGGCGGAGCCAGTGTCGGACTCTTACCGACTAAAACCACCACGGTGTTCCTTCAACTATTTCACACAACCACCCCCGACAGATCCTGGCCTGCCACAAGCAGGCGAGCCCCTTCTCCCCGTGCAGCCTAACGTAGGCTGCACCCTCCTAGGCGGCGCACATGGAGCACTGCACGCCACCTCACCTCACGGGCCTTTACCAGCTATGCCAGCTGCGCCAACTACGCCAGCTTTATCAGCTACGCCAGCTGTGCCAGCTACACCAGCTGCGCCAGCTACGCCAACTGTGTCGGCTACGCCAGCTGTGTCAGCTACGCCAACTGTGCCAGCTACTGGTCGGACAGCAGACTACCCCGAGTCTGCTGCTCGCAGGCCCTATCCTCCCGTAATTTTTATAGAGGTTTTCTTCCTCGCGGTCTGGGCGGTAAAGCCAAGACCCTCGGTCCCAAGAGGCGCGAGAACACTACTCAGCGGGCACTCCTGGGGTTACGAGATCGACGGATACAGGGAAGGACAGTCCCCCCGCTGCTTGCGCATTGGCAGGGTGAGTGCACACCGGGCCCGCCCCTGCTCCTCCACCGTGCCCTCTGTTGGCATCAGAGGAACATGTGGAGCAACTCCCCACTGGCCCAGAATGGGCCCAGATAATTCGCCACAGGCAATAAGATCCCCCGAAGGTTAATCCCTCGAAAGGATTCTATTGCCCGTACCCAGGATGCACCGACCAAACAACTGCCGTTCCCTCCAGACGTGTGCAGAAGGACAAGCAGCCGTCAGGAACATGTGGAGGTTTTCTCGCCAGCACCCCTTTTTACAACTACCTGTTAGTTTGTTTGTTACACTGTTTAGTTATTTAAATGATGCGCGCCGTTAGCTGGGACTTTAAACCATTTTTCATTATTTTCTTTTCTTTGCTCAAGCCTTGTGAAAAGTAGGTTTATGGTCGTATGCACATGTGAAGATTGATGTTTATCATCATCATTCCAGCCGAAAAACGTCCACTGCTGGACAAAGGCCTCCCCCAAATGGGGGGATATGCCATAATCGCCACGCTTGGCAGGCGGGTTGGCGATCGCAGTTAGTTGTTTAAATACTCAGAGAACGCTGCTGCCCATCCTCTGGTGAATCCCTTAGTCGCCTTTTACGACACCCATGAGAAGAGGGAGGGTGGAAGATTGATGTTTGGATTTCGTATATTAAAGAGGTTTTCGGTTTTTAAAAGCTACTTTACTCTGAAATAGTGTCTAGTTAGTGACGATATGACGAAAGCATTAGAGAACTAGGTAGGTAATACGTTGATTTATCGTGAAATGTTACGATTAATTATGTGTATTAACTTTACAGGTTCGCTGTCCGCGAAACCGACACAATAGTTAAACAATCACCGTAAATCTTATGTGATCCACGGGACAAGGAAAGGGTTAAGGTATTTGCCAGTTTTTTATCATTGGCACCAAAGTGTTTCTTTTTGGTGATTTTCTGTATTTTGTTGAAAGACTCAGAACGAACCATATATTTTTATTTACTCGCTTTCTTGTCTTTCTATTTGTCTGTTCGGTAGGTACACATTTTGCAATCGACTTTAAACTAACTTCCGGATGCCTTGAAAGACTTGAAACTTTAAACTTAGCTCAGGATTGAATGACAATGCAATATTAACTCGCTTTCGTTATAAAAAGGTGGTATCTATATTTAAATAATTTTATGAAAAGTTCTTTCTAAAACCACGTTTTTTAACCAAAAACGAGTTCATATTGCATCGATTGCGATGATGCGAGAAAATGTTATGTTTTTTTTACCACGTTTTATACAACGCAAAAAACGTGGTAAAAAACATAACATTTTCTGTTTAGGGTTAATTTTCAATAATAGAACCTCGGACGAGTAAAAAAAGGCGGACGGAATTTCGCTAAGAAAAGATTGAAGCACTTAATTTTTTTCTTAAATCCACTATAGTTTCGACAGCATTTTAACACACCAGCACGCGTAGCATGAACACTGTAGACAAGAGATATGTCTACGGAAGAATAGACTAAACGACATTGTATAGTACTTTAACTGTCATTTTGTCTACTCTTTCGTAGACATAGCCCTTGTCTACAGTGGTCATGCTACGCGTGCTGATGTATATTTTTATTTTATTTGTGACAGACAATGACTACCGCGACACGGGATCTTTTGCGTAATCGCCGCTTTTTGTCTTAATATGTGTGCGTGCCCATGCGTACTTTTAAGCGAACCGTCTTACAATGGATGCTTCACTTATTGTTTAGCGAGATTACGTCCGATACTCTTTCTCTAGTACTCATTCATTCTAAAATGTGAAAGAGAGACTGATGTCAATAGTAGGTACCTACTTTGCCCTAGTTCAGAAGAAGGATAGGTTTCTGTGACCTACTTGAATTGCCCTGGCTGGTAGTAATGTTGTGCGTCGGGTCGTCGAGCTTCCCAATAAGATATAGTGGAGCTACACGATGGCTGCTGCATGCGTGCCGTAAATAACTAACCCGACACTTTCTTCAAAAGGCCAGTCCAAGTATGTTCCAGTCCCATTGTGCTTTTTTTTTAGTATAGGATTGCGAAACGAGATAAAGGCCCTCCTGATGTTAAGCTGTTACCTTTGCCCATCACAACTGCAATACAACCTAGGCTGTTGCCTAAATGGTACCGCAAGTCGGTTCGCCAAACTGAAACATGAAGACGGAAAGTCTCATGTGATTGTAATTTCACCGGCACCCGTACCCTTCAGACCGAAACACAGCAATGAAAGCAGGCGGAGAAGTAGGTAAGTAGGTACATACATTATCCTCATACAAATTACTAATAATACAAGATAAATATAGAAAGAGATTTATTTCGGCATTTGTACTCAGAGGTAGTCAAATAGGAAATGTTGACGTCACGTCTAGTTTTTAAAATAACCGACTTGTAAAAGTAGGTAAATGACTTAATTTCATTTCATTTCTATGTATTCACACATTTTCTTTTCACACAGTATCGGCATAAACTGTATAAATGAAAAAGCTCATGCTGGTAAAAATATTAGGCAGTCAGCAAGGTGGTGGCGGGACTAGCGGGACTGAACGACCAAGTTAGCTTTCGCTGCCTACGTATATTTCAGAATGGCCACATGCAGAGGCTATTTCATTATTGCACCAAATATAATAAAATAATAGATTAAATTCAAATTTGAGGGTATTTGCTACGTTTTTGCTGCTAAAATACGTAAACAATATCGATAATTTTTGAAAATGAGAAAGGACATTGAGATACTTTTCTTCCTGGAAAATAATATGTTAGTAATTAATATATACCTTAGTATATACTCATAAAACCTTATTATGCTGCACGCTACGTCGCTACACGCTACGCGCTACGACGTAGAACTTCGTGCATCATTATCATTAGCCGATTATTGTCCCACTGCTGGATACGGGCCCCTTCTCAAAATGAGAAGGTTAAGACCTTAGTCCACCAGGCTGGCCTAGTGCGGGTTGGCGCAACTTCGTGCAATGAACTTTAATTATGGCTTGTTAGACCTATATTCTTCTTCTGCTTACCGTCAAAATTAAAATTAATTTGACATAATTTGTATGAAGCTGATGTCATATTTCTATCTCGTATGGCTAATTGTGGATTAGATATATAGGATATTAATTTTGGCCGTTATTTTTTATTTTGCATATTTTTGGTTAGTCAAACAACATAGTGATCCTGCGAGTATTAATAGTTATTTTGATGTTTACAAAACAACAACACAATTTTTCCTATTAACACATACTAATTAAAGATAGACCTCAGAACAATACAAACAGTTCTTTTAAATTAGCTCTTGTTAGAAACACCGCTAACAGGAAGAACAAGTTCAGCGCACCTACACACAAGGCGAAGTTGGATTGAATCGACTGTAATAAAAAGTTTGTGATGTCATACAACTTGCTCCCGTTTGCTATAACTTCTACCTCAGCCGTGTGCACAGATATACGGTAGAATTGTACAGTCGATCTCACGTCAATGGTAACACACTTGAATTACGAAAACCACCCTTACTCCATACGAAATAAAGACACTGTCAGGGTCAAACTGTTACCACGAACCTGAGGTCGATCCGATTGCCACGAGCGAGATAATGTATAAGCTAGCATTCTTAAAAAAATTAGAAGCTAGCTTTTTTGGTTATCAACCCAACGTATTTCATCTTTCACCTGTTCAGAAAAAGAAAAATTAAATAAATAAATAAATATTTTTGGGACATTTTACACAGCACCATCTAGTCCCAAACTAAGCAGAGCTTGTAATTTGGGTACTAGACAATGGATATAGGTAATACTTATATACTTTTTTTTTTGGAAATACATACTTATAATACATAAGAAACACCCAGACCACCACAAACACTTATGTTCATCACACAAATATTTGTGTTCTGTTTGAATCGAACCCACGACCTCGTGATCAGCAGTCCGACACTCGAACTGCTAGACCACAGAGGTCGTCAATTGTGTGCGGTCAGGGGAATCCCGTCAGTTACGTAGTAACTATTGAGTAATCTATGCCGTCAGGAACGAAGTTATCCTTAAAATTATCATATTTTTGACCGGTTCATCATAATGCTAAATTTCGCAACTATAATACAAGCATAGATGGCAGGAAACATTATGCTTCTGACTAAGATACCACAGGGCCCAGGTTCGATCCCCAGTAAAACATGTATTTTTCTTACCCATCAGATGCGGCTTAAAGGTGAGGTCAGCTGACAACTCTATGTCCGTATATTCAATGTACTCTATGGGTATAACGCAAATCTTAGCGTGACGTAACGCTACATTTTCTCCCGAATCACACCACAAAAATCTGTAACCCACGATTTTCCTTTTTGAATGAATGCTGTAAAACATAAAGTAAACGTAACATGAAGTTGTTATACATAAAAGTAAATTATGAAGAGTACAGCACATAAACGCGTGTTTGTACAGCTTACGAATGTATGTGTAAATTGAAATTTCCCGCTGATGTTGGCGATGTGTGTGGCTTCGTTCAGCTTTTCAAGATATTATACAGCTACACGATCGCATGCGAGTCATCTGTCGGGGCAGGTCACCTCATTGGCACTGCTAACTTCTTTATAAGGCCGAACCAGACGTTGCCGCTACATTTCTACATAACACAAATTTTAGATAAGGGACCATTGCAACATGAACTAGGTATATTTAACCTTAAGTCTGTGAGGCAAGGAGTCGGCTGGCATTTATATCCAGCGCTAACAGGAAGCTATGTTTAAAAGGAACGCGCGTTCGCGACCGTATAAGTATGTATAACACCGATGCCGAGTGACGAAGACAGCGACCGGGTAACGAGCAGCGTCTTGAGGTTAGGTGTTAGGTACTTCTCGTAAGGTTTTGTACCTACCGTAACCGGGACAATAAACCATTTTTCTTTCTTTCTTTCTTTTTCTTTACCCGCCTTGCTGTCCTGATTGAGACACTGCAGTCAGGGCGCTCTTACTGCTCATCCGCTATAGGCACGCGTCTGCGTCTGGAATGCAGGCTATGAATTTCTTCCGGACTCCTCTCTCCAAGAAATGACAAATATTTTTCACTGCACACAAGTTCCATCTAATAGCATAATAATAAAATAATACCTCAATCACAATTTCAATTATCACAGTAGAATGACCCGGAAGTAGCCGGCTTTAGTAGTAGATATACAGTAATGACCCGAAAGTTAGCCGGCTTTTGAAGTAGATATACTTACAGTAAGTAGCACCTGCCGCCTGACCCCGCAACTTTACCATCTATTGGCGCTTGATAACTGATAAACCTGCTAACAACGCACATTGCGCTTTCATTCACATTTCAAAAACTTTAACCTCAAACGATTCTTTAACGTCTGACTTTTGGATGTTAATCCTCCTATTTACGACTGCGGGGACAAGGAAAAGTCACGTCTAGCTACATCACACTTTGGATGTCATTAGACGCGACTACAAAAATAAAGGATACCTACATTTTGTTATTTGATTGAGTCTTTAATTTGATGTAAAATTAAAAAACACATTCCACAATCTTTGGTTGATTAAACGTTATCGTCAAATGCGTTCACGTCCATAGCTTTAATGAGAATAATCACTCTGTCGTAGACTAATTCTTTTGCGTTGATACCATACATGAAATCAATATGACTGAAACTGGCCATCGGCACTCTAAACTTGCCCATCGGTCTACCGAGCTCTCTGAACAATCTATCAACATCGTTGACATGAGCCAGTGGGTCACTGTCAGAGTAATGTAGAAACACTGGTGTGGTAACTCTAGACAGATCGTAACGAGGAGGACTGAAGGATCCATATGTTCTATAGTTGGACAGTCGAGACCCTTGATCGTAGCGACGGAAGGCTCTGCCGTTGATTCCTTGACCATAGTGTGCGAACTGTCTGACTGACGCCCCAGCCGGTGTGTGACCAAAAACAGCGGGCATCATGGTCTGCAAACACAAACGTATTTTATAGCTTGGATAGGTGTCATTTGGCAAGTAGGTAAGTACATTCAGAATATTAATTTGTATGATTTTGAACTTACGGTGTTATGTTGATTTTCGTTCCATCCACCAATCAAAAACAAGATGTTACTACATAGCGGTTGGAACACTACTTCATCACGGCATATCGCCTGGCCAGCCCATGTGTAGACAACACTGTTAGGCATGAACTCACCGATGCCAACCAAAGAAGCAATGCTCTAAAAAATAACAATAGAGTTAGTACTTCGTATTATTCAAAAATCTGATCACTGCAGGTCTACAGTATTATAAGATTTGTAAGATACGCTGATCAACTTACTTCAATATTATTGGAATGAGAAGCCAAAATCCTTAAAAGAAGGTTTCTGTTGTTGGCCGTGTAAGCTACTGGTGCCAATGCGTGCATTGAAATAATCTTGGAGTTATATTCTGCACGCATGGATCCCATCACGAAGAAAGCTGTGGTGCCCTGTGAGTGACCCACGTAATGAAGCCTTTGTTCTCCAGAGACCTCTAACGCATAGTCGATCATAGTAGGCAGGTCAATGTTGCCCATTTCATCCCAAGAGAATCTCCAGTATGCAGTGCTCAGTATAGCGTCAGGGTTCAATCTAACATGTTTACGAGAGTAGTAGTTACCGCGAGCATTACCCATCCAGACATCGAATCCTTCTTCAGCGAGGATATACGCTGAAAACATAAATGCTTAGTGTTTCATACTCAAAATTAGAATTCAGCAATTTAAAAAAAGCATGTGCTTGTCACTTGAGTGGCATTTAGTGCCAACGTTGACATTGTATAGGATGGCCTACAGGCCCGGGCCATATCCGCGCCTACTTTTTTTTATATGCGAAAATGAACCATCTAAAGGCTGCCGGCCTCATCTACCTAGTTAGGTACTAATTTGATTTCATATTGCTGCATCAACTTCACTAATAGGCAAGCACAGCATCAGTTGGTTTGTGGTACTTACCTAAACCAGAACCTGGACCCATGATAACGAAATCTGCAGATGAACAGAGCAGACCATGCATCACAAAAACCACAGGTTTTCTCTGATTTGGTACATTATTAGCGTCTCTTCCATGAGGGATACGGTGCATTTCCAAGATGTAGCCATCTTCAGTCGTTACAGTGTGAACTTCAACTGGATAACGATATTTTCTAATAAGATCAGGCTGAAATGTTATTGAATATATGCAACTCCTAGGTTTAAAAGGATTTTTTGTGTTTGCGTTAAACAATGTAGAACTACAAATAATAACTCACCACATCTAGACGAGCATCTTCAAATACGTCAGTCGAGTAACGGCTGTCAACTGTTTTCAGAAGTTCCTGAATGTTGTCAGCTTGGGGAGACTGCCTGGCCGCCGCCAGAGCAACACACATGGCTATCACCACTATCAACCCTGACCGTAACATTGTTCACATGCAGCAAGAAACTCATAGTGAACAATATATTTAATTCCGTATTTTATAACTTCTGTAGAAATAAGATAAAGAATTAAGCTCCGATAACGATATCAATCAATGCTGAAATCTGGTACCTTAATGCCTACCTACCAACTTATTAATATCTTGTAGATTAACCTACCTTCGTAGTAACCAGTTGACTATGTATACAAACGTTCATCGTATGTGTAACAAGTAGGTACGGTCTAATACTAACATAAATATGTGAAGGTATAGGATTCCCACTTACCTTGAAATATTTTCCTTGGAAAATGTCATGCACCAACTTAAGAATAGCTTCATAATTAAGAGATTGTGTTTAGTGTTACCAAGGTCTCCCCGCAGCAGAGCCTTATTTTGAACATTCTGGGACTCCGCTCACACCGGCGCGGCGCCCCATAGAGTGCCATCGAGCACTACACCTCCATATGGGGTCGTCGGCAGCTCACTGTCGATCCAACCAGATCCCCGATTCAGAACCACACGATAAGAAGTTGTCGACCGATTCGGATTGTTATCTCTTTTTCTCCCGTTGTGTGAATCATCAGACGGAACGAGATAACCGAACCGGTCGATAACTCGATATCGTGTGGTTCTGAATCGGGCAGCAGGCTCGGCAACAGCCGGCTAAGGGCGAACGCTGTGCCGAATAGCTTCGGGGCAAGATTCAGAAAATGCCCGCCAAAATTCCACCTCCGTTTCAAAACTAGGCCCAGATATTTAATCCACGTCTGAACTGAACCACTACACTGGCATCACCAATGGTGACCGACGTTGGGGCGCATGAAATACTAGGACCTCCGTCTTCTCAACGCGCAACCACAGTCTAAAGATCACTTGGTGCCACTCCTGAGACCCAGTGCGTAGATACCAATCAGGGTTGTTGCGAATATCAGCATCAGCATCAGCATCCGCTGATCATCAGCATCATTTTCAACATCAGCAACAGCATCTTCATTAAATGATGCTGATATTTATGCTGATGTTCATGTTGTAACGTGACCGAAGGGGGAGGGGCTTAAGCATAAAATAGATAATAATACTAGTATTATTGTCTATTCTTATGGCTTAAGGCACATTTTTTTGTTTTGCTTGTGAGTTTTGACCGCTAGTATAATAAGTTTATGGTTTTGACCAATCATAGCACAGCGCCGGCACGCGCTGGCCGGCGCCGGTCTACATCGCGGGTAGTTGCTACGTAACAGAAAATACAGAGGAAGGAGGAGGAGTAAGTGAGCGTGATCCCTGTCGCCACGTTCCTTTACTAATTTTGTCAAATAAATACTCTATTCATGCAGCAATAAAGTTCTTTCTGTTCTGTGTCGGCGCGAGACATCGCGAGGTAGAGCGTGGCAGAGCGCGGCCGGGCGTGGCGTGGCAGAGCGCGGCCGAGCGTGGCGTGGCCGAGCGTGACAGAGCGAGACCGGGCGGCCCAGTGCGAGATTTTTGTATCCATTTCGCAATGTAATAAATACTCTATTCATGCAGCAATAAAGTTTAATGTTGTACCAACAAATATTTCAATTCTCGGCTCGCACATCCAGACCTTACACACCAAAGATGGGCGTGACGTGAATTGAAATTTTTCTATACAAATTTCAATTCTCGCTCGGCCCATCCACGCCACGCCTCGCCGGTGTGAAACCACCTTAATATTTTGTCTAGCGACATCGATGATTTAGTAGGGAACAGCTGATATTTTTTTCGCGATTTCAAGGTTGGCCCCATAGTTAAAGTTGTTCTATGCTATGCCCTGAATGAGCTCTTAAAATATGACCACGCATTTCTGATAAACGTTGTATAAATAAATTCAAAATACATTTTTATATAAATTCAATAGGTACACATTTCCAATTCAAGAAAATCAGTATCAGCATCAGCAACCGCTGATGTCAATGTCAAAAATCAGCATCAGCATCAGCATCCGCTGATGTGATAAAATTCTGGATCAGCAACAATCTTGATACCAATCACAAGGGACGCGCTCTCAGTGGCGTTCCTCCCCGGGCTGTGAAGAGGTGATCCTCAGCGTCACAAATGACACCTTGCCCAGGGGAGCTACCACATAAGGCCCAATCTTAACCCACATTCCACAGAAGTGGTCCCAAAACTGACCCCTGCGGAATACCGCACTTATGGTAGGTTAAATTAAATACCCACCACAACAATATAAAATAATAATCATTCTAATCTGTACTTCCTCATGAGGGGATAATGATTAGTACATTAGTATGTATGTGGTGGAACTCGTTTTGTAATCTCTAGATATATATTTGCAGTTCTTTCGTACGCTATACGTGGGTCAAGCAGTAAAAATAATAACTTCTTAGGTTTTCGCGATCACTACACATTATAATAAAACAAAGTTTAACCGGATTAAATCGCGTATATTATTTAAATTGGTTTCCGTGACGTTTCGAAAGCTTTGCAGCATTTCGTGGTCGCAGGTAGACTAAGATGACAAGCGTCTTTACCAATATTTCTAAAAAACTAATAATAAACTAACAATAACTAATATACTAATTACTGCGTGCATCGAAACGATTTTAATTAATAATATTGTACGGTAGATTAAAATATTTTTTTAGATGTATTTGTAAAGACGCTTGTGTTAGACAACACTTTTTACAATAAACTAATGTCTGCATATCGGTGGCAAAACAGTTATACAGAAGGTAAATAAAAGTCATATTCACTTTCCACCACGAGAGAACTCTGTATTTTTCATGTTAGTCACTTTAACACATGGCATTAATATATAACAATTTAAACTCAATTCACAACTATTGGAAATCAAGGATTTCTACAATTCACAGAAAATACTACAAAGGTTACATCAATACTGACCGTTGCAACAATCTGAATGCCCCCACTAATCTTTTTTTCGCCAGGGAAACCAATTTAAATAATATACGCGATTTAATCCGGTTAAACTTTGTTTCAGCAAAAATAACTTCAAAACAATTTAAAAGTGCCTTCAACTCCTCATAAAAATGTGATGTTTTTGCAATCCCCCCAAAATTTTCATAATAGGTAGGTATAATAAATTTCCTTTGTTTTGCCTTTACCTAAGCTAGAAAATCACTATAGGACGCAAAAAAATCAAAAAGGCACAAATGCCAGTTTGCTTTTGAACCTAAAATCAATATATTTTCATACAAAAAATTAATATAGGTTTACGATGGTACCCACAGCTCCCACAAGGTGGACCGACGACCCGGTAAAGGTCGCGAGAATCCGCTGGATGCGAAAAGCGCAGGATCAGTCGTTGTGGCGATGCTTGGGGAAGGCCTATGTCCAGCAGTGGACGTCTTTCGGCTGAAATGATGATGATGATGATGACGATGGTATCAGTTTATACGATAGTATATAAAGAAAAGGAAGCCTAATATCTCGCTTTTTACAAAGTACTCTTCACCTCTTCATCATCTTAGTCAAATCTCAGATGATTATACTCACTGCTTGCACAACTTGCTTGTTCGAAGCTATGATGACGTTAGGCGGGTCACCAACAGGAGTCGCAGTGCCCCCGAGATTGCAGAAAAGTACCATTGACAGCAGCACTGGTATGGGATCTAACTCCATTACCTCAAATAACCTGACGATTAAAAAACGAAAATAAAGTACTAGAGATTATAACCTTATAGTAGGGTTCTCCATCGGATGCCATTAAGTTCATAAGGTCACCAATCACCATAAACTCCAAACTGAGGTAGAATAAACTGTTTCAAACTTAAAGATACTCCATAATCAGTATAAAATCATTTGTGAATGAGGCCAGCAGACTTTCGAAAGGCACTTAGGAATCAAACTTGGGTATTTACGCTGTTATAATCTAAAGGCGAGCTACACAAAAGCGCAGTTTACATCAATAAAAATCGATTTCATATTGTTACGCTGATCGTGAGTCTGCCCGAAATTATTTTATTTAGCTACTTTATTTTTTTTTGTTTAACTGTAGTAGGTAAGTACAACTTTTGTAGGTGTACATATCTCGCGTTCCTTTAAGCACAGTCAAAGGTTTCAGTATATTACAATGTACTCTGTGGTCAAAGGAGCCTCAAATGGCAAAAAATATATAAGAACAATGATTAGTTTGGGACTACATACATACATACATATTATCACGCCTGTTTCCCATTGGGGTAGGCAGAGACTATGGATTTCCACCTGCTACGATCCTGACACACCTCTTTCGCTTCATCTACGTCCATTAACCTCGTCATGCATGCTCGTCGGTTTAGAGAACTCTTAACCTGGCATTTTTTGAGAACATCCGCGATTTGATCGCGATACGTTCGCCGAGGTCGTCCCCTTCCAACTCTTCCATCCACACTCGCTTCGTATACTTGTTTCGTCAATCTCCTCTCGTCCATCCTCTCTATATGTCCAAACCATCTTAACATACCTTTCTCAATCTTTGTCACTACATCTTCTTTCACTCCACAACGCTCCCTTATTATGTTATTCCTTACTTTATCTCTCAAAGTTTGGGACTAGAGCACAGAATATCTAATAGTACTAACGTAACTAGACGGTGCTGTGTAAAATGTCCCAAAATATTTATTGTAGGTACATGAAAAAACCAAGCCTAAAATTCAATTTATAAGACACCTAAAACTGTAATTCAGATCGAGGTTGTAATCTTTCCAAAGTTCTTCAAAAAAAATCACTACTACGCAAACAGGCTTCTCTATACCGTTTTTTTCGGTTTCGGTGCCGTTTGCTGTATTTTCTACTGATGGATTTCAGTCATCTTTAAATCTTAATTGCAGCAGACTGTACTTAATCTAATCAATGTAAATGTCAGTTTGTTTAATTTATTACCCACAAGAAATTCCTGATTGACCCCGACCCCACCTGAAAGCTGGGTACACCCATGTTTTGAATAGGTACTAAAAATATGTTTATCCTCTTAAACATTTGTTTTCTGAGGATAGAAAAACAACAGTGTTTCAAAAGATAAATAAGCATTTAATATTTTGTTAAAGCATTGCAATGACGAGGAGTATCTATGAGTTATCTTAATTAAGCAGTGCTAGAAGTCTTCATCATCGGAATCGAGTGCAGCCCTCCTTCTGTCAAACTTTACAGTGCTTGAAGATTTAGGCATCTGTTGATTCAAAGACTCCAGCAGTTGAATTAGTTCCGGCTCTGTTATTTTATTACGAACCTGACCCATCTGGGCCATTCTACAGATCATATTTTCAACCATAGCTCCTTTTTCTGGTCTACTAAGCTTGATTGTGTTCACTGCAAAGAAAAGACTATGATAAAAAATATGTAATATAAACAAATAAAAAACAAATAGCTATGAGGAATATGGTCTTGACAGTATTATTTTTGTAAATTACACAATACTGGTACAATATACTAATGTTATGTTATGTTGTTTACTTTATACTGATATTTATGTAGGTTTTTTTTTTTAATTTTATGATACTTTTGTAGGTAGGTAACTAACTATAAATCTGTGCAAAATCAGAATAAATATTTCTTTCTTTCTAATAGGTACTATGTTACAATTTTTGTTATTTTTTTAGGTACTATGTTATTAGTTATTACGTCGGGCTCTAGCGTCTTGACTAAGTGCTTGTGCAAGAATTGTGTGTTTTGCTTCTTCCATTGCTTGCATTCTTTCTTCTTGTTGTTTAGCATGGTTGGGGTCACCAGTACCCTGAAAAATAAAGTCGAAAGGATTTATTTATAGCATGGTACGAGATTTCGACTGACTTTAAAGAAGAGCAGATAATGCAAATGTTATGATTAATAGATCGAGATGAACATAACCTCCATGATAGTTGACTATCACACTCACCCCATGTTGACCCTGTAGCTGGGCAATCCGCTGTTGTCTAATCTTGTCTAGTTCTGGATCATCCATCTTAACAATTTTTATCAAATTTATCCACAAAAATAGAAAGTTTTCACAATTCAATAAATGCTATCAATGAAGTTTTTTAATTGTTTGACATTTATGGCGGACCGGTATTAGTGATGCGATTCGAGTACGTTTTTACTCGAGTGACATCGGAAATAAAAAAATTAATTAACAAAAACAAAAAACCCGACTGCGTCTAAAAATAACAGAAAAGATATAAACAAGACTTATCAACACGCAGTCGGAGGCTACGTATGTTTTTGGTCATGAATTACATAATAGTTCATAGGTAGCCTCCGCCTGCGTGTTGATAAGTCTTGTTTATATCTTTTCTGTTATTTTTAGACGCAGTCGGGTTTTTTGTTTTTGTTAATTAATTTTTTTATTTGTTTTTTTTTTAGTTTTGTCATGTTTTATTTATCATACTATTAATGTTTTATTTTTGAAAAGTCAAATTCATTTTTAACGTTGAATATTTTGTTGTTTTTTAGCATTTCTCATTCCAAATTACATTTAAACATATAAGTTGTATATATTTTCGTAAACCATTTATAAAACCCTTTATTTTGATACCCCACTCGATAGGTATTGAGCAAAAAAAATTTTTTTAAGTCACATGAAATGGCTCCAAAAAGCGGCCATTTTGATTTTTATAATTTTGATATACCCAGTGTCACTCTCACAATTAAGACGAATCCAACGACACCTCTCAAGCTAAGATCCATCAAGCCGTTTAGGCTACAGAGCGTGCCAAAGAAATATACATACATACATACATACACTCGAAAAACATAACCCTCCTTCTGGCGCAGTCGGGTAAAAAATGTACTCAAGTGAAAAAAATATCGACTCGAGTCATTGAATTAATAAACCTAGGTATAAGTCAATGACTCAAGTTCACACTCTGACTCGAGCCACTCCCCAATCCATAGATTATACACTAATAAGGAAACGCCAATCACTCACCGAGACATGCGAAACGATGTGTTTTGATTCTTAAGAACGCTTTTCCATTTTTATTAGGTTTTCTGAAGAGGCAGGACCGGTCGCTGTGGCGATGCTTGGAGGAGGCGGGAGGCCTATGACCAGCAGTGGACGTCTTTCGGCTGAAATGATGATGATGATGATGATTATAAATAATTTGCTCATTTTTAGGGTTCCGTACCCAATGGGAGCCAAACGGGTCCGTCCGTCCGTCCGTTCATCTGTCACAGGGCTGTATGTTTTTTTTTTAAATATAGTTATTTATTTTCATTTATTTATGCCAAACGGGACCCTATTACTCTCGCTACACTGTCCGTCCGTCCGTCAGTCAGTCCATCCGTCCGTCACAGGACTGTTTCTTTTGAACAGTAATAGATAGCCGGTCGAAATTTTCTCAGAATATGCGTTGCTATGACCCCTATCACCAAAGGGGGACCAAAAAACCACAAGAAACCACGAAAAACATGAATTTTTTTCAACGTTTTTGTTCCTCTCCATCTTAAAAACGGTAATATATACCAGCGTCGAACTTGGTTTGATTGTAGTGCATACTATGTAGTTTAGCAACAAAATTAAATAATAAAAATAGAGTAAACATAGACATATGTGGTGGTACGTACCTGCGTAAGAAAGAGATGCAAAACTTCATATTTCATTTACGGTGTGGAACCCTTACTGCGTGCCGATTTATATTTTTTATAAATTTACTTACAAAAAACAAATTTACATTTTTTATTACAAAAAACGTAGTCTGGCAAAAATGTATATACCTATACCTACTAATTTTTTTCATTTGTCAGTATTATGTCAGTCTGTGTTTTTATCATGCAAATCATCATCCTCCGAGCCTTTTCCCAATTATATTAGGGTCGGCTTCCAGTCTAGCCAGATGCAGCTGAACATGAGTATTTTACACGGAGCGACTTCCATCTCACCCCCGCAACCCAGTTACTGGGTAATATTCGGAGGTTAGACCAGTTATCAGACTTTCAGGCTTCTGACTACCCGTAACGACTGCCATAGATATTCGTATGACAACCGGGACCGACAGCTTAACGTGCTCTCCGAGGCACGGAGGGGTCGATGTGTAACGAAACGGTCACCCATCCACAGACAGACTGCGGCAAGTGCAGCTTAACCTTGCAGATCGTACGTATGCCTGTAAACACATGAATTAAAATGAATGAGACCATCTAAAGCTTTGCTAGAAAAGCTAATGTTTGTAATATAGGTACAAGGGGTATGTACTTTTATGCCAAATTGTAATTGTAATTTTCTTTGCTTAGTGTAATGCACTGCTATTATAATAATGCAATAAATATTTTTGATAGATGTAAACAATGGATGAAAGTTACGGGAAAAGAGGATTTGATGTACATACCCATTGAAAAACGAAACCAATTAAAACATTTGTGGCAGTAATTTTCTAACAAAGGATTTCAAGAAAAAGAAGACCCCAACTAAGAAATGCCGTTCCATCTGTAGAACTTACTACAGAACCGTTGAAAGATGAGTATATTCATTGTATTTCCACAAAACACCGCTAAAACTGAAAAAACCGGTAAACTGAAAAAACCGGTAAGATTTAATTTTAGGCCTAATTCATAGAATCCGACTTGCAGTTTTCTGATTTATTTACTAGGTAACTCAAGTTTTATTATACTTACAGGGTTGTCTTCTGTTATATCTATGATACCTGTGGCTCTTGGACTAGTAAATCCAGTAAGTTTAAAAAAATCGGGGTTGCCTTCACTTGTTAGAAGTTAGTGAACTTATTGATTGATTCTTTTTTTTTTATTGCAGGTCCTTCTACATTTACTTCAGAACCGATATCACCAATAAGACGTAGAAAAATCTTTAGACGCCATCGATTATGAATATGAATACACAATTTTGATCAATGTCGCTCTTCCCGTTATACATACCTATTCCTGAGGCGGCACAAATTTTTGACGAAGAGGTTAAGAACTTTTTCAAATAATTTGACGAATAAGCAACAGTTTACGTAAGCGGATACATACATATAAGCGGCCTCAGTGCTCTTAAAAATGTAATTTGTTAACAGTGCATTAATTGTATGAAAGTGTAAAACATAATTTTCAGCAGACTGTGCGAAGAAAGCGCAGCAGCTGAGAATAGGAAATTAAAGCCCAATGTTTTGTTTTATTTTAAAATCGTAATAGCAAATCTCATTGTATGTTCAGGTTTAATTAGACTAGATTTTGATTATAAAATGGAATGTTTCTTATTCCTATTTACACCAACGTGAACTTGGTGTCTTTTATTTACCGAGTTATAAGTAGGCCTACCCTAAAATTTAAGAAAAAAAAACTGAACTTTTTTTGTAGCAATTTATCTATCGATAAAAAAAATGCGTGAGAAGCACATCCCTATTTGGTTATTATATTGGCAGCTCCGCCTTTACGTCATAAACTAATGTCAGTTTCATTTTTGTTTTGTTGGTATTCATTTCTAGCGCGTGTAGCGCGTGTTTCATACATTCGACGTTTTCCATCTTTTTCTATGGAACAATGGAACTCCCGTCTCTTAAATGTAGTGGTTAATTGGTTATATTCTCTTTGCATGGGATCAGAGATATCACACCTGATCGAATCTGGTACTCACTGCTATCCAGAAGCAGATCATCAGCGAGGCCTGGTCACAGAGAAAATAAGCCTGGTCTCCCAAGCAGGACAGACCCGGGCCCACCTTTAACGCGAAGCCAGTGTACACGGAGGGTGTCTTGAAACTGTGGTGTGGGAACGTATACACTCTCACATGGCTGAAGGACAGTCTCTGGCTTTGCTCTCCGGGCTAACGTCTCGCTAGGCGTCAGGAGCCAGACGGAGCTCCCCAAATGAGTGCGATTTGGCATCCTCATCCCAGTTGAGCTTGACCACAGCTTTCCATTTTTTTACGGGTTTGGGTCCCCGAATAGTCTTTTTTAAAGCTATTGTCTCCCCATAGTCCGAATAGGTCACGCCGAAAGGTGGTCTGCCAGCCAGCCACTGCTGACTAGCAAACCCGCCGCCCCTAACAACTCGCGCAGCCCAAATATACTCTACAAGTCCGACTGCTCCTCCACTGTCCTCTGCTAAGATAAGACGAACACGCGGAAGAACGCCCCTTTACCCAGACTGAGCACCCCTCAGGTCAGAATTTCGCCAGACAATAAAATTCCGTAATATTTATAGCCTGTACCCATGGTGCACTGACCCAGCAGTTTTCTTCCCCCAGACATATCCAAAGGGACCAGTAGTAACTAAACTACGTATGCAAGGAGGTATCTGACCATGCACCCGAATAATTATTCAATGTAGCCAAGGACCATACAGCTGTATGAATGGTCGTTGAATGTAGACAAACCTAATATAGCTACAGTTAATAAAAAAGGTAATTTGTTAGATTTATTTTATTTACTTAACGTTATCATGCCACTGGAGAGTTTGAAATTCTATTTTTTCTTGAGTATCACAAAAAGCAAAAACAGCCAGTTTATTGACTGCTACAGATAATCTTCCAAATGCTACAAACTCTGCAGGCCTGAGAGTGGCAGTTTCATCATAAATACATCTCACCATGTAAGTTGCATGAAATTTTACTGGGTCTCCTGAAATTTTAAATATCTATTAACTTTAGTAGGTACCTACAACCTAAAATCTTCACTCAGTCAGTGTTTTAAAACACAGTCAAAATAAAACATGTTCAGAATTAAAGTGTTTTAAACTATGTTTTAAACTGTGTTTTAAACAAATAAAAAACATTACATATTAAACAGTGTTTCTTTGAATTATTTTAGCTGCATTTTTACCCATTCCCTGTCCAATGAGCTTATATGGTACAGGACGATTGTTTAACTATATATAGTCCCTGCTGTCTGGACAATGAATGTATTAATTGATTATAGTATTCTACATAGATAATTCTACGGTATTCTACTTACTACTACTAGTTGCGACAAATATAGATTTCCGTACACTATTAAAAGATTATTCCACGTTTTAAACGACATTTTTAATTTCGACGTGTGTTAAATAATCAGTATTATTCAGATATTGTTTCTTATTTTGAGTTTTATAATTCATAGTTTAGAATAGGTAGGTACATAGAACAAAATATATACACACTGTTGCCAGGTCTCCCGATTTTCCGGGAGATTCACAGATTTTCCTAAAAATCTCCCGATCTCCCGATTTTCGACAAAAATCTCCCGATTTTTTGTTATCCCTGTACAAAGCCTAATAATAGGAATAAGATCAAAACCTGCAAAAAAAAACTGCATAAAATGAAACAGACTGATAAGTTCCCTGACGTTCCCACTGGGAGTGACGGATTTCCCAGTGTATCATATGTTCACTAAACTCTTATCGTAAAATAGACTCTATCACAAAGAAATAAAGTTTAAAATTCATTTTTTTTTATTGCATAGAATTTAATTTTAAAATGTAAAACAATCAAACTGCTTTGATTTTTATATTATAGCTGGAATGGTGGCAAAATATAATACCGTGATTACTTCCAAAACTTTGATTTTTGTTGAAAAACATGATCTCCCGATTTTTTCAATTTTTCCTCAATACATCTCCCGCTTTTTTCATAATAAGCCTCCCGGATTTCTAAAATCGGACCTGGCAACACTGTATATACAGCAAGATCTTCACAATTGCACTTGTATGCAAGTGCAAGTGTACTTAAATATTTTACAGATAACTGCTACTTTTTTACCTATTTACTTACTTCTATACCTACTTAATCAAAACTTTTTTATTCCCTATTTTTCTACAAAATATCTCCAATTTTGAGACTCGGACACAGGAGATCTCTCATCTTTACTTTGTCTGGTTTTCCTAGCTATGTTTGTCACACTTTCAGGTTATTCACCTAATTTGCAAGTCCTTTAGTTGAGTTTTTATACGAGCTAAGGGAGTTTCCCCGAAAATATACTAAGGATTTGTTTTTAAAACACCTGTTTTTAATGGACCAAAAAAAAACATGATTTAAAACATAGGAACACATGTTTAAAACATTTTAAACTGTTCGTTTTATAAAATTTAAAAAAAAAACTGTTTTTTTTCATCCCTGATCTACATAGAGTAACAACTAACAGAACGGTGAAATCATACTTTAGGCACGGAGTAAGGATGCTGTGCTTTAGGAGATAAAAACACTCATCAATAGAATGGTTGACTAAATGTATGGGAACAGCATTTTTTTCACGAATTCAGAGTTGCTGTCTTACTAAAAGTTGATCTTATTGTTGAGTGCTTTTAACCTCCCAAGTATTATTTCACCTTTATGATACACCTCATATAGTTTCATTCATGGATTTTATTTTGGTGGATGATGGTACATATTTGTTTTATTGAGATAGAACCTGATGACTAATGGCAAAAATTAATATCCAATCTATCCACAATTTGCCCTACTAGAGATAGGAAATTGACATAAGTTCCATACAAAATATGACAAATTTCTATCTCTAGTAGGGTAAATCATGGATAGATTGGATATTAATTTTGGCCGTATATCAGCATAAAGAAGATTTATTTTATCATTAGCATTTATCATCCGAGCTGGCATAGTAGGTAGTATAATATTAATATTATTCCTGTGTTGCTAAAAGCAAGCAAGTAAGTATTTTAAACAACTTTTTTATTTTTATATATGTGGCCTGTGTACAGTGTACCCCTTTGAAATACTTGTGGACCCCTGGGGGTCTGCAGACCCCTGGTTGTAAAATGTTCTAGATATTGTTTACCTGGATATAAAAGATAATCACAACCAAATTTTGATCCACTTGTGATATGATGTCCTTTCTCCCATAGATTCTTAAAAATTTTGAATTTGATTACACCTTTTCCTTCCACAATGCTGGGCTTTAAAACATTTATTTGAACATTTTTCTTTTCTGTAATAAATGTAGTTATTTTTATTATACCTCTCTTAGGGCCGGTATTTCAATAGTCTGATAACTTTTAACTGAGGAATAAATGTGACGTCTTGACACTCTTGACAGATTTTCTATACTACAACTGTCAGAATGTCAAACATATTCCTCAGTTAAAAGTTAACTGGCTATTGAAAGACCAACCCTTAGCCAAATGAATAATTAAAATGTTACAAAACTAAATATTACCTGTATTTATGTAATGTTCTGTAGGTATATGTGTTAAAACATGCGCTGGAGCTAATTTTGGCAACTTATATATTTCCTCTTGTAATAATGTTTGTTTGTCTAACTGAATGTCTGGAAATTCAGATTATAATCATATTTTTGTTTAAAAATACATGTGCTTAGCAGAACAAATAGTTAATTGTTATAAAAAGGCTTCATACTAGTCACTCCTTTGGACAAGAGCTTTTGTCTTTTTCCTGCAATTATAATATCAATCTTTTGTGACAATTGTTCTATTTTTCGCTTCTTCATAGCTTCAGTTTGTTCTGATAAAACTCTACAAAATCAAACAATCATGTTTACATTGCGAATTAACCACCAAGTACTATTGCTAAAATCTCTTTAACCCTATCACCACCAGTGTCTTCTATAAAAACACACATTTAGAAAACGAAAACATTATAATGAATTATATATTTATCTTCTAATAAAGTTGTATTGTGTATCCTAAAAAAGAGATGAAATTTTCACTTAGTTGAGCTGATAAACAGCTTTTAATTTTATAATATGGCAGTGAAAAGGTTAATTAAATACCTGGACAGTTAGATATCAAAGTTTCAATAAACAGTAATTTACTTTTGTTCGAGGTCCTTTATTGTGTATTTATCTTCATCAGATGGTTTTGATGTAAAGTTAGGTAATTCAAATAAAACACAAACACCATTCTCTACCAGCAATGCAGTTTCTTCAGATGTCAAAGCCATGGGTAATCCTTTACAATATAAAATGCGTTAACGACTATAAATTTTCATTCATAGATAATATGATAAGTATGATATTTTATAAATACATACCTAAAAAATCGTTTTGCCTAGGAAATGATGGTATTGAGCCAATTAGTGACCCACATATACGGTGGCTGGCTCGTAAAGCGTACCAATCTAATTTGAAAAATCGTAGAGTTTATTATTATTTAAAATAAAATTATCAAAACAGGTCTAATTTCTTGAAGAATTGTTTACCTTCAGAATTCCATACATATGCTATGCCATTTACAACGTAAAGTGGTATCATGTTTATTGCCAGTACCAGTCTAGTAATTTTAAATTTATTACGAATTGTACTGCACTAAAATAGTTTGTATGGGTACTATTTTAATTATTGTGTTTAGAAATTAGAAATAGAAATTAAGGGAACCAGACCAAAACTAATGACAACTAACAGGTGAGGTCATGAGGTGACAGCTAGAGGTGTGTAACTCAGCTCAGAACCGGTTCAAATATACAGATCAATAAGCTTGAGCTGTTGAGCTGCAGCTCAATGACAAAATACGCAGCTCACGGCTCTAAGAATAGTATCTATCTGTGCGACAACTTTTGTTGCATGGAAGATAAAAGATGTCTATAATTCTATATAGATAAAAACCTGTTTGAACCGGTGAACTGGAGCGGCGACAGATCCGCGGTGAGTCGCAGAGTCAGCGAGCGAGCGCAGCTCAAACAGATCGAATGGTCTTTAAGCTCAGCGACTCGCATCACAGATCATAACTCGAAGTTGGCAGATACACAAATTGAGCTGATCTGTGAGCCGGTTCACAGCTCCGGCTCACTGACCTGAACCGTGAGCTGAGCTGCAGCTCACGCATTTTTGTTGAGTTACCCATGTCTAGTGACAGCTACAACTTTTTTTTTTAAATTTATTCATGACCATGGATACATGTCCTTCAGTCGTAAGATAATCATTGAACATATTATGCATAAATCCTAGTAGTGATGGAAACTTTACTAGGTTTCTGAGGGGATGATAAGATAATACGAAAGTTATGTTTTTCAACTTTGTACCATTTATCCACACTTGTACACGTTAACGAGCACTTAACATTTAATAATCCACCATTATTACACATTAACACTCGAAGAAACACAAATTTAGGAAAATAATAAAAAATCCACAACATGATCTTTACGAATTTTCCCGCCAACCCCACATCCCTAAACTGATGTCAATGCTGCCAGATTGGGTATTTTTTTCGCAATTCTGGGTAAAATAAAAATAAATATGGCTCTTGTTGAAATTTTGGAGAAATCAAATCTTTGGACAAAAGGTTGAGTAAAAGAAAAATCTCTTGGTGAATTTTGTGTAATAATTTTTTTACCAATGACAATCAACAGAACTCTCTTAAAAATTAAAATCTCTCACTGAAAAAAAAACTCTCTTTACAACGACACACAACACGATCTTTACGAATTTTCCCGCCAACCACAGCTACACCTACTGAAGCAGTGTTGCCAACTGTACCATCATCTTTATAGCTAGGGCTGCGTTCACTTATACATCACCCGATGTCATCGGAATCGGACGACGCTCGGGTCGTTCATGGCTGCGTTCATTTGTATAATAGGTCTGAGTAACTGAACGACCAAAGTACGCTTCGTGCGTCGTGCGTCGTCGAGCGATATAAGTGAACGGAGCCCTTTGGGCGTTAATTTCGCTCTGAGCTCTGAGTAACTGAACGACCAAACAACGCTCCGGCTCCGAGTATCGTCCGACGACGTCGGGCGTTCTTCATCTGTGTCGCGCGATATAAGTGAATGCAGCCCATGAGTAGGACAGTCTGTAACTGTCATTTGTCAGTGTCAGTTCACGTTTTTCACAATATCGTCATCAGCTGATTATCTGTTTATTAATTCTATTTGTCTTATTTTGAACTGGAAACAAAAATCAAAATTTTATCAAGTTTTGAAAATTGAAGATATAACAATAAAGTAACATAAATGCCCCTCAAGGAATGATTTAACTTTCATTTATTTTGCTTAGAACCCCCATTTTATTGATATTTAGATCTACTGATCTACTATCAGTCGCTTTTGACAAATGTCTCAAAGTTAAATTTGAATGAAAAAATTCTGTAGTGATTATATAATATTCTAAAGAATGGCATCCAGAAAAGTGTTAGTTGGTATGTACTTTTATAAATTTTTCATTATCAATTTGATGATTTAATGAGGCAATGTGTACATTCTACTAGAGTAAAAGCTTTTTAAACAATGTCTCTAGAGGTCTCTAGAAGTAAACCAATAAGATCTCGATAGTATTATGTTACGCCGGTAGTTCGTAAAATTTAATGTATTTTGTCTCTTTTGGGTCAGAGTGTCGCCTTAGGGTTGCTCCATTTCATTCGAAATAATTAAAAAAATTTCTATCTCTTGAAAAAGAGACCAAACCCAAATCACCTTAGAGATCAATATCTTATAGACACTTGAAAAAGTATCATGTCACAGTAATTTTTTCCTTTCAAGGGTTGTTGTCTTTTATAATTCCTTCATAATTTGATGACAATATTATAATTATTTTGTACTACTTAAATTAACTCTGACACATCTTCTATTAGGTAACTGTTCTTTCTGGAGTTTTATTGATATTGTACCCTAAGTAGTTATTATAAATCCATACCCATATTACGTGACCCATTCAGGGATTGAGGGAGGGAGGTCTTCATCACAGGTGGCAACACTAAACACACATAAAGACAAATATGAGCAAAATTATATTTTTTTAGCTTTCTGTATTCAATAAATTATTTAAAATCATATTTATGAATCACTACATGAAAACTAGAGGGTAGGTGTGTCTTGGCATATATTACGGGTGGTCACCGTGGGGGAGTAGGTTAATAAAAAAAGAAGGGTAATGTAGTGTGGATATGTTCCCTTGTATACACTGTTTTTTCTTACTTGTTTTATTTAGTAAACAATCTTTGCATGTCTTTTGAACACAATTCGTCAATAATCATTAATGAAAGATGTATTAATATTTTTTTGTAACCTAATTACATGTGCAGAACTAGTAATTATATTTTATCACTAGTTACTTGAATAAAGAGGTGTGCCAAGACCGATTACTAAATAAGACAAGTAAGAAAAAACAAATTAATAAGAAATCATTTTTATTAAGAATTGTATAGTGGGTTGAGTCAGCTATCAACAGAAGCAAACGTTTAATTCCAGGTGGTGGTACAGGCTTTATTGGGTGTAATTTAGGTGAACTTATGACTTTAAAAGGCTACAATGTTATCAATGTAGCCCGTATGCCAGGCACAAATAACATATCATGGTCATCCCTAGAGCACTCAGGCTTACCCAAAAGGTCATGTGCTGTTGTCAATTGTGCAGGACAACAATTCATGGACTTTACAAAATCCTGGACGCCTGGGTAAGGTATCACATCTTTTGCCCATAATTTATTAACTGCCTGTATACTGAGCATGCATGGATTTTTGAAACAAAAGATTTTTCAGCTAACAGTCCCAATTATTACAAGAAAGAATTACAATTAACAATACTCACAGAAAAATATATGGAGAATCTTGGTATAAATACCAGCTTAGAGAGTACCTATAGTGCAAAAATGGGATTTGCTGGTTGTATTTTGAAGTTACTACTACTGGTTCTAGACTAATAAGTCCAAGAATTAGATTTTATAAACAAAAAATGTTTCTCCAAAAGAAACTCTACTGATCTAATAAAAATTCTACTTCAGGTTTAAACAAAATGTCCAGAACTCCCGAGTCTACACAACAAAAGCACTTGCTAAAGCCATCAACAAATGCCAGGACAAACCAAAAGTGTATGTTGTCCTCACTGGTGTTGGTGCTTATGAACCTTCAGAGATGAACAAATACGATGAAAGCAGTCCCACCACTGGCCATGACTTCTTCTCCCGGCTTACCGTTGAGTGGGAAAGAGCTGCCCATGTTGATCCCCCTGTTAGGCTTGTAAGTATTCATACAATTTACTACAAGCAACATCATTGAATCAAAGTTCTTTGTCAACTTGACTTGGTAACATATTTTGTTCAACCCAAAAAAAATGAAAGGCCACCAAAATAATATCACACTCTGTCTGTATTGGAGCGGCGACCGCGTGCTGGAAGGCGCAGCGTGGGTAGGTTTGACCACAAGGTGAACCAACAACCTGGTGAAGGTCACGGGAATCCACTGGATGAGGAAAGCGCAGGACCAGTCATTGTGGCAATGCTTGGGGGAGGCCTATATCCAGCAGTGAACGTCATTCGGCTGAAATGAATGAATAAATGTCTGTATTTACATGCTAATCTTGAAAACAACTGAACTGAATTTTACTAATGATAATGATAATTTATTTAACCAAATTAAGCATATTTTACAAGGTACACTGCTGGGCCCCACACTAGGATTCCCTGTGTTGTGGGCACCAATATCTTCCAAAATGATTTGACTATTTAACATACATGCTATAGTTACATTCTTACATGCTATAGTTAGATTAATTAAGTAAGTAATATAAACATTATTAGCGAGTGTGTGTATGTATATGTGAGAGTTAGGATGCTTGTCTGCGTGTGTGTGGTTTCATGTGTGTGAGGTGTTTACTAATAAATTAGCTGACCCTCAAGCAAGGTTTAATACTCGTGTGAAGTCACAGTAGATTGCTAGTAAAATGATAAAAGATTATCTTAGAGGGGCTAGCTTACACAATCAATTTGATTGTATAAGCTAGTGATTGAAGGACTGATGATCTTGATAGACGAACATTTTATTATTCAATTTTGAACCCATAAACCCCTCCCTCTCTCACTAAAGCGAAAGCTCATGGACATGTGCATCCTCCCCACCCTCACCTATAGAGCGCAAACATCATCATCATCATTTCAGCCGAAAGACGTCCACTGCTGGACATAGGCCTTCCCCGATTAAGGGGTGATATGCCACACACCACACTTGGCAGGCGGGTTGGCATGATCGCAGTTGGTTGGTTAAATACTCAGAGAATGTTGCTGCCCATCCTCTGGTGAATCCCTTAGTCGCCTTTTACGACACCCATAAGAAGAGATAAGGGTGGTGCAATTCTTTATTTCTGGCTGCCACCACACGGAACAAACAAACATGGCCACTGACAAAGCATCAGAAGTCCGCACTTGGAGTTTGTCAGCGAGCAATGGAACGCAATATCCTAGGAGTTAGACTTACTGATCGTGTAAGAAACTATACTGCATTCCAAAACACAAATTGCTGATGTAGACCAAACAGCTGCCAAGCTTAAGTGGAACTGGGCTGGTCACATCTGCCGCATGCCGGAGGAGCTATGGGCGAATACAACCACACAGTGGGTTCCAGACAGCAGTAAACGACAACGCGGCAGGCCCAGAAGAGAGATGGCGGGCTGAACTTGACTCCTATCTGAAGGATTGGACCCAGACGGCAAAAGACAGGGACAAGTTGAAAAGGGGAAGGGAGGCCTTTGCCCTGCAGTGGGACACTACAGGCTGATAATAATAATAAATCTGTCGTCAACCAAAGTTCCACCTGATTGATCGTGTAACCTATCATCTTACATTTTAAAACTCTTGATTAATAGTACATTACTGTTGAGGCCTGAAATGAAGCAATTGACGGCCGAGTAATATTGGAAGTACGAGGCGAAGCCGAGTACTACCTAAGTGATTTTGAAAAAACTAAACGAGGCCGTTAATTGCTATTTCGGCCGAGACTTGTATAGTACTTTTCTCTCATTTGCGAGGAAACAACACAAATTAATTCAACAGTATCTCATTTTCATTCACGCCAATTTGCCCGCGCGCGGTTCTGGTTCTATTTTCAAAGTTTTGAAAAAAAAAATGCGCATTCAGCCTGTATAAATATTTTGTACCTAAAAACACCTAATTTATGTAAGTGTGTACTTAAAAACCTCGGTAGCATAATTTAAAAAATAAAAAGTGTCCAGCAATTTCTATTATTGTCCTGTTGGATATTACCGGCCTGTTATTTCGTTGCGTACGGAAAAGAGCCGATTGTTGTATTCTTTTTTTTGAATAATGAACCAATTTCCGAGCAAGTGGGAGTAAAATTATTAATTCTCAATGTAAATCCTAACAGGTAATAATACGTGCCGGCGCTGTGCTGGGTCGCTGGGGTGGTATGATCAAGAATATGTTCATTCCGTTCTTCTTTGGTCTCGGCGGCCGCATCGGCAATGGCAAGCAGTACCTGCCGTGGATCCACGTAGACGACCTCACGCGTCTAATCCTTTTCGCTATCGAAAATGAAAACGTACAAGGCGTGCTCAATGGTGTGGCCCCACAAGTTATCACTAACGATGATTTTACTAGAGTAAGTAAATCTATATTACTTTGTTTTGAGTACCTATTCACAATTACCGTCAACAAAAAAGATGACGTTGTGTATTAAAACAGCTCATTGCTGCCTCACGACGACACCTTCCTCGAAAATTTTATGCATTATGAATATTCATTTATATATATATTTTCTTAATTATTGTTGACCACACACGCAGCGTAGGGCGCCCCCCTGCCAGGTGGACCGACGACCTAAAGAACGTGGCTGGGGGGGACTGGATGCGGAAGACAGAGGACCGAGCGTTGTGGAGCAACTTGGGAGAGGCCTATGTCCAGCAGTGGACTGCGATAGGCTGAGTTGATGACACACATAACCAAGCTTTTTCTTCTCTTACCATTTTTTTTTGCTTATTTTCAGTCGTTCTCCAAAGCTTTGCATCGTCCCGCTTTACTGCCAGTACCAGAGACAATTTTGAATATGTTGCTCAACCAAGAAAGAGCAATGATTATGACGAAAGGGCAATACGTCGTACCGAAGAGAGTATTAGAATATGGTTTCAAATATAATTACAGTGACATCAACGAGGCTTGTAAAGAAGTCGCACACCTCTGGCCGAAGAAACACCCTCTCAAATAAAATACAGTGTTAACGTAAGTAAGAAGTCCTATTTTTATTAGTCAAATCTTTGCTATGGAAAATAATTTACAAGTTTATTTAAAACAGCTAAAAATAAAATATTGTGCATTTGTAAAGGTAATCTCTGTTCATATTGTTTTTGTTAAATACTTGTGATTTTTTTATTATTCTTAAGTAATTGTCGTTATTAAATTATAGTACATGTAATTTTCTGTATTTTAATTGTGACCCTAAGGGAGGGTAGTTTACTCTAACTGCAAGAATTTTTATTTACATAAAACCTTATATTTATGCAGGACCTACATAAAGTCGAGCATTTGATGTGAACATTTTTATGTTTCCTTGCAAGAACTACACTATATTCTGCTTTTTCTCTCTTGTCTTATTTAGTAAATAACCTTGGCATGTCTCTTTATTCAAATAACTAATGATAAAATATAATAACTAGTTCTGCACATGTAATTAGGTTAAATAATGTTATTTAGTGTGTGAAATTGTTAACATGATGTATTTTTTTTACTTGTCTTATTTAGTAAACATGCCAAGATTGTTTACTAAATAAGACAAGTAAGAAAAAACAGAGATTACACATAACATAACCATCCCATTACTGTCCCACTGCTGGGCACGGGCCTCTTATCAGAATAAGAAGGATTCATGCGCGGGTTGGCGGACTACATACATAATCTAAGAACTTTATGGAGCACTCTCAGGTGTACAAGTTTCCTCATGATGTTTTCCTTCACTGTTATAGCAAGTGATAATCAAATTCTGATCTGCACATGAATCCGAAAAGTCGGAGCAGCGAGCCAGGTTTGAACTCAGACCCTCCTGCATGGAAGGCAAGCGTTCAACCGCTAGGCTATCACTGAAACTGAAAGGCTATTATTATACTGCCTAAACACAATCGAATACCAATAACCATACTCATTGTTTGCCTTATACTCATTGTTTTAGTGATTTGGTATTTTGCAAACCCGCAATGTAAAGCGTACAAAACTCGGGATCAATGCCACGCGTACCTAACCTACCTACGCTCGCTACGACATGGACTGCGTATGCGAGCGGATGTCGTTCACTCCTAGCGCCAGCTGATATTTTATTTGAATTACATTGCGAACTTTAAAAAATTATGTAAACAAATGCGGTTTTTATGCAATTCAGTTTTATTTAGCTGCCCAAAGCTGGTTATGTATGAAAAAATAAAAAAAAATGAAAAAAAGACTCGCATTTTTTTTGTGGTTTCGTATCAGTAATCACCAGCACTATCACCTATCTTCGTTTTCGGAAGCGTTTCCCTGACACCCAGTATAAAGGCCTGCTGCGTTTAACTGCATCATCTTCCTGCCCTGGTCCAAAATTACTTAGGGTCAGTGCAATATGTTTTTTCTTCCTCTGTCAGCCGTCATTTTATTATTTATTTACTTTACTTATTATTATACTTCGAAACGGGAATTAACGCGCAAATACCCTATTTTAAGCCAGAAGTTTCGATCAAGTTCCACTGATGGTGGTGACGAGTAGACTGACACAGCAGTGTCAATCCGATTCCATCATTTACTAGGGAGTAAATGATTCCCTTGATTGAGTTCCCTTCACATGATTCTTGTATATTTTTCGGATTTTTGCAAAAAATCCTCAATTTAGGTGTACTTTTTGGAATTTTAGGTGGGGGCGTTCACAGTGGGGACAGCTGGGAATGAGCGCTTTATACATACATACATACATATTATCACGCCTGTCTCCCATTGGGGTAGGCAGAGACTATGGATTTCCACCTGCTACGATCCTGCCACACCTCTTTCGCTGCATCTACGTCCATTATACCAGCGCTTTATACCATATTATTATATGTAACAGAATAGTTCCTTACAATATACGGCAACAATCAAGAAACGAATGTTGAACACAAGCGCGAGCGAAGCCGTGTCCTTTTTGTACAATACATCAATAATAATTATTCCATTGTTTGTATTAATTTAAATGCAATGACTGTAACTAACTTGTGACTGAAATGTGGTGAATACGTAAATTTGCCTGAAATAAAATGATTTTATTTATTTTTGAACTAAAACTTCTTTACGCACGCTTTACTTGGGGAGTAAGCTGGGAGACTTGGGGAGTAAGCTGGTGAATGCGTTACGAAAAGTCTGATCGGGCGAGGCGAATGGAAGTTGAGAGGTAGATATAAGTTAGTGAAGATAGAAAAAGAGAGAGTTACGTTTCGTAAATTATTGTAGGGGAAAGAGAGAGGTGAGGTTTTTTTTTTGAAGTAAAACTTCTTTACGCACTCTTGACTTGGGGAGTAAGCTGGCGAGAGCGTTACAAAACGTTACGAAAAGTTTGATCGGGCGGGCGGAGTTACGAAAAGTGAGGCGAACGGAGTGGTAGTGCGGAACGCGGGGAACGAGGCCGCGACGGCCGGCCACGATACACAAACATGCCCACCAAATCAAAAAGTTGTATACTGTTAAAAAACCAATACTAACTTTAAAACATTTGCCCACTCTTTGCATGTATAGACGCCGAGCCGGACGCTCCTCCAAAATTTTTTTTTTTTATAATTTTAAATATCATTTTTGGCTTTGTGCTAAAGTTTTACCTATTGTGTGGGATTTTTAAAGTTATCATCATAATTGGTTCAGAAGTTATGTGGTTCCGACAGACTGACAGACGGACAAAGTCTCAGCACTTTTCAGCACATTCTTTTCTCAGCACACTCTCAGACCTCGCTTCGCTTGTTCAATAACATCGTCAAATTTTTATAGGTCTATTTTGTTTCAGGGATATGAAAGCAATTTGAAATTACACACATTTTGTTTATTTTTATAATTTTATTATCAAAAAATATTTTTCTCATTCTCACCTCTATTAACGCTATCATTAATTTATTGAACATAACTTACAAACAGATAACAGTTTGTTCAAGATCTCATTATGATTATCTACCTTACTTTTATTCAAATCATCTATTTTGAGTTATTTATACCTAGTACACAACATTTGTATAAAACTTACAAACAATTATAACAGCTTAAATATAACATAAACATTTAAATGACCTATCTAAACGTAAATTAACGTCTACTCATAAATATACTTAAATTTAGTAAAAACTCATCTGGACGACACTTGGAAATAGGAATTAAAGATCTCTCTAAAACTCACGGTGGCTGCCAGGAGCGGCAAAATGGATGGCAGATGAACTATGAATATTTACCTACTGAGCATAGACTCTACAAACAGTTTTTTTATGGAACAACCCTTCAGGAGTGAGTGTATCGGTGTAACCCTGAGTTTCATGATCATAGATGTATGTAGAGTCATCTTTGAAGTCAATACGTATTATGCTTATGTTCAGGGGTTGCTGGCTTCGATTTGTGCGAACCTCTCGACGAGCTTAGACACGAACTTGCGCAGGATGTCTTGCCTCATGCGGCCAACGTCCAGGACCTCTTCGTGGTTCGCTTCATCGTTGTTTTCGTAGCTCGTCACACACTCGTTGGTGATGAGGGATAGCGCGAACACGTTCAAGTCGCAGTGCCTTGCGGTGATTACCTATAAAGGAAAGCTATTATCATATCGTTCCATTGACATTGATGATGAATGACGTGCATTGGCCTACTTCATTTGAATTTAATTGTAGTGTAAGTTATTGATTTTTTGTATGTAGGAAGATTAATTTAGCATTAATATAATCATCGTAGGTACTTTGAAAAAAAAAAAAAATTACTTACACCACTATTGAATTTGAATGAGGAAGGCACTAGATATTGCCTAATTGCCTATATGCAATGTACGCTACTGCAACGTACTTACTACCTATTATAATAATTATTTATTTAAAATTGTTTAACTCGAGTTTTTAATATATATATTTAGATAATAATAGAAATGGAACTGATAGGGAAGTTGAATATTTTTTTTATTAGATATCTCGAAACTCTTTTAATAAAAACAGGCAACAGTGAAAAATCTAACAATGTCTTCACTAGACAGACGACATTGTTCAAAACCTTCATAATAATTTGACATCTCTTTGTACAATGTCCGTTTCGCACGACAAGGACAGAAAATGCCCCCTCTATTAACTTAAAAAGCGTGTATCTCTTTTTAGGGTTCCGTAGTCCTACAAGGAACCCTTATAGTTTCGTCATGTCCGTCCGTCTGTCCGTCTGTCCTAATCCTTTACAGCTTAATAACTTCTACAGTTATAAACATAAGTAAATGAAATTTTGTTAAAAAATAGTATAGATATAGATCTCAATTTTAAAAGAATAAAAAAATCATGATTACGTATTTTAGGGGTGGCGCCCATACATGTGAAATGGGGATGTAAAAATTTTTTTTGCTGCACCCCCTCGTGTGGGGTATCATTGAATAGGTCTACTAAAATGAAGGTAATGTTTCATACATCACTTTTTTATCAGATGTACCATCTGCGAAATATAGCCTGCCAAAGTGGCTTGCAATGTGTCCCCCCCCCTGCCATTTCTAAACTATGCAACGTAAAAACTTATAATCTTCCACATTGATAGACCTTTGTAAAAACTCTCTTTTAAAATTATTTCGAGCATATTGTGATTATAAATTTTTGAGTTATAGAGAGAAAACTGAAAAATACTTAAAACGTCCTAGTTCAAAGGTCATTGACGTTAGAGAAAAATGATCATAGCAAATAATGCTCCTTTAGCTAAATTCTATTTGAAAAAATCACAAAAAGTAACCTTGACATGACACACTTCTTAAATTTGGCTTCTTGAATTTATCGCTAGATGGCGCTACTAACAACACGCTCTGAGTCGCGAATGCTGCCGATTATTGCAAAAACTAAAAAAGCCATGATTAATATTCGATTTGATTCGTTTGTAATTACACCTACTTAAGGAACCCTATAATACTGAGCATGGCCCGACATGCTCTTGGCCGGTTTTTTTCTTTTTAAGGCGCTATGACATTCTAATATAATATTCGGTCTTACGCAAAGACATTTCTATACTAGGTAACTCTATGGTCTTACGTCGCTTAAGCTATTACCTATCTATTTTCATGTTTTGAGTTATTATAGTAAACTAAAATTTAACTTCACTCGCAAACAATTTAGTGGTCCGTGACAACATAAATGTTTGGGTAAATACAAAAACATTAATCACTCCTTATAGTATTAATGATAACGGAATTACAAAGGAAAAAATCATTTCCGGACAGTTTGATAAACATTATTAGATATCAAGCTTAATAAATTACCTCGTGAACAGTGGACATGCCTACAGCGTCGACTCCCACCATCTTCAACATGTTCAATTCGGCTACGGTCTCAAAGTTAGGTCCTCCGAGGCACGTGTATACGCCCTCTCGCACTATATTGTCGATGTTCAACTCTTTCGCAATCTGAAAACAGGAAATATTTCACCATTAACAGCTATAGATTTGTGAAATTGTGACATTAAAAACTAGTTAAGGGAAATGTAGCAGCAAAGTGGCGCCCCATCATTAAAAAAAATTATACTCGCCTACCTAGTAGGTACATCATTTATCAAAAATTCGTTTTTAACAATTGAAGTACAGGTACTTTAGTTTAATCAGAAACTATTAGCTCTGTAAATTATAGTTCGCTGTAGTTGTAGATAGAAAAAGTGCGAAAAACGGCCGCTTTTGGCACTTTTTCTATCTACAACTACAGCGAACTATAATTTACAGAGTTAATCATTTCTGATTAAACTACAGTAGGTACCTGTACTTCAATTGTTAAAAACTGAATTTCTAAAAATTATGTATTCAGCGAGTAATAATTATTTTACTGATGGGGGCGCCACTTGGATGCTAGATGCGCCTTAAGGATTTTTTTGTTTTATCGTCTTATCAAGTGCTATAAAATATAGATACCTACTGCGCAGTTACTAAGCTAATAATTATTGAAATCTGTTTTATATTATATCAATCTTAGCTGCACGTTTTTAGTTTCGTGATCTTTGGCACCTGTGTCGGAACTCATTGAAGTTATATTCGCTGATAAAATGAATTAACTTCATGATTAATACAACATACCTACTTGATACTTACGTAACCAATAGCTATACATGTTATAAAAATTAGGTACAAAAATATCTGCGAACTCTGTTTCGATAGTACCGTTTGTCTGTTATCTGGTCTTGACATTAACTTATCGCCAAAACGAAGTCGGCTCTGACAGTGATATTTTAAACTGTGTATTTTATATCTTCGAATATGGACCTATAATCCCACATGATAAACATGTATATTATATAAAACTGTCTTATCCATAAACGTGTTATTCAATTAAACTTCACGTGTACTTCAATTAGTTCGAATAAAAATGTTTCTGAAATGTCAACGGTGTTATAGGTAGCTCACGGTGAACAATGAACTATAAAGCCTGGTATTCTACTTTTAAGTGCTAATGTATCAGAGAGCCCTTACAAGACAAACAGGAAGGCATCGTGGTCTCATAGACTCATTACGCAGTTCTTGTTTGTTGCGCGTCAAGTTATACATCATAGGTGACCTCTGATAACCTTGGCTCGAGTTATGTTAATGAAAACCCGGGCGAGCATTCACAAAACAGTTTTAAAGGATGACAAAGAACTGATAGTTATCTCAAATCGATAAGCTTCATTTTCCTTTAAGACGCACTCGACAGTTCATAAAGCCAAAGATTAAAACTCACGTGCAGGAAAATGTGTATTAATAATATTCATATTTGATACAATTTCGACATTACCCCCCGTGACAACGTCATTGACGGCAGATAAGATTTTCAGATTACTACCAAGCACATGTGTGATAATTACAGAAAATAGGGCTTACCTCTCTGGCAACTTTTCTGTATTCGAAGTTGTATGCTTTGCTCATGGGTGGGAAGCGAGGTCCGAACCTCTCGTCGTTAGGGCCGTGCAGTGGGTTGTTGCCGGCGAATCCCATCATGTTGATGTGGTCCTTCACAATCATGATGTCGCCAATCTTATAGTTAGGGTTCAGTCCACCAGCTGCGTTTGTCGCCATCAGTGCTTTAATGCCAATGAGTTTCATCACACGAACTGGTAGACAGCACTGAAATGAGACAAAATGGCCGTTAAGAATAGGGTTGAGTATTATTCTCTAACTCGCATGTTGTATCTAATGCCCGAATTTATATACTTGACCAAGAAAATCAGACAACTAGGTGCACAAGTAGCAAAGAGTGGTGTGGTAATTATCCTAGAACTTCCATTTTATCAGGACTATAACGGAATAGTAAGTTCTTAAAACAATGGAAAAGGGCCAATTTATAGGCGTATTTATCCTAATAAAGCATTCATAGTAGACTTGGTGACTACCACTCAGAACAATAGTAACCTTATAGTTAGACTACGCAAAACTATGTGCTCTCGCGAAGCTAACTATAAGCGCCAAACAAAACCAAACACGGCTAAAAAAAACCGTGCTTCTGCTACAAGCTCTTTCAAAAACAGTTGTGTGTGTGGATGTTGTTGGAGATATTTTTTTTATTAAACCAAGGACATGGCTGGCGCCTCGTCCTTTTAAAATCACTTCGAAAGTACTCGGTTTCGCCTTGTCCTTCCAATATTACCTACTCGGCCGTTAATTGCTTTATTTCAGGCTTGGACAGTAATGTACGGTCGACCGCATGTAAGTGGTAACATTTTGACATTGACAGCGTCTTTATTTAGTAAGCAGTAAGGGTGGTTTTCTAATTCAAGTGATACCACTGTCATACAGTCGACTGTACTATTACTGCTTCCTTATTTGTTTAATATAGAGCCGATGCGTAAATTACGTAATAGTTCAGTTGTTTGTGTCTTATTTCATCATTACATTGTTTTTGTTTTGGCTGATAAATAGGTAGGTACATAATGTAAATCTTTTTCCGAGCCTTTTCCCAATTACCTATGTAGGGGGTTGTTTCCAGTCTAACCAGACGCAGCTGAACATCAGTATTTTACACGGAGCGACTGCCATCAGACCTTCGCAACCCATTAACGGCCAAAATTAATATCCAATCTATCCACGATTTGCCCTACTAGAGATAGAAATTTGACATAAGTTCCATACAAAATATGCCCCTCCTGTGGCTGATAAATACATATAAATAACGACCAAAATCTGCGCTGTTCGAGTTATTCGAAAAATAGTAATTATTAAATAAGTTGTTTATATTACACATGAGAACAGAATGTGACAATCCATGTTGATATCACGTGGCCTATAAAACATTATTATACCTAAAGTCTGTTTTTTTTTTACTTGTCTTATTTAGTAAACAATCTTGGCTCTTCTTCAAGTAACTACTGATAAAATATAATTACTAGTTCTGCATTTGCACATGTAATTAGGTTGAAATGTTATTTAGAGTGTATTTTTTTTAACTTATTGTGTTTTAATTGTTATTATTGACGAATTACATTAAAAAGACATGCCAAGATTGTTTACTAAATAAGACAACTAAGAAAAAACAGAGTGTACGGAATACGGCATGAAACAAACATGAAATAACAATACGTGCTGACATTTTAATGGTTTTTTTCCCGAAAAGGGGTCATTATACTCGTCATTATGAACAACTTTTACTATGGGATCAACACTGAAAAAGCGGAAAAAAAAAATCTGCTGGTCCCTACATTTTATTAACCGACGAAAAAAGGAAGAGGTTCTCAATTCGACGCGTATATTTGTTTTTTTTTTTTTTTTTATGTATGACCCCGCATTACTTTTTACAGAGTGGCCCGATTTTGATGATTCTTTTTTTAATGGATAGGGTATATCTTGAAGTTGGTCCCATTTAAATTTCAAAATCAAAATCCACCCCTAATGGTGGGAAAACAGGGGATGAGTGCTTGTTCACCCACTGAATTCTTACCTGTTAACCGATTCTGTTGAAACTTGGCACACATAAATATAGTTCTAGACACTACGACATAATGGAGACCTGGAGTTAGATTTTGACCACAAAAAAAGTTAAAATAAAGCTTTTTAACAAAAAATTTAAGCGACGAAAACAGAAACTGAAAAGCGAAAAATAACAAATTATGAGTCGGTGCCAAACAAACAATCAACGAAGATCATTAAATTACTTTAAATAAATAATAAAAACAACGTAACATCAAATACAACGTGAAATTTTCAACGATAAACAATAACTTTCCAAAAATTCGTTCGTCGCTCGGCCACTTGCAACTTGCACGCACTTTGCCTGTTAAAAATTTGTTTGGCGCCGACTCATAATTTGTTATTTTTCGCTTTTCAGTTTCTGTTTTCGTCGGTTCAATTTTTTGTTAAAAAGCTTTATCGACTTAGTGAACACAAATGCAGGGACAAGCAGATTTTTTTTTCGCGATTTCAGGTTTGGTCCCATAGTAAAAGTTATTCATAATGATGAGTAAAATTACCCGTTTTCAGGAAAAAAGCCATTAAAATTTCAGCATGTATAAAGTACAAAAATAAATGTAATTAGGTATGTAGCTTTTCGGGTAAACACGTTTAGGGTTTACAGAAAAGAATGAGAGCCATAATCTCTATTGTCAATATCACAGAAAGTCAATATACCTATATGCTACTTGGGTAATAATTTCATTGCAATAATCAAGACGGTTAATCGTATTCTCGGAAAAAGACTCATGTGAGCTTCATCACTTCGACGTTTTTCTGGTTGGCCGCCATTGTAGATCCTGGCTTACACGCATTGGTTGGGGAAAAAGACAAGATGCTCGTTTTTAGGGTTCCGTACCCGAAGGGTGACAAACGGGACCCTATTACTCTCGCTACGCTGTCCGTCCGTCCGTCTGTCTGTCACAGGGCTGTATCTTTTGAACGGTAATAGGTAACCGGTTGAAATTTTCTCAGAATATTTGTTGCTATGAGGTGTATCACGACAAATACTAAAAACAAAAAAAAAGTCTAAAACCAAAGGGGGTCCCCATACAAGAAACCTCAAAAAAAATGCATTTTTTTCAACGTTTTTGTTTTTGCTCTATCTTCAAAACCGTAATATATACCAGCGTCAAACTTGGTCAGATTACAGTGCATATTATGTAGTTTAGCAACAAATACTAAAAATAAGACAAACATAGACATATGTGGCAGTACCTGCGTAAGAAAGACATGCAAAAATTCATATTTCGCGCACTGTGCGTTGATGTCTTTTGATAAACTCTCGTAAATTAAATCAGTTTTTATGGGGTATCAGGTCGTTGAGAGGTACGGAACCCTTACTGCGTGAGTCCGACTCGCACTTGGCCGGTTTTAATTTAAATTATAATTTTATACGCATATTTTGTTTTCTGCGTTTTATTTTTCATAACATATAAAACGGTCATAGAAATAACGAGAGCGTTCGACTGGTAGTTTATCTTAACGTGTACATTACTCTCCATTATAATAAATGCTCATAACAACAGATAACCCACTCGCTGGGGGTCGAGAGCTCTTTGCGTCAGCCACATCCAGATATGGGTAAGCCAACAGTGAGCATTTTCCATAGATTACAAGAATATTTGTTTATATACGTAAAGATCGTAACATACTAGGCAGACTTACATCATTGTTATCTACTACAATACAATAAGTACATGAAAATGAATATTAGGTAAAACGTAAAATAACGATAGGACTGTTTACAATGGAATCTTTTCCGGATGAAGAGATGCGAGATCAGCCATGGAAAAACTGTTGCATCCATAGAACTGCAAGTATACGCTAAATGTATTTCATGTACAGAAAAACACATTTCAGCCGTTACGATTTTGTTCATAAAACTGTAGGTAATTTATTCTGTGTAGGTAATTTACCTTCCATAGCGGATATCCCTCATAGTAGTGGAACCGTCCCTGCATGGCCACCACAGGGATTCCGCTGATTTTTCCGAACACCAGCTGGCCATGGTGACCCTCCACTGTGCTCACCGGGAAGTTGGGGATGTCTTCGTACGAAATAGATTGTGAATCTGTGATAGTCTCAGCCAAGGAACCTGAAGCAAAAACATCAAATATTATAACTTTGTGGCCTTTTACCAAAACTTAAAATTGCTGTATGTAGTAATGAGAAGATCTGCCGACTTATTGGCTTACAAAGCAGGTAAATGACAAATCACTTGTAGAATACCAACAGGGTAATTAAGAAAAAAGTGGCAGTTTGATTCATTACAGTTGCATGACGGAGCTTTGCAAGGGGAACTATTCATGTTCAAATACCTACATGACTATTGAAATAATGTTCAAATTCCCACCACCAAATTCCATGTTACTTATGGATTAAATCATTTCAGTTTTGTAGGTATGGTCAAAGTTGTAGCTAGTTCTTCGAAACATTTTGTAAAGAAATTAAGTTTTCCCTTTACATAGCTTCGCAATTTAATAGCGTGAAATAATATATACCCTCTTTCCAATACGAACCCATCCCAGAGCCGCAAATAATGCCGATATGCGGTTTCACCGAAATGCGTGAGAGCAGGAAGTTTGCAATCTCCAGCAGCGTTTCATAAGAGTATCTGAAACAAATTGCATTGTTGTTGATGCGTGTTCGTGATCATCATATAGGTAAGATCGTGGAAGTCTGTCAGTAAGTATTAGAGTTACACACACACAGTCAGCCAGCACAAAGACACAGACAGCTGATGAACGGTCCTAAGAAGAAGGTAGGTACTCACAAAGAGTTTTGTTGATCGCAGTACGTTATAAGCGCCCAAAATGACCAGCCCGGTGGACCGACGACCTGAAGGTAGCTGGGGTCGAATATACGGAACGCGGAGGACCGAGTGTTGTGGTGCAACTTGAGGCAGGTCTATGTCCAGCAGAGGCCTGCGATAGGCTTAGTTCAACGACCATACAGCCCATAGCCGCCTCATAACAGGCGACCGATGTATGCAACACATCTATGAAATTTCACTAATGTAGGTTGCCACTAATCGCCACTTGAAACATTCAAATCAGTTTCGACCACTTACATGGGCCGTTAAAACTGCCGCGTTAGTGATTAGCCAATAGCCGCCTTGGTAGAGCCAATCGGATTGCAGTACCCCGTAGCAGTGAGGCGGGGGCCTCAGCTAGTGGCAGAATTTATTATATGCATTATATTCAACATTAGGCGTCTATTGGGCTGTATGGTCGTTGGCTTAGTTGAATGCTCAAAAGGATGCTACTGGCCATCCTATTGACAGAATTCCTTGTTTCTTTTGCATTGCTCCGAGAAGAGAGACTAATGTCTAGCAGTGATCTATTCTATACCAGCAATCACTCGCTCAATTAATGTGCATTGCATTGTACGTCAGAGAATTGTCAGATCTAAGTATAAGAAGAAAACCAATTTGTTTATGACGCTGTACACTGTTTGATTGCAAGCACGATTGCACGATTTGTTCGGTTAGTGACACGGCCTAATTTGTATGAACTCTGATGCGACAGCAATCGTTGCTCCGATATACCATAAATTGATGCACTTGGCTTTTTGTGTGCAAACATGTGAGATTCATTAACACCCTCGATTTTTTTATCAAATAAAATTTAATTTACCGAATGTACAACATGTTATTGAAATAACTGAAAACCTCTTAAGGGGTAATTTTACTCATCAGCATGAACAACTCTTACCATGAAATCGAAAAATTTTAGGATCAGTCGTTTTTTTTCGCGATTTCAGGGTTGGTTCTATAGAAAAGTTGTTCATACTGATGAGTACAATGAGGTTTTCAGTTAACACGTTGTATAATTAGATAAAATATAAATTGTGCTAAGAAAAATTCGCTCACGAACAGGATTCGACACTACGACTTGTAATTGGTTCTAATGGGAAAAATAATTATTAGTAACATACCTTTGTGAATGAGAAATAATTTTTATTTTTTTATTTTTGTTTATTATAATTCTTAATGGATTTGGACTATGGATCTAACGAGAATGATCCTATGGTTCAGTACACCAGAGATTTATGCGCTAAGCTACCGTGAACTCTGCTTTTCGAGTTTATAGTAATTCTGATTTTAGGGATAAAATAAAATATAAAATTTTTTTCATTGACACTATAATCAATTCTATTATTGGTATATAAAGTCTGATTTTCTAAATAGACGAAAATTTCAGCGTGTATTTATAAATTTATTTAAACATCCTATTTATGAAGGGACCCGAAAATTGTGTAAAATAAACAGATTTGCACATTGTTCATTCTCATTCTTATCTAAAAATATAGTCACAACTGTATACTTTTGTTTACTCATTGCTTTATCTAAACTTCTAGACCATTATCAGTCAAGATAATATAAAGATAACATAACACGCCCCCACAGTAAAAATACTTTTGATATCCGTTAATAAATGCAAATATGATAATATATAATCACTAGCCCATGCCCGCGGCTCCGCTCCCGTGGTACGAAAAGTAAAAAATAAGTATTTTATAATATTTTAATCCGGGACATGGTCTAGCTGTATGGCAAATTTCATCCAAATCGGTACATTAGTTTTTGCATGATACTCGAACAAACAAACAAGAATATGAAGAAGAGTGATCCGCTAGTCCTGTCTCAAGAACGCGCGGTTTTTCTTGCGTTCCACAAGCTTGTCCAATAGCATGAAGGTAATAATTATGATGAGTATGTAATTTGCAATAATATACGCTACTGTCCCGGTTTCGTGTCTGCGATGATACATGATTGTGGTCATTACCGTGCCAATCCGTTAAGGAAAAAACTTGAATTATAAATTGTTTCCTCTTTACATATTTAAAAATTGTTATAAAATTTGTACCTAGCAATACTTTTTATTTTATTTCTTACTGGATTACATAATATTGATAGCATATTAAATATTTAATGACTTTGTAGCATATGAATGGGCAACTTCCTACGAAATAATTATCACGACGATAATAAAATTCTCTCTGGGTTAAAGTTTCTCTCTGGGTAAAATTTAATGCTACTTATTTTACTTAATAATAATTTTTAACGCATTTACGCATGCGAAGCAGGTTCGAAAACTGCTCGTGAGCGATTTTTTCTTTCCACAATTCATATCTTTAAAAAAAAATAACGACTGCTAATTAGAGTATTTCATAACGTTAGCAGTATCCATTATAAAAACATGTTGGAATAACGTATTCATTTCTGATTGATTGATCAAATAATTTCAAGGATAGAGAAGTTTCTGAACACTGCGATTGATTGTTATTATTGATTAATTTATCGTTTAACTTTTGTTAAAGTCAATTGGATCGTAAAACGTTTTAGCATAACAATAGATCTATCTAGAAATGATCGTTTTGTTTTCCGATGAATGGAAGAGTAGGTATAAATTTAGAAGTTTTGTGAGAAGACAGCAAAAATAACCAATTGAAGATTCTGATTGCTGACACACACACACACACACACTAATAAATAAATCTCTGGGTAAGTAAACGAATTAATTGTAACTGATATAGGTATCTGTTTTAATCATGATTCATGGATTATACGACGTTTATCAAAAATGCGTGCGCTATCGAACAACTTTTACTACGGGTTCAACCCTGAAATCGCGAAAAAAAATCAACTGATCCATACATTTTGTTGAGCGACATCGATGATTTTCTAGGGATCAGCGATTTTAGGGTTGGTCCCATAGTAGAAGTTGTTCTAGGATATGCCCTGAATGAGCTCTTAAAATATGACCACGCATTTCTTTATACACGTTGTATAAACATAGTTTCCTTTTTGTGATTCTCTTGTCGACCTCACTTCAATTTTTTTTTTCGTATTGTTTTTATTACTTTTCTCTGCGGATTCAGAAGTGAGTTTGCCAGTGAGATCTTACAGAAAGCACTGCAGATTATTAGTCAAAATAACTAATGAAAGCATTCACACAATTTCAAGTTTTGTCCAGAAAACACTAGGGATTACCTACCATAACACCACAATTGAATAATTGTATTGTAAACACGATTATTGAAATGGTACACTCTGTTTTTTCTTACTTGTCTTAATAACTTCTTAGGTTTTCGCGATCACTACACATTATAATAAAAAAAGTTTAACCGGATTAAATCGCGTATATTATTTAAATTGGTTTCCCTGACTTTCGAAAGCTTTGCAGCATTTCGTGGTCGCAGGTAGACTAAGATGACAATTGTCTTTACATATATTACTTGTCTTACTTAGTAAACAATCTTGCATGTCTTTTTAACGCAATTCGTCAATAATAATGATTAAAACCATTATGTTAACAATTTGACAGAATAAATACATTTTCTTCAAATCAAATCAAATCAAAATTAACCTAAACTTAATTACATGTGCAGAACTAGTAATTATATTTTATCAGTAGTTATTTGAATAAAGAGACGTAACAAGATTGTTTACTAAATAAGACAAGAAAGAAAAAACAGACTTTACGTACCCTTTAGTCGAATTTCCGTTTCCATTGGCACCATCCGTTTCGACTTCAGGCAAAACTTTCTTAGCCGGCACGAAATCCTTGGCAACATTTATATCATTCGCGTTAATGGGAGCCATCACTGCACTTGATTAATTGATAGTAATTAATATAAACTGTGAGCGTCGATGTTAAGTGGTCGATGTCCGAGCTTATAATGCGGTGGACGATTGCCTTCGTCAGTTTTATACATTGAGTCAGCGGACGCTTTGATACAGTTATCGTAAACAAGTTCATTGGGTGTTTTAGTATAGTTTCAGTCAGCCTGTCATCACTGAGAGGTACGTCTTTGCTTATCAATAAACAATAAACGTATCTGTGTTTTCAATATTTTTAATTAAGATTCGCATTGAGCACGCGTCATTATTGCAGTTGGTTTCATCATTTACATTCGCGCAGTGTTTACCTAGGTAAAATGTTGAACGTTAATTAATTGATAATCATTATATAATATCATAATTTTGGCAGATAAGATTCACCAAAAAAATATGCACACGTTAAACAATAACATTCAAAATAATAGTACAAACACAAATACAGTCAATTCATTCGTATTACTGGATACTACTGAAGATGAGGTAGAACGTCTCATACTTGGTTTAAAGTCGCATTGCGCCAGTGGGTGGGACAATATTGATAGCGAATTTTTAAAAAGGTACAGAAATACTCTTATTCCACCTATTACAAAAATATTCAATGACTGCCTGCAGGCTGGAGTATTCCCTATGTCTCTAAAAAAAGCAGAAGTATGCCCAATCCATAAGAGTGGTGACAGAAGTCGTATCAGTAACTATAGACCAATATCTATTTTACCATCTCTATCAAAGATACTGGAAAGAATTATAAATGTGAGACTAGTAGACTATTTAGAAAAAAATAACTTGCTATCTGTTAATCAGTACGGATTTCGGCAAGGTAAGTCAACTGAGCAGGCCGTAAACAAACTTATAAATTATATTAGCACTAACCTAGACAAAAGGAAAAAATGCCTCACTATCTTTCTAGACTTGGCAAAAGCTTTTGATACGATTTCTGTCTCCCTCTTACTGGAAAAACTGGAGAAACTCGGAGTTAGAGGAACGCAGCTCCAGCTTTTCAATAGCTACCTAACTGGCCGATCTCAATGTGTTCGAGTCGATGGGCACAAAGGTACTGACCTCCCAGTCACACATGGAGTTCCACAAGGAAGCATATTAGGGCCTACCCTATTTCTTGCATATATAAATCAACTCACTAGTCTTAAACTCACCCATGGCGAAATAATCTCTTTTGCGGATGATACTGCCCTCTGTTTCTCCGCCGATACATGGGAAGAGGCCTTCTGTGCTGCACAACTTGGTTTTGATATCGTTGGGGGGTGGCTACAGAGTAACATTCTAACATTAAATGTAGACAAGACCAAATATATCTGTTTTGGCATTAGGAATGCACGTGAAGCCGGTAGGAGCCAGGCTATCGTCTCTCACGAGTGTAAATCTGGTGATGTATGCTCATGCCCTTCACTGGAACGTGTGCATACGATTAAATATCTAGGTGTTACAATTGACAGCTGTCTTAATTTTAAAGAACACATAAGACTTCTATGTGGAAGAACACGAAAACTAATCTATGTCTTTAAGAATTTGAGGCACGTTGCTGATCCACAGCTGCTAAAACGGATCTATTATGCGCTATGTCAGTCACTTCTATCGTACTGTATTTCATCCTGGGGAGGCGCCTTAAAAACTATACTACTGCCACTTGAGATCGCCCAGCGTGCAATACTGAAAGTTAGTACTTTTAAGCGTATTTACTTTCCCACGGCGACACTGTACCAATTGTGTGAGGTTTTGACTGTAAGACAGCTTTACATACTTAATATTACTCTTCTACAACATAGCAAAGAAACTTATGATCCATTAAAATTACAAAAACGTCGAAAAGATATTGTATGTGATAGAAACTCTATTAGTAAAACCAAGTTTAGTTCGAGATTTACAAACTTTATGGGACCTTATATATACAATAAAATAAACAGAGCTATAAACATATACACACTTACAAAAACACCATGTAAGAAAAAAGTATGGGCATTCTTACAAAAACTCACTTACGAAGAGACTGAACTTCTACTACATATACCTCAGTGATCACTATAATATTATAAATAAATAAATTTTTATTTCACATAAATGGTGTACAGTACACAATTACAAATAGTAGATTATATCTCGTTAGATTGTAAATAAACAAAATGTGCACATATTTAGATCCAGCTCACACCTAACACACATCACACGTTATCATACACACGTACACACCCCACACACCCTACATATAGGTACACACAAACTTACACTCCCACACATCCTCTCACATTTCACTCAAGGACATTATCATTTTACACACAGAGAGGACACGTTTCACTAAGTCACAATTTTTTTTTTAAGTAAAATTATTATTTATATTACCTACTCATAGATCGCAAGTCTGAAAAGACTGCGAATAGTTTTAGATTAAGTTTCTTGTATAAAATTCAATAATACTAAAAAAAAAACCCTATGTAGCACTATGTTAACATTTCTGTTTGATGGCTATCCTAATTGAAAAATATTTGAAGGGATTGGCGCTGATAGCCGAAACACAGGCTTTGCCTAGTTCGGCTACAGATGCTTTAATAATTTTTGTACAATTAAAACATAGCCTATGTATAATTTGAAACTATGTACTATTTTCGTAAATAAACGTTATTTATTTATTAAAAAAAAAAAAAAAAAAAAAAAAAAAAAACAATCGTAAATAACTTGACGACACGACTGGCGCAGTGGCTGAGCGATCGGCTTCGGCACTAATGGCCGCGGGTTCGATTCTCGCACGGAACAAATAGATATTGTATGATCTACAGGCCGTAATTGTTCCGGGTCTAGGTGTTTGTGCTGGTGAGATCTGTGTTAAACACAAACTTTGTAAACGCTCTCTCGGTACCTACAGAAGGAATCCTAGCATGGGATGACGTAAAAAAAGTAAAGGACAATTTAATGAGTACAGAGTCGCGGGTTTCTTTGAACCCCTTTCGAAACGAATATTTGTATGGTCTACTAATAGTTTTGTATTTTCGTGACCCTAAAAATTATTTCAAATGACTAATAATAATAACTGCTACTTTGTAAGAGCCTGCCGCAGTTGCGATTGGACACTATATTAAAGGCACAAGCGATTGAAGCTTTGGAGGTGAAAAATAAATAAAAATTAAAATTTCGCACTCGTTGCGCTCGCGCTTCCTCGTTAATGTGTATTTTGGGCTTCTGTTGTGCTAGATTTTTATAACTCGGCACGGATAATAAATGGTATTGAAAATGGTGGCATTTTTATTCTATGTGTCTCACGCTCACACAATACTTAACTTGTGAGCGAGAGGAAAATATAAATGCCGCCATTTTCAATCACATTATTTATCTGCACGAGTAGTACATAGCTTAAAACTCCAAAAAATACACTTAAATTGAAGTCAATTTTTCGCATGAATATGTAAAATTTCGCGCTCGCTTCGCTCGCGCTTCTTTATCAACGCGCATTTTGCATGTAACTATTCTGTTGCATATTATACTAACTCCAAAAATTTTGGTTGTCGCTGTTGCGTAAATAAAAAAAAAACACCAGGTTTTGCTGGTACATTTGGCCCTTGAAACTGTACGTAAGCCAAGCTGACCCCCCCCCAAAATCTTGGGCTGGAACCGCGCCTGGTTGGCGAGTCACCGTCTTCTGCCAACAAAATAAAGGCACACGCCCTCCGTTTTCCTCCGGCAAGAGAAGTTTAATCAGCCCACAAAACACCCATTTCCATAGCCTAAATGAGTATCATGTTTCGCAATAGTTTTGCACCTTCATAAAATGATGCATTAAATCATGACTTGTCTCGTATAGTGCAGCTGTGGACTGTCACCGGTTGGTGCCCCATCCCACAAAGGGGCGACTGCGAGGACCTGTGTCCTCTGGCAAGCCTTCCAAATGTCCGGACACGGAAGATTTAGCCATAATTCAAGAGAGATACAATATGATATGGAGCAGTTTAATAGTACGTTACTGTCGATGCCTGAAATAACGGTGGGCTGGCCATGTCTGTCGAAGGACCGATAGCCGCTGGAGCAGACGAGTCCTTGAGTGGAGACCGCGAATCGGCAAACGCAGCGTAGGGCGCCCCCCCGCCAGGTGCACCGACAACCTGAAGAACGTGGCTGGGGGGTACTGGATGCGGAAGGCAGAGGACCGAGTGTTGTGGCGCAATTTGAGAGAGGAGAGGCCTACGTCCAACAATGGACTGCGATAGGCTGAGTTGATGGCCACATCAGCTTATTTATCCTGTAGACTATGTCGACAACTTTAATTTGGTTCTCTCTCGGATCACCTCGTTTCGGATTCGATCTTTCATAGATACTCCGAGCACAGGTATCCTTTAGGCCGAGTAGAGACCTTACAACGTACTTATATATACATTCTGTCAAGAAATTATCGGGAATAGATGATTTTTTTATGCTTGTCTTTTGGTGGTATCTATCTATAGTACTATCGCAGTCCACTGCTGGACAGCAGTGGACTGCGATAGGCAGAGTTGTTGATTTTAAAAGGATAAGGCGTAAGCCGAGTCCTTTTTAATTAAACGAGGCAGTTAATTGCTATTTTGGCCGAGACTTGTATAGTACTTTTCTCTCATTTGCGAGTAAACAATACACAAATAAATACAACAATTTCTGATTTTCATTGGCTTCAATTCGCCTGCGCGCAGTTCTTGTTTTATCTTCAAACTTTTGAAAAAAAAATCGCATTTAGCCTTCTCAATAATAAATATCGTGCACCTAAAGACATCTAATTTATGTAAGTGTAGTACTTAAAAAACATCGCCAGCATAATTGAAAAAAAAACAGTCCAGCAATTTCTATTATTGTCGTGTTGGAAATTGCTGGCGTGTTATTTCGTTGTGTACGGAAAGGAGCCGAAAGATGTAGTTTTTTTTAATAATGAAATTAATGAAGCCATTTCCGAGCAAGTGGGAGAAAATAATATTAATAACTTAATTCAAGGATGCTAGCTTAATATCATGGGCATAGACGAGGCTGATCGGCCTTTCCACGGGTCGAGTTATTATAAATGTTTACCGTAGATTGTTTTTTTATTGATTTGCTTGGTGTAATTAACAACTATATTAATCCAGCCAAATCTTCGAACAACCTAAGGAGGTAGGAAGCCAGCTGGTATTAAGATTAGGTAGGGGTAGGATAGTCTGAATGCAAAAGCACAGAACTGCAAACCGTGTACTGTGGCGTAATTGAGGGATAATTAGATATCCTACATGTTGACAATAAATTGCGATAAACTGAGTAGCTTGATGTCTATAGGTTTATTTGCGGGATGAGTTGATATCTTAATCTTTATCTTTTTAAGTAGGTACAATCAGCGGCATATCAGTGGTAACAAAATTACAAAACTGTTACAATCAGAACTAGCTTAGAGGTATGTAACTTTCATAAAAGACAGGCTCAGCTTATCATTTATCACTAATCTGTGCAGCTAGGTAGAAGCATCCTGGTTTTATAAAAAAAATTGTGTTCATACACAAAAAAAAATGTGTAGGTATCATTTATTTTGTACTATGTCTGTGGTATCATTACACTTAACTTTTTCATGTACCTAATTTAATTTTTTTAAATACTAATGGGCTACCTAAATAGAAACCGGCCAAGTGTGAGGCGTACTCACGCACTAAGGGTTCCGTACCATCTATCAACCTGATACCCCATAGAAATAGATTTCATTTACGAGAGTTCATCAAAAGATATCAACACCGTGAGCGAAATATGAATTTTTGCATCTCTTTCTTACGCATGTACCACCACTCATGTCTATGTTTACACTATTTTTACTATCACTCACTATTCCTGTTAAACTAAATAGTATGCACTACAATTAGACCAAGTTTGACGCTAGTATGATTGTATTACCGTTTTAAAGATAGAGCAGGAACAAAAACGTTGAAAAAATGCATGTTTTTCGAGGTTTCTTGTGTGTTTTTAATTTATATTTTTAGTATTTGTCGTGATAGCAACACATATTCGGAGAAAATTTCAACCGGCTACCTATTACCGTTCAAAAGATATAACCCATATACAGACGGACGGACGGACAGCGTAGCGAGAGTAATAGGATCCCGTTTGGCACCCTTTGTGTACAGAACCCTAAAATGTAAAGTTCTCTTTCTGCTAGCCTTTTAATTTTTTTACATGCAAATCAGCAAAACATAATTTTTCATAAATAAATTCTATAAATAAATAGTGACAAGACTGACAAGTTTACTTTATAGTAATTAACCTTTTATAAATGTCACTATTAGAGATATTCTATGATAACCATCTTTTTATAACCTTATCAGATAAAGTTTATCGATGCAAATCTATTTCATCACGTAGAGAAAAATATTATCTCTCACGGTAGTCTTCGAAAAACAAGTAAAAATTTTTTTTGATGATATCAATTTGTTTCGGTATTAATATACGTCATAGTAGATTAAACAAATAGTAATTATAATATTTATTATAGAGAGTAGCTAATATTTTCTCAATTAGGTATAGGTACACACGGCTACACATCAAGCTGTCAGTATAAGCTGACCTGGGGAGCTGGCCAGAAAACCTACACGTGTGCCTGACGGCTGCTTGTCTTTGTGGACACGTCTGTAGGGAAAAGCAGTTGTTTGGCCGGTGCATCCTGGGTACGGGCAATGGAATCCTTTCGAGGGATTAACCTTCGGGGGATCTTATTGCCTTTGGCGAATATTCTGGCGCGGGACGTGCCCGTTTTGGGCCAGTGGGGAGTTGCTCCACGTGTCCCTCTGATGTCAACAGAGGGCACAGTGGAGGAGCAGGGGCGGGACCGGTGTGCACTCACCCTGCCTCTGGGAAGGCATTGGGTGACTGTGCTTCCCTGTCCCCGTCGATCTCGTAACCCCAGGAGTACCCGCTGAGTAGTGTTCTCGCGCCTCTTGGGACCGAGAGTCTTGGCTTCACAGCCCGGACCGCGAGGAAGAAAACCTCTATAAAAAATTACGGGGAGGTAGGGCCTGCGAGCAGCAGACTCGGGGTAGTTTGCTGCCCGACCAGCAGCCGGCGTAGCTGACGTAGCTGGCACGGCTGGCGTAGCTGGCAGAGTTGGCTTAACCGGCACAGCTGGCGTAGCTGACACAGTTGGCGTAGCTGGCATGCTGACCTGGCAGCATGCTGGCGTAGATGGCGCAGTTGGCGTAGCTGACACAGCTGGCGTAGCTGGCACAGCTGGCGTAGTTGGCGCAGCTGGCATAGCTGGTAAAGGCCCGTGAGGTGAGGTGGTGTGCAGGGTTCCATGTGCGCTACCGAGGAGGGTGCGGCCGACGTTAGGCCGCACGGTTAGAAGGGGCTCGCCTGCTTGTGGCGGACCAGGGCCTGTTGGGGGTGATTGTGTGAATACTCACGGATTCCCACGCCCCCGGCTAAGGTAGTTGAAGGAACACCGTGGTGGTTATAGTCGGTGAGAGTCCCACACTGGCTCCGCCTACCCCGGGCGGAGTGCGTCCATGAGGATTACCCCACGGAAAAAAAAGTATAAGCTGACCTCGCATTGAAGAGGCTTTCCGTACAATGAGAGGTCAGCTTATACTGGAAATGTATAGCTTGATCTGGAGCCGTACTTGTAATAAACTGAAGGCCAATAAAATTCACGTAACGACAAATGTTCAAAATATAGTTCCGATCTAATGTTGTAAATGTCAATCTTGTATCCGTATGGACCATAGAGTTATTATACTGACGTAAGTATGGAAATGTCTTTGGTATGGACCAAGGAGACAATTTTGATATAGAATTGGGAATTTTACCTTTATTTAGTGCATATTAGCCGATTTTGTAGACCCAATCTTGGAATTTGTAGTAAAAATCTTCAAAAGTTACATGACGTTAAAGGTAGCTCCTCAATTCAAACGTTTGAATGCTAAATAAAGCTAAAATCCCAATTTCAGTATCAAAATTGGCTCCTCAGTCCATACTTACGTCAGTTATACAAAGTCTTTGGTCCATACGGACACAATCTTATGACAGTACCTAGATGTTCCTGTTTGATGTTTAATTCTGACGTTTAGGACATCGAGACTAGATCGAATCTATATTTTGAACGTTTTAAATTAGATGTCTCGTGTCGTAATAACATGCCCCCTGGTAACTTTGATAAAACGGATATACTTATGATAAATACACATTACACTTATCTATTATTAATACTTCTAGATATTTATCAAAGTTCCTACTACACATCCTATTTATTTGTAATTATTCTAGAAACTCATTGATATCAGCTGTGTTAAACCGAATGTTGACAATGAATTTCATCCCTTATAGGTACGGTCGACCGCACGTCACTTTAACATTAGCAGCATCTTTATTTCGTAAGCAGTAAGGGCGGTTTTTGAATTGAAGTGTTACCACTGTCATGCAGTCGACTGTACAATATATTGTGCAGTAAGCAAGGTGTTCGTAGATGAGTGGAAAAACTGCACGTTATTCACAGTTGCAGATTGGCAAAACTGCAAACCGACCGATGGGTTTGCCATCTAACTAGTTACCAAGTGTCACCATCGTGTTACATCTGAGAGAGACGCGCTGGCTCCACACGTGACACCGAGTGGCGTCGTCACTCCGAACACTGATGGCTCTACACGTCGCCGCCGTCGTCAGAATTAGTACCGTCGCGTCAGTACGAACACCAATTTGATTCCTATTAGTACCTACTGTTACAAGCTCGTGGATCAGCCAACCCAGAGACCACTTGCTTATCAGCGGTAGGAACGAATTAAGTCACTATGTCTTATGTTTAGAGTCGATTATTATACTCTCTATTCATCATATTTATATCCAGAGTCAATTAGATTATTTAATAAATCTCGTCACTAGTCAACTTGATCATATCATATAATCTTAGCCTAGTTATCGATTTACTTAAAGATGTATAGATTTGAGAAATAATAATTTTTGTATCATGTTGGCCTCACATATTCCTAGAAATTATAAAATAACATGTAACTGCCATTTCGTCCTCTGTTTGCTGTGAAACTTCGAATACACGACATGTCTTCACGCTTCGTGCTACTGCATTCACTCACCTAGACCCAGGTTCAATAAAACCAGCACACCATGGTTTAGTTCCAGCATCCCCTTCGTAACAGTACCGTCAGTACGAACACCAATGTGATTCCTATTAGTACTTTTCATTTGGAGAGACGTTCATCATTATCAGCCCATAGCAGTCTACTCCTGGACCTAGACCTCTCTAATAGTACGCCACTGACCTCGATCCTCAGCTATTCTCATTCTCACCCAGCTGCTTATCCCAGGCACCTTGCGAAGATTCTCACTCTATGACTACCTAGCCTGAGGGCACCCCACGCTACGTTTGGCGATTCGCGTTCTCCACTCATAAACACGTCTAGACCAGTAGTGTTCTTCAGCTAATATGGCCAGCTTATTGCCATTTAATCTGTCACGAGATTATCCGGAGAAGAACCAGAGTGACAGACATAGCTTCTAGGATCAGTAAGCTGAAGTGGCAATGGGCTGGCCACATGGCCACATGGCATCTGTCGAAGGACGGATGACCGTTGGAGCGGACGAGTCCTTGAGTGGAGACCGCGAGTGCACCCCAGCCAGGTGGACCGACGACTTCATAATAGGTAGCTGGGGGGGACTGGATGCGGAAGGCAGAGGACCGAATGTTGTGGCGCAACTTGGGTGAGGAGAGGCCTATGTTCAATGGACTGCGATAGGCTGAGTTGATTGCCACTTCAGCTTATTTATCCCGTAGGCTATGTCGACAACTTTAATTTGGTTCTCTCTCGGATCACCTCGTTTCGGATTCGATCTTTCAGAGAAACTCCGAGCAACAAACAACAACGAACTTATATGTTATCTATGAAAGTTTCTTAATATACATAATAGGTATCTAGAAACCGTTTCCAGATATTATGCAATTATGATTGCTGCGTAAGACATTTTAAAGACGATGCCATTTTTCTTATCAGTAGAAAGTATAGTAAAGACAACCAGTTATGAAAAGCAAAATCTACGCCAGTAAAGAAAATTGTGCAAGCTACTACTTTATTTACTCTTTGAACTTATCTCTTAGCATCTTTTTAACGGCGTTAAGTTAAATAAAAATAAAAAAAATGATGTTTTATCCAAATTATCAATTTGTTTCAATGTATTCAGATTACCCAGAATTTTTAATTCCCTCGGTATAGGTATGAATTGGTATTTGGAGTACACTGATTCACACCATACCTATGATTTGCTGACTGATTACAATTTGTTGACTGCTTATGAGTGCTTAGCTAACGTGCATTTATTTGTATGATAAAAGAAAGAAAGAAAAATCAAATCAAAGGAAATAAAATGAAAATGCTTGACAAGCTCCACATAAATAAATGGTCAAAATTCTGATTGCCATATCTCCTAAGCTCTTAGACCGTGCTTGGACCCATCGTGTACTCAAATGAAAGGGGTCAATGAGCTTGTTGCTTTGTCTAGAACAAAGAAATGGTCAAAAATTCTGATGGCCATATCTCCTTAACCATAGGTCTTACACCTTAACTCGACTTCACGTGCTACGAAACTTTCGTAGCACGTGAAGCGAAGTCAAAACTCTTTTCGCTTTTCATTGGAAGAAATACACTTCAAACCAATTTCACCTAGGTACCCACCTTTTTTTTGCCGTGGGGAAATCCTCATGGATGCAGAGACCTCCGCCAGGGCTAGGCGGAGCCAGTGTCGGACTCTTACCGACTAAAACCACCACGGTAATAAGGTGATAAGAATACTATATAGCTATGTCAGCTACGCCAGCTGCGACAGCTGCGCCAACTGTGCCAGCTACGACAACTGTGTCTGCTACGCTAGCTGTGCCAGCTACGCCAACTGTGCCAGCTACGCCAACTGTGCCAGCTACGCCAGCATGCTGCCAGGCCAGCTACGCCAACTGTGTCAGCTACGCTAGCTGTGCCAGCTACGGCAACTGTGCCAGCTACGTCAGCTACGTCAGCTGCTGGTCGGGCAGCAGACTACCCCGAGTCTGCTGCTCGCAGGCCCCATCCTCCCGTAATTTTTATAAAGGTTTTTTTCCTCGCGGTCCGGTCGGTGAAGCCAACACTCTCAGTCCCAAGAGGTGCGAGAACAATACTCAGCGGGCACTCCTGGGGTTACGAGATCGACGGGGGCAGGGAAGGACAGTCCCCCCGCTGCCTGCCTAGTGACAGGGTGAGTGCACACCGGGCCCGCCCCTGCTCCTCCACTGTGCCTTCAGCTGGCATCAAAGAATCACGTGGAGCAACTCCCCATTGGCCCACATTGGCCCCTCCCGTGCCAGAATATTCGGCACAGGTAATAGGATCTCCCGAAGGTTAATCCCTCGAAAGTATTCTATTGCCCGTACCCAGGATGCACCGGCCTAACGACTGCCGTTCCCTCCAGACGTGTCCAGAGGGATAAGCAGCCGTCAGACACACGTGGAGGTTTTCTGCTGGCCAGCACCCCACCTAGGTACCCACCTAGACCAATCATGTTATTACAGTTATTTTCATATTATCTGATGTAAATATTGCACGCCATGAATACAATATATGACTGCCTCGTTGGTCTAGTGGTTGCAAGCGCGACTGCTGAGCGTGGGGTCCTGGGTTCGATTCCCGGGTCGGGCAAAGTGTTATGGGGTTTTTTCATTAGGAAATTCTCAGTAGCAGCCCGGAGTCTGGATTTTTCCCGGTCAATGGCAATAAGCTCGCCCCCTATTACATGGGACTATAACATAACTGGCGAAATGTGGGTGTACTATACACCTCTGCCTACCCCTTCGGGGAAATACAGGCGTGATGTTATGTTATGTTATGAATACAATAAGTAATTAAAAATTATTATCTTCCTGTACAAATACCTACCATTCGTGTCTCAATCATTATTTTTACTATTTCGTTGAAAAAATGTTTCTCATTCATTTGGTATTTCTTAGGTTTAGTTTTTTTTTCTCATCTTATTAATGACAAAAACAAAATGAGTAAGTCCTAAAGGTCATTCTACCAGAACGAATATATAAGAAAATTCAAATCACTCATTCAAACTTTAGAGATTTCATCGATATCCATACAATAAGTAGGGACATTATCAGAACATCACCTTCAGTTGGTTCCCTGCAAGCAGCCACGATGTGGCCTCTCATTGTGTTCGCAGTATTTTTAGCTTTCTATTTAGCGAAACACAAGTTTAAAAGACCGCGCTTCTATCCTCCAGGTTGTAAATTTGGAAATCATTTGTGTACTAAGTGCGAAATGGATCATATCAATTGTAAATTTTTAGGTCCAACACCACTGCCGATTTTGGGGAATCTGTTATCCGTTGCTATTAACTTGAGATCTCAGAAAGCTCACCATACGCTATGGCGCTGCTGGGCTCGAATGTATGGGGACCTGCTTGGTCTGAGACTAGGATTTATCAACGTTGTGATCGTGTCTGGTAAAGAGTTGATAAAGGAGGTTTCCACTAGGGAAGTGTTCGACGGAAGACCCGATGGATTTTTCTTTATGATGAGATCGTTTGGTAAAAAACTAGGTAAGAACTAAGAACATATTATTAAAATTAGGTGACAGGTGAAGGTGACAGTTTTTTTAATGAGGTTAAAATTAATATGGCTAACTACATAAAATTAAATGCTATTCTTCATCACTAGAAGTTTCCTTTGAATTATAAGCTGCCACTATTTAAGCAGATGCACTTTAATCCACTTGCGAGGTTGCGACCCGCCGGACATTGCACAAAATATTAATGTACGTACTAGCTGTCGCCCCAGGCTTCGCTCCCGTGGTAGGTATGTCGATCTAAATCTGTCTAAGATCTAATCATCTAACTAACGCGCTTCTTTACACTTTACAGCTGCTTCCAATTTTGTACTCCACTGACAAGGAGCCTTTACAGCCGGTTATATTGTTGTATTAATTTTTTAAATATATTTTTTATTCAACCAATTATGCTCAATAGATTAACCTAATCTTCTGCCACTTGCTTGGAAATTGGTTCATTATTCAAAAAAAGTATACACCAATCGGCTCTTTTCCGTACGCAACGAAATAATAGGCCGGTAATATCCAACAAGTATCCAACATGACAAAAATATAAATTGCTGGACAGTTTTATTTTTTAAATTATGCTACCGAGGTTTTTAAGTACACACTTACGTAGACACTTTTTTTTTCTCATTATTAATTTGAACGACAGTTCACGCCAGTCCCATTGTAACATACTGTTTCAAAACTTTGAAAATAAAACAAGAACCGCGCGCGGACGAATAGGCGCGAATGAAAATTAGATACCTACTGTTGAATTAATGTGTGTATTTTTTCCTCGCAAATGAACTAAATGAGAGAAAGTACTATACTAGTCTCGGCCGAAAGGCCTCGTTTAGTTAGAAAGGACTCGGCTTGCGCCTCGTCTTTTAAAATCACTTGGGAAGTACTCCGCTTCGCGTCGTACTTCCAATATTACTCGGCCGTAAATTGTTTCATTTCAGGCCTCGACAGTAATGTACTATTCTTGACAAAGCCTCTTTACAGCTGCTTCCATTCTTAGTTCTCAAATGACAAGGCCTCTGTACAGCTGCTATAGATTCCAGTATTTTAAAATCGTAGTATTTACCTTCTATTTATAAAAAAAAATAACAATTCTGTTGCTTCAAATAATGTAATGACTTAACCAAGTGTTCTGTAAGTGCCTATGGTGATAATAAATTAATTGAATTTAATTAAAGTATTATTTATTTTAATCCAGAACATGGTCTATCTGTGTGTTTCATCAATTTCATACAAATCGGTCCAGTTCCTAGTTTTTGCGTGATGCTCGAACAAACAGACAGTTACAGTCCTAAAACATCAATTGGAAGTTATTTGGTATGTTGATGAAAACTTTATCAAAATCAATCAATCAATTTTAGAAATATCTAGAATGAGCGACTTTGTTAAGAATAATAGAAAAGAGATGAATTATTACACAATTTTAAATTGTAAAGAATGACACATAACCGCGCTCTCTTAAATGTTTTATTAATTACAAAATCATAAAAGTGCACCTTCGTAATAATCTATTGATTAACAGCAATTTACAAGTTAGTTTCACTGTTTTAATTAAACTTATGTAATACTGACGCGTTGTGTGGTGCCGGACATAAAGAATTGCATCACCTTATATCTTCTCATGGGTGTCGTAAAAGACGACTAAGGGATTCACCAGAGGATGGGCAGCAGCGTTCTCTGAGTATTTAACCAACCAACTGCGATCGCCAACCCGCCTGCCAAGCGTGGTAATTATGGCATATCCCCTCAACATGCTTGGGGGAGGCCTATGTCCAACAGTGGACGTCATTCGGCTGAAATGATAAATACTGACGCATGTGCCGCCGTCGCTCCCATGGTGGTTAGTAAAATAATAATCCTGATTAATGATAATCCTATGTGTTATCATCAAACGGACACGGAATGGGCGACTTTGTTGAGATTAATAGAGAAGAGATGAATTATTTCTTATAACACAATTTTAAATTGTAACGAATGACACATAAACGCGCTCTCTTAAATGTTTTACTAATTATATATTTTGTTGTTTTAATAAAATATGTATTGATTTATATACTGATTCATTATTTCATTCTCACTTGAAATTCATATTTTATTTAGATTGTTGTCTTTTGATACGTATTTTTTTCCTTTATTTTAACCAACAACTAGTCTAAAACTGCTGCTACTCGGTTCCCAAGATACAGGGTTGCCTAGTTTGGGAACAACTGCTAAATTCTCAACAGAGCTAACGAGTAGTTACTTATTGCTACCTGCTTTAAATTGTTAATTTTTAATGTAATGTTATGTGCCTTATGTAACGCAGTAATAAACTATTTTATTATTATTAATTACAAAAACATAAAAGTGCATCTTCGTGATAACCCGTTTTAATCAGACGCATGTGCCGTCGCTCCCGTGATAGTCAGTAAAATTTCTGTGTTATATCCTATGTGTTATTCCAAGACATGGTCTATTTGTGTGCTAAATTACATCCTAATCCGTTCAGCCGTCTCAGCGTGATTGAAGGACAAACAAACATACATCCATACTTTCGCATTTATAATATTACTTATTGAGGCTTACTGGTATGTGATCTAAAGTTAGCATTGATTCTAATGACCTACCATTAGCCTAACAGTGTAATATTGTGATTGTGACGCAATCATTGCAATTTTTTAGGTATAGTCTTCAACGACGGAGCTTCTTGGACCAAAACAAGGCGTATCGTTTTAAAATATCTGAAGAACTTTGGATACAACACGCGTCTCATCGAGAACTTCATAAGTGAAGAGTGTAGAGCACTCGTGAAACTGAGGGCGAACGATGCTGGGCAGCCGATTCTAGTGAATAGCATGTTCAATATAACGATCGTCAATATATTGTGGAGACTAGTCGCCGGGAAAAGGTGGCTAACACTTTTTAATAATTATGTAGCCAACCACAGGGTCTTCATTTTCCGATAACTCACATTTATTAGATGACATTGTAGCGTAGCGCATGTGTTAGTCAACTGGATGCTACGAATTTCCATCTGCGCTAAAAATACAGTTTTATTTTAGTTGAGTTGTGTAGTCTTCAATTAAATAAGTACGACTTCATAGTAAATTCAATAAAACCACTGTATAGGGGTGATTATAAAAAAAATTGTCTTATGATTTAAGGTAACGCTAAAACGATGTTTCGGACCCCGGGACAATCCGTGCCTATATCTATATAACCGTTTTAGAAAATACCCTGTTTGTTAATTGTGACCTTTTCGTGTGGGATATAGGTACCCACGTAAGCTTACAAAAGAACCAGTTTCTCATTGCATTGGATGTTAACCTTTGACACCAGAGACATATCGGAGCACGGAATGTTATTTTTCTCTGTGTTCTAGAAAAATAACGTATCAGAAAAAGTCGTCTGTACAAAACAAACACGACAATAAATATTCTGCAAAAGGGGCAAATGGTATATTATGATAAAAGTTCGCTAATGAGACAACAATATTTAATAGTAGTTTAATAGAAGGTAGTGGAGCTCTTTGTGAAAGAGCTTTACTACAGAGCTACTTACTTAGTTACTCCTCTGGCTCAGCGACCCAAAGTGAGTCATGGCCTCCGAAACGACAACACTCCACTTTGCTCGATCTTGCGCGATATCTCGCCAGTTGGTAGGCGCACACGCAGATCAGCCTCCACAGCACCCCCCCCAGCGATATCTGGGGCGACCCACTGGTCTTCGTCCGGTTGGTTCACCCTATTTCTGTGGGTTGGTTGTCCCAGATACGCTTTCTTGGCTCCTCGATCCCCCTATGCGTTCGACGTGGCCGAGCCATCGCAGACGTTGTGCTTTGATCCCTACTACTACTACTACTACTGTGGTACTTATTCTGTCAAACAGTGATGCTTGCATCATTGCTGTGTTCCCTAGGATATGGTGCCGGTGAAATTACAATCACATGAAACTTAATTTTTATGTCTCAGTTTGGTGAAAGCGACTTGCAATACCATTTAGGCAACAGCATAGGTGGTATTGCAGTTTTTATGGGCAAACATAAGGTGGGGCTTTAGCTGGTTTCGCCATCCTGTACCTACTATAAAAAAAATTACTTTTATTTACTCATTTTATTTATTTCAGATACGATTTAAAAGATGAGAAACTGAAATTGTTATGCGATTTAATAATGAGATTGTTTCGAGCGGTTGACATGAGTGGCGGTATCCTGAATTTCATGCCATTCATGCGACATGTTGTGCCGGGCCTTTCAGGTTATAACGAACTGAGTTCGATCCATAAGACTCTCCACGACTTCTTAAGGGTGAGTAGATGTGAAATAATAATATGTTAAAATGACGAGAAGTTGAGGTCATGACCAAAAGAATAAGATAGACGGAGAGCGTAGAACTAGCGAATGAAGCCAGAAAAAGCAATACAAAATGGCAAAGGAGTACCTACTATTCCGCCCACAGTGTTCGCGAGCCGCAATCTGGAGCATACTAATAGCAGAAATAGATACAATGGTTGTAATCACAATTTTACTTTCGATTCATGCGTGGCAACTTCCGAACAAACGACGCCTCCCATATTGATGTCATTAATTTTAAAAAATTAACTTTAATTAAATGTACTTTACAGCTTTTGTTTCTGAAGTTAGAAACAGCACAATAAGGCATTTTGCGGGTTTTGTTACAGTATTTATAGAAACAAAGTTGGAAACAAGTCATAAGGCGTACTGAGAAAGGCTTTGAAATGCCCTGCACTATGGTGCAGAGTGTTGGCACGCGCGCCCTGCCCACTTGGCCATTCTGTTTATTTATTTATTCATTTAATTCTTCATGCACAACTGGGTACACAGGCGGTCTTAACGCCATAGGCGATTCTATCTATTATCTATTTCTGTGCGTTTAAGGGCGCGTTTTCATATCAGGCAAAATTATGCTGTTTTTCGGTACATTTTAAGGAATTACCAAACAAAATCCAATATAACTAATAACTACCTCGTATAGATTGGTTCTTCATCTTCAAATGATAGGAACTTGATCATCGAAAATTTTAGTTTTTTATAATATAAAATCGATCTGTCGTTGCCATTTTTCACAAATTGGGTTGAGTTTAGGTACATTTTTTGTGCTATTATTAACATATTTTACTATTTCTAAAAATACTATTTGTTGGCAAACATTTAGGGAGGTAAGGTCTCATCATAACTAACAAAAAGAGCCCAAACTCGGCTCACCTAGTACAACACGTCAAGGAGTTCCAGTAGCAGTCACCGAAGTACACCTTCAGGTCACACCATCAGGTCCGGAGGTAAGGTCTCATCATAACTAACAAAAAGAGCCCAAACTCTGCTCACCTAGTACAACACGTCAAGGAGTTCCAGTAGCTGTCACCGAAGTACACCTTCAGGTCACTCCATCAGTTCCGGAGGTAAGGTCTCATCATAACTAACAAAACGAGCCCAAACTCGGCTCACCTAGTACAACACGTCAAGGAGTTCCAGTAGCAGTCACCGAAGTACACCTTCAGGTCACACCATCAAGTCCGGAGGTAAGGTCTCATCATAACTAACAAAACGAGCCCAAACTCTCCTCACCTAGTACAACACATCGAGAAGTTCCAGTAGCAGTCACTGAAGTACACCTTCAGGTCACTCCATCAAGTCCGGAGGTAATTCGTAAAAATATAAACAGCAAAAATATGTTTTTTGTAGGTAGTAGGTACCTACCAAAATTTCATTACAAAGAAATACGTAAAAAAAAATGAATCTTTCAAAGTATCAAAATGAGTTCACTTGTCTACTATCGAAGTTAGCGAGCGTACACTTGTGTGTATGACCCGTGTCAATGTAGTAGTTCGATTCTGTACCTATCAATTTTGCGAACGCGTCCTTAATCCTCAAACTAAAAGAATAATATTGACGCTCCCGACCGCGCTCACGAACACTGTGGGCGAAATAGTAGTTAGGTTAGGTTACATCTTTGCCATTTTGTATTCCTTTTTTATGTCTTCATTCGCTAGTTCTACGCGCTCCATCTTTATTATTCTTTTGGTCTGAGGGTCAAGTTGACAATAACAACATATCGTATAAGCAAATAAGATAAGCTGTTATACAGTTCAAGGACTTTTGTTTTGCGTAAGAAACTCCGGATAGTGTAATTTTTTTATTTTTCCTAATATTTTTTATTATCGTTCTATTTACTTAAATAGGTCGTACCTACTTTACTGTCGCTATAAGAATAAGCTTTGAGGAGTTCCTAACTCTATGTACCAAAGTATATCACACACACACATGGGAAGATGGCAAATACACATTTTTTGTCTGGCCTATTTTGCCCTTTATTTGTGGGTAATACAATGTGTTATTGAATTAACTCGAAACCTGAAACTAGTTTGTTCATAATCGAGAGTAAAATCCATTACACTACTTTTTAACATAGGTTAATTTTTACCAAAAAATATTTTCATAACATGCCGACTCTAAAAGATTCATACGATGACGTGGCGCTGAGCGCAAAGGCGAGCGAGACCCAGTAAAAAAGTGTGATTGATGGAAACTTTTGGGTAACATTTGTTTCTTAAAAAAATTAAAACTTATCTTAATTTTAGGACGCTACTGTGTCGGGCGGTGATCATTCACCTCCCGACACAGTAGCGTCTTAAACTCGAGAGCGTCGCACGTTCGTGAATGAATCTAGCGCCATGAATCTATTAGAGTAACCATGATATCAAAAATTACAAATATCTTTTACAGTAATAAATGAAAATTAATAATGACTTTCCATATAAATCTATTATAATAAAAACTAGTTAGGGTGTCTGAGGTTTTGAGTTATTCCAATAACACGTTGTATAATAGAAACACGATTAGCTAGAATAATTTTCAACTACCGGGCGATAAAATATACAATGTATTCTGGCTTTGTATCAAAGGCAAAAAAATACTTACAACAATTCATTGTTCTTATTAGGTATACCTAAGTAATATTCAAGCACACTTCCTATAATTACGTCTGTATATAATTTAATGCAATTTTGTTACACTCACTGACTTAGTAAAAAGATACTAAGTCAGTGGTTACACTGCGTCATCAACAGGAAACCATACAACAACATCAACAAAGCATCGACGTCAAGAACCCTCGTGACGTCATTGACGGTCTCCTCATCGAAAAAATGGAATGCAAACATCAATCCCGTACGTATCTCTTTCATTGCTTACATATAAATTAATAGCAATTAACCAACTTAATAATTTATACCTACTGCGTTGACGTAAAAAACTTGTTCAATATAATTGTTTTATCTTCAGCTAAATGTCAACATATTGTTCTTTTTTATACGTCTGTGAACTTATTGGGATTCCGTATCTCAAAAGAAAAAAACGGAACCCATACTTTGTTATCTGTCTGTCCGTATGTCAAGACACTTTTTATCAGGAACTAAGTGGTGTAACAATTCAAACTTCTAGAAGTTATCGCAATTAAAAGATACGGCGATTTATGTCACATATTTTGATACTCGCTAGTATTATATTATCTGTGATACTCGCTAACTCACTCATCAAAACGTATAAGTATTATGGGTACTTCCCGTTGATCTAGATGATCCCGTTGATCCAGTTGATCTAGAATCATGAAATTTGGCAAGAATCAACAACAACAAATCTCACAGCCCAAGTAAATGAAAAAGTCGTTAATTTGTGGTTATATCACTTTTTTTTGGGATTAGTTAGAGCATCAAGGTCAGCATCGATCTTGATGTGCTCGCAAGGTTTGTCCTTCAATCCGACAATGTTCGGTGCTTACAAATACAAATAGCCTTTATTTCTGATCCTATTTACATAATTATATTTCATTTACATTTACATTATTATTAATTATTTATTTTCCAATTCTAGCAACATTTACTTATGTGATCAAAGTTTATATAAAAAAAAATTGAGTTGATAAAACATCGATATATTTTTCTTTTGTTTACTCATTTAATCTTCGGCATCGGTAACCTAAGTATCAGTTTGCCCTTTGGCATAGGCCTCCCCTAGGGTTTGCCATAATTTTCTGTTTCTAGCTTTTCATTGCCATGTTGTTCCAGCAGCTTTCTTTATTTCGTCCTGTTGTTCGGTGCTTACCTACCTATAATTTATGAATTTGAGTTAGTTAGTAATAATTTAATAAAAAAAAATAAAAAAAACTATTTTGTTGTTTTTTAAAAACATGAACACGCCCGCCGTGTGGCACCTTTGGTGAACTCTCACAAATTAAATCAGTTTGGTTTCTGCCATATTTCTACGGGGTATCTGCACAAAGTAATGAAACGGAATATCAGGTCGATGGGTGGTACGGAACCATTAGTGCGCGAGGCCGATTCGCACTTGGGCTTTTTTTTTTTTGTGCTTACAACTAATTAGTTGTAGTATCATAATCGCGTAAAGTTGTTATTTCCCCTCATCAATCTTTATAATTAGCTATACTAGCTTCCGTTTGAAACTTCCTTCGCGTAAACTTTAAATATGATTTAACCTATCCAAAAATTCTCTCCTAACCTACCATCATAACAACATTCCTAGATTCACTCATCACTCAGTGAGTCTACTGACTCTCAATATTTTTTCCGTGGTATTCACAGTTGCAAAAAAATCTTCGTCACTTCATAGTTTTTCTTATAAAGGTGAGGAAGAATTCATGGCACATCGCGACCAACCTCGGCTTCCTCAAGACTGGAAAAGTGTAATTTGAGACTTAATTATTGTTGTTTTTATTCCAAGAAAAATCCGTTTTCGACCAATTTATGGTATACATGTACCAAGACCCATACAATTATCTGTCGTGGCGTTATTTATTTCCTCAAGATACATTAAGGAAATGTCTAAGAATACCGATTTTGATACCTATTATTTGTAGGAACCCTTGAAGACATCCTTGACTGAGTTTGAGTCTAGAAACGTTTGAGGAAATATCTAAGTGGGTGTAAGTCGCGAATCAGTTTTTTATCTTAGAGAGTTGTATGACTCAACGACCATGGGGTCTTGGCTTCACATCAAGTCTGTCAAAAAGTGTATGCAAACTTTGGAACATCCCTACTTCTTGACGATAAAAAAAACTTAACGACACGCACGAGTGGGGAAAGGGTGGCCCATTATTTGTTGTGAGCCACCAATCACCAATTAATAGAATCATAACAACTTTTAACCATTTAGTTACAGACGAGGAACTCCAAGTAGTATGCCTAGATCTCTTAGAGGCTGGAATGGAGACGGTGTCCAACTCAGCAGTGTTCATGCTCCTGCACATCGTGTGCAACGACGAGGTCCAGCGACGGTTGCACGACGAGATCGATGACGTCATTGGACCCCTGCGACCACCCGCACTCGGCGATAGAGCTAGGTTAGCATTGATACTTATTCTTGTTTTGACGAACTACCCCCCAGTTTCTGAAAGGCTGATCAATTTGATCTATTGTCAAATCTAATGTCAGCTTCTGTGATTGGCCAGCAAAAATTTTAACAACCAATCACATCGCTTGACCTGAGATTTGACAGCTGATTAGTTAATTTGTGCGTTGATCAGCCTTTCGGAAACTGGGGGTACATCTGTTAGAGGCTGGTGACGAACACAGCAGTATTAATGCTCCTGCACATCGTGTGCAAAGATGAGGTTGATGGCGTCATTGGATTCCTGCAATCATCCGCACTTAGCGACAGAGCAAGGTTATATAAGGTTACATTGATACTGGTTGTTTTTTGACTAACTAATAGTTTAGATCTGTTAGAGGCTAGTATGGAGACTGTGTCCATCACAGTAAAGTGTTCATGATACTGCACATCGTGTGCAAAGATGAGGTCGATCGCGTCATTAGATCCCGGTGACCACCACCATTCGGCGATAGAGCCAGGTTAACATTGATACTTTTCTTGTTTTGACAAACTAATAGTTTAGATCTTGTTAGAGGGTAGTATGGAGACTGTGTCCATCACAGTTAAGTGTTTATTATACTGCACATCGTGTTCGTGTGCAAAGATGAGGTTGATGGCCTCATTGGACCCCTGCGATCATCCGCACTTAGCGACAGAGCCAGGTTATAACAATGATACTGGTAGTTTTTTTGACTAACTAATAGTGTAGATCTGGTAGAGGCTGGTATGGAGACCGTGTTTATCACAGTAAAGTGTTCATGATACTGCACATAGTGTTCAAGGATGTGGTCCAGCGACGGTTGCACAACAAGATCGATGATGATCTTTGGATCCCTGCGATCACCCGCACGTAGCGAAAATATCGACATTGTTACTTTTATAACCTTGGATGAATAAAAAAAGGCGGAAGGAATCTCGCCACACCCACTTGGCATACTGCTTTGCGATTGCAGTTGTTCCTTTAGGTGTAAAGAGGTGCCAGGACCATCATACATATACGACAACCATATAAATCTAAATAAAGTAATATTTAGATTTCTATGACGACAATCAAGATAAATCCCGCCAGGTGGACCAGCGACCCGAAGAAGGTGGCTAGGGGGACTGGATGCGGAAGGCAGAAGACCGAGTGTTGTGGTGCAACTTGGGAGAGCCCTATGTCCAGCAGTGGATTGCCATAGGCTGAGTTGATGATGAACCAAGTTAAAAGGAGGCTGAACTAATCAAAATTCAAGTATTTTTAAAGTAAACTTCTCCAAGTTGATATTGGTGCCGATTCTCTTGTCACAAAATTCTCTAAACTAGACTAAAAATCACCTAAATTTAGTTTAGTCCTGTCAAACGACGTTTTCCATTCTGAAATTCACTTTAAAACTAATTTTTGGTTTGACAGGACCAAAATTAGTTTAGTTATTCAACTTAGTAAAAATTGACATTTTGCTATTCTGTAATTGACGTTTTTCACCTAATATTAGAAATGTCAACCTAAATCCGACTATTTTTAGAAGGCATCAAAATACATGTCGACTATAATTAGTTATCAACAACTAAAATTGCAAAGCTTATTTTATTCATTTTTATAGTTTTTAGGTAGTTTAAAATAAATAATGGATGCCTACTATGTGGTTGCAGCTGTTGTAGAATCAGCAGAAAGGTAAATTGTTCATAGAAATATACAATGAAATTTATAATTTCGATAAGAAGAGGTACCTATATAATAAAGGATAAGAAGTACATAAATCCATACAATGGGAAAAAAAAATCTATGTTTGACATTTAATTCTATCATTTTATGTTAATATGTGTCCCTAAAACCAGTCGGGGTAAGTTGTGAATTTGGGGCCTTCCCTGAGGGGGGCTTTCAACGTGGCCTTGAATGAGGGCACCTTAGTGGGTGCAGGTGGCCTGGGAGTGGGTGCCGGGACGGAAATGTCCATTAGCGCTGGGGGGGGCAGGGGCCGTGGGGGCTGAATGAGAGGGGGGGAGGGGCGGGAATTGGCTCTGCTGGCCTCCCCTGTTGAACCAGGGGTTGGGCCCAGTTGGGCCCACGTGTTTAGCTTTGGGTCCTAGGGGCCCGTGGCTATTTGGTATCAGGCCCAAACTTTGCCCAAGTGGGCCAAGTTGATTGGGGATGGGCCCAGGTGGGCCGAGTTCATTGGGGGTGGGCCCAGGTGGGCCTCTACGAAATGGGGGCTGATAGGGGGTGTTGGGGTTAGGGGTCCCGAATCAGGGGGCTTCCCTACCAACGCGTCCGGAGGCACGTTTCGCCAATTTGGCGTTTTTCTGTTTGGGTGCTTTCGGGCATCCGCGATAACTCGCCGGATGTCCAGATTGCCCGCAGAGGACACAGCTGGGGGGCTCTGTGCACTGGTCCCTCTCTTTGGGACGCTCGCACTCCCTTGTGCCGTGATCACCCAGGCACTTGACGCACCTAGGCTTAGCGTAGCAATTACGCTGTGAGTGGCCATATAATTGGCAACGGTGGCACTGACGATGGGCGAGGGGGTGCGGTCCTTAAAGTCCGGGCTGGCAAAACGCCTATGCGGTGATGTGGACTACGGGGGGACCCTAATGGTTCTCGGGAACGGGGCGGAGATGCCGAACGGCTGCGCGCTGAGTGCAGCTCGTCGTCATCACTGACGGAAGGGGGGCGTCTGCGCCTTAACTGGGGAGCAGCCGGGGGTGACTCCGGAGAGTCAGGTATCCCCGCATCGGTAAACAAATTTCCATACTTATTAATTATGTGGGTCCTTGAAGAGGACGGTCCAGGACGGTCTTCAAAATGTAATCCTGCGTTTTTTTTTTTTTTTTTTTTTTTTTTCGAATGGATTCTCGCAGGTTGGACCGAAGTCCCATTTCTGCTTAACCGGACTTAGTTGGCGGAGAGTCCCATGTGGGACTCCATTCGCCGGTAATCCTGCGTGGTACTTTTTAGCTTATATTCTAATTTATTCAACTTTTTTAAGAAATTTCGTGTCCTGGGTGCTAGAACTTTTTAACCACGTCTTTAAAAAGGGAAATTCCAGCTTTTTAAATTAAAGAAATAGTTTATTATTGTGATTGCCCATGGAATTCAAAGGTCCTCGCGTTTTTTGCAAATAGCTCTGTTTCTCGTTGTTTAAGATATACAATATGATACGCTGCAATAATAACAATATATCTCCTTTGATAGGTACTCTTACGCCCGTATTACAGAAGGTTCCTCAAGTACAGTTTAAGGTGAATGCTACAGGGTAGCCCGCGAAATTCAAATTATTTTGCGTTTTTTGCAAATTGTAGCTTTATTTCGCGTTGTATATCGATCAAAATATGATTAGCGGAAATAATAACAATATATCTACTGAATAATACTCATAAAAAATATTAACCTAGCTCCATAAGCTGTTCAAGCTCGATAATATAAATTTACGATCAAATTATCGATTTTCGAGCTTGTACAGTTTATAGAGCTAGGTTAATATTTTTTATGAGTATTATTCAGTAGATCTATTGTTATGATTTCCGCTAATCACATTTAGACCGATATACAACGCGAAATAAAGCTAAAATTTGCAAAAAACGTCAAAATTTTTGAATTTCGCGGGCTACCCTGTAGCATTCACCTTAACCTCCAATCACCTGATCACTACTTAAGGATAGAATCGTTACATGAGTATCGGTCTTATTCCAGAACGGTAATTATTATAAACTTTAATTCAACAATATAACACACGAATTTGACCTGAATTAAAATAGAAATCTCTACTCAAGCGTAGTCTGGACCACACTAGAGTGATTGATTACAGATCAAATCTCTGCTCAAATACCGAAACAGGTTACAGTATAAAATAAAGCTAAACTCAGCTGAACTGTGATCAATAAGTCTCTGCTTGAGGAACGTTCTAAAATCAAAGCTCAACTCAAAACTAGTTTTAAACAGTGATCAACGCTTGAGTATCGTTCTGTAATACGGGCCGTAGAAAATAATAACCTAGCTCTTTAATCTGATCACATTATTCCAATTTATATATTTTATTGAAAATATAAAACAAAAATGTACTTTATTTCGTGACATGATTTTTTCTTCTTAATTTTAATGATAAACTAATAATTCCAAATATAATTATTATTTAATTTCCTTCTGTTTTTGTGAACGTTCGGTCATTCCATTCACTCTTTAATAAAAAAATTAAGATGTAATGGTAACACCGCCAATTCAACTTAGATGCGTCAAACTCAATTATTAGAGCTGTCAACAAGTTTTCTAAAATAAGAAAAAGATAAACACAGAATAAGTTTTATGATTTTCTAAACTAAAATTTGTAAATTTTAGTTATAGTTTGGTTTAGGTGGGTGTACAAGAGAATCGGCACCATTATCATTTTTAATTTACGAGCTCTATCATCTTTTTATTTGAGGCGGAGAAAATGCCTATCGCATGTCACCCCGCCCGGGGAGGTAGCGTGGTTATGTGGGGCTCGCACAGTGTTGCCAGATCGATGAAACGAAAATACGGTGCACAGTGGGTCAAAATTACCAGAAATACGGTAAAACAGTTTAAATAAATACGGCAGATTTACGGTGACAAATTTTCATACTTTTCTGCCTTTAATCGAAGGCAATATTGGTGATTGCAACGTAGTAGCCCTCGGAACTTTAAATTTCTTCCGTTTTTTGAAAGTTGTAGCTCTATCTCACGTTGATCGGAATATTTTTCGCGACAATAATCACGACAATGGTGTCGATTCTCTTGTTCACGAACTAAACTTATTTTAAACTATCACTCTCTTTTACTAATAGTAGATACAAGAAAGGGATGGCAACCATTTAAGAGCTGTCAAATTAGACGAAATTAAAATTTCCATACAAGTTTAGTCGTGATCTCGGAACGTGCCCACTAAAATACAAAGAAATGTAACACGTAAACTAATTTGACAGTTCTAAAATGGTTGCCATCCCTTTCTTGTATCTACTTTTAGTAAAAGAGAGCGATAGTTTAAAATAAGTTTAGTTCGTGAACAAGAGAATCGACACCATTAGTAGATTTTTTTAAACTATCGCGAATTTCACTCAATGACAATAGTAGTAGGTAAATTAGGCATAAATTTAGATTCTTGGCGAATTATCCCTTATTTAGCAGTAAAAACATCCTAGCTTTATAAGCTCCCCGATTTAAAGTTAGGTACTAACACATTGGTGCCGATTCTCTTGTACACCCACCTAAACCTAACTATAACTAAAATTTACAAATTTTAGTTTAGAAAATCATAAAACTTATTCTGTGTTTATCTTTTTCTTATTTTACAAAACTTGTTGACAGCTCTAATAATTGAGTTTGACGCATCTAAGTTGAATTGGCGGTGTTACCAGTACATCTTAAAAAATTTATTAAAGAGTGAATGGAATGACCGAAAGTTCACAAAAACAAGGAAATTAAATAATAATTATATTTGTAATTATTAGTTTATCATTAAAATTATGAAGAAAAAATCATGTCACGAAATAAAGTACATTTTTGTTTTATATTTTCAATAAAATATATAAATTGGAATAATGTGATCAGGTTATTATTACCTACGGCCCGTATTACAGAACGATACTCAAGCGTTGATCACAGTTTAAAACTAGTTTTGAGTTGAGCTTTGATTTTAGATCGTTCCTCAAGCAGAGATTTATTGATCACAGTTCAGATCACAATAATAAACTATTTCTTTAATTTAAAAAGCTGGAATTTCGCTTTTTAAAGACGTGGTTAAAAAGTTCTAGCACCCAGGACACGAAATTTCTGAAAAAAGTTGAATAAATTAGAATATAACATTGAATTAAGAAACCTATGGAAGTGGCACATTCTTCTATATCCACCTAGTTTATACAAATATCTATTAAATCGTTATTGAATTATGAAACTATTCTTTGTCTCTTGTTAACAAACGTGTTATGTCGTTTGGTGAAAGAGATCGCATGCTATTTGTATATTCTCTGTTTGGCAACATCTTTACGGGATGTCAAAATACCTACGCCGCGTGGCAACCCCGCTTACCCCGCAATGTGGCCCATAATACATGAGCTGTCAAGTAAACAAACTAGGGCTGTTGATATTTTTTAAATATCAGATTTTCGATCTATCGATTATTATTGAAAAAAAAAGATATTTCGATATATTGGCCAAATTTCATGATTCTAGGTCAATGCGAAGTATCCTATAGGTTTTTTATGTGAGTTTGCGAGTATCAAAATGTGACATAGCCGTATGATTGTCTTGACCTAGAAGCTTGATTTTTTATGTCCTAGGGACAGCCGAACTTAGTATTTGATATAATTGCATTATTTATTACTATTTGAAAATGATTTTAATCAGCACACATCTCTGGTACGAAACACGAGCATCGATATCGATACTTTTTAGTTTTGATTATTTACTTCCCTAGCTATGGCCACCATAACGGTGGCCCGGATATTGTAGGTATACCACGCTTATTTCGTAGGTATTACTGGTCCATAGGTACAAGTCAATGACTTCTTATCCTTTATTATATAGGTACCTCTTCTTATCGAAATTATAAATTTCATTGTATGTTTCTATGAACAATTTACCTTTCTGCTGAATCTACAACAGCTGCAACCACATAGTAGGCATCCATTATTTATTTTAAACTACCTAAAAACTATAAAAATGAATAAAATAAGCTTTGCAATTTTAGTTGTTGATAACTAATTATAGTCGACATGTATTTTGATGCCTTCTAAAAATAGTCAGATTTAGGTTGACATTTCTAATATTAGGTGAAAAACGTCAATTACAGAATAGCAAAATGTCAATTTTTACTAAGTTGAATAACTAAACTAATTTTGGTCCTGTCAAACCAAAAATTAGTTTTAAAGTGAATTTCAGAATAGAAAACTTCGTTTGACAGGACTAAACTAAATTTAGGTGATTTTTAGTCTAGTTTAGAGAATTTTGTGACAGGAGAATCGGCACCATTGTCGATTATCGAGCTTATAGAGCTAGGTTAATGTTTTTATGAGCATTATTCAGTAGATCATCATCATAATTTCAACCAAAGTACGTCCACTGCTGGACATAGGCCTCCCCCAAGATTCAGTAGATATATTGTTATTATTGCCACTAATCATATTCCGATCAATATACCTACAACGTGAATTAGATCTACATTTTGCAAAAAAACTCGTTTTTTTTTTTAATTTCGTATGCAACTAGGTGCCCACTGACTTCAGTAATACAGAAAAATGACACAATTTTTTTATATTTTTGTCATATAACGTTGGATTCAAAAAATTACGGTAACTTTCATACACCGTAATTTATGATTACGGTAAGTGGCAGAAATAAAAACAAAAGCCAAAATTACGGCAGATGTGCCGTAATTACGGTGCATATGGCAACACTGGGCTCATCATCATCATTTCAGCCGAAAGACGTCCACTGCTGGACATAGGCCTCCCCCAAGCATCGCCACAACGACCGGTCCTGTGCCTTCCGCATCCAGCGGATTCCCGCGACCTTCACCAGGTCGTCGGTCCACCTTGTGGGGGGCCTACCCACGCTGCGCCTTCCAGTACGCGGTCGCCACTCCAGAACTTTACTGCCCCATCGGCCATCCGTTCTGCGAGCAATGTGCCCCGCCCACTGCCACTTAAGTTTGGCAATTCTTCGTGCTATGTCGGTTACTTTCGTTCTAACACTGGGCTCGCACCCACTAAAAACTCCGCCGTGTACCTACTCTCGCCTTGGTGGATGAGCCACGAGAACTGCAATGCAATGGCATTCGCGACCCATCCAGCGCGGCCCATTTTCGGTTATGTCTAATCCCTCTTCATTTAATGAATCTCCTTAGGCGATTTCCTGGCAGAGCTCTATCATCTAATTCAACCTATGAAAAAATTTGTTAGGTAACTAAATGATTGTCAAAGTTTAAAGAAATCATTAAACTTTTTTTTTTTTGTGAATGTAATTCGCCAGTTTTTTTAAAGGATGGTGTATACTGAGGCGGTTTTGCTAGAGTCATTGCGCATTTCAAGTGTTGCTGCGATGGGTATCCCGCACATGGCGCTCGACGACGCACGACTCGGCAACTACATTATACCCAAGGTACCTATGTAGTTATTAAAGACCTTTGATAACTGCGGTTGTTGATACTTTGTTTCAATAGAAGTTTAAAATCAGTTTCAAGTTGTTCTTGGCAAAGAAAATTATCATATAAGCTTGGGATAAGTAAATTTTAGAGAAGACCGTAACTCCGTTCAAGCTCACTTTTTGGCCAGGATGAAGGCTCTCTGTCTGAACAGATACTAGAAGTAAACTTAGAGTTTCATAGCAAATCTCGTGTTGTCTCTGTTTTCCTAAATGAACATCTTACTGCGGTAGACTCTCCTAGTGCAAGCAGCCTGGATAAGGTAGTTTTGAAGTACAAGGACTATTTAGCATCTAAACCCTTTCTATGCATACGCTCTGTAGGGTATTGTAGGTACCGAACAACTTTATTGATATGCTGATATGATAATTATAAATGATACGAGTCCTTTGATGACCAATAGTTTAATGCACTAAATTAACACCAAAGTTCAGACAGAAATACTAAAGAATAAATGATATTGATATGATATTGATAGGTATATGAGAACACACGGCGCGTTCGATGATCGGTAGTGAACTAACTTAAAAATAAATGAAAATGAATTATGAATGTTGGCGGATAATGCTGACGCGGGTTGTACATTAATTTCGCAATGTTCGGTAGCACCGTACACGCTCCATCCGGGGAAGATGAAGGGTCTTACCAACTGGAACTATACTAACAGGTATTCCTCTACTACCTACTTTTGGCCAGGGGTGCCTTGCCAAGTCCTTGAGATGCAAATAGGAGCCTTCAAGAAAAGATATGTGTGAGTTACGTCTTTTTAAAAGAAGGTGACTAGGGAGAAGCAGAAGGCAGAGGACCGAGTGTTGTAGTGCTACTTGGGAGAGGCCTATGTCCAGCAGTGGACTACGATAGGCTGAGTTGATGATTATTTCGTAGACAAAACCCTTGCCTACACTGGTCATGCTGCGCCTGCTTGCAAGGCCGTAGTAGCCAGGAATTCACTTCGGACTCTAGACCAGAGAAAATAAGTAACAACTTTATTTTAAAATTAGCATATTATAATTTTACATAAATATAAATTTCAGGCCCAGCCCCCGTAATTTTAATTTATGTAAAATTATAATTAAACCCCCAAACCCTCCCCTGCCTACGGCCTTGCCCGCTGGTGTTACGGACTTGTGGATGTCCGGCGGTGATTGTTTACCATTAGATGACCTGCTTGCTCGTTTGCCGCCCTGTATTATACAAAATGGTAGTTTATAAAAGCAAAAGGTCACTTCAATTAATCGCTAGGTAGCCTACTAATCAGCCTATATTTCCTAGGGAACATTCATTTTATTGGCTATGTTCGACCTACATAACGGCACCCATTGGAAAGATCCTACCACATTCCGTCCAGAGCGGTTTATCACCAAAGAAGGAAATCTGATTCAGGACGAGTGGCTCATGCCGTTTGGAACAGGTAAATATTTCTTTTGCCAGTTGTTTTTATAAACATGAAACCTTTTTGATGATTTTAGGGTTATTTTTCATTTTCATACACTCGAAGATACTGGGCTTGTGCTCCTTGTGCCCTTATGGGAAAGACGGTACTGGGTATGGGTACCACATAACCATATAACGTGTTTTAAGTTAGGCACTTTACCATGGAGAAAAGATTACAGTTTTATAAATATCCTATAGTATGTTGTCCTAAAAGTTTTTTTTCTCTTTAAAAACCATTGCATTTACAAACACAAATCTCACATGCACAAACAGCCAAACCCGTAACCTGATTCAGAAGGATTCCATATTATGGCAGTTGTCGAACGATTCGGTTTGTTATTTCATTTTCTCTCGTATCGTAGACGAAACGAGATAACTAACCGAATCGGTCGACAACTGTTTATCAAAAATGTTCTGAATCGGAGCCGGAACAACTGTCTGTGGATCACAAAAATATTTGTTCCGTGCGGAAATCAAACGCACGACCGTAAGCGCAGGAGCCGTTCAGCCACTGCGCCAATCGTGTTGTCAACAAAAAGTCCACAGGTCCACAGAAATAGATAGATAGAATGGTTGTAATCACAATTTTACTTGTGATTCATGCGTGGCAACTTTTGGAAAAACCACGCCTCCCATGTTGACGTCGTAAATTTTTAAAAATTAACTTTAATCAAATTTACTTTACAGCTTTTGTTTCTGCAGTTAGAAACAGCGCAATAAGGCATTTTTGCAGGTTTTTGTTACAGTATTTACAGAAAAAAGTCAAGGCGTACTGAGAAAGATTTTGAAATGCCCTGTACTGTGGTGCAGAGTGTAGACAAGCGCGCCTCGCCCACTTTTCCATTCTATCCATCTATTTCTGTGCTACGGTCTTTCTTGCTTTAAGCTTACTGAACAAAACAATATTATAGTTTTCTATACGTTGAATTTTATTTGACTCAAGTTGTTTCATGCATTTTTCTAGGAAGAAGACGTTGTATAGGTGAAGGGTTAGCTCGCTCTCAACTGTTCATGTTCCTCACACATATCCTGCAGAAGTTCCGACTGAAGATACCAGGTGGCGACACCGTGCTCTCTACAGAACCTAACGACGGCCTTTCACTCTCAGCTAAACCATTCAGAGTAATTTTTGAACCAAGATTCTAGTATCTAATGGTTTTAACTATTGCTGTTCCGGGCCCAGGAACATTTTCAAGAAGTAGAGATATTACCGAGACAATCCCAGCTGTAACAACACTAGTTTTTATATATTTCCATGTCATTAGTGTAAAGTCTCGACAATATCTAATGACTGACAATGTACGGAAGAAAACCGATTCAGTCAAAATGTAACATATAAAAACATTAATTGAAGGTTACGCCACTTTACAAATGTTTTATTGATGATTTGAGCAGTAATAAAATATAAAAATCACATAATATTATTATGATTCACTTATGAATCGGTTGTCTTCTTTTATAAAGATATAAAATTAATAATATAATAAGTAAATAAATAAAATCCTCCTCCAGAATAAAATTTTCAATTTCTTTAACTGATAAACGCATCATTAAAGGGTTAAGAGTAGGCTCAAAGTTTGCCCAAGTACGTTCTAATAGAATTTTATTATTTTACAAACTTTAGGCCCGCGACGTCGTTCGCGAGAATTTCCGTTTTTCCGGTTTCCGCGGGAATTATGGAAATTCCTTTCTTACTGCTCACCACGTGCTCACCTAAGTTATCTAAGGAACACTTGTACAAAATTTCATCCTCCTAGACCCACCGATTTAGGTTGTTCGTTGTCTGTCAGTCAGTTTTAGAATTTTATTAAGGAAAATCATTCATACACTGTTAATAGCAACCCATACAAGGATACAAAATAATCGCAAGTTAAGAAAAAAGAACGAATAATGTGACAAATATTCCGCCTGTAACAGATAAAGCAAACATTTTGAGTTTTCCTACTCTACAGTGTGCATGGTGCCTCTCGCGACGTCTCCTCACTGAAAATCAATGCGTACCGCGCATGCGTTACAGATTTTCCTCCGCCGCTGTCAAGAGCGCCGGCGAAGTAATTGTTTATAACGCAGTGAATAATCATTTTAAAAACAAATCCATTCAAAACAAACGAATAACTTTAACGAAGCCATATGCAAAACGAGTAGATAGAAAGTGTAACAGTAGGCATAGAGATTCACCCTTAGTGTAACGATGTGAGTGGGTGTAATAAATTGATTATTGTATATTTTTAAACAATAAGTTGATAAAACTTAAAAATATGCTAACTTGTAAATGAAAATATTTTATTATTCATCCATTACTACCTGGTTATTAGAACAATAGCTGTAAGAATTTAATTTGATCCATAAAACGATGTAGCTGTAAGAAGTGGCGTAAAATCAGCAAAATGAACGAGACCTTAGGTCGCGGGTACGCCCGCATCGAGGCGATCCGCGCGGCGCGGGGCGAGCCGCTGTCGTCCATGCCGGACCCGGGGGCGCCGCCGCCGGACCGGTACAACTCCGTCTACCTGACGCTGTTCGTCGCCGGAGCTGCTTTCTTACTTCCCTTTAACAGGTACCTAATATTTACAGAGTAGCGAGCGACCACATACAAGCGCTACGCTTCATACTCCACAAGCAAAATTCAACATATCCCACCCTTTTCATAAATTCATCACATTTTTCTTCTTGCCTGTCCTCACATCTCTAGTCTCTAGAGGTACAATTCCGACACCGCGCGGCGAGAGCAACCAACCGCAGCTGCAGCCAACCGAAAACCACAGGCGACACTATTTGGTTTGTATTTTTGTAAGCGACAGCGTCGCCGCGCTCGGAATTTACATTCATACAATGTCGAATAAAATGTATAGGAATCACTTGTCACTTGCAGTCGGCAACAGCAGCTGTAGCTGCGGTCGGTCACTGTCGCTGGTGTCGAAATTTACAAAAAATTTGCTAATCCCTACATTTGTGTTCGCAAAAATCGACAAAATGTAGGGATCAGCTCTTTTTTTTTTGGTTTGGTCCCATAGTAAAAGTTGTTCAAAATGATGAGTACAATGACCACTTAAGAGGTTTAGTATAAACTAAGAATAATGTTGTATACGCTACCCCAGCAATCGCCATCGCGCGCCGTATCTATGCATGTAGGCGGGCAAGTTCGATAACGGGTTCTCCCGCTGTAACATATACACCAGTCACAATACTTATCAGAAAAAACCAACAATAGCTGATGAGGAATAGGTACACCGGCCAAGGTGATAAGAAACAGTCATACAGGTGCAAGAAGGCCCAAGTAGTGACTACAAGAGATAATGTAATATTTTCGAGTATTTGTCCAGTTAGTTAATGCGGTCATGAATTTATTATACATGTGTATTACGTATATCTGCCTAAAAACTAAAAACAGTCTTATTTATTCGATTACCTTATACGGTTTATGGCAGAGATTAGGAGGAACATTTTCCGTAAAAAAGCATTATCTCGATCATGAAGAAGCAAATACTTCAATGACGAAAAGAAGTAAGATGTAGCGTATACGCTACGTATATAGAGGTACCAAGACTGTCACACTCACAGGAGTAACTTCCCATCTTTAGGGTTGCTTTCCACTAGAGTTGTGCGATAAAACAGAGTGCAGGTGAGCGAGGAAAAATCCACGAAGAGGGAGAGTTGCATTGTGTGAGGCTAGCAAAATGTAGCAATCCTACATAACATAAATATAATTGGCCCATTATTGTCCCACTGCTGGGCACAGGACTCTTATAAGAATAAAAGAAAAGAATTAAGGAAGCAATCCTATTGGTGGATTTTTTCTCGTTTACCACACAGCTTCCTCGCACTCCTCTCGTAGAATGCCACTATTATGGTCGATCACTGTAATTTGCATGTGGATTGGTTCAACCTTTTTAAAGGCTGTTTTCCGACGATCGTGTTCTAATGTTTCAGTTTCATCATGGCCGTGGACTACTTCCAGATGCACTATCCCAACACCACGATCATGTTCGATATGTCCACAGTGTACATAGCTTCAGCGTGCGTTGCCGTTTGCCTGAACAATCTTCTGCTAGATTTGTTCACATACAACACTAGAATCACATTTGGTAAGTTTTGGGTCCTATTCCGATGCATTATTTCTAATGTAAAAAATCTAGCAGACAGAACAGAAACAACTGAAGTAAATTTGAAGAGGCTCTAGTACAACAGTGGATTGCACTACCTAGCTTTTTTCCGACTTCTGTGCTGATTACTTCACCTTGACGGATTTCAGCTGTAGTAGAGCTCCTTGTGAAGGAGCTCGTCTGGGGAAGTACTACCACCGTACTTATTTCTGCTGCCAAACAGTGATGCTTGCATTGCTGTGTTTCGGTGCGTGGGTTACGGGTACCGGTGAAATTACTAACACTTGAGACTTTCCATCTTCATGTCTCAGTTTGGCGAACTGACTTGCAGTAGCATCGAGGCAACAGCCTAGGTGGTATTGCAGTTTTTATGGGCAGGGGTAACCGCTTAACACCAGGTGGGCCTTGGGCTCGTTTCACCATCCTGTACTATAAAATAGCTACTGAAATTTAACATCTGTCATGTCATGACTATCCCAGTCTAGCGGTTGAACGCTTGCCTTCCATGCAGGAGGGCCTGAGTTCGAACCCGGCCGGCACCTCTGACTTTTCGAATTCATGTGTGGTTCAGAATTTGATTATCACTTGCTTTAACGGTGAAGCCATAGACCAGTAAGCCTCTAGACGCCGCTTAGCTGGACACCCCCGGTCACAACGCATATGCTCTACCACGCATATCATACGTCACTCCGCCAATCGGAACGTCACTCAGTCAGCGAGCGGCACCAATCATAAGGAATCATACCACCGAACTTTTGAGCCGGCCAATCATAACACGCCGTCCGCCCCCCTGACCCCACCAACGTTTTACGACTGCGTTTGAATACAAAACTTTGTTTATGCAGAGTCTTGAAGCTTACTGGTCTGTGCGGTGAAGCAAAACATCATGAGGAAACCTGTGCACCACCCGAAAGTGCTCCATACAGTTGTCGATAGTGTGTGATTAAGCCAGCGTGGTGGACTAATGCCTTACTTAACTTTCTCATTCGGAGACAGTGCCCGTGCCCAACAGTGGGACAATAATAGGCTGCTTATGTTGTGTGTATGTATTAATGCTGATGCCTTCTCCCGGGTACATTCACTCGATTTAGAGCATTGGCCTTCCAGTAAAGCAACAAACCGCTACAGACCGTTTTAGTAATCCAATCTATCAATCCAAACTTGCAGGCATCCTAGTATCTCTGGCAACGATGTTGTTCGTGGCGGTGTGCAACATCGGCTGGGACGGGTTCTCGACGCGTGTGTCCTACACTATCAACCTGGTCGCGATCGGCGTAGTCGCCTTCGGCTGTACCATTCAGCAGGCGTCGTACTACGGGTTCACCGGCTGTCTGCCACCGAGATACACCCAGGCGGTGATGGCTGGCGAAAGTAAGTTCTGTTTATAATTAAAGAGTAATTTACAATGATTTATCTTATTGTAACTGTCTCCCAAGATAGGAAAGTATAATTAAGTAATATTCTCACATAGTCAAGCACGGTTTTAGATCGAATTCGTTAAATGACTTCAAAGATAGGCATCCTGGGCTGCACTGGTGTCGCTGCAATCGACATCTCATGAATGGGCTAGAAACAAAAGATGGCTAAATTACGCTCCTCTTATATCGGTTAACGTTTAGCGTACGCATTGCGTAAAAGTTTGGACAAGCTGAAATATGTGAGTAGGTGATAATTATATCATATCTAAGAAAGAAAGATATAAATTACGTAAATTGATATCTATCATTTCTACTTTCAGCAATAAATATTAACTAAGATGTCAATTCTTCGGCTACATCCCATAATGTTCATCAACTTTTTTCTTCCACACAAGAATTCCCATTTCGTTTTCAAATTAATGTTAGTGGGCAAAAATAAAGTTGACGCAATGAGAAGTTTACAAAATGGGATGTAGCCTCGAGGCCGATAATTATGCAATAGTATAGATAGAATACATAGATAGTATAGATATTTCATAGATGCTATTTATGATTATTTTCAAAGGTGCTGCCGGCTTTTGGGTGTCGCTAGACCGTATCGTCACCAAGTATGGGTTCCGTCAGCCACAAAGAAGCACTTTTATGTTCTTCGTGTTCTCCATACTGATACTGCTGGGGCACTCGATGCTGCACCACGTGATGATGCGTCATCCTCTTGTGCAGCACTATCTACGACTGACGAACGAGTCGCGTCAAAGGAGGCGCATTCAGCTTCACCTTAACCCTAACGAGGATGCTACCCTGGTAAGAGAAAATTGTCAGCAGCATCTTCCTCTGCCGCCACCAGTTCCGTTTGCACAGTGTGGTTATTGGAACAAAGTCCTTATGGGGGCTTGCGGTAAATGTGATTCGGGAAAACATGTAGCGTCACGTCCCGCTGATATCTGCGTTACACCCATAGAGTACATTGAATATACGGCCATCGAGTTGTCAGCCTGACCTGACCTTTAAGCGCCATCTGGTGGGTGACGTCAAAGTTACAGCGTACTATGAAATAAAATATACAAAAAGACATGTTTTACTGGGAATCAAACCTGAGCACTGTGGTAACTCAGTCCGACGCATGATGTTTCCTGCCATCTATGTTTGTATTATAGTTGCTAAATTTTGCATTATAATGAACCGGTCAAAAAATATGAATTTTAAGGATAACTTCGTTTCTGGCGGGGGTCCCCAACCGCACACGTTTTTTATGACAACATTCCTTACAGACCATTGTTCGTTCTAGGGTGAAGCGCGTGAGGCGTGCGTGTTACTGCAACTGTTGGTTCGTGAGTTGTGATTGTGAGTAAAGATGCGCAACAAACAGTTGCAGTAACTGCACGCGTGTAGCGCATTTGCCAAATGACGTCTGTGGTCTAGTGGTTCGAGTATCGGACTGCTGATCACGAGGTCGTGGGTTCGATTCCCACAGGACACAAATATTTATGTGATGAATGAACATAAGTGTTTGTGTTGGTCTGGGTATTTCTTATGTATTTTATTTATAAGTATGTATTTATCTATGGCAGTCGTTACGGGTAGTCAGAAGCCTGAAAGTCTGACAACTGGTCTAACCTCCCAATGTCAGTATTACCCAGTAACTGGGTTGCGGGGGTCTGATGGCAGTCGCTCCGTGTAAAATACTGATGTTCAGCCGCATCTGGCTAGACTGGAAGCCGACCCCAATATAATTGGGAAAAGGCTCGGAGGATGATGATGATGATGATGATTTACCAAAAAAAAGTATATAAGTATTATATCTATGGTCTAGTACCCATAGCACAAGCTCTGCTTAGTTTGGGACTAGATGGTGCTGTGTAAAAATGTCCCAAAAATATTCATTTTTGTTTATTAAATGTGTACGCACCCTAACGACCTATTATTGGGCCTGAATTACAGGCTGATTTGAATGCAAAATAAAAGCTTTTAACTTTTTCACTGCGACAAAATCGTTTTAATTTTTAATCTAGTTAAATACATACCTAGTTCAGAAACCAATTCAATCATACTATAATTTAGACGAGATTTCTTGTCCACCGTATCTAAGAGCACATACGAGCCAAACACAACGACATCTAAATACTCTGCTCATGAATCACGGATAGCTGATTTAGCGTATGTCTCATACAAATTTTTAAATTTGTTATATAGCGCTCCCGTAACCCTTTCGATACAGGCGGCACAGGGTATTTGTAATCGAAATGAGATGGAATGAATGATGTTTTATAATTTCAATTTCAGATGGAGAGCGAAACGGGAGAAGCCAGCTACGGCGTATTAAAACTGCAGAGTCCAGCTCTGTCGACTGCCGGGCAAGGTATTTATTTAATTTTTATTTTAAACTAATTTTCATGTTGCGCTACGGACACGGGTCCAGTTTGCAAGCCAGTTCAGTGAGTCAGTTCAGTCACTGGCCTTTCACTGGCCTCGTGTACGAATACATTTGAAGTCAGTTCAGTGAGTCAGGTCAATCACTGGCCTTTCACTGGCCTCGTGTACGAATACATTCAAAATCAGTCTAGTGAGTCAGTTCAGTTACTGGTCTTTCACTGGCCTCCTGTACGAATACATTTGAAGTCAGTCCAGTGAGTCAGGTCAGTCTCTGGCCATTCACTGGCCTCGTGTACGAATACATTTAAAGTCAATCCAGTGAGTCAGATCAGTCACATCAGTCACTAGTCTTTAAATGGCCTCGTGTACGAATACATTTGAAGTCAGTTCAGTGAATCAGATCAGTCTGTGGCCTTTCTCTGGCCTGGTGTACAAATAGGTATATCTGAAGGCAATTACTCACTGAATTATCTCGTGAACTGTCCACTCCCCGTGTCCGGCACGCATTATTTCAAACCCATGATATTGATAATAAAAACAAACACATTTTAAAATCAGCCCAAACTAGGTTTTTTATTTTAGTGTCCAAGAGACGTAGTACGAGTTTCGGCATAACGAACAACACAAAAAAAGAATTGCGCAAATCCATCGGTCGAATCGTGAGTTCATACAAAAATCCTATGAAAAAAAGCATTATGAACTCTTTACCCTAGCGGATACGAGGACGAACTATCGTGTTATGAATGAAAGTAATCGAATTTGAAATCGAATAGTGTCAAAAGTCGTACTAGAGTCTGACAGATATTCAAGATTCAAACAAGACCAGTACCCTCAGTTTGCTTCAGCGTTTCTTTGAAGTGGTCAGCTAGCTAGGAAATGCTGAAGACCTCTAACATCGGGACTCGTAAATGGGTTGAAAATAGCCTGTGACGTAGAGAATATTTTTTATGAATTAAATACTGTGGGCAGTATAAACACAACTACCTAAAAGTAATTTAGAAAACCATCAAATACCTAGTGAAGAAACATAGAATTGACGCTTTCTAATTAACATTTTTCAGGGGAAATGGAGACCAATACCTTTAGCTTTGCCAACCCAGTATACTCGCCGACAGCTATCGCGCCCGTCCCGGCAGAGGGTGCGGTGGAGCCCTTCCCCGACAGCGTGACGTCAGAGCCCTCGTCAGCGCTTCGTACCCCTCGACCTTCCTACAAAGTTGAAGACGTCGTCTTTGAGTCGCCTGAAAGACCAACTTCCTGGAGAGCATTCAAACGTAACCACTTTTTTAACTTACTGCTAGGAGAAATAAAAAAAATCGTTTTGAAGCGAACTTTTTATAACATCGTCGTTAGTGGCATAGACGCCAGCTTTTTACAGTCGCTAAATTCGTTGAAAGAAAATTTCGACCGCAAGCAGAATTCCAATCTGCGAGAGGGGTTCGCAGATTTTCAGTTTCAGCTTAAGTATATTATGCTATCCTAACCAACTAATGGCCAAAATTAATATCCTGTCAACCACGTCCACGATTTGCCTTACAACAGACATATCACAAGCTCTATTACAACTTATGGCAAGTCGTCGACATGACTAACTTTGCAATTAATACGCTCAGGACACGGTGCCAGTTCGCGAGTCAGTCCAGTGATTTAGTTCAGTTACTGGCCTGTCACTGGCCTCGTGTACGAATACATTTGAAGAAACACACTGTATTCGTACACGAGGCCAGCGATTGAACTGACTCACTGGACTGATTCGCGAACTGGCGCAGTGAGTGTCCAGAGCGCATTAATTATTCTCATTTTTTGTTAAACCCTATTGTAGAATTGCCGTATGAGTAGAGTAAATAGAAGTCCCTACTCAGGAGGTACCTATATTTTTTATCCATCCAATAGGACATTTCTCTAGAAGCTGGATGGTTGTACGACCTTATGTCGGTATTCAAAGCGCTCTTCCAAAGTAGAGACCTCAGAGCAACAGAATATTAGAGAGAGGACAAGCCGCTGTGTAAAGGCTGACCGTTGTATGTACAGCGGCCATACACTGCCGCTAGGTCACCATCACTTGCACCCAAGTGAGTATTCGCACTAGTTTGAGAAAAATTTCTTGTAATGCCGTATGGATACAAGTGTGCGTGTTTTATAAGTGTGCGTGCTTTTTGCTGTAATTTATTTATGCGTTTCTTGCGTTGTATGCGTAAGTTGAGCTTTCGATACTCGGACTCCATGCAAACTCAGCGGCTTGCCCTATCTCCTTATATTCCGTTATCTGTGGTACTATGTGGACCTATATGGCCATCTTAAGGCCTTGTTCGTTCTGACAAATGATTTAAATAAGCCGTCAACGTTAAATGGTATTCGCAGGCGGAGTACTGGCGCGCTGGGCGGTGGCTCGCGCGATCTACCCATACATGGTGTCGATCGGGCTGGTGTACTTCACGACGCTCAGCCTATACCCCGGCATCGCCTCCGAGGTGCCCTCCTGCCGCCTCGGGACCTGGATGCCCATCATACTCATGTCCGCCTTCAACCTCTTCGACTTCATTGGAAAAGTAAATATCTCGAGTGCCTAGTGCGAGTTTGAAACTAATGCATACGTGATCGAATGCGTCTAGTTTAATTCAGCGCCCCTGGTGGAAACGAGGTGGAACTAGGTAGTAAGTGATTTAGAATGAAAGTTGACGTATTCGATTGAGTTTTCGATGGCGTATGCGTAAGTTTCAAACTCGGAATCGGCAACTGAGTGGGTGTTCAATCAGTTTTTAACATTATTTATTTAATGCCTTTTTTATTCTTAACTATAACCGGTTACTAAAAGTCTACGCTGGACACCCAAGTACCCACCACCTACCCACCTAATAACCTAAATACACGTTTTACCTAAATGAAAAGCATTTATGCTAGCAGTACTTAATTGACTGAAACCATAACATAACATGATTCATTTGTTTTTCTTTGTTATGGCCTAGCACGCACTGCGGCTTTTTGCCTCCTGCGGTTTTGGGGCGGCAGGTATTGTAGCCAATGGGGTTTCTCAATACAGCCGCAATTTTTTTCCCGCAGTTGAATTGAGAAACCTTATTGGCTAGATTTTTTTTGACAGTTTAAAAAACCGCAACCGCAGTACGTGCGATTGGTTTCAGCTAGTATTTTTATTTTATTTAAACGCTTTTTAACTGTGTGCGTGGTGGTTAAACACATAAATACCCAAAGAGAATATAAATCACTATGTTTACTCATACCCACCTCATACCTATCATGATTATTTCTATTGTTATAGATAGCGGCTGCTTGGCCGTATGAGTGGAGTCGCAGTCAACTGCTGATGGCGAGCGGTCTGAGACTACTCCTTGTACCGCTAATGCTTTTATGCGCTGCGCCAAGGCATTCGCCGCATATCGTTGGGGACGTATGTATCTGCTGTAATTACTGCTTTTACAAAGAAAAACTCAAATATATTTCAACTTATTAAAGCCTAAGGTTTTTAAATATTTATTTAGTACTGTAAACGTGTTTCAGGTATACCCCATTTTATTCTCCGTGGTGCTAGGGTTCTCAAATGGCCTGTTTGGCTCCGTACCCATGATACTAGCGCCATCTCGCGTCGGCCGCGAGCATCGTGAGATTGCCGGTAAGATATTTATTTTTAACAGCTACAAATCTTGAATATATGGTACTTGAATAAATTTTAAACCACTGCCCACACCATATATATCATGTCCCATCGTTATGCTTCATGGAGGGAAAGTACTTTATTTATTGGAAATATGATAAAACTTTTTAACAAAAAATTGAACCGACGAAAAGAGAAACTGAAAAGCGAAAAATAACTAATTATGAGTCGGCGCCAAACGAACTTTTAACAAGCAAAGTGCGTGTAAGTTGCAAGTGGCCGAGCGGAGAACGCATTTTTGGAAAGTTATTGTTTATCGTTGTAAATTTCACGTTGTATTTGATGTGACGTTGTTTTTATTATTTATTTAAAGTAATTTAATGATCTTCGTTGAATGGTTGTTTGGCGCCGACTCATAATTAGTTATTTTTCGCTTTTCAGTTTCTCTTTTCGTCGGTTCAATTTTTTGTTAAAAAGTTTTATTTTTCATTTTTTTGTGGTTAAAGGTCTCCATTATGTCGTAGTGTCTAGAACTATATTTATGTGTGTCAAGTTTCAACAGAATCGGTTAACAGGTAAGAATTCAGTGGGTGAACAAACACTCATCCCCTGTTTTACTACCCTTAGGGGTGGATTTTGATTTTGAAATTTAAATGGGACCAACTTCGAGATATACCCTATCCATTAAAAAAAGAATTATCAAAATCGAACCACTCTGTAAAAAGTTATGCGTGGTCATACATAAAAAAAAAAAAAAAAAAAAAAATATATATATATACGCGTCGAATTGAGAACCTCCTCCTTTTTTTCGTCGGTTAAAAATTAACATAAAGGAGACGTCATTTTACTTTTAAAAATAAGGAGTTCTGCATTCACAGATTTAAAAAAAATCTCTTGCTTGATCTGGGAATCGAACTAAAACAATCGCGAAGAAACAATTGCGTAGGAACACCATCCTGTATTTTAAGGCTTCTGTTGATAGATCTAGATAGGGTCAATAATAAGTATAAAATCTGTCCAACAAACATAGTGTCTAAAATTAAAGGAATTCCATGAAATATGGACAAACAACAAATAAAATAACGTGTATTTTGGGTAAAATTTGCTTCTGGTATCATAATTTTATGGAAACGTACCTAAGCAGTGTTAGATTTTGTGGTTTTCATTTAATCTAGGACACAATGTTTAATGGGGTGATTTTATTTTTATTATGGACTCCATCGATTGGTGGCATAAAAATACAGAATTATATTTTTTGGCATACTTGAAGGTTCGATTCCCGGCTCACGGAAGATAGGTAGTTAGGTACTTTTGAAAAATCCTTGAATGCAGTATTACTTGTATAAAAAATGAAATTTCGTCTTCTTAAAGTAGAATTTTTTATCTCCATCTCCATGTAGTATAGTGATGGGACAGCCTGTATTCTCTGCGCACACTATGATTCCTCCTGTATCGTGACTATCGGGAATTCTTTTAAAACGCGCAGACTTGGAAACATCTATCTGTAGGCTATAGGTAAAATCATTTTGTGTACTGTGCGGAAATCAAAACCGCAACTTTTTTTTTTGAGACGGAGATAATGCCTACCGCATGCCACACCACCCGGGGAGGCACCGTGGCTATGTGGGGCTCGCACCTACTAAAAACTCCGCCGTATGCCTACTCTCGCCTTGGTTGTATGAGCCACGACTGCCACGAGAACTGCAATGCATGGCATTCGCGACCCAAAACCCGCAACTCCAAGCGCAGCCTCCAATCTCTGCACCAAACGTACTACAGCAACAACATAGCATCACGCCTGTGTTCCCCGAAGGGGCAGGCTGAGATGCATGTACATCCACATTTCGGTACCTAGTCATGTTATAATAAGTCCCATGTAAATAAATGGGGGCGAGCCTATTGTCATTAAACAATAGCGTGCCGTTATAGTTTTCCATTTGGCAGTGCATTTTAAGGTGTGGCAAGAACCTGCACGGGGGTCGCAGTCGCTTGAAAATATAAAGTCTTTTAACTACTTCTTAATAATTAGGTCGTCATCATCATCATCATCATTTCAGCCGAAAGACGTCCACTGCTGGACATAGGCCTCCCCCAAAAGGGGGGATATGCCATAATCGCCACGCTTGGCAGGCGGGTTGGTATTAGGTAATAATTAGGTATGTTTATTAAAAAGCCTTACACAAAATCCCATATCTAGCGAAGGGCGAGCGGGACGCAGGGATTTTTTTACCAAAGGGTCGCGTTATGGAAAGCGTTGAAATCTTAAAGAAAGTATATAACCTATACCGGTAAGTGACGACCTCTGTGGTCTAATGGTTCGAGTGTCGGACTGCTGGTTCGATTCCCACAGGACACAAATATTTGTGTGATGAACATAAGTGTTTGTGTTGGTCTGGATGTGTTTCTTATGTATTATAAGTATGTATTTACAAAAAAAATAGTATATAAGTATTATATCCATTGTCTAGTACCCATACCACAAGCTCTGCTTATTTGGGACTAGATGGTGCTGTGTAAAAATGTCCCAAAGATATTTATTTATTTATTTAAAAAAAAGTATACTGTACCTAGTAATAAGTTGAACTGCAGGGAACATGATGACGCTGTCGTACAACGGCGGGCTGCTGTCGGGCTCGCTGGTGTCGTACCTGCTGCTGGGCATGCTGGGCCCGCCGGCGGGCGCGCCGTGCCGCCTGTACCCCACGCCGCCGCTGCCCACGCTGCCGCCCGCCACGCCGCACAACCTCACCTACGCGGTCACCGCGCCGCACTAGCCACACCCAACTAAAAGCCAACATTAGTAAAGGCACCAACGAACACTCAGAAGCAACAATACCTGCCTATCTATATGGTTTTAAAATCACAAACAATGGTGTCGATTCTATTGTTCACGAACTAAACTTATTTTAAACTACCCCCCCCCTCCCTTTTACTAATAGTAGATACAAGAAAGGGATGGCAACAATTTTAGAACTGTCAGATTAGTTTACGTGTTAATTTTCTTTGTATTTTAGTGGGCATGTTTCGAGATCACGACTAAACTTGTATGGCAATCTATATTCTGACTAATTTGACAGTTCTAAATTTGTTGCCATCCCTTTCTTGTATCTACTATTAGTAAAAGAGAGCGATAGTTTAAAATAAGTTTAGTTCGTGAACATGAGAATCGACAACATTAGCTGACTATGGATAGAACTGAAAAAACGAACGGGACATGAAATATTGAAAATAGCAAATTTTACTCAAAGGAAACAATGGTTTCAATTCTCTTTGATTCCTGGTTCACGTAAGGAAGTTTTCAGAATTCTGTGATGCAGTTATTCTTATTTTTTTAAACGAAATAATTTTTCCTTTGGTAAAATTTGCTATCTTCAATATTTAATGTACGTTTCCTTCATGTCCCGTTCATTTTTTCCAACCTGTATATAGACACTTATTTTTCAGTTCTATCCATAGTCAGATAGCTAATAGTGTCGACTCTCTTGTTCACAAACTAAACTTATTTTAAACAATCGCTCTCTTTTTATTTACTAACAGCCAAAATTAATATCCAATCTATCTACGATTTACCCTACTAGAGATAGAAATTTGACATATTTTGTATGGAGCTTATATCAAATTCTTATCTCTAGTAGGGCAAATCGTGGATAGATTGGATATTAATTTTGGCCGTAATAGTACCTACATACAAGAAAGGGATGGCAACAATTTTAATGCTAATAACTTCTTAGGTTTTCGCGATCACTACACATTACAATAAAACAAAATTTAACCGGATTAAATCGCGTATATTATTTAAATAATATACGCGATTTAATCCGGTTAAATTTTGTTTTATTATAATTTTAATGCTGTCAATTTAGTTCACGTGTTACATTTCTTAGTATTTTAGTGGGCACGTTCCGAGATCACGACTAAACTTGTATGGAAATTTTAATTCCAACAAATTTGACAGCTCTAAAATTGTTGCCATCACTTCCTTGTATTTACTATTGGTAAAAAGGGCGATAGTTTAAAATAAGTTCAGTTTGTGAACAAAAGAATCAACACTATTAGCTATCTGAAAAATAAGTGTCTATATACAGGGTGGAAAAATCAAAGACATTTGTATACTGATGGGAAAAAACGAACGGGACATGAAGGAAACGTACTTTAAATATTGAAGATAGTAAATTTTACTCAAAGGAAACATTATTTCGTTTAAAAAAATAAGAATAACTGCATTCACAGAATTCTGAACACTTCCTTACCTGAACCAGGAATCAAACTAAAACCATGTACTACTTATGTTAGATTTAATTTTCTTTCTTCAATCTAGGACACAAAGTGTGTTGGAGTTATATAATCTTTATTGTCGACTCTATCTATCTCTATTAGGGCTTTCAAAATACAGGCTATTTTTGGCATTATTGAAGGTTCGACTCCCGGCTGAGACAAGCGAGTTTTCAAAAATATTTAAATGTAAATAGTTATACCAATTTTTTTTTATATTATGGAATGTTTCCTTTGAGTAAAATTTGCTATCTTTAATATGTATTGTAATTTTCCTCCATGTCCCGTTCCTTTTTTCCACCCTGTGTAGGAAGATGGCCCTTCAATCCACAGTCAAATATTAAGTCTCGTGGCTAGATATAGATATTATGGGCGGTTTAAAATCCACCGATAGGCAGATATAACTGCTTCTGATAGTACAACGTTATTGCAGCCAGTGTTGTAGCTATTTAGGGGCTGGCCGCGGAAGCCGCTGCTAGGGGCGCAAACCTAAAGGGGGCGCACTCACAGACCCGCAGTCTACAGTCCAGTCCTGATACACGGGCACGGCTTCTCTAAATATTACTCAAAATTAAAACGGGTTTATGGTTTTTTCTTCTTACAAAATAAGTTTTAGGGGGCGCAAAATTCAAATCTTGACCTGGGGGCTCATGACCTTTCAGTTCATCAGTTCAAACATTAAATTGCATTAGATTTTTTTAAATTATCTTTTTGCCCGTATTCCATAACGATTGTCATTGTCATTTCAATAATATTAATTTAACGTCAATGTATAAAATTACAGTTCTTAAATCTAGATTCATGTTGGAGCAGTGGAGCTGGAGCCTCAGAGAAATGAGCTGGAGCATCATTCTAGAATTTCTGCCATAAACTACAAACTTCGTTAGGAAAATGATGTTATTGTACCTATTTTACAGCTTTAATCTACTTAAGATAAGGAAAACATCGTGAGACAACTTGCACACCTGAGAGCAAAGAAAATAAGTTGTCTTTGCCTGAGAGTACTCTATACAGTTCTCTATGGTGTGTATCAGTGGCGGTTCTAGGGGGGGGGGTCATAGGGGTCATGACCCCTCCCCAAAATCGTACACGTCAAATTGACAAATCTCCAAAAATAGACTATTTGCAAAAATAAATAAAATAAATTATTAACTTCCTGCTTAAAAACGTCCAAAAGTAAACAATGAAATCAAAACTAGGTAAGTACTACCTACTTACATCACACGACATCTACTCGTACTCGTACGTCAAAAAATACCTAACATTATTTTAGAGTTTTGTTTATGTACTGAAGTTCAATTTACAGCATAGGTATTATTTTGCTCAAAATAAAGTATGAATGATATTCCAACTGGAAACAAACTTTTCATTAAACAACAACAACCACTTTTTCATTAAACAATATCACATACGACGGCGGTAGTTCATTTGTTGAATGGTTTGCGCTACATTACATGAGCCTGCCGTTCTTCTTCTGTGGTATCGACATGAGCTACATAATGATAATAGCTCATGCCGTGGGCAAAAGATTAGTCAGTCGGCAGGTTGGTACCGGGGCTGACTGCCCAGGGTGCGCCGGACGAACAATTAAATATCGTCACTCGTGGAGGTTCTTTTAATGCACCCCATGCAGCCTGCCGTTGCGATTGGACACTCAAAGGCGCAAGCGATTGAAGCTTTGGTGGTGAAAAAATTGTCGCGCTCGCTTCGCTCGCGCTTCTTCATTAACGTACATAGCCTTCAACTCGAAAAGATACACTTAAATTAAAGTCAACTTTTCGCATAAATATGAAAAATTCGAGCTCGCTTCGCTCGCGTTTGTTCCCAACGTTTGTTTCCTCTTTGTTGACGTTCATTTTGTAAGTTACTATACTGTTATATAATATAAGCTAACTCCAAACTTTACCTCGTCATAGCGAAAAAAAAATTTGGACCTTAAAACTAAGTAAGTAGTAAGCCAAGTTGACCCCCCCCAAAATCTTGGGCTGGAACCGCGCCTGGTGTGTATAGTGTGTAACCCGCACCGCGCACTCAGCGTGGTGGACTAACTAATTCGGAGAAGATGCCTGTGCCCAGCAGTGGGACAGTATGTTACAACATAATCCTCGGACAAATAAAAAAGGCGGACGGAATCTCGCTAAAGAAAGACTGAAGCACTTAATTTCGATCCGGGGCTTCAGTACTAATTTCGAAAGCGTTTTACACACCAGATTTATACTGTTATTTTATTTGTGACATTACAAGTGTACAACAATGACTACCGTCACACTAGAGTTTTTACGTAATCGCGGCTTTTTGGCATACTATACATGTGAATGTGTGCGTGCCGGTATGGATACTTCACTTCTTGTTTATCGAGATTCCGTCCGCCTTTGTTATTCGTCCGAGGTTTTAACAGAAACATTATATTTTTGGGGTGTTGACGTCTAAAATATAGTAGTTATTTACTTTTGCAGCGTATAAGCGGTATAAGTATAAAATGGCCATACCGACCAGGCAACCTGCTAATGGCAAAAAAATATTATTAATTATCTAGCCACGATTTGCGCCCTACTCTAATAGAGATAAAAATATTACATAAGGTCGATAGGTACAAGTGGTAAAACTTATGTCAAAATGTTTGTAGTAGGGTAAATCGTAGCTAAATAAGTTATTAATTTCGGCCGTTAATGTATTTATAGGTAGCCGTTTTCAATAATCTATTTAACCACGATTTGCCCTTCTCTAGAAGAAATTATTATCTCTAGATAGAAATTTGACATAAAATGTATGGAGCTTGTCACATTTCTATCTCTAGTAGGGCAAATCGTGGATAAATAGGATATTAAAAATGACCGTTAACTAATATTTAATCTACCGTAATAATTAAGTAATAAGTACCTACGATATTAATATAATACCTATTTCAAGTCAGCGGACTCTTGCTATTAAACTTAAATAGGCACTTCGCATTTTTACCTAACGTTAATTAGTAATAAGAATATCCAAGTAATGGCATAGAACAAATAATAGTAGTAGTTACCTAATAATATGAGATTACAGAAATTATGGCTTGTACAGTCAAGAGCATATGGATAGTAACTAATACCAGTAGGTATAAGTAGAGACTGTCTTGTATGAAAACTTACATACTTAATAAGGGGCTGTTCGCTTATTACGTAAGGGCCGATTTTTCAATCCTCAGACAAGATGTCAGATAACTAACTAACGAATAAAGTTATTGGGCTATTTATCACTCTGATAATGGTTGCCTATTTTTCAATTGTCTTTTATCTCACGAATAACTATCCGCCTGATTTTTTCAACTTGTCAACGCTAACTTCAGACTGGTGAAACAAATACATTACATTAACAAGCGTTGGAACAGGACAGACTATTTCCATTTTCAAAGATGCAATTTCTACGGTCAGACCTACGGTAGTTTTTTTATTAATTCGGCATATGGTGGAGCTATGAATGCCACTAAAATCAAGCAAAGAATCGTAGTGTAATTAGTACCTAGTTGATATGGACGAGATGCAGTGGTTTCAGAAACATACCAACTTTGTTACTGATATCGGATCGGCTCTGAAAATTCTTATATTTATTTTAGGTGGATTTACAAATTCATTTGTTTAGAGCTTTTTCTTCAATTTTTAGATGCAGTGCTATCAAAAATACCCATAATAATAACACAAAATCAAGAAACACCACGTAAAAGTAGAATATTTAGTTTAAAACTTCTGTTATCGAATGTAACTATCTGTTGAATAACCGTTTATCTGGTCGTCGAAGGGACAGATACAATTATTCCTCAGGTAGTCGAGTTACGGCCAAAATTAATATCCAATCTATCCACGATTTACCCTACTAGAGATAGAAATTTGACATATTTTGTATGGAGCTTATGTCAAATTCTTATCTCTAGTAGGGCAAATCGTGGATAGATTGGATATTAATTTTGGCCTTTATTCGTTAAATAAAGCCTATCTGACGATTGAAAAATTCAATTGTTTGCTATCTATCGAATAAACACTGTCTGTTTGTTTATCTGAGTATTGAAAAATCGGCCTTTAACCACTTTCCGACGACTATTGTACGAAAAAATAAGAAATGGTTTTTCGCGATTTCAGGGTTATTCCGATAGTAAAAGTTATTGATACTGATGAGTACAATGACCCCTTAAGAGGTTTTCAGTTATTTCAATAACACGTTGTATAAATATGCGTTGGTTTGGTTTATTGTTTCTGTGATTGTTTCCCTGCCGGAGTGCGCGTCTTTGCGGTACCGCTCGCCTCTTGAAATAATAATTTTAACTTACTTTTATGATCTTACGTAAAAAGTATCAAGACTCCTCCCACCCCATGAAAAAAAATAAGACGTTTTCGGACTCCCTCCCCCCAAATCATCAAATGTAATAAACGGACTGCCCCTAATCCATGGTTTTGTTACCATTATGCAGTTGACTGTACAAGTAAAATATAATTAATTGCGATTTACTTATACTTTGCTTAAATTGGGATGCTAAATGGATATTTAAAAATCATAGTGAGACTGAAAACAAATGAAATGTTTAGTGAATGGAGTGACTTATGACTGTTTTATGTATATTATTATAATGTATAATATCAACTATGAAATGGCTACCTCTTGCTTTTCTACGAAATAAATTTGTTCTATAATGTAGATATTTGAATGTTTTGTACATAGTATCAGTGTAAATATTAACAATTAAATAGATACATATCTGAATATTGTTTTATTTTCGTCTTCTATATCCAGTTGGCTACTTACAGTCCCTAATAAAAAATTGAAAGAGTGCCGCCGATATTTGTGGAGATAATGAGAGTGAAGAGAGATTGACGCCCCGGTATCGCCACGCGCCCGGCCTCCGTGCGCCTGGTGCTAAGAGCATTGCACCGCTCCGCTTACAGTGGGACTTGGGGTTTATAGGTGTTATTTTTTATTTGAAGATTGATCGAATTGAAATTTGATATTATGAAGAATCCATACTACCTTACTGTTGATGCTTAGGTATAATCTAAGTACCTATAACTTCTAGGTAGAAGGGAAATCGTTTTTTTAGGGTTCCGTACCCAAAGGGTGCTAACGGGACCCTATTATTTATTTATTTATTTATTTATTTAAACTTCATGCAACATGTGTACATAGGCGGACTTAATGCCTTAGGCATTCTCTCCCAGTCAACCTTAGGGTGATACAGAGATGACAAGGCAGGTGCAATATTGATTCACGACACAAAACAAGATGAGAAATAAATTACCACTAAAACAATAGATAAACATACATAGGTATATATATATAACATACAATAAGTACTAAATATATATAATAATATACTATTATAGTCATAGATAAAATACTAATGAGATGATTCTGCCAAAATTTTATCTAGAAAGAACTTCCGAACTTTCCTTTTAAAAGAGTCCCGACTGGTGGCCATCCTAAGCTCGAGAGGTAGCTCATTCCAAAGAAGAATTGATTGAATATGAAAGGATGAGTGAACAAAATTAGAGCTATGATAAGGGCAATGTAGAAGACGATTATTAGAAGACCGTAGGTTTCTTGTGTGTGTCTATTACTCTCGCTACGCTGTCCATCTGTCCGTCCGTCTGTCTATCTGTGTATCTTTGTAACGGCACAGATAATATAAGTAACGGTAATAGATGACCAGTTGAAATTTTCACAGAATATGTGTTACTATGGTGTCTATTACGACAAATACTAAAAATAAAAAAGTCTAAAACCAAAGGGGAACCCCATACAAGATACCTCGAAAAAGATGCATTTTTTTCAACGATTTTGTTCCTGGTCTATCTTCAAAACGGTAATACATACCAGCGTCAAACTTGGTCTGATTATAGTGCATAATATGTAGTTTAGCAACAAGTACTAAAAACAGTGCAAACGTAGACACATGTGGTTGTACCTGTACCTACTTAAGAAAGAGATGTAAAAATTCACATTTTGCGTTTTGATAAACTGTCGTAAATTAAATCAGTTTCTATGGGGTGTCAGGTCGATGGGTGATACGGAACACTTACTGCGAGAGTCCGACTTACATTTGGCCGGTTTTTTAGATTTACCTAATTTAAATTGTATTAAATTTCATAATAATATATTATTGTTTGCCTACGTAACACAAATCACACTTTGATCACATGCATCTTCTTATCCTTTAATTACAAAAAAACGAGGGCAAATTTTAATCGTCTCTATAGCAACTGTTTTTTTAACACTAACAATTGACATGTTGTAAATCTGCTTGAACTTGTGAATGATACATGAAAGTATCGTGCCAGTAAACTTCCAGCCTTATCGTAATAAATTCATTGTTTATTAATGACTGTACCTATTAGTAGTTATTTTGATACATCATTATTTAGGTACGTTAAGGCCCTACTAAGAGCTAAGTGGACAAAATTAAGACGCTGACAACAGCCAAATACCCCAAATAGGCTTCTTTTAAAAACATTTTTAGCTGTATCTATTCAGTTTGTGGCAGTCAAAAAAATATATGTTAATCTTGATCGTATTTTCTGAAACTGTATTGTGCCCAAAATACGTTTTATTGAAGTTTTCTCTATAGAAAATAATTGTAAACTAACCTCTTAAAACATGCTTTAAAGCAAACAATCTCTATTGTTTACTAAATATTATAAATAAAATTAAGAAAACATTTGAGAAAGACAATAATCTAAACATTTGTTGTTTCTGTTTTTCAAATAAGATTTTAGTTTTTTATTAAAAAAAAATATTGTTAATTTTCATTCAAGTTGAGCGGCGTATCCGACGTCCTTCGGCTCGATGCCTCTCTTTCAGTTCTGTACGAAACGACAGTGACCGCAGAGGTCTGATTTTTTAGGTGTTGTCAGCCTCTTAAGTAAACAATAATTACTCGCTGAGTAGGTACATCATTTATCAAAAACAATTTAATTACAGGGAGTGTAGTCTAGTCCAGAACTATTAACTCTAGTAGCAAGCGTGTGGATTGTACGATCTGCAAGGTTAAGCTGCACTAGCCGCGGTCAGACTGTGGATGGGTGACCGTTTCGTTACACATCGAGATCCCTTCGTTCCTCGGAGAGCACGTAAAGCCGTCGGTCCTGCGTCTGATCTCTCTCCGGTCGTGTCGAATTGCCGTCCCATCGGATTATGAGAGTGAGGGAACAGAGAGTGCACCTGTGTTTGCGCACACTTGTGCACTATAATATGTCCCGCGCAGATGGCTAGTCTCCATTGAGATTGGCCGCCGTGACCGAAATTCGGCCGGGAGGACATTATTATTACTACTTAGCCACGAGCCCCTTATACTAATAATAGGTACATGAGAAACAACCAGACCAACACAAACACTCATAATTATGTTCATCACACAAATATTTGTGTCCTGTGGGAATCGAACCCACGACCTTGTGATCAGCAGTCCGACACTCAAACCACTACACCACAGAGGTCGTCAAAAAATAAATCGTAAATTATTTTACTGATGGGGCGCCACTTAGCTCTTAGTAGCGCCTTAATACCTTAATTATTCCCAAGACGTCAATATTCGATAACTGCTTGTACCCCAGTGGGGTAATTGTGTAATGCATTCACATTGACATCAGCTTTCATTTTGAAATTACAGCAATATTCATTGCGTGGTACGTAGTTGTCAATTTGACGGATTGTCAAAATACACGGAGCAATGAACATTGAAATCCAGATGAATACGATCGCGAGTGAGTTACGCAATTCGGCAGCAGATCTTTGACTTGTTTGTCAATAACTCAAATATTCTGAGTGATCCGTAAACAATTCTCGAGAATTTTGTGGTATTTTTACGTAGGCATACAATTACAGCACCTAATTAAGATGGTAAGTATAGAAATTACTGCATCATTGAATTTCGACTGTTACAGACACGTTGGCATGGGTCATGGGCAACGACCATACAGCCCATAGACGCCTCATAACAGGCGACCGATGTCTGGAACACATCTATGAAATTTCACTAATGTAGGTCACCACTTGAAATCATCAGTTTCGACCACTTACATGAGCCGTCAAAACTGCCGCGTTAGTGATTAGCCAATAGCCGCCTTGGTAGGGCCAATCGGATTGCAGTACCCCGCCTCAGCTAGTGGCAGAATTTATTGTATGCATTATATGTAACATTAGGCGTCTATTGGGCTGTATAGTCGTTGTATATGGGGTATGTCAGAAGGTCGGTATGTGTGCAGGACGACGACGACGAGACTCACACGTATTTAATTAATTAATTAAAAACAGTATAGTACAACGTAGATTATTGTTCTGTGGTACAACTGTAACTACGCAATCAAAACAATAAAATTTACTTACCTACCTACCTACTTACTTTAGATAAGTTAAAATGATTAATTGTTTAGTTACATGCAGATCAGAATTTTTGCTTTAACAGAGAACGAAAACATTGTGAGGAAACCTGAATACGCTCCATACAGTTCTCAATGGTGTGTGTAGTCCGCCAACCCGCACTAGGCCAGCGTACTTAAGGCCTTAACCTTCTCATTCGAAGAAGAGGCCCGTGCCCAGCAGTGAGACAATGATGGGCTGATTATATGTTTGTGCACAGTTTTCATAAAGATTAATACTATCCAGAAATAAACGCACATAATAATCATTGTTAATTATCATCGGGAATAATAGTTGTATATCTTTGTAGTGCCAGGCGCCAGCTTAAACGCCTGGGTAGCTGGGCTTTTGGCTAACTCACAGACGTACAATAAATATAGACGAAGTGCTGCGAACAATGCTGCGCACATGCACCTGAAAGATATTTGTTTTGGCGATGCTCACTGGACGATGCCGCGACATACTACTACTGAGAGCGGTGAGCACGGTTTGAAGTGCGTGAGCGCCGCGCTGGTTTGTAACTTTGTACACGGAAGAGCACAGTTTTGTTGGCTTCACTATGATTGTTCGCAGCACTTCGTCTATATTTTTTACTATGTCTGTGGGCTAACTTGAATATTTATAGATTTGTGACAGCCGCTTCTTAAGCAGAAGTATGAGGGTCCAGCGACCGGCTGGGGCGACTGGTGCAAAACAATTTTCTGAGCTATTCTGTGGCAAATCAAGGCACTTTTATACTTACAACTTTCTTTATTTTCCGTAGATTTCAATTTTTTAAGTAAGCTAGGCAGCTATGTAGGTTTTCTATTATTTTAACGTATATTATATACCCCCCTCCCCTTAATTGGGAGAGGCCTATGTCCAGTAGTGGACGTTTTTTGGCTGAAATGATGATATTATATACGCATGCGAAGCGAAATTTAGAGATATTATTTGTGGAAATAAACATTTGCTCGAAAGCAGGATTCGAACCTGCTATTTCTGGCTCAGGTAAGCCAGTGCTTTATCCTCTAAGCTACCGTGAACTCTGCTCATGATATCGAATTTTACTTCCACTTTGAATACGTCTTTGAGTGACGTCAGCAACATCCCATCATTTCAAATGCAGTGGTGGGGTAGGGCGGTGGTTTTTTGCCTACGTTCGATTCCCGGAAAAAACAGCTGCTTTAGCAAAAATCTAAAAATAAATTTTAGTTTTAAAATCGAACTCGTAATTCCCTTAAAATTTCTCTCTATTACCTAATTGTTTGGAATTTGAACATCCAGCTCTATTTTTAAAACTCATCTGTGCTGCCTGTATGTACCTACCAGTCATGTTTTAGTATAAATTATGTACAATAGAGGCACCAATTATAATGTTAAATCTTTGCTAAAGCACGAATAAGTAGATTAGGTGTTAGTCGCGTAACCTAAACTTTTACAAGAATGTAAATGGAAAAAATCAAATATTTCATGACTAACTAGGTAACTTGAGCTGGTGTGACTTTAATTTGATAAAGTCAAAAGTTCAATTAACATTATAACTCTAGCTAAATTGATAAATCATGGCAAAGGTCGTCCTATTTTTAAAGAGGTCTGTCAGACAAAAGACCTTGTTAGCTGTGGTTTCTCATACTATCTTATAATCCAATATTTAATTAACAAATAAATGAGGCTTTATTTTGGAAAGAAATATGTTTCTACACAATATAACATTATTTCAAAACATTTATCAGTAGGTAGTGTTCGCATGATCCGAGGGCAATGTCCCTACGTGTGATATATGTATAAGTATGATATTTTATATAATCTCTTTTATCACTCATAAATTTGCTTATTTGCACTAGTTACATATGTAAAGACATTATTTTATTGTAATGTTACACCAATAAATCTATTTAACTTATGTTAAACCGGTGCGGTGCTATTACTTACCTACGTTTATAGAACCTAACTAAAAACCTTCAATGGACTATTGATTAGGGCGTGTCTATCGTGGTCTAGACATAATACAATATAATTTATTACGTACTTGTACTGGGTGTAAGGGGTACGCTTCCGAAAACGAAGATAGGTGCTGGTGATTAATGATACGAAACCACGAAAAAAAAATGCGATTCTCTTTTTAGATTTTTTCATATATATTTTTTTGCATTTTTCATACATAACCAGCTTTGGGCAGTTAAATAAAACTCATACATAATGAAAAATGCAAAAAAAAATTAAAAAATCTAAAAAAAGAATCGCATTTTTTTTCGTGGTTTCGTATCAGTAATCACCAGCACTATCACCTATCTTCGTTTTCGGAAGCGTTTCCCTGACATCCTGTATAATCATTATGAGTAACGAAGCGGGCATTATTTTAACTTCAAACTTTATAGAAAAACTAAAAAACTTGGGAGTTTTAAAATGATACAGAATGAACTTAAAACAGATAATCTGGTGCCTTACAAACCCAAGGGGGAATTCAAGTGACAATCTTACTTTAACCCCTGCAATGGCGACTAAGGGATTCACAAGAGGATGGGCAGCAGCGATCTCTGAGTATTTAACCAACTAACTGCGATTGCCAACCCGCCTGCCAAGCGTGGCGATTATGGCATATCCCCCCTTAATTGGGGGAGGTCTATGTGCAGCAGTGGACGTCTTTCGGCTGAAATGATGATGACGATGATGGGGTTCCGAAACTATAAGTTTGGGAAACGCTGAATTATAGAATGGAACTGAAAATGGCAACATTTTTATATGCCCCTCGCTCCCACGTGTACAGGGTGAGCGACAGGCAAGCAGAAGAATAGAATATGTTGCCATTTTCAATCACATTCTGTTATAGTACAAAACAGAAAAATGGCCCATTGAAACCTTTTTATTATTGAATCAAGTCGAAGACACGGGAAGTAATTAATCAGTCGCATTTACGATTTAATATTCGACGCTTTTTAGGGTTCCGTTGTTCCTACAAGGAACCCTTATAGTTTCGTCATGTCCGTCCGTCTGTCCTAATCCTTTACAGCTTAATAACTTCTACAGTTACACCTAAGTAAATGAAATTTTGTTAAAAAATAGTCTACATATAGATCTCAATTTTAAAAGAATAAAAAAAACGTGATTACGTATTTTAGGGGTGGCGCCCATACATGTGAAATGTTTAGGTTTTAGGTAGGTCTTAGCTTCGCCGGCGAGGCCTGCCGCTTAACGGCGTTTTAGCACGTCACCCGATAGACCGAAAGTCCGCTACTTTCGAGGTAACCAATTCGATGCAGCAACGGCTGCTAGGGGGACATAGGAACTGCGGGGTCCCCCTGCAATGCCCCAGCGAGGTTCGAGCCCCCCCCTTGGGGGGCGCCCGCTTATATACTTAGTTTATAAGTTTAGGGAAAAAACTTTCGGCGAATGGAGTCCCACATGGGACTCTCCGCCAACTAAGCCCGGTTAAGCAGAAATGGGACTTCGGTCCCACCTGCGAGAGCCCATTCGAAAAAAAAAAAAAAAAAAAAAAAAATACATGTGAAATGGGGATTTTTTTTCGCTGCACCCCCTCGTGTGTGGTATCATTGAATAAGTCTACTAAAATTAAGGTAATGTTACATACATCACTTTTTTATCGGGTGTACCATCTTTGAAATACAGCCCGCCAAAGTGGCTTACAATGTCATTCTAAACTGTGCAACGCAGAAACTTGTTATCTTCCACGTTGATATACATTTATCAAAACTCTCTTTTAAAATTATTTTGAGTATAATATGATTATAAACTTTCGAGTTATAGTGAGAAAACTGAAAAATACTTAAGACGTCCTAGTTCAAAGGTCATTGACCTTAGAGAAAAATGATCTTAGCAAAGAATGCTCCTTTAGTTACTTTCTATTTTAAAAAATCACAAAAAGAAACTTTGTGTTATGTTGATATGACACACTTCTTAAATTTGGGGCTATACAGCGCCATCTAGCGGCTACTAACAACACTCTCTGAGTCATCAATGCTGCCGTCTATTGCAAAAACTAAAATAGCCATGATTAATATAATATTCGATTTGATTTGTTTGTAATTACACATACTTGAGGAACCCTATAATACTGAGCATGGCCCGACATGCTCTTGGCTGGTTTTATTTAAATTAAGGAAATACCTTCCTAATATTATCAAGTAGGTACCTATAAATTGTAGATAAGCAAGTTATTCGATCAAAAACCCATTTACGATTAGGTACCGACTATTTTTGAACTGCCTAGGATACCTATAAATTAGCGGTTTTGTAGAAAATTCGAATTTATTTAATGTCCTACATATGAAATATAAAAAAAATCACGAATGTATCAATTCTTCCTACCCGTATGCTAGTTTTGCAGAGCGCCTTATAAAAAGATTGGTCGTCTGCGTTTTCTTGAAGGCTTTCGACTCAGTCATGTGGCTTGGAAGAATCTTACTTGCAATGATGTCTGTCGCCAAAAAATCTTGTTCGCCTCCAAGATACGGTTTGTGTGGTGTATGCTGTTATGTATAAAATAAGGAACAAGTAGAAAGTAACAACCAGTCCCTAGTGCGGGTGTCCCGCAAGGTTGCATTGTTACTCCACTTTGCTTTTCGCACCTATCTTAAAAATTATAACATCTCTCTTGAAAACTAGATAAACGACGAAGGCCATTGCAAGGGCCTCAGTTAATCTGAGCAATGGGCGATAAAGTCTTGACTTCAAAGCCTGCTATGAAAAAGTTGGATTATATTAGGAGGAACCGTACCTACCATAGTAAAAATGTTTCCCATAATATAATTTATGTATGCCACGCGGCGCTATGGTGAAGTGAGAAGATAAAGGACTGGCAACAGTTACGATTAAAAAAATACTCATCGCACTCAATCATCGCATTCATTCATTATAATAATATGCGGCTTGATATTATCTTTGTTAAACAATGTTACGCAAACGCATTGAGTGGGAAAACTTAAAAATTTTGATAGTACCTACCTAGGTACTTACTTAAGTACCTAGGTAGGTACTATCAAAATTTTTAACTAGTTAGTTAAATCGTCCGATTTCTTGGAAGTTCGAGTAGAACTTTTAACAAATTTTTTAAGTTTTCATGTGGGTTCGCGGAATGTCTTGTATTTTTCCTGAAATTTATTATCTGCGGCAGTCAAAGCCAATAATCTCTTTGGCGATATTACATGACAGTGATTGCGCAAAATTAGTGACGTAAGTAGGTATGTAGGTACAAGATTTATTGCAGGATTTAATTGTATACGAACTAACCTATGACCTTTTATATCGGACGCGTTTAGGTACACTTTCGGTGCTTCATTACTAGATACAATTTCAGCTTGTGAAAAGCAAGAGTTCAAGACGGTTGTGTACATATTGTCATAATGGTATAAGGATTGTGTTAATTTTCAGGCGTATTAGCCACTTCGGAAAATGTTTTTCTTAAAATCTATATCTAACTCATGGGGTAGGTATATTAGATTTATTCATTATTAGCCGATATTTTGTATTATTTAGCAATTAGCCGAGTAGTCAATTACAGTAGGTAACTACTACGACCATATACCATTAATATACTTGCTACGACCAAATACATATAAAGGAGACTATAATCATGAATCCCTTTTATGGAGCCATAGAATTGTGTTATTTATCTAAGTATGGAGCTTTATTAATAGGTACCTACTTAAAAGGCTTTGTCACAGTGTAGTCATGTGTATGACACATGATACCCAATCACGGAAAATAATGTTCTTTGTTATTTAAAGTTATATCAGAGAGCAAATAAAGTTGGACGCGAAAACTGGGGTGTGGCCAAGTGGCCCTGTTAGGTACCTAAGTAGATAGGTAACAGCTACCAGCGCAGGCAGGTGCAGGTTTGCTTCTGCAGGACTAAAGCCAGGCATTAGTTATTGATATCACTATCTTTCCTTGATTCCTACAACATATGATACATGATAGGGCTGAAGGGCTAAACTCACATATATCTACGGTTAAATTACATTGACCTTTGTACCCGAACTTCAATGTTTAGTACCCGCTCCGGAGGATGTTAGTGATTTATGACCAACAGCAATCCTATCAGTTATGATTTATGTATGATTCACGACTTCAGTTTTCCTCTTAGCATAATACAGAATTGCTTTGAAATAGACTTTATAACATAACTGGCGAAATGTGGGTGTACTATTACACCTCTGCCTGCCCCTTCGGGGAAAAAACAGGCGTGAGATTATGTTGTTGTTATGTGTTAGACTTTATGAAATTATAAAACATTTTCAACTGTATAAAAGTTACGTTAGTAGGTACTATTAGATATTCTGTGATAAAAGGCTAATAAAGTAAAATGTATACCTAGGTACCTATAGGTACATCTCTATTCATTTGTACATATACATACATATGACTTAGTAACATAGCTTAGGGTTTTGACATTATTATATGTATAAGGCGGTTATTTTGTACCTACGTATTTTTACCCGACTGCGCCAGAAGGATGGTTAATTTATATGTAGAGTAGGGAGGTAGATCCGTAGCCCTCCGTAGCCTTTGTGCTTCTGTCTAAAAACCAACACAGACTAGCTGTAAGACATACCTAGGTACCTACCATTAGTAATTCTAGCACAAGATCTGTCTTAATTATATACAGATAGGGTGTGATTATTGATACAATTTTTTTCATGTACGTAATCATTTATTAAATTATGTAAACAATAGTATACACTAATTACACTATAATATCACAATTAGAGTGGCAGTGGGCTGGCGAAACACCGGTAGGTATGTCGGTCGTCAAGCGTTGGCGTCTTCTACCGACGCCGCGACACTTTTGAGGGTTAGTATCCCTAGATGAAAACTCGAGTGCTGTGTTCAACACGTTTACACTGTTCTATCTCTTGCGCCGCGTGCGGGAAGGCTCCGACGAGCGCGAGCTCCACTCGAGGCTCAGATCACTTGACGAAGGCGGCGTCTCCGGGAACTGAGCGTGTGAGGTCCACCGACAGGAGTCACACGCTGATTTCGGCGTCTCTGGTACTTTTCCTGGCTTCCCATTTGGACTGTATGACTCCAAAATATGTTTGTAAGCGCACTCCAAAGGCTCAGGACTCCGGCCCCGAGCAGCACACAAACGGGCACGCACGCAAGCGGTGCAATAACCACAACTGTCTCCACGACGAGCACTGCGAACCATTTCGAATAATATGTGAATATGGTGACGCACTTTTAGGACTGAAGCCAGTAGTCAGCGGCGTTGATATTTATGCGTTCGGCGCCGGGCGTCGCGCACGCGCCTCACCGATAACCCCGCTGGCGCCAGCGTCGCCTCGCCGGCACTTACTGCGCCCGTGGCAGAAAAAATCCCTTTATTACGCACCCATAAGTTATCAACAATTGTAGCGATAGTCGATTCGCCAGTGGTTACACAGTTGGTTATACAAGATGTTGATCTGTAGCCGTGCCATATTTATAGAGAAATTGATATAAATGTGCTCATAACCAGCCCATTTCTGTCCCACTGCTGGGCACGGGCCTCTTCTCAGTACGAGAAGGCTAAGGCCTTAGTCCACCACGCTGGCCTAGTGCGGGTTGGCGGACTACACACATCATTGAGAACTGTATGAAGCACTCTCTGGTGTGCAGGGATAATCAAATATAAAATGTGCTCGATCATCTAAAAATACTTAATCAATTCTACAGTTATTTAATAACCAATTTTCACCTTGAAACATTAGCTAGAGATAAATCCCGAACGACTCTGAGAATAAGTCACCCGCAGCATTGGGAAAAGGTGGAAAAATCTGCCTATTTTTTGGTGGTTTTGCCCGCAGTTTTAGTTTCGCGCGCGATACACGGGTATTTGTTTGTTTACAAATAGGTATTTAAAACAAAAATATAGTTTACGATAGCTTAGTGGCTAAAGCACTGGCGTACTGAGCCAGGAGTCGCAGGTTCGAATCATGCTCGTGAGCGATTTTTTCTTTACACAATTTAAATCGTTAATTTCGCTTCGCATACGTAAATGCGTTAAAATATAGTAAAATAAAAATATAATTTGTTGGTGTGGTTTTTTTATTGATTCCTTTTCAGTATCAGTGGTATGGTAACCTCCTTAAATATGGTACGGATACAGATCAACATCTTGTATTTCTATCCAACAAATAATTAGTAAGTAAGTAAAGTAAGTAAACTCAGTAAACTTTATTGTTTCTGATTGAGTGGTTACAGTTCTTATAATACAACTTGATAGTGTATTATAAGAAATAAATCACATTTATACGTGGGACACTCAGAAAGTTTTGCGAAACTAAAAAAAATTGTTCTATACGTACATATATTTTTATCAAATCTTTTCAAAGTACTTTCCACCAGCCTCTATACAAAGATTCATGCGCCTAAACCAGTTTTCAAAACACTTTTTCCAGTCCGCCGCAGACACCTCGTTTACAGCCTGCTCGAACGCAGCCAGCGCATCTTCCGGCGACGAAAATTGTATCCCTTTGAGCTGATTTTTTATTTTTGGGAATAAAAAGAAGTCACACGGTGCTAGATCAGGGCTGTAAGGAGGGTGACCCAGGAGTTTGACTGGCGTGCTGTCCACGAAGTCCCTCGTTTTGAGTGCGGTGTGCGCAGGTGCATTGTCGTGGTGGAGCAGTAGCCCGCGGAGCCCTGTGTTTGGTCGCTTGTTGCTTATAACAGAGAAAACTTCTGGCAAAAATTTGGTAGTATACCATTCGGCATTAATGCTTCTTTGATCCCGTAAGGGAATTGATACCAAGTGGCCAGTCAAATTAAAAAAGCTAGCGATCAAAATCTTACCCCCGCTTCTAGATCGCTTCACTTTGGTAGGCGTTGGCTCATTTTGAAACACCCAAACAGTCGACTGGCGCTTGGTTTCTGGGTCGTATTGATAAATCCAGGACTCATCACCTGTAACGATGTCGTAAACACGCCGAGACGAGCCTGCTTCAAATTTGTTAAGCATATCACGGCACCATTCCACCCGGGCCTGCTTCTGAGCATCGGTGAGGTTGTGCGGCACCCAGCGTGATACTATCCTCCTCACGCGAAGATGGCTGTGTAGAATCTCGTGAACGCTTCCCGATCCAATCTTCAATATGTGTTGAATCTCCTGATATGTAATTCGCCTATTGTCTTGGATTAAATTTTTCACTGCTAGCACGTTTTCTTCGGTAACAGCCGTCAAAGGGCGACCGCTTCTTTCGTCATCCCCCAAAGTTGGTCGACCGCGCTTGAATTCGTTATACCAACGATACACGGTTGCCTTGGAAGGGCCTTCATCCATGAATGCCATTTGAAGTCTATCGTACGATTCATCCGGTTTCAGGCGACACTTGAAATCGTATAAAATCATAGCTCTAAAATGTTCCCGGCGCAGATCCATATTTCAGTGAGACACAATACTTTGAATTAACTCGCAAAAAATGTGGAGGGAAATTTTGAAATTGGAACTTACTTATTTTTACTTATAAATAATCATATTTTCGAAAAACATTATAACTGGCCAGTCTCCCATATATAAAAACTTTTTTTCGCAATACTTTCTGAGGGGCCTGGTATATCATCATCCTCCGAGCCTTTTCCCAATTATATTGGGGTCGGCTTCCAGTCTAGCCAGATGCGGCTGAACATCAGCATTTTACACGGAGCGACTGCCATCAGACCCCCGCAACCCAGTTACTGGGTAATACTGACATTCGGAGGTTAGACCAGTTGTCAGACTTTCAGGCTTCTGACTACCCGTAACGACTGCCATAGATATTCGTATGACAACCGGGACCGACAGCTTAACGTGTTCTCCGAGGCACGGAGGGGTCATTTATATATATTACTATTATTATTTGACGACCTGTGGTCTAGTGGTTCGAGTGTCGGACTGCTGATCACGAAGTCGTGGGTTCGATTCCCACAGGACACAAATATTTGTGTGATGAACATAAGTGTTTGTGTTGGTCTGAGTGTTTCTTATGTATCATAAGTATGTATTTACAAAAAAAAAAAGTACATAAGTATTATATCCGTTGTCTAGTACCCATAGTACAAGCTCTGCTTAGTTTGGGACTAGATGGTGTTGTGTAAAAATGTCCCAAAAAGTATTTATTTATTATTTCAGTTAAGTAGGTACTTAGCTTTTCTTATACCCCGAATGCAAAAATTAGAGTAGAAGATTCAAAATAGTAATTTTAAAGTATTGTCAAGGCACTAAAGCGTGAACCCATGCTTCAAACTGTCAAAATGATGTGATATTTGTCAGTTGGAAGCATGAGTTCACGCTTAAATTCGTCTCTGAATACCTATAAGCCTATCAGCGCGGCGTTCAGCTTCTTCTACTAAAGCTATAGGTACATACATGGGGTCATGAAAGTTTCTTCGGTGACCGATTCTATCAAACAAACCCTGAAACTGACACTAAAACTTATGTAGGTAAACAATGTCGGTAGATTTAGCTAATTTGAAGGTATCTACGTCCAAGACTGACGTGGCTGGGGGGGACTGGATGCGGAAGGCAGAGGATCGAGTGTTGTGGCGCAACTTGAGAGAGGCCTATGTCCAGCAGTGGACTGTGATAGGCTGAATTGATGACGTCCAAGACTGTACGTAGCTTCTCTAACTCTCTGACGAATGAACCGTAGCTTATACGTGTGACACTAGTAGTTTTCTTCTATCGTGTCGACATGAGCGACATAATATCATAGCTCATGCCGTGGGAAAAAGATTAGCCTGTCAGCAGGTTGGCAGCAAGGCCTACTGCCCAGGGTATTCCGGACGATCAATTTAATATCGTCACTCGTGGAGGCTCTTTTAAAGCACCCCACACTAGTAGTAAACTATCATGACATGTAGTAAGCACCTAGAAGGAATACAATAATCGGTATTCGGTAAGTAGATAGGTATATTTCACAAGTTATTGCTGCACTTGGCTACAAGCGGGTAGATAACACCAAGCACCACGCCACGCGTTACTAATTTACAACGTAGAACACCACAACATTATCTTGTACCTACCTATTTTAATTACCTACCTACGAGAAATGAGAGGATAACCCTCACAACTATGTTACTAATAAAGTGACACACAAATACATATATAAAATAAGTGTTGATGAAGTATATGTATTTGCATAGCTGTTCGTACACACAATAAAATTTGCAACTAAATAAACAAAAAACAGAATTTGTGTGTAGATATTTCGTATTCAAATTATTAATAAGCATCTCAATATTCGTTTGTTGAGATAGAAAATTCGGTACCTACGATTATTATAGTATTATCTTAGAATTATTATATTATATTCCAGATAAAGGCAGCTAGTTGCTCTACATCCGCACCGGTTATTACCAGTCTATGAAACTCGTTAGTGATCGTATTGCATTGATGCGATAAGTAAACAATTTATATCTGTCCTTCCTCACAAATAAATTGACAAATCAATACCTACATTTTGAACCTAAGGCCTTAGCCTTTTTAGACATTTAGAATAATTAGGCTCTATTATGATAGTATACAACATATTGATCTGTATTCCTGCCATATTTATTGAAGTGACTATACCACTGATACTGAACATAATAATAAAAAAATCTAATAATTTATTTTTTATACCTATTTGTTAAACAAATTCCCCCCATGTCGCGTGCGACACAAAAACGATACGTACGAAACCACCAAAAAAATTTGCAGGTATTTCCACCCTTTCACAATGCCGCCGATGACTTATTTCAGAATCGTTCGGGATTTATTCTCACTCTGAATGTTTCTAAGTGACGATTTGGGTATTAAATAATCGTAGAATTTGTTAAGTATTTTTACTTAGCATATTACTTACCTATTTATCATTTGCTCTAGAAATATGGCACGGTTACAGATCAACATCTTTTTTTTTCCGTGTGTAAATCCTCATGGACGCACTCCGCCCGGGGTTTGCGGAGCCAGTGTCGGACTCTTACCGACTAAAACCACCACGGTGTTCCTTCAACTACCTTAGCCGGGGGCGTGGGAACCCGTGAGTATTCACACAACCACCCCCGACAGGTCCCGGCCCGCCACAAACAGGTGAGCCCCTTCTCCCCGTGCGGCCTAACGTTGGCCGCACCCTCCTAGGCGGCACACGCGGAACACTGCACGCCACCTCACCTCAAGGGCCTTTACCAGCTACGCCAGCTGCGCCAGCTGCTGGTCGGGCAGCAGACTACCCCGAGTCTGCTGCTCACAGGCCCCAGCCTCCCGTAATTTTTATAGAGGTTTTCTTCCTCGCGGTCCGGGCGGTGAAGCCAAGACCCTCGGTTCCAAGAGGCGCGAGAACACTACTCAGCGGGCACTCCTGGGGTTACGAGATCGACGGGGGCAGGAAAGGACAGTCGCCCCGCTGCCTGCCCAGTGGCAGGGTGAGTGCACACCGGGCCCACCCCTACTCCTCCACTGTGCCCTCTGCTGACATCAGAAGGACACGTGGAGCAACTCTCCGTTGGCCCACATGGGACCCCTCTCGTACCAGAATATTCGCCACAGGCAATAAGATCCCCCGAAGGTTAATCCCTCGAAAGGATTCTATTGCCCGTACCCAGGATGCACCGGCCTAACAACTGCCGTTCCCTCCAGACGTGTCCAGAGGGACAAGCAGTCGTCAGACACACGTGGAGGTTTTCTGGCCAGCACCCCACAGATCAACACCTTGTATAACTATAACTAATTAGCTAACATCCCATCTTCATAAAACCGAAGTACCTACACTTTGCTCGTAAACAACACATGAAAAATTATTAAATTCAATATACCTTTTTTTTTTTTTTTTTTTTATATTCGAGGAGGAAACCTTCAAAAGGCTGCCGGCCTCATGGAGGACAGAGGCCGGGGTGTGTGGGATTTTTACCCACTAAAACCCCCCCGGTAGCCATCTTCAGCACAATAAGTGGGACTCCGGGAAATAATAAGCCTCCGGAGCCCTTCCTGTGCTATGCCTATTAGACACTTCTCAACTTTATTGTCTCCCCTTACACTTTCCCGATTGGATTGGTACACGGCGGCCCGAGACTACTTCGTGCCATCGGCATCCCTGAGGTCATTTACTGGACACACAGAGCCTCCACTCTGTACGTCGTGACCTCAAAGGCTCCCCATTCTCCAGTCGCGTATCGATAGGGCGGGGAGTGCACCTTATAGCCCTATTTGGCTAGGTGCCGGAGAGGTTGCCTCTCCGGCGTCGCCTTCTCCGAGCAGGATCGGCCCTCTCTCGATCCCGCTCCGCAGTCTCCTTCTGGACCATAATGGTCTCGCAAAAGGAGGCTACTTCCCTCCAATTTGTCGTCTCTGCCAGCATAGCTGATACTACCGCTGACAGAGAGAGATCTTGCCCAATTTGATCGACCAGGACCCGCCGCTCAGAGTTCCATGCAGGACACTCTGCGAGTGTGTGTTGGGCGGTATCTTGGTCGCCTCCACAATGGTGGCAATTCGCCGTGGCCTCGCGTCCGATCCTATTCAGGTATTCACCGAAACAACCATGCCCGGTGAACACCTGAGTAAGACGATAGGTGACACGCTCACTTCTACTCAGCCAGGCTTCGAAGCACGGCAGGATGGCCTCAACCACACGCTTGTGCGCAAACTGCGGCCCTGAAAGCCGCTCGCGCCACAGCTCGAGCGCGTGTTGTCGCTCCTGCCGTCTCAGCCTCTCGAACGCCCTTGTGGGCGCGCCTTCGCCACTCTGGCGAATGGTGCGTATCCGGTCATACACCCTCGCATCCATATCTGCCAGTATATCCAGGGGTGGAAAGCGCGCCAAAAGAGTTGCCGCCTCGAAGGATATCGTCCTATACCCTCGCACAATTCGGATGGCCACTTTACGCTGCAGACTATTAAACTTAGCTCTGCTGCGCCGGGCGCCTGACAGTTTATTCGACCACACCGGCGCCCCGTAAAGGGCCATCGACCGCACAACACCCGCATAGAGGCGGCGAACTTCTTCTTGTGGTCCCCCGAGGTTGGGCAGCAGTCCGTGCAGGGCACCCATTGCCCTCTCGACCCGGGGAACAAGGCGTCCGAAGTGCTCTCCAAAGCTCCAGCGGCTGTCCAAGGTTAGGCCAAGGTATTTCATACTCTGGCCCACCTGGACTTGCGCGTCACCAACGCACACCGACACGCTGGGTGGTTGCCTACCTCGTGGCAATTTGTGAAACCATAGCGCCTCGGTCTTTTGAGGCGCTATCTCCAGACCCAGCCCGCGGATCTTGTTCACGACAATTGCCACCCCAAGCTCGGCAAGTCGGATGGTCCCCTCAAAGGTGTCCCCGCCGGCAAAGACTAAGGTGTCATCTGCGTAGCAAACAACACTCACGCCAGTGGGAAGATCGACACGCAGAACCGCGTCGTATGCGAGGTTCCACAAGAGTGGACCCATAACTGACCCTTGTGGAACGCCGCACGTAATCTCCCTCCGATGGACTTCACCATCCCTACCCACATACTGTATATGCCTGTCGCGAAGATAGGCCCCAACAATACCCTGCAGGTAGGGAGGCACCTGATGGTGTATTAGGGCCCCCCTAATCGCGTCCCAAGGCAGGGAGTTAAAAGCATTGACGATGTCTAAGCTTATCGCCACCGCCACCCCACCCCGAGACACCACCTGCTCCGAGAGCGAACGGACCCGAAGTATTGCATCTACGGTCGAACGTTGCTGCCGGAAGCCATATTGGCTATCGGCGAGGTCAGGACCCACCCGCGACAGGTGCTTGACGAGGCGAGCGGCAACTATTCTCTCAAATAGCTTTGATGCCTCATCAAGCAGGCATATGGGACGGTATGCAGAGGGAGACTCCGCGGCCCTGCCTTCCTTCTTCAAGAGGACCAATCTGGCTTCTTTCCAGCCGGCTGGGAACACACTAGAATGGAGGCAGCTATTGAAAAGCCGCCTCATGCGGTCCCCTAGAGCATTCAAAGCCAACACCCACGCCCGACCAGGAATGCCGTCGGGTCCTGGCGCGGTGTTACGAGCTTTCAGGCGACTAATGGCTCGGTCTAACTCCCCTTCTGTGACCCCTAACTCATCGGACCAATCCGACGCAGTCAGGGGCAGTGAAGAACTGTCCCGGACTGTAGGAAAAAGTGTGTTTACGACTCTTCCCAACAAGCCCAGGTCTAGAGTTTCCGTTAGCGGGGGGACCCACGGGCGTAGCTTGCCCATGACAATCTTATAGGGTCGCCCCCACGGGTTCCTATTCAGCTCCTCGAGGAGCTCATTCCAGGACCGAGGCGTGGATGACCGAGATGTGGAGCGCTTCCCTAGCCGCCCTGTAAGCGTCGTAGGCTTCGGATATCTCTTCGGCTGTAGCTCGACGTCTGCGTCGGGTTCGAGTGTACCGGCGGCGGGACCTCAGACAAACCAGGCGCAATTGCGCAATATCCTCTGACCACCAGTAGACTGCTCGGCGTATGGTGCATCTGGCCCGGGGCATCGCAGCGTCACAGATCGACGTCATCGTGTCCCGAAACCAGGTTGCCTCCTCTTCCGGGTTGGGCAAGATCCCTTCAACTTCTGTACCCCCAGACCACGCCACGACGTACGCAGTTGCGACAAATAAATCTCTGTTGAGCTTTTTTAGGGCCCAACGCCGCAGCGGCAGGTCTGAACCTGGACGATTTGGACCAGAAGGAGGGATGAGGGCCACATCGAATACAATATGGCGATGATCAGATAAAGTGACCATCTCCTCCGCCACCCTCCATCCAGAAACCATGCGGGCAACAGAAGAAGTCGCCCACGTCAAATCCACGACCGACTCCCCCTGCCACCGAACACATGTAGGAACAGAACCACAATTTAAGAGTCGGAGGTCAAGTGACGCCGCCCAGGCTTGCAAAGTCTCTCCTCTCGGACTGTCCCGGGTGCTCCCCCAGAGTCGAGAATGAGCGTTAAAGTCACCCAGGACGAGCACTGGACGAGGTAAACATTTGCCACGTATACAGTTTGCCACCCCGTCCAGGTATGCCTCGTAGTCGGCGAGGGATATATTGGGAGAGACGTAGCAGCCCACCACTGCCAGAGAACCCCACTCAACTGCAATGAAACCAGGCCCTCTTTCCAAAAAGGAACAGGGAGGCCCACCAGCCCAGTGAACGGCGACAGAGCCCTCGGTGTCCCCAAACCAACGAGGATGGTCCGGGACGTTGTAGGGTTCCGCCACCACAGCTATGGCAACCGACCGCTCCGCAATAGACTGCAGTAACAGGTTCTGCGCATTGCGGCAGTGGTTCAGGTTGCCTTGTAGAACTTTTAAGGCTGGGAATGTGATATTTCCATCACCTCCAGTGGGCAACTTGCCGACACAGACTCGTTACCAGCCTGGGTAGCTGGAAGAAGAGGGGCCTGTTTACCCCTATTCTTTCTTCTCTTCGGAGCACATTTTTTGCTACCCAACTTATGGTCGGTAGGGCGACCAAGGTCCGCACACAATGGACATCGAAGGCCCCGCGCCGAGCACTCCTTCATCTTATGGCCAGGCTCGCCACAGGTGAAACACCGGTTGCTTCGGTCAAACGTGCTAAGGCACTGGGCACGAGCGTGTCCCAGCTCTAAGCATCGGAAACACTTCATAGGCCGAGCAGCCAGCACATCTACCCGGACCGACATCCACCCTACACATATGCGTTTAGCGGACTCTAACTTTTTAACCGTCGCCAGCGGGCAACGGACCCAGATGGTCCCCAAGGAGTTATGCGAACGGTGAATTTCTCCCACCTTCACTTCATCTAAGGGGCATCCACCCACCTCTGCGATTGCGGCAGCTACCTCAGAAGGTGTGGTAGAGTCATCCAGGTCCAGAATCCTGACCTCGCCAGTTTTAATTGGCCGAGCGATACGGACGTCCATACCGGCAAGGACCTCTCGCATTCGACTAGCAAGTTGATCTGCCTTGGTGCTATTGTCAGCACCTGACACTTGCAGAACTAAACCACCGTTGGCTGCCTTCTTTGACTTTAGGCAGCCGATCAGCCCAAGATCAGTAAGCGCGATGTGCTGCTTGGCAGTAGCCATCGCGCCCGCTAAAGTGGCAGCTGATCCTTCCGGCAGTGTCACTGTGATAGCTGCACACGCGGGGTCTCGAGGCAGCTTAACGGGCTGCTTTTCCTTTCGCCCCTGTGTCGACAAGTCCGGCATCTTCTTCGCCTTGCTCCCGAAAACGGTTGACCACTGCGACTGTGTGGTAGCAGGAGCTGCAGCCTGTGACGCTTGCGTGGGCACAGCAGGCAAATCTGCCACTGGATCACAGCCACGTTTCCCCTTCTTCCTCCTTTTCTTTTTTGCTCTTTGAGATTGTTGGGGTTCACTGGGCTGCGTCTGGATGGTAGGTTCAGTGACCTCTCGTGTATCTGCGGCCAGTGGTGGACGCTGACGCTGCTCAGGAAGTAGCCTGCTCTCAATGCCAGCTAACTTGGCATCCATCATTCCGCCAAGCTTAAGCATGACAGAACGCTCAAACTCCTGCAAAACCGCTTCTGGCGCCAATCCCGCCACTATGGTTGCCTTGTGTTGCGTGGTCACTGGTATGATAGCACTGCTAGGACCTGCCGCAAGATTGCCCTGCTGACGGAAGGAGTTCATCTGCTCCGTCAGCTAACCTATCTGCGTTGTAAGGCTGGCAATTTGGGACCGCAGTTCCACGTTCTCAGCCTCCAGCCTTCCAACGTTTACCTCAGCGGAAGATCGCTGCGCCATCTCCACTACTGCGGCTTGCACCATCATAGCTGCTTCTCTGAGGCTTTTGACGAAGCACTTTTTCAGATTGCGAGATTCGTCTGCAACCTTTTCTACCATCGACAGGTTTTCCAAGATACAAGCGCTTAGATCTGCCGTTGGCTGCGCCTGCATCTTCTTTGCCAGTGCCTCTGAGCTCGACAAATTCTGCTTGGCTCGGGTGCTTGCCGAAGGACCTATGACACTGGGGTCTTCGTCCTTCTCTCCACTCTCACTTGAGGGTCTACTTGGGGCCGACTTTTTCGTGGCCCTAGCCGACTCATCACTTCCCGACGGTCGCGTCCGCTTGCGTCCACGACTTCGTCTTGATGCCGACGACGTTTGGGAAGTGAGCGACACCTGCGAGCAATCCGACTCATCGCTGTCACTCACAACCCCCTTGGCAACCGGCGTAGGTGGACGCACAAAAATCGCCCGGGTGTGTACCACCTTTGGCATTTCTTTTCCCTCTACAACAGGTGCGCTCTGCACCACCTCTTTCCTGCAGGATATTGGAAATGAGCCGTCCTTTCCTCGGGAATCGGAGGGTTGGTCGGCATTCACCCGCTGTTTGGGTCCCAATGATATAGACGTGTTGGGAACAGAACCCAACGATTCCACATCACGGGAAAATGAGCCTCCCTGGCTCGATGCGTCCTTGACAGACGGAGAAACGATTATGTCCGGAATGGACAAAAAGCGATCGTTGTCCCCCCCAGAATACGTGGGACTGACCGAACACTGTCCGGTGAGGGATTCTCCGACTGCAGAGCAGCCGGTACCCTCCTGGGGTAATATTCTTTTTCGATGCGCTTCCATTATGTTTGCTGAACACAGCTTTGCCTTTTTTGTGGGGTGTGGTCCCCAGGTGTTGGATTTTTTAAAGGGGTTGTCTCCCCGCAGCCCCTAAGGACCCCCGTTCCTCTCAATGAGGATTACGGGTCGGACCGACCTGTGGTCTGTATTAGACCGTGTCGGCTAGTCATAAATGACTAGCAAACCTGTCGCCCCTACGTCATCCTTGTCCTTCCAGGACCCTGTCTCAGTCCACTAGTCACTGGTTCGCATCCACGGTCACGTCTGATGACAGACACATACCAGGAGCGAACCACACTTGACTAGCGACTATACCTTCCGCCATATTCGCTCCATGAAAAACCCCAAGGAGCGAAACGCACACCCTGTCTCTCCCGGCAGTCCGTAATGGACTCCGTCTCGTATCCTTCTTTGTCTGGTCTCTCCCTTTGGACCTTTCCGGCATGAGTAGCTCTACCGGCATAGCCCCAAAGATCATTGAGACACGCAAGCCCCACCACGGCGACAACGTGAGGATACCCGGTGGGGAAATTCAATATACCTAGTTAATTAATGTCATCATCAATATAGGTAAGGTATACATAGGTAGGTAGTGTTTGTTTTCTCATTTACAATCATTATCAAGAAATGCATTCTGGAATCATCTGGACGAAGCTCTGTCGTGGTCGTGTCTCTTATCTATCGGGCAACATGGTGTAAACAACTCGACTATTTATAAAGTCCTGCAAATATCTTGACGACTTTGTGATTGTGACCCAGCGGGCCTATCGGGACTTTTCAAAGCTTTACCGTAAGTGTAATAAATGCTTTAGTTACTCGGGGTCGGTTGTCGGTTATACCACCCACAATGCTCTACCATTAGCATTGATGATTAAACATTAAACACACAGATAGACCAGCCGGATTGAAATATAGAAACTACTTTTTATCCCAAGAAAATAGACAGTTCCCGAGGGATGCGCGATAAATCATTATGTGTTACGCCGAATTACCATGCGGGCTATGCCACGGAAATCCGTTGGATGCGGGAATCCGCTGGATGCGGAAATCCACTGGATGCGGAAATCCACTGGATGCGGAAATCGTGGGACCGGTTGTTGTGGCTATGCTTGGGGGAGGCCTATGTCCAGCAGTAGACGTCTTTCGGCTGAAATGATGATGATGATAATGCCGCGGGCAAAGTGTAGTATGTAAAATCCTAATTTGTTTATTACATACTCATGGACCGTCCTACTGTCGCTTCTCTTATCCATCAATACCATAACAGACGAGATTAAGCTCTATTTAGTTTGCTAAACAAAAATAACACAGTCAAAACAAAGGGCACGACAAAGTAGCAAGATAATTGATCTGCCCTTCGAGATGATGAAACTCGTGTATATGATTGCGGACGGATAATAACCTCGAGATTCAATAGTAAATGAGTAAAACGATTTAGTTCTTACATCTTTCTACGGCCAAATTGAGAATGATGCAATTATTTTTTCAACACACTTGCTCGTAGTGGCTCTTATTGCACCGCTTTTAGGTTCATAATGTAGCTTATAACGCACGGCTGCTTTTTATTACTATCTATATTTATCGCACTAGTGCTTTTTAGGGTTCCGAAGTCCTACAAGGAACCCTTATAGTTTCGTCATGTCCGTCCGTCTGTCCGTCTGTCCGTCTGTCCTAATCCTTTACAGCTTAATAACTTCTACAGTTATAAACATAAGTAAATGAAATTTTGTTAAAAAATAGTCTACATATAGATCTCAATTTTAAAAGAATAAAAGATTCGTTTTTGCGTATTTTAGGGGTGGCGTCCATACATGTGAAATGGAGAAAAAAAAAATTTTTTCGCTGCACCCCCTCGTGTGGGATATCATTGAATAGGTCTACTAAAATGAAGGTAATGTTTGATACACCACTTTTTTATCAGGTGTACCATCTGCGAAATATAGCCCGCCAAAGTGGCTTGCAATGTGTCCCCCCCCCTGCCATTTCTAAACTATGCAATGTAGAAACTTATAATCTTCCACATTGATAGACCTTTGTGAAAACTCTCTTTTAAAATTATTTCGAGCATAATGTGATTATAATTTTTTGAGTTATAGAGAGAAAACTGAAAAATACTTAAAACGTCCTAGTTCAAAGGTCATTGACCTTAGAGAAAAATTATCATAGCAAATAATGCTCCTTTAGCTACTTTCTATTTGAAAAAATCACAAAAAGTAACTTTGAAATGACAAACGTCTTAAATTTGGCTTCTTGAATGTATCGCTAGATGGCGCTACTAACAACACGCTCTGAGTCGCGAATGCTGCCGATTATTGCAAAAACTAAAATTGCCATGATTAATATTCGATTTGATTCGTTTGTAATTACACCTACTTAAGGAACCCTATAATACTGAGCATGGCCCGACATGCTCTTGGCCGGTTTTACTTTACAGTTTATTTTTGAAACGTAGCAAAGAGTTTTTATATCCAAACAAAATTATTTATTTTTGTGAATAAATCAACTGTATTAATTAATAGTACATTACTGTCGAGGCCTGAAATGAAGCAATGTACGGCCGAGTAATATTAATATTCCCAAGTGATTTTGAAATTTTTAACTAAACGAGGCCGTTAATTGCTATTTCGGCCGAGACTTGTATAGTACTTTTCTCTCATTTGCGAGGAAACACAACACAAATTAATTCAACACATTTACATTCACGCCAATTCGCCCGCGAGCGTTTCTTGTTTTATTTTCAGTTTTGAAAAAAAATGCGCATTCAGCCTGTATAATGATAAATATTTTGTACCTAAAAACACCTAATTTATGTGTGTACTTAAAAACCTCGGTAGCATAATTTAATAAATAAAAAGTGTCCAGCTATTTCTATTATTGTCCTGTTGGATATTACCGGCCTGTTATTTCATTGCGTACGGAAAAGAGCAGATTGTTGTATTCTTTTTTTTGAATAATGAACCAATTTCCGAGCAAGTGGGAGAAAAATATGTTAAAGAAACATTTCATTTCATCAAATTATTTATTTTTGACAAGAAATTAACATTAATATGTTATAAATAAATAAAACTTTATATATTTAATATTAGGCTGTTTGGCGGTTTCCTTCTACCACCTGCGTGCGCATACCTATAAGGCTCCGTGTTATTACAATAATCTGCGCGCCATTTTTCACAAATTCAATATTTGCATAAAATATATTTTTTCTTTGCAAGTGTGTTGAAAAACGTTGTATGACACGCGTGAGCATTGACTATTATACTCTCGGCTTCATTACGCCTTCGCATTTGGCTCGGGCTGCAATCCAGCCTCGAGTATAATAGCCAACTTAGCTCACTTGTATCATAATGTAATATTACTAATATTACCGTGTCCAGTTTTGAAATCAAAAACAAATGGAATGTTACGGTATCTTTAATTGTATAATTACAAGGGCTTTGGATTCTCTATACAATTAAAATATAACCATGATTGTTCGATGGTTAGCTTCTTCCAAAATATTTTTTTACTGAAGTAATTTCGTACTCATCAATTTTATATACTTATCAATCAATGTTATAGGTACTTAATCAATCAATGTTATAGGTACTTATTAACATTTTTTACCAGCTTTCTGAAAATTGGGACTCTCAAGTGTGCTCGACTACAAATCAAAAAAGTCCTTTGAACTTTAATTAAAATAATATACTCTTCGTCTCAGAAATCTTGAAATGGGAAAATCTGCGCACGTCTGAGCTCTCATTTTAATTAAGAAAAGTAAATATCTTGATAAGAGGTCGTTTACTTCGAGGTTCGAAGTGTAATGGACATACTATGTTTTAAGGTCACTGTAATATGAAAAGAAGGTTGGCGCTTACGTTGAAACACAGACCAATGTGCGTTGAAAGGAGAAAAAAATAGTACGTTTATCTCACAGCAGGAGAAAAAAATAGTACGTTTATCTCACAGCTCAGACCAGTATGTCTCACAGTGTAACCGGCCTATCGGAAATCAATTAACGTCTTAATACCTATAGGTACATTATAACAATAACGCTTATTTTCCTAGCGGTAACAAGTAGCAACATAAATGTTCATTGAAGCCATTTTTTCTTCATTTTATGCACAAAAGTGTTACATAAGGCGGTCATTTCGCCAGAACCAGCCAAATCCAGGGGGGGGTTTACATGGGTTAGACGTTTGCCTCATCATCAACTCGGCCTATCGCAGTCCACTGCTAGACATAGGCCTCTCCCAAGTTGTGCCACAACACTCGGTCCTCTGCCCTCCGCATCCGGTCCACCCCAGCCACGTTTTTCAGGTCGTCGGTCCACCTGGCGGGGGGGCGCCCTACGCTGCGTTTGGTTTGGTCTCCACTCAAGGACTCGTCTGCTCCAGCGGCTATCGGTCCTTCGACAGACATGGCCAGCCCACTGCCACTTCAGCTTACTGATCCTACAAGCTATGTCGGTCACTCCGGTTCTTCTCCGAATAATCTCGTTACGGATTTTATCCTTCAAAGAAACTCCAAGCATAACTCGCTCCATAGCTCGCTGAGCGACTTTAAATTTGTGGACTAGCCCAACTGTCAGTGTCCACGTCTCGGCGCCGTAAGTCATGACAGCCGGGACGCACTGGTTGAAGACCTTTGTTTTCAAACTTTGCGGTATAGGCGACGAGAAGACTCGGCGAAGTTTGCCAAATGCTGCCCAGCCCAAACGGATCTTTCTGTAGGCTCCTTTCGGAAGTTGTGCCTACCAAGCTGAATTACCTGCCCTAGGTAGACGTACTCCGTTACAACTTCGAGTGCCGACCCTTCGACGAATATCGGCCTCGGCATGACATGCCTATTGAACATGACTTTAGTAGTTATTTTATTTTGTCCAGATTCATGCCGAGACCGACACGCCGAGAGGCTCCGTTTAAGCTGTGCAGCATTTCGCCCAGTTGTTCCAGCGACTCAGCCATTACAACGATGTCATCGGCAAAGCGGAGATGTGAGATGTTCTCGCCGTTAACGTTGATACCCTGTCCAGTCCAGTCCAGCGTCTTGAAGACGTCTTCCAACGCGTTAGTGAACAATTTTGGGGATATAACATCCCCTTGTCTCACCCCTCTGCGAAGTTGGATAGGCTTCGTCTTTTGGTCCTGGAGCTGTACAGTCATGGTAGCAGCGTTGTATAGGCATCTCAGCATCTCTATATACCGTTCATCAATGTGACATCGCTGCAGAGCATCCACAACTGCCCAAGTTTCGATGGAGTCGAAGGCCTTCTCGTAGTCCACAAATGCCATACACAGCGGCTGATTGTACTCTTCAGTCTTCTGTACGATCTGCCGAACAGTATGGATGTGGTCTACGGTGCTGTAGCCCTTTCGAAACCCAGCTTACTCTGGTGGCTGGAATTTGTCGAGTCTTCTGGCGAGACGATTCGTGATGACCCTCGAGAACAGCTTGTACACATGACTCAGGAGTGAGATGGTTCTATAGTTTTTCAGTAGGGTTTTATCCCCTTTTTTGTAGAACAGTACCACCGCACTCCCGTTCCATGCCTCCGGTGTAGAGCCTTGTTGGATGACGGAATTAAACAGACTCGTTCAGGACCGGAGCCCCGCCTGCTTTTAGGAGTTCAGTGGTAATTCCGTCATCGCCCGGAGCTTTGTTGTTCTTAAGCTGCTCGAGGGCCGCCCGACGTTAGACGTTTGTCTATTACGCTAATATTATTAGTTTATGGGTTTGACACAAAGACTCTGCATGGTCGTTGCGTTTGACACATCGAAAAAAATTCGATGACTTCCATATATCACTAGCACCCCTGGCGGATACCAGGAGGAACTACTGAGTACTGAGTGCACAGATATCACACCTAACTAAGTGCCTAGTGCGAGTTTGAAACCGATCGAATGCTCGTTCGAATGCGTCAAGTTAATCAGTAGTTCCGCCTCGTTTGCACCAGGGGCGCTACTGATTGCCTAATGCTAGTTTGAAACTTATATTCTGTTTTTTCTCTCTTGTCTTATTTCGTTAACAATCTTGGCACGTCTCTTTATTCAAATTACTACTGATAAAATATAATTAATAGTTCTGCACATGTAATTGGTTAATAAATGTTATTTAGTGTGTAAAATTGTTAACATAATTTCTTTTGATAATTATTATCGACGAATTGCATTAAAAAGACATGCCAAGATTGTTTAATAAATAAGACAAGTAAGAAAAAACAGAGACTACGTATGCGCGATCCATTGCGTCGACTTTCATTCATAAATTAGTAGCGCCCCTGGCAGAAACGAGGAGGAACTACTGATTTATGAATGAAAGTCGACGAATTGGTCGGTTGCGTTTTCGATAACGATAACGTAAGTTTCAAACTCGCACTAGGCACTCTGTTTTATGAATGAAGTTAACGAGAACAATGAAAGTATATTTATAAGTATCTAACTCGTAGTAGACCCCCTGCAACTGGCCTAAGACGTTAGTATATACAATTCTATGCATAAGAATAACTAAAACGGTATCAGAGTACTTCTAAGTTCTAACATTGTATTTCATGTCATTTGCATGTGTGATAAGGATAATAGTAAAATTATGAAAAAATCTGGACAGAAAAAAAAACAGTTGACCAGAGTTTTGCCTATAGCTCACAGCGAAAGTTAAATAAATTAAGAAATAGAACAGAGTTAATCAATTGTGATACAATTAGAAAGTTAAGTAACTAAGTTAATATACATAAAAACATTTTGATAATAAGTAGAAGTCTATTAAGGCCGTGACAAACGGTGCGGCAGCTATAATGTATATTACATCTCGGGATGACCTTTTCACATTATCTAAAGCCCGATTTACATAGGCCAATTGCTTAGCGAAGAAATTAAGTTCAGTGGGTAAGGACAGCGGTTTAATTAAGGCCCTACTAAGAGAGAGCTAAGAGGCGCCACCATCAGTAAAAAAATAATTACTCGCCGAGTACAGCATTTATCGAAATTCGTTTTTAACAATTGATTTTTTTTTTTAAACCGGCCAAGAGCATGTCGGGCCATGCTCAGTATTATAGGGTTCCTTAAGTAGACCTAATTACAAACGAATCAAATCGAATATTAATCATTGCTATTTTAGTTTTGCAAACAGCGCCACCTAGCGCTAAATTTAAGAAGCAAAATTCAAGAAGTGTGTCATATCAATATAACACAAAGTTTCTTTTTGTGATTTTTTTAAATAGAAAGTAACTAAAGGAGCATTTATTGCTAACACAATTTTTTTCTAAGGTCAATGACCTATGAACTAGGACGTCTTAAGTATTTTTCAGTTTTCTCATTATAACTCAAAAATTTATATCACATTATACTCGAAATAATTTTAAAAGACAGTTTTTATAAAGGTCTAACAATGTGGAAGACTATAAGTTTCTACGTTGCATAGTTTAGAAATGGCAGGGGGGGGGGACACATTGCAAGCCACTTTGGCGAACGGTATTTAGCAGATGGTATACCTGATAAAAAAGTTATGTATGAAACATTACCTTCATTTTAGTAGACCTATTCAATGATAACCCACACGAGGGGGTGCAACGAAAAAGTTTTTTTAACCCCATTTCACATGTATGGGCGCCACCCTTAAAAACGTTATCAAGATTTTTTTATTCTTTTAAAATTGAGATCTATATTTATCTAAACCATTTTTTAACAAAATTTCATTTACTTATGTTTATAACTGTAGAAGTTATTAAGCTGTAAAGGATTAGGACAGACGGAAGGACATGACGAAACTATAAGGGTTCCTTGTAGGACTACGTAACCCTAAAAAACGGAAACTATTAACTAGTTGTAGATAGAAAAAATGCGAAAAACGGCCACTTTTGACGGAAGGCAGAAGACCGAGTGTTGTGACGCAACTTGGGAGAGGCCTATGTCCAGCAGTGGTCTGCGATAGGCTGAGTTGATTGACTACACAGTTAATGGTGTACAATAAAGAATATTCTATGTATCTATCTCTACACAGTACGGAAATAATACCAAAGTAAAGAACGTTTTCGTAAAAAATAAGAATTATATTTTTAAGAATTTCCGGGAAAAACCTGGTTTCGCCAAAATGTCCTGGGTTTTGGAAGTATTTGTTCGGCGTTGGAAATTGAGTTTTATTTTATAGTTAGTTGTAACTTTGACGTTACCCACCAGATGGCGCTTATTATTTATTTATTGAAAACTCAGTGGCACTATTACAATGAAACTCTGCCTCCTGAACTAGGGTGTTAGCCTGAGATATCAGAAGACAGTTCCTTCCCTGGTTACAATTACAATTACTTCACGGTTACACGAATACAACTTTCAAAGATAGCTAAATACTTTGTGGAACTAGTATTTGCTAATGGCAGCCCTACCTGTAGCACAGGAAGACAGATGGACAGCGCGAGCAATTCGTCAGCAAACTATCGCTGATACGACAAAACAGTAGAGTGAACCAATGGAAAATCGAATGCACGCTGGTTTGAAAAATTGTAGCTAGACACCACTCGATCCGAATTCGAGAAAATGATTTCACTTGTTCACTTGACATACATGTCATCATCATTTCAGCCGAAAGACATAGTAGGCCTCCCCCAAGCATCGCCACAACGACCGGTCCTGCGCTTTCCGTATCCAGTGGATTCCCGACCTTCACCAGGTCGTCGGTCCACCTTGTGGGGCCTACCCACACTGCGTCTTCCGGTACGCGGTCGCCACTCCAGAACTTTACGGGCCCCATCGGCCATTAGTTCTGCGAGCAATGTGCCCTGCCTACTGCCACTTAAGTTTGGCAATTCTTCGGGCTATGTCGGTTACCTTCGTTCTCCTGCGAATCTCCTCACTTCTGATTCGATCACGCAGTGGCACTCCGAGCATAGCTCTCTTCATTGCCCTTTGAGTGACTTTGAGCCTTCTTATCAGGCCCATTGTGAGCAACCACGTTTCTGTGCCGTAAGTAATTACTGGCAACACACACTGGTCAAAGACTTTCGTCTTGAGACACTGCGGTATTTTAGACGAGATGATAATGCGTAGCTTCCCGAACGCTGCCCAACAGAGTCGGATTCGACGATTGACCTCTTTCTCGAAGTTAGACCTACCAAACTGGACGGTTTGTCTTAGAAGTTAAGTATACATAATCGACAACAACTTCGAGTTTAGTCTCCGATGTTTACGGGAATGAGTGCTATATGGGGATTCGAGATAACCTTTGTCTTGTCCGTATTCATTTTAAGGTCTTCCATGGTCTCAGCCATAACTACCATGTCGTCGGCAAATCGAAAGTGAGTGATGTACTAGAAATGTACCTGATATATTTTCGCACTTGAGTGGAGTCGAGCTACAGTTCTTTGAAACAGCGTGGATTCGATGTTCCGTCGTTCGCGCTAGTTTTGTCGTAACAGCGATATTCGCACTTGACACTGTCGCACTTCCGTAATGCATCCAACTGCTCGTCTATGTGTCTACCCCCAGCCTTACATCTTCACACTACTACTACTGAAACATTTTATAAAATGGTTAGATATATCAAGTGAAAAAATGCAGAACTGAAACGGGGTTTTATAGGTTTGTATGTTTATATAAACTGCCTGTTACCAAGTAATTAATTACATAAAAACATGAAATTTAAGACAAATTTGTTATTTTACAGATATTGTTATCTACATGATAAAGCAATAACTTGTACGGAGACAGACAAAACAGGAATAGGTACGGTGCCAAGAGATAAATTATTGTTGGTATAAGTTCTACGAAAAACAATTTTAATTTTAGCAATATGGTCAAAAATAGCTGTATTATCGAAGTCACGTAATTATTTACATTGTTGGGTACTAATAATTAATCCATGGTCGGAGTTCATGCTCTTTGTATGCTGATTTTTTTGACAAAATCTTACTTAAATTTTCTTAGCTTGCAAATCATGACAGGCACATTGTAGTTATTTATTTTTGATTATCACACTAATTATAATCTAAAGCCAACAACAAATTAGGAGATGAGATTTTCTGAACATCATTAAAACGTGAAGTGCGATTTTGATTACAACAATAAGAAACCAAACCATTTCCTTGATCGGCATAAATTGACAATGGTGTTGATTATCTTGTTTATGAACTAAACCTATTTTAAACTATCGCTCTCTTTTACTAATAGTAGATACAAGAAAGGGATGGCAACAAACTAAGTGCTGTCAATTTAGTTTACGTGTTACATTTCTTTGTACTTTAGTTGGCATGTTCCGAGATCATGACTAAACTTGTATGGTAATTTTAATTGCGACTAATCTGATGCTCTAAAATTGAAGCCATCCCTTTCTTGTATCTACTATTAGTAAAATAGAGAGATAGTTTAAAATAAGTTTGGTTTGTGAACAAGAGATCTTATACTATCCTTACACCTAATTTTAAACCAAAATACAAATAATAGAACTAACTACCATTTATTATAATAATGAATTCATTGACATCAATATTAAATATTTTACAAGTAGGAAACACAACAAAGACATTTTATCTATCATTCATTAAAATTTGTAATGTGTAATTCGGTTCCTTCATTAGAACATAAACTGTCACAGAGGTTATCAAAAGTATCACTTTTACAGAGAACACTCAGGGATTTGAGATAGTGGCAGAAACGATTGTTCCTCTTCAAGTTGGTATCGTTCTTGGACTTCTCAAACCTACATATAGTTCGACACGAAGGCCAGTAGTCCAATGCAAGAGCCTTTCTGTCTAATACTGCAGACACATTCAAATAGCTGCTCAGGCTCTTGTGTCGTGATATAACCCTCTCTCTTTCTCTGAAACAAAAGAAAATAGACGCTACAATAATTACATAATAATCTTACAAGTTACATGATAAAAAATATACATAAAATTCAAAGTTCTAAGATAAAAATGATGAAACTTTGAACTTTTGATAACATTAGGTGCACTTTTGGTTACTAGCTGACAAGTCTCTTCTTGAAATAGGGAAGTTACTCACTCAACAATATTCATTATAATAACTACTTTAATTGTTCGTAACGTACATAGATAATTAGAGATAGATAAATAGAGTATACTTTATTGTTTGCACACCATAAAAACAAAAATAAAGTTATAACAAACATCAGCACAGTATTAATACTAATTGGCGGACTTATCGCTTAAAGCAATTTCTTACAGATAACCATTGGATGTACTTGAAATATAACAGGTAGTGGGTGGTAACGTAAAGAACTTTTTGATAAAAAAAAAGGTTATTACACCATGTTTCTATAAAGGGAGCACGCGCGCAGCTCTGCACTGCGTTCATATATATTACAGTACTCTGTGGTCTGCGCCGAGCTCTCTTCTACACAACATGGCGCGTGCCTATCTATTTAGCAGGCCCCAAAAAGATATTTTCAACAGGCGACAGCTTATCATTAAGACCTTCTTTTGTATCTAAATAATATTAATTATAAAAAAAAAATACCTTAAGTTTTTGATAAACTGACGTTATAATGCAGCGTTGGCTAGTGGGCCTTCAAAGGATTTTTTTAAAGTATTATGCTATTTATAACACCCAACAAGGCTAAGATTTTGTACCTTACAAATCCTGGGTTGCAACTTTTTAAGTAAGTATACATTATTGTTTCTGATTTAGTGGTTACAGTTGTCATACAACCTTATTAGAGCCTAATTATTCTAAATGTACTTACTACCTACCAGGGTCGGCTTTACCTATAGTGCAGGGTGTGCGGCGCACACGGGCGCAGGGTTTTAGGGTGCGCCGTGCGCCAGCCGCTCGCGACGCCTCCAAAGAGCCTACGTCGCTCGCGGTACTACCTACTTTGTCCTGTGATTTACATTTAGTTTTTAAATTAAATATTTATGAATTAACGACAAAGTTGTGCTTTTTTTATTCTTGAAAGCCCTCCCTTTCTAAAAATACATTTACTCTCGAGTCTACCCCGCGAGTCCAAGAGGGGTACCGAAAGCGAAATAAACGCGCTATTGCTACCCAAAAAGTGTTGCCAGCTGTCCCGTTGTACGTCCCGTTTTTCAACCCTCTCAACACGCGTTCTGCCAGCACCCTGAGCGGGACGCGCAAAATCTTGCTTTTTCATCAAGAGAAAAAAGTTAGCTCGCCTGGCCTGGTATACAACTTTGGTTTCCTTTAGGTACTTGGCATATTATTACACTGTAGGTATATAAGCAATTATTGTGATGCATTTATTTATTTAGATTATGTCCATATGTAAAGAGGAAAACCCGAAATCCTCAAAAACATAAAATTGAAATATTCGCGCTCGCTACGCTCGCTTTGCTGTTTCGTCTTCCTTTGGGTATTTGCTGGTACCAATAACGTTTCTCTAACATTTTTCTATTATATTAGCTGACGCCCGCGGCTTCGGTCTCGTGGTAGGTTAGGTATATCAATAAAAGGATGAAATTCCGTCCGTTTCAGCGTGATTGAAGGACAAAAGTATGAACTTTCGCGCTTACACGTAATATTAGTAGGATAAAGAGATAACCTAGCTTTAAATACAAGATCGAAGATGATCTTGATTTTGGAGAAGACTTTAGACTTTTATAAAAAGCAAATTGGAGGGTAGTCCGCCAGTTTAAGGAAATTGAAATATAAATTGCACCTGCCCCCTCAGCCCAAGCAAAAACCTAGATTCGCGCTTGCGCGCACATTTTATGCATTTTTTCTACGTCCCAATTTTTTCGCCCCAGTCCCGTTTTTTAGGGTTCCGTAGTCCTACAAGGAACCCTTATAGTTTCGTCATGTCCGTCCGTCTGTCCGTCTGTCCTAATCCTTTACAGCTTAATAACTTCTACAGTTATAACATAAGTAAATGAAAATTTGCAAAAAAATATTCTAGATATAGATCTCAATTTTAAATGAATAAAAAAATCGTGATTACGTATTTTAGGGATGGCGCCCATACATGTGAAATGTGGATGAACATTTTTTTTCCGCTGCACCCCCTCGTGTGGGGTATCATTGAATAGGCCTACTAAAATGAAGGTAATGTTTCATACATAACTTTTTTATCAGGTGTACCATCTGCGAAATATAGCCCGCCAAAGTGGCTTGCAATGTGTCCCCCCCCCAGCCATTTCTAAACTATGCAACATAGAAACTTATAATCTTCCACATTGATAGTTTTTTTTTTTTTAACTCTCTTTTAAAATTATTTCGAGTATAATTTGATAATAAATTTTTGAGTTATAACTCAAAACAGAGAAAAAACTGAAAAATACTTAAAACGTCCTAGTTCAAAGGTCAAAGGCCCTTAGAGAAAAATGATCTTAGCAAATAATGCTCCTTTTGAAACTTTCTATTTAAAAAAATTACAAAAAGTAACTTTGTAAAAATGAAATATCAAACTTATCTTACTTAACTTTATTGAAATGACAAACTTCTTAAATTTGGCGCTGTACAGCGCCATCTAGCGGCTAGTAGCAACACTCTCTGAGTCGCCAATGCTGCCGTCTATTGCATTTGGCACTTTATAGCGCCATCTAGCGGCGGCTACTAACAACACTATCTGAGTCGCTAATGCTGCCGTCTATTGCAAAAACTAAAATAGCCATGATTAATATTCGATTTGATTTGTTTGTAACACCTAGGAACCCTATAATACTGAGCATGGCCCGACATGCTCTTGGCCAGTTTTTCATTCAAGTCCCGATATTGGGTAAATTAATCTAGCAACACTATTAATAAATTAATTAATTAATCTACCAACATCTTTTATAATTGCATCATTTGCACCCAAATTTCCGATCACTGGGGAAACCGGAAAATATTACTGTAATTATTCCATTTTGATCACACGCCTACTAGGGGACACCAGGGTATTGCTTGCAACCGGGCCCCACATGGGCTAGAGCCGGCCCTGCTACCTACTTAAAGTCTTAGGTTCAAAATGTATTGATTTCTCAATTTATTTGTGAGGACAGACATAAATTGCTTACTTATAGCATCAATACAATTGATCACTAACGAATTTGATAGACTGGTAATAACTGCATAATATACATAATATATTATAACACATTATGCTGTGTTGCAAACACGGACCAGTAAGCCTCTAGAAGCCGATTTGCCGGGTACCCCCGGTCACAAACCGCCCCGCCGCCAATCGGAACGTCTCTCCGTCAGCGAGTGGCACCAATCATACCACCGAACTTTTGAACCAACCAATCACAACGCGCCGTCTGCCCCCTGTTCCCCGCCAACATTTTACGACTGTGTTCTCATGCAAAACTTTGTTTATACGACTTCTCGAGGCTTGCTGGTCTGTGGTTGAAAATCATCTGTATGCTGCTTAATGGTAACATCATCACAAAGAACATTATTTTCAGAATTGCTGATAACTGGCAGAACATCATGGTAATAGTAAAATGAACATGTGCTGGAAATAAATAAATAAATATTTTGGCACATTTTTCACAGCACCATCTATTCCCAAACTAAGCAGAGCTTGTAGTATGGGTACTAGACAATGGATATAATACTTATATACTTTTTTTTTTTAAATACATATACTTATAATACATAAGAAACACCCAGACCAACACAAACATTTCATCAATTAATAAATATTTGTCGTGTGGGAACCAAACCCCCCCAAACAACCTCATCCTCAACACTAGACCACAGACGTCGGCCAAACGAAAAGATAAGATAAAAAATAATTATTAAGCAAGTAAAGCAGGATACAGGCACTTATCAGTTGTTTCAACTGCTGCCTGTTTATATATAATACTAATAAATCATAGGGATATATTATGTTAATAAAGGGAATAATAATATAATAAAGTACCTGTGCAAAGTCATTCCTGGGAAACTTATATCCGTTTTTCTATCACATCCTAAAACATCTTGAGCTGTTGCAATAGAACTAGTCACCATTGTATGACAAATTTCTTCAGTAACTTCATATTCTTTTCTATAATAGTCGATGTTTTCCTGTTCTGACACACTGTGCCCTTCAGGATAGTACCAAGGTTGTGATGTAATATTAGTATTTGGATCTGGACTGATGTGACTTATGTAATCTGACAGTGATAAAGCATCCATTGCATTGGCTATTGCTTCAAGTTCAAGGCTAACATTCTCTCTATTACTTTGTGGGTTGTCATTTAATTTATCTGTAGGCTCTGTAGCGTTACCAAATTGAAAAAGATTGCCGTTTGATGCCAAATTCAAAAGATTAGGCATACTCCACCAAATGTTGAATAACTGTGCAGGACATGTAAAATTTAATAAATTTGAATGTTTACTAGAAAAATCCACCCAAACAGCATTTGTTTCTGAATCAACATTATATGCAATTGTTCTTCCTTCCGAATCATCATTATCTGCCCAAGACATGCATGAACTTTCTTCATCAATGCTAGTCTTATATAAATCAATATTTTGTGAGGCTGTTTCCTCGTCTGAGGCAACACCATGTACATAAATAGGTATATGGAACTGTAAATAATTAATAGTTTTCCTTATATCTCCTTTAAAATAATTTAAGAATTTGGCTCCAACACCTGGCCAGCATACCCCACTATCTGCTAGGCACATTATGTCTAGCCATGTCCCAAGCATTCTTGGTAAAAGAGGACACATCTTCAATATTTTTCCATTATGTAAAAATCTTTGTAAATGAGGGCACACTAAAGAGGATGTTATCAATATAACAGGTCGTTTAGAACACTGTACCAACTGCACAATAGCAGATGAAAATCCATCATCCTGATCGAAAACAATATCTGCATCATCAATTAGTATAAGAGATGAATCAGTTCTTGTGCTTTCCTGACTTAGAGACGTACCGCTAATAACTTCTGATTTTCCTACAACTTTTTTAGTTTTCTCATCACCAGTTGGTTTTTTGGGTCTTCCACGCTTTTTATAATTTTTTGGAAAATCTGGTTGGCATTTTTCTTGTGATTTTTGACTATTATCTGTATTTCCTGTACCTCTATTTACTTTGTGGGACTGTGTAGCTTCCTGCAAGTCTTGCAACATTATTTTCCCTGTTCTTTTACCACTAGCATTAACCTCAATCACTTTCATGGCTAAATCTGAGGCAACTGCATAAACACTTGCAGTTTTTCCACATCCTGTAGGGCCGGTCAATATTAGAAGATTCATGGTCTTCATACTATCGCGACTATCTGTGTCAGATTGATAGTAGTCAGAGGAATCTGATTCAGTCGTCGTTTTAGGTTTTGATTTCATTTCATTCTCAGTCCATGATATCAACCATTTTCTTAATTCTTTGATACTTTCAAAGTTACCTATAATTTGATTTGTTGACATGGCTTTGTATTTGTCAGTCCAATTTAATCTATCAGGGCTATCATTGATAGCATCAACCACATCATTGATTATTTCAATACTGTTATCTACATCTACATAACTACAGTCTTTGATTTCTCCTTTTCCTTTGTCTCTCAAATAACGATATGTCCTGTAAACTGGGAACTTTGGATGCAATTGTTTTATATTCTTTAACATTGTCTGTGTGCTTTTCTTACATTTGGTTTCTATGTTATGACCACTCATTACTTCATTAAGGTGTAACAATTTTTTAAATGCATTGTTCACATAAATCGATAAACAACCTACTTCAGCCCCATTTATCAAAGGTATATTGAAAACCTGTTTATTTTCTGCAAGCATTGTATTGCTTTGCTGTACATGAACAACTACAGGAAAACTATTGTCTGGAATGGTATTGTTCTTTTGCTTTTGAATTATTTTCTTTAATTTATCTGGAACTCCACTTTGTAAAAATTTTTGTTTAGCTTCTAAAGCAGCTTGATCAAATTGTTTAGATGCAAATATAGGAGCCAGTTTGGCAGGCTTTTTGGATGGAACTGTGTCCTTGAGAATCTTTTTTTCCTTTGATTTTACAGAAGCATCAACAGGTTGATTTGACCTGAAATTAACAGGTTTGTTATCATTAGATAGACTTTCAGTATGTTTTTTCTTTTTTGGCGTAAAGATTTGTAAATCTTCATCAGAGCTTGACAGGCATGCATCATCATTATATTTCACAGGTCTTTTCACAGATCTCTTTGGTCTGTTCTCATTACTCAATATTGAATACTTATTCTCTGAATCATTGACTTTGATATCAACTTTACAGTTTCGTTTCCTCTTCAGTCTCTCACTTTTTACTTCTAAGTCTTCCACAACAACATTATTGTTTGGAGAGGCACTGTCAAACAATAAAGTTTCTGAAATATGAACATTATTTTTTTCAACCTGTTCATAAATTTTGCTCTGTTTTTCATTAACTTTTTTTTGTCCTTTAGGTACTTCATCATGTTCATTATTCACTGTGTTATGTTCTTCAATCCTTTCATAATTTTCTTCATTCAATTTCACAATGGCCTCATTTTTTGTGTCACTTTCTTCATTAAGTTCTATAGAATCACAAGAATCTAGAGTATCCCTTTTTAGACTCAACTTTTTCTTTTTACCTCTCTTTTTGTTTCTGGGTTGTAATTTCACTTTGATAAGATTATCATTTTCTGAATTGGTAGGAGAACACTCAAAGTCTTTATCCAGCTTTTTAAAGTAACAGAGCATGCTTTCCTTTTTCTTTAATGAAGGTGATAGTTTTTTCAAAAACTCTTGATCTTCTTTAGGTATATATTTCTTCACTGGACTTATATTGGAAGGATCTTCAATTGTATTAAAAATATCAACTATTTTTAATGTATGTTTCTTTAAGTTGTTGTTATTGATAACTTCAACCTTATCCTGAGATACAAACTTAGTGTTTCTCTTCAAAACCAGTTCATTTGAATCTTCATTTTCTTTTACTGATTTAGTATCCTTCAGAATCATGCTCTTTAATTTTTCTGCTCGTTTTTCCATTTGCTTTTTGATAATCTCATCCTGATATTCTTCAATTTCTTTGTTTCTAATGGAACCTTTTGCTTCTGCCATTTTTTGAAGAAGTAAATGTCTTTTGGCCTTAATATTTTTCCTTTCAGTTACTTCTTCAATATCTGAGTTATCATTGCTTTTGTCTTTACCTGGGGAGTTACCCCCAATACTCTTGGTTCTAGAATCCATTAACAATTTAAATGCATTTGTTTGTTTCTTCTCTTGACTTGTAATTGCTGAAGGGATATCAATCGTTGCATCTTGAATATTCACCTCTGTATTACAATTCTTTAAGCTATCACTTATTTTAACTGTTTTTCTTCTTACCATTTTGAAGAGGTAATTTTTAGGTCTCAAGTCTTCAAAGTCACTGAGGCCACCTTCACCCACTATAGGTTCCTTTAGATTTTTGGGCGATTTTATAACTAGTGAGGACAGAAATATTTTTGATACATCTAAAACCTCTTGATCCTCCCTGCCATCTTGCCTAAGTTTATACTTTTTTAACTTTCTTCTAAGCAATTTATTGCATTTGTGTTTGTATGTATTTTGCTTGAACTTAAGGACGTGCCTACGTTGACGATTCCTATAGCAATTTGTTCCAGTTTCGATCGTTAGTACTGAATTGATTTTGTCGACCAATGTGACGGACTCAGTTGCTATCAAACTTGTCATTCCTTCCCTGAAAATTTCACAAAATCACCTTAAATAGAGTTTGAAGACAGATAACGAGAAAAGGTTTGCAAAAGCACTTGAACAAACGTTGACAAGGTTAGATTTACTGGCTTTATTTTGTTTGGTACGCACTGAATTCATCAAGTTCTATATAAAGGTACATAATCAAGTTCAGTAACCGTGTTTGATGGATAATAATAACAAAATGTTGTAAATACATACCAAAAATCAATTTGGCGGCATTATTTTATTTTATGGAGACGTCACTATTTCAATTTTATTTCGTTTGACATTGACGTTGACGTAATGACGTTATTTTTTTGTCATAATTCTATGCTGAGCCGCGTTCAGTATTATCGTCCGACGACGCTTGGAGCGTACTTTGGTCGTTCATTTACTCAGACCCGTATTACAGAACGTTCCTCAAACTTCAATCATCTGATCACTACTTAAGGATAGAATCGTTACTTGAGTATTGATCTTATTCCAATACGGTACCTAATTATAAACTTTAATTCAACAACATACCACACGAATTTTACCTAAAATAGAATAGAAATCTCTACCCAAGCGTAGTTTGGACCACACTAGAGTGATTACAGATCATATCTCTGCTCAAATACCGAACAGGTGACAGTATAAAATAAAGCTAAACTCAGCTGAACTCTGATCAATAAATCTCAGCTTGAAGCATGTTTTAAAATTAAATCCCAACTCAAAACTAGTTTTAGACAGTGATCAACGCTTAAGGAACTTTCTGCAATACGGGCCTCAGAGCGATCATACAAACGAACGCTCCGACTTCTCCGAGCGTCATCCGACGACGTCGGGCGATAATACTGAACGCGGCCCTCAGGGCACACATCTGCATTTCAGGGCCGCGTTCAGTATTATCGTCCGACGATGCCCGGAGCGTACTCTGGTCATTGAATTAAACCTATGGAAGTGGTCCATTCTTCTATATCCACCTAGTTTATACAAATATCTATTAAATCGTTATTGAATTATGAACTATTCTTTGTCTCTTGTTAACCAACGTGTTATGTCGTCTGGTGAAAGAGATCGCATGCTATTTGTATATTCTCTGTTTGGCAACATCTTTTCGGGATGTCAAAATACCTACGCCGCGTGGCAACCCCGCTTACCCCGCAATGTGGCCCATAGTACATGAGCTGTCAAGTAAACAAACTAGGGCTGTTGATATTTTTTAAATATCAGATTTTCGATCTATCGATATTTTTAAATATACAATCGGTGTTCGATATATTGAAAAAAAAAGAAGATATTTCGATATATTGGCCAAATTTCATGATTCTAGGTCAATGCGAAGTACCCTATAGGTTTTTTATGTGAGTTTGCGAGTATCAAAATGTGACATAGCCGTATGATTGCCTTGACCTAGAAGCTTGATTTTTTATGTCCTAGGGACAGCCGAACTTAGAATTTGATATAAATGCATTATTTATTACTACTTGAAAATGATTTTAATCAGCACACATCTCTGGTACGAAACACGAGCATCGATATCGATACTTTTTAGTTTTGATCACTTACTTCCCTAGCTATGGCCACCATAACGGTGGCCCGGATATTGTAGGTATACCACGCTTATTTCGTAGGTATTACTGGTCCATAGGTACAAGTCAATGACTCTGGTCGTTCAGTTACTCTGAGCCACACTCTGAGTGATCGAGCGATCATACAAACGAACGCCCAATGAACGCTCCGAGCGTCGTCAGACGACGTCGGGCGATATGACTGAACGCGACCCAGATATTATTTTTAAATAATTAATAGCAAACGTGTAAAAATACCATAAAGTTAGGTAGGTTCAAAGAGAATATAACCACTACGTTTAGGTAGGTTTACAAATGTCTTTGAAAAATTCAATATACAAATGTCTTTGAAAAATAAATGGCTATGATACACTCTGTTTTTTTATACTTGTATTATTTAGTAAACAATCTTGGCATGTCTTTCGTCAATAATAATTATTAATTAACTTTAGTATGTAAACTATAGCTGTCATTTCCTCATATCGATTTTGGGCCACATCCCACATCCCTAAATTTTTTTTTTTTTTTTTCAATTTATTCATGACCATGGATACTTGTCCTTCAGTCGTAATCATTGAACATATTATACTTGTATCCTAGTAAAGTGATGGAAACTTTACTAGGTTTCTGAGGGGATGATGAGATAATACGAAAGTCATGTTTTTCAACTTTGTACCATTTATCCACACTTGTACACGTTAACAAGCACTTAACATTTAATAATCCACCATTATTACACATGAACACTCGAAGAAACACAAATTTTGGAAAATAATAAAAAATCCACAACACGATCTTTACGAATTTTCCCGCCAACCCCACATCCCTAAACTGATGTCAGTGCTGCCAGATTGGGTATTTTTTTCGCAATTCTGGGTAAAATAAAAATAAATATGGCTCTTGGTGAAATTTTGGAGAAATCAAATCTTTGGACAAAAGGTTGGGTAAAAGAAAAATCTCTTGGTGAATTTTGTGTAATAATTTTTTTACCAATGACAATCAACAGAACTCTCTTAAAAATGAAAATCGCTCTCTGAAAAAAAAACTCTCTTATAAATAGAAATCAAACGATCGCTCCCTCAGCAATGAAAGGAACAGAGGTGTTGTTTTATCATCTTGGACTGCAATTTTAGTAGTATTTAAGTCCGGGGTTTTGCCTATTTTTGTTGTTTGTTTCACAGACTAAGAAGTGTACTACGTAGTTTGTTTAGCTTTTGCCACGGAGCCGAATAGCTTCGAACAAGTTGTGACAAAATAATACTATTCATTGCAAGACATAGGTATTTCTATAATGATTTTACCCAATTTTTTATTATTAAGTGAAAACTTGTAAATTATATCATTTTGGCGACAAAATATTTCGAACCTGGGGGCTGGGTAAAGTTAAGTTCTAAAATTTCATTTGGCAACCCTGACTGACGTGCTAGTGGTACTGACTGATTGCGGTGCTGGAAAAAATCGGGAAATTCCTTGAAATGGCATCGAAGACGAAAACTTTCGTAGCTCCTTTAATTCGTCATGCTACGGTAAATATGAACAGAACTGCTAAATAAATTACTGATATCTTTCAGCAAATTTTTTGTAAAATAAGTTCCGAACTGTCAAAACCCTGTTATGTAAACCAATTTGACATTTTCCCATGCCTAGAATTATTCTCAAACATGTGTAACTTGGCTTACAGACCAGGAGCTATGCCCAGGCTGCCCCTGCTGCCAAAAAAGAGGCCAGGATCTCAAGCACGGTCCTGCCAAACAAAACTTTCGTTGCCGCCTTGGACAACGGGGCCCCTGTCACTAGGGTGACCATAGCCTTCAAGTAAGTTCATTATCTTCTAAATATATAATTAGATATTACAAGCCAACAGACATGTACGGTCACGATATTCCACAGTCGTACATTTTATCGACAAAATCGCTTGAACGAATCCTGCTACATTAAAAGTGCCTACCGCTGCTAATGAACATGTGAGTGCAAGCGATTTTAGCCTTAGTGGTGGTTCACCAGAAAGATTTCTGATTGTACATACATTAATCTGTCACATTGATTAAACAACTTGGCACATGATAAGGAAATACTAGCCTGCAGGAGAATACAGCTATCCATCCTCATAGCATAATCGGGTTATTCCCGCTGCCCCCAGTCGTTCTCCCCCACAGGAAACAAGAACAGGATTATTTTTCCTGTTGTACCCAATAACATTTTTTGGAGGTGAACAGGAACTAACATTTCCTGTTGCCCCCCTATTAAATATTAGGGTTTATTAGTTATTAAAATTTGGTTTGATGTCGACATTCAATATGAAAGACATGATATTATTATAAAGACATGCATTTATTAAGTTTTACTAGAGATTGGACAGCATCAACAAAGTTTTATTTAATTTTAATTAATTTATGTAAGCAAGTATGTAATGCTTTGTTTCAATGTTTAGTTAGAAATCTTTCTGGTTACAACTAAGGCTAAAATCGCTTGCATTCAATATTTGAGGACAGTGGTAGCTACGTGTAATGTAGTGGGACTTGTTCAAGGCATTTTGTCGGCAAATGTACCACCAGGAAGTATTGTGTCCATACTTGCGCCTAAAATAGTACCTGCAGACTATTGTTTTACCCTTCCTGTGACAAAAGAGTTAAGAATGCAATGTGAAATTGCAATTTGAAATACCTACCTACCAGGGTTGATTGATTTAAATCAAACTTGATTTTTTTCCATAAAATTTCATTGTTTTATTTAAATCATAATGTTATGGGACTAAAAAAAAAAAAAGAGTTTTTATTTTCTACTGAATACTGAATAAAGTGGCAATAGCAAACTACAAATAGTCTAGAAAATCGAGTTAGGAGATGCTTCAATTAGGTGTTGAATTTACTTTTCGGAACTGATTAATAGACCACTAAAAAGTCTTAGAAGTTTGAATTAACTGTTTCCTACTTTTCTGTACTTAATTAATACTGTCATACTAAGATTTACTTTTTTTTTTTAGTTCTTACAAAGTTGCATACTAGTAAAACTTTTCGTAAAAATCGGCCCACAAATCTCGGAGTAATCGGTGTACATACATGAAAAAAAAAAAAAAAAAAAAAAAAAAAAAAAAAAAAAAAAAAAAACCCGCGGAATACATAACCTCCTCCTTTTTTTGAAGTCGGTTAAAAATATTCATAAGTGAATAAGTAAAATACGCGAAAATAAAAATAATATACGCGATTTAATCCGGTTAAACTTTGTTTTATTATAATGAATAAGTAAAAGTTAGGTAAATAAGGAGTAGTAGATAGTAATAAATAAATAAATAAAATTAAAATCAAATAAAACTGTGTTGATGCTGTGCTATCTCTAGTAAATATTGAAAGCATAACAAGCAGTGTTATCTTATTAAATGTGTGTCTTCATAATAATATCATGTCTTTCATGTTAAATGTCGACATCAAACCAAATCTAATATAATTTTAATAAAAAACTAAACCCCAATTTAAGTGAGGGCCAACAGGAAATTTTTGTTACCGTTCACCCCCAAAAAATTGTGTTGGGGGACAACGGGAAAAAAAAATCCCGTTAACCCCCAGTGGCTGCGAAAAACTTCAAGACAAGAGTAATAGCCCCATAATATCACGTCTTTCATGTTAAATGTCGACATCCAACCAAATCCGATATAGTTTTAATAAATAAATAAGCCCTAATATTTAAGTGGGGGCCAACAGGATTTTTTTGTTACCGGTCACCCCCAAAAAATTGTATTGGGGGACAACGGGGAATAAATTCTCGTTCACCCCCAGTGGGGGCGAACGACTGGGGGACAACGGGAATAACCCGTCTTCTTCAAGTTTCGTTTTTTTATTTTGACTTAGTAATTTTTGTCATAAATATGGTAAATTTCACTTTTAAGATATACAGATGGGAGGGACCAGCTGAAAATCAGTGCTGTGCATACCTACATGCACAGCAAATACTGAGTTGGATCCCTTGCCACACATATTATGTTGTATGCATGTTGTGTTCTCATTAATTTGTCCTGTTACCTTTGCATGTAATATGTATATTTTGTGTATGTGTGGAAAAATAAATGGTTTAAATGGTTTAAAATTCTATGTCAGTAGATTAAAATTTATGAAAACCATTTATCAAATGATAACTAGTTTTGGAGAGTAAAAATGTTTTTTTACTTATTTCGTTTTTTCTTCGGAACCATTGGGATTTTGTAGACAATATTTGGAATACTGTCAGTTGAGTATGTAAATAATAAAAATCAAGTTTAATTCCCTCAAAGTCAAATAAAAAGTGAATGTAATAGTAGAGTAGTGTAATGGGGGCCAACAGGAATCGAAATTCCTGTTGACCCCCAGTGGGGGCAAACGACTGGGGGACAACGGGAATAACCCGCATAATCAGTACTCTATAAAAAGTGTCACATTTTTAGCTAAGGTCTGCAAAGGGGTGTATGTACTCATCATAACATACAACTTTTACTAGTAGAGCATTCCTGAAATTGTGAAAAAAAGAACAATTGTTCCATTCAAAGTCATTGATGTTCCTAGACAAAATACATCAGCTGTTTTTTTTTGTGATAGAAATCTAAATAATAATGTAGTAGAAATGTTATCTACTGTCTTTTAATACCGGAATGCGTGTCGCCGGTTTGCCGCTACTAACACAGAAATACGGAATTTCGCCCACCATGTTTCTAGCATTCAATGCAAAATAAATTAAGTTTAGAAAAATCCGCTGTTAGATATGCTGCAAAATACAATTTTAGTGACTCTGCATCCAAAACAGCACTGATGATCAAGCAAATGGTTCACGCACTGGTGTCCTACGAGTCACCTGCATGCGAGGCAAGTTCAAGTGAACTTGCCCCTTTACCTCTTCTATTACCTTATTATTTAGATTTCTATACTTGCACCCATAGTAAAAGTTGTACCATAATTATAAATGCTTATATTTTGCATATGAGACAAGATACAAGAGTGATCAATCATATTATTGGCAAAGATATTCCATTTATCTGGCTATGACTATATTCATTGTATATTTTCAGGGCTGGTTCACGGTATGAGCCTCAAACTGAGCTTGGTCTTACTCATGTGCTCCGATCCGCTGCTGGTCTTAGCACCAAAAATGCCAACTCCTTCATAATGGCACGTAAATTGTCCCAGATTGGTGCATCTGTAACCGCTTCTGGAGACCGTGAATTTATGTACTACACTCTTGAGGTAATCATTATTTTTCTGTCACCACAGTTTATATTTACGAAGTGTAATTCACATTTAACTGTGAAATTAGGTTACTGTGTAAAAGGCGAAATATTGGTGACCCAGTACTACTTAGCAAAAAAAAGCATAGGTATAGTTAACCAAACTTTTTGCTATCTCACCAGTTAATCATAGCAAATGTTATGGTGTTCAACCTTGACATTGGCAGAATCATCATTGACACAATGGAACCATAAACACTAAAATTAGAATTGGACCGCATGTCAGTGGTAGCACTTGAATTACAAAACCACCCTTACTGCTTACGAAATAAAGATGCTGTCAAGGTCAAACTGTTACCACTAAAGTGTGGTTGACTGTACCCTCTTCACGGACAAAGAAGAGAGACTGAAAAAACATTTATAAGAAAAGCTTATTTTACTGTAGTTTCTAATAACATGTCTATGTATTTCAGACCACCCAGGATACTATGCCAGCAGCTCTGGAAATCCTGAACAACATGGTCTGTTGCCAGGAGTTCAGACCTTGGGAACTGACAGACAATGAGCCTCGCCTCAAGTTTGACATTGCGTCTCTCCCCCCTCAGGTACTGATATAATAATATTTTGGGTCTGTAATCAAGTTTGGGAGATGTAGCAAATTTTTAGCTTTGTGTTTCAATATAGTAACATGAATAACATTAGAAAAAAAAAAAACATCAAATAGAGAAATGTAACAAAATATGTCTTTTTAAAACCTCATCAAGAAGTAAACAATTTGAACTGCTATTTGTGATTAGTGTATAATTTCAAGACTATTTCTATTCAAATTCAAATTGGAAATTGTAGTACTTGTACAGTCGAGGAATGAAAAGGATCGTCAATTTTCAAATTCATTCCTTTGAATGTTTTGCGAGCACATGTGCACACCTTTTCGAACTGCGAACGAAAGATAATTAGGCGGGTGTCAGCGGGTGTACGTTCAACTGTTATTATCATTATGTTATCTGCCAGTACAAGCAAAAATAGACCTTATTGTGACGAACCTTTCCATTCCCCGACTGTACTTGTAAATGTCCTTAGCAAGAACACATTACATATTCTTATCTTATTGTTATATTATCAATTATAGATCCGTGCCGTTGACTTGCTCCATAAGGCTGCTTATCGTCGTAGCTTGGGCAACTCGCTTTTCATCTCGCCCAAGAGACTCGGCAAGATTTCTTCGGAGTCTTTGATGCACTATTCTTGCAACGTCCTGTCATCGCCCCGCTGTGCCGTCACCGTCGTTGGTGACACTCAGGTAAAACAGTAGTACAATGAAAGCAGGACCAGCTGCTGACTTGTTTTTACTCGCTTTTTTTGTTTTTTGTTTTTGTTTTTGCACAACTGTAGTCATATTTATTTGAATGTTCATTGATCTGTACGTTTAGAGAATCCGTCTTCTGAGCAATCATGACCCACACAATGAATATTTCTGTAATGTCAAAATTTTAGCTTATAGAACACCAATGCCACAAACTCTTTCCATGAATCAAAATGTGATGGTTGATAAGTATGTTTTATGGTGTTATGTTCTGTGTATTATGGCTTCCGTGTGGTGCCGGACTTAAAGAATGGCACCACCCTTATCTCTTCTCATGGTTGTCGTAAAAGGCGACTAAGGGATTCACCAGAGGATGGGCAGCAGCGTTCTCTGAGTATTTAACCAACCAACTGCGATCGCCAACCCGCCTGCCAAGCGTGGTGATTATGGCATATCCCCCCTTAATTGGGGGAGGCCTATGTCCAGTAGTGGACGTCTTTCGGCTGAAATGATGATGATGATGATGATTATGGCTTCAGCTTTATAAATTAAAATCCTATCTCTTAAATTGACCTTGCAAATATATAGGTATGAGTCTTCCTTTTATTCTGGACACCTGGCAGTTATTACAAGACTAAATTATGATTTCCGTAACAAATACTTTTATTGGTATTACAGGAGAAAGCCAACATGATTGCTCAGAATCTTCAACTCTCTGCTGCTGACGTAAAAGACGGAGAAGCCTCCAAATATTATGGTGGAGAGTTAAGGTAAGACAATGCAACAAACCTCAACAAACCTTTTAGTTAGCTCAACAAACTTTTTAACCTTTAGTTAGGACAACCTTAATCTAATGTTATTCACCTAACTTCACAGAGCTGGGTCACAGACTATTTCAGATTTGGTTTTTTTTTGTAAGATAGAGGAGCAAACAAGCAAGCGGGAAGCGGGTCACCTCATCAACTCAGCCTATCGCAGTCCACTGCTGGATAGGCCTCTCCCAAATTGCGCCACAACACTCGGTCCTCTGCCTTCCGCATCCAGTCCTTCCCAGCTACTTTCATCAGGTCGCGCCCTACACTGCGTTTGCCGATTCGCGGTCTCCACTCAAGGACTTGTCTGCTCCAGCGGCCATAGGTCCTTCGACAGACATGGCCAGCCCACTGCCACTTCAGCTTACTAATCCTACAAGCTATGTTGGTCACTCCAGTTCTTCTCCGGATAATCTCGTTATGGATTTTATCCTTCAAAGAAACTCCAAGCATATCATAAGCATAGCGGGTCACCTGATGGTAAGTAATCTCTGCCGCCCATGGACATCCGCAACACCAGGGGAGTCGCCGATGCGTTGCCGACCTTTTAAAAAGACGTAAGCTCTTTTCTTGATGGCTCCCATGTCGAATTTGTTCAGGGAATTTAATCCAGGTTAGATGAGGCATGGTGAAGTTTTATCCAGGTTCAAACAGTCACACCGAATTGTCGCGTTTAAAATCTAAACTTCATTAGGAAATAATGGGCTTGAGAAACCGTCGACATTAGGAATTAAAAAAAAAACTCCATGGTTACCCTTTTTAGGGTTCCGTACCCAAAGAGTGCCAAACGGAACCTTATTACTCTACTCTCGCAACGCTATCCATTCGTCCGTCTGTCTAACACAGGGCTGTATCTTTGGAACGGTAATAGGTAGCCGGTTGAAATTTTCTCAGAATATGTGTTGCTATGACCCCTATCACTATCACGATAAATAATAATAATAATAAGCCCTCCCTATCCTGAACTCTCCATGCAGTTGTTTCCTTGTTATAAAATGTCTCTGAGTTCAGTGTGCCTCCTGGCAAAGGCCTCCTCTAACAGTTTCCATTGCTTTCTGTCTCTTGCGACTCTTTTCCAGTTAGGACCTGCTGTAAGCTTCAGTTCGTCGTCCCATCTTTTGCGTTGCCTTCCCCTTTTTCTTTTGCCATCTCTAGGATACCCGTCCGTTAGGATCTTGCTCCACTTTTCTTGGGTACTACAATCACATGAGACTTTCCATCTTCATGTCTCAGTTTGGCGAACCGACTTGCGGTACCATTTAGGCAACAGCCTAGGTGGTATTGAAGTTGTCATGGGCAAAGGAAACCGCTTAACATCAGGTGGGCCTTTCGCTCGTTTCGCCATCCAATACTATATAAAAAAAAAAAAACTTCGATATCACGATAAATACTAAAAGTAAAAAAACTCTAAAGCCAAAGGAGGCCCCCATATAAGAAACCTCGAAAAATATGCATATTTTCTGTCTACGATTAACGATAAGAGAGAAAAAGAGATTAACAGACCGAATCGGTCGACAACTGCGGGAGCTGAACCTGCTGCTGCTTAGCGGTTAAAGCGACTGGTGAACTGAATCAGAGGTCGCAGGTTCGATAATTGCTTGTGATAGAATTTTTCTTTCCACTATTTTTATTTTTATTCAAATATGTTCTATATTTTGTAACCAGGAAAGAAATGGGAGGAGACTTGGCGCACGTTGCCATCGCTGTGCAGGGGGCCTGCGCCGGCTCGAAGCAATCACTCGCTCTAGCTGTTGCTGCGAAAGGTGAATAACATATTACCATATTATCACGCCTGTTTCCCATTGGGGTAGGCAGAGACTATGGATTTCCACCTGCTACGATCCTGACACACCTCTTTCGCTTCTAGACATGGGTAACTCAACAAAAATTCGTGAGCTGCAGGTCAGCTCACGGATCAAGTCAGTGAGCCGGAGCTGTGAACCGGCTCACAGATCAGCTCAATTTGTGTATCTGCCTCGAGATCTACTTCGAGTTATGATCTGTGATGCGAGTCGCTGAGCTTACAGATCGTTCGAGCTGTTTGAGCTGCGCTCGCTCACTCTGCGACTCACCGCCGATCTGTCGCCGCTCCCGTTCACCGGTCCAAAAGGTTTTTATTGATCTTTTATCTTTCGTGCAACGATTGTTGTCGCAGAGATATATACTATTCTTTGAGCCGCGAGCTGCGTATTTTGTCATTGAGCTGCAGCTCAACAGCTCAAGCTTATTGATCTGCATATTTGAACCGGTTCTGAGCTGAGTTACACACCTCTAATTAATAAAAAAATTAAATAAAAAAATTAATAAGTAATTAATTAATTATTAAATTATTTAATTTAAAAGAAAAAAACTATAATTAACTCCATTGTCATTTAAAAGTAGAGTTAAATATTACATGCATTATGGTTGCAAGCGCGACTGCTGAGCGTGGGGTCCTGGGTTTGATTCCCGGATAGGGCAAAGTGTTATTGGGTTTTTCATTAGGAAATTCTCAGTAGCAGCCCGGAGTCTGGATTTGTGCCCGGTCAATGGCAATAGGCTCGCCCCCTCCTATTACATGGGACTATAACATAACTGGCGAAATGTGGGTGTACTTAATACACCTCTGCCTACCCCTTCGGGGAAATACAGGCGTGATGTTATTTTATTTTTATTTTATTTATTCAGTGACAATAAACAGCTACAATACATATGTTGGTATATAGAAAAACTTACTGTTAGTTGTTCTTACAATATTGTAGCCCACTCACTACATTATCCACATATTAACAACAAATGTAAGGCAAATAGTGCCACTAAAAGAGCATTACATTAACTTATAACATCATTAAAATTTTAATTTAAGTATAAATATTAAATAATTATTTAAATTACATAGTTTTTTTTTACAAAAATTACTAAATTAAACATAAATTGGACAAAGATTTACTTAATAATCATGGACAAACATTCTATTATATTCCGTCTGAATTTTGATTTAGAGCATACTAAAATATCAATAAAATTGTGATTATAAGATTCTACCATTCCGCGAATAGGGCAGCGCAATCCAGAGTTTGTTCGACAGAAATTGACAGCAAACAGGGTACCTGCACGGACACTACGCTTGTTAACAGTACGGGGGACAGCATAACATAACTTGCACGTGAGGTCAATTGAATCAATGTTATTATGTATGTTGTGTTATACTCACATTATTTGAGTAAATTAGGTGTAATAAACAATAACCTATTTTAAAAAGAGTATATCTATGGAGATTCTTGCCGGTTCATCTCCATAGGATCCACAATTTGGAACCATGCAACTAAAGCCTGATGTTTCAAAAGTGCCTGTAATTAGGTTTATTTGAAATAAAAAGCATTTGAATTGTCTAATACCCATAGCACAAGCTCTGCTTAGTTTGGGACTAGATGGTGATGTGTAAAAATGTCCCAAAAATATTTATAAAAAAACTTGTTTTTGTTCATCAATTTCAGTAGGTCTACTCGCGTTTTACGAACGACAAACGAAGTACGAACTCTCGTTCCGACTGATACTTACATAATAAAGATAGGCACATAAAAAGGCACAATTAAGATAGAATACGGTTCATAGTCGTATACAATTTACCGGAGATGAGAAAAACAAACGTCAAAACACGATCATCGCATGCGATAAGGGAACGATGGTTGACCGAAGTAGCAAATTGTGCGATGAATCGTACGATTTATCGAATATCGTCGAACGGGAGTAGACCCTCTGATCTGAGTTCATCAGCTATGAATTTTCTCAATTCAGTCATGTTATTACGGACTGATATGGATTGTTTAAATCACTCAAAAGTTCACAAATTTTATTTCCAGCTCTTGGCAACGGCCCAGTAACCAAGTGGGGCACGGACAACTCGCCCTTGGCAAAGGCGATTGGCAACATTGGCCCCTTCGCCGCCGCCGGCTTCAACGTATCGTACTCCGACAGCGGTCTCTTTGGTGTTGTACTGTCGGTCCCCAAAGATGAGGCCAAGAGCGTAAGTACTTCATTGTTCTTAAATTCTTCATAACTAAAGCTAGTAGTAGTAGTAGTTAGGAGGTAGTCGGAAGCAATAATATTTCATGCTCCCAAAAGATGTAGTCTTAGCCCAAAATGTAATCCAATTTAAAAACAGACTTGATAAGCATCTTCTTGAACTTAAAATTCTGCCCATGTCATGCGAAACGGACATTGTACAGAGACATGTCAAGTTTCTATGAAGGTTTTGAACAATGACGTCATACTTTGATAGTGCTGTCTCTGTCTAGTGAACAAATTTAAATTGCTTATAACTTGGACATTTTATTAGATTTTTCACTGTTGCTTATTATTAACCGACAATAGAAAAGGAAGAGGTTCTCAATTCGACGCGTATTTTTTTTTATGTATGACCACGTATATTTTTTTACAGAGTAGTCTGATTTTGATGATTCTTTTTTTAATGGATAGGGTATATCTCGAAGGTGGTCCCATTTAAATTTGAAAATCAAAATCCACCCCTAAAGGTATGAAAACAGGGGATGACTGCTTGTTCACCCATTATTTTCTTACCTGTTAACCGATTCTGTTGAAACTTGGCACACATAAATGTAGTCATAGGCACTTCAACATAATGGAGACCTGGAGTTAGATTTTAGCAACAACAAAAAAAAAACTTTTCAACAAAAAATGTAACCGACGAAAACAGAAACTGAAAAGCCAAAAATATATTTTTTTAGTCTTAATAACTATTTTCCTAACTAACCTAATGTAAATAACTAATTATGAGTCGGCGCCAAACTAACAATCAACGAAAAGAAATAATAAAAACAAAATAACATCAAATACAACGTGAAATTTTCAATCTAAAACAATAACTTTCCAAAAATGAGTTCTCCGCTCGACCACTTGCAACTCGCACGCACTTTGCTTGTTTGTTTGGCGCCGACTCATAAATAGTTATTTACATTAGGTTAGTTAGTAGAATAGTTATTAAGATTCATTTTATTTTTCGATTTTCAGTTTCTGTTTTCGTCGGTTCGATTTTTTTGTTAAAAAGTTTTATTCTTGAAAAGTTTCGAGATTTGTAATAATAATTATATAAAAAATTGTCACCTTCCCTATTATCTGAACAACTAAACTTTATATCTCACAAGGCGTGTTTTAGAATAAACACTGTCTGTACACGTCACCTGTTGACTTGACTAGAATTTTATCCCATTGAGATGAAGATTGCAATAGGCTCGCCCCCTATTACATGGGACTATAACATAACTGGCGAAATGTGGATGTACTATACACCTCTGCCTTCCCCTTCGGGGAAATACAGGCGTGATGTTATGTTATGTTATGACATGAAGATTAATTTTCTTACAAAACTGTTCAGATAATTTTGAAGTTGGTTTGTCCCGATATTTTACTCACCGTTCTGAAAAGCTGTTACTATGAGACCAACTCTGAAATCACGAAAAAAATAAGCTTTCCACATTTTGTCAAGCCGGCTGTTGTTTTTTTAATAAAGATTTTGACTAAGTTTTGAAATCATTAAAATAACTGAATTGAGAAAATACTTTTTCTTCCACTTGCTCGGAAATTGGTTCATTATTTAAAAAAAAGAATACATCAATCGGCTCTTTTCCGTACGCAACGAAATAACAGGCCAGTAATATCCAACACGACAATAATAGAAATTGCTGGACAGTTTTTTTTTTTTAATTTTATGCTACCGAGGTTTTTAAGTACACAGTTACATAAATTAGGTTTACAATAGTAGGCCGTGGCGCGCGGCCGCGCACGTGCACTGGTGCGCTCCTACACAGATTATAAAATATAGTCTGGCGAAATCATTATAATCGGAACTAATTTTCTATCCTTGTCAGGATTCCGTCAATCTCAGTTTTATCATACATAAAATATGCCTGTAAACACTTAAATATAATTAAAAGCAATATGACAATCAAAAGTTCTGCCAAAAACGCGATAAAAATTTTCAATGTATGACAAGTGGCGCCACCCTGAATTTTGTGTACTCATTGGTGCCAAACTGTACGACTGCTAAAAAAAAGGTTTGAAAACTCCTTGGTTGGGTCGAAGTGGCATTAAAAACTCCTTAGTTGGGCCACAGATAATATAATATGGGCTGAAGTGTGTGGTTATGGAAAAAAAATTAAATTACCGCATTGTTTTGTTCAGCAAACTGTATCGTAATGAAACTTTTTAAATTCATTACAGGTGCATGTGCGTAAAGTATGTCATTATGACATTACTTTCGAGTTCATAATTCGAATTTTACGATACGAGTGTAGATAATAGTAGTTTATGAAACTGTTGCATAATAGGGGTTATTAAAACACGAGTGTGAGTTTAAAAACCGAGCCGTAGGCGAGGTTTTTAATAGTATCACACGAGTGTTTTAATACCTAATTATGTCAGTTTCATACACTATTTTATCTACACTCATACAATTTTAAATAAAATACCAAAGTCAAAATCTTACTAACATTGTCGTTGTTTTTCTTGATTTCTCTGGTAAAAGATTGTTCGTCATTTACGTTGCTGCATCCAGAAATTCAGGCGGGGTCATATTTTCCTCAGTTCAGTATCACTGCTGTAGTCAGATATTTTTGCCCAGAATAAAACTTTCGACACACAAAACCATAATAATAACGTAAACAATAACAATAAATTTACAAGTAACGATGTCCATATCCAGTAGGCCAGGCGCGCGGCCGCGCACGCGCGCTGGTGCGCGCCTACACAGATAATAAAATATTGTCTGGCGACAACATTATAATCGGAACTAATTTTCTATCCTTGTCAGGATTCCGTCAATCTCTGTTTTATCATACAAAAAATATGCCTGTAAACACTTAAATATAATTAAAAGCAATATGACAATCAAAAGTTCTGCCAAAAACGCGATTTTAAACGATAAAAATTTTCAATGTATGACAAGTGGCGCCACCCTGAATTTTGTGTACTCATTGGTGCCAAACTGTACGACTGCTAAAAAAAAGGTTTGAAAACTCCTTGGTTAGGTCGAAGTGGCATTAAAAACTCCTTAGTTAGGCTGAAGTGTGCGGTTATGGAAAAAAAATTAAATTACCGCATTGTTTTGTTCAGCAAACTGTATCGTAATGAAACTTTTTAAATTCATAACAGGTGCATGTGCGTAAAGTATGTCATTATGACATTACTTTCGAGTTCATAATTCGAATTTTACGATACGAGTGTAGATAAAATATTTTTCAACACACTTGCTCGTAAAGTGGCTCTTATTGCACCGCTTTTAGGTTCATAATGTGGCTAATAACGCACGCGTGCCTTTTACATTATATTATTGCACTAGACACTTGCTTTTTACTTTACAGTTTATTTTTAAATCGCAGCAAAGAGTTTTTATGCCTAAACAAAATTAAATATTTTCGGGAATATATCAATTGTATTAATTAAAATATGATAAATAAACATTTTATTTCATCAAATTATTAATTTTTGTCAAAAAATTTACATTAATTTGTGTTATAAATACCTATACCGCAAAGTTTGAAGACAAAGGTCTTCAACCAGTGCGTCCTGCCAGTCATGACTTACGGTGCCGAGACGTGGACACTGACAGTTGGGCTAGTCCACAAATTTAAAGTCGCTCAGCGAGCTATGGAGCGAGCTATGCTTGGAGTTTCTTTGAAGGATAAAATCCGTAACGAGATTATCCGGAGAAGAACTGGAGTGACCGACATAGCTTGTAGGATCAGTAAGCTGAAGTGGCAGTGGGCTGGCCATGTCTGTCGAAGGACCGATGGCCGTTGGAGCAGACGAGTCCTTGAGTGGAGACCGCGTATCGGCAAACGCAGCGTAGGGCGCCCCCCTGCCAGGTGGACCGACGACCTAAAGAACGTGGCTGGGGGGGACTGGATGCGGAAGGCAGAGGACCGTGCGTTGTGGCGCAATTTGGGAGAGGCCTATGTCCAGCAGTGGACTGCGATAGGCTGAGTTGATTGATTGATTGTGTTATAAATAAAAAAATCTATTTATTATATTTTTAATATTAGGCTGTTTGGCGGTTTCCTTCGACCAACTGCGCGCGCATAGCTGTACGAGTATGTCACCCACTGTGCGATTACAGTAATCCGTGCTCCATTTTTCACAAATTCATGTTTTTTTTCCTCGCAAGTGTGTTGAAAAACGTCGTATGACACGCGTGAGCATTGACTATTATACTCTTGGCTCCATTACGCCCTTGCCTTCAGCTCGGGCTGCAATCCAGCCTCGAGTATAATAGTCAACTTAGCTCACTTGTATCAGTATAAATGCTGAATGTGCATTTTTTATTTTCAAAATTGAAAATTGAACATGAACCGCGCGCGTTCAAATTGGCGCGATTGAAAATTAGATAAGCTGTTGAAAATTTGTGTATTGTTTCCTCGCAAACGAGAGATACTATATTAGTCTCGGCCGAAATAGCAATTAATGGCCTCGTTTAGTTAAAAAGGACTCTGCTAGCGCCTCGTCCTTTTAAAATCACTTCGGAAGTACTCTGCTTCGCCTCGTCCTTCCAATATTACTCGGCCGTCAATTGCTTCATTTCAGGCCTCTACAGTAATGTACTATTTTTTTGTGTAGGCGTTGAAGGTTGTTGGCGGTTTGTTGAAGAACCCAAATCTTAGCGCGGGTGCCATCCAGGCTGGCAAGAACCAACTGAAGCTTCAGATCCTGAGTGAAGCTGATGAGGGTACATCTCTGGCGGAGTCTATTGCGGCCCAGGGTCTCTACACCGGATCGGTTAAGACACCCGCAGACATTGCTAAGGACATAGATGTTCTGTCCGCCAATGACATTACACAGGTAAGCTAACTGGCAGAATCACATGTTTATCGTACTAGATAAATGCGAAAGTATGGATGTTTGTTCGTCCTTCAATCACGCTGAAACTAGTGATGCCGAAATATCGATAGTCCTGCTATCGATAGTTGACCTTGAAACTACGTTACTTGGCCGAAACGTCGGGTCAGCAAAATGTTTGTTTTGTTTTGATTTTATTGTTCGCGAAAATTCCCGTAAATATCTATACATATAAAAGGCTTTGTCCTGAATGACTGACTGACGGATCAACGCACAGCCTAAACCGCTGATCGTAGAGACCTGAGACCTGACTTGGTGGGTGTGTTCTTTGTATGATGTAGGCATCCGATAAGAAAGGATTTTCCGAAATTCTACCCCTAAGGGGGTGAAAAAGGGGGGCAAAGTTTGTATGGGACAACGTGATTCCTTGGTCCAATCTACTTCAAATTTTGCATAAACCTTTTTTAACAGTATTGATGGAAGACGTGTTTCGTATTTTGTTGAAATTCATCCCCTAGCGGGTTTAAAAAGGGGTAATTAGTTATTTTGGCGGTGATTTGCTTCGAAGTTGATATCAATACTTCTTAGTGCTTTTGATTTAAATTATATTTTATTTTGACACATATTTGAAAAATCTATCCGATTTTATTCAAAAAAGGTTGAACTCACTTAAAAACATATGGCGGGCTCCACACGTTGGCCCCAATGTTGGGACGAGCGTTGGCCCGTAATCATGCCTAGCGTCCACACGTTGGAGATAATGTTAGTTCAGTTCCGGCAGAGCCAATGTAAAGACGTTTGAAATAGATGTTGCTCTGGACACTTTAATTTAATTAAATCTTTAAATCTTTACTAACTGACATGATTTAAATTTTGTTTTGATTTTATTTTATTATTTATTTTGTTAATTTTCTTACATGTTAAATATAATCTAGTGTCCTTTACTTCTGGCATGATTTTAATTATGTATGCATTTCTTTTAATTGAATTTAATTTTGTACGACATGTTTTTTTTTTATGATATGGGTTAAACCCGAAATAAATGAATTTTAATTTTAATTTTTAATTTTAATATTATTGAGTGCATAAGAGCTTAACTGTCAATTAAAATAACACAATAGTTAAACAATGGATGTCGTTTTTGAAAAATGTTTTGACTAACAAAATAATATCGTTGTTATTTGTTAATAAACATATAAAATGAAGTTTTTTTATAAAAATCCTATAACTATTGCGTTGATGACATTTTCAAGACGCGGTGACCGTAATCGCCAACGTTGGCGTATCATTCCTTTGATAAAACCGACACGCGACGGCGGTGGGCTCCACATGTTGGCCCCAACGTTGGGGCGAGCGTTGGCCCGGAATTATGCCTAGCGTCCACATGTTGGAGATAATGTTAGTTTAGTTCCGTCAGAGCCAATGTAATGACGTCTGAAATAGATGTTGCACTGCGCACTTTGAGTGCATAAGAGCTGAACTGTCAATTAAAATAATACAATAGGTAAACAGTGGACGTCGTCTTTGATTTTTTTTTTGACAAACAAGAGAATATCATTATTATTTGTTAATAAACATAAATATTTTTTTATAAAAATTCTATAACTGTTGCGTCCATCCACACGGATGACATTGTCAGGACGCGGTGACCGTAGAAACAAGCTCATTCGATGCACCTTACTGCATGAGTGCTGCGGCATGACTGAGCAAACCGCCAACGTGTGGGCGCATCGCCAACGTTGGCGCATAATTCCTTTGATAAAACCGACACGCGACGGCTAACTGCCAATACTCGCCCCAAAGTTTGGGCCAACTCCATTTTCCCGATACACACGTTGGCGAATAGTGTTGGCGCCAACGTTCAGGCCAACGTGTGGAGCCGGGGTAGCTGCCAATGCTCGCCCCAACTTTCGGGCCAACTACATTTTCCCGATCCACAAGCAAATACTCTTTAAAATTGGAAGGTCTCTAAAAATATCTGTGTTTGATGTGTCGTGTATAATAATACTTATATTTTATAAGTATTTGAACATAAAATTGCAAAATTTAATAACGTATAAAAACAACTAAAATCCTATTAGAACCATTTTCGACTTCTACGCGGACGAAGTCGCGAGCAAAAGCTAGTAGTTCAATAAAAATACAAAACATTTTGGCTCCGTACATACATGTTTTGCACACCACTTTATAACCATGAATTTCTGTATTCTAAAATTCTAATACACTCCAGTGAAAACTAATTGGATCTTTTGTTCACAGGCTCTTTCCGCTGCTTCCAAAACCAAGGTTTCGATGGGAGCTGCAGGAAATCTAGCATTTGTTCCATACGTAGATGAATTATAAATCATACACTAGTTGTAAAAGTTATTTTATAGTGCGCCACGTGATGTGAGAAATTACCAGTATAGTAACGTGACTAATTTTGTTTATAATTTATTGTTCAACCGAAATAAATAAATCATTACTTATTGCTGTCATTTTCATTTGTGTTTATTTATTTATTTTAGTTAACACGATCAGTTTTACAATAATTATGTACACTCTAAAAACTACTCTTTAGAAAATATTTACAAACTACAAAATAAAATTATACAATATTTACAAAGTACAAAATAAAATGATACAAAAAGGCGCGCCTAGGCGTCAAAATATTCCTCCACACCGCTGTCATCCGGCATAGTGCCCAGAGACTGGCAGCGTTGCCACGTTGAATGGCAACGCTTATTCTTTGACCAAAGAACAAGCCAGTCCTTTGGTCACGCGAAGTGTCGACCAGCCTCTTGGAGATTTCCTTAAAAAGGGAGCGCGCACTCTGACCCCATGACCCGAGTGTTTCGACCCCAAACGGCACAAAGTCATATATTTGCGCCGCTTGAGGGCCTCCACAGATGCAGCGGCAGCGCCAGCACAACCAGCTGAGCTAGAAAGATGTGAAGGAGCAAGGGTGTCGACGCACGTTGCGTCCCACACCAGAGGCCTACCTATCTTCCATGGAAATAACGACATGCCATCTGGTCTCTTGCCATCGTCTCGTACCAAGCCGTTGGGTTCTAAAACAGCTGGTACACCAGCGGTGGCAAGAGCACGACGAATAATGTCATTAATGCTAGCGTGTCGCGCTAAGCGCCCCGCGCTCTGCGACAAGACAGGCCATGGTGTCCTAGGCTGTCGACTAGTTCACCGCAATGGCACCGGTGTGGAGCAACACAAGTTGCGCCCAAGCGTAGGCACGTAGCGAGCCGGAAACTGGTGTCATCCAACATAGTACCTATGTTGGATGACGGAAGTGCCTGAAGCCAAAGGCCTGCTTCCCATTCACCCACAGCCAGTAGACGAGCACGTTCAGCGGTATTGGTTGACGTATTAATTATATTATTCCGCACTAACTTACAGAGTGGCTCATCCCACTGTCTCTGGGAAGATGGGTTGACAGGCAAGTCCGTGTTTGGGCAAGCCATTTTCCAGGCGTTCACAGCGTCGGTCACGTACGGCACCTCAAAGTCAACCAGTGACGAAGGTAATAATTTCCTGGTTAACTTATCAGTGCTGTAAACCGAGGAAAGGAACGCCGGTACACTTACACTAGAAATTTTACGAACGCCGAGCCCGCCGAAACGAATGGGGACTGTGGCTTGTACCCACGCTCGGTCGTCCAGAGCCGTATTTAAAATTGATGTCAATGTGATTTTGATAATTTTGTCTATTTTTTCCAAAAGTTGTGGATGTTTCCAAAGATGGGAAGAACGGAGAAAGTATGTGAATTTTGGACCAAAACAACAGTATCGCATAAGAGTAAAAGCCGAATGTATATTAATTAATTTTGAAAAGCCTTTCCGAAATGTCACTAAAATTTTGTATTTTTTCTTCAATAAAATTTGGGAAAGATTCGTCTAGGATTGGAGACACTAGAAGGTGAAGTGAGCTTTTCTCGACAATTTTTATATTTGGGGCTATTGCATTGAATTTTGGGATAGTCAGTTGTCGGTCAGTCGTGTGTGGTAGATAAATTTCACATTTTGATGGGTTGAGGTCAAGGCCAATTGAGTTGAATTTTTCTTTTAAGAACTCTAGATCCTTAATGACTGTGTCCACGTCACCTCCTAGAGTCCCGTCATCTAAATACCATACATTGAATTTTGAATTTAGTTGTCGAATTATGGGATTTATCGCCAAACTAAAAATGACTGGCCCAAGAGGGTCACCCTGTTGGCATCCAACGGTGGGTTCTAAAAGATTGTCTTTATATAGCAATTTGGAGGGATGTCTGTAACACTGCCAAAGAAAACTAAAAATTTCGGGTATTTCTTTTTTGGCTTCAGCCAACAGGGTGTCTCTGATGACGGAATTAAAAGCATTTTTTATGTCAACCTTAAGGATGACCTCACCTTCGTCACTATTTAAGTAAGTGGATAAGGCGTGTACGGCAGCCTCACAGCCCCCTTTGGAGCCAAAGCCTAGTTGCAGGGGCTGGAATTTGCTGGCCAGAGTTTCGCTATAGTAGGCGCAGCAAATCTTGGCTGCCATACGCCTGTAAGTGCAGCCCTCAGCAATGGGACGAATGCCGCCATCCCTCTTGCGCAGGGCACAAAGATTGGCCCCGTACAAGATGTCGATGACGGCTTCGTGCACATTGCCGGAGAACATTAAATTAGTCAGAGCCGTAAGCTCCTTCAAAAGCGACTCACCAGCCTCCCCGGCGCCCAAACACGTCAGGTCTTTTAAGTGTTGTGGTGTCAGGCCGTCGAGGCCACCGGCGGAGCCGCTCCGGAAGGAGCCTATGGCTGTGACCAATTCGCGAGCTAAAACGGTTAGTATATTGTCGTCAGAGTCAGGGAAGGAGAGGTTATCCGCTGGAGCTGGATGCTTACTCTCCAGAGCTGTAAGGGTCTCTGGAGAGTAAGGCGCGACTACATCACTGCTAAACAATACTCTGGCTGCTCCCCTAATATCACCTTCTCTTACCTTGGATTCGACATGATGAGCTACACCTCTTGATGAGGTGTAAGAAATATATGTGAGGAATTTAGAATCATAATTTTGAGTCGAAATGTTGCAGTTGTCTTTGATTAGGGCCGTTAAAGATTTTTTATTTTTCAATTTTTTTTGGATATGCAAAATCCTGTAAGGGAAGGTGAGTAATTGCTCCCAGGCATGTGGTGAGTTCTCCCGGGTAACTAGACGGACACACTGTGCTAAATATTGTGCAACTGATGGTCTAGCACCACGGGGAACTCGCTTTAAAACCGGAACTGAATTTTTCAATTTTGTTAGTGTCTGCCATAACGATTGTACCTGTAGACTGGGAGATGGTAAAGTTAATGACAGAGAGGGGTTAGAGGGTGCATTTTGGGCTTTATGGACCTTCCCAAAATGCACCCTCAGGCCCCGCTTACCTTTAAAAAAGCGTACCTGGGTGCAATGTGGGCATCTCACCAGAGTATTCTGTGATGTAGTAGGTTGACTGGCACTTCCACCGGCATCGCTACCACCGTCATAGTTAAACATGTATCCTTATTCACTATAATATACTATTTACAAAATATCAATGAATATAACAAAATAAAAATAGTAAATCTTGACATTTTCATTTTGGTTTTCATACGCAAAATTCCATATTTGCAGTAAAAAATCGATTTTTTTTCCTTATCTTAGGACATTTTCTACTCTGGAGTTTTAGTCAGAATGCCAATTCGGGTTATTCCCGTTGTCCCCCAGAGGGGACAATAGGAATTGTTATTCCTGTTGGGCCCCCATTAAAATATTCTGATTATAGGTAGGTATTTCAAATTGCAATTTCGCATTGCATTGTCACGGGAAGGAGTAAAACAATAAGCTGCAGGTAGTATTTCAGGCGCAAGTACCTTGAAACAAAGCATTAGATTAGAAACTTCCTTGCATTAATTAAAATTAAAACTGTTGATGCTGTCCTATCTCTAGTAAATATTGACAACATAACAAAAAATGTGATCTTATTAAATGTGTGTCTTCATAATAATATCATGTATTTCATATTAAATGTCGATATCGAACCAAATCTAATATAATTTTAATAATAAAGGACAACGGGAAAAAAATCCCGTTCACCCCCATTGGGGGCGAACGACTGGGGGACAGGGGGAATAACCCGCCAATTCTCGTAATTAAAAATGTTTAAAATTTAGTTCCAAACTAATCTCAATGCCTTGAATCGCAATCTCCTGATAGATGTTCCTGTTTGCCGTTTATTGGCGCAATTAATGACCAGTGTCACAAATAAACGGCAAATAGGCAGGAACATCTACTGTCAGATCGAGATTTAAAGAATTAAGATTAGTTTGGAACTATATTTTGAACGTTGTTAATTATGAGAATTGGCCTTCTGATATTTTTAATCATTGCATTACATCTGTAGGTTTTTTGAATAATAGCCTTTTGATGCAATAGTATTGCGTGATATCCTGCATCACGGTTTCTGCTTTCAGCTGGACATACACAGGGTCTCCACTTCCTCCAGGGTGTGACTCAAAGTCGGCACGAATGGTTCCAAATTCGGATCGGCACATCGGCCACTACCTCAACTTTATCTACTCCCACATTAGGTATGACGACGTCTGTGGTCTAGTGGTTCGAGTGTCGGACTGCTGATCACGAGGTCGTGGGTTCGATTCCCACAGGACACAAATATTTGTGTGATGAGCATGACTGTTTGTGTTGGTCTGGGTCTCTGGGTGTTTCTTATCTTAATCTTAACTATTATAAAATTGTAAATGTCTGTTTGTTTGTTTGTTCCAGCATCACGCTAAAACTACTGGACCGATTTTGATAAAACTTTTTTTGTTTGAAAGCTGATGATCTGAATGGGTTTTGAGAAAGAAAGTAAGGAAAAAAGAAAAAAATTAATTCGTGGGGTGCGTCAGACAGAATCGAAGCTGGTGGAAGAAGAGGCGGGTGGGCGAGTGGGAGAGTGGGCGAGAGGTGAACGCGAGGTGGGCGAGTGGGCAGGTGGGTGACAGGCCAGTGGGCGAGTGGGAGAGAGGGCGAGTGCGCGAGTGGGTGAGTGAGTGGACTGGGACTGGAGTGGACTGAATCGGACTGGACAGGACTTTGCCCGTGGCTTCACTCCGTGGTTCTTCAATTCATCCTACAGGAATCGTCTTCTTTTTTCATAAAATGCATACCTGTTTACAAGTCTAAACACAAAAAAAAAAAAAATAGGTCCCGTAGTTTTTGCGTGATGCTTGAATACACAAACAAACACATTTACAGTTTTGTAATAGTTACCGGAAAACACCCATTTATTAACAGGATCCGTCACGGAGGGATACCTGTCTCTAACGCGGGCGGAGCCGCGGGTAAAAGCCGCTAGTGCATTGTAAGTATGTATTTACAAAAAAAGTATCTAAGTATTAACATATCCGTTATATCCATTGTCTAGTACCCATAGTACAAGCTCTGCTTAGTTTGGGACTAGATGGTGATGTGTAAAAATGTCCCAAAAATATTTATTTATTTATTATCACATTCAAGGTTTTGGAGTTTGTTATTTCAGACCTAATCATGGTTGTTTGGATCAGTCTGAACCAACACTTTCCAAACTTTATGGTTTTGGAACTGTAAGGTAAAAAAAAAAATGGAACCCCAACACTAGGTAACTAAACAAACTCAATTTATTGAAATAGTTTTAGCTTGTTCGCTAGTGCAAACAAGCTAGAAACAAAACCCAAAATCGCTGGTCTAAGCTATTGTGGAACCTCACCTCAAAAACACTTGCATTTCCCTATTATAATATTCGGGGACCAATGCGGATCCATTGACTTGTAACAACTTAAAAACATGTGATCTAGTTAGTATGTGACTTCTGAGATGAAATTTGTTCCAAGATAGATTTCAATTACAAATGCACAAATCCTACACATCTGATCGTTTAAACTAACGCTGCATTGTTGTAATAAATATCTAAAATAATACTAATAATATACTAATACTTCTTTTATTTGATGATGTCTGTGGTCTAGTGGTTCGAGTGTCGGACTGCTGATCATGAGGTTGTGGGTTCGATTCCCACAGGACACACGTATTTGTGTGATGAATATAAGTGTTTGTGTTGATCTGGGTGTTTCTTATGTATATTATAAGTATGTAGTATAGTATAACGGGCTGGTTTCCGCAACTCCACGTTCAAGCGTGTATTTTGCGTACGGGTGGGAACTTACTCGATCCACCCTAACTCCTCGAAAAAGTCCAGCAACTCCTTGGTGTTGCTGGTGATCTCTCTGAGGGTACCTGGGTTACCGAAGTACTTGGCCCTGTATGTGGCGACCTCAGGGCAGTCTAGAAGCACATGGGCTGCTGTCTCGTCTTCCACCATGCAGGCTCTGCACAGTGGGCTGTCCGTAACACCTATGACAAAAAGATGTTTGTTAAAGGACCCGTGGCCAGTTATAGCAGCTGTGACTGTACGCAGCTGTTGTTTTGACAATCGGAGGGCCTGTTTCGTGAACCGGCCGTCGATTGTGGGAAGTGTCTCCTTGGCCTGCCTGCACTCACCATGGTCTTTCCATAGTTTGTAGTGTTTGTCCTTGGTGCGCTTCCTTACCAAGCTGCGTAGGTATCCAATGGGGAGTGGCACTATGGGTTCAGGTCCCACGACTACCATACTCGATCCCCTTCTGGCCAGTTCATCCGCTGCATCATTGCCTCGGGAACTGCTGTGTCCTTTGATCCATTGAATGGTTATGTTATTGAGATTACCTACCTGGTTGAGGTTTTGCTGGCACTCGTGTATCAGCCCCGAGTTTACCGTGTGGCTGCTTAGTGCTTGTAGTACGGACATGCTGTCCGAGAGTATGCGAATTGAGTGGTCTTTAACCTTCCTGGCTATAATCGCCGAAGCTGCCAGGGAAATGCCCATGCAAGCGGCCTGGAACACCGTGTTATGGACCCCCAATGGTGTGGCTATGTGTATATTGAGGTCTTTCGAGAAGATCCCGGCACCCGTACCTGTACCTGTTTTCGATCCATCCGTGAAGATTCGCACCTCTGCAGGGCACAGCCCTTCGCATCGGTGATCCTCATACAGCTGGATTTTGTACTTCTTATCGAAGATAAATTGCTTGGGAATCCGATCGTTAATGGATTTCAACAGAGGGAATTCATTGCTGAGTTCCTCTATCAACGCGGTGTGTTGTGTACTACTCTTACTCCATAGATTTAGTGTTTTTAGACGTACTGCCGCCATCGCCGCCTCCTGTTGTATAAAAAGGTGGAGCGGTGGAATTCCCAGCATGGCTTCGAGTGCTGCAGACGGGTTAGTCCTCATGCAGCCTGTAGTCGCCACACAGGCAAGTCTGCATGCGCTGTAGTTTATTTGAAGCTGTAATCTGCTTGGTTCTAGGCCACAAAACTACGGCCCCATAGGCAATCATGGGGCGGATTACCGCGCTGTATAGCCATAGTACGTTAGTACTATTAGATATTCTGTGGCCATAGTATAATTTTAGGGGATAGGCCCCACTTCTTATCTATCATTTTCCTGCATTGCCAGAAGGTGATGCAGGCCCTGTTTAGTTTGTTTTCTAGGTGATTACTCCAATTATTTTATTATTTTAACGCATTTTACGCATGCTAAGTGAATTCCAAAGATTTAAATTGTGGAAAGGAAAATTAAAAATTAAAAAAAAAAAAAAAAAAAAAAAATTAAGCTAAAAATTATTAATTAAATTAAATTTTGATTACTCCAACTTAGCTTACTGTCTAAAATGACACCGAGGTACTTGACTTCGTTGGCCAGCTGGAGTTCAGTACTGAAAAGTTTGGGTAAGCAATAGGGTCCTAATGCTCGCTTTTGGGTGAACATGACTAACTCAGTTTTGGTGGGATTCACTGAAAGGTCAAATTCTCTGCACCAGCGTTCTACAATACGAAGCGCTTGTTGAGTGAGGTTGCAGATGGTTCCAGTCACCTTACCCAATACGAGGATGGCGAGGTCATCTGCATATCCTATTGTGTAGTAGTGGTTGTCGTTGAGTCTGGTAATGAGATCATTAATTACCAGATTCCACAGAAGGGGAGACAGCACCCCTCCCTGGGGGCAGCCTCTAGCTATCATGGCCATCTGTTGCTCTCCTTCAAGATGAACCACCCGTTTACTTAACATGTTTGCAATCCAGTCAGTTAGTACCTGCTCCACTCCGTGCTTAGAGAGGGCTGTTCTTATGCTGGAGAAGTTTGTTTTGTCGAATGCTCCTTCGATGTCTATCTAAAGTGCCCAGGCAAGTACCTTTGTTGTGTATCGCTCTCTCTATCTGACTAACCACCAGATGGAGAGCAGATTCTGTGGACTTACCTGAGCTGTATGCGTGTTGGTTGCCGTGCAGTGGTATATTTTTAAGCGCGCCGTCCCTCAGCTCCCTTTTGCAGAGCCTCTCCAAGGTCTTTAGCAAAAAGGAGGTCAGGCTAATAGGTCGGTGGGATTTGGCGTTTGTGTAATCGCCCATACCTGGCTTTGGGATAAACATAACTTTCACTTTCCTCCATCCTTTGGGAACGTATCTATAGACCAGGCATGCTCTCATTAGGGGCACCAGTCTTCTGGCAACGGACGTTCCACCCCACTGTAGTAGGGCAGGGAACACTCCGTCCGGGCCCGCTGCTTTGAAAGGATGGAAACTCCGGATGGCCCATTGGAGTTTTTCCAAAGTTACCATCATGTGCGCGCAGAGCCAGTCACCATCCGATGGTGTTTGAGGTACATCTTGCCAATCAATTGCATGAGTAAATACGCACCCTGGGAAGTGAATTTCAATGAGGACGCGTCTTACTTCTTCTGGTGATGTTGTAAGCGTGTTGTCAGGCTTGCGGAGAGTGTCAGGCACAGATGAACTCTGTTGCGCCAGAACCTTCCTTACCCTGTTGGCTTGTTGGCAGGATTCAATGTTACCACAGAATTTACGCCATCCAATAGTACTCCTGAATCTGATGCATTTTTTGTAGCTGAGTTTGGCTGCGTAGTAGACATCCCAGTCTTCGTCCGCACAAGTATTCATGGCTCTGTTCAGAGCTCTTCTAACCTTTACACGTTTGCGCTCCAGCTCCGCGCCCCACCAGGGCTGTTTACCCGGTGTTTTGGGCGGGATGGTCTCTGGGCAGGCAGTGTGGTAGCTGTTTATCATTGATTCCGTGAGGTGACTTACTTGCTCATCGATATGTGTCGTGTGCACGAAAGTCAGCGAATCGTTTAACGGTGCAAGTCTAGATTCAAGTGTGCATGTGTAAGTAGTTTTGTCCGTATTGCGTGGATTCCGTCGAGGTTGTGTTGGTGTTATACAGACCTGGATGTCAAAGCGGATCCACCTATGATTGGAGCATGAGGCCTCATTGGAGACCTGCCACCCCGTGGTGATTTCCACTGCACCTTCTGATGCCAGAGTGAGGTGTATGATTGTGCGGCTACGCCTGGTTACAAAAGTTGGTTCAGAACCAGTGTTTAGTAAAGATAGGTTAGTAGTAAAAAGATAGTCAACTAAAGCTTTACCTCTATCGTTTTGCGTATCCATGCCCCATAAAGGGTGATGAGCATTAGCGTCGGCCCCAATTACAACCTCTATCCCGGTTCTCTCACAATGGTTTACGAGGCGGATGAGGTCGTAAGGGGGCGGCTCCTCCCCCTCAGGCATGTAGACCGAGGCGAAGGTGATCCCCACCTCCCTGGCGTCACGCTGTATGAGCAGCCTTATGGCAGAAAGGTCTCTGCAACAGAAATCCGTTATAAGCTGTGCTTTGATATTACCTGTGACATAGATGCACGACCTAGGGTGATCGTGATTTGTAGTGACTAGGATCTTACCTCCGAGATTGGACAGTCCCTGTATATGCCCCGCCCTGATCCACGGCTCTTGAATCAAGGCAATGGCCGTGTGTTGAACCTCCAACCACTTGCGCAACTGAGCCGTCGCGGCTTGGCTGTGGTGGAGGTTTGCCTGGACTACCCTACAGGCCGACAAAAGAGACGCCATCGCTGGTCGTACCCTCCTTGTCTCACCCAAGGTTTAGCCCGGCCAATAAGTAACCAGTCTCGAGATCGTCCCCCTCCAGGTCCGAAGCCGAAGACAAATTAATGTCAGGCTCCTCCCCCGAAGATGGGACGGCGTCCGAGATGAAGACAGATGGGCCGGCCGACTCTGCTGCAGCAGGTTCAGCCACGGCCGTTGCCAGGGTGTTTGGTGGGGGAGCAATCTCCCCTGCTGGTGCAGCTGGCAGCTCTTTGCGGATGGTTCCCGTGGCCGGGTCCCATCCCTGAGAGACTTCGGTAAATTTACCTTTCGGCCCCTGGTATTTAATGTACACCGCCCTCAAACCCATTGAGAGGCGGCGTCCAGCCTTCATCAGGGTCGGAATTTGGTCGCACCGAACCGCGAACCACGCCGCGGTCTGTTTCACCGCCTACAGATGCACCCACTTCTCAATACCAAGCAAGGGGTTCTGGTAGGCGAGGGTGCGACCAATATTGATTGCCTCCTCGAAAACCCCCTGCTCATCCGGTATGAGGATGCCGCAGCGAACACGTCTGATGAGCTCTGACTGGCTTTTGACGACTAGCGAGACGTTAGCCGGGTGAGCCAAGCCAGAGACCGTGTTCTTCAGCCATGTAAGGGTGTGGTCATTCTCACACCATAGTTTAATGACACCCTCCGTGAACACCGGCTTCGCGATGAAGTTGGGCCTGGGTCTGTCTTGCATGAGGGACAAGGCCTCACCGATGATCTGCTTCTGGATAGCAGTGAGTACTTGGTCCGATGTGTCCTTGCTGAGCGGTCCCGCGCGGTCGCAGATCGCAACACACAGGGGTGTGCTGGCAGCTTGAGCGTAGCTTTTGTTAGCGGCCCGCTTGGATTGCTCAAGACGCGGCCGCTTGTGCTCCCCACGAGGCGACATCGTCTCGTTGAGAGCCCTGTACTGTCTGCTGTTAACATTTGTCGTAATAGACAAGTTTGTTTTGGTTTTGCAAAAATCACCGAAGTGAAATAAACTGTGCTATGATTGGTCAAAACCATAAACTTATTATACTAGCCACAGATTAATAACTATACTAGCGGTCAAAACTCACAAGCGAAACAAAAACATGTGCCATAAGCCCCTCCCCCTTCAGTCACGTTACAACATGAACATCAGCATCATTTAATGCGGATGCTGATGCTGATGTTGAAAATGATGCTGATGATCAGCGGATGCTGATGCTGATATTCGCAACAACCCTGGTATGTATTACCGTTTTGAAGATAGAACAGGAACAAAAACGGTTTGTTTTTTGTCTTTTTTTTGTTTTCAGTATTTGTCATGATACCCATCATAGCAACACATATTCTGTGAAAATTTCAACTGGTTATCTATTACCGTTACAAAGATACAGCCCTCTGACAGACAGAAGGACAGAGTAGCAAGAGTAATAGGGTCCTGTTTGCACCCTTTGGGTATGGAACCCTAAAAACTAATAATGCAGTATAAACATTTTTTTTATTATTGTTTTCATATTTAATGTATTGTTTAGAAAATAATATGTTTTTTGTTGTTTCCTGAAACCTATCAAAAATCACAAATGGAACTTGGAAGGCGCAGCAACGATAAGAATTATATCCATTGTCTAGTACCCATAGTATAAGCTCTGCTTAGTTTGGGACTAGATGGTGCTGTGTAAAAATGTCCCTAAATATTTATTTGATAAAGATACCTAAAATCAAGGTTTTGGCCATTTGGTAGGAGATAATGATTTTAACACACAATTACAAGTTTTGAAATAAAAATATTTATTTTAACAATATTTTGATGAAATACAGTACTGTATTTACACAAAAAAGTCCATAAAAATATTGCTAAGAAATAAACATAACAATTAAAAATAAATCATGTTAATTATTTCACTGCACTTCTGCTTCTGTTAATAACATATTTGGAATTCCTTTTGAGATAGGGAACTGTCTGCCTGATTCTGGGCAAGTAAGATTTCCTTCTTCAATCTCAATCTCTAATAAGACTCTGTGGACTTTCTTCATCAAGCCTTCATTTTCTTCGAATTTGGGTTCTAAAATTTTTGGTAGATCCTCCCCATGGCCAATACTGTTTGCAGCAGCCCAAAGTACTTCCCAGTCTAGTTTTGGAATAACACGTGTTATAAATTCTGGATTGAAATCTACTTCTGTTACTTTTATATCTGTAGCATTAATGGCAAGTGGATATCCAGTCATAACACCTTTTAAACACTTTGATGTTAACATGTTATGTGTTATGAGCTTCATTTCTAAAGCGTACAGTTTTTATTCAATGTTTTTTATTAGACTAGGTCTTTGCAGTCAACCAGTACCACTAACCATTAAAGTAGGTAAATTGTGTCTATTTACAATCCAAGAATTAAATAATCACTTTTCTCGGTACGTAAACATTGAGAATTTGTAATAACTTCACAGACCAAGTAGAGATGCTAAGTGGTTATATCCAAAGAGAATATAACCACTACGTTATAGTTATATCACAGACTACTTAGAGATACGGTTATATTCTCTTTGATGCTACGTACTACGTATAATAACTTTTATACAAAAGTATTCCGTATAGTAATTTGAGAATACGATTTTTTTTTAATGATTTGTGGCCTGGTTGCTATTGTTGCCAAGTCTTTTTTATTTGAGAATACGAGACCTGTCTACAGTGTTGCCAGATCGATGAAACGAAAATAAGGTGCACAGTGGGTCAAAATGACCAGAAATACGGTAAATCAGTTAAAGAAATACGGCACATTTACGGTGACAAATTTTCACACTTTTCTGCCTTTAATCGATGGCAATATTGGTGATTGCGACGTAGTAGCCCTCGAAACTTGAAATTTCTTACGTTGTTTGCAAGTTGTTGCTCTATCTCACGTTGTATAGATACCTATTGATTGGAATATTTTTCGCGAAAATAATCACAATAACGTAATACTATAGTAGTAGTAGTAAATTAGGCGAACATTTAAATTTTTTAGGAATTATCCCTTATTTAGTAGTAAAAACATCCTAGCTCTTTAAGCTCCACAATATAAAGTTACTAAAAAAATTGTCGATTATCGAGCTTATATAGCTAGGTTAATGTGTTTATGATCATTATTCAGTAGATCATCATCATAATTTCAACCAAAATACGTCCACTGCTGGACATAGGCCTCCCCCAAGATTCAGTAGATATATTGTTATTATTGCCACTAATCATATTCCGATCAATATACCTACAAGGTGAATTAGAGCTACATTTTGCAAAAAACTCATGTTTTTGAATTTCGTATTCGAGTTGTTTTGGTTAATAAAACCACAAAATCAACGAATTAAAACGTTTATTATCCATTTTAACCCAGGAATCATCACAATTTTTCTGAAACAACTCTATCGATAAGTACTACAATTATATTTTTGTAAAGAACAAGACTACTAGGCGGCCATAATATGTCTCGGACATTTCAAAAATCGACACGGTTTTTTAGGGTTCCGAAGTCCTACAAGGAACCCTTATAGTTTCGTCATGTCCGTCCGTCTGTCCGTCTGTCCGTCTGTCCGTCTGTCCTAATCCTTTACAGCTTAATAACTTCTACAGTTATAAACATAAGTAAATGAAATTTTGTTAAAAAATAGTCTACATATAGATCTCAATTTTTAAAGAATAAAAAAATTGTTTTTCCGTATTTTAGGGGTAGCGTCCATACATGTGAAATGGGGAAAAAAAAAATTTTTCGCTGCACCCTCTCGTGTGGGATACCATTGAATAGATCTACTAAAATGAAGGTAATGTTTCATACGCCACTTTTTAGGGTTCCGAAGTCCTACAAGGAACCCTTATAGTTTCGTCATGTCCGTCCGTCTGTCCGTCTGTCCGTCTGTCCTAATCCTTTACAGCTTAATAACTTCTACAGTTATAAACATAAGTAAATGAAATTTTGTTAAAAAATAGTCTGCATATAGATCTCAATTTTAAAAGAATAAAAAAATCGTTTTTCCGTATTTTAGGGGTGGCGTCCATACATGTGAAATGGAGAAAAAAATTTTTTTTTCGCTGCACCCCCTCGTGTGGGATATCATTGCATAGGTCTACTAAAATGAAGGTAATGTTTGATACACCACTTTTTTATCAGGTGTACCATCTGCGAAATATAGCCCGCCAAAGTGGCTTGCAATGTGTCCCCCCCCCTGCCATTTCTAAACTATGCAATGTAGAAACTTATAATCTTCCACATTGATAGACCTTTGTGAAAACTCTCTTTTAGAATTATTTCGAGTATAATGTGATTATAATTTTTTGAGTTATAGAGAGAAAACTGAAAAATACTTAAAACGTCCTAGTTCAAAGGTCATTGACCTTAGAGAAAAATTATCATAACAAATAATGCTCCTTTAGCAACTTTCTATTTGAAAAAATCACAAAAAGTAACTTTGAAATGACAAACGTCTTAAATTTGGCTTCTTGAATTTATCGCTAGATGGCGCTACTAACAACACGCTCTGAGTCGCGAATGCTGCCGATTATCGCAAAAACTAAAATAGCCATGATTAATATTCGATTTGATTCGTTTGTAATTACACCTACTTAAGGAACCCTATAATACTGAGCATGGCCCGACATGCTCTTGGCCAGTTTTTTATCAGGTGTACCATCTGCGAAATATAGCCCGCCAAAGTGGCTTGCAATGTGTCCCCCCCCCCTGCCATTTCTAAACTATGCAATGTAGAAACTTATAATCTTCCACATTGATAGACCTTTGTGAAAACTCTCTTTTAAAATTATTTCGAGTATAATGTGATTATAATTTTTTGAGTTATAGAGAGAAAACTGAAAAATACTTAAAACGTCCTAGTTCAAAGGTCCTTATTAAGGACCTTAGAGAAAAATTATCATATCAAATAATGCTCCTTTAGCTACTTTCTATTTGAAAAAATCACAAAAAGTAACTTTGAAATAACACACTTCTTAAATTTGGCTTCTTGAATTTATCGCTAGATGGCGCTTCTAACAACACGCTCTGAGTCGCGAATGCTGCCGATTATTGCAAAAACTAAAATAGCCATGATTAATATTGGTTTTTTTTTTTTTTTTTTTTTTTTATGATTTATAGATCTGCTCTTGACCACAATCTAGACAGATTTGTCAGGATGTGGTCGACGATGGAGCGAGCAAACCTATTAGGTGCCGATTCACTCCAGCTTTAAAGGCTTTATTTGATTCGTTTGTAATTACACCTACTTAAGGAACCCTATAATACTGAGCATGGCCCGACATGCTCTTGGCCGGTTTTTTTCGTTTATGTCAAGTCCAATAGTTCCATAGTCAAAGGTGCCCACTGACTTGAGTAACAGTAAAATGACACTATTTTTTTTATTTTTTTTGTCATACTACTGTTGGATTCAAAAAAATACGGTAACTTTCATACACCGTAATTTATTATCTGTGCTACGTATAGTGTTACACCAACGCTGGCCACCCCATAGACGCTGACAACATGGCAACATTATCGACACGCCCATCCCACCTCCAGACACTCGGAGATGACACGGCGGGGAAAAAGTGTATTTAAGACATCGCGCATATCATTCGGTCTCTCTTTTGTTACGAACAACTGTCTAGGTCGAACCTCTGTCGCGTTGCTATCTGTGCTGTATATTGAGTCTGTTAAGTATATCCTTAATCATTTATGTTTTAGTGCTTGTAATTAATAATTAAAGTAATCAATGCTGGTTATTGTATTTAGTAATTGTCAAATTAGTCTTTTTAAATTTATTGTCTATATTAGTAATTTCCTGCAGTTGATTAAATTGTTGAGTGTGCATAATATGACTATTAAATTAATGGTTGATGTAATGTAAACTTTGTTTTATTCCATCTTTTCCTTCCAGTGTCTAATCTTGTGTAACAATAGTATTATATTATCTGTGACTACGGTAAGTAGCAGAAATAAAAACATAAGCCCAAATTACGGCAGATCTGCCGTAATTACGGCGCATATGGCAACACTTCCTGTCTACGTCATGCAGTGTTGCCGGTAATGAAACAAGAAAAAGTCTAGCGTAGATAGATAGATAGAATATTCTTTATTGTACACCAATAACATTATTAAACTTAGGACTAACATGTAAAATAAGGGTACATTGGCGGTCTTATCGCTAATAGCGATATCGTATCATATCGTAGCTACTATAATAGTGATCAAAACTATATAGTAATGAAAATTCGTGCTCGCTTCGCTCGCACTGTACATCTAACAGTACGGGCGAAGCGTGCACGAATTTTTTATTTGGTCTTTGGTGCTTTCGGCCATATCTCTTTATTAATAATGTGTACAAACTAACAGTATATTTGTTTTCAACATATGCCCGTAGGCCTGAACATAAGCACGAGCGAAGCGAGCTCGATTTTTTTGGACTATGCATGAAAAAGATAGCGCTTCACAAAGATTTATGCATTTCAAATATTATTATTTCTTCATATTAATATCCGAGCAGCACATTAAAGAAGCAGAATGATGTTGAATGATAAAGCAAACTAAAGACAGTGATTCATCAACCTTCGGGGTCTTCTCGGCGCCCCCGCCAGGGGGCGCGAGGATCGGTCTCGGGATTAGATCCCTTTACCGAGGCATCGATCTCTACCCGTTAATACGGGCATGGCGTCGGGTTGGACTCTTGATTTATCAATAAAAAATTACAACTGTTTTATACTAAAATTGCGTTCGCCAAACTGAGCCATAAACATGGAAAGTATGTGATTGTGATTTTGCCGGCACCCGTACCCTTCGTTTGCCAGCAGAAACAGGTGCGATTGTAGCACTTCTCAGGAAGAGCTTGTTCACAAGGAACTCTCCTACTCAACTAACTTTTGTTGAGTATCTTCTCTGTCCCGCGTGCATACAATGACTGTAATGATCTACATATATTACAGTTAGTGACATATGGCAAAGGACACATGATAAAATGATAGGGAATTACCCAGATCATAACACTGAGGGGGACACGACATGCTCTTTTTTGTGATTGTTGCAAAAATACCCGAAATTACCCGGCAGTCATCGTTACCCGCCAAGAACCCGCTTAAGGCCTAAATTACCCTAAATTAAACGGGTAAAAATACCCGTGCCGGCAACGCTGCTGTCATGCATCATCAGTGTTGCCAGGTGGGAAGTTTGAAACAAAGAGAATATCTACGTATCTACGTATTTGAAACTATACTAGATCTAGGAAAAAAAAATCATATTCTTATCGCATACGCTTTCTTACACGAAATTGTAATTATATTAATATTTAAAGGTTTATGTCGAAAGTATCTATTGATTAGTGTATTTTACTTAACACTAGCTGTACTCGGCATGCGTTGCAAAGCCATCTTTTTTACAAAAACCTTCGCGGTCTCTCGCACAACAACTCCGCAAGATTTTCATCGCAATCAGATAATGTTATAGAAATGCTTACGGGACAAACAATGAAACATTCATTTAAATTTATAGCTGGTGATAAATAAAATCAGAAAATTATTAGAAAAAATAAAGAAAAATTAATTACTGTTCCAGTTACCAGCGTGCCACAATAATTAAAAGAAACAAAAACAATGCAAAGCATTTATAAAAAAAAACTGATGTTAATCAGATAGCTCCTAATTAAATAGCACTTAATCTGGCTGTCTGACCACAGATTACTATATTAGTAGCTAGCTATATCTGACTATATCTAACTGCCTCGTTGGTCTAGTGGTCGCAAGTGCGACTGCTGAGCATGGGGTCCTGGGTTCGATTCCCGGGTCGGGCAAAGTGTTATTGGGTTTTTTAATTAGGAAATTCTCAGTAGTAGCCCGGAGTCTGGATTAATGCCCGGTTAATGGCAATAGGCTCGCCCCCTATTACATGGGACTGATAACATAACTGGCGAAATGTGGGTGTACTATTACACCTCTGCCTAGTGCCTACTCCTTCGGAGAAATACAGGCGTGATGTTATGTTATGTTATATCTGACTCTAGGTCTGACTGAACTAGGAATGAACTGACACAGTGATACAGACCGACCAACGAACAAAATAAACGAGTAGAAAAGGACGCAGCTATGCAGCTGAAAGGGTAGCATCGTTTTTTTCGGTCTTTTTCCTGTTGAATGTGTCACTGATAGTGAGTGAGAGAGACGAGAAAATATCTTCAAGCTTTTTGTTAGTGTTGATTGTTGTTACTCTGCCTTAAAATTATTGCAGTGTTATGGAAATTATCGTATGAATTAGTAAAACTATCGTGTGATACCCTACTATTATTTTATATCGTAAAGGTCTTCAAATTATCGTAGATTTATAATAATTATCACACGTTTGGCAACATTGTGCATCATGATACATGTCAGGTGGTTGGCGGGAAAATTCGTAAAGATCATGTTGTAGATTTTTTATTATTTTCCAAAATTTGTGTTTCTTCGAGTGTTAATGTGTAATAATGGTGGATTATTTTATACTTAATTTTAAAATTCAAGTTTTTTTTTTTAAAGGCACAATTTTTTGCCTTGAACCAATATCGGATTTTTATAGAAAGATATATCGTCGCCGTGGAGGTCAAGGCAGTTTAGCCACAAATTTGGTGAAAATGGGTTAAGTTTACAAAAGCATTTTGAAAACCATCAATTTGCCGTGGTCAATGGATTTCAGCCCCAAAAACCCCTATTTTCTGAGCTATGAGAATTGCCACTAGATCACACACACACACAATAAAGAAGTCAATAACGACAAGCTGCATAAGTCTTTTGACTTCTGAATAATTTATTCGTTTTTCTAAAGTTCTCACTAGTCAACAGATTTTTGTGGCTTAACTCTGTTGACCACTGAATCTTCCCGCGCAATTTTGGCCTAGCGTGCGCTATTTTTATCTCTTGACTTGCTCTAACTCGTCAATTTAGAAATTTGACATATTTTGTATAGAGCTTATGTCAAAATTAGCGATGTGTCAACTCGGTTTGGCTAACCGGTTCAACCCGGGTCAAGCCTAACTCGTATCAAACCGGGCTACGATCTGTCAACTCAGATTGGCTTTTTAACCGCGAACTTATCTACCCGACGCCCACCGACGCCGTAAGTCGAGAGTCGAGTTCACGCGAACGGTTCGCGCGCGATGCGAGTTTACCCGAATGATGAACGAAACGCTCCGAAGTCACCGCGGTTCGTGCACAGTGCACAATTGTACATAATTGGCCAAAAAAATCATCGCGCATAGGGTGTTGTAAATTTTGTGTTTGTTGTTGTTCTTGAAATTATGTCTTGTGTAATTATAATAATAATAATGTTTTGGACATTTTACACAGCATTATTTTGTCATTTAGTGTATTATGGGTACTATGGATATAATATTTATGTTTTTTTTTTGTATTTACCCACGACCATACAGCCCAATAGACGCCTAATGTTGAATATAATGTGTACAATAAATACCTGTTCACATCAATCGACAAAATGTAGGGATAAACTGATTTTTTTTTCGCGATTTCAGTGTTGGTCCCATAGTAAAAGATATTCATACTGATGAGTACAATGACCCCTTAAGAGATTTTCAGTTATTTCAATAACACTTATATATAAAAGCGATATAAATAACAAAAAAGTTATATTTTACGTAAACATATTTTTATTGAATCTTTGACAACCCAAAAAAAAAGTTTCGTTATCCTGTATAAATATTAAAATACTTTAATAAATAAAAACAATAAAACTTTCAAACCGATAAAATCCCACAATTCACACATTCAATTTCCAAATCGAATGGGGAATTTACCCGAATTTTAGCAACTCGCAATCTACTACGAGTTAACTACCGTCTCACTCTCGGTAGACGGTCGATTCGGTTTGGTTTAACCGGTTAACTATTCGGTTTACGTCAATTTGTGATACGGTTTACCCGGTTAAGAAAAATCACGGGTTGACCCATCACTAGTCAAAATGCTATCTCAAGTAGGGCAAATGGTGGATAGATTGGATATTAATTTTGGCCGTTAGAGAAAGTAAACAACTCTCCCGTCACAAACTGTTGGTTAGTGTTTCACAGCTCGATTTGTTTGCAGCATTGTTTTAAATTACTTAGATTGGTTTTCCCGAATTCCGGCGGAAACTATGATTTGAATTATGAAAGGGCAATGGACAGGGTTATGATCGGAGTGTCCCTGCATGATCAAATCAGAAATAAGGAGATTCGCAGGAGAACGAAAGTAACCGACATAGCCCGGAGAATTGCCAAACTTAAGTGGCAGTGGGCGGAGCACATTGCTCGTAGAACGGGTGGCCGATGGGGCAGTAAAGTTCTGAAGTGGCGACCGCGTACTGGAAGGCGCAGCGTAGGTGCTGTGAGTAGGCCCTCCGTATGGTGGACATTTACATACATTTTTATATGTATAAATTCATAAGGATCAAAAAAATCAGCATCAGCATCCGCTGATGTGATAAAATTCTGGATCAGCAACAACCCTGATCCGAACACAAACGTTCAAAATTGGTCAGGGAATCCCGTTGATTTACGGCCAAAATTAATATCCAATCTATCTATCCACGATTTACCCTACTAGAGATCGAAATTTGACGTAATTTGTATGGAGCTTATGTCAAATTTCTATCTCTGGTAGGGCAAATCGTGGATAGATTGGATATTAATTTTGGCCGTTAGAATGCATAGTAGCTAGTGAGCGATCATACAAACAAACACCCAAACAACGCTCCGAGCGTCGTCCGACGACGTCGGGCGATATAAGTGAACGCAGCCCTAGTCTGCTCCTATAATTTTAGGCTGGTAACCTTGGCCTAGTTTGTCAACCTAAAATTTTGGTAAAGATAAAATAAGTCCATAAAATTTTAATGATTATTTTAAGTTGTTTCCGTAGAAATTATTGCATCTTAGTATTGAGTTAACGTCTGTCGATATTTTCGTAAAAAATGTCTCACTTGTGTGATTGTATATCTGAAAGAAATTTTGACGTAAATAGGCCATCAGGTGCACAACTTTCCACGTCGCAACCTTTTCGTTCTAAAAGTTCTCTCAGTAACAGGATCCAAGATCATCAGAGTGACTGCCCCGCTAAAAAGACTCAAAAGCATTCGTCGTTGTCACAGCATAAACAACCACAAGGTGAGGCCGGGATTCCTTCTCAGACCTTTACTAATTCGTCAATATGTGATATATCCACTCAGTGCCAAAACATAACTATCAACAGTGAAAATGATGAAGTAGACCAAGGAGACAGCCTGGCATTTCCAAAAAGAAAAAATTCTAGGAAAAAAGAAAGAGTAAAAAATTTAAAAATACCATCGAGAGAAGCCATGAATATACCACAACCATCCCTATCCCACATGGGATGTTCAGGACAAAGTGAAGTTGCTTCTTTGCATGAGATTTTTGCACAGCAAATAAGTCCTTTGTATGCTACAACAAATTCAAGGTACCTTGAAAATCTTCGTCATCATCCACAATTTCAGATATCACATAATATTCCAGTGGGAAGAGAATTTGTACACAGCACTCAGCATGCTGCAAGTTTACCAAACACCCCTATGTATCAAACTCCACATGGACCACAATCTGTGAGCATACCAAATTCACCAATTGTCCTAGCTGAATCAATGAGTCCAAAATGTATTCAAAATTTTTTGCAACATCCATTACTGAGCAAGTCATTTAATATAAGGGATGTTGAACCATTTAAATTAAACCCTTTTGTACCAGGAGAAAGTTCAGGTACCAATCTCGATACCAGTGATGCAAATTTGACTCCAAAACATAAAAAGAAAAATAAAAAAAAAGCAAAAGAAACTAAAGTAAATGACCTTAAATTTGACCCTTATTTATCTGCTAACAATGTAGAAGCTGGACTAAAAGATAATGTTTTCATTGAAGGTGTTTTAAGAATAAACCCAAAACAATTCCAGCATGCATATCTTTCTAGTAGTGACAGAAGTGAACAAGATATTCTCATTGATGGAATAAAAAATCGGAATCGTGCCTTAGAAGGTGATGTTGTAGTTGTACAATATGTAGACAGTGATAACGAAGACAGTAATGAAGACAATAAACAAAAGAAGGGAAAAGTGATATTTATCAAAGAAATAATTCACAATAGAAATTGCATTGGATCTTTGAAATTGATGCCAGATAAAAATAGACAGAGAGCTTTGTTTATTCCTCGTGATCTTAGAATTCCAAGGCTTAACATACCTTTTACAAGCTGGCCTGATAACTTTTATCGTGATGCCAAAACTTATGAAAGTACATTATTTTTAGCCAAAATATTAGATTGGCAAGATACAAGATTTGCTATGGGGAAAATTGTTTGTAACATAGGACAATCTGGAGATATGGTATCAGAAACAAAAGCAATACTGGCTCAAACAGATTTAGATATTACACCATTCGGCCCAGAAATCAGACACTTATATCCACGTTTGGATTACAAGATACCTGAAGAAGAGATATCAATCAGAGAAGACTGTTGCAAGTTGTGTGTGTTTAGCATTGATCCATTTAATTGTCGTGATATTGATGATGCTGTGTCATGTAGGGAGCTTGAGAATGGCAATTATGAAATTGGAGTTCATATAGCTGATGTTGCTCACTTTTTAGCTGAAGATACTCCTTTAGACGAAAAAGTGGCAGAAAAAGCTACAACCATCTATTTGGTAGAAAAAGCTTATCATATGTTACCAGATGATCTGTGCATGCTTTGTTCTCTATTTCCGGGTGTTGACAAATTGGCTTTTTCTGTTTTCTGGGAAATAACTAAAGATGCAGAGGTTCTTAGTCATAGATTTTCGAAAACAGTAATTAATTCCTGTTGCCAACTAGCATACGAACATGCTCAAGCAGTTCTTGAAGATAAAGAAGATTCTGAAGCAAATTTTCCAGAAACATACAATAACTATGAATATAAAGACATATACAAAGCAATAAAAGTTATTGGTAGCATTGCTGCTAAATTACGCAGGCATCGATTTGATAATGGTGCATTAAGAATTGACCAACCCAAAGTGGCTTTTCATTTGAATGCTGTTAATGGTTTACCCGATTCTTTTTGGATATATGAAAGTAAAGAAAGTCATCAACTTATTGAAGAATTCATGTTACTAGCAAATATGACAGTGGCTCAACGAATATGGGAGGATCACCCATCATTAGCATTTTTAAGATGTCATCCAGAACCCAGTGGATACATGTTGAAACAACTTGCTAAATCATTGTTACCAATGGGTATTGAGTTAAATATTGACTCTGCTGGAGACTTGCACCGCTCCTTGTTGCAACATATTGGACCTGACTGCACAGAGAAAGGAAAAGTTATGGTTTTAAACATGTTGTGTGCAAAGCCTATGACTAGAGCTAGATATTTTTGTGCTGATGGGTGTGATGACGACGATTTCCATCATTATGCTTTAAATGTTCCACTTTATACACATTTTACTAGCCCTATAAGAAGATATGCTGACATAATGGTCCATAGGTAAGTCGTTCAGTTCATATTGTTTTTTTTATTTTTATTTTCCAATTTCTTTATTATGACATACAAAAACACAAAATAATGACAATTAGATCTTATTCTAAAAGCATCATACAAAGAAGAACGATGTTTTGTACGGGCTAAGACATCTTTATAAAACATTTAAACATACATAATATAATAAAGACGACGATGTTATTGACATGTTAACACTAGACTAGAAACGTACCTGGTGTACAGTTAGTGCGAGGTTTAGACACATACGACACTATATAATAAAAAAATATTAACTATGCCTTACCTTAGGTACAAATTATTTTTGTGAATATAAAAGTGTATATAGTTAGTTAGTTAGTTAGTGTATCAGGCCCCAACAAGAATTTTCGATGGGGATAGCTTAAATTTTTTGGACATAATGACGTTTTAATGCAGCACCTGGCTAGCAGGTCCCTAAAGGATTTTTTTTAATATGCTTTTTATTACAGACCAGGCCAGATCATCATTTAATTTATGAATATATTCTAAAGTGTTGCACTTGCAAAACTTGCAATTCAGGATTTGTAGATAGCAAAATAGGTAAATAATCTCAGCCTTATTGGCCTAGCTTGTTATTGGATAAAGAGAATATAAAAAAAAAATACATTTAGGAGCCCACTAGCCAGATGCTGCATTAAAACGTCATTATATCAAAAACGGTTGAGGTCCAAAATATTTTAATTAATGTTTTAAAGGCGTTTTTGATAAGCTCGAAAAATCTTGTTGGGGTCTGCTAGATAGATAGACACAATATAATAATCCATCAATGAAACAATTGCTCCAGTAAATAAAAACATTGTATTTCAACATTCCTTAAATAATTAATTTTGGTAGACCTAAAACATTAAATCAATAAGGGTATTTCTAGACGGACTGCATTTGGACTGCAAACTGCTGCCAGCTCACTGTTTAGATGCAGTTTTTGTGCAGTTGACATAAGTGCATCAAAACTGTTGACTAACTGCACAGTTTGAGCTTAATCTTCAGTCGTTCAAATTACATGCTGACCGTAAGAGGACTGGGGGCCTAGTATGGGTTTGACACTTTACCAATACTTCTATTTAATTCTACTTTCATTAATTTCATAAATCAGTAGTTCCCCTGGTGGATACGACTAGGAAATACTGATTTATGAATGAAAGTCGACAAAAACGATGGAAGTAAGTTGGTGTCAAACTCATACTAGGACAGTTTCGTTGTTGTTATGTCAACTGTATAAAAACTGCTTCCAAACTGCTGTTTTGCAGCTGGCTTGCAGTCCAAATATAGACTGTATGCAAAGGCACTAAACTATATTTATTAAATAATTTTTTATAATAATATTAAGTTTTTTTTAATAACTTACTAATTTACTTAACTTACTTTGCTTAGCAAGGCTAAACTAGTGTTCAGACTACGCAACATGAGAGTAATTTTACTTATGTTAGCTGAAATAAATTTGTTTCAGGCTGTTGGCTGCAAGCTTAAAATATCGAGAGACTCCGCAGTGGGATGTAGACAGCGTCCGTATGATTGCAGCGCAATGCAATAAACAAAAATATAATTCAAAAAAAGCTAGTGAATTGTCCACAGAAATGTACACACTTAAGTACATTGAAATGAAGTCACCATTAGTGACCGATGCAGCTGTTGTAGAAGTGAGAGAAAAATATATTGATGTTATTATAATAGCCATGGGATTGAATAGAAGAATCTTTTTCAACAATGTAAGTTATCTATGTTGTTAATTATTTTGCACAAATCATTGAAACACGTAATATTGTATTGCTTATTTATGTACAGTTTGGCATAAAATAATCTACAAAATAGGGGTGCCACTGGTCATAAACAAAAAATTACTTTAAAAATTAAAGTAATTTTTAAAGTAATAATAGTAGTAATTTAATAATAATAGTTTAGTTTGTAATAATAGTAGTAGTAGTAATTTTTTGTAGAACTTTGGATTCAATTTATGTGATAATTAATAAAAAGTACATTTTTGTCATGATAAAACACAGACTCTAAATCACAATCGAGAACCTAATCACTCACTCAGAATCGTTTTGTTTCTTTCTTCTTAGACTGACACAATAAGTACTGAGATAGAAAAAAAAGTTCCGTTTTTAGGGTTCCGAAGTCCTACAAGGAACCCTTATAGTTTCGTCATGTCCGTCCGTCTGTCCGTCTGTCCTAATCCTTTACAGCTTAATAACTTCTACAGTTATAAACATAAGTAAATGAAATTTTGTTAAAAAATAGTCTGCATATAGATCTCAATTTTAAAAGAATAAAAAAATTGTTTTTACGTTCTTTAGGGGTGGCGCCCATACATGTGAAATGGGGAAAAAAAAAATTTTTTCGCTGCACCCCCTCGTGTATCTTTGAATAGGTCTACTAAAATGAAGGTAATGTTTCATACATCACTTTTTTATCAGGTGTACCATCTGCGAAATATAGCCCGCCAAAGTGGCTTGCAATGTGTCCCCCCCCCTGCCATTTCTAAACTATGCAACGTAGAAACTTATAATCTTCCACATTGATAGACCTTTGTGAAAACTCTCTTTTAAAATTATTTCGAGTATAATGTAATTATAATTTTTTAAGTTATAGACAGAAAACTGAAAAATACTTAAAACGTCCTAGTTCAAAGGTCATTGACCTTAGAGAAAAATGATCTTAGCAAATAATGCTCCTTTAGCTATTTTCTATTTGAAAAAATCACAAAAAGTAACTTTGTGTTATGTTGACGACACACTTCTTAAATTTGGCGCCATCTAGCGGCGTCGTACAACAATCTCTGGGTCGCCAATGCTGCTGTCAAGTGCCGTGTATTACATTTGGCACTGTATAGCGCCATCTAGCGGCTACTGACATCACTCTCTGAGTCGCCAATGCTGCCGTCTATTGCAAAAACTAAAATAGCCGTGATTAATATTCGATTTGATTTGTTTGTAACACCTACTTAAGGAACCCTATAATACTGAGCATGGCCCGACATGCTCTTGGCCGGTTTTAGACTGTACATTCAGTGTGAAAAATATCGGGACAGACTACTCAAAGTTATTTTAATACAGAACAAAGAAAACTACGTATTTAGAACGGAGACATTCATTTTTACTAGGATAATATTCCGAAGAAATTTGAACACCTATTAGAAATCAAATCAGAATTTTAAGCCACACATTTAAAAAAAAAAAAAAATGTCCCAACAGAAACTACATGCACATTTCCTTTATTCCCTCGGTTTTCAAGCCATATAACAAGTGAAATGTAGTTGCTGTTGCAGTTTCTATGAAAATTTTTGAGTTTTAAATATCATTTAAGCTGTAGCTTCATGTTTTTAAGACGCAAAGTATTTTTTATCATGATAATGCAATATCAAAACGAAGTTTTGCAGATTGTTAATGTACTTATTCAATTTGAAAACCTGCCCGTAAAACTTCAACTTAAAATTTTGTTGCGATTCGTTTTTCCACTTGTCAGTTGCCATTCGTTTTTCCACTTGTCCGTTGCGATTCGTTTTTCCACTTGTCCGTTGAAGTTTCACTTCTACTATGTGTCCCAGCACACATTTCGTTTTTTTTCGCAGGTTTACTGCAAATTATGTTTTGGTTAGGTTAGGTACATTTTAATTAATGCATTTTTTATTTAAACATATTTTAATTTATCAAACAAAAAAACTGAATTCAATCCGGAACCAAAAAAAACATCCATTTCGGACCGTGGTCCGAAAAAAAAAGAAGGATAAAGTTTCTCTCCCTCCGCCGCTATATATCGTCTACCCCCTCCACGCGGCCGTAACGCTTTTTCGTGAGAAAAATCCTAATACCCCCGTCTATATAGAAGTTTCACCATCACCATCATCATCATCACCATCACCACCATCATCATCGTCATCAGCGTCACCGTCATCTTCATCATCATCGTAATCGTCATCATAATCATCATCTTCATCGTCATCGTTATCAGCATCATCATCATCGTCATTGTAATCGTCATCGTCATTGTCATCATCGTCTCGTCATCTTCATCGTTATCATCATCATCATCATCGTCATCATCATCATCATCACCATCATCAATGCCATCATCACACCATCATCACCACCACCACCACCATCATCATCATCATCACCATCATCACCACCATCAACATCAACGTCACCGCCACCGTCACCATCATCGTATAATCGTCATCATCATCACCACCATAATAATCATCATCATCATCAGCCTTTCCCGCTGCCGTCTCTCGTCAAGCGATATATTGTCTACCCCCTCCATGCGGCCGTAACGCTTTTTCGAGACTAAAAATTCCTAATACCCCCCGTCTATATAGAAGTTTCACTTCAAAAGTGCCCGCGACCCCTTGCCCTTCGCTAGACATAGGATTATGTAAGGCTTTTAATAAACATATTTATTTTTTAGGTTACTGTGACCCCCTGTACACGGACTGTACCCACAGGTTGAAAAGCAGTGATCTAGATCAATAACCCAGATTATTATACTGCTATTTATTTATTTTTGTGTGCCTAGTCTGATTTCCTGCGACAGCATAAGCAGAAACAATATTGGACCTATAATAGAAAATCTAAACTTGGCTTTTGGTTTTCAGGATTTTCCGGGAAAATACCAATGTATTAAAAACGAGGGTAGCACAAAACTCTCCAAAATGGAGCTGACATGGAATGCTGTAAATGGTTTACCAGAAGTCAAACAAGTTATTCAAGTTTTTTCCATTTTGCAAGTTGAACTATATAGGGGTGATGACATGATAAAGGTCGAAACCAAACTTGTCAGGCCACAGCAGACAACTTCCGATTAATTTTAATTTTTACATTAACCCAAGTGTATGTAGTTGCCTTGATGTTGTATTATATAACTTGATAAAATAATATTTTAAATTGTACAAAAAGATATAGGTACCTACTCTTTGGAATTGGGCTGTTTGTGCCTGGCTGGTTTTATTAAATTAAATTTTACCACAAATTTACAGATGGTGACTTTCTTGTAGGTTCCAGTTTGGTAATTAAAAATTTAGTGGTTTTATTCAATTAAATTTCACCACAAATTTTACAGATGGTGACTTTCTTGTAGGTTCCAGTTTGGTAATTAAAATTTTGGTTTTTTGTGAGCATGTGTTATTTTACTCTATTTATAATACAAAATAATGTGTGATCTTATTTACATCAACAGGTATTTATATTCTTACGTGTGTAGTATCTTCCATGTCTACAGTTATCTACTCTTACTTAGTACAAGTAAATAGTTAAATATTTTCTTAGTTTTAGGGCAAAACGCTCAATCAATTTTTGATTAAATGAAATTGTACATAATGTATTGTTAATATTTTACCTATTAAATAATCTATACTAGTAAGAATGAATACTTTTTTCGAGTTCTAGTGCATGCCATGAAGCGAAAAGCAGTGCAGTTTACCTCAGTGTGGAAAGTAGGTATAGTTTAATATGAAATGAGATGTACATCGGCAAACTTTTAAAAGTTAACTGAACATAGAGTTCTCTTAGAGCAAACTCTTTGGTATAATGAGGACATGAATAAGTGTACAATAGCAGGAACAGGAGTAAAATAGATAAAGAACCAAAAATACATTTAAAAACAAAACATATTATTATTATACAATACATCTTATTCTTCGTATAGGTACATACAAAAATCTATACAAAACACTAGTTTGATGTTGTACCTAACATACACAACAATACAATAGGTATACATACAGGGTGCTATGCTACATGGAGGGAAAGCAGACCAACTTTATAAATTGAAAGTAGGAAATACTTGAAGACCATTTTATTTTGAAAAGCAAGTAATACCACAGTTTAATTATTAATAACTAATAATGGATTCAATTCAAGGATTTTTCAAAAGTCTTCCCTCAGGCGGGAATCGAACCTTCAAGAATGCCAGAAAAAAGCCTGTAGGTATTTTAATGCCACCAATCGATAGAGTACCTAGATAATACGACGACGACGCCTGTGGTCTAGTGGTTCGAGTGTCGGACTGCTGATCAAGAGGTCGTGGGTTCGATTCCCACAGGACACAAATATTTGTGTGATGAACAGAAGTGTTTGTGTTGGTCTGGGTGTTCTTTATCTTAACTATTATAAAATTGTAAGCGTCTGTTTGTTTGTTTGTTTGTTCCAGCATCACTCTAAAACTACTGGACCGATTTTGATGTTTTTTTTTTCGTTTGAAAGCTGATGATCTGACTTAAAAACTGGTATGGGTTTTGAGAAAGAAAGAAAAAAAGAAAAAAATTAATTCGTGGGTTGCGTACTCACCCGACAGATCGAAGCTTCTATGCATTTGCACGAGCGGATAGTAATGTCCGATGGAGTAGAGTAGAGTGGAGTGGAGTGGACAGGGGATGGGACTGGGGATGTGACTGGGGACGGGACAAGGGACGGGACTGGGGACGGGACAGGGGACGGAACATGGGACGGGAAATGGGACGGGACATGAGACGGGACATGGGACAGGACAGTGGGCCGGCACATGGGACTGGACATAGGATGGGACATGGGACAGGATATGGGACGAGACGATAGTGATATAGTGGGACAGTGGGACAGTGGCAGTGGGACAGTGGGGCAGAGGGGTAGTGGGATAGTGGGGCAGTGGGGTAGCCGGGCAGTGGGGTTGTGGGGCTGGGCAGCGGGGCAGTGGGATAGTGGGGCAGCGGGGCAGTGGGGTAGCGGGGCAGTGGGGTTGTGGGGCAGCGGCGCAGCGAGGCAGTGGGGTAGTGGGGCAGCGTGCCAGCGGGGCAGTGGGGCAGTGGGATAGTGGGGTAGCGAGGCAGCTGGGCAGTGGGGCAGTAGGGGAGTGGGGCAGCGGGGCTGGCAGTGGGACAGTGGGGTAGCGGGGCAGTGGGTTACCGGGGCAGCGGGATAGTGGGGCAGCGGGTCAGTGGGGCAGCGGGGCAGATGGGCAGTGGGGCAGTGGGTTACCGGGGCATCGGGATAGTGGGGCAGCGGGGCAGCGGGACTATGGGACAGCGGGACAGTGGGGCAGTGGATCAGTGGGGCAGTAGGATAGTGGGGCAGTGGGGCAGCGGGGCAGCGGGACAGTGGACTGGACTGGAATGGACTGGACGACTGGACTGACGTGGGTTAGCAGAATTTAACGCGAGCGGAGCCGCGGGTAAAAGCTAGTATATCATAAGTATGTATTTACAAAAAAAAGTATAAGTATTATATCCGTTGTCTAGTACCCATAGCACAAGCTCTGCTTAGTTTGGGACTAGATGGTGTTGTGTAAAAATGTTCAAAAATATTTATTTAGGTATTTATTTATGTATTTATTTATTTATAATGAGAATTAAATCGCTCCTACAAACATTGTGTCCTAAATTGAAGGGAGACCACGAAATGTAACGAAAATTAGGTAAACAATAAATATGATATGTACCAATCAGGGATGTTTTGGAACTCCGTAACCGTAACCAAATACGATATAAAAGTTTGGAATAATTTCGGATAGGGGCGCAGTTTAAATGAGGCATGTTAACTTATGACAGGTTTTTGTTTTTGCACGGCCGAGCCGACACAATCCACGCGCGTTGATTAGTATTTCTATTGCTTTTTTCTTTTACAATTCCTTAAAAATCTAATACCTATCCGTAACCGAAACAATTTTATATCCGTAACCGTATCTGAAACAGGTAGGTATAATATTATTCATGTATCCAGATCCGATATTCCTCCTAGCCTGTATTAGTAGTGCAGTGCTGTGCTGCCAATGTATTTTATGAATTCCCAGCCACGATATAACGATAGGCTTGATTCCCCGCTGCTCTTTTATCGATTCCCCGACATGATTAATATTTAAGAAATGAAACATTTCATTTGAGTAAATTTTTATATTATATTACCAACAAATATACCTAGCTTACCATTCTATTTTTTTATTGGGCAATATTTGCAATTGCGCAATTATATTGACCGTTTAGGGGTGAGATTGAAAGACAAATGAAGATTAGCTGACGCCCGCGGCTTCGCTCTCGTGGTAGGTTACAGATCGAATAGATAGAGGTAGACAAATCAAATCTTTGCGAAAATCCTGGGATGATTGCAAAAGACCGGATAATACACACTTTCCAAATACATATACTAGTAGGTAGGTTCTATATGATACACATTATGTGCCAGTTACTACTTCTTGTAAAATATTGTACATGTCGTTAGCTGGCATTCCAGCTATTGCTCCATTTTACAGGCATCAGGCCAACATGTGTATTCCGGCCATTAAATTCTTATTTATTAAATTAAATTCTTTTCACTAAATCTGGCGACTTTTTGATACTGGTATAGCTGGTAGAGCTAGAGAGTTTTTGCCAAAGATAAATTATACTCACTTCGTTTTAGTTTTTGCTAAACGGCAACACTGATTCAGAGATTTGTCAATCTGTCATGTCAGTCAATCTGTCGATAACAAATTGGTTTGTTTTTCTTTGAAATCGTTTTGTTTTAGTTTTGGATACGCACCGAACTTCTACGCTAATGGAAGATTTAGTACAGAAAACTGAACAGCCCAGCAATTTATTTCTACTTTTGGAAAGTTTAAATCAACTGCTGCAGTTTAATAAACAACACATACACTTGGTAACTTCTGAACTTATTGACATTGACCTATTGGATGAAATAAAAAATATTGTTAATTGTGGAAGTATAGGATTATACTTTGGTAAAACTTTGCGAGATATAAAAATTGTGGTAGAAGATAATGAACTGAGGAAACATGACATATATTTGGAGTACAAAGCTCCTAAAAAAATGCTAATATCTGCTGTGAACCTGCCTCACTCTTCGATGCAAAATCGTGAATATGAATGTTTAAAAGATGTTATAGATATCTTTAAACAAAATGTGAATGAATTAGCTAGGTATTTTTACGAGTTCGAAAATATGGATCAGTTATGCACAATCATGGAGCCTTTAAATGGATCTTTCAAAGATGATTATAGAAGAATATTTCTAGGTAAGTTTAAGGTGCATACAATCCCATGATTTTACAGTGTGGTTGGAAATTATTTCCCAAGCTTAAGAATATAGAATTGAAGTTTGAAAGGGTGTACAGGGAATATCGAATATTGCCTCAGGAATTGGTAGAGTTTTGTAATATGTACTTAAATATCACATTTATCACAGATTAATAAATAATAATATATAAAATATTCATGTTCAATAGAATACAATCCTAATAATATTATACCTACAGAACTTATAAATGTCACACCTATGTATCTACACATGAATGCAATAAAAGTTGTTTGAGTTATAAATGTGAAAGTTTGTGAGGATGTATGTTACTCTTTCACGCAAAACTACTGTATGGATTTTAATTAAATTTGGCATACAAATAGACCATAACCTGGATTAACATATAGGCTACCTTTTATCTTGGTAAGATATACAGTTCCCGAGGAATGTGTGATGAATATCCTTATGGGCTAGGCTGCAGACATAGGCTTGTAGAACATACATCATTTATTTGCATATAGTTTGGGTTTAAATATTAATGATGATATTTAACCCTTATCTTCTAGATGAGAGAACCTGGCTGCATGTAGAAGTAACTCCTGAAGGCTTAGCAACAAACATCCACCTTGTTGGACAGTCTGAGCACTGGCACAACAAATTACAATCCGGACTATTGAATTGGGACCATGATAAAAATATAGTGGATAATATTATGACTATATTTGGTAACTTGAGTCTACAGTTATATTGGCTTGATACCCCTGCAAACTGCAGACCTTTAATTGCTAGAAAGCTTAGCCAGATTTGTATGGGACTTACGGGAGTGCACACACAGGCAGAACTAATTTTCCATACAAAATTATACAGGGTAATTGAAAAAATACCCTAAACCTCCAAGGTTAGTACTTAGAAGTTTCATATCACGATCCTGAATAATGTTTGTTCCACAACTTTGGCCAAAACTAATTTTTAATCTTAGATTTTTTTTTGTAGTGTAAAATTTGGGTATATTATGCTGCAAGCCTGAGCGCGTTTGTACTAGCCGCGCAGCCCCGCTGATGCGACCCCGTGCCGCACCTCAGACACTCAATATATGAATGCTATCGCCACCTACCTACACCAGATTGCCTCTGTATACGAATGCACACACACATAGGTTAGGGATGCTCGCCGCTCATAGTGCCGACTGGGTTTCAAGCGCTTTTCAGTAGTTCCCAGAGATGGAGTGCTTGTATAGCGACTGGCGATTGACATCCATAGCATGATATTGCAGTCCAAGTTCTGTCAAACTGCAGGCGAGTGTGGGGTGCGGGCAAGGAACCTTGAATTGGTGCGGGGCGGTGAGTGGCCGTTTTGTATGTTATTACTATTAGATATTCTGTGCCCGTGCCATCGTCGGCTGTCTAGAATAAGCAAACCACAGAAAATTTACATATATTTGTATGATAAAAAAAACCTAAATAAGTATAGTTGTGGAACAAACGTTGTTCAGGATCATAATACAAAGTTAATGCTAAGAGGTTTCAGGTATTTTTTCAATTACCCTGTATAACGCAACTATCAGCTGATAGTTTTGTCTGTAGTCCCTGGGGGGCTTTAAAGCTATGATAAAGAGCAATTCAGTCAAACAGTAAAATATTTGCAGATTTAAGGCAATGTCCACAACCTGCACAAAAAACATTTAAGCTAACAGAAATGGACATAGGCGTCAAGTCAGTGGAGAACACAGTTGTATGTGGAATATGTTTGTGTGCTGATTTGCCTGATGTCTCTGGTCTGCCACTGCCTTTATGTCAAAATTCGTCCTGCGGGGTTTACTACCATAGGAACTGCTTGTATCAGGTAATGTATAGGAATAGATACCAGTCAGTCTTCAACTACAAAAATGTGACTGCATTTTTATTGAAATTGAATTTTTTTAATTGAAATAACTGAAAACCTCTGAAGGCCTCATAGTACTTATCATTATGAACAACTTTTCGTATGGGACCAACCCCGAAATCGCGATAAAGAACCAGCTGCTCCATCCATTTATGTTTGCATAACTTGTCAAAAGGTAGGCAATAACAGTTTTTATTTTAAGCGATTTCTGTATTGGCTTCTCCCATAGTAAAAGTAGTAGCATATCCCCCCAAACAGGCATATCCACCCAAACATGCAAAGCACGAATAAAAACCGGCCCCTAGTCCCCGGCAGCCCCGCTAGCCCTGGTTACGGTAGCGGCCTAGGTAACGGCGGGGCAGGGGGTGCGAAGTATCCCCGGCAGAGATCCGGCTACCATAACAAAAAAAGACTGGACCTGGCAGCATACAACACACGTACACTGCGGACCGACGAGAAGCTTGTCGAACTCGAGGAAGAATTGAGCAAGTTACGATGGGATATCGTAGGGTTATCTGAAGTCCGAAGAGAGGGGGAGGACACGATAATCCTCAAATCCGGTAACTTGCTCTATTTCCGGGAGGGCGATCAACTTTCCCAGGGCGGTGTCGGGTTTATCGTCCACAAGTCTCTTGTGAACAACATAGTGAAGATCGAGAGTGTTTCGACCAGGGTGGCGTACCTTATACTCAGAATAACCGAAAGGTATTCGTTGAAGGTTATACAGGTATACGCCCCGACCTCGAATCACCCCGACGATGAGGTGGAGATCATCATTTCAGCCGAAAGACGTCCACTACTGGACATAGGCCTCCCCCAATTAAGGGGGGCTTTGCCATAATCGCCACGCTTGGCAGGCGGGTTGGCGATCGCAGTTGGTTGGTTAAATACTCAGAGAACGCTGCTGCCCATCCTCTGGTGAATCCCTCAGTCGCCTTTTACGACACCCATGAGAAGAGATAAGGGTGGTGCTATTCTTTAAGTCCGGCACCACACGGTGGAGATCATGTATGAGGATATCTCGAGAGCCATGCATGGCTCTAAAACTCACTTCACTGTTGTCATGGGAGACTTCAACGCGAAACTGGGCAAGCGCTACGATGATGAGCTGCGAGTGGGGCAATTTGGATATGGATATCGGAACCACCGGGGTCATCTACTGGCCGGCTTTATGGAGAAGGAGGGACTCTATATGATGAACTCTTTCTACAGAAAGCGTGAGCACAGGAAGTGGACCTGGTTGGGCCCTGATGGTGTAACAAAAAATGAGATTCACTTCATTATGTCGACGAAGAAGCAAATATTCAATGATGTCTCTGTGATCAACGCGGTCAAAACCGGAAGCGATCACCGTTTGGTAGGAGGCACATTGAATCTGAACATCCAGCTGGAAAGATCTCGACTGATGAAGTCTACGCTCCGTCCAGCACCGATCCAAATCCAAAACCCCGAGAGCTTTCAGCTCGAACTTCAGAATCGTTTCGAATGCCTAGGGAGCTCAGTGGACGATTACAACGATGGGTTTGTGGAAACTGTCCATACGGTCGGGTCTAGGATCTTTAGGACCCGTCGTACAAATATAAACAAATAGCTCTCTGACCACACTCTCGAGCTTATGGCGGAAAGACGCGAGATGATTCTGCAGTCCTCAGATGATGCGACTAAGTACCGGCAGCTCAATAGACAGATCTCAAAGTCCTTGAAAAGTGACTTACGCCAATTTAATACGGAACGTATTAAAGACGCGATAGAGAAGAACAAGGGCTCCAAAGTCTTCGCAAGAGACCTGTCTATTGGGCAGAGCCAGCTTGCAAAACTGAGGACCGACGATGGCAGAGTCGTATCCTCCAAGCCAGAGCTATTGAAGGAGGTCGAGAAGTTCTATGGACAGTTATACACGTCCACCCGGACACCCGCTGTAAATCGGGCTAACGACCCAAGAGCTCGATTGACCCGACACTATACCGAAGATATCCCGGACGTCAGCCTGTACGAGATTAGGATGGCTCTGAAGCAGCTCAAAAACAACAAGGCACCGGGTGATGACGGAATTCCGGCCGAACTCCTGAAGGCGGGTGGAAAACCAATCCTTAAGGCCCTTCAGAAGCTGTTTGATTCCGTCATTCTCGAGGGAAGAACGCCACAGGCATGGAGCAGAGGTGTGGTGGTACTCTTCTTCAAAAAGGGCGATAATGCTCTACTGAAGAATTATAGGCCCATCTCACTTCTGAGCCATGTCTACAAGCTGTTTTCGAGAGTCATTACGAACCGTCTTTCGCGCAGGTTTGACGACTTCCAGCCTCCCGAACAAGCCGGTTTCCGAAAAGGCTTTAGCACCGTACACCACATACATACGCTGCGGCAGGTTATACAGAAGACCGAAGAGTATAATTTGCCTCTTTGTTTAGCGTTTGTGGACTACGAGAAAGCCTTCGATTCGATCGAGACTTGGGCGGTACTACAGTCTCTTCAACGGTGCCAGATTGACTATCGGTACATCGAAGTGTTAAAGTCTTTGTATGAAAACGCCACTATGTCAGTCCGATTACAGGACCAAGCCTCGAAACCTATCCTTCTGCAGCGAGGTGTGAGACAGGGAGATGTGATCTCTCCGAAACTGTAGGTCTACTCGCGTTTTACGAACGACAAACGAAGTACGAACTTTCGTTCCGACTGATACTTACATAATAAAGATAGGCACATAAAAAAGGCACAATTAAGATAGAACGGTTCATAGTCGTATACAATTTACCGAAGATGAGAAAAACAAACGTCAAAACACGATCATCGCATGCGATAAGGCAACGATGGTTGACCGGAGTAGCGAAAAATTGTGCGATGAATCGTACGATTTATCGAATATCGTCGAACGGGAGTAGACCCCCAGTTCACTGCTGCATTGGAGGATGTCTTCAAGGTTCTGGACTGGAAGGGGCTAGGCATTAACATAAACGGCGAGTACATCACTCACCTTCTGTTTGCCGACGACATAGTAGTCATGGCTGAGACCATGGAGGACCTCGGTACAATGCTCGATGACCTCAGTAGAGCTTCTGATAGAGTGTGTCTTAAAATGAATATGGACAAGACAAAGGTTATATCGAATTCCCATATAGCACCCATTCCCGTAAACATCGGAGAATCTACACTCGAAGTTGTTGACGATTATGTATACCTAGGACAAACTGTCCAGCTAGGTAAGTCCAACTTCGAGTAAGAGGTCAATCGTCGAATCCGACTCGGTTGGGCAGCGTTTGGGAAGCTGCGCAATATCTTCTCGTCCAAAATACCGCAATGTCTCAAGACGAAAGTCTTTGACCAGTGTGTGTTGCCAGTAATTACTTACGGTACTGAAACGTGGTCGCTCACAATGGGCCTGATAAGAAGGCTCAAAGTCACTCAAAGGGCAATGGAGAGGGCTATGCTCGGAGTGTCCCTGCGTGATCGAATCAGAAATGAGGAGATTCGCAGGAGAACGAAAGTAATCGACATAGCCCGAAGAATTACCAAACTTAAGTGGCAGTGGGCGGGGCACATTGCATCGCAGAACGGATGGCCGATGGGGCAGTAAAGTTCTGGAGTGGCGACCGCGTACTGGAAGGCGCAGCGTGGGTAGGCCCCCCACAAGGTGGACCGACGACCTGGTGAAGGTCGCGGGAATCCGCTGGATGCGGAAGGCACAGGACCGGTCGTTGTGGCGATGCTTGGGGGAGGTCTATGTCCAGCAGTGGACGTCTTTCGGCTGAAATGATGATGATAGTAAAAGTTGTTCGTAAGAGTACACCGAGCTCTTAACACGTTGGCTGCTAGCAAACATTTGACCCCGTTGATCTTTAATGCGTCTTGCTTACTACGCACCTATTCTGTGGCCGCATAGGTAGTCGTAGCAAACGAAACTACAGTGCGGCCATTACACGCCTGGCGTGTAGGAGCTGGGCGCTACGACCGTGCGGCCAGCGTGTGTAAAACACGCCCTGCGTGTAACCCTATGATATTTAGAAGTAGGTACAGATATGTTACTTGCACTCGACTGAAGACTTGAAAACGTCCTAATTAGGACGTTTTTCTATTAATCCGCATCAAGTAAAATGCCGAGCGTGACCGGTGACGACAAAAAACTAAAATGCCGTCGTGTGTGTACAGAAAGTGTTCCAATTATGACGCAAAAGTAGCTTGAAATAACAAACTTACTTATTTTGTACAAGTGTATGTACCTATATTGCGCTGCCGCTGCGTACGGAACATTTTTTCGTTTGTTTTGTTAGGGTATGGCATATCTATACTTTTAAATATCACTGGTGTAACTGCACTGGTGTAACGGCGTAAGACTCACACGGTATGTGATTTGCCGCACAATTGTATAACAAAAATATGCAAACACGACGTGCGTGTTGGAGCCGCATTCGCGTAATATTCCAATTACATGTTATATGCTATACCGTAACTCAACCTACTAGTAAACCCAATAAATAGCTTGGGGAATGATTCCTGGTATTGTGTAACATCACTGTTAAAAGACTAGTCTGATCTCAGCCATATTTGTTTTATCCAGCTTCCAATCAAAATGTATTTTTCAGTATTTTTAACCGACTTCAAAAAAAGGAGGAGGTTATGTATTCCGCGGGTTTTTTTTTTTTTTTTTTTTTTTTTTTTCATGTATGTACACCGATTACTCCGAGATTTGTGGGCCGATTTACGTGGTTGTTTTTTTATTTGGTAGAGAAAGTCCGCGCGGTGGTCCCATATAAATTTTATTGACTTAGGTTAAGTAGTTTTTTAACCAGCTTCAATAAATCAGTTTATTTTAGCTTTACGTATCTAGATGATCTGCTCATTGGTTCCTCATTCTGAGAATTCTTGGCCGATATGCGTGTTTTTTTTTCACGATAGTGATTGGACGTTTGGAAGAACATGAGCGAGACCTATGCCCAGCAGTGGGATAGCAAAGGTTAATAAAAATATATTCTCAAATTGGTTATATAAACATTTATGAATCAACCCTCAACTAAAAAGTATGAAATAAAAACTTTTTAACAAAAAATAAAACCGACTTCAAAAACCTTAACTAAAAAGTAAAAAAATAATCATTGTATGTATTTTAAAATCTTTTGAAGGCGGCGCGTGATTTTCATGTACGTTCACATAAACTGTTTTTACTATAGATATTGCGCTGGACTGTACATTACATGACGCAAAGGGTCAACCACGCGCCGCCTTAAAAATGTTGTTTAAGTTAAGATTTTAAAATACATACAATGATTATTTTTTTACTTTTTAGTTAAGGTTTTTGAAGTCGGTTTTATTTTTTGTTATCTGTGACCAATGTTTGTAGTTTAAGTTAATTTCCAAACATATTTTATAAAAGAACATTGTTATATTTTACAGTGGTTAGTGGCATGTGCTGGTAATCGTCCACCAGCATTTGGAGTCGCGAACGGAGCGTGCCCCACCTGTCTTCAGCCAATAACATGCAGTGAGAAAGATTACTGAAGTCTGAACTATGTAGATGTATTTCTAAGATGAATCTGTGATAAAAGTTTTAAAATATAACGTGTATTTTAATAATAATAATAAATATTTTTGGGACATTTTTACACAACACCATCTAGTCCCAAACTAAGCAGAGCTTGTGCTATGGGTACTAGACAATGGATATAATACATATATACTATTTTTTTTGTAAATACATACTTATGATACATAATAAACACCCAGACCAACACAAACACTTATGTTCATCACACAAATATTTGTGTCCTGTGGGAATCGAACCCACGACCTCGTGATCAGCAGTCCGACCCTCGAACCACTAGACCACAGACGTCAAATTTAATTTCAATTCAACTCAATATTTTACCTACAAAGTTGCGTAACAATATGATACTGTTTATGAAAGTTGTACAACATACCCTTACAAATCAATTAACACTTGAGGACAAATAAATTGAAGAAAAAATTTCGACTAAAAAAACCCCAACAGTCTATAGACAAATGAAAGAACAGCGGCTGGAGGATCATCATCATCATTTCAGCCGAAAGACGTCGACTGCTGGACAAAGGCCTCTTCCAGGCATCGCCACAACGACCGGTCCTGCACTTCCCGCATTAGCTGGAGGATATGAGAAGAAAATGGCGTCACTTCGTGGCGCCACACTTAGGATAATAGATCAAATCTTTCTTACCATGCCCGACGGAAAACCCCTCTAAATATTTCGCCACTGCGAGGGTTAGGAGACGAGAGCAAGGGCCGCAAGGTACAGTCCGTCTATACAGTAATTTGTTTATAACTTTCGCCAGCGCCGTACGTCCGAATCAGGTCCGAAAGTGGCGCGCGCTGTTGTTCTTTTTATAGCTACATTTAGTTGGCTATCTTTAAAAAAAATGTCGGCAGCACTGCATTGTTATTTTAAAAAAAACCAGAGCTGAAGAATACTTGTGTATGAATCAAAATGTTTTGTGTAATGTTTCAAGCAAAACATGTACTGGGGTCGATTTCAAACGAAGCGTAAAAAGTGTTTTCATGAAATAATTTCTACAATTTTGCTGAAATTTACATAGTCCTCATTTGATGTGATACTTATGTTATGCCTTTATATGGTACAGTTACAAATATTACATTTCATATTTAAGATAATCAAAAAAAACTGTCAATTTTTTCATTCGTGGCACCTGGTTTTTTATTGCTTTTTCAACAAAAAGTGAATTTAAAAAAATATGATGTGTTGAAATTGTACTTTAACTTCATTCGGTTACACATTAATAACCATAAAGTCTAGTGACACCTATAGGTACTAACTACCACAAAGCAGAACATGATTTCTCTGCGATTCATTATACGAGAATTTTTTTCAATCATTAGTGTAGATCAACAAAAAAAAAATATTTAAAAACAACCTGTGAATTTCTGCCCATGCCTTACTCCTGCACTACGCAGAGGAGCCCCAAGGGCACCTGAATATACGGTGAAAGCAGACGCACGCTTTGTTATTCCGGTGAGAAATCTATATATGTTTGGGTTTCAATGCTCAAGACAAAAATACAATCATTCGTGTTTATAGAAGTATATAAACGAGTTTTTTAACAATAAATTCACTATAATGCGCGTATGGTAGTACCTAAAAACACGGATATTTTGTTTCCTTCAAATGGCGTCTAGGATGTTCTATGATGTTTTAAATCAGATTTTTCGCAAAAAATTTGATTTGTGCCACTTCATTCGTGTCGTTTTTAGCATAACACTAATGAAATTGATTTTACATAAATGACGTGGTCTTTAAAATGACTGATTATAATTAAAAAAAAAAAAACAAATTTGAAAAAGGTTAAAAGGGTGTAATGGAAGGGTACCATATGGCACTTGCGACTTGACCTTCAGATTACCAGTCCAGTATGAGTATTAAATGACGTCTAACTACACAACTTTTGTTTTACAACTTTACACAAAAGTACGTTAAAAACGTGCCATACATAGCGCCTAGCGCAATAGTATCCTCATGTAGATCACCTTGAAAATCACTCAAACCATCTTTTTAATTGTATAAACTGATTGCAGATACAACAAAAATAATAATTTGATACACAAAAATATATATTTTATTATTTTTAACGCATTTATGCATGCGAAGCGAAATCTAACGATTTATTTATTAAGCTATTGCATAGCTTCTATAGCGAGCCTTGAGCGTGGAGACCGAATCCAGAAATTCCGTAACGAAAATAACCTAACACCCCCCCACTCCGGCCGGCACAGCGGTGATACTTTTTAGTTTTGCCATCTATCGATGAATAGCAGAACTTTTAATGAATTTTGAAATATCACGCTTGTCTCTTTAGTTCTGCAAATCGCCTCTAGGTGGCATTGGTTGTATCGGCGTTACTGCGCTTAAGCTATTGCATAGCTTCTATCGCGGGCCTTGAGCGTGGAGACCGAATCCAGAAATTCCGTAAATATAAATTAAGAATATGGTTGGATATTTGTATATGTAGGTATTTCTACTGATTTCTTATAATATATATTTTTAACGATTTAAATAGTGGAAAGAAAAAATAGCTCACGAGCAGGATTCGAACCTGCGACTCCTGGCTCAGTACGCCAGTGCTTTAGCCACTAAGCTTAAGTTCACGGTAGTGAACACTGTTCGTGGTATTGTAATTAACCTCCATTTTGGTAAGTCTTTGGGTGACGTCAGCGATATCTTATTAAGAAATAGTGTTTCTTATATTTTTTTTTCCACTATTTAAATTCCGATAACACGGTTTTGTGGGTAATAGTGATATTGCAGAATTTATACATGTATGAATAAATAAAAGACGTGTGGCACTCGGAGATTGCCGCGGTAAAGCTATTGCATAGCATTTTTTATGTAAATACAAAGAGGAGGTGCCCTAACGCCGAAACTCTAAGCAGGCATGAGTCACCAGATTGCGGAGCGAAGAGGGGGATTACGCATGCACAGTAACGCCGATACAACCAATGCCACCTAGAGGCGATTTGCAGAACTAAAGAGACAAGCGTGATATTTCAAAAAGTCATTAAAAGTTCTGCTATTCATCGATAGATGGCAAAACTAAAAAGTATCACCGCTGTGCCGGTCGGACTGGGGGGTGTTAGGTTATTTTCGTTACGGAATTTCTGGATTCGGTCTCTACGCTCAAGGCTCGCGATAGAAGCTATGCAATAGCATAAAAACGTATCCAAGTTTCTTTGTTTTTATTTCTCGATTAGATAGATACCTTAGAATCACCATCGCCCGCTTCATTAAATACCTTGTTATGTATTTTCCAATAAAATGTTTTACAAAATCATGGTTATGAATGTTGTCCAGCTAGCAAATCATTAGTGTCCTACACATTTCATTGGCGATTAAAGAATTTCATTTGTGTAAAAACTAATTCATTCGTGTTACTCTTTTTTTGGTTTTCTTATATTTTTAACAAGATGCGCCCTGTATTTTTACATCGCACGTGTATAACTTCATTATAGCAAACGTTAAATACCATCAGATAACAATAAAACGGCAGTTTACAAAAATCGTCAAAAATGTGTCATTTTAATTCGAAACATGAAATCGACCCGCTGGAGACCTGTGGACCTGACCTGTTTTTATACTCTTGAAAATAATTCCAATTTCAATCCAATACCAATGTCAAAAAGTGAGAAGAATTAATGGGTATTTTTTGATAAAAAATATACACCATACACAATTTTAATTCTAATAAGTTCAATTAATTCTAAAAACACTCATCAATTTATTGCAAATTGTGCATTAAAAGTATGAATTGACATTAGCAATGCCAATCGATCGGAATTATTTTCAAGAGTAGGGCCACTGGCCTAAGTCCAACTGTTAGCTGTTGTTGTATTTGGTGCTTGGTATATAAAACAGGAATATTAATTCAAATCCATTGTCTAGTAGCCATAGTACTCTGCTTAGTTTGGGACTAGATGGTGCTGTGTGAAAATGTCTCAAAAACATTTATTTAAATATGAATGTACTATATTGACAATTTAATTAGTAAAACACATTATGCCTTTACTTTTTAATGAAAAATTAAGTAGACATAATATTTTGTGGTTACATAGAATAAGTCAGTATAAACAATGTTGAGAAATAATGCTTGCACCAGCTGTTCAAGTTTCTGTGATTGCTGATAAAACATTTTCCTTAAAACAATAATTATCAGTAGTTTGCAATGGCAAAACTGTTGAAACTTTGCGGGCCTACTCCTGCAGTCTCATTAAACAAAAAACAAAAGCAGATACTCAGTACACAATCAGAGTTCTTTTAAAAATAAGATCCGATTTCACGTGACAATAGAAATACAGGAATCCCCACCATGATGGGGTTCTTTAAAATTGTTCATCTTTCTAATGATTGTTCTAAATTGGTTGATTGAAGTATTTAAATTGTCACGACAAAATGTTAGACCGTTTTATGAGTAAATTCATCACAAGGGCACAGTGTCAAAAGTGCGAGGAGTGAGGCTGGTGCTGGACCCTGGTGCTTCACCACTTTGAGGGCCAGTGTCTCGACCAACATTCTGAAAATACATATTCATTATTCATGACGTAACTATTGTCTAATAACAACGAGTCCCATATTGACATTCATTATTATCATTATTATTTTAACACAGCTAGCTATCATACTCTCAGTACTATACCTTCATTATGCTTACCTAAGCACGAACACAAACACATTCACACCTCCATACATATCAATACACCTTTGCATGCACACACCCCCACTTACACATTCACACAAACACTACAAACAATTGCATTTAAACATTCATTCCTTATCAATTTAATTTCAAAATTTATCAGGTTACATTAATTTATGTTTATATTTAGCTCAGATAATTTGATGTTTTTTCTTTATCCATAAGGGAATGTACTGACTCCTGACACACAGGACATCCTAGTTCGGGAGTCGGGGCACCACATGAATGTACTGTACTGAATATGCTAAATAAATTATTATTGATTCACTCACCTTCACATGAATTTGATTTTTGAGCATTGCAGCGCGTAGAATAAGCATAGAAGTTCTCCTCTGATATTCCTTTCCCATGGCTAGACTTCGTTCAAAAGTTGTGCTCCTCTGATCCACATCTTTAGCATACAGTATTTTATTGTGGGAATCAATACGAGCCTGGATTTGGCCATCTAGTATTAATTGCATTAATTCATCTTCTAGGGCAGTTACTGTGCGATTAAATGCTGCAGCCATCAGGCGCATGTCAGCTGATAAGTACGGACTGAAGTACTGAATTAATGCTCTGTTCCTTATTTGCATGTAAAGTGAGTTTAGATGTGGAGCTAAATACATGTCTAACAGTAGATTATCCCTTATTTCATCCAATAGCCTTAAGCATGAAGCATACTTAGATTCATAGAATTTAAAAATTATGTCACGTAACTGCGGTTCTAATTCTAAAAATAATTTAAAAGAACTGCTAACTATGACTTGCTTTTGTAATTCAGAACGATCAAATGTAGCAAGTGCACACAACCCACCATATATGGCAACATTATTGCTGCTTAGAAGCTCTGGGTAGTCACAGTGATCAATACTGGCTGCTAAGAAGTGTTTTGCAGCAGACTTGTACTTCTTTGTTGCTAATTCAGCTAGACCAGCAGCACATTTTAAGCGTGTCAATATTGACTGGTTAGAGTCTTTACCAGGGACTTCGTTAAAATCAGGTGTGCTCTCAGCTTTAGACACATAGTTGAGAACATGAGCCCAGTTTTGCAAATACACTGACACTTTCACAACATTCAGGCACATCATTATAATGTGTTTGCCACTTGTACAGTAATCTCTGGCTCTTGAATAACACTTCAATGCACTTGTCAGGTCACCACAATCCAGATAATGATCACCTAGGTCATCATGACCTCTTCGAATACTCTCCTTTATTGAATTTGTTTTGTAATTTTTAAGGTCTGTATCTAACTTCTCCAACTTTATAGCAGCCTTCTTGGTTTTTGATTCTATCCATATAGTGTCCAGGACTGGTATATCTTGCGAACCCATTTGCACTGCAACATCAGGCAAGCCAGCTGATGCTACAGCTTCAGCAAGCTTTTTGTGAAGTGTTTGATAAAGACTTACATTATATGTTGTCATGACGTAAGATATAGCCATTTTTAGAGCTTCTAATCTAAGAGAAGGGCAATGGTCGGCTACAAACATTAGTCTATACAGCTTTGCGAATCCAGTATAAGAAGCGGCGTACGTTTCCAGATCCAAGGTGGGGTTTTCAACCACATAACATTCCGTTTCATTGTTTTCATTATCCTCAGGTGGAACATCCACCTGCATAGGTTCAGCTGTGTTCTGAAAATAAAGACATTATCGTGACATTTGTTAGCCGTTTATGTCCATCGATAAAATGATATAAAACCAGTAATCGCTTGATAAACGCAAGCAGGCTTGATTTTAAAGAATACTTACCATTTCGAACATTTTCTATTGTGTACTGACTTGTAAAAGAAAATACGCGAATTCCACTGTCAACGCAGAAAACCAACCTAAAACAAAGTGTTTTTTTACCTATTTGTTGTTTTAGTGATCATTGTGATACGATAAAGGACTTAATCTGAATTTAACACTCACTCAGTATATGTACACAAGGCGATGATTGTAACAGTAATAATTTATTATCAAAATACCTTTATCATTACGTTTCTTCTTGGCAGCGGCATTTTTCTTTTGACGAGGTATGTTTTAGTGTTACCATAACTTAATAATTTATATTATTATGAGTTGAGTCCACAAAGAAGACATTGTTATTTCATTTTATTTTGGATTTCTAATCAATTAATAAATATCCTGGAAAATTAAATGTAGAAGGATCATCAAAATACGTGTCTGAACAAATATTGAATGAAAGAAAACATTTTGTTACTCATAGCATCTCTACTTGGTCTGTGTTGTTACTTATGTAATGTAGGCAATGTAGCCAATGCAATTTTTTTCCCGCAACTGAATTGAGAAATCAGAAATCCTATTGGCTACAATTTTTTGACAGTATGATAAACCCACAGACTAGTGGTGTTAACCGGTTCTCAAAAAACCGGATAATCACCGGTTAGAGTGAGTACCGGAGACTAATCGGTGATTGCACTAAACTACCGGTTATTTCATTTGTTGCAGAAAGCACCCAAATGTGCTGTGAAATGTGTTTTTTTTATTTTTTGCGTGTTTTTTCTTCTCATATATATAGATTTAGAGTATTTTGAATAACCGGAGAATATCCGGATAATCTCCGGTGATTCAATAAAATCTCCACATAATCTCCGGAGGCTGAAAATGCCTCCGGTTCACACCACTACCACAGACCAGTAGGCTTACAGGTCTGTGGATAAATTGCAACCGCAGTGCGTGCGGGCTCTAAGGCCCGTATTCCAGAAGGATACTCAAGCGTTGATTTCTGTTTAAAACTAGTTTTAAGTTGAGCTTTGATTTTAGAACGTCCCTCAAGCAGAGATTTGTTGATCACAGTTCAGCTGAGTTTAGTTTAGTTTTATATTGTCACCTGTTTCGGTATTTGGGCAGATATTTGATCTGTAATCACTCAAGCGTGGTCCAGACTACGCTTGAGTAGAGATTTCTATTATATTTCAGGTCAAATTCGTGTGTTTTGTTGTTGAATTAAAGTTTATAATTACCGTTCTGGAATAAGACCGATACTCAAGTAACGATTCTATCCTTAAGTAGTGATCAGGTGATTGGAGTTTAAACTGTACTTGAGGAAGCTTCTGTAATACGAGCCTAAGAAGTTAGTTTTAACTTTTAAAGTGGTTGTAATTTAATTAAGTGAAAAATGAGATCATCTAACCATTTAATAAAAAAATATCTAATTAAAGTAATTTTCCAGAACTTTACGGCCCCATCGGCCATCCGTTCTGTGAGCAATGGGGGGTCCACACCGGTCGTTGTAGCGATGCTTGGGGGAGGCCTATGTCCAGCAGTGGACGTCTTTCGGCTGGAATGATGATGATGATGATGATGATCGGGTAACTAAGACCCATAGGCTTCATTGAATATGTAGAGTCGGCAACGTAAATCGCGCTGCGTCATTGTGTCATGTAGCCTTCCGCGGAAACGCCGATACACGACATCCTTCGGCTAAAATTCCTCCTTTAAAAAGGTTTTTAGATGATGAATCGGAACCCGCACCAGAAAAGAATTAAAGTTTACTTTGTGGTGCAACTCCAACTTGTGAAACTGGTCTTCACTTTGATATATTCCACGATCTCCTCTATCTTCGTGGTGTGATGTAATTGTGACACGTACCTAGAGACAACATGTTTGGTCCAGTCAGTGCAGTTCTGCACTGATTTGGGCAAGCAGGTTTTTTCGCCTTCTTCATCGGCCTGTCCTTGGCTTGTAACTGGCGGCAACATTCTATGAACTGGTTCAGGGGGGCCTTGGGCACCCTTCGTGGATTTTGGTTGCTGTTGATATTTAGTGGGAGCTTGAGTTATGATGGCAGCCGACTAAGCATGTCCCGGTATTGACGTAAGCGGTGGGAATTGAATCAACGAACGGATTTTTTAAACAGCTTTTTCACAAAAAAATAATTAACTGTTTTCCATTGTTCACAAAACAGGTTGAAAAAATTTATGCATTTGACAAACGAACAGGTTACAAAAAACTTATGCATTGACAAACGAAGTGTTTCCAAAAACCAACTCAATTTTATTTCAATACTAGCTTTTACCAGTGATGTTTTATTCTGGAGGAATCGTGCATTTCTCCAAGATAAAATATAAGTAGGTATATACCATTAAACCAATCTACCAAAACTACCAAATCTACCAATCTCCCAAATCTACCAATCTACTAAGGCCCGTATTACAGAAGCTTCCTCAAGTACAGTTTAAACTCCAATCACATGATCACTACTTAAGGATAGAATCGTTACTTGAGTATCGGTCTTATTCCAGAACGGTAATTAGAAACTTTAATTCAACAACATAACACATGAATTTGACCTGAAATATAATAGAAATCTCTACTCAAGCGTAGTCTGGACAACACTAGAGTGATTACAGATCAAATCTCAGCTCAAATACCGAAACAGGTGACAGTGGTGCCGATTCTCTTGTACACCCACCTAAACCTAACTATAACTAAAATTTACAAATTTTAGTTTAGAAAATCATAAAACTTATTCTGTGTTTATCTTTTTCTTATTTTAGAAAACTTGTTGACAGCTCTAATAATTGAGTTTGACGCATCTAAGTTTTTTTTTTTTTTCAATTTATTCATGACCATGGATACTTGTCCTTCAGTCGTAATCATTGAACATATTATACTTGTATCCTAGTAAAGTGATGGAAACTTTACTAGGTTTCTGAGGGGATGATGAGATAATACGAAAGTCATGTTTTTCAACTTTGTACCATTTATCCACACTTGTACACGTTAACGAGCACTTAACATTTAATAATCCACCATTATTACACATTAACACTCGAAGAAACACAAATTTTGGAAAATAATAAAAAATCCACAACACGATCTTTACGAATTTTCCCGCCAACCCTCCGCATCTAAGTTGAATTGGCGGTGTTACCAGTACATCTTGAAAAAATTATTAAAGAGTGAATGGAATGACCGAAAGTTCACAAAAACAGAAGGAAATTAAAATAATAATTATATTTGGAATTATTAGTTTATCATTAAAATTAAGAAGAAAAAATCATGTCACGAAATAAAGTACATTTTTGTTTTATATTTTCAATAAAATATATAAATTGGAACAATGTGATCAGATTAAAGAGCTAGGTTATTATTTTCTACGGCCCGTATTACAGAACGATACTCAAGCGTTGATCACTGTTTAAAACTAGTTTTGAGTTGAGCTTTGATTTTAGAACGTTCCTCAAGCAGAGATTTATTGATCACAGTTTTGATCTGTAATCAATCACTCTGGTGTGGTCCAGACTACGCTTGAGTAGAGATTTCTATTTTAATTCAGGTCAAATTCGTGTGTTATGTTGTTGGATTAAAGTTTATAATAATTACCGTTCTGGAATAAGACCGATACTCATGTAACGATTCTATCCTTAAGTAGTGATCAGGTGATTAGAGTTTAAACTGTACTTGAGGAACCTTCTGTAATACGGGCCTAAGAGTACCTATCAAAGGAGATATATTGTTATTATTTCAGCGTATCATATGTATATCTTAAACAACGAGAAACAGAGCTATTTGCAAAAAATGCAAGGACCTTTGAATTCCATGGGCAATCACAATAATAAACTATTTCTTTAATTTAAAAAGCTGGAATTTCCCTTTTTAAAGACGTGGTTAAAAAGTTGTAGCACCCAGGCCACGAAATTTTTCAAAAAAGTTGAATAAATTAGAATATAAGGTAAAAAGTACCACGCAGGATTACAAACTTGGAGACTTTCTCCCCAAAAGAGGGAAAATTTGTGAATTCAGGCTTTTTAGGGACACATATTAGCATAAAATGATAGAATTGAATGTCACATAGATTTTTTTCCCATTGTATGGATTTATGTACTTCTTATCCTTTATTATATAGGTACCTCTTCTTATCGAAATTATAAATTTCATTTTATATTTCTATGAACAATTTACCTTTCTGCTGAATCTACAACAGCTGCAACCACATAGTAGGCATCCATTATTTATTTTAAACTACCTAAAACCTATAAAAATGAATAAAATAAGCTTTGCAATTTTAGTTGTTGATAACTAATTATAGTCGACATGTATTTTGATGCCTTCTAAAAATAGTCGGATTTAGGTTGACATTTCTAATATTAGGTGAAAAACGTCAATTACAGAATAGCAAAATGTCAATTTTTACTAAGTTGAATAACTAAACTAATTTTGGTTCTGTCAAACCAAAAATTAGTTTTAAAGTGAATTTCAGAATAGAAAACGTCGTTTGACAGGACTAAACTAAATTTAGGTGATTTTTAGTCTAGTTTAGAGAATTTTGTGACAGGAGAATCGGCACCATTGTCGATTATCGAGCTTATAGAGCTAGGTTAATGTTTTTATGAGCATTATTCAGTAGATCATCATCATAATTTCAACCAAAGTACGTCCACTGCTGGACAAATTTAGGCCAGTATTACAGAACAATACTCAAGCATTGTTCTGTAATACTGGCCTAAATTTACCAATCTATCACATCTTAAATCTACCACTCTACCAAATTTACTAATCTACCAAATTTATCAATCTACCAAACTACCAAATCTACCATATCTATCTATCACGCATACATTTCTATCCACGAATGCAAAATCATGCAAATGTGTAGAAAGATGCTTCGTAGCTGTCTGGCGTTATCTGACGCACGCCACAAATTTATTATTCCTTTTTCTTTCTTTCTTAAAACCCATACCTGCCAGTTTTTAAGTCTAATCATCAGCTTTCAAACACAAAAAGTTTCATCAAAACATATTACCTCAATGCATCAAAATCGGTCCAGTAGCTTTAGCGTGATGCTCGAACAAACAAACAGACAATGGTGCCGATTCTCTTGTCACAAAATTCTCTAAACTAGACTAAAAATCACCTAAATTTAGTTTAGTCCTGTCAAACGACGTTTTCTATTCTGAAATTCATTTTAAAACTAATTTTTGGTTTGACAGGACCAAAATTAGTTTAGTTATTCAACTTAGTAGAAATTGACATTTTGCTATTCTGTAATTGACGTTTTTCACCTAATATTAGAAATGTCAACCTAAATCTGACTATTTTTAGAAGGCATCAAAATACATGTCGACTATAATTAGTTATCAACAACTAAAATTACAAAGCTTATTTTATTCATTTTTATAGTTTTTAGGTAGTTTAAAATAAATAATGGATGCCTACTATGTAGTTGCAGCTGTTGTAGATTCAGCAGAAAGGTAAATTGTTCATAGAAATATACAATGAAATTTATAATTTCGATAAAACAAAGTACCTATATAATCAAAGGATAAGAAGTGATTTTTGTGTTGAACATAACATCTATTTGTAAATTGTATCCATAAACTTATTTTACTGTAAGTTTATGATTTTATCACAGTTATATATCGCGACTTATAATTTGTTCCTATCTTAATTCCTAAAAGTCTAGTCCAGTGTTGCCGGCAATCAAACAAGAAAAAGTCTGAAAGTTCTGAAACCGAATCAGAAATTACCCGTTTTGTGTAATAGTATTTTTTACAATAAGTATTGAAATAAATTATAACGTTAAGTTTTTGTTTATCTTTTTTTTCCTTTAATATATTACATACATAGAATAATAACTTATGTCTTAGGCTTATACCAGGCCCCTCAGAAAGTATTGCGAAAAAAAGTTTTTATATATGGGAGACTGGCCAGTTATAATGTTTTTCGAAAATATGATTATTTATAAGTAAAAATAAGTAAGTTCCAATTTCAAAATTTCCCTCCACATTTTTTGCGAGTTAATTCAAAGTATTGTGTCTCACTGAAATATGGATCTGCGCCGGGAACATTTTAGAGCTATGATTTTATACGATTTCAAGTGTCGCCTGAAACCGGATGAATCGTACGATAGACTTCAAATGGCATTCATGGATGAAGGCCCTTCCAAGGCAACCGTGTATCGTTGGTATAACGAATTCAAGCGCGGTCGACCAACTTTGGGGGATGACGAAAGAAGCGGTCGCCCTTTGACGGCTGTTACCGAAGAAAACGTGCTAGCAGTGAAAAATTTAATCCAAGACAATAGGCGAATTACATATCAGGAGATTCAACACATATTGAAGATTGGATCGGGAAGCGTTCACGAGATTCTACACAGCCATCTTCGCGTGAGGAGGATAGTATCACGCTGGGTGCCGCACAACCTCACCGATGCTCAGAAGCAGGCCCGGGTGGAATGGTGCCGTGATATGCTTAACAAATTTGAAGCAGGCTCGTCTCGGCGTGTTTACGACATCGTTACAGGTGATGAGTCCTGGATTTATCAATACGACCCAGAAACCAAGCGCCAGTCGACTGTTTGGGTGTTTCAAAATGAGCCAACGCCTACCAAAGTGAAGCGATCTAGAAGCGGGGGTAAGATTTTGATCGCTAGCTTTTTTAATTTGACTGGCCACTTGGTATCAATTCCCTTACGGGATCAAAGAAGCATTAATGCCGAATGGTATACTACCAAATGTTTGCCAGAAGTTTTCTCTGTTATAAGCAACAAGCGACCAAACACAGGGCTCCGCGGGCTACTGCTCCACCACGACAATGCACCTGCGCACACCGCACTCAAAACGAGGGACTTCCTGGACAGCACGCCAGTCAAACTCCTGGGTCACCCTCCTTACAGCCCTGATCTAGCACCGTGTGACTTCTTTTTATTCCCAAAAATAAAAAATCAGCTCAAAGGGATACAATTTTCGTCGCCGGAAGATGCGCTGGCTGCGTTCGAGCAGGCTGTAAACGAGGTGTCTGCGGCGGACTGGAAAAAGTGTTTTGAAAACTGGTTTAGGCGCATGAATCTTTGTATAGAGGCTGGTGGAAAGTACTTTGAAAAGATTTGATAAAAATATATGTACGTATAGAACAATTTTTTTTAGTTTCGCAAAACTTTCTGAGTGTCCCACGTATTCAGAGACGAATCTACGCGTGAACTCATGCTTCCAACTGTCAAAATGCAGTACTATTTCGTTCGTCGTCTTAAGGTGAATGCTACAGGGTAGCCCGCGAAATTCAAATTTTTTGGCGTTTTTTGCAAATTGTAGCTTTATTTCGTGTTGTATATCGGTCAAAATATGATTGGCGGAAATAGTAACAATATATCTAAGGAATAGTACTCATAAAAAATATTAACCTAGCTCTATAAGCTCTATAAGCTTGAAAAACGATAATTTGATCTTAAATTAATATTATCAAGCTAGTACAGCTAATTGAGCTAGGTTAGTATTTTTTATGAGTATTATTCAGTAGATATATTGTTATTATTTCCGCCAATCATATTTTGATCGATATACGACCCGAAATAAAGTTACAATTTGCAAAAAACGCCAAAAATTTTGAATTTCGCGGGGTACCCTGTAGCATTCACCTTAATATAAGCCTAAAAATCGACGTATTCTACAATCCAATTGGACGTCGCAATTTAAAGTGACATTCAATTATATCATTTTATGCTATTAATATGTGTCCGTAAAAAGCCTGAATTCACAAATTTTCCCTCTTTTGGGGAGAAAGTCTCCAAGTTGGTAATCCTGCGTGGTACTTTTTAGCTTCAATTCTCATCAAAGACATTTCATTTCATTTTTTTTTTAGTATAAGTAACTCTATGATTCTAATTTATTCAACTTTTTTGAGAAATTTCGTGTCCCGGGTACTAGAACTTTTTAACCTCGTCTTTAAAAAGGGAAATTCCAGCTTTTTAAATTAAAGAAATAGTTTATTATTGTGATTGCCCATGGAATTCAAAGGTCCTTGCGTTTTTTGCAAATAGCTCTGTTTCTCGTTGTTTAAGATATACAATATGATACGCTGCAATAATAACAATATATCTCCTTTGATAGGTACTCTTAGGCCCGTATTACAGAAGGTTCCTCAAGTACAGTTTAAACTCCAATCACCCGATCACTACTTTAAGGATAGAATCGTTACATGAGTATCGGTCTTATTCCAGAACGGTACCTAATTATAAACTTTAATTCAACAACACAACACACGAATTTGACCTGAATTAAAATAGAAATCTCTACTCAAGCGTAGTCTGGACCAAACTAGAGTGATTGATTTTAGATCAAATCTCTGCTCAAATACCGAAACAGGTGACGGTATAAAATAAAGCTAAACTCAGCTGAACTGTGATCAATAAATCTCTGCTTGAGGAACGTTCTAAAATCAAAGCTCAACTCAAAACTAGTTTTAAACAGTGATCAACGCTTGAGTATCGTTCTGTAATACGGGCCGTAGAAAATAATAACCTAACTCTTTAATCTGATCACACTGTGACATGATTTTTTCTTCTTAATTTTAGTGATAAACTAATAATTCCAAATATAATTATTAATTAATTTCCTTCTGTTTTTGTGAACTTTCGGTCATTCCATTCACTCTTTAATAAAAAAATTAAGATGTACTGGTAACACCGCCAATTCAACTTAGATGCGTCAAACTCAATTATTAGAGCTGTCAACAAGTTTTCTAAAATAAGAAAAAGATAAACACAGAATAAGTTTTATGATTTTCTAAACTAAAATTTGTAAATTTTAGTTATAGTTAGGTTTAGGTGGGTGTACAAGAGAATCGGCACCATTTACAGTTTTATATTAGTTAAAAGTAAGGTAGGTTCGGGTAATAAGGCCTAATCAATAAAAATCCTATTTAAAATTGTTTGATTTGTTTGTATCACTCAAGGTCACAAACATAGGTACCTAACACTCAAAGATGGCGCCTCAAAGTCCTCAAACGTGTCACGACCTTTGAATATCGAATATAGTTCCTTAATCAAAGGGCTCCGGCTCGCGCGATGTCGCTAGTGCGGCGTCGTTCATTGTGGGATTTGTGGGAAGCGGTTGCGCAACACGAATAACAAAAAATCATCCGTTACAAACGTAAGTATTTTTTGAAATATTTCACATATTATTATGTAATTTTACATTATAGATTTCTATCATTTCATACTTTTATGACTTTAGAAGTTTAAATTATAATATCATGGTTCGAATCATATTATTTTTATTTTTATTTACACATGTCGATGGTTATTAAGGCCTACAAAATTTGATCGTAGGCCTTATTATCCTCCTTTTTGTATCAATATTGCTAGGGGTGTTGTAATAAGTAGTGACAACTTTTTACTAATTGTTTATTGTTTCTTTTAACAACAACAACGAAGAAAACAAAATAATAAAGGCATCGAATCTCAAAGGTAGAAGTGGTACTAAGCAGAAACAAGTGAGCTGGTACTGTCATGGTTGTGAAGAGGATAAGATGGCAGATATGAGGCAATATGCTAAATGTGGCAAGTGGTATCACGAGGAGTGCGTTGGTTTGACAGCAGATGATACGGACACATTTGAGTGTCCTCAAAGAAATTTGTAGCTTTTTTAAGACTTCATGCATGACTAATGCATATTGCCTGCCATGCCTTAGGCCTTATTACCCAACCATAGTATAAAAAGGCCTATAAACAGAGTTTATAAAAATGATTAATTTTGATTTTGTTTACGGCAAAAGTTGCAATTTTTTGTTTTTATTATATATGTACACTTTATATTAAAATTAGTTGAATTCAATATATAGTTTTTATTTTATTTCAAATCTCCCTTAGCTAGGCCTTATTAGCTGAACTTACCTTAGTAGTAGTAGTATTAGTTATTTGTTAGCCAACAGAAGGATCCGTCTGGGATGGGCAGCATTTGGCAAACTTCGCCGAGTCTTCTTGTTGCCTATACCGCAAAGTTTGAAGACAAAAGTCTTCAACCAGTGCGTCCTGCCTGTCATGACTTACGGTGCCGAGACGTGGACACTGACAGCTGGGCTAGTCCACAAGTTCAAAGTCGCTCAGCGAGCTATGGAGCGAGCTATGCTTGGAGTTTATTTGAAGGATAAAATCCGTAACGAGATATCCGGAGAAGAGCTGAAGTGGCAGTGGGCTGGCCATGTCTGTCGAAGGACTGATGGCCGCTGGAGCAGACGAGTCCTTGAGTGGAGACCGCGAATCGGCAAACGCAGCGTAGGGCACCCCCCTGCCAGGTGGACCGACGACCTAAAGAACGTGGCTGGGGGGGACTGGATGCGGAAGGCAGAGGACCGAGCGTTGTGGCGCAACTTGGGAGAGGCCTATGTCCAGCAGTGGACTGCGATAGGCTGAGTTGATTAGTTAATATAAGATAAGAAGATAAGATGAATAACGTCCATTAATATTAATTTTAAAATGAAATTGTTTTAAACGCAAAAAACATTATTATACATTTAACTAGTAAATAAATATTATAAATAATTTTCGTAAATCATTCTAGAACATGTGCTAATATTGTAATAAGCGCCATCTATTGTTGAGTAGCTTTACTACTGCCTTGTTAGAGATGTGATGTTTATCGATTTTGTTATCGATAGTAAATAATAAATATAATACTGTTTAAGTATTGAATGCAAACATAATCATGTCATTTAAATATAAGTATATAAACAAGTGCTATTCGTTCAAGTATGTTGCTGGTATTGTAGGTTTCCGCCAGTAAATAATGTAGCACGTGAGAAGTGGATACGGTTTGTTCAAATAGATCGCAGAGAAGAAAATTGGCTTCCAGCTGCTGCATCAAAATTATGCTATAAGCATTTTAGAAGAGAAGACGTCTACTTCGGGATATTTTTCATTTTGAAAAATATTGATAATTTCTTGAATTATGAGCGTTTGCATGAGAAAAGCCGGCAAAAAAAGACCACATTTTTCAGCATTTTTCGATTTAAAAGAAAAGGTTTTGTTTTTTACAAAAAAAAAAATGTTGTGTATTGTAGCCCTTTTTAAAATGCGCATTTTGACACCCTAATTATTTAGATACACTTAAAACTTCCGTAGATAAAGCGAATTAGCACTATTTCCGTAAACTGGCCCCTACTGGACCGATCGAAAAAACATTTTCAATGTTAAAATTAGTTTTCTTACAGCAAACCTTAGAGCGATAGAGAGATGTTGTTGTATGTTACTATATGTTATGTTTTATGGTAAAAAAAGTTAACGTACCTATATTTACTTAAATGAGTTTGCTATAATTTAAACATAATTTTAACATAACATAATTTTATGATGAAGCGAAAGAGGTGTGTCAGGATCGTAGCAGGTGGAAATCCATAGTCTCTGCCTACCCCAATGAGAAACAGGCGTGATAATATGTATGTATGTATGTATGTATAATTTTATGAATAAATAAGTTGTAAACACTGAAACTACTGGAATAATTTTATTGCTTTCCTAATTATTGTCACTTATTTTTAGGTTTCCGAAGTCCTACAAGGAACCCTTATAGTTTCGTCATGTCCGTCCGTCTGTCCGTCTGTCCCTAATCCTTTACAGCTTAATAACTTCTACAGTTATAAACATAAGTAAATGAAATTTTGTTAAAAAATAGTCTACATATAGATCTCAATTTTAAAAGAATAAAAAAATCGTTTTTACGTATTTTAGGGGTGGCGTCCATACATGTGAAATGGGGATGAAAATTTTTTTTTCGCTGCACCCCCTCGTGTGGGGTATCATTGAATGGGTCTACAAAAATGAAGGTAATGTTTCATACACCACATTTTTATCAAGTGTACCATCTGCGAAATATAGCCCGCCAAAGTGGCTTGCAATGTGTCCCCCCCCCTGCCATTTCTAAACTATGCAATGTAGAAACTTGTAATATTCCACATTGATAGACCTTTGTGAAAACTCTCATTTAAAATTATTTTGAGTGTAATGTGATTAAAATTTTTTGAGTTATAGAGAGAAAACTGAAAAATACTAAAAACGTCCTAGTTCAAAGGTCATTGGTCATTGACCTTAGATAAAAATGATCTTAGCAAATAATGCTCCTTTAGCTACTTTCTATTTGAAAAAATCACAAAAAGTAACTTTGAAATGACACACTTCTTAAATTTGGCTTCTTGAATTTATCGCTAGATGGCGCTACTAACAACACGCTCTGAGTCGCGAATGCTGCCGATTATTGCAAAAACTAAAATAGCCATGATTAATATTCGATTTGATTCGTTTGTAATTACACCTACTTAAGGAACCCTATAATACTGAGCACGGCCCGACATGCTCTTGGCCGGTTTTTATCTTTTCAAATGTGAAAAAAAAATACATTTATCGATATTATCGATACACTGATAAATGGTAACACCCCTACCACAAGTTTCTAGTTTCTACTTAGTTTTTTTTTTTTTTTTTAATTTATTCATGATATGGATACGTGTCCTTCAGTCGTAATCATTGAATATATTATACTTGTATCCTAGTAAAGTGATGGAAACTTTACTAGGTTTCTGAGGGGGTGATGAGATAATACGAAAGTCATGTTTTTCAACTTTGTACCATTTATCCACACCTGTACACGTTAACGAGCACTTAACATTTAATAATCCACCATTATTACACATTAACACTCGAAGAAACACAAATTTTGGAAAATGATAAAAAATCCACAACATGATCTTTACGAATTTTCCCGCCAACCGTTTCTACTTAGCTTCACCCAGAGTTGCCAGACCTATAGATTTTTCTGTAGATCTATGGATTTTTGACGTCGCCTACGGTTATACGGATATCGATAGCAAATCTATGGATTTTTGAACGTAATAAGTTATTCTCTCTATTTAATGTACATAAAAACACACTTAGGCAATAGGCTCGCCCCCTATTACATGGGACTATAACATAACTGGCGAAATGTGGGTGTACTATTACACCTCTGCCTACCCCTTCGGGGAAATACAGGCGTGATGTTATGTTAAAAACACACTTTAAATGATAATGACACTGACACGGGCAGAGAGAATAAACTTTTAGACTTAATAAAATTGTTTTTCTGTCATAGACACGTTTTGCTTATGTTTGTTTAGTTTCCAATATTTATTTACCAGATTTTAACTATATTAGGAGTAAAGGCAAGTCTAAATAGTCAGACAAAGCTTTAAAAAAGTCTCTAGATATACGGTTTTCATAAAGGGGAATCTACGGATTTCTAGATTTTTCAAGCTTAATTCACGGATTGAAAATCGGATCTGGCAGCACTGGTCACCTACCGGGCGATAGCTGAATTATATTTTACACTCTGTTTTTTTTATTTGTCTTATTTAGTAAACAATCTTGGCATGTCTTTTTTAATTCAATCTGTCAATAATAATTATTAAAAGACATTATGTTAACAACTCCACACACTTAATAACATTCTTTAACCTAATTACATGTGCAGGACTAGTAATTATATTTTATTAGTAGTTTTTTCAATAAAGAGACATGCCAAGATTGTTTACTAAATAAGACAAGAAAGAAAACACAGACTTGAATAATTTAATACGTGTTTCTGCTATTACACGTTAGATGTCGTCATTGTGACCTGGGATCACAGTTTTTCTTTGAGTTTTCGTCTGATAGCCTCTCTATGCCCTATATTAAATCTCTTTGATGGTCACAGTGCATCACCTGACTGGTATTGTAAAAAAAAACAAAATTGGTACCTACTACCATAGAAAAGTACTACGTAGTATAGTACTTATTATTTCTATGGGTACTACCTAGGTAATAAGGTACTAGGGATTATCTCCATTGATAATGCTAATCCTGCCCACATCCTGCCCTGAAGTTCATGATTATGACATGACTCTAGGCCAGGCCCTCGGCGGGCGGCAAAGATTGTTTTTTTTTTTTTTTTAGATAGAACGTAGGTAGAACGCTAGATTTGTTGCCTGTCTACCACAGATTACTATTAGTAGCTGTCTACTCCCCTGGAAGTCAAAGCGGAGCGAGGATCTAAACTTTCATGACCGATTAACAAATACTTAAATACTTAAACGATTTGTGTAATCGGCCCTACTACTAATGTTAAGTTGCGAGCACACGAATCAATAATATAATCAATAAATTATTATCTACTTCGCTTGGTTATCATTTTCTGAAAGTAGATCAGGCGAGTTTATCACCAACCACCAACCATTCATGATAGTCCGCCCGTGTTCAGTCTTTAACTAACAGCCCGATTACTTCGTCTATAATATTTTTACACTAAAAGCAGTCCCTTCTTCTATCGTGTCGACATGAGCTACACAATGCTAATAGCTCATGCCGTGGGGAAAAGATTAGCCAGTCAGCAGGTTGGTAGCGCGGGTGGCTGCCCAGGGTGCGCCGGACGATCAATTAAATATCGTCACTCATGGAGGCTCTTGCACCTTACCACACATCTTGCATCCCAAAGCAGTCCCTGACAAACTAATATTATCAATGGGGACAAAGGGTGATTGGATTAAAAGGTATGTCAGGTGGTCTTGAACATGTTCGTTCATTGTAGCGGTAAATATAGTTATCATAACTATTAGCGGTCAATTGGAGGTCCATGTTCAGCAGTAGAACGTTTGAAGGGTGCCTTTCCACCAGAGATGTGCGAGGAAGCTAAACGGTGAGCGAGCAAAACTCAACCAAGTCCAATGGGAGAGCTGCCCTGTTTGAGGCTAGCAAAACGAAGCAATCCTATTGTTAGTTTTCCTCGCTCACCGCTTATCTACCTCGCACATCTCTGGTGGAAAAGAAGGCTGCCCATCAAAATTTTCAAGTTTGTGTCAATATAATTACTGTAGGTAGGTAGGGATACCCTTTAGGTATTATTATTTTTGGCAGCCCTTGACAGACATTGTTTTACAAAGCAAGCTGAGCCAGCTGGTATCTGGCTTTCAAGCAGATTTTCTGATAAGTATAGTAAATAATTCACAAAGATCGCCGTCTCAACCCGCCTTTTTCTTAATTACTTATCAATGTTGGAGATGGCTTGCGTTTAATATGATACCGCGGAATATGATTAGGGACTTACCTTTTCCATTTAGCCGCCATCACAACTCTACAATTTAATTGGTCGCATTAATTTATAAGACTATCCGTATCTCAATATGTAAATTATGGCCTCTAATTGTGTTACCTCGCATATTAGATATCAAGCGTGATGATGACGGCAATATTCCCCAAGATCCATTATTTATCGGTCTCATGAAAGGCCCAAGATGTGGGCACGAGCCTGGTGATGAGCGAAAATTACTATTAAATTCTGACTTCTAAATAGATACTTCATCATCAAGTCATCGACATTAGAATTTTTCTTACAAAAATAAATAAATAGGTAGGTGGGTAAGTTACGAAAATAGGTAGGTACAGTCGACCGCACGTCAGTGGTAACAGTTTGACACTGACAACATCTTTATTTCGTAAGCAGTAAGGGCGGTTTTCTGATTCAAGTGTTACCACTGTCATGCAGTCGACTGTATCTACTTCCACAAGGCACAGACCGGTAGTTTTCTGATAAACTTTTCGAACAGCCAGAATCGAACTGCGCATGCGTTATTTGTAAAATGTCGATGACACTAGTAAAAGTCAAACTCACATTTCGATTCTAAATACACAAATTATGTACGAGTTATTTATTGATATACTTTCAAAAATTGCAAGCATGTTTACTGAGATGCTTTGTAAATTCATTTCTCGTTATTTGTCGATACAAAGAACAGTACATAAATTCTTAAAAGGTGAGTGATTCGAGTCGAATCAGTCAGTAAATGGGTCCTTATTGTTTACCTTGTTAAATTCATAACTGTGAGCTGTGTGTGAAAATAAATATACATAGAAAACTCATAACAACAACTGTGGTGTATAGGCAGTGTTCGCTAGATAATTTGCGTCTTTTACACATAGTACATAGTTATAACTAGACTTACGTAAGACGTAGAACGTAGTGTTTAAACAATGCCCTTTGTTGCACTGCGAAATAGTAACATACTTATGAAGAAACTGAGTATACCGTCGTAACCTATTAATAGGGGCGTAATTGCAAAAAAGCTACTTTTCAGGAGACGCTTTTTTGTGTTTAGTAAAAAAAATAAAAATAGAATAAACCGATAGTAATGGTTTAAAATTTAATAATGTGTAGGTATTGGTATTCTATGGCACAGATTAATGATATATGTACTTCTATGGTTTGACTAGGACATTTTCATAGAATTAATGACATATTTTATTTAAATGCATTTTGCCCCATAAATCCTTGTTCTCCGTTGTAGTACGACGATGTAGGGCTGGACTTGAACAATAAGTCACATTTATGCATTTATGTCTTTTATCTCCGGAAATATTGAGGTCACAACCGCCGTTATGCATTTTAATATTGTGCTGATAATGATTGTTCATGCTGTTTTATTATTATTATTATATCTAAGGAATTTGTGTAAATAAACGTAAATTTAATTCAGTTGAACACTGTTACAATCACAATGTGGGTGTGTGTTTCTACGTAAACTCTATTGAATATGATAGTCGGCGACTAGTGTCGCGTTGCCAGGGGGCCTACTCCTGTTCAACAACCGACAAACGATGTACGAACTTTCTTTACGATTGATGCGTAGGTATACAATAAAAATAGGTACCTACATAAGAAAGGCACAATAAAGATAGACAACAGTTCATAGTTGCATAAAATTTACCGGAGATCAGAGAAACAAACGTCAAAAGTTCAAAACACGATTATCGGATGCGATATAAAAACAATGGTCGACCGGAGTAGCAAATTGTGCGAATATCGTCAAACGCGAGTAGACCCCCTGATCCGTTTTTCCAAATATCGGGACTTAATAAAAAAAACCGGCCAAGAGCATGTCGGGCCATGCTCAGTATTATAGGGTTCCTCAAGTAGGTGTAATTACAAACGAATAAAATTGAATATTAATCATGGCTATTTTAGTTTTTGCAATAACCGGCAGCATAGTATTATATTATCTGTGCCGGCAGCATTGGCGACTCAGAGCGTGTTGTTAGTAGCGCTAGATGGCGCTGCGCCTATAGCGCCACCTAGCGCTAAATTTAAGAAGCCAAATTCAAGAAGTGTGTCATGTCAACATAACACAAAGTTACTTTTTGTGATTTTTTTAAATAGAACGGTCATTAAGGTCATTTTTCTCTAAGGTCAATGACCTTTGAACTAGGACGTCTTAAGTATTTTTCAGTTTTCTCTCTATAACTCGAAAATTTATTATCATATTATACTCGAAATAATTTTAAAAGAGAGTTTTTACAAAGGTCTATCAACATGGAAGATTATAAGTTTCTACGTTGCATAGTTTAGAAATGGGGGGGGGGGGGACATTGCAAGCCACTTTGGCAGGCAATATTTTGCAGATGATACACCTGATAAAAAAGTGATGTATGAAAAATTACCTTCATTTTAGTAGACCTATTCAATGATAGCCCAAACACGGCGGTGCAGCGAAAAAAAAATTTTCATCCCTATTTCACATGTATGGGCGCCACCCCAAAAATACGTAATTACGATTTTTTATACTTTTAAGATCTATATGTAGACCATTTTTTAACAAAATTTTATTTACTTATGTTTATAACAGTAGAAGTTATTACGCTGTAAAGGATTAGGACAGACGGACAGACGGACGGACATGACGATACTATAAGGGTTCCTTGTAGGAACTACGGAACCCTAAAAAAATGAGACGTAGAAAAAATGCATAACAGAGGTTAATACAACGTGTTATTGAAATAACTGAAAACTTCTTAAGCGGTCATTGTACTCATCAGTATGAACAACTTTTACTATGGGACCAACGCAAAAATCGCAAAAAAAACAGGTGTTCGCTACACTTGTGTTCACATAAATCAATAAAATTTAGGGGACAGCTGTTTTTTCGCGATTTCTGGGTTGGTCCCATAGTTAAAGTTGTTCATACTGATGAGTATAATGACCCGTTAAGTGGTTTTCAGTTATTTCAATAACACGTATAATCCGCAGTTGCCCGAAACCCTCTGGGGCTTCTTCCTTCTCAATCTTCTGCTTCGCTGATCGAGTCTTTTTTATACCTACCATAGACATAGACCAATAAACCATTCATAATAATACCTACTGTGTCAAATTGGCTACTTAGATGAAAAAGCGGGATTTTGGGTATCCCGTTCATGGTCAGGGTGCTGGCGAGACGCATCCTGAGAGAGCTGAAAAACGGGACGTTCAGCTGAAGCGGGACATCTGGCAATGTTAGGCTAGTGACTGAGTGGCATTTACGTCGCGCGCCTTGGCACACCAGCTTCTCGCGACTCAATCTCAATCTTTCTTTGTTGGATGTAGTCCTTGCAGGTAGATAGTTGTTCGATTTGATTTTAGTAGTAGTAGAGCTCCTTTGTGAAAGAGCTCGTCCGGGGAAGTACTACCACCGTACCTACTTCTCCACCAAATAGTGATGCTTGCATTGCTGTGTTTGGGTCTAAAGGGTACGGGTGCAGGTGAAATTACAATCACATGAGACTTGCGGTACCATTAAGGCAACAGCCATAAAAAAAAATATAACATGAAAAGTCGCGTCTGTCAGTTTCCCTAATCCCGCCGTGACTGAATCTAAATAAAAAATCGGCTGATTAAAAGACCTTTTTGGTTTACATTTATGTTTTTCCTTTACCTACCAAAATGATCACGAAAAAGACCAAAATGATTTTTAGCCGGTATAATCGAGTCCCGTACATTTTTTCGAAAGACCATTGATCGAATTTTATTGCAAAGTTGGTAAGGCCGCGTATCGGCTGTCGCTTGGCGTCCGTGTTGGCTACACCAATAAGTGAGCAAAAGAGTAAAAGGAATCAAAGTGCGAACCCACACTCTGTAGCTCTGGAAGAAATGGAACCGCGGTTCCGGTAAGGAGAGTAAATACATTTTTAGGAAAAAAAAAATTGCACCCTTGCGAAGCCGGAGCGGGTCGCTTTATATATAAAAGTAAGACTAGTTAGGTACTAAAACAGTGCAATGTGTCTGGTGACCATTTTTCAGAATTAACTATTGTTAGATTCGTCAAACATAAGTAGGTAATTGATATTAAATATTATGTACGTTGCATTATTTTGAGCTGAGCCCCAAGTGGGAGTTTGAGGAAAAAACTCACACTTTGGGCACAGATGTTTGCGAGCTAGTCTTTCACTGCTAAACGTGGGTTTCTATCAAATATTGGTAGCAAGTACCTCTACTTTCAGTAATATGTGCTATGGCATGTATTACAGTTTTAGGAGTTTGTAATCGTTTCTACAGAAATTGATATTCAAACTTCATGAGTCCTTTTCCCAATAAAAAGCCGAAGCCTGTGTGGCAGTAAGCTACTATAGTAGGTAGGTACGGTACTACTAGAAAGCAAATGAAGCAATCGCAAAGCTTATACCCGCGGCACGCTATGATGGCGTTTTTGACATTTTCCAATAGTTTTGTGACACATTTCAAATTATTAGCGATTGGGACCTGGTTTATTACTTTGACCAACTCCAACTAGCTATTATGAATAATATCTACATAAAGTAAATAATTTATCAAATTATTCAATAAACATAACGTCTAGCCATTTTGTTTAATCGCTATTAAATCAAATTTTCTGTGACATACATAAAAAAATTGTAGAAATAAATAGAATTTGAATAATAGATTCGAAATTCGTAAAATTATATTGCCATCACTATTGACAATAAAGTACGACAATTGTTCCTTCATACGTAGCTGTCAATATTTACGGATCTTCATGAGCAGGCAAACGTCAAAAACGCCATCATAGCGTGCCGCACCTATAGTTAGGAAGTATTCTCTATTCTGTCTATTACATATTCTGTGATTCTGTGGTTACGTTGCGCCCCATGACTAAAGGTACCTTTTTTTAGAACCATTACGGAATGTTGTTATTTATTCACTTGAACAGTAGGTAATTAGTTTATGCGTGTTGTAAGATAAGGTTACTTACAGGTACTTATAATAAGGATCGCTAATCTGCCAATTATTATTTATCTGATTGTGATAATGGGATGCTATCAGTATAGGTTTACTTTGTTACCCTGGAATTGTTCAAAAATAATTTGGTTACTATTTTTATAATTCTAAAACTATTGATTTCAATATAATTATTAATTTTTTTACATTAAACTCCAGCCTAATTTCGACAATAAAAATAAATTTACAACAATACAATACAACAATACTATATACCACATATGTTGTATTGTATATTATGTATTTTAATTTTGTATTTAGGTTTAATATGTCCAGCATATGTAGGTAGGTACTTATAAGAATATAGATTTTCATGCCAAGACCACTATCAAGAATGGGAAGTGTGGTTTGTAACTTGTTACCACGTTCAGTCGAGCAGAGCCGCATTAGGATTATTTAATTGATCATTCATTTGTTATTGTTTTATATAGGTAGGTACATTTATCTATGGGGAGAAATGTCAAATAAATTATTTTCATCATTGTCTTTCGATCTATGTGTTTATTTATTTTATTTATTAAATTTATGCACATGCACAGAAATAATAATAAAATACATAGAAATGAGTGGTATGTATGGTATGTATGCTTATTTCTTTAAGAAATTTCTTCCAGCCGACCTGCGAGAGGTAATTTTGAAGTAAAGAGATGTAGACACAGTATGTCAAGAAGTGCTAATAAATATACATACATAAAATATATACTCATACATAAACTAATATATAATGTAATATAAATACACTTAGTATAAAATAATAAACATGGTCGAGGAATACCTATACAATAAAAAAATATAAATCATACATAATATTATTACATACAACTTGGACAAATATTTTATTCGTCCAAGACATACAAACTATGTGGATGAGGAAAAATAATGCTCTTTTACAAGTTTTTTGAATGTGGAAACAGTGTGTTAGGTGGTGAACAACCAAAAAAAAAGTTTGACAAGCTGTAGAGAAATTTATTTTTAGACCACCGGCTTTATAAAACCGATGCGCCGTGTAGTACAAAACATCGTAGTTTGCTTAGTTAACGATGGTGTGCATTTTATTTTACTGAGGTTAGTGATTGTTTACATACTGAACAACATATTTTATTTATATAAATGTGATCTAAGTTGCGTGCAAAAACGAGTTTTTAAAATCGGCAATAATCAAAGACGACTTGTGAGATTAAGTAATCCTTATCTGATTGTATCACAGTGACACAATAATCACGACGATTACTCGCTGATAAGAGATGCGAGTTTATTGCCATAAATTTTAGGTGGATGAGCGCAGTAGACAGTTGGAGCGTGATGGTGATCATGAAGGGAGCACTGCTGTTGACCGTCGTGTATTTGTTGCACTGCGAAGGTGCCGTGGTCACCAGGAGTGACGAGCGTGCCGTCGTGAACGACCGCCCGATCATCGGCGTTCTGTCGCAGGAACAATCCTTCTACCTCCACGGGAAGTTCCCTGAAGAGAACTACACCAGCTATATCGCGGCTTCCTACGTTAAAGATGTGGAGGCATCCGGAGCTCGAGTGGTGCCTATTCTGTAAGTAATAATAGATATATATCACCTCAGTGAATTTGTCCTCCGTTATTCTCACACAATTTTTTTCCAATTAATCATGTAACAAAGTACTATTATTGATTAAAAAGAGTATATCCATGGAGTTTCTTGCCGGCTCTTCTCCATAGGACCAACTTTTTGGAACCGTGCAACTAGATACATAATTAATGTTTTGAAAGTGCATGTAAATGCTTATCTTCTATCTATCTATTATTACTATAATAAAACTGTAAAGGTCGAAAAGTCTGTACATTGAGTTTTTTTTCGCGAAAACTGGCTAGGGGGACTAGAAATAAGCTATAGAACACGAATCAATCGTTTAAAAAATTTATGTCTGTCTGTCTGTCTGTCTGTCTGTTTGTTACCTCATCACGTGAAAACGGCTGAACGGATCGTAATGAAACTTAGCATTTGTATTAGTATTAGTCTAACTTAAAATATAGGGTATGTTTTATCTGAATCGGTTGAGTAGATCCAGCGATACAGCTTGACCCCTCTATTGTATTAAGTTGCATACAAAGTAGAGGTCATGATTGTTGGTTGTATGCAGGTTGCAGGTTCCTAAAAATACAACTGGATTCTATTAGTATTATAGAAAATATAGAATAACATAACATAGCCCATCACTGTCCCGCTGCTGGGCATGACCCTCTTCTTGGAATGAGAAGAGTTAAGGAACTGGATATTGTTAGTGTAATAGATTATCATAACATAATCAGCTCATTACCTACTGCCCCACTGCTGGGCACGGACCTCTTCTCGGAACGAGAAGAGTTAAGAAACTAGAAAATATAGAATAACATAACGTAGTCAACCCATTACTGTCCCACTGCTGGGTATGGCCCTCTTCTCAAAATGAGAAGAGTTAATGAACTGGATATTATTAGTATTCTAGAATAACATAACATTACCAGCCCATTGCAGTCCCACTGCTGGACACGGGCCTCTTCTCAGCATAAGAAGAGATGTGGTTAGTGTTATAGAATAACATAATCAGCCCAATTACTTCCCACTGCTGGGCACGAGCGTCTTCTCAGAATGAGGGAGTTTAGGGCTAATTCCATGAAATTCCATCACCTTAGCCGGTTGGTTGTAAAATAAATTATAGTATGGTCGGTAAATAGTGTAATCGTCTGTGTAGGCGCTTATGTGTATATATTTGAAGATATTGTGTTCATAATTATGACACGATGTTATTTTCCGACATCCACGCGGACGGAGTCGCGGGCACAGCTAGTTCGAAATAAAAACCTTTGACTTTGATATCATTAATATTATTGTAGTGATTATTCTATTAAAGTACGTAGACTTACATTTTTAACTATGTTTTTACAGAATCGGCAAAGACCGCTCTTACTATGAGGAGCTTATGGGAAAAATAAATGGGTAAGATTGAAATTTTATAGTATGGCTTATAATTTTAGTAAATATCTATATATTTTAAAATTTTATATCAAACTTATTCAAAAATTTATGATGCAATATTTATTTTATTATGTAGATCAGGGATTTCTAAACTATTTTGGGCAAGAGACCCCTTTTCCATAGCCAAATTACTTTAAAAATCCCATCTCTAGTTTTTTTCCTATTGATACAAAATACTTACCAAATTAAAAACTTTGCGGTTGATTAAGTGAGTAAACATGACATAATTTTCTTAAAAAATAAATTTTCTTGTACTGTACCTAACTTATCGCCTTGTTAAGTTTTTTAAAAGTACAACAATGATACTTCCTACTAAAATATTAGTCATTCTTATAACAAGTTGGTACACGTAACACAACTTATACAGTATATCTTGAAAGTTTCAAATAAGAACTTGTGTTAGTTAATAGGGGTCGATTTTTAAACCTCGTCGACCCCCAAAATCAGTTTTCGTTTATGTCGAGATTTAATTGAACCCCTGGGTTCTGATTTTGATTTTGAGTATCCCAGTAGGGAGATGACAATCAAGTAAATTTTAACGCTTCTAAAACTCAGGTGTGTCTTTTCACCGCAAAACGGAGTCCATTCCACCTGGCTCCTACTTTCCAAAGTATTACAGCACCTATTAGCATCGCCGACCATCTGGAACTTCTTGGCATGGAGTTGTCAACTAACCTCAACTTGGGCACCTCGATTGAGGCAAAGGCTCAAACTGCGGCCAAAAAGTTCTAAACAAGGTGAAGCGATACTTCAATCCTGGACAGCTTTTCACTTTATATAAAGCTCAACTCCGATCGTAAATGGAGTATTGCAGTCACTTAGGGAAGGCTCCGCCAAATACCAGCTTGCCGCTCTTGGCTCGATTCAACGCAGAGCTGAGAGGCTAATTGGTAACGAACTGCTAGTAAAATCTAAGCTACAGAGCTTAGTCCATAGACGCACAGTTGCTTGTCTGTTGGTGTTCTATAGAGGCTGTTTTTTGGAGAGTGTGCGCAAGAGTTCCATGAGCTTATTCCGCCTTCTCCTTTCTTTCATCGGATTACAAGACGCATTGCAGGACATCATCCACATTTCGTAGAAATTCCTACTATTAGGACCAAGCGCTTTGAGAACTCTTTCATAATGCGCACAGCCCAGTTATGGAATTCACTGCATCTGTATCTCCGGGTACTTACAACCCTAACGCCTTAAAAGCTGGAGTGAATTGGCACCTAATAGGTTTGCTCGCTCCATCGTGGACCACATCTTGACATAGCTGTCTAGACTGCGGTCAAGATCAACCTGTAGATCTACATCTCATAAAAAAAAAACTACAACTCTAGGACTTGCACGCTCACAAAGCTTAGCTTCCTTGTGTGCGTATTTGTACAGTATTTGTCTCTTGTGGGTGCTGGAGCCACCCACGGAGACCCCATCTGTTTGTATCACGTACATCACTCTTCAGTTTACCTTTACACCTGCACAAATAAACTTGTCAGGCATACCGTTGCATGTACGGCCACCGTAAGAGGTCTGCCTGCACAGATGGCAACTTGTAGAGGCAGACTTGCAATACTATCCTCAAACGTACGAAATGCTTCTGTATCCGAAGTGAAAGTTGATCGGCAAACCGAACGGATTCGGAAACGATATTCATAGTTTGTATAACTTTTACACCGAGTGCTTTCCGACAGCAAATGGCTGTCGGAAGAGTTTCTGTAAATTAACGTCTTTGATTCGTCTAGAACTATCAAAAGTTTTAGATTTCGTATCTGCGCAGGTATTCCAATCCATGTAGGCGACTGTGGGGTAAAATTGAAAATCAATGTATTCTAAGTACGTATCTACAGCACCCGGTCGACTTGTATAGGTGCACTTACGGGTCAACCCTTGCGGTAGACCGCAATGTGTGCCACGGCCTCTGCTCTATACTCTATTTCCTCTAATGCAGAATACAATATACTTAACATGGCGGATCGTGTGTTCCCGCATTCAGTTTTTGTTGGCAAAACTGAATAAGGATCAATGGGACACATGACACGACATCGCAACGTGCCAAGATGCGACATCGTATCGTGTGTGTGTTTTGGTCCTGAACTCCAGTGGGTCTACCTCGAATAAAGCTGATCCAAGGGCCGAAGCTCACGCATCGAAGCTACGTCTGCCGATGCCGAAAAACGAAGCACACGTCTATGCACACCACTCGCCTCGCCATGGCGCCATTCACCACGGACACGGCATCGCATCGCGACACGAGGTCGCAACGTTCCATGATACGACGTCGTATTGTGTGTGTGTTTTGGCTACTACCAGGCCCCTCAGAAAGTATTGCGAAAAAAAGTTTTTATATATGGGAGACTGGCCAGTTATAATGTTTTTCGAAAATATGATTATTTATAAGTAAAAATAAGTAAGTTCCAATTTCAAAATTTCCCTCCACATTTTTTGCGAGTTAATTCAAAGTATTGTGTCTCACTGAAATATGGATCTGCGCCGGGAACATTTTAGAGCTATGATTTTATACGATTTCAAGTGTCGCCTGAAACCGGATGAATCGTACGATAGACTTCAAATGGCATTCATGGATGAAGGCCCTTCCAAGGCAACCGTGTATCGTTGGTATAACGAATTCAAGCGCGGTCGACCAACTTTGGGGGATGACGAAAGAAGCGGTCGCCCTTTGACGGCTGTTACCGAAGAAAACGTGCTAGCAGTGAAAAATTTAATCCAAGACAATAGGCGAATTACATATCAGGAGATTCAACACATATTGAAGATTGGATCGGGAAGCGTTCACGAGATTCTACACAGCCATCTTCGCGTGAGGAGGATAGTATCACGCTGGGTGCCGCACAACCTCACCGATGCTCAGAAGCAGGCCCGGGTGGAATGGTGCCGTGATATGCTTAACAAATTTGAAGCAGGCTCGTCTCGGCGTGTTTACGACATCGTTACAGGTGATGAGTCCTGGATTTATCAATACGACCCAGAAACCAAGCGCCAGTCGACTGTTTGGGTGTTTCAAAATGAGCCAACGCCTACCAAAGTGAAGCGATCTAGAAGCGGGGGTAAGATTTTGATCGCTAGCTTTTTTAATTTGACTGGCCACTTGGTATCAATTCCCTTACGGGATCAAAGAAGCATTAATGCCGAATGGTATACTACCAAATGTTTGCCAGAAGTTTTCTCTGTTATAAGCAACAAGCGACCAAACACAGGGCTCCGCGGGCTACTGCTCCACCACGACAATGCACCTGCGCACACCGCACTCAAAACGAGGGACTTCCTGGACAGCACGCCAGTCAAACTCCTGGGTCACCCTCCTTACAGCCCTGATCTAGCACCGTGTGACTTCTTTTTATTCCCAAAAATAAAAAATCAGCTCAAAGGGATACAATTTTCGTCGCCGGAAGATGCGCTGGCTGCGTTCGAGCAGGCTGTAAACGAGGTGTCTGCGGCGGACTGGAAAAAGTGTTTTGAAAACTGGTTTAGGCGCATGAATCTTTGTATAGAGGCTGGTGGAAAGTACTTTGAAAAGATTTGATAAAAATATATGTACGTATAGAACAATTTTTTTTAGTTTCGCAAAACTTTCTGAGTGTCCCACGTATAGTATTATATTATCTGTTGTTGTATTTTTATGGATCCAGAATAATTTGTGTACTCACTTAAGATGTTGATCTGTAATCGTGCCATATTTCTAGAGATAATGATAAAAAAATGTGCTTGGTCATCTAAAAATACACGGTTATTTACTAACCAAATTTTTACTAAGAAACATTAGCGAGGTTTTGAGAATAAATCCCGGAACGCCTCTGAGAAAATGTCACCAGCGGTATTGTCAAAAGCCAGATAATTCTGCATATTTTTTTTGTGCTTATGCACGCGTCGTTTTTGTTTTGCGCGCGACACGTGATGAATTTGTTTGTACACAAAAAGATATTTAAAATAACAATGTAATTTTTGATATTGTTTTTTTTATTGATTCCTGTTCAGTGGTATAGTAACTTCCTTAAATATGGCACGGATACAGATCAACATTTTGTATAGCTATACCTCTGTGGCTATACACCATGATCTTATCGTTTTACATCGGTGGCCCAGTTAATGTATTCAAAATTGCGAACACTTTCACAGCAGATTCATACATTTTGTTGAGCGACCTCGGTGATTTTGTAGCACGGATTAAAATAACCCTAGAAATCTGACACAAGCCTTCTATTTTTTCATCAGAGTTAAAGGCGCATAAATTTTCTACCACATAATATTTTGTGTACAATACATTTTATTGTCTGTTTCAGAGTGCTGATCCCGGGTGGGGCAACCTACTTCAACCAGTCGGACGGTTACGCCGACGCTGGTCAGCACATATATGAGATCGCTCAGGAATTGAACGACGCTGGCGACTATTTCCCTATATTCGGCACCTGCTTAGGCTTCGAGTTGCTGATCATCTTGGCTTCAGGCCGCGGGTACCCGGAGAACAGGATCACTTGTTATTCTTTCTCTAATATTCCTCTTGATTTTACGGAAGGTGAATTATTATCATTAATTAATTATTATTATTATCATTTATTTTATTCTCGTCGCCTATTCCACAAAGTCTTCAATCAGTGCGTCCTGCCGGTCATGCCTTACGGAGCCGAGACGTGGACACTCACGGTACGGTTGGTCCACAAACTTAAAGTAGCTCAGCGTGCTATGGAAAGGGCTATGCTCGGAGTTTCTCTGAAGGATAGAATCCGAAACTAGGCGATCCGACTGAGAACCAAAGTTGTCGACATAGCCTACAGTATTAGCAAGCTGAAGTGGCATTGGGCCGGCCACATTAGCCGAAGAATTGATGGCCATTTGGGTAGAAGTGTTCTTGAGTGGAGACCGCGAATTGGTAAACGTAGGGTAGGACGCCCTCAGGCCCGGTGAAGCTATGGTATTGGGAAGGTGGCTAGTAGCAACTGGATGCGAGTGGCCGAGGAATGATGTAAGTGGCGTGCCACTGGAGAGGCCTATGTCCAGCAGTGGACTAAAATAGGCTGATGATGACGATAGCTTATTTTTAAATCAATTCTAATTACCTATACATACCTACCCATTGAAAATAAATTATGTTCTCAAGATAAAGATGATTTTTCGGATATTTTAATTCTTCCGGTTTTGCTTTAGTTCCCTTACATTTTAATTTTTCTTTCAATTACATTACTAGCTGTAGTAAAGAAAAGAAAAGAAAGGAATAAGTTGTTTGCACTACCTACGTTGTTGAGTTTACACCTTTTTATTTCAGTTAAAGAAAACTAACTGAGTAATATCTGAATAAAGTGTAGATATACTGGGTGTAAGGGGAACGCTTCCGAAAACGAAGATAGGTGCTGGTGATTACTGATACAAAACCACGAAAAAAGAATTCGATTCTTTTTTAGATTTTTTCATATATATTTTTTTGCATTTTTCATACATAACCAGCTTTGGGCAGTTAAATAAAACTCATACATACTGAAAACTGCAAAAAAGATATAAAAAATAAAATAAAAAAAATTTTTTTTTCGTGTTTTCGTATCCGTAATCACCAGCACTATCACCTATCTTCGTTTTCGGAAGCGTTTCCCTGACACCCTGTATATATTGTCAGGTTTATCAGATACCGATTTATCTATATATATTTTTTCAGATTTCCGCGACAGCAAGATGTTCAAAGAAGCACCAGAAGAAGTAGTAGACATGCTGGCACATGAAGACGTTACTGTAAACGCGCATCAATTCTGCATCATAGATGAGGTATGGACTGTACTAGGCTATTATTTACTCGATCATTAAAAAAAACCCGGCCAAGTGCGAGTCGGACTTGCGCAGTAAGGGTTCCGTACCTCTCAACGACCTGATACCCCATAAAAACTGATTTAATTTACGAGGGTTTATCAAAAGACATCAACGCACAGTGCGCGAAATATGGATTTTTGCATGTCTTTCTTACGCAGGTACCACCACATATGTCTATGTTTGTCTTATTTTTAGTATTTGTTACTAATCTACATAATATGCACTATATTCAGACCAAGTTTGACGCTGGTATATATTACCGTTTTGAAGATAGAGCAGGAACAAAAACGTTGAAAAAAATGCATATTTTTTTGAGGTTTCTTTTATGGGGACCCCCTTTGGTTTTAGACTTTTTTGTTTTTAGTATTTTTCGTGATACACCTCATAGCAACACAATTTATGAGAAAATTCAATCAATCAACCGGTTACATATTAACGTTCAAAAGATACAACCCTGTGACAGACAGGCGGCCGGACGGACGGACAGACGGACGGACAGCGTAGCGAGAGTAATAGGGTCCCGTTTGGCACCCTTCGGGTACGGAACCCTAAAAACGGGTTTACTTTCGGAAGTTCAATGAAAAAAAGTGTTGTTGTAAGCTAGCCTAATAGAAGCTTATATCTGCGTGCATGTCTGTCAGCCTGTGTCCATTAAGTTTCAAATCGGAAATACACAGATGTGTTAGCCAGCACATACTTTTTTCATTGCCTATCACGAACAAATGAAAAAACAAAAGCCACAAACAAGTGCATTAAAAGTGCCTCCACGAGTCATCATCTTCCTGCGCTGGTCCCAAATTACTTGGGGTCGGCGCTATACGTCTTCTTCCATGTGTCTATCAACCGTCATCTCATCATAAAGTGTCATAAACTCCCTTTTCATCCATAACATTCTTCACGCAATCCATCCATCTTTTCTTTGGCCTCCCTCTCCCTCTCCATCCATAAACATTCATGTTCATCACTCTCTTAGTAACATGCGTTTCATCCTTTCTCATCACGTGCCCATACCACCCCGAACGATTTCCTTTCAACTTTTCTATTACCGGCGTCACTTTCAAACTCCACGCCTCCACGAGTGACGATATTTAATTGATCGTCCAGCGCACCCTGTGCAGTCAGCCCCGCTACCAACCTGCTGTTAGCTAATCTTTTTCCCAGTACATGATTATTATGTAGCTAATTTCGACACGATAGAATAATAAAAAGACCGGGAAATAACTTGTGAATTATTTCTTGTTATGATTAAATTTTATGCATGCTTGCATTAGTAAAATTAGACTAGAAGGAATGCTGTTGGTTTTTCTGTACACAGTTCCTTTGGCCTTTTGATCGCGAATTGCAAAGCTATACCTTCTAGTTCTTTATTTTATATTGAACAGTCTATTCGTCTCTATATTTCTGAGGCTCACTGTACAGGATGCTGCTCGTCCTCTAATGGTAGTCAATTAACCTTTATTTGACTACCTATGCTAAATCGGTTCTATTAGCTAGTCGGATCAACGTGAAACCATAAATAATTTATATTATTTGGTGAAACTCTACTCCGATAAGGCGTAGGGCCTTAGGGGAAAAACGGCCACTTTTGGCACTTTTTCTATCTACAACTACAGCGAACTTTAATTTACAGAGTAAGTTAAAGGGATCTTCAAGATTGATTGTGATTGTGGGTTATCATATATATGGCAAACAAAGCGTAGTATAGCCACTAGAATTAAAGAACATATAGCTGACGTCAAGAACACAAAGTCTGCAGTGTGTGAAGTGAACATGCCCTAGACCAGCGGTTCTCAAACTTTTTTGGTCACGGAACCCTTTTGACAAGCAAAATACTTGACGGAACCCTACAATAAAACAATAGTTTTTAAAAGTGTATTCTTTATTATATAAGCATAATAAAAGTACAATGTAACAGTTACTAATTATTACTTACTTTAACCACATGCCAAGTACAATAATAGAAGATATTAAAAATGAAAAAATCTTAAATAATGGGAGGTATGAAACTGTTTTTTATTTTTCATCAATTGGTTGATATCAGGTTTGATAGAAGACATTTGAAGTCTCATATCAGGTTCGGCGTCCAGTCTATTGCGATATTTTGTTTTCGTGGCTGCATAGGTTGAGAATCCTGTTTCGCACAAATATGTTGTTGGGAACGGGAGAAGAATATTCAGAGCCATTCTGCCAAGCATTGGATATTCATCACGGATTCTGCACCAAAAATCGTTGAGAGGCGTCGTTTTGAACAGTGACTCCATACTTGTGTCTGATGACATTTCTAAAAGAGATTCATATATCTCGTTTGACATACTTTCGGGCTTTTGCAAGTTGGGTAAAAAAGGATTATGAATCCATGAATTCAGCTTCATTTTTGTATTATGTTCTTCGGGAAAATACTTTACAAAAGATGCGCGCATCGAAGTGAGATATTGGACCAATTCTTCAAACACATCATCTTGAAACATTTCCGAGTCGTTATCGCTAACAAACTCACTGAGTGACGTAAAGCTTTCTATTTCTCTCTTACCAACGCAAATAATCCAAAAATCTAATTTTCTTTTGAAGGCAGTTATTTTGTTATAGGCCTGGAACACTGTTGTCTGTTTACCTTGCAATGATAAATTCAATTCGTTCAGTTTTTGAAAGATATCCGCCATAAAAGACAATCGGAACAACCAAGTTTTATCATACAAACGGTCTTTCAAATTAAAAGAAACTGTATCTGCTGAAAAAAACATTTGTAACTCGGCTCTAAGTTCAAATAGCCTTGTTAAAGTTTTACCCCGAGACAGCCATCGCACTTCTGTATGGAGCAGCAGTGTTTTATGTTTGCTGCCATAATCTTCACACAATAATGAGAACAATCGGGATTGTAGTGGTCGTGATTTGATAAAACTAATTATTTTTACCGCTTCATCCATAACTAATTTTAGATTTGACGGCATTTGCTTCATCGCAAGTGCTTGTCTATGCAGAATACAATGGCTGGAACTACAATTAGGCGCTTTACTTTTTATTCGTGATACTGCTCCTGCTGTTTTACCTGTCATCGCCTTGGCCCCATCTGTACAAATGTCAATGCAATCGTTCCAACTAAGATTATTTTCTTTAAAAAATATGTTTATTTTATTAAAAATTTCTTCCCCGGTAGTGTTTGTGGGCAGCGGTGAACACATAAGCATGTCTTCTTCAAAAGAACGTTCATATGGATATCTCACGATAACCAGCAAGATAGCCAGACCAGTGACATCAGTTGACTCATCCATTTGCAAGGCGAATCGTGTTTTTTGTAGACGTGCAACTAGTTCTTGTTTGACGTAGCTTGCCAGATCATGGATTCGCCGTGAAACAGTATCGTTTGATAGCGGTACAGTAGAAAGATGCTTTGCAGATTTTTCATCGAGCATACATTTTGTTATGTCTAACACACATGGCTTTATTAAATTCTCAGCGATAGTGTGCGCTTCACCTGCTTGTGCAATGCGATAGCTAACTAAATATGATGCCTCCGTGGCCTTTTCATTGATAGTTTGTGTTACATGCATCATATTTTTTTGACTTTCCAATAACTGTTCTTTTTTACGAACAAAAAATTCTTTATTCTTGTCTTTAGACTCGGGGTGTACAGTTTCTAAATGTCTGCGTAATTTGGCAGGTGCCATGGAACTATTAGGAAGCAGTTTACTACATAACATGCAGAGAGGTGAGCCGTTGGAATCAACAAATCCGAAACTGATATATGATTCATCATACTTCCTTTTTTTCGTCTTTGAAACCGTGGAGCTTGACGTCGTGGCATCATCGTCTGGATCGGTAATTGCTGTATTCTCCGCGCGTACTGCTTTTGAACATTCAGCGTCATTAGAAGATGTCGTTGCAACACGTTTAACACCTTTAAGCCAACGTTCCATTCTTCTTTATTAATAATGTTACACGTCAGGATGGTAGGGTCAAAATAATGCACAATCGTTACTGCGTTTATGAGACAAAGTTTAGTCCAAAGAAGAAATGTACAAAACTGATACAATCAGAATACAGCGGGCAGTAGAACTTACAAGAAGGCAGCAGGCTAGCCAGCTTGTAAGTAGGTAGGTACGAACTTATCGCTCCGAACGCTAATCGTCAACTGACTGACGAGGCGCGACTTTTTTTATATAATAGCGCTTTTATACTTAGTCCTAGACTCGAACTCGAACATTCTCAAAAATACTCGAGTCGGCGCCTTTGATAAACAAAAAGCGGATAAAAATATAAATACAAAAAAATGCGTTGTAAACAATCTCGACTTTATGCTTTTGAAGATAGAGCCGAAAGTCGCTTGTTCACAACTATAGCGTCTAATTCAGAGGCGGCTTTTATCAAAGGGACTGCGCGCTCACAAGTATACGCGCGGCGGGCGGATTCAAAACGTTCGACCAGTGACCAGAGAGAGGTGTTTTTTTTTTTTTTCTAAATTCTTGCGGAACCCCTACAGGGGTATCGCGGAACCCTACGGTTCCGCGGAACACACTTAGAGTACCGCTGCCCTAGACAAACCCAACCATTTCTTCCATTTGATAAACCACAAGTTCTGGCGAAGGAAAACCGATATGTACCTAGAATGCTCCGTGAGGCTATTGAAATTAAAAAACATCCTAATTTTAATAGAGAAAATGGTTGGCAGGTACCACCTGTTTGGAACCCAGTCCTAAAAATAATCAAGTCCCAAACAACACGCAACACTGTTAAAGATAATGATATTGTGAGTGATTACTGCGTGCATCGAAACGATTTTAATTAATAATATTGTACGGTAGATTAAATTTTTTTTTTAGAAATATCTGTAAAGACGATTATCATCTTAGTCTTCCTGCGACCACGAAATGCTGCAAAGCTTTTGAAACGTCAGGAAAACCAATTTTAGTTTTATTATAATGTGTAGTGATCGCGAAAACCTAAAAAGTTATTAATCTACAGTACTTCAATTTTTAAAAACGATTTTTTGATAAATGATATACTCAGCGAGTAATTATTTTTTACTGATGGGGCGCTTAGTTCTTAGTAGCGTCTTAACTCTAAAGGCGCTCCCTCACTGGAACATTTGCTTGTAATGTAACAATCAAATATTAGATTTTGAACATTACTTTACAATACTGACTCCCTGACTGACGACCATTCGTCTGTATTCGTGCGCATTCATGTTACGTATTGTATCACGGGTGCTCCCACACACTACTATTTATTACAGGCGAATGCTCCCTGTGAGTGTAATATTACAAATTGTATCATTACAGGTTGCGCACTGTACCTAATGCTCGATTCTCCTCACTCACTGATGTAATGCTCGAATCTAAACTGTTACATTAGGGGCGAATGCTCCCGGTAGTCCCACTGAGGGAGCGTCTTAAGGGAACTTGCATAATTATATAAATGTTATAACATGATTTCTTTTTTTAGAACTTGAAATCTTACAATTTGACCCATGACTGGAAAGTGACTTCCCATTCTGATGACGACAATGGAGTTAAATTCATCGCTACTGTTGAACATACCAGGTATATTGGAACTTTTATGTTGAACAATGAACCACAGATTATCTAACAGAACAGTTACTTCGAATACCTACGTCCTAGCATAGGTCTGTTATTTATGCTTTTGTGTGTACTGTTCGGAAATATTATCAACTTCAACTCAGTCTATCGTAGTTCACTGTTGGATATAGGCCTCTCCCAAGTTGCGCCACAACACTTAGCTGATTATAAGTCGGATAAAAAAAATAAAAAAACTACTAGCACTAGTTAAAAAAAAATCCTGTATGTCGGTCACTCCGGTTTTTCTCCGGATAATCTCGTTACGGATTTTATCCTTCAAAGAAACTCCTAGCATAGCTTGCTCCTTAGCTTGCTGAGTGACTTTGAATATGTGGACTAGCCCATCTGTCAGTGTCCACGTGTCAGCACCGTAAATCATGACAGACAGGATGCACTGGTTGAACTTGAAGAATTTCGTCTTCAAACGTGGCGGTGTAGGCGAGGAAAAGATTCGGCTAAGTTTGCCAAATGCTGCCCAGCCCAAATGGATCATTCTGTCGGCTTCTTTCTCGAAGTTGTATCTACCAAGTTACCTTAGACTAACGTAACGTAAATATCATTAAAAAAAAAATAAGAGCTGATAATATTATCAACATTAACACAGATTCTATATATAGATTCGGCTACAGTTTAGGTTCAATTTATTGAATCAGTTAATAGGCATCATTATAATTATAATCGAATGTGATAACACAATACGACAATTATAAGTGATGAAATTGGATATTAGATTATCAAATGTGATATAAATGGGAACTTATACAACGTGTAATTGAAATAACTGAAAACCTCTGATGTCTCCTTGTACTCAATATTATGAACAACTTTTACTACGGCACAAACCCAGAAATCGCGAAAAGAAATCGGCTGTTGCCTACATGCGAACATATATCTACACTAATATTATAAAGAGGAAAGATTTGTATTTTTGTGTGTATGTTTGTAATGAATAAACTCAAAAACTACTGTGCCGATTTCAATTTTTTTTTACCATTAGAAAGCTACATTCCCCCTGAGTATCATAGGCTATATGTAAAAATATTAAAAAAAACATGTCCACCCGTGCGAAGCCGGGACGGGCCGCTAGTGTTGTATATGTTGTAATTATTTTTCGCGATTTCAGGGTTGGTCTCATAGTAAAAGTTGTTAATAATGATGAGTACCTACAATGATCCCTTAAGAGGTTTTCAGTTATTTCAATTACGCGTCTTTTGTATGTATGTAATCATGCAAATCGCTCCATACGCTAGTAAATATTGTATCCTTAAATATGACAGAAGTAGATTGTTAAACATTGCATTTAATCCGACACAACTTGGAAAATGCCCATGTCCTGTAGGAGACTGATAGGCTGATTTAATTGATCGATAGGATATCTGTCTGATCGAAAACTTAATCTTCTAAGCTTATGTAATGTTAATTACATTTATGTAGATAAAATAATGTAATACATATGCCTAAAGTACCTACCTAATACAGTTTACGTATGTGTCAGCTTTAAAATGAAAATAAGATTGTTATCTCATGCCTATCTAGAAGGAAAAATTGTATCAGTAAGCAAAATCTCATTTTCAATTATCTGCACTATCGATAACCCAACATACTATTGTTTCAAGTGGCTTCAAGCGATATTCTAGATAACTAATATTTTTTTCTGATAGTTGAATCTGTAATGGCTGACGCCATCCTGCTACAACCTATACGTACCTATTTTATTAACAGTCGAATAAAAAAACAGACTATCTCTTGGCATGACCCTGTTCCCCCACTGGTTCCGTTTGCGAGTATGTAGGTACCTACCGACACGATGAAGTTTCAATACCTCGTAACTGTATAAAGTGATACAAAGAAAAACCAACTTACTCCTCATTTTAAGTTTATTGAAAAAAGTAAAATGTTAACTATAACAAAAATTACAGTTATGAGGTATTGCCACTTCATCGTCGATACCTAAAACTATCTTTAGCTATTAACGGCTAAAATTAATATCCAATCTATCCACGATTTGCCCTACTAGAGATCGGAATTTGACATAAGCTCCATACATACATACATACATACACATACATATTATCACGCCTGTTTCCCATTGGGGTAGGCAGAGACTATGGATTTCCACCTGCTACGATCCTGACACACCTCTTTCGCTTCATCTACGTCCATTAACCTCGTCATGCATGCTCGTCGCTCCATACAAAATATGTCAAATTTATATCTCTAGTAGGGTAAATCGTAGATAGATTGGATATTAATTTTGGCCGTAAGTCTAGTCAGAGCTTAATAACGCCAATGTATAAAAAATATTTGATTTACAGGTATCCATTCTACGGCGTCCAGTTTCACCCAGAGAAGAGTTCTTTCGAGTGGAAATTATCTAAGAAGTACCCACATTCGATAAACGCGGTCAAGTCCAATCGGTACTTCATGGATTTCTTCGTGAAAGAGTGCAGGAAGAGTCTCCACACCTTTTCAAGCGCGGCGGAAGAAAACCAGTACATGATTTATAACTACGAACCTGTCTTTACTGGCGTTCTGGGCAGCCAACACCATCAAATTTATTTTTTTGAACCCAGAGGCACCGTGAATAATGAAATTTAATTGTTTAAAAGTAAATAAACAACGGCCAGATTTCCATATTTTTTTTATAAAAAATTGACGATGTACATAACTAGAATTATTGTAAATATAAACAAATAAATGTATTTTTGTTTCCTGTTATGAATTGGTTTTTCTGCGTTGGTTTATTTTTACGTTGATGTTATCTGCGAATTATTTATTTATTTATTATATTCTTTATTGTACATTACACCAAACAAAAACAAAGACAATAGTTTACAGAAAGATTAAGTAAGTACATTGTCGGTCTTATCGCACAAGGCAATCTCTTCCAGACAACCTTTGGATGGACTAGAAGAATGGGAATCGATCGTGGGTAGGTACGTATTATTTGTACTAGGTGTACGAGAGTACTTCCTATGAGGTGTATTAACCTAACCTATCAGGCTGATATAAGCTTGGAAACAACTAGCTTCATCATCATCATCATCATTTCAGCCAATAGACGTCCACTGCTGAACATAGGCCTCCTCCAATGGGGGGGGGATGTGCCATAATTGCCAAAGATAATATTAATAATCGCCACGCTTGGCAGGCGGGTTGGTGATCGCAGTTGGTTGGTTAAATACTCAGAGAACGCTGCTGCCCATCCTCCGGTGAATCGCTTAGTCGCTACAACAACTAGCTTGGCTTGAATATACTCTGCCTGAAATTACTTGAAATTAAAAGACAACTGCTTTTAGGACATGTCATACTCCACGGCAGAACCACTTTAACTAAATTGAGTAAAAATTTCAGGATAAATTGTAGATAATGTCTATATTTTTGTGGCTTAATATGAAAAATTGTATATAGTTAGTTTCTTAGAAAATATCAATTTAAAGTGGTCTTGCCACAGAGCATACTCTCCAGCAGAACCACCTTGAAATAACAGTTATTTCACGCAGATTATGCAAAAGTCATAATATCAACAAATGTATTATAATTGTATATCAAAATAGCACCTACAATTTTAGGTTTATAGCTATACTTATTGATTTTTAGTAACATGACGATATTTTATCTGAATGCACCTGACATAAATTTCTTAGCAAATGTCTGGATTAATAGATACATAGGTAGGATATAGATTTCTTTATGATAAATCCTATCCTATCCTACTAATATTATAAACGTGAAAGTTTGTGAGGATGTATGGATGTGTGGATGTTTGTTACTCTCACGCCAAAACTACTGTATGGATTTTAATGAAATTTGGCATACAGATAGATTATAGCCCGGATTAACATATAGGCTACTTTTCATCATATCTTAACTATTATTATAACATAACATCACGCCTGTATTTACCCGAAGGGGTAGGCAGAGGTGTAATAGTAAACCCACATTTCGCCAGTAGTATTATTATAAAATTGTATAAAAAAATTTGTTTGTCGTTTCTCTGAAACTACTGGACCGATTTTGATGAAGATTTTTGGGTTAGAAAGCTGATGATTAGACTTAAAGAAAGAAAAAAGAAAGAAAGAAATTCGTGGGGTGCGTCCTCACCCGACAGATACGAAGCTTCTACGCATTTGCACGAGCGGATAGTAATGTACGATGGATGGATGGATGAATTAAAGGGTGAAGTGGAGTGGGGTGGGGTAGGGTGGAGTGGAAAAAACTCTTTCCACGCTTCATTTTAAAGTTTTGTAAATCACACACATTAAACGACCGGTCGCGTCTTTATTTTGGTTCAATATGTTAAAAAATTTACGGTCTTTGTGGCGATGCTTGGGGGAGGTTTATGTCCAGCAGTGGACGTCTTTCGGCTGAAATGATGATGATGATGATGATAAAAATGTAGGTAGGTGTGTTCTTCCTTTATCATATATACCTACCCTCTTTAGATCATCAAAATTAAATCAACTCGAGTAATAACGTACTATTTGGATCAGATATATATTATAGGAAAATTATAGTTCAAATAAATAATTACATAGCATCGAAGTACGTATGAACTTATCAATCACTACTACGTAAGTTATCTTCAACAAAACGCCTACTCAAATACAATAGACAATAGCTTTGTAAAATATTTGCTAAGAAATTTATGTCAGGCGCATTCAGACAAAATATCGTCATGTTACTTAAAATCGATAAGTATAGGTCTAAACCTAAAATTGTAAGTGCTATTTTGATATACAATTATTATACATTTGTTTATATTATGACTTGTGCATAATCTGCGTGAAATAACTGTTATTTCAAGGTGGTTCTGCTGGAGAGTATGCTCTGTGGCAAGACCACTTTAAATTGATATTTTCTAAGAAACTAACAGTATACAATTTTTCATATTAAGCTACAAAAATATAGACATTGTCTACAATTTATCCTGAAATTTTTACTTAATTTAGTTAAAGTGGTTCTGCCGTGGAGTATGACATTTTAGGACAGCTAAAAATTGACTACTACTAGTCACATAATATGGCCGATAAAAAGGCCTAACAGCAGGCATAGCATTACCACTGTAGGCAAGAGATTTGTCTACGGAAAAGTAGATAAAATTACATTGTTAGAATACAAAATAAATAAATTTTGTCTAGTCTTTTGTAAAAAAAAATCCTGTTGAACCTTTGATTTGACACTTAGCATTCTTTTGCAAGATTTTTCCTTATCAGCAACCTTCAAAGTCAAAGTCAAAGTATTTTATTGTGAGACAGTGGTTAAAAGGTGTTATTACTAATGAGCATGGTGTGCGATCTCACTGCTCGACCATGTTAGGCATACAATAATTTATAAAAAAAAATTATAAAACCATTCAATTAAATAAATAATAATAATTTAACAGACAGATAAAATATACGAACTAAAATTGCAATATATTTATTCTTTATTTATTAATCTTATTAGATTAAAATTTACAATTAACCTTATACGAGAAATTGGTGCAAAAACATGGGACGATTTTTTTTTGCAAAATATATTGCCGAACTAGCTGCTTTAAAAAAAAAACAAAAAATGCAGTTTTTGTTTTAATCAAGATCAAGCTCACGCACGGACCTCTTCACGACTCCTTTGACAACTTTTCTCTTTACCTTATAGTTTCGGATTTGGCCCTCCAGCATTATTTTCAAAACTCATCCCGTATTTCCCATAAAGGTTTTCCTTTAATAATGGCAAATATTTAAAGTGGTGAATCTACTCATCATAACGAACAACATTAACTATTGGAGAAACCCTAAAATCACGAAATAAAAATCAGCTGATCCTAACATTTTGTTGATTTATGTGAACACCTACCTAGACCTACTTCAGACACTAGATCAAGCCAAGGCATCAAGGCAAGGCAAGGATCTTTCTCGAAAATCATGTTCTAGTAGAAATTTGAGAAATTGAGAACGTCTTTCATTGGAGTCAATGTCGTATTGGACGTCCTATCGATTTGTCGCGTTCCGTAGAATTTCTATGTAATGCGAGAATATCCTTAGCAATATTTTTCTTAGGCTAATTCTTAGAGAAATTACTAAGGGTTTAGAAATTACATAGATTTTTATCAATCTGTCGCTAATTACAATTGCGATGAATATATTTTAAAAAAATACTAAAACCCAACTACGACAAAAAACGCTCACTAAAAAGGTCTAAACAAGAATACGATGTCGATCTTTTATTATGACTGACAAACAATAATTGAAATAAATGGCGGTTTTCGTATAGCCGTTGAAATAATTATGTATTTTAATGATGTTTTGTTATTCGTAATAAAAAAACTATTCCGTTTTTAGGGTTCTGTAGTCCTACAAGGAACCCTTATAGTTTCGTCATGTCCGTCCGTCTGTCCGTCTGTTCGTCTGTCCTAATCCTTTACAGCTTAATAACTTCTACAGTTATACACATAAGTAAATGAAATTTTGTTAAAAATGGTCTAGATATAGATCTCAATTTTAAAAGAATAAAAAAATCTTGATTACGTATTTTAGGGGTGGCGCCCATACATGTGAAAAGGGGATGAAATTTTTTTTTTCGCTTCACCCCCTCTTGTGGAGTATCATTGAATAGGTCTACTAAAATGAAGGTAATGTTTCATACATAACTTTTTTATCAGGTATACCATCTGCGAAATACAGCCCGCCAAAGTGGCTTGCAATGTGTCCACCCCCTGCCATTTCTAAACTATACAACATAGAAGCTTATAATCTTCCACATTGATAGACAAAAAAAAAAACTCTCTTTTATAAAAACTCTCTTTTAAAACTATTTCGAGCATGTGATCATAAATTTTTGAGTTATAATGAGAAAACTGCAAAATACTTAGGACGTCCTAATTCAAAGGTCGTTGACCTTAGAGAAAAATGATCTTAGCAAATAATGCTCCTTTAGTTACTTCCTATTTAAAAAATTCACAAAAAGTAACTTTGTGTTATACCTATTGATATACACACTTCTTAAATTTAGCTTCTTAAATTCAGCGCTAGGTGGCGCTGTTTGCAAAAACTAAAATAGCAATGATTAATATTCGATTTGATTCGTTTGTAATTAGGAACCCTATAATACTGAGCATGGCCCGACGCCCCGCTATACCATCATTAGGTCGAGTCTCTCCATTTAGTTGGGAATTTTTACTTTTTTTGTAGTCTGGTACTCCTTCAATTAATCGATGAAGATAATTAGGTGAATCAATAGCGAACCCACTGCCATATAAGTATATACCTACTTGTACAAAGAGTACACAGATATAGGTGCACAAATCCATGCCCGTAATTTCAATTGGCGTAATGGACAAACCGACACTTTTCAGGATAATGCTAATTGATTTTATGTATGTACCTACTTAATCAAATTGTAGGTGACTTTTTTCGAGACAGAATAACTTCGTTATATGGGTAAGGTACCTAATACCAATCGATAGAGCTGAGAATACTAAACTCAATAATATATAATTCAATTGTACCTATCGATACTGTGTTGTTGAGTACAGTTCTAGATCATGTCTTAATAGTCTTGCAAAAACACATTGTTCTAATAGGTAGGTATAGTAAAATTTACAAGAAATCGAAAGTTTTGATTGACCTAATAACTTCTTAGGTTTTCGCGATCACTATACACATTATAATAAAACAAGGTTTAACCGGATTAAATCGCGTATATTATTTAAATTGGTTTTCCTGACGTTTCGAAAGCTTTGCAGCATTTCGTGGTCGCAGGTAGACTAAGATGACAATCGTCTTTACAGATCATCATAATCATCATCATTTCAGCCGAAAGACGTCCACTGCTGGACATAGGCCTCCCCCAAGCATCGCCACAACGACCGGTCCTATGCCTTCCGCATCCAGCGGATTCCCGCGACCTTCACCAGGTCGTCGGTCCACCTTGTGGGGGGCCTAGCCACGCTGCGCCTTCCAGTACGCGGTCGCCACTCCAGAACTTTACTGCCCCATCGGCCATCCGTTCTGCGAGCAATGTGCACCGCCCACTGCCACTTAAGTTTGGCAATTCTTCGGGCTATGTCGGTTACTTTCGTTCTCCTGCGAATCTCCTCATTTCTGATTCGATCACGCAGGGACACTCCGAGCATAGCCCTCTCCATTGGGGAGCGTTCGGGAAGCTACGCAATATCTACAGATATTTCTAAAAAAATATTTTTATCTACCGTACAATATTATTAATTAAAATCGTTTCGTATCGTTTAAGATAATGATATTGTGAGTGATATTTTGTTCTTACTGTATTATTTTTATCGAATTTTCCACTGATGTCCGAGACAATCGTGACAACAGCCTGAGACTCGAAGGGTATTACGTACAATAATTCGTTAAATTATAGGTCAGTACACCCTAAATTGGGCCACAAATAGCCAACCCGCCCGCTTGTTTGTGAGGGCACATCATCATCGGCTTGTTTAGAGCGACGCGAGCAGCGGGGTGTCAGTGTTATTGAGAGGACCAATCTGCTAAAATAAACCTAATAAACAAATATAGGTACCATTTGCACTCGTAAAACCTCGTTTATACTGGGTGGGAATATCATTTTTTATACACACGTACGCGTACACGTTCTATACTATAAAAAAATGTAAAAAAAAAAACCACTATAAATCATGCGAACTCGAGAAAAATGCTCGTGCAAGCTCTGACTGTCCAGGGGTCTGCTGGCTAGTACCAAAGGCAGAGAGGGGAGGGTGGAAATTGCGACCGATGGACGCTACGTTTACCGTGCTAGGTGCATCACATCACTGCATGAAATTTTGATTTGTAACCACGGAATAGTGTCCACAGTTTTTGATGAAATCGATAGGAACCTGTATAGATGTAACATATTTTTGTCTAAATTTTAAGTGGCCATGCGTTTTCACGCATTGAAACCTAAAGGTTTCACTAAAGTTCGTCGTATCAAACTTGAAGCAAAAAAGAAAAACAAAATTCAATTTGAGAATAATAAATTTAAAAAAAACCTCTAGTTCGTTAATCGTTTCGAGTTTCGAGATGAACAACGAGGAGTGCGCGCGTCGCGACCGCGACGTCACGCACCCAGCGGGAGCTGCGCGTGGTGCGGAGCGCTCTGCTACCTGAAAAATATCACATCATCACATCATATCAGCCGAAAGACGTCCACTGCTGGACAAAGGCCTCCCCTAAAAGGGGGGGGGGGATATACCATAATAGCCACGCTTGCCAGGCGGGTTGGCGATCTCAGTTGGTTGATTAAATACTCAGAGAACGCTGCTGCCCATCCTCTGGTGAATCCCTTAGTCGCATTTTACGACACCCATGAGAAGAGAGAGGGTGGTGCAATCCGTTTCGTCCGGCACCACACGGAACTGAAAAATATACTAAATTCTATTTCACATGGCCACAACATCATTTAATAGTTTATTTGTCTACTTAATTGATTCAAATTGCTTAAAAAGGCTTAAAAGTTAAAATTAACTAAATCACTTAAGGACTTGATACATGTAGACTAAGCATTAGTTACATGATAACCAGTAATGAGGTAGTTTTATCTATGACTATAATGACATAAGCGGCATACTAATGGTAATAATGCTGCTTACGCATTCTAGGAATTAGTATAAAAGAATTAATGGGAAAGACAGCTTACCATTGGTCTCTCGTTGTTAGCTAATAACCGTGCTAATAATAACATAACAGTATAATGACCCGAAATAATAAGCGAGTCCATAAACACTATACATGATACACTTTTTCGACCTTCATAATTTAACTTAGTACTATTAGATATTCTGTGCTTATATATAGGAGATCATTAAAACTCATAAGAATTCTTCTTCTTCTTCAGAAGGAGAAAAAAGAAATAAAAACCGGCCAAGAACATGTCGGGCCATGCTCAGTATTATAGGGTTCCTTAAGTAGGTGTACAAACGAATCAAATCGAATATTAATCATGACTATTTTAGTTTTTGCAATAATCGGCAGCATTCGCGACTCAGAGCGTGTTGTTAGTAGCGCCATCTAGCGATAAATTCAAGAAGCCAAATTTAAGAAGTCTGCCATGTCAAAGTTACTTTTTGTGATTTTTTCAAATAGAAAGTAGCTAAAGGAGCATTATTTGCCATGATAATTTTTCTCTAAGGTCAATGACCTTTGAACTAGGACGTTTTAAGTATTTTTCAGTTTTCTGTCTATAACTCAAAAAATTATAATCACATTATACTCTAAATAATTTTAAAAGAGAGTTTTCACAAAGGTCTATCAATGTGGAAGATTATAAGTTTCTACGTTGCATAGTTTCGAAATGGCAGGGGGGGGGGGACACATTGCAAGCCACTTTGGCGGGCTATATTTCGCAGATGGTACACCTGATAAAAAAGTGATGTATGAAACATTACCTTCATTTTAGTAGACCTATTCAAAGGTAACCCACACGAGGGGGTGCAGCGAAAAAAATATTTTTTCCCCCATTTCACATGTATGGGCGAAAAGAACGAAAAAGAAAAAAAAAATCCCCTAAAGAACGTAAAAACTATTTTTTTATTCTTTTAAAATGGAGATCTATATGCAGACTATTTTTTAACAAAATTTCATTTACTTATGTTTATAACTGTAGAAGCTATTAAGCTGTAAAGGATTAGGACAGACGGACAGACGGACGGACATGACGAAACTATAAGGGTTCCTTGTAGGACTTTGGAACCCTAAAAAAGACGCAGTCATCAAGGGACAAGGACAAGGACACGGATTAGGACAAGGACAGGGACAAGGGATCTATAAATCATTCCATCAACAGAAACTCACACATACCAGGCCCCTCAGAAAGTATTGCGAAAAAAAGTTTTTATATATGGGAGACTGGCCAGTTATAATGTTTTTCGAAAATATGATTATTTATAAGTAAAAATAAGTAAGTTCCAATTTCAAAATTTCCCTCCACATTTTTTGCGAGTTAATTCAAAGTATTGTGTCTCACTGAAATATGGATCTGCGCCGGGAACATTTTAGAGCTATGATTTTATACGATTTCAAGTGTCGCCTGAAACCGGATGAATCGTACGATAGACTTCAAATGGCATTCATGGATGAAGGCCCTTCCAAGGCAACCGTGTATCGTTGGTATAACGAATTCAAGCGCGGTCGACCAACTTTGGGGGATGACGAAAGAAGCGGTCGCCCTTTGACGGCTGTTACCGAAGAAAACGTGCTAGCAGTGAAAAATTTAATCCAAGATAATAGGCGAATTACATATCAGGAGATTCAACACATATTGAAGATTGGATCGGGAAGCGTTCACGAGATTCTACACAGCCATCTTCGCGTGAGGAGGATAGTATCACGCTGGGTGCCGCACAACCTCACCGATGCTCAGAAGCAGGCCCGGGTGGAATGGTGCCGTGATATGCTTAACAAATTTGAAGCAGGCTCGTCTCGGCGTGTTTACGACATCGTTACAGGTGATGAGTCCTGGATTTATCAATACGACCCAGAAACCAAGCGCCAGTCGACTGTTTGGGTGTTTCAAAATGAGCCAACGCCTACCAAAGTGAAGCGATCTAGAAGCGGGGGTAAGATTTTGATCGCTAGCTTTTTTAATTTGACTGGCCACTTGGTATCAATTCCCTTACGGGATCAAAGAAGCATTAATGCCGAATGGTATACTACCAAATGTTTGCCAGAAGTTTTCTCTGTTATAAGCAACAAGCGACCAAACACAGGGCTCCGCGGGCTACTGCTCCACCACGACAATGCACCTGCGCACACCGCACTCAAAACGAGGGACTTCCTGGACAGCACGCCAGTCAAACTCCTGGGTCACCCTCCTTATAGCCCTGATCTAGCACCGTGTAACTTCTTTTTATTCCCAAAAATAAAAAATCTGCTCAAAGGGATACAATTTTCGTCGCCGGAAGATGCGCTGGCTGCGTTCGAACAGGCTGTAAACGAGGTGTCTGCGGCGGACTGGAAAAAGTGTTTTGAAAACTGGTTTAGGCGCATGAATCTTTGTATAGAGGCTGGTGGAAAGTACTTTGAAAAGATTTGATAAAAATATATGTACGTATAGAACAATTTTTTTTAGTTTCGCAAAACTTTCCGAGTGTCCCACGTATAATAATATCGTTTCAGCCAAAGACATTAAATATTTAATATTAAATCTCTTTGGTTTCAGCCGAATTTCAGTCGCGGCAGCCAATCTCAACGGAGGTTAGCCATCCGTGCGGGACATATTATAGTGCACTAAGTGTACACGTACAAGTGTGTGCGGTAACACAGGTGAACTCTCTATTCCCTCACTCTCATAACGCAATGGGACGGCAATCCGACACAACCGGTGAGAGATCAGGAACAGGACCGACGGCTTTACGTGTTCTCCGAGGCACGGGAGTGTAGCACCGCCAACTTCCTGACTCCGGGCTGGTATTGAGAAATTTTCTTGACAGATATTTTTTGAACATTTTTTGCCCGACCCGGGAATCGAAATTAGGACCTCATCCTTAGCGGTCACACTTGCGACCACTAGACCAACGGCAGTCACATATATGTATAGGGCGTCCCACGGATATGCCACATGGATAAAGGAAAAGTACCTTGAATATTGTAGATGGAACATTTTACTGAAAGATGACATTATTTGAATTTAAAAAACAATTTAAACTGCATTCATAGATATTTAAATAATTAGGTACATGGTTAAACCGGAAATCGAACCCGTTACATGAGAAAAATAATCACCTGTAGCTTTATCATACCGATCGAAAGGCTTCATCTTAGGGATTATTTTTTGCTAAATAACATAGTGTCACAAATAAAAGGAAGAACATGAATTTTAACATTTTTAATACAAAATTAATCAATTTATCAAATGCTCAAAATGAGTCCCTTCCTGTTGAATACAAAGTCGCACCCTTTTCATCTTTTGATGATTTCGCTCCCTGTCTATTTTTTGATCTTGTTGTGGTGGATATTTAGAACAATACGTCTAAGTTCTGCTTGTTGCTCGTGGACACTTTCATACTGGTTCTTGTAAATTAATTTTTTTACATAACCCCATAAAAAAAAATCTAACAGGGTTATATCTAGGGATCTCGGTGGCCTTGCCTTAGTTCTGAACCAAATCGAGCTAATGTCAATTCCCCAGAGGTTTTACTGTCAGTTCCTTTAGGAATTGACAGTAGCTCGATTTGGTTCAGACCTTGAACCAGTCGGGAGTAAGGCCCCAGGTTAGTAACTTACGATTGACCTTTTCTCAATATAACAATATGTTAATGTAATACTGAGGTCTGTGATTAGTAAAAATAGGTTCAACAAAAAGAACCGTCATCGTTCAATCATATATTCAGTTTGTATTCTACTTTTCTTATTCGATCCTGCGTATCTTATGCGTAATTCATTTGCTTCTGTAATAGTACATTATGATACAAGTGAGCTAAGTTGACTATTATACTCGAGGCTGGATTGCAGCCCGAGCCGAAGGCGAGGGCACAATGGAGCCGAGAGTATAATAGTCAATGCTGACGCGTGTCATACGACGTTTTTCAACACACTTGCGAGAAAAAAACATAAATTACACATTTTAGACAAATATTGAATTTGTGAAAAATGATAAAAATGGCGCGTAGTGATTATTTCTTTATTTTTATCTGTGATGGCGCGGTGACATACAGCTATGCGCGCGCAGGTGGTCGAAGGAAACCGCCATACAGCCTAATATAAAAATATTATAATTTTTTTTTTTTATTTATAACATAAATTAATATTAATTTGTTGACAAAAATTAATAATATGATGAAATTAAATGTTTATATAGCATATTTTAATTAATACAGTTGATTTATTCCCAAAATTTTTTAATTTAGTTCAGGCATAAAAACTCTTTGCTGCGATTTAAAAATAAACTGTAAAGTAAAAAGCACTAGTCCAATAATATACTGAAAAAATCACGCGTGCGTTATAAGCCACATTATGAACCTAAACGCGATGCAATAAGAGCTACTTTACGAGCAAGTGTGTTGAAAAATTATTAGAAATCGACAGATTTTTAATTTCCTTCATTTTTATTTCATACCATAATAATTATACATACTTACACACTAAAATAAAAGAAAAATCTGATTTTTTTAAAGAAATACATACATATTGTTATTTTAATAAACTGACACTAATAACAATCGATTTTATTATTTAATATTAACCTTCTCAATTCTCATTCTGAGAAGAGGCCCCAATTTTGCCTAGCAATGGGAATATAATGGGCTGATGATGATGATATAGAGTCTGTTTTTCGTTTCCAAAATCGACTATTAAATAATATATTAATCCATTATGTCAAATAAGTATAATAATATTAAGCTTTAGCTACGACGATATTGAATTATTAATAAGTAACCAAATGTAGTGAATTTTATAATTCAGTATCTTTTTTTTCGCTTGCACTCCCTCACACCACCACACGCACACACCGTCCCCTACACACAAACGCACCCCCAACACAAACACTCCCCCCCACACCCACAAACTCACTACGCATCCCCATACATATGCACTTATATGACTACGTATACATATACATATGACTTACCCTCTTAATATCTGCCAATAGAATATTGTAAAAACTTAACCATAATTTTTCAAGATTTAGATTAATTAATTCAGCCTCTCAATCTGTACCATGTAACCGAGAGGCCTGGCCCCTGTCATACAGGTTGTCGTAGTTCAGGGTCCAGGGCTACACTGCTGTTATGTTCTTTAGAAGTCGCAAGAAACATTAAATGTTTCTTTCTTTCTTTAATTATAAACATTAATAATAAGAAATGGGACAAGATTATGCTAATTATGTATTTTAGCCGTTGTTCGTAATAAATCAGGGGTCGTTAATATTGAAGGGAATTTGTAAGAAGGCAATATTTCAGGGACAGTATCTCAGGGCGAGCTGTCCACTGCTCCCGGTCATTGGCACGCAAATTCAGCTTCCTTCATTCTCTTTGGACGAAGGTTCAATTTGTTTATACGTGATGTCGTGTTAGTTCATTTCGGTAGTCAATGAACTCTAGAATTTGTTTCACTGTATATAAAGCCGCTGATACACATGGCAGCTACTTTCATGTGTAACAAGTAGCTTGCACAACATTTGATTTATTGCCATGCAATCTGAGGGAGGGGTCGCGGGGCTCAACCGGCACGTGTGAACGTACGCGGCAGCTACAGGCATGCCAGTGTCACCCAAATCCGTCTTCTTCTTCTCTTCTTTTTTTGTCTCATTCATTGAGCTACACATTCTTCTGCTAGTAACAATATGACTATATAATTCACTTCGAAAGTAGAAAATGTGCTGTCAAGACGTCTCGGTAGCGTGGCGTACTGGCACGTGTATACTGCTTGCCAGTTACAGGCATGCAAGTAAGAAAATTGCATGCAGGTTTACTAGCAAATGTATCCACAGAGTGCCAGTTATTTGCATATAGGTATATGGTGGTAGCTGGCATGCAAGCTACTGCTCCATTTTATAGGCATGTGTATTCCGGCCATTACTATAGAACGTGTTATTGAAATAACTGAAAACTCTTTAGGGGTCATTGTAGTCATCAGTAAGAACAACATTTACTATGAGACCAAACCCGTTGTTTAAGAGGTTTTCAGTTAATTCAACGACACGTTGTTTAGGTATTATGCCTACTACTTTTGGATATCGCCTCTATTTCAAGACTGAAAAGACATTCTAGTGAAGAGTCTCTTATTACATATAATTCGAAATAATACAGCAAGTCGGAATAATTTTCGTGTATTATGTTAAACTAGCCTTTGCCTGCGGCTTCGCTCGCGTATAATTCTGTTTATTACAGACAGATCTTATCGCGCATCCTTCGGGAACTGTTTATCTTCCCGGGATAGTAAGATGGCTCTTGGCACATAGGTACATCTATATGCCAAGCTTTATTCAAAGCCGTTCAGCTCTTTCAGGGTGATTAAACGACAAACGAACAAACAAACAAACAATCATACTTTCGCATTTATAATATTTATAGTAGGATAGGATAAATAATTCCTCTACCCATATTTTTGTTTGTGTACCTTTTTCAGTATTTATTATAAAAGGAGGAGAGTTAAATTTATATAATTCGAAAGGTACTGTGCTACAGATGTGCAAAAAAAAACATGTGTGTATGTTATTGTGTAGGCAGGTATTAAAGTAAAGTGAAAATACACTCATGATTTCCCCATACAAAACGATACTTTACAGACAAAATTGGTCGAATTTCGTCCCCTTGCGATACTAGTTAACTTCCACAATACTACGAAAAGTAAGTAAACACCCGAAAGAGATGCTTTCGGTTAAGGGTAATGTAGCAGCCAAGTGGCGCCCCCATCAGTAAAAAATATTACTCGCTGAATAGGTACATCATTTATCGAAAATTCGTTTTTAACAATTAAAGTACAGGTACTGTAGTTTAATAATACTGTATTTAACCAACCAACTGCGATCGCCAACCCGCCTGCCAAGCGTGACGATTATGGCATGTCCCCCCTTAATTGGGGTAGGCCTATGTCCAGTAGTGGACGTCTTTCGGCTGAAATGAATGATACTGTAGTTTAATCAGAAACTATTAACTCTGTAAAATATGGTTCGCTGTAGTAGTAGATAGAAAAAATGCCAAAAGTGGCAGTTTTTCACACTTTTTCTATATACAACTACAGTCTACAGCGAAGTATAATTTACAGAGTTAATAGTTTCTGATTAAACTACAGTACCTGTACTTTAATAGTTAAAAAATAATTTTATTTTCGATAAATGATGTATTCAGCGAGTAATAATTTATTTACTGATGGGGGCGTCACTTGGCTGCTACATGCGCCTTAAGCTTACATATTACCTTTAGCAAATATTTCCTTGTCGTGTGTGATCTTCTAAGAATATTCGTATATATTCCGAGGTGACAAGTCATCGGCCGACTGGCCTTGACTTTCCCAGACATGTTTTATTAACGATTTCTGGCTTACACGACCCTTATTAAACTGAACACACTGAGAATAAGTAAACGCAAATATCGTGTCCTACGTGTTGATTTTATTTTACAGGGAATAAAAATCCTGCTCTTTTGTACCTAGTAGTCGATTTCTATGTGTTAGCAGTGGCGTAGCTATGTAACCAAGGGCCCCGGGGCAAAAAGTTAAAAGTCGAACATTCTTTATTCAACTAGGATATTATATAACTTTTCCGAACGTCGTTCACGGGGCCGAGGGGCCCCCTTGAGCTTGGGGGCCGCGGGGCACTGCCCCGCCTAGCCATACGGTAGCTACGCCACTGTGTGTTAGGTTCAAAAACCTAATTTTGATTATCACTTGCTTTAACAGTGAAAGAAAACATCTTGGGGAAACCTGGACACTTGAGTGTGTTCCGGTTCTTGATGCCATGGTGTGTGTAGTCCGCCAACTTGCAATAGGCTAGCGTGGTGGACTAAGGCCTGAACACTTCTTATCCTGAGAAGAGACCCATGCCCAGAAGTGGAAAAAAAGGCTGTATAATGTAGGTATGTGTTAGGTTCATCACATAGAAATCTAAATAATACTGGAATGCGTGTCGCTGGTTTTCCGCTACCAACACATAAATACACAATCACGTCCACCATGTTTCTAGCATTCGATGCAAAATACTACTACATACAACTACTACTACTACACACACACACACTACTGCTATATACTACTATATATACTTACTACTACTTATAGATTGTGTAAGAGGTACCTATTGTCTAGTAGTTTTGACAATTATAAATTAATTGTACCTAATAAATAATATTTTGCATGCCGATCATACGGTGAGACATGATGTACCTGTCAAAAACCACTAACATCTTTGTAAAAACCATGTTTCTTGCAAATAAAAATCTTTATCTTTAATAAACCTAAAAAACATTTCGCTGCTAGATATGCTACAAATACAATTTTGTGACTCTGCGTCCAAAACAGCACTGATGATCAAGCAAACGGTTCGCGCTCTGGTGTCCTAAACGACACCTGTACGCGGCGACAAGTTCACGCGCCTTTGCCACTTCTATTACCTTTATTTAGATTTCTATTACATAACATAACATAACATCACGCCTGTATTTCCCGGAAGTGGTACGCAGAGGTGTATAGTACACCCACATTTCGCCAGTTATTTTATAGTCCCATGTAATAGGGGGCGAGCCTATTGCCATCAACCGGGCACAAATCTATACTCCGGACTGCTACTGAGAATTTCCTAATGAAAAAACCCAATAACACTTTGCCCGACCCGGGAATCGAACCCAGGACCCCACGCTCAGCAGTCGCGCTTGCGACCACTAGACCAACGAGGCAGTCGTAGATTTCTATGGTTCATCATAATCATCATCATCGGTCCATTAATAAGTCAGTTCAGACGACGTGTCTGTGGTCTGGTAGTTCGAGTGTCGGACTGCTGATCACAAGGTCGTGGGTTCGATTCCCACAGGACACAAATATTTGTGTGATTAACATAAGTGTTTGTGTTGGTCTGGGTGTTTCTTATGTATTATAAGTATATATTTAAAAAAAATACAAGTATTATATCCATTGTCTATTACCCATAGTACAAGCTCTGCTTAGTTTAGGACTAGATGGTGATGTGTAGAAATGTCCTAAAAATATTTATTTATTTTATAATCTTTTCCAAACATAAGTCTTATTTTTGTTGAATTATATTGACCCTTGAATATAGAGCCAGTGCAGTGTTCAGAGTCTGAACACTGCACTGGCTCTACATTCAAAGTGAAACAAACTGAAATTCATTAAAAAAATACATTCAAACTGAAATTCAGTCTGAACTTCAGACTGGCTATAAAGTGATAGTGAGAAAACCACGAAAACGTTTTTGCTTTTATTGCTTATAACTTTTATAATGATAATTGGTACGTTTTAGTATTTGTTGTTTAAAAGTACAGGATATTACTAAAATCATCCATAAGTAATAACTTTACACGTGCAGCAAAAGAGCCTCTACGAGTGACGATATTTAGTTGATCGTCCGGCGCACCCTGGGCAGTCAGCCCCGCCACCAACCTGCTGACTGGCTAATCTTTTCCTCACGGCATGAGCTGTTATCATTATGTAGCTCATGTCGACACGATAGAAGAAGAAGACGTGCAGCTGTTTTTCATATAGACGCCAGGACAAAATAGGTCTTAAAACAGCGACTTTGGATGCCCACCAAATTGTTAATCTATGACCTAGAATATTTCTAAAAATTGCGTAATACTTGCTAACGATAAATAGAAATAAAAAAAAAATTACCCCCGCTTTGCATGTATGGACCTCAAATTTAATTCATATTCGGCTTTGGCCTTAACTTTTATTTGTATTTTGTGAGATTTTGAAGCAATTATATCGTTGGGATTGGAAGTTATAAGGTTCTGACAGACTGACAGACAGACGAAAAAGTGCTGAGCAGCCTAGTTAACTCAAAGACCTCGCTTCGCTCGGTCAACTAAAGGTGATTTAAGATAGTTTACCTCAGATAGATATAGATACAGATATAGATACCTATAAAGTTTATCATTACAGATATCGTAATATCACTTCATTGGATTGTTAATTCCGCTTTTAACTGCCCTGATCCGCTTAAAGCAAGGTAAATCTCGTAAATTATAGTATTGCGAACCGGAATAAGTAAAAACAGATATGAATATTTTATATTAATCAGTGAAGAAGATAAAAAATAAGTAACACATCTTTTAGAAGTACCGATGAGTATCTTTTAGAAGTATCCATCGAACTTTAGGAATCTACATTTTCATGTGATAGTATTTAATTTTGATATTTTCCGTAAGCGTCAACATAAAGTACGCGAACTCTTGTCTAACTTATAAATATTTTTAAGAATGGAATCAGGCGTCACTTTCCGGAAATCCACGACATACAAAATAAAATCTTATTCGAAGTCAGTAAAATTGTAGCCTGCGGTAGAGGAATTACCCAAAACATTTACTCATTGGGGAACGGATTTTGTTCTTTTTAGGGTACCGTACCCGAAGGGTGCAAAACGGGACCCTATGACTCTCGCAGCTCGCTACGCTGTCCATCCATCCGTCCGTCCGTCCATCCGTCGTCGTCGTCGTCGTATGCTTTGCTTTCTTTATAATCTTATGGACAGTTGCAGTGTCATCTTTGTGAAACTAAGTATGGGCTTGGTAATGTAAATATGTTGCTTTACGATCAGGTAACCGTTAATTAAATTATGGCGATGCTTGGGGGAGGCCTATGTCCAGCAGTGGACGTCTTTCGGCTGAAATGATGATGATGATGCTGAACCGTTAATTAAACACAGCGTACACCCTTTTGGAGAGAGGTAGGACTAGGCAGACTGCAATGTTTAGTCTGAAGCTTTTTTAGACATCTGTACCAGGCCCCTCAGAAAGTATTGCGAAAAAAAGTTTTTATATATGGGAGACTGGCCAGTTATAATGTTTTTCGAAAATATGATTATTTATAAGTAAAAATAAGTAAGTTCCAATTTCAAAATTTCCCTCCACATTTTTTGCGAGTTAATTCAAAGTATTGTGTCTCACTGAAATATGGATCTGCGCCGGGAACATTTTAGAGCTATGATTTTATACGACTTCAAATGGCATTCATGGATGAAGGAAGGGCCTTCATCCATGAATGCCATTTGAAGTCTATCGTACGATTCATCCGGTTTCAGGCGACACTTGAAATCGTATAAAATCATAGCTCTAAAATGTTCCCGGCGTGTTTACGACATCGTTACAGGTGATGAGTCCTGGATTTATCAATACGACCCAGAAACCAAGCGCCAGTCGACTGTTTGGGTGTTTCAAAATGAGCCAACGCCTACCAAAGTGAAGCGATCTAGAAGCGGGGGTAAGATTTTGATCGCTAGCTTTTTTAATTTGACTGGCCACTTGGTATCAATTCCCTTACGGGATCAAAGAAGCATTAATGCCGAATGGTATACTACCAAATGTTTGCCAGAAGTTTTCTCTGTTATAAGCAACAAGCGACCAAACACAGGGCTCCGCGGGCTACTGCTCCACCACGACAATGCACCTGCGCACACCGCACTCAAAACGAGGGACTTCCTGGACAGCACGCTAGTCAAACTCCTGGGTCACCCTCCTTACAGCCCTGATCTAGCACCGTGTGACTTCTTTTTATTCCCAAAAATAAAAAATCAGCTCAAAGGGATACAATTTTCGTCGCCGGAAGATGCGCTGGCTGCGTTCGAGCAGGCTGTAAACGAGGTGTCTGCGGCGGACTGGAAAAAGTGTATTGAAAACTGGTTTAGGCGCATGAATCTTTGTATAGAGGCTGGTGGAAAGTACTTTGAAAAGATTTGATAAAAATATATGTACGTATAGAACAATTTTTTTTAGTTTCGCAAAACTTTCTGAGTGTCCCACGTATATATTATCTACCAAGCGTTTGGCTACCTCCCTCCCTCACCTGACAACCTCGCAGCACAGTGAACTGTTTGTGCTCGCAGACAGATGGTACATAAATTATGTACTGATCTATTTCGATATTTGGGTCAGAATATTTATGTCCCTACGTAGAAAACTTCCGTAAAGTTGAAACTGAACTAAAAATGTATATAATACATTTTATATAGAAGTCAATGACACTGTATCATGTGAGTTACTTTGTCGAATGAAGCGGTTTTGTAAGCAACTGAAACCCCGATGAACATGTTCAAAAGGATGATTGATGCGGTCTTGCGGGAGCAAAGTTTTCTATGAGAAAGTGACAGCAATAGACTCTTTAGAAGGGTTTACGATATGATGGCATTTTATACTTACTAGCATCGCTTGTGCGTAAAGTATCGTTTTTATGGGGAAATAATGTGTGTATCATATTAACTTTACCTGCATTAACGGCAAAATACACACAAGATATTTTTTTGCACTTTTTGGCACAGTACCTTTCTAATTATCATGTTTCTTCTCCTGTATGTGGTCGTTTTTAATTACTTTACCGTTGCTAATGATGTATATGTATATATGCATATAGTATTTATGTATTAGGATTTATAGAATAAATTTTTGTTGTTATTTTATAGTAGTAGTATAGTATTTTATTTTATTATTAAATTATGTATCGAATTTGCACATCTGACAACCCAATTTTCTGTCCAGTTCATTCATGTCCATCGTAAGGTTGCCTGGAAGAAATCGCTGATCGCGATAAGGGCGCCATTTGTACAATAGTTTAAATGCATATTCCATGTAATGTTTTTTATGGTGTACAATAAAGTATATATAAATAAATAATGATATGTTTCATGTCATGGCTGTACTTGTATATAATTTAGACCTTTACTTGGAAGAGTGGAACTCCCTATCAAAAGCAAGCATTTGCTTAAAAGGTGGTTCCCAACGCTGTAATGAAAGTTTTACAAGTTGATGAAATAAACATTTATTTTTCATTTTTTATATGTCCATTTTTTATTATCCTACTTATCACTAGCTTCTGCCCGCTGCTTCGCACGCGTTTAATTCGGTTTATCACAGAAACCCTCGGGAACTTTGGTAGACTTCTGGATTTTCAGTTTTTTTTGTCGCTGGTGCTTTATATCTCTTACCCATGCTAGTTATACCTAATTAATAACATACGAATGCTTTGGCCAGTGTGGTTTGCTTTTACCCGACTGCGCAACAGCAAATACTGGGTTATCTTTTTCACGCGTATCTATGTATGTATGTGGGATTCTTTATACCCTCGAAGCATCTCAATGCCTGGATGGATTTTAATGAATGAGGTGTTTATCGACTCGGCTAAACTGTGCGATGGTTATAGGCTAAGTTTTGTTTTTCTAAAACCAAAATGGCGGCCATGAAATGCAAAATGGTGGTAGAGACAAAAAATTAATTTCACATACCATACTATGTTGGGTATCACTGAATAGGTCTTTTAAAATCAATATGATGTTTCTTTGATCATTTTACAGTCATAAGCTCCGTTTAAAAATTACACAACCTGAAAATTGTGTATGATGTACATTTCCGACTATAATTGATCTGGTAGATTGAACGAGGTGTTTATAGAGTTGTAAGAGTTATAGTGATAATATTTCATCATCATCATCATCATTTCAGCCGAAAGAGGTCCACTGCTGGACATAGGCCTTCCCCAAGCATCGCCAATATTTTATAGGTGTTTTTATTTATTATAGGCTAAACCAAGAACCAAAGGAAGGTGTTAAGCCAAAACTTACAAATTTGAAATAAAAAAGTTAATTTGAAAAACAAAAAACCCGACTGCTTCTAAAAAGAACTGAAAAGATGTAAACAAGACGTAGCAGCTATTTAAAATTAAAATTTTCAGTAGAAAATCATAACACGCAGTCGGAGGCTACCTACGAACTATGTAATTCACAAACATACATAGCCTCCGATGCGTGTTATGATTTTGTACAGAAAATTTTAATTTTAAATAGCTGCTACGTCTTGTTTACATCTTTTCAGTTCTTTTTAGAAGCAGTCGGGTTTTTTGTTTTTTAAATTAACATTTTTCTATGTTTTGGATCATAGGCAGATAAGTGATAATTAAGTAAACAAAACATCTATAACGCCATTTATTTGATAAAGTTAATAAACACAAAGTTTCATTAATAGTTATTTAAAAGAATAATAAAATGTTGAATGTAGCTCGTAACTTTTTAAATTATTGTGTTACAATAACTACAAAAACCAAAAATAATATTTCAAAATTAAAAAAGTTAGCTGGGTTGCAGCGGGATTCGATCTCAAAACTATCTACAAAGTCTCCCTTCAGGGCACCAGGCCACGGAATCAAGTACGAAACATGGTAAAATCACAGTTCATAATTATTCTAAAATGTAGTCGCCTAGCAACTTAATTTTTTTTTTTTTTTTATAATATAGGATGGCAAAACAAGCTAAAGCCCCACCTGATGTTAAGCGGTTACCTTTGCCCATGACGACTGCAATACCGCCTAGGCTGTTGCGTAAATGGTACCGCAAGTCATACTTACATATTACTCAATAAAAATTTATATTTTACTCAATCAAAATTTTGACATTCAATCCTTCATGGCTTCCGATTTCAATGTAAAGTAGAGTGTTTAGTTGCATCGCGGGACCAAATAAAACCAATAATTGAGATATGATACATCCTGTATGTAGCTTCAGACTATGGGCATTTACCGTTTAAAGTTTCATTGAAATCTGTTAAGTAGTTTTTGCGTGATTGGGGAACAAACGGGAAGGGATGGGAAGCTAACAGACACAGTTTTGACATTTCTACCGTTTTATTAGGGTTGCGTACCCAAAGGGTGCCAACGGGACCCTATTACTCTCGCTGCGCTGTCCGTCTGTCTATCACAGGGCTGTATCTTTGTAACGGTAATAGATGACCAGTTAAAATTTTCATAGAATATGTGTTACTATAGTGCCTATCACGACAAATAAATAAATAAATAAATATCTTTGGGACATTTTTACACAGCACCATCTAGTCCCAAACTAAGCAGAGCTTGTGCTATGGGTACTAGACAATGGATATAATACTTACATACTTTTTTTTTCGTAAATACATACTTATAATACATAAGAAACACCCAGACCAACACAAACACTTATGTTCATCACACAAATATTTGTGTCCTGTGGGAATCGAAACCACGACCTCGTTAATACTAAAAATAAAAAAGTCTTTTTTATTTATTTACCATACAAGAAACCTCGAAGAACGCATTTTTTCAACATTTTTGCTCCTGCTATATCTTCAAAACGGTAATACATACCAGCGTCAAACTTGGTCTGATTATAGTGCATGTGCATACAATGTAGTTTAGCAACAAATACAAAAAATAGGTCGAACATAGACATATGTGGTGGTACCTGCGTAAGAAAGAGATGCAAAAATTCATATTTCGCGCAAGGTGCGTTGATGTCTTTTGATGAACTCTCGTAAATTAAATCAGTTTCTATGGGGTATCAGGTCGATGAGTGGTACGGAAGCCTTACAATGTTAGTCCGACTCACACTTGGCCGGTTTTTATAAGTATAGATTACAAATGTGAAAGTATGTGAAGATGTTTGGATGTATGTTACTCAATCACGCTGTTAGGACTGAACGGATTTGTTTGAAATTTGAATAACGAATAGATACACAACCCGGATTAACAAATAGGCTACTTTTTGTCTAGAGAAGATGGACAGTTCCTGAGGGTTGCGCGATAATCGACATACACTAGTAAATACTAAAAAAAGGTACCCCATTGTTCGTTGTTTCACGCATGTGTTTGTCGCATCATTGTTGTTCGTGTGCAGTATAATAATGCGTTCAGCATGCTGGCGAGCTGCCGCGTTTTTGTAGCGCTTCCAGGATGTTTGCTGAGGCGAGGATTGACGGTTTTCACTTTTCATGCCATCATCCGAAAACGGTGTGCCTCGACCCTTCGCAGAATGCGTTCCAGCTAACTAGCAGCTATCTGCCGTCACTTGTTACTTACTACGGGGGGCTTAGCCCTCCGAACCCTCCTCCCGCGTCCCCGTTCCACCTCGTGGGGGCTTCAAGGGTGGTTTCCAGACCTCCCTTGTGGGCGTTATCGCTGCTCGAGCCCCCTAGCCAAGTGAATTCACCTCCAAATCCCCTAGCGGGGGCTTCGATTCCGATTATACATTTTCATGAGTTACGACTTAATACGACAAAATATATAATTTTTTGTTATTACCAATAGCGGCAGAACAGCATTACTTCTTAGCCTACCACTAGTGGCAGGATATTCCTTTTTATTAATCAGCCACTGGTGGCTGTCTAGATACTTCCTAAAATAAATGTAAATTACTTCAATGGAGCGGGTATATTAATAAGTTTTTTTTTGTTTTGTTTTGGTTTCCTACTTTATCCATGTGTACTGTCAATGACCTATGGAAGTCTATATATAGATAACGCGACAACGTGGGACTTCAGGTGAATCACTTTTGATCTTGTTTTATTAAGAAGAATAATTGTTTTTGAAAAAACAAAAAGTTTGTGAAGATGTTTGTTACTCAATCACGCTGAAACGGCAGAACGGTTTTGGATAAAATTCGGCACATAGATTAGACCATAACCCGGGTTAACGTATAAGCTACTTTTTATCCCGGGAAAATAAACAGTTCCCGATGTGTGTGCGATAAGTCTTTCTGTGATAAGCCGAATTATACTCGGGCGAAGCCACGGGTAAAGTCTAGCAGAATATAAATTCCGTGGCTATTTTATGAAATAAAAGTAAAATATAATATTCAAAAGATAATTATGCCTTAATTAAGGGTTCGACAACCGTCTGGCTTGCTCTGTTTATGTGTGTTCAAACCACAATACAAAAGACGGTAAAGGTTGTTTTAGCTGTTTTAAAACGCTTTACGAAACTTAATTAGGTACGTGTAGGTACCTAACATAACTATGAAACGAACATGTTGTTTATATTCTCCTCAACTCTTGTTATTTAAGTGTTATTATAGGAAGGCAGAGGACCGAGTATTGTGGCACAACTTGGGAGAGGCCTATGTCCAGCAGTGGACTGCGATAGGCTGAGTTGATGATAGGTACTCAAATATTATTGTCACAAAGTGCATGTTTGCCGACCTCCTTTAAAAAGCGGTTTGGTCAAGGTCGTATTAAAAAAAAATGATAAAAATTCACTATATACTTCTTCCAGCTGAAACTTTTTACGTAAAAAATAAGTGGACCAAACTTCTTAACCGTAACGGTTAAAAAAATCTTTTTAATCGTAATAGATAGCCAGTGGAAGTTTTCGCAGAGTATGTGTTACTATAGCCTGTATCATGGGTAATATCTACTAAAATAATTAAGTCTAAACTCAAAGGGATTCCCATACATGGTGGAACGGAACCTTTAGTGCAAGAGTCCGACTCGCACTTGGCCGGTTTTTTGTTACTGCTCTTAGAAATATGAAGCGTCAAAATTGGTCTGATTGTTATAGTGCAAACTCTATAGTTAAATAATATAAAGAAGATGGTACGGATCCCTAAATGCACGAGGCGCACTCGCACTTGGCCGATTTTTTACAGTTTCTCCATATAATGAATTTGTCCCCTAGTGAACTTTGCTCATAAAAAATATCTGTAAACGGAATAGGATTCACATAAATGTATTTTCGTGAAAAATAAATTGAGATACTTCATCCGCCGATTGTTACTTTAGGCTGCTTTAGGCAAATTTATTTAAAAATAGAATTGGGTAATTGTAGCAAATCACGCCAGTTACTTGTATTTTCTCCTATAATGTGCCGTTAATGATGTCTTCCTTACCTTTGTACGGAATCATCCCGGGCCTTTGCCCCTTGGTATCAAAATTTCAATGCCCTATTTATCGGGTAGCATAGGTAAATGACTTTCACCGGTCAATGACTTCCCGGAACTGAAAAAATGAATTCGCCTATCGTCATTTTAGTAGAAAGAGGGTGACCCAGTATTTATTCTGTTACTGTAATATTATTTTTGCATTGTATTGAGACATCAAAGTTTGAGGCTTTTGAGGACGTCAAAATTTCCGCATTGACATAATTTTGTTACCTACTTAAATCTTGTTTATTGTGCTAAATTCTTAAAGACGGTTAACAATGTTCTAAGACTTCGTTTGGGAAGCAAAAAATATGGTATAATCATGTTAAACTTTACGAATAAATAAGGTAAAAATTATACAAGAGTACAATGCAGTATCAACCACCAAAATGCTGGGAATCGAAAAAAAATATTGTGCAGTTCACGTAAAGGTAAATCTCATCATGTAACATAATATGAATAAAAATATAAATAAATATATTTGGTACATTTTTACACAGCAACATCTAGTCCCAAACTAAGCAGAGCTTGTACTATGGGTACTAGGCAATGGATATAATACTTATATGTAAACACCCAGACCAGCACAAACACTTATTTTCATCACACAAAAAAAAACAGTATTATATCCATTGTCTAGTAGTTCTAGTACCCATAGTACAAGCTCTGCTTGGTTTGGGACTAGATCCCAGAAATAGATAGAGTAGAATGGTTGTAATAACAATTTTACTTGCGATTCATGCGTGGCACCTTTTGAACAAACTACGCCTTACATATTGATGTCATTAATTTAAAAAAAATAACTAAGTAATCAAATGTACAGCTTTTGTTTCTGCAGTTAAAACAGCACAAAAAGGCATTTTTGAGGGTTTTTGTTACAGTATTTACAGAAAAAAGTCATAAGGCGTACTGAGAAAGGCTCTGAAATGCCCTGCACTATGGTGCAGAGTGTTGGCACGCGCGCCCTGCCCACTTTTCCATTCTATCTATTTCTGTGGACTAGATGGTGCTGTGTAAAATGCCCCAAAAATATTCATTTATATGATTAATTTATGGTTTAACACTCGAAATAAACTAAATGTCGACATGGTGAAAGCAGAATTATGCATTCGCTGTAATTAGCAGTTTGCAGCGTGCAATAACCTTCACCAAAAAATTCAAGGGAATCTAAGTATGAGCATCTTCAGTATGCTGGTACTCATATATCGAGAGTACTGTCCCTACTGTACAACCTATGCACTAGTCACAATTATATACCATCAGACTTCATGTCAACAATTGTAGTGTCAGTTGTTAAAAACAAGAATGGTGACTTATCAGATCGGTGTAACTATAGGCCGATATCCCTGGCTACTATCACAGCTAAGGTTTTTGACAGGTTGCTTGAGACACAATTAAATAAACATCTTAAATTGCACGATAATCAGTTTGGATTTAGGCCAAAACTTTCGACTGAAAGTGCAATATTGTGTCTCAAGCATACTGTCAGATACTATACGGATCGAGAAACGCCTGTATATGCATGCTTTCTCGATCTATCGAAAGCTTTTGATCTGGTTTCCTACAACATACTTTGGAAGAAATTAGAAGATGAAAAACTTCCCCCCGAGATCATTAATATTTTTCAGTACTGGTATGGAAACCAGGTCAACAAAGTGAGGTGGTCAGGGCAGCTTTCTGACACCTATAGAATGGAATGTGGAGTGAGACAGGGGGGTTTAACTTCACCTGTATTATTTAATTTATATATAAATGCGCTGATTGGCGCGCTCAGCAGAGAACATGTCGGATGCTTCATTGACGATGTATGTGTCAATAACATCAGCTATGCTGACGACATGGTCTTGATGAGCGCGTCAGTCTGTGGTCTGAGGAGGCTCCTTCAAATATGTGAAGACTATTCTCGAACACACGGCCTGGTGTATATGCAAAAAAGACTCGATGCATGTTATTTAAAGTTCGGAACAAACACCTATTCAATATACCACCAGTAAAACTGAATAGAGTCTCCCTAGAATTGGTAGATAGTTTTAAATACCTGGGTCATGTTGTTACATCTGATTTACGTGACGACTTAGATATTGAACGGGAGCGGAGGGCTTTGTCGGTGCGCGCTAATATGATATGCCGTAGGTTTGCGCGTTGCTCCACGGCAGCTAAAATAACACTATTTATAGCGTATTGTACATCTTTTTACGCATGCAGCCTATGGGATGCATATACTCGCTCATCATACGGAGCCCTCCGGGTTCAATATAATAATGCATTCAGGATGCTGATGGGGCTGCCGCGGTTCTGCAGCGCCTCTGGTATGTTCGCGGAGGCGCGCGTCAATGGCTTTAGTGCGATCATGCGTAAGCGCATAGCTTCGTTGGTAAGCAGGGTTCGCGGCAGCGCTAACGGTATCCTGAAAATGATTGCGAACAGGGTAGACTGCCCATTTATGAATAATATAATTAGATTTCATGTTTAATATTTTGATAAAATTTTATTGGTTTGATTTATTAATTAGCTTCATTTGTAATTATTTAATTTGTAATTTTAATGATTTTGTTTTATTTGTGACATGAAATTTAATTATTAAATTTGCTTTGTATATTACTAACCATTTCAATGATATCTTTTTTACTAACAATAATGGATCTATGTTATCTGAGCAATAAATGAATTATTATTATTAAGTATGCTGAAAGCTGTGACTACCAAAAATATATGTAAAATTTAATAATTTTATTATTTTTAACGCATTTACGCATGCGAAGCAAAATCTAACGATTTAAACTGTGGTTTTTTTAAAATTAAATTTAAATTTTAAATCGTTAGATTTCGCTTCGCATGCGTAAATGCGGTAGAAACATAAAATAATTAGTAAGGGCATATCTATAAGACTTTGAATTAACTGCAAAGTTAGTTGAGACGGTTAAGAAACGCTGTTTCTTAATAAGATATCGCTGACGTCACCCAAAGACGTACCAAAGTGGAAGTTAAATTCGATACCACGAACAGTGTTCACTGTAGCTTAGTGGCTAAAGCACTGGTGTACTGAGCCAGGAGTCGCAGGTTCGAATCCTGCTCGTGAGCGATTTTTTCTTTCCACAGTTTAAATCGTTATGAAATTAATGTTTATTAAGTGTTTCATTGTATTCACCCTCAGTAAATACCTTCACCAGGCAAGGTTCAGTTATTCTGTTAATTTGATCTGGCAACCCTGATTACATTGCGTATAATTATTAAAATTAGCTTTCCTGACGTTTCGAATATTTTGCGGCGTAATTTTTAGTTTTTGAAACTTAACTCGCGCTGTAGGTTAAAATTAAAACTAAAAATTTAAAATTTCTTTATTGTGCCAAAAAATATACAACACATTGGTTGAAGCTCTAGACCTCACACTAGGATTCCCTGTGTCGTGGGGTCTAGTCTCTTTCAGTGGTTGTTTATCATCGAAACAATGATTTTCTTTATTTAATTTTATCCACAGTAAGTTGTACAGAAGTTTAGTGTTAATATGTGTTACTTATGTGAGTATGTCATATATCTGCCTACCGAGAGTTGTATCTTAGCAATTTGAAATGTCCTGTACAACCGACAGACATAGTAAAAAATATACTATGTCTGTGGTACAACCATATAAGAAATATGGTACAACATAGCTCTTCCACTTAACACTTTGTTACCTTTAGGAATAAAATATCTTACAATTTGCTCACGTAATGTGAACAATGCCCAATCGAAATAGGGTAAAGTGCGCAAATAAATAAAATCATTCAACAGTGCCCACCGTCACTCGGGCAGAGTTGACAATGCCTATTAAAAACCAGGCAGAGCCCGCTTATCTACAACGTGTTATTAAAATATATGAAAACCTCTGAAGGAGTCATTGTAGTCATCAGTATGAGCAACTTCTACTATTGGAACAACCATGAAATCGCGAAAAAAATATCAGCTGTTCCCTACATTTGTGTTCACATAAATCGACAAAATGTAGGGAACACCTGTATTTTTTTTCGCGATTTCAAGTTTGGTCTTGTAGTAAAAGTTGTTCACACTGATGAGTACGATGACCCCTTAAGAGGTTTTCAGTTATTTCAACAACACGTTGTATACTAATATGATAAAAAGAGGTAAGATTTGTTAGATAAACTCTCAACTAATTTTAATAATTCTTTCACCATAAGAAAGCTACTTTATCTAGAAGTAACATAGGCTATATTTTATTTCAGTACGCGGGCGAAGCCGCGGGCAAAGTCTAGTAATTTATATTATCGGACTTTACCCAAAGGACCTGTGCAATGTCGACAATGCTCGGGCAGTACGGACTCTGTGCATTCTGCGGACTCTGCCCTTAAGGGGAATGTAGTAGCCAAGTGGCGCCCCCATCAGTAAAAAAATTATTACTCGCTGAATACATAATTTACCGAAAATTCGTTTTTAACAATTGAAGTACAGGTACTGTAGTTTCAGAAACAATTAACTCTGTAAAATATAGTTAGCTGTAGAAGTAGATAGAACACTTGGCTACTACATGCGCCTTAACATATTATATGTATTCTTCTTCGTGTCGACATGAGTTACATAATGATAACAGCTCATGCCGTGGGAAAAAGATTAGCCAGTCAACAAGCTGGTAGCGGGGCTGAGTGCCCAGGGTGCGCCGGAAAATCAACTGAATATTAACTCGTGGAGGCTCTTCTAATGCACCCTCATAATCGTATGTATTAAGAAAGCGCTATGATTCCGACTAACGCATGGTCGATGCCTACAGTAACTTAATGCTCTCAACTTTATGCCATAAATGTCTTTCCAGAATAATGTTCGAGAAAGCTAATGGATGTTAACACGTGGCTATTCACTCACAGGTTAACAGTCACAATATGGTGTGACGCGCAGGGGTGCATTCTTTCCACGTTGCCTGTCATCGGATGTCTGCGAGACTGTTTGTTCCCTGACATTTTAATGGAGAATGTGCTTATTAAAAAGAACTTTGTGCTATATCAAACATATTAATGCTATAAAAACGTCTGCTTAATAATTTGTGTGAAATCTTGATATTCCTGCGACCGTTCACCTTGTGGGGGGGACTACCCACGCTGAGCCTTCCAGCACGCGGTTGCCACTCCAGAAATTTTCGGCCCCATCAGCCATCGATGAAGGTTGCGGGAATCCGCTGGATGCGGGAAGCGCAGGACTGGTCGTTATGGCGATGCTTGGGGGAGGCCTTTGTCCAGCAGTGGACGTCTTTCGGTTGAAATAATGATGATGATGATTCTTGATATAGATCCCTGATACTTTAAAGTTAACTTTAGATACAAAACAAATGGTTGAGAAGTTGCTTGTCCGTTTATTTCGTACTTAGCTTTCGCCCGAAGATTCGCTCACTTAAATCGGATTGCACACCTTATACGCCAACGAGGTGCCAATCTTTGCATCAAAATGGTTTATATGGACATAACGCGCTTGCTAACAAATAATCATAAGAACCTCAGTGGGAAAGAATATGAAAAAGATACCGAGTGTTGTGGCGCAATTTGGAGAGGCCTATGTCCAGCAGTGGACTGCGATAGGCTGAGTAGAACTTTTTTGACATTGTCTAACACACTGAAAACTTCTTTCTGTTCTTCAATTACTGCAGTGCCCACAATTTCTTGTCGCATGTTCCAGGTGGAATTATACAGTTTCATTCATTAAAATGGGTCAGTGGGGAGAAATCTTAAACTATGAGAACTAGAGAATTTTGCTCTAGGAACTACGACGTCGATTTTGAAGAAATGAAAAACTTCATTACAAGATTTTCAAAAAAACTACATGGCGCGGGAATCGAACCCAGTAATTTTCTTTAAAAAATCTCAGTATTTTTAAATCTTTGAATGTAGTTTTTAATTTCTCTAAAATCGACGTCGTTTTGTTTTATTATAATTTATATGTATTTATATGCTATCTATATATACCAGGCCCCTCAGAAAGTATTGCGAAAAAAAGTTTTTATACAACGTGTCCCAGAAATCAACGTCAAGCCGAAAACGGGCAATAGGCCAAGTCGTGACAGTCATTAGAAAAATATAAAAAAAAAATTTGGTCATGTACTTTTCAAATTTTATGGATTCAAAAAAAAATCTCGAAAAGTGACACCCTGTGATGATTTTTCAAGTCCTGTGGCTACAAATATTAACTTTCCGTCAGTTTTTTTTCTGTGACGTAACCATGAATAACCCTTCTGTAAATTACAGTTAAAAGTTAAAACATAACTACCTCATTTTTAAATAAAATGTTAGATTTTTGCCCAACATTGAATTCAAAATTATTACATCACCCAACTTTAACCGCGTGTAGTGTAAAAAAAAAGTACTACACTATTTTGGCAAGTAACTTTAAAAGATGGCGCGTTTAGTCTGGATTCCAAAATGGTATGCCACTTACTAATTGCTACTTCTTAATTGAGGAAAAAAAAATATTTGTTAGTTTTAGGTGCGTTTGAAATAAAATTCAGTTGTTGGATTTCTTTAGTTATAATTTTTATTAAATCAGATTTACCGAGTTTATATTAAATGTTCGAACTGTTTGCCTTCAGCTGCACATTTGGATATCTCTTACGATACATTCTTGCTGCAGCATTGGCGTTGCATAAGCATGCTCCATAAATGAGATGCATGTTGGCGTATTCCTGTGCGGTGTATCGAGATGGCATGATAACAAACTACACAAAATACGGGATTACGATTAAAACAAGTCCGGGGTCGTCAGAAACAGTGCAGATAAATCAAAATCACAATGCGAATGAAGTCCAATAAACAAAGCCACAGTTGTAAGTATGAAGTCACTACAAATACAAAAGGATGCTTAGAAAACGAAAGAGCGTAACGTGCTGCAGTATTGCACAATTCACCTAACGCATCCCTGTTTCGCCAGAGTGGCGTCTCTATCTGTTTCACTCACACAGACGAAATTATGTGTCAATCCGTCTCGCTCTTAGATAAAAGTAGCGTCACTATCTATCTCGTAAGAGATACCCAAATGCTGAGCGTTATCCCGATCATCTAGTATTTATTAATGTGCAGCTGAAGGCAAACAGTTCGAACATTTAATATAAAATCTGTAAATCTGATTTAATAAAAATTATAACTAAAGAAATCCAACAACTGAATTTTATTTCAAACTTACCTAAAACTAACATTTTTTTTTTTTCCTCAATTAAGAAGTAGCAATTAGTAAGTGGCATACCATTTTGGAATCCAGACTAAACGCGCCATCTTTTAAAGTTACTTGCCAAAATAGTGTAGTACTTTTTTTTTACACTACACGCGGTTAAAGTTGGGTGATGTAATAATTTTGAATTCAATGTTGGGCAAAAATCTAACATTTTATTTAAAAATGAGGTAGTTATGTTTTAACTTTTAACTGTAATTTACAGAAGGATTATTCATGGATACCACACAGAAAAAAAACTGACGGAAAGTTAATATTTGTAGCCACAAGACTTGAAAAATCATCACAGGGTATCACTTTTTGAGATTTATTTTTGAATCCATAAAATTTGAAAAGTACATGACCAAGATTTTTTTTTATATTTTTCTAATGACTGTCACGACTTGGCCTATTGCCCGTTTTCGGCTTGACGTTGATTTCTGGGACACGTTGTATATGGGAGACTGGCCAGTTATAATGTTTTTCGAATATATGATTATTTATAAGTAAAAATAAGTAAGTTCCAATTTCAAAATTTCCCTCCACATTTTTTGCGAGTTAATTCAAAGTATTGTGTCTCACTGAAATATGGATCTGCGCCGGGAACATTTTAGAGCTATGATTTTATACGATTTCAAGTGTCGCCTGAAACCGGATGAATCGTACGATAGACTTCAAATGGCATTCATGGATGAAGGCCCTTCCAAGGCAACCGTGTATCGTTGGTATAACGAATTCAAGCGCGGTCGACCAACTTTGGGGGATGACGAAAGAAGCGGTCGCCCTTTGACGGCTGTTACCGAAGAAAACGTGCTAGCAGTGAAAAATTTAATCCAAGACAATAGGCGAATTACATATCAGGAGATTCAACACATATTGAAGATTGGATCGGGAAGCGTTCACGAGATTCTACACAGCCATCTTCGCGTGAGGAGGATAGTATCACGCTGGGTGCCGCACAACCTCACCGATGCTCAGAAGCAGGCCCGGGTGGAATGGTGCCGTGATATGCTTAACAAATTTGAAGCAGGCTCGTCTCGGCGTGTTTACGACATCGTTACAGGTGATGAGTCCTGGATTTATCAATACGACCCAGAAACCAAGCGCCAGTCGACTGTTTGGGTGTTTCAAAATGAGCCAACGCCTACCAAAGTGAAGCGATCTAGAAGCGGGGGTAAGATTTTGATCGCTAGCTTTTTTAATTTGATTGGCCACTTGGTATCAATTCCCTTACGGGATCAAAGAAGCATTAATGCCGAATGGTATACTACCAAATGTTTGCCAGAAGTTTTCTCTGTTATAAGCAACAAGCGACCAAACACAGGGCTCCGCGGGCTACTGCTCCACCACGACAATGCACCTGCGCACACCGCACTCAAAACGAGGGACTTCCTGGACAGCACGCCAGTCAAACTCCTGGGTCACCCTCCTTACAGCCCTGATCTAGCACCGTGTGACTTCTTTTTATTCCCAAAAATAAAAAATCTGCTCAAAGGGATACAATTTTCGTCGCCGGAAGATGCGCTGGCTGCGTTCGAGCAGGCTGTAAACGAGGTGTCTGCGGCGGACTGGAAAAAGTGTTTTGAAAACTGGTTTAGGCGCATGAATCTTTGTATAGAGGCTGGTGGAAAGTACTTTGAAAAGATTTGATAAAAATATATGTACGTATAGAACAATTTTTTTTAGTTTCGCAAAACTTTCTGAGTGTCCCACGTATAATAGTAGTTTATGAAACTGTTGCATAATAGGGGTTATTAAAACACGAGAGTGAGTTTAAAAACCGAGCCGTAGGCGAGGTTTTTAATAGTATCACACGAGTGTTTTAATACCTAATTATGTCAGTTTCATACACTATTTTATCTACACTCATACAATTTTAAATAAAATACCAAAGTCAAAATCTTGGTAATTGTAAATAAAAAGCATTGTCGTTGTTTTTCTTGATTTCTCTGGTAAAAGATTGTTCGTCATTTACGTTGCTGCATCTAGAAATTCAGGCGGGGTCATATTCTCCTCAGTTCAGTATCACTGCTGTAGTCATATATTTTTGCCCAGAATAAAACTTTCGACACACAAAACCATAATAATAACGTAAACAATAACAATAAATTTACAAGTAACGATGTCCAAATCCAGTAGGCCGTGGCGCGCGGCCGCGCGCCTACACAGATAATAAAATATAGTCTGACGAAACATTATAATCGGAACTAATTTTCTATCCTTGTCAGGATTCCGTCAATCTCTGTTTTATCATACAAAAAATATGCCTGTAAACACTTAAATATAATTAAAAGCAATATGACAATCAAAAGTTCTGCCAAAAAAGCGATTTTAAACGATAAAAATTTTCAATGTATGACAAGTGGCGCCACCCTGAATTTTGTGTACTCATTGGTGCCAAACTGTACGACTGCTAAAAAAAAGGTTTGAAAACTCCTTGGTTAGGTCGAAGTGGCATTAAAAACTCCTTAGTTGGGCTGAAGTGTGCGGTTATGGAAAAATAAATAAATTACCGCATTGTTTTGTTCAGCAAACTGTATCGTAATGAAACTTTTTAAATTCATTACAGGTGCATGTGGGTAAAGTATGTCATTATGACATTACTTTCGAGTTCATAATTCGAATTTTACGATACGAGTGTAGATAAATATTAATTTAACTTTTTTTCCATAACCGCACACTTCAGCCCAACTAAGGAGTTTTTAATGCCACTTCGACCCAACCAAGGAGTTTTCAAACCTTTTTTTTTGCAGTCGTACAGTTTGGCACCAATGAGTACACAAGAAGACCGAAGAGTATAACTTGCCTCTTTGTTTAGCGTTTGTGGACTACGAGAAAGCCTTCGATTCGATCGAGACTTGGGCGGTACTACAGTCTCTTCAACGGTGCCAGATTGACTATCGGTACATCGAAGTGTTAAAGTCTTTGTATGAAAACGCCACTATGTCAGTCCGATTACAGGACCAAGCCTCGAAACCTATCCTTCTGCAGCGAGGTGTGAGACAGGGAGATGTGATCTCTCCGAAACTGTTCACTGCTGCATTGGAGGATGTCTTCAAGGTTCTGGACTGGAATGGGCTAGGCATTAACATAAACGGCGAGTACATCACTCACCTTCGGTTTGCCGACGACATAGTAGTCATGGCTGAGACCATGGAGGACCTCGGTACAATACTCGATGACCTCAGTAGAGCTTCCGATAGAGTGGGTCTTAAAATGAATATGGACAAGACAAAGGTTATGTCGAATTCCCATATAGCACCCATTCCCGTAAGCATCGGAGAATCTACACTCGAAGTTGTTGACGATTATGTATACCTAGGACAAACTGTCCAGCTAGGTAAGTCCAACTTCGAGAAAGAGGTCAATCGTCGAATCCGACTCGGTTGGGCAGCGTTCGGGAAGCTACGCAATATCTTCTCGTCCAAAATACCGCAGTGTCTCAAGACAAAAGTCTTTGACCAGTGTGTGTTGCCAGTAATTACTTACGGTACTGAAACGTGGTCGCTCACAATGGGCCTGATAAGAAGGCTCAAAGTCACTCAAAGGGCAATGGAGAGGGCTATGCTCGGAGTGTCCCTGCGTGATCGAATCAGAAATGAGGAGATTCGCAGGAGAACGAAAGTAACCGACATAGCCCGAAGAATTGCCAAATTTAAGTGGCAGTGGGCGGGGCACATTGCTCGCAGAACGGATGGCCGATGGGGCAGTAAAGTTCTGGAGTGGCGACCGCGTACTGGAAGGCGCAGCGTGGGTAGGCCCCCCACAAGGTGGACCGACGACCTGGTGAAGGTCGCGGGAATCCGCTGGATGCGGAAGGCACAGGACCGGTCGTTGTGGCGATGCTTGGGGGAGGCCTATGTCCAGCAGTGGACGTCTTTCGGCTGAAATGATGATGATGATAAGTACACAAAATTCAGGGTGGCGCCATTAGTCATACATTGAAAAATTTTATCGTTTAAAATCGCGTTTTTGGCAAAACTTTGGATTGTCATATTGCTTTTAATTATATTCAAGTGTTTACAGGCATATTTTTTGTATGATAAAACAGAGATTGACGGAATCCTGACAAGGATAGAAAATTAGTTCCGATTATAATGTTTTCGCCAGACTATATTTAAGTATTATCTGTGTTGAAGCGCGTGCGCGGCGTGCGCACGGCCGCGCTCCATGGCCTACTGGATTTGGCTTTGGATTGGATTTGTTATCAAGATTTTGACTTTGGTATTTTATTTAAAATTGTATGAGTTTAGATAAACTAGTGTATGAAACTGACATAACTAGGTATTAAAACACTCGTGTAATACTATTAAAAACCTCGCCTACGGCTCGGTTTTTAAACTCACACTCGTGTTTTAATAACCCCTGTTATGCAACAGTTTCATAAACTACTATTTCAACACACTTGCTCGTAAAGTGGCTCTTATTGCACCGGTTTTAGGTTCATAATGTGGCTTATAACGCACGCATGCTTTTTTCATTATATGATCGCACTAGTGCTTTTTAACCGACTTCAAAAAAAGGAGGAGGTTATGTATTCCGCGGGTTTTTATTTTTATTTTTTATTATTTTTTTCATGTATGTACACCGATTACTCCGAGATTTATGGGCCAATTTACGTGGTTGTTCTTTTATTTGGTAGAGGAAGCCCGCGCGGTGGTCCCATATAAATTTTATCGACTTAGGTTGAGTAGTTTTTTAACCAGCTTCAATAAATCAGTTTATTTTAGCTTCGCCTATCTAGATGATCTGCTCATTGGTTCGTTTTTCTGAGAATTCTTGGCCGATATGCGTGTTTTGTTTTTTCACGATAGTGATTGGACGTTTGGAAGAACATGAACGAGACCTTTGCCCAGCAGTGGGATAGCAAAGGTTAATAAAACATATTTTCTCAAATTGGTTATATAAACATTTATGAATCAACCCTCGCAATTATCAACTAAAAAGTATGAAATAAAAACTTTTTAACAAAACATAAAACCGACTTCAAAAACCTTAACTAAAAAGTAAAAAATAATCATTGTATGTATTTTAAAATCTTAACATAAACCTACATTTTGAAGGCGGCGCGTCATTTTCATGTACGTTCACATAAACTGTTTTTTTTTTACTATAGATATGCGCTCGACGGTAAATTACATTTACATTTACGTTACATTTACATTTACGCAAAGGGTCAACCACGCGCCGCCTTCAAAATGTTGGTTTATGTTAAGATTTTAAAATACATACAATGATTATTTTTTACTTTTTAGTTAAGGTTTTTGAAGTCGGTTTTATTTTTTGATAAAAAGTTTTTATTACTTTACAGTTTATTTTTAAATCCCAGCAAAGAGTTTTTATGCCTGAACTAAATTTAAAAAAATTGGGAATAAATCAACTGTATTAATTAAAATATGATAAATAAACATTTCATTTCATCAAATTATTTATTTTTGTCAACCAATTAATATTAATTTGTGTTATAAATAAAAAAAAACAATTTATAATATTTTTATATTAGACTGTTTGGCGGTTTCCTTCGACCACCTACGCGCGCATAGCTGTATGTCACCGCGCGGACCGCGCGCCATTTGTATCATTTTTCACAAATTCAATATTTATCTAAAATGTGCAATTTATGTTTTTTTCCTCACAAGTGTGTTGAAAAACGTCGTATGACACGCGTGAGCATTGACTATTAAATTCTCGGCTCTATTACGCCCTCGCCTTCGGCTCGGGCTGCAATCCAGCCTCGAGTATAATAGTCAACTTAGCTCACTTGTATCATAATGTACTATTACAATATTCATTTTTACAAACAATCAATTGTGTTTATTACATTTAAAACAAACTTCTTCGATATTAATAATTATCTATATTCAAGTATTTAGACAACTTCGTAAAACGAAATAAGTTTTTTTTGTAAATGGAAACAAATAAATATTTGATTCTAGTATAGAACAGAATCAAGTTACCAATTCCAATAATCAGGTGCTTTGGTTGCAGAATACAAATACCTTATAAAATTAAGTGTAAACATTACTGAAACTACTTAAATACTTGATAACCATTACCAAGTTCGTTATAACATCAATCAACAGAAGTCATTGGCATGCATAGACCAAGTAAATTGGCATGATAGCCAAACTTGATTGTATTAACAATTACTTTGTTAGATTTTATCAAGATAACTTTTCTGTTGCTTAATTAACATAACTTTATTGCCATAATCGTATTAATTTATGTGCTCGTATACATCATGACTTTTTACCAATTTTTTTTATCATAATCTTTGCTGAAAATAATAAAATACGTGTTTTTAGGGTTCCGAAGTCCTACAAGGAATCCTTATAGTTTCGTCATGTCCGTCCGTCTGTCCGTCTGTCCGTCTGTCCGTCTGTCCTAATCCTTTACAGCTTAATAACTTCTACAGATATAAACATAAGTAAATGAAATTTTGTTAAAAAATAGTCTACATATAGATCTCAATTTTAAAAGAATAAAAAAATAGTTTTTCCGTATTTTAGGGGTGGCGTCCATACATGTGAAATGGGGAAAAATATTTTTTTTTCGCTGCACCCCCTCGTGTGGGATATCATTGAATAGGTCTACTAAAATGAAGGTAATGTTTGATACACCACTTTTTTATCAGGTGTACCATCTGCGAAATATAGCCCGCCAAAGTGGCTTGCAATGTGTCCCCCCCCCCTGCCATTTCTAAACTATGCAATGTCGGAACTTATAATCTTCCACATTGATAGACCTTTGTAAAAACTCTCTTTTAAAATTATTTCGAGTATAATGTGATTATAATTTTTTGAGTTATAGAGAGAAAACTGAAAAATACTTAAAACGTCCTAGTTCAAAGGTCATTGACCTTAGAGAAAAATGATTGTAGCAAATAATGCTCCTTTAGCTACTTTCTATTTGAAAAAATTACAAAAAGTAACTTTGAAATGACACACTTCTTGAATTTGGCTTCTTGAATTTATCGCTAGATGGCGCTACTAACAATACGCTCTGAGTCGCGAATGCTGCCGATTATTGCAAAAACTAAAATAGCCATGATTAATATTCGATTTGATTCGTTTGTAATTACACCTACTTAAGGAACCCTATAATACTGAGCATGGCCCGACATGCTCTTGGCCGGTTTTTTATTTTAGTTATTCGGTATTAAAATATTGAGATATGGCATCACAAAGTTTACGTTTGACTTATAAATCACTGTGTTGAAAATAATAAAACACGTGTTTTTCCTTTTATTGTCACTCAGTACTAAAAAATGATGTTTGACGTAGCAACCACACAGAAATTGATCATTTTTCCGGGAAAATTAATTTATTGCGATAATTTTACCTACCAATTTTTTCCAAAAATGGAGTCTTTGAATGATATCTAATGCCTATAAAAAATTTGGATTGTGATTAAAAAGTTATCCTGTATAACAGCTCGTGTATGTTTGCAGCTATCAAGGAACTTAGTTATATAACCAAGTTCCTTGAAAGCTGCAAAATAATAATTGACAATCTTATCAAGCTTTTTTTTTTCAGTGTATTTTCAGGTATGTTGGATTGTACGTAAATATGGCTCTTCGTTTGATACAAATAATAATAAAGGAGCTTGCTTGTGTTGTTTACAACTCTTAATAATATGTTAAAATAACTAGCTAAATCTTATTACGCCCGCACTGAGACATACATGTATGTATAGATATACTAAACTTATTATAATTTTAACATGCGAAGTCGTCGTCGCCGCCGAGCTAAAATTGAAGATCTAAAGATAGAAACTTCGAAGTGGTCTTCACAAACGGTCTTATTATAACAGAGAAGTATCTAAACGTAGTGGTTATATTCTCTTTGGAAGTATCCATATTTGCTATTTGGTCTAACTTGTGAACATTCACACTAGTCCGGTAAATGTGTGGCTTCTTGTAAGGGCATCTCATACGTCAAGACTACTCCTGTAGGCGGGATCGTAAATTCAATTTTGTCTATTAAAGATTTTAAAATAGTAACCTGTGACGCACGAAGGTTTATTATTTTGTATGTGTGTTTACACTAACTATTAAGCTATTTATACACATAAATTAATTAGACATATTTTTTACATATAATATACAATGTATATTATACATGGCCTATGTCCAGCAGAGGACGTCTTTCAGCTGAAATGGTGATGATGATGAAATACATGCATATATTTTTGCTTATTTTATGGAACTATTAATATCAAATTGAGAAATAATGCATTGACATCGAACCTCATTTATTTATTTATTTAAACTTCATGCAACATCGTGTACATAGACGGACTGTGTAATTTCTCTTTTTTAATTTGATAAGCACATTTCTTAAATTAATTCCCAATTAGGACCGTGGTTCTGAAATGTGTACCGGGTATATCTGAACACCATTAGTTAGCTTCGATATTTTTTTAATACGAATTGTCGAGGCTTGGGCATACCTATCCTTCTTTTCAAAAATCCTACTTGTGACAACTCTTATGGACCAATAAGATGACGGAAAAGTACTTGCAACTCATAAAGCTTGTAGTTTGTCACATTATGTTTCCATCAGGTGGCTTTCTACAATAAGCGGTGAGCGAGTTAAAAATCCACCAATAGGATAGCTTCATTTTGCTAATAGCCTCGCACAGCGCAGCTCTTCTATTGGTGGATTGTTCCTCGCTTGGCTTCCCCGTTCAGCTCTGGTGGAAAAGCATTGGACGGGGAAGTACTACCACCGTACCTACTTCTGCCGCCAAACAGTGATACTTGCATTGCTATGTTACGGTGCGAAGGGTAGAGGTGCCGGTAAAAAAAAAAAAACTAAATTCTAATGTTTTTTATTTAAAGTAAACCTAATTACAGTTACTTTTGAAACGTCAGGCTCTGGTAGCATGGTTCTAAATTCTATATGGTTTGTTTGGTCCTATACACCCTCATGGTTCATATATACCCTTTTTAAAATAGGGTATTGTTTATTACATCAAATTCATTCAAGCAATGTGAATATAATATAGGATGGTAGTACCTACTTAAAACTTCCTTGAATATAGGTTAATGTCAGAAATAAACAAGATTTTAAAAGTGAGAATATTGCCTCTAGAATTAAACCTAAAAAGAGTTGCCATAGTATGTAGGAGCTGACCTACCCCGACAGACGGCACCCGTTCACGACCATGACGCGAGCATCAGCCATCGCTTAACTCAACCATATTGAAGGGAATTTAACGACCCAATACTAACGCCACCATCAGCATGAAATTTAAGTGAGCATAACAGACTCATACTGCTAGACAATAAATGGGCAGGAATATATAGAAATATAGAAGTACTTTAAAAACATTAATGGCCACATGAGACTTACATTTTAAACACATATTAAGTTTTTTTAAGCTGTTTTGTGACATATGTTGCAGTTCTAAGACAGAAAAGAATGCAATTTTAGAAAAAAAAAGTAATTAAATAAATAAATCACATGCGACTTTCTATCTTTAGGTCTCAATTTGGCGAACTCAATTTGCAAACCATTTAAGCAACATCTTATGGTGGTATTGCGGGTGTTATAGGCAAGGGTAACCGCGGGCCTATGGCTCGTTTCGCCAACCTATGCCATAAAAAAAAATCCTCCCATAAAGGTCATTCACCCTCCACCGTTTCTTATTTGCTCCTAAAACTTAAACGAACAGCATTCCTTAATTCCTTAGTTCGCATAGGAACAGAATCACTATTGTGTTAAACTACAGAGTTTATTAAACTCAATACATTGACGTATCTTCGACGCGTGTGACGCAAAATCATTGAGCGCGACGCGGGTGCATTCACTGTAAACAGGCCGCCTCGCCTATTAGAGTACAAAGTACTACAAAGTTGTTCGAAGGCTCAAATGTCAAGTATGACAGCAAACATTGACGTGCGTGCTAGTGTAAGTCAGTCTAACCCCCGCTTTCTAAAAGGCCACCGCAAAAATTTCAATCTCATATAAGCCTCTGATAGACATGCCTGTAACTGGCACGCTTGTATACCAGCTCCGTGCACGTGCCAGTTACTTTCATGTGTATACGTTAACTGGCGTGCATGCACCTGGCAAACAAGTAGCTTGCACAACATTTGATTTACTGGCATGCAATATTGTGGGAGGGGCGCGGGGACTGCGCAACCCGCACGTGTGAACGTACGCGGCAGATACAGGCATGGCAGTGTTCACCCAAAACCGTCTTCTTCTTCTCTTCTTTTTTGTCTCATTAACTTGGCTACACATTCTTCTGCTAGTAACAATATGACACTATTTAATTCACTTCGACAGCTTTCTAGAAAATGTGCTGTCAAGACGTCTCCAAATTTTATCCTCCAAAATTGTATCCAAATTTACTAGCAAATGTAGCGACAGTGTGCCAGTTACTTGCATGCCAGTAGCTGGATTGCTTTTGCATTTTACAGACATGTGTATTCCGGCAATTAATTGAAGTACTTACCTAAAATGATTGTTAGTACTGTGAAGGCTATATTGCTAATTTTGTTAAAATCTGCTCATCAGGTGTCAAATTTCAAGCAAGTTATTAATTGGTCAGCCAATCACACCCGTTGAATTGAGATTTTATTTCGTGTTTAGGCTTTCAGACATCGAGGGTGACTGGCAAGTTTTACTTCTATACGATCACAATCATAATGTTTTTGAATCGGCTTTTATTATATGCTCGCTCTTAGGTTCGCTCGCTTTACGGCAGACGACAAAGTGAGCTTATTTAAAACAGCAATATGACAGTACTTCTACTCGAGCGGCCTATGGGTGTCATAGATGAGCCGAGCCAGCAAAGTCCTGCACGTATAATACAACATCACCATCAGGATGTTGTTACGGCTGCCGTGGCGTTGCAGTGCATCGGGCATGTTTGCTGAAGCTCACACGGATGGCTTCCACGCCATCATGCGTAAGAAAGCGGCTTCCTTACTGCAGCGCTTGCATAACACTCGGAACAGCCCGGATTGTTGACAGACCGTATCGCCAAAACGAGGCCAGCGTGGAGGACTAAGGCCCAAATCCTTCTCATTATGAGAAGAGGCACGTGCCCAGCAGTGTGGGACAGTAATAAGTTGGTTATGTTGGTTATTTTTACCCGACTGCCCCAGAAGGAGGATATATATATGTTTTTCATGTGTTTGTATTTTAAGTTATTGTTTTATGGCATAAAAAAAAACTGTTTTGGAATATACAAATGAAGTCCTTTCATATAAATATTATGGTACCCACTTGAACTAGTAGCACAACTTTGAAATTTCGATCCTCACAAAAGGTTACATCCTCACACAGTGCTGTCTTGACGAAAAAGATTGAAAACTGCCCATTGTTCTAGTGATTCTGATTAGGGTAGTAATATCCTATAGTAGTTCTTTGTTTACTTCTTGGTAGCAGACCAGAGCATATAATTGTGCCTGCTAAAAATAGCCACTATATAGAATGATTTTAATTTGGTAGGCTGTCATAAAAACACATCAAAAATATTATTAAAATTCTTCATAGTCACACTATAGTCCACAGGCTGCACAAAAATATTTCTTATAAACACTTTAGACAACAACTACAACGACTATATTCAGTCAAAACGTAGATTTTAGTTTATTTTATTGTATTGTTACTAACAATAGTTGTTAAGTTTGTACTAACAGATTTTGGGTCCTAGATACCCAAATAAAGAATATTTAATTTAATTTAAAATGTTGATTTCTACCCCTTCCTGCCAAAACGAACCTACTGCCTTACACGAGTTAATCTAGTTGCTAGTATTATTCCTCTAATATGAAAATATCATATTATTGATAGGGTAATAAGACAGAGTGATTGATTCATTCAAAATTCAGCTCAATGTTGAAGCACAAAAACAATCTATGTGCGCCCACAAGCAAGACGTCAAATGTTCGCCGACACACATAGGCAAGTGTAAGCTATACTGAACGAAGCCTTTTTTGGCTAGCTTGAATTTGCTTCACTCCGCATGCGACTACTGCGTTTCTAAGCCTACTTATTCTAAAATATTATTATAACATGGAATTTATACTATAATAGCAAAAGTACCAAACTAGGTTTGACAAACCCCTTGTTTGTTCAGAGTGTGAGAGGTATCTAATTGACTTCCAATCTCCATAGTAAGTGCTTGGAACTGTATGTTTAACATTGTTATGACGTCATAAAGGCCTCACATCATACATTTAAGGGTAGGCACTGAAACAAACTAGGCCATCGCTTCCATAAATAGTAGCTTGCATTCTGAAATATCAAAATGGCGCAGTACCTTGAGGTTTATTTATAGGCTGTTGGCGATGGCTATAGTTAGCGGTGCTCGGGGTCCAGGGCTGGTGCTCATTGACGCTGGGGCATCGATCGGAGGCGGGGCCCGGGCCTGCAGCACCAAGCTCTGACCTAGTTTGCACCCTCAATGAAACAGGAGGGTGGGTAGGGACCTCATAGCCAAATAGAGTAACTCCTGAATACGAAAGTTTTCAAAAATATTTCGTCTCAACGAATACGCTTTTTTAGTTGTGCTGTTCAGTTAATCTTCAGTTGGTGGTAACTTGTATTCATAAAAAAACTGTTGCCGAACCAAACGAAATCCGATCGAATCCGTTCACTGCCGCGGCGTGTGTCAGCATAAATTTAAAGTTTAGGTACAATAAAAATATTATTAATGCGCATTGAGTAAAAATTCTACGCATTTCGATGATGTTATTGTGGTAAACGTCAGTTCCCCACATTTTACTAGTTTCCCTTATAGAAACCATAAACATTTACCACATTTATTTATTATTCCATTAAATGAAAAGATTGAAAAACGTTTTCCGCTAATAGCCAGAATCATAATAATGATTGAATTAAAACATTTGAAACTACACACACACCAAAAAAGTCTAAGCAACATGTACTAAACACCCAAACGCATGCGTAAGCGTAAGTAAACTGTTACACAAAATTTGATTACGAAAATTATTGGATAATTTAATAGAAAGTGTGACCTCTGTTATTTAAAACCTGTCGGCAACGATTTTTCATAATCGATGAGTTTGTCGATATCATCCTGCAGCAATCGCTCCCAATGGAATTTTGATAAACCTTTACAGTTGTTGGGTTGTTGTCACTCCGTCTAAGACCTCTAGATAACACGTCTCTGGACTATGTTCCATATTGTTCGATGGAATCGAGGCCTGGCAATTGTGCAGACCAGAGCAATACCCGGATGTTTTCCATTGCCAAGTACTCACTGGTCCTCCGAGCTGTGTGCGAACGCGCATTGTCATGCATCAGCGTGAAATCTGAAACAAAACTTAGTGCAAATGGATGGACATAAGGCCTTAGGATGTCTTCAACGTAACTTTTTAGCGTCGATGTTGCAATTTACAAAAACTAGCTCAGTTCTTTTGTTCTTCATAATACCCGTCCAAAACATTACTGTAGAGCCGCTGTAAGGGTGGGTGCACGCACTCCTATACGCACCTCAGCCGTTCAGCATTTCCGGGATGACGATAAACTCTTTCCCTTCTTATCATCATCATCATCATTTCAGCCGAAAGACGTCCACTGCTGGACATAGGCCTCCCCCAAGCATCGCCACAACGACCGGTCCTGTGCCTTCCGCATCCAGCAGATTCCCGCGACCTTCACCAGGTCGTCGGTCCACCTTGTGGGGGGCCTACCCACGCTGCGCCTTCCAGTACGCGGTCGTCAGTCCAGAACTTTACTGCCCCATCGGCCATCCGTTCTGCGAGCAATGTGCCCCGCCCACTGCCACTTAAGTTTGGCAATTCTTCGGGCTATGTCGGTTACTTTCGTTCTTCTGCGAATCTCCTCATTTCTGATTCGATCACGCAGGGACACCCTTCTTATATCAGACCTAAACCCAAATCGGGACTCATCGCAAAATTAAATTTTATCCCATTGCTCCTGGGTCCATTTAGATCCTTAGACCATTGGTTTCGACGGGCGCGATTTCTGATTGGGCGTCGTACACGTAGGCCGTACTCATGCAGCCGACTTCGCACTGTTTGGTGGCTCACAACAACACCGCTTGAGAATTGCTTGGCGGGTAACATAGGCTGAAGTCAGTGGTATGTAACGGTCCTGTCCTCCTCTCTCGGCTTAGGTGCTGCTCAGTAGGAACTCCTGTGTTGGTGTAACGCTGCCTAAAACGACAAATTACGCTTCTATTGACACCAAAGTGCCGAGATACCTGAGATTGATTTCTTCCCGCTTGTAACATGCCTATAGATGCATTTCTTCAGTGGTCAAATGACGTCGCACCATGACGTAAAAATGTCTTACAATAAAATAAAAAACAAAAACTGTATTCAAATTGTGGTGAAATTTTTTTTAACTAAGAAAACACATTTAAATTCTAACATATGAATTCGCTTTTATTTTTACATAAAAAAAAACCTAATCGAGAAGTTTTTATTTATAAAAACAGCCAGTATGTATTCTGGAACAAAAAAAAATACATACCTTTCGTAAGAGAAAAAAAATATAGTAAAACTTACAAGTTTCGTAACATGATGCGTGTTGCTTAGACTTTTTTGATGTGTGTATTTTGAATAGTTAATTGCTTACTGAAATAGAAATATGTAAATAATCTCGGACGAATAAAAAAAGGCGTCCATGTGAATAATGTAATATTTATTTTGTGATTTCTGACTTAGCACTGTTTGGGCGAGCCTCCAAGGACAGTGGTGTTGGTTGTGCAGCGGAGGCCGGGTTCGTTGACTGCGCGACCTAGTTTCCAGTGTTGACGTCACCGTTACGCCTCCATGACGTAACGCGTGAGCCTCCGCGAACCCATTCAAAACTAGATCACAGGCTCGAGGTGCACTCCTCCTCACCTTCCCTCCTCAGATGTACAATTATCATCGAGGCCGCAGTACTGGATATATCGCCGGAGGTCATTTCACCCTGTGTTTTTTCTATTTATATCGCCGCTGCTAAGGTCATTGCTGACAAATAATTCTGGAAAAATCTTTCGTCATAGCTTTTATTAATAAGACAAAAGACAAATGAGCTGCTGCTGCTTCCTTTCATATTAACTTTTGAGGTCACCGATGTTTTTTTTAAATTAAATGTATATTTCGTTAATTTGTGTGAATGTAGGATAAAACTTTTGCCTGACAGTTTTCATACCTATACTAATATTATAAATTAATTTCATACCTATACTAATATTATACTAATATTATAAAGAGGAAAGATGTGTTTTTTTGTTTGTTTGATAAACTCTGAAACGACTGAACCAATTTTAATAATTCTTTCACCATTATAAAGCTACTTTATCCAGAAGTAACATAGGCTATATTTTATTTCAGCGCGCGGGCGAAGCTGTGGGAAAAGTCTAGTAATTTATAAATGTAAACCTTTTACCGAAATGCGATTTTAAAAGATCAAGACGAAGTAAGCCTACCTATATCATTCGACAGTTTCTGATACATTCGCCAGGCGATACAAAAAGTTACAAAATTATATTGGTGTACGTTATCTTTGATGTGGCGCAAACCTGAAAATGTTTGTTCAGAATAACTGGTGAAAAACGTTTTATTTTTAACGGTTTTTTAGCTGACGCCTGCAGCTTCGCTCCCGTGGTACGTCGATAAAAATATTCCTTTTTTCTAGTCCAGAATATGGTCTATCTGCGTGAAAATTTTCATCTTAATCCGTTCAGCCGTTTCAACGTGATTAAAGGACAAACCAATAAACATCCATCCTTTCACATTTATAATATTAGTAGGTTTTTATTTTACTACTACGATCTAGATTACCTGATTAAGAATAGTAAGTACTACTGAACTGATTTTCATACGGTTTTCTCAAATAGAAAGAGGGATTATCTAAGAAGGATAAAGGCTATATGATCAGAGCTACCCGTGCGAAGCCGGGGCGGGTCGCAATTTTTTTTTCTAAACCACAACATTTTAGAGTTACTGTAGAACTACTGTAGATTAAGAATAGTAAGTACTACTGAACTGATTTTCATACGGTTTTCTCAAATAGAAAGAGGGATTATCTAAGAAGGATAAAGGCTATATGATCAGAGCTACCCGTGCGAAGCCGGGGCGGGTCGCAATTTTTTTTTTCTAAACCACAACATTTTAGAGTTACTGTAGAACTCCCTGATGTACGGAACCGCATCGAACTGATCTTCCTGGGCCTTAAGGACCTATTCACGACTCACTGATATACTGATGATGATTGTTCAGAATCGCGAATCACGCGACTGCTGAGCGTGAGGTCCTGGGTTCGATTTCTGGGTCGGGCCAAGTGTTATTTGGTTTTTTCATTAGGAAATTCTTAGTAGCCGCCCGGAGTCTGGATTTGTGCCCGGTTAGTGGCAATAGGCTAGCCCCTTATTACATGGGACTTGTAACATAACTGGCGAAATGTGGGTGTAATATACACCTCGGCCTACCCCTTCGGGAAAATACAGGCGTGATGTTATGTTGTTATGTTTAGAATCACTAGGAGAATAGATTGGGATAGTTTGATACCATGTCACACGTAAAATAAACAAAATTTAAAATACTCAATTAGGTTATTATAGCTAAATTCTGTGCATCAGCGGGTTGTGAATAGGTTCTTAAGGTCCAGGAAGTTCAGCTCGATGAGTTTACGTGCATCAGGTAGCCCCTGCGCGGCATCCTTCACCTTTTATGCTTCCTACTGGGGTCCTTGAAGTAAGTTTAGCATATAATTGTGTGGTTTAAAAAAAAAAAACTCCGATACCTAGTTCTCATGGAAATCTTTTTGGGTTGTTTGAGGTTTTCACTGTACAAAACAATAAACTTGTATATTCTAAGACAGTTCTGAGGAAGATCAAAATAATATGTTAATATGAATTTTTATTGTTGACTCAATCGGCTCGTATTACATTAATGACTGCAAGTTTCTAGTGTTGCACGGGTCGACATAACTCTTTGGACATTTTGGGAAATTAGATTATTGTGTAACATGATGATGCATGCATGCATTCATGATACCTCCATATCATCATCATCATAATTTCAGCCGAAAGACGTCCACTGCTGGACATAGGCCTCCTCCAAACATCGCCATAACGACCGACGACCTGGTGAAGGTCGTGGGTATCTGCTGGACGCGGGAAGCGCAGGACCTCCTAATTAAAATCAACAAAGCCTAGAATACAAGTAGCAAATCCAAATGGTCTATATAAAGAACAATCCTTGACACGAATAGCTCGGGTCGTGCCCTTTAGAGAGCGCAGCCGGAACTCCCAAGGTTCATATTCATACAATGAAAATATTTACTGAACTGACCTAAAATTTTGCCACGATTCAGTAATCACTTTAAATTGCTTCTGTGTTATTTACTGTCTGGATGATTTTAAGAGCCGTATCATGAAAAAAACCAAGAAATCTGCTTTTTAAGCTACTTTTTGGCGTCGTGTTTATTTTAAATTTAGTTAGTGGAATATGATAGTTTTATTCATGTCGTGGTAAACCAGAAAATAGGTTTTTTAAACCTTAATTTTCTCCTAAAATAAATAAAGTTTCTGAACAATAAATATGCCACTTACAACTTCAGGCTTTTGCCAACTTAATAAAATTGAAATATGAAAATAATTTTAAGTTACACATAACATAACATAACATCACGCCTGTATAATGATGGTGGCCAGAGGTGTAATAATAAACCCACATTTCGCCAGTTATGTTATAATTTTAAGTAGTTTAAATTCATTTTAGGTAGTGTTTAATAGTAGTAGAGCTCCATTGTGAAAGAGCTTGTCCGGGGAAGTACTACCACCGTATCTACTTCTCCGCCAAATAGTGATGATTGCATTGCTGTGTTTCGGTCTGAAGGGTACGGGTACCGGTGAAATTACATTCACATGAGACTTTCCATATTCATGTTTCAGTTTAGCGAACCGACTTGCGGTACCATTTAGCCTAGGTGGTATTGAAGTTGTTATGGGCAAAGGTAACCGCTTAACATCAGGTGGGAATTTAACTCGTTTCGCCATCTTATACTAGTGGTGGTTTTTATTTGAAGTGGTGATAAAACTTTTTAACAAAAAATTTAACCGACGAAAAGTGAAACTAAAAAGCGAAAAATAACTAATTATGAGTCGGCGCCAAACGAACTTTTAACAAGCAAAGTGCGTGTAAGTTGCAAGTGGCCGAGCGGAGAACGCATTTTTGGAAAGTTATTGTTTATCGTTGAAAATTTCACGTTGTATTTGATGTGACGTTGTTTTTATTATTTATTTAAAGTAATTTAATGATCTTCGTTGATTGGTAGTTTGGCGCCGACTCATAATTAGTTATTTTTCGCTTTTCAGTTTCACTTTTCGTCGGTTCAATTTTTTGTTAAAAAGTTTTATTTTTAATTTTTTTGTGGTTTAAATCTAACTCCAGGTCTCCATTATATCGTAGTGTCTAGAACTATATTTATGTATGTCAAGTTTCAACAGAATCGGTTAACAGGTAAGAATTTACTGGGTGAACAAAAACTCATCCCCTGTTTTACTACCCTTAGGGGTATATTTTGATTTTGAAATTTAAATGGGACCAACTTCGATATATACCCTATCCATTAAAAAAAGAATCATCAAAATCGGACCACTCTGTAAAAAGTTATACGTGGACATACATAAAAAAAAAAAAACTTTGCGTTATTGATCGCGGGATCGATTCACGCATCTAACAAATATTTTAGAACTATCTTTATATGCATTACATTGTAACTTCGAAATGCTTTCTTCTTAGTACTAATTTGGGTAATCTCCTCGCATCGCAGTACTTAGAAACATCTTTATATAGATTTATGTTTGAAAACGCACCCACGATATGACAGAAATATTAGGTCCGTATTATTGAACTTTCCTCAATACAGGTTGTACGTACATTGAAGTTTATAATTACCGTATTGGAATAAGACCGGTGCTCAAGTAACAATTCTATGCTTACGTAGTGACCAGGTGACTAAAGATCAAACTACACTTGAGGAAAATTTTGTAATAAGGACCTAAGTATGGGGAAAGTTATTCTTTGACATGAAAAGGTCATGAGAACGCAACAGATTTGTATTTTCAATATTGCGTAGGTGTTGAGGTAGACTGCTAATCGGTTCTTTGACGGTTAGATTGAGGCGGTAAACTGTCATTTGCACATACAGTGTACAGAAATATACTGTTACGTATTTTATGTAAATAACTGTGTGGTTCCTAGCTAATTTTATTGATCAACTCATCTCTTAAAGTTGGCGTCGTAAGTGACAACTGAGGGTGATTGGTTACAGCATAGCATTCACCTTTTTTTTTGTTTTCGGGTGGAAATCCTCTTGGTTATCCTCCGTCTGGGGAAGGCGGAGGGGTATGTCGAACTCTTACCGACTAACGGCAAAAGATAATATCCAATCTATCCACAATTTGCCCTACTAGTACTAGAGATAGGAATTTAACATAAGCTCCATACAAAATACGTCAAATTTCTATCTCTAGTAGGGCAAATCGTGGATAGATTGGATAATAATTTTGGCCGTAAAACCACACGGTGGCCATCCTCAGCACAAAATAGAGGAGCTCCGTAAACTCCAATGGACCGCACCGGTACCCTCTATAGTGCTACGTCTTTGGCACGTCCTGGGAAGCATAGCATTTACCAATATTCTGTAAAAAAAATATTGTCAAATTCTTTAATAGCTCGTGCATCAAAAGCAGATCAGTAGCAGCACGAGTTGAAGGCGCTGCTAGTGACATGGTTTTTACACCGTTTTTATTAACTCGCTTTCAGTCTTGTCTGTTTGTTCGGTACAAAGTTTACAATCGGTTTTAAAATAACTTTCCGATGAGCTAGATACGTGGGACACTCAGAAAGTTTTGCGAAACTAAAAAAAATTGTTCTATACGTACATATATTTTTATAAAATCTTTTCAAAGTACTTTCCACCAGCCTCTATACAAAGATTCATGCGCCTAAACCAGTTTTCAAAACACTTTTTCCAGTCCGCCGCAGACACCTCGTTTACAGCCTGCTCGAACGCAGCCAGCGCATCTTCCGGCGACGAAAATTGTATCCCTTTGAGCTGATTTTTTATTTTTGGGAATAAAAAGAAGTCACACGGTGCTAGATCAGGGCTGTAAGGAGGGTGACCCAGGAGTTTGACTGGCGTGCTGTCCAGGAAGTCCCTCGTTTTGAGTGCGGTGTGCGCAGGTGCATTGTCGTGGTGGAGCAGTAGCCCGCGGAGCCCTGTGTTTGGTCGCTTGTTGCTTATAACAGAGAAAACTTCTGGCAAACATTTGGTAGTATACCATTCGGCATTAATGCTTCTTTGATCCCGTAAGGGAATTGATACCAAGTGGCCAGTCAAATTAAAAAAGCTAGCGATCAAAATCTTACCCCCGCTTCTAGATCGCTTCACTTTGGTAGGCGTTGGCTCATTTTGAAACACCCAAACAGTCGACTGGCGCTTGGTTTCTGGGTCGTATTGATAAATCCAGGACTCATCACCTGTAACGATGTCGTAAACACGCCGAGACGAGCCTGCTTCAAATTTGTTAAGCATATCACGGCACCATTCCACCCGGGCCTGCTTCTGAGCATCGGTGAGGTTGTGCGGCACCCAGCGTGATACTATCCTCCTCACGCGAAGATGGCTGTGTAGAATCTCGTGAACGCTTCCCGATCCAATCTTCAATATGTGTTGAATCTCCTGATATGTAATTCGCCTATTGTCTTGGATTAAATTTTTCACTGCTAGCACGTTTTCTTCGGTAACAGCCGTCAAAGGGCGACCGCTTCTTTCGTCATCCCCCAAAGTTGGTCGACCGCGCTTGAATTCGTTATACCAACGATACACGGTTGCCTTGGAAGGGCCTTCATCCATGAATGCCATTTGAAGTCTATCGTACGATTCATCCGGTTTCAGGCGACACTTGAAATCGTATAAAATCATAGCTCTAAAATGTTCCCGGCGCAGATCCATATTTCAGTGAGACACAATACTTTGAATTAACTCGCAAAAAATGTGGAGGGAAATTTTGAAATTGGAACTTACTTATTTTTACTTATAAATAATCATATTTTCGAAAAACATTATAACTGGCCAGTCTCCCATATATAAAAACTTTTTTTCGCAATACTTTCTGAGGGGCCTGGTACTTGAAACTTTAAACATAGCTTAAGACTGGATGACAATGCAATATTAACTCGCTTTTTAGGGTTCCGTAGTCCTACAAGGAACCCTTATAGTTTCGTCATGTCCGTCCGTCTGTCCGTCTGTCCGTCTGTCCTAATCCTTTACCGCTTAATAACTTCTACAGTTATAAACATAAGTAAATGAAATTTTGTCAAAAAATGTAATAGATATAGATCTCAATTTTAAAAGAATAAAAAAATCTTGATTACGTATTTTAGGGGTGGCGCTCATACATGTGAAATGGGGATGAAAATATATTTTTTGCTACACCCCCTCGTGTGGGGTATCGTTGAATAGGTCTACTAAAATGAAGGTAATGTTTCATACACAACTTTTTTATCAGGTATACCATCTGCAAAATACAGTTCGCCAAAGTGGCTTGCAATGTGTCCCCCCTCCCTGCCATTTCTAAACTATGCAACGTAGAAACTTATAGTCTCTCTTTCTCTTTTAAAATTATTTTGAGTATAATGTGATTATAAATTTTTGAGTTATAGTGAGAAAACTGAAAAATACTTAAGATGTCCTAGTTCATAGGTCATTGACCTTAGAGAAAAATGATGGTAGCAAATAATGCTTCTTTAGTTATTTCTATTTAAAAAAAACACAAAAAGAAACACACTTCTTAAATTTAGCTTCATAAATTTAGCGCTAGGTGGCGCTGTTTGCAAAAACTAAAATAGCAATGAAAAATATTCGATTTGATTCGTTTGTAATTAGACCTACTTAAGGAACCCTATAATACTGAGCATGGCCCGACATGCTCTTGGCCGGTTTTTTTTTAAACGTGATTTAACGAAAGCATTTTTAATAATTGTTTGTACGGGCCTTTATTCTCTAAAGGTTGATAACCGTTTTCAGATGGGATTTACGCCACGAATAGTCAGCTGATATCAGTGGCGTGCATTGGTTTTCGGCCTAGGTAGGCAGGCACTAAACAGACAGAGCAAGTTACTAGTATAAAATTAAAAAATCTCGTACACATACGTTTTAAAGTGAGACACTGTTAAAAGACCATTACATTTGAATGACGGCACCCAGTTAGTCCAGTTACAATTGTATTAACGTGTAATAGTCATAACATTTTACCTTTTCTTGAGTCAAAGACAGATTTGATTTTATATTTGTCTACTAATATACACTTTTTTTGTTTTGTCAACAAACGAAAACTGACTGAAAGGGTTTCTCGTAATTTCTCTAAACACATATACCGAGCACTGTAATTCATCCATGTTTACATAAGTTTCTTTACAAAAACCACAAATCACAATAAAACGAACTACCTAATTAGTTTTTCTTTGTCTACGTAATTAATACACGATTTATGCAATTCACCCGCGCAAATAGAAACAAGAATGTCAAATACTGTCATGTGTCAATGTCAACTGCGAATAAATTAGAGTTGGGCGTTATTTAACTTCGGTTAGAGAAAATGCTTACGAGGGTGATGATAATCGTTTTGTGGATGTAGTAATGTAACGGTTAATTTACGAACAAAGTTACAAAATAGATTTACGGCGATTTATTTTTTGTCGTGATAAACGTCATAGCAACACATATTCTGAGAATAAATTTCAACCAGCTACCTATTACAATTCAAAAGATACAGCCCTGTGACAGACAGACAGACGGACGGACGGACGGACGGACGGACAGCGTAGCGAGAGTAATAGGGTCTCGTTTGGCACCCTTCGGGTATGGAACCCTAAAAATGGAGGCCTTAATAATTTCCAACTTATGTAGGAGTATAACAAAAGTTTTAGTAACTACGTTGGCTATTCCAAGTCAAAGTGTTTCCGCAGTAATATTTCACGTAGCACATTTACCGTTACAGTCCAATTTCCCCTTTCATCCAAATCGCGAAAAGAATAAGACGAATAGTTTCTTGGTTCGTTAATCCAGTCCTCGGTTCGTTAGTCCAGCCCTCGTATCTGGGTCATGTTCTTCGCTTTCTATCGGCGTAAACTACACATTAAAAGTCCATGCTGTAGTAAAAAGATATACCACTTAGCAAGTTGATAGTGTTTGGCTGCCGATACGCCGGACGATCTAAATAAATATTGTGTTTACATAAATCGACAAAATGAGGGAACAGCTGATTTTTTTCGATTTCAAGGTTGGTCCTATAATAAAAGTTGTTCATACTGATGAGTACAATGACCCCTTAAGAGGTTTTCAGTTATTTTAATAACACGTTGTATAAGGTGAAATATTATTGCTGAGGTCCTTCTAAGGGGAGAATGTACTCATCATAACGAACAACTATGGGACTATTATGGAAGCAATCAACAAAGTCATCGATGTCGCTCGACAAAATGTTTGGAACAGGTGTTTTTTCGCGATTTCTCAGAGTTGGTCCCATAGAAAAAGTTGTTCGTTATGATTAGCTAATGATGTTTCACCTTATATAAAGGACAATGCCAGACTCTCCATAGAAATTTGGCCCACCCAATAAGAGTTGTGTACAAGCATGCCATTGCAGCATTATACTGCTGTATTATTACTGATAGCTAAACATGTATTTTAATGTCAGAACTTGCGGTTTCTGTTTCAATTTAAATTATTTCGAATTAATAATGTAGGACCTTATTATATCATCACTTGTAGAGGCCCGTTTCGATTGTGACATCGTTTTTTTAGGGTTCCGAAGTCCTACAAGGAACCCTTATAGTTTCGTCATGTCCGTCCGTCTGTCCGTCTGTCCGTCTGTCCGTCTGTCCGTCTGTCCATCTGTCCGTCTGTCCGTCTGTCCGTCTGTCCGTCTGTCCTAATCCTTTCCAGCTTAATAACTTCTACAGTTATAAACATAAGTAAATGAAATTTTGTTAAAAAATAGTCTGCATATAGATCTCAATTTTAAAAGAATAAAAAATTAGTTTTTACGTTCTTTAGGGGTAGCGCCCATACATGTGAAATGGGGAAAATTTTTTTTTTTCGCTGCACCCCCTCGTGTGGGGTATCATTGAATAGGTCTACTAAAATGAAGGTAATGTTTGATACATCACTTTTTTATCAGGTGTACCATCTGCGAAATATAGCCCGCCAAAGTGGCTTGCAATGTGTCCCCCCCCTGCCATTTCTAAACTATGCAACGTAGAAACTTATAATCTTCCACATTGATAGCCCTTTGTAAAAACTCTCTTTTAAAATTATTTTGAGTATAATGTGATTATAATTTTTTGAGTTATAGACAGAAAACTGAAAAATACTTAAAACGTCCTAGTTCAAAGGTCATTGACCTTAGAGAAAAATTATCATGGCAAATAATGCTCCTTTAGCTACTTTCTATTTGAAAAAATCACAAAAAGTAACTTTGACATGACTTCTTAAATTTGGCTTCTTGAATTTATCGCTAGATGGCGCTACTAACAACATGCTCTGAGTCGCAAATGCTGCCAATTATTGCAAAAACTAAAATAGCCATGATTAATATTCGAATTGATTCGTTTGTACACCTACTTAAGGAACCCTATAATACTGAGCATGGCCGACATGCTCTTTGCCGGTTTTTTATTTAATCTAAGCTTAGTAAATCTGACATTTATAAAAGTCTGGATATTGTTCATATTGTGTTTTGGAAGAAATACAAAATTCTAACCATCTTCCTCCTTGCCTTTTCCCATTTATATTGGGATCGGCTTCCAAAATTCTAACCAAATACTAACATTGTAGAATGACTAAAAAGGCATCCAAATGATCTTGTGGCAAAGTTGACAACCAGAAACTATAAAAGCCGCTGAAAAGCAAGGACAGCTAGAACCCGATGACGCTATTACACTCCTCCAGGAGTCAGATAAAAGCACAAGCACACTCCGACGCCGTCGTCCAAAATATCGTCCCCGCCGGCGAGGACCGACGCGACACACACACAGAATCCGAGAGTCCGACTCTCGAGAAACAGAAACACATGCCGACGCAGCATCGGCTGCTGGGGGGACCGGTGGCGGGGTCCCCCTGCTGCACCCTGAGTCGAGGTCCGAGCTCCCCCCTGGGGACGCCCTCACGGTGTAAGCAACCGGAGATAATCTCGTCACGCGAGACCGGCCCTATGCTCTAGAGTAGTTCCTAGGAGCAGGCTATTGCGTAGCCACTGTTTAGGTTTTAGGTAGGTCTTAGCATCGCCGGCGAGGCTTGCCGCTTAACGGCGTTTAGCACGTCACCCGATAGATAGACCGAAAGTCCGCTACTTTCGAGGAAACCAATTCGATGCAGCAACGGCTGCTAGGGGGACATAAGAACGGCGGGGTCCCCCTGCAATGCCCCAGCGAGGTTCGAGCGCCCCCCCTTGGGGGGCGCCCGCTTGCGCGGTATTATTAATACCGCGTATTTAGTTTGTAAGTATAGGGAAAAAACTTTCGGCGAATGGAGTCCCACATGGGACTCTCCGCCAACTAAGTCCGGTTAAGCAGAAATGGGACTTCGGTCCCACCTGCGAGAATCCATTCGAAACAAAAAAAAAAGGACAGCTCGACACCATGGCTAAATTGTATATTTTATAAGAGCTATTGAAGGACACTCTCAATAAATATAAGAATCCACTTAGTTATAGTAGTGAAGAACTAATTGCAGATGTCTACAAAAAAATCTAAGGTTGTGGCCTGACCTAGCTCCATATACGTTACGTTACGTCATATGTATTGCACATCGTGACATTTTAATGTCACACTGCGTCGATATGAGTTTCATGGCAAGATGTGTTGCCTTCGCACTTATGGATGCGAGTTGAAGGCTATCTACAATGTTTGTTCTTCTGTATATGTTTAGTCTTTTGGAAATTTTCAGTCAAAGATGTGGACCAAATTGGATGCAAAAGGCACGAGAAAGAGAGGTGTGGAAAGGTTTAGGGAAGGCCACCTACGCCGCAGAGGCGACCACTACTAATATTTGATAGATAATTGTTATGTAAAAACCCAAGTATAGTAATTTAGTGTTTTCGGAAAGCTAGTGTTTTTAATTTTTGTATGCAGGTGGTAGAAATAAAGGCTATTTTTATTTTATTTTATATGTCTATATATAATATATATAGTCTACCAATAAACTGTAAATATCATTCCAACAAAAACATTCTGTAAAAACGTGCCAAGTCTCGACTAAGATTACCTGGCCATAAAAATTAGTGAGAGTCTAATAGAATAAAAGAAAACAAGTGACTTGGCCATTAAACATTTTATAAGACTAGTAAATCTAGATAGATATGTCAGACAAAGAGGCAACGCTGAGTTAACATTAACTAATCTTGTAAATGCGGGCTAGAAGGGATAACACAAACATAGCTATACTTACATAAGCAGTCCATTATTGTCCCACTGCTGGGCATGAAACTCTTCTTTGAGTAAGAAGGTAACACAATATAGGTATACACCAACCAAATTTCTTGCTGCTGTTTTTCAAAACATTTAGTTTAATCAAAATAATACGTGACATGTTATTAATTAAAAGTCACTTCTTTGACTTTGCTATTATTAGGAATGTAGTATTGTTTCAAGTTCTTACACATACGTTATAATAAGTGTATGCTTATAATACATACTTTATACGAAACAAAATACACAAAAGCAGTATTGGTGAAATACAAAGTCAGTGACATTTTGCTGTTAATTTTCACATAATATATGAAAGCGTAACAATTCCAATGTTATAATTGTTAAGTTCATTGTTATGGCTATTATTTAATTGTTATTTTGTCATAGCCGCTGGGGTCTATGAAATTACATAGTACATTTGTAAATGTCATTCACGTCCAATCGTTTTTGTATTTGTGAATAGAAATACAGTAGTTTTTGTTTGCCTGAAAGGCGAAGTGAATAAGAATTCAATGCAATAATAGAGTTTTGAATCAAGTATATGAATTATTATAGGTCATTGTTATGTATGTTTTAGCTCAATAGTAAGTTCAAAGGTCTTTGGTATTGTAAATGTTAAAGTAGTATGTGTGAAAACCTTGATTCATGGTACCTACACAACATTTAACAGAATGAACGCACAACCTCAGACACCCCATTTAGAATATTATGAATACTATTTGGTAATAATTTTATTTTAAAATAAGCAGAGATAGCCTAGTGGTTGAGCACTTGCCTTCCATGCAGGAGGGTGTGAGTTCGATCCTGACCTCTGACTTTTCGAATTCATGTGCGGATTTATATTCGATTATCAATTGCTTTAACGGTGAAGGAAAACATCGTGAGGAAACCTGCACTCCTGAGAGTGCTCCATACAGTTCTCAATGGTGTGTGTAGTCCACCAACCCGCACTACTGAGAAGAGGCCCGTGCCCAGCAGTGGGACAGTAATGGGCTGGTTATGTTATGTTATGTTATTTTAAAATCACAAAATTACATGGTTTTTAGGCATCGATAAATCCCGAGTTGGTTGCTTGACGAAATTCAATACAAATTCAAAAGTTTATATTTCTAATAAGCATTTACGTGCACTTTTAAAACGTTAAGAATCTAGTTGCACGGTTCCAAAATGTTGGTCCTATGGAGAAGAGCCGGCAAGGAACTCCATGGAAATACTCTTTTCATGTTAAATAGTAAAAAGGTGTGTTACATTGATCTGGTGAGAATTGTGTGAGAACAATGTAGGTTAATGAGTGAGACAAATTCACTGAAGATAACTAATTAATAATGATATTCATTATGTTTAGGCTCAACCATAATACATAGAAGGGAACCCATCGATCTGACACAATGCTATATTAACGGCTACATAATGCTCACATTTACAGTGATTAAAAATACTGAAAAGTCTTTAAATTATTAATTTATTTTTTAATTCATTTGACGACGTCTGCGGTCTAGTGGTTCGAGTGTTGGACTGCTGATCACGAGGTCGTGGGTTCGATTCCGACAGGACACAAATATTTGTGTGATGAACATAAGTGTTTGTGTTGGTCTGGGTGTTGCTTATGTATAAAAGTATGTATTTACAAAAAAAAATGTATATTAAGTATTATATCCATTATCTAGTACCCATAATACAAGCTCTGCTTAGTTTGGGATTAGATGGTGCTGTGTAAAAATGTCCCAAAAATATTTATTTATACTTATTTATTTAAATACAATGTCAAAATAGAGTGTAATAATACAAGTACATGCTTATAATACATAACAAACACTCAGATTTCATTAGTTCTAGTAGCTAGATGCAGCGACATTCCATTGCTGAATCGTTCTCCCTGTTGCTATAGCGACAATCATATCATATATCAGACAACGCTAAAACGCTAAAGCGATTTTGATACCACGATCGAACGTAAATATATAGTAGTAAGTCGTCAAAAATGTTTGCAGTGTCCACGCGAACCGCAAAATTACTGATCGCCGATGCTAACAGACAGTACTGGTAGTACTGGAAGGCGCAGCGTGGGTAGGCCCCCCACAAGGTGGATCGACGACCTGGTGAAGGTCGCGGGAATCCGCTGGATGCGGAAGGCACAGGACCGGTCGTTGTGGCGATGCTTGGGGGAGGCCTATGTCCAGCAGTGGACGTCTTTCGGCTGAAATGATGATGATGATGATGATGCTAACACTATCGTGTGTGCTTTTGCCCTTAGTGCCGCCACTCTAAACCTATCCTTAATTAAGTTTGACTGTTCACTCATCAATTTAATTAAGATTTCACATTATGTAACTATATGATGTCCATTAAGTTGACTATTTGGAGCGTATCGGGGAAATTGATATGAATATTATATCAACTGTTATGTAATATGCTACTGTCGCATATAAACTTGTAAATGAGTTAAGTTAAAGAGCTTTTAACTGTGGCTTAACATGATATTTTTATGAGAACACAGCAATCCTCCTGACAGAATTCTTTAATGGCAAGCATTTCACGGCAGTCAAGTTTTGCTTTGTATAGAGTTAAATTAACCGATCTTTGTTGATGAGTGAATACTTTTTACCTACTTACCGATGGGCGTACCTAGATTTTGGCCTGGGGGATGGGGGAAACGGAAATTTACAATTTTTTTAAATAAAAACCAGTTTATTTACTGACTAGCGCAAGCGAAGCGAGGTAGAAAATATTTCGCTGTTTTCCAAAAACATTACACGATTTCAAGTACATTTTAAAAGAAGTTTTAGGCTTTGTCTTTTCATATATTTGCCATTTGAGGCTCCTTAGACAGTGCTTAAGGAAACGTGAGATACACCAACAAAGGTTGGTAAATTTAAACAAAAAAAAAAAAATTTGACAGCACAAAAATTAAATAATTTGAGCGCACAAAGGAGAGAAAAAAATGGGGTTTTCCGAACACATAATACCATAGAAGTTTTTAAACTTTCGCGAATTTCACTCATATTGAACTAAGTTTAAGTTTAGCTGTGGTAGCTCCTACATTGGACAGACAAAGCGTACTATCGCGGAGAGAGTGAAGGAGCACATCACAGCGGTAAGGCGCCGTCAAGTGGACAAATCTGCCATAGCCGAACATTTGCTCGATTCAGGACCAAACCATTGGATTGAGCTACACGACCCGAAAATCCTCTCCACTGATCGTCATTACTATCCCAGAATTGTACGAGAAGCGATTGAGATAAAGAAATATAAAAATTTCAATCGGGAAGATGGATATAGGTTGTCCTCCTCGTGGAATCCGGTAATCGAGAAGTGTTCGCGTCGTGGTATGTCTACATGTATGTCCGCCGAAACTGTCAGCATTGTGTGTCGTGATTCAGCATATCTTGTTACGGACAGCGACGTTACGAAAAACCAACCGCGGGTAGTTCGAGAAAACACCCGCCGCTCAAGACGATGATACCCACATACTTCAGTCTGCTCGTGACCACGGCCAATGCAACTTGACCGAAACGTCGAGGTTGGTCAAAATGCTTGTTATATTTTGATTTAATTGTGCGCGACAAGTCCCGTAAACTTAGTTCAATACATAATACCATTTTAAGTCTATCAGAATTTATAAGCTTTGAAATAAAACTATTTGGAAGTACCACCAGATGAGCGTTTCTGCGCTTTGCTCGTTTCTGAGAGCAGCGCGAGCGCAGCGAATATATTTTGTGTTTTTTGCAAATCGTGGTTTAGACATAATTCAACTTGTATAAATTGAGATACCACTTTATAAAAATATTTTTATTAAATATCGGCCATTGGCTCTAGGTTCAAAAGTCAATGCCAAAGTTAGTGCCTTTTGGGTTTTAAGCAAAATGTCTCTCAACCGTAGTTGATAATCTTTGGATGTGCTCTGAAGGCCAATCCGGGCCGCCCCATTTATCCCCACTTTTATCATTTGTTCTAGAAATATGGTACGGTAACAGATCAACATCCTGTGTAATATAATTATCGTGGATGCATTTACAAACACAAATGTCACATGCACAAACACCCGTATTTCCCAAATATTTATTCGTGCGGAAATCGAGCTCGAGACCCTTAGCGCAGACGCCGTTACTCAACTGCTGAGCTTTAGTGTCGTCAAACTAATTCAACAAAACTCCTTAACTCGGTTGCCCTGAAAGCTATAAAGCTTAAGCTATTTTCCTTTCAAAGTTTGAGATGTCCTTAGACGCCTCCTTGGTTTAGTCCCGATAAGTAGTGCTTTGGATTACTTACACTTTTGAGGTCGAATCCACGGCCAGCGGGTATTATTTTTAATTGATCTATCTAACTTGGATACTTAATGTAGCTTGGAGCTTACGATTCTATTTCGCATTATGGTGCTTGTACACAGCGCGGGTAACATGCGCATGTTGAGGCACTTGCGCGGGTTACATGCGCATGTTGAGGCACTTGCGCGGGTTACATGCGCATGTTGAGGCACTTGCGCGGGTTACATGCGCATGTTGAGGCACTTGCGCGGGTTACATGCGCATGTTGAGGCACTTGCGTGGGTTACATGCATCGTGTCGTTTATACTGTGTTGATAAATGTGCGAGTCTACTGCTATATGCAATGAGTGTACCGCATTAGCGCGCGTGTGTAGCCCGCACTAGTTAAATACTCCAGTTACACGCACCGTGTACAAACACCATTTTTATGAGTGGCTAAGCAATAAATAGTGGTGTGTAACTCAGCTCAAAACATGTTCAAATATTCAGATCAATAAACTTGAGCTGTTGAGCTGAACTCAATGACAAAATACGCAGTTCACTGCTCCAATAAAAGTAACAATCTGTGCGACATCGTTCGTTGTACGAGAGGTAAAAGATTTCCATATCAATAAAAACCTGTTTGAACCGGTGAGCGGGAGCGGCGACAGATGTCGAAATGCAAATGCGAGTCACAGAGTGAGCCAGCGAGCGCAGCTCAAGAAGTGCTCTATAAGCTCAACGACGCGCATCACAGATCATAACACGAAGTTGACAGGCGCAAATTGAGCTGATCTGTGAGTCGGTTCACAGCGCCGGTTTAAACATGTGAACCGTGATCTGAGCTGCAACTCATGCATTTTTGTTGAGTTACCCATGTCTAGCAATAAATGCGGGAATTGCAAGATTTGCGATGCTAAACTGCGCTACCCACAGTCAGTCCATGGATAGCTGGTCGTTTCATTACACATCAGAGACCTCTCCATGCCCCAGAGAGCACGTTAAGCTGTCGGTCCCGGTTGTCATACGAATATCTATTGTATTTGTTACAGGTAGTCAAAGCCCGAAAGTTAGAAAACTGATCCTAACCTAACCTAACCTTCATCAGCTTAGCCTATCGCAGTCAACTGCTGGACATAGGCCTGTCCCAAGTTGCACCACAACACTGGTCCTCTGAATTCCGCATCTAGTCCCCCCAGATACCTTCTTCAGGCCGTCAGACCACCTGGCTGGGAGGCGCCCTACGCTGCGTTTGCTGATTCGTGGTCTCTATTCAAGGACTCGTTTGCTCCAGTGGCCATCGGTCCTTTGATAGACATGGCCAGCCCACTGCCATTTCTGCTTACTGACCCTACAAGCTATGTCGGTTACTCTAGTTTTTCTCCGGATGATATCTAACCTAACCTCAGAATGGGATTTAACCTTATAATGTTGATATTCCCAGTAACTGGGTTGCGGAGGATTGATTGCAGTTGCTTAGTGTAATAAAATACTGATGTTTAGCCGCATCTGGTCCGCTATTCAGAACCACACGATAACCAGTTGTCGACCGATTCGGTTTGTTATCCCTTTTTATCTCGTTGCGTGAATCACAAGATGAAACGAGATAACAAACCGAACCGGTCGACAACTGGTTATCGTGTGGTTCTGAATCGCGTAGCTGGTTAGACTGGAAGCCGACCCCAACATGGTTGGGAAAAGAAGACTGCATTATTCTGCCCAGAGTTATTAGTTCCAACGTTTGCTGCGGATGGTTTGATGGTAATCCATGAGACCGTTCGCAGCATGGTGTAACAATAGTATCTAGTGCTCAGATCACGTTTGCGGGCACACCGCGACCGCCCGTGGCGTCGACCGCTGCCTTCACTGACAAATAAAAATAATTAAAATAATCTTACTCCAGGATAGTTGTGGCTGGCGAATTGTAAAATAATAAATACATTTATAAATATTTATGTTATTAGCTTTCTAAGTTTGCAAAATAATACGTAGATGAATCGACGGGTATACCTACTGATAATGTACGTAAACGGTACAGTAATGTAAGTGTAAACATAAAATAACTTTGCAAACTAGCCTATACGTGGGACACTCAGAAAGTTTTGCGAAACTAAAAAAAATTGTTCTATACGTACATATATTTTTATCAAATCTTTTCAAAGTACTTTCCACCAGCCTCTATACAAAGATTCATGCGCCTAAACCAGTTTTCAAAACACTTTTTCCAGTCCGCCGCAGACACCTCGTTTACAGCCTGCTCGAACGCAGCCAGCGCATCTTCCGGCGACGAAAATTGTATCCCTTTGAGCTGATTTTTTATTTTTGGGAATAAAAAGAAGTCACACGGTGCTAGATCAGGGCTGTAAGGAGGGTGACCCAGGAGTTTGACTGGCGTGCTGTCCAGGAAGTCCCTCGTTTTGAGTGCGGTGTGCGCAGGTGCATTGTCGTGGTGGAGCAGTAGCCCGCGGAGCCCTGTGTTTGGTCGCTTGTTGCTTATAACAGAGAAAACTTCTGGCAAACATTTGGTAGTATACCATTCGGCATTAATGCTTCTTTGATCCCGTAAGGGAATTGATACCAAGTGGCCAGTCAAATTAAAAAAGCTAGCGATCAAAATCTTACCCCCGCTTCTAGATCGCTTCACTTTGGTAGGCGTTGGCTCATTTTGAAACACCCAAACAGTCGACTGGCGCTTGGTTTCTGGGTCGTATTGATAAATCCAGGACTCATCACCTGTAACGATGTCGTAAACACGCCGAGACGAGCCTGCTTCAAATTTGTTAAGCATATCACGGCACCATTCCACCCGGGCCTGCTTCTGAGCATCGGTGAGGTTGTGCGGCACCCAGCGTGATACTATCCTCCTCACGCGAAGATGGCTGTGTAGAATCTCGTGAACGCTTCCCGATCCAATCTTCAATATGTGTTGAATCTCCTGATATGTAATTCGCCTATTGTCTTGGATTAAATTTTTCACTGCTAGCACGTTTTCTTCGGTAACAGCCGTCAAAGGGCGACCGCTTCTTTCGTCATCCCCCAAAGTTGGTCGACCGCGCTTGAATTCGTTATACCAACGATACACGGTTGCCTTGGAAGGGCCTTCATCCATGAATGCCATTTGAAGTCTATCGTACGATTCATCCGGTTTCAGGCGACACTTGAAATCGTATAAAATCATAGCTCTAAAATGTTCCCGGCGCAGATCCATATTTCAGTGAGACACAATACTTTGAATTAACTCGCAAAAAATGTGGAGGGAAATTTTGAAATTGGAACTTACTTATTTTTACTTATAAATAATCATATTTTCGAAAAACATTATAACTGGCCAGTCTCCCATATATAAAAACTTTTTTTCGCAATACTTTCTGAGGGGCCTGGTATGTTAACCCGGTTTATAGTCTATTTATTTGCCAAATTTAATCAAAATGAAGTTTTGTGTTCACACCTGCATTAATATAATATGTTGTAGCCCACGTTGGACCCATCAGGATAAATAAATAATAAATCATCGTAGTTGTACCTATTTATCTTTTTTTTAAAGTTATCTTATAAAGGCTAGGGCTACGCAAAATCGAATCCTAATATTGCTCAAGGTCTTTCAACAATTATTAAATGTTGATAGACAATTTTTCACATTTCATTTATTGATTTAATCACAGAAAACGTTAGAGTGATTTACATAGATTTTAGTAATGATTGTTTATTTATCAAATTGTCAGCTTCTAACACCGAAATCTAAATAATAATATTAGCTTGACTTAGCACACGACGTTGTCGGCATTTGGGACGTGTGGTCTCAGTAGTCATTGTGACGATAGGCGTCACGGCCAATGGCTTGATAGCCAAGAGCCTATATCAACACCTAAAGAGGCTCTCGTTAGGTGGCTGGACCAAGGGCCTGACGCAGAAGGTAGAACTCCTTGAGTCAGCACGCATTGTGAGGAGGTTCCTTTCTCTGGAGCCCTGACCACCGATAGCTTGAACTCTGTTTCCGATGCCGGTGGGCCATTATTTCTTAATTTCTTTTTCTTGTGATAAATATGTAAAAATATAATTAATATGTTGATTTATGTGAATAAAGTGAATAATAAGCTACCATGTTTGATGTAAATAAATAATACTCTCATACATGTTTAATTAAATATCTGTGGTTCTAAGTATCACGAATACTTAGAACTTGACAATTCGATCTTGTATAATCTAACACACTGTAGCGGTTGGTACATGGTGTCGGAGATTCAAGGATAAAGCTTGGTTCGCAGAAGTGCCGCTTTGTAGTAAGTGTACGGTAGGCTTCATCATCATTATCATCATGAAATGCTTGGGTGGGTTAAATTAATTTTATATTCAATTTCCTGAATATGCTTCTATACCTAATGGTCCTCGGAATACACTGGTTTCGTAGAAGAAGAATCCTTTAATGTTGCAACTGAAATTTCGTCGTTACAAATTTTCAATTATCTTTATTGTTTGTGCGAAACATGGAAGCTTACTACAAAGTATACATTTTTAGCTCTTTGTAGAAAAGAGAAATCGACATAAAAAAACAATGCAAAGAAAATTTTCCATTTTCCCAATGATTGGTCAGGCGCTCGGTCACGTTTGAAGACGCAAGGGTAAACTAGCTTCATGGACTATCGGCTCAATTTTGTTAAAAAAAACTATTAAAACGTTGCCCTGCACTACTGTTTATGAAACTGAGCTTATCGGTCCTTTTTTACTATATTCTAAATTAAATGCATTTTGCGTCAATTTACTTTACTGATATCAAGAAAAATAACAAAAAATTATAATTTGGGAAAAAAATATGGAAAGAAAAGTAAAGTTTGTAAAATAAACTTAAAGTTACAGGTTTTAGACAAATAACATCATTTGCAGTTTTAAAAAGAGACAAAATGGAGGCAGTAAAGTTCTAAAACAAATAAAAGTATTATAAAACTAAAAGGTCTACAAAACGTTTAATGCAGGAGACTATAATCATGACACTACACGTGAGCAATACGATCTAGGTATTCTTTCGTACAAAACGTGGCCAGACAGCTAGCGGCCCTCAAACTTTTTCTACATCTTATCTTGGATAATAATTAATATAATATATTAATGTTTAATTAATTAAGTACTAATATTTGTATGCCACCTGTGGCAGCACACAGAGAGACTACCTATAATGTACCTAACACCAAAATTACCTGTGTACACAAATAAACATTTTGATTTGATTTGATTTGATTTGATAATATAGACTATAATTTCGAAAGCATTTTAACACACCAGATTTATACTGTTATTTTATTTGTGACACTATAACAATGACTACCGACACACTAGATTTTTTGCGTGATCGCAGCTTTTTGGCATACTATGCATGTAAATGTGTGCCCGTACTTTTAAGCGAGCTGGCATACTATGGATGCTTTACACATTGTTTATCGAGACTCCGTCCGCCTTTTTTATTCGTCCGAGATTGGAACACTAAAAAGAAAAATAATTAATTAAAATTTAATTTCTTAAAGATTTTTTTTTGATGTAGCATAGGTTTGAGTACCATTGGCAGTCACGGGTTGAACCCTTGCGGCGGTGGGCTGCGTGGATAAAAACGCGAGACATAAGAATCTGCTTGGACGTGGAAGAAACCGCAGGCTTTATGTAATTGTGGGTATATAATAGAATGGGCGTGGGTACGCTAAGTTGTGTGTAAATTGCAAATTGCCACCTTATGGTCATAAGGAGATAACATAACCTCTTCTGAAAAGACTCTTTGATTTTGACAATATCCCCCATGACTGTTCATCGGAACAACCACATTCTTTTGAAGATTCATGGACTGATATAATGACGACGCAGTTTACTTGTTTAAATTAAAATTGAAGCGATTATCAAATAATTACCTGCTACAAATTTACAATGGGTATTGTTTAACTTTTATTATGTATACTTATCATCATTAATTAACGGCTTTGTTTATCAAAATCCGATACTTAATGTGACGTCAACAGTTTAAGGAGGAGTTTGATGGTGTTATTATACGCCCACTTATGTTGTCTGCGATGTTTGGCCCAATTTACGAAGAGTTATAAAAGTTGAGAACACAACAGATGTTGGTTTGAAGTTCTTTTTATTAAGAAAATATTTTTGTACGGTATAAAGGAACAATATTAAAGGAGAACTTGGCTCAAGGTACAAGGGGCATTGACTCATATAAATAAAAACATTAATAAATTATTTGTTAAACAAAATAAGACAGTGATAAGATGCTTTCTAATGAGACTTAAATCTTTTATCAGATTTTCTGAAAATTACAGGCGTTAACCATGATATTTCATATTATTTATTTGCATTTCACAATGTACATTAGGTGGTAAACACAATGGCTTAACATGCTTACACAATTATGGACCCTGTATGGTACAGCATGATGGTTTATTACCCTAAACTAAAAAAACTACGAGCAAGTTTTTTGATAAAAACTATACCTCGTTTAATAGTAAAACTATACCTCGTACATAAAAAAATACAGGTATGATAAATACAGCTTGAGCATGTGTAGCTTTTAAATTGAGTACATAATTCTATCCATTCCTACTAATATATAAATTCGAATAAGTGTTTGATCTTCTTCTTATGGAGTCGATGGCAAATAAAGACAAATTTTTTGGCCTTTTTTCCACAACGCGCATGTGCATTTTGGTTGGTAGTAGATAAACAAATAGATGGCGCTATACAGCGCCATCTAGCGGCTACTAACAACAAGCTCACGCTCGTCGCCAATGCTGCCGTCTATTGCAAAAACTAATATAGCCATGATTAATATTCGATTTGATTCGTTTGTAATTACACCTACTTAAGGAACCCTATAATACTGAGCATGGCCCGACACGCTCTTGGCCGGTTTTTGGAGATTATCTTTGCTTGTGCCAACTTATAAAATAGTGTGTTTGTTGATTCGTTCTTCTTTCATGCAGCAACGGAGCAATAGAACAACGTGATTTTTTGTATAGATATAGTTTTTGGGCTGGGAAGTGACATAAACTACTTAATTTTTAGGGTTCCGTACCCAAAGGGTACCAAACGGGACCCTATTACTCTCGCTAAGCTGTCCGTCCGTAGACGGACGGCCGTCTGTCTGTCACAGGGCTGTAGTTTTGTAATGGTAATAGATAACCAGTTGAAATTTTCACCGAACATGTGTTACTATGGTGCCTATCACTAAAAATAAAACTAAAGGGAAAAAAATACAAGAAACCGTGAAAAACATGCAAATTTATCAACGTTTTTGTTCCTGCTCTATCTTCAAAACGGTAATACATACCAGCGTCAAACTTGGTCTGATTATAGTGCATACTATGTAATTTAGCAAAAAATACTAAAAATAGGGCAAACGTAGACATATGTGGTGGTACCTGCGTAAGATATAGATGCTAAAATTCATATTTTGCGCACGGTGCGTTGATGTCTTTTGATGAACTCTCGTAAATTTAATCAGTTTATGTAGGGTATCAGGTCAATGGGTGGTACGAAACCCTTACTGCGTGAGTCCGACACGCACTTGGCCAGTTTTATTACGATTTTTATTTTCATGTATTAGCGCCAAACGGTAGGACATTCAATATTGTGTACAGTAGCGTCCTAAAATAATGCTAAAACATAAAAAAAAAACAACACAAAACACATACAAAAAACAACACATAAAACACATAAAACCACGGCAGCGAAGCCATAATATCAATGAAATCATAATATTATGAAATCATAATATATAACTTATGATAACAAGCAGACTTCATTGATGTGTTTATTTTAACCAGACTACGTTGTTCATAACAAGTTTACACGTTTCGTAGCTCGTAGTACGCCGACGCTTACTACGCCGTAGCTGCTTGCTACGAATATCCGTAAACATTGATCGTATATTTGTTCATGAATGATATCTTGAAAGTAATAAACAGAGTGTTTCGTCTTTTTTGTATAACTTATATTAATTATATCCGTCCGATTCATGGTCACCAAATGTATTAGTTTTACTTATCACGAAGTTCTGGATGGATCAACCTACTTTTTCTTCGTCGGTGATGTTCGTAACTGCGTAACTGGGATATTATATGTTTCGGACATATTATTTTAAAAATAATATTAAATAAAATTTTAGGATTAAATAAATGTTTATGGAAATATTGTTGTTTGTTACAAGGTGGTTTTCGTATGTCACAAAAAAACTATTTAATTTTTTAGTTTTTTTGAGACCACCATCAACAAAACAATTTTTTCGGTATGTTTTTTTTATCGTGATTTCTTTGGTAGTATGGTTAATTTTTCATTTATTGCCCCCTGTACTTTAGCGATGACAAATGAGGCTAAACGCGGTTATACGAAATAATTGCCATCAAATCTCTACAGTTCAAAAATATATTGTATAGTATGTATGTACTTCCCGGTAATACATTTTGTCGACAAAGTCCCATGTACAAATCCTGCTACATTACACATACCTACGGCTGCCGTCGAACATAGAGCGCAAGCGATTTTAGCCTTAGTGGTGGTTTACCGGAAAGTTTGCTGATAGTACTTGCAGTGTAGTGTAGTCAACCTCAAAATGCTCTTGAAAACTCGAAAATATTTCATATACTTATTATGTTGAGGGCTTTTAGGTTTCACAGCCATCTCGGTCTAATTTCACACTTTTATCAAGATTTCAAGAGATTTTAGATGAAATTGAAAAAGTATTCTATAAAGATCCTTCAGGGTAACACCACAAATATTTGAAACATAATTTCATCTTGATTTGTTGCTTAGAACAAATAGAGAGAAAAAGGGAGGAGTGAGAAAATATATATTTCTTTGTTTTTTTGGAGCGAAAAAATATACAACGAGGATATGGCAATACGACAGTAAATGAAAACACGGTTATTACTAGTCTATGGAAGCATTTTAAACACATAAATAGGTTGTTTATCGAAAATTAAAAAGAAAGGTATTTTTTAACAAAATAAATATTAAAACATCGAAATAATAAGTAAATCCATTTGTAATCATCTGTAATAATTGAGAAACAGAGTTTAAAATCATATGGACTCGCACAGGTCTTTTACCTAACGATCATTGCCTAGAAAACCGGCCAAGAGCATGTCGGGCCATGCTCAGTATTATAGGGTTCCTTAAGTACGTGGGACACTCAGAAAGTTTTGCGAAACTAAAAAAAATTGTTCTATACGTACATATATTTTTATCAAATCTTTTCAAAGTACTTTCCACCAGCCTCTATACAAAGATTCATGCGCCTAAACCAGTTTTCAAAACACTTTTTCCAGTCCGCCGCAGACACCTCGTTTACAGCCTGCTCGAACGCAGCCAGCGCATCTTCCGGCGACGAAAATTGTATCCCTTTGAGCTGATTTTTTATTTTTGGGAATAAAAAGAAGTCACACGGTGCTAGATCAGGGCTGTAAGGACGGTGACCCAGGAGTTTGACTGGCGTGCTGTCCAGGAAGTCCCTCGTTTTGAGTGCGGTGTGCGCAGGTGCATTGTCGTGGTGGAGCAGTAGCCCGCGGAGCCCTGTGTTTGGTCGCTTGTTGCTTATAACAGAGAAAACTTCTGGCAAACATTTGGTAGTATACCATTCGGCATTAATGCTTCTTTGATCCCGTAAGGGAATTGATACCAAGTGGCCAGTCAAATTAAAAAAGCTAGCGATCAAAATCTTACCCCCGCTTCTAGATCGCTTCACTTTGGTAGGCGTTGGCTCATTTTGAAACACCCAAACAGTCGACTGGCGCTTGGTTTCTGGGTCGTATTGATAAATCCAGGACTCATCACCTGTAACGATGTCGTAAACACGCCGAGACGAGCCTGCTTCAAATTTGTTAAGCATATCACGGCACCATTCCACCCGGGCCTGCTTCTGAGCATCGGTGAGGTTGTGCGGCACCCAGCGTGATACTATCCTCCTCACGCGAAGATGGCTGTGTAGAATCTCGTGAACGCTTCCCGATCCAATCTTCAATATGTGTTGAATCTCCTGATATGTAATTCGCCTATTGTCTTGGATTAAAATTTTCACTGCTAGCACGTTTTCTTCGGTAACAGCCGTCAAAGGGCGACCGCTTCTTTCGTCATCCCCCAAAGTTGGTCGACCGCGCTTGAATTCGTTATACCAACGATACACGGTTGCCTTGGAAGGGCCTTCATCCATGAATGCCATTTGAAGTCTATCGTACGGTTCATCCGGTTTCAGGCGACACTTGAAATCGTATAAAATCATAGCTCTAAAATGTTCCCGGCGCAGATCCATATTTCAGTGAGACACAATACTTTGAATTAACTCGCAAAAAATGTGGAGGGAAATTTTGAAATTGGAACTTACTTATTTTTACTTATAAATAATCATATTTTCGAAAAACATTATAACTGGCCAGTCTCCCATATATAAAAACTTTTTTTCGCAATACTTTCTGAGGGGCCTGGTAGGTGTAATTACAAACGAATCAAATCGAATACTAATCATGACTATTTTAGTTTTTGCAATAATCGGCAGCATTCGCGACTCAGAGCTTGTTGTTAGTAGCGCCATCTAGCGATAAATTCAAGAAGCCAAATTTAAGAAGTGTGCCATGTCAAAGTTACTTTTTGTGATTTTTTCAAATATAAAGTAGCTAAAGGAGCATTATTTGCTACGATCATTTTTCTCTAAGGACAATGACCTTTGAACTAGGACGTTTTAAGTATTTTTCAGTTTTCTCTCTATAACTCAAAAAATTATAATCACATTATACTCAAAATAATTTTAAAAGAGAGTTTTCACAAAGGTCTATCAATGTGGAAGATTATAACTTTCTACGTTGCATAGTTTAGAAATGGCAGGAGGGGGGACACATTGTAAGCCACTTTGGTGGGCTATATTTTGCAGATGGTACATCTGATAAAAAAGTGGTGTATGAAACATTACCTTCATTTTAGTAGACCTATTCAATGATACCCCACACGAGGGGGTGCAGCGAAAAAAATTTTTCATCCTCATTTCACATGTATGGACGCCACCCCTAAAATATGTAAAAACGATTTTTTTATTCTTTTAAAATTGAGATCAATATGTAGAATATTTTTTAACAAAACTTCACTTACTAATGTTTATAACTGTAGAAGTTATTAAGCTGTAAAGGATTAGGACAGACGGACATACGGACAGACGGACAGACGGACAGACGGACGGACATGACGAAACTATAAGGGTTCCTTGTAGGACTTCGGAACCCTAAAAAAATGGTCCCATATTCAAAATTAAAGAAATTAAATTAATTTTCTGTGGCTAATCTATTAACTGGATTTGATTGATTTTTTGTGTACGGTGAGAGGAAGTGATACTCTGTACGTGGTTTTATTTAATGTCGTATTGTCATATCCACGTTGTATATTTCTTTGTTTTTCATTCTAAATAAATCGTATAGTATGGAAAAAAAAAAAAATTGATATGACACTGTGAAGGATGTTTATAAAATACATTTTTCAATTTCACCTAAAATCTCTTGAAATCTTTAAAAATGCTTAAAATTAGATCGAGATGGCTGTGAACAGTGAAAGGCCTCTTAAAATGTGTGTATGTAAGCTACTAAAATGTGTGTATGTAAGCAAATAAAATGTGTGTATGTAAGTAAATAAAATATAATTTTATTTGACTTCACTCTTTGTCATAATAATCAAAGAGGAACGAAGTTGTTTTGCCATAATTCTGATTTTTAATATCTTGTTGTGTTACTACGTTATATATGTACAGTCAAGCGCATATCGATACTGAAAAACAGTATAAGCAGGGCCTGTCTTCTATGAAACTCACATAGTAAGCGAGTTCCGTTTATAATGGTTGGCTTACCATTGATTTGCGGTTAACCATAGATCTTCTTCTTCTTCTATCGTGTCGACATGAGCTACATAATGATAATAGCTCATGCCGTGGGGAAAAGATTAGCCAGTCAGCAGGTTGGTAGCGGGACTGACTGCCCAGGGTGCGCCGGACGATCAATTAAATATCGTCACTCATGAAGGCTCTTTTAATGCACCATAGATCAATTATGTGGATTATTTGTATAGGTACACTATGCCCACGGCTTCGCCCGCTTATTATTGATATTATCTTCTCGGGATAAAAAGTAAATTTAATTCAAATCTGTTCAGTTGTTTCAGTGTGATTGAAGGATAAACAAACAAACATCAATACTTTCGCATTTATAACATTAGTAGGATTATTACTAACTGATTTGACGTTGCCTAGGTCACGAACTCTGCGTGAAAGGTAATCATTTGCTCGTTACTACACAGAATAGGAAAATTACATTCATTTGTAACGTTTCTTTAAGAATGTTGAAAGAAAAATATAGAAGTTTTTAAACTTTCGCGAATTTCACTCATATTGAACTAAGTTTACGGGACTTGTTGCGCGACAAGTCCCGTAAACTTAGTTCAATAAGAAAAATATAGTCTAATGTTCCTAAGGGTGTGTACATTTCTGGCAAATACCGCATTCGTGGTACGTTCGCCAGCTGCCTTCTGACAGATATATTATTTCAGCTTTATTGCTTATATGCGCGCCAATGGCATCGCTGGCTAATGGGCCAGGGTGGGGGGGGGGGGGGGGGGGCAATTGATGCAGGGAAAAAAAAAAAACAAATACAATATATTTAAAAAAAAAAATACAATTTGTTGTTATAAATTTTTACAACCAGAAAAAAATCTTTGTTAATCTTCTAGGTTCGAGTCTCTAGGAGAGGCAGCTGAACCCCTGTTCCCCCCTGGCGAAGCCCATGAGACGCACCAAACAGTTGCGGTAACTGCAGGTTTACGGTTTCGTTCGTTCGCCATATCTGTACACACCATAGAAATAGATACAAAGGAAAAGTGGGCAGGGCGCGCGTGCCAACACTCTGCACCATAGTGCAGTGCATTTCAAAGCCTTTCTTAGTACGCCTTATGACTTGTTTCTGTAAATACTGTAACGAAAACCCGCAGAAATTCTTTATTGTGCTGTTTCTAACTGCAGAAACAAAAGCTGTAAAGTACATTTGACTAAAGTTGATTTTCAAAAATCAATGACGTCAATATGTAAGGCGTAGTTTGTTCGAAAGTTGCCACGCATGAAGTGCAAGTAAAATTGAGATTACAACCATTCTATCACTATCTATTTCTGTGGTACACACCCTTAGAATTGCCACGCACAACCGCTGTTTTACATTTCAAAACATTTTTTTCTCGGCGTGTTTCAATCACGTTTGTAGAAACACGCTTCAACAACGTGACCGCACTTCATTCTTTCGTAGTGTAGCAATAAATTAAAATATTTTTGTCTAAAAACACGAGGGTTACTCAATTCGGTGCGCGATACGAGTAGTTAAAGTTTTTATTGAATTAGTATCAATTATTGTACAGGTAACGTGACCATTGGAATAGTATGTTTGTTAATATAGTTTTAAAGTTAGTTTTCTTGTGGAATTTTTCAATTCATTTTATTAGTATTTAGGCACTTGGTTCCAAAGCGTTCAACTTATCCTATTTTCTGTTAATTAAGTGTCGGATTGAGATATACATTTATTTATTTATATATGTTTTATTGAACACCTTAAAATATGCATTTAAATGATTGTACAACTGGCGGCCTTATCGCGATCAGAGATTTCTTCCAGGCAACCTTAGGATGGACAAGAATGAACTCTTCGTTCATTTGACTGTACCATTCGTTTGTAAGAAGAATGGTACAGTCAAATGATGATTAAATAAATAAATAAATATTTTAGGAAATTTTTACACAGCACCATCTAGTCCCAAACTAAGCAGAGCTTGTGCTATGGGTACTAGACAATGGATATATTACTTATATACTTTTTTTTGTAAATACATACGTATAATACATAAGAAACACCCAGACCAACACAAACACTTATGTTCATCACACAAATATTTGTGTCCTGTGGGAATCGAACCCACGACCTCGTAATCAGCAGTCCGACACTCGAACCACTAGACCACAGACGTCGTCAACTCAACAATAACGAGTAAGGTTTCCCCTTTTTTTGCTGACGACCATGACGCATTCGTGGTGGTTTTCCAAGCAACGCTATCATGTACTTGTCCAAACCACTGCGTGACTAGTGGCTCTACCCATAAAAAATTTGCATAGATCTCTGATAAATTAGTATTATTTAGTAGAAGAGCTCCCTGTACAAGGGCTCGTCTGGTGAAGTTCTACCACTGTAGCAGCCGTTCTGCTGCCAAACAGTGATACTTGCATTGCTGTGTTCCAGTGTGAAGTACGGCTGCCGTATTGTGTAACTCACTCGCGATCGCAATCATTTGGATTTCAAGGTTTATTGCTCTGTGTGTTTTGACAATCCGTCTTATCGACAACTACGTACCACGCAATGAATATTGTTGTAATTTCAAAATGAAAGCTAATGTCAATGTGAATTAATTACACGTAAAATTACTTCCTTCCAAAGGACCGTAGACCTTAGTATTTGACATGAATTTCATCTTGTTACCTCTACCCGTTCCTTATAAACAAAATCTTGACAGATGGACCGATAGATGGACAACAAAACGATCCTATAAGAGTTCAATTTTTTTCCTTTTGAGAAAACTTTTTACCGACTTCCAAGGAGGTTCTCAATTCGTTTCTATTTTTTTTTAAATGTTTGTTACGCGATATCGTCGCCGATTGTTAATGGATTTTAATGATATTTTTTTTAATTGGTGTGGAATACTCTTAGTTTGGTCCCATATGAGCTTTTTTGAATTTGGTTGAGCAGTTTTTTAACCAGCTTCAATAAATCAGTTTAATTTAACTTCCATTATCTAGATGATCTGCTAATAATAGCTATGTTTTTCTGAGAATTCTTGGCAGATTTACGTGTTTATTTTTAATCATCGATGATGATGGACGTTTAGAAGAACATGGGTGAGAACTTTGCCCAGCAGTGGGATAGGATAGGTTACTAAAATTATATTCTCAAATTGGTTCTATAAACATTTAATTAATGTGTGGTTCAGTAATTTTATAAGCAGCTTCGTAAGAATTTGATAAGGCAGATTTGAATTAGTTTTTTTTTTTTTATTTGAGTTGGGTTTACCCAGGGGGGTGCCCCTCTCCTGCCCGGACTGGTTTTGCCAGTGTTGGACCCTTCCTGCCATCCAAAGATTCAACTGACGTCTATGGTCTCGTGGTTCGAGTGTCGGACTGCTGATCAAGAGGTCGTCGGTTCGATTCCCACAGGTCACAAATATTGATGTGATAAATATACGTGTTTTTGTTGGTCTGGGTGTTTCTTACGTAAATTTTTTAACCCATAGGACATGCTCTGTTAGTTAGTCTTAGTTTGGAACTAGACGGTGCTGTGTAAAAATGTTCCAAAAATGGTGAAAAAAAATAATTAATATTGTTTTCATCTTATGTATGTACCTTATCTAATTGATAAGGCATATTCCTATTTATGTTACATTAATTACTTACCTGCTGGTAAGATTCCTCTCACCCCCCTAGGCCTGAAGCTGATTAAGGCCATGAACCAATCCAAGTACAATGAAGTAATAGTAATAATAGTAATTAAATAAAATTTTATTACTATTATTACTATTACTTCATTGTAATTTCACCGGCACCCGTACCATTCAGACCGAAACAGAGCAACGCAGGCATCACTATTTGGCGGAGAAGTAGGTACGGTGGTAGTACTTCTCCGGACGAGCTCTTCCACAAAGGAGCTGTACTACTACTCATGAAATGTAAATAATGTTCCTAACTAAGGGTTAATCACGCACCGCCTTGAAAAAGTTGGTTTATGAAATAATTACGAAGAATTTTTTTTTGAAGTCTGCAATTTTTTTGTTACAAAGTTTTTACTACTTATTAATTGATTTATTGCTTGGGTTGGTTCATGGGCTTAATCAGCTTCAGGCCTAGGGGGGTGGAAGGAATCTTACCAGCAGGTAAGTAATTAATGTAACATAAATAGGAATATATAAACAATCACATAATATAAACAATCACATAAGACTTTCCATATTCATATCTCAGTTTGGCGAACCGACTTGCGGTATCATTAAGGCAACAGCCTAGGTGGTATTGCAGTTGTTATGGGCAAAGGTAACCGCTTAACACCAGGTGGGCCTTTAGTTCGTTTCGCCAACCTATACTATAAAAAAAACCGATCAATCATCTCAAGCATAAGCGTATGTAAAGTCAAGCGCACATCGATTATAAATAAAACAGTATAAGCAGAGAAGGAGTTCCGCTTATGGTTTTGTTACCATTACCATATATGGTTGACCGTACATGACTATCATGCACCGCCTTCAAAATGTTGGTTTATGAAAAGATTTTGAACTAGATACAGGGATTATATTTTACTTTTTAGTAAGGTTTTTGAAGTCGGTTATTTTGTTGTTAAAAAGTTTTTATTTACACCTCTAAGGGACCGTAGATCTAAGTATCTATTTGGTAATTTTTTCAACTTGATACCTCTACCCATTCCTTATAAAACACTCTTACCAGACGGACAGACAGATATACTGACAGACAGACGAACAAAAATGTGATCCTATAACGGCTCCGTTTTTAGGGTTCCGTACACAAAGGATGCCAAACGGGATCCTATTACTCTCGTTAATACGCTGTCCGTCCATCCGTCTGTCTGTCACAGGGCTGTATCTTTTGAGCAGTAATAGGTAGCCGATTGAAATTTTCTCAGAATATGTGTTGCTATCACGACAAATACCAAAAATTAAAAAAAGTTTAAAACCAAATGTTTATGTTATGTTATGTTATGTTATGTTTAAAACCAAAGGGGGTCCTCATACAAGAAACCTCGAAAAACCATGCATTTTTTCATCGATTTTGTTCCTGCTCTATCTTCAAAACGGTTAAACATACCAGCGTCAAACTTGGTATGATTATAGTACATACCATGTAGTTTAGCAACAAGTACTAAAAATAGGGCAAACATAGACATATGTGGTGGTACCTGCGTAAGAAAGAGATGCACGGTGCGTTGATGTCTTTTGATGGACTAAATCAGTTTCTAAGTGGTATCAGGTCGATGGGTGGTACAGAGCGCTCACTGCATGAGTCCGACTCGCACTTGGCCGGTTTTTTTTTGTCGTGCAGAACCCTAAAAATTGTAAAAAAAATCGAAACATTAACTAATCTAGTCAGTTAAGCAGCTATTTTTGTAATTACGCTAATTCTATTAACATTAAAAAAAGGTCCTCACGTAATTTCTTAAATGTCACTTCGAAAATAAAGTGGTTACATTGATTTCATGCGTCACAGGGAAACCCCGCTCCTTCCGTTCACCTTTGTGAACAAACTTGGGGCTGAGTGGAAGTCACATGAGTCGGAAGACTTGCAAGTCGCGTTAAGGTATTACTGAGCTTCGTGAATAATTACACAATACCACTTGAGGTGTTGGGCTAAATGTCAAGCACGTCATTCAAGGAACTGCAAGTTTATGCAACCCTGGTTACGTGTTGGATGGAAGACAACTTATAACGTGTAGGTGTGAGGTACTTTAAAATAGGTAGAATTTAAGGTAAACTCTGCTTCGATCAAATATACTACAGATGCACGGTCTTGAAGAAAGAAAGAAAGAAAGAAAAATATTTATTTGACACAACTGAGACACATACGAAAGAAAGGATATACATGAACAAGAAATAGATTTAGTGAAGAACAAATCGAGGAAAAAGTCATTGATAGTCATGCACCATGTGTGTCTCAAAATTGTGACAAATGGGTGTCCAGCTCAGCATATTGCCAGGTTAATAAAACTGACGCTGGTATTCTGCTGGATCCCTGTTGTGACGTGCGATGTCGAGCAAACTACACAATTTGTAAAAATCGTTTGTGAGTGTGTGTGTATTAAGAGTGTGTAAAGTTGGGAAAAACGACTTAAAATCGTAAGCGTGTTTAAACGTTGTGCTTTTTTCTGCCAACGAATTTTTTTACGCTTTTGCCGCTTTTCGATTTTTACTTCTAAAAAAATTGACTTTTATTTGTCTACATTACACTATTCTATTGACATTTAAACACATACAAAGTTCACTAAAAACTATACAAACAAACTACAACCGTCGCGTAATTACCAAGGAGAACATTCAGAAACGCATTCACTCGTTGACGACGAAAAATAAACTAAGCGCCAAAGCAAAAGCAAATCAATCATGGTGAAAAACGTTTAAAATGTTTAAACGATACGAAAATAATCAACAAAATAAAAAAGTGCTTTCTCTAAACAAATTTTATGTTAACGAATAAAATTTAATTCTGCCGGTTTCAAACCACCACCAGTCAACTTTGAAATTGAGTCTTATACTCATAGAAATAAGGTTACATTTCAATCGTACTATTGAAAGCATAAGTTTGGTTTACGAAAAAGTCTAAACGAAATCTGCTTTAATCACAAAGCGTGCTTATACGCTTTTTTTTTAATTAGACTTTTTTAAGCGCTTTTTGTTTAAACGCCCACTTCTAAGTGTGATTATTAATAGAAATATAAATTAAGTTTACGATAAATATATGTACAAAAATGAAATGAAAAACGAAATACGATAAATGTATGTCTTGTACAAAACCAAACCCAAAAAAAGTCTCCGCGATAAAGTGTACTTGTAATTGTTTTTTTTTTCCTTTATTTTTATTTAAACATAGGTACATTATTATGACAAAAGCAAACCAAAAACCACGGGGGTTTGTCCGGAATGCCGTTATTCTGCAGACAACGACACGACAACGACAAGTACGACACTCCGTCCTTTGTTTGCACATTTGGAGTATAGTTTTTATTTATAACATAAATCTACACATTTTAGCATCGTGACACGTCTCACCGCTAGCACGGTCGTGAAGCGGCTGAGAGCAGTGTTGCCGGCAATCAAACAAGAAAAAGTCCGAAACCGAATCAGAAATTACCCGAAATTACCCGTATTGTAAAAAAAAAACAATTCAATTAAAAAAATTATGAAAAAAAAAAACCTTTTCATTTATAGTTTAAATTTAATTTTGTTTGTTTAAATCAAATATCTGTAAGGGGCGTCCCGCCACACTGACTTGATAGAAATATTAGGGAGCCTGAAACGGCGATTTTTTTTGTATATTTTTCAAGAAAGTCAACCTGTGCCGATTCAGAATTTTGCTTGCCCAAAGGTAAGGGTCAATTTTTGTTACGTTTTTTCTCGGTGGTGGACTAACCCTTTTGCTAATCTAATCCTTTTGCTCGAAGTGGTGTCTAACGCAGGAAGCCTTAATACTGCTGAAAAATAATCATACACCAATCATTTTGAAATATTGCAATTAATCATAAGACAAATGGCAGGGTGCGAGCGCAGCGAGCTCGTTTTGTTTTTCGTATTTTGCAAAAACATGAAGAAAGCGTGAATGAAAATTTAACGCAATAGTTACTTGCATTCTTGCATTATAGTTACGCCAAGGAAGAGAAAATCAGCAGAAGCATATGTAACAGCGCGAGCGAAGCGAGCGCGAATTTTTTATCTGGTCTTTGGCGCTTTTAGCTTGATCTCTTTATTAATGATGTGTATAAACATATGTGTATATATATAATTTTTTTTTTATAAACTAACAGGATATTTGTTTTCTACATATGCCCATATGACTGAAAAACAAGCGCGAGTGAAGCGAGCCCGTTTTAAATTTGGTCTATGCAAAAAAACAACTAAGTGATATAGCGCTTCTCAAAGATTTATGCATTTTAAAGATTAATATTTCTTCATTAAATTATGTTAATATCCAAGCCGCACTTTAAAGAAGCAGCATGATGTAGAATGATAAAGCAATAATGACCCATAAAACAGGTGCGGTGGTAGTACTTCCCCCGAAAAGCTCGTTCACAAGGAACTCTCCTGCTCCACTAACTTTTGTTGAGTATCTTCTTTGTCCCGCGTGCGTACAATGACCGTCATGATCTACATATTACAGTTAGTGACAATTGGCCAAGGACACAAGATAACATGATGGGAGGATTCAGAACTACCTAGATCATAACACTGAGGAGGACTCGACATGCTCTTTTTTGTGATTGTCGGAAAAATACCCAAAATTACCCAGCAGTCATCGTTACCCGCCAAAAACCCGCTTAAGGCCTAAATTACCCGAAATCGGGTAAAAATACCCGTGCCGGCAACGCTGGCTGAGAGCGAAACTGTGCACGCGACTGATTATTGCACAGTTTTGATGGCGCCGTTTTTCGAGCGGCGATCGGTTATCTCTAGTATATTTGATCGAAGAAAATCTGTGCTAAAATAGCAAAACGCCTGTAAACTGCATCAGTAGTTTGGCGAGTAAGTGCGCGTTTCCTTTTTATGGAAATCGCTAAGAGGTTGGTCGACACTTCGCGTGACCAGAGAGCTGGCTTGTTCTTTGGTCAAAGAATAAGCGTTGCCATTCAACGTGGCATCGCCGACGACCTCTGTGGTCTAGTGGTTCGAGTGTCGGACTGCTGATAACGAGGTCGTGGGTTCGATTCCCACAGGACACAAATATTTGTGTGATGAACATAAGTGTTTGTGCTGGTCTGGGTGTGTTGCTTATGTATTATAAGTATGTATTTACAAAAAAAATAAGTATATAAGTATTATATCCATTGTCTAGTACCCATAGCACAAGCTCTGCTTAGTTTGGGACTAGATGGTGCTGTGTAAAAATGTCCCAAAGATATTTATTATTATTTATTATTATTATCGCTGCCAGTCTCCTGGGCACTATGCCAGATGACAGCGATGTAGAGGAATACTTTGACGCCAAAGCGCGCCTTTTTGTATAATTTTATTTTACACTTGTTTTTTGTTAGGTGTGTTGTAAATATTCCACATTTGGATATATAGACGACCTCTGTGGTCTAGTGGTTCGAGTGTCGGACTTCTGATCACGAGGTCGTGGGTTCGATTCCCACAGGACACAAATATTTGTGTGATGAAAATAAGTGTTTGTGTTGGTCTGGGTGTTTCTTATGTATTATAAGTATGTATTTACAAAAAAAAAAGTATATAAGTATTATATCCATTGTCTAGTACCCATATCACAAGCTCTGCTTAGTTTGGGACTAGATGGTGCTGTGTAAAAATGTCCCGAAGATATTTATTATTATTTTATTTATTATTTTATAGACTTGTTACGTTTAATTTATATATTTTTTGTAATTTTCTGAAGATGAATAAAGACCATCTTTATAATAATAATAAACTGATTTTGATATTGATATGATCTTTTTATTTTATCCGTGTAGCTCATATAAAATGCAATAATTCCTAATAGTACAGTCGACCCACGTCGGTGGTAACAGTTTGGCCTCGACAGCGTCTTTATTCCGTAAGCAGTTCGTAATTCAAGTGTTACCACTTTTTTTTTTCTTTTCGTGGGGAAAATCCTCACGCACTCCGACCGGGGAAGGCGGAGCCAGTTTCGGCCTCTTACCGACTAAAAACCACCATGGAGTTCCTCTAGGGACCCATGGCCGGTGGCGTGGGAAAAACTCCCGTATTCGCCCAACCATTCCCGACAGGTCCCCCGCTCGCCACTAGCAGGCGAGCTCCTTCTCCCCATGTGGTAACCACATCGGCCGCACCTTGCTCTTCGGTCACGGCGCTGCGACGCCCAAGCTGGGTTCTCCTCCAGTGTGTGCTGCGCCGTGTCCTCTGGGCAGCTCTCGCAGTGATGAAACTCGGGCGTCGGCTCCCGGGCTATGCGTGAGAGCACCATGGCTCCTCTCCAGTCACTCTTCCAGTTACCACTAACATGTGGTCGACTGTACGAGACTTTAAAGTTTACTACGAACTAAACTAAAAAAATATAAAAATAATAATAACAAGTATTTGGGACTTTTTTTTTACAGCACCATCTTGACCCACGCTAAGCGGAGCTTGTACTATGGGTACTAGACAATGGATATTTTTTTTTGTAAGTATATGATACATAAGAAACACCCAGACCAACACAAACACTTATGTTCATCACATAAATAAATATTTCATCATCATTACAGCCGAAAGACGTCCACTACTGGACATAGGCCTCCCCCAATTAAGGGGGGGATATGCCATAATCGCCACGCTTGGCAGGCGGGTTGGCGATCGCAGTTGGTTGGTTAAATACTCAGAGAACGCTGCTGCCCATCCTCTGGTGAATCCCTTAGTCGCCTTTTACGCCACCCATGAGAAGAGATAAGGGTGGTGCTATAAATAAATATTTGTGTCCTTAAAATAAAATCAAATCTTTATAATAACGTTCTATTTTTGTACAAATTGCAGTTGGGGGGACTCGAGGCGTCTATTAAGCGACCCTGGGGAGGACGACAGCAGTACGTGGTGGTCGCGAGCTGCTGTGGGGGAAACAATATTGTTTTCCCGGGATGCGGACGTGCCAAAGGCGTAGCACTAGAGGAGCACCGGCTCGGTCCAATGGAGTTCCCGGAGCTCCTCTATTTTGTGCAGAGGATGGCCACCGCGTGGTTTTAGTCGGTAAGAGTCCGACATACCCCTCCGCCGTCCCCAGACGGAGGATATCCATGAAGATTTTCACCCGAAAAAACAAAAAAGGTTCTGATCTTACAAAATGGCGTAGATTTCAATATGTTCTTAATTCAAATATACAGTGTGTTTGAATTAAGAACATACCGAAATCTATCAGCAGATCAGTGAGTTCAGTTAATTCTTATTGAATTACTCACTGAACAGTATTCAAATGTATTCGTATACGAGGCCAGTGAAAGGCCAGTGACTGAACTGACTTGTGAACAGCGTCATGTCGGGTGCACATAATGTTTAAAAAGGCCCCCTTTCTCTGACATTCACACGGTCACTTGATCAGTTAGGTATAAGTATATTTACGAACAATGAATGGAAGTCACCATAATGAGATCAATCGAAGGGATGTAGGCACTCGTTAGTGAAATGTCAAAGGTATAGAGTATAATTTTTACCTTTTTACTTCCTATACAGGTAGTTGACTGCCTCGTTGGTCTAGTGGTCGCAAGCGTGACTGCTAAGCGTGGGGTCCTGGGTTCGATTCCCGGGTCTGGCAAAAAGTGTTATTGGGATTTTCTGTCAAGAAAAATTTCTCAATAACAGCCTGGAGTCAAGAAATTGGCGCTACTATACCCCCGTGCCATGGAGAGCACGTAATGCCGTCGATCCTGCGCCTTCTCTCTTTGCGGTCGTGTCGGATTGCTGTCCCATCGGATTTATGAGAGTGAGAGAATAGAGAGTGCACCTGTGTTTGCGGTTATACTTGTGCACTATAATATGTCCCGCGCAGATGGCTAGTCTCCGTTGAGATTGGCCGCCGTGACCGAAATTCGGCCGGGAGGACATTATAAAGTTTTTCAGTTATTTCAATAACACGTTGTATACAACTTTATTTATTTTATTTATTGCATTCTTTATTGTACATTACACCAAACGAAAACAAAGACAATAGTTTACAGAAAAATTAAAATAAGTACAATGGGCGGTCTTATCGCACAAGGCAATCTCTTCCAGACAACCTTTGGATGGACTAGAAGAATGGGAACCGATCGTGGGTAGGTAAGGTGTAAAAGTAGGTACGTTTCGTACATAATATACCAACTTAAATATAATAACATAAAGTACATGGAATTTACTTAATTAAGTTTGAGAAATATATATCATATAATATACTAATAAATACAAATATAAAGTGTAGTAGTAAAGCAATTTCAAGAAGTAGTGAAACAGATTGACAAGTAGTGTTCCTTTACTAATTTTTTAAAAGCCGGTAGTGATTGTGCACCCCTCACATTTTGTGGTAATGTATTCCACAGGCGAGCAGCTGGTACAGTGAAGCATTTATCAAAAAAGGTGGTGAAATACAAGGGAAAACTTAATTTCAGATTTTCTGATGATCTCAAGGATTTAGAATGCGTGTCACAGAGGAACTTGAACCGCTCTTTAAGGTAAAACGGAGTGGAAGGATTAAAGAGCACATTACATAGCAGCGAAAGAATACGGGCATTCCGGCGAAAGCGAATGGGAAGCCATTTGAACCTTTTACGAAATTCAGAAACATGATCATATTTACGCAAACCAAATTAAATCTAATACAAAGATTTTGGAGTCGCTCAAGCTTCCCATGTTGGTCCTCAGTGAGATCAAGATAGCTGGCATCAGCATAGTCAAGGATAGGAAGAAGAAGAGATTGCGCTAACGCAGTTTTTGTGGCAGTAGGCAGAAAATTTCAAAGGCGTCTCAGGAAGCCTGCCGAGGCGAACATCTTACGACTGACTTCTTTTAGTTGAGTAGTCCAAGAAAGGGTGCTGTCGATATAAATCCCCAAGTTCTTAACTTTGTCAGAAATAGGAATGATTGTGTCGTTAAAAGAAACTTGGGGAAGTATCGACCAGTCAATCTTACAGACCGTCCGGGAACTGCCAACCACAGTTACCTGGGTTTTAGTGGGGTTGACCTTCAAACCAAACTGTCTGCTCCAGTCACCTATTCGAGCCAGGTCTACATTGATAGTGTCAATGGCTTCCGACAAATTTAGAAGAGGGGCCTGGCTGTAAATTTGTAGATCATCTGCATAAAGATGGTAGGAAGAAGTAAGTTGGTGAGATATAGAATTAAATAAAAAGTGCAAAGAGTAAAGGGGATAGCACGCCACCCTGAGGAACGCCAGCAGTCGTGTTACACCAAGAAGACAAGGTGTCATCGATGCAAATACGTTGTCGGCGGCCAAACAGGTAACTATGAAACCAATCAATCACCGAAGGAGACTTTAATACTTTGCGGATGCCATTAAACATCTTTTGTAAGACTTGGAGCTGTATTTTGGCTTTTAGTTTTAACTTTAAACGGTTTTGTGTTACGTGGATGGTTAACGCTGGTTTTCAGCTCGTTCTTTAGACTGTAGATCTATAACGCTCCTTATTTTCATAAAAAGTAAACGGCCAAGTGCGAGTCACGCACTAAGGGTTTCGTACCACCACACATGTCTGTGCTATGAAAGAAGCCATAGTAACACATATTCTGTGAAAATTTCAACTGGCTGACTATTACGGTAAAAAATATACAGGCCTGTGACAGACAGATGCACTGACGGACAGACAGATAGCGTAGGCTTAGTAATAGGGTACTGTTAGCAGTTTGGCACCCTTTGGATAACACTATTCTCGCCTGAAACATGAGGCCAGCCTTGATTAAACCTTGAGAAAGCCTCAACCTACCATTGGACGTTCTCTGTTTTTGGTTATTTAATTTCCCTAATCATCAAGGCAAAGAAAAACAAGCGCGAGTTGAATTTAAGATTTTTATTTAGATTTTCTTGTAAATTATGAGTGACACCCTACATTCCTTATTATTTGAAATTTTAGGCTCAGTAGTTTCGCAGATAAGGGGTGAATGTCAAATTTTCGTATAATATCTGTAAACTAAGCATTTAGACATTATAAAAAATATGTGTATTTTTATGAGTTAGGTCGCATAAAACATTTAAAAAAATATTCTAATGTGTCCCTAAAATCGAAATTCGTTAATTTATGCTATTCTTCCGTGATTGGGTCATTTGTTAACAATTCATCGTCCAGTAGATTCAGAGAATATACGCTGTGACAGACAGATGGACACAACAGTGATGCTATAAGGCATCTGTTTTTTTATTTCAAGGTACGGAACCTTACAAAGTGGTAGATGACCTTCTTGAGATTCGAGGTAGTGATTGGCGAGATCCTGCTAAAGATCGTGGAAAGGTTTATTCCACTTTGTTCACCTGGGTGAACAAAGTGGAATTTATGGTGTCTTTATTTCACCTCGGAATCATTGCACCTAGGTGAATTCACCTAGGTGAAATGATTCGACATAATTGGTGTCATTTGTTCACCTTGGAACTAAATCACCCAGGTGAACAGGGGCAACTATTTTTATTATTCTTGTGGACTTTAATCACCCACATAAAACATGGCAAACAACATTCAAATCAAAGCCAATTTATTATTTAATTCAATTTAATGTAAATTAGACGGTTAGCTATAATTTCACTACACATTTTTATATCGAATTTCATTTGGCTGAAAACTATTCCAAGAATATTGTATAAAATGGGATAATTTTCAATTTATCACTTTTTGTTAATCGAAAAACGTTTCATCGAAAAAACGACTCGATTTTGTCTCGGTTCATAAAATAAAGCTACACCGATCAGTATCTATCTCCCGAGGATTTTAAAAATAGAAAACATATCCCTTACTATGTTATGCAGTCCTGGTACATATTCAGTGTCTATCTCCCGAGGGTTCTCGAAATAGAAAACATACCCCTTACTTTGTTATGCAGTCCTGGTACCTATTCAGTAGGTATCTATCTCCCGAGGGTTCTAAAAATAGAAAACATATCCCTTACTATGTTATGCAGTCCTGGTACATATTCAGTGTCTATCTCCCGAGTGTTCTCTAAATAGAAAACATACCCCTTACTTTGTTATGCAGTCCTGGTACATATTCAGTATCTATCTCCCGAGACTATCCATATCTACATGAGAACACAGTCGTAAAATGTTGGCGGGGAACGGGGGGTGGACGACGGGTTATGATTGGTCGGGTCAAAACTTCGGTGGTATGATTCCGTATGATTGGTGTATTGGTGCCGCTCGTTGACGGACTGAATAAGTCCTGATTTGCGGTGGGGCGTATGATATGCAGTGCTACTGCATATGTGTGGTGACCGGAGGTGTCCGACTAATCGGCGTCTAGTGGGTGCCAGACACAAAGAATAGCACCACCCTATCTCTTCTCATGGGTGTCGTAAAAGGCGACTAAGATGTTCACCAGGGGATGGGCAGCAGCGTTCTCTGAGTATTTATTTAACCAACTGCGATCGCCAACCCGCCTGTCATGCGTGGCGATTATGGCATATCCCCCATGGGAGGCCTATGTTCAGCAGTGGACGTCTTTCAGCTGGAACGATGATGATGATGATGAAGTTCTCATCAAGCCATTTTCTGACAATCTTACGTCTGTTTAACATGAATCGTACCCAAAACATGGCCAAAGAACAATGGCATAATCATCAGTAAGAAAAATGTAAGCGTTTAAGAATGTGATCTTCAGTAATCTAAGTTTTGGTCCTTACCGTAAGAGTACACTTCGGTCAATACAGTTTTAGAAATTACATCTAGAATATTATTATGGCCATGGTACTATAGTAATTGCACTATTACTATAGCCCTATTACAGCATGGATGAGAAGGACATTACCAAGCCTTGAATAAAACGGGAAACCAGGTCATGGCAGGCATTGAGATTTGCGCATTTCGCTGACGCAATCCGCGATCCTATAGCCAATAATTACTATAAAAAGTCTAGAAAATTCACTTAATAATAATAAATAAATCGTTATTTCAGAATCAGACCACATAAGATCCATTATAATGTAGTGCTGTTAGTAAAAAACAAAAGAAAACCTAAAACCTAATGTTGAACTTTTAAACTAAATGTTGCCGAACTTAAAACTGCTGCCGAATTGCGTAATTAATAGGATTAGATTATAAATAGGATTTCAATGTTCATTGCTCTGTGTGTTTTGACAATTCTTCTAATCGGCAACTAAGTACCACGCAATGAATATTGTTGTCATTTCAAAATGAAAGCTAATGTCAATGCGAATGCATTACACAATTACCCCACTGGATTATAGTTCGCACTAGACGTGTACCTAATTACCTATGGCCCTATCCAGTGTCGCAACATTAGACAATCCCATTTGCCGCAGGCTGCGTTCAGGATGCTGTGGGAGCTAGAACGCATTTTACAAAGGTTCGAGGCACACCGTTTCCGGATGATAGCTTGAAAAGTAAAAAACCGTCAATCCTCGCCTCAGCAAAAATCCTGGAAGAGCTACAAAAACGCGGCAGCCCCGCCAGCACCTTGAATGCGTTATTATATTGCACACGCAGGGCGCTGTATGTCCTTTGCGTATACCTTAATACTTAGGTATTTTGTATTTAAAGATTTTCAAGGTTATCCTTTCCAAGTGTTTTGTCCTTGAAATTCGGTGTATTATTTGGAAAGGTCAAAAAAACATTGTTTGCGTAAATTAAAATTGTATTTCCAGGGACAACGGTGCTTTCCGATTTATGGAAAAAGTAAGGCAACCTTAATAAAATATTACTTCGTAAAATTACTGCATTGGCTATTAATGGACAATCATTACAGTTGATTGCGTACCAATACATAACACGGATTTCGTATTGCAAAGAAAAGCTTTTTTACTTTACTAGCACTAGACTCCCAGACTTGATGCTTAGGATCGACTCCTACGCGACGCGACGGAACGGATTTTCAGGTTCTGCTAATTAATTGTCAGGAAAAGTTTACGATTATGTTGTACTATACCCTCACATCTGATTCGTATGCGGTGTGACCTAGTTAGCGTTACTTAGCACCAATCAACCTATTCATTCATCATTCACGCGGGGCGGCATTAGGGGGGGGGGGGTCCAAGGCTCGTAGGATGACGTCACACTGTTGGGTTTAAAAATTTCACCCCTCCTCCGCTTCACACAGCTGCAGTCCTTTCACATGACCTACTGACCCAAAATCCAGGGATCCAAGTGACGTAGGCAGTACAATCGCGGTACCATATTTCGCGGCTGAATACCAGCCGTTGTATCGAATGGATGGCAAAACTTGTTGGGAGGAGTAGGGACTGCGTTTTCAATGGAACTTTCTACGCTAACTGTATATTATAAACCTACAGTAAAAGTGTGTGCGTGAGGGTTGTTTAGATGTGTGAGTAGCGTCCGTGGCTGAAGCAGCCCCCCTTCCTGGTAACCTCGGTAGGCGCATATACAGATGTGGTTCGGCTACCTATTGGAAGGCCGCTGCTTAAAGCTAAAATTAGACTCGTCAGAGCGTTAAGCACCGATGTGTCTGAAGTTAGTTGTTAAATGTTAAAGTATATTACACCTAATTTTGTAGGCTAATCGTAGAATGGGTATGACATTGGCACGTAAATAAGTATTGTCTATTTGTTAAATCAGTATTCAATTCGTGTAATAATAATTTATTACACAACAGTAATTATTACTTTTTATTTTAAATTTTGTTTTTAACACGCTAATGGAAGACCTTTAAATTAGCTCTTAAAATGAATACTAGAAATAGAAATATGAATTTTCTATAAATACGGTACAGGGATGGTAAGCATACCTTTGCTCATAACATGTTGCTCTTAATTATGTATCTACTTGAAAATTGTAGTAATTGCAGCAGCAACTGACTGAGAATCTTGTGAGTCATATAATATCTCTAACATTCATTAATGCATTAAAAAATAGAACCATTATAATAACTATAAAAACAATATTATTAGGTATATGGTAAATAATATGAAATTATTTGTTAATTTATTCAATTCAATTCAATTCATTTATTTGCCAGAAGGATGATGAAGGAAGATGCGGAAGGCACAGGACCGGTCGTTGTGGCGATGCTTGGGGGAGGCCTATGTCCAGCAGTGGACGTCTTTCGGCTGAAATGATGATGATGATTTGCCAGAATATAGGTTTAGGTATGTATTCAATTTGTGTGTAATAAAAAAACTCATTAACAGTGTAAGTGTTACATAATTATGGATCAATATTTAATACATGACCTTAATGTACCAATACTAAGAAATAAATGCTATTCTATTATATTCTAAATACTTTTAAGGGGTAGTTCCCGGAGTGACTTTGGGAATTTGTTAAACATTTTATTTTGTATCATTTAGCAATTTTTCTGTGAAGTCTGGTAGAGCACTGCAGATCAGTAAGTTAAGGGTCTTGAGAAAGGTGTTTCTTATTTTTAGATCCCTTTGTAAACATCTTGAGGTGTTTTTTGACAAACGACGTAGCTATTTATAATATACAATGTATATTGAGGAAATGGTGAGGTTTAGTTATTTTTTTAAGAGGTCTGTACGTTTCTAGTGGACTTACACCACATAACTTTATGCCTTTATGCTTTTTTTTTTGTATAAAGAACAGTTTTGATATCTGTGGGATTTCCACAAAGTAACAACTAACAAGTGAATGACCTGAACAATAACAAAAGTAAGATGAACTTAGGGTTCCAATAAATTGTTTGAGTGTAGTATTTTGTTACAGTTTTATTTATTTATAAAGTTTTCTCGGTCTACAAGACAAGCAAGGTTGGCTCGCAAAGTCTAGAGATTTCGAGGTTTTGCAATTTCTAGATCAATACTATACAAATTAGGCTTTCAATAATTAAGGATTTTCGCTCTGAATTTATTTATATTAAACTAGCCTATATGCCCGCGGCTTTGCCCACGTTTGATTTGGTTTTTCACAGGCAGATGTTATCGGGCTTCCTTCGGGAACCGTTTATTTTCCCGGGATAAAAAGTAGCCTATATGTTAGTCCGGGTTATCTGTCTGCCAAATTTCACCAAAACCTGTTTAGCCGTTTCAGTGTGATTGAAAGACAAATAAACAAACTAACATCCATACCTATAACATTAGTAGGAAGTAGAATAGTAGGAAAGTAGGATGTCAAGGTTTACTTAAGACTTCCTTCAGACCTATTTCTGTATACCTATGCCTAGCGTCGAACGAATGAAGAATAATAGTTTCAATTAAGGTTATACTCGGATTCCGCCTTCTTCGGATTCTACCAAAATAAACTCTGAGGTCAAAATTTTTGCATCTGTGGTTCATATACAATGTGGTTTATTTTTTGTAGGTACGTGAAGCGGATCTTGGCAAAAGGCCAAGGAAACGCTTGGTTTAACATCTTTATGCTATCAAATAGGTATTAAGAATCTTTCAGAAACAATATTTATAGTGAGGCTGCCAAAAACAAATTGGTTAATTTTGTCTAATAATATGTACTTAACAAAACACATAACATAACATCACGCCTGTTTTTCCCCGAAGGGGTAGGCAGAGGTGTAATAGTATACCCACATTTCGCCAGTTATGTTATAGTCCCATGTAATAGGGGGCGAGCCTATTGCCATTGACCGGGCACAAATCCAGACTCCGGGCTGCTACTGAGAATTTCCTAATGAAAAAACCCAATAACACTTTGCCCGACCTGACCGATAATATGTACTTATACTTAATATTCGGGTTAACATTTGAGTTCGATTCCCACAGGACACAAATACTCCCCCCCTATACACACAAACTCACCACCCATCTCCTTACATGTGCACCAAGACTTACCCTCTTAATATCTGCCAATAGAATATCGTAAAAACTTAACCACCATTTTTCAAGATTTAGATAAATTAATTCAGTCTATTGCCTCTCAATCTGACCGAGAGGCCTGGCCCCTGTCCTATCTTGGTTGTCCTAGTTCAGGGTCCAGGGCTACACTGCTGTTATGTTCTTTTGAAGTCGCAAGAAACATTAAATGTTTCTTTCTTTCTTTCATTATAAACATTAATGGCGACCTCTGTAGTCTAGTGGTTCGAGTGTCAGACTGCTGATAACGAGGTCGTGGGTTCGATTCCCACAGGACACAAATATTTGTGGGATGAATATGAGTGTTTGTGTTGGTCTAGTTGTTTCTTATGTATTATAAGTATGTATTTACAACAACAAAAAAGTATATAAGTATTATATATCTATTGTCTAGTACCCATACCACAAGCTCTGCTTAGTTTGGGACTAGATGGTGATGTGTAAAAATGTCCCAAAATAAAAAAAAATATTATCGTGATAATTTTGTGAGAAAGATTTATCAGAATTAAGATCATCATTTTATAAGTAAAGGTAGGTGCTGCCACCGTAGTGCAGCCTTCGGTAGTATTTTTAGCATTACCGAGAAAACGAAATTGCTAAAGGTGTTTTCAACCTTCTGGGAAGGTTTTGCTAGCTGGGACCACAAAGGGATTGTGATTTAAGAATGGGCTGTAGCTTTAATCGATGTTTTATGTGTTGGTATACAAACTCTAAAGATAATAAAATGTATTTATGTAAGGTCGTGGGTTCGATTCCCACAGGACACAAATATTTGTGTGATGAACATAAGTGTTTGTCTTAGGCTGGGAATTTCTTAGGTATTATAAGTATGTATTTACAAAAAAAAAAGTATATAAGTATTATATCCATTGTCTAGTACCCATAGCACAAGCTTTGCTTAGTTTGGGACTAGATGGTGCTGTGTAAAAATGTCCCAAAAATATTTATTTATTTATTATTTATCTAAGATAAACACAAACACATTATGCTCGAAATAATTTTAAAAGAGAGTTTTTAATAAATTCTAATAACGTGGAAGATTATAAATACGTTTACGTTGCATAGTCACCAATGCTAAAATAGCCATGAGTAATATTCTACTTTCGATTCGTTAGTAATTATACCTATCTACGGAACCCTATACAAGCATGGCCCGGCATGCTATTGGCCGGTTTTTAAACAAAAGTCGGGAACCCGGGGCGATAAAATATCTGTAGGCCATATAAATACTTGTTCGGTCCGGGAATCGAACCCGCTACATGTTGTTCTGCAGCGAAGGGTTCAGCTAGGTACTGCCCCGTATCGTGTCGTCAATTTTAGTAGGAGAGTTTTTTCCAAGACAGGTGATTTGATGATTAAGGCAGAGGACTGAGTGTTGTGGGACAACTTGGGAGAGGCCTATGTCCATCAGTGGACTGCGATAGGCTAAGTTGATGAAGCACAGATAACGGAATATAAGGAGATCGGGCAATCCGCCTAGTTTGCATGGAGTCCTAGTGTTGTAAGCTCAACTTACGCACACAACGCAAGGAACGCATCAATAAATTACAATAAAAATCACACACACACATAAAACACGCACAATTCCATCCTTACGGCATTTCGGAAATAAAAGAAAGTTTTCTCTCAAAATAGCGCACATACTCGGGTGCAAGTCGTGCAAGTTACGGTGTATTAGGGGCAGTGTATGCCTGCTGTGCATACAATGGTCAGCCTTTAAACGGTGGCTTGTTCTCTCTCTAGTATTCTGTTTCACTGAGATAGTAACTATGTTGATGTTATGATGTTCTAACACAGAGGCTCTCAAAGTTTATTCTACCACGCCCCCTTAAATGCTGCGCTCTCCTCCTCATCGCCGCAATTTTATTGTTCTTCAATTAACTTGTGTCCATCTTTTAACGCCTCGCCTGCGCCCCCCTTTACATGTCATCACGTCCCCAAGGGCGGCGCACCCCTTACTTTGGGAGCCATTGTTCTAACACGTGTTCTCACAAGATAGATTCTTGATGATAAGTTTGCACTTCCATGAACCCATGGAGCGTGGTTATAATAATTACGCGTCGTTATAGTGTCTGTTTATCCCATTGACATGGCGTGGCGCGCATACATTATGATAATTTATCACTTCGGTGTCAGCGGGCAGAGTTCCGCATGTTCGGATCAGAATAGGAGAGGAGGGTGCTGCTCCGAGGCGCGTTTCCATTGTACCAAAAACGAGACAAGGAATTATTAAGCTTCCATCGTAATAAACTCATTAGTTATTTATAAATAAAATCCCGCGTATAATTCGGCTTATAAAAAAATACTTGTCACGCACATCTCGGGAACCACAGATATCATTATTACCTATCGGGAACTGATTATTTTCCCGGGATAAAAAGTAGCTTATATGATGTATTTGTGTGCCAAATTTCATCCAAATCCATTGAGCCGTTTCAGCGTGATTGAGCAACAAACATCTAAATATGCAAATATCTTCACAAAATTTCACATTTATAATATTAGCAGGATTAACGCCATATGGAATTCTCTACCAGTCAAGGACAAGCATCGAAGAAAGTAAGAACAATAAAATAAAAAAAGTACTACTGTTGGGCACGCACCACTTCTTACAAAGATACGGGTTAAGTCCCGCTACGTTTATCCGCCGTGGATGGTTTCGTAAAACGTGTGAAGTAATGGGGGTTCCCTACGTCATATCAACAGTCAATACATCGAATGTCTCAACTTCGAACACGGTGAATCGATGAGTCAGGTAAGTCTCACGTCACCTAGTGAAAGGGAAGCATTAAATTTGCGAACAAAAGACATAAACGCGCCTTCTGGCACTCTCCTAGGCTGGCCTGAGTTTTTAATATTTGGCATCTCTAATGCATCGCTGGTCTGGTACTTTCCTCACAAGCCTCACTACTGTATGTTTACCATGCCATTTTTTGCCTGTCAACCAACCTGTCTGTGGAACCAACTTCAGTCAGCGGTTTTTTCGAACAAATTCGACATGGGAGCCTTCAAGAAAAGAGCATACGTAGGCGGCGGAGATTACTTACCGTCAGGTAACTCGCTTGCTCGTTTGCCCCACTATGTTGAAAAAAAACGAGCCATATTTTTGACCAAACACGAACACTTCACAAATTTTGTGACACAACTTTTAAAGTTAGTGTTGTCACAGTTATAAAATCTCCCGCAAATCATAGATTTTTACTCAAAAATTATAGTTCGGAAGTTATCATCATCATCCTCCGAGCCTTTTCTCAATTATATTGGGGTCGGCTTCCAGTCTAGCCAGATGCGGCTGAACATCAGTATTTTACATGGAGCGATTGCCATCAGACCCCCGCAACCTAGTTACTGGGTAATACTGACATTCGGAGGTTAGACCAGTTGTCAGACTTTCAGGCTTCTGACTACCCGTAACGACTACCATAGATATTCGTATGACAACCGGGACCGACAGCTTAACGTGCTCTCCGAGGCAAGGAGGGGTCTCGATGTGTAACGAACGGTCACCCATCCACAGACTGACCGCGGCAAGTGCAGCTTAACCTTGCAGATCGTACAATCCGCGCAGTCGTTGCTTCGCTACTAGCCCCTCATAGCTCGGAAGTTATAGTTTACTCAAAAAAATTAAGCAAATTTGTGCTTCTGGGTAAAGTTGGAGCGATTTACGGTACGGGTTTTATAAGGCATAGGCACGCATAGGTACGTTTTAAAGAAAAAATTACGTGCCGTTACCGTAGGTCTCCCTGATTATCTTTTTCGACAGTTTCATTGACCTCAATATATCCCCAATACATACATACATACATATTATCACGCCTGTTTCCCATAGGGGTACGCAGAGACTATGAATTTCCACCTGCTACGAACCTGACACACGTCTTTCGCTTTATCTACGTTCATTAACCTCGTCATGCATGCTCGTCGGTTTAGAGAACTCTTAACCTGGCATTTTTTGAGAACGTCCGCGATTTGATCGCTATACGTTCGCCGAGGTCGTCCCCTTCCAACTCTTCCATCCACACTCGCTTCGTATACTTGTTTCGTCAATCTCCTCTCGTCCATCTTCTCTATATGTCCAAACCATCTTAACATACCTTTCTCAATCTTTGTCACTACATCTTCTTTCACTCCACAACGCTCCCTTATCACGTTATTTTTTACTTTATCTCTCAAAGTTACACCAAACAATCCATTAGAAGTCACGATTAAGACCAGTCAATCTTATTATATCCTTAACATATAGCAGCTATATCTAAGACGTTTATAGTTTTTTTTTTTTTTTTGTTTTTCATAAATTTTATTTTTTTATTTTTTTTATTTTTATATTCGTTGTTTGACTAATTATTATCAATTTAATTTTAATTTCAAAATAAGCAACTTATTAGTATACAATTTTGATTATATCACTTAAATTCTATTTTATTTTAAGCATGATGTTCACATTGTACACAATTATATTTGTATGTCTTTGAGGCAAAACATAGCGCACTCAATCTAATTAAGACCTTATAATATAATGTAAACCTACCTATGTTTGACAAATAAACTATTTTGATTTGATTTGATTTCATTTAGAAGTGCATGTCTTATAGAAGAATGAACATAACGTTAACAAGAGTAAAAAATCTTATTAAATGCGTTTATAAGATCAAAAGCGACGCTTTGCTCATAAGTTTTATAACGTGCGTTTATAAGACTGCCAGTTCTAGTAAGAATCGTATAAATTTATCCTGTAAATGTTTATAAAACTAAGTGATAGCATTAAAAGTACTTGTAGCGCAAATCGTCTTATAAGATGCTGTTTTAAGATCAGTGATCTTAGTCAAAGCGTCTATTAGATTCCTATAAGATGTTTAGTCGTTTAGACGTTTAGTCTTATAAGTCGATTACTACAGGAGAATTTTGCTACTTGGGATACATAAGTGTAGGCACTAACATGAACATCCAGCCGTGCCTTTTCCGACACTTTGCGGCTGTTCATGAAGGTGTGTAGTGCCCCATTCAAATGATTACCAGCACTCACTCTCCGTTCAATGTCTTTCATATGCTCACCATCTCTCGTAAACATGGAACTCAGGTATACAAACTCTCTCCCCAATACTTAAATAAATATATAGGACATTTTACACAAGTAGTTTTTAGTCCCGAACTAAGCAGAGCTACTGTGGGTACTAGACAATGGTAATTTAGTTTTTTTTTTTTTGTAAATGCCTTACTTTCAATCGGGGTATTTACTATGTATCGTTAATTTATAAGGATCAAACATAATTGTAAAAACTATTACATGCGTTCAGACACTGCATGACAAAATTGACGTCACACATTGAAAACAGCCACCAAGAGCCTTGTTCGGCCGATGAACTTATCCAATAATCTCCTTACTTCCACATAAAGTAATTTACCGCGATGTCAATGTACACACGATATGATAACCCTTTGTTAAACAAATTTTTCGCCAATAGTACTGTGAAGTCATATTAGCAGATATTTCTGGAACAAAACCACTTTAAATCTTTTATTATGCGTAACTTTAGCCGTTACATACAGGAAATTTCGATATTTGATAATTTTAGGAGATATATTATCTTTTAAATGTCGTCGACCTCTTCTTCTTAGGTTATTGCCTGTTTAGTTCGTTTTTATTCAATAATTCAATATTCTATCGCCGGTTATCCTTTGACAGAGGCATTGAAGAAAAACAGTAGTCATTGAATTATGAGAGTAATGCAGAAGGGTGAGCATCACATATTCAACGTTACTTTTTGTTTACGCAATTTGAGAAACAGTTTGTTCAAAATCACAAGGAAAATCGATTGGGATAGTTTTTATACCATGTTACAATTTGCCTCGTTGGTCTAGTGGTTGAAAGTGCGACTGCTGAGCGTGGGGTCCTAGGTTCGATTCCCAGGTCGGTCAGATTTATTGGGTTTTTTGATTAGGAAATTCTCAGTAGCAGCCCGGAGTCTGGATTTGTGCCGGGTCAATGGCAATAAGCTCGCCCCCTATTACATGGGACTATAACATAACTGGCGAAATGTGGGTGTACTATTACACCACTGCCTACCCCTTCGGGGAAATACAGGCGTGATGTTATGTTATGTTATGTTATGTTATGGTACAATTTCACAAAAAAAAAACTCAATTTGGTTATTATGGTTAAATTCAGTACATCAGTGGATCGTGAATAGGTCCTTAAGGTCCAGGAAGTTCGTTTCGATTAGTTTTCGTGCATCAGGTAGTCTCTACATGACATTCTTCACATTTTCCGCTACCAACTGGGGGACTTACAATGGCTATAAAGCATGTAATTTAGTGATTTAGAAAAAAATACATCCCAATAGATTCTACTCGTGATTCTGAACAAAAAGTAACATTGTATATGTGATGTTCTGCGGTTTACATCTCATTTTATCTCATTATTAGCGACCCTCCCCGGCTCCGCCCAGGTAGCAATTATGAGCTATAACCTTCTTAGATAATCCTTCTTTCTATTGGTGAAAACCGTATGAAAATCCATACAGTAGTTTCTGAGATTAGCCCGAACAAACACGAACTTAGCTTGGCGGGGGACTTTAATTTATAATATGTAATGATAAACAACGTGTAACAGATAAAGCGGAAGTCCTGAAAGTGGTATAAACACCAATAACGCTTGATAAAAATATACCGAGTTGAAAATCAAAGTTAATAAATAGTTATCAAAATGTTCAGCTTCTCTTTCAATACAACTTTTTTATCGATAAAAGTTATTTAACGGCTCTTGCAGACGATTACACAAGTCTATGTGGACACTGGACACACTGGCCTATATACATATAAGAGCAATTTTAAAGCCTTTACTTATCATTATTTACATGAAAAAGGTTCTCCAAAGAGTCATCAATCAAACCCAGTCATTTTGAAAATTAAACCCTAAAGTACTTAAACTTTATTTGTATGAAAATTCATTTAAACCAGAATATTGGCCAATAACATATTAGTATATTATTACTATTTATATGTAGCACACAAAGTGAGTAAATCACGTTGAGTCTCAGTGTACTCAGTTTATGAGAATAATGAGCGTTAGATAACGTGCTCGGGAAGGCGGAGGCTGCACGATCGATAGGTGCATCGGGTCGTTGACCTATCTGTCAAGCTTGGGCTTAGTATAGACCTGTTCCAACCACTAGCCCACTGCCCTATAAATATGTAATGGCACTTTTAACTGCAATGCGGTCCCTGTATCATAGATGACCACAAGTTTTATTATTACAAACTTTTATTTAGCAATGTTTGTTAGTTGGTTTAGGTCAAATCTTGCAAGCCAAATTTAAACCAGTTCCCGTTATCAGAATTGGCTGAAATTTGGTACAAATTTGTAAACCCGATGACAATGTAATATTATGATGTTTAGCAGCTGATCTGATGATGGAGCTGGAAGGTGGTCACAGGATCTCTGCTGTAGTTACCGTCGACACACCGAGTTCGGGTGACAGTACCAAATCCATGTCGTATAAAAGCTTGTCATGAAAAATAGATTTTCAACAAAAACTTATTTTTAGCTTAATTTTTAAGTTACGAAATTTTCTTTTTGTGGATACTTAATGCAATTGTAATGTTCTACACAGATTAAAAGTAACGACGTTATCTTGTATATTGTATTACATCTATTTTTAAAGGAAATGGAGTATATATACCTATGTTCTTCTTTGGAACGTACTTAAAAGTTTCGCTGTTTCAAATACTTGGGTATTTATCACTAACAATATTATTTATTTTAAGCTATTTAATCTTAAATAAATTCGTATTCACCTTAAGGAAAATATTCCTTGTTGGTAGTTATTGGGATCGTTTACTTCTCGTATTCGTTTTCGTAACAATAGGTATTTTCCGTGGGAGGGTTGTTAACCCGCCGCACAACCCCCAAAATGCCGGAGGACCACATCCATCGGCCACGTCGAACGCATGGGGGAAGATCGAGGAGCTGAGAAAGCGTACCTGGGCCAACCAACCGGACGTAGACCAGATATCGCTGGGGAGATGCTGTGGAGGCTGATCTACGTGAGCTTCAAGCTACCAACTAGCGAGATATCGCGCAAGATCGAGAAAAGTGGAGAGTTCTCGTTTCGGAGGCCATGACTCACTTTGGGTCGCTGAGCCAGAGAAGAGTAAGTAAGTTGGTAGTTACTATTATTATTGTAGGAGTGGAGGATTTTGCTGAACTATTTCTTTAGTTTTTTATTCATTTTGGGTATGATAATGTTACCAGCATATCAATTTCTGTTTTGAATGGCATTTTTGTGTTCTGACTTGAAGAATGCCGATGAAATTACAGGCAAATTAGACTTTTTAGCTTTGTTTCTAGTATTGGCATTGTATCAGGAATTGTACATGTATATTGTATTAACAAACTGACAACTCCCTGTCCCTTTACATGGCAGACGTCAACGCGGCAGGCCCAGACGGAGATGGCGGAATGAGCTGGACTCCTTCCAAAAGGATTGGACTCTTGTAGCAACAGACAGGGAGGAGTGGAAGGAGAGAGGCCTTTGCCCCGCAGTGGGACAATTCAGGCTTATAATAATAATAATTGTAGGCGATAACCTCTTACCCACTGGTGACTAACTTAGCAGGAATTGAATAGGCTGTCGCCTCTTAGGTCCGTTTGCCAACCTACAGTCGACCGCATATCAGTGGTAACACTTGACTTGCGTAAACCATCCTTCCTACTTTCAAAATAAAGACGCTGTCAAAGTCAAACTGTTCTCTGTACTCAATTACGTGCAACCGTACCTGCAACGTGCCACGTGTCGCTATACAAAGGATATACAGTACTAATTAATCATAACAAATTAGACAAAAATGTTGGTTGCAGTTTTACCGGATGAATTCTTCGATCACGTGCAGTATGGGGCGTAGGCGTCGGTCATGTGCGGTGGTCGCTGCATGGGACTGACATGAGTCCACTATGCGCTGACAAAGTTAATGTTTTTACATATGTAGGCGAAAATATAATATGGAGAATATTTAGTTAGTAAACGTGGTAACGATGGAATTGTGCCATGTCTATTCTATAATATTGGGATCACGTTTAGCGGTAGATGTTTACGGACAACGTGAATAACAACGTCACAAAGAAAAGTAAACGTTTTTTTCTAAGCAGCAAAACGCACCGCTTTCAACGTTTCCTCCAAAGATACCACTATGCGCTGAAAAAGTTAATGTTTTTACATGTGTGGGCAAACAGTATGGAGAATATCATTTAGTTATTTGTGTGACTACGTTGAAGAGGATTGTACTATGTCTATTCTATAGGATCAAATTTAGCAGCAGATGTTTATGGCCAACGTAAATATCATCTCTTTGGCACAATCTATACTGATGTACTGCATAGCAGCCTGGGGTGGCACGTTTGCTGTGAGCATGCTGCGAGTAGAGAGAGCGCAGAGGGCTGTTCTAAAGGTTCTTCTTAAGAAACCCATTAGATACCCGACTATAAATAACATTGTACCAACAATGTTCTGTACTTACAGTTAGACAGCTCTATGTGCTCCAGACCATCATACGTAAGCATGCTACTATTCCCTACAAGTCAAATGACTCTAGGCGCAGGAAGGACATAGTTTGTGGAATGAAGCCGCATAGGACTGCTCTCGCTAGTAGAAGTTTTTATATTAATAGTTCTCGTCTATACAACCGTGTTAACGGGATAGTATTTATTTATAATCTCACTAAAAATAAATGCAAAAAAGAAATACAAAACTGGATACAAACATTAAATTACCAAGAAACTGAAAATCTGCTCAAACCCTTACTCAATTAGAAGACTTACGCAAACATACACAAACAACGCAAACATACACAAACAACGCATACTTACACCTACTACACTACACATCCAACTACACACCGTCCACATACACACACATCCTACTTTAGCAACTGTGTAATGTAGATTTAGTTTTATAAACATAATTTTTAATTTAATTTAATTTTCTCCCAATTTAATTTAATTATTTTAGTTTTAATTCATATTATTCTTTTGTAATAATTTTACTGTGTAACTAAATGGAAGGCGCTGGTGCCTGTGATACAATGTTTTTTCATTAGTACAGGTACCAACGTTACCTTTTTTTTTCTGTAAAGATATTTTATGAAAATAAACATTTTATTATTATTATTTAATTATATGACGTGATATGCTGAAACTAATCATAAGTCACCTACACCTCTAAGAATACCATATTCTAGCAAATAAATAATTTGTATTTTAATCGTCTGGATGAAAAATAAATGTGTTTTTTCTAAGGAGTAAAACGCACCGCTTCCTCCAAAGATCAGTCCACCACCATGCGCTGATAAAGCTAATATGTGTGTGTGTTTAATGTGGGGACGGGGGGGGGGTGTAGGGTGTATGTGTGTGTGTATGTGAAATATATCTGCGAAAAAATATAGAGAATATCGTTTAGTTAGTAATCGTGGCGATAATGGAAGTTTTTAGGATTGTTCCATATCTTGCCTATAGGATCACGTTTAGCAGTTTATGGCAAACGTGAGTAACAACGTCAAAAAAAGTATAATTATTTTTCCTGAAAACTTATCGTCTCTAAAGCGCAAAACATGTCAGACCTTTAATCTACAGTCCATTTTACGAAAGAAGTCCCTCGGGTGAGGCGCTGATAATCAAGGCGCCCAAAAATGTTACTTCATTTTCTAGGCAATATAATGACAGGTGCTGGTGATGGTGTTACATTATTCTGCCACGGGAACTCTAAAGGCACGAGTCCACCTATCAATATCGTACACATCGGACGGATCATATTGTATTAAAAAAATGCGGATGACGCCATCGGCATCCAAATGTCAACATTGAAAATCCGATTGCTCATAGAAATTCGTCGGCAATCCGTACGCTGCAGATAAGTGGACGCACTACGCTATACGGTACGAAATACCTACCTGTTAATTAGTTAGGAGAAGCTCGTGGCGAAGTAATAACCGCGCAGAATGTACGATATGTGAGGTTAAGTTGCGCTTGCCGCGGTCAGTCCGTGGATGGGTGACCATTTCGTTGCACATCGAGACCCCTCCGTGCCTCGGAGAGCACGTTAAGCTGTCAGTCCCGGTTGACATACGAATATCTGTGGCAGTCGTTACGGGTAAGAAAGAAAGAAAGAAAGAAAATGTGTTTATTGACACAAACAATCAAATTAACAAAAATTAAAAAGAACATAAAAAATAAAACATATGTGAGTGCCAAAGGGCCACCAGCTCAGCATAATGTTAGGTAGCAGTACGTACAGGCACTGACTACCCGACGCTGAATGTAATGTAGTCATGCAGAGCCTGAAAGTCTGACAACTGGTCTACCCTCCGAATATCAGTAGGTATTACCCAGGTGGTGGTCGCGTACTGCTGTGGTGTGGAAAGTACTGCTTTCCCGGGACGTGCTAAATGGCGTAGCACCAGAGGAGCACCGGCGCGGTCCACAGGAGTTCCCGGAGCTCCTCTATTTTGTGCCGAGGTCGGCCACCGTGTGGTTTTAGTCGGTAGGAGTCATACCCCTTCGCCTTCCCCAGACAAAGGGTATCCATGAGGATTTCCACTCGTAAACAAAAACAAAAAAACAAATAAAAAGTGTTACCCAGTAACTAGGTTGCGGGGGGTCTGATGGCAGTCGCTCCGTGTACAATACTGACTGTGTTCAGCCAAATCTGGTTGGACTGGAAGCCAACCCCAAAAAAAATACATATCTATGTTAGTAACAACGTAACATTTATTAAAATATTATCTATTTTCACATGTGTATGTACCCAGTGCCTCATGATCGGGCAGTCAGGCTTATCACCAATAACCTTGAGAATGGTGTTGGTAAAGTTGGGAAAAACGACTTAAAATCGTAAGCGTGTTCAAACGTTGTGCTTTTTTCTGCCAACGAATTTTTTTACGCTTTTGCCGCTTTTCAGTTTACACTTCTAAAAAAATTGACTTTTATTTGTCTACATTACACTATTCTATTTACATTTAAACTATTTACAAAGTTCACTAAAAACTATACAAACTACAATCGTCGCGTAATTACCAAGGAGAACATTCAAAAACGCATTCACTCGTTGACGACGAAAAATAAACTAAGCGCCAAAGCAAAAGCAAATCAATCAAGGTCATAAACGTTTAAAATGTTTAAACGATACGAAAATAATCAACAAAATAAAAAAGTGCTTTCTCTAAACAAATTTTACGTAAACGAATAAAATTTAATTCTGCCGGTTTCAAACCACCACCAGTCAACTTTGAAATTGAGTCTTATGTTCATACATATAAGGTTACATTTCAATCGTACTATTGAAAGCATAAGTTTGGTTTACGAAAAAGTCTAAACGAATTCTGCTTTAATCACAAAGCGTGCTTATACGCTTTTTTTTTAATTAGACTTTTTTAAGCGCTTTTTGTTTAAACGCCCACTTCTAGGTGTTGGTGCTCCCACGGACTCTGCGCATCAGTGACGCGACACGTTTGCGTATCACCGTATGGAACCCGTCAGTGTGCGCTAGAGCAAACATGCCTGACGCACTACAGAATCGCGGGAGCCCCAACATCACTCTGAAGGCATTGTTGTATTGTACTCGGAGAGCGTTGAAAGTCCCCTGGGTGTACCTGACCCACAGACTACAAGTGTATAGCGTAATATAATTGGGAAAAGGCTCAGAGGATGATGACCTACCTGTTAATTAGTTCCTTAAAACCCTAATATAATCCCGCACTCCGGAGGAGAGTGCAGAACACGAGTCGGCACGTTGTGTGCAACGCGACCGGCCACGGGTTGCGGGTTTGATTCCCCCACCGAATAAACAATTGCATAGCCTGTATTATTGTTTTGGGTCTGGGCGTTTGTGTATGTTATTTCCTATGGCTTTCAACAAAGAATAGGCTTTTTTCCTGTTTCTTTTGTATGTTTTAAAATGGCAAATAAGGGATGTGGGGGTAGGTATACGTGTGAGTGTGAAGACGAAGTGAATTCAGCTGAAACTGATGATTACGGAATTTTTGTAACAAGAGCTCATTTATCTTGTATAAAAGTTGGACAGTGGTTTCACGGTTGATACATTGACCATAATAACAACGCCAAATGTAAAAAAACATCGGCTATTCATTAGCTTTCTTCTCGTCTCACTTCTTACTTCAGAATTAACGTCAGTTTAATTATCGCCTTGCTTTAATGGTGACAAAAATATCGTGAGAAAACCTGCTTACCTGAGAGTGCTCCATACAGTTCTTAATAGTGTGTGTAGTTCATCAACCCGCACAAGGCCAGCGAGGTGGACTAAGGCCTGAATCCTTCTCATTCTGAGAAGAGGCGTACAATAATAAATGGAGGTACAGTCACGATCCTTCCCGGTGATACATTTTGTCGACAAAATCCCTTGAACGAATCCTGCTACATTACACGTACCTACGGCTGCCGTCGAACACTGAGCGCAAGTGATTTTAGCCTTAGCGGTGGTTCACCGGAAAGTTTGTTGATAGTACCTACAGTTTGTTTTGTCGACAGTACAATGCCTATGGTATTCCTGTTAAATTTCGTTTATTTTTAAATCTACAACGTGTAACAGAATCAACGCAAGTCCTGAAAGTAGTTTCAGGATCACTAGGAAAATAGATTGGTTTGGTGTTTATACCATGCAGCTGATGCAGCCATGTTACATTTTACACCATTTTTTAACCGACTTAAAAAAAAACCGGCCAAAAGCATGTCGGGCCATGCTCAGTATTATAGGGTTCCGTAGGTAGTGTGTAATTATGTCAGGTAAATACAAACGAATCAAATCGAATATTAATTATGGCTATTTTAGTTTTTCCGTTTGTGCAATAGACGGCAGCATTGGCGACTCAGAACATGTATCACATATCGTGTGTACAGCGCCATCTAGCGGGCCAAATTTAAGAAGCGTGTCATGTCAACATAACACATAGGTACTTTTTATGATTTATTCAAATAGAAAATAACTAAAGGAGCATTCTTTGCAAAGGTTGTTTTTGTCTAAGGTCAATGACCTTTCAAATAGGACGTCTTAAGTGTTTTGCAGTTTTCTCTCTATAACTCGAAAATTTACAATTGCATTACACTCAAAATAATTTTAAAAGAGAGTTTTTACTAAAGTCCATCAATGTGGAAGATTATAAGTTTCTACTTTGCATAGTTTAGTAATGGCAGGGGGGGCACATTGAAAGCCACTTTAGCGGCCTATATTTCGCAAATGGTGCACCTGATAAAAAAGTGATGTATCAAACATTACCTCCATTTCAGTAAACCTATTCAAAGATAACCCACACTGCATTTTAAATTTTTTCATGTTTGTTTCCTCAGAACTCCGTCATTTATAAACCGATTTTGAAAATTACTTTTATATTTGAAAGGATATTCCAGATTGGTCCCATTTTAAAATCCAGTTCTGATAATGGAATTCATGTGGAATTGAGGTAACTCCTCAAATATTATAGGCATACTTTTAGCGAATTAGGTATTTTTATCAACAAATCAAGCATTTGCATTCGGAAAGTATCATTTGGTGAAAATCTGATGAACTCTTCAATGGATGACAGCAATTCATCGGGTATTGCAGCAATCGCTTGTCTTTCTATTTTTAATGCCATTAAAATTGAAAAATAAAATAAACTTAAAAAAAAGTTAAAACCGACTTCAACGAGAAAAAAAGTATTTGTGTGAAACAGTTTAGGAAGTCGGTGCTAATTTTTTTCTTAAATCAAACCGAATCAAAGGCACCTACTTCTTAAACTGTTTCACACAAATTATTTAATTATTTTTGAAGTCGGTTTTTACTTTTTTTATAGTTCATTTTTTTCTTTTGGATACTACTAATAAATATAAAAATTTGAATTATACAACGTATAACAAAATAAACACTATTTCTGAAAGTAGTTTGTTCAGCAGTAGGAGAATCGATTGCTATAGTTTTTATACCATGTTACAAATTACCAATTTTTTTCAAAATTAATTTGTATACAATTAATACTATATTTGGATATTATAAGGATAAATAAGTATTATCGAGGGGCTCGTAGCGATGCAACGACTGCGTGGATTGTACGATCTGCAAGGTTAAGCTGCACTTGCCGCGGTCAGTCTGTGGATGGGTGACCGTTTCGTTACACATCGAGACCCCTCCGTGCCTCGGAGAGCACGTTAAGCTGTCGGTCCCGGTTGTCATACGAATATCTATGGCAGTCGTTACGGGTAGTCAGAAGCCTGAAAGTCTGACAACTGGTCTAACCTCCGAATGTCAGTATTACCCAGTAACTGGGTTACGGGGGTCTGATGGCAGTCGCTCCGTGTAAAATACTGATGTTCAGCCGCATCTGGCTAGACTGGAAGCCGACCCCAATATAATTGGGAAAAGGCTCGGAGGATGATGAAGGATAAATAAGTATATCTGCGCATCCATAGTAGGACCTTCAATTCCAAGGAGACCAGCAAAATTGGTATCCGTGTCTCAGAAACTAAGAACCCCTAAATGACCAACCAACTCGGAAACTTGCTGAGGATGACTAAAAACCAGATAATTTTGAAATAAAGCAAATTATAGAAGTTTTTAAACTTTCGCGAATTTTACTCAAAATTTGGTTAGTCAAATGTTTTGTTTTATTTTGATTTAATTGTGCGCGAAAAGTCCCGTAAGTAGGTATAGTTCAATAAGGTAAAGAATATTACCAGAACATTAATAATATTCTAATTGCGTTAATTCTGTTTTATGCTGCAAGAAGATTGTGTGGATTAAATATGTATTTAAATATAATTGTTTTTTTTAACAGATTGTTGTCTTTGCCCTTCAAACCAGTTGAGCCTACACTTCAGATATTTAGCAAGTTTTCAAAATTGTAGGTAATGAAAGATTTATAAGATGACTGTCGTAAGATTGACCTACTCCTTCGTATTCAAGACAGTTATTGTGTTTGTGTGTCATAATTATGTGTTGTGTACAGGGTTTGGTAAAGGGTATTTAAATTGAAAATCAGGCATTATTTCTTATTTTCGTTTTTATTAAATACGAAAAAAATTACTTACATCTAATTGATTTAATATTTAAACTAACTACTTATTTTGTATACAACAATATTAACTGAGTAATTTACTGTTCAATAATATGTAGACAAATTGTCTATCTATATGTATAGGTACAAATTCGAAACATTGTCAAGTGATGATTAAGTAAATCTTACATTTACGCTATGAAATGTGGTGTTAAGTGCTTAAATTCCATAGAACACACCATAAATTGATAGTAGTAAGGTACACAGTTCTTAAAGTAATAGTATACGTTATAACTAGATCTACTTATTTTCCAAAGGTGGAAAGGCACTATGCTTGATGAACCAAAATTATAAGTTTTTATACATTACAACACTCCCATTAGACCACTGCAGTACAAACATTACTTACTGAAACTACATTATTATTAAAACGATTTCAAAATGCATGCAGTATGTGGCGATTGAAACAAGTACGGAATAAATTGTGATTCAATCGAGTTTTAGTCTAACATAATTTACATTGGTGTTCTAGAGTGCAGTTGGATACAAATAATAACAATATCCAATGTGTAGATATTAGAAAAAGTGTCAACTAGTAATGCTTAACTGATCGAAAACTAGCTGCAATTCTGTAACAGTCTTTTATATTGTCCCTTAAATAAAACTAATCGAGTCACAGCTCAACTTGAAGCGAGCGCGTGGCGTCCGGAGCAAGGCACTTCTCCCGACGCCGCCCTATCTTGGTCCTCTATGAAGACATCGTTACATCGGCTACTCGCCCAGGTTTCAGCAATTATCTACTGATATGATAAGAACTTGTCTCTCTAGCGCTTTTATTTTAATCATAAATCTTAACCAGTCTTGTTCTCCACCCGTGTCCGGCCCGAAATGATAGCTTTCTTTATCGGTTGAGGCCCATGGATGCGCAGCCAACTGTGTGTCGTGGTACTCGCTGTGTAGGCAAACCAGAGAGGCCGCGTACGTAGGTATAAGTTACAGGGGTTCGAAGGATCCTCTTTGGTTGTGTTTGCTTCTTTGGTGGCCGGGGGCGTTCCGTTGGAGATGTTGACTGAGAGCGGGATGTCAAGCTCAAACTTTGGAACACTCTGCGAAGAGACACTGTAGAGCGGTGCCGACGGTGACGGTCAGAGCCGTCGCTTCCTGATTCACTGACGGAGCATGAAGACCGGTCATCAGCTCGTCCATTTTCACCAGATACACTGTCGTTGCTACTTGAGCTATCGACGGAGTCCGAGTCGTTAGATCTTCGAGATAGCCGACTGCTGAGAGCTTTCAGCAGCCTGCCGCCGCGGGGGGCCGTGGTTGTAGTTTCTGTCATCTCCTCGATTGGTGGACAAACCACTATCTTCGGAGGTACAGATTCGCGGCGCGAGTTATTTTTCGGCGTCCGCCGTTGTCCAGCTACGTTCGACGGCAGGTCGCCGACAAACTTCTCACTAGTCAAAAAGTTGATTCCCATCTTATTTTTCATGAGGTCGTCAATATCACTTCTTTTAAGAACGAAACACAGACGTATTTTTTCAGGTTTTGTTGATACAACGAATTGTAAGACTTGTTATGATTGAAAACTTTTTCGTTTTAGAGCGTTGTTGCAGAGTTAGGCGCGTTAGGTCGGTTCACGAGATGTTGCGAACTGTTGGCGGGTGGGAAGCTGGCAAGGTTTATATGGAGTTTTTCACGCATGCGCGATGTTGTTCCCAATTGTTCATGCACCGGTACACGTAGATGCATGCCTACGGCGTAGCTCCATCATAGCTGAGTCGCTATGGATACCTTGTAATGTTGTGAATTGGGTTAAAATATGCAATATTTTGGATCCCAGCAGTTTTCCCACTTTTCAGACTTCTAGAGCCAACTAAAAACAAAATATTAAACTTTTCAGGTTGATTTTCAGGTGATCATGCTTTCTCATTTTATTCATTTGTTAGTCATCTAGAGTTCTAAACATCAACAATTTGGGAAGACTCTTATAATTGCTATGCATGCATGAATGAATGTAAGGTCACGTTGATTACGATTTGTGTGTTAAAAGTTCAATTTGTGTTTGACTCTCGTTTTAATTTAATAAGTGATACAGTAATTTATTGTTCATTTTCGCTCAAGGTTGACGATATAAATAACTATTACGATAAGACTGGGGTAGATATCATATGGTAGAAAAATGGAATAAATGACGTATTAACCATTTGCAATAACCACACAACGGTTTTTATAGATATCTATACAACATTAGTTTTGTTTATGGGTTGTACAACAACAGCAGGTTGTCAATCAAGTCCTAGGATTCAAAATACGTTATTTAAATTTTGCAATAAATATGTTTAATTTAGAATATAGAATGGTATAGTAATAATTGAATTAAAACAATGTTGAAATAAATGTAAAAATTAATAGTTAGTTAACAGGATATTGTTTAATGTTTATTAATAATTAATTGAATTAAAACTATGTTGTGTATAATTTTGTGATAAATTTATTTAATTTAGATAACTTTAGATTATAGAATCTAATAAACCAATTGTTTCTGTACCCTAGCAGGGTTCATGTTTGATAATATTAGGTATTCTACTGTAACACCTTCTGAACACCATGAAATCAATAAATAACATAACATAACATCTCGCCTGTATTTCCCCGAAGGGGTAGGCAGAGGTGTAATAGTACACCCACATTTCGCCAGTTATGTTATAGTCCCATGTAATAGGGGGTGAGCCTATTGCCATTGACCGGGCACAAATCCAGACTCCAGGCTGCTACTGAGAATTTCCTAATGAAAAAACCCAATAACACTTTGCCCGACCCGGGAATCGAACCCAGGACCCCACGCAAGCAATAAATGATTATGATTTTAATGACAGATTTCGGCCTCTAAACTAGCTACTCAGACCTGTATCTTAGGAGTCGGGAGTTTCTACGGCTTCAGTTTTATAACACAACCGTGACATTTCAGTTAATCAAGTTAAGTATGTGCTTGTGATTGGGAGAGTAGACAGGTAGGTTAACTTTGAATGAAGTGGATGTGTATGTGTGTGTGGGCTGAGTGTGTATGGGTGGTGGGAAAATTACTATGTACTCATCAATAAGAACAACTTTTACTTTGGAACCAACCATGATGAAAACGCGAATAAAAAGGCTGTTCATAATGATGAGTACAATGACCCATTGTCAGGTTTAGTATAAACAAAAACTAATGTACAGTACAGTTTTTTTATTTAATTTGATAAAATAATCATGCGACTGTTTTTGTTAGCATACCTAAAATAACGCCTTTTGGTTTTATGAGAGCAAGAAAAGCTGTATACGATTGATTGAATTTAAAGTATTGTAGGCGTTTAATATAAGACTGGGTGAGTAATATGAATAGGTACTTACTTTGTAACTTATGTGTGCATTCAGTGCATTGACTTATCTCATTAATGACTTTCAGTCACAATAATACTAATGTTCTTGACCGTTCATTATTTAAGCCTTTATTTTCGGTTCAATGGTATTTATTTTGTCAATATTCCATAGGCACAAGTTAAATAATAATATGCAGATCAAAGTAGAGCATTCGATTGTATGTATTTTAAAAGCGTGATCAAATTTTAAATTAAGTTCAACATATAGGTCGATTAAAGTTCTCGATTTGTGTAGTCTGCTAACCCGCACTAGGCCAGCGTGTTGGACTGAGACCTTAACATTCTCATTCGAAGAAGAGGCTCGTGCCCAGCAGTGGGTCAGTAATGGGCTGATTATGTATACAGGGATATATATATATCCAATCAATGTTTTTGGTAGATTAAAAATAATTTTTATCTACCAAAAACATCGATTTCGAAGAAATTCTAGTAATGATATTCAGTTTCAATGGACAATGTGTCAGTAACAGTATTTCTATAGAAACTTACAACTTAAGAATATTGGTATCATGCCCTCAGAAATACCGATTCTGATCGACACATTTTTGACACGAATGAGATGAAGACCTATTCTATTCAATAAATACAATTAGCATTATAGTATATTCTTTAGGTACTTGGTATCGACTTTCCCTATTTTGCAATACTTAAAAAATCTCGTGTTCCTGTAATTTGCTAGATGAAGCTGACTTCTCAGTTTTCGAGGAAGCTTCCACCTGTACCTACCTCAAATTAAATCCTACGCATTTGTTAATTGAAGACGCGAGTTCACTATGACAATTGAAGCATGATTAAAAGCTGTTTTTGTTTTAGACGATGGGCCGGTAAGTTAACATTTCTTAAATGAATCAAAAAGCAAAAATCTACGCAGTTACAAAAAACAAAACAAAATAATTTTCGTAATCATTTATTTTACAATCAAAAGCATATCTGTAGTCTGGAAAAAAACGTCTAAAATCAGAACAATTTTTTTATCTTTGTTAGTATTGTGTTATTCTGTGTTTTATCATGGAAAAAATGTGCCTGAAACTCTTAAATTGAATTTATATAAAAACCTATCAAGTTCTGCTAAAAACGCAATTTTCAAAGTTTAAATTTTATAATGTTTGTCCATTTTGTGTAGTTCTTTATGCCAAATTATAAACTGTAACTGTAACTGTAGTACCTACTAATTAATGTTACCTATCGTATGTAGGTTAGGTATATCGGAGGTCTCATGGTTTCGAACCACGTGGTGGAGAATGGAATCAGGCGTTACTTTGCGGAAATCGATAACATACTAAATATTGAGATTTTACACACAATAAATTGCCGAACCAAACTAGTTCGTCAACTCTGGATGCAGTATGCAGCACCGCCCTCCCACCCACAAATATATGCACATGCAGAAGGTCCTGATTAATATATGCAAACAAAACCGACGGGAATGTGCGTCCGAACGGTCGATGAGTAAACACCTCCTGAGGATACCCCGTGGAAGGGCGAAACACGCGTGTCGAGTTTTGGTTTGGTTTGCATGTTGCATAATGTATTAATCGCACCTTCTGAATGTGCATATGTTTGGGGGCGGGAGGGCAGTGCTGCATATTGCAACCAAGATTGACGAACTAGTTTAGTGGAATCAACACAAATCAATATTTTAACTCCATATTTTGAACCACGTGGTATTTTTCTAGAGTTCGGCGTAGTCGGCACGTGACCGAGTTAATTAATTTGTAATTGAACTTATTTGTCTCGATTCCCGATGGTAAGGCGTGTTGACTCCTACAGGTGTTTAAAGTTGGGCTGACGTTTTCGACTTATATATTTTTGACAATGGATGACGTTTTTGCCGTCGCAATCTCCCTTTTTATTCACGTGTTTCTGTTTTACTGGGTATATTTCACTTTGTTCACCCAGGTGATATCACCTGGGTGAACAAAGTGGAATAAATTGGTGTGCTTGGTTTACCTCGAAATTAGATCACCCAGGTAGTTCAATGGGATTAATATTCTAAGTAATTATGATTTATTTATATACCGGCAAATATATATATATACCTTGTAAATTCAAGTAACAGATCGCTCAACTCTACTGTTTATCTTGATCCATCAAACAATTTAATGGCCTATCGGCCAAAATTAATATCCATTCTATCTACGATTTACCCTACTGGAGATAGAAATTTGACATATTTTGTCTATGGAGCTTATTTCAAATTCCTATCTCTAGTAGGGCAAATCGTGGATAGATTGGATATTAATTTTGGCCGTATGTAAATAGCCTATCTATCCACGATTAGCCCTACTAGAGATAGGAATTTTAAATACCTAAGCTCCACACAACTTATGTAAAAAAATTGTCTCTATTGTAGGACAAATCGCGGGTAATCTCGTTTATTAATTTTGCCCGTAAATCATTACCAAAATTGCGTCACATTCTTTGTAGATACCATTAATTTATATTTTATTATCCTGGTAGTTTGCCGAATGAGGGGTCTTTTTAAGAAATGGCGACATCGTATTCCGGAACCTTCGACGGTACTAGAAAGAATAAAAGTTGAGAATTTACAAGATGATGAGGTAAAATGGAAATCAATCAAATCAAACATTCAAAGTAAAAACAAAACAATAAAATTAAAAGGAATCAGCATTATTATAGGTAATCCAATAAAAGATTACAGAAAAATAAAATATATAAAAAAATTATAAGATCAACTCAATCATTCTAAACAAAATCAATTTTAGAGTACCTCTCAATAAAATTAATGGGAAACTAACATTCTTAAACTAGGTAAGTAATTAGTTCAATAAAGTCAAAGTATAAACAAAACAAAATAAAAAATAAATAAATAATTTCAAATAAATTTCAAATAAATAAATAAATAAAAGAAAAAAAATATAAAAAAATAATAATAAAAAAATATTTGAACTTTGCACTTAATTTTGCACTATGATTACACTCGTATGTTCGTTTGTGTGTCTGGAATATGTATGTGTGGAAGGTGCGTGTTTGCGTGGAGTGTGCGTGTATGGTATTTTGTATGTGTTCGTGTGTGAATATTTTGAAGTTGTGATGGTTATGCTTTATATTGTGAGTATTTTTTCCGATTCGTCGTACGAGAGACTGAGCAACCACTTTTTGACAACCTTTTTGCATGATGAAGAATTGAGATCTTTTATATTAAAACTTTTTAACAAAAAATTGAACCGACGAAAACAGAAACTGAAAAGCGAAAAATAACTAATTATGAGTCGGCGCCAAACGAACTTTTAACAAGCATAGTGCGTGTAAGTTGGAAGTGGCCGAGCGGAGAACGCATTTTTGGAAAGTTATTGTTTATCGTTGAAAATCTCACGTTGTATTTGATGTGACGTTGTTTTTATTATTTATTTAAAGTAATTTAAGATCTTCGTTGATTGGTTGTTTGGCGCCGACTCATAATTAGTTATTTTTCGCTTTTCAGTTTCTGTTTTCGTCGGTTCAATTTTTTGTTAAAAAGTTTTATTTTTCATTTTTTTGTAGTTAAACTCTAAATCCAGGTCTCCATTATGTCGTAGTGTCTAGAACTATATTTATGTATGTCAAGTTTCAACAGAATCGGTTAACAGGTAAGAATTCAGTGGGTGAACAAACACTCATCCCCTGTTTTACTACCCTTAGGGGTGGATTTTGATTTTGAAATTTAAATGGGACCAACTTCAAGATATACCCTATCCAATAAAAAAAGAATCATCAAAATCGGACCACTCTGTAAAAAGTTATGCGTGGTCATACATAAAAAAAAAAAAAAAAAAAAAAAAAAAAAAAAAAAAAAAAAATATACGTGTCGAATTGAGAACCTCCTCCTTTTTTTCGTCGGTTAAAAAGAAGAGTTTAAAAGGAAATTGCGTGAAAAGTTTGACGGATCAGATGATGTGTGTGATAAAGAAGAGTTATGGGATGTTTTTAAGAAAGGCGTCGTGAATAGTGCTATCGAAGTATGTGGAGTGACTAAAAGGAGAAATGGCAAACAAGAAAAGAATGTATAGTGGAATACGGAAGTACAGAAGGTAGTGTGTGAGAAGAAGAAAGCATGGGTAGACTGGCTGGCAATAAGAGCTGACCAGAGAATGCAAAAGGCGACGGATGAGGATGTGGCTAAGGCCAAAAAGGAATATAAGAGAATAAAAGAAATTGTGAAAAAGAAGAAGGATGAGCAAAAGGATGATTTTGATGAACGGTTATCTGAAGATTTCCGGAAAAACATTAAGTTTTTCTGGAAATCCATAAAAAGAGCCAGAGGAAAATCTGCAACCTCGGAGCTCAATAACATCAAAGACAAGGATGGAAATATAATGAATGAGGAAGGATGCGTGTTAAAGAGATGGAAAGAGTATTTTGAAGGACTGTTTGAAAAAGAGGTGATGCAAGTATCGACGGTGATGGACGAAAGGGCAGACATTGAGGATAGGTTTTGTATGGATGAAATTGTAAAAGCGTTGAACAGAATGAAATCAGGAAAGGCTCCAGGGTATGATAGGATATCCGTCGAAATGCTGAAGGCTGGACAGGGCGTGGTGGCTAGTCTGCTGTACCGTCTTTTCAACTTGTGCTGGAGTAATGGCCTGGTACCAAAAGACTGGTGTAAGGCCGTGATTGTGCCGCTCTACAAAGGAAAAGGGTCACAGCAAGACTGCAAGAATTACCGTGGCATTAGCCTTTTAAGTGTTGTCGGCAAATTGTATGCAAAAGTTTTGATTGAAAGAGTGATGAAAGTAACTGATGAAAAAATATGGGATGTGCAAGCGGGATTTAGAAAGGGCATGGGGTGTACGGATCAGGTCTTTTCCTTGCGATGCATAGCTGAAAAATGTTTGGCCAAAGGTCAAAAAGTCTATTGCGCTTTCGTGGATTTGGAAAAGGCCTACGACAGAGTGATGAGGAATGAACTATGGTCTGCTTTGTCTATCTATGGGGTGAATAGCAACCTGATTCAAGCGTTGAAATCTCTCTATGCGGATTCTAGCGCTTGTGTCAGGATTAACGGCGCCTACTCTGACTGGTTCAGCATCGATAAGGGTGTGAGACAGGGATGTGTAGCGTCGCCGTGGCTGTTCAATCTATTCATGGACAGTTGTTTGAAAGATTTGAAAGAGAGTGAAAATGGTTTAGAAATGAATGGGTTACTCGTCAAATGTCTCCTCTATGCCGATGATCAAGTTATCCTTGCATCGTCGGAGGGGGAGTTACAGAAGATGGTAACAATTATGGATGGTGCTTTGAAGAGTAAAGGTATGAAAGTTAATGTTAGTAAGACAAAAGTTTTGGTTTTTGAAAAGGAAGAAGTTATGACAGAGTGCAATATTTTGATAGGTGACGAAAAGGTGGAACAAGTGAAAGATTTTGTATACCTGGGTTCCATGTTTACGAGAGATGGCAAGCATGTGAAGGACATTGAAAGGAGAGTGAGTGCTCGTAATCAGGTGAATGGGGCACTACACACCTTCATGAACAGCCGCAAAGTGTCGGAAAAGGCACGGCTGGCTGTTCATGGGGGAGTGTTAGTGCCTACACTTATGTATGGTAGTGAAAGTTGGGTATGGCAGAAGAAACATGAAAGCAGAATAAATGCAGTAGAAATGAGAGCTTTGAGAAGTATGTGTGGTGTAACTTTGAGAGATAAAGTAAGGAATAACATGATAAGGGAGCGTTGTGGAGTGAAAGAAGATGTAGTGACAAAGATTGAGAAAGGTATGTTAAGATGGTTTGGACATATAGAGAGGATGGAAGAGAGGAGATTGACGAAACAAGTATACGAAGCGAGTGTGGATGGAAGAGTTGGAAGGGGACGACCTCGGCGAACGTATCGCGATAAAATCGCGGATGTTCTCAAAAAATGCCAGGTTAAGAGTTCTCTAAACCGACGAGCATGCATGACGAGGTTAATGGACGTAGATGAAGCGAAAGAGGTGTGTCAGGATCGTAGCCGGTGGAAATCCATAGTCTCTGCCTACCCCAATGGGAAACAGGCGTGATAATATGTATGTATGTATGTATTAATTTATAATTTACTAACATTAGTTTGTAAGGGCAATGTCTTTATAATAAAATGATTGTAAAATCTGAAAATAAATGATTTATAATTAATTATTTTAACGCATTAACGCATGCGGAGTGAAATCTAAAGATACAAATTGTGGAAAGAAAAATTCGCTAACGAGCAGGATTTATTTATTTTATTTGTTTATTTATTTATTATTATATAAAAATTATTATAAACGTCATCATTCATCATTTCAGCCGAGACGGCTACTGCTCGACATAGGCCTCCAAGGGTGGTGCTATTCTTTATGTCTGGCACAACACGGAACAAATTATAAACGTAGAATTTTTTTTTCGTTGAATTGAAACTTTTATATAGAGAGTAGAGTATTAGGATTTTTCTGTCACGAAAAAGCGTTACGGCCGCGTGGAGCGGGTAGACGATATATCGCTTGGCGAGAGGCGGCAGCGACAGAGGGAGAGAAAGGCTACGCAGGGTTCGTCCGAAAATTTATATTGAATTCAGTTTTTGGATGTTTGTTATTAAATCGGATTTAAGTGAAAGCACACAGATGTCCTGGAAAGATGCCGCGGATGTTAGCTAATAAACAAAATAGGTTCTTGATACATTTTACTTCTTATAAAGCTGAATCTATGAAGGTCAGTAGCTCATTTGCGTACTACCCATGACGTCATAAATCATGCATATTTCTGTTTCACGTATTACCTACTAGTATCACGGCATTTCATAAACAGATACCTAGTTAACGCTTGTATATTTACCACCCATACGGTATAGGCCAAACATTTACATTGTGGAATGCAATTAAACAATTTGAATATGGAATGCGATTTTCAACAGGCGTGGGAAAGCAATAGCTGATATACCTATGCTCCTTTTTATATGCCACTAACTGTGTCCGCGGCTTCGCCCACGTACTTAAATACCTATGTTACTAGGTATACCTATGTTACTTCTGAATAAACTAGGTTTCTAATGGTGAAAGAATTATTAAAATTGGTTCAGTAGTTAGTTTATGGATTACAAAAAAACCAAATTTTTTTTCCTTTATAATACTGGTATTATATTATCTGTGGTATAGATAAGCCCAGTTTCCTAGATAAAAAAAGCCACAGTAAGGCAACATGTAAGGACACAAAAATGCTAAGTGACCTACCCCCACTTTAATGAGGAGAGAATTAAAAAAACTTTTCAACACACTTGCTCGTAATGTGGCTCTTTTTGCACCGCTTTTAGGTTCATAATGTCGCTTATAACGCACGCGTGCTTTTTACAGTATATTATCGCACTAGTGCTTTTTACTTTACAGTTTATTTTTTAATCGCAGCAAAGAGTTTTTATACCTAAACAAAATAAAAAAAAATTGGGAATAAATCAACTGTATTAATTAAAATACGATAAATAGACATTTCATTACAACAATTTTTTTTTTTTTTGTGTTATAAATAAATAAATCAATTTATTCTATTTTTAACATTAGGCTGTTTGGCGGTTTCTTTCGACCACCTGCGCACGCATAGCTGTTTGTCACCGTGCGATTACAGTAACTAAACGTAGTGATTTATATTCTCTTTGACAGTAATCCGTGCTCCATTTTTCACAAATTCAATATTTGTCTAAAATGTCTGTTTTTTTCCTCGCAAGTGTATTGAAAAACGTCGCATTGACATTAGCAAGCCGTCGCAAGCATTGACTATTATATTCTCGGCTCCATTACGCCCTCGAGTATAATAGTCAACTTAGCTCACTTGTATCATCATCATCATCATCATTTCAGCCGAAAGATGTCCACTGCTGGACATAGGCCTCCCCCAAGCATCGCCACAACGACCGGTCCTGTGCCTTCTGCATCCAGCGGATTGTATCATTATTGTGTGTAATGTACTATTATTGTATAGATTTGTTTTTATTACTTTGTAGGCGTCATAAGTATGTGACCCACCCGTAGATGATACATGAGAAATCCTAGTGTCGAACAGCGGTAGAAAAATGTGCATGAATTTCAGTTTTGTGCAAGCGCCGTGACGGACGTGTTGCGTCAGGGGATGGAGTATTACATTCCATTTTCTGATGTAACAATGCCCGGCGAAGCTCGTCCATGGTTTGGGGCCGAGTGTAGAAGCGCTGAGGCGCTGAAACACACGGCATACCTGGAGTGGGTCGACGCTCGAAACCGCAAAACTAAGGACTTAAGCGAGAAGAAGAGAGCTTTCAACAAGGCTGCCAAGTCCTGTAAGAAGGCTTTGCGCAGAGCACGATTTGACCACATAGGCCGAATAGGTAACAAACTTGCTTCTTACCCGTCGGGTAGTAAGGCGTTTTGGTCCCTGGCGAAGTCGGTCGAATCCAACTTCTGTCGCCCCTCACTACCTCCACTGCTGAAACCTGATGCGTCACTGGCCCACACTGCTGAGGAGAAGGCAAACTTGTTTGCCTCTCTCTTCGCGGATTCTTCACGTCTCGATGCTGGTGGCGCTACACCCCCTTCTCCACAAAATGGATGTGAGACTTGTATGTCGGATATTCGCATCCACCAGAAGGAGGTCCGTAAAACGCTACGCAATCTTAACGTGAACAAAGCCAGTGGCCCCGACGGTATACCAGCCATAGTCCTTAAAACCTGTGCGCCTGAATTGTCTCCGATCCTGACACGCCTATTTCGTCTCTCGATGACGACTGGTAAAGTGCCGAAATCCTGGAAGCAGGCTAATGTGCAACCAGTGCCCAAAAAGGGCAGTCGTGCTGACCCTGCTAATTACAGGCCCATCTCAGTAACGTCCATACTCTGTAAGAGTATGGAACGAATACTTAATAACAAGCTCCTAGGATACCTTGAAGCTAATGACCTTCTGAGTGACCGACAATACGGTTTCCGCCGAAACCGGTCTACCGGAGATCTTCTTGCGTATGCCTCCCACATTTGGAGCGAGGCCATCGAGAAACACGGAGAAGCGATTGCCGTTTCTCTGGACATCTCGAAGGCCTTCGACAGGGTCTGGCACGATAGCCTTATAAACAAGCTTCCTTCATTCGGCCTGCCTACTGATCTGTGTAATTGGATCTCAGACTTCCTGAGGGATCGGTCGATCCGAGTTGTCATTGACGGCTGCACGTCCGACCAATTGGCTATAAATGCCGGGGTCCCTCAGGGCTCAGTACTCTCCGCAACTTTGTTTTTGCTCCACATAAATGATCTGCTAAGACCCGGCACCTTTGGGTACGCAGACGACAGCACCGTTGTTGAGAGTTACACATCCAATGCACGAGCGAGTCGGACGCAAATCCAGTCTCTTAGAGAGGCCATGGTTGAACGCTTGAACTTGACCCTGAAAGCTGTCTCCGAATGGGGTGATGCTAACTTGGTCAAGTTCAATGCTGCTAAGACCCAGGCGTGCCTGTTTTCTGCTAAACGGAGTCAATTTGAACTTACTCCAACTTTCTGTGATGCATCCGTGCCGATAACTGACCACCTTGAGCTTCTTGGCGTGTCACTAACATCCACCCTAAACTTCGGCTCATACATAGAGTCCAAGGCTCAACTTGCTGCCAAAAAGCTGGGCATCCTCTCTGTAAGGTTCTCACAACGTAAATTCCTCCCGAACGAAACTTCAGTATCTAACTGAATGCAGGTTGACACTTGTCTTGCAAGTTCAGCCAAACACAACGGCCGGTTTTTTAACCGACCAATGCGCGGCTTGCCCTATCACGCGATGTGTGTACTATGCCTTAAGTTATTATAGTGACCGCCACCCGACCGAACAATAGAGGCAGTACACCACGCAGTACACTAGAAGCACTCTCGTCGCGAGCGCGTATTACACCACCTGATCGTCTGTGTTCACAAGAAACTTTTATAACGTGTGTGTGCCAGAGATCGCCGGCGCCGGTAGAAGATTAACCCTGAGCAGCAGACAGCAGCTCCACCAGGTAAGTCGTGCATTGTATTGTGCTTGTTGCGAACGATGCGAACATGCTGTCAACCTGTTCATAACCACGTACAAGTGAAATCATCGTAATTGTCTCTTTTCACTTGACCCCAATGTGCGTAATTTGAGTTGCGCACATTTAATGGTGCCGAAACCAGGGATCGTTATCTATTTCGTTCTATTTGTCGTAATCTTCTCACCGTCCGCCTTTTTCAAAACTTCGTAAAATCTCTGGGCACATATTTCATCGTTAAAAATCTAAACAGTCATCGTTTTTAACATAAACACAGCGACCTTTAACCTAATACGTACTTGCATCATTTTTTATAACATTTAGAATCATTATCGTGCTTACTTTGCCAAAAAAGGTGGGTCTACCTACCTAGGAAAGTAGCTTCTTAACGTATACCTACTACACTACACGCACCAACCTATTGGCCAAACGCGATGAGGTTAGGATCGTAACAAGAATTGTGTTGTCTTATGATTGTATTGCAAATCAGTACAAATATTCTCTTTAAAATTCGTAATTTGTAGCTACCTATCGGTGCAATATAATTATATATAATCGACCCTTTCTTGTCACCACCAACGAACTATTGTAAACATCGTTAAACACTCCGACAATCGTCCAAGGTTAAACATTGAACAAGGGGATCAGTCATAAGTCACAACGTAAACTAAGTAATAGTATCCATTCGTAAACATTGCTTTGAAATATGAACAACGTATTTATTCTACAACTAATCTAGGTACGAGAACATAACGTTTTATTTATAGTAACGGTTTTCTTTGTTAATAACGGTTATGTCTTATTTAACTAAACGTCGACTTAAAACAAAAAAGTCCACCGACATGGATCAGTGTATCAAAACACCTGAAGACTTACCGAGTTTACGTCGAAAACGTACCTTGGCTTATAATCGTTTAGCAAAAACATTAGAAGTTGCAAAGCTCGCCGAATCTGATGGAAAGCAATTAGATAAATTTCTTTCATATTTCTCTGAACTGAAACGACACGTGGCTAGTTTCGAAGAGGCTCATGCGTACATACTCAGTCTTATCGATCCCTCCTCGGAAGAAACGGAAGATGAACTTCGTAGCGAATTCGATGAAAATTATTTCGACATTCTTACCATACATCGGCGTCTTACTGAGGATAACGATATCGATAAATCATTTGATGGATCACATAATCAGAGTCAATCTCGTAACGTAAAAGTAAAACTACCTAAAATTAATCTCCCTCAGTTTTCGGGAAATATCAAGACATGGCCAGAGTTCTATGATATTTTCTCGTCATTAATTCACGAAAATGAATCCCTATCGGACACTGAGCGTATGCATTATTTAGTATCTAGCCTGTCAGGTGACGCATTAGCACTTATTCGTGTATTCCCAGCTACTGCTCAATATTATCAAGAAGCTTATGATGCGCTCTTAGCGAGATACAAAGATAAACGTGAGCTAGCATTTACGTGTTGGAAAGAAATGCAACAAATTTCTTTGAAGTCTACCAACGCTCATGAGCTCCGTCGTGTTTTAGATACGTTCAATGAAAACTTGGCTATTCTGAAACGACTCGAACTACCCACTGATCAATGGGATTTCATCTTGTGCTACCAGTTATTGTCCAAGATGGATTCAGCTACCCGATGCGAGTTCGAACAAGAGCATACGAATAACGAGTTGCCAACGTTCGCAACACTAAAGCAGTTTCTTTATTCCAAATGCGAAGCTCTTGTCCGTGACGAGCATTTTACATCTAATCCTGTAGATCGAGCCCGGAGTAACCAAAACGTAAAATCAAACGATAGTAAACCGAATCATAAGTCATCACCTAAGAAGCCTACTGCTACGTTTGTATCCAACACGAACGAAAAGTCGCCGTCAGTGGCTGGCTCATCAGTATGTAACACACGCGTATATAAATGTTCCTTCTGCAATGAAGAACATTCAATTGGTCACTGCAAGTCCTTTGCACAAAAGTCTGTGCAAGAACGTTTAGATTATGCCAAGAGTCATCATTGGTGTTTCAACTGTCTGAAATCGTCTCATGGACTCCGAGACTGCAAGTCTATCTTCCGTTGTCAGAAATGTCACAAACGACATCATAGTCTTCTACACCGAGATAATGATTTAGATAATTCGCAGCGTGACAATGACAATGAAACCATATCAAAACAAGAGACACCGCGGGTTCTAACTACGCTTAATGACAGATCATTAGTGCTTCTTTCAACTGCAAAGATACAAGTAAAAGATAATAAGGACCAATTTCAAACGTTACGTGCATTGATTGACTCGGGTAGTCAATCTCACTTTATTACAGAACAAGCAGCAAAGTTGTTAGGTATAGAACGAACCGAATCGCATCGAAACGTAAGTGGGTTAGGTCAATCTTCTTTATCCGCATCCAGCGTCGTTACTCTTGAGATAGGGGTTGGTGGAAAGGTTCTTTTCAAAGTTGAGGCCCTTACGTTACCTAACATTTGCGGTAAAATCCCTTCCATCAAACTCAACAAAGCGTCATGGAATCACGTACAACACTTGGCGTTGGCCGATCCAGAATGTCATTTGCCTGGAAACATCGATATTCTTCTCGGGGCTGAGATCTTCTCTTCGCTTTTGCTTACTGGAAGTGTCACCGGAGGACCAAATGAACCTTCAGCACTTAATTCTGTATTCGGTTGGCTTCTCATGGGAAACTCCAAATATGTCAACGGTTATCGCGACGAAGTCAATTCATTCTTTGTGAGCAATGACGGAGCACACAACAGCCTCGATGCCCGCCTCGATGAGAGTGTCAAGAAATTCTGGGAATTGGAAAATATACCAGCTTATTCGAAGTTAACACCAGAAGAAGAACTTTGTGAATCTAAATACATTAACGAACATCAGCGTGATGAAACTGGGAACCACATAATAACTTTACCTTTCAAATCCGAACGTAACGAGTTTCCAGGGTCACCTGATGTAGCACTTAAAAGATTAAACGGCCTTGAGCGAAAACTATCAAAGGACCTTGCTTTACGACAACAATATAATGACTTCATGAGGGATTACATAGACAGCGGTCACATGACTAAAGTACCAACCAAAGACTTAAGTAAAGGTAGATATTACATACCGCACCACTGCATTATACGCCCAGATAGTGCCACAACGAAACTCCGTGTGGTTTTCGATGCGTCCGCGAAGGACGCTAGTGGCTCCTCGTTGAACGAAGCGGTACTTATCGGTCCCAAACTTCAGGCGAATATAGTAGAACTTTTCATGACATTTCGTTTACATGCTATAGTATTTACCTCAGATGTTCGGCAAATGTACCGTCAAATCCTTTGTTCTGAAGCTGGGTATGGAGCAGTCGTATACTTACGCATCGTTGACAGTGACGACAACACCGAAATCTTCTTTCTTTGCGCAAAGTCCCGCGTGGCCCCTGTTAAGAAAGTATCGTTACCTCGTCTGGAACTTTGTGCAGCAGTCCTTTTGTCTGATCTGTTGAAATTCGTCATAGAAACGTACTCACCGTCACTCCTGGAAACCCACATCTTCGCCTGGTCCGACTCAACCGTTGTTCTTGCATGGCTAAATTCTCCTCCCACCCACTGGAAAACATTCGTTGCGAACCGCGTTAGCCATGTCCAAGATGCGATACCAAATGCTCAGTGGAATCACGTCCCTACAGAAGACAATCCAGCCGACATCGCATCTCGAGATTTGCTTCCTGAGGAACTACTCCATTGTCGCTTATGGTGGGCGGGACCATCCTGGCTTCCACACCTTCCGGAGTTCTGGCCTGTAAATAGCGAATCTAATGAAACTGATGCAAAATCTGAAGAACGTGTACTTACCCTGCTGGTCCACGAAGATCCCCATCCTCTGGATAATCTTATCGAGAAGTTTTCTTCAATCCGTAAAATACAACGTATCGTAGCATATTGCCTACGCTTCATCAATCGTAGTCGAAAGTCATCAGATCATTCTGATCGATGTCTTAACCGAAAGGAACTTCATGAAGCTTTGATGAGGTTAGTTCAACGTACTCAAGCTGTACATTTCAGCGAAGAGCTCACTCACCTCAAAGAAAGCAAATTACTTTCGAAACCAATGCGTAAGTTAAATCCATTCATTGACGAACGTGGAATTATCAGGGTAGGCGGCAGGCTATCGCTATCTGGACTAGAATTTGAACTTATGCACCCTGCATTGCTCCCTCGGGATTCTAAACTTACTTACCTCATAATCGACGCGATTCACCGCGAAAACTGTCATCAGGAACTTAATACCGTGTTCGTACAAATCGAAGCAATGTTAAACTCGCGTCCAACGTCAGAACCCTTGACAACGATCCCAGAAAGCGATTTAACTGAATTAAAAATACATCGACTGGGTCGTTGGCAGCTTATTCAACGCTTTCAACAATCGTTTCGGAAGCGTTGGAAGGTCGAATATTTGCAATCTTTGACTCAACGTGCCAAATGGACCAAGCATTGCAAGCCTTTGGCCGTAGATTCTGTGGTTTTAATCAAAAGCGAAAATACTATCCCATTACATTGGCCTATTGCTCGAGTAGTTGAATTGCATCCTGGCCCAGACGGAGTGGTGCGTGTAGCTACTATTCGTACAGCTAATGGCTCGCTCTTCAAGCGATCATTAACGAAACTTTGTCCGTTACCCACCAGCATAGATTAAACTCGTTTATATACCAGTTCAATTATTTTAGCAAGTAGGTTATTAGTAAAAATCGTAACATAGGATTATCGCAGTAATCGTTTTATTTATCTTTATTAATCGGAAAATACAAGCATGTATTTTGGTAGGCGGGATGTAAGGTTCTCACAACGTAAATTCCTCCCGAACGAAACTTCAGTATCTAACTGAATGCAGGTTGACACTTGTCTTGCAAGTTCAGCCAAACACAACGGCCGGTTTTTTAACCGACCAATGCGCGGCTTGCCCTATCACGCGATGTGTGTACTATGCCTTAAGTTATTATAGTGACCGCCACCCGACCGAACAATAGAGGCAGTACACCACGCAGTACACTAGAAGCACTCTCGTCGCGAGCGCGTATTACACCACCTGATCGTCTGTGTTCACAAGAAACTTTTATAACGTGTGTGTGCCAGAGATCGCCGGCGCCGGTAGAAGATTAACCCTGAGCAGCAGACAGCAGCCCCACCAGGTAAGTCGTGCATTGTATTGTGCTTGTTGCGAACGATGCGAACATGCTGTCAACCTGTTCATAACCACGTACAAGTGAAATCATCGTAATTGTCTCTTTTCACTTGACCCCAATGTGCGTAATTTGAGTTGCGCACACTCTCTAAGGTGAGACGGTACTTCACACCTGAACAGCTGCTCAATTTGTACCAAGCACAAGTTCGGTCCTGTATGGAGTACTGCTCTCATCTCTGTGATGGCTCGGCTAAATATCAACTGGCGGCTCTCGAGTCGATTTAGAGGCGCGCCAAGAGGCTCGTTGGCAACGATGCGCTGGTCTATGCCAAGCTACAAAGTCTCGAGCATCGGCGCAGAGTTGCTAGCCTATCGGTTTTTTATCGAATGCATTTCGGCGAGTGTGCGTTGGAATTGCACAATTTAATTCCCCCAAGCCCTTTCCATTATCGGACGACCAGACGCACGGCGATGCGCCACCGTTATATGGTAGATATTCCACCCTTACGCACGAACCGGTTTGCTAATAGCTTTATCATGCGTACCGCCAAAGAGTGGAATTCCTTGCCGGCGTCAGTGTTTCCCGAGAAATATAATCTGGTGGTCTTCAAGACTCGAGTGAATAGGTTTTTGCTGGGCAAGCGTGTACCATCGTCGACCGCACCATCGCTTAACATCAGGTGAGGTGGCGGTCAAACGCAAGCCTGTTAAGAATAAAAAAAAAAAAAAAAAAAAAAAAAACTAATCGAATTGCTTGTATGAAATGTCACGGGCATTAATCAGTGTTTATTACGCAACGACTGAAACGTTTGGCCTCAAAATCATCTACTAAATATCATCATACTACATTTAACTTTACCAATGCCTTTGTTAATATACCTAATAATAACTAAGTTACGCTAAGAAGTAGTGCTAAGTTATTATGTCGAACGCGTCAAGCGTCTATTTTCATACGAGCGGAGAACAATGGTCCCAATGCTGGGCTTTACATGCATCATTAGGTATATAATCTATAGCATCAGTCAAAAACAGAAACATGAGCCCTGGAAAATACCGCTAAGCAGAATTGCTTTGATTGTGTCTTTCCAAGTAGGTAGAAGGTACAGTGCTACTACTTTTTCTTTTCTTGTTTCCAGTAATGAATTAAAAAGTGTATTGGCAATAAAGATTTTTTTATTGAAATTAAACAGACACAGTGGTGGCTCGTGGCTAAGTAAAACCGCGTGTTTCGCAGGATCTGCTAGGTTATGCTGGGCTAACCGCGGTCAGTCCTTGGATAGGTGACCGTTTCGTTGCACATCGAGACCCCTCCGTGCCTCGAAGAGCACGTTAAGCTGTCAGCCCCGGTTGTTATACAAATATCTATGTTAGTCTATGGCAGTAGTTACGAGTAGTCAGAATACCAAAACCCAGACAACTGGTCTATTCTTAGGATGTCAGTATTATCCAGTAACTAGGTTGCAGAAGTCTGATGATAGTCGCTCCCTGTAAAATACTGATGTTCAGCCGCATCTGGTAAAACTGGAAGCCGACCGAACATAATTGGAAAAAGGCTCAGAGAATAAAGAATATACAGACACAGAGGTCATATTTTTATTTATTTAAGAACATGAAACATTCCTTGATAATACTTAATTCTTATTACATCTGTATCGTTCCGGGTGGTGTCACCCGCAAGACGCTGCAACCAAGCGATCAGTAAATTTGTGAAAAAAAAAATACTTTTTCTGAAAAGGGTACACTACCTCAACGCTTTTTATCATGCAACTTGAAAGTAGATTGCGAACAATGAGTTTGATGACTTGATGATAAAAAGTTTCTTAGATACCAATGCGGTTATAGACAACAGACTACCCGACTCCTCACGGTGCTTTTGATTACGCGTCATATGACAGTTGACGGTGGCAGCACAAATAAACATTAGATACTACCAACGATCTGCCAGCAGTTGTGTCAGCTATGCTGGCAGAGCCGACGGCTTGGATGGCTGTGGCTTCCTTCTGTGAGACTGTCATGCTCCAGAAGGAGGCCGCAGAGCAGGATCGGGAGAGGGCCAATCTCGCTCGGAGACGGAGGCGCCGTGGAGGCGACCGTCCTAGCGCACAGCCCAGATAGGGCTACACGCCGCATTCCCTGTCGTCATGTACTGGCAGGGGACCCTTGGGGATCGTGGGCGTTAAGAGTGGGGGACTCAAGGCATCCATTACACGACCCTGTGGAGGACAGTAGTACGTGGTGGTCGCGTACTGCTGTGGTGTGGAAAGTACCGCTTTCCCGGCACGTGCCAAATGGCATAGCACCAGAGGGGCACCGGCACGGTCCACAGGAGTACCCGTAGTTAGTAGTAGGGATTCGAGAGTTCTGGACCACTGATCCAAAGTCCCTTATTCGTCCGTCAGAGGGACAACGCAAACTAAAAAAAAAAAAAAAAAAAAAAAAAAAAAAAAAAGTTTGGTATCAAATTAGGGGTTTTGGACCACGCCCGATCGAATGCAAGCATCCGTTTTTTGATATCTTCAATGGATGGAAAGTTAGCTTCTTGCATTCATTAGGACCTACTTCATTTGTAATCACCTAATTACAGTATCGAGCTCTACTTTCCTTTATTAATTAATCTCGTTAAGGTGAGCTCCTTAAGGTTCTTAATCATCTGATGGTTTGCTAATGGCTTACATTTACTATAACTCACCACGTTTCTAGCTCAGGTATGCTATGTATCAGTTGGTTGACACGAATCCTACAATAATCTAAATAAGACTATGTAATACTTTATTCAATCAACTTTATTCCCATTTTAATCTTACATCTTAAAATACGAATGAAAATAATTTAACAAAACTCAGCATAGAACATCCCTTGAATCTATACGCAAACTGAAGTAAAATCATTCTGAATTGTATTCATATTCCAGTCCCATCTTCAACAACAACAATTCCTTTAAAAAAACTTTGATAAAATCTTCTAGGTGCTCGACCGTATCGCGTATGAGTGTTAATAAAAGGTACAGTACAACATAGAAAATAAGGCGCGTCGTCAATCTTCGTTCGCACATACACGAAAATACGATCGACGAAAACACCTGAAACATTAAAAAAATATAATCAACCTTATGCAATGCCCGTAAGGTGTACGTAACGTAGGTTAACCAATTTCCTGCATGCTTAAATTGCGTCATCTGCGCAGGTACATCGGTGGGCCATATAAAATGTGTAATACTGTACTTTACTTACCATCTAAATAGCAACATTCATAAAAATAATTGCATAATTCAGTATCAAATGTTAATGTTGTTGAATCTGCTTTTGGTAATAGAATTATCTATACTAATCTATATATATACTAATATTATAAAGAGGAAATTGAGATTTGTATTTTTGTGCAACATACAGTTTTAAAGTAAATTTAGCTTAAAAATTTCAAAATGTTAATAATACATTTGACTTCCAAACGGTTTAATTATTGCAAAATTTGCATTCGAAAAGAAAGATAGTCGTTGGAGTCTTAAAGACATTATATGTTTCGATATGAATGTTAATAAATTTAATCCGCTACGTGGTAGCTCATATATTGATCTTCCAAATGACATAAAAACTAAAACCGGCCAAGTGCGAGTCGGGCTCACACATTGAAGGGTTCCGGACCACCCATCGACCTTTTTTATTTTAAGTATTTGTCGTGATAGGGGTCATAGCAACACATATTCTGAGAAAATTTCAACCGGCTACCTATTATCGTTCAAAAGATACAGCCCTGTGATAGACAGATGGACGGACGGACGGCGTAGCGAGAGAAATAGGGTCCCGTTTGGCACCCTTTGTGTACGGAACCCTAAAAAGCTACCATAAACGTAAAAAACGTGGACAATTTATGTTTTAAGTGGGCATTACTTTCGGGTTTATATCTTGTGAATAGAAACGTTGATAAGGTAACATCTTGTGCTATCCATGGAAATAAACATAGATTTGATGGTATTTCTTTTCCAGTTAAAATCACCGACATGGCGAAAGTGGAGAAATTAAATATGATCAGTCTAAATGTTTTTGGATTAGAATTTAATAGAGAAAAAAAAGTTACATTCTATTGTAGGTCCGTTATTTTTAACTAAATGTCGAAAATCTTATCACATCAATTTATTATACGTTTCCAACTATTCAAATTATCATTACTGCCATATCAAAAATGTACAACGGTTAGTTAGCAAGCAAATTTCAAATCATTGTCATGCTATCTATATATGTGATACATGCTTAATTTACTTCCCGACAAAAAAAAAACATCAACAGCACGACGCGCTCACATTTGTACCGACTTACCAAATGGTGAAACTAAAAAAAGAATTGGTTTGATTAGCCAACATCAAATATAATAAAATAAAATTTGATAAATACCAAAATATGTTAAAAATATATTTTGTAATGTATGCTGATTCTGAAGATTTTTTACTGCCAATTTTGTCATGTCTCAATGATCAATCTAAAGCTTTTACACATAATATAAAAAAATATGATGTGTATAGTTTTGGGTATTATGTAAAGTGTTCGTATGACGATATATTATCAAAATATGAGACATATAGTGTCCAAAATTATGTACAAGTATTCATGAAACGTTTAAGTAAAGACCTAAAAACAATATTTGAAAAAATTGCTTCAAGCAATATCCTTTTCTGTGGACAAAGAAAGATAAAAAATATTATTTCAAACAATAAAATCTGTCATAGTTGTGAAACTGAATTAGCAGATAAACCTTTTTACGACTTTGATTGGCATTCTGGTAGGTATATTTAGAGGTGTTGCACATGAAATATGTAATTCTGAGTTCAGGAGTCATATTCCTGTTTTTTACATAACTTGAGTCATGAGATTTTTGTTATTTTTTTAAAATTATGACGCTCATTTTATTGTTCACGGATTAAGTTTTGATGACAGTGAAGTTGAAATAATACATTAGCTTTTCTAAAAAGTTAAAAAAAAAAACAACAAGTTTGCTAAAGATTCGTAGATTCCTAAATTTTTTTTTATCATGTAGTTTACATTAGTTAACTAAAAATCTTCATAATGATCGATTTGGAGAATTAAAAAGAAACTTCCCTAATAATCAAAATTGTATTCGTTTAAGAATGAAAGGTGTTTATCCATATAAAATTTATGACAAGTTATAATTGTTTAAAACTAACGTCACTACGCAACCAAGATCAATTATATAGCTCACTCACAGTTTCTCATATTAGAAACGACGATTACAATCATGCAAATGTAATCTGGCTACACTTTCATTGTCGTAGTACTATGTTAGATTAGTCAGACTTATATTTGAAAACACATGTTTTGCTTTTGACTGATGTATATTTTACAAGTTGATTTGGAGTACCCTGATGAACTCCATGACTTACATTCAGACTTTCCTTTATGTCCAGAAAATATTTGTGTGGGTAGTACTAAAGAAACGAAGTTAGTGCCAAACTTAAATAATAAATGTAAATATATAATTCATTACAGAAATCTAAAACAATGTATTAAAATGTGAATAAAGTTCATTAAAACCAAACTAACTAAATCAGATTTTGAAAAAGACTTACAAGTTAATGAACAATCCTGTCTTTGGTAAGACGATGGAAAATATTGAAGAAAGGGTCAATGTAGAATTAGTAACACACTGGCAAAAAATCACTGTAAAATTTTAGTTCCTCAAGATTTAATTGCAAAAACAGTGTTCCATAGATTATCAATATTTTCATAAAATTTAGTTGCTGTTCAATTGCTGAAAACCAAATTAATATAAGTACCTATAACAAACCAATTTATTTAGGATTTTGTATTTTAGATATTTCAAAAACTCTTATGTATGATTGTCATTATAACTACATCTGTAAAAAGTTCAACGACAAAGTTAAGTTATTATATACAGATACTGATAGTTTGATGTATCAAATTTTTACAAATGATTTTTATGATAATATAAAACTAGACCTCCCTACATACTTTGATACATCAGACTATGACTTACATAATGTTTTCGGATATCCAAAAAGATATAAAAATAAATCAGGTTATTTAAAAAAGAAAATAATGAAGAAATTTTAAAAGAATTGGTAGGTTGTTGGTTGAATTGGTAAGATCAAAAATGTATGCTTTTGATGTCGAGGATAAATTCATAGCAAAGTAATTTTTTTTTAAATTTCGGATAAGTATGCACTTTTAAAACGTTAATTATGAATCTAGTTGCACAGCAAAAGCGAAAGGTGTTGACAAAAGTATTACCAAAAAGATGAATATAACATAAAAGGGGAATTATAAGTCATGTCTATTTAATAAAAATGTTCAATATTGTAGTATGCCTAGATTTAAATAATTATATGATAAACATGTTTTGTTATGTTTCTGAGTAAAAATTGTATGTTTTTAATATTTATGACAGTGAAGTTGAAATTATTCCTCAAAGTTAAGAAAAATACATTTCCTTTTCTAAAAAGTTAAAAATAAATAATCAACAAGTTAGATTCGTATAGTCAAGCTGGAATGTAACATTTCAACTTAATTATTACTGATAAACGATTTCGTAATTTACATGCACTCCTAACTTTCTAATCTAATTAGTAGATGGGATATAAACCCATGCAAACATCATAACTATAGTTAAATTTGTTGTTTTGTCATTGTTGTTTAAGTATTGTTTTTCGTTAAGCATGGCACTAATAATTGATATAGAAGGATTCATGATTAACGGAAAATTTACCATGAAAGAAGTTGCCGTGATGCATACCGAGAAAACGAAGTTTTGGCTGCCTGACGTCAACTTCAAAGCGTTCAACATTCAAAGATCAGAAGACTATCGCAAATGTATATATATATGTGCAAAATAATATCCATGGTCTAAAATATGAAAACCTAGCAATTGAGGAACTAAAATATCGTCTTAAACAAATTGATAAGGAAGTGCAACCTAAAACATGGCTGTATAAGGGCGACATATACGAGCGAGATTTGCTCAGAGAATTAGGATTCCCAGGCTGCAATATCGAAACATTAGGATGTCCTAAATTTACAAGAATCCTCGTTGAAGAGAACGAAATAAAGCATAGAATTCCGAGACAGTTACACACAAAATGCCTTAGACATGAACTCTATAAACGATCTGTAGCCGAACTACACTGCTCATTGATCGAAATTTTTATCTTCAGAGAATGGTTACAAAAACATCACAAAGGGTTTAATTGGATAAAATAAAGTGTGTGTGTATAATAGTTGTTTTAAATATTATGGTTTAAAGGTAATCTAAATACTAATAATGTAATTTATTACGTAAAACATGAACATTCTCCTGAACTACAACTATACAGCTGTAGGTATTTGTCATGAGTCAATAAAGACTTTATATATTTATTTATTTTGAGCGATTTTTTCTTTCCACAATTTAAAATCTTTTTGCTTTATAAATGTTTTGGCACATTAGCTACCTCACTGTAATTATGTTCGCTTTAAGTAATAATGTTGTTAACTCAGAATTGGATATTTTTAAATTATTGTATATGCAAAACTTTTTAATATTAGTGATACACAAGTAAATTATAATAATGATTCATATGTATATAGTTGTTAAGCTGTATGTTTTTATTATATTTTAATTTGGAAATGTTTAACTTTTTATTACTTATGTTATAATTGTCTCTTTTCTGTTCACATTTACAATATATTTATATTTAATTTTTTACACGTAAAGCAGTATTTTAATTTCAACAATAAAAAAAAAACAAATTTTTTTCATATACTTTTTGTACTAATACACAAACTTTTCTTTAAAAGTAAGAAAAAGAAATGTAAGTTAGCTTGCATTGTTGAAAGTTTTTTTTTACTTTGTCAAAACTGTAAAATTACCATTTGTAGGAAAGTTTTTATATAAAAATAGTTTTTTTTTACTTTATCAAAACTGTAAATTCTTCTATTCTTTACTTTCTCAAAACTGTTATCAAAAAAGAATTTTATAAAATTTTTAAACATCAAAAAATGCCATTTGTAGGAAAAATCTTTCCTTCAAATGGTCAATAGTCATTTATTGGTAATTTGAATTACACGTCGTTTTTTTATTATAACTGAATGTTATAATTAAAGTACAAAATAAAATTGTAATTTAATAATTATCTCTCTATAAGTAAAATGTACAGGCTGACGTCCGGGATATCTTCGGTATAGTGTCGGGTCAATCGAGCTCTTGGGTTGGGAGCTCGATTTACAGCGGGTGTCCGGGTGGACGTGTATAACTGTCCATAGAACTTCTCGACCTCTTTCAATAGCTCTGGCTTGGAGGATACGACTCTGCCATCGTCGGTCCTCAGTTTTGCAAGCTGGCTCTGCCCAATAGACATGATGGCTCTGAAGCAGCTCAAAAACAACAAGGCACCGGGTGATGACGGAATTACGGCCGAACTCCTGAAGGTGGGTGGAAAACCAATCCATAAGGCCCTTCAGAAGCTGTTTGATTCCGTCATTCTCGAGGGAAGAACGCCACAGGCATGGAGCAGAGGTGTGGTGGTACACTTCTTCAAAAAGGGCGATAATGCTCTACTGAAGAATTATAGGCCCATCTCACTTCTGAGCCATGTCTACAAGCTGTTTTCGAGAGTCATTACGAACCGTCTTTCGCGCAGGTTTGACGACTTCCAGCCTCCCGAACAAGCCGGTTTCCGAAAAGGCTTTAGCACCGTAGACCACATACATACGCTGCGGCAGGTTATACAGAAGACCGAAGAGTATAACTTGCCTCTTTGTTTAGCGTTTGTGGACTACGAGAAAGCCTTCGATTCGATCGAGACTTGGGCGGTACTACAGTCTCTTCAACGGTGCCAGATTAACTATCGGTACATCGAAGTGTTAGTCTTTGTATGAAAACGCCACTATGTCAGTCCGATTACAGGACCAAGCCTCGAAACCTATCCTTCTGCAGCGAGGTGTGAGACAGGGAAATGTGATCTCTCCGAAACTGTTCACTGCTGCATTGGAGGATGTCTTCAAGGTTCTGGACTGGAAGGGGCTAGGCATTAACATAAACGGCGAGTACATCAGTCACCTTCGGTTTGCCGACGACATAGTAGTCATGGCTGAGACCATGGAGAACCTTGGTACAATGTTCGATGACCTCAGTAGAGCTTCTGATAGAGTGGGTCTTAAAATGAATATGGACAAGACAAAGGTTATGTCGAATTCCCATATAGCACCCATTCCCGTAAACATCGGAGAATCTACACTCGAAGTTGTTGACGATTATGTATACCTAGGACAAACTGTCCAGCTAGGTAAGTCCAACTTCGAGAATGAGGTCAATCGTTGAATCCGACTC